>CM057345.1:412097172-417131441 GCA_030015575.1 Agapanthus africanus | reverse complement strand
CTACCTATTTGCACGACTCATTAGAGCCGTGTTAGGGTAGTAATCTAAGAACATTGGAACACACTCGAGGTGAAGTAGCAGTATCAAGTCAACAGACTATGCTGTACTCATATCACCTGGGAACTGCTACCTGATGATAGGCAAAGTACCAACCCGCAGTTCCCCACGAGTCATGTCCAGTGTACTCATAACCCAATGAGCACCGGCATACTATCTCCAGTACGACGTACTAATGGTTGTGGGACAGACCATCTCCTCTGCTGGGATGAGAAACGTATACAATAGTTTACTTTAGAGTATCGATGCCCTGTCCCGATAATCCTACGACTAGGGACCTATATAAGGATATACTTATAGACTACCCACCCCCACTAGTGTGACTGCCATCACAACGCTGGTAGTCAAGCAAAGATCCTAAAGGCTCTACCAATATGTATTAGCGATACGTTAAAAAGAAAGATATACACATATTGAGGTAGAAAAAAACCAAATAGCATACTACTATGTTAAGCAAGACTGTTACAATATCCGTGTATATCCTAAGCTTCCAAAATGTAATATACAAACTAGTACTATACAATAATGGCCTCTAGGGTATATATCACTAGCACTAGGTTCTTTAATGCACTGGCTATCCGCACGACCGGGGAACGGCGCGTCTCATTTACGGCTCAAATGAAATGCGGGGCTCCTAAATTATCCGCTATTTCATATTGTTGTTCGCATGCCTGTGATGATTTTTATCTGCCTGTGATGACTATTATCTGCCTGCGATGTTGATATATATATTATATATATTTAGTAGATACTTCTATATGTTTTACATCCGCACTAGTCCTGTCCCTGCTCTGTCGTTAGTTAAGTAACCAAACGGTGCATATCGGGGCCCGTGGCGAATGCAGATGGAATATAAATAGCATGCTATTATGGTTGTATCTTTGTGGCTTGGAAACTTAAAATGATGGGAACGCATTATCTGAATAATGCAAAGAAAAATAAACCTAAATGATTTTGTCGGAACCAATTTTAAAACTACTCAGTTTTCTTCAAAACTCATAGTCATATTCTCTTGCTTTGCATAGAGGTATTCGGTTAGGAATATCCCATACCTCATTCTATGAGGGAAGAGCCTTGATCCCTTCACTGGAAGTTCCCTCTTAAGCAAAGGTTTATGTTACTAGTTTTAAAAAGCGGAGCTTAAACCACTCTATTTCAAAGCCACTCGAGTTCCTTCAACGATATCAAGTTTATTACGTTAAAGGTTTTTCGCCAAAAAATAGCTGTAGCTTTCTGTCATTTCAGATTAGTATTAGTTAGTATGCGTGCTGTGTTTGTTGACCTAGTCAAGGAGTATTGAGCGGTAGCTAAGTGGTGCTTTTCTGTGCATTGTAATGGGATTGGTTAGGACAGTCGTGTGGCCTTGTTGACCTAGTCAAGGGCACGTACGAGTGGGTTTACTGCAATTAAGAAAATGACGGGTTGAACTTGACTAGCGGTTTATAGTTTATTGACCTAGTCAAGGTCATAAACCGTTAGGGGCAAAAACCACATCGGGAGTTTCAAACATACGAGAAACTTGCCAGGCATGCACATACCTTCTGGAGTGTGGTGACTTGAGTGGATTCCGTCAGGTTATCACATGATGATAGTTAGGTTCCGATTCCCACCGATGAGTATGTATTACTCCTAGGGATATTTTTCATTTCACAATTAGCTAACCTATCAGGTATGTAGAAAGTGTTGACGAGGTTACGCTTCTGCGGAAACGGGGTTATTAATTGAGTCCTTGCGAAAGCACGGGGGGCCTCCCTCGGAGTACCAACACTGGCCTGGTTATCACATGTAGCGAACTTGTAAAGTGTAAATGATCCCGACTAGTTCTCCTTTTAGGATTTGAAGGAGAATTCGAGAAAACAGTAGGAGCTATCCCTGATTAGATAAAGTGAAAACCAATCTAATCTTGGTAGAGTGCATGCTGAGTGTTTTTTTTTCTCTCTCTCTGGTACAGCGACCTGTGACTTACCTTAAAAACTTATAAACCAAGTTAAGCGAACCTTCTTACACCCTTGGGCTTTGGCTTGTCTTGATTCGCGACAAAGTCGCATATATCCCTATTACTCCATCTTTACCCTTTGCATTTCTTCAGAACACTTTGTATCACTACAATGATCCATATTAGTTGCAACGGCCATCGTATAGTTACATACAAACTCGAAGAAGTTATTTCAGTCAAGGATGACCACAGGTTCGGAAGAAATTAAATAGGATTATTCGGTTATCTTTTCCCTTTACCTTCTCTCAGGTTGCGAAAGCTCTTTGTATTATGAGAGTACACCTATTGTGCTTGTTGGATAGTCTTCTTCCAAAGCTTAGGCTGGTACTGAAAGGTAGGGAAGGAAGAAAATCAATTAGCCTGAGTGCGGTGTGCAGAAGATAAGATGTAAAGACATATGTAGGGATTGAAATGAGGGCAAAAAAAATTGCGACTACTATCATGAATCTGGATAATGAAAAAAGTATTATTAGGAATACCTGACCACCCTCTACGAAACATTTTCATGTTTCAGTATTTCTATGCACATGTAAAAGAGAACTGTTTTCTCAATTAATTCTGACTCCAGGGTATATATTTACCGGACTTGGAACTCACATCTGTACGGAGTTACAGATGATGAGTAGGAGTAGAATATTAGGAAATGGGCAATTTGATCCCCAATATTGGAATTCGTTGCAATTGGTGATATTGGTTAAAATCGCCAGGTTTTTGGCTGACGGCAAATATTTGGTTTTGAATAACCGTTGTTATGCGACAAATTTTAAAATGAAATATCTATACCTTTATTTTATAAAGTGAGATATACATTTTGAAAATTGTGTTATAAACATTTACCTTTATTAGTTGAGGATAAGGTAAGGTGCATTGAATAACGGTGTAAGACATTCTTAACCAAGATACAATTTTCATTTTACAAAACACAGAATTGAGCTGGTATACTCTTGGGACTAATACGTGAAATTGTATGTTGTCCAATGTCCTTCGGGACAAGAGATTGGTAATCTTGCTTCACTCAGGTTTACCTATGAGTTCTCTGGTTTTAGACACGCATTTGTCGTAATGCAAGGTCCAAAGATTTTGAGAAGTTTGTAGGTATAAGAATAAAGTAAAGAACTATTCATTGAAAGTATCAGGATTGTTTGAGGTAATCGAAGATGTAGATACTTTTGCTATGTATTCCATCATAGTATCAAGAACTTGATTCTCTCGCAGGTTACTCATCTGTGGGTGCGCTCCATGATGAGTAACACTGTATTGGCCTTTTCCTTTTTGTTGATATGCACTGAAAACAGCTGCATGACTTTTGGATCTGGTTCCATCTAAATTAGTGCCTTGATTCTTTATAGACATAGAATGGTTGTGTATCTTGAATTTGTCAAGATATGGAGTTGTCCGGATTTTTTAAAAGTAGAATCCGGAAAAACTCATGGCACGCTTCGGTAATGGCAGTTTGTGGATTATCCCAAGCATTCTCTAGGATTTTGTTTTCTACCATTTTCAAGATCAATAGTAACATATCTTGACTCGCCACCATTTTATAAAAGGAATCTTTTTGCAAAAGAAACTAGTGGGAGTATGATAGATTCGAAGTGATTCCAGAACCACAAATGGTTAACGAAAATTTAGTAGAACCTAAGAATTCAATTGGACCTGACAAACCATTAGTCACTCCGTTGATTTTTGTAGATGACCTCAGACACCCGAGAGATACTTCGGTTTTGTCGTAGGCGGAGACAGGGAGGTCAGCATCATGGTGATGATGACCCTACTAGTTATCAGTAGGTTATAGAAAGTAGTAACTTCCAGGTGACCAGATGCTTATATCCAAGATGGACTCCATGCACTTCGGCAAAATTATAGATTCTGGAATTTGCTAGGTGCTCCTGAAAGGGTAAAACCCATAAAGAGAAAGTAGATCTTTCGAGATTTGTGCAGGTGGAAAGGTACTAAATCAATAAGGCTAGACTTGTTGTAAAGTGTTTTTATCAAATACCCGTTATGGATTGTGATGAGACTTTTATTTCAGTGTCTATGTTGAAATCTATACGGATATGACTTGACACTGTTGTTCCCCTACTTGTTATCAGCAGATCATTGGAAGTGGTAACTTCTAGGTGACCAGGTATTTCATACCCAAGATGGACTCTATGCACTTCAGAAAATCATGGATTTTGAACTTTGCTGGGTGCTCCTGAAGGGTAAAACCTATTAAGAGCAAGTAGATCTTTCGATATCTGTGCAATTGAAAGGTACTAACCTAATAAGGATAGACTTGTTGTAAAGAGTTTTCATCAAATACCCGTTGTAGATTGTGATGTGATTTTTACTTCAGTGTCTACGCTGAAGTCCATATGGATATGATTTGGCGCTGTTGCAGTTCTTGGCTATGATATCTGGCAAGTGGGTGACTATAACATCTTTCTAAATGGGATTTTGGTAGTGCAAGTGTATATGACTCTGCCAGAGGATTATCGTAGTCAGTGGGAGCAGCGGAAGATACGCAAGTTGCTTATGTCTATTCGTAGACTAAAGTAAGGATAGCAGAGACGGATCATCTATTTTGATATGACAGTCAAGGTGATTGACTTTGTCAAAACAATAGATGATCCTAGTAAGAAGAATGCATAGAGTATTATCCTCAAATTTGGATGACATACTCCAGATAGGAAGTGATGTTCTTATACTACAATCGGTCAGATTTTGGTTGTCACACGATGTTTTCTCTACGTTGGATATGGATAATACATCAGGAATTCTGGTGACTAGATCTAGATTTGGGAAGTTTCCCAAATCGGGTTCTTAGATAACATTCTAAAAGTATTTTAGAATGGACGGCTCCTGACGTGGTAGTGTACCCGCAGGCAATGGAGTCACCCTCTCTAAAGAGATGTCTTCTATACTGATGAAGAGAGGGAATGTCATGAATGGCATATCATTTGTGTTAGTTGTATGTATGCCCTGGAGGCCAGTATTGTACAGATGATGTATATTATATTGGATGCTTGGACATATATAGAGATGACTTTCTTACTCGATATGATAGTATGCTATCTGGTTACTCTTTATCTTAACATGTACACTTGTCTCTTTAAACTGTCTTAAAGTTACATGTTGATAAAGCCCTTAGGATGTGTACTTGACTACCTGGACTATGATGCAGATCATACTAGTGGGGACATGGTAGTCCATAAGTACATCCTTTAAGGTCCCTAGTCGTGGGTGTATCGAGACAGGGCATCGATATACCAGTGTAGACTAGCGTATGCGCTTCTCGACCCATGAGATGGGCGATGGATGATCCCATATCCATTGGTGTTTGACATCAGAGATGGTATACGGGTGCTTAGTGGAGACTGAGTACACTGGACGGACTCACCGAGAACTCCCAGATAGTATTATACCTCACGTCAGATGGTAGTTCTTAGGTGACACTTGTACAGCTTAGTCTGTAGACCCGAGATCGTCATGGAGTCTTGCGTGATTCCCACTGTACTTTGATCTTTCACTTGATGTGCAAGAAGTATATGTGATATACTTTTATGCACATATTTGTATCATGTTTGATGATACTTGATCATTTGGTTAAGTATAAAGAATTAAACCATGGTTAAGAGATGATTATCTGGACTTTTTCTAAAATCTGGGAGTTTTCAATATTAAAAATGCTTAAAAAATTCAGCAGGGAATTCTAATAATTACGGTGTAAAATATTTCAAATGAACACTTATCATATTCTTTCTTCTTCTTCATCATCTTCTTCTTCAAGAAAGCTTGATGCCATCAATGGCAACTTGAGTTCTAAAGTGAGAAATCCAATTCCAAAGTGAACCCATCTCCTATTTCTTCACCCTCTACCTCTTGCCAAGTTGTTTTGGGTGTTTTCTTCACAAGTGTCACAAATTTGCGAAGTCGGAGCTTGAACTTGTGATGCCTCGACGTAGATCATCTTCGGCACGAAGCCGACGACCTAGTCCGCCCATTTCTCCGATCAAGACGACGATTGAGCCCGGGATTCGAGATGGACAGCGAGAGGACGCCTACGTGGAGCCAAGGAAGTGGATATTTGGAATCTACAAAGGTTGTAGCTTTTTATCTTTAGTTAAGTTGTTAACTAGATTCGTATATCGCCTAAACTTCTAGTCAACGATCCGTATTAGGGTTTCTCGGCACCCATAAAATTTGAAATTGGCATGGTTGATGCCTTGTGAGACCTCTATTGTGTGCCTAGGAACCCTACAATTTGTTTAGGCAATTAAGTCAATCATGAAATGTCTTGTACAAAACCAGATGGATAATGTATCAGGGATTCTTGTTTTAGATCTAGATTTGGGAAGGTTCCCAATTGGGTAATTGGACAGCATTCTAAAAGTATTTCAGAATGGATGACTCCTGGCGTGGTGGTGTACCTGAAGGTGATGGAGTCACCAACTCTAAAACGGATGTCTTCTAGACTGATGAAGAGAGGGACTGGCATGAATGACATATCATTTGCTTAGGCAATTGAGTCAATCATGCAACGTCTTGTACAATGCCAGATATTGCTTTTGCACTAGCTGCAATAAGCATATATTAATCCAATCCTCGAGAAACAAAAGGAACCTATCTTGAATATAAGAGGATGTTCTTGGTATAAGATAACGGCGGCCTCATGTTCGGTTTTCGCATGCGCCCTGGCCATCTACCGTGACCGATGCGGAATAAAAACTAGCGTTTAAAATTTTTTGGCGCAAACTAAACTAGCTCAAGATCGAACCATAAACCTACACTAGCAAAAACAAAAAGCTAAACTACTAGGTTTAGAAATGTTATACCGAATTAACCAAGTCCTTCGGTCTTCCATCAACTTCCTTAGCTCCTTGAGACGTGCTCGAACAAGCTTGGTCGCCGGTCTTCCTCCGTCGAAGATGATCCACCCGAGGGATATAGCTCATGGCTCTATCTCCAGATTGAAAGCAAGTGAAGCAATAAAAACCTTAAACTTTCTGTACAGATTTTTTTTTTCAAAATACAGAAAGGAACACCTAAGCTTGAGCACAAGTTATAAATTTAATTTGCTTTTGAACAGCAAGAAATAACTTGTAGCTCATTGGTAAAGCCTTGCACCGCTGTGATATAGCCCATATGATCGAATCACCCCAGCCACATATATTTTTAATTATATTTCTTTAAAACTTTTAGAAACTTAAAAGTTTGCACGTACACTATACGTAAATTGAAAAGTCATACAAAAACAAACATGTGCAAAACACTATTCATACAGACCCTGACACGTGGCGGAGATCCGAGCCCCCACCCTATAGATTGAACCGGTGAGATGTCTCATAGGGCCGGCGCCGTCGGCCTCTCGTAGGTAATTCCCCATTTTTTTATTTGCCGTAACCCCTTGGCCTCCCCCTTAACCCCTGTACTGTTTGTTTTTATTAAAAATAAACAGAGAATTAAAAGGTGGTATTAAACAAAATTTTAATACATTGTTTAATTCATTCTTCATATCCTAAACCCTAATATTCCCTGTAAATACCACATGACATTTCACCCCACCTCATTAAGAAATTCTATATAAGAACTCTCTAAAAATTTCCGAGTCCCAAGTTGTGCAAGTGGAGTTAGCAAAAGGCAATGTTTCGGCGATATTTCAGGAAGATTTCTGGCGATGAAACGACTCCCCGATGATTCCGATAGCTTCCCCTCTCTCTCCTCTTGTTTACAAGCAGTAAGTCCCCTTCCCTTCCTCTTTTGCTATTCTAAAACTTCTCCTTTTCAAAACTCGTCGGAAGCGGAGTTATTCCGGCTTCTGATTCTCTTTTTTTTTAAATCTAATTTTTTCTTAATAAAAAACCTACAAATTTTTACTAGATTGTTTAGTAATCATTAACAAACACATTAGAACAAGTTTCATCTCAAAAAAAAATCTATTATATAACTTTTATCGTATTTTTACGGTAAAATACCATATACTTTACTTTCGACACAATTCAACATATTCGCTTGTATTACCTTTAGAAAACTCACGAGATAATGACCTACCTCATCACAACACACATTTTTAACATAGCACGATAACTTTTAGGGACATTAGTTTATAGGAAAATATTAGTTTACGATTAAATACCTTAGACATTCAAAAACCGTTTTCTTTAAAAAGTGTGTTATTTAATTCCGTGCAATTGCGTCTTTATAAACCATTTTGGAGACCCCGATCGGGATGGTGCGGGTTATCGCACATCCTCGGTCCTAGTAAAGCGAGATGCAAACCTCCGCAAGGAGCATTTGATCTCGATGGGGTTATTAATGCAATTTTTAAGAAAAATATGATTTCTATCTAATAAATAAGTTCTATATTTTTTAAATATTAGATATATATATAAATACTATCAAAATATCTACTTTAAGTATACAATATATATATTCCATGTTTTCTAAATCAAAGGAATCACAAATTTCATGAAACTATCTTTATAATTCAATACCATTCCAAGATTTCACTAAAATACCAAATACATGAAAATTAGGTTATATCCCTAGAATATTTCACGTTATAAAAATTACAATTATGAAAACCCTAAAGACGATAATTAAATGCTTGAGGTGTATTTTGAAAATATATCAAAACTATTTTTCATAAAACCCCCTCAAGTTATATTAATTTACAATAAGGACCATAGTAAACATAGGTTTAAGTTGGACCAGCTCTCTTCAGCCTCAGGGAGCCAGAGAATATGGGTGCTTGCCTATCTAAGGTAGACAATCTAAAAAAGGTATTATTAATACAGTAATTTCTTGGAAAAAGACACAAATCCTGCCGTCCATGTGCAGTAGTTACCGATAACATCAAAACTAATTCAGGACTTCAATTTCATTTAAAGTGTCTGACTCAGGCAGAATTTCCGTCTAATATGAAATCAATCTGACTTGAATTCAATTCAAGTATAACTACAATACAACATGAATCCATGAATACCAGAATACAATCCTCATCAACATGAACATGACCGAACCGAACCATGGATATACTCTGATTACATGATTATTCATTTATATACATTCTGTTTACTGATATCACGGTTTCGGCAAGTCTTCCATTTACTACAAGGCAATACAATACAATCAGTATAATCAATACAATTAATACAATAAACATTCCGGGGTTTATAAAGGGATAGAATGACACAGAACATGTTAAAGGTGGCACAAGGTGGTCAATAAAACACCTAATGTAACGTTTTAGAAATCATTATGAGAATTTTTCCGTTTTAGGGTTAAATTGTCGGTATTTTTCGTTTTAACCCGACTGTAATCAAACGACCATATAGGCTTGCCAGCACCTAGATTAACTAAAATAAAGCTAGTGCGCAAATTTTGGTGGTATATGGGACGTTTTGATTCAGATAAAAATTTTCTCAATTTTAATATTATTTTAATACGGTATTCGTATTTTGGGAAAATTTCTCTTAGGTATCTTTCCAACAAATTAAGTATGGGTAAACCCAAAACCCCACATAGTATCTAGATTCCTTGTGTTGACTTAGGGTTTATGGTTGAAAGAAAAGAAAAAGAAAAGAAATGAGGTGCATGCATGTGAGCATGTGTTGTGTGAATGCATTAAATTGCATTTATTGTTAGAAATTGCTAGGAACACTCCACACAACTCCATTCTTCTCCCTTGGCCAAAATCCTTCCTCCCTCTACTGCTCTTGATCATTTCCTTGCCATTTTTCATCAATCCAAACTCAAAATTCTACAAAATTCCTAAATAAATCACAAAAATACCTCAAGTATTGGTTTTTGCTTCTTGATCACTTAGAACTAGGAAAGCTTGGATCTTGTGAGCTAAAGTTGATAGGTATAATCCCTACACTGTTAATTAGGAGTTTTTATGTTGTTTAGCTCGTTGGTTGTAGCGTAGAACACTTTTTATAACGATTTGTGAAATATCGTGTTTTTAGTGTCGTTATAGAGCCTCTGTACCTGCTGTGACCTGGGATTTTTACAGAAAAATCAAAAAAAATTATAGTGATATATTAGTGACCGTGGAGCACCACCTGAGACACGAGGACCACCCCACCGGCCGGGGCCAGCGAACCCTTTGGAGAAATCTGGCGACGTCGGCTGTAGAGGAGAGTTGGGTGTTGGTTTTTTGTGGGTAGTTGTCTGCTGTTGGTTAGGGGTGTTTGGTGCTGTTTACTTTTTTAGTATTTATAGTAAGCAAAATCTGGGATCGTTTACCTATAATATAGTGTTTTGAGTCGGCGTGTTACGTGTTGCGACACGAATCGTGATCTTGTGCTGCTGCTGTACCCAGTTTGGTTTAGTAGTGCCGCAACGCACGTTAACCACTAGACGGAGACTTATGAGTTAGTTTAGTGTTGGTGCGTCGTTTAAAGTGTAGTTTTACGTTATATTAGTCAATTATGAGATGTTTGCACTATTTGTGTGTTTGTGAATTTTCAGCGTCGCAAGCGGGGACTTTGGACGCTGCGAACAAGGGGAAGTAGGTGGTCGGATTTTCATAGCTGGAGACCATTGGTGAGTCCATTTAACATCTACGGGGAAATCGCCCATATGACGTTATGCGTCGGGGCGGATATGATAAGATAGCTGCATGTATTTGCATATTAGTTACTTTCATATGAATGTCATTGCATCGCATTATCTGTTGTACCTGACTCGTACCTTTAGATATAACACATTACTGACGGTTCATGTTGCACGAGCACTAAATTGTATGCTACACCCACGCCATCTGTAATTGCCATGACACGCACAAACACCTACATACGTGATATGGTAGTGGATAGGAATGTTTGGAGTAGTAACTCTTATTCTATTGTGCATATGAAATACTGTGGACACATACATACGTGATATTGCATTGGGCAGGAATAATTGAGGTAGTGACCCATATTCCACTTCACGTATATCTTGTTATGGCTACTGGTACATCATGCATATATATTGACATGTACACCCACATACTCGATTTCAGTTACATGTACACCATGCACACATACTAACATGTATACCGCATATGTTGCTATAGTTATATATACCCTAAGTGGTATTGTTTTGATATGTGATATTGTGTTGTAAATCATTGCGCTTATGAAATGCATCATACCCACTTGCTTACATGTAGATACTTAAACCTTGCTACACTTACATGACCTCATATGATGCTGCAATTGTTTTCGGAGGATTTTGGGAACCGCAAGATATATTTTAAAGCTGGATTCATTTAAAATGGCGGTTTTCTCTTTATATGCTCATATTGATGTTTTATGTTCCATATATCAGTTTTATATGGATTATCGTATTAAGATATGGATTTCATATGATTTATCGATTTGAGAACCCTGGGGGTATTTTCAGGAAACTATGTATTGTTTGAAAACCGGTTTCTCTTAATATGATATTTGATGAGTCCATCATGAGATTTCTCGGTTCTGAGATTTGTAATATATACCCGATGCGAGGAGTGAGTGGGCCGTGTGCGGGTATATGGTGGGGCCCGGTACGGTTCCCCTCGGCAAGATGTTCGTGGTATAGACGATGAGCCTGGAAGGTGGGCAAGTATCTACCGGTGACTGTATTTGGAATCGGCAGTTATCATGGGGATACCGACCGGAGTGATGTACGACATATCGTCAGGGACAGTCGTGGTGACAGCGCCTGAGTTATAAGGATTTACGTGTCGATGCCAGATACGGGTTTCATGATGTTTCGAGTGTCGGTGTTAGACACTCAGGTTTTCCATGATTTTTACGTATCGTCGGTGGACATACGGGGTTAATATCCTCATACTTATATACATATATATATATACACACAGGAATATGTTTTCATGATGTTTCTGTGTCGTTGTTTGACACTCAGGTTCCATGAGACTTACAGGATATGAGGGCCGATCTGTGGATGTGGTGTCTGAGGATTTGGGATTTGATGTCTCAGTGAGGGACACTGGTGTTTTTCCATGCCGATAATTTTGCATGAGATTTTATTGTATCATCCCACACACTCAGGATTATTGTTGTTATGCATTGTTTCATGTAGTTGTAGTGCCCTGATGATGTACCTTTACATGATTGTTGCATATTCACTTATCATACTTATGCTATCGGATTACATGTGATATATAGATCGCTGTTCGTGCATACCTGCGATTACAGTATGATGTTATTTACTATTCACGAGTTGGCAACTCACCCCCGTTGTGCTACAGTGTTTTGCAGGAATTACCCTCTGAGTTGTCGCGGCAGGGCGTCTTATCATCTCTACTTTTGCGGATACCGCTACGTTAGGCTGTGAGGCCTTTGCTTTTAGGTGGGTCTGCGGTTATCTGCTTGTACATGGTGTATCTTTTTGTTGGATCTAGTATTCTCCATCTAACACTATTTGTATATGACTTAGAGACGACTTGTGAGGTTCGGTGTTCTATTATTTTTGGTGACTTTGGGTGCCGTGCTCGTGGGAGCCGGTTTTGTTTTGGGAAAGTTTACTTGTTATTGCAGCCTTTTCTTTGATATTTCTTCGTTTCGGCATCGTATACATGTTGTGGTGATTGCCTCCGCCGTTGGGCGTGATTTTGCTCCCATTTGGGATTCTTTATATATTATCTGCGTTGTACCCGTTTTCGGGGCTAGTTTTTACAAAGGAGGTGCTGCCAAAATTTTCAAGAAGGAAAACTAGAATTAGAGATTTTACTTGCGATTTTCCAAATGTAAAAACTATGTTTTTCTCCGTTGACCCAGATTTGGGTGGTTTAGATTTCTTGGTTTCGGCTTACTTGAGTTGCGTGCGCCTGTAGACGTTACGTAGTTTAAGTGCCGATTACGGTCCAAATTTTGGGTCGTGACAAAGTTGGTCTCAGAGCGCTAGGTTTTACCTTTAGGAGTATAGGATTACCTTGGTATGATGGAGTAGGTAGCTTAAGCAGAGTAACCTAGCGTGTGTATGTTCCACTGCATACTTACGACACGGTTCTCCGCCTAAGTAACCTTAGGACTTATTGATTGATATTCTTCCGTGATGATATACATCTTTGTGATTCGATTCCTGTTTCCTTATCGAATCTTGTTTCAATTTCCAGCCTATATGCCGCCGAAGACTACGAGGGCACAAAGAGCGGCCGCGAGGGCCGAGGTCAGAGTTGACTCATCAGAGGCGAGGACCGACCAGGGCAGCACGCCTGTTGTACCGGAGCACATTGCTATGATTGGAGCTGGTATGCAGGATCTGCGCCAGATAGTAGGGACTTCAGTAGAGACCATTCGAGTGCAGGGGCAGGCAGTTGTTCCACCCGTTGTAGGGACCACGATGGTACCTACAGTTCCGGCAGTCGCAGTTACAGCTCCGGAGGTTATTACCGTATCACTGACAGATTTTATGAGGTTGAGGCCTCCGGTGTTTACGGGCATAGATGTTACTGAGGATCCGCAGTCGTTCATCGACCAAATGGCCAGGATTTGTCGTTCACTCCGATGCGAGATGGGTGGAGTTTGCCAGTTTTCGGCTGGAGGGTCTGGCCCAGAAGTGGTGTGAGTCCTTGGAGAAAGGCTGAGCCGCGGATCTTGCTCCTATGACCTGGGCTAAGTTTGTGACGTCGTTTCTTGCCCGTTTTCTTCCACCGAGCGTCAGGGATGCGCGAGCGTGCAAATTTGAGTCGTTATGTCAGACTCCGGGGATGACGGTGTTTGAGTATGATGTACTGTGAACCGAGCTGTCGGTGTATGCTCCGTACCTGGTGGCGACTGAGGAGATGAGGGTGAAGAGGTTTGTTCGAGGCCTACTTACCCAGTTGTTCCTAGCCATCAGCATTCAGCATTGTGACACATATGCGGCAGCTGTGGATGCAGCCCTATTGGTGGACAAGCGTCTATCTGAGTCATCGGTTGTTCCGGAACCAAAGAGGGCTCGTACTGGTATAGCAGCCAGGAGGCAGAGGTTTAGATTCCGAGACAGAGTTCGATCAGACACTGGGCGTAGCAGAGACGTGGGACGTGGCCAGTTGTTCAGTACTTTTTCCCAGGAGGGTCAGCCGTCGACACGTGGGTGTTTTGGATGTGGCAGTTTACAGCACCTAGCGAGAGATTGTACCGTGGTGCGTTAGAGAGGGCCAGCAGTACCCGAGGTTACCTTACCACCTTCTCCGCCTCAAAGAGCGTTGCCTCTTGTTCATGTTGTTGCACCGCGTCAGACTCCTGTTCAGAGAGGTCGTGGTCACGAGGGTTTTGTACCGAGAGGTCGAGGTGGAGGAGGCAGATGACAGCCAGTAGCCGGTAGAGGGCAGGCTTGGATTTTTGCCTTGACTCACCAGGACGCTCAGGCGTCCAAAGCTATGGTTTCAGGTATCCTTTCTGTATGTTCTTATGATGCACATGTTCTTTTTGATCCGGGATCTATGCATTCGTATATTTCTACGCACTTTATGCCGAGGTTAGACCGAGATTCGTGTTTGCTAGATCAGCCCCTTGTCGTGACCACTCCTGTGGAAGAGTCGTTTGTTGCGCGACACTTGTTCCAGTCTTGTGCTGTCCGTTTTGGTGACAGAGATCTGTCCGTCGACTTGATCCTTCTTAAGATGTTGGACATCGACGTTCTGTTGGGCATGGACTGGTTAGCTGCTTGCTACGCGTCCGTGGACTACCGAGAGAAGACAGTTAGATTTTGTTTTCCCGGCGAGTCAGTGTTTGTTGTGCAGGGGGACCGTAGTGCCGCCCCTCACAGTTTGATTTCTGTCCTGTGCACTAGTCGGCTTTTGAGGAGGGGATGTCGGGGATTCTTGGCGTTCATTCATGATACTGGAGCCACAGTGGAGTCTTTGGACCAGGTTTCTACCGTGCGAGAGTTTCCCGATGTCTTTCCCGATGAGTTACATAGGTTGCCGCCAGAGCATGATATTGAGTTTTGCATTGATCTGATTCATGGCACGGAGCCTATTTCTATACCGCCTTATGGGATGGCTCCGGCAGAGCATAGAGAGCTTAAAGATCAATTGTAAGAGTTGCTTGATTTGGGACTTGTGCGTCCGAGTGTTTCGCCGTGGGGAGCTCCTGTTTTGTTCATCAAGAAGAAGGACGGCAGTTTGAGGCTATGTGTGGATTATCGTCAGTTGAACCGAGTTGCGGTGCGGAACAGGTATCCTTTACCCAGCATTGACGATTTATTTGATCAGCTCTAGGGTGCGAAACATTTTTCTAAGATTGATTTACGTTCGGGTTATCATCAGTTGCGTGTTCGGAATGATGACATTCCGAAGACTGCTTTTCGTACGCGCTATGGGCATTCTGAGTTTTTGGTGATGTCGTTCGGACTCACCAATGCGCTAGCATTCATGGATCTGATGAACCAGATTTTCAGGCCGTTCCTCGACCAGTTTATTATAGTGTTTATTGATGACATACTGGTCTACTCTAGGAGTCGTGAGGAGCATGAGCAGCACTTGAGGATTACTTTGCAGATATTGCGAGAGCACCGGCTGTAAGCTAAATTCTCAAAGTGCGCATTTTGGCTTGATAGTGTTGACTTCCTGGGTCATGTGGTGACTGGTGATGGTATTCTTGTAGACCCGAGGAAGATAGAGGCTGTACAGCTTTGGCCCAGACCTGTATCGGAGACTGAGGTCCGCAGCTTTTTGGGCTTAGCTGGTTATTATCGCCGTTTTGTGCAGGATTTCTCGAGTATCGCTGCACCGCTGACTGGACTGGCCCGGAAGGGAGTTCCTTTTCTTTGGACTGATGTGTGCGAGCAGAGTTTTCAGCAGTTGAAGAATCGGTTGACGACAGCACCGGTTCTTTCTTTACCTTCTGGATCGGACAGCTACGTTGTTTATTGTGATGCTTCTCGAGTGGGTCTCGGCTGTGTATTGATGCAGCACGATAGAGTGATTGCTTACGCTTCTAGGCAGCTGAAGAAGCATGAGAAGAATTACCCCACTCACGATCTTGAGATGGCCGCGTTGGTCTTTGCATTGAAGATTTGGAGACACTACTTGTACGGGGAGTCGTGTCAGATCTTCACGGATAACAAGAGCTTGAAGTATATCTTCCAGCAGCGGGATCTGAACCTGAGACAGCGCCGATGGATGGAGCTAGTGAAGGATTATGATTGTGAGATCCTTTATCACCCGGGCAAGGCGAATGTGGTGGCTGATGCTTTGAGTCATAGGCCCGGGGGTAGCTTGTCCCAGTTGAGCGCAGTTCGGCGTCAGTCTTCTACTAATTGGCAGCTCTTGTGTGATGGTAGAGTGCAGTTCGAGTTCACCTCCACTGGGGGACAGTTCTCATGTCCGCGCCCGTCCACTGCTATTTGATCGTTTCCGTGAGGCGCAACCCAGTGATACCCGTTTTTCTGAGATACTTGAGCTTGTTCGACAGGGTACAGTTTTGGGGTTCATGATTGATGACCAGGGTGTGCTACGGTATGGGAATCGCTTGTGTGTACCAGATGCTGTTGGGTTGAGACACGAGATCCTAGAGCAGGCACATCAATCGGACTTTAGCGTTCATTAAGGTTCCACCAAGATGTACAGTGATTTGAGAGACTTTTACTGGTGGGAAGGGATGAAACACGATATTTCGAACTTCGTCTTGAGGTGCCTGACTTGTCAGCAAGTCAAGGCTGAGCATCAGAGACCAGCTGGAGAATTGCATCCTTTACCCATTCCGGAGTGGAAATGGGAGCAGATTTCCTTGGACATCATTATGGGTCTACCCAGGACCAGTAGGGGGTATGACTCCATTTGGGTGATTGTTAACCGGTTGACGAAAGCGGCTCACTTCCTTCCAGTGAAGGCCACTTTTGGGTATGCTCAGTATGCGTAGCTATATATAGATGAGATTGTGCATTTGCACGGTGTTCCCACATGCATTGTATCCGACAGAGGCACGCAGTTTACTAGCCGTCATTGGCAGAAGCTTCAGGATGCTTTGGGTACCCGGTTGAGTTTTAGCACCGCTTTTCATCCACAGACCGATAGTCAGTCAGAGCGGACTATTCAGACTCTGGAGGATATGCTCCGTGCATGTGTGCTTGATTTTGGTGGAAGTTGGGATTGTCACTTGCCATTGATTGAGTTCTCCTACAACAACAGTTTTCAGGAGACTATTCAGATGGCACCTTTTGATGCTTTATATGGTAGGAAGTGTCGATCGCCAGTCTGCTGGAGCAAACTCAGCGAGAGTAGAGTTTTGGGACCCCAGCTAGTTCAGGAGACCACGGAGAAGATCCAGCTGATTCAGGACAGGATGAGAGCAGCCCAGTGCAGGCAAAAGTCTTATGCCGACCGTCGTCGTCGCAGACTTGAGTTCGCAGTGGGGGATCATGTATTCCTGAGGATTTCTTCGATGAAGGGCGTTATGCGATTTGGGAAGAGGGGGAAGCTCAGTCCCAGATTTATAGGTCCTTTCGAGATCCTTGAGCGAGTGGGTTCTGTTGCTTATCGTTTGGCGCTCCCGCCCAGTTTTCCTGATGTTCACCCTATTTTCCATGTGTCGATGCTTCGTAGATACCTTCATGATCCTTCTCACATGATTCAGCATGAGACCGTTCAGCTTGAGCGCGATCTTTCGTTCACCGAGCAGCCGGTAGTTATTTTGGATCGGCAGGTGAAGAAACTTCGCTCAAGGGTCTTGCCGTCTGTGAAGGTTCTTTGGCGTAGCCCTACTAGTGAGGAGATCACTTGGGAGGCCGAGAGCGAGATGCGGAAGAAATTCCCTCACCTCTTTAAAGGTACGCTTAGTATGAAATTTTAATTCGGGGACCGAATTTCTATAATGGGGGAGATTGTAACGTTTTAGAAATCGTTATGAGAATTTTTCCGTTTTAGGGTTAAATTGTCGGTATTTTTCGTTTTAACCCGACTGAAATCAAATGACCATATAGACTTGCCAGCACCTAGTTTAGCTAAAATAAAGTTAGTGCACAAGCTTTGGGGGTATATGGGATGTTTTGGTTCAGATAGAATTTTTCCCAATTTTTATATTATTTTAATACGGTATTCACAGTTTAGGAAAATTTCTCTTAGGTATCTTTCCAACAAATTAAGTTTGGGTAAACCCAAAACCCCACATAGTATCTAGATTCCTTGTGTTGACTTAGGGTTTAAGGTTTAAAGAAAAGAAAAAGAAAAGAAATGAGATGCATGCATGTGTGCATGTGTTGTGTGAATGCATTAAATTGCATTTATTGTTAGAAATTGCTAGGAACACTCCACACAACTCCATTCTTCTCCCTTGGCCGAAATCCTTCCTCCCTCTACTGTTCTTGATCATTTCCCTTCCATTTTTCATCAATCCAAACTCAAAATTCTCCAAAATTCCCAATTAAATCAAAAAAATACCTCAAGTATTGGTTTTTGCTTCTTGATCACTTGGAACTAGAAAAGCTTGGATCTTGTGTGCTAAAGTTGATTGGTATAATCCCTACACTGTTAATTAGGAGTTTTTATATTGTTTACCTCCTTGGTTGTAGCGTAGAACACTTTTTATATCGATTTGTGAAATATCGTGTTTTTAGTGTCGTTATAGAGCCGCTGTACCTGCTGTGACCTGGGATTTTTGCAGAAAAATCAAACAAAATTATAGTGATGTACTAGTGACCGTGGAGCACCACTTGAGACACGAGGACCACCCTACCGGCCGGGGCCGGCGAACCCTTTGGAGAAATCCGGCGACGTCAGCTGTAGAGGAGAGTTGGGTGTTGGTTTTTTGTGGGTAGTTGTCTGCTGTTGGTTAGGGGTGTTTGGTTCTGTTTAATTTTTTAGTATTTACAGTATGCAAAATCTAGGATCGTTTACCTATAATCTAGTGTTTTGAGTCCGCATGTTATGTATTGCGACACGAATCGTGATATTGTGCTGCTGCTGTACTCAGTTTGGTTTAGTAGTGTCGCAACGTACGTTAACCACTAGACGGAGACTTATGAGTTAGTTTAGTGTTGGTGTATCATTTAAAGTGTAGTTTGACGTTATCTTAGTCGATTCTGAGATGTTTGCACTATTTGTTTTTTTGTGAATTTATAGCGTCGCAAGCGGGGACTTCGGACGCTCCGAACAAGGGGAAGCAGGTGGTCTGATTTTCATAGCTGGAGACCATTGGTGAGTAGATTTAACATCTACGGGGAAATCGCCCGTATGGCGTTATGCGTCGGGGAGGATATGATATGATAGCTGCATGTATTTGCATATTAGTTACTTTCATAAGAATGTCATTGCCTAGCATTATCTGTTGTACCTGACTCGTACATTTAGATATAACACATTACTGACGTTTCATGTTTCATGAGCACTAAATTGTATGCTACACCCACGCCGTCTGTAATTGCCATGACACGCACAAACACCTACATACGTGATATGGTAGTGGATAGGAATGTTTGGAGTAGTAACTCTTATTCTATTGTGCATATGAAATACTGTGGACACATACATACGTGATATTGCATTGGGCAGGAATAATTGAGGTAGTGACCCTTATTCCACTTCACGTATATCTTGTTATGGCTACTGGTACATCATGAATACATATTGACATGTACACCCACATACTCGATTTCAGTTACATGTACACTATGCACACATACTGACATGTATACCGCATATGTTGCTATAGGTATATATACCCTAAGCGGTATTGTTTTGATATGTGATATTGAGTTGTTGATCATTGCGCTTATGAAATGCATCATACCCACTTACTTACATGTAGATACTTAAACCTTGCTACACTTACATGTACACCTCATATGATGCTGCAATTTTTTTCGGAGGATTTTGGGAACCGCAAGATATATTTTAGAGCTGGATTCATTTAAAAAAGCAGTTTTCCCTTTATATGCTCATATTGATAATTTATGTTGCATATATCAGTTTCATATGATTTATGGATTCGAGAACCCTGGGGGTATTTTCAAGAAACTATGTATTGTTTGAAAACCCGGTTTCTCTTGATATGATATTTGATGCGTCCACCATGAGATTTCTCGGTTCTGAAATTTGTGATATATACCCGATGCGAGGAGTGAGTGGGCCTTGTGCGGGTACATAGTAGGGCTCGGTACGGTTCCCCTCGGCAAGATGTTCGTGGTACGGACGATGAGCCTGGAAGGTGGGCAAGTACCTACCGGTGACTGTATTTGGACTCGGCGGTTATCGTGGGGATACCGACCGGAGTGATGTACGACATATCGTCAGGGCCAGTCGTGGTGACTGCGCCTGAGTTATGAGGATTTACGTGTCGATACTAGACACGGGTTTCATGATGTTTCGAGTGACACTCAGGTTTTCCATGATTTTTACGTATCGTCGGTGGGCATACGGGGTTGATATACTCATACTTATATACATATATATACACACAGGAATATGTTTTCATGATGTTTCGGTGTCGATGTTTGACACTCAGGTTCCATGAGACTTACAGGATATGAGGGCCGATCTATGGATGCGGTGCCTGAGAATTTGGGATTTGATGTCAGTGAGGGACACTGGTGTTTTTCCATGCCGATGATTTTGTATGAGATTTTATTGTATCATCCCACACACTCAGGATTATTGTTGTTATGTTTTGTTTCTTGTAGTTGTCGTGCCCTGATGATGTACCTTTACATGATTGTTGCATATTCACTTATCATACTTATGCTATCGGATTACATGTGATAGATAGATTACTGTTCGTGAATACCTGCGATTACAATATGATATTATTTACTATTCACAAGTTGGCTACTCACCCCCGTTATGCCACAGTGTTTTGCAGGACTTACCCTCAGAGTAGTCGCGGCATGGCGTCTTATCATCTCTACATTTGCGGATACCGCTACATTAGGCTGTGAGGCCTTTGCTTTTAGGTGGGTCTGCGGTGATCTGCTTGTACATGGTGTATCTTTTTGTTGGATCTAATATTCTTCATCTACTACTGTTTGTATATGACTTAGAGACGACTTGTGAGGATTCGGTGTTATATATTTTTTATGATTTTGGGTGCCGTGCTCGTGGGAGCCGGTTTTGTTTTGGGAAAGTTTACTTCTTATTGCAGCCTTTTCTTTGATATTTCTTCGCTTCGGCGTCGTATACATGTTGTGGTGATTGTCTCCGCCGTTGAGCGTGTTTTTGCTCCCATTTGGAATGCTTTATATATTATCTGTGTTGTACCCATTTTCGGGGCTAGTTTTTACAAAGGAGGTGCTGCCGAAATTTTCAAGAAGGAAAACTAGAGTTAGAGATTTTACTTGTGATTTTCCAAATGCTAAAACTATGTTTTTCTCCGTTGATCCAGATTTCGGTGGTTTAGATTTCTGGGTTTCGGCTTACTTGAGTTGCGTACGCCTGTATACGTTACGTAGTTTAAGTGCCGGTTATGGGCCAAATTTTTGGTCGTGACACGTAATTACATCGATGTCGTTGTTCCGTAGTATTATCGACGGAGCCTTGTACTACGGGTAACCATAGTCCATAGTGTAAGTTGGACTCCTCTCGTATACATTGGCATATTCTGTACCAAGATACAACAACTACGTTAGTATAACAAATATAACAGTATCTACTTCACCTGTCCTATTCTCTGTTTATTATTCTCCTTCTTTCTTTGGGACGTACCGAACGATTGTTCGCTGATGACATTCCTATTTCTATTCTTCTTTAGAATGTTGTCAGGAGAACCGGACTCTGAGAAGTTCGAGACCAGCCAGAGCACTTGGAGCAGTTCACAGAAGACCCTAAGCATTGACTTTACTTGTAATCATTTTATTTTCAGTTCATGCCATTGTTTAGGCATTGCATTCCAGACTTGTATTTATATTTCCAGTTGTACTTGTAAAGGAATGTTCAATAAATAAAAGTTTTTGTTCATTTATGTTCAAGTCTCTTGTGTACATTTTACTTTATATTGCTTAGATACGCTTAACGTGTTTACTTCTGAGTAAATACGTCGCGTGACCCGTCGCGTTTCCTTCTCCATACACTGGGAAGCGGGGCGTGACGGGTTTCAGTGGCGGCTCATGCAGGTCAGTTCTGCATGGACATGCAGGTCAATTCTGCATGAAGTCCTAAGCAATATGACATAAGAATCACCAACTAAAAACATTCATTACATTTCATGTTCCTCGAATCTTACAATTTCATATACTTTGAATCTATCCTAACCCAATTTTTCTTTCAAGATTATAGATTCTCCGAACAATACCAGCACCAATTTCAACAACACACCACCACCTCTACCGCTTACGCCTACCATTGCTAGTTCGATCAACGAGCAAACATTATTGCTTGAGGCAATGCGAAGCCTCCTGGAAGGACAGCAGCAACAGACTGCTATCTTACTGAACCGTCCAAAAACGGAAGCGCCCTGATTAAAGCAATTCCGGGCATTGCACCCAATGCAATTTTCGGGGAAAGAGAGCCCTCTAGAAGCTAAAGAATGGGATCAGAGCATCGAGGACGATCTGGCAGCAGCACAAGTGCCAGAGATCGCTAGGGTATGAGTTGCGAAGCTGCAACTCACCGACAACGCCCGAGTTTGGTGGAAGGCGGAAGAAAACCGTCTTGACCAGTTGATCGAATGGAAAACCTTTCACGACATGTTCGACGCAATGTACTTTCCAAAGACTGCCCGATTTGACATCGAGCAGCAATTCATCCATCAACAACAGGGTTCCATGTGGACCAAATCTGTCGATGAGTATGATGTTGAGTTTACTATGCTCAGTAGGTAAGATATGTCTCAATATTCGATTTTCTAATATCACATATTACACGGCTAACACAAGACCTTAACATGTTCGCGGCACACTTGATACCGACTTCTCAGATCAGGTCCAGATGATTTCAGCAAGGGTTAGATACGGAAATCCAAGCTGTCTTAGTTACAGGGGATTTCCCAACCGAGGAACTGGACCTGAAAGCTGTCCGTCGATATGAGGAAGTTGTGAAAATGATGGGTAGACCCCAATCTGCCGAGATGAAGCGCACTGCTACCCAGATGGAAGGAGGAGCCTCTTCAAGGCCAACTTTTGTGCCCACAAGACCGGGAGCACCAACCAACCAGCCAAGTCCAGATTTTTGCTTCTACTGCAAGAGAGATGGACACCTGTGGAAGGACTGTAGGCACACAAAAGGCCTGTGCTTAGTTTGTGTCGCATCCAATCATGGAATTGGAACATGTCCTTGTAGGCGAAACAAAGTTCCAACTCACAACACTTATCCGCAGCGGCTTGCTATCCAGGCACCTGCACCTCATCTTGCTCTCCCAGCTCCACCTCCACGTGGACCTCCTGCACAACCTAATCGCCAATTCTAACAAGCACTGAGGAACATGCCTTAAGGACAGAGGAATGCGCTTCCAGCTAGGAGGAATGTACCCAGGCGACAGGCTTTCACTTTAGCGGCCGTAGAAACCAAGACTATAGACCAAGGTAACCCTGGTAATTCCCTCACATCTTCAATCTTACCAAGAATTTTGCACTCTTTTGTCCTTCCACATATTTCTCATGCACTATCAATAGTTCAATCACCAAACTTTTCTTGAATCTGTTATACTTTCTTTCTACAAATTTCGATGACGAAATTTTTATAAGGAGAGTAAAGTGTAACAACCCTAAACTTTCTGTACAGAATTTTTATTTCAAAATACAAAATGGAACACCTATGCCTGAACACAAGTTACAAATTTAATTTGCTTTTGAACAGCAAGAAATAACTTGTAGCTCCTTGGTAAAGCCTTGCACTGCTGTGACATATCCCCTGTGATCGGATCCCCCGGCCACATATATTTTTAATTTTATTTTCTATTAAACTTTTAGAAGCCTAAAATTTTGCACGTACACTACATGTAAAATGAAAAGTCACACAGAAAACATACATGTGGAAAACACTATTCATACAGACCCTGACACGTAGCGGAGATCCGAGCCCCCGCCCCATAGATTGGACCGGCGAGATGTCTCGTGGGGCCGGCACCGCCGGCCCCCCGTAGGTAATTCCCCATTTTTTGGTTTGCCTTAACCTCTTGGCCTCCCCCTTAACCCCTGTACTGTTTGTTTTTATTAAAAAGAAACAAAGAATTAAAAAGTGGCATTAAACAAAATTTTTAATGCATTTTTTAATTCATTCTTCATATCCTAAACCCTAATATTCCCTATAAATACCACACTACATTTCACCCCTCCTCATTCAGAAATTCTATACAAAAACTCTCTAAAAATTTCCAAGCCCCAAGTGGTGTAAGTGGAGTTAGCAAAGGGCAAGGTTCCGGTGACGTTTCGGGATGATTTCCGACGACGAAACGACTCCCCGACGATTCTGATAGCTTCCCCTCTCTCTCCTCTTGTTTTACAATCAGTAAGTCCCCTCTCCCCTCCTTTTGCTATTCTAAAACATCTCCTTTTCAAAACTCATCGCTAGCGGAGTGATTCCGGATTCCGATTCTCTTTTCTTTAAAAATCTATTTTTTTTCTTAATAACAAACCTATAAATTTTTACTAGATTGTTTAGTAATCATTAACAAACACATTAGAACAAGTTTCATCTCAAAAGAATCTATTATGCAACTTTTATCGCATTTTTACGGTTAAATACCATATACTTTACTTTCGACACAATTCAACATATCGCCTTATATTACCTTTAAAAAACTCACGACCTACCTCATCACAACACACATTTTTGATATAGCACGATAACTCTTGGGGACATTAGTTTATGGGAAAATACTAGTTCGCGTTTTAATACCTTAAACATTCAAAAACCGTTTTTCTTTAAAAAGTGTGTTATTTAATTTCGTGCAATTGTGCCTTTACAACCCATTTTGGGGACTCCGATCGGGATGGTGCGGGTTATCGCACATCCTCGGGCCTATTAGAGCGACATGCAGACCTCCGCAAGGAGCATTCGATCTCGGTGGAATTTTTATAAAAAATATAATTTCTATTTAATAAATAAATTCTATATTTTTTAAATATTAGATATATATAAATACTATCAAAATATCTACTTTAAGTATACAATATATATATTCTATGTTTTCTAAATCAAAGAAATCATAAATATCATGAAACTATCTTTACAATTCAATACCATTCCAAGATTTCACTAAAATACCATATACATGAAAACTATGTTATATCCACTAGAATATTTCACTTTATAAAAATTACAATTATGAAAACCCTAAAGATGATAATTAAATACTTTAGGTGTATTTTAAAAATATATCAAAACTATTTTGCATAAAACCCACTCAAGTTATATTAATTTACAATAAGGACCTTAGTAAGCATATGTTTAAGTGGGACCAGTTCTCTTGAGCCTCAAGGAGCTGGAGTGAAGGGTTGTCTAGCACGGTAGCAAGATTTCGAAAGGCATCGCCCTTGCCATTTAATAAAAATTGCCGTATTAGCTAACCCTAACCCTAGAATCGAAACTAGAAAATCCGACGAAACGATATGTAAACGACTTTACAGCTAAGTGAATGCGAAATACAACCTTTGTAGACCGGTCCATCACTTCAAATACTCCGTGTAGATGTCCCTTCGCTGCGAGTAATCATCTCCTGAACTCTTGAGAGGATCCACAAGGTGAAAGATGCGAACTTGCTCGAAGTCTTCGAAGCCGAAGATGATCTACGTCGAGGAGACTCGATCTCATGCTACCTCTTCACTAATGTTGAAATTACTGAAGCAAACACCCTAAACTAAATGGCTAATAATATAGGATGATGAAGTAGGAAGTGGGCTCACATTAGTTTTATTTTTCTCACAAATTTTCATCACTTTTCTTGAAGCTAGAAAGCTTCAATGAGAGGAAGAAGAAGATGATGAAGTGATGAACTAAAGAAAATCACATAAGGTTAGAAATGCAACCATGGTTGGTATATGCCATGCCTTAATCATTGTAGAGACTAAACCATAGCTATGAGTTAAGGATGGGTTAACAAATATCTTAACCAAGACAAAAGAGTGCACAAAGTCAATGAAGACTACAAGCTTCTACAAGCTTTGAACCATGACAAATATCTCCACAATTTTGAATTTGCTTGAAATAAATATAAACCCTAACTTAACCTTAGAATGGTATAAGTCTCATACATACATGTTGCATGTATAACCTAGCATGACACAACAATATATATCGCATATATATTTTGTGTACAATGAAAATAATTAACATATATCACATATATGTTAAGGATATCAAAAGTGAGAAAAAGAAATGCTTAAGTGAGCTAATATTAGTTAATGTAATATAATATATCAAATATATAATTATAAAATAAATTATTAAATCAACATTAGATTTAATAATCCGGCTATATCATATACAACCGACTAATATCATATGAATCAACTTATCGAATCAACACTTGATCCGATAACCCGGCTCTATCATATATAACCGACCGATATCACATATCGCGAGAATAGAATATGGTATCACATACTCGCATTAATCTCGGCCCCGCACATATCACATATGTGCTCCTTCTCCGTTTCGCATGAACCAGGAAACCTCTGTGCAGGACTCTAAAGACTCGTCAATACGCCGACAGTAGATGATGATCATATCAAACACCCAAATGCCGCAAGCGGTCTGCTAATTGTAATGACCACCCGGGTATTGAGCGATCAGAAGATCAAAAAGCAAGCCTGGTCGTACTCCTGCGAATCCAATCAGTAACACTACCGTAAAGTCCGGTCTCTTCGTCTAATATATCGCATATCACAGCCTGGAGGTGGTATAACGTCAGACCCCAATAGTCTGATAAGTCATGCCGATGCAAGGTCCATAATGGTTTGAGAAACTACTGATAACACTTACCAGTAGATCTTAGCAACCCTGTCCAGGGATTTCCTCTTATGGCCAATTGAGCATAGTGCAACATCAACTCCCAATACCGGGAGAGACGAAACCCCTCCTATCACTCATTGCCTTCATATAACTCGGTACTGTACCTAAAAACCACCTTTTTGCACGATCTCTTTACCGTGGTATGGTGGAAATCAAAGCACAATAGGAATCACACAAGACTCTATGACGATCATGGGTCTACAAACTAACATGTACCAGTGTCACCAGAGAACTGCTATCCGATGATTGGTATAATACCATCTAGGAGTTCTCGGCGAGTCCGTCCAGTGTACCCAGTCTCCACTGAGCACCCGTATACCTTCTCTGATGTTAAACACCAATGGATGTAGGATCATCCATCGCCCATCATATGGGTCGAGAAGCGTATACGCTAGTCTACTCTGGAGTATCGATGCCCTGTCTCGATACTTCCTCGACTAGGAACAATTTATAGGGTGTACTTATGGACTACCCTTGGCCCCACTAGTATGATCTCCATCATAGTCCTGGTAGTCAAGTACAGATCCTAAGGGCTTTATCAACATGTGAGAGAGAGATAATAAGTGTACATGTTAAGATAAAGTGCAACCAGATAGCATACTGACATATCGAGCAAGAAAGTCTTCCCTATATATGTCCAAGCATCCACTACAATATACATCCCACATATAGTAATGGCCTCTAGGGCATACATATAACTAACAATCTCCCACTTGCACTAAGACCATCTGCTGTAGTATCATATACCCAACAATATAGCAGTGGTTATAGTATCTCATACTCAACCATCCCAAAATCTCTCAAATAGTATCTAGGGAAGCAGGCCTTGGTAAGTGGATCCGCGGTGTTAACCTAAAAATCTACTCTCCTTACCTCGATCCCTTGGGGATCAAACATCTTCCTGATCAGGTGATACTTTCCTTAGAATATGTCTGGAACGCTGATGGTACCTTCGTTCCTAGACCAAAGCCACAACTCCATTGTTGTCACAATAACAGTTATTAGACGCTCAATGGTAGGAACCATGTGTTAGTTGTATGTATGCCCTAGAGGCCATTATTGTACATATGAAGTATATTATAGTGGATGCTTGGACATATATAGAGAGGACTTTCTTGCTCGACATGATAGTATGCTATCTGGTTGCTCTTTATCTTAACATGTATACTTGTCTCTTAATACTGTCTCATGGTTACATGTTGGTAAAGCCCTTAGGATGTGTACTTGACTACCAGGATTATGATGCAGATCATACTAGTGGGGCCATGGTAGTCCATAAGTTCATCCTTTAATGTTCCTAGTCGTGGGTGTATCGAGACAGGGCATCGATATACCAGAGTAGATTAGCGTATATGCTTCTCGACCCATGAGATGGGCGATGGATGATCCCATATCTATTGGTGTTTGACATCAAAGATGGTATACGGGTGCTCAGTGGAGACTGGGTACACTGGACGGACTCGCCGAGAACTCCTAAATGGTATTATACCTGACGTCAGAAAGCAGTTCTCTGGTGACACTGGTACAGGTTAGTCTGTACACCCGAGATCGTCATTGAGTCTTGTGTGATTCCCACTGTGCTTTGATTTCCACCTTACCACGTTCAAGAGGACGTGCAAAACGGTGCTTTTTTGGGTACAGTCCCGAGTCACATGGAGGCAATGAGCGATAGGAGGGGATTTCATCTCTCCCGGTGTTAAGGGGAAGATGTCGTGCTGTGCTCAATTGGCTATAACTGGAAGTCCCTGGCCAGGGCTGATTTAGAGATTTACTGGTAAGTGTTATCAGTAATTTCTTGACCCGTTATAAGCCTCGTATCGGTATGACTTATCGAGTTATTGGGGTCTGACGTTTACCACCCATAGACTTGATATGCGACATCTCAGACGAAGAGACCTGACTGTACAGTAGTGTTACTGACAGGCTTTACAGGAGATAGAGCGGGCTTGCTTCTTGATCTTCTGATCGTTCAATACCCGGGTAGCCGTTACTTCCAGCTAGTACCGCTGACGGCTTGTGGGTTCTTGATATGATCATCACCTACTGCCGGTGTATTGACGGGTCTTTAGAGTCCTACACAGAGGTTTTACTGGCTGAGGCAAAACGACGTAGGAGCACATATGTGATATGTGCGGGACCGAGATTGATACGAGTATGTGATATCGTATTATATTCTCGTGATATTTGTATCGGTCGGTTAAATGTGATATAGCCAAGTTATCGGATCAAGTGTTGATTTGATAAATTGGTACATATAATATTAGTCGGTTATATATGATATAGACGGATTATTAGATCAAGTGTTGATTTGATAATTTAGTGTATAATTTTATATTTGATATACTAGTTTACATTAACTAATATTAGCTCACTTAAGCATTTATTTTTCTCACATGTGCACACTTTGATATATATGTGATATATATTAATTGTGTTTTATTATGTGTCATGGTTGATGATACATGAAATATGGGTGTATGAGACTTACACCATGATAAAGATAATATATGATTTATTTATTTATTGTAATTCAATTATTAGTTGGAAATTTGTCACATGGCATGAAGCTTTGAGAAGCTTGGAGAACCATTGACTTAGTCTACTAGTTTTATCTTACATTAGATATTTGTTAACCTAACAATTATCTAAACTCATGGTTAAGTCTCTACATGAGTAATATTAGATATTTTCTCACTCATGGTTGCCATTCTCTCTCACAACATTATCTCTCTTCCTCTTCTTCTTCAAGCTCAAGGGCTCTCTACCTTTTAAGTAAGTGAGAAATATTAGTGAGAAAATCAATTCTAAAGTGAGCAAAAATCCTACTTCATCATCCTCTATTAGATTGACACTTTAGTATAGGGTGTTAGCTTAACTAATCTCCCATTAGTAATGTAGTAGTTTGGGTTAGTGTCTTCTCGACGTAGATCATCTTCGGCCTCGAAGACTTCAAGCAAGTTCGTTCCTTTTTTTGTGAAGCCATGCTAGAGTCCGGAAAATCACTACTTGGAGCGAAAGGACTACTAGAAAGATCTATTGAAGTGAAGGACCAGTCTACAAAGGTTGTATTAGTAGTTCACTTAGTTGTGAAGTTGTTTACAATATGTTTCGTATGATTCTCTAGTTAAACATCCTTGTTTATGGTTCTTTAAAACGGCAAAAATTTGAAAATGGCATGGTCGATGCCTCCCAAAACCTTGTTGTCGTTCATAGGAACCCTGCAATGGTATCAGAGCCTACCTAGAGAATTAGACGGATTGTGTTAGATTACGAAACCGAAACAACTCCGAAACACCCGAATCCAAGACCCATATTTTGTCAATTTTAAAACGTGCTCTAAAATTTTTTTAAACAGTTGCAGAATGTTATATGAGTTGCAACATGAATACAGTAAAAAATTTAGCCCATTCCGCCACAAACTGGCCAGCCATATGCCTATTATATCCGGCGACCTCGGCCAAAATTTGGAATTTTTGGTTGAAATTTTTATAGTGTTCTGGTCTCTGGGTTTTGGGATTTCAGGTCTTGTTTGTATTTGCTAAATTTGCATGTGATGTTAATTTTCTACAAAGGCAACTCGGAGTGTTTCGTAGTCGTAATTCTAACAGTTTTTTGGGTTATTTAGACGGTGTTAAAAAGTTCGAATGGATATCAAATAACCATTTTAACCCTTGCCGGGAAATTTTCCAAGTGTTGGATTTTTCCTTAGTTTAAAACTTTCAGAAAATCATGCAAGCGATTCCGTGGACCCTCTAGAAGAATGAAACCTTAACTCGATTATATGACTGTCAGAACCGCCACTAAACCCTAGAGTTTGTGATAGTTCAGCGGTGCCACATGTGAGGCATTGGTTGACCCTTCTATGGCTGGTTCATAGGAGCTGTGGCATGTTCTGGAACCTTTTGAACTACGCTCAAGTGTTGAGCTTTTTTGATAATTTTGGGTGTTTGTTGATTCGATCGGAATGTTTAACATTGTCTAGCTATTTGTGGAATGTGAAACAATATGTGGAATTCATATTGTTTGGCATGAAATCCAAAGTATGAGATATTTTGGGTTTATGATGTCTAAGGTTATTATGGATTCCAAATGTTGTAGTTTGACATTTTCTTTTCTGCGACCGTAAGTATAATATGTGGTGTATCGCCGGTTTCGTTGCTATATGTCAACGACAATTAGGATACACATATTTACTTACGTTGATGACATGTGATCTTATAAGTTACTGTGATATGTTATATTGGATCTTCGTGTTTTGAATAGCCGGGGGTTTTATGTGAGATGAGAGTTTTTTATTTTCGTTCATGTAAAATTCATTATATGTAATATTCTTTTATTGGGGCACTTCCAGGTTGAGGATGATGTCACCATTGTTGTATATTATTTATTTTTCCGCATTAGGATAGACCTAAGGAGGGGAGCACAAGTAACCGTGTTCTAGAGTCTAGTAGGAAACCAACTCGAGGAGTCGAGTCCGGGTCTCCTAACTCTAGAATTGGTAGGGTTGCTTGCCGCTCTCATAGGGGTGTAGGGATGTGGGTTTGGCTATTCATCACGACCGTGGAATCCGTGTTTTATACAGGCTCAAAATAAAACACGGACCGCCTAGTATATCCAACATTTCATATGTTATCTTCTGTTGCAGATATTCTGTGATGACACTGTGGATTCTGAGACGAATGGCTATATATTATATATGAGATATATAATAGACGCTTCTTATGTTTTGCACCCGCGCTAGTCCCGTCCCGGTATGCCGTTAGTTAAGTAACCTAACGGTGCATAACGGGACACTGTGGCAAATGCAGATGGCATAAGTGTACCGTATATTTTCGTTTCATTTTCTGTGATGCTTAGGAAGCATAAATGATGGGACTTCATTAATGAGATTAATGAAAGAAAAGAAACCTAAAAATGTTGTAGAATCAAATTTTCAAAAAGGGTCGCTCTTGTTTTTGCTTTGCATAGCGGTATTCCTTATAGAATATCCGGCACTTTATTCGATAAGGAAAGAGCCAAGATCCATTCACCAGAAGTGACCTCTTTAGCGAAACTGGAAGATGCTACAACCCACTCGGTTTGTCTTTTGATTGCTTTTACAGTTTCTGCTTTGCATAATGGTATTTATGAAATATCATGAACCTTATTCGATAAAGAAAGAGCCGAGATCTCTTCACCGGGAGTGACCTCTTTAGCAAAACTAATGAAAGCCTAAAAAACACTCCTTTTCAAAAATCACTTGTTTCTACAACTATATCAAGTTCATTACGCAAAAGGTTTTTCTAAATACCTGTCGTAGCCCTCCGTCATTTTGTAGGGTTCCTTAGCACCCTCACGGTGTTTACTAGGGCATCGAACATGCCATTTCAAAATTTCTAGAGAGCTAAAGAAGCCGAACGAGAGTCGAACTAGAGACTTAGGGTTATCTAGATTGTAAACTCTTTACAAACTAAAGGGAAGAATGAATACAACCTTTGTAGATCGGCCCTTCACTTCAATAGCTCCGTGTAGTAGTCCCTTTGCTGCGATCACGAACTCCCGGACTCTAGAGAGGCTCCCCAAGATGTACGGAACAAGCTTCCATCAATGTCTTCGAGGCTGAAGATGATCTACGTCGAGAAGACACTAGCTCATGCTATCTCTTCACTAATTGTGAGATTAGTGAAGCAAACACTCTAAACTAAATGGCAAGTAGTAGAGGATGATGAAATAGGAAGTGGGCTCACTTTAGTTTTATTTTTCTCACTAGGTTTCATCACTTAGAAAAAACTTAGCAAGCTTTTTCTCTTTTGGAAGAAGAAGAAGTGATGAAGAAAATGAAATGAGAGAGTGAGGTTAGAATTGCAACCATGGTGAGTTAGTGTCTTGTCTAACTCATGTAGAGAATAAACCATAGTCTATGGTTAAGGGCTGGGTTAACAAATATCTTAAGCAATGACAAAAGAGTGGACTTGGTCAATGTTTTCTACAAGCTTCTCCAAGCTTCAACCATGACTCATTCCAAATATTTTATGAATTACTTAATGATAAATAAAACCCAAACATAAACCCTAGCATGGTACAAATCTTATACATACATGTTGCTAGTGTAACCTAGCACGACACAAAAATATATATCACATATATATTTTGTGTAAAAAAAAAATTAACATATATCACATATATATCAATATATCAAATGTGAGAAAATGAAATACTTAAGTGAGCTAATATTAGTTAATGCAATTTAATATATCAACTATATAATTCTACATTAAATTATTAAATCAACATTTGATTTAATAATCTGGCTATATTACATATAACCAACTAATATCAAATGCAACAATTTATCGAATCAACACTTGATCCGATAACCTGGCTATATCACATATACCCAACCAATGTCACAAGTCGCGAGAATAGAGTGCGATATCACATACATGCATTAGTCTCGGTCCCGCACGTATCACATATGTGCTCCTACTCCATTTCTCATGAACCAGGAAACTTCTATGTAGGACACTAAAGACTCGTCAATACGCCGGCAGTAGGTGACGATCATATCAAACACCACAAGCCGCAGGCTGTCTGCTAAACGTAACGGCCACCCGGATATTGAGCGATGAGAAGTTCAACAAGCAAGCCTGCTCACACTCCTGCGAATCCAATCAGTAACACTACCGTATGTTCGTTATATGTATGCCCTAGAGGCCATTACTATACATAGGATGTATATTGTAGTGGATGCTTGGACATATATAGGGAGGACTTTCTTGCTCGATATGATAGTATGCTATCTGGTTGATCTTTATCTTAACGTGTACACTGATTGTCTCTTTGTTACATGTTGGTAAAGCCCTTAGGATGTGTACTTGACTACCTGGACTATGATGCGGATCATACTAGTGGGGACATGGTAGTCCATAAGTACATCCTTCAAGGTCCCTAGTCGTGGGTGTATCGAGACGGGGCATCGATATACCAGTGTAGACTAGCGTATACCTTCTCGACCCATACAGATGGGCGATGGATGATCCCATATCCATTGGTGTTTGACATCAGAGATGATATACGGGTGCTCAGTGGAGACTGGGTACACTGGACGGACTCGCCGAGAACTCCCAGATGGTATTATACCTTACGTCAGATGGCAGTTCTCTGGTAACACTGGTACAGAGTAGTCTGTTGACCCGAGATCGTCATAGAGTCTTGTGTGATTCCCACTGTGCTTTGATTTCCACCTTACCACGTCCAAGAGGGCGTGCAAAACGGTGGTTTTTGGGTACAGTCCGGAATCAAATGGAGGCAATGAGCGATAGGAGGGGATTCGTCTCTCCCGGTATAGGGAGTTGATGTTGCGCTGCGTTCGATTGGCTATAACAGGAAATCCCTGGCCAGGGTTGCTGAGATTTACTGGTAAGTGTTACCAGTAGATTCTCGAACTATTATAGACCTCATATCGACACGACTTATCGAGCTATTGGGGTCTGACGTTTACCACCCCTAGGCGAGATATGCGACATATCAGACGACGAGACCGGACTGTACGGTAAGTGTAACTGGTTGGATTCACAGGAGTGTGAGCGGGCTTGCTCATCAATATTCTGATCGCTCAATACCCGGGTGGCCGTTACGTTTAGCAGACCGCTTGCGGCTTGTGGGTGCTTGATATGATCATCACCTGCTGCCGGCGTATTGACGAGTCTTTAGAGTCCTACACAGAGATTTCCTGGCTCAAGCGAAACGAAATAGGAGCGCATATGAGATATGTGCGGGACCGAGAATTATACCAGTATGTGATACTGTATTCTATTCTTGCGATTTGTATCATTGGTCGGTTATATATGATATAGCCGGGTTACCGAATCAAGTGTTGATTCGATACATTGATACACTTGATATTAGTCGGTTATATGCGATATGACCGGATCGTTAAATTAAGTGTTGATTTAATGATTTAATGTATAATTATATATTTGATATATTACTTTACATTAACTAGTATTAGTTCAGTAAAGATGGATTTTCTCACTTGATTTGCACATTGTATATTTGATATAGTTTTGTGCACTAGTTTGTATCATGTTTGATGATACATGCAAACATGGGTTAGTGTGTGATTTAAACCATGGTTAGTTAATGATTAGGGTTTCATTTGATTCACTTATTCATTTATTTATTTTATTTATTTCATTTTGGAAAGATAATGAGAATGGTGGCTTATTTTGTTGTTTTGTTGAAACTTCATGAAGTGTTGAAAGCTTGACCATTCTTGTTCTTTTCCTAAACCTAACCATTAAACCTAACCCTAGTTTATTCTCTACACTTAACAATGGTTGTGATATGATAAGAATCACCTTATTTTCTATTTTCCAATAATACTTATCATATTATTATCATCATCTTCTTCTTCTTCTTCAAGAAGAAAGCTTGCCACCATTAATGGCATCTTGAGAAAAAGAGTGAGAAATCCAATTCTAAAGTGAACCCACTTCCTATTTCTTCATCCTCTACCTCTTGCCAAGTAGTATAGGGTCTTTTCTTCACAAGTTTCATGACTTGGTGAAGTGGGAGCTTGATCTTGTGTTGCCTCGATGTAGATCATCTTCGGCATCGGTGTCGACGACTTAGCCCGCCCATTTCTTCGATGAAGCCGACGCTAGAGTCCGGGATTCGATGATCGCAGTGAGGGTACACCGTCACGGAGCTATGGAGGTGGTGGACCGGATCTACAAAGGTTGTATTTCCGTTTACCCTTTAGTTAAGTTGTTAAATAGCTTCTAGTTTCGCCTAAACTCTAGTCAACGATCCGTATTAGGGTTTCTCGGCACTTGTAAAATTTTAATTTGGCATGGTTGATGCCTTGTGAGACCTCTAGTGTGTGCCTAGGAACCCTACAGTGGTATCAGAGCCTAACTACAGCCTTAGGCGATGCATAGACGGAGTTTGAAGTCCGATCGAACCGAAATCCTAACTCCAAAATGCTCTCTGGACATTTTTCAAAAACTGGGTTTTTTCCAGATTAAAAATTCTTAAAAAATTTAGCAGGAAGATCTAAGAATTATGGTGCAAAACGAGCCCCTGAATCATCTAAACCGTCGCGGAACAGCGGCAGAAGCATGGCTTCTACGGCGGTTCCACGGCCGTATGGTCACGTTGCCCAATAATTTTTGCACAGTAATTCCTATATTTTGGTTCTGGATTTTCTGGGATTTTTTAATATTTATTCAAGAGTTGAATATTCTGGGTTGTATTGGGTGTTCGTAGATTTGATCGGATTGTCAAACTTTGTCTATGTGTTTTTCCGGATAAATTTTAGCAAAATGTTAAAAATGTTCGACCGGATATAAATACCAACTTTTTCCCCTGCCGGGAAATTTCCAATTGTTGGATTTTTCCGTAATTTAACGACGTTCTAAGTAGTGCAAGTAACGCGATGGTCCCTCTAGAAGACAACAAACCTTAACTCGATTATGTGACCGTCTTGAACTTCCCTTTGAACCTTAGGGTTTGGGGCAGTACGGCGTGCCACATGTGAGGCGTTGGCTTGACCCTTCTATGGCTGGACCGTTGGTACTGAGGCACGAAGTGAATGTTTTTAAACTTATTTCATGTGTTGAGAAGTTTCGTGAAAACTTGGGTGTTTGATTGTTCGATCAGAAAGTTTAACATTTTCTATTTATCCGGAATGTGATACAATATTTGGAATTCACAAGTAGTTATGAGATAACTAAGTGAATATTATAAACATAGCAGTTTAGTCTCACTTGATCGGTTGCCACGGAATTTTGATGTGATCAAAAGTCCGTCGCAATCACGTAGCGTACACGGATACTCGCCGGTAAACTTAATAGACAGCCACGCACCATAGCCCTGACCAAGTGACTGTAGGAGAACCCCGTCGCCGAAAGCATCCGTTCGGGTGCTCGCGGTAGCGGTGTTCCGCCTTGGTGCACTTCGTCGACGGTCTCGGGGGTGCGGCCGTCTACTAAAGTTTGCGACGAGTATTCGATCAGGATGTCGAGAGTCTTGTTGAATTACCCGACTTGATATTGAAAAGTGTTTTCGATAATGAGACTAAAATGCGGGGTTTATAATTATTAGGCATGCGATGTCTAAGGAATTCATTTGATTAGGCATGCGATGTCTATGCAGGTTGCGGATTCCAACTGTTGTAGTTTTACACTTTCTTTTCTGTGACCGTAAGTGTAATATGTGATATCGCCGGTTTCGTTGCTATATGTCAACGACAATTGGGATACGCATGTTTACTTACGTTGATGACATGTGATGTTATGTGTTGCTAGATATGTTATATTGGATCGTCGTCTTTGAATAGCCGGTTTTTTTTTATGTGAGATGAGTGTTTTTCATTTTCATTCATGTAAAAACTTGTATATAATATTCTTTTATTGGGGCACTTCCAGGTTGTGGAAGATGTCACCTTTTGTATATTATTTACTTTTCCGCACTAGGATAGACCCAAGGAGGAGAGCACAAGTGACCGGGTTCTGGAGTCTTGTGGGAGACCAACTCGAGGAGTCGAGTCCGGGTCTCCTAACTCTAGAATTGGTAGGGTTGCTTGCCGCTCTCGTATGGGTCTAGGGGTGTGGGTTTGGCTATTCATCGCGACCGTGGAATCCGTGTTTTATACTGGCTCGTATTGAAAACACGGACGTCCTAGTATATCCAATATTTCATATGATTCTCCTGCTGCGATATCTGTGATGTGATCATGTGATATGTTCTATGATAGATACAGTATATAGTATATATGATATATTATATAGACGTTACTTATGTTTTACACCCGCCCTAGCCCTGCCCCGCTCTGCCGTTAGTTACCTAACCTAACGGTGCACGAGGGGACATCGAGGCGAATGCGGATGGCATAAGTGTACATCGTATTTATCTGTGATGTTTAGGTACTTAAATGATGGGACTTCATTAATGAGATTAATGAAATAAAAGAAACCTAAAGATGTTGTAGAATCGAATTTCAAAAGTAAAACAGGTAGCTACAGTTCTTGCTTTGCACATCGGTATATATGATATATCCTGCACCTTATTCAATGAGGAAAGGGCCGACGATCCGTTCACCGGGAGTGACCCCTTTAGCAATAACTGGCAGATGCTACACACACTCGATTTGTCTTTTGATACCTTTTATAGTTTCTGCTTTGCACAGTGATATATATGATATATCCCGCACCTCATTCGACGAGGAAAGGGCCGACGATCCCTTCACCAGGAGTGACCCCTTTAGCAAAATTAGAAAAACCTAAAAAACACTCCATTTTAAAATCATTTGATTCTACAAAGATATCAAGTTCATTACGCAATAGGTTTTCAGAAAAAACCTGTCGTAGCCCTCCATCATTTTAGATAAGTTGTATATAGTATTCGTGCTACATTTGTTGCCTTTCGTCAAGGTGTAGTGTGCGGTAGCTATATGCTGCTTATCTGCTGCATACGATGCGATTGGATTAGGGTAGTTGTGCGGCTTTGTTGGCCATCGTCAAGGGTCGTGCGGGTGGGTTTAATTCAATCAAGAAATGTACGGGTTGAACTTGACTAGCGGGCTATGGTTTGTTGGCTTTCGTCATGGTCAGAGCACGTTAGGGGCAAAATATTATCGGGAATTTCAAGTGTTGAAATTTGCAATGAGATTGCATACCTTCTATGAGATAGTTGGATCCCGATACCCGCTGCGAGTAAGAGTTACTCCTGGGAGAGTTTTATACATTACAATTAGCCGATCAAGTAGGTGTCTAGAAAGGTGTTAATGAGGTTACGCCTTTGGGAAAATGAGGTTTACATTAATTAGGTTCGTGCGAAAGCACGGGGGACCTCCCTCAAAGTAACGACACTGGCCTGGTTGAAAGATTGGCGAACTTGTAGCGTGTAATTAATCCCGGCTAGTCTTTCCTTTTAGGGTTTGAAGGAAGATTTGATAAAAACAGTGGGAGCCATCCTGATTAGATAAAATAAATAACCAATCTGATTTTGTAAGAGCGCACGCAGAGTGTTTTCTTCTCTCTCTCGCCAGGTAGCGACCATATCACGCCTTAATCAAGATAATAATACGGAATATTGACCGTACCCGCTTGTTATACTGAGCTGGGGAACGTTGGTCCCGCTCCAACTTATAATTGTTATAAGACAGAGCAGGAAATAGGGGAATACCAGAATTCCTATGCCGCCCAAAAGAAGAAAGTGCATATGATGCATCATCTTCGGGTGTGTTCATTACAGATAACTGTTTCTCAGTATCCTTTACGTCCTGGGTATGTGATACCGGATCAGGATCCCGCATATGTAACATGTTACATGGGCTACAGAAAGGTAAAGAACTGAGAATGGGTGATAAGTTTCATGAGACAGAAAACGGGGCAAGTGTTGCAGCCAAGTCTGTTGGTCACTGTCACCATGTATTACCAATACATTGATTCTGAACGAATGTTATTAGATACCGAACCTGATATACAAAATCATATCACTCTCTTTATTAGTAAAGAAATGATAAAATTTTGTATTGTTGGATAATGTGTTGAACATTTCCCATATCAAAAGTTGATCGTTTCAGGCACGTTATCTAAAAGCATTGATGTTCTAAATCAAACTACAGTTTTTAAGTATACAGAACACACACAAGAGGAAGAGTTCAGAAATGAACGAATCCTTCTTGAGGCATTGCAGACTAGGTCATATCAATGCGACCCGACTAGCTGAAGTTATATGTAGATGCATATTTAAATCAGTTTGAATTTACATCTTGTGAAACTTGCCAGTCATGTCACAAAGATATAATGACACCAGCTCTGTTTATTGGAAACAGAGAAAGAGTTAGTGAACTCTTGGGATGATACATGTTGATGTATAAAGGTCCCCTGTCTACACATGCCAAGACCGGTTCTTTGTACTTCATTACATTCTCTGATAATCTCTCTAGATTCAGACATATGTTCCTGTTGAAACACAAGTCCGAACCTTTTGAGATATTCACAGAATATAAGTTAGAAGTAGAGAACCAATACGGGTAAAAGTATTGTCCTTTGATGCGATCAGGGTGGAGAATACTTGTGCATAGAATTCCTGGACTATTCTAAAGGAGAATGAGATTCTCTCTCAGCATTACTCCTCCGTATACACCATAGCACGATGGTATATCGGGACGGAGCATTAACACCCTATATGATATGGTGTGCTCTATGATGAGTACTACTGAGTTACCTATTTTCTTTTGGGAGTTATGCACTTGAGAAGCTGCATACCTATTGAATAGGGTTCAAATCAAATCAGTTGCCTACCACTTCATATGTGATATGGAAAGGGAAGAGCCCATATCTTAAGTTAGTTAAGATTTGGGGTTGTCCGGCCTATGTCTAAAAGCAAAATCCGGACAAGCTCGAGGCAAGGTCAGTTATGTAGAACTGGAAAGGTTCCATCTATACAAACTACAGCAGATGATTTGGTAGAACCAAAGGATTCAGTAGAGACCAACGAACCTCAGCCTCTCCGCCGATCTAGTAGGGTTCTTCACCCACCTGAGAGATACTTTGGTTTCTCGATGACAGTGGGAGCGAGGATTGCATCATGAGATGATGACCTAACTAGTTTCGAGCTGGCCATCAGGAGTGTGACTCTGTAAGAATGGCTGGATGCTTAGCGATCTGAGATGGAATCCTTATACACCAACAAAGTATGGACTTTGGTTGCTATATCTGAAGGGTTAAATCCCCATCAGGAGCAAGTATATCTTGAGAAGATTACTTGGTGTAGATGGAAAGGTTGAGACTTTCAAAGCTAGACTTGTTAAAGGTTTTCGTCATCGACCAGGCGTGGAAAATGATGAAACCTTTTTCCAGTGGCTATGCTTAAGTCCATCCAGATCCTACTTGCCACGGCTACATACCATGACTACGATATCTGGCGGTTGGGTGTTATGACTGCTTTTCTAAATGATGTTTTAAAAGAGAGAGTCTATAAGTACACAGTCATAGGGCTTCGTAAACAGTGGGAGCAGCGGAAACGTGTACAAGATGCTTTATAGGATAAAGCAGGCATCGCGGAGTTGGAACGTATGTTTTGATGAAGTAGTCAAAGAGTTTGACATCATCAAAATGGTAGATGAACCTTGTATAAACAAAAAGGTAGTAGGGAGTATGGTGACGATCCTCGTAGAGTACGTGGATGACATATTCTTGATAAGGAAGGAGTTTCCTATGCTACGCTCGATCAATCTCCACTTATCACAATGATTCTCCACATAGGATCAAAGTGATACCTACTAAATCCTGGGTTTTGGATCTATGAGATAGATCTAAATGGATGTTAGGATTCTCACTAGATGAAGTGAGATGGTATCAAATGATCCTGGGGAGAATCAATGGATGTGTTCCAGGGTGATGAGAACGACTGAATGTCAGTCACATGCATTGTTTTTACCCTCAGTAAAGCGACGGTATGTTGGAAGAGTTCCAAGCTAGATACCGTGACATACTAGACGATAAAGGCTGGATACATCGCTACTTAAGATGCTACCAAAGAGGCAGTCTGGGTGTATATTGGTTCATGAGATGAACTTAGTTCCTCCCATTGTGTGACAATGGAGTTGTAGCTTATGCCAAGGAACGTCCGTCCCATCAGTGATCCAGACATATTCTAAGGCAGTATCACCTGATCATGGAGATGGTTGATCTCCAGGGTGATCGAGGTTAGGAAAACGGTCTCAGAGGACAACACGGCAGATCCACTTACAAAGGCCTTTTCCCAGAGAGAGACTTTTATGGGATGGTTGAGTATGAGATACTACAACCACTGCTATCAGATGGCCCTAGTGCAAGTGGGAGATTGTTAGTTATATGTATGCCCTAGAGGCCATTACTATACATAGGATGTATATTGTAGTGGATGCTTGGACATATATAGGGAGGACTTTCTTGCTCGACATGATAGTATGCTATCTGGTTGATCTTTACCTTAACGTATACACTGATTGTCTCTCAGTTACATGTTGGTAAAGCCCTTAGGATGTGTACTTGACTACCTGGACTATGATGCGGATCATACAAGTGGGGACATGGTAGTCCATAAGTACATCCTTCAAGGTCCCTAGTCGTTGGTGTATCGAGACGTGGCATTGATATACCAGTGTAGACTAGCGTATACCTTTTCGACCCATAAAGATGGGCGATGGATGATCCCATATCCATTGGTGTTTGACATTAAAGATGATATACGGGTGCTCAGTGGAGACTGGGTACACTGGACGGACTCGCCGAGAACTGCCAGATGGTATTATACCTTACGTCAGATGGCAGTTCTATGGTGACACTGGTACAGAGTAGTCTGTTGACCCGAGATCGTCATAGTGTCTTCTGTGGTTCCCACTGTGCTTTGATTTCCACCTTACCACGTCCAAGAAGGCGTGCAAAACGGTGGTTTTTGGGTACAGTCCCGAATCATATGGAGGCAATGAGCGATAGGAGGGGATTCGTCTCTCCCGGTATAGGGAGTTGATGTTGCGCTGTGTTCGATTGGCTATAACAGGAAATCCTTGGCCAGGGTTGCTGAGATTTACTGGTAAGTGTTACCAGTAGTTTCTCGAACTGTTATAGACCTCATATCGACACGACTTATCGAGTTATTGGGGTCTGACGTTTACCACCCCTAGGCGAGATATGCGACATATCAGACGACGAGACCGGACTGTACGGTAAGTGTTACTGGTTGGATTCACAGGAGTGTGAGCTGGCTTGCTCGTCGATCTTCTGATCGCTCAGTACCCGAGTGGCCGTTACGTTTAGCAGACCGCTTGCGGCTTGTGGGTGCTTGATATGATCATCACCTGCTGCCGGCGTATTGACGAGTCTTTAGAGTCCTACACAGAGCTTTCCTGGCTCAAGCGAAACGAAATAGGAGGGCATATGAGATATGTGCGGGACCGAGAATTATACCAGTATGTGATACTGTATTCTATTCTCACGATTTGTATAATTGGTCGGTTATATGTGATATAGCCGGGTTACCGAATCAAGTGTTGATTCGATACATTGATACACTTGATATTAGTCGGTTATATGCGATATGACCGGATCGTTAAATCAAGTGTTGATTTAATGATTTAATGTATAATTATATATTTGATATATTACTTTACATTAACTAGTATTAGTTCACTTAAGATGGATTTTCTCACTTGATTTCCACATTGTATATTTGATATAGTTTTGTGCACTAGTTTGTATCATGTTTGATGATACATGCAAACTTGGGTTAGTGTGTGATTTAAACCATGGTTAGTTAATGGTTAGGGTTTCATTTGATTCACTTATTCATTTATTTATTTTATTTATTTCATTTTGGAAAGATAAAGAGAATGGTGGCTTATTTTGTTGTTTTGTTGAAACTTCATGAAGTGTTGAAAGCTTGACCATTCTTGTTCTTTTCCTAAACCTAACAATTAAACCTAACCCTAGTTTATTCTCTACACTTAACCATGGTTGTGATATGATAAGAATCACCTTATTTTCTATTTTCCAATAATACTTATCATATTATCATCATCTTCTTCTTCTTCTTCAAGAAGAAAGCTTGCCACCATTAATGGCATCTTGAAAAAAGAGTGAGAAATCCAATTCTAAAGTGAACCCACTTCCTATTTCTTCATCCTCTACCTCTTTCCAAGTAGTATAGGGTGTTTTCTTCACAAGTTTCATTACTTGGTGAAGTGGGAGCTTGATCTTGTGTCGCCTCGACGTAGATCATTTTCGGCATCGAAGTCGACGATCTAGCTCGCCCATTTCTCCGATGAAGCCGACGCTAGAGTCCGGGATCCGATGATCACGGCGAGGGTACACCGTCACGGAGCTATGGAGGTGGAGGACCGGATCTACAAAGGTTGTATTTCCGTTTACCCTTTAGTTAAGTTGTTAACTAGCTTCTTGTTTCGCCTAAACTCTAGTCAACGATCCGTATTAGGGTTTCTCGGCACTTGTAAAATTTGAATTTGGCATGGTTGATGCCTTGTGAGACCTCTAGTGTGTGCCTAGGAACCCTACAGCGTACAGTCCGGTCTCTTCGTCTGATATGTCGCATATCCTAGCCTCGGGGTGGTATAACGTCAGACCCCAATAGCCTGATAAGTCATGCCGATACTGTTGGAGATAGTGCCCTCAGAGTCAATTATTGGATCACAGGCACGTGATTGCAATGATTGAGGGAGGACCTATCCAGGTAGGACAGTCTTACTCAAGATGATAGTATGCTATCTGGTTTATCTTTATCATCGTGTACTGCTTTAGGTGACCTGACAGATCGCTATTACACGTTGATAAAGCCCTAAGATTCTTGCTTGACTGCCAGCAGTATGAGGGCCATCATATACGTGGGAGCTGGTAGTCTATAAGCACATCCTTAATAGGTCCCTAATCGTGGGAATTTCGAGATAGGGCATCGATACTCCAGAGTAGACTAGTGTATACAGTCGAGACCCCGACGAGGGGCGGTGGCCGGTCTCACAAGCCACTGGTGTCAGTTGGTTCACCTAAGATGTATACAGGTGCTCATTGGGTTATGAGTACACCGGACAGGACTCGCCGGGAACATGCTAGTTGGTCTTATACCTGACGTCGGATAGCAGTTCCCTGGTGACATGTGTACAGGTTAGTTCATCGACCTGAGGATCATCATTTGTCTCGTGTGAGTTCCTACTGTACTTTGATTACTACCCTACCACGCTCAAAGTAGACGTGCAAACAGGTTTTAGTTGGGTGCAGTCCCGAGCCACATGGAGGCAGTGAGCGGATCTTCAGGGGTTCGTCTCTCCCGGTATTGGGGGTGAGGTCGCGCTGTGTCTAGGAGAGCCATTACACGAAGTCCTTGGCCAAGGCAAGAGATTTACTGGTAGGTAATCCAGTAGTATCTCAGGGTGTCCTGGGCTACACTCCGACACGACTTGTACCGCTTTTGGGGGTCTGAATTTTACCAACCCCCTAGGCCCGCCATGGGATGCTCATAGACGACCGGACCGGACTGTATGGATATTGTCACTGACAGGCTCAGTAGGGTGTCAGGATGAGTTCGCTCATCGATGTCCCTTTTGGTCAATAGCTGGTAGCCCGTCACGTATGGCTAATACCTTTGACGTGCTAGTGGTTAAATCCACAGCCATAGTATTGACGAGTCTTTAGAGTTCCCCACATTCAGTTGCTCAAGTTTTCGGGCGAAACGCTGTAGAGGGCGTATGGAGATATGGTAGGGTTCGATCAGATACGTGCCGTATTGCACGGATTAGGATCGGACAGTTAATACTAGCGGGCTTTGGTTTAAGCTGGATCCTAGTATAGTACAGTGTAGATTTTGTCTCTTTGCATTTATATTTCGGTCGGAATACAAATGCGGGTATATATATACAGTAGCGGGGTTTTCCTATAATTTATTACGGGATCAGTTTTTTGGAGTTGCCAGTTTGTTTTCCGTTTCGGCCATTTTCCATTGTATCTATCATTGGCCGAAGATTGGTGGAGGAGGGCTTATTTGCATTTGTTCAAATAAGCAATTTGGAGGGTGTTATTTGCATATCCTTGCTTCATGATGGTTTAGCCTCCCTTGACTTTCTTGAGTTCATGATTGCTTGACTTTTTAAAGCAATCATGGTTGTTGATTGGTTGGTGGAGTGTGGGCTTTTATTGTGATCATGTTTCATGATTACATTTGACCTCTCTCTTGCATTATTCTTGTGAGGCTCTCTCTCTCATTTTTTCCCCACTCTCCCATTCTTGCATGGCCGGCCAAGCCAAGAAGGGCTGCCCATATTTTTTGTGGTGGGATTTTTGGTCATTTAGCTTCACAAAAATCCCAAAGTTTCATCTCCAAAAAGTCTAAGTTCATTTCCTCCACCAAAGGCAACTTCCAATACCCCAAATGAGACATAGAGCACTACACGTATTCTACAGCAAATCTTGGGCACGTCGACTCGCCAGCTTCATGCCCGAGTTCCCTCGGTCCAGAGGTGGGAGCCCGCAAAATAAGCCGGCGACGTGGTGCCCTTCCGGCGATGAGGTGGAGACCGGAGATTCCGCGAGGAGATCGGGACGACGACGAGAAGACCGGAGGACTCGGATCACTCGGTATATCTCTCTACCCATCTTGTAGTTAGCTAGGACTAGATTAATGGCATGATCCGGGTTTTAGTGCGCGGTGGTGCCGGTTTGAAAAGTTAAAGTAAATCATCGCTTCCGCATTCCGGTGTCGGATTGACGGCCGGGGCGTCGCCGTGCACTTACAGTGGTATCAGAGCCTCGCCATTAATCTAGTCTAGCTTGGTCTAACGTGTTTACATTTCCGATCGAACAAAAATTCCAAAACCGCGTTTTTCTCAAGCATCAATTTCAGTCGAAATTTTTTTAGCTCCAAAATTTTTTCAGGTTGTTGCAGAATGATGTGCAGGGAATTTTAAGAGTTCTGGGAAAATTTGGTCTCATGAACAGTCTAAACCACCGCGGAACCGCGGCCAAACCCATGCTTGGGCCGCGGTTCCGCCGCTATTTTCACTGTTCATGGCCTCAAAATTTTACAGAGGCCTCCTGGGTTGAAAATAGGGTTTTTGGGCCCAGAATTTCTTTATGTGCTACAATAGTACTTGCGGGCCCACTTAGGAATATTTGATCGATCGAAAATTTTATACACATAAGTTCACAGTATTTACATTATATCTACGACCGTGAATGTCACTCGATCGGTAAATCCTGTCTAACTGCTATAGCCCGGTTAGACGGATTTGCGAACGTGACATTCACGTTGATGTTCTGTGATTGTGCTGTGATGTTGCGGATTGGTCGTGGGGGATAGCATGGATGCAATGCTAGTACAGTTTTTTTGTTGTATTATGTACATTTGATATTGCGGGGCGAGCGTCCGATATGTGGACTGCCGTCACTTCCTGTTTGTATTATTATTTTGGGGCACGACCAGGTTGCGGTCGATGTACCCGTTGTATGTATATTTTACTTTCTGTACTAGGATTACCCTGCGGAGGGGTGCATGGATAGCCGGGTTCTAGAGGGCAACGGGCCTGCATCTCATGGCATTGAGACGGAAGGGGCTTCACTCTAGAATTTGCGGGCTATTCGCCGCACTCGTAGGGGGTACAGGTTGACCCAGGAGGGGTGCCCAAGTTACCGGATTTCGTGAAGTGCTGGGTGGTCCATTCACGTTGCTGAAGGGGGCTGCCTCGCTTCAAGTTTTGGCGGGTAACTTGCCGCGCCTGTAGGGGTCTAGGATCTCATTGCACAGGCTATCCACACGACCAGAGGAATGTCTGGTTTCAGTAGCAGCTCTGTGAAACCCAGGGATCCCAGATATCTGTATTGTTCTCTAATGCTGATTACATTTCTGTGATGTTGTATTTTATCATGCCTTGAGCGAAATATTATATATTGATATATATACTAGTAGATGTTGTATATGTTTTGCATCCGCGCTAGTCCAGTCCCCGCTCTGTCGTTAGTTAGCTAACCTAACGGGTAATGACGGGACCCAGTGGCGAATGCGGATGGCATATACGTACGTCATTATTTTCGTTCTTTATTGGTGTGATCAATTGATGGGACTGCGTTGATTCGGATCAATGCAAGTTAAAAACAAACCTAATCTGATGTTTTTTAAACACTTTTCAAAAAGCTGTTATTGCAAGGGCGTTCTCTTTTGTTTTGCATCGTGGTATTTAGTTGGAATATCCTGCTCCTCAGTCGACGAGGAAAGGGCCGAGATCCCTTCACTGGGCGTGACCCCTTGGACAAAAGTTTGCGTCAGGGCAATAACTTTACTATAGCCGATTACTTTTGCTTTGCATCATGGTATTCAGTTGGAATATCCTGCACCTCATTCTACGGGGAAAGAGTCGAGATCCCTTCACCGGGAGTGACCTCTTTAGCAAAGGTTTTCGTCACTATATTTTTAAAAGCTATCCGTTCCTACAACGATATCAAGTTCATTACGTTAAAGGTTTTCGCCAGAAACCATTCGTAGCCCTCCGTCGTTTCATATGGGTGGTCAATAGTATTCAAGCTATGTTTGTTGGCCAAAGTCAAGGCATAGTGATTGGTAGCTATTGGGTATTCATATGCAGCATAGATAGATGCGTTGGTTTGGGGCAGTCGTATAGCCTTGTTGGCCAAAGTCAAGGGCTTGTGCGGGTGGGCTCAAATAAACCTGGAGAATGACGGGTAGAACTTGATATGCGACTTATGATTTGTTGGCCAAAGTCAAGGTCATAAGAGCAAGGGGCAAAAATCACATCGGGAGTTTCAAAAGAAACTGAAACTTGCCAGATATACGCATACCTTCTGGACTATGATAGCGTGAGCGGATTCCGTCACGTTATCATGCGGTGATAGTTGGATCCCGATTCCCACTGATGAGTTGGTTTACTCCTCGGGACATCCCGAGTAATTCTTCTTTTAGGTTTGGAGGAGAATTTGACGGTACAGTGGGAGGTTTCCAGATTAGATAAATTGGTAACCATTCTGATCTAGGTTAGAGTGCACGCTGAGTGTTTCTTTTCTCTCTCTCTTTGGCAGCGACCATTGACCCGACCTTAGACTATGACTCAGAGTCCAAGTTGACCGAACATTCCTATAAGATTGGCTTTTCGATTGTCAGAGTTGCACACCTCATTGCCACTCCTACTTTTACCCTTTTCTCCAAGACACCCCGTATTGCTACGAACGTCCATTTCCATTGGACAAAACCATCGTATGGTTATATACGAACTCGAAGGAATTTATTCGAGGATGTTTTCCGGATCTGGAGAAAACGGATAGGATTATTCAGTTGTCTTTTCCTTTTACCTTCTCTCAAGTTGTGAGTACTCCTTGGTTTAGGAGATAGTACACCTATTACGCAAATTGGATAGTCTTCTTCCAAACCATAGGCAGGTGCTGACCGGTAGGGAATGAAGAAAACCAATTAGCCTAGCGATGGTGTACAGAAGGTATTATGTAAAGACAAAGAAAGGGATTAGTAAGTGGGCAAAGTAAATTGCGACTGATATTCACAAGCAAACCAAGTATTTCATTACCACTCCCACTTCACCTTTGTATTTCTCCAGGACACTCCGTATCACTACGAAGATCCACAGTTTATTGGATACTCCATCGTATGGTTATATACGAACTCGAAAGGAACTTATTCCAGTTCGGGGATAGATTCTGGTTCAGAAGAAATAGGAATAAGGTTTATTCAGGTGTCTTTTATCTTCACCTTCTCTCGCGTTGCGAGTGCTCCTAGGATTAGGACAGTACACCCATTATGCTTATTGGATAGTCTTCTTCCAAACCATAGGCTGGTGCCGCCGGTTGGAAAGGAAGAAAACCATTTGGCCTAAAGGGGTGTGCAGAAGGTAATGACTAAAAACATATAAAGGGATTTGGAGAGATGGCAAAGAAATATACGGTTACAGTTGTGAATCTGATAATGGAAGAGGCATTACTAGGAATACCAGGATACCCCATCGAAACATTTTAATGTTTCAGTTACACTGTGTACTGTTAAAGGAAAACTGATTTCCCGATTAGATACTTACTCCAGAATATGTATTTACCAGGTTTGATTCTCACATCTGTATGGTTTTACAGATGATGAGTGGAGTAAGTTATTGGGAATTAGGTGACCATCCTCATTATATCGGAATTCGTTGTAATTGGTGATATTTGAGGAAGTCACCTAGGTTGTGTTAGTGTATATGCCCTAGAGGCCATTACTGTATCATACTAGTATGTATATTACTTGATGGAAGCTTGGGATATTCACAGTTGTATATACAATCTTGCTCGAAATGGTAGTATGCTACTGTTGGAGATAGTGCCCTCAGAGTCAATTATTGGATCACAGGTACGTGATTGCAATGATTGAGGGAGGACCTATCCCGGTAGGACAGTCTTACTCGAGATGATAGTATGCTATCTGGTTTACCTTTATCATCGTGTACTGTTTTAATTGACCTGACACGTTGCTATTACACGTTGATAGAGCCCCTAGGATTCTTGCTTGACCACCAGCAGTATGAGGGCGATCATATAAGTGGGAGCTGGGGGTCTATAAGCATATCCTTAAAAGGGTCCCTAGTCGTGAGAGTTTCGAGACAGGGCATCGATTCTCCATAGTAGACTAGTGTATACAGTCGAGACCCCGACGAGGGGCGGTGGCCGGTCTCACAAGCCACTGGTGTCAGTTGGATCACCTAAGATGTATACAGGTGCTCATTGGGTTATGAGTACACCGGACAGGACTCGCCGGGAACATGCTAGTTGGTCATATACCAGACGTCAGATGGCAGTTCCCTGGTGACATGTGTGCAGGTTAGTTCATCGACCTGGGGATCGTCATTTGTCTCGTGTGAGTTCCCACTGTACTTTGATTACTACCCTACCACGGCTCAAAGGAGTCGTGCAAACAGGTTTTAGTTGGGTACAGTCCCGAGCCACATGGAGGCAGTGAGCATATCTTCAGGGGTTCGTCTCTCCCGGTATTGGGGGTGAGGTCGTGCTGTGTCTAGGAGAGCCATTACACGAAGCCCTCGGCCGAGGCAAGAAGATTTACTGGTAGGTATTCCAGTAGTATCTCAAGGTGTTCTGGGCTACACTCCGACACGACTTGTACAGCTTTTGGGGGTCTGACTTTTACCAACCCCCTAGGCCCGCCATGCGATACTCATAGACGAACGGACCGGACTGTACGGATATTGTCACTGACAGGCTCAGTAGGGTGTCAGGCTGAGTTCGCTCACAGACGTCCCTTTTGTTCAATACCTGGTAGCCCGTTATGTATTGGCTTATACCTCTAACGTGCTAGTGGTTAAATCCACAACCAAGGTGTTGATGAGTCTTTAGAGTCCCCCACATTCTGTTACTCAGCTTTCGGGCGAAAGGTTGTAGAGGCCGTATGGAGATATGGCAAGGTCCGATCAGATACGTGCGGTATTGCACGGATCAGGATCGGACAGTTTGTACTATAGGCCGTATGGATATATGGCAGGGTTCGATCAGATACGTGCGGTATTGCACGGATCAGGATCGAACGGATATTACTAGCCGGCTTTGGTATAAGCCGGATCCTAGTATAGTACAGTGTAGATTTTGTCTCATTGCATTTGTATTTCGGTCGGAATACAAATGCGGGTGTGTATGCACAGTATCGGGGTTTTCCTGTAATTTATTACGGGACGAGTTTTCTGGAGTTGCCAGTTTGCTTTCCGTTTCGGCCGATTTCCATTGTTCCGTTCATTGGCCGAAGTTTGGTGGGGGAGGGCTTATTTGCATTGTTGCAAATAGGCTTTTGTGGAGGGGGACTTTGCTTATTGTAGCATCATGATGGTTTTCATGATGTGCACCATCATTGACTTTTCTTTTCTCATCATGGTTTGACTTTGGGAGGTGATGATGGTGGTGTTGAGTGTGGGTTTGTTTTTGTGATGATTCTTTTTGCATGATGGCATTCCTTTCTCTCTCCATTGTATTATTGGATGGCATTCTCATTCTACCACACTTCTCCCTCATTCTCACTCCCCATCCACAAGTAGGGGCCGGCCAAGTGAAGGGCTGCCAAGTTTTTGGGTGGGGAAATTTTTGTTCTCTTGTTGCTTCAATAATCCCCACATCTCCATCTCAAGAGTTAAGTTCAATTCCTCCACCAAAAGGCAACATCCAAAACCCCAAAGTGAGACACTAGTTCTACTAAACATTCTACAGCAAATCTTGGGCACGTCGAGTAGCCGGCTTCGTGCCCGAGGTGCCTCGGCATTGAGGTGGGAGCCCGTAAACAAAGTAGGCGATGTGGTGCATTTCCGGCGACGAGGAGGAGGCAGGATTTTCCGCAGGAGATCGGGACCATGATGAGAAGACCGGAGGACTTGGATCGTCGGTATATCTCTATTCCCTTTCTTGTAGTTAGCTAGGACTAGTTAATGGTTCGATCCGGGTATTAGTGCGCGGCGGTTTACCAGTTCAAGAAAAATTTAAGTTTATCACCGCTTCCGCATTTGGCCGTCGGATCGACGGCCGGGGCGCCGCCGTGCACTTACAGTGGTATCAGAGCCTCGCCATTAACTTAGTCTAGCTTGGTTTAATGTGTTTGCATTTCCGATCGATCAAAAAGTTCCAAAACCGTGTTTTTCCTATCGACAGTTTTTTGTTGAAAATTTTTTGTCTCGAAAAATTTTTCAGGTTGTAAAATATTGATGTACTGGAAAATCTAAGAGCTCTGTAAAAATTCGATGAAGTGATTCCACTGTGGGAGCGCGGAACCGCCGCACAAACCCCCTTTTCGCCGCTGTTCCGCCGCGCACTGTGGAGATCACTGCACCAAATTTCTACAGTGTCTTTGTGGGCTTAAAATTGGGGTTTTGGAACATTAATATTGGGCCCAGAATTTCTTGATCTGCTACAGTATTGTTTGGGGGCCCACTTGTTAAAATTTGATCGATCGGATATTTTAAACACATTATTTCACAGTATTTACATTATATCTGCGACCGTGAATGTCACTCGATCGGTAAATCCGGTCTAACTACTATAGCCCAGTTAGACGGATTTGCGAACGTGACTTTCACGTTGATGTTCTGTTTTTGCTGTGATGTTGCGGATCGGTCGTGGGGGATAGCCTGGATGCAATGCTAGTACAGTTGTGATTGTATTATGTACATTTGATATTGCGGGGCGAGCGTCCGACATGTGGACTGCCGTCACTGCCTGTTTGTATTATTATTTTGGGGCACGACCTGGTTGCGGTCGATGTACCCGTTGTATGTATATTTTACTTTCTGTACTAGGATTACCCCGCGGAGGGGTGCACGGATAGCCGGGTTCTGGAGGGCAACAAGCCCGCATCTCATGGCATTGAGACGGAGGGGGCTTCACTCTAGGATTGGCGGGCTATTCGCCGCACTCGTAGGGGGTACAGGTTGACCCAGGAGGGGTGCCCAAGTTACCGGATTCCGTGAAGTGCTGGGTGGTCCATTCACGTTGCTGAAGGGGGCTGCCTCGCTTCAGGTTTTGGCGGGTAACTTGCCGCGCCCGTAGGGGTCTAGGATTTCATTGCACAGGCTATCCACACGACCAGGGGAACGTCGGGTTTCAGCAGTGGCTCTGTGAAACCCGGGGATCCCAGATATCTGTATTGTTTCTGTGATGCTGTTCATTCTCTGTGATGTTGCATTTTATCACGCCTTGAGCGAATATAATATATTGGTATATATATTAGTAGATGTTGTATATGTTTTGCATCCGCGCTAGTCCAGTCCCCGCTCTGTCGTTAGTTAGCTAACCTAACGAGTAATGACGGGACCCAGTGGCGAATGCGGATGGCATATACGTACATCAGTATATTTTCGTTCTTTGTGGTGTGATCAATTGATGGGACTGCGTTGATTCGGATCAATGCAAGTTAAAAACAAACCTAATCTGATGTTGTTGGAACACCTTTCAAAAAGCTGTTATTGCAAGGACGTTCACTTTTGTTTTGCATCGCGGTATTCATTTAGAATATCCTGCTCCTCAGTCGACGAGGCAAGGGCCGAGATCCCTTCACCGGGAGTGACCCCTTAGACAAAAAGTTTGCGTCAGGGCATTAACTTCACTATAGCCGATTACTTTTTGCTTTGCACCGTGGTATTCAGTTGGAATATCCTGCACCTCATTCTACGAGGAAAGAGCCGAGATCCCTTCACCGGGAGTGACCTCTTTAGCGGAAGTTGTCGTCACTATATTTCTAAAAAGCTATCCGTTCCTTCAACGATATCAAGTTCATTACGTTAAAGGTTTTCGCCAGAAACCATTCGTAGCCCTCCGTCATTTCAGTTAAATATTCGGTAGTATTCAAGCTATGTATTTTGACCTCACGCCAAGGCATAGTGATTGGTAGCTGCCGGGTATTTATCTGTTGCATAGATAGATGCGTTGGTTTGGGACAGTCGTACTACTATTTTGGCCTACGTCAAGGGTATGTACGGGTGGGTTCAAATTAACCTGGATAATGACGGGCAGAACTTGACATGTGACTTATGATATTTTGATCTCACGCCAAGGTCATAAGAGCATGGGGCAGAAATCACATCGGGAGTTTCAAAAGAACTGAAACTTGCCAGATATGCGCATACCTTCTGGAGTGTGATACCGTGAGCGGATTCCGTCACGTTGTCATGCGATGATAGTTGGATCCCGATTCCCACTGATGAGTTAGTTTACTCCTCGGGTGACACCGACTAATTCTTCTTTCAGGTTTGGAGGAGAATTTGAGGTACAGTGGGAGGTTTCCTGATTAGATAAATTGGTAACCATTCTGATCTAGGTTAGAGTGCACGCTGAGTGTTTCTTTTCTCTCTCTTTGGCAGCGACCATTGACCCGACCCTAAGACTATAACTCAGTGACCAAGTTGACCAAACCTTCTTAACACTGGCTTTTGGATTGTCAGAGTTGCAAACCTCATTGCCACTCCTACTTTTACCCTTTTCTCCAGGACACCCCGTATTACTACGAACGTCCACTTCCATTGGACAAAACCATCGTATGGTTAGATACGAACTCGAAGGAATTTATTCGAAGATGGTTTCAGGTTCTGGAGAAAACGGATAGGATTATTCAGTTGTCTTTTCCTTTTACCCTCTCTCAGGTTACGAGTACTCCTTGGTTTAGGGGTAGTACACCTATTACGCAAATTGGATTGTCTTCTTCCAAACCTTAGGCTGGTGCCGACCGGTACGGAATGAAGAAAACCAATTAGCATAACGATGGTGTGCAGAAGGTATTAAGTTCAGACAAAGCAAGGGATTAGTAAGAGGGCAAAGTAAATTGCGACAGATATTCACGACCAAACCAAATATTTCGTTACCACTCCCACATCACCTTTGTATTTCTCCAGGACACTCCGTATCACTACGAAGATCCACAGTTTATTTGGATACTCCATCGTATGGTTATATACGAACTCGAATGGAACTGGTTCCAGTTCGGGGATGGATTCTGGTTCAGGAGAAATAGGAATAAGGTTTATTCGGTTGTCTTTTATCTTCACCCTCTCTCATTGCGAGTGTTCCTAGGATTGGGACAGTACACCCATTATGCTTATTGGATAGTCTTCTTCCAAACCATAGGCTGGTGCCGAACGGTAGGGAAGGAAGAAAACCATTTGGCCTAAAAGGGTGTGCAGAAGGTAAAGACTAAAGACATATGAAGGGATTTGGAGAGGTGGCAAAGAACTATACGGTTACAGTCGTGAATCTGGAAGAGGCATTACTAGGAATACCAGAATACCCCATCGGAACATTTCAATGTTTCAGTTTCACTGTGTAATGTTAAAGGAAAACTGATTTCACGATTAGATACTTACTCCAGGGTATGTATTTACCAGGTACGATTCTCACATCTGTATGGTTTTACAGATGATGAGTGGGAATAAGTTATTGGGAATTGGGTGATTATCCTCATTATATCGGGATTCGTTGTAATCGGTGATACTTGAGGAAATCACCTGGGCTGTTTGCCGGTCGGCAAATATTTGGTTTTGAATATCCGCTGTTATGCACCAATTTCAAATTGATATATCTGTACGTCTATTTTCATAGAGTGAGATATACCTTTCTGAAATTATGTCTACGACATTTACCTATATCAGTGGATGGTTAGGTAAGGAGCATTAAACAGCGGTGTAATTCTTCTTAACCATAAGTACAGATTTCAACCTACGACACACAGTGAATGAGTTATCAGACTCAAGGGACTTATACAGAGTATTGTAGTTTGTCCAGGGTCCATCAGGACAGAGGGGTTGGTTCTCGTACTATATTCGGTTTACTTATGACTTCTCTAGTTTTTAGACAAGTGTTTCGTGGAAACACAGGGTCCGAATTTGGAGAAGTTATAGGTATTTGAATAGAGTAGAGAACCAGGTGTAGCAAGTATCGGGATTCTTCAAAGTGATCGAAGATGTAGATACTTGTATGTGGTATTCAGTTGATAGTAGTGATTAAGAGAAATTGCTTCTCTTTCAGGTTACTCATAATTGGAAGCATTCCTAAGTTGAGTAACGCTGATCGGCCTCCTTCCATTTAGTTGACATGCACTGGAGACAGCTGCATGATTTGAATCTGGTTCAATTAAATCAGTGCCTCTGGTTCTATATTGGATATAGAACAGTTCATATCTTAACGATGTTTAAGGTACGGGGAGTTGTCCGGTTTATGATTAAAACCAGACACTGGACAACTCAAGGCACGTTTCTGTAATGGCTGTTTGTGGGTTGACCCAGGCTATGACGAGGGTTGACTTTCTACCATCTGGATGAACAATAGCGATATTGTTCTAGACTCGCCACAGTTTTATTAAAAATGGATTTTTTTTCAGAAAACAGTAGTGGGAGTATGGTAGAACTGGAAGTGATTCCAGAACCACAAACGATTACTGAAGATTTGATAAGGAACCTAAAGATTCAATCTGGATTGACATTCCATTGGCCACTCCGCAGATAAGGTGGGTAACTTCAGGCACCCGAGAGGTACTACGGTAGCCTCAAGGACGGTGACAGGGAAGTTCTTGTTTACCCACAATTACCATTGCTGTTGTTCCAGGCTGCGAGACCCGGCGGGAGGATGAGTATAGCGTCGTTCTAAACTAGTTTTAGAAGTGGACGTCTATATGACTCTGCCAGAGGGTTGTCGTAGTCAGTGGGAGCAGCGGAAGCATTGGTGGACAGGTAGCTTATGTCTATTTATAGACTAAAGAAGATGTAGCGGAGATAGATCATCTATTTCTGACATGACAGTCATAGGTTTGACTTCATCAGAATAGGGGATGGATCTGTTGAGAAGGTAGTAGGGCGTGATGTCCTGGTATTTGGATGACATGCACAGAGTAGGAAAAGAAACTCCTATACTACAGTCGGTTATGCTTTGGTCGTCACACAGTGGTTTCTCCACAAAGGAAATGGATTTTATATCAGACATACTGGTTACTAGATCTATGGTTTTAGATCTAGATTTGGGTGGTTTCCCAATCTGGGTACTTAGACAGCATTCTAAGAGTATTTAGAATGGACGACTCCTGGCACGGTAGTGTACCTGCAGGTAATGGAGTCACCCTCTCTAAAGGTGTCTTATAGACTAAAGGGTAGAGGGATGTGCATGATTGACAGATCACTTGCTTAGGCAATTGAGTCAATCATGAGATGTCAAGTACCACACCAGATGTTGTTCTTGCACTAGATGCAATAAGTTGACATTAATCCAATCTTGGAGAAACAGTCGGAAGCAGTTTTAGAACATAAGTGGATGTTCTAGGGAGATGATAACGACAGCCTCATTCAGGAGACAGTTATCATTCCAGGCTTCCAAGGTGACATGGACGACAAGGAGGTTGTCAGAGTTATAGTTTTCCTTCTGATGAGGGGCAGTATTTTGGACAGGTGTTCCAAGGCAATACTGAGGGAGGCATGGCGCGCAGGATACTGATTAAGTTCAGTTGACGATACAGTCTAAGAAGTTTGGATTTGGAGTTCATTTATGAGCTAGGTCCCATCAGACATCCAGACATATTCTGAGACAGGTATTGCTCTTTTCGGGAGATGGCTTTCTCCGCGAACTTGAGATATAGAGAGACATAGAAAGAAACAACTAAGCGGATCCACTCACTTAGGCTATTCCTCGAACACAATAGTTCCGCAAACGAGCTTTGTGAGACTGACTAGTAGAGGAGTTGGATGTTCGGTATCACACGGGCTGTGAGTATGCGACATCGCAATAATTAGCCTTGAGTGCAAGTGGGAGATTGTTGGAGATAGTGCCCTCAGAGTCAATTATTGGATCACAGGTACGTGATTGCAATGATTGAGGGAGGACCTATCCAGGTAGGACAGTCTTACTCGAGATGATAGTATGCTATCTGGTTTATCTTTATCATCGTGTACTGTTTTAAGTGACCTGACACGTTGCTATTACACGTTGATAGAGCCCCTAGGATTCTTGCTTGACCACCAGCAGTATGAGGGCGATCATATAAGTGGGAGCTGGGGGTCTATAAGCATATCCTTAAAAGGGTCCCTAGTCGTGAGAGTTTCGAGACAGGGCATCGATTCTCCATAGTAGACTAGTGTATACAGTCGAGACCCCGACGAGGGGCGGTGGCCGGTCTCACAAGCCACTGGTGTCAGTTGGATCACCTAAGATGTATACAGGTGCTCATTGGGTTATGAGTACACCGGACAGGACTCGCCGGGAACATGCTAGTTGGTCATATACCAGACGTCAGATGGCAGTTCCCTGGTGACATGTGTGCAGGTTAGTTCATCGACCTGGGGATCGTCATTTGTCTCGTGTGAGTTCCCACTGTACTTTGATTACTACCCTACCACGGCTCAAAGGAGTCGTGCAAACAGGTTTTAGTTGGGTACAGTCCCGAGCCACATGGAGGCAGTGAGCGTATCTTCAGGGGTTCGTCTCTCCCGGTATTGGGGGTGAGGTCGTGCTGTGTCTAGGAGAGCCATTACACGAAGCCCTCGGCCGAGGCAAGGAGATTTACTGGTAGGTATTCCAGTAGTATCTCAAGGTGTTCTGGGCTACACTCCGACACGACTTGTACCGCTTTTGGGGGTCTGACTTTTACCAACCCCCTATGCCCGCCATGCGATACTCATAGACGAACGGACCGGACTGTACGGATATTGTCACTGACAGGCTCAGTAGGGTGTCAGGCTGAGTTCGCTCACAGACGTCCCTTTTGGTCAATACCTGGTAGCCCGTTATGTATTGGCTTATACCTCTAACGTGCTAGTGGTTAAATCCACAACCAAGGTGTTGATGAGTCTTTAGAGTCCCCCACATTCTGTTACTCAGCTTTCGGGCGAAAGGTTGTAGAGGCCGTATGGAGATATGGCAAGGTCCGATCAGATACGTGCGGTATTGCACGGATCAGGATCGGACAGTTTGTACTATAGGCCGTATGGATATATGGCAGGGTTCGATCAGATACGTGCGGTATTGCACGGATCAGGATCGAACGGATATTACTAGCCGGCTTTGGTATAAGCCGGATCCTAGTATAGTACAGTGTAGATTTTGTCTCATTGCATTTGTATTTCGGTCGGAATACAAATGCGGGTGTGTATGCACAGTATCGGGGTTTTCCTGTAATTTATTACGGGACCAGTTTTCTGGAGTTGCCAGTTTGCTTTCCGTTTCGGCCGATTTCCATTGTTCCGTTCATTGGCCGAAGTTTGGTGGGGGATGGCTTATTTGCATTGTTGCAAATAGGCTTTTGTGGAGGGGGTCTTTGCTTATTGTAGCATCATGATGGTTTTCATGATGTGCACCATCATTGACTTTTCTTTTCTCATCATGGTTGGACTTTGGGAGGTGATGATGGTGGTGTTGAGTGTGGGTTTGTTTTTGTGATGATTCTTTTTGCATGATGGCATTCATTTCTCTCTCCATTGTATTATTGGATGGCATTCTCATTCTACCACACTTCTCCCTCATTCTCACTCCCCATCCATAAGTAGGGGCCGGCCAAGTGAAGGGCTGCCAAGTTTTTGGGTGGGGAAATTTTTGTTCTCTTGTTGCTTCAATAATCCCCACATCTCCATCTCAAGAGTTAAGTTCAATTCCTCCACCAAAAGGCAACATCCAAAACCCCAAAGTGAGACACTAGTTCTACTAAACATTCTACAGCAAATCTTGGGCACGTCGAGTAGCCGGCTTCGTGCCCGAGTTGCCTCGGCATTGAGGTGGGAGCCCGTAAACAAAGTAGGCGATGTGGTGCATTTCCGGCGACGAGGAGGAGGCAGGATTTTCCGCAGGAGATCGGGACCATGATGAGAAGACCGGAGGACTTGGATCGTCGGTATATCTCTATTCCCTTTCTTGTAGTTAGCTAGGACTAGTTAATGGTTCGATCCGGGTATTAGTGCGCGGCGGTTTACCAGTTCAAGAAAAATTTAAGTTTATCACCGCTTCCGCATTTGGCCGTCGGATCGACGGCCGGGGCGCCGCCGTGCACTTACAGCTACTTGGTTTGTCTCTTCATTACTATGTGCATGTGTTTCTTTTAGCATATCGCTTATATAAATATTAGTAGAGCCCTTAGGATCTTTGCTTGATTACCAGCGTTGTGATGGCGCTCACACTCGTGGGGGCTGGGTAATCCATAAGCAAATCCTTATACAGGTCCCTAGTCGTTGGATTATCGAGACAGGGCATCGATACTCCGGAGTAGACTAGCGTATGCGCTTCTCATCCCAGCGTGGGAGACGGTCTGTCCCACAGCCGTCTGTACGTCGTACTTGAGATAGTATGCGGGTGCTCGTTAGGTTACGAGTATACTGGACAGGACTCGTCGGGAACTATTGGTTGGTATTATACCTATCGTCAGTTATCAGTTCCTAGGTGACATGAGTACAGCTTAGTCCGCTGACTTGACACTGTCACTTCGCCTCGAGTGTGTTCCCACTGTACTTTGATTACTACCCTACCATGGCTCAAAGGAGTCGTGCAAACAGGTAGTAGTTGGGTGCAGTCCCGAAGCACTTGGAGGCAGTGACGGTTAGACAGGATTCGTCTCTCCCGATATTGGGGGTTGACATCGCGCTGTGTCTAGGAGAGCCATTACACGAGTAGTCGCTGGCCAGGGCAAGCGAGATATACTGGTAGGTTTCCAGTGTTATCTCAGGGTGTTCTGGGCTACACTCCGACATGACTTGTACCGCTATTAGGGGACTGACGTTCACCGCCCCCTAGGCCCGCCATGCGATGTATCAGACGAACAGACCGGACTGTACGAAGACTGTCACATACAGGCTCAGTAGGAGTTCAGATGGGGTCACCTCGTCAGTCTTCTTATCGGCATATACCTGGGGACCATTACTTACAGCTAGTGCCGCTTGCGGTCTGTGGTTAGACCCACTGCCAGCGTAGTGTCGAGTTTTTAAAGTCCCACACAGAAAGCTATTCGCCTTTATGTAAAACGAGGAGAGGTCGCATGGTTTTGCGACAGGGTTCGTTCACATCCGCGCACTTGTGCACGTTTGCTGTCCGGACAGCTTGTACTAGTGGGCTTTGGTTTAAGCCAGATCCTAGTATATGATTTGGGATTGGTTTTATCTCTTTGTATTCGTGTTCCTCGGATCACGAATACGGGTGCGTATGCACAGTTGATTGAGACAGAGGGAGAGGACTTTGATCAGGGTTAATGACCATTGTCATTTTATTAACCCTAATGCTTATGTGTGTATTATGATTAATTGATATTAATTTAATATAATTGTGCATGGTTAGAGTTGTTGACCATTTGACATTCTTGACTTGTTGACCTAGGTTGACACTTTGACCATCATCATTTCATATAAAAGATGCTCTTTGATCCTTGCAATTTGCATTAAAAATGAAATGATAATGGTCATTTCTTGATTAAGCCATGACAATTATCTTGCTAATTATCAATTTACATAATTCACCCATATATGAGAGAATGGTTCATTTTATTTTCTCATTCTATCATATGCTTTCTCTCTCCTCCTCTTCCTCTCTCTCAAGCTCTCCCCTCTCATGTGTTGAGAAACACTTGAGCTTGAGAAAAACCTCTTCTTGATAATCTCTACTCTCATCTAAGGTTCTAGGATTAGCACTTCTAGCACTTTAGTTACTTCTAGCTTGAAGTTGAAGCCAAAGGTTGAGGCTCTCGGGTGGATCCTTCTTCGACGAGAGAAGACGACAAGGAGATCACTTCCGTTCACTACAAGGAGCAAGGAGAGAAGGACATAAAGCCCTAGGTATAACCATTCTTCCATGTAGCTAATTTCTAGTTAGCTTTAGTTAGTTTTTGTTTAGTAAAGATCCCGCCTTTAGTTAGTCCATGTTGCCTAGAGTAGAAAAAATCCGATTTTTATACCGTTTCCGCCTCCCCGCAAGCACCGGTGTGGACAACGTGGACTTACAGTGGTATCAGAGCCTAACTAAACATAAACTAGCTAGGTAGTAAAGTGTATGGAAGTTTTATCGGAAAAATCGCAAAACCAAAACATGAAAACCCTAACTTTCTGTTGAAATTTTTTCTGCTCTAAAAATAAAAAATCATACGTCAAAAATCATCTCAGGGTTTTTATAAGAAACTCACCAAACCCGGTCCCGTGAATCGTTCAAAGCGCCGCGGTTCCGCGGCAATAGCAAGCTATTGCCGCACGACCGCGGCCGAGTTGACTCGGTTCTGGATCGAGTTTGGTGCAATGTTCTTCTGACATGGTTTTGGGATTTTTAAGATGGTTTATTTGTGCCCAGGTTTTCCAGAAAAGAAATTTGTTTTTGGGGGCCTATAAATCCGTATTTTTGATCGAACTTCACTACACTTTGACTAAAGGGTTATATCTGTGATGTTTATATGTATTGAACGTCTGCTAATCGCTATACGTCGATTAGTGGGGGTTATACATATCTGTGATCTGTGTTTGTTGATGGTATGTGTATATGAATACGTTGGATTGTCACGGGTGAATAGCCGGGGTGGATGTGAGATGAGTGTTTCTTTTTCTTTCATTCATGTAATATGTAAATTGATGTATTATTATTTGTTTGGCCGCACAACCGGGTCGGGGTTGTAGCCGTCATTGTATAATTCTTTTTACTGTTTTTGCTCCTAGGATAGACCCATGGAGGGGGTGCACAAACTACCGGGTATCTCGAAGTGCCGAGTGGCCTACTCACGGTGTTGAGGGAGGTTGCTTCGCTTCGGGGACTTGGCGGGTAGTTTGCCGCACCCGTAAGTGTCTTGGGTGGGATATTGGCTATTCACCATGACCGTGTAATCCGCTTTTCGTTGCAGGCTCGAACGGATTGCGGATTCCTAGTATATCCAATGTATTCATCTGTGATCTGTAATGTCTATCATTGCTATATATCTATATACTATAACTATTTAGGCGTTGCTTATGTTTTACAGCCGCGCTAGCCCAGCCCCCGCTCTGTCGTTAGTTAAGTAACCTAACGGGTGATGACGGGGCCCCGTGGCGAATGCGAATGGCATAAGCATACGTCATATTTTGGTTGTTTTCTGCAATGGTAGGCTTAAATGATGGGACACATTAAAAGAACTAATGCAAGAAAATAAACCAAGTAAAAGTCGATTGGAACACTTTGAAAACCACTCGGTTCTTTTCAAAACTAAACTTTTAAACGCGGAGCTTGAACCACTCCTTTTAAAAGCTATCTCCTTCCATCGATTATATCAAGTTCACTACGTTCACGGTTTCGCCAAAACCATTCGTAGCCCTCCATCATTTCAGTTAAATGTTCAGTAGTATTCAAGCTATGTATTTTGACCTCACGCCAAGGCATAGTGATTGGTAGCTGCCGGATATTTATCTGTTGCATAGATAGAATGCGTTGGTTTGAGACAGTCGTACTGCCATTTTGGCCTACGTCAAGGGTAGGTACGGGTGGGTTCAAATTAACCGGGATAATGATGGGAAGAACTTGACATGTGACTTATGACATTTTGACCTCACGCGAAGGTCATAAGAGCATGGGGCAAAAATCCACATCGGGAGTTTCATAAGTACTGAAACTTGCTAGCGCTGCATACCATTTGGAGTGTGATGATTCTGGTAGGATTCCTTCGGTTTTATTACGCGATGATATTTGGATCCCGATCCTACTGTGAGAATATGCTACTCCTCGGGAAAACTCTCACTTAATGATCAATGCTATAAACCTAGTAGGTGTCTAGAAAGGTGTTAGCGGGGCTACGCCCACAGGGAAAAGAGGTTACTTAATTAAGGAACTTCGTGAAAGCGTTGGAAAACCTCCCTCGAAGTACCGACACTGGCCTGGCTGAACGGTTAAGCAAGTATTGTACGGTGAGATTGATCCCGACTAATTCTTTCTTTATGGTTTGAGAAGGGATTCGAGAGACAGTGGGAGCCATCCTGTTTAGACAAACTAAAAACCACTCTAAACTTGCAAGAGCATCATGCTAAAGTGTTTCTTTTCTCTATCCTAATTGCAGCGACCATTCAAGATGACCGGACTTAAGTTATTACTAGATAAAAACATACTGACAGGGCCAAACTACAAAGATTGGCTCAGGAATGTCAAGATGGCGATCACTTACGACAAGTTGGGGTATCTCCTTACCACCAAAACTCCCCTTGTCGCAGGTCTCAAAACCAGTGTCGCGGATAGGGAAATTCGTAAGACCTGGGAAATAGATTGCGCGAAGTCCAAATGCATCGTACTTGCCTCGGTGGACAATGAACATCAGAGGAGGCACGAGAATATGGACCTAGAGTCCATATTTCTTCATACAAAAGAACTGTATGGAGAGCAGTCTCGTATCGCCAGATACGAAGTGTCAAAGAAGTTGTTTTCGGCAAGGTTGGCCGTCGGATCATCGGTAGCGAAACACGTGCTTAAGATGATTGGCTACATAGAGGAGCTCGCGGAACTTGGGACCACGTTGGAGAATGAGCTCTATACGGACTTGATTCTCCAGTCCCTTCCTTCCACTTACGCCCAGTTCATCGTGAACTTCAACTTATAGAAAAAGGAAGTTGAACTTTCAGAGCTCCTCAACATGCTGAGGAGTGCAGAGGGCACCCTACAGAAAGGTAGGGAGACATCCACTTTGTTTGTAGGAGGATCTTCCTCTTCTAGGTCCATGGCGAAAGCCAAGGGCAAGAAGAAGAAAGCCCCCGCCAAACCAAGAGGCGGTGTGAGTAAAGTGGATACGAAGGGAAGAGGAAAGGCAAAAGCAACAAAGGTAGCGGGGAAGCTTGTGGGGAAAGAAGAGTGCTTTTACTGTCATAAAAGTGGACACTGGAAACAGGATTGCAAGGCTTGGAAGGCCAGAACCCCGGATCTGAAGCGAGTTGCGGCTTCAGCTTCAGGTGTGTATGTTATTGAAAATTGTCTATCAATAAACTCTACATCCTGGGTATTGGATACCGGATCTGGATCTCATATCTGTAATTCTCTGTAGGCGTTGAGAAAGCGTACAGTTTTGAAGGAAGGTGACATGACCCTCAGAGTTGCAAACGGAGCTAGCATGGTTGCTGAGGCCGAGGGAGACTATCACCTGGGATTGTCGGATGGACACTTTTTGGTTTTACGTAGTTGTTATTTTGTACCAAATGCAACCTGTAATATCATTTCTGTATCTTTATTATCTAAAGAAGGTTATAAATTTGCATTTGTAAGTAATGTAGTGAACATTCACCTTAATCAAGTTTTGATTGGGTCAGGTACATTGAACAACGGTATATACGCATTAAACCAACCACAGATTTTCAATGTCCAGAATACACACAAAAGAAAGTCTCCAGAAATCAATAAAACTTTCTTATGGCATTGTAGACTGGGTCCCATCAATGAGAGAAGGTTGACTATGTTACATGCAGAAGGATATTTCGATCCGTTCGAATATCAATCGTATGCAACTTGTCAATCCTGTCTCAAAGGAAAGATGACAAAGACTCCGTTCACTGGACACGGAGTAAGAGCGAGCGAGCTCTTAGGACTCGTACACAGCGACGTGTGCGGTCCAATGTCTATACATGCACGAAGCGGTTATTCTTACTTCATTACTTTTATGGATGATTTTTCAAGGTTCGGACATGTCTTCTTAATGAAGCATAAATCCGAAGCTTTTGAGAAATTCCAGGAATAAAAGAATGAAGTAGAAAAACAAACAGGCAAAAGTATCAAGACACTAAGATCTGATCGAGGTGGAGAATACTTGAGTGCTGAGTTCCTGGGTTACTTAAAAGAGAATGAGATTATCTCTCAACTTACTCCTCCATACACTCCGCAACATAACGGTGTATCGGAGAGATGGAACCGAACCCTATTGGATATGGTACGGTCCATGATGAGTAACGCTGAGTTACCGCGATCGTTCTGGGGTTATGCGCTAGAATCAGCTGCATACCTTTTGAACCGAGTTCCCCCTAAGACTTTGCCTACCACACCATATGAGTTATGGAGTGTGAAGAAACCCTATCTTCAATACCTGAAGATTTGGGGATGTCCAGCTTATGTCAAAAAGCAGCATACGGACAAACTAGAGGCACGCTCAGTACTGTGCAAGTTTGTGGGATACCCAAAGAACTCCAGGGGGTATCTTTTCTATTACGCAGAGGAACAAAAAGTCCTTGTTTCTCGTAATGCCCACATTCTAGAACACCAGTTCTTAGAAAAAGAAATAAGTGGGAGTGCAATAGAACTGGAAGAAATTCCAGAACCATAAGCTATTACTGAAAGCTTAGTAGAACCAGAGGGTTCGAAAGATCAGGACATTCCTACGCCACTCCGCAGGAGTAATAGGCAGTCTCATCCGTCCTAGAGATACTACGGTTTTCTCATAGACGGGGATAGAGAGGATTGCATCATAGATTGTGATGAGCCTACTAGCTTCCAGCAAGCCATTCAGAGCGTTGACTCAGTAAAATGGCTGGATGCAATGCGGACCGAAATGGAGTCCATGTACACCAACAAAGTATGGACGTTGGACATTGCTCCAGATGGGGTAAAACCCGTAGGATGCAAGTGGACCTTCAAAAGGAAGATTGGTGTAGATGGACAGGTTGAGACCTATAAAGCTAGACTGGTTGCAAAGGGTTTTCGTCAGCGACCTGGTTTGGATTATGACGAAACTTTTTCTCCAGTAGCTATGCTGAAATCCATTCGGATCCTTCTTGCCATTGCTGCCTTCCACGATTATGAGATTTTGCAGATGGACGTAAAAACCGCTTTTCTAAATGGACATTTAGAGGAGTGTGTCTATATGGACCAGCCAGAGGGTTTCATTCAGAGTGGGAGCAGCGGAAAGGTGTGCAAGTTGCTTAAGTCCATTTATGGACTAAAGCAGGCATCGCGGAGTTGGAACATCTGTTTTGATGAGACGGTCAAGGAGTTTGGCTTTATCAAAAATCCAGATGAACCCATGCATCTATTGTAGATTTGTAGCGAGAACTGTAGTATTCCTCGTTTTATACGTGGATGACATTCTCTTAATAGGAAATGACATTCCTATGCTACAATCTGTCAAGGGGTTCTTGTCACACAGGTTCTCCATGAAATACCTGGGTGATGCCTCATACATCCTGGGGATCCGGATCTACCGTGACAGATCCAAGAGGATTTTAGGACTTTCACAGTCCAAGTACATCGACACCATACTGAAAAGATTCAGTATGGAAGATTCCAAGCGTGGTAATCTACCGGCTTGTCACGGGATCACCCTCTCCAAAGAAATGTCTCCCAAGACTGATTTGGAGAGGGATCGCATGTCTATTATACCCTACGCTTCTGCGGTAGGCTCTATAATGTATGTGATGTTGTGTACCAGACCAGATGTGGCTTATGCACTGAGTGTGGTAAGCAGGTATCAGTCAAACCCTGGGGAGAAACATTGGATAGCAGTAAAGAACATTCTCAAGTACCTGAGAAGGACTAAGGAGATGTTCTTGGTGTATGGCGGAAAAGACCTCCAGATTGAGGCCTTTGATGACTCCGGCTTCCAGAGTGACAAGGATGATTCCAAGTCCATGTCGGATTTTGTCTTTACCCTCAATGGAGGGGCGGTGTGTTGGAAGAGCTCCAAACAGTAAACCGTTGCTGACTCGACTATGGAAGCGGAATACATCGCTGCATTTGATGCCGCAAAAGAAGCTGTCTGGATGAGGAAGTTCTTGAAAGAACTTCAGGTGGTTCCGTCCATTGTTGTTCCAATACCTCTGTATTGCGACAACAACGGGGCTATAGCTTTAGCGAAGGAACCCAGGTCCCATCAGAAATCCAGACACATCTTGAGGCGGTATCACCTGATCAGGAAGATCGTGGATCGCCAGGAGATCGAGGTTCGATCGGAGGGTTGCTTAAGAAGATAACACTGCAGATCCATTCACGAAGGCCTTACCCCAGACTCAGTTCGAGCGGCTGATCGAGATGATAGGTCTTCGATACACCAGTACATGGCCTTAGTGCAAGTGGGACATTGTTAGTGTATATACCCGAGAGGCCATTACTGTATCATACTAGTATGTATAGTACTTGATGGAAGCTTGGGATATTCACAGTTGTATATACAATCTTGCTCGAAATGGTAGTATGCTACTTGGTTTGTCTCTGCTTTAATATGTGCATGTGTTTCTTTTAGCATATCGCTTATATATATATTATTAGAGCCCTTAGGATCTTTGCTTGATTACCAGCGTTGTGATGGCGCTCACACTCGTGGGGGCTGGGTAATCCATAAGTACATCCTTATACAGGTCCCTAGTCGTTGGACTATCGAGACAGGGCATCGATACTCCAGAGTAGGCTAGCGTATGCGCTTCTCATCCCAGCGTGGGAGACGGTCTGTCCCACAGCCGTCAGTACGTCGTACTTGAGATAGTATGCGGGTGCTCGTTAGGTTACGAGTACACTGGACAGGACTCGTCGGGAACTGTTGGTTGTTATTATACCTATCGTCAGTTATCAGTTCCCAGGTAACATGAGTACAGCTTAGTACGCTGACTTGACACTGTCACTTCGCCTCGAGTGTGTTCCCACTGTACTTTGATTACTACCCTACCACGGCTCAAAAGAGTCATGCAAACAGGTAGTAGTTGGGTGCAGTCCCGAAGCACTTGGAGGCAGTGATGGTTAGACAGGATTCGTCTCTCCCGGTATTGGGGGTTGACATCGCGCTGTGTCTAGAAGAGCCATTACACGAGTAGTCCCTGGCCAGGGCAAGCGAGATATACTGGTAGGTTTCCAGTGTTATCTCAGGGTGTTCTGGGCTACACTCTGACACGACTGGTACCGCTATTAGGGGACTGACGTTCATCGCCCCCTAGGCCCGCCATGCGATGTATCAGAAAAACAGACCGGACTGTACGGAAACTGTCACATACAGGCTCAGTAGGAGTTCAGATGGGATCACCTCGTCAGTCTTCTTATCGGCATCTACCTGGGGACCGTTACGTACAGCAGTGCCGCTTGCGGTCTGTGGTTAAACCCACTGCCAGCGTAGTGTCGAGTTTTTAGAGTCCCACACAGAGAGCTATTCGCCTTTAGGCAAAATGAGTAGAGGTCGCATGGTTTTGCGACAAGGTTCGTTCACATCCGCGCACTTGTGCACGTTTGCTGTCCAGACAGCTTATACTAGCGGTCTTTGGTTTAAGCCAGATCCTAGTATATGATTTGGGATTGGTTTTATCTCTTTGTATTCGTGTTCCTCGGATCACGAATACGGGTGCGTATGCACAGTTGATTGAGACAGAGAGAGAGGACTTTGATCAGGGTTAATGACCATTGTCATTTTATTAACCCTAATGCTTATGTGTGTAATATGATTAATTGATATTAGTTTAATATAATTGTGCATGGTTAGGGTTGTTGACCATTTGACATTCTTGACTAGTTGACCTAGATTGACACTTTGACCATCATCATTTCATATAAAAGATGCTCTTTATCCTTGCAATTTGCATTAAAAATGAATTGATAATGGTCATGTCTTGATTAAGCCATGACAATTATCTTGCTAATTATCAATTTACATAATTCACCCATATATGAGAGAATGGTTCATTTTATTTTCTCATTCTATCATATGCTTTCTCTCTCCTCCTCTTCCTCTCTCTCATGCTCTCCCCTCTCATGTGTTGAGAGACACTTGAGCTTGAGAAAAACCTCTTCTTGATAATCTCTACTCTCATCTAAGGTTCTAGGATTAGCACTTCTAGCACTTTAGTTACTTCTAGCTTGAAGTTGAAGCCAAAGGTTGAGGCTCTCGGGTGGATCCTTCTTCGACGAGAGAAGACGACAAGGAGATCACTTCCGTTCACTACAAGGAGCAAGGAGAGAAGGACATAAAGCCCTAGGTATAACCATTCTTCCATGTAGCTAATTTCTAGTTAGCTTTAGTTAGTTTTTTTTAGTAAAGATCCTGCCTTTAGTTAGTCCATGTTGCCTAGAGTAGAAAAAATCCGATTTTTATACCGTTTCCGCCTCCCCGCAAGCACCGGGGTGGGCAACGTGGACTTACAGGTTATTTGCCGGACGGCAAATATTTGGTTTTGAATATCTGCTGTTATGCACTAATTTCAAATTGATATATCTGTACGTCTATTTTTATAGAGTGAGATATACCTTTTTAAAATTATGTCGATGACATTTACCTATATCAGTTGATAGTTAGGTAAGGAGCATTAAACAGCGGTGTAATTCTTCTTAACCATAAGTACAGTTTTCAACCTACAACACACAGGGAGTGAGTTTTTGGACTTAAGGGTCTTGTACAGAGTATTGTATATTGTCCAGTGTCCATTAGGACAGAGGGGATGGTCCTCGTACTATATTCGGTTTACTTATGACTTCTCTAGTTCTTAGACAGTTGTTTCGTAGAAACACAGGGTCCAAGTTTTGAGAAGTTATAGGTATAAGAGTAAAGTAGAGAACCAGATGTTGCATGTATCGGGATTCTTCAAGGTGATCGAAGATGTAGATTCTTGTGTAGGGTATTCAGATGATAGTAATGATTAAGAGATATTGCTTCTCTTTGAGGTTACTCATAAATGGAAGCATTCCTAAGTTGAGTAACGCTGATCGGCCTCCTTCCATTTCGTTGATAAGCACTGGAGACAGCTGCATGATTTGAGTCTGGTTCAATTAAATCAGTGCCTCTGGTCCTATATTGGATATAGAACAGTTCGTATCTTAACGATGTTAAGGTACGGGGAGTTGTCCGGCTTATGCTTAAAACCAGACTCTGGATAACTCAAGGCACGTTTCTGTAATAGCTGTTTGTGGGTTGAGGCTATGACGAGGGTTGACTTTCTACCATCTGGAAGATCAATAGTGATATTGTTCTAGACTCGCCACAGTTTTAATAAAAATGGATTTTTTCAAAAAACAGTAGCGGGAGTATGGTAGAACTGGAAGTGATTCCAGAACCACAAACGATTACTAAAGATTTGATCGGAACCTATAGATTCAATCTGGTTTGACATTCCATTGGCCACTCCGCAGATACGGTGGGTAACCTCAGGCACCCGAGAGGTACTCCGGTAGCCTCAAGGACGGTGACAGGGAGGTTCTTGTTTACCCAGACTTACCATTGCTGTTATTCCAGACTGTAAGACCCGGCAGGAGGATGAGTAGAGCGTCGTTCTAAACTAGCTTTAGAAGTGTACGTTTATATAACTCTTCCAGAGGGTTGTCATGGTCAGTGGGAGCAGCGGAAGCATGGTGGACAAGTGGCTTATGCCTATTTATAGACTAAAGCAGATATAGCGGAGATAGATCATCAATTTTTGATGTGACAGTCATAGGTTTGACTTCATCAGAATAGGGGATGGATCTGTTGAGAAGGCAGTAGGGTGTGATGTCATGGTATTTGGATGACATACACAAAGTAGGAAGTGATATTCCTATATTACGATCAGTTATACTTTGGTCGTCACACAGTGTTTTCTCCACATGGTACTTGGACATTATATCAGACATACTGGTTACTAGATCTATGGTTTTAGATCTAGATTTGGGTGGTTTCCCAATCAGGGTACTTAGACAGCATTCTAGAGGTGCTTTAGAATGGACGACTCCGGGCATGGTGGTGTACCTGCAGGTGATGGAGTCACCCTCTCTAAATGTGTCTTAGAGACTAAAGGGGAGAGGGATGCGCATGATTGGCGGATCACTTGCTTCGGCAATTGAGTCAATCATGAGATGTCAAGTACCACATCAGATGTTGTTTTTGCAGTAGATGCAATAAGTTGATATTGATCCAATCCTGGAGAAACAGTCGGAAGCAGTTTTAGAACATAAGTGGATGTTCTAGGGATATGATAACGACAGCATCATTCGGGAGACAGTTATCATTCCAGGCTTCCAAGGTGACTTAGACGACAGGGAGGTTGTCAGAGTTATATTTTTCCTTCTGACGAGGGGCAGTATTTTGGACAGGTGGTCCAAGGAAATACTGAGGGAGGCATGGCGCAGGATACTGATTAAGTTCAGTTGACGATACAGACTAAGAGGTTTGGATTTGGAGTTCATTTATGAGCTAGGTCCCATCAGACATCCAGACACATTCTAAGACAGGTATTGCTTATTTCGGGAGATGGGTTTCTCCACGAACTTGAGATATAGGGAGACATAGAAGGAAACATCAAAGCGGATCCACTCACTGAGGCTATTCCTCGAACGCAATAGATTCGTAAACGAGCTTTGTGAGACTGACTAGTAGTGGAGTTGGGTGTTCGGTATCACACAGGCTGTGAGTATGCGACATCGCAATAATTAGCCTTGAGTGCAAGTGGGAGATTGTTGTAGATAGTGCCCTCAGAGTCAATTATTGGATCACAGGCACGTGATTGCAATGATTGAGGGAGGACCTATCCTGGTAGGACAGTCTTACTCAAGATGATAGTATGCTATCTGGTTTATCTTTATCATCGTGTACTGCTTTAGGCGACCTAACGGGTCACTATTACACGTTGATAGAGCCCATAGGATTCTTGCTTGACTGCCAGCAGTATGAGGGCGATCATATACGTGGGAGCTGGTAGTCTATAAGCACATCCTTAATAGGTCCCTAGTCGTGGGAGTTTCGAGACAGGGCATCGATACTCCAGAGTAGACTAGTGTATACAGTCGAGACCCCGACGAGGGGCGGTGGCCGGTCTCATAAGCCACTGGTGTCAGTTGGTTCACCTACGATGTATACAGGTGCTCATTGGGTTATGAGTACACCGGACAGGACTCGCCGGGAACATGCTAGTTGGTCTTATACCTGACGTCAGATAGCAGTTCCCTGGTGATATGTGTACAGGTTAGTTCATCGAGCTGAGGATCGTCATTTGTCTCGTGTGAGTTCCCACTGTACTTTGATTACTACCCTACCACGCTCAAAGGAGACGTGCAAATAGGTTTTAGTTGGGAGCAGTCCTGAGCCACATGGAGGCAGTGAGCGGATCTTCAGGGGTTCGTCTCTCCCGGTATTGGGGGTGAGGTCGCGCTGTGTCTAGGAGAGCCATTACACGAAGTCTTTGGCCAAGGCAGGAGATTTACTGGTAGGTATTCCAGTAGTATCTCAGGGTGTTCTGGGCTATACTCCGACACGACTTGTACCGCTTTTGGGGGTCTGACTTTTACCAACCCCCTAGGCCCGCTATGCGATGCTCATGGACGAACGGACCGGACTGTACGGATATTGTCACTGACAGGCTCAGTAGGGTGTCAGGATGAGTTCGCTCATCGACGTCCCTTTTGGTCAATAGCTGGTAGCCCGTCACGTATGGCTAATACCTCTGATGTGCTAGTGGTTAAATCCACAGCCATAGTATTGACGAGTCTTTGGAGTTCCCCACATTCAGTTGCTCAAGTTTTCGGGCGAAACGCTGTAGAGGCCGTATGGAGATATGGCAGGGTTCGATCAGATACGTGCGGTATTGCATGGATCAGGATCGGACAGTTAAAACTAGCGGGCTTTGGTTTAAGCCGGATCCTAGTATAGTACAGTGTAGATTTTGTCTCTTTGCATTTGTATTTCGGTCGGAATACAAATGCGGGTATGTATATAATGTAGCGCGGTTTTCCTGTAATTTATTACGGGTTCAGTTTTTCGGAGTTGCCAGTTTGTTTTCCGTTTCGGCCATTTTCCATTGTATCTATCATTGGCCGAAGATTGGTGGAGGAGGGCTTATTTGCATTTGTGCAAATAAGCAATTTGGAGGGTGTTATTTGCATATCCTTGCTTCATGATGGTTTAGCCTCCCTTGACTTTCTTGAGTTCATGATTGCTTGACTTTTTAAAGCAATCATGGTTGTTGATTGGTTGGTGGAGTGTGGGCTTTGATTGTGATCATGTTTCATGATAACATTTGACCTCTCTCTTGCATTATTCTTGTGAGGCTCTCTCTCTCATTTTTTCCCCACTCTCCCATTCTTGCATGGCCGGCCAAGCCAAGAGGGGCAGCCCATATTTTTTGTGGTGGGATTTTTGGTCATTTAGCTTCACAAAAATCCCAAAGTTTCATTTCCAAAAAGTCTAAGTTCATTTCCTCCACCAAAGGCAACTTCCAATACCCCAAATGAGACATAGAGCACTACACGTATTCTACAGCAAATCAAGGGCACGTCGACTCGCCAGCTTCATGCCCGAGTTGCCTCGGTCCAGAGGTGGGAGCCCGTAAAAGAAGCCGGCGACGTGGTGCCCTTCCGGCGACGAGGTGGAGACCGGAGATTCCGCGGGGAGATCGGGACGACGACGAGAAGACCGGAGGACTCGGATCACTCGGTATATCTCTCTACCCATCTTGTAGTTAGCTAGGACTAGATTAATGGCACGATCAGTGTTTTTTTGTGCGGTGGTGCCGGTTTTAAAAGTTAAAGTAAATCATCGCTTCCGCATTCCGGCGTCGGATTGACGGCCGGGGCGCCGCCGTGCACTTACAGATACAAGGTCCATAACGGTTCGAGAAACAACTGATAACACTTACCAGTAGATCTCAGTAACCCTGGCCAGGGATTTCCTGTTATGACTAATCGAGCATAGCGCAACATCAACTCCCAATATCGGGAGAGACAAAACCCCTCCTATCGCTCAATGCCTTCATGTGGCTCGGGACTGTACCTAAAAACCACCTTTTTGCATGATCTCTTGACCGTGGTATGGTGGAAATCAAAGCATAGTGGGAATCACACAAGACACTATGATGACCTCGGGTCTATAGACTAACATGTACCAGTGTCACCAGAGAACTGCTTTCCGACGATAGGTATAATACCATCTAGGAGTTCTCGACGTGTCCGTTCAGTGTACCCAGTCTCCTCTGAGCACCCATATACCTTTTGTGATGTCAAACACCAATGGATATAGGATCATCCATCGCCCATCATATGAGTCAAGAAGCGTATACGCTAGTCTACTCTGAAGTATCGATGCCCTGTCTCGATACTCCCTCGACTAGAAACAATTATAGGGTGTACTTTTGGACTACCCTTGGCCCCACTAGTATGATCTCCATCATTGCCCTGGTAGTCAAGTACACTCCTAAGGGCTTTATCAACATGTGAGAGAGAGACAATAAGTGTACATGTTAAGATAAAGTACAACCAGATAGCATACTATCATATTGAGCAAGAAAGTCCTTCCTATATATGTCCAAGCATCCACTACAATATACATCCCATGTACAGTAATGGCCTCTAGGGCATACATATAACTAACAATCTCCCACTAGAACTAAGGCCATCTGTTGTAGTATCCAATACCCAACAATATAGCAGTGGTTGTACTATCCCATACTCAACCATCCCAAAATATCTCAAATAGTATTTGGGGAAGTAGGCCTTGGTGAATGGATCTGCCGTGTTAACCTTAAAATCTTCTGTCTTTACCCCAATCCCTTGGAGATCAACTATCTCCCTGATCAGGTGATACTTGCCTCAGAATTTGTCTGGAATGCTGATGGGACCTGCGTTCCTAAGCCAAAGCCATAACTCAATTTTTTTCACAATAACAGTTATTGGACGCTCAATGGTAGGAACCTTATTCATTTTATGAACAAGAAATGCCCAGACACCCACTTTGGCAGCATCATTGGTAGCAATGTATTCAACCTTTATCGTCTATTATGCCACGGTATCTAGCATGGAAAACTTTGTTAGTTGTATGTATGCCCTAGAGGCCATTACTGCATATACGATGTATATTGTAGTGGATGCTTGGACATATATAGGTAGGACTTTCTTGCTCGACATGATAGTATCCAATCTGGTTGCACTTTATCATAACATGTACTCTGATTGTCTCTATGTTACATTTTGATAAAGCCGTTAGGATGAGTACTTGGCTACCAGGACTATGATGCAGATCATACTAGTGGGGACAGTGTAGTCGTTAAGTACATCCATCAAATGTTCCTAGTGGTAGGAGTACCGAGACAGCGCATCGATAATCCACAGTAGACAAGCGTATGCGCTTCTTGACCCATATGATGGGCGATGGATGATCCCTTATCCATTGGTGTTTGACATCAGAGAAGGTATACGGGTGCTCAGTGAAGACAGGATACACTGGACAAACTCGCCGAGAACTCCCAGATGGTACTATACCTTACGTCAGATGGCAGTTCTCTGGTGACACTGGTACAGGTTAGTCTGTAGACCCGAGATCGTCATAGAGTCTTGTGTGATTCCCACTGTGCTTTGATTTCCACCTTACCACGTCCATTAGGGCATGAAAAACGGTGGCTTTTGGGTACAGTCCTGAATCACATGGAGGCAATGAGCGATAGGAGGGGTTTTGTCTCTCCCGGTATAGGGAGTTGATGTTGCGCTGTGTTCGATTGGCTATAACTGGAAATCCCTGGCCAGGGTTGCTGAGATTTACTAGTAAGTGTTATCAGTAGTTTCTCGAACTGTTATAGACCTTATATCGACACGACTTATCAAGCTACTGGGGTCTGACGTTTTCCACACCTAGACGAGATATGCGACATATCAGACGAAGAGACAGGACTGTACGGGAGTGTTACTGATTGGATTCGCAGGAGAATGTACAGGCTTGCTTTTTGATCTTCTGATCGCTCAATACCTGGGTGGCTGTTACGTTTAGCTGACCGCTTGCAGCTTGTGGTTATTTGATATGATCATCACCTACTGCCAGCGTATTGAGGATTCTTTAGAGTCCTACACAGAGGTTTCCTGGCTCGGGCAAAACAGAGTAGGACCACATATGTGATATGTGCGGGACCGAGAACAATACGTGTATGTGATACCGTACTAGATTCTCGCGATATGTGATATCGGCCGGGTATATGTGATACAGCCGGGTCATCGGATCAAGTGTTGATGCGATGAACATATAAAGATTATGTTAGTCGGTTATTTGTGAAATAGCCGGATTATCGGATCAAGTGTTGATTCGATAATTTAATGTATAATTATATATTTGATATATTAAATTACATTAACTAATATAAGCTCACTAAAAGAATCTTTTTCTCACTCGGGTAATACATTGATATATATTAATTGTATTATTTTTTTTGTTACAATAAATATTGTATATGTGATATATAATATTGTAACATGTAATGGTTATAAATGCAACTTGATTTGTGGAGTTTAAATATGGTTAGGGTTTGGATTAGGGTTAAACATTCATGAAGCTTTCAAGAAGCTTCTTGAAGCTTTGACTTTGACCTTGATATTTTGTGATATTTTGCAAAGATATTTCTTTAACCCAACCCAACCCTTTAACCATAGTTAATTCTCTACATGGGTTAAGTCTTCATACTTAACCCATGGTTGCATTTCTAACCTCACTTGATTCATTAATCCTCACAAATGGTTTTGATTCTTCTTCTTCTTCCTCTTTGATGAAAAGCTTTCTAGCTTTTTCAATGTGATGAAAATGAGTGAGATAAAGAAACAAATGAGGGCTAAATTCCTACTTCATCATCCTCATCTATTCTAGCCACTTAGATTAGGGTGTTTGTTTTGCTAATACTTGATTAGTGATGCAAAAGCTTGGGCTTGAGTTTCTTCAATGTAGATCATCTTTGTTATCGAAGATCGGAAGTAAGCTTGCATCTTTCTATTCATGGAGCCTCTCTAGAGTCCGGGTACTCGATGATCGCAGCGAAGGTACCTCAACACGGAGCTTTAGATGTGAAGGAATGGATTACAAAGGTTGTAATCCCTAACTCTTAGAAGTAAAGTTGTTTACTTGCTATTGTTTTTCACCTAATCTCTACTTTGAGATCTTGGTTAGGGTTGTTCGGCACGTCTAAATTTTAAATCGGACATGGTTGATGCCTTATAGACCCTAGCAACAAAGCCTAGTAACCCAACAGTGGTATCAGAGCCAAGCTACAGCTTTAGGCGAAGTCCAGACGAAGTTTAATGTCCGATCGAACCCCAAAAGGTCGATTTATACCCCCTCTCTGGAAATTTTTTAAAATGTTGATTTTTTCTATATTAAAAATGCTCAGAAAATTCAGCAGCTGATTTTATGGATTACTGTGAAAAATGAGCCCATAATACATTTAATGCGCCGCGGAACCGCGGCAATACCCTGCCTTGCGCAGCGGTTCCTTGGCCGAAAAGGGGAATTAAGGTTAGATTTTGCTATAGTAATATCCGTAGGTAATTTTGCATGCTTCTGGGAATTTTTAATTCTACTCAAGTGTTGAGTTATTTGAAGATCTTTTGTATTCGTTGATTCGATCGGAAAGTTTAACTTTGTTTAAGTTTTTCCGGGTAATTTAGAATATGTTAAAAAGTTCGAACAGATATCAATAACTCACTTTTTCCCCTGCCGGAAAATTTCCAAGTGTTGGATTTTTCCTTAGTTAAAGAACGTTCTAAGTCGTGCAAGTAACGCGGTGGATCCTCTAGAAGAACACAAACCTTAACTCGATTATGTGACCGTCTGAACCGCCTCTAAACCTTGGGGTTTGGGGAAGTACGGCGTTGCCACATGTGAGGCGTTGGTTTGACCGTTCTACGGCTGGACCATTGGTACTGTGGCATGTAATGGATACTTTTTGAACTCCGCTCAAGTGTTGAGCTATTAAGGAAATCTTGGGTGTTTGTTTATTCGATCGGAAAGTTTAACATTGTCTATTTATCTGGAATGTGATATAATATTTGGAATCCACAAGTAGTTATGAGATAACTAATTTGAATGTTATAAATCTAGCACTTTAGTCTCATTTGATCGGTTGCCACGGGATTTTGATGCGATCAAAAATCCGTTGCAATCACGTAGTGTACGAGGATACTCACCGGGTAAACTTAATAGATAGCCATGCCCCATAGCCCCGACCAAGTGACTGTAGGAGAACCCCGTCACCAAAAGCATCCGTTTGGGTGCTCGCGGCAGCGGTGCTCCGCCTTAGTGCACTTCGTCGACGGCATCTGGGGTGCGGCCGTCTACTAAAATTTATGACGAGCATTCGATCAGGATGTCGGGAATCATGTTGAATTGCCCGACTTGATATTGAAAAGTGTTTTCGATATTGAGACTAAAATGCGTGGTTTATAATTGATAGGCATGCGATGTCTAAGGAATTCATTTGGTTAGGCATGCGATGTCTAAGGAGGTTGCGGATTCCAAATGTTGTAGTTTTACACTTTCTGTTCTGTGACCGTAAGTGTAATATGTGGTGTATCGCCGGTTTCGTTGCTATACATCAACGACAATTAGGATACGCATATTTACTTACGTTGATGACATGTGATGTTATGTATTCCTATGATATGTTATATTGGTCGTCGTGTTTTGAATAGCCGGGGGTTTTATGTGAGATGAGAGTTTTTCTTTTTCATTCATGTAAAATTCATTGTTTGTAATATTCTTTTATCGGGGCACTTCCGGGATGAGGATGATGTCACCATTGTATATTATTTACTTTTCACATTAGGTAGACCCAAGGCGGGGAGCATAAGTAACCGGGTTCTAGGGTCTAGTGGGAGACCATCTCGAGGAGTCGAAACCAGGTCTCCTAACCCTAGAATTGGCAGTGTTGCTTGCCGCTCTCGTAGGGGTCTAGGGATATGGGTTTGGTTATTCATCGCGACCGTGGAATCCTCGTTTTATACAGGCTCGCATAAAACACGGAAATCCTACTATATCCAATATTTCATATGTTATCTTCTGCTGCAATGTTCTGTGATGAGATCATATTACTGCCTGAGACGAATGTTTATATTATATATATGAGATATATGTTATATTGCAGATTTCGTTTCAAATGTGATGCTTGTGAAGCATAATAAAATGGGACTTCATTAATGAGATTAATGAAACTACAAGAAACCTAAAGATGTTGTAGAAACTTGTTTAAAAACTGGTAGCTCTAGTTCTTGCTTTGCATAGCGGTATTCCTTGTAGAATATCCAGCACCTTATTCGATAATGAAAGAGCCGAGATCCCTTCACCGAGAGTGACCTCTTTAGCGAAACTAGCAGATGCTACAAACTCGGTTTAGTTTTAGATTGCTTCTATAGTTCTTGCTTTGCATAGTGATATTTATGGAAATCCAGCACCTTATTCGATAAGGAAAGAGCCGAGATCCTTTCACCGGGAGTGACCTCTTTAGCGAAACTACAAAAGGCCTCAAAACACTCCATTTAAAATCACTCGATTCTACAACGATATCAAGTTCATTACGCAAAAGGTTTTCTTAAAAACTTGTCGTAGCCCTCCGTCTTTTTAGGAAGTAAAGTACTTAGTATTCGTGCTGCGTATGTCGACTATACTTGAGGCGTAGTGTACGGTAGCTAAGTGATGTCTTCCTACACTGCATAAAATGCGATTAATTAGGACAGTCATGTGATTATGTCGACCATAGTTGAGGGTCATGTGGGTGGGTCTAATTAATCATGAAATGACGGAAAGAACTTGACTAGTGCTTATGATATGTTGACCATAGTTAAGGTCATAAGTACTAGGGGCAAAATATTATGGGGAATTTCAAGTGTTGAAATTTGCAATGAGATTGCATACCCTCTATGTGATTGTTGGATCCCGATACCCACTGAGAGTAAGAGTTACTCCTGGGAGAGTTTTACACATTACAATTAGCCGATCAAGTAGGTGTCTAGAAAGGTGTTAACGGGGTTACACCCCTAGGAAAATGAGGTTTACTTTAATTAGGTCCGTGCGAAAGCACGGGGAACCTCCCTCAAAGAACCGGCACTAGCGTGGCTGAAAGATTGGCGAACTTATAGTGTGTAATTAATCCCGGCTAGTCTTTCCTTTTAGGGTTTGAAGGAAGATTTGACTAAAACAGTGGGAGACATCCTGATTAGATATATTAATAACCAATCTAATCTTGCAAGAGCAAACGCTGAGTGTTTTCTTCTATCTCTCTCCAGGTAGCGACCATGTCACGCCTTAATCAAGATAATAATACGGATGTATTGACCGAACCCGCTTGTTACACTGTGCTAGGAAAAGTTGATCCCGCTCCAACTTATAATTGTTATAAGACAGAGCAGGAAATAGTGGATTACCAAAATTCCCGTGCCGCCCAAACGAAGAAAGTGCATGCCGATGCATCATTTTCGGGTATGTTCATTACCGAGAACTGTTTCTCAGTATCCTTTACGTCCTGGGTATGAGATACCGGATCAGAATCCCGCAAATGTAATTTGTTACATGGGCTACAGAGAGGTAGAGAACTGAGAACGGGTGATAGGTTTCAAGAGTTGGAAATGATGCAAGTGTTGCAGCCAAGTCTGTTGGCAGTTATCACCCTGTATTACTAGAATACATTGATTCTGAACGAATATTATTAGATACCGAACCTGATATACAACATCAAATCAGTCTCTTTATAAGTAAAGAAGGATATAATTTTGTATTGTTGGATAATGTTTTGAACATTTCCTATATCAAGAGTGGATCGGTTCAGGCACGTTATCTAAAAGCATAGACATTCTAAATCAAACCACAGTTCTTAACGTAAAGAACACACACAAGAGAAAGAGTTCAGAAATGAACGAATTCTTCTTGAGGCATTGTAGACTAGGTCATATCAATGTGACCCGACTAGCTGAAGTTACATTTAGATGCATATTTAAAATAGTTTGAATTTATATCTTGTGAAACTTGCCGGTCATGTCACAGAGATGAGATGACCACAGCTCCGTTTATTGGAAACAGAGAAAGAGTTAGTGAACTCTTGGGATTGATACATGCTGATGTATGAAAGTCCCCTGTCTACATTTGCCAGGACCGGTTCTTTAAACTTCATTACATTCTCTGATGATCTCTCAAGATTCAAACATATGTTCCTGTTGAAACACAAGACCGAAGCTTTTGAGATATTCACAGAATATAAGTTAGAAGTAGAGAACCATAATTTGGTAAAAGTATTATGTCCTTTGATGAGATCAAGGAGGAGAATACTTGAGCACGGAATTCCTGGACTATTCTAAAGGAGAATGAGTTTCTCTCTCAGCATTACTCCTCCGAATACACCACAGCACGTCGGTGTATCAGGGCGGAGCTATTACACCCTATGTTATATGGTGTGCTCTATGATGAGTACTACTGAGTTGCCTATTTTCTTTTGGGATTATGCACTTGAGAAGTTGCATAACTATTGAATAGGGTTCCAACCAAATCAGTTGCCTACCACTCCATATGTGATATGGTATGGGAAGAGCCAATCTCTTAAGGATGTTAAGATTTGGGGTTGTCCGGCCTATGTCAAAAGGAAAATCCGGACAAGCTCGAGGCAAGGTCAGTTCTATGGAAGTTTGTTGGATATCCCAAGCATTCGCAAGGGAATATCTTCTACCGCACCGAGGAACAAAAGATGTTTTATTTCTCGGCATACCACTTTTTGAGTAAGAGGGAATTTTTTGTGAAGAAATTAGTGGTCATGAGGTAGAACTGGAAGGAGTTCCAGCTATACAAACTACAGCTGATGATTTGGTAGAACCCGAAAGATTCAATAGTTTCCAACGAACCTCAGCCTCTCCGCCAATCTGTTAGGGTTCCTCATCCACCTGAGAGATTCTTAGGTTTCTCTATGACAGTGGGAGCACGGATTGCATCATGAGATGATGACCCAACTAGTTTCGAGCAGGCCATCAGGAGTGAGGACTATGTGAGAATGGCTAGATGCTTAGCGAACTGAGATGGAATCCTTATACACCAACAAAGTATGGACTTTGGTTGCTTTATCTGATGGGTTAAATCCCCATCACGAGCAAGTATATCTTGAGAAGATTACTTTGTGTACATGGAAAAGTTGAGACTTTCAAAGCTATGCTTAAGTCCATCCAGATCCTACTTGCCACGGCTACATACCATGACTACGATATCTGGCGGTTGGGTGTCATGACTGCTTTTCTAAATAATGATTTAAAAGAGGGCGTCTATAAGTACACAGCCAGAGGGCTTCGTAGACAGTGGGAGCAGCGGAAACGTGAGCATGATGTTTTATGGGATAAATCAGGCATCGCGGAGTTGGATCGTCTGTTTTGATATAGTAGTCAAAGAGTTTGACTTCATCAAAATGGTAGATAAACCAAGTATATACAAAAAGGTAGTAGAGAGTATGGTGGTGATCCTCGTAGAGTACGTGGATGACATACTCTTGATAGGGAAGGAGTTTCCTATGCTACGCTCGGTCAATCTCCTCTTATCACAAAGATTCTCCATATAGGATCAAGGTGATACCTCCTAAATCCTGAGTTATGGATCTATGAGATAGATCTAATTGGATGTTAAGATTCTCACTAGTTGTAGTTAGATGGTATCAATCGATCCTGGGGAAAATCACTAGAAAGGTTCCAGGATGATAAGGACGACTGAATGTCAGTCGCAGGCATTGTCTTTACCCTCAGTGGAGGGACGGAATGTTGGATGAGTTCCAAGCAAGATACCGTGACTTACTAAACGATTAAAGGCTAGATACATCGTTACCAAGGATGCTACTAAAGAAATAGTCTGGATATACACTAGTTCGTGAGATGAACTTCGTTCCTACTATTGTGTGACAATGGAGTTATGGCTTAGGCCTAGGAACCCCCGTCCCATCAGAGATCCAGACATATTCTTAGGCATTATCGCCTGATCATGAAGATGGTTGATCTCCAGGGAGATCGAGGTTAGGAGAGTAAACACAGAGGACAACAGCGTGGATCCACTCACGAAGGCCTATTTCTCTGTAGAGACTTTTATGGGATGGTTGGGTATGAGATACTTCAACCACAGCTGATTGTTGGGTACGCAATACCATAACCGATGGCCCTAGTGCAAGTGGGAGATTGTTAGTTATATGTATGCCCTAGAGTCCATTACTGTATATACGATGTATATTGTAGTGGATGCTTGGACATATATAGGTAGGACTTTCTTGCTCGACATGATAGTATGCTATCTGGTTGCACTTTATCTTAACATGTACTCTGATTGTCTCTATGTTACATGTTGATAAAGCCCTCAGGATGATTACTTGACTACCAGGACTATGATGCAGATCATACTAGTGGGGACAGTGTAGTCGTTAAGTACATCCTTCAAATGTTCCTAGTCGTAGGAGTACCGAGACAGGGCATCGATACTCCAGAGTAGACTAGCGTATGCGCTTCTTGACCCATATGATGGGTAATTGATGATCCCATATCCATTGGTGTTTGATATCAGAGATGGTGTACGGGTGCTCAGTGAAGACTGGGTACGCTGGACGGACTCGCTGAGAACTCCCAGATGGTATTATACCTCACGTCAGATGGCAGTTCTTTGGTGACACTGGTACAGGTTAGTCTGTAGACCCGAGATCGTCATAGAGTCTTGTGTGATTCCCACTATTCTTTGATTTCCACCTTACCACGTCCATTAGGGCGTGCAAAACGGTGGCTTTTGGGTACAGTCCTGAATCATATGGAGGCAATGAGCGATAGGAGGGGTTTCGTCTCTCCCGGTATAGGGAGTTGACGTTGCGCTGTGTTCGATTGGCTATAACTGGAAATCCCTGGCCAGGGTTGCTGAGATTTACTGGTAAGTGTTATCAGTAGTTTCTCGAACTGTTATGTAAGTCCATGCTACCTCTCCCGGTACTTTCGGGCATGCGGAATTTGATAAAAAACGATTTTCTTAGAGGTGGTAACATGGACTTAAAACCCGGATCTTTGTTAAACATCTAACTAACATCCTAACTAGGAGTCGTTAACTACTCGGTTAGGGGGTTTATACCTTGCTTGTCTTGAACTCCTTCGTCTTCAAACTCCGATGGTGGTCCGGATCGGCTTCTTCCCGTCGTCTCCTTACGCCGAAGATAGATCCACCTGAAAGCTTCAACCTTTTGGCTCCTTCTTCGAACTTTGAAGAAACTAGTTCACTCGGTTTGCTAAACCTTGTGAACTAGAGTGAGTAGAGAAGAGTTTGTATGGGATTTTATCTATGGTTCTTGGTTCTCAACTCATGAGACAAGTGAACCATAGAGTCAAGAGAGGGAGAGCAAGAGGAGGAAGATGAGAGCTCAAGAACAAGAGAGAGAATGAGCATGAAAGAATGAGTGAAGACTTTTCTCATTTGGCTCTCATAATCCAAAACCATCACCACAAAAATAATAATCAAGTATTGTGTAAAATGGTTCAAGTCAAAATGGCTAAATCATTTCATGCACTCATTTCTCACAAAAGAAACAAGCAAGTAAAAAGTCTTTGCCATGAAATGATAGCCATAGTCATGATGATGGTCAACTAGTCCAACCTAGTCAACCGGTCAACAAAGTCAACAGGTCAACAAAGTCAACCCCTCAACAACCATGTCACCACAATACTTAATTAATATAATTGTTAATCACATATCATATTCTCATTAGGGTTGACCAAAAAGTCAATAGTCAACAGTCAACGGTCAACAACCCTAATGAGAATCCTCTGCCTCTGTCTCTCCGTCAACTGTGCATACACACCCGCATCCGCGTTCCGAGGAACACGAATACATACTGGATAAATCCAATCCCAAAAGGTACACTAGGATCTGGCTTAAACCAAAGCCCGCTAGTGTAAACTGTCCGGACACTGTATGTGCACAAGTGCACGGATGTGACCGAACCCTGTCGCAAAACCATGCGACCTGTCGCAAAACCATGCGACCTCTACTCTTTTGCCTAAAGGCGAATAGCTTTCTGTGTGGTACTCTAAAGACTCGACACAACGCTGGCAGTGGGTTTAACCACAGACCGCAAGCGGCACTCGCTGTGCGTAACGGTCCCCAGGTAGATGCCGACAAGAAGACTGACGAGGCGAAACCCATCTGAACTCCTACTGAGCCTGAATGTGACTTTCTCCGTACACTCCGGTCTGTTCGTCTGATACATCGCATGGCGGGCCTAGGGGGCGGTAAACGTCAGTCCCCCAATAGCGGTAGAAGTCGTGTCGGAGTGAAGCCCAAAACACCCTAAGATAACACTGGAAGCCTACCAGTATATCTCGTTTGCCCTGTCCAGGGACTACTCGTGTAATGGCTCTCCTAGACACAGCGCGATGTCAACCCCCAATACCGGGAGAGACGAATCCTGTCTAACCGTCAATGCCTCCAAGTGCTTCGGGACTGCACCCAACTACCACCTGTTTGCACGACTCCTTTGAGCCGTGGTAGGGTAGTAATCAAAGTACAGTGGGAACACACTCGAGGCGAAGTGACAGTGTCAAGTCAGCGGACTAAGCTGTACTCATGTCACCTGGGAACTGATAACTGACGATAGGCATAATACTAACTAGTCAGTTCCCGACGAGTCCTGTCCAGTATACTCGTTGTTGGATATATGTATGGCCTAGAGGCCATTATGTGATAGTGGATGTATATATACATGTATATATATTCAGTTTGCATTCTTGCTCGACATGATAGTATGCTATCTGGTTCTTCTTTATCTGACATGTTGATTTGATCATGCTTTTATTCATTCATACATGCTGATAAAGCCCTGAGGATATCGGCTTGACTGCTCTGATTATGATGGAGATCATACTAGTGGGACATCTGTAGTCTATAAGCATATCCTGGAACGTCCCTAGTCGTAGGTATATCGAGACGGGGCTTTGATATACCAGAGTAGACTAGCGTATATGATACTAGACCCATACGATGGGCGATGGATGTTCCCACATGCATCGATGTTTGACATCAAGATCATATACGGGTGCTCAGTGGTGACTCGGTACATTGGACGGACTCACCGAGAACTCCTATATGGAATTATATCTATCGTCGGATAGTAGTTTTCAGGTGACACTGGTACAGGTTAGTCTGTAGACCCGAGATCGTCATGGAGTCTTGTGTGTTCTCCCACTGCACTTTGATTGCCACCCTACCACGGCTCTACTGAGTCGTGCAAACAGGTGGCCGTTGGGTACAGTCCCGAGACACACGAAGACGATGAGCGATAGGAGGGGTTTCGTCTCTCTCGGTATTGGGAGTTGATGCTGTGCTGTGCCCGACTGGTTATAACAGCAAGTCCCTGGCCAGGGCTGTAGAGATTTGCTGATAAGTGTTATCAGTAGTTTCTCGATCTGTTATAGACCATTCACCGGCACGACTTGTTGAGTTATTAGGGTCGACGTTACCATCCCTAGGCTCAATATGCAGCATATCTGATGAAGAGACCGGACTGTACGGTAGTGTTGCCGGATGGCTCGACGGGAGTTGTAACAGGTTCGCTTGTTTTCTTCTAATCGCTCAATACCCGGGTGGCCGTTACGTTTAGCTGACCGCTTGCGGCTTGGGTGTGCTTGATATGATCATCACCCACTGCCGGCGTATTGACGAGTCTTAGAGTCCCACATAGGAGTTACCTAGTCCAGGCGAAACGTTGTGGTGCGCGTATGCGATATGCGCTTGGACCCGATTAAAATGCGTGTATAGAATACCGTATATTAATCGGGCGGCTTGCTAATGGTCGGGTCATATGTGATATGACCGGATTAGTGAATCAAGTGTTGATTCATCATTAGTTTCTCACTACAAATCCTATCTTGTTTATTTTGGATGTATGCATGCATGTATGCATTCATTCTTGTTCATGCACATATGGATGTGCAAGCACACATGCATACATACATCATTTTATCATGGTTGTTTATACAATGAGAATGGTGGATATATAAGAATTACACCATGGTTATTTTTGGATTATTATTGGATTTAAATTAAAGCAAAAGGAAATGAAAAATGGGTTAAATCATTTAAGAGTTTCTACACTATTCTAAACTCTACCATGCTCACCTAACTTTTAACCCATGGTTTATTTTCTTATTATGCTTTTAACTTAAATCAAATGATATCTTTAAATCTAACCATGGTTGGTTATGAGAAAGAAAAATATATATATAGTTATTTTTCTTTTCTCTTTCAAGGATAATTCATTTCTCTTCTTCACAAAAGACCACCATCTTCATCAACCTCCATGCTTTGCTCTCTAGTTCTTATAAGAGAGTAAAATACTCATAAAAATAGGATTTTGAAGTGAGATCCATAGCCACAACATCATTCTAAGCAAGTTTAGCCGACTTGATTAGAGTGTTCTCTTGGTTTTTCCAAATTTGCTAGCTTGGACGGGAAACTCCGGGTGGATCGTCGTGGACGTAAGAGGACAACAAGAGGACCTTCTTCCAACACCCAAAAGCCTAAGGAGTGAAGCAAAAGGGGAGCTACAAAGGCTGTAGCCTTCAAACCCTAATCTTTTCTAGCTTAATGTTTAATAACCCTAATTTTCTAGGATCGATCCCGTTGCATGTTAGTTTAGCACCTTAAAAAATATAACTTTGGGTCATGTGATGCTTCAAAACTTTTCATAGGGTGCTAGGCTAACCTTACATTGGTATCAGAGCCGACCTAGAACATTAGGAGATTTTTAGCGAAGTAAAAACTCCGATCGAAACAAAATACGGAATTACGGGACACTCTCTGGAAATTTTTTGAAAACTGACATTTTTCAGAATTAAAAATACTCAAAAAATAGAGCAGGTAAATATAAGACAAACTGGAAAATTCGTGCCCATGAACAGTACTTTTGGCCGTGGATCCGCGACCATATAAGGTGATCTTTGACCAATTTTTGCACATTGTTTTTCTTTACCTGCTATAGTATATTTTGAGTATGTTTAATCTGAATCTGCTGTTAAAAAATTCTGGAGATGTTTTTGGACTCGTGGTTTCGATCGGAATTTTCATTTCGTTTTCTTTTCCGGGTAAACTAGAAAGTATTGAAATGTTTGAACGAATATCATTTACTCAATATTCACGGGGTTTAAATAGTTTGGAGATACGTGCAAGTCTTTTTGCGGTGGTCCCTCTAGAAGACAACAAACCTTAACTCGATTATGTGACTGTCTCGAACTGCCCTTTGAACCCTAGGGTTTGGGGCGGTACGGCGTGTCACATGTGAGGCGTTGGCTTGACCCTTCTACGGCTGGACCGCCACTACTGTGTCACACTCCGGATCTTTTGAACCCTGCTCAAGTGTTGAGCTTTAGTGAATCTTGGGTGCTTGATTGTTCGTTCGAAAACTTTAATACTATCTGTTTGTCTGGAATGTGATACAATATGTGGAATTCATATGGTTTAGGCATGAAATACGAGATATGTGATATTTCGCATTTATGATGTCTAAAGAGAATCTGGATTCCAAATATTGTAGTTTTACACTTTCTTTTCTGTGACCGTAAGTGTAGTATGTACGATATCGCCGGTTTCGTTGTTATACATCAACGACAATCGGGGTACGCATACTTACTTACGTTGATGATATGTGATATTATGCGTTGCTGAGATATGATGTGCAGGATTGTCGCGATCGAATAGCCGGGGGGTTTTGTGAGATGAGAGTTTTATATTTTCATTCATGTAAATTAAAATGTAATGTAATATTCTTTTATTTGGGGCACTTCCAGGTTGCGGTTGTGTCACAAGTGTTGTATATTATTTACTTTTCCGCATTAGGATGGACCTAAGGAGGGGAGCACAGGTGACCGGGTTCTGGGATTCAGTGGGAGGCCATCTCGAGGAGTCGAGACCGGGTCTCCTAAACTCCAGGATTGGTAGGGTCACTTGCCGCTCTCGTAGGGGTCCAGGGTGTGGGCTTGGCTATTCATCGCGACTGTGGAATCCGTATTTTCTATTCTGGCTAAATACTAAATACGGACGTCCTAGTATATCCCACGTTATATCTATATTTCTGCTACCTGTGTTCTGTGATATCTGAGATGAATGACATATTATATATATGATATATAGTAGACGTTGCTTATGTTTTACACCCGTGCTAGTCCCGTCCCGGTATGCCGTTAGTTAAGTAACCTAACGGTGCATAACGGAACATTGCGGCGAATGCGGATGGCATAAGCGTACGTGTTATTTTCGTTTCTTTTCTGTGATTGGCTTAAGGACTTAAATGATGGGATTACATTAATATGATTAATGTAAAGAAAATAAACCTAAAAAGATGTTGTAGAATCAGATTTGAAAAACTACTCGGCTATTTATGAAAAAGCTATATTTCAAAACTGCGGAGTTTAAGCCACTCCTTTTGAAAACCTTTTTGATTCTACAACGATATCAAGCTCAAAGCGTTAAAGATTTTCTTAAAAATCATCCGCAACCCTCCATCATTTTAGGAAGTAGAGTACTTAGTATTCGTACTACGTTTGTTGACCTTAGCCAAGGCGTAGTGTACGGTAGCTAAGTGATGTCTTCCTACAAACGCATATGATGCAGATTAATTAGGACGGGCATATGACTTTGTTGACCTTAGCCAAGGGTCATGTGAACGGGTCTAATTAATCAAGAAATGACGGGTTGAGCTTGACTAGTGCTCGTGATTTGTTGACCTTAGCCAAGGTCACGAGTATTAGGGGTAAAAACCACATCGGGAATTTCAAGTGTTGAAATTTGCAATGAGATTGCATACCTTCCATATGATGGTTGGATCCCGATCCCACTGTGAGCAAAAGTTGCTCCTAGGAGAGTTTTACAGTTTACAATTAGCTAACTAATTAGGTGTCTAGAAAGGTGTTAACGGGGCTCCGCCTCTGGGAAAATGAGGTTTACTCTAATTAGGTCCGTGCGAAAGCACGGGGAACCTCCTTCAAAGTACCGACACTGGCCTGGCTGAACGGTTAGCGAAGTTGTAGACTGTAATTAATCCTGGCTAGTTTTTCTTTTTAAGGTTTGAAAGAAAAACTCGATAAAAAGCAGTGGGAAACATCGATTAGACAAGATAATAAACCAATCTAATCTGTGCAAGAGCTTTCGCTGAGTGTATTCTTTTCTCTCTCTTAATGGCAGATACCAATGACTGGACTTAAGCTTCTACTAGATAAAAACAAACTGAATGGGACCAACTATAAAGACTGGCTAAGGAATCTGAAGATCGCCTTGACTTATGATAAAGTATCATATGTCCTCACGGCTTCAGCCCCGCCCGTCCCAGGCCCAAAATCCTCAGTTGCGGACATTGAAGTCCGCAAGACATGGGACGCTGACTGTGCCACGGCAAAATGCCTCGCGCTTGCATCGATGGACAACACACATCAAAAGCAGCACGAGGACATGGACATTCACGGAATACTGCTCCATACAAAGGAGTTGTATGGGGAGCAATCCCGCGTATTATGATACGAAGCATCAAAGAAACTGTTTCAGATGCGAATGGCCCCTGGCACACCAGTAGGAGACCATGTTTTGAAGATGATAGCTCTTATAGAAGAGCTTGAGGACCTTGGATGGACAATGGACAACGAACAATATATAGATATTATTCTGCAGTCCCTCCCCTCCACCTTTGCTCAGTTCATAGTGAACTTTAACATGCATGGCATGGAGAAGGAACTCCCTGAACTCCTTAATATGTTAAGGAGTGCAGAGAGCACTATGAAGTCAGCAAAGACTCCCGTTATGACCATTGGACAGTCTTCTTCTTCTCGCCCAAAAGCTAAGGCCAAGGGAAAGAAAAAGAAGAAACCCACTAATCCTAAGGGAGGTGTCAAAAAGGTGAAGGGAAAGGGAAAGTCCACGGCTGGAGACCCGGGGAAAGGCCAGTGTTTTCATTGCCACAAGACAGGACATTGGAAGCGCAATTGCACGGAGTACCTAAGTCTCAAGAAGAAGCATGGTGATGCTTCTGCTTCAGGTGCGTTTGTGACTGAAAACTGTTTTTCTATAAACTCTACTTCCTGGGTATTGGATACCGGTTCAGGTTCTCACATTTGCAATTCTATGCAGGGGCTGAGAAATAGCAAGGTTTTGAAGACAGGTGACCATACTCTCCGCGTTGGAAATGGTTCCAATGTACATACAGTCGCAGTGGGAGAGTATCACTTGGGGTTGCCATCTGGATGTATTTTGATTTTGAATCCATGTTATTTTGTACCTAGTATGCTATGTAATATAATATCCGTTTCTTTGTTGGACAATGAAGGGTATAATTTTGTGTTGCAGAACAATGTTATGAACATTCGCCTAAATCAAATGTTGGTTGGGTATGGTACACTTAATAACGGAATATATGTCCTAAATCAACACACAGTTTTCAGTATACAACACACTAATAAAAGAAAACGTTCAGAATTAAATGAAGCTTTTCTTTGGCACTGTAGACTTGGTCATATTAACGAAACAAGACTAAACAAGTTACACAAAGATGGATATTTAAACTCTTTTGAATATAAATCTTATGCGAATTGCCAGTCTTGTATCAAGGGTAAAATGACCAAAACTCCGTTTACCGGACACGGAGAAAGAGCTACTCAGCTCCTTAGCCTCATACATAGTGATGTATGTGGGCCAATGTCTACACAGGCTAGAGGCGGTTTTTCATACTTCATTACATTCACTGACGATTTCTCAAGATTCGGTCATGTATTTTTATTAAAGCACAAGTCCGACGCTTTCGAGAAATTCATTGAATATAAACAAGAAGTAGAAAAACAAACCGGCTTGGGTATTAAGATGCTTCGATCAGATCGAGGTGGGGAGTATCTCAGTACAGAATTTGCAAACTTCCTAAAAGAGAATGGGATTCTCTCTCAGCTCACTCCTCCTTACACACCACAGCACAATGGTGTGTCAGAACGACGGAATAGGACCCTATTAGATATGGTCCGGTCCATGATGAGTGATGCTGAGTTACCAGTCTCGTTTTGGGGGCATGCATTGGAGACTGCAGCATTTCTGCTAAACAGGGTTCCAACCAAAGCCGTGTCTACCACGCCATATGAGATATGGCATGGGAAGAGACCATCTCTTAAGAGAATTAAGATTTGGGGTTGCCCGGCCTATGTTAAAAAGCAGAATCCGGACAAACTCGAGACACGGTCAGTCATGTGTAACTTTGTAGGATATCCAAAGAATTCTTATGGATATCTATTCTACCACAAAGAGGAACAAAAAGTGTTTGTTTCTCAACATGCCACATTCTTGGAAAAAGAATTTTTCACAGATAAAGATGATGGCAAAGTGGTGGATCTAGAAGAGGTTCTAGAGACACAAACTAAAAATGACGATTTGGTTGAACCGACTGTTGCAACAGAAACTGAAGAACCTCGACCACTCCGTAGGTCTGGTAGGACTTCTCGCCCACCGGAGAGGTACTACAGTTTCCTCATTGATGGTGACAGAGAAGACTGTATCATAGATGATGATGATCCTACCAGTTTTCAGCAAGCTATCACAAGTGGTGACTCTGTGAAGTGGTTGGATGCCATGAGATCCGAAATGGAGTCTATGTACCCCAACAAAGTATGGACTTTGGACATTGTACCCCCTGGGGTAAAACCTGTAGGGTGCAAATGGATCTTTAAAAGAAAGATTGGTGTGGATAGGCAGGTAGAGACCTATAAGGCAAGACTTGTAGCGAAAGGTTTTCGTCAAAGACCAGGTCTGGACTATGACGAAACTTTTTCGCCCGTAGCCATGCTTAAATCCATTCGGATCCTACTTGCTATTGCTGATCACTACGACTATGAAATCTGGCAGATGGATGTTAAAACAGCATTTCTAAATGGAGATTTAGAAGAATGCGTTTATATGGATCAGCTAGAGGGCTTCATTGACAGTGGGAGCAGCGAAAAAGCATGTAGGCTGCTTAAATCCATATATGGGTTAAAGCAGGCATCTCGGAGTTGGAATATCTGTTTCGATGATGCTATCAAAGAGTTTGATTTCATCAAAAATCCAGATGAACCTTGTGTTTATAGGAAGGCTGTAGGAAGAGCTGTCACATTCCTCGTATTGTACGTGGATGACATTCTTCTGATAGGAAATGATATTCCTATGCTACAGTCGGTCAAATCATTCTTATCACTAAGGTTCTCCATGAAGGACCTGGGTGATGCCACATACATCCTGGGCATAAGGATCTATAGGGATAGATCCAAAAAGTTATTGGGATTGTCCCAAACCAGGTACATCAACACCATCCTAAAGAGGTTTAGTATGGAAGACTCCAAGCGGGGTGCCTTACCGCTTGCCATGGAGTCACTCTCTCCAAGGATTCTTGTCCAAAGACCGATGAAGAGAGAGCTCGCATGAGCATTATACCCTATGCTTCGGCAGTAGGATCTATAATGTATGCGATGTTATGTACACGCCCAGATGTAGCTTATGCACTTAGTGTTGTGAGCAGGTATCAATCCAACCCAGGGGAGAACCACTGGACAGCTGTGAAGAACATTCTTAAGTACTTACGAAGGACTAAAGAAATGTTCTTGGTGTATGGTAATACAGATCTCCAAATGGAGGCCTTTACCGATTCGAGCTTCCAGAGCGATAAGGATGACAGAAAATCTATCTCAGGGTTTGTGTTTACCCTCAATGGAGGGGCGGTAAGTTGGAAGAGTTCCAAACAAGATACCGTTGCAGACTGTACGATGGAAGCTGAGTACATTGCTGCAAATGATGCCGCCAAGGAAGCCGTCTGGATGAAGAAGTTCGTCTCGGAGCTAGGAGTAGTTCCAACCATTATTGATCCAATACCTTTGTATTGTGACAATAATGGGGCGATGGCGTTAGCCAAGGAGCCCAGATCCCGTCAGCGGTCCAGACATATCCTGAGGCATTTTCATTTGATCCGGGAGATTGTAGATCGCCGCGAGATCGAGATTAAGAGAGTTGACAGAAAGAACAACGTCGCGGATCCACTCACCAAGGCCCTCCCTCAGCCACAGCATGAGCGACTTTTTGAGATGTTGGGTATGAGATACGCCAATAACTGGCCTTAGTGCAAGTGGGAGATTGTTGGATATATGTATGCCCTAGAGGCCATTATGTGATAGTGGATGTATCTATACATGTATATATATTCAGTTTGCATTCTTTCTCGATATGATAGTATGCTATCTGGTTCTTCTTTATCTGACATGTTGATTTGATCATGCTTTTATTCATTCATACATGCTGATAAAGCCCTGAGGATATCGGCTTGACTGCTCTGATTATGATGGAGATCATACTAGTGGGACATCTGTAGTCTATAAGCATATCCTGGAACGTCCCTAGTCGTAGGTATATCGAGACGGGGCATTGATATACCAGAGTAGACTAGCGTATATGATACTAGACCCATACGATGAGCGATGGATGTTCCCACATTCATCGATGTTTGACATCAAGATCATATACGGGTGCTCAGTGGTGACTGGGTACACTGGACGGACTCACCGAGAACTCCTATATGGAATTATATCTATCGTCGGATAGCAGTTCTCAGGTGACACTGGTACAGGTTAGTCTGTAGACCCGAGATCGTCATGGAGTCTTGTGTGTTCTCCCACTGCACTTTGATTGCCATCCTACCACGGCTCTACTGAGTCGTGCAAACAGGTGGCCGTTGGGTACAGTCCCGAGACACACGAAGACGATGAGCGATAGGAGGGGTTTCGTCTCTCCCGGTATTGGGAGTTGATGCTGTGCTGTGCCCGACTACTTATAACAGCAAGTCCCTGGCCAGGGCTTCAGAGATTTGCTGATAAGTGTTATCAGTAGTTTCTCGATCTGTTATAGACCATTCACCGGCAAGACTTGTTGAGTTATTAGGGTCGACGTTACCATCCCTAGGCTCAATATGCAGCATATCTGATGAAGAGACCGGACTGTACGGTAGTGTTGCCGGATGGCTCGACGGGAGTTGTAACAGGTTCGCTTGTTTTCTTCTAATCGCTCAATACCCGGGTGGCCGTTACGTTTAGCTGACCGCTTGCGGCTTGGGGGTGCTTGATATGATCATCACCCACTGCCGGCGTATTAACGAGTCTTAGGGTCCCATATAGGAGTTACCTAGTCCAGGCGAAACGTTGTGGTGCGCGTATGCGATATGCGCTTGGACCCGATTAAAATGCGTGTATAGGATACCGTATATTAATCGGGCGGCTTGCTAATGGTCGGGTCATATGTGATATGACCGGATTAGTGAATCAAGTGATGATTCATCATTAGTTTCTCACTACAAATCCTATCTTGTTTATTTTGGATGTATGCATGCATGTATGCATTCATTCTTGTTCATGCACATATGGATGTGCAAGCACACATGCATACATACATCATTTTATCATGGTTGTTTATACAATGAGAATGGTGGATATATAAGAATTACACCAAGGTTATTTTTGGATTATTATTGGATTTAAATTAAAGCAAAAGGAAATGAAAAATGGGTTAAATCATTTAAGAGTTTCTACACTCTTCTAAACTGTACCATGCTCACCTAACTTTTAACCCAAGGTTTATTTTCTTATTATGATTTTAACTTAAATCAAATGATATCTTTAAATCTAACCATGGTTGGTTATGAGAAAGAAAAATATATATATAGTTATTTTTCTTTTCTCTTTCAAGGATAATTCATTTCTCTTCTTCACAAAAGACCACCATCTTCATCAACCTCCATGCTTTGCTCTCTAGTTCTTATAAGAGAGTAAAATACTCATAAAAATAGGATTTTGAAGTGAGATCCATAGCCACAACATCATTCTAATCAAGTTTAGCCGACTTGATTAGAGTGTTCTCTTGGTTTTTCCAAATTTGCTAGCTTGGACGGGAAACTCCGGGTGGATCGTCGTGGACGTAAGAGGACAACAAGAGGACCTTCTTCCAACACCCAAGAGCCTAAGGAGTGAAGCAAAAGGGGAGCTACAAAGGTTGTAGCCTTCAAACCCTAATCTTTTCTAGCTTAATGTTTAATAACCCTAATTTTCTAGGATCGATCCCGTTGCATGTTAGTTTAGCACCTTAAAAGATATAACTTTGGGTCATGTGATGCTTCAAAACTTTTCATAGGGTGCTAGGCTAACCATACACTCGTAACTCAACGAGCACCCGCATACTATATCAAGTACGACGTACCGACGGCTGTGGGACAGACTGTCTCCAACACTGGGATGAGAAGCGCATGCGCTAGTCTACTCCGGAGTATCGATGCCCTGTCTCGATAGTCCTGCGACCTGGGACCTGCATAAGGATGCACTTATAGATTACCCAGCCCCACTAGTGTGACTGCCATCACAACGCTGGTAATCAAGCAAAGATCCTAAGGGCTCCACTAATGCGTATAGGTGATATAATAAAATAAACACATGTACACATTGAAGTAGAAACAAACCAAGTAGCATACTACTATTTTGAGCAAGATTGTATATACAAGGTGAATATCCCAAGCTTCCATTAAGTAATATACAAACTAGTATGATACAGTAATGGCCTCTAGGGCATATACACTAACAATCTCCCACTTGCACTAAGGCCATGTACTGGCGTATCGAAGACCTATCATCTCGATCAGCCGCTCGAACTGAGTCTGGGGCAAGGCCTTGGTGAATGGATCTGCAGTGTTATCTTCTGAAGCGACTCTCAGAACCTCGATCTCCTGGCGATCCACGATCTCCCTGATCAGGTGATACCGCCTCAAGATGTGTCTGGATTTCTGATGGGACCTAGGTTCCTTCGCTAAAGCTATAGCCCCGTTGTTGTCGCAATACAGAGGTATTGGATCAACAATGGATGGAACCACCTGAAGTTCTTTCAAGAACTTCCTCATCCAGACAGCTTCTTTTGCGGCATCAGATGCAGCGATGTATTCCGCTTCCATCGTCGAGTCTGCAACGGTTTCCTGTTTGGAACTCTTCCAACACACCGCCCCTCCATTGAGGGTAAAGACAAAACCCGACAAGGACTTGGAATCATCCTTGTCACTCTGGAAGCTGGAGTCAGCAAAGGCCTCGATCTGGAGGTCTTTTCCGCCATACACCAAGAACATCTCTTTAGTCCTCCTGAGGTACTTGAGAATTTTCTTTACTGCTATCCAGTGTTTCTCCCCAGGGTTTGACTGATACCGGCTTACCACACTCAGTGCATAAGCTACATCCGGTCTGGTACACAACATCGCATACATTATAGAGCCTACCGCAGAAGCGTAAGGTATAATAGACATGCGATCCCTCTCCAAATCAGTCTTGGGAGACATCTCTTTAGAGAGGGTGATCCCGTGACAAGCTGGTAGGTTACCGCGCTTGGAATCTTCCATACTGAATCTCTTCAGTATGGTGTCGATGTACCTGGACTGTGAAAGCCTTAATATCCTCTTGGATCTATCACGATGGATCCGGATCCCCAGGATGTATGAGGCATCACCCAGGTCTTTCATGGAGAACCTGTGTGACAAGAACCCCTTGACAGATTGTAGCATAGGAATGTCATTTCCTATTAAGAGAATGTCATCCACGTATAAAATGAGGAATACTACAGTTCTCGCTACAAATCTACTATAGATGCATGGTTCATCTGGATTTTTGATAAAGCCAAATTCCTTGACCGTCTCATCAAAACAGATGTTCCAACTCCGCGATGCCTGCTTTAGTCCATAGATGGACTTAAGCAACTTGCACACCTTTCCGCTGCTCCCACTCTGAATGAAACCCTCTGGTTGGTCCATATAGACACACTCCTCTAAATTTCCATTTAGAAAAGTGGTCTTTACGTCCATTTGCCAGATCTCATAATCGTGGAAGGCAGCAATGGCAAGAAGGATCCGAATGGATTTCAGCATAGCCACTGGAGAAAAGGTTGTTAGAGATAGTGCCCTCAGAGTCAATTATTGGATCACAGGTACGTGATTGCAATGATTGAGGGAGGACCTATCCCGGTAGGACAGTCTTACTCGAGATGATAGTATGCTATCTGGTTTATCTTTATCATCGTGTACTGCTTTAGGTGACCTGACATGTCGCTATTACACGTTGATAGAGCCCCTAGGATTCTTGCTTGACGACCAGCAGTATGATGGCGATCATATACGTGGGAGCTGGTAGTCTATAAGCACATCCTTAAATGGTCCCTAGTCGTAGGAGTTTCGAGACAGGGCATCGATACTCCATTAGTAGACTAGTGTATACAGTCGAGACCCCGACGAGGGGCGGTGGCCGATCTCACAAGCCACTGGTGTCAGTTGGTTCACCTAAGATGTATACAGGTGCTCATTGGGTTATGAGTACACCGGACAGGACTCGCCGGGAACCTGCTAGTTGGGCTTATACCTGACGTCAGATAGCAGTTCCCTGGTGACATGTGTACAGGTTAGTTCATCGACCTGAGGATCGTCATTTGTCTCGTGTGAGTTCCCACTGTGCTTTGATTACTACCCTACCACGGCTCAAAGGAGTCGTGCAAACAGGTTTTAGTTGGGTACAGTCCCGAGCCACATGGAGGCAGTGAGCGGATCTTCAGGGGTTCGTCTCTCCCGGTATTGGGGGTGAGGTCGCGCTGTGTCTAGGAGAGCCATTACGCAAAGCCCTCGGCCGAGGCAGGAGATTTACTGGTAGGTATTCCAGTAGTATCTCAGGGCGTTCTGGGCTACACTCCGACACGACTTGTACAGCTTTTGGGGGTCTGACTTTCACCAACCCCCTAGGCCCGCCATGCGATACTCATAGACGAACGGACCGGACTGTACGGATATTGTCACTGACAGGCTCAGTTGGGTGTCGGGGTGAGCTTCCTCATCGACGTCCCTTTTGGTCAATAGCTGGTGGCCCGTCATGTATTGGCTTATACCTCTGACGTGCCAGTGGTTAAATCCACAGCCATAGTATTGACGAGTCTTTAGAGTCCACCACACTTTCAGTTACTCAGCTTTCGGGCGAAACGCTGTTGAGGCCGTATGGAGATATGGCAGGGTCCGATCAGATACGTGCGGTATTGCACGGATCAGGATCGGACATTTTTGTACTAGTGGCCGTATAGTTATATGGCAGGGTTAGATCAGATACGTGCGGTATTGCACGGATCAGGATCGAACGGATTTTACTAGCCGGCTTTGGTTTAAGCCGGTACTAGTTTAGTACAGTGTAGATTTTGTCTCATTGCATTTGTATCCGGTCGGAATACAGATGCAGGTGTGTATGCACAGTATCGGGGTTTTCCTGTAATTTATTACGGGACCAGTTTTCTGGAGTTGCCAGTTTGCATTCCGTTCCGGCCGGTTTTCCTTTGTTCTTTCCCGGCCGGACTTTACCGATGGAGGGGGTTATTTGCAGTTTTGCAAATAACTCTTTGTGGAGGGTTTTCTTGCATAAAGATCTATTATGATAGCTTTCTTTTCTTGCACCTTGACTTTCTTTAATTGTGATTTGGAAAGGGTATGGGCTTGATGTGAGTTGAAGAATGCTTGCATGTTTCTTTGTCTAGGTTGTGGTCACCTTTTCTTTGTTCCTACCATCACCTCCCTCTTGCTATCATATTATGCTTGCTCCACCATTTTCTAAAGATGAGGGTTTTTCATTTTAGAAAAGAGAGAAGAAAAAGAGAGAAGAAGGAGAGAGCTTCATCTTCATCTTTGAGAGAGTATTTCATTCCTCATCTCATTCCATTGTTAGAAAATTGAAAGCACCAATTTTCTATACACCATTCCTCCATCCATGGCAACCAATACCCCAAAATGAGACAAGCATTTTCTATACTACATTCTACAGCATATCTTGAGCATGTCGAGTTGCCGGCTTCATGCTCGAGTTGCCTCGGTATTGAGGCGGGAGCCCGTAAAAGACGCAGGCGATGTGGTGCCCTTTCCGGCGAGGAGGCGACGATTTGGAGACTACACTTTCCGCGGGAGATCGGGGCGATGATGAGAAGACCGAAGGACTCGGATCTCGTGGTATACTTCTTTTCCCATCTCTTGTTAGCTAGCGTAGGTTAATGGTTAACGATCCGGGTTTTCTTTGTCCGCGGTAGCGCCGGTTTCCGAGCCAGGAAAATTTTTGTTCCGCAATTTGGCCTCGAGTAAGACGGCCGGGGCGCTGCCGTGGCGCAACATGGTATCAGAGCCACGCCATTAACCTTACCTAGCTTGTTCTAATGCGTTTTACTTATCCGATCGACCAAAATCTCAAAAACCGTATTTTAGTTCACATCAGTTTCTGTTGAAATTTTTTGGTGTCTAAAAATTTTTCAGGTGGTCTCAGAAAGATGTGCAGAGAGTTCTAAGAACTCTGGGAAAAAACGACAAATTGATCCCTCAATTAGACCGCGGAAGAGCGGCAATTACCCTCTTTATGCCGCGCTTCCGCCGCACTATGGTGGGACCAGTTTGTCATTTTTCTTCAGTTGTCTTATGGGCTTAAACTAGGGCTTTTGAGATATTAAAATTGGGCCAGTTATTTCTGTGAGTGCTACAGTTTTCTTTTGGGGCCCGCTTGTTAATTATTTGATCGATCGGATATTTTAAACACATTATTTCACAGTATTTACATTATATCTGCGACCGTGAATGTCACTCGATCGGTAAATCCGGTCTAACTGCTATAGCCCGGTTAGACGGATTTGCGAACGTGACTTTCACGTTGATGTTCTATGTTTATGCTGTGTTGTTGCGGATCGGTCGTGGGGGATAGCCTGGATGCAATGCTAGTACAGTTTTGTTGTTTTATGTACATTTGATATTGCGGGGCGAGCGTCCGACATGTGGACTGTCGTCACTGCCAGTTTGTATTATTCTTTTGGGGCACGACCTGGTTGCGGTCGATGTACCCGGTGTATGTATATTTTACTTTCTGTACTAGGGTTGCCCCGCGGTGGGGTGCACGGATAGCCGGGTTCTGGAGGGCAACGGGCCCGCATCTCAGGGCATTGAGACGGAGGGGGCTTCAGTCCAGGATTGGCGGGCTATTCGCCGCACTCGTAGGGGGTACAGGTTGACCCAGGAGGGGTGCCCAAGTTACCGGATTCCGTGAAGTGCTGGGTGGTCCATTCACGGTACTGAAGGGGGCTGCCTCGCTTCAGGTTTTGGCGGGTGACTTGCCGCGCCCGTAGGGGTCTAGGATTTCATTGCACAGGCTATCCACACGACCAGGGGAACGTCGGGTTTCAGCAGCGGCTCTGTGAAACCCGGGGCTTCCAGATATCTGTATTGTTCTGTGATGCTGTACATTTCTGTGATGTTGCATTTTATTCACGCCTTGAGCGAAATACTATATATTGGTATATATATATTAGTAGATGTTGTATATGTTTTACATCCGCGCTAGTCCAGTCCCCGCTCTGCCGTTAGTTAGCTAACCTAACGGGTGATGACGGGACCCAGTGGCGAATACGGATGGCATATACGTACGTCAGTATATTTTCGTTCTTTGTGGTGTGATCATTTGATGGGACTGCGTTGATTCGGATCAATGCAAGTTAAACAAACCTATTCTGATGTTGTTGGAACATTTTTCAAAAAGCTGTTATTGCAAGGACGTTCGCTTTTGTTTTGCATCGTGGTATTCATTTGGAATATCCTGCTCCTCAGTCGACGAGGCAAGGGCCGAGATCCCTTCACCGGGAGTGACCCCTTGGACAGAAGTTTGCGTCAGGGCATTAACTTCACTATAGCCGATTACTTTTGCTTTGCATCGTGGTATTCAGTTGGAATATCCTGCACCTCATTCTACGGGGAAAGAGCTGAGATCCCTTCACCGGGAGTGACCTCTTTAGTAAAGGTTTTCGTCACTATATTTTATAAAAGGCTATGCAGTTCCTTCAACGATATCAAGTTCATTACGTTAAAGGTTTTTCGCCAAAAACCATTCGTAGCCCTCCGTCATTTCTTATGGGTATTATTTAGTATTCGTGCTGCGTTTGTTGACTCCGTCAAGGCGTAGTGTACGGTAGCTAAGTGGTGCTTGTTTGTTGCATAAGTGGGATTGGTTAGGACAGTCGTGCGGCCTTGTTGACTCCATCAAGGGCACGTACGGGTGGGTTTAATGCAATCCAGATAATGACGGGTTGAACTTGACTAGGACTCTTTGATTTGTTGACTCCGTCAAGGTCACTTGAGTCCTAGGGGTAAAAACAAACATCGGGAGTTTCAAAAGAACTGAAACTTGCCAGGCATGCGCATACCTTCTGGAGTGTGGTGACTTGAGTGGATTCCGTCAAGTTATCATGCGATGATAGTTGGATCCCGATTCCCACTGATGAGTTGGTTTACTCCTCGGGTGATCCCGACTAATTCTTCTTTCAGGTTTGGAAGAGAATTTGAGGTACAGTGGGAGGTTTCCAGATTAGACAAAGTGGTAACCATTCTGATCTAGGATAGAGTGCACGCTGAGTGTTTCTTTTCTCTCTCTCTGGCAGCAACCATTGACCCGACCCTAAGACTATGACTCAGTGACCAAGTTGACCGAACCTTCTTAACACTGGCTTTTGGATTGTCCGAGTTGCAGACCTCATTGCCACTCCTACTTTTACCCTTTTCTCCAGGACATCCCGTATTACTACGAACGACCACTTCCATTGGACAAAACCATCGTATGGTAATATACGAACTCGAAGGACTTCGAGGATGGTTTCTGGTTCTGGAGAAAACGAATAGGACTATTCAGTTGTCTTTTCTTTTCACCTTCTCTCAGGTTGCGAGTACTCCTTGGTTTAGGAGATAGTACACCTATTACGCAAATTGGATAGTCTTCTTCCAAACCTTAGGCTGGTGCCGACCGGTAGGGAATGAAGAAAACCAATTAGCATAACGATGGTGTGCAGAAGGTATTAAGTTAAGACAAAGCAAGGGATTAGTAGGAGGGCAAAGTAAATTGCGACTGATATTCACGACCAAATCAAGTATTTCTTCGCCAATCCTAAATCACCTTTGTATTTCTCCAGAACACTCCGTATCACTACGAAGATCCCATTTTATTGGATAATCCATCGTATGGTTATATACGAACTCGAAAGGAACTTGTTCCAGTTCGGGGATGGATTCTGGTTCAGGAGAAATAGGAAATAAGTACAATCAGGTGTCTTTCATCTTCACCTTCTCTCGCATTGCGAGTGTTCCTAGGATTGGGACAGTACACCCTTTATGCCTTTTGGATAGTCTTCTTCCAAACCATATGCTGGTGCCGAACGGAAGGGAAGGAAGAAAACCATTTGGCTTAAAGGGGTGTACAGAAGGTAATGACTAAAGACATATAAAGGGATTTGGAGAGGTGGCAAAGAATTATACGGTTATAGTTGTGAATCTGAATAATGGAAGAGGCATTACTAGGAATACCAGGATACCCCGACGAAACATTTCATTGTTTCAGTTTCCACTGTGTACTGTTAATAGAAAACTGATTTCCCGATTAGACACTTACTCCAGGGTATGTATTTGCCAGGTATGATTCTCACATCTGTATGGTTTTACAGATGACGAGTGGGAGTAAGTTATTGGGAATTGGGTGATCATCCTCATTATATCGGGATTCGTTGTAATCGGTGATATTTGAGGAAGTCACCTGGGTTGTTTGCCGGTCGGCAAATATTTGGTTATGAATATCCTCTGTTGTGCACCAATTTCAAATTGATATATCTGTACGTCTATTTTCATAGAGTGAGATATACCTTTTGATATTATGTCGATGACATTTACCTATATCAGTGGATGGTTAGGTAAGGAGCATTAAACAGCGGTGTAATTCTTCTTAACCACAAGGACAGTTTTCAACCTACGACACACAGTGAAAGAGTTGTTAGACTCAGCGGACTTATACAGAGTATTTTATGTTGTCCAGTGTCCATCAGGACAGAGGGGTTGGTCCTCGTACTATATTCGGTTTACTTATGACTTCTCTCGATTTTAGACAGCTGTTTCGTGGAAACACAGGGTCTAAGTTTTGATGAGTTATAGGTATTTGAATACAGTAGAGAACCAGCTGTAGCAAGTATCGGGATTCTTCAAAGAGATCGAAGATGTAGATACTTGTGTATGGTATTCAGTTGATAGTAGTGATGAAGAGAAATTGCTTCTCTTTCAGGTTACTCATAATTGGAAGCATTCCTAAGTTGAGTAACGCTGATCGGGCTCCTTCCATTTAGTTGACATGCACTGGAGACAGCTGCATGATTTGAATCTGGTTCAATTAAATCAGTGCCTCTGGTTCTATATTGGATATAGAACAGTTCATATCTTAACGATGTTAAGGTACGGGGAGTTGTCCGGCTTATGCTTAAAACCAGACTCCGGATAACTCAAGGCACGTTTCTGTAATGGCTGTTTGTGGGTTGACCCAGGCTATGACGAGGGTTGATTTTCTACCATCTGGATGAACAATAGCAATATTGTTCTAGACTCGCCACAGTTTTTATTAAAAATGGATTTTTTCAGAAAAAGTAGTGGGAGTATGGTAGAACTGGAAGTGATTCCAGAACCACAAACGATTACTGAAGATTTGATAAGGAACCTAAAGATTCAATCTGATTTGACATTCCATTGGCCACTCCGCAAATAAGGTGGGTAACTTCAGGCACCCGAGAGGTACTCCGGTAGCCTCAAGGACGGTGACAGGGAAGTTCTTGTTTACCCACACTTGCCATTGTTGTTGTTCCAGGCTGCGAGACCCGGCAGGAGGATGAGTATAGCGTCGTTCTAAACTAGCTTTAGAAGTGCACGTCTATATGACTCTGGCAGAGGGTTGTCGTAGTCAGTGGGAGCAGCGGAAGCATTGGTGGACTTTGTGCTTATGTCTATTTATAGACTAAAGCAGATATAGCGGAGTAAGATCATCTGTTTCTGATGTGACAGTCATGGGTTTGACGTCATCAGAATAGGGGATAGATCTGTTGAGAAGGTAGTAGGAAGTGATATTCCTATACTACGATCGGTTATACTTTGGTCGTCACACAGTGTTTTCTCCACAAGGGACTTGGACATTATATCAGACATACTGGTTACTAGATCTATGGTTTTAGATCTAGATTTGGGTGGTTTCCCAATCAGGGTACTTTGACAGCATTCTAAGAGTATTTAGAATGGACGACTCCTGGCACGGTAGTGTACCTGCAGGTAATGGAGTCACCCTCTCTAAAGGTGTCTTACAGACTAAAGGGGAGAGGGATACGCATGATTGACAGATCACTTGCTTAGGCAATTGAGTCAATCATGAGATGTCAAGTACCACACCAGATGTTGTTCTTGCAGTAGGTGCAATAAGTTGATATTGATCCAATCCTGGAGGAACAGTCGGAAGCAGTTTTAGAACATAAGTGAATGTTCTAGGGATATGATAACGGCAGCCTCCTTTAGGAGACAGTTATCATTCCAGGCTTCCAAGGTGACATGGACGACAAGGAGGTTATCAGAGTTATAGTTCTCCCTCTGACGAGGGGCAGTATTTTGGACAGGTGGTCCAAGGCAATACTGAGGGAGGCATGGCGCAGGATACTGATTAAGTTCAGTTGATGATACAGTCTAAGAAGTTTGGATTTAGAGTTCATTTATGAGCTAGGTCCCATCAGACATCCAGACATTCTAAGACAGGTATTGCTCATTTCGGGAGATGGCTTTCTCCGCGAACTTGAGATATAGAGAGACATAGAAAGAAACATCCCTGCGGATCCACTCACTGAGGCTATTCCTCGAACGCAATAGTTTCGCAAACGGGTTTTGTGAGACTGACTAGTAGAGGAGTTGGGTGTTCGGTATCACACGGGCTGTGAGTATGCGACATCGCAATAATTAGCCTTGAGTGCAAGTGGGAGATTGTTAGAGATAGTGCCCTCAGAGTCAATTATTGGATCACAGGCACGTGATTGCAATGATTGAGGGAGGACCTATCCCGGTAGGACAGTCTTACTCGAGATGATAGTATGCTATCTGGTTTATCTTTATCATCGTGTACTGCTTTAGGTGACCTGACATGTCGCTATTACACGTTGATAGAGCCCCTAGGATTCTTGCTTGACGACCAGCAGTATGATGGCGATCATATACGTGGGAGCTGGTAGTCTATAAGCACATCCTTAAATGGTCCCTAGTCGTAGGAGTTTCGAGACAGTGCATCGATACTCCATTAGTAGACTAGTGTATACAGTCGAGACCCCGACGAGGGGCGGTGGCCGGTCTCACAAGCCACTGGTGTCAGTTGGTTCACCTAAGATGTATACAGGTGCTCATTGGGTTATGAGTACACCGGACAGGACTTGCCGGGAACCTGCTAGTTGGGCTTATACCTGACGTCAGATAGCAGTTCCCTGGTGACATGTGTACAGGTTAGTTCATCGACCTGAGGATCGTCATTTATCTCGTGTGAGTTCCCACTGTGCTTTGATTACTACCCTACCACGGCTCAAAGGAGTCGTGCAAACAGGTTTTAGTTGGGTACAGTCCCGAGCCACATGGAGGCAGTGAGCGGATCTTCAGGGGTTCGTCTCTCCCGGTATTGGGGGTGAGGTCGCGCTGTGTCTAGGAGAGCCATTACGCAAAGCCCTCGGCCGAGGCAGGAGATTTACTGGTAGGTATTCCAGTAGTATCTCAGGGCGTTCTGGGCTACACTCCGACACGACTTGTACCGCTTTTGGGGGTCTGACTTTCACCAACCCCCTAGGCCCGCCATGCGATACTCATAGACGAACGGACCGGACTGTACGGATATTGTCACTGACAGGCTCAGTTGGGTGTCGGGGTGAGCTTCCTCATCGACGTCCCTTTTGGTCAATAGCTGGTGGCCCGTCATGTATTGGCTTATACCTCTGACGTGCCAGTGGTTAAATCCACAGCCATAGTATTGACGAGTCTTTAGAGTCCACCACACTTTCAGTTACTCAGCTTTCGGGCGAAACGCTGTTGAGGCCGTATGGAGATATGGCAGGGTCCGATCAGATACGTGCGGTATAGCACGGATCAGGATCGGACATTTTTGTACTAGTGGCCGTATAGTTATATGGCAGGGTTAGATCAGATACGTGCGGTATTGCACGGATCAGGATCGAACGGATTTTACTAGCCGGCTTTGGTTTAAGCCGGTACTAGTTTAGTACAGTGTAGATTTTGTCTCATTGCATTTGTATCCGGTCGGAATACAGATGCAGGTGTGTATGCACAGTATCGGGGTTTTCCTGTAATTTATTACGGGACCAGTTTTCTGGAGTTGCCAGTTTGCATTCCGTTCCGGCCGGTTTTCCTTTGTTCTTTCCCGGCCGGACTTTACCGATGGAGGGGGTTATTTGCAGTTTTGCAAATAACTCTTTGTGGAGGGTTTTCATGCATAAAGATCTATTATGATAGCTTTCTTTTCTTGCACCTTGACTTTCTTTAATTGTGATTTGGAAAGGGTATGGGCTTGATGTGAGTTGAAGCATGCTTGCATGTTTCTTTGTCTAGGTTGTGGTCACCTTTTCTTTGTTCCTACCATCACCTCCCTCTTGCTATCATATTATGCTTGCTCCACCATTTTCTAAAGATGAGGGTTTTTCATTTTAGAAAAGAGAGAAGAAAAAGAGAGAAGAAGGAGAGAGCTTCATCTTCATCTTTGAGAGAGTATTTCATTCCTCATCTCATTCCATTGTTAGAAAATTGAAAGCACCAATTTTCTATACACCATTCCTCCATCCATGGCAACCAATACCCCAAAATGAGACAAGCATTTTCTATACTACATTCTACAGCATATCTTGAGCATGTCGAGTTGCCGGCTTCATGCTCGAGTTGCCTCGGTATTGAGGCGGGAGCCCATAAAAGACGCAGGCGATGTGGTGCCCTTTCCGGCGAGGAGGCGACGATTTGGAGACTACACTTTCCGCGGGAGATCGGGGCGATGATGAGAAGACCGGAGGACTCGGATCTCGTGGTATACTTCTTTTCCCATCTCTTGTTAGCTAGCGTAGGTTAATGGTTAACGATCCGGGTTTTCTTTGTCCGCGGTAGCGCCGGTTTCCGAGCCAGGAAAATTTTTGTTCCGCAATTTGGCCTCGAGTAAGACGGCCGGGGCGCTGCCGTGGCGCAACAAAGGTTTCGTCATAGTCCAAGCCAGGTTATTGACGGAAACCCTTTGCAACAAGTCTAGCTTTATAGGTCTCAACCTGTCCATCTACACCAATCTTCCTTTTGAAGATCCACTTGCATCCTACGGGTTTTACCCCGTCTGGAGCAATGTCCAACGTCCATACTTTGTTGGTGTACATGGACTCCATTTCGGTCCGCATTGCATCCAGCCATTTTACTGAGTCAATGCTCTGAACGGCCTGCTGGAAGCTAGTAGGCTCATCATAATCTATGATGCAATCCTCTCTATCCCCGTCTACGAGAAAACCGTAGTATCTCTCGGGCGGATGAGACTGCCTACTACTCCTGCGGAGCGGTGCAGGAATGTCCTGTTCTTTTGAACCCTCTGGCTCCATTAAACTTTCAGTAATAGTCTGTGGTTCTGGAATTTCTTCCAGTTCTACTGTGCTCCCACTAATTTCCTTTTCTAAGAACTGGTATTCTAGAAAGTGGGCATTACGAGAAACAAGGACTTTTTGTTCCTCTGCGTGGTAGAAAAGATACCCCCTGGTGTTCTTTGGGTATCCCACAAACTTGCACAGTACTGAGCGTGCCTCGAGTTTGTCCGCATGCTGCTTTTTGACAAAAGCTGGACATCCCCAGATCTTCAGATATTGAAGATAGGGTTTTTTCCCACTCCATAACTCATAAGGTGTGGTAGGCACAGTCTTAGTGGGAACTCGGTTCAAAATGTATGCAGCTGATTCTAGCGCATACCCCCAGAATGATCGCGGTAACTCAGCGTTACTCATCATGGACCGTACCATATCCAATAGGGTTCGGTTCCGTCTCTCCGATACACCGTTATGTTGCGGAGTGTATGGAGGAGTAAGCTGAGAGAGAATTCCATTCTCTTTTAAATAGTCCAGGAACTCGGCACTTAAGTATTGTTAGTGTATATGCCCTAGAGGCCATTACTGTATCATACTAGTTTGTATATTACTTAATGGAAGCTTGGGATATTCACCTTGTATAAACAGTCTTGCTCAATATAGTAGTATGCTACTTGGTTTGTTTCTACTTCAATGTGTACTTGTGTTTATTTCAGTATATCACTTATACGCATTAGTGGAGCCCTTAGGATCTTTGCTTGATTACCAGCGTTGTGATGGCAGTCACACTAGTGGGGGCTGGGTAATCTATAGGCACATCCTTATACAGGTCCCTAGTCGTAGGACTATCGAGACTGGGCATCGATACTCCGGAGTAGACTAGCGTATGCGCTTCTCATCCCAGTGTGGGAGATGGTCTGTCCCACAGCCATCAGTACGTCGTACTGGAGATAGTATACGGGTGCTCGTTGGGTTACGAGTACACTGGACAGGACTCGTCGGGAACTGACAGGTTGGTATTATACCTATCGTCAGTTATCAGTTCCCAGGTGACATGAGTACAGCTTAGTCCGCTGACTTGACACTGACACTTCGCCTCGAGTGTGTTCCCACTGCACTTTGATCACTACCCTACCACGGCTCAAAGGAGTCGTGCAAACAGGTGGTGGTTGGGTGCAGTCCCGAAGCACTTGGAGGCAGTGACAGTTAGACAGGATTCGTCTCTCCCGGTATTGGGGGTTGACATCGCGCTGTGTCTAGGAGAGCCATTACACGAGTAGTCCCTGGCCAGGGCAAGCGAGATATACTGGTAGGTTTCCAGTGTTATCTCAGGGTGTTTTAGGCTTCACTCCGACACGACTTGTACCGCTATTGGGGGACTGACGTTTTACCGCCCCCTAGGCCCGCCATGCGATGTATCAGACGAACAGGCCGGACTGTACGGAGAATGTCATATTCAGACTCAGTAGGAGTTCCGATGGGGTTTCACCTCGTCAGCCTTCTTGTCGGCATCTACCTGGGGACCGTTACGCACAGCTAGTGCCGCTTGCGGTCTGTGGTTAAACCCACTGCCAGCGTAGTGTCGAGTCTTTAGAGTCCCACACAGAGGGTATTCGCTTCTGGGCAAAACAGAGTAGAGGTCGCATGGTTTTGCGACAGGGTTCGTTCTCATCCGTGCACTTGTGCACGTTTGGAGTCCGGACGGATTATACTGGCAGGCTCTGGTTTGAGCCAGATACTGGTATATGTTTTGGGGGTTGCTTTTATATCTTGGTATTCTTGTTTCTCGGAACGAGAATGCAGGTGTGTATGCACAGTTGCTTGAGGCGGAGAATGAGGTTTTTCATTAGGGTTTCGGATCGGGTGCGTATGCACAGTTGACAGTTATCATTTTCCAAACCCTAATGGATTTGTGTATAATCTATTAATAATAGTAATTAAATAAGAATTATGTTATGGTTGTTTTTTGTTGACTTGTTGACCTTTGTTGACTTGTTGACCATTGACCACTTTCATGCCTTAAAAGTCTTCCTTGATTCATGCTTACACTTCATTAAAAGAGGTATGATAGTGGTCATTCCATATTTACCATCAACTATTCTTATTTCAATTATTATCATTTAGATAATTCATTTCTTTTTGCAATATGGTTGCAAGAAAGAAATTATTGAGCTCATTCTATCATAACCTCTCTCTCTCCTCATTTCCTCTTCTTCTTCCTCTTGAAAAGAGAAACCTTCTCATGTGTTGAGATTCATTCTCTTTAGAAACAAAAGCAAACCCTAATCACTCTCTACTCATTCTAGGATGAAGGTTTAGCAAGCCGGAAACCCTAGTTCACTCAAAGATCGAGGAAGAGCCCAAAGTCGAACCTTCGAGGTGGATCCATCTTCGACGGGAGAAGGCGACGAAAAGAGAACCATCAACCTCTACAAGGTTTGAAGAAGAAGGAGTTCAAGTTTAGGTATAACCATCTTCCATAGTAGCTAACTCTCTTTAGCAAGTTAACTAGTTTTAGTTTAGACAACGATCCCGACCTTGTTTAGTCCATGTTGCCTCTTGCGATAAAAATTCGTTTTTTATACCGTTTCCGCCTCCCCGTAAGCACCGGGGGTCGCAATATGGAATTACAGTGGTATCAGAGCCTAACTAAACTTAAACTAGCTTGGTAGTGAAGTGTAACGAAGTTCGGAACCGAAAAAATCACAAAACCGGAAAAACGAAAACCTGAGTTTCTGTTGAATTGTTTTTGGCTCAAAATGAAAAACTTTATACTTGTAAAATCGTCTCAGGGTTTTCTAAGAGCACCCATGAAAAACGATGACCTAATTCCTTAAAACAGCCGCGCTTCCGCCGCACTAGGTAGGCATGTGCGGCGGAAGCGCCGCGCTTTGTCTTCTTCTGTTCATCGATTTTCGTGCAGAGTGTTTATGTGTTGGTTTTGGGATTTTTAAAATATATTATATGTACCCAGATTTTCCAGAACAGAAATTTCCTTTTAGGGTCCTATAATTCCGTATTTTTTCCGAACTTCACTGCACTTTGACTATGATGGTTATATCTGTGATGTTTGCATGTATTGAACGTCGGCTAATCGCTATAAGTCGATTAGTCGGGGTTATACATGATCTGTAATGTGCTGGAATGTGTATATGAATGTGTTGGACTGTCGCGGGTGAATAGCCGGGGTGGATGTGAGATGAGCTTTTGTTTTTCTTTCATTCATTGTAAATGTAAATTGATGTAATAATATTATTTGTTTGGCCGCACAACCGGGTCGGGGTTGTAGCCGTCATTGTATAATTCTTTTTACTGTTTTTGCTCCTAGGATAGACCCATGGTGGGGTGCACAAACTACCGGGAACATGGAGGGTAGTTTGCCGCACCCGTAGGGGTCTTGGGTGGGGTATTTGCTATTCACCGCGACCGTGTTATCCGCTTTTCGTTTCAGGCTCGAAAGAAATGCGGATTGCTAATATATCCAATGTATTCATCTGTGATCTGTAATGTCTATCATTGCTTTCTATTTAGACGTTGCTTATGTTTTACAGCCGCGCTAGCCCAGCCCCCGCTCTGTCGTTAGTTAAGTAACCTAACGAGTGATGACGGGACCCCGTGGCGAATGCGAATGGCATAAGCGTACGTCATATTTTGGTTGTTTTCTGCAATGGTAGGATTAAATGATGGGACGCATTAAAAGAACTAATGCAAGAATATCACGCATTAAAAGAACTAATGCAAGATAATAAACCAAGTTTAAGTCGATGGAACACTTTCGAAAAACCACTCGGTTCTTTTCAAAACTAACTTTTAAATGCGGAGCTTGAGCCACTCCTTCTAAAAGCTATCTCGTTCCATCGATTATATCAAGTTCACTACGTTCACGGTTTTACCAAAACCATTCGTAGCCCTCCGTCGTTTCGCATGAATAGGCAATAGTATTCAAGCTGTGTATTTTGGCCAAAGTCAAGGCACAGTGATTGGTAGCTATTGGGTGTTCATGTGTAGCATAGATAGATGCGTTGGTTTGGGACAGTCGTGCTGCCATTTTGGCCAAAGTCAAGGGTATGTACGGATGGATCCAAATTAACCTGGAAAGTGACGGGAAGAACTTGACATGTGACTTATGATATTTTGGCCAAAGTCAAGGTCATAAGAGCATGGGGCAAAAATCCACATCGGGAGTTTCATAAGTACTGAAACTTGCTAGATTTGCATACCATTTGGAGTGTGATGATTATGGTAGGATTCCTTCATTTTCGTCACGCGATGATATTTGGATCCCGATCCTACTGTGAGTATATGCTACTCCTCGGGAAATTTCTCACTAAACGATCAATGCTATAAACCTAGTAGGTGCCTAGAAAGGTGTTAGCGGGGCTACGCCCCCAGGGAAAAGAGGTTCTTAAATTAAGGAACTTCGCGAAAGCGTTGGAAAACCTCCCTCGAAGTACCGACACTGGCCTGGCTGAACGGTTAAGCAAGTATTGTACGGTGGGATTGATCCCGGCTAATTCTTCCTTTGTGGTTTGAGGAGGGATTCGAGAGACAGTGGGAGCCATCCTGTTTAGACAAATTAAAAACCATTCTAAACTTGCAAGAGCATCGTGCTAAGTGTTTCTTCTCTCCTCCTGCAGCGACCAAATCGAAATGACTGGACTTAAGTTACTTCTAGATAAAAACATACTGACAGGGCCAAACTACAAAGATTGGCTCAGGAATGTCAAATTGGCAATCTCTTACGACAAGCTGGGGTATCTTCTTACCACCAAAGCTCCCCCCGTCCCAGGTCCCACCTCCAGCGTCGCGGATAAGGAAATCCGTAAGACTTGGGAGATTGACAGCGCGAAGGCCAGATGCCTCGTACTTGCCTCGATGGACAATGACCATCAGAGGAGGCACGAGAATATGGATTTGGAATCCATATTTCTTCATACAAAAGAACTGTATGGAGAGCAGTCTCGTATCGCAAGATACGAAGTGTCGAAGAAGTTATTTTCGACTAAGTTGGCCGTCGGATCATCGGTAGCGGACCACGTGCTTAAGATGATTGGCTACACTGAGGAGCTCGCGGAACTTGGGACCACGTTGGATAGTGAACTCTACACAGATATAATTCTCCAGTCCCTTCCATCCACTTACGCCCAGTTCATACTGAATTTCAACTTGCAAGAAAAGGAAGTTGAACTTTCAGAACTCCTCAACCTGCTGAGGAGCGCAGAGGGCACCCTACAGAAGGGTAGGGATACATCCACTTTGTTTGTAGGAGGATCTTCTTCTTCTAGGTCCAAGGCGAAAGCCAAGGGAAAGAAGAGGAAAGCCCCCGCCAAACCAAGGGGCGGTGTTAGTAAAGTGGGTGCGAAAGGAAAGGAAAAGGCAACAAAGATAGCGGGGAAGCTTGTTGGTAAAGAGGAATGCTTCTATTGTCACAAGAGTGGACACTGGAAGAAAGATTGCAGGGCTTGGAAAGCCAGGACACAAGAACTGAAGCAGGTTGCAGCTTCAGCTTCAGGTGTGTATGTTATTGAAAACTGTCTTTCTATAAACTCTACTTCCTGGGTATTGGATACCGGATCAGGATCTCATATCTGTAATTCTTTGCAGGCGTTGAGAAACCGTAGGTTTTTGAAGGAAGGTGACATGACCCTCAGAGTTGCGAACGGAGCTAGCATGGATGCTAAAGCCGTGGGGGACTATCACCTAGGAATGTCAGATGGACATGTTTTGGTTTTGCGTAATTGCTTTTTTGTACCCAACGCAACTTGTAATATCATTTCTGTATCTTTGGTTTCTAAAGAAGGTTATGAATTTGCGTTTGTAAGTAATGTTGTTAACATTCACCTTAATCAAGTTCTGATTGGGTCAGGTACATTGAGCAATGGTATATACGTATTAAACCAACCACAGATTTTCAATGTCCAGAATACACACAAAAGAAAGTCACCAGATATTAATCAGACTTTCTTATGGCATTGTAGACTGGGTCACATCAATGAGAGAAGGTTGACTAAGTTACATACAGAAGGATATTTGGATCCGTTCGAATATCAATCATATGCCACTTGTCAATCCTGTCTCAAAGGAAAGATGACAAAGACTCCGTTCACTGGACACGGAGTAAGAGCGAGCGAGCTCTTGGGACTCGTACACAGCGACGTGTGCGGTCCAATGTCTACACATGCACGAAGCGGTTATTCTTACTTCATTACTTTTACGGATGATTTTTCAAGATACGGTTATGTCTTCTTAATGAAACATAAGTCAGAATCTTTTGAAAAGTTCCAGGAATTTAAGAATGAAGTAGAAAAACAGACCGGCAAAAGTATCAAGATTCTAAGATCGGATCGAGGTGGAGAATACTTAAGTGCCGAGTTCCTGAATTACTTAAAAGAGAATGGGATTCTCTCTCAGCTTACTCCTCCATACACTCCGCAACATAACGGTGTGTCGGAGAGACGGAACCGAACCCTATTGGATATGGTACGGTCCATGATGAGTAACGCTGAGTTACCGCGATCATTCTGGGGGTATGCACTAGAATCAGCTGCGTACCTTTTGAACCGAGTTCCTACTAAGACTGTGCCTACTACACCATATGAGATGTGGTGTGGGAAGAGACCCCATCTCAGTCACATTAAGACTTGGGGAAGTCCAGCTTTTGTTAAAAAGCAGCATGCGGACAAGCTCGAGGCGCGCTCAGTACTGTGTAAGTTTGTGGGATATCCAAAGAATTCCAAGGGATATCTTTTCTACTACGAAGAGGAACAAAAAGTTCTTGTTTCTCGTCATGCCCACTTTCTAGAACATCAGTTCTTAGAAAAAGAATTAAGTGGGAGCGCAGTAGAACTGGAAGAAATTCCAGAACCACAGACTATTACTGAAAGCTTAATGGAACCAGAGGGTTCAAATGAACAGGACATTCCTACGCCGCTCCGCAGGAGTAGTAGGCAGTCTCATCCGCCCGAGAGATACTACGGTTTTCTCATAGACGGGGATCGAGAGGATTGCATCATAGATTATGATGAGCCTACTAGCTTCCAGCAGGCCGTTCAGAGCATTGACTCGGTAAAATGGCTGGATGCAATACGGACCGAAATGGAGTCCATGTACACCAACAAAGTATGGACGTTGGACATTGCTCCAGACGGGGTAAAACCCGTAGGATGCAAGTGGATCTTCAAAAGGAAGATTGGTGTAGATGGACAGGTTGAGACCTATAAAGCTAGACTTGTAGCAAAGGGTTTCCGTCAAAGACCTGGCTTGGACTACGACGAAACCTTTTCTCCAGTGGCTATGCTGAAATCCATTCGGATCCTTCTTGCCATTGCTGCCTTCCACGATTATGAGATTTGGCAGATGGACGTAAAAACCGCTTTTCTAAATGGAAATTTAGAGGAGTGTGTCTATATGGATCAGCCAGAGGGTTTCATTCAGAGTGGGAGCAGCGGAAAGGTGTGCAAGTTGCTTAAGTCCATCTATGGACTAAAGCAGGCATCGCGGAGTTGGAACATCTGTTTTGATGAGACGGTCAAGGAATTTGACTTTATCAAAAATCCAGATGAACCATGCATCTATAGTAGATTTGTAGCGAGAACTGTGGTATTCCTTGTTTTATACGTGGATGACATTCTCTTAATAGGAAATGACATTCCTATGCTACAATCTGTCAAGGGTTTCTTGTCACACAGGTTCTCCATGAAAGACCTGGGTGATGCCTCTTACATCCTGGGGATCCGGATCCATCGTGATAGATCCAAGAGGATATTAGGACTTTCACAGTCCAGGTACATCGACACCGTACTGAAAAGATTCAGTATGGAAGATTCCAAGCGCGGTAACTTACCGGCTTGTCACGGGATCACCCTCTCTAAAGAGATGTCTCCCAAGACTGATTTGGAGAGGGATCGCATGTCTATTATACCCTACGCTTCTGCGGTAGGCTCTATAATGTATGCGATGTTGTGTACCAGACCGGATGTAGCTTATGCACTGAGTGTAGTAAGCCGGTATCAGTCAAACCCTGGGGAGAAACATTGGATAGCGGTAAAGAACATTCTCAAGTACCTGAGGAGGACTAAGGAGATGTTCTTGGTGTATGGCGGAAAAGACCTCCAGATTGAGGCCTTTGCTGACTCCAGCTTCCAGAGTGACAAGGATGATTCCAAGTCCATGTCGGGTTTTGTCTTTACCCTCAATGGATGGGCGGTGTGTTGGAAGAGTTCCAAACAGGAAACCGTTGCAGACTCGACTATGGAAGCGGAATACATCGCTGCATCTGATGCCGCAAAAGAAGCTGTCTGGATAAGGAAGTTCTTAAAAGAACTTCAGGTGGTTCCGTCCATTGTTGACCTAGTACCTCTGTATTGCGACAACAACGGGGCTATAGCTTTAGTAAAGGAACCCAGGTCCCATCAGAGATCCAGACACATCTTGAGGCGGTATCACCTGATCAGGGAGATCGTGGATCGCAAGGAGATCGAGGTTCGGAGGGTTGCTTCAGAAGAGAACACTGCAGATCCATTCACCAAGGCCCTACCCCAGACTCAGTTCGAGCGGCTGATCGAGATGATAGGTCTTCGATACGCCAGTACATGGCCTTAGTGCAAGTGGGAGATTGTTAGTGTATATGCCCTAGAGGCCATTACTGTATCATACTAGTTTGTATATTACTTAATGGAAGCTTGGGATATTCACCTTGTATAAACAGTCTTGCTCAATATAGTAGTATGCTACTTGGTTTGTTTCTACTTCAATGTGTACTTGTGTTTATTTCAGTATATCACTTATACGCATTAGTGGAGCCCTTAGGATCTTTGCTTGATTACCAGCGTTGTGATGGCAGTCACACTAGTGGGGGCTGGGTAATCTATAGGCACATCCTTATACAGGTCCCTAGTCGTAGGACTATCGAGACTGGGCATCGATACTCCGGAGTAGACTAGCGTATGCGCTTCTCATCCCAGTGTGGGAGATGGTCTGTCCCACAGCCATCAGTACGTCGTACTGGAGATAGTATACGGGTGCTCGTTGGGTTACGAGTACACTGGACAGGACTCGTCGGGAACTGACAGGTTGGTATTATACCTATCGTCAGTTATCAGTTCCCAGGTGACATGAGTACAGCTTAGTCCGCTGACTTGACACTGACACTTCGCCTCGAGTGTGTTCCCACTGCACTTTGATCACTACCCTACCACGGCTCAAAGGAGTCGTGCAAACAGGTGGTGGTTGGGTGCAGTCCCGAAGCACTTGGAGGCAGTGACAGTTAGACAGGATTCGTCTCTCCCGGTATTGGGGGTTGACATCGCGCTGTGTCTAGGAGAGCCATTACACGAGTAGTCCCTGGCCAGGGCAAGCGAGATATACTGGTAGGTTTCCAGTGTTATCTCAGGGTGTTTTGGGCTTCACTCCGACACGACTTGTACCGCTATTGGGGGACTGACGTTTTACCGCCCCCTAGGCCCGCCATGCGATGTATCAGACGAACAGACCGGACTGTACGGAGAATGTCATATTCAGACTCAGTAGGAGTTCCGATGGGGTTTCACCTCGTCAGCCTTCTTGTCGGCATCTACCTGGGGACCGTTACGCACAGCTAGTGCCGCTTGCGGTCTGTGGTTAAACCCACTGCCAGCGTAGTGTCGAGTCTTTAGAGTCCCACACAGAGGGTATTCGCTTCTGGGCAAAACAGAGTAGAGGTCGCATGGTTTTGCGACAGGGTTCGTTCTCATCCGTGCACTTGTGCACGTTTGGAGTCCGGACGGATTATACTGGCAGGCTCTGGTTTGAGCCAGATACTGGTATATGTTTTGGGGGTTGCTTTTATATCTTGGTATTCTTGTTTCTCGGAACGAGAATGCAGGTGTGTATGCACAGTTGCTTGAGGCGGAGAATGAGGTTTTTCATTAGGGTTTCGGATCGGGTGCGTATGCACAGTTGACAGTTATCATTTTCCAAACCCTAATGGATTTGTGTATTATCTATTAATAATAGTAATTAAATAAGAATTATGTTATGGTTGTTTTTTGTTGACTTGTTGACCTTTGTTGACTTGTTGACCATTGACCACTTTCATGCCTTGAAAGTCTTCCTTGATTCATGCTTACACTTCATTAAAAGAGGTATGATAGTGGCCATTCCATATTTACCATCAACTATTCTTATTTCAATTATTATCATTTAGATAATTCATTTCTTTTTGCAATATGGTTGCAAGAAAGAAATTATTGAGCTCATTCTATCATAACCTCTCTCTCTCCTCATTTCCTCTTCTTCTTCCTCTTGAAAAGAGAAACCTTCTCATGTGTTGAGATTCATTCTCTTTAGAAACAAAAGCAAACCCTAATCACTCTCTACTCATTCTAGGATGAAGGTTTAGCAAGCCGGAAACCCTAGTTCACTCAAAGATCGAGGAAGAGCCCAAAGTCGAACCTTCGAGGTGGATCCATCTTCGACGGGAGAAGGCGACGAAAAGAGAACCATCAACCTCTACAAGGTTTGAAGAAGAAGGAGTTCAAGTTTAGGTATAACCATCTTCCATAGTAGCTAACTCTCTTTAGCAAGTTAACTAGTTTTAGTTTAGACAACGATCCCGACCTTGTTTAGTCCATGTTGCCTCTTGCGATAAAAATTCGTTTTTTATACCGTTTCTGCCTCCCCGTAAGCACCGGGGGTCGCAATATGGACTTACAAGTATTCTCCACCTCGATCCGATCTTAGAATCTTGATACTTTTGCCGGTCTGTTTTTCTACTTCATTCTTATATTCCTGGAACTTTCCAAAGGCTTCGGACTTATGTTTCATTAAGAAGACATAACCGTACCTAGAAAAGTCATCCGTAAAAGTAATGAAGTAAGAATAACCGCTTCGCGCATGTGTAGACATTGGACCGCACACGTCGCTGTGTACGAGTCCCAAGAGCTCGCTCGCCCTTACTCCGTGTCCAGTAAACGGAGTCTTTGTCATCTTTCCTTTGAGACAGGATTGACAAGTGGCATACGATTGATATTCGAACGGATTCAAATATCCTTCTGTATGTAACTTTGTCAACCTTCTCTCATTGATGTGACCCAGTCTACAATACCATAAGAAAGTCTGATTTATTTCCGGAGACTTTCTTTTGTGTGTATTCTGGACATTGAAAATCTGTGGTTGGTTTAATACGTATACACCATTGCTCAATGTACCTGACCCAATCAGAACTTGATTAAGGTGAATGTTTACAACATTGCTTACAAACGCAAATTCATAACCTTCTTTAGAAACTAAAGATACAGAAATGATATTACAAGTTGCGTTGGGTACAAAAAAGCAATTACGCAAAACCAAAACATGTCGATCTGACATTCCCAGGTGATAGTCCCCCATGGCTTTAGCATCCATGCTAGCTCCGTTCGCAACTCTGAGGGTCATGTCACCTGCCTTCAAAACCCTACGGTTTCTCAACGCCTTCAATGAATACAGATATGAGATCCTGATCCGGTATCCAATACCCAGAAAGTAGAGTTTATTGAAAGACAGTTTTCAATAACATACACACCTGAAGCTGAAGCTGCAACCTGCTTCAATTCCTGTGTTCTGGCTTTCCAAGCCCTGCAATCATTCTTCCAGTGTCCTTTCTTATGACAATAGAAGCATTCTTCCTTATCCACAAGCTTCCCCACTTTCTTTGTTGCTTTTGCTTTTCCCTTCGTATCCACTTTACTAACACTGCCTCTTGGTTTGGCGGGGGCTTTCTTCTTCTTTTCCTTGGCTTTCGCCTTGGACCTAGAAGAAGATGATCCTCCTACAAACAAAGTGGATGTTTCCCTACCTTTCTGTAGGGTGCCCTCTGCGCTCCTCAGCATGTTCAGGAGCTCTGAAAGTTCAACTTCTTTTTCTTGTAAGTTGAAGTTCAGTATAAATTGGGCGTAAGTGGAAGGAAGGGACTGGAGAACTAAGTCCGTATAGAGCTCACTCTCCAATATGGTCCCTAGGTCCGCGAGCTCCTCAGTGTAGATGATCATCTTAAGCACGTGCTCTGCTACTGATGATCCGACGGCCATCCTTACCGAAAATAACTTTTTCGACGCTTCGTATCTTGCGATACGAGATTGCTCTCCATACAGTTCTTTTGTATGAAGAAATATGGATTCCAAGTCCATATTCTCGTGCCTCCTCTGATGTTCATTGTCTATAGAGGAAAGTACGAGGCATTTGGCCATCGCGCTATCAATCTCCCAAGTCTTACGGATTTCCTTATCCGCGACGCTGGAAGTGGGACCAGGGACAGAAGGAGCTTTGGTGGTAAGAAGATACCCCAGCTTGTCGTAAGTGATTGCCATCTTGACATTCCTGAGCCAATCTTTGTAGTTTGGCCCTGTCAGTATGTTTTTAACTAGAAGTAACTTAAGTCCAGTCATGTCGATTGGTCGCTGCAATTAGGAGAGAGAAGAAACACTCAGCTTGATGCTCTTGCAAGTTTAGAATGGTTTTTAGTTTGTCTAAACAGGATGGCTCCCACTGTTTCTCCAATCCCTCCTCAAACCAAAAAGGAAGAATTAGTCGGGATCAATCCCACCGCACAATACTTGCTTAACCGTTCAGCCAGGCCAGTGTCGGTACTTCGAGGGAGGTTTTCCAACGCTTTCACGAAGTTCCTTAATTCAAGAACCTCTTTTCCCTGGGGGCGTAGCCCCGCTAACACCTTTCTAGGCACCTACTAGGTTTATAGCATTGATCGTTTAGTGAGAAATTTCCCGAGGAGTAGCATATACTCACAGTAGGATCGGGATCCAAATATCATCGCGTGACGAAACTGAAGGAATCCTACCAGAATCATCACACTCCAAGTGGTATGCAAATCTAGCAAGTTTCAGTTCTTTTGAAACTCCCGATGTGGATTTTTTGCCCCATGCTCTTATGACCTTGACTTTGACCAACAAATCATAAGTTACATGTCAAGTTCTTCCCGTCGTTCTCCAGGTTAATTTGAATCCACCCGTACCAACCCTTGACTTTGGCCAACAAGGCAGTACGACTGTTCCAAACCAACGCATCTATCTATGCTGCACATGAATACCCAATAGCTACCAATCACTATGCCTTGACTTTGGCCAACAAACATATCTTGAATACTATTGACCATCCATGTGAAACGACGGAGGGCTATGAATGGTTTTGGCTAAACCGTGAACGTAGTGAACTTGATATAATCGATGGAACGAGATAGCTTTTAAAAGGAGTGGCTCAACTCCGCATTTTAAAAGTTGGTTTTGAAAAGAACTGAGTGGTTTTTCGAAAGTGTTCCAACGACTTTAACTTGGTTTATTTTCTTGCATTAGTTCTTTTAATGCGTGATATTCTTGCATTAGTTCTTTTAATGCGTCCCATCATTTAATCCTACCATTGCAGAAAACAACCAAAATATGACGTACGCTTATGCCATTCGCATTCGCCACGGGGCCCCGTCATTACCCGTTAGGTTACTTAACTAACGACAGAGCGGGGGCTGGGCTAGCACGGCTGTAAAACATAAGCAACGCCTAAATAATATCATATATAGATATATTGCAATGATAGCCATTTCAGATCACAGATGAATACATTGGATATACTAGGAATCCGCAATTCGTACGAGCCTGTAACGAAAAGCAGATTACACGGTCGCGGTGAATGGCCAAAACCCCACCCAAGACCCCTACGGGTGCGGCAAACTACCCGCCAAGTACCCGAAGCGAAGCAACCTCCCTCGACTCCGTGAGTAGGCCACTCGGCACTTCGGCGTACCCGGTAGTTTGTGCACCCCCTCCATGGGTCTATCCTAGGAGCAAAAACAGTAAAAAGAAATTATACAGTGACGGCTACAACCCCGACCCGGTTGTGCGGCCATACAAATAATTATTATATCAATTTACAAATTTACATGAATTGAAAGAAAAGAAAACTCTCGTCTCACAACCCCCGGCTATTCACCCGCGACAATCCAACATATTCATATACACATTCCAGCAACATTACAGATCACAGATTTGTATAACCCCCACTAATCGACATATAGCGATTAGTAGACGTTCAATACAAATATCACATTACAGAAAAACCCGTCAGCTAAAGTCTTTTAGAAGTTCGATCAAAAATACGGATTTTCAGGACCCCAAAAATAAAATTTTCGTTCTGGAAAATCTGGGCTGAAAATACATATACTAAAATTCCTAAAATACCCCCATAAGAACACTGTAGCAAAGAACAACCAGAGAGGAGCCAAGACGGCCGCGGAACCGCGGCAATAGCAAGCTATTGCCGCGTTTCCGCGGCGCAATGATGAGATCAGGGGACCGTCTTTCTACAGTGCTCTCTAAAAACCCTGAGTCGATTTTTGATGTATGATTTATTATTTTTACAGAACATAAAAAATCGACAGCAACTTAGAAAACGGGGTTCATTTCGGGACTTTTTCATTGATCGATCTTCTAGCTACTTTGCTATCATGTTAGATAGAGTTTAACTAGGCTCTGATACCACTGTAAGTCCATGCTACCTCTCCCGGTACTTTCGGGCATGCGGAATTTGATAAAAAACGATTTTCTTAGAGGTGGTAACATGGACTTAAAACCCGGATATTTGTTAAACATCTAACTAACATCCTAACTAGGAGTCGTTAACTACTCGGTTAGGGGGTTTATACCTAGCCTGTCTTGAACTCCTTCGTCTTCAAACTCCGATGGTGGTCCGGATCGGCTTCTTCCCGTCGTCTCCTTACGCCGAAGATAGATCCACCTGAAAGCTTCAGCCTTTTGGCTCCTTCTTCGAACTTTGAAGAAACTAGTTCACTCGGTTTGCTAAACCTTGTGAACTAGAGTGAGTAGAGAAGAGTTTGTATGGGATTTTATATATGGTTCTTGGTTCTCAACTCATGAGACAAGTGAACCATAGAGTCAAGAGAGGGGGAGCAAGAGGAGGAAGATGAGAGCTCAAGAATAAGAGAGAGAATGAGCATGAAAGAATGAGTGAAGACTTTTCTCATTTGGCTCTCATAATCCAAAACCATCATCACAAAAATAATAATCAAGTATTGTGTAAAATGGTTCAAGTCAAAATGGCTAAATCATTTCATGCACTCATTTCTCACAAAAGAAACAAGCAAGTAAAAAGTCTTTGCCATGAAATGATAGCCATAGTCATCATGATGGTCAACTAGTCTAACCTAGTCAACCGGTCAACAAAGTCAACAAGTCAACAAAGTCAACCCCTCAACAACCATGTCACCATAATACTTAATTAATATAATTGTTAATCACATATCATATTCTCATTAGGGTTGACCAAAAAGTCAATAGTCAACAGTCAACGGTCAACAACCCTAATGAGAATCCTCTGCCTCTGTCTCTCCGTCAACTGTGCATACACACCCGCATCCGCGTTCCGAGGAACACGAATACATACTGGATAAATCCAATCCCAAAAGGTACACTAAGATCTGGCTTAAACCAAAGCCCGCTAGTGTAAACTGTCCGGACACTGTATGTGCACAAGTGCACGGATGTGACTGAACCCTGTCGCAAAACCATGCGACCTGTCACAAAACCATGCGACCTCTACTCTTTTACCTAAAGGCGAATAGCTTTCTGTGTGGGACTCTAAAGACTCGACACTACGCTGGCAGTGGGTTTAACCACAGACCGCAAGCGGCACTAGCTGTGCATAACGGTCCCCAGGTAGATGCCGACAAGAAGACTGACGAGGCGAAACCCATCTGAACTCCTACTGAGCCTGAATGTGACATTCTCCGTACAGTCCGGTCTGTTCGTCTGATACATCGCATGGCGGGCCTAGGGGGCGGTAAACGTCAGTCCCCAAATAGCGGTAGAAGTCGTGTCAGAGTGAAGCCCAAAACACCCTGAGATAACACTGGAAGCCTACCAGTATATCTCGTTTGCCCTGGCCAGGGACTACTCATGTAATGGCTCTCCTAGACACAGCGCGATGTCAACCCCCAATACCGGGAGAGACGAATCCTGTCTCACCGTCACTTCCTCCAAGTGCTTCGGGACTGCACCCAACTACCACCTGTCTGCACGACTCCTTTGAACCGTGGTAGGGTAGTAATCAAAGTACAGTGGGAACACACTCGAGGCGAAGTGACAGTGTCAAGTCAGCGGACTAAGCTGTACTCATGTCACCTGGGAACTGATAACTGACGATAGGCATAATACCAACTAGTTAGTTCCCGACGAGTCCTGTCCAGTGTACTCGTAACCCAACGAGCGCCCGCATACTATCTCAAGTACGACGTACCGACGGCTGTGGGACAGACTGTTTCCTACACTGGGATGAGAAGCGCATGCGCTAGTCTACTCCGGAGTATCGATGCCCTGTCTCGATAGTCCTGCGACCAGGGACCTGCATAAGGATGTGCTTATAGATTACCCAGCCCCACTAGTGTGACTGCCATCACAACGCTGGTAATCATGCAAAGATCCTAAGGGCTCCACTAATGCGTATAGGTGATATAATAAAATAAACATATGTACACATTGAAGTAGAAACAAACCAAGTAGCATACTACTATTTTGAGCAAGATTGTATATACAAGGTGAATATCCCAAGCTTCCATTAAGTAATATACAAACTAGTATGATACAGTAATGGCCTCTAGGGCATATACACTAACATGTTATAGACCTTATATCGACACGACTTTTCAAGCTACCGCGGTCTGACGTTTACCACCCCTAGGCGAGATATGCGACATATCAGACGAAGAGACCGGATTGTACGGGAGTGTTTCTGATTGGATTCGCAGGAGAATATACAGGCTTGCTTGTTGATCTTCTGATCGCTCAATACCTGGGTGGCTGTTACGTTTAGCTGACCGCTTGCAGCTTGTGGGTGTTTGATATGATCATCACCTACTGCCGGCGTATTGACGATTCTTTAAAGTCCTACACAGAGGTTTCCTTGCTCGGGAAAAACAGAGTAGGACCACATATGTGATATGTGCGGGACCGAGAACAATACTTGTATGTGATACCGTACTAGATTCTCGCGATATATGATATCGGTCGGGTATATGTGATATAGCCGGGTCATCGGATCAAGTGTTGATTCGATGAACTGATAAAGATTATGTTAGTCGGTTATTTGTGAAATAGCCGGATTATCGGATCAAGTTTTGATTCTATAATTTAATGTATAATTATATATTTGATATATTAAATTACATTAACTAATATAAGCTCACTAAAAGATTCTTTTTCTCACTCGGGTAATAAATTGATATATGTTAATTGTATTATTTTTTTTGTTACAATAAATATTTTATATGTGATATATAATATTGTAACATGTAATGGTTATAAATGCAACATGATTTGTGGAGTTTAAATATGGTTAGGGTTTGGATTAGGGTTAAACTTTCATGAAGCTTTCAAGAAGCTTCTTGAAGCTTTGACTTTGACCTTGATATTTTGTGATATTTTGCAAAAATATTTCTTTAACCCAACCCAACCCATTAACCATAGTTAATTCTCTACATGGGTTAAGTCTTCGTTCTTAACCCATGGTTGCATTTCTAACCTCACTTGATTCATTATTCATCACAAATGGTTTTGATTCTTCTTCTTCTTCCTCTTTGATGAAAAGCTTTCTAGCTTTTTCAAAAGTGATGAAAATGAGTGAGATAAAGAAAACAAATGAGAGCTAAATTCCTACTTCATCATCCTCATCTATTCTAGCCACATATATTAGGGTGTTTGCTTTGGTAATACTTGATTAGTGATGCAAAAGCTTGGGCTTGGGTTTCTTCAAGATAGATCATCTTTGTTATCGAAGATCGGAAGTAAGCTTACATCTTTCTCTTCATGGAGCCTCTCTAGAGTCCGGGTACACGATGATCGCAGCGAAGGGATCTCAACAAGGAGCTTTAGATGTGAAGGAACGGAATACAAAGGTTGTAATCCCTAACTCTTAGAAGTAAAGTTGTTTACTTGCTATTGTTTTTCACCTAATCTCTAGTCTAAGATCTTGGTTAGGATTGATCGGCACGTCTAAATTTTAAATCGGGCATGGCTGATGCCTTATAGACCCTACTGACAGTGCCTAGTAACCCAACACTCTTCCAACATACCGTCCCTCTACTGAGGATAAAAATAATGCTATTGACTGACTCTCAGTCGAACTTATCACTCTAGAAACTGGAACCAAGAACTTTCTTTTAGTGCTTCTCAAGTACTTAAGAATGTCCTCCACTGCTATCCAGTGACTCTCCTAAGATCCGATTGATTCCTGATTACTACACCTAGTGAGTCATCTACATATGGTATGGTACATAACATCGCACACTTTGATAGAGCCTACTGCCGAAGCATAGGATATCCCTTGCACCCGAGCTCTCTCCAAATCTGTCATGGAAGACATGTTTTTGGAGAGAGTGATTCCTCAGCAAGTGGGCGAACCACCACGCTTAGAATCCTCCATACTAAACCCCTTTAGTATGGTGTTTATGTATCTAGATTTGGGACACTCCCAACATCCACTTAGATCTATCACCATAGATCAGCTATATCATATATAACAAGATGTAGTAGGTATTGTAAGTCTACGGTAGCGCCCCGGCCGTCAATCTGACGCCAAACGCGGAACAAAAACTTTTATAACTGGCGCTATCGCATACTATAACCCGGATCTGCCATTAACGCTAAACTAAAAAACTACAAAGTGGGTAGAAAGGTTATACCGAACGATCCAAGTCCTTCGGTCTTTAACCATCATCCCACGCTCCGTTGTGGCTGCTCCGATCTCCTGGCTCCTCGTCGAGATGGTACCACATCTACGGATCTTTAAACGGGTTCCCGCCTCTATACCTAGGCAACTCGGTCATCAAGTCTACTAAAAGAGATGACCAAAATTGATGTAGAGAATGAGTAGAACATTTTGTCTCGCTTCATCCAAAACCAAGGATGAACAGTTAATGAAGTTGCCTTTTGAATGGAATGAAATGAGAAATGAGCTATCAAATTTCCATGAACCAAATTCCATAAACTTTTTAATCAACAACCATAATACCTCCATACAATGGCCGGCCACTGTATGAGGAAGGGGTGGTGAGTGTAGGAAGAAGGGTGACCATAAGTGAAGCTTATCATCTAAAGGAATTAATGCAAAGGGTGACTCATTTAAACACCTCATGAAAACAATCAATGCAAACAATGAATCACTAATCCTAGTCATCAACCATTAATGCAAAATGGTGACTCATAAGCCTAGTCACCAAATCAAGAAGGTTCCTCATGACTCACCCTCATGACTCACCCACAAGAAAAAGATAAATCCACATTAAACCGAATGTTTAAGACGGGTGATAGAAAAACAGGCAACTTCCAAAAGCGATCCCGAAACGAATTTTAGGATAACCCCGTAACAGTATAAACATACCCGCATTTGTATTATGACCAAATACAAATGCAACTGAGACAAAGATATTATATCTACACAATACAATACATGGATCCGGCTTAAACCAAAGCCTACCAGTATTATCTGTCCGAAATATGACACGTGCGTAAACGCACGTGGTTTTTCCGAACCCTGCCATAAAACCATACGGCCTCTACAACGTTTCGCCCGAACTTGGGAAACTATCTGTGGGGGACTCTAATGACTCATCATTACCCTGGCAGTGGGTTTAACCACAAGCCGTCAGCGGCACGAGCTGTGCGTAACGGCTGCCCATGTACTGACCTCAAGGGAATCCTATGAGCGAACTCATCCTGGAACCCTACTGAGCCTAACAGTGCTAATATACATACAGCCTGGTCCGTTCGTCTATGAGTATCGCATATTGGGCCTAGGGGGCTGGTAACGTCAGACCCCCAATAGTGATATAAGTCGTGTCGGAGTGTAGTCCAGAACACCCTGAGATACTACTGGATTACCTACCAGTAAATCTCCTATCTCAGCCGAGGGTTTTGTATAATGGCTCTCCTAGACACAGCGCGATCTCACCCCCAATACCAGGAGAGACGAATCCCCTGCCGATCTGCTCACTTGCCTCCATGTGGCTCGGGACTGTACCCGAAAAGAACCTGTTTGCAAGACTCCTTTGAGCCGTGGTAGGGTAGGAATCAAAGCAAAGTGGGAACTCACACGAGAAAAATGACGACCTCAGGTCGATGAACTAACCTGTACAAATGTCACCAGGGAACTGCTATCTGACGCTAGGTATAAATACCAACTAGCAGGTTCCCGGCGAGTTCTGTCCGGTGTACTCATAACCCAATGAGAACCTGTATACATCTTAGGTGATCCAACTGACACCAGTGGCTTGTGAGACCGGCCACCGCCCCTCGTCGGGGTCTCGACTGTATACACTATTCTACTCCGGAGTATCGATGCCCTGTCTCGAAACTCCTACGACCAGGGACCACAATTAAGGATGTGCTTATAGACTTCCCAACACTCACGTATATGATCGCCATCATACTGTTGGTAGTCAAGCAAGATCCTAAGGGCTCTATCAACGTGTAATAGTGATCCGTCACCTGAACATGTACACGACTGATAAAGGCAAACCAGATAGCATACTATCATCTCGAGTAAGACTGTTCTACCGGTATAGGTCCTCCTCAATCATTGCAATCACGTACCTACGATCCAATAATTGACTTTGAGGGCACTATATCCAAAAATCACCCACTTGAACTTAAGGCTAATTATTGCGATGTCGCATACTCACAGCCCGTGTGATACCGAACATCCAACTCCTCTACTAATCAGTTTCACAAAGCCCGTTTGTAAAACGATTGTGTTCGAGAAATAGCCTCAGTGAGTGGATCCGCCTTGATGTTTCTTTCTATGTCTCTCTTAATCTCAAGTTCGCGGAGAAAACCATCTCCCGAATCGAGTAATACCTGTCTTAGAATATGTCTGGATATCTGATAGGACCTAGTTCATAAATGAACTCCAAATCCAAACTTCTTAGACTGTATCGATAACTGAACCTAATCAGTATCCTGCACCATGCCTCCCACAGTATCCTTTTGGACCACCTGTCCATAATACTGTCTCTCGTCAGAGGGAAAACTATAACTCTGACAATCACTCTGTCATCCATGTCACCTTTGAAGCTGGAATGATAACCGTCTCCCGAAGGAGGCTGCCGTTATCAAATCCGAAGAACATCCACTATGTTCTAAAACTGCTTCCTTATGTTTCTACAGGATTGGATTAATATAAACTTATCGCATCTAGTGCAAAAACAATATCGGGTGTGGTACTTGATATCTCACGATTGACTCAATTGCCTAAGCAAGTGATTTGCCAATCATGCACATCCCTCTCCCCTTTAGTCTGTAAGACACCTTTAGAGCGGGTGACTCCATCACATGCAGGTACACCACCATGCCAGGTGATCAGTCGAAAATATCGCATTTTTAACATGTCAATTTCCCTACCATTTGCACTCATCTAGAGGTGTTCGGTATTATTATAGCACATATTAGCAAATTGACTGTAAAATACCAAATAACTTGTGTTATATATTAAAAACGACATTTCTGAGGGAAATTGAGTGTTTATCATTACATCGTATCATCTTTGTATAGCGCAACACTTGTCTCGAGAATCTGTGCAGGAAATTCCAGGAGAAAAGCCGAAACAGTTAAAAGTGCTGGTAAAAATACGCCAAGTCCAAGACTTGTGATCTGCCAGCAATATAGAATGAAATATGAAATTCCACACATCAGAAAAGTGCTAAAAGGCCAACACAAAGCAGCACAACAATTTTCATGCAAGAAGGCCATCAATGGGCCGCGGATCCGCGGCCAATAGGTGCTTCCCGCGGCGGATCCGCGGCTCCATGGACACGTCAGCTTCCCAAATTTCCTCCACGTGTCTCCCTTTAACGGCTCAGCTTCCAGAAGACTCTAGAATGACCACGTGGTTTCATCCAGAAGGCTCGGCCTAACAACCTTAGCCAAGAATATTCCTCATTCTAGAATATTCCCTCCAACAAACTTCTTCTAGAAGCCTCCTTATAACAATCTTCTTCTAGAAGCCTCCTTGTAACAACCTCATTCTACAATATTCCCTCCAACAAACTTTTTCTAGAAGATTCTTTCTAACAACCTCATTTTGGAGGGAAAATTCAAATGGGCTAGTTCATTTTTGGAGGGAAAATTCAAATTCAAATGAGGTAGTTCATTTTGGAGGGAAAATTCAAATTCAAATAAGGTAGTTCATTTTGGAGGGAAAATTAAAATTCAAATGAGGTAGTTCATTTTGGAGGGAAAATTCAAATGAGGTAGTTCATTTTGGAGGGAAATTCAAATGAGGTGGTTCATTTTGGAGGGAAAAGTTGTTCATTTTGGAGGGAAAAGTGGTTCATTTTGGAGGGAAATTTGAAAGTTGAATTCTAGATCTAAGGTTGAAAGGCTTATAAAAAGAAACATAGATCTAGGGTTTTGGTTTGTTCATTGGTTCATTAACCATTACACACACAAGTTGAGTGACACAACTTGTGCATTCAAACCCTAACCCTAATCCAAAATCCAAAGCCAAAATCAAGAACACCGAGTACCAATTCAAGCAAGAATCCTTCAACCTTTTAGGAGCGGAGCCGATCTTCATCCGAGCAAGTGATCCAAGATGATCCGCGACTCACGAAGACGAGGGAAGCCAAATCGACGATCGAGTGCGTTCCTCTTGTAGTTCTTGAGCGAATTGTAATGAAATTGTTGATAAATAAAAGGTGAAATTCTTTAATCTTGCTTTCTTTAAATTCTTGCATCATGATTCGATCTCAATTTGTGATTGTGTATCTTGTTATGGTGTTTGAGTAAAACTTCGCTCGTAAAGGAGTCGAGATGATCAATAGATGATGATGAATAGATTCTTTTACAATTCTTAAGTCCTGCGAGTTTGTAAACCCTAGCAAATTGAAGAATCGACGACCTAGTTTCGAGTAATTCTTTCTTGATTGTGTTCACTCTAAATTAGGGATCCACGATCGATTCTTGAATTTACTAGAGGCTAGAATGTGAATGATATCGACGAAAGGATAAGGGATAGGAGATGAAACCCTAGTTTCGTAAGAAATCCCTAATTCTCGTTGATCATCATCGATCTAGTATCAATTCATCGATGGATAAGAATACGTAATCAATAGTTTTCATCACATCTATAGATCCGATCGATTCGTACGAGTCTCACTTCGATTCTGGATTCTTGGATTGGAAATCATCAATTGACAATTCTTGATTTTAAATGTTTTCTTGATTCTTGCTATTAGATCTAGATTTTACTAATTCTCGAACTTCAAATTTATAAATCTTGAATTGTCTTTTCTCTTTTTTTTAATTTTTGACTCATCTAATTCAAAGTACGAATGGATTACACTTTCGCTGTGGATGATCCGCACTCGCTAACGCGCTACAATCGACACCGTTATTGATTGTGGTCAAAATATTTTTGGTTGTGATTTCTATACATTTTCTACATACACACCGAGAATTCGTATCAATCAAATGGCGTCGTTGCCGGGGATAGTGTGCTAATTTGTTCGTTTTTGAAATTTGAGTTGAAAAATTTATTCCATCAAAATTTTTAGATCTAAATTCGCACAAACACTAAACAATTTGTTGTGATTTGTTGCGAAGAAATCTGGAATCTGTGGAGCTTGGGAAATTTTTTTCTGAATATTCCAGAGAGCTCAGGAGGTGAAAAGAGGCCTTCTGTAAAATTTTTGTGCAGTGATCTTGTAGAACCACGGCGGATCCACGGCACTAGCAGCCTATTACGGCGGAAGGGCGGCGGCGCTGTAGCTTCAGTGCACTAAAAGTCTCTGGTATCTCCTGTACTTTCTTATCTCTTTCTCAATCTGCTCCAATAACAAATTTGCTGCAGGTTTCTTTGCAAAATTCGCAGCGCCGCAAAAATAAAAATTGTGCGTGTTTTGATTTTTGGTTGTTTGCATATTAATATAGAATTTAAGGGGCATGACCAAATCCAGATTAGGTGGGGAGTTCATTACCCTTCCTAAGACCCAAAAATCACAAAATTGCATCCGCATTACCCTCATTAACTAAAAAATATCTAGACATGACTCTAAGGACCGTCGTGCTCACTTAGGACAGAAGAAGGCCGTGGGTAATTCATTGCTTATCCGTGTTTCTTTTGTGGTGTCTAAGGCAAGTGTGTATAAGGCTAGTGGTTATTAATTAGGCCCACTATTTACGTAGTGGAGTACCTTCCCACTTACCTGGCACTTACCTGGCCATAGGAGAGACAAAGAGGAAGTGGAGGTTTGATCCTGCGACTTGTCTTTTGGCTGTTCGGAGCGGTCTAGAGCCTTGACCTAGGTGACCACTAGACTTAGGGTTGCTTATTGCATTTGTTGTGATTTGCATCATTTTTTTCAAAAATCCGTATATTTTTCAAAACAAACACCACTTCATTCATTTCCCCTAATCATATTCACGCTGCCACTTGTACTAAACACTTTAGTGCAAGATAGGCTGGACACGGGATTCTAGTGCCCGTTTTGTCCGTGTTTCCCCTATCGACCCCAATGTCGGTATTTCTACATTTACCTCTTCTTTACCCTCCACCACACCCACATTGATGGATCCATCTCCATCGAACTTCTTTACCACTACTCTGCCGCCATCCGCAGTTGCGCAGAATCCACCCAGCATCTCTCTCCAAGAGAGGTGCTATCCTATTCGAGGTCCTCTTTCGACCTGTCTTTCCATTCCACCAGCCAACGGTGACAATTTTCAGATTAAACCCCAATACATCAACCTTCTACCCAAATATCACGGTCTCGAGTCTGAAGACGCATATGTCTTTATTACAAAATTTGAAAATGTATGAGGTATGATGGGTACTTTACAGCTTTCTGTGGATGCTATGCGTCTTCGTCTTCTCCCATTCGCTTTGTGCGATATAGCCGAGAAGTGGCTGTATAACACAACCGCACATTCTATTTCAAACTGGGGAGAATTCGTCAAAGCATTCCTAAAGAAATTTTACCCCTATCATAAAACAGCTCGAGTCCGTAGCGAAATCAATCAATTCACCCGGATTCCAAATGAAACATTCTCAAAATGTCTTGAACGCTTTAAGGATCTGTTAGTTCAATGTCCACATCACGGAATCCCCAGATGGGATCTGAGCCGAATCATATATGAGGGCATTAATCCTAACACAAAACAGACCCTTGAATCAATGTGTCAAGGCAACTTCATGACCAAAGATGATGGGGATGCCTGGAAATTCCTAAAAGATTTCGCTGAAAAATCTTTACGGTGGAAGGGTGGGAGTCAATCGTCTAGGGGTGGCAATAACCAATCGGATGTTTCCATAGAAGTTAGAGCTGAAATTTCAGCTATAAATAAGAAACTCGAGACTATGGAAAACAAATTTTTAGCTGCCGCCCTAAATCAAATGTCACTCTCCAAAACTGTATGTGGATGCTGTTCTGATCCATCACATCTCACGGAAGAATGTCCATTGAATTCTCCGTTTCAAGGTCACGAGCATACCAATGCTGCTTTTCAAAGACCTAGAAACGATCCATTTTCTTCCACTTATAATCAGGGTTGGAGGAATCACCCTAACTTTGCTTGGAACCAATCAAATCTCAAAACACAGTTCCAACCCAAAATAATTTCCAAAGGGTCCCTCCACTACAACAACAACCACTTCCATTGAGTCAGCACCCCTTCCAAGCATAAAACTTCTAAAATCCGGTCAACACACCTGCACCATCTAGTTCTTTGCAGTTGACCGGGACTGATGAATCCTCTTCATTTGCACAATACATGAATTTGGTCATAACAAATATCATGCAAGTTTCGGCTGAGATGATGTCTTCCGTCGATAAATTTGAGAAAAACTCTGCGTCCCAAAGCGAGACTATTAAATCGATGGAAGAAGAAATTGCACGATTAAAAGCCGAAATGAGTGCAAGAGTGAAAGGGAAACTTCCAGCTCAACCTTTATGCAATCCTGGCTATTCACATCATGTGAATGCAATCACGTTGAGATCTGGAAGAGTGATTGACAATCATGTTAGGGAAGAGATTGATGACCCTGAAAAATCTATCAATGACACCCCGGCTGAGACCTTTCCGTCCACTTCTACTTCTATTTCTGACCCCAGTTCTTCTACCCCACCACCTTCTTCCGAGCCTATTCTCCGTTTTCCCCAAGGCTCGATACCTCAGCCCAGCTCTTCTAGTCCACCGAAAACGATCCCTACTCCTTTTCTTAGATCGTTCCCACCCACACGATCTTCTCCAATGTTGGACCCTGATCTTATCGCTCAAGCTCCTTACCCGAATCGGTTATGGGGAAACACACTGAGTCCACAAATGGGGAAGATCACTGAAATGTTTAAACAGGTTAACATCAAAATCCCTCTTCTAGATGCAATACAACAAGTCCCCGCATATGTGAAAGTTCTTAAAGGCTTGTGCACTAGAAAGAGGAAGACTCAAGTGCCCAAGAAGATATTCATGGCAAAGACAGTAGACACAGCTTTTCCCCAACAATTACCGAGGAAAGGTAAGGATCCTGGCTATCCTACTATTTCCATTTCTATTAGGGAAAAACACATCAACCATGCTCTACTAGACCTTGGCGCAAGTGTTAACCAGCTTCCTTTCTCGGTTTATGAGCGGCTAGGGATCGGAGAGTTGAAACCAGCTCCTTGCACTCTCCAAATGGCTGACCGATCAATCACCAAACCTAGGGGTGAACTGGAAGATGTGTTAATAAAAATCGGGGAATTTGTATTCCCTGTGGACTTTATTGTAATTGATACACAGCCTGTAGCGAACCCACGGAATCAAATTCCGGTGATTTTAGGTCGCCCCTTTTTGGCCACTTCCAATGCTATCATCAACTGTCGTAATGGTTCTATGACCCTATCCTTCGGGAATAAGTCAATTGAGCTGAACATTTACAAGTTGGGAAGTGTACCCTCCGAACCTACTGTTCAAGTCTGTTCTGTCGACTTAATGGATGTCGATAGCAGCGAAATTGATGATCCTCATGATACCGATCTAGACTCTTTTCATATGTTATTGTTTGACCCAACGATGTATCATACACATACGGACTCTTCCATCGAGATGTCCGGGTCAACAACTAACACTGATTATGAACCGTTATTGGAGTCCGAAGATCAGCCCGCACTTTGTGATGACATTATTCTTTGGGGTATTGATGAAACTTTTGAGGAGATCTTCGCTGAAGAACTCGCATTTTTAATTGACACGGGTGTTGAGATGAATCATCTCCCATTCAATGAAATTGAACATCCACCCCTTCTTCTGGACTGTAAAAAGAATGCGAGTAATCCATCACATTCACTGCATCGTCTCTCCAAAATGAGACGCACACACATTCTATTCCACCACTTACCTTTTCCCCACTTCTTCTTCCACCAACCTAAGCACTATATTGATAAAATCTTTGAATGGTTGGTATTGACGTACGGTCTTTGCAAAGCTTGGCATCGACCAATGATTCTTGACCCCCTCTTATATTTTCAAAGCTTAACATTGTTTAACTCAAGTTTGGGGGGGGGGGTTATATTTTCTAGCTCTTGAAAAGAAATTTTTTTACTAAAAATGATGAACCAAAAATAAGTTTTGGGGGAGGATCTTCACATATATATTTTGCCCCATTAATAAATTTCCTCCCAGGCTTACAGGTTTTTCGAGATTTAGCAGATAGCAACAGTGAGGACACTGTTGAAAACAAGTTTGGGGGTGGTTTGTGCTTATTTTCGCATCATTTGCATCATACTTTGAATAAGCACAAAACAATTTTGAAAACCTATAAAAATTTAAAAAATTTCAAAAAATAAAAATATTTTTGTAGATAAATAAGATAATAAAAGATTAGATAATGAAAAATTACATCCAAAAGATTGGAAAAATTTAAGAAAACCAAGAAAATTAGAAGTTTTTTTTATAAGAACTAGTAATAAGTAGTTATGAGCCGTTGTCCCAAGGGTTAGTAAGATGAAGGAAGTCACTAATCTGAGGATAAAAATAAGTCTGAAAAATAGTTCATATTCTGGAAGCCAAACATTTTGAACGTTGACACCCTATTATTCGCACTTACACACTTCTTAAAGCTCGGGATAGTAGAGGATACCATGAAATGCTCTTGTCTAAAAGCAAAAGTATGAAGGAAATAAAAAATGAATAAAAAAATATATAAAATGGTGAAGAAAAATGAACACTGGTTTTGTTATAGCCAAGGCAGCAATAAAAAATATACCGCGGGTGCCTCTTCACCTAGTGCCTTAGACCAACTGGTCTGAGAGTCACTGCTAAGCCTTAGGGAGTGCAAGACGAGGAAAATACACCAAATAAGCAAGCATATGAGTAATCGGTCGGTTAGTACCTCAAGAAATATTAACGGTCGCATGAAAGTGTGTGAGCAAATTCATCTAAATATTCATTAATTAAAAAGTACTGAAGAGGATGGACAAGAGTATGATAGCTTGAATTGAATTCTCCGGGTGTAGGGATGTATATTAAACACACGTAGGGTTATATGATCGATGTTTGGAAGAAAGATAGGAATGAAGAATAAAGACGATGTTTTATTAAGGGATGATGTGATTTCTGACATCTTTTCATGACTATTAAGATAGGGCTCATGACAACCGAAAAGCTAGCATAGTTGGAAACCCTAATTTTCAAAGTATTTCTTTTACAATTCTTATCTTTAAATGTAACTTTCATGGTCTTCCTTTTATTATTTGATTTTGTGGGTGTAATCCGCTGAAAACCCTCAGGAGACAACATTTCTCTTACTAGGGACACTTAGAGGTTTAAAGGCATGTTGCACGTGCTCAGTGCAATCGTGTTGCCTACGAAAGTGTGCTAGTTAGTTTTTCTCTTTCTTTATTTTCTCCTTCTCTTTTTAATAAAACAATTCGCTCGAGACGACCGAAAATAAGTTTTGGGGAATTTGATCAGTCGAAAATATTGCATTTTTAACATGTCAATTTCCCTACCATTTGCACTCATCTAGAGGTGTTCGGTATTAATATACCACATATTAGCAAAATTGACTGTAAAATACCAAATAACTTGTGTTATATATTAAAACCGACATTTCTGAGGGAAATTGAGTGTTTATCATTGCATCGTATCATCTTTGTATAGCGCAACACTTGTCTCGAGAATCTGTGCAGGAAATTCCAGGAGAAAAACCGAAACAGTTAAAAGTGCTGGTAAAAATACGCAAAGTCCAAGACTTGTGATCTGGCAGCAATATAAAATGAAATATGAAATTCCACACATCAGAAAAGAGCTAAAAGGCCAACACAAAGCAGCACAGCAATTTTCATGCAAGAAGGCCATCAATGGGCCGCGGATCCGCGGCCAATAGGTGCTTCCCGCGGCGGATCCGCGGCTCTATAGGCATGTCAGCTTCCCAAATTTCCTCCACGTGTCTCCCTTTAACGGCTCAGCTTCCAGAAGACTCCAGAATGACCACGTGGCTTCATCCAGAAGGCTCGGCCTAACAACCTTACCCAAGAATATTCCTCATTCTAGAATATTCCCTCCAACAAACTTCTTCTAGAAGCCTCCTTATAACAACCTTCTTCTAGAAAGCTTCTTGTAACAACCTCATTCTAGAATAATCCCTCTAATAAACTTCTTCTAGAAAATTCTTTCTAACAACCTCATTTTGGAGGGAAAATTCAAATGAGGTAGTTCATTTTGGAGAGAAAATTCAAATTCAAATGAGGTAGTTCATTTTGGAGGGAAAATTCAAATTCAAATGAGATAGTTCATTTTGGAGGGAAGATTAAAATTAAAATTAGGTAGTTCATTTTGGAGGGAAAATTCAAATGAGGTAGTTCATTTTGGAGGGAAAATTCAAATGAGGTGGTTCATTTTGGAGGGAAAATTTGTTCATTTTGGAGGGAAAAAATGGTTCATTTTGGAGGGAAATTTGAAATTTGAATTCTAGATCTAAGGTTGAGAGGCTTATAAAAGGAAACCTAGATCTAGGGTTTTGGTTTGTTCATTGGTTCATTTACCATTACACACACAAGTTGAGTGACACAACTTATGCATTCAAACCCTAACCCTAATCCAAAATCCAAAGCCAAAATCAAGAACACCAAGTACCAATTCAAGCAAGAAGCCTTCAACCTTTTAGGAGCGGAGCCGATCTTCATCCGAGCAAGTGATCCAAGACGATCTGCGACTCACGAAGACGAGCGAAGCCAAATCGACGATCGAGTTCGTTCCTCTTGTAGCTCTTGAGCGAATTGTAACGGAATTGTTGATAAATAAAAGGTGAAATTCTTTAATCTTGCTTTCTTTAAATTCTTGCATCATGATTCGATCTCAATTTGTGATTGTGTATCTTGTTATGATGTTTAAGTAAAACTCTGCTCGTAAAGGAGTCGAGACGATCAATAGATGATGATGAATAGATTCTTTTACAATTCTTAAGTCCTACGAGTTTGTAAACCCTAGCAAGTTGAAAAATCGACGACCTAGTTTCGAGCGATGCTTTCTTGATTGTGTTCGCTCTTAATTAGGGATCCACGATCGATTTTTGAATTTACTAGAGACTAGAATGTGAATGATATCGACGAATGGACAAGGGATAGGAGATGAAACCCTAGTTTTGCAAGAAATCCCTAATTCTCGTTGATCATCATCGATCTAGTATCAATTCATCGATGGATAAGAATACGTAATCAATAGTTTTCATCACATCTATAGATCCGATCGATTCCTACGAGCCTCACATCGATTCTTGATTCTTGGATTGGAAATCAACAATTGACAATTCTTGATTTTAAATGATTTCTTGATTCTTGCTATTAGATCTAGATTTTACTAATTCTTGAACTTCAAATTTATAAATCATGAATTGTCTTTTCTCTTATCTCTAATTTTCGACTCATCTAATTCAATGTACGAACGGATTACACTTTCTCTGTGGACGATCTGCACTCGCTAACGCGCTACAATCGATACCGTTATTGATCGCGGTCAAAATATTTTTGGTTGTGATTTCTATACATTTTCTACATACACACCGAGAATTCGTATCAATCACCAGGAGTCATCTGTTCTAAAATACTATTAGAATACTGTCAAAGTACCCACATTGGGAAACTACCCAAATCTAGATCTAAAACCATAGATCTAGAAACCAGAATGTCAGATATTATATCCATATCCTTTGTGGAGAAACAACTGTGTGACGACCACAGTATAACCGATCGTAGTATAGGAATTTTACTTTCTACTCTGTGTATGTCATCCAAATACTAGGACATCACAGCCTACTACCTTCTTAACAGATCCATCCCCTATTCTGATGAAGTCAAACCCATGCCTGTCACATCAAAAATAGATGATCTATCTCCGCTATATCTGCTCTAGTCTATAAATAGACATAAGCTACTTGCCCACTATGCTTCCGCTGCTCCCACTGACCATAACTACCCTTTGGCAGAATAATATATACGTGCACTTCTAAAGCTAGTTTAGAACGACGCTATACTTTGTAGGGTTCCTAGGCACACCCATAAGGTTCTACAACAGATCAACCATGCCAAAATCAAAAATTTCCATGTGCCAAAGAACCCTATACTAGATCGTTAACTAAAGGTAAGGCGAAACATGCAAGCAAACTACTTTGCTACTAAGTGAAAGAGACTACAACCTTTGTAGATCCGGTTCTCCACTTCTCTAGCTCCGTGTTGACGTCCCTCCGCTGCGATCATCGGAATCCCAGACTCAAGCGTCGGTTTCATCGGAGAAATGGGCCGGCTGGGTCGTTGACTTCGATGCCGAAGATGATCTACGTCGAGGCGACTCAAACTCAAGCTCCATCTTCACTAGGTCATGAAACTTGTGAAGATAACACACTCTACTACATGGCAAGCGGTAGAGGATGAAGAAATAGGAAGTGGGTTGACTTTAGATTTGTATTTCTCACTCTAAATCTCATGGCACCATTAGAGGTAGCAAGCTTTCTTGAAGCTTGATGAAGATGAAGAAGAAGAAAAGAATAAATCGATAATCAAATAAGAATGAAAACTTATCCTTTTAATTATGGTACCATGGTTAAGTTAAGCCCTCATGCTTAACTTGTGTAGAGAATTAACCAAAGACTTGGGTTAAGGGTTGGGTTAAAGAATTATCAAAAGTAATGACAAAAAGAGTGGACTTTGTCAAGGTTTCTCTAAGCTTCTTCAAGCTTGACAACTTTGACCAAGTTCATTTCTTTTGTTAATTCTCTTGATAAAACAATACCCTAATCTTAAACTTAATCTTGATATAATTCTCATTCACACAACTTGTATGTATCATCAAACATGATACAAACATATGTACATAAATATATATCATATATACACTTATGCACAAACTAGTGAGAAAATAAATCTTAAGTGAACCAATACTAGTTAATGTAAAGTAATATATCAAATATATAATTATACATTAAATCATTAAATCAACACTTGATTTAATGATCCGGTCATACTGCATATAACCGACTAATATCAAGTGTATCAATGTATCGAATCAACATTTGATTCGGTAACCCGGCTATATCTTATATAACCGTCCGATGATACAAATTGCGAGAATAGAATTCAGTATCACATACTGGTATCATTCTTAGTCCCGCACAAATCTCATATGCGCTCCTATTTCGTTTCGCTTGAGCCAGGAAACCTCTGTGTAGGACTCTAAAGACTCGTTAATACACCGGCAGTAGGTGATTATCATATCAAACACCCACAAGCCACAAGCGGTCTGCTAAACGTAACAGCCACCCGGGTATTGAGCGATCAGAAGAGCAAGGAGCAAGCCCGCTCACACTCCTGTGAATCCAACCAGCAACACTTACCGTACAGTCCGGTCTGTTCGTCTGATATGTCGCATATCTCGCCTAGGGGTGGTAAACGTCAGACCCCAGTAGCTTGATAAGTCATGGCGACGTAAGGTCCATAACAAGCGTGAAACTACTGATAACTCTTACTAGTATATCACTGAAACCCTGGCTAGGGATTTTCAGTTATGGCCAGTCGAGCATAGCGCAACATCAACCCCCAATACCGGGAGAGACGAATCCCCTCCTATCGCTCATTGCCTCCATGTGAATCGGGACTGTACCCAAAAACCACCTGTTTGCATGACTCAGTAGAGCCGTGGTAGGGTGGAAATCAAAGCACAGTGGGCGACACACAAGGCTCTATGACGATCTCGGGTCAACAGACTAAGCTGTACCAGTGTCACCAGAGAACTGCCATCTGACGTAAGGTATAATACCATCTGGGAGTTCTCGGCGAGTCCGTTCAGTATACCAAGTCTCCACTGAGCACCCGCATACCATCTCTGATGTCAAACACCAATGGATATGGGATCATCCATCGCCCATCACATGGGTCGAGAAGATATACGCTAGTCTACTCTGGAATACCGATGCCTCGTCTCGATATTCCCACGACTAGGATCATTGAAGGATGTACTCATGGACTACCCAGGCCCTACTAGTATGATCTACATCATAGTCCTGGAAGTCGAGTACACATCCTAAGGGCTTTATCAACATGTAACAGAGAGACAGAAAGTATATATGTTAAGATAAAGAGCAACCAGATAGCGTACTATCATGTCGAGCAAGAAAGTCCTACCTATATATGTCTCAGCATCCACTACAATATATATCCTATGTACAGTAATGGCCTCTAGGGCATACATATAACTAACAATCTCCCACTTGCACTAGGGCCATCTGTAGCAGTAGCTGTAGTATCTAATACTCAACCATCCCATATAAGTCTCTCTCTGGGAAAAGGCCTTTGTGAGTGGATCCACCGTGTTGTCCTCTGAGTCTTCTCTCCTAACCTCGATCACGCTAGAGATCAACTATCTCCATGATAAAGGTGATGTTACCTCAGAATATGTCTGGGTCACTGATGGGACCGGGGTTCCTTGGCCAAAGCCACACTTCCATTGTCACACAATGGTAGGAACCTAGTTCATCTCATGAACCAATATACACCCAAACTGCCTCTTTGGTAGTATCTTTAATAGCGATGTTACCAGCCTTTATCGTCTAATTTGCCACGGTATCTAGCTTGGAACTCTTCCAACATACCGTCCTTCCATTGAGGGTAAAGACAATGCCTTCGACTGATATTCAGTCGTCCTTATCACCCTGGAACCTTTCCAGTGATTCTCCCCAGGATCGATTGATACTGTATCACGAAACTTAGTGAGAACCCTAACATCCATTTAGATCTATCTCATAGATCCAAATCCCTGGATTTAGGAGTATCACCTTCATCCTATTGGAGAATCCTTATGATAAGAGGAGATTGACCGTGTGTAGCATAAGAAATTCTTTTTCCTATCAAGAGTATGTTGTCCACATACAAAACGAGGATGACAACCTTACTCTCTACTACCTTTTTGTATGTACAAGGTCATCTACCATTTTGATGAAGTCAAACTCTTTGACTACCACATCAAAACAGATGTTCCAACTCCGCGATGCCTGCTTTATTCTGTAAATTAACTTGCACACGTTTCTGCTGCTCCCACTGTTTACGAAGCCCTCTGGCTGTGTTCTTATAGACGTTCTCTTCTAAATCATTATTTAGAAAAGTAGTCATGGCACCCTACCGCCAGATATCGTAGTCATGGTATGTAGCAATGGCAAGTAGGATCCGGATGGACTTAAGCATAGCCACTGGAAAAAGTTTCATCATTATCCACGCCTGGTCAATGATGAAAACCCTTAACAAGTCTAGCTTTGAAAGTCTCAACCTTTCCATCTACACCAAGTAATCTTCTCAAGATATACTTGCTCCTGATGGGGATTTAACCCTTCAGATATAGCAACCAAAGTCCATACTTTGTTGGTGTAAATGGATTCCATATCAGATCGCTAAGCATCCAGCCATTCTTACAGAGTCCCTACTCTCGATGGCCTGCTCGAAACTAGTTGGGTCATCATCTTATGATGCAATCCTCGCTCCCACTGTCATCGAGAAACCGAAGTATCTCTCAGGCAGGTAAGGAACCCTGCTAGATCGGCGGAGAGGCTGAGGTTCGTCGGAATCTATTGAATCCTTTGGTTCTGTCAAATCAGCTGCAGTTTAGTATAGCTGGAACCTTTCCAGTTCTACATAACTGTAATGCCTTGAAAAGTCGTTTTGGTATTTTCCCGAAAATCGGTGAAAATTTGGTATTTTTCCGTAAATCGTCTTTTTGTTATTTTGCAGTTTAGGCCTAATTATACCTAATTTGGATAGGTAATTGCTAGTTTTTAGTAGCTAATGAGTTATAAAATTCTGGTCAATTAAAATTTTTCCCTAATTTTTCAATTTTTTAATATTATTTTAAGCCGGTAAAAATACATTAAATTAGCGATAAATACAAATTTCTTTGGGCTAATTTTAATCTATAGAACCATGACAACTAAAATCTAGATTGTAATATAAATTTTTAGTATTTTATTTTAAGTTCTATTTAGTTATAATCGATGGAAAATTAAAATTTTAATTATTTGAACTAAAACTTGCAAATATGATATTGTGGGGGGTCTTTTTGCATGGAATTCTTTTTGTAATCACTCACACACACCCTCACCCCTCCATGGCCGAGCCCACCATCAACAGCCCACTTCCCCCCATCAAAAATTTTCTCCATCTCATTTGTATGTGTGAAATAGAGTTTAAAGGTATATGTTAAGATGCATTGTTTTGGAGGCTTAGTGTACCTTGATTTGAGGGGGGTTGACTTGGAAAATTTTGGACAAACACCCACACCATCCCCCCCATCACCCCTTGGCCGAAATTCTGCAGCCCCTCCCCCTTCACTTTCCTCTTTTCATTTCCTTCAATTTTAATCAAAAAATTGCTCCAAAATCCAATTTAAATCTCACAAATTAATTTCCATTCTTCATCCCATTCTCCTTAGCTTTTATCACTTGAATCATGGTGTTATGAAGCCATCATTGGAGGCAAATTCTTCTTGCTAGATCACTAGATTTTTAAGGTATAATTTCTACCCATTTAAATTCTTATTGTTAGATTTCTTTAATTGAGTTGTATTAGTGTTAATTTAGTGTTTTCATGTATAGTTTGGATTGGAATTGCTCATTTTGAAAAATTCAAGAGAGTGGGTTGTGATCAAGTTAGGGTTTGTAGCGTTTGATCATGGTTTTAATGGGTAGATTAGCTTGTTAATTGAATGCAAAACCCAAATTGGTTACTAGTTGCTATTTGTTAGTCTAAAATTTTGCTAATTGTGTTAATTTGGTTAACTAGGTTTTGGGAATTTAATTAATCAATTGGGATAAAAATCTAATTAGGGTATCCATGGTATTATAAACATTTTAAATTGTATTTTAATATTTTAGATCATGCAAATCCAAACTAAATTGTTGTTTATGCATTTTTGCTAAAATGGTTGAAATTTGGGTAAAATTTCAAACTAGTTTTTTTGAACGTATATAGTTTGATGAGATTAAATTGTGGTTATGGGTTATATGACTTATTTAAGTTATTTAATAAGTATTATGGCCGCTAGAATTGTTTAAATGTCGAGTTTTGTACTAAAACGGGAAATTTTGCTTGCTAGTTTTTCGGAAAAACGGCTTTTAAAGTGAATTTAGGGTTTTTGTGAGTTTTAACCTATTTTATATTAAAATTAGTGTTCGTGAATGTACAAGTGAGTGTATTTGGGTTTTTCTCGATGGTCTGGCGTTTGTACGCCGATGTCGAGGGTTTTTGGGTTGATTTGTGGAAGCAACCATAGGTTTTGACCTATGTGGAATTCATGTGTCGTTTTGGTCATGAGTCGGATTTTAATGCGATGCGGTGCGTTATGATATGTAGGTACACCCATGTGGACTTCGAGACGGCAAGCAAGCGCATGGCGACGTTGGCACCGGCGAGCGAGGACTAGGTGAGTAGATTTATATCTATGGGGAGAAGTCGTGTGGATGGCATATAGCACCCCCGCAGTCCGTGGTGGTGTATACGGATGCGTATACACACCAACAATTATTATATGTTATTTGGGATTAATAACGATGTTAGGATGGATATTGGTGTGTTGGATTACTTTAGTGTTGCGAACCCTAGGGTAGTGTTCCACTACACATACACACATACATACACACATACATACATGCATACTTTCATATTTATATGTGCTCATGGGATTCTTTATAGTTATGTGTTCACATGGGTATGGGACTATGTGTTCACATACGGATATGAGGACGATACTTGGGATTGAGCTGAGTCGATGAGTTTTATTTTGTGGTTGTGATATCGGTTTGTAAGAGACTGTCGATCAGTAGTCAGATCATGACTATATTGATGATATTAGTATTGTACTAGACATAGGTCAGTACCCTGGACTATGATCTTGGATAAAGAGGATACCAGATGAATAGTGTGATGAATATGATATTAACCCGTACCCAGATTTGGGGATGCCGTACGACGGATTTACGTACGAGCTAGATTTTGATGATTGATCTGCACTCTTGACTTGGGATGTCTGATTATAGATATGGTATCGGATATGATATTATTGAGGCGGAATCACCGACTAATATATATACAGGTATGTATATGTATCGACTCGGATGTTTGGCGGTTTCCTTACCTGTAGTCCAGCTGGTTAGCTTAGCTATTTAGTTTAGTTTAGTTGTTAGATTTGATTCAATTCTTACCTATTTCAAAAACTAACGAATCGTGGGTATTTTAAAAGACAGCCCAAGGGATCCTATGGATATTTCAAAGGACGTATCTTTTCATAAAAACACCGTAGTCCCTATTTTCAAAACCCCATGATTCGTGTTATTTCAAAAAGGCACCATTTGTAGGACTTATATTAGATTAATGCAGATTAGTTATAGTTGCGTCTAGTATTCAGCTCCCGCTCTTTATTGTGGTTCGCTTCGCATCACATACTTATGTTATAATTTCTTATTGCAATATTGATATCATATTGTTAGGACACCAGCACCATTACCGATGATGCGTATGTACCACGTACACTTACTTGCCGGCTCACACACTTCTTCATCGGTAATTGCCATGTCACGTACACCTTAGAAAATATTATTGCTTGACTTAGCTTGTTAGTTAGTAATTTGACATGATATTAGTGTACCTGCCTTATATGCCAGCTTAACATTGTAGTTATTACTTGCCACTTCATGCATACCATTATTCATTGTTATGCCTATATTCATGATTTTACATGCTATTGATGATTTGGATTCGGATTTCCATGAAATTTTCTGGATTTGGGGGGAAAACCGCAAAACTTATATAAACTGATTTCGCTCTTTTTAAATAAAAAAAGGGCGGTTTTTTCCCATGATGTATGAGTCGTCCACCATGAGTTTGCTGATGGATTTCAAGACCCGATTCGAGGAGGCGGATGAACCGTTTCGGGTACATGGTGGACCCGGTAAGGTACCCCGGGGCAAGAAGCGCGTGATGATGACGATGTGAGCCTGGAAGGGGAGCACTACCTACCGGTGATTTTACCCGACGCGTCGGATATCCGGAGGATACGGTCATGGTCTTGAGATGGATGGTAGGGGCCGGTCTGGACTGACGGCGCCCTAGATATTGAGACTGTGATATTGAGATTTCGAGATATTGAGGTACAGAGACTGTGATACAGAGATATCGAGATATTGGGATTACGTTTTGTGCCGATGTTATGCACCGTTTTATGCTGATTTCATTATGATACCTCATTTTAAAAATACAAAGGAAATCTCACTAAATTATGAAAACAGTTCTTCATTTACATGTATTCTGTTTTCATGCATTCATACCTCATTCATATGATATATTGCTACCTGAGGCACTGACACGGGCACATGTGATTACACTCGGGTTAGATATCTACCCTATCCTTGTTATAGGTTGCATGTTATTCTTATATTTGAGGATATATTATGATCATTGACCTAGGATTGCGTTATTTATGCGATTTCTTTTCGTAGATGTTTTTCTATTCACGAGTTGGCAACTCACCCCCGTTGTGCCCCAGTTTCTTGCAGGTTTGCCGTACAGGTTTCATTACGGCTTTGCGGGCATAGTTTCCTTCGGGTGATTTGCTAGTAGGTGGGTTTACTTGTATCGTACCCCCATTATATATCTTGTATATCATTATTCTGTTGTATCTAGAAGTTCCATCAACCAAACATGTATTTATTCGAGATAGAGACCAGTGATGTTTATTCTTTCGACCTTAGAGTCGCACGTTGTATTTCTGTGGATTTCTTGTTGTTTTGAGTTTCTATTTGAGTTTTGATCCTCGCCCTTGGCGTTGTATATTATATTGTTTGTGTGGTTGTGGCCGTCGATTGACGAAGAGCTAGCTCCCGCTTGGGGATGCCCTTTTTTTGATTTCGTATACTATTCATATTGTATCCCATTTGGGGGGCAGTATTTACAAAGGAGACTCTGCCGAAATTTTCTGTAAATACTTGATGTTTTTAAAAAACTGCATAATTCGGCTTATGCTATTAAAACTACTTGTTTGAAATTGGTTTTCCTTCACTCTACTACTTTTCTTGGTTTAGATTTCTGGGTTTTCGGCTTACTTAGATTACGGACGTCTCAAGACGTCTCGTAGTTTAAGTGCCGGTCATGTTCCGTACTTTCGGGACGTGACAAAGTTGGTATCAGAGCGTTAGGTTTTACCTTCGGAACGTAGGATGACCCTTGGTTGATGGAATAGGTGACTAAAGTAGAGTGACGTACCGTGGGTATATTCCGCGGCATACTTACGACACGCCACTCCACCTAAGGAGCCTTAGGATGTACATTTCATTGCTCAGTATTATATTCATTCCGATCTAGCCTCATCAGTACCAGTTATGGTTTTGCTGCCATGATTACGGGCAGGGAGAGCTACGACTAGAGTTGCGGTCAGCACGAGCTCGTTACGAACGAGGACTAACCAGAACATAATTCCGGCAACACACAGAGATGTGTCTTTTGATTGTGATTTCGCGCCCCGAGCGTTGGATGGATCGCTGTATGAGATTACATGGACAGGCCGATCAGCACTAGAGGATTGAGCCAATGATAGAGGCCAACCAGATTTTGATGACCGTTGGTGTGTTGCTTACTCCTGATGATTGAGGCACCGTTCAGCGTGCAGGCGAGCGAGCCAGTTATTGCTGCGAACCACGAGGTATTGCCCCAGATGCTGCAGTTAGTGCAGAATGAGTTGTACTAAGAGATGATAGAAGGTCGCTAGTCATCGAGGATGAATGACTAGGACATGTGGATCGTTCGCCTACCCCGATGCGAGGTCATCAGATAGATTGATTCCAGCTAGAGACGACTTCACGCGGAGACGTTGGGAGTCGACAGAGACAATCGAATGTCAGAAACCTATTATTCTAAGTTTAAAGTAGTCGGAAAGACATGCAGGCAATTCCATGGTCCCTCTAGAAGAATGAAACCCTAACTCGACTTAATGACCGTGTGAAAGCCTTTGAACCTTCGGGTTTGCGGTAGTTCTACGGCGCCATTAGTGAGGCTTGGGTTTTCCCTTCTACGGCTGGACCACTGATGCTGTGGTATGTACTCGATACTATTAAACTGTGCCCAAGATGTTGAGCTCTTGGGGGATTATGAGGTTTTGACGACTCGATCGGATGGCTCGACTTAATTCGGATTATAGGTGGTGAGATGCGTTTCTTGGGAGACTCCAGGTACGAGGATAGCCGTTGGAGCTCAGTCCATGCAGCCGCGATGAGACGAGTCCGAAGCAGTCGACATTAGAGAAAAGTGAAGTAAGAGGTTCGTACAAGATCTGGATATGATGACGTTCCACTTCGCCGACATCTGAGATGCGATGCACATGCCGAGGCATTGTACTTGGATATACCTTCCAGAAGCAGTCGTGATGAGTATGCAGCCGTTCCGGAGCAAGATGCAGATGTAGTAAAGGGCGATGACTTCCGGGCAGTTAGGCAGAGACGAGACTTGGATGAGACCTTGAGCAGGAATCCTTCCAGGCCACTGATGCAATGATATTTGCACCCAGGATCGGATGTGTCACGTGCATTCAGAGTGCCAGAGGCCGACGCCAGTGATATGCTGCCTTGACAGGGCCGATGAGCCGATGGATTGTGAGATTGGTAATCCACGGAGAAGACTTGGACCCAAGAGTGATCATGTTACGCACACCAACAGGCCAGAGTTCAGGATCGCCGACGAGATACGTTATGAGTGATCACGACAGTTGGCCAGAGATTCTTAGAGGGTGTACTTGAGCGGGACTATTCCTCCATACTTGATTTCGATGTTTTGGGCGATCTATTCACAGGACTGATTTTGATGATTCAGTTTCGTGGTATTTGTTTTCATGGACCATGGTTGCGCCTATTGAGTATTTATGATTTTGCATAGTTGTTTCACTTGATATCGCTTTCATGCCTTGGTTTCTCATGTCTATGATTTTATGGGTTTCATACGGTTGAGTTGATTCCGTGCGTATGCACGCACACGATCTGGTTTTTGCACTCGATATAGTTCACGTATGCTGCAGTGCAGTGATTCGTATTTTATGCACTTGGATGCATTGGACTTCGATTTGGAGGGTGATGCTTGATATTTGTTTTGTGCATTTTATGCACCTGATTGGATTTTGCGCGTGCTCGACGCTTGATATTGGATTTCATGATTTCGTGCATGATGAATGCACCGGATTTGGATTTTTAGCGCATGTCGGGCGCATGTTATGAGATGCGATTTTGGTGCACACCAGATGCACTAAATCGAGATTTTTCGTGCATGTCAGATGCACCTGATTTTGCTGTCAGGCACACACGTTGCCTATGACCGATGTTGTGTGCACACCCGTTGCACCTTGATGTTGTTTCTGTGCACAGGTATGGCACATTCATGGATTTTGATTTCCGTGCGCACCGGACGCACAGGGTTTTCATATGCACTTTTGGGATTGATTCCTATGGAGCAGTATATTTTCATAATATTGCGATTTGTTTCGTACTGAGCAGGACTAGTCAGAGGACAGTACCTGAGTGTGTTTTGCAAGCATTTCTTCAGATATTTACATGTATAGTTCCGAATTATAGCATATCTGTTTTGCTTTGGATTTGGCATTCGTGTCTTCACCTTGACTCCGATGATTGCAGGATACTTGACGGAGTTGTGATTTTGAGTTATATGCTCATTTTTCATGCGCATGCGCTGCGCTACGATTTGCTTTATGTACTTATGATTTCGGAGCCCCGACGACTGGATGGTTTTGCTTAGATGTTTTAGTATTTGGGGGGAGTTTTAATTTAAATTCGGGGACCGAATTTCTTTTAGGGGGGAAGATTGTAATGCCTTGAAAAGTCGTTTTGGTATTTTCCCGAAAATCGGTGAAAATTTGGTATTTTTCCGTAAATCGTCTTTTAGTTATTTTGCAGTTTAGGCCTAATTATACCTAATTTGGATAGGTAATTGCTAGTTTTTAGTAGCTAATGAGTTACTTATAAAATTCTAGTCATTTAAAATTTTTCCCTAAATTTTCAATTTTTTTATATTATTTTAAGCCGGTAAAAATACATTAAATTAGCGATAAATATAAATTTCTTTCGGCTCATTTTAATCTATAGAACCATGATAACTAAAATCTAGTTTGTAATATAAATTTTTAGTATTTTATTTTAAGTTCTATTTAGTTATAATCGATGGAAAATTAAAATTTTAATTATTTGAACTAAAACTTGCAAATATGATATTGTGGGGGGTCTTTTTGCATGGAATTCTTTTTGTAATCACTCACACACACCCTCACCCGTCCATGGCCGAGCCCACCATCAACAGCCCACTTCCCCCCCTCAAAAATTTTCTGCATCTCATTTGTATGTGTGAAATAGAGTTTAAAGGTATATGTTAAGATGTATTGTTTTGGAGGCTTAGTGTACCTTCATTTGAGGGGGGTTGACTTGGAAAATTTTGCACAAACACCCACACCATCCCCCCCATCACCCCCTGGCCGAAATTCTGCAGCCCCTCCCCCTTCACTTTCCTCTTTTCATTTCCTTCAATTTTAATCAAAAAATTTCTCCAAAATCCAATTTAAATCTCACAAATTAATTTCCATTCTTCATCCCATTCTCCTTAGCTTTTATCACTTGAATCATGGTGTTATGAAGCCGTCATTGGAGGCAAATTCTTCTTGCTAGATCACTAGATTTTTAAGGTATAATTTCTACCCATTTAAATTCTTATTGCTAGATTTCTTTAATTGAGTTGTATTAGTGTTAATTTGCTGTTTTCATGTATAGCTTGGATTGGAATTGCTCATTTTAAAAAATTCAAGAGAGTGGGTTGTGATCATGTTAGGGTTTGTAGTGTTTGATCATGGTTTTAATGGGTAGATTAGCTTGTTAATTGAATGCAAAACCCAAATGGGTTACTAGTTGCTATTTGTTAGTCTAAAATTTTGCTAATTGTGTTAATTTGGTTAACTAGGTTTTGGGAATTTAATTAATCAATTGGGATAAAAATCTAATTAGGGTATCCATGGTATTATTAACATTTTAAATTGTATTTTAATATTTTAGATCATGAAAATCCAAACTAAATTGTTGTTTATGCATTTTTGCTAAAATGGTTGAAATTTGGGTAAAATTTCAAACTAGTTTTTTTGGACGTTGATAGTTTGCTGAGATTAAATTGTGGTTATGGGTTATATGACTTATTTAAGTTATTTAATAAGTATTATGGCCGCTAGAATTGTTTAAACGTCGAGTTTTGTACTAAAACGGGAAATTTTGCTTGCTAGTTTTTCGGAAAAACGGCTTTTAAAGTGAATTTGGGGTTTTTGTGAGTTTTAACCTATTTTATATTAAAATTAGTGTTCGTGAATGTACAAATGAGTGTATTTGGGTTTTTATCGATGGTCTGGCGTTTGTACGCCGATGTCGAGGGTTTTTGGGTTGATTTGTGGAAGCAACCATAGGTTTTGACGTATGTGGGATTCGTGTGTCGTTTTGGTCATGAGTCGGATTTTAATGCGATGCGGTGTATTATGATATGTAGGTACCCCCATGTGGACTTCAAGATGGCAAGCAAGCGCATGGCGACGCCGGCACCGGCGAGCGAGGACTAGGTGAGTAGATTTATATCTACGGGGAGAAGTCGGGTGGATGGCGTATAGCAACCCCGCAGTCCGTGGTGGTGTATACGGATGCGTATACACACCAACAATTATTATATGTTATTTGGGATTAATAACGATGTTAGGATGGATATTGGTGTGTTGGATTACTTTAGTGGTACGAACCCTAGGGTAGTGTTGCACTACACATACACACATACATACACACATACATACTTGCATACTTTCCTATTTATATGTGCTCATGGGATTCTTTATAGTTATGTGTTCACATGGGTATGGGACTATGTGTTCACATACGAATATGAGGACGATACTTGGGATTGAGCTGAGTCGATGAGTTTTGTTTTGTGGTTGTGATATCGGTTTGTACGAGACTGTCGATCGGTAGTCAGATCATGACTATATTGATGATATTAGTATTGTACTAGACATAGGTCAGTACCCTGGACTATGATCTTGGATAAAGAGGATACCAGATGAATAGTGTGATGAATATGATATTAACCCGTACCCAGATTTGGGGATGCCGTACGACGGATTTACGTACGAGCTAGATTTTGATGATTGATCCGCACTCTTGACTTGTGATGTCTGATTATAGATATGGTATCGGATATGATATTATTGAGGCGGGATCACCGACTAATATATATACAGGTATGTATATGTATCGACTCAGATGTTTGGCGGTTTCCTTACCTGTAGTCCAGCTGGTTAGCTTAGCCCTTTAGTTTAGTTTAGTTGTTAGATTAGATTCGATTCTTACCTATTTCAAAAACTAACGAATCGTGGGTATTTTAAAAGACAGCCCAAGGGATCCTACGGATATTTCAAAGGACGTATCTTTTCATAAAAACACCGTAGCCCCTATTTTCAAAACCCCATGATTCGTGTTATTTCAAAGAGGCACCATTTGTAGGACTTATATTAGATTAATGCCGATTAGTTATAGTTGCGTCTAGTATTCAGCTCCCGCTCTTTATTGTGGTTCGCTTCGCATCGCATACTTATAATATAATTTCTTATTGCAATGTTGATATCATATTGTTAGGACACCAGCACCATTACCGATGATGCGTATGTACCACATACACTTACTTGCCGGCTCACACACATCTTCATCGGTAATTGCCATGTCACGTACACCTTAGAAAATATTATTGCTTGACTTAGCTTGTTAGTTAGTAATTTGACATGATATTAGTGTACCTGTCTTATATGCCAGCTTAACATTATAGTTATTATTTGTCACTTCATGCATACTATTATTCATTGTTATGCCTATATTCATGGTTTTACATGTTATTGATGATTTGGATTCGGATTTCCATGAAATTTTCTGGATTTGGGGGGAAAACCGCAAAACTTATATAAACTGATTTCGCTCTTTTTAAATAAAAAAAAAGTGCGGTTTTTTCCCATGATGTATGAGTCGTCCACCATGAGTTTGCTGATGGATTTCGAGACCCGATTCGAGGAGGCGGATGAACCGTTTCGGGTACATGGTGGACCCGGTAAGGTACCCCGGGGCAAGAAGCGCGTGATGATGACGATGTGAGCCTGGCAGGGGAGCACTACCTACCGGTGATTTTACCCGACGCGTCGGATATCCGGAGGATACCGTCGTGGTCTTGAGATGGATGGTAGGGGCCGGTCTGGACTGACGGCGCCCTAGATATTGAGACTGTGATATTGAGATTTCGAGATATTGAGGTACAGAGACTGTGATACAGAGATATCGAGATATTGGGATTACGTTTTGTGCCGATGCTAGGCACTGTTTTATGCTGATTTCATTATGATACCTCATTTTAAAAATACAAAGGAAATCTCACTAAATTATGAAAACAGTTCTTAATTTACATGTATTCTGTTTTCATGCATTCATACCTCATTCATATGATATATTGCTAACTGAGGCACTGACACGGGCACATGTGATTACACTCGGGTTAGATAACTACCCTATCCTTGTTATAGGTTGCATGTTATTCTTATATTTGAGGATATATTATGATCATTGACCTAGGATTGCGTTATTTATGCGATTTCTTTTCGTAGATGTTTTTCTATTCACGAGTTGGCAACTCACCCCCATTGTGCCCCAGTTTCTTGCAGGTTTGCCGTACAGGTTTCATTACGGCTTTGCGGGCATAGTTTCCTTCGGGTGATTTGCTAGTAGGTGGGTTTACTTGTATCGTACCCCCATTATATATCTTGTATATCATTATTCTGTTGTATCTAGAAGTTCCATCAACCAAACATATATTTATTCGAGATAGAGACCAGTGATGTTTATTCTTTCGACCTTAGAGTCGCACGTTGTATTTCTGTGGATTTCTTGTTGTTTTGAGTTTCTATTTGAGTTTTGATCCTCGCCCTTGGCGTTGTATATTATATTGCATGTGTAGTTGTGGCCGTCGATTGACGAAGAGCTAGCTCCCGCTTGGGGATGCCCTTTTTTTGATTTCGTATACTATTCATATTGTATCCCGTTTGGGGGGGAGTATTTACAAAGGAGACTCTGCCGAAATTTTCAGAAAATACTTGATGTTTTTAAAAAACCGCATAATTCGGCTTATGCTATTAAAACTACTTGTTTGAAATTGATTTTCCTTCACTCTACTACTTTTCTTGGTTTGGATTTCTGGGTTTTCGGCTTACTTAGATTACGGACGTCTCAAGACGTCTCGTAGTTTAAGTGCCGGTCATGTTCCGTACTTTCGGGACGTGACAAGATCTGACCCTGCCTCGATCTTGTCCGGATTTTTCTTTTGACATAGGCCGGACAATCCCAAATCTTAGCTTACTTAAGAGATGGGCTCTTCCCTTTCCATATCATATATGAAGTGGTAGGCAACTGATTTGATTCGAACCCTATTCAATAGGTATGCAACTTCTCAACTGCATAACCCCCAAATGGAAACAGGTAACTCGGTAGTACTCATCATAGAGCACACCATATCTCATAGGATGCTATTGCTCCGCCTCGATACACCGTTGTGCTGTGGGGTATTCAGAGGAGTAATACCGAGAGAGAATCTCATTCACCTTTAGAATAGTCCAGGAATTCTATGCACAAGTATTATCCTCCCTGATCTCATCATAGGATATAATACTTATACCCGTATTTTGGTTCTCTACTTCTAACTTATATTCTATAAATATCTCAAAAGTTTCGGACTTGTGTTTCAACAGGAACATATGTCTGAATCTTGAGAGATTATCGGAGAATGTAATGAAGTACAAAGAATCGGTCCTGGCATGTGTAGACAGGGGACCTTACATACACCATCATGTATCGGTCCCAAGAGTTTACTAACTCTTTCTCTGTTTTCAATAAACAGAGCTATGGTCGTCTAATCTTTGTGACATGACTGGCAAGTTTCACAAGATGTAAATTCAAACTGATTTAAATATGCATCTAAAATGTAACTTCAGCCAGTCGGGTCGCATTGATATGACCTAGTCTACAATACCTCAAGAAGGATTCGTTCATTTCTGAACTCTTCCTCTTGTGTGTGTTCTGTTTACTAGGAACTGTAGTTTGATTCAGAACGTCAATGCTTTTAGATAACGTGCCTGAACCGATATAGGAAATGTATAAAACATTATTCAACAATACAAAATTATATCCTTCTTTAATAAATAAAGAGACTGATATGATTTTGTATATCAGGTTCGGCATCTAATAGCATTTGTTCAGAATCAAAGTATTGGTAATACAGGGTGACAGTGACCAACAGACTTGGCTACAACACTTGCACCGTTTTCTGTCTCATGAAACTTATCACCCGTTCTCAGTTCTCTACCTTTCTGTAGCCCATGTAACGGATTACATTTACGGGATCCTGATCCGGTATCTAATACCTAGGACATGGAGGACACTGAGAAACAGTTCTTTATAATGAACACACCCGAAGGAGATGCATCATATGCACTTTCTTCGTTTGGGCGGCATGGGAATCCTGGTATTCCCCTATTTCCTGCTCGGTCTTATAACAATTATAAGTTGGAGCGGGACCAACGTTCCCCAGCTCAGTATAACAAGTTGGTTCGGTCAATTCATCCATATTATTATCTTGATTAAGGCGTGATATGGTCGCTACCTGGAGAGAGAGAGAAGAAAACACTCTGCGTGCGCTCTTGCAAGATTAGATTGGTTATATATTTTATCTAATCAGGATGGCTCCCACTGTTTTTATCAAATCTTCCTTCAAACCTTAAAAGGAAAGACTAGCCGGGATTAATTACAATCTACAAGTTCGCCAATCTTTCAGCCAGGCCAGTGTCGGTACTTTGAGGGAGGTTCCCCGTGCTTTCGCACGGACCTAATTACAATAAACCTCGTTTTCCAAGGGGCGTAACCCCGTTGACACCTTTCTAGACACCTACTTGATCGGCTAATTGCAAAGTGCAAAACTCTCCCAGGAGTAACAATTACTCGCAGTGGGTATCGGGATCCAACTATCATATAGAAGGTATGCAATCTCATTGCAAATTTCAACACTTGAAACTCCCGATAATGGTTTTTACCCCTAGCACCTATGACCTTGGCTAAGGTCAACAAATCATAAGCACTAGTCATGTTCTACCCGTCATTTCGTGATTGATTAGACCCACCCACAAGACCCTTGGCTAAGGTCAACAAAGCCACATGACTGTCCTAACTAATCGCATCATATGTTGTGTAGGAAGACATCACTTAGCTACCGTACACTACGCCTCGGCTATGGTCGACAAACGTCGCACGAATACTAAGTACTCTACTTCCTAAAATGACGGAGGGTTGCGGATGGTTTTTAAGAAAACCTTTAACGCTTTGAACTTGATCTCGTGCGGAATCAAATGGTTTTTAAATAGGGTGTTTTTGAGGCTTTTCTAGTTTTGCTAAAGGGGTCACTCCCGGTGAAGGGATCGTCGGCCCTTTCCTCATCGAATAAGGTGCAGGATATATCATATATACCGCTGTGTAAAGCGAAAACTATAGAAGAAATCAAAAGACAAACCGAGGGTTGTAGCATCTGCCAGTTATTGCTAAAGGAGTCACTCCCGGTGAAGGGATCTCGGTCCATTTCTTATCGAATAAGGTGCAGGATGTTCTACAAGGAACACCGCGACGCAAAGCAAGAACAGTAGCTACCAGTTTTGATTTTTGAAATTCGATTCCACAACATCTTTTAGGTTTATTTTCTTTCATTAATCACATTAATGAATATCCCATCATTTAAGTCCACCTAAACATCACAGATAAATATAACGTATGCTTATGCCATCCGCATTCGTCTCGATGTCCCGTCTGCACTGTTAGGTTAGGTAACTAACACCAGAGTGAGGCAGGGCTAGCACGGGTGTAAAACATAAGCAACGTCTATATAATATATCATATATACTATATACAATATCTATCTGAACATATCACATGATCACATCACAGATAACGCAGCAGAAAATATCATATGAAATATTGGATATACTAGGACGTCCGTGTTTTTAATATGAGCCAGTATAAAACACGGATTCCACGGTCATGATGAATAGCCAATCCCACACCCCTAGACCCCTACGAGAGCGGCAAGCAACCCTACCAATTCTAGGTTTAAGAGACCCGGACTCGACTCCTCGAGATGGTCTCCTACTGGACCCTAGAACCCGGTTACTTGTGCTCCCCTCCTTGGGTCTATCCTAATGCGGAAAAGTAAATAATATACATCAACGGTGACATCTTCCGCAACCTGGAAGTGCCCCAATAAAAGAATATTACATACAAGTTTTTATATGAATGAAAAAGAAAAACACTCATCTCACATAAAAAAACCCGGCTATTCAAACACGACGATCCAATATAACATATCCAGCAACACATAACATCGCATGTCATCAACGTAAGTAAATATGCGCATCCCAATTGTCGTTGACATATAGCAACGAAACCGGCGATATCACATATTACACTTACGGTCGCAGAAAAGAAAGTGTAAAACTACAACAGTTGGAATCCGCAAACGCTTTATACATCGCATTCCTAAACAAATGAATTCCTTAGACATCGCATGCCTAACAATTATAAACCACGCATTTTAGTCTCAATATCGAAAACACTTTTCAATATGAAGTCGGGCAATTCAACAAGATTCCCGATATCAAGAACGAATGCTCGTCGCAAACTTTAGTAGGCGGCCGCATCCCCGACGCCGTCAACAAAGTGCACCAAGGCGGAACACCGCTGCCGCGAGCACCCGAATGAATGCTTTCGGCGATGGGGTTCTCCTACAGTCATTTGGTCAGGGCTATGGGATGTGGCTGTCTATTAAGTTTACCCGGCGAGTATCCGCTTATGCTACGTGATTGCGACGGACTTTTGATCACATCAAAATTCCGTCGCAACCAATCAAGTGAGACTAAACTGCTATGTTTATAACATCCAAATCAGTTATCTCATAACTACATGTGGATTCCAAATACTGTATCACATTCCAGATAAATAGAAAATGTTAAACTTTCCGATCGAACAATCAAACACCCAAGTTTTCCCAAACAGCTCAACACTTGAAATAAGTTCAAAAACATCTATTTCATGCCACAGTACCAACGGTCCAGCCGTAGAAGGGTCAAGCCAAGGCCTCACATGTGGCACGCCGTACTGCCCCAAACCCTAAGGTTCAAAGGGCAGTTCAAGACGGTTACACAATCGAGTTAAGGTTTGTTGTCTTCTAGAGGGTCCATCGTGTTACTTGCACTACTTAGAACGTCTTTAAACCACGGAAAAAATCCAACATTTGGAAATTTCCCGACAGGGGGAAAATTGGGTATTTATATCCGGTCGAACTATTCAACATATTCTAAAATTACCCGGAAGAACACATAGACAAAATTAGACAATCCGATCGAATCTACGAACTCCCACTACAGCCCAGAAAACTCAACTCTTGAGTACAGATTAAAAATTTCCTGAGAACAGAGGAAACTACTACAGGCATAACTGTAGAAACTCGAGACCATAATCAGTATATACGGCCGCGGAACCGCCGCAAATAGAGGTTAATGTCGCGGTTCCGCGGCGCTACAGTAGAATTAGGGTTTCGTTTTCTGCCAATATTCTTAGAATTTCCCGCTCTATTTTCTGCGAATTTTTAATTCACAAAAATCCACAGTTTGAAAAAATGTACAGAGAGGGGTGAAATGTGGGGATTACGGGTTCGATCGGACTTCTAACGCCGTCTACACTTCGCCTAAAGCTCTAGCTAGGCTTTGATACCACTGTAGGGTTCTTAGGTACACCCATGAGGTTCTATAACTGATCAACCATCCGAAAATCAAAAATTTCCATGTGCCAAAGAACCCTATACTAAATCGTTAACTAGAGGTAAGGCGAAACATGCAAGCAAACAACTTTGCTACTAAGTGAAAGAGACTACAACCTTTATAGATCCGGTCATCCACTTCTCTAGCTCCGTGTTGACGACCCTCTGCTGCGATCATCGGAATCCCGGACTCTAGCGTCGGTTTCATCGGAGAAATAGGCGGGCTAGGTCGTTGACTTCGATGCCAAAGATGATCTACGTCGAGGCGACTCAAACTCAAGCTCCATCTTCACTAGGTCATGAAACTTGTGAAGATAACACACTCTACTACATGGCAAGTGGTAGTGGATGAAGAAATTGGAAGTGGGTTGACTTTAGATTTGGATTTCTCACTCTAAATCTCATGGCACTATTTGAGGTAGCAAGCTTTCTTGAAGCTTGATGAAGATGAAGAAGAAGAAAAGAATAAAATGATAATCAAATAAGAATGAAAACTTATCCTTTTAATTATGGTACCATGGCTAAGTTAAGCCCTCATGCTTAACTTGTGTAGAGAATTTACCAAAGACTTGGGTTAAGGGTTGGGTTAAAGAATTATCAAAAGTAATGACAAAAAGAGTGGACTTTGTCAAGATTTCTCCAAGCTTCTTCAAGCTTGACAACTTTGACCAAGTTCATTTCTTTTGTTAATTCTCTTGATAAAACAATACCCTAATCTTAAACTTAATCTTGATATAATTCTCATACACACAACTTGTATGTATTATCAAACATGATACAAACATATGTACACAAATATATATCATATATACACTTATGCACAAACTAGTGAGTAAACAAATCTTAAGTGAACCAATACTAGTTAATGTAAAGTAATATATCAAATATATAATTATACATTAAATCAACACTTGATTTAATGATCCGGTCATACTGCATATAACCGACTAATATCAAGTGTATCAATGTATCGAATCAACATTTGATTCGGTAACCCGGCTATATCTTATATAACCGTCCGATGTTACAATTTGCGAGAATAGAATTCAGTATCACATACTGGTATCATTCTCGGTCCCGCACATATCTTATATGCGCTCCTATTTCATTTCGCTTGAGCCAGGAAACCTCTATATAGGACTCTAAAGACTCGTCAATATGCCGGCAGTAGGTGATGATCATATCAAACACCCACAAGCCGCAAGCGGTCTCCTAAACATAACGGCCACCCGGGTATTGAGCGATCGAAGATCAACGAGCAAGCCCGCTCACACTCCTGTGAATCCAACCAGCAACACTTACCGTACAGTCCGGTCTGTTCGTCTGATATGTCGCATATCTAGCCTAGGGGTGGTAAACGTCAGACCCCAGTAGCTTGATAAGTCATGCCGACGTAAGGTCCATAACAAGCGTGAAACTACTGATAACTCTTACCAGTATATCACTGCAACCCTGGCCAGGGATTTCCAGTTATGGCCAGTCGAGCATAGCACAACATCAACCCCCAATACCGGGAGAGACGAATCCCCTCCTATCGCTCATTGCCTCCATGTGAATCGGGACTGTACCCAAAAACCACATGTTTGCACGACTCAATAGAGCCGTGGTAGGGTGGAAATCAAAGCACAGTGGGAGACACACAAGACTCTATGACGATCTCGGGTCAATAGACTATGCTGTAGCAGTGTCACCGGAGAACTGCCATCTGACGTAAGGTATAATACCATGTGGGAGTTCTCGGCGAGTCCGTTCAGTGTACACAGTCTCCACTGAGCACCCGCATACCATCTCTGATGTCAAACACCAATGGATATGGGATCATCCATCGCCCATCACATGGGTCGAGAAGATATACGCTTGTCTACTCTGGAATACCAATTCCCCGTCTCGATATTCCCACGACTAGGAACATTGAAGGATGTACTCATGGACTACCCAGGCCCCAATAGTATGATCTACATCATAGTCCTGGAAGTTGAGTACACATCCTAAGGTCTTTATCAACATGTAACAGAGAGACAGAAAGTATACATGTTAAGATAAAGAGCAACCAGATAGCGTACTATCATGTCGAACAAGAATGTCCAACCTATATATGTCCCAGCATCCACTACAATATACATCCAATGTACAGTAATGGCCTCTAGGGCATACATATAACTAACATACTTAACCTCCTGCCGGGTCTCATAGCCTGGAACAACCGTAGTGTCAAGTCTGGGTAAACAAGAACCTCCATGTCACCGTCCTTGTGGCTACCGGAGTACCTCTCGGGTGTCTGAGGTTACCCACCATATCTGCGGAGTGGTTAATGGGATGTCAAACCTAATTGAATCTTTAGGTCCTATTGAATTTTCCGTAATCGTTTGCCGTTCTGGAATCACTTCCAGTTCTACCATACTCCCACTACTGTTTTCTGAAAAAATCCATTTTACTAAAACTGTGGCGAGTCAAGAACAATATAACTATTGATCTTCCAGATGGTAGAAAGTCAACCCTCGACATAGCCTGGGCCAACCCACAAACTGCCATTACAGAAACGTGCCTTGAGTTATCCAGAGTCTGGTTTTAATCATATGCCGGACAACTCCCCGTACCTTAACATCGTTAAGATATGAACCATTCTATATCCAATATAGAAACTTTGGCACTTATTTAATTGGAACCAGATTCTAAACATGCAGCTGCCTCGAGTGCATATCAACTTAATGGAGAGAGGCTAAACAGCATTACTCAACTTAGAAATCCATACTATTATGAGTAACCTGAAAGAGAAACAAGTTTCTCTAAACCATTACTATCATCTGAATACCACTCACAAGTATCTACATCTTCGATCTCCTTGAAGAATCCTGATGCTTGCGATACGTGGTTCTCTACTTTATTCTTATACCCACAACTTCTCAAAACTTAGACATTGTATTTCTATGAAACACTTGTCTAAAAACTAGAGAAGTCACAAGTGAACAAAACATAGTACGAGGACCAACCCCTTTGTCCTGACGGACACTGGACAACATACAATACTCTGTATAAGTCCGCTGAGTTGAATAACTCAAAACCTGTGCATTGTAGTTTGAAAACTGTACCCAGGAGATTTCCTCAAATATCACCAATTACAACGAATTCCGATATAATGAGGATGATCACCTAATTCCCAATAACTTACTCCCACTCATCATCTGTAAAACCATACATATGTGAGAATCATACCTGGTAAATACATACCCTTGAGTAAGTATCTAATCGGGAAAGCAGTTTTTCTTTAACAATGCACAGTGAAACGAAACATGAAAATGTTTCGTAGCGGTATCCGGGTATTCCTACAAATGCCTCTTCCATAATCTAATTCATGACTATAACCGTATATTTCTTTGCCATCTCTCCAAATCCGTTTATTTGTCTTTATTCATTACCTTCTGTACACCCTTTTAGGATAAGTGGTTTTCTTCCTTCCCTACCATTCGGCACCAGCCTATGGTTTGGAAGAAGACTATCCCGTAAGAATAATAGGTGTACCCTCCTAAACCAAGGAGTACTCGCAACTTGAGAGAAGGTGATGATAAAAGACAACTGAATAATACCTTATTCTATTTCTCCCAATCTGGGGAAAAAAGCAAAGGCGAAATAGGAGTGGCGATGAAGTACGCGGTTTGGTCGTGAAAGATAACAGTCGCAATTTACTTTGCCCTCTTTCTAATCCCTTTATTTTGTCTTTACTTATTACCTTCTGTACACCCTACTTAGGCTAATTGGTTTTCTTCATTCCCTACCTTTCGGCACTTGCCTATGGTTTGGAAGAAGACTATCCAGTAAGCATAATAGGTGTACTCTCCTAAACCAGGGAGCCCTCGCAACCTGAGAGAAGGTGATGATAAAAGACAACTGAATAAACCAATTTAATTTCTCCTGAACCTGGATCCATCCTCGAAGAAGTCCCTTCGAGTTCGTATATGACCAAACAATGGATCTATCCAATGGAAGTGGATGTTCTTAGTGATACGAGGTGTTCTGAGAAATTCAAAGGGTAGAAGAAGGAGCAGCAATGACTTATGCAACTCGGACAATCCAAAAGCCAGTATTTTAAGAAGGTTCAGTCAACTTGGTCACTGAGTCATAGTCGGGGGTCGGTCAAAGGTCACTGCCAAAGAGGGAGAGAAAAGAAACACTCTGCGTGCACTCTAACCTAGATCAGAATAGTTATCACTTTAGCTAATCAGGAAACCTCCCACTGTACTGTCAAATTCTCCTCCAAACCTGAAAGAAGAATCAATCGGGATCACCCGAAGAGTAAACCAACTCATCAGTGGGAATCGGGATCCAACTCTTATCGCATGATAACGTGAAGGAATCCATTCATGTTATCACACTCCAGAAGGTATGCGCATACTTGGCAAGTTTCAGTTTCTTTAGAAACTCCCGATATGATTTTTGTCCTATGCTCTTATGGCCTTGGCATTAGGTCAAAATGCTATAAGTCACATGCCAAGTTCTACCCATCATTATCTTGTCAATTTGAACCCACCCGCACATGCCCCTGACGTAGGCCAAATGGCAGAGCGACTGTCCCAAACTAACTCATCTATCTATGCAACAAATGAATACCCAGCAGCTACCAAACACTATGCCTTGGCGTTAGGTCAAAATACATAGCATGAATACTACTGAATACCCAAAAGAAATGACGGAGAGCTACGGCTAGTTTTTGGCGAAAAACCTTTAACGTAATGAACTTGATATCACTGAAGGAACCTGATAGCATTTTATAAAAATATAGTGGCGAAAACCTTTGCTAAAGAGGTCACTCCCGGTGAAGGGATCTCGGCTGTTTCCTCGTGGAATGAGGTGCAGGATATTCCAACTGAATACCGCGATGCAAAGCAACATGTAATCGACTATAGTGAAGTTATTACCCAGACGCAAACTTCTGCCCAAGGGGTCACTCCCGGTGAAGGGATATCGGCCCTTGCCTCGTCGAATGAGGTGCAGGATATTCCAACCGAATACCACTGTGCAAAACAAAAGGAAACGTCTTTGTAATAACACTTTTTAAAACCGTTCCAACAACATCCAAACAGGTTTGTTTTCCTTTGCATTGATCAGAATCAACGCAGTCCCATCAATTAATCACACCAGAAAAGAACGAAAATAAAATGTATGTATATGCCATCCGCATTAGTCACTGGGTTCCGTCATCACCCGTTAGGTTACTTAACTAACGACAGAGCGGGGACTGGACTAGCGCGGGTGTAAAACATATATAACATCTACTAGTATATATACCAATATACAATAATCGCTCCAGGCGTGATAATATTCAACATTACAGAAAAGTAATAAGCATCACAGAACAATACAGATAATCTGGGATCCCCGGTTTCACAGAGCCGCTACTGAAACCCGACGTTCCCCTGGTCGTGTGGATAGCCTGTGCAATGAAACCAAGACCCCTACGGGTGCGGCAAGTTACCCGCCAAAACCTGAAGCGAGGCAGCCCCTTACAGCATAGTGAATGGACCACCCTGCACTTCACGGAATCCGGTAACTTAAGCACCCCTCCTTGGGTCAACCTGTACCCCCTGCGAGTGCGGCGAATAGTCTGCCAATTCTAGAGTGAGGCCCCTCTGCCTCTCAAAGCCATGAGATGCGGACCCGTTGCCCTCTAGAACCCGGCTATCCGTGCACTCCGTCGTGGGGTAAACCTAGTACAGAAACGAAAAATATGTACAACGGGTACATCAAGCTCAGCCCGGTCGTGCCCCAAAAGAATATTATACAAACAGGCAGTGACGGCAGTCCACATGTTGGACGCTCGCCCCGCAATATCAAATGTACAAATAAATCCAAACTGCACTACCATTGCACACTGCTATCCACCATGACAAATCCGCAACATCACAGCACAACACAGAACATCAACGCGAATGTCGCGTTCGCAAATCAGTCTAAATGGACTATAGCAATTAGACGCAATTTACCGCTCGAATGACATTCACGGTCGGAGATATAATGTAAGTACTGTAAACTAACAAGTTTAAAATTCCGATCGACAAAACTTCCCGAAGTGGGCCCCATGTACATCTGTAGTACAGTAATAAAATCTTGGCCCAAAAGAAATATTCTAGAAACCAAAATTTTCTATGCAGGAGGTTACTGTAGAAAAATGGCACCTTAATGCTCCAAACCTGCGGCGGAACCGCGGCCAAACCCTGGATTATGCGGCGGTTCCGCGGCAGTACTGTGGAGTCACTGAACCAAATTTCACTAGAATTCTTAAAAAAGCCTGCACGATTTTCTGAGATGCTCAAAAATATTTTTAGACCTGTTTAAAAATTCGACAGAAACTTTAACATGAAAATCGCTGTTTCGGAAATTTCGTTCGATCGGTGATTTAAACGCGTTAGAACAAGTTAGTAAAGCTTAATGGCGTGGCTCTGATACCATGTAAGTCTACGGTAGCGCCCCGGCCGTCAATCTGACGCCAAACGCGAAACAAAAACTTTTATAACAGGCACTATCGCATACTATAACCCGGATCTGCCATTAACGCAAAACTAACAAACTACAAAGTGGGTAGAAAGGTTATACCGAACGATCCGAGTCCTTCGGTCTTTAACCATCATCCCACGCTCCGTTGCGGCTGCTCCGATCTCCTGGCTCCTCGTCGAGATGGCACCACATCTAAGGATCTTTAAACGGGCTCCCGCCTCTATACCGAGGCAACTCGGTCATCAAATCTGCTAAAAGAGATGACCAAGATTGATGTAGTGAATGAGTAGAACACTTTGTCTCGCTTCATCTAAAACCATGGATGAACGGTTAATGATGTTGCCTTTTGAATGGAATGAAATGAGAAATGAGCTATCAAATTTCCATGAACCAGATTACATAAACTTTTTAATCAACAACCATAATACCTCCATACAATGGCCAGCCACTATATGAGGAGGGGGTGGTGAGTGTAGGAGGAAGGGTGACCATAAGTGAAGCTTATCATCTAAAGGAATTAATGCAAAGGGTGACTCATTTAAACACCTCATCAAAACAATCAATGCAAACAATGAATCACTAATCCTAGTCATCAACCATTAATGCAAAATGGTGACTCATAAACCTAGTCACCAAATCAAGAAGCTTCCTCATGACTCAGCCACCCACAAGAAAAAGATAAATCCGCATTAAACTGAATGTTTAAGACGGGTGATAGAAAACTGGCAACTTCCAAAAGCGATCCGGAAACGAATTTCAGGATAACCCCGTAACAGTATAAACATACCCGCATTTGTATTATGACCGAATACAAATGCAATTGAGACAAAGATATTATATCTACACAATATAATACATGGATCCGGCTTAAACCAAAGCCCACCAGTATTATCTGTCCGAAATATGATACGTGCGTAAACGCACGTGCATTTTCCGAACCCTGCCATAAAACCATACGGCCTCTAGAACGTTTCGCCCGAACTTAGGAAACTATCTGTGGGGGACTTTAATGACTCATCAGTACCCTGGCAGTGGGTTTAACCACAAGCCGTCAGCGGCACTAGCTGTGCGTAACGGCTGCCCATGTACTGACCTCAAGGGAAGCCGAAGAGTGAACTCATCTTGGAACCCTACTGATCCTAATAGTGACAATATACATACAGTCCGGTCCGTTCGTCTATGAGTATCACATATCGGGCCTAGGGGGCTGGTAACGTCAGACCCCCAATAGCGGTATAAGTCGTGTCGGAGTGTAGCCCAGAACACCCTGAGATACTACTGGAGTACCTACCAGTAAATCTCCTACCTCGGCCGAGGGTTTTGTGTAATGGCTCTCCTAGACACAGCATGATCTCACCCCCAATACCGGGAGAGACGAATCCCCTGCCGATCCGCTCACTTGCCTCCATGTGGCTCGGGACTGTACCCAAAAAGAACCTGTTTGCACGACTCCTTTGAGCCGTGGTAGGGTAGGAATCAAAGCACAGTGGGAACTCACACGAGACAAATGACGACCTTAGGTCGATGAACTAACCTGTACACATGTCAGCAGGGAACTGCTATCTGACGCTAGGTATAAATACCAACTAGCAGGTTCCCGGCGAGTCCTGTCCGGTGTACTCATAACCCATTGAGCACCTGTATACATCTTAGGTGATCCAACTGACACCAGTGGCTTGTGAGACCGGCCACCGTCCCTCGTCGGGGTCTCCACTGTATACACTAGTCTACTCCGGAGTATCGATGCCCTGTCTCGAAACTCCCACGACTAGGGACCACAATTAAGGATGTGCTTATAGACTACCCAACTCTCACGTATATGATCGCCATCATACTGTTGGTAGTCAAGCAAGATCCTAAGGGCTCTATCAACGTGTAATAGTGATCAGTCACCTGAACCAGATAGCATACTATCATCTCGAGTAAGAATGTGCTACCGGTATAGGTCCTCCTCAATCATTGCAATCATGTACCTGCGATCCAATAATTGATTTTGAGGGCACTATATCCAACAGGTGTCATCCAGATCTTCTATTGAAAAACCTCGTGATAAGAGGAGCTTGACCAAGTGTAGCATAGGAAACCATTTATTTTCAAGAATATGTCATCTACGTACAATGCGTGGAAGACAACCTTACTCTCTAGAACCTTTTTGTATATATAAGGTTCATTTATCATTTAGATGAAGTCAAACTCTTTGACTGTCACATAAAAACAAATGTTCCAACTCTGCGACGCCTGCTTTAACCCATAAAGCAACTTGCACACGTTTCTGCTACTCCCACTGTCTATGAAACCCTCTGGCTATATACTTATAGACGCTCTCTTCTAAATCGCTATTTAGAAAAGCAGTCATGACACCCAACCGCCAGATATCGTAGTCATGGTATGTAGCAATGGCAAGTAGGATCCGGATGGACTTAAGCATAGACACTGAAGAAAAGGTTTCATCATTATCCACTCCTAGTCGATGACGAGAACCTTTTACAAGAAGTCTAGCTTTGAAAGTCTCAACTTTTCCATGTACACCAAGTAATCTTCTCAATATATACTTGCTCCTGATGGGGATTTAACCCTTCAGATAAAGCAACCAAAGTCCATACTTTGTTGGTGTATATGGATTCCATCTCAGATCGCTTAGCATCCAGCCATTCTTACATAGTCGCCACTCCTGATGGCCTGCTCGAAACTAGTTGGTTCATCATTTCATGATGCCATCCTTGCTCCCACTGTCATAGGGAAAACCGAAGTATCTCTCAGGTGGATGAGGAACCCTACCAGATCGGCGGAGAGGCTGAGCTTCGTTTGAGACTATTGAATCCTTTGGTTTCACCAAATCATCAGCTGTTAGTTTGTCTAGCTGGAACTCCTTCAAGTTCTACCTCGTGACTGTAGGGTTCCTAGGCACACTATAGAGGTCTCACAAGGCATCGAACAAGCCAATTTAAAATTTTATGGGTGCCGAGAAACCCTAACACGGATCATTGGCTAGATTTCTAGGCGAAACTATAAACTAGTTAACACTTTAACTAGAAGTGAGAAGCTACAACCTTTGTAGATCCGGATTTCCACTTCCTTAGCTCCACGTGGGTGTCCTCTCGCTGTCCATCATGAATCCCGAACCCAATCGTCGGCTTCATCGGAGAAACGGGCGAGCTAGGTCGTCGGCTTCGTGTCAAAGACGATCTACGTCGAGGTTCCACTAGTTCAAGCTCCGACGTCACAAAGTTGTGAAACTTATGAAGAAAACACCCAAAACAACCTGGCAAGAGGTAGAGGGTGAAGAAATAGGAGGTGGGTTCACTTTAGAATTGGATTTATCTCACTAGAACTCAAGTTGCCATTAAAGTAGCAAGCTTTTTCTTTTTGGAAGAAGAAGATGATGAAGCTAGTTATGATAAGTTCTTTTTTAAAATGAAAAGAAAATACAAACTTATCATAACTTTAACTAGGGTTAAGTGTAGAGAATAAACCATGGTCATTTGAGTGGGTTAGGGTTAAGCATGAAGACAAGAATGGTTAGCAAAGTCAAAGCTTCATGAAACTTCAATATGAAACAAAAATTGCCACCATTTTCATCTTAAAGTTTATCCAAATAAATGAATAAACAAACAAATGAATAAATGCATAATCAAAACCCTAATCTCAAGTTAACTATGGTTTAATTCTATACACTTAACCATATGATCAAGTATCATCAAACATGATACAAATATGTGCACAAAAGTATATCACATATACAATGTGTAAATCAAGTGAGAAAAATCTGTTTAAAATGAACCAATACTAGTTAATGCAAAGTAATATATCAAATATATAATTATACATTAAATCATTAAATCAACAATTGATTCAATGATCCGGTCATATCGCACATAACCGACTAGTATTCAATGCATCGATTTATCGAATCAATGATTCGATAACTAGGTCATATCTCATACAACCAATCGAAATATTAATCGCGAGAATCAAATACGGTATCACATACATGCATTATTCTCGGTCCCGCACATATCTCATATGCACTCCTATTTCGTTTCGCTTGAGCTAGGAAACCTCTGTGTAGGACTCTAAAGACTCGTCAATACGCCGGTAGCAGATGATGATCATATCAAGCACCCACAAGCCGCAAGCGGTCTACTAAACGTAACGGCCACCCAGGTATTGAGCGATCAGAAGATCGACGAGCTAGCCCGCTCACACTCCTGCGAATCCGACCAGTAACACTTACCATACAGTCCGGTCTCTTCGTCTGATATGTCGCATATCAAGTTTAGGGGTGGTAAACGTCAGACCCCAATAACCCGATAAGTCGTGCCGATGTGAGGCTCATAACGGGTCGAGAAACTACTGGTAACACTTACCAGCAAATCTCTGATCAGCCCTGGCCAGGGACTTCCCTGCTACGGCCAATCGAGCACTGCGCAACATCAACCCCCAATACCGGGAGAGACGAAACCCCTCCTATCGCTCATTGCCTCCATGTGACTCGGGACTGTGCCCAAAGGCCACCGTTTTGCACGCCCTCTTGGACGTGGTAAGGTGGAGATCAAAGCACAGTGGGAATCACACAAGACTCTATGACGATCTCGGGTCTACAGACTAACCTGTACAAGTGTCACCTGAGAACTGCCATCTGACGTGAGGTATAATACCATCTGGGAGTTCTTGGAGAGTCCGTCCAGTGTACTCAGTCTCCACTGAGCACCCGTATACCATCTCTGATGTCAAACACCAATGGATATGGGATCATCCATCGCCCATCACATGGGTCGAGAAGCGTATACGCTAGTCTACACTGGTATATCGATGCCCCGTCTCGATACACCCACGACTAGGGACCTTGAAGGATATACTTATGGACTACCATGTCCCCACTAGTATGATCTGCATCATAGTCCAGGTAGTCAAGTACAAATCCTAAGGGCTTTACCAACATGTAACTATAAGACAGTATAAAGAGACTAGTGTACATGTTAAGATAAAGAGCAACCAGATAGCATACTATCATGTCGAGCAAGAAAGTCATCTCTATATATGTCCAAGCATCCAATATAATATACATCATCTGTACAATACTGGCCTCTAGGGCATACATACAACTAACAATCTCCCACTTGCACTAGGGCCAGCTGCTGTAGTATCGCATACTGAGCATCCCGAAGAGTCTCTCAAACTGTATCTGGGGAATGGCCTTCGTGAGTGGATCCGCAGTGTTGTCCTTCGTGTCAACCCTCCTGACCTCGATCTCCCGGCGATCAACTATCTCCCGGATCAGGTGATACCGCCTCAGAATATGCCTGGATCGCTGATGGGACCTGGGTTCCTTGGCCAAAGCCACTGCTCCATTGTTATCGCAATACAAAGGTATTGGATGCTCAATGGATGGAACTGTAAGTCCACGTTGCGACCCCCGGTTCTTACGGGGAGGCGGAAACGGTATAAAAATCAAATTTTTAGCGCAAGGGGCAACATGGACTAAGCAAAGTCGGGATCTTTGACTAAACTAAAACTAGCAAACTTAGCTAAAGAGAGTTAGCTACTCGGATGGAGATGGTTATACCTTAACTTGAACTCCTTCGTCTTCAAGCTCCGATGGTGGTTCGATGGCTCCTTCTCGTTGTCTCCGTACGCCGAAGATAGATCCACTTGAAAGCTCCAACCTTTAGCTCCTTCTTCGTTCTTTGAAGAAACTAGTTCACTTGGTTTGCTAAACCTAGTGAACTAGAATGAGTAGAGAAGAAATAGAATGGGATTTTATCTATGGTTCTTGATTCTCAACTCATGAGACAAGAGAACCATAGATCAAGAGAGGGAGCAAGAGGTTGAGGGTGAGAGCAAGAGGAGAGCTCAAGAACAAGAGAGAGAATGAGCAAGAAAGAATGAGGCTCTCTTTTGTCTCTCACCCTCTCATAATCCAATGTAATCATAACTCATCATATCAATAAAAGTCTTATGTGATGGTTGAAGCAACCATAACCTTATCATGTCATGCACTCATTTTACTCAAATGAACAAGCAAGTAAAAGTCTTTGGCATGAAATGATAACCATGGTTATTATGATGGTCAACTAGTCAAGCCTAGTCAACCGGTCAACAAAGTCAACAAGTCAACAAAAGTCAACAAGTCAACAAAGTCAACAAAAGTCAACAACCAAGTCACCATAATACTTAATTAATATAATAGTTAATCGCATATCATATTCTCATTAGGGTTGAGCAAAAAGTCAAAAAGTCAACGGTCAACTGTCAACAACCCTAATGAGAATCCGCTGTCTGTGCCTCCCTGTCAACTGTGCATACACACCCGCATCCGCGTTCCGAGGAACACGAATGCAAACTGGATAAATCCAATCCCATACGATACACTAGGATCTGGCTTAAACCAAAGCCCGCTAGTGTAAACTGTCCGGACACTGTACGTGCACAAGTGCACGGATGTGACCGAACCCTGTCGCAAAACCATGCGACCTGTCGCAATACCATGCGACCTCTACTCTTTTGCCTAAAGGCGAAAAGCTTTCTGTGTGGGATTCTAAAGACTCGACACTACTCTGGCAGTGGGTTTAACCACAGACCGCAAGCGGCACTAGCTGTGCGTAACGGTCCCCAGGTAATGCCGACAAGAAGACCGACGAGGCGAAACCCATCTGAACTCCTACTGAGCCTGAGTGTGACATTCTCCGTACAGTCCGGTCTGTTCGTCTGATACATCGCATGGCGGGCCTAGGGGGCGGTAAACGTCAGTCCCCCAATAGCGGTACAAGTCGTGCCGGAGCGAAACCCAAAACACCCTGAGATAACACTGGAAACCTACCAGTATATCTCGTTTGCCCTGGCCAGGGACTACTCGTGTAATGGCTCTCCTAGACACAGCGCGATGTCAACCCCCAATACCGGGAGAGACAAATCCTGTCTAACCGTCACTGCCTCCAAGTGATTCGGGACTGCACCCAACCACTACCTGTTTGCACGACTCCTTTGAGCCGTGGTAGGGTAGTGATCAAAGTACAGTGGGAACACACTCGAGGCGGAGTGACAGTGTCAAGTCAGCGGACTAAGCTGTACTCATGTCACCTGGGAACTGATAACTGACGATAGGTATAATACCAACTAGTCAGTTCCCGACGAGTCCTGTCCAGTGTACCCGTAACCTAACGAGCACCCGCATACTATCTCAAGTACGACGTACTGACGGCTGTGGGACAGACCGTCTCCCACACTGGGATGAGAAGCGCATGCGCTGGTCTACTCCGGAGTATCGATGCCCTGTCTCGATAGTCCTGCGACCAGGGACCTGCATAAGGATGTGCTTATAGATTACCCAGCCCCACTAGTGTGACGGCCATCACATCGCTGGTAATCAAGCAAAGATCCTAAGGGCTCTACTAATGTGTATAGGCGATATACAAAAATAAACACATGTACACATTGAAGTAGAAACAAACCAAGTAGCATACTACTATTTTGAGTAAGATTGTATATACAAGGTGAATATCCCAAGCATCCATTAAGTAATATACAAACTAGTATGATATAGTAATGGCCTCTAGGGCATATACACTAACAATCTCCCACTTGCACTAAGGCCATGTACTGGCGTATCGAAGACCTATCATCTCGATCAGCCGCTCGAACTGAGTCTGGGGCAAGGCCTTGGTGAATGGATCTGCAGTGTTGTCTTCTGAAGCGACTCTCCGAACCTCGATCTCCTGGCGATCCACGATCTCCCTAATCAGGTGATACCGCCTCAAGATGTGCCTGGATTTCTGATGGGATCTTGGTTCCTTCGCTAAAGTTATAGCCCCGTTGTTGTCGCAATGCAGAGGTATTGGATCAACAATGGACGGAACCACCTGAAGTTCTTTCAAGAACTTCCTCATCCAGACAGCTTCTTTTGCGGCATCAGATGCAGCGATGTATTCCGCTTCCATCGTCGAGTCTGCAACGGTTTCCTGTTTGGAACTCTTCCAACACACCGCCCCTCCATTGAGGGTAAAGACAAAACCCGACATGAACTTGGAATCATCCTTGTCACTCTGGAAGCTGGAGTCAGCAAAGGCCTCGATCTGGAGGACTTTTCCGCCATACACCAAGAACATCTCCTTAGTCCTTCTCAGGTACTTGAGAATGTTCTTTACCGCTATCCAGTGTTTCTCCCCAGGGTTAGACTGATACCGGCTTACCACACTCAGTGCATAAGCTACATCCGGTCTGGTACACAACATCGCATACATTATAGAGCCTACCGCAGAAGCGTAGGATATAATAGACATGCGATCCCTCTCCAAATCAGTCTTGGGAGACATCTCTTTAGAGAGGGTGATCCCGTGACAAGCCGGTAGGTTACCGCGCTTGGAATCTTCCATACTGAACCTCTTCAGTATGGTGTCGATGTACCTGGACTGTGAAAGTCCTAATATCCTCTTGGATCTGTCACGGTAGATCCGGATACCCAGAATGTATGAGGCATCACCCAGGTCTTTCATGGAGAACCTGTGTGACAAGAACCCCTTGACAGATTGTAGCATAGGAATGTCATTTCCTATTAAGAGAATGTCATCCACGTACAAAACGAGGAATACTACAGTTCTCGCTACAAATCTACTATAGATGCATGGTTCATCTGGATTTTTGATAAAGCCAAATTCTTTGACCGTCTCATCAAAGCAGATGTTCCAACTCCGCGATGCCTGCTTTAGCCCATAGATGGACTTAAGCAACTTGCACACCTTTCCGCTGCTCCCACTCTGAATGAAACCCTCTGGTTGGTCCATATAGACACACTCCTCTAAATTTCCATTTAGAAAAGCTGTCTTTACGTCCATTTGCCAGATCTCATAATCGTGGAAGGCAGCAATGGCAAGAAGGATCCGAATGGATTTCAGCATGGCTACTGGAGAAAAGGTTTCGTCGTAGTCCAAGCCAGGTCTTTGACGAAAACCTTTTGCTACCAACCTAGCTTTATAGGTCTCAACCTGTCCATCTACACCAATCTTCCTTTTGAAGATCCACTTGCATCCTACGGGTTTTACCCCGTCTGGAGCAATGTCCAACGTCCATACTTTGTTGGTGTACATGGACTCCATTTCGGTCCGCATTGCATCCAGCCATTTCACTGAGTCAACGCTCTGAACGGCCTGCTGGAAGCTAGTAGGCTCATCATAATCTATGATGCAATCCTCTCTATCCCCGTCTATGAGAAAACCGTAGTATCTCTCGGGCGGATGAGACTGCCTACTACTTCTGCGGAGCGGCGTAGGAATGTCCTGTTCTGTTGAACCCTCTGGTTCCACTAACCTTTCAGTAATAGTCTGTGGTTCTGGAATTTCTTCCAGTTCTACTACGCTCCCACTAATCTCCTTTTCCAAGAACTGGTGTTCTAGAAAGTGGGCATTACGAGAAACAAGGACTTTTTGTTCCTCTGCGTAGTAGAAAAGATACCCCCTGGTGTTCTTTGGGTATCCCACAAACTTGCACAGTACTGAGCGTGCCTCGAGTTTGTCCGCATGCTGCTTTTTGACAAAAGCTGGACATCCCCAGATCTTCAGATATTGAAGATAGGGTTTCTTCCCACTCCACATTTCATATGGGGTGGTAGGCACAGTCTTAGTCGGAACTCGGTTCAAAAGGTATGCAGCTGATTCTAGCGCATACCCCCAGAATGATCGCGGTAACTCAGCGTTACTCATCATGGACCGCACCATATCCAATAGGGTGCGGTTCCGTCTCTCCGATACACCGTTATGTTGCGGGGTGTATGGAGGAGTAAGCTGAGAGAGAATTCCGTTCTCTTTTAGATAGTCCAGGAACTCGGCACTTAAGTATTCTCCACCTCGATCCGATCTTAGAATCTTAATACTTTTGCCGGTCTGTTTCTCTACTTCATTCTTATACTCCTGGAATTTTCCAAAGGCTTCGGACTTATGTTTCATTAAGAAGACATAACCGTACCTTGAGAAGTCATTCGTAAAAGTAATGAAGTAAGAATGTCCGCTTTGGGCATGTGTAGACATTGGACCGCACACGTCACTGTGTACGAGTCCCAAGAGCTCGCTCGCTCTCACTCCATGTCCAGTAAACGGAGTCTTTGTCATCTTTCCTTTGAGACAGGATTGACAAGTGGCATACGACTGATATTCGAACGCATTCAAATACCCTTCTGTATGTAACTTCGTCAACCTTCTCTCATTGATGTGACCCAATCTACAATGCCATAAGAAAGTCTGATTTATTTCTGGAGACTTTCTTTTGTGTGTATTCTGGACATTAAAAATCTGTGGTTGGTTTAACACGTATATACCATTACTCAATGTACCTGACCCAATCAGAACTTGATTAAGGTGAATGTTTACAACATTACTTACAAACGCAAATTCATAACCTTCTTTAGAAACTAAAGATACAGAAATGATATTACAAGTTGCGTTGGGTACAAAAAAGCAATTACGCAAAACCAAAACATGTCCATCTGACATTCCCAGGTGATAGTCCCCTACGGCTTTAGCATCCATGCTATCTCCGTTTGCAACTCTGAGGGTCATGTCACCGGCCTTCAAAACCCTACGGTTTCTCAACGCCTGCAAAGAATTACAGATATGAGATCCTGATCCGGTATCCAATACCCAGGAAGTAGAGTTTATTGAAAGACAGTTTTCAATAACATACACACCTGAAGCTGAAGCTGCAACTTGCTTCAATTCCTGTGTTCTGGCCTTCCAGGCCCTGCAATCATTCTTCCAGTGTCCTTTCTTATGACAATAGAAGCATTCTTCCTTATCCACAAGCTTCCCCGCTATCTTTGTTGCTTTTGCTTTTCCCTTCGTATCCACTTTACTAACACCGCCCCTTGGTTTGGCGGGGGCTTTCTTCTTCTTTCCCTTGGCTTTCGCCTTGGACCTAGAAGAAGACGATCCTCCTACAAACAAAGTGGATGTTTCCCTACCTTTCTGTAGGGTGCCCTCTACGCTCCTCAGCATGTTGAGGAGCTCTGATAGTTCAACCTCTTTTTCTTGTAGGTTGAAGTTCAGTGTAAACTGGGCGTAAGTGGAAGGAAGGGACTGGAGAACTATATCCGTATATAGCTCACTCTCCAATGTGATCCCTAGGTCAGCGAGCTCCTCAATGTAGCCGATAATCTTTAGCACGTGCTCGGCTACTGATGATCCGACGGCCATTCTTGTCGAAAATAACTTTTTCGACGCTTCGTATCTTGCGATACGTGATTGCTCTCCATACAGTTCTTTTGTATGGAGCAATATGGACTCCATGTCCATATTCTCATGCCTCCTCTGATGTTCGTTGTCCATCGAGGCAAGCAGGAGGCACTTGGCCTTCGCGCTATCAATCTCCCAAGTCTTGCGGATTTCCTTATCCGCGACACTGGAAGTTGGACCAGGGACAGGGGGAGCTTTGGTGGTAAGAAGATACCCCAGCTTGTCATAAGTGATTGCTATCTTGACATTCTTGAGCCAATCTTTGTAGTTTGGCCCTGTCAGTTTGTTTTTATCTAGGAGTAACTTAAGTCCAGTCATGTTGATTGGTCGCTGCAATTAGGAGAGAGAAGAAGAAACACTCAGCATGATGCTCTTGCAAGTTTAGAGTGGTTTTTAGTTTGTCTAAACAGGATGGCTCCCACTGTTTCTCGAATCCCTCCTCAAACCATAAAGGAAGAATTAGTCAGGATCAATCCCACCGTACAATACTTGCTTAACCGTTCAGCCAGGCAGGTGTCGGTACTTCGAGGGAGGTTTTCCAACGCTTTCGCGAAGTTCCTTAATTAAAGAACCTCTTTTCCCTGGGGGCGTAGCCCCGCTAACACCTTTCTAGGCACCTACTAGGTTTATAGCATTGATCGTTAAGTGAGAAATTTCCCGAGGAGTAGCATATACTCACAGTAGGATCGGGATCCAAATATCATCGCATGACGAAACTGAAGGAATCCTACCAGAATCATCACACTCCAAATGGTATGCAAATCTAGCAAGTTTCAGTACTTATGAAACTCCCGATGTGGATTTTTGCCCCATGCTCTTATGACCTTGGCGTGAGGTCAAAATGTCATAAGTCACATGTCAAGTTCGTCCCATCATTATCCAGGTTAATTTGAACCCACCCGTACATACCCTTGACGTAGGCCAAAATGGCAGTACGACTGTCTCAAACCAACGCATTCTATCTATGCAACAGATAAATATCCGGCAGCTACCAATCACTATGCCTTGGCGTGAGGTCAAAATACATAGCTTGAATACTACCGAATATTTAACTGAAATGATGGAGGGCTACGGATGGTTTTGGCAAAACCGTGAACGTAGTGAACTTGATTTGGTCGATGGAACGAGATAGCTTTTAAATGGAGTGGCTCAAACTCCGTATTTTAAAAGTTTGTTTTGAAAAGAACCGAGTGGTTTTTCGAAAGTGTTCCAACGACTTTAACTTGGTTTATTATCTTGCATTAGTTCTTTTAATGCGTGATATTCTTGCATTAGTTCTTTTAATGCGTCCCATCATTTAATCCTACCATTGCAGAAAACAACCAAAATATGACCTACGCTTATGCCATTCGCATTCGCCACGGGGCCCCGTCATTACCCGTTAGGTTACTTAACTAACGACAGAGCGGGGGCTGGGCTAGCGCGTCTGTAAAACATAAGCAACGCCTAAATAATATCATATATAGATATACTGCAATAATAAACATTTCAGATCACAGATGAATACATTGGATATACTAGGAATCTGTAATTTGTACGAGCCTGTAACAAAAGACAGATTACACGGTCGCGGTGAATAGCCAAAACCCCACCCAAGACCCCTACGGGTGCGGCAAACTACCCGCCAAGTACCCGAAGCGTAGCAACCTCCCTCATCTCCATGAGTAGGCCACTCAACACTTCGGCATACCCGGTAGTTTGTGCACCCCTCCATGGGTCTATCCTAGGAGCAAAAACAGTAAAAAGAAATTATACAATGACGGCTACAACCCCGACCCGGTTGTGCGGCCATACAAATAATTATTACATCAATTTACAAATTTACATGAATTGAAAGAAAAGAAAACTCTCGTCTCACAACCCCCGGCTATTCACCCGCGACAATCCAACATATTCATATACACATTCCAGCACATTACAGATCATGTATAACCCCGACCAATCGACTTATAGCGATTAGCCGACGTTCATTACATGCAAACATCACAGATATAACCATCATAGTCAAAGTGCAGTGAAGTTCGGAAAAAAATACGGAATTATAGGACCCCAAAAGGAAATTTCTTTTCTGGAAAATCTGGGCACATATAATATATTTCAAAAATCCCAAAACCAACACAGACACACACTGCACGAAAAACGATGCAGAGAAGACGACAAACCGCGGCGCTTCCGCGGCACATGCCTACCTCGTGCGGCGGAAGCGCGGCGGTTTGAACGAAACAGTGGACCGTTTTTCATGGGTGTTCACACAAAACCCTGAGCCGAATTTAGGAGTATAAAGTTTTTCATTTTGACCAGAAAAAATTTCAACAGAAACTCAGGTTTTGTAAAAGTTTGGTTTTTTTGATTTTTCCGGTTCCGAACTTCGTTACACTTCACTACCAAGCTAGTTTAAGTTTAGTTAGGCTCTGATACCACTGTAAGTCCACGTTGCGACCCCCGGTTCTTACGGGGAGGCGGAAACGGTATAAAAATCAAATTTTTAGCGCAAGGGGCAACATGGACTAAGCAAAGTCGGGATCTTTGACTAAACTAAAACTAGCAAACTTAGCTAAAGAGAGTTAGCTACTCGGATGGAGATGGTTATACCTTAACTTGAACTCCTTCGTCTTCAAGCTCCGATGGTGGTTCGATGGCTCCTTCTCGTTGTCTCCGTACGCCGAAGATAGATCCACTTGAAAGCTCCAACCTTTAGCTCCTTCTTCGTTCTTTGAAGAAACTAGTTCACTTGGTTTGCTAAACCTAGTGAACTAGAATGAGTAGAGAAGAAATAGAATGGGATTTTATCTATGGTTCTTGATTCTCAACTCATGAGACAAGAGAACCATAGATCAAGAGAGGGAGCAAGAGGTTGAGGGTGGGAGCAAGAGAGAGAATGAGCAAGAAAGAATGAGGCTCTCTTTTGTCTCTCACCCTCTCATAATCCAATGTAATCATAACTCATCATATTAATAAAAGTCTTATGTGATGGTTGAAGCAACCATAACCTTATCATGTCATGCACTCATTTTACTCAAATAAACAAGCAAGTAAAAGTCTTTGGCATGAAATGATAACCATGGTTATCAAGATGGTCAACTAGTCAAACCTAGTCAACCGGTCAACAAAGTCAACAAGTCAACAAAAGTCAACAAGTCAACAAAAGTCAACAACCAAGTCACCATAATACTTAATTAATATAATAGTTAATCGCATATCATATTCTCATTAGGGTTGAGCAAAAAGTCAAAAAGTCAACGGTCAACTGTCAACAACCCTAATGAGAATCCGCTGTCTGTGCCTCCCTGTCAACTGTGCATACGTACCCGCATCCGCGTTCCGAGGAACACGAATGCAAACTGGATAAATCCAATCCCATAAGATACACTAGGATCTGGCTTAAACCAAAGCCCGCTAGTGTAAACTGTCCGGACACTGTACGTGCACAAATGCACGGATGTGACCGAACCCTGTCGCAAAACCATGCGACCTGTCGCAATACCATGCGACCTCTACTCTTTTGCCTAAAGGCTCTGTGTGGGACTCTAAAGACTCGACACTACGCTTGCAGTGGGTTTAACCACAGACCGCAAGCGGCACTAGCGGTGCGTAACGGTCCCCAGGTAATGCCGACAAGAAGACCGACGAGGCGAAACCCATCTGAACTCCTACTGAGCCTGAGTGTGACATTCTCCGTACAGTCCGGTCTGTTCGTCTGATACATCGCATGGCGGGCCTAGGGGGCGGTAAACGTCAGTCCCCCAATAGCGGTACAAGTCGTGCCGGAGCGAAGCCCAAAACACCCTGAGATAACACTGGAAACCTACCAGTATATCTCGTTTGCCCTGGCCAGGGACTACTCGTGTAATGGCTCTCCTAGACACAGCGCGATGTCAACCCCCAATACCGGGAGAGACGAATCCTGTCTAACCGTCACTGCCTCCAAGTGCTTCGGGACTGCACCCAACCACTACCTGTTTGCACGACTCCTTTGAGCCGTGGTAGGGTAGTGATCAAAGTACAGTGGGAACACACTCGAGGTGGAGTGACAGTGTCAAGTCAGCGGACTAAGCTGTACTCATGTCACCTGGGAACTGATAACTGACGATAGGTATAATACCAACTAGTCAGTTCCCGACGAGTCCTGTCCAGTGTACCCGTAACCTAACTAGCACCCGCATACTATCTCAAGTACGACGTACTGACGGCTGTGGGACAGACCGTCTCCCACACTGTGATGAGAAGCGCATGCGCTGGTCTACTCCGGAGTATCGATGCCCTGTCTCGATAGTCCTGCGACCAGGGACCTGCATAAGGATGTGCTTATAGATTACCCAGCCCCACTAGTGTGACGGCCATCACATCGCTGGTAATCAAGCAAAGATCCTAAGGGCTCTACTAATGTGTATAGGCGATATACAAAAATAAACACATGTACACATTGAAGTAGAAACAAACCAAGTAGCATACTACTATTTTGAGCAAGATTGTATATACAAGGTGAATATCCCAAGCATCCATTAAGTAATATACAAACTAGTATGATACAGTAATGGCCTCTAGGGCATATACACTAACAGGAACCACACCAAGTTCAGTAATGAACTTCTTGATCCAGACAGCTTCTTTAGCAGCATCGTTGGCAGCGATGTATTCAGCCTCCATCGTCGAGTCTGCCACGGTTTCCTGCTTGGAACTCTTCCAGCTAACCGCCCCTCCGTAAAGGGTAAAGACAAAACCCGACCGCGACTTAGAGTCGTCCTTATCACTCTGGAAGCTGGAATCGGTAAAGGACTCCACTTGGAGTTCTCCACTACCATACACCAAGAGCATCTCTATAGTCCTTCGTAAGTACTTGAGAATGCTCTTCACAGCTGTCCAGTGACTCTCTCCAGGATCAGCTTGATACCTGCTCACTACACTTAGTGAGTATGCAACATCGGGTCTGGTACATAGCATCGCGTACATGATAGAGCCTACAGCTGAAGCATAGGGTATCCCTTGCATGCGAGCTCTCTCCAAATCAGTCTTGGGAGACATCTCTTTGGAGAGAGTGAGTCCAAAGATCGTGGGTAAGTTCCCATGCTTGGATTCTTCCATACTAAACCTCTTTAGTATGGTGTCAATGTACCTGGATTGGGACAATCCCAATATCCGTTTGGATCTATCTCTATAGATCCTGATTCCCAATATGCAGGAGGCATCACCAAGATCTTTCATTGAGAATCTTTGTGACAAGAAGAGCTTGACCGATTGCAGCATAGGAATATCATTTCCTATCAAGAGTATGTCGTCCACGTACAATACAAGGAAGACAACCTTACTCTCTGCCACCTTCTTGTAGATACAAGGTTCATCTGGATTTTTGACGAAATCAAACTCTTTGATAACGACGTCAAAGCAGATGTTCCAACTCCACGATGCTTGCTTTAATCCATAAATGGATTTAAGCAGCTTGCACACCTTCCCGCTGCTCCCACTGTCTACGAAGCCCTCTGGCTGAGTCATGTACACGCACTCTTCTAAATCACCATTTAGAAAGGCGGTCTTAACATCCATTTGCCAGATTTCGTAACCATGATAAGCAGCAATGGCAAGCATGATCCGGATGGATTTAAGCATAGCCACTGGAGAAAAGGTCTCGTCATAGTCCACACCTGGTCTTTGACGAAAACCCTTTGCTACAAGTCTAGCTTTGAAAGTCTCCACTTTCCCATCTACACCAAGTTTCTCTTGAAGATCCACTTGCTCCCAATGGGTTTTACCCCTTCAGGAGCAATGTCCAATGTCCATACTTTGTTGGTGTACATGGATTCCATCTCGGACCGCATAGCATCCAGCCATTTCACTGAGTCCCCACTCGTGATGGCCTGCTCGAAGCTAGTTGGGTCATCATCCTCCATGATGCAATCCTCGCTCCCACCATCCATGAGAAAACCGTAGTATCTCTCAGGTGGGCGAGGAACCCTACTAGATCGGCGGAGAGGCTGGGGTTCATCGGGAACTACGGAATCCTCTGGTTCAACCAAATCTTCTGTTGTAGTCTGTATTGCTGGAACCACTTCCAGTTCTACCTCAACGCCACTTATCTGTTTCATAAGAAAACTTTTTTCTAAGAAAGTGGCATGTCGAGAAACAAACACTTTTTGTTCCTCGGAGTGGTAGAAGATATACCCTCGCGAATGTTTGGGATATCCAACAAACTTACATAGAACAGACCTTGCCTCGAGCTTGTCCGGATTTTGTGTTTTAACATAGGCCGGACAACCCCATATCTGAATAAAATTAAGACATGGTCTCTTGCCATTCCATATCTCATATGGAGTGGTAGGCACTGATTTGGTCGGAACTCTATTCAGTAGGTATGCAGCAGTCTCCAGTGCATATCCCCGGAAGGAAATAGGTAACTCAGCTGTACTCATCATAGAGCGCACCATATCTAATAGGGTGCGATTTCTCCGCTCCGATACACCGTTGTGCTGTGGTGTATATGGAGGAGTCAGCTGAGAGAGAATCCCATTCTCTTTTAGGAAGTCCAGGAATTCATTGCTTAAGTATTCTCCTCCTCGATCAGATCGAAGGATTTTAATATTTTTTCCGGTTTGGTTCTCAACTTCTTGTTTATATTCCCTAAATTTCTCAAAAGCTTCTGATTTGTGTTTCATCAGGAACACATACCCGAACCTAGAGAGATCGTCAGTGAATGTAATGAAGTATGAAGAACCATCCCTGGCATGTGTAGACATAGGACCGCATACATCACTATTTATCAGTCCCAAGAGTTCGGTAACTCTTTCTCCGTGTCCCGTAAACGGAGTCTTGGTCATCTTGCCTTTGAGACATGACTGGCAAGTGTCATAAGATGAAAATTCAAACGGATTTAAATATCCATCTTTATGCAACTTAGCTAGTCGTGTCGCATTGATGTGACCCAGTCTACAATGCCACAAGAAGGATTCGTTGAGTTCAGAACTCTTCCTCTTGTGTGTGTTTGTTATGCTTAGAACTGTTGATTGATTTAGAACATAAATGCCATTGCATAACGTGCCTGATCCAACCAACTTTTGGTTACGGAAAATGTTCATAACATTGTCCTGTAATACAAAATTATATCCTTCTTTACTCAATAAAGAAACTGATATAATGTTGCATATCAGGTTCGGCATGTAATAGCATTCGTTCAGAACCAATGTATTACCAGTTGGTAATACAAGGTGATATTCCCCGACAGTCTTAGCTGCAACAATTGCACCATTTCCGACTCTTATGTCTTTATCACCTTCTCCAAGTTCTCTACCTTTCCTAAGCCCATGCAACTGATTACATATATGGGATCCTGACCCGGTATCTAATACCCAGGACGTAGAGCAAATGGAGAAACAGTTCTCCGTAACGAACACACCCGAAGAAAATGCATCAACATGTACTTTCTTCAAACGGGTGGAATGGGAATCCTGGTATTCCCCTATATCCTGTTCATTCCTATAACTCTTATAAGAAAGAACGGAACCAACGTTCCCCAGCACAGAATAACATGCGGGTTCGGTCAATACATCCATATTATTATCTTCATTAGGGCATGAAATGGTCGCTACCTGGAGAGAGAGAGAAGTAAACACTTTAGCGTATGCTCGTGCAAGATCAGATTGGTTATTATCTTATCTAATCAGGATGGCTCCCACTGCTTTTTATCAAATCTTCCTTCATACCCTAAAAGGAAAGACTAGCCGGGATTAATTACACACTACAAGTTCGCCAATCTTTCAGCCAGGCCAGTGTCGGTACTTTGAGGGAGGTCCCCCGTGCTTTCGCACGAACCTAATTAATGTAAACCTCGTTTTCCCAGAGGCGTAACCCCGTTGACACCTTTCTAGACACCTACTTGATCAGCTAATTGCAATGTGTAAAACTCTCCCAGGAGTAACTCTTACTCGCAGCGGGTATCGGGATCCAACTATCTCATAGAAGGTATGCAATCTCATTGCAAATTTCAACACTTGAAATTCCCGATAATATTTTGCCCCTAGCGTCCTATGACCTTGACGGAGGCCAAACAACCCATAGTCCGCTAGTCAAATTCAACCCGTCATTTCCTGATTGAATTAAACCCACCCGCACGACCCTTGACGGAGGCCAAACAACGCCGTACGAATACCCTAATCCAATAGCATCATATGCAAGCAGATAAGCACTAGTTAGCTACCGTACACTGCGCCTTGACGGAGGCCAAACTACCGCAGCACGAATACTAACTAGTACTTATCTGAAATGACGGAGGGCTACGCAGGTTTTTCATAAAAACCATGAGCGTATAGAACTTGATATCGTTGTAGAATCAAATGAAGTTTTGAAATGGAGTGATTTTGAGGCTTTTCTAGTCTTGCTAAAGGGGTCAATCCCGGTGAAGGGATCGTCGGCCCTTTCCTCGTCGAATGAGGTGCTGGATATATCATATATATCACTGTGCAAAGCAGAAACTCTTAAAAGCAATCAAAAATCAAACCGAGTGTGTAGCATCTGCCAGTTATTGCTAAATGAGTCACTCCCGGTGAAGGGATCTCTGTCCTTTCCTCATCGAATAAGGTGCAGGGTATATCATATATACCGCTGTGCAAAGCAGAAACTCTTAAAAGGAATCAAAAATCAAACCGAGTGTGTAGCATCTGCCAGTTATTGCTAAAGGAGTCACTCCCGGTGAAGGGATCTCGGTCCTTTCCTCATCGAATAAGGTGCAGGGTATATCATATATACCGCTGTGCAAAGCAAGAACTGTAGCTACCTGTTTTATTTTAAAATTCGATTCCACAACATCTTAGGTTTTTTATCTTTCATTAATCACATTAATGAAGTCCCATCATTTAAATACCTAAACATCACAGATAGATATGACGTACACTTATGCCATCCGCATTCGCCTCGATGTCCCCTCGTGCACCGTTAGGTTAGGTAACTAACGACAGAGCAGGGCAGGGCTAGCGCGGGTGTAAAACATAAGTAACGTCTATATAATATATCATATATACTATATACTATATCCATCACAGAATCTCATCTCAGAAATCGCAGCAGAAGAAACATATGAAATATTGGATATACTAGGACGTCCGTGTTTTCAATACGAGCCAGTATAAAACACGGATTCCACGGTCGTGATGAATAGCCAATCCCACACCCCTAGACCCCTACGAGAGCGGCAAGCAACCCTGCCAATTCTAGGGTTAGGAGACCCGGACTCGACTCCTCGAGTTGGTCTCCCACTGGACCCCAGAACCCGGTTACCTGTGCTCCCCTCCTTGGGTCTATCCTAATGCGGAAAAGTAAATAATATACAAAGGGTGACAACTTTCGCAACCTGGAAGTGCCCCAAATAAAAGAATATTACATACAAGTTTTTACATGAATGAAAATGAAAAACACTCATCTCACATAAAAACCCCCCGGCTATTCAAACACGACGATCCAATATAACATATCCAGCAACACATAACATCACATGTAATCAACGTAAGTAAGTATGCATACCCCAATTGTCGTTGACGTATAGCAACGAAACCGGCGATATAAACATACTACACTTACGGTCACAGAAAAGAAAGTGTAAAACTATAACAATTGGAATCCGCAACATCTTTAGACATCGCATGCCTAATCCATTGAAATACTTAGACATCTCATGCCTAACAGATATAAATCCCGCATTTTAGTCTCATTATCGAAAACTCTTTTCGATATCAAGTGAAACTAAAGCGCTAGATTCATAACATTCATTCAGTTATCTCATAACTGTTTGTGAATTCCAATTATTGTATCACATTCCAGATAAACAGAAAATGTTAAACTTTCCGATCGAACATTCGAATACCCAAGTTTTCCCGATACAGCTCAACACATGAAATAAGTCTAACAACATTCAGTTCGTGCCTCAGTACCAACGGTCCAGCCGTAGAAGGGTCAAGCCAACGCCTCACATGTGGCACGCCGTACTGCCCCAAACCCGAAGGTTCAAAGGGCAGTTCAAGACGGTCACATAATCGAGTTAAGGTTTGTTGTCTTCTAGAGGGTCCATCGCGTTACTTGCACTACTTAGAACGTCGTTAAACTACGGAAAAATCCAACACTTGGAAATTTCCCGACAGGGGAAAAATTGGGTATTTATATCCGGTCGAACTTTTTAACATATTCTAAAATTTATCCGGAAAGCCACATAGACAAAATCTGATATCCCGATCGAAACACCGAATCCCCAAAACAACTGCAGAAAATTCAACTCTTGAATAAAATTTAAAAATTCCCATAAAATCCTGCACTGTGAAATAGGAATTACTGTGCAAATTAGGAAGGGCGACGTCATCAAACAGCCGCGGAACCGCCGCAGAAGCCAGGCTTCTGCCGCGGTTCCGCCGCACTTTTGATGAATTAGCCCCACGAATTTCACAGTAATTCTAATAGGAACCTGCTGAATTTTTTTAGCAATTTTTAATTTGGAAAAATCCACGTTTTTCAAAAAAGGACAGAGAGCATGGAAATTTTGGGTTTTCGGTTCGTTCGGACTTCAAATTCCGTCTAGACTTCGCCTAAGGCTCTAGCTAGGCTCTGATACCACTGTAGGGTTCCTAGGCACACTATAGAGGTCTCACAAGGCATCGAACATGCCAATTTAAAATTTTATGGGTGCCGAGAAACCCTAACAGGGATCGTTGGCTAGATTTCTAGGCGAAACTATAAACTAGTTAACACTTTAACTAGAAGTGAGAAGCTACAACCTTTGTAGATCCAGATTTCCACTTCCTTAGCTCCACGTGGGTGTCCTCTCGCTGTCCATCATGAATCCCGAACCCAATCGTCGGCTTCATCGGAGAAACGGGCGAGCTAGGTCGTCGGCTTCATGTCAAAGACGATCTACGTCGAGGTTGCACTAGTTCAAGCTCCGACTTCACAAAGTTGTGAAACTTGTGAAGAAAACACCCAAAACAACTTGGCAAGAGGTAGAGGGTGAAGAAATAGGAGGTGGGTTCAGTTTAGAATTGGATTTATCTCACTAGAACTCAAGTTGCCATTAAAGTAGCAAGCTTTTTCTTTTTGGAAGAAGAAGATGATGAAGCTAGTTATGATAAGTTCTTTTTTAAAATGAAAAGAAAATACAAACTTATCATAACTTTAACTAGGGTTAAGTGTAGAGAATAAACCATGGTCATTTGAGTGGGTTAGGGTTAAGCATGAAGACAAGAATGGTTAGCAAAGTCAAAGCTTCATGAAGCTTCAATATGAAAAAAAATTGCCACCATTTTCATCTTAAAGTTTATCCAAATAAATGAATAAACAAATAAATGAATAAATGCATAATCAAAACCCTAATCTCAAGTTAACTATGGTTTAATTCTATACACTTAACCATATGATCAAGTATCATCAAACATGATACAAATATGTGCACAAAAGTATATCACATATACAATGTGTAAATCAAGTGAGAAAAATCCGCTTAAAATGAACCAATACTAGTTAATGCAAAGTAATATATCAAATATATAATTATACATTAAATCATTAAATCAACACTTGATTCAATGATCCGGTCATGTCGCACATAACCGACTAGTATTCAATGCATCGATTTATCGAATCAATGATTCGATAACTAGGTCATATCTCATACAACCAATCGAAACATTAATCGCAAGAATCAAATACGGTATCACATACACGCATTATTCTCGGTCCCGCACATATCTCATATGCACTCTTATTTCGTTTCGCTTGAGCTAGGAAACCTCTGTGTAGGACTTTAAAGACTCGTCAATACGCCGGTAGCAGATGATGATCATATCAAGCACCCACAAGCCGCAAGCGGTCTGCTAAACGTAACGGCCACCCGGGTATTGAGCGATCAGAAGATCGACGAGCTAGCCCGCTCACACTCCTGCGAATCCGACCAGTAACACTTACCATACAGTCCGGTCTCTTCGTCTGATATGTCGCATATCAAGTCTAGGGGTGGTAAACGTCAGACCCCAATAACCCGATAAGTCGTGCCGATGTGAGGCTCGGGTCGAGAAACTACTGGTAACACTTACCAGCAAATCTCTGATCAGCCCTGGCCAGGGACTTCCCTGCTACGGCCAATCGAGCACTACGCAACATCAACCCCCAATACCGGGAGAGACGAAACCCCTCCTATCGCTCATTGCCTCCATGTGACTCGGGACTGTGCCCAAAGACCACCGTTTTGCACGCCCTCATGGACGTGGTAAGGTGGAGATCAAAGAACAGTGGGAATCACATAAGACTCTATGACGATCTCGGGTCTACAGACTAACCTGTACAAGTGCCACCTGAGAACTTCCATCTGACGTGAGGTATAATACCATCTGGGAGTTCTCGGCGAGTCCGTCCAGTGTACTCAGTCTCCACTGAGCACCCATATACCATCTCTGATGTCAAACACCAATGGATATGGGATCATCCATCGCCCATCACATGGGTCGAGAAGCGTATACGCTAGTCTACACTGGTATATCGATGCCCCGTCTCGATACACCCACGACTAGGGACCTTGAAGGTTGTACTTATGGACTACCATGTCCCCACTAGTATGATCTGCATCATAGTCCAGGTAGTCAAGTACAAATCCTAAGGGCTTTACCAACATGTAATTATAAGACAGTATAAAGAGACTAGTGTACATGTTAAGATAAAGAGCAACCAGATAGCATACTATCATGTCGAGCAAGAAAGTCATCTCTATATATGTCCAAGCATCCAATATAATATACATCATCTGTACAATACTGGCCTCTAGGGCATACATACAACTAACAATGACCACAAGACGATGGAGTCACCCTCTCTAAAGAGATGTCTTCTAGACTGATGAAGAGAGGGAATGTCCTGAATGGAATATCATTTGTTTAGGCAATTAAGTCAATCATGGAATGTCTTGTACAAAACCAGATGGATAATGTATCAGGGACTCTGGTTTTAGATCTAGATTTGGGAAGTTTCCCAATTGGGTAATTGGACAGCATTCTAAAAGTATTTTAGAATGGACGACTCCTGGCGTGGTGGTGTACCTGAAGGTGATGGAGTCACCAACTGTAAAACGGATGTCTTCTACACTGATGAAGAGAGGGACTGGCATGAATGACATATCATTTGCTTAGGCAATTGAGTCAATCATGCAACGTCTTATACAACGCCAGATATTGCTTTTGCACTAGCTGCAATAAGCATATATTAATCCAATTCTCGAGAAACAAAAGGAAGCTATCATGAACATAAGAGGATGTTCTTGGTATAAGATAACGGCGGCCTCATGTTGGGTTTTCGCATGCGCCCTGGCCATCTACCATGACCGATGCGGAATAAAAACTAGCGTTTAAAATTTTTTGGCGCAAACAAAACTAGCTCAAGATCGAACCATAAACCTACACTAGCAAAAAAAAAAGCTAAACTACTAGGTTTAGAAATGTTATACCGAATGAACCAAGTCCTTCAGTCTTCCATCAACTTCCTTAGCTCCTTAAGACGTGCTCGAACAAGCTTGGCCGCCGGTCTTCTTCCGTCGAAGATGATCCACCTGAGGGATATAACTCATGGCTCTATCTCCAGATCGAAAGCAAGTGAAGCAATAAAAACCTTAAACTTTCTGTACAGAATTTTTTTTTCAAAATACAGAAAGGAACACCTAAGCCTAAACACAAGTTATAAATTTAATTTTCTTTTGAACAGCAAGAAATAACTTGTAGCTCATTGGTAAAGCCTTGCACTGCTGTGATATAGCCCGTGTGATCGAATCACCCCAGCCACACATATTTTTAATTGTATTTCTTTTAAACTTTTAGAAGCCTAAAAGTTTGCACGTACATTACACGTAAATTGAAAAGTCACACAAAAAACAAACATGTGCAAAACACTATTCATACAGACCCTGACACGTGGCGGAGATCTGAGCCCCCACCCATAGATTGAACCGGCGAGATGTCTCGTAGGGCCGGCGCCGTCGGCCCCTCGTAGGTAAATCCCCATTTTTTGTTTGCCGTAACCCCTTGGCCTCCCCCTTAACCCCTGTACTGTTTGTTTTTATTAAAAATAAACAGAGAATTAAATGTGGTATTAAACAAAAATTTTAATGCATTTTTTAATTCAATCTTCATATCCTAAACCCTAATATTCCCTGTAAATACCACACAACATTTCACCCCACCTCATTCAGAAATTCTATATAAAAACTCTCTAAAAATTTCCGAGTCCCAAGTTGTGCAAGTGGAGTTAGCAAAGGGCAATGTTTCGGCGATATTTCAGGAAGATTTCCGGCGATGAAATGACTCCCTGATGATTCCGATAGCTTCCCCTCTCTCTCCTCTTGTTTACAATCAGTAAGTCCCCCTCCCTTCGTCTTTTGCTATTCTAAAACTTCTCCTTTTCAAAACTCGTCGGAAGCGGAGTTATTCTGGCTTCCGATTCTCTTTTCTTTAAAAATCTAATTTTTTGTTAATAACAAACCTAAAAATTTTTACTAGATTGTTTAGTAATCATTAACAAACATATTAGAACAAGTTTCATCTCAAAAAAATCTATTATATAACTTTTATCGTATTTTTACGGTAAAATACCATATACTTTACTTTCGACACAATTCAACATATTCCCTTGTATTACGTTTAGAAAACTCATGAGGTAATGACCTACCTCATCACAACACACATTTTTAACATAGCACGATAACTCTTGGGGACATTAGTTTATGGGAAAATACTAGTTTACGATTAAATACCTTAAACATTCAAAAACCGTTTTCTTTAAAAAGTGTGTTATGTAATTCCGTATTGCGTCTTTACAAACCATTTTGGAGACCCCGATCGGGATGGTGCTGGTTATCGCACATCCTCGGTCCTAGTAGAGCGAGATGCAAAGCTCCGCAAGGAGCATTCGATCTCGATGGAATTTTTAATGCAATTTTTTAGAAAAATATGATTTCTATTTAATAAATAAATTCTATATTTTTTTAAATATTAGATATATATATATATATATATAAATACTATCAAAATATCTACTTTAAGTATTCAATATATATATTCGATGTTTTCTAAATCAAAGGAATCACAAATTTCATGAAACTACCTTTACAATTCAATACCATTCCAAGATTTCACTAAAATACCAAATACATGAAAATTAGGTTATATCCCCTAGAATATTTCACTTTATAAAAATTACAATTATGAAAACCCTAAAGACGATAATTAAATGCTTGAGGTGTATTTTGAAAATATATCAAAACTATTTTTCATAAAACCCCCTCAAGTTATATTAATTTACAATAAGGACCATAGTAAATATAGGTTTAAGTTGGACCAGCTCTCTTGAGCCTCAGGGAGCCAGGGAATATGGATGCTTGACTATCTAAGGTAGACAATCTAAAAACGGTATTATCAATACAGTAATTTCTTGGAAAAAGGCACAAATCCTGCCGTCCATGTGCAGCTTTTCTCGATAACATCAAAACTAATTCAGGACTTCAATTTCATTTAAAGTGTCTGACTCAGGCAGAGTTTCCGTCTAATATGAAATCAATCTGACTTGAATTCAATTCAAGTATAACTACAATACAACATGAATCCATGAATACTAGAATACAATCCTCATCAACATGAAATGACTGAACCGAACCATGGATATACTCTGATTACATGATTATTCATTTATATACATTCCGTTTACTGATATCACGGTTTCGGCAAGTCTTCCATTTACTACAAGGCAATACAATACAATCAGTATAATCAATACAATTAATACAATAAACATTACAGGGTTTATAAAGGGGTAGACTGGCACAGAACATGTTAAAGGTGGCACAAGGTGGTCACTAAAACACATAATGTAACATTTTAGAAATTGTTATGAGAATTTTTCCGTTTTAGGGTTAAATTGTCATTATTTTCCTTTTTAACCCGACTGTAATCAAACGACCATATAGACTTGCCAGCATCTAGTTTAGCTAAAATAAAGCTAGTGCGCAAGCTTTGGGGGTATATGGGACGCTTTGGTTCAGATAAAAATTTTCCCAATTTTAATATTATTTTAATGCGGTATTCACATTTTGGGAAAATTTCTCTTAGGTATCTTTCCAACAAATTAAGTTTGGATAAACCCAAAACCCCACATAGTATCTAGATTCCTTGTGTTGACTTAGGGCTTAAGGTTTAAAGAAAAGAAAAAGAAAAGAAATGAGGTGCATGCATGTGTGCATGTGTTGTGTGAATGCATTAAATTGCATTTATTGTTAGAAATTGCTAGGAACACTCCACACAACTCAATTCTTCTCCATTGGCCGAAATCCTTCCTCCCTCTACTGCTCTTGATCATTTCCCTTCCATTTTTCATCAATCCAAACTCAAAATTCTCCAAAATTCCCAAATAAATCACAAAAATACCTCAAGTATTGGTTTTTGATTCTTGATCACTTGGAACTAGGAAAGCTTGGATCTTGTGAGCTAAAGTTGATAGGTATAATCACTACACTGTTAATTAGGAGTTTTTATATTGTTTAGCTCGTTGGTTGTAGCGTAGAACAATTTTTATAACGATTTGTGAAATATCGTGTTTTTAGTGTCGTTATAGAGCCTCTGTACCTGCTGTGACCTGGGATTTTTACAGAAAAATCAAAAAAAATTATAGTGATATACTAGTGACCGTGGAGCACCACCTGAGACACGAGGACCACCCCACCGGCCGGGGCCGGAGAACCCTTTGGAGAAATCCCGCGACGTCGGCTGTAGAGGAGAGTTGGGTGTTGGTTTTTTGTGGGTAGTTGTCTGCTGTTGGTTAGGGGTGTTTGGTGCAGTTTACTTTTTTAGTATTTATAGTATGCAAAATCTGGGATCATTTACCTATAATCTAGTATTTTGAGTCTATGTGTTACGTGTTGCGACACGAATCGTGATCTTGTGCTGCTGCTGTACTCAGTTTGGTTTAGTAGTGTCGCAACGCACGTTAACCACTAGACGGAGACTTGTGAGTTAGTTTAGTATTGGTGGGTCGTTTAAAGTGTAGTTTTACGTTATATTAGTCGATTCTGAGATGTTTGCACTATTTGTGTGTTTGTGAATTTATAGCGTCGCAAGCTGGGACTTCGGATGCTGCGAACAAGGGGAAGCAGGTGGTCGGATTTTCGTAGCTGGAGACCATTGGTGAGTAGATTTAACATCTACGGGGAAATCGCCCGTATGGCGTTATGCGTCGGGGTGGATATGATATGTCTGTTGTATGTATTTGCATATTAGTTACTTTCATATGAATGTCATTGCATAGCATTATCTGTTGTACCTGACTCGTACCTTTAGATATAACACATTACTGACGGTTCATGTTGCACGAGCACTAATTTATATGCCACACCCACGCCATCTGTAATTGCCATGACATGCACAAACACCTACATACGTGATATGGTAGTGGATAGGAAAGTTTGGAGTAGTAACTCTTATTCTATTGTGCATATGAAATACTGTGGACACATACATACGTGATATTGCATTGGGCAGGAATAGTTGAGATAGCGACCCTTATTCGACTTCACGTATATCTTGTTATGGCTATTGGTACATCATGCATACATATTGACATGTACACTCACATACTCGATTTCAGTTACATGTACACCATGCAGACATACTGACATGTATACCGCATATGTTGCTATAGTTATATATATATCCTAAGTGGTATTGTTTTGATATGTGATATTGAGTTGTTGATCATTACGCTTATGAAATGCATCATACCCACTTGCTTACATGTAGATACTTAAACCTTGCTACACTTACATGTACACCTCATATGATGCTGCAATTGTTTACGGAGGATTTTGGGAACCACAAGATATATTTTAAAGCTGGATTCATTTAAAAGAGCGGTTTTCCCTTTATATGCTCATATTGATGTTTTATGTTGCATATATCAGTTTTATGTGGATTTTCGCATTAAGATATGGATTTCATATGATTTATGGATTTGAGAACCCTGGGGGTATTTTCAAGAAACTATGTATTGTTTGAAAACTCGGTTTCTCTTGATATGATATTTGATGCGTCCACCATGAGATTTCTCGGTTCTGAGATTTGTGATATATACCCGATGCGAGGAGTGAGTGGGCCATGTGTGGGTACATGGTGGAGCCCGGTACGGTTCCCCTCGGCAAGATGTTCGTTGTACAGACGATGAGCCTGGAAGGTGGGCAAGTACCAACCGGTGATTGTATTTGGACTCGGTAATTATCGTGCGGATACCGACCGGAGTGATGTACGACATATCGTCAAGGCCAGTCGTGGTGATAGCGCCTGAGTTATGAGGATTTACGTGTCGGTGCTAGACACGGGTTTCATGATGTTTCGAGTGTCGGTGTTAGACACTCAGGTTTTCCATGATTTTTACGTATCGTCGGTGGACATACGGGGTTCATATCCTCATACTTATATACATATATATATATATACACATAGGAATATGTTTTCATGATGTTTCTGTGTCGATGTTTGACACTCAGGTTACATGAGACTTACAGGATATGAGGGCCGATCTGTGGATGTGGTGCCTGAGGATTTGGGATTTGATGTGTCAGTGAGTGACACTGGTGTTTTTCCATGCCGATGATTTTGCATGAGATTTTATTGTATCATCCCACACACTCAGAATTATTGTTGTTATGCATTGTTTCATGTAGTTGTAGTGCCCTGATGATTTACCTTTACATGATTGTTGCATATTCACTTATCATACTTATGCTATCGGATTATATGTGATAGATAGATCGCTGTTTGTGCAAACCTGCGATTACAGTATGATATTATTTACTATTCATGAGTTGGCAACTCACCCCCATTGTGCTACAGTGTTTTGCAGGAATTACCCTCAGAGTTGTCGCGGCAGGGCATCTTATCATCTCTACTTTTGCGGATACCGCTACGTTAGGCTGTGAGGCTTTTGCTTTTAGGTGGGTCTGCGGTTATCTGCTTGTACATGGTGTATCTTTTTGTTGGATCCAGTATTCTCCATCTACCACTCTTTGTATATGACTTAGAGACGACTTGTGAGGATTCAGTGTTGTATTATTTTTGGTGACTTTGGGTGCCGTGCTCGTGGGAGCCAGTTTTGTTTTGGGAAAGTTTACTTCTTATTGCAGCCTTTTCTTTGATATTTCTTCGCTTCGGCGTCGTATACATGTTGTGGTGATTGTCTCCGCCGTTGGGCATGATTTTGCTCCCATTTGGGATGCTTTATATATTATCTGTGTTGTACCCATTTTCGGGGCTAGTTTTTATAAAGGAGGTGCTGCCGAAATTTTCAAGAAGGAAAACTAGAGTTAGAGATTTTACTTGTGATTTTCCAAATGTTAATACTTTGTTTTTCTCCGTTGATCAAGATTTGGGTGGTTTAGATTTCTGGGTTTCGTCTTACTTGAGTTGCGTACGCCTGTAGACGTTACGTAGTTTAAGTACCGGTTACGGGCCAAATTTTGGGTCATGACAAAGTTGGTATCAGAGCGCTAGGTTTTACCTTTCGGAGTGTAGGATGACCTTGGTATGATGGAGTAGGTAGCTTAAGCAGAGTGACGTAGCGTGTGTATGTTCCGCGGCATACTTACGACACGGTTCTCCGCCTAAGTGACCTTAGGACTTATTGATTGATATTCCTCCGTGATGATATACATCTTTGTGATTCGATTCCTGTTTCCTTATCGAATCTTGTTTCAATTTCCAGCCTATATGCCGCCGAAGACTACGAGGGCACAAAGAGCGGCCGTGAGGGCCGAGGTCAGAGTTGTCTCGTCAGAGGCGAGGACCGACCAGGGCAGTACGCCTGTTGTACCGAAGCACATTTCTATGATTGGAGCTGGTATGCAGGATTTGCTCGAGATAGTGGGGACTTTAGTAGAGACCATTCGGGCGCAGGGGCAGGCAGTTGTTCTACCCATTGCAGGGACCATGATGGTACCTCCAGTTCCGGCATTCGCAGTTATCGCTCCGGAGGTTATTATTGTGTTACCGACAGATTTTATGAGGTTGAGGCCTCCGGAGTTTACGGGCACAGATGTTACTGAGGATCCGCAGTCGTTCATCGATCGGATGGCCAGGATTTGTCCTTCACTCTGATGCTCCGATGAGAGATGGGTGGAGTTTCCCAATTCCCGGATGGAGGGTCTGGCCCAGAAGTGGTGTGAGTCCTTGGAGAAATGCTGAGCCGCGGGTCTTTCTCCTATGACCTGGGCTGAGTTTGTGACGTCGTTTCTTACCCGTTTTCTTCAACCGAGTGTCAAGGATGCGCGAGCGCGCAAATTTGAATCGTTACGTCAGACTCCGGGGATGACGGTGTCTGAGTATGATGTACTGTTTACCGAGCTGTTGGTGTATGCTCCGTACCTGGTGGCGACTGAGGAGATGAGGGTGAAGAGGTTTGTTCGAGGCCTACCTACCCAGTTGTTCCAAGCCATCAGCATTCAGCATTGGGACACATATGCGGCAGCTGTGGATGCAGCCCTATTGGTGGAGTAGCGTCTATCTGAGTCATCGGTTGTTCCGGAACCGAAGAGGGCTCGTACTGGTATAGCAGCCTGGAGGCAGAGGTTTAGATTCCGAGACAGAGTTCGATCAGACACTGGGGATAGTAAAGATGTGGGACGTGGCCAGTTGTTCAGTACTTTTTCCTAGGAGGGTCAGCCGTCGACACGCGGGTGTTTTGGATGTTGCAGTTTATAGCACCTAGTGAGAGATTGTACCGTGGTGCATCAGAGAGGGCCAGCAGTACCCCAGGTTACCTTACCACCTTCTCTGCCTCAGAGAGCGTTGCCTCTTGTTCATGTTGTTGCGCCGCGTCAGACTCCTGTTCAGAGAGGTCGTGGTCACGGTGGTTTTGTACCGAGAGGTCGAGGTGGCGGAGGCATAGGACAGCCAGTAACCGGTAGAGGGCAGGCTCGGGTTTTTGCCTTGGCTCACCAGGACGCTCAGGCGTCCAATGCTATGGTTTCAGTTATCCTTTCTGTATATTCTTATGATGCACATGTTTTTTTTTGATCCGGGATCTATGCATTCGTATATTTCTACGCACTTTATGCCGAGGTTAGGTCGAGATTCGTGTTTGCTAGATCAGCCGCTTGTCGTGACCACTCCTGTTGGAGAGTCGTTTGTTGCACGACATTTGTTCCAGTCTTGTGCTGTTCGTTTTGGTGACAGAGATCTGTCCGTCGACTTGATCCTTCTTGAGATGTTGGACATCGAAGTTCTGTTGGGCATGGACTGGTTAGCTACTTGCTACGCGTCCGTGGACTGCCGAGAAAAGACAGTTAGATTTTGTTTTCCCGGTGAGTCAGTGTTTGTTGTGCAGGGGGACCGTGGTACCTCCCCTCACAGTTTGATTGCTGTCCTGTGCGCTACTCGGCTTTTGAGGAGGGGATGTCGGGGATTCTTGGCGTTCATTCATGATACTGGAGTCACAGTAGAGTCTTTGGACCAGGTTTCTACCGTGCGAGAGTTTCCCGATGTCTTTTCCGATGAGTTACTTGGGTTGCCGCCAGAGCACGATATTGAGTTTTGCATTGATCCGATTCCTGGCACGGAGCCTATTTTTATACTGCCTTATCGGATGGCTCAGGTAGAGCTTAGAGAGCTTAAAGATCAATTGCAAGAGTTGCTTGATTTGGGACTTGTGCGTCCGAGTGTTTCGCCGTGGGGAGCTCCTGTTTTGTTCGTCAAGAAGAAAGACGGCAGTTTGAGGCTATGTGTGGATTATCGTCAGTTGAACCGAGTTACGGTGCGGAACAGGTATCCTTTACCCCTCATTAACAATTTATTTGATAAGCTCCAGGGTGCGAAACATTTTTCTAAGATTGATTTACGTTCGGGTTATCATCAGTTGCGCGTTCGGAATGATGACATTCCGAAGACTGCTTTTCGTACGTGCTATGGGCATTATGAGTTTTTGGTGATGTCGTTCGGACTCACCAATGCGCTAGCAGCGTTCATGGATCTGATGAACATGATTTTCAGGCCGTTCTTCGACCAGTTTATTATAGTGTTTATTGATTACATACTGGTCTACTCTAGGAGTCGTGAGGAGCATAAGCAGCACTTGAGGATTACTTTGTAGATATTGCGAGAGCACCAGTTGTAAGCTAAATTCTCAAAGTGCGCATTTTGGCTTGATAGTGTTGACTTCCTGGGTCATGTGGTGACTGGTGATGGTATTCTTGTAGACCCGAGGAAGATAGAGGCTGTACAGCTTTGGCCTAGACCTGTATCGGTGACTGAGGTCCGCAACTTTTTGGGCTTAGCTGGTTATTATCGCCATTTTGTGCAGGATTTCTCGAGCATCGCTACACCGCTGACTGGACTGACCCGGAAGGGAGTTCCTTTTCTTTGGACTGATGCGTGCGAGCAGAGTTTTCAGCAATTGAAGACTCGGTTGACGACAGCACCAGTTCTTTCTTTACCTTCTGGATCGGGCGGCTACGTTGTTTATTGTGATGCTTCTCGAGTGGGGCTCGGCTGTGTATTGATGCAGCAAGACAGAGTGATTGCTTACGCTTCTAGGCAGCTGAAGAAGCATGAGCAGAATTACCCCACTCACGATCTTGAGATGGCCGCGGTTGTCTTTGCATTGAAGATTTGGAGACACTACTTGTACGGTGAGTCGTGTCAGATCTTCACGGATAACAAGAGCTTGAAGTATATCTTCCAGCAGCGGGATCTGAACCTGAGACAGCGCCAATGGATGGAGCTACTGAAGGATTATGATTGTGAGATCTTTTATCACCCGGGCAAGGCGAATGTGGTGGCTGATGCTTTGAGTCGTAGGCCCGGGGGTAGCTTGTCCCAGTTGAGCGCAGTTCAGCGTCAGTCTTCTACAGATTGGCAGCTCTTGTGTGATGGTAGAGTGCAGTTCGAGTTCACCTCCATTGGGGGACAGTTTTCTCATGTCCGCGCCCGTCCACTGCTGTTTGATCGTATCCGTGAGGCGCAACCCAGTAATGCCCGTTGTCTGAGATACTTGAGCTTGTTCGATAGGGTACAGTTTCCGAGTTCATGATTGATGACCAGGGTGTGCTACGGTATGGGAATCGCTTGTGTGTACCAGATGCTGATGGGTTGAGATGCGAAATCCTACAGGAGGCACATCAGTCAGACTTTAGCAATCATCCAGGTTCCACCAAGATGTACCGTGATTTGAGAGACTTTTACTCGTTGGAAGGGATGAAACGCGACATTTCGGACTTCGTTTCGAGGTGCCTGACTTGTCAGCAAGTCAAGGCTGAGCATCAGAGACCGGCTGGAGAATTGCAGCCTTTACCCATTCCGGAGTGGAAATGGGAGCAGATTTCCATTGACTTCATTATGGGTCTACCTAGGACCAGTAGGGGGTATGACTCCAATTGGGTGATTGTTGACCGGTTGACGAAAGCGGCTCACTTCCTTCCAGTGAAGGCCACTTTCGGGTATGCTCAGTATGCGCAGCTATATATAGATGAGATTGTGCGTTTGCACGGTGTTACCATATGCATTGTATCCAACAGAGGCACCCAGTTTACTAGCCGTCTTTGGCAGAAGCTTCAGGAAGTTTTGGGTACCCGGTTGAGTTTTAGCACCGCTTTTCATCTACAGACCGATGGTCAATTGGAGCAGACTATTCAGACTCTGGAGGATATGCTCCGTACATGTGTGCGTAATTTTGGTGGCAGTTGGGATCGTCACTTGCCGTTGATTGACTTCTCCTACAACAACAGCTTTCTGGAGACTATTCAGATGGCACCTTTTGAAGCTTTATATGGTAGGAAGTGTCGATCGCCAGTCTGCTGGACCGAACACAGTGAGAGTAGAGTTTTGGGACCCCAGCTAGTTCAGGAGACCACGGAGAAGATCCAGCTGATTCAGGACAGGATGAGAGCAGCCCAGTGCAGGCAAAAGTATTATGCCGACCGTCGTCGTCGCAGACTTGAGTTCGCAGTGGGGGATCATGCATTCCTGAGGATTTCTTCGATGAAGGGCGTTATGCGATTTGGGAAGAGGGGTAAGCTCAGTCCCAGATTTATAGGTCCTTTCGAGATCCTTGAGCGAGTGGGTTCTGTTGCTTATCGTTTGGCGCTCCCGCCTAGTTTTCCGGATGTTCACCCTGTTTTCCATGTATCGATGCTTCGTAGATACCTTCATGATCCTTCTCACATGATTCAGCATGAGACCGTTCAGCTTGAGCGCGATCTTTCGTTCACCGAGCAGCCGGTAGTTATTTTGGATCGGCAGGTGATGAAACTTCGGTCAAGGGTCATACCGTCTGTGAAGGTTCTTTGGCGTAGCCCAACTAGTAAGGAGATCACTTGGGAGGCCAAGAGCGAGATGCGGAAGAAATTCCCTCATCTCTTTGAAGGTATGCTTAGTATGAAATTTTAATTCGGGGACCGAATTTCTATAAGTGGGAGAATGTAACGTTTTAGAAATCATTATGAGAATTTTTCCGTTTTAGGGTTAAATTGTCGGTATTTTTCGCTTTAACCCGATTGAAATCAAACGACCATATAGACTTGCCAGCACCTAGTTTAGCTAAAATAAAGCTAGTGCGCAAGCTTTGCGGATATATGGGATGTTTTGGTTCAGATAGAATTTTTCCCATTTTTTTTATTATTTTAATACGGTATTCACATTTTGGGAAAATTTCTCTTAGGTATCTTTCAAACAAATTAAGTTTGGGTAAACACAAAACCCCACATAGTATTTAGATTCCTTGTGTTGACTTAGGGTTTAAGGTTTAAAGAAAAGAAAAAGGAAAGAAATGAGGTGCATGCATGTGTGCATGTGTTGTGTGAATGCATTAAATTGCATTTATTGTTAGAAATTGCTAGGAACACTCCACACAACTCCAATCTTCTCCCTCGGCCGAAATCCTTTCTCACTCTGCTGCTCTTGATCATTTCCCTTCCATTTTTCATCAATCCAAACTCAAAATTCTCCAAAATTCCCAAATAAATCACAAAAATACCTCAAGTAAGGGTCTTTGCTTCTTGATCACTTGGAACAAGGAAAACTTGGATCTAGTGAGCTAAAGTTGATAGGTATAATCCCTACACTGTTAATTAGGAGTTTTTATGTTGTTTAGCTCGTTGGTTGTAGCGTAGAACACTTTTTATATCGATTTGTGAAATATCGTGTTTTTAGTGTCGTTATAGAGCTTCTGTACCTGGTGTGACCTGGGATTTTTATAGAAAAATCAAACAAAATTATAGTGATGTACTAGTGACCGTGGAGCACCACCTGAGACACGAGGACCTCCCCACCGGCCGGGGCCGGCGACCACTTTGGATAAATCCGGCGACGTCGGCTGTAGAGGAGAGTTGGGTGTTGGTTTTTTGTGGGTAGTTGTCTACTGTTGGTTAGGGGTGTTTGGTGCTGTTTACTTTTTTAGTATTTACAGTATGCAAAATCTGGGATCATTTACCTATAATCTAGTGTTTTGAGTCCGCGTGTTACGTGTTGCGACACGAATCGTGATCTTGTGCTGCTGCTGTACTCAGTTTTGTTTAGTAGTGTCGCAACGCACGTTAACCACTAGACGTAGACTTGTGAGTTAGTTTAGTGCTGGTGCATCGTTTAAAGTGTAGTTATACGTTATATTAGTCGATTCTGAGATGTTTGCACTGTTTGTGTGTTTGTGAATTTATAGCGTCGCAAGCGGGGACTTCGGACGCTGCGAACAAGGGGAAGCAGGTGGTCGGATTTTCATAGCTGGAGACCATTGGTGAGTAGATTTGACATCTACGGGGAAAACGCCCGTATGGCGTTATGCGTCGGGGCGGATATGATATGATAGCTGCATGTATTTGCATATTAGTTACTTTCATATGAATGTCATTGCATAGCATTATCTGTTGTACCTGACTCGTACCTTTAGATATAACACATTACTGACGGTTCATGTTGCACGAGTACTAAATTGTATGCTACACCCACGCCGTCTGTAATTTCCATGACACGCATAAACACCTACATACGTGATATGCTAGTGGATAGGAATGATTGGAGTAGTAACTCTTATTCTATTGTGCATATGAAATACTGTGGACACATACTGACGTGATATTGCATTGGGCTGGAATAGTTGAGGTAGTGACCCTTATTCCACTTCACGTATATCTTGTTATGGCTACTGGTACATCATGCATACATATTGACATGTACACCCACATACTCGATTTCAGTTACATGTGCACCATGCACACATACTGTCATGTACACCGCATATGTTGCTATAGTTATATATACCCTAACTGGTATTGTTTTGATATGTGATATTGAGTTGTTGATCATTGCGCTTATTAAATGCATCTTACCCACTTGCTTACATGTAGATACTTAAACCTTGCTACACTTACATGTACACCTCATATGAAGCTGCAATTGTTTTCGGAGGATTTTAGGAACCGCATGATATATTTTAAAGATGGATTCATTTAAAAGAGCGGTTTTCCCTTTATATGCTCATATTGATGTTTTATATTGCATATATCAGTTTTATATGGATTTTCGCATTAAGATATGGATTTCATATGATTTATGGATTTGAGAACGCTGGGGGTATTTTCAAGAAACTATGTATTGTTTGAAAACCCGGTTTTTCTTGATATGATATTTGATGCGTCCACCATGAGATTTCTCGGTTATGAGATTTGTGATATATACCCGATGCGAGGAGTGAGTGGGCCGTGTGGGGGTACATGGTGGGGCCCGGTACGGTTCCCCTCGGAAAGATGTTCGTGGTACCGATGATGAGCCTGGAAGGTGGGCAAGTTCCTACCGGTGACTGTATTTGGACTCGCGGTTATCGTGGGGATACCGACCGGAGTGATGTACGACATATCGTCAGGGCCAGTCGTGGTGACATCGCCTGAGTTATGAGGATTAACGTGTTGATGCTAGACACGGGTTTCATGATGTTTCGAGTGTCGGTGTTAGACACTCAGGTTTTCCATGATTTTTACGTATCGTCGGTGGACATACGGGGTTGATATCCTCATACTTATATACATATATATACACACACAGGAATATGTTTTCATGTTGTTTCGGTGTCGATGTTTGACACTCAGGTTTCATGAGTCTTACAGGATATGAGGGCCGATCTGTGGATGCGGTGCCTGAGGATTTGGGATTTGATGTCAGTGAGGAACACTGGTGTTTTTCCATGCCGAAGATTTTGCATAAGATTTTATTGTATCATCCCACACACTCTGGATTATTGTTGTTATGTATTGTTTCATGTAGTTGTAGTGCCTTGATGATGTACTTTTACATGATTGTTGCATATTCACTTATCATACTTATGCTATCGGATTACATGTGATAGATAGATCGCTATTCGTGCATACCTGCGATTACAGTATGATGTTATTTACTATTCACGAGTTGGTAACTCACCCTCATTGTGCAGCAGTGTTTTGCAGGACTTACCCTCAGAGTAGTCGCGGCAGGGCGTCTTATCATCTCTACTTTTGCGGATACCGCTACGTTAGGCTGTGAAGCCTTTGCTTCTAGGTGGGCCTGCGGTTATCTTCTTGTACATGGTGTATCTTTTTGTCGGATCTAGTATTCTCCATCTACCACTATTTGTATATGACTTAGAGACGACTTGTGAGGATTCGGTGTTGTATTATTTTTGGTGACTTTGGGTGCCGTGCTCGTGGGAGCCGGTTTTGCTTTGGGAAAGTTTACTTCTCATTGCATCCTTTTCTTTGATATTTCTTCGCTTCGGCGTCATATACATGTTGTGGTGATTGTCTCCGCCGTTGGGCGTGATTTTGCTCCCATTTGGGATGCTTTATATATTATCTGTGTTGTACCCGTTTTCGGGGCTAGTTTTTACAAAGGAGGTGCTGCCGAAATTTTCAAGAAGGAAAACTAAAGTTAGAGATTTTACTTGTGATTTTCCAAATGTTAAAACTATGTTTTTCTTCGTTGATCCAGATTTGGGTGGTTTAAATTTCTGGGTTTCGGCTTACTTGAGTTGCGTACGCCTGTAGACGTTACGTAGTTTAAGTGCCGGTTACGGGCCAAATTTTAGGTCGTGACACGTAATTACATCCATGCCGTTGTTTCGTAGTATTATCGATGGAGCCTTGTACTACGGGTAACCAAAGTCCATAGTGTAAGTTGGACTCCTCTCGTATACACTGGTATATTCTGTACCAAGATACAACAACTACGTTAGTATAACAAATGTAACAGTATCTACTTCACCTGTTCTATTCTCTGTTTATTCTTCTACTTCTTTCTTTGGGACGTACCGAACAATTGTTCGCTGATGACATTCCTATTTCTATTCTTCTTTGGAATGTTGTCAGGAGAACCGGCGTCTGAAGAGTTCGAGACCAGCAAGGAGCACTTGGAGCAGTTCACAGAAGACCCTGAGCATTGACATTACTTGTAATCATTTTATTTTCAGTTCATGCCATTGTTTAGGCATTGCATTCCAGACTTATATTTATATTTCCAGTTGTACTTATAAAGGAATGTTCAATAAATAAAAGTTTTTGTTCATTTATAATCATGTCTCTTGTGTACATTTTACTATATATTGCTTAGATACGCTTAGCGTGTTTACTTCTGAGTAAATACGTTGCGTGACCCGTCGCGTTTCCTTATCCGTACACTGGGAAGCGGGGCGTGACGGGTTTTGGTGGCGGCTCATGCAGGTCAGTTCTGCATGGACATGCAGGTCAATTCTGCATGATGTCCTAAGCAATTTGACATAAGATTCACAAACTAAAAACATTCATTACATTTCATGTTTCTCGAATCTTACAATTTCATATATTTTGAATCTATCCTAACCCAATTTTTCTTTCAAGATTATAGATTCTCCAAACAATACCAGCACCAATTTCAACAACACACCACCACCTCTACCGCTTACGCCTACCATTGCTACTTCGATCAACGAGCAAACATTATTGCTTGAGGCAATGCGAAGCCTCTTAGAAGGACAGCAGCAGCAGACTGCTCTCTTACTGAACCGTCCAAAAACGGAAGCGCCCTGATTAAAGCAATTCCGGGCAATGCACCCAATGCAATTTTTAGGGAAAGAGAGCCCTCTGGAAGCTAAAGAATGGGATCAGAGCATCGAGGACGATCTGGCAGCAGCACAAGTGCCAGAGATCGCTAGGGTATGAGTTGTGAAGCTGCAACTCACCGACAACGCCCGAGTTTGGTGGAAGGCGGAAGAAAGCCGTCTTGACCAGCTGATCGAATGGAAAAACTTTCACGACATGTTCGACGCAAAGTACTTTCCAAAGACTGCCCGATTTGACATGGAGCAGCAATTCATCCATCAACAACAGGGTTCGATGTGGACCAAATCTGTCGATGAGTATGATGTTGAGTTTACTATGCTCAGTAGGTAAGATATGTCTCAATATTCGATTTTCTAATATCACATACTACACAGCTAACACAAGACCATAACATGTTCGCGCCATACTTGATACCGACTGCTGAGATCAGGTCCAGACGATTTCAGCAAGGGTTAGATACAGAAATCCAAGCTGCCTTAGCTATAGGGGATTTCCCAACCCACGAACTTGCCCCGAAAGCTGTCCGTCGATATGAGGAAGTGGTGAAAATGAAGGGTAGACCCCAATCTGCCGAGATGAAGCGCACTGCTACCCAGATGGAAGGAGGAGCCTCCTCAAGGCCAACTTTTGTGCCCACGAGACCGGGAGTACCAAACAACCGGCCAAGTCCAGATTTTTGCTTCTACTGCAAGAGAGATGGACACCTGTGGAAAGACTGTAGGCGCGGAAAAGGCTTGTGCCTAGTTTGTGTCACATCCAATCATAGAATTGGAACATGTCCTTATAGGTGAAACACAGTTCCAACTCACAACACTTATCCGCAGCGACTAGCTATCCAGGCTCCTGCACCTCGTCTTGCTCTCCCAGCTCCACCTCCACATGGACCTCCTGTACAACCTAATCGCCAATTCTAACAAGCACTGAGGAACATGCCTCAAGGACAGAGGAATGCGCTTCCAGCTAGGAGGAATGTACCCAGGCGACAGGCTTTCATTTTAGCGGCCGTAGAAACCGAGACTATAGACCAAGGTAACCCGAGTAATTCCCTCACATCTTCAATCTTACCAAGACTTTTGCACTCTTTTGTTCATCCACATATATCTCTTGCACTATCAATAGTTCTATCACCAAACTTTTCTTGAATCTGTTACACTTTCTTTCTACAAATTTCGATAACGAAATTTTTATAAGGAGGATAAAATGAAACAACCCTAAATTTTCTGTACAGATTTTTTTTTCAAAATACAGAATAGAACACCTATGCCTGAACACAAGTTACAAATTTAATTTGCTTTTGAACAGCAAGAAATAACTTGTAGCACCTTGGTAAAGCCTTGCACTGCTGTGACATAGCCCCTGTGATCAGATCCCCCAGCCATATATAATTTTAATTGTATTTTCTATTAAACTTTTAGAAGCTCAAAATTTTGCACGTACACTACATGTAAAATGAAAAGTCACACAGAAAACATTCATGTGCAAAACACTATTCATACAGACCCTGACATGTAGCGGAGATCCGAGCCCCCGCCCCATAGATTGGACCGGCGAGATGTCTCGTGGGGCCGCCACCGCCGGCCCCCCGTAGGTAATTCCCTAATTTTTTTGGCCTTAACCTCTTGGCCTCCCCCTTAACCCCTGTACTGTTTGTTTTTATTAAAAAGAAACAAAGAATTAAAAAGTGGTATTAAACCAAATTTTTAATGCATTTTTTAATTCATTCTTCATATCCTAAACCCTATTATTCCCTATAAATACCACACTACATTTCACCCCTCCTCATTCAGAAATTCCATATAAAAACTCTCTAAAAATTTCCAAGCCCCAAGTGGTGCAAGTGGAGTTAGCAAAGAGCAAGGTTCCGGCGACATTTCTGGAAGATTTCCGACGACGAAACGACTCCCCGACGATTCTGACAGCTTCCCCTCTCTCTCCTCTTATTTTACAATCAGTAAGTCCCCTCTCCCCTCCTTTTGCTATTCTAAAACATCTCCTTTTGAAAACTCATCGGTAGCGGAGTTATTCCGGCTTCCGATTCTCTTTTCTTTAAAACTCTATTTTTTCTTAATAACAAACCTACAAATTTTTACTAGATTGTTTAGTAATCATTAACAAACACTTTAGAACAAGTTTCATCACAAAAAAATCTATTATGCAACTTTTTTCGCATTTTTACGGTTAAATACCATATACTTTACTTTCGACACAATTCAACATATTCCCTTGTATTACATTTAGAAAACTCACGACCTACCTCATCACAACACACATTTTTGATATAGCACGATAACTCTTGGGGACATTAGTTTATGGGAAATTACTAGTTTACGATTAAATACCTTAAACATTCAAAAACCGTTTTTCTTTAAAAAGTGTGTTATTTAATTCCGTGCAATTGTGCCTCTACAACGCATTTTGGGGACCCCGGTTGGGATGGTGCGGGTTATCACACATCCTCGGGCCTAGTAGATCGAGATGCAGACCTCCGCAAGGAGCATTCGATCTCGGTGGAATTTTTATGAAAAATATAATTTCTATTTAATAAATAATTTCTATATTTTTTAAATATTAGATATATATAAATACTATCAAAATATCCACTTTAAGTATAAAATATATATATTCTATGTTTTCTAAATCAAAGAAATCACAAATTTCATGAAACTATCTTTACAATTCAATACCATTCCAAGATTTCACTAAAATACCATATACATGAAAACTATGTTATATCCACTAGAATATTTCACTTTATAAAAATTGCAATTATGAAAAGCCTAAAGACGATAATTAAATACTTGAGGTGTATTTTGAAAATATATCAAAACTATTTTTCATAAAACCCATTCAAGTTATATTAATTTACAATAAGAACCCTAGTAAATGTAAGTCTACGGTAGCGCCCTGGCCGTCTTTCAGACGCCAAAATGCGGAACAAAAACTTTTATAACTGGCGCTATCGCATACTATAACCCGGATCTGCCATTAACGCTAAACTAACAATCTACAAAGAGGGAAGTAAGGTTATACCGAACGATCCGAGTCCTTCGTTCTTTAACCATCATCCCACCCTCCGTTGCGGCTGCTCCGATCTTGTCGATCTCCGATCTCCTCGTCCAGATGGCACCACATCATCGGATCTTTAAACGGGCTCCGGCCTCTGACTCGAGGCAACTCGGTCATCAAGTTTGCTAAAAGAGATGACCAAGAATGATGTAGAGAATGAGTAGAAGACTTTGTCTCGCTTCGTCCAAAGCCATGGACGAACGTTTAATGAAGTTGCCATTTTTAGTCGGGTGATGGAATGAAATGAGATATGAAATTTCCATACACCAAAAACTATCATCTTTTTAAAACAACAACCATGATCTCTCTCCAAGAATGGGCCGGCCATATAAATAGGTGGGGGTGATTGTAGGAGCAAGAATGGTGACCATAAAGGAAAAGATCAAGAAGAAAATATCCATGGCAAAACCAAACACATTAATGAAATGAATGACTCACTAAACCTAGTCATCCATTCAATTAATGCAAACAAAGGTTCATGAACCAAGTCACCAATTTTAGAAGCTTCTAGAAGCACGACTCACCCTCATGACTCACCCGAGTGGCGGAAAGATAAATCCGTATTTAACCGAATGTTAAATACGGGTGATAGAAAACTGGAAACTGGCAACTTCCAAAAGTGATCCTGAAACGAATTTCAGGATAACCCCTTAACTGTATAAATATACCCGCATTTGTATTACGAACGACTACAAATGCAACTGAGACAAAGATATTATATATACCCTGTATAATACATGGATCCAGCTTAAACCAAAGCCCACCAGTATTATCTTCCAGAAAAATAACACGTGCGTAAACGCACGTGCATTTTCCGAACCCTGCCATAAAACCGTACGGCCTCTACAACGTTTCGCCCGAACTTGGGAAACTATCTTTGGGGGACTCTAATGACTCGTCAGTACCTTGGCAGTGGGTTTAACCACAAGCCGTCAGCGGCACTAGCTGTGCGTAACGGCTGCCCATGGACTGACCTCAATGGAGGCCGATGAGCGAACTCATCCGGAAACCCTACTGAGCCTGACAGTGACAATGTATATACAGTCCGGTCCGTTCGTCTATGAGTATCGCATATCCGGCCTAGGCGGCTAGTAACGTCAGACTCCCAATAGCTGTATAAGTCGTGTCAAAGACAAGCCCTGAACACCCTGAGATACTACTGGAGTACGTACCAGTAAATCTCACCTGCCTTGGCCAAGGACTTGGTGTAATGGCTTTCCCAGACACAGCGCGACCTCCACCCCCAATACCGGGAGAGACGAATCCCCTGCCGATCCGCCCACGTGCCTCCATGTGGATCGGGACTGTACCCAAAAACTACCTATTTGCACGACTCCTTTGAGCCATGGTAGGATAGAAATCAAAGCACAGTGGGAACTCACACGAGACAAATGACGACCTCAGGGCGATGAACTAACATGTACACATGTCACCAGGGAACTGCTATCTGATGATATGTATAATACCAACTAGCAGGTTCCCGGCGAGTCCTGTCCGGTGTACTTATAACCCAATGAGCACCTGTATACATTTTAGCTGATCCAACTGACACCAGTAGCTTGTGAGATCGGCCACCGTTCCTCGTCGGGGTCTCGACTGCATACACTAGTCTACTCCAGAGTATCGATGCCCTGTCTCAAAACTCCCACGACTAGGGACCACTATTAAGGATATGCTTATGGACTACCAAACTCTCACGTATATGATCGCCCTCATACTGTTGGTAGTCAAGCAAGATCCTAAGGGCTCTATCATCGTGTAATCGTGATCAGTCACCTGAATTTATACATGACTGATAAAGGTAAACCAGATAGCATACTATCATCTCGAGTAAGACTGTCATACCGGCATAGGCCCTCCTCAATCATTGCAATCACGTACCTGCGATCCAATAATTGACTTTGAGAGCACTATATCCAACAATCTCCCACTTGCACTTATGGCTAATTATTGCGATGTCGCGTACTCACAGCCCGTGTGAAACCAACACCCAACTCCTCTACTAATCAGTTTCATAAAGCGCGTTTGTAATACTATTGTGTTCGAGAAATAGCCTCAGTGAGTGGATCCGCCCTGATGTTTCTTTCTATGTCTCTCTTAATCTCAAGTACGCGGAGAAAGCCATCTTCCGAATTAAGTAATACCTGTCTTAGAATATGTCTGGATATCTGATGGGTCCTAGTTCATAAATGAACTCCAAATCCAAACTTCTTAGACAGCATCGATCACTGAACCTAATCAGTATCTTGCACCATGCCTCCCACTGTATCCTCATGGACCACCAGTCCATAATACTGTCCCTCGTCAGAGGGAAAACTATAACTCTGACAATCGCTCTGTCATCCATGTCACTTTTGAAGCCTGGAATGATAACCGTCTCCCGAAGGAGGCTGCCGTCATCAAATCCGTAGAACATGCACTTATGTTCTAAAACTGCTTCCTTATGTTTCTCCAGGATTGGATTAATACAAACTTATTGCATCTAGTGCAAAAACAACATCTGGTGTGGTACTTGACATCTCATGATTGACTTAGTTGCCTAAGCAAGTGATCTGCCAATCATGCACATCCCTCTCCCCTTTAGTCTGTAAGACACCTTTAGAGAGGGTGACTCCATCACCTGCAGGTACACCACTATGCCAGGAGTCATCTATTCTAAAAACCATTAGAATACTGTCAAAGTACCCACATTGGGAAACTACCCAAATCCAGATCTAAAACCATAGATCTAGAAACTAAAATCTCAGATATTATATCCATATCCTGTCTCGAGAAACAACTTTGTGATGACCACAGTACAACCGATCGTAGTATAGGAATTTTACTTCCTACTCTGTGTATGTCATCCAAATACCAGGACATCACACCCTACTACCTTCTTAACAGATCCATCCCCTATTCTGATGAAGTCAAACCCATGACTGTCACATCAAAATTAGATGATCAATCTCCGCTACAACTGCTCAAGTCTATAAATAGACATAAGCTACTTGCCCACTATGCTTCCGCTGCTCCCACTGACCACAACAACCCTCCTACCGGGTCTCATAGCCTAGAACAACAGTAGTGTCAAGTCTGGGTAGATAAGAACCTCCCTGTTACCGTCCTTGAGGCTACCGGAGTACCTCTCGGGTGTCTGAGGTTACCCACCATATCTGCGGAGTGGCTATTGGAATGTCAAACCTGAATGAATCTATAGGTCCTATTAAATTTTCCGTAATCGTTTGCGGTTCTGGAATCACTTCCAGTTCTACCATACTCCCACTACTTGTTTTCTGAAAAAATCCATTTTACTAAAACTGTGGCGAGTCAAGAACAATATCACTATTGATCTTCCAGACGGTAGAAAGTCAACCCTCGACATAGCCTGGGCCAACTTACAAACTGCCATTACAGAAACGTGCCCTGAGTTATCCAGAGTCTGGTTTTAAGCATAAGCCGGACAACTCACCTATATCCAATATAGAAACTTTGGCACTTATTTAATTGGAACCAGATTCAAAACATGCAGCTGTCCCCAGTGCATATCAACTTAATGCAGAGAGGCTAATCAGCATTACTCAACTTAGGAATACATCCAATTAAGAGTAACCTAAAAAGAGAAACAAGTTTCTCAAAACCATCACTATCAACTGAATACCAATCATAAGTATCTACATCTTCGATCTCTTTGAAGAATCCTGATACTTGCGATATCTGGTTCTTTACTTTATTCTTATACCCACAAGTTCTCAAAACTTAGACCTTGTATTTCTACGAAACACTTGTCTAAAAACTAGAGAAGTCATAAGTAAACAGAGCATAGTACGAGGACCTACCCCTTTGTCCTGATGGACACTGGACAACATACAATACTCTGTATAAGTCCGCTGAGTTGAATAACTCAAAACCTGTGCATAGTAGGTTGAAAACTGTACTTATGGTTAAGAACTACTCCGTTGTTCAATGCTCCTTACCCAATCGACAACTGATGTAGGTAAATGTCATCGACATAATATCAAAAAGTTATATCTCACTTTATAAAAATAAACGTACAGATATATCATTTTGAGATTGGTTCACAACAACGGATACTCAAAACCAAATACATGCCTGCCGGCAATAACCCAGGCGATTTCCTCAAATATCACCAATTACAACGAATTCGGATATAATGAGGATGATCACCTAATTCCCAATAACTTCCTCCCACTCATCATCTGTAAAACCATACAGATGTGAGAATGAAACCTGGTAAATACATACCCTGGAGTAAGTATCTAATCGGGAAATCAGTTTTCCTTTAACAATGCACTGAAACATGAAAATGTTTCGTAGGGGTATCCTGGTATTCATAGTAATGCCTCTTCCATAATCCAATTCATGACTTTAACCGTATATTTCTTTGCCATCTCTCCAAATCCCTTTATTTGTCTTTAGTCATTACCTTCTATACACCTTCGTTAGGCTGAATGGTTTTCTTCCTTCCCTACCGTTCGGCACCAGCCTATGGTTTGGAAGAAGATTATCCAGTAAGCATAATAGGTGTACCCTCCTAAACCAAGGAGTACTCGTAACCTGAGAGAAGGTGATGATAAAAGTCAACTGAATAATACCTTATTCTTTTAAAAGTAAAATAGGAGTGGCGATGAAGTACAGGGTTTGGTCGTGAATGATAACAGTCGCAACTTACTTTGCCCTATTTCTAATCCCTTTATTTTGTCTTTACATATTACCTTCTGTACACCCTACTTAGGCTAATTTATTTTCTTCATTCCCTAGTGTTCGGCACCTGCCTATGGTTTGGAAGAAGACTATCCAATAAGCGTAATAGGTGTACTCTCCTAAACCAAGGAGCTCTCGCAACCTGAGAGAAGGTGATAATAAAAGACAACTGAATAAACCAATTCTATTTCTCCTGAACCTTGATCCATCCTCGAAGAAGTTTCTTCGAGTTCGTATATAACCATACGATGGATCTATCCAATGGAAGTGGATGTCCGTAGTAATACGAGGTGTTCTGAGAAATGCAAATGGTAAAAGAAGGAGTGGCAATGACTTATGCAACTCAGACAATCCAAGAGCCAGTATTTTAAGAAGGTTCGGCCAACTTGGTCACTGAGTCATAGTCAAGGGTCGGTCAAAGGTCGCTGCCAAAGAGAGGGAGAGAGAAAAGAAACACTCTGCGTGCACTCTAACCTAGATCAGAATGGTTATCACTTTATCTAATCCGGAAACCTCCCACTGTACTGTCAAATTCTCCTCCAAACCTGAAAGAAGAATCAATCGGGGTCACCCGAAGAGTAAACCAACTCATCAGTGGGAATCGGGATCCAACTCTCATCGCATGATAACGTGACGGAATCCACTCACGTTATCACACTCGAGAAGGTATGTGCATGCCTGGCAAGTTTCAGTTTTTTAGAAACTCCCGATATGATTTTTACCCCATGCTCTTATGATCTTGACGAAAGCCAACAAATCATAAGTCATATGTCAAGTTCTGCCCGTCATATTCTTGTCAATTTGAACCCACCCGTACATATCCTTGACGAAAGCCAACAAGGTAATACGACTGTCCCAAACCAACACATCTATCTTTGCAACAAATGAATACGCCAGCAGCTACCGAACACTATGCCTTGACGAAAGCCAACAAACATGGCTTGAATACTACTGACCATCCATAAGACACGATGGAGGGCTACGGCTGGTTTTTGGCGAAAAACCTTTAACGTAATGAACTTGATCTCGTTGAAGGAACTTGATAGCTTTTTATAAAAATATAATGGCGAAAACCTTTTGCTAAAGATGTCACTCACGGCGAAGGGATCTCGGCTCTTTCCTCGTGGAATGAGGTGCAGGATATTCCACTGAATACCACGATGCAAAGCAACATGTAATCGACTATAGTGAAGTTATTACCCTGACGCAAACTTCTGCCCAAGGGGTCTTTCCCGGTGAAAGGATATCGGCCCTTGCCCCGTCGAATGAGGTGCAGGATATTCCACTGAATACCGCTATGCAAAACAAAAGGAAACGTCTTTGTAATAACACTTTTTAAATTGTTCCAACAACATCCAAACAGGTTTGTTTTCCTTTGGATTGATCAGAATCAACGCAGTCCCATCAATCAATCACACCAGAAAAGAACGAAAATAAAATGTACGTATATGCCATCCGCATTCGTCACTGGGTCGCGTCATAACCCGTTAGGTTAATTAACTAACAACAGAGCGGGGACCGGACTAGCGCGGGTGCAAAACATATACAACATCTAATAGTATATATACCAATATACAATAATCGCTCCAGGCATGATAATATGAAACATTACAGAAAAGTAATAAGCATCACAGAACAATACAGATAATCTGGGATCCCCGGGTTTCACAGAGCCGCTGCTGAAACCCGACGTTCCCCTGGTCGTGTGGATAGCCTGTGCAATGAAACCTAGACCCCTACGGGTGCGGCAACTTACCCGCCAAAACCTGAAGCGAGGCAGCCCCCTACAGCAAAGTGAATGGACCACCCTGCATTTCACGGAATCCGGTAGCTTGAGCACCCCTCTTTGGGTCGACCTGTACCCCCTACGAGTGCGGCGAATAGCCTGACAATACTAGAGTGAGGCCCCTCTGCCTCTCAAAGCCATGAGATACGGACCCGTTGCCCTCCAGAACCCGGCTATCCGTGCACTCCGTCGCGGGGTAAAACCTAGTACAGAAATGAAAAATATGTACAACGGGTATATCGACCTGGACCTGATCGTGCCCCAAAAGAATATTATACAAACTAGCAGTGACGGCAGTCCACATGTTGGAAGCTCGCCCCGCAATATCAAATGTACAAATAAACTCAAACTGCACTACCATTGCACACTGCTATCCACCACGACAAATCTGCAACATCACAGCACAACACAGAACATCAACGCGAATGTCACGTTCGCAAACCCGTCTAAAAGAACTATAGCAATCTGACGCGGTTTACCGATCAAATGACATTCACGGTCGGAGATATAATGCAAGTACTGTAAACTAACACGTTTAAATTTCGATCGACAAAATTTCCCGAAGTGGGCCCCACGCAAATCTGCTGTACAGTAAAAAACACTGGGCCCAAATGAACCGTTCAAGAAACCACAATTTCCTAAGTAGAATCCACAGAAGAAAGATGGCCCACTGATTCACCTAGACGGCCGCGGTTCCGCGGCCAAAGCATGGCTTTGGCGGCGGTTCCGCGGCCGTACGATCGGATCAGTGGGTCGAATTTCTTCTATGTTCTTTAAAAAGCCTGCATGATTTTCTGGTATGGTCAAAATAATTTTTAGACCAGATTTAAAATTAATAGAAACTTTAACACTAGAAATTGCGATTTTCGAAAATCCGATCGATCGATCTTTTAAACGCGTTAGCACAAGTTAGTAAAGCTTAATGGCGTGGCTCTGATACCATGTAAGTCTACGGTAGCGCCCCGGCCGTCTTTCAGACGCCAAAATGCGGAACAAAAACTTTTATAACTGGCGCTATCGTATACTATAACCCGGATCTGCCATTAACGCTAAGCTAACAATCTACAAAGAGAGAAGTAAGGTTATACCGAACGATCCGAGTCCTTCGTTCTTTAACCATCATCCCACGCTCCGTTGCGGCTGCTTCGATCTCGTCGATCTCCGATCTCCTCGTCCAGGTGGCACCACATCATCGAATCTTTAAACGTGCTCCCGCCTCTGACTCGAGGCAACTCGGTCATCAAGTTTGCTAAAAGAGATCACCAAGAATGATGTAGAGAATGAGTAGAAGACTTTGTCTCGCTTCGTCCAAAACCATAGACGAACGGTTAATGAAGTTTCCATTTTTAGTCGGGTGATGGAATGAAATGAGATATGAAATTTCCATACACCAAAAACTATCATCTTATTAAAACAACAACCATGATCTCTCTCCAAGAATGGGCCGGCCATATAAAGAGGTGGGGGGTGATTGTAGGAGCAAGAATGGTGACCATAATGGAAAAGATCAAGAAGAAAATATCCATGGCAAAACAAAACACATTAATGAAATGAATGACTCACTAAACCTAGTCATCCATTCAATTAATGCAAACAAAGGTTCATGAACCAAGTCACCAATTCAAGAAGCTTCTAGAAGCACGACTCACCCTCATGACTCACCCGAGTGGCGGAAAGATAAATACGCATTTAACCGAATGTTAAATACGGGTGATAGAAAACTGGAAACTGGCAACTTCCAAAAGTGATCCTGAAACGAATTTCAGGATAACCCCGTAACTGTATAAATATACCCGCATTTGTATTACGAACGAATACAAATGCAATTGAGACAAAGATATTATATCTACCCTGTATAATACATGGATCCGGCTTAAACCAAATCCCACCAGTATTATCTGCCCGAAAAATAACACGTGCGTAAACGCACGTGCATTTTCCGAACCCTGCCATAAAACCATATGGCCTCTACAACGTTTCGCCCGAACTTGGGAAACTATCTGTGGAGGACTCTAATGACTCGTCAGTACCTTGGCAGTGGGTTTAACCACAAGCCGTCAGCGGCACTAGCTGTGCGTAACGGCTGCCTATGGACTGACCTCAAGGGAGGCCAATGAGCGAACTAATCCGGAAACCCTACTGAGCCTGACAGTGACAATGTATATACAGTCCGGTCCGTTCTTCTATGAGTATCGCATATCCGGCCTAGGGGGCTAGTAACGTCAGACCCCCAATAGCTGTATAAGTCGTGTCGGAGACAAGCCCTGAACACCCTGAGATACTACTGGAATACCTACCAGTAAATCTCACCTGCCTTGGCCAAGGACTTGGAGTAATGGCTTTCTTAGACACAGCGTGACCTCCACCTCCAATACCGTGAGAGACGAATCCCCTTCCGATCCGCTCACGTGCCTCCATGTGGATCGGGACTGTACCCAAAAACTACCTGTTTGCACGACTCCTTTGAGCCGTGGTAGGGTAGAAATCAAAGCACAGTGGGAACTCACACAAGACAAATGACGACCACAGGTCGATGAACTAACCTGTACACATGTCACCAGGGAACTGCTATCTGACGATATGTATAATACCAACTAGCAGGTTCCCGGCGAGTCCTGTCCGGTGTACTCATAACCCAATGAGCACCTGTATACATCTTAGATGATCCAACTGACACCAGTGGCTTGTGAGACCGGCCACCGCCCCTCGTCGGGGTCTCGACTGTATACACTAGTCTACTCCAGAATATCGATGCCCTGTCTCGAAACTCCCACGACTAGGGACCACTATTAAGGATGTGATTATGGACTACCCAACTCTCACGTATATGATCGCCCTCATACTGTTGGTAGTCAAGCAAGATCCTAAGGGCTCTATCATCGTGTAATCGTGATCAGTCACCTGAACCTATACATGACTGATAAAGGCAAACCAGATAGCATACTATCATCTCGAGTAAGACTGTCATACCGGCATAGGTCCTCCTCAATCATTGCAATCACGTACCTGCGATCCAATAATTGACTTTGAGGGCACTATATCCAACAGTAAACATAGGTTTAAGTGGGACCAGTTCTCTTGAGCCTCAAGGAGCCGGAGTGAAGGGTTGCCTAGCACGGTAGCAAGATTTCTAAAGGCATCGCCCATGCCATTTTATAAAAATTGCCGTATTAGCTAACCCTAACCCTAGAATCGAAACTAGAAAATCTGACGAAATGATATGTAAACAACTTTACAACTAAGTGAATGCGGAATACAACCTTTGTAGACCGGTCCATCACTTCAAATACTCCGTGTAGATGTCCCTTCACTGTGAGTAATGATCTCCCGAACTCTTTAGAGGATCCACAAGGTGAAAGATGCGAACTTGCTCGAAGTCTTCGAAGATGAAGATGATCTACGTCGAGGAGACTCGAGCTCATGCTACCTCTTCACTAATGTTAAAATTACTGAAGCAAACACCCTAAACTAAATGGCTAATAATATAGGATGATGAAGTAGGATGTGGGCTCACATTAGTTTAATTTTTTTCTCACAAATTTTCATGACTTTTCATGAAGCTAGAAAGCTTCAATGAGAGGAAGAAGAAGATGATGAAGTGATGAACTAAAGAAAATCACATAAGGTTGGAAATGCAACCATGGTTGGTATATGCCATGCCTTAACCATTGTAGAGACTAAACCATAGCTATGAGTTAAGGTTGGATTATCAAATATCTTAAGCAAGACAAAAGAGTGCACAAAGTCAATGCAGACTACAAGCTTCTACAAGCTTTGAACCATGACAAATATCTCCACAATTTTGAATTTGCTTGAAATAAATATAAACCCTAACTTAACCTTAGAATGGTATAAGTCTCATACATACATGTTGCATGTATAACCTAGCATGACACAACAATATATATCGCATATATATTTTGTGTGCAATGAAAACAATTAACATATATCACATATATGTTAAGTGTATCAAAAGTGAGAAAAAGAAATGCATAAGTGAGCTAATATTAGTTAATGTAATATAATATATCAAATATATAATTATAAAATAAATTATTAAATCAATATTTGATTTAATAATCCGGCTATATCACATACAACCGACTAATATCATATGAATCAACTTATCAAATCAACACTTGATCCGATAACCCAACTATATCATATATAACCGACCGATATCACATATCGCGAGAATAGAATGTGGTATCACATACTCGCATTAATCTCGGCCCCGCACATATCACATATATGCTCCGACTCCGTTTCGCATGAACCAGGAAACCTCTGTGCAGGACTCTAAAGACTCGTCAATACGCCGGCAGTAGGTGATGATCATATCAAACACCCACATGCCGCAAGCGGTCTGCTAATTATAATGACCACCCGGGTATTGAGCGATCAGAAGATCAAAAAGCAATCATGTTCGTACTCCTGCGAATCCAATCAGTAACACTACCGTACAGTCCGGTCTCTTCGTCTGATATATCGCATATCACAGCCTGGAGGTGGTATAACGTCAGACCCTAATAGCCTGATAAGTCATGCCGATGCAAGGTCCATGACGGCTTGAGAAACTACTGATAACAGTTACCAGTAGATCTCAGCAACCCTGGCCAGGGATTTCCTCTTATGGACAATCGAGCATAGTGCAACATCAACTCCCAATACCGGGAGAGACGAAACCCCTCCTATCACTCATTGCCTTCATATGACTCAGTACTGTACCTAAAAACCTCCTTTTTGTACGATCACTTGACCGTGGTATGGTGGAAATCAAAGCACAATAGGAATGACACAAGACTCTATGAACATCATGGGTCTACAAACTAACATGTACCAGTGTCACCAGAGAACTGCTATCCGACGAAAAGTATAATACCATCTAGGAGTTCTCGGCGAGTCCGTCCAGTGTACCCAGTCTCCACTGAGCACCCGTATACCTTCTCTGATGTTAAACACCAATGGATGTAGGATCATCCATCGCCCATCATATGGGTCGAGAAGCGTATACGCTAGTCTACTCTGGAGTATCGATGCCCTGTCTCGATACTTCCTCGACTAGGAACAATTTATAGGGTGTACTTATGGACTACCCTTGGCCCTACTAGTATGATCTCCATCATAGTCATGGTAGTCAAGTACAGATCCTAAGGGCTTTATTAACATGTGAGAGAGAGATAATAAGTGTACATGTTAAGATAAAGTGCAACCAGATAGCATACTGTCATAGCGAGCAAGAAAGTCTTCCCTATATATGTCCAAGCATCCACTACAATATACATCCCAGATATAGTAATGGCCTCTAGGGCATACATATAACTAACAATCTCCCACTTGCACTAAGGCCATCTGCTGTAGTTTCCTATACCCAACAATATAGCAGTGGTTGTAGTATCTCATACTCAGCCATCCCAAAATCTCTCAAATAGTATCTAGGGAAGCAGGCCTTAGTGAGTGGATCCGCGGTGTTAACCTAAATATTTTCTCTCCTTACCTCGATCCCTTGGAGATCAAACAACTTCCTGATCAGGTGATACTTGTCTTAGAATATGTCTGGAACGCTGATGGGACCTTCGTTCCTAGACCAAAGCCATAACTCCATTGTTGTCACAATAACAGTTATTAGACGCTCAATGGTAGGAACCTTGTGTTAGTTGTATGTATGCCCTAGAGGCCATTATTGTACATATGATGTATATTATAGTGGATGCTTGGACATATATAGAGAGTACTTTCTTGCTCGACATGATAGTATGCTATCTGGTTGCTCTTTATCTTAACATGTATACTTGTCTCTTAATACTGTCTTATGGTTACATGTTGGTAAAGCCCTTAGGATGTGTACTTGACTACCAGGATTATGATGCAGATCATACTAGTGGGGCCATGGTAGTCCATAAGTTCATCCTTTAATGTTCCTAGTCGTGGGTGTATCAAGACAGGGCATCGATATACCAGAGTAGACTAGCGTATACGCTTCTCGACCCATTAGATGGGCGATGGATGATCCCATATCCATTGGTGTTTGACATCATAGATGGTATACGGGTGCTCAGTGGAGACTGGGTACACTGGACGGACTCGCCGAGAACTCCTAGATCGTATTATACCTGACGTCAGATAGCAGTTCTCTGGTGACACTGGTACAGGTTAGTCCGTAGACCCGCGATCGTCATTGAGTCTTGTGTGATTCCCACTGTGCTTTGATTTCCACCTTACCACGTTCAAGAGGACGTGCAAAATGGTGGTTTTTTGGTACAGTCCCGAGTCACATGGAGGCAGTGAACAATAGGAGGGAATTTCGTCTCACCCGGTGTCAGGGGAAGATGTCGTGTTGTGCTCGATTGGCTATAACTGGAAGTCCAGGGCTGATTTAGAGATTTACTGGTAAGTGTTATCAGTAATTTCTTGACCCGTTATGAGCCTCGTATCGGCATGACTTATCGAGCTATTAGGGTCTGACGTTTACCACCCCTAGACTTGATATGCGACATCTCAGACGAAGAGACCTAACTGTACGGTAGTGTTACTGACAGGCTTTACAGGAGCTAGAGTGGGCTTGCTTCTTGTTCTTCTGATCGCTCATTACCCGGGTAGCCGTTACTTCCAGCTAGTACCGCTGACGGCTTGTGGGTGCTTGATATGATCATCACCTACTGCCGGCGTATTGACGAGTCTTCAGAGTCCTACACAGAGGTTTTACTGGCTCAGGCAAAACGACGTAGGAGCACATATGTGATATGTGCGGGACCGAGATTAATATGAGTATGTGATATCGTATTCTATTCTTGTGATATTTGTATCGGTCGGTTATATGTGATATAGCCGAGTTATCGGATCAAGTGTTGATTTGATAAATTGGTACATATAATATTAGTCGGTTATAAATGATATAAACGGATTATTAAATCAAGTGTTGATTTGATAATTTAGTGTATAATTGTATATTTGATATACTAGTTTACATTAATTAATATTAGCTCACTTAAGCATTTATTTTTCTCACATGTGCACACTTAATATATATGTGATATATATTAATTGTGTTTAATTATATGTCATGGTTGATGATACATGAAACATGGGTGTATGAGACTTACACCAAGATAAAGATAATATAGGATTTATTTATTTATTGTAATTCAATTATTAGTTGGAAATTTGTCACATGGCATGAAGCTTTGACAAGCTTGGAGAACCATTGACTTAGTCCACTAGTTTTGTCTTACATTAGATATTTGTTAACCTACCAATTACCTAAACTCATGGTTAAGTCTCTACATGAGTAATATTAGATATTTTCTCACCCATGGTTGCCATTCTCTCTCACAACATTATCTCATTTCATCTTCTTCTTCAAGCTCAAGAGCTCTCTAGCTTTTAAGCAAGCGAGAAATATTAGTGAGAAAATCAATTCTAAAGTGAGCAAAAATCCTACTTCATCATTCTCTACTAGATTGACACTTTAGTATAGGGTGTTAGATTAACTAATCTCCCATTAGTGAAGTAGTAGCTTGGGTTAGTGTCTCCTCGACGTAGATCATCTTCGGCCTCGAAGACTTCAAGCATGTTCGTTTCATTTTTTGTGAAGCCATTCTAGAGTCCGGAAGATCACTACTTGGAGCGAAAGGACTACAACAAAGAGTTATTGAATTGAAGGACCAGTCTACAAAGGTTGTATTAGTAGTTCACTTAGTTGAAAAGTAGTTTACAATATGTTTCGTATGATTCTCTAGTTAAACATCCTTGTTTAAGGTTCTTTAAAACGGCAAAAATTTGAAAATGGCATGGTCGATGCCTCCCGAAACCTTGCTGTCGTTCATAGGGACCTTGCAGTGGTATCAGAGCCTACCTAGAGAATTAGACGGATTGTGTTAGATTACGAAACCGAAACAACTCTGAAACATCCGAATCCATGACCCAGATTCTGTCGATTTTAAAACGTGCTCTAAATTTTTTTAAACAGTTGCAGAATGTTAAATGAGTTGCAACATGAATACAGTAAAAATTTTAGCCCATTCCACCATAAACTGGCCGGCCACATGCCTATTATATCCAGCGACCTCGGCCAAAATTTAGAATTTTTGGTTGAAATTTTTATAGTGTTCTGGTCTCTGGGTTTTAGGATTTCAGGTATTGTTTGTATTTGCTAAATTTGCATGTGATGTTAACTTTCTACAAAGGCAACTCGGAGTGTTTCATTGTCGTAATTCTAAAAGTTTTTCGGGTTATTTAGACGGTGTTAAAAAGTTCGAACGGATATCAAATACCCACTTTAACCCTTGCCGGGAAATTTTCCAAGTGTTGGATTTTTCCTTAGTTTAAAACTTTCAGAAAATCATGTAAGCGATTCCGTGGACCCTCTAGAAGAATGAAACCTTAACTCGATTATGTGACTGTCAAAACCGCCACTAAACCCTAGGGTTTGTGGTAGTTCAGTGGTGCTACATGTGAGGCATTGGTTGACCCTTTTACGGCTGGTTCATAGGAGTTGTGGCATGTTCTGGGACCTTTTGAGCTACACTCTAGTGTTGAGCTTTTTGGATAATTTTGGGTGTTTGTTGATTCGATCGGAATGTTTAACATCATCTAGCTATTTGTGAAATGTGATACAATAAGTGAAATTCATATTGTTAGGCGTGAAATCCAAAGTATGAGATATTTTGGATTTATGATGTCTAAAGTTATTATGGATTCCAAATGTTGTAGTTTGACATTTTCTTTTCTGCGACCATAAGTGTAATATGTGGTGTATCGCCGGTTTCGTTGCTATATGTCAACGACAATTAGGATACACATATTTACTTACGTTGATGACATGTGATCTTATAAGTTGCTGTGATATGTTATATTGGATGGTCGTGTTTTGAATAGCCGGGGGTTTTATGTGAGATGAGAATTTTTTATTTTCATTCATATAAAATTCATTGTATGTAATATTCTTTTATTAGGGCACTTCCGGGTTGAGGATGATGTCACCATTGTTGTATATTATTTACTTTTCCGCATTAGGAAAGACCCAAGGAGGGGAGCACAACTATCCGTGTTCTAGAGTCCAGTGGGAGACCAACTCGAGGAGTCGAGTCCGGGTCTCCTAACTCTATTGCTTGCTGCTCTCGTAGGGGTCTAGGGATGTGGGTTTGGCTATTCATCGCAACCGTGGAATCCGTGTTGTATACAGGTTCAAAATAAAACACGGATCTCGTAGTATATCCAACATTTCATATGTTATCTTTTGCTGCTGATATTCTGTGATGTGATCACTGTGTATTCTGAGACGAATGACTATATATTATATATGAGATATATAATAGATGCTTCTTATGTTTTGCACCCGCGCCAGTCCCGTCCCGGTATGCCGTTAGTTAAGTAACCTAACGGTGCATAACGGGACACTGTGACGAATGCGGATGGCATATGTGTACGTTGTATTTTCGTTTCATTTTCTGTAATGCTTAGGAAGCATAAATGATGGGGCTTCATTAATGAGATTAATGAAAGAAAAGAAACCTAAAGATGTTGTAGAATCAAATTTTCAAAAAGAGTAGCTCTAGTTTTTTCTTTGCATAGCGGTATTCCTTATGGAATATCCAGCACTTTATTCGATAAGGAAAGAGCCAAGATCCATTCACTAGAAGTGACCTCTTTAGCGAAACTGGCAGATACTACAACCCACTCGGTTTGTCTTTTGATTGCTTTTACAGTTTCTGCTTTGCATAATGGTATTTATGAAATATCATGCACCTTATTCGATAAGGAAAGAGCCGAGATCCCTTCACCGGGAGTGACCTCTTTAGCAAAACTAATGAAAATCTAAAAAACTCTCCTTTTCAAAAATCACTTGTTTCTACAACTATATCAAGTTCATTACGCAAAAGGTTTTTCTAAATACCTGTCGTAGCCCTCCGTCATTTTGTAGGGTTCCTTAGCACCCTCACGGTGTTTACTAGGGCATCGAACATGCCATTTCAAAATTCCTAGAGAGCTAAAGAACCCGAACGAGAATCGAACTAGAGACTTAGGGTTATCTAGATTGTAAACTCTTTACAAACTAAAGGGAAGAATGAATACAACCTTTATAGATCAGTCCTTCACTTCAATAGCTCCGTGTAGTAGTCCCTTTGTTGCGATCATGAACTCTTAGACTCTAGAGAGGCTCCATAAGATGTACGGAACAAGCTTCCATCAATGTCTTCGAGGCCGAAGATGGTCTACGTCGAGAAGACACTAGCTCATGCTATCTCTTCACTAATTGTGAGATTAGTGAAGCAAACACTCTAAACTAAATGGCAAGTAGTAAAGGATGATGAAATAGAAAGTGGGCTCACTTTAGTTTTATTTTTCTCACTAGGTAAGCTTTTTCTCTTTTGGAAGAAGAAGAAGTGATGAAGAAAATGAAATGAGAGAGTGAGGATAGAATTGCAACCATGGTGAGTTAGTGTCTTGCCTAACTCATGTAGAGAATAAACCATAGTTTATGGTTAAGGGCTGGGTTAACAAATATCTTAAGCAATGACAAAAGAGTGGACTTGGTCAATGTTTTCTACAAGCTTCTCCAAGCTTCAACCATGACTCATTCCAAATCTTTTATGTATTACTTAATGATAAATAAAACCCAAACAAAAACCCTAGTATGGTATAAGTCTCATACATACATGTTGCAAGTGTAACATAGCACGACACAAAAATATATATCACATATATATTTTGTGTAAAAAAACAATATATTTAACATAAATCAATGTATCAAATGTCAGAAAAAGAAATACTTAAGTGAGCTAATATTAGTTAATGCAATTTTATATATCAAATATATAGTTCTACATTAAATTATTAAATCAACATTTGATTTAATAATCTGGCTATATTACATATAACCAACTAATATCAAATGCAACAATTTATCGAATCAACATATGATCCGATAACCCGGCTATATCACATATACCTGACCAATGTCACAAGTCGCGAGAATAGAATGCGGTATCACATACACGCATTAGCCTCGGTCCCGCACGTATCACATATGTACTCCTACTCCATTTCGCATGAACAAGGAAACTTCTATGTAGGACAATAAAGACTCGTCAATACGCCGGCAGTAGGTGATGATCATATAAAACACCACAAGCCGCAAGCGGTCTGCTAAACGTAACGGCCACCCGGATATTGAGCAATGAGAAGTTCAACAAGAAAGCCTGCTCACGCTCCTGCGAATCCAATCAGTAACACTACCGTACAGTCCGGTCTCTTCGTCCGATATGTCGCATATCGTAGCCTGGGGGTGGTATAACATCATACCCCAATAGCCTGATAAGTCATGCCGATACAAGGTCCATAACGGTTCGAGAAACAACTGATAACACTTACCAGTAGATCTCAGCAACCCTATCAAGGGATTTCCTATTATGACTAATCGAGCATAGCGCAAGATCAACTCCCAATATCGGGAGAGACAAAACCCCTCCTATCGCTCATTGCCTCCATGTGACTCGGGACTGTACCTAAAAACCACCTTTTTGCATGATCTCTTGACCGTGGTATGGTGGAAATCAAAGCATAATGGGAATCACACAAGACTCTATGACGATCTCGGGTCTATAGACTAACCTGTAGCAGTGTCACCAGAGAACTGCTTTCCAACGATAGGTATAATACCATCTAGGAGTTCTCGGTGTGTCCGTTCAGTGTACCCAGTCTCCACTGAGCACCCGTATACCATTTCTGATGTCAAACACCAATGGATATAGGATCATCCATCGCCCATCATATGAGTCAAGATGCGTATATGCTATTCTACTCTGGAGTATCGATGTCTTGTCTCGATACTCCCTCGACTAGGAACAATTATAGGGTGTACTTTTGGACTACCCTTGGCCCTAATAGTAAGATCTCCATCATTGCCCTGGTAGTCAAGTACACTCCTAAGGGCTTTATCAACATGTGTGAGAGAGACAATAAGTGTACATGTTAAGATAAAGTACAACCAGATAGCATACTATCATATTGAGCAAGAAAGTCCTTCCTATATATGTCCAAGCATCCACTACAATATACATCCCATGTACAGTAATGGCCTCTAAGGCATACATATAACTAACAATCTCCCACTTGCACTAAGGCCATCTGTTGTAGTATCCAATACCCAACAATATAGCAGTGGTTGCAGTATCCCATACTCAACCATCGCAAAATCTCTCAAATAGTATTTGGGGAAGTAGGCCTCGGTGACTGGATCTGCCGTGTTAACCTTACAATCTTATGTCTTTACCTCGATCCCTTGGAGATCAACCATCTCCCTGATCAGGTGATACTTGCCTCAGAATTTGTCTGGAATGCTGATGGGACCTGCGTTCTTAAGCCAAAGCCACAACTCCATTTTTGTCACAATAACAGTTATTGGATGCTCAAAGGTAGGAACCTTATTCATCTTATGAACAAGAAATGCCCAGAAACCCACATTAGCAGCATCATTGGTAGCAATGTATTCAACCTTTATCGTCTAGTATGCCATGGTATCTAGCTTGGAACACTTTGTTAGTTATATGTATGCCCTAGAGGCCATTACTGTATATACGATTTATATTGTAGTGGATGCATGGACATATATAGGTAGGACTTTCTTGCTCGACATGATAGTATGCTATCTGGTTGCACTTTATCTTAACATGTACTCTGGTTGTCTCTATGTTACATTTTGATAAATCCCTTAGGATGAGTACTTGACTACCAGGACTATGATGCAGATCATACTAGTGGGGAAGTGTAGTCGTTAAGTACATCCTTCAAATGTTCCTAGTCGTAGGAGTACCGAGACAGGGGATCGATACTCCACAGTAGACAAGCGTATGCGCTTCCTGACCCATATGATGGGCGATGGATGATCCCCTATCCATTGGTGTTTGACATCAGAGAAGGTATACGGGTGCTCAGTGAAGAATGGGTACACTGGACGGACTCGCCGAGAACTCCCAGATGGTATTATACCTCACGTCAGATGGCAGTTCTCTGGTGACACTGGTACAGGTTTGTCTGTAGACCCGAGATCGTCATAGAGTCTTGTGTGATTCCTACTGGGCTTTGATTTCCACCTTACCACGTCCATTAAGGTGTGCAAAACGGTGGCTTTTGGGTACAGTCCCGAATCACAGGAAGGCAATGAGCGATAGGAGGGGTTTCGTCTCTCTCGGTATTGGGAGTTGATGTTGCGCTGTGTTCGATTGGCTATAACTGGAAATCCCTGGCCAGGGTTGCTGAGATTTACTAGTAAGTGTTATCAGTAGTTTCTCAAACTATTATAGACCTTATATCGACACGACTTATCAAGCTACTGGGATCTAACGTTCAACACCCCTAGGCGAGATATGCGACATATCAGACGAAGAGACCGGACTGTACGGGAGTGTTGCTGATTGGATTCGCAGGAGAATGTACAGGCTTGCTTGTTGATCTTCTGAACGCTCAATACCTGGGTGGCTGTTACGTTTAGCTGACCGCTTGCAGCTTGTGGGTGTTTGATATGATCATCACCTACTGCCGGCGTATTGACGATTCTTTAGAGTCCTACACAAAGGTTTCCTGGCTCGGGCAAAATAGAGTAGGACCACATATGTGATAAGTACGGGACCGAGAATAATACGTGTATGTGATACCGTACTAAATTCTCGCGATATGTGATATCGGCCGAGTATATGTGATATAGCCGGGTCATCGGATCAAGTGTTGATTCAATGAACTGATAAAGATTATGTTAGTCGGTTATTTGTGAAATAGCCTGATTATCGGATCAAGTGTTGATTCGATAATTTAATGTATAATTATATATTTGATATATTAAATTACATTAACTAATATAAGTTCACTAAAAGAATCTTTTTCTCACTCGGGTAATACATTGATATATATGTGATATATGTTAATTGTATTATTTTTTTTACAATAAATATTGTATATGTGATATATAATATTGTAACATGTAATGGTTATAAATGCAACTTGATTTGTGGAGTTTAAATATGGTTAGGGTTTGGATTAGGGTTAAACTTTCATGAAGCTTTCAAGAAGCTTCTTGAAGCTTTGACTTTGACCTTGATATTTTGTGATATTTTGCAAAGATATTTCTTTAACCCAACCCAACCCTTTAACCATAGTTAATTCTCTACATGGGTTAAGTCTTCATACTTAACCCATGGTTGCATTTCTAACCTCACTTGATTCATTAATCATCACAAATGATTTTGATTCTTCTTCTTCTTCCTCTTTGATGAAAAGCTTTCTAGCTTTTCAAAGTGATGAAAATGAGTGAGATAAAAAAATAAATGAGAGATAAATTCCTACTTCATCATCCTCATCTATTCTAGCCACTTAGATTAGGGTGTTTGCTTTGCTAATACTTGATTAGTAAAGCAAAAGCTTGGGATTGAGTTTCTTCAAGGTAGATCATCTTTGTTATCGAAGATCGGAAGCAAGCTTGCATCTTTCTCTTCATGGAGCCTCTCTAGAGTCCGGGTACTCGATGATCGCAGCGAAGGGACCTCAACACGGAGCTTTAGATGTGAAGGAACGGACTACAAAGGTTGTAATCTCTAACTCTTAGAAGTAAAGTTGTTTACTTGCTATTGTTTTTCACCTAATCTCTAGTCTAAGATCTCGGTTAGGGTTGTTCGACACGTCTAAATTTTAAATCGGACATGGTTGATGCCTTATAGACCCTAGTGACAAAGCCTAGTAACCCAACAGTGGTATCAGAGCCAAGCTAGAGCTTTAGGCGAAGTCCAGACGAAGTTTAATGTCCGATCGAACCCCGAAACGTCGATTTATACCCCCTTTCTGGAAATTTTTTAAAATGTTGATTTTTTCTATATTAAAAATGCTCAGAAAATTCAGCAGGTGATCTTATGGATTACTGTGAAAAACGAACCTATAATACATTTAATGCGCCGCGGAACCGCGGCAATACCCTGCCTTGCGCGGCGGTTCCTCGGCCAAAAAGGGGAATTAAGGTTAGATTTTGCTACAGTAATATCCGTAGGTAATTTTGCATGCTTCTGGGAATTTTTAATTCTTCTCAAGTGTTGAGTTATCTAAAGAACTTTTGTATTCATTGATTCGATCAGAAAGTTTAACTTCGTTTAAGTTTTTCCGGGTAATTTAGAATATGTTAAAAAGTTCGAACGGATATCAATAAGTCACTTTTTCCCCTGCCGGAAAATTTCCAACTGTTGGATTTTTCCTTAGTTAAAGAACGTTCTAAGTCGTGCAAGTAACGCGGTGGACCCTATAGAAGAACATAAACCTTAACTCGATTATGTGACCGTCTGAACCGCCTCTAAACCTTAGGGTTTGGGGAAGTACGGCGCTGCAACATGTGAGGTGTTGGTTTGACCGTTCTACGGCTGGACCATTGGTACTGTGGCATGTAATGGATAATTTTTGAACTCTGCTCAAGTGTTGAGCTATTAAGGAAATCTTGGGTGTTTGTTTATTCGATCGGAAAGATTAACATTGTCAATTTATCTAGAATGTGATAATATTTGGAATCCTTAAGTAGTTATGAGATAACTAATTTGAATGTTATAAATCTAGCACTTTAGTCTCATTTGATCGGTTGCCACGGGATTTTGATGCGATCAAAAATCCGTCGCAATCACGTAGTGTACGCATATACTCGCCGGGTAAACTTAATAGATAGCAACGCCCCATAGCCCCGACCAAGTGACTGTAGGAGAACCCCGTCGCCAAAAGCATCCGTTCGGGTGCTCGCGGCAGCGGTGTTTCGCCTTAGCGCATTTCGTCGACGGCATCTTGGGGTGCGGCCGTCTACTAAAGTTTGCGAGGAGCATTCGATCAGGATGTCGAGAATCATGTTGAATTGCCCGACTTGATATTGAAAAGCGTTTTCGATATTGAGACTAAAATGCGGGGTTTATAATTGTTAGGCATGCGATGTCTAAGGAATTCATTTGGTTAGGCATGCGATGTCTAAGGAGGTTGCGGATTCCAAATGTTGTAGTTTTACACTTTCTTTTCTGTGACCGTAAGTGTAATATGTGGTGTATCGCCGGTTTCGTTGCTATACATCAACGACAATTGGGATACGCATATTTACTTACGTTGATGACATGTGATGTTATGTGTTCCTATGATATGTTATATTGGATCGTCGTGTTTGGAATAGCCGGGGGTTTTATGTGAGATGAGAGTGTTTCTTTTTCATTCATGTAAAATTCATTGTATGTAATAGTCTTTTATTTGGGCACTTCCGGGATGAGGATGATGTCACCATTGTATATTATTTACTTTTCCGCATTAGGTAAACCCAAGGCGGGGAGCACAAGTAACCGGGTTCTAGGGTCCAGTGGGAGACCATCACGAGGAGTCGAGACAGGGTCTCCTAACCCTAGAATTGGCAGTGTTGCTTGCCGCTCTCGTAGGGGTCTAGGGATGTGGGTTTGGCTATTCATCGCGACCGTGGAATCCGCGTTTTATACAGGCTCGCATAAAACACGGAAATCCTAGTATATCCAATATTTCATATGTTATCTTCTGCTGCAATGTTCTGTGATGAGATCATAATACTGCCTGAGATGAATGTTTATATTATATATATGAGATATATGTTATATTGCAGATTTCGTTTCAAATGTGATGCTTGTGAAGCATAATAAAATGGGACTTCATTAATGAGATTAATGAAAATAAAAGAAACCTAATGATGTTGTAGAAACTTGTTTAAAAACTGGTATCTCTAGTTCTTGCTTTGCATAGCGGTATTTCTTATAGAACATCTAGCACCTTATTCGATAAGGAAAGAGCCGAGATCCCTTCACCGGGAGTGACCTCTTCAGCGAAACTAGCAGATGCTACAAACTCGGTTTAGTTTTAGATTTCTTCTATAGTTCTTACTTTGCATAGTGATATTTGTGGAATATCCAGCACCTTATTCGATAAGGAAAGAACCGAGATCCCTTCACCGGGAGTGGCTGCTTTAGCGAAACTACAAAAGGCCTCAAAAATACTCCATTTAAAATCACTCGATTCTACAACGATATCAAGTTCATTACGCAAAAGGTTTTCCTAAAAACCTGTGGTAGCGCTCCGTCTTTTTAGGAAGTAGAGTACTTAGTATTCGTGGTGCGTATGTCGACTATAGTTGAGGCGTAGTGTACGGTAGCTAAGTGATGTCTTCCTCCACAGCATAAAATGCGATTAATTAGGACAGTCATATGATTATGTCGACTATAGTTGAAGGTCATGTGGGTGGGTCTAATTAATCATGAAATGACGGGAAGAACATGGCTAGTGCTTATGATATGTTGACCAGAGTTAAGGTCATAAGTACTAGGGGCAAAATATTATGGGGAATTTCAAGTGCTGAAATTTGCAATGAGATTGCATACCTTCTATGAGATAGTTGGATCCCCATACCTACTGAGAGTAAGAGTTACTCCTGGGAGAGTTTTACACATTACAATTAGCCGATCAAGTAGGTGTCTAGAAAGGTGTTAACGGGGTTATGCCCCCGGGAAAACGAGGTTTACTTTAATTAGGTCCGTGCGAAAGCACGGGGAACCTCCCTCAAAGTACCGGTACTAACCTGGCTGAAAGATTGGCGAACTTGTAGCGTGTAATTAATCCCGGCTAGTCTTTCCTTTTAGTGTTTGAAGGAAGATTTTGTTAGTGTATATGCCTTAGAGGCCATTACTGTATCATACTAGTTTGTATATTACTTAATGGAAGCTTGGGATATTCACCTTGTATATACAATCTTGCTCAAAATAGTAGTATGCTACTTGGTTTGTTTCTACTTCAATATGTACATGTGTTTATTTTAGTATATCGCCTATACACATTAGTGGAGCCCTTAGGATCTTTGCTTGATTACCAGCGCTGTGATGGCAGTCACACTAGTGGGGCTGGGTAATCAATAAGCACATCCTTATGCAGGTCCCTGGTCGCAGTGTAAGGTTAGTCTAGCACCCTATGAAGAGTTTTGAAGCATCACATGTCCAAAAGTTTAAATTTTTATGGTGCTAAACGAACATGCAAAGGAATCGATCCTAGAAAATTAGGGTTTCGAAACTTTTAAGCTAATAAAGATTAGGGTTTGAAGGCTACAACCTTTGTAGCTCCCCTTTTGCTTGACTCCTTGATCTCTAGGGTGTTGGAAGAAGGTCCACTTGTAGTCCTCTTTCGTCCACGACGATCCACCCGAAGTTTCCCGTCCAAGCTTGTAACTTTGGAAAAGCAAAGAGAACACTCTAATCAAGTTGGCTAGACTTGAGTAGAATGATGTTGTGGCTATGGATCTCACTTCAAAAACCTTTCTTTAATTGTGTTTAACTCACTAGAAAAAACTAGAGAGGAAAAGATGAAGGAGGATGAAGATGGTGGCTATTTTCAACTAGAGGTAAAGAAAATAACCCTTAGTTAAAAAGAAATGAAATATAACCTTTTATATTTTATTCCTTCTCACTTTCAACCATGATTAAATGATGGATAGTTAATTTAACTCGGGTTTTAAATGATAAAGAGAAGGATTGTAAGTGCACGGCGGCGCCCCGGCCGTCAATCCGACGGCCAAATGCGGAAGCGGTGATAAACTTTAATTTTTCTTGAACTGGCAAACCGCCGCACACTAATACCCGGATCGAACCATTAATTAGTCCTAGCTAACTACAAGATGGGGAAGAGAGATATACCGACTGATCCAAGTCCTCCGGTCTTCTCGTCGTCGTCCCGATCTCCTGCGGAATGTCCCGTCTCCTCCTCGTCGCCGGAAGTGCACCACATCGCCTACTTCTTTTACGGGCTCCCACCTCAATGCCGAGGCAACTCGGGCACGAAGCTGGCTAGTCGACGTGCCCAAGATATGCTGTAGAATGTGTAGTAGAACTTGTGTCTCATTTGGGGTTCATGGAGGTGCCATTTTAGTAGAGAGATGATACAAGAATAATGTGGAGGAACTTTTGGGGATTTTGGAACATCAAATGAACAAAACCCCACACCAAAAATGGTGGACAGCCCCTTCCCATGCTAGGCCGGCCACTAAGGTGAGAGAGGAGAGAATGAGAGTGAAGTGTGTTAGATAATGAGAGAGCCATCCAATAATCCAAAAGGGAGAGAGAGAGAAGGCTATCATGCAAAAGGAAATGATCACCAAATCAAAACCCACACTCAACCACCTTCCACCAACCTCATCATCAACAACCATGATGATTTACAAAGTCAAGCCATGATGGAAAAAAAAGAGTCAAAGGATGGGCTCCATCATGAAACCATCATGATACAAATATATGCAAAGAACACCTCCATAAATGCTTATTTGCAACAATGCAAATAAGCCCTCCTCCACCAATCTTCGGCCAATGAACGATACAAAGGAAATTGGCTGAAACGGAAAGCAAACTGGCAACTCCAGAAAACTGGTCCCGTAATAAATTACAGGAAAACCCCGATACTGTGCATACACACCCGCATTTGTATTCCGACCGAAATACAAATGCAATGAGACAAAGTCTACACTGTACTATACTAGGATCCGGCTTAAACCAAAGCCGGCTAGTATTATCCGTTCGATCCTGATCCGTGCAATACCGCACGTATCTGATCGAACCCTGCCATATACCCATACGGCCTATAGTACAAACTGTCCGATCCTGATCCGTGCAATACCACACGTATCTGATCGGACCTTGCCATATCTCCATATGGCCTCTACAACCTTTCGCCCGAAAGCTGTGTAACAGAATGTGGGGGACTCTAAAGACTCGTCAACACCTTGGTTGTGGATTTAACCACTAGCACGTCAGAGGTATAAGCCAATACGTAACGGGCTACCGGGTATTGACTACAAGGGACGTCTGTGAGCGAACTCAGCCTGACAACCCTACTGAGCCTGTCAGTGACAATATCCGTACAGTCCGGTCCGTTCGTCTATGAGCCTCGCATGGCGGGCCTAGGGGGTTGGTAAAAGTCAGACCCCCAAAAGCGGTACAAGTCGTGTCGGAGTGTAGCCCAGAACACCCTGAGATACTACTGGAATACCTACCAGTAAATCTCCTTGCCTTGGCCAAGGACTTCGTGTAATGGCTCTCCTAGACACAGCGCGACCTCGCCCCCAATACCGGGAGAGACGAACCCCTGAAGATACGCTCACTGCCTCCATGTGGCTCGGGACTGTACCCAACTAAAACCTGTTTGCACGACTCCTTTGAGCCATGGTAGGGTAGTAATCAAAGTACAGTGGGAACTCACACGAGACAAATGACGATCCCCAGGTCGATGAAATAACCTGCACACATGTCACCAGGGAACTGCCATCTGACGTCTGGTATATGACCAACTAGCATGTTCCCGGTGAGTCCTGTCCGGTGTACTCATAACCCAATGAGCACCTGTAGACATCTTAGGTGATCCAACTGACACCAGTGGCTTGTGAGACCGGCCACTGCCCCTCATCGGGGTCTCGACTGTATACACTAATCTACTCTGGAGTATCGATGCCCTGTCTCGAAACTCACACGACTAGGGACCATTTAAGGATATGCTTATAGACCCCCAGCTCCCACTTATATGATCGCCCTCATACTGCTGGTGGTCAAGCAAGAATCCTAGGGGCTCTATCAACGTGTAATAGCGACTTGTCAGGTCACCTAAAGCAGTACACGATGATAAAGGTAAACCAGATAGCATACTATCATCTCGAGTAAGACTGTCCTACCGGGATAGGTCCTCCATCAATCATTGCAATCACGTGCCTGTGACCTAATAATTGACTCTGAGGGCACTATCTCCAACAATCTCCCACTTGCGCTCAAGGCTAATTATTGCGATGTCGCATACTCACAGCCCGTGCGATACCGAACACCCAACTCCTCTACTAGTCAGTCTCACAAAGCTCGTTTGCGAAACTATTGCGTTCGAGGAATAGCCTTAGTGAGTGGATCCGCTTTGTTGTTTCTTTCTATGTCTCTCTAAATCTCAAGTTCGCGGAGAAAACCCATCTCCCGAAATGAGCAATACCTGTCTTAGAATGTCTGGATGTCTGATGGGACCTATCTCATAAATGAACTCCAAATCCAAACTTCTTAGACTGTATCGTCAACTGAACTTAATCAGTATCCTGCGCCATGCCACCCTCAGTATTGCCTTGGACCACCTGTCCAAAATACTGGCCCTCATCAGAAGGAAAACCATAATTCTGACAACCTCCTTGTCGTCCATGTCACCTTGGAAGCCTGGAATGATAACTGTTTCCCGAATGAGGCTGTCGTTATCATATCCCTAGAACATCCACTTATGTTCTAAAGCTGCTTCCGACTGTTTCTCCAGTATTGGATCAAGGTCAACTTATAGCATCTAGTGCAAGAACAACATCTGGTGTGGTACTTTGACATCTCATGATTGACTCAATTGCCTAAGCAAGTGATCTGCCAATCATGCACATCCCTCTCTACTTTAGTCTATAAGACACCTTTAGAGAGGGTGACTCCATCACCTGCAGGTACACTATCGTGCCAGGAGTCGTCCATTCTAAATACTCTTAGAATGCTTTCTAAGTACCCTGATTGGGAAACTACCCAAATCTAGATCTAAAACCATAGATCCAGTAACCAGTATGTCTGATATGAAATCCATGTCCTTTGTGGAGAAACCACTGTGTGACGACCAAAGTATAACCAACTGTAGTATAGGAGTTTCTTTTCCTATTCTGTGTATGTCATTCAAATACCATGATATCACACCCTACTACCTTCTCAACAGATCCATCCCCTATTCTGATGAAGTCAAACCCATGACTGTCACATCAGAAATAGATGATCTATCTCCGCTATATCTGCTTTAGTCTATAAATAGACATAAGCTACCTGTCCACCAATGCTTCCGCTACTCCCACTGACAACGACAACCCTCTAGCAGAGTCATATAGACGTACACTTCTAAAACTAGTTTAGAACGACGCTATACTCATCCTCCTGCCGGGTCTCGCAGCCTGGAACAACAGCAATGGTAATTGTGGGTAAACAAGAACTTCCCTGTCACCGTCCTTGAGGCTACCGTAGTACCTCTCGGGTGCCTGAAGTTACCCACCAAATCTGCGGAGTATCCAATGGAATGTCAATCCAGATTGAATCTTTAGGTTCCTTGTCAAATCTTCAGTAATCGTTTGTGGTTCTGGAATCACTTCCAGTTCTACCATACTCCCACTACTGTTTTCTGAAAAAATCCATTTTTAATAAAACTGTGGCGAGTCTAGAACAATATTGCTATTGTTCATCCAGATGGTAGAAAGTCAACCCTCGTCATAGCCTGGGTCAACCCACAAATAGCCACTACAGAAACGTGCCTTGAGTTGTCCAGTGTCTGGTTTTAATCATAAGCCGGACAACTCCCCGTACCTTAACACCGTTAAGATATGAACTGTTTTATATCCCATATAGAAACAGAGGCACTGATTTAATTGAACCAGATTCAAATCATGCATCTGTCCCCAGTGCATGTCAACTAAATGGAAGGAGGTCTATCAGCGTTACTCAACTTAGGAATGCTTCCAATTATGAGTAACCTGAAAGAGAAGCAAGATCTCTTTATCATTACTAACAACTGAATACCATGCACAAGTGTCTACATCTTCGATTGCTTTGAAGAATCCCGATACTTGCTACACCTGGTTCTCTACTCTATTCAAATACCTATAACTTCTCAAAATTCAGACCCTGTGTTTCCGCGAAACACCTTTCTAAAAACTAGAGAAGTCATAAGTAAACCGAATATAGTACGAGGACCAACCCCTCTGTCCTGATGGACCCTGGACAACATACAATACTCTGTATAAGTCCCTTGAGTCTGATAACTCATTCACTGTGTGTCGTAGGTTGAAAACTCTACTTATGGTTAAGAAGAATTACACCGCTGTTTAATGCTCCTTACCTAACCATCCACTGATATAGGTAAATGTCACAGACATAATTTCAAAAAGGTATGTCTCACTCTATGAAAATAGACGTACAGATATATCAATTTGAAATTGGTGCATAACAGCGGATATTCAAAACCAAATATTTGCCGACCGGCAAACAGCCCAGGTGATTTCCTCAAATATCACCGATTACAACGAATCCCGATATAATGAGGATAATCACCCAATTCCCAATAACTTACTCCCACTCATCATCTGTAAAACCATACAGATGTGAGAATCATACCTGGTAAATACATACCCTGGAGTAAGTATCTAATCGGGAAATCAGTTTTCCTTTAACAGCACACAGTGAAGCTGAAACATTGAAATGTTTCGATGGGGTATCCTGGTATTCCTAGTAATGCCTCTTCCAGATTCACAATTGTAACCGTATAGTTCTTTGCCACCTCTCCAAATCCCTTCATATGTCTTTAGTCTTTACCTTCTGTACACCCCTTAGGCCAAATGGTTTTCTTCCTTCCCTACCGTTCGGCACCACCCTATGATTTGGAAGAAGACTATCCAATAAGCATAATGGGTGTACTGTCCTAATCCTAGGAGCACTCGCAATGCGAGAGAAGGTGATGATAAAAGACACCTGAATAAACCTTATTCCCATTTCTCCTGAACCAGAATCCATCCCCGAACTGGAACAAGTTCCTTTCGAGTTCGATATAACCATACGATGGAGTATCCAATAAACTGTGGATCTTCGTAGTGATACGGAGTGTTCTGGAGAAATACAAAGGTGATTTAGGATTGGCGAAGGAGTACTTGGTTTGGTCGTGAATATCTGTTGCAGTTTACTTTGCCCTCTTACTAATCCCTTTCTTTGTCTTAACCTAATACCATCTGCACACCATCGTTATGCTAATTGGTTTTCTTCATTCCCTACCGGTCGGCACCAGCCTAAGGTTTGGAAGAAGACTATCCAATTTGCGTAATAGGTGTACTACTCCTAAACCAAGGAGTACTCGCAACCTGAGAGAGGGTGAAAAGAAAAGACAACTGAATAATCCTATCCGTTTTCTCCAGAACCTGAAACCATCCTCGAATAAATTCTTTCGAGTTCGTATCTAACCATACGATGGTTTTGTCCAATGGAAGTGGACGTTCGTAGTAATACGGGGTGTCCTGGAGAAAAGGGTAAAAGTAGGAGTGGCAATGAGGTTTGCAACTCTGACAATCCAAAAGCCAGTGTTAAAGAAGGTTCGGTCAACTTGGTCACTGAGTCATAGTCTTAGGGTCGGGTCAATGGTCGCTGCCAAAGAGAGAGAGAAAAGAAACACTCAGCGTGCACTCTAACCTAGATCAGAATGGTTACCAATTTATCTAATCTGGAAACCTCCCACTGTACCTCAAATTCTCCTCCAAACCTGAAAGAAGAATTAGTCGGGATCACCCGAGGAATAAACTAACTCATCAGTGGGAATCGGGATCCAACTATCATCGCATGATAACGTGACGGAATCCGCTCACGGTGTCATACTCCAGAAGGTATGCGCATATCTGGCAAGTTTCAGTTCTTTTGAAACTCCCGATGTGATTTCTGCCCCATGCTCTTATGACCTTGACTTTGGCCAACAAATCATAAGTCACATGTCAAGTTCTACCCGTCATTCTCCAGGTTGATTCGAATCCACCCGCACAAGCCCTTGACTTTGGCCAACAAGGCTATACGACTGTTCCAAACCAACGCATCTATCTATGCTGCATATGAATAACCAACAGCTACCAAACACTGTGCCTTGACTTTGGCCAACAAACACAGCTTGAATACTATTGACTACCCATATGAAACGACGGAGGGCTACGAATGGTTTCTGGCGAAAACCTTTAACGTAAAGAACTTGATATCGTTGAAGGAACTGATAGCTTTTTAAAATATAGTGACGAAAACCGTTGCTAAAGAGGTCACTCCCGGTGAAGGGATCTCGGCTCTTTCCCCGTAGAATGGGGTGCAGGATATTCCAAATGAATACCACGGTGCAAAGCAAAAGTAATCGGCTATAGTGAAGTCATTGCCCTGACGCAAACTTTTTGTCCAAGGGGTCACTCCCGGTGAAGGGATCTCGGCCCTTGCCTCGTCGACTGAGGAGCAGGATATTCCAACTGAATATCACGATGCAAAACAAAAGTGAACGTTCTTGCAATAACAGCTTTTTGAAAAGTGTTCCAATAACATCAGATTAGGTTTGTTTTTAACTTGCATTGATCCGAATCAACGCAGTCCCATCAATTGATCACACCAAAAAGAATGAAAATATACTGATGTACGTATATGCCATCCGCATTCGCCACTGGGTCCCGTCATTACCCGTTAGGTTAGCTAACTAACGACAGAGCGGGGACTGGACTAGCGCGGATGTAAAACATATACAACATCTACTAATATATATACCAATATATTATATTTCGCTCAAGGCGTGAATAAAATGCAACATCACAGAAATGTACAGCATCACAGAAACAATACAGATATCTGGGATCCCCGGGTTTCATAGAGCCACTACTGAAACCCGACGTTCCCCTGGTCGTGTGGATAGCCTGCGCAATGAAATCCTAGACCCCTACGGGCGCGGCAAGTTACCCGCCAAAACCTGAAGCGAGGCAGCCCCCTTCAGCATCGTGAATGGACCACCCAGCACTTCACGGAATCCGGTAACTTGGGCACCCCTCCTGGGTCAACCTGTACCCCCTACGAGTATGGCGAATAGCCCGCCAATTCTAGAGTAAAGCCCCCTCCGTCTCAATGCCATGAGATGCGGGCTTGTTGCCCTCCAGAACTCGGCTATCCATGCACCCCTCCGCGGGGCAATCCTAGTACAGAAAGTAAAATATACATACAACGGGTACATCGACCGCAACCAGGTCGTGCCCCAAAATAATAATACAAACAGGCAGTGACGACAGTCCACATGTCGGACGCTCGCCCCGCAATATCAAATGTACATAATACAACCACAACTGTACTAGCATTGCATCCAGGCTATCCCCCACGACCGATCCGCAACATCACAGCAAAAACAGAACATCAACGTGAAAGTCACGTTCGCAAATCCGTCTAACCGGGCTATAGCAGTTAGACTGGATTTACCGATCAAGTGACATTCACGGTCGCAGATATAATGTAAATACTGTGAAATAATGTGTTTAAAATATCCGATCGATCAAACTTTAACAAGTGGGCCCCCAAGTACTACTGTAGCACATCAAGAAATTCTGGGCCCAAAATTAATATTCCAAAACCCATATTTTAAGCCCACAAAGACACTGTAGAAATTTGGTGCAGGGATCTCCACAGTGCGCGGCGGAAACGCGGCCCAAAGAGGGTTTTGGCCGTGGTTCCGCGCCTCCACTGTCGATTCACCCTGTCGAATTTCTACAGTAGCCTAGTGGTCTCCAGTACAGTACTTTTATACAACCTGAAAAATTTTTGGAGACTAAAAAATTTCAACAGAAAACTGTCACTTTGAAAAACACGGTTTTGGAACTTTTTGATCGATCGGAAATGCAAACCCATTACACAAAGCTAGACTAAGTTAATGGCCAGGCTCTGATACCACTGTAAGTGCACGGCGGCGCCCCGGCCGTCAATCCGACGGCCAAATGCGGAAGCGGTGATAAACTTTAATTTTTCTTGAACTGGCAAACCGCCGCACACTAATACCCGGATCGAACCATTAATTAGTCCTAGCTAACTACAAGATGGGGAAGAGAGATATACCGACTGATCCAAGTCCTCCGGTCTTCTCGTCGTCGTCCCGATCTCCTGCGGAATGTCCCGTCTCCTCCTCGTCGCCGGAAGTGCACCACATCGCCTACTTCTTTTACGGGCTCCCACCTCAATGCCGAGGCAACTCGGGCACGAAGCTGGCTAGTCGACGTGCCCAAGATATGCTGTAGAATGTGTAGTAGAACTTGTGTCTCATTTGGGGTTCATGGAGGTGCCATTTTAGTGGAGGGATGATACAAGAATAATGTGGAGGAACTTTTGGGGATTTTGGAACATCAAATGAACAAAACCCCACACCAAAAATGTTGGACAGCCCCTTCCAATGCTAGGCCGGCCACTAAGGTGAGAGAGGAGAGAATGAGAGTGAAGTGTGTTAGATAATGAGAGAGCCATCCAATAATCCAAAAGGGAGAGAGAGAGAAGGCTATCATGCAAAAGGAAATGATCACCAAATCAAAACCCACACTCAACCACCTTCCACCAACCTCATCATCAACAACCATGATGATTTACAAAGTCAAGCCATGATGGAAAAGAAAGAGTCAAAGGATGGGCTCCATCATGAAACCATCATGATACAAATATATGCAAAGAACACCTCCACAAATGCTTATTTGCAACAATGCAAATAAGCCCTCCTCCACCAATCTTCGGCCAATGAACGATACAAAGGAAATTGGCAGAAACGGAAAGCAAACTGGCAACTCCAGAAAACTGGTCCCGTAATAAATTACAGGAAAACCCCGATACTGTGCATACACACCCGCATTTGTATTCCGACCGAAATACAAATGCAATGAGACAAAGTCTACACTGTACTATACTAGGATCCGGCTTAAACCAAAGCCGGCTAGTATTATCCGTTCGATCCTGATCCGTACAATACCGCACGTATCTGATCGAACCCTGCCATATACCCATACGGCCTATAGTACAAACTGTCCGATCCTGATCCGTGCAATACCGCACGTATCTGATCGGACCTTGCCATATCTCCATATGGCCTCTACAACCTTTCGCCCGAAAGCTGAGTAACAGAATGTGGGGGACTCTAAAGACTCGTCAACACCTTGGTTGTGGATTTAACCACTAGCACGTCAGAGGTATAAGCCAATACGTAACGGGCTACCGGGTATTGACTACAAGGGACGTCTGTGAGCGAACTCAGCCTGACAACCCTACTGAGCCTGTCAGTGACAATATCCGTACAGTCCGGTCCGTTCGTCTATGAGCATCGCATGGCAGGCCTAGGGGGTTGGTAAAAGTCAGACCCCCAAAAGAGGTACAAGTCGTGTCGGAGTGTAGCCCAGAACACCATGAGATACTACTGGAATACCTACCAGTAAATCTCCTTGCCTTGGCCAAGGACTTCGTGTAATGGCTCTCCTAGACACAGCGCGACCACGCCCCCAATACCGGGAGAGACGAACCCCTGAAGATACGCTCACTGCCTCCATGTGGCTCGGGACTGTACCCAACTAAAACCTGTTTGCACGACTCCTTTGAGCCGTGGTAGGGTAGTAATCAAAGTACAGTGGGAACTCACACGAGACAAATGACGATCCCCAGGTCGATGAACTAACCTGCACACATGTCACCAGGGAACTGCCATCTGACGTCTGGTATATGACCAACTAGCATGTTCCCGGCGAGTCCTGTCCGGTGTACTCATAACCCAATGAGCACCTGTATACATTTTAGGTGATCCAACTGACACCAGTGGCTTGTGAGACCGGCCACTGCCCCTCGTTGGGGTCTCGACTGTATACACTAGTCTACTCTGGAGTATCGATGCCCTGTCTCGAAACTCACACGACTAGGGACCATTTAAGGATATGCTTATAGACCCCCAGCTCCCACTTATATGATCGCCCTCATACTGCTGGTGGTCAAGCAAGAATCCTAGGGGCTCTATCAACGTGTAATAGCGACTTGTCAGGTCACCTAAAGCAGTACACGATGATAAAGGTAAACCAGATAGCATACTATCATCTCGAGTAAGACTGTCCTACCGGGATAGGTCCTCCATCAATCATTGCAATCACGTGCCTGTGACCTAATAATTGACTCTGAGGGCACTATCTCCAACAAGGATAACCCTAGGTTAGTGGTAGTTGAGCATGATTAGGTCAAAGGAAGAATGTAGAAGCTAGAATGATTATCTTTTCCTTTTCATTTTATTTTAAAACCAAAATTAAATAATAATCCATTATTTAATCCATGGTGTGAGTCTTATATTGCCACCATTTTCATATGCTAACAACCATGATAGATGGGTGTATGTATGTATGCATGTACGCACATCCATATGTGCATGAAACTAGCATGAAAGAAAGAAAGAAAAGCACACATGCATGCACACATCCATCATCCAAGAAAAGGTTTTAAGTGAGAAAACTAATGGTTAAATGATAAATCAACACTTGATTTATCAATCCGGTCATATCTCATATGACCCCACCAAAAGCAGTTCACCCGATCAATGTTCGGTATCATATACGCACATTCTAATCGGGTGCTTGCGCATATCGCATACGCGCACCATAACGTTTTGCCTGGACTGGGTAACTCCTTTATGGGACTCTAAGACTCGTCAATACGCCAGCAGAGGGTGATGATCATATCAGGTACCCCCAAGCCGCAAGCGGTCAGCTAAACGTAACGGCCACCCGGGTATTGAGCGATCAGAAGAAAACAAGCGAACCTGCTACAACTCCCGTCGAGCCATCCGGCAACACTACCGTACAGTCCGGTCTCTTCGTCAGATATGCTGCATATCGAGCCTAGGGATGGTCACGTCGACCCTAATAACTCAATAAGTCGTGCCGATTAATGGTCTATAACAGATCGAGAAACCACTGATAACACTTATCAGCAAATCTCAGCAGCCCTGGCCAGGGACTTGCTGTTATAACCAGTCGGGCACAGCACAGCATCCACTCCCAATACCGGGAGAGACGAAACCCCTCCTATCGCTCATCGTCTTTGTGTGTCTCGGGACTGTACCCAACGGCCACCTGTTTGCATGACTCAGTAGAGCCGTGGTAGGGTGGCAATCAAAATACAGTGGGAGAACACACAAGACTCCATGACGATCTCGGGTCTACAGACTAACCTGTACCAGTGTCACCTGAGAACTGCTATCCGACGATAGATATAATTCCATATAGGAGTTCTCGGTGAGTCCGTCCAGTGTACCCAGTCACCACTGAGCACCTGTATATGATCTTGATATCAAACATCGATGAATGTGGGAACATTCATCGCCCATCGTATTGGTCTAGTATCATATACGCTAGTCTACTCTGGTATATCAATGCCCCGTCTCGATATACCTACGACTAGGGACGTTCCAGGATATGCTTATAGACTACAGATGTCCCATAGTATGATCTCCATCATAATCAGAGTAGTCAAGCCGATATCCTCAGGGCTTTATCAGCATGTATGAATGAATAAAAGCATGATCAAATCAACATGTCAGATAAAGAAAAACCAGATAGCATACTATCATGTCGAGCAAGAATGCAAACTGAATATATATATATATATATATATATATATATATATATATGTATAGATACATCTACTATCACATAATGGCCTCTAGGGCATACATATATCCAACAATCTCCCACTTGCACTAAGGCCAGTTATTGGCGTATCTCATACCCAACATCTCAAAAAGTCGCTCATGCTGTGGCTGTGGGAGGGCATTGGTGAGTGGATCCGCGGCATTATTCTTTGTGTCTACTCTCTTAATCTCGATCTCGCGGCGATCTACAATCTCCCGGATCAAATGAAACCGCCTCAGGATGTGTCTGGACCGCTGATAGGATCTGGGCTCCTTGGCTAACGCCATAGCCCCATTATTATCACAATACAAGGGTATTGGATCAATAATGGTTGGAACTACTCCTATCTCCGAGACGAACTTCTTCATCCAGACGGCTTCCTTGGCGGCATCATTTGCAGCAATGTACTAAACCTCCATCGTAGAGTCTGCAACGGTATCCTGTTTGGAACTCTTCCAACTTACCGCCCCTCCATTGAGGGTAAATACAAACCCGGAGATAGATTTGCTGTCATCCTTATCGCTCTGGAAGCTCGAATCGGTAAATGCCTCCATTTGGAGATCTGTATTAATATACACCAAGAACAATTCTTTAGTCCTTCGTAAGTACTTAAGAATGTTCTTCACAGCTGTCCAGTGGTTCTCCCCTGGGTTGGATTGATACCTGCTTACAACACTAAGTGCATAAGCTACATCTGGGCGTGTACATAACATCGCATACATTATAGATCCTACTGCCGAAGCATAAGGTATAATGCTCATGCGAGCTCTCTCTTCATCGGTCTTTGGACAAGAATCCTTGGAGAGAGTGACTCCATGGCAAGCGGGTAAGGCACCCCGCTTGTGTTAGTTATATGTATGCCCTAGAGGCCATTACTGTACATAGGATGTATATTGTAGTGGATGCTGGGACATATATAGGGAGGACTTTCTTGCTCGACATGATAGTATGCTATTTGGTTACTCTTTACCTTAACGTGTACACTGATTGTCTCTCTGTTACATGTTGGTAGAGCCCTTAGGATGTGTACTTGACTACCTGGACTATGATGCGGATCATACTAGTGGGGACATGGTAGTCCATAAGTACATCCTTCAAAGTCCCTAGTCGTGGGTGTATCGAGACGGGGCATCGATATACCAGAGTAGACTAGCGTATACCTTCTCGACCCATACAGATGGGCGATGGATGATCCCATATCCATTGGTGTTTGACATCAGAGATGATATACGGGTGCTCAGTAGAGACTGGGTACACTGGACGGACTTGCCGAGAACTCCCAGATGGTATTAAACCTTACGTCAGATGGCAGTTCTCTGGTGACACTGGTACAAAGTAGTCTGTTGACCCGAGATCGTCATAGAGTCTTGTGTGGTTCCCACTGTGCTTTGATTTCCATCTTACCACGTCCAAGAGGGCGTGCAAAACGGTGGTTTTTGGGTACAGTCCCGAGTCACATGGAGGCAATGAGCGATAGGAGGGGATTCGTCTCTCCCGGTATAGGGGGTTGATATTGCGCTGTGTTCGATTGGCTATAACAGGAAATCCCTTGCCAGGGTTGCTGAGATTTACTGGTAAGTGTTACCAGTAGTTTCTCGAATTGTTATAGACCTCATATCGACACGACTTATCGAGCTATTGGGGTCTGACGTTTACCACCCCTAGGCGAGATATGCGACATATCAGACGATCAGACCGGACTGTACGGTAGTGTTACTGGTTGGATTCACTGGAGTGTGAGCGGGCTTGCTCGTCGATCTTCTGATCGCTGAATACCCGGGTGGCCGTTACGTTTAGCAGACCGCTTGCGGCTTGTGGGTGTTTGATATGATCATCACCTGCTGCCGGCGTATTGACGAGTCTTTAGAGTCCTACACAGAGGTTTCCTGGCTCAAGCGAAACGAAATAGGAGCGCATATGAGATATGTGCGGGACCGAGAATAATGCGTGTATGTGATACCGTATTCTATTCTCGCTATGAATGTATCGATTGGTTGTATGCGATATAACCTAGTTATCGATTCAAGCGTTGATTCGATAAGTCGATACATTGAATACTAGTCGGTTATGTTCGACATGACCGGATCATTGAATCAAGTGTTGATTTAATGATTTAATGCATAATTTTATATTTGATATATTACTTTGAATTAACTAGTATCAGTTTACTTAAGATGGATTTTCTCACTCGCCTGTGCGCATTATATATGTGATATGATTTTGTGCACTTGCTTGTATCATGTTTGATGATACATGCTTTTTGGTTAAGTGTAAAGTATTAAACCTTGGTTAATGAAATGGTTAGGGTTTATTATTTGTTATTCATTTATCTTATTTAATTATCCATGTATTTTTGGTAAATGAATAAAAGAAAATGAAATGAAATGGTGGCTTTCATTTGTTGGTTTCATGAAGCTTCATGAACACTTTGACTAAGTGACCATTTTGTCTCTAGCTTGACCCTAGCCATTCCTTTAACCATGATTGATTCTCTACACATTACCATGGTTAACATTATGATAAGAATGGATTATTCTTTTCTTTTTAATTAACTTATCATAACAATTAGCTTCTTCTTCTTCATCTTCTTCAAGGAAGAAAAGCTTGCTTCATCAATGGTGGATTGATGAAATGAGTGAGAAATCCAATTCTAAAGTCTACCCACTTCCTATTTCTTCTTCCTCTACCTCTTGCCAAGTAGTAGAGTGTGTTTCCTTCATAAGTTTTCATGGCTTGGTGAAGGTGGAGCTTGATCTAGCGATGCCTCGACGTAGATCATCTTCGGCATGGACATCGACGACCTAGCTCTCCATTTATCCGACGAAGCCGACGCTAGAGCCCGGGAATTCATTTGGACAGCAAGGGGACTTCGTTACGGAGCTATGGAGGTGGTGCACCGGATCTACAAAGGTTGTATTTCCGTATTCTTATAGTTAAGTGTTAACTTGTTTACTTTTCGCCTAGAATTCTAGCAAACGATCCGTACTCTAGAGCTTCTCGGCACCGCAAAATTTGAAATTGGCATGGTTGATGCCATGTGAGAACTCATTAGGGTGCCTAGGAACCCTACAGTGGTATCAGAGCCTAGCTAGAGCCTTAGGCGAAGTCTAGACGGAATTTGAAACCCGAACGAACCCGAAACCCAACTCAAACATAGCTCTCTGTCCTTTTTTCAAAAACTGGGATTTTTCCAAATTAAAAATTGCTAAAAAATTCAGCAGGGAAATATAAGAATTACGGCGCAAAAAGTTTCCAATGAACAGTATTTATTGCGGCGGAACCGCGGCAGAAGACTAGCTTCTGCGGCGGTTCCGCGGCTATCTGGTGACGTCAGCCCATGTTGTTTGCACAGTAATTCCTGATAAATTATGCTGAGTTTTCTGGGAATTTTTAAAATTTATTCAAGAGTTGAATTTTCTGCTGTGTATTTGGGGATTCGGTGTTTCGATCGAAGTATCAAATTTTGTCTGTGTGGCTTTCCGGATAATTTTTAGAATATGTTAAAAAGCTCGACCGCATATAAATACCCAATTTTTCCCCTGTCGGGAAATTTCCAAGTGTTGGATTTTTCCGTAGTTTAACGACGTTCTAAGTAGTGCAAGTAACTCGATGGACCCTCTAGAAGACAACAAACCTTAACTCGATTATGTGACCGTCTTGAACTTCCCTTTGAACCTTCGGGTTTGGGGCAGTACGGCGTGCCACATGTAAGGCGTTGGCTTGACCCTTCTACGGATGGACCGTTGGTACTGAGGCACGAACTGAATGTTGTTAGACTTATTTCATGTGTTGATCTATATCGGGAAAACTTGGGTGTTCGATTGTTCGATCGGAAAGTTTAACATTTTCTAATTATCTGGAATGGGATACAATAATTGGAATTCACAAGTAGTTATGAGATAACAGAATGAATGTTATGAACATAGCAGTTTAGTCTCACTTGATCGGTTGCCACGGAATTTTGATGTGATCAAAAGTCCGTCGCAATCACGTAGCGTACACGGATACTCGCCGGGTAAACTTAATAAACAGCTTCACTCCATACCCTCAACCAAGTGACTGTAGGAGAACCCCGTCGCCTAAACCATCCGTTCGGGTGCTCGCGGTAGCGCTGTTCCGCCTTGGTGCACTTCGTCGACAGTATCGGGGGTGTGGCCGCCTATTAAAGTTTGCGACGAGCATTCGATCAGGATGTCGGGAATCCTGTTGAATTGCCCGACTTGATATTGAAAAGAGTTTTCGATAATGAGACTAAAATGCGGGGTTTATAATTGTTAGGCATGCGATGTCTAAGGAATTCATTTGATTAGGCATGCGATGTCCATGCAGATTGCGGATTCCAACTGTTGTAGTTTTACACTTTCTTTTCTGCGACCGTAAGTGTAATGTGTGATATCGCCGGTTTCGTTGCTATATGTCAACGACAATTGGGATGTGCATATTTACTTACGTTGATGACATGTGATGTTATGTGTTGCTGGATATGTTATATTGGATCGTCGTGTTTGAATAGCCGGGGGTTTTTATGTGAGATGAGTATTTTTCATTTTCTTTCATGTAAAAACTTGTATGTAATATTCTTTTATTGGGGAACTTCCAGGTTGCGGAAGATGTCACCTTTTGTATATTATTTACTTTTCCGCACTAGGATAGACCCAAGGAGGGGAGCACAAGTAACCGGGTTCTGGAGTCCAGTGGGAGACCAACTCGAGGAGTCGAGTCCGGGTCTCCTAACTCTAGAATTGGTAGGGTTGCTTGCCGCTCTCGTAGGGGTCTAGGGGTGTGGGTTTGGCTATTCATCACGACCGTGGAATCCGTGTTTTATACTGGCTCGTATTGAAAACACGGACATCCTAGTATATCCAATATTTCATATGTTTCTTTTGCTGCGATATCTGTGATGTGATCATGTGATGTTCTGTCATAGATACTTTATATAGTATATATGATATATTATACAGACGTTACTTATGTTTTGCACTCGCGCTAGCCCTGCCCCGCTCTGCCGTTAGTTACCTAACCTAACGGTGCATGAGGGGACATCGTGGCGAATGCGGATGGCATAAGTGTACGTCGTATTTATCTGTGATGTTTAGGTACTTAAATGATGGGACTTCATTAATAAGATTAATGAAATAAAAGAAACCTAAGATGTTGTAGAATCGAATTTCAAAATAAAACAGGTAGCTACAGTTCTTGCTTTGCATAGCGGTATATGAGATATATCCTGCACCTTATTCGATGAGGAAAGGACCGAGATCCCTTCACCGGGAGTGACTCCTTTAGCAATAACTGGCAGATGCTACACACTCGGTTTGTCTTTTGATTGCTTTTAAGTATTTTTGCTTTGCACAGCGATATATATGATATATCCTGCACCTCATTCGACGAGGAAAGGACCGACGATCCCTTCACCGGGAGTGACTCCTTTAGCAAAACTAGAAAAGCCTCAAAAACATTCCATTTTTAAAATCATTTGATTATACAACGATATCAAGTTCATTACGCAATAGGTTTTCAGAAAAACCTGTCGTAGCCCTCCGTCATTTTAGATAAGTAGTTGTTAGTATTCGTGTTACGTTTGTTGGCCTGCGTCAAGGCGTAGTGTGCGGTAGCTAACTGGTATTTATCTACTTATGCATATGATGCAGATTGGATTAGGGTAGTCGTGCGACTTTGTTGGCCTGCGTCAAGGGTCGTGCGGGTGGGTTTAATTCAATCAGGAAATGACGGGTTGAACTTGACTAGCGCACTATGGTTTGTTGGCCTGCGTCAAGGTCATAGGACGCTAGGGGCAAAATATTATCGGGAATTTCAAGTGTTGAAATTTGTAATGAGATTGCATACCTTCTATGAGATAGTTGGATCCCGATACCCGCTGCGAGTAAGTGTTACTCCTGGGAGAGTTTTATACATTATAATTAGCCGATCAAGTAGGTGTCTAGAAAGGTGTTAACGAGGTTACGCCTCTGGGAAAACGAGGTTTACATTAATTAGGTTCGTGCGAAAGCACGGGGGACCTCCCTCAAAGTACCGACACTGGCCTGGCTGAAAGATTGGCGAACTTGTAGTGTGTAATTAATCCCGGCTAGTCTTTCCTTTTAGGGTTTGAAGGAAGATTTGATAAAAAGCAGTGGGAGCCATTCTGATTAGATAAAATAAATAACCAATCTATTCTTGAAAGAGCGCACGCTGAGTGTTTTCTTCTCTCTCTCTCCAGGTAGCGACCATATCACGCCTTAATCAAGATAATAATACGGATTATTGACCGAACCCGCTTGTTATACTGAGCTGGGGAACGTTGGTCCCGCTCCAACTTATAATTGTTATAAGATAAAGCAGGATATTGGGGATTACCAGAATTCCTATGCCGCCCAAACGAAGAGAGTGCATGCTGATGCATCATCTTTGGGTATGTTCATTATACAGAACTCTTTCTCAGTATCCTTTACGTCCTGGGTATGTGATACCAGATCAGGATCCCAGATATGTAATCTGTTACATAGGGCTACAGAAAGGTAGAGAACTGAGAACGGGTGATAAGTTTCATGAGGCAGAAAACGGGGCAAGTGTTGCAGCCAAGTCTGTTGGTCACTGTCACCCTGTATTCCAAATACATTGATTCTGAACGAATGTTATTAGATACCGAACCTGATATACAAAATCATATCACTCTCTTTATTAGTAAAGAAATGATAAAATTTTGTATTGTTGGATAATGTTTTGAACATTTCCTATATCAAAAGTTGATCGGTTCAGGCACGTTATCTAAAAACATTGATGTTCTAAATCAAACTACAGTTCTTTAGTATACGGAACACACACAAGGGAAAGAGTTCAGAAATGAACGAATCCTACTTGAGGCATTGTAGACTAGGTCATATCAATGCGACCCGACTGGCTGAAGTTACATTTAGATGCATATTTAAATCAGTTTGAATTTACATCTTGTGAAACTCGCCAGTCATGTCACAAAGATACGATGACCATAGCTCTGTTTACTGGAAGCAGAGAAAGAGTTAGTAAACTCTTGGGATGATACATGTTGATGTATGTAGGTCCCCTGTCTACACATGCCAGGACCGGTTCTTTATACTTCATTACGTTCTCTGATGATCTCTTTAGTTTCAGACCTATGTTCCTGTTGAAACACAAGTCCGAACCTTTTGAGATATTCACAGAATATAAATTAGAAGTAGAGAACCAAAATACGGGTATAAGTATTATGTCCTATGATGAGATCAAGGAGGAGAATACTTGAGCATGAAATTCTTGGACTTTTCTAAAGGAGAATGAGATTCTCTCTCAGCATTACTCCTCCGTATACACCATAGCACGATGGTATATCGGGGCGGAGCTATCTCACCCTATATGATAAAGTGTGCTCTATGATGAGTAATACTGAGTTACCTTTTTCCTTTTGGGAGTTATGCACTTATGAAGTTGCATACCTATTGAATAGGGTTCCAATCAAATCAGTTGCCTACCATTTCATATGTGATATGGAAAGGGAAGAGCCCATCTCTTAAGTTAGTTAAGATTTGGGGTTGTCCGGCCCATGTCTAAAAGCAAAATCCGGACAAGCTCGAGGCAAAGTCTGTAATGTAGAACTGGAAAGGTTCCGGCTATACAAACTACAGCAGATGATTTGAAAGAACCAAAGGATTCAGTAGATTCCAACGAACCTCAGCCTCTCCGCCGATCTAGTAGGGTTCCTCACCCACCTGAGAGATACTTCTGTTTCTCTATGACAGTGGGAGTGAGGATTGCATCATGAGATGATGACCCAACTAGTTTCGAGCAGGCCATCGAGAGTGAAGACTCTGTAAGAATGGCTGGATGCTTAGTGATCTGAGATGGAATCCTTATACACCAACAAAGTATGGACTTTGGTTGCTATATCTGAAGGGTTAAATCCCCATCAGGAGCAAGTATATCTTGAGAAGAGTACTTGGTGTACTTGGAAAAGTTGAGACTTTCAAAGCTAGACTTGTTAAAGGTTTTCGTCGTCGACCAGGCGTGGATAATGATGAAACCTTTTCAAGTGGCTATGCTTAAGTCCATCCAGATTCTACTTGCCACGGCTACATACCATGACTACGATATCTGGTGGTTGGGTGTCATGACAGCTTTTCTAAATAATGTTTTAGAAGAGAGCGTCTATAAGTACACAGCCAGAGGGCTTCGTAGACAGTGGGAGCAGCGGAAATGTGTACAAGATGCTTTATAGGATAAAGCAGGCATCGCGGAGTTGGAACATCTGTTTTGATGGATTAGTCAAAGAAGTTAACATCATCAAAATGGTAGATGAACCTTGTATAAACAAAAAGGTAGTAGGGAGTATGGTGACGATCCTCGTAGAGTACGTGGATGACATACTCCTGATAGGGAAGGAGTTTCCTATGTTACGCTCGATCAATCTCCGTTTATCACAAGGATTCTCCATATAGGATCAAAGTGATACCTACTAAATCCTGGATTTTGGATCTATGAGATAGATCTAATTGGATGTTAGGATTCTCACTAGTTGTAGTGAGATGATATCAATCGATCCTGGGGAGAATCACTGGAATGGTTCCAGGGTGATAAAGTCGACTGAATGTCAGTCACGGGCATTGTCTTAACCCTCATATAAAGGGACGGTATGTTGGAAGAGTTCCAAGTCAGATACCGTGGCATACTAGACGATGAAGGCTGGATACATCGCTACTTAAAATGCTACCAAAGAGGATGTTTGGGTGTATATTAGTTCATGAGATGAACTACGTTCCTACCATTGTGAGACAATGGAGTTGTGGCTTATGCCAAGGAATGCCGGTCCCATCAGTGATCCAGACTTATTCTAAGGCAGTATCACCTGATCATGGAGATGGTTGATCTCCAGGGTGATCGAGGCAAGGAGAGCAGACTTAGAGGATAACGCAGCGGATCCACTCACGAAGGCCTATTCCCAGAGAGAGACTTTTATGGGATGGTTGAGTATGAGATACTACAACCACTGCTACAGATGGCCCTAGTGCAAGTGGGAGATTGTTAGTTATATGTATGCCCTAGAGGCCATTACTGTACATAGGATGTATATTGTAGTGGATGCTGGGACATATATAGGGAGGACTTTCTTGCTCGACATAATAGTATGCTATTTGGTTACTCTTTACCTTAACGTGTACATAGATTGTCTCTCTATTACATGTTGGTAAAGCCCTTAGGATGTGTACTTGACTACCTGGACTATGATGCGGATCATACTAGTGGGGACATGGTAGTCCATAAGTACATCCTTCAAAGTCCCTAGTCATGGGTGTATCGAGACGGGGCATCGATATACCAGAGTAGACTAGCGTATACCTTCTCGACCCATACAGATGGGCGATGGATGATCCCATATCCATTGGTGTTTGACATCAGAGATTATATACGGGTGCTCAGTAGAGACTGGGTACACTGGACGGACTCGCCAAGAACTCCCAGATGGTATTATACCTTACGTCAGATGGCAGTTCTCTGGTGACACTGGTACAGAGTAGTCTGTTGACCCGAGATCGTCATAGAGTCTTGTGTGGTTCCCACTGTGCTTTGATTTCCATCTTACCACGTCCAAGAGGGCATGCAAAACGGTGGTTTTTGGGTACAGTCCCGAGTCACATGGAGGCAATGAGCGATAGGAGGGGATTCGTCTCTCCCGTTATAGGTGGTTGATGTTGCGCTGTGTTCGATTGGCTATAACAGGAAATCCCTGGCCAGGGTTACTGAGATTTACTGGTAAGTGTTACCAGTAGTTTCTCGAATTGTTATAGACCTCATATCGACACGACTTATCGAGCTATTGGGGTCTGACGTTTACCACCCCTAGGCGAGATATGCGACATATCAGACGATCAGACCGGACTGTACGGTAGTGTTACTGGTTGGATTCACTGGAGTGTGAACGGGCTTGCTCGTCGATCTTCTGATCGTTCAATACCCGGGTGGCCGTTACGTTTAGCAGACCGCTTGCGGCTTGTGGGTGTTTGATATGATCATCACCTGCTGCCGGCGTATTGACGAGTCTTTAGAGTCCTACACAGAGGTTTCCTGGCTCAAGCGAAACGAAATAGGAGCGCATATGAGATATGTGCGGGACCGAGAATAATGCGTGTATGTGATACCGTATTCTATTCTCGCGATGAATGTACCTATTGGTTGTATGCGATATAACCTAGTTATCGATTCAAGCGTTGATTCGATAAGTCGATACATTGAATACTAGTCGGTTATATTCGACATGACCGGATCATTGAATCAAGTGTTGATTTAATGATTTAATGCATAATTATATATTTGATATATTACTTTGAATTAACTAGTATCGGTTTACTTAAGATGGATTTTCTCACTCGCCTGTGCGCATTATATATGTGATATGATTTTGTGCACTTGCTTGTATCATGTTTGATGATACATGCTTTTTGGTTAAGTGTAAAGTATTAAACCTTGGTTAATGAAATGGTTAGGGTTTATTATTTGTTATTCATTTATCTTATTTAATTATCCATTTATTTTTGATAAATGAATAAAAGAAAATGAAATGAAATGGTGGCTTTCATTTGTTGTTTTCATGAAGCTTCATGAACACTTTGACTAAGTGACCATTTTGTCTCTAGCTTGACCCTAACCATTCCTTTAACCATGATTGATTCTCTACACATTACCATGGTTAACATTATGATAAGAATGGATTATTCTTTTCTTTTTAATTAACTTATCATAACAATTAGCTTCTTCTTCTTCATCTTCTTCAAGGAAGAAAAGCTTGCTTCATCAATGGTGGATTGATGAGATGAGTGAGAAATCCAATTCTAAAGTCTACCCACTTCCTATTTCTTCATCCTCTACCTCTTGCCAAGTAGTAAAGTGTGTTTCCTTCACAAGTTTTCATGGCTTGGTGAAGGTGGAGCTTGATCTAGCGATGCCTCGACGTAGATCATCTTCGGCTTGGACATCGACGACCTAGCTCGCCATTTCTCCGACGAAGCCGACGCTAGAGCCCGGGAATTCATTTGGACAGCAAGGGGACTTCGTTGCGGAGCTATGGAGGTGGAGCACCGGATCTACAAAGGTTGTATTTCCGTATTCTTATAGTTAAGTGTTAACTAGTTTACTTTTCGCCTAGAATTCTAGCTAACGATCCGTACTCTAGAGCTTCTCGGCACCGCAAAATTTGAAATTGGCATGGTTGATGCCATGTGAGAACTCATTAGGGTGCCTAGGAACCCTACAGCTTGGAGTCTTCCATACTAAACCTTTTTAGGATGGTGTTGATGTACCTGGTTTGGGACAATCCCAATAACTTTTTGGATCTATCCCTATAGATCCTTATGCCCAGGATGTATGTGGCATCACCCAGGTCCTTCATGGAGAACCTCAGTGATAAGAATGATTTGACCGACTGTAGCATAGGAATATCATTTCCTATCAGAAGAATGCCATCCACGTACAATACGAGGAATGTGACAGCTCTTCCTACAGCCTTCTTATAAACACAAGGTTCATCTGGATTTTTGATGAAATCAAACTCTTTGATAACATCATCGAAACAGATGTTCCAACTCCGAGATGCCTGCTTTAACCCATATATGGATTTAAGCAATCTACATGCTTTCTCGCTGCTCCCACTGTCAATGAAGCCCTCTGGTTGATCCATATAAACGCATTCTTCTAAATCTCCATTTAGAAATGCTGTTTTAACGTCCATCTGCCAGATTTCATAGTCGTAGTGAGCAGCAATAGCAAGTAGGATCCGAATGGATTTAAGCATGGCTACGGACGAAAAAGTTTCGTCATAGTCCAAAGCTGGTCTTTGACGAAAACCTTTCGCCACAAGTCTTGCCTTATAGGTCTCTACCTGTCCATCCACACCAATCTTTCTTTTAAAGATCCATTTGCACCCTACAGGTTTTACCCCAGGGGGTACAACGTCCAAAGTCCATACTTTGTTGGTGTACATAGACTCCATTTCGGATCTCATGGCATCCAGCAACTTCACAGAGTCACCACTCGTGATAGCTTGCTGAAAACTGGTAGGATCATCATCATCCATGATGCAACCTTCTCCGTCACCATCAATGAGGAAACCATAGTACCTCTCCGGTGGGCGAGAAGTCCTACCAGACCTACGGAGTGGCCGAGGTTCTTCAGTTTCTGTTGCAACAGCCGGTTCAACCAAATCGTCATTTGTAGTTTGTGTCTCAAGAACCTCTTCTAGATCTACTACCTTGCCATCATCTTTATCTGTGAAAAACTCTTTTTCCAAGAATGTGGTATACTGAGAAACAAACACTTTTTGTTCCTCTTTGTGGTAGAATAGATATCCATAAGAATTCTTTGGATATCCCACAAAGTTACACATGACTGACCGTGTCTCGAGTTTGTCCGGATTCTGCTTTTTAACATAGGCCGGGCAATCCCAAATCTTAATTCTTTTAAGAGATGGTCTCTTCCCATTCCATATCTCATATGGCGTGGTAGACACGGCTTTGGTTGGAACCCTGTTTAGCAGAAATGCTGCAGTCTCCAATGCATGCCCCCAAAACGAGACTGGTAACTCAGCGTCACTCATCATGGACCGGACCATATCTAATAGGGTCCTATTCCGTCGTTCTGACACACCGTTGTGCTGTGGTGTGTAAGGAGGAGTGAGCTGAGAGAGAATCCCATTCTCTTTTAGGAAGTTTGCAAATTCTGTACTGAGATACTCTCCACCTCGATCTGATCGAAGCATCTTAATACTCAAGCCGGTTTGTTTTTCTACTTCTTGTTTATTTTCAATGAATTTCTCGAAAGCGTCGGACTTGTGCTTTAATAAAAATACATGACCGAATCTTGAGAAGTCGTCAGTGAATGTAATGAAGTATGAAAAACCGCCTCTAGCCTGTGTAGACATTGGCCCACATACATCACTATGTATGAGGCCAAGGAGCTGAGTAGCTCTTTCTCCGTGTCCGGTAAACGGAGTTTTGGTCATTTTACCCTTGATACAAGACTGACAAGTCGCATAAGATTTATATTCAAAAGAGTTTAAATATCCATCTTTATGTAACTTGTTTAGTCTTGTTTCGTTAATATGACCAAGTCTACAATGCCAAAGAAAAGCTTCATTTAATTCTGAAAGTTTTCTTTTATTAGTGTGTTGTATACTGAAAACTGTGTGTTGATTTAGGACATATATTCCGTTATTAAGCGTACCATACCCAACCAACATTTGATTCAGGTGAATGTTCATAACATTGTTCTGCAACACAAAATTATATCCTTCATTGTCCAACAAAGAAACGGATATTATATTACATAGCATACTTGGTACAAAATAACATGGATTCAAAATCAAAATACATCCAGATAGCAACCCCAAGTGATACTCTCCTACTGCGACTGTATGTACATTGGAACCATTTCCAACGTGGAGAGTATGGTCACCTGTCTTCAAAACCTTGCTATTTCTCAGCCCCTGCATAGAATTGCAAATGTGAGAACCTGAACCGGTATCCAATACCCAGGAAGCAGAGTTTATAGAAAAACAGTTTTCAGTCACAAACGCACCTGAAGCAGAAGCATAACCTTGCTTCTTCTTGAGACTTAAGTACTCTGTGCAATTGCGCTTCCAATGTCCTGTCTTGTGGCAATGAAAACATTCGCCTTTCCCCGAGTCTCCAGCCTTGGACTTTCCCTTTCCCTTCACCTTTTTAACTCCGCCCTTAGGATTAGTGGGTTTCTTCTTTCTCTTTCCCTTGGCCTTGGCTTTCGGGCGAGAAGAGGAAGACTGTCCAATAGTCATAACGGGAGTTTTTGCTAACTTCATAGTGCTCTCTGCACTCCTTAACATATTAAGGAGTTCAGGGAGGTCCTTCTCCATGCCATGCATGTTGAAGTTCACTATGAACTGAGCAAAGGTGGAGGGGAGGGACTGCAGAATAATATCTATATATTGTTCATTGTCCATCGTCCATCTAAGGTCCTCAAGCTCTTCTATAAGAGCTATCATCTTCAGAACATGGTCTCCTACTGGTGTGCCAGGGGCCATTCGCATCTGAAACAATTTCTTTGATGCTTCGTATCGTAATACGTGGGATTGCTCCCCATACAACTCCTTTGTATGGAGCAATATACCGTGAATGTCCATGTCCTCATGCTGCTTTTGGTGTGTGTTATCCATCGATGCAAGCGCGAGGTATGTGGCCGTGGCACAGTCAGCGTCCCATGTCTTGCGGACTTCAATGTCCGCAACTGAGGATTTTGGACCAGGGACGGGCGGGGCTGAAGCCGTGAGGACATATGATACTTTATCATAAGTCAAGACGATTTTCAGATTCCTCAGCCAGTCTTTATAGTTGGTCCCATTCAGTTTGTTTTTATCTAGTAGAAGCTTAAGTCCAGTCATTGGTATCTGCCATTAAGAGAGAGAAAAGAATACACTCAGCGAAAGCTCTTGCACAGATTAGATTGGTTTATTATCTTGTCTAATCGATGTTTCCCACTGCTTTTTATCAAGTTTTTCTTTCAAACCTTAAAAAGAAAAACTAGCCAGGGTTAATTACAGTCTACAACTTCGCTAACCGTTCAGCCAGGCCAGTGTCGGTACTTTGAGGGAGGTTCCCCGTGCTTTCGCACGGACCTAATTAGAGTAAACCTCGTTTTCCCAGAGGCGGAGCCCCGTTAACACCTTTTTAGACACCTAATGAGTTAGCTAATTGTAAACTGTAAAACTCTCCTAGGAGCAACTATTGCCCACAGTGGGATCGGGATCCAACCACCACATGGAAGGTATGCAATCTTATTGCAAATTTCAACACTTGAAATTCCCGATGTAATTTTTTACCCCTAGTACTTATGACCTAAACTATGGTCAACAAATCATAAGTACCAGTCAAGTTCTACCCGTCATTTCTTGATCAATTAGACCCACCCATATGACCCTTAAGTATGGTCAACAAAGTCGCATGAATGTCCTAATTAATCTGCATTATATGCAGTGTAGGAAGACATCACTTAGCTACCGTACACTACGCCTTAACTAAAGTCAACAAACGTAGCACGAATACTAAGTACTCTACTTCCTAAAATGACGGAGGGTTGCGAATGATTTTTAAGAAAATCTTTAACGCTTTGAACTTGATATCGTTGTAGAATCAAACAGTTTTCAAAAGGAGTGGCTTAAGCTCCGCAGTTTTGAAATGTAGCTTTTTCATAAATAGCCGAGTAGTTTTCAAATCCGATTCTACAACATCTTTTTAGGTTTATTTTCTTTACATTAATCACATTAATGTAATCCCATCATTTAAGTCCTTAAGCCAATCACAGAAAAGAAACGAAAATAACACGTACGCTTATGCCATCCACATTCGCCGCAATGTTCCGTTATGCACCGTTAGGTTACTTAACTAACGGCATACCGGGACGGGACTAGCGCGGGTGTAAAACATAAGCAACGTCTACTATATATCATATATATAATATGTCATTCGTCTCAGATATCACAGAACATAGGCAGCAGAAACATAGATATATAACGTGGGATATCTTAGGATGTCCGTATTTAGTATTTAGCCAGAATAGAAAATACGGATTCCACAGTCGCGATGAATAGCCAAGCCCACACCCTAGACCCCTACGAGAGCGGAAAGTGACCCTACCAATTCTGTACTTTAGGAGACCCGGTCTCGACTCCTCGAGATGGCCTCCCACTGAACCCCAGAACCCGGTCACCTGTGCTCCCCTCCTTGGGTCTTTCCTAATGCGGAAAAGTAAATAATATACAACACTGGTAACACAACCTCAACCCGGAAGTGCCCCAAATAAAAGAATATTACATTACATTTGAATTTACATTAATGAAAATATAAAACTCTCATCTCACATAAAACCCCCCCGGCTATTCAATCGCGACAATCCTGCACATCATATCTCAGCAACACATAATATCTCTTATCATCAACGTAAGTAAGTATGCATACCCCAATTGTCGTTGATGTATAGCAACGAAACCGGCGATATCGTACATACTACACTTACGGTCACAGAAAAGAAAGTGTAAAACTGCAATATCTGGAATCCACATTCTCTTTAGACATCGCAAATGCAAAATATCACATATTCCGTATTTCATGTCTAGTAATATGAATTCCACACATTGCATCACATTCCGGATAAACAGACAGTATCGAAGTTTTCGAACGAACGATCAAATACCCAGGATTCACTAAAGCCCAACACTTGAGCAGAGTTCAAACACCTGGAGTGTGACATAGTAGTAGCGGTCCAACCGTCGAAGGGTCAAGCCAACGCCTCACATGTGGCACGCCGTACTGCCCCAAACCCTAAGGTTCAAAGGGCAGTTCGAGACAGCACATAATCGAGTTAAGGTTTGTTTTCTTCTAGAGGGACCACCGCAAAAAGACTTGCACGTATCTCCAAAGTATTTAAACCCCATGAATAGTGAGCAAATGATACTCGTTCAAACACTTCAATACTTTCTAATTTACCCGGAAAAACCACGAAGACAAAATTCCGATCGAATCGACGGGTCCAAAAACATCTCCAGAATTTTTCAAAACTAAATACAGATTAAAAATACCCAAAAAATTATACAAGCAGATTCCAAAATTACTGTAAAAAAACCATTCAACAATTAATATATCCGGCCGCGGAACCGCGGCCTAAGCAAGCTTAGGCCGCGTTTCCGCGGCAACAATCACTGTTCATGGAATAATTTTTGTACCGTAATCCTTATTTTTTCCTGCTTTATTTTTTACATATTTTTAATTCTGAAAAATGTCAATTTTTAGAAAATTTCCAGAGAGCACCCTAAAAAACCGTATTTCGGTTCGATCGGAGTTTTAACTTCGTAAAAGGGTCGCCTAATGTTCTAGGTCGGCTCTGATACCAATGTAAGGTTAGTCTAGCACCATATGAAGAGTTTTGAAGCATCACATGTCCAAAAGTTTAAATTTTTATGGTGCTAAACGAACATGCAAAGGAATCGATCCTAGAAAATTAGGGTTTCGAAACTTTTAAGCTAATAAAGATTAGGGTTTGAAGGCTACAACCCTTGTAGCTCCCCTTTTGCTTGACTCCTTGATCTCTAGGGTGTTGGAAGAAGGTCCACTTGTAGTCCTCTTTCGTCCACGACGATCCACCCGAAGTTTCCCGTCCAAGCTTGTAACTTTGGAAAAGCAAAGAGAACACTCTAATCAAGTTGGCTAGACTTGAGTAGAATGTTGTTGTGGCTATGGATCTCACTTCAAAAACCTTTCTTTAATTGTGTTTAACTCACTAGAAAAAACTAGAGAGGAAAAGATGAAGGAGGATGAAGATGGTGGCTATTTTCAACTAGAGGTAAAGAAAATAACCCTTAGTTAAAAAGAAATGAAATATAACCTTTTATATTTTATTCCTTCTCACTTTCAACCATGATTAAATGATGGATAGTTAATTTAACTTGGGTTTTAAATGATAAAGAGAAGGATAACCCTAGATTAGTGGTAGTTGAGCATGGTTAGGTCAAAGGAAGAATGTAGAATCTAGAATGATTATCCTTTCCTTTTCATTTTATTTTAAAACCAAAATTAAATAATAATCCATTATTTAATCCATGGTGTGAGTCTTATATTGCCACCGTTTTCATATGCTAACAACAATGATAGATGGGTGTATGTATGTATGCATGTATGCACATCCATATGTGCATGAAACTAGCATGAAAGAAAGAAAGAAAAGCACACATGCATGCACACATCCATCATCCAAGAAAAGGTTTTAAGTGAGAAAACTAATGGTTAAATGATAAATCAACACTTGATTTATCAATCCGGTCATATCTCATATGACCCCACCAAAAGCAGTTCACCCGATCAATGTTCGGTATAATATAGGCACATTCTAATCTGGTGCTTGCGCATATCGCATACGCGCACCATAACGTTTCGCCTGGACTGGGTAACTCCTTTGTGGGACTCTAAGACTCGTCAATACGCCAGCAGAGGGTGATGATCATATCAGGTACCCCCAAGCCGCAAGCGGTCAGCTAAACGTAACGGCCACCCGGGTATTGAGCGATCAGAAGAAAACAAGCGAACCTGCTACAACTCCCGTCGAGCCATCCGGCAACACTACCGTACAGTCCGGTCTCTTCGTCAGATATGCTGCATATCGAGCCTAGGGATGGTCACGTCGACCCTAATAACTCAATAAGTCGTGCCGATGAATGGTCTATAACAGAACGAGAAACTACTGATAACACTTATCAGCAAATCTCAGCAGCCCTGGCCAGAGACTTGCTGTTATAACCAGTCGGGCACAGCACAGCATCAACTCCCAATACCGGGAGAGACGAAACCCCTCCTATCGCTCATCGTATTCGTGTGTCTCGGGAATGTACCCAACGGCCACCTGTTTGCACGACTCAGTAGAGCCGTGGTAGGGTGGCAATCAAAATACAGTGGGAGAACACACAAGACTCCATGACGATCTCAGGTCTACAGAATAACCTGTACCAGTGTCACCTAAGAACTGCTATCCGATGATAGATATAATTCCATATAGGAGTTCTCGGTGAGTCCGTCCAGTGTACCCAGTCACCACTGAGCACCCGTATATGATCTTGATGTCAAACATCGATGAATGTGGGAAAATTCATCGCCCATCGTATGGGTCTAGTATCATATACTCTAGTCTACTCTGGTATATCAATGCCCCGTCTCGATATACCTACGACTAGGGACGTTCCAGGATATGCTTATAGACTACAGATGTCCCACTAGTATGATCTCCATCATAATCAGAGTAGTCAAGCCGATATCCTCAGGGCTTTATCAGCATGTATGAATGAATAAAAGCATGATCAAATCAACATGTCAGATAAAGAAAATCCAGATAGCATACTATCATGTCGAGCAAGAATGCAAACTGAATATATATATATATATGTATAGATACATCCACTATCACATAATGGCCTCTAGGGCATACATATATCCAACACGCAGGACTATCGAGACAGGGCATCGATACTCCGGAGTAGACTAGCGCATGCGCTTCTCATCCCAGTGTGGGAGACGGTCTGTCCCACAGCCGTCGGTACGTCGTACTTGAGATAGTATGCTGGTGCTCGTTGGGTTATGAGTACACTGGACAGGACTCGTCGGGAACTTACTAGTTGGTATTATGCCTATCGTCAGTTATCAGTTCCCAGGTGACGTGGGTACAGCTTAGTCCGCTGACTTGACACTGTCACTTCGCCTCAAGTGTGTTCCTACTGTACTTTGATTACTACCCTACCACGGCTCAAAGGAGTCGTGCAAACAGGTGGTAGTTGGGTGCAGTCCCGAAGCACTTGGAGGCAGTGACGGTTAGACAGGATTCGTCTCTCCCGGTATTGGGGGTTGACATCGCACTGTTGTTAGTTATATGTATGCCCTAGAGGCCATTACTGTACATTGGATGTATATTGTAGTGGATGCTGGGACATATATAGGGAGGAATTTCTTGCTCGACATGATAGTATGCTATCTGGTTGCTCTTTACCTTAACGTGTACACTGATTGTCTCTCTGTTACATGTTGGTAAAGCGCTTAGGATGTGTGCTTGACTACCTGGACTATGATGCGGATCATACTAGTGGGGACATGGTAGTCCATAAGTACATCCTTCAAAGTCCCTAGTCGTGGGTGTATCGAGACGGGGCATCGATATACCAGAGTAGACTAGCGTATACCTTCTCGACCCATACAGATGGGCGATGGATGATCCCATATCCATTAGTGTTTGACATCAGAGATGATATACGGGTGCTCAGTAAAGACTGGGTACACTGGACGGACTCGCCGAGAACTCCCAGATGGTATTATACCTTACGTCAGATGGCAGTTCTCTGGTGACACTGGTACAGAGTAGTCTGTTGACCCGAGATCGTCATAGAGTCTTGTGTGGTTCCTACTGTGCTTTGATTTCCATCTTACCACGTCCAAGAGGGCGTGCAAAACGGTGGTTTTTGGGTACAGTCCCGAGTCACATGGAGGCAATGAGCGATAGGAGGGGATTCGTCTCTCCCGGTATAGGGGGTTGATGTTGCGCTGTGTTCGATTGGCTATAACCGGAAATCCCTGGCCAGGGTTGCTGAGATTTACTGGTAAGTGTTACCAGTAGTTTCTCGAATTGTTATAGACCTCAAATCGACACGACTTATCGAGCTATTAGGGTCTGGCGTTTTCCACCCCTAGGCGAGATATGCGACATATCAGACGACGAGACCGGACTGTATGGTAAGTATTACTGGTTGGATTCACAGGAGTGTGAGCGGGCTTGCTCGTCGATCTTCTGATCGCTCAATACCCGGGTGGCCGTTACGTTTAGCAGATCGCTTGCGGCTTGTGGGTGTTTGATATGATCATCATCTGCTACCGGCGTATTGACGAGTCTTTAGAGTCCTACACAGAGGTTTCCTGGCTCAAGCGAAACGAAATAGGAGTGCATATGAAATATGTGCGGGACCGAGAATAATGCGTGTATGTGATACCGTATTTCATTCTCGCGATGAATGTGTCGAATGGTTGTATGCGATATAACCTAGTTATCGAATCAAGGATTGATTCGATAAAACGATACATTGTATACTAGTCGGTTGTGTGCGACATGACCGGATCATTGAATCAAGTGTTGATTTAATGATTTAATGCATAATTATATATTTGATATATTACTTTGCATTAACTAGTATTGGTTCACTTTAAATGGATTTTCTCACTTGAAGTTCACAAGTTGTATATGTGATATTTTTTTGTGCACTTGTTTGTATCATGTTTGATGATACATGCTCACTTGGGTTTATGTAAAGAATTAAACCATGGTTAGGGTTTCATTTCCTTTACTTATTCATTTATCTATTTATTGATTTATTTATTTATTTCTTTTTGGCAAATGAAGATAATGAGAGAAAATGGTGGCTTTCTTTGTTTGATATTGAAGCTTCATGAAGCTTTGACCAAGTGACCATTTTGTCTCATGCTTAACCCTAACCATTTCACTCAACCATGATTCATTCTCTAAACTTGACCATGGTTATATTATGATAAGGTTTATTATTCTTTTCTATTCAATTTTAATTCTTATCATAAGATTATCATCTTCTTCTTCTTCTTCTTCATGAAGAAAGCTTTCTACCAACAATGGTGATTTGATGAAATGAGTGAGAAATCTAATTCTAAAGTGAACCCACCTCCTATTTCTTCATCCTCTACCTCTTGCCAAGTAGTATAGGGTGTTATCTTCACAAGTTTCATGACTTGGTGAAGCGGGAGCTTGATCTAGCGATGCCTCGACGTAGATCATCTTCGGCATCGTAGTCGATGACCTAGCCCGCCCATTTCTCCGATGAAGCCGACGCCAGAGTCCGGGATTTGATTTGGACAGCGAGGGGATTTCATCACGGAGCTATGGAGGTGGAGTACCGGATCTACAAAGGTTGTATTTCCGTTCACTTAGTTAAGTTGTTAACTAGTTGCATTTTCGCCTAAAATTCTAGTTAACGATCCGTATTAGGGTTTCTCGGCACCGAAAAAATTTGAAATTGGCATGGTTGATGCCTTGTGAGACCTCATTAGTGTGCCTAGGAACCCTACAGTGGTATCAGAGCCTAGCTAGAGCCTTAGGCGATGCGTAGACGATGTTAGAAACCCGATCGAACCCCGAAACCCTTACTTTTAACCCTCTCTGGAGTTTTTCTGAAAAAGTGGTTTTTTCCAAATTAAAAATGCTTAAAAAATTCAGCAGGAAATTCTAAGAATTACGGTGCAAAAATTACCTAATGATCTGTCTAAAGCGCGGCGGAACCGCGGCATTAGCCGCCTATTGCGGCGGTTCCGCGCTCATTTAGTCTCTTCAGTCAACCATTTTTGCACAGTAACTTCTTTATTTAAATGCTGAGTTTTATGGGAATTTTTAATATTTATTCAAGAGTTGAATTTTCTGGGGTTGTTTTGGGGATTCGATGATTCGATCGGATTATCAGATTTTGTCTATGTGGATTCCGGATAATTTTTGAATATGTTAAAAAGTTCGACCGGATATAAATACCCAACTTTTCCCCTGCCGGAAAATTTCCAAGTGTTGGATTTTTCTGAGGTTTAAAGACGTTCTAAGTAGTGCAAGTAACGCGATGGTCCCTCTAGAAGACAACAAACCTTAACTCGATTATGTGACCGTCTTGAACTGCCCTTTGAACCTTAGGGTTTGGGGCAGTACGGCGTGCCACATATGAGGCGTTGGCTTGACCCTTCTACGGCTGGACCGTTGGTACTGAGGCACGAAGTGAATGTTTTTGAACTTATTTCATGTGATGATCTGTTTCGGGAAAACTTGGGTATTCGATTGCTCGATCGGAAAGTTTAACATTTTCTATTTTATCTGGAATGGGATACAATAATTGAATTCACAATTAGTTATGAGATAACTGAATGAATGTTATAAACATAGCACTTTAGTCTCACTTGATCGGTTGCCACGGAATTCTGATGTGATCAAAAGTCCGTCGCAATCACGTAGCATACGCGGATACTCGCCGGGTAAACTTAATAGACAGCCTCGCTCCATAGCCCCGACCAAGTGACTATAGGAGAACCCCGTCGCCGAAAGCATCCGTCCGGGTGCTCGCGGTAGCGGTGTTGCGCCTTGGTGCACTTCGTCGACGGTATCGGGGGGTGCGGCCGTCTACTGAAGTTTGCGACGAGCATTCGATCAGCATGTCGGGAATCTTGTTGAATTGCCCGACTTGATATTGAAAAGAGTTTTCGATAATGAGACTAAAATGCGGGGTTTATAATTGTTAGGCATGCGATGTCTAAGGTATTCATTTGATTAGGCATGCGATGTCTATGTAGATTTCGGATTCCAACTATTGTAGTTTTACACTTTCTTTTCTGCGACCGTAAGTGTAATATGTGATAACGCCGGTTTCGTTGCTATATGTCAACGACAATTGGGATGGACATATTTACTTACGTTGATGACATGTGATGTTATGTGTTGCTGGATATGTTATATTGGATCGTCGTGTTTGAATAGCCGGGAGTTTTTATGTGAGATGAGTGTTTTTCATTTTCATTCATGTAAAAACTTGTATGTAATATTCTTTTATTGGGGCACTTCCAGGTTGCGGAAGTTGTCACCCTCTGTATATTATTTACTTTTCTGCACTAGGATAGACCCAAGGAGGGGAGCACAAGTAACCGGGTTTTGGAGTCCAGTGGGAGACTAACTCGAGGAGTCGAGTCCTGGTCTCCTAACTCCAGAATTGGTAGGGTTGCTTGCCGCTCTCGTAGGGGTCTAGGGGTGTGGGTTTGGCTATTCATCGCGACCGTGGAATCCGTGTTTTATACTGGCTCATATTGAAAACACGGACGTCCTAGTATATCCAATATTTCATATGTTTCTTCTGCTGCGATATCTGTGATGTGATCATGTGATGTTCTGTGATAGATACTGTATATAGTATATATGATATATTATATAGGCGTTACTTATGTTTTACACCCGTGCTAGCCCTGCCCCGCTCTGCCGTTAGTTACCTAACCTAACGGTGCACGAGGGGACATCGAGGCGAATGCGGATGGCATAAGTGTACGTCGTATTTATCTGTGATGTTTAGGTAATTTAAATGATGGGACTTCATTAATGAGATTAATGAAAGAAAAGAAACCTAAGATGTTGTAGAATCGAATTTCAAAATAAAATAGGTAGCTACAGTTCTTGCTTTGCACAGCGGTATATGTGATATATCCTGCACCTTATTCAACGAGGAAAGGACCGAGATCCCTTCACCGGGAGTGACTCCTTTAGTAATAACTGGCAGATGCTACACACTCGGTTTGACTTTTGATTGCTTTTAAGAGTTTTTGTTTTGCACAGTGATATATGTGATATATCCCGCACCTCATTCGAAGAGGAAAGGACCGACGATCCCTTCACCGGGAGTGACTCCTTTAGCAAAACTAGAAAAGCCTCAAAAGCACTCCATTTTAAAATCATTTGATTCTACAACGATATCAAGTTCATTACGCAGTAGGTTTTCAGAAAAACCTGTCGTAGCCCTCCGTCATTTCAGATATGTACTAGTTAGTATTCGTGCTGCGGTAGTTTGGCATTCGTCAAGGCGTAGTGTACGGTAGCTAACTAGTATTTATCTGCTTGAGCATATGATGCGATTGGATTAGGGTATTCGTACGGCGTTGTTTGGCATTCGTCAAGGGTCGTGCGGGTGGGTTTAATTCGATCAAGAAATGTACGGGTTGAACTTGACTAGTGGACTATGGGTTGTTTGGCATTCGTCAAGGTCATAGAACACTAGGGGCAAAATATTATCGGGAATTTCAAGTGTTGAAATTTGCAATGAGATTGCATACCTTCTATGAGATAGTTGGATCCCGATACCCGCTGCGAGTAATTGTTACTCCTAGGAGAGTTTTACACATTACAATTAGCCGATCAAGTAGGTGTCTAGAAAGGTGTCAACGAGGTTACGCCTCTATGAAAACGAGGTTTACATTAATTAGGTTCGTGCGAAAGCACGGGGGACCTCCCTCAAAGTACCGACACTGGCCTGGCTGAAAGATTGGCGAACTTGTAGTGTGTAATTAATCCCGGCTAGTATTTCCTTTTAGGGTTTGAAGGAAGATTTGATAAAAAGCAGTGGGAGCCATCCTGATTAGATAAAATAATAACCAATCTATTCTTGCAAGAGCGCACGCTGAGTGTTTTCTTCTCTCTCTCTCCTGGTAGCGACCATATCACGCCTTAATCAAGATAATAATATGGATGTATTGACCGAACCCGCTTGTTATACTGAGCTGGGGAATGTTGGTCCCGCTCCAACTTATAATTATAAGGCAGAGCAGGAAATAGGGAATACCAGAATTCCCGTGCCGCCCAAACGAAGAGAGTGCATGCTGATGCATCATCTTCGGGTGTGTTCGTTACAAAGAACTGTTTCTCAGTATCCTCCGCATCCTGGGTATATGATACCGGATCAGGATCCCAGATATGTAATCTGTTACATAGGGCTACAGATAGGTAGAGAACTGAGAACGGGTGATATGTTTCATAAGGCAGAAAACGGGGCAAGTGTTGCAGCCAAGTCTGTTGGTCACTGTCACCCTGTATTCCAAATACATTGATTCTGAACGAATATTATTAGATACCGAACCTGATATACAAAATCATATCTATCTTTTTATTAGTAAAGAGATGATAAAATTTTGTATAGTTGGATAATGTTTTGAACATTTCCTATATCAAAAGTTGATCGGATCAGGCACGTTATCTAAAAGCATTGATGTTCTAAATCAAACTACAGTTCTTAGCATACGGAACACACTAAAGAGGAAGAGTTCAGAAATGAACGAATCCTTCTTGAGGTATTGTAGACTAGGTCATATCAATGCGACCCGACTAGCTGAAGTTAAATATAGATGCATATTTAAATTAGTTTGAGTTTACATCTTGTGAAACTTGCCAGTCATGTCACAGAGATAAGATGACCATAGCTCCGTTTACTGGAAACAGAGAAAGAGTTAGTGAACTCTTGGGATGATACATGTTGATGTATGTAGGTCCCCTGTCTACATATGCCAGGACCGGTTCTTTTTACTTCATTAAATTCTCTGATGATCTCTTTTGATTCAGACATATGTTCCTGTTAAAAAACAAGTCAGAACCTTTTGAGATATTCACAGAATATAAGTCAGAAGTAGAGAACCAAAATAAGGGTATAAGTATTATGTCCTTTGATGAGATCAAGGAGGAGAATACTTGTGCATGGAATTTCTGGACTATTCTAAAAGAGAACGAGATTCTCTCTCAGCATTACTCCTCCGTATACACTATAGAACGATGGTCTATCGGGGCGGAGCAATAACACCCTATGTGATAAGGTGTGCTCTATGATGAGTACTACTGAGTTACCCATTTCCTTTTGGGAGTTATGCACTTGAGAAGCTGCATACCTATTGAATAGGGTTCAAATCAAATCAGTTGCCTACCACTTCATATGTGATATGGAAAGGGTAGAGCCCATCTCTTAAGCTAGTTATGATTTGGGGTTGTCCGGCCTATGTCTAAAAGCAAAATCCGGATAAGCTTGAGGCAAGATCTGTTATGTAGAACTGGAAATGTTCCAGCTATACAAACCGCAGCTGATGATTTGATAGAACCAAAGGATTCAGTACAGACCAACGAACCTCAGCCTCTCCGCCGATCTAGTAGGGTTCCTCACCCACCTGAGAGATACTTCGGAACTCTATGACAGTGGGAGCGAGGATTGCATCATGAGATGATGACCCAACTAGTTTCGAGCAGGCCATCGAGAGTAAGGACTCTGTAAGAATGGCTGGATGCTTAGCGATCTGAGATGGAATCCTTATACACCAACAAAGTATGGACTTTGGTTGCTATATCTGAAGGGTTAAATCGCCATCAGGAGTAAGTATATCTTGAGAAGATTACTTGGTGTAGATGGAAAAGTTGAGACTTTCAAAGCTAGACTTGTTAAAGGTTTTCGTCATCGACCAAACGTGGATAATGATGAAACCTTTTCCAGTACCTATGCTTAAATCCATCCAGATACTACTTGCCACGGCTGCATACCATGACTACGATATCTGGCGGTTGGATGCCATGACTGCTTTTCTAAATGATGTTTTAGAAGAGAAAGTCTATAAGTACACAGCCAGAGGGCTTCGTAGACAGTGGGAGCAGCGGAAACGTGTACAAGATGCTTTATAGGATAAAGCAGGTATCGCGGAGTTGGAACATCTGTTTTGATGTAATAGTCAAAGAGTTTGACATCATCAAAATGGTAGATGAACCTTGTATATACAAAAAGGTAGTAGGGAGTATGGTGATGATCCTCGTAGAGTACATGGATGGCATACTCTTGATAGGGAAGAAGTTTCCTATGCTACGCTCGGTCAATCTCCGCTTATCACAATGATTCTCCATATAGGATCAAAATGATACCTCCTAAATCCTGAGTTTTGGATCTATGAGATAGATCTAATTGGATGATAGGATTCTCACTAGTTGTAGTGAGATGGTATCAACCGATCCTGGGGAGAATCACTGGAAGGGTTCCAGGGTGATAATGACGACTGAGTGTCAGTCACAGGCATTATCTTTACCCTCAGTAAAGGGACGGTATGTTGGAAGAGTTCCAAGCTAGATACCGTGACATACTAGACGATAAAGGCTAGATACATCGCTACTTAAGATGCTACCATAGAGGCTGTTTGGGTGTATATTGGTTCATGAGATGAACTACGTTCCTATCATTGTGAGAAAATGGAGTTGTGGCTTATGCCAAGGAACGTCGGTCCCATCAGTGATCCAGACATATTCTAAGGCAGTGTCACCTGATCGTGGAGATGGTTGATCTCCAGGGGATCGAGGTCAAGAGAGTAGACTCAGAGGACAACACGGCGAATCCACTCACGAAGGCCTTTTCCCAGAGAGAGACTTTTATGGGATGGTTGAGCATGAGATACTACAACCACTGCTATTAGATGGCCCTAGTGCAAGTGGGAGATTGTTAGTTATATGTATGCCCTAGAGGCCATTACTGTACATTGGATGTATATTGTAGTGGATGCTGGGACATATATAGGGAGGACTTTCTTGCTCGACATGATAGTATGCTATCTGGTTGCTCTTTACCTTAACGTGTACACTGATTGTCTCTCTGTTACATGTTGGTAAAGCCCTTAGGATGTGTGCTTGACAACCTGGACTATGATGCGGATCATACTAGTGGGGACATGGTAGTCCATAAGTACATCCTTCAAAGTCCCTAGTCGTGGGTGTATCGAGACGGGGCATCGATATACCAGAGTAGACTAGCGTATACTTTCTCGACCCATACAGATGGGCGATGGATGATCCCATATCCATTGGTGTTTGACATCAGAGATGATATACGGGTGCTCAGTAAAGACTGGGTATACTGGACGGACTCGCCGAGAACTCCCAGATGGTATTATACCTTACGTCAGATGGCAGTTCTCTGGTGACACTGGTACAGAGTAGTCTGTTGACCCGAGATCGTCATAGAGTCTTGTGTGGTTCCCACTGTGCTTTGATTTCCATCTTACCACGTCCAAGAGGGCATGCAAAACGGTGGTTTTTGGGTACAGTCCCGAGTCACATGGAGGCAATGAGCGATAGGAGGGGATTCGTCTCTCCCGGTATAGGGGGTTGATGTTGCGCTGTGTTCGATTGGCTATAACCGGAAATCCCTGGCCAGGGTTGCTGAGATTTACTGGTAAGTGTTACCAGTAGTTTCTCGAATTGTTATAGACCTCAAATCGACACGACTTATTGAGCTATTGGGGTCTGACGTTTACCACCTCTAGGCGAGATATGCGACATATCAGACGACGAGACCGGACTGTATGGTAAGTGTTACTGGTTGGATTCACAGGAGTGTGAGCGGGCTTGCTCGTCGATCTTCTGATCGCTCAATACCCGGGTGGCCGTTACGTTTAGCAGACCGCTTGCGGCTTGTGGGTGTTTGATATGATCATCATCTGCTACCGGCGTATTGACGAGTCTTTAGAGTCCTACACAGAGGTTTCCTAGCTCAAGCGAAACGAAATTGGAGCGCATATGAGATATGTGCGGGACCGAGAATAATACGTGTATGTGATACCGTATTTCATTCTCGCGATGAATGTATCGAATGGTTGTATGCGATATAACCTAGTTATCGAATCAAGGATTGATTCGATAAAACGATACATTGTATACTAGTCGGTTGTGTGCGACATGACCGGATCATTGAATCAAGTGTTGATTTAATGATTTAATGCATAATTATATATTTGATATATTACTTTGCATTAACTAGTATTGGTTCACTTTAAATGGATTTTCTCACTTGAAGTTCACAAGTTGTATATGTGATATTCTTTTGTGCACTTGTTTGTATCATGTTTGATGATACATGCTCACTTGGGTTTATGTAAAGAATTAAACCATGGTTATAAGAATGGTTAGGGCTTCATTTCCTTTACTTATTCATTTATCTATTTATTGATTTATTTATTTATTTCTTTTTGGCAAATGAAGATAATGAGAGAAAATGGTGGCTTTCTTTGTTTGATATTGAAGCTTCATGAAGCTTTGACAAAGTGACCATTTTGTCTCATGCTTAACCCTAACCATTCCACTCAACCATGATTCATTCTCTAAAATTGACCATGGTTATATTATGATAAGGTTTATTATTCTTTTCTATTCAATTTTAATTCTTATCATAAGATTATCATCTTCTTCTTCTTCTTCTTCATGAAGAAAGCTTTCTACCAACAATGGTGATTTGATGAAATGAGTGAGAAATCCAATTCTAAAGTGAACCCACCTCCTATTTCTTCATCCTCTACCTCTTGCCAAGTCGTATTGGGTGTTATCTTCACAAGTTTCATGACTTGGTGAAGTGGGAGTTTGATTTAGCGATGCCTCGACGTAGATCATCTTCGGCATCGTAGTCGATGACCTAGCCCACCCATTTCTCCGATGAAGCCGACGCCAGAGCCCGGGATTTGATTTGGACAGTGAGGGGATTTCATCACGGAGCTATGGAGGTGGAGTACCGGATCTACAAAGGTTGTATTTCCGTTCACTTAGTTAAGTTGTTAACTAGTTACATTTTCGCCTAAAATTCTAGTTAACGATCCGTATTAGGGTTTCTCGGCACCGAAAAAATTTGAAATTGGCATGGTTGATGCCTTGTGAGACCTCATTAGTGTGCTTAGGAACCTTACAGCTGTGTCTAGGAGAGCCATTACACGAGTAGTCCCTGTCCAGGGCAAACGAGATATACTGGTAGGCTTCCAGTGTTATCTCAGGGTATTTTGGGCTTCTCTCCGACACGACTTGTACCGCTATTGGGGGACTGACGTTTACCACCCCCTAGGCCCGCCATGCGATGTATCAGACGAACAGACCGGACTGTACGGAGAATGTCACACTCAGGCTCAGTAGGAGTTCAGATGGGTTTCTCCTCGTCAGTCTTCTTGTCGGCATCTACCTGGGGACTGTTACGCACAGCTAGTGCCGCTTGCGGTCTGTGGTTAATGTTGGAGGTAGTGCCCTCAGAGTCAATTATTGGATCACAGGTACGTGATTGCAATGATTAAGGGAGGACCTATCCCGGTAGGACAGTCTTACTCGAGATGATAGTTTGCTATCTGGTTCATCTTTATCATCGTGTACTGTTTTAGGTGACCTTACAGGTTGCTATTACACGTTGATAGAGCCCCTAGGATTCTTGCTTGACCACCAGCAGTATGAGGGCGATCATATAAGTGGGAGCTGGGGGTCTTTAAGCATATCCTTAAATGGTCCTTAGTCGTGAGAGTTTCGAGACAGGGCATCGATTCTCCATAGTAGACTAGTGTATACAGTCGAGACCCCGACGAGGGGCAGTGGCTGGTCTCACAAGCCACTGGTGTCAGTTGGTTCACCTAAGATGTATACAGGTGCTCATTGGGTTATGAGTACACCGGACAGGACTCGCCGGGAACATGCTAGTTGGTCATATACCAGACGTCAGATGGCAGTTCCCTGGTGACATGTGTGCAGGTTAGTTCATCGACCTGGGGATCGTCATTTGTCTCGTGTGAGTTCCCACTGTACTTTGATTACTACCCTACCACGGCTCAAAGGAGTCGTGCAAACAGGTTTTAGTTGGGTACAGTCCCGAGCCACATGGAGGCAGTGAGCGTATCTTCAGGGGTTCGTCTCTCCCGGTATTTGGGGTGAGGTCGTGCTGTGTCTAGGAGAGCCATTACACAAAGTCCTTGGCCAAGGCAAGGAGATTTACTGGTAGGTATTCCGGTAGTATCTCAGGGTGTTCTGGGCTACACTCCGATACGACTTGTACCGCTTTTGGGGGTCTGACTTTTACCAACCCCCTAGGCCCGCCATGCGATACTCATAGACGAACGGACCGGACTGCACGGATATTGTCACTGACAGGCTCAGTAGGGTTGTCAGGCTGAGTTCACTCACAGACGTCCCTTTTAGTCAATACTTGGTAGCCCGTTACGTATTGGCTTATACCTCTGACGTGCTAGTGGTTAAATCCACAACCGAGGTGTTGACGAGTCTTTAGAGTCCCCCACATTCAGTTACTCAGCTTTCGGGCGAAAGGTTGTAGAGACCGTATGGAGATATGGCAAGGTCCGATCAGATACGTGCGGTATTGCACGGATCAGGATCGGACAGTTTGTACTATAGGCCGTATGGATATATGGCAGGGTTCGATCAGATACGTGCGGTATAGCACGGATCAGGATCGAACGGATATTACTAGCCGGCTTTGGTATAAGCCGGATCCTAGTATAGTACATTGTAGATTTTGTCTCATTGCATTTGTATTTCGGTCGAAATACAGATGCGGGTGTGTATGCACAGTATCGGGGTTTTCCTGTAATTTATTACGGGACCTGTTTTCTGGAGTTGCCAGTTTGCTTTCCGTTTCGGCCAATTTCCTTTGTTCCGTTCATTGGCCGAAGATTGGTGGAGGAGGGTTTATTTGCATTGTTGCAAATAGGCATTTGTGGAGGGGTTCTTTGTTTTTTGTAGCATCATGATAGTCTTCATGATGGAGCACCATTCCTTGACCTTGACCTCTTCATGATGGCTTGACTTTTTGAAGTCATCATGCTTGATGATTGTTGATGATGGGAGATGGTATGGTTGTGTGGAGTGTTGGCATTGCCTTGTGATCATTCCCTTTTGCATGATAGCTTTCCTCTCTCTCTCTTTGGGATTAGATGAGAAGGGCTCCCATCTTTTTTTTTTGATACACTCTCACTCTTTCATTCTCTTCACCACCATGTCATGGCCGGCCTCTTGAGGGGGTGGGGCTGTCCCAATTTTGAGAAGGGGGTTTTTGGTTCATTTCATGCTCCAAAAATCCCCAAGTCCCTCCATATAGTTCTTATATCATTCCTCCACCAAAAGGGCAACTCCACAAACCCCAAATGAGACATATAGATCCACACTACATTCTACAGCAAATCTTGGGCACGTCGAGTAGCCGGCTTCGTGCCTGAGTTGCCTCGGCATTGAGGTGGGAGCCCGTAAAAGAAGTAGGCGATGTGGTGCACTTCCGGCGACGAGGAGGAGACGCCACATTCCGCAGGAGATCGGGACGATGACGAGAAGACCGGAGGACTTGGATCGTCGGTATACTTCTCTTCCCTTTCTTGTAGTTAGCTAGGACTAGTTAGTGGTTCGATCCGGGTATAGTGCGCGGCGGTTTGCCAGTTCAAGAAAAATTTGAGTTTATCACCGCTTCCGCATTTGGCCGTCGGATTGACGGCCGGGGCGCCGCCGTGCACTTACAGTTAAACCCACTGCCAGCGTAGTGTCGAGTCATTAGAGTCCCACACAGAAAGCTATTCGCCTTTAGGCAAAAGAGTATAGGTCGCATGGTTTTGCGACAGGTCGCATGGTTTTGCGACACGGTCCGGTCACATCCGTGCACTTGTGCACGTACAGTGTCCGGACAGTTTACACTAGCGTGCTTTGGTTTAAGCCAGATCCTAGTGTACCTTTTGGGATTGGATTTATCCAGTATGCATTCGTGTTCCTCGGAACGCGGATGCGGGTGTGTATGCACAGTTGACGGAGAGACAGAGGCAGAGGATTCTCATTAGGGTTGTTGACCGTTGACAGTTGACTATTGACTTTTTGTTCAACCCTAATGAGAATATGATATGTGATTAACAATTATATTAATTAAGTATTATGGTGACATGGTTGTTGAGGGATTGACTTTGTTGACTTGTTGAATTTTGTTGACTTGTTGACTTTGTTGACCGGTTGACTAGGCTTGACTAGTTGACCATCATGATAACTATAGCTATCATTTCATGGCAAAGACTTTTGCTTGCTTGCTCTTTTGTGCAAAATGAGTTCATGAAATGATATGGCTATGGTTGCTTAAACCATCACATAATACTTGATTGATATGAGGTGTTATGATTGTTTTGGATTATGAGAGCCAAAAGAGAAAAGTCTTCTCTCATTCTTTCATGCTCATTCTCTCTCTTGTTCTTGAGCTCTCATCTCCTCCTCTTGCTCTCCCTCTCTTGATTCTATGGTTCACTTGTCTCATGAGTTAAGAACCAAGAACCATAGATAAAATCCCATACAAACTCTTCTCTACTCACTCTAGTTCACAAGGTTTAGCAAACCGAGTGAACTAGTTTCTTCAAAGTTCGAAGAAGGAGCCAAAGGTTGAAGCTTTCAGGTGGATCTATCTTCGGCGCAAGGAGACGACGGGGAGAAGCCGATTCGGACGACCATCGAAGCTTGAAGACGAAGGAGTTCGAGAAAAAGAAAGGTATAACCCCCTAACCGAGTAGTTAGCAACTCGTAGTTAGGTTGTTAGTTAGATGTTTAACAAAGATCCGGTTTTGAGTCCATGTTACCACCTTTAAGAAAACTGTTTTTCACCAAATTCCGCATGCCCGAAAGTACCGGGAGAGATAGCATGGACTTACAATGGTTTCAGAGTCTAGTTAAACTCTATCTAACTTGTTAGCAAAGTAGCTAGAAGATCGATCAAAGAAAAAGTCGCAAAACGAACCCCGTTTTTAAACTTTCTGTCGATTTTAAAAGTGCTGGAAATTTTTTTTGAGATACACCAAAAATCGACTCAGGGTTTTCTGAAGAAACTGCAAAAATTTGACCCCCTAACTCGATCAAAGCGCCACGGTTCCGCGGCGGGAGCTTGCTCGCGCCGCGGAACCGCGTCCGAGTTGACTCGGTCATGGGGTTTCTTCTTTGCAGTTTGCTCATAGGGGTATTTTGGGATTTTTGGAATATATATTTTCTGCCCAGATTTTCCAGAACGAAAATTTTATTTTCGGGGTCCTGATAATCCGTATTTTTGATCAAACTTCTAAAAGACTTAAGCTGACGGGTTTTTCTGTGATGTGATATTTGTATTGAACGTCTGCTAATCGCTATATGTCGATTAGTGGGGGTTATACAAATCTGTGATCTGTAATGTTATTGGAATGTGTATATGAATTCATTGGATTGTCGCGGGTGAATAGCCGAGGGTTGTGAGACGAGAGTTTTATTTTCTTTCAATTCATGTAAATTTGTAAATTGATGTAATAATTATTTGTATGGCCGCACAACCAGGTCGGGGTTGTAGCCGTCATTGTATAATTTCTTTTTACTGTTTTTGCTCCTAGGATAGACCCATGGAGGGGGTGCATAAACTACCGGGTATGCCGAAGTGCCGAGTGGCCTACTCACGGAGTTGAGGGAGGTTGCTTCGCTTCGGGTACTTGGCGGGTAGTTTGCCGCACCCGTAGGGGTCTTGGGTGGGGTATTGGCTATTCACCGTGACCGTGTAATCTGCTTTTCGTTACAGGCTCGTACGAATTGCGGATTCCTAGTATATCCAATGTGTTCATCTGTGATCTTAAATGGCTATCATTGCAATATATCCATATATGATATTATTGTTAGTTGTATGTATGCCCTAGAGGCCAGTATTATACAGATGATGTATATTATATTGGATGCTTGGACATATATAGAGACGGCTTTCTTGCTCGATATGATAGTATGCTATCTGGTTACTCTTTATCTTAACATGTACACTTGTCTCTTTAAACTGTCTTATAGTTACATGTTGGTAAAGCCCTTAGGATGTGTACTTGACTACCTGGACTATGATGCAGATCATACTAGTGGGGACATGGTAGTCTATAAGTACATCCTTCAAGGTCCCTAGTCGTGGGTGTATCGAGACAGGGCATCGATATACCAGTGTAGACTAGCGTATACGTTTCTCGACCCATGAGATGGGCGATGGATGATCCCATATCCATTGGTGTTTGACATCAAAGATGGTATACGGGTGCTCAGTGGAGACTGGGTACACTGGACGGACTCACCGAGAACTCCCAGATGGTATTATACCGCACGTCAGATGGCAGTTCTCAGGTGACACTTGTGCAGGTTAGTCTGTAGACCCGAGATCGTCATAGAGTCTTGTGTGATTTCCACTGTGCTTTGATCTCCACCTTACCACGTCCATGAGGGCGTGCAAAACGGTGGTCTTTGGGCACAGTCCCGAGTCACATGGAGGCAATGAGCGATAGGAGGGGTTTCGTCTCTCCCGGTATTGGGGGTTGATGTTGCGCTGTGCTTGATTGGCCGTAACAGGGAAGTCCCTGGCCAAGGCTGATCAGAGATTTGCTGGTAAGTATTACCAGTAGTTTCTCGACCCGTTATGAGCCTCATATCGGCACGACTTATCGGTTATTGGGGTCTGACGTTTACCACCCCTAGACTTGATATGCGACATATCAGACGAACAGACCGGACTGTACGGTAAGTGTTACTGGTTGGATTCACAGGAGTGTGAGCGGGCTAGCTCGTCGATCTTCTGATCGCTCAATACCCGGATGGCCGTTACGTTTAGCAGACCGCTTGCGGCTTGTGGGTTCTTGATATGATCATCATCTGCTACCGGCGTATTGACGAGTCTTTAGAGTCCTACACAGAGGTTTCCTGGTTCAAGCGAAACGAAATAGGAGCGCATATGAGATATGTACGGGACCGAGAATAATTCGTGTATGTGATACCGCATTTCATTCTCGCGATGAATGTTTCGATTGGTTATATGCGATATAACCTAGTTATCGAATCGTAGATTGATTCGATAAGTCGATACATTGGATACTAGTCGGTTATGTGCGACATGACCGGATCATTGAATCAAGTGTTGATTTAATGATTTAAGGTATAATTATATATTTGATATATTACTTTGCATTAACTAGTATTGGTTCACTTTAAATGGATTTTCTCACTTGATGTGCAAGAAGTATATGTGATATACTTTTGTGCACATATTTGTATCATGTTTGATGATACTTGATCATGTGGTTAAGTGTAAAGGATTAAACCATGGTTAAGAGATGATTAGGGTTTTGCTTTTTCATTTATTTATTTGTTTATTTATTTGGAAAAGATTGAGATAAGAATGGTGGCTATGTTTGTTTCTAGTTGAAGCTTCATGAAGCTTTGACTTCTTAACCATTCTTGTCTTCATGCTTAACCCTAACCCATCCAAGTAACCATGGTCTATTCTCTACACTCTACCCTAGTTAGTTTATGATAAGTATTCATTTTATTATTCATTTTAACAACACTTATCATAATTCTAGCTTCATCTTCTTCTTCATCTTCAAGAAAGAAACCTTGATGCCATCAATGGCAACTTGAGTTCTAAAGTGAGAAATACAATTCTAAAGTGAACCCACCTCCTATTTCTTCACCCTCTACCTCTTTCCAAGTTGTTTTGGGTGTTTTCTTAACAAGTTTCACAACTTTGTGAAGTCGGAGCTTGAACTTGTGATGCCTCGACGTAGATCATCTTCGGCACGAAGCCGACGACCTAGTCCGCCCATTTCTCCGATCAAGCCAACGATTGAGTTGGGGATTCAAGACGGACAGCGAGAGGATGCCTACGTGGAGCTAAGGAAGTGGAGAACCGGATCTACAAAGGTTGTAGCCTCTCTCCTTTAGTTAAGTTGTTAACTAGATTCGTTTTTCGCCTAAATTTCTAGTTAACGATCCGTATTAGGGTTTCTCGGCACCCATAAAATTTGAAATTGGCATGGTTGATGCCTTGTGAGACCTCTATAGTGTGCCTAGGAACCCTACAGTGGTATTAGGGCCTAGCTAGAGCCTTAGGCGAAGTCTAGACGACGTTTGAAGTCCGATCGAACCAAAACCCTAACCCGAAAACGGCTCTCTGTACATTTTTTTAAAAATGTGTTTTTTCCAAATTAAAAATATGCAGAAAACTCAGCAGGGAATTCTAAGAATTACGGCGCAAAATTTATTTCATGATCCCTCACATGCGCGGCGGAACCGCGGCATAAGCCTAGATTATGCGGCGGTTCCGCGGCTAAAGTATGACGTCAGCCCTACCAATTTGCACAGTAATTCCTATTTAACAGTGCTGAGTTCTCTGGGTATTTTTAAATTTTATTCAAGAGTTGAATTTTCTGGGGTTGTTTTGGGGATTCGGTGTTTCGATCGGAGTATCAGATTTTGTCTTTGTGGCTTTCCGGATAATTTTTAGAATATGTTAAAAAGTTCGACCGGATATAAATACCCAATTTTTCCCCTGTCGGGAAATTTCCAAGAGTTGGATTTTTCCATGGTTTAACGACATTCTAAGTAGTGCAAGTAGCGCAATGGACCCTCTAGAAGACAACAAACCTTAACTCGATTATGTGACCATCTTGAACTGCCCTTTGAACCTTCGGGTTTGGGGCAGTACGGCGTGCCACATATGAGGCGTTGGCTTGACCCTTCTACGGCTGGACCGTTGGTACTGAGGCACGAACTGAATGTTGTTAGACTTATTTCATGTGTTGAGCTGTATCGGGAAAACTTGGGTGTTCGACTGTTCGATCGGAAAGTTTAACATTTTCTGTTTATCAGGAATGTGATACAATAATTGGAATTCACAAACAGTTATGAGATAACTGAATGAATGTTATAAATCTAGCGGTTTAGTTTCACTTGATATTGAAAAGAGTTTTCGATAATGAGACTAAAATGCGGGGTTTATAACTGTTAGGCATATGATGTCTAAGTATTTCATTTGATTAGGCATGTGATGTCTAAAGAGGTTGCGGATTCCAACTGTTGTAGTTTTACACTTTCTTTTCTGTGACCGTAAGTGTAATATGTGATATCGCCGGTTTCGTTGCTATATGTCAACGACAATTGGGATGCGCATATTTACTTACGTTGATGACATGTGATGTTATGTGTTGCTGGATATGTTATATTGGATTGTCGTGTTTGAATAGCCGGGGTTTTTTATGTGAGATGAGTGTTTTTCATTTTCATTCATGTAAAAACTTGTATGTAATATTCTTTTATTGGGGCACTTCCAGGTTGCGGAAGTCGTCACCTTTTGTATATTATTTACTTTTCTGCACTAGGATAGACCCAAGGAGGGGAGCACAAGTAACCGGGTTCTAGGGTCCAGTGGGAGACCATCTCGAGGAGTCGAGTCCGGGTCTCCTAACCCTTGAATTGGTAGGGTTGCTTGCCGCTCTCGTAGGGGTCTAGGGGTGTGGGATTGGCTATTCATCACGACTGTGGAATCCGTGTTTTATACTGGCTCGTATTGAAAACACGGACGTCCTAGTATATCCAATATTTCATATGCTATTTTCTGCTGCGATATCTGTGATGTGATCATGTGATGTTCTGTGATAGATACAGTAGTATATATGATATATTATATAGACGTTACTTATGTTTTGCATCCACACTAGCCCTGCCCTGCTCTGTCGTTAGTTACCTAACCTAACGGTGCACGAGGGGACATCGAGGCGAATGCGGATGGCATAAGTGTACGTCGTATTTATCTGTGATGTTTAGGTATTTAAATGATGGGACTTCATTAATGTGATTAATGGATGAAAAGAAACCTAAGATGTTGTAGAATCAAATTTCAAATAAAACAGGTAGCTACAGTTCTTGCTTTGCATAGCGGTATATATGATATACCCTGCACCTTATTCGATGAGGAAAGGACCGAGATCCCTTCACCGGGAGTGACTCCTTTAGCAATAACTGGCAGATGCTGCACACTCGGTTTGACTTTTGATAGCTTCTATAGTTTCTGCTTTGCACAGTGATATATATGATATATCCCGCACCTCATTCGACGAGGAAAGGGCCGACGATCCCTTCACCGGGAGTGACCCCTTTAGCAAAACTAGAAAAGCCTCAAAAATCATTCCATTTCAAAACTTCATTTGATTCTACAACGATATCAAGTTCATTACGCAATAGGTTTTCAGAAAAACCTGTCGTAGCCCTCCGTCATTTCAGATAAGTACTACTTAGTATTCGTGCTACGTTTGTTGACTATGTTAAGGCATAGTGTGCGGTAGATGACCAGTATTTATCTGTTTATGCATATGATGCAGATTGGATTAGGGTAGTCGTGCGACTTTGTTGACTATGTTAAGGGTCGTGCGGCTGGGTTTAATTCAATTAGGAAATGACGGGTTGAACTTGACTAGCACTTTTGATTTATTGACTATGTTAAGGTCATATAGCTGCTAGGGGCAAAATATTATCGGGAATTTCAAGTGTTGAAATTTGCAATGAGATTGCATACCTTCTATGAGATAGTTGGATCCCGATACCCACTGCGAGTAAGAGTTACTCCTGGGAGAGTTTTACACATTACAATTAGCCGATCAAGTAGGTGTCTAGAAAGGTGTTAACGAGGTTACGCCTCTTGGAAAACGAGGTTTACAGTAATTAGGTTCTTGCGAAAGCACGGGGGACCTCCCTCAAAGTACCGACACTGGCCTGGCTGAAAGATTGGCGAACTTGTAGTGTGTAATTAATCCTAGCTAGTCTTTCCTTTTAGGGTTTGAAGGAAGATTTGATAAAAAGCAGTGGGAGCCATCCTGATTAGATAAGATAATAACCAATCTGATCTTGCACGAGCATACGCTAAAGTGTTTTCTTCTCTCTCTCTCTCCAGGTAGCGACCATTTCATGCCCTAATGAAGATAATAATATGGATGTATTGACCGAACCCGCATGTTATACTGTGCCGGGGAACGTTGGTTCCGTTCTTTCTTATAAGAGTTATAGGACTGAACAGGATATAGTGGAATACCAGCATTCCCATGCCACCCGAATGAAGAAAGTACATGATGATGCATTTTCTTCGGGTGTGTTCGTTACAGAGAACTATTTCTCCATTTGCTCTACGTCCTGGGTATTAGATACCGGGTCGGGATCCCATATATGTAATCAGTTACATGGGCTTAGGAAAGGTAGAGAACTTGGAGAAGGTGATAAAGACATTAGAGTTGGAAATGGTGCAATAGTTGCAGCTAAGACTGTCGGGGAATATCACCTTGTATTACCAACTGGTAATACATTGGTTCTGAACGAATGCTATTACATGCCGAACCTGATATGCAACATTATATCGGTTTCTTTATTAAGTAAAGAGGGATATAATTTTGTATTACAGGACAATGTTATGAACATTTTCCGTAACCAAAAGTTGGTTGGATCAGGCACGTTGTGCAATGGCATTTATGTTCTAAATCAATCAACAGTTCTGAACATAACAAACACACACAAGAGGAAGAGTTCTGAACTGAACGAATCCTTCTTGTGGCATTGTAGACTGGGTCACATCAATGCGACACGACTGGCTAAGTTGCATAAGGATGGATATTTGAAACCATTCGAATTTTCATCTTATGACACTTGCCAGTCATGTCTCAAAGGCAAGATGACCGAAACTCCGTTTACGGGACACGGAGAAAGAGTTACCGAACTCTTGGGACTGATACATAGTGATGTATGCGGTCCTATGTCTACACATGCCAGGGATGGTTCTTCGTACTTCATTACATTCACTGACGATCTCTCTAGATTCGGATATGTGTTCCTGATGAAACACAAATCAGAAGCTTTTGAGAAATTTAGAGAATATAAACAAGAAGTCGAAAACCAAACCGGAAAAAGTATTAAAATCCTTCGATCTGATCGAGGAGGTGAATACTTGAGCAATGAATTCCTGGACTTCCTAAAAAAGAATGGGATTCTCTCTCAGCTGACTCCTCCATATACACCACAGCACAACGGTGTATCAGAACGGAGAAACCGCACCCTATTAGATATGGTGCGCTCTATGATGAGCACAGCTGAGTTACCTATTTCCTTTTGGGGATATGCGTTGGAGACAGCAACATACCTATTGAATCAAGTTCCATCTAAATCTGTACCTACCACACCATATGAGATATGGAGTGGAAAGAGAACATATTTTAAACGAGTTAAGATATGGGGTTGTCCGGCCTATGTCAAAAGGCAAAATCCAGACAAACTCGAGGCACGGTCAGTTCTTTGCAAGTTTGTGGGATATCCTAAGAATTCACAAGGGTATCTTTTCTACCATGCTGAAGAACAAAAGGTGTTTGTTTCTCAATATGCCACCTTTTTAGAAAAGGAATTCCTTGAAAAAGAAATTAGTGGCAAAGTGGTAGAGCTGGAAGAGGTTCCAGATACACAAACCGTAACTGAAGATTTAGTGGAACCAGAAGATTCAGTAGCTCCCAATGAACCTCAGCCTCTCCGCCGATCTAGTAGGGTTCCTCGCCAACCTGAGAGATACTACGGTTTTCTCATGGACGGTGGAAGCGAGGATTGCATCATGGAGGATGATGACCCAACTAGCTTCGAGCAGGCCATCACGAGTAGTGACTCAGTGAAATGGCTAGATGCTATGCGGTCCGAGATGGAATCCATGTACACCAACAAAGTATGGACTTTAGAAGTTGCTCCTGAAGGGGTAAAACACATCGGGAGCAAGTGGATCTTCAAGAAAAAAACTTAGTGTAGATGGGAAAGTGGAGACTTTCAAAGCTAGACTTGTTGCAAAAGGTTTTCGTCAAAGACCAGGTGTGGACTATGACGAAACCTTTTCTCCAGTGGCTATGCTTAAATCCATCCGGATCATGCTTGCCATCGCTGCATATCATGACTACGAAATCTGGCAAATGGATGTTAAGACCGCCTTTCTGAACGGTGATTTAGAAGAGTGCGTGTACATGACTCAGCCAGAGGGCTTCGTAGACAGTGGGAGCAGCGGGAAGGTATGCAAGATGCTTAAATCCATTTATGGATTAAAGCAAGCATCGCGGAGTTGGAACATCTGCTTTGACGTCGTTATCAAAGAGTTTGATTTCGTCAAAAATCCAGATGAACCTTTTATCTACAAGAAGGTGGCAGAGAGTAAGGTTGTCTTCCTCGTATTGTACGTGGACGACATACTCTTAATAGGAAATGATATTCCTATGCTGCAATCGGTCAAGCTCTTCTTATCACAAAGATTCTCGATGAATGATCTTGGTGATGCCTCCTGCATATTAGGAATTAGGATCTATAGAGATAGATCCAAACGGATATTGGGATTGTCCCAATCCAGGTACATTGACACCATACTAAAAAGATTTAGTATGGAAGATTCCAAGCGTGGGAACTTGCCCACGATCTCTGGAGTCACTCTCTCCAAAGAGATGTCTCTCAAGACTGATTTGGAGAGAGCTCGCATGCAAGGGATACCCTATGCTTCGGCTGTAGGCTCTATCATGTACGCGATGCTATGTACCAGACCCGATGTTGCATACTCACTAAGTGTAGTGAGCAGGTATCAAGCTGATCCTGGAGAGAGTCACTGGACAGCTGTGAAGAGCATTCTCAAGTACTTACGAAGGACTAAAGAGATACTCTTGGTGTATGGTAACGGAGAACTCCAAGTGGAGTCCTTTACCGATTCGAGCTTCCAGAGTGATAAGGACGACTCTAAGTCGCAGTCGGGCTTTGTCTTTACCCTTTACGGAGGGGCGGTTAGCTGGAAGAGTTCCAAGTAGGAAACCGTGGCAGACTCGACGATGGAGGCTGAATACATCGCTGCCAAAGAGGCTGTTTGGATCAAGAAGTTCATTACTGAACTTGGAGTGGTTCCATCCATTGAGCATCCAATACCTTTGTATTGCGATAACAATGGAGCGGTGGCTTTGGCCAAGGAACCCAGGTCCCATCAGCGATCCAGGCATATTCTGAGGCGGTATCACCTGATCCGGGAGATAGTTGATCGACGAGAGATCGAGGTCAGGAGAGTTGACACGAAGAACAACACGGCGGATCCACTCACGAAGGCCATTCCCCAGATACAGTTTGAGAGACTATTCGGGATGCTCGGTATGCGATACTACAGCAGCTGGCCCTAGTGTAAGTGGGAGATTGTTAGTTGTATGTATGCCCTAGAGGCCAGTATTGTACAGATGATGTATATTATATTGGATGCTTGGACATATATAGAGATGACTTTCTTGCTCGATATGATAGTATGCTATCTGGTTACTCTTTATCTTAACATGTACACTTGTCTCTTTAAATTGTCTTATAGTTACATGTTGGTAAAGCCCTTAGGATGTGTACTTGACTACCTGGACTATGATGCAGATCATACTAGTGGGGACATGGTAGTCTATAAGTACATCCTTCAAGGTCCCTAGTCGTGGGTGTATCGAGACAGGGCATCGATATACCAGTGTAGACTAGCGTATACGCTTCTCGACCCATTAGATGGGCGATGGATGATCCCATATCCATTGGTGTTTGACATCAGAGATGGTATACGGGTGCTCAGTGGAGACTGGGTACACTAGACGGACTCGCCGAGAACTCCCAGATGGTATTGTACCTCACGTCAGAGGGCAGTTCTCAGGTGACACTTGTGGAGGTTAGTCTGTAGACCCGAGATCGTCATAGAGTCTTGTGTGATTCCCACTGTGCTTTGATCTCCACCTTACCACGTCCATGAGGGCGTGCAAAACGGTGGTCTTTGGGAACAGTCCCGAGTCACATGGAGGCAATGAGCGATAGGAGGGGTTTCGTCTCTCCCGGTATTGGGGGTTGATGTTGTGCTGTGCTTGATTGGCCATAACAGGGAAGTCCCTGGCCAGGGCTGATCAGAGATTTGCTGGTAAGTGTTACCAGTAGTTTCTCGACCCGTTATGAGCCTCACATCGGCACGACTTATCGGTTTTTGGGGTCTGACGTTTACCACCCCTAGACTTGATATGCGACATATCAGACGAACAGACCGGACTGTATGGTAAGTGTTACTGGTTGGATTCACAGGAGTGTGAGCGGGCTAGCTCGTCGATCTTCCGATCGCTCAATACCCGGATGGCCGTTACGTTTAGCAGACCGCTTGCGGCTTGTGGGTGCTTGATATGATCATCATCTGCTACCGGCGTATTGACGAGTCTTTAGAGTCCTACACAGAGGTTTCCTGGCTCAAGCGAAACGAAATAGGAGCGCATATGAGATATGTGCGGGACCGAGAATAATGCGTGTTTGTGATACCGCATTTCATTCTCGCGATGAATGTTTCGATTGGTTATATGCGATATAACCTAGTTATCGAATCGTAGATTGATTCGATAAGTCGATACATTGGATACTAGTCGGTTATGTGCGACATGACCGGATCATTGAATCAAGTGTTGATTTAATGATTTAACGTATAATTAAATATTTGATATATTACTTTGCATTAACTAGTATTGGTTCACTTTAAATGGATTTTCTCACTTGATGTGCAAGAAGTATATGTGATATACTTTTGTGCACATATTTGTATCATGTTTGATGATACTTGATCATGTGGTTAAGTGTAAAGGATTAAACCATGGTTAAGAGATGATTAGGGTTTTGCTTTTTCAGTTATTTATTTGTTTATTTATTTGGAAAAGATTGAGATAAGAATGGTGGCTATGTTTGTTTCTAGTTGAAGCTTCATGAAGCTTTGACTTCTTAACCATTCTTGTCTTCATGCTTAACCCTAACCCATCCAAGTAACCATGGTCTATTCTCTACACTCTACCCTAGTTAGTTTATGATAAGTATTCATTTTATTATTCATTTTAACAACACTTATCATAATTCTAGCTTCATCTTCTTCTTCATCTTCAAGAAAGAAACCTTGATGCCATCAATGGCAACTTGAGTTCTAAAGTGAGAAATCCAATTCTAAAGTGAACCCACCTCCTATTTCTTCACCCTCTACCTCTTGCCAAGTTGTTTTGGGTGTTTTCTTCACAAGTTTCACAACTTTGTGAAGTCGGAGCTTGAACTTGTGATGCCTCGACGTAGATCATCTTCGGCACGAAGCCGACGACCTAGTCCGCCCATTTCTCTAATCAAGCCGACGATTGAGTCCGGGATTTGAGATGGACAGCGAGAGGATGCCTACGTGGAGCTAAGTAAGTGGAGAACCGGATCTACAAAGGTTGTAGCCTCTCTCCTTTAGTTAAGTTGTTAACTAGATTCGTTTTTCGCCTAAATTTCTAGTTAACGATCCGTATTAGGGTTTCTCGGCACCCATAAAATTTGAAATTGGCATGGTTGATGCCTTGTGAGACCTCTATAGTGTGCCTAGGAACCCTACAGTTATTTAGGCGTTGCTTATGTTTTACAGCCGCGCTAGCCTAGCCCCCGCTCTGTCGTTAGTTAAGTAACCTAACGGGTAATGACGGGGCCCCGTGGCGAATGCGAATGGCATAAGCGTACGTCATATTTTGGTTGTTTTCTGCAAGGGTAGGATTAAATGATGGGACGCATTAAAAGAACTAATGCAAGAATATCATGCATTAAAAGAACTAATGCAAGAAAATAAACCAAGTTAAAGTCGTTGGAACACTTTCGAAAAACCACTCGGTTCTTTTCAAAACATACTTTTAAAATGCGGAGTTTGAGCCACTCCTTTTAAAAGCTATCTCGTTCCATCGATTATATCAAGTTCTCTACGTTCATGGTTTCGCCAAAACCATTCGTAGCCCTCCATCGTTTCACATGAATAGTCAATAGTATTCAAGCTGTGTTTGTTGGCCAAAGTCAAGGCATAGTGATTGGTAGCTATTGGGTATTCATGTGCAGCATAGATAGATGCGTTGGTTTGGAACAGTCGTACTGCCTTGTTGGCCAAAGTCAAGGGTAGGTATGGGTGGATTCAAATTAACCTGGAGAACGACGGATAGAACTTGACATGTGACTTATGATTTGTTGGCCAAAGTCAAGGTCATAAGAGCATGGGGCAAAAATCCACATCGGGAGTTTCAAAAGAACTGAAACTTGCTAGTGTTGCATACCATTTGGAGTGTGATGATTCTGGTAGGATTACTTCAGTTTCGTCACGTGATGATATTTGGATCCCGATCCTACTGTGAGTATATGCTACTCCTCGGGAAATTTCTCACTTAACGAGCAATGCTATAAACCAAGTAGGTGTCTAGAAAGGTGTTAGCGGGGCTACGCCCCCAGGGAAAAGAGGTTATTTAATTAAGGAACTTCGCGAAATCGTTGGAAAACCTCCCTCGAAGTACCAACACTGGCCTGGCTGAATGGTTAAGCAAGTATTGTACGGTGAGATTGATCCTGACTAATTCTTCCTTTTTGGTTTGAGGAGGGATTCGAGAAACAGTGGGAGCCATCCTGTTTAGACAAACTAAAAACCACTCTAAACTTGCAAGAGCATCAAGCTGAGTGTTTCTTCTCCCTCCTAATTGCAGCGACCAATCGACATGACTGGACTTAAGTTACTTCTAGATAAAAACATACTGACAGGGCCAAACTACAAAGATTGGCTAAGGAATGTCAAGATGGCAATCACTTACGACAAGCTGGGGTATCTTCTTACCACCAAAGCTCCCCCTGTCCCTGGTCCCACTTCCAGCATCGCGGATAAGGAAATCCGTAAGACTTGGGAGATTGATAGCGCGAAGGCCAAGTGCCTCGTACTTGCCTCTATGGACAATGAACATCAGAGGAGGCACGAGAATATGGACTTGGAATCCATATTTCTTCATACAAAAGAACTGTATGGAGAGCAATCTCGTATCGCAAGATACGAAGCGTCGAAAAAGTTATTTTCGGCAAGGATGGCCATCGGATCATCAGTAGCAGAACATGTGCTTAAGATGATCAGCTACATTGAGGAGCTCGCGGACCTAGGGACCACATTGGAGAGTGAGCTCTATACGGACTTAGTTCTCCAGTCCCTTCCTTCCACTTACGCCCAGTTTATACTGAACTTCAACTTACAAGAAAAAGAAGTTGAACTTTTAGAGCTCCTCAACATGCTGAGGAGCGCAGAGGGCACCCTACAGAAAGGTAGGGAAACATCCACTTTGTTTGTAGGAGGATCATCTTCTTCTAGGTCCAAGGCGAAAGCCAAGGGAAAGAAGAAGAAAGCCCCCGCCAAACCAAGGGGCGATGTTAGTAAAGTGGATACGAAGGGAAAAGCTAAAGCAACAAATAAAGCGGGGAAGCTTGTGGATAAGGAAGAATGCTTCTATTGTCATAAGAAAGGACACTGGAAGAATGATTGCAGGGCCTGGAAGGCCAGAACACAGGAATTGAAGCAGGTTGCAGCTTCAGCTTCAGGTGTTTATGTTATTGAAAACTGTCTTTCAATAAACTCTACTTCCTGGGTATTGGATACCGGATCAGGATCTCATATCTGTAATTCTTTACAGGCGTTGAGAAACCGTAGTGTTTTGAAAGAGGTGACATGACCCTCAGAGTTGCGAACGGAGCTAGCATGGATGCTAAAGCCGTGGGGGACTATCACCTAGGAATGTCAGATGGACATGTTTTGGTTTTGCGTAATTGATTTTTTGTACCCAACGCAACTTGTAATATCATTTCTGTATCTTTAGTTTCTAAAGAAGATTATGAATTTGCGTTTGTAAGCAATGTTGTAAACATTCACCTTAATCAAGTTCTGATTGGGTCAGGTACATTGAGCAAAGGTATATACGTATTAAACCTACCACAGATTTTCAATGTCCAGAATACACACAAAAGAAAGTCTCCGGAAATAAATCAGACTTTCTTATGGTATTGTAGACTGGGTCACATCAATGAGAGAAGGTTGACGAAGTTACATACAGAAAAATATTTGAATCCGTTCGAATATCAATCGTATGCCACTTGTCAATCCTGTCTCAAAGGAAAGATGACAAAGTCTCCGTTCACTGGACACGGAGTAAGAGCGAGCGAGCTCTTGGGACTCGTACACAGCGACGTGTGCGGTCCAATGTCTACACATGCGCGAAGCGGTTTTTCTTACTTCATTACTTTTACGGATGACTTTTCAAGGTACGGTTATGTCTTCTTAATGAAACATAAGTCCGAAGCCTTTGGAAAATTCCAGGAATATAAGAATGAAGTAGAAAAACAAACCGGCAAAATTATCAAGATTCTAAGATCGGATCGAGGTGGAGAATACTTAAGTGCCGAGTTCCTGGACTATTTAAAAGAGAACGGAATTCTCTCTCAGCTTACTCCTCCATACACTCCGCAACATAACGGTGTATCGGAGAGACGGAACCGAACCCTATTGGATATGGTACGGTCCATGATGAGTAACGCTGAGTTACCGCGATCATTCTGGGGGTATGCGCTAGAATCAGCTGCATACCTTTTGAACCGAGTTCCAACTAAAACTGTGCCTACTACACCATATGAGATGTGGTGTGGGAAGAGACCCTATCTTAAGCACATTAAGACATGGAGATGTCCAGCTTTTGTTAAAAAGCAGCATGCGGACAAGCTCGAGGCACGCTCAGTACAGTGTAAGTTCGTGGGATATCAAAAGAACTCCAAGGGATATTTCTTCTACTGCGAAGAGGAACAAAAAGTTCTTGTTTCTCGTCATGCCTACTTCTTGGAAACTGAGTTTTTAGAAACCCAGATAAGTGGGAGCACAGTAGAACTGGAAGAAATTCCAGAACCACGAGCTATTACTGAAAGCTTAGTGGAACCAGAGGGTTCAAAAGAACACGACATTCCTACGCCGCTCCGCAGGGGTAGTAGGCAGTCTCATCCGGCCGAGAGATACTACGGTTTTCTCATAGACGGGGATAGAGAGGATTGCATCATAGATTATGATGAGCCTATTAGCTTCCACCAGGCCGTTCAGAGCGTTGACTCGGTAAAATGGCTGGATGCAATGCGGACCGAAATGGAGTCCATGTACACCAACAAAGTATGGACGTTGGACATTACTCCAGACGGGGTAAAACCCGTAGGATGCAAGTGGATCTTCAAAAGGAAGATTGATGTAGATGGACAGGTTGAGACCTATAAAGCTAGACTTGATGCAAAGGGTTTCCGTCAAAGACCTGGCTTGGACTATGACGAAACCTTTTCTCCAGTGGCTATGCTGAAATCTATTCGGATCCTTCTTGCCATTGCTGCCTTCCACGATTATGAGATCTGGCAAATGGACGTAAAGACCGCTTTTCTAAATCGAAATTTAGAGGAGTGTGTCTATATGGACCAACCAGAGGGTTTCATTCAGAGTGGGAGCAGCGGAAAGGTGTGCAAGTTGCTTAAGTCCATCTATGGACTAAAGCAGGCATCGCGGAGTTGGAACATCTGTTTTGATGAGACGGTCAAGGAATTTGGCTTTATCAAAAATCCAGATGAACCATGCATCTATAGTAGATTTGTAGAGAGAACTATAGTATTCCTCGTTTTATACGTGGATGACATTCTCTTAATAGGAAATGACATTCCTATGCTACAATCTGTCAAGGGGTTCTTGTCACACAGGTTCTCCATGAAAGACCTGGGTGATGCCTCTACTTCCTGGGGATCCGGATCCATCGTGGTAGATCTAAGAGGATATTAGGACTTTCACAGTCCAGGTACATCGACACCATACTGAAGAGATTCAGTATGGAAGATTCCAAGCGCGGTAACCTACCGGCTTGTCACGGGATCACCCTCTCTAAAGAGATGTCTCCCAAGACTGATTTAGAGAGGGATCGCATGTCTATTATACCCTACGCTTCTGCTGTAGGCTCTATAATGTATGCGATGTTGTGTACCAGACCGGATGTAGCTTATGCACTGAGTGTGGTAAGCCGGTATCAGTCAAACCCTGGGGAGAAACACTGGATAGCGGTAAAGAACATTCTCAAGTACCTGAGAAGGACTAAGGAGATGTTCTTGGTGTATGGCCGAAAAGACTTCCAGATCGAGGCCTTTGCTTACTCCAGCTTCCAGAGTGACAAGGATGATTCCAAGTCCATGTCGGGTTTTGTCTTTACCCTCAATGGAGGGGCGGTGTGTTGGAAGAGTTCCATACAGGAAACCATTGCAGACTCGACGATGGAAGCGGAATACATCGCTGCATCTGATGCCGCAAAAGAAGCTGTCTGGATGAGGAAGTTCTTGAAAGAGCTTCAGGTTGTTCCGTCCATTGTTGATCTAATACCTCTGTATTGCGACAACAACGGGGCTATAGCTTTAGCGAAGGAACCCAGATCCCATCAGAGATCCAGACACATCTTGAGGTGGTATCACCTGATCTGGGAGATCGTGGATCGCCAGGAGATCGAGGTTCGGAGAGTCGCTTCAGAAGATAACACTGCAGATCCATTCACCAAGGCCTTGCCCCAGACTCAGTTTGAGCGGCTGATTGAGATGATAGGTCTTCGATACGCCAGTACATGGCCTTAGTGCAAGTGGGAGATTGTTAGTGTATATGCCCTAGAGGCCATTACTGTATCATACTAGTTTGTATATTACTTAATGGAAGCTTGGGATATTCACCTTGTATATACAATCTTGCTCAAAATAGTAGTATGCTACTTGGTTTGTTTCTACTTCAATGTGTACATGTGTTTATTTTAGTATATCGCCTATACACATTAGTGGAGCCCTTAGGATCTTTGCTTGATTACCAGCGTTGTGATGGCAGTCACACTAGTGGGGCTGGGTAATCTATAAGCACATCCTTATGCAGGTCCCTGGTCGCAGGACTATCGAGACAGGGCATCGATACTCCGGAGTAGACTAGCGCATGCGCTTCTCATCCCAGTATGGGAGACGGTCTGTCCCACAGCCGTCGGTACGTCGTACTTGAGATAGTATGCGGGTGCTCGTTGGGTTACGAGTACACTGGACATGACTCGTCGGGAACTGACTAGTTGGTATTATGCCTATCGTCAGTTATTAGTTCCCAGGTGACATGAGTACAGCTTAGTCCGCTGACTTGACACTGTCACTTCGCCTTGAGTGTGTTCCCACTGTACTTTGATTACTACCCTACCACGGCTCAAAGGAGTCGTGTAAACAGGTGGTAGTTGGGTGCAGTCCCGAAGCACTTGGAGGCAGTGACGGTTAGACAGGATTCGTCTCTCCCGGTATTGGGGGTTGACATCTCGCTGTGTCTAGGAGAGCCATTACACGAGTAGTCCCTGGCCAGGGCAAACGAGATATATTGGTAGGCTTCCAGTGTTATCTCAGGGTGTTTTGGGCTTCACTCCGACACGACTTGTACCGCTATTGGGGGACTGACGTTTACCGCCCCCTAGGCCCGCCATGCGATGTATCAGACGAACAGACCGGACTGTACGGAGAATGTCACACTCAGGCTCAGTAGGAGTTCAGATGGGTTTCGCCTCGTCAGTCTTCTTGTCGGCATCTACCTGGGGACCGTTACGCCCAGCTAGTGCCGCTTGCGGTCTGTGGTTAAACCCACTGCCAGCGTAGTGTCGAGTCTTTAGAGTCCCACACAGAAAGCTATTCGCCTTTAGGCAAAAGAGTAGAGGTCGCATGGTTTTGCGACAGGTCGCATGGTTTTGCGACAGGGTTCGGTCACATCCGTGCACTTGTGCACGTACAGTGTCCGGATAGTTTACACTAGCACGCTTTGTTTTAATCCAGATCCTAGTGTACCTTTTGGGATTGGATTTATCCAGTATGCATTCGTGTTCCTCGGAACGCGGATGCGGGTGTGTATGCACAGTTGACGGAGAGACAGAGGCAGAGGATTCTCATTAGGGTTGTTGAACGTTGACAGTTGACTATTGACTTTTTGTTCAACCCTAATGAGAATATGATATGTGATTAACAATTATATTAATTAAGTATTATGGTGACATGGTTGTTGAGGGATTGACTTTGTTGACTTGTTGACTTGTTGACTTTTGTTGACTTGTTGACTTTGTTGACCGGTTGACTAGGCTTGACTAGTTGACCATCATGATAACTATAGCTATCATTTCATGGCAAAGACTTTTGCTTGCTTGCTCTTTTGTGCAAAATGAGTTCATTAAATGATATGGCTATGGTTGCTTAAACCATCACATAATACTTGATTGTTATGAGGTCTTATGATTGTTTTGGATTAAGAGAGCCAAAAGAGAAAAGTCTTCTCTCATTCTTTCATGCTCATTCTCTCTCTTGTTCTTGAGCTCTCATCTCCTCCTCTTGCTCTCCCTCTCTTGATTCTATGGTTCACTTGTCTCATGAGTTGAGAACCAAGAACCATAGATAAAATCCCATACAAACTCTTCTCTACTCACTCTAGTTCACAAGGTTTAGCAAACCGAGTGGACTAGTTTCTTCAAAGTTCGAAGAAGGAGCCAAAGGTTGAAGCTTTCAGGTGGATCTATCTTCGGCGCAAGGAGACGACGGGGAGAAGCCTATTCGGACGACCATCGAAGCTTGAAGACGAAGGAGTTCGAGAAAAAGAAAGGTATAACCCCCTAACCGAGTAGTTAGCAACTCGTAGTTAGGTTGTTAGTTAGATGTTTAACAAAGATCCGGTTTTGAGTCCATGTTACCACCTCTAAGAAAATTGTTTTTCACCAAATTCCGCATGCCCGAAAGTACCGGGAGAGGTAGCATGGACTTACAGATTTGACTAAAACAGTGGGAGACATCCTGATTAGATATATTAATAACCAATCTAATCTTGCAAGAGCATATGCTGAGTGTTTTCTTCTATCTCTCTCCAGGTAGCGACCATGTCACGCCTTAATCAAGATAATAATACGGATGTATTGACTGAACCCGCTTGTTATAGGAAAAATTGGTCCCGCTCCAACTTATAATTGTTATAAGACAGAGCAGGAAATAGGGGATTAATAGAATTCCCGTGCCACCTGTAGGGTTCCTAGGCACTCTAATGAAGTCTCACAAGGCATCAACCATGCCAATTTCAAATTTTATGGGTGCCGAGAAACCCTAATACGGATCGTTAACTAGAATTTTACGCGAAAAATGAAACTAGTTAACATATTAACTAAAGGAGAGAGGCAACAACCTTTGTAGATCCGTTTCTCCACTTCCTTAGCTCCACGTAGGCGTCCTCTCGCTGTCCATCTCGAATCCCGGACTCAATCGTCGGCTTCATCGTAGAAATGGGCGGGCTAGGTCATCGGCTTCGTGCCGAAGATGATCTACGTCGAGGCATCATAAGTTCAAGCTCCGACTTCATCAAGTTGTGAAACATGTGAAAAAACACCCTATACTACTTGGCAAGAGGTAGAGGGTGAAGAAATAGGAGGTGGGTTCACTTTAGAATTGGATTTCTCACACTTTTGCTCAAGTTGCCATTGTTGGTCGCAAGCTTTTCTTCATGAAGATGAAGAAGAAGAAGAAGCTAGTATATGATAAGTGTTAATTGAAAATGGAAAAGAAAATGAATACTTATCATATACTAACTATGGTAGAGTGTAGAGAATAGACCATGGTTACTTGTAAGGGTTAGGGTTAAGCATGAAGACAAGAATGGTTACAAAGTCAAAGCTTCATGGAGCTTCAACTAGAAACAAAGAAAGCCACCATTCCCTTCAAAATCCTTTCCAAATAAATGAATAAATAAATAAATGAATAAGCAAAACCCTAATCATCTTTTTAACCATGGTTTGATTCTTTATACTTAACCAAAGAAACATGCATCATCAAACATGATACAAACATGTGCACAAAAGTATATCACATATACAACTTGCACATCAAGTGAGAAAATCCATTTAAAGTGAACCAATACTAGTTAATGCAAAGTAATATATCAAATATATAATTATACATTAAATCATTAAATCAACACTTGATTTAACGATCCGGTCATATCGCATATAACCGACTAGTATCCTATGTATCGGTTTATCGAATCAATCCTTGATTCGATATCTAGGTTATATCGAATATAACCAATCGATACATTTATCGCGAGAATGGAATACGGTATCACATACACGCATTATTCTCGGTCCTGCACATATCTCATATGCGCTCCTATTTCATTTCGCTTGAGCCAGGAAACCTCTGTGTAGGACTCTAAAGACTCGTCAATATGCCGGTAGCAGATGATGATCATATCAAGCACCTACAAGCCGTAAGCGGTCTGCTAAACGTAACGGCCATCCGGGTATTGAGCGATCAGAAGATCGACGAGCTAGCCCGCTCACACTCCTGTGAATCCAATCAGTAACACTTACCGTACAGTCCGGTCTGTTCGTCTGATATGTCGCATATCAAGTCTAGGGGTGGTAAACGTCAGACCCCAATAACCGATAAGTCGTGCCGATGTGAGGCTCATAACGGGTCGAGAAACTACTGGTAACACTTACCAGCAAATCTCTGATCAGCCCTGTCCAGGGACTTCCCTGTTACGGCCAATCGAGCACAGCGCAACATCAACCCCCAATATCGGGAGAGACGAAACCCCTCCTATCGCTCATTGCCTCCATGTGACTCGGGACTGTACCCAAAGACCACCGTTTTGCACGCCCTCATGGACGTGGTAAGGTGGAGATCAAAGCACAGTGGGAATCACACTAGACTCTATGACGATCTCGGGTCTACAGACTAACCTGCATAAGTGTCACCTGTGAACTGCCATCTGACGTGAGGTATAATACCATCTGGGAGTTCTCGGCGAGTCCGTCCAGTGTACCCAGTCTCTACTGAGCACCCGTATACCATCTCTGATGTCAAACACCAATGGATATGGGATCATCCATCGCCCATCTCCTGGGTCGAGAAACGTATACGCTAGTCTACACTGGTATATCGATGCCCCGTCTCGATACACCCATGACTAGGGACCTTGAAGGATGTACCTATGGACTACCATGTCCCCACTAGTATGATCTGCATCATAGTCCAGGTAGTCAAGTACACATCCTAAGGGCTTTACCAACATGTAACTATAAGACAGTATAAAGAGACAAGTGTACATGTTAAGATAAAGAGTAACCAGATAACATCCTATCATATCGAGCAAGAAAGTCATCTCTATATATGTCCAAGCATCCAATATAATATACATCATCTGTACAATACTGGCCTCTAGGGCATACATACAACTAACAATCTCCCACTTGCACTAGGGCCAGCTGCTGTAGTATCGCATACCGAGCATCCCGAAGAGTCTCTCAAACTGTATTTGGGGAATGGCCTTCGTGAGTGGATCTGCCGTGTTGTTCTTCGTGTCAACTCTCCTGACCTCGATCTCCCGGCGATCAACTATCTCCCGGATGAGGTGATACCGCCTCAGAATATGCCTGGATCGCTGATGGGACCTGGGTTCCTTGGCCAAAGCCACCGCTCCATTGTTATCGCAATACAAAGGTATTGGATGCTCAATGGATGGAACCACTCCAAGTTCAGTAATGAACATCTTGATCATGACAGCCTCTTTGGCAGCTTCGTTGGCAGCGATGTATTCAGCCTCCATCGTCGAGTCTGCCACGGTTTCCTGCTTGGAACTCTTCCAGCTAACCGCCCCTCCGTAAAGGGTAAAGACAAATCCCGACTGCGACTTAGAGTCGTCCTTATCACTCTGGAAGCTCGAATCGGTAACGGACTCCACTTGGAGTTCTCCGTTACCATACACCAAGAGCATCTCTTTAGTCCTTCGCAAGTACTTGAGAATGCTCTTCACAGCTGTCCAGTGATTCTCTCCAGGATCAGCTTGATACCTGCTCACTACACTTAGTGAGTATGCAACATCGGGTCTGGTACATAGCATCACGTACATGATAGAGCCTACAGCTGAAGCATAGGGTATCCCTTGCATGCGAGCTCTCTCCAAATCAGTCTTGGGAGACATCTCTTTGGAGAGAGTGACTCCAGAGATCGTGGGCAAGTTCCCACGCTTGGATTCTTCCATACTAAACCTCTTTAGTATGGTGTCAATGTACCTGGATTGGGACAATCCCAATATCCGTTTGGATCTATCTCTATAGATCCTGATTCCCAATATGCAGGAGGCATCACCAAGATCTTTCATTGAGAATCTTTGTGATAAGAAGTGCTTGACTGATTGCAGCATAGGAATATCATTTCCTATCAAGAGTATGTCGTCCACGTACAATACGAGGAAGACTACCTTACTCCCTGCCACCTTCTTGTAAATACAAGGTTCATCTGGGTTTTTGACGAAATCAAACTCTTTGATAACGACATCAAAGCAGATGTTCCAACTCCGCGATGCTTGCTTTAATCCATAAATGGATTTAAACAGCTTGCACACCTTGCCGCTGCTCCCACTGTCTACGAAGCCCTCTGGCTGAGTCATGTACACGCACTCTTCTAAATCACCATTTAGAAAGGCGGTCTTAACATCCATTTGCCAGATTTCGTAATCATGATATGCAGCGATGGCAAGCATGATCCGGATGGATTTAAGCATAGCCACTGGAGAAAAGGTTTCGTCATAGTCCACACCTGGACTTTGACGAAAACCCTTTGCTACAAGTCTAGCTTTGAAAGTCTCCACTTTCCCATCTACACCAAGTTTTTTCTTGAAGATCCACTTGCTCCCAATGGGTTTTACCCCTTCAGGAGCAACTTCCAAAGTCCATACTTTGTTGGTGTACATGGATTCCATCTCGGACCGCATAGCATCCAGCCATTTCACTGAGTCCCCACTCGTGATGGCCTGCTCGAAGCTAGTTGGGTCATCATCCTCCATGATGCAATCCTCGCTCCCACCATCCATGAGAAAACCGTAGTATCTCTCAGGTTGGCGAGGAACCCTGCTAGATCGGCGGTGAGGCTGGGGTTCATCGGGTACTACTGAATCCTCTTGTTCTACCAAATCTTCTGTTGTAGATTTTGTAGCTGGAACCTCTTCCAGTTCTACCTCATGACCACTAATCTCTTTTTCAAGAAATTCCTTTTCTAAAAAGGTGGCATGCCGAGAAACAAACACTCTTTGTTCTTCAGGGTGGTAGAAGATATACCCTTGTGAATTCTTGGGTTATCCTATAAATTTGCATAGAACAGAACGTGCCTCGAGTTTGTCTGGATTTTGTCGTTTGACATAGGCTGGATAACCCCATATCTTAACATAGTTAAGACATGGTCTCTTTCCTTTCCATATCTCATATGGAGTGGTAGGCACAGATTTGGTTGGGACCATATTCAATAGATGTATGGCTGTCTCAAGCGCATACCCCTAGAAGGAAATAGGTAACTCAGCTGTGCTCATCATAGAGCGCACCATATCTAATAGGGTGCGGTTCCTCCGTTCTGATACACCATTGTGCTGTGGTGTATATGGAGGTGTTAGCTGAGAGAGAATCACATTCTCTTTTAGGAAGTCCAGGAATTCATTGCTCAAGTATTCTCCTCCTCGATCTGATCGAAGGATTTTAATACTTTTTCCGGTTTGGTTCTCGACTTCTTGTTTATATTCTCTAAATTTCTCAAAAGCTTCAGACTTGTGTTTCATCAGGAACACATATCCGAATCTAGAGAGATCGTCAGTGAATGTAATGAAGTACGAAGAACCATCCCTGGCATGTGTAGACATAGGACCGCATACATCACTATGTATCAGTCCCAAGAGTTCGGTAACTCTTTCTCCGTGTCCCGTAAACGGAGTTTTGGTCATCTTGCCTTTGAGACATGACTGGCAAGTGTCATAAGATGAAAATTCGAATGGTTTCAAATATCCATCCTTATGCAACTTAGCCAGTCGTGTCGCATTGATGTGACCCAGTCTACAATGCCACAAGAAGGATTCGTTCAGTTCAGAACTCTTCCTCTTGTGTGTGTTTGTTATGTTCAGAACTGTTGATTGATTTAGAACATAAATGCCATTGCACAACGTGCCTGATCCAACCAACTTTTGGTTACGGAAAATGTTCATAACATTATCCTGTAATACAAAATTATATCCCTCTTTACTTAATAAAGAAACCGATATAATGTTGCATATCAGGTTCGGCATGTAATAGCATTCGTTCAGAACCAATGTATTACCAGTAGGTAATTGAAGGTGATATTCCCCGACAGTCTTAGCTGCAACAATTGCACCATTTCCAACTCTAATGCCTATATCACCTTCTCCAAGTTCTCTACCTTTCCTAAGCCCATGTAACTGATTACATATATGGGATCCTGACCCGGTATCTAATACCCAGGACGTAGAGCAAATAGAGAAACAGTTCTCTGTAACGAACACACCCGAAGAAAATGCATCATCATGTACTTTCTTCATTCAGGTGGCATGGGAATCCTGGTATTCCACTATATCCTGTTCAGTCCTATAACTCTTATTGGAAAGAACGGAACCAACGTTCCCCAGCACAGTATAACATGCGGGTTCGGTCAATACATCCATATTATTATCTTTGTTAGGGCATGACATGGTCGCTACCTGGAGAGAGAGAGAAGAAAATACTTTAGCGTATGCTCGTGCAAGATCAGATTGGTTATTATCTTATCTAATCAGGATGGCTCCCACTGGTTTTTATCAAATCTTCCTTCAAACCCTAAAAGGAAAGACTAGCCGGGATTAATTACACCCTACAACTTCGTCGATCTTTCAGCCAGGCCAGTGTCGGTACTTTGAGGGAGGTTCCCCGTGCTTTCGCACGGACCTAATTAAAGTAAACCTCGTTTTCCCAGAGGCGTAACCTCGTTAACACCTCTCTAGACACCTACTTGATCGGCTAATTGTAGTGTGTAAAACTCTCCCAGGAGTAACACTTACTCGCAGTGGGTATCGGGATCCAACTATCTTATAGAAGGTATGCAATCTCATTGCAAATTTCAACACTTGAAATTCCCGATAATGCTTTTGCCCCTAGCGTGCTATGATTTTGATGAAAGCCAACAAACCACAGCCCGCTAGTCAAGTTCAACCCGTACATTTCTTGACTGAATTAAACCCACCCGCACGACCCTTGACGAAAGCCAACAAAGCCGTACGACTACCCTAATCCAGTCGCATCATATGCAGCAGATAAACAGCACATAGCTACCGCACACTACACCTTGACGAAAGCCAACAAATGCAGTACGAATACTATATGCAGCTTATCTGAAATGACGGAGGGCTACGACAGGTTTTTCTGAAAACCTATTGCGTAATGAACTTGATATCGTTGTAGAATCAAATAAAGTTTTGAAATGGAGTGATTTTGAGGCTTTTCTAGTTTTGCTAAAGGGGTCACTCCCGGTGAAGGGATCGTCGGCCCTTTCCTCGTCGAATGAGGTGCGGGATATATCATATATATCACTGTGCAAAGCAGAAACTATAGAAACAAACAAAAGTCAAACCGAGTATGTAGCATTTGCCAGTTATTGCTAAAGGAGTCACTCCCGGTGAAGGGATCTCGGTCCTTTCCTCATCGAATAAGGTGCAGGGTATATCATATATACCGCTATGCAAAGCAAGAACTGTAGCTACCTGTTTTATTTAAAATTTGATTTTACAACATCATTTAGTTTCTTTTATTTCATTAATCACATTAATGAAGTCCCATCATTTAAGTCACCTAAATATCACAGATAAATACGACGTACACTTATGCCATCCGCATTCGCCTGGATGTCCCCTCGTGCACCGTTAGGTTAGGTAACTAACGGCAGAGCAGGGCAGGGCTAGTGCGGGTGCAAAACATAAGTAACGTCTATATAATATATCATATATACTATATACAGTATCTATCACAGAACATCACATGATCACATAACAGATATCGCAGCAGAAGAAACATATGAAACATTGGATATACTAGGACGCCCGTGTTTTCAATACGAGCCAGTATAAAACACGGATTCCACAGTCGTGATGAATAGCCAATTCACACCCCTAGACCCCTACGAGAGCGGCAAGCAACCCTACCAATTCTAGGGTTAGGAGACCTGAACTCGGCTCCCCGAGATGGTCTCCCACTGGACCCTAGAACCCGGTTACTTGTGCTCCCCTCCTTGGGTCTATCCTAATGCGGAAAAGTAAATAATATACAAAAGGTGACATCTTCCGCAACCTGGAAGTGCCCCAAAAAAAAGAATATTACATACAAGTTTTTACATGAATGAAAATGAAAAAACACTCATCTCACATAAAAACCCCCGGCTATTCAAACACGACAATCCAATATAACATATCCAGCAACACATAACATCACATGTCATCAACGTAAGTAAATATGCGCATCCCAATTGTCGTTGACATATAGCAACGAAACCGGCGATATCACATATTACACTTACGGTCACAGAAAAGAAAGTGTAAAACTACAACAATTGGAATCCGCAACATCTTTAGACATCACATGCCTAATCAAATGAAATACTTAAACATCACATGCCTAACAATTATAAACCCCGCATTTTAGTCTCATTATCGAAAACTCTTTTCAATATCATGTGAGACTAAACTGCTAGATTTATAACATTCATTCAGTTATCTCATAATTGTTTGTGAATTCCAATTATTGTATCCCATTCCGGATAAATAGAGAATATTAAACTTTCCGATCGAACATTCGAACACCCAAGTTTTCCCGAAACCGATCAACACATGAAATAAGTTCAAAGACATTCACTTCATGCCTCAGTATCAACGGTCCAGCCGTAGAAGGGTCAAGCCAACGCCTCACATGTGGCACGCCGTACTGCCCCAAACCCGAAGGTTCAAAGGGCAGTTCAAGACGGTCACATAATCGAGGTAAGGTTTGTTGTCTTCTAGAGGGACCATCGCGTTACTTGCACTACTTAGAACGTCATTAAACTACGGAAAAGTCTAACAATTGGAAATTTCCCGGCAGGGGAAAGATTGGGTATTTACATCCGGTCGAACTTTTTAACATATTCTAAAATATCCGGAAAAACACATAGACGAAGTCTGATAATCCGATCGAATCTACGAACTCCCAATACACCCCAGAAAATTCAACTCTTGAATAAATTTTAAAAATTCCCAGAAAATCCAACACCTGAAGAAATCAGTTACTGTGCAAAAATTATATGATAATTCAATAAATTGGCCGCGGAACCGCCGCAGAAGCAAGGCTTCTGCCGCGGTTCCGACGCACAGTAGACACTTCATTAATTAATTTTTGCACCGTAATTCATAGATTTCCCTGCTGAATTTTTTAGCAATTTTTAATCTGGAAAAAACCCAGTTTTTGACAAAAGTCCAGAGAGCATGGAAAAATTAGGGTTTCGGGTTCGATCGGGTTTTAAACGTCGTCTACTCTTCGCCTAAGGCTCTACCTAGGCTCTGATACCACTGTAGGGTTCCTAGGCACTCTAATGAAGTCTTACAAGGCATCAACCATGCCAATTTCAAATTTTATGGGTGCCGAGAAACCCTAATACGGATCGTTAATTAGAATTTTAGGCGAAAAACGAAACTAGTTAACATCTTAACTAAAGGAGAGAGGCTACAACCTTTGTAGATCCATTTCTCCACTTCCTTAGCTCCACGTAGGCGTCCTCTCACTGTCCATCTCGAATCCCGGACTCAATCGTCGGCTTCATCGTAGAAATGGGCGGGCTAGGTCGTCGGCTTCGTGCCGAAGATGATCTACGTCGAGGCATCATAAGTTCAAGCTCCGACTTCACCAAGTTGTGAAACTTCTGAAGAAAACACCCTATACTACTTGGCAAGAGGTAGAGGGTGATGAAATAGGAGGTGGGTTCACTTTAGAATTGGATTTCTCACACTTTTGCTCAAGTTGCCATTGTTGGTAGCAAGCTTTTCTTCATGAAGATGAAGAAGAAGAAGAAGCTAGTATATGATAAGTGTTAATTGAAAACGGAAAAGAAAATGAATGCTTATCATATACTAACTATGGTAGAGTGTAGAGAATAGACCATGGTTACTTGTAAGGGTTAGGGTTAAGCATGAAGACAAGAATGGTTACAAAGTCAAAGCTTCATGAAGCTTTAACTAGAAACAAAGAAAGCCACCATTCTCTTCAAAATCCTTTCCAAATAAATGAATAAATAAATAAATGAATAAGCAAAACCCTAATCATCTTTTTAACCATGGTTTGATTCTTTACACTTAACCAAAGAAACATGCATCATCAAACATGATACAAACATGTGCACAAAAGTATATCACATATACAACTTGCACATCAAGTGAGAAAATCCATTTAAAGTGAACCAATACTAGTTAATGCAAAGTAATATATCAAATATATAATTATACATTAAATCATTAAATCAACACTTGATTTAACGATCCGGTCATATCGCATATAACCGACTAGTATCCTATGTATCGGTTTATCGAATCAATCCTTGATTCGATATCTAGGTTATATCGAATATGACCAATCGATACATTTATCGCGAGAATGGAATACGGTATAACATACACGCATTATTCTCGGTCCTGCACATATCTCATATGCGCTCCTATTTCATTTCGCTTGAGCCAGGAAAGCTCTGTGTAGGACTCTAAAGACTCGTCAATATGCCGGTAGCAGATGATGATCATATCAAGCACCTACAAGCCGCAAGCGGTCTGCTAAACGTAACGGCCATCCGGGTATTGAGCGATCAGAAGATCGACGAGCTAGCCCGCTCACACTCCTGTGAATCCAACCAGTAACACTTACCGTACAGTCCGGTCTGTTCGTCTGATATGTCGCATATCAAGTCTAGGGGTGGTAAACGTCAGACCCCAATAACCGATAAGTCGTGCCGATGTGAGGCTCATAACGGGTCGAGAAACTACTGGTAACACTTACCAGCAAATCTCTGATCAGCCCTGTCCAGGGACTTCCCTGTTACGGCCAATCGAGCACAGCGCAACATCAACCCCCAATACCGGGAGAGACGAAACCCCTCCTATCGCTCATTGCCTCCATGTGACTCGGGACTGTACCCAAAGACCACCGTTTTGCACGCCCTCATGGACGTGGTAAGGTGGAGATCAAAGCACAGTGGGAATCACACTAGACTCTATGACGATCTCGGGTCTACAGACTAACCTGCATAAGTGTCACCTGTGAACTGCCATCTGACGTGAGGTATAATACCATCTGGGAGTTCTCGGCGAGTCCGTCCAGTGTACCCAGTCTCTACTGAGCACCCGTATACCATCTCTGATGTCAAACACCAATGGATATGGGATCATCCATCGCCCATCTCATGGGTCGAGAAACGTATACGCTAGTCTACACTGGTATATCGATGCCCCGTCTCGATACACCCACGACTAGGGACCTTGAAGGATGTACCTATGGACTACCATGTCCCCACTAGTATGATCTGCATCATAGTCCAGGTAGTCAAGCACACATCCTAAGGGCTTTACCAACAAGTAACTATAAGACAGTATAAAGAGACAAGTGTACATGTTAAGATAAAGAGTAACCAGATAGCATACTATCATATCGAGCAAGAAAGTCATCTCAATATATGTCCAAGCATCCAATATAATATACATCATCTGTACAATACTGGCCTCTAGGGCATACATACAACTAACACCACCCAAATGAAGAAAGTGCATGCTGATGCATCATCTTCGGGTATGTTCATTACCGAGAACTGTTTCTCAGTATCCTTTACGTCCTGGGTATGAGATACCGGATCAGGATCCCACAAATGTAATTTGTTACATGGGCTACAGAGAGGTAGAGAACTGAGAACGGGTGATAAGTTTCAAGAGTTGGAAATGATGCAAGTGTTGCAGCCAAGTCTGTTGGCAGTTATCACCCTGTATTACTAGAATACATTGATTCTGAACGATGTTATTAGATACCGAACCTGATATACAACATCATATCAGTCTCTTTATAAGTAAAGAAGGATATAATTTTGTATTGTTGGATAATGTTTTGAACATTTCCTATATCAAGAGTTGATCGGTTCAGGCACGCTATCTAAAAGCATAGACGTTCTAAATCAAACCACAGTTCTTAACGTAAAGAACACACACAAGAGGAAGAGTTCAGAAATGAACGAATCCTTCTTGAGGCATTGTAGACTAGGTCATATCAATATGACCCGACTAGCTGAAGTTACATTTAGATGCATATTTAAATTAGTTTGAATTTACATCTTGTGAAACTTGCCGGTCATGGTACAGAGTTGAGATGACCACAGCTCCGTTTCTTGGAAACAGAGAAAGAGTTAGTGAACTCTTGGGATTGATACATGCTGATGTATGAAAGTCCCCTTTCTACATATGTCAGGACCAGTTCTTTATACTTCATTAAATTCTTTGATGATCTCTCAAGATTCAAACATATGTTCCTATTGAAACAAAAGACCGAAGCTTTTGAGATATTCACAGAATATAAGTTAGAAGTAGAGAACCATAAATGGGTAAAAGTATTATGTTCTTTGAAGAGATCAAGGAGGAGAATATTTGAGCACGGAATTCCTGGATTATTCTAAAGGAGAATGGGTTTCTCTCTCAGCATTACTCCTCCGAATACACCACAGCACGTCGGTGTATCGGGGCGGAGCTATTACACCCTATGTTATATGGTGTGCTCTATGATGAGTACTACTGAGTTGCCTATTTTCTTTTGGGGTTATCCACTTGAGAAGTTACATACCTATTGTTAGTGTATATGCCCTAAAGGCCATTACTGTATCATACTAGTTTGTATATTACTTAATGGAAGCTTGGGATATTCACCTTGTATAAACAATCTTGCTCAATATAGTAGTATGCTACTTGGTTTGTTTCTACTTCAATGTGTACATGTGTTTATTTTAGTATATCACCTATACACATTAGTGGAGCCCATAGGATCTTTGCTTGATTACCAGCGTTGTGATGGCAGTCACACTAGTGGGGGCTGGGTAATCTATAAGCACATCCTTATGCAGGTCCCTAGTCGCAGGACTGTCGAGACAGGGCATCGATACTCCGGAGTAGACTAGCGTATGCGCTTCTCATCCCAGTGTGGGAGATGGTCTGTCCCACAGCCATCAGTACGTCGTACTTGAGATAGTATGCGGGTGCTCGTTGGGTTACGAGTACACTGGACATGACTCGTCGGGAACTGATTGGTTGGTACTATACCTATCGTCAGTTATCAGTTCCCAGGTGACATGAGTACAGCTTAGTCCGCTGACTTGACACTGTAATTTCGCCTCGAGTGTGTTCCCACTGTACTTTGATTACTACCCTACCACGGCTCAAAGGAGTCGTGCAAACAGGTAGTTTTTGGTTGCAGTCCCGAAGCACTTGGAGGCAGTGACGGTTAGACAGGATTCGTCTCTCCCGTTATTGGGGGTTGACATCGCGCTGTGTCTAGGTGAGCCATTACACGAGTAGTCCCTGGCCAGGGCAAGCGAGATATACTGGTAGGCTTCCTGTGTTATCTCAGGGTGTTTTGGGCTTCACTCCGACATGACTTGTACCGCTATTAGGGGACTGACGTTTACCGCCCCCTAGGCCCGCCATGGGATGTATCAGACGAACAGACCGGACTGTGTGGAGACTGTCATAGTCAGACTCGGTAGGAGTTCAGATGGGTTTCACCTCGTCAGTCTTCTTGTCGGCATCTACCTGGGGACCGTTACGCACAGCTATGGCCGCTTGCGGTCTGTGGTTAAACCCACTGCCAGCGTAGTGTCGAGTCTTTAGAGTCCCACACAGAAAGCTATTCGCCTTTAGGCAAAAGAGTAGAGGTCGCATGGTTTTGCGACAGGTCGCATGGTTTTGCGACAAGGTTCGGTCACATCCGTGCACTTGTGCACGTACAGTGTCCGGACAGTTAACACTAGCGGGCTTTGGTTTAAGCCAGATCCTAGTGTACGTTTTGGGATTGGTTTTTTCTAGTATGTATTCGTGTTCCCCGGAATGCGGATGCGGGTGTGTATGCACAGTTGACGGAGAGACAAAGGCAGAGGATTCTCATTAGGGTTGTTGACTGTTGGCTGTTGACTATTGACTTTTTGCTCAACCCTAATGAGAATATAATATATGATTAACAATAATATTAATTAAGTATTATAGTGACATGGTTGTTGAGGGGTTGACTTTGTTGACTTTGTTGACCGGTTGATTAGGTTGGACTAGTTGACCATCATCATGACAATGGCTATCATTTCATGGCAAAGACTTTTGCTTGCTTATTTCTCTTGTGCAAAATGAGTGCATGAAATGATATGGCTATTGTAGCTTAAACCATCACATAATACTTGATTGCTATGATTTGTTATGATGGCTTTGGATTATGAGAGCCAAGAGAGAAAAGTCTTGCTCATTCTCTCATTTCCATTCTCTCTCTTGGCTTGAGCTCTCATCCTCTTCCTCTTGCTCTCCCTCTCTCTAGTCTATGGTTCACTTGTCTCATGTATTGAGAAGCAAGAACCATAGAGAAAAATCCCAACACACTCTCCTCTACTCACTCTAGTTCATAAGGTTTAGCAAACCGAGTGAACTAGTTTCTTCAAAGCTCGAAGAAGAATCCAAAGGTAGAAGCTTTCGGGTGGATCGATCTTCGGCACAAGGAGACGACGGGGTGAAGCCGATCCGTACACCATCGAGAGTCGAAGATGAAGGAGTTCAAGAAAGAAAGGTATAACCCCCTAACCGAGTAGTTAACAACTCCTAGGTAGGTTGTTAGGTAGATAGTTTAACAAAGATCTGTTTTGAGTCCATGTTACCGCATCTAGAAAATTGTTTTTCATCAAATTCCGCATGCCCGTAAGTACCGGGAGAGGTAGCTTGGACTTACAGTGGTATCAGAGCCTAGTTAAACACTACCTAACATGTTAGCATAGTAACTAGAAATTCGATCGGAGAAAAAGTCGCGAAATACACCCGGATATCAAACTTGCTGTCGATTTTCAAAGTGCTGTAAAAGTAATAAATCATGCTTTAAAAATCGACTCAGGGTTTTTAGAAGATACTGTAGAAAAACGGTGCAGAGAACCCATCAAACCGCCGTGGAAACGCGGCAATAGATTGCTATTGCCGCGGTTCCGCGGCCGTCTTAGCTCTTCTCTGGATCTTCTTTACTGCAGTATACTCAGTGGGGTATTTTGGGAATTTTGGTATATGTTTTTTCAGCCCAGATTTTCCAGAAAGAAAAATTTGTTTTTGGGGCTTTAAAAACCTTATTTTGATCGAGTTTCTAAAGACTAAGGCTAACGGGTTTATATCTGTGATGTGATATTTATATTGAACGTCTGCTAATCGCTATAAGTCGATTAGTGGGGGTTATACAAATCTGTGATTTGTAATATTATTGGAATGTTTATATGAATTCATTGGATTGTCGCGGGTGAATAGCCGGGGATTGTGAGAAGAGAGTTTTTCTTTTCTTTCAATTCATGTAAATTTGTAAATTGATGTAATAATTATTTATATGGCCGCACAACCGGGTCGGGGTTGTAGCCGTCGTTGTATAATTTCTTTTTACTGTTTTTGCTCCTAGGATAGACCCATGGAGGGGGTGCACAAACTACCGGGTATCCCGAAGTGCCGAGTGGCCTACTCGAGGAGTTGAGGGAGGTTGCTTCGCTTCGGGTACTTGGCGGGTAGTTTGCCGCACCCGTAGGGGTCTTGGGTGGGGTATTGGCTATTCACCGCGACCGTGTAATCTGCTTTTCGTTACAGGCTCGTACGAATTGCGGATCCTAGTATATCCAATGTGTTCATCTGTGATCTGAAATGGCTATCATTGCAATATATCTATATATGATATTATTTAGGCGTTGCTTATGTTTTACAGCCGTGCTAGCCCAGCCCCCGCTCTGTCGTTAGTTAAGTAACCTAACGGGTAATGACGGGGCCCCGTGGCGAATGCGAATGGCATAAGCGTACGTCATATTTTGGTTGTTTTCTGCAATGGTAGGATTAAATGATGGGACGCATTAAAAGAACTAATGCAAGAATATCACGCATTAAAAGAACTACTGCAAGAAAATAAACCAAGTGAAAGTCGTTGGAACACTTTCGAAAAACCACTCGGTTCTTTTCAAAACCAACTTTTAAATACGGAGCTCGAGCCACTCCTTTTTAAAGCTATCTCGTTCCATCGATTATATCAAGTTCACTACGTTCACGGTTTTGCCAAAACCATTCGTAGCCCTCCGTCGTTTTACATGGATGGTCAATAGTATTCAAGCTATGCATGTTGGACAAAGCCAAGGCATAGTGATTGGTAGCTATTGGCTATTCATGTGCAGCATAGATAGATGTGTTGGTTTGGGGCAGTCGTTCTACCATTTTGGTCAAAGTCAAGGGTATATGCGGATGGGCTCAAATTAACCTGGAGAATGACGGGTAGAACTTGACATGTGACTTATGATATTTTGGCCAAAGTCAAGGTCATAAGAGTATGGGGCAAAAATCCACATCGGGAGTTTCAAAAGAACTGAAACTTGCTAGTGTTGCATACCATTTGGAGTGTGATGATTCTGGTAGGATTCCTTCAGTTTCGTCACGCGATGATATTTGGATCCCGATCCTACTGTGAGTATATGCTACTCCTCGGGAAATTTCTCACTTAACGATCAATGCTATAAACCAAGTAGGTGTCTAGAAAGGTGTTAGTGGGGCTATGCCCCCAGGGAAAAGAGGTTCTTAAATTAAGGAACTTCGCGAAAGCGTTGGAAAACTTCCCTCGAAGTACCGACACCAGCCTGGCTGAACGGTTAAGCAAGAATTGTACGGTGAGATTGATCCTGACTCATTCTTCCTTTTTGGTTTGAGGAGGGGTTCGAGAGACAGTGGGAGCTATCCTGTTTAGACAAACTAAAAACCACTCTAAACTTGCAAGAGCATCATGCTGAGTGTTTCTTCTCTCTCTCTTAATTGCAGCGACCAATCGACATGACTGGACTTAAGTTACTTCTAGATAAAAACATACTGACAGGGCCAAACTACAAAGATTGGCTCAGGAATGTCAAAATGGCAATCACTTACGACAAGCTGGGGTATCTTCTTACCACCAAAGCTCCCCCTATCCCAGGTCCCACCTCCAACGTCGCGGATAAGGAAATCCGTAAGACTTGGGAGATCGATTGCGCGAAGGCCAGGTGCATCGTGCTTACCTCTATGGACAACGAACATCAGAGGAGGCATGAGAATATGGACCTCGAATCCATATTTCTCCATACAAAAGAACTGTATGGAGAGCAATCTCGTATCGCAAGATACGAAGTGTCGAAGAAGTTATTTTCGGCAAGGTTGGCCATCGGATCATCGGTAGCGGAACACGTGCTTAAGATGATTGGCTTCATTGAGGAGCCCGCGGAACTTGGGACCACGTAAGAGAACGAGCTCTATACGGACTTGATTCTCCAGTCCCTTCCATCCACTTACGCCCAATTTATCCTGAACTTCAACTTACAAGAAAAAGAAGTTGAACTTTCAGAGCTCCTCAACATGCTGAGGAGTGCAGAGGGCACCCTATAGAAAGGTAGGGAAACATCCACTTTGTTTGCAGGAGGATCTTCATCTTTTAGGTCCAAGGCGAAAGCCAAGGGAAAGAAGAGGAAAGCCTCCGCCAAACCAAGGGGCGGTGTTAGTAAAGTGGATACGAAGGGACATGCAAAGGCAACAAAGAAAGTAGGGAAGCTTGTGGATAAGGAAGAATGCTTCTACTATCATAAAAGTGGACACTGGAAGAATGATTGCAGGGCTTGGAAAGCCAGAACACAGGAACTGAAGCAAGTTGCGGCTTCAGCTTCAGGTGTGTATGTTATTGAAAACTGTCTATCAGTAATCTCTACTTCCTGGGTATTGGATACCGGATCAGGATCTCATATCTGTAATTCTTTACAGGCGTTGAGAAACCGTAGTGTTTTGAAAGAGGTGACATGACCCTCAGAGTTGCGAACGGAGCTAGCATGGATGCAAAAGCCGTGGGGGACTATCACCTAGGAATGTCAGATGGACATGTTTTGGTTTTGCGTAATTGCTTTTTTGTACCCAACGCAACTTGTAATATCATTTCTGTATCTTTGATTTCTAAAGAAGGTTATGAATTTGCGTTTGTAAGTAATGTTGTAAACATTCACCTTAATCAAGTTCTGATTGGGTCAGGTACATTAAGCAATGGTATATACGTACTAAACCAACCACAGATTTTCAATGTCCAGAATACACACAAAAGAAAGTCTCCGGAAATAAATCAGACTTTCTTATCGCATTGTAGACTGGGTCACATCAATGAGAGAAGGTTGACGAAGTTACATACAGAAGGATATTTGAATCCGTTCGAATATCAATCGTATGCCACTTGTCAATCCTGTCATGAAGGAAAGATGGCAAAGACTCCGTTCACTGGACACGGAGTAAGAGCGAGCGAGCTCTTAGGACTCGTACACAGCGACGTGTGCGGTCCAATGTCTACACATGCGCGAAGCGGTTATTCTTACTTCATTACTTTTACGGATGACTTTTCAAGGTACGGTTATGTCTTCTTAATGAAACATAAGTCCGAAGCCTTTAGAAAATTCCAGGAATATAAGAATGAAGTGGAAAAACAAACCGGCAAAAGTATCAAGATTATAAGATCGGATCGAGGTGGTCAATACTTGAGTGCCGAGTTCCTGGACTATTTAAAAGAGAACGGAATTCTCTCTCAGCTTACTCCTCCATACACTCCGCAACATAACGGTGTATCAGAGAGACGGAACCGAACCTTATTGGATATAGTACGGTCCATGATGAGTAACGCTGAGTTACCGCGATCATTCTGGGGATATGCATTAGAATCAGCTGCATACCTTTTGAACCGAGTTCCCACTAAGACTGTGCCTACTACACCATATGAGATGTGGTGTGGGAAGAGACCCTATCTTAATCACATTAAGACATGGGGAAGTCCAGCTTTTGTCAAAAAGCAGCATGCGGACAAGCTCGAGGCACGCTCAGTACAGTGCAAGTTTGTGGGATATCCAAAGAACTCCAAGGGATATCTCTTCTATTACGCAAAAGAACAGAAGATCATTGTTTCTCGTAATGCCCATTTTCTAGAACACCGGTTCTGAGAAAAGGAAAGAAGTGGGAGCGAAATAGAACTGGAAGAAATTCCGGAACCACAGACTATTACTGAAAGCTTAGTGGAACCAGAGCGTTCAAAAGAAAATGACATTCCTACGCCGCTCCGCAGGAGTAGTAGGCAGTCTCATCCGCCCGAGAGATACTACGGTTTTCTCATAGACGGGGATAGAGAGGATTGCATCATAGATTATGATGAGCCGACTAGCTTCCAGCAGGCCATTCAGAACGTTGACTCGGTAAAATGGCTGGAGGCAATGCAGACCGAAATGGAGTCCATGTACACCAACAAAGTATGGACGTTGGACGTTGCTCCAGATGGGGTAAAACCCGTAGGATGCAAGTGGATCTTCAAAAGGAAGATTGGTGTAGATGGACAGGTTGAGACCTATAAAGCTAGACTGGTTGCAAAGGGTTTTCGTCAAAGACCTGGTTTGGACTATGACGAGACCTTTTCTCCAGTAGCTATGCTGAAATCCATTCGGATCCTTCTTGCCATTGCTGCCTTCCACGATTATGAGATTTGGCAGATGGACGTAAAGACCACTTTTCTAAATGGAAATTTAGAGGAATGTGTTTATATGGACCAGCCAGAGGGTTTCATTCAGAGTGGGAGCAGCGGAAAGGTGTGCAAGTTGATTAAGTCCATCTATGGACTAAAGCAGGCATCGCGGAGTTGGAACATCTGTTTTGATGAGACGGTCAAGGAATTTGGCTTTATCAAAAATCCAGATGAACCATGCATCTATAGTAGATTTGTAGCGAGAACTGTAGTATTCCTCGTTTTATACGTGGATGACATTCTCTTAATAGGAAATGACATTCCTATGCTACAATCTGTCAAGGGGTTCTTGTCACACAGGTTCTCTATGAAAGACCTGGGTGATGCCTCATACATTCTGGGGATCCGGATCTATCGTGACAGATCCAAGAGGATACATGGACTCTCACAGTCCAGGTACATCGACACCATACTGAAAAGATTCAGTATGGAAGATTCCAAGCGCGGTAACCAACCGTCTTGTCACGGGATCACCCTCTCCAAAGAGATGTCTCCCAAGACTGATTTGGAAAGGGATCATAAGTCTATTATACCCTACGCTTCTGAGGTAGGCTCTATAATGTATGCGATGTTGTGCACCAGACCAGATGTAGCTTATGCACTGAGCGTGGTAAGCCGGTATCAGTCAAACCCTGGGGAGAAACATTGGATAGAAGTAAAGAACATTCTCAAGTACCTGAGAAGGACTAAGGAGATGTTCTTGGTGTATGGCGGAAAAGACCTCCAGATCGAGGCCTTTGCTGACTCCAGCTTCCAAAGTGACAAGGATGATTCTAAGTCCATGTCGGGTTATGTCTTTACCTTCAATAGAGGGGCAGTGTGTTGGAAGAGTTCCAAACAGGAAACCGTTGCTGACTCGACGATGGAAGCGGAATATATCGCTGCTGCAGATGCCGCAAAAGAAGCTGTCTGGGTAAGGAAGTTCTTAACTGAACTTCAGGTGGTTCCGTCCATTGTTGGTCCAATACCTCTGTATTGCGACAACAAAGGGGCTATAGCTTTAGCGAAGGAACCAAGGTCCCATCAGAAGTCCAGACACATCTTAGGGCGGTATCACCTTATCAGGGAGATCGTGGGTCGCCAGGAGATCGAGGTTCGGAGAGTTTCTACAGAAGATAACACTGCTGATCCACTCACAAAGGCCTTACCCCAGACTCGGTTCGAGCGGCTGATCGAGATGATAGGTCTTCGATACGCCAGTACATGGCCTTAGTGCAAGTGGGAGATTGTTAGTGTATATGCCTTAAAGGCCATTACTGTATCATTCTAGTTTGTATATTACTTAATGGAAGTTTTGGATATTCGCCTTGTATAAACAATCTTGCTCAATATAGTAGTATGCTACTTGGTTTGTTTCTACTTCAATGTGTACATTTGTTTATTTTAGTATATCACCTATACACATTAGTGGAGCCCTTAGGATCTTTGCCTGATTACCAGCGTTGTGATGGCAGTCACACTAGTGGGGGCTGGGTAATCTATAAGCACATCCTTATGCAGGTCCCTAGTCGCAGGACAATCGAGACAGGGCATCGATACTCCGGAGTAGACTAGCGTATGCGCTTCTCATCCCAGTATGGGAGATGGTCTGTCCTACAGCCATCAGTACGTCGTACTGGAGATAGTATGCGGGTGCTCGTTGGGTTACGAGTACACTGGAAATGACTCGTCGGGAACTGATCGGTTGGTACTATACCTATCGTCAGTTATCAGTTCCCAGGTGACATGAGTACAGCTTAGTCCGCTGACTTGACACTGTCACTTCGCCTCGAGTGTGTTCCCACTGTACTTTGATTACTACCCTACCACGGCTCAAAGGAGTCGTGCAAACAGGTAGTTTTTAAGTGCAGTCCCGAAGCACTTGGAGGCAGTAATGGTTAGACAGGATTCGTCTCTCCTGTTATTGGGGGTTGACATCGCGTTGTGTCTAGGAGAGCCATTACACGAGTAGTCCCTGGACAGGGCAAGCGAGATATACTGGTAGGCTTCCAGTGTTATCTCAGGGTGTTTTGGGCTTCACTCCGACACGACTTGTACCGCTATTAGGGGACTGATGTTTACCACCCCCTAGGCCCGCCATGCGATGTATCAGACGAACAGACCGGACTGTACGGAGACTGTCACAGTCAGACTCGGTAGGAGTTCAGATGGGTTTCACCTCGTCAGTCTTCTTGTCGGCATCTACCTGGGGACCGTTACGCACAGCTAGTGCCGCTTGCGGTCTGTGGTTAAACACACTGCCAGCGTAGTGTCGAGTCTTTAGAGTCCCACACAGAAAGCTATTCGCCTTTAGGCAAAAGAGTAGAGGTCGCATGATTTTGCGACAGGTCGCATGGTTTTGCGACAGGGTCAGTCGCATCCGTGTACTTGTGCACGTACAGTGTCCGGACAGTTAACACTAGCGGGCTTTGGTTTAAGCCAGATCCTAGTGTACGTTTTGGGATTGGTTTTTTCTAGTATGTATTCGTGTTCCTCGGAACGCGGATGCGGGTGTGTATGCACAGTTGACGGAGAGACAAAGGCAGAGGATTCTCATTAGGGTTGTTGACTGTTGACTGTTGACTATTGACTTTTTGCTCAACCCTAATGAGAATATGATATATGATTAACAATAATATTAATTAAGTATTATAGTGACATGGTAGTTGAGGGGTTGACTTTGTTGACTTGTTGACTTTGTTGACCGGTTGACTAGGTTGGACTAGTTGACCATCATCATGACAATGGCTATCATTTCATGGCAAAGACTTTTGCTTGCTTATTTCTCTTGTGCAAAATGAGTGCATGAAATGATATGGCTATTGTAGTTTAAACCATCACATAATACTTGATTGCTATGATTTGTTATGATGGCTTTGGATTATGAGAGCCAAGAGAGAAAAGTCTTGCTCATTCTCTCATTTCCATTCTCTCTCTTGGCTTGAGCTCTCATCCTCTTCCTCTTGCTCTCCCTCTCTCTAGTCTATGGTTCACTTGTCTCATGTGTTGAGAAGCAAGAACCATAGAGAAAAATCCCAACACACTATCCTCTACTCACTCTAGTTCATAAGGTTTAGCAAACCGAGTGAACTGGTTTCTTCAAAGCTCGAAGAAGAAGCCAAAGTTAGAAGCTTCCGGGTGGATCGATTTTCGGCGCAAGGAGACGACGGGGTAAAGCCGATCCGTACACCATCGAGAGTCGAAGACGAAGGAGTTCAAGAAAGAAAGGTATAACCCCCTAACCGAGTAGTTAACAACTCCTAGCTAGATTGTTAGGTAGATAGTTTAACAAAGATCCATTTTGAGTCCTTGTTACCGCCTCTAGAAAATTGTTTTTCATCAAATTCCGCATGCCCGTAAGTACCGGGAGAGGTAGCATGGACTTACACCTATTGAATAGGGTTCCAACCAAATCAGATGCCTACCACTCCATATGTGATATGTTATGGGAAGAGCCCATCTCTTAAGGATGTTAAGATTTGGGGTTGTCCGGCCTATGTCAAAAGAAAAATCCAGACAAGACCGAGGCAAGGTCAGTTCTGTGGAAGTTTGTTGGATATCCCAAACATTCGCAAGGGAATATCTTCTACCACACCGAGGAACAAAAGATGTTTTATTTCTCGGCATACCATTTTTTGAGTAGAAGGGAATTTCTTGTGAAGAAATTAGTGGTCATGAGGTAGAACTGGAAGGAGTTCCAGCTATACAAACTACAGCTGATGATTTGGTAGAACCCGAAGGATTCAATAGTTTCCAACGAACCTCAGCCTCTCCGCCGATCTGGTAGGGTTCCTCATCCACCTGAGAGATTCTTCTGTTTCTCTATGACAGAGGGAGAAAGGATTGCATCAAGAGATGATGACCCAACTAGTTTCGAGCAGGCCATCAGAAGTGAGGACTCTATGAGAATGGCTGGATGCTTAGCGATCTGAGATGGAATCCTTATACACCAACAAAGTATGGACTTTGGTTGCTTTTTCTGAAGGGTTAAATCCCCATCACGAGCAAGTAATCTTGTGAAGATTACTTGGTGTACAAGGAAAAGTTGAGACTTTCAAAGCTACGCCTAAGTCCATCGAGATCCTACTTGCCACGGCTACATACCATGACTACGATATCTGGCGGTTGGGTGTCATGACTGCTTTTCTAAATGATGATTTAGAAGAGAGCGTCTATAAGTACACAGCCAGAGGGCTTCGTAGACAGTGGGAGCAGCGGAAATGTGAGCATGATGTTTTATGGGATCAATCAGGCGTCGCGGAGTTGGAACGTCTGTTTTGATATAGTAGTCAAAGAGTTTGACTTCATTAAAATGGTAGATAAACCAAGTATATACAAAAAGGTAGTAGAGAGTATGGTGGTGATCCTCGTAGAGTACGTGGATGATATACTCTTGATAGGGAAGGAGTTTCCTATGCTACGCTCGGTCAATCACCTATTATCACAAAGATTCTCCATATAGGATCAAGGTGATACCTCCTAAATCCTGAGTTATGGATCTATGAGATAGATCTAATTGGATGTTAGGATTCTCACTAGTTGTAGTGAGATGGTATCAATCGATCCTGGGGAAAATCACTGTAAAGGTTCCAGGGTGATAAGGACGACAGAATGTCAGTCGCAGGCATTGTCTTTACCCTCAGTGGAGGGACGGTATGTTGGAAGAGTTCCAAGCTAGATACCGTGACTTACTAAACGATTAAAGGCTAGATACATCGTTACCAAGGATGCTACCAAAGAAATAGTCTGGATATACACTAGTTCATGAGATGAACTTCGTTCCTACCATTGTGTGACAATGGAGTTATGGCTTAGGCCTAGGATCCCCCGTCCCATCAGATATCCAGACATATTCTTAGGCAGTATCGCCTGATCATGGAGATGGTTGATCTCCAGGGAGATCGAGGTTAGGAGAGTAAACACAGAGGACAATAGCGCGGATCCACTCACGAAGGCCTATTTCTCAGTAGAGACTTTTATGGGATGGTTGAGTATGAGATACTTCAACCACAGCTGATTGTTGGGTATGCGATACCACAACAGATGGCCCTAGTGCAAGTGGGAGATTGTTAGTTATATGTATGCCCTAGAGGCCATTACTGTTTATACGATGTATAATGTAGTGGATGCTTAGACATATATAGGTAGGAGTTTCTTGCTCGACATGATAGTATGCTATCTGGTTGCACTTTATCATAACATGTACTCTGATTGTCTTTATGTTACATGTTGATAAAGCCCTTAGGATGAGTACTTGACTACCAGGACAATGATGCAGATCATACTAGTGGGGATAGTGTAGTCGTTAAGTACATCCTTCAAATGTTCATAGTCGTAGGAGTACCGAGACAGGGCATCGATACTCCAGAGTAGACTATCATATGCGCTTCTTGACCCATATGATGGGCGATTGATGATCCCATATCCATTGGTGTTTGACATCAGAGATGGTATACGGGTGCTCAGTGAAGACTGGGTACACTGGACGGACTCGCCGAGAACTCCCAGATGGTATTATACCTCACGTCAGATGGCAGTTCTCTGGTGACACTGGTACAGGTTAATCTGTAGACCTGAGATCGTCATAGAGTCTTGTGTGATTCCTACTGTGCTTTGATTTCCACCTTACCACGTCCATTAGGGCGTGCAAAATGGTGGCTTTTGGGTACAGTCCCGAATCTCATGGAGGCAATGAGCGATAGGAGGGGTTTCGTCTCTCCCGGTATAGGGAGTTAATATTGCGCCGTGTTCGGTTGGCTATAACTGGAAATCCATGGCCAGGGCTGCTGAGATTTACTGGTAAGTGTTATCAGTTATTTCTTGAACTATTATAGACCTTTTATCGACACGACTTTTCAAGCTACTGGGGTCTGACGTTTAACACCGCTAGGCGAGATATGTGACATATCAGACGAAGAGACCGGACTGTACGGGAGTGTTACTGATTGGATTCGCAGGAGAATGTACAGGCTTGCTTGTTGATCTTCTGATCGTTCAATACCTGGGTGGCTGTTACGTTTAGCTGACCGCTTGCAGCATGAAGGTGTTTGATATGATCATCACCTACTGCCGACGTATTGACGATTCTTTAGAGTCCTACACAGAGGTTTCCTAGCTCGGGCAAAACAGAGTAGGACCATATATGTGATATGTGAGGGACAGAGAACAATACGTGTATGTGATACCATACTAGATTCTTGCGATCTGTGATATCGGTCGGGTATATGTGATATAGCCGGGTCATCGGATCAAGTGTTGAATCGCTGAACTCATAAAGATTATGTTAGTTAGTTATTTGTGAAATAGCCGAATTATCGGATCAAGTGTTGATTCGATAATTTAATGTATAATTATATATTTGATATATTAAATTACATTAACCAATATAAGCTCACTAAAAGATTCCTTTTCTCTCTCGGGTAATACATTGATATATATGTGATATTTGTTAATTGTATTATTTTTTTGTTACAATAAATATTGTATATGTGATATATAATATTGTAACATGTAATGGTTATAAATGCAACATGATTTGTGGAGTTTAAATATGGTTAGGGTTTGGATTAGGGTTAAACTTTCATGAAGCTTTCAAGAAGCTTCTTGAACCTTTGACTTTGACCTTGATATTTTGTGATATTTTGCAATTCTTTAACCCAACCCAACCCTTTAACCATAGTTAATTCTCTACATGGGTTAAGTCTTCATACTTAACCCATGGTTGCATTTCTAACCTCATTTGATTCATTATTCATCACAAATGGTTTTGATTCTTCTTCTTCTTCCTCTTTGATGAAAAGCTTTCTAGCTTTTTCAAAAGTGATGAAAATGAGTGAGATAAAGAAAACAAATGAGAGCTAAATTCCTACTTCATCATCCTAATCTATTCTGGCCACTTAGATTAGGGTGTTTCCTTTGCTAATACTTGATTAGTGTTGCAAAATCTTGGGCTTGAGTTTCTTCAAGGTAGATCATCTTTGTTATCGAATATCGGAAGCAAGCTTGCATCTTTCTCTTCATAGAGCCTCTCTAGAGTCCGGGTACTCGATGATCACAGCGAAGAGACCTCAACACGGAGCTTTAGATGTGAAGGAACGGACTACAAAGGTTGTAATCCCTAACTCTTAGAAGTAAAGTTGTTTACTTGCTATTGTTTTTCACCTAATCTCTAGTCTAAGATCTTGGTTAGGGTTGTTCGGCACGTCTAAATTTTAATTCGGGCATGGTTGATGCCTTATAGACCCTAGTGATAGTGCCTAGTAACCCAACACTCTTCCAACATACCGTCCCTCTACTGAGGGTAAAGACAATGCCTGTGACTGACTCTCAGTCGAACTTATCACTCTAGAAGCTGGAACCAAGAACTTTCTTTTAGTGCTTCTCAAGTACTTAAGAATGTCCTCCACTGCTATCCAGTGACTCTCCTAATATCCGATTGATTTCTGATCACAACACCTAGTGAGTCATCTACATATGGTATGGTACATAACATCGCACACTTTGATAGAGCCTACTGCCGAAGCATAGGATATCCTTTGCACGCGAGCTCTCTCCAAATCTGTCTTGGAAGACATGTATTTGGAGAGAGTGATTTCTCAGCAAGTGGGCGAACCACCACACTTAGAATCCTCCATAATAAACCCCTTTAGTATGGTGTTTATGTATCTAGATTTGGGACACACCCAACATCCACTTAGATCTATCACCATAGATCAACTATATCATATATAACAAGAAGTAGCAGGTATCATCCAAATCATCTATTGAAAAACCTCGTGAAAAGAGGAGCTTGACCAAGTGTAGCATAGGAAACCATTTCTTATCAAGATTATGTCATCTACGTACAATGTGTGGAAGACAACCTTACTTTCTACAACCTTCTTGTATATATAAGGTTCATCTATCATTTAGATGAAGTCAAACTCTTTGACTGTCACATCAAAACAGATGTTCCAACTCTGCGATGCCTGCTTTAACCCATAAAGCAACTTGCACACGTTTCTGCTACTCCCGCTGTTTACGAAACCGTCTGGCTATATACTTATAGACGCTCCCTTCTAAATCGCTATTTAGAAAAGCAGTCATGACACCCAACCGCCAGATATCGTAGTCATGGTATGTAGCAATGGCAAGTAGGATCCGGATGGACTTAAGCATAGACACTGAAGAAAAGGTTTCATCATTATCCACTCCTAGTCGATGACGAGAACCTTTTACAACAAGTCTAGTTTTGAAAGTCTCAACTTTTCCTTATACACCAAGTAATCTTCTCAATATATATTTGCTCCTGATGGGGATTTAACCCTTTAGATAAAGCAACCAAAGTCCATACTTTATTGGTATATATGGATTCCATCTCAGATCGCTTAGCATACAGCCATTCTTACATAGTCGCCACTCCTGATGGCCTGCTCGAAATTAGTTGGGTCATCATCTCATGATGCCATCCTTGCTCCCACTGTCATAGAGAAAACCGAAGTATCTCTTAGGTGGATGAGGAACCCTACCAGATCGGCGGAGAGGCTGAGCTTCGTTTGAGACTATTGAATCCTTTGGTTTTACCAAATCATCAGCTGCTAGTTTGTCTAGCTGGAACTCCTTCAAGTTCTACCTCATGACCACAAATTTCTTCACAAGAAATACCTTTTCTAAAAAAGGTGGCATGCTGAGAAACAAAACACCTTTTGCTCCTCAGAGTGGTGGAAGATATTCCCTCGCAAATGTTTGGGATTTCCTAACAAACATACATAACTGACCTTTTCTCGAGCTTCTCCGGATTCTGCCTTTCAACATAGGCCGAACAACCCCATATCTTAACTTGTTTAAGACATGGTCTCTTCGCATTCCATATCTCATATGCAGTGGTAGGCCCTGATTTGGATGGAACCCCATTCAAAAGGCATGCAGCTTCTCAAGTGCATAACACCCAAAAGGAAACAGGTAACTCAGTAGTACTCATCATAGAGCGCGCCATATCTCATAGGGTGCGATACCTCAGCCCCGATACATCGTTGTGATGTGGTGTATTTGAAGGAGTAAGCTGAGAGAGAATCATATTCTCTAGAAAATCCAGGAGCTTCATGCCCCAAGTATTCGCCTCCTCGATCGCATCGTAGGACTATAATACTTCTATCTGTTTGGGTCTTAATTTCAAACTTATATTCCTTGAATTTCTCAAAAGTTTTAGACCTACATTTCAACAGGAACACATGTCCGAATCTTAAGAGATAGTCGATGAATGTAACGAAGTACCAAGAACCAACCTTGGCATTTATAGACATAGGACTATATACATCATCATGTATTTGTCCCAAGAGTTCACTAACTCTTTCTCTGTTTCCAGTAAATGGAGTATTGGTCATATTACCTTTGAAACAAGACCGGTAAGTATCATAAGATGAAAATTCGAACAGATTCTTATATTCATCCTTATGTAACTTAGCCGGTCGTGTCGCATTGACATGACCTTATCTATAATGCTTCAAGAAGGATTCGTTCATTTCTAAACTATTCCTCTTGTGTGTGTTCTATATACTTTGAAATGTGGTTTGATTTAGAATGCAAATGCTATTATATAACGTGCCTGATCGAATCAACTCTTGATTCAGGAAAATGTTCACAACATTATCCTCCAGAATTATATCCTTCTTTAACTTATTAAAGAAAATGATGTAATGTTGTATATAAGGTTCAATATATAATAACATTCGTTCAGAATCAATGTTTTTAATATAAGGTGATATCTTCAAACTGACTTTGCTGCAACACTTCCACCATTCTCTAATACTTAGAAATATATCACCCATTCTCCATTCTCTACCTATCTGCAGGCTATGTAACATATTACATATGCGGGATCCAGATCCGGTATCACATACCTTGGACGTAGAGGATACTAAGAAACAGTTCTTGGTAATGAACACACCTAAAGAATATGCATCAACATGCAGTTTCTTCGAATGGGTGGCATGGGAATCCAGATATTCCCCAATTTCCTACTCGTATTTATAACAGTTATAAGATAGAGCGGAACCAACGTTCCCTAGCTCAGTATAATTAGTAGGTTCGGTCAAGTCTTCAAAATCCAATTTTCTTGAGTTGCCCAAAGTCTTCAAAATCCAATTTTTCTTGGTCCAAAGTGTTTGTAGTGGGCTTGTGCATGCTTTTATTGAAATGGAGATGATGTTTTGAGTTGATTTTGGTGGTGTTGTGAGGGTTGAAGAGGAGGTGAAGAGGGTTGCCATGAGAGATGAGGAGAGGAGAGAAAAAGATGAGGATGAAGATGAGAACAATGAGCCATGACCAAGGTTTGGCCCCTCACCCACTTTCTCTCTTCTCCATACCCTTTATTTTATCATTTTCTTTTTCTTTTCTTATCTATTTACTCATCTCATTTAAAACAACAACCATGAAAGAAAATGAAGAGAAAGCCATGATAAAATGTAACAAGTGCTAAAAAACGACTTGGTGCATGTCACATACACAAAACTAGCTTAATGCACGTTTAGCGACATTTAATTGCGATTAGCAATAAAAAGTAATATAATTAATTATATAACAGTCTAAATGCTCAAATCTTATAAAACACCCTCTCTTCAGTAATTCCTATAATTTTCCAAATATTTTCCACTTTATCGCTATTTAATTATACCGCATATTAAAATATTCACAATATTTACTATTTAATTATTTAAATTCCCAAAAATAATATTTTATATTTTTCTGAAATGTTACAATTTTCCCCCTTAAATAAATTTGGTCCCCGAATTTAAATTTAAACCCCCAAAATCTAAAACATTTCAATACTCCACTCAAATCAACGGGGCTCCGAAGTCAAGGAAGATGCAGAAATAACACAGCACATTGTGTGCGCCTGAAAACGAGTATAAAACTCAAAAATCGAACTTCGTCATGCGTCACGCAAATCATCAGTTTCACATGCATATCATCGGAGTTACCATCGAGAAACAGATCTCGAAATCCGCCGCTGAAATCCAATATACACTAGTAAAATACTATAGTATGTATATAGTACGCATCCTCGAAAAATCTCCAAAAAATGAATAAAATACATGAAAAATCTTTCAAAATCATCGTGTGATGCGTAACTCATGGCACATGTGACGAACGCTCACTTGTAAAGTAATAAATGTACGTTCATATATGTTTTGCTCAAATATACGTCCCGTCATTTTTTTGAAATATCCCAAAAGGTTTTCTTTTTATAAAACGTTCGTATCGCTCATAGACACGTAAGAAATAGAGAGACTATAGCCCATTTTTGAAAACCACTGGTTAAACTTTTAATGCATGCAAAATACTCAGGTACTGTTTTCAGATCAGTCCTGTTCGGCTACTACATAACATAGTGCCCATCATGAAAACAAGGTGCTCAAGAGAAATATCAGACTCAAAAGGCGTATCCAACAATCGCGAGCGTCTGGTGCGCACGGAAATCAAATCTAAATACAAGTGCTACGAACGAGCACGAAAGCAAAACTAAGTGCAATGGGTGTGCACGAAAGCATCTGTCCAGTGCAACGGGTGTGCACGGCAACAAAATTAAGTGCATCTAGAGTGCACGAAATCTCAAACCAGTGCAACTAACCATGCACTAAGAAAAGTCCCAAATCGAGTGCATTCAGTGTGCCCAAAATATCAACCAATAACTCAAATGCGTAGACAGCAACACCGAGTGTACCAAGGTGTATGAAATCATAAACGTGTGCAAATGTGTGCATAAAACACATATCAGTGTACTGAAAGCACATATAGCCTATACCGAGTGCAGAATCAAATCGAGTGCGTACCACACGTACAAAATCAAATCAACTGTATGAAATCCATGAAATCATAAACCCGTGCTACCAAAGCACAAAATCGATATCAAGTGCAATATATATGCACAAATCGCAAATCAACACAGCGGTGTATAAAATATATATCAAGTGCAATAACTATGCGCAAAATGTAAATACCCAGTGGGTGCAGCCATGTTGCACGAAAACCAATATCCTGAAACTCAATCATCAAAACTCAAATCCAAGCAATATAAGAGTGATACTCGGATCACAAACGCAGATCGCACAAATGACATTAAGGTACACCTCCTACAATGTCAAAAAATATCGGTGCGCCCAAAACTGGCAGGGCAAGAACATCTACTTGCCACCTGCTCACGGTCTGGCGGCTTCTGACTCTGGGTCCTCATTCAATGTGGATTACCAATCTCGCAATCTTTCGGCTCATCGGCCCGGTCCGGTGTGCTAACGGAAACGATTCCGCTCTGGCACTTCTCTGGTCATCTCTCGGCTAATTATCTCGACCACTCGCAAAGCAGCACGTTACTGGCGTCGGCCTCTGGCTCTGTGAACACACGTGACAAAACTGATCCTCAATGCAAATCTCATCGCAGCAGTGTCCTGGAAGGAACCTGCTCAGGGTCTCTTTTGATCTCGCCTATGCCGAACTGTACGGAGGCAAGTACTCTTGCATAATCTTTTCTCATTTTCTGGACATCTGCGTTCTCAACACTGCATCTTCTCGGGAACTGGTCACATCCCAACGCCTTTGTAGACATATTAGATCTCCAACTTCAATAGGGAGTAACAACATCTCGTCAGTATCTCGCACGTGTTGGATATATGTATGCCCTAGAGGCCATTATATGATAGTGGATGTATTTGTATATGTATATATATTCAGTATACATTCTTGCACGACATGATAGTATGCTATCTGGTTCTTCTTTATCTGACATGTTGATTTGATCATGCTTTTATTCATTCAAACATGCTGATAAAGCCCTGAGGATATCGGCTTAACTGCTGTGATTATGATGGAGATCATACTAGTGGGACATCTCTAGTCTATAAGCAAATCCTGGAAAGTCCCTAGTCGTAGGTATATCGAGACGGGGCATTGATATACCAGAGTAGACTAGCGTATATGATACTAGACCCATACGATGGGCGATGAATGTTCCCACATTCATCGATGTTTGACATCAAGATCATATACGGGTGCTCAGTGGTGACTGGGTACACTGGACGAACTCACCGAGAACTCCTATATGGAATTATATCTAACGCCGGATAGCAGTTCTCAGGTGACACTGGTACAGGTTAGTCTGTAGACCCGAGATCGTCATACAGTCTTGTGAGTTCTCCCACTGTACTTTAATTGCCACCCTACCACGGCTCTACTGAGTCGTGCAAACAGGTGGCCGTTGGGTACAGTCCCGAGACACACGAAGGCAATGAGCGATAGGAGGGGTTTCGACTCTCCCGGTATTGGGAGTTGATGCTGTGCTGTGCCCGACTGGTTATATCAGTAAGTCCCTGGCAAGGGCTGCTGAGATTTGCTGATAAGTGTTATCAGTAGTTTCTCGATCTATTATAGACCATTCACCGGCATGACTTATTGAGTTATTGGGGTCGACGTGACCATCCCTAGGCTCGATATGCAGCATATCTGACAAAGAGACCGGACTGTACGGTAGTGTTGCCGGTTGGCTCGACGGGAGTTGTAGCAGGTTCGCTTGTTTTCTTCTGATCGCTCAATACCCGGGTGGCCGTTACGTTTAGCTGACCGCTTGCGGCTTGGGGGTGCTTGATATGATCATCACCCACTACCGGCGTATTGACGAGTCTTAGAGTCCCACAAAGGAGTTACCTAGTCCAGGCGAAACGTTGTGGTGCGCGTATGCGATATGCGCATGGACCCGATTAAAATGCGCGTATAGGATACCGTACATTGATCGGGCGGTTTGCTTTTGGTGGCGTCATATGTGATATGGCCGGATTGATAAATCAAGTTTTGATTTATCATTTAACCATTAGTTTTCTCACTTAAAACCTTTTCTTGTATATGATGGATGTATGCATGCATGTATGTTTTTCTTTCTTTCTTTCTAGTTTCATGCACATATGGATGTGCATACATACATACATACATACATCATCTGTCATGGTTTATTACACATTGAAAATGATGGCAATATAAGACTCACACCATGGATAAATATATGAATTATTATTTGATTTTGTGTTTAAAACAAAATGGAAAATGAAAGGATATTTCTTGACTTGTTTCTACATCGTTCTTTAACCTAACCATCCTCACCTACCTTTAACCATGGATTAAACTTTCCTTCTATGTTTTAAACTCTAATTAAATAATAACTCAAACATTTAACCATGGTTTGAGATGAGAAGAAATAAATATATAAGGATATATTTTCATTTCTTTTCATGAGTAATCTTTTTACTCTAGTTAAAAAGAAAGCCGTCATCTTCTTCCTCCTTCACCATTTGCTCTCTAGTTTTTTATAGTGAGCAAAATACACATCAAGAAAGGTTTTTGAAGTGAGAATTAGAACCACAACATCATTCTACTCAAGTTTAGCCCACTTGTTTAGAGTGTTATCTTCTTTTCTTTTCTTGGAAAGTGAAGTGGATAGCTTGGACGAAGGAGCTTCGGGTGGATCGTCGTGGACACTAGAAGACTTCAAGAGAACCTTCCTCCAACACTCAAGAGGCCAAAGAGTCTAGGGAAGGGAGCTACAAAGGTTGTAGTCTCGAAACCTTAGTCTTTGTTGCCTTTATTGTTTAGAAACCCTAATTTTCTAGGATCGATCCTTTGTATGCTTGCTTAACACCATAAAAATTTGAACTTTGTGACATGTGATGCTTCCAAACTCTATATAGGGTGCTAGGTAAACATAACATTGGTATCAGAGCCGACCTAGAACATTAGGCGAAACTTTTACGAAGTAAAAATCCCGATCAGATCAAAATACGACTTTTCGAGACCTTCTCTGGACAAATTTTAAAATCTGACATTTTTTAGAATTAAAAATACATAAAAAATACAGCAGGAAAAACTAAGAAACACAGTGAAATTCGAAGCCCTGATCCGTACAAACCGCCGCGGAACCGCGGCAATACCTTGCTTAGGTCGCGGCTCCGCGGCCGTACAGAGGCATCATTGCTTCAAATTTGCACAGTAATTCTTATAACTGCTTCTATAGTGTTTTAGGTATGTTTCATCTGAATATAGTACTGTATTTTCTGGAGATGGTTTTGGACTCGTCAATTCGATCGGAATTTTCATTTCGTTGCTTTTCCGGGTAAATTAGAAAGTATTGAAGTGTTTGAACGAGTATCATTTGCTCACTATTCACGGGGTTTAAATACTTTGGAGAAACGTGCAAGTTTTGTGGTGTACCCTCTAGAAGACAACAAACCTTAACTCGATTATGTGGCTGTCTTGAACTGCCCTTTGAACCTTAGGGTTTGGGGCTGTACGGCGTGCCACATGTGAGGCGTTCGCTTGACCCTTCTACGGCTGGACCGCTACTACTGTGTCACACTCCGGGTTTTTGAACTCTGCTCAAGTGTTGAGCTTTAGTGAATCTTGGGTACTTGATCGTTCGTTCGAAAACTTTAATACTGTCTGTTTATCTGGAATGTGATGCAATGTATGGAATTCATATTACAAGACATGAAATACGAAGTATGCGATATTTCGCATTTGCGATGTCTAAAGAGAATGTGGATTCCAGATATTGCAGTTTTGCACTTTCTTTTCTGTGACTGTAAGTGTAGTATGTAGTGGTATTGCCGATTGTCGTTGCTATACGTCGACGACAATCGGTGTATGCATACTTACTTACGTTGATGATATGAGATATTATGTGTTGCTGAGATATGATGTGCATGATTGTCGCGATTGAATAGCCGGGGGGTTTTATGTGAGATGAGAGTTTTATATTTTCATTCATGTAAATTCAAATGTAATGTAATATTCTTTAATTTGGGGCACTTCCGGGTTGAGGTTGCTGCCACCAGTGTTGTATATTATTTACTTTTCCGCATTAGGATGGACCCAAGGAGGGGAGCACAGGTGACCGGGTTCTGGGGTTCAGTGGGAGGCCATCTCGAGGAGTCGAGACCGGGTCTCCTAAACTCCAGAATTGGTAGGGTCGCTTGCCGCTCTCGTAGGGGTCCAGGGTGTGGGCTTGGCTATTCATCGCGACTGTGGAATCCGTAATTTCTATTCTGTCTAAATACAAAATACGGACGTCCTAGTATATCCCACATTATATCTATGTTTCTGCTGCCGGTGTTCTGTGATATCTGAGACGAATGACATATTATTTATATGATATATAGTAGACGTTGCTTATGTTTTACACCCGCGCTAGTCCCGTCCCGGTATGCTGTTAGTTAAGTAACCTAACGGTGCATAACGGAACATTGCGACGAATGCGGATGGCATAAGCGTACGTGTTATTTTCGTTTCTTTTCTGTGATTGGCTTAAGGACTTAAATGATGGGATTACATTAATGTGATTAATGTAAAGAAAATAAACATAAAAAGATGTTGTAGAATCGGATTTAAAATCCACTCGGCTATTTATGAAAAAGCTACATTTCAAAACTGCGGAGCTTAAGCCACTCCTTTTGAAAACCATTTGATTCTACGACAATATCAAGTTCAAAGTGTTAAAGATTTTCTTAAAAATCATCCGCAACCCTCCGTCATTTTAGGAAGTAGAGTACTTAGTATTCGTGCTACGTTTGTTGACTTTAGTTAAGGCGTAGTGTACGGTAGCTAAGTGATGTCTTCCTACATTGCATATAATGCAGATTAATTAGGACATTCATACGACTTTGTTGACCATAGTTAAGGGTCATATGGGTGGGTCTAATTGATCAAGAAATGACGGGTAGAACTTGACTGGTGCTTATGATTTGTTGACCATAGTTAAGGTCATAAGTACTAGGGGTAAAAATCATATCGGGAATTTCAAGTGTTGAGATTTGCAATGAGATTGCATACCTTCCATATGATGGTTGGATCCCGATCCTACTGTGGGCAATAGTTGCTCCTAGGAGAGTTTTGCAGTTTACAATTAGCTAACTCATTAGGTGTCTAGAAAGGTGTTGACGGGGCTCCGCCTCTGCGAAAACGAGGTTTACTTTAATTAGGTCCGTGCGAAAGCATGGGGAACCTCCCACAAGTACCGACACTGGCCTGGCTGAACGATTAGCGAAGTTGTAGACTGTAATTAATCCTGGCTAGTTTTCATTTTAAGGTTTGAAAGAAAAACTTGATTAAAGCAGTGGGAGACATCGATTAGACAAGATAATAACCAATCTGATCTATGCAAGAGCTTTCGCTGAGTGTATTCTTTTCTCTCTCTTAATGGCAGATACCAATGACTGGACTCAAGCTTCTACTAGATAAAAACAAACTTAATGGGACCAATTATAAAGACTGGCTGAGAAATCTGAAAATAGCCTTGACTTATGATAAAGTATCATATGTCCTCACGGCTTTAGCCCCGCACGTCCCAGGTCCAAAATCCTCAGTTGCGGACAAAGAAGTCCGGAAGACATGGGACGCTGATTGTGCCATGGCCAAATGCCTCGCGCTTGCATCGATGGACAATACACATCAAAAGTAGCACGAGAATATGGACATTCAAACCATATTGCTCCATACAAAGGAGTTGTATGGAGAGCAATCCCGTGTATTGCGATACGAAGCATCAAAGAAATTGTTTCAGATGCGAATGGCCCCCGGCACACCAGTAAGAGACCATGTTCTGAAGATGATAGCTCTTATAAAAGAGCTTGAGGGCCTTGGGTGGACTATGGACAATGAACAATATATAGGTTTTATTCTGCAGTCCCTCCCCTCCACCTTTGCTCAATTCATAGTGAACTTCAACATGCACGGCATGGAGAAGGAACTCCTTGTACTCCTTAACATGTTAAGGAGTGCAGAGAGCACTATGAAGTCAGCAAAAACTTCCGTTATGATTGTTGGACAGTCTTCCTCTTCTCGCCCGAAAGCTAAGGCCAAGGGAAAGAAAAAGAAGAAGCCCACCAATCCTGAGGGTGGAGTTAAAAAGGTGAAGGGAAAGGAAAAGTCCAAAGCTGGAGACTCGGGGAAAGGAGAATGTTTTCATTGCCACAAGACAGGACATTGGAAGCGCAACTGTACGGAGTACTTGAACCTCAAGAAGAAGTATGGGGATGCTTCCGCTTCAGGTGTGTTTGTGACAGAAAACTGTTTTTCAATAAACTCTGCTTCCTGGGTATTAGATACCGGTTCAGGTTCTCACATTTGCAACTCTATGCAGGGGCTGAGAAATAGCAAAGTTTTGAAGACAGGTGACCATACTCTCCGCGTTGGAAATGGTTCCAATGTACATACAGTCGCAGTGGGATAGTATCACTTGGGGTTGCCATCTGGATGTATTTTGGTTTTGAATCCTTGTTATATTGTACCTAGTATGCTTTGTAATATAATATCTATTTCTTTGTTGGACAATGAAGGATATAATTTTGTATTGCAGAACAATGTTATGAACATTCACCTAAATCAAATGTTGGTTTGGTATGGTACGCTTAATAACGGGATATATGTCCTAAATCAACACACAGTTTTCAGTATACAACACACTAATAAAAGAAAACTTTCAGAATTAAATGAAGCTTTTCTTTGGCACTGTAGACTTGGTCTTAACGAAACAAGACTAAACAAGTTACACAAAGATGGATATTTAAACTCCTTTGAATATAAATCTTATGCGACTTGCCAGTCTTGTATCAAGGATAAAATGACCAAAACTCCATTTACCGGACATGGAGAAAGAGCTACTGAGCTCCTAGGCCTCATACATAGTGATGTATGCGGGCCAATGTCTACACAGGCTAGAGGCGGTTTTTCATACTTCATTACATTCACTGACGATTTCTCAAGATTCGGTCATGTATTTTTATTAAAGCACAAGTCCGAAGCTTTTGAGAAATTCATTGAATATGAACAGGAAGTAGAAAAACAAACCGGCTTGAGTATCAAAATGCTTCGATCAGATCGAGGTGGTGAGTATCTCAGTACAGAATTCGCAAACTTCCTAAAAGAGAATGGGATTCTCTCTCAGCTCACTCCTCCTTACACACCACAGCACAACGATGTGTCTGAACGACGGAATAGGACCCTATTAGATATGGTCCGATCCATGATGAGTGATGCTGAGTTACCCATCTCATTTTGGGGGCATGCATTGGAGACTGCAGCGTATCTACTGAACAGGGTTCCAACCAAAGCCGTGTCTACCATGCTATATGAGATATGGCATGGGAAGAGACCATCTCTTAAGAGAATTAAGATTTGGGGTTGCCCGGCCTATGTTAAAAAGCAGAATCCGGACAAACTCGAGACACGGTCAGTCATCTGTAATTTTGTGGGGTATCCAAAGAATTCTTATGGATATATATTCTACCACAAAGAGGAACAGAAGGTGTTTGTTTCTCAGTATGCCACATTCTTGGAAAAAGAGTTTTTCACAGATAAAGATGATGGCAAAGTGGTGGATCTAGAAGAAGTTCTAGAGACACAAACTACAAATGACGATTTGGTTGAACCGGCTGTTGCAATAGAAACTGAGGAACCTCGGCCACTCCGAATGTCTGGTAGGACTTCTCGCCCACCGGATAGGTACTACGGTTTCCTCATTGATGGTGACAGAGAAGACTGCATCATGGATGATGATGATACTACCAGTTTTCAGCAAGCTATCACGAGTGGAGACTCTGTGAAGTGACTGGATGCCATGAGATCCGAAATGGAGTCTATGTACACCAACAAAATATGGACTTTGGACGTTGTACCCCCTGGGGTAAAACCTGTGGGATGCAAATGGATCTTTAAAAGAAAGATTGGTGTCGATGGGCAGGTAGAGACCTATAAGGTAAGACTTGTGGCGAAGGGTTTTCGTCAAAGACCAGGTTTGGACTATGACGAAATTTTTTCGCCCGTAGCCATGCTTAAATCCATTCGGATCCTACTTGCTATTCCTGCTCACTACGACTATGAAATCTGGAAGATGGACGTTAAAACAGCATTTCTAAATGGAGATTTAGAAGAATGCGTTTATATGGATTAGCCAGAGGGCTTCATTGACAGTGGGAGCAGCGGGAAAGCATGTAGATTGCTTAAATCCATATATGGGTTAAAGCAGGCATCTCGGAGTTGGAACATCTGTTTCGATGATGTTATCAAAGAGTTTGATTTCATCAAAAATCCAGATGAACCTTGTGTTTATAAGAAGGCAGTAGGAAGAGCTGTCACATTCCTCGTATTGTACGTGGATGACATTCTTATGATAGGAAATGATATTCCTATGCTACAGTCGGTCAAATCTTTCTTATCACTAAGATTCTCTATGAAGGACCTGGGTGATGCCATATACATCCTGGGCATTAGGTGTTAGTGTATATGCCCTAGAGGCCATTACTGTATCATACTAGTTTGTATATTACTTGATGGAAGCTTGGGATATTCATCTTGTATAAACAATCTTGCTCAATATAGTAGTATGCTACTTGGTTTGTTTCTACTTCAATGTGTACTTGTGTTTATTTCAGTATATCACTTATACGCATTAGTGGAGCCCTTAGGATCTTTGCTTGATTACCAGCGTTGTGATGGCAGTCACACTAGTGGGGGCTGGGTAATCTATAGGCACATCCTTATACAGGTCCCTAGTCGTAGGACTATCGAGACAGGGCATCGATACTCCGGAGTAGACTAGCGTATGCGCTTCTCATCCCAGTGTGGGAGATAGTCTGTCCCACAGCCATCAGTACGTCGTACTGGAGATAGTATACGGGTGCTCGTTGGGTTACGAGTACACTGGACAGGACTCGTCGGGAACTGACAGGTTGGTATTATACCTATCGTCAGTTATCAGTTCCCAGGTGACATGAGTACAGCTTAGTCCGCTGACTTGACACTGGCACTTCGCCTCGAGTGTGTTCCCACTGCACTTTGATCACTACCCTACCACGGCTCAAAGGAGTCGGGCAAACAGGTGATGGTTGGTTGCAGTCCCGAAGCACTTGGAGGCAGTGACGGTTAGATAGGATTCGTCTCTCCCGGTATTGGGGGTTGACATCGCGCTGTGTCTAGGAGAGCCATTACACGAGTAGTCCCTGGCCAGGGCAAGCGAGATATACTGGTAGGTTTCCAGTGTTATCTCAGGGTGTTTTGGGCTTCGCTCCGACATGACTTGTACCGGTATTGGGGGACTGACGTTTTACCGCCCCCTAGGCCCGACATGCGATGTATCAGACGAACTGACCGGACTGTACGGAGAATGTCACATTCAGACTCAGTAGGAGTTCAGATGGGGTTTCACCTCGTCAGCCTTCTTGTCGGCATCTACCTGGGGACCGTTACGCACAGCTAGTGCCGCTTGCGGTCTGTGGTTAAACCCACTGCCAGCGTAGTGTCGAGTCTTTAGAGTCCCACACAGAGGGTATTCGCCTCTGGGGAAAACAGAGTAAAGGTCGCATGGTTTTGCGACAGGGTTCGTTCTCATCCGTGCACTTGTGCACGTTTGGAGTCCGGACGGATTATACTGGCAGGCTCTGGTTTGAGCCAGATACTGGTATATATTTTGGGGTTGCTTTTATCTCTTGGTATTCTTGTTCCTCGGAACGAGAATGCAGGTGTGTATGCACAGTTGCTTGAGGCGGAGGATGAGATATTTCATTAGGGTTTCGGAACGGGTGCGTATGCACAATTGACAGTCTTCATTTTCCAAACCCTAATGGATTTATATATTATCTATTAATAATAGTAATTAAATGAGAATTATGTTATGGTTGATTTTGTTGACTTGTTGACCATGGTTGAATGTTGACCACCATCATGCTTTGAAAGATCCTCCTTGATTCATGCTTACATTTCATTTAATGAAGCATGATAGTGGTCATTCCAAATTGCCATCAACTATTCTTATTTTGAATTATTATTATTTAGATAATTGTTTTTCTTTTGGCATTATGGTTGCAAGAAAGAAAAACATAGCTCATTATCTCATTTAGCTTCTCTCTCCTCACTTCATCTTCTTCTTCCTCTAGCAAAGAGAAACCTTCTCATGTGTTGAGAATCCTTCTCTTTAAAAAGAAAAGCAAACCCTAGTCACTCTCTACTCATTCTAGGTTCAAGGTTTAGCAAGCCGGAAACCCTAGTTCACTCAATGATCGAGGAAGAGCCCAAAGGTCGAACCTTCGAGGTGGATCCATCTTCGACGGAAGAAGGCGACAAGAAGAGAACCATCAACCTCTACAAGTTTTGAAGAAGAAGGAGTTCAAGTTTAGGTATAACCTTCATCCGAGTAGCTAACTCCCTTTAGCGTTTTTGCTAGTTTAGTTTAGACACGATCCCGACCTTGTTTAGTCCATGTTGCCTCTTGCGATAAAAATTTGTTTTTTATACCGTTTCCGCCTCCCCGTAAGCACCGGGGGTCGCAATATGGACTTACAGTGGTATCAGAGCCTAACTAAACTTAAACTAGCTTGGTAGCGAAGTGTATGGAAGTTCGAAACCGAAAAATCGCAAAACCGGAAAAACCAAAACCCCAAGTTTCTGTTGAATTTTTTTCTGCTCTAAATGAAAAACTTTATACTTGTAAATTCGGCTCAGGGTTTTGTTTGAACAGCCAAGAAAAACGATGCACTAATTCACTTAAACCGCCGCGCTTCCGCGGCACGAGGTAGGCATGTGCCGCGGAAGCGCCGCAGTTTATTTTCCTCTCTGCATCGTTTTTCGTGCAGTGTTCTTCTGGTGGGATTTTGGGATTTTTCAGATGTATTATATGTACCCAGATTTTCCAGAACAGAAATTCACTTTTGGGGTCCTATAATTCCGTATTTTTTTCCGAACTTCACTGCACTTTGGCTATGTTGGTTATATCTGTGATGTTTGCATGTATTGAACGTCGGCTAATCGCTATAAGTCGATTAGTCGGGGTTATACATGATCTGTGTTTGATATTGGATTGTGTATATGAATCTGTTGGACTGTCGCGGGTGAATAGCCGGGGTGGATGTGAGATGAGCTTTTGTTTTTCTTTCATTCATTTGTAAATGTAAATTGATGTAATAATATTATTTGTTTGGCCGCACAACCGGGTCGGGGTTGTAGCCGTCAATTCTTTTTACTGTTTTTGCTCCTAGATAGACCCATGGAGGGGTGCACAAACTGCCGAGTACTTGGCGGGTAGTTTGCCGCACCCGTAGGGGTCTTGGGTGGGGTATTTGGCTATTCACCGCGACCGTGTAATCCGCTTTTCGTTGCAGGCTCGAAAGGATTGCGGATTGCTAGTATATCCAATGTATTCATCTGTGATCTGTAATGTCTATCATTGCTTTCTATTTAGGCGTTGCTTATGTTTTACAGCCGCGCTAGCCCAGCCCCCGCTCTGTCGTTAGTTAAGTAACCTAACGAGTGATGACGGGACCCCGTGGCGAATGCGAATGGCATAAGCGTACGTCATATTTTGGTTGTTTTCTGCAATGGTAGGATTAAATGATGGGACGCATTAAAAGAACTAATGCAAGAATATCACGCATTAAAAGAACTAATGCAAGATAATAAACCAAGCTAAAATCGTTGGAACACTTTCGAAAAACCACTCGGTTCTTTTCAAAACTAACTTTTAAATGCGGAGCTTGAGCCACTCCTTCTAAAAGCTATCTCGTTCCATCGATTATATCAAGTTCACTACGTTCACGGTTTTACCAAAACCATTCGTAGCCCTCCGTCATTTCGCATGAATAGGCAATAGTATTCAAGCTGTGTATTTTGGCCAAAGTCAAGGCACAGTGATTGGTAGCTATTGGGTGTTCATGTGTAGCATAGATAGATGCGTTGGTTTGGGACAGTCGTGCTGCCATTTTGGCCAAAGTCAAGGGTATGTACGGATGGATCCAAATTAACCTGGAAAGTGACGGGTAGAACTTGACATGTGACTTATGATATTTTGGCCAAAGTCAAGGTCATAAGAGCATGGGGCAAAAATCCACATCGGGAGTTTCATAAGTACTGAAACTTGCTAGATTTGCATACCATTTGGAGTGTGATGATTATGGTAGGATTCCTTCATTTTCGTCACGCGATGATATTTGGATCCCGATCCTACTGTGAGTATATGCTACTCCTCGGGAAATTTCTCACTAAACGATCAATGCTATAAACCTAGTAGGTGCCTAGAAAGCTGTTAGCGGGGCTACGCCCCCAGGGAAAAGAGGTTCTTAAATTAAGGAACTTCGCGAAAGCGTTGGAAAACCTCCCTCGAAGTACCGACACTGGCCTGGCTGAACGGTTAAGCAAGTATTGTACGGTGGGATTGATCCCGGCTAATTCTTCCTTTGTGGTTTGAGGAGGGATTCGAGAGACAGTGGGAGCCATCCTGTTTAGACAAATTAAAAACCATTCTAAACTTGCAAGAGCATCGTGCTAAGTGTTTCTTCTCTCCCCCTGCAGCGACCAAATCGAAATGACTGGACTTAAGTTACTTCTAGATAAAAACATACTGACAGGGCCAAACTACAAAGATTGGCTCAGGAATGTCAAATTGGCAATCGCTTACGACAAGCTGGGGTATCTTCTTACCACCAAAGCTCCCCCCGTCCCAGGTCCCACATCCAGCGTCGCGGATAAGGAAATCCGTAAGACTTGGGAGATTGATTGCGCGAAGGCCAGGTGCCTCGTGCTTGCCTCTATGGACAACGAACATCAGAGGAGGCATGAGAATATGGACCTCGAGTCCATATTTCTCCATACAAAAGAACTGTATGGAGAGCAGTCTCGTATCGCAAGATACGAAGTGTCGAAGAAGTTGTTTTCGACAAAGTTGGCCGTCGGATCATCGGTAGCGGACCACGTGCTTAAGATGATTGGCTACACTGAGGAGCTCGCGGAACTTGGGACCACGTTGGATAGTGAACTCTATACAGATTTAATTCTCCAGTCCTTTCCATCCACTTACGCCCAGTTCATACTGAATTTCAACTTGCAAGAAAAGGAAGTTGAACTTTCAGAACTCCTCAACCTGCTGAGGAGCGCAGAGGGCACCCTACAGAAGGGTAGGGAAACACCCGCTTTGTTTGTAGGAGGATCTTCTTCCTCTAGGTCCAAGGCGAAAGCCAAGGGAAAGAGGAAGAAAGCCCCCGCCAAACCAAGAGGCGGTGTTAGTAAAGTGGGTACGAAGGGAAAGGAAAAGGCAACAAAGATAGCGGGGAAGCTTGTTGGTAAAGAGGAATGCTTCTATTGTCACAAGAGTGGACACTGGAAGAAAGATTGCAGGGCTTGGAAAGCCAGGACACAGGAACTGAAGCAGGTTGCGGCTTCAGCTTCAGGTGTGTATGTTATTGAAAACTGTCTTTCTATAAACTCTACTTCCTGGGTATTGGATACCGGATCAGGATCTCATATCTGTAATTCTTTGCAGGCGTTGAGAAGCCGTAGTGTTTTGAAGGCAGGTGACATGACCCTCAGAGTTGCGAACGGAGCTAGCATGGATGCTAAAGCCGTGGGGGACTATCACCTGGGAATGTCAGATGGGCATGTTTTGGTTTTGCGTAATTGCATTTTTGTACCCAACGCAACTTGTAATATCATTTCTTTATCTTTGGTTTCTAAAGAAGGTTATGAATTTGCGTTTGTAAGTAATGTTGTCAGCATTCACCTTAATCAAGTTCTGATTGGGTCAGGTACACTGAGCAATGGTATATACGTATTAAACCAACCACAGATTTTCAATGTCCAGAATACACACAAAAGAAAGTCTCCAGATATCAATTAGACTTTCTTATGGCATTGTAGACTGGGTCACATCAATGAGAGAAGGTTGACTAAGTTACATACAGAAGGATATTTGGATCCGTTCGAATATCAATCATATGCCACTTGTCAATCCTGTCTCAAAGGAAAGATGACAAAGACTCCGTTCACTGGACATGGAGTAAGAGCGAGCGAGCTCTTGGGACTCGTACACAGCGACGTGTGCGGTCCAATGTCTACACATGCGCGAAGTGGTTATTCTTAATTCATTACTTTTACGGATGATTTTTCAAGATACGGTTATGTCTTCTTAATGAAACATAAGTCCGAAGCTTTTGAAAAATTCCAGGAATTTAAGAATGAAGTAGAAAAACAAACCGGCAAAAGTATCAAGATTCTAAGATCGGATCGAGGTGGAGAATACTTAAGTGCCGAGTTCCTGAATTATTTAAAAGAGAACGGGATTCTCTCTCAGCTTACTCCTCCATACACTCCGCAACACAACGGTGTATCGGAGAGACGGAACCGAACCCTATTGGATATGGTACGGTCCATGATGAGTAACGCTGAGTTACCGCGATCATTCTGGGGGTATGCACTAGAATCAGCTGCGTACCTTTTGAACCGAGTTCCTACTAAGACTGTGCCTACTACACCATATGAGATGTGGTGTGGGAAGAGACCCCATCTCAGTCACATTAAGACTTGGGGAAGTCCAGCTTTTGTTAAAAAGCAGCATGCGGACAAGCTCGAGGCGTGCTCAGTACTGTGTAAGTTTGTGGGATATCCAAAGAATTCCAAGGGATATCTCTTCTACTACGAAGAGGAACAAAAAGTTCTTGTTTCTCGTCATGCCCACTTTCTAGAACATCAGTTCTTAGAAAAAGAATTAAGTGGGAGCGCAGTAGAACCGGAAGAAATTCCAGAACCACAGACTATTACTGAAAGCTTAGTGGAACCAGAGGGTTCAAATGAACAGGACATTCCTACGCCGCTCCGCAGAAGTAGTAGGCAGTCTCATCCGCCCGAGAGATACTACGGTTTTCTCATAGACGGGGATAGAGAGGATTGCATCATAGACTATGATGAGCCTACTAGCTTCCAGCAGGCCGTTCAGAGCGTAGACTCGGTAAAATGGCTGGATGCAATGCGGACCGAAATGGAGTCCATGTACACCAACAAAGTATGGACGTTGGACATTGCTCCAGACGGGGTAAAACCCGTAGGATGCAAGTGGATCTTCAAAAGGAAGATTGGTGTAGATGGACAGGTTGAGACCCATAAAGCTAGACTTGTAGCAAAGGGTTTCCGTCAAAGACCTGGCTTGGACTATGACGAAACCTTTTCTCCAGTGGCTATGCTGAAATCCATTCGGATCCTTCTTGCCATTGCTGCCTTCCACGATTATAAGATTTGGCAGATGGACGTAAAAACCGCTTTTCTAAATAGAAATTTAGAGGAGTGTGTCTATATGGATCAGCCAGAGGGTTTCATTCAGAGTGGGAGCAGCGGAAAGGTGTGCAAGTTGCTTAAGTCCATCTATGGACTAAAGCAGGCATCACGGAGTTGGAACATCTGTTTTGATGAGACGGTCAAGGAATTTGACTTTATCAAAAATCCAGATGAACCATGCATCTATAGTAGATTTGTAGCGAGAACTGTAGTATTCCTTATTTTATACGTGGATGACATTCTCTTAATAGGAAATGACATTCCTATGCTACAATCTGTCAAGGGTTTCTTGTCACACAGGTTCTCCATGAAAGACCTGGGTGATGCCTCATACATCCTGGGGATCCGGATCCATCGTGATAGATCCAAGAGGATATTAGGACTTTCACAGTCCAGGTACATCGACACCGTACTGAAAAGATTCAGTATGGAATATTCCAAGCGCGGTAACCTACCGGCTTGTCACGGGATCACCCTCTCTAAAGAGATGTCTCCTAAGACTGATTTGGAGAGGGATCGCATGTCTATTATACCCTACGCTTCTGCGGTAGGCTCTATAATGTATGCGATGTTGTGTACCAGACCGGATGTAGCTTATGCACTGAGTGTAGTAAGCCGGTATCAGTCAAACCCTGGGGAGAAACATTGGATAGCAGTAAAGAACATTCTCAAGTACCTGAGAATGACTAAGGAGATGTTCTTGGTGTATGGCGGAAAAGACCTCCAGATTGAGGCCTTTGCTGACTCCAGCTTCCAGAGTGACAAGGATGATTCCAAGTCCATGTCGGGTTTTGTCTTTACCCTCAATGGAGGGGCGGTGTGTTGGAAGAGTTCCAAACAGGAAACCGTTGCAGACTCGACTATGGAAGCAGAATACATCGCTGCATCTGATGCCGCAAAAGAAGCTGTCTGGATAAGGAAGTTCTTAAAAGAACTTCAGGTAGTTCCGTCCATTGTTGACCCAGTACCTCTGTATTGCGACAACAACGGGGCTATAGCTTTAGCAAAGGAACCCAGGTCCCATCAGAGATCCAGGCACATCTTGAGGCGGTATCACCTGATCAGGGAGATCGTGGATCGCAAGGAGATCGAGGTTCGAAGGGTTGCTTCAGAAGAGAACACTGCAGATCCATTCACCAAGGCCTTACCCCAGACTCAGTTCGAGCGGCTGATCGAGATGATAGGTCTTCGGTACGCCAGTTCATGGCCTTAGTGCAAGTGGGAGATTGTTAGTGTATATGCCCTAGAGGCCATTACTGTATCATACTAGTTTGTATATTACTTGATGGAAGCTTGGGATATTCACCTTGTATAAACAATCTTGCTCAATATAGTAGTATGCTACTTGGTTTGTTTCTACTTCAATGTGTACTTGTGTTTATTACAGTATATCACTTATACGCATTAGTGGAGCCCTTAGGATCTTTGCTTGATTACCAGCGTTGTGATGGCAGTCACACTAGTGGGGGCTGGGTAATCTATAGGCACATCCTTATACAGGTCCCTAGTCGTAGGACTATCGAGACAGGGCATCGATACTCCGGAGTAAACTAGCGTATGCGCTTCTCATCCCAGTGTGGGAGATGGTCTGTCCCACAGCCATCAGTACGTCGTACTGGAGATAGTATACGGGTGCTCGTTGTGTTACGAGTACACTGGACAGGACTCGTCGGGAACTGACAGGTTGGTATTATACCTATCGTCAGTTATCTGTTCCCAGGTGACATGAGTACAGCTTAGTCCGCTGACTTGACACTGGCACTTCGCCTCGAGTGTGTTCCCACTGCACTTTGATCACTACCCTACCACGGCTCAAAGGAGTCGTGCAAACAGGTGATGGTTGGGTGCAGTCCCGAAGCACTTGGAGGCAGTGACGGTTAGACAGGATTCGTCTCTCCCGGTATTGGGGGTTGACATCGCGCTGTGTCTAGGAGAGCCATTACACGAGTAGTCCCTGGCCAGGGCAAGCGAGATATACTGGTAGGTTTCCAGTGTTATCTCAGGGTGTTTTGGGCTTCACTCCGACATGACTTGTACTGCTATTGGGGGACTGACGTTTTACCGCCCCCTAGGCCCGACATGCGATGTATCAGACGAACAGACCGGACTGTACGGAGAATGTCACATTCAGACTCAGTAGGAGTTCAGATGGGGTTTCACCTCGTCAGCCTTCTTGTCGGCATCTACCTGGGGACCGTTACGCACAGCTAGTGCCGCTTGCGGTCTGTGGTTAAACCCACTGCCAGCGTAGTGTCGAGTCTTTAGAGTCCCACACAGAGGGTATTCGCCTCTGGGCAAAACAGAGTAGAGGTCGCATGGTTTTGCGACAGGGTTCGTTCTCATCCGCGCACTTGTGCACGTTTGGAGTCCGGACGGATTATACTGGCAGGCTCTGGTTTGAGCCAGATACTGGTATATATTTTGGGGTTGCTTTTATCTCTTGGTATTCTTGTTCCTCGGAACGAGAATGCAGGTGTGTATGCACAGTTGCTTGAGGCGGAGGATGAGGTATTTCATTAGGGTTTCGGAACGGGTGCGTATGCACAGTTGACAGTCTTCATTTTCCAAACCCTAATGGATTTATATATTATCTATTAATAATAGTAATTAAATGAGAATTTTGTTTTGGTTGATTTTGTTGACTTGTTGACCATGGTTGACTTGTTGACCATGGTTGAATGTTGACCACCATCATGCTTTGAAAGATCCTCCTTGATTCATGCTTACATTTCATTTAATGAAGCATGATAGTGGTCATTCCAAATTGCCATCAACTATTCTTATTTTGAATTATTATTATTTAGATAATTGTTTTTCTTTTGGCATTATGGTTGCAAGAAAGAAAAACATAGCTCATTATTTCATTTAGCTTCTCTCTCCTCACTTCATCTTCTTCTTCCTCTAGCAAAGAGAAACCTTCTCATGTGTTGAGAATCCTTCTCTTTAAAAAGAAAAGCAAACCCTAGTCACTCTCTACTCATTCTAGGTTCAAGGTTTAGCAAGCCGGAAACCCTAGTTCACTCAAAGATCGAGGAAGAGCCCAAAGGTCGAACCTTCGAGGTGGATCCATCTTCGACGGAAGAAGGCGACAAGAAGAGAACCATCAACCTCTACAAGTTTTGAACAAGAAGGAGTTCAAGTTTAGGTATAAACTTCATCCGAGTAGCTAACTCCCTTTAGCGTTTTTGCTAGTTTAGTTTAGACACGATCCCGACCTTGTTTAGTCCATGTTGCCTCTTGCGATAAAAATTTGTTTTTTATACCGTTTCCGCCTCCCCGTAAGCACCGGGGGTCGCAATATGGACTTACATTAGGATCTATAGGGATAGATCCAAAAAGTTATTGGGATTGTCCCAAACCAGGTACATCAACACCATCCTAAAAAGGTTTAGTATGGAAGACTCCAAGCGGGGTGCCTTACCCGCTTGCCATGGGGTCACTCTCTCCAAGGATTCTTGTCCAAAGACCGATGAAGAGAGAGTTCGCATGAGCGTTATACCCTATGCTTCGGCAGTAGGATCTATAATGTATGCGATGTTATGTACACGCCCAGATGTAGCTTATGCACTTAGTGTTGTAAGCAGGTATCAATCCAACCCAGGGGAGAACCACTAGACAGCTGTGAAGAACATTCTTAAGTACTTGCGAAGGACTAAAGAATTGTTCTTGGTGTATGGTAATGGAGATCTCCAAATGGAGGCCTTTACCGATTCGAGCTTCCAGAGCGATAAGGACGATAGCAAATCTATCTCTGGGTTTGTATTTACACTCAATGGAGGGGCGATAAGTTGGAAGAGTTCCAAACAGGATACCGTTGCAGACTCAACGATGGAAGCTGAGTACATTGCTGCGAATGATGCCGCCAAGGAAGCCGTCTGGATGAAGAAGTTCGTCTCGGAGCTAGGAGTAGGTCCAACCATTATTGATCCAATACCTATGTATTGTGATAATAATGGGGCTATGGCGTTAGCCAAGGAGCCCAGATCCCATCAGCGGTCCAGACACATCCTGAGGCGTTTTCGTTTGATCCGAGAGATTGTAGATCGCCGCGAGATCGAGATTAGGAGAGTAGACACAAAGAATAACGCCGCAGATCCATTCACCAAGGCCCTCCCTCAACCGCAGCATGAGCGACTTTTTGAGATGTTGGGTATGAGATACACCAATAACTGGCCTTAGTGCAAGTGGGAGATTGTTGGATATATGTATGCCCTAGAGGCCATTATATGATAGTGGATGTATTTGTACATGTTTATATATTCAGTATACATTCTTGCTCGACATGATAGTATGCTATCTGGTTCTTCTTTATCTGACATGTTGATTTGATCATGCTTTTATTCATTCATACATGCTGATAAAGCCCTGAGGATATCGGCTTGACTGCTGTGATTATGATGGAGATCATACTAGTGGGACATCTGTAGTCTATAAGCATATCCTGGAAAGTCCCTAGTCATAGGTATATCGAGACGGGGCATTGATATACCAGAGTTGACTAGCGTATATGATACTAGACCCATACGATGGGCGATGAATGTTCCCACATTCATCGATGTTTGACATCAAGATCATATACGGGTGCTCAGTGGTGACTGGGTACACTGGACGGACTCACCGAGAACTCCTATATGGAATTATATCTAACGCCGGATAGCAGTTCTCAGGTGACACTGGTACAGGTTAGTCTGTAGACCCGAGATCGTCATACAGTCTTGTGTGTTCTCCCACTGTACTTTGATTGCCACCCTACCACGGCTCTACTGAGTCATGCAAACAGGTGGCCGTTGGGTATAGTCCCGAGACACACGAAGGCAATGAGCGATAGGAGGGGTTTCGACTCTCCCGGTATTGGGAGTTGATGCTGTGCTGTGCCCGACTGGTTATATCAGTAAGTCCCTGGCCAGGGCTGCTGAGATTTGCTGATAAGTGTTATCAGTAGTTTCTCGATCTGTTATAGACCATTCACCGGCTTGACTTATTGAGTTATTAGGGTCGACGTGACCATCCCTAGGCTCGATATGCAGCATATCTGACGAAGTGACCGGATTGTACGGTAGTTTTGTCGGTTGGCTCGACGGGAGTTGTAGCAGGTTCGCTTGTTTTCTTCTGATCGTTCAATACCCAGGTGGCCGTTACGTTTAGCTGACCGCTTGTGGTTTGGGGGTGCTTGATATGATCATCACCCACTACCGGCGTATTGACGAGTCTTAGAGTCCCACAAAAGAGTTACCTAGTCCAGGCGAAACGTTGTGGTGCGCGTATGCGATATGCGTAAGGACCCGATTAAAATGCGCGTATAGGATACCGTACATTGATCGGACGGCTTGATTTTGGTGGGGTCATATGTGATATGGCCGGATTGATAAATCAAGTGTTGATTTATCATTTAACCATTAGTTTTCTCACTTAAAACCTTTTCTTGTATATGATGGATGTATGCATGCATGTATGTTTTTCTTTCTTTCTTTCTAGTTTCATGCACATATGGATGTGCATACATACATACATACATACATCATCTATCATGGTTGATTACACATTGAAAATGATGGCAATATAAGACTCACACCATGGATAAATATATGAATTATTATTTAAAACAAAATGGAAAAGGAAAGGATAATTCTTGACTTGTTTCTGCATCCTTCTTTAACCTAACCATCCTCACCTACCCTTAACCATGGATTAAACTTTCCTTCGATGTTTTAAACTCTAATTAAATAATAACTCAAACATTTAACCATGGTTTGAGATGAGAAGAAATAAATATATAAGGATATATTTTCATTTCTTTTCATGAGTAATCTTTTTACTCTTGTTAAAAAGAAAGCCATCATCTTCTTTCTCCTTCACCATTTGCTCTCTAGTTTTTTATAGTGAGCAAAATAGACATCAAGAAAGGTTTTTGAAGTGAGAATTAGAACCACAACATCATTCTACACAAGTTTAGCCCACTTGTTTAGAGTGTTATCTTCTTTTCTTTTGTTGGAAAGTGAAGTGGATAGCTTGGACGAAGGAGCTTCGGGTGGATCGTCGTGGACACTAGAAGACTTCAAGAGAACCTTCCTCCAACACTCAAGAGGCCAAAGAGTCTAGCGAAGGGAGCTACAAAGGTTGTAGTCTCGAAACCCTAGTCTTTGTTGCCTTAATTGTTTAGAAACCCTAATTTTCTCGGATCGATCCTTTGTATGCTTGCTTAGCACCATAAAAATTTGAACTTTGTGACATGTGATGCTTCCAAACTCTACATAGGGTGCTAGGTAAACCTAACAATACGAACCTCTGGCTCCACTCGTCTGTATCATCGTCCACTTCGACGTCACGTCATGCTACCTGCATACTGCAATTGTCCCCAGCAACAATCAATCCGAAGTCTCTCACACGGACTCGAAATCATGAACTCAGTATCTTCATCACTCTGTAGAAGATATCTAGCCGAACACGTCCTCGGGAAGTCGTCCCAACCCTCGGAGGAATACTCAACACTCGTACGTTCTCTGTCAACTCATAATGCATCTGGGTGAGGTCCTCTAACCGAAGCTGGTCCGCATGCTGATCTCTCATTACATTATATCCGGGCGACGTTATACGTTTCGATTGATTTATTAAAGCCCATAATTACCCGAAAGCTCAACACCTAAGCACAGTCTAATAATATCCAGTACATGCCACAGTACCTATGGACCAACCGTAGACGGTCAAACCTAAACTTCACTGATGGCACCGCTGAACTGCTGCAAACACTAAGGTTCAGAAGCGGTTCCAGGGTCATTATGTCGAGTTAGGGTTTCATTCTTCTAGAGGGTCCACCGAATTACTTGCGTGTTCCTTCGAATACCTTAAACATGGAAAAATGGGTTTCTGACATTCGTTCGACTTTTTAACTTCGCTTACACGGTAATGCGAATCCCCTTCGTCCGCATCCTAAACAATGCCTCAATCCTCCATTAAAGGAAATACATCAACGGACATCTCGGGATCGGTCGACTCAAGATCTGAGTAAGACTCTCTATACTGGAAATCTTCAACTCAACTGGCTCTGCGTCGGCGCATCAACCTGATGAATCATCCTCGTCTTTCAACTGGGGATAGACTAGTTATCATCTGTCACATCTCTTCATGGAAGCTCCAGCGATCTCAGATCGTAAACTCTGGAAGCGGCATCACATCATCTCAGCAACAGCTGGGTCATCTGTCCACACGGTAGACGACATCATAATCTCTGAGGTAGGCTGTACATCATCATTCTTCTAACAACTGGAAGCTCTAACAATGGCCCGATCATCCGGTGTAAAACCTAACACTCGCCTCAACAAGAGGTCACAACACAAACACTACATCGAGACATTCCCATGTCACCAGAAAACACAATGGTCAGTCCTCGTCCACGATGAGCTCGCCATGACCGCACCACTAGCAGCAGCTCAGTCTGCGCTCAAACCATGGTGACAGGAACCTCAAGGGTGTCTCGATGAAAACAGATCAAGGGCATGAAAGGAAGCGACAGATCTAGAATGGATACATGATCATAAGAAGGAACAAAATCAATGAGAGTATGATCATGGAACGAATATAATCAAGGATCTCAAATGGATGTATACCCATGGGTACGAAGAGAATCATAGATCTCAAAATATGTACATCCTAAGGTTTCTTAAGTGGAGTATCGTATCGTAAATATGTCGCGGAACATACGTACGGCACGCCACTCTACTCAAACTACCTACTCCATCAATCAGGGTCAGCCTATGAAACGAAAGTTCGGGTCTAATACCCCCCGTTCAAGTCTAAGTTCCGTAAGGTCAAGCCTAGGTTCCAAAATGCATACCCGCCCTAGACTCCGCATAGTCAAACATAGACTCGAACCAAGGTTAAACTTAGCGCTTTGATACCAACTTTGTCACGACCCGAAATATTAGCTCATGACCAGCACTTAAATCACCCAACGTCTAAAGGCGTAACGTAATTCAAGTAAGCTGAAACCCAGAAATCTAAAACCTTTTTAATCAAAATAAAAGAGGTGAAGTTTTGAAATAAAGGTACAATGAAATCAAGTTTTCTTAAATGCATAGAAAAGGAACACGAATAATGCAAGTGAAATTTACTAGTTTGAAAACATGTTTCGTCTTTTGAAAATTTGGGCAGCACCTCTTTTGTATATTTTGATCCAAAACCACAATACATGATAATAAAAAAAAACAACCCCAAGCGGGAGCTAGCTCTTCGCCAAACGGCGGATCCACAACCATGCAAAGCATAAATATAAGTATACGACGCCCTACGGCGAAGTTCACCAGAAAAGATAAGGAAATAAGCAAGTCATCAACACCACAAGTAGCGGAATACACCCCGCTCTAAGTCTCGCAAACACAGGTCTCACTAAGTCTCATTACTTATACAAATACTAGTTTGATTGATGGAGTTGACTAGATACAATATGAATAATAAATACAAGAGGGGTACGATCCAATATGTACCACCTACCAAAGCCATCACCCGAATGCAACTGTGTGCCAGCGATGCCGCTGCTGATCCAAGCGGTCAACCTGCAAGAACTGTGGCACAACGGGGGTGAGTTGCCAACTCGTGAGTAGGAAAACATCAACAAGTATAAATCAAATAAACAACGACTCCTAGGTCAACGGTATCATAAAGGTAATACTATGATATCTATGGTGACCGTATCTGCATATATGCCAACAACATAAATAAACGCCTATCAGCATGTGGATATCATCCAACAATATAATCAATGTATGTATGCATGTGGATCTCGTACACGTGTCAACCAATGACACAACAACATCATGCATGTAAATATCATAAAAGCATATGCATGAAGGTTTGAGGATATAAATCAACGTGTGTCCCTCTCGACACATCAAAATCATAGAACCTGAGTGTGCAACATCGACACTCGAAACATTATGAAACCCGTGTCTAGCATCGACACGTAAATCCTCATATCTTGCACTTCCGGATCGGCCCACGGGCTCCGTCAGTCCCTATCGGCCCATATCATCACTCGACTCCGGTTGGTATCCTCCGGATATCCGTCGAGCCCAAATACTATCACCGGTAGGTAGTTCTCCCCTGTCAGGCTCACCGTCTAACAATACGAGTCTTCTCGCCCCTGGTACCTCACCGGGTCCACCATGTATCCGCAGACGGTGCCTACCGCTCCTCGAATCGGGTTTCACATGCCACTATCAGAACCGAGAAAACACATGTTGGACACACTGAAATATCATATCAAGAGTAACCGGGTTTTTAAAACAATACACACTTTCTTTTGAAATCACTACGGTTCTCAGATCCAGAAATCTCATGAAAACAACATATCTCAATGCGTATAATCATAAAGCATGATGTATGCAATATATAACAGAAATGTAAGCATATCCGTATATCATGCAACATAGAACAGTAATATGCACATAACAAGGGAAAAATGCTCTTTTAAATGAATCCGGTTTTGAAATATATCCCGCGGTTCCAAAATTCTCGAAAGTCAAATGCAACTCGTATAAAGGTGCATATGTGTATGTACGCGAGTATGGGTGTACAATATGTATGTACGCAAGTATATCGTGCAAGGAGTCATATCATGATGCAGCAAATCCTACTGTGTAGTGATATGGCAATTATCGATGATGAAGTGTGTGAGCCGGCAAATCTGTATAGTGTAACATACGCATCATCGATAATGGTGTAAGTGTACTAGCACAGGTATATGCCATGCAATGAGAATAACATGAATGCAGCATAAGGTAAATCATATGCAAATGCTGACGGGTATACGTATCGAATATGACCGAGTCGGTGAATCTATCAATCGGCATCCAGCCTCAAAACATCACGTACGGTATAATCCATCGTACGGCATCCTCTAGTCAAGGGTATGGATCAATCATCAAGCCCAACTCATCACGTACGGAAAATCATCGTACGGCGGCATTAAAACATCGGGGATCCTATCATTCTATGCGACAATGAGGGGTACGGACCTAACATCTCGTATGGCATATCACTCATGATTCACGACTTTCTATCTATATCTATATACCTATGTCCCAGGTCACATCCATAAAAAACTCATATTAGGGGACCGGCAAAGGTATCAATCATCTCAATCGACTCGTATCCGTATACCAATAAACCATCAAGTCATCATATCACATCGCATATTCTTTTCATCGCAATTATATCTCACATCAAGTCAATATATATATATACATTCTACCCTATACATCAAATGTCATGTTACTCTAACATTCATACTTATTCTAGTGTAACTACATATCTATAAGTCGTGATTCACCGTCACCCTTCATATCCGTAAAGCTTTCATCTCATCTCTTGATATACATATTCAATCATTCGCGTCATCTCTAATTATCCTTTTAAACCATATCTTTAGTTTTCTAATCTAGGTTTTCTTAACCATATTCAATATATATCGGTTTCCATCCAAAAACATGCATGGGTGTTATACGCCATTCACCCGACTTCCCCCGTAGATATAGATCTACTCACCTTGATCCTCGCTCGCACGAGTCGATGACGCCACGCTCTCCTCGTCGTCTCGAATTCCATGTGGGGTACCTACAACCAATACACGGTCGCAAATGGGTATTAAAATCAAGACGGAAAACCAAACGGCACACGCTTCGATCATAGGTTAAAACCTATAGCTTTGCACGCAAAACACGACCAATAGCCCTAGTCGTTGACGTTCATGTTGGATATAGTGCCCTCAGAGTCAATTATTGGATCGCAGGCACGTGATTGCAATTGTTGAGGAAGGACCTATGCCGGTAGGACAGTTTTACTCAAGATGATAGTATGCTATCTGGTTTATCTTTATCATCACGTACTGCTTTAGGCGACCTTATGGGTTGCTATTACACATTGATAGAGCTCTTAGGATTCTTTCTTGACTACCAGCAGTATGATGGCGATCATATATGTGGGAGCTGTGGTCTATAAGCACGTCCTCAAAAGGTCCCTAGTCGTGGGAGTTTCGAGACTGGGCATCGATACTCCATTAGTAGACTAGTGTATACAGTCGAGACCCCGACGAGGGGAGGTGGCTGGTCTCACAAGCCATTGGTGTCAGTTGGTTCACCTAAGATTTATACAGGTGCTCATTGGGTTATCAGCACACCGGACAAGACTCGCCGGGAACATGCTAGTTGGTGTTATACCTGACGTCAGATAGCAGTTCCTTGGTAACATGTGTACAGGTTCGTTCATCGACCTGAGATCGTCATTTGTCTCGTGTGAGTTCCCACTATACATTGATTACTACCCTACCATGGCTTAAAGGAGTCGTGCAAACAGGTTTTAGTTGGGTACAGTCCCGAGCCACATGGAGGCAGTGAGCGGATCGGCAGGGGTTTCGTCTCTCCCGGTATTGGGGGTGAGATAGCGCTGTGTATAGGAAAGCCATTACATGAAGTCCTTGGCCAAGGCAGGAGATTTACTGGTAGGTATTCCAGTAGTATCTCAGGGTGTTCTGGGCTACACTCCGACACGACTTGTACCGCTTTTGGGGGTCTGACTTTTACCAACCCCCTAGGCCCGACATGCGATGCTCATAGGCGAACGGACCGGACTGTACGGATATTGTCACTGACAGGCTCAGTAGGGTGTCAGGATGAGTTCGCTCATCGACCTCCTTTTTTGTCAATACCTGGTAGCCCATTACGTACGGCTAGTACTTCTGACGTGTTAGTGGTTAAATCCACAACCAAAGTATTGACGAGTCTTTAGAGTCCCCCACAGACAGTTTCTCAAGTTTCGGGCGAAACGTTGTAGAGGCCGTATGGTGTTATGGCAGGGTTCGATCATATACGTGCAGTAGTGCACGGATCATGACTGGACGGATCGTACTAGTGGGCTTTGGTTTAAGCCGGATCCTAGTATTAGATTTGTTGGATTACTTTAGTCTCATCGCATTTGCATTCAGTCGGAATGCGGATGCAGGTATGTACATACAGGTGAGGGGTATCCTTGTGATCCGTCACGAGTTTACTTTAGATGTTTCCGTATCTTTTTGTTGTTGTAAACATTTGGGTTAATGTTTACAAATGGAAATAATGAGCTAGAAATCATGATTAGGAGCATTAATTGTGACACATGCAAAAGTGGTGACTCATGGTCTCTTTCTTTATGCATGTGTCACATTATGTGATTGATTTGTGAGTTTAAATGAGAGGAAGAGAGAGAAGGGCATCCATAGATAGGTTGGCTCTTGTATTTTTATTGATCTCACTCTCTCATTTTGATCATACAACACAAGAAAAAGAAAGGCTCCTCTTCTTCTTCTTTCTCTAGCTCACCATTTCCATTAATGGCTTCATATTCAACCTCCATCCATACACTCTCATGCGTTGAGAATCAATGGATGCAAGAGTCAAAGTGATCACACACATTCTCTACATCACCTTGGACATGTCGGCTAGCAAACTTCGTGTCCGAGTTGCTTTGAACGAAGCGGGAGCCCGTAAAAAGACTCGAAGATGTGGTGCCCTTTCCGACGAGGAGATAGGAGATCGGAGATGCCGCGAAGAGCTTGGGTTGGTGGCCAAAGACCGAAGGACACGGATCGATCGGTATAGCTTTTCTAACCCTTCTCGAGTTGCTAGTTTAGCATTAATGGTTCGATCCGGGTAAAGGTTAAGGTAGCGCAAAATTTTGAAAAGTTTTTGTTCTGTGATTGGCCTCGGATTGAAGGCCGGGGCGCTGCCATAACCCAACATGGTATCAGAGTCATGCCATTAACCTTTACTAGCTTGTTCTAACGTATTTAAAATATCGAACGAACTAAATTTCCAAAACCGCGATTCCAATTTATGCAGTTTCTGTCAAAAAAAAAATTTTGTCAAAAAATTATTTTGAGTGTTTCAGAAAATCATGCAGGCTTTTCTAATAACACTGTAGAAATTTGGAAGTGTAATTCCACCATAGCGCCGCGGAACCGCGGCATGACCCACGTTTTGGCCGCGGTTCCGCCGCGGTACTGTAGCTTCTCTACACCAGTTTTTCTACAGTGCTCTTTAACTTGGAATTGGGGTTTCTGGAAAATTTAGTTTTGGCCCAGATTATTTTGAGTACTGAGATTTGTACTTGGGGCCCACTTCGGGAAATTTTGTCGATATAAAATTTTAAATATGTTAGTTCACAGTGCTTACTTTATATCTGCGACCGTGTATGTCATTCGAGCGGTAAATCTTATCTAATTGCTATAGCTCTTTTAGACGGATTGGCGAACGTGACATTCATGTTGATGTTCTGTGTTGTGCTGTCATGTTGCGGATTTGTCGTGGTGGATAGCCTGGATGCAATGGTAGTACAGTTTGGTTGTATTTGTACATTTGATATTGCGGGGCGAGCATCCGACGTGTGGACTGCCGACACTGCCTGTTTATATATTATTCTTTTGGGGCACGACCGGGATGAGGTCGATGTACCCGTTGTATATATTTTACTTTCTGTACTACGATTACCCCGCGGAGGGGTGCACGGGTAGCCGGGTTCTAGAGGGCAACCGGCCCGCATCTCAAAGCTTTGAGACGGAGGGGGTTTCACTCTAGAATTGGCGCGCTATTCGCCGCACTCATAGGGGGTACAGGTTGACCCAAGGAGGGGTGCTCAAGTTACCGGATTCCGTAAAGTGCTGGGTGGTCCATTCACTTTGCTGTAGGGGGATGCCTTGCTTCAGGTTTTGGCGGGTAACTTGCCGCACTCGTAGGGTCTAGGATTTCATTGCACAGGCTATCCATACGACCAGGGGAACGTCGGGTTTCAGTAGCGGCACTATGAAATCCGGGGATCCCTGATTGCCTGTATTGTTCTGTGATGTTGCATTTTATCACGCCTTAAGCGATTATTATATATCGATATATATACTAGTAGATGTTGTATATGTTTTACACCCGCGCTAGTCCAGTCCCCGCTCTGTCGTTAGTTAAGTAACCTAACGGGTGATGACGGGACCCACTGGCGAAAGCGGATGGTTTATACGTACATCATATTTTCGTTCTTTTGTGGTGTGATTAATTGATGGGACTGCATTGATTTAGATCAATGCAAGCTAAACAAACCTATTCTGATGTTGTTGGAACATTTTTCAAAAAGCTGTTATTGCAAAGACGTTTTTTTGTTTTGCACAGTGGTATTCAGTTGGAATATCCTGCACCTCAGTCGACGAGGCAAGGGCCGAGATCCCTTCACCGGGAGTGACCCCTTGGACAGAAGTTTGCGTCAGGGTAATAACTTCATTATAGTCGATTACTTTTTACTTTGCATCATGGTATTCATTTGGAATATCCTGCACCTCATTCTAAGGGGAAAGAGCCGAGATCCCTTCACCGGGAGTGACCCCTTTAGCAAAGGTTTTCGCCGCTATATTTTTATAAAAGCTATGCAGTTCCGTCAACGATATCAAGTTCATTACGTTAAAGGTTTTCGCCAAAAACCAGTCGTAGCCCTCCGTCATTTCAGATTAGTATTGCTTAGTATTCGCGCTACGTTTGTCGTTGCTATTCGCCGAGATGTAGTGTGCGGTAGCTCTGTTGTGCTTTTCTGTCGCATGGATATGTGGATTGGTTAGGATGGTCATATGACTTTATTGATTATTTGTCAAGGGTCGTGCGGGTGGGTTTAAAGCAATCAAGATGATGACGGGTTGAACTTGACTAGGACCTTTTGATTTGTTGATTATACGTCAAGGTCACTTGGGTCCTAGGGGTAAAGACACACATCGGGAGTTTCTAAAGAAACTGAAACTGGCCAGGCATGCGCATACCTTCTGGAGTGTGGTGACTTGAGTGGATTCCATCAAGTTATCATGCGATGATAGTTGGATCCCGATTCCCACTGATGTGTTGGTTTACTCCTCGGGTGATCCCGACTAATTCTTCTTTCAGGTTTGGAGGAGAATTTGAGGTTACAGTGGGAGGTTTCCTGATTGGATAAAGTGATAACCATTCTGATCTAGGTTAGAATGCACGCAGAGTGTTTTCTTTTCTCTATCTTTTTAGCAGCGACCATGGCCCGACCCTAGACTTTGACTCAGTAACCAAGATTAACCGAACCTTCTTAAAACACTGGATTTTGGAATGTCAGAGTTGCATACCTCATTGCCACTCCTACTTTTACCCTTTTCTCCAGAACACCCCGTATTACTACGAACATCCACTTCCATTGGATAAAACTATCGTATGGTTATATACGAACTCGAAGGAACTTGTTCCAGATTCGAGGATGGTTTCCGATTCTGGGGAAAATGAATAGGACTATTCAGTTGTCTTTTCCTTTTACCTTTTCTCAGGTTGCGAGTGCTCCCTAGATTAGGACGGTACACCTGTTACGCTAATTGGATAGTCTTCATCCAAACCTCAGGCAGGTGCCAAATGGTAGGAAATGAAGAAAACCATTTAGCCTAAAAGGTGTACAGAAGGTATTAAGTAAAGGCAAATAAAGGGATTAGTAAGAGGGCAAAGTAAATTGCGACTGCTATCATTCACGACCAAACCAAGTATTTCATCGCCATTCCTACTTCACCTTTGTATTTCTCCAGGACACTCCGTATCACTACGAAGATCCACAGTTATTTGGATACTCCATCGTATGGTTATATACGAACTCGAAGGAACTTGTTCCGGTTCAGGGATGGATTCTGGTTCAGGAGAAATAGGAATAAGGTTTTATTCAGTTGACTTTTATCTTTACCTTCTCTCGGGTTGCGAGTGCTCCTAGGGTTAGGACAGTACACCTATTACGCTTATTGGATAGTCTTCTTCCAAACCATAGGCTGGTGCCGAATGGTAGGGAAGGAAGAAAACCATTTAGCCTAAAAGGGTGTACAGAAGGTAATGACTAAAGATATATATAAAAAGATTTGGAGAGATGGCAAAGAAATTTACGGTTAAAGTTGTGAATCTAATAATGGAAGATGCATTACTAGGAATACCCGGATGCCCCTTCGAAACATTTACATGTTTCAGTTTCACTGTGTATTGTTAAAGGAAAACTGATTTCCCAATTAGCCCTTCCTCCAGGGTATGTATTTACCAGGTTTGATTCTCACATCTGTATTGTTTTACAGATGATGAGTGGGAGTAAATTATTGGGAATTGGGTGATCATCCTCATTATATCGGGATTCGTTGTAATTTATGATATTTGAGGAAATCGCCTGGGTTGTTTGCCGGACGACAAATATTTGGTTATGAATATCCGTTGTTATGCACCAATTTCAAGTTGATATATCTCTATGTTCATTTTTATGAAGTGAGATATAACTTTTGAAATTTTTTTTATGAAATTTACCTATATCAGTTGATGGTTAGGTAAGGAGCAGTAAACAGCGGTGTAATTCTTCTTAACCATAAGTACAGTTTTCAACCTACGACACACAGGTAATGAGTTATTAGACTCAAGGGACTTATACAGAGGATTGTATGTTGTCCAGTGTCCATAAGGACAGAGGGGTTGGTACTCGTACTATATTCTGTTTAGTTGTGACTTCTCTAGTTCTTAGACATGTGTTTCGTAGAAACGCAAGGTCTAAGTTTTCAGAAGTTATAGGTATAAGAATAAAGTAGAGAACCAGGTGTTGCAAGTATCAGGATTCTTCAAGGTGATCGAAGATGTAGATACTTATGTATGGTATTCAGTTGATAGGAATGATTATGAGAACTTGCTTCTCTTTCAGGTTACTCATATCTGGATGTATTCCTAAGTTGAGTAATGTTGATCGGCCTCTCTCCATTTAGTTGACATGCACTGGAGACAGCTGCATGATTTGAATCTGGTTCCAATTAAATCAGTGCCTCTTTTTCTATATTGGATATAGAATAGTTCATATCTTAACAATGTTAAGGTACGGGGAGTTGTCCGGCTTATGCTTAAAACCAGAATCTAGACAACTCAAGGCATGTTTCTGTAATGGCTGTTTGTGGGTTGACCCGGGTTATGACGAGGGTTGACTTTCTACCATCTGGAAGATCAATAGTGATATTGTTCTTGACTCGCCACAGTTTTAATAAAAATGGATTTCTTCAGAAAACAGAAATGGGAGTATGGTAGAACTGGAAGTGATTCCAGAACCACAAACGATTACTGGAAATTTGATGAGAACCTGAAGATTCAATCAGGTTTGACATTCCATTAGCCACGCCGCAGATATGGTGGGTAACCCTAGGCACTCGAGAGGTACTTCGGTATGCTCAAGGACGGTGACAGGGAGGGTCTTGTTTACCCAGACTTGATACTACTGTTGTTCCAGGCTATGAGACCCGGCAGGAGGATGAGTATAGCGTCGTTCTAAACTAGCTCTAGAAGTGTACGTGTGTATGACTCTGCCAGAGGGTTGTCGTAGTCAGTGGGAGCAGCGGAAGCATAGTGCACAAGTAGCTTATGTCTATTTTTGGACTAAAGCAGATATAGCGGAGATAGATCATGTATTTCTGATATGACAGTCATAGGTTTGACTTCATCAGCATAGGGTATGGATCTGTTAAGAAGGTCGTAGAGTGTGATGTCCTGGTACATGGATGACATACACATAGTAGGAAGTGAAAATCCTATACTACGATCGGTTATACTTTGGTTGTCACACAGTGGTTTCTCCACATAGGATATGGATATTATATCAGATATTCTGGTTACTAGATCTATGGTTTTAGATTTAGATTTGGGTAGTTTCCCAATCTGGGTACTTAGACAACATTCTAAAGGTGTTTTAGAATGGACGACTCCTGACACGGTAGTGTATCTGCAGGTGATGGAGTCACCCTCTCTAAAGGTGTCTTACAGACTAAAGGGGGAGGGATGTGCATGATTGGCAGATCACTTGCTTAGGCAATTGAGTCAATCATGAGATGTCAAGTACCACACCAGACGTTGTTTTTTTTGCACTAGATGCAATAAGTTGATATTAATCCTATCCTGGAGAAACGTTCGGAAGCAGTTTTAGAACATAAGTGGATGTTCTAGGGAAATGATAACGGCAGCCTCCTTCGGGAGACGGTTATAATTCCAGGCTTCCAAGGTGACCTGAATGACAGGGTGACTGTCAGAGTTGTAGTTTTTCCTCTGACGAGGGGCCGTGTTTTGGATAGGTGATCCAAGCGGATGCCGAGGGAGGCATAGCGCAGGATACTGATTAAGTTCAGTTGACGATACAGTCAAAGAAGTATGGATTTGGAGTTTATTTATGAACTGGGTCCCATCAGATATCCAGAAATATTCTAAGACAGGTATTACTCATTTCGGGAGATGGCTTTCTCCGCGAACTTGAGATAGAGAGAGACATAGAAAGAAACAATAGGGCGGATCCACTCACTGAGGCTATTCCTCGAACGCATTAGTTTCACAAATGGGCTTTGTGAGACTGATTAGTAGAGGAGTTGGGTGTTCGGTATCACACAGGCTGTGAGTATGCGGCATCACAATAATTAGCCTTGAGTGAAAGTGGGAGATTGTTGGATATAGTGCCCTCAGAGTCAATTATTGGATCGCAGGCACGTGATTGCAATGGTTGAGGGAGGATCTATACCGGTAGGACAGTCTTACTCAAGATGATAGTATGTTATCTGGTTTATCTTTATCATCGTGTACTTCTTTAGGTGACCTTATGGGTCGTTATTACATATTGATAAAGCCCTTAGGATTCTTGCTTGACTACCGGAAGTATGATGGCGATCATATACGTGGGAGCTGGGGTCTATAAGCACATCCTTAAAAGGTCCCTAGTCGTGGGAGTTTTGAGACTGGGCATCGATACTCCATTAGTAGACTAGTGTATACAGTCGAGACACCGACGAGGGGCGGTGGCCAGTCTCACAAGCCATTGGTGTCAGTTGGTTCACCTATGATGTATACAGGTGCTCATTGGGTTATGAGTACACTGGACAGGACTCGCCGGGATCATGCTAGTTGGTATTATACCTGACGTCAGATAGCAGTTCCCTGGTGATATTCGTACAGGTTAGTTCATTGACCCGAGATCGTCATTTGTCTCGTGTGAGTTCCCACTGTGCTTTGATTACTACCCTACCACGGCTCAAAGGAGTCGTGCAAACAGGTTTTAGTTTGGTACAGTCCCGAGCCACATGGAGGTAGTGAGCGGATCGGCAGGGGTTTTGTCTCTCCCGGTATTGGGGGTGAGATCGCGCTGTGTCTAGGAGAGCTATTACACGAAGTCCTTGGCTAAGGCAGGAGATTTACTGGTAGGTATTCCAGTAGTTTCTCAGGGTGTTCTGGGCTGCACTCCGACACGACTTGTACCGTTTTTGGGGGTCTGACTTTTACCAACCCCCTAGGCCCGACATGCGATGCTCATAGAAGAATGGACCGGACTGTACGGATATTGTCACTGACAGGCTCAATAGGGTGTCAGGATGAGTTCGCTCATCGACCTCCCTTTTGGTCAATACCTGGTAGCCCGTTACGTACGGCTAGTACCTCTGACGTGCTAGTGGTTAAATCCACTGCCAAAATATTGACGAGTCATTAGAGTCCCCCACAGACAGTTTCTCAAGTTTCGGGCGAAACGTTGTAGAGGCCGTATGGTATTATGGCAGGGTTCGATCATATACGTGCAGTAGTGCACAGATCATGATCGGACGGATCATACTAGTGGGCTTTGGTTTAAGCCGGATCCTAGTATTAGATTTGTTCGATTACTTTAGTCTCATCGCATTCGCATTCAGTCGGAATGCGGATGCAGGTATGTATATACAGGTGATGGGTATTCTTGTGATCCGTCATGAGTTTACTTTAGATGTTGCCGTATCTTTTTGTTGTTGTAAACATTTGGGTTAATGTTCACCAATGTAAATAATGAGTTAGAAATCATGATTAGGAGCATTAATTGTGACACATGCACAAGTGGTGACTCATGGTCTATTTCTTTGTGCATGTGTCACATTATGTGATTGATTTATCAGTTGAAATGAGAGGAAGAGAGAGAAGGGCAGCCATAGATAGGTTGGCTCTTGTATTGTTATTGATCCCACTCTCTCATTTTGATCATACAACACAAGAAAAATAAAGGATCCTCTTCTTTTTCTTCCTCTAGCCCACCATTTCCATTAATGGCTTCATCTTCAACCTCCATCCAAACACTCTCATACGTTGAGAATCAATGGATGCAAGAGACAAAGTGATCACACACATTCTCTACATCACCTTAGACACGTCAGCTAGCAAACTTCGTGTCCGAGTTGCTTCGGACGAAGCGGGAGCCCGTAAAAAGACACGAAGATGTGGTGCCCTTTCCGACGAGGAGATCGGAGATGCCGCGAAGAGTTTGGGTTGGTTGCCAAAGACCGAAGGACATGGATCGATCGGTATAGCTTTTCTAATCCTTCTCTAGTTGCTAGTTTAGCGTTAATGGTTCGATCCGGGTAAAGGTTAAGGTAGCGGCAAGTTTTGAAAAGTTTTTGTTCTGCGATTGGCCTCGGATTGACGGCCGGGACGCTGCAGTAACCCAACAGTTCAAACGCCACACGAGGGAAACACAATATCAAATACCAAATCAAAATTCATAAAAAGCAGCAATACGAAATTAGAATTTATGAAAAACATTTCCGGATTTTTCCCTAAGTTAAATTAGCCAATTTTGCATTTGTAAAGGGTCTAATTTACTGGAGATAAAGCCCTGGACAAAGCAACAACCCCCAAATTCCTAGCTCTGGCCGCAATTTGCCGCCAGAATGGGTATATTTGTCGCGTGGGTTAGGAGTTAGGGTCTCGGGTCATTAGAGTATACTCCATATCACCTGCACATCTCTCTGTGTTTGCTAAATAATTTTCAGGTCACGCGGGTACTAGCAGATCTCTAAAACACATCACAATTCTCAAAATTTCCCGATATCGGGGTTTCTAGATTTGTGAAATGGGGGTTTACCACCAGGTTTAATCTTATATATTATCACTACAGGGGTTATAAGGTCTCTACTAACCTCAATTACACCTTTGGATTCAATAATTCCTCAGACCCTAACTTGGAATTTTCAAAGCTCACTAAACAACACTTAAACAACCCTAAACTAACATGGATGCTAAAGTAAATGTAATACTACTCTAATGGTGCAAGAATTACCTCATTTGGCAACTCAAGAATTTTCTTGAGTTGCCCCAAGTCTTAAAAATCCAATTTTTCTTGGTCCAAAGTGTTTGTAGTGGGCTTGTGCATGTTTTTAATGAAATGGAGATGATGTTTTGAGTTGATTTTGGTGGTGTTGTGAGGGTTGAAGAGGAGGTGAAGTGGGTTGCCATGAGAGATGAGAAGAGGAGAGAAAAAGATGAGGATGAAGATGAGAACAACGAGCCATGACCAAGGTTTGACCCCTCACCCTCTCTCTCTCTTTTGCCCATACCCTTTATTTTATCATTTTCTTTTTCTTTTCTTATCTATTTAGTCATCTCATTTAAAACAACAACCATGCAAGCAAATGAAGAGAAAGCCATGATAAAATATAACAAGTGCTAAAAAATTACTTGGTGCATGTCACATGCACAAAACTAGCTTAATGCACGTTTAGCGATATTTAATCACGATTAGCAATAAAAAGTAATATAATTAATTATATAACACTCTATAAATGCTCAAATCTTATAAAACATGCTCTTTTCAGTAATTCCTATAATTTTCCTAATATTTTCCACTTTATCGGTATTTAATTGTACCGCATATTAAAATATTCACAATATTTATTACTTAATTATTTAAATTCCCAAAAATAATATTTTATATTTTTCTGAAATGTTACAATCCTGATGCGGAAAAGTAAATAATATACAATGGTGACATCATCCTCAACCCTGAAGTTCCCCAATAAAAGAATATTACATAAAATGAATTTTACATGAATGAAAATGAAAAACTCCCATCTCACATAAAAAAACCCGGCTATTCAAAACACGACGATCCAATATAACATATCATAGCAACACATAAGATCACATGTCATCAACGTAAGTAATTATGCGTATCCCAATTGTCGTTGATTTATAGCACCGAAACCGGCGATACACCACATATTACACTTACGGTCGCAGAAAATAAAGTGAAAAACTACAACAGTTGGAATCCGCAACCACCTTAGACATCATAAACCAAACATATCACATACATTGGATTTCATGCCTAACCAAATGAATTCCTTAGACATCATATGCCTAAAAATTATAAACCACGCATTTTAGTCTCGATATTGAAAACACTTTCCAATAATCTGTCGGGTAATTCAACAAGATTCCCGATAACTTGATTGAATGCTCGTCGGAAACTTTAGTAGTCGGTCGCATCCCTGGATGCCGTCGACAAAGTGCACCAAGGAGGAACACCGCAACCGTGAGCACCCGAACGGATGCTTTTGGCGATGGGGTTCTCCTACAATCACTTGGTCGGGGCTATGGGGCATGGCTATCTAGTAAGGTTACCCGGCGAGTATCCGCGTACACTACGTGATTGCGACGAACTTTTGGTCAACATCAAAATCCCATGGCAACCTTGTTAGTTATATGTATGCCCTAGAGGCCATTACTGTACATTGGATGTATATTGTAGTGGATGCTGGGACATATATAGGAAGAACTTTCTTGCTCGACACGATAGTACGCTATCTGGTTGCACTTTATCTTAACATGTATACTTTCTGTCTCTCTGATTACATGTTGATAAAGCCCATAGGATGTGTACTCGACTTCCAGGACTATGATGTAGATCATACTAGTGGGGCCTGGGTAGTCCATGAGTACATCCTTGAAATGTTCCTAGTCGAGGGAATATCGAGACGGGGCATCGATATTCCAGAGTAGACTAGCGCATATCTTCTCGACTCATGCGATGGGCGATGGATGATCCCATATCCATTGGTGTTTGACATCAAAGATGGTATGCGGGTGCTCAGTGGAGACTGGGTACACTGAACGGACTCGCCGAGAACTCCCAGATGGTATTATACCTCACGTCAGATGGCAGTTCTCTGGTGACACTGGTACAGCTTAGTCTGTTGACCCGAGATCGTCATAGAGTCTTGTGTGTCTCCCACTGTGCTTTGATTTCCACCCTACCACGGCTCTATTGAGTTGTGCAAACAGGTGGTTTTTGGGTACAGTCCCGATTCACATGGAGGCAATGAGCGATAGGAGGGGATTCGTCTCTCCCGGTATTGGGGGTTGATGTTGTGCTATGCTCGACTGGCCATAACAGGAAATCCCTGGCCAGGGTTGCAGTGATATACTGGTAAGTGTTATCAATAGTTTCACGAATGTTATGGACCCTACGTCGGCATGACTTATCGAGCTATTGGGGTCTGACGTTTACCACCCCTAGACGAGATATGCGACATATCAGACGAACAGACCGGACTGTACGGTAAGTGTTACTGGTTGGATTCGCAGGAGTGTGAGCGGGCTTGCTCGTCGATCTTCTGATCGCTCAATACCCGGGTGGCCGTTACGTTTAGCAGATCGCTTGCGGCTTGTGGATGCTTGATATGATCATCATCTGCTGCCAGCGTATTGACGAGTCTTTAGAGTCCTACACAGAGGTTTCCTGGCTCAAGCGAAACGAAATAGGAGCGCATATGAGATATGTGCGGGACCGAGAATAATGCGTGTATGTGATACCGTATTTCATTCTCGCGATGAATGTGTCGAATGGTTATATGCGATATAACCTAGTTATCGAATCAAGGATTGATTCGATAAGCCGATACATATGATACTAGTCGGTTATATCCGATATGACCGGATCATTGAATCAAGTGTTGATTTAATGATTTAATGTATAATTATATATTTGATATATTGCTTTGCATTAACTAGTATTGGTTCACTTTAAATGGATTTTCTCACTTGAATTGTGCACATTGTATATACGATATAGTTTTGTGCACATGTTTGTATCATGTTTGATGATACATGCTTACTTGGTTAAGTGTAAAGAATCAAACCATGGTTTAAGTTAATGATTAGGGTTTTGATTACTTATTCATTTATCTTATTTATTTATATCCATTTTGGAAAATGAAAAAGATAAATGAATGGTTGCTTATTTTGTTTTTAGTTGAAGATTCTTGAAGCTTTGACTTAGTCTTCATTCTTGTCTTATACTTAACCCTAACCATTTAACTAACCCAAGTTAATTCTCTACACTTAACTATAGTTGAAGTCATGATAAGTATTGATTTAATTATCTCATTTTTAATTAACTTATCATATCTTCTTCTTCTTCTTCATCTTCTTCTTCAATGAAGAAAGCTTGCTACTCCAATGGCAAGTCATGAAATCTAGTGAGAAATCCAAGACTAAAGTTTACCCACTTCCTATTTCTTCATCCTCTACCTCTTGCCAAGTAGTATAGGGTGTTTCCTTCACATGTTTTTCCGACTTGGTGAAGTTGGAGCTTGTTCTAGCGATGCCTCGACGTAGATCATCTTCGGCATCGAACCGACGATCAAGCCCGCCTATTCTTCGATGATGCCGACGCTAGAGCCCAAGACATGATTTGGACAGTGAGGGGACTTCATTGCGGAGCCGTGGAGGTGGTGGACCGGATCTACAAAGGTTGTATATCCGTTCCCTTAGTTAAAATGTTAACTAGTTTGCTTGTTTCGCCTAAATATCTAGTAAACGATCCGTAGTCGGGTTTGTAGGCACTCGTAAAATTTGATTTATGCATGTTTGATCACTTGTGAGACTTCACTAGAGTGCCTAGGAACCCTACAGTGGTATCAGAGCCTAGCTAGAGCCTTAGGCGAAGTCCCGACGGAGTTAGAAGTCCGATCGACCCAAAACCCGACTTTGAAATTGCTCTCTGGACTTTTGTGTAAAATGTGGATTTTTTGGAATTAAAAATATCCAGAAATATCTGCAGGAAAATATAAGAGTAACTGTGCAATTCGTAACCCTAACTCCATTAAACTGCCGCGGTTCCGCGGCACGAGCGTGGCTCGTGCGGCGGTTCCGCGGCTATTTTGTCGTATCTTGCAGAGAATTTGGCACAGTAACTCATATTAAGCAGTGCTGGTTTTCCTGGGGATTTTTAATAATTTATTCCAGAGTTGTATTTTCTGAGTTGTATTGGGGACTCGGTGTATTCGATCGGACTGTCTAATTTTGTCGGTGTGCTTTTCCGGGTATTTTTAGAATATGTTAAAAAGTTCGACCGGATATAAATACCCACTTTTTCCCCTGCCGGGAAATTTCCAATTGTTGGATTTTTCCGTAGTTTAACGACGTTCTAAGTAGTGCAAGTAACGCGATGGACCCTCTAGAAGACAACAAACCTTAACTCGATTATGTGACCGTCTTGAACTGCCCTTTGAACCTTCGGGTTTGGGGCAGTACGGCGTGCCACATGTGAGGCGTTGGCTTGACCCTTCTACGGCTGGACCGTTGGTACTGAGGCACGAACTGAATGTTGTTAGACTTATTTCATGTGTTGAGCTGTATCGGGAAAACTTGGGTGTTCGATTGTTCGATCGAAAAGTTTAGCATTTTCTATTTATCCGGAATGTGAAACAATAATTGGAATTCACAAATAGTTATGAGATAACGGAATGAATATTATAAACATAGCAGTTTAGTCTCACTTGATCGGTTGCCACGGAATTTTGATGTGATCAAAAGTCCGTCGCAATCACGTAGCGTACGCGGATACTCGCCGGGTAAACTTAATAGACAGCCTCACTCCATAGCCCCGACCAAGTGACTGTAGGAGAACCCCGTCGCCGAAAGCATCCGTTCGGGTGCTCGCGGTAGCGGTGTTCCGCCTTGGTGCACTTTGTCGACGGCGTCGGGGGTGCGACCGTCTACTAAAGTTTGCGACGAGTATTCGATCAGAATGTAGGGAATCCTGTTGAATTGCCCGACTTGATAGTGAAAAGTGTTTTCGATTTTGAGACTAAAATGCGGGGTTTATAATTGTTAGGCATGCGATATCTAAGTAATTCATTTGGTCAGGCATGCGATGTCTGAGGAGGTTGCGGATTCCAACTGTTGTAGTTTTACACTTTCTTTTCTGTGACCGTAAGTGTAATATGTGATGTCGCCAGTTTCGTTGCTATATGTCAACGACAATTGGGATGCGCATATTTACTTACGTTGATGACATGTGATGTTATGTGTTGCTGGATATGTTATATTGGATCGTCGTGTTTGAATAGCCGGGGGTTTTTATGTGAGGTGAGTGTTTTTTCATTTTCATTCATGTAAAAACTTGTATGTAATATTCTTTTATTGGGGCACTTCCAGGTTGCGGAAGTTGTCACCATTGATGTATATTATTTACTTTTCCGCATTAGGATAGACCCAAGGAGGGGAGCACAAGTAACCGGGTTCTGGGGTCCAGTGGGAGACCAACTCGAGGAGTCGAGTCCGGGTCTCCTAACCCTAGAATTGGTAGGGTTGCTTGCCGCTCTCGTAGGGGTCTAGGGGTGTGGGCTTGGCTATTCATCACGACCGTGGAATCCGTGTTTTGTACTGGCTCGTAGTGAAAACACGGACGTCCTAGTATATCCAATATTTCATATGTTTCTTCTGCTGTGATTTATCTGTGATCATGTGATGTTCTGTGACAGGTATTATATATAGTATATATGATATATTATATAGACGTTGCTTATGTTTAACACCCGCGCTAGCCCTGCCTCGCTCTGGCGTTAGTTACCTAACCTAACGGTGCAGACAGGACATCGAGGCGAATGCGGATGGCATAAGCGTACGTTATATTTATCTGTGATGGTTAGGTGCACTTAAATGATGGGATATTCATTAATGAGATTAATGAAAGAAAATAAACCTAATTGATGTTGTGGAATCGAATTTCAAAATAAAAACAGGTAGCTACAGTTCTTGCTTTGCATCGCGGTGTTCATTATAGAACATCCTGCAACTTATTCGATAAGGAAAGGACCGAGATCCCTTCACCGGGAGTGACTCCTTTAGCAATAACTGGCAGATGCTACAGCTCTCGGTTTGTCTTTGATCGCTTCTATAGTTTCCGCTTTGCACAGTGATATATATGATATATCCCGCACCTCATTCGACGAGGAAAGGGCCGACGATCCCTTCACCGGGAGTGACCGCTTTAGCAAAACTAGAAAAGCCTTAAAAACATTCCATTTAAAAACCTTTTGATTCCGCAACGAGATCAAGTTCAAAGCGTTAAAGGTTTTCACAAAAACCAGCCGCAACCCTCCGTCATTTTAGGAAGTAGAGTACTTAGTATTCGTGCTGTGTTTGTCGACCATAGTCAAGGCACAGTGTACGGTAGCTAAGTGATGTCTTCCTACACCGCATATGATGCGATTAGTTAGGACAGTCGCGTGACTTTGTTGACCTTAGTTAAGGGTCATGTGGGTGGGTCTAATTAATCACGAAATGACGGGTAGAACTTGACTAGTACTTATGATTTGTTGACCATAGTTAAGGTCATAGGTGCTAGGGGTAAAAACCTTTATCAGGAGTTTCAAGTGTTGAAACTTGCAATGAGATTGCATACCTTCTATGTGATAGTTGGATCCCGATACCCACTGCGAGTAATTGTTACTCCTGGGAGAGTTTTGCACTTTGCAATTAGCCGATCAAGTAGGTGTCTAGAAAGGTGTCAACGGGGTTACGCCTCTGGGAAAACGAGGTTTACAGTAATTAGGTCCGTGCGAAAGCACGGGGAACCTCCCTCAAAGTACCGATACTGGCCTGGCTGAAAGATTGACGAACTTGTAGTGTGTAATTAATCTCGGCTAGTCTTTCCTTTTAGGGTTTGAAGGAAGATTTGATAAAAAGCAGTGGGAGCCATCCTGATTAGATAAAATAAATAACCAATCTGATCTTGCAAGAGCGCACGCAGAGTGTTTTCTTCTCTCTCTCTCCTGGTAGCGACCATATCACGCCTTAATCAAGATAATAAAACGGAATTTTGACCGAACCCGCTTGTTATACTGAGCTGGGGAACGTTGGTCCCGCTCCAACTTATAATTGTTATAAGAAAGAGTAGGAAATAGGGAATACCAGAATTCCTATGCCGCCCAAACGAAGACAGTGCATATGATGCATCTCCTTCGGGTGTGTTCATTACAAAGGACTGTTTCTCAGTATCCTCTGAATCCTGGGTATATGATGCCGGATCAGGATCCCAGATGTGTAATCTTTTACATAGGGCTACAGAAAGGTAGAAAAACTGAGAACGGGTGATAAGTTTCATGAGACAGAAACCGGGGCAAGTGTTGCAGCCAAGTCTGTTGGTAACTGTCACCCTGTATTACGAATACATTGATTCTGAACAAATGCTATTAGATACCGAACCTGATATACAAAATCATATCAGTCTCTTTATTAGTAAAGAAATGATATAATTTTGTATTGTTGGATAATGTTTTGAACATTTCCTATATCAAAAGTTGACCGGTTCAGGCACGCTATCTAAAAGCATTGATGTTCTAAATCAAACTACAGTTCTTTAGTATACGGAACACACACAAGAGGAAGAGTTCTGAGATGAACGAATCCTTCTTGAGGCATTGTAGACTAGGTCACATCAATGTGACCCGACTGGCTGAAGTTACATTTTAGATGCATATTTAAATCAGTTTGAATTTACATCTTATGAAACTTGCCAGTCATGTCATAAAGATTAGATGACCATAGCCCTGTTTACTAAGAAACAGAGAAAGAGTTAGTGAACTCTTGGGATGATACATGTTGATGTATGTAAGGTCCCCTGTCTACACATGCCAGGACTAGTTCTTTATACTTCATTACGTTCTCTGATGATCTCTTCAGATTCAGACATATGTTCTTGTTGAAATACTAGTCCGAACCTTTTGAGATATTCACAGAATATAAGTTAGAAGTAGAGAACCAAAATACGGGTATAAGTATTATATCCTTTGATGTGATCAAGGAGGAGAATACTTGAGCATGGAATTCCTGGACTATTCTAAAGGAGAATGAGATTCTTTCTCAGCATTACTCCTCCGAATACACCATAGCACGATGGTATATCGGGGCGGAGCAATCACACCCCATATGATATGGTGTGCTCTATGATGAGTACTACTGAGTTACCTATTTCCTTTTGGGATTATGCGCTTAAGAAGCTGCATACCTATTGAATTAGGTTTGAATCAAATCAGTGCCTACCACTCCATATGAGATATGGAAAGGGAAGAGCCCATATCTTAAGATAGTTAAGATTTGGGGTTGTCCGGCCCATGTCAAAAGCAAAATCCGGACAAGCTCGAGGCAAGGTCTGTTATGTTGAACTGGAAAGGTTCCAGCTATACAAAACTGCTAATGATTTGGTAGAACCAAAGGATTCAATAGTTTCTGTCGAACCTCAGCCTCTCCGCCGATCTAGTAGGGTTCCTCATCCGCCTGAGAGATACCTCGGTTTCTCGATGACAGTGGGAGCAAGGATTGCATCATGAGATGATGACCCAACTAGTTTCGAGCAGGCCATCGAGAGTAGGGACTCTGTAAGAATGGCTGGATGCTTAGCGATCTGAGATGGAATCCATGTACACCAGCAAAGTATGGACTTTAGCTGCTATATCTGAAGGGTTAAATCCCCATCAGAAGCAAGTAAATCTTGAGAAGATTACTTGGTATAGATGGAAAAGTTGAGACTTTCAAAGCTAGACTTATTAAAGGTTTTCGTCATCGACCAGGCGTGGATAATGATGAAACCTTTTTCCAGTAGCTATGCTTAAGTCTATCCAGATCCTACTTACCACGGCTACATACCATCACTACGATATCTGGCGGTTGGGTGCCATGACTGCTTTTCTAAATACTGATTTAGAAGAGAACGTCTATAAGAACACAGCCAGAGGTCTTCGTAAACAGTGGGAGCAGCGGAAACGTGTGCAAGTTGCTTTACATAATGAAGCAGGCATCGCGGAGTTGGAACGTCTGTTTTGATGTGATAGTCAAAGTGTTTGACTTCATCAAAATGGTAGACGAACCTTGTATATACAAAAGGGTAGTAGAGAGTAAGGTGGTCATCCTCGTATTGTACGAAGACAACATACTCTTGATAGGAAGAGAGTTTCCTATACTACGATCGGTCAATCTCCTATTATCACAAGGATTCTCCAAATAAGATCAAAGTGATACCTCCTAAATCCTGAGTTTTCATCTATGAGATAGATGTAATTGGATGCTAGGATTCTCACTAGGTGTAGTGAGATGGTATCAATCGATCCTAGGGAGAATCACTGGAAGAGTTCCAGAGTGATAAAGACGACTGAATGTCAGTCACAGGTATTGTCTTTACCCTCAGTAAAAGGACGGTATGTTGGAAGAGTTCCAAGCTAGATACCGTGGCAAACTAGACGATAAAGGCTGGTAACATCGCTATTGAAGATACTACCAAAGAGGCAGTTTGGGTGTATATTGGTTCATAAGATGAACTTGGTTCCTGCCATTGTATGACAATGGAAGTGTGGCTTAGGCCCTGGAACCCTGGTCCCATCAGTGACCCAGACATATTCTGAGGAAGCATCACCTGATCATGGAGATAGTTGATCTCCAGGGTGATCGAGGTTAGGAGAGAAGACTCAGAGGAGAACACGGCGGATCCACTCACGAAGGCCTTTTTCCAAAAGAGAGACTTTTAGGGGATGGTTGAGTATGTGATACTGCAACCACTGCTACAAATGGCCCTAGTGCAAGTGGGAGATTGTTAGTTTTATGTATGCCCTAGAGGCCATTACTGTACATTGGATGTATATTGTAGTGGATGCTGGGACATATATAGAAAGGACTTTCTTGCTTGACACGATAGTACGCTATCTGGTTGCACTTTATCTTAACATGTATACTTTCTGTCTCTCTGATTACATGTTGATAAAGCCCATAGGATGTGTACTCGACTTCCAGGACTATGATGTAGATCATACTAGTGGGGCCTGGGTAGTCCATGAGTACATCCTTGAAATGTTCCTAGTCGAGGGAATATCGAGACGGGGCATCGATATTCCAGAGTAGACTAGCGCATATCTTCTCGACTCATGCGATGGGCGATGGATGATCCCATATCCATTGGTGTTTGACATCAAAGATGGTATGCGGGTGCTCAGTGGAGACTGGGTACACTGAACGGACTCGCCGAGAACTCCCAGATGGTATTATACCTCACGTCAGATGGCAGTTCTCTGGTGACACTGGTACAGCTTAGTCTGTTGACCCGAGATCGTCATAGAGTCTTGTGTGTCTCCCACTGTGCTTTGATTTCCACCCTACCACGGCTCTATTGAGTTGTGCAAACAGGTGGTTTTTGGGTACAGTCCCGATTCACATGGAGGCAATGAGCGATAGGAGGGGATTCGTCTCTCCCGGTATTGGGGGTTGATGTTGTGCTATGCTCGACTGGCCATAACAGGAAATCCCTGGCCAGGGTTGCAGTGATATACTGGTAAGTGTTATCAATAGTTTCACGAATGTTATGGACCCTACGTCGGCATGACTTATCGAGCTATTGGGGTCTGACGTTTACCACCCCTAGACGAGATATGCGACATATCAGACGAACAGACCGGACTGTACGGTAAGTGTTACTGGTTGGATTCGCAGGAGTGTGAGCGGGCTTGCTCGTCGATCTTCTGATCGCTCAATACCCGGGTGGCCGTTACGTTTAGCAGACCGCTTGCGGCTTGTGGATGCTTGATATGATCATCATCTGCTGCCGGCGTATTGACGAGTCTTTAGAGTCCTACACAGAGGTTTCCTGGCTCAAGCGAAACGAAATAGGAGCGCATATGAGATATGTGCGGGACCGAGAATATTGCGTGTATGTGATACCGTATTTCATTCTCGCGATGAATGTGTCGAATGGTTATATGCGATATAACCTAGTTATCGAATCAAGGATTGATTCGATAAGCCGATACATATGATACTAGTCGGTTATATCCGATATGACCGGATCATTGAATCTAGTGTTGATTTAATGATTTAATGTATAATTATATATTTGATATATTGCTTTGCATTAACTAGTATTGGTTCACTTTAAATGGATTTTCTCACTTGAATTGTGCACATTGTATATGCGATATAGTTTTGTGCACATGTTTGTATCATGTTTGATGATACATGCTTACTTGGTTAAGTGTAAAGAATCAAACCATGGTTTAAGTTAATGATTAGGGTTTTGATTACTTATTCATTTATCTTATTTATTTATATCCATTTTGGAAAATGAAAAAGATAAATGAATGGTTGCTTATTTTGTTTTTAGTTGAAGATTCTTGAAGCTTTGACTTAGTCTTCATTCTTGTCTTATACTTAACCCTAACCATTTAACTAACCCAAGTTAATTCTCTAGACTTAACTATAGTTGAAGTCATGATAAGTATTGATTTAATTATCTCATTTTTAATTAACTTATCATATCTTCTTCTTCTTCTTCATCTTCATCTTCAATGAAGAAAGCTTGCTACTCCAATGGCAAGTCATGAAATCTAGTGAGAAATCCAAAACTAAAGTTTACCCACTTCCTATTTCTTCATCCTCTACCTCTTGCCAAGTAGTATAGGGTGTTTCCTTCACAAGTTTTTCCGACTTGGTGAAGTTGGAGCTTGTTCTAGCGATGCCACGACGTAGATCATCTTCGGCATCGAACCGACGATCAAGCCTGCCTATTCTTCGATGATGCCAACGCTAGAGCCCAAGACATGATTTGGACAGCGAGGGGACTTCATTGCGGAGCCGTGGAGGTGGTGGACCTGATCTACAAAGGTTGTATATCCGTTCCCTTAGTTAAAATGTTAACTAGTTTGCTTGTTTCGCCTAAATATCTAGTAAACGATCCGTAGTCGGGTTTGTAGGCACCCGTAAAATTTGATTTGTGCATGTTTGATCACTTGTGAGACTTCACTAGAGTGCCTAGGAACCCTACAAACCTAAACTGCTAGATTTATAAAATTCAAACCAGTTATCTCATAACTATTTGTGGATTCCAAATATTGTATCACAATCACAGATAGCTAGACGAAGTTAAATAATTCGATCGAATCAATGAATTCCCAAAATTCCCAGAGAGCTCAACACTTAAGAAGAATTAAAAGTTCCTAGAAGCATGCCCAAGTTCCTACGAACCAACAGGTGAAGGGCCCGACCCAAACCTCTCAAGTGGGACTGCGGATCCGCGGCCAAAACTTGTTTTGGCCGCGGATCCATGGTCACTTGGACGAGTTAGGGTTTCGTTCTTCAGGTGTGTCCATATAATTCCCTGCATGATTTTTTGAGTATTTTTAATAAGGAAAAATCCAACTTTTTCAAAAATTCCAGAAAGGGGGTCGTTTCGGGCTTTCGAAGTTCGATCAGACTTTAAACTTCATCTAGACAACGCCTAATGCTCTAGCTTGGCTCTGATACCACTGCAGGGTTCTTTAGCACCCTCACAGTGTTTACTAGGGCATCAAACATGCCATTTCAAAATTTCTAGAGAGCTAAAGAACCCGAACGAGGATCGAACTAGAGACTTAGGGTTATCTAGATTGTAAACTCTTTACAAACTAAAGGGAAGAAGGAATACTGTAGGGTTTCCTTAGCACCTTATTTAGGGTTTGGAAGCATCACACATGCCACAATTAAAATTTATAAGGTGCTTAGCAAACTTAATTAGGAATCGAACTAGAAATTTAGGGTAACAACTGATAGTATCACATACTATAAATAATCTATCACTAAGTGGAGAGACAGCAACCTTTGTTGATCTCCTTGAGTGACTCCTTGGATCTCCTTAACTTTGGAACGGCTCGCTTGTATCCTTCCGAGTCTACGACGATCCACCCGAAGTCCCTTTGCTCAAAGCTTCTTACTTCACTTGATATTTGAAAGAAGTGGAGCAAACACCCAACACAAATGGGCTAGAGAAGTGTAGAATGAAGAAGTGGTTTGTATTCTCACTTTAAAAACCTTTGTTTTTAATTTCCTCACTCTAAGTAAAATTCAAGAGAGCTTGAAGAAGGAGGAAGATGAAGATAGATAAGCTTTTCTCAATATAATGATAATTGTGATAATAAAATAAAATCCAAAAGATATTTATGTGAGACACTCTCACAACCAACCATGGTTAAAATAAATATCTAGATATTTTGTGATGAGTTAAAAGAACAAAGGAAATTAAGCCTAGGGTTAATTGAATGGTCAACAAAGAATTGTGTAGAAAGAATGAGTCATGAATAATTCCCTTTTTCTTTTTGTCTCAAAACAAAAACACATATATAAATTTAAACCATGTGAGTCTTGCATTAACATCTTCTTTGTATCATCAACTATGATACACATGCATGCATGCATGTATGTTTGCATTCACATCATCATGTGTATGTATATACATATATGCATACATTCAAAAAAGAAGGATTTAATAAAAGTGAGCTAAAAGTCAATATTAAATCAATACATGATTTAATAAACTGCTCATATCACATACAACACAACCAAAAGTAAACGCCCGATTAATATACGATATCACATACTCGCATTTAATCGAGCTCCTGCACATATCTCATATGCACACTTCATCGTTTCACCTGAGCTAGGAAACTCCTGTGTGGGACTCTAAGACTCGTCAATATGCCGGCAGTAGGTGATAACCAAATCAAACACCCAAAAGCCGCAAGCGATCAGCTAAACATAACGGCCACCCGGGTATTGAACGATCAGAATAAAAACAAGCGAACCTGTCAAAACTCTATCAAGCCAACTGGCAACACTTACCATCCAGTCCGATCACTTCGTCAGATATGCTGCATATCGAGTCTAGGGATGGAATCGTCGACCCCAATAACTTAATAAGTCATGCTTGTGTATGGCTCATAATAGATCGAGAAACTACTGATAACATTTATCAGTAAATCTAAGAAGCCCTGGCCAAGGACTTCTTGTTATAGCCAATCGAGCATAGCACAACATCAACCCCCAATACCAGGAGAAATGAAACCCCTCCTATCGTTCATTGCCTCCATGTGCCTCTGGACTGCACCCAAAATCCACCTGTTTGCACGACTCAGTAGAGTCGTGGTAGGGTGGAGATCAAAGTACCGTGGGAGGACACACAAGACTCTATGACGATATCGGGTCTACAAACTAACCTGTACTAGTATCACCTGAGAACTACTATCCGACGTGAGATATAATACCATATAGGAGTTCTCGGCGAGTCCGTTCAGTGTACCCAGTATCACTAAGCACCCGTATGCAATTTTTGGTGTCACCACACCAGATGGATACAGGATCATCCATCGCCCATCAAATGGGACAAGAATGGTATACGCTCGTCTACTCAGGAATATCGATGCCCTGTCTCGATACCCCCACGATTAGGAATATTTCAAGGATATGCTCATAAACTACAGATGTACCACTAGTATGATCTACATCATAATCCCAGTAGTCAAGCATATATCCTAAGGGCTTTATCAACATGTACTAAATGAGTAAAATGCATGATCAAAAGAATGTGTCAAGATAAAGTAAACCAGATAGCAAACTATCATGTCGAGCAAGAAAGTCCTCTGAAAATATATATACGTATACCGATATATCCACTATCATATAATGGTCTCTAGGGCATACATATATCCAACAATCTCCCACTTGCACTAAGGGAAATTATTAGCGTATCTCATACCCAACATCTCAAAAAGTCGCTCATATTGCGGCTGATGGAGGGCCTTGGTGAGTGGATCCACGGTGTTATCTTTTGTATCTACCCTCCTAATCTCGATCTCGTGGCAATCAACAATCTCCCGGAACAAATGATATCGCCTCTGTTAGTGTATATGCCCTAGAGGCTATTACTGTATCATACTAGTTTGTATATTACTTAATGGAAGCTTGGGATATTCAACTTGTATATACAATCTTGCTCAAAATAGTAGTATGCTACTTGGTTTGTTTCTACTTCAATGTGTACATGTGTTTATTTTAGTATATCGCCTATACACATTAGTGGAGCTCTTAGGATCTTTGCTTGATTACCAGCTGTAAGTCTACGCTAGCGCCCCGGCCGTCTACAGATGCCAAATACGGAACAAAAAACTTTTAACTGGCTCTATCGTATACTTTAACCCGGATCTGCCATTATTGCTAAACTAACAAACTGTAAAGAGTGTAGAAAGGTTATACCGAACGATCCGAGTCCTTCGTTCTTTAACCATCATCCCACGCTCCGTTGCGGCTGCTCCGATTTCGTCGATCTCCGATCTTCTCGTCTAGGTGGCACCACATCACTGATTCTTTAAACGGGCTCCCGCCTCTGACTCGAGGCAACTCGGTCGTCAAGTTTGCTAAAGAGACGACCAAGAATGATGTAGAGAATGGGTAGATGACTTTGTCTCGCTTCGTCCAAAACCATGGACGAACGGTTAATGGAGTTGCCGTGGGAATCGGGTGATGGAATGAAATGAGCTGTGAAATTCCATACACCCCAAAATCTATCATATCTTTTGTAACCAAATGAAAACATCAAGTGAGTATGAGAGAGAGGAGGGGCCGGCCATATATAGGGAGGGGGGGTGAGTGTAGGAGAGAAGAGGGTGACCTTAAGAAAGAAATATCATGTGTGAACACAAGAAAAATATCCTTAAGCAAACAAAACCTCATTAATGCAAATGATGATTCATTAACCTAGTCACCATTGCATTAATGGCTCCATTAAAGCACTAATGACTCACCATGTCAAGTCACCCTTTCTAGAACCTTCTAGAAGCATGACTCACCCTCATCCAAGAAAAGATAAATCCGTCTTTAACCGAATGTTAAAAGACGGCTGATAGAAAACAGGAAACTGGCAACTTCCAAAATTGATCCTGAAACTACTTTCAGGATAACCCTCTAACTGTATAAATATACCCGCATTTGTATTATGACCGAATACAAATGCATCTGAGACAAAGATATTATACCTACTCAATATAATACTCGGATCCAGCTTAAACCAAAGCCGACCAGTATCATCTGCCCGAAAAATAACACGTGCGTAAACGCACGTGCATTTTCCGAACCCTGCCATAAAACCATACGGCCTCTACAACGTTTCGCCCGAACTTGGGAAACTGTCTGTGGGGGACTCTAATGACTCGTCAGTACCCTGGCAGTGGGTTTAACCACAAACCGTCAGCGGCACTAGCTATGCATAACGGCTGCCGATGGACTAACCTCAAGGGAGGCCGATGAGCGAACTCATCCGGAAACCCTACTAAGCCTAACAGTGACAATGTATATACAGTCCGGTCCGTTCGTCTATGAGTATCGCATATCTGCCTAGGGGGCTAGTAACGTCAGACCCCCAATAGCAGTATAAGTCGTGTCGGAGTTGTAGGGTTCCTAGGCACCCTAGTGAGGTCTCACAAGGCATCGAACATGCCAATATAAAATTTACGGTGCCGAGAAACCCTAAACTACGGATCGTTTGCTAGAAAACTAGGCGAAAAAGCTAACTAGTTAACACTTAACTATGAGAATCGGAAATACAACCTTTGTAGATCCGGTGCTCCACCTCCATAGCTCCGCAACGAAGTCCTCTCCGCTGTCCAAAAAGAATCCGGGCTCTAGTGTCGACTTCATCGGAGAATAAGCGAGCTAGGTCGTCGATGTCCATGCCGAAGATGATCTACGTCGAAGCATCGCAAGATCAAGCTCTCACTTCACCAAGTCATGAAACTTGTGAAGAAAACACACTCTACTACTTGGCAAGAGGTAGAGGATGAAGAAATAGGTAGTGGATAGACTTTAGATTTGAATTTCTCACTCTTTTTCATCACTTGCCATTGATGGAGGCAAGCTTTCTTCACTTGAAGAAATGAAGAAGAAGATGAAGAAGATTATTATGATAAGTTAATTAAAAACAATAGAAAAATCAAAACTTATCATAATGTTAACTAGAGTCAAGTGTAGAGAATGAATCATGGTTAGTGGGAATGGTTAGGGTTAAGGATGAGATAAGAATGGTTGACTTGATCAAAGTTTCATGAAGCTTCAACTAAACTCCAAATTAAGCCTCCATTCTTTTCTCCTCTTTTCCAAAATGAATAAACAAATAAATAAATGAATAAATAAAGGAAATGAAACCCTAACCATTCTTTTAACCATGGTTTAATTCTTTGCACTTAACCAAGTAAACATGTATCATCAAACATGATACAATCAAGTGCACAAAATCATATCGCATATGTAATGCGCACATCCGAGTGAGAAAATCCATTCAAAGTGAACCGATACTAGTTAATGCAAAGTAATATATCAAATATATAATTATGCATTAAATCACTAAATCAACACTTGATTCAATGATCCGGTCATGTCGCACATAACCGACTGGTATCTTCAGTAACAACTTATCGAATCAACACTTGATCCGATAACCCGGCTATATCGCATATAACCGATCAATGTTACATCGCGAGAATCGAATACAGTATCACATACTGGTATCATTCTCGGTCCCGCACATATCTCATATGCACTCCTATTTCGTTTCGCTTGAGCCAGGAAACCTCTGTGTAGGACTCTAAAGACTCGTCAATACGCCGGCAGCGGATGATGATCATATCAAACATCCACAAGCCGCAAGCGGTCTGCTAAACGTAACGGCCACCCGGGTATTGAGCGATCTGAAGATCGACGAGCAAGCCCGCTCACACTCCAGTGAATCCGACCAGTAACACTACCGTACAGTCCGGTCTGATCGTCTGATATGTCGCATATCTCGCCTAGGGGTGGTAAACGTCAGACCCCAATAGCTCGATAAGTCGTGTCGATTTGAGGTCTATAACTGTTCGAGAAACTACTGGTAACACTTACCAGTAAATCTCAGCAACCCTGGCCAGGGATTTCCTGTTATAGCCAATCAAACACAACGCAACATCAACTCCCTATACCGGGAGAGACGAATCCCCTCCTATCGCTCATTGCCTCCATGTGATTCGGGATTGTACCCAAAAACCACCGTTTTGCACGCCCTCTTGGACGTGGTAAGATGGAAATCAAAGCACAGTGGGAACCACACAAGACTCTATGACGATCTCGGGTCAACAGACTACTCTGTACCAGTGTCACCAGAGAACTGCCATCTGACGTGAGGTATAATACCATCTGGGAGTTCTCGGCGAGTCCGTCCAGTGTACCCAGTCTCTACTGAGCACCCGTATATCATCTCTGATGTCAAACACCGATGGATATGGGATCATCCATCGCCCATCTATATGGGTCGAGAAGGTATACGCTAGTCTACTCTGGTATATCGATGCCCCGTCTCGATACACCCACGACTAGGGACTTTGAAGGATGTACTTATGGACTACCATGTCCCCACTAGTATGATCCGCATCATAGTCCAGGTAGTCAAGCACACATCCTAAGGGCTTTACCAACATGTAACAGAGAGACAATCAGTATACACGTTAAGGTAAAGAGCAACCAGATAGCATACTATCATGTCGAGCAAGAAAGTCCTCCCTATATATGTCCCAACATCCACTACAATATACATCCAATGTACAGTAATGGCCTCTAGGGCATACATAAAACTAACAATCTCCCACTTGCACTAGGGCCATCTGATAGCAGTGGTTGTAGTATCTCATACTCAACCATCCCATAAAAGTCTCTCTCTGGGAACAGGCCTTTGTGAGTGGATCCGCTGTGTTGTCCTCTGAATCTACTCTCCTAACCTCGATCACCCTGGAGATCAACTATCTCCATGATCAGGCGATGCTGCCTTAGAATAAATCTGGATCACTGATGGGACCGGCGTTCCTCGGCTGGAGCCACAACTCCATTGTCTCACAATGGTAGGAACGTAGTTCATCTCATGAACTAATATACACCCAAACATCCTCTTTGGAAGCATCTTAAGTAGCGATGTATCCTGCCTTTATCGTCCAGTATGTCACGGTATCTAGCTTGGAACTCTTCCAACATACCGTCCCTTTACTGAGGGTAAAGACAATGCCTGTGACTGACATTCAGTCGTCTTTATCACCCTGGAACCCTTCCAGTGATTCTCCCCAAGATCGGTTGATACCGTCTCACTACAACTAGTGAGAATCCTAACATCCAATTAGATCTATCTCATAGATCCAAAAACCCAGGATTTAGGGGGTATCCCTTTGATCCTATATGGAGAATCATTGTGATAAGCGGAGATTGATCGAGCGTATCATGGGAAACTCCTTCCCCATCAAGAGTATGTCATCCACGTACTCTACGAGGATCATCACCATACTCCCTACCACCTTTTTGTTTATACAAGGTTCATCTTCCATTTTGATGATGTCAAACTCTTTGACTGCTTCATCAAAATAGATGTTCCATCTCCGCGATGCCTGCTTTATCCTATAAAGCATCTTGCACACGTTTCCGCTGCTCCCACTGTCTACGAAGCCCTCTGGCTGTGTACTTATAGACGCACTCTTCTAAAACATCATTTAGAAAAGCTGTCATGACACCCAACCACCAGATATCGTAGTCATGGTATGTAGCCGTGACAAGTAGGATCTGGATGGACTTAAGCATAGCTACTTGAAAAGGTTTCATCATTATCCTCACCTGGTCAATGATGTAAACTTTTAACAAGTCTAGCTTTGAAAGTCTCAACTTTTCCATCTACACCAAGTAATCTTCTCAAGATATACTTGCTCCTGATGGGGATTTAACCCTTCAGATATAGCAACCAAAGACCATACTTTGTTGGTGTATAAGGATTCCATCTCAGATCGATAAACATCCAGCCATTCTTACAGAGTCCTACTCCTGATGGCCAGCTCGAAACTAGTTGGGTCATCATCTCATGATACAATCCTCGCTCCCACTGTCATAGAGAAACCGAAGTATCTCTCAGGTGGGTGAGGAACCCTACTAGATCGGCGGAGAGGCTGAGGTTCGTTGGTATCTACTGAATCCTTTAGTTCTACCAAATCATCTTCTGTTGTTTGTATAGTTGGAACCTTTCCAGTTGTACATAACAGATCTTGCCTCGAGCTTGTCCGGATTTTGGTTTTAGACATAGGCCGGACAACCCAAATCTTAAATATCTTAAGATATGGGCTCTTCCCTTTCCATATCACATATGAAGTGGTAGGCAACTGATTTGATTGGAACCCTATTCAATAGGTATGCAGCTTCTCAAGTGCATAACTCCCAAAAGGAATTAGGTGACTCAGTATTACTCATCATAGAGCACACCATATCAAATAGGGTGTATCTGCTCCGCCCCGATATACCATCGTGCTATGGTGTATACGGAGGAGTAATGCTGAGAGAGAATCTCATTCTCTTTTAGAATAGTCCTAGAATTCCGTGCTCAAGTATTCTCCTCCTTGATCTCATCAAAGGACATAATACTTATACCCGTATCGGTTCTCTACTTCTAACTTATATTCTGTGAATATCTCAAAAGGTTCGGACTTGTGTTTCAACAGGAACATATGTCTGAATCTTGAGAGATTATCAGAGAATATAATGAAGTATAAAGAACCGGTCTTGGCATGTGTAGACTGGGGACCTACATACATCAACATGTATCATCCCTAGAGTTCACTAACTCTTTCTCTGTTTCCAATAAACAGAGCTGTGGTCATCTTATCTTTGTGACATGACTGGCGAGTTTCACAAGATGTAAATTCAAACTGATTTAAATATGCATCTAAATGTAACTCGAGCCAGTCGGGTCACATTGATATGACCTAGTCTACAATGCCTCAAGAAGGATTCGTTCATTTCTGAACTCTTCCTCTTGTGTGTGTTCCGTATACTAAGAACTGTAGTTTGATTTAGAACATCAATGCTTTTAGATAACGTGCCTGAACCGATCAACTTTTGATATAGGAAATGTTCAAAACATTATCCAACAATACAAAATTTTATCATTTCTTTACTGATAAAGAGACTGATATGATTTTGTATATCAGGTTCGGTATCTAATAACATTCGTTCAGAATCAATGTATTGGTAATACAGGGTGACAGTGACCAACAGACTTGGCTGCAACGCTTGCCCCGTTTTCTGCCTCATGAAACTTATCACCCGTTCTGAGTCCTCTACCTAACTGTAGCCCTATGTAACAGATTACATATCTGGGATCCTGATCTGGTATCACATACCCAGGACGTAAAGAATACTGAGAAACAGTTCTGTATAATGAACACACCCGAAGATGATGCATCAGCATGCACTCTCTTCGTTTGGGCGGCACGGGAATTCTGGTAATCCCCTATTTCCTGCTCTGTCTTATAACAATTATAAGTTGGAGCGGGACCAACGTTCCCCAGCTCAGTATAACAAGCGGGTTCGGTCAATATTCCGTATTATTATCTTGATTAAGGCGTGATATGGTCGCTACCTGGAGAGAGAGAGAAGAAAACACTCAGCGTGCGCTCTGTCAAGAATAGATTGGTTATTATTTTATCTAATCAGGATGGCTCCCATTGCTTTTTATCAAATCTTCCTTCAAGCCCTAAAAGGAAAGACTAGCCGGGATTAATTACACACTACAAGTTCGCCAATCTTTCAGCCAGGCCAGTGTCGGTACTTTGAGGGAGGTCCCCCGTGCTTCCGCACGAACCTAATTAATGTAAACCTCGTTTTCTTAGAGGCGTAACCTCGTTAACACCTTTCCAGACACCTACTTGATCGGCTAATTGTAATATGTAAAACTCTCCCAGGAGTAACTCTTACTCGCAGCGGGTATCGGGATCCAACTATCTCATAGAAGGTATGCAATCTCATTGCAAATTTCAACACTTGAAATTCCCGATAATATTTTGCCCCTAGCTCGCTATGACCTTGACGCATGCCAAACAACCCATAGTCTGCTAGTCAAGTTCAACCCGTACATTTCTTGATTGAATTAAACCCACCCGCACGACCCTTGACGCATGCCAAACAACGCCGTACGAATACCCTAATCCAATCGCATCATATGCTGGCAGATAAGAACTAGTTAGCTACCGTACACTACGCCTTGACGCATGCCAAACAACCGCAGCACGAATACTAACTAATACTTATCTGAAATGACGGAGGGCTACGACAGGTTTTTCTGAAAACCTATTGCGTAATGAACTTGATATCGTTGTAGGATCGAATGAATTTTGAAATGGAGTGTTTTTTAGGCTTTTCTAGTTTTGCTAAAGGAGTCACTCTCGGTGAAGGGATCGTCGGTCCTTTCCTCGTCGAATGAGGTGCGGGATATATCATATATATCTCTGTGCAAAGCAAAAACACTTAAAAGCAATCAAAAGACAAACCGAGTGTGTAGCATCTGCCAGTTATTGCTAAAGGAGTCACTCCCGGTGAAGGGATCTCGGTCCTTTCCTCATCGAATAAGGTGCAGGATATATCGCATATACCGCTGTGCAAAGCAAGAACTGTAGCTACCTGTTTTATTTTGAAATTCAATTCTACAACATCTTAGGTTTCTTTTATTTCATTAATCACATTAATGAAGTCCCATCATTTAAGTACCTAAACATCACAGATAAATACGACGTACACTTATGCCATCCGCATTCGCCTCGATGTCCCCTCGTGCATCGTTAGGTTAGGTAACTAACGACAGAGCGGGGCAGGGCTAGCGCGGGTGTAAAACATAAGCAACGTCTATATAATATATCATATATACTATATACTGTATCTATCACAGAACATCACATGATCACATCACAGATATCGCAGCAGAAGAATCATATGAAATATTGGATATGCTAGGACGTCCGTGTTTTCAATACGAGCCAGTATAAAACACGGATTCCACGGTCGTGATGAATAGCCAAACCCACACCCCTAGACCCCTACGAGAGCGGCAAGCAACCCTACCAATTCTAGAGTTAGGAGACCCGGACTCGACTCCTCGAGTTGGTCTCCCACTGGACCCCAGAACCCGGTTACTTGTGCTCCCCTCCTTGGGTCTATCCTAGTGCGGAAAAGTAAATAATATACAACGGGTGACTACTTCCGCAACCTGGAAGCGCCCCAAATAAAAGAATATTACATACAAGTTTTTATATGAATGAAAATGAAAAACACTCATCTCACATAAAAACCCCCGGCTATTCAAACACGACGATCCAATATAACATATCCAGCAACACATAACATCTCATGTCATCAACGTAAATAAATATGAGCATCCCAATTGTCGTTGACATATAGCAACGAAACCGGCGATATCACATATTACACTTACGGTCACAGAAAAGAAAGTGTAAAACTACAACAGTTGGAATCCGCAACCACCTCAGACATCGCATGCCTGACCAAATGAATTCCTTAGACATCACATGCCTAACAATTATAAACCCCGCATTTTAGTCTCAAAATCGAAAACTCTTTTCAATATCAAGTCGGGCAATTCAACAAGATTCTGGACATCCTGATCGAATGCTCGTCGCAAACTTCAGTAGACGGCCGCACCCCTGATACCGTCGACGAAGTGCACCAAGGCGGAACACCGCTACCGCGAGCACTCGGACGGATGCTTTCGGCGACGGGGTTCTCCTACAGTCACTTGGTCGGGGCTATGGAGCGAGGCTGTCTATTAAGTTTACCCGGCGAGTATCCGCGTACGCTACGTGATTGCGACGGACTTTTGATCACATCAAAATTCCGTGGCAACCGATCAAGTGAGACTAAACTGCTATGTTTATAACATTCATTTAGTTATCACATAACCACTTGTGAATTCCAATTATTGTATCACATTCCGGATAAATAGAAAATGTTAAACTTTTCGATCAAACAATCGAACACCCAACTTTTCCCGATACAGATCAACACATGAAATAAGTCTAACAACATTCAGTTCGTACCTCAGTACCAACGGTCCAGCCGTAGAAGGGTCAAGCCAACGCCTCACATGTGGCACGCCGTACTGCCCCAAACCCGAAGGTTCAAAGGGCAGTTCAAGACGGTCACATAATCGAGTTAAGGTTTGTTGTCTTCTAGAGGGACCATCGCGTTACTTGCACTACTTAGAACGTCGTTAAACTTCGGAAAAATCCAACACTTGGAAATTTCCCGACAGGGGAAAAATTGGGTATTTATATCCGGTCGAACTTTTTAACATATTCTAAGATTTATCCGGAAAGCCAAACAGACAAAATTTGATACCCCGATCGAAACACCGAATCCCCAAAACAACTGCAGAAATTCAACTCTTGAAAAAATATTAAAAATTCCCAGGAAAACCAGCATACAAAATTAAGAATTACTGTGCAGAATGATACGCACAAAACGACAAATTTGCCGCGTTTCCGCCGCACGAGACAGGCTCGTGCCGCGGAAACGCGGCTTAATGATGGAATCAGAAACTCGAATTTTGCAGTATTCCTTAAAATTTCCTGCTGATTTCACTGAATATTTTTAATATGGAAAAATGCACTGTTTTGAAAAAAGTACAGAGAGCAAGTTTAGTTTGGGGTTCCGGGTTCGTTCGGACTTCAAATTCCGTCTGGACTTCGCCTAAGGCTCTAGCTAGGCTCTGATACCACTGTAGGGTTCCTAGGCACCCTAGTGAGGTCTCACAAGGCATCGAACATGCCAATATAAAATTTACGGTGCCGAGAAACCCTAAACTACGGATCGTTTGCTAGAAAACTAGGCGAAAAAGCTAACTAGTTAACACTTAACTATGAGAATCGGAAATACAACCTTTGTAGATCCGGTGCTCCACCTCCATAGCTCCGCAACGAAGTCCTCTCCGCTGTCCAAAAAGAATCCGGGCTCTAGTGTCGACTTCATCGGAGAATAAGCGAGCTAGGTCGTCGATGTCCATGCCGAAGATGATCTACGTCGAAGCATCGCAAGATCAAGCTCTCACTTCACCAAGTCATGAAACTTGTGAAGAAAACACACTCTACTACTTGGCAAGAGGTAGAGGATGAAGAAATAGGAAGTGGGTAGACTTTAGATTTGGATTTCTCACTCTTGTTCATCACTTGCCATTGATGGAGGCAAGCTTTCTTCACTTGAAGAAATGAAGAAGAAGATGAAGAAGATTATTATGATAAGTTAATTAAAAACAATAGAAAAATCAAAACTTATCATAATGTTAACTAGAGTCAAGTGTAGAGAATGAATCATGGTTAGTAGGAATGGTTAGGGTTAAGGATGAGATAAGAATGGTTGACTTGATCAAAGTTTCATGAAGTTTCAACTAAACTCCAAATTAAGCCACCATTCTTTTCTCCTCTTTTCCAAAATGAATAAACAAATAAATAAATGAATAAATAAAGGAAATGAAACCCTAACCATTCTTTTAACCATGGTTTAATTCTTTGCACTTAACCAAGTAAACATGTATCATCAAACATGATACAATCAAGTGCACAAAATCATATCGCATATGTAATGCGCACATCCGAGTGAGAAAATCCATTCAAAGTGAACCGATACTAGTTAATGCAAAGTAATATATCAAATATATAATTATGCATTAAATCACTAAATCAACACTTGATTCAATGATCCGGTCATGTCGCACATAACCGACTGGTATCTTCAGTAACAACTTATCGAATCAACACTTGATCCGATAACCCGGCTATATCGCATATAACCGATCAATGTTACATCGCGAGAATCGAATACAGTATCACATACTGGTATCATTCTCGGTCCCGCACATATCTCATATGCACTCCTATTTCGTTTCGCTTGAGCCAGGAAACCTCTGTGTAGGACTCTAAAGACTCGTCAATACGCCGGCAGCGGATGATGATCATATCAAACATCCACAAGCCGCAAGCGGTCTGCTAAACGTAACGGCCACCCGGGTATTGAGTGATCTGAAGATCGACGAGCAAGCCCGCTCACACTCCAGTGAATCCGACCAGTAACACTACCGTACAGTCCGGTCTGATCGTCTGATATGTCGCATATCTCGCCTAGGGGTGGTAAACGTCAGACCCCAATAGCTCGATAAGTCGTGTCGATTTGAGGTCTATAACTGTTCGAGAAACTACTGGTAACACTTACCAGTAAATCTCAGCAACCCTGGCCAGGGATTTCCTGTTATAGCCAATCAAACACAACGCAACATCAACTCCCTATACCGGGAGAGACGAATCCCCTCCTATCGCTCATTGCCTCCATGTGATTCGGGACTGTACCCAAAAACCACCGTTTTGCACGCCCTCTTGGACGTGGTAAGATGGAAATCAAAGCACAGTGGGAACCACACAAGACTCTATGACGATCTCGGGTCAACAGACTACTCTGTACCAGTGTCACCAGAGAACTGCCATCTGACGTGAGGTATAATACCATCTGGGAGTTCTCGGCGAGTCCGTCCAGTGTACCCGGTCTCTACTGAGCACCCGTATATCATCTCTGATGTCAAACACCGATGGATATGGGATCATCCATCGCCCATCTATATGGGTCGAGAAGGTATACGCTAGTCTACTCTGGTATATCGATGCCCCGTCTCGATACACCCACGACTAGGGACTTTGAAGGATGTACTTATGGACTACCATGTCCCCACTAGTATGATCCGCATCATAGTCCAGGTAGTCAAGCACACATCCTAAGGGCTTTACCAACATGTAACAGAGAGACAATCAGTATACACGTTAAGGTAAAGAGCAACCAGATAGCATACTATCATGTCGAGCAAGAAAGTCCTCCCTATATATGTCCCAGCATCCACTACAATATACATCCAATGTACAGTAATGGCCTCTAGGGCATACATATAACTAACAGGAGTGTAGCCCAATAACACCCTGAGATACTACCGGAGTACCTACCAGTAAATCTCCTGCCATGGCCATGGACTTTGTGTAATGGCTCTCCTAGACACAGCACGACCTCGCCCCCAATACCGGGAGAGACGAATCCCCTGCCGATTCGCTCACGTGCCTCCATATGGCTCGGGACTGTACCCAAAAACTACCTGTTTGCACGACTCCTTTGAGCCGTGGTAGGGTAGAAATCAAAGCACAGTGGGAACTCACACGAGACAAATGACGACCTCAGGTCAATGAACTAACCTGTACACATGTCACCAAGGAACTGCTATCTGACGATAGATATAATACTAACTAGCAGATTCCCGGCGAGTCCTGTCCGGTGTACTCATAACCCAATGAGCACCTGTATACATCTTAGGTGATCCAACTGACACCAGTGGCTTGTGAGACCGGCCACCGCCCCTCGTCGGGGTCTCGACTGTATACACTAGTCTACTCCGGAGTATCGATGCCCTGTCTCAAAACTCCCACGACTAGGGACCACAATTAAGGATATGCGTATAAACTACCCAACTCTCACGTATATGATCGCCATCATACAGTTGGTGGTAAAGCAAGATCCTAAGGGCTCTATCAAAGTGTAACATGTAATCAGTCACCTGAACATGTACACGACTGATAAAGGCAAACCAGATAGCATACTATCATCTCGAGTAAGACTGTCCTACCGGTTTAGGTCCTCCGCAATCATTGCAATCACGTACCTGCGCTCCAATAATTGACTATGAGGGCACTATCTCCAACAATCTCCCACTTGCACTCAAGGCTAATTATTGCAATGTCGACTACTCACAGCCCGTGTGAAACCGAACATCCAGCTCCTCTACTAATCAGTTTCACAAAGCCCGTTTGTAAAACTATTGTGTTCGAGAAATAGCCTCAGTGAGTGGATCCGCCTAGATGTTTCTTTCTATATCTCTCTTAATCTCAAGTTCGCGGAGAAAGCCATCTCCCGAATTGAGTAATACCTGTCCTAGAATATGTCTGGATATCTGATGGGACCTAGTTCATAAATGAACTCCAAATCCAAACTTCTTAGACTGTATCGATCACTGAACCTAATCAGTATCCGGCACCATGCCTCCCACAGTATTCTCTTGGACCACCTGTCCATAATACTGTCCCTCTTCGTCAGAGGGAAAAACTATAACTCTGACAATCACTCTGTCAACCATGTCACCTTTGAAGCTTGGAATGATAACCGTTCCCCGAAGGAGGCTGCCGTCATCAAATCCTTAGAACATGTACTCATGTTCTAAAACTGCTTCCTTATGTTTCTCCAGGATTGGATTAATACAAACTTATTGCATCTAGTGCAAAAACAACATCTGGTGTGGCACTTGACATCTCATGATTGACTCAGTTGCCTAAGAAAGTGATTTGCCAATCATGCCCATCCCTCTCCCCTTTAGTCTGTAAGATACCTTTAGAGAAGGTGACTCTATCTCCTGCAGGTACACCACTATGCTAGGAGTCAACTATTCTAAAAACCATTAGAATACTGTCAAAATACCCACATTGGGAAACTACCCAAATCCAGATCTAAAACCATAGATCTAGAAACCATAATGTCTGATATTATATCCATATCCTGTCTGGAGAAACAACTGTGTGACGACCACAGTACAACCGATCGTAGTATAGGAATTTTACTTCCTACTCTGTGTATGTCATCCAAATACCATGACATCACACCCTACTACCTTCTTAACAGATCCATCCCCTATTCTGATTGAAGTCAAACCCATGGCTGTCACATCAAAACTAGATGATCTATCTCCGCTATAACTGCTCTAGTCTATAAATAGACATAAGCTACTTGCCCACCATACTTCCGCTGCTCCCACTGATTACGACAACCCTCCTACCGGGTCTCATAACTTGAAACAACAGTAGTGTCAAGTCTGGGTAGATAAGAACCTCCCTGTCACCGTCCTTGAGGCTACCGAAGTACCTCTCGGGTGTCTGAGGTTACCCACCATATCTGCGAAGTGGCTATTGGAATGTCAAACCTGATTGAATATATAGGTCCTATTAAATTTTCCGTAATCGTTCGCGGTTCTGGAATCACTTCCAGTTCTACCATACTCCCACTACTGTTTTCTGAAAAAGATCCATTTTACTAAAACTGTGGCGAGTCAAGAACAATATCACTATTGATCTTCCAAATGGTAGAATATCAACCCTCGTCATAGCCATGGTCAACCAACAAACAGCCATTACAGAAACGTGCCCTGAGTTATCCAGAGTCTGGTTTTAAGCATAAGCTGGACAACTCCCCGTACCTTAACATCTTTTAAGGTACGATCCATTCTATATCCAATGAAGAAACTTTGGCACTTATTTAATTGGAACCAGATTCAAATCATGCAGCTGTCACCAGTGCATATCAACTTAATGGAAAAAGGCTAATCAGCATTACTCAACTTAGAAATCCATCCAATTATGAGTAACCTGAAAGAGAAACACGTTTCTCAAAACCATCACTATCATCTGAATACCAATCACAAGAATCTACATCTTCGATCTCTTTGAAGAATCCCGACACTTATGACACCTGGTTCTCTACTTTATTCTTATACCCATAACTTCTCAAAACTTAGGCTTTGTATTTCTACGAAACACTTGTCCAATACAAGAGAAGTTATAAGTAAATAGAACATAGTACGAGGACCTACCCCTTTGTCCTGATGGACACTGGACAACATACAATACTCTGTATAAGTCCGTTGAGTTGAACAACTCAAAACCTGTGCGTCGTAGGTTGAAAACTGTACCTTGGCGATTTCCTCAAATATCACCAATTACAACGAATTCCGATATAATGAGGATAATCACCTAATTCCCAATAACTTACTCCCACTCATCATCTGTAAAACCATACAGATATGAGAATGAAACCTGGTAAATACATACCCTTGGAGTTAGTGTCTAATCGGGAAAACATGTTTTCTTTAACAATGCACTGAAACATGAAAATGTTTCGTAGGGGTATCCTGGTATTCATAGCAATGCCTCTTCCATAATCCAATTTATGACTTCAACCGTATATTTTATTGCCATCTCACCAAATCCCTTTATTTGTCTTTAGTCGTTACCTTCTGTACACCATCGTTAGGCTAAATGGTTTGCTTCCTTCCCTACCGTTCGGCACCAGCCTATGGTTTGGAAGAAGACTATCCAGTAAGCATAATAGGTGTACCCTCCTAAACTAAGGAGTACTCGTATCTTGAGAGAAGGTGATGATAAAAAACAACTGAATAATACCTTATTCTTTTAAAAGTGAAATAGGAGTGGCGATGAAGTACGCAGTTTTGGTCGTGAATGATATCAGTCGCAATTTACTTTGCCCTCTTTCTAATCCCTTTATTTTGTATTTACATATTACCTTCTGCACACCCTGCTTAGGCTAATTGGTTTTCTTCATTCCCTACCTTTTGGCACCTGCCTATGGTTTGGAATAAGACTATCCAATAAGCGTAATAGGTGTACTCTCCTAAACCAAGGAGCCCTCGCAACCTGAGAGAAGGTGATAATAAAAGACAACTGAATAAACCAATTCTATTTCTCCTGAACCTGGATCCATCCTCGAAGAAGTCCCTTCGAGTTCGTATATAACCATACGATGGATCTATCCAATGGAAGTGGATATCCGTAGTAATACGGGTGTTCTGAGAAATTCAAAGGGTAAAAGAAGGAGTGGCAATGACTTATGAAACATAGACAATCCAAAAGCCAGTATTTTAAGAAGGTTCGGTCAACCTGGTCACTGAGTCATAGTCTAGGGTCGGTCAAAGGTCGCAGCCAAAGAGAGAGAGAAAAGAAACACTCTGCGTGCACTCTAACCTAGATCAGAATGGTTATCACTTTATCTAATCCGGAAACCTCCCACTGTCCTGTCAAATTCTCCTCCAAACCTAAAGAAGAATCAATCGGGATCACCCGAAGAGTAAACCAACTCATCGGTGGGAATCGGGATCCAACTCTCATCGCATGATAACGTGACGGAATCCACTCGCGTTATCACACTCCAGAAGGTATGCGCATGCCTGGCAAGTTTCAGTTTCTTTAGAAACTCCCGATATGATTTTTACCCCATGTTCTTATGACCTTGGCGAAAGTCGACAAATCATAAGTCACATGTCAAGTTCTGCCCGTCATTATCTTGTTAATTTGAACCCACCCGTACATACCCTTGACGAAAGCCAACAAGGTAATACGACTGTCCCAAACCAACACATCTATCTATGCAACAAATGAATACCCCAGCAACTACCAAACACTATGCCTTGATGAAAGCCAACAAACATAGCTTGAATATTACTGACCATCCATAAGAAACGACGGAGGGCTATGACTGGTTTTTGGCGAAAAACCTTTAACGTAATGAACTTGGTCTCGTTGAAGGAACCTGATAGCTTTTTATAAATATAGTGGCGAAAACCTTTGCTAAAGAGGTCACTCCCGGTGAAGGGATCTCGGCTCTTTCCTCGTGGAATGAGGTGCAGGATATTCCACTGAATACCGCGATACAAAGCAACATGTAATCGACTATAGTGAAGTTATTACCCTGACGCAAACTTCTGCCCAAGGGGTCAGTCCCGGTGAAGGGATATCGGCCCTTGCCCCGTCGAATGAGGTGCAGGATATTCCAACCGAATACCACTATGCATAACAAAAGGAAACATCTTTGTAATAACAACTTTTTAAATTTGTTCCAACAATAACAAACAGGTTTGTTTTACTTTGCATTGATCAGAATCAACGCAGTCCCATCAATAATCACACCAGAAAAGAACGAAAATAAAATGTACGTATATGCCATCCGCATTCGTCACTGGGTCCCATCATCACCCGTTAGGTTACTTAACTAACGACAGAGCGGGGACTGGACTAGCGCGGGTGTAAAACATATACAACATCTAATAGTATATAAACCAATATACAATAATCGCTCCAGGCGTGATAATATGCAACATTACAGAAAAGTAATAAGCATCACAGAACAATACAGATAATCTGGGATCCCCGGGTTTCACAGAGCCGCTGCTGAAACCCGACGTTCCCCTGTCGTGTGGATAGCCTGTGCAATGAAACCTAGACCCCTACGGGTGCGGCAAGTTACCGGCCAAAACCTGAAGCGAGGCAGCTGTTTCGCCCAATCAGAGCAAAGCTCTGTTTGAATTCAAAATTCAAATTTTGAAGCAACGCTTCAAGTCTCCGGCGCAACGCGCCGCGTGTCTGGCGCTAATACATCAGCGCAATGCCCAAGAAGGCGCACCCAATCAGAGCAAAGCTCTGTTTAAAGGAAGCAACGCTTCAGCTATGCTGCGCTCTGCGCTGCGCGACACGTGTCAGCGCACACGCGCTGGGGCATCTGCGCAAAACTAAATTAAGATTTTAAGAAATCTTTTCTGTTCTTGTTAAAACAAGAAGATTTTCTTCTGCAAAGCAGAAGCCCTTGGATCTAAGATCCAACGGTGGGGAAAATTCCCCAAATCACTGAGAGAATGATCTCTTTAATAAATTTAACTAATTTGTGAGCACTATAAAAAGGACTCTAAGCCTCAATTCAAAGGCATCAACATTTTTCTTGAGAACTCAAGAAATTTAAACAGAGAGAACTCTGAAAAGATTTCAAGAAAAAGGTAAAGAACCTTCATGGATTAGAAGAAATTCCTTCTAATAGATCATTGGTTTAAAAACAAGATCAATGATCTTTACATAATAAACAATTCTTTGCACTTCTTGTGAACCCCTGGTTCTTTAAAAACAATAAAAAAAAATTAATAATAGTGCTTTGCACTTTTATGAACCTCTGGTTCTTCATATAAAGAAAAATTTATTTTTCTTTGATCTATTTCAGATCAAGAAATTAAATAGTTCTTTGCACTTTTATGAACCTCTGGTTCTTCAAATAAAGAAAAACTTTTTTTCTTTGATCTAATTCAGATCAAGAAATTAAACAGTGCTTTGCACTTCCCTTCTTGAATCTAAAAGATTCTTAGTGCTTTGCACTTCCAAACTGCGCCGTTGCGCTCTTGAGAGAGCGCCACGTGTCGGTTATAAAACCACTTGCGCTAAGTGCCCTTAAGATAGAGCTTTGCACTCTGGAATTGGCGCAACTCGCTGAGAGCACGCCATGTGTCGCCAGCGCAACAGCGCAGCGCAACAGCGCAGCGCAACAGCGCAGCACGCTGCACTGTTGCGCTTGCGCCCGCCAGAGCATGACACGTGTCCTCTCCATATGAGCTTGCGCTCAGTGATTGGCACAAAGCGCCTGACAAATGCAATGCATTTCACTTCCTGAAGGGCCAAGCCCAATTAAAAGGCTTAACAAGCCTAATAAATAAAATGCTGTGCATTATTTGGAAGGGCAGAGCCCAATTGAAAGGTCCAATGGACCAAAATAAATGATCTGCATCATAATAAAAAGGGCAGATCCCAATCAAAATGGGCATAAATGGCCTGAAGTAATGCAATGCATTATTTAAGTATGGGCAAAGCCCTAGCACAGGCCTAATAAAAAAAATAAATGATGGTGTTGAACATTTTCAACTGGACTTAGCCCAATTTTGGCCGTAAGTCCTTAAATTAAATTGACTGAGCAAAATGGCTCTCCTAAATCAATTTACGTCCGGTTCGAGGGTACATCTCCGAACTCCTTTGACATCTATCGTTGTAATTCCTCAACGACGTCAAAGAGGTGATGGGTCCCAACGACCACACACCCATATGGACTGCGGGGTCCTTAAACTCGTGGACTGAAACGTCCTTAAACTAATATCGGACCGAAACGTCCTTAAACTAATCATGGACCGAGACGTCCCTAAACTAATATTGGACCGAGACGTCCCTAAACTAATGATGGACTACTACGTCCTTAAACTGGCGAGGGACCGAAACGTCCTTAAACTAATGATGGACCACTACGTCCTTAAACTGGCGACGGACCGAAACGTCCCTAAACTAATAATGGACCACCACGTCCTTAAACTGGCGCAATAGAGCCCGAATGCTCTTTTGCCGGATCTAAACGGTCCCGTCTAAGTTGATCTTACCCCCAAATACGGTTAATGTGTCCTTAAATATTTAAATAAACAATAAAACTCCAAATCAACTTTGGTTCAAGGGTACATTTCTGAACTCCTCTGACGCCTGTCGTTGTAATCCCTCAACGACGTCAGAGAGGTGACGAGTCCCGACGGCCAGATAATTAAATCAATCACTACGTCAAGTCGATCTTAGTCCAAAACAGGACTAACGTATCCTTGACGAACGTTTAAGTTGATCTTAGCCGCAACGCGACTAATGTATCCTTAAACCAAAAAACACCAAACCCAAATCTAAGTAAATACGGATTTGGACTAATCCACGTCCTACGGGCGACGGCGTTACTCAGTCTCCGTATACAATCCACGGGCAACCACAAACAAAACAAACACACACGACGCGAAGTGAAATTCTGGAGAAGGAGAAAGTGGTTATCGCGATGCGGTAGCGTAATTAACTGCAGGGGCTTGCGCCTGCAGGGAAGAGCGTCCCCACAATCAAAAACCCCTCACCCTGAGGGGGAATCTGACGAAGTCTGCTACATCGGCCGCATCCGTCTAAACCTCCGATACACGGTGCCATAAATCAACTTGGCATCTTCGGAGAGGTAGACGGATAAAACCATATATCATCTGCCCCGAACCCCAGGCACGGACGCGAAGTCCAGGCCGCCGTTCGGAGGGGAACAGATTCTGGCACGCTCGGTGGGAAATTTTCCTCTTTCCACTCCACACTTCGTGTGTCGTCTTCGCGAACCAATCGCGGTTTGTTAAATGGTCGCCTACGGATTTCAAGTTGCTGAGATTTGGTCTTTTGTCTGGTGCAGAACTCAAGCATCCATGGATTCTAACTGCACCAAATGCGCGAAGCACCACTGCAACGGACGCTCCACCTCACCGAGAGGTGTAACATATGGGCCCTAAGCGGCCTCGTTCCTCGCACTGCCGGTAGAACAGGTGACCCAGGCCACCACCGGCTTGTTCTTCAGGACTATGATCCCACCTGCAAGCTTTTCTGCACCAATACCTGCACCGGAAGTGGGTAAAATGTCGGTCTTCAACCGGCTCACTGTTTCGACAGCCCCTGTCAACGGATCGCCCGCTACTAAGCCGACAGCCTCCGTTTTCACCAGGCTAGGTCAGAACTATAAAGTGGCCGTCCCAAAGAGGGCAACGGCCGCTGCTTCGGAAGTCGTTAAAGCGGCCTCTCCCATCAGAGAGTCGGTCTTCACAAGATTGATGGTTCCCACTCCTTCCCCGGCTGGTCAAAAGGCATCAGTCTTCGAGAGGCTGACATCGGCAGTTACCCCACACTCAAACAGGGGGCAACAAGAAACCATCTCGATTTCCGAGCCAGTCCCAACGGCTCGTCGTGCGCGATGTCGCCATTGGCGACGAGTGAGGAAAGCAGGGGGCAACTCCCCCTCAGGGATAACTCCACCTGCTCCAATGGTAGAAGTCAACGCTGCTGTTCCAACTAGGAACAGCTTTGAACTACTGAGGAGAGTGCGTAAGAACTCTCCAACCGCTACCTTGAAAAGATCTCCTCCACCTGCGGAGAGAGTTCCAGAAACAAAACAAGAACAGCCCCCTCAACTGCTATCCTCAAAAGTGTACAAGGTTTGGCGTAGAGTTCAAGACTCCGTGATTGACCCGGACCACTTTCATCGCCAGAAAAAGGCAAAGGTGGAAAAAGACAAAAACCGCCCCATTAAACAACAGGGGGCAACAATTGCTAGGATGCCCACTCCAACGGCTCCTTTAACCTTGATGGCCCACAAAATAAGGAGGCCAGAGAAAGCTCCCGCGTCAGCAGCAAAGTTTAAAAGCGATGAACCTAAACGCCCCAAGTCAGGGGGCATAACTGTTCATACGGTTTATATGGCTTCTGGAAAGGACGAAAGCCGTACTTCTACGGGTCACCGACCGCTCATCCGATCAGTGACCAAGGCTCAGGAGCAACAACAGAAGCTCCAGGAGATGATGACTACAATGGCTGCACTCACGGAGCCAAAAGAGAATCCTGGGACGTCCGTAGATGAACGCCAAGAAGAAGAGACCGACGCCGAGTTCCTTCGCCGAGTACTGGAAAAGATGGACAAAGAGGCTGCTGAACAAGCGGCCAACATACAGCAGATGGGTCTCCTCTTCCAGGACATGATAGGGATGATGATACAACCAGATCCCCCAACTGAAGAACCCCCGATCGTCCTTAGAGATGATAGGGGAGAGACATCGAATCATCCACCGGCTCTATCCGCAGGTAAAGAGGATACCATATCAAAATCTGATTTGGATGAATATATCGCCCAGCAAATACGGGTGCATCAGGCGACCGAAGCAGCCGGCCAAGTCGTAAAAACGGGGCGACCGTATCCAGGCTGGTATGACCAAATCAAATACCCGCCAGGTTACACAATTCCCAAGTTTCATGTCTACAAAGGGACCGGCAATCCCCATCAACATGTTGCCCAATTCAGGTCGCTTTGTGGTAACACCGGCGGCGACGACAAGCTTTTGCTTTGCCAGTTTGTCGGAAGCTTATCAGACACGGCGTTTGAATGGTATTCTGAGCTTCCCAACGACTCTATTAAAACCTTTGCGGAGATGGAGCTGCTCTTCACCCAACGTTTTGCAAGTGCCAGTGAGCGTACCCCGATGACGGCACTGATCAATGCCAGGGTAAAACCCGGCGAGACATGGGTTCAGTACGCTATACGGTGGCGAAATCTATGGTCGAAGTGCGAACAGCGCATAGAAGAAGCTCCAGCGGTTGGAATGTTTGTTGGAACACTTGATCCACAAGCAACCATTTCACAGTTTATAATGTTCTTCAAGCCGACTACCTTCCAGGCTTTGATCGACAAATTAGCGCAGATGGACCAGATGGGCCATAAACCCCCTCTCCCGAAGCCGGACTCCCGAAACGACAAAGGAAAGGGAAAAGCGATCATTGTCGCTAATGCCCAACAACAACCGAGCGACTCGAAGCCGGTTGCTCGTCCAAACAATACGCGCCCATACGTACCCCTTGAGGACAGGATGGGACGTCCTTACTCCTTCCCCCGCGATAAAACGAGGAGGCTATTCGAGCTGGCGTTGCGCAACAGACTCATAAATCTGCCAGATCCAAAACGTCCGTTGCAACCGAACGACGTCAACGAGCCCAATTACTGCCCTTACCATCGAGTGCTAGGCCACCCCATCGAGGATTGCTACGTTTTCAAGAATTGGCTTGAGAACCAGTACCGTCAGGGAAAATTTGCGCTATCTGACAAATGGAAGGTGAATCCCCCGCAGCCCACACCTCTAAAGGGATGAATACGCCGGGGGCAACATACTCCGTCATTGAAGAAGCTCCCTGGGAGGTTGTATTATCAGCCAAAACGAGGAGAATGCTAAATGATCTTCAGACCTGTCCAGCGGTCAAGTGGAAGAACCCCTTGGAACCGCAGGTTATTGAGGGGATGTTGAAGCCACGACCGACTCCGAAAACCGATGGTGGTAGTTCAAGCGTTCATAATCGGCCGTCAAAATCTTCGAAAAAGAAGAAGAAGAAATCTAAGAAGCCCGTGAAGCCTGGCGACAAGCGCACGGACCTACAAAAGCAGATCGACGCTCTGGATGAATATAACCAAAAGGCGAAGACTCCCATTACGCTCCAAGATTTCCTTGATCACGTCTTTCAAAAGGAAGATGAGGGAGAGAGTTCATCGGACGAGTCCGAGGAGTATGTGGCGAGCTGTCATATGATCTCTCATTCGGTCACGAATGATGAAGAGACCTCTGGCACTGAAACGCTGGGGGCAAATGCCGAATCAAGAGCTCCAGGGTTATCAGTTGAGATGATTGGCGCGTTTCTTAATGAAGCTCGATTGAAAAGTAAAGCTGATCGAGAACGCGAGACGGCTATATTCGAAAGGGCCAAGCGCCAGCGACTTGAGGAAAGAGCTGAGATGATCCCGCTGGAGCAAAATGCCTCCACCGCTGACAAAAGCCAATTCAAGATAAAAAAGAGGTTTGCTAAAGCCATATCGATGGGCATGAAATTACCATCCTCTGAAGGAAAAATGACTGGTGTGGCAGAAATGCACCCCTCTTATTGCTTATATCATCAGAAGGTCTCGCATCCCACTCAAGAGTGCAAGGCTTTCGATAGATGGTGGCAAGGATACGTCGCTAATCAACAACGCTTTAAACGGGAAAAGCGTAAAATTCGTCGGGAGCAAAGAAACACGACCAAAGAGCTTGAAAGAACTGCCAGCAATTGTCACATGGTTAACACTGCCGGGTCACAAGTACCCACATTTAGGAGCGATTCCGATGAGGAGCTAGAGCTTGGCCCCCTCTTCAAAGGATCCACTTCGGGAAAAGAAGAAGAACCGAAGGCTTGCGAAAATATACAGCTACGCAATCGAACATTACCCGAAAAGAATCTCGGACCCTTAAACAAGAAAGACAAAGGGAAAGAGAAGGTCTCTGAAGACATCGCTTTGGATGACCAAGTTGCGGAAGAGTTAACCGCCAAGAACCCGCCGAAGAGGAGTAAAGTGGATTACAATGTCTTGGCGCATCTGAGAAAGCTACCCTCACAACTCAGCATTCTCGATGCCCTATTACTATCAAAAGAGGCGAGGGATTCTTTGATTAAGGCCCTACAAGATCCGGACCAATTCCAAGCTTTCCTGGCCGAACAAAAGATGAAGGATGAGTTGGAAGAGGTGCACACGGCCGACGTTGCTTTCGGCGACGAAGACCTTCTCCTTGGGACGTGCGAACACAATCGTCCCCTTTATGTCTCAGGATACTGCCATGACATAAAGATAGGCAAAATCCTGGTCGATAACGGATCATCTGTCAATCTACTTAATGTGCGGGTGTTAAAAAAATTTTGCATGAGCGTCCAACACCTCGCCCGGGACAAGATCACTATCTCCGGTTTCGACTCTCAATCCTCAAAGACTCTTGGATCTGTGATATTGATGCTACGCTTCGGGTTGCTCGTCACAGACATCAAATTCCATGTTATAGACGCCAAGACATGCTACAATGCTCTGCTCGGCCGACCATGGCTACACGAGTACAATATCATCTCTTCTACACAGCATCAGTGCATGAAGTATTCTAGGGATGGCCTCGAGTACACAGTGGCGGGAGAGTTGAATCCGTTTTTCGTAAATGAAGTTCGCAAGTATGAAGATGCCAAATACTTCTTACCGAGTTTCGAAGACACGGAAAGGTGTCACAAACCGGAGAACAAAACTAACGCCACCATCCCTGTCTTCGGCAGTGACACCGAGGAGGAGGAGGATATAATTTATTCAGGTCCATCCCAATCCACCAGGCCAGGACCATCCGTTCCTTCACTGATCTTCGGTAGTGATTCAGAGGATGAAGTTCATGCTGTATTCCCTGCTCGGCCTTCAATACGGGTTTCCGCTGATGAAGAGCGAAGTCTGCAGATAACCATGGTGCCGCTTGAACATTACAAAGAACTGGATGCACTCGACACCAACAGCGTAGAAGAATTGCAGACATTCTATATCCCTCCCGGACGAAAAGGCGAGAAGGCAATCCTATTCTACCGTTCTGAAGAAAACAAGGTGGAAAAAGAAATTTGGCATGGCGCGGATCCCACGCTCGACAGGCTTTAGCCTATCCGTCTTCCCAGATATTATACCGAAGGTTTGAAGAAACTGCTGAAACGCCAGGGGATATCCTTCACACAGACCGTTAGAAAAGCCAAATTCTATGACAAGGTCTGGAACATTCCCGGGACTCAATGCAAACTGCCTAACGGGAGAATAGAAACAAAAGGGCTTGGGTACATCCGGTCAAAGAAACGGGAGCTAGTAAACAGCTGTTATGTCATGTATGACTTCGATGAAGAGGCGGACGCTCAATGGGAGGACGCTAGTCCTGAGCCAGCAAAAGTTCCTGATGCAAAACCGCCCAGTCCATCATTTGAAGACCAGATGGGCAAACTTATAAGGAATGCGGGTCAAAAAGCCCGAGATGATCACAATCGTGAAATGGCAATCTATGAGAAAGCCAAGACACAGCGCCTCCTTCAACAGGCGGTGAAGGATGAAAATGCCGCTCCCTGTCAACCTGCTACAAAAGAAGTTCGACGCGAAAGCAAAAACAAGTCGAAAGACAAGAAAGGCGCTCGACAACCACAAAGCAGAGCTAAGAAGCCACGCATCCGAGAGTCGGGCGTTATTGACTTAGCCCTCATGAAGAAAATGGGTCGAGCATACTCATTTCCTCGGAATAAAACAAGGAAAATACTTGATCTTGCTCTAAAACATCAAATGCTTACACTGCCAGAATCTAAACACCTTGAGCAAGCGGGCGAAGTCTCCAACCCAAATTATTGCTCTTACCATCGAGTAGTAGGGTATCCGCTTGAAGATTGCTTCACCTTTAAGAATTGGGTTGAGGACCAATATCAGCTTGGCAAATTTGCGTTGTCTGACAACTGGAGGGTAGCACCACCACAAAAGCACGAGCCCAAGGCCACGAAAGAAGAACCAGTTCTGCATTGGGATTGGAAGCGAATTCGTACTTGTCACGTGATAATGATATCAAGGGAAGAGCCCGAGAACATGGATGACCTTCCCTGGTGCTTTGAAAACGGCAGCGATGAGGTAATCTCAGAATTTCCACCAGCACCAAAAGAGCTGGAAGATGGAATCCATACTACTGCAGATAACCTCAAGAAAATCGAGTTGGGGACAATAAATGATCCGCGACCGACATTCGTCAGCGAGCTGCTGTCTGAAGAGAGGGTGGCTGCGTTAAAAGACGTCCTCGTGCAGCATAAAGATTGCTTCGCATGGAACTATTCCGAGATGCCGGGACTAGATCCAGAAGTTGCTGTACATAGACTAGCAATATCCCCGAACATCAAGCCAGTCAAACAGGCGTCGAGAAGATTGCGACTCGAGCTTGAGATGAGCATAAATACCGAAGTCAAAAAGTTAATCGACTCTGGCTTCATCCAGGAAGTTCAGTACCCTGAATGGATCGCCAACATCGTCCCAGTGATGAAGAAAAATGGGACAGTGCGCATATGCGTAGACTTCCGGGATCTTAATAAAGCTTGCCCGAAGGATGATTTCCCAGTGCCAGTCACTGAACTGATGATAGACAATACATCCACTCATGAAGTTTTCTCCTTCATGGACGGCTCATCGGGGTATAACCAGATAAAAATGCAACCAGAAGACCAGAAGCACACAGCCTTCAGGACTCCTCTTGGTATATTTTGTTATAAAGTGATGCCCTTCGGTTTGAAGAACGCCGGTGCTACTTATCAGAGGGCCAAGACAAAGATCTTCGACGACCTTATACACGAAATCGTTGAATGCTATATCGACGATCTCGTGGTTAAAAGCAAATCATACGAGGAACATCTCGAGCATCTGAAGACTGTATTTCAACGCCTTCGGCAATACAACTTGAAGATGAATCCTCTTAAATGTGCGTTCGGGGTTTCCTCGGGCAAATTCCTGGGATTCGTTGTTCGACACCAAGGTATTGAAATAGATCCGTCAAAGATTAAAGCGATCATGGAAATGCCTCCGCCGAGGACTCTCAAACAGCTGCGGTCTCTCCAAGGGAAACTCGCATACATACGGCGATTTATAGCCAACCTTTCAGGAAAGTGCCGTCCTTATAGTCACCTGATGAAGAAGGGAACCCCATTCGTTTGGGATCAAAAATGCCAAGGCGCACTGGATGAGATCAAGCAATACCTGCAGAACCCGCCGGTGTTGGCTGCTCCGGTTAAGGGGAAGCCTCTCATTCTTTATACAACCGCCCTCGAAGGTTCCTTAGGCGCATTATGGGCACAAGAGAACGACCAAGGGAAAGAAAGAGCACTCTACTACTTAAGTCGAGTTCTGCTGGGGGCAGAAAGCAACTACTCTCCCATTGAAAAACACTGCCTGGCGTTGATCTTCGCAATAACAAAGCTTAGGCACTATGCGTTGGCGCACGAAGTCTGTCTTATTTCAAAAGTGGACCCTCTCAAATATCTAATGTCAAAAGCCATATTGACAGGGCGACTCGCTAAATGGGCCCTGCTCTTAATGGAATTTTCGATAACATATCAACCTCTCAGGGCAGTAAAAGGCCAGGCCATCGCCGAATTCCTTGCTGAGCACCCGATACCAGCCGACTCTCCTTTAAACTGCGATCTTCCAGACGAACATGCGTTTGATGCGATCGATGGTGATAATACCTGATGGGAGCTTTATTTTGACGGAGCATCTTCCATGAAAAAACACAAACAAAGTACGCCAATGATCAAATCGGGGGTAGGACTCATCTTCGTGACTCCACAAGGAGGAATTATGCGCTTCGCCTTCTCCTTAACAGAGCCGAGAACGAATAATGAAGCTGAATATGAAGCTTTGATAGCAGGCCTCGAGATCGCCATTGATATGGGAATTGAAAGCCTACTCATATATGGGGACTCCCAACTGGTCGTCAGTCAAGTGAACGGCGATTACCAAACATGCAAACCGGAATTGGTAAAATACGGTGAAAAAGTGCAGCAACTGCTAACCCAAATCCCCTCCTACACGTTGGAAAGTATACCGCGCACGGAAAACAGCAAAGCGGACGCACTGGCCAAACTTGCTAAAGAATTGGCTGACGAAAACCTCGATGACGTTAGAATCGTGATACAAAGCCGTCGAGTGCTTGCCCCGGCAGAAATACCTCCGGAATCATATAAAGAAAAGGGAGCGACTGAGCAGACAACCCTACAAATAAAAGGCCATTAGAAGACCGAAGACTGGAGAGAAGTCTTCATAGATTACTTCAAGTTCCACCGAATGCCTGAAGAAACGTCCATAAGACATCAGCTCGTGAAACGAGCTCTGTCTTTCGCCTTCATCAACGATACTCTATACAAAAGGACATTCGATTCTCTGTGGCTGAGATGCCTAGGACCTGACGAAGCGAGAAGGGTCGTCCAAGAGGTTCACGACGGACTCTGCGGTTCTCATCAAGCAGGCCTTAAGATGAAGTTGAAAATAAAACGGATGGGCTACTACTGGCCCACGATGATTCAGGACTGCATCGAATATGCGAAGCAATGCCACTCATGCCAAATTCATGGGGACTTCATCCATCAACATCCAAATCCGCTAAACCCAACAGTGGCTAGCTGGCCATTCGAAATGTGGGGGACTGATATAGTTGGCCCTATCGAACCAGCATCGTCTAAGGGACATCGTTTCATCCTAGCGACGACTGATTACTTCTCTAAATGGGCAGAGGCGGTACCGTCGAGGGAAGTGAAGACGGAGAACATCCTCCATTTCTTCAAAACGCATGTCATATACCGGTTTGGAACCCCAAGAAGGATCATCTCTGATAATGGGCCAGCCTACCGAAGTCATAAAATTAGCCGCTTCGCACAGCAGCACAATATAGACTGGAGATATTCCTCAGTTTATAATCCGCGAGCTAACGGTTTAGCTGAGGCCTTCAACAAGACCTTGACGAAGATCATGAAGAAAACAGTGTCACGAAATAAGAGAGATTGGCACGAAAGATTGCAAGAGGCTCTTTGGGCATATCGAACTACATTTAAAACGGCCACAAACACAACGCCATACGCGTTGGTGTTCGGTACGGAAGCAGTACTCCCCCTCGAGATAGAGTTACCTTCTCTACGAGTGGCAGTCCACTACGAGTTGACAGACGAAGAAAATGCTCACCTTCGGTTTGAAGAGCTTGATGCCCTTGATGAAATCCGGCTTCTAGCACAACAAAATCTGGAAGCTTATAAAGCAAAGATGACGCGCTCATACGAAAGATTGACCCGACCGAGGACATTTCGTCAAGGCGAACTCGTGCTAGTGGTCAAAAGGCCTATGATCCCCAATCGCGCCAAGCGGGGAAAATTCGAGCCAAATTATGAAGGCCCGTACATCATAGATAAAGTTACCAGGGTGGAGCCTATCTACTCATGGACATACACGGTGAAAGGCCTTTCAGGCCGATAAACGGTCGCTTCCTAAAGAAATACTATGCTTAATGAGCCACAGCCTAGGTCAATGATAGATAACGACGACTATGTCCGCTCGCTATCTTCCTAAGCTCAAGCTTTATAAAAAGTAGCCGACCTTCTCAACGATGGACCGAAATGTCCTTAAACTAATAGTGGACCGAAATGTCCTTAAACTAATAGCAGACCGAAACGTCTTTAAACTACTACCGCAGCATTCTTAGGCTGACGAGATAAAAAAAAAATAAAACGGTATGTCCATAAGCAAAAAAGGGCACGGATGAAAACCCGAAAGGGCTCCGTGAGTAAAAACAGCAGGGCTACCGGCGAGTGTTCGTGAAAACCTGGAAGGGCGCGACCTCGTAAAAAAAAAAGAAGAAAGATTTCCATGTATTATCAAACATGATACAATCAAGTGCACAAAAGTATGTGGGGTATGGGATTCGAACTCTGGTGGCTTCGTTCAGCAATGCGAGGTATTACCAATGAGTATGCTGCTAACACCATATGATATATGGAGTGGGATTTGGTAAAACCATATATACTTGTTATAAATATCGTAATTATTATTAATATGGGGAGCTAAAAAGTCAGGATCTCAATAACAAAGGGTGAAAGGATCTCAATAACAAAGGGTAAAAAAAAAATAAAAAAAAAACCAAAAAAAACGGTATGTCCATAAGCAAAAAGGGCACGGATGAAAACCTGAAAGGGCTCCGTGAGTAAAAACAGCAGGGCTACCGGCGAGTGTTTATGAAAACCCGAAAGGGCGCAACCTCGTTAAAAGACACTTATAGGGTCCTCTCGACCTTATAAGGAGAAACCACCTGCGTGAGATCCTTACGACTCACAAAGGAGCAACACACTTAGGGATCCCCACGATTCCTAAGGAGAAAACACACTTGCGAGATCCTCACGACTCGTAAGGAGAACTCTCTTATGGGACCCTCACGGCTCATAGGATTTGAAAGTCTTAAGTCACAGAGACCAAAACCTGTGCTTAAGCAAACCCCCACAAACTTCCAATATTGCCCTACAAGTGGTTCAATATTGACCCTTGTATACAATCCACGGGCACGAATAAACATTTCCCTAGCCTAAGTCCCATCTGAAACTAGGGATACGTTTGCATGGTAAACAACCCTTGTAAATCCTCCCGACTTACGAGGAGAAAACCCTCCTGTAGGATCCTTACGACTTACAGAGGAACAAAACACTTAGGAACACTCACGATTCCTAAGGAGAAAATACACCTACAAGATCCTCACGACTTGTAGGGAGAAATACCTTCACGAGACCCTTACGGCTCATGAAGTCAAAAGTCTTAGCCGACAGGACCCTAACCCTGGTCGCTAAGCCTCCTTTGTTCGACAACGGCAGAGGCAAATGATGATTCGCTCCTGGTAATATCCCAGTTGTAGCGGTGCTGATGCCGGAATCGGTGTCCAATTTCAGGTTTACAGCGAAAAGCCAGTAGGCCGCACATGCATACGAAATAGCCGAAATGATGGGGCGACTTGCAATAAAAAAAGCAGCAAGTAAAAATGTATACATGCAAAATAGCCGAAATAATTGGGCAACTCATAATAAAAAGCAACGAGTAAAAAATAAAAATTATATATAGCCGAAATGATTGGGCACCACGAAAAATAGCCAAAATGATTGGGCAATCGCGACCTTCGCGATATAAAAGCTGAAATGATAGAGCATCGCGGAAAGAATAAAAAAAAATGAAAAAAAATGAAAAAAAATGAAAGAATGAAACTTTTGCCCTACAGGTGAAATCACATCGATCCCTGTATATAATCCAGGGGCACAGATAAAAAGGGAACAATACTTTCCCAACAGGCTCCACCAGAAAGCGAAGCCAGATCTCGACGGTTCATAGATAACCTAGAGACCATCTCGACATTTGTCGCAATATTACAGACACGATGTCAACAAATGAAGCAAAAGAAGATCCCGAGCTTTAGGGTCTCGACGTCAACATCGACAACTTAGAGATCACCAACGGCGTTTCTCCTCACTCCAGCCAGAGGCAGACGTGACGTCAACAATCGACCTCAGAGTCGCAACGAAACGGAACCATGGCAGAGTCCTTAGTTCCAAATCTCAATGGCCACATCTACAGCCTGGAGACCAACAACGGCGTGCCTCCTCATTCCAGCAGGACACAGATGTTACACCATCAAGCGGAGCGATGGCAAAATCCCAACTCCGCCTTAGCATTCGTCTCATTACAGCAGACGCAATGTTAACAACGGCGTTCCTTCGCAGTCCAGCAGGATATACATGCAAAGCTAATAAAACACCCCATGGTCAGCAAAGCGGAGTGATGGCAAAATCCCAGCACCACCACAACATTCGTCTCGATACAGCAGACGCAGTACAAGTAAATGAAGCAAAAGGTCAAATTTCTAGCTTCAAAGTCTTGACGGCAAGTCATATAAAGCCTGAAAGACAATCGAAGATCATCTCACACCAGCATAGAGTGAGCACCACCTCGACGTTCGTCTCGATACAGCAGACGAGTTGTCACCCCAGCGTTCTTCCTCCTGCAGGGATTCGGACGTGACAAAGCAAGCGAAGCGAAGGCCATATTCCTAGCTTCAACGTCTTTACGGTAACTCACATAAAACCGGAAAGACAACCGGAGATCATCTCGCACCAGCACAGAGTGGTCACCACCTTGACGTTCGTCTCGATACAGCAGACGAAATGTCAACCTCAGCGTTCTTCCTCCAACAGGATTTGCACACACCAAAACAAACGAAGCGAAGGCCACATTCCTAACTTCGACGTCTTGACGGTAACTCACATAAAACCGGAAAGACAATCGGAGACCATCTCACATGAAGTGGTCACCTCCATGACGTTCGTCTCGATACAGTAGACGAAATGTCAACCTCAGCGTTCTTCCTCCAGCAAGGATTCAGACATGACAAAGCAAATGAAGCGAAGGCCACATTCCTAACTTCAACGTCTTTACGGTAACTCACATAAAACCGGAAAGACAATCGGAAATCGTCTCGCATCAGCACAGAGTGGTCACCACCTTGACGTTCGTCTCGATACAGCAGACAAGATGTCACCCCAACGTTCGTCTCGACACAGCAGACGCAACGTCATCAAACAAACGGAGCCACGGCAAAATCCCTAGTTCCCACCATGACATTCGTCTCGATACAGAGGACGCAATGCCAGCAAACGAAGCAAAGGCCAAATTCCTAGCTTCAGGGTCTTAACGGCAAGTCATATAAAGCCTGAAAGACTATCGAAGATCATCCCACACCAGCGCGGAGTGGTTATGACTCATCGGGGCTCTCCAAAATGAGCCTAACCTCAAGTAAAAAGCGGCATGGCAAATTCCTAGCGCTTGCTCTTCCGACGGTCAAACTGCCAAGGAGGATTGCTTGAAGACGTCTTGTCCAGCCCCCGAAGGGATCAGAGACACGGCAGTCGCGGGGCTACTCGAACAGCACGATTGCCTATCGAGGACTATATCAGCTTATGCGACGGTACGATGGCCAAAACCCTAAGTACCACCGACCTTAACGGGCTTCTGTCGTAATGAGCAGAGGTTAAATGCGACGTTAAGATGTTCTCGCGAGAAACGTTCGATTCGTCTCGACTTGTGAAAAATTGTCGAGGCGGCTCGACTCGTGAGATAAAGCCTTAGGCAGTGGGCATAAAAGAAGCCTGTTTCCTAAGCATTGGGACCCTGTAAGTTGGCCCAAAACGGTCTCTTGCATACCATCCACGGGTCTCACTCTCCAACGTCGAACTTCGACAAGGAGGGAAACGACCTCTTACAAGTCCTCTCGACTCGTAAGAGGGAAAAATTCTCTTGTAGGATCCTTACGACTTACAAGAGAAAACCACACTTAGGAATCCTCACGATTCTTAAGGAGAAAAACCACCTACGAGATCCTCTTGATCCGTAGGGAGAAAAGTCTCTATGAGACCCTCAAGGCTTATAGAGTTGAAAAGTCTTAGACAGCAGATCTGAACCTGCGGCCTAAGCCATCGCTATCTCTTAAAAAAAAAAAAATAAGTTATCTGCCAATTATGTTTATCAAAGACAACATGCTGATAATAAGAGAATGCAAAAAAAAAAGTGCATACAAGACATTGCAAAAGAAAATGTGTATCTTTATTCATTGACTTCAATCAAATACAAGATGAATCGTACAAAAGAATAAAGAATAGATACATATTATTTTAAAGGAAAATTTTACAAATACATTGATACAAAGGCAGCTACTGGGAAGGAAGCGTCTTAAGTAGCTTTATCAGCGGTTCGCACACTTCCTTCCAGGCCTTTTCCCGATCGGCTACCACCGCCAGCTCTGCCTCCACTCGGGCCTGTTGCTGCAAGACCGACGCAAGCTGCTCCCTCACGACTTGATAGGCAGCTTCCCGACTTGGAATATTGCGCTCAGCTACGTCGAGTTTCCGCTTCAAGTTTAGCCCATGGGAGATGCGCTCCAAGAGACCCTCAAAGATAGTCTTCACTTGGATAGCATTTGCCTCAACCTCAGCGCGCAGATGGGCCGTTTCGTTCGAGGTCTTTTGGCATTCCCTTAGTCTTAAAGCTGCTTCTTGTTCCAAATGACGGAAATGAGAAGCGCTTTGCTCGAGCCATGCTCCCCGTTGAGTGCTCAAGGCCAAAGTTTCGGGGGACAGGCGCATTGACTCCAGCTGATGAAGGCGAGCCTCGATCTCCCGACAATAGTTAACCCAGGAGGCGACAATGCCCTCGTCATGGAAGGTGGCAAATATCGCCAACATCGGGTTAACCGTGGTGGCGAAGTCTTCAACAGATACAGGAGCCTCGATGTCGAGTTCCTCGATGTAGTCGCTCAACATGCGCAAACTATTCGCGGCACCTTTTGAGGACGGACGTCGCTGGGAAGGGCCGCCCGGTATTGTAATGCGAGACTCGAAAGGCACCGAGACTGGAACGACAGCTGGAAAAAGACGAAATGCGATTAGATGATGATTCAATAGATATGAGGGAAGTCATTGATAAGATAGTTTACTATACCGGTGGAGACAGGTGGCAAGGCCGGAAGGGCTGGTGGCTCAGCCGATCTTTCTGCTCCCCCTTCGATTTGCAGCACTGCAGTCAGAACAAGAGAGAGTTAGAAATAATTCTACCACTGAAAAGACAAAGCTACCAATCGGGAACGGTACTCACCAGCGCCACAAGAGGGAGAGGCAAATTCAGATGGGAAAGAGAAGTGTGGGAGCAACACTTGATAGAGATGATCAAAAAGCACTCCTGGAAGATACAACAATGTGACTTTAGTACATAAAGTATACATCTGGAAGATAAGATTAACAAATCGCAAACGCATACCTTCCAACATCTTCGAGGGTATGAGAGAAGGCTGAGAGGTGACCACCACCAGAGCAGTCGTTGAAGGCACTCCCTCGAGCGGTGGGGCATCGGCAATAGCTGCACCTGCATTACGAAAAGGTGAACTTGTCAGAAAAGGTTGTAAAGTAAAGAAAAGCAGCCACTTAGGGTTTACCTGAGGAGCTCCCGGCTGAAACGTAGGCGACACCCTCCTCTACCGACATGAGACCACCGCCCGTGGCCTCGTCACCCGACTCGATGGGGACCGTCGTCGTGCTAGCAAGACCTGGGGACGGCGGAGGGCCATAGACGGGAAGGGCTATGATGGGAGTATTGCCAGATTCCAGAGAGGGAGCGGTTGGCTCGTCCTCGGGAATCATGGCCACCTCATCCACTACTCTCTCAGGTTCAGTAGCTGCGGTTGTATCGTCTACCGTCGCCAGGGGACTGCCGACCTCGAGCGCCTCAGCCGCCACCACCCTGGACTCATCATCTGCCACCGCTTCAGGTTCGGCATTAATGACCTTCTCGGCGGTAGGCCCCTCGACCTCCACTTCAGGCTCCATGGCCTCAACGATATTACCCACTGTCGGCTCGAGTTCGGCAGGCACCGCCTCCTCTATTTCTTTGGGATCAATGGCTTCCGCCTCTCCCTCGATCGGACTTGGCCCTGCAAAGATAAGAGATATAAGGACCAATGACATTAAAATCCTTATAACAAAAACTCTGAGAGAAATATTACCTGAAGCGGATTTACCGTTTGCACTCCGAACTACTCGAGCCATCTCTCTGCGGGCAGTGGATAGGGCGACAAGGGCCTCTTCAGAGGGAGTATCAGCTCGAGGAGCGGTGCTGGGGCCCGCTCCCATAGCCAAGGCAGCCTTGCGCGCCTTCGCCTCACGCCTCAACCGTTTCCTCTCCTCCCGAGCGGTCATGAGGGACCTCTGTGATGCCTCCTTCAAGGCATCATCGTCTTCATTCAGGGATGCCTCCAGAGCCTTTAAGGCATCTCTCATCGGCTCTCCAAGACGAACCTCCTGCGGTGGCCCAGAAGAAGCAGGAACGTTGGCAGCTGGTACAACATCTGTGTCGCTAGGAGGGAACGGCATTGAAGTCCCTGTAATTAAAAGGGAAGGGTTAGATCGACCATAACATAAGGAAAATAAAAAACTTGATGAGTTGAAACTTACTAAGGCCCATAGATGCCCTGAGACGTTCCTCCTCCTGAAAAGTCCTCAGAGAAGCAGCAATGGCTTCTTCATCAGTGATGCCTGTTGAAAGAAAAGAAAGAAAAGCGTTAGTCAAAAATAATGAAGAGGATATGTTGCAATAAAGAAAAGGCGACTAGTAGTTACCAGATTGCGCAAGCTTAGCCAGCCATGCGTCACGCCTCACCAACCATGCCGAAGCTCTAAGAGCAGCCTCCAAGTCTGTATCGTCCGGCGGCGGCATCACCAACCCGGCGTTAGTCCCATATTCGAGCAGACCTTCAGCATGAGGGGCATGGGGTTCCTGGCCGAACACGACATCCGCAGCGAAGAGCGACTTCTTCATTTTCTTTTGACCCCCGACCCTAGGCTCGCGGGGGATCGACCTCCGCTTAGCAGCCGCTTTGGGACGACGAGTCCCGATGTCCGCACCCACGGCAGACTCTGGCGAGGGTACAACCACTGCCTCTACTGGAGCACAGGGTGCGGGGGGTGCGTCTGTGATATCAGGGAGCGGCAGCTCACGTGGAGGACTTTGCGCACGTGATGGTCTGCCCCCAGCATCTTTTAGAGGAGGGACCACCAGGATCCTTGGCGCCAAGGGAGCGTTACGATTGGTACCGGGGGGTACTTCTTTACGGTCGATCAACACTCTCCTCTCTTCCTTCATAACAGCCCCCGTCGCATGATTGTACCAGTCTTTATATACATTAAGGAGTCGTGGAGCACAGACCGGCGTGCTAATGAAAAAACGAGAACCCGTGTTCAGGCGCATGAAGTGGTGTAACGCGTTCTCCATCCCTTCTTCATTTACAGCAGGTTCCAGTAAGAAAGCCTCTAATGGTACCCCTTGATCGTAACCCAGTTGTCGGGCAAAACGATGTGGGTTATATCTCATAAAGACTGCTGCACCGCCCTGCCTGAAGACTAGGAAACCCGGTCTAATAGAATACAAATGGAGGATCTCCCGGGCCGTCAACACTGAAGCTCCATCCTTGAAGGAGTCCTGTAATGGTCGCACCGCAGTGGTGGACGCCTTCCCAATGGTTAATACCTTATCAATAAAGGACATCCCGACTCCAACGGTGTGAGGGCGAAGCAGTAAACCCCTGGCGTCCCGTGGTGAAGGGGTCACGATTGATGAGCCAATCAGATGTAAAATGCGAAGGAAACCGCACTTGTCAAAGAATGAAGGCCTTTTATGCATACCAAAGACACCCGCCGTGTGTAGCTCGAGCCACGATGCAAAGTAGTGCATCGGGAAGACCACGTGCAGTACCCCGGGCTCGTTGGCATCCGCTGCTCGGCTGAGGCCATGATATAGGTGCGCCAGGCCGGCAATCCCCACGGCCACCTTTACCCCAATGACCATGCGGTGGGCTGGGTAAAAGACAGAGGGCCGCATGCGATGAGAATGTATTGGGATCGCGAACCAACTCAGCCACAGCCCGAGAAATCCTAAGAAAAAGGCCTCCTCATCCATCCCAGGGACTGCAATTTCCGCGAAAGATATGGTAGGGAAGTCTGGAAGGAAGAAAGCCTTTTGGTCTATCTCCTTCGTCGGCAGGTTAGCCAAACCTAGACCAAAAGGATCATCCAGAATAGCAGATTTGACGGCCCCTGGCGAAATGACGCTCGGACGGAGGAAGCGAGCAATGAAGTCCTCAAAATTAACTCCTCGGCTCCCGTGTTCGATGAAAAGGGACTCGTAGATGTTCAACACCTTGATCAGGCTTGGGAATTGGTGTTGAACGGCATTTTCCGACGTAATCCCCCTTACTATCGGCTTAGCACCAAAGACGTACTCATCTGTCGGGAGCAGCTCTTCATAGTGTTCCCCCATGACTGGTAGGCCGGATACCTCCGCGAATTCCGCCAAAGAAATGGACACTTCCCGATCCATGGCAAGGAAAGTGTGGGTGGGAATATTCCATTGCTCCAAGAAAGCCTTGAACCACCAAGTGGGGAGCGTAGGATATTGGAAAAGAGAGACGTAGACCGCGGTGTACAGTCCTAGTCTTATCAACTGCGACTTCCTCGTCGACAGGATGTACCGGGCCCACGGCAGATAGCCAATTGGGTGGCGGGGAATCAATCCAAGGTTATATGATTGCCCCCAGGGTCGTGCTTCTCCCTGACAGATACGGCGTCCTAGGATATCTAAAACCATAGGACGCTGAACCGGAACCGCATCCATAGCGGGATGAAGAAAGCTGTTCGCAGTCCAGTCTATCATCTCCACGGCATACTGCACTGGAGGTGGGTTAGCATAATGAATTGCCGTGATAGGTTCTGACGGCACCGCGCAAGTGAAGCTGCGTCGACCCATAATAATCTGGTTATACCAAGACCCCCAAAGGTGGAGTTTCTTGTACTCCGGGTCATATGCCTTGATCATGGTCAGGACCTCACGGTCCAAAGGCGCCTCTGGAAATCCCTCCTCCGAGCGGACGAACGGGAATGAAGTGTCTTCAGACATGATCGCTGCAAAAGAGCAATGTAGCCGTTAGTGTTGTAATCCCAACGTTTGGCATTGAAAGAAGAAAATGCATTAATTAAATTAAAATCAAAATTAATTAATTACACCGCACCACAGCGCAGTGAGTAGGGGACCAAAGAGGGACCCACAAAATCTAAATGACAATACGTCAATTAAGAAGACAAACTCATCATTGGATGAGATTGTCAGTTGGTCCTTGGAGGGAACATTCCCATAATAAAAAAGGGAGGGAAAGAATCCCTAGAGACAAGGAGAAAATCTCCTCTTTCAGAGCAAAGCTCTGTCACAGAATGACACTTGTCAAATTCTGGTCTCAAAAGAATTAAAATTCCTTAAGAAAGAGCTTAGCTCTATAATATTTCATCAAAAAGAAAGTTTTTGAAAAGAAATTTAAAATTAAAATTTCTGGAATCCTGAAAAAAGATCCATGAAAGCTTATAGAAAAATTCTTCATTTTTTTCAGATCTAAAAGATCTACATTTGATTCAAGAGCAAAGCTCTGTTCATGGGTTAGAACCCGTGAACAAGATCTCTGTAGATCTGTGGATTTGTGAGAGCAAAGCTCTGTTGATGAAACCCCAAAGGGAATTTCTTCAGATCAAAAGATCTATGAGAGCAAAGCTCTGTTGGTTAAAATTGACTTAAATTAATTTAACTTAATTTTAAATTAAATATTACCTAAAGTTTTCTAAAAACTTTGGGAAATGAGAGCAAAGCTCTAGAGTTCTGAAAGCAAGAGCAAAGCTCTGAAATTCTTAAGCAAGAGCAGAGCTCTGAAAATCAAAACCTAGAAAATGGTGGAGAATTTTTTAAGGGCCATAGGCCCTATTTATAAGGCGCTTGCGCCTCTTGAGATTCCCCCTTGATCCAACGGTCAGGGGGGGTTGCCACCGTTGCACTCACGTGTGCGCCACGTGAGCGCAACGGTGGGGGGGCATTTGTTTCGCCCAATCAGAGCAAAGCTCTGTTTGAATTCAAAATTGTAACATTTTCAAAAATATAAAATATTAATTTTGGGAATTTTTATAATTTAATATTATTTTATTGATTATTTTAATATTAAATGCAAATAAATAGGAAAAATGTTAGAAAAAATTATGAAAAATTATGGAAAATTCTAAAATAGGGTAAATTAGTGGATTATGGCATTTTTAAGTTTTTGTGATTAGTTTGACAATAATTTAGTGCTAATCGCGATTAAAATCGCTAATCGGGATTTTTGGCAATTTTGTGCAAAACTTGCACATATCACTTTTTCTACACTTGTGCATTTTTCTAGCCATGGTTTTCTTTTGGGATTACCATTGATGTGAGAAGGTTTGGATTTTAAAAGAAAAGGAAAAGAAAGGAAAATATAATGATGAGGGTAGGTGAGAGAGAGAGGTGGACTTTGACTTAGCATACTTAGCCATTCTCCTCGTTTTCTGTGCACAGCCCCTGTTCCTCTAGTGTTGACCCAGGGTACTTCTAGTTTTGACAGATTCTATCTAGGGTGAAATCTGGGACATATATCCTAAGTTGCTATTTTGGATTCGTGTTTCCGTATTCCGTATTTTTGATTCTGAAATGGTGGAATGTGTTTTGCCTCGACTAATTGTCGTTTATACGACGATGTAGAGGATTTATTGATGGTTTTGAAGGCGTGCCATAGGTTCTCACCTATAGGCCCCTTATCGTATCGTTTTGGATTTCATGCGCCGTTTTAGATTGGATTTGGTTTTAATACGCATATACGATATTTTGATGTGTAGGTACCCATGAAGACTTCGGGACGACAAGCAAATACGTGGTGACGTCCGCAATTGGTGATGCAAGGTGAGTAGATTATATCTACAGGGGGAAGTCGGGTGGATGGCGTATAGCACCCCCGCAGTCCGTAGATAGATTACTATGTAGTTTATTGTGATATTAGGTGTATTGTGGATAATGTAGGGTTAGAAGTGACTAGTGTAGTTCATAGTCGCGAACCCTAGGGTAGAATTACACCTACACACACACCCTTGCTTATCACTTGTACTTGCACTGTGATTGATGATATGTGATGACTTTGGAGATGAGTCGATGATGTGGGCTGGGTGCCCTGGGATCGGTGATTTTATACGATTCATATATGGGATATGACTTGTGATTCTTGCGGGCTTGGGATATGTGTTTACCCCCGCATGCATACTTACTGAGGTTACCGTTTTGTACTAGACATAGAGTAGTACTCCAGACTATATGATCTGACGATGGTGATATCTGTTATGTGATGAGACAGTGAGATATTGACCCCTACCCAGCTATGGGGATGCCGTACGATGATTTACCGTACGAGCCGATATTGATGATAGATCCGCACTCATAACTCGAGGATATCTTATGATATGACATTGAGGCGAGATCACCGACTATATACTTTTATACATGTATCGACTCAGATTTAGGTGGTTTCCACACCTACCCTTCCTGATTGACCGGATACTTAGATGTAGTTTGCATAGTAGATACTTCACTGTGGTGTTGACTACTAGATATCTGCATTTTCCTGCTATTCGCATTGCTGGCATATGTTCATTGTTATATTATTATCATGCTGTTAGGACACCAGCACCATTATCGATGATGCGTATGTTTCACGTACACTATTTGCCGGCTCACACACTTCATCATCGATAATTGCCATGCCACTACACTGTAGTACTGTTGCATTCATGATATGATTACTGCTTGGCATATTGTACACATGTACCTGTACACAAACATAGATGATTCTGGCTTAATTGAGATTGAGGACCGCAAGATATTCTTTAAACTGATTCATTCTAAAGGAGCGGTTCCTCCCGACATATGTACATTACTATTCCATGTTGCATGATTTCCGATATGATATCTCTCTTTACATGTCGCATACATCATGGATTGATTGCATAGCACATTGCATTGGATTTACTTCTTGATGTGGATTTTCATGTGATTTCTGATTTTGAGGACCGTGGGATTATTTAAGAAAAGATGTTCTTTTATGAAAACCCGGTACCTCGTGATATGATATTTGGGTGCGTCCACCACGCGTTTTCTCGGTGCTGAGACGTGTGCTTGAAACCCGATTCGAGGAGTGATGATCCGTTTGCGGGTTCGTGGTGGGCCCGGTATGGTTCCCCTCGGCGAGATGATCGATGGGTTATGCCGATTGAGCCTGGAGGCGGGCGAGTACCTACCGGTGATTGTATTTGAGCTCGGCAGATATCCGGGGGATACCGCCTGGAGCCGAGAGATGGGCGTACTGCCGGGGGCCGACGGGCCGCTACCGCAGACGGAGCCCAGAGATGGACATGGGTTGACTCGTGCTGCCGGGGCCGAGGGCCGATACCGCAGACGGAGCCCCATATGGATGAGGATTTACGTGTCGATGCTTGGCACGGGTTTCATGATGTTTTCCATGATATTGTTTATATCCTCATACTTGCATACATGATGCTTACTGTCAGTGGGTGACAGGTGGACGGGTTCCACATATATACAGACATGGATCATATACAGACTGGATTTACACTTGTCATACTTCATTTGTATATATAACAGGGTATGAGGGCGCTGTTATATATACCCTTACACCAATATTAGTGGTATGGGACGCTAATATATGTGTATTGATATCATTGATATTTCATCATACTTACCTCATGCAGGCATACCTTACACTGATGACATGTTATTACCTGAGTACCTGGCACTACATACATGATTAGATGTTACCTTGCCACCTTATTACACTCAGATGCACTCTTGTGGATTGTATTACTGATCGTTGGCTTAGGTTTATGTCTTGCATTCGGTTTCTGCTTGTAGATATTTCTATTCACGAGTTGGCAACTCACCCCCGTTGTGCCACAGTCCTTGCAGGTTCTGCCGTACAGGTTTCATTGCGGCATTTCTGGCACACTACCTTCTTGCGGGTGATTTGCTTTGGTAGGTGGATTCTTTCGCATCAAGAATCACCATTTTATTCATGTATTTCATTGTATCTAGAAATTGTCCATCAACCAAAAACTTGTATATTCTTTCAGACTTAGAGACAGTGTGGTATTATTCGACCTTAGAGTCGCGCTTAGTAGTATTGCGGTTTTCTTGCTGCTTTTTGAGCTTTCCTTGATTTTGATCCTCGCCACTTGGCGTTGTATATTATCATATCATCGTGTGGTTGTGACCGTCGATTGACGAAGAGCTAGCTCCCGCTTGGGGATGCCTTTATCATTTTATATATTGTTATTCATGTTGTACCCCATTCGGGGCCAGTTTTACAAGAGAAACTCTGCCGAAAATTTTAGAAAAGACTGTACGGTTTTCAAATGCACATTCGGCTTAGTTATTTAAAAACCTTGATTTCAAACATGTTTTTCTTTACTTCTTTAAACCAGTTTTCTTTACTTATTCTCAAAAATGGTTTTAGATTTCTGGGCTTTTGGCTTACTTGGATCAGATGGAGTCCTATAGACTTCATATGGTTCAAGGGCCAGTCACGTGCTCTTTCGGGTCGTGACAAAGTTGGTATCAGAGCGCTAGGTTGACCTTGGTTCGAGTCTAAGTTTGACTATGTGGAGCCTAGGGAGTTGTTTATATACGGAACTTAGGCTTGACCTTACGGAACTTAGACTTGGTCGAGGGGGTGTAAACCCGAACTTTCGTCGTTTTAGGATGACCCTTGGTTGATGGATTTGGTGACTAAAGTAGAGTGACGTACCGTTGGTATGTTCCGCGGCATACTTACGACACGCCACTCCGTTTAAGGAACCTTAGGATGTACATACTTTCGAGATCAGTGATTCTCTTTATATCCAGGATTATTCATCCATTTGAGATCCCCGATTCTATTAGTTTCATGATCATACCTTCATTGATACTGTTCCTTCCTATGATCATGTATCCACTTTGGATCTGTTGTTTCCCTTCTTGCCACTGATGTGCTCTCTTTGATACTCGATTGAGATTCCTGTCACCGTGTTTGAGCGCAGTTTGGGCTGCTGCTAGGGTTACGGCCGGTGTGAGCTCGTTTGGTACGAGGGCCGACCTTTGTGTTTTCTGGTGACATAGGAACGTCTCGAGTTAGTGTTGGTGATTGTGACCTCTAGTGGAGGCGAGTGCTTGGTCTTGCACCGGATGATCGGGCCTTTGTTAGAGCTGCCAGTTGAGAGAGGACTGTTGATGTACAGCATACCTCAGAGATGGTGATGTCGCCTACCGTGCAGACAGATGGACCAGCTGTCGCTGAGATTGACAGGGTGTTGCTTTCGGAGCTTACGAGCTGAGATTGCCGGAGCTTTCAGGCAGTTATGCGACAGATGATAGCTAGTCTACCCGATTTGAGAGACGAAGGTGATTCGTCCGATTTTGCGCCAGAGCGGGCCCAGTTGAGTTGAAGATTTCCAGTGTGGAGAGTCTTACTCAGATCTAGAGCAGGCTGATTCAGAGATGACCGCTTATGTATTGCCTTTCCTGGAGGATTGAGGCGTTGTTCGGCGTACAGGCATATGAGCCAGTTGTTGCTGCAAATGATGAGATATCGCCCAGATGATTGGAGCTACTGCAGCATGAGCATGTTCTTAGAGAGATGATAGCGAGTTGCTAGTCACCGAGGATGGATGACTAGGACGCGTGGTGAGTTCGCTTACCCCGATGCGAGGTCATCAGGTGGATTGATTCCAGCTAGAGACGACTTCACGCAGATTCGTTGAGAGTCGATTGAGACGATCGAATGTCAGGAGCCTATTTTCCAAGTTTAAAGTATACGGAAAGACATGCAGGTGATTCTATGGACCCTCTAGAAGAATGAAACCCTAACTCGACTTAATGACCGTGTGACAGCCTTGGAACCTTAGGGTTTACGGCGGTTCCGCGGCGCCATTAGTGAGGCTTGGGTTTGCCCTTCTACGGCTGGACCACCGACGCTGTGGCATGTACTCGATACTATTAAACTGTACCCGAGATGTGAGCTCTTGGGGGATTATGAGGATCTGACGAGTCGATCGGATGGTTCGACATCTTTCGGATATCGTGATGGGACACTGCTTGGGAGACTCCAGGTGCGAGCATAGCCGTCGGAGCGCAGTTCGTGCAGCCATGATGAGACGAGTCCGAATCAGTCGACACTGATGCAGAGTGAAGAAAAGAGTTCGCAAGATATTTCGACGAGATGACGTCCCACTCCGCCGACATCAGAGATGTTATACGCACCCAGAGGCGTGGTATATGGATATACCTTCCAGAAAGAAGCGCGATAGGTATGCAGCCGTTCCGGAATAAGCTTTAGCTTCAGCATTGGATGATGACTTCCGGGCATTTCGGCAGGATTGAGATTTGAGAAAGGAACCTCGGCAGGACCTTTCTGGAGTACGATACGAGAAGACCTAGACCAGGAGTGGTCGTGTTGCGCACACCCAGCAGGCCAGAGTTCGGCATTGTCGACGAGGTAGTTGACCAAGTTCGGATAAAGGAACTTACCCAGATGCGTTGCGAATGGATCAAGGACGGACGAGTGATGAGTATTCCTCCGATGGTTGGGACGTGTTTCCGAGGACCAGTTCGGCCTGACATCTGCTACAGAATGATGAAGCTACAGAGTACGCGATTTCGAGTCCGTGTGAGAGACTTCAGATTGACCGTGGCCGAGAGCAGTGCAGTGTATAGTAGCTTGGCGTGACGTCATAGTGGACGACGATGGAGACAAGTGGAACCAGAGGTTCGTGTGAGACACTGACGAGCTGTCATTGCTTCCCGTCGAAACTAGAGACCTGATATGCTTACAGAAACGTTGGGATGTGACCAATTTCCGAGAAATGTTGTGCTGAGGACACAGATGTCTTTCCAGCGAGAAGAGATAGTACAAGAGAGCCAGCCTCTGTACAGATCGGCATAGGCATGATTGGAAGAGACCTTGAGCAGGATTCCTTCCAGGACATTGCTGCAATGATGTTTGCACCCAGGATCAGATGTGTGACGTGCATTCAGATAGCCAGAGACCGACGTCAGTGATATGCTGCCTTACGAGTGGTCGTGAGGTTTGACCGAGAGGTGACCAGAAAAGTGCCAGAACGGAATCGTCCCCGTTAGCACACCTGACAGTGCCGATGAGCCGATTGACCGCGTGATAGGTAATCCGCAGAGAAGATAAGGACCTAGAGAGTCAGAAGACGCCAGACCGTGAGCAAGAGGCAGGTAGATATCCTGCGCTGCTAGCAGTGGATTACACTGAATCCTTCTCGACCTTGAAGGAGAAACTACCGAAGACGGTATTTATGATTTGTGATTTTGTGATTCGATTATCACGTATCCGTCATTTTGGATTTCGGTATTTTGGGCGTTCTATCTGCACGATCTAGTTTTGGTGACTGAGTTTCATGATATTGGTTTCATGCACCCACTGGATATTTATATATTTTGCGCAGAGTTTTCATGCATTTTAGTGTTAGGCTTTGATTCGTGCACGCTGATGCACACGGTTGTGAGATTTTCCTTGCGGTACCCTGATTTTGGTTTGAGCCGCATTATATCGTTGATTTTGACCCGGATTTTGATGGTTGATTATTGCACTCCGTGCTGGCGATGTGCTTTACGCCTGTTCGGTGTTTGCTATTGGATTTCGTGATTTCCGTGCATGCTGAGTGCGCAGGGTTTAGATTTTCATTCGTGCACGATGGATGCACCGGTTTGGATTTTCGCGCATGTTGGGCGCATGTTTTTAGATACGATTTTGGTGCACGCCAGATGCGCTAAATCGGGATTCTTCGTGCATGTCACATGCACCTGATTTATTTTGCTGTCAGGCACATACGATGCCCATGACAGATGCTTCGTGCACACCCGTTGCACTTGGATGTTTTGTGCACCTGTTTAGCACATATATGGATTTTTTTTTTGATTTCAGTGCGCACCAGACGCACAGGATGGTGTTATGTTTAGATTGGATGTCTATATGTGTAGTTCCGATCCATATCATATCGGTTTTGTATTGGATTTGACATTGTGTTTTTTTTACATTGACTCCGATGATTGCGGGATGCTTGACGGAGTTTTGTTTTCGAGTTATCTGCTCAGTACCCTTGCGCATGCATTGCGCTGTGACGTTCTATGTGTTGATGATTTCGGAGCCCCGACGACTTTGGTTTATTACTGAGATGTTTTTGTATCTGGGGGTTTAAATTTAAAATTCGGGGACCGAATTTCTTTAAGAGGGGTAGATTGTAACATTTTCAAAAATATAAAATATTAATTTTGGGAATTTTTATAATTTAATATTATTTTATTGATTATTTTAATATTAAATGCAAATAAATAGGAAAAATGTTAGAAAAAATTATGAAAAATTATGGAAAATTCTAAAATAGGGTAAATTAGTGGATTATGGCATTTTTAAGTTTTTGTGATTAGTTTGACAATAATTTAGTGCTAATCGCGATTAAAATCGCTAATCGGGATTTTTGGCAATTTTGTGCAAAACTTGCACATATCACTTTTTCTACACTTGTGCATTTTTCTAGCCATGGTTTTCTTTTGGGATTACCATTGATGTGAGAAGGTTTGGATTTTAAAAGAAAAGGAAAAGAAAGGAAAATATAATGATGAGGGTAGGTGAGAGAGAGAGGTGGACTTTGACTTAGCATACTTAGCCATTCTCCTCGTTTTCTGTGCACAGCCCCTGTTCCTCTAGTGTTGACCCAGGGTACTTCTAGTTTTGACAGATTCTATCTAGGGTGAAATCTGGGACATATATCCTAAGTTGCTATTTTGGATTCGTGTTTCCGTATTCCGTATTTTTGATTCTGAAATGGTGGAATGTGTTTTGCCTCGACTAATTGTCGTTTATACGACGATGTAGAGGATTTATTGATGGTTTTGAAGGCGTGCCATAGGTTCTCACCTATAGGCCCCTTATCGTATCGTTTTGGATTTCATGCGCCGTTTTAGATTGGATTTGGTTTTAATACGCATATACGATATTTTGATGTGTAGGTACCCATGAAGACTTCGGGACGACAAGCAAATACGTGGTGACGTCCGCAATTGGTGATGCAAGGTGAGTAGATTATATCTACAGGGGGAAGTCGGGTGGATGGCGTATAGCACCCCCGCAGTCCGTAGATAGATTACTATGTAGTTTATTGTGATATTAGGTGTATTGTGGATAATGTAGGGTTAGAAGTGACTAGTGTAGTTCATAGTCGCGAACCCTAGGGTAGAATTACACCTACACACACACCCTTGCTTATCACTTGTACTTGCACTGTGATTGATGATATGTGATGACTTTGGAGATGAGTCGATGATGTGGGCTGGGTGCCCTGGGATCGGTGATTTTATACGATTCATATATGGGATATGACTTGTGATTCTTGCGGGCTTGGGATATGTGTTTACCCCCGCATGCATACTTACTGAGGTTACCGTTTTGTACTAGACATAGAGTAGTACTCCAGACTATATGATCTGACGATGGTGATATCTGTTATGTGATGAGACAGTGAGATATTGACCCCTACCCAGCTATGGGGATGCCGTACGATGATTTACCGTACGAGCCGATATTGATGATAGATCCGCACTCATAACTCGAGGATATCTTATGATATGACATTGAGGCGAGATCACCGACTATATACTTTTATACATGTATCGACTCAGATTTAGGTGGTTTCCACACCTACCCTTCCTGATTGACCGGATACTTAGATGTAGTTTGCATAGTAGATACTTCACTGTGGTGTTGACTACTAGATATCTGCATTTTCCTGCTATTCGCATTGCTGGCATATGTTCATTGTTATATTATTATCATGCTGTTAGGACACCAGCACCATTATCGATGATGCGTATGTTTCACGTACACTATTTGCCGGCTCACACACTTCATCATCGATAATTGCCATGCCACTACACTGTAGTACTGTTGCATTCATGATATGATTACTGCTTGGCATATTGTACACATGTACCTGTACACAAACATAGATGATTCTGGCTTAATTGAGATTGAGGACCGCAAGATATTCTTTAAACTGATTCATTCTAAAGGAGCGGTTCCTCCCGACATATGTACATTACTATTCCATGTTGCATGATTTCCGATATGATATCTCTCTTTACATGTCGCATACATCATGGATTGATTGCATAGCACATTGCATTGGATTTACTTCTTGATGTGGATTTTCATGTGATTTCTGATTTTGAGGACCGTGGGATTATTTAAGAAAAGATGTTCTTTTATGAAAACCCGGTACCTCGTGATATGATATTTGGGTGCGTCCACCACGCGTTTTCTCGGTGCTGAGACGTGTGCTTGAAACCCGATTCGAGGAGTGATGATCCGTTTGCGGGTTCGTGGTGGGCCCGGTATGGTTCCCCTCGGCGAGATGATCGATGGGTTATGCCGATTGAGCCTGGAGGCGGGCGAGTACCTACCGGTGATTGTATTTGAGCTCGGCGGATATCCGGGGGATACCGCCTGGAGCCGAGAGATGGGCGTACTGCCGGGGGCCGACGGGCCGCTACCGCAGACGGAGCCCAGAGATGGACATGGGTTGACTCGTGCTGCCGGGGCCGAGGGCCGATACCGCAGACGGAGCCCCATATGGATGAGGATTTACGTGTCGATGCTTGGCACGGGTTTCATGATGTTTTCCATGATATTGTTTATATCCTCATACTTGCATACATGATGCTTACTGTCAGTGGGTGACAGGTGGACGGGTTCCACATATATACAGACATGGATCATATACAGACTGGATTTACACTTGTCATACTTCATTTGTATATATAACAGGGTATGAGGGCGCTGTTATATATACCCTTACACCAATATTAGTGGTATGGGACGCTAATATATGTGTATTGATATCATTGATATTTCATCATACTTACCTCATGCAGGCATACCTTACACTGATGACATGTTATTACCTGAGTACCTGGCACTACATACATGATTAGATGTTACCTTGCCACCTTATTACACTCAGATGCACTCTTGTGGATTGTATTACTGATCGTTGGCTTAGGTTTATGTCTTGCATTCGGTTTCTGCTTGTAGATATTTCTATTCACGAGTTGGCAACTCACCCCCGTTGTGCCACAGTCCTTGCAGGTTCTGCCGTACAGGTTTCATTGCGGCATTTCTGGCACACTACCTTCTTGCGGGTGATTTGCTTTGGTAGGTGGATTCTTTCGCATCAAGAATCACCATTTTATTCATGTATTTCATTGTATCTAGAAATTGTCCATCAACCAAAAACTTGTATATTCTTTCAGACTTAGAGACAGTGTGGTATTATTCGACCTTAGAGTCGCGCTTAGTAGTATTGCGGTTTTCTTGCTGCTTTTTGAGCTTTCCTTGATTTTGATCCTCGCCACTTGGCGTTGTATATTATCATATCATCGTGTGGTTGTGACCGTCGATTGACGAAGAGCTAGCTCCCGCTTGGGGATGCCTTTATCATTTTATATATTGTTATTCATGTTGTACCCCATTCGGGGCCAGTTTTACAAGAGAAACTCTGCCGAAAATTTTAGAAAAGACTGTACGGTTTTCAAATGCACATTCGGCTTAGTTATTTAAAAACCTTGATTTCAAACATGTTTTTCTTTACTTCTTTAAACCAGTTTTCTTTACTTATTCTCAAAAATGGTTTTAGATTTCTGGGCTTTTGGCTTACTTGGATCAGATGGAGTCCTATAGACTTCATATGGTTCAAGGGCCAGTCACGTGCTCTTTCGGGTCGTGACAAAAATTCAAATTTTGAAGCAACGCTTCAAGTCTCGGGCGCAACGCGCCGCGTGTCTGGCGCTAATACGTCAGCGCAACGCCCAAGAAGGCGCACCCAATCAGAGCAAAGCTCTGTTTAAAGGAAGCAACGCTTCAGCTGCGCTGCGCTCTGTGCTGCGCGACACGTGTCAGCGCAGATGCGCTAGCGCAGTTGCGCTGCGCGACACGTGTCAGCGCAGATGCGCTGGCACACTTGCGCCGCGCTCTGCGCTGCGCGACACGTGTCACGCGCTGGGGCATCTGCGCCAAACTAAATTAAGATTTTAAGAAATCTTTTCTGTTCTTGTTAAAACAAGAAGATTTTCTTCTGCAAAGCAGAAGCCCTTGGATCAAAGATCCAACGGTAGGGAAAATTCCCCAAATCACTCAGAGAATAATCTCTTTAACAAATTTAACTAATTTGTGAGCACTATAAAAAGGACCCTAAGCCTCAATTCAAAGGCATCAACATTTTTCTTGAGAACTCAAGAAATTTAAACAGAGAGAACTCTGAGAAGATTTCAAGAAAAAGGTAAAGAACCTTCATGGATTAGAAGAAATTCCTTCTAATAGATCATTGGTCTAAAAACAAGATCAATGATCTTTACATAATAAACAGTGCTTTGCACTTCTTGTGAACCCCTGGTTCTTTAAAAACAATAAAAAAAAATAATAATAGTGCTTTGCACTTTTATGAACCTCTGGTTCTTCAAATAAGGAAAAATTTATTTTTCTTTGATCTATTTCAGATCAAGAAATTAAATAGTGCTTTGTATTTTTATGAACCTCTGGTTCTTCAAATAAAGAAAAACTTTTTTTTCTTTGATCTAATTCAGATCAAGAAATTAAACAGTGCTTTGCACTTCCCTTCTTGAATCTAAAAGATTCTTAGTGCTTTGCACTTCCAAACCGCGCCGTTGCGCTCTTGAGAGAGCGCCACGTGTCGGTTATAAAACCACTTGCGCTAAGTGCCCTTAAGATAGAGCTTTGCTCTCTGGAATTGGCGCAACTCGCTGAGAGCACGCCATGTGTCGCCAGCGCAACAGCGCAGCGCGCTGCACTGTTGCGCTTGCGCCCGCCAGAGCATGACACGTGTCCTCACCATATGAGCTTGCGCTCAGTGATTGGCGCAAAGCGCCTGACAAATGCAATGCATTTCACTTCCTGAAGGGCCAAGCCCAATTAAAAGGCTTAACAAGCCTAATTAATAAAATGCTGTGCATTATTTGGAAGGGCAGAGCCCAATTGAAAGGTCCAATGGACCAAAATAAATGATCTGCATCATAATAAAAAGGGCAGATCCCAATCAAAATGGGCATAAATGGCCTGAAGTAATGCAATGCATTATTTAAGTATGGGCAAAGCCCTAGCACAGGCCTAATAAAAAAAATAAATGATGGTGTTGAACATTTTCAACTGGACTTAGCCCAATTTTGGCCGTAAGTCCTTAAATTAAATTGACTGAGCAAAATGGCTCTCCTAAATCAATTTACGTCCGGTTCGAGGGTACATCTCCGAACTCCTTTGACATCTATCGTTGTAATTCCTCAACGACGTCAAAGAGGTGGCGGGTCCCAATGACCACACACCCATATGGACTGCGGGGTCCTTAAACTCGTGGACCGAAACGTCCTTAAACTAATATTGGACCGAGACGTCCCTAAACTAATGATGGACCGAAACGTCCCTAAACTAATATTGGACCGAGACGTCCCTAAACTAATGATGGACCACTACGTCCTTAAACTGGCGACGGACCGAAACGTCCTTAAACTAATGATGGACCACTACGTCCTTAAACTGGCGACGGACCGAAACGTCCCTAAACTAATAATGGACCACCACGTCCTTAAACTGGCGCAATAGAGCCCGAATGCTCTTTTGCCGGATCTAAACGGTCCCGTCTAAGTTGATCTTAGCCCCAAATACGGTTAATGTGTCCTTAGATATTTAAATAAACAATAAAACTCCAAATCAACTTTGGTTCAAGGGTACATTTCTGAACTCCTCTGACGCCTGTCGTTGTAATCCCTCAACGACGTCAGAGAGGTGACGAGTCCCGACGGCCAGATAATTAAATCAATCACTACGTCAAGTCAATCTTAGTCCAAAACAGGACTAACGTATCCTTGACGAACGTTTAAGTTGATTTTAGCCGCAACGCGACTAATGTATCCTTAAACCAAAAAACACCAAACCCAAATCTAAGTAAATACGGATTTGAACTAATCCACGTCCTACGGGCGACGGCATTACTCAGTCTCCGTATACAATCCACGGGCAACCACAAACAAAACAAACACACACGACACGAAGTAAAATTCTGGAGAAGGAGAAAGTTGTTACCGCGATGCGGTAGCGTAATTAACTGCAGGGGCTTGCGCCTGCAGGGAAGAGTGTCCCCACAATCAAAAAACCCTCACCCTGAGGGGGAATCTGACGAAGTCTGCTACATCGGCCGCATCCGTCTAAACCTCCGATACACGGTGCCATAAATCAACTTGGCATCTTCGGAGAGATAAACGGATAAAACCAAATAGCATCTGCCCCGAACCTCAGGCACGGACGCGAAGTCCAGGCCGCCGTTCGGAGGGAAACAGCAGCCCCTTACAGCAAAGTGAATGGACCACCCAGCACTTCACGGAATCCGGTAATCTTGGGCACCCCTCCTTGGGTCAACCTGTACCCCCTACGAGTGCGGCGAGTAGTCTGCCAATTTTAGAGTGGGGCCCCTCTGCCTCTCAAAACCATGAGATGCGGACCCGTTGCCCTCCAGAACCCGGCTATCCGTGCACTCCGTCTCGGGGCAAAACCTAGTATAGTAATGAAAAATAGTACAACAGGTACATCGACCGCAACCTGGTCGTGCCCCAAAAGAATATTATACAACAGGCAGTGACGGCAGTGCACAAGTTGGACGCTCGCCCCGCAATATCAAATGTACAAATAAATTCAAACAGCACTATCATTGCACACTGCTATCCACCACGACAAATCCGCAACATCACAGCACAATACAGAACATCAACGCAAATGTCACGTTCGCAAACCCGTCTAAAAGAACTATAGCAATTAGACGCGGTTTACCGATCAAATGACATTCCCGGTCGGAGATATAATGTAAGCACTGTAAACTAACATGTTTAAATTTCGATCGACAAAATATCACAAAGTGGGCCCCACGAACAACTGGTGAACAGTAACAAAATCTGGGCCCAAAAGATATATACCAAAAACCCCAATTTCCAGAGGAGAACACACTGTACAAATTTGGGAGCATGATCTTACCAAATAGCCGCGGATGCGCGGCCAAACCATGGGTTTGGCCGTGATTCCGCGGCGGTTTGGTAGAATCACGTGCCCAAATTTTGTCGGTGCTCTTATAAAACCCTGCACAGATTTCTGTGATATGTGGAATATTTTTAGGACACCATTTAAAATCAACAGAAACTGTCAAATTAAAAAAATGCGGTTTTTGATTTCCGGTTCGATCGATGTTTTAAACGCGTTAGCACAAGTTAGTATAGCAAAATGGTTAGGCTCTGATACCACTGTAAGTCTACGCTAGCGCCCCGGCTGTCTACAGACGCCAAATGCGGAACAAAAAACTTTTAACTGGCTCTATCGTATACTTTAACCCAGATCTGCCATTATTGCTAAACTAACAAACTGTAAAGAGTGTAGAAAGGTTATACCGAACGATCCGAGTCCTTCGTTCTTTAGCCATCATCCCACGCTCCGTTGCGGCTGGTCCGATTTCGTCGATCTCCGATCTTCTCGTCTAGGTGGCACCACATCACTGATTCTTTAAACGGGCTCCCGCCTCTGACTCGAGGCAACTCGGTCGTCAAGTTTGCTAAAAGAGACGACCAAGAATGATGTAGAGAATGAGTAGATGACTTTGTCTCGCTTCGTCCAAAACCATGGACGAACGGTTAATGGAGTTGCCGTGGGAATCGGGTGATGGAATGAAATGAGCTGTGAAATTCCATACACCCCAAAATCTATCATATCTTTTGTAACCAAATGAAAACATCAAGTGAGTATGAGAGAGAGGAGGGGCCGGCCATATATAGGGACGGGGGGTGAGTGTAGGAGAGAAGAGGGTGACCTTAAGAAAGAAATATCATGTGTGAACACAAGAAAAATATCCTTAAGCAAACAAAACCTCATTAATGCAAATGGTGATTCATTAACCTAGTCACCATTGCATTAATGGCTCCATTAAAGCACTAATGACTCACCATGTCAAGTCACCCTTTCTAGAACCTTCTAGAAGCATGACTCACCCTCATCGAAGAAAAGATAAATCCGTCTTTAACCGAATGTTAAAAGACGGCTGATAGAAAACAGGAAACTGGCAACTTCCAAAAGTGATCCTGAAACTACTTTCAGGATAACCCCGTAACTGTATAAATATACCCGCATTTGTATTATGACCGAATACAAATGCATCTGAGACAAAGATATTATACCTACTCAATATAATACTCGGATCCGGCTTAAACCAAAGCCGACCAGTATCATCTGCCCGAAAAATAACACGTGCGTAAACGCACGTGCATTTTCCGAACCCTGCCATAAAACCATACGGCCTCTACAACGTTTTGCCCGAACTTGGGAAACTGTCTGTGGGGGACTCTAATGACTCGTCAGTACCCTGGCAGTGGGTTTAACCACAAACTGTCAGCGGCACTAGCTATGCATAACGGCTGCCCATGGACTGACCTCAAGGGAGGCCGATGAGCGAGCTCATCCGGAAACCCTACTGAGCCTAACAGTGACAATGTATATACAGTCCGGTCCGTTCGTCTATGAGTATCGCATATCTTCCTAGGGGGCTAGTAACGTCAGACCCCCAATAGCAGTATAAGTCGTGTCGGAGTGTAGCCCAATAACACCCTGAGATACTACCGGAGTACCTACCAGTAAATCTCCTGCCATGGCCATGGACTTTGTGTAATGGCTCTCCTAGACACAGCACGACCTCGCCCCAATACCGGGAGAGACGAATCCCCTGCCGATCCGCTCACGTGCCTCCATATGGCTCGGGACTGTACCCAAAAACTACCTGTTTGCACGACTTCTTTGAGCCGTGGTAGGGTAGAAATCAAAGCACAGTGGGAACTCACACGAGACAAATGACGACCTCAGGTCGATGAACTAACATGTACACATGTCACCAGGGAACTGCTATCTGACGATAGATATAATACTAACTAGCAGATTCCCGGCGAGTCCTGTCCGGTGTACTCATAACCCAATGAGCACCTGTATACATCTTAGGTGATCCAACTGACACCAGTGGCTTGTGAGACCGGCCACCGCCCCTCGTCGGGGTCTCGACTGTATACATTAGTCTACTCCGGAGTATCGATGCCCTGTCTTGAAACTCCCACGACTAGGGACCACAATTAAGGATATGCGTATAAACTACCCAACTCTCACGTATATGATCGCCATCATACAGTTGGTGGTAAAGCAAGATCCTAAGGGCTCTATCAAAGTGTAACATGTAATCAGTCACCTGAACATGTACACGACTGATAAAGGCAAACCAGATAGCATACTATCATCTCGAGTAAGACTGTCCTACCGGTATAGGTCCTCCGCAATCATTGCAATCACGTACCTGCGATCCAATAATTGACTATGAGGGCACTATCTCTAACACCAGCGTTGTGATGGCAGTCACACTAGTGGGGCTGGGTAATCTATAAGCACATCCTTATGCAGGTCCCTGGTCGCAGGACTATCGAGACAGGGCGTCGATACTCCGGAGTAGACTAGCGCATGCGCTTCTCATCCCAGTATGGGAGACGGTCTGTCCCACAGCCATCGGTACGTCGTACTTGAGATAGTATGCGGGTGCTCGTTGGGTTACGAGTACACTGGACAGGACTCGTCGGGAACTGACTAGTTGGTATTATGCCTATCGTCAGTTATCAGTTCCCAGCTGACATGAGTACAGCTTAGTCCGCTGATTTGACACTGTCACTTCGCCTCGAGTGTGTTCCCACTGTACTTTGATTACTACCCTACCACGGCTCAAAGGAGTCGTGCAAACAGGTGGTAGTTGGGTGCAGTCCCGAAGCACTTGGAGGCAGTGACGGTTAGACAGGATTCGTTTATCCTGGTATTGGGGGTTGACATCGCGCTGTGTCTAGGAGAGCCATTACACGAGTAGTCCCTGGCCAGGGCAAACGAGATATACTGGTAGGCTTCCAGTGTTATCTCAGGGTGTTTTGGGCTTCACTCCAACACGACTTGTACCGCTTTTGGGGACTGACGTTTACCGCCCCCTAGGCCTGCCATGCGATGTATCAGACGAACAGACCGGACTGTACGGAGAATGTCACATTCAGGCTCAGTAGGAGTTCAGATGGGTTTTGCCTCGTCTGTCTTCTTGTCGGCATCTACCTGGGGACCGTTACGCACAGCTAGTGCCGCTTGCGGTCTGTGGTTAAACCCACTTCCAGCGTAGTGTCGAGTCTTTAGAGTCCCACACAGAAAGCTATTCGTCTTTAGGCAAAAGAGAAGAGGCCGCATGGTTAAAAACAAGCTCGCGGCGAAGCTCCGGCGAAATTCCGGCGGAAATTCCGGCGAAGTTTTTAGGAAATACCTGAGACGACGCAATGCATCGACAATCCATTTAGTACCCCCTCACTCCCTTGGTTAATCGAAACTCGTAAGTCCCTTTCTATCTCTCTCTTCCCTATTCATGAAAATACGAAATTACAAACCCGACGGAATCGGAACAAATCCGATTTCCGATTCGGTTTTCTATAAATTTCACTTCTCACTATTGCAATCATAATTAAACATCTTTATGTTGACTACTAAACACTAATCAAAGAATTTGAACAAGTTTCAACACATGAAATGATAGCTTTCTCAATTTACCGTATTTTTCACTTAAATACCACATTGTTTCACTCTTTTATTTAACCCATCAAACTTGCTATACAATTAAAGTGAATCACGAGGTAACAACCTACCTCCTCACACACTTACATACAACCTAACACGATACCATTGAAACCTTAGAATACGAGAAAACAAGAATTTACATTTAAATACCATTTACTTAATAAAACTATCTCTAAAAGATTTAGTTTTGATACACTTTTAAATAAATACCTCTTATTAGGAAAATACGATAAGTTGTGGACATCGGCCGTTTATCTAAACCTGACTTTGTGGTGTCTAGGCTAGGCAAGTGAGAAAGGTAATTTTAAAAGGCCCGACTCACGGTGATTCATGAGCGGATCCATCCTTTCCTCACTTGTACTTACCTGGCCGCAATTGGCGGTGAAGAGGCGATTTGAGGCATCTAACAACTTGTCGTTTAGACCATTTAGAAATAGGCTAGTTGACTTAGGAAACCCTAGAATCTAGAATACGGAAAATTGTCATTTTTACAAATAAATACCTTTTACTTTACAAAACCGTTTTCTAAAGGATTTAGTATTTTACAATCTTTGCAAAGCGCCGCTACAACCCATTTTTGGGGAACCTGTTCAGGATGGTATGGATTATCACATATCCTCGGGCTTAGTAGTATGAGATTCAGACCTCCGCAAGGAGCATTAGGTCTCGAAAGGTTTAAAATACGACATATTAAGAAAATGAGATTTTTAGAATATAAAATATTTATTAAAACTAATTTTGTATATTTATCATTTAAATATAAATATTCCACCTTTTTCTAAAAAAAATCACAAGAATAAATTTTACACTAAAATACCATGAACTTCAAATAAATCAATAATACAGATAAATACCTTTATTTATAAAATTAGGATATTTTCACTAGAAATGGCACAATATAAAATCCACATTCATTACAACTCTAAAGACGAATAATGAATATTTGAGGTGTATTTTGAAAAGTTTATAAAAATATTTTTACATAAAACCCCCTCAAGTTTTATAAATTACCCGAAGGACCCTAGCAATTATAGGACTTCGATTTACACTTCTAACTATCTAACTTGGGTTTGAGTCTGATTAATCTGACTTGAATATGATTCAAGTCAATCTACAATCTACAATATTCCAATTCAATATAAACACATGAATCCATGAATTCAATTATCAATCTATACAACTTGATTGAACCGAACTATGGATATACATATTCCTTTTACATGATTCTTAGTTATTCCATTTACATGACTCTACGGTTACAACCGTTTACTGATATTATGGTTTCGGTCAGTAAATCAATCATATAACCAATACAATTTACAAGACAAACAATACAATCAAAACACTGCGGGGTTTAAGGGGTAGACTGGTATGGAATATGTTAAAGGTGGCACGAGGTGGTCATTTATGACGTAATTACATCCATGCCGTTGTTCCGTGGTATTATCGAAGGAGCCTTGTACTACAGGTTACCATGGTCGCCGGTGTAAGTGGGACTCCCCTCGTATACACTGACATCTTCTGTACTAGGTTACAAACAACAGCGTTAATACAATATTATAATACAACATTAATAGCTACTCACTCTCTCTCTCTCTCTTACTCTCTGTCTATTTCTCCCTTATCTTTGGGACTTAACGAGCGACCTGTTCGCTGACGACATTCTATTTCTTTCTTCTTTGAATGTCGTCAGGTGATTTAGACACGGCAGAGATAGAGCCATCTACAGAAGACTTGGAGCAGTTTTCTGACGAACCAGAGCTCTAGTTTCATTGTACATTTCCATTCAGTATTTTTCATTTCCTGTTATGCCATTGTTTTGGCATCTTTTTTTTTCAATTGTATTTTCTTTTCATGCATTGTACAAAAGAATGTTAATAAATAAAAGTTGCTATTTTTATTATATCTTGTCTCTTGTGTACTTTCTTTTATATTGTTTAGTTACGTTTAGCGTATTTGCTTCTGAGTAAATACGTAGCGGGCCAGTCGCGTCCCCTTCTCCGTAGAATAGGAAGAGGGGCATGACAGTGGGGTTAGAATTGCAACCATGGTGAGTTAGTGTCATGCCTAACTCATGTAGAGAATAAACCATAGTCTATGGTTAAGGGCTGGGTTAACAAATATCTTAAGTAATGACAAAAGAGTGGACTTGGTCAATGTTTTGTACAAGCTTCTCCAAACTTCAACCATGACTCATTCCAAATCTTTTGTGAATTACTTAATGATAAATAAAACCCAAACATAAACCCTAGCATGGTATAAGTCTCATACATACATGTTGCAAGTGTAACCTAGTATGACACAACAATATATATCACATATATATTTTATGTACAAAAAGAAAACAATACATTTAACATATATCACATATGTATCAATGTATCAAATGTGTGAAAAAGAAATATTTAAGTGAGCTAATATTAGTTAATGTAATTTAATATATCAAATATATAATTCTACATTAAATTATTAAATCAACAATTGATTTAATAATCTGGCTATATTACATAAAACCAACTAATATCAAATGCAACAACTTATCGAATCAACACTTGATCCGATAACCCGGCTATATCACATATACCCGACCAATGTCACAAGTCGTGAAAATAGAATGCAGTATCATATACACGCATTAGTCTCGGTCCCACATATATCACTTTTGTGCTCCTACTCCGTTTCGCATGAACCAGGAAAGCTCTGTGTAGGACTCTAAAGACTCGTCAATACGCCAGCAGTAGGTGATGATCATATCAAACACCCACAAGCCGCAAGCGGTCTACTAAACGTAACGGCCACCCGGGTATTGAGCAATCAGAAGATCTACAAGCAAGCCTGCTCACACTCCTGCGAATCCAATCAGTAACACTACCTACAGTCCGGTCTCTTTGTCTGATATGTCGCATATCCTATCCTGGGGGTGGTATAACGTCAGACCCCAATAGCCTGATAAGTCATGCCGATACAAGGTCCATAACGGTTCGAGAAACTATTGATAACACTTACCAGTAGATCTCAGCAACCCTGGCCAGGGATTTCCTGTTATGGAGAATCGAGCATAGCGCAACATCAACTCCCAATATCGGGAGAGACGAAACCCCTATTATCGCTCATTGCCTCCATGTGACTCGGGACTGTACCCAAAAACCACCTTTTTGCACGATCTCTTGACCGTGGTATGGTGGAATCAAAGCACAATAGGAATCACACAAGACTCTATGAGGATCTCGGGTCTACAGACTAACATGTACCAGTCTCACCAGAGAACTGCTATCCGACGATAGGTATAATACCATCTAGGAGTTCTCGGCGATTTCGTTCAGTGTACCCATTCTCCACTGAGCACCCGTATACCTTTTCTGATGTCAAACACCAATGGATATGGGATCATCCATCGCTCATCATATGGGTCAAGAAGCGCATACCCTAGTCTACTCTGGAGTATCGATGCCCTGTCTCGATACTCTCTCTACTGGGAACAATTATAGGGTGTACTTTTGGACTACCCTTGGCCCAACTAGTATGATCTGTTAGTTATATGTATGCCCTAGAGGCCATTACTATACATAGGATGCATATTGTAGTGGATGCTGGGACATATATAGGGAGGACTTTCTTGCTCGACATGATAGTACGCTATCTGGTTACACTTTACCTTAACGTGTACATTGATTGTCTCTCTGTTACATGTTGGTAAAGCCCTTAGGATGTGTACTTGACTACCTGGACTATGATGCAGATCATACTAGTGGGGACATGGTAGTCCATAAGTACATCCTTCATGGTTCCTAGTCGTGGGTATATCGAGACAGGGCATCGATATACCAGAGTAGACTAGCGTATACCTTCTCGACCCATACAGATAGGCGATGGATGATCCCATATCCATTGGTGTTTGACATCAGAGATGATATACGGGTGCTCAGTGTAGACTGGGTACACTGGACGGACTCGCGGAGAACTCCCAGATGGTATTATACCTTACGTCAGATGGCAGTTCTCTGGTGACACTGGTACAGAGTAGTCTGTTGACCCGAGATCGTCATAGAGTCTTGTGTGGTTCCCACTGTGCTTTGATTTCCATCTTACCACGTCCAAGAGGGCGTGCAAAACGATGGTTTTTGGGTACAGTCCCGAATCACATGGAGGCAATGAGCGATAAGAGGGGATTCGTTTCTCCCGGTATAGGGAGTTGATGTTGCGCTGTGTTCGATTGGCTATAACCGGAAATCCATGGCCAAGGTTGCTGAGATTTACTGGTAAGTGTTATCAGTAGTTTCTCGAACTGTTATAGACCTCATATCGACACGACTTATCGAGCTATTGGGGTCTGACGTTTACCACCCCTAGGCGAGATATGCGACATATCAGACGATCAGACCGGACTGTACGGTAAGTGTTACTGGTTGGATTCACAGGAGTGTGAGCGGGCTTGCTCGTCGATCTTCTGATCGCTCAATACCCGGGTGGCCGTTACGTTTAGCAGACCGCTTGCGGCTTGCGGATGTTTGATATGATCATCACCTGCTGCCGGCGTATTGACGAGTCTTTAGAGTCCTACACAGAGGTTTCCTGGCTCAAGCGAAACGAAATAGGAGCGCATATGAGATATGTGCGGGACCGAGAATAATGCGTGTATGTGATACCGTATTCCATTCTCGCGATAAATGTATCGATTGGTTGTATGCGATATAACCTAGTTATCGAATCATGGATTGATTCGATAAGTCGATACATTGGATATTAGTCAGTTATATGCGATATGACCGGATCGTCAAATCAAGTGTTGATTTAATGATTTAATGCATAATTATATATTTGATATATTACTTTGCATTAACTAGTATTGGTTCACTTTAAATGGATTTTCTCACTTGATGTGCACATTGTATATGTGATATAGTTTTGTGCACTTGTATGTATCATGTTTGATGATACATGTTTACTTGAGTTTGTGTAAATATTAAACCATGGTTATTTAAATGGTTAGGGTTTTATTTTTCATATCTATTTATTTATTTATTTATTATGGAAATGATAATGAGAAAAATGGTGGCTTTCTTTGTTTGTATATTGAAGCTTCATGAAGCTTTGACTAAGTGACCATTTTGTCTCTTGCTTAACCCTAACCATTCCACTTAACCATAGTCCAATCTCTACACTAAACCATGGTTTGTATATGATAAGAATTGATTTTTCTTTTCTATTTTTATTATTCTTATCATATCATTATCTTCATCTTCTTCTTCTTCTTCAAGAAGAAAAAGCTTGATAGCTTCAATGGCAACTTGAGCAAATGAGTGAGAAATCCAATTCTAAAGTGAACCCACTTCCTATTTCTTCATCCTCTACCTCTTGCCAAGTAGTATAGGGTGTTTTCTTCACAAGTTTCATGACTTGGTTGTAGGGTTCCTAGGCACACTAATGAGGTCTCACAAGGCATCAACCATGCCAATTTCAAATTTTACGGGTTCCGAGAAACCCTAATACGGATCGTTAACTAGATATATAGGCGAAACAATGAAACTAGTTAACAATTTAACTTAAAGAACGGAAATACAACCTTTGTAGATCCGTTTCTCCACCTCCATAGCTCCATGATGAAGTCCTCTCCGCTGTCCAAATCGAACCATGACTCTTGCATCGGCTTCATCGGAGAAAAAGCGGGCTAGGTTATCGACGACGATGCCGAAGATGATCTACGTCGAGGCATCACTAGATCAAGCTCCACCTTCACCAAGCCTTGAAAACTTGTGAAAGAAACACCCTATACTACTTGGCAAGAGGTAGAGGATGAAGAAATAGGAAGTGGGTTCACTTTAGAATTGGATTTCTCTCACTTTAGCTCAAGTTGCCATTGATGGACCTTAAGCTTTTTTTTTTGAAAAAGAAGATGATCAAGAAGAAAGAATATGATAAGTGTTAAGTAAAAAGAATAATAAAATCAATACTTATCATCTTCTAACCTTGGTTAAGGGTAGAGAATAAACCATGGTCAAATGAGAATGGTTAGGGTTAAGGATGATGACAAAATGGTCACTTTAGTCAAAGCTTCATGAAGCTTCATCAAGCTTCATGAAAGAAACCATTTTGTTATCATTTATTTATTTATCAAAAAGGAATAGATAAATAAATAAGTAAATAAATAAAAACCCTAACTATTATCATAACTATGGTTTAAGTCTTAACACAAAACCAATCTACATGCATCATCAAACATGACACATATTAGTGCGCAAAAGTATATCACATATACAACTTGTGAACTACAAGTGAGAAAATCCTATTAAAGTGAACCAATACAAGTTAATGCAAAGTAATATATCAAATATATAATTATACATCAAATTATCAAATCAACACTTGATTCAATGATCCGGTCATGTCGCACATAACCGACTAGTATCCAATGTATCGACTTATCGAATCAATCTACGATTCGATAACTAGGTTATATCGCATACAACCAATCGAAACATTAATCGCGAGAATGAAATACGGTATCACATACACGCATGATTCTCGGTCCCGCACATATCTCATATGCGCTCCTATTTCGTTTCGCTTGAGCCAGAAAACCTCTGTGTAGGACTCTAAAGACTCGTCAATACGCCGGCAGCAGATGATGATCATATCAAACACCCACAAGCCGCAAGCGGTCTGCTAAACGTAACGGCCACCCGGGTATTGAGAGATCAGAAGATCGACGAGCAAGCCCGCTCACACTCCTGTGAATCCAACCAGTAACACTTACCGTACAGTCCGGTCTGATCGTCTGATATGTCGCATATCTCGCCTAGGGGTGGTAAACATCAGACCCCAATAGCTCGATAAGTCGTGTCGATAAGAGGTCTATAACAGTTCGAGAAACTACTGGTAACACTTACCAGTAAATCTCAGCAACCCTGGCCAGGGATTTCCGGTTATAGCCAATTGAACACAGCGCAACATCAACTCCCTATACCGGGAGAGACGAATCCCCTCCTATCGCTCATTGCCTCCATGTGACTCGGGACTGTACCCAAAAACCACCGTTTTGCACGCCCTCTTGGACGTGGTAAGGTGGAAATCAAAGCACAGTGGGAACCACACAAGACTCTATGACGATCTCGGGTCAACAGACTACTCTGTACCAGTGTCACCAGAGAACTGCCATCTGACGTAAGGTATAATACCATCTGGGAGTTCTCGGCGAGTCCGTCCAGTGTACCCAGTCTTTACTGAGCACCCGTATATCATCTCTGATGTCAAACACCAATGGATATGGGATCATCCATCGCCCATCTGTATGGGTCGAGAAGGTATATGCTAGTCTACTCTGGTATATCGATGCCCCGTCTCGATACACCCTCGACTAGGGACCTTGAAGGATGTACTTATGGACTACCATGTCCCCACTAGTATGATCCGCATCATAGTCCAGGTAGTCAAGTACACATCCTAGGGGCTTTACCAACATGTAACAGAGAGACACCCAGTATACACGTTAAGGTAAAGATCAACCAGATAGCATACTATCATGTCGAGCGAGAAACTCCTCCCTATATATGTCCAAGCATCCACTACAATATACATCCTATGTATAGTAATGGCCTCTAGGGCATACATATAACTAACATTGGTGAAGTGGGAGCTTGATCTTGTGATGCTTCGACGTAGATCATTTTCGGCATCGAAGCCGACGACCAAGCCCGTCCATTTCTCCGATGAAGCCGACGCTAGAGCCCGGGATTCGATTTGGACAGCGAGGAGACTTCATTGCGGAGCTATGGAGGTGGAGGACCGGATCTACAAAGGTTGTATTTCCATTCTTGTAGTTAAGTTGTTAACTAGTTGCTTTTGTCGCCTAAAATTCTAGTTAACGATCCGTATTAGGGTTTCTCGGCACTTGTAAAATTTTAAATTGGCATGGTTGATGCCTTGTGAGACCTCATTAGTGTGCCTAGGAACCCTACAGTGGTATCAGAGCCTAGCTAGAGCCTTAGGCGACGCGTAGACGGAGTTAGAAGTCCGATCGAACCAAAACCTAACCCGGAAAATGCTCTCTGGACTTTTTTCAAAAACTAGGTTTTTTCTAGATTAAAAATTCTTAAAAAATTCAGCAGGAAATTCTAAGAATTACGGTGCAAAAATTACCTAATGATCTGTCTAAAGCGCGGCGGATCCGCGGCATTAGCCGCCTATTCCGGCGGTTCCGTGCCCATTTAGTCTCTTCAGTCAACCATTTTTGCACAGTAACTTCTTTATTTAAATGCTGAGTTTTATGGGAATTTTTAATATTTATTCAAGAGTTGAATTTTCTGGGGTATTTTGGGAGTTCGCTGATTCGATCGGATTATCTGATTTTGTCTATGTGGCTTCCGGATAATTTTTGAATATGTTAAAAAGTTCGACCGGATATAAATACCCAACTTTTCCCCTGCCGGAAAATTTCCAAGTGTTGGATTTTTCCGTGGTTTAAAGACGTTCTAAGTAGTGCAAGTAACGCGATGGACCCTCTAGAAGACAACAAACCTTAACTCGATTATGTGACCGTCTTGAACTGCCCTTTGAACCTTAGGGTTTGGGGCAGTACGGCGTGCCACATGTGAGGCGTTGGCTTGACCCTTCTACGGCTGGACCATTGGTACTGAGGCACGAACTGAATGTTTTTAGACTTGTTTCATGTGTTGATCTGTATCGGGAAAACTTGTGTGTTTGAATGTTCGATCGGAAAGTTTAACATTTTCTAATTTTCTGGAATGTGATACAATAATTGGAATTCACAAATAGTTATGAGATAACTGAATGAATATTATAAACATAGCGGTTTAGTCTCAAGTGATCGGTTGCCACGGAATTTTGATGTGATCAAAAGTCCGTCGCTATCACGTAGCGTACGCGGATAATCGCTGGGTAAACTTAATAGACATCCTCGCTCCATAGCCCCGACCAAGTGACTGTAGGAGAACCGCGTCGCCGAAAGCATCCGTTCGGGTGCTCGCGGCTGCGGTGTTCCGCCTTGGTGCACTTTGTCGACGGCGTCGGGGGTGCGGCCGCCTACTGAAGTTTGCGACGAGTATTCGATCAGGATGTCAGGAATCTTGTTGAATTACCCGACTTGATATTGAAAAGTGTTTTCGATTTTGAGACTAAAATGCGGGGTTTATAATTGTTAGGCATGTGATGTCTAAGGAATTCATGCATGCGATGTCTAAGAAGGTTGCGGATTCCAACTGTTGTAGTTTTACACTTTCTTTTCTGTGACCGTAAGTGTAATATGTGATATCGCCGGTTTCGTTGCTATATGTCAGCGACAATTGGGATGCGCATATTTACTTACGTTGATGACATGTGATGTTATGTGTTGCTGGATATGTTATATTGGATCGTCGTGTTTGAATAGCCGGGGTTTTTTTATGTGAGATGAGTGTTTTTCATTTTCATTCATGTAAAAACTTGTATGTAATATTCTTTTATTGGGGCACTTCCAGGTTGCGGAAGATGTCACCGTTTGTATATTATTTACTTTTCCGCACTAGGATAGACCCAAGGAGGAGGGCACAAGTAACCGGGTTCTGGAGTCCAGTGGGAGACCAACTCGAGGAGTCGAGTCCGGGTCTCCTAACTCTAGAATTGGTAGGGTTGCTTGCCGCTCTCGTAGGGGTCTAGGGGTGTGGGTTTGGCTATTCATCGCGACCGTGGAATCCGTGTTTTATACTGGCTCGTATTGAAAACACGGACGTCCTAGTATATCCAATATTTCATATGTTTCTTCTGCTGCGATATCTGTGATGTGATCATGTGATATGTTCTGTGATGGATACTTTATATAGTATATATGATATATTATATAGGCGTTACTTATGTTTTATACCCGCGTTAGCCCTGCCCCGCTCTGTCGTTAGTTACCTAACCTAACGGTGCACGAGGGGACATCGAGGTGAATGCGGATGGCATAAGTGTACGTCGTATTTATCTGTGATGTTTAGGTACTTAAATGATGGGACTTCATTAATGTGATTAATGAAATAAAAGAAACCTAAAGATGTTGTAGAATCGAATTTCAAAATAAAACAGGTAGCTACAGTTCTTGCTTTGCACAGAGGTATATGTGATATATCCTGCACCTTATTCGATGAGGAAAGGACCGAGATCCCTTCACCGGGAGTGACTCCTTTAGCAAAAACTGGCAGATGCTACACACTCGGTTTGTCTTTTGATTGCTTTTAAAGAGTTTTTGCTTTGCACAGTGATATATATGATATATCCTGCACCTCATTCAACGAGGAAAGGGCCGACGATCCCTTCACCGGGAGTGACCCCTTTAGCAAAACTAGAAAAGCCTCAAAAACACTCCATTTCAAAATTCATTCGATCCTACAACGATATCAAGTTCATTACGCAATAGGTTTTCAGAAAAACCTGTCGTAGCCCTCCGTCATTTCAGATAAGTACTAGTTAGTATTCGTGCTACGTTTGTTGACTATGTTAAGGCGTAGTGTGCGGTAGCTAATTAGTGCTTATCTGTATTAGCATATGATGCGATTGGATTAGGGTAGTCGTGCGACTTTGTTGACTATGTTAAGGGTCGTGCGGGTGGGTTTAATTCAATCGGGAAATGACGGGTTGAACTTGACTAGCACTTATGATTTGTTGACTATGTTAAGGTCATATAGCTGCTATGGGCAAAATTATCGGGAATTTCATGTGTTGAAATTTGCAATGAGATTGCATACCTTCTATGAGATAGTTGGATCCCGATACCCACTGCGAGTAATTGTTACTCCTGGGAGAGTTTTACACATTGCAACTAGCCGATCAAGTAGGTGTCTAGAAAGGTGTTAACGGGGTTACGCCTCTGGGAAAATGAGGTTTACATTAATTAGGTTCGTGCGAAAGCACGGGGGACCTCCCTCAAAGTACCGACAATGGCCTGGCTGAAAGATTGGCGAACTTGTAGTGTGTAATTAATCCCGGATAGTCTTTCCTTTTGGGGTTTGAAGGAAGATTTGATTAAAACAGTGGGAGCCATCCTGATTAGATAAAATAATAACCAATCTATTCTTGCAAGAGCACACGCTGAGTGTTTTCTACTCTCTCTCTCCAGGTAGCGACCATATCACGCCTTAATCAAGATAATAATACGGATGTATTGACCGAACCCGCTTGTTATACTGAGCTGGGGAACGTTGGTCCCGCTCCAACTTATAATTGTTATAAGACAGAGCAGGAAATTGGGGAATACCAGATTTCCCGTGCCGCCCAAACGAAGAAAGTGCATGTTGATGCATCATTTTCGGGTGTATTCATTACAGAGAACTGTTTCTCAGTATTCTTTACGTCCTGGGTATGTGATACCAGATCAGGATCCCAGATATGTAATCTGTTACATAGGGCTACAGAAAGGTAGAGAACTGAGAACGGGTGATAAGTTTCATGAGGCAGAAAACGGGGCAAGTGTTGCAGCCAAGTCTGTTGGTCACTGTCACCCTGTATTAACAATACATTGATTCTAAACGAATGTTATTAGATACCGAACCTGATATACGAAATCATATCAGTCTCTTTATTAGTAAAGAAATGATAAAATTCTGTATTGATGGATAATGTTTTGAACATTTCCTATATCAAAAGTTGATCGGTTCAGGCACGTTATCTAAAAGCATTGACGTTCTAAATCAAACTACAGTTCTTAGTATACGGAACACATACAAGAGGAAAAGTTCAGAAATGAATGGATCCTTCTTGAGGCATTGTAGACTAGGTCATATCAATGTGACCCGACTAGCTGAAGTTACATGTAGATGCATATTTAAATCAGTTTGAATCTACATCTTGTGAAACTTGCCAGTCATGTCACAAAGATATAATGACACCAGCTCTGTTTATTAGAAACAGAGAAAGAGTTAGTAAACTCTTAGGATGATACATGTTGATGTATGTAGGGTCCCCTGTCTACACTGAAAGGTTTGTCTAGCACCCTATGAAGAGTTTTGAAGCATCACATGACCCAAAGTTTAAATTTTATGGTGCTAAACGAACATGCAAAGGAATCGATCCTAGAAAATTAGGGTTTCGAAATATAAAGCGAACTAATCTAGGGTTTCGAGACTACAACCTTTGTAGCTCCCTTTCGCTGGACTCCTTGGTCTCTAGGGTGTTGAACGGAGGTCCTCTTGAAGTCCTCTTGTGTCCACAACGATCCACCACGGAGATCTCCGTCCAAGCTCGCAACTTCGTAAAACCGAAGAGAACACTCTAAACAAAATGGCTAAGCTTGTGTAGAATGAAGTTGTGGTTAAGTTTCTCACTTCAAAAACCTTTCTTTAAGTGGTATTTGCTCACTAGAAAAGACTAGAGAGCAAAAAAGAAAGAGGAAGAAGATGGTGGCAATTTTTTAACAAGAGGTAAAAAGATAACCCATGAGAAGAAAAAGAAATATATCAATATATATTTTATTTCTTCTCACTATGAACCATGGTTAAAGTGATGGAGACATTATTTAACTTGAGTTTTAAATGATAAAGAGAAGGATAACCCTAGGTTAGTGGTAGTTGAGCATGGTTAGGTCAAAGGAAGAATGTAGAAGCAAGAATGATTATCCTTTCCTTTTCATTTTCTTTTAAATCCAAAATCAAATAATAATCCATAATATAATCCATGGTGTGAGTCTTATATTTCCACCATTTCCATATACTAACAACCATGATGGATGAGTGTATGTATGTGTGCATGTATGCACATCCACATGTGCATGAAACTAGCATGAAAGAAAGAAAAGCACACATGTATGCACACATCCATCATCCAAGAAAAGGTTTTAAGTGAGAAAACTAATGGTTAAATGATAAATCAACACTTGATTTATCAATCCGGTCATATCTCATATGACCCCACCAAAAGCAGTTTACCCGATCAATGTTCGGTATCATATAGGCACATTTCAATCGGGTGCATGCGCATATCGCATACGCGCACCATAACATTTCGCCTGGACTGGGTAACTCCTTTGTGGGACTATAAGACTCGTCAATACGCCGGCAGAGGGTGATGATCATATCAAGTACCCTCAAGCCGCAAGCGGTCAGCTAAACGTAACGGCCACCCGGGTATTGAGCGATCAGAAGACAACAAGCGAACCTGCTACAACTCCCGTCGAGCCATCCGGCAACACTCCCATACAGTCCGGTCTCTTCTTCAGATATGCTGCATATCGAGCCTAGGGATGGTCACGTCGACCCCAACAACTCAATAAGTCGTGCCGGTGAATGGTCTATAACAGATCGAGAAACTACTGATAACACTTATCAGCAAATCTCAGCAGCCCTGGCCAGGGACTTGCTGTTATAACCAGTCGGGCACAGCACAGCATCAACTCCCAATACCGGGAGAGACGAAACCCCTCCTATCGCTCATCGCCTTCGTGTGTCTCGGGACTGTACCCAACGGCCACCTGTTTGCACGACTTAATAGAGCCGTGGTAGGGTGGTAATCAAAGTACAGTGGGAGAACACATAAGGCTCTATGACGATCTCGGGTCTACAGACTAACCTGTACCAGTGTCACCTGAGAACTGCTATCCGACGATAGATATAATTCCATATAGGAGTTCTCGGTGAGTCCGTCCAGTGTACCCAGTCACCACTGAGCACCCGTATATGATCTTGATGTCAAACATCGATGAATGTGAGAATATCCATCGCCCATCGTATGGGTCTAGTATCATATATGCTAGTCTACTCTGGTATATCAATGCCCCGTCTCGATATACCTACGACTAGGGACGTTCCAGGATATGCTTATAGACTACAGATGTCCCACTAGTATGATCTCCATCATAATCAGAGTAGTCAAGCCGATATCCTCAGGGCTTTATCAGCATGTATGAATGAATAAAAGCATGATCAAATCAACATGTCAGATAAAGAAGAACCAGATAGCATACTATCATGTCGAGCAAGAATGCAAACTGAATATATATACATGTATAGATACATCGACTATCACATAATGGCCTCTAGGGCATACATATATCCAACAATCTCCCACTTGCACTAAGGCCAGTTATTGGCGTATCTCATACCCAACATCTCAAAAAGTCGCTCATGCTGTGGCTGAGGGAGGGCCTTGGTGAGTGGATCCGCGGCGTTGTTCTTTGTATCTACTCTCTTAATCTTGATCTCACGGCGATCTACAATCTTCCGGATCAAATGAAAGTTCCTCAGGATATGTCTGGACCGCTGATGGGATCTGGACTCCTTGGCTAACGCGATCGCCCTATTATTGTTACAATACAAAGGTATTGGATCAATAATGGTTGGAACTACTCCTAGCTCCGAGACGAACTTCTTCATCCAGACGGCTTCCTTGGCGGCATCATTTGCAGCAATGTACTCAGCTTCCATCGTAGAGTCTGCAACGGTATCTTGTTTGGAACTCTTCCAACTTACCGCCCCTCTATTGAGGGTAAATACAAACCCTGAGATAGATTTACTGTCATCCTTATCGCTCTGGAAGCTCGAATCGGTAAAGGCCTCCATTTGGAGATCTGTATTACCATACACCAAGAACAATTCTTTAGTCCTTCGTAAGTACTTAAGAATGTTCTTCACAGCTGTCCAGTGGTTCTCCCCTGGGTTGGATTGATACCCGCTTACAACACTAAGTGCATAAGCTACATCTGGGCGTGTACATAACATCGCATACATTATAGACCCTACTGCCGAAGCATAAGGTATAATGCTCATGCGAGCTCTCTCTTCATCGGTCTTTGGACAAGAATCCTTGGAGAGAGTGACTCCATGGGAAGCGGGTAAGGCACCCCGCTTGGAGTCTTCCATACTAAATCTCTTTAAGATGGTGTTGATGTACCTAGTTTGGGACAATCCCAATAACTTTTTGGATCTATCCCTATAGATCCTTATGCCTAGGATGTATGTGGCATCACCCAGGTCCTTCATGGAGAACCTTAGTGATAAGAATGATTTGACCGACTGTAGCATAGGAATATCATTTCCTATCAGAAGAATGTCATCCACGTACAATACGAGGAATGTGACAGATCTTCCTACAGCCTTCTTATAAACACAAGGTTCATCTGGATTTTTGATGAAATCAAACTCTTTGATAACATCATCGAAACAGATGTTCCAGCTCCGAGATGCCTGCTTTAACCTATATATGGATTTAAGCAATCTACATGCTTTCTCGCTGCTCCCACTGTCAATGAAGCCCTCTGGCTGATCCATATAAACGCATTCTTCTAAATCTCCATTTAGAAATGCTGTTTTAACGTCCATCTGCCAGATTTCATAGTCGTAGTGAGCAGCAATAGCAAGTAGGATCCGAATGGATTTAACCATGGCTACGGGCGAAAAAGTTTCGTCATAGTCCAAACCTGGTCTTTGACGAAAACCTTTCGCTACAAGTCTTGCCTTATAGGTCTCTACCTGCCCATCCACACCAATCTTTCTTTTAAAGATCCATTTGCACCCTACAGGTTTTACCCCAGGGGGTACAACGTCCAAAGTCCATACTTTGTTGGTGTACATAGACTCCATTTCGGATCTTATGGCATCCAGCCACTTCACAGAGTCACCACTCGTGATAGCTTGCTGAAAACTGGTAGGATCATCATCATCCATGATGCAATCTTCTCCGTTACCATCAATGAGGAAACCGTAGTACCTCTCCGGTGGGCGAGAAGTCCTACCAGACCTATGGAGTGGCCGAGGTTCTTCAGTTTCTGTTGCAACAGCCGGTTCAACCAAATCGTCATTTTTAGTTTGTGTTTCCAGAACCTCTTCTAGATCTACTACCTTGCCATCATCTTTATCTGTGAAAAACTCTTTTTCCAAGAATGTGGCATACTGAGAAACAAACACTTTTTTTCCTCTTTGTGGTAGAACAGATATCCATAAGAATTCTTTGGATATCCCACAAAGTTACACATGACTGACCGTGTCTCGAGTTTGTCCGGATTCTGCTTTTTAATATAGGCCGGGCAACCCCAAATCTTAATTCTCTTAAGAGATGGTCTCTTCCCATTCCATATCTCATATGGCGTGGTAGACACGGCTTTGGTTGGAACCCTGTTTAGCAGAAACGCTGCAGTCTCCAATGCATGCCCCCAAAACGAGACTGGTAACTCAGCGTCACTCATCATGGACCGGACCATATCTAATAGGGTCCTGTTCCGTCGTTCTGACACACCGTTGTGCTGTGGTGTGTAAGGAGGAGTGAGCTGAGAGAGAATCCCATTCTCCTTTAGGAAGTTTGCAAATTCTGTACTGAGATACTCTCCACCTCGATCTGATCGAAGCATCTTAATACTCAAGCCGGTTTGTTTTTCTACTTCTTGTTTATATTCAACGAATTTCTCGAAAGCGTCGGACTTGTGCTTTAATAAAAATACATGACCGAATCTTGAGAAATCGTCGGTGAATGTAATGAAGTATGAAAAACCGCCTCTAGCCTGTGTAGACATTGGCCCACATACATCACTATGTATGAGGCCAAGGAGCTGAGTAGCTCTTTCTCCATGTCCGGTAAACGGAGTTTTGGTCATTTTACCCTTGATACAAGACTGGCAAGTCGCATAAGATTTATATTCAAAAGAGTTTAAATATCCATCTTTGTGTAACCTGTTTTGTCTTGTTTCGTTAATATGACCAAGTCTACAATGTCAAAGAAAAGCTTCATTTAATTCTGAAAGTTTTCTTTTATTAGTGTGTTGTATACTGAAAACTGTGTGTTAATTTAGGACATATATTCCGTTATTAAGCGTACCATACCCAACCAACATTTGATTTAGGTGAATGTTCATAACATTGTTCTGCAACACAAAATTATATCCTTCATTGTCCAACAAAGAAACGGATATTATATTACATAGCATACTTGGTACAAAATAACATGGATTCAAAATCAAAATACATCCAGATGGGAACCCCAAGTGATACTCTCCCACTGCGACTGTATGTACATTGGAACCATTTCCAACGCGGAGAGTATGGTCACCTGTCTTCAAAACCTTGCTATTTCTCAGCCCCCGCATAGAATTGCAAATGTGAGAACCTGAACCGGTATCCAATACCCAGGAAGCAGAGTTTATAGAAAAACAGTTTTCAGTCACAAACGCACCTGAAGCAGAAGCATCACCATGCTTCTTCTTGAGACATAGGTACTCCGTGCAATTGCGCTTCCAATGTCCTGTCTTGTGGCAATGAAAACACTCGCCTTTCCCCGGGTCTCCAGCTGTGGACTTTCCCTTTCCCTTCACCTTTTTAACTCCGCCCTTAGGATTAGTGGGTTTCTTCTTTTTCTTTCCCTTGGCCTTAGCTTTCGGGCGAGAAGAAGAAGACTGTCCAATGGTCATAACGGGAGTCTTTGCTGACTTCATAGTGCTCTCTGCACTCCTTAACATATTAAGGAGTTCAGGGAGTTCCTTCTCCATGCCATGAATGTTAAAGTTCACTATGAACTGAGCAAAGGTGGAGGGGAGGGACTGCAGAATAATATCTATATATTGTTCATTGTCCATTGTCCATCCAAGGTCCTCAAGCTCTTCTATAAGAGCTATCATCTTCAAAACATGGTCTCCTACTGGTGTGCCAGGGGCCATTCGCATCTGAAACAGTTTCTTTGATGCTTCGTATCGTAATACGCGGGATTGCTCCCCATACAACTCCTTTGTATGGAGCAATATACCGTGAATGTCCATGTCCTCGTGCTGCTTTTGATGTGTGTTGTCCATCGATGCAAGCGCGAGGCATTTTGCCGTGGCACAGTCAGCGTCCCATGTCTTGCGGACTTCAATGTCCGCAACTAAGGATTTTGGACCTGGGACGGGCGAGGCTGAAGCCGTGAGGACATATGATACTTTATCATAAGTCAAGGCGATCTTCAGATTCCTCAGCCAGTCTTTATAGTTGGTCCCATTCAGATTGTTTTTATCTAGTAGAAGCTTAAGTCCAGTCATTGGTATCTGCCATTAAAAGAGAGAAAAGAATACACTCAGCGAAAGCTCTTGCACAGATTAGATTGGTTTATTATCTTGTTTAATCGATGTTTCCCACTGCTTTTTATCAAGTTTTTCTTTCAAACCTTAAAAAGAAAAACTAGCCAGGATTAATTACAGTCTACAACTTCGCTAACCGTTCATCCAGGCCAATGTCGGTACTTTGAGGGAGATTCCCCGTGCTTTCGCACGGACCTAATTAGAGTAAACCTCGTTTTCCCAGAGGCGGAGCCCCGTTAACACCTTTCTAGACACATAATGAGTTAGCTAATTGTAAACTGTAAAACTCTCCTAGGAGCAACTATTGCCCACAGTGGGATCGGGATCCAACCATCACATGGAAGGTATGCAATCTCATTGCAAATTTCAACACTTGAAATTCCCGATGTAATTTTTACCCCTAGTACTTATGACCTTAACTATGGTCAACAAATCATAAGTACCAGTCAAGTTCTACCCGTCATTTCTTGATCAATTAGACCCACCCATATGACCCTTAACTATGGTCAACAAAGTCGCATGAATGTCCTAATTAATCTGCATCATATGCAGTGTAGGAAGACATCACTTAGCTACCGTACACTACGCCTTAACTAAAGTCAACAAACGTAGCACGAATACTAAGTACTCTACTTCCTAAAATGACGGAGGGTTGCGAATGATTTTTAAGAAAATCTTTAACGCTTTGAACTTGATATCATTGTAGAATCAAACAGTTTTCAAAAGGAGTGGCTTAAGCTCCGCAGTTTTGAAATGTAGCTTTTTCATAAATAGCCGAGTAGTTTTTAAATCCGATTCTACAACATCTTTTTAGGTTTATTTTCTTTACATTAATCACATTAATGTAATCCCATCATTTAAGTCCTAAAGCCAATCACAGAAAAGAAACGAAGATAACACGTACGCTTATGCCATCCGCATTCGCCGCAATGTTCCGTTATGCACCGTTAGGTTACTTAACTAACGGCATACCGGGACGGGACTAGCGCGGGTGTAAAACATAAGCAACGTCTACTATATATCATATATATAATATGTCATTCGTCTCAGATATCACAGAACACAGGCAGCAGAAACATAGATATAACGTGGGATATCCTAGGACGTCCGTATTTAGTATTTAGCCAGAATAGAAAATACGGATTCCACAGTCGCGATGAATAGCCAAGCCCACACCCTAGACCCTACGAGAGCGGCAAGTGACCCTACCAATCCTGGAGTTTAGGAGACCCGGTCTCGACTCCTCGAGATGGCCTCCCACTGAACCCCAGAACCCGGTCACCTGTGCTCCCCTCCTTGGGTCCATCCTAATGCGGAAAAGTAAATAATATACAACACTGGTGACACAACCTCAACCTGGAAGTGCCCCAAATAAAAGAATATTACATTACATTTGAATTTACATGAATGAAAATATAAAACTCTCATCTCACAAAAACCCCCCGGCTATTCGATCGCGACAATCCTGCACATCATATCTCAGCAACACATAATATCACATATCATCAACGTAAGTAAGTATGTGTACCCCGATTGTCGTTGATGTATAGTAACGAAACCGGCGATATCGAACATACTACACTTACGGTCACAGAAAAGAAAGTGTAAAACTACAATATTTGGAATCCAGATTCTCTTTAGACATCATAAATGGGAAATATCACATATTTCGTATTTCATGCCTAAACTATATGAATTCCACATATTGTATCACATTCCAGACAAACAGACAGTATTAAAGTTTTCGAACGAACGATCAAATACCCAAGATTCACTAAAGCTCAACACTTGAGCAGGGTTCAAAAATCCGGAGTGTGACATAGTAGTAGCGGTCCAGCCGTAGAAGGGTCAAGCCAACGCCTCACATGTGGCACGCCGTACTGCCCCAAACCCTAAGGTTCAAAGGGCAGTTCGAGACGGTCACATAATCGAGTTAAGGTTTGTTGTCTTCCAGAGGGACCACCGCAAAAAGACTTGCACGTATCTCCAAAGTATTTAAACCTCGTGAATAGTGAGTAAATGATACTCGTTCAAACACTTCAATGCTTTCTAATTTTCCCGGAAAAGCTACGAAATAAAAATCCCGATCGAAATGACGAGTCCAAAACCACCTCCAGAATTTTTCAAAACCAAATACAGATTAAAAATATCCAAAAATTTATACAAGCAGATTCATGAATTACGGTATAAAAAGTATCCATCAATTTATATATACGGCCGCGGAACCGCGGCCTAAGCAAGCTTAGGCCGCGTTTCCGCGGTGGGATTCACTGTTCATGGAATAATTTTTGTACCGTAATCCTTATTTTTTCCTTCTGTATTTTTTACATATTTTTAATTCTGAAAAATGTCAATTTTTAGAAAATTTCCAGAGAGCACCCTAAAAAGTCGTATTTCGGTTCGATCGGAGTTTTAACTTCGTAAAAAGGTCGCCTAATGTTCTAGGTCGGCTCTGATACCATTGAAAGGTTTGTCTAGCACCCTATGAAGAGTTTTGAAGCATCACATGACCCAAAGTTTAAATTTTTATGGTGCTAAACGAACATGCAAAGGAATCGATCCTAGAAAATTAGGGTTTCGAAATATAAAGCGAACTAATCTAGGGTTTCGAGACTACAACCTTTGTAGCTCCCTTTCGCTGGACTCCTTGGTCTCTAGGGTGTTGAACGGAGGTCCTCTTGAAGTCCTCTTGTGTCCACAACGATCCACCACGGAGATCTCCGTCCAAGCTCGCAACTTCGTAAAACCGAAGAGAACACTCTAAACAAAACGGCTAAGCTTGTGTAGAATGAAGTTGTGGTTAAGTTTCTCACTTCAAAAACCTTTCTTTAAGTGGTATTTGCTCACTAGAAAAGACTAGAGAGCAAAAAAGAAAGAGGAAGAAGATGGTGGCAATTTTTTAACAAGAGGTAAAAAGATAACCCATGAGAAGAAAAAGAAATATATCAATATATATTTTATTTCTTCTCACTATGAACCATGGTTAAAGTGATGGAGACATTATTTAACTTGAGTTTTAAATGATAAAGAGAAGGATAACCCTAGGTTAGTGGTAGTTGAGCATGGTTAGGTCAAAGGAAGAATGTAGAAGCAAGAATGATTATCCTTTCCTTTTCATTTTCTTTTAAATCCAAAATCAAATAATAATCCATAATATAATCCATGGTGTGAGTCTTATATTGCCACCATTTCCATATACTAACAACCATGATGGATGAGTGTATGTATGTGTGCATGTATGCACATCCACATGTGCATGAAACTAGCATGAAAGAAAGAAAAGCACACATGTATGCACACATCCATCATCCAAGAAAAGGTTTTAAGTGAGAAAACTAATGGTTAAATGATAAACCAACACTTGATTTATCAATCCGGTCATATCTCATATGACCCCACCAAAAGCAGTTTACCCGATCAATGTTCGGTATCATATACGCACATTTCAATCGGGTGCATGCGCATATCGCATACGCGCACCACAACGTTTCGCCTGGACTGGGTAACTCCTTTGTGGGACTCTAAGACTCGTCATTACGCCGGCAGAGGGTGATGATCATATCAAGTACCCTCAAGCCGCAAGCGGTCAGCTAAACGTAACGGCCACCCGGGTATTGAGCGATCAGAAGACAACAAGCGAACCTGCTACAACTCCCGTCGAGCCATCCGGCAACACTCCCATACAGTCCGGTCTCTTCGTCAGATATGCTGCATATCGAGCCTAGGGATGGTCACGTCGACCCCAATAACTCAATAAGTCGTGCCGGTGAATGGTCTATAATAGATCGAGAAACTACTGATAACATTTATCAGCAAATCTCAGCAGCCCTGGCCAGGGACTTGCTGTTATAACCAGTCGGGCACAGCACAGCATCAACTCCCAATACCGGGAGAGACGAAACCCCTCCTATCGCTCATCGCCTTCGTGTGTCTCGGGACTGTACCCAACGGCCACCTGTTTGCACGACTCAGTAGAGCCGTGGTAGGGTGGTAATCAAAGTACAGTGGGAGAACACACAAGGCTCTATGACGATCTCGGGTCTACAGACTAACCTGTACCAGTGTCACCTGAGAACTGCTATCCGACGATAGATATAATTCCATATAGGAGTTCTCGGTGAGTCCGTCCAGTGTACCCAGTCACCACTGAGCACCCGTATATGATCTTGATGTCAAACATCGATGAATGTGGGAACATCCATCGCCCATCGTATGGGTCTAGTATCATATACGCTAGTCTACTCTGGTATATCAATGCCCCGTCTCGATATACCTATGACTAGGGACGTTCCAGGATATGCTTATAGACTACAGATGTCCCACTAGTATGATCTCCATCATAATCAGAGTAGTCAAGCCGATATCCTCAGGGCTTTATCAGCATGTATGAATGAATAAAAGCATGATCAAATCAACATGTCAGATAAAGAAGAACCAGATAGCATACTATCATGTCGAGCAAGAATGCAAACTGAATATATATACATGTATAGATACATCGACTATCACATAATGGCCTCTAGGGCATACATATATCCAACATACACATGCCAAGACCGGTTCTTTGTACTTCATTACATTCTCTGATGATCTTTCGAGATTCAGACCTATGTTCCTGTTGAAACACAAGTCCGAACCTTTTGAGATATTCACAGAATATAAGTCAGAAGTAGAGAACCAAATACGGGTATAAGTATTATGTCCTATGATGAGATCAGGGAGGAGAATACTTGTGCATGGAATTCTTGGACTTTTCTAAAGGAGAATGAGATTCTCTCTCAGCATTACTCCTCCGTATACACCATAGCACGATGGTATATCGGGGCGGAGCAATAGCACCCTATGTGATATGGTGTGCTCTATGATGAGTACTACTGTGTTTCCTATTTCCTTTTGGGAGTTATGCACTTGAGAAGCTGCATACCAATTGAATTGGGTTCCAATCAAATCAGTTGCCTACCGCTTCATATGTGATATGGAAAGGGAAGAGCCCATGTCTTAAGTTGGTTAAGATTTGGGGTTGTCCGGGCTATGTCTAAAAGCATAATCCGGACAAGCTCGAGGCAAGATCTGTTATGTAGAACTGGAAAGGTTCTAGCTATACAAAACTGCAGCTGACGATTTGACAGAACCAAAGGATTCAATAGTTACCAACGAACCTCAGCCTCTCCGCCGATCTAGTAGGGTTCCTCACCCACCTGAGAGATACTTCGGTTACTCTATGACAGTGGGAGCGAGGATTGCATCATGAGATGATGACCCAACTAGTTTCGAGCTGGCCATCAGGAGTGTAACTCTGTAAGAATGGCTAGATGCTTAGCGATCTGAGATGGAATCCATGTACACCAACAAAGTATGGACTTTGGTTGCTATATCTGAAGGGTTAAATCCCCATCAGGAGCAAGTATATCTTGAGAAGATTACTTGGTGTAGATGGAAAAGTTGAGACTTTCAAAGCTAGACTTGTTAAAGCTTTTCGTCATCGACCATGCATGGATCATGATGAAACCTTTTCTAAGGAGCTATGCTTAAGTCCATTCAGATCCTATTTGCCACGGCTTCATACCATGACTACGATATCTGGCGGTTGGGTGTCATGACTGCTTTTCTTAAATAATGTTTCAGAAAAGAGAGTCTGTAAGTACACAGTCAGAGGGCTTCGTAGACAGTGGGAGCAGCAGAAACGTGTGCAAGATGCTTTATAGGATAAAGCAGACATCGTGGAGTTGGAACATCTGTTTTGATGTGTTAGTCAAAGAGTTTGACATCATCAAAATGGTAGATGAACCTTGTATAAACAAAAAGGTAGTAGGGAGTATAGTGACGATCCTCGTAGAGTACGTGGATGACATACTCTTGATAGGGAAGGAGTTTCCTATGCTATGCTCAGTCAATCTCCGTTTATCACAATGATTCTCCATATAGGATCAAAGTGATACCTCCTAAATCCTGGGTTTTGGATCTATGAGATAGATCTAAATGGATGTTAGGATTCTCACTAGTTGTAGTGAGACGGTATCAATCGAGCCTGGGGAGAATCACTGGAATGGTTCCAGGGTGATAAAGACGACTGAATGTCAGTCACAGGCATTGTCTTTACCCTCAGTAAAGGGACGGTATGTTGGAAGAGTTCCAAGCTAGATACCGTGGCATACTAGACAATAAAGGCTGGATACATCGCTACTTAAGATGCTACCAAAGAGGCAGTCTGGGTGTATATTAGTTCATGAGATGAACTTCGTTCCTCCCATTGTGTGACAATGGAGTTGTGGCTTATGTCAAGGAACACTAGTCCCATCAGTGATCCAGACAAACTCTAAGGCAGTGTCACCTGATCATGGAGATGGTTGATCTCCAGGGTGATCGAGGTTAGGAGAGTAGACTCAGAGAACAACACGGCGGATCCACTCACGAAGGCCTATTCCCAGAGAGAGACTTTTATGGGATGGTTGAGTATGAGATACTACAACCACTGCTACAGATGGCCCTAGTGCAAGTGGGAGATTGTCAGTTATATGTATGACCTAGAGGCCATTACTATACATAGGATGCATATTGTAGTGGATGCTGGGACATATATAGGGAGGACTTTCTCGCTCGACATGACAGTACGCTATCTGGTTACACTTTACCTTAACGTGTACATTGATTGTCTCTCTGTTACATGTTGGTAAAGCCCTTAGGATGTGTACTTGACAACCTGGACTATGATGCAGATCATACTAGTGGGGACATGGTAGTCCAAAAGTACATCCTTCAAGGTTCCTAGTCGTGGGTATATCGAGACAGGGCATCGATATACCAGAGTAGACTAGCGTATACCTTCTCGACCCATACAGATGGGCGATGGATGATCCCATATCCATTGGTGTTTGACATCAGAGATGATATACGGGTGCTCAGTGTAGACTGGGTACACTGGACGGACTCGCCGAGAACTCCCAGATGGTATTATACCTTACGTCAGATGGCAGTTCTCTGGTGACACTGGTACAGAGTAGTCTGTTGACCCGAGATCGTCATAGAGTCTTGTGTGGTTCCCACTGTGCTTTGATTTCCATTTTACCACGTCCAAGAGGGCGTGCAAAACGATGGTTTTTGGGTACAGTCCCGAATCACATGGAGGCAATAAGCGATAGGAGGGGATTCGTCTCTCCCGGTATAGGGAGTTGATGTTGCGCTGTGTTCGATTGGCTATAACCGGAAATCCCTGGCCAGGGTTGCGGAGATTTACTGGTAAGTGTTATCAGTAGTTTCTCGAACTGTTACAGTCCTCATATCGACACGACTTATTGTTAGTGTATATGCCCTAGAGGCCATTACTGTATCATACTAGCTTGTATATTACTTAATGGAAGCTTGGGATATTCACAGTTGTATATACAATCTTGCTCGAAATGGTAGTATGCTACTTGGTTTGTCTCTGCTTTAATATGTGCATGTGTTTCTTTTAGCATATTGCTGGTATACATGTTAGTAGAGCCCTTAGGATCCTTGCTTGATTACCAGCATTGTGATGGCGCTCGCACTCGTGGGAGCTGGGTAATCTATAAGCACATCCTTATACAGGTCCCTGGTCGTTGGACTATCGAGACAGGGCATCGATACTCCGGAGTAGACTAGCGTATGCGCTTCTCATCCCAGTGTGGGAGACGGTCTGTCCCACAGCCGTTAGTACGTCGTACTTGGGATAGTATGTGGGTGCTCGTTAGGTTACGAGTACACTGGACAGGACTCGTCGGGAACTGTTGGTTGGTAATATACCTATCGTCAGTTATCAGTTCCCAGGTGACATGAGTACAGCTTAGTCCGCTGACTTGACACTGTCACTTCGCCTCGAGTGTGTTCCCACTGCACTTTGATTACTACCCTACCACGGCTCAAAGGAGCTGTGCAAACAGGTAGTTTTTGGGTGCAGTCCCGAAGCACTTGGAGGCAGTGACGGTTAGACAGGATTCGTCTCTCCCGGTATTGGGGGTTGACATCGCGCTGTGTCTAGGAGAGCCATTACACGAATAGTCCCTGGCCAGGGCAAGCGAGATATACTGGTAGGATTCCAGTGTTATCTCAGGGTGTTCTGGGCTACACTCCGACACGACTTGTACCGCTATTAGGGGACTGACGTTCACCGCCCCCTAGGCCCGCCATGCGATGTATCAGACGAACAGACCGGACTGTACGGAGACTGTCACATACAGGCTCAGTAGGAGTGCAGATGGGGTTCACCTCGTCAGTCTTCTTATCGACATCTACCTGGGGACCGTTACGTACAGCTAGTGCCGCTTGCGGTCTGTGGTTAAACCCACTGCCAGCGTAGTGTCGAGTCTTTAGAGTCCCACACAGAGAGCTATTCGCCTTTAGGCAAAACGAGTAGAGGTCGCATGGTTTTGCGACAGGGTTCGTTCGCATCCGCGCACTTGTACACGTTTGCTGTCCGGACAGTTTATACTAGCGGGCTTTGGTTTAAGCCGGATCCTAGTATATGATTTGAGATTGGTTTTTCTCAGGGTATTCGTGTTCCTCGGATCACGAATGCGGGTGCGTATGCACAGTTGCTTGAGATTGGGGGAGAGGACCTTGTTTTGGGTTTAATGGCATTTGTCATTTTATTAACCCTATTGTTTTTGTGTGGATTATTGTTAATTGATAATTAGCTTAATTATTGTGCATGGTTGTTGTTGACAATTTGACTTCATTGACTTGTTGACCATGTTGACAACTTGACCATAATCATTTCATTTGGAAGATGCTCTTTGATCTTTGCAAAAATGAAATGATAATGGTCAATTCATGATTTATCATGACAATTTTCAAGCTAATTATCTAATTAAAATTATCCTCACATATTAGTGAGAATGGCTCACTATTTTCTCATTCTCTCATTCTATTTCTCTCTCTTGCTCATCCTCTCCCTCAAGCTCTCTCCCGCTCATGAGTTGAGAAACAAAAAAGCTTGAGAAAAACCCTCTCTTGATCTTCTCTACTCACTTCTAGGGTTCAAGTCTTAGCATTTCTTGCACTCTAGTTACTCCTAGCTTGGAGTTGAAGCTAAAGGTGGTGGCTTTCAAGTGGATCCTTCTTTGACGGGAAAAGACAAGCAAGGTGAACTCTTTCTACCATACCTAGGAGCAAGGAGAGAAGGACTAAAGACCAAAGGTATAACCTTTCATCACTTAGCTACTTTGTAGTTAGGGTTAGCTAGTTTTCGTTTAGCAAAGATCCTCACAAGCATAGTCCATGTTGCCTAAGTCATTAAAAATCCGATTTTTATTATGTTTTCCGCCTCCCCGTAAGCACCGGGGTGGGCAACACGGACTTACAGTGGTATCAGAGACTAACTAAACCTAAACTAGTTAAGTAGTTAAGTGTAACGAAGTTCGGAACCGGAAAAATCACAAAACCAAACTTTTACAAAATCCAAGTTTCTGTTAAAATTATTTCTGCTCAAAATGAAAAACTGTATACATGTAAAATCGTCTCAGGGTTTTGTGAATACACCCAAGAAAAACGATACCCCAATTCCTTCAAGTCGCCGCCCTTCCGCCGCATGAAGTAGGTTTATGCGGCGGAACCGCCGCGGATTGTGGTTATCGGCGCATCGTTTTTCGTGCAGAGTGTGTTGTTGTTGGTTTTGGGATTTTTAGGATATATTATATGTACCCAGATTTTCCAGAAAAGAAATTTCCTTTTGGGGTCCTATAATTCCGTATTTTTCCGAACTTCACTGCACTTTAACTATATCGGTTATATCTGTAATGCTTGCATGTATTGAACGTCGGCTAATCGCTATAAGACGATTAGTCGGGGTTATACATGATCTGTGATTGTTATTGGTTTGTGGATATGAATGGATTGGATTGTCGCGGGTGAATGGCCGGGGTGGATGTGAGATGAGCGTTGTTTTTTCTTTCATTCATTTGTAACATGTAAATTGATGTAATAATATTCTTTGTATGGCCGCACAACCGGGTCGGGGTTGTAGCCGTCATTGTATAATTCTTTTTACTGTTTTTGCTCCTAGGATAGACCCATGGAGGGGGTGCACGAACTACCGGGTATCTCGAAGTGCCGAGTGGCCTACTCACGGTGGTGAGGGAGGTTGCTTCGCTTCGGGTGCTTGGCGGGTAGTTTGCCGCACCCGTAGGGGTCTTGGGTGGGGTATTGGCTATTCACCGCGACCGTGTAATCCGCTTTGCGTTGCAGGCTCGAACGCATTGCGGATTCCTAGTATATCCAATGTATTCATCTGTGATCTGTAATGTCTATCATTGCTATATATTTATATATAATAACTATTTAGGCGTTGCTTATGTTTTACAGCCGCGCTAGCCCAGCCCCCGCTCTGTCGTTAGTTAAGTAACCTAACGGGTGATGACGGGGCCCCGTGGCGAATGCGAATGGCATAAGCGTACGTCATATTTTGGTTGTTTTCTGCAATGGTAGGATTAAATGATGGGACGCATTAAAAGAACTAATGCAAGAAATAAACCAAGTAAAAGTCGATTGGAACACTTTGAAAACCACTCGGTTCTTTTCAAAACTAAAACTTTTAAACGCGGAGCTTGAACCACTCCTTTTAAAAGCTATCTCGTTCCATCGATTATATCAAGTTCACTACGTTCACGGTTTCGCCAAAACCATCCGTAGCCCTCCGTCATTCCACATGAATGGTCAAAAGTATTCAAGCTATGTATTTTGGCCAAAGTCAAGGCATAGTGATTGGTAGCGTTTGGGTATTCATGTGCAGCATAGATAGATGCGTTGGTTTGGGACAGTCGTGCTGCCATTTTGGCCAAAGCCAAGGGTAGGTACGGGTGGGTCCAAATTATCCAGGAGAATGACGGGTAGAACTTGACATGTGACTTATGATATTTTGGCCAAAGTCAAGGTCATAAGAACATGGGGCAAAAATCCACATCGGGAGTTTCATAAGTACTGAAACTTGCTAGCGTTGCATACCATTTGGAGTGTGATGATTCTGGTAGGATTCCTTCGGTTTTATCACGCGATGATATTTGGATCCCGATCCTACTGTGAGTATATGCTACTCCTCGGGAAAACTCTCACTTAACGATCAATGCTATAAACCTAGTAGGTGCCTAGAAAGGTGTTAGCGGGGCTACGCCCACAGGGAAAAGAGGTTACTTAATTAAGGAACTTCGCGAAAGCGTTGGAAAACCTCCCTCGAAGTACCGACACTGGCCTGGCTGAACGGTTAAGCAAGTATTGTACGGTGAGAATGATCCCGGCTAATCCTTTTCTTTATGGTTTGAGAAGGGATTCGAGAAACAGTGGGAGCCATCCAGTTTAGACAAACTAAAAACCACTCTAAACTTGCAAGAGCATCATGCTAAAGTGTTTCTTTTCTCTCTCCTAATTGCAGCGACCATTCAAGATGACCGGACTTAAGTTACTATTAGATAAAAACATATTGACAGGGCCAAACTACAAAGATTGGCTCAGGAATGTCAAGATGGCTATCACTTATGACAAGCTGGGGTATATACTTACCACCAAAGCTCCCCCCGTCCCAGGTCCCACCTCCAGCGTCGCGGATGTAGAAATCCGTAAGACATGGGAGATAGATTGCGCGAGGGCCAAATGCCTCGTACTAGCCTCGATGGACAATGACCATCAGAGGGGGCACGAGAATATGGACCTAGAGTCCATATTTCTCCATACAAAAGAACTGTATGGAGAGCAGTCTCGTATCGCAAGATACGAAGTGTCGAAGAAGCTCTTTTCGGCAAGGTTGGCCGTCGGATCATCGGTAGCGGACCACGTGCTTAAGATGATCGGCTACATAGAGGAGCTCGCGGACCTTGGGACCACGTTGGAGAATGAACTCTATACTGATCTGATTCTCCAGTCCCTTCCTTCCACTTACGCTCAGTTCATTCTTAACTTCAACATGCAAGGAAAGGAGGTTGAACTTGCCGAGCTTCTGAACATGTTGAGGACTGCTGAGGGCACCCTACAGAAGGGTAGGGAGACATCCACTTTGTTTGTAGGAGGATCTTCCTCTTCTAGGTCCAGGGCGAAAGCCAAGGGCAAGAAGAAGAAAGCCCCCGCCAAACCAAGAGGCGGTGTCGGTAAAGTGGATACGAAGGGAAAGGGTAAAGCAACAAAGGTAGCGGGGAAGCTGGTGGGGAAGGAAGAATGCTTCTATTGTCACAAAAGTGGTCACTGGAAACAAGATTGCAAGGCTTGGAAAGCCAGAACACAGGATTTGAAGCGAGTTGCAGCTTCAGCTTCAGGTGTGTATGTTATTGAAAATTGTCTATCAATAAACTCTACATCCTGGGTATTGGATACCGGATCAGGATCTCATATCTGTAATTCTTTGCAGGCATTGAGAAAGCGTAGAGTTTTGAAGACAGGTGACATGACCCTCAGAGTTGCGAACGGTGCTAGCATGGATGCTGAGGCCGTGGGGGACTATCACCTGGGATTATCAGATGGACACTTTTTGGTTTTGCGTAGTTGTTATTATGTACCAAATGCAACCTGTAATATCATTTCTGTATCTTTATTATCTAAAGAAGGTTATGAATTTGCATTTGTAAGTAATGTAGTGAACATTCACCTTAATCAAGTGTTGATTGGGTCAGGTACATTGAACAACGGTATTTACGTTTTAAACCAACCACAGGTTTTCAATATCCAGAATACACACAAAAGAAAGTCTCCAGAAATTAATAAAACTTTCTTATGGCATTGTAGACTGGGTCACATCAACGAGAGAAGATTGACTAAGTTACATACTGAAGGATATTTAGATTCGTTCGAATATCAATCGTATGCAACTTGTCAATCCTGTCTCAAAGGAAAGATGACAAAGGCTCCGTTTTCTGGACACGGAGAAAGAGCGAGCGAGCTCTTGGGACTCGTACACAGCGACGTGTGCGGTCCAATGTCTACACATGCGCGAAGCGGTTTTTCTTACTTCATAACTTTTACGGATGATTTTTCAAGGTACGGTTATGTCTTCTTAATGAAACATAAATCCGAGGCTTTTGAAAAATTCCAGGAATATAAGAGTGAAGTAGAAAAACAGACCGGCAAAAGTATCAAGATCCTAAGATCGGATCGAGGAGGAGAATACTTAAGTGCCGAATTCCTGAATTACTTAAAAGAGAATGGAATTCTCTCTCAGCTTACTCCTCCATACACTCCGCAACATAACGGTGTATCGGAGAGACGGAACCGAACCCTATTGGATATGGTACGGTCCATGATGAGTAACGCTGAGTTACCGCGATCGTTCTGGGGGTATGCGCTAGAAACAGCTGCATATCTTTTGAACCGTGTTCCCACTAAGACTGTGCCTACCACACCATATGAGTTATGGAGTGGGAAGAAACCCTATCTTAATCACATTAAGACATGGGGATGTCCAGCTTTTGTAAAAAAGCAGCATGCGGACAAGCTCGAGGCACGCTCAGTACAGTGCAAGTTTGTGGGATATCCAAAGAACTCCAAGGGATATTACTTCTATTACGAAGAGGAACAAAAAGTCCTTGTTTCTCGCCATGCCCACTTTCTAGAACATCAGTTCATAGAAAAAGAATTAAGTGGGAGCGCAATAGAACTGGAAGAAATTCCAGAACCACAAACTATTACTGAAAGTTTAGTGGAACCAGAAAGTTCAAAAGAACAGGACATTCCTACGCCGCTCCGCAGGAGTAGTAGGCAGTCTCATCCGCATGAGAGGTACTACGGTTTCCTCATTGACGGGGATAGAGAGGACTGCATCCTAGATTGTGATGAGCCTACTAGCTTCCAGCAAGCCATTCAGAGCGTCGACTCGGTAAAATGGCTGGATGCAATGCGGACCGAGATGGAGTCCATGTACACCAACAAAGTATGGACGTTGGACATTGCTCCAGACGGGGTAAAACCCGTAGGATGCAAGTGGATCTTCAAAAGGAAGATTGGTGTAGATGGACAGGTTGAGACCTATAAAGCTAGACTGGTAGCAAAGGGTTTTCGTCAGCGACCTGGTTTGGACTATGACGAAACCTTTTCTCCAGTAGCTATGCTGAAATCCATTCGGATCCTTCTTGCCATCGCTGCTTTCCACGATTATGAGATTTGGCAGATGGACGTAAAGACAGCTTTTCTAAATGGTCATTTAGAGGAGTGTGTCTATATGGACCAGCCAGAGGGTTTCATTCAGGGTGGGAGCAGCGGAAAGGTGTGCAAGTTGCTCAAGTCCATTTATGGACTCAAGCAGGCATCGCGGAGTTGGAACATCTGTTTTGATGAGACGGTCAAAGAATTTGGCTTTATCAAAAATCCAGATGAACCATGCATCTATTGTAGATTTGTAGCGAGAACTGTAGTATTCCTCGTTTTATACGTGGATGACATTCTCTTAATAGGAAATGACATTCCTATGCTACAATCTGTCAAGGGGTTCTTGTCACACAGGTTCTCCATGAAAGACCTGGGTGATGCCTCCTACATTCTGGGTATCCGGATCTACCGTGACAGATCCAAGAGGATATTAGGACTCTCGCAGTCCAGGTACATCGACACCATACTGAAGAGATTCAGTATGGAAGATTCCAAGCGCGGTAATCTACCGGCTTGTCACGGGATCACCCTCTCCAAAGAGATGTCTCCCAAGACTGATTTGGAAAGGGATCGCATGTCTATTATACCCTACGCTTCTGCGGTAGGCTCTATAATGTATGCGATGTTGTGTACCAGACCGGATGTGGCTTATGCACTGAGTGTGGTAAGCAGGTATCAGTCAAACCCTGGGGAGAAACATTGGATAGCAGTAAAGAACATTCTCAAGTACCTGAGAAGGACTAAGGAGATGTTCTTGGTGTATGGCGGAAAAGACCTGCAGATTGAGGCCTTTGCTGACTCCAGCTTCCAGAGTGACAAAGATGATTCCAAGTCCATGTCGGGTTTTGTCTTTACCCTCAATGGAGGGGCGGTGTGTTGGAAGAGCTCCAAACAGGAAACCGTTGCTGACTCGACTATGGAAGCGAAATACATCGCTGCATCTGATGCCGCAAAAGAAGCTGTCTGGATGAGGAAGTTCTTGAAAGAACTTCAGGTGGTTCCGTCCATTGTTGACCCAATACCTCTGTATTGCGAAAACAACGGGGCTATAGCTTTAGCGAAGGAACCCAGGTCCCATCAGAAATCCAGACACATCTTAAGGCGGTATCACCTGATCAGGGAGATCGTGGATCGCCAGGAGATCGAGGTCCGGAGAGTTGCATCAGAGGATAACACAGCAGATCCATTCACCAAGGCCTTGCCCCAGACTCAGTTCGAGCGGCTGATCGAGATGATAGGTCTTCGATACGCCAGTACATGGCCTTAGTGCAAGTGGGAGATTGTTAGTGTATATGCCCTAGAGGCCATTACTGTATCATACTAGCTTGTATATTACTTAATGGAAGCTTGGGATATTCACAGTTGTATATACAATCTTGCTCGAAATGGTAGTATGCTACTTGGTTTGTCTCTGCTTTAATATGTGCATGTGTTTCTTTTAGCATATTGCTGGTATACATGTTAGTAGAGCCCTTAGGATCCTTGCTTGATTACCAGCGTTGTGATGGCGCTCGCACTCGTGGGAGCTGGGTAATCTATAAGCACATCCTTATACAGGTCCCTGGTCGTTGGACTATCGAGACAGGGCATCGATACTCCGGAGTAGACTAGCGTATGCGCTTCTCATCCCAGTGTGGGAGACGGTCTGTCCCACAGCCGTTAGTACGTCGTACTTGGGATAGTATGCGGGTGCTCGTTAGGTTACGAGTACACTGGACAGGACTCGTCGGGAACTGTTGGTTGGTAATATACCTATCGTCAGTTATCAGTTCCCAGGTGACATGAGTACAGCTTAGTCCGCTGACTTGACACTGTCACTTCGCCTCGAGTGTGTTCCCACTGCACTTTGATTACTACCCTACCACGGCTCAAAGGAGCTGTGCAAACAGGTAGTTTTTGGGTGCAGTCCCGAAGCACTTGGAGGCAGTGACGGTTAGACAGGATTCGTCTCTCCCGGTATTGGGGATTGACATCGCGCTGTGTCTAGGAGAGCCATTACACGAATAGTCCCTGGCCAGGGCAAGCGAGATATACTGGTAGGTTTCCAGTGTTATCTCAGGGTGTTCTGGGCTACACTCCGACACGACTTGTACCGCTATTAGGGGACTGACGTTCACCGCCCCCCTAGGCCCGCCATGCGATGTATCAGACGAACAGACCGGACTGTACGGAGACTGTCACATACAGGCTCAGTAGGAGTGCAGATGGGGTTCACCTCGTCAGTCTTCTTATCGACATCTACCTGGGGACCGTTACGTACAGCTAGTGCCGCTTGCGGTCTGTGGTTAAACCCACTGCCAGCGTAGTGTCGAGTCTTTAGAGTCCCACACAGAGAGCTATTCGCCTTTAGGCAAAACGAGTAGAGGTCGCATGGTTTTGTGACAGGGTTCGTTCGCATCCGCGCACTTGTGCACGTTTGCTGTCCGGACAGTTTATACTAGCGGGCTTTGGTTTAAGCCGGATCCTAGTATTTGATTTGAGATTGGTTTTTCTCAGGGTATTCGTGTTCCTCGGATCACGAATGCGGGTGCGTATGCACAGTTGCTTGAGATTGGGGGAGAGGACCTTGTTTTGGGTTTAATGGCATTTGTCATTTTATTAACCCTATTGTTTTTGTGTGGATTATTGTTAATTGATAATTAGCTTAATTATTGTGCATGGTTGTTGTTGACAATTTGACTTCATTGACTTGTTGACCATGTTGACAACTTGACCATAATCATTTCATTTGGAAGATGCTCTTTGATCTTTGCAAAAATGAAATGATAATGGTCAATTCATGATTTATCATGACAATTTTCAAGCTAATTATCTAATTAAAATTATCCTCACATATTAGTGAGAATGGCTCACTATTTTCTCATTCTCTCATTCTATTTCTCTCTCTTGCTCATCCTCTCCCTCAAGCTCTCTCCCTCTCATGAGTTGAGAAACAAAAAAGCTTGAGAAAAACCCTCTCTTGATCTTCTCTACTCACTTCTAGGGTTCAAGTCTTAGCATTTCTTGCACTCTAGTTACTCCTAGCTTGGAGTTGAAGCTAAAGGTGGTGGCTTTCAAGTGGATCCTTCTTTGACGGGAGAAGACAAGCAAGGTGAACTCTTTCTACCATACCTAGGAGCAAGGAGAGAAGGACTAAAGACCAAAGGTATAACCTTTCATCACTTAGCTACTTTGTAGTTAGGGTTAGCTAGTTTTCGTTTAGCAAAGATCCTCACAAGCATAGTCCATGTTGCCTAAGTCATTAAAAATCCGATTTTTATTATGTTTTCCGCCTCCCCGTAAGCACCGGGGTGGGCAACACGGACTTACACTTATCGAGCTATTGGGGTCTGACGTTTACCAACCCTAGGAGAGATATGCGACATATCAGACGATCAGACCGGACTGTACGGTAAGTGTTACTGGTTGGATTCATAGGAGTGTGAGCGGGCTTGCTCGTCGATCTTCTGATCGCTCAATACCCGGGTGGCCGTTACGTTTAGCAGACCGCTTGCGACTTGCGGGTGTTTGATATGATCATCACCTGCTGCCGGCGTATTGACGAGTCTTTAGAGTCCTACACAGAGGTTTCCTGGCTCAAGCGAAACGAAATAGGAGCGCATATGAGATATTTGCGGGACCGAGAATAATGCGTGTATGTGATACCGTATTCCATTCTCGCGATAAATGTATCGATTGGTTGTATGCGATATAACCTAGTTATCGAATCATGGATTGATTCGATAAGTCGATACATTGGATATTAGTCGGTTATATGCGATATGACCGGATCGTCAAATCAAGTGTTGATTTAATGATTTAATGCATAATTATATATTTGATATATTACTTTGCATTAACTAGTATTGGTTCACTTTAAATGGATTTTCTCACTTGATGTGTACATTGTATATGTGATATAGTTTTGTGCACTTGTATGTATCATATTTGATGATACATGTTTACTTGAGTTTGTGTAAAGATTAATCCATGGTTATTTAAATAGTTAGGGTTTTATTTTTCATATCTATTTATTTATTATGGAAATGATAATGAGAAAAATGGTGGCTTTCTTTGTTTGTATATTGAAGCTTCATGAAGTTTTGACTAAGTGACCATTTTGTCTCTTGCTTAACCCTAACCATTCCACTTAACCATAGTCCAATCTCTACACTAAACCATGATTTGTATATGATAAGAATTGATTTTTCTTTTCTATTTTTATTATTCTTATCATATCATTATCTTCATCTTCTTCTTCCTCTTCAAGAAGAAAAAGCTTGATAGCTTCAATGGCAACTTGAGCAAATGAGTGAGAAATCCAATTCTAAAGTGAACCCACTTCCTATTTTTTCATCCTCTACCTCTTGCCAAGTAGTATAGGGTATTTTCTTCACAAGTTTCATGACTTGGTGAAGTGGGAGCTTGATCTTGTGATGCCTCGACGTAGATCATCTTCGGCATCGAAGCCGACGACCAAGCCCGCTCATTTCTCCGATGAAGCCGACGCTAGAGCCCGGGATTCGATTTGGACAGCAAGGAGACTTCATTGCGGAGCTATGGAGGTGGAGGACCGGATCTACAAAGGTTGTATTTCCATTCTTGTTGTTAAGTTGTTAACTAGTTGCTTTTGTCGCCTAAAATTCTAGTTAACGATCCGTATTAGGATTTCTCGGCACTTGTAAAATTTTAAATTGGCATGGTTGATGCCTTGTGAGACCTCATTAGTGTGCCTAGGAACCCTACATGATCTCCATCATAGCCCTGGTAGTCAAGTACACTGCTAAGAGCTTTATCAACATGTGAGAGAGAGATAATAAGTGTATATGTTAAGATAAAGTGCAACCAGATAGCATACTATCATATTGAGCAAGAAAGTCCTTCCTATATATTTCCAAGCATCCACTACAATATACATCCCATGTACAGTAATGGCCTCTAGGGCATACATATAACTAACACATTTCAGATTAGTATTACTTAATATTTTTGCTACGGTAGTTTGGCCTCCGTCAAGGCATAGTGTTCGGTAGCTAACTAGTACATATTTACAGCATGAGATGCGATTGGATTAGGGTATTCATACGGCGTAGTTTGGCCTCCGTCAAGGGTCGTGCGGGTGGGTCTAATTTAATCAAGAAATGAACGGGTTGAACTTTACTAGTGCCCTATGGGTAGTTTGGCCTCCGTCAAGGTCATAGGATGCTAGGGGTAAAATATTATCAGGAATTTCAAGTGTTGAAATTTGCAATGAGATTGCATACGATAGTTGGTTCCCGATACCCACTGCGAGTAAGAGTTACCTCGGGGAGAGATTTACACATGATAATTAACCGATCAAGTAGGTGTCTAGAAAGGTGTCAGCGGGGTTATGTCTATGGGAAATCGAGGTTTATTTTAATTAGGTTCGTGTGAAAGCACGGGGAACCTCCCTCAAAGTACCGGCACTGGCCTGGCTGAAAGATTGGCGAAATTGTAGGGTGTAATTAATCCCGGCTAGTCTTTCCTATTAGGATTTGAAGGAAGATTTGATAAAAACAGTGGAAGCCATCCTAATTAGGTAAGGTAATAACCATTCTAATCTTGCAAGAGTATATGCTAAAGTGTTTTCTTCTCTCTCTCTCTCCAAGTAGCGACCATGTCAAGCCATAATCAAGATAATAATATGGATGTATTGACCGAACCCGCTTGTTATACTGAGCAGGGGAACGTTGGTTCCGTTCTTTCTTATAATTGTTATAAGACTGAACAGGAAATAAGGGAATATCAGGATTCCTACGCTGCCCAAACGAAGAATAAGTATGTTGATGCATCTTCTTCGGGTGTGTTAGTTATTGAGAACTGTTTCTCAGTTCACTCTACGTCCTGGGTATTAGATACCGGATTGGGATCCCACATATGTAATATGTTACATGGGCTAAGGAAAGGTAGATAACTGGGAATGGGTGATCATTCCATAAGAGTAGGAAATGGTGCAAATGTTGCAGCCAAAGCTGTTGGCGAATATCACCTTGTATTACCAAATGTTAATACATTGATTCTGAACGAATGCTATTACATTCCGACCCTGATATGCAATCTTATATCAGTTTCTTTATTAAGTAAAGAAGGATATAATTTTTTAGTACAGGATAATGTTATGAACATCTTCCTGAATCAAAAGTTTATTGGATCAGGCTCGTTAATTAATAGCATATACGTTCTAAATCAAACCACAGTTCTTAACATATAAAACACACACAAGAGGAAGAGTTCAGAAATGAACGAATCCTTTTTGTGGTATTGTAGACTAGGTCATATCAATGCGACACGACTAGCTAAGTTACATAAGGATGGATAATTGAATTCTTTTAAATTTTCATCTTATGACACTTTCCAGTCATGTCTCAAAGGCAAAATAACCAAAACTCCGTTTACTGTACACGGAGAAAGAGCTAGTGAGCTCTTTGGACTGATACATAGTGATTTATGTGCTTCCATGTCTACAGATGCCAGCAATGGTTCCTCATACTTCATTACATTCACTGACGATCACTCAAGGTTCGGACATGTGTTCCAGATGAAACACAAGTCTGAAGCTTTTGAGAAATTCAAGGAATATAAATCCGAAATCGAGAACCAAACGGGTAAAAGTATTAAAATCCTTCGATCTGATCGAGGGGGTGAATACTTGGGCACGGAATTCCTGGACTTTCTAAAAGAGAATGGGATTCTCTCTCAACTTACTCCTCCGTATACACCACAGCACAACGGTGTATTGGAACGGAGGAATCGCACCCTATTAGATATGGTGCGCTCTATGATGAGCACCACTGAGTTACCTATTTCCTTTTGGGGGGAAGCGCTTGAGACAACAGCATATCTATTGAATCAAGTTCCCACCAAATCAGTGCCTACCACTCCATATGTGATATTGAATGGGAAGAAGCCAGATCTTAATTTTATTCAGATATGGGGTTGTCTGGCCTATATGAAAACATAAAATCCAGACAAGCTTAAGGCAAGATCAGTTATGTGTAAGTTTATAGGATATCCCAAACATTCGTGAGGGTATATCTTCTACCATTCCGAGGAACAAAAGGTGTTTGTTTCTCAACATGCCACCTTTTTAGAAAAGGGTTTACTCATGAAAGAAATTAATGGCAAGGAGGTAGAACTGGAAAAAGTTCCAGCTATACAAACTACGACAGAACATTTGGTGGAACCAGAGGATTCAGTAGTTCCCAACGAAGATCAGCCTCTCCGCCGATCTACTAGGGTTCCTCATCCATCTGAGAGATACTGCGGTTTTCTCATTGATGGTGGAAGCGGGGATTGCATCATGGAGAATGATGGCCCAACTAGCTTCGAGCAGGCCATCACGAGTGGGGATTCAGTGAAGTGGCTGGATGTAATGCGATCTGAGATAGAATCCATGTACACCAACAAAGTATGGACTTTGGAAGTTGCTCCTGAAGGGGTAAAACCCATTGGGAGCAAATGGATCTTTAAGAAGAAACTTGGTGTAGATAGAAAAGTTGAGACTTTTGAAGCTAGACTTGTTGCAAATGGTTTTCGTCAACGACCATGTGTGGATTATGAACCTTTTCTCCAGTGGCTATTCTTAAGTCTATTCGGATCCTACTTTCCGTTGCTGCATACCATGACTACGAAATCTGGCAAATGGATGTTAAGACGGCCTTTCTAAATGGTGATTTGGAAGAGTGCGTGTACATGACTCAGCCAGAGGGCTTCGTAGACAGTGGGAGCAGCGGAAAAGTGTGCAAGCTGCTTAAATCTATCTACGGGTTAAACCAGTCATCGTTGAGTTCGAACATCTGTTTTGATGTCGTTGTCAAAGAGTTTGACTTCGCCAAAAACGTAGATAAACCCTGTATATACAAGAAGGTGGCAGAAAGTAAGGTTGTCTTCCTCGTATTGTACGTGGATGACACACTTTTGATAAGAAATGATATTCCTATGCTGCAATCGGTCAAGCTCTTCTTATCACAATGATTCTCAGTGAAAGATCTAGGTGATGCATCCTACATCTTGGGGATTAAAATCTAAAGAGATAGATCTAAACGGATACTGGGATTGTCCCAATCCAGGTACATTGACACCATACTAAAGAGGTTTAGTATAGAAGAATCCAAGCGTAAGTTTTTACCCACGGTCTCAGGACTTACTCCCTCCAAAAAGATGTCACCCAAGACTGATTTGGAGAGAGCTCGCATGCAAGGGATACCCTATGCTTCGGTAGTAGGCTTTATCATGTACGCGATGCTATGTACAAGACCCGATGTAGCATACACACTAAGTGTATTGAGTAGGTATCAAGCAGATCCAGGAGAGAGTCACTGGACAGCTGTGAAGAGCATTCTCAAGTACTTGAGAAGGACTAAAGAGATGTTCTTGGTGTATGGTAATGGAGAACTCCAAGTGGAGTCCTTCACCGATTCGAGCTTCCAGAGTGATAAGGACGACTATAAGTCGCACTCAGGATTTGTCTTTACCCTCAATGGAAGGGCGGTATGCTGAAAGAGTTCCAAGCAGGAAACCGTGGCAGACTTGACGATGGAGGCTGAATACATCGCTGCTAAAGATGCTGCTAAGGAGGCTGTCTGGATGAAGAAGTTCATAACTGAACTTGGAGTGGTTCCATCCATTGAGTATCCAATTCCTTTGTATTGTGATAACAATGGAGCGACAGCTTTATCCAAGGAACCTAAGTCCCATCAGCGATCCAGACATATTCTAAAGCGGTATCACCTGATCCAGGAGATAGTTGATCGCCGGAAGATCGAGGTCAGAAGAGTTGACACGAAGAACAACACAGCGGATCCACTCATGAAGGCCATTCCCAAGATACAGTTCGAGAGACTCTTCGGGGTGTTGGGTATGCGATACTACAACAGCTGGCCCTAGTGTAAGTGGGAGATTGTTAGTTGTATGTATGCCCTAGAGGCCATTATTGTACATATGATGCATATTATAGTGGATGCTTGGACATATATAGAGAAGACTTTCTTGCTCGATATGATAGTATGCTATCTGGTTGCTCTTTATCTTAACATGTATACTTGTCACTTGATACTATCTCATGGTTACATGTTGGTAAAGTCCTTAGGATGTGTACTTGACTACCAGGATTATGATCCAGATCATACCAGTGGAGCCATGGTAGTCCATATGTTCATCCTTTAATGCTCCTAGTCGTGGGTGTATTGAGAAAGGGCATCGATATACCAGAGTAGACTAGCGTATACGCTTCTCGACCCAGGAAATGGGTGATGAATGATCCTATATCCATTGGTGTTTGACATTAGAGATGGTATACAGGTGCTCAGTGGAGACTGGGTACACTGGACGAACTCGCCGAGAACTTCTAGATGGTATTATACCTGACGTCAGATAGCAATTCTCTGGTGACACTGGTACAGGCTAGTCTGTAGACCCGAGATCGTCATAAAGTCTTGTGTGATTCCCACTGTGCTTTGATTTCCACCTTACCAGTTTCAAGAGGACGTGCAAAACGGTGGTTTTTGGATACAGTTTCGAGTCACATGGAGGCAGTGAGCAATAGGAAGGGATTTCGTCTCTCCCGGTATTAGGGGTAGATGTCGTGCTGTGCTCGATTGCCTATAACTGGAAGGCCCTTACCAGGGCTGATTTAGTGATTTACTGGTAATTTTTATCAGTAGTTTATCGACCGGTTATGAGCCTCGTATCGGCATGACTTATCGAGTTATTGGGGTCTGACGTTTAACACCCTTAGACTTGATATGCGACATCTCAAACGAAGAGACCGGACTGTACGATAGTGTTACTGACAGGCTTTACAGGAGCTAGAGCGGGCTTGCTTGTTGATCTTCTGATCGCTCAATACCTGGGTAGACGTTATGTCCAGCTAGTACCGCTGATGGCTTGTGGGTGCTTGATATGATCACCACCCACTGCCGGCGTATTGACGAGTCTTTAGTGTTCTACACAGAGGTTTTACTGGCTCAGGAAAAACGAAGTAGGAGCACATATGTGATATGTACGGGACCAAGATTAATACGAGTATGTGATACTGTATTCTATTCTCGTGATATTTGTATCGGTCGGTTATATGTGATATAGCCGGGTTATCAAATCAAGTGTTGATTCGATAAATTGGTACATATAATATTAGTCGGTTATATGTGATATAGACGGATTATTAAATCAACTGTTGATTTAATAATTTAGTATATAATTGTATATTTGATATACTAGTTTACATTAAATAATAGTAGCTTACTTAAGCATTTATTTTTCTCACATATGCACACTTAATATATGTGTGACATATATTAATTTTGTTTTATTATGTTTCATGGTTGATGATACATGCAACATGGGTGTATGAGACTTACACCATGATAAAGATAATGTAGGGTTTATTTATTTATTGCAATTCAATTATTAGATGGAAATTTGTCACATGGGTTGAAGTTTTGAGAAGCTTGGAGAACCATTGATTTAGTCAACTAGTTTTGTCTGACACTGGATATTTGTTAACTCAACCATTATCTAAACTCATGATTAAGTCTCTACATGAGTAATATTAGATATTTTCTCACCCATGGTTTACATTCTCTCTCACAACATTCTCTCTCTTCATCTTCTTCTTCAAGCTCAAGAGCTCTCCAGCTTTTGAGCAAGTGAGAATATTAGTGAGAAAATCAATTCTAAAGTGAGCAAAAATCCTAATTCATCATCCTCTACTAGATTGGCACTTTAGTATAGGATGTTAGCTTCACTAATCTCTTATTAGTGAAGTAGTAGCTTGGGTTAGTGTCTCCTCGACGTAGATCATCTTCGGCCTCGAAGACTTCAAGCAAGTTCGTTCCTTTTTCTTATGAAATCATGCTAGAGTCCGAAAGTTCACTACTTTGAGCGAAGGGGCTACTACACGGAGCTATTGAAGTGAAGGACCGGTCTACAAAGGTTGTATTCCTAGTTCACTTAGTTGTAAAGTAGTTTACAATATTTTTCGTATGATTCTCTAGTTAAACATCCTTGTTTAGGGTTCTTTAAAACAGCAAAAATTTGAAAATGGCATGGTCGATGCCTCCCGAAACCTTGCGGTCGTTCATAGGAACCCTACACCTTATTCATCTCATGAACAAGAAATGCCCAGACGGCCACTTTGGCAGCATCATTGGTAGCAATGTATTCAGCCTTTATCGTCTAGTATGCCACGGTATCTAGCTTGGAACTTTTCCAACATACCATCCCTCTACTGAGGGTAAAGACAATGCCTCCGACTGACTCTCAGTCGTCCTTATCACTCTGGGAGCTCAAACCAAGAACTTTCTTTTAGTGCTTCTCAAGTACTTAAGAATGTCCTCCACAGCTGTCCAGTGATTCTCCCAAGATCCGATTGATTCCTAATCACTACACCTAGTGAACCACCTACATCTGGTTTGGTACTTAACATCGCATATATGATAGAGCTTACTGCTGAATCGTAGGATATCCCTTGCATGTGAGCTCTCACCAAATCAGTCTCTGAAGACATCTTTTTGGAGAGAGTGATTCAAGAGTAAGTGGGCGAACTACCACACATAGAATCCTCCATACTAAACCCCTTTAGCATGGTGTTAATGTACCTAGATTTGGGACACTCCCAATATCCACTAAGATCTATTACCATAGATCATAATCCACAAAATGTAGTAGGTATCATCCAGATCTTATGTTGAGAATCCTCGTGATAAGAGGATCTTGACCGAGTGTAGCATAGGAAACCATTTCCTATCAAGAGTATGTCATCTACGTACAATACGTGGAAGACAACCTTACTCTCTATAACCTTCTTGTGTATACAAGGTTCATCTACCATTTTGATGAAGTCAAACTCTTTGGCTGTCACATCAAAACAGATGTTCCAACTCCACGATACTTGCATTGATCCTGATGGACTTAAGCATAACTTTGAAAATCTCAACTTTTCCATCTACACCAAGAATCTTCTCAAGATCCATTTTCTCCCAATGGGTTTCACCCCTTCAGGTGCAACATGCAAAGTCATACTTTGTTGGTGTATATGGATTCCATCTTTGATCGTATAGCATCCAGCCTTTTCACAGAGTCACCACTCGTGATGGCCTTCCTGAACCTGGTTGGGCCATCATCAACCTTGATGCAATCCTCGCTCCCACTGCCACCGAGAAGACCGTAGTATCTCTCAAGTGGATGAGGAACCCTACCAGATTCGCGGAGAGGCTAAGGTTCGTTGGATACTATTGAATTCTTTGGTTTCACCAAATCATCAGCGGTTAGTTTGTCTAGCCAGAACTCCTTGCAGTCCTACCTCATAACCATAAATTTCTTCATAAGAAATTCCTTTTCTAAAAAGGTGGTATGCTGAGAAACAAAACAACTTTTACTCCTCAGAGTGGTAGAAGATATTCCCTTACAAATGTTTGGGATATCCTACAAACTTATACAGAACTGATCATGCCTCTAGCTTGTCCGGATTCTGTCTTTCAACATAGGCCGGACAACCTCATATCTTAACCCATTTAAGACATGGTCTCTTCCCATTCCATATCTCATATGAAGTGGTAGGCCCTGATTTGGATAGAACCCCATTCTATAGGTATGCAGCTTCTCAAGTGCATAACACCCAAAAAAAAGGTAACTCAGCAATACTCATCATAGAGTGCGCCATATCTCATAGGGTGCGATACCTCCACCCCGATACAACGCTGAGCTGTGGTGTATTCGAAGGAGTAAGCTGAGAGAGAATCACATTCTCTTTTTAGAATAGTCCAGGATCTCCGTGCTCAAGTATTCTCCTCCCTGATCACATCAAAAGACATAATACTTCTACCCGTCAGGTTCTTTAATTTCAAGGCTATATTCTTTGAATTTCTCAAAAGTTTCAGACTCGTGTTTCAACAGGAACACATGTCCGAATCTTGAGAGATAGTCGGTGAATATAATGAAGTACAAAGGACCAACCTTGGCATTTTTAGACATAGGACCGTATACATCATCATGTATCCATCCCAAGAGTTCAGTAACTCTTTCTCTGTTTCCAGTAAACGGAGTATTGGTCATTTTACCTTTGAGATAAGACTGGCAAGTATCATAAGATGAAAATTCGAACAGATTCTCATATTCATCCTTATGTAACTTAGCTGGTTGTGTCACATTGATATGACCTAGTCTACAATGCCACAAGAAGGATTCGTTCATTTCTGAACTATTCCGCTTGTGTGTGTTCGGTATACTTTGAACTGTAGTTTGATTTAGAACATATATGCTATTATATAACGTGCCTGATCCAATCAACTCTTGATTCAGGAAAATGTTCACAACATTATCCCCTATACAGAATTATATCCTTCTTTAACTTAATAATGGATCTGATGTAATGTTGTATATCAGGTTCGGTATCTAATGACATTTGTTCAGAATCATTGTATTTATACATGGTGATATCTGCCAACGGACTTGGTTGTAACAATCTCACCATTCTCTAACTCTCAGAGATATATCACCTATTCTCAGTTCTCTACCTTTTTGTAGCCCATGTAACTCTTACATATGTGGGATCCTGATCCGGTATCTCAAACCTAGGACGTAGAAGATACTAAGAAACAGTTCTAGGTAATGAACATACCCGAAGAAGATGCATCAACATGCACTTTCTTCGATTGGGTGGCATGGGAATCCGGATATTACCCTATTTCCTACTCGGAATTATAACAGTTATAAGATAGAGTGGAATCAACGTTCTCTAGCTCAATATAATAAGCAGGTTCGGTCAATGCATCCATAATATTATGTTGATTAAGGCGTGACATGGTCGCTACCAGGAGAGAGAGAGAAGAAAACAGTCTGCGTGCGATCTTGCAAGATTAGATTGGTTATTATTTTATCTAATCAGGATGGCTTCCACTGTTTTAGTCAAATCTACCTTCAAACCCTAAAAGGTAAGACTAGCCGGGATTAATTACACCATACAAGTTCGCCAATCTTTCGGCCAGGCCAGAGTCGGTACTTTGAGGGAGGTTTCCCGTGCTTTCGCACGGACCTAATTAAAATAAACCTCATTTTTCCAGGGGCGTAACTGTTAGTGTTTATGCCCTAGAGGCCATTACTGTATCATACTAGTTTGTATATTACTTAATGGAAGCTTGGGATATTCACAGTTGCATTAACATTCTTGCTAAAAATGGTAGTATGCTACCTGTTTTAATTCTACTTTAATATGTGCATATGTTTCTTTTAACGTATCGCTTATACATATTAGTAGAACCCTTAGGATCTTTGCTTGATTACCAGTGTTGTGATGGCAGTCACACTAGTGGGGGCTGGGTAGTCTAGAAGAAACATCCTATACAGGTCCCTGGTCGTTGGATTATCGAGACAGGGCATCGATACTCCAGAGTAGACTAGTGTATACGCTTCTCATCCCAGTTAGGGAGATGGTCTGTCCTACAGCCATCAGTACGTCGTACTGGAGATAGTATGCAGGTGCTCGTTAGGTTACGGGTACACCGGACAGGACTCGCCGGGAACTGCAGGTTGGATTTATACCCATCGTCAGATAGCAGTTCCCAGGTGACATAATTACAGCTTAGTCCGTCGACTTGACACTGCTACTTCGCCTCGGGTTTGTTCCCACTGTACTTAGATTACTACCCTACCACGGCTCAAAGGAGTCGTGCAAACAGGTAGTAGTTGGGTGCAGTCCCGAAGCACTTGGAGGAAGTGGCGGTTAGACATGATTCGTCTCTCCCGATATTGGGGGTTGATATCGCGCTGTGTATGGAGAGCCATTACGCAAAGTCCTTGGCCAGGGCAAGCGAGATTTACTGGTAGCTTCCAGTAGTTTCTCAAGGTGTAATGGGATTCACTCCGACACGACTTATACCGCTATTAGGGGTCTGACGTTTACCGCCCCCTAGGCCCGATATGCGATAGTCCTATACGAACAGATCGGACTGTACGGAGATTGTCACATCAGGCTCAGTTGGAGTTCGGATGGGTTTACTCATCGTCCTTCTTATCGACATCTACCTGGGGACCGTTATGTACAGCTAGTACCGCTTGCGGCCTGTGTTTAAACCCACTGCCAACGTAGTGTCGAGTCTTTAGAGTCCCACACAGAGAGTTTCCCTACACCGGGCAAAAGGTGTAGAGGCCGTATGGTTTTACAGCAGGGCCGCGATCACTTACGTACATTTGTGCACGTATTATGATCGGGCAGATAATACTAGCGGGCTTTGGTTTAAGCCAGATTCTAGTATAATACAGATGGATTTATTCAGTCAAAGATTATCCGTGTTTTTCGGAAATACGGATGGGAGGGGCAGTCTCGTAATTTTTCGGGAAGCTTCTAGAAGAAGTTGACTCATTTGTTTTTAATTTTTTTATAATTTAAACAAATGAGGTGGAGAGATAAGGTGTAGGTTTTCATTAAATGGATAATGACTCATGAGATGATTCATCTCAAATGAATTAAACGAAGCATGCTAGATATTATGCTAGATATTTGTTATGATATTTTGATGCTTCATATTATTCTAAGATGGGACATTATTCATTTCATTATCACAAAAGCTTTCTCTCTCCTCACTTCTTCATCTTCTTCCTCAAACCCTAATAGCTCTCATGAGTTGAGAATCCTAGGGTTTAAGTTACTAAGTAATCCATCTAATTACTCTACACCCTCTAGGACTTCTAGATTAGCGATCTAGAAGCCGTAGTTATCTCAGATTCGAGATAGAAGCTCGGACTGTAGACTCTCGGGTGGATCGTCTTTGACTTGAAGAGGCTATTGAGGTGCCGACGTTCCATAGAGCCTACAAGGCGTGGAGGATAGCGATGAAGACCTAAGGGACAAGTAACGTGAGGTATAACTTCGAATCAGAGTAGTTTAACCTTTCGTAGTTTGCTAGCAATGGTTTAGACACGATCTGTGTGCTCAAGTCCATGTTACGAAGCTTTGATAGTTATTTTTCATATATTCCGCCTCCCCGCAAGCTCGTGGGGTGCATGACATAGACTTACAGTGGTATCAGAGCCTACTAAACCTTTACTAGCTTGTTAGCAACTAATTAGAACTTTGATTGTCGGAAAAATGCGAAAACATAACCCCGGACCCCTCAAGTTTATGTCAATTTTAAACGTGTCAAAAAAATTATTTGATAGGTATGAAAATTCACAGCAGGGAATTCTAAGAAATCTGGGAAAATATGAGCTGCTAACTCGGTGATAAGGCCGCGGAACCGCGGCGGATGAGTGCTATCCGCCGCGGATCCGCCGCCGAGTCAACTCCGAGTTGACTCGGATTTGCACAGTAATTCTTAGTTTTTGGTGTTTTGTTTTCCTGTATATTCTGTTTCTACCCAGGTTACTTCATTGCTGGCTTGCATTTGTGGTAGACACGGAAAAAGGTTGTCGATCAATATTCTAAGTTATTTGCTAATCGGGTTTTATCTGTAATGTTTAATGTGTTCGTAAACCTCCCCTAATTGCTAGTATGTCGGTTAGCAGGGGGTTGCACATTTCTGTAATGGTTTTTACTGGCTTGTGTATATGAACTTGATTGGATCGTTGTGATGATTAGCCGGGTTTTGAGATGAGATTTTATATTCATTCATTCGATGTAAATTATAATATGATGTAATATTCTTTTGCGGGGCACATCCGGGCTGAGGTTGTAGCCACCGTTGTATTATTTCATTTATTGTTTTATGCTCCCAGGATAGACCCAAGGTGGGGTGTACAAACTACCGGGTAGTTTCAAGTGCTTAGTGGCCTACTCACGTTGTTGAGGGAGACCGCTTCACTTCGGGTACTTGGTGGGTAGTTTGCCGTACCCGTAAGGGTCTAGGGTGGGGTAATGGCTATTTATCACAACTGTGTAATCCGTCTTTCGTTGCAGGCTCAAAGGAAACGCGGATTGCTTGTATATCCAATAATGTTCATCTGTGATCTGGAATGTCTATTATTGCGTTTGACGAATGTACAATATCTTATATGATAGCTATTAGACATTATTTATGTTTTACACCCGCGCTAGCCCAGCCCCCGCTCTGTCGTTAGTTAAGTAACCTAACGGGTGCATGACGGGACCCAGTGGCGAATGCGGATGGCATAAGAGGATGTTGTATTTTCATTCTTTTCTGCAATGATAGGTTAATTGATGGGACGCATTATTTTAATGCAAAGAAAATAGACAAAAGTTGAATCGTTGGAACAAATTTAAAAGAAACCACTCGGTTATTTTAAAAGAGCAGAATTTTTAATTGCGGAGATTTAACCACTCCTTTTAAAAAAGCTGTCAGGTTCCTTCGATTATATCAAGTTCACTACGTTCACGGTTTTGCCAAAACCAGTCATAGCCCTCCGTCATTTCATATGAATGGTCAGTAGTATTCAAGCTATATTTGTTTGGCCCTTAGTCAAGACATAGTGATTGGTAGCTGCTGGGGTGTTCACACGTAGCATAGATAGATGCGTTAGTTTGGGACAGTCGTATTACTTTTTTTGGCCCTTAGTCAAGAGTATATACGGGTAGGTTCAAATTAACAAGATAATGATGGATAGAACTTGACATATGACTTATGATTTGTTGGCCCTTAGTCAAGGTCATAAGAGCATGGAGCAAAAATCCATATTGGGAGTTTCTAAAGAAACTGAAACTTGCTAGTGTTGCATACCATTTGGAGTTTGATGAATATTGGTAGGATTCATTCATCATTATCACACGATGATATTTGGATCCCGATCCTACTGTGAGTATCCGCTACTCTTCAGGAGATTCGTCACTTAACGATCAATACTATAAACCAAGTAGGTGTCAAGAAAGGTGTCAGCGGGGGCTACGCCCCCAGAGAAAAGAGGTTATTTAATTAAGGAACTTCGCGAAAGCGTTGGAAAACCTCCCTCGAAGTACCGACACCGGCCTGGCTGAACAGTTAAGCAAGTATTGTACGGTGAGATCAGTCCTGGCTAATTCTTCTTTTATGGTTTGAGGAAGGATTCGAGAAACAGTGGGAGCCATCCAGTTTAGATAAACTAAAAACCAATCTAAACTTGCAAGAGCATCATGCTAAAGTGTTCCCCCTCTCTCTCTCTTTGCAGCGACCATGTGACCATGACTCGGTTATATCTAGATAACAAAATGACTGAATCTGACTTATATGATTGGCAAAGGTCTGTCCAAATGTCCATTGCCTATGACAAGATGGACCACCCAATTACTACTCTAGCCCCCACCGTCCCTGGTCCAGTTTCCACCGTCGCGGATATGGATATCCGTCAGACAAGGGAAAAGGATAATGCGAATGCCCAGTGCCTCGTGTTAGCTTCAGTTGATGGTGTATACCAAAAGCAGCACGAGAAAATGGACTTAGTTTCCATCTTTCTTCATAACAAAGATTTATATGGAGAGCAATCTCATATCGCAAGATATGAGACCTCGAACGAATTATTTCAAGCGAGGTTAGTTGTCGGTTCATCTGTAGGGGACGACGTCCTTACGAAGACTGGCTATATTGATGAGATCAAGGAACTGGAGACCACGTTGGGAAACAGGTCATGTGCTGACTTATTTCCACAGTCCCTACCCTCTACTTACATCCTGAAAGAAACCAGGGAGACACCCGCTCTGATTAATGGGGGACCTTCTTCTTCTGCATCCAGGGCGAAAGCAAAGGGTGAAAAGAAGAAGACCTCCACAAAGCCGATATACGGTATCGGTGAAGTAGAAGGAAAGGGAAGAGCAAAAGTTTTGGGACTTGGTGTAGGTAAGGAGGGATGTTCCTATTGTTATGGGATTGGGCATTGGCAGAAGGATTGTAGGGCTTTGGAAGCCAGTAGCCAGGATACGAAGCATGTTCTGGCTTCGGCCTCGAGTGTGTTTGTGATTGAGAACTGTTGGTCAATTAACTCTACTTCGTGGGTACTAGATACCGGAGTAGGATCTCATATCTGTAATTCATTACATGTTTTGAGAAACCATAGAGTTATCAGGGTAGGCAATTTGTCTCTCAGAGTTGCGAACGGAATGAGCGTGGACGCTGAATCCGTGGGAGAATATCGCCTAGGTTTGACAAGTGGGCAGATATTGATTCTACGTAACTGTTTATATGTACCTAGTTTGACTTGTAATATCATATCAGTATCCTCACTTTCGAGAGAGGGATATGACTTTACATTCGTAAGCGATGTAGTTCACATCCACCTAAATCAAGTTCTGATTGGGTCCGGTACATTAGATGACGTATATACGTATTGAATCAAGCTCAGATTTTCAATGTCCAGAACACACTTAAAAGAAAGTCTCCAGAAATAAATCAGTCTTTCTTATGGCATTGTAGACTAGGTCACATCAATGAAACACGGTTGACGAAGTTACATAGAGAAGGATATTTGAATCCATTCGAATATCAATCTTATGCTACTTGTGAATCTTGTCTCATGGGAAAGATGACAAAGACTCCGTTTACTAGACACGGAGTAAGAGCGAGTGAGCTCTTGGGACTCATACACAGTGACGTGTGCGGTCTAATGTCTACACATGCACGAGGTGGTTATTCTTACTTCATTACTTTTACGGATGATTTCTCTAGGTATGAATATATCTTCTTAATGAAGCATAAATCCGAGGCCTTCGAGAAATTCAAGGAATACAAGAATGAAGTGGAAAACCAGACAAGCAAAAGTATCAAGACACTGAGATCTGATTGAGGTAGTGAATACTTAAGTGCCGAGTGCCTGGGTTACTTAAAAGAGAATGGAATTCTCTCTCAGCTTACTCCTCCATACACACCACAACACAACGGTGTATCGGAAAGGAGGAATCGAAACCTATTGGATATGGTTCGTTCCATGATGAGTAAGGCTGAGTTGTTAGGTTTACCTAGCACCTTATGAAGGGTTTGGAAGCATCACATGTCTCAAAATTAAATTTTTAAGGTGCTAAGTGAACACACAAAGAATCATTCCTAGAAAATTAGGGTTTCATAACTTAAACAACATCACAAGTAACAAAGGCTAGGGTTTTGAGAGTACAACCTTTGTAGCTCCCTACGCTAGACTTCTTGGCCACTTGAGGGTTGAAACAAAGTTCGCTTGAGGTCTTCTAATGTCTACGACGATCCACCCGAAGCTCCTTTGTCCAAGCTTGCAACTTCACTTGATCAAGAGAAAGAAATGAAGCTAACACTCTTCACAAGTGGGCAAGACTTGTGTAGAATGGTGTTGTGGTGGCTTTTCTCACTTCAAAATACTAACTTGGTTTGTGTTTTGCTCACTAGAGAAATCTAGAGAGCAAAAGAGGAAGGAGGAAGAAGATGATGGCCTTTTTAGAACAAGAGAAAAAGATAATCACTTATGAAAAAATGGAAAATATATGTATTTATATTTTCCACTCTTCATCTCAAACCATGGTTATATTATATGGATATTATTTCACTTGAGTTAAAACATAAAAGAAAGGTTAACACATGGTTAAAAAGTAGGTGAGCATGGTTAGTTGAAGAAGAGTGTAGAATCTAAACCATGAATTATCCTTTTCTTTTCTTTTTGTTTTAACACAAATAGAAATAATAATCCATATATAAAACCAAGGTGTCAGTCTTATAATGCCACCATTTTCTATGTATATACAACCATAAAGGATGATGTATGTATGTATGTATGTGTGCATGCACATCCATATGTGCATGAATAAGAATGAATGCATACATGCATGAATACATCCGAAATACAAGAAAGGATTTCTAGTGAGAAACTAATGGTTAAATGATAAATCAACACTTGATTTAGCAATCCGGCCATATCACATACGACCCAACCAAAATCAAGCCGCCCGATTAATATACGCGCATTTTAACCGGGTCCATGCGCATATCGCATACGCGCACCACAACGTTTCGCCTGGACTAGGTAACTCCTTTGTGGGACTCTAAGACTCGTCAATATGCCGGCAGTGGGTGATGATCATATCAAGCAACCGCAAGCCGCAAGCGGTCAGCTAAACGTAACGGCCACCCGGGTATTGAGCGATCAGAAAAAAACAAGCGAACCTGCTACAACTCCCGTCGAGCCAACCGGCAACACTACCATACAGTCCGGTCTCTTCGTCAGATATACTGCATATCGAGTATAGGGATGGTAACGTCGACCCCAATAACTCAATAAGTCGTGCCGATTAATGGTCTATAACAGATCGAGGAACTACCGATAACACTTATCAGTAAATCTCAGCAGCCCTGGCCAGGGACTTACAGTTATAACCAGTCGAGCACGGCGTAGCATCAACTCCCAATACCTGGAGAGACGAAACCCCTCCTATCGCTCATCGCCTTCGTGTGTCTCGGGACTGTACCCAACGGCCACCTGTTTGCATGACTCAGTAGAGCCGTGGTAGGTTGGTAATCAAAGTACAGTGGGAGAACACACAAGACTCTATGATGATCTCGGGTTTACAGACTAACCTGTACCAGTGTCACCTGAGAAATGCTATCCGACGATAGATATAATTCCATATAGGAGTTCTCAGTGAGTCCGTCCAGTGTACCCAGTCACAACTGAGCACCCGTATACGATCTCGATGTCAAACATCGATGAATGTGGGAACATTCATCACCCATCATATGGGTCTAGTATCGAATACGCTAGTCTACTCTAGTAGATCGATGCCCCGTCCCGATATACCTACGACTAGGGACATTTCAGGATATGCTTATAAACTACAGATGTCCCACTAGTATGATCTCCATTATAATCACAGTAGTCAAGCCGATATCCTCAGCGCTTTATCAGCATGTATGAATGAATAAAAGCATGATCAAATCAACATGTCAGATAAAGAAGAACCAGATAGCATACTATCATGTCGAGCAAGAATGTACACTGAATATATATACATGTACAGATACATCCACTATCATATAATGGCCTCTAGGGCATACATATATCCAACAATCTCCCACTTGCACTAAGGCCAGTTATTGGCGTATCTCATACCCAACATCTCAAAAAGTCGCTCATGCTGCGGCTGAGGGAGGGCCTTGGTGAATGGATCCGCGGCGTTATTCTTTGTGTCTACTCTCCTAATCTCGATCTTGCGGCAATCTACAATCTTCCGGATCAAATGAAAGCGACTCAGGATGTGTCTGGACTGCTGATGGGACCTGGGCTCCTTGGCTAACGCCATAGCCCCATTATTATCACAATACAATGGTATTGGAGCAATAATGGTTAGAACTACTCCTAGCTCCGTGACGAACTTTTTCATCCAGACGGCTTCCTTGGCGGCATCACTTGCAGCAATGTACTCAGCCTCCATCGTAGAGTCTGCAACGGTATCCTGTTTGGAACTCTTCAAACTTACCGCCCCTCTATTGAGGGTAAATACAAACCCAGAGATAAATTTGCTGTCGTCCTTATCACTCTGGAAGCTCGAATCGGTAAAGGCCTCCATTTGGAGATCTCCATTACCATATACTAAGAACAATTCTTTAGTCCTTCGTAAGTACTTAAGAATGTTCTTCACAGCTGTCCAGTGATTCTCCCCTGGGTTGGATTGATACCTGCTAACAACACTAAGTGCATAAGCTACATCTGGGCGTGTACATAACATCGCATACATTATAGATCCTACTGCCGAAGCATAGGGTATAACGCTCATGCGAGCTCTCTCTTCATCGGTCTTTAGGCAAGAGTTCTTGGAGAGAGTGACCCCATGGCAAATGGGTAAGGCACCTCGCTTGGAGTCTTCCATACTAAACCTTTTTAGGATGGTGCTGATGTACCTAGTTTGGGACAATCCCAATAACCTTTTGGATCTATCCCTATAGATCCTTATGCCCAGAATGTATGTGGCATCACCCAGGTCCTTCATGGAGAACCTTAGTGATACGAAAGATTTGACCGACTGTATCTTAGGAATATCATTTCCTATCAGAAGAATGTCGTCCACATACAATACGAGGAATGTGACAGCTCTCCCTACAGCCTTCTTATAAACACAAGGTTCATCGGGATTTTTGATGAAATCAAACTCTTTGATAACATCATCGAAACAGATGTTCTAACTCCGTGATGCCTGCTTTAACCCATATATGGATTTAAGCAATTTACATGCTTTCCCGCTGCTCCCACTGTCAATGAAGCCCTCTGGCTGATCCATATAAACGCATTCTTCTAAATTTCCATTTAGAAATGCTGTTTTAACATCCATCTGCCAGATTTCATAGTCGTAGTGGGCAGCAATAGCAAATAGGATCCGGATGGATTTAAGCATGGCTACGGGAGAAAAAGTCTCGTCATAGTCCAAATCTGGTCTTTGACGAAAACCCTTCGCCACAAGTGTTGCCTTATAGGTCTCCACCTGCCCATCTACACCAATCTTTCTTTTAATGATCCATTTGCGCCCCACAGGTTTTACCCCAGGGGGAACAACGTCCAAAGTCCAGACTTTGTTGGTGTACATAGACTCCATTTCGGATCTCATGGCATCCAGCCACTTCACAGAGTCTCCACTCGTGATAGCTTGCTGAAAACTGGTAGGATCATCATTATCCATGATGCAGTCTTCTCCGTCACCATCAATGAGGAAACCGTAGTACCTCTCCGGTGGGCGAGAAGTCCTACCAGACCTACGGAGTGGCCGAGGTTCCTCAGTTTCTATTGCAACAGCCGGTTCAACCAAATCGTTATTTGTAGTTTGTGTCTCTAGAACCTCTTCTAGATCTACCACTTTGCCATCATCTTTATCTGTGAAAAACTCTTTTTCTAAGAATGTGGCATACTGAGAAACAAACACCTTTTGTTCCTCCTTGTGGTAGAATAGATATCCATAAGAGTTCCTTGGATATCCCACAAAGTTACACATGACTGACCGTGTCTCGAGTTTTTCCGGATTCTGCTTTTTAACATAGGCCGGGCAACCCCAATTCTTAATTCTCTTAAGAGATGGTCTCTTCCCATGCCATATCTCATATGGCGTGGTAGATACGGTTTTGGTTGGAACCCTGTTCAGTAGAAACGCTGCAGTCTCCAATGCATGCGCCCAAAATGAGATGGGTAACTCAGCATCACTCATCATGGAACGGACCATATCTAATAGGGTCCGATTCCGTCGTTCTGACACACCGTTGTACTGTGGTGAGTAAGGAGGAGTGAGCCGAGAGAGAATCCCATTCTCTTTTAGGAAGTTTGCGAATTCTGTACTGAGATACTCTCCACCTCGATCTGATCCAAGCATCTTGATACTCATGCCGGTTTGTTTTTCTGCTTCTTGTTTATATTCAATGAATTTCTCGAAAGATTCGGACTTGTGCTTTAATAAAATTACATGACCGAATCTTGAGAAATCGTTAGTGAACGTAATGAAGTATGAAAAACCGCCTCTAGCCTGTGTAGACATTGGCCCGCATACATCACTATGTATGAGGCCTAGGAGCTCAGTAGCTCTTTCTCCGTGTCCGGTAAATGGAGTTTTGGTCATTTTACCCTTGATACAAGACTGGCAAGTCGCATAAGATTTATATTCAAAAGGGTTTAAATATCCATCTTTGTGTAACTTGTTTATTCTTGTTTCGTTAATATGACCAAGTCTACAGTGCCAAAGAAAAGCTTCATTTAATTCTGAAAGTTTTCTTTTATTAGTGTGTTGTATACTGAAAACCGTGTGTTGATTTAGGACATATATCCCGTTATTAAGCGTACCATACCGAACCAACATTTGATTCAGGTGAATGTTCATAATATTGTTCTGCAATACAAAATTATATCCTTCATTGTCTAACAAAGAAACGGATATTATATTACAAAGCATATTTGGTACAAAATAACATGGGTTCAAAACAAATATACATCCAGATGGCAACCCCAAGTGATACTCTCCCACAGTGACTATATGTACATTGGAACCATTTCCAACGCGGAGAGTATGGTCACCTGTCTTCAAAACCTTGTTATTTCTCAGCACCTGCATAGAATTGCAAATGTGAGAACCTGAACCGGTATCCAATACCCAGGAAGCAGAGTTTATTGAAAAACAGTTTTCTGTCACAAACGCACCTGAAGCAGAAGCATCCCCATGCTTCTTCTTGAGATTTAAGTACTCCATGCAGTTGCGCTTCCAATGTCCTGTCTTGTGGCAATGAAAACATTCCCCTTTCCCCGAGTCTCCAGCTTTGGACTTTTCCTTTCCCTTTACCTTTTTAACTCCACACTTAGGATTGGTTGGCTTCTTCTTTTTCTTTCCCATGGCCTTAGCTCTTGGGCGAGAAGAGGAAGACTGTCCAACAGTCATAACGGGAGTTTTTACTGATTTCATAGTGCTCTCTGCACTCCTTAACATATTAAGGAGTTCAGGAAGTTCCTTCTCCATGTTGTGCATGTTGAAGTTCACTATGAATTGAGCAAAGGTGGAGGGGAGGGACTGCAGAATAATATCCGTATATTGTTCATTGTCCATCGTCCATCCAAGGTCCTCAAGCTCTTCTATAAGAGCTATCATCTTTAGAACATGGTCTCCTACTAGTGTCCCAGGGGCCATTCGCATCTGAAACAATTTCTTTGATGCTTCGTATCGTAATACACGGGATTGCTCTCCATACAACTTCTTTGTATGGAGTAATATGGCGTGAATGTCCATATACTCATGCTGCTTTTGATGTGTGTTATCCATCGATGCAAGCGCGAGGCATTTGGCCGTGGCACAGTCAGCGTCCTATGTCTTGCGGACTTCAATGTCCGCAACTGAGGATTTTAGACCTGGGACGGGCGGGGCTGAAGCCGTGAGGACATATGATACTTTATCATAAGTCAAGGCTATTTTCAGATTCCTCAGCCAGTCTTTATAATTGGTCCCATTCAGTTTATTTTTATCTAGTAGAAGCATGAGTCCAGTCATGGGTATCTGCCATTATGAAAGAGAAAAGAATACACTCAGCGAAAGCTCTTGCATAGATCAGATTGGTTATTATCTTATCTAATCGATGTTTCCCACTGCTTTAATCGAGTTTTTCTTTCAAAACTTAAAAAGAAAACTAACCAGGATTAATTATAGTCTACAACTTCGCTAACCGTTCAGCCAGGCCAGTGTCGGTACTTGAGGGAGGTTCCCTGTGCTTTCGCACGGACCTAATTTAAGTAAACCTCATTTTCCCATAGGCGTAGCCCCGTTAACACCTTTCTAGATACCTAATGAGTTAGCTAATTGTAAACTGCAAATTCTCCTGGGAGCAACTATTGCCCACAGTGGGATCGGGATCCAACCATCACATGGAAGGTATGCAATCTCCTCGCAAATTTCAACTATTGAAATTCCCGATGTGGTTTTTACCCCAAGTACTTATGACCTTAACTAAGGTCAACAAATCATAAGTACCAGTCAAGTTCTACCCATCATTTCTTGATTAATTAGAACCACTCACATGACCTTCAACTATGGTCAACAAAGTCGCATGAATGTCCTAATTAATCTGCATCATATGCAATGTAGGACGACATCACTTAGCTACCGTACACTACGCCTTAACTATAGTCAACAAACGTAGCACGAATACTAAGTACTCTACTTCCTAAAATGACGGAGGGTTGCGGATGATTTTTAATAAAATCATTAACGCTTTGAACTTGATATCGTTGTAGAATCAAATGGTTTTCAAAAGGAGTGGCTTAAGCTCCGCAGTTTTGAAATGTAGCTTTTTCATAAAGAGCTGAGTGGTTTTCAAATCCGATTCTACAACATATTTTTAGGTTTATTTTCTTTACATTAATCAAATTAATGTAATCCCATCATTTAAGTCCTTAAGCCAATCACAGAAAAGAAACGAAAATAACACGTACGCTTATGCCATCCGAATTCGCCGCAATGTTCCGTTATGCACCGTTAGGTTACTTAACTAACGGCATACCGGGACGGGACTAGCGCGGGTGTAAAACATAAGCAACGTCTACTATATATCATATATATAAAATTTCATTCGTCTCAGATATCACAGAACACAGGCAGCAGAAACATATATATAATATGGGATATACTAGGACGTCTGTATTTAGCATTTTGCCAATAATAGAAAATACGGATTCCACAGTCGCGATGAATAGCCAAGCCACACCCTGGACCCCTACGAGAGCGGCAAGCGACCCTACCAATTCTGGAGTATAGGAGACCCGGTCTCGACTCCTCGAGATGGCCTCCCACTGAACCCCAGAACCCGGTCACCTGTGCTCCCCTCCTTGGGTCCATCCTAATGCGGAAAAGTAAATAATATACAACACTGGTGGCATCAACCTCAACCCGGAAATGCCCCAAATAAAAGAATATTACATTACATTTGAATTTACATGAATGAAAATATAAAACTCTCATCTCACATAAACCCCCCCGGCTATTCAATCGCGACAATCCTGCACATCATATCTCAGCAACACATAATATCTCATATCATCAACGTAAGTAAGTATGCATACACCGATCGTCGTCGATGTATAGCAACGATAATCGGCAATACCACCACATACTACACTTACGGTCACAGAAAAGAAAGTGTAAAACTGCAATATCTGGAATCCACATTCTCTTTAGACATCGTAAATGCGAAATATCACATACTTCGTATTTCATGTCTAGCTATATGAATTCCACACATTGCATCACATTCCAGGTAAATAGACAGTATTAAAGTTTTCGAACGAATGATCAAATACCCAAAATTCCCTAAAGCTCAACACTTGAGCGGAGTTCAAAAACCTGGAGTGTGTCACAGTAGTAGCGGTCCAGCCGTAGAAGGGTCAAGCCAACGCCTCACATGTGGCACGCCGTACTGCCCCAAACCCTAAAGTTTAAAAGGCAGTTCAAGACGGTCACATAATCGAGTTAAGGTTTGTTGTCTTCTAGAGGGTCCACCACAAAACTTGCACGTATTTCCGAATGATTTAAACCTTGTGAAAAGTGAGCAAATGATACTCGTTCGAACAATTCAATACTTTCTAATTTACCCGGAAAAGACACGAAATCAAAATTCCGATTGAATCACTGACTCCAAAACAATCTCCACAACATATAACACTTAAACCAGATTAAAAATACACAAAAAATATCAACAAGCAGGTACAAATATCAGTGTACAAAAACAAGACCTTAAAGCCTCTGTACGGCCGTGGAACCGCGGCCCAAGCAAGCTTTGGCCGCGGGTCCGCGGTGGGAAGTACGGATTAGGGCTTCGTTTTTTACCACAATTCTTAGAATTCCCTCCTGAATTTTTTAAGGATTTTTAATACTGAAAAATCACAGTTTCAAAAAATTGTCCAGAGAGTGTCCCGAAAATCCGTATTTTGGTTCGATCGGAGTTTTAACTTCGTTAAAGTGTCGTCTAAAGTTCTAGGTCGGCTCTGATACCAATGTTAGGTTTACCTATCACCTAATGAAGGGTTTGGAAGCATCACATGTTTCAAAATTAAATTTTTAATATGCTAAGTGAACACACAAAGAATCATTCCTAGAAAATTAGGGTTTCATAACATAAACAACATCACAAGTAACAAAGGCTAGGGTTTTGAGAGTACAACCTTTGTAGCTCCCTACGCTAGACTCCTTGGCCACTTGAGGGTTCGAAAAGAGTTCGCTTGAGATCTTCTAATGTCCACGACGATCCACCCGAATCTCCTTTGTCCAAGCTTGCAACTTCACTTGATCAAGAGAAGGAAATGAAGCTAACACTCTTCATAAGTGGGCAAGACTTGTGTAGAATGGTGTTGTGGTGGCTTTTCTCATTTCAAAATCCTAACTTGGGGAGTGTTTTGCTCACTAGAGAAATCTAGAGAGCAAAAGAGGAAGGAGGAAGAAGATGATGGTCTTTTTAGAACAAGAGAAAAAGATAATCACTTATGAAAAAATGGAAAATATATGTATATATATTTTCCACTCTTCATCTCAAACCATGGTTATATTATATGGATATTATTTCACTTGAGTTAAAACATAAAAGAAAGATTAACACATGGTTAAAAAGTAGGTGAGCATGGTTAGTTGAAGAAGAGTGTAGAATCTAAACCATGAATTATCCTTTTCTTTTTCTTTTTTGTTTTAACACAAATAGAAATAATAATCCATATATAAAACCAAGGTGTGAGTCTTATAATGCCACCATTTTCTATGTATATACAACCATGAAGGATGATGTATGTATGTATGTGTGCATGCACATCCATATGTGCACGAATAAGAATGAATGCATACATGCATGCATACATCCAAAATACAAGAAAAGATTTCTAGTGAGAAACTAATGGTTAAATGATAAATCAACACTTGATTTAGCAATCCGGCCATATCACATACGACCCAACAAAAAGCAAGCCTCCCGATTAATATACGGTATCTTATACGCGCATTTTAACCGGGTCCATGCGCCTATCGCATACGCGCACCACAACGTTTCTCCTGGACTAGGTTACTCCTTTGTGGGGCTCTAAAACTCGTCAATACGCCGACAGTGGGTGATGATCATATCAAGCACCCCCAAGCCGCAAGCGGTCAGCTAAACGTAACGGCCACCCGGGTATTGAGCGATCAGAAGAAAACAAGCGAACCAGCTACAACTCCCGTCGAGCCAACCGGCAACACTACCGTACAGTCCGGTCTCTTCGTCAGATATGCTGCATATCGAGTCTAGGGATGGTAACATCGACCCCAATAACTCAATAAGTCGTGCCGATGAATGGTCTATAACAGATCGAGAAACTACCGATAACACTTATCAGTAAATCTCAGCAGCCCTGGCCAGGGACTTACTGTTATACTAGTCGAGCACAGCGCAGCATCAACTCCCAATACCGGGAGAGACGAAACCCCTCCTATCGCTCATTGCCTTCGTGTGTCTCGGGACTGTACCTAACGGCCACCTGTTTGCACGACTCAGTAGAGCCGTGGTAGGGTGGTAATCAAAGTACAGTGGGAGAACACACAAGACTCTATGACGATCTCGGGTCTACAAACTAACCTGTACCAGTGTCACCTGAGAACTGCTATCCAACGATAGATATAATTCCATATAGGAGTTCTCGGAGAGTCCGTCCAGTGTACCCAGTCACCACTGAGCACCCGTATACGATCTCGATGTCAAACATCGATGAATGTGGGAACATTCATCGCCCATCATATGGGTCTAGTATCATATACGCTAGTCTACTCTGGTATATCGATGCCCCGTCTCAATATACCTACGACTAGGGACATTTCAGGATATGCTTATAAACTACAGATGTTCCACTAATATGATCTCCATCATAATCACAGTAGTCAAGCCGATATCCTCAGGGCTTTATCAGCATGTATGAATGATTAAAAGCATGATCAAATCAACATGTCAGATAAAGAAGACCCAAATAGCATACTATCATGTCGAGCAAGAATGTACACTGAATATATATACATGTACAGATACATCCACTATCATATAATGGCATCTAGGGCAAACATATAACCAACATGAGTTACCGCAATCTTTCTGGGGTTATGCACTAGAATCAGCTGCATATCTTTTGAACCAAGTTCCAACCAAAACTGTGCCTACCATACCATATCAGATGTGGAGTGGGAAGAAACCCTATCTTAAACATTTTAGGACATGGGGATGTCCAGCTTTTGTAAAAAAACAGCATCCGGATAAGCTCGAGGCACGCTCATTACAGTGTAAGTTTGTGGGATATCCAAAGAACTCCAAGGGGTATTATTTCTATTACGCAGAGGAACAAAAGGTTTTTGTTTCTCGTCATACCCACTTCTTGGAAGCTGAATTTTTAGAAAATCAGAAGAGTGGGAGCGCAATAGAACTGGAAGAAATTCCAAAACCACAAGCTGTTACTGAAAGTTTGGTAGAACAAGAAGTTTTAGAAGAAAGGGACATACCAGCGCCTATCCGCAGAAGTAGTAGGCAGTCTTATCCGCCCGAGAGATACTACGGTTTTCTCATAGACGGGGATCGAGAAGATTCCATCATTGATAATGATGACCCAACTAGCTTCCAGCAAGCCATTCAGAGCGGCGACTCGGTAAAATGGCTGGATGCAACGCATACCGAAATGGAGTCCATGTACACTAACAAAGTATGGACTTTGGACATTGCTCTAGATGGGGTAAAACCCGTAGGATGCAAGTGGATCTTCAGAAAGAAGATTGCTGTAGATGGACAGGTTGAAACCTATAAGGCTAGACTTGTTGCAAAGGGTTTTCGTCAAAGACCTGGTTTGGACTATGGAGAAACCTTTTCTCCAGTGGCTATGCTCAAATCCATTCGGGTCCTTCTTGCCATTGCTGCCTTCCATGATTATGAGATCTGGCAGATGGACAAAAAGACGGCTTTTCTAAATGGTAATTTGGAAGAATGCGTCTATATGGGTCAGCCAGAGGGATTCATTCAGAGTGGGAGCAGCGGTAAAGTGTGCAAGTTGCATAAGTCCATTTACGGACTAAAGCAGGCATCGCGGAGTTGGAACATCTGTTTTGATGATACTGTCAAAGAATTCGACTTTATCAAAAATCCAGATGAACCATGCATATACAGTAAGATTGTAGGGAGAGTTGTAGTATTCCTCGTCTTGTACGTGGATGACATTCTCCTAATAGGAAATGATATTCCTATGCTACAGTCAGTCAAAAGATTCTTGTCACAGAAGTTCATCATGAAGGACCTGGGTGATGCCACCTACATTCTGGGGATCCAAATCTATAGTGATAGATCAAAGAGGATGTTGGGACTTTCGCAGTCCAGGTACATAGACACCATATTGAAAAGATTCAGTATGGAAGATTCTAAGCGCGGTAACCTATCGGCTTGTCACGGAATCAACCTCTCCAAAGAGATGTCTCCTAAGACTGATTTGGAAAGGGATCGCATGTCGATTATACCCTACGCTTCTGCGGTAAGCTCTATAATGTATGCGATGTTATGTACTAGACCAGATGTAGCATACGCATAGAACGTTGTAAGCCGGTATCAGGCAAACCCAGGGGAGAAGCACTGGATAGCAGTAAAGAACATTCTCAAGTACCTGAGGAGGACTAAGGAGATGTTCTTGGTGTACAGTGGAAAAGACCTCCAGATCGAGGCCTTTGCGGACTCCAGCTTCCAGAGTGACATGGATGACTCCAAGTCCATGTCGGGTTATGTATTTACCCTCAATAGAGCGGCGGTTTGTTGGAAGAGTTCCAAGCAGGACACCGTTGCTGACTCAACGATGGAAGCGGAGTACATAGCTGCTTGCGATGATGCAAAAGAAGCTGTCTTGATGAAGAAGTTCCTCACAGAACTTCAGGTGGTTCCTACCAGTGTAAATCCAATACCTCTGTATTGTGACAATAACGGCGCTATAGCTTTAGCGAAGGAACCCAGGTCCCATCAGAAGTCCAGACACATCTTAAGGCGGTATCACCTGATTAGGGAGATCGCAGATCACCGGGAGTTCTAGGTAAAGCGAGTAGATACAGAGAATAACACTGCTGATCCATTCACAAAGGCCATTCCTCAAACGCAGTTCGAGAGTCTATTCGAGATGATAGGTCTGTGATATACCAGTACATGGCCCTAGTGCAAGTGGGAGATTGTTAGTGTTTATGCCCTAGATGCCATTACTGTATCATACTAGTTTGTATATTACTTAATGGAAGCTTAGGATATTCACAGTTGTATTGACAGTCTTACTAAAAATGGTAGTATGCTACTTGGTTTAAGTCTACTTTAATATGTGCATATGTTTCTTTTAACATATCGCTTATACATATTAGTAGAACCCTTAGGATCTTTGCTTGATTACCAGCGTTGTGATGGTAGTCACACTAGTGAGGACTGGGTAGTCTATAAGCAACATCCTATACAGGTCCCTGGTCATTGGATTATCGAGATAGGGCATCGATACTCCGGAGTAGACTGGTGTATACGCTTCTCATCCCAGTTGGGGAGATGGTCTGTCCCACAGCCATCAGTACGTCGTACTGGAGATAGTATGCAGGTGCTCGTTAGGTTACGGGTACACTGGACAAGACTCGCCGAGAACTGCAGGTTGGATTTATACCCATCATCAGATAGCAGTTCCCAGGTGACATGAGTACAACTTAGTCCGTCAACTTGACACTGCTACTTCGCCTCGGGTGTGTTCCCACTGTACTTAGATTACTACCCAACCACGGCTCAAAGGAGTCGTGCAAACAGGTAGTAGTTGGGTGCAGTCCCGAAGCACTTGGAGGCAGTGGCGGTTAGACATGATTCGTCTCTCCAGGTATTGGGGGTTGATATCGCGCTGTGTATGGAGAGCCATTATGCAAAGTCCCTGGCCAGGGCAAGCGAGATTTACTGGTAGCTTCCTGTAGTTTCTCAAGGTGTAATGGGCTTCACTCTGACATGACTTGTACCGCTATTAGGGGTATGACGTTTACCGCCCCCTAGGCCCGATATGCGATAGTCCTAGACGAACAGACCGGACTGTACGGAGATTGTCACATAAGGCTCAGTTGTAGTTCGGATGGGTTTACTCATCATCCTTCTTATTGATATCTACCTGGGGACCGTTACGTACAGCTAGTACCGCTTACGGCCTATGGTTAAACCCACTGCCAGCGTAGTGTCGAGTTTTTAGAGTCCCACATAGAGAGTTTCCCTGAACCGGGCAAAAGGTGTAGAGGCCGTATGGTTTTACGGCAGGGCCGCGATCACTTACATACACTTGTGCACGTATTATGATCGGGCAGATAATACTAGCGGGCTTTGGTTTAAGCCAGATTCTAGTATTATTCAGTCAAAGATTATCCGTGTTTTTCGGAAATAGGGATGGGAGGGGCAGTCTCGTAATTTGTCGGGAAGTTTCTAGAAGAAGATGACTCATTTGTTTTTATTTCTTTTTAGAATTTAAACAAATGAGGTGTAGGTTTTCATTAAATGGATAATGACTCATGAGATGATTCATCTCAAATGAATTAAATAAAGCATGCTAGATATTATGATAGATATTCGTTATGATATTTTGATGCTTCATATTATTCTAAGATGAGACATTATTCATTTCATTATCACAAAAGCTTTCTCTCTCCTCACTTCTTCATGTTCTTCCTCATACCCTAATAGCTCTCATGAGTTGAGAATCCTACGGTTTAAGTGACTAAGTGTAACGTTTTAAAAATGATTAAATAAATAATTAAATGAATAAAAGTGTTTAAGTGAATTTTAGGATTTTCGGTAAAGTAAAATGTATTTTTCATAAAACCAAACCGTGATTGTTTTCATTATAAATTTTAAAATATCTATTTTAATTATGAAATTACTAGTAAATGGTGTTTATTTAGCCACTTATAAATTTTTAGTTTAATAAAATATTTTTCCTAAATTAATTATTTTAAATATTAACATAAGCTTTATTTTTACACTAAATTAGTGTAAATTACAAATTTAAATGGTTTTAATTTGTAAAAATGAACCATGGCATATTTGAAATTAGTGTGTATCATGAAAAATTTATTGGCAAATTTTTCCTATTTTCTAGAGCTTTCTTGAGTTGCTATAGTAAATAAATAAATAAATAATTAAATAAACCATGAAAAGATCTTTAAGTGATATTTCTCCTCTTGAAACTTCTACACACTTTCACACTCACTTCTTTCTCTCCCTCACCTCACCAAGGCCGGCCACAACCCCCCATGGCTGCCCCTCCCCTTTTCCCACCTCATTTTTATCCAAAATTCATTAAAAACACATCAAAAATTCAATTAAAATTCCACAAAATCCTATTTATTCCATACTCTTTATTCCTTGCTCATTTTTATATGAAATTTGGAGATGGAAAGCATGCATTTTGGAGGCTCATTTCTTGTTTGGATTTCATATTTTGGGAGGTATAATTTCTTTCTTTTGATTTATTGTTTTAGATGTTCATTTAAGCTTAATTAGATTTAATGAATTAATTCTATGTTTTTTTTAAAAAATGCAAGTTAGGGTTGTAAATTCAAGTTAGGGTTTTTAATAATTAATTAGGGTTATAATAGTTAGTTTAACACTTTTAGAATTGGAAAATATTGCATGGTTGTTAAATTGTAAAATTTTCATATAAAATCTTTTTAAATAAGGAAATTAGCTAACTAGGTTTTTGCAAAATGTGTTTGTGGTTGATATAAAATTTAGATTTGGGTTATTATCATTGGAATGTAGTTTTAGTGGAAATATTAGCATATTAATTGAATGAAAAACTTAGTTTGATCACTAGATTACTTTGATAATTGGAAAAATAGTAATAAAATGCTATTATTTTGTAAACTAGATTTTGGAAATTACTAAATAAAAGGGATTTAAATTATAATTATGGTTTCATTATATCATTATCATCATGAATTGTAATTTAAGACTTTAATTCATGCAAAATTATGTTTTGTGGTGGAATTGTGGTGTTTTGCTTGAAAAATATGGAAAATTTGTTAAATGTTGCAAACTAGAAATTTCAAATCAATATAAAATTGTGTAATAAAAATATAGTAACGGTTTGTATAGTCTAGTTATGCTATATAATGAGTTTTATAACTATTGGTTTCATTTAAATGTCAAGTTTTGATGAAAAACGGTAAATTGGCAATTTCGGTTTTTACGAAATTGGACGGTTTGATGGATTTTAGGGTTTCGATGGATTTAATCATGTTTTATAATATAAGTAATGTGTTTTAAAACTATGAGTTATTTGTTAATGTTTATCTCGATCCATCGGAGTTTGTACGCCGATATCGAGCGATATTTGGTTCTTTTGCGGAGACGGGACATAGGTTTTAACCTGTGCTTGTTCCTTGTATCGTTTGACTTTCGTATGTGATTCAGTTTACGATGCTATTTATATGTTTGCGTCTAGGTACCCCCCCACGTGGACTGCGGGCGATGAAGAGGAGGATGGCGACACTGTCTTCGGCAGACATGGACCAGGTGAGTAGATGCATATCTACGGGGGGAAGTCGGGTGGATGGCGTTTAGCACCCCCGCAACGTAGAATAGGAATAGTATTTATTGTCAGTAGGAAACCAGATGTGACCCTAGATACTTAACACGTAAGACCCTAGTAATAACCCTAGGCTGAACTAGACTGATTTAGGAAAACCTTATCAGGGGATGAGTACCTTGGAAGAGGTTCGTAGGTTTCAGATAGAAACATACACACGCACACACTGAAACTCGACATGGGGTATACGTGTATGTGTGTATATATATAGAACTACGTATAGGAATATACATATATATACAACACGTATATGGGATTCATTGATGTGATATGATATCCGAGGCATGATGAAATAGTGTAACTGGGCTTGATGCCGTGATTTTTGGCAATACAGTCGTATTAAGTGTTAGAGAATCATTAGAGGATAAGATAATGAACATGTATACTTAATTATAAGGGGTAGTGATGATATTGAGGTACATAGGACTCTAAAATAGTACCCGGACTGTACCCTGTGATTGATCACGATATGGGATAAGTATGACTTAGTCAATATGATACACATGACATGATATTCTGAGGATAAACTAATGATGCTTATTATGATGGCAATGATATATGATTGATGTATGCGATCACAGTTTAGCACCTTGATCATGAGATGTGTTGATGATGACATTATACGAATGAGGAGACACCTAGGAGATACTTGACCGTACCCCGATATTGGGATGCCGTACGATGGATTTTACCGTACGAGTCTTAGATTTGATGATTGATCCGCACTCTTGATTCGAGGAAGCCGTACTACGTACGTGACGCTATTGAGGCAGTATCGCCGACTATTAGAGATATTGATTTAGACCTTAGGTAGACTCTAGTTTCTTACTGACTAGTCTATTAGGTTTAGTTCCTTAGGATGTTAGATGGACACTGGTTTAGCTTCGACTCACATAGTGGTAGTTGTACTCGTATCTCGCAGAGGAGTGGATAATGCACACCTGTATTTACATTCATACTGTAATCATCATGGTGCATGTTCTTTTATATGTTGCTATAATCAGTATAAACTTTACCTGTTAGGACACCAGCACTATTACCGATGATGCGCATATTCCACGCACACTTATTTGCCGGCTCACACACATCATCATCGGTAATTGCTATGTCACGTACACTTTAGATCATACTGTCTTTTATGGATAGAATCAGTTAACAACTAGACAGATATAATATTGTGATTATTCTCTGACATTAGTACATACATGATATTCATTGCTTAGACATTCATGCATTCATATTTTCATGTTATCATGCAGTATTATGGGCATATGCCGACACTTATCATATAGTTACTCATGATTTTGAGATTTGGATTTCTATGAGATTTCTGGATTTTTGGGGAAAAACCGCAAAAGTATATAAAAACTTCTCTCTCTCTCTCTCTTCTTCTCTTTTTAAAATAAGATGCGGTTTTCTCGTGATGTATGTGTCGTCCACCATGAGTATTTCATGTTTTCTGTTGGATTTCGAGACCCGATTCGAGGAGTGGATGAACCGTCTCGGGTACATGGTAGGCCCGGTATGATACCCCGGGGCAAGAAGATCGAGTTGTAGACTATTAGCCTGGCAGGGGAAGACTACCTACCGGTGATGTCTGGCGCGGCGCATATCCGGAGGATACCGACCGTTGTCGTGGGATTTGATGATATGGGCCGATCCGGGCTGACGGAGCCCGACATATTGAGACTTGAGATTTACATATTTGTGTCGATGCTTGACTCGGATTTCCATGGATTTCATTGTTGAGATTTTAGATTCTTATACACATTTTACTATGATAACAGCCAAAGATTTCTTATACAGATATACCTGGATTTCAGGATTGCTTATTTTACATTCATGGTGAATGCATATCCATTTATATGACATAGTACTATATGAGGCACTGACACGAGCACGGAGTATCGGCATTTACACGTATTATTACCCTGCTATTACTTGAGGTTTGAGACTTAGTAGTGTATTATTATTATGACCTAGGATAGCGTCGTGCATTCGATTTCTTTTCGTAGATGTCTTCTACTCACGAGTTGGCAACTCACCCCCGTTGTGCCAAATTCTTTACAGGTTCGGTGTACAGGTTTCCCTGGCAGCTTGCTGGCACATCTATTCTTTCAGGGTGATTTGCACGGTAGGTTGGTTCACTTGTATCCGAACCACCATTGTACTTTTATTCATTCATTTGTATCTAGTAAGCTCCATCAACCATACTTGTATTAATTGATAAGTTTATTGGACCAGTCTTTTATTTCGACCTTAGAGTCGCGCATGTGTTATTCTGATCTTGTGGTTTTTGTTTTCTTTTGAGTTTTGAGCCTCACCCTTTGGCGTTGTATACTACTGTGATTGTTGTGGTTGTCTCCGCCTGTTGGCGTTGAGCTAGCTCCCGTTGGGGATGCTTTTTATTGTTTATGTATATTATACTTGTTGTACCCGTTTGGGGGCCAGTTTTTACAGAGGAGACTCTGCCGAAATTTTTGGTAAAATTTGCTGATGTTTTTATACTTGTTTTCTTTTCTTTTCTTCTTTTTCTTCTTTTATGGTTTAGGTTTCTGGGCTTCGGCTTACTTAGGTCACGTGGCGCCTCTAGACGCTTCGTAATCTAAGTGCCTGTCACGTTCCGTACTTTCGGGTCGTGACAAAGTTGGTATCAGAGCGCTAGGTTTAACCTTGTATAAGTCTAGGTGACCCTTGGTTGATGGAGTAGGCGATTTAGGTAGAGTAACGTACCGTGGGTATGGTCCGCGGCATACTTACGATAAGCTACTCTACTTAAGGAGCCTTAGGATGTACATTTGTTTGCACCGTATTTCATTCGTTCCTTTGATCTATCTTCGTCGATGTCGGAGGGTGGTTCTGTTACCACGGGCGCACGGGCAGAGGGAGCTGCGGCTCGAATGCGATAACCATTAGAGTATTGGTTATTCTTGAGGATTGAAGCATTGCTTAGCGTGCGGACGAAGGGTATTCACATGCCGTCCGGATGAAGTTAAAGCATTCGAACGATTATCAGAAAACCATTTTCCTAAGTTTAAAGTATTCGGAAGAACATGCAGGTATTTCGATGGACCCTCTAGAAGAATGAAACCCTAACTCGACATAATGACCACGAGAACGCCCTTGAACCTTAGGGTTTATGGCAGTTCCGCTGTGCCATTAGTGAGGCTTGGGTTTGCCCTTCTACAGCTGGATCATCGATGCTGGGGTATGTACCGGATATTTTTAAACTGTACTTGAGTGTTGAGCTCTCGGGGAATTATGGGATTTTGATGGATCGATCGAAAAGTTTAATGTAGTCCGGATATCAAGTGAAGGGATTGACTATGTGGGAGGCTCTAGACATGAGTATTGCCGTTGGTAGCGCAGTCAGCACAGCTACGAAGAGACGAGTTCGAAGCAATTGACGATAGTGTTTACGATTGTGATTTAGTGATTTGAATTTCATATTTTCGTTGATTGGATTTTGGTATTTTGAGGACTTTGTTCTACGATTGGTATTTCATGTGTGTACCTTCATTACATTCTATCTGTGTTTCATGTATCGGTTGTATTGATGTTGTTTAGTACACACCCAGTACACTTGATTAGGTTTTATATATTTTTTTGAGATTTTTGATTTGATTTCGTGCATAGGGGTTACACATGATTTTTACATATGTTTCGACTTAGTTTTCATGCATTTTTGTACTGTGATTTCGATTTTAATATTCAATGTATGTTTTTGTGCACCATGTGCACCTGATTAGGATTCTTGCGCATACTTGGCGCACTTGATGCGATTTTGTGCACACCAGATGCACTAAATCGGGGTTTTGTGCAGATTAGATGCACCTGATATTGAGTCGTGCACGCCCGTTGCACTTGACAGATGTTTTTGGTGCACACCTGTTGCACTTAGTTTTGTTGTTGTGTGTATTCGTGGTATCTGTATTTGGTTTCGATTTCAGTGCGCACCGGACGCACATGATATTTTATTGATGTGATTGGGATTGATTTCAGTTTGAGCAGTATATTTTCATAATCATTATTGCGGGACGTGTATGTTAAATAAAATATATATATATATATATATAAAGTTATTTTTTTTAAAATAAACGTCCGCTACTTATGCCGTGACACGTGCATCACACGGCAATTTTCAAAAAGGGGTGTTTGCATATTTCCTTATCCAGATATTTGTACGGTTTTACTATGATGCGCACTATATATAAATTACAGATTGATGTATATTATGATGGTTTTCATATTGAGTTTTGAAATTTTATTATCGCCATAACTCCGATGATTGCGTCATGCTTGACGGAGTTGATTTTTGTTATGTATTGATGATTTCGGAGCCCCGACAATTCGAATGTTTTGCTAAACGTTTTAGTATTTGGAGGGGAAGTTTTAATTTAAATTCGGGGACCGAATTTCTAAAAGGGGGGAAGATTGTAACGTTTTAAAAATGATTAAATAAATAATTAAATGAATAAAAGTGTTTAAGTGAATTTTAGGATTTTCGGTAAAGTAAAATGTATTTTTCTTAAAACCAAACCGTGATTGTTTTCATTATAAATTTTAAAATATCTATTTTAATTATGAAATTACTAGTAAATGGTGTTTATTTAGCCACTTATAAATTTTTAGTTTAATAAAATATTTTTCCTAAATTAATTATTTTAAATATTAACATAAGCTTTATTTTTACACTAAATTAGTGTAAATTACAAATTTAAATGGTTTTAATTTGTAAAAATGAACCATAGCATATTAGAAATTAGTGTGTATCATGCAAAATTTATTTGCAAATTTTTCCTATTTTCTAGAGCTTTCTTGAGTTGCTATAGTAAACAAATAAATAAATAATTAAATAAACCATGAAAAGACCTTTAAGTGATATTTCTCCTCTTGAAACTTCTACACACTTTCACACTCACTTCTTTCTCTCCCTCACCTCACCAAGGCCGGCCACAACCCCCCATGGCTGCCCCTCCCCTTTTCCCACCTCATTTTTATCCAAAATTCATTAAAAACACATCAAAAATTCAATTAAAATTCCACAAAATCCTATTTATTCCATACTCTTTATTCCTTGCTCATTTTTATATGCAATTTGGAGATGGAAAGCATGCATTTTGGAGGCTCATTTCTTGTTTGGATTTCATATTTTGGGAGGTATAATTTCTTTCTTTTGATTTATTGTTTTAGATGTTCATTTAAGCTTAATTAGATTTAATGAATTAATTCTATGTTTTTTTTTAAAAATGCAAGTTAGGGTTGTAAATTCAAGTTAGGGTTTTTAATAATTAATTAGGGTTATAATAGTTAGTTTAACACTTTTAGAATTGGAAAATATTGCATGGTTGTTAAATTGTAAAATTTTCATATAAAATCTTTTTAAATAAGGAAATTAGCTAACTAGGTTTTTGCAAAATGTGTTTGTGGTTGATATAAAATTTAGATTTGGGTTGTTATCATTGGAATGTAGTTTTAGTGGAAATATTAGCATATTAATTGAATGAAAAACTTAGTTTGATCACTAGATTACTTCGATAATTGGAAAAATAGTAATAAAATGCTATTATTTTGTAAACTAGATTTTGGAAATTACTAAATAAAAGGGATTTAAATTATAATTATGGTTTCATTATATCATTATCATCATGAATTGTAATTTAAGACATTAATTCATGTAAAATCATGTTTTGTGGTGGAATTGTGGTGTTTTGCTTGAAAAATGTGGAAAATTTGTTAAATGTTGCAAACTAGAAATTTCAAATCAATATAAAATTGTGTAATAAAAATATAGTAACGGTTTGTATAGTCTAGTTATGCTATATAATGAGTTTTATAACTATTGGTTTCATTTAAATGTCAAGTTTTGATAAAAAACGGTAAATTGGCAATTTCGGTTTTTACGAAATTGGACGGTTTGATGGATTTTAGGGTTTCGTTGGATTTAATCATGTTTTATAATATAAGTAATGTGTTTTAAAACTATGAGTTATTTGTTAATGTTTATCTCGATCCATCGGAGTTTGTACGCCGATATCGAGCGATATTTGGTTCTTTTGCGGGGACGGGACATAGGTTTTAACCTGTGCTTGTTCCTTGTATCGTTTGATTTTCGTATGTGATTCAGTTTACGATGCTATTTATATGTTTGCGTCTAGGTACCCCCCCACGTGGACTGCGGGCGATGAAGAGGAGGATGGCGACACTGTCTTCGGCAGACATGGACCAGGTGAGTAGATGCATATCTACGGGGGGAAGTCGGGTGGATGGCGTTTAGCACCCCCGCAATGTAGAATAGGAATAGTATTTATTGTCAGTAGGAAACCAGATGTGATCCTAGATACTTAACGCGTAGGACCCTAGTAATAACCCTAGGCTGAACTAGACTGATTTAGGAAAACCTTATCAGGGGATGAGTACCTTGGAAGAGGTTCGTAGGTTTCAGATAGAAACATACACACGGACACACTGAAACTCGACATGGGGTATACGTGTATGTGTGTATATATATAGAACTAGGTATAGGAATATACATATATATACAACACGTATATGGGATTCATTGATGTGATATGATATCCGAGGCATGATGAAATAGTGTAACTGGGCTTGATGCCGTGATTTTTGGAAATACAGTTGTATTAAGTGTTAGAGAATCATTAGAGGGTAAGATAATGAACATGTATACTTAATTATAAGGGGTAGTGATGATATTGAGGTACATAGGACTCTAAAATAGTACCCGGACTGTACCCTGTGATTGATCACGATATGGGATAAGTATGACTTAGTCAATATGATACACATGGCATGATATTCTGAGGATAAAGTAATGATGCTTATTATGATGGCAATGATATATGATTGATGTATGCGATCACAGTTTAGCACCTTGATCATGAGATGTGTTGATGATGACATTATACGAATGAGGAGACACCTAGGAGATACTTGACCGTACCACGATATTGGGATGCCGTACGATGGATTTTACCGTACGAGGCTTAGATTTGATGATTGATCCGCACTCTTGATTCGAGGAAGCCGTACTACGTACGTGACGCTATTGAGGCAGGATCGCCGACTATTAGAGATACTGATTTAGACCTTAGGTAGACTCTAGTTTCTTACTGACTAGTCTATTAGGTTTAGTTCCTTAGGATGTTAGATGGACACTGGTTTAGGTTCGACTCATATAGTGGTAGTTGTACTCGTATCTCGCAGAGGAGTAGATAATGCACACCTGTATTTACATTCATACTGTAATCATCATGGTGCATGTTCTTTTATATGTTGCTATAATCAGTATAAACTTTATCTGTTAGGACACCAGCACTATTACCGATGATGCGCATATTCCACGCACACTTATTTGCCGGCTCACACACATCATCATCGGTAATTGCTATGTCACGTACACTTTAGATCATACTGTCTTTTATGGATAGAATCAGTAAACAACTAGACAGATATAATATTGTGATTATTCTCTGACATTAGTACAGACATGATATTCATTGCTTAGACATTCATGCATTCATATTTTCATGTTATCATGCAGTATTATGGGCATATGCCGACACTTATCATATAGTTACTCATGATTTTGAGATTTGGATTTCTATGAGATTTCTGGATTTTTGGGGAAAAACCGCAAAAGTATATAAAAACCTCTCTCTCTCTCTCTCCTCTTCTCTTTTTAAAATAAGATGCGGTTTTCTCGTGATGTATGTGTCGTCCACCATGAGTATTTCATGTTTTCTGTTGGATTTCGAGACCCGATTCGAGGAGTGGATGAACCGTCTCGGGTACATGGTGGGCCCGGTATGGTACCCCGTTGCAAGAAGATCGAGTTGTAGACGATGAGCCTGGCAGGGGAAGACTACCTACCGGTGATGTCTGGCGTGGCGGATATCCGGAGGATACCGACCGTTGTCGTGGGATTTGATGATATGGGCCGATCCGGACTGACGGAGCCCGACATATTGAGACTTGAGATTTACATATTTGTGTCGATGCTTGACTCGGATTTCCATGGATTTCATTGTTGAGATTTCAGATTCTTATACACATTTTACTATGATAACAGCCAAAGATTTCTTATACAGATATACCTGGATTTCAGGATTGCTTATTTTACATTCATGGTGCATGCATATCCATTTATATGACATAGTACTATATGAGGCACTGACACGAGCACGGAGTATCGGCACTTACACGTATTATTACCCTGCTATTACTTGAGATTTGAGACTTAGTAGTGTATTATTATTATGACCTAGGATAGCGTCGTGCATTCGATTTCTTTTCGTAGATGTCTTCTACTCACGAGTTGGCAACTCACCCCCGTTGTGCCAAATTCTTTACAGGTTCGGTGTACAGGTTTCCCTGGCAGCTTGCTGGCACATCTATTCTTTCAGGGTGATTTGCACGGTAGGTTGGTTCACTTGTATCCGAACCACCATTGTACTTTTATTCATTCATTTGTATCTAGTAAGCTCCATCAACCATACTTGTATTAATTGATAAGTTTATTGGACCAGTCTTTTATTTCGACCTTAGAGTCGCGCATGTGTTATTCTGATCTTGTGGTTTTTGTTTTCTTTTGAGTTTTGAGCCTCGCCCTTTGGCGTTGTATACTATTGTGATTGTTGTGGTTGTCTCCGCCTGTTGGCGTTGAGCTAGCTCCCGTTGGGGATGCTTTTTATTGTTTATGTATATTATACTTGTTGTACCCGTTTGGGGGCCAGTTTTTACAGAGGAGACTCTGCCGAAATTTTTGGTAAAATTTGCTGATGTTTTTATACTTGTTTTCTTTTCTTTTCTTCTTTTTCTTCTTTTATGGTTTAGATTTCTGGGCTTCGGCTTACTTAGGTCATGTGGCGCCTCTAGACGCTTCGTAATCTAAGTGCCGGTCACGTTCCGTACTTTCGGGTCGTGACACTAAGTAATCCATCTAATTACTCTACACTCTCTAGGACTTCTAAATTAGCGATCTAGAAGCCGTAGTTATCTCAGATTCGAGATAGAAGCTCGGACTATAGACTCTCGGGTGGATCGTCTTTGACATGAGGAGGCCGTTGAGGTGCCGACGTTCCATAGAGCCTACGAGGCATGGAGGATAGCGATGAAGACCCGAAGGACAAGTAACGTGATGTATAACTTCGTATCAGAGTAGTTAAACCTTTCGTAGTTTGCTAGTAATGGTTTAGACACGATTCGTCTGCTCAAGTCCGTGTTACGAAGCTTTAATAATGGTTTTTCATATATTCCGCCACCGCGCAAGCTCGTGGGGTGCGTGACATGGACTTACAGTAACCCCGTTAACACTTTTATAGACACCTACTTGATCGGCTAATTGTAATGTGTAAAACTCTCCCAGGAGTAACTCTTACTCGCAGTGGGTATCGGGATCCAACTATCTCATAGAAGGTATGCAATTTCATTACAAATTTCAACACTTGAAATTCCCGATAATGTTATACCCCTAGCGTCCCATGACCTTGACGGAGGTCAACAAACCATAGGCTGCTAGTCAAGTTCTACCGGTACATTTCGTGATTGAATTAAACCCACCAGCACGACCCTTGACGGAGGTCAACAAGGCCGCACGACTACCCTAATCTAATCGCATCGTTTGTAGCAGATAAGCACTAGTCACCTATCGCACACTACGCCTTGATGGAGGTCAACAAACGTAGCACGAATACTAAGTAGCATTTATCTGAAATGACGGAGGGCTACGACAGGTTTTAAGAAAACACTTTGCGTAATGAACTTGATATCATTGTAGAATCGAAGGAATTTTGAAAGGAGTGTTTTTTAGGCTTTTACTAGTTTTGCTAAAGAGGTCACTCCTGGGGAAGGGATCTCGGCTCTTTCCTTATCGAATAAGGTGCAGGATATTTTACAAATACCACTATGCAAAGCAAAGACTATAGAAGCAATAAAAAGACAAACCGAGTGGGTTGTAGCATCTGCTAGTTTCGCTAAAGAGGTCACTCCCGGTGAAGGGATCTCGGCACTTTCCTTATCGAATAAGATGCTGGATATTCTACAAGGAATATCGCTATGCAAAGCAAGAACTAGAGCTACCAGTTTTTAAAACAAGTTTCTACAACATCTTAAGGTTTCTTTTATTTCATTAATCTCATTAATGAAGTCCCATCTGTTATGCTTCCTACGAAACACATAAGAAATGAAAGCAGCAATATTTATTATATTTCATATATATAATATAGGCATTCGTCTCAGAACATATCAAGTGATCACATCATAAAATATCAGCAGCAGAAGATAATATATGAAATATTGGATATACTAGGATTTCCGTGTTTAATATCAAGCCAGTAATAAACACGGATTCCACAGTGGCAATGAATTACCAAACCCACATCCCTAGACACCTACGAAAGCGAAAGCAACCCTACCAATTCTAAAGTTAGGAGACCCGGTCTCGACTCCTCGAGATGGTCTCCCACTGGACCCTAAAACCCGGTTACTAGTGCTCCCCGCCTTGGGTCTATTCTAATACGGAAAAGTAAATAATATACATCAATGGTGACATCATCCTCAACCCGGAAGTGCCCCGATAAAAGAATATTACATACAAGTTTTTACGTGAATGAAAATGAAAAACTTTCATCTCACATAAAAACCCCAGCTATTCAAAACATGACGATCCAATATAACATATCACAGCAACACATAACATCACATGTCATCAACGTAAGTAAATATGCGTATCCCAGTTGTCGTTGACATATAGCATCGAAACCGGCGATACACCACATATTACAATTATGGTCCCAGAAAAGAAAATGAAAAACTTCAACTGTTGGAATTTGCAACCACCTTAGACATCATAAACCTAATGTATCACATACTTTGGATTTCATGCCCAACAAAATGAATTCCATAGACATCACATGCCTAACAATTATAAACCCCGTATTTTAGTCTCGATATTGAAAACACTTTCCATTAACCAGTTGGGTAATTCAACAAGATTCCCAATAACCTGATCGAATGCTCGTCGGAAACTTTAGTAGACGGCCGCACCCCCGATGCTGTCGACGAAGTGCACTAAGGCAGAACACCGCGGCCGCAAGCACCCAAACGAATACTTTTGGAGACGGGGTTCTTCTACAGTCACTTGGTCGGGGCTATGGGGCATGGCTATCTAGTGTTAGTTGTATGTATGCCCTAGAGGCCAATATTGTACAGATGATGTATATTATATTGGTTGCTTGGACATATATAGAGATGACTTTCTTGCTCGATATGATAGTATGCTATCTGGTTGCTCTTTATCTTAACATGTATACTAGTCTCTTTAAACTGTCTTATAGTTACATGTTGGTAAAGGCCTTAGGATGTGTACTTGACTACCTGGACTATGATGCAGATCATACTAGTGGGGACATGGTAGTCTATAGGTACATCCTTCAAGGTCCCTAGTCATGGGTGTATCGAGACGGGGCATCGATATACCAGTGTAGACTAGCGTATACGCTTCTCGACCCATGAGATGGGCAATGGATGATCGCATATCCATTGATGTTTGACTTCAGAGATGGTATACGGGTGCTCAGTGGAGACTGGGTACACTGGACGGACTCGCCGAGAACTCCCAGATGGTATTATACCTCACGTCAGATGGCAGTTCTCAGGTGACACTTATGCAGGTTAGTTTGTAGACCCGAGATCGTCATAGAATCTTGTGTGATTCCCACTGTGCTTTGATCTCCACCTTACCACGTCCATGAGGGCGTGCAAAATGGTGGTTTTTGGGTACAGTCCCGAGTCACATGGAGGCAATGAGCGATAGAAGGGGTTTCGTCTCTCCCGGTATTGAGGGTTGATGTTGCGCAGTGCTCGATTGGCCGTAACAGGGAAGTCCCTAGCCAGGGCTGATCAGAGTTTTGCTGGTAAGTGTTACCAGTACTTTCTCGACCCGTTATGAGCCTCACATCGGCACGACTTATCGGTTATTGGGGTCTGACGTTTACCACCCCTAGACTTGATATGCGACATATCAGACGAACAGACCGGACTGTACGGTAAGTGTTACTGGTTGGATTCACAGGAGTGTGAGCGGGCTTGCTCGTCGATCTTCTGATTGCTCAATACCCGGGTGGCCGTTATGTTTAGCAGACCGCTTGCGGCTTGTGGATGCTTGATATGATCATCATCTGCTACCGGCGTATTGACGAGTCTTTAGAGTCCTACACAGAGGTTTCCTGGCTCAAGCGAAACGAAATAGGAGCGCATATGAGATATGTGCGAGACCGAGAATAATGTGTGTATGTGATACCGTATTTCATTCTCGCGATGAATGTTTCGATTGGTTGTATGCGATATAACCTAGTTATTGAATCGAAGATTGATTCGATAAGTCGATACATTGAATACTAGTCGGTTATGTGCGACATGAACGGATCATTGAATCAAGTGTTGATTTAATGATTTATTGTATAATTATATATTTGATATATTACTTTGCATTAACTAGTATCGGTTCACTTTAAAAGGTTTTTCTCACTTGATGTGCACATTGTAGATGCGATATATTTTTGTGTACACTTGATTGTATCATGTTTGATGATACATGTTTACTTGAGTATGTGTAAGGATTAAACCATGGTTATGTAATGGTTAGGGTTTTTCATTTCCTTACTTATTTATTTATTTATTTTGGAAAAGATAAAAGAGAAAATGGTGGCTTTTCTTTGTTTGTTGTTGAAGCTTCATGAAGCTTTGACTAAAGTGACCATTTTGTCTTCATGCTTAACCCTAACCATTCAAACTAACCATGGTCTTTTCTCTACACCTAACCAAGGTTAGGATATGATAAGTATTGATATTATTTTCATTTTAATCTAACACTTATTATATTCTATCTTCATCTTCTTCATCTTTGACAAGAAGAAAAGCTTACTAGCTTTAATGGCATCTTGAGAAAAAGAGTGAGAAATCCAATTCTAAAGTGAACCCACCTCCTATTTCTTCATCCTCTACCTCTTGCCAAGTAGTATAGGGTGTTTTCTTCACAAGATTCACGACTTGGTGAAGTTAGAGCTTGATCTTGTGTTGCCTCGACGTAGATCTTCTTCGGCATCGAAGCCGACGACCTAGCCCGCCCATTTCTCCGATGAAGCCGATGTAAGAGTCCGGGATTCGAGATGGACAGCGAGAGGACGTCTACGTAGAGCTAAGGAAGTGGAGAACCGGATCTACAAAGGTTGTATCCTCTTTCGTTTAGTTAAAATGTTAACTAGTTTCACTTTTTCGCCTAAACTCTAGTCAACGAATCCGTATTAGGGTTTCTCGGCACTTGTAAAATTTGAAATTGGCATGGTTGATGCCTTGTGAGACCTTATTTGAGTGCCTAGGAACCTTACATCTAGTAAGGTTACCCAGGGAGTATCCGTGTACACTACGTAATTGCGACGGCCTTTTGATCATCATCAAAATTCCGTGGCAACCGAGCAAATGAGACTAAACTGCTAGATTTATAAAATTCAAAGTAGTTATCTCATAACTAGTTATGTGGAGTCCAAATATTTTAATACAATCACAGATATCTAGACGGTGTTAAACTTTTCGATCGAATAACCAAGGACCCAAAAATGCCCAACAAGCTCAACACTTGAGCGGAGTCTAAAAAAGCACCCAGAACATACCACAGCACCTATGAACCAGCCGTAGAAGGGTCAACCAATGCCTCACCTATAGCGCCTCTAAACTACCACAAACCCTAGGGTTTAGTGACGGTTTTGACGGTCAAAAAATCGAGTTATGGTTTTGTTCTTCTAGGGGGTCCACAGAATCACCTGCATGATTTTCTGAATATTTTAAACTCGGAAAAATCCAACACTAGGAAAATTTCCACCGGGGAAAAATTGGGTTATTGATATCCGTTCGAACTTTTTAACATCGTATAAATAACCCGAATACATATTAGAATTACAACTGTGAAACACTCCGAGTTGCCTTTGCAGAAAGTTAACATCACATGAAAATTTAGCAAAAACAAACAACACCTGAAACCCTAAAACCCAGAGACTGGAACACACAAAAAATTTGAAGCTCAGACTCCACTGAAAAACCGAGGAGGCCGGATTTTTACCCTATGTGGCCGGCCAGATTTTGATAAAAATGCTCCAAATTTTGGTGGTGTTCATGTTATATCTCATACAACATTTTGCAGTTGTTTAAAATTTTCTTTGAAGACTTTTTAAATTCGACAGAAACCAAGTTTTCGTATCGGGTGTTTCGGAGTAGTTTCGGTTTTGTAATCCTAGCAAACATCATCTATTTTTTAGCTTGGCTCTGATAACACTGAAGGGTTGTCTAGCATGGCAGAAAGGTTTATGGAGGCATCGTCTATGCCATTTTTATAAAATCTTCGTATTAGCTAAGCCTAACCCTAGAATTGAAACTAAAAAATCCGACGAAACGATATGTAAAGGACTTTACAACTAAGTGAATGCGGAATACAACCTTTGTAGACTGGTCCTTCACTTCAAATGCTCCGTGTAAATGTCCCTTCACTGCGAGTAATGATCTCCCCAACTCTTGAGAGGATCCACATGGTGAAAGATGCAAACTTGCTCGAAGTCTTCGAAGCCGAAGATGATCTACGTCGAGGAGACTCGAGCTCATGCTACCTCTTCATTAATATTAAAATTAGTGAAGCAAACACCCTAAACTAAATGGGTAATAGTAGAGGATGATATAGTAGGGAGTGGGCTCACATTAGTTTTATTTTTCTCACAATTTTTCATCACTTTTCATAAAGCTACAAAACTTCAATGAGAGGAAGAAGAAGATGATTAAGTGATGAACTAAAGAAATTCACATAAGGTTAGAAATGAAACCATGGTTGGTATATGCCATGCCTTAACCATTGTAGAGACTAAACCATAGCTATTAGTTAAGATTGGGTTAACTAATATCTTAAGCAAGACAAAAGAGTGCACAAAGTCAATGAAGACTACAAACTTCTACAAGTTTTGAACCATGATAAATATCTCCACAATTTTGAATTTTCTTGAAATAAATATAAAGCCTAACTTAACCCTAGCATGTTATAAGTCTCATACATACATGTTGCATGTGTAACCTAGCATGACACAACAATATATATCACATATATATTTTGTGTACAATGAAAACAATTAACATATATCACATATATGTTTAATGTATTAAAAGTGAGAAAAAGAAATGCTTAAGTGAGCTAATATTAGTTAATGTAATATAATATATCAAATATATAATTGTACATTAAATTATTAAATCAACACTTGATTTAATAATCCGGCTATATCACATACAACCGACTAATATCATATGAATCGACTTATCGAATCAACAGTTGATCCGATAACTCGGCTATAACATATATAACCGACCGATATCACATATCAAGAGAATAGCATGCGGTATCACATACTCGCATTAATCTCGGTCCCGCACATATCGCGTATGTGCTCCTGCTCCGTTTCGCATGAACCCGGAAACCTCTGTGTAGGACTCTAAAGACTCGTCAATATGCCGGCAGTAGGTGATGATCATATCAAACACCCACAAGCCGCAAGCGGTCTTCTAAACATAACGGCCGCCCGGGTATTGAGCGATCAGAAGATCAACAAGCCAGTCTGCTCGTACTCCTGCGAATCCAATCAGTAACACTACCGTACAGTCCGGTCTCTTCGTTTAATATATCGCATATCAGAGCTTGGGGGTGGTATAACGTCAGACCCTAATAGACTGATAAGTCTTGCCGATGCAAGGTCAATAATGGTTCGAGAAACTACTGATAACACTTAACAGTAGATCTCAGCAACTCTGGCCAGGGATTTCCTGTTATGGCAAATTGAGCATAGCGCAACATCAACTCCCAATATCGAGAGAGACGAAACCCCTCCTATCGCTCATTGCTTCCATGTGACTCGGGACTGTACCCAAAAACCACCTTTTTGCATGATCTCTTGACCGTGGTATGGTGGAAATAAAAGCACAATGGGAATCACACAAGACTCTATGACGATCTCTGGTCTACAGACTAACCTGTACCAGTGTCACCAGAGAACTGCTATCCGACGATAGGTATTAACATCTAGGAGTTCTCGGCGAGTTCGTCCAGTGTACCCAGTCTCTACTGAGCACCCGTATACCTTCTCTGATTTCAAACACCAATGGATGTGGGATCATCCATCACCCATCATATAGGTCGAGAAGCGTATACGCTAGTCTACTCTGGAGTATCGATGCCCTGTCTCGATCTCCCTCGACTAGGAACAATTTATAGGGTGTACTTATGGACTACCCTTGGCCCCACTAGTATGATCTCCATCATAGTCTTGGTAGTCAAGTACAGATCCTAAGGGCTTTATCAACATGTGAGAGAGAGAGACAATAAGTATACATGTTAAGATAAAGTGCAACCAGATAGTATACTATCATGTCGAGCAAGAAAGTCTTCCCTATATATATCCAAGCATCCACTGCAATATACATCCTATGTACAGTAATGGCCTCTAGGGCATATATATAACTAACACGGAGAATATGGGTGCTTGCCTATCTAAGGTAGACAACTTAAAAACGGTGTTATTATTACGTAATTGTCTTGGAAAAAGACACAAATCCTGCCGTCCATGTGCAACAGTTACCGATAACATCAAAACTAATTCAGGACTTCAATTTCTTTTAAAGTGTCTGACTCAGGCAGAGTCTCAGTCTAATATGAAATCAATCTGATTTGAATTCAATTCAAGTATTACTACAATACAACATGACACCATGAATTCCAGAATACAATCCATATCAACATGAACATGACTGAACAAAACCATGGATATACTCTGATTACATAATTATCCATTTATATCCATTCCATTTACTGATACCATGGTTTCGGCAAGTCTTCCATTTACTACAGGCAATTTAATAGAATCAGTACAATCAATACAATAAACATTACGGGGTTTATAAAGGGGTAGACTAGCACAGAACATGTTAAAGGTGACACGAGGTGGTCACTAAAAGACGTAATTACATCCATCCCGTAGTTCCGTGGTATTATCGACGGAGCCTTGTACTACGGGTTACCAAAGTCGACGGTGTAAATTGGACTCCTCTTTTATACACTGGCATATTCTGTACCAAGCTACAACAACTACATGTTGGGTTCTCTAGCGCGGCAGCAAGGTTTTGGAAGGCATCGTCCATGCCGTTTTAAAATTTTTGTCGTTCTGAAAAACGAAAACCCTAGAATCTTAATAGAGATTTAAACAAACTAGCAATGTTAACATCTTAACATCTAAGTGAACGAGGAATACAATCTTTGCAGACCGATCCTTCACTACTAAAGCTCCATGTAGTAATCCCTTCGCTCCTAGTAGTGAACTCCTGAACTCTAGTAAGGGTTCACATGAAAAAATGAATAAGCTTGCTCGAAGTCTTCGAGGCTGAAGATGATCTACGTCGAGGAGACTCAAGCTCATGCTACCTCTTCACTAAATAAAGGTTTAGTGCAGCAAACACCCTAAACTAAATGGCTAATAGTAGAGGATGATGAAGTAGGAAATGGGCTCATTTTAGATTTAATTTTCTCACAATATTTTCTCACCTTGAGAAAAGCTAATGAGCTTTCTCATTGAGGAAGAAGAAGCTCAAGTGCAGAATGAGAAAATGAACTCATGAGGTGAGAATAGTAACCATGGGTGAGTTAGTGCCATACACTAACTCATGTAGAGAATAAACCATGGGTTACAATAATGGTTGGGTTAATAAATATTTTCAACTAAAACAAAAAGAGTGGACTTGGTCAATGGTTCCACAAGCTTCTACAAGCATCAACCATGTGACAATTTCCAACCAATTTTGTTTTACTTTAAATAAATAAAACCCTATCATTATTATATGCATGGTGTGAGTCTCATACACTCATATAGCATGTGGCATCAAACATGACACAAAAAATAATGTGTATTAATATATATTACATATATACTAAATGTACACTAGTGAGAAAAAGAAAACTTAAGTGAGCTAATATTAGTTAATATAAATTAATATATCAAATATATAATTATACATTAAATTATTAAATCATCACTTGATTTAATAATCCGGCTATATCATATACAACCGACTAATATCAAATGTAACAATTTATCGAATCAACACTTGATCCGATAACCCGGCTATATCACATATAACCGACCGATATCACATATCACGAGAATAGAATGCAGTATCACATACGTGCATTAATCACGGTCCCGCACATATCACATATGTGCTCCTACTTCGTTTTGCATGAACCAGGAAAGCTCTGTGTAGGACTCTAAAGACTCGTCAATACGCCGGCAGTAGGTGATGATCATATCAAACACCCACAAGCTGCAAGCGGTCTGCTAAATGTAATGGCCACCCGGGTATTGAGCGATCAAAAGATCAACAAGCATGCCAACTCATATTCCTGCGAATCCAATCAGTAACACTACCGTACAGTCCGGTCTCTTCGTCAGATATGTCGCATATCACAGCCTGGGGTGGTATAACATCAGACCGCAATAGACTGATAAGTCTTGCCGATGCAAGGTCCATAACTGTTCGAGAAACTACTGATAACACTTACCAGTAAATGTCAGCAACCCTGGCCAGGGATTTCATGTTATGGCCAATCGAGCATAGCGCAACATCAACTCTCAATACCGGAAGAGACGAATCCCCTCCTATCGCTCATTGCCTCCTTGTGACTCGGGACTGTACCCAAAAACCACCTTTTTGCAGGATCTCTTGACCGTGGTACGGTGGAAATCAAAGCACAGTGGGAAACATACAAGACTCTATGAAGATCTCGGGTCGACAGACTAACCTGTACCAGTGTCACCAGAGAACTGCTATCTGACGATAGGTATAATACCATCTAGGAGTTCTCGGCGAGTCCGTTCAGTGTACCCAGTCTCCACTGAGCACCCGTATACCTTCTCTGATGTCAAACACCAATGGATGTGGGATCATCCATCGCCCATCATATGGGTCAAGAAGAAGATACACTAGTCTACTCTGGAGTATCGATGCCTTGTCTCGATACTCCCATGACTAGCAACAATTATAGGGTGTGCTTGTGGACTACCCTTAGCCCCACTAGTATGATCTCCATCACAGTCCTGGTAGTCAAGTACACATCCTAAGGGATTTGTCAACATGTGAGAGCAAGACAACATCACTTATACAAGTCAACATGTTAAGATAATGTGCAACCAGATAGCATACTATCATGTCGAGCAAGAAAGTCCTCACTATATACGTACAAGCATCCATTACAATATACATCACATGTACAGTAATTGCCTCTAGGGCATACATATAATTAACAATCTCCCACTTGCACTAAGGCCATCTGTTGTAGTATCCAATACCCAACAATATAGCAGTGGTTGTAGTATCCCATACTCAACCATCCCAAAATCTCTCAAATAGTATTTGGGGAAGCAGGCCTTGGTGAGTGGATCTGCCGTGTTATCCTTCATGTCAACTCTCCTTACCTCAATCTATTGTATATTAACCATCTCCCCGATCAGGTGATACTGTCCTCAGAATATGTCTGGATCAATGATGGGACAGGTGTTCCTAGGCTAAAGTCATAACTCCATTGTAGTCACAATAACAATTATTGGACACTCAATGGTAGGCACCTTGTTCATCTCATGAACAAGAAATGTCCAGACAACCTCTTTGGTAGCATCGTTGGTAGCAATGTATTCAGCCTTTATCATCTGGTATGCCACGGTATCTAGCTTGGAACTCTTCCAATCATACCGTCCCTCCACTGAGGGTAAAGACAATGCCTATAACTGACTTTCAGTCGACCTTATCACTCTGGAAGCTCGAACCAAGAACATTCTTTTAGTGCTTCTCAAGTACTTAAGAATGTACTCCACAACTGTCCAGTGATTCTCCCAAGATCTGATTGATTCCTGATCACTACACCTAGTGAGTCATCTATATCTGCTCTGGTACATAACATCGCATACTCTGATAGAGCCTACTGCCGAAGCATAGGTTATCTCTTGCATAAGAACTCTCTCCAAATCAGTCTTGGAAGAAATCTTTTTGGAGAGAGTGATTCCTGAGTAAGTGGACGAACCACCACGCTTAGAATCCTCCATACTAAACCTCTTTAGTATGGTGTTAATGTACCTGGATTTAGGACACTCCCAACATCCACTTAGATCTATCACAATAGATCATAATCCATAAGATGTAGTAGATATCATCCAGATCTTATATTGAGAATTCTCGTGATAAGAGGAGCTTGACCGAGTGTAGCATAGGAAACCATTTCCTATCAAGAATATGTCATCTACGTACAATACGTGTAAGACAACCTCACTCTCTACAACCTTCTTATATATACAAGGTTCATCTACCATTTTGATGAAGTCAAACTCTTTGACCGCCACATCAAAACAGATGTTCCAACTCCGCGATGTGTGCATTGATCCTGATGGATTTAAGCATAGTTTTGAAAGTCTCAACTTTTCCATCTACACTAAGAATCTTCTCAAGATCCATTTGCTCCCATGGGTTTTACCCCTTCAGGTGCAACATGCAAAGTCATACTTCGTTGGTGTACATGGATTCCATCTTTGATCGCATAGCATCCTGCCATTTCATTGTGCCCCTACTCTTGATGGCCTGCTCGAAACTATTTGGGCCATCATCTATCATGATGCAATCTTCGCTCTCACTGTCACCGAGAAGACCGCAGTATCTCTCAAGTTGATGAGGAACCCTACCATATTCGAGGAGAGGCTGAGGTTCGTTAGATACTATTGAATCATTTGGTTCACCAAATCATCAGCTTTTAGTTTGTATAGCTGGAACTCCTTCCAGTTCTACCTCATGACCACAAATTTGTTTCCAAAATAAATTCCTTCTCTAAAAAAGGTGGCATACTGAGAAATAAAATACCTTTTATTCCTCGGTGTGGTAAAAGATATTCCCTTGTGAATGCTTGGGATATCCAACAAACTTCCACAGAACTGACCTTGCCTCGAGCTTGTCCGGATTTTTCTTTTAGACATAGGCCGGACAACCCGAAATCTTAACTTGCTTAAGACATGGGCTGTTTCCATTCCATATCTCATATGGAGTGGTAGGCACCTGATTTGGTTGGAACCCAATTCAATAGGTATGCAACTTCTCAAGTGCATAACCCCAAAATGAAATAAGCAACTCAGTATTAATCATCATAGAGCGCACCTTATCTAATAGGGTGCGATTGCTCCGCCCCGATACACCGACTTGCTGTGGTGTATATGGAGGAGTAATGCTGAGAGAGAATCTCATTCTCCTTTAGAATAGTCCAGGAACTCCGTACTGAAGTATTCTCCTCCCCGATCACATCTAAGGAGATAATACTAATACCCGTTTTGGTTCTCTACTTCGCACTTATATTCATTGAATTTCTCAAAAACCTCAGACTTGTGTTTCAATAGAAACACATGTGCGAATCTTGAGAGATCATCAGCAAATGTAATGAAGTACAAAAAACCAGTCCTGACATGTATAGACAGGGGACCATATACATCATCATATATCAGTCCCAAGATTTCACTAACTCTTTCTCTGTTTCCAGTAAACGGAGCTATGGTCATTTTATCTTTGTGACATGACCGACAAGTTTCACAAGATGTAAATTCAAACTGATTTAAATATGCATCTTAATATAACTTAGCTAGTCGGGTCGCATTGATATGACCTAGTCTACAATGCCTCAAGAAGAATTCGTTCATTTCCGAACTCTTCCTCTTGTGTGTGTTATATACGTTAAGAACTGTGGTTTGATTTAGAACGCATATGCCATTAGATAACATGTCCGAACTGATCAATTTTTGATATAGGAAATATTCAAAAAATGATCCAACAATGCAAAATTATATCCTTCTTTACTAAATAAAAAGACTGATATAATGCTGTATATCAGGTTCGGTATCTAATAACATTCATTCAGAATTAATGTATTTTGTAATACAGGGTGATAACCGCCAACAACTTTGGCTGCAACAACTGTACCGTTTCCAACTCTTGAAACTTATCACCAATTCCCAGTTCTTTACCTATCTGTAGCCCATGTAACAGATTACATATGTGGGATCCTGATCCAGTATCTCATACCCAGGACGTAGAGGATACTGAGAAACAATTCTCTGTAATGAACATGTAGGGTTACTTAGCGTGGCAGCAAGGTTTTGGGAGGCATCGTCCATACCATTTTCAAAAATTTGCCGTTCTAAAGAACCCTAACTCTAGAATCTTAACTAGAGATATAAACAAAACATCATGCAAAAAACTTTGCAAGTCTGGTGAATGTGGAATACAACCTTTGTAGACCGGTCCTTCACTTCAAATGCTCTATGTAGAAGTCCCTTCGCTGCGAGTAAGAATCTCCCGAACTCTTGAGAGGCTCCACAAGGTGAAAGATGCAAACTTGCTCAAAGTCCTCGAGGCCGAAGATGATCAATGTCGAGGAGTCTCAAGCTTATGATACCTTTTCACTAAATTAGGGTATAGTGAAGTAAACACCCAAAACTAAATGGTTAATAGTAGAGGATGATGAAGTAGGAAATGAGCTATTTTAGTTTTCTTTTTCTCTCAATATTTTCTCACCTTGGAAAAAGCTAGCAAGCTTTTCATGAGGAAGAAGATGAAGTGATGAACAAATGAAAACTCATGAGGTGAGAAAAAAACAACCATGGGTGAGTTAGTGTCATACACTAACTCATATAGAGAGTTAATCATGGTGTGGATAATGGTTAGGTTAATAAATATCTCAAGCATAACAAAAATGGTGGACTTAGTCAATGGTTATCCACAAGCTTTCTCAAAGCTTCTACCATGACAAAATCCATCCAATTTTGATTTACTTTGATAAATATAAACCCTAGGATTATCCTAACTATAGTGTAAGTCTCAAACACCCATCATGCATGTATCATCAAGCATGACACAATTTAAATGTACATTTATATATATCTCATATATATTATATGCACACAAGTTAGAAAAAGAATATTTAGTGAGCAAATATTAGTTAATGTAAATTAATATATCAAATATATAATTATACAATAAATTATCAATATACCATTTGATATAATAATCCGGCTATATCACATACAACCAACTAATATCATATGAATCAACTTATCGAATCAACACTTGATCCGATAATCCGGCTATATCTCATACAACCGTCCGATATCACATATCGTGAGAATAGAATACGGTATCACATACTCGTATTAATCTCGGTCCCGCACATATCAGATATGTGCTCCTACTTTGTTTCGCATGAACCAGGAAACCTCTGTGTAGGATTCTAAGGACTCATCAATACGCCGGCGGTAGGTGATGATCATATCAAACACTCACAAGCCGCAAGCGGTCTGCTAAACGTAACGGCCACCCGAGTATTGAGCGGTAGGTGATGTCCGGTCTCTTCGTCTGACATGTCGCATATCACAGCCTCGGGTGGTATAACTTCAGACCCCAATAGCCTGATAAGTCATGCCGATGCAAGGTCCATAACGGTTCGAGAAACTACTGATAACATTTAGCAGTAAATGTCAGCAACCCTGGCCAGGGATTTCATATTATGGCCAATCGAGCATAGCGTAACATCAATTCCCAATACCGGAAGAAACGAATCCCCTCCTATCGCTCATTACCTCCATGTGACTCGGGACTATACCCAAAAACCACCTTTTTGCTGGATCTCTTGACCGTGGTATGGTGGAAATCAAAGCACAGTGGGAATAATACAAGACTCTTTGACGATCTCGGGTCCACAGACTAACCTGTACCAGTGTCACCAGAGAACTGCTATCTTACGATAGGTACAATACCATCTAGGAGTTCACAGCGAGTCCGTTCAGTGTACCCAGTCTCCACTGAGCACCCGTATACTTCTCTGATGTCAAACACCAATGGATGTTGGATCATCCATCGCCCATCATATGGGTCAAGAAGCGCATACGCTAGTCTAGTCTGGAGTATCGAATTCTTGTCTCGGTACTCCTATGACTAGGAACAATTATAGGGTGTACTTGTGGACTACCCTTGGCCCCACTAGTATGATCTCCATCATATTCCAGGTAGTCAAGTTGCAACATTTCAGAAAAATAAAATATTAATTTTGGGAATTTTTATAATTTAATTATAAATATATTGAATATTTTTTTAGTGCGGTAAATTAAATACCGATAAATTGGGAAAAATTTGGAAAATTATGGAAATTACTAAAAAGAGAGTGTTTTATTGGATTTAAGCAAATTATGAAATTTTATGATTCATTACACACTATTTTAATGCTAATCGCGATTAAATATCGCTAATCGCACATTAAGTTTTTTTTGTGCACATGACATGCACCGTGTCGTATTTTACACTTGTGTTACATTTTGTAACCATGGTTTCATTTGGGATTTATTTGTTTGGTTTTAAAAATGAAATGGAAAAGAAAAGATAAGAAAAGAAAAGGAAAATGAAAATGTTAAACAATTGAGGGATGTGCATGGGAGAGAAAAATTGAGGGGTCAAACCTAAGTCATGGTCTTTGTCTCCCTCTTCATTTTCTTCATTCTTTTTCCTCCCCTCTCTCACCATTGCTGCTGCCCATCTCCCTCCCCCTCTTCATCCTCACAGCCACACCCCAAATCAACTCAAAAGTTCATCTCCATTTCAATAAAAATGTGCACAAGCTCACAAGCTACACTTTGGACCAAGAAAGCAAGGATTTTGGACACTTGGGGCAACTCAAAAAAATTCTTGAGTTGCCAAATGAGGTATTCTCTTAACCATTAGCATAGCATTTCCATTGCTTTTATATCCATTTTTGATTAGAACCGATTTAGTGTCGTTTATTGAGGTTTGGAAATTCCAAGTTAGGGTTTGAGGAATTTTGAATTGAGATAGTGTAATTGAGATTAGTAGTGACCTTAAACCCCCTCTAGTGATATCATATTGGACCAAAACTAGAGACAAACCCCTATTCACGAACTTTGAAATTCTGCCGATATCGTATTTTGTGGAAATTGTGATGAGAAAATTGAATCTGCTAACACTCGGGGACCTGTAAAATTATTTAGCAAACACTGAGATACAAGCAGGCACCTAGGAAGCTACCTTGAAGACCCGAGACCCAATGCCCTCACCTTAGCCGTAGAAAAATACCTTCTGTCCGCAAATTGCGGCCAGACCTGGGGCAATTTAGTTCGTGTTTGTTCTGTAACTCCATCTCCAGTAAATTAGACCCTCCATATGTGCAAAATCGGATAATTTAACTTAGGGTAAAATCTGGGACCATTTTCTTGAGTTGCTGCATTGTTTACGACTTCGTTTTAATTTAGGATTTGGTATTTGATTTTGTGTTCCGTCATCTGATGTTTGTACGTCAGCGACGGGAGTTGTTTGGTGGTTTTGTAAGCATAGGCTATAGGTTTTAACCTATGAGCGAAACTTGTGTCGTTTTGGTTTTCCGACTTGATTTTAATACGCATTTGCGATTGTGTATTGGTTGTAGGTACCCCCATATGGATTTCAAGACAACGAGGATGAGCATAGCGTCATCGACTCCAGCAAGCGAAGATCAAGGTGAGTAGATATATATCTATGGGGAAATTCGGGTGGATGGCGTATAGCACACCCGCAGTTCGTAGTGTAGCTTATGTTATGTTATACATTTACATATGTGTTGTGAATTTGGATGATTAACAAGTAGGATCTTAGAAGATCATAGGATAAATGTTGGTGTATTTAGAAGATAGTGTCGTGGTTGATTTCTTAGTCGCTAACCATAGAATAGGTTTGCACACACACACATACACCCCTTGCATGCATTATTATTATTACTTGTGCTTATATGGGGATACGTATATATATATATATATACACACACACACATAGGTACGGGACTAGGCATATATATATATATATATATATATATATATATATATATGCGTATACCTATACATGGATAATGAGGATAGTGGATGATATTCGGAAATGAGTCTATGAGATTGGGCATGATGCCACGAGATCGGTGATATGTTTTGATTCATATTATGCGATACGACATGAGATTTTAGCGGGCCTTTAGGCGTGTGTTTTCATACACGTGTGTGTGTGTGTGTGTGTGTGTGTGTGTGTGTGTGTGTATATATGGTACCAGTATGTACTAGACTTAGATCAGTACCCCTAATACAGAATATGATGATAATGGATACCAAAATAATAATGAGATGAATGCGATATTTGAGCCGTACCCAGATTTGGGATGCCGTACGACGGATTTACGTCCGAGCTATATATTGATGATAGATCCACTCTTGACTCGAGGATGTCATAATATATATTGTATCGTATGTAATACTATTGAGGCAGGATCATCGACTATTATATTTATATGTATCGACCCAGATTTAGGCGGTTTCCTTACTTTCGATTAGTCCTGTAGTTTACTTCTAGATGTTAGACTAGACTCGAGTCATACATATTTCAAACCTAACGAATCGTGAGTATTTTAAAGATAGGCGAAGGGATTCTACGGATATTTTCAAAAGACGCATCTTTTCTTAAAAACACCGTAGCCCTTATTTTTCTAAACACCACGATTCGTGATATTTCAAATGGCAAAACTGTATGACATATATATATTGATGTAGATTCTTAACTTTTGCGTTTATTATTCATTTTCCGTATATTCTTGCTATTGGCATCGCGTTGCATGTTTAAATGTGTTTATTGTTATATTAAACCCATGCCGTCAGGACACCAGCACCATTATCGATGATGCATATGTTTCACGCACACCTGCTTGCCGGCTCACACACTTCATCATCGATAATTGCCATGTCACCATACAGTAGGATTGTTGCTTCAGGATATGACTCCTTGTATGACATATTGGCGCACATGCATATTGTACACTCATATTTGCGTATATACCCACTTGTACATCTATACTGGCATACATATATATTTGTACATACATAGATGATTCTGGCTTGATTTTGCAGATTATATATTTTTAAACTGGATTCATTTAAAGTGCGGTTTTCCCTCGATATGTGCATATTACTGTTTTATGTTGCATGATATACTGATATGCTTACATTTCTATTATATGCCGCATACATTATGCTTTATGGTTATACGCATTGAGATATGTTGTTTCCATTATATTTATGGATTTGAGAACCGTGGGTATTTTAAAAGAAAGTATGTACTGTTTTAAAAACCCGGTTTCTCTTGATATGATATTTCAGCAGCCACCATGAGTTTTATCGGTTATGATATATATATACCCCATGTGAGGAGGTGTCGTGGGCCGTGTGCGGGTATATAGTGGGGCTCGGAGGTACCCTGAGGCAAGAAAGGTATGTCGATGGACCACGCCGATGAGCCTGACAGGGGAAACATACCTACCGGTGATAGTATTTAGGCTCGGCGGATATCCGGAGGATACCGATTGCAGTCGAGATATGATATGGGCCGATACGGACTGACGGAGCCTGATATATGAGGATTTACGTGCCGATGCTGGGCACAGGTTTCATGATGTTTTCGAGTGTCGATGCTAGACACTCAGGTTCCATGATTTTGATGTGTCACGAGGGACACACGTTGATTTATATCCTCATACCTTCATGCATATGCTTTTATGACTTTTACATACATGATATTGTTATGTCATTGGTTGACACATGGACTAGATCCAAATGCATACAGGCATTGATTATATAGTTGAATGATATCCACATACTTATAGACTTCATGATATAATTGACACTGATTTCATGATGATTACATTGATCACACCTCATGTTTATGATATGTTGCTATCTGAGGTACTGACATGAGCACTTGGTATTACACTGATGTATAGATGTTTACCCTCACCACCTTATCATGCTTCAGATTTTATCATTTTGAGGATATATATTACTGATCGTTTTGACCTAGGATTGAGTCATACATGCGATTTCTGCTCTGTGATGTTTTCTACTCACGAGTTGGCAACTCACCCCCGTTGTGCCACAGTTTCTTGCAGGTTTTGCCGTACAGGTTTCATTGCGGCTTTTTGGCACACTGCTCCCTTTCCATGATTGCTTGGGTAGGTGGGTTCACTCACATCGTGACCACACTTATACTTTATTTTCATTAACGTATATATAGAAACTCCATCAACCAGAATTGTACATTTATTTCAGACATAGAAAACCAGTTGTATATATTCTTTCGACCTTAGAGTCGCGCGTTGTATTAGTATGGTTTTCTTGATGATTTTGAGTTTCCTTTTGAGTTTGATGCTCTCCCTTCGGCGTTGTATAATATATTGCTTGCGTGGTTGTGACCGTCGATTGACGAAGAGCTAGCTCCCGCTTGGGGATGTCTTTTATCATTGATGTATATATTATTCATGTTATACCCCGTTCGGGGCCAGTATTTACAAAGGAAACTCTACCGAAATTTTCAGAAAAAAACTTAGATTTTAAAAAACGCATAATTCTGCTTATGCTATTAAAACCACTTCTTTAAAACCAGTTTTCCTTCATTTATTATTTAAAATTGTTTTAGATTTCTATGCTTTTGGCTTTCTCGAATTAGATGGGGTCCTATAGATTTTATATGATTCAAGGGCCAGTCACGTGCCATTTCGGGTTGTAACAAAGTTGGTATCAGAGTGCTAGGTTAATCTTGGTTCGAGTCTATGTTTGACTATGCGGAGTCTAGGGCGTATATATATTCGGAACCTAGACTTGACCTTACGGAACTTAGACTTGGTCGAGGGGGTATTAGACCCGAATTTTCGTCGCGTAAGTTGACCTTGGTTGATGGAGTAGGTGACTTAAGGAGAGTGATTTACCGTGTGTATGTTCCGTGGCATAGTTACGATACGCTACTCCGCTTAAGAAGCCTTAGGATGTACATTTCCTTGCACAGCATTATATTCATTCATGATCTATCTTCATCGATATTGGTTTGTGGTTTTATTTCCACGATTACACGAGTAGATAGAACTACGGCTAGAGTTGCGTCAGAACGAGCTCGTTACGGAAGAGGACTGACCAGGACGTGATTCCAGGGACACTCGGTTGCATAAAGGTGTTATTTTATTGTGTTTTCGCGCCATGAGCGTTTGATGGATCGCTTTTACGAGATTTCTCGAACGTGCAGATCAGCATCAGAGGATCAGGCTACTGCTAGAGGCCAGCCAGAATGTGATGGCCGTCGATGCACCGATTATTTGATGATTGAGGTATTGTTCAGCATACGGACGAATGAGCCAGTTGCTGCTGCGATTGATGAGATATTGCCCTAGATGTTGGAGCAATTACCGCATGAGTTGTGCTTAGATATATGATAGAAGATCGCTAGTTACCCAAGGAAGAATGACTAGCACATGTGATTCGTTGCCTACCCCGATGCGAGGTCATCAGATTGATTAATTCCAGATAGAGACGACTTCACGCAGGTACGTTGAGAGTCGGTAGAGACGATCGAATGTCAGAAGTCCATTTTTCAAGTTTAAAGTATTCAGAGACAAATGCAAGTAATGCTATAGACCCTCTAGAAGAATGAAACCCTAACTCGACATAATGACCATGAGAACGCTTTGAAACCTTAGGGTTTGCGGCAGTTCAGCGGTGCCATTAGTGAGGCTTGGGTTTGCCCTTCTACGGTTGGTCCATAGGTGCTATGGCACGTACTCGATATTATTAAACTGCACTCAAGATGTTGAGGTCTTGGGGGATTATGAGGTTTTGATGAATCGATCGAATGGTTCGACATCTTTTGGATATCATGTGATGGGATGCATTGTTTGGGAAACTCCAGATACGAGTATAGCCGTTGGAGCACAGTCCATGCAGCCATGAAGAGACGAGTCCGAAGCAGTCGACATTAGAGAAAAGTAGAGTAAGAGGTTCGTACGAGATCTTGATAAGATGACGTTCCACTCCGCTGACATCCGTGATGTGATACGCATGCAGAGGCGTTGTATATGGAAATATCTTCCAGAAGAAGTCATGATAAGTATGCATCCGTTCCGGAGCAAGAAATAGATTTAGTAAAGGATTATGAATTCCGGGCAGTTCATCAGAAATGAGATTTGGGAGAGACTTTGACAGAACCTTTCTGGAATACTATATGAGAAGACTTGGACCCAGGAGAGGTCATATTGTGCACACCCAGCAGGCCAGAGTTCAGCATCGTCGACGAGATAGTTGGCCAGAGATCTTTAGAGGATGTGCCAGAGCGGGACTATTTCCATCGTCATTCTATATTGTGCCATTGAGACGAGGGGCGATATATCTAGCAATTCGCAGTGAGAGACAAGAGCCTAAGGCACCAGGCTCCAGACCATGAACAGGAGGCAGGTAGACATCTTGCTCTGCTAGCTTTGGATGAACCGACACCTTCTCGACTGCGAAGGAAGGACGTATCGACGACAGTGTTTACGATCTGGGATTTGGTGATTCGAATATCACGCGTCTGTCATTTTTGGATTTCATTATTTTGGACAATTTGTTTGCATGATTGAGATCTTGTACACTATAGTTGCACTTCACTTCGATTTGATGTCATTCGAGAGGTTGATTTTGATTTCAAGCCTATGATATGCATATGATTTGACTTGTGCTTTCGGCATAGTTTCATGCACTTTTAGTGTTTTGATTTGATTTGTGCACGTTGATGCACATGGTTGTAAGATTTTATACCGCGGTATACCTGATTTGGATTGAGCTTTATTGTATACCGTCGATTTTGATTATGATATTGATGTTGATTTCGTGCATTTTGTGCATTTGATTTGGATTATTGCGCATACTTAGGCGCTTAATGCGATTTTGGTGCATGCCAGATGCACTAAATTGAGATTCTTCGTGCATATCAGATGCACCTGATATTGCTGTCAGGCACACCCGTTGCTTTGACAGGTGTTTTCGTGCACACCCGTTGCACTTAGGATTTGTTTCTGTGCACATATAGGGCACATTCATGGATTTCAATTTCCATGCGCACCAGACACACATGGCATTCTTATGCACTTTTTGGGATTGATTTTTCTTGAGCAGCATGTTTTATGATATTTACTATTTGATATAGTAGCTGAGCAGGACTGGTCCGAGGACAGAACCTGAATATATTTTTGCATGCATTGATAACTATCGAAGGGATTTCCAAAAAGGAGCTATAGTCTCAGTATTTACCTACGTGTCTGAGATGACACGAAACTTTTAACAAAGGAAACCGTTCTAAATTATTTCCAAAACGGCGGAACGTGTATGTTAAACAAAGGATATAAGATATATATATGCATACATATAGTTATTTCATGCAATAGACGTCCGCCACTGTGCAGTGATACGCACATCCTACAGTTATTTGAAAAGAGTTTGGCATGCATTTCTTTTAGATGTTGTGGCAAGTTTACACCGACGCGTACTATGTACGTGTTATAGTTTTGATGTATATCATGTTGGTTTTCGTTTTGGGCTTTGACATTGGTGTCTTCGCCATAACTCCGATGATGGTGAGATGGTTGACGGAGTTCTGATTTTGATTTTGAGTTAATTGCTCATTTTTCATGTGCATGCTTTGTGCTATAATGTGTATTATGTATTTATGATTTCGGAGCCCCGACGACATGATCTTTTTGCCGAAATGTTTTTGAAATTGGGGGAGTTTAAATTTAAATTTGGGGACCGGATTTCTTTAAGGCGGAAGACTGTAACATTTCAGAAAAATAAAATATTATTTTTGGTAATTTTTATAATTTACTAATAAATATATTGAATATTTTTTTAGTGCGGTATAATTAAATACCGATAAATTGGGAAAATTTGTAAAATTATGGAAATTACTAAAAAGAGGGTGTTTTATTGGATTTAAGCAAATTATGAAATTTTATGATTCATTATACACTATTTTAATGCTAATCGCGATTAAATATCGCTAATCGCGCAATAAGCTTGCTTTGTGCACATGACATAACCGTGTCGTATTTTACACTTGTGTTACATTTTATAACCATAGTTTCATTTGGGATTTTTGTGTTTGGTTTTAAAAATGAAATGGAAAAGAAAAGAGAAGAAAAGAAAAGGAAAATGAAAATGTTAAACAATTGAGGGATGGGCATGAGAGAGAAAGAGGTAAGGGGTCAAACCTAAGTCATGGTCTTTGTCTCCCTCTTCATTTTCTTCATTCTTTTTCCTCTCCTCTCTCACCATTGCTGCTGCCCATCTCCCTCTTCCACTTCATCCTCACTACCACACCCCAAATCAACTCAAAATTTCATCTCCATTTCAATAAAAATGTGCACAAGCTCATAAGCTACACTTTGGACCAAGAAAGCAAGGATTTTGGATACTTGGGGCAACTCAAGAAAATTCTTGAGTTGCCAAATGAAGTATTCTCTTAACCATTAGCATAGTATTTCCATTTCTTTTACATCCATATTTGATTAGAACCGTTTTAGTGTCGTTTAGTGAGGTTAGGAAATACCAAGTTAGGGTTTGAGGAATTTTGAATTGAGATAGTGTAATTGAGCTTAGTAGTGACCTTAAACCCCCTCTAGTGATATCATATTGGACCAAAACTAGAGACAAACCCCAATCCATGAACTTTGAAATTTGGCCGATATCGTATTTTGTGTTAATTGTGATGAGAAAATTGAATCTGCTAATACTCGGGGACCTGGAAAATTATTTAGCAAACACTGAGATACAGGCAGGCACCTAAGAAGCTACCCTGAAGACCCGAGACCCAATGCCCTAACCTTGGCCGTAGAAAAATACCTTCTGGCTACAAATTGCGGCCAGGCCTGGGGCAATTTGGTTCGTGTTTGTTCTGTAGCTCCAGCTCCAGTAAATTAGACCTTCCATATGTACAAAATTGGCTAATTTCACTTATGGTAAAATCTGGGACCATTTTCTTGAGTCGCTGCATTGTTTGCGACTTCGTTTTAATTTGGGATTTGTTGTTAGATTTTGTGTTCCGTCGTCTGATGTTTGTACGTAAGCGACGGTGGTTGTTTAGTGATTTTGCAGGCGTAGGCTATAGGTTTTAACCTATGAGCGAAACGTGTTCCGTTTTGATTTTCCGACTTGATTTTAATACGCATTTGCGATTATGTATTGTTTGTAGGTCCCCCCACGTGGATTTCAAGACGACGAGGATGAGCGTAGCATCATGGACTACAGCAAGTGAAGATCAAGGTGAGTAGATATATATCTACGGGGGAAGTCAGGTCGATTGCGTATAGCACCCCCGCAGTTTGTAGTGTAGCTTATGTTATGTTATACATTTACATATGTGTTGTGAATTTGGATGATTAACAAGTAGGATCTTAGAAGATCATGGGATAAATGTTGGTGTATTTGGAATAGTGTCGTGGTTGATTTCTTAGTCGCGAACCATAGAATAGGTTTGCACACACGCACACACACCCTTGCATGCATTATTATTATTACTTGTGCGTATATAGGGATATGCATATATATATACACACACATAGGTATGGGACTAGGCATATATATATAAATATATATATATATACGTATACCTATACATGGATAATGAGGATAGTGGATGATATTCAGAGATGAGTCGATGAGATTTGGCATGATGCCACGAGATCGGTGATATGTTTTGATTCGTATTATGAGATACGACATGAGATTTTAGCGGGCCTTTAGGCTTGTGTTTTCATACACGTATATATATATATACATATATATATAGTTGGTATCAATATGTACTAGACTTAGATCAGTACCCCTAATACAGGATATGATGATAATGGATACCAGATGAATAATGAGATGAATGTGATATTTGACCCGTACCTTGATTTGGGATGCCGTACGACGGATTTACGTACGAGCTATATATTGATGATAGATCTACACTCTTGACTCGAGGATGTCATAATATATATTGTATCGTATGTGATACTATTGAGGCGGGATCACCGACTTTTATATTTATATGTATCGACTCAGATTTAGGTGGTTTCCTTACCTTTCGATTAGTCTTGTAGTTTATTTATAGATGTTCGACTAGAATCGAGTCATACCTATTTTAAACCTAACGAATCGTGAGTATTTTAAAGAGAGGCCAAGCGATTCTACGGATATTTTCAAAAGACGCATCTTTTCTTAAAAACACCATAGCCCTTATTTTTCTAAACACCACGATTCGTGATATTTCAAATGGCAAAACTGTATGACATATATATATATATATATTTATATAGATTCTTTACTGTTGCGTTTATTATTCATTTTCCGCATATTCTTTCTATTCGCATCGCATTGTATGTTTAAATGTGTTTATTGTTAGATTAAACCCATGCCGTCAGGACACCAGCACCATTATCGATGATGCGTATGTTCCACGTACACCTACTTACCAGATCACACACTTCATCATCGATAATTGCCATGTCACCACACGGTAGGATTGTTGCTTTAGGATATGACTCCTTGTATGACATATGATTAATCCAAAAATTTGTAGTTTACCGTAATCAGAAACGGCATCGCTTTGCAGCTAGCCGGTGAATACGGGTCGATCCGCAGGGATGTGTTAGTTTCTGTTTTTGTGTTATAACGAGTTGATTCAAATCGTTGTTTGGTTTTTATCGATTGAATTAAAGACGAAGTTTTGTGATAAGGAAAGACTCGTTATGGTTAGGTCAAAGGTAGGGGTGTTGAGATCTATGTTTTCACCTCTTTCAATGCCATGATTTAAGCTTTTTAGAATTATCACAACAATTATTAGCAAAGGGGATTAGGATGATCGGGAAGAAACAAAGTTTCTTCCTCTAGATCCTTGTCCTTCCTTTCCTATTAATTGTTGTGATCTTCATGGACGTCATATATGTCCGGCCTTTTATACTACGATTCACCGTTACCTTGTAGGTAGGGTGTCGTAGGGGGCGGATCATATGTGCGTGCATGAAGATTTCGTTTTAAAAATATGTTGGCATTGAAGGAGGTGAGAGACATTCGTCTCTCACTCACTCCCTTGTTCCTAACCCTAACGAGCGAGGATTTTACTCGCTCATTAGGGAATTATTACAACGAGACATTTTTATGTTTATGTTTTAAAGAGTTTGATTACGACAAATTAAACTAGCTAACTAGTGAACTACAGCAAACAAGTGATTACTAGGGCGAGTAGAACAATTAAACTAATGCAGGAATTTAAAAACTTACAATGAAAGATGATGCTCTGAATTCTCCAAAAAATCTCACTTTTATTGAATAAAAAGAGGCATGACTTTTTACAGATCTAAATTACAATTTATAAGTAAACAGAAGAGTTAGGGTTTCAGAGTCTAGCACATGCGCAATTACTGATTTGCCCACTGAAAATCTCAACACCCACAACGACGCACCGGCACAGAGAAAATGCACCGACACGGGCACATAACGACTGCGGATCCGCGGCAATTGTTGGCTTGGGCCGCGGATCCACGGCCCTCTGGTGGGCTTGGGTCCACCAATTTGCTGCACTTGGGTTGTATTGTCTTGGGCTTCCTATTTTCATATGTATTTTCTTCTTTGGGCTTCTAGGTCTTCTCCAGATCTTCAGTGAAAGCTTGTTCGTATCTTTTGGCCGTTCTCTTGACATTTTTGGACCTTGCACTGTTCTTCGTCTCGGCTTGACTAGGATCTGTCTAAATGTTGGTCAAAAGTCCCTTTTCTGTTGTTTTGTGTCTTTTTCACTGTATTTTGCTCCAAAAACCTGTATCCTGTAACATGCAACAAACGATCGTCAAAAGCATCTGTTTACTTATAAAATGCACGAAAGTGGGGCGTATGAATTGCAATATTATGATGTGAACAAATACCCCCAAACTTACCTTTTGCTCGTCCTCGAGCAAACTTATTAGTTTATTCTAACCTAGCCACACTTTCGCAGGGAAACGCGATTGCACTGAGCACGTGCAACAAGCCGTTAAACCTCTAGGTGTCCCTAGTAGGAGGAGTGTTGTCTCCTGAGGGTTTTCAGCGGATTACACCCACAAAATCCTATCAATTTGGTTTTTCAACTTTTGTTCTCCAATCAGGTTTTCTAATAAGGAATTCTATTATCGTAGCCTCGTAAATTATCCGCCCGTATTCTTCACACTTCTTTATTATGCAACTTAAGATTATACATGTTCCATAAAATTACTTAGAATTCAGCATTTCATAAGTTTTCCTTCTAGAGTTTCATCTCCACTTAGGAATTTCTATCAACTCTATTAAAGATACAAGTTTTATTTTTCATTCCTTTCTCTTATCTAAACTCTAATCACATATCCCCATGTGTGTGTAATTTTCACCCCTACACTTGGAAATTCAAATCAAGCAATCGTACTCTCGTCCATTGTCCAAAGCACTTAACTTTCTCTTACACATCCTTCATGCGACCGTTAATACTTCTTTAGGTACCAACAGCCGATTACAAGATACGTTAGGCCTTTAAAGCGTATTTCCTAGTTTTGCAACACCTAAGGCTTTAAGCAGTGACTTCCAAACCAGTTGGTCTAAGGCACTAGGTGATGAAGCACCCTCGCTAATTAATTTTCTAGCCCCAAGTAATCACAAAAACCAGTGTCCATTTTTTATTCACACTTTTTTCTTTTTTTCTTTTTATGTTTATTGTGCTAAGGACTTTAGACAAGAGTAATTCTAGGTCTCTTCTACTAATCCAAGTTTCAAGGTGCGTGATTGTGCATTTTGTAGGGTACATGTTTTCAGAATCTAAACTCAAGCTAGGAACTATCTTTCGAACTTATACTTTAATAAGAGCATTAATACCCTTCCCTCGTTTTGGCTTAACCCACGAAGTGAACCCAAAATTTGCCTATTTCTAAATAACCTACAAAGACATATACGCTCTCTCGCTAAACTTTAAGGAATGTTATTTTTAGGGTTTAAACTTGCTAAGTCTAGGATCTAGTTTTTCCTACTCAGTTAACCATTTATCAAACTGAAATCAATCAACCAAAATTGAATATAACAATTTTTATAAATTTTTCAAATTTTTCAAATTTTTATGATTTTTTTTTTGTATAAAGACGCAATGCAGAAATTAAATATGCAAAAGGAAAACAAAAATATATACAATATGCAATGCGAAGGATAACTATATACATCACCCTCTAATACCCCCAAACTTGAGCAAAGCAGTGCCCTCACTGCCCGGCCCTACGTCGCGCACGTGAGCGTGAACGTGATCTCTCCCCCCTAGAAACTAGGGTTTTATTCGTAAAAAAAAAGCTTGTAATATGCAAATTTGCAATTTGGTCCAAAAAATTAATTTTTTTTTTATTATATTTTTTATATTTTTGTATGTTTTGTGGTTTTTTTGGAAATATACATACAAATGATATACACACCCCCAAACTTATTTGAAATAGTGTCATTGGGAAACGAAGTTTAGGGGTGAAAGCGGAGGAAGATCAATCAGTGTAACTCGGCTCCTGCAAGAACAGGAGCTCCTCCGAAGGATCCGCAGTGAAGAACGGTTTTAGTCGATGCCCATTTACCTTAAATAAGGTACCATCTTCGGGGTTCTCAAGATCAACCGCACCGTACGGATAAACGGTGCGGACTACAAAAGGTCCTCTCCATCTGGACCTGAGCTTACCAGGATGAAAATGTAGCCGAGTGTCATAAAGTAGAACCTGTTGACCAGGTTCAAAAGTCTTTCGTAAAAGGTGTTTATCGTGGAACACCTTGGCTCGGTTTTTAGCAGTTATGGCATTTTCATACGCCTCATCCCTTAGCTCCTCCAACTCATTCAATTGAAGCTTTCTGTTGCTGCCCGCATCTCCTAAAGACAGATTTAGCTCTTTGATGGCCCAGACAGCTTTGTGCTCGATCTCCACTGGGAGGTGGCAAGCCTTCCCATACACAAGCCGATATGGAGACATACCAAGGTCGGTCTTATATGCAGTACGGAAAGCCCATAGTGCATCTATTAGTTTTAGTGACCAATCCTTACGGTTTTTGGAAACCGTTTTCTCCAAAATTTGCTTTATCTGCCGATTTGAAACCTCGGCTTGCCCACATATTTGGGGGTGATACGGTGTCGACAATTTGTGGGTGATAGAGTATTTACGCATCAAGGACTCAAAAGTCGTATTGCAGAAGTGAGAACCATTATCACTTATAATCGCCCGAGGGTGCCCGAATCGAGAAAATATGTGTTCTTTAAGGAATCGAACGACAACTTTATTATCGTTCGTTCGGCTGGGCACAGCCTCGACCCACTTAGAAACGTAGTCAACCGCCAACAGAATATACACATTTCCAAAGGAGTTAAGAAATTGTCCCATAAAATCTATACCCCAAACATCAAAAATGTCCACTACCAAAATGGGTTGGAGTGGCATTTCGTTTCTCCGCGAAATCCGGCCCAAATGTTGGCATCGGGAGCAGGTTTTGCAGTATTCAAATGCATCTTTGAAGAGTCGTGGCCAATAGAAACCACACTGCAAAACTTTTTCGGCTGTCTTCTTTGGGCCAAAGTGCCCGCCACATGCTTGATCGTGGCAGAAAGACACCACGCTCTTGACCTCACTCTCGGGCACACACCGACGAATGATTTGGTCGGAACAGTATTTAAAAAGGTAGGGTTCATCCCAGTAAAAATGCTTTACTTGGGACAAAAATCGAAGCTATCCTGTTTCGACCAATCATTAGGAATCAGGCCGGTGGCTAAATAATTTACAATATCAGCGAACCATGGTTCGCAAGAAACGGTCAAGAGCTGCTCGTCGGGAAAAACGTCAGTGATTGGAAGATCGAGCGTGGGCGAAGAAGGAAGTCGTGATAGGTGATCAGCTACTACGTTTTCACATCCCTTTTTGTCCTTAATGACAAGGTCAAATTCTTGCAATAAAAGGATCCAACGTATTAACCTAGACTTAGCATCCTTCTTCACAAAGAGGTGGCGAAGAGCCGAATGATCAGTATAAACAACGACTGGAGAGCCGATTAAATAAGGCCGAAATTTTTCGAGTGCGAACACAACAGCTAAAAATTCTTTCTCTGTTGTTGTGTAATTAAGTTGGGCCTCATTTAGTGTTCGGCTAGCATAATAAATCACGTGCGGCATCTTATTAATGTGCTGTCCAAGAACAGCGCCAATAGCAAAATCAGATGCGTCGCACATGTTTTCAAAAGGGTGCGTCCAGTCGGGAGATGAGAGGATGGGCGCAGTGATGAGTGAATGTTTTAAGGACTCGAATGCTTCAGTGCACTTGGAGTCGAAAGCGAAGGTCGTGTCCTTAGCCAGTAAGAGAGTCAAGGGTCTAGGAATCTTGCTAAAGTCCTTGATAAACCGTCTGTAAAAACCGGCGTGGCCAAGGAAGGCTCTGATATCTTTGACGCATTTTGGGGGAGGTAGATTACAAATCACTTCGATTTTGGCCCTGTCTACCTCGATGCCGTTTTGCAAAATGACATGTCCTAAGACAATGCCCTCTCGCACCATGAAATGGCACTTCTCCCAATTTAATGTTAGGTTCTTATCCCTGCAGCGGGTAAGAACAGCGTCAAGATGGCGTAAACACTCGTCGAAGGAGTCGCCAAAGATGGAGAAATCGTCCATAAAGATCTCCAAGAACTTTTCAACCATGTCTGAAAAGATCCCCATCATACACCGCTGAAATGTCGCGGGTGCATTGCATAACCCGAAGGGCATGCGACGATAAGCAAAGGTGCCAAAGGGACAAGTCAATGTTGTCTTGTCTTGGTCCTCTTTGGCGATGGGAACTTGATTGTAACCGGAATAGCCATCGAGAAAGCAATAGAACTCGTGCCCTGCCAATCGCTCGAGCATTTGGTCAATAAAAGGTAAAGGAAAGTGTTCTTTCCTTGTTGCGGCATTGAGTTTCCTATAGTCTATGCAGACTCGCCACCCAGTTTGGGTGCGAGTGGGAATCAACTCATTTGCCTCGTTTGTAATGACCGTAATGCCCGATTTCTTTGGCACGACGTGGATTGGGCTAACCCATTGGCTATCCGAGATAGGGTAAATGATACCGCTATCCAGACATTTGACAATTTCCTTCTTAACAGCCTCTTTCATGATGGGGTTGAGGCGCCTTTGTGGATCTCGTGCTGGCTTGGCATCATCCATTAAGTGTATATGATGTTCGACTATGAGGGGACTAATCCCCTTAATGTCCGCCATAGACCAGCCGAAAGCTTGCCGATTGTTATGTAAGACCATCAAGAGAGCCGTCTCTTGCTCAAGAGCTAGAGAGGCAGATATAATGACGGGTAAGGTCTCATTATCACCTAGATATGCATATTTTAGGTGTGTCGGCAAAAGCTTTAATTCGAGTTTAGGAGGTGAAACAATAGATGGTAGCAAAGGGGTAGTTGTTTCAAACTCGAATGATTCCATCAAAGGTTCGAACCGAGTGTACGCAACAGTGTCGGATGGTTCAACTAACTCATCCGCAAAAGCAAAAGACTCCAAATCAGGTGATGAGTCTTCGAAGTCATCAACGAAGGTAAAGCACTCAAAATCATTATCCGTGGTGAAAGCTGCGTCGGATTCTAGGAGGAACGCACTAGTGGCGTTAACATTGCTGTGGTCGAATAAAAAATTCTCGAACTCACAGTCCTCCTCCGCGATCTCATTGATCGAGCAAACGTCGAGTACGCTAGCAGTGGTTTCCGCAAGCTGACTTCCCAACTTGAAAATATTTAGCTCAATTGTCATATTGCCGAAAGATAGGTTCATTGAACCGTTACGACAATTGATCACTGCGTTGGAAGTAGCCAAAAATGGTCGACCAAGTATTACCGGAATTTGGTTCCGGGGGTTAGCAACAGGTTGTGTATCCATCACTATAAAGTCAACGGGGAAAATGAAATCCCCTACTCTAATTAACACATCCTCCAGCTCTCCCCTAGGATGGGTTATTGACCGGTCGGCCATTTGGAGAGTACAGTGAGTGGGCTTAAGCTCTCCAACGCCCAATTGCTCGTACACAGAATAGGGTAGCAAATTGACGCTCGCACCAAGATCTAATAGTGCTCTATTGATGTTCTTGTCCCCAATTGTTATCAAAATGGTAGGACACCCGGGGTCCTTTTGCTTTGGGGGTAAGGAATTTACAAGAGCATCGCTAATAGCACTTGCCACAAAAACTTTCTTTGGCACTTGCGACTTCCTCTTTTTGGTGCACAAGTCCTTTAAAATTTTGGCATATGAAGGAACTTGCTGAATTGCATCCAAAAGAGGGATGTTTATGCTAACCTGTTTGAATAACTCGACAATCTTCTCCATTCGAGGAGTTGGTTTATTGGATCTCAGCCGATTAGGAAAAGGAACATTTTGAAGGGTGGTTGAGTCCAATTTTTGTGGATCCGATTGTCGAGTTGGAACGGCACCTCGTGTAGATGTGTTCGTGTTGTGAGGAATAGGTCCGTTCAAGTTAGAAGAGGTAGAGCCATGTGGAAGGTGGAGAATAGGCTCTAAAGAAGAAGAAGATGGTGAAGAAGAAGAAGAAGAAGAAGAACCACCGGCAGGGGTGTCAGTGTTAATGCCCACATTGTTCCGCAACACTTTTCCCGATCTCAACGTGGTCACCGCATTTACGTTATGATTTTGCTGATTGTGTGCAGCATGTGCGTGACCGGGGTTGGGCAATGGTTGAGACGGGAGCTTTCCTTTTTCGCGCTCGCTCAAAGCTGCATTGAGTTGTGCAATTTGTGCCTCAATAGATTTGATACTTTGATCGTGTGAGGTGCTATTTTGCACTAAGGTTTGAATAGAAGTCTCAAGTCTTGCTGTAGACTGTGTAGATTGCTTAAGAAATGCCTCTAGACTTCTTTCGAGCGAGCTAACCTTATCATTATTAGGTTGAACATAATTGTATGGCTGGTAAGCGTTGTTCGGCACAAAATTGTTCACCTGATTAGGGTAAGGTTGTTGTTGAAATTGTTGCGGTTGATATTGAGTTTGTGAGGGTGCTTGTTGTTGTTGTGGAGGAGGAGGTCTTTGAAAATTATTATTATTATTTCCTTGGAATTGTTGATTTTGGTTCCAAGCGAAATTTGGGTGACTCCTCCACCCCGGATTATATGTCGAAGAGTACGGATCATTCCTTTGTCGTTGCTGAAATGCAGCATTTACTTGATCCTGTCCTTGAGTGGATGCATTATAAGGACACTCTTCAGTTAAGTGCGATGGATCCGCACAACAAGCACAGACAGTTCGTGGGGGTATAGCAGGGGCAGGAGAAGGCGATGAGATTTTGGTCTCAATCGCTTCTAGTTTTTTCGTAAGAGCGGCCATCTCGGCCTTCATGGCAATCGACATCTCGACTTGATGTATGCCTGCCCTAGATTGACCACTAGAAGATGATGTGGTCTTGGTACTTTCCCACTGTATTGTCTGCTCACTAAAATCCTCGAGAAACTGCCACGCTTCATCACTAGACTTAGAGAGAAAATGACCTTGACAGATGGTTTCTAGCAACTGCTTCGTTGCCGAGTTCAATCCCTCGTATAATGTTTGGCAAAGTTGCCAACTTTCTATCCCATGATGAGGGCATTGAACTAATAGGTCCTTGAATCTCTCGAAGCACTTCCAAAATGGTTCAGACGGAAGTTGTGAGAATTGAATTATTTCATTGCGGATTCTGGCAGTTTTATGGTGAGGATAAAAATTTTTTAGAAAAGCTTTCACAAACTCATCCCAATTCCTAATAGAATGTGATGCGGTGCTATATAGCCACTTCTCGGCTAGGTCACATAAGGTGAAAGGAATGACCCTTAGCCTTATAGCGTCATCACTCAATTGGGTCGTTTTCATCATAGCGCACACATTTTGGAATTTATTAATAAAGATATATGCGTCTTCAGTTTCCAAACCGTGAAATTTCGGCAGCATATTGATGAAATGTGGTTTAATCTCAAAATTGTCCCCATTTGCCGGTGGGGGTGAAAGACAGGTGGGTAAAGAGGTGCGGATGGGGTAAAAGAGGTCCTGGAGTGCGACTCGTGCGGGCGCTTCAACAGGCGGCTGGTTCGGGTTATTCGCACCTGGTGGGGGTGGAATCATTCCCGTCGGCAAGGTATTATTGGGGTCGAATCCCGACATACCTTCGGTGAAAGAAGTTTAAGGTGAAGGTAAGAAAGTGGACGGATTTTCGACTTCGGTGTCGAAGGGTTCGTTGATCGGTACCAACGAAACGCGGACTAATCGGGCGTCTGTATCCCTAGTCCAAATTGACATACACTAAAAGGGATAGTGTAGTTAGAAAAAAGAGAAAAAACAGAATGTGGGGGTGAGAGAACATCAGTGAGGGAAAGTGGTGTGGGAAATTTGCAGGTTTTCTTTTTGCGACAAGTTGCAAGTTTTGAAAAGTTTTATTTGTTTTTTTTTATGGTTTATGTGGAAGTTTTGCAAAGAGGTTTTTGAAAACGGACTCGTGACACAACTGTATCAACCACACATGCACAATCAGGCCTAGATCTAGGGTCGCCTAGGTCTACTAGACAGCTCCTAACTAGGGCTAGAAATAGACCTCAAACCGCCTCTTCACGGACAAATACGGCCAGGTAAGTGGGAAGGAACCACCACTACAGTGGGCCTAATTAATAACCACTAGCCTAGACACCGCAATGTCGGTTAGGATAAACGGCCGATGCCTACCCTAGTCCTTTTCCTATTGAGCTCGATGTCCTTAGGTCTGAGTCTAATCTTTTTTAGTTAATTGTGGTCGATGCAAAATGCTTTAGGTGGTTTCTGGGGTCCTGGGAAGGGTGATGAAATCCCCACCCAATCTGAGTTTGGTCAAATAGCCCCTTAAGTCCAATTAAATTATGCAAAACAAAAATTCACTTGCAATCAATTTTAGCGCGGCGCAAAGAAACCTGCAGCAAATCTGTTATTTAGAAGGGGAAGAAGAATTTTTAGCGCAAAGAAACCTGCAGAAAATTTTACAGTGGAGATATGGAGGTTGCAGAGGGGAAGAAAAGAGAGCAAACTGTGCAAAAATGATGTGCTGACGTGGCAAGGGAAGCACGGAACCGCGGCAGATGGCCTAGTTGTGCGGCGGAAGCGCGGCCAAGAAGTGGGGTCAGGCTGTGGAAAATTTTGTATTGTTCTGTGCTTGCAATTCCTCTCTGTTCTTATGTTCCCTTTTCTGTTTCGACCATCTGTAAAACTCCAGATCCAAAAGTCTTTGTTGTTCCTGCAAGATTCCAACAAAAAACCCTTCAAACAGATAAAGATAATGAAAATAATATTTTTGAATTTGTATTTTCTGATTTTTATAATTTTTCAAAATTTTATATCATCCCGAAATCATACAAAAACGAGAAAATTACGCCATCCCCGGCAACGGCGCCATTTGATTAATCCAAAAATTTGTAGTTTACCGTAATCAGAAACGGCGTCGCTTTGCAGCTAGCCGGTAAATACGGGTCGATCCGCCGGGATGTGTTAGTTTCTGTTTTTGTGTTATAACGAGTTGGTTCTAATCGTTGTTTGGTTTTTATCGATTGAATTAAAGACGAAGTTTTGTGATAAGGAAAGACTCGTTAGGGTTAGGTCAAAGGTAGGGGTGTTGAGATCTATGTTTTCACCTCTTTCAATGCCATGATTTAAGCTTTTTAGAATTATCACAACAATTATTAGCAAAGGGGATTAGGATGATCGGGAAGAAACAAAGTTTCTTCCTCTAGATCCTTGTCCTTCCTTTCCTATTAATTGTTGTGATCTTCATGGACGTCATATATGTTCGGCCTTTTACACTACGATTCACCGTTACCTTGTAGGTAGGGTGTCGTAGGGGGCAGATCATATGTGCGTGCATGAAGATTTCGTTTTAAAAATATGTTAGCATTGAAGGAGGTGAGAGACATCCGTCTCTCACTCACTCCCTTGTTCCTAACCCTAACGAGCGAGGATTTTACTCGCTCATTAGGGAATTATTACAACGAGACATTTTTATGTTTATGTTTTAAAGAGTTTGATTACGACAAATTAAACTAGCTAACTAGTGAACTACAGCAAACAAGTGATTACTAGGGCGAGTAGAACAATTAAACTAATGCAGGAATTTAAAAACATACAATGAAAGATGATGCTCTGAATTCTCCAACAAATCTCACTTTTATTGAATAAAAAGAGGCATGACTTTTTACAGATCTAAATTACAATTTATAAGTAAACAGAAGAGTTAGGGTTTCAGAGTCTCGCACATGCGCAATTACTGATTTGCCCACTGAAAATCTCAACACCCACATCGACGCACCGGCACAGAGAAAATGCACCGACACGGGCACATAACGGCCGCGGATCCGCGGCAATTGTTGGCTTGGGCCGCGGATCCGCGGCCCTCTGGTGGGCTTGGGTCCACCAATTTGCTGCACTTGGGTTGTATTGTCTTGGGCTTCCTATTTTCATATGTATTTTCTTCTTTGGGCTTCTAGGTCTTCTCCAGATCTTCAGTGAAAGCTTGTTCGTATCTTTTGGCCGTTCTCTTGACATTTTTGGACCTTGCACTGTTCTTCGTCTCGGCTTGACTAGGATCTGTCTAAATGTTGGTCAAAAGTCCCTTTTCTGTTGTTTTGTGTCTTTTTCACTGTATTTTGCTCCAAAAACCTGTATCCTGTAACATGCAACAAACGATCGTCAAAAGCATCTGTTTACTTATAAAATGCACGAAAGTGGGGCGTATGAATTGCAATATTATGATGTGAACAACATATTGGCGCACATGCATATTGTACACTCATATTTGCGTATATACCCACTTGTACATCCATACTGGCATACATACATATTTGTACATACATAGATGATTCTGGCTTGATTTTGGAGATTTTGGAACCGCATGATATATTTTTTAAACTGGATTCATTTAAAGAGCGTTTTCCCCTCGATATGTGCATATTATTGTTTTATGTTACATGATATACTGATATGCTTACATTTCTATTATATGTCGCATACATCATTCTTTATGATTATACGCATTGAGATATGTTGTTTCCATGATATTTCTGGATTTGAGAATCGTGGGTATTTTAAAAAAAAGTATGTACTATTTTAAAAACCCGGTTTCTCTTGATATAATATTTCAGCAGCCACCATGAGTTTTATCGGTTCTGATATATATATATATATATATATATACCCCATGCGAGGAGGCGTCGTGGGCCGTGTGCGGGTACATGGTAGGGCCCGGAGGTACCCCGAGATAAGAAAGGTATGTCGATGGACCACGCCGATGAGCCTGACAGGGGAACCATTCCTACCGGTGATAGTATTTGGGCTCGACGGATATCTGGAGGTTACCGACCGGAATCGAGAGATGATATGGACCGATCCGGACTGACGGAGCCCGTGGGCCGATCCGGACTGTTGGAGCACGATATATGAGGATTTACATGCCGATGCTGGGCATGGGTTTCATGATGTTTTCGAGTGTCGATACTAGACACTCAGGTCCCATGATTTTGATGTGTCGCGAGGGACACACGTTGATTTATATTCTCATAAATTCATGCATTTGCTTTTATGACTTTTACATGCATGATGTTGTTATGTCATTGGTTTACACGTCGACTAGATCCACATGCATACAGGCATTGATTACATAGTTGGATGATATCCACATATTTATAGACTTCATGGCATAGTTGACATTGATTTCATGATGATTACATTGATCACACCTCATGTTTATGATATGTTGCTACCTAAGACACTGACACGAGCACTTTGTATTACACCGATATATAGATGTTTACCCTTGCCACCTTATCATGCTTTAGACTTTATCATTTTGAGGATATATATTTCTGATCGTTTTGACCTATGATTGAGTCATACATGCGATTTCTGCTCTGTGGTGTTTTCTACTCACGAGTTGGCAACTCACCCCCGTTGTGCCACGGTTTCTTGTAAGTTTTGCCGTACAGGTTTCATTGTGGCTTTCTGGCACACTGCTCCCTTTCCGAGTGATTACTTGGGTAGGTGGGTTCACTCTCATCGTGACCACCCTTGTATTTTATTTTCATTGTTGTATCTAGAAACTCCATCAACCAGACTTGTACATTTATTTCAGACGTAGAAACCAGTTGTATATATTCTTTCGACCTTAGAGTCGCGTGTTGTATTAGTATGGTTATCTTGATGATTTTGATTTTTTTTTTGAGTTTTGATCCTCACCCTTCGGCGTTGTATATTATATTGCTTGCGTGGTTGTGACCGTCGATTGACGAAGAATTAGCTCCCTCTTGGGGCTGCCTTTTATCATTGATGTATATATTATTCATGTTGTACCCCGTTCGGGGCTAGTATTTACAAAGGAAACTCTGCCGAAATTTTCTGAAAAAAAACTTGGATTTTAAAAAACGCATAATTTGACTTATACTATTAAAACCACTTCTTTGGAACCATTTTTCCTTCATTTATTATTTAAAATGGTTTTAGATTTCTGGGCTTTTGGCTTACTTGAATTAGATGGGGTCCTATAGACTTCATATGATTCAAGGGCCAGTCATGTGCCATTTCGGGTCGTGACACAAGTACACATCCTAAGGCTTTATCAACATGTGACGGCAAGACAACATCACTTATACAAGTCAACTTGTTAAGATAAAGTGCAATCAGATAGCATATTATCATGTGGAGCAAGAAAGTCCTCCCTATATATGTCCAAGCATCCACTACAATATACATCCCATGTACAGTAATGGCCTCTAGGACATACTTATAACTAACAATCTCCCACTTGCACTAAGGCCATCTGTTGTACTATCGTATACCTTACAATATAGCAGTGGTTGTTGTATCCCATACTCAACCATCCCAAAATCTCTCAAATAGTATTTGGGGAAGTAGGCCTTGGTGAGTGGATCCGCCGTGTTATCCTACGTGTCAAATCTTCTTGTAACGTTTCTGAAATAGTTTAGGCGAATTTTCAGTTAATTGGTAAATAAGTTGGGTTTTTCCGTAAAAACCAAGAAGTGATCATTTCCCAGTATAGACTTGAATGCACCCAGTTTGACTAGGAAATTGCTAGTTTATGGTATTTAGTGGTCGCACGAAAATTTTGGTTCACTTTAATATTTTCCCTAATTAAAATAATTTTATAAGTTGTTAATTATGCACTTAATTAGTGGTAATTACAATTTTGTGTGGATTAATTAAGCTAATATGAATCCATTCTAATTTAGTCACTAGATTAAGCACTTTGGCTTCTTTCCAATAGATATTGGAAAAATATCTAGATATTTGTTGAATTAATGAAATTTTTAATTAAAGAATTAGGAGGTGGCTTTATGTAAAGTGTTTTATTAAGCTTTTAAGGTGTTTTAAACCTAGAAACATCAAAAAATTCCATTCTCTTCATGCTTTTGGCCCAGCCTATCCTTGGCTGCCCAAAACATTTCCCTACTTCATTTTTCACTTCTCAAAGCTTCTAAATTCATCAAAAATCAAAGAAAAATCGCACAAACTCTAAATTAAATCCCTACCCATTTTTCATTAGCCTAATCTAGCTTGGATCAAGATGAAAGATAGCATTTTGGAGGTTTTTATGTTGATCTAGTTGCAAGTTCTGGATCAAGTTTATGAGCTATAAATACTAACCCTAAGCTTTTGTATTGTTTAAATACCTTAATCTAATTATTAGATGTTTTATTATAGATTTAATTAGCATGTTTGGAATTCTAGAAAAGGGTTATGAAAAATCAAGTTAGGGTTTGATTTGTTAAAATGGTAAATCAAGAAGTGTAGTCTTGGAAAACATTATCAAATTGTGAGAATATTATTTGTTATTTTTCCTAATTATCTTTTAAGCATAATTGTTTACTAAATCCTTTTTGGGTGAGATTAAAATTGTAGTAAAGATTTTGGTGACTTAATTAAGCCGCTTTGTGATGATTGTGATCACTAGAATTGTTTAAACATCTATCTTCGTGCTAAAATGATTTAAAGATACTTACTAGTTTTTCGGTAAAATTAGACGTGGGTTTTAATTGTCGTAGAGATGACGTAAATATTATTATCTATAATAATTATTTCATTGTGAATGAGTATTGGTACGATTGGGATTTTGGTGTGGCGGTTTTCATGAATAGCGACCCTAGTTAGGGTTTTGGCTATGTTTTCCGGTATTGGGATTTCTTGGTTTTGCGACTGGATATTGTATTTGGTCGTTGGACGTTTGTACGTCAACGATGAGGGTTTTTTGGTTGTTTTGCATGTGTAGGCTATAGGTTCTAACCTATGAGCGCACCGCGTGCCGTATTTGGATTTCGGAATTTGGTGTTAATAGCTTTGCGATTTCATATTGATTGTAGGTACATTAGCTTGGATTCCGATACTACGAAGTGCATCGACTACGGCTAAGCGAGGAGTTTAGCAGGTGAGTAGATTTATATCAACGGGGAAAGTCGGGTGGATGGCGTATAGCACCCCCGCGAATTATGAATGGTACTGATATATACATAGAATACCGTAGGAGAAACCTACAATTGAACACTATTGATGTGGTTAAAGAATATAGTTAGAGGTGATGTTAATGATTTAGTATATATCGATATATGAGATGAAGGCTATAGTGACATAACACTTGGAAATTTATATGTTAGAATGCATATGTAAAATGACTTGATGTGAGGGATTGATGAAATGGAAAGAGTATACGATGAGATATAATGAATTGGTTGATATGTCGTTGTATGGAAGAAATAGCTGATACCTTGCCGATCCCCTGATACGAGATTTATACGGATGTGACCTGAGAGATAGGTATACTTATGTGGATAATGATTGCATAATGAGTGATATGTCGTACAAGACTTAGATCCGTACCCCCGATGTTGTATAGGTTGATAGAATCCCTAATTTGTTTAATGCTGCCGTATGATAGATTACCGTACGCGATGAGTTTTACTTGTTGATTTATTCATACCCTTGATTAAAGGATGTCGTACGATGGATTATACCGTACGTGATATTGTGAGGCTGGATGTCGATTGATAGATTCACCAACTCGGTCTTCTTAGATACGTATACCTTATAGCATTTAGTTCATGATGTGCATTATGCTGCATTCATATTATTCTCATTGCATTTCATATACCTATGCTAGTACACCTATACCATTATCGTTGATACGTATATTACACTTACACAGATTGCCGGCTCACACACTTCATCGTCGATAATTGCTATGTCACTTACACAGTAGAATTGCTACATCATGCTATGATATATTTGCCATGTTCACATCACTATGCTAAATTGCATGATATATTGGTTATGCTCACACCATTATGCTATGTTGCATGATTTACTTGCTATGATCACATCACTGTTCCATGTTGCATGATATACGGATATGCTTACATTCTATTTATGTCGCATACATCATGCTTTATGATTATACGCATTGGGATATGATGTTTTCATGTAATTTTGTGATTTGAAACAGTGGATATGTTTTCAAGAAATTATGTATTGTTTGAAAACTCGGTTTCTCTTGATATGATATTTCAGTGCGTCCACGATGAGTTTTCTCGGTTCTGAGATTTTTGTTAGATACCCGATTCGAGGAGCGGTAGGCACCGTCTGCGGGTACATGGTGGACCCGGTATGGTACCCCGGGGCTAGAAATGTATGTCGTGGACTAGCCGATGAGCCTGGCAGAGGGAGCACTACCTACCAGTGATAGAATTTAGGCCTGGTGGTAACCCGGAGGATACCGACCAGAGTCATGAGATTGATATGGGCCGATCCGGACTGACGGAGCCCGTAGGCCGATCCGGACTGACGGAGACCGAGATATTGATATTGGCCGATCCAGACTGACGGAGCCCGAGGGCCGATCCGGACAGACGGAGCCCGAGATATAAGAATTTACGTGTCGATGCAGGACACGGGTTTCATGATGTTTCGAGTGCCGATGTTAGACACTCAGGTTCCATGATTTTGATGTGTTATGAGGGACACACGTTGATTTTTATCCTCATATTTACCTGCATATGTTTTCATGATATTTACATGCATGGTGTCCTTGTGTCATTGGTTGACACGTAGATGAGATCCACATGCATGCTGGCATTGATTATATGATTGGATGATATCCACTTGCTGATAGGCTTTGATTATGTGTTGGCACATATGCAGATACGGTCCCCCTAGATATCTTAGTATTACCTTTATGATATAGTTGACCTAGGAATCGTTGTTTATTTTAATTTCTACTAGATGATGTTTTCTACTCACGAGTTGGCAACTCACCTCCGTTGTGCCACAGTTCTTGCAGGTTGACCGTATGGATCAGTAACGACATCGCTGGAACACAACTGTTTTTGGGTGATTTGCTTTTGGTAGGTGTAACATGTTGGATCGTGTTATTCTTTTATTATTATTCCTATTGTATCTAGTCAACTCCATCAAATCAAAAACTAGAAATTGTATATGTTGAAGACTTAGAAAGACTTGTAGTTACGAGACTTGAGCGATAGGTTTTATGTTCGCTTTTGGGGTTGATGTCTTGCTTTGCCTTATTTCCTTGTGTGGATCTTCGCCGTTGGGCGTCATATATATATTTATGCTTGTGGTGGTTGTTTCCTCCGTTGGGCGTGATTTGCTCCCGTTTGGTGATACTTTATTTATATTCTGTGTTGTACCCATTTTCGAGGCTAGCTTTTACAAGGGAGGTGCTGCCCAAATTTTTCAAAAGAAAAAAAACATGATTTATTATACCTTTATTTCAAAGCTTCACTCCTTTATTTCTTATAAAGGTTTAGATTTCTGGGTTTCAGCTTACTTAAATTTCGTTACGCCTGTAGACGTCGCGTGATTTAAGTGCTGGTCACGAGCTAATATTTCGGGTCGTGACAAAGTTGGTATCAGAGCGCTAGGTTTAACCTCGGTTCGAGTTTAAGTTTGACTATGTGGAGTCTGGGGCGTAATATATTTTGGAAGCTAGGCTTGACCTCACGGAACTTAGACTTGAACAAGGGGGTTTTAGACCCGAACTTTTGTTACATAGGCTGACTCTGATTGATGTAGTGGGTAGCTTGAGTAGAGTGACGTACCGTACGTATGTTCCGCGGCATATTTACGATACAATACTCCACTTAAGTGACCTTAGGATGTGCATATCTTGAGACTTGTGATTCTTTTCGTTCCCCTAATTATATATCAATTTAAGATCCTTGATTCTATTCGTTTCCATGACCATACCCTCACTGATTCCGTTTCTCCTTATGATCAAGTATTCATTATGGATCTGTTGATTCATTTCATCCCTATTATCTATTTTCGTCGATACATGATTGAGCTTCCTGTCACCATGGTTTGAGCGCAGATTGAGCTGCTGCTAGTGATGCGGTCAGGGCGAGCTCGTCGTGGACGAGTACTGACCATCGTGATTTCTGGTAACATGGGAACGTATCGATATAGTGTTGTGTTGTAACCTCTCGTTTGAGACGAGTGTGCGGTTTTGTACCGGATAATTGGGCCATTGTTAGAGGCTGCTTGTTGTGAGAGGACTGTTGATGCACAGCCTACCTCAGAGATTGTGATGCCATCTACCGTGCAGACAGATGACCCAGCTGTTGCTGAGATTGAAATGATGTCGCTTCCAGAACTTACGAGTTGAGATCGCTAGAGCTTCCAGGCAGTGATGCGACAGGTGATAGCTAGTCTATCTTGAATTAGAAGATGAAGGTGATTCGTCAGATTTGACACGCCGACGCAGACCCAGTTGAGTTGAAGATTTCTAGTGTGGAGAATCTTACTCAGATTTAGCGTAGATCGATCCAGAGATGACGTTCGTTGGATGCTCCGATTGGAGATCAGTAAAGTGGACCGGTTTCAGATAGAGGACCTAACCCAGATGCATTATGAGTTGATCGAGAACGGACGAATATGGAGTATTCCTCCGATGGTTGAGATGAGTTCCCGAAGACGTGTTCGGCTAGATATCTTCTGCAGAGTGATGAAGATACCTAGTTCGTGATTTCGAGTCCGTGTGAGAGATTCCGTATTGACTGTACCCGAGAACTTTTGCAGTGCACAGATAGCAAGACGTCAAAGTGGACGATAATAAGGATGAGTGGAACAAGAGGTTCGTTCGTGATGCTGACGAGCTGTTGTTACTCCCCGTCAAGATTAGAGATCTTATATGTATACAGAGGCGTTGGGATACGGCCAGTTCCCGAGGAAAGGTTGTGCTGAGAATGCAGATGTCCAGAAAGTGAGAAAAGAATTATAAGAGTACCAGCCTCCGTATAGTTCGGCATAGGCGAGATCGGAAGAGACCATGAGCAGGTTCTTTCCACGACACTGCTGCAATAAGATTTGCACCGAGGATCAGTTTTGTTACGTGTATTCATAGGGCCAGAGGCCGCCGCCAATGACATGCAACTTTACGAGTGATCAGACTAATTGGCCGAGAGATGACCTGAGGAGTGCCAGAGCGAAATCGTTTCCGTTAGCACACCTGAACGGGCCGATGAGCCGATAGAGTGCGAGATTGGTAATCCACAGAGAAATAAGGACCCAGAGACAGAGGACGCCAGACTGTGAGCAAGAGGCAAGCGGATGATCTTGCTCTGCCAGTTTTAGGTGCACTGTTATTTTTTCGACATTGTAGGAGGTGTAGCTCAATATCATTTGTTGCGATTTGCGTTTGTGATCCGAGTATCACGCTTATATCGCTTGGATTTGAGTTTTGATGATTGAATTTCTTGATATTGTTTTCGTGCACCATGGCTGCACCTACTGGATATTTACCTTTTGTGTACAGTTATTGCACTTGGGATACGTTTTACACACTGTTGTATTGGTTTATGATTTGTGCATATCTATTTGCACTTGATATTGATTTTTGAGCCTTGGCTGCACAAGTTGATGATTTCATGGATTTCATACGGTTGATTTGATTTTTATGCATGTGGTACGCATTCGATTTGATTTTTGAACTCGGTATAACTCATGTATGCTTGCAGTTCATTGATATGTATTTTATGGATGTAGTTGCACACGTTTATGATTTTTGTACACCTTGGTATACTCGGTGTTGCTTTTATACGCATTTGAGTTATTAATGAGTTCTCGTGCATTTGTTGCACTGGATTGGGTATTTCATGCACTGGATGCACTAGATTTATATTTCGTTCATTTGTTGCACTAGATTGTTATTTCGTGCATTGGTTGCACCGGATTTATACTCCGAGCCTTGGTTGCACCCGATTTATGTCTTGAGCATTTGTGTTACCAGATTTGTGATTTTGTGCGCATCGGATGCACTTGAATGAGATTTTATACGTGCATGTTGGATGCAGTTGACTTAGGTTTTATTCGTGCATGACGGATGCACGTGATTTGGATTTTTTTTGTGCATGTTGGGCGCATGATGTGAGATGTGATTTTGTGCACACCGGATGCACTCGATCGGGATTTTCTTTCGTGCATGCTAGTTGCACTAGATTGAGATTTTTGTGCACTGTAGATGCACTAGATGTTGTAGTCGTGCACACCTATTGCATTGGACAGATGTTTTCGTGCACACCATTGCACTTAGTTTTGCTTTTGTGCATATTGTAGCACCTGTATTTGGATTTGATTTCCATGCGCACTAGACGCACCTAATTATTGGACACGCCTTTTGAGGCTGATTTTCCCCTTGAGCCCTTTGTTTTCATGATGAGCACTATATTATGTAGTAGCCGAAAAGGACTGATCGGAGGACAGTGCCTGAGTATTTTGCTTGCATAAAAAGTTCATCAAGAGGTTTTCAAAAAAGAGCCATAGTCTCGCCATTTCTTACACGTCCACGAGTGACACGAACGTTTACAAAGGAAAAACCTTTTGGGATATTTTAAAAGGGCGGAAGGTATATTTTGAGCAAAACATATATGAAAGTATATTATTACTTTACAAATGAGCGTCCATCACTTGTGCCGTGAGTTACAAATCACACGGCGATTCAGAAAAGATTCTGCATATGTTTATTTCAGTTTTTGGAGATTTTTCAAAAAGGATGGGTACTATATACATATTATAGTAGATGCTTAATGTATATTGAATTTCAGTAGTGGATTTCAAGATCTGTATCTCCATTGTAACTCCAATGATATGCATGCATGTCCGATAATTTGCGTGACGCTTGACGGAGCTCGGTTTTGAGTTTCATACACGGTTTCAAGCGCATGCGACGCGCTATGTTAATTCTGTTACTTCCGTGAATTCGGATCCCTGTTGATTGAGTTGGATTTTGAAATGTTTTAGTATTGGGGGTTTAAATTTAAATTCGGGGACCAAATTTTTTTAAGGGGGGAAGATTGTAACGTTTCTGAAATAGTTTAGGCGAATTTTCAGTTAATCGGTAAATAAGCTGGGTTTTTCTTAAAAACCTAGAAATGATCATTTTACAGTATAGACTTGAATGCACCTAGTTTGACTAGGAAATTGCTAGTTTACGGTATTTAGTGGTCGCATGAAAATTTTAGTTCACTTTATTATTTTCCCTAATTAAAATATTATTATAAATTGTTAATTATGCACTTAATTAGTGGTAATTACAATTTTATGTGGGTTAATTTTGCTAATGTGAATCCATGCTAATTTAGTCACTAGATTAAGCATTTTGGGTTCTTTCCCAAAGATCTTGCAAAAATATCTAGATATTTGTTGAATTAATGAACTTTTTAATTAAACAATTATGATGTCGCTTTATGTAGAGTGTTTTATTATGATTTTAATGTGTTTTAAACCTAGAAACTTCCACAAAATTCCATTCTCTCCATGCTTTTGGCCGAACCTATTCTTGGCTGCCCAAAACATTTCCCCACTTCATTTTTCACTTCTCAAATCTTCTAAATTCATCAAAAATCAAAAAAAAACAACCCACAAACTCCAAATTAAAGCCCTACCCATTTTTCATTAGCCTAATCTAGCTTGGATCAAGATGAAAGATATCATTTTGGAGGATTTTATGTTGATCTAGTTGCAAGTTTTGGATCAAGTTTGTGAGGTATAAATACTAACCCTAAGCATTTGTATTGTTTAAATACATTAATCTAATTATTAGAAGTTTTATTATGGCTTTAATTAGCATGTTTGGAATTCTAGAAAAGGGTTATGCAGAATCAAGTTATGGTTTTGATTTGTTAAAATGGTAAATCAAGAAGTGTAGACTTGGAAAACTTAATCAAATTGTGAGAATGTTCATTGTTATTTTTCTAATTATCTTTTAAGCTTAATTGCAAACTAACTTTTACTAAATCCTATTTGAGTGAGATTAAAATTATAGTAAAGGTTTGGGTAACTTAATTAAACCGCTTTGTGATGATTGTGATCACTAGAATTGTTTAAACATCTAGCTTCGTGCTAAAATGATTTAAAGATGCTTACTACTTTTTCGGTAAAATTAGACGTGGGTTTTAATTGTCGTAGAGATGATGTAAATATTATTATCTACGATAATTATTGTGTTGTGAATGAGTATGGGTATGATTGGGTTTTTGGCGTGGCGGTTTTCATGAATAGCGACCCTAGTTAGGGTTTTGGCTATGTTTTCCGGTATTGGGATTTCTTGGTTTTGCGACTGGATATTGTATTTGGTCGTTGGACGTTTGTACGTCAATGACAAAGGTTGTTTGGTTGTTTTGCATGCGTAGGCTATAAGTTCTAACCTATTAGCGCACCGCGTGCCGTATTTGGATTTTGGAATTTGACGTTAATAGCTTTACGATTTCATATTGATTGTAGGTACATTCGCGTGGATTCCGAGACGACGAAATGCATCGACTATGGCTAAACGAGGGGTTTAGAAAGTGAGTGGATTTTATCTACGGGGAAAGTCGGGTGGATGGCGTATAGCACCCCCGTGAATTATGAATGGAACTGATATATACATAGAATACCGTAGGAGACACCTACATTTGAAAACTATTGATGTGGTTAAAGGATATAGTTAGAGGTGATATTAATGATTTAGTATATATCGATATATGAGCTGAAGGATATAGTGACATAACACTTGGAGATTTATATGTTAGAATGCATATGTAAAATGACTTGATATGAGGGATTGATGAAATGGAAAGAGTATACGTTGAGATATGATGACTTGGTTGATATGTCGTTGTATGGATGCGAGTCGATAAAAAATAGTTGATACCTTGCCGGTCCCCTGATACGAGATTTATGAGGATGTGACCTGAGAGATAGGTATACTTATATGGATAATGATTGCATAACGAGTGATATGCCGTACGAGACTTAAATCCATACCCCCCATATTATATAGGTTGATGGAATCCCTGATTTGTTTACTGCTGCCATACGATAGATTACAGTACGCGATGAGTTTTACATGTTGATTTATCCATACCTTTGATTAAAGGATGCCGTACGATGGATTGTACCGTACGTGATGTTATGAGGATGGATGCCGATTGATAGATTCACCGACTCAGTCATGTTAGATACGTATACCTTATAGCCTTTAGTTCACGATGTGCATTATGCTGCATTCATGTTATTCTCGTTGCATTTCATATACCTGTGCTAGTACACCTACACCATTATCGATGATGCGTATGTTACACTTACACAGATTGCCGTCTCACACACTTCATCATCGATAATTGCTATGTCACTTACACAGTAGAATTGCTACATCATGCTATGATATACTTGCCATGTTCACATCACTATGCTAGAATGCAAGATATATTAGTTATGCTCACACAGTTATGCTATGTTGCACGATTTACTTGGTATGATCACATCACTGTTCCATGCTGCATGATATACGGATATGCTTACATTCTGTTTTATATCGCATACATCATGCTTTATGATTATACGCATTCAGATATGCTGTTTTCTTGAGATTTTGAGATTTGAGAACCGTGGATATGTTTTCAAGAAATTATATATTGTTTGAAAACCCGGTTTCTCGTGATATGATATTTCAGTGCGTCCACCATGAGTTTTCTCAGTTCTGAGACTTGTGTTAGATACCCAATTCGAGGAGCAGTAGGCACCGTCTGCGGGTACATGGTGGACCTGGTATGGTACCCCGGGGAAAGAAATGTTTTTCGTGGAGTAGCCGATGAGCCTGGCAGAGGGAACACTACCTACCCGTGATAGCATTTAGGCTCGGCGGTTATCTGGAGGATACCGACCGGAGTCGTGAGATTGATATGGGCCGATCCGGACTGACGGAGCCCGTGGGCCGATCCGGACAGACGGAGCCCGAGATATTGATATGGGCCGATCCGGACTGACGGAGCCCGAGGGACGATCCGGACAGACGGAGCCCGGGATATGAGGATTTACGTGTCGATACTGGACACGGATTTTATGATGTTTCGAGTGTCGATGTTAGACACTCAGGTTCCATTTTTTGATGTGTCGCGAGGGACACATGTTGATTTTTATCCTCATATTTACCTGCATATGTTTTCATAATATTTACATGCATGGTGTCGTTGTGTCATTGGTTGACACGTAAATGAGATCCATATGTATACTGGCATTGATTATACGGTTTGATGATATCTACTTGCTGATAGGCTTTGATTATGTGTTGGCACATATGCGGATTGTTAGTGTATATGCCCTAGGGGCCATTATTGTATCATACTAGCTTGTATATTACTTAATGGAAGCTTGGGATATTCACAGTTATATTACCAGTCTTGCTAAACATGGTAGTATGCTACTTGGTTATATCTATCATAATATGTATGTCCGTATTGATAGAGCCCATAGGATCTTGCTTGACTACCAGCGTTGTGATGGCAGTCACACTAGTGGGGGCTGGGTAGTCTACAAGCACATCCTTTTTCAGGTCCCTAGTCGTAGGATTATTGAGACAGGGCATCGATACTCCGGAGTAGAGTAGACTAGTGTGTACGCTTCTCATCCCAGTTGGGGAGATGGTCTATCCAACAGCCATCAGTACGTCGTACTGGAGATAGTACACAGGTGCTCGTTGGGTTACGGGTACACCGGACAGGACTCGCAGGGAACTGTTGGTTGGTATTATACCCGTCGTCAGTTAACAGTTCCAAGGTGACATGAGTACAGCATAGTCCGCAGACTTGACACTGCTACTTTGCCTCGAGTGTGTCCCACTGTTCTTAGATTGCTACCCTACCACGGCTCAAAAGAGTCGTGCAAACAGGTAGCAGTTGGGTGCAGTCCCGAGCACTTGGAGGCAGTAGTGGTTAGACAGGATTCGTCTCTCCCGGTATTGGGAGTTGATATCGCGCTGTGTATGGAGAGCCATTACGCAAAGTCCCTGGCCAGGGCAAGCGAGATTTACTAGTAGGTTTTTCTAGTAGTTTCTCAATGTGTAATGGGCTTCGCTCCGACACGACTTATACCGCTTTTAGGGGACTGACGCTTGCCGCCCCCCTAGGCCCGATATGCGATTGTCCTAGACGAACAGACCGGACTGTACAGAGATTGTCACACCAGGCTCAGTAGGAGTTCAGATGGGTTTCCTCATCGTCCTTCTTGTCGACATTTACCTGGGGACCGTTACGTACAGCTAGTGCCGCTTGCGGTCTGTGGTTAAAGCCGGTGCCAGCGTAGTAGTCGAGTCTTTAGATTCCCACACAGAGAGTTTCCCTGCACCGGGCGAAACGATATAGAGGTCGTATGGTTTTTCGACAGGGTTCGGACACACACGTGCATTTATGCACGTACGATGTTCGGACAGTTTTTGCTAGCCGGCTTTGGTTTAAGCCAGATTTTAGTATCGGATTATTGGATTTATACAGTCTAAAGTTTTTCCGTGTTTTCACGGATAGGAGGGGCGTCCTCGTAATTTGGCGAGAAGCTTCTAGAAGGATGATGACTTGGGTGCTAAGGTGGCATTTGCATTTATTGATTTAGTGACTCATTTGTGTGATTCATTCATGTAGTTAATGGTGCATTAAATGGCTAATGACTTTTGAGATGAATCACACATAATGAATAAATGAAGCATGATGATAAATGATTTGATTTATTCATTTAATAAATCATTATGCTTCATATATTCAAATGATATCATTCTCACTCTCACCTTCTCTCTCTTCAAGCTCTCTCTCTTCAAACCCTAATCCTAACCTCTCATGTGTTGAGATCAAGGATTAGCAAGACTCATTAATCCATAATCACACTCTATATTCCCTAGGTGACTTTGATTAGCAATTGGAGTAACCTAGTTTCCTCAAGTTATAGGCAAAGCTTGGAGTAGAAGCTCTCGTGTGGATCGTCTATTACATAGAGGAGGCCGACGAGGAGGTGGTTAACGAGAAGAAGAAGGACTTGGTTAATTAGGTATAATCTTTTTTCATAGTAGCTAATTCCTCCTATGATAGTGTTAGTTATAGTTAAGCAAAGATCCTTTCGGTTAGTCGATGTTGTTTGAAACAAAATGATTGTTTTTCGTATTTCCGCCTCCCCGCAAGTCGTGGGGTGTACAACGTCAACTTACTGTGGTATTAGAGCCTCTCTAAACCATAACTAACTTATTAGCAAAGTCGTTAGAAATTCGATCGCAAAACGAACCGGAAAAAACATCAAATTCACCAACTTTCTGTCGATTTTAAAACAGGGTCCAAAATTTTTTCAAGGACCCTTAAAATTACAAGCAGGGAAACTTAAGAAAATTGGACAAATTTGGGGTCCTAACTCGGCCAAACCGCCGCGGATCCGCGGCCGATCCAACCGATCCGCCGTGAAACCGCCGCCGAGTTGAAGCCGAGTTGACTCAAATTTCCCCAAAACTCTTCTGTGATTATTTTGTTCTTTCTGGAATGTTTATTTTCTGCTCAAGTCTCAGATGCACAGAGAAGTTTTTGGAGTAGAATCTATTGTGTTTGTTCGATCGAAATCCTACGAAGTTTGGCTAATTAGATTATATCTGTGATTTGTATAATGTGTTCGTAAACCTCCACTAACTGCTAGTATGTCGGTTGGCAGGGGGTTGCACATTTCTGTAATGATTTTACTGTTTGTGTTTATGAACTTGATTGGATCGTTGTGATGATTAGCCGGGGTTTGAGATAGGTTTTAATATTCAATCATTCGATCTAAATTGTAATTTGCTGTAATACTCTTTTGCGGGACACATCCAGGTTGCGGTTGTAGCCACCGTTGTATTATTCCATTTACTGATTTTTGCTCCAAGGACAGACCCAAGGTGGGGTGCACAAACTACCGGGTACTTTGAAGTGTTTAGTGGCCTACTCACATTGTAGAGGGAGACCGCTTCACTTCGGGTACTTGGCGGGTAGTTTTCCATACCCGTAGGGGTCTAGGATGGGGTAATGGCTATTCATCACAACTGTGTAATCCGTCTTTCGTTGCAGGCTGAAAGGAAACGCGGATTGCTTGTATATCCAATAATGTTCATCTGTGATCTGGAATGCCTATTATTGCGTCTGACAAATGTACAATATCTATATATGATAGTTATTTAGTCGTCACTTATGTTTTACACCCGCGCTAGCCCAGCCTCTGCTCTGTCGTTAGTTAAGTAACCTAACTGGTGATGACGGGACCCAGTAGCGAATGCGGATGGCATAAGAGGACGTTGTATTTTCGTTGTTTTCTGCAATGATAGGTTAATTGATGGGACACATTATATTAATGCCAAGAAAATAAACCAAAGTTGAATCGTTGGAACAGTTTAAAAGAAACCACTCGCTTATTTTAAAACAGTGGATATTTTTTTTAAATTGCCAAGCTTTAACCACTCCTTTTAAAAAGCTATCAGGTTCCTTCGGTCATATCAAGTTCACTACGTTCACGGTTTCCCTAAAAACATTCGTAGCCCTCCATCATTTCATTTGGGTATTTAGTAGTATTCAAGCTATGTATTTTGACCTAACACCAAGGCATAGTGTTTGGTAGCTGCTGGGTATTCATTTGTTGCATAAATAGATGAGTTAGTTTGGGACAGTCGTATTATCATTTGGCTAACGTCAGTGGTATGTAAGGATGGGTTCAAATTAACAAGATAATGATGGGTAGAACTTGACATGTGACTTATGACATTTTGACATAACGCCAAGGTCATAAGAGCATGGGGCAAAAATTTATATCGGGAATTTCTAAAGAAACTGAAATTTGCAAAGAGATGCATACCATTTAGAGTGTGATGAATGTTGGTAGGATTCCTTCAGCATTATCACACGATGATATTTGGATCCCGATCCTACTGTGAGTATATGCTACTCATCAGGAGATTCTTCACTTAACGATCAATGCTATAAACCAAGTAGGTGCCGAGAAAGGTGTCAACGGGGCTACACCCCCAGAGAAAAGAGGTTATTTAATTAAGGAACTTCGCGAAAGTGTTGGAAAACCTCCCTCGAAGTACCGACACCGGCCTGGCTGAACGGTTAAGCAAGTATTGTACAGTGAGAATAGTACTGGCTAGTTCTTCCTTTTTGGTTTGAGGAGGGATTCGAGAAACAGTGGGAGCCATCCAGTTTAGATAAACAAAAAGCCACTCTAAACTTGCAATAGCATCATGCTAAAGTGTTGCTTCTATCTCTCATTGCAGCGACCTAAAACATGACAGGCCTTAAGTTACTATTAGAGAAAAATATACCGACAAGGCCAAACTATAAAGATTGGTTGTGGAATGTCAAAATGGTTTTGACTTATGACAAATTGGGGTATGTCCTTACTACTAAGGCCCCTGCAGTCCCTGGTCCTAAATCCAGTCTTGCGGATAAGGAAATCCATAAAACATAGGAATTAGATTATGCGAAGGCCAAGTGCATCGTGCTTGCCTCGATGAATAATGAACATCAGAGGAGGCACGAGGATATGGATCTTGAATCCATATTTTTCCATACAAAGGATCTGTATGGGGAGCAATCTCGTATAGCAAGATACGAGACCTCGAAGAACCTGTTTCAGGCGAGGTTGGCCGTCGGATCGTCTGTAGGAGAACATGTCCTAAAGTTGATTGGCTATATAGAAGAGCTCGCAGACCTGGGGACGACTATGGAGAACGAGCTCTATACAGACTTGATTCTCCAGTCCCTTCCTTCCACCTACGCCCAGTTTATTCTGAATTTCAACATTCAAAGAAAAGAAGTTGAACTTCCAGAACTCCTTAACAAGTTGAGGAGTGCAGAGGGCACCTTGCAGAAGGCAAGGGAAACACCCTCTATGTTTGTTTGTGGTGCTTCTTCTTCCGGGTCCAAGGCTAGGGCCAAAGGAAGGAAGAATAAGGCCGCCACCAAACCTAGAGGAGGTGTTAGTAAGGTGGGAGTGAAGGGAAAGAAAAAGATTGCGGTGCCAGTAGTGGCAAAGGATGAGTGCTTCCACTGTCATAGGAAAGGGCACTGGAAGAAAGATTGCAATGCTTGGAACGCCAAGAACCAGGAACCGAAGCAAGCTGTGACTTCGACTTCAGGTGCGTTTGTAATTGAGAATTGTATGTCAATCAACTCTACTTCCTGGGTATTGGATACCGGATCAGGATCTCATATATGCAATTCATTGCAGGCACTGAGAAACCGTAGAGTGCTGAAGGTTGGTGATATGACCCTGAAGGTTGCTAATGGAGCTAGCGTGGGAGCTGTGTCCGTAGGGGATTATCACCTTGGATTGACGAGTGGACATATTTTGGTTTTGAATAACTGTTTTTGTGTACCTAATTTAACGTGTAATATCATATTGGTTTCGTTGTTATCAAAAGAAGGTTATGATTTCACGTTTGTAGGCGATGTTGTTAACATCCACCTTAATCATGGTTTGATTGGGTCCGGTACACTAGATAACGGTATATATGTCTTAAACCAATTACAAATTTTCAATGTCCAGAACACACTAAAAAGAAAGTCTCCAGATTTAAATAAAGCTTTCTTATGGCATTGTAGACTAGGTCACATCAATGAGACAAGGTTAACTAAGTTACATAGAGAAGGATATTTGGATTCATTCGAATATCAATCTTATGCCACCTGTCAATCATGACTCAAAGGAAAGATGACAAAGACTTCATTCACTGGACATGGAGTAAGAGCGGCGAGCTCTTATGACTCATACACAGCGATGTATGTGGTCCAATGTCTACACATGCAAGAGGTGGTTTTTCCTATTTCATTACTTTTACGGATGATTACTCTAAGTACGGATTCATTTTCTTGTTGAAATATAAATCCGAGGCTTTTGAGAAATTCTAAGAGTTAAAGAATGAAGTAGAAAACCAAACCGGCAAAAGTATCAAGACACTGAGATCTGATCGAGGTGGTGAATACTTAAGTGCCGAGTTCCTATGTTACCTAAAAGGGAAAGGAATTCTCTCTCAGATTACTCCTCCATACACTCCACAGCATAACGGTGTATCGGAGAGACGGAATCGAACCTTATTGGATATGGTACGTTCTATGATGAGTAATGCTGAGTTACCGCGATCTTTCTGGGGTTATGCGCTAGAATCAGCAGCATATCTTTTGAACATAGTTCCTACCAAGATTGTGCCTACCACGCCATATCAGATGTGGAGTGGGAAGAAACCCTATCTTCAGTATCTAAAGATATAGGGATGTCCAGCTTTTGTTAAAAAGCAGCATGCGGACAAACTCGAGGCACGATCAGTACAGTGTATGTTTGTGGGATATCCAAAGAACTCCAGGGGGTATTATTTCTATTACGCCGAGGAACAAAAGGTTTTTGTTTCTCGTAATGCCCATTTTCTAGAACATCAGTTTTTAGAAAAGGAAACAAGTGGGAGCGAAATAGAACTGGAAGAAATTCCAGAACCACAAACTACTACTGAAAGTTTGGTAGAACAGTAGTTCAAGAAGAACAGGACATTCCCGCACCCCTTCGCAGGAGTAGTAGGCCGTCTCATCCGCCTGAGAGATACTACCGTTTTCTCATAGAAGGGGATGGAGAGGATTGCGTCTTTGATGATGATGAACCTACTAGCTTCCAGCAGGCCATCCAGAGCGGCGACTCGGTACGAGGGCTAGATGCAATGCGGAACGAAATGGAGTCCATGTACACCAACAAAGTATGGACTTTGGACTTTGCTCCCGGTGGGGTAAAACCCATAGGATGCAAATGGATCTTCAAGAAAAAGATTGGTGTAGATGGACAGGTGGAAACCTATAAGGCTAGACTTGTTGCAAAGGGTTTTCGTCAAAGACCTGGTTTGGACTATGACGAATCTTTTTCTCCAATGGCTATGCTCAAATCCATTCGGGTCCTTCTTGCTATTGCTGCCTTCCATGATTATGAAATCTGGCAGATGGACGTAAAGACGGCTTTTCTGAATGGTAATTTAGAAGAGTGCGTCTATATGGATCAGCCAGAAGGTTTCAATCAGAGTTGGAGCAGCGGGAAAGTATGCAAGTTGCTTACGTCCATTTATGGATTAAAGCAGGCATCGCGGAGTTGGAACATCTGTTTTGATGAAACGGTCAAAGAATATGACTTTATCAAAAATCCAGATGAACCATGTATATATAGTAAAATTGTAGGACGAACTGTCGTATTTCTCGTCTTGTACGTGGATGACATTCTATTGATAGGAAATGACATTCCTATGCTACAATCTGTCAGAGGATTCTTGTCACACAAGTTCTCCATGAAAGACCTGGGTGATGCCTCTTACATTCTGGGGATCTGGATCTATCGTGATAGATCCAAGAGGATGTTAGGACTTTCGTAGTCCAGGTATATCAACACTATACTGAAAAGATTCAGTATGGAAGATTCTAAGCGCGGTAGTTTACCGGCTTATCACGGAATCACCCTATCCAAAGAGATGTCTCCCACGACTGATTTGGAAAGGGATCGCATGTCAGTTATACCCTACGCTTCTGCGGTAGGCTCTATAATGTATGCGATGTTATGCACCAGACCAGATGTAGCTTACGCGCTGAGCGTGGTAAGCAGGTATCATTCAGACCCAGGGGAGAAGCACTTGATAGAAGAAAGAACATTCTCAAGTACCTAAGAAGGACTAAGGAGATGTTCTTGGTTTACGGCGGAAAAGACCTCAAGATCGAGGCCTTTGCTGATTCTGGCTTTCAGAGTGATAAGGATGAATCCAAGTCCATGTCAGGTTATGTCTTTACCCTCAATGGAGGGGCGGTGTGCTGGAAGAGTTCCAAGAAGAACAACGTTGCTGAATCGATGATGGAAGCGGAGTATATTGCTGCTTGCGATGCCGCAAAAGAAGCTGTCTGGATGAAGAAGTTCCTAGTAGAACTTCAGGTGGTTCCTACCATTGTTGATCCAATACCGCTGTATTGCGACAACAACGGAGCTATAGCTTTAGCGAAGGAACCCAGGTCCCACCAGTAGTCCAGACACATCTTAAGGCGGTATTACCTGATCAGGGAGATCATATTTTCATCGGGAGATCGAGGTCCGGAGAGTTGCTACTGAGGAAAACATTGCTGATCCATTCACTAAGGCCTTACCTCAGATTCAGTTCGAGAGGCTACTCGAGATGATCGGTCTTCGATATGCCAGTACATGGCCCTAGTACAAGTAGGAGATTGTTAGTGTATATGCCCTAGGGGCCATTATTGTATCATACTAGCTTGTATATTACTTAATGGAAGCTTGGGATGTTCACAATTATATTAACAGTCTTGCTAAACATGGTAGTATGCTACTTGGTTATATCTATCTTAATATGTATGTGCGTATTGATTGAGCCCTTAGGATCTTGCTTGACTACCAGCGTTGTGATGGCAGTCACACTAGTGGGGGCTGGGTAGTCTACAAGCACATCCTTTTTTAGGTCCCTAGTCGTAGGATTATCGAGACAGGGCATCGATACGCCAGAGTAGACTAGTGTGTACGCTTATCATCCCAGTTGGGGAGATGGTCTGTCGCACAGCCATCAGTACGTCGTACTGGAGATAGTACGCAGGTGCTCGTTGGGTTACGGGTACACTGGACAGGACTCGCAGGGAACTGTTGGTTGGTATTATACCCGTCGTCAGTTAACAGTTCCAAGGTGACATGAGTACAGCATAGTCCGCAGACTTGACATTGCTACATTGCCTCGAGTGTGTCCCACTGTTCTTAGATTGCTACCCTACCACGGTTCAAAGGAGTCGTGCAAACAGGTAGCAGTTGGGTGCTGTCCCGAGCACTTGGAGACAGTGGTGGTTAGACAGGATTCGTCTCTCCCGGTATTAAGTGTTGATATCGCGCTGTGTCTGGAGAGCCATTACGCAAAGTCCCTGGCCAGGGCAAGCGAGATTTACTGGTAGGTTTTCCAGTAGTTACTCAAGGTGTAATGGGCTTCGCTCCGACACGACTTATACCGATTTTAGGGGACTGACGCTTGCCGCCCCCTAGGCCCGTTATGCGATAGTCCTAGACGAACCGACCGGACTGTACGGAGATTGTCACATCAGGCTCAGTAGGAGTTCAGATGGGTTTCCTCATCGGCCTTCTTATCGACATCTACCTGGGGACCGTTACGTACAACTAGTGCCGCTTGCGGTCCGTGGTTAAATCCACTGCCAGCGTAGTAGTAGAGTCTTTAGAGTCCCACACAGAGAGTTTCCCTGCTCCGGGCGAAACGATATAGAGGTCATATGGTTTTACGACAGGGTTCGGACAGCACGTGCATTTATGAAGGTGCGATGTTCGGACAGTTTTTGCTAGCCGGCTTTGGTTTAAGCCAGATTCTAGTATCGGATTATTGGATTTATACAGTCTAAAGTTTTTCCGTGTTTTCACGGATAGGAGGGGCGTTCTCGTAATTTGGCGAGAAGCTTATAGAAGGATGATGACTTGGGGGCTAAGGTGGCATTTATATTTATTGATTTAGTGACTCATTTGTGTGATTCATTCATGTAGTTAATGGTGCATTAAATGGCTAATGACTCATGAGATGAATCACACATAATGAATAAATGAAGCAAGATGATAAATCATTTGATTTATTCATTTAATAAATCATTATGCTTCATATATTCAAATGATATCATTATTTCATATCATTCTCACTCTCACCTTCTCTCTCCTCAAGCTCTCTCTTTTCAAACCCTAATCCTAACCTTTCATGTGTTGAGATCAAGGATTAGCAAGACACATTAATCCATAATCACACTCTATATTCCCTAGGTGACTTTGATTAGCAATTGGAGTAACCTAGTTTCCTCAAGTTAGAGGCAAAGCTTGGAGTAGAACCTCTCGGGTGGATCGTCTTTTACATAGAGGAGGCCGACGAGAAGGTGGTTAACGAGAAGAAGAAGGACTTGGTTCATTAGGTATAATCTTCTTTCATAGTAGCTAATTCCTCCTATGATAGTGTTAGTTATAGTTTAGCAAAGATCCTTTCGGTTAGTCGATGTTGTTTTAAACAAAATGATTGTTTTTCATATTTCCGCCTCCCCGCAAGTCGTGGGGTGTACAACGTCGACTTACAGAGATACGGTCATCCTAGATATCATAGTATTACCTTATGATATAGTTGACGTAGGAATCGTTGTTTATTTCGATTTCTACCTGATAATGTTTTCTACTCACGAGTTGGCAACTTACCCCCGTTGTGCCACAGTTCTTGCAAGTTGATAGCATGGATCAGTAGCGGCATCGCTGGCACGCAGCTGTTTTCTGATGATTTGCTTTTGGTAGATGGTACATATTGGATCGTGCCATTCTTGTATTATTATTCCTATTGTATTTAGTCAACTCCATCAAATCAGAAACTAGAAATTGTATATGTTGAAGACTTAGAAAGACTTGTAGTTGCGAGACTTGAGCGATGGGTTTTATTTTCGCTTTTGGGGTTGATATCTTGCTTTGCCTTATTTCCTTATGTGGATCTTCGTCGTTGGGCGTCGTATATATATTTATGCTTGTTGTGGTTGTTTCCGCCGTTGGGCATGATTTGCTCCCGTTTGGGGATGCTTTATTTATATTCTATGTTGTACCTATTTTCGTGGCTAGCTTTTACAAGGGAGTTGCTGCTCAAATTTTTCAAAAGAAAAAAATTGATTTTTTATACCTTTATTTCAAAGCTTCACCTTCTATTTCTTATAAAGGTTTAGATTTCTGGGTTTCAGCTTACTTAAATTTCGTTATGCCTGTAGACGTCGCGTGGTTTAAGTGCTGATCATGAGCTAATATTTCGGGTCGTGACAAAGTTTACTCCGTAGTTAAGCGTTCTTGAGCCAGAGAAATTCTGGGATGGGTGATCTACTGGGATGCAGCCCCGGGTTCATTCAAAGGGATAAAACCGTGAAGTTTCGGCCAGAGCGGACAATACCATCTGTGTTTAGGGGTGGGTCGTGACAAATATGGTATCACAGCCGATCCCTCAAAAGTAGGTCTGTGGTTCGAGGACGAAATATTGTTCGAAGTGGGGGGGAATGTAATACCCCAGGTGGAGCTGGGGATGAATACCACGTACCCCATGAGAAGTGAGATGTTATCTGGTATCGAGGTGGGGATGTAACTGATACAGATGCACACGGGGACCCACCAGAACAATGGGGAGTTTCAAATTCCATTCCGAAATAGGGCACGATCTGAACTATAAATGGAATGCTACAACTCTTATAATACAGAGGCGTCTTTTGGATGAATCGAAACTACGGAGTTTAAAAAACTCCGTAATTAAGCGTGCTTAAGCCAGAGAAATTCTGGGATGGGTGACTTAATGGGAAGTTGCCCCGGGTTCATTCAAAGGGACAAAACCGTGCGGTTTCGGCCAGAGCGGACAATACCTTCTGTGTTAGGGGGTGGGTCATAACAAATATGGTATCAAAGCTGGTCCCTCAAAAGTAAGTCTGTGGTTCAAGGACGAACCATTGTTCTAAGTGGGGGGAATGTAATACCCCCGGTGAAGTTAGGTCTGAATACCACATACCCCGTAAGAAGTGAGGAGTTATCCGGTATCGAGGTGGGGATGTAACCGATACGGAAGCACACGGGGACCCACTAGAAAAATGGAGATTATCGAATTCCATTCCGAAAGAGGGCACGATCTGAACTATAAATGGAATGATACAACTCTTATAACACAGAGGCAACTTTTGGATGAATCGGAACTCCGGAGTTTGAAGAACTCCGTAGTTAAGCGTGCTTGAGCTAGAGAAATTCTGGGATGAGTGACCTACTGGGAAGTAGCCCGGGGTTCATTCAAATGGAAAAAACCGTGCGGATTCTGCCAGAGCGGACAATACCATCAGTATTTAGGGGTGGGTCATGACACTCCTTAACCTCGATCCCTTGGAGATCAACCTGTTAGTGTATATGTCCTAGAGGCCATTACTGTATCATACTAGTTTGTATATTACTTAATGGAAGCTTGGGATATTCACCTTGTATATACAATCTTGCTCAAAATAGTAGTATGCTACTTGGTTTGTTTCTACTTCAATGTGTACATGTGTTTATTTTTGTATATCGCCTATACACATTAGTGGAGCCCTTAGGATCTTTGCTTGATTACCAGCGATGTGATGGTCGTCACACTAGTGGGGCTGGGTAATCTATAAGCACATCCTTATGCAGGTCCCTGGTCGCAGGACTATCGAGACAGGGCATCGATACTCCGGAGTAGACCAGCGCATGCGCTTCTTATCCCAGTGTGGGAGACGGTCTGTCCCACAGCCGTCAGTACGTCGTACTTGAGATAGTATGCGGGTGCTCGTTAGGTTACGGGTACACTGGACAGGTCTCGTCGGGAACTGACTAGTTGGTATTATGCCTATCGTCAGTTATCAGTTCCCAGGTGACATGAGTACAGCTTAGTCCGCTGACTTGACACTGTCACTTCGCCTCGAGTGTGTTCCCACTGTACTTTGATTACTACCCTACCATGGCTCAAAGGAGCCGTGCAAACAGGTAGTAGTTGGGTGCAGTCCCGAAGCACTCGGAGGCAGAGACGGTTAGACAGGATTCGTATCTCCCGGTATTGGGGGTTGACATCGCGCTGTGTCTAGGAGAGCCATTACACGAGTAGTCCCTGGCCAGGGCAAACGAGATATACTGGTAGGCTTCCAGTGTTATCTCAGGGTGTTTTGGGCTTCGCTCCGGCATGACTTGTACCGCTATTGGGGGACTGATGTTTACCACCCCCTAGGCCCGCCATGCGATGTATCAGACGAACAGACCGGACTGTATGGAGAATGTCACATTCAGGCTCAGTAGGAGTTCAGATGGGTTTCGCCTCGTCAGTTTTCTTGTCGGCATTACCTGGGGACCGTTATGCACAGCTAGTGCCACTTGCGTTCTATGGTTAAACCCACTGCCAGCGTAGTGTCGAGTCTTTAGAGTCCCACACAGAAAGCTTTTCTCCTTTAGGCAAAAGAGTAGAGGTCGCATGGTTTTGCGACAGGTCGCATGGTTTTGCGACAGAGTTCGGTCACATCCGTGCACTTGTGCACGTACAGTGTCCGGACAGTTTACACTAGCGGGCTTTGGTTTAAGCCAGATCCTAGTGTACCTTTTGGGATTGGATTTATCCAGTATGCATTCGTGTTCCTCAGAACGCGGATGCGGGTGTGTATGCACAGATGACGGGGAGACAGAGGCAGCGGATTCTCATTAGGGTTGTTGACAGTTGACCGTTGACTATTTGACTTTTTGCTCAACCCTAATGAGAATATGATATGTGATTAACTATTATATTAATTAAGTATTATGGTGACATGGTTGTTGACTTTGTTGACTTGTTGACTTTTGTTGACTTGTTGACTTTGTTGACCGGTTGACTAGGGTTGACTAGTTGACCATCATGATAACCATAGCCATCATTTCATGGCAAAGACTTTTGCTTGCTTGCTCATTTGTGCAAAATGAGTGCATGAAATGATATGGTTATGGTTGCTTCAACCATCACATAACACTTGATTTGGTATAATGAGTTATGATGGTTTTGGATTATGAGAGGGTGAAAGACAAAAGACTTGCTCATTCTTTCTTGCTCATTCTCTCTCTTGTTCTTGAGCTCTCTTGCTCTTGCTTTCACCCTCTTCCTCTTGCTCCCTCTCTTGACTCTATGGTTCATATATCTCATGAGTTGAGAATCAAGAACCATAGATAAAATCCCATACAAACTCTTCTCTACTCATTCTAGTTCACAAGGTTTAGCAAACCAAGTGAACTAGTTTCTTCAAAGAACGAAGAAGGAGCCAAAGGTTGGAGCTTTCAGGTGGATCTATCTTCGGCGTAAGGAGACGACGGGAAGAAGCCGATCCGGACCTCCATTGGAGTTTGAAGACGAAGGAGTTCAAGACAAGCAAGGTATAACCCCCTAACCGAGTAGTTAGCAACTCGTAGTTATGTTGTTAGTTAGATGTTTAACAAAGATCCGGGTTATAAGTTCATGTTACCACCTCTATAAAAATCGTTTTTTATCAAATTCCGCATGCCCGTAAGTACCGGGAGAGGTAGCATGGACTTACACAACCATCTCCTTGATCATGTGATACTTGCCTCAGAACATGTCTGGAACGCTGATGGGATCTGCGTTCCTTGGACAAAGCCACTACTCCATTGTTGTCACAATAACAGTTATTGGACACTCAATGGTAGGAACCTTGTTCAACTCATGAACAAGAAATGCCCAGACAGCCACTTTGGCAGCATCATTGGAAGCAATGTATTCAGCCTTTATCGTCTAGTATACCAAGTTATCTAGCTTGGAACTCTTCCAACATATCGTCCCTCCACTGAGGGTAAAGACAATGCATGCGACTGACTTTTAGTCGTCTTTATCATCCGGGAAGCTCAAACCAAGAAATTTCTTTTAGTGCTTCTCAAGTACTTAAGAATGTCCTCCACAGCTTTCCAGTGATTCTCCCAAGATCCGATTGATTCCTGATCACTACACTTAGTGAGCTATCTACATCTAGTGTGGATATAGGATACTCCCAACATCCACTTAAATCTATCACCATAGATCATAAACAACAAGATGTAGTTGGTATCATCCAGATCTTTTATGGTGAATCCCCGTGATAAGAGGAGCTTGACGGAGTATAGCATAGGAAACCATTTCCTATCAAGAGTGTGTTTATCTACGTACATTACGTGTAAGACAACCTCACTCTCTAATACCTTCTTGTATATACAAGGTTCATCTATCTTTTTGATGAAGTCAAACTCTTTGACTGCCACATCAAAACAGATGTTCCATCTCCGCGATGCTTGCATTGATCCTGATGGACATAAGCATAGATTTGAAAGTCTCAACTTTTCCATCTACACCAAGAATCTTCTCAAGATCCATTTGTTCCCAATAGGTTTTACCCCTTCAGGTGCAACATGCAAAGTCATACTTTGTTGGTGTACATGGATTCCATCTTTGATCGCATAGCATCCAGCCTTTTCACAGAGTCGCCACTCGTGATGGTCTGCCTGAACCTAGTTGGGCCATCATCTACCATAATGCAATCTTCTCTCTCGCTGTCACCGAGAAGACCGCAGTATCTCTCAAGTTGATGAGGAACCCTACCATATTCGCGAAGAGGCTGAGGTTCGTTGGAGAATATTGAATCATTTGGTTCACCAAATCATCAGCTGTTAGTTTGTCTAGCTAGAACTCCTTCCAGTTCTACCTCAAGACCACAAATTTCTACACAAGAAATTCCTTTTCTAAAAAGGTTGCATGCTGAGAAACAAAACACTTTTTGCTCCTCAGAGTGGTAGAAGATATTCCCTCACAAATGTTTTGGATATCCTAACAAACATACAGAACTGACCTTGCATCGAGCTTGTCCGGATTCTGCCTTTCAACATAAGCCGGACAACCCCATATCTTAACTCGTTTAAGACATGGTTTCTTCCCATTCCATATCTCATATGTAGTGGTAGGCATTGATTTGGTAGAAACCCCATTCAATAGATATGCAGCTTCTCAAGTGCATAACACCAAAAGGAAATAGGTAACTCAGCAATACTCATCATAAAGCACGCCATATCTCATAGGGTGCGATACCTGCGTCCCGATACACCGTTGTGCTGTGGTGTATACGAAGGAGTGAGCTGAGAGAGAACTACATTCTCCTTTTAGAAACTCCACGAACTCCATGTGCAAGTATTCTCTTCTCCGATCACATCGAAGGACTTAATACTTCTACCCGTCTGGTTTTTCAACTTCAAGCTTATATTTCTTGAATTTCTCAAAAGTTTCAGACTCTTGTTTCAACAGGACTTGATAGATCGTCGATGAATGTAAATGAAGTACAAAGAACCAACCCAGGCATTGTGTAGACATCGGACCGTATACTGTTAGTTGTATGTATGCCCTAGAGGCCATTATTGTACATATGATGTATATTATAGAGGATGCTTGGACATATATAGAGAGGACTTTCTTGCTCGACATGATAGTATGCTATCTGGTCTCTCTTTATTTTAACATGTATACTTGTCTCTTGATACTGTCTTATGATTACATGTTGGTAAAGCCCTTAAGATGTGTATTTGACTACCAGGATTATGATGCAGATCATACCAGTGGGGCCATGGTAGTCCATAAGTTCATCCTTTAATGTTCCTAGTCGTGGGTGTATCGAGACGGGGTATCGATATACCAGAGTAGACTAGCGTATACGCTTCTCGACTCTTTTTATAGGCGATGGATGATCCCATATCCATTGATGTTTGACATCAGAGATGGTATACGGGTGCTCAGTGGAGACTGAGTATACTAGACGGACTCGCCGAGAACTCTTAGATGGTATTATACCTGACGTCAGATAGCAGTTCTCTGGTGACACTGGTGCTGGTTAGTCTGTAAACCCAAGACCGTCATAGAGTCTTGTATGGTTTCCACTGTGCTTTTATTTCCACCTTACCACGTTCAAGAGGACGTGCAAAACGGTGGTTTTTAGGTACTGTCCCGAGTCACATGGAAGCAATAAGCGATAGGAGGGGATTTCTTCTCTCCCGGTATTGGGGGTAGATGTCGTGTTGGTCTCGATTGGCCATAACAGGAAGTCTCTGGCCATGGCTGATTTAGATATTTACTGATAATTGTTATCAGTAGTTTCTCGACCCGTTATGAGCCTCATATCGGCATGACTTATCGAGTTATTGGGGTCTGACGTTTACCACCCCTAGACTTGATATGCGACATCTTAGACGAAGAGACCGGATTGTATGGTTGTGATAATATTAGGCTTTTGCAGGAGTTAGAGCGGGCTTGCTTGCTGATCTTCTGATCGTTCAATACCTGGGTAGCCGTTACGTTCAGCTAGAACCGCTGACGGCTTTTGGGTGCTTGATGTGATCATCACCTACTGCCGGTGTATTGACGAGTCTTTAGAGTCCTCCGTAGAGGTTTTACTGGCTCAGGCAAAATGAAGTAGGAGCACATATGTGATATGTGCGAGACCGAGAATAATAAAAGTATGTGACACCGTATTATATTCTCACGATTTATTCGTATCGGACGGTTATATATGATATAACTGGGTTATCGAATCAAGTGTTGATTCGATAAGTTGATACAGATTATATTAGTCGGTTGTATGAGATATAACCGGATTATTAAATCAAGTGTTTATTTGATAATTTAATTTATAATTGTATATGTGATATACTAGTTTACATTAACTAATATTAGCACACTTAAGCATTTATTTTTCTCACATGTGCACACTTAATATATATGTGATATATATTAGTTGTGTTATTTTTGTGTCATAGTTGTTGATACACACTACATGGGTATATGAGACTTACACCATACTAATTATAATGTGGGGTTTAATTATTTAAAGTAAATCCAAATTAGTGAATAAATGGTCACATGCATGAAGCTTGTAGATGCTTATGGATGCATTGATTTGGTCCACTAATTTTGTTTTACTTAAGATATTTATTAACCTAACCATTATAATATAGCCATGGTTATGTCTCTACATGAGTTAGCTATATGATACAAACTCACCCATGGTTGATTCTCTCACCTAATTAGTTCATTCTCATTTCTTTGCTTCATCTTCTTCAACCTTGAAAAAAAGCTTACTAGCTTTCTGCAAAGTGAGAAAATATTGTCAGAAAAATAAAACTAAAGTGAGCCCATTTCCTATTTCATCATCCTTTACTAGATTAGCACTTTAGTATAGGGTGTTAGTTTCACTAATCTCTCATTAATGAAGTAGAACCTTGAGTTAGTGTCTCCTCGACATAGATCATCTTCGGCCTCGAAGACTTCAAGCAAGATCGTTCCTTTCATCTTGAGAAGCCATGCAGGAGTCCGGAAGTTCTATGATCGCAGCGAAGGGACCACTACAAGGAGCCATTGAAGTGAAGGACCGGTCTACAAAGGTTGTATTCCGTTAACACTTAGAAGTGAAGATGTTTACTTTCTAGTTTAGCTCCTAAAACTCTAGTTAGATCCTTGGTTAGGGTTGTTTGGCACACTAAATTTTTAAATACAGCATGTTTGATTCCTTGTGAAACCTTGTGGTTGTTCCTAAGAACCCAACAGTGGTATCAGAGCCTTACTAGAGCATTAGGAGTTGTCTAGGCGAAGTTAGAAGTTCGAACGAACTCCGAAAACCCGATATTGCCCACTTTCTGGAAATTTTTCAAAATGTTGGAATTTTTCACATTAAAAATCCTCAGAAAATCGTGCAGGTAAAACTATGGACCCTCTAGAAGAACGACACCCTAAATCAACAACATGACCGCAGAACCGCGGCCAAACCATGGGTTTGGCGGTGGTTCCGCGGCGCCATGTGTGAGGCTTGGGTCGATACTTCTACGGTTGGTCCGTAGCTACTGGGGAATACTTCTGGGTATTTTTGATATTGCTCAAGTGTTGAATTTTCTGGGGAAATTTTAGGAATTTGTTGATTCGATCGAAAAGTTTAACATCGTATAGCTATCTGCAATGTGATAAAATATGTGGAATTCGTATAGTTAGGCATGAAATCCAAAGTATGTGATATTTTGTGTTTATGATGTCTAAGGTTTTTATGGATTCCAAATGTTGTAGTTTGATATTTTCTTTTCTGCGACCGTAAGTGTAATATGTGGTGTATCACCGGTTTCGTTGCTATATGTCAACGACAATTGGGATACGCATATTTACTTACGTTGATGTCATGTGATGTTATGTGTTGCTGTGATATGTTATATTGGATCGTCGCGTGTTGAATAGCCGGGGTTTTATGTGAGATGAGAGTTTTTCATTTTCATTCATGTAAAATTCAATATCTATAATATTCTTTTATTGTGGCACTTCCAGGTTGAGGATGATGTCACCATTGTTGTATATTATTTACTTTTCCGCATTAGGATAGACCCAAGGAGAGGAGCACAAGTAACCGGGTTCTAGAGTCCAGTGGAAGATCAGATCGAGGAGTCGAGTTCGGGTCTCCTAACGCTAGAATTGGTAGGGTTGCTTGCCGCTCTCATAGGGGTCTAGGGATGTGGGTTTGTCTATTCAGAGTGACCGTGGAATCCGTGTTTTATAACAGGCTCAAAATAAACACGGACCTCCTAGTATATCCAATATTTCATATGTTTCTTCTGCTGCTTTGTGATGTGATCACTGTGGATTCTAAGACGAATGGATATACATTATATATGAGATATATAATAAACATTGCTTATGTTTTGCACCCGCGCTAGTCCCGTCCCAGTATGCCGTTAGTTAAGTAACCTAACGGTGCATAACGGGATATTGCGGCGAATGCGGATGGCATAAGCGTACGTTATATTTTCGTTTCTTCTGTGATGCTTAGGAAGCTTAAATGATGGGACTTCATTAATGAGATTAATGAAAAGAAAGAAACCTAAAAGATGTTGTGGAATCAAATTTTCAAAAAGGATAGCTATAGTATTTGCTTTGCATAGTGATATATGTGATATATCCTGCATCTTATTCGATAAGGAAAGATCCGAGATCCCTTCACCGGGAGTGACCTCCTTAGCAATAACTGGCAGATGTTACAACACACGGTTTGTCTTTTGATTGCTTTTGGAGTATTTGCTTTGCCTAGTGATATATGTAATATATCCTGCACCTTATTCGATAAGGAAAGAGCCGAGATCCCTTCACCGGGAGGGACCACTTTAGCGAAACTAGGAAAAGCCTCAAAAACGCTCCTTTTCAAAATCACTTGATTCCACAACGATATCAAGTTCATTACGCAAAAGGTTTTCAGAAAAACCTGTCGTAGCCCTCCGTTATTTCAGATAAGTAGTATATAGTACCCGTGCTACATTTGTTGGCTTTCGTCAAGGTGTAGTGTGCGGTGGGTGCTTAATGCTTATCTGTTGCATGAGATGGGATTAGATTAGGGTAGTCGTACGGCTTTGTTGGCTTTCATCAAGGGTCGTGCGAGTGGGTTTAATTCAATCATGAAATGTACGGGTTGAACTTGACCAGCACACTTGTAATTCAACGTTACACACCCCACAAGATGCGGGGAGGCGGAATAGGTAAAACAATCATTTTGTTTAAGGTAACATCGACTAACTTTACAGATCTTTGCTAAACCCTAACTAACAAACTATATAGAAGTGCTAAACTACTATGATAGATGATTATACCTCAAGTTACTAGTCCTTCTTGTTCTTGTTGTTCACCTCCTCGTCGGCCTCCTCGATGTAATAGAAGATCCACCCGAGAGTTTCTCCTCCAAGTTTTCACCTCTAACTTGAGGTAACTAGGTGGCTAGGATTGCTAATCCAAGTGACCTAGAAGATATAGAAGTGGATTAAGGATCTATTAATCTTTCTAACCCTTGAGATCTCAACACATGAGAGGATTAGGGTTAGGTTTAAGAAAAAGGAGAGCTTGAGGAGAGAGAGTGTGTTTGTTAATTATGAATTGAACCCTTCTCACTTTGAAATATATGAAGCATAACAAAATATCTTGCACAAATATCTTGCACAAATATCATCCATGCTTCATTTAATTCTTGAGATGAATCATCTCATGAGTCATGGTGCAATTAATGATAATAACACATAAGCTCTCCACCTCATTTAGTTTAATTCATAAATTAATTAAAACTAAATGAGTCACCATTCTTCTAGAAGCTTCTCGAGTAATTATGAGAATGCCCCTCCTATCCGAAAAATGCGGATATACCGAGACTGCATAAATCCAATAATCCAATAATAGAATCTGGCTTAAACCAAAGCCTGCTAGTATAATCTGTCCGAACATCATATGTGCATAAGTACACGTATATGTCCGAACCCTGTCGTAAAACCGTACGACCTCTATATCGTTTCGCTTGAAGCAGGGAAACCCTCTGTGTAAGACTCTAAAGACTCGACACTACGCTGGCAGTGGGTTTAATCACAAGCCGCAAGCGGTACTAGCTGTACGTAACGGTCCCCAGGTAGATGTCGATAAGAAGGCCGATGAGGAAACCCATCCGAACTCCTACTGAGCCTGATGTGACAATCTCTGTACAGTCCGGTCTGTTCGTTTAAGACTATCGCATATCGGGCCTAAAGGGCGGCAAGCGTCAGTCCCCTAAAAGAGGTATAAGTCATGTCGGAATGAAGCCCATCACACCTTGAGAGTTCTACAGGAAAACAAACCAGTAAATCTCGTTTGCCCTGGCCAGGGACCTTGTGTAATGGCTCTCCAAACATAGCGCGATATCAACTCCCAATACCGGGAGAGACGAATCCTATCTAACCGCCACTGCCTCCTAGTGCTTCGGGACTACACCTAACTGGTACCCATTTGCATGACTCCTTTGAGCCGTGGTACGGTAGTAATCTAAGAACAGTGGGAACACACTCTAGACGAAGCAACAGTGCCAAGTCTACGGACTTTGCTGTACTCATCTCACCTAGGAACTGTTAACCGATGATGAGTATAATACCAACCAACAATTCCCTGCGAGTCCTGTCCGATGTAACCGTAACCCAACGAGCACCTGCATACTATCTCCAGTACAACGTACTAATGGCTGTAGGATAGACCATTTCCCCTGCTGGGATGAGAAGCGTATACATTAGTCTACTCTGGAGTATCGATGCTCTGTCTCGTTAATCCTTCGACTAGGGACCTGAAAAAGGATGTGCTTGTTGACTACCCAGCCCCCACTAGTGCCACTGCCATCACAACGCTGGTAGTCAAGCAAGATCCTATGGGCTCTATCAATATGTATTTGCGATATGTTAAAAGAAAACTATACACATATTAAGATAGATATAAACCAAGTAACATACTACTATGTTGAGCAAGACTATTAATACAACTGTGAATATTCCAAGCTTCCATTAAGTAATATACAAACTAGTATCATACAATAATGGCCCCTAGGGCATATACACTAACAATCTCCCACTTGCACTGTTAGTTATATGTATGCCCTAGAGGCCATTACTATACATACGATGTATATTGTAGTGGATGCTTGGACATATATAGGGAGGACTTTCTTGCTCGACATGATAGTATGCTATCCGGTTACTCTTTATCTTAACATGTACTCTGATTGTCTCTATGTCACATGTTGATAAAGCCCTTAGGATGAGTACTTGACTACTAGGACTATGATGCGGATCATACTAGTGGGGACAGTGTAGTCGTCAAGTACATCCTTTAAATGTTCCTAGTCGTAGGTGTATCGAGACAGGGCATCAATATACCAGAGTAGACTAGCGTATGCGCTTCTTGACCCATATGATGGGCGATGGATGATCCCATATCCATTGGTGTTTGACATCAGAGAAGGTATACGGGCGCTCAGTGGAGACTGCGTACACTGGACGGAATCGCCGAGAACTCCCATATGGTATTATACCTCACGTTAGATGGCAGTTCTCTGGTGACACTGGTATAGGTTAGTCTGTAGACCCGAGATCATCATAGAGTCTTGTGTGATTCCCACTGTACTTTGATTTCTATCATACCACGTCCAAGAGGGCGTGCAAAAAGGTGGCTTTTGGGTACAGTCCCGAATCACATGGAGGCAATGAGCGATAAGAGGGGATTCGTCTCTGCCGGTATAGGGAGTTAATGTTGCGCTGTGTTCGATTGGCTATAACTGGAAATCCCTGGTCAGGGTTGCTGAGATTTACTGGTAAGTGTTATCAGTAGTTTCTCGAACTGTTATAGACCTCATATCGACACGACTTATCGAGCTACTGGGGTCTGACGTTTACCACCCCTAGGCGAGATATGCGACATATCAGACGGAGAGACCGGACTATACGGGAGTGTTACTGATTGGATTCGCAGGAGAAAGTACAGGCTTGCTTGTTGATCTTCTACTCGCTCAATACCTGGGTGGCTGTTACGTTTAGATGACCGCTTGCAGCTTGTGCGTGTTTGATATGATCATCACCTACTGCCGGCGTATTGACGATTCTTTAGAATCCTACACAGATGGTTTCTTGGCTCAGGCAAAACAGAGTAAGAGCACATATATGATATGCACGGGACCGAGAACAATACGTGTATGTGATACCGTATTAGATTCTCGTGATATGAGATATCGGCCGGGTATATGTGATATAGCCGGGTCATCGGATCAAGTGTTGATTCGATGAACTGATACAGATTATATTAGTCGGTTATTTGTTTAATAGCCGGATTATCGGATCAAGTGTTGATTCGATAATTTAATGTATAATTATATATTTGATATATTAAATTACATTAACTTATATAAGCTCACTAAAAGATTCTTTTTCTCACATGGGTAATACATTGATATATATGCGATATATGTTAATTGTATTATTTTGTTACAATAAATATTATATATGTGATATATAATATTGTAACATGTTATGGTTATTAATGCAACATGATTAGTGGAGATTAAACATGATTAAGGTTTGATTTGGTTTAATTTTTCTAGAAGCTTCTAGAAGCTTTTGTTTTTGTTTTTGCAAAGATATTTTGTAAAGATATTTTGTTATGATATTTGTTAACCCAACCCAATCCTTAACTATGGTTCATTCTCTACATGGGTTAAGTTATCATACTTAACCCATGGTTGCATTTCTAACCTCAGATGGATTCATTGTTCATCACAAAGTAATTCATCTTCTTCTTCCTCCTTGCAAAGCTTTCTAGCTTTGATTTTAGTGATGAAAATGAGTGAGATTAAGAAAACAAATGACCGCATAAATCCTACATCATCATCCTAATCTATTCTTGCCAATTAGATTAGGGTGTTCACTTCATTAGTGAGTGAGAGCTTGAGTTAAAGTTTCTTCAAGGTAGATCATCTTAGTTATCGAAGATCGGAAGCAAGATTGCATTTTTCTCTTCGTGGAGCCTCTCTAGAGTCCGGGTACTCGATGATCGCAGCGAAAGGACCTCAACACGGAGCTTTAGAAGTGAAGGACCGGACTACAAATGTTGTAATCCCAAACTCTTAGATGTTAAAGTGTTTAACATGCTTTGTTTCGCCTAATCTCTAGTTTAAAGATCTTGATTAGGGTTGTTCGGCACGTCTAAATTTTAAATCGGGCATGGTTAATGCCTTGTAGACCCTTGTGAAAGTGCCTAGTAACCCAACATACACTAGGGCCATGCACTGGCATATCGAAGACCTATCATCTAGAATAGCCTCTCGAACTGTGTGTGAGGTAAGGTCTTTGTGAATGGATCTGCAGTGTTCTCTTCTGTAGCAACTCTCCGGACCTCAATCTCCTGGTGATCTATGATCTCCCTGATCAGGTGATATAGCCTTAAGATGTGCCTGGACTTCTGATGGGACCTGGGTTCCTTCGCTAAAGCTATATCGCCGTTGTTGTCACAATACAGCGGTATTAGATGAACAATGGTAAGAACCACTTGAAGTTCTGTTAGGAACTTCTTCATCCAGACTGCTTCTTTTACGGCATCGCAAGCAGCGATATACTCTGCTTCCATCGTCGAGTCAGCAACGGTGTCCTGCTTGGAACTCTTCCAGCACACCGCCCCTCTATTGAGGGTAAAGACATAACCTGACATGGACTTGGAGTCATCCTTGTCACTCTGGAAGCTGGAGTCAGCAAAAGCCTCGATCTGGAGGTCTTTTCCGCCGTAATCCAAGAACATATTCTTAGTCCTTCTCAGGTACTTGAGAATGTTCTTTACTGCTATCCAGTGCTTCTCCCCTGGGTCTGACTGATACCGGCTTACCACGCTCAGCACGTAAGCTACATCTAGTCTGGTACACAACATCGCATACATTATAGAGCCTACCGTAGAAGCGTAGGGTATAACTGACATGCGATCCCTTTCCAAATCAGTCTTGGGAGACATCTCTTTGGATAGGGTGATTCCGTGACAAGCCGGTAAATTACCGCACTTTGAATCTTCCATACTGAATCTTTTCAGTATAGTGTTGATATACCTGGACTGCGAAAGTTCCAACATCCTCTTTGATCTATCACGATAGATCTGGATCCCCAGAATGTAAGAGGCATCACCCAGGTCTTTCATGGAGAACCTGTGTGACAAGAATCCTTTGACAGATTGTAGCATAAGAATGTCATTTCCTATCAAGTGAATGTCATCCACGTACAAGACGAGGAATACGACAGTTCGTGCTACAATTTTGCTATATATACATGGCTCATCTGGATTTTTGCTAAAGAAATATTCTTTGATCGTTTCATCAAAACAGATGTTCCAACTCCGCGATGCCTGCTTTAGTCCATAAATGGACTTAAGCAACTTGCACACTTTCCCGCTGCTCCTACTCTGATTGAAACTTTCTGGCTGATCCATATAGACGCACTCGTCCAAATTTCCATTTAGAAAAGACGTCTTTACGTCCATCTGCCAGATCTCATAATCGTGGAAGGCAGCAATGGAAAGAAGGATCCGAATGGATTTGAGCATAGCCATTGGAGAAAAAGTTTCGTCATAATCCAAGCCAGGCCTTTGACGAAAACCCTTTGCAATAAGTCTAGCCTTATAGGTTTCCACCTGTCCATCTACACCAATCTTCTTTCCGAAGATCCACTTGCATAATATTGGTTTTACCTCATCTGGAGCAAAGTCCAAAGTCCATACTTTGTTAGTGTATATGGACTCCATCTCGGTCCGCATTGCATCCTGCCATTTTACTGAGTCGCCGCTCTGGATGGTCAGTTGGAAGCTAGTAGGTTCATCATTATCAATGACGCAATATTCTCTATCCCCGTCTATGAGAAAACCGTAGTATCTCTCATGCGGTGAGATGGCCTACTACTCCTACAGAGGGGTGCGGGAATGTCCTATTCTTCTGGAACTTCTGGTTCTACCAAACTTTCTGTAGTAGCTTATGGTTCTGGAATTTCTTCCAGTTCTATTACACTCCCACTTGTTTCCTTTTCTAAAAACTGCTGTTCTAGAAAATGGGCATTATGAGAAACAAAACCTTTTGTTCCTCTATGTAATAGAAAAAATACCCCTTGGAGTTCATTGGATATCCCACAAACATACACTGCACTGAGCGTGCCTCGAGTTTGTCTGCATGCTGCTTTTTAACAAAAGCTGGACATCCCCATATCTTTAGATACTGAAGATAGAGTTTCTTCCCACTCCACATCTGATATGGTGTGGTAGGCACAGTCTTGGTAGGAACCCTGTTCAAATGATATGCAGCTGATTCTAGTGCATAACCCCAGAAAGATCGCGGTAACTCAGCATTACTCATCATGGAACGTACCATATCCAATAGGGTTCGGTTCCGTCTTTCCGATACACCGTTATGTTGTGGAGTGTATGGAGGAGTAAACTGAGAGAGAATTCCATTATCTTTTAGGTAACCCAGGAACTCGGCACTTAAGTATTCACCACCTCGATCAGATCTCAGAGTCTTGATACTTTTGCCCGTTTGGTTTCTACTTTATTCTTATATTCTCGGAATTTCTCAAAAGCCTCGGATTTTTGCTTCATCAAGAAAATGAATCCATACCTTCAGTAATCATCCGTAAAAGTAATGAAATAAGAAAAATCGCCTCTTGCATGTGTAGACATTGGACCACATATATCGCTGTGTATGAGTCCTAAGAGCTCGTTCGCTCTTACTCCATGTCCAGTGAATGGAGTCTTTGTCATCTTTCCTTTCAGATATGATTGACAAGTGGCATAAGATTGATATTTGAACGGATCCAAATTTCATTCTCAATGTAACTTAGTTAACCTTGTCTCATTAATGTAACCCAGTCTACAATGCCATAAGAAAGCCTGATTTATAACTGGAGACTTTTTAGTGTGTTCTGGACATTGAAAATCTGTAATTGGTTTAACACATTTATACCGTTATCTAGTGTACCAGACCCAATCAAACCATGATTAAGGTGGATGTTAACAACATCGCTTACAAACGTGAAATCATAACCTTCTTTTGATAACAACGATACAGATATGATATTACACGTTAAACTAGGTACACAAAAAAAGTTGCGCAAAACCAAAATATGACCACTCGTCAATCCAAGGTGATAATCCCCTATGGACACAGCATTCACGCTAGCTCCGTTAGCAACCTGGAGGGTCATATCACTAACCTTCAGCACTCTACGGTTTCTCAGTGCCTGCAATGAATTGCATATATGAGATCCTGATCCGGTATCCAATACCCAGGAAGTAGAGTTGATTGACAGACAATTTTCAATTACAAACACACCTGAAGCCGAAGCCACAACTTGCCTCGGGTCCTGCTTCTTGGCAATCCAAGCTTTGCAATCCTTCTTCCAATGGCCTTTCCTACGACAGTGGAAGCACTCGTCCTTTGCCACTACCGGCACCGCAATCTCTGCCTTTCCCTTGGCTTCCACCGTACCAACACCACCTCTTGGTTTGGTAGTGGCCTTCTTCTTCCTTCCTTTGGCTTTTGCCTTGGACCTGGAAGAAGAAGCACCACGGACAAACATAGTGGGTGTTTCCCTTGCTTTCTGCAAGGTGCCCTCTGCACTCCTTAACATATTGAGGAGTTCTGGAAGTTCAACTTCTTTACCTTGAATGTTGAAATTCAAGATAAACTGGGCATAGGTAGAAGGAAGGGACTGAAGAATCAAGTTTGTATATAGCTCGTTCTCTAATGTTGTCCCGAGGTTTGCGAGCTCTTCAATATAGCAAATCATCTTAAGGACATGTTCCCCTACAGAAGATCTGACGGCCATCCTCGACTGAAACAAGTTCTTCGAGGTCTCGTATCCAGCTATACGAGATTACTTTCCATACAGTTCCTTGCTGTGGAGAAATATGGATTCTAGATCCATATTCTCGTGCCTCCTCTGATGTTCGTTATTCATAGAGGCAAGCACGATGCACTTGTTCTTCGTGCAGTCTAACTCCTAGGACTTGCGGATTTCCTTATCCGCGACACTGGATTCAGGACCTAGGACTGCAGGGGCCTTAGTAGTAAGGACATACCCTAATTTGTCATAGGCAATTGCTATCTTGACATTCCAGAACCAATCTTTATAGTTTGGCCCTGTCAAAATATTTTTATCTAATAATAACTTAAGGTTTGTCATGTTCTGGGTCGCTGCAATTAGGAGAGAGAGAGGAAACACTTTAGCATGATGCTCTTGCAAGTTTAGAGTGGTTTTTAGTTTATCTAAACATGATGGGTCACACTGTTTATCGAATCCTTCCTCAAACCAAAAAAGAAGAACTAGTCAGGACTATTCTCACTGTACAATACTTGCTTAACCGTTCAGCCAGGCAAGTGTCGGTACTTTGAGGGAGGTTTTATGACGATTTTGCGAAGTTCCTTAATTAAATAAGCTCTTTTCCCTGAGGGTGTAGCCCCGCTGACACCTTTCTCGACACCTACTTGGTTTATAGCATTGATCGTTAAGTGAAAGAATCTCCTGATGAGTAGCATATACTCACAGTAGGATCGGGATCCAAATATCATCGTGTGATAAAGCTGAAGGAATCCTACCAAAATTATCATACTCCAAATGGTATGCAACTCTAGCAAGTTTCAGTTTCTTTAGAAACTCCCGATGTGGAATTTTGCCCCATGCTCTTATGACCTTGGCGTTGGTCAAAATGTCATAAGTCACATGTCAAGTTCTACCCATCATTATCTTGTTAATTTGAACCCATCGGTACATACCCATGACGTTGGCCAAATGGCAGTACGACTGTCCTAAACCAACTCATCTATCTATGCAACAGATGAATACCCAGCTGCTACCAAACACTATGCCTTGGCGTTGGTCAAAATACATAGCTTGAATACTACTGAATACCCAAATGAAATGACGGAGGGCTACGAATGGTTTTGGCGAAACCGTGAACGTAGTGAACTTGATATGATCGAAGGAACCTAATAGTTTTTAAAAGGAGTGGTTTAAGCTCCGCAATTAAAAATTTGCTGTTTTTAAAATAACCGAGTGGTTTCTTTTAAACTGTTCCAACGATTCAACTTTAGTTTATTTTCTTTGCTTTAAAATAATGCGTCCTATCAATTAACTTATCATTGCAAAAAACAACGAAAATACAACGTCCGCTTATGCCATCCGCATTTGTCACTGGACCCCGTCATTCACCCATTAGGTTACTTAACTAACGACAGAGCGGGGGCTGGGCTAGCACGGATGCAAAACATAAGCAACGCCTACTAAATATCATATATAGATATTGTACATTCGTCAGACGCAATAATAGGCATTCCAGATCACAGATGAACATATTGGATATACAAGCAATCCGCATTTCTTTTGAGCCGGCAATAAAAGACGGATTACACAGTCGCGATGAATAGCCAAACCCCTACCCTAGACCCTTACGGGTACGGCAAACTACCGGCCAAGTACCCAAAGTGAAGCCGTCTCCCTCAACGACGTGAGTAGGCCACTAAGTACTTCAAAGTACCCGGTAGTTTGTGCACCCCACCTTGGGTCTATCCGAAGAGCAGAAAACAGTAAATGAAATAATACAACGGTGGCTACAACCTCCACCCGGATATGCCCTGCAAAAGAATATTATAACAAATTACAATTTACATTTGAATGAAAGAAACACTCATCTCACATCCCCGGCTATCCATTCACGACAATCCATCAAGTTCATATTCACAAACCAGTAAAAACCATTACAGAAATATGCAGCCCCCTGCTAACCAACATACTAGTAGTTAGGGATGGTTTACGAACACATTAAACACAACACAGATATAATCCAGTTAGCCAAACTTCTTAGAATTTCGATCAAGCAACACATATGAATCTACTCCAAACAATTCTCTATGCACATAAAACCTGAGCAGAAACAAAACATCCCAGAAAATATAACATCAACACAGAAGAATAATTAAGCAAATTTGGGTTGACTCAGTGTCAACTCGGCCGCGGATCCGCGGCGGATCGCTTGGATCGGCCGCGGTTCCGCGGTGGTTTGGACAAGTCACGATCCCAAATTTCTTCACAATTCTTAAAAAACCCTGCTTGTATTTTTAAGGGTCCCTGAAAAATTTTTAGACCCCAATTTAAAAACAGCAGAAACATGATGAAAACGTCGGTTTTTCGGGATTATTTTGCGATCGAATTTCTAAAGACTTTGCTAACATGTTAGTTATGGGTTAGCTTGGCTCTGATACCACTGTAAGTCAACGTTACACATCCCACAAGATGCGAGAAGGCGGAATAGGTAAAACAATCATTTTGTTTAAGGTAACATCGACCAACTTTACGGATCATTGCAAAACCATAACTAACAAACTATCTAGAAGATGATTATACCTCAAGATACTAGTCCTTCTTATTCTTGTTGTTCACCTCCTCGTCGGCCTCCTCGATATAATAGAAGATCCACCCGAGAGTTCCTCCTCCTAGCTTTCACCTCTAACTTGAGGTAACTAAGCGGCTAGGATTGCTAATCCAAGTGACCTAGAAGATATAGAAGTGGATTAAGGATCTATTAGTCTTTCTAACCCTTGCGATCTCAACACTTGAGAGGATTAGGCTTAGGTTTAAGAAGAGGAGAGCTTGAGGAGAGAGAGTGTGTTTGTTAATTATGAATTGGACCCTTCTCACATTGAAATATATGAAGCATAACAAAATATCCTACACAAATATCATCCATGCTTCATTTAATTCTTGAGATGAATCATCTCATGAGTCATGGTGCAATTAATGATAATAACACATAAGCTCTCCACCTCATTTAGTTTAATTCATAAATGAATTAAAACTAAATGAGTCATCTTTCTTCTAGAAGCTTCTCGAGTAATTACGAGAATGCCCCTCCTATCCGAAAAACACGGATATACTGCATAAATCCAATAATCCAATACTAGAATCTGGCTTAAACCAAAGCCTGCTAGTATAATCTGTCCGAACATCATACGGGCACAAGTACACGTTTATGTCCGAACCCTGTCGTAAAACCATACGACCTCTATATCGTTTCGCCTGAAGCAGGGAAACCCTCTGTGTGAGACTCTAAAGACTCGACACTACGCTGGCAGTGGGTTTAACCACAGGCCGCAAGCGGTACTAGCTGTACGTAACGGTCCCCAGGTAGATATCGATAAGAAGGCCGATGAAGAAACCCATCTGAACTCCTACTGAGCCTGATGTGACAATCTCCGTACTGTCCGGTCTATTCGTCTATGACTATCGCATATCGGGTCTTGGGGGCGGCAAGCGTCAGTCCCCTAAAAGCGGTATAACTCGTGTCGGAGTGAAGCCCATCACACCTTGAGAGTTCTACTGGAAAACCTACCAGTAAATCTCGCTTGCTCTGGCCAGGGACCTTGCGTAATGGCTTTCCAAACCCAGCACGATATCAACTCCCAATACCGGGAGAGACGAATCCTATCTAACCGCCACTGCCTCCAAGTGCTTCGGGACTGCACCCAACTGCTACCTGTTTGCACGACTCTTTTGAGCCGTGGTAGGGTAGCAAACTAAGAACAGTGGGAACACACTTGAGACGAAGCAGCAGTGTCAAGTCTACGGACTATGCTGTACTCATGTCACCTGGGAACTGTTAACTGACGACGGGTATAATACCAACCAACTGTTCCCTGCGAGTCCTGTCCGGTGTACCCGTAAACCAACGAGCACCTTCATACTATCTCATGTACAACATACTAATGGCTGTGGGACAGACCATTTCCCCTGCTGGGATGAGAGGCGTATACACTAGTCTACTCTGGAGTATCGATGCCCCGTCTCGATAATTCTACGACTAGGGACCAAAAAAAGGATGTGCTTGTAGACTATCCAACCCCCACTAGTGCGACTGCCATCACAACGCTGGTAGTCAAGCAAGATCCTATGGGCTCTATCAATATGTATTTGCGATATGCTAAAAGAAACATATACACATATTAAGATAGATATAAACCAAGTAGCATACTATTATGTTGAGCAAGACTGTTAATACAACTATGAATATCCCAAGCTTCCATTAAGTAATATAGAAACTAGTATGATACAATAATGGCCCCCAGGGCATATACACTAATAGCACTATGGTTTGTTGGATTTCGTCAAGGTCATAGCATGCTAGGGGAAAATATTGGGAGTTTCAAGTGTGTAAACTTGCAATAAGATTGCATACCTTTTATGAAATAGTTGGATCCTGATCCCGCTGCGAGCAAGAGTTGCTCCTGCGAGATTTTTACACAAGACAATTAGACATTCAAGTAGGTGTCTAGAAAGGTGTCAACGGGGTTACACCCCTAGGAATATGATGTTTATTTTAATTATGTCTGTGCGAAAGCATGGGTAACCTCTCTCAAAGTACCGGCACTGGCCTGGTTGAAAGATTGGCGAAGTTCTAGGGTGTAATTAATCCCAGCTAGTCTTTCCTTTTAGAGTTTGAAGGAAGATTTGCTAAAACCAGTGGGAGCCATCCTGATTAGATAAGATAATAACCAATCTGATCTTGCAAGAGCATACGCTAAAGTGTTTTCTTCTCTCTCTCTCCAGGTAGAGACCATGTCACGTCTTAATCAAGATAATAATATGGATGTATTGACCGAACCCGCATGTTATACTGTGCAGGGAACGTTTGTTCTATTCTTTCTTATAAACGTTGTAAGACTGAACAGGATATAGAGGAATGCCAGGATTCCCATGCCACCCGATTGAAGAAAGTACATGTTAATGCATTTTCTTCGGGTGTGCTCGTTACAGAGAACTGTTTCTCCCTTTGCTCTACGTCCTGGGTATTGGATACCAGGTCAGGATCCTATATATGTAATCTGTTACTTGAGCTAAGGAAAGGTAAAGAACTGGGAGAAGGTGATAAAGACATAAGGGTTGGAAATGGTGCAATTGTTGCAGCTAAATCCATCGGGGAATATCACCTTGTATTAACAAGTGGTAATACATTGATTATGAACGAATGATATTACATGCTGAACCTGATATGAAACATTATATCAGTTTCTTTATTAAGTAAAGAGGGATATAATTTTGTATTACAGGATAATGTTATGAACATTTTCCTGAACCAAAAGTTGGTTGGATCAGGCACGTTTTGCAATGGCATTTTTGTTCTAAATCAATCAACAGTTCTGAGCATAACAAACACACATAAGAGGAAGAATTCAGAGATGAACGAATCCTTCTTGTGGCATTGTAGACTAGGTCATATCAATGCGACACGACTAGCTAAGTTGCATAAGGATGGATATTTGAATCCGTTCGAATTTTCATCTTATGACACTTGCCGGTCTTGTCTCAAAGGCAAGATGACCAAAACTCCGTTTACAGGATACGGCGAAAGAGTTAGTGAACTCTTGGTACTGATACATAGTGATGTATGCGGTCCCATGTCTACATATGCCAGGGATGGTTCCTTGTACTTCATTACATTCACTGACGATCTCTCATGATACGGACATGTGTTCCTGATGAAACACAAGTCTGAAGCTTTTGAGAAATTTAGAGAATATAAACAAGAAGTCGAGAACTAAACGGGAAAAAGTGTTAAAGTCCTTCGATCTGATCGAGGAGGTGAATACTTGAGCAATGAATTCCTGGACTTCCTAAATGAGAATGGGATTCTCTTTCAGCTAACTCCTCCATATACACCATAGCACAACGGTGTATCGGAATGGAAGAACCGCACCCTATTAGATATGGTGCGCTCTATGATGAGCACAGCTGAGTTACCTATTTTCTTCTAGGGGTATGCGCTGGAGATAACCATACATCTATTGAATATGGTCCCCACAAAATCAGTCCATACCACTCCATATGAGATATGGAAGGGGAAGAAACTATGTCTTAATTATGTTAAGATATGGGGTTGTCCGGTCTATGTCAAACGGCAAAATCCGGACAAACTCGAGGCACGATCTGTTCTGCGCAAATTTGTAGGATATCCTAAAAAATCACAAGGGTATATCTTCTACCACACCGAGGAACAAAGGGTGTTTGTTTCTCGCCATGCCACCTTTTTAGAAAAGGAATTTCTTACAAAAGAGATTAGTGTCCATGAGGTAGAACTGGAAGAGGTTCCCGCTGCAAGAGCTGTAACAGAAGATTTAGTGGAACCAGAGGATTCGATAGTGCCCAACGAACCCCAGCCTCTCCGCCGATCTAGTAGGGTTCCTCATCCACCTGAGATATACTACGGTTTTATCATTGATGGTGGAAGCGAGGATTGCATCATGGAGGATGATGACCCAACTAGCTTCGAGCAGGCCATCACGAGTGGAGACTCTGTGAAGTGGCTGGATGCAATGCGATCCGAGATGGAATCCATGTACACAAACAAAGTATGGAATTTGGAAGATGCTCTTGAAGGGGTAAAACCTATTGGGAGCATGTGGATCTTCAAGAAAAAACTTGGTGTAGATGGGAAAGTGGAGACTTTTAAAGCTAGACTTGTTGCAAAGGGTTTTCGTCAACGACCAGGTGTGGATTATGACGAAACCTTTTCTCCAGTGGCTATGCTTAAATCCATCCGGATCATGATTGCCATTGCTGCATACCATGACTACGAAATCTGCCAAATGGAAGTTAAGACCGCCTTTCTGAATGGTGAACTGGAATAGTGCGTGTACATGACTCAGCCAGAGGGCTTCGTAGACAGTCGGAGCTGCGGAAAGGTGTGCAAGATGCTTAAATCCATCTACGAGTTAAAGCAAGCATCGCGGAGCTGGAACATCTGTTTTGATATCGTTATCAAAGAGTTTGATTTCGTCAAAAACACAGATGAACCTTGTATATACAAAAAGGTGGCAGAGAGTAAGGTTGTCTTCTTCGTATTGTACGTGGATGACATACTCTTGATAGGAAATGATATTCCTATGCCGCAATCGGTCAAGCTCTTCTCATCACAAAGATTCTCAATGAAAGATCTAGGGGATGCCTTTTACATCTTGGAGATTAAGATCTATAGAGATAGATCTAAACGGATATTGGTATTGTCCCAATCCAGGTACATTGACACCATACTAAAGCGATTTAGTATGGAAGAATCCAAGCGTGGGTTTTTACCCACGATCTCAGGACTCACTATCTCCAAAAAGATGTCTTCTAAGACTGATTTGGAGAGAGCTCGCATGCAAGGGATACCCTATGCTTCGGTAGTAAGCTCTATCATGTATGTGATGCTATGTACCAGACACAATATAGCATACTCACTAAGTGTAGTGAGTAGGTATCAAGCAGATCCAGGAGAGAGTCACTGGACAGCTGTGAAGAGCATTCTCAAGTACATGAGAAGGATTAAAGAGATGCTCTTGGTGTATGGTAACGGAGAACTCCAAGTGGGGTCCTTTACCGATTCGAGCTTCGAGAGTGATAAGGACGACTCTAAGTCACACTCGGGATTTGTCTTTACCCTCAATGGAGGGGCGGTATGCTGGAAGATTTCCAAGCAAGAAACCGTGGCAGACTCGATGATGGAGGCTGAATACATCGCTGCTAACGATGCTGCCAAAGTGGCTGTTTGGATGAAGAAGTTCATAATTGAACTTGGAGTGGTTCCATCTATTGAGTATCCGATACCTTTGTATTGTGATAGCAATGGAGCGGTGGCTTTGGCAAAGGAACCCAGTTCCCATTAGCGATCCAGATATATTCTGAGGCGGTATCACCTGATCCGGGAGATAATTGATCGCCGGGAAATCGAGGTTAGGAGAGTTGACACGAAGAATAATACCACGGATCCACTCACGAAGGCCATTCCCCAGATACAGTTCAAGAGACTCCTCAGGATGCTGGGTATGCGATACTACAGCAGCTGGCCCTAGTGCAAGTGGGAGATTGTTAGTTGTATGTATGCACTAGAGGCCATTATTGTACATATGATGTATATTATAGTGGATGCTTGGACATATAAATAGAGGACTTTCTTGCTCGATATAATAGTATGCTATCTTGTTGCTCTTTATCTGAACATGTATACTTGTCTCTTGATACTTTCTTATGGTTACATGTTGGTAAAGCCCTTAGGATGTGTACTTAACTACCAAGATTATGATGCAGATCATACTAGTGGGGCCATGATAGTCCATAAGTTCATCCTTTAATGTTCCTAGTCGTGGGTGTATCGAGACAGGGCATCGATATACCAGAGTAGACTAGCATATACGCTTCTCGACCCATTTGATGGGCGATCGATGATCCCATATCCATTGATGTTTGACATCAGAGATGGTATACGGGTGCTCATTGGAGACTGAGTACACTGGACGGACTCGCCGAGAACTCCTAGATGGTATTATACCTGACGTCAGATAGCAGTTCTCTGGTGACACTGGTGCTGGTTAGTCTGTAGACCCGAGATCGTCATGGAGACTTGTGTGGTTCCTACTGTGCTTTGATTTCCACCTTACCACGTTCAAGAGGACATGCAAAACAGTGGTTTTTGGGTACAGTCCCGAGTCACATGGAGGCAATGAGCAATAGGAGGCGATTTCGTCTCTCCCGGTGTTGGGGGTAGATGTCGTGCTGTGCTTGATTGGCCATAACAGGAAGTCCCTGGCCAGGGCTGATTTAGAGATTTACTGATAAGTGTTATCAGTAGTTTCTCGACCCGTTATGAGCTTTGTATTAGCATGACTTATCGAGTTATTGGGGTCTGACGTTTACCACCCCTAGACTTGATATGCGACATCTTAGACGAAGAGACCGGACTGTACAGTAGTGTTACTATCAGGCTTTTGCAGGAGTTAGAGTGGGCTTGGTTACTGATTTTCTGATCGTTCAATACCCGGGTAGCCGTTACATCCAGCTAGTACCGCTGACGGCTTATGGGTGCTTGATGTGATCATCACCTACTGCCGGCGTATTGATGAGTCTTTAGAGTCTACATAGAACTTTTACTGGCTCAGGAAAAACGAAGTAGGAGCACATATATGATATGTGCGGGACAGAGAATAATACGAGTATGTGATACCATATTATATTCTCGTGATTTATTCGTATCGGACGGTTATATGTGATATAACCAGGTTATCGAATCAAGTGTTGATTCAATAAGTTGATACAGATTATATTAGTCGGTTGTATGTGATATAACCCGATTATTAAATCATGTGTTGATTTGATAATTTAATTTATCATTGTATATGTGATATACTAGTTTACATTAACTAATATTAGCTCACTTAAGCATTTATTTTTCTCACACGTGCACACTTAATATATATGTGATATATATTAAATGTGTTATTTTTGTGTCATGGTTGTTGATACACACTACATGGGTATATGAGACTTAAACCATACTAATTATAATGTGGGGTTTAATTATTTAAAGTAAATCCAAATTAGTGGATAATTGGTCACATGCATGAAGTTTGTAGAAGCTTGTAGATGCATTGACTTGGTCTACTAATTTTGTTTTACTTAAGATATTTATTAACCTAACCATTATAATTTAGCCATGGTTATGTCTCTACATGAGTTATCTATATGATACAAACTCATCCATGGTTGATTCTCTCACCTAATTAGTTCATTCCCGTTTCTTTGCTTCATCTTCTTCAACCTTGAGAAAAAGCTTACTAGCTTTTTGCAAAGTGAGAAAATATTGTGAGAAAAATAAAACTAAAGTGAGCCCACTTCCTACTTCATCATCCTCTACTAGATTGGCACTTTAGAATAGGGTGTTAGCTTCACTAATCTCTCATTAGTGAAGTAGAAGCTTGAGTTAGCGTCTCCTCGATGTAGATCATCTTCGGACTCGAAGACTTCAAGCAAGATCGTTCCTTTCACCTTGAGAAGTCATGCAAGAGTCCGGGAGTTCCATGATCGCAGCGAAGGGACCACTACAAGGAGCCATTGAAGTGAAGGACCGGTCTACAAATGTTGTATTCCATTAACACTTAGAAGTAAGGATATTTACTTTTTGGTTTTGCTCCTAAAACTCTAGTTAGATCCTTGGTTAGGGTTATTTGGCACACTAAATTTTTAAATATAGCATGTTTGATGCCTTGTGAAACCTTGTGGTTGTGCCTAAGAACCCAACATATACATCATCATGTATCTATTCCAAGAGTTCGGCAACTTTTCCTCTGTTTCCTGTAAACGGAGTATTGGTCATTTTATCTTTGGGACAAGACTGGAAAGTATCATAAGATGAAAATTCAAACAGATTCTCATATTCATCCTTATGTAATTTAGCTGGTCGTGTCACATTGATATGACCTATTCTACAATGCCACTAGAATGTGTGTGTTCTAGATACTTTGAACTATGGTTTGAATTAGAACTTATATACCATTACATAACGTGCCTTATCCAATCAACTCTTGATTCAGGAAAATGTTCACAACATTATCCTCCGATACAGAATTATATCCTTCTTTAACTTAATAAGAAAAAACTGATGTAATATATATCGGGTTCGGTATGTAATAACATTCGTTCAGAATCAATGTATCAATACAAGGTGATATTTGCCAATTGATTTGGCTGCAACACTTGCATCATTCTCTCCACTTAGAGACATATCACCCTTTTCCAGTTCTCTACCTTTCTGTAGCCCATGTAACATATTACAAATACGGGATCCTAATCCGGTATCACATACCCAGGACGTAGAGGATACTGAGAAATAGTTCTCGGTAATGAACACACCCGAAGAAGACGCATCAAAATGCACTTTCTTCGATTGGGTGGCATAGGAATCTGGACATTCCCCTATTTCCTGCTCGGACTTATAACAGTTATAAGATAGGGTAGAACCAACGTTCCCTAGCACAGTATGATAAGCAGGTTCGGTCAATGCATCTATATTATTATCTAGATTAAGACGTGATATAGTGGCTACCGGGAGAGAGAGAGAAGAAAACACTCTGCGTGCGATCTTGTAAGATTAGATTGGTTATTATTTTATCTAATCAGGATGGCACCGACTGTTTTTATCAAATCTTCCTTCAAACCCTAAAAGGTATACTAGCCGGGATTAATTACACCCTAGAAGTTCGTTAATCTTTTGGCCAAGCCAGTGTCGGTACTTTAAGGGAGGTTCCCCGTGCTTTCGCACGGACCTAATTAAAATAAACCTCGTTTTCCGAGTGGCGTAACCCCGTTAACACCTTTTTAGACACCTACTTGATCGGCTAATTGTAATGTGTATAACTCTCCCAGGAGTAACTCTTACTCACAGTGGGTATCAGGATCCAACTATCTCTTATAAAGTATGCAATCTCATTGCAAATTTCAACACTTGAAATTCCCGATAATATTTTGCCCCTAGCAACTTATGACCTTAACATGGTCAGAAAATCATAAGCACTAGCCAAGTTCAACCCGTCATTTCCGGATTGAATTAAACCCACCCGAACGACCCTTAATATGGTCAACAAAGTCGTATGACTATCCTAATCCAATCGCATCATATGCTTATGCAGATAAGCACTAATCAGCTACCGCACACTACGCCTTAACATGGTTAATAAACGTAGCACGAATAGTAAGTAGTACTTATCTGAAATGACGGAAGGCTACGACAGGTTTTTCAGAAAAGCTTTTGTGTAATGAACTTGATATCGTTGTAGAATCGAGTGAATTTGACAAGGAGTGTTTTTGAGGCTTTTACTAGTTTTGCTAAAGAGGTCACTCCTGGTGAAGGATCTCGGCTCTTTCCTTATCAAATAAGGTGCAGGATATTTCACAAATACCACTATGCAAAGCAAAAACTATAGAATCTATCAAAAGACAAACCGAGTGGGTTGTAGCATCTGCCAGTTTCGCTAAAAAGGTCACTCCCGGTGAAGGGATCTCGGCTCTTTCCTTATCGAATAAGGTGCTGGATATTCTACAAGGAATACCGCTATGCAAAGTAAGAACTAGAGCTACCAGTTTTTAAAATAAGTTTCTACAACATCTTTAGCTTTCTTTTATTTCATTAATCTCATTAATGAAGTCCCATTAATTATGCTTCCCAAGCATCACATATGAAACGAAAGCAGCAATATTAATTATATCTTATATATATAATATAGGCATTCGTCTCAAAACATATCAAGTGATCATATCACAAAATATCAGCAGCAGAAGAATCACATATGAAATATTGGATATACTAGGAATTCCGTGTTTTAATTAAGCCAATAAAAAACGCGGATTCCACGGTCGTGATGAATAGCCAAACCCATATCCCTAGAACCCTACGAGAGCGGCACGTAACCCAACCAATTCTAGAGTTAGGAGACCCGTTCTCGCACCTCGAGATGGTCTCCCACTGGACCTTAGAACCCGGTTACTTGTGCTCCCCTCCTTGGGTCTATCCTAATGCGGAAAAGTAAATAATATATATCAATGGTGACATCATCCTTAACCCGGAAGTGTCCTAATAAAAGAATATTACATACAAGCTTTTACATGAATGAAAATGAAAAACTTTCATCTCACATAAAAAAACCCGGCTATTCAAAACACGATGATCCAATATAACATATCACAGCAACACATAATATCACTTGTCATCAACGTAAATAAATATGCGTATCCCAGTTGTCGTTGACATATAGCACTGAAACCGTCGATACAACACAAATTACACTTACGGTCGCAGAAAAGAAAGTGAAAAACTAAAATAGTTGGAATCCGCAACCACCTTAGACATCATAAACCCAATGTATCACATACATTGGATTTCATGCTTAACCAAATGAATTCCTTAGACATCACATGCCTAACAATTATAAACCCTGTATTTTAGTCTCGATATTGAAAACACTTTCCAATAACCTGTCGGGTAATTCAACAAGATTCCTGATAACCTGATCGAATGCTTGTCGGAAACTTTATTAGACGGCCGCACCCCCGATGCCGTTGACGAAATGCACTAACGCGGAACACCTCTACCGCGAGCACCCGAACGGATGCTTTTGGAGACGGGGTTCTCCTATAGTCACTTGGTCGGGGTTATGGGGCGTGGCTATCTAGTAAGGTTACCCGGCGAGTATCCGCGTACACTACGTAATTGCGACGGACTTTTGATCCACATCAAAATTCCGTGGCAACCGATCAAATAAGACTAAACTGTTAGATTTATAAAATTCAAACTAGTTATCACATAACTACTTATGTGGATTACAAATATTGTATCACAATCACAGATAGCTAGACGAAGTTAAACTTTTCGATCAAATAAGCAAGCACCCAAAATTTCCTAAAAAGCTCAACACTTGAGCGGAGTTCAAAAAGTACCCAGAACATGGCACGGCTCCTATGAACCAGCCATAGATGGGTCAACCAATGCCTCACCTATGGTATCGCTGAACGACCATAAACCCTAGGGTTTGATGGCGGTTCTGACGGTCACAGAATCGAGTTAGGGTTTCGTTCTTCTACAGGGTCCACAAAATCGCATGCAAGATTTTCTGAAAATTTTAAACTTGGAAAAAATCTATCAATTCGAAAATTTCCAGCGGGGAAAAATTGGGTTATTGATATCCGTTCAAACTTTTTAACATCGTCTAAATAACCTGAATACTTGTTAGGATTACGATTACCAAACACTCCGAGTTTCCTTTGTAGAAAGTTAACAGCACATGCAAACTTAGTAAAAATAAACAACACCTGAAACACAATAACCCAGAAACTGGAACACCCTGAAAATTTGAAGCCAAAAATCCCAAATTGGGTCGAGCTCGCCGGTTTTTGGGGGGATGTGGCCGGCCACTTTGAGGCCAAATGCCTTCAAATTTTTACAGTATTCATGTTATATCTCATACAACATTCTGCAGTTGTTTAAAAAAATTTTAGAGCCGTATAAAAATTCGACAGAAACTAGGCATTGCTGTTGCAAGTTTCGGAGTTGTTTCGGTTTCGTAATCTAACAAACATCGTTTAAATCTCTATCTTGGCTCTGATACCACTGTAGGGTTACTTAGCGCGGCAGCAAGGTTTCGGGAGGCATCATCCATGCCGTTTTAAAAAATTTTCCGTTCTAAATAACCCTAACCCTAAAATCTTAACTGGAGATATAAACAAAATATCATGCAAACAACTTTGAGGTCTAGTGAATGAGGAATACAACCTTTGTTGACCGGTCCTTTACTTCAAATGCTCCGTGTAGAAGTCCCTTTGCTACGATCAGTAAGAATCTCCCGAACTCTTGAGAGGCTCCACAAAGTGAAAGATGCAAACTTGCTCAAAGTCTTCGAGGCCGAAGATGATCTACGTCGAGGAGACTCAAGCTCATGCTACCTCTTCACTAAATTAGGATTTAGTGAATCAAACACCCAAAACTAAATGGCTAATGTAGAGTATTATAAAGTGGGAAATGGGCTCTCTTTAGTTTTCTTTTTCTCTCAATATTTTCTCACCTTGGAAAAAACTAGCAAGCTTTTCATGAGGAAGAAGATGAAGTGATGAACAAATGAAAACTCATGAGGTGAGAATAAAGCAACCATGGGTGAGTTAGTGTCATACACTAACTCATATAGAGAGTTAACCATGGTGAGGATAATGGTTAGGTTAAAAAATATCTCAAGCATAACAAAAATGGTGGACTTAGTCAATGGTTATCCACAAGCTTTCTCAAAGCTTCTACCATGACAAAATCCATCCAATTTTGATTTACTTTGATAAATATAAACCGTAGGATTATGCTAACTATAGTGTAAGTCTCATACACCCATCATGCATATATCATCAAGCATGACACAATTTAAATGTACATTAATATATATCTCATATATATTATATGCACACAAGTGAGAAAAAGAATACTTAGTGAGCAAATATTAGTTAATGTAAGTTAATATATCAAATATATAATTATACATTAAATTATCAAATCAACACTTGATTTAATAATCCGGCTATATCACATACAACTGATTAATAACATATTAATCAACTTATCGAATCAACACTTGATCCGATAATCCGGCTATATCTCATACAACCATCCGATATCACATATCGCGAGAATAGAATACAGTATCACATACTCGTATTAATCTCGGTCCCGCACATATCACATATGTGCTCCTACTTCATTTCGCATGATCCAGGAAACCTCTGTGTAGGACTCTAAAGACTCGTCAATACGCTGGCAGTAGGTGATGATCATATCAAACACCCACAAGCCACAAGCGGTCTGCTAAACGTAACGGCCACCCGGGTATTGAGCGATCAGAAGTTCAACAAGCAATCTTGCTCATACTCCTGCGAATCCAATCAGTAACACTACCGTACAGTCCGGTCTTTTCTTCTGACATGTCGCAAATCACAGCCTTGGGTGGTATAACGTCAGACCCCAATATCCTGATAAGTCATACCGATGCAAGGTCTATAACGGTTCGAGAAACTACTGATAACACTTACCAGTAAATCTCAGCAACCCTGGCCAGGGATTTCATGTTATGGCCAATCGAGCATAGCGCAACATCAACAACCAATACCGGGAAAGACGAATCCCCTCCTATCGCTCAGTACCTCTATGTGACTCGAGACTGTGTTCAAAAACCACCTTTTTGTACGATCTCTTGACCGTGGTATGGTGGAAATCAAAGCACAGTGGGATTCACACAAGACTTTATGACGATCTCGGGTCGACAGACTAACCTGTACCAGTGTCACCAGAGAACTGGTATCTGACGATAGGAATAATACCATCTAGGAGTTCTCGGGGAGTCCGTTCAGTGTACCCAGTCTCCACTGAGCACCCGTATACCTTCTGTGATGTCAAACACCAATGGATGTGGGATCATCCATCGCCCATCATATGGGTCAAGAAGCATATATGCTAGTCTACTCTAGAGTATCGATACCCTGTCTCGATACTCGTACGATGAGGAACAATATAGGGTGTACTTATTGACTACCCTTGGCCCCACTAGTATGATCTCCATCATAGTCCTGATAGTCAAGTACACATCATAAGGGTTTTATCAACTTGTGAGAGCAAAACAGCATCACTTATACAAGTCAACATGTTAAGATAAAGTGCAACCAGATAGCATACTATCATGTCGAGAAAGAAAGTCCTCCTTATATATGTCCAAGCATCTACTAAAATATACATCCCATGTACAGTAATGGCCTCTAGGGCATACATATAACTAACAGAACACACACGAAGAAGATGCATCATCATGCACTTTCTTTGTTTGGGCGACATGGGAATCCTGGTAATCCCCTATCTCCTGCTCGGTCTTATAGCAATTATAAGGTAGAGCGGGACCAACGTTCCCCAGCTCAGAATAACAAGCGGGTCCGATCAATACATCCATATTATTATCTTGATTAAGACATGACATGGTCTCTACCTGGAGAGAGAGAGAGAAGAAAACACTCAGCGTATGCTCTTGCAAGATTAGATTGGTTATTATTTTATCTAATCAGGATGGCTCCCACCGTTTTTATCAAATCTTCCTCCAAACCCTAAAAGCTAAGACTAGCCGGGATTAATTACACCCTACAAGTTCGCCAATCTTTCGGCCAGGCCAGTATCGGTACTTTGAGGGAGGTTCCCCGTGCTTTCACACGGACCTAATTAAAATAAACCTCCTTTTCCAAGGCGCGTAACCCCGTTAACACCTTTCTAGACACCTACTTGATCGGCTAATTGTAATGTGTAAAACTCTCCCAGGAGTAACTCTTACTCGCAGTGGGTATCGGGATCCAACTATCTCATAGAAGGTATGCAATCTCATTGCAAATTTCAACACTTGAAATTACCGATAATAATTTGTCACGACCCGAAATTTGGCCCGTAACCGGCACTTAAACTACTTAACGTCTACAGGCGTACGCAACTCAAGTAAGCCGAAACCAGAAATCTAAACCACCCAAATCTGGATCAACGGAGAAAAACACAGTTTTTAACACTTGGAAAAAAATCACAAGTAAAATCTCTAACTCTAGTTTTCTTTCTTGAAAATTTTGGCAGCACCTCCTTTATAAAAACTAGCCCCGAAAACGGGTACAACACAGATAATATATAAAGCATCCCAAATGGGAGCAAAATCACGCCCAACGGCGGAGACAACCACCACAAGATATAAATGTAGGGTTCCTAGGCACACTAATGAGGTCTCACAAGGCATCAACTATGCCAATTTCTAATTTTACAAGTACCGAGAAACTCTAATATGGATCGTTAACTAGAATTTTAGGCGAAAAGTTAAGCTAGTTAACATCTTAACTAAAAGTGAGAAGCTACAACCTTTGTAGATTCGGTTCTCCACTTCCTTAGCTCCACGTAGACGTCCTTTCGTTGTCCTAGTCGGATCTCGGACTCTAGCATCGGCTTCATCGGAGAAATGAGCGGACAAGTCGTCGGCTACGATGATGAAGATGATCTACGTCGAGGCTACACTAGATCAAGCTCCAACTTCACCAAGTCGTGAAACTTGTGAAGAAAACACCCAAAACTACTTGGCAAGAGGTAGAGGATGAAGAAATAGGAGGTGGGTTCACTTTAGAATTGGATTTCTCACTCTTTTGCTTAAAGTGCCATTAAAGCTAGTAAGCTTTTTCTTGAAGATCAAGAAGAAGAAGATAGAATATGTGATAAGTTCCCCAAAAAGAATAATAAAATGAATACTTATCATCTTCTAACCTTGGTTAGGTGTAGAGAATAGACCAAGGTTAGTGGGAATGGTTAGGGTTAAGCATGAAGACAAAATGGTCACTTGGTCAAAGCTTCAACAAGCTTCATGATAAAAAGAAACCATTTTGTTTTCTTTTATCTATTTCTCAAAAAAAGAAAAGATAAATATTAAGTGAAACAATGAAACCCTAACCATTCACTAAACATGGTTTAAGTCTTTACACAAATCCAAGTGTATATGTATCATCAAACATGATACAATCAAGTGCACAAAAGTATATCACATATACAACTTGTGAACATCAAGTGAGAAAATCCATTTAAAGTGAACCAATACTAGTTAATGCAAATTAATATATCAAATATATAATTATACATTAAATCATTAAATCAACACTTGATTCAATGATCCGGTCATGTCGCACATAACCGACTAGTATACAATGTATCGATTTATCGAATCAACGATTCGATAACTAGGTTATATCGCATACAACCAATCGAAACATTCATCGCGAGAATGAAATACGGTATCACATACTCGCATTATTCTCGGTCCCGCACATATCTCATATGCGCTCCCATTTCGTTTCGCTTGAGCCAGGAAACCCCTGTGTAGGACTCTAAAGACTCGTCAATACGCCGGTAGCAGATAATGATCATATCAAGCACCCACAAGACGCAAGCGGTCTGCTAAACGTAACAGCCACCCGGGTATTGAGTGATCAGAAGATCGACGAGCTAGCCCGCTCACACTCCTGTGAATCCAACCAGTAACACTTACCGTACAGTCCGGTCTGTTCGTCCGATATGTCGCATATCAAGTCTAGGGGTGGTAAACGTCAGACCCCAACAACCGATAAGTCGTGCCGATGTGAGGCTCATAACGGGTCGAGAAACTACTGGTAACACTTACCAGCAAAACTCTGATCAGCCCTTGCCATGGACTTCCCTGTTACGGCCAATCGAGCACAGCGCAACATCAACCCCCAATACCGGGAGGGACGAAACCCCTCCTATCGCTCATTGCCTCCATGTGACTCGGGACTGTACCCAAAAACCACCGTTTTGCACGCCCTCATGGACGTGGTAAGGTGGAGATCAAAGCACAGTGGGAATCACACAAGACTCTATGACGATCTCGGGTCTACAGACTAACCTGCACAAGTGTCACCTGAGAACTGCCATCTGACGTGAGGTATAATACCATCTGGGAGTTCTCGGCGAGTCCGTCCAGTGTACCCAGTCTCTACTGAGCACCCGTATACCATCTCTGATGTCAAACACCAATGGATATGGGATCATCCATCGCCCATCTCATGGGTCGAGAAGCGTATACGCTAGTCTACACTGGTATATCGATGCCCTGTCTCGATACACCCACGACTAGGGACCTTGAAGGATGTACCTATGGACTACCATGTCCCCACTAGTACGATCTGCATCATAGTCCAGGTAGTCAAGTACACATCCTAAGGGCTTTACCAACATGTAACTATAAGACAGTTTAAAGAGACTAGTGTACATGTTAAGATAAAGAGTAACCAGATAGCATACTATCATATCGAGCAAGAAAGTCATCTCTATATATGTCCAAGCATCCAATATAATATACATCATCTGTACAATACTGGCCTCTAGGGCATACATACAACTAACAATCTCCCACTTGCACTAGGGCCAGCTGCTGTAGTATCGCATACCGAGCATCCGGAAGAGTCTCTCAAACTTTATCTGGGGAATGGCCTTCGTGAGTGGATCCGCCGTGTTGTTCTTCGTGTCAACCCTCCTGACCTCGATCTCCCGGTGATCAACTATCTCCCGGATCAGGTGATACCACCTCAGAATATGCCTGGATCGCTGATGGGACCTGGGTTCCTTGGCCAAAGCCACTGCTCCATTGTTATCACAATACAAGGGTATTGGATGCTCAATGGATGGAACTACTCCAAGTTCAGTAATGAACTTCTTGATCCAGACAGCCTCTTTGGCAGCATCGTTGGCAGCGATGTATTCAGCCTCTATCGTCGAGTCTGCCACGGTTTCCTGCTTGGAACTCTTCCAGCTAACCGCCCCTCCGTAAAGGGTAAAGACAAATCCCGACTGCGACTTAGAGTCGTCCTTATCACTCTGGAAGCTCGAATCGGTAAAGGACTCCACTTGGAGTTCTCCGTTACCATACACCAAGAGCATCTCTTTAGTCCTTCATATGTACTTGAGAATGCTCTTCACAGCTGTCCAGTGACTCTCTCTAGGATCAGCTTGATACCTGCTCACTACACTTAGTGAGTATGCTACATCGGGTCTGGTACATAGCATCGCGTACATGATAGAGCCTACAGCCGAAGCATAGGGTATCCCTTGCATGCGAGCTCTCTCCAAATCAGTCTTGGGAGACATCTCTTTGGAGAGAGTGACTCTAGAGATCGTGGGCAAGTTCCCACGCTTGGATTCTTCCATACTAAACCTCTTTAGTATGGTGTCAATGTACCTGGATTGGGACAATCCCAATATCCGTTTGGATCTATCTCTATAGATCCTAATTCCCAATATGCAGGAGGCATCACCAAGATCTTTCATCGAGAATCTTTGTGATAAGAAGAGCTTGACTGATTGCAGCATAGGAATATCATTTCCTATCAAGAGTATGTCGTCCACGTACAATACGAGGAAGACAACCTTACTCTCTGCCACCTTCTTATAGATACAAGGTTCATCTGGGTTTTTTACGAAATCAAACTCTTTGATAACGACGTCAAAGCAGATGTTCCAACTCCACGATGCTTGCTTTAATCCATAAATGGATTTGAGCAGCTTGCACACCTTCCCGCTGCGCCCACTGTCTACGAAGCCCTCTGGCTGAGTCATGTACACGCTCTCTTCTAAATCACCATTTAGAAAGGCGGTCTTAACATCCATTTGCCAGATTTCATAATCATGATATGCAGCGATGGCAAGCATGATCCGGATGGATTTAAGCATAGCCACTGGAGAAAAGGTTTCGTCATAGTCCACACCTGGTCTTTGACGAAAACCCTTTGCAACAAGTCTAGCTTTGAAAGTCTCCACTTTCCCATCTACACCAAGTTTTTTCTTGAAGATCCATTTGCTCCCAATGGGTTTTACCCCTTCAGGAGCAACTTCCAAAGTCCATACATTGTTGGTGTACATGGATTCCATCTCGGACCGCATTGCATCCAGCCATTTCACTGAGTCGCTACTCGAAGCTAGTTGGGTCATCATCCTCCATGATGCAATCTTCGCTTCCACCGTCAATGAGAAAACCGTAGTATCTCTCAGGTGGACGAGAAACCCTACTAGATCGGCGGAGAGGCTGGGGTTCGTCGGGTACTACTGAATCCTCTGGTTCTACTAAATCATTAGTTGTAGTTTGTGGTGCTGGAACCTCTTCCAGCTCTACCTATTTGCCACTAATTTCTTTTGCGAGAAATTCCCTTTCCAAAAAGGTGGCATGTTGAGCAACAAACACTCTTTGTTCCTCAGCTTGGTAGAAAAAATATCCTTGAGAATTCTTTGGATATCCCACAAACTTGCAAAGAACTGATCATGCCTCGAGTTTTTCCGGATTTTGCTTTTTGACATAGGCCGGATAACCCCATATCTTAATTCGTTTAAAATATGGTCTCTTCCCACTCCATATCTCATATGGTGTGGTAGGTACATATTTATACGGAACCAGATTCAATAGGTATATGGCTGTCTCTAGCGCATACCCCCAAAAAGAAATAGGTAACTCAGCATTGCTCATCATTGAGCGCACCATATCTAATAGGGTGCGATTCCTTCATTCCGATACACCGTTGTGCTGTGGTGTATAAGGAGGAGTAAGCTGAGAGAGAATCCCATTCTCTTTTAGATAATCCAGGAATTCAATGCTTAAGTATTCACCTCCTCGATCAGATCGAAGAATCTTAATACTTTTGCCCGTTTGGTTCTCTACCTCGTGCTTATATTCTTTGAATTTCTCAAAAGCTTCAGACTTGTGTTTCAACAGGAACATATGCCCGTATCTAGAGAGATCGTCAGTGAATGTAATGAAGTAGGAAGAACCATTTCTGGTATGTGTAGACATAGGACCGCATACATCACTATGTATCAGTCCCAAGAGTTCAGTAACTCTTTCTCCGTGTCCCGTAAACGGAGTTTTGGTCATCTTTCCTTTGAGACATGAATGGCAAGTGTCATAAGATGATAATTCGAATGAATTCAAATATCCATTCTTATGTAACTTAGCTAGTCGTGTCTCATTGATATGACCAAGTCTACAGTGCCACAAGAAGGATTCGTTCATTTCTGAGCTTTTCCTCTTATGTGTGTTTTGTATATTGAGGACTGTATTTTGATTGAGAATGAATATGCCATTATGTAACGAGCTTGATGCAATCAACTTTTGATCTAGGAATTTGTTCATAACATCATCCTTTACTACAAAATTATATCCTTCTTTACTTAATAAAGAGACTGATATAATGTTGCACATCATGTTCGGTATATAATAGCACTCATTCAGAACTAGTGTATCACCATTTGGTAATACCAGGTGATATATGCCAACAGCTTTGGCTGCAACATTTGCCCCATTCCTTACTTGAACGGAATGATCACCTTTACCTAGTTCTCTACCTTTCCGTAGCCCATGTAACTGCTTACATATGTGGGATCCTGATCCGGTATCTAATACCCAGGACGTAGGGTGAACTGAAAAACAGTTCTCAATAACTAACACACCCGAAGAAGATGCATCAACATGCATGTTCTTTTGGGCGGCTTGAGAATCTAGATATTCTCCTATTCCCTGTTCAGTCTTATAACTCTTATAAGAAAGAATGAGTCCAACGTTCCCCTGCACAGTATAACATGCGGGTTCGGTCAATACATCCATATTATTATCTTTATTAGGGCAAGACATGGTCGCTACCTGGAGAGAGAGAGAAGAAAACACTTTAGCGTATGCTCTTGCAAGATCAGATTGGTTATTATCTTATCTAATCAGGATGGCTCCCACTGGTTTTTATCAAATCTTCCTTCAAACCCTAAAAGGAAAGACTAGCCGGGATTAATTACACCCTACAACTTTGTCGATCTTTCAGCCAGGCCAGTGTCGGTACTTTGAGGGAGGTTCCCCGTGCTTTCGCACGGACCTAATTAAAGTAAACCTCGTTTTCCCAGAGGCGTAACCCCGTTGACACCTTTCTAGACACCTACTTGATCGGCTAATTGTAATGTGTAAAACTCTCCCAGGAGTAACTCTTACTCGCAGTGAGTATCGGGATCCAACTATCTCATAGAAGGTATGCAATCTCATTGCAAATTTCAACACTTGAAATTCCCAATAATGCTTTTGCCCCTAGCGATCTATGACCTTGACTAAGTCAACAAACCATAAATCGCTAGTCAAGTTCAACCCGTGCATTTCTCGATTGAATTAAACCCACCCGTACGACCCTTGACTGAGTCAACAAGGCCATGCGAATGCCCTAATCCAATCACATCTCATGTTGTAACAGATAAACATTATTTAGCTACCGTACACTATGCCTTGACTAAGTCAACAAACATAGTACGAATACTAAATATTATCTATCTGAAATGACGGAGGGCTACGCAGGTTTTTCACCATGAGCGTAAAGAACTTGATATCGTTGTAGAATCAAGTGAAGTTTTGAAATGGAGTGATTTTGAGGCCTTTCTAGTTTTGCTAAAGGGGTCACTCCCGGTGAAGGGATCGTCGGCCCTTTCCTTGTCGAATGAGGTACGGGATATATCATATATATCACTGTGCAAAGCAGAAACTATAGAAGTAATCAAAAGTCAAACCGAATGTGTAGCATCTGCCAGTTATTGCTAAAGGGGTCACTCCAGGTGAAGGGATCTCGGCCCTTTCCTCATCGAATAAGGTGCAGGGTATACCATATATACCGCTATGCAAAGCAAAAACTGTAGCTACCCTTTTTATTAAAAATTTGATTCTACAACATCTTTTAGGTTTCTTTTCTTTCATTAATCACATTAATGAAGTCCCATCATTTAAATACCTAAACATCACAGATAAATACGACGTACACTTATGCCATCCGCATTCGCCTGGATGTCCCCTCGTGCACCGTTAGGTTAGGTAACTAACGACAGAGCAGGGCAGGGCTAGTGCGGGTGAAAAACATAAGTAACGTCTATATAATATATCATATATACTATATACTGTATCTATCACAGAACATCACATGATCACATCACAAATATCGCAGCAGAAGAAACATATGAAACATTGGATATACTAGGACGTCCGTGTTTTCAATACGAGCCAGTATAAAACACGGATTCCACGGTCATGATGAATAGCCAAACCCACACCCCTAGACCCCTACGAGAGCGGCAAGCAACCCTACCAATTCTAGGGTTAGGAGACCCGGACTCGACTCCTCGAGATGGTCTCCCACTGGACCCTAGAACCCGGTTACTTGTGCTCCCCTCCTTGGGTCTATCCTAATGTGGAAAAGTAAATAATATACAAAAGGTGACAACTTCCGCAACCTGGAAGTGCCCCAATAAAAGAATATTACATACAAGTTTTTACATGAATGAAAATGAAAAACACTCATCTCACATAAAAACCCCCGGCTATTCAAACACGACAATCCAATATAACATATCCAGCAACACATAACATCGCATGTCATCAACGTAAGTAAATATGTGAATCCCAATTATCATTGACATATAGCAACGAAACCGGCGATATCACATATTACACTTACGGTCACAGAAAAGAAAGTGTAAAACTACAACAGTTGGAATCCGCAACCTCTTTAGACATCGCATGCCTAATCAAATGAAATACTTAGACATCACATGCCTAACAATTATAAACCCCGCATTTTAGTCCCATTATCGAAAACTCTTTTCAATATCTAGTGAGACTAAACCGCTCGATTTATAACATTCATTCAGCTATCTCATAACTATTTGTGAATTCCAATTATTGTATCCCATTCCGGATAAATAGAAAATATTAAACTTTCCGATCGAACATTCGAACACCCAAGTTTTCCCGAAACCGTTCAACACATGAAATAAGTTCAAAGACGTTCACTTCATGCCTCAGTACCAACGGTCCAGCCGTAGAAGGGTCAAGCCAACGCCTCACATGTGGCACGTCGTACTGCCCCAAACCCGAAGGTTCAAAGGGCAGTTCAAGACGGTCACATAATCGAGTTAAGGTTTGTTGTCTTCTAGAGGGACCATCGCGTTACTTGCACTACTCAGAACGTCCTTAAACCACAGAAAAATCCAACACTTGGAAATTTTTCCGGCAGGGGAAAAGTTGGGTATTTATATCCGGTCGAACTTTTTAACATATTCTAAAGTTATCCGGAAAAACACATAGACGAAGTTTAATAATCCGATCGAATCTACGATTCCCTATGCAACCCCAGAACACTTAACTCTTGAGTCAAATTAAAAATTCCCAGAAAACTCAGCACTGTGAAAGAGGAATTACTGTGCAAATGTGGAGGGCTGACGTCATCAGAGGGCCGCGGAACGGCCGCAGAAGCTAGGCTTCTGCCGCGGTTCCGCCGCAGGTTTGAGGAATCATTGGTCAAATTTTGCACCGTAATTCTTATAATTCCCTGCTGAATTTTTAAGCATTTTTAATCTGGAAAAAAGCCAGTTTTTGGAAAAAGTCCAGAGAACAATTTGGTTCGAAGGGTTTCGGTTCGATCGGGTTTCAAACGTCGTCTACACTTCGCCTAAGGCTCTAGCTAGGCTCTGATACCACTGTAGGGTTCCTAGGCACACTAATAAGGTCTCACAAGGCATCAACCATGCCAATTTCAAATTTTACAAGGGCCGAGAAACTCTAATACGGATCGTTAACTAGAATTTTAGGCGAAAAGTTAAGCTAGTTAACATCTTAACTAAAAGTGAGAAGCTACAACCTTTGTAGATCCGGTTCTCCACTTCCTTAGCTCTACGTAGACGTCCTTTCGTTGTCCTAGTCGGATCTCGGACTCTAGCATCGGCTTCATCGGAGAAATGAGCGGACAAGTCGTCGGCTACGATGCCGAAGATGATCTACGTTGAGGCTACACTAGATCAAGCTCCAACTTCACCAAGTCGTGAAACTTGTGAAGAAAACACCCAAAACTACTTGGCAAGAGGTAGAGGATGAAGAAATAGGAGGTGGGTTCACTTTAGAATTGGATTTCTCACTCTTTTGCTCAAAGTGCCATTAAAGCTAGTAAGCTTTTTCTTGAAGATCAAGAAGAAGAAGAAGATAGAATATGTGATAAGTTCCCCAAAAAGAATAATAAAATGAATACTTATCATCTTCTAACCTTGGTTAGGTGTAGAGAATAGACCATGGTTAGTGGGAATGGTTAGGGTTAAGCATGAAGACAAAATGGTCACTTGTTCAAAGCTTCAACAAGCTTCATGATAAAAAGAAACCATTTTGTTTTCTTTTATCTATTTCTCAAAAAAAAGAAAAGATAAATATTAAGTGAAAAAATGAAACCCTAACCATTCACTAAACATGGTTTAAGTCTTTACACAAATCCAAGTGTATATGTATCGTCAAACATGATACAATCAAGTGTATAAAAGTATATCACATATACAACTTGTGAACATCAAGTGAGAAAATCCATTTAAAGTGAAACAATACTAGTTAATGCAAAGTAATATATCAAATATATAATTATACATTAAATCATTAAATCAACACTTGATTCAATGATCTGGTCATGTCGCACATAACCGACTAGTATACAATGTATCGATTTATCGAATCAACGATTCGATAACTAGGTTATATCGCATACAACCAATCGAAACATTCATCGCGAGAATGAAATACAGTATCACATACTCGCATTATTCTCGGTCCCGCACATATCTCATATGCGCTCCTATTTCGTTTCGCTTGAGCCAGGAAACCCCTGTGTATGACTCTAAAGACTCGTCAATACGCCGGTAGCAGATGATGATCACATCAAGCACCCACAAGCTGCAAGCGGTCTGCTAAACGTAACGGCCACCCGGGTATTGAGGGATCAGAAGATCGACGAGCTAGCCCGCTCACACTCCTGTGAATCCAACCAGTAACACTTACCGTACAGTCCGGTCTGTTCGTCTGATATGTCGCATATCAAGTCTAGGGGTGGTAAACGTCAGACCCCAACAACCGATAAGTCGTGCCGATGTGAGGCTCATAACGGGTCGAGAAACTACTGATAACACTTACCAGTAAAACTCTGATCAGCCCTTGCCAGGGACATCCCTGTTATGGCCAATCGAGCACAGCGCAACATCAACCCCCAATACCGGGAGAGACGAAACCCCTCCTATCGCTCATTGCCTCCATGTGACTCGGGACTGTACCCAAAAACCACCGTTTTGCATGCCCTCATGGACGTGGTAAGGTGGAGATCAAAGTACAGTGGGAATCACACAAGACTCTATGACGATCTCGGGTCTACAGACTAACCTGCACAAGTGTCACCTGAGAACTGCCATCTGACGTGAGGTATAATACCATCTGGGAGTTCTCGGCGAGTCTGTCCAGTGTACCCAGTCTCCACTGAGCACCCGTATACCATCTCTGATGTCAAACACCAATGGATATGGGATCATCCATCGCCCATCTCATGGGTCGAGAAGTGTATACGCTAGTCTACACTGGTATATCGATGCCCCGTCTCGATACACCTACGACTAGGGACCTTGAAGGATGTACCTATGGACTACCATGTCCCCACTAGTATGATCTGCATCATAGTCCAGGTAGTCAAGTACACATCCTAAGGGCTTTACCAACATGTAACTATAAGACAGTTTAAAGAGACTAGTGTACATGTTAAGATAAAGAGTGACCAGATAGCATACTATCATATCGAGCAAGAAAGTCATCTCTATATATGTCCAAGCATCCAATATAATATACATCATCTGTACAATAATGGCCTCTAGGGCATACATACAACTAACAATAAATACGATGCCGAAGCGAAGCATATAAAAAGAAATAGTAATAAGAAGTAACTTTCCAACATAACCAGCTTCCATGAGCACGGCACCCAAAGTCACCAAAATAATACAACACTGAATCCTCAGAAGTCGTCTCTAAGTCATATACAACAGTGGTGATGGAGAATACTAGATCCAACAAAAAGATATACAATGTACAGGCAGATAACCGCAAACCCACCTAAAAGCAAAGGCCTCACTGCCTAACGTAGCGGTATCCGCAAAAGTAGTGATGATAAGACGCCCTACAGCGACTGCTCTGAGGGTAAGTGCTGAAAAACACTGTGGCACAACGGGGGTGAGTTGCCAAGTCGTGAATAGTAATTAACATCATACTGTAATCGCAAGTATGCACGAACAGCGATCTATCTATCACTTGTAATCCGATAGCATAAGTATGATAAGTGAATATGCAACAATCATGTAAAGGTACATCATCAGGGTACTACAACTACATGAAGCAATGCATATCAACATAATCCTGAGTGTGTGAGAAGATATAATAAAAATCTCATCCAAAATCATCAGCATGGAAAAACACCAGTGTCCCTCACTGACACATCAAATCCCAAATCCTCAGGCACCGCATCCACAGATCGGCCCTCACATCCTGTAAGTCTCATGGAACCTGAGTGTCTATCATCGACACCCGAAACATCATGAAAACATATACCTGTAAGTATATATATATATATATAAGGATATCAACCACGTATGTCTACCGACCATACGTAAAAATCATGGAAACCTGAGTGTCTAACACCGACACTCGAAATATCATGAAACCCCTGTCTAACATCGACACGTAAATCCTCATAACTCAGGCGATGTCACCATGACTGGCCCTAACGATATGTCATACCTCACTCCGGTCGGTATCCTCATGATAACCGCTGAGTCCAAATACAATCACCGGTAGGTAGTGGTCCCACCGCCAGGCTTATCGTCTACACCACGAAATCACCACTTGCCTCGGGGTACCATACCGGGTCCACCATGTACCCGCAGACGATACCTCCCGCTCCTCGAATCGGGTATCACAAGCCAAATCTCAGAACCGAGAATTCACATGGTGGACTCACTGAAATATCATATAAAGAGGAACCGGGTTTTCAAACAATACATAGTTTCTTGAAAATTCCCCCACGGTTCTCAAATCCATAAATCATATGAAATGCATATCTCAATGCGTAAAACCCATATAAAACTGATATATGCAACATAAAACATCAACATGAGCATATAAAGGGAAAACCGCTCTTTAAATTGAATCTAGCTTTAAAACATATCATGCGGTTCCCAAATCCACCGGAAAAAAAAGCAGCATCATATAATGTGTACATGTAATTGTAGCAAGGTTTAAGTATCTACATGTAAGCAAGTGGGTATGATGCATTTCATAAGGGCAATAATCAACAACTCAATATCACATATCAAAACAATACCACTTAGGGTATATACAACTATAGCAAACACATGTGGTGTACATGTCAGTATGTGTGCATGGTGTACAAGTATCTGAAATCAAGTATGTGGTGTACATGTCAATATGTATGCATGATGTACAAGCAACTATAGTAAGATATACGTGAAGTGGAATAAGGGTCACTACCTCAACTATCCCTGCCCAATGCAATATCACGTATATATGTGCCCACAATATTTCATATGCACAATAGGATAAGAGCTACTACCTCAACTATCCATATCCACTACCATATCACGTATGTTGGTGTCAACAATATCTCATATGCACAATAGGATAAGGGCTACTACCTCAACTATCCCTATCCACTACCATATCACGTATGTAGGTGGTTTGTGTATGTCATGGCAATTACTGATGATGTGGGTGTAGCATACAATTTGGTACTCGTGCAACATGAACCGTCAGTAATGTGTTATATCTAAAGGTACAACAGATACTACTATGCTATGACATTTATATGAAATTAACCAATATGCAATAACATGCAGCTATAATATCATATCAGCCCCGACGCAAAATACCATACGGGCGATTTCCCCGTAGATGTTAAATCTACTCACCAAAGGTCTCCAGCTATGAAAATCCGACCACCTGCTTCCCCTTGTTCGCAGCGTCCGAAGTCCCCGCTTGCGACGCTATATTTTCACAAACACAAGAAATAATGCGAACATCTCATAATCGATCAATATAACATAAAACTACGTATTAAATAACGTACCAATACTAAACTAACTCGCGAGTGTGCGTCAAGTGGCTAACGTGCGTCACGATACCACAAAACCTACCCAAACACAGCAGCTGCACCAAATCACGATTCGTGTCGCAAAACATAACATGCGAACTAAAAACACAAGATTATAGGTAATCGATCCCAGATTTTGCATACTGAATTTGCTAAAAAAGTAAACAGTACCTAACATCCTTAACCAACTGCAGACAACTACCCACAGAAGACCAACCCCAACCCTTTCCTACCCAACCGGTGTCGCCGGATCGCGCAATAGGGGTCGCCGGCCCCGGCCGATGAGGTGAACCTCGTCCCTCAGGTGATGTCTCAAGGTCACTAGTACATCTCTAAAATTTTGTTTGGTCACTCACTAAATTCTCCAGGTCACAGCAGATATAAAAGCTCTATAAAGACTTTAAAACCCGATATCGCACTAATCGATATAAAAAGCTTTCTACGCTACAACCAACGAGCAAAACAACATACAAACTCCTAATTAACAGTGTAGGGATTATACCTAACAAGCTTGCTCACAAGATCCAAGCTTTCCCTAGCTCCAAGTGATCCAAGAGCAAAAAAATCAAGAACTTTTGGATATTTTGTGATATATTTGGGATGTTTGGAGAAGTTTTGAGTTAGGATTGAAGAGAAATGAAAGAGAAAAGCTTAAGGGTAGTGGAGGGAGAGAGGATCTCGGCCAAGGGGAGGAAGGGAGAGTTTTGTGAGGGTTTCCTAGCAATTACCAACAATAAATGCCATTAATTGCATTCATACACACATATGCACACATGCATGCATCTGCATCTTTTCTTTTCTTTTCTTTAAATCCTAAATCCATTGCACCACAAATATCTAGATATGTGAGAAGGTTTTGGATTAACTCAACTTAATTTAATGAAAAGATCGCTTAAAGTGAAATTTCCTAAAATGTGAATACCGCATTAAAATAACATTAAAATTGGGAAAAATTCAAATTGAGCCAAAACGTCCCATATACCCCCAAAGCTTGCGCACTAGCTTTATTTTAGCTAAACTAGGTGCTGGTAAGTCTATATGGTCGTTTGAACACAGTCGGGTCAAAACGGAAAATACCGACAATTTAACGCTAAAACGGAAAAATTCTCATAACGATTTCTAAAACGTTGCAATCTCCCCCCATATAGAAATTCGGTCCCCGAATTAAAATTTCATACTAAGCGTACCTTCAAAGAGATGAAGGAATTTCTTCTGCATCTCGCTCTCGGCCTCCCAAGTGATCTCCTTACTAGTAGGGCTACGCTATAGAACCTTCACAGACGGCAAGACCTTTGACCGAAGTTTCTTCATCTGCCGATCCAAAATAACTACTGGCTGCTCGGTGAACGAAAGATCGCGCTCAAGCTGAACGGTCCCGTGCTGAATCATGTGAGAAGGATCATGAAGGTATTTACAAAGCATCGACACATGAAAAACAGGGTGAACATCCGGAAAACTTGGCGGGAGCGCCAAACGATAAGCAACAGAACCTACTCGCTCAAGGATCTCGAAAGGACCTACAAATCTGGGACTGGGCTTCCCCCTCTTCCCAAATCGCATAACGCCCTTCATCGGAGAAATCCTCAGGAATACATGATCCCCGACTGCGAACTCAAGTCTGCGACGACGACGATCGGCATAAGACTTTTTCCTGCAGTGGGTTGCTCTCATCATGTCCTGAATCAGCTGGATCTTCTCCGTAGTCTCCTGAACTAGCTAGGGTCCTAAAACTAGACTCTCACTAAGCTCGGTCCAACAGACTGGCGATCGACACTTCCTACCATATAAAGCCTCAAAAGGTGACATCTGAATAGTCTCCTGAAAGCTGTTGTTGTAGGAGAACTCAATCAACGGCAAGTGACGATCCCAACTGCCACCAAAATCATGCACACATGCACGGAGCATATCCTCCAGAGTCTGAATAGTCCGCTTTGACTGACCATCGGTCTGTGGATGAAAAGCGGTGCTAAAACTCAACCGGGTACCCAAAGCTTCCTGAAGCTTCTGCCAAAGACGGCTAGTAAACTGGGTGCCTCTGTCGGATACAATGCATGTGGGAACACCATGCAAATGCACAATCTCATCAATATACAACTGAGCATACTGAGCATAACCGAAAGTGGCCTTCACTGGAAGAAAGTGAGCCACTTTCGTCAACCGGTCAACAATCACCCAAATGGAGTCATACCCTCTACTGGTCCTGGGTAGACCCATAATGAAGTCCATGGAAATCTGCTCCTATTTCCACTGCGGAAAGGGTAAAGGCTGCAACTCTCCAGCCGGTCTCTGATGCCCAGCCTTGACTTGCTAAGAAGTCAGGCACCTCGAAACGAAGTCCGAAATATCTCGTTTCATCCCTTCCCACCAGTAAAAGTCTATCAAGTCACGGTACATCTTGGTGGAACCTGGATGAACGCTAAAGGCCGACTGATGTGCCCGATCTAGGACCTCGCGTCTCAACCTATCAGCATCTGGTACACACAAGAGAGTCCCGCATCGTAGCACACTCTGGTCATCTATCATGAACTCCGAAATAGTACCCTGTCGAACAAGCTCAAGAATCTCGGACAAACGGGCATCACTGGGTTGCGCCTCACGGATACGATCAAATAGTAGTGGACGGGAGCGGACATGAGCAAGCTGTCCCCCAGCGGAAGTAAACTCAAACTGCACTCTACCAACACACAAGAGCTGCCAATCTGCCGACGACTGACGCTGAACTGCGCTCAACTTGGATAAGCTACCCCCGGGCCTACGACTCAACGCATCAGCTACCACATTCGCCTTGCCCGGGTGATAAAGGATCTCACAATCATAATCCTTCACTAACTCCATCCATCGGCGCTGTCTCAGGTTCAGATCCCGCTGCTGGAAGATATACATCAAGCTCTTGTGATCCGTGAAGATCTGACATGACTCCCCGTACAAGTAGTGTTTCCAAATCTTCAATGCAAAGACCACCGCAGCCATCTCAAGATCGTGAGTGGGGTAATTCTACTCAAGCTTCTTCAGCTGCCTAGAAGCGTAAGCAATCACTCTGTCATGCTGCATCAATACACAGCCGAGCCCCACTCGAGAAGCATCACAATAAACAACATAGCCGCCTGATCCAGAAGGTAAAGAAAGAACGGGTGCTGTTGTCAACCGTGTCTTCAACTGCTGAAAAGTCTGCTCGCATGCATCAGTCCAAAGAAAAGGAGCTCCCTATTCGGGTCAGTCCCGTCAGCGGTGCAGCGATACTTGAGAAATCCTGCACAAAACGGCGATAATAACCAGCTAAGCCCAAAAAGCTGCGGATCTCAGTCACCGATACAAGTCTGGGCCAAAGCTGTACAGCCTCGATCTTCCTCGGGTCTACAAGAATACCATCACCAGTCACCACATGACCCAAGAAGTCAACTCTGTCAAGCTAAAATGCGCACTTTGAGAATTTAGCATACAGCTGGTGCTCTCTCAAAATCTGCAAAGCAATCCTCAAGTGCTGCTCATGCTCCTCATGACTCCTAGAGTAGACCAGTATGTCATCAATAAACACTATAATAAACTGGTCGAGGAACGGCCTGAAAATCCGGTTCATCAGATCCATGAACGCTGCTGGCGCATTGGTGAGTCTGAACGACATCATCAAAAACTCATAATGCCCATAGCGCGTACGAAAAGCAGTCTTCGGAATGTCATCATTCCGAACCCGCAACTGATGATAACCCGAACGCAAATCAATCTTAGAAAAATGTCTCGCACCCTAGAGCTGATCAAATAAATCGTCAATGCGGGGTAAAGGATACCTGTTCCGCACCGTAACTCGGTTCAATTGACGATAGTCCATACATAACCTCAAACTGTCATCCTTCTTCTTGACGAACAGAATAAGAGCTCCCCACGGCGAAACACTCGGACGCACAAGTCCCAAATCAAGCAACTCTTGCAATTGATATTTAAGCTCTCTAAGCTCTGCCGGAGCCATCCGATAAGACGGTATGGAAATAGGCTCCGTGCCAGGAATCAGATCAATGCAGAACTCAATATCACGCTCTGGCGGCAACCCAGGTAACTCATCGGGAAAGACATCGGGAAATTCTCGCACGGTAGAAACCTGGTCTAACGACTCCACTGTGGCCCTAGTATCATGAATGAAAGCCAAGAATCCCTGACATCCCCTCTTCAAAAGCCGACTAGCGCACAGGACAGAAATCAAACTGTGAGGGGCGGCACCACGGTCCCCCTGCACAACAAACAATGACTCGCCGAGAAAACAAAATCTAACTGTCTTCTCGCGGCAGTCCACGGACGCGTAGCAAGTAGCTAGCCAGTCTATGCCCAACAGAACGTCGAAGTCAAACATCTCAAGAAGGATCAAGTCGACGGACAGATCTCTGTTACCCAAACGGAAAGCACAAGACTGGAACACGTGTCGCGCAACAAATGACTCTCCCACAGGAGTAGTCACGACAAGTGGCTGATCCAACAAACACGACTCTCGGCCTAACCTCGGCACGAAGTGCGTAGAAACATATGAATGCGTAGATCCCGGATCAAAAAGAACATGTGCATCAAAAGAACATACAGAAAGGGTACCTGAAACTACAGCATTGGATGCCTGCGCGTCCTGGTGAGTCAGGGAAAAAACCCGAGCCTGTCCTCTATCGGCTACTGGCTGTCCCCTGCCTCTGCCACCTCGTCCTCTTGGCACAAAACCACCGCGACCACGACCTCTCTGAACAGGAGTCTGATGCGGCGCAACAACAGGAACAAGAGGAAACACTCTCTGAGGCGGAGAACGTGGTAAGGTAACCTGGGGTACTGCTGGCCCTCTCTGACGCACCACGGTACAATCCCGAACAAGGTGATGTAGACTGCCACACCCGAAGCATCCATAAAACGGTCGCTGGCTCTCCTGGGAATAAGAAATGAATAACTGGACACGTTCCACGTCTCTGCTAATCCCCGAGTCTGAAAGAACTCTGCCTCGGCCTGCAAACCTCTGTCTCCATGCTGGTACATCCGTATGAGTCCTCTTCGGTTCCGGAACAACCGATGACTCAGCTAAACTCTCCTCCACCTATAAAGCTGCATCCACAGCTTCCGCATAGGTGTCGCAATGCTTTATGCTGATGGCTAGGAACAACTGGGTAAGCATGCCTCGAACAAACCTCTTCACCCTCATCTCCTCAGTCGCCACCAAGTACGGAGCATACACAGACAGCTCGGTAAATAATACATCATACTCAGACACCGTCATCCCCGGAGTCTGACGTAACGACTCAAATTTGTGTGCTCGCGCATCCCTGACGCTCGGTGGAAGAAAACGGGTGAGAAACACCGTCACAAACTCAGCCCAGGTCATAGGAGCAAGACCAACGGCTCTGCCCCTCTCCAACGACTCACACCACTTCTGGGCCAGACCTTCCAGCCGGAAACTCGCAAACTCTACCCATCTCTCGTCGGAGCATCGGAGTGAGCGACAAATCCTAGCCATCCGGTCGATGAACGACTGCAGATCCTCAGTAACATCTGTGCCAGTAAACACCGGAGGCCTCAGCCTCATAAACTCTGTCAGTGACACAGCAATAACCTCCGGAGCTATAACTGCAACTGCCGGAACAGTAGGTACCATCGTGGTCCCCGCAACGGGTGGAACAACTGCCTGTCCCTGTGCTCGGATGGTCTCTACTAAAGTCCCCACTATCTGGCGCAGATCCTGCATACCAGCTCTAATCATAGCAATGTGCTCCGATACAACAGGCGTACTGCCCTGGTCAGTCCTCGCTTTAGACGAGTCAACTCTGACCTCGGCCCTCATGGCCACTCTCTGTGCCCTCGTAGTCTTCGGCGGCATATAGGCTGGAAATTGAAACAAGATTCGATAAGGAAACAGGAATCGAATCACAAAGATGTATATCATCATGGAGGAATATTAATCAATAAGTCCTAAGGTCACTTAGGCGGAGAACCGTGTCGTAAGTATGCCGCGGAACATACACACGCTACGTCACTCTGCTTAAGCTACCTACTCCATCATACCAAGGTCATCCTACAACCCGAAAGGTAAAACCTAGCGCTATGATACGAACTTTGTCACGACCCGAAATTTGGCCCGTAACCGGCACTTAAACTACGTAACGTCTACAGGCGTACGCAACTCAAGTAAGCCGTAACCCAGAAATCTAAACCACCCAAATCTGGATCAACGGAGAAAAACACAGTTTTTAACACTTGGAAAAAAAATCACAAGTAAAATCTCTAACTCTAGTTTTCTTTCTTGAATATTTTTGCAGCACCTCCTTTGTAAAAACTAGCCCCAAAAACGGGTACCACACAGATAATATATAAAGCATCCCAAATGGGAGCAATATCACGCCCTACGGCGGAGACAACCACCACAAGATATAAATACGACGACGAAGCGAAGCATATAAAAGGAAACAGTAATACGAAGTAACTTTCCAACATAACCGGCTCCCATGAGCATCGCACCCAAAGTCACCAAAATAATACAACACTGAATCCTCACAAGTCGTCTCTAAGTCATATACAACAGTGATAGATGGAGAATACTAGATCCAACAAAAAGATATACAATGTACAAGCAGATAACCGCAAACCTACCTAAAAGCAAAGGCCTCACTGCCTAACGTAGCGGTATCCGCAAAAGTAGTGATGATAAGACACCCTGCCGCGACTACTCTGAGGGTAAGTCCTGCAAAATACTGTGGCACAACGGTGGTGATTTGCCAACTCGTGAATAGTAATTAACTTCATACTGTAATCGCAGGTATGCACGAACAACGATCTATCTATCACATGTAATCCGATAGCATAAGTATGATAAGTGAATATGCAATAATTATGTAAAGGTATATCATCAGGGTACTACAACTACATGAAGCAATGCATATCAACATAATCCTGAGTGTTTGGGATGATACAATAAAAATATCATGCAAAATCATCGGCATGGAAAAACACCAGTGTCCCTCACTGACACATCAAATCTCAAATCCTCAGGAACCGCCTCCACAGATCGGCCCTCACATCCTGCAAGTCTCATGGAACCTGAGTGTCTATCATCGACACCAGAAACATCATGAAAACATATACCTGTAAGTATATATATATATAAGGATATCAACCACTTATGTCCACCGACCATACGTAAAAATCATGGAAACCTGGGTGTCTAACACCGACACTCGCAACATTATGAAACCCGTGTCTAACATCGATACGTAAATCCTCATAACTCAGGCGCTGTCACCATGACTGGCCCTGACGATATGTCATACCTCACTTCGGTCGGTATCCCCATGATAACCACCGAGTCCAAATACAATCACCGGTAGGTAGTGGTCCCACCGCCAGGCTTATCGTCTACACCACGAAATCACCACTCGACCCGGGGTACCATACCGGGTCCACCATGTACCCGCAGACGGTGCCTCCCGCTCCTCGAATCGGGTATCACAAGCCAAATCTCAGAACCGAGAAATTACTTGGTGGACGCACTTAAATATCATATTAAGAGAAACCGGGTTTTCAAACAATACATAGTTTCTTGAAAATACCCCCACGGTTCTCAAATCCATAAATCATATGAAATCTATATCTCAATGCGTAAAACTGATATATGCAACATAAAATATCAACATGAGCATATAAAGGAAAAACAACTCTTTAAATTGAATCTAGCTTTAAAACATATCATGCGGTTCCCAAATCCTCCGAAAACAAATGCAGCATCGTATAATGTGTATATGTAATTGTAGCAAGGTTTAAGTATCTACATGTAAGCAAGTGGGTATGATGCATTTCATAGGGGCAATAATCAACAACTCAATATCACATATCAAAACAATACCACTTAGGGTATATACAACTATAGCAGACACATGTGGTGTACATGTTAGTATGTGTGCATGGTGTACAAGTATCTGAAATCGAGTATGTAGTGTACAGTCAATATGTATGCATGATGTACAAGCAACCATAGTAAGATATACGTGAAGTGGAATAAGGGTCACTACCTCAATTATTCCTGCCGAATGCAATATCACGTATGTATGTGCCCACGATATTTCATATGCACAATGGGATAAGGGCTACTACCTCAACTATCCCTATCCACTACCATATCACGTATGTAGGTATCAACAATATCTCATATGCACAATGGGATAAAGGCTACTACCTCAACTATCCCTATCCACTACCATATAACGTATGTAGGTGGTTTGTGCATGTCATGGCAATTACTGACGATGTGGGTGTAGCATACAATTTGGTGCTCGTGCAACATGAACCGTCAGTAATGTGTTATATCTAAAGGTACAACAGATACTACTATGCGATGAAATTTATATGAAATTAACCAATATGCAATAACATGCAGCTATCCTATCATATCAGCCCCGACGCAAAACGCCATACGGGCGATTTCCCCGTAAATGATAAATCTACTCACCAAAGGTCTCCAGCTATGAAAATCCGACTACCTGCTTCCCCTTATTTGCAGCGTCCGAAGTCCCCGCTTGCGACGCTATATTTTCACAAACACAAGAAATAATGTGAACATCTCAGAATCGATCAATATGACATAAAACTACGTATTAAATAATGCACCAACACTAAACTAACTCGCGAGTATGCGTCAAGTGGCTAACGTGCGTCACGATACCTCAAAACCTACTCAAACACAGCAGCTGCACCAAATCACGATTCATGTCGCAAAACATAACACGCGGACTCAAAACATAAGATTATAGGTAATCGATCCCAGATTTTGCATACTGAATTTACTAAAAAAGTAAACAGTATCAAACAACCTTAACCAACAGCAGACAACTACCCACAGAAGACCAACCCCAACCCTTTCCTGCCCAGCCGGTGTCGCCGGATCGCGCAATAGGGGTCGCCGGCCCCGGCCGATGAGGTGATACCCATCCCTCAGGTGATGTCTCAAGGTCACTAGTACATCTCTAAAATTTTGTTTGGTCACTCACTAAATTTTCCACGTCACAGCAGATACAAAAGCTCTATAAAGACTTTAAAACCCCATATCGCACTAATCGATATAAAAAGCATCCTATGCTACAAACAACGAGCAAAACAACATACAAACTCCTAATTAACAGTGTAGGTATTATACCTAAAAATCTTGCTCACAAGATCCAAGCTTTCCCTTCCTCCAAGTGATCCAAAAGCAAAAAAATCAAGAACTTTTGGATATTTTGTGATATATTTAGGATTTTTGGAAAAGTTTTGAGTTAGGATTGAAGAGAAATGAAAGAGAAAAGCTTAAGGGCAGTAGAGGGAGAGAGGATCTCGGCCAAGGGGAGGAAGGGAGAGTTTTTTAAGGGTTTCCTAGCAATTACCAACAATAAATGCCATTAATTGCATTCATACACACATATGCACACTTGCATGCATCTACATCTTTTCTTTTCTTTTCTTTAAATCCTAAATCCATTGCACCACAAATATCTAGATATGTAGAAGGTTTTGGATTAACTCAACTTAATTTAATGAAAAGATCGTTTAAAGAGAAATTTCCTAAAATGTGAATACCGCATTAAAATAACATTAAAATTGGGAAAAATTCAAATTGAACCGAAACGTCTCATATACCCCCAAAGCTTGCGCACTAGCTTTATTTTAGCTAAACTAGGTGCTAGCAAGTCTATATGGTCGTTTGAACACAGTCGGGTCAAAACGGAAAATACCGACAATTTAACCCTAAAACGGAAAAATTCTCATAACGATTTCTAAAACGTTACATAATTTGCCCCTAGCAACTTATGACCTTGGCTATAGTCAACAAATCATAAGCGCTAGCCAAGTTCAACCCGTCATTTCTTGATTGAATTAAACCCACCCGTACGACCCTTGGCTAAGGTCAACAAAGCCGTACGACTACCCTAACTCAATCGCATCATATGCTTGCAGATAAGCACTAATTAGCTACCGCACACTACGCCTTGGCTAAGGTCAACAAACGCAGCACGAATACTAAAAATTACTTATCTGAAATGACAGAGGGCTGCGATAGGTTTTTAAGAAAACCTTTTGCGTAATGAACTTGATATTGTTGTAGAATCGAGTGATTTTGAAAAGGAGTGTTTTTATGGCTTTTACTAGTTTTGCTAAAGAGGTCACTCCTGGTGAAGGGATCTTGGCTCTTTCCTTATCGAATAAGGTGCAGGATATTTCACAAATACCACTATGTAAACCAAAAACTATAGAAGCAATCAAAAGACAAACCGAGTGGGTTGTAGCATCTGCTAGTTTCGCTAAAGAGGTCACTCCCGGTGAAGGGATCTCGGCCCTTTCATTATCAAATAAGGTGCTGCATATTCTACAGGGAATACCTCTATGCAAAGCAAGAACTAGAATTACCAGTTTTTTTTAAAAATAAGTTTCTACAACATCTTTAGGTTTCTTTTATTTCATTAATCTCATTAATGAAATCCCATTATTTATGCTTTACAAGCATCACAGAAGAAACGAAAGCAATAATATTTATCATATATCATATATATAAAATATAAACATTCGTCTCAACATACAAAGTGATCACATCACAGAATATCAGCAGCAGAAGAACGTATATGAAATATTGGATATACTAAGAATTCCTTCTTTTAATTTAAGCCTGTATAAAACACGGATTCCACGGTCGCGATGAATAGCTAAACCCACATCCCTAGACCCCTACGAGAGCGACTAGCAACCCTACCAATTCTAGAGTTAGGAGACCCGGTCTCGACTCCTCGAGGTGTTCTCCCACTGGACCCTAGAACCCGGTTACTTGTGCTCCCCACCTTGGGTTTATCCTAATGCAGAAAAGTAAATATTATACATCAATGGTGACATCATCCTCAACCCGGAAGTACCCCTATAAAAGAATATTACATACAAGCTTTTACATGAATGAAAAAAAAACTCTCATCTAACATAAAAAAAACCCGGCTATTCAGAACACGACGATCCAATATAACATATCACAGCAACACATAACATCACATGTCATCAACGCAAGTAAATATACGTATCCCAATTGTCGTTGACATATAGCAACAAAACCGACGATACTCCACATATTACACTTACGATCATACAAAAGAAAGTGAAAAACTACAACAATTTGAATTCGCAACTACCTTAGACATCATAAACCCAATGTATCACATACTTTGGATTTCATGCCCAACCAAATGAATTCCTTAGACATCACATGCCTAACAATTATAAACCCCGCATTTTAGTCTCGATATTGAAAACACTTTTCAATAACCTGTCGGGCAATTCAACAAGATTCCCGATAACCTGATCGAATGCTCATCCGAAACTTTAGTAGGCGGCCTCGACGAAGTGCACTAAGGCGGAACACTACGGTCGCGAGCACCCAAACAGTTGCTTTTGGCAACGGGGTTCTCCTACATTTGGTCGGGGCTATGGGGCGTGGCTATCTAGTAAGGTTACCTGGCGAGTATCCGCATACACTACGTAATTGCGACGGACTTTTGATCACATTAAAATCCCATGGCAACCGATCAAATGAGACTAAATTGCTAGATTTATAAAATTCAAACTAGTTATCTCATAACTAATTTTGTGGATTCGAAATAGTGTATCACTATCACAAATAGCTGGACGAAGTTAAACTTTTCGATCGAATAAGCAAGCACCCAAAATTTCCCAACAAGCTCAACGCTTGAGCGGAGTTCAAAAAGTGCCCAGAACATACCACAGCTCCTATGAACTATCCGTAGAAGGGCCGACCCATGCCTTACTCATGTCGCCGCGGAACTACGGCAAACCCTAGGGTATGACCGCGGTTCCGTGATCCAAAAAGTTGAGTTTGGGCATCGTTCTTCTAGAGGGTCTATAGAATCGCTTGCATGATTTTCTGAAGATTTTAAACTCGGAAAAATCCAAGTCTTGGAAAATTTCCAGCGGGGAAAAATTGGGTTATTGATATCCGTTCAAACTTTTAACAACGTCTAGATAACCCAAATACATGTTAGAATTATGACAACGAAACACTCCGAGTTGCCTTTGCAGAAAGTTAACATCACATGAAAATTTAGCAAAAACAAACAACACCTGAAACACCAAAACCCAGAACCTAGAACACCCAAAAAATTTGAAGCCTAAATACCTTTAAAGGGCCGGCCCCCTCGGAAATTTCCTTCATCTGCTCGGCCAAAAACCAACCAGACCCTTTCAAAATTTGTTGGTGTTCATGTCATAACACATACAACATTCTGCAGTTATTTAAAAAAAATTTACAGGCCTTTAAAAGATCGACAGAAACTGGAATTTGGCGTTGAAAGTTTCAGAGTAGTTTCAGTTTCGTAATCTAACAAACATCATTTAAATCTCAAGCTTGGCTCGGATACCACTGTTGGGTTCCCTAGCGTGGCAGCAAGGTTTTGGGAGGCATCGTCCATGTTGTTTTAAAATTTTTGCCATTCTAAAGAACCCTAACCCTTGAATCATAACTAGAGATTTAAACAAACTAGCAATGTTAATATCTTAACATCACAGTGAATGAGAAATACAACCTTTGTAGACCGGTCCTTCACTTCTAAAGCTCCGTGTAGTAGTCCCTTCACTCCAAGTAGTGAACTCTTGAACTCTAGTAAGGGTTCATATGAAGAAATGAACGAGCTTACTCGAAGTCTTCGAGGCCGAAGATGATCTACGTTGAGGAGACTCAAGCTCATGCTACCTCTTCACTAAATTAGGGTTTAGTGAAGCAAACACCCTAAACTAAATGGCTAATAGTAGAGGATGATAAAGTAGGAAATGGGCTCACTTTAGATTTAATTTTCTTACAATATTTTCTCACCTTGAGAAAAGCTAGTGAGCTTTCTCATTGAGGAAGAAGCTCAGGTGAAAAATGAGAGAATGAACTAATGAGGTGAGAATAGAACCATGGGTGAGTTAGTGTCATACACTAACTCATGTAGAGAATAAACCATGTGTTACAATAATGGTTGGGTTAATAAATATCTTCAGGTAAAACAAAAAAAAGTGGACTTGGTCAATGGTTCCACAAGCTTTTACAAGCTTCAACCATGTGACAATTTCCAACCAATTTTGTTTTACTTAAAATAAATAAAACCCTATCATTATTATATGCATTGTGTGAGTCTCATACACCTATGTAGCATGTGGCATCAAGCATGACACAAAAAATAATGTACATTAATATATATCACATATATACTAAATGTATACTACTGAGAAAAAGAAAACTTAAGTGAGCTAATATTAGTTAATATAAATTAATATATCAAATATATAATTATACATTAAATTATTAAATCATCACATGATTTAATAATCCGGCTATATCATATACAACCGACTAATATCAAATGTAACAATCTATCGAATCAACAATTGATCCGATAACCCGTCTATATCACATATAACCGACCGATATCACATATCGCGAGAATAGAATGCGGTATCATATACGCGCATTAATCTCGGTCCCGCACATATCACATATGTGCTCCTACTTCGTTTCGCATGAAGCAGGAAACCTCTGTGTAGGACTCTAAAGACTCGTCAATACGCCAGCAATAGGTGATGAACATATCAAACACCTACAAGACGCAAGCGGTCTGCTAAACGTAACGGCCACCCGGGTATTGAGCGGTCAAAAGATCAACAAGCAAGTCTGCTCATACTCCTGCGAATCCAATCAGTAACACTACCGTACAGTCCGGTCTCTTCGTCAGATATGTCGCATATCACAGCCTGGGGGTGGTATAACGTCGGACCCCAATAGCCTGATAAGTCATGCCGATGCAAGATCTATAACGGTTCGAGAAACTACTGATAATACTTACCAGTAGATCTCAGCAACCCTGGCCAGGGATTTCATGTTATGGCCAATTGAGCGTAGCACAATATCAACTCCTAATACCGGGAGAGACGAATCCCCTCCTATCACTCATTGCCTCCATGTGACTCGGGACTGTACCCAAAAACCACCATTTTGCATGATCTCTTGACCATGGTATGGTCGAAATCAAAGCACAGTGGGAATCACACAAGACTTTATGACAATCTCGGGTCGACAGACTAACCTGTACCAGTGTCACCAGAGAACTGCTATCTGACGATAGGTATAATACCAACTAGGAGTTCTCAGCGAGTCCGTTCAGTGTACTAAGTCTCTACTGAGCACCTGTATACCATCTCTGATGTCAAACACCAATGGATATGGGATCGTCCATCGCCCATCATATGGGTCAAGAAGCGCATAAGCTAGTCTACTCTGGAATATCGATGCCCTTTCTCGATACTCCCACAACTAATAACAATTATAGGGTATACTTGTGGACTACCCTTGGCCCCACTAGTATGATCTCCATCATAGTCCCGGTAGTCAAGTACATATCCTAAGGGCTTTGTCAACATGTGAGAGCAAGATAGCATCACTTATACAAGTCAACATGTTAAGAAAAAGTGCAACCATATAGCATACTATCATGTCGAGCAAGAAAGTCCTCCCTATATATGTCCAAGCATCCACTATAATATACATCACATGTACAGTAATGGCCTCTAGGGCATACATATAACTAACAATACATTAGTATAACAAATATAACATTATCTACTTCACCTATTATATTCTCTGTTCATTCTTCTCCTTCTTTCTTTGGGACTTACCGAGCGATTGTTCGCTAACGACATTCCTATTTCTCTTCTTCTTTGGAATGTTGTCAGGAGGACCCGAGTCTAGGGAGTTCGAGACCAGCCACGAGCACTTAGAGCAATTCACATAAGACCCTGAGCATTGACTTTACTTGTACTCATTTTATTTTCAGTTCATGCCATTGTTTAGGCATTGCATTCCAGACTTGTATTTATATTTCCAGTTGTACTTGTAAAGGAATGTTGAATAAATAAAAGTTCTTGTTCATTTATATTCATGTCCCTTGTGTACATTTTACTTTATATTGCTTAGATACGCTTAGCGTGTTTACTTCTGAGTAAATACGCCGCGTGACCCGTCGTGTCACCTTACCCGTACACTGGGAAGCGGGGCATGACAGGTTTTGGTGGTGGCCCATGTAGGTCAGTTCTGCATGGAAATACAGGTCAATTCTGCATAAAGTCCTGAGCAATATGACACAAGAATTAGCAACTAAAAACATTCTTTACATTTCTTGTTCCTCGAATCTTACAATTTCATATACTTTGAATCTATCTTAACCCTATTTTTCTTTCAAGGTTATGGATTTTCCAAACAATACCAGCACCAATTTCAACAACACACCACCACTTCTACCGTTGCAGCTCCGATCAACGAGCAAATGATATTGCTTGAGGAAATCCGAAGCCTCCTGGAAGGACAGCAGCTGCAGACTTCTATCTTACTGAACCGTTCAGAAGCGGAAGCGCCCGGAGTAAAAAAAATTTGGGCATTGCACCTAAAGCAATTTTTAGGGAAAGAGAGCCCTCTGCAAGCTGAAGAATGGGCTCAGAGCATCGAGAATGATCTGGCAGCAGCACAAGTGCCAGAGATTGCTCAGGTACGAGTTGCGAAGCTGCAACTCACCGACAATGCCCGAGTTTGGTGGAAGGCAGAAGAAAACCGTCTTGACCAGCCGATCGAATGGAAAACCTTTCACGACATGTTCGACGCGAAGTATTTTCCAGAGACTGCCCGATTTGATATGGAGTAGCAATTCATCCATCTACAAAAGGGTTCGATGTGGACCAAATCTACGGATGGGTATGATGCTGAGTTTACCATGCTCAGTAGGTAAGATATGTCTCAATATTCGATTTTCTAATTTCACATACTACACAGCTAACACAAGACCTTAACAGGTTCGCGGGACACTTGATACCGACTGCTGAGATCTGGTCCAGATGATTTCAGCAAAGGTTAGATACGGAAATCCAAGCTGCCTTAGCTACAGGGGATTTCCCAACCCACAAACTAGCCCTAAAAGCTACCCGTCGATATAAGGCAGTAGTGAAAATGAAGGGTAGACCCCCAATATGCCGAGATGAAGCGCGCTGCCTCCCAGATGGCAGGAGGAGCCTCTTCAAGGACAACCTTTGTGCCCAGGAGACCGGGAGTACCAACCAACCGGCAAAGTCCAGATTTTTGCTTCTACTGCAAGAGGGATGGACACCTGTGGAAGGACTTTAGGTGCGCAAAAGGCCTATGCTTAGTTTTTGGCGCATCCAATCATGGAATTGAAACATGTCCTTATAGGCGCAACACAGTTCCAACTCAAAACACTTATCCACAACGGCCAGCTATCCAGGCTCCTGCACCTTGTCTTGCTCTCTTAGCTCCACCTCCACGTGGACCTCCTGCACAGCCTAATCACCAATTCCAATAGGCACTGAGGAACATGCCTCAAGGACATAGGAATGTGCTTCCAGCTAGGAGGAATGTACACCGGCGACAGGCTTTCACTTTAGCGGCCGTAGAAGCCGAGACTGTAGACCAATGTAAGCCTGGTAATTCCCTCATATCTTCTTCAATCTTACCAAGACTTTTGCACTCTTTCATTCTTCCATATATTTCTCATGCACTATCAATAGTTCTATCATCAAACTTTTCTTGAATATGTTACACTTTCCTTCTATAAATTTTGAGGACGGAATTTTTATAAGGAGGGTAGAATGTAACAACCCTAAAATTTTTGTACAGAATTTTTTTTCAAAATACAGAAGGGAATACCTAAGCCGGAGCACAAGTTATAAATTTAATTTGCTTTTGAACAACAAGAAATAACTTGTAGCTCATTGGAAAAGCCTTGCACTGCTGTGACATAGCCCCTGTGATCGAATCCCCCAGCCATATATATTTTTAATTGTATTTTCTTTAAAACCTTTAGAAGCCCAAAAGTTTGCACGTATACTACATGTAAAATGAAAAGTCACACAGAAAACAAATATGTGCAAAACACAATTCATACAGACCCTGACACATAGCGGAGATCCGAGCCCCCGCCCCATAGATTAGACAGGCGAGATGTCTCATAGGGTCGGGGCCGCCGGCCCTCTGTAGGTAATTCCCCATTTTTTTTGTTTGCCCAAACCTCTTGGCTTCCCCCCTTAACAACTGTACTTTTTGTTTTTATTAAAAATAAACAGAGAATTAAAAAGTGGCATTAAACCAAATTTTTAATGCATTTTTTAATTCATTCTTCATATCCTAAATCCTAATATTCCCTATAAATACCACACTACATTTCACCCCTCCTCATTCAGAAATTCTATACAAAAACTCTCTAAAAATTTCCAAGTCCCAAGTTGTGCAAGTGAAGTTAGCAAAGGGCAAGGTTACGGCGACGTTTCGGGAAGATTTCCGGAGACGAAATGACTCCTCAGTGATTCCAATAACTTCCCCCCTCTCTCCTCTTGTTTTACAATCAGTAAGTCCCCTCTCCCCTCCTCTTTTGCTATTTTAAAAGTTCTCCTTTTCAAAACTAGTCGGAAGCGGAGTTATTCCGGCTTCCGATTCTTTTTACTTTAAAAATCTAGATTTTTCAGAATAATAAACCTACAAATTTTTATAGATTCTTTAGTAATCATTAACAAACACATTAGAACAAGTTTCATCTCAAAAGAATCAATGATGCAACTTTTATCGTATTGTTACAGTTAAATACCATATACTTTACTTTCGACACAATTCAACACATTACCTTGTACAATGCAATACAATACAATCAGTACAATCAATACAATAAATTTTACGGGGTTTATAAAGATGTTGACTGGCACAGAACATGTTAAATGTGGAACGAGGTGGTCACTAAAAGACATAATTATATACATGTCATTGTTCCGTGGTATTATCGACTGAGCCTTGTACAACGGGTTACCAAAGTCCACGGTGTAAGTTGGACTCCTCTCATATACCCTGGTATATTCTGTACCAAGCTACAACAACTATGTTAGTATAATAAATATAACATTATCTACTTCACATGTTCTATTCTCTGTTTATTCTTCTCCTTCTTTCTTTGGGACTTACCGAGCGATTGTTCACTGACGACATTCATATTTCTCTTCTTCTTTGGAATGTTGTCAGGAGGACCCGACTCTGAGGAGTTCGAGACCAGCCAGGAGCACTTGGAGCAGTTCACAGAAGACCCTGAGCATTGACTTTACTTATACTCATTTTATTTCAGTTCATGCCATTGTTTTGGCATTGCATTCCATACTTGTATTTATATTTCCAGTTGTACTTGTAAAGGAATGTTGAATAAAAAAAGTTTTTTATTCCTTTATATTCATTTCTGTTGTGTACATTTTACTTTATATTGCTTAGATATGCTTAGCGTCTTTACTTCTGAGTAAATACGCCGCGTGACCCGTCCTGTCTCCTTACCCGTACACTGGAAGTAGGGCATGACCGAAGCGACTAGGGATTCTAGGATGCTAGTCTAGAATCCCTAGGATGTAGTGGTCTAAGTGTTATCTATGTCATCTCACCTCCTCTCATGATTCTCAACACATGAGAGGGTTGAGAGGAGGTGGAAGATGAAGGTGGAGGAAACTCACGAAAACCAAGAGGAGAGTGATGCTAATAGTGAAGAAAGGAGAGCTCAAGATATGAACCATCTCAAAAATAATGAAGTCTACATGAGAGAGAAAATCTCATTGCTAGGTTTTGTAAAACATTTTCTAATTAAAATATACAACTCATACTTGACTAGTATGCACAAATGAATTAATAATTCATTTGTGCACACTATGCAAACATGGTCCTCACCATACTCCCATCAATTCAATGCCACCTCAATTATCCATTTATAATAAATAGTCAAACCTTAAAATGAGGTGTCTACTTTATAGAATGTTTTCTAGAAAAAATACGGATTATATTCTACTGTATATACATACATGAATTCGTACCGAAACACGAATATCCGAAGAGATAGAATGACACAAAGAACATAACACTAGAATATACATATCGAAATATATATGTGTAAATTATTAAATCAATACCTGATTTAATAATCCGGCTCAAACTCGAGCCGGCTAGTATTATCAACTGTCTGGTCGAAAGTCCGGGTACATAGTACAATCAATCGATCGAAACCCTGCACGTATCCAATACGGCTACTACATCATTTCGCCTAAACCAGGGAAACCCGCTGTGTGGAACTCTAAAGACTTGTGAATACGCTGGCAGTAAGTTTAACCACAAGCACGTCAGCGGCACTAGCTGTACGTAACGGCTACCCAGGTATTGAGCGAAAGGAGGGCCAACGAGTAAGCTCATCCAAACCCCTACCGAGCCTGTCCGTGACAATCTCCATACAGTCCGGTCTGTTCGTCTATGAGTATCGCATACCGGGTCTAGGGGGTGGATAAAGTCAGATCCTTAATAATGCGAAATTTCGTGTCGGTATGAAACCCATCACCTACAGGGAAACTACTGATCCAAATCAGTAATTCTCATCCACGGTGGCCATGGATTTCTGGTGATGGCCACCCATGCACAACGCGACATCAACTCCCAATAACGGGAGAGACGAATCCCCGACGATCCGCTCACTGCCTCCATGTGGCTCGGGACTGTACCCAACTAAAAGCTGTTTGCACGACTTCTTTGAGCCGTGGTAGGGTAGTATTCAAAGCATAGTAGGAACTCATACGTGACAAATGATGAACTCGGGTCGACAGACTAACCTGTACTCATGTCACCTGGGATTTGCTATCAGACAATAGGTATAATACCAACTAGTGTGTTCATGGTGAGTCCGTCCAGTGTACTCATAACCCAATGAGCACCTGTATACTATCGTAGGTGACTAACTGACAACAATGGCTTATGAGACTGTTAGTTATTTGTATGCCCTAGAGGCCATTACTATACATAGGATGTATATTGTAGTGGATGCATGGACATATATAGGGAGGACTTTCTTGCTCGACATGATAGTATGCTATCTGGTTACTCTTTACCTTAACGTGTACACTGATTGTCTCTTTGTTATATGTTGGTAAAGCCCTTAGGATGTGTACTTGACTATCTGGACTATGATGCGGATCATACTAGTGGGGACATGGTAGTCCATATGTACATCCTTCAAGGTCCCTAGTCGTGGGTGTATCGAGACGGTGCATCGATATACCATTGTAGACTAGCGTATACCTTCTCGACCCATACAGATGGGCGATGGATGATCCCATATACATTGGTGTTTGACATTAGAGACGATATACGGGTGCTCAGTGGATACTGGGTACACTGGACGGACTCGCCGAGAACTCCCAGATGGTATTATACCTTTCGTCAGATGGCAGTTCTCTGGTGACACTGGTACAGGTTAGTCTGTAGACCCGAGATCGTCATAGAGTCTTGTGTGATTCCCACTGTACTTTGATTTCCAGCTTACCACGTCTAAGAGGGCATGCAAAATGGTGGTTTTTGGGTACAGTCCCGAATCACATGGAGGCAATGAGCGATAGGAGGGGATTCGTCTCTCCCGGTATAGGGAGTTGATGTTGCACTGTGTTCGATTGGCTATAACCGGAAATCGCTGGCCAGGGTTGCTGAGATTTACTGGTAAGTGTTACCAGTAGTTTCTCGAACTGTTATAGACCTCATATCGACACGACTTATCGAGCTATTGGGGTCTGACGTTTACCACCCCTAGGCAAGATATGCGACATATCTGATGACGAGACCGGACTGTACGGTAAGTGTTACTGGTTGGATTCACAGGAGTGTGAGCGGGTTTGCTCGTCGATCTTCTGATCGCTCAATACCGGGGTGGCCGTTACATTTAGCAGACCGCTTGCGGCTTGTGGGTGTTTGATATGATCATCACCTGCTGCCGGCGTATTGACGAGTCTTTAGAGTCCTACACAGAGGTTTCCTGGCTCAAGCGAAACGAAATTGGAGCGCATATGAGATATGTGCGGGACCGAGAATAATACCGGTATTGATACTGTATTCTATTCTCGCAATTTGTATCATTGGACGGTTATATATGATATAGCCGGGATACCGAATCAAGTGTTGATTCGATACATTGATACACTTGATATTAGTCGGTTATATGCGATATGACCGGATCATTAAATCAAGTGTTGATTTAATGATTTAATGTATAATTATATATTTGATATTTTACTTTACATTAACTAGTATTGGTTCACTTAAGATTGATTATCTCACTTGATTGTGCACATTGTATATATGATATAGTTTTGTGCACTAGATTGTATTATGTTTGATGATACATGTAAACTTGGGTGTGTATGATTAAATCATGGTTATGTTAATGGTTAGGGTTTTGATTTACTTATTTATTTATTCTCTTTATTCATTTTGGCAAAGGAAAATGAAATGGTGGCTTGCTTTGTCTTTTGTTGAAGCTTCATGAAGCTTTGAAGAAGTAACCATTTTGTTTCTTTCCTTTAACCTAACCATTCAACTTAACCCTAGTTTATTTTCTACACTCACCCATGGTTACAAAATGATAACCATCACTTGATTTTGATTTAATTCATTATTCTTTTTCATTCTTTTTCTTCTTCTTCTTCAAGAGAAAAAGAAAAGCTTTGCTTGAAAAATATCAAGTGTTGAAATCCAAAACCAAAGTGAACCCACTTCCTATTTCTTCATCCTCTACCACTTGCCATGTAGTATAGGGTGTTTTCTTCACAAGTTTCATGACTTGGTGAAGGTGGAGCTTGATCTTGAGTTGCCTCGACGTAGATCATCTTCGGCATCGAAGTCGACGACCTAGCCCGATCATTTCTTCGACGAAACCATCGCTAGAGTCCGGGATCCGATGATCGCAGCGGAGGGACATCATCATGGAGCTTAGGAAGGGTAGGACCGGATCTACAAAGGTTGTAGCCCCTTTCACTTTGCAGTTAATTTGTTAACTAGTTGTAGTTTCGCCTTAAACTCTAGTCAACCATCGCATTAGGGTTTCTCGGCACCGGAAATTTTTGAATTTGGCATGGTTGATGCCTTGTGAAACCTCATTAGTGTGCCTAGGAACCCTACAGTGGTGTTAGAGCCTAGCTAGAGTTTTAAGCGAAGTGTAGACGAAGTTAGAAGTCCGATCGAACCCGTAAACCCCGACAAAACCCTTCTCTGTACATTTTTCAAATCAGTGGATTTTTGTGAATTAAAAATTCTTAGAAAAACAAGCAGGAAAAACTAAGAATTACTGTGAAGTACGGTCCACTAAGTCAATAATTTGACCGCGGAACCGCGGCGAAACCATGGGTTTGGCGGCGGTTCCGCAGCCAAAATTTGGACTTAGTCCCTGAAATTTCATATATTTATTATTAGGTCCTTTCTTGGCAATTTTTTATGGGAATTTTTTATTTCCACTCAATTGTTGAGTTTTCTAGGGTTTTATTGGGGACTCGTTAATTTGATCGGATAATTTTATTTCGTTTATGTTTTTCCGGATATTTTAGAAACTGTTAAAAAGTTCGACCGGATATAAATACCCACTTTTTCCCCTACCGGGAAATTTCCATGTGTTGGATTTTTCCGTAGTTTGACAACGTTCTTAGTAGTGCAAGTAACGCGATGGACTCTCTAGAAGACAACAAACCTTAACTCGATTATGTGACCGTCTTGAACTACCCTTTGAACCATAGGGTTTGGGGCAGTACGGCGTGCCACATGTGAGGCGTTGGCTTAACCCTTCTATGGCTGGACCGTTGGTTCTGTGGTACGAAGTGAATGTTCTTAAACATATTTCATGTGTTGAGATGTTTCGGGAAAACTTGGGTGTTTGACTGTTCGATCGGAAAGTTTAACATTTTCTGTTTATCTGGAATGTGATACAATATTTAGAATCCACAAATAGTTATGAGATAACTGAATGAATGTTATAAACATAGCACTTTAGTCTCACTTGATCGGTTGCCAGGGAATTTTGATGCGATCAAAAGTCCGTCGCAATCACGTAGCGTACGCGGATACTCGCCGGGTAAACTTAATAGACAACCACACCCCAAAGCCCTGACCAAGTGACTGTAGGAGAACCCCGTCGCCGAAAGCATCCGTAAGGGTGCTCGCGGTAGCGGTGTTCCGCCTTGGTGCACTTCGTCGACGGTATCAAGGGGTGCGGCCGCCTACTAAAGTTTGCGACGAGCATTCGATCAGAATGTCGGGAATCCTGTTGAATTGCCCAACTTGATATTGAAAAGAGTTTTCGATAATGAGACTAAAATGCGGGGTTTATAATTATTAGGCATGTGATGTCTAAGGAATTCATTTTGTTAGGCATGCGATGTCTATGCAAGTTGCGAATTCCAACTGTTGTAGTTTTACACTTTCTTTACTGTGACCGTAAGTGTAATATGTGATATTGCCGGTTTCGTTGCTATATGTCAACGACAATTGGGATATGCATGTTTATTTACGTTGATGACATGTGATGTTATGTGTTGCTGGATATGTTATATTGGATCGTCGTGTTTGAATAGCCGGGGGGCTTTTATGTGAGATGAGTGTTTTTCATTTTCATTCATGTAAAAACTTGTATGTAATATTCTTTTATTGGGGCACTTCCAGGTTGCGGAAGATGTCACCCTTTGTATATTATTTACTTTTCCGCACTAGGATAGACCCAAGGAGGGGAGCACAAGTAACCAGGTTCTGGAGTCCAGTGGGAGACCAACTCGAGGAGTCGAGTCCGGGTCTCCTAACTCCAGAATTGGTAGGGTTGGTTGCCGCTCTCGTAGGGGTCTAGGGGTGTGGGTTTGGTTATTCATCGCGACCGTGGAATCCATGTTTTATACTGGCTTGTATTGAAAACACGGACATACTAGTATATCCAATGTTTCATATGATTCTTCTGCTGCGATATCTGTGATGTGATCATTTGATGTTCTGTGAGAAATACTTTTTATAATATATATGATATATTATATAGACGTTGCGCTGTGTTCGATTGGCTATAACCAGAAATCCCTGGCCAGGGTTGCTGAGATTTACTGGTAAGTGTTACCAGTAGTTTCTCAAACTGTTATAGACCTCATATCGACACGACTTATCGAGCTATTGGGGTCTGACATTTACCACCCCTAGGCAAGATATGCGACATATCAGACGACGAGACCGGACTATACGGTAAGTGTTATTGGTTGGATTCACAGGAGTGTGAGCGGGCTTGCTCGTAGATCTTCTGATCGCTCAATACCCGGGTGGCCGTTACATTTAGCAGACCGCTTGCGGCTTGTGGGTGTTTGATATGATCATCACCTGCTGCCGGCGTATTGACGAGTCTTTAGAGTCCTACACAGAGGTTTCCTGGCTCAAGCGAAACGAAATAGGAGCACATATGAGATATGTGCGGGACCGAGAATAATACCAGTATGTGATACTGTATTCTATTCTCGCGATTTGTATCATTGGACGGTTATATATGATATAGCCAGGATACCGAATCAAGTGTTGATTCGATACATTGATACACTTGATATTAGTCGGTTATATGCGATATGACCGGATCATTAAATCAAGTGTTGATTTAATGATTTAATGTATAAATATATATTTGATATATTACTTTACATTAACTAGTATTGGTTCACTTAAGATTGATTATCTCGCTTGATTGTGCACATTGTATATATGATATAGTTTTGTGCACTAGATTGTATCATGTTTGATGATACATGTAAACTTGGGTGTGTATGATTAAACCATGGTTATGTTAATGGTTAGGGTTTTTATTTACTTATTTATTTATTCCTTTTATTCATTTTGGCAAAGGAAAATGAAATGGTGGCTTGCTTTGTCTTTTGTTGAAGCTTCATGAAGCTTTGAAGAAGTAACCATTTTGTTTCTTTCCTTTAACCTAACCATTCAACTTAAGCCTAGTTTATTCTCTACACTCACCCATGGTTACAAAATGATAACCATCACTTGATTTTGTTTTAATTCATTATTCTTTTTCATTCTTTTTCTTCTTCTTCTTCAAGAGAAAAAGAAAAGCTTTGCTTGAAAAATATCAAGTGTTGAAATCAAGTGAGAAATCCAAAACCAAAGTGAACCCACTTCCTATTTCTTCATCCTCTACCACTTGCCATGTAGTATAGGGTGTTTTCTTCACAAGTTTCATGACTTGGTGAAGGTGGAGCTTGATCTTGAGTTGCCTCGACGTAGATCATCTTCGGCATCGAAGTCGACGACCTAGCCCGATCATTTCTTCGACGAAACCATCGCTAGAGTCCAGGATCCGATGATCGCAGCGGAGGGACATCATCATGGAGCTTAGGAAGTGGAGGACCAGATCTACAAAGGTTGTAGCCCCTTTCACTTTGCAGTTAAGTTGTTAACTAGTTGTAGTTTCGCCTTAAACTCTAGTCAACGATCGCATTAGGGTTTGTCGGCACTGGAAATTTTTGAATTTGGCATGGTTGATGCCTTGTGAGACCTCATTAGTGTGCCTAGGAACCCTACAGAGACCGGCCACCGCCCCTAGACTGGGTCTCGATAAGTATACACTGTTGGGTTATGGCAGCGCCCCGACCATCAATCAGTGACCAAATGCGGAACAAAAATTTAAAAAACTTTGAGCTACCACAACCAATTACCCGTATCTATCCATAATCCCTAGATAACAAAACATGTAAAGGAGTTAGAATGGTTATACCGAATAGATCTGTGTCTTTCGGTCTTCAACCATACCAAGCTCCTAGGGGCTTCCTTGATCAAGCTTGATCTTCGGTCTCCCTCCATCGAAGATGATCCACTCGAGAGTCTATGCAACGAGCTCCAACCTCATATCCTAGGCAAGTAGGTCACCTAGATCGCTACTCTAGATATCGTAGATGAAGTAGAGAGTGATGAAGGAATAATTTATCTCAAGACACCCAAGGATTCTCAACTTATGAGAGGGTTAGGGTAGAGCTAGAGGAAGAAGAAGATGCCATGATAATGAAGTGTTGAGAGAAACTCAAGAGAGAGAAAAGAAAATGAATAATGGCTTGTGTTTTTTGTGTGTTGTGAGTGTTGATAAGAAATAATGGAGCCATCACAATAAGTATGTCAAGTCTCCAAAATATCTAGAGTTAATAAAAATATCTCAAGTCAACAAACAATCTCAGAACAAACAAAAACCCTAAGCATGCTAGAATAGTAACCATGGGTCACTAATTATCCATGCCATAAAAATGCAATAAACACCTCATCCTACATCTCAATAACTTTTTAATCCAAAAAGGTCTAAACCATGATGAGGTGTAATCTTCTAAAAGTAATCATGTAATAAATTACAAGAAAACCCCTCAACCGTATATACATACCCGCATCCGTATTCCGAAGAATACGAATACAAAGAGATGAAAATAATCCAACAAATATAATACTAGGATCCGGCTTAAACCAAAGCACACTAGTATTATCCGTCCGAACATCATGCGTGCATAAGTACACGTATGCAATCGAACCCTGCAGTAAAACCATATGGCCTCTACATCGTTTCGCTGCCGTAAAACAATATGGCCTCTACATCGTTTCGCCCGAAGCAGGGAAACCTTCTCTGTAGGACTCTAAAGACTCGTCAATACACTGGTAGTGGGTTTAACCACAAGCGCATCAGCGGCACTAGCTGTACGTAACGGCTAACCAGGTATTGAACGAAAGGGAGGCCGACGAGCAAACTCATCCTGAAACCCCTACTGAGCCTGACAGTGACAATATCCGTACAGTCTGGTCCATTCGTCTATGAGTATTACATATCGAGTCTAGGGGGTGGATAAAGTCAGACCCCTAATAACATGACATTTAGTGTCGGTATGAAGCCCATTACCACCTGAGAAACTACCGATCCTAGATCAGTAGTTCTCGACTATCTTGGCAAAGGATTTCTGGTGATGGCAACCCGTGCACACCGCGACATCAACCCACAATACCGGAAGAGACGAATCCCCCGACGATCCGCTCACTGCCTCCATGTGGCTCAGGACTGTATCCAACTAAAACCTGTTTGCATGTGTAACGCTTCGAAAATCGTTTAGGCAATTTTTCGGTAATCGGCTAAATTAGCAGTCTCTTCCGTAAAAAGTCAAAATAGGTATTTTTCATTATAGACCTTATTATACAAAATTTAGATAAGATATTATTATAAATTGGTCACTAAAATGACACTTAAAATTTTCTAGTTAAATAAAAAAAAATTCCTTAATTAATTATTTTTAATATTATTTTAAGCTTTTAAAAATACATTTAATTAGTGATGAATACAAATTTAATTGGGTAAATTATATAATTAGGAACCATAATAAACTAAAATTTAGTATTAACAAAATTTTTCCAAAACTTTCCAAGATTTATTGTTTCATGGCAAAAAAATGAATGAAAAAGGGTTTTTTTGTAAATAATTGATATATTGTGCATTAAATGACCTTAAAGGATGCTTTATGTGTAGAATTTTCTACACAATTCACTCATAACCTCCCCCCTCATCCTCAGGCCGAGCTTGCTGCTACTCCCCTTCCCTTTTTCTCTCACTTCTCTTGCTTTAAATTCTTGCAAAAATCAACAAAATCCATAAAAAAATACACACTTTTCCTTCTCAAATTCAAACCAAATTCCTATTCTATCTTCTCTCAAACCCTAATTTTTTTGAAAAGTGGAGAAAAGAAGTGTCCTGGAGGCTAGTGCAAGTTAGGAATCAACACTTGTAAGGTATAAATTCTAATCCAGTTGTTAATTGTAGTTTAAGCTTGCTAGATTTCGTAGTTTAAGTGTGAAATGTGGTTTAATTTGTTTGCTCATAATTTTCAAGAGAGGTGTTGATGCCCTAATTAGGGTTTGTTGTAGGATAAGTGGGTTTAAGTTAGGGTAGTGGTAATCTAGTTGGTTAGAATGGTTGTTTGTGCGATGTAGAGATCGCTACACCGTTAAATCGCGACAATTGCATCGATATTTCTATGTCAATGCTTACTAGTTTTTCTAAATTTTTAGGAGGTGATCTAATTGCGTTATATTAGCGAAATATTTAGCATCTCATACGACTATTAGTGTGCACGAATGCGGGGTTTTGTCTAGTCGGGTTTTAGCTTTGGCGGTTGCACCGAAATGACGAGTTTAGTTAAGGTTTTAGCGATTTTCGTGTGTTTTCCGCGCACCGAGGGCACATTGTGACTAATTCATGAGCGTCGATCTTTTTATATTTTGACTTGCATCGTTTTAGGAATATGTAATCTTATATTGTGTGTTATGCAATTCTAGGATCGGTAGCGGAAATATCGGACACGGCGCGCAAAGGCAAAGCGGTGGTCGGATCGGATTAGCGAGGCATTCAGGTGAGTAGATGTATTCATCTATGGGGGAAATCGTTTGGATGGCGCGAGGCGCCCCCTAGTTAGGATTACTTTATTTCTTGCTACATATGCATTGTTAGTTAGCTAACCCCCCTCATTCAGATTTCATACATTTATAGCTATTCGTCTGCAAGATTTTCATAGGATATCCACATACACATGTGAGATATCACTTCGTAGGACACGTACACCATTACCATTGGCTCCTGTTGCACGCGCATTATTCATGTGACACACACGCCTTTGGTAATTGCTATTCCACGAGCACCATAGAACCTGTTTAGCTTAGTATCACCACTTGCATCATACATGATATATGAAATCGTATAGCATTTATATATCTCGCATCATCATCATACTTACATAGATTTCTAGCCACAAATCACATCGCATACCTTGATGTCATAGAAATTTATCATATACAACATATTGGGTATTATGATTTTCTTGAGGATTTCAGTATTGCTGCGATTTCTGGATTTTGGGGAAAACTGCAAGAATTTAACAAAAGCTTATATTTATCATTTTTAAAAACAAAGTTGCAGTTTTCTCGTGATGTATGTGTCGTCCACCATGTGTTTTCATGTTTTCTGTTGGATTTCGAGACCCGATTCAAGGAGTGGATGAACCGTCTCGGGTATATGGTGGGCCCGGTATGGTACCCCGGGGCAAGAAGATCGAGTTGTAGACGATGAGCCTGGCAGGGGAAGACTACCTACCGGTGATGTCTGGTACAGCGGATATCCGGAGGATACTGACCGTTGTCGTGAGATTTGATGATATAGGCCGATCCGGACTGACGGAGCCCGATGTATTGAGACATTGATACAGTGAGACATTGAGACAGATGTGTTTTCATATTTGGTGTCGATGCTTGACACGGGTTTCAGATGATTTCTTGATTGTATTTAGCTATTATACAGATATTCTTTTTCTAAAGTTAAGAATGCAGAACTCATAGCATTTAAAACACTTAAAAATTTAGTATTGACATTGCATACATGTGCATGCATACTAGAGGTATTACATCGCATCTGGACATACATGATGTGACTCATTTGCGTGCATTCTTACGATAGCCTTACTAGATGTTATATTCTACACACGAGCTGGCAACTCACCCCCGTTGTGGCACAGTGTCTTGCAGGTTGGACTCATCAGCCTTGTAGCGGCGGCTTATCTTATTAGTGACTTATTTTGCTCAGACCCGCGACATTGCTCGTAGGTGGGTTGCGAGAGCACTTTTATCTCTTTTTGTACTACTTTTGTATCTAGTATTCTCCATCTACCACTTCTTATGTGTATATGCGACCTAGTGATGAGACTGAGAGATTTGTGTATATGTGGTTTCTTTTGGGTCGAGCTCACTTGAGCCGACGTTGTGTTTTCTTATATTTCGCATTTCTTTATGCTCTTTTCTTGAGATTACATATATATATTGCGTATGGTTGTGATCCGCCTTGGGCGAAGAGCTAGCTCCCGCTTGGAGATGCCATTTTGTGATTACAGGTTATATATCTTGTTGTACCCATTTTGGGGGATAGAATTTACAAAGGAGACTCTGCCGAAATTTTCGGAAATTTTTGATGCTTTTAAAAAGGGGTTCAATGCAACTTAATTGATTTCAAAATCGTTTTCATGAAAGGTTTCCTTCACTCTTTTGATTTTGGTTTAGATTTTCTGGGCTTTGGCCGACTTAGGTTACGTTACGCCTTTAGACGTCTCGTAATCTAAGTGCCAGTCACGTTCTGTACTTTCGGGTCATGACAAAGTTGGTATCAGAACGTTGGTTTTACCTTTCTGAGTGTAGGACGACCTTGGTAGATGGAGTAGGTGACTTAAGCAGAGTGGCGTACCGTGGATAAGTTCCGCGGCATACTTATGATACGGTACTCCGCCTAAGTGACCTTAGCACATAATTGCTTGTATTTCCCTTCTTGATTCCTTGTATTCCTTGATTCAATTGCAATGTTCTTATCGGTCCTATTTCTTATTCCAGCTTCAATGCCGCCAAAGACTACGAGAGCTCAGCGGGCTACCGCTAGGGATGAGATTCGAGCGGTCTCGTCTGAGGCGAGGATCGAGCGGGATGATACGCCTACCCCTCAGGGTCATATTAATCCTCCTTATCCAGTCCGTATTGCCAGATTAGAGGCCGGCATGCAGGAGTTGCGAAGAATGATGGGATCTTTAGTTGAGTCCAGTCGGGCACAGAGGTCCGAGGACGTTCCTTCCACCGCACAGACCACGATTGTACCTGCTGCACAGATGGTTGCTCCTGCTACTACTACGACTATCTCTGTTTCACTACAGGAGTTCATGAGATTGAGACCTCCAGCTTTTACCGGTACGGATGCGACAGAGGACCCACAAGGATTTCTTGATAGGATGGCTAGGATTTGCCGTTCGTTGAGGTGTTCTGATGATAGATTGGTGGAGTTCGTGAGTTTTCGTCTTGAGGGTCTTGCCCAGACATGGTACGATTCAGTAGAGAGAGGCCGAGCTGCAGGTCTACCTTCTATGACCTGGGACGAGTTTACAGCTGCATTTCTTGGCCATTTTCTTCCGGAGAGTGTCCGAGATGCTCGAGCCCGTAGTTTTGAGTCTCTGCGCAAGACTCCTGGGATGACGGTGTCGGAGTATGATATACAGTTTACCCAGTTGTCTCGATATGCTCCGTACCTAGTAGACACGGAAGAGAAGAGAATAAAGAGGTTTGTGCGAGGGCTTGACACATAGCTATTCCTTGCCATCGGCACCCAGCACTTTGATACATACGCAGCCGCGATGGACGCATCCTTACTTTTGGAGGAGCGTATTTCTGAGACTCCGGTCGTTTCTGGGCCAAAGAGGATCCGTACTGATACGCCGGCTCAGCGGCATACGGGTAGACACCGTGATAGATTATTTCCGGGAGATGGTGGATGCAGAGGATTGAGACGAGGTCAGTTATTTGGTTCATATCCACAGACCCAGCAGTCGTCGCCAGGATGTTTTCGGTGTGGGAGTCAGTACCACCGTGTCAGAGACTGTACCATGGGGTGCCAGGGCGCGGCGACAGTCCCGCATGTTACCTTGCCACCTTCACCACCTCTTCAGAGGGCTCTACTTCCTACTCCTGATGATGCTCCACGCCAGCCAGATGCTCCTAGAGGTCGTGGGCGTTGCGGTCCGGTTCAGAGAGGACGAAGCGATAAAGGCAGAGGTAGAGGCAGAGGACAGCCAGCTATTAGTGGTGGACAGGCCCGAGTGTTCGCGTTGACTCCTCAGGATGCACAGGCATCCAATGCCGTCGTGACAGGTACTCTGCCAGTATGTTCTTTTGATGCACGGGTATTATTTGATCCAGGCTCCACACATTCCTATGTATCCACGTACTTTGCACCGAGGTTGGGCCGAGAGTCTTCTTCGTTAGATCAGCCGCTTGTCGTTATTACACCATTAGCCGAGTCGTTTGTTGCTCGTTTTGTGTACCGATCATGTTCTATTCGTATCAGGGAGAGAGATTCTTCAGTTGATTTGATTCTCCTCGATATGCTAGACTTTGACGTTCTTCTTAGTATGGACTGGCTAGCCACCTGTGACGCATCCGTGGACTCCGTGAGAAAGCAGTCAGATTCAGTTTTCCTGGTGAGTCGGTTCTTGTTATTCAGGGAGATCGTAGCGCTACCCTTCCCAGCTTGATTTCTTCTCTTCGCGCTGGTCAGCTCTTGAGGAAAGGGTGTCAGGGATTCTTAGCCTATGTTTGTGATACTAGCTCCACAGAGGTTCCGTTGGACCAGGTTCCTGATGTGATAGAGTTTCCTGATGTATTCCCTGACGAGCAGCCTGGTCTGCCACCAGAGCACGAGATTGAGTTCTGCATCGACCTGATCCCCGGCACGGGGCCTATCTCTATACCGCCTTATCGGATGGCCCCGGTGGAGCTGAGAGAGCTGAAGGATCAGTTACAGGACTTGCTGGACAAAGGGCTTATCCGACCAAGTGTGTCACCTTAAGGTGCTCCCGTCCTGTTTGTTAAGAAGAAGGACGGAAGTATGCGCTTATGCATTGATTATCATCAGCTGAACCGGTTTACTGTGTGGAACAGATATCCCCTACCCCGCATTGATAACTTATTCGATCAGCTCCAGGGTGCAGGGTTTTTCTCGAAGGTTGATTTGCGGTCAGGTTATCACGAGTTGCGGGTTCGGAAGGAGGATATTCCGAAAACCGCTTTTCATACTCGTTATGGTCATTATGAGTTCTTGGTGATGTCGTTCGGGCTCACCAATGCCCCGGTAGCATTTATGGACTTGATGAACCATGTATTCAGGCCGTATCTCGATCAGTTCATCATTGTGTTCATTGACGACATCTTGGTTTATTCTCGGAGCCGGGAGGAGCATGAGCAGCACTTGCTTATCACCTTGCAGACATTGAGGGAGCATCAGCTGTTCGCCAAATTTTCCATGTGCGCATTCTGGTTAGACAGTGTCGAATTCTTGGGTCATGTGGTGATGAGAGATGGTATTTGTGTGGACCCGAAGAAGATCGAGGCAGTTCAGCGTTGGCCTAGACCGGTATCAGTTACAGAGGTTCGCAGCTTTCTGGGTCTGGCCGGCTATTATCGACGTTTTGTCCAGGATTTCTCCCGTATTGCTGCACCGCTGACCGGGTTGACCCGGAAGGGGGTCCCTTTTGATTGGACCGAGGCATGTGATGATAGTTTCCAGCAGTTGAAGACTCGTCTGACTACTGCACCGGTGTTAGCTTTGCCTTCAGGATCAGGCGGGTTTATGGTATATTGTGATGCTTCTCGAGTGGGGCTGGGATGTATATTGATGCAGCACGACAGAGTTATCGCGTATGCTTCTCGGCAGCTGAGGAAACACGAACAGAACTACCCCACTCATGATTTAGAGATGACTGCAGTGGTATTTGCACTTAAGATCTGCAGACATTACCTATACGGTGAGTCGTGCCAGATATTCACTGACCACAATAGTTTGAGGTATATCTTTCAGCAACGAGATCTGAATCTGAGACAGCGCCGTTGGATGGAGTTGGTGAAAGATTATGACTGCGAGATTCTATACCATCCGGGCAAGGCGAATGTGGTGGCAGATGCTTTGAGTAGGAGACCCCGAGGTAGCTTATCTTGTTTGAGCGCAGTACAGATGCATTCGACGGCGGATTGGCAGGTTTTATGTGACAGCAGAGTGCAGTTCGAGTTTACTCCTACAGGGGGACAGCTGGCACATTTCAGAGCATGGCCACAGTTACTTGACCGTATCCGCGAGGCACAGTCCGGCGATGCTCGTATTTTAAAGATTATTGAGCAGATTCTGCATGGCAGAGTTTCTGAGTTCGTGATTGATGATCAGGGGATACTTCAATTTGGGACTCGACTGTGTGTACCAGATTCTGAGGGACTGAGGCGCGATATCCTCGTGGAGGCACATAGATCAGTATACAGTGTGCATCCAGGTTCCACCAAGATGTACCGTGATTTGAGAGAGGTTTACTGGTCGGACGGAATGAAGAAGGATGTTACAGACTTTGTGTCGAGATGCTTGACTTGTCAGCAAGTCAAGTCCGATCACCAAAGGCCAGCCGGCGAGTTAGAGCCTTTGCCCATCCCTGAGTAGAAATGGAAACAGGTCTCCATGGACTTCATTGTGGGTCTACCCAGTACCAATCGAGGGTATAACACTATTTAGGTGATTGTGGATCGACTGACGAAAGCGGCTCATTTCCTGCCAGTGAAGACCACTTTTGGATTTTCTCAGTACGCCCAGGTTTATATCGATGAGATCGTGCGACTGCATGGCGTCCCGACTTGTATTGTGTCCGACCGGGGCACCCAGTTTACCAGCCGATTGTGGCAGAAACTTCAGGAAGCTTTGGGCACCCGATTGAGTTTTAGCACAGCCTTTCATCCGCAGACTGACGGTCAGTCGGAGCGTACTATTCAGACTCTTGAGGACATGCTCAGAGCTTGTGTTTTAGATTTCGGTGGTAGCTGGGATCTTCATTTGCCCTTGATCGAGTTCTCCTACAATAATAGCTTCCAGGAGACGATTCAGATGGCACCTTTCGAGGCTTTATATGGGAGGAGATGTCGATCGCCTGTATGTTGGACAGAGCTCAGAGAGAGCAGTATTTTAGGGCCGTAGATCGTACAGGAGACGACCGAGAAGATACAGCTGATTCAGGACAGGATGAGAGCGGCACAGAGTAGGCAGAAATCATATGCTGAAAGGCGCTGTCGCCGACTCGAGTTCGCTGTTGGCGATCATGTTTTCCTGAAGGTCTCTCCGATGAAAGGTGTGATGAGATTTGGGCGGAAAGGGAAACTTAGTCCTAGATATGTTGGTCCCTTCGAGATCCTAGAGCATATTGGTCCAGTCGCTTACCGGTTAGCTCTTCCACCCAGCTTCCCCGATGTTCACCCCGTGTTCCATGTTTCGATGCTCCGCAAGTACCTTCATGATACTTCCCATGCGATTCATCACCAGACGATCCAGCTAGAGCGTGATCTTTCATTCACCAAGCAGCCGGTGGTCATTTTGGATCGGCAGGTGAAGAAATTGAGGTCGAAGATTATACCGTCCGTCAAGGTCCTTTGGCGTGGCCCGAACAGTGAGGAGGTCACCTGGGAGACCGAGGTCGAGATGAGGAAAAGATATCCCCATCTTTTTGAAGGTACGCGTAGTTAAATTCTAAATTCGGGGACCGAATTTCTTTAAGGGGGAAGATTGTAACGCTTCGAAAATCGTTTAGGCAATTTTTCGGTAATCGGCTAAATTAGCAGTCTTTTCCGTAAAAAGTCAAAATAGGTATTTTTCATTACAGATCTTATTATACAAAATTTATATAAGATATTACTACAAATTGGTCACTAAAATGTCACTTAAAATTTTCTAGTTAAATAAAAAAAAATTCCTTAATTAATTATTTTTAATATTATTTTAAGCTTTTAAAAATACATTTAATTAGTGATAAATACAAATTTAATTGGGTAAATTATATAATTAGGAACCATAATAAACTAAAATTTAGTATTAACAAAAAAATTTCCAAAACTTTCCAAGATTTATTGTTTCATGGCAAAAATATGAATGAAAAAGGGTTTTTTTTGTAAAGAATTGATATTTTGTGCATTAAATGACCTTAAAGGATGCTTTATGTGTAGAATTTTCTACACAATTCACTCATAACTCCCCCCTCATCCTCAGGCCGAGCTTGCTGCTGCTCCCTTCCCTTTTTCCCTCACTTCTCTTGCTTTAAATTCTTGCAAAAATCAACAAAATCCATAAAAAAATACACACTTTTCCTTCTCAAATTCAAACCAAATTCCTATTCTATCTTCTCTCAAACCCTAATTTGTTTGAAAAGTGGAGAAAATAGGTGTCTTGGAGGCTAGTGCATGTTAGGAATCAACACTTGTAAGGTATAAATCCTAATCTAGTTGTTAATTGTAGTTTAAGCTTGCTAGATTTAGTAGTTTAAGTGTAAAATGTGGTTTAATTTGTTTGCTCATGATTTTCAAGAGAGGTGTTGATGCCCTAATTAGGGTTTGTTGTAGGATAAGTGGGTTTAAGTTAGGGTAGTGGTTATCTAGTTCGTTAGAATGGTTGTTTGTGCGATGTAGCGATCGCTACACCGTTAAATCGCGACAATTGCATGGATATTTCTATGTCAATGCTTACTAGTTTTTCTAAATTTTTAGGAGGTGATCTAATTGTGTTATATTAGCGATATAATTAGCATCTCATATGACTATTAGGGTGCGCGAATGCGGGGTTTTGTCTAGTCGGGTTTTAGCTTTGGCGGTTGCACCGAAATGACGAGTTTAGTTAAGGTTTTAGCGATTTTTGTGTGTTTTCCGCGCACCGAGTGCACGTTATGACTAATTCATGAGCGTCGATCTTTTTATATTGTGACTTGCGTCATTTTAGGAATATGTAATCTTATATTTTGTGTTATGCAATTTTAGGATTGGTCGCGGAAACATCGGACGCGGCGCGCAAAGGCAAAGCGGTGGTCGGATCGGATTAGCAAGGCATTCAGGTGAGTAGATGTATTCATCTATGGGGGAAATCGTCTGGATGGCGAGAGGCGCCCCGTACTTAGGATTACTTTTTTTCTTGCTACATATGCATTATTAGTTAGCTAACCTCCCTCATTCACATTTCATACATTTATAGCTATTCGCCTGCAAGATTTGCATAGGATATCCATATACACATGTGCGATATCACTTCGTAGGACACGTACACCATTACCATTGGCTCCTGTTACACGCGCACTATTCATGTGACACACACGCCTTTGGTAATTGCCATGCCACGAGCACATAGAACCTGTTTAGCTTAGTATCACCACTTGCATCATACATGATATATGTGTAGGGTTCCTAGGCACACTAATGAGGTCTCACAAGTGATCAAACATGGCTAATTCAAAATTTTCCATGTTCCTACAAACCCTAATACGGATCGTTAACTAGATAAAGAGGCGATGCAAGCAAGTAAACTACTTTATTGCTAAAGGAAAGTGACTACAACCATTGTAGATCCGGTTCTCTGCCTCCATAGCTCCGCTTTGACGTCCCTCTACTGTAGCAATCAGATCCCGGACTCTAGCATCGGCTTCATCGGAGAAATGGGTGGGCTAGGTCGTCGACTTCGATGCCGAAGATGATCTACGTCGAGGCAACACACGATCAAGCTCCAACTTCACCAAGCCATGAAACTTGTGAAGAAAACACCCTATACTACTTGGCAAGTGGTAGAGGATGAAGAAATAGGAAGTGGGTTCACTTTAGAATTGGATTTCTCACTCTTTTTCTCAAGTTGCCATTGATGGTTGCAAGGTTTCTTCATTGTTGATGAAGAAGAAGAAGAAGAAAGAATATAATAAGTATTTTCCAAATAGAAAATAAAATGAATACTTATCATATACCAACCATGGTCAAGTGTAGAGACTAAACTAGGGTTAGGTGAATGGTTAGGTTAAGGGAAGCAAACAAAATGGTCAAGCTTTCAACACTTCATGAAGCTTCATGAAAGATACAAAGAAAGCCACCATTTCTATTTTGCAAAAAAGAATAAATAAATAAATGGTTAACAAAATCAAAACCCTAACCATTTACTTAACCAAGGTTTAAGTCTTACACAAACCCAAGTTTGCATGTATCATCAAACATGATACAAACAAGTGCACAAAAGTATATCACATATACAACTTGTGAACTTCAAGTGAGAAAATCCATTTAAAGTGAACCAATACTAGTTAATGCAAAGTAATATATCAAATATATAATTATGAATTAAATCATTAAATCAATACTTGATTTAACGATCCGGTCATATCGCATATAACCGACTAATATCCAATGTATCGGCTTATCGAATCAATCCTTGATTCGATAACTAGGTTATATCGCATACAACCATTCGACACATTCATCGCGAGAATGGAATACGGTATCACATACACGCATTATTCTCGGTCCCGCACATATCTCATATGCGCTCCTATTTCGTTTCGCTTGAGCCAGGAAACCTCTGTGTAGGACTCTAAAGACTCGTCAATACGCCGGCAGCAGATGATGATCATATCAAACACCCACAAGCCGCAAGCGGTCTGCTAAACGTAACGGCCACCCAGGTATTGAGCGATCAGAAGATCGACGAGCTAGCCCGCTCACACTCCTGTGAATCCAACCAGTAACACTTACCGTACAGTCCGGTCTGTTCGTCTGATATGTCACATATCTCGCCTAGGGGTGGTAAACGTCAGACCCCAGTAGCTCGATAAGTCATGCCGACTTGAGGTCCATAACATTCGTGAAACTACTGATAGCTCTTACTAGTATATCACTGCAACCCTGGCCAGGGATTTCCTGTTATGGCCAGTCGTGCATAGCGCAACATCAACCCCCAATACCGGGAGAGACGAATCCCCTCCTATCGCTCATTGCCTCCATGTGAATCGGGACTGTACCCAAAAATCACCTGTTTGCACGACTCAGTAGAGCCGTGGTAGGGTGGAAATCAAATCACAGTGGGAGACACACAAGACGCTATGACGATCTCGGATCAACAGACTAAGCTGTACCAGTGTCACCAGAGAACTGCCATCTGATGTGAGGTATAATACCATCTGGGAGTTCTCGGCGAGTCCGTTCAGTGTACCCAGTCTCCACTGAGCACCCGCATACCATCTCTGATGTCAAACACCAATGGATATGGGATCATCCATCGCCCATCACATGGGTCGAGAAGATATACGCTAGTCTACTCTTGAATATCGATGCCCCGTCTCGATATTCCCATGACTAGGAACATTGAAGGATGTACTCATGGACTACCCAGGCCCCACTAGTATGATCTGCATCATAGTCTTGGAAGTCGAGTACACATCCTAAGGGCTTTATCAACATGTAATCAAAGAGACAGAGAGTATACATGTTAAGATAAAGAGCAACCAGATAGCGTACTATCATGTCGAGCAAGAAAGTCCTACCTATATATGTCCCAGCATCCACTACAATAAACATCCAATATACAGTAATGGCCTCTGGGGCATACATATAACTAACAATCTCCCACTTGCACTAGGGCCATCTGTAGCAGTAGTTGTAGTATCTAATACTCAACCATCCCCTAAAAAGTCTCTCTTTGGGAAAAGTCCTTCGTGAGTGGATTCGCCGTGTTGTCCTCTGAGTCTACTCTCCTAACCTCGATCACCCTGGAAATCAACTATCTCCTTGATCAGGTGATGCTTCCTCAGAATATGTCTGGGTCACTGATGGGACCAGGGTTCATGGGCCAAAGCCACGCTTCCATTGTCACACAATGGTAGGAACCTACTTCATCTTATGAACCAATATACACCCAAACTGCCTCTTTGGTAGTATGTTTAATAGCGATGTTACCAGCCTTTATCGTCTAGTTTGCCACGGTATCTAGCTTGAAACTCTTCCAACATACCGTCCGTTTACTGTGGGTGAAGACAATGCCTGTGACTGACATTCAGTCGTCCTTATCACCATGGAACACTTCCAGTGATTCTCCCCAGGATCGATTGATACCATCTCACTACAACTAGTGAGAATCCTAACATCCATCTAGATCTATCTCATAGATCCAAAACCCAGGATTTAGGATGTATCACTTTGATCCTATATGGAGAATCCATGTGATAAGAGGAGATTGACCGTGCGTAGCATAAGAAACTCTTTTCCTATCAAGAGTATGTTGTCCACGTACAATACGAGGATGACCACCTTACTCTTTACTACCTTTTTGTACATACAAGGTTCATCTACCATTTTGATGAAGTCAAACACTTTGACTATCACATCAAAACAGACGTTCCAACTCCGAGATGCCTGCTTTATTCTGTAAAGCAACTTGCACACGTTTCCGCTGCTCCTACTGTTTACGAAGCCCTCTGGCTGTGTTCTTATAGACGTTCTCTTCTAAATCATTATTTAGAAAAGTAGTCATGGCACCCAACCACCAGATTTCGTAGTCACGGTATGTAGCAATGGCAAGTAGGATCTGGATGGACATAAGCATAGTCCCTGGAAAGGATTTCATCATTATCCACGCCTGGTCGTTGACGAAAACCTTTAACAAGTCTAGCTTTGAAAGTCTCAACTTTTCCATCTACACCAAGTAATTTTCTCTAGATATACTTGCTCCTGATGGTGATTTAACCATTCAGATATAGCAACCAAAGTCCATACTTTGTTGGTGTACATGGATTCTATCTCAGATCGCTAAGCATTCAGCCATTCTTACAGAGTCCCAACTCTCGATGGCCTGCTTGAATCTAGTTGGGTCATCATCTCATGATGCAGTCCTCGCTCCCACTGTCATCGAGAAACCACGGTATCTTTCAGGCAGATGAGGAACCCTACTAGATTGGCGGAGAGGCTGAGGTTCGTCCGGAACTATTGAATCCTTTGGTTCTGTCAAATCATCAGCTGAAGTTTTGTATAGCTAGAACCTTTCCAGTTCTACAGAACTGACCTTGCCTCGATCTTGTCCGGATTTTGCTTTTGACACAGGCCGGACAGTCCCAAATCTTAACTTACTTGAGAGATAGGCTCTTTCCATACCATATCTTATATGGAGTGGTAGGCACTGATTTGAATCGAACCCTATTCAATAGGTATGCAACTTCATAAGTGCATAACTCCCTAAAAGGAAATAGGAAACTCAGTAGTACTTATCATAGAGCGCACCATATCGTATAGGGTGCAATTGCTCCGCCCCGATATACCATCGTGCTATGGTGTATACGGAGGAGTAATGCTGAGAGAGATTCTCATTCTCCTTTAGAATAGTCTAGGAATTCCATGCACAAGTATTCTCCTCCCTGATCATATCATAGGACATAATACTTATACCCGTATTGGTTCTCTACTTCTAGCTTATATTCTGTGAATATCTCAAAAGGTTCGAACTTGTGTTTCAACAGGAACATATGTCTGAATCTTGAGAGATTATCAGAGAACGTAATGAAGTATAAAGAACCAGTCCTGGCATGTGTAGACATGAGACCTTACATACATCATAATGTATCAGTCCCAAGAGTTTACCAACTCTTTCTCTGTTTCCAATAAACAGAGCTATGGTCATCTAATCTTTGTGACATGACTGGCAAGTTTCACAAGATGCAAATTCAAACTGATTTAAATATGCATCTAAAATGTAACTTCAATTAGTCGGGTCGCATTGATATGACCTAGTCTACAATGCCTCAAGAAGGATTCGTTCATTTTTGAACTCTTCCTCTTGTGTGTGTTCTGTATACTAGGAACTGTAGTTTGATTTAGAACATCAATACTTTTAGATAACGTGCCTGAACCAATCAACTTTTGATATAGGAAATGTTCAAAATATTATCCAACAATACAAAATTATATCCTTTCTTTACTAATAAAGTGACTGATATGATTTTGTATATCAGCTTCGGTATCTAATAACATTCGTTCAGAATCAATGTATTGGTAATACATGGTGACAGCGACCAACAGACTTGGCTGCAACACTTGCCCCGTTTTCTGTCTCATGAAACTTATCACCCGTTCTCAGTTTTCTACCCTTTTGTAGCCCTATGTAACAGATTACATATCTGAGATCCTGATCCGGTATCAAATACCCAGGATGCAGAGGATACTGAGAAACAGTTCTTTGTAATGAACACACCCGAAGAAGATGCATCATATGCACTTCCTTCGTCTGGGCGGCATAGGAATTATGGTATTCCCCTATTTCCTGCTCTGTCTTATAACAATTATAAGTTGGAGCGGGACCAACGTTCCCCAGCTCAGTATAACAAGCGGGTTCGGTCAATACATCCATATTATTATCTTGATTAAGGCGTGATATGGTCGCTACCTGGAGAGAGAGAGAAGAAAACACTCTGCGTGCGCTCTTGCAAGATTAGATTGGTTATTTATTTTATCTAATCTGGATGGCTCCCACTGTTTTTTTATCAAATCTTCCTACAAACCCTAAAAGGAAAGACTAACCGGGATTAATTACACTCTACAAGTTCGCCAATCTTTCAGCCAGGCCAGTGTCGGTACTTTGATGGAGGTTCCCCGTGCTTTCGCATGGACCTAATTACAGTAAACCTCGTTTTCCCAGAGGCGTAACCCCGTTGACACCTTTCTAGACACCTACTTGATCGGCTAATTGCAAAGTGCAAAACTCTCCCAGGAGTAACAATTACTCGCAGTGGGTATCGGGATCCAACTATCACATAGAAGGTATGCAATCTCATTGCAAATTTCAACACTTGAAACCCCCGATAAAGATTTTTACCCCTAGCACTTATGACCTTAACTATGGTCAACAAATCATAAGTACTAGTCAAGTTCTACCCGTCATTTCGTGATTAATTAGACCCACCCACATGACCCTTAACTAAGGTCAACAAAGTCACATGACTGTCCTAACTAATCGCATCATATGCGATGTAGGAAGACATCACTTAGCAACCGTACACTGTGCCTTAACTAAGGTCAACAAACACAGCACGAATACTAAGTACTCTACTTCCTAAAATGACGGAGGGTTTCGAATGGTTTTTATGAAAACCTTTAACGCTTTGAACTTGATCTCGTTGCGGAATCAAATGGCTTTTTAAATGGAATGTTTTTGAGGCTTTTCTAGTTTTGCTAAAGGGGTCACTCCCGGTGAAGGGATCGTCGGCCCTTTCCTCGTCGAATGAGCTGCGGGATATATCATATATATCATTGTGCAAAGCAAAAACTATAGAAGCAATCAAAAGACAAACCGAGAGTTGTAGCATCTGCCAGTTATTGCTAAAGGAGTCACTCTCGGTGAAGGGATCTCGGTCCTTTCCTTATCGAATAAGGTACAGGATGTTCTACAAGGAACACCGCGATGCAAAGCAAGAACTGTAGCTACCTGTTTTATTTTTGAAATTCGGTTCCACAACATCAATTAGGTTTATTTTCTTTCATTAATCTCATTAATGAATATCCTATCATTTAAGTCCACCTAAACATCACAGATAAATATAACGTACGCTTATGCCATCCGAATTAGCCTCGATGTCTCGTCTGCACCGTTAGGTTAGGTAACCAACGCCAGAGCGAGGCAGGGCTAGCGCGGGTGTAAAACATAAGCAACGTCTATATAATATATCATATATACTATATACAATATCCATCTGAACTAATCACATAATCACATCACAGATAACGCAGCAGAAAATATCATATGAAATATTGGATATACTAGGACGTCCGTGTTTTCAATACGAGCCAGTATAAAACACGGATTCCACGGTCTTGATGAATAGCCAATCCCATACCCCTAGACCCCTACGAGAGCGGCAAGCAACCCTACCAATTCTAGGGTTAGGAGACCCGGACTCGACTCCTCGAGTTGGTCTCCCACAGGACCCTAGAACCCGGTTACTTGTGCCCTCCTCCTTGGGTCTATCCTAGTGCAGAAAAGTAAATAATATACAAATGGTGACATCTTCCGCAACCTGGAAGTGACCCAATAAAAGAATATTACATACAAGTTTTTTACATGAATGAAAATGAAAAACACTCATCTCACATAAAAACCCCCGGCTATTCAAACACGACGATCCAATATAACATATCCAGCAACACATAACATCACATGTCATCAACGTAAGTAAATATGCGCATCCCAATTGTCATTGACATATAGCAACGAAACCGGCGATATCACATATTACACTTACGGTCACAGAAAAGAAAGTGTAAAACTACAACAGTTGGAATCCGCAACCTCTTTAGACATCGCATGCCTAATCAAATGAAATACTTAGACATCACATGCTTAACAATTATAAACCCCGCATTTTAGTCTCAAAATCGAAAACACTTTTCAATATAAAGTCGGGCAATTCATCAGGATTCCCGACATTCTGATCGAATGCTCATCGCAAACTTTAGTAGACGGCCGCACCCCCAATACCGTCGACGAAGTGCACTAAGGCGGAACACCGCTGCCGCGAGCACCCGAACGGATGCTTTCGGCGACGGGGTTCTCCTACAGTCACTTGGTCGGGGATATGGGGCGAGGCTGTCTGTTAAGTTTACCCGACGAGTATCCGCGTACACTACGTGATTGCGACGGACTTTTGATCGCATCAAAATTCCGTGGCAACCGATCAAGTGAGCCTAAACTACTATGTTTATAACATTCATTCAGTTATCTTATAACAACTTGTAAATTCCAAATGTTGTATCATATTCCGGGTAAATAGAAAATGTTAAACTTTCCGATCGAACAATCGAACACCCAAGTTTTCCCAATACAGCTCAACACATGATATAAGTTTAAAAACATTCACTTCGTGCCTCTGTACCAACGGTCCAGCCGTAGAAGGGTCAAGCCAACGCCTCACATGTGGCACGACGTACTGCCCCAAACCCTAAGGTTCAAAAGGCAGTTCAAGACTGTCACATAATCGAGTTAAGGTTTGTTGTCTTCTAGAGGGACCATCGCGTTACTTGCACTACTTAGAACGTGATTAAACTACAGAAATATCAAACAATTGGAAATTTCCCAGCAGGGGAAAATGGGTATTAATATCCGGCCGAACTTTTTAACATATTCTAAAATTACCCGGAAAAACACACAGACAAAATTAGACAATCCGATCAAAACACAGAGTCCCCAATACAACCCAGAAAACTCAACTCTTGAGTACAGATTAAAAATTCCCAGGAAAACCAGCACTGCAAAATAGGAATTACTGTGCAAAACTCAATGCAAGAGGAGACTAAACGGCCGCGGAACCGCCGCATTAGCCATGCCAATGCCGCGGTTCCGCCGCGCTTTGATGGGCTCTGGAGTACGGGCTTCTCAGTAATTCTTAGAATCTCAAAAATCCCCGATTTCAAAAAATGTACAGAGAGCATTTTAGAGTTAGGGTTTCGGTTCGATCGGACTTCTAACTCCGTCTACGCATCGCCTAAGGCTCTAGCTAGGCTCTGATACCACTGTAGGGTTCCTAGGCACACTAATGAGGTCTCACAAGTGATCAAACATGGCTAATTCAAAATTTTCCATATGCCTACAAACCCTAATACGGATCGTTAACTAGATAAAGAGGCGATGCAAGCAAGTAAACTACTTTATTGCTAAAGGAAAGTGACTACAACCTTTGTAGATCCGGTTCTCCACCTCCATAGCTCCGCTTTGACGTCCCTCCACTGTAGCAATCATATCCCGGACTCTAGCATCGGCTTCATCGGAGAAATGGGCGGGCTAGGTCGTTGACTTCAATGCCGAAGATGATCTACGTCGAGGCAACACAAGATCAAGCTCCAACTTCACCAAGCCATGAAACTTGTGAAGAAAACACCCTATACTACTTGGCAAGGGGTAGAGGATGAAGAAATAGGAAGTGGGTTCACTTTAGAATTGGATTTCTCACTCTTTTTCTCAAGTTGCCATTGATGGTTGCAAGGTTTCTTCATTGTTGATGAAGAAGAAGAAGAAGAAAGAATATAATAAGTATTTTCCAAATAGAAAATAAAATGAATACTTATCATATACCAACCATGGTCAAGTGTAGAGACTAAACTAGGGTTAGGTGAATGGTTAGGTTAAGGGAAGCAAACAAAATAGTCAAGCTTTCAACACTTCATGAAGCTTCATGAAAGAAACAAAGAAAGCCACCATTTCTATTTTGCAAAAAAGAATAAATAAATAAATGGTTAACAAAATCAAAACCCTAACCATTTACTTAACCAAGGTTTAAGTCTTACACAAACCCAAGTTTGCATGTATCATCAAACATGATACAAACAAGTGCATAAAAGTATATCACATATACAACTTGTGAACTTCAAGTGAGAAAATCCATTTAAAGTGAACCAATACTAGTTAATGCAAAGTAATATATCAAATATATAATTATGCATTAAATCATTAAATCAATACTTGATTTAACGATCCGGTCATATCGCATATAATCGACTAATAACCAATGTATCGGCTTATCGAATCAATCCTTGATTCGATAACTAGGTTATATCGCATACAACCATTCGACACATTCATCGCGAGAATGGAATACGGTATCACATACCCGCATTATTCTCGGTCCCGCACATATCTCATATGTGCTCCTATTTCGATTCGCTTGAGCCAGGAAACCTCTGTGTAGGACTCTAAAGACTCGTCAATACGCCGGCAGCAGATGATGATCATATCAAACACCCACAAGCCGCAAGCGGTCTGCCAAACGTAACGGCCACCCGGGTATTGAGCGATCAGAAGATCGACGAGCAAGCCCGCTCACACTCCTGTGAATCCAACTAGTAATACATACCGTACAGTCCGGTCTGTTCGTCTGATATGTCGCATATCTCGCCTAGGGGTGGTAAACGTCAGACCCCAGTAGCTCGATAAGTCATGCCGACTTGAGGTCCATAACATTCGTGAAACTACTGATAACTCTTACCAGTATATCACTGCAACCCTGGCCAGGGATTTCCTGTTATGGCCAGTCGTGCATAGCGCAACATCAACCCCCAATACCGGGAGAGACGAATCCCCTCCTATCGCTCATTGCCTCCATGTGAATCAGGACTGTACCCAAAAACCACCTATTTGCACGACTCAGTAGAGCCGTGGTAAGGTGGAAATCAAATCACAGTGGGAGACACACAAGACTCTAAGACGATCTCGGGTCAACAGACTAAGCTGTACCAGTGTCACCAGAGAACTGCCATCTGATGTGAGGTATAATACCATCTGGGAGTTCTCGGCGAGTCCGTTCAGTGTACCCAGTCTCCACTGAGCACCCGCATACCATCTCTGATGTCAAACACCAATGGATATAGGATCATCCATCGCCCATCACATGGGTCGAGAAGATATACGCTAGTCTACTCTAGAATATCGATGCCCCGTCTCGATATTCCCACGACTAGGAACATTGAAGGATGTACTCATGGACTACCCAGGCCCCACTAGTATGATCTGCATCATAGTCTTGGAAGTCGAGTACACATCCTAAGGGCTTTATCAAATTGTAATCAGGGAGACAGAGAGTATACATGTTAAGATAAAGAGCAACCAGATAGCGTACTATCATGTCGAGCAAGAAAGTCCTACCTATATATGTCCCAGCATCCACTACAATTTACATCCAATGTACAGTAATGGCCTCTAGGGCATACATATAACTAACAATATGAAATCGCATAGCATGTATTTACCTCGCATCATCATCATACTTACATTGATTTCTAGCCACAAATCCCATCGCATTCCTTGATGTCATAGAAATTTATCATATACAACATGTTGGGTATTATGATTTTCTTGAGGATTTCAGTATTGCTGCGATTTCTGGATTTTGGGGAAAACCGCAAGAATTTAACAAAAGCTTATATTTATCATTTTTAAAAACAAAGTTGCGGTTTTCTCGTGATGTATGTGTCGTCCACCATGAGTTTTCATGTTTTCTGTTGGAGTTCGAGACCCGATTCGAGGAGTGGATGAACCGTCTTGGGTACATGGTGGCCCGGTATGGTACCCCGGGGCAAGAAGATCGAGTTGTAGACGATGAGCCTGGCAGGGGAAGACTACCTACCGGTGATGTCTGGCGTGGCGGATATCTGGAGGATACCGACCGTTGTCGTGAGATTTGATGATATGGGCCGATCCGAACTGACGGAGCCCGATGTATTGAGACATTGATATAGTGAGACATTGAGACAGATGTGTTTTCATATTTGGTGTCGATGCGTGACACGGGTTTCAGATGATTTCTTGATGGTATTTAGCTATTATACAGATATTCTTTTTCTAAAGTTAAGAATGCAGAACTCATAGCATTTAAAACACTTAAAGATTTAGTATTGACATTGCATACATGTGCATGCATACTAGAGGTATTACATCGCATCTGGACATACATGCTGTGACGCATTTGCGTGCATTCTTACGATAGCCTTAATAGATGTTATATTCTACTCACGAGCTGGCAACTCACCCTCGTTGTGCCACAGTGTCTTGCAGGTTGGACTCATCAGCCTTGTAGCGGCGGCTTATCTTATTAGTGACTTCTTTTGCTCAGACTCGCGACATTGCTCGTAGGTGGGTTGCGAGAGCACTTTTATCTCTTTTTGTACTACTTTTGTATCTAGTATTCTCCATCTACCACTTCTTATGTGTATATGCGACCTAGTGATGAGACTGAGAGATTTGTATATATGTGGTTTCTTTTGGGTCGAGCTCTCTTGAGCCGACGTTGTGTTTTCTTATATTTCGCATTTCTTTATGCTCTTTTATTGAGATTACATATATATATTTCGTGTGGTTGTGATCCGCCTTGGGCGAAGTGCTAGCTCCCGCTTGGGGAAGTCATTTTGTGATTACAGGTTATATATCTTGTTGTACCCATTTTGGGGGATAGAATTTACAAAGGTGACTCTGCCGAAATTTTCGTAAATTTTTGATTTTTTTAAAAAGGGGTTCAATGCAACTTAATTGATTTCAAAATCATTTTCATGAAAGGTTTCCTTCACTCTTTTGTTTTTGGTTTAGATTTTCTAGGCTTTGGCTGACTTAGGTTACGTTACGCCTTTAGACGTCTCGAAATCTAAGTGCCAGTCACGTTCCGTACTTTCGGGTCATGACAGCATGACTCCTTTAAGCCGTGGTATGGTAGTAATCAAAGCACAGTGGGAACTCACACGAGACAAATGACGATCTCAGGTCGCTAGACTAACCTGTACACATGTCACCAGGGAACTTCCATCTGACAATAGGTATAATACCAACTAGCATGTTCTCGGCGAGTCCGTCCGGTGTACTCATAACCTAATGAGTACCTGTATACATCTTAGGTGAACTAACTAACACCAATGGCTTATGAGACCAGCCATCGCCTTTCGTCGGGGTCTCGATTAGTATACACTAGTCTACTCTTTGAGTATCGATGTCCAGTCTCGAAACTCCCACGACTAGGGACATTTTAAGGATGTGCTCATAGACCACCCAACTATCACGTATATGATCGCCATCATACCGCTGGTAGTCAAGCAATAATCCTATGGGCTCTATCAACATGTAATAGTGATCTGTAATATCACCTGAAGCATGTACACGATGATAAAGACAAACTAGATAACATACTATCATCTCGACTAAGACTGTTATACCGGTTTAGGTCCTCCTTCAATCATTGCAATCACGTGCCTGCGATCCAATAATTGACTTGAGGCCAATATAGCCAACAATCTCCTACTTGCACTTAAGGATAATTATTGCGGCATCGCATACTCACAGCCTGTGTGATACAGAATACCCAACTTCTCTACTAATCAGTTTCACAAAGCTCGTTTGTAAAACTACTGCGTTTGAGAGATAGCCTCAGTGAGTGGATCCGCTCCAATGTTTCTTTCTATATCTCTCTTTATCTCAAGTTCGCGAAGAAAACCATCTCCCAAAACGAGCAATACATGTCTTAGAATATGTCTGGATATTTGATGTGACCTAGTTCATAAATGAACTCCAAATCCAGGAAACTTCTTTGACTGTATCGTCCACAGAATTTAATCAGTATCCTGCGCCATGCCTCTCTCAGTATCCGCTTGGACCACATGTCCAAACTACTTCCCCTCAAAAGAGGGAAAACTATAACTCTGACACTCACTCTGTCATCCAGGTCACTTTGGAAGCCTGGAATGATAACCGTCTCCCGAAGGAGGCTGCCGTTACCAAATCCCTAGAACATCCACTTATGTTCATAAACTGCTTCCGAACGTTTCTCCAGGATTGGATTAACATATAAACTTATTGCATCTAGTGCAAAAATAATATCTGGTGTGTTACTCGATATCTCATGATTGAGTCAATCGCCTAAGCAAGTGATATACTAATCATGCACATCCCTCTCCCCATTAGTCTGTATGACACCTTTAGAGAGGGTGACTCCATCACCTGTAGGTACACCACCATGTCAGGAGTCGTCCATTCAAAAAAACCCTTTAGAATACTGTCTAAGTACCCAGATTGGGAAACTACCCAAATCTAGATCTAAAACCATAGATCTAGTAACCAGAATGCTTGATATAATATCCATATCCGATGTGGAGAAACCACTGTGTGACAACCACAGTATAACCGATCGTAGTATAGGAATTTTACTTCCTGTAAAATGCATGTCATCCAAATACCAGGACATCACATCCTACTACCTTTTTAACAGATTCATCTCCTATTTTGATGAAGTCAAAGCCTATAACCGTCATATCAAAAATAGATGATCTATCTCTGCTATACTTGCTTTAGTCTATAAATAGACACAAGCTACTTGTCCACTATGCTTCCGTTGCTCCCACTGACTATAACAACCCTCTGGCAGAGTCAAATACATGTGCACTTCTAAAGATAGTTTAGAACGATGCTATACTCATCCTCCTGCCGGATCTCATAGTCTAGAACGGCAGTAATGGCAAGTCTGGGTAAACAAGAACATCCCTGTCACCGTCTTTGAGGATACCGAAGTACCTCTCGGGCGCTTGAGATTATCCACCATATCTGCGGAGTGGCTAATAGAATGTCAAACCCGAATGAATCTTTATGTTCTATTAAATTTTCAGTAATCGTTTGTGGTTCTGGAATCACTTCTAGTTCTACCATACTCCTACTACTTTTTTCTGAAAAAGTCTATTTTGCTGAAACCGTGGAGAGTCAAGAACAATATCACTATTGATCTTCCAGATGGTAGAAAGTTACCCCTCGTCATAGCCCAAGATAACCCACAAACTGCCATTACTGAAACGTGCCTTGAGTATGTCCAGAGTCTGGTTTTAAGTATTGTAAGTGCACGGCGGCGCCCCGGCCGTCAATCCGACGCCGGAATGCGGAAGCGATGATAAACTTTAATTTTGCGGACTTTGCAAACCGGCACCACCGCGCACTAAACTCCGGATCGAACCATTAACTAGTCCTAGCTAACTACAAGAAAGGGAATAGAGATATACCGACGATCCAAGTCCTCCGGTCTTCTCGTCATGGTCCCGATCTCCTGCGGAAAAGTCCCGTCTTTTCCTCGTCGCCGGAAGTGCACCACATCGCCTACTTTGTTTACGGGCTCCCACCTCAATGCCGAGGCAACTCGGGCACGAAGCCGGCTACTCGACGTGCCCAAGATATACTGTAGAATATAATGTAGAATAGCTGTCTCTTTGGGGTTTTGGAGGTTGCCACGATGGAGGAATTTTTATAAGAATTTTTCCATTGATGCTTGCAAGAAAAATCATGGAGCATGCTAAGAAAAAAGAGCTCGGCCAAAAAAAAACTTTTGAGCTCACTGGAAAATGATATGGGAAGCATGCATCTTTTCTTGCTGTAAAAAGAAACAGCACACTCAAATAGCTAGGACCCCCTTTCAATATATTAATGCACAAATTAAAACATGCACAAATGAAATCCACCCTTCACAAGATATTATTTGCAAACTGCAAATAATCCCCTCCATCGGAAAAGTCCGGCCGGGAAAGAACAAAGGAAAACCGGCCGGAACGGAATGCAAACTGGCAACTCCAGAAAACTGGTCCCGTAATAAATTACAGGAAAACCCCGATACTGTGCATACACACCCGCATCTGTATTCCGTCCGGATACAAATGCAAAAAGACAAAACTACATTATCAAATACTAAGATCCGGCTTAAGCCAAAACCGGCTAGTAAAAACCGTCCGATCACGATCCGTGCAATACCGCACGTATCTGATCGAACCCTGCCATATCTCCATACGGCCTCTACAGCGTTTCGCCCGAAACCTGAGTAACTGAAAGTGTGGTAGACTCTAAAGACTCGTCAATACAATGGCTGTGGATTTAACCACTAGCCCGTCAGAGGTATAAGCCAATACGTAACGAGCCACCAGCTATTGACTAAAAGGGACGTCGATGAGCGAACTCATCCTGACACCCTACTGAGCCTGTCAGTGACAATATCCGTGCAGTCCGGTCCGTTCGTCTATGAGCATCGCATGGCGGGCCTAGGGGGTTGGTAAAAGTCAGACCCCCAAAAGCGGTACAAGTCGTGTCGGAGTGTAGCCCAGAACACCCTGAGATACTACTGGAATACCTACCAGTAAATCTCCTTGCCTTGGCCAAGGACTTTATGTAATGGCTCTCCTAGACACAGCACGACCTCACCCCCAATACCGGGAGAGACGAACCCCTGAAGATACGCTCACTGCCTCCATGTGGCTCGGGACTGTACCCAACTAAAACCTGTTTGCACGACTCCTTTGAGCCGTTGTAGGGTAGTAATCAAAGTACAGTGGGAACTCACACGAGACAAATGACGATCCCCAGGTCGATGAACTAACCTGCACACATGTCACCAGGGAACTGCCATCTGACGTCTGGTATATGACCAACTAGCATGTTCCCGGCGAGTCCTGTCCGGTGTACTCATAACCCAATGAGCACCTGTATACATCTTAGGTGATCCAACTGACACCAGTGGCTTGTGAGACCGGCCACCGCCCCTCGTCGGGGTCTCGACTGTATACACTAGTCTACTAATGGAGTATCGATGCCCGGTCTCGAAACTCCCACGACTAGGGACCTTTTAAGGATATGCTTGTAGACCCCCAGCTCCCACTTATATGATCGCCCTCATACTGCTGGTGGTCAAGCAAGAATCCTAGGGGCTCTATCAACGTGTAATAGCGACGTGTCAGGTCACCTAAAACAGTACACGATGATAAAGGTAAACCAGATAGCATACTATCATCTCGAGTAAGACTGTCCTACCGGGATGGGTCCTCCCTCAATCATTACAATCACGTACCTGTGACCTAATAATTGACTCTGAGGGCACTATCTCCAACAATCTCCCACTTGCACTCAAGGCTAATTATTGCGATGTCGCATACTCACAGCCCGTGTGATACCGAACATCCAACTCCTCTACTATTCAGTCTCACAAAGCTCGTTTGCGGAACTATTGCGTTCGAGGAATAGCCTCAGTGAGTGGATCCGCTTAGTTGTTTCTTTCTATGTCTCTCTATATCTCAAGTTCGCGGAGAAACCCATCTCCCGAAATGAGCAATACCTGTCTTAGAATGTGTCTGGATGTCTGATGGGACATAGTTCATAAATGAACTCCAAATCCAAACTTCTTAGACTGTATCGTCAACTGAACTTAATCAGTATCATGCGCGCCATGCCTCCCTCAGTATTGCCTTAGACCACCTGTCCAAAATACTGCCCCTCATCAGAAGGAAAACTATAACTCTGACAACCTCCTTGTCGTCCATGTCACCTTGGAAGCCTGGAATGATAACTGTCTCCTGAATGAGGCTGTCGTTATCATATCCCTAGAACATCCACTTATGTTCTAAAACTGCTTCCGACTGTTTCTCCAGGATTGGATTAATGTCAACTTATTGCATCTTGTGCAAGAACAACATCTGGTGTGGTACTTGACATCTCACGATTGACTCAATTGCCTGAGCAAGTGATCTGCCAATCATGCCCGTCCCTCTCCCTTTTAGTCTGTAAGACACCTTTGGAGAGGGTGACTCCATTATCTGCAGGTACACTACTGTGTCAGGAGTCGTCCATCCTAAATACTCTTAGAATGCTGTCAAGTACCCTGATTGGGAAACCACCCAAATCTAGATCTAAAACCATAGATCCAGTAACCAGTATGTCAGATATAAAATCCATTTCCTTTGTGGAGAAACCACTGTGTGACGACCAAAGTATAACCGATCGTAGTATAGGAGTTTCTTTTCCTACTTTGTGTATGTCATCCAAATACCATGACATCACATCCTACTACCTTCTCAACAGATCCATCTCCTATTCTGATGAAGTCAAACCTATGACTGTCACGTCAGAAATAGATGATCTATCTCCGCTACATCTGCTTTAGTCTATAAATAGACATAAGCTACCTGTCCACCAATGCTTCCGCTGCTCCCACTGACTACGACAACCCTCTGGCAGAGTCATATACACGTACACTTCTAAAACTAGTTTTAGAACGACGCTATACTCATCCTCCCGCCGGGTCTCGTAACCTGGAACAACAGCAATGGCAATTGTGGGTAAACAAGAACTTCCATGTCACCGTCCTTGAGGCCACCGTAGTGCCTCTCGGGTGCCTGAAGTTACCCACCTTATCTGCGGAGTGGCCAATGGAATGTCAATCCAGATTGAATCTTTAGGTTCCTTATCAAATCTTCAGTAATCGTTTGTGGTTCTGGAATTACTTCCAGTTCTACCATACTCCCACTACTGTTTTCTGAAAAAATCCATTTTTAATAAAACTGTGGCGAGTCTAGAACAATATCACTATTGTTCATCCAGATGGTAGAAAATCAACCCTCGTCATAGCCTGGGTCAACCCACAAGCAGCCATTACAGAAACGTGCCTTGAGTTGTCCAGTGTCTGGTTTTAATCATAAACCGGACAACTCCCCGTACCTTAACATCGTTAAGATATGAACTGTTCTATATCCAATATAGAAACAGAGGCACTGATTTAATTTAACCAGATTCAAATCATGCAGCTGTACCCAGCGCATGTCAACTAAATGGAAGGAGGCCGATCAGCGTTACTCAACTTAGGAATACTTCCAATTATGAGTAACCTGAAAGAGAAGCAAGATCTCTTTATCATTACTATCAACTGAATACCATACACAAGTATCTACATCTTCGATCTCTTTGAAGAATCCCGATACTTGCTATACCTGGTTCTCTACTCTATTCAAATACATATAACTTCTCCAAATTCGGACCTTGTGTTTCCACGAAACACTTGTCTAAAAATTAGAGGAGTCATAAGTAAACCGAATATAGTACGAGGACCATCCCCTTTGTCCTGATGGACCCTGGACAACATACAATACTCTGTAAAAGTCCCTCGAGTCTGATAACTCATTCACTGTGTGCCGTAGGTTGAAAACTGTACTTATGGTTAAGAAGAATTACACCGCTGTTTAATGCTCCTTACCTAACCATCCACTGATATAGGTAAATGTCGTAGACATAATTTCAGAAAGGTATATCTCACTCTATAAAAATAGACGTACAGATATATCAATTTGAAATTGGTGCATAACAGCGGATATTCAAAACCAAATATTTGCCGACCGGCAAACAGCACAGGTGATTTCCTCAAATATCACCAATTACAACGAATCCCGATATTATGAGGATAATCACCCAATTCCCAATAACTTACTCCCACTCATCATCTGTAAAACCATACAGATGTGAGAATCGTACCTGGTAAATACATACCCTGGAGTAAGTGTCTAATCGGGAAATCAATTTTCTTTTAATAGTACACAGTGAAACTGAAACATTGAAATGTTTCGTTGGGGTATCCTGGTATTCCTAGTAATGCCTCTTCCAGATTCACGACTGTAACCGTATAGTTCTTTGCCACCTCTCCAAATCCCTTCATATGTCTTTAGTCTTTACCTTCTGCACACCCTTTTAGGCCAAATGGTTTTCTTCCTTCCCTACCGTTCGGCACCAGCCTATGGTTTGGAAGAAGACTATCCAATAAGCATAATGGGTGTCCAATAAGCATAATGGGTGTACTGTCCCAATCCTAGGAACACTCGCAATGAGAGAGGATGAAGATAAAAGACAACCGAATAAACCTTATTCCTATTTCTCCTGGACCAGAATCCATCCCCGAACTGGAACAAGTTCCATTCGAGTTCGTATATAACCATACGATGGAGTATCCAAATAAACTGTGGATCTTCGTAGTGATACGGAGTGTCCTGGAGAAATACAAAGGTGATGTGGGAGTGGTAACGAAATATTTGGTTTGGTCGTGAATAGCAGTCGCAATTTACTTTGCCCTCTTACTAATCTCTTTTATTTTGTCTGAACTTAATACCTTCTGTACACCGTTTAGGCTAACTGGTTTTCTTCATTCCCTATCGGTCGGCACCAGCCTATGGTTTGGAAGAAGACTATCCAATTTGCGTAATAGGTGTACTACTCCTAAACCAAGGAGTACTCGCAACCTGAGAGAAGGTGAAAAGAAAAGACAACTGAATAATCCTATTCGTTTTCTCCAGAACCGGAAACCATCCTCGAATTCCTTCGAGTTCGTATATAACCATACGATGGTTTTGTCCAATGGAAGTGGACGTTCGTAGTAATACGGGGTGTCCTGGAGAAAAGGGTAAAAGTAGGAGTGGCAATGAGGTCTGCAACTCTGACAATCCAAAAGCCAGTGTTAAGAAGGTTCGGTCAACTTGGTCACTGAGTCAAAGTCTTAGGGTCGGGTCAATGGTCGCTGCCAAAGAGAGAGAGAAAAGAAACACTCAGCGTGCACTCTAACCTAGATCAGAATGGTAACTAATTTATCTAATCTGGAATCCTCCCACTGTACCTCAAATTCTCCTCCAAACCTGAAAGAAGAATTAGTCGGGGTCACCCGAGGAGTAAACTAACTCATCAGTGGGAATCGGGATCCAACTATCACCGCATGATAACGTGACGGAATCCGCTCACGGTATCACACTCCAGAAGGTATGCGCATATCTGGCAAGTTTCAGTTCTTTTGAAAACCCCGATGTGATTTCTGCCCCATGCTCTTATGACCTTGACTTTGGCCAACATATCATAAGTCACATGTCAAGTTCTACCCGTCATTCTCCAGGTTAATTTGAATCCACCCGTACATACCCTTGACTTTGGCCAAAATGGCAGCACGACTGTCCCAAACCAACGCATCTATCTATGCTGCATATGAATACCCCAATAGCTACCAATCACTGTGCCTTGACTTTGGCCAACATACACAGCTTGAATACTATTGACCACCCATATGAAACGACGGAGGGCTACGAATGGTTTCTGGCGAAAACCTTTAACGTAAAGAACTTGATATCGTCGAAGGAACGGATAGCTTTTTAAAATATAGTGACGACAACTTCCGCTAAAGAGGTCACTCCCGGTGAAGGGATCTCGGCTCTTTCCCCGTAGAATGGGGTGCAGGATATTCCAACTGAATACCACGGTGCAAAGCAAAAGTAATCGGCTATAGTGAAGTTAATGCCCTGACGCAAACTTTTTGTCCAAGGGGTCACTCCCGGTGAAGGGATCTCGGCCCTTGCCTCGTCGACTGAGGAGCAGGATATTCCAAATGAATACCACGATGCAAAACAAAAGTGAACGTCCTTGCAATAACAGCTTTTTGAAAAAGTGTTCCAACAACATCAGATTAGGTTTGTTTTTAACTTGCATTGATCCGAATCAATGCAGTCCCATCAATTGATCACACCAAAAAGAACGAAAATATACTGATGTACGTATATGCCATCCGCATTCGCCACTGGGTCCCGTCATTACCCGTTAGGTTAGCTAACTAACGACAGAGCGGGGACTGGACTAGCGCGGATGCAAAACATATACAACATCTACTAATATATATACCAATATATAGTATTTCGCTCAAGGCGTGAATAAAATGCAACATCACAGAAATGTACAGCATCACAGAACAATACAGATATCTGGGATCCCCGGGTTTCACAGAGCCGCTAAAACCCGACGTTCCCCTGGTCGTGTGGATAGCCTGTGCAATGAAAACCTAGACCCCTACGGGCGCGGCAAGTCACCCGCCAAAACCTGAAGCGAGGCAGCCCCCTTCAGCACCGTGAATGGACCACCCAGCACTTCACGGAATCCGGTAACTTGGGCACCCCTCCTGGGTCAACCTGTACCCCCTACGAGTGCGGCGAATAGCCCGCCAATCCTAGAGTGAAGCCCCCTCCGTCTCAATGCCATGAGATGCGGGCTTGTTGCCCTCCAGAACCCGGCTATCCGTGCACCCCTCCGCGGGGCAAACCTAGTACAGAAAGTAAAATATACATACAACGGGTACATCGACCGCAACCAGGTCGTGCCCCAAAATAATAATACAAACTGGCAGTGACGGCAGTCCACATGTCGGACGCTCGCCCCGCTATATCAAATGTACATAATACAACCACAACTGTACTAGCATTGCATCCAGGCTATCCCCACGACCGATCCGCAACATCACAGCAAATACATAGAACATCAACGTGAAAATCACGTTCGCAAATCCGTCTAACCGGGCTATAGCAGTTAGACCGGATTTACCGATCGAGTGACATTCACGGTCGCAGATATAATGGAAATACTGTGAAAAATGTGTTTAAAATATCCGATCAATCAAATTTTAACAAGCGGGCCCCAAAGCAATACTGTAGCAGTTAAAGAAATTCTGGGCCCAATGTTAATGTTCCAGAAACCCTAAAATATCCCCAGAAGGCCACTGTAGAAACCCAACCCACTGATTCCTTAATTCTGCCGCGGAAGCGCGGCCACAAGTGGGTTTTGGCCGCCCTTCCGCGGTCTTGTCAGAAGATCAGCGGATCGAATTTGAACAGTGGTCTTATAATTTTTAGTACATCAATATTTTACAACTTGAAAAATTTTTCGACACTAAAAATTTCCAACAGAAAACTGATGCGACAAAATACGGGTTTTTGGACTTTTTGATCGATCGGAAATGCAAACACATTACACAAAGCTAGACTAAGTTAATGACGAGGCTCTGATACCACTGTAAGTGCACGACGGCGCCCCGGCCGTCAATCCGACGCCGGAATGCGGAAGCGGTGATAAACTTTAATTTTGCGGACTTTGCAAACCGGCACCACCGCGCACTAAACTCCGGATCGAACCATTAACTAGTCCTAGCTAACTACAAGAAAGGGAATAGAGATATACCGACGATCCAAGTCCTCCGGTCTTCTCGTCATGGTCCCGATCTCCTGCGGAAAAGTCCCGTCTTTTCCTCGTCGCCGGAAGTGCACCACATCGCCTACTTTGTTTACGGGCTCCCACCTCAATGCCGAGGCAACTCGGGCACGAAGCCGGCTACTCGACGTGCCCAAGATATACTGTAGAATATAATGTAGAATAGCTGTCTCTTTGGGGTTTTGGAGGTTGCCACGATGGAGGAATTTTTATAAGAATTTTTCCATTGATGCTTGCAAGAAAAATCATGGAGCATGCTAAGAAAAAAGAGCTCGGCCAAAAAAAAACTTTTGAGCTCACTGGAAAATGATATGGGAAGCATGCATCTTTTCTTGCTGTAAAAAGAAACAGCACACTCAAATAGCTAGGACCCCCTTTCAATATATTAATGCACAAATTAAAACATGCACAAATGAAATCCACCCGTCACAAGATATTATTTGCAAACTGCAAATAATCCCCTCCATCGGAAAAGTCCGGCCGGGAAAGAACAAAGGAAAACCGGCCGGAACGGAATGCAAACTGGCAACTCCAGAAAACTGGTCCCGTAATAAATTACAGGAAAACCCCGATACTGTGCATACACACCCGCATCTGTATTCCGTCCGGATACAAATGCAAAAAGACAAAACTACATTATCAAATACTAAGATCCGGCTTAAGCCAAAACCGGCTAGTAAAAACCGTCCGATCACGATCCGTGCAATACCGCACGTATCTGATCGAACCCTGCCATATCTCCATACGGCCTCTACAGCGTTTCGCCCGAAACCTGAGTAACTGAAAGTGTGGTAGACTCTAAAGACTCGTCAATACAATGGCTGTGGATTTAACCACTAGCCCGTCAGAGGTATAAGCCAATACGTAACGGGCCACCAGCTATTGACTAAAAGGGACGTCGATGAGCGAACTCATCCTGACACCCTACTGAGCTTGTCAGTGACAATATCCGTGCAGTCCGGTCCGTTCGTCTATGAGCATCGCATGGCGGGCCTAGGGGGTTGGTAAAAGTCAGACCCCTAAAAGCGGTACAAGTCGTGTCGGAGTGTAGCCCAGAACACCCTGAGATACTACTGGAATACCTACCAGTAAATCTCCTTGCCTTGGCCAAGGACTTTGCGTAATGGCTCTCCTAGACACAGCACGACCTCACCCCCAATACCGGGAGAGACGAACCCCTGAAGATACGCTCACTGCCTCCATGTGGCTCGGGACTGTACCCAACTAAAACCTGTTTGCACGACTCCTTTGAGCCGTGGTAGGGTAGTAATCAAAGTACAGTGGGAACTCACACGAGACAAATGATGATCCCCAGGTCGATGAACTAACCTGCACACATGTCACCAGGGAACTGCCATCTGACGTCTGGTATATGACCAACTAGCATGTTCCCGGCGAGTCCTGTCCGGTGTACTCATAACCCAATGAGCACCTGTATACATCTTAGGTGATCCAACTGACATCAGTGGCTTGTGAGACCGGCCACCGCCCCTCGTCGGGGTCTCGACTGTATACACTAGTCTACTAATGGAGTATCGATGCCCGGTCTCGAAACTCCCACGACTAGGGACCTTTTAAGGATATGCTTGTAGACCCCCAGCTCCCACTTATATGATCGCCCTCATACTGCTGGTGGTCAAGCAAGAATCCTAGGGGCTCTATCAACGTGTAATAGCGACGTGTCAGGTCACCTAAAACAGTACACGATGATAAAGGTAAACCAGATAGCATACTATCATCTCGAGTAAGACTGTCCTACCGGGATGGGTCCTCCCTCAATCATTACAATCACGTACCTGTGACCTAATAATTGACTCTGAGTGCACTATCTCCAACAAGTATAAGCCGGACAACTCCATATACCTTAACATTGTTAAGATATGAACCATTCTATATACAATATAGAAACAGAGGCACAAATTTAATTGGAACCAGATTCAAATCATGCAGCTGTCTCCAGTGCATGTCAACTAAATGGAGAGAGGCTGATTAGCATTACTCAACTAGGAGTGCATCTAGATATGAGTAACCTGAAAGAGAAGCAAGTTCTTAAAACTATTACTATCAGCTGAATACCAAGCATAAGTATCTACATCTTCGATCACCTTGAAAGATCCTGATACTTGCAACACATGGTTCTCTACTTTATTTATATACCTACAACTTCTCAAAATTTGGACCTTGTATTTCAACGAAATACTTGTCTAAAAACTAGAGAAATCACAAGTAAACAGAATATAATACGATCACCAACCCCTTTGTTCTAATGGACACTGGACGACATACAATACTTTATATAAGTCCCCTGAGTTTAATAACTCATACCCTGTGCGTCGTAGGTTGAAAACTGTACTATGGTTAAGAAGAATTACACCGTTGTTGAATGCTCCTTACCTAACCATCAACTGATATAGGTAAATGTCATGACCCGAAATATTAGCTCGTGACCGGCACTTAAATCACGCGACGTCTAAATGCGTAACGTAACTCAAGTAAGCTAAAAACCCAGCAATCTAAACCTTTTTAAGAAAATATAAGAGGTGAACTTTTGAAATAAAGGTATGATGAAAAACGAATCATTTTCTTAAATGCATAAATAGTGGGACATGAAAATGCATGTGGGTTTAGTAGTTGAAAAACATGTTTCGTCTTTTGAAAATTTGGACAGCACCTCCTTTGTATTTATTTTGATCCAAAACCACAATACATGATAATAAAAAAGGCATCCCCAAGCGGGAGCTAGCTCTTCGCCAAACGGTAGATCCACAACCACGTAAAGCATAAAAATAAGTATACGACGCCCAACGGAGAAGTTCACCACAAAAGATAAAGAGATAAGCAAGACATCAAAACCACAAGTAGCGGAATACCCCTCGCTCTAAGTCTCGCAACCACAAGTCTCACTAAGTCTCATTATTTATACAAATACTAGTTTGATTGATGGGGTTGACAAGATAAAATATGAATAGTAAATACAAGAGTGGGTACGATACAAATGCCCCATCTACCAATGCTAGACACCCAAATGCAACTGCGTGCTAACAATACCGCTACAGATCTAAGCGGTCAACCTGCAAGAACTGTGGCACAACGGGGTGAGTTGCCAACTAGTGAGAAGAAAAACATCAACAAGTAGAAATCGAATAAAATAATGATTTCCTTGGTCAACTATATCATAAAGGTAATACTTGAAGGGTTTCCTTAACACCACTACTAGGGTTTGGTAGCATCACTCGTGCCATATTTAAAAATTAGAGGATGCTAAAGAAACTATCCTAGGGATCAAAGTAGAAAATCTAGGGTAACACAAAATCTAACACATACCACAAGTAGTTTTGTACTAGGTAACAACCTTTGTAGCTCCCTTTGCTAGACTCCTTGGGTACTTGGAAGTTGGAAGAGGCTTGCTTGAGATCCTCCAATTCCATGATGATCCACCCGGAGTCCTCTTTGTCCAAGCTCAAAGCTCCACTTGATCAAGAGATGAAGTTGAAGCTAACACTCTAAACTAATGGGCAAGAGTAGTATAGAATGATGATGTGGTTTGTTTTCTCACTTCGAAACCCTAACTTGATCTCTATCTTACACACTAATGAAAGCTAGAGAGCAAGAGAGATGAGGAAGAAGATGATGGCAAATGAGAGCTCATGATAATCAAAGAGATAATGATAAAAATGAGAATAGAAATTATATATAATTTCCACTCTCATTCTTAACTCATGTTAATAAATATCTAGATATTTATTTTGGAGCACTAATGGCCATTGAAAGATAACTCAAGGTTAACTTAAGGTTTAGTGAAGGAATAAAATAATCAACCATGAATGAGTATCCATTTCCATTAATCTCAAAAATAAATAGAAATATATTTACTGACATGTGAGTCTTATATTGCCACCATCTAGTGTATCAACAACCATCACACACATGTGTATGCATGTATGTGTGCAGGCACATTTATATGTGCATCAATGTAAATATGTGCATAAATGCATGCATACAACAAAAGACAAAAAGGGACTAAGTGAAAAAGCTAATGGTCAATATTAAATCAACACTTGATTTAACAAACCGTTCATATTTCATATGACCCGACCAATAGTAAACCGCCCGATTAATATACGATATCACAAACGCGCATTTAATCGGGTCCCCGCGCATATCTTATATGCGCACCACAACATTTCGCCTGGGCTAGGTAACTCCTTTGTGGGACCCTGAGACTCGTCAATACGCCAGCAGTGAGTGATGATCATATCAAACACCCCCAAGCCGCAAGAGGTCAGCTAAACGTAACGGCCACCCGGTATTGAACGATCGGAAGAAAACAAGCAAGCCTGTCAAAACTCCCGTCGAGCCAACCGGCAACACTACAGTACAGTCCGGTCTCTTCGTCAGATATGCTGCATATCGAGTCTAGGGATAGTAACATCAACCCCAATAACTCAATAAGTCGTGCCGATGAATGGTCTATAACAGATCGAGAAACTACTGATAACACTTATCAGAAAATCTCAATAGCCCTAGTCAGGGACTTACCGATATAGCCAATCGAGCATTGCACAACATCAACCCCAATACCGGGAGAGACGAAACCCCTCCTATCGCTCATCGTCTCCATGTGTATTGGGACTGTACCCAAAAGCCACATGTTTGTACGACTCAGTAAAGCCTTGGTAGGGTGGTAATCAAAGTACAGTGGGAGAACACACAAGACTCTATGACGATCTCGGGTCTGCAGACTAACCTGTACCAGTGTCACCTGAGAACTGCTATCCGACAATAGATATAATACCATATAGGAGTTCCCGGCGAGTTCGTCCAGTGTACCCAGTCTCCACTGAGCACCCGCATATGATCTCGATATCAAACATCAATGGATGTGGGAACATTCATCGCCCATCATATGGGTCTAGTATCATATACGCTAGTCTACTCTGGAATATTGAAGCCCCGTTTTGATATACCCGCGACTAGGGAAATTTCAGGATATGCTTATAAACTACAAATGTCCCACTAGTATGATCTCCATCATAATCACAGTACTCAAGCAAATATTCTCAGGTCTTTATCAACATGTGTAAATGAATAAAAATATGATCAAGTCAACATGTTAGATAAAGAAGAACCATATAGCATACTATCATGTCGAGCAAGAATGTCCTCTGTATATATATATATATACATCCACTATCTCATAATGGCCTCTAGGGCATACATATATCCAACAATCTTCCACTTGCACTATGGCCAGTTATTGGTGTATCTCATACCCAACATCTCAAAAAGTTGCTCATGCTGCGGCTGAGGGAGGGCCTTGGTTAGTGGATCCGCGGTGTTATTCTTTGTGTCTACTCTCCTAATCTCGATCTCATGATCTACAATCTCCTGGATCAAATGAAAGTGCCTCAGGATGTGTCTGGACCACTGATGGGACCTAGGCTCCTTGGCTAACACCATAGCCCCATTATTATCACAATACAATTGTATTGGATAAATAATGGTTGGAACTACTCCTAGCTCCGAGACGAACTTCCTTGGCGGCATCATTTGCAGCAATGTACTCAGCTTCCATCGTGGAGTCTGCAATGGTATCCTGCTTGGAACTCTTCCAACGTACCGCCCCTCCATTGAGAGTAAATACAAACCCAGAGATAGACTTGTTGTTGTCCTTATCACTTTAGAAGCTCGAATCGATAATGGCCTCCATTTGGAGATCTCTATTACCATACACCAAGAACAATTCTTTAGTCCTTCGTAAGTACTTAAGAATGTTCTTTACAGCTATCCATTGATTCTCCCCTGGGTTGGATTGATACCTGCTTACTACACTAAGTGCATAAGCTACATCAGGGCGTGTACACAACATTGCATACATTATAGATCCTACTGCCGAAGCATAAGGTATAATGCTCATGCGAGCTCTCTCTTCCTCGGTCTTTAGGCAAAAGTCCTTTGAGAGAGTGACTCCATGGCAAGCGGGTAAGACACCCCGCTTGGAGTCTTCCATACTAAAGCTCTTTAGGATGGTGTTGATGTACCTGGTTTGGGACAATCACAATAACCTTTTGGATCTATCCCTATAGATCCGAATGCCTAAGATGTATGTGGCATCACCCAGGTCTTTCATGGAGAACCTCAGTGATAAGAATGATTTGGCCGACTTTAGAATAGGAATATCAATTCTTATCAGAAGAATGCCATCCACGTACAATACGAGGAATGTGACAGCTCTCCTTACAGTCTTCTTATAAACACAAGGTTCATCTGGATTTTTTATGAAATCAAACTCTTTGATAACATCATCAAAATAGATGTTCCAACTCCGTGATACCTGCTTTAATTCATAAATGGATTTAAGCAATCTACATGCTTTTCCGCTACTCCTACTGTCAATGAAGCCCTTTGGCTGATCTATATAAACGCATTCTTCTAAATCTCCATTTAGAAATGTTGTTTTAATGTCCATCTGCCAGATTTCATAGTCATAGTGAGAAGTAATAGCAAGTAGGATCCGTATGGATTTAAGCATGGCTACGGGAGAAAAAGTTTCGTCATTGTCCAGACCTGGTCTTTGACGAAAACCCTTTGCCACAAGTCTCGCCTTATAGGTCTCTACCTGCCCATCTACACCAATCTTTCTTTTAAAGTTCCATTTGCACCCCATGGGTTTTACCCCAGGGGGTACATCGTCCAAAGTCTATACTTTGTCGGTGTACATAGACTCCATTTCAAATCTCATGGCATCCGGCCACTTCACAGAGTCTCCACTCATGATAGCTTGCTGAAAACTGGTAGGATCATCATCCTCCATGAAGCAATCTTCACTATCACCATCAATGAGGATACCATAGTACTTTTCCGGTGGGCGAGAAGTCCTACCAGATCTACGGAGTGGTTGAGGTTCATCTATTTCTGTTGCCACAGCCGGTTCAACCAAGCCGTCATTTGTAACTTGTGTTTCTAGAACCTCTTCTAGGTCTACCACACTGCCATCGGTATCATTTGTAAAAAATTCTTTTTCTAACAATGTGGCATACTGAGAAACAAACACCTTTTGTTCCTCCTTATGGTAGAATAGATATCCATAGGACTTTGGATACCCCCACAAAATTACACATGACTGACTGTGTCTCGAGCTTGTCCGGATTTTGCTTTTTGACATAGGCCGGACAACCCCAAATCTTAATTTGTTTAAGAGATGGTCTCTTCCCATGCCGTATCTCATATGGTGTGGCAGACACGGTTTTGGTTGGAACCCTGTTCAATAGAAATACTGCAGTCTCCAATGCATGCCCCCAAAATGAGACGGGTAACTTAGCATCACTCATCATGGAACGAACCATAACTAATAGGGTCCGATTCTGTCGTTCTGACACACCGTTATGCTATGGTGTGTAAGGAGGAGTGAGCTGATGGAGAATCCCATTCTCTTTTAGGAAGTCTGCAAACTCTGTACTGAGATACTCTCCACCTCGATCTGATCGAAGCATTTTGATACTCAAGCCGGCTTGTTTTTCTACTTCAAGTTTATATTCAGTGAATTTCTCGAAAGCTTCGGACTTGTGCTTTAATAAAAATACATGACCGAATCTTGAGAAATCATCAGTGAATGTAATGAAGTAAGAAAAACCGCCTCTAGCCTGTGTAGATATTGGCCCGCATACATCACTATGTATGAGGCCTAAGAGCTCAGTGGCTCTTTCTCCGTGTCCTGTAAACAGAGTTTTGGTCATTTTACCCTTGATACAAGACTGGCAAGTCGCATAAGATTTATATTCAAAGGGTTTTAAATATCCATCCTTATGTAACTTGTTTAGTCTTGTTTCGTTAACATGACCAAGTCTACAGTGCCAAAGAAATGCTTCATTTATTTTTGAAAATTTTCTTTCAGAAGTGTGTTGTATGTTGAAAACTATGTGTTGATTTAGGACGTATATCCAGTTATTAAGTTTACCATACCCAACCAACATTTGATTTAGGTTAATGTTCATAACATTATTCTGCAATACAAAATTATATCTTTCATTGTCTAATAAAGAAACGGATATTATATTACAAAGCATACTAGGTACATAATAACATGGGTTCAAAACCAATATACACCCCGACGGCAACCCCGGGTGATACTCTCCCACTGAAACCGCATGTACATTGGAACAATTTCCAACCCGGAGAGTATGGTCACCTGTCTTCAAAACATTGCTATTTATCAGCCCCTGCATGGAGTTGCAAATGTGAGAACCTGAACCGGTATCTAATACCCAGGAAGCAGAGTTTATAGAAAAACAGTTTTCTGTCACAAACGCACCTGAAGCGGGAGCATCACAATGCTTCTTCTTGAGATCCAAGTACTCAGTGCAGCTGCGCTTCCAGTGTCCTGTTTTATGGCAATGATAACATTCCTCTTTCCCCGATTACCCAGTTTTGGACTTGTCTTTCCCCTTAGCCTTTTTAACTCCACCTCTAGGTTTGGTGGGTTTCTTCTTCATCTTTCCCTTGTCCTTGTCCTTCGGGAGAGATGAGGAAGATGGTCCAGCAATCAAAGCAGGAGTCTTCACCGATTGCCGCATGCTCTTTGCACTCCTTAACATATTAAGGAGTTTAGGTTGCGACTTCTCCATGTTGTGCATGTTGAAGTTAACTACAAACTGAGCAATGTCTTGGGGGAGAGACTGCAGAATAATATCAATATATTGTTCATTTTCCATTATCCACCCGAGGTCCTCAAGCTCTTCTATAAGAGCTATCATCTTCAGAACATGGTCGCCTACTGGTGTACGAGGGCCCATCCGCATCTGAAACAGCTTTGTGGATGCTTCGTATCGTAAGACATGAGATTGCTCTCTATACAACTCCTTTGTATGGAAAAATTGGATTGGAAATCCATATTCTCATGCTGCTTTTGATGTGTGTTATCCATCGATCCAAGTGCGAGGTATTTGGCCGTGGCACAGTCAGCGTCCTATGTCTTGCGGACTTCAATATTCGCAACTGAAGATTTAGGACCTGGGACGGGCGGAGCTGGAGCCGTGAGGACATATGATACCTTATCATAATCAAGGCAATGCTAATGTTCCTCAGCCAGTCTTTATAATTGGTCCCATTCAGTTTGTTTTTATCTAGTAGAAGCTTCAGTCCTGTCATTGGTATCTGCCATTAAGAGAGATAAAAGAATACACTCAGCGAAAGCTTTAGCAAAGATCAGATTGGTTATTATCTTATCTAAACGATGTCTCCCAATGCTTTTATCAAATTTCCCCTCAAACCTTAAAACGAAAACTAGCCAGGATTAATTACAGTCTACAACTTCGCTAACCGTTCAGCCAGGCCAGTATCGGTACTTGAGGGAGGTTCCCCGTGCTTTCGCACGGACCTAATTAAAGTAAACCTCATCTTCCCAGAGGCGTAGCCCCGTTAACACCTTTGTAAACACCTAATTGGTAAACTAATTGTAAAGTGCAAAACTCTCCTAGGAGCAACTATTTCTTACAGTAGGATCGGGATCCAACCATCATATGGAAGGTATGCAATCTCATTGCAAATTTCAACTCTTGAAACTCCCGATATGGTTTTTACCCCTAGTACTCATGACCTTAACTATGGTCAACAAATCACAAGCACTAGTCAAGCTCAACCCGTCATTTCTTGATTAATTTTGTAGGGTTCCTAGGCACTCTAATGAGGTCTCACAAGGCATCAACCATGCCAATTTAACATTTTACATGTGCCGAGAAACCCTAATACGGATCGTTGACAAGAATTTTTAGGCGAAACAAGCAACTAGTTAACAACTTAACTAAATGTACGGAAATACAACCTTTGTAGATCCGGTGCTCCACCTCCATAGCTCCGCAATGATGTCACTCCGCTGTCCAAATCGGATCCCGGGCTCTAGCGTCGGCTTCATCGGAGAAATGGGCGGGCTTGGTTGTCGGCTTCGATGCCGAAGATGATCTACGTCGAGGCATCACTAGATCAAGCTCCAACTTCACCAAGTCAAGAAACTTGTGAAGAAAACACCCTATACTACTTGGCAAGAGGTAGAGGATGAAGAAATAGGAAGTGGGTTCACTTTAGAATTGGATTTCTCACTCATTTTCACTAGTTTCCATTGATGGTAGCTAGGTTTTCTTCATGTTGAAGATGAAGAAGAAGTGGAATGGTTAGGGTTAAGCAAGAGACAAAATGGTCACTTAGTCAAAACTTCATGAAGCTTCATGAACAAACAAAGAAAGCCACCATTTTCTCTCATTATCTTTTCCATAATAAATAAATAAATAAATAAGTAAGAAAATCAAAACCCTAACCATTTAAATAACCATGGTTTAATCTTTACACAAACCCAAGTAAACATGTATTATCAAACATGATACAATCAAGTGCACAAAAGTATATCACATATACAACTTGTGCAAGCAAGTGAGAAAATCCATTTAAAGTGAACCAATACTAGTTAATGCAAAGTAATATATCAAATATATAATTATACATTAAATCATTAAATCAACACTTGATTTAACGATCCGGTCATATCTCATATAACCGACTAGTATCCTATGTATCGGCTTACCGAATTAATCCTTGATTCGATAACTAGGTTATATCGCATACAACCTTTCGATACATTCATCGCGAGAATGGAATACGGTATCACATACACGCATTATTCTCGGTCCTGCACATATCTCATATGCGCTCCTATTTCGTTTCGCTTGAGCCAGGAAACCTCTGTGTAGGACTCTAAAGACTCGTCAATACGCCGGCAGCAGGTGATGATCATATCAAACACCCACAAGCCGCAAGCGGTCTGCTAAACGTAACGTGTTAGTTATATGTATGCCCTAGAGGCCATTACTATACATAGGATGTATATTGTAGTGGATGCTGGGACATATATAGGGAGGACTTTCTTGCTCGACATGATAGTATGCTATCTGGTTGATCTTTACCTTAACGTGTACACTGATAGTCTCCCTGTTACATGTTGGTAAAGCCCTTAGGATCTGTACTTGACTACCTGGACTATGATGCGGATCATACTAGTGGGGACATGGTAGTCCATAAGTACATCCTTCAAAGTCCCTAGTCGTGGGTGTATCGAGATGGGGGATCGATATACCAGAGTAGACTAGCGTATACCTTCTCGACCCATACAGATGGGCGATGGATGATCCCATATCCATTGGTGTTTGACATCAGAGATGATATACGGGTGCTCAGTAGAGACTGGGTACACTGGACGGACTCGCCGAGAACTCCCAGATGGTATTATACCTCACGTCAGATGGCAGTTCTCTGGTGACACTGGTACAGAGTAGTCTGTTGACCCGAGATCGTCATAGAGTCTTGTGTGGTTCCCACTGTGCTTTGATTTCCATCTTACCACGTCCAAGAGGGCGTGCAAAATGGTGGTTTTTGGGTACAGTCCCGAGTCACATGGAGGCAATGAGCGATAAGAGGGGATTCGTCTCTCCCGGTATAGGGGGTTGATGTTGCGCTGTGTTCGATTGGCTATAACAGGAAATCCCTGGCCAGGGTTGCTGAGATTTACTGGTAAGTGTTACCTGTAGTTTCTCGAATTGTTATAGACCTCATATCGACACGACTTATCAAGCTATTGGGGTCTGACATTTACCACCCCTAGGCGAGATATGCGACATATCAGACGATCAGACCGGACTGTACGGTAGTGTTACTGGTTAGATTCACTGGAGTGTGAGCGGGCTTGCTCGTCGATCTTCAGATCGCTCAATACCCGGGTGGCCGTTACGTTTAGCAGACCGCTTGCGGCTTGTGGGTGCTTGATATGATCATCACCTGCTGCCGGCGTATTGACGAGTCTTTAGAGTCCTACACAGAGGTTTCCTGGTTCAAGCGAAACGAAATAGGAGCGCATATGAGATATGTGCGGGACCGAGAATAATGCGTGTATGTGATACCGTATTCCATTCTCGCGATGAATTTATCGATTAGGTTATATGCGATATACCCTAGTTATCGAATCAAGGATTGATTTGATAAACCGATATATTGGATACTAGTCGGTTGTGTGTGACATGACCGGATCATTGAATCAAGTGTTGATTTAATGATTTAATGCATAATTATATATTTGATATATTACTTTGCACTAACTAGTATAGGTTCACTTTAAACGGATTTTCTCACTTGATTGTACAAGTTGTATATGTGATATACTTTTTGTGCAAATGATTGTATCATGTTTGATGATACATGTTAATTTGGTTAAGTGTAAAGATTAAACCATGGTTAAATTGAAGATTAGCGTTTTTCTTTTTCTTAATCATTTATTTATTTGTTTATTTGGAAAAGATTAGAAATGAAATGGTTGCAAATTTTGTTTCTTTCTTTGAAGCTTCATGAAGCTTTGACTTTGTGACCATTTTGTCTCATGCTTAACCCTAACCCTTGCTATTAACCATGGTCTATTCTCTACACCTAATCATGTTTATTATTATGATAAGTTTCCTTTTTCTTTTCTTTTTAATTAACTTATCATAATAGATCATTAACTTCTTCTTCATCTTCTTCAATGAAGAAAGTTTCTCTTCATCAATGGTGGATTGATGAAACAAGTGAGAAATCCAATTCTAAAGTGAACCCAACTCCTATTTCTTCATCCTCTACCTCTTGCCAAGTAGTAGAGTGTGTTTTCTTCACAAGTTTCTTGACTTGGTGAAGTGAGAGCTTGATCTTGCGATGCTTCGACGTAGATCATCTTCGGCATGGACATCGACGACCTAGCTTGCCCATTCTCCGACGAAGCCGACACTAGAGCCCGGGAACTCCTTTGGACAGCGAGGGGACTTCGTTGCGGAGCTATGGAGGTGGAACACCGGATCTACAAAGGTTGTATTTCCGTATTCCTATAGTTAAGTGTTAACTAGTTTCCTTTGTTCGCCTAGAAATCTAGTCAACGATCCGTATTAGGGTTTCTCGGCACCTATAATTTTTGAAATTGGCATGGTTGATACCTTGTGAGACCTCTAGAGAGTGCCTAGGAACCCTACAGTGGTATCAGAGCCTAGCTAGAGCCTTAGGCGAAGTCTAGACGGAATTTGAAACCCGAACGAACCGAAACCCTAAAACAATCCATGCTCTCTGGACTTTTTCTAAAAACAGTGATTTTTGTGAATTAAAAATTGCTAAAAAATTCAGCAGGGAATCCTAAGAGTTACTGTGAAGTACGTGGCTCTAAATCGATCAACGAGCCGCGGAACCGCGGCCCCACCCTGGGTTTCGCGGCGGTTCCGCGGCCATGTTGGTGATTTAGACCACGTGTCTTGCACAGTAATTCTTGTGTCAAAGTGCTGAGTCTTCTGGAAATTTTTATATTTTATTCAAGAGTTGAATTTTCTGCAGTTGTTTTGGGGATTCGGTGTTTCGATCGGGATATCAGATTTTGTCTATGTGGCTTTCCGGATAATTTTAGAATATGTTAAAAAGTTCGACCGGATATAAATACCCAATTTTTCCCCTGTCGGGAAATTTCCAAGTGTTGGATTTTTCCGAAGTTTAACGACGTTCTAAGTAGTGCAAGTAACTCGATGGACCCTCTAGAAGACAACAAACCTTAACTCGATTATGTGACCGTCTTGAACTGCCCTTTGAACCTTCGGGTTTGGGGCAGTACGGCGTGCCACATGTGAGGCGTTGGCTTGACCCTTCTACGGCTGGACCGTTGGTACTGAGGCACGAACTGAATGTTTTTAGACTTGTTTCATGTGTTGATCTGTATCGGGAAAACTTGGGTGTTCGACTGTTCGATCGAAAACTTTAACATTTTCTAATTATCCGGAATGGGATACAATAATTGCAATTCATAAAGAGTTATGAGATAACTGAATGAATGTTATAAACATAGCAGTTTAGTCTCACTTGATTGGTTGCCACGGAATTTTGATGTGATCAAAAGTCCGTCGCAATCACGTAGCGTACGCGGATACTCGCCGGGTAAACTTAATAGACAGCCTCGCTCCATAGCCCCGACCAAGTGACTGTAGGAGAACCCCGTCGCCGAAAGCATCCGTCCGGGTGCTCGCGGTACCGGTGTTCCGCCTTGGTGCACTTCGTCGAAGGTATCGGGGGTGCGACCGTCTACTAAAGTTTGCGACGAGCATTCGATCAGGATGTCGGGAATCTTGTTGAATTGCCCGACTTGATATTGAAAAGTGTTTTCGATGATGGGACTAAAATGCGGGGTTTATAATTGTTAGGCATGCGATGTCTAAGTAATTCATTTGGTCAGGCATGCAATGTCTGAGGTGGTTGCGGATTCCAACTGTTGTAGTTTTACACATTCTTTTCTGTGACCGTAAGTGTAATATGTGATATCGCCGGTTTCGTTGCTATATGTCAACGACAATTGGGATGGACATATTTACTTACGTTGATGACATGTGATGTTATGTGTTGCTGGATATGTTATATTGGATCGTCGTGTTTGAATAGCCGGGGGTTTTTATGTGAGATGAGTGTTTTTCATTTTCATTCATGTAAAAACTCGTATGTAATATTCTTTTATTGGGGCGCTTCCAGGTTGCGGAAGATGTCACCTTTTGTATATTATTTACTTTTCCGCACTAGGATAGACCCAAGGAGGGGAGCACAAGTAACCGGGTTCTGGAGTCCAGTGGGAGACCAACTCGAGGAGTCGAGTCCGGGTCTCCTAACTCCAGAATTGGTAGGGTTGCTTGCCGCTCTCGTTGGGGTCTAGGGGTGTGGGTTTGGCTATTCATCAAGACCGTAGAATCCGTGTTTTATACTGGCTCGTATTGAAAACACGGACGTCCTAGTATATCCAAATTTCATATGTTTCTTCTGCTGCGATATCTGTGATGTGATCATGTGATGTTCTGTGATAGATACTTTATATAGTATATATGATATATTATATATAGACGTTACTTATGTTTTACACCCGCGCTAGCCCTGCCCCGCTCTGCCGTTAGTTACCTAACCTAACGGTGCACGAGGGGACATCGAGGCGAATGCGGATGGCATAAGTGTACGTCGTATTTATCTGTGATGTTTAGGTACTTAAATGATGGGACTTCATTAATGTGATTAATGAAATAAAAAGAAACCTAAGATGTTGTAGAATCGAATTTCAAAACAAAACAGGTAGCTACATTTCTTGCTTTGCACAGCGGTATATATGATATATCCTGCACCTTATTCGATGAGGAAAGGACCGAGATCCCTTCACAGGGAGTGACTCCTTTAGCAATAACTGGCAGATGCTACACACTCGGTTTGTCATTTGATTGCTTTTAAGAGTTTTTGCTTTGCACAGTGATATATATGATATATCCAGCACCTCATTCGACGAGGAAAGGACCGACGATCCCTTCACCGGGAGTGACTCCTTTAGCAAAACTAGAAAAGCCTCAAAAGCACTCCATTTTAAAATCATTTGATTCTACAACGATATCAAGTTCATTACGCAATAGGTTTTCAGAAAAACCTGTCGTAGCCCTCCGTCATTTCAGATAAGTTGTATATAGTATTCGTGCTGCATTTGTTGGCTTTCGTCAAGGTGCAGTGTGCGGTAGCTATATGCTGCTTATCTGCCAGCATACGATGCGATTGGATTAGGGTAGTCATGCGGCTTTGTTGGCTTTCGTCAAGGGTCGTGCGGGTGGGTTTAATTCAATCAAGAAATGTACGGGTTGAACTTGACTAGCGGGCTATGGTTTGTTGGCTTTCGTCAAGGTCATAGCACGTTAGAGGCAAAATATTATCGGGAATTTCAAGTGTTGAAATTTGCAATGAGATTGCATACCTTCTATAAGATAGTTGGATCTCGATACCCGCTGGGTGTAAGAGTTACTCCTGGGAGAGTTTTACACATTACAATTAGCCGATCAAGTAGGTGTCTAGAAAGGTGTTAACGAGGTTACGACTCTGGGAAAACGAGGTTTACATTAATTAGGTTCGTGCGAAAGCACGGGGGACCTCCCTCAAAGTACCGACACTGGCCTGGCTGAAAGATTGGCGAACTTGTAGTGTGTAATTAATCCCGGCTAGTCTTTCCTTTTAGGGTTTGAAGGAAGATTTGATAAAAAGCAGTAGGAGCCATCCTGATTAGATAAAATAAAAACCAATCTATTCTTGCAAGAGCGCACGCTGAGTGTTTTCTTCTCTCTCTCCAGGTAGCGACCATATCACGCCTTAATCAAGATAATAATACGGATTTTTGACCGAACCCGCTTGTTATACTGAGCTGGGGAACGTTGGTCCCGCTCCAACTTATAATTGTTATAAGACAGAGCAGGAAATTGGGGATTACCTGAATTCCCGTGCCGCCCAAACGAAGAAAGTGCATATGATGCATCTCCTTCGGGTGTGTTCATTATACAGAACTGTTTCTCAGTATCCTTTACGTCCTGGGTATGTGATACCAGATCAGGATCCCAGATATGTAATCTGTTACATAGGGCTATAGAAAGGTAGAGAACTGAGAACGGGTAATAAGTTTCATGAGGCAGAAAACGGGGCAAGTGTTGCAGCCAAGTCTGTTGGTCACTGTCACCCTGTATTACGAATACATTGATTCTGAACAAATATTATTAGATACCGAACCTGATATACAAAATCATATCTATCTCTTTATTAGTAAAGAAATGATAAAATTTTGTATAGTTGGATAATGTTTTGAACATTTCCTATATCAAAAGTTGATCGGTTCATGCACGTTATCTAAAAGCATTGACGTTCTAAATCAAACTACAGTTCTTTAGTATACAGAACACACACAAGAGGAAGAGTTCAGAAATGAACGAATCCTTCTTGAGGTATTGTAGACTAGGTCATATCAATGCGACCCGACTGGCTGAGTTACATTTAGATGCATATTTAAATCAGTTTGAATTTACATCTTGTGAAACTCACCAGTCATGTCACAAAGATAAGATGACCACAGCTCTGTTTATTGGAAACAGAGAAAGAGTTAGTAAACTCTTGGGATGATACATGTTGATGTATGTAAGGTCCCCAATCTACAAATGCCAGGACTGGTTTTTTTATACTTCATTACGTTCTCTGATAATCTCTCAAGATTCAGTCATATGTTCCTGTAGAAACATGAGTCCGAACCTTTTGAGATATTCACAGAATATAAGCGAGAAGTAGAGAACCAAAATACGGGTAAAAGTATTATGTCCTTTGATATGATCAAGGAGGAGAATACTTGAGCACGGAAATCCTGGACTATTCTAAAGGAGAATAAGATTCTCTCTCAGCATTACTCCTCCGTATACACCATAGCACGATGGTATATCGGGGCGGAGCAATAGCACCCTATATGATAAGGTGTGCTCTATGATGAGTACTACTGAGTTACCTATTTCATTTTTGGGAGTTATGCACTTGAGAAGATGCATACCTATTGAATAGGGTTCCAATCAAATCAGTTGCCTACCACTTCATATGTGATATGGAAAGGGAAGAGCCTATGTCTTAAGCTAGTTAAGATTTGGGGTTGTCCGGGCTATGTCTAAAACCATAATCCGGACAGGCTCGAGGAAAGGTCTGTAATGTAGAACTGGAAAGGTTCTAGCTATACAAACTACAGCTGATGATTTGGTACAACCAAATGATTCAGTAGATACCAACGAACCTCAGCCTCTCCGCCGATCTAGTAGGGTTCCTCACCCACCTGAGAGATAATTCGGTTTCTCTATGACAGTGGGAGCGAGAATTGCATCATGAGATGATGACCCAACTAGTTTCGAGCTGGCCATCAGGAGTAAGACTCTATAAGAATGGCTGGATGCTTAGCGATCTGAGATGGAATCCTTATACCCCAACAAAGTATGGACTTTGGTTGCTATATCTGAAGGGTTAAATCCCCATCAGGAGCAAGTATATCTTGAGAAGATTACTTGGTGTAGATGGAAAAGTTGAGACTTTCAAAGCAAGACTTGTTAAAGGTCTTCGTCATCGACCAGGCGTGGATAATGATGAAACCTTTTTCCAGTATCTAAGCTTAAGTCCATCCAGATCCTACTTGCCACGGCTTCATACCATGACTACGATATCTGGCGGTTGGGTGCCATGACTGCTTTTCTAAATGATGTTTTAGAAGAGTGAGTCTATAAATACACAGCCAGAGGGCTTCGTAGACAGTGGGAGCAGCGAAAACGTGTGCAAGATGCTTTATAGGATTAAAGAAGGCATCGCGGAGTTGGAACATCTGTTTTGATGAAATAGTCAAAGAGTTTGACATTATCAAAATGGTAGATGAACCTTGTATATACAAAAAGGTAGTAGGGAGTATGGTGACGATCCTCGTAGAGTACGTGGATGACATACTCTTGATAGGGAAAGAGTTTCCTATGCTACGCTCGATCAATCTCCGTTTATCACATGGATTCTCCATATAGGATCAAAATGATACCTCCTAAATCCTGAGTTTTGGATCTATGAGATAGATTTAATTGGATGTTAGGATTCTCACTAGTTGTAGTGAGAAGGTATCAACCGATCCAGGGGAGAATCACTGGAAGGGTTCCAGGGTGATAAGGACGACTGAATGTCAGTCGCAGGCATTGTCTTTACCCTCAGTAAAGGGACGGTATGTTGGAAGGGTTCCAAGCTAGATACCGTGACATACTAGACGATAAAGGCTGGATACATCGCTACTTAAGACGCTACCAAAGAGGCTGTTTGGGTGTATATTGGTTCATGAGATGAACAACGTTCCAACCATTGTGAGACAATGGAGTTGTGGCTTATGCCAAGGAACGTCGGTCCCATCAGTGATCCAGACATATTCTAAGGCAGTGTCACCTGATCATGGAGATGGTTGATCTCCAGGGAGATCGAGGATAGGAGAGAAGACTCAGAGGACAACACAGCGGATCCACTCACAAAGGCCTGTTCCCAGAGAGAGACTTTTATGGGATGGTTGAGTATGAGATACTACAACCACTGCTATCAGATGGCCCTAGTGCAAGTGGGAGATTGTTAGTTATATGTATGCCCTAGAGGCCATTACTATACATAGGATGTATATTGTAGTGGATGCTGGGACATATATAGGGCGGACTTTCTTGCTCGACATGATAGTATGCTATCTGGTTGATCTTTACCTTAACGTGTACAATGATAGTCTCCCTGTTATATGTTGGTAAAGCCCTTAGGATCTGTACTTGACTACCTGGACTATGATGCGGATCATACTAGTGGGGACATGGTAGTCCATAAGTACATCCTTCAAAGTCCCTAATCGTGGGTGTATCGAGATGGGGCATCGATATACCAGAGTAGACTAGCGTATACCTTCTCGACCCATACAGATGGGCGATGGATGATCCCATATCCATTGGTGTTTGACATCAGAGATGATATACGGGTTCTCAGTAGAGACTGGGTACACTGGACGGACTCGCCGAGAACTCCGAGATGGTATTATACCTCACGTCAGATGGCAGTTCTCTGGTGACACTGGTACAGAGTAGTCTGTTGACCCGAGATCGTCATAGAGTCTTGTGTGGTTCCCACTGTGCTTTGATTTCCATCTTACCACGTCCAAGAGGGCATGCAAAACGGTGGTTTTTGGGTACATTCCCGAGTCACATGGAGGCAATGAGCGATAGGAGGGGATTCGTCTCTCCTGGTATAGGGGGTTGATGTTGCGTTGTGTTCGATTGGCTATAACAGGAAATCCCTGGCCAGGGTTGCTGAGATTTACTGGTAAGTGTTACCTGTAGTTTCTCGAATTGTTATAGACCTCATATCGACACGACTTATCAAGCTATTGGGGTCTGACGTTTACCACCCCAAGGCGAGATATGCGACATATCAGACGATCAGACCGGACTGTACGGTAGTGTTACTGGTTGGATTCACTGGAGTGTGAGCGGGCTTGCTCGTCGATCTTCAGATCGCTCAATACCCGGGTGGCCGTTACGTTTAGCAGACCGCTTGCGGCTTGTGGGTGCTTGATATGATCATCACCTGCTGCCGGCGTATTGACGAGTCTTTAGAGTCCTACACAGAGGTTTCCTGGTTCAAGAGAAACGAAATAGGAGCGCATATGAGATATGTGCGGGACCGAGAATAATGCGTGTATGTGATACCGTATTCCATTCTCGCGATGAATGTATCGATTAGGTTATATGCGATATACCCTAGTTATCGAATCAAGGATTGATTCGATAAACCGATACATTGGATACTAGTCGGTTGTGTGTGACATGACCGGATCATTGAATCAAGTGTTGATTTAATGATTTAATGCATAATTATATATTTGATATATTACTTTGCACTAACTTGTATAGGTTCACTTTAAACGGATTTTCTCACTTGATTGTACAAGTTGTATATGTGATATACTTTTTGTGCAAATGATTGTATCATGTTTGATGATACATGTTAACTTGGTTAAGTGTAAAGATTAAACCATGGTTAAATTGATGATTAGGGTTTTTCTTTTTCTTAATCATTTATTTATTTGTTTATTTGGAAAAGATTAGAAATGAAATGGTTGCAAATTTTGTTTCTTTCTTTGAAGCTTCATGAAGCTTTGACTTTGTGACCATTTTGTCTCATGCTTAACCCTAACCCTTGCTATTAACCATGGTCTATTCTCTACACCTAATCATGGTTATTAAGATGATAAGTTTCCTTTTTCTTTTCTGTTTAATTAACTTATCATAATAGATCATTATCTTCTTCTTCATCTTCTTCAATGAAGAAAACTTCTCTTCATCAATGGTGGATTGATGAAACAAGTGAGAAATCCAATTCTAAAGTGAACCCAACTCCTATTTCTTCATCCTCTACCTCTTTCCAAGTAGTAGAGTGTGTTTTCTTCACAAGTTTCTTGACCTGGTGAAGTGAGAGATTGATCTTGCGATGCTTCGACGTAGATCATCTTCGGCAAGGACATCGATGACCTAGCTTGCCCATTCTCCGACGAAGCCGACACTAGAGCCCGGGAACTCCTTTGGACAGCGAGGGGACTTCGTTGCGGAGCTATGGAGGTGGAGCACCTGATCTACAAAGGTTGTATTTCCGTATTCCTATAGTTAAGTGTTAACTAGTTTACTTTGTTCGCCTAGAAATCTAGTCAACGATCCGTATTAGGGTTTCTCGGCACCTATAATTTTTGAAATTGGCATGGTTGATGCCTTGTGAGACCTTTAAAGAGTGCCTAGGAACCCTACATAACGGCCATCTGGGTATTGAGCGATCAGAAGATCGATGAGCAAGCCCGCTCACACTCCTGTGAATCCAACCAGTAACACTTACCGTACAGTCCGGTCTCGTCGTCTGATATGTCGCATATCTCGCCTAGGGGTGGTAAACGTCAGACCCCAATAGCTTGATAAGTCGTGTCGATATGAGGTCTATAACAGTTCGAGAAACTACTGGTAACACTTACCAGTAAATCTCAGCAACCCTGGCCAGGGATTTCCGGTTATAGCCAATTGAACACAGCGCAACATCAACCCCCTATACCGGGAAAGACGAATCCCCTCCTATCGCTCATTGCCTCCATGTGATTCGGGACTGTAGCCAAAAACCACCGTTTTGCACGCCTTATTGGACGTGGTAAGGTGGAAATCAAAGCACAGTGGGAACCACACAAGACTCTATGACGATCTCGGGTCAACAGACTACTCTGTACCAGTGTCACCTGAGAACTACCATCTGACGTAAGGTATAAAACCATCTGGGAGTTCTCGGCAAGTCCGTCCAGTGTACCCAGTCTCCACTGAGCACCCGTATATCATCTCTGATGTCAAACACTAATGGATATAGGATCATCCATCGCCCATCTGTATGGGTCGAGAAGGTATACGCTAGTCTACTCTGGTATATCGATGCCCCGTCTCGATACACCCACGACTAGGGACCTTGAAGGATGTACTTATGGACTACCAGGTCCCTACTAGTATGATCTGCATCATAGTCCAGGTAATCAAGTACACATCCTAAGGGCTTTACCAACATATAACAGAGAGACAATCAGTGTACACGTTAAGGTAAAGAGCAACCAGATAGCATACTATCATGTCGAGCAAGAAAGTCCTCCCTATATATGTCCAAGCATCCACTACAATATACATCCTATGTATAGTAATGGCCTCTAGGGCATACATATAACTAACAATCTCCCACTTGCACTAGGGCCATCTGATAGCAGTGGTTGTAGTATCTCATACTCAACCATCCCATAAAAGTCTCTCTCTGGGAAAAGGCCTTTGTGAGTGGATCCGCCGTGTTGTCCTCTGAGTCTACTCTCCTAACCTCGATCACCCTGGAGATCAACCATCTCCATGATCAGGTGATACTGCCTTAGAATATGTCTGGATCACTGATGGGACCGGCGTTCCTTGGTATAAGCCACAACTCTATTGTCACACAATGGGAGGAACAAAGTTCATCTCATGAACTAATATACACCCAGACTGCCTCTTTGGTAGCATTTTAAGTAGCGATGTATCCATCCTTTATCGTCTAGTATGTCACGGTATCTAGCTTGGAACTTTTCCAACATACCGTCCCTTTACTGAGGGTAAAGACAATGCCTGTGACTGACATTTAGTCGTCTTTATCACCCTGGAACCCTTTCAGTGATTCTCCCCTAGGATCGATTGATACTATCTCACTACATCTAGTGAGTATCGTAACATCCTATTACATCTATCTCATAGATGAAAACTCAGGATTTAGGAGGTATCATTTTGATCTTACATGGAGAATCCTTGTGATAAGCGGAGATTGACCGAGCGTAGCATAGGAAACTCCTTCCTATCAAGAGCATGTCATCCACGTACTCTACGAGGATCATCACCATACTCCCTACTACCCTTTCGTATATACAAGATTCATCTACCATTTTGATGATGTCAAACTGTTTGACTATGTCATCGAAACAGATGTTCCAACTCCGCGATGTCTGCTTTATCCTATAAAGCATCTTGCACACGTTTCCGCTGCTCCCACTGTCTACGAAGCCCTCTGGCTGTGTACTTATAGACGCTCTCTTCTAAAACATCATTTAGAAAAGCAGTCATGACACCCAACCACCAGATATTGTAGTCATGGTCTGTAGCCGTGGCAAGTAGGATCTGGATGGACTTAAGCATAGCTCCTTATCAAAGGTTTCATCATGATCCATGCTTGGTTAATGATGCAAACCTTTAACAAGTCTAGCTTTGAAAGTCTCAACTTTTCCATGTACACCAAGTAATCTTCTCAAGATATACTTGCTTCTGATGGGGATTTAACCCTTCAGATAAAGCAACTAAAGTCCATACTTTGTTGGTGTATAAGGATTCCATCTCAGATCGATAAGCATCCAGCCATTCTTACAGAGTCCCACTCCTGATGGCCAGCTCGAAACTAGTTGGGTCATCATCTTATGATGCAATCCTCTCTCCCACTGTCATAGAGAAACCGAAGTATCTCTCAGGCTGGTGAGGAACCTTACTAGATCGGCGGAGAGACTGAGGTTCGTTGGTAACTATTGAATCCATTGGTTCTTTCAAATCATCAGCTGTAGTTTGTATAGCTGGAACGTTTCCAGTTCTACATAACTGACCTTGCCTCGAGCTTGTCCGGATTTTGCTTTTCAGACATAGGCTGGACAACCCCAAATCTTAACTAACTTAAGAGATGGGCTCTTTCCTTATCATATCAAATATGAAGTGGTAGGCAACTGATTTGATTTGAACCCTATTCAATAGGTATGCAGCTTCTCAAGTGCATAACTCCCAAAAAGGAAATAGGTAACTCAGTAGTACTCATCATAGAGCACACATTATCATATAGGGTGTGATTGCTCCATCCCGATATACCATCGTGCTATGGTGTATACGGAGGAGTAATGCTGAGAGAGAATCTCATTCTCCTTTAGAATAATCCAGGATTTTCGTGCTCAAGTATTCTCCTCCTCGATCTCATCAAAGGACATAATACTTATACCCGTATTGGTTCTCTACTTCTAGCTTATATTCTGTGAATATCTCAAAAGGTTCGGACTTGTGTTTCAACAGGAACATATGTCTGAATCTAAAGAGATAATCAGAGAATGTAATGAAGTATAAAGAACCGGTCTTGGCATGTGTAGACAGGGGACCTTACATACATCGACATGTATCATCCCAAGAGTTCACTAACTCTTTCTCTGTTTCCAGTAAACGGAGCTATGGTCATCTTATCTCTGTGACATGACTGGCAAGTTTCATAAGATGTAAATTCAAACTAATTTAAATATGCATCTTTATGTAACTTCAGCTAGTCGGGTCACATTGATATGACCTAGTCTACAATGCCTCAAGAAGGATTCGTTTATTTCTGAACTCTTCCTCTTGTGTGTGTTCCATATACTAAAGAACTGTAGTTTGATTTAGAACATTAATGCTTTTAGATAACGTGCCTGAACCGATCAACTTTTGATATAGGAAATGTTCAAAACATTATCCAACAATACAAAATTTTATCATTTCTTTACTGATAAAGAGACTGATATGATTTTGTATATCAGGTTCGGTATCTAATAACATTCGTTCAGAATCAATGTATTGGTAATACAGGGTGACAGTGACCAACAGACTTGGCTGCAACACTTGCCCCGTTTTCTGCCTCATGAAACTTATCACCCGTTCTCAGTTCTCTACCTTTCTGTAGCCCTATGTAACAGATTATATATCTGGGATCCTGATCTGGTATCACATACCGAGGACGTAAAGGATACTGAGAAACAGTTCTCTGTAATGAACACACCCGAAGATGATGCATCATAATGCACTCTCTTCGTTTGGGCGGCACGGGAATTCTGGTAATACCCAATTTCCTGCTCTGTCTTATAACAATTATAAGTTGGAGCGGGACCAACGTTCCCCAGCTCAGTATAACAAGCGGGTTCGGTCAATAATCCGTATTATTATCTTGATTAAGGCGTGATATGGTCGCTACCTGGAGAGAGAGAGAAGAAAACACTCAGCGTGCGCTCTTGCAAGAATAGATTGGTTTTTATTTTATCTAATCAGGATGGCTCCCACTGTTTTTTATCAAATCTTCCTTCAAACCCTAAAAGGAAAGACTAGCCGGGATTAATTACACACTACAAGTTCGCCAATCTTTCAGCCAGGCCAGTGTCGGTACTTTGAGGGAGGTCCCCCGTGCTTTCGCACGAACCTAATTAATGTAAACCTCGTTTTCCCAGAGGCGTAACCTCAATAACACCTTTCTAAACACCTACATGATCGGCTAATTGTAATGTGTAAAACTCTCCCAGGAGTAACAATTACTCGCAGCGGGTATCGGGATCCAACTATCTCATAGAAGGTATGCAATCTCATTGCAAATTTCAACACTTGAAATTCCCGAAAATTTTGCCCCTAGCGTTCTATGACCTTGACGAATGCCAAACAACCTATAGTCCACTAGTCAAGTTCAACCCGTACATTTCTTGATTGAATTAAACCCACCCGCACGACCCTTCACGAATGACAAACAACGCCGTACGAATACCCTAATCCAATCTGCATCATATGCATAAGCAGATAAATACTAGTTAGCTACCGCACACTACGCCTTGACGAATGCCAAACTACCGCAGCACGAATACTAACTAGTACTTATCTGAAATGACGGAGGGCTACGACAGGTTTTTCTGAAAACCTATTGAGTAATGAACTTGAAATCGTTGTAGAATCAAATGATTTTTGAAATGGAGTGCTTTTGAGGCTTTTCTAGTTTTGCTAAAGGAGTAACTCCCGGTGAAGGGATCGTCGGTCCATTCCTCGTCGAATGAGGTGCGGGATATATCATATATATCACTGTGCAAAGCAGAAACTATAGAAGCAATCAAAAGACAAACCGAGGGGTATAGCATCTGCCAGTTATTGCTAAAGGAGTCACTCCCGGTGAAGGGATCTCGGTCCTTTCCTCATCGAATAAGGTGCATGATATGTCATATATACCTCTGTGCAAAGCAAGAACTGTAGCTACCTGTTTTATTTTTGAAATTCGATTCTACAACATCTTTAGGTTTCTTTTACTTTCATTAATCACATTAATGATGTCCCTGTAAGTCTACGCTAGCGCCCCGGCCGTCTACAGACGCCAAATGCGGAACAAAAACTTTTTATCTGGCGCTATCGTATACTTTAACCCGGATCTACCATTATTGCTAAACTAACAAACTGTAAAGAGTGTAGAAAGGTTATACCGAACGATCTGAGTCCTTCGTTCTTTAACCATCATCCCACGCTCCGTTGCGGCCGCTCCGATCTCGTCGATCTCCGATCTGCTCGTCCAGGTGGCACCACATCACTGATTCTTTAAACGGGCTCCCGCCTCTGACTCGAGGCAACTCGGTCGTCAAGTTTGCTAAAAGAGACGACCAAGAATGATGTAAAGAATGAGTAGATGACTTTGTCTCGTTCCGTCCAAATCCGTGGACGATCGGTTAATGAAGTTGCCGAAGGAATCGGGTGATGGAATGAAATGGACTGTGAAATTCCATACACCGATAAAACCTATCATAATCTTTTCATAAATGAAAACATCAAGTATCTCATGAGAGAGGGGAGGGACCGGTCTTATAAAGAGAAAGAGGAGGGTGAGTGTAGGAGAGGGGAGAGTAACCATAAGCAAATATCATAATGTGAACACAAAAGAATATCTTAAGGAAAACAAGAAATGGTTAAAATCAAAGCATGAGTCACAAGACACCTCACCAAATCTAGAACCTTCTAGAAGCATGACTCACCCTCATCCAAGAAAAGATAAATCCGTCTCTAACCGAATGTTGAAAGACGGCTGATAGAAAACTGGAAACTGGCAACTTCCAAAAGTGATCCTGAAACGACTTTCAGGATAACCCCGAAACTGTATAAATATACCCGCATTTGTATTACGACCGAATACAAATGCAACTGAGACAAAGATATTATATCTACTCAATATGATACTCGGATCCGGCTTAAACCAAAGCCGACTAGTATCATCTGCCCGAAAACTGACACGTGCGTAAACGCACGTGCATTTTCCGAACCCTGCCATAAAACCATACGGCCTCTACAACGTTTCGCCCGAACTTGGGAAACTGTCTGTGGGGGACTCTAATGACTCGTCAGTACCCTGGCAGTGGGTTTAACCACAAACCGTCAGCGGCACTAGCTATGCGTAACGGCTGCCCATGGACTGACCTCAAGGGAGGCTGATGAGCGAACTCAAGGGAGGCCGATGAGCGAACTCATCCAGAAACCCTAATGAGCCTAACAGTGACAATGTATATACAGTCCGGTCCGTTCGTCAATGAGTATCGCATATCCGCCTAGGGGGCTAGTAACGTCAGACCCCCAGAAGCAGTATAAGTCGTGTCGGAGTGTAGCCCAATAACACCCTGAGATACTACTGGAGTACCTACCAGTAAATCTCCTGCCATGGCCATGGACTTTGTGTAATGGCTCTCCTAGACACAGCACGACCTCGCCCCCAATACCGGGAGAGACGAATCCCCTGCCGATCCGCTCACGTGCCTCCATATGGCTCGGGATTGTACCCAAAAGCTACCTGTTTGCACGACTCCTTTGAGCCGTGGTAGGGTAGAAATCAAAGCACAGTGGGAACTCACACGAGACAAATGACGACCTCAGGTCGATGAACTAACCTGTACACATGTCACCTGGGAACTGCTATCTGACGATAGGTATAGTACTAACTAGCAGATTCCCGGCGAGTCCTGTCCGGTGTACTCATAACCCAATGAGCACCTGTATACATCTTAGGTGATCCAACTGACACCAGTGGCTTGTGAGACCGGCCACCGCCCCTCGTCGCGGTCTCGACTGTATACACTAGTCTACTCCGGAGTATCGATGCCCTGTCTCGAAACTCCCACGACTAGGGACCACAATTAAGGATATGCATATAAACTACCCAACTCTCACGTATATGATCGCCGTCATACAGTTGGTAGTAAAGCAAGATCCTAAGGGCTCTATCAAAGTGCAACATGCAATCAGTCACCTGAACATGTACACGACTGATAAAGGCAAACCAGATAGCATACTATCATCTCGAGTAAGACTGTCCTACCGGTATAGGTCCTCCACAATCATTGCAATCACGTACCTGCGATCCAATAATTGACTATGACGGCACTATCTCCAACAATCTCCCACTTGCACTCAAGGCTAATTATTGCAATGTCGACTACTCACAGCCCGTGTGAAACCGAACATCCAACTCCTCTACTAATCAGTTTCACAAAGCCCGTTTGTAAAACTATTGTGTTCGAGAAATAGCCTCAGTGAGTGGATCCGCCCAGATGTTTCTTTCTATATCTCTCTAAAACTCAAGTTCGCGGAGAAAACCATCTCCCGAATCGAGTAATACCTGTCTTAGAATATGTCTGGATATCTGATGGGACCTAGTTCATAAATGAACTCCAAATCCAAACTTCTTAGACTGTATCGATCACTGAACCTAATCAGTATCCAGCACCATGCCACCCACAGTATCCTCTTGGACCACCTGTCCATAATACTGTCCCTCTTCGTCAGAGGGAAAAACTAAAACTCTGACAATCACTCTGTCATCCATGTCACCTTTGAAGCCTGGAATGATAACCGTCTCCCGAAAGAGGCTGTCGTCATCAAATCCGTAGAACATCCACTTATGTTTTAAAACTGCTTCCTTATGTTTCTCCAGGATTGGATTAATACAAACTCATTGCATCTAGTGCAAAAACAACATCTGGTGTGGTACTTGACATCTCATGATTGACTCAATTGCCTAAGCAAGTGATCTGCCAATCATGCACTTCCCTCTCCCCTTTAGTCTATACGACACCTTTAGAGAGGGTGACTCCATCACTTGCAGGTACACCACCATGCTAGGAGTCATCTATTCTAAAAACCATTAGAATATCTGCCAAAGTACCCACATTGGGAAACTACCCAAATCTAGATCTAAAACCATAGATCCAGAAACCAGAATGTCAAATATTATATCCATATCCTGTCTGGAGAAACAACTGTGTGACGACCACAGTACAACCGATCGTAGTATAGGATTTTTACTTCCCACTCTGTGTATGTCATCCAGATACCATGACATCACACCCTACTACCTTCTTAACAGATCCATCCCCTATTCTGATTGAAGTCAAACCTATGACTGTCACATCAAAACTAGATGATCTATCTCCGTTATAACTGCTCAAGTCTATAAATAGACATAAGCTACTTGCCCACTCAACTTCCGCTGCTCCCACTGACTACGACAACCCTCCTACCGGGTCTCATATCCTGGAACAACAGTAGTGTCAAGTCTGGGTAGATAAGAACCTCCCTGTCACCGTCCTTGAGGCTACCAGAGTACCTCTCGGGTGTCTGAGGTTACCCACCATATCTGCGGAGTGGCTATTAGAATGTCAAACCTGATTGAATATATAGGTCCTATTAAATTTTCCGTAATCGTTCGCGGTTCTGGAATCACTTCCAGTTCTACCATACTCCCACTACTGTTTTCTGAAAAAGATCCATTTTACTAAAACTGTGGCGAGTCAAGAACAATATCACTATTGATCTTCCAAATGGTAGAATATCAACCCTCGTCATAGCCAGGGTCAACCCACAAACAGCCATTACAGAAACGTGCCCTGAGTTATCCAGAGTCTGGTTTTAAGCAAAAGCTGGACAACTCCCCATACCTTTACATCTTTTAAGGTACGAACTATTCTATATCCAATATAGAAACTTTGGCATTTATTTAATTGGAACCATATTCAAATCATGCAGCTGTCTCCAGTGCATATCAACTTAATGGAAAGAGGCTAATCAGCATTACTCAACTTAGGAATCCATCCAATTATGAGTAACCTGAAAGAGAAACACGTTTCTCAAAAACCATCACTATTATCTGAATACCAATCATAAGAATCTACATCTTCGATCTCTTTGAAGAATCCCGATACTTGTGATACCTGGTTCTCTACTTTATTCTTATACCCACAACTTCTCAAAATTTAGACCTTGTATTTCTACGAAACATTTGTCTAAATACTAGAGAAGTTATAAGTAAACAGAACATAGTACGAGGACCTACCCCTTTGTCCTGATGGACACTGGACAACATACAATACTCTGTATAAGTCCACTGAGTTTGAACAACTCAAAACTTGTGCTTCGTAGGTTGAAAACTGTACCCTGGTGATTTCCTCAAATATCACCAATTACAACGAATTCCGATATAATGAGGATGGTCACCTAATTTCCCAATAATTTACTCCCACTCATCATCTGTAAAACCATACAGATATGAGAATGAAACCTGGTAAATACATACCCTTGGAGTAAGTGTCTAATCGGGAAAACAGTTTTCCTTTAACAATGCACTGAAACATGAAAATGTTTCGTAGGGGTATCCTGGTATTCATAGTAATGCCTCTTCCATTATCCAATTCATGACTATAACCGTATATTTCACTGCCATCTCTCCAAGTCCCTTTATTTGTCTTTAGTCGTTACCTTCTGTACACCATCGTTAGGCTAAATGGTTTTCTTCCTTCCCTACTGTTCGGCACCAGCCTATAGTTTGGAAGAAGACTATCCAGTAAGCATAATAGGTGTACCCTCCTAAACCAAGGAGTACTCGCATCTTGAGAGAAGGTGATGATAAAAGACAATTGAATAATACCTTATTCCTTTAAAGGTGAAATAGTAGTGGCGATGAAGTACGCGGTTTTGGTCGTGAATGATATCAGTCGCAATTTACTTTGCCCTCTTTCTAATCCCTTTATTTTGTCTTTAGTTATTGCCTTCTGCACACCCTACTTAGGCTAATTGGTTTTCTTCATTCCCGACCTTTCGGCACCTGCCTATGGTTTGGGAGAAGATTACTTGGTGTAGATGGAAAAGTTGAGACTTTCAAAGCTAGACTTGTTAAAGGTCTTCGTCATCGACCAGGCGTGGATAATGATGAAACCTTTTTCCAGTATCTAAGCTTAAGTCCATCCAGATCCTACTTGCCACGGCTTCATACCATGACTACGCTATCTGGCGGTTGGGTGCCATGACTGCTTTTCTAAATGATGTTTTAGAAGAGTGAGTCTATAAATACACAGCCAGAGGGCTTCGTAGACAGTGGGAGCAGCGAAAACGTGTGCAAGATGCTTTATAGGATTAAAGAAGGCATCGCGGAGTTGGAACATCTGTTTTGATGAAATAGTCAAAGAGTTTGACATTATCAAAATGGTAGATGAACCTTGTATATACAAAAAGGTAGTAGGGATTATGGTGACGATCCTCGTAGAGTACGTGGATGACATACTCTTGATAGGGAAAGAGTTTCCGATGCTACGCTCGATCAATCTCCGTTTATCACATGGATTCTCCATATAGGATCAAAATGATACCTCCTAAATCCTGAGTTTTGGATCTATGAGATAGATTTAATTGGATGTTAGGATTCACACTAGTTGTAGTGAGAAGGTATCAACCGATCCTGGGGAGAATCACTGGAAGGGTTCCAGGGTGATAAGGACGACTGAATGTCAGTCGCAGGCATTGTCTTTACCCTCAGTAAAGGGACGGTATGTTGGAAGGGTTCCAAGCTAGATACCGTGACATACTAGACGATAAAGGCTGGATACATCGCTACTTAAGACGCTACCAAAGAGGCTGTTTGGGTGTATATTGGTTCATGAGATGAACAACGTTCCAACCATTGTGAGACAATGGAGTTGTGGCTTATGCCAAGGAACGTCGGTCCCATCAGTGATCCAGACATATTCTAAGGCAGTGTCACCTGATCATGGAGATGGTTGATCTCCAGGGAGATCGAGGATAGGAGAGAAGACTCAGAGGACAACACAGCGGATCCACTCACAAAGGCCTGTTCCCAGAGAGAGACTTTTATGGGATGGTTGAGTAAGAGATACTACAACCACTGCTATCAGATGGCCCTAGTGCAAGTGGGAGATTGTTAGTTATATGTATGCCCTAGAGGCCATTACTATACATAGGATGTATATTGTAGTGGATGCTGGGACATATATAGGGCGGACTTTCTTGCTCGACATGATAGTATGCTATCTGGTTGATCTTTACCTTAACGTGTACAATGATAGTCTCCCTGTTACATGTTGGTAAAGCCCTTAGGATCTGTACTTGACTACCTGGACTATGATGCGGATCATACTAGTGGGGACATGGTAGTCCATAAGTACATCCTTCAAAGTCCCTAATCGTGGGTGTATCGAGATGGGGCATCGATATACCAGAGTAGACTAGCGTATACCTTCTCGACCCATACAGATGGGCGATGGATGATCCCATATCCATTGGTGTTTGACATCAGAGATGATATACGGGTTCTCAGTAGAGACTGGGTACACTGGACGGACTCGCCGAGAACTCCGAGATGGTATTATACCTCACGTCAGATGGCAGTTCTCTGGTGACACTGGTACAGAGTAGTCTGTTGACCCGAGATCGTCATAGAGTCTTGTGTGGTTCCCACTGTGCTTTGATTTCCATCTTACCACGTCCAAGAGGGCATGCAAAACGGTGGTTTTTGGGTACATTCCCGAGTCACATGGAGGCAATGAGCGATAGGAGGGGATTCGTCTCTCCTGGTATAGGGGGTTGATGTTGCGTTGTGTTCGATTGGCTATAACAGGAAATCCCTGGCCAGGGTTGCTGAGATTTACTGGTAAGTGTTACCTGTAGTTTCTCGAATTGTTATAGACCTCATATCGACACGACTTATCAAGCTATTGGGGTCTGACGTTTACCACTCCAAGGCGAGATATGCGACATATCAGACGATCAGACCGGACTGTACGGTAGTGTTACTGGTTGGATTCACTGGAGTGTGAGCGGGCTTGCTCGTCGATCTTCAGATCGCTCAATACCCGGGTGGCCGTTACGTTTAGCAGACCGCTTGCGGCTTGTGGGTGCTTGATATGATCATCACCTGCTGCCGGCGTATTGACGAGTCTTTAGAGTCCTACACAGAGGTTTCCTGGTTCAAGCGAAACGAAATAGGAGCGCATATGAGATATGTGCGGGACCGAGAATAATGCGTGTATGTGATACCGTATTCCATTCTCGCGATGAATGTATCGATTAGGTTATATGCGATATACCCTAGTTATCGAATCAAGGATTGATTCGATAAACCGATAAATTGGATACTAGTCGGTTGTGTGTGACATGACCGGATCATTGAATCAAGTGTTGATTTAATGATTTAATGCATAATTATATATTTGATATATTACTTTGCACTAACTAGTATAGGTTCACTTTAAACGGATTTTCTCACTTGATTGTACAAGTTGTATATGTGATATACTTTTTGTGCAAATGATTGTATCATGTTTGATGATACATGTTAACTTGGTTAAGTGTAAAGATTAAACCATGGTTAAATTGATGATTAGGGTTTTTCTTTTTCTTAATCATTTATTTATTTGTTTATTTGGAAAAGATTAGAAATGAAATGGTTGCAAATTTTGTTTCTTTCTTTGAAGCTTCATGAAGCTTTGACTTTGTGACCATTTTGTCTCATGCTTAACCCTAACCCTTGCTATTAACCATGGTCTATTCTCTACACCTAATCATGGTTATTAATATGATAAGTTTCCTTTTTCTTTTCTTTTTAATTAACTTATCATAATAGATCATTATCTTCTTCTTCATCTTCTTCAATGAAGAAAGCTTCTCTTCATCAATGGTGGATTGATGAAACAAGTGAGAAATCCAATTCTAAAGTGAACCCAACTACTATTTCTTCATCCTCTACCTCTTTCCAAGTAGTAGAGTGTGTTTTCTTCACAAGTTTCTTGACCTGGTGAAGTGAGAGATTGATCTTGCGATGCTTCGACGTAGATCATCTTCGGCAAGGACATCGATGACCTAGCTTGCCCATTCTCCGACGAAGCCGACACTAGAGCCCGGGAACTCCTTTGGACAGCGAGGGGACTTCGTTGCGGAGCTATGGAGGTGGAGCACCTGATCTACAAAGGTTGTATTTCCGTATTCCTATAGTTAAGTGTTAACTAGTTTACTTTGTTCGCCTAGAAATCTAGTCAACGATCCGTATTAGGGTTTCTCGGCACCTATAATTTTTGAAATTGGCATGGTTGATGCCTTGTGAGACCTTTAAAGAGTGCCTAGGAACCCTACATAACGGCCATCTGGGTATTGAGCTATCAGAAGATCGATGAGCAAGCCCGCTCACACTCCTGTGAATCCAACCAGTAACACTTACCGTACAGTCCGGTCTCGTCGTCTGATATGTCGCATATCTCGCCTAGGGGTGGTAAACGTCAGACCCCAATAGCTTGATAAGTCGTGTCGATATGAGGTCTATAACAGTTCGAGAAACTACTGGTAACACTTACCAGTAAATCTCAGCAACCCTGGCCAGGGATTTCCGGTTATAGCCAATTGAACACAGCGCAACATCAACCCCCTATACCGGGAGAGACGAATCCCCTCCTATCGCTCATTGCCTCCATGTGATTCGGGACTGTAGCCAAAAACCACCGTTTTGCACGCCTTATTGGACGTGGTAAGGTGGAAATCAAAGCACAGTGGGAACCACACAAGACTCTATGACGATCTCGGGTCAACAGACTACTCTGTACCAGTGTTACCTGAGAACTACCATCTGACGTAAGGTATAAAACCATCTGGGAGTTCTCGGCAAGTCCGTCCAGTATACCCAGTCTCCACTGAGCACCCGTATATCATCTCTGATGTCAAACACTAATGGATATGGGATCATCCATCGCCCATCTGTATGGGTCGAGAAGGTATACGCTAGTCTACTCTGGTATATCGATGCCCCGTCTCGATACACCCACGACTAGGGACCTTGAAGGATGTACTTATGGACTACCAGGTCCCTACTAGTATGATCTGCATCATAGTCCAGGTAATCAAGTACACATCCTAAGGGCTTTACCAACATATAACAGAGAGACAATCAGTGTACACGTTAAGGTAAAGAGCAACCAGATAGCATACTATCATGTCGAGCAAGAAAGTCCTCCCTATATATGTCCAAGCATCCACTACAATATACATCCTATGTATAGTAATGGCCTCTAGGGCATACATATAACTAACAATCTCCCACTTGCACTAGGGCCATCTGATAGCAGTGGTTGTAGTATCTCATACTCAACCATCCCATAAAAGTCTCTCTCTGGGAAAAGGCCTTTGTGAGTGGATCCGCCGTGTTGTCCTCTGAGTCTACTCTCCTAACCTCGATCACCCTGGAGATCAACCATCTCCATGATCAGGTGATACTGCCTTAGAATATGTCTGGATCACTGATGGGACCGGCGTTCCTTGGCATAAGCCACAACTCTATTGTCACACAATGGGAGGAACAAAGTTCATCTCATGAACTAATATACACCCAGACTGCCTCTTTGGTAGCATCTTAAGTAGCGATGTATCCATCCTTTATCGTCTAGTATGTCACGGTATCTAGCTTGGAACTTTTCCAACATACCGTCCCTTTACTGAGGGTAAAGACAATGCCTGTGACTGACATTTAGTCATCTTTATCACCCTGGAACCCTTTCAGTGATTCTCCCCTAGGATCGATTGATACTATCTCACTACATCTAGTGAGTATCCTAACATCCTATTACATCTATCTCATAGATGAAAACTCAGGATTTAGGAGGTATCATTTTGATCTTACATGGAGAATCCTTGTGATAAGCGGAGATTGACCGAGCGTAGCATAGGAAACTCCTTCCTATCAAGAGCATGTCATCCACGTACTCTACGAGGATCATCACCATACTCCCTGCTACCCTTTCGTATATACAAGATTCATCTACCATTTTGATGATGTCAAACTGTTTGACTATGTCATCGAAACAGATGTTCCAACTCCGCGATGTTTGCTTTATCCTATAAAGCATCTTGCACACGTTTCCGCTGCTCCCACTGTCTACGAAGCCCTCTGGCTGTGTACTTATAGACGCTCTCTTCTAAAACATCATTTAGAAAAGCAGTCATGACACCCAACCACCAGATATCGTAGTCATGGTCTGTAGCCGTGGCAAGTAGGATCTGGATGGACTTAAGCATAGCTCCTTATCAAAGGTTTCATCATGATCCATGCTTGGTTAATGATGCAAACCTTTAACAAGTCTAGCTTTGAAAGTCTCAACTTTTCCATGTACACCAAGTAATCTTCTCAAGATATACTTGCTTCTGATGGGGATTTAACCCTTCAGATAAATCAACTAAAGTCCATACTTTGTTGGTGTATAAGGATTCCATCTCAGATCGATAAGCATCCAGCCATTCTTACAGAGTCCCACTCCTGATGGCCAGCTCGAAACTAGTTGGGTCATCATCTTATGATGCAATCCTCTCTCCCACTGTCATAGAGAAACCGAAGTATCTCTCAGGCTGGTGAGGAACCTTACTAGATCGGCGGAGAGACTGAGGTTCGTTGGTAACTATTGAATCCATTGGTTCTTTCAAATCATCAGCTGTAGTTTGTATAGCTGGAACGTTTCCAGTTCTACATAACTGACCTTGCCTCGAGCTTGTCCGGATTTTGCTTTTCAGACATAGGCTGGACAACCCCAAATCTTAACTAACTTAAGAGATGGGCTCTTTCCTTATCATATCAAATATGAAGTGGTAGGCAACTGATTTGATTTGAACCCTATTCAATAGGTATGCAGCTTCTCAAGTGCATAACTCCCAAAAAGGAAATAGGTAACTCAGTAGTACTCATCATAGAGCACACATTATCATATAGGGTGTGATTGCTCCATCCCGATATACCATCGTGCTATGGTGTATACGGAGGAGTAATGCTGAGAGAGAATCTCATTCTCCTTTAGAATAATCCAGGATTTTCGTGCTCAAGTATTCTCCTCCTCGATCTCATCAAAGGACATAATACTTATACCCGTATTGGTTCTCTACTTCTAGCTTATATTCTGTGAATATCTCAAAAGGTTCGGACTTGTGTTTCAACAGGAACATATGTCTGAATCTAAAGAGATAATCAGAGAATGTAATGAAGTATAAAGAACCGGTCTTGGCATGTGTAGACAGGGGACCTTACATACATCGACATGTATCATCCCAAGAGTTCACTAACTCTTTCTCTGTTTCCAGTAAACGGAGCTATGGTCATCTTATCTCTGTGACATGACTGGCAAGTTTCATAAGATGTAAATTCAAACTAATTTAAATATGCATCTTTATGTAACTTCAGCTAGTCGGGTCACATTGATATGACCTAGTCTACAATGCCTCAAGAAGGATTCGTTTATTTCTGAACTCTTCCTCTTGTGTGTGTTCCATATACTAAAGAACTGTAGTTTGATTTAGAACATTAATGCTTTTAGATAACGTGCCTGAACCGATCAACTTTTGATATAGGAAATGTTCAAAACATTATCCAACAATACAAAATTTTATCATTTCTTTACTGATAAAGAGACTGATATGATTTTGTATATCAGGTTCGGTATCTAATAACATTCGTTCAGAATCAATGTATTGGTAATACAGGGTGACAGTGACCAACAGACTTGGCTGCAACACTTGCCCCGTTTTCTGCCTCATGAAACTTATCACCCGTTCTCAGTTCTCTACCTTTCTGTAGCCCTATGTAACAGATTATATATCTGGGATCCTGATCTGGTATCACATACCGAGGACGTAAAGGATACTGAGAAACAGTTCTCTGTAATGAACACACCCGAAGATGATGCATCATAATGCACTCTCTTCGTTTGGGCGGCACGGGAATTCTGGTAATACCCAATTTCCTGCTCTGTCTTATAACAATTATAAGTTGGAGCGGGACCAACGTTCCCCAGCTCAGTATAACAAGCGGGTTCGGTCAATAATCCGTATTATTATCTTGATTAAGGCGTGATATGGTCGCTACCTGGAGAGAGAGAGAAGAAAACACTCAGCGTGCGCTCTTGCAAGAATAGATTGGTTTTTATTTTATCTAATCAGGATGGCTCCCACTGTTTTTTATCAAATCTTCCTTCAAACCCTAAAAGGAAAGACTAGCCGGGATTAATTACACACTACAAGTTCGCCAATCTTTCAGCCAGGCCAGTGTCGGTACTTTGAGGGAGGTCCCCCGTGCTTTCGCACGAACCTAATTAATGTAAACCTCGTTTTTCCAGAGGCGTAACCTCATTAACACCTTTCTAGACACCTACATGATCGGCTAATTGTAATGTGTAAAACTCTCCCAGGAGTAACAATTACTCGCAGCGGGTATCGGGATCCAACTATCTCATAGAAGGTATGCAATCTCATTGCAAATTTCAACACTTGAAATTCCCGATAATTTTGCCCCTAGCGTTCTATGACCTTGACGAATGCCAAACAACCTATAGTCCACTAGTCAAGTTCAACCCGTACATTTCTTGATTGAATTAAACCCACCCGCACGACCCTTCACGAATGCCAAACAACGCCGTACGAATACCCTAATCCAATCTGCATCATATGCATAAGCAGATAAATACTAGTTAGCTACCGCACACTACGCCTTGACGAATGCCAAACTACCGCAGCACGAATACTAACTAGTACTTATCTGAAATGACGGAGGGCTACGACAGGTTTTTCTGAAAACCTATTGAGTAATGAACTTGAAATCGTTGTAGAATCAAATGATTTTTGAAATGGAGTGCTTTTGAGGCTTTTCTAGTTTTGCTAAAGGAGTAACTCCCGGTGAAGGGATCGTCGGTCCATTCCTCGTCGAATGAGGTGCGGGATATATCATATATATCACTGTGCAAAGCAGAAACTATAGAAGCAATCAAAAGACAAACCGAGGGGTATAGCATCTGCCAGTTATTGCTAAAGGAGTCACTCCCGGTGAAGGGATCTCGGTCCTTTCCTCATCGAATAAGGTGCATGATATGTCATATATACCTCTGTGCAAAGCAAGAACTGTAGCTACCTGTTTTATTTTTGAAATTCGATTCTACAACATCTTTAGGTTTCTTTTACTTTCATTAATCACATTAATGATGTCCCTGTAAGTCTACGCTAGCGCCCCGGCCGTCTACAGACGCCAAATGCGGAACAAAAACTTTTTATCTGGTGCTATCGTATACTTTAACCCGGATCTACCATTATTGCTAAACTAACAAACTGTAAAGAGTGTAGAAAGGTTATACCGAACGATCTGAGTCCTTCGTTCTTTAACCATCATCCCACGCTCCGTTGCGGCCGCTCCGATCTCGTCGATCTCCGATCTGCTCGTCCAGGTGGCACCACATCACTGATTCTTTAAACGGGCTCCCGCCTCTGACTCGAGGCAACTCGGTCGTCAAGTTTGCTAAAAGAGACGACCAAGAATGATGTAAAGAATGAGTAGATGACTTTGTCTCGTTCCGTCCAAATCCGTGGACGATCGGTTAATGAAGTTGCCGAAGGAATCGGGTGATGGAATGAAATGGACTGTGAAATTCCATACACCGATAAAACCTATCATAATCTTTTCATAAATGAAAACATCAAGTATCTCATGAGAGAGGGGAGGGACCGGTCTTATAAAGAGAAAGAGGAGGGTGAGTGTAGGAGAGGGGAGAGTAACCATAAGCAAATATCATAATGTGAACACAAAAGAATATCTTAAGGAAAACAAGAAATGGTTAAAATCAAAGCATGAGTCACAAGACACCTCACCAAATCTAGAACCTTCTAGAAGCATGACTCACCCTCATCCAAGAAAAGATAAATCCGTCTCTAACCGAATATTGAAAGACGGCTGATAGAAAACTGGAAACTGGCAACTTCCAAAAGTGATCCTGAAACGACTTTCAGGATAACCACGAAACTGTATAAATATACCCGCATTTGTATTACGACCGAATACAAATGCAACTGAGACAAAGATATTATATCTACTCAATATGATACTCGGATCCGGCTTAAACCAAAGCCGACTAGTATCATCTGCCCGAAAACTGACACGTGCGTAAACGCACGTGCATTTTCCGAACCCTGCCATAAAACCATACGGCCTCTACAACGTTTCGCCCGAACTTGGGAAACTGTCTGTGGGGGACTCTAATGACTCGTCAGTACCCTGGCAGTGGGTTTAACCACAAACCGTCAGCGGCACTAGCTATGCGTAACGGCTGCCCATGGACTGACCTCAAGGGAGGCTGATGAGCGAACTCAAGGGAGGCCGATGAGCGAACTCATCCAGAAACCCTAATGAGCCTAACAGTGACAATGTATATACAGTCCGGTCCGTTCGTCAATGAGTATCGCATATCCGCCTAGGGGGCTAGTAACGTCAGACCCCCAGAAGCAGTATAAGTCGTGTCGGAGTGTAGCCCAATAACACCCTGAGATACTACTGGAGTACCTACCAGTAAATCTCCTGCCATGGCCATGGACTTTGTGTAATGGCTCTCCTAGACACAGCACGACCTCGCCCCCAATACCGGGAGAGACGAATCCCCTGCCGATCCGCTCACGTGCCTCCATATGGCTCGGGATTGTACCCAAAAGCTACCTGTTTGCACGACTCCTTTGAGCCGTGGTAGGGTAGAAATCAAAGCACAGTGGGAACTCACACGAGACAAATGACGACCTCAGGTCGATGAACTAACCTGTACACATGTCACCTGGGAACTGCTATCTGACGATAGGTATAGTACTAACTAGCAGATTCCCGGCGAGTCCTGTCCGGTGTACTCATAACCCAATGAGCACCTGTATACATCTTAGGTGATCCAACTGACACCAGTGGCTTGTGAGACCGGCCACCGCCCCTCGTCGCGGTCTCGACTGTATACACTAGTCTACTCCGGAGTATCGATGCCCTGTCTCGAAACTCCCACGACTAGGGACCACAATTAAGGATATGCATATAAACTACCCAACTCTCACGTATATGATCGCCGTCATACAGTTGGTAGTAAAGCAAGATCCTAAGGGCTCTATCAAAGTGCAACATGCAATCAGTCACCTGAACATGTACACGACTGATAAAGGCAAACCAGATAGCATACTATCATCTCGAGTAAGACTGTCCTACCGGTATAGGTCCTCCACAATCATTGCAATCACGTACCTGCGATCCAATAATTGACTATGACGGCACTATCTCCAACAATCTCCCACTTGCACTCAAGGCTAATTATTGCAATGTCGACTACTCACAGCCCGTGTGAAACCGAACATCCAACTCCTCTACTAATCAGTTTCACAAAGCCCGTTTGTAAAACTATTGTGTTCGAGAAATAGCCTCAGTGAGTGGATCCGCCCAGATGTTTCTTTCTATATCTCTCTAAAACTCAAGTTCGCGGAGAAAACCATCTCCCGAATCGAGTAATACCTGTCTTAGAATATGTCTGGATATCTGATGGGACCTAGTTCATAAATGAACTCCAAATCCAAACTTCTTAGACTGTATCGATCACTGAACCTAATCAGTATCCAGCACCATGCCACCCACAGTATCCTCTTGGACCACCTGTCCATAATACTGTCCCTCTTCGTCAGAGGGAAAAACTAAAACTCTGACAATCACTCTGTCATCCATGTCACCTTTGAAGCCTGGAATGATAACCGTCTCCCGAAAGAGGCTGTCGTCATCAAATCCGTAGAACATCCACTTATGTTTTAAAACTGCTTCCTTATGTTTCTCCAGGATTGGATTAATACAAACTCATTGCATCTAGTGCAAAAACAACATCTGGTGTGGTACTTGACATCTCATGATTGACTCAATTGCCTAAGCAAGTGAACTGCCAATCATGCACTTCCCTCTCCCCTTTAGTCTATACGACACCTTTAGAGAGGGTGACTCCATCACTTGCAGGTACACCACCATGCTAGGAGTCATCTATTCTAAAAACCATTAGAATATCTGCCAAAGTACCCACATTGGGAAACTACCCAAATCCAGATCTAAAACCATAGATCCAGAAACCAGAATGTCAAATATTATATCCATATCCTGTCTGGAGAAACAACTGTGTGACGACCACAGTACAACCGATCGTAGTATAGGATTTTTACTTCCCACTCTGTGTATGTCATCCAGATACCATGACATCACACCCTACTACCTTCTTAACAGATCCATCCCCTATTCTGATTGAAGTCAAACCTATGACTGTCACATCAAAACTAGATGATCTATCTCCGCTATAACTGCTCAAGTCTATAAATAGACATAAGCTACTTGCCCACTCAACTTCCGCTGCTCCCACTGACTACGACAACCCTCCTACCGGGTCTCATATCCTGGAACAACAGTAGTGTCAAGTCTGGGTAGATAAGAACCTCCCTGTCACCGTCCTTGAGGCTACCAGAGTACCTCTCGGGTGTCTGAGGTTACCCACCATATCTGCGGAGTGGCTATTAGAATGTCAAACCTGATTGAATATATAGGTCCTATTAAATTTTCCGTAATCGTTCGCGGTTCTGGAATCACTTCCAGTTCTACCATACTCCCACTACTGTTTTCTGAAAAAGATCCATTTTACTAAAACTGTGGCGAGTCAAGAACAATATCACTATTGATCTTCCAAATGGTAGAATATCAACCCTCGTCATAGCCAGGGTCAACCCACAAACAGCCATTACAGAAACGTGCCCTGAGTTATCCAGAGTCTGGTTTTAAGCAAAAGCTGGACAACTCCCCGTACCTTTACATCTTTTAAGGTACGAACTATTCCATATCCAATATAGAAACTTTGGCACTTATTTAATTGGAACCATATTCAAATCATGCAGCTGTCTCCAGTGCATATCAACTTAATGGAAATAGGCTAATCAGCATTACTCAACTTAGGAATCCATCCAATTATGAGTAACCTGAAAGAGAAACACGTTTCTCAAAAACCATCACTATTATCTGAATACCAATCATAAGAATCTACATCTTCGATCTCTTTGAAGAATCCCGATACTTGTGACACCTGGTTCTCTACTTTATTCTTATACCCACAACTTCTCAAAATTTAGACCTTGTATTTCTACGAAACATTTGTCTAAATACTAGAGAAGTTATAAGTAAACAGAACATAGTACGAGGACCTACCCCTTTGTCCTGATGGACACTGGACAACATACAATACTCTGTATAAGTCCACTGAGTTTGAACAACTCAAAACTTGTGCTTCGTAGGTTGAAAACTGTACCCTGGTGATTTCCTCAAATATCACCAATTACAACGAATTCCGATATAATGAGGATGGTCACCTAATTTCCCAATAATTTACTCCCACTCATCATCTGTAAAACCATACAGATATGAGAATGAAACCTGGTAAATACATACCCTTGGAGTAAGTGTCTAATCGGGAAAACAGTTTTCCTTTAACAATGCACTGAAACATGAAAATGTTTCGTAGGGGTATCCTGGTATTCATAGTAATGCCTCTTCCATTATCCAATTCATGACTATAACCGTATATTTCACTGCCATCTCTCCAAGTCCCTTTATTTGTCTTTAGTCGTTACCTTCTGTACACCATCGTTAAACTAAATGGTTTTCTTCCTTCCCTACTGTTCGGCACCAGCCTATAGTTTGGAAGAAGACTATCCAGTAAGCATAATAGGTGTACCCTCCTAAACCAAGGAGTACTCGCATCTTGAGAGAAGGTGATGATAAAAGACAATTGAATAATACCTTATTCCTTTAAAGGTGAAATAGTAGTGGCGATGAAGTACGCGGTTTTGGTCGTGAATGATATCAGTCGCAATTTACTTTGCCCTCTTTCTAATCCCTTTATTTTGTCTTTAGTTATTGCCTTCTGCACACCCTACTTAGGCTAATTGGTTTTCTTCATTCCCGACCTTTCGGCACCTGCCTATGGTTTGGAAGAAGACTATCCAATATGCGTAATAGGTGTACTCTCCTAAACCAAGGAGCCCTCGCAACCTGAGAGAAGGTGATAATAAAAGACAACTGAATAAACCAATTCTATTTCCCCTGAACCTTGATCCATCCTCGAAGAAGTCCCTTCGAGTTCGTATATAACCATACGATGGATCTATCCAATGGAAGTGGATATCCATAGTAATACGGGTGTTCTGAGAAATTCAAAGGGTAAAAGGAGTGGCAATGACTTATGCAACATAGACAATCCAAAAGCCAGTATTTTAAGAAGGTTCGGTCAACCTGGTCACTGAGTCATAGTCTAGGGTCGGTCAAAGGTCGCTGCCAAAGAGAGAGAGAAAAGAAACACTCTGCGTGCACTCTAACCTAGATCAGAATGGTTATCACTTTATCTAATCCGGAAACCTCCCACTGTCCTGTCAAATTCTCCTCCAAACCTAAAAGAAGAATCAATCGGGATCACCCGAAGAGTAAACCAACTCAACAGTGGGAATCGGGATCCAACTCTCATCGCATGATAACGTGACGGAATCCACTCGCGTTATCACACTCCAGAAGGTATGCGCATGCCTGGCAAGTTTCAGTTTCTTTAGAAACTCCCGATATGATTTTTACCCCATGTTCTTATGACCTTGGCGAATGTCAACAAATCATAAGTCACATGTCAAGTTCTGCCCGTCATTATCTTATTAATTTGAACCCACCCGTACATACCCTTGACGAAAGCCAACAAGGTAATACGACTGTCCCAAACCAACACATCTATCTATGCAACAAATGAATACCCCAGCAACTACCAAACACTATGCCTTGACGAAAGCCAACAAACATAGCTTGAATATTACTGACCATCCATAAGAAACGACGGAGGGCTACGGCTGGTTTTTGGTTAAAAACCTTTAGCGTAATGAACTTAATCTCGTTGAAGGAACCTGATAGCCTTTTTTTTTTTATATAGTGACGAAAACCTTTGCTAAAGAGGTCACTCCCGGTGAAGGGATCTCGGCTCTTTCCTCGTGGAATGAGGTGCAGGATATTCCACTGAATACCGCTATGCAAAGCAACATGTAATCGGATATAGTGAAGTTATTACCCTGACGCAAACTTCTGCCCAAGGGGTCAGTCACGGTGAAGGGATATCGGCCATTGCCCCGTCGAATGAGGTGCAGGATATTCCACTAAATACCGCTATGCAAAACAAAAGGAAACGTCTTTGCAATAACACCTTTTAAATTGTTCCAACAACATCAAACAGGTTTGTTTAACTTTGCATTGATCAGAATCAACGCAGTCCCATCAATCAATCACACCAGAAAAGAACGAAAATAAAATGTACGTATATGCCATCCGCATTCGTCACTGGGTCCCGTCATCACCGGTTAGGTTACTTAACTAACGACAGAGCGGGGACTGGACTAGCACGGGTGTAAAACATATACAACATCTAATAGTATATAAACCAATATACAATAATCGCTCCAGGCGTGATAATATGCAATATTACAGAAAAGTAATAAGCATCACAGAACAATACAGATAATCTGGGATCCCCGGGCTTCACAGAGCCGCTGCTGAAACCCGACGTTCCTCTGTCGTGTGGATAGCCTGTGCAATGAAACCTAGATCCCTACGGGTGCGGCAAGTTACCCGCCAAAACCTGAAGCGAGGTAGTCCCCACAGCATAGTGAATGGAACACCCGGCACTTCACGGAATCCGGTAAATTGAGCACCCCTCCTTGGGTCAACCTGTACCCCCTACGAGTGCGGCGAATAGTCTGCCAATTCTAGAGTGGGACCCCTCTGCCTCTCAAAGCCATGAGATGCGGACCCGTTGCCCCCCAGAACCCGGCTATCCGTGCACTCCGTCTCGGGGCAAAACCTAGTACAGTAATGAAAAATAGTACAACAGGTACATCGACCGCAACCTGGTCGTGCCCCAAAAGAATATTATACAACAGGCAGTGACGGCAGTCCACAAGTTGGACGCTCGCCCCGCAATATCAAATGTACAAATAAACTCAAACTGTACTACCATTGCACACTGCTATCCACCACGACAAATCCGCAACATCACAGCACAACACAGAACATCAACGCGAATGTCACGTTCGCAAACCCGTCTAAAAGAACTATAGAAATCGGACGCGGTTTACCGATCAAATGACATTCCCGGTCGGAGATATAATGTAAGCACTGTAAACTAACATGTTTAAATTTTGATCGACTAAATATCACAAAGTGGGCCCCACGCAAATCTGGAGAACAGTAACAAAACCTAGGCCCAAAAGATATATACCAAAAACCCCAATTTCCAGAGAAGAACCCACTGAGCAAATTTGGGGGCATGATGACACAGAATGGCCGCGGATCCGCGGCCAAACCATGGGTTTGGCCGCGTTTCCGCGGCAGTCTTGTCGAATCATGATCCCAAATTTGTACGTCGTTCTTAAAAAACCCTGCACAGTTTTCTGAGATGTTTGAAATATTTTTAGGACACCGTTTAAAATCAACAGAAACTGTCAAGTTGGAAAAATGCGATTTTCGATTTCCGGTTCGATCGATGTTTTAAACGCGTTAGCACAAGTTAGTATAGCAAAATGGTGAGGCTCTGATACCACTGTAAGTCTACGCTAGCGCCCCGGCCGTCTACAGACGCCAAATGCGGAACAAAAACTTTTTATCTGGCGCTATCGTATCCTTTAACCCGGATCTACCATTATTGCTAAACTAACAAACTGTAAAGAGTGTAGAAAGGTTATACCGAACGATCCGAGTCCTTCGTTCTTTAACCATCATCCCACGCTCCGTTGCGGCCGCTCCGATCTCGTCGATCTCCGATCTGCTCGTCCAGGTGGCACCACATCACTGATTCTTTAAACGAGCTCCCGCCTCTGACTCGAGGCAACTCGGTCGTCAAGTTTGCTAAAAGAGACGACCAAGAATGATGTAGAGAATGAGTAGATGACTTTGTCTCGTTCCGTCCAAATCCGTGGACGATCGGTTAATGAAGTTGCCGAAGGAATCGGGTGATGGAATGAAATGGACTGTGAAATTCCATACACCGATAAAACCTATCATAATCTTTTCACAAATGAAAACATCAAGTATCTCATGAGAGAGGGGAGGGGCCGGTCTTATAAAGGGAAGGAGGAGGGTGAGTGTAAGAGAGGGGAGAGTAACCATAAGCAAATATCATAATGTGAACACAAAAGAATATCTTAAGGAAAACAAGAAATGGTTAAAATCAAAGCATGAGTCAAAAGACACCTCACCAAATCTAGAACCTTCTAGAACCTTCTAGAAGCATGACTCACCCTCATCCAAGAAAAGATAAATCCGTCTTTAACCGAATGTTAAAAGACGGCTGATAGAAAACTGGAAACTGGCAACTTCCAAAAGTGATCCTGAAACGACTTTCAGGATAACCCCGAAACTGTATAAATATACCCGCATTTGTATTACGACCGAATACAAATGCAACTGAGACAAAGATATTATATCTACTCAATATGATACTCGGATCCGGCTTAAACCAAAGCCGACCAGTATCATCTGCCCGAAAACTGACGCGTGCGTAAACGCACGTGCATTTTCCGAACCCTGCCATAAAACCATACGGCCTCTACAACGTTTCGCCCGAACTTGGGAAACTGTCTGTGGGGGACTCTAATGACTCGTCAGTACCCTGGCAGTGGGTCTAACCACAAACCGTCAGCGGCACTAGCTATGCGTAACAGCTGCCCATGGACTGACCTCAAGGGAGGCTGATGAGCGAACTCAAGGGAGGCCGATGAGCGAACTCATCCAGAAACCCTACTGAGCCTAACAGTGACAATGTATATACAGTCCGGTCCGTTCGTCAATGAGTATTGCATATCCGCCTAGGGGGCTAGTAACGTCAGACCCCCAGAAGCAGTATAAGTCGTGTCGGAGTGTAGCCCAATAACACCCTGAGATACTACTGGAGTACCTACCAGTAAATCTCCTGCCATGGCCATGGACTTTGTGTAATGGCTCTCCTAGACACAGCACGACCTCGCCCCCAATACCGGGAGAGACGAATCCCCTGCCGATCCGCTCACGTGCCTCCATATGGCTCGGGACTGTACCCAAAAGCTACCTGTTTGCACGACTCCTTTGAGCTGTGGTAGGGTAGAAATCAAAGCACAGTGGGAACTCACACGAGACAAATGACGACCTCAGGTCGATGAACTAACCTGTACACATGTCACCTGGGAACTGCTATCTGACGATAGGTATAGTACTAACTAGCAGATTCCCGGCGAGTCCTGTCCGGTGTACTCATAACCCAATAAGCACCTGTATACATCTTAGGTGATCCAACTGACACCAGTGGCTTGTGAGACCGGCCACCGCCCCTCGTCGGGGTCTCGACTGTATACACTAGTCTACTCCGGAGTATCGATGCCCTGTCTCGAAACTCCCACGACTAGGGACCACAATTAAGGATATGCATATAAACTACCCAACTCTCACGTATATGATCGCCGTCATACAGTTCGTAGTAAAGCAAGATCCTAAGGGCTCTATCAAAGTGCAACATGCAATCAGTCACCTGAACATGTACACGACTGATAAAGGCAAACCAGATAGCATACTATCATCTCGAGTAAGACTGTCCTACCGGTATAGGTCCTCCGCAATCATTGCAATCACGTACCTGCGATCCAATAATTGACTATGAGGGCACTATCTCCAACAGTCCCATCATTTAAGTTACCTAAACATCACAGATAAATACGACGTACACTTATGCCATCCGCATTCGCCTCGATGTCCCCTCGTGCACCGTTAGCTTAGGTAACTAACCGCAGAGCGGGGCAGGGCTAGCGCGGGTGTAAAACATAAGTAACATCTATATAATATATCATATATACTATATAAAGTATCCATCACAGAACAAATCACATGATCACATCACAGATATCGCAGCAGAAGAATCAAATGAAATATTGGATATACTAGGACGTCCGTGTTTTCAATACGAGCCAATATAAAACACGGATTCCACGGTCGTGATGAATAGCCAATCCAACACCCCTAGACCCTTATGAGAGCGGCAAGCAACCCTACCAATTCTAGGGTTAGGAGACCCGGACTCGACTCCTCGAGTTGGTCTCCCACTGGACTCCAGAACACGGTTACTTGTGCTGTCCTCCTTGGGTCTATCCTAGTGCGGAAAAGTAAATAATATACAAACGGTGACATCTTCCGCAACCTGGAAGTGCCCCAAAAAAAGAATATTACATACAAGTTTTTACATGAATGAAAATGAAAAACACTCATCTCACATAAAAAAAACCCGGCTATTCAAACACGACGATCCAATATAACATATCCAGCAACACATAACATCACATGTCATCAACGTAAGTAAACATGCGTATCCCAATTGTCGTTGACATATAGCAACGAAACCGGCGATATCACATATTACACTTACGGTCACAGAAAAGAAAGTGTAAAACTACAACAGTTGGAATCCGCAACATGCATAGACATCGCATGCCTAATCAAATAAATTCCTTAGACATCGCATGCCTAACAATTATAAACCCCGCATTTTAGTCTCAAAATAGAAAACACTTTTCAATATATAGTCGGGCAATTCAACAAGATTCCCGACATCCTGATCGAATGCTCGTCGCAAACTTCAGTAGGCGGCCGCACCCCCGACGCCGTCGACGAAGTGCACCAAGGCGGAACACCGCTGCCGCGAGCACCCGGACGGATGCTTTCGGCGACAGGGTTCTCCTACAGTCACTTGGTCGGGGCTATGGAGTGAGGCTGTCTATTAAGTTTACCCGGCGAGTATCCGCGTACGCTACGTGATTGCGACGGACTTTTGATCACATCAAAATTCCGTGGGAACCGATCAAGTGAGACTAAACTGCTATGTTTATAACATTCATTCAGTTATCTCATAACTTCTTGTGAATTCCAATTGTTGTATCACATTCCAGATAAACAGAAAATGTTAAACTTTCCGATCGAACAGTCGAACACCCAAGTTTTCCCGATACAACTCATCACATGAAATAAGTTTAAAAACATCCAGTTCATGCCTCAGTACCAACGGTCCAGCCGTAGAAGGGTCAAGCCAACGCCTCACATGTAGCACGCCGTACTGCCCCAAACCGTAAGGTTCAAAGGGCAGTTTAAGACGGTCACATAATCGAGTTAAGGTTTGTTGTCTTCTAGAGGGTCCATCGCGTTACTTGCACTACTTAGAACGTCTTTAAACCACGGAAAAATCCAACACTTGGAAATTTCCCGACAGGGGAAAAATTGGGTATTTATATCCGGTCAAACTTTTTAACATATTCTAAAATATCCACATAGACAAAGTCTGATAATCCGATCGAATAAACGAATCCCCAAAACAACCCAGAATATTCAACTCTTGAATAAATATTAAAAATTCCCAGGAAAACCAGCACTACAAAATAGGAATTACTGTGCAATCTTTAAAGCCTGATGTGACAACTTGGCCGCGGAACCGCCGCAGAAGCCAGGCTTCTGCCGCGGTTCCGCCGCGACTTAGTCGAATTGGACACTCGTGTTGCACAGTAACTCTTAGATATTCCTGCTGATTTTTCTGCATATTTTTAATTCTGAAAAAACCACGAATTACAAAAATGTACAGAGAGCATTTTAGGGTTTGGGTTTTGGTTCGATCGGACTTCCAATTCCGTCTACGCATCGCCTAAGGCTCTAGCTAGGCTCTGATACCACTGTAGGATTCCTAGGCACTCTAATGAGGTCTCACAAGGCATCAACCATGCCAATTTAACATTTTACATGTGCCGAGAATCCATAATACGGATCGTTGACTAGAATTTTTATGCGAAACAAGCAACTAGTTAACAACTTAACTAAATTTACGGAAATACAACCTTTGTAGATCCGGTGCTCCACCTCCATAGCTCCGCAATGATGTCACTCCGCTAACCAAATCGGATCCCGGGCTCTAGCGTCGGCTTCATTGGAGAAATGGCCGGGCCTGGTCGTCGGCTTCGATGCCGAAGATGATCTACGTCGAGGCATCACTAGATCAAGCTCCAACTTCACCAAGTCAAGAAACTTGTGAAGAAAACACCCTATACTACTTGGCAAGAGGTAGAGGATGAAGAAATAGGAAGTGGGTTCACTTTAGAATTGGATTTCTCACTCATTTTCACTAGTTGCCATTGATGGTAGCTAGGTTTTCTTCATGTTGAAGATGAAGAAGAAGTGGAATGGTTAGGGTTAAGCAAGAAACAAAATGGTCACATAGTCAAAACTTCATGAAGCTTCATGAACAAACAAAGAAAGCCACCATTTTCTCTCATTATCTTTTCCATAATAAATAAGTAAGAAAATCAAAACCCTAACCATGGTTTAATCTTTACACAAACCCAAGTAAACATGTATTATCAAACATGATACAATCAAGTGCACAAAAGTATATCACATATACAACTTGTGCAAGCAAGTGAGAAAATCCATTTAAAGTGAACCAATACTAGTTAATGCAAAGTAATATATCACATATATAATTATACATTAAATCATTAAATCAACACTTGATTTAACGATCCGGTCATATCGCATATAACCGACTAGTATCCTATGTATCGGCTTACCGAATTAATCCTTGATTCGGTAAGGTATAATACCAGTGTCACCTGAGAACTGCCATCTGACGTAAGGTATAATACCATCTGGGAGTTCTCGGCGAGTCCGTCCAGTGTACCCAGTCTCCACTGAGCACCCGTATATCATCTCTGATGTCAAACACCAATGGATATGGGATCATCCATCGCCCATCTGTATGGGTCGAGAAGGTATACGCTAGTCTACTCTGGTATATCGATGCCCCGTCTCGATACACCCACGACTAGGGACCTTGAAGGATGTACTTATGGACTACCATGTCCCCACTAGTATGATCTGCATCATAGTCCAGGTAGTCAAGTACACATCCTAAGGGCTTTACCAACATGTAACAGAGAGACAATCAGTGTACACGTTAAGGTAAAGAGCAACCAGATAGCATACTATCATGTCGAGCAAGAAAGTCATCCATATATATGTCCAAGCATCCACTACAATATACATCCTATATATAGTAATGGCCTCTAGGGCATACATATAACTAACAAATTTGACCCACCCACATGACCCTTAACTATGGTCAACAAAGTCATATGAATGTCCTAATTAATCTGCATCATATGCAGTGTAGGAAGACATCACTTAGCTACCGTACACTATGCCTTAACTATAGTGAACAAACGTAGCACGAATACTAAGTATTCTACTTCGTAAAATGACAGAGGGTTGTGTATGGTTTTTAAGAAAACCTTTAACGCTTTGAACTTGATATCGTCGTAGAATCAGATGGTTTTCAAAAGGAGTGGCTTAAGCTCCGCAATTTTGAAATATAGCTTTTACTCAAAAAAAGCCGAGTGGTTTTCAAATCTGATTCTACAACATCTTTTTAGGTTTATTTTTCCTTACATTAATCATATTAATGTAGTCCCATCATTTAAGTCCTTAAGCCAATCATAGAAAAGAAACGAAAATACAACGTACGCTTATACCACCCGCATTCGCCACAATGTTCCGTTATGCACCGTTAGGTTACTTAACTAACGGCATACCGGGACGGGACTAGCGCGAGTGCAAAATATAAGCAACGTCTACTGAATATCTCATATATAATATTGCATTCGTCTTAGATATATCAAGCGATCACATCATAGAATATAGGCAGCAGAAATACATATATGATCATATAGGATATACTAGGATTTCCGTATTTTGTATTTAGCCAACAATAGAAAATACGGATTCCATGGTCGTGATGAATAGCCAATCCCATACCCTAGACCCCTACGAGAGCGGCAAGTGACCCTACCAATTCCGGAGTTAGGAAACCCGGTCTCGACGCCTCGAGATGGACTCCCACTGGACCCCAGAACCCGGTCAATTGTGCTCTCCACCTTGGGTCTATCCTAATGCGGAAAAGTAAATAATATACAACAATGGTGACATCATCCTCAATCCGGAAGTGCCCCAAATAAAAGAATATTACATAGAACTGAATTTTACATGAATGAAAAGAAAAACTCTCATCTCACATAAAACCCCCCGGCCATTTGACCACGACGATCCTATACATCATAGAACAGCAACACAAAACATCATCTGTCATCAACGTAAGCAATTATGCGTACCCCAATTGTCGTTGACATATAGCAACGAAACCGGTGATACACATACTACACTTACTGTCGCAGAAATAAGTATCATATACCAGGACGATGTTAAACGTTTCGATCGAATCAACAAACACCCACAAATTACCCTGAAGAGCTCAACACTTGAGCAAAGTTAAAGTACCCAAAAACGTACCACAGTACCTATGATCCAGCCATAGATGGGCCAAACCAACGCCTCACCTATGACACCTCGGAACTACGGCAAACCCTAAGGTTCAGTCGCGGTTCCGAGGGCATAGAATCAAGTTAAGGTTTTTGTTCTTCTAGAGGGTCCATAGAGTTACTTGCACGACTATCGAATGTAATTAACTTAAGAAAATTCCAACACATGGAAATTTTCAGCAAGGGCAATGGGGGGTGATTGATGTTCATTCGAACTGTCAAACAACGTCAAGTTAGAAATACAATGATAAAAAATACGAATACGAAATACTCCGCAAAGAGTCCATTACCAAACTAACATCACATGCAATTCTGGACTACCGAAACAATACCAGAAACCCCAGATTATGAGTAATAAAGCACTGGTGCAATACGAGAAGGAGGGGAGCACAAACGGACGGCGTCGCTGGAATTCAAGGCCTAGTGCTCGGCCAAAATCCGAGCCCCCCTTAGTATTTCACCTGTGTTCTTAAAATACCATAAATGCCACTCTGCAGTTGTTAAAATAATTTTTAAACCACTTTTTAAAAAATTTCCGGAGAGCATTTTCTAAGGTTTCTAAAACCGTATTTTTGCGGAGTTTTTCGGTTTCATATTATCGTAACATCATCTAGGTTTCTAGTTAGGCTCTGATACCATGAAGGGTTTCCTTAGCACCACTACTAGGGTTTGGTATCATCACTCATGCCATATTTAAAAATTAGAGGGTGCTAAAGAAACTATCCTAGGGATCAAATCAGAAAAACTAGGGTAACACAAAATCTAACACATACCACAAGTAGTTTAGTACTAGGTAAAGAGAATACAACCTTTGTAGCTCCCTTTGCTAGACTCCTTGGCTACATGGAAGTTAGAAGAGGCTTGCTTGAGATCCTCCAAGTCTACGATGATCCACCCGAAGTCCTCTTTGTCTAAGCTCAAAGCTCCATTTGATCAAGAGATGAAGTTCAAGCTAACACTCTAAACTAATGGGCAAGAGTAGTATAGAATGATAATGTGGTTTGTTTTCTAAGTTCAAAACCCTAACTTGATCACTATATTACTCACTAATGAAAGCTAGAGAGCAAGAGAGAGGAGGAAGAAGATGATGGCAAATGAGAGCTCGAGATAATCAAAGAGATAATGATAAAAATGAGAATAGAAATTATATATAATTTCCACTCTCATTCTGAACTCAAGTTAATAAATATCTAGATATTTATTTTGGAGCACTAATGGCCATAGAAAGATAACTCATGGTTAACTTAAGGTTTAGTGAAGGAATAAAATAATCAACCATGAACGATTATCCATTTCCATTAATCTCAAAAATAAATACAAATATATTTACTAACATGTTAGACTTATATTGCCACCATCTAGTGTATCAACAACCATGACACACATGTGTATGCATGTATGTGTGCATGCACATCTATATGCGCATCAATGTAGACATGTGCATACATGCTTGCATACAACAAAAGACAAAAAGGGTCTAAGTGAAAAAGCTAATGGTCAATTTTAAATCAACACTTGATTTAACAAATCGGTGATATCTCATATGACCCGACCAATAGTAAACCGCCCGATTAATATACGGTATCACATACGTGCATTTAATCCGGTCCCCGCGCATATCTCATATGCGCACCACATCGTTTCGCTTGGGCTAGGTAACTCCTTTGTGGGACTCTAAGACTCGTCAATACGCCGGCAGTGGGTTTTGATCATATCAAACACCCCTAAGCAGAAAGAGGTCAGCTAAACGTAACGGCCACCCGGGTATTGAACGATCAGAAGAAAACAAGCGAGCCTGTCAAAACTCCCGTCGAGCCAACCGGCAACACTACCGTACAGTCCGGTATCTTCGTCAGATATTCTGCATATCGAGTCTAGGGATGGTAAAGTCGACCCCAATAACTCAATAAGTCGTGCTAATGAATGGTCTATAACAGATCGAGAAACTACTGATAACACTTATCAGTAAATCTCAACCGCCCTGGCCAGAGGCTTACTGATATTGCCAATAGAGCACTGCACAACATCAACCCCTAATACCGGGAGAGACAAAACGCCTCCTATCGCTCATTGTCTCCATGTGTCTCGGGACTGTACCCAAAAGCCACCTATTTGCACGACTCAGTAGAGCCGTGGTAGGGTGGTAATCAAAGTACAGTGGGAGAACACACAAGACTCTATGACGATCTCGGGTCTACAGACTAACCTGTACCAGTGTCACCTGAGAACTGCCATCTGACGATAGATATAATACCAAATAGGAGTTCTCGGCATGTCCGTCCAGTGTACCTAGTCTCCACTGGGCACCCACATATGATCTCGATCTCAAACATCAATAGATGTGGGAACATTCATCGCCCATCATATGGGTCTAGTATCATATACGCTAGTCTACTCTGGAATATCGATGCCCCGTCTCGATATACCCATGACTAGGGACATTTCAGGATATGGTTATAAACTACAAATGTCCCACTAGTATGATCTCCATCATAATCACAATAGTCAAGCAAATATCCTCAGGGCTTTTCAACATGTGTAAATGAATAAAAGCATGATCAAGTCAACATGTCAGATGAAGAAGAACCAGATAGCATATTATCTTGTCGAGTAAGAATGTCCTCTATATATATACATGTATAAATACATCCACTATCTCATAATGGCCTCTAGGGCATACATATATCCAACAATACTATGATATCTAGGGTGACCGGGTCTGTATATGTGCCAACACTATAAATAAATGCCTATCAGCATGTGGATATCATCCAACAATATAATCAATGTATGTATACGTGTGGATCTCACCCAACCATATCATCAATGTATGTATGCGTGTAGATCCCGTCCACGTGTCAACCAATGACACAACAACATCATGCATGTGAATATCATAAAAGCATATGCATGAAAGTATGAGTATATAAATCAACGTGTGCCCCTCGCGACACATCAAAATCATGGAACCTGGTTGCCCAGCATTGACACTCTAAACATTATGAAATCCGTGTCCAACATCGACACGTAAATGCTCATATCTCGGGCTCCGTCTATCCGGATCAACCATCGGGCTCCGTCAGTCCGGATCAGCCCATATCATCTCTCGAATCCGGTGGGTATCCTCCGGATATCCGCCAAGCCCTAATAGTATCACTGGTAGGTAGTACTCCCGTGCCAGGCTCATCGTCAATTGCGCGACATCCCTTTCTTGCCACAGAGTACCATACCGGGTCCACCATGTACCCGCAATCGACCTCATCCAGCTCCTCGAATCGGGTATCACTGTCATATGTCTCAGAACCGAGAAAACGCATGGTAGACGTATTAAAATATCATATCAAGAGAAACCGGGTTTTTTTAAAACAGTACAGACTTTTTTTGAAATAACCACGGTTCTCAAATCCAGAAATCGCATGAAAACAGCATATCTCAATACGTATAATCGTAACGCATGATGTATACGACATATAACAGAAATGTAAGCATATCCGTATATCATGCAACATGGAACAATAATATGCACATATTGAGGGAAAACCGCTCCTTTAAATGAATCCAGTTTTAAAATATATCCTGCGGTTCCCAGATTCTCCAAAGTCCAATGCAACATCGTATAAAGGTGTATATGTAACTAGAGCAAGTAAATTATGCAAAGAGTCATATCATGATACAGCAATCCTACTGTGTAGTGGCATGGCAATTATCGATGATGAAGTGTGTGAGCCGACCAATCTTTGTACGTGCAACATACGCATCATCGATAATGGTGCAGGTGTACTAGTACAGGTATATGTAATGCGATGAGAGTGACATGAGCGTAGCATAAAGTAAATCGTATGCGAATGCTGACAGGTATACGTATCTAACATGACCGAGTCAGTGAATCTATCAATCGGCATCCAACCTCACAACATTACGTACGGTAAAATCCATCGTACGGCATCCTCTAGTCAAGGATATGTATCAATCATCATAAAACTCATCACATACGGAAAATCATCGTATGGCGGCATCAAACCATTAGGGATCCTATCAACCTATATGACAATGAGGGGTACGGACCTAATGCCACGTACGACATATCACTCAAGATTCACAACATATATATACATATATATACCTATATCCCAGGCCACATCCATAACCATCTCATATCTGGGGACCAACAAAGGTATAAATCATCTCATATCGACTCGCATCCGTATACCGTCACATCAATCAAGTCATCATATCACATCGTATATTCGTTTCATCACATTTATATTCCACATCAAGTCATCTTACATATACATTCTATCCCATACATCAAATGTCATGATACTCTAAAATTCATACTATTCTAGTATAACTACAATCTATAAGTCGTGATTCACATTCACTTTTCACATCCTTATAGCTTTCATCTCATATCTTCATATGTATATATTCAATTATTCATCTTTAACTATCTTTTTAACCATATTCCTAATTTTCAATTCTAGGTTTCTACATCTGTACCCTATAGATTGGTTTCCATCAAAAACTTGTGAGGGTGCTATACGCCATCTACCCGACTTCCCTCGTAGATATAGATCTACTCACCTTGATTCTCGCTTGCTGGAGTCGATGGCACCATGCTCTCCCCATCGTCTCGAATTCCACATGGGGTACCTACAACCAGTACACAATCACAAATGCATATTAAAATCATCGCAGAAAACCAAAATGGCACACATTTCGCTCATAGGTTAAAACATATAGCCTTGCATGCAAAGCACGACTAATAGCCCTAGCCGTTGACGTTCAAACGCCACACGAATGATTTAAACTATCAAATACCAAAACTCAAGTTAAAACGAAGTCGCAAAACAATGCAGCAACTCAAGAAAACAACTCCAGATTTTACCCTAGGTGAAATTAGCCAATTTTGCACATGTTAAGAGCTTTGTTTACTGGAGAATAAGACATAGACCAAGCACAAATGAAATCCAACCCACCCTGGCCGCAATTTGCGTCCAGGAGGAATAAAACTATGGCCTGTAAGTGGATTTAGGGTCCAGGGTCTTCTGTTGGCTTATGGGAGCGCCCCGGCCATCGAACCGTGTCCAAATGCGGAACAAAAATTTTCTAAAACCCGGCGCTACCATTACCCGATTTCCAAGACCGAAACCATTAACCCTAAAACTAGCAAACTAAACACAAGAGATAGAAATGGTTATACTTAATGATCCAAGTCCTTCGGGTCTTCAACCATCTCCATGCGCCTAGTGATGCGGATCGACTTTGGTCGCCGGTCTTCCTTCATCTCCGATAATCCACCCGAGGGAAACGGCACAAGCTCCAGGTTCGCCAAGCGGACCAACCGACTCTCTAGGATTGCTAGTAGTAGAGAGTAAGGGATGTAGGATAGTGTCACTCTAACCTTCTCTCATAATATAATGCTCATAGAACGACCATGGAATATGTGGAGGTGATGAAAGAAAGAATGGCATGAGCTAAATTTGGCTAAGTGTTTTTGGGTGTGTGAATGAGAGTGAGCAAGAGAGAGAGAGCTTTTAGTGTATACGAAAATGAGCAAGCCTCTCCCATCACCAATGTGGCCGGCCCCTCTCTCCTCTTCCACAAAAATAATGCACACCCAAAAAATCTTTTCCAATTTGCAATAAACAAATAACAACCATACCAATCACTACATGTCAGACCATGCTTTGACTCAAGTCCATACCCATGCCATGTCTCCTTTTCCACCTCATTTTAAACATGTGATTCTAAAGAAAATCAATAATGAGGTGGCATCTTCTAGAAGCCATTCCGTATAAATGCGGAATGCTTCCCGGTACATGTATCGAAATACACATACGCGTATTCGTACGAAAATAAGAATAGCCAAAGAGAGAAAATAATTAGTGAGCAATAATACTAGAATACATATATATAAATACATATGTAAATTATTAAATCAAAACCTGATTTAACAATCTGGCTTAATCCTAAGCCGCTAGTATTATCAGCCGTCCGATTAAAATCTATGCAGTCCATGCAGACATTTAATCGGACACCTGTAAGTACCAACATACAACAACTACACCATATCGTCTGAACCGTGAAAACCCTCTGTGTGGGACTTTAAAGACTTGTCAATATGCTGATAGTAGGTTTAACCACAAGCACGTCAGCGGCACTAGCTGTACGTAACTGCTACCCAGGAATTAAGCGAAAGGAAGGCCGACGAGCAAATTCATCCAAACCCCTACTGAGCCTGTCAGTGATAATATCCGTACAGTCCGGTCTGTTCGTCTAAGAGTTTCGCATATTGAGTCTAGGGGGGTGGATAAAGTCAGACCCCTAACAACGCGATAATTCGTGTCGGTATGAAACCCATCACTACCTGAGAAATATCGATCCTGGATCGGTAATTCTCACATACCCCGGCCAAGGATTTCTAGTGATGGCCACCCATGCACTGCATGACATCAACCCCCAATACCGAGAGAGACGAATCACCGACGATCCGCTCACTGTCTCCATGTGGCTCGGGACTGTACCCAACTAAAACCTGTTTGCACGACTGCTTTGAACCGTGGTAGGGTAGTAATCAAAGCACAGTGGGAACTCACACGAGACAAATGATGATCTCAGGTCGATAGACTAACCTGTACACATGTCACCAGGGAACTGCTATCTGACAATAGGTATAATACCAACTAGCATATTCCCGTCGAGTCCGTCCAGTGTACTCATAACCCAATGAGCACCTGTATACTATCTTAGGTGAACAACTGACACCAATGGCTTGTGAGACCGGCCACCACACTTCGTCAGGGTCTAAATAAGTATACACCAGTCTACACTGGAGTATCGATGCCCAGTCTCCATACTCCAATGACTAGGGACATTTAAGGATGTGCTTATAGACCCCCCAGCTCCCACGTATGTGATCGCCATCACAATGCTGGCAGTCAAGCAAGAATCCTATGGGCTTTATCAACATATGATGATAAAGACAAACCAGATAGCATACTATCATCTCGAGTAAGACTGTTTTATCGGTATAGGTCCTCACTCAATCATCATGATCACATAACTGCGACTATGATAATTGCCTTGGGGGCACTATAGCCAACAATTTCCCACTTGCACTTAAGGCTAATTATTGCAATGTCGCATACTCACAGCCCGTGTGATACCGAACACCCAGCTCCTCTACTAATCAGTTTCACAAACGTCATTTGTAAAACTATTGCATTCGAGAAATTGCCTCAGTGAGTGGATCCGCTCCAGTGTTTCTTTCTATGTCTCTCTTTATCTTAACTTCGCGGAGAACACTATCTCCTAAAATGAGCAATACCCGTCTTAGAATATGTCTGGATATCTGATGGGACCCAGTTCACAAAAGAACTCCAAATCCAGCAAACTTCTTAGACTGTATCGTCTACTGAACTCAATCAGTACACTGCGCCATACCATCCTCAGTATCTGCTTGGACCACCTGTCCAAACTATTGCCCTTCGTCAGAGGGAAAACTATAACTCTGACAGTCACTCTGTCATCCAGGTCACCTTGGAAGCCTGGAATGATAACCGTCTCTCAAAGGAGGTCGCCGTTATCAAATCCCTAAAACATCCACTTATGTACATAAACTGCTTCCATTCGTTTTTCTCCAGGATTGGATTAATATATCAACTTATTGCATCTAGTGCAAAAACAACATCTAGTGTGGTACTTGACATGTCACGATTGACTCAATTGCCTAAGCAAGTGATATATCAATCATGCACATCCCTCTCCCTTTAGTCTGTAAGACACCTTTAGAGAGGGTGACTACTTCACCTGCAGGTTCACCACCATGCCAGGAGTCTTCCATTCTAAAATAGTTTTAGAATACTGTCTAAGTACCCAGATTGGGACACTACCCAAATCCAGATCTAAAACCATAGATCTAGTAACCAAAATGCCTGATATAATATCCATATCCTATGTGGAGAAAACACTGTGTGACAACCACAGTACAACCGATCGTAGTATAGGAATTTCACTTCCTATAAAGTGCATCTCATCCTGAATACCAGGACACACACCCTACTACCTTCTTACCAGATCCATCCCCTATTCTGATGAAGTTAAAGCCAATGGCTGTCACATCAAAAATAGATGATCTTTCTCCGATATATCTGCTTTAATCTATAAATAGACATAAGCTACTTGTCCACTATGTTTCCGCTGCTCCCATTGATTATGACAACCCTCTGGCAGAGTCATATACATGTGCACTTCTAAAGCTAGTTTAGAATGACGCTATACTTATCCTCCTGCCGGGTCTCATAGTCTGGAACAACAGTAGTGTCAAGTCTAGGTAAACAAGAACCTCCCTGTCACCGTCCTTGAGGCTACCGAAGTACCTCTCGGGTGCCTGAGGTAACCCTCCATATCTGCGGAGTGGATAATGGAATGTCAGTCCTGATTGAATCTTTAGGTCCTATTAAATTTTCGGTAATCGTTTCTGGTTCTGGAATCACTTCCATTTCTACCATACTACCACTACTGTTTTCTGAAAAAATCCATTTTACTAAAACTGTGGTGAGTTAAGAACAATATCACTATTGATCTTCCTGATGGTAGAAAGTTAACCCTCGTCAAAGCCCGGGATAACCCATAAACAGCCGTTACTGAAACCTGCATTGAGTTTATCCGGATTCGGGTTTTAAGCATCAGCCGGACGACTCCCTATACGTTAACATCGTTAAGATATAAATTGATTCTATATATATCTAATATAGAAACAAAGGCACTAATTTAATTGGAACCGGATTCAAATCATGCAGCTGCCTCCAGTGTATGTCAACCAAATGGAGAGAGGCCGATCAGCGTTACTCAACTTAGGAGTGCATCCAATTATGAATAACCAGAAGAGAAACAAGTTCTTCAAAACCATTACTATCAACTGAATACCTTATACAAGTATCTACATCTTCGATCACCTTGAAGAATCCCGATACTTGCGACACCTGGTTCTCTACTTTATTCTTGTACCTATAACTTCTTAAACTTAGACCTTGTATTTCTACGAAACACTTGTCCAAAACTTGAGAAGTCATAAGTAAACAGAATATCATACGAGGACCAACCCCTGTGTCCTAATAGGCACTGGACAACATACAATACATTGTATAAGTCCCCTGAGTTTAATAACTTAAACCCTGTGCGTCGTAAGTTGAAAACTGTACTATGGTTATGAAGACTTACACCGCTGTTGAATGCTCCTTACCTAACCATCTACTGATATAGGTAAATATCATGGATATAATTTCAAAAAGTTATATCTCACTTTATAAAAAATAAACTGTAGCGTCTTGAAAAGTCGTTTTGGTGTTTTCCTGAAATTCGGTGAAAATTCGGTATTTTTCCGAAAACCGTCTTTCTCGATATTTTGCAGTTTAGGGCTAATTATACTTATAGTGGATAGGTAATTACTTGTTTTTAGTGACTAATGAGTTAATTATGAAATTTTGGTCATTTAAAAATTTTTCCCTATTTTTCATTTTTTTATTATTATTTTAAGCCGGTAAGAAAATACTTTAAATAAGCGATAAATACAAATTTTTCCGGGCTAATTTTAATCTCTAAAATTATGATAATTATAATCTAGTGATAACATGAATTTTTAGTAATTTATTTTGATTTTTAACCAATTTTTATAAATTGAAACGAAATTATTGATTTTTGGGCTAAAACTTGCAATTTTTGAGTTGTAGGGGGCCTTTTTGCATAAAATTTCTTTTGTAAAACCCCTCTATCTTTTCCCTCAGCCCAAGAACAGCCCAAGTCTTGGCCAAGACCAGAAAATTCTGACCTCTCTCTTTCTTGAGTTGTTTCTTAAGTTATTTGATAGTTTATGGATTTAATTTAAATAAAATGGTTAATATATGATACTTTTGACTTTAGAAACTTGACCAAGACTTTTCCTCACTTGCCCACACCCCCCACCTTACCTCCAACCTGACCGAAACTGAACCCTCCCCTTCTTCATCTTTTTCCTTTTCATTTTTCTTCAATTTTCTTCAAAAAATTGCAAGAAAATTCAACAAATATCCATAAATCCTTCTCTTTTTCAACACAAAATCCTTATGCTACCTCTTCTCAAGCCTAATATGGTTGAAATCATGTGGAAAGGAGGCACTTTTGGAGGAAACTTTCTTGCTTGATCTATTGATCAAGAGGTATAAATTCTAGCTTGTTAAATTCTTTGTTTAAGTGCTTATATATTATATGGTTTAGTGATAATTTAGTGTAGTTAATCTAGTTTCCTTAGATTTTGTTTGAAAAATGAACTAGGTTTTGAACCATGATAATTTAATTAAGTTGTTATTTTGTTAATCTAGTTGTTAATGACTAATCTATATAGTTACCTTGTTGTTGTAGTTTCAACTTTGCTAAATTAGTTAACTTTTGAAATGTGAAATTGTTATTTTAGGATTTCAAGAAAAGGTTTTTGTATGGAATTGGTATTTGAAACTTGATTAGTGAGTTGTTTAGGGTTTAGAAACCCTTATTTAGTTGATTAAACCTAATTTGTTAACTAGTATTTTGCTAACCTAAATCTAAGAGATGAACTTGCTAATTGGGGTTGATATCAGTGTTAATTAAGTTTTTCAAGTATGGTTTTTGATTTGCAATGGCTATTTATAAAATCAAGAAAAGGTTTTGTTATGTAAATTAGGTTTTTAAGCTTAGTCAATGGTTTAGAAATTGTGTTTTGGCTAACTTTTTGGTTAGTTTGGAATGTTGGCGTTGGATGGTGTTGACTTGTCGCTATATTGTCGATGTTTGCATCAAATTGCAATTTCTGCTTACTAGATTTTTATAGAAGTTATGTGATGTGTTATTTGTGGTATCTTGATGATTTTGTTGGCTTGTCCTACGACTTTTAGGATGCGTGAGTGCGGTTTTTGGGTAGTCGGGTTTTAGTTTTGCCGGGTGACCCAAATCGGCGTTTTTCGGCAGTTTTTGCGATTTTCGCGTGTGTCCGCGCACTTTGTGCACGTTGTACCCAGCTAGAGAACTTTAGTAGTTTCGTTGGGGTTTTGCGTCGTTCTTGATATGTAACCTTATATTTGATATAAATTACAGGTTCGGTCGCGGAGACGTCTGACGCGGCGCGAAAGGGAAAGGCGGTGATCGGACACAGCTAGCCAGGAATCCCGGTGAGTAGATTTAACATCTACGGGGGACGATCGTCTGGATGGCGCAAGTCGCCCGATAGATTTAGTAAACTGGAAAATAGTAAATTGGATAATCACTTGTGACATTAGAATAATAATACTGGCATGATAATTGCTGCAATTAGGTCAATAGGTTATACCCATATATGCAAACTCAATTGTAGGACACATGCACCATTACCAGGTTTTATATGCAGCACGAGCACTATTCATGTTACACACACACCCTGGTAATTGCCATGCCACCACACTAGATAACCTTTAAATTAAACCTTTTATTAATTGATACTTAAATTGTGTTATTCCCTTAAAATGAAACCCTAGGATTGCTATTCATGTGCATGTACTTCATCATATTCATTGTTCATGCTTAATCCATTTATCACACATCGCAACTTGGTTATTGATATCATACGCATTCATTGTCATTGATATATGCACTTATGAGGATTTTCTTGAGATTTTATGATATTGCTGGATTTCGGGGGAAAGCCGCAAAATTTCCAAACTTATAATATTTTTAAAACATGTAAATTGCGGTTTTCTAGTGATGTAAGTGTCGTCCACCATGAGTTTGCTGTGGCTTTGGAAATCCGTGTCGAGGAGTGGAGGAACCGGCACGGGTACATGGTGGGCCCGGTAAGGTACCCCGGGGCAAGAGGAATGTGGTGATGACGTTGAGCCTGGCAGGGGACGGATTACCTACCGGTGACTGTTTGGGACGGCGGATATCCAGAGGATACCGACCGTGGCCACTAGATGATGAGATATTGATATTTGAGATGGGTCAGCCGGACGGCTGAGGCCAGAGGTACATTTATGAGATTTGAGACAGCTTTTGGGTGTCGTTGCTGGACACCGATTTTCGTCGATTCATTGGCATTATGCTGGCATTCTAAAAGAGTTTCAAAAACAAAAAGAGATAAAATATTTCTTATATATATATACCTATTGAGACCTCAGATTTTCATGTTGCATGCATATTATTACACTGATGTTATATACACACCTGCTAGTGCATCCAGTCTTACCTGTATTTTAGATGCTAAGATACTTGTGTGCATGCATACGATAGCTTTTGTAGATGTTATTTATTACTCACGAGTTGGCAACTCACCCCCGTTGTGCCACAGTCTTTTGCAGGTCCGCTCCGTCAGTTCAGTAGCGGCGGGCGCACTTGTCTTTTGCCTCTTTTGCCTGAGCTCGAGATTTGCTCATAGGTGGGTTATGTTAAATTTTGTACCACCTTGCATATTCTTGTATATTCTTGTATCTAGTGTACTCCATCTACTGTTCTACCAGATATTTGTATATTGACCTAGAGATGAGACTGTGAGGTTGTGGATTTTATGCTGTATTTTGGGGTCGAGCTCACTTGAGCCGACATATTACTTTTTCATGCTTCCTTATGCTTTATTATGCTTTATTATGCTTGTTGTCATTTACATTGCGTGGGATTTGTGACCGCCTTATGGCGAAGAGCTAGCTCCCGCTTGGGGATGCCCTATTTTGTGGATTCATGTATATATTTTGTTGTACCCATTTTTGGGGGTCAGTATTTACAAAGGAGACTCTGCCGAAATTTTCGGGAAAAATTTGTATTGTTTTTAAAAAGTGTTTTACATGACTTATTTGATAACTCGCTTTCAATTGATTGGGTTTTCTTCACTCTTTTGCTTCATTGGTTTTGTTTTCTGGGCTTTGGCTTACTTATTTTACGGACGCCTTTAGACGTTCCGTAAACTTAAGTGCCAGTCACGTTCCGTACCCTGCGGGTCGTGACAAAGTTGGTATCAGAGCGATAGGTTTACCTTTTTGAGTGTAGGATGACCCTTGGTAGATGGAGTAAGTGACTTAAGCAGGGTAACGTAGCGTACGTATGTCCGCGGCATACTTACGATACGGTACTCCGCCTAAGTGACTTTAGGATATACTTGCTTGAAAAAAATTCCTTCTTCAATTCCGTGTATCCTATGATCCTATTGCACTGTTCTTACTATCCGTTTTCCTGTAACAGCCACTATGCCGCCGAAGGCTACGAGGGCACAGAGGGCTGCCGCCAGAGACGAGATTCGAGCTGGCTCGTCCGAGACTAGGACTGAGCAGGGTGGTATGCCTACGCCGCTGGGACAGACCGATCTACCTTCCCCAGGCCGTATGGATAGGCTCGAGACGGGTATGGAGGAGTTGCGACAGATGATGGGAGGCATGCAGGAGCTGCGTCAGATGGTAGGATCCCTAGTTGCAGCCAGTCGTACACCGAGGCAGGATGACGTACCTACTACATCACAGACGACCATGATACCTGCTCCTACTACTACCATCGTGTCCATTCCGGTTTCACTACAGGACTTCATGAGGCTGAGACCTCCAGTATTCACCGGCACCGAGACAGCGGAGGACCCACAGACGTTCCTTGATAGTTTAGCCAGGATCTGCCGTTCGCTGAGATGCTCGGATGATCGATGGGTAGAGCTTGCCAGTTTCCGGCTAGAGGGTCTCGCGCAGACATGGTGGGAGTCAGTCTTGAGAGGTCGAGCTGCAGATCTGCCGCCTATGACTTGGGCCGAGTTTACAGCGGTCTTTCTAGCCCGTTTCCTTCCAGAGAGCGTTCGTGACGCCAGAGCTCGCAGTTTCGAGGCCTTAGTCAAGACACCTGGGATGACGGTGTCTGAGTATGACATCCAGTTTACTCAGTTGTCCCGATATGCTCAGTATTTGGTGGATACCGAGGAGAAGATGGTGAAGAGGTTCGTACAGGGACTTGATGCCCAGCTATACCTTGCCATTGGCGCCCAGCATTACGACACTTATTCAGCGGCTATGGATACGGCATTGCGGATGGAGGCACGCATATCACAGACTCCGGCCGTTTCTGGGCCGAAGAGGATGCGCACCGATGTACCATCTCAGAGACAGCGCGCCAGATTCTTTCCGAGAGATAGGCCTGGCAGAGGATTTGGGCGGGGACAGTTATATGGTTCTTATCCCCAGAGGCAGCAGCCGTCACCAGGATGTTTTGGGTGCGGGAGTCTGCATCATCTTGTCAGAGACTGTCCGGTGAGACGACAGGGAGCAGCGGCAGTTCCGCACGTGACCCTACCACCATCACCACCCCTTCCTCAGAGAGCCCTACTTCCTACCCCAGGCGATGCTCCACGCCAGTTAGGTGCACCGAGAGGCCGTGGACGCGGCGGTCCTGTTCAGAGAGGACGAGGAGGCAGAGGCCGAGGTCGAGGTCAGCCCGCTATCGGTGGAGGACAGGCCCGAGTTTTTGCTTTGACACCGCAGGATGCGCAGGCATCCAATGCCGTTGTGACAGGTACTTTGCCAGTTTGTTCTTTCGACGCACGGGTGTTATTCGACCCAGGTTCCACACATTCGTACGTATCTACACACTTTGCACCGATGTTGGGCCGTGAGTCGTCGTCGTTAGATCAGCCGCTTGTTGTTGTTACTCCGGTAGGCGAGTCGTTTGTCGCTCGTTTTGTATTTCATTTGTGTTCCGTTCGTATCGGGGAGAGGGATTCATCAGTTGATTTGATACTCCTCGATACGTTGGACTTTGATGTGCTTCTGGGCATGGATTGGCTAGCCACTTGTTATGCTTCGGTGGACTGCCGTGAGAAGGCAGTCAGATTTAGCTTTCCGGGAGAGCCAGTCCTTGTTATTCAGGGAGACCGCAGTGTCGCCCTTCCCAGCTTAATTTCTTCTCTTCGCGCTGGTCAGCTCTTGCGGAAGGGATGTAAGGGATTCTTAGCGTGTATTTGTGATACTCGAGCTGCAGAGGTTCCGTTGGACCAGGTCCCGGTAGTTTGTGAGTTCCCTGATGTTTTCCCTGATGAGCTACCTGGGCTACCGCCTGAGCGCGATGTTGAGTTCTGCATTGATTTGATTCCCGGTTCGGGGCCTATTTCTATACCACCGTATCGGATGGCCCCGGCAGAGCTTCGAGAGCTGAAGGAGCAGTTGCAGGATTTGTTGGATAAGGGGCTTATTCGACCGAGTGTTTCTCCGTGGGGTGCTCCGGTCCTGTTTGTCAAGAAGAAGGATGGAAGTTTGCGCTTATGTATCGACTACCGCCAGCTGAACAAAGTTACCGTTCGGAACAGATATCCGTTGCCGCGCATTGATGATTTGTTCGACCAACTTCAGGGTGCGGGGTATTTTTCGAGGATCGACTTGCGATCAGGATACCATCAGCTGCGAGTTCGACAGGAGGATATACCGAGGACAGCTTTCCGTACACGCTATGGCCACTACGAGTTTTTGGTGATGTCGTTCGGACTCACCAACGCCCCAGCAGCATTCATGGATTTGATGAACCGTACATTCAGGCCGTATCTTGACTTGTTCATCATCGTGTTTATCGACGATATCTTGGTGTACTCCCGGAGCAGAGAGGAGCACGAGCAGCACTTGCGGATTACGTTACAGACTCTGAAGGAGCATCAGCTGTTCGCGAAGTTCTCCAAGTGTGCTTTCTGGCTGGACAGCGTCGGATTCTTGGGTCACGTGGTTACGAGAGACGGCATTTGTGTGGACCCGAAGAAGATTGAGGCTGTTCAGCAGTGGCCCCGACCTACATCGGTTACTGAGATCCGTAGTTTTCTAGGCTTGGCGGGCTACTACAGGCGTTTTGTTCAGGACTTCTCCCGTATAGCTGCACCGTTGACCAGTTTGACCCGGAAGGGAGTTCCTTTCGTTTGGACAGAGGAGTGCGAGCGCAGTTTTCAGCAGCTACGGACATGTTTGACTACGGCGCCGGTATTATCTTTACCTTCGGGATCAGGCGGATTTGTTGTCTACTGTGATGCTTCGCGAGTGGGATTAGGATGCGTTTTGATGCAGCATGGCCGGGTGATCGCTTATGCTTCTCGGCAGTTGAAGAAGCATGAACAGAACTACCCCACTCATGATTTGGAGATGGCTGCAGTGGTCTTTGCACTGAAGATTTGGCGACATTACCTTTACGGCGAGTCATGTCAGGTATTCACCGATCACAAGAGCTTAAAGTACATATTTCAGCAGCGAGACCTGAACCTCAGACAGCGTCGTTGGATGGAGTTGGTGAAAGACTACGACTGCGAGATCTTATATCACCCCGGCAAGGCAAATGTGGTGGCAGATGCGTTGAGTAGGAGGCCCGGAGGTAGTCTATCCTTTTTGCGCGCAGTTCAGAGGCAGTCGTCAGCAGATTGGCAGACGTTATGCGACAGCCGAGTTGAGTTCGAGTTCACTCAGACAGGGGGACAGCTCGCGCATGTTCGTGCACGCCCACAGTTGCTTGACCGTATATATGAGGCGCAGCGCAGTGACGACCGTTGCTCAGAGATCATGGCACAGATGGGACAGGGCAGATTTTCCGAGTTCATGGTTGACGATCAGGGGATTTTACGATATGGATCTAGACTGTGCGTACCAGATGCTGATGGATTGCGGCGCGACATTCTCGAGGAGGCACACCGATCAGTGTATAGTGTCCACCCCGGTTCCACCAAGATGTACCATGATATGAGAGAGACCTACTGGTGGGACGGGATGAAGAGGGACATTGCGGAGTTCGTTTCGAGATGCCTGACTTGTCAGCAAGTCAAGGCCGAGCACCAGAGGCCCGCAGGAGAGCTACAGCCGTTACCCATTCCAGAGTGGAAATGGGAGCAGATTTCGATGGACTTCGTTGTGGGTCTACCCAGGACCAGTCGAGGGTACGACTCCATCTGGGTGATCGTGGATAGATTGACGAAAGCGGCTCACTTCCTTCCAGTGAAGACGACTTTCAGCTTCGCTCAGTATGCTCAGCTCTATATTGACGAGATCGTGCGACTACATGGCGTACCGACTTGTATCGTGTCAGATCGAGGCACTCAGTTCACCAGCCGACTTTGGCAGAGACTTCAGGAGGCTTTGGGCACTCGTTTGAGCTTCAGCACAGCGTTTCATCCGCAGACAGATGGACAGTCAGAGCGGACCATTCAGACTGTCGAGGACATGCTCAGAGCGTGCGTTTTAGACTTTGGTGGTAGCTGGGATCGTCATTTACCTCTAGTGGAGTTCTCCTACAACAACAGCTTCCAGGATACTATTCAGATGGCACCTTTCGAGGCATTGTATGGGAGGAGATGCAGATCGCCCGTTTGTTGGACAGAGCTCAGCGAGAGCAGCATTTTGGGGCCGCAGCTTGTTGAGGAGACGACAGCGAAAATACAGTTGATCCGAGACCGGATGAGAGCGGCTCAGAGCAGGCAGAAATCGTATGCAGACAGGCGCCGTCGCAGATTAGAGTTCGCAGTTGGCGACCATGTTTTTCTGAAGGTCTCACCGATGAAGGGCGTGATGCGTTTTGGGCGAAAGGGGAAGCTTAGCCCTAGATTCGTAGGTCCCTTCGAGATCCTCGAGCGTGTCGGCGCTGTTGCATATCGTTTGGCTCTTCCACCCAGCTTTCCCGATGTTCACCCCGTTTTTCATGTTTCGATGCTCCGCAAGTACCTTCACGACCCTTCGCATGCGATTCAGCACCCGACAGTCCAGCTAGAGCGCGACCTTTCCTTTGCAGAGCAGCCGGTGGCCATCCTAGATCGGCAGGTGAAGAAGTTGAGATCGAAGATTATACCAACCGTCAAGGTCCTTTGGCGTAGCCCGAGCAGCGAGGAGGTTACCTGGGAGACCGAGGGCGAGATGAGGAAGAAATATCCCCATCTCTTTGAAGGTACGCGTAGCTATATTTTTAAATTCGGGGACCGAATTTCTTTAAGGGGGGAAGATTGTAGCGTCTTGAAAAGTCGTTTTGGTGTTTTCCTGAAATTCGGTGAAAATTCGGTATTTTTCCGAAAACCGTCTTTCTCGATATTTTGCAGTTTAGGGCTAATTATACTTATAGTGGATAGGTAATTACTTGTTTTTAGTGACTAATGAGTTAATTATGAAATTTTGGTCATTTAAAAATTTTTCCCTATTTTTCATTTTTTTATTATTATTTTAAGCCGGTAAGAAAATACTTTAAATAAGCGATAAATACAAATTTTTCCGGGCTAATTTTAATCTCTAAAATTATGATAATTATAATCTAGTGATAACATGAATTTTTAGTAATTTATTTTGATTTTTAACCAATTTTTATAAATTGAAACGAAATTATTGATTTTTGGGCTAAAACTTGCAATTTTTGAGTTGTAGGGGGCCTTTTTGCATAAAATTTCTTTTGTAAAACCCCTCTATCTTTTCCCTCAGCCCAAGAACAGCCCAAGTCTTGGCCAAGACCAGAAAATTCTGACCTCTCTCTTTCTTGAGTTGTTTCTTAAGTTATTTGATAGTTTATGGATTTAATTTAAATAAAATGGTTAATATATGATACTTTTGACTTTAGAAACTTGACCAAGACTTTTCCTCACTTGCCCACACCCCCCACCTTACCTCCAACCTGGCCGAAACTGAACCCTCCCCTTCTTCATCTTTTTCCTTTTCATTTTTCTTCAATTTTCTTCAAAAAATTGCAAGAAAATTCAACAAATATCCATAAATCCTTCTCTTTTTCAACACAAAATCCTTATGCTACCTCTTCTCAAGCCTAATATGGTTGAAATCATGTGGAAAGGAGGCACTTTTGGAGGAAACTTTCTTGCTTGATCTATTGATCAAGAGGTATAAATTCTAGCTTGTTAAATTCTTTGTTTAAGTGCTTATATATTATATGGTTTAGTGATAATTTAGTGTAGTTAATCTAGTTTCCTTAGATTTTGTTTGAAAAATGAACTAGGTTTTGAACCATGATAATTTAATTAAGTTGTTATTTTGTTAATCTAGTTGTTAATGACTAATCTATATAGTTACCTTGTTGTTGTAGTTTCAACTTTGCTAAATTAGTTAACTTTTGAAATGTGAAATTGTTATTTTAGGATTTCAAGAAAAGGTTTTTGTATGGAATTGGTATTTGAAACTTGATTAGTGAGTTGTTTAGGGTTTAGAAACCCTTATTTAGTTGATTAAACCTAATTTGTTAACTAGTATTTTGCTAACCTAAATCTAAGAGATGAACTTGCTAATTGGGGTTGATATCAGTGTTAATTAAGTTTTTCAAGTATGGTTTTTGATTTGCAATGGCTATTTATAAAATCAAGAAAAGGTTTTGTTATGTAAATTAGGTTTTTAAGCTTAGTCAATGGTTTAGAAATTGTGTTTTGGCTAACTTTTTGGTTAGTTTGGAATGTTGGCGTTGGATGGTGTTGACTTGTCGCTATATTGTCGATGTTTGCATCAAATTGCAATTTCTGCTTACTAGATTTTTATAGAAGTTATGTGATGTGTTATTTGTGGTATCTTGATGATTTTGTTGGCTTGTCCTACGACTTTTAGGATGCGTGAGTGCGGTTTTTGGGTAGTCGGGTTTTAGTTTTGCCGGGTGACCCAAATCGGCGTTTTTCGGCAGTTTTTGCGATTTTCGCGTGTGTCCGCGCACTTTGTGCACGTTGTACCCAGCTAGAGAACTTTAGTAGTTTCGTTGGGGTTTTGCGTCGTTCTTGATATGTAACCTTATATTTGATATAAATTACAGGTTCGGTCGCGGAGACGTCTGACGCGGCGCGAAAGGGAAAGGCGGTGATCGGACACAGCTAGCCAGGAATCCCGGTGAGTAGATTTAACATCTACGGGGGACGATCGTCTGGATGGCGCAAGTCGCCCGATAGATTTAGTAAACTGGAAAATAGTAAATTGGATAATCACTTGTGACATTAGAATAATAATACTGGCATGATAATTGCTGCAATTAGGTCAATAGGTTATACCCATATATGCAAACTCAATTGTAGGACACATGCACCATTACCAGGTTTTATATGCAGCACGAGCACTATTCATGTTACACACACACCCTGGTAATTGCCATGCCACCACACTAGATAACCTTTAAATTAAACCTTTTATTAATTGATACTTAAATTGTGTTATTCCCTTAAAATGAAACCCTAGGATTGCTATTCATGTGCATGTACTTCATCATATTCATTGTTCATGCTTAATCCATTTATCACACATCGCAACTTGGTTATTGATATCATACGCATTCATTGTCATTGATATATGCACTTATGAGGATTTTCTTGAGATTTTATGATATTGCTGGATTTCGGGGGAAAGCCGCAAAATTTCCAAACTTATAATATTTTTAAAACATGTAAATTGCGGTTTTCTAGTGATGTAAGTGTCGTCCACCATGAGTTTGCTGTGGCTTTGGAAATCCGTGTCGAGGAGTGGAGGAACCGGCACGGGTACATGGTGGGCCCGGTAAGGTACCCCGGGGCAAGAGGAATGTGGTGATGACGTTGAGCCTGGCAGGGGACGGATTACCTACCGGTGACTGTTTGGGACGGCGGATATCCAGAGGATACCGACCGTGGCCACTAGATGATGAGATATTGATATTTGAGATGGGTCAGCCGGACGGCTGAGGCCAGAGGTACATTTATGAGATTTGAGACAGCTTTTGGGTGTCGTTGCTGGACACCGATTTTCGTCGATTCATTGGCATTATGCTGGCATTCTAAAAGAGTTTCAAAAACAAAAAGAGATAAAATATTTCTTATATATATATACCTATTGAGACCTCAGATTTTCATGTTGCATGCATATTATTACACTGATGTTATATACACACCTGCTAGTGCATCCAGTCTTACCTGTATTTTAGATGCTAAGATACTTGTGTGCATGCATACGATAGCTTTTGTAGATGTTATTTATTACTCACGAGTTGGCAACTCACCCCCGTTGTGCCACAGTCTTTTGCAGGTCCGCTCCGTCAGTTCAGTAGCGGCGGGCGCACTTGTCTTTTGCCTCTTTTGCCTGAGCTCGAGATTTGCTCATAGGTGGGTTATGTTAAATTTTGTACCACCTTGCATATTCTTGTATATTCTTGTATCTAGTGTACTCCATCTACTGTTCTACCAGATATTTGTATATTGACCTAGAGATGAGACTGTGAGGTTGTGGATTTTATGCTGTATTTTGGGGTCGAGCTCACTTGAGCCGACATATTACTTTTTCATGCTTCCTTATGCTTTATTATGCTTTATTATGCTTGTTGTCATTTACATTGCGTGGGATTTGTGACCGCCTTATGGCGAAGAGCTAGCTCCCGCTTGGGGATGCCCTATTTTGTGGATTCATGTATATATTTTGTTGTACCCATTTTTGGGGGTCAGTATTTACAAAGGAGACTCTGCCGAAATTTTCGGGAAAAATTTGTATTGTTTTTAAAAAGTGTTTTACATGACTTATTTGATAACTCGCTTTCAATTGATTGGGTTTTCTTCACTCTTTTGCTTCATTGGTTTTGTTTTCTGGGCTTTGGCTTACTTATTTTACGGACGCCTTTAGACGTTCCGTAAACTTAAGTGCCAGTCACGTTCCGTACCCTGCGGGTCGTGACATAAACGTACAGATATATCAGTTAGAAATTGGTGCATAACAAAGAATATTCAAAACCAAATACTTGCCGTCCGGCAAACAACCCATGTGATTTCCTCAAATATCACCAATTACAACGAATTCTGATATAATGAGGATGATACCTAATTCCCAACAATTTACTCCCACTCATCATCTGTAAAACCATACAGATGTGAGGATCAAAACTGGTAAATACATACCCAGGAGTAAAGACCTAATTGGGAAATCAGTTTTCAATTAACAACGCATAGTGCAACTGAAACATTAAAATGTTTTGTAGGGGTATCCTGGTATTCCTAGTAATGCCTCTTCCATTATCCAGATTCATGACTGAAACCATATATTTCCTTGTCATCTCTCCAAATCCCTTTATTTGTCTTTAGTCGTTACCTTCTGTACACCATTGTTAGGCTTAAATGGTTTTCTTCCTTCCCTACCATTCGGCACCATCCTATGGTTTGGAGGACGACTATCCAATAAGTGTAATGGTTATACTCTCCTAATCCTAGGAGCACTCGCAACCTGAGAGAAGGTAAAGATAAAAGACAACTGAATAAACCTTATTCCTATTTCTCCTGAACCAGAATCCATCCTCGAAAAAGTTCTTTCGAGTTCGTATATAACCATACGATAAATTTATCCAATGGAATTAGATGTTCGTAGTAATACGGAGTGTTCTGGAGAAATACAAAGGTGAAGTAGGAGTGGCGTTGAAAAACTTGGTTTGGTCGTGAATAGCAGTCGCAATTTACTTTGCCCTCTTTCTAATCCCTTTATTTGTCTTTACTTATTATCTTCTGTACACCACACTTAGGCTAATTGGTTTTCATCATTCCCTACCTTTCGGCACCTACCTATGGTTTAGAAGAAGACTATCCAATGTGCTTAATAGGTGTACCGTCTCCTAATCCTAGGAGCCCTAACAACCTGAGAGAAGGTAAAAGGAAAAGACAACTGAATAATCCTATTCTTTTTCTCCAGAACAGGAAACTATCCTCGAAACAATTCCTTCGAGGTCGTATATAACCATACGATGGTTTTTGTTGGAGATAGTGCCCTCAGAGTCAATTATTGGATCACAGGCACGTGATTGCAATGATTGAGGGAGGACCTATCCCGGTAGGACAGTCTTACTCAAGATGATAGTATGCTATCAGGTTTATCTTTATCATCGTGTACTGCTTTAGGTGACCTTACGAGTCACAATTACACGTTGATAGAGGCCCTAGGATTCTTGCTTGACTACGAGCAGTATGAGGGCGATCATATACGTGAGAGCTGGAGTCTATGAGCACATCCTTAAAAGGTCCCTAGTCGTGGGAGTTTCGAGACAGGGCATCGATACTCCAGAGTAGACTAGTGTATACAGTCGAGACCCCGACGAGGGGCGGTGGCCGGTCTCACAAGCCATTGGTGTCAGTTGGTTCACCTAAGATGTATACAGGTGCTCATTGGGTTATGAGTACACCGGACAGGACTCGCCGGGAACCTGCTAGTTGGGATTATACCAGACGTCATATAGTAGTTCCCAGGTGACATGTGTACAGGTTAGTTCATCGACCTGAGATCGCCATTTGTCTCGTGTGAGTTCCCACTGTGCTTTGATTACTACCCTACCACGGCTCAAAGGAGTCGTGCAAACAGGTTTTAGTTGGGTACAGTTCCGAGCCACATGGAGGCAGTGAGCGGATCTGCAGGGGTTCGTCTCTCCCGTATTGGGGGTGAGGTCGCGCTGTGTCTAGGAGAGCCATTACACAAAGCCCTCGGCCGAGGCTGGAGATTTACTGGTAGGTATTCCAGTAGTATCTCAGGGTCTTCTGGGCTTCACTCCGACACGACTTGTACCGCTTTTGGGGGTCTGACATTTACCAACCCCCTAGGCCCGCCATGCGATACTCATAGACGAACGGACCGGACTGTACGGATATTGTCACTGACAGGCTCAGTAGGGTGTCAGGATGAGTTCGCTCATCGACGTCCCTTTTGGTCAATAGCTGGTGGCCCGTCACGTATGGCTAATACCTCTGACGTGCTAGTGGTTAAATCCACAGCCATAGTATTGACGAGTCTTTAGAGTCCACCACACACTCTGTTACTTAAGTTTCGGGCGAAACGCTGTAGAGGCCGTATGGAGATATGGCAGGGTTCGATCAGATACGTGCGGTATTGCACGGATCGTGATCGGACGGATTTTACTAGCCGGCTTTGGCTTAAGCCGGATCCTAGTATTAGACAGTGTAGATTTTGTCTCTTTGCATTTGTGTTCAATGGGAATACAAATGCGGGCATGTATATGCAACAGCGGGGTTTTTCCTGTAATTTATTACGGGATCAGTTTTCTAAAGTTGCCAGTTTGCATTCTGTTCCGGCCGATTTTCCTTTGTTCCTTCACGGCCGGACTTTCCGATAGAAGGGAGTTATTTGCAAGTTTGCAAATAACTTATTGTGGAGGGGTTTCTTGCATATTGGTGGCATCATGATAGTTATTCATCATGAGATTCTTTTTCCTTCTTATCACTTGCATTGTTCATGATGGTTAATGAGAAGAGATTGATTTGCTTTGGATGTGGTCACCCCTTCATGTTTCCTACACTCACCTCCCTTGTTGCATTATTCTTTTTTCCTCCTCCATTCTTTAAGGGGGGCCGGCCACACAATTGAGGGAGGGGAGAGAGCTTCATTTTTGTATGAGGGAAAATGTTTCATCTCATCTTTGATGCTACCAAATTCCTAAGCTCATTTCCATAGTTGATTTCTTCACCTCCATTTCACCATGGCAACCTCATAACCCCAAAAGAGACAAGCTTCTACACTAGTCTGCAGCAAACCTTGGACGCGTCGGCCAGCCAACTTCGCGCCCGAGTTGCCTCGGTCCAGAGGTGGGAGCCCGTAAAAGAAATCGGCTACGTGGTGCCCTTTCCGATGAGAAGACGACGAATGGTGATTCCGCGGGAGATCGGGACGACGACGAGAAGACCGAAGGACACGGATCGCTCGGTATATCTCTCACCCCATCTCTAGTTAGCTAGTATAGGTTAATGGTTACGATCCGGGTATATTGTCCGCGGTAGCGGCAGTTTAAAAGTAAAGAAAATTTTTGATTCCGCATTTTGGCCTCGAGTAGACGGCCGGGGCGCTGCCGTGGCGCAACATGGTATCAAAGCCACGCCATTAACCTTGCCTAGCTTGTTCTAGTGTGTTTACATGTTCAATCGAACGGACTTTCCGAAAACCCGTTTTCATTTGCACAGTTTTCTGTCGAAATTTTTTTGCCTCCAAAAATTTTTCAGTACATTGCAGTGACATGTGCAGGGAATTCTAAGCATTCTGTGAAAATTTGGTAGCGTGATCTCACTATTCCACCGCGGAATCGCGGCCAAACCGACGTATTTACGGCGGTTCCGCGGCCATTTTTACTATTCATTGGACCAATTTTTTGCAGTGAGCTCCTGGGTTGAAAATGGGGTTTTTGGAATATTCTTTTTGGGCCTAGACTCTCTTTAAGTGCTACAGTATTGCTTGGGGCCCACTTCGATAAATTTGATCGATCGAAAAGTTTAAACACATTAGTTCACAGTATTTACATTATATCTGCGACCGTGAATGTCACTCGATCGGTAAATCCAGTCTATCTGTTGTAGCCCTTTTAGACGGATTTGCGAACGTGACATTCACGTTGATGTTCTGTGTTGTGCTGTGATGTTGCGGATCGGTCGTGGGGGATAGCCTGGATGCAATGCTAGTACTGTTTTGTTTTATATGTACATTTGATATTACGGGGCGAGCGTCCGACATGTGGACTGCCGTCACTTCCTGTTTGTATTATTCTTTTGGGGCACGACCAGGTTGCGGTCGATGTACCCGTTGTATGTATATTTTTACTTTCTGTACTAGGATTACCCCAAGGTGGGGTGCAGGGATAGCCGGGTTCTAGAGGGCAACGAGCCCGCATCTCATGGCATTGAGACGGAGGGGGCTTTACTCTAGAATTGGCGGGTTGTTCGCCGCACTCGTAGGGGGTACAGGTTGGCCCAAGGAGGGGTGCCCAAGTTACCGGATTCCGTGAAGTGCTGGGTGGTCCACTGACGTTGCTGAAGGGGGCTGCCTCGGTTCAGGTTTTGGCGGGTAACTTGCCGCGCCCGTAGGGGTCTAGGATTTCATTGCACAGGCTATCCACACGACCAGGGGAACGTCGGGTTTCAGCAGCGGCTCTGTGAAACCCGGGGCTTCCAGATATCTGTATTATTCTGTGATGCTGGTTATCTTTCTGTGATGTTGCTTTTTATCACGCCTTGAGTGAAATATTATATATTGATATATATACTAGTAGATGTTGTATATGTTTTTCATCCGCGCTAGTCCAGTCCCTGCTCTGTCGTTAGTTAAGTTACCTAACGGGTGATGATGGGACCCAGTGGCGAATGCGGATGGCATATACGTACATCATTATTTTCGTTCTTTATTGGTGTGATCAATTGATGGGACCGCGTTGATTCGGATCAATGCAAGCTAAACAAACCTATTCTGATGTTGTTGGAACATTTTTCAAAAACCTGTTATTGCAAGGACGTTCACTTTTGTTTTGCATCGTGGTATTCGGTTGGAATATCGTGCTCCTCAGTCGACGAGGCAAGGGCCGAGATCCCTTCACCGGGAGTGACCCCTTGGACAGAAGTTTGCGTCAGGGCAATAACTTTACTATAGCCGATTACTTTTGCTTTGCATCGTGGTATTCAGTTGGAATATCCTGCACCTCATTCTACAGGGAAAGAGCCGAGATCCCTTCACCGGGAGTGACCTCTTTAGCAAAGGTTTTCGTCACTGTATTTTTATAAAAAAAAAACTATGCAGTTCCTTCAACAATATCAAGTTCATTACGTTAAAAGTTTTTCGCCAAAAACTAGACGTAGCCCTCCGTCATTTCTTACAAGTATTACTTAGTATTCGTGCTGCGTTTGTTGACTGTGTCAAGGCGTAGTGTGCGGTATCTAAGTAGTGTTTGTTTGCAGCATATTAATAGGATTGGTTAGGACAGTCGTGCGGCCTTGTTGACTGTGTCAAGGGCCCGTACGGGTGGGTTTAATGCAATCCAGGATAATGACGGGTTGAACTTGACTAGGACTCTTTGATTTGTTGACTGTGTCAAGGTCACTTGGGTCCTAGGGGTAAAAATCACATCGGGAGTTTCTAAAGAAACTGAAACTTGCCAGGCATGCGCATAACTTCTGGAGTGTGGTGACGTGAGTGGATTCCGTCACGTTGTCATGCGATGATAGTTGGATCCCGATTCCCACTGATGAGTTGGTTTACTCCTCGGGTGATCCCGACTAATTCTTCTTTCAGGTTTGGGGAAGAATTTGACGTTACAGTGGGAGGTTTCCAGATTAGATAGAGTGATAACCATTCTGATCTAGGTTAGAGTGCACGCTGAGTGTTTCTTTTCTCTCTCTCTTTGGCAGCGACCATTAACCCGACCCTAGACTATGACTCAGTGACCAAGTTGACCGAACCTTCTTAACACTGGCTTTTGGATTGTCAGCGTTGCAGACCTCATTGCCACTCCTACTTTTACCCTTTTCTCCAGGACACCCCGTATTACTACGAACGTCCACTTCCATTGGACAAAACCATCGTATGGTTATATGGTTAAATACGAACTCGAAGTTATTCGAGGATGGTTTCCGGTTCTGGAGAAAAAGAATAGGACTATTCAGTTGACTTTTCCTTTTACCTTCTCTCTCAGATTGCGAGTACTCCTTGGCTTAGGAGATAGTACACCTATTACGCAAATTGGATAGTCTTCTTCCAAACCATAGGCAGGTGCCGAACGGTAGGGAATGTAGAAAACCAATTACCCTAAATGGTGTACAGAAGGTATTAAGTTAAGACAAAGAAAGGGATTAGTAAAAGGGCAAAATAAATTGCGACTGCTATTCACGACCAAACCAAGTATTTCTTCGCCAATCCTAAATCACCTTTGTATTTCTCCAGAACACTCCGTATCACTATGAAGATCCCAAGTTTATTGGATAATCCATCGTATGGTTATATACGAACTCGAAAGGAACTTGTTCCAGTTCGGGGATGGATCCTGGTTCAGGAGAAATAGGAATAAGGTTTATTCGGTTGTCTTTTATCTTCACCTTCTCTCGCATTGCGAGTGTTCCTAGGATTAGGACAGTACACCCATTATGCTTATTGGATAGTCTTCTTCCAAACCATAGGCTGGTGCCGAACGGTAGGGAAGGAAGAAAACCATTTGGCCTAAAGGGTGTACAGAAGGTAATGACTAAAGACATATAAAGGTATTTGGAGAGGTGGCAAAGAATTATACGGTTACAGTTGTAAATCTGGATAATGGAAGAGGCATTACTAGGAATACCGCGATGCCCCATCGAAACATTTCAATGTTTCAGTTTTTCCGTGTACTGTTAAAAGAAAACTGATTTCCCAATTAGACACTTGCTCCAGGGTATGTATTTACCAGGTTTGATTCTCACATCTGTATGGTTTTACAGATGATGAGTGGGAGTAAGTTATTGGAAATTAGGTGATCATCCTCATTATATCGGAATTAGATGTAATCGGTGATATTTGAGGAAATCACCTGGGTTGTTTGCCGGACGACAAATATTTGGTTTTAAATATCCGTTGTTATGCACCAATTTCAAATGGATATATCTGTACGTCTATTTTTATAGAGTGAGATATACCTTTTTGGAATTATGTCTGTGACATTTACCTATATCAGTGGATGGTTAGGTAAGGAGCATTGAACAGCGGTGTAATTCTTCATTACCATAGTACAGTTTTCGACCTACAACACAGGGAATGAGTTATTACACTCAGGGGACTTATACAGAGTATTGTATGTTGTCCAGTGTCCATTAGGACAGAGGGGTTGGTCCTCGTACTATATTCTGTTTACTTTTAACCTCTCTAGTTCTTAGACATGTGTTTCGTAGAAACACAGGGTCTGAGTTTTGAGGAGTTATTGGTATAAGAATAGAGTAGAGAACCAGGTTTTGCAAGTATCGGGATTCTTCAAGGTGATCGAAGATTTAGATACTTGTGTATGGTATTCAGTTGATAGTAATGAGAACTTGCTTCTCTTTCAGGTTACTCGTAATTGGAAGCATTCCTAAGTTGAGTAACGCTGATCGGCCTCCTTCCATTTAGTTAACATGCACTGGTGACAGCTGCATGATTTGAATCTGGTTCAATTAAATCAGTGCCTCTGTTCCTGTATTTGATATAGAACAGTTCGTATCTTAACGATGTTAAGGTACGGGGAGTTTTCCGGCTTATGCTTAAAACCAGACTCCGGATAACTCAAGGCACGTTTCTATAATGGCTGTTTGTGGGTTGACCCAGGCTATGACGAGGGTTGACTTTCTACCATCTGGAAGATCAATAGTGATATTGTTCTTGACTCGCCACATTTTTAAAAGAAATGGATTTTTTCAGGAAAACAGTAGTGGGAGTATGGTAGAACTGGACGTGATTCCAGAACCGCAAACGATTACTGAAGATTTGATAAGAACCTAAACATTCAATCTGATTTGATATTTTATTGGCCACTCCGCAGATATGGTGGGTAACCTCAGGCACCCGAGAGGTACTTCGGTATGCTCAAGGACGGTGGCAGGGAGGTTCTTGTTTACCCAGACTTGCCATTGCTGTTATTCCAGACTGTGAGACCCGGCAGGAGGATGAGTATAGCGTCGTTCTAAACTAGCTTTAGAAGTGTACGTCTATATGACTCTGCCAGAGGGTTGTCGTAGTCAGTGGGAGCAACGGAAGCACAGTGGGCAAGAGGCTTATGTCTATTTATAGACTTAAGCAGATATAGCGGAGATAGATCATCTATTTCTGATGTGACAGTCATAGGTTTGACTTCATCAGAATAGGGGATGGATCTGTTAAGAAGGTAGTAGGGTGTAATGTCCTGGTATTTGGATGACATACACAGAGTAGGAAGTGATATTCCAACACTACGATCGGTTATACTTTGGTTGTCACACAGTAGTTTCTCTACATGGGACTTGGATATTATATCAGACATTCTGGTTACTAGATCTATGGTTTTAGATCTAGATTTGGGTGGTTTCCCAATCAGGGTACTTAGACAGCATTCTATGAGTATTTAGAATGGACGACTCCTGGCACGGTAGTGTACCTGCAGGTGATGGAGTCACCCTCTCTAAAGGTGTCTTACAGACTAAAAGGGAGAGGGATACGCATGATTGGCAGATCACTTGGTTAGGCAATTGAATCAATCATGAGATGTCAAGTACCACACCAGATGTTGTTCTTGCAGTACATGCAATAAGTTGATATTAATCCAATCCTGGAGAAACAATCGGAAGCAGCTTTAGAATATAAGTGAATGTTCTAGGGATTTGATAACGGCAGTCTCCTTTAGGAGACGGTTATCATTCCAGGCTTCCAAGGTGACCTGGATGGCAGAGTGGCTGTCAGAGTTATAGTTTTCCCTCTGACGAGGGGCAGTATTTTGGACAGGTGGTCCAGGCGGATACTGAGGGAGGCATGGCGCGGGATACTGATTAAGTTCAGTTGACGATACAGTCTAAGAAGTTTGGATTTGGAGTTCATTTATGAGCTAGGTCCCATCAGACATCCAGACACATTCTGAGACAGGTATTGCTCATTTCGGGAGATGGCTTTCTCCGCGAACTTGAGATAAAAAGAGACATAGAAAGAAACACCATAGCGGATCCACTCACTGAGGCTATTCCTCGAACACAATAGTTTCGCAAACGAGCTTTGTGAGACTGACTAGTAGAGGAGTTGGGTGTTCGGTATCACACGGGCTGTGAGTATGCGACATCGCAATAATTAGCCTTGAGTGCAAGTGGGAAATTGTTGGAGATAGTGCCCTCAGAGTCAATTATTGGATCACAGGCACGTGATTGCAATGATTGAGGGAGGACCTATCCCGGTAGGACAGTCTTACTCGAGATGATAGTATGCTATCAGGTTTATCTTTATCATCGTGTACTGCTTTAGGTGACCTTACGAGTCGCTATTACATGTTGATAGAGCCGCTAGGATTCTTGCTTGACTACCAGCAGTATGAGGGCGATCATATACGTGAGAGCTGGAGTCTATGAGCACATCCTTAAAAGGTCCCTAGTCGTGGGAGTTTCGAGACAGGGCATCGATACTCCAGAGTAGACTAGTGTATACAGTCGAGACCCCGACGAGGGGCGGTGGCCGGTCTCACAAGCCATTGGTGTCAGTTGGTTCACCTAAGATGTATACAGGTGCTCATTGGGTTATGAGTACACCGGACAGGACTCGCCGGGAACCTGCTAGTTGGGATTATACCAGACGTCAGATAGCAGTTCCCAGGTGACATGTGTACAGGTTAGTTCATCGACCTGAGATCGCCATTTGTCTCGTGTGAGTTCCCACTGTGCTTTGATTACTACCCTACCACGGCTCAAAGGAGTCGTGAAAACAGGTTTTAGTTGGGTACAGTCCCGAGCCATATGGAGGCAGTGAGCGGATCTGCAGGGGTTCGTCTCTCCCGGTATTGGGGGTGAGGTCGCGCTGTGTCTAGGAGAGCCATTACACGAAGCCCTCGGCCGAGGCAGGAGATTTACTGGTAGGTATTCCGGTAGTATCTCAGGGTGTTCTGGGCTTCACTCCGACACGACTTGTACCGCTTTTGGGGGTCTGACTTTTACCAACCCCCTAGGCCCGCCATGCGATACTCATAAACGAACGGACCGGACTGTACGGATATTTTAACTGACAGGCTCAGTAGGGTGTCAGGATAAGTTCGCTCATCGACGTCCCTTTTGGTCAATAGCTGGTGGCCCGTCATGTATGTCTAATACCTCTGACGTGCTAGTGGTTAAATCCACAGCCATAGTATTGACGAGTCTTTAGAGTCCACCACACACTCTGTTACTCAAGTTTAGGGCGAAACGCTGTAGAGGCCGTATGGAGATATGGCAGCGTTCGATCAGATACGTGCGGTATTGCACGGATCGTGATCGGACGGATTTTACTAGCCGGCTTTGGCTTAAGCCGGATCCTAGTATTAGACAGTGTAGATTTTGTCTCTTTGCAATTGTGTTCAGTGGGAATACAAATGCGGGCATGTATATGCAGTAGCGGGGTTTTTCCTGTAATTTATTACGGGATCAGTTTTCTAAAGTTGCCAGTTTGCATTCCGTTCCGGCCGATTTTCTTTTGTTCCTTCACGGCCGGACTTTCCGATGGAAGGGGGTTATTTGCAAGTTTGCAAATAACTTATTGTGGAGGGGTTTCTTGCATATTGGTGGCATCATGATAGTTATTCATCTTGAGATTCTTTTTCCTTCTTATCACTTGCATTGTTCATGATGGTTAATGAGAAGAGATTGATTTGCTTTGGATGTGGTCACCCCTTCATGTTTCCTACACTCACCTCCCTTGTTGCATTATTCTTTTTTCCTCCTCCAATCTTTAAGGGGGGCCGGCCACACAATTGAGGGAGGGGAGAGAGCTTCATTTTTGTATGAGGGAAAATGTTTCATCTCATCTTTGATGCTACCAAATTCCTAAGCTCATTTCCATAGTTGATTTCTTCACCTCCATTTCACCATGGCAACCTCATAACCCCAAAAGAGACAAGCTTCTACGCTAGTCTGTAGCAAACCTTGGACGCGTCGGCCAGCCAACTTCGCACCCGAGTTGCCTCGGTCCAGAGGTGGGAGCCCGTAAAAGAAATCGGCTACGTGGTGCCCTTTCCGACGAGAAGACGACGAATTGTGATTCCGCGGAAGATCGGGACGACGACGAGAAGACCGAAGGACACGGATCGCTCGGTATATCTCTCACCCCATCTCTAGTTAGCTAGTATAGGTTAATGGTTACGATCCGGGTATATTGTCCGCAGTAGCGCCAGTTTAAAAGTAAAGAAAATTTTTGATTCCGCATTTTGGCCTCGAGTAGATGGCCGGGGCGCTGCCGTGGCGCAACATGGTATCAGAGCCACGCCATTAACCTTGCCTAGCTTGTTCTAGTGTGTTTACATGTTCGCTCGAACGGATTTTCCGAAAACCCATTTTCATTTGCACAGTTTTCTGTCGAAATTTTTTTGGCTCCAAAAATTTTTCTGTACATTGCAGTGACATGTGCAGGGAATTCTAAGCATTCTGTGAAAATTTGGTAGCGTGATCTCACTATTCCACCGCGGAACCGCGTCCAAACCGACGTATTTGCGGCGGTTCCGCGGCCATTTTTACTATTCATTGCACCAGATTTTTGCAGTGAGCTCCTGGGTTGAAAATGGGGTTTTTAGAATATTCTTTTTGGGCCTAGACTCTCTTTAAGTGCTATAGTATTGCTTGGGGCCCACTTCGATAAATTTGATCGATCGAAAAGTTTAAACACATTAGTTCACAGTATTTACATTATATCTGCGACCGTGAATGTCACTCGATCGGTAAATCCAGTCTATCTGCTATAGCCCTTTTAGACGGATTTGCGAACGTGACATTCACGTTGATGTTCTGTGTTGTGCTGTGATGTTGCGGATCGGTCGTGGGGGATAGCCTGGATGCAATGCTAGTACTGTTTTGTTTTATATGTACATTTGATATTGCGGGGCGAGCGTCCGACATGTGGACTGCCGTCACTGCCTGTTTGTATTATTCTTTTAGGGCACGACCAGGTTGCGGTCGATGTACCCGTTGTATGTATATTTTTACTTTCTGTACTAGGATTACCCCAAGGTGGGGTGCACGGATAGCCGGGTTCTAGAGGGCAACGAGCCCGCATCTTATAGCATTGAGACGGAGGGGGCTTTACTCTAGAATTAGCGGGTTGTTCGCCGCACTCGTAGGGGTTACAGGTTGGCCCAAGGAGGGGTGCCCAAGTAACCGGATTCCGTGAAGTGCTGGGTGGTCCATTCACGTTGTTGAAGGGGGCTGCCTCGCTTCAGGTTTTGGCGGGTAACTTGCCGCGCCCGTAGGGGTCTAGGATTTCATTGCACAGGCTATCCACACGACCAGGGGAACGTCGGGTTTCAGCAGCGGCTCTGTGAAACCCGGGGCTTCCAGATATCTGTATTATTCTGTGTTGCTGGTTATCTTTCTGTGATGTTTCTTTTTATCACGCCTTGAGCGAAATATTATATATTGATATATATACTAGTAGATGTTGTATATGTTTTGCATTCGTGCTAGTCCAGTCCCCGCTCTGTCGTTAGTTAAGTAACCAAACGGGTGATGACGGGACCTAGTGGCGAATGTGGATGGCATATACGTACATTATTATTTTCGTTCTTTATTGGTGTGATCAATTGATGGTACCGCGTTGATTCGGATCAATGCAAGCTAAAAAAACCTATTCTGATGTTGTTGGAATATTTTTCAAAAAGCTGTTATTGCAAGGATGTTCACTTTTGTTTTGCATCGTGGTATTCGGTTGGAATATCCTGCTCCTCAGTCGACGAGGCAAGGGCCGAAATCCCTTCACCGGGAGTGACCCCTTGGACAGAAGTTTGCGTCAGGGCAATAACTTCACTATAGTCGATTACTTTTGCTTTGCATCGTGGTATTCAGTTGGAATATCCTGCACCTCATTCTACGGGGAAAGAGCCGAGATCCCTTCATCGGGAGTGACCTCTTTAGCAAAGGTTTTCTTCACTATATTTTTATAAAAAAAAACTATGCAGTTCCTTCAACAATATCAAGTTCATTACGTTAAAAGTTTTTCGCCAAAAACTAGGCGTAGCCCTCCGTCATTTCTTACAAGTATTACTTAGTATTCGTGCTGCGTTTGTTGACTGTGTCAAGGCGTAGTGTGCGGTAGCTAAGTAGTGTTTGTTTGCAGCATATTAATAGGATTGGTTAGGACAGTCGTGCGGCCTTGTTGACTGTGTCAAGGGCCCGTACGGGTGTGTTTAATGCAATCCAGGATAATGACGGGTTGAACTTGACTAGGACTCTTTGATTTGTCGACTGTGTCAAGGTCACTTGGGTCCTAGGGGTAAAAATCACATCAGGAGTTTCTAAAGAAACTGAAACTTGCCAGGCATGCGCATACCTTCTGGAGTGTGGTGACATGAGTGGATTCCGTCACGTTGTCATGCGATGATAGTTCGATCCCGATTCCCACTGATGAGTTGGTTTACTCCTCGGGTGATCCCGACTAATTTTTCTTTCAGGTTTGGGGAAGAATTTGACGTTACAGTGGGAGGTTTACAGATTAGATAGAGTGATAACCATTCTGATCTAGGTTAGAGTGCACGGTGAGTGTTTCTTTTCTCTCTCTCTTTGGCAGCGACCATTAACCCGACCCTAGACTATGACTCAGTGACCAAGTTGACCGAACCTTCTTAACACTGGCTTTTGGATGGTCAGAGTTGCAGACCTCATTGCCACTCCTACTTTTACCCTTTTCTCCAGGACACCCCGTATTACTACGAACGTCTACTTCCATTGGACAAAACCATCGTATGGTTATATAAGAACTCGAAGTTATTCGACAATGGTTTCCGGTTCTGGAGAAAAAGAATAGGACTATTCAGTTGACTTTTCCTTTTACCTTCTCTCTCACATTGCGAGTACTCCTTGGCTTAGGAGATAGTACACCTATTACGCAAATTGGATAGTCTTCTTCCAAACCATAGGCAGGTGCCGAACGGTAGGGAATGAAGAAAACCAATTAGCCTAAATGGTGTACAGAAGGTATTAAGTAAAGACAAAGAAAGGGATTAGTAAGAGGGCAAAGTAAATTGCGACTGATATTCACGACCAAACCAAGTATTTCTTCGCCAATCCTAAATCACATTTGTATTTCTCCAGAACACTCCGTATCACTACGAAGATCCCAAGTTTATTGGATAATCCATCGTATGGTTATATACGAACTCGAAAGGAACTTGTTCAAGTTCGGGGATGGATCCTGGTTCAGGAGAAATAGGAATAAGGTTTATTCGGTTGTCTTTTATCTTCACCTTCACTCGCATTGCGAGTGTTCCTAGAATTAGGACAGTACACCCATTATGCTTATTGGATAGTCTTCTTCCAAACCATAGGCTGGTGCCGAATGGTAGGGATAGAAGAAAACCATTTGGCCTAAAGGGGTGTACAGAAGGTAATGACTAAAGACATATAAAGGGATTTGGAGAGGTGGCAAAGAATTATACGGTTACAGTTGTAAATCTGGATAATGGAAGAGGCATTACTAGGAATACCGCGATGCCCCATCGAAACATTTCAATGTTTCAGTTTTTCCGTGTACTGTTAAAAGAAAACTGATTTCCCAATTAGACACTTGCTCCAGGTTATGTATTTACCAGGTTTGATTCTCACATCTGTATGGTTTTACAGATGATGAGTGGGAGTAAGTTATTGGGAATTAGGTGATCATCTTCATTATATCGGAATTCATTGTAATCGGTGATATTTGAGGAAATCACCTGGGTTGTTTGCCGGACGGCAAATATTTGGTTTTGAATATCCGTTGTTATGCACCAATTTCAAATGGATATATCTGTACGTCTATTTTTATAGAGTGAGATATACCTTTTTGGAATTATGTCTGTGACATTTAACTATATCAGTGGATGGTTAGGTAAGGAGCATTGAACAGCGGTGTAATTCTTCATAACCATAGTACAGTTTTCGACCTACAACACACAGGGAATGAGTTATTACACTCAGGGGACTTATACAGAGTATTGTATGATGTCCAGTGTCCATTAGGACAGAAGGGTTGGTCCTCGTACTATATTCTGTTTACTTTTAACCTATCTAGTTCTTAGACATGTGTTTCGTAGAAACACAGGGTCTGAGTTTTGAGGAATTATTGGTATAAGAATAGAGTAGAGAACTAGGTTTTGCAAGTATCGGGATTCTTCAAGGTGATCGAAGATTTAGATACTTATGTATGGTATTCAGTTGATAGTAATGAGAACTTGCTTCTCTTTCAGGTTACTCATAATTGGAAGCATTCCTAAGTTGAGTAACGCTGATCGGCCTCCTTCCATTTAGTTAACATGCACTGGTGACAGCTGCATGATTTGAATCTGGTTCAATTAAATCAGTGCCTCTGTTCCTGTATTGGATATAGAACAGTTCGTATCTTAACGATGTTAAGGTACGGGGAGTTGTCCGGCTTATGCTTAAAACTAGACTCCGGATAACTCAAGGCACGTTTCTGTAATGGCTGTTTGTGGGTTGACCCAGGTTATGACGAGGGTTGACTTTCTACCATCTGGAAGATCAATAGTGATATTGTTCTTGACTCGCCACATTTTTAAAAGAAATGGATTTTTTCAGGAAAACAGTAGTGGGAGTATGGTAGAACTGGAAGTGATTCCAGAACCGCAAACGATTACTGAAGATTTGATAAGAACCTAAAGATTCAATCTGATTTGTCATTCCATTGGCCACTCCACAGATATGGTTGGTAACCTCAAGCACCCGAGAGGTACTTCGGTATACTCAAGGACGGTGGCAGGGAGGTTCTTGTTTACCCAGACTTGCCATTGCTGTTGTTCCAGACTGTGAGACCCGGCAGGAAGATGAGTATAGCGTCGTTCTAAACTAGCTTTAGAAGTGTACGTCTATATGACTCTGCCAGAGGGTTGTCGTAGTCAGTGGGAGCAACGGAAGCACAGTGGGCAAGAGGCTTATGTCTATTTATAGACTTAAGCAGATATAGCGGAGATAGATCATCTATTTCTGCTGTGACAGTCATAGGTTTGACTTCATCAGAATAGGGGATGGATCTGTTAAGAAGGTAGTAGGGTGTAATGTCCTGGTATTTGGATAACATACACAGAGTAGGAAGTGATATTCCTATACTACGATCGGTTATACTTTGGTTGTCACACAGTAGTTTCTCCACATGGGACTTGGATATTATATCAGACATTCTGGTTACTAGATCTATGGTTTTAGATCTAGATTTGGGTGGTTTCCCAATCAGGGTACTTAGACAGCATTCTATGAGTATTTAGAATGGACGACTCCTGGCACGGTAGTGTACCTGCAGGTGATGGAGTCACCCTCTCTAAAGGTGTCTTACAGCCTAAAAGGGAGAGGGATACGCATGATTGGCAGATCACTTGCTTAAGCAATTGAATCAATCATGAGATGTCAAGTACCACACCAGATGTTGTTCTTGCAGTAGATGCAATAAGTTGATATTAATCCAATCCTGGAGAAACAATCGGAAGCAGCTTTAGAATATAAGTGAATGTTCTAGGGATTTGATAACGGCAGTCTCCTTTAGGAGACGGTTATCATTCCAGGCTTCCAAGGTGACCTGGATGGCAGAGTGGCTGTCAGAGTTATAGTTTTCCCTCTGACGAGGGGCAGTATTTTGGACAGGTGGTCCAGGCGGATACTGAGGGAGGCATGGCGCGGGATATTGATTAAGTTCAGTTGACGATACGGTCTAAGAAGTTTGGATTTGGAGTTCATTTATGAGCTAGGTCCCATCAGACATCCAGACACATTCTGAGACAGGTATTGCTCATTTCGGGAGATGGCTTTCTCCGCGAACTTCAGATAAAGAGAGACATAGAAGGAAACACCATAGCGGATCCACTCACTGAGGCTATTCCTCGAACACAATAGTTTCGCAAACGAGCTTTGTGAGACTGACTAGTAGAGGAGTTGGGTGTTCGGTATCACACGGGCTGTGAGTATGCGACATCGCAATAATTAGCCTTGAGTGCAGGTGGGAGATTGTTGGAGATAGTGCCATCAGAGTCAATTATTGGATCACAGGCACGTGATTGCAATGATTGAGGGAGGACCTATCCCGGTAGGACAGTCTTACTCGAGATGATAGTATGCTATCAGGTTTATCTTTATCATCGTGTACTGCTTTAGGTGACCTTACGAGTCGCTATTACACGTTGATAGAGCCCCTAGGATTCTTGCTTGACTACCAGCAGTATGAGAGCGATCATATACGTGAGAGCTGGAGTCTATGAGCACATCCTTAAAAGGTCCCTAGTCGTAGTAGTTTCGAGACAGGGCATCGATACTCCAGAGTAGACTAGTGTATACAGTCGAGACCCCGACGAGGGGCGGTGGCCGGTCTCATAAGCCATTGGTGTCAGTTGGTTCACCTAAGATGTATACAGGTGCTCATTGGGTTATGAGTACACTGGACAGGACTCGCCGGGAACCTGCTAGTTGGGATTATACCAGACGTCAGATAGCAGTTCCCAGGTGACATGTGTACAGGTTAGTTCATCGATCTGAGATCGCCATTTGTCTCGTGTGAGTTCCCACTGTGCTTTGATTACTACCCTACCACGGCTCAAAGGAGTCGTGCAAACAGGTTTTAGTTGGGTACAGTCCCGAGCCACATGGAGGCAGTGAGCGGATCTGCAGGGGTTCGTCTCTCCCGGTATTGGGGGTGAGGTCGCGCTGTGTCTAGGAGAGCCATTACACAAAGCCCTCGGCCGAGGCAGGAGATTTACTGGTTGGTATTCCAGTAGTATCTCAGGGTGTTCTGGGCTTCACTCCGACACGACTTGTACCACTTTTGGGGGTCTGACTTTTACCAACCCCCTAGGCCCGCCATGCGATACTCATAGTAGAATGGACCGGACTGTACGGATATTGTCACTGACAGGCTCAGTAGAGTGTCAGGATGAGTTCGCTCATCGACGTCCTTTTTGGTCAATAGCTGGTGGCCCGTCACGTATGGCTAATACCTCTGACGTGCTAGTGGTTAAATCCACAGCCATAGTATTGACGAGTCTTTAGAGTCCACCACACACTCTGTTACTCAAGTTTCAGGCGAAACGCTGTAGAGGCCGTATGGAGATATGGCAGGGTTCGATCAGATACGTGCGGTATTGCACGGATCGTGATCGGACGGATTTTACTAGCCGGCTTTGGCTTAAGCCGGGTCCTAGTATTAGACAGTGTAGATTTTGTCTCTTTGCATTTGTGTTCAGTGGGAATACAAATGCGGGCATGTATATGCAGTAGCGGGGTTTTTCCTGTAATTTATTACGGGATCAGTTTTCTGAAGTTGCCAGTTTGCATTCCGTTCCGGCCGATTTTCTTTTGTTCCTTCACGGCCGGACTTTCCGATGGAAGGGGGTTATTTGCAAGTTTGCAAATAACTTATTGTGGAGGGGTTTCTTGCATATTGGTGGCATCATGATAGTTATTCATCTTGAGATTCTTTTTCCTTCTTATCACTTGCATTGTTCATGATGGTTAATGAGAAGAGATTGATTTGCTTTGGATGTGGTCACCCCTTCATGTTTCCTACACTCACCTCCCTTGTTGCATTATTCTTTTTTCCTCCTCCAATCTTTAAGGGGGGCCGGCCACACAATTGAGGGAGGGGAGAGAGCTTCATTTTTGTATGAGGGAAAATGTTTCATCTCATCTTTGATGCTACCAAATTCCTAAGCTCATTTCCATAGTTGATTTCTTCACCTCCATTTCACCATGGCAACCTCATAACCCCAAAAGAGACAAGCTTCTACACTAGTCTGCAGCAAACCTTGGACGCGTCGGCCAGCCAACTTCGCGCCCGAGTTGCCTCGGTCCAGAGGTGGGAGCCCGTAAAAGAAATCGGCTACGTGGTGCCCTTTCCGACGAGAAGACGACGAATGGTGATTCTGCGGGAGATTGGGACGACGACGAGAAGACCGAAGGACACGGATCGCTCGGTATATCTCTCACCCCATCTCTAGTTAGCTAGTATAGGTTAATGGTTACGATCCGGGTATATTGTCCGCGGTAGCGCCGGTTTAAAAGTAAAGAAAATTTTTGATTCCGCATTTTGGCCTCGAGTAGACGGCCGGGGCGCTGCCGTGGCGCAACAGTTTTATCCAATGGAAGTGGATATTCATAGTGATACGGGGTGTTCTGGAGAAAAGCAAAGGGTAAAAGAAGGAGTGGCGATGATGTATGCAACTTGGACAATCCAAAAGCCAGTGTTTATAAGAAAGTTCAGTTAATCTTGGTCAAAGAGTTATAGTCTAGGGTCGGGTCATGGTCGCAGTCAAAGAGAGAGAAAAGAAACACTCAGCGTGCACTCTAACCTAGATCAGAATGGATAATCATTTTATCTAATCTGGATGGCTCCCACTGTTTTCTCGAATTCTCCTCCAAACCTAAAAGGAGAATTAGTCGAAATCACCCGAAGAGTAATCCTACTCATCAGTGGGAATCGGGACCCAACTATCATCGTATGATAACTTGATGGAAACCACTCAAGTCACCACACTCCAGATGGTATGCGCATGCCTGGCAAGTTTCCTGTATGTTTGAAACTCCCGATATGATTTTTAACCCAAGCAGTTTATGACCTTGACGGATGCTAACAAATCATCAGTTGCAAGTCAAGTTCTACCCGTCATTATCCTGATTAATCTAGACCCACCCGTACTCGCCCTTGACGGATGCCAACAAGGCTGCACGACTGTCCTAGATTAATGCATATCCATGCTACAGAAAAATAACACATAGCTACCGCACACTATGCCTTGACGGAAGCCAACAAATATAGCACGAATACTAGGCGCTGCTTTTCTGAAATGATGGAGGGCTACGGCTGGTTTTTGGCGAAAAACCTTTAACATAATGAACTTGATATCGTTGAACGAATCCAAGTGGTTTTATTAAAGTATAGTGGCGAAAACTTTTGCTAAAGAGGTCACTCCCGGTGAAGGGATCTCGGCTCTTTCCTCGTCGAATGAGGTGCAGGTTATTCCAAACTGAATACCACGATGAAAATCAAAAAGTAATCAACTATAGTGAAGTTATTATGTTGACGCAAACTCCTGCCCAAGGGATCACTCCCGATGAAGGGATTTCGACCCTTGCCTCGTCGAATGAGGTGCTGGATATTCATAAACGAATACCACTGTGCAAAGCAAAAGCGTACGTCTGTAATGTCAGTTTTTAAAATCTTGGTTCCAACAACATCACGTATATAGGTTTGTTTTCCTTGCATTGATAAGAATCAACACAGTCCCATCAATTAATCACACCAGAAAAGAACGAAAATAAAATGTATGTATATTCCATCTGCAAGTGCCACTGGGTCCCGTCATCACCCGTTAGGTTACTTAACTAACGACAGAGCGGGGACTGGGCTTGCGCGGGTGCAAAACATATACAACATCTACTAGTATATATAAATATATATAACAATCGTCCCAGGCATGATAAATACAACATCACAGAAAAGTAATAAGCATCACAGAACAATACAGATAATCTGGGAGCCCCGGGTTTCCTTTGAGCCACAACTGAAAACCCGACGTTCCTCTGGTCATGTGGATAGCCTGTGCAATGAAGTCCTAGACCCCTAAGAGCGCGGAAAGTTACCCGCCAAAACCTGAAGCGAGGCAGTCCCCTTCAACAAAGTGAATGGACCACCCAGCACTTCACGGAATCCGGTAACTTGAGCACCCCTCCTTGGGTCAACCTGTACCCCCTGCGAGTGCGGCGAATAGCCCGCCAATTCTAGAGTGAAGCCCCCTCCGTCTCAACTCCATGAGATGCGGGCCCGTTGCCCTCTAGAATCCGTCTATCCGTGCACCCACCTTGGGGTATTCCAAGTACAGAAAAGACAAAATATACAAGGATGACATCAACCTCAACCCAGTCATGCCCCAAAAGAATAATATACAAACAGGCAGTGACGGAAGTCCACATGTCGGACACTAGCCCCGCAATATCAAATGTACAAACAAATCCAAACTGCACTACCATTGCACACAAGCTATCCACCATGACAAATCCGCAACATCACAGCACAACACAGAACATCAACATGAAAGTCACGTTCGCAAACCCGTCTAAAAGGACTATAGCGATTAGACAAGGTTTACCGATCAAATGACATTCACGGTCGCAGATAGAAATGTAATGTACTGAAAATTACACAATTAAAATTTTGATCGATTAAAATTTCCGTCTAGCCCCAAGTGCAAACCAGTACTCATTAGAATCTGGGCTAAAACTAAACATCATAAAAATCATTTTTCCTAGTTAGAGAGTGCCAGAAAAAATTTGAAGGCATTTGGCCACAAAAGCGCTGTGGAAACGCCGCCAAATGACAATTTTTGCGGCGGATCCGTGGCCAAAAAATTGATTCAAGCTTCCAAATTTCTTGTGGTGCTCTACAATTGCCTGCACGGATTTTTAAGCTATACAGAAAGATTTTTGGAGCACTTTCAGAAATCGACAGAAAATATGCAAATTGGAAAATTGATTTAGAAATTTTGATCGATCGAAATTTTAAGCTTGTGCAAACTAGCTAGTAGGGTTTAATGGGTGGCTCTGATACCATGTTGGATTATGGGAGCGCCCCGGCCATCGAACCATGGCCAAATGCGGAACAAAACTTTTCTAAAACCCGGCGCTACCATTACCCGATTTCCAAGATCGAAACCATTAACCCTAAAACTAGCAAACTAAACACAAGAGATAGAAATGGTTATACCGAATGATCCAAGTCCTTCGGGTCTTCAAACATCTCCAAGCTCCTAGTGATGCGGATCGACTTTGGTCGCCGGTCTTCCTTCATCTCCGGTGATCCACCCGAGGGAAACGGCATAAGCTCCAGGTTCGCCAAGCGGACCAACCGACTCTCTAGGATTGCTAGTAGTAGAGAGTGGGGGGTGTAGGATAGTGTCACTCTAATCTTCTCTCATAATATAATGTTCATAGAAGAACCATGGAAGATGTAGAGGTGATGAAAGCAAGAATGGCATGAGCTAAATTTGGCTAAGTGTTTTTGGGTGTATGAATGAGAGTGAGCAAGAGAGAGAGAGCTTTTAGTGTAAATGAAAATGAGCGAGCCTCTCCCATCACCAATGTGGCCGGCCCTACTCTCCTCCTCTACAAAAATAATGCACACCCAAAAAATCTTTTTCAATTTGCAATAAGCAAATAACAACCATACCAATCACTACATGTCAAACCATGCATTGACTCAAGTCCATACCCATGCCATGTCACCTTTTCTACCTCATTTTAAACATGTGATTTTCTAAAGAAAATCAATAATGAGGTGGCATCTTTTAGAAGCCATTCTGTATAAATGCGGAATGCTTCCCGGTACATGTATCGAAATACACGTACGCGTATTCGTAAGAAAATACGAATAGCCAAAAAGAGAAAATAATTAGTGAGCAATAATACTAGAATACATATATATAAATACATATGTAAATTATTAAATCAAAACCTGATTTAACAATCTGGCTTAATCCTAAGCCGCTAGTATTATCAACCGTCCGATTAAAGTTTGTGCAGTCCATCCAGACACTTAATCGGACACCTGTATGTACAAATATACAATAACTACACCATATCGCTCGAACCGTGAAAACCCTCTGTGTGGGACTCTAAAGACTCGTCAATACGCTGGCAGTGGGTTTAACCACAAGCACGTCAGCGGCACAAGTTGTACGTAACGGCTACCCAGGTATTGAGCGAAAGGAAGGCCGACGAGCAAACTCATCCAAACCCCTACTGAGCCTGTCAATGACAATATCCGTACAGTCCGGTCTATTCGTCTAAGAGTATCGCATATCGAGTCTAGGGGGTGGATAAAGTCAGACCCCTAACAACACGATAATTCGTGTCGGTATGAAACTGTCACGACCCAATGTTTGGCCCATGACCGGCACTTAACCACGTAACGTCAACAGGCGTAACGCGACTAACTAAGCCGAAAACCCAGAAATCAAACCAGTAAAAGTATAGAGTGATTTAAGCTTTTAATAGAACTAATTACTAAGATGTCAAGAAACCTTGAGTAGACAATCACCAAGATAACAATATACGACGCCGTACCGAAGAAAATGAGCAACAGGTGGGAAACATCACAGATAGAATAAACTGCAAAAGTAGAGTCGGCTCACAACGAGCTCGACACCAGAATACAAAATAATATACATCGTTCTCACAACTGGTCTCTATGTCAATACATAAGTGGTAGATGGAGAGTACTAGATACAACAATGTACATAACTGAAAGATAACCAGATACCGTACAAAACCCACCTATCAGCAAAAGAGCTAGTACAACAACTGTAGGGGTGTCTGTGTCAAAAGATGTAAGAACGCAGCCTGCCGTGACTACTCCGAAGGCAAACCTGCAAACACTGTGGCACAACGGGGGTGAGTTGCCAACTCATGAATAGAAGATAACATATATAGGTAATCACGAGTATGCACGTGCAACGATACTCTAACCTATATCAACAGAAAACATCTATATGATGAACTGGATGCTCAAACATGCAACAAATGCGATCTAATAACATCTCCAAGTGATGAACAAGATATGCGATGATCAGGTATAGCAATACAATTTAACAACCCTATATAGAATGAACAGGGTATGCAATGATCAGGTATAGCAATGCAATCTAACAACCCTATATAGAATGAACAGGGTATGCAATCAGGTATAGCAATGCAATCTAACAACCCTATATAGAATGAACAGGGTATGCAATGATCAGGTATAGCAATGCAATCTAACAACCCTATATAGAATGAACAGGGTATGCAATGATCAGGTATAGCAATGCAATCTAACAACCCTATATAGAATGAACAGGGTATGCAATGATCAGGTATAGCAATGCAGTCTAACTACCCTATATAGAATGAACATGGTATGCAATGAACATGCAAGCATGTGTACTATATCAGGTATAATAGATACAGGATGAGATATCAATTACTATATACTGAGCATGGGAAATATAACATCTATACGGAATGTCATCGTGGAAAGTATAATCGGTACTCATCAATGCACCCAAATCGCAATACTACTCAGGCGTCGTCATCCTCCTCGGACCTCCAACCCTATACTATCTCATATAATCGTGAGTGCCCAACATCGGCACCCAAAATATCAAGAAATACTCGTGCCTAGCATCGACACGCAAATCCTCCTGTATAGGGCATCCGTCAGTCCGGATCAGCCCACGGGCTCTGTCTGCGGTATCGGCCCTCGGCCCCGGCAGTACGAGTCGTCCCGTATCTATCCATCGACTCTGGTCGGTATCCTCCGGATAACCGCCAGGTCCAACCAATCACCGGTAGGTAGTAGTCCCTCTGCCAGGCTCACCGTCTACTACACAGCGAAACCGTTCTCGCCCCGGGGTACCATACCGGGTCCACCATGTACCCGTAATCGGCCTCATCCAACTCCTCGATTCGGGTTCACATATATCACTCTAGTACCGAGAAAACACATGGTGGACGTACCGAAATATCATATCAAGGGAAACCGGGTTTTTAAATAATTAACTATTCTCTTTGAAATATCCACGGTTCCCCAAATCCAGAATTAACATGGAAACAACATATCTCAATGCGTAATCTAAGCAAGTATGAAGATATCAATATATGTGTGCACTGGTATGAATATACAGTGTGCATGTGCGCAGGTATGAAGATATCAATGTATGTGTGCACTGGTATGAATATACAGTATGCATGTGCGCAGGTACGAAGATATCAATATATGTGTATGTAGTACCAGTAGTGGTATGTGATGCATATGTGCCTAAATATGGATATAACATATGCTGTTATGCGGCAAATCATGACAACATCAATAAGGTAGAATCAGTATGATATATGATTTATAGCAATCCTATAATGTGAGTGTCATAGCAATCACTAACGGTGTGAATGTAGCATATCAATCATGCTCGTGCGACTTGAACCGTTAGTAACAGTGCAGTGTTCTATGCTATCATTTCTATATGCAACAATAATGTATGCTACTACAATCCATATGAACATCTACAATCTAATATCCTGACTCACCCTGACACTTAACGCCATACGGGCGATTTCCCCGTAGATGTTAAATCTACTCACCTGGTCGTGCGCTACTCGTAGCCGACCACCTGCTTCCCTTTCTTAGCTTCGTCTGACGTACCTGCCTGCGAACCTGGAATCACACAAGAATCTATATATAAGCAACTATCTTGCAAAACGCGATATCGAAGTCAAACGATATGCTCGCGTCGCGAACTAAACGCGCGTGTGTACGATATGCTAAACGTATGCACGCGTCTAAAACTAACCCCGACACGCCGCGATACGCTGAATCATGGAACCCTCTCGCGTATCCAGCGTATCGCGCGAACCAAACGTACTAGAAATACGATATAACGTCCCAGATTCTATCCAGGCTAACAACTTACAAAACTATACATACCACTGGCCTAGAAATAACAACAGACTCCTACCCAAGCAAACATCTCCCAAAAATTCCTTTATCTGGCCACAATTTGCGGCCAGAAAGAATAAACCGGCGGTCTCGCTATGGGGTGGGGTTCTCGAGCTCTGGTGGTGTGGTCTATACCTTGTATACAAGCTCCAGTTAACTCAATTTCAACCTGAACTACTCGGGCCTATAGCATCACAGAAATCCAAAAAGTTCACTTAAAAACACTAAATTTGCACAATTAGAAACCCTATGGTATTTTGGTGTAATCTGGGGTCTAACTCGGTTTACCTGTTCTTAATAACACCTAATTAGGCTAGGTTAACCAATACTAACAGCACTAAACCATATGTCCACACAATTCACCATTTCAAGCACAAAATCTCACTTTTTACACAAACCGAAGCAAATCCTACATAAGTTAAGCAATCTAGAGGGTTAGACTCAAAGATTATACCTTACTAGACCCTATGAAGCAGGAAGAGGGAGGAGGAGGAGAAGTGGTGAGCTGCTGTTGCTGCTGCTGCTGCTGCCTGCTGTGCTGCTGCTGATGCTGTAGCTGCTGCTGATGCTGATGCTTCTGCAGCTGATGCTGGTGCTGTGGCTGCTGATGATGCTGCTGCAGCTGCTGCCTCTCTCTCTCTCAGCTGAGTGTGTGTAAGTGTGTGTGAGAGTTGTGAGAATGAGAAGTGAGAGTGAGAAAATGAGGCCCCAAGTCAACAACCCCCTCTCTCTTTCTCTCTCTCTTCATTTGGCTCAAGCCATGCCCATACTCCCTCTCTCATGCACCAAGTCAACAAAAGAAAAAGAAAAAGAAATTCAAATAACAAACACACAAATAAATAAAACCCAATTAAATCCCAAAACACCTAATACAAATAGGTTAACCCACCATGGTTGTTAATCATGGTTTTAACCCCAAATCTAAACCCTAGTTAACATGCACAAGTGTGTGTGTGTCTAGAAAAATCCTAATAAAATATTCATTAATTAGAATAAAATATCAGAAACTTAATTTGGTAAACTTTTTACCAAAAACTATCTATTAAAATATAATTAACCCCTAAACACGACCTAAGGTGTTACAATCTTCGCCCCTTAAAGAAAATTCGTCCCCGAATTTTAAAAATACAAAGCTACGCATACCTTCAAAGGGATGAGGGAACTTCTTCCGCATCTCGCCCTCAGACTCCCAAGTGATCTCTTCACCGTTTGGGATGCACCAAAATACCTTCACTGATGGCAAGACCTTCGATCGAAGTTTCTTCATCTGCCGGTCCAATATTACGGCTGGCTGTTGGGTGAACGAAGGATCACACTCGAACTAATGGTCTGGCGCTGAATCCAATGAGAAAGGTCATGAAGGTAATTGCAAGGTATCGACATAGGGAATACGGGGTGAATACTCAATAATCTGGGTGGAAGTGCCCAACTTAAGGCAACGAACCAACTCGCCTTAAGGATCCTAAAAGGACTCACTATCCCGGAAAGCTTCCCAAAACTCAACATGTCATTTATCGGAAATCTCCGTGGGAATACATGATCTGCCATTGCGAACTCGAATCTGCGACCCACTTGGTCAGCATCTGATCTCTATCCGCAATAGACCGTTCTCATCCTAACCCGGAACAACTGGGTCATTTCCGAAAATTTCTAAACTAGCTGAGGTCCAATAATCCTATAACACGGAGTTAGGAAAAACAGACATTGTGATCGACACGACCTAAGCTCTAAACCTAAAGGTTACCAATTGGAGTGTCTCCTGATAACTGCTATCAAAGGAGAATCCTATCGATGGCAAACGACGATCCCCAACTGCCGATAACAATTTCAACATACACAACTTAACAAGAACAACTAAGTAAACTGAGTATCACCGGATGACAAACTGTAACGTTTTAAAAATAATTAAATAAATAATTAAATGAATAAAATTGTTTAAGTGAATTTTATGATTTTCGGTAAAATAAAATGTATTTTTCGTAAAATTAAACCGTGATTGTTTTTCATTATAATTTCAAAAATACCAATTTTAATTATGTAATTACTAGTAAATGGTGTTTATTTATCCACTTATAAATTTTTAGTTTAATTAAATATTTTTCCTAAATTAATTATTTTAAATATTAACATAAGCTTTATTTTTTACACTAAATTAGTGTAAATTACAAATTTGAATGATTTTAATATATAAAAATGAACCATGGCATATTAGAATTTAGTGTGTATCATGCAAAATTTATTTGCAAATTTTTCCTATTTTCTAGAGCTTTCTTGAGTTGCTATAGTAAAGAAATAAAATAAAATAAAAAAATGCATGAAAAGACATAATGAAGTGATATTTTGGTGGAGACTTCTACACATTTTCTCACCCTCTTCTTTCTCTCCCTCACCTCTAAAAAAATGGCCGGCCTCCCCCCCATGGTACCCCCCATTTTCCTCATTTTATTTTGCTCCAAAATTCATCAAAAATCCTTTAAAAAATTCAATAAAAATCCACAAAATCCTATTTATTTCATACCTTTTATTCCTTGCTCATTTTTATATGGAATTTGGAGATGGAAAGCATGCATTTTGGAGGCTCATTTTCTTGTTTGGATTTCATATTTTGGAGGTATAAATTTCCTTCTTTTGTTTATTTATTTTTAGATGTTTCTTTTAAGCATGTTTAGATTTAATGAATTAATTCTATGTTCAATTTTTAAAATTCAAGTTAGGGTTTGTAAATTCATGTTCTGATTTTTATTAATTAATTAGGGTTATAATAGTTAGTTTAACACTTTTATAATTGGAAAATCTTGCATGGTTGTTGAATTGTAAATTTTTCATTTAAAATTGTTTAAATTAGGAATTTTGCTAACTAGGTTTCTATAAAACATAATTTTTGGTGAAATAAAATTTCAATTAATATTTGTAACACTAGATTGTGGTCTTAATAAGGGTATTAACTTGTTGGTGGAATGGAAACTTAAATTGATTGCTAGTTTCTATTGATAATTGATAAATTGTGATAAAAAAATTGCTATTTTGTAAACTAGATTTTAGAAATTCCTAAATAAATGAGATTAAAAATATAATTTATGGTTTAATTAAATCATTATCATCATGAATTGTGGTTTAATACATTAATTTATGCAAAATCATGTTTTGTGGTGGAATTGTGGTATTTTGCTTGAAAAATGTTGAAAATGTTAAAGGTTGCAAACTAGAAATTTCAAATTAATACAAATTTGTGTAATAAAAATATAGCAACGGTTTGTATAGTCTAGTTATGCTATTTAATGAGTTTTATGACCATTGGTTTCATTTAAATGTCAAGTTTTGATGAAAAACGGTAAATTGGCATTTTCGGGTTTTACGAAATTGGACGGTTTGATGGATTTTAGGGTTTCGATGGATTTAATCATGTTTTATAATATAAGTAATGTGTTTTAAAACTACGAGTTATTTGTTGATGTTATCTCGATCCATCGGAGTTTGTACGCCGATATCGAGCGATATTTGGTGCTTTTGCGTGGACGGGACATAGGTTTTAACCTATACTTGTTCCTTGCGTCGTTTTGACTTTTGTATGTGATTCAGTTTACGATACTATTTATATGTTTGCGTTTAGGCACCCCTCACGTGGACTGCGCGCGATGAAGAGGAGGATGGTGACACCGTCTTCGGCAGACATGGACCAGGTGAGTAGATGTATATCTACGGGGGGAAGTCGGGTGGATGGCGTTTAGCACCCCCGCAACGTAGAATAGGAATAGTACTTATTGACATTAGGAAACAAGATGTGGCCCTAGATTCTTAATGAGTAGGACCCTAGTAATGACCCTAGGCTGGACTAGACTGATTTAGGAAAACCATATCAGAGAATGAGTACCTTGGAAGAGATTCGTAGGTTTCAGGTAAAAACACACACACGCACACACTGAAATTCGACATGGTGTATACGTGCATGTATATATACATATAGGACTAGGTATAGGTATATATATATATATACAACACGTGTATGGGATACATTGATGTGATATGATATCCGAGGTATGATGAAATAGTATAACTGGGCTTGATGCCGTGATTCTTGGCTATATAGTCGTAGTAAGTGTTAGCGGATAATTAGAGAATGAGATAATGAACATATACATAAATTATAATGGGTGGTGATGATATTGAGGTACATGGGACTCTAAAATAGTACCCAGACTGTAACTTGTGACTGATCACGATATGATATATGTATGACTTGATTACGACATGATATAGGTGTGACCAGATGTCGATATCATATAAGTGTGATTTGATGACGATATGATATCAGTATGACTTAATCACAATATGATACATATGACATGATATTTCTGAGGATAAACAAATGATGCATATTATGAGGGCAATGATATATGATTGATGTAGGCGATTACAGTTTAGCACCTTGATCATGAGATGTGTTGGTGATGACATTATACGAATGATGAGACACCTAGGAGATACTTGACCCGTACCCCGATATTGGGATGCCGTACGATGGATTTTACCGTACGAGGCATAAATATGATGATTGATCCGCACTCTTGATTCGAGGAAGCCGTACTACGTATGTGACGCTATTGAGGCCGGATCGCCGACTATTAGAGATATTGATTCAGACCTTAGGTAGACTCTTGTTTCTTATTGACTAGTTTCTTAGGTTTTGTTCCTTAGGAGCTTAGATGGACACTAGGTTAGGTTCGAATCATATAGTGGTAGTGGTAATGGTATATCAAATGAGTGGATAACACACATCCGTCTTTACTTTCACACTGGAATCATAATGATGCATGTTCTTACATATGCTGCTATAATCAGTATAAACCTTACCTGTTAAGACACCAGCACTATTACCGATGATGCGCAAATTCCACGCACACTTATTTGCCGGCTCACACACATCATCATCGGTAATTACTATGTCACGTACACTTTAGATTATATTATCTTTTATTGATAGAATCAGTTAACAACTTGACCGATATAATATTGTGATTACTCTCTGATGTTAGTATAGACATGATATTTATTACTTAGACATTCATGCATTCATATTTTCATGTTATCATGCAGTATTATAGGCATATGCCGACACTTATCATATAGTTACTCATGATTTTGAGATTTGGATTTCTATCAGATTTCTGGATTTTTGGGGAAAACCGCAAGAATCTATAAAAACTTCTCTATCTCCTCCTCTCTTTTTAAAATAAGATGCGGTTTTCTCGTGATGTATGTGTCGTCCACCATGAGATTTCATGTTTTCTGATGGATTTCGAGACCCGATTCGAGGAGTGGATGAACCGTCTCGGGTACATGGTGGGCCCGGTATGGTACCCCGGAGCAAGAAGATCGAGTTGTAGACGATGAGCCTGGCAGGGGAAGGCTACCTACCGGTGATGTCTGGCGCGGCGGATATCCGAAGAATACCGACCGTTGTCGTGAGATTTTATGATATGGGCCGATCCGGACTGACGGAGCCCGAGATATTGAGACTTGAGATTACATGTGTTGTGTCGATGCTTGACACGGATTTCCAGGGATTTCATTGTTGAGATTTCAGATTCTTATACACATTTTTCTATGTTAACAGCTAAAGATTTCTTATACAGATATATCTGGATTTCAGGATTTGTTACTTTACATTCGTGGTGCATGCATTTCATTTCATATGACATAGTATTATATGAGGCACTGACACGAGCACGGAATATCTGCACTTACACGTAGTATTACCCTGCTATTACTAGATGATTGGGATATAGTAGTGTATTATTATGACCTAGAATAGCGTCGTGCATTCGATTTCTTTTCGTAGATGTCTTCTACTCACGAGTTGGAAACTCACCCCCGTTGTGCCAAATTTTATTACAGGTTCGATGTACAGGTTTCCCTGGCAGCTTGCTGGCACATCTTTTCTTCAGGGTGATTTGCACGGTAGGTTGGTTCACTTGTATCTGAACCACCATTGTTTTTTTTTATTCTTGCATTTATATCTAGTAAGCTCCATCAACCATACTTGTATTACATGATAAGTTTATTGGACCAGTATTTTTTTTTATTTCGACTTTAGAGTCGCGCATGTATTATTCTGATTTGGTGGATTGTTTTCTTTTGAGTTTTGAGCCTCGCCCTTTGGCGTTGTATATTATCGTGCTTGTTGTGGTTGTTTCCGCCTGTTGGCGTTGAGCTAGCTCCCGTTTGGGGATGCTTTTTATTATTTATGTATATTATACTTGTTGTACCCGTTTGGGTCCAGTTTTTACAGAGGGGACTCTGCCGAAATTTTTGGGAAAATTTGCTGATGCTCTTAAACTTGTTTTCTTCATGTTTTCTTATACTTCTTTTGCTTTTATATGGTTTAGATTTCTGGGCTTCGGCTTACTTAGGTTACGTTGCGCCTCTAGACGTTTCGTAATCTAAGTGCCGGTCACGTTCCGTACTTTCGGGTCGTGACAAAGTTGGTATCAGAGCGCTAGGTTTAACCTTGTATAAGTCTAGGTGACCCATGGTTGATGGAGTAGGCGATTTAGGTAGAGTAACGTACCGTGGGTATGGTCCGCGGCATACTTACGATACGCTACTCTTCTTAAGGTGCCTTAGGATGTACAATTGTTTGCACCGTATTCCATTCGTTCTTTTGATCTATCTTAGTCAATGTTGGAGGGTGGTTTCTGTTACGACGGGCACACTGGCAGAGGGAGCTGCGGCTCGAATGCGATAACCATTAGAGTATTGGTTATTCTTGAGGATTGAAGCATTGCTTAGCGTGCGGACGAAGGGTATTCACATGCCGTTCGGATGAAGTTAAAGGGTTCGAACGATTATCAGAAAACCATTTTCCCAAGTTTAAAGTATTCGGAAGAACATGCAGGTATTTCGATGGACCCTCTAGAAGAATGAAACCCTAACTCGACATAATGACCACGAGAACGCCCTTGAACCTTAGGGTTTACGGCAGTTCCGCGGTGCCATTAGTGAGGCTTGGGTTTGCCCTTCTACGGCTGGATCATCGATGCTGGGGTATGTACCGGATATTTTTAAACTGTACTTGAGTGTTGAGCTCTCGGGAAATTTTAGGATTTTGACGGATCGATCGAAAAGTTTAATGTAGTCCGGATATCAAGTGAAGGGATCGACTACGTAGGAAACTCTAGATATGAGTATTGCCGTGGGTAGCACAGTCAGCACAGCTACGAAGAGACGAGTTCGAAGCAATCGACATCAGAGGAAAGAGGCGGACATTGACGATAGTGTTTACGATTGTGATTTAGTGATTTGAATTTCATATTTCTGTTATTGGATTTTGGCATTTTGAGGATTTTGTTCTACGATTGGTATTTCTTATGTGTACCTTCATTACATTCTATCTGTGTTTCATATATCAGTTGCATTGATGTTGCTTAGTATACACCCAGTACACTTGATTAGGTTTTATATATTTTAAGATTTTTTTTTTGATTTCGTGCATAGGGGTCACACATGATTTTGACATATGTTTCGACCTAGTTTTCATGCATTTTTGTACTGTGGTTTTGATTTTGATATTCGATTTATGTTTTCGTGCACCATGTGCACCTGATTAGGATTCTTGCGCATACTTGGCGCACTTGATGCGATTTTGTGCACACCAGATGCACTAAATCGGGGTTTTGTGCAGATTAGATGCACCTGATATTGAGTCGTACACGCCCGTTGCACTTGACAGATGTTTTTTGGTGCACACCTGTTGCACTAAGTTTTGTTGTTGTGTGTATTCGTGGTATCTGTATTTGGTTTCGATTTCAGTGCGCACCGGACGCATATGATATTTTATTGATGTGATTGGGATTGATTTCAGTTTGAGCAGTATGTTTCATAATCATTATTATTTGATTTAGTAAACAGGCGGGACGTTTATGTTAAATAAAAGATATATATATATAGCTATTTTTTTTAAAAAAATTAACGTCCGCTACTTATGCCGTGACACGTGCATTGCTCGGCGATTTTCAAGAGGGGTTTTTGTATGCTTCTTTATTATGATGTTTAGGCGATTTTACTATGATGCGCACTATATATAAGTTATAGATTGATGTATATTATGATGGTTTTCATATTGGGTTTTGATATTTTATCTTCACCATAACTCCGATGATTGCGTTATGCTTGATGGAGTTGATTTTTGTTATGTATTGATGATTTCGGAGCCTCGACGATTTAAGTGTTTTGCTAAATGTTTTAGTATTTGGAGGGGGAGTTTTAATTTAAATTCGGGGACCGAATTTCTTAAAGGGTGGAAGATTGTAACGTTTTAAAAATAATTAAATAAATAATTAAATGAATAAAATTGTTTAAGTGAATTTTATGATTTTCGGTAAAGTAAAATGTATTTTTCGTAAAATTAAACCGTGATTGTTTTTCATTATAATTTCAAAAATACCTATTTTAATTATGTAATTACTAGTAAATGGTGTTTATTTATCCACTTATAAATTTTTAGTTTAATTAAATATTTTCCTAAATTAATTATTTTAAATATTAACATAAGCTTTATTTTTACACTAAATTAGTGTAAATTACAAATTTGAATGATTTTAATTTGTAAAAATGAACCATGGCATATTAGAATTTAGTGTGTATCATGCAAAATTTATTTGCAAATTTTTCATATTTTCTAGAGCTTTCTTGAGTTGCTATAGTAAAGAAATAAAATAAAATAAAGAAATGCATGAAAAGACATAATGAAGTGATATTTTGGTGGAGAATTCTACACATTTTCTCACCCTCTTCTTTTTCTCCCTCACCTCCAAAAACATGGCCGGCCTCACCCCCCATGGTAGCCCCCATTTTCCTCATTTTATTTTGCTCCAAAATTCATCAAAAATCCTTTAAAAAATTCAATAAAAATCCACAAAATCCTATTTATTTCATACCTTTTATTCCTTGCTCATTTTTATATGGAATTTGTAGATGGAAAGCATGCATTTTGGAGGCTCATTTTCTTGTTTGGATTTCATATTTTGGAGGTATAAATTTCCTTCTTTTGTTTATTTATTATTAGATGTTTCTTTTAAGCATGTTTAGATTTAATGAATTAATTCTATGTTCAATTTTTAAAATTCAAGTTAGGCTTTGTAAATTCAAGTTATGATTTTTATTAATTAATTAGGGTTATAATAGTTAGTTTACCACTTTTATAATTGGAAAATCTTGCATGGTTGTTGAATTGTAAATTTTTCATTTAAAATTGTTTAAATTAGGAATTTTGCCAACTAGGTTTCTATAAAACATTATTTTTGGTGAAATAAAATTTCAATTAATATTTATAACACTAGATTATGGTCTTAATAAGGGTATTAACTTGTTGGTGGAATGGAAACTTAAATTGATTGCTAGTTTCTATTGATAATTGATAAATTGTGATAAAAAAAATTGCTATTTTGTAAACTAGATTTTAGAAATTCTTAAATAAATGAGATTAAAAATATAATTTATGGTTTCATTAAATCATTATCATCATGAATTATGGTTTAATACATTAATTTATGCAAAATCATGTTTTGTGGTGGAATTGTGGTATTTTGCTTGAAAAATGTTGAAAATTGTTAAAGGTTGCAAACTAGAAATTTCAAATTAATACAAATTTGTGTAATAAAAATATAGTAATGGTTTGTATAGTCTAGTTATGCTATTTAATGAGTTTTATGACCATTGGTTTCATTTAAATGTCAAGTTTTGATGAAAAACGGTAAATTGGCATTTTCGGGTTTTACGAAATTGGACGGTTTGATGGATTTTAGGGTTTCGATGGATTTAATCATATTTTATAATATAAGTAATGTGTTTTAAAACTACGAGCTATTTGTTGATATTATCTCGATCCATCGGAGTTTGTACGCCGATATCGAGCGATATTTGGTGCTTTGCGTGGATGGGACATAGGTTTTAACCTATGTTTATTCCTTGCGTCGTTTTGACTTTTGTATGTGATTCAGTTTACGATACTATTTATATGTTTGCGTTTAGGTACCCCTCACGTGGACTGCGGGCGATGAAGAGGAGGATGGTGACACCGTCTTCGGCAGACATGGACCAGGTGAGTAGATGTATATCTACGGGGGGAAGTCGGGTGGATGGCGTTTAGCACCCCCGCAACGTAGAATATGAATAGTACTTATTGACATTAGGAAACAAGATGTGACCCTAGATTCTTAATGAGTAGGACCCTAGTAATGACCCTAGGCTGGACTAGACTGATTTAGGAAAACCATATCAGTGGATGAGAACCTTGGAAGAGGTTCGTAGGTTTCAGGTAGAAACACACACACGCACACACTGAAATTCGACATGGTGTATACGTGCATGTATATATACATATAGGACTAGGTATAGGTATATATATATATACAACACGTGTATGGGATACATTGATGTGATATGATATCCGAGGTATGATGAAATAGTATAACTGGGCTTGATGCCATGATTCATGGCTATACAGTCGTATTAAGTGTTAGCCGATAATTAGAGAATGAGATAATGAACATATATACATAAATTATAATGGGTGGTGATGATACTGAGGTACATGGGACTCTAAAATAGTACCCGGACTGTAACTTGTGACTGATCACGATATGATATATGTATGACTTGATTACGACATCATATAGGTGTGACCAGATGTCGATATCATATAAGTGTGACTTGATGACGATATGATATCAGTATGACTTAATCACAATATGATATATATGACATGATATTTCTGAGGATAAACAAATGATGCATATTATGAGGGCAATGATATATGATTGATGTAAGCGATTACAGTTTAGCACCTTGATCATGAGATGTGTTGGTGATGACATTATACGAATGATGAGACACCTAGGAGATACTTGACCCGTACCCCGATATTGGGATGTCGTACGATGGATTTCACCGTACGAGGCATAAATATGATGATTGATCCGCACTCTTGATTCGAGGAAGCCGTAATATGTATGTGACGCTATTGAGGCCGGATCGCCGACTATTAGAGATATTGATTCAGACCTTAGGTAGACTCTTGTTTCTTATTAACTAGTTTCTTAGGTTTTTTTCCTTAGGAGCTTAGATGGACACTAGGTTAGGTTCGAGTCATATAGTGGTAGTGGTAATGGTATATCAAATGAGTGGATAACACACATCCGTCTTTAGTTTCACACTGGAATCATAATGATGCATGTTCTTACATATGCTGCTATAATCAGTATAAACCTTACCTGTTAGGACACCAGCACCATTACCGATGATGCGCATATTCTACGCACACTTATTTGCCGGCTCACACACATCATCATCGGTAATTGCTATGTCACGTACACTTTAGATTATATTATCTTTTATTGATAGAATCAGTCAACAACTTGACCGATATAATATTGTGATTACTCTCTGATGTTAGTATAGACATGATATTTATTACTTAGACATTCATGCATTCATATTTTCATGTTATCATGCAGTATTATAGGCATATGCCGACACTTATCATATAGTTATTCATGATTTTGAGATTTGGATTTCTATGAGATTTCTGGATTTTTGGGGAAAACCGCAAGAATATATAAAAATTTCTCTATCTCCTCCTCTCTTTTTAAAATAAGATGCGGTTTTCTCGTGATGTATGTGTCGTCCACCATGAGATTTCATGTTTTCTGATGGATTTCGAGACCCGATTCGAGGAGTGGATGAACCGTCTCGGGTACATGGTGGGCCCGGTATGGTATCCCGGGGCAAGAAGATCGAGTTGTAGACGATGAGCCTGGCAGGGGAAGGCTACCTACCGGTGATGTCTGGCGCGGCGGATATCCGGAGGATACCGACCGTTGTCGTGAGATTTGATGATATGGGCCGATCCGGACTGACGGAGCCTGAGATATTGAGACTTGAGATTACATGTGTTGTGTCGATGCTTGACACGGATTTCCATGAATTTCATTGTTGCGATTTCAGATTCTTAAACACATTTTACTATGATAACAGCTAAAGATTTCTTATACAGATATATCTGGATTTCAGGATTTGTTACTTTAGATTCATGGTGCATGCATTTCATTTCATATGACATAGTATTATATGAGGCACTGACATGAGCACGGAATATCTGCACTTACACGTAGTATTACCCTGCTATTACTAGATGATTGGGATATAGTAGTGTATTATTATGACCTAGGATAGCGTCGTGCATTCGATTTCTTTTCGTAGATGTCTTCTACTCACGAGTTGGCAACTCACCCCCGTTGTGCCAAATTTTATTACAGATTCGATGTACAGGTTTCCATGGTAGCTTGCTGGCACATCTTTTCTTCAGGGTGATTTGCACGGTAGGTTGGTTCACTTGTATCTGAACCACCATTGTTTTTTTTTATTGTTGCATTTGTATCTAGTAAGTTCCATCAACCATACTTGTATTACTTGATAAGTTTATTGGACCAGTATTTTTTTTTATTTCGACTTTAGAGTCGCGCATGTATTATTCTGATTTGGTGGATTGTTTTCTTTTGAGTTTTGAGCCTCGCCCATTGGCGTTGTATATTATCGTGTTTGTTGTGGTTGTTTCCGCCTGTTGGCATTGAGCTAGCTCCCGTTTGGGGATGCTTTTTATTATTTATGTATATTATACTTGTTGTACCCGTTTGGGGCCAGTTCTTACAGAGGAGACTCTGCCGAAATTTTTGGGAAAATTTGCTGATGCTTTTAAACTTGTTTTCTTCATGTTTTCTTTTACTTCTTTTGCTTTTATATGGTTTAGATTTCTGGGCTTCGTCTTACTTAGGTTACGTTGCGCCTCTAGACGTTTCGTAATCTAAGTGCCGGTCACGTTCCATACTTTCGGGTCGTGACACAAACATCCGAATGGAGTCACATCCTGACAACTCCTGGGTGGACACCATAACGAATTTCGGGGAGATCTGCTCTCGTTCCCTCTTCGGAACGGTTAAAGGTTGCAACTCTCCCGTCAGTCTCAGTTGCTCAACTTAAGTACACAACAAGACAGACACCATGAAATGAATCCCAAGACTTCTTTTTCTATCCCTGCCCACCCGTAACTACCTTAAAAGTCACGTTAACAGTTGGTGGGACTTGAATGAGTAGAGAGAGTTAACTGATGTGCCTGCCCTAGGATTCCACATCTCTTACCCAGCACACCCTTGCCATAAGTCAAGGATTCCAAATCATTACCCAGCCGAGTAGGCTCCAATATCTCTGACGAACGAGCGTCGGCGGGCAGTGTCTCGCGAAAGCGATTTAAGAAAAGTGGTCGGGCGCAGACATGAGCAAGCTGTCTCCTCAGAAGAGACGAACTTATGCCGTACTCAACGATCGCACAAGAACTGTGAATCTGCGGAGGACTATCACAACAATCAAATTCCGCCGCAGGAAGGTGTACCTTTAACTCTGGTGGTCCGTGAAAATCTGACATGACTCTCAAACAAGTGGTGTCTCTAATCTCCAACGCAAAACCATCGCGGCCATCTCCAGATCATGAGTGGGATATCCTTCTCGTACTTCCTCCAAATGTGAAGAAGCAAAAGCGATAACTCCATTGTGTCACCTCAGTACACATTCGAGTCCTACTCACGAAACATCACAGTTAAACCACAAGGACACCCGAACCAAAAAGCAAGGAAAGGGCTGAAGCAGTTGTTAACCGAGTCTTCAACTGCCGAAACTCCGTACACAAGCCTCAGTTTAAAGAAAAGGAACCTCCATTCCAGTCAATTTAGTCAACGGTGCAGCATTACACTAGCAATCCTGGAAGAAAGGGCAGTAAAAACCTACTAAGCCTAAAAATCTGCGGATTTCCGTCCTGCTCAAGTCTGGGCTTAAGTTGTACGGCCACGATCTTCCTCGAAACCATACCAATTTGTCTCGGTAACTACAAAACTTAGGAGTCAACACAACAAGCTTAAAGGGACACTCCGAGAATCTAGTAAACCGCTGGGGCTCTCCCAGTATCCGTATAACAGATCCTTAAGTGTTACCCAAACCCTCAAGACACACTAAAAAGACCAGGATGTCGTAAATAACACAACAATAGCTGGTCGAGGAACGGCCCGAAGAAAACCAGTTCATCACACCTACGAATGCTGCTAGAGCATTGGTGAGTCCAGTGACACACCCAAAACACACAAAGCCCGTAGCACGCATAAGGCAGTCTTCGGAATGTCATCACTCCGGACCCGCAACAATGATGACCTGATCCCAAACGAACTTAGACAAAGTCTCGCACTCTGAATCTGATCGAAGATATCGTCAATGCGAGGTACTGGATACCTATCTGCACCGTAAGCCGGTTCAATTGACGATCCATCAATACACAACCTCGATCTGTCATCTTTCTCCTTGACGAACAGAAATAGGAACTTCCTAAATGCGAAACACTCAGACGCACAATTTCCTCAACAACTACTCTGCAGCAGACCCTTAGCTCCTTAAGCTTTGACGGCTCATCTGGAACAACGTAGGAAAACTCTCCCCAGTAGAGAAAACCGGCCCAACACATCAACTGTGGCTACGGTATCATGAAAAACGCCAAGAATTCCCGACATCTCCTCAGAGCCGACTAGCGAACAAGGCTGAATTCAAGCTGTAAGAGGCGGCACCACTATCCACCTGCACAACAAGAACTGACTTGCCCGGGAAAACAAAACCTAACTATTTCCTCACGGTAGCCCACAACGCCCAACACGTAGCTAACCAGTACGTGCCCAGGAGATCGCCAAATCCAACATCTTTAGGAGGTTCAAAATGACAGACGAATCTCTATCTCCTATCCGATGGGCACACGACCGAATTTCGTGTCGCGCAACAAAAGGATTGCTGACAGAAGTTAACACAACAAACGGCTGATCTACCTAGCACGACTCTCGTCCTAAACTCGGCACGAAGTGTGTAAACATACGAGTGCAAAAAAAGGACATACTGAAAGAGTACTTGTTGGCTCCGCATTGGACGCCCTCGCGTCCTGACGAGTCGAAGCAAAAACTTGTGCCTGTCCTTCATCTGCGACTGATCGAACTCCTCCTCTACTAGCCTGAACCCTCTGTGCAAACCCTCCGCGTCCACGACGTCTCAGAATACGACCCTGACGTGGTGTGAAGGAACACTGCCTGATAAGGTGTTGAAGGCTTCCGCATCGTAAACACCTACGCGCTGAATGCTGTCCTGCCTGGGGATGGAAGCCAAACGACTGTCCTCGTCCTAAGCCTCTGCTCTGGGCTGGTACACCAGTACGATTCCACAACTGTTCTGGAACTCTCACGGTCTCTGGAAGACGTGTCTCGTAAACTGGGGCTGCCTCCACCTGTGCTATGTAGGGGACGGAATACTGCATGATGATCGCAAGGAACAACTGGGTAACAGGGGTGACAAACATCTGTCGCTGCGCTTGAACAACCTCCACCAATGAGCTCATCATTTGGCGTAAGCCCTGCATCTCTGCCACTAGTCTAGCGATCTGATCTGCCGTAGGGAAAACAATCTGTCCTGGTACAACAGGGGTACTACTCGGATCAGTCCTCGTCTCAGATGAATCAACTCAATCCTCAGCTCTCACGACCGCTCTCTGCACCCTCGTAGTCCTTGGCAGCATAAAGGCTGAAAAGAAGGTAGGATTCGATGAGGATACAAAAATCGAATCACAAGGATGTATACAATCATGAAGGAAATTCAATCAATAAGTCCTAAGGTCGCTTAGGCGGAGTACCGTGTCGTGAGTATGCCGCCGAACATACGCACGCTAGGCCACTCTGCTGCAGCTACCTACTTCATCATACCAGGGTCATCCTACACTCCGAAGGTAAAACCTACGCTCTGATACCAACTTTGTCACGACCCAAAGTTTGGCCCGTGACCGGCACTTAACCACGTAACGTCTACAGGCGTAACGCGACTAAGTAAGCCAAAAACCCAGAAATCAAACCAGTAAAAGTATAGAGTGATTTAAGCTTTTAATAGAACTAGTTACTAAGATGTCAAGAAACCTTAAGTAGACAATCACCATGATAACAATATACGACGCCGTAGCGAAGAAAATGAGCAACAGGTGGGAAACATCACAGATAGAATAAACTGCATAAGTAGAGTCGGCTCACAACGAGCTCGACACCAGAATACAAAATAATATACATCATCCTCACAACAGGTCTCTAAGTCAATACATAAGTGGTAGATGGAGAGTACTAGATACAACAATGTACATAACTGAAAGATAACCAGATACCGTACAAAACCCACCTATCAGCAAAAGAGCTAGTACATCAACTGTAGGGGTATCTGTGTCAAAAGATGCAAGAACGCAGCCAGCCGCGACTACTCCGAAGGCAAACCTGCAAACACTGTGGCACAACGGGGGTGAGTTGCCAACTCGTGAATAGAAGATAACATATATAGGTAATCGCGAGTATGCACGTGCAACGATACTCTAACCTATATCAACAGATAACATCTATATGATGAACTGGATGCTCAAACATGCAACAAGTGCGATCTAATAACATCTCCAAGTGATGAACAAGATATACGATGATCAGGTATAGCAATGCAATCTAACAACCCAATATAGAATGAACACGGTATGCAATGATCAGGTATAGCAATACAATCTAACAACCCTATATAGAATGAACAGGGTATGCAATGATCAGGTATAGCAATGCAATCTAACAACCCTATATAGAATGAACAGGGTATGCAATGATCAGGTATAGCAATGATCAATGAACATGGTATGCAATGATCATGCAAGCATGTATACTATATCAGGTATAATAGATACAAGATGAGATATCAATTACTACATACTGAGCATGGGAAATATAACATCTACACGGAATGTCATCATGGAAAGTATAATCGGTACTCATCAATGCACCCAAATCCCAATACTATTCAGGCGTCGTCATCCTCCTCGGTCCTCCAACCCTGTACTATCTCATATAATCGTGAGTGCCCAACATCGGCACCCAAAATATCAAGAAATACTCATGCCAAGTATCGATACACAAATCCTCCTGTATATGGCATCCGTCAGTCCGGATCAGCCCACGGGCTCTGTCTGCGGTATCGGCCCTCGGCCCCGGCTGTACGAGTCATCCCGTATCCATCCATCGACTCTGGTCGGTATCCTCTGGATAACCACCAGGTCTAACCAATCACCGGTAGGTAGTAGTCCCTCTGCCAAGCTCACCGTCTACTACACAGCGAAACCGTTCTCGCCCCGGGGTACCTGTTAGGTCCACGTTACCTCTCCCGGTACTTACGGGGTTGCGGAAACGGTAAATCAAAATTTTTCTAAACTTTGTAACATGGACCGTAAAAGCCGGATCTTTGCTAAACTAAAACTAGTATTCTAGCTAAAGAGAGTTAGCTACTATGTTGATTGTTATACCTAAACTTGAACTCCTTCTCTTCTTGTTGTTGTTCTTCTTTCTTGTTCTTTGTAGAAGCTGGAATGGTCCTCTTCTCGTCGCCTTCTTCTTGCCGAAGATAGATCCACCTCGAAGGTTCGACTTTGGGCTCTTCCTCGATCTTTGAGTGAACTAGGGTTTCCGGCTTGCTAAACCTTCATCCTAGAATGAGTAGAGAGTGATTAGGGTTTGCTTTTCTATCTAAAGAGAATGATTCTCAACACATGAGAAGGTTTCTCTTTTCAAGAGGAGGAAGAAGATGAAATGAGGAGAGAGAGAGGTTATGATAGAATGAGCTCTCATTTTTCTTTCTTGCAACCATATTGCAAAAGAAAAATATTATCTAAATGATAATAATTGAAAATGAGAATAGTTGATGGTAGTATTTTGAATGACCACAACCATGCTTCATTTAATAAAAAGTAAGCATGAAACAAGGAAGACTTTCAAGGCATGAAAGTGGTCAATGGTCAACAAGTCAACCAAGGTCAACAAGTCAACAAAAAACAACCATAACATAATTCTCATTTAATTATTATTATTAATAGATAATATATAAATCCATTAGGGTTTGGAAAAAGAAGACTGTCAACTGTGCATACGCACCCGATCCGAAACCCTAATGAAAAACCTCATTCTCCGCCTCAAGCAACTGTGCATACACACCTGCATTCTCGTTCCGAGGAACAAGAATACCAAGATATAAAAGCAACCCCAAAAACATATACCAGTATCTGGCTCAAACCAGAGCCTGCCAGTATAATCCGTCCGGACTCCAAACGTGCACAAGTGCGCGGATGAGAACGAACCCTGTCGCAAAACCATGCGACCTCTACTCTGTTTTGCCCAGAGGCGAATACCCTCTGTGTGGGACTCTAAAGACTCGACACTACGCTGGCAGTGGGTTTAACCACAGACCGCAAGCGGCACTAGCTGTGCGTAACGGTCCCCAGGTAGATGTCGACAAGAAGGCTGACGAGGTGAAACCCCATCTGAACTCCTACTGAGTCTGAATGTGACATTCTCCGTACAGTCCGGTCTGTTCGTCTGATACATCGCATGGCGGGCCTAGGGGGGCGGTAAACGTCAGTCCCCTAAAAGCGGTACAAGTCGTGTCGGAGTGAAGCCCAATACACCCTGAGATAACACTGGAACCTACCAGTACATCTCGCTTGCCCTGGCCAGGGACTACTTGTGTAATGGCTCTCCTAGACACAGCGCGATGTCAACTCCCAATACCGGGAGAGACGAATCCTGTCTAACCGTCACTGCCTCCAAGTGCTTCGGGACTGCTCCTAACTACTACCTGTTTGCATGACTCAATAGAGCCGTGGTAGGGTAGTAATCAAAGAACAGTGGGAACACACTCGAGGCGAAGTGACAGTGTCAAGTCAGCGGACTAAGCTGTACTCATGTCACCTGGGAACTGATAACTGACGATAGGTATAATACCAACCATCAGTTCCCGACGAGTCCTGTCCAGTGTACTCGTAACCCAACGAGCACCCGCATACTATCTCAAGTACGACGTACTGACGGCTGTGGGACAGACCGTCTCCCGTGCTGGGATGAGAAGCGCATACGCTAGTCTACTCCGGAGTATCGATGCCCTATCTCGGTACTCCCACGACTAGGGACGTGTATAAGGATGTGCTTGTAGATTACCCAGCCCCCACGAGTGTGATCGCCATCACAACGCCGGTAATCAAGCAAAGATCCTAAGGGCTCTACTAATGCGTATAGGTGATATAATAAGTAAACACACATGTACACATTAAAGCAGAGGCAAACCAAGTAGCATACTACTATATTGAGCAAGATTGTCTGTACAACTGTGAATATCCCAAGCTTCCATCAAGTAATATACATACTAGTATGATACAGTAATGGCCTCTAGGGCATATACACTAACAATCTCCCACTTGCACTAAGTCATGTACTGGCGTATCGAAGACCTATCATCTCGATCAGCCGCTCGAACTGAGTCTGGGGTAAAGCCTTTGTGAATGGGTCCGCAGTGTTGTCCTTTGTGTCCACTCTCCGCACCTCGATCTCCTGTCGATCAATGATCTCCCTGATCAGGTGATACCGCCTTAAGATGTGCCTGGATTTCTGATGGGACCTTGGTTCCTTCGCTAAAGCTATAGCCCCATTGTTATCGCAATACAAAGGTATTGGATCAACAATGGACGGAACCACCTGAAGTTCACTAATGAACTTCTTAATCCAGACCGCCTCTTTTGCGGCATCGCTTGCAGCAATGTATTCAGCCTCCATCGTCGAGTCTGCGACGGTATCCTGCTTGGAACTCCTCCAACATACCGCCCCTCCGTTGAGGGTAAACACAAAACCCGAGACAGACTTGCTGTCATCTTTGTCGCTCTGGAAGCTTGAATCGGTAAAGGACTCGACCCTGAGGTCTCCATTACCGTAAACCAGGAACATCTCCTTAGTCCTTCTCAGGTACTTGAGAATGTTCTTCACTGCTATCCAGTGGTCCTCCCCTGGGTCTGACTGATACCGGCTTACCGTGCTCAACGCGTAAGCTACATCTGGTCTTGTACATAGCATCGCATACATTATAGATCCTACCGCCGAAGCGTAGGGTATAGTGCTCATGGGAACCCTCTCCTCGTCAGTCTTAGGAGACATCTTCTTGGAGAGGGTAATTCCGTGCAATGCGGGTATGTTACCGCGCTTGGAATCTTCCATACTAAATCTCTTTAGTACGGTCTCTATGTACCTGGACTGCGAAAGTCCCAATAGTCTCTTGGATCTATCTCTATAGATCTTGATCCCCAGAATGTACGAGGCATCACCCAGGTCCTTCATGGAGAACCTTTGTGACAAAAACAGCTTGACCGATTGTAGCATAGGAACATCATTTCCTATCAAAAGAATGTCGTCCACGTACAAGACTAGGAACACGACAGTTCGTCCTACAATCTTCTTATACACACAGGGTTCATCTTCGTTCTTGATGAAATCAAATTCCTTGATTGCCTCATCAAAACAGATGTTCCAGCTCCGCGATGCCTGCTTTAATCCATAAATGGATTTAAGCAACTTGCACACCTTTCCGCTGCTCCCACTGTCTACGAAACCTTCTGGTTGATCCATGTAAACGCACTCTTCCAAACAACCGTTTAGGAAAGCCGTCTTAACATCCATCTGCCAGATTTCATAGTCATGGAAGGCAGCAATGGCAAGTAAGATCCGAATGGATTTGAGCATAGCCACCGGAGAAAAAGTCTCATCATAGTCCAAACCAGGTCTTTGACGAAAACCTTTTGCAACGAGTCTAGCTTTATAGGTTTCCACCTGCCCATCTACACCAAGTTTCCTTTTGTAGATCCATTTGCATCCAACGGGTTTTACCCCAGGTAGAGCAATATCCATGGTCCACACTTTATTGGCGTACATGGACTCCATTTCAGATTGCATTGCTTCCTGCCACTTATCAGAGTCCCTACTGATAATGGCCTGCCTGAAACTGGTAGGGTCATCTTCTTCCAAGATGCAATCCTCTCGATCCCCGTCTATGAGAAAACCGTAGTATCTCTCGGGCGGATGAGAAATCCTACCAGATCTGCGGAGTGGCTGAGGTTCGTTTGGGGTCACTGAACTTTCTGGTTCTGCTAAATCCTCAGTTTGATTTTGTGGATCAGATATTTCATCCAGTTCTACCGTGCTCCCACTTATTTCTTTTGCAAGAAATTGCCACTCTAAAAAGGTGGCGCGGCGAGCAACGAACACCTTCTGTTCCTCAGTGTGGTAGAACAGATATCCCAGAGAATTTCTAGGATATCCCACAAACTTACATAAAACTGACCGTGCCTCAAGCTTGTCTGGTTTTTGTACTTTTACATAGGCCGGACAGCCCCATATCTTAATTCGTTCTAGATATGGTTTCTTACCACTCCATATTTCATATGGAGTCTTAGGCACGGATTTAGACGGAACCTGATTCAGCAAGTATGCCGCTGTCTCTAGCGCAAGTCCCCAGAATGAAAGAGGTAACTCAGCATCACTCATCATGGATCGAACCATATCCAATAGGGTACGATTCCTTCTTTCCGACACACCGTTGTGCTGTGGTGTATAAGGAGGAGTGAGCTGAGAGAGAATACCATTCTCTTTTAAGTAATCTCGGAATTCCGTGCTTAAGTACTCCCCTCCTCTATCAGACCGGAGGATCTTGATACTTTTGCCTGTCTGGTTCTCTACTTCGTTTCTGAATTCCTTGAATTTCTCAAAAGTTTCAGATTTGTGTTTCATCAGATACACATATCCGAACCTAGAGAGATCGTCAGTGAATGTGATGAAGTACGAGAACCCACCCCTTGCATGTATAGACATCGGACCACACACATCACTGTGTATGAGTCCCAAGAGCTCTCTTGCTCTTTCTCCATGTCCGGTGAACGGAGATTTGGTCATCTTCCCTTTGAGACAAGACTGACAAGTTTCATAAGATGAAAACTCGAACGCATTCAAGAGTCCATCTCTATGCAACTTACTCAGTCTTTTCTCTCCGATATGACCGAGTCTACAATGCCACAAGTAGGATTCATTCGTATCTGAATTCTTCCTCTTGCGTGTGTTTTGTATATTGAGAACTGTATTCTGATTTAGAACGTAGATACCATTAAACAGTGTACCCTCTGCAACCAGTACCTTATCAAGGTAAATGTTCATGATATTCTTTTCAAGAACAAACTTATATCTATCTTTATCGAGTAAAGAAACTGATATGATGTTGCAAACCATAGAGGGTACATAGTAACAATCGTTCAAAATCATAGTCTTGCCATTTGGCAATACTAGGTGATATTCACCGACGGCTGCCGCATAAACTTGTGCTCCGTTCGCTACTCTAAGCGACATATCACCCGGTGCAACTTTCCTACTTTTTCTCAGTCCTTGCAATAAATTACAAATATGAGATCCTGATCCGGTATCAAGTACCCAGGAGGTAGGGCTGACCGTAAAACAGTTCTCAATTACAAGAACACCTGAAGTAGATGCAAAACCATGCTTCTTCTTCAACTGGGTATCCTGGAAATCCATACTTTCCTCTTTCCCATTCTCATACTCATGACGGTTGTCACAAGTTAGAGCTGAACCAACTTTCCCCAGTTCCGAATAAGAATTCGGTTCGGTCAAGCGATACATTTTATTATCTTGATTAGGGCGTGAAAAGGTTGCTGCCTGGAGAGAGAGAAAAGAAACACTCAGCGTATGCTCGTGCAAGATTAGATTGGTTTATTAATTTATCTAACCAGGGTGTCTCCCACTGTTTCCTCAAATCCTTCTTAAAACCTTTTTAAAAGAAGAACTAGCCGGGTTTTAATTCACGTTACAATACTTGCTTAACCTTTCAGCCAGGCTAGTGTCGGTACTTCGAGGGAGGTTTTCCAACGCTTTCGCGAAGTTCCTTAATTAAAGAACCTCTTTTCCCTGTGGGCGTAACCCCGCTAACACCTTTCTAGACACCTACTAGGTTTATAGCATTGATCGTTAAGTGAAATAATCTCCCGAGAGTAAACCAACTCATCAGTGGGATCGGGATCCAACTGTCATTGTGTGATAACCTAGATGGAATCCACTCTAGTCATCACACTCCAGAAGGTATGCTAAATCTGCAAGTTTCAGTTCTTTTGAAACTCCCGATGTGGTTTTTGCCCCTAACGATTCATGACCTTGACAATGCCAACATATCATGAACTGTTAGTCAAGTTCGGCCCGTCATTATCTTGATTAACTTAGACCCACCCGCATAACTCTTGACAATGCCAACATAGTTATGCGACTGTCCTAAATAATCCGGAAAAATAAGGCTGCAAACAAGCAATACTTAGCTACCGATCACTACGCCTTGACAATGCCAAAATACGTAGCTCGAATACTGAGTAGTACTTGTAGGAAATGACGGAGGGCTACGGCTGGGTTTTTGGCGAAAAACCCGTTAACGTAATGAACTTGATATCGTTGAAGGAACCTGATAGCACCTTTTTGAAAATCATAGTGGCGAAAAACTTTTGCTAAAGAGGTCACTCCCTGCGAAGGGATCTCGGCTCTTTCCTCGTCGAGTGAGGTGCTGGGTATTCATAAGATGAATACCTCGATGCAAAGCAAGAATAATCGACTATGGTGAAGTTATTACCCTGACGCAAACTTTTGTCCAAGGGGTCACTCCCGGTGAAGGGATCTCGGCCCTTGCCTCGTCGACTGAGGTGCTGGGTATTCATAACCGAATACCGCGATGCAAAACAAAAATGAACGTCCTTGTAATAACAGCTTTTTGAAAAACTTGTTCCAACAACGTCTTTTAGGTTTATTTTCTTGCATTAGTTCTTTTAATGCGTGATATTCTTGCATTAGTTCTTTTAATGCGTCCCATCATTTAATCCTACCATTGCAGAAAACAACCAAAATATGACGTACGCTTATGCCATTCGCATTCGCCACGGGGTCCCGTCATCACTCGTTAGGTTACTTAACTAACGACAGAGCGGGGGCTGGGCTAGCGCGGCTGTAAAACATAAGCAACGCCTAAATAGTAAAGCAATGATAGACATTACAGATCACAGATGAATACATTGGATATACTAGCAATCCGCAATCCTTTCGAGCCTGAAACGAAAAGCGGATAACACGGTCGCGGTGAATAGCCAAATACCCCACCCAAGACCCCTACGGGTGCGGCAAACTACCCGCCAAGTACCCGAAGCGAAGCAACCTCCCTCAATGCCATGAGTAGGCCACTCGGCACTTCGAGCTACCCGGTAGTTTGTGCACCCCTCCATGGGTCTATCCTAGGAGCAAAAACAGTAAAAAGAATTATACAATGACGGCTACAACCCCGACCCGGTTGTGCGGCCAAACAAATAATATAATTACATCAATTTACATTTACAATGAATGAAAGAAAAACAAAAGCTCATCTCACATCCACCCCGGCTATTCACCCGCGACAGTCCAACACATTCATATACACATTCCAGCACATTACAGATCATGTATAACCCCGACTAATCGACTTATAGCGATTAGCCGACGTTCAATACATGCAAACATCACAGATATAACCAACATAGTCAAAGTGCAGTGAAGTTCGGAAAAAAAAAAATACGGAATTATAGGACCCCAAAAGCAAATTTCAGTTCTGGAAAATCTGGGTACATATAATACATCTTAAAAATCACAAAATCCAACCAGAAGAACACTGCACGAAAAACGATGCAGCAAGGAAACCAATCTGCGGCGCTTCCGCGGCACATGCCTACCTCGTGCCGCGGAAGCGCGGCGACTTAAATGAATGACGTCATCGTTTTTCTTCTGTGTTCAAACAAAACCCTGAGACGATTTTACAAGTATAAAGTTTTTCATTTTGAGCCAAAAAAATTTCAACAGAAACTCAGGTTTTTAGTTTTTCCGGTTTTGCGATTTTTCGGTTCCGAACTTCGTTACACTTCACTACCAAGCTAGTTTAAGTTTAGTTAGGCTCTGATACCACTGTTAGGTCCACGTTACCTCTCCCGGTACTTACGGGGTTGCGGAAACGGTAAATCAAAATTTTTCTAAACTTTGTAACATGGACCGTAAAAGCCGGATCTTTGCTAAACTAAAACTAGTATTCTAGCTAAAGAGAGTTAGCTACTATGTTGATTGTTATACCTAAACTTGAACTCCTTCTCTTCTTGTTGTTGTTCTTCTTTCTTGTTCTTTGTAGAAGCTGGAATGGTCCTCTTCTCGTCGCCTTCTTCTTGCCGAAGATAGATCCACCTCGAAGGTTCGACTTTGGGCTCTTCCTCGATCTTTGAGTGAACTAGGGTTTCCGGCTTGCTAAACCTTCATCCTAGAATGAGTAGAGAGTGATTAGGGTTTGCTTTTCTATCTAAAGAGAATGATTCTCAACACATGAGAAGGTTTCTCTTTTCAAGAGGAGGAAGAAGATGAAATGAGGAGAGAGAGAGGTTATGATAGAATGAGCTCTCATTTTTCTTTCTTGCAACCATATTGCAAAAGAAAAATATTATCTAAATGATAATAATTGAAAATGAGAATAGTTGATGGTAGTATTTTGAATGACCACAACCATGCTTCATTTAATAAAAAGTAAGCATGAAACAAGGAAGACTTTCAAGGCATGAAAGTGGTCAATGGTCAACAAGTCAACCAAGGTCAACAAGTCAACAAAAAACAACCATAACATAATTCTCATTTAATTATTATTATTAATAGATAATATATAAATCCATTAGGGTTTGGAAAAAGAAGACTGTCAACTGTGCATACGCACCCGATCCGAAACCCTAATGAAAAACCTCATTCTCCGCCTCAAGCAACTGTGCATACACACCTGCATTCTCGTTCCGAGGAACAAGAATACCAAGATATAAAAGCAACCCCAAAAACATATACCAGTATCTGGCTCAAACCAGAGCCTGCCAGTATAATCCGTCCGGACTCCAAACGTGCACAAGTGCGCGGATGAGAACGAACCCTGTCGCAAAACCATGCGACCTCTACTCTGTTTTGCCCAGAGGCGAATACCCTCTGTGTGGGACTCTAAAGACTCGACACTACGCTGGCAGTGGGTTTAACCACAGACCGCAAGCGGCACTAGCTGTGCGTAACGGTCCCCAGGTAGATGTCGACAAGAAGGCTGACGAGGTGAAACCCCATCTGAACTCCTACTGAGTCTGAATGTGACATTCTCCGTACAGTCCGGTCTGTTCGTCTGATACATCGCATGGCGGGCCTAGGGGGGCGGTAAACGTCAGTCCCCTAAAAGCGGTACAAGTCGTGTCGGAGTGAAGCCCAATACACCCTGAGATAACACTGGAACCTACCAGTACATCTCGCTTGCCCTGGCCAGGGACTACTTGTGTAATGGCTCTCCTAGACACAGCGCGATGTCAACTCCCAATACCGGGAGAGACGAATCCTGTCTAACCGTCACTGCCTCCAAGTGCTTCGGGACTGCTCCCAACTACTACCTGTTTGCATGACTCAATAGAGCCGTGGTAGGGTAGTAATCAAAGAACAGTGGGAACACACTCGAGGCGAAGTGACAGTGTCAAGTCAGCGGACTAAGCTGTACTCATGTCACCTGGGAACTGATAACTGACGATAGGTATAATACCAACCATCAGTTCCCGACGAGTCCTGTCCAGTGTACTCGTAACCCAACGAGCACCCGCATACTATCTCAAGTACGACGTACTGACGGCTGTGGGACAGACCGTCTCCCGTGCTGGGATGAGAAGCGCATACGCTAGTCTACTCCGGAGTATCGATGCCCTATCTCGGTACTCCCACGACTAGGGACGTGTATAAGGATGTGCTTGTAGATTACCCAGCCCCCACGAGTGTGATCGCCATCACAACGCCGGTAATCAAGCAAAGATCCTAAGGGCTCTACTAATGCGTATAGGTGATATAATAAGTAAACACACATGTACACATTAAAGCAGAGGCAAACCAAGTAGCATACTACTATATTGAGCAAGATTGTCTGTACAACTGTGAATATCCCAAGCTTCCATCAAGTAATATACATACTAGTATGATACAGTAATGGCCTCTAGGGCATATACACTAACAATCTCCCACTTGCACTAAGGCCATGTACTGGCGTATCGAAGACCTATCATCTCGATCAGCCGCTCGAACTGAGTCTGGGGTAAAGCCTTTGTGAATGGGTCCGCAGTGTTGTCCTTTGTGTCCACTCTCCGCACCTCGATCTCCTGTCGATCAATGATCTCCCTGATCAGGTGATACCGCCTTAAGATGTGCCTGGATTTCTGATGGGACCTTGGTTCCTTCGCTAAAGCTATAGCCCCATTGTTATCGCAATACAAAGGTATTGGATCAACAATGGACGGAACCACCTGAAGTTCACTAATGAACTTCTTAATCCAGACCGCCTCTTTTGCGGCATCGCTTGCAGCAATGTATTCAGCCTCCATCGTCGAGTCTGCGACGGTATCCTGCTTGGAACTCCTCCAACATACCGCCCCTCCGTTGAGGGTAAACACAAAACCCGAGACAGACTTGCTGTCATCTTTGTCGCTCTGGAAGCTTGAATCGGTAAAGGACTCGACCCTGAGGTCTCCATTACCGTAAACCAGGAACATCTCCTTAGTCCTTCTCAGGTACTTGAGAATGTTCTTCACTGCTATCCAGTGGTCCTCCCCTGGGTCTGACTGATACCGGCTTACCGTGCTCAACGCGTAAGCTACATCTGGTCTTGTACATAGCATCGCATACATTATAGATCCTACCGCCGAAGCGTAGGGTATAGTGCTCATGGGAACCCTCTCCTCGTCAGTCTTAGGAGACATCTTCTTGGAGAGGGTAATTCCGTGCAATGCGGGTATGTTACCGCGCTTGGAATCCTCCATACTAAATCTCTTTAGTACGGTCTCTATGTACCTGGACTGCGAAAGTCCCAATAGTCTCTTGGATCTATCTCTATAGATCTTGATCCCCAGAATGTACGAGGCATCACCCAGGTCCTTCATGGAGAACCTTTGTGACAAAAACAGCTTGACCGATTGTAGCATAGGAACATCATTTCCTATCAAAAGAATGTCGTCCACGTACAAGACTAGGAACACGACAGTTCGTCCTACAATCTTCTTATACACACAGGGTTCATCTTCGTTCTTGATGAAATCAAATTCCTTGATTGCCTCATCAAAACAGATGTTCCAGCTCCGCGATGCCTGCTTTAATCCATAAATGGATTTAAGCAACTTGCACACCTTTCCGCTGCTCCCACTGTCTACGAAACCTTCTGGTTGATCCATGTAAACGCACTCTTCCAAACAACCGTTTAGGAAAGCCGTCTTAACATCCATCTGCCAGATTTCATAGTCATGGAAGGCAGCAATGGCAAGTAAGATCCGAATGGATTTGAGCATAGCCACCGGAGAAAAAGTCTCATCATAGTCCAAACCAGGTCTTTGACGAAAACCTTTTGCAACGAGTCTAGCTTTATAGGTTTCCACCTGCCCATCTACACCAAGTTTCCTTTTGTAGATCCATTTGCATCCAACGGGTTTTACCCCAGGTGGAGCAATATCCATGGTCCACACTTTATTGGCGTACATGGACTCCATTTCAGATTGCATTGCTTCCTGCCACTTATCAGAGTCCCTACTGATAATGGCCTGCCTGAAACTGGTAGGGTCATCTTCTTCCAAGATGCAATCCTCTCGATCCCCGTCTATGAGAAAACCGTAGTATCTCTCGGGCGGATGAGAAATCCTACCAGATCTGCGGAGTGGCTGAGGTTCGTTTGGGGTCACTGAACTTTCTGGTTCTGCTAAATCCTCAGTTTGATTTTGTGGATCAGATATTTCATCCAGTTCTACCGTGCTCCCACTTATTTCTTTTGCAAGAAATTGCCACTCTAAAAAGGTGGCGCGGCGAGCAACGAACACCTTCTGTTCCTCAGTGTGGTAGAACAGATATCCCAGAGAATTTCTAGGATATCCCACAAACTTACATAAAACTGACCGTGCCTCAAGCTTGTCTGGTTTTTGTACTTTTACATAGGCCGGACAGCCCCATATCTTAATTCGTTCTAGATATGGTTTCTTACCACTCCATATTTCATATGGAGTCTTAGGCACGGATTTAGACGGAACCTGATTCAGCAAGTATGCCGCTGTCTCTAGCGCAAGTCCCCAGAATGAAAGAGGTAACTCAGCATCACTCATCATGGATCGAACCATATCCAATAGGGTACGATTCCTTCTTTCCGACACACCGTTGTGCTGTGGTGTATAAGGAGGAGTGAGCTGAGAGAGAATACCATTCTCTTTTAAGTAATCTCGGAATTCCGTGCTTAAGTACTCCCCTCCTCTATCAGACCGGAGGATCTTGATACTTTTGCCTGTCTGGTTCTCTACTTCGTTTCTGAATTCCTTGAATTTCTCAAAAGTTTCAGATTTGTGTTTCATCAGATACACATATCCGAACCTAGAGAGATCGTCAGTGAATGTGATGAAGTACGAGAACCCACCCCTTGCATGTATAGACATCGGACCACACACATCACTGTGTATGAGTCCCAAGAGCTCTCTTGCTCTTTCTCCATGTCCGGTGAACGGAGATTTGGTCATCTTCCCTTTGAGACAAGACTGACAAGTTTCATAAGATGAAAACTCGAACGCATTCAAGAGTCCATCTCTATGCAACTTACTCAGTCTTTTCTCTCCGATATGACCGAGTCTACAATGCCACAAGTAGGATTCATTCGTATCTGAATTCTTCCTCTTGCGTGTGTTTTGTATATTGAGAACTGTATTCTGATTTAGAACGTAGATACCATTAAACAGTGTACCCTCTGCAACCAGTACCTTATCAAGGTAAATGTTCATGATATTCTTTTCAAGAACAAACTTATATCTATCTTTATCGAGTAAAGAAACTGATATGATGTTGCAAACCATAGAGGGTACATAGTAACAATCGTTCAAAATCATAGTCTTGCCATTTGGCAATACTAGGTGATATTCACCGACGGCTGCCGCATAAACTTGTGCTCCGTTCGCTACTCTAAGCGACATATCACCCGGTGCAACTTTCCTACTTTTTCTCAGTCCTTGCAATAAATTACAAATATGAGATCCTGATCCGGTATCAAGTACCCAGGAGGTAGGGCTGACCGTAAAACAGTTCTCAATTACAAGAACACCTGAAGTAGATGCAAAACCATGCTTCTTCTTCAACTGGGTATCCTGGAAATCCATACTTTCCTCTTTCCCATTCTCATACTCATGACGGTTGTCACAAGTTAGAGCTGAACCAACTTTCCCCAGTTCCGAATAAGAATTCGGTTCGGTCAAGCGATACATTTTATTATCTTGATTAGGGCGTGAAAAGGTTGCTGCCTGGGGAGAGAGAAAAGAAACACTCAGCGTATGCTCGTGCAAGATTAGATTGGTTTATTAATTTATCTAACCAGGGTGTCTCCCACTGTTTCCTCAAATCCTTCTTAAAACCTTTTTAAAAGAAGAACTAGCCGGGTTTTAATTCACGTTACAATACTTGCTTAACCTTTCAGCCAGGCTAGTGTCGGTACTTCGAGGGAGGTTTTCCAACGCTTTCGCGAAGTTCCTTAATTAAAGAACCTCTTTTCCCTGTGGGCGTAACCCCGCTAACACCTTTCTAGACACCTACTAGGTTTATAGCATTGATCGTTAAGTGAAATAATCTCCCGAGAGTAAACCAACTCATCAGTGGGATCGGGATCCAACTGTCATTGTGTGATAACCTAGATGGAATCCACTCTAGTCATCACACTCCAGAAGGTATGCTAAATCTGCAAGTTTCAGTTCTTTTGAAACTCCCGATGTGGTTTTTGCCCCTAACGATTCATGACCTTGACAATGCCAACATATCATGAACTGTTAGTCAAGTTCGGCCCGTCATTATCTTGATTAACTTAGACCCACCCGCATAACTCTTGACAATGCCAACATAGTTATGCGACTGTCCTAAATAATCCGGAAAAATAAGGCTGCAAACAAGCAATACTTAGCTACCGATCACTACGCCTTGACAATGCCAAAATACGTAGCTCGAATACTGAGTAGTACTTGTAGGAAATGACGGAGGGCTACGGCTGGGTTTTTGGCGAAAAACCCGTTAACGTAATGAACTTGATATCGTTGAAGGAACCTGATAGCACCTTTTTGAAAATCATAGTGGCGAAAAACTTTTGCTAAAGAGGTCACTCCCTGCGAAGGGATCTCGGCTCTTTCCTCGTCGAGTGAGGTGCTGGGTATCCATAAGATGAATACCTCGATGCAAAGCAAGAATAATCGACTATGGTGAAGTTATTACCCTGACGCAAACTTTTGTCCAAGGGGTCACTCCCGGTGAAGGGATCTCGGCCCTTGCCTCGTCGACTGAGGTGCTGGGTATTCATAACCGAATACCGCGATGCAAAACAAAAATGAACGTCCTTGTAATAACAGCTTTTTGAAAAACTTGTTCCAACAACGTCTTTTAGGTTTATTTTCTTGCATTAGTTCTTTTAATGCGTGATATTCTTGCATTAGTTCTTTTAATGCGTCCCATCATTTAATCCTACCATTGCAGAAAACAACCAAAATATGACGTACGCTTATGCCATTCGCATTCGCCACGGGGTCCCGTCATCACTCGTTAGGTTACTTAACTAACGACAGAGCGGGGGCTGGGCTAGCGCGGCTGTAAAACATAAGCAACGCCTAAATAGTAAAGCAATGATAGACATTACAGATCACAGATGAATACATTGGATATACTAGCAATCCGCAATCCTTTCGAGCCTGAAACGAAAAGCGGATAACACGGTCGCGGTGAATAGCCAAATACCCCACCCAAGACCCCTACGGGTGCGGCAAACTACCCGCCAAGTACCCGAAGCGAAGCAACCTCCCTCAATGCCATGAGTAGGCCACTCGGCACTTCGAGCTACCCGGTAGTTTGTGCACCCCTCCATGGGTCTATCCTAGGAGCAAAAACAGTAAAAAGAATTATACAATGACGGCTACAACCCCGACCCGGTTGTGCGGCCAAACAAATAATATAATTACATCAATTTACATTTACAATGAATGAAAGAAAAACAAAAGCTCATCTCACATCCAGCCCGGCTATTCACCCGCGACAGTCCAACACATTCATATACACATTCCAGCACATTACAGATCATGTATAACCCCGACTAATCGACTTATAGCGATTAGCCGACGTTCAATACATGCAAACATCACAGATATAACCAACATAGTCAAAGTGCAGTGAAGTTCGGAAAAAAAAAATACGGAATTATAGGACCCCAAAAGCAAATTTCAGTTCTGGAAAATCTGGGTACATATAATACATCTTAAAAATCACAAAATCCAACCAGAAGAACACTGCACGAAAAACGATGCAGCAAGGAAACCAATCTGCGGCGCTTCCGCGGCACATGCCTACCTCGTGCCGCGGAAGCGCGGCGACTTAAATGAATGACGTCATCGTTTTTCTTCTGTGTTCAAACAAAACCCTGAGACGATTTTACAAGTATAAAGTTTTTCATTTTGAGCCAAAAAAATTTCAACAGAAACTCAGGTTTTTAGTTTTTCCGGTTTTGCGATTTTTCGGTTCCGAACTTCGTTACACTTCACTACCAAGCTAGTTTAAGTTTAGTTAGGCTCTGATACCACTGTTAGGTCCACGTTACCTCTCCCGGTACTTACGGGGTTGCGGAAACGGTAAATCAAAATTTTTCTAAACTTTGTAACATGGACCGTAAAAGCCGGATCTTTGCTAAACTAAAACTAGTATTCTAGCTAAAGAGAGTTAGCTACTATGTTGATTGTTATACCTAAACTTGAACTCCTTCTCTTCTTGTTGTTGTTCTTCTTTCTTGTTCTTTGTAGAAGCTGGAATGGTCCTCTTCTCGTCGCCTTCTTCTTGCCGAAGATAGATCCACCTCGAAGGTTCGACTTTGGGCTCTTCCTCGATCTTTGAGTGAACTAGGGTTTCCGGCTTGCTAAACCTTCATCCTAGAATGAGTAGAGAGTGATTAGGGTTTGCTTTTCTATCTAAAGAGAATGATTCTCAACACATGAGAAGGTTTCTCTTTTCAAGAGGAGGAAGAAGATGAAATGAGGAGAGAGAGAGGTTATGATAGAATGAGCTCTCATTTTTCTTTCTTGCAACCATATTGCAAAAGAAAAATATTATCTAAATGATAATAATTGAAAATGAGAATAGTTGATGGTAGTATTTTGAATGACCACAACCATGCTTCATTTAATAAAAAGTAAGCATGAAACAAGGAAGACTTTCAAGGCATGAAAGTGGTCAATGGTCAACAAGTCAACCAAGGTCAACAAGTCAACAAAAAACAACCATAACATAATTCTCATTTAATTATTATTATTAATAGATAATATATAAATCCATTAGGGTTTGGAAAAAGAAGACTGTCAACTGTGCATACGCACCCGATCCGAAACCCTAATGAAAAACCTCATTCTCCGCCTCAAGCAACTGTGCATACACACCTGCATTCTCGTTCCGAGGAACAAGAATACCAAGATATAAAAGCAACCCCAAAAACATATACCAGTATCTGGCTCAAACCAGAGCCTGCCAGTATAATCCGTCCGGACTCCAAACGTGCACAAGTGCGCGGATGAGAACGAACCCTGTCGCAAAACCATGCGACCTCTACTCTGTTTTGCCCAGAGGCGAATACCCTCTGTGTGGGACTCTAAAGACTCGACACTACGCTGGCAGTGGGTTTAACCACAGACCGCAAGCGGCACTAGCTGTGCGTAACGGTCCCCAGGTAGATGTCGACAAGAAGGCTGACGAGGTGAAACCCCATCTGAACTCCTACTGAGTCTGAATGTGACATTCTCCGTACAGTCCGGTCTGTTCGTCTGATACATCGCATGGCGGGCCTAGGGGGGCGGTAAACGTCAGTCCCCTAAAAGCGGTACAAGTCGTGTCGGAGTGAAGCCCAATACACCCTGAGATAACACTGGAACCTACCAGTACATCTCGCTTGCCCTGGCCAGGGACTACTTGTGTAATGGCTCTCCTAGACACAGCGCGATGTCAACTCCCAATACCGGGAGAGACGAATCCTGTCTAACCGTCACTGCCTCCAAGTGCTTCGGGACTGCTCCCAACTACTACCTGTTTGCATGACTCAATAGAGCCGTGGTAGGGTAGTAATCAAAGAACAGTGGGAACACACTCGAGGCGAAGTGACAGTGTCAAGTCAGCGGACTAAGCTGTACTCATGTCACCTGGGAACTGATAACTGACGATAGGTATAATACCAACCATCAGTTCCCGACGAGTCCTGTCCAGTGTACTCGTAACCCAACGAGCACCCGCATACTATCTCAAGTACGACGTACTGACGGCTGTGGGACAGACCGTCTCCCGTGCTGGGATGAGAAGCGCATACGCTAGTCTACTCCGGAGTATCGATGCCCTATCTCGGTACTCCCACGACTAGGGACGTGTATAAGGATGTGCTTATAGATTACCCAGCCCCCACGAGTGTGATCGCCATCACAACGCCGGTAATCAAGCAAAGATCCTAAGGGCTCTACTAATGCGTATAGGTGATATAATAAGTAAACACACATGTACACATTAAAGCAGAGGCAAACCAAGTAGCATACTACTATATTGAGCAAGATTGTCTGTACAACTGTGAATATCCCAAGCTTCCATCAAGTAATATACATACTAGTATGATACAGTAATGGCCTCTAGGGCATATACACTAACAGTACCATACCGGGTCCACCATGTACCCGTAATCGGCCTCATCCAACTCCTCGATTCGGGTTCATATATATCACTCTAGTAACAAGAAAACACATGGTGGACGTACCGAAATATCATATCAAGGGAAACCGGGTTTTTAAATAATTAACTATTCTCTTTGAAATATCCACGGTTCCCCAAATCCAGAATTAACATGGAAACAACATATCTCAATGCGTAATCTAAGCAAGTATGAAAATATCAATATATGTGTGCATTGGTATGAATATACAGTGTGCATGTGCGCAGGTATGAAGATATCAATATATGTGTGCACTGGTATGAATATACAGTATGCATGTGCGCAGGTACGAAGATATCAATATATGTGTATGTAGTACCAGTAGGGGTATGTGATGCATATGTGCCTAAATATGGATATAACATATGCTGTTATGCGGCAAATCATGACAACATCAATAAGGTAGAATCAGTATGATATATGATTTATAGCAATCCTATAATGTGAGTGTCATGGCAATCACTAATGGTGTGAGTGTAGCATATCAATCGTGCTCTTGCGACTTGAACCGTTAGTGACAGTGCAGTGTTCTATGCTATCATTTCTATATGCAACAATAATGTATGCTACTACAGTCCATATGAACATCTACATTCTAATATCCTGACTCGCCCTGACGCTTAACGCCATACGGGCGATTTCCCCGTAGATGTTAAATCTACTCACCTGGTCGTGCGCTACTCGTAGCCGACCACCTGCTTCCCTTTCTTAGCTTCGTCTGACGTACCTGCCTGCGAACCTGGAATCACACAAGAATCCATATATAAGCAACTATCTCGCAAAACGTGATATCGAAGTCAAACGATACGCTCGCGTCGCGAACTAAACGCGCGTGTGTACGATACGCTAAACGTATGCACGCGTCTAAAACTAACCCCGACACGCCGCGATATGCTGAATCATGGAACTCTCTTGTGTATCACGCGTATCGCGCGAACCAAACGTACTAGAAATACGATATAACGTCCCAGATTCTATCCAGGCTAACATCTTACAAAACTATACATACCACTGGCCTAGAAATAACAACAGACTCCTACCGAAGCAAACATCTCCCAAAAATTCCCTTATCTGGCCGCAATTTGCGTCCAGAAAGAATAAACCGGCGGCCTCGCTATGGGGTGGGGGTCTCGGGCTCTGGTGGTGTGGTCTATACCCTGTATACAAGCTCCAGTTAACTCAATTTCAACCTGAACTACTCGGGCCTATAGCAGATCACAGAAATCCAAAAAGTTCACTTAAAAACGCTAAATTTGCACAATTAGAAACCCTATGGTATTTTGGTGTAATCTGGGGTCTAACTAGGTTTATCTGGTCTTAATAACACCTAATTAGGCTAGGTTAACCAATACTAACAGCACTAAACCAAAAGTCCACACAATTCACCATTTCAAGCACAAAATCTCACTTTTTACACAAACCGAAGCAAATCCTATGTAAGTTAAGCAATCTAGAGGGTTAGACTCAAAGATTATACCTTACTAGACCCTATGAAGCAGGAAGAGGGAGGAGGAGGAGAAGTGGTGAGCTGCTGTTGCTGCTACTGCCTGCTGTGCTGCTGCTGATGCTGTAGCTGCTGCTGATGCTGTTGCTTATGCAGCTGATGCTGGTGCTGTGGCTGCTGATGATGCTGCTGCAGCTGCTGCCTCTCTCTCTCTCTCAGCTGAGTGTGTGTGTGTGTGAGAGAGAGTTGTGAGAATGAGAAGTGAGAGTGAGAAAATGAGGCCCCAAGTCAACAACCCCCTCTCTCTCTCTTCATTTAATGAGCATAGCTCAAGCCATGCCCATACTCCCTCTCTCATGCACCAATTCAACAAAAGAAAAAGAAAAAGAAATTCAAATAACAAACACACAAATAAATAAAACCCAATTAAATCCCAAAACACCTAATACAAATAGGTTAACCCACCATGGTTGTTAATCATGGTTTTAACCCCAAATCTAAACCCTAGTTAACATGCATAAGTGTGTTTGTGTCTAGAAAAATCCTAATAAAATATTCATTAATTAGAATAAAATATCATAAACTTAATTTGGTAAACTTTTTACCAAAAACTATCTATTAAAATATAATTAACCCCTAAACACGACCTAAGGTGTTACAGAAATCCATCACTACCTGAGAAATTATCGATCCTGGATCGGTAATTCTCATATACCCCGGCCGAGGATTTCTAGTGATGGCCACCCGTGCACTGCGGGACATCAACCCCCAATACCGAGAGAGACGAATCCCCGATGATCCGCTCACTGCCTCCATGTGGCTCGGGACTGTACCCAACTAAAACCTGTTTGCATGACTCCTTTGAGCCGTGGTAGGGTAGTAATCAAAGCACAGTGGGAACTCAGACGAGATAAATAACGATCTCAGGTCGACAGACTAACTCGTACACATGTCACCAGGGAACTGCTATCTGACTATAGGTATAAAACCAACTAGCATGTTCCCGGTGAGTCCGTCCAGTGTATTCATAACCCAATAAGCACCTGTATACTATTTTAGGTGAACAACTGACACCAATGGCTTGTGAGACCGGCCACCGCCCCTCGTCAGGGTCTAGATAAGTATACACCGGTCTACACTGGAGTATCGATGCCCAGTCTCGATACTCGCACGACTAGGGACATTTAAGGATGTGCTTATAGACCCCCAGCTCTCACGTATGTGATCGCCATCACAATGCTGGCAGTCAAGCAAGAATCCTATGGGATTTATCAACATATGATGATAATAACAAAACAGATAGCATACTATCATCTCGAGTAAGACTGTTTTATCGGTATAGGTTTTTGCTCAATCATCATGATCACATACCTGCGACTATGATAATTGCCTTGAGGGCACTATAGCCAACATTTTGAGTATAGGTTCTAGGTTGCCTGCTTGTGTCTCTGTGTTTGCAAAATAATTCCTAGTGTCCCCAGGTGTTAGCAGATATCAATATACCATCACAAATTTCCAGAAATTCAAATGTCGAAGTTTCTAAATTCTGGGGTTTTGGGTTTACTTTATAGTTCTAGTCCAATATACATTCCCTACGGGGGTTTAAGGTCATAACTAACCTCAACTACACCATTGGATTCAAATCAAACCCTAACCCTTTCTAGGAATTTTCAAAGTTCACTAAACCGCATTAAAACACTTCTGCACTTGTATGGGTGCTAAAGAAATTGAAATACAATACTAATGGTGCAGAAATTAGCTTATTTGGTAACTCAAGAAAATTCTTAAGTTGCCCCAAGTGTCCAAAATCCGATTTTTCTTGGTCCAAAGTGCTTGTTGTGAGCTTGTGCAAGTTTTTAATGAAGTGGAGATGAGGTTTTGATGCATTTTTGAGGGTGTTTGTGAGGGTTGAAGGGGAGGTGAAGGAGAGGGCAGCCATGAGAGAGGAGGGAGTGAGAATGATGAAGAAATAATGAAGAGGGAAATGGCCAAGACTAAGGTTGACCCCTCACCCTCTCTCTCTCTCTCTTTCTCTTGCACATACCTCATTTTCTTATATTATCCTTTTTTTTTCTTTTGTTCTCCTTTATCTTTTCTTTTCATTAAAAACCCCAAAACAAATAACCATACACAAAAGAATCATGGTAGGAAAAATGTAACAAGTGTGAAAAATGACATGGTGCATGTCATGTGCACAAATCAAGATTAAAGCGTGATTAGCGATATTTAATCGTGATTAGCATTAAAATTGAATAAAATTAATCATAAAAATTCATAATTTTCTTAAATCATAAAAAAGCACTCTCATTTTAGAAATTCCTATAATTTTCCAAATATTTCCCAATTTATCGGTATTTAATTATACTGCACTATCAAAATATTCATAATGTTTATTATTTAATTATAAAAATTCTAAAAAATAGTATTTTATTTTTCTGAAATGTTACAATCTTCCCCCCTCAAAAAAATTCGGTCCCGAATTTAAATTTAAACCCCCAAACACTAAAACATTTCAACAATCAGCTCAATCAACGGGGCTCCGAAATCACAGAAGATACCGAATTACGCAGCGCGTCAAGGGCACATGAGAACGAGTACAAAACTCAAAAACCGAACTCTGTCAAGCGTCATGCAAATCATCGGATTTGCACGCTTAACCTCAGAGTTACAATGGAGATACAGATCTCGAAATCCAGTACTGAAATCTAACGTACACTAGCCAAATACTGTAAAATGTATATAGTACGCATCCTTAAAAAATCTTCAAAAATTAAATAAAATACATGCAAAATCTTTTCTGAATCGCCGTATGATGCATAACTCACGGAACAAGTGATCGACGCTCATTTGTAAAATAATAAATATAGTTTCGTATATGTTTCGCTCAGGTATACATCCCGTCCATTTTGAAATATCCCAAAAGGTTTCCATTATAAACGTTCGTGTCGCTTACGGACAGGTAGGAAATAGCGAGACTATAACTCCTTTTTGAAAACCTCTTGTTAATCTTTTAATCCATGAAAGGTACTTAGGTACTGTCCTCAGATCAGTCCTGTTCGACCACTATATAGTAGAGTGCCCATCATGAAAGCAAGGTGCTCAAAAGCAAAATCAGTCTCAATAGGCGTAGCCAACAATCACGTGCGTCTGGCGCGCACGGAAATCAAATCTAAATACAAGTGCCACAATATGCACAAAAGTAAATTAAGTGCAACGGGTGTGCACAAAAGCATCTGTCAACTGCAGCGGGTGTGCACGACAACAACATCTGGTGCATCTACTGTGCACGAAAATCTCAATCCAGTGCAACTAACATGCACGAATGAAAATCCCAATCGAGTGTATCTGGTGTGCACAAATGAAAATCGAAATCAAGTGCATCCCATATGCACGAATAAAGAATCTAAATCAAGGGCATCCAACATCCACGAGTAAAATCTTACTCAAGTGCATCCGATGCGCAGAAAATCCAAAATCAAGCGCCTATTATGCGCCAACCCAAGCGCGTTAGTCTGTGAAAACTACCTAGTGCGATAGAATGCACGAAAACGAACGGTAAGTGCCAACGCGCAAGAAAAACACCAATCTGGTAAAACGAATGCTCAAGGCATAAATCGGGTACAGCCACTGTACGTAGTCTAAATCCGGTGCAGCTAATGCACGAAATATGAATCTGGTGCAACAAATGCCCAACAACACAAATCTGGTGCAACAATTGCAGAAAAATGAAAATCGGGTGCAACAAATGCAAAAAATACAAATCTGGTGCAATAAATGCACTGTAGGGCTCCTAGGCACACTATAGAGGTCTCACAAGGCATCGAACATGCCAATTTAAAATTTTATGGTTGCCAAGAAACCCTAATACGGATCGTCGGCTAGATTTCTAGGCGAAACTATAAACTAGTTAACACTTTAACTAAAAGTTAGATGCTACAACCTTTGTAGATCCGGATATCCACTTCCTTAGCTCCACGTAGTCATCCTCTCGCTGTCCTTTTCAAATCCTAGACTCATTCGTCGGCTTCATCGGGAAAACGAGCGGAATAGGTCGTCGGCTTCGTGTCAAAGACGATCTACGTCGAGGTTGCACAAGCTCAAGCTCCGACTTCACAAAGTTGTGAAACTTGTGAAGAAAACACCCAAAACAACTTGGCAAGAGGTAGAGGGTGAAGAAATAGGAGGTGGGTTCACTTTAGAATTGGATTTCACTCACTTTTTCTTAAGTTGCCATTGATGGCATCTAGTTTTTTTCTCTTGAAGAAGAAGGAGAAGATGAGGCTAGAATATGATAAGTATTATGATAAATTGAAAAAGAAATCAATACTAATCATAATCTAACCTTAGTTGAGTGTAGAGAATGGACCATGGTTACTTGGATGAGTTAGGGTTAAGCATGAAGACAAGAATGGTCACTAAGGTCAAAGCTTCATGAAGTTTCAACATAAAACAAATAAAGCCACCATTCTTATCTTAATCCATTTCAAATAAATAAATAAATAGATAAATGAATTTGCAAAACCCTAATCATCTCTTAACCATGGTTTAATCCTTTACACTTAATCACATGATCAAGTATCATCAAACATGATACAAAAATGTGCACAAAAGCATATCACATATACAATGTGCATCAAGTGAGAAAAATCCGTTTAAAGTGAACCAATACTAGTTAATGTAAACTAATATATCAAATATATAATTATACAATAAATCATTAAATCAACATTTGTTTCAATGATCCGGTCATGTCGCACATAACCGACTAGTATCCAATGTATCGATTTATCGAATCAATGATTCGATAACTAGGTCATATCGAATATAACCATTCGAAACATATATCGTGAGAACGAAATGCGGTATCACATACACGCATTATTCTCGGTCCTGCACATATCTCATATGCGCTCCTATTTCGTTTCTCTTGAGCCAGGAAACCTCTGTGTAGGAGTCTAAAGACTCGTCAATACGCCGGTAGCAGATGATGATCATATCAAGCACCCACAAGCCGCAAGCGGTCTGCTAAACGTAACGGCCATCCGGGTATTGAGCGATCAGAAGATCGACGAGCTAGCCCGCTCACACTCCTGTGAATCCAACCAGTAACACTTACCGTACAGTCCAGTCTGTTCGTCTGATATGTCGCATATCAAGTCTAGGGGTGGTATACGTCAGACCCCAATAACCGATAAGTCGTGCCGATGTGAGGCTCATAACGGGTCGAGAAACTACTGGTAACACTTACCAGCAAATCTCTGATCAGCCCTGGCCAGGGACTTCCCTGTTACGGCCAATCGAGCACAGCGCAACATCAACTCCCAATACCGGGAGAGACGAAACCCCTCCTATCGCTCATTGCCTCCATGTGACTCGGGACTGTACCCAAAGACCACCATTTTGCACGCCCTCATGGATGTGGTAAGGTGGAGATCAAAGCACATTGGGAATCACACAAGACTCTATGACGATCTCGGGTCTACAGACTAACCTGTACAAGTGTCACCTGAGAACTGCCATCTGACGTGAGGTATAATACCATCTGGGAGTTCTCCGGCGAGTCCGTCCAGTGTACCCAGTCTCCACTGAGCACCCGTATACCATCTCTGATGTCAAACACCAATGGATGTGGGATCATCCATCGCCCATCTCATGGGTCGAGAAGCGTATACGCTAGTCTACTCTGGTATATCGATGCCCCGTCTCGATACACCCACTACTAGGGACCGTGAAGGATGTACTTATGGACTACCATGTCCCCACTAGTATGATCTGCATCACAGTCCAGGTAGTCAAGTACATATCCTAAGGGCTTTACCAACATGTAACTATAAGACAGTATAAAGAGACTAGTGTACATGTTAAGATAAAGAGCAACCAGATAGCATACTATCATATCGAGCAAGAAAGTCATCTCTATATATGTCCAAGCATCCAATATAATATACATCATCTGTACAATACTGGCCTCTAGGGCATACATACAACTAACAATCTCCCACTTGCACTAGGGCCAGCTGCTGTAGTATCGCATACCGAGCATCCCGAAGAGTCTCTCAAACTGTATCTGGGGAATGGCCTTCGTGAGTGGATCCGCCGTGTTGTTCTTCGTGTCAACTCTCCTGACCTCGATCTCCCGGCGATTAACTATTTCCCGGATCAGGTGATACCGCCTCAGAATATGCCTGGATCGCTGATGGGACCTGGGTTCCTTGTCCAAAGCCACCGCTCCATTGTTATCGCAATACAAAGGTATTGGATGCTCAATGGATGGAACCACACCAAGTTCAGTAATGAACTTCTTGATCCAGACAGCCTCTTTGGCAGCATCGTTGGCAGCGATGTATTCAGCCTCCATCGTCGAGTCTGCCACGGTTTCCTGCTTGGAACTCTTCCAGCTAACCGCCCCTCCGTAAAGGGTAAAGACAAATCCCGACTGCGACTTAGAGTCGTCCTTATCACTCTGGAAGCTCGAATCGGTAAAGGACTCTATTTGGAGTTCTCCGTTACCATACACCAAGAACATATCTCTAGTCCTTCGCAAGTACTTGAGAATGCTCTTCACAGCTGTCCAGTGACTCTCTCCAGGATCAGCTTGATACCTGCTCACTACACTTAGTGAGTATGCTACATCAGGTCTGGTACATAGCATCGCATACATGATAGAGCCTACTGCAGAAGCATAGGGTATCCCTTGCATGCGAGCTCTCTCCAAATCAGTCTTGGGAGACATCTCTTTGGAGAGAGTGACTCCAGAGATCGTGGGCAAGTTCCCACGCTTGGACTCTTCCATACTAAACCTCTTTAGTATAGTGTCAATGTACCTGGATTGGGACAATCCCAAAATCCGTTTGGATCTATCTCTATAGATCCTAATCCCCAATATGCAGGAGGCATCACCAAGATCTTTCATTGAGAATCTTTGTGATAAGAAGAGCTTGACCGATTGCAGCATAGGAATATCATTTCCTATCAAGAGTATGTCGTCCACGTACAATACGAGGAAGACAACCTTACTCTCTGCCACCTTCTTGTAGATACAAGGTTCATCTGGGTTTTTGACGAAATCAAACTCTTTGAAAACGACGTCAAAGCAGATGTTCCAACTCCGCGATGCTTGCTTTAATCCAGAAATGGATTTAAGCAGCTTGCACACCTTCCCGCTGCTCCCACTGTCTACGAAGCCCTTTGGCTGAGTCATGTACACGCACTCTTCTAAATCACTATTTAGAAAGGCGGTCTTAACATCCATTTGCCAGATTTCGTAATCATGATATGCAGCGATGGCAAGCATGATCCGGATGGATTTAAGCATAGCCACTGGGGAAAAAGTCTCGTCATAGTCCACACCTGGTCTTTGACGAAAACCCTTTGCTACAAGTCTAGCTTTGAAAGTCTCCACTTTCCCATCTACACCAAGTTTCTTCTTGAAGATCCACTTGCTCCCGATGGGTTTTACCCCTTCAGGAGCAACTTCCAAAGTCCATACTTTGTTAGTGTACATGGATTCCATCTCGGACCGCATAGCATCCAGCCATTTCACTGGGTCCCTACTCGTGATGGCCTGCTCGAAGCTAGTTGGGTCATCATCCTCCATGATGCAATCCTCGCTCCCACCATCCATGAGAAAACCGTAGTATCTCTCAGGTGGGCGAGGAACCCTACTAGATCGGCGGAGAGGCTGAGGTTCATCGGGAACTACTGAATCCTCTGGTTCAACCAAATCTTCTGTTGTAGTCTGTATTGCTGGAACCTCTTCCAGTTCTACCTCATTGCCACTAATTTCTTTTTCAAGAAATTCCTTTTCTAAAAAGGTGGCATGTCGAGAAACAAACACTTTTTGTTCCTCGGTATGGTAAAAGATATATCCTCGCGAATCTTTGGGATATCCAATAAACTTACACAGAATGGACCTTGCCGCGAGTTTGTCCGGATTTTGCGTTTTTACATAGGCCGGACAACCCCATATCTTAACATAATTAAGACATGGTCTTTTTCCTTTCCATATCTCATATGGAGTGGTCGGCACGGTTTTGGTGGGAACCATATTCAATAGGTCTGCAGCTGTTTCCAGTGCATATCCCCAGAAGGAAATAGGTAACTCAGCTGTGCTCATCATAGAGCGCACCATATCTAATAGGGTGCGGTTCCTCCGTTCTGATACACCTATGTGCTGTGGTGTATATGGAGGAGTCAGCTGAGAGAGAATCCCATTCTCCTTTAGGAAGTCCAGGAATTCATTGCTTAAGTATTCTCCTCCTCGATCAGATCGTAGGATTTTAATACTTTTTCCGGTTTGGTTCTCAACTTCTTGTTTATATTCCCTAAATTTCTCAAAAGCTTCTGATTTGTGTTTCATTAGGAACACATACCCGAACCTAGAGAGATCGTCAGTGAATGTAATGAAGTATGAAGAACCATCCCTGGCATGTGTAGACATGAGACCGCATACATCACTATGTATCAGTCCCAAGAGTTCGGTAACTCTTTCTCCGTGTCCCGTAAACGGAGTTTTGGTCATCTTGCCTTTAAGACATGACTGGCAAGTGTCATAAGATGAAAATTCAAACGGATTTAAATATCCATCTTTATGCAACTTAGCTAGTCGTGTCGCATTGATGTGACCCAGTCTGCAATGCCACAAGAAGGATTCATTGAGTTCAGAACTCTTCCTCTTGTGTGTGTTCGTTATGCTCAGAACTGTTGATTGATTTAGAACATAAATGCCATTGCATAACGTGCCTGATCCAACCAACTTTTGGTTACGGAAAATGTTCATAACATTGTCCTGTAATACAAAATTATATCCTTCTTTGCTTAACAAAGAAACCGATATAATGTTGCATATCAGGTTCGGCATGTAATAGCATTCGTTCAGAACCAATGTATTACCAGTTGGTAATACAAGGTGATATTCTCCGACAGTCTTAGCTGCAACAATTGCACCATTTCCAACTCTTATGTCTTTATCACCTTCTCCAAGTTCTCTACCTTTCCTTAGCCCATATAACTGATTACAAATATGGGATCCTGACCCGGTATCTAATACCCAGGACGTAAAGCAAATGGAGAAACAGTTCTCTGTAACGAACACACCCGAAGAAAATGCATCAACATGTACTTTCTTCATTCGGGTGGCATGGGAATCCTGGTATTCCCCTATATCCTGTTCATTCCTATAACTCTTATAAGAAAGAACGGAACCAACGTTCCCCAGCACAGTATAACATGCGGGTTCGGTCAATACATCCATATTATTATCTTCATTAGGGTATGAAATGGTCGCTACCTGGAGAGAGAGAGAAGAAAACACTTTAGCGTATGCTCGTGCAAGATCAGATTGGTTATTATCTTATCTAATCAGGATGGCTCCCACTGCTTTTTATCAAATCTTCCTTCAAACCTTAAAAGGAAAGACTAGCCCGGATTAATTACACACTACAAGTTCGCCAATCTTTCAGCCAGGCCAGTGTCGGTACTTTGAGGGAGGTCCCCCGTGCTTTCGCACGAACCTAATTAATGTAAACCTCGTTTTCCCAGAGGCGTAACCTCGTTAACACCTTTCTAGACACCTACTTGATCAGCTAATTGCAATGTGTAAAACTCTCCCAGGAGTAACTCTTACTCGCAGTGGGTATCGGGATCCAACTATCTCATAGAAGGTATGCAATCTCATTGCAAATTTCAACACTTGAAATTCCCGATAATATTTTGCCCCTAGCGTCCTATGACCTTGACGCAGGCCAACAAATCACAGCACGCTAGTCAAGTTCAACCCGTCATTTCCTGATTGAATTAAACCCACCCGCACGACCCTTGACGCAGGCCAACAAAGTCGTACGACTACCCTAATCCAATCTGCATCATATGCATAAGCAGATAAATACTAGTTAGCTACCGCACACTACGCCTTGACGCAGGCCAACAAACGTAGCACGAATACTAACTAGTACTTATCTGAAATGACGGAGGGCTACGACAGGTTTTTCTGAAAACCTATTGCGTAATGAACTTGATATCGTTGTAGAATCAAATGAAGTTTTGAAATGGAGTGATTTTGAGGCTTTTCTAGTTTTGCTAAAGGGGTCACTCCCGGTGAAAGGATCGTCGGCCCTTTCCTCGTCGAATGAGGTGCGGGATATATCATATATATCGCTGTGCAAAGCAAAAACCCAAAAGCAGTCAAAAGCAAACCGAGTGTGTAGCATCTGCCAGTTATTGCTAAAGGAGTCACTCCCGGTGAAGGGATCTCGGTCCTTTCTTCGTCGAATGAGGTGCGGGATATATCATATATATCGCTGTGCAAAGCAAAAACTGTAGCTACCTGTTTTTATTTTGAAATTCGATTCCACAACATCTTAGGTTTCTTATCTTTCATTAATCACATTAATGAAGTCCCATCATTTAAATACCTAAACATCACAGATAGATATGACGTACACTTATGCCATCCGCATTCGCCTCGATGTCCCCTCGTGCACCGTTAGGTTAGATAACTAACGACAGAGCAGGGCAGGGCTAGCGTGGGTGTAAAACATAAGTAACGTCTATATAATATATCATATATACTATATACTATATCCATCACAGAACATCACATTACAGATATCGCAGCAGAAGAAACATATGAAACATTGGATATACTAGGACGTCCGTGTTTTCAATACGAGCCAGTATAAAACACGGATTCCACGGTCGTGATGAATAGCCAATCCCACACCCCTAGACCCTTACGAGAGCGGCAAGCAACCCTGCCAATTCTAGGGTTAGGAGACCCGGACTCGACCCCTCGAGTTGGTCTCCCACTGGACCCCAGAACCCGGTTACTTGTGCTCCCCTCCTTGGGTCTATCCTAATGCGGAAAAGTAAATAATATACAAAAGGTGACAACTTCCGCTACGTGGAAGTGCCCCAAATAAAAGAATATTACATACAAGTTTTTACATGAATGAAAATGAAAAACACTCATCTCACATAAAAACCCCCGTCTATTCAAACACGACAATCCAATATAACATATCCAGCAACACATAACATCACATGTCATCAACGTAAGTAAATATGTCCATCCCAATTGTCGTTGACATATAGCAACGAAACCGGCGATATCACATATTACACTTACGGTCACAGAAAAGAAAGTGTAAAACTACAACAGTTGGAATCCGCAACCTCTTTAGACATCACATGCCTAATCAAATGAAATACTTAGACATCACATGCCTAACAGATATAAATCCCGCATTTTTGTCTCATTATCGAAAACTCTTTTCAATATCATGTGGGACTAAACTGCTAGATTTATAACATTCATTCAGTTATCACATAACTGTTTGTGAATTCCAATTATTGTATCACATTCCAGATAAACAGAAAATGTTAAACTTTCCGATCGAACAGTCGAATACCCAAGTTTTCCCGATACAACTCAACACATGAAATAAGTCTAACAACATTCAGTTCGTGCCTCAGTACCAACGGTCCAGCCGTAGAAGGGTCAAGCCAACGCCTCACATGTGGCACGCCGTACTGCCCCAAACCCGAAGGTTCAAAGGGCAGTTCAAGACGGTCACATAATCGAGTTAAGGTTTGTTGTCTTCTAGAGGGTCCATCGCGTTACTTGCACTACTTAGAACGTCGTTAAACTACGGAAAAATCCAACACTTGGAAATCTCCCGACAGGGGAAAAATTTGGGTATTTATATCCGGTCGAACTTTTTAACATATTCTAAAAGTTATCCGGAAAAACACAAAGACGAAATTTGATACCCCGATCGAAACACCGAATCCCCAAAGCATCCCCAGAAAATTCAACTCTTGAATAATTATTAAAAATTCCCATAAAACTCAGCACCAGAAAAGAAGAATTACTGTGCAAACAAAATTGAGTAAAGTGAACAGTGAGCCGCGGAACAGCGGCAGAAGCCATGCTTCTGCCGCGTTTCCGCGGCTGTTTGGAAGCTTCATGAGCTCGTGTTTCACCATAATTCTTAGATATTCCTGCTGAATTTTTAGGCATTTTCAATCTTGAAAAATCCCAGATTTTAGAAAATGTACAGAGAGCATGTTAAGTTTAGGGTTTCGGGTTCGTTCGGGCTTCAAATTGCGTCTAGACTTCGCCTAAGGCTCTAGCTAGGCTCTGATACCACTGTAGGGTTCCTAGGCACACTATAGAGGTCTCACAAGGCATCGAACATGCCAATTTAAAATTTTATGGGTGCCGAGAAACCCTAATATGGATCGTCGGCTAGATTTCTAGGCGAAACTATAAACTAGTTAACACTTTTACTAAAAGTTAGATGCTACAACCTTTGTAGATCCGGATATCCACTTCCTTAGCTCCACGTAGTCATCCTCTCGCTGTCCTTTTCGAATCCTAGACTCATTCGTCGGCTTCATCGGGAAAACGAGCGGAATAGGTCGTCGGCTTCGTGTCAAAGACGATCTACGTCGAGGTTGCACAAGCTCAAGCTACGACTTCACAAAGTTGTGAAACTTGTGAAGAAAACACCCAAAACAACTTGGCAAGAGGTAGAGGGTGAACAAATAGGAGGTGGGTTCACTTTAGAATTGGATTTCACTCACTTTTTCTCAAGTTGCCATTGATGGCATCTAGTTTTTTTCTCTTGAAGAAGAAGGAGAAGATGAGGCTAGAATATGATAAGTATTATGATAAATTGAAAAAGAAATCAATACTTATCATAATCTAACCTTAGTTGAGTGTAGAGAATGGACCATGATTACTTGGATGAGTTAGGGTTAAGCATGAAGACAAGAATGGTCACTAAGGTCAAAGCTTCATGAAGCTTCAACATAAAACAAATAAAGCCACCATTCTTATCTTAATCCATTTCAAATAAATAAATAAATAGATAAATGAATTTGCAAAACCCTAATCATCTCTTAACCATGGTTTAATCCTTTACACTTAACCACATGATCAAGTATCATCAAACATGATACAAAAATGTGCACAAAAGCATATCACATATACAATGTGCATCAAGTGAGAAAAATCCGTTTAAAGTGAACCAATACTAGTTAATGTAAAGTAATATATCAAATATATAATTATACATTAAATCATTAAATCAACATTTGATTCAATGATCCGGTCATGTCGCACATAACCGACTAGAATCCAATGTATCGATTTATCGAATCAATGATTCGATAACTAGGTCATATCGAATATAACCATTCGAAACATATATCGCGAGAATGAAATGCGGTATCACATACACGCATTATTCTCGGTCCTGCACATATCTCATATGCGCTCCTATTTCGTTTCGCTTGAGCCAGGAAACCTCTGTGTAGGACTCTAAAGACTCGTCAATACGCCGGTAGCAGATGATGATCATATCAAGCATCCATAAGCCGCAAGCGGTCTGCTAAACATAACGGCCATCCGGGTATTGAGCGATCGGAAGATCGACGAGCTAGCCCGCTCACACTCCTGTGAATCCAACCAGTAACACTTACCGTACAGTCCGGTCTGTTCGTCTGATATGTCGCATATCAAGTCTAGGGGTGGTATACGTCAGACCCCAATAACCGATAAGTCGTGCCGATGTGAGGCTCATAACGGGTCGAGAAACTACTGGTAACACTTACCAGCAAATCTCTGATCAGCCCTGGCCAGGGACTTTCCTGTTACGGCCAATCGAGCACAGCGCAACATCAACTCCCAATACCGGGAGAGACGAAACCCCTCCTATCGCTCATTGCCTCCATGTGACTCGGGACTGTACCCAAAGACCACCGTTTTGCACGCCCTCATGGACGTGGTAAGGTGGAGATCAAAGCACAGTGGGAATCACACAAGACTCTATGACGATCTCGGGTCTACAGACTAACCTGTACAAGTGTCACCTGAGAACTGCCATCTGACGTGAGGTATAATACCATCTGGGAGTTCTCCGGCGAGTCCGTCCAGTGTACCCAGTCTCCACTGAGCACCCGTATACCATCTCTGATGTCAAACACCAATGGATGTGGGATCATCCATCGCCCATCTTATGGGTCGAGAAGCGTATACGCTAGTCTACTCTGGTATATCGATGCCCCGTCTCGATACACCCACGACTAGGGACCATAAAGGATGTACTTATGGACTACCATGTCCCCACTAGTATGATCTGCATCACAGTCCAGGTAGTCAAGTACATATCCTGAGGGCTTTACCAACATGTAACTATAAGACAGTATAAAGAGACTAGTGTACATATTAAGATAAAGAGCAACCAGATAGCATACTATCATATCGAGCAAGAAAGTCATCTCTATATATGTCCAAGCATCCAATATAATATACATCATCTGTACAATACTGGCCTCTAGGGCATACATACAACTAACATGCACAACACTCATCAATAACTCAAATGCGTATAAAAGCAACACCGAGTGTACCACGGTGTATAAAAATCAAAAACGTGTGCAACTATGTGCACAAAATCCGTATAAATACACTGCAAGCATATATGAGTTATACTGAGTGCAAAAATCAAATCGATTGCATACCACACGCACAAAATCAACTCAATTGTATGAAATCCACGAAATCATAAACACGTGTATCCAAGGCATAAAATCGACATCAAGTGCACGAAATATGCACAAATCGCAAACCGATGTAACGGTGTATAAACTTAAATCAAGTGCAATAACTGTGCACAAAATGCAAATACCCAGTAGGCATGGTGCACGAAATCCATATAAGGAGACTCATCATCAAAACTCAAATCCAAGTGATATAAGCGTGATATTCGGATCACAAACGCAAATTGCAATAAATGACATCGAGTTACATCTCCTACAATGTCGAAAAAATCGGTGCGTCCATAACAGGAAGAGCAAGAACATCCGCTTGCCTCCTGCTCACGGTCTGGCGTCCTCTGTCTCTGGGTCCTCATTTTCTCTGCGGATTACCAATCTCGCGATCCATCGGCTCGTCGGCCCGGTCAGGTGTACTAACGGAAACAATTCCGCTTTGGCACTCCTCTGGTCATCTCTCGGCCAATTATCACGACCACTCGTAAAGCAGCACGTCACTGGCGTCGGCCTCTAGCCCTCTGAACACACGTGACACAACTGATCCTCTGTGAAAATCTAATCGCAGCAGTTTCCTGGAAGGAACATGTTCATGGTATCTTCCGATCTTGCCTATGCCGAACTATACGGAGGCCGGTACCCTTGCATAATCTTTTCTCGTTTTGTGGACATCGGGGAACTGGCCGTATCCCAACACCTCTGTACACATATCAGGTCTATAATCTCAACGGGGAGTAACAACAGCTCGTCAGCATCTCGCACGAACCTCTGGTTCTACTCGCCTGTATCATCGTCCACTTCAACATCACGTCATGCTATTTGCGTACTGCTATGCTCTCGGATACAGTCAATCCGGAATCTCTCACACAGACTCGAAATCACGAACTCAGTATCTTCGTCACTCTGTAGAAGATATCTAGCTGAACACATCCTCGGAAACTCGTCCCAACCATCAGAGGAATACTCAATACTCGTCCGTTCTCGATCAACTTACAACGCATCTAGGTGAGGTCCTCTATCCAAAACTGGTCAATCCGCTGATCCCCTATCGGATTATCAAACAAACAACGTCATCTCTGGATCGATCTACTCTAGATCTGAATAAGATCCTCCACACTGGAAATCTTCAGCCCAACTGGGCCTGCGACGGCGTATCAAATCTGATGAATCGCTTTCGTCTCTCAACTTAAGATAGACTAGCTATCATCTATCGAATCTCTGCTTGGAAGCTCCAGCGATCTCAGCTCATAAGCTCTGGAAGCAACATTACATCAATCTCAGCAACAGTTGGGTCATCTGTTTGCACGGTAAACGACATCACAATCTCTGAGGTAGGTTGTACATCAACAGTCCTCTCACAACTGACAGCTCTAACAATGGCCCGATCATCCGGTGTAAAACCAAACACTCGCCCCTACAAGAGGTCACAACACAACACTATATCGAGACGTTCCTGTGTAACCAGAAAACACAATGGTCAGCCCTCGTACCAGACGAGCTCGCCCTGACCGCATCACTAGCAGCAGCTCAATCTGCGCTCAACCTATAGTGATAGGAACCTCATGCGTGTATCAATGAAAACAGAACAAGGGCATGAAAGGAAGCGACAGATCCAGAATGGATACATGATCATAAAAAGAAACAAAATCAATGAAGTATGATCATGGAACAAACAGAATCAAGGATCTCAAATGGATGTATAATCATGGGTACGAAGAGAATCATAGATCTCAAAATATGTACATTCTAAGGTTTCTTAAGTTGAGTAACGTATCATAAATATTCCGCGGAACATACGTACGGTACATCACTGTACTCAAGCTACCTACTCCATCAATCAGGGTTAACCTATGAAACGAAAGTTCAGGTCTAATACCCCCCCGTTCAAGTTTAAGTTCCTAAGGTCAAGCCTAGGTTCCGAAATACATACCCGCCCTAGACTCCGCATAGTCAAACATAGACTCGAACCAAGGTTAAACCTAGCGCTCTGATACTAACTTTGTCATGACCCAAAATATTAGCTCGTGACCGGCACTTAAATCACGCGACGTCTAAAGGCGTAACGTAACTCAAGTAAGCCGAAAATCCAGCAATCTAAACCGTTTTAAGAAAATATAAGAGGTGAAGTTTTGAAATAAAGGTATGATGAAAAACGAATCATTTCTTAAATGCATAAATAGTAGGACATGAAAATGCAAGTGGGTTTAGTTGTTGAAAAACATGTTTCGTCTTTTGAAAATTTGGACAACACCTCCTTTGTATTTTTTTTGATCCAAAACCACAATACATGATAATAAAAAAGGCATCCCCAAGCAGGAGCTAGCTCTTCGCCAAACGGCGGATCCACAACCACGCAAAGCATAAATTTAAGTATACGAGGCCCAACGGCGAAGTTCACCACAAAATATAAAGAGATAAGCAAGACATCAAAACCACCAATAGTGGAATACCCCTCGCTCTAAGTCTCGCAAGCACAAGTCTCACTAAGTCTTAATACTTATACAAATACTATTTTGATTGATGAAGTTGACTAGATACAATATGAATTGTAAATACAAGAGTGGGTACGATACAAATGCCTACCTACCAATGCAAGACACCCAAATGCAACTGCATGCCAACGATGCCGCTACTGATCCAAGTTGTCAACCTGCAAGAACTGTAGCACAACGGGGGTGAGTTGCCAACTCGTGAGTAGAAAAACATCAACATGTAGAAATCATATAAAATAACGATTTCCTAGGTCAACTATATCATAAAGATAATATTATGATATCTAGAGTGACCGGGTCTGTATATGTGCCAACACTATAAATAAATGCCTATCAGCAAGTGGATATCATCCAACAATATAATCAATGTATGTATGCGTGTGGAACTCGCCCAACCATATCATCAATATATGTATGCATGTAGATCTCGCCCACGTGTCAACCAATGACACAACAACATCATGCATGTAAATATCATAAAAGCTTATGCATGAAAGTATGAGGATATAAATCAATGTATGCCCGTCGCGACACATAAAAATCATGAAACCTGAGTGCCCAGCATCGACACTCTAAACATCATGAAACCCGTGTCCAGCATCGACACGTAAATCCTCATATCTCGGGCTCCGTCAGCCTGGATCAACTCTCGGGCTCCGTCGGTCCGGATCGGCCCATATCATCTCTCGACTCCGGTCGGTATCCTCCGGATATCTACCGAGCCCAAATACTATCACCGGTAGGTAGTACTCCCTGCCAGGCTCATCGTCAACTGCGCGACATCCCTTTCTTGCCCCACGGTACCATACCGGGTCCACCATGTACCCGCAATCGGCCACATCCAGCTCCTCGAATCGGGTATCACTATCACACGTCTCAGAACCGAGAAAACGCATGGTGGACGCACTGAAATATCATATCAAGAGAAACCGGGTTTTTAAAACAGTACATACTTTCTTTTGAAATATCCATGGTTCTCAAATCCAGAAATCTCATGAAAACAGCATATCTCAATGTGTTTAATCGTAAAGTATGATGTATGCGACATATAACAAAAATGTAAGTATATCCGTATATCATGCAACATGGAACAGTAATATGCACATATCGAGGGAAAACTGCTCCTTTAAATGAATCCAGTTTTAAAATATATCCTGCGGTTCCCAGATTCTCCAAAGTCCAATGCAACATCATATAAAGGTGCATATACAACTATAGCAAGTAAATTATGCAAATAGTCATATCATGATGCAGCAATCCTACTGTATAGTGGCATGGCAATTATCGATGATGAAGTGTGTGAGTCGGCCAATCTTGTACGTGTAACATACGCATCATCGATAATGGTGCAGGTGTACTAGCACAGGTATATGTAATGCAATGAGAGTGACATGAGCATAGCATAAACTAAATCGTATGCGAATGCTGACAGGTATACGTATCTAACATGACCGAGTCAGTGAATCTATCAATTGGCATCCAGCCTCACAGCATCACGTACGGTAAAATCCATCATACGGCATCCTCTAGTCAAGGGTATGGATCAATCATCATAAAACTTATCACGTACAGAAAATCATCGTACGGCGGCATCAAACCATTAGGGATCCTATCAACCTATATGATAATGAGGGGTATGGACCTAACGTCACGTACGACATATCATTCAAGATTCACAACATATATATACATATATATACCTATATCATAGGCCACATCCATAACCATCTGATATCTGGGGACCGGCAAGGGTATAAATCATCTCATATCGACTCGCATACATATACCGTCACATCAATCATGTCATCATATTGTAAGTCGACGCTAGACACCCCACATGATGCGGGGAGGCGGAATAGGTAAAACAATCATTTTGTTTTAACTAACATCGACTAACTTTACGGATCTTTGCCAAACCTTAACTAACAACAACATAGAAGTGATTAGCTACTATGAAAGATGATTATACCTATTGAATCAAGTCCTTCTTGTTCTCGTAGACTACCTCCTCGTCGGCCTCCTCGTTGTGATAGAAGATCCATCCGAGAGATACTTCTCCAAGCTTTAACCTCTCACTTGAGGTAACTTGGTGACTATGAGTGCTAATCAAAATAACCTAGAGGATATAGAAGAGGATTAGGGATCTATTAGTCTTGCTAACCCTTGGATCTCAACACATGAGAGGTTAGGGTTAGTGTAAGTGCACGGCGGCACCCCGGCCGTCTTTCCGAGGCCAAAATGCGGAAGCGATAAATTTCTTTATTGGTTAAACCGGCACCACCGCGCACAAAAATCCCGGATCGGGCCATTAATCTAATTCTAGCTAATTAAAGAACGGGTGCAGAGATATATCGAGCGATCCGTGTCCTTCGGTCTTCTCGCCGTTGTCCCGATTTCCCCGCGGAATCTCCGGTCTTCACCTCCTCGCCGGAAGGGCACCACGTCGCCCGCTTCTTTTACGGGCTCCCACCTCTTGACCGAGGCAACTCGGGCACGAAGTTGGCGAGTCGACGTGCCCAAGGATGCTGTAGGTTAACTGTAGAACTCTATGTCTCTTTGGGGTTGTGGAAGTTGCCATTTGGTAGAGGAAATGAACTAAACCTTTTTGGAGATGAACTTGGGAATTTTTGTAGCATCAAGAGATCAAAAACCCCTTCACCAAAATTGGGACAGCCCCTCATCAAATGCGGCCGCCCTCATTGTGAGGAGTGAGTGAGTGGAGTGAAATTAGAATGGAAAAGGAGTGAGCCCCAATATCAAACAAGAGAGAGAAAAGGTGATGATGAAAAGAAATGATCACCAACTAAAACCCACACTCCATCAACTAATCAACAACCATGATTACTCAAAAAAGTCAAGCAATCATGAACTTATGAAGTCAATTGTGGTAGAAGCATCATGACACAACAAAATGCAAATAATACCCTCCACAAAACAAATTTGCATAATTGCAAATAAGCCCTCCTCCACCAACTTTCAGCTAAGGAAAGATACAAAGAAAAATGGCCGAAACGGAAAGCAAACTGGCAACTTCGGAAACTGATCCCGTAATAAATTACAGGAATACCCCGCTACTGTATATACATACTAGCATTTGTATTCTGACCGAATACAAATGCAATGAGACAAAGTTTACACTGTGCAATACTAGGATCCGGCTTAAACCAAAGCCCGCTGGTATTTACCGCCCAATCGTGATCCGTGCAATACCGCACGTATCTGATCGAACCCTGCCATATCTCCATACGGCCTCTACAGCGTTTCGCCCGAAACTTGAGCAACTGTCTGTGGGGGACTCTAAAGACTCGTCAATACTATAGCTGTAGATTTAACCACTAGCACGTCAGAGGTATTAGCCATACGTGACGGGCTACCAGCTATTGACCAAAAGGGACGTTGATGAGCGAACTCATCCTGGCACCCTACTGAGCCTGTCAGTGACAATATTCGTACGGTCCGGTCCGTTCGTCTATGAGCATCCCCAGAACACCCTGAGATACTACTGGAATACCTACCAGTAAATCTCCTGCCTCGGCCGAGGGCTTTATGTAATGGCTCTCCTAGACATAGCGCGACCTCACCCCCAATACCGGGATAGACGAACCCCTGAAGATCCGCTCACTGCCTCCATGTGGCTCGGGACTGTACCCAACTAAAACCTGTTTGCACGTCTCCTTTGAGCGTGGTAGGGTAGTAATCAAAGTGCAGTGGGAACTCACACGAGACAAATGACGATCCTCAGGCCGATGAACTAACCTGTACACATGTCACCAGGGAACTGCTATCTGACATCTGGTATAAGACCAACTAGCATGTTCCCGTCTAGTCCTGTCCGGTGTGCTCATAACCCAATGAGCTCCTGTATACATCTTAGGTGAACCAACTGACACCAGTGGCTTGTGGGACCGGCCACCGCCCCTCGTCGGGGTCTCGATTGTATACACTAGTCTACTCTAGAGTATCGATGCCCTGTCTCGAAACTCCCACGACGAGGGACCTTTTAAGGAAGTGCTTATAGACTACCAGCTCCCACGTATATGATCGTTCTCATACTGCTGGCAGTCAAGTAAGAATCCTAGGGGCTCTATCAACGTGTAATAGCGACCTGTAAGGTCACCTAAAGCTGTACACGATGATAAAGATAAACCAGATAGCATACTATCATCTTGAGTAAGACTGTCCTACCGGAATAGGTCCTCCCTCAATCATTGCAATCATGTGCCTGTGATCCAATAATTGACTCTGAGGGCACTATCTCCAACAATCTCCCACTTGCACTCAAGGCTAATTATTGCGATGTCGCATACTCACAGCCCGTGTGATAATGAACACCCAACTCCTTTACTAGTCAGTCTCACAAAGCTTGTTTGCGAAACTAATGCGTTCAAGGAATAGCCTCAGTGAGTGGATCCACTCTAATGTTTCTTTCTATGTCTCTCTTTATCTTAAGTTCGCGGAGAAACCTGTCTCCCGAAATGAGCAATACCTGTCTTAGAGTATGTCTGGATATCTGATGGGACCTAGCTAATAAATGAACTCCAAATCCAAACTTCTTAGACTGTATCGTCAACTGAACTTAATCAGTATCCTGCGCCATGCCTCCCTCAGTATCCCCTTGGACCACCTGTCCAAAATACTGCCCCTCGTCAGAAAGAAAACTATAACTCTGACAGTCACTCTGTCATGCAGGTCACCTTGGAAGCCTGGAATAATAACTGTCTCCCAAATGAGGATGTCGTTATCATATCCCTAGAACATCCACTTATGTTCTAAAACTACTTCCGAATATTTCTCCAGGATTGGATCAATATCTTATTGCATCTACTGCAAAAACAACTTCTGGCGTGGTACTTGACATCTCATGATTGACTCAATTGCCTGAGCAAGTGATCTGCCAATCATGCACATCCCTCTCCCCTTTAGTCTGTAAGACACCTTTAGAGAGGGTGACTCAATCACTTGCAGGTATACTACCGTGCCAGGAGTCGTCCATTCTAAAACACCTTCAGAATGCTGTCTAAATACCCAGATTGGGAAACCACCCAAATCTAGATCTAAAACCATAGATCTAGTAACCAGAATGTCTGATATAATATCCAAGTCCCTTTGTTGGTGAAACTACTGTGTGATAACCAAAGTATAACCAATCGTAGTATAGGAATATCACTTCCTACTCTGTGTATGTCATCCAAATACCAGGAAATCACACCCTACTACCTTCTTAACAGATCCATCCCCTATTCTGATGAAGTCAATCCTATGACTGTCACATCAGAAATAGATGATCTATCTCCGCTACATCTTCTTTAGTCTATAAATAGACATAAGCCACTTGTCCACCAATGCTTCCGCTGTTCCCACAGACTACGACAACCCTCTGGCAGAGTCATATAAACGTACACTTCTAAAGCTAGTTTAGAACGACGCTATACTCATCCTCCTGCCGGCTCTCACAGTCTGGAACAATAGCAATGGCAAGTCTGGGTAAACAAGAACCTCCCTGTCACCGTCCTTGAGGCTACCGAAGTACCTCTCGGATGCCTGAGGTTACTGTTGGATATAGTGCCCTCAGAGTCAATTATTGGATCATAGGCATGTGATTGTAATGATTGAGGGAGGACCTATGCCGGTAGGACAGCCTTACTCAAGATGATAGTATGCTATCTGGTTTATCTTTATCATCGTGTACTGCTTTAGGTGACCTGATAGGTCGCTATTACACGTTGATATAGCCCCTAGGATTCTTGATTTACTGGCAGCAGTATGAGGGCGATCATATACGTGGGAGCTGGTAGTCTACAAGCACCTCCTTAAAAGGTCCCTAGTCCTGGGAGTTTCGAGACAGGGCATCGATACTCCAGAGTAGACTAGTGTATACAGTCGAGACCCCGACAAGGGGCGATGGCCGGTCTTACAAGCCACTGGTGTCAGTTGGTTCACCTAAGATGTATACAGGTGCTCATTGGGTTATGAGTACACCGGACAGGACTCACCAGGAACCTGCTAGTTGGGATTATACCAGACGTCAGAGAGCAGTTCCCTGGTGACATGTGTACAGGTTAGTTCATCGACCTGAGGATCGTCATTTGTCTCGTGTGAGTTCCCACTATACTTTGATTACTACCCTACCACGCTCAAAGGAGACGTGCAAACAGGTTTTAGTTGGGTACAGTCCCGAGCCACATGGAGGCAGTGAGCGGATCTTCAGGGGTTCGTCTCTCCCGGTATTGGGGGTGAGGTCGCGCTGTGTCTAGGAGAGCCATTACACGAAGCCCTCGGCCGAGGCAGGAGATTTACTGGTAGGTATTCCAGTAGTATCTCAGTGTGTTCTGGGCTACACTCCTACACGACTTGTGCCGCTTTTGGAGGTCTGACTTTTACCAACCCCCTTGGCCCGCCATGCGATGCTCATTGACGAACGGACCGAACTGTATGGATATTGTCACTGACAGGCTCAGTAGGGTGTCAGGATGAGTTCACTCACAGACGTCCCTTTTAGTCAATAGCTGGTGGCCCGTCACGTATGGCTAATACCTCTGACGTGCTAGTGGTTAAATCCACAGCCATAGTATTGACGAGTCTTTAGAGTCCCTCACAGACCAGTTGCTCAAGTTTCGGGCGAAACGCTGTAGAGGCCGTATGGAGATATGGCAGGGTTCGATCAGATACGTGCAAGATTGCACGGATCCTGATCGGACGGTTTATACTAGCGGGCTTTGGTTTAAGCCGGATCCTAGTATTGCACAGTGTAGATTTTGTCTCATTGCATTTGTATTTCGGTCGGAATACAAATGCAGGTGTTTATACACAGTAGCGGGGTTTTCTTGTAATTTATTACGGAATCAGTTTTTTGGAGTGACCAGTTTGTTTTCCGTTTCGGCCATATTTCTTTGTATCTTTTCTTGGCCGAAGATTGGTGGAGGAGGGCTTATTTGCATTTGTGCAAATTAGCTATTTGGAGGGTTGTCTTTGCATACTTTTGTATCATGATGGTTTAATGATGGAGCCCCATCTCTTGACCTTCCATGGTTCATGATTGCTTGACTTTGTGATGAGAAGATTGGTTGTTGGAGTGTGGTTTTGGTTCTAATAATTCTTGATCATGATCACTTTTCTCTCTCTCTCTCTCTTGTGATTGATCCACACTCCCCTCTCATTCTCTCCATGGGATTTTGGCCGGCCATTCCAAGAGGGGGGTAGGCTGTCCAAATTTGGAGAGAGCATTTTTCCTCTCTTTTGGCTTGAAAAAGATATAGCTTCATCCAAAAAGATTCATACTTTTTTTTCCTCCACCAAATGGAAACATCCTAAATCCCTAGAGACACATAGCACTACACGTTTTCTATAGCAAATCTTGGGCACGTCGACTCGCCAACTTCGTGCCCGAGTTGCCTCGGACCAGAGGTGGGAGCCCGTAAAAGAAGCCGGCAATGTGGTGCCCTTCCGGCAACGTGATGGAGACCGGAGATTCCGCGGGAGATCGGGACGACGACGAGAAGACCGGAGGACACGGATCACTCGGTATATCTCACTCTTCCCATCTTGTAGTTAGCTAGTAGTTAGGTTAATGGCCCGATCTGGGGTTAAAGTGCACGGTGGTGCCGGTTTTTAAACGTTAATGAAAAGCATCGCTTCCGCATTCCGGCATCGGATTGACGGCCGGGGCACCGCCGTGCACTTACATTGGTATCAGAGCCTCGCCATTAACCTAGTCTAGCTTGGTCTAATGTGTTTACACTTCCGATCGAACAAAAATTCCAAAACTGCGTTTTTCTCATGCATCAGTTCTCTGTTAAAATTTTTTGGTCTCCAAAAATTTTTCAGTATGTTGCAGAATTATGTGCAGGCAATTCTATGAATTCTGGAGAAATTCGATGCATTGATTCCTTAAGGGGAGCGCGGAACCGTGGCCAAACCCCACTTGGGGCTGCGGTTCCGCGGCAGTAAGGAGTGATCAATGCATCAAATCTCTTCAGTGGGCTTATGGGCTGAAAAAAGGGGTTTTGGAATATTCATTTTGGGCCGAGAATTTCTTTATGTGCTACAGTAATGCTTGGGCCCATTTGGTAAATTTTGATCGATCGGAAAATTTTAAACACATTTAGTTCACAGTATTTACATTATATCTGCGACCGTGAATGTCACTTGATCGGTAAATCTTGTCTAACTTCTATAGCCCGGTTAGACGGATTTGCGAACGTGACCTTCACGTTGATGTTCTGTGTATTGCTGTGATGTTGTGGATTGGTCGTGGGGGATAGCCTGGTTGCAGTGGTAGTACAGTTTTGTTGTATTATGTACATTTGATATTGCGGGGCGAGCGTCCGACATGTGGATTGCCTCCACTTCCTGTTTGTATATTATTTTTTTGGGGCACGACGAGGTTGCGGTCGATGTACCCGTTGTATGTATATTTTACTTTCTGTACTAGGATTACCCCGCGGAGGGGTACACGGATAGCCGGGTTCTAGAGGGCAACGAGCCCGCATCTCATGGCATTAAGATGGAGGGGGCTTCACTCTAGAATTGGCAGGCTATTCGCCGCACTCGTAGGGGGTACAGGTTGACCCAGGAGGAGTGCCCAAGTTACCGGATTCCGTGAAGTGCTGGGTGGTCCATTCACGTTGCTGAAGGGGGCTGCCTTGCTTCGGGTTTTGGCGGGTAACTTGCCGCGCCCGTAGGGGTCTAGGATTTCATTGCACAGGCTATCCACACGACCACGGGAACATCGAGTCTCAGCGGCTCTGTGAAACCCGGGGATCCCAGATATCTGTATTGTTCTGTGATGCTGTACATTTCTGTGATGTTGCATTTTATCACGCCTTGAGCGAAAATTATATATTGATATATATATACTAGTAGATGTTGTATATGTTTTACATCCACGCTAGTCCAGTCCCCGCTCTGTCGTTAGTTAACTAACCTAACGGGTAATGATGGGACCTAGTGGCGAATGCGGATGGCATATACGTACGTCATTATTTTCGTTCTTTATTAGTGTGATCAATTGATCGGACTGCGTTAATTCGGATCAATGCAAGTTAAACAAACCTAATCTGATGTTGTTGGAACACTTTTCAAAAAGCTGTTTTTGCAGGGACGTTCACTTTTGTTTTGCACAGTGGTATTCAGTTGGAATATCCTGCTCCTCAGTCGACCAGGCAAGGGCCGAGATCCCTTCACCGGGAGTGACCCCTTGGACAAAAGTTTGCGTCAGGGCAATAACTTCACTATAGCCGATTACTTTTGCTTTGCATCGTGGTATTCAGTTGGAATATCCTGCACCTCATTCTACGGGGAAAGAGCCGAGATCCCTTCACCGGGAGTGACCTCTTTAGCAAAAGTTTTCGTTACTATATTTTTCTAAAAAGCTATCCGTTCCTTCAACGAGATCAAGTTCAATACGTTAAAGGTTTTCGCCAGAAACCATTCGTAGACCTCCGTCGTTTCAGACGGGTAGCACGTAGTATTCATGCTATGTTTGTTGACCTTCGTCAAGGCATAGTGTATGGTAGCTGCTTATTGCCTTTCTGTTGCATAGATAGATGCGTTGGTTTGGGACAATCGTATAGCCTTGTTGACCTTCGTCAAGGGCTTGTACGGGTAGGTTCAAATTAACCTGGACAATGACGGCTAGAACTTGACATGTGACTTATGATTTGTTGACCTTCGTCAAGGTCATAAGAGCATGGGGCAAAAATCACATCGGGAGTTTCTAAAGAAACTGAAACTTGCCAGATATGCGCATACCTTCTGGAGTGTGATAGCATGAGCGGATTCCGTCACGTTATCATGCGGTGATAGTTGGATCCCGATTCCCACTGATGAGTTGGTTTACTCCTCGGGTGATCCCCGACTAATTCTTCTTTCAGGTTTGGAGGAGAATTTGACGGTACAGTGTGAGGTTTCCTGATTAGATAAATTGGTAACCATTCTGATCTAGGTTAGAGTGCACGCTGAGTGTTTCTTTTCTCTCTCTCTTTGGCAGCGACCATTGACCCGACCCTAGACTATTACTCAGTGACCAAAATTGACCGAACCTTCTTAAAACATTGGCTTTTGGATTGTCAGAGTTGCATACCTCATTGCCACTCCTACTTTTACCCTTTTCTCCAGGACACCCTGTATTACTACGAACGTCCACTTCCATTGGACAAAACCATCGTATGGTTATATACGAACTCGAAGGAATTTATTCGAGGATGGTTTCCGGTTCTGGAGAAAACGAATAGGACTATTCAGTTGTCTTTTCCTTTTACCTTCTCTCAGGTTGCGAGTACTCCTTGGTTTAGGAGATAGTACACCTATTACGCAAATTGGATAGTCTTCTTCCAAACCTTAGGCTGGTGCCGACCGGTAAGGAATGAAGAAAACCAATTAGCCTAACGATGGTGTACAGAAGGTATTAAGTAAAGACATATCAAGGGATTAGTAAGAGGGCAAAGTAAATTGCGACTGATATTCATGACCAAACCAGGTATTTCATTACCACTCCCACTTCACCTTTGTATTTCTCCAGGACACTCCGTATCACTACGAAGATCAACAGTTTATTGGATATTCCATCGTATGGTTATATACGAACTCGAAAGGAACTTGTTCCAGTTCGGGGATGGATTCTGGTTCAGGAGAAATAGGAATAAGGTTTATTCAGGTGTCTTTTATCTTCACCTTCTCTCGCGTTGCGAGTGCTCCTAGGATTAGGACAGTACACCCATTATGCTTATTGGATAGTCTTCTTCCAAACCATAGGCTGGTGCCGAACGGTAGGGAAGGAAGAAAACCATTTGGCCTAAAGGGGTGTGCAGAAGGTGATGACTAAAGACATATAAAGGGATTTGGAGAGGTGGCAAAGAATTACACGATTATAGTCGTGAATCTGGATAATGGAAGAGGCATTACTAGGAATACCAGGATACCCCATCGAAACATTTCAATGTTTCAGTTTCACTGTGTACTGTAAAAGAAAAACTGATTTCCCGATTAGATACTTACTCCAGGGTATGTATTTACCAGGTATGATTCTCACATCTGTATGGTTCTACAGATGATGAGTGGGAGTAAGTTATTGGGAATTGGGTGATCATCCTCATTATATTGGGATTCGTTGTAATCAGTGATATTTGAGGAATTCACCTGGGTTGTTTGCCGAACGGCAAATATTTGGTTTTGAATATCCGCTGTTATGCACCAATTTCAAATTGATATATCTATACGTCTATTTTTATAGAGTGAGATGTACCTTTTTGAAATTATGTCTATGACATTTACCTATATCAGTTGATGGTTAGATAAGGAACATTAAACAACGGTGTAATTCTTCTTAACCATAAGTACAGTTTTCAACCTACAACACACAGGGAATGAGTTACTAGACTCAATGGACTTATACAGAGGATTGTATATTGTCCAGTGTCCATTAGGACATAGGGGTTGGTCCTCGTACTATATTCGGTTTACTTATGACTTCTCTTGTTTTTAGACAAGTGTTTCGTAGAAACGCAAGGTCTGAATTTTGAGAAGTTATAGGTATATGAATAAAGTAGAGAACCAGGCATTGCAAGTATCGGGATTCTTCAAGGTGATCGAAGATGTAGATACTTGTGTATGGTATTCAGTTGATAGTGATGATTAAGAGAACTTGCTTCTCTTTCAGGTTACTCATAATTGGAAGCACCCCTAAGTTGAGTAACGCTGGTCGGCCTCTCTCCATTTAGTTGACATGCACTAGAGACAGCTGCATGATTTGAATCTGGTTCAATTAAATCAGTGCCTCTGTTTCTATATTGGATATAGAACAGTTCATATCTTAACGATGTTAAGGTACGGGGAGTTGTCCGGTCTATGCTTAAAACCAGACTCTGGATAACTCAAGGCATGTTTCTGTAATGGCTGTTTGTGGGTTGACCCAGGCTATGACGAGGGTTGACTTTCTACCATCTGGAAGATCAATAGTGATATTGTTCTTGACTCGCCATAGTTTTAATAAAAATGGATTTTTTCAGAAAACAGTAGTGGGAGTATGGTAGAACTGGAAGTGATTCCAGAACCACAGATGATTACTGAAGATTTTGATAGGAACCTAAAGATTCAATCTGGTTTGACATTCCATTGGCCACTCCGCAGATATGGTGGGTAATCTCAGGCACCCGAGAGGTACTCCGGTAGCCTCAAGGAGGGTAACGGGGAGGTTCTTGTTTACCCAGACTTGCCATTGCTGTTGTTCCAGGCTGCGAGACCCGGCAGGAGGATGAGTATAGCGTCGTTCTAAACAAGCTTTAGAAGTGTACGTGTATATAACTCTGCCATAGGGTTGTCGTAGTCTGTGGGAGCAGCGGAAGCATGGTGGACAGGTGGCTTATGTCTATTTATAGACTAAAGCAGATATAGCGGAGATAGATCATCTATTTCTGATGTGACAGTCATAGGTTTGACTTCATCGGAATAGGGGATGGATCTGTTAAGAAGGTAGTAGGGTGTGATGTCCTAGCATTTGGATGACATACACAGAGTATGAAGTGATATTCCTATACTACAGTCGGTTATACTTTGGTTGTCACACAGTAGTTTCTCCATATGGGACTTGGATATAATATTCAGACATTCTGGTTACTGGATCTATGGTATTAGATCTAGATTTGGGAAGTATCCCAATCTGGGTACTTAGACAGCTTTCTATGAGTATTTAGAATGGATGACTCCTGGCACGGTAGTGTACCTACAGATGATGGAGTCACCCTCTCTAAAGGTGTCTTACAGACTAAAGGGGAGAGGGATGTGCATGATTGGCAGATCACTTATTTAAGCAATTGAGTCAATCATGAGATGTCAAGTACCACACCAGATGTTGTTCTTGCAGTAGATGAAATAAATTGATATTAATCCTATCCTGGAGAAACGATCGGAAGCAGTTTTAGAACATAAGTGGATGTTCTAGGGATATGATAACGACAGCCTCATTCGCGAGACAGTTATCATTCCAGGCTTCCAAGGTGACTTGGACGACAGGGAGGTTGCCAGAGTTATAGTTTTCCTTCTGACGAGGGGCAGTATTTTGGACAGGTGGTCCAAGGAAATATTGAGGGAGGCATGGCGCAGGATACTGATTAAGTTCAGTTGACGATACATTATAGGAAGTTTGGATTTGGTGTTCATTTATGAGCTAGGTCCCATCAGACATCCAAACACATTCTAAGACAAGTATTGCTCATTTCGGGAGATGGGTTTATCCGTGAACTTGAGATTTAGAGAGACATAGAAAGAAACTTCACAGCGGATCCACTCACTGAGGCTATTCCTCGAACGCAATAGTTTCGCAAACGAGCATTGTGAGACTGACTAGTAGAGAAGTTGGGTGTTCGGTATCACACGGGCTGTGAGTATGCGAAATCGCAATAATTAGCCTTGAGTGCAAGTGGAAGATTGTTGGATATAGTGCCCTCAGAGTCAATTATTGGATCACAGGCACGTGATTGCAAAGATTGAGGGAGGACCTATGCCGGTAGGACAGTCTTACTCAAGATGATAGTATGCTATCTGGTTTATCTTTATCATCGTGTACTGCTTTAGGTGACATGACAGGTCGCTATTACACGTTGATAGAGCCCCTAGGATTCTTGCTTGACTGCCAGCAGTATGAGGGCGATCATATATGTGGGAGCTGGTAGTCTATAAGCACCTCCTTAAAAGGTCCCTAGTCGTGGGAGTTTCGAGACAGGGCATCGATACTCCAGAGTAGACTGGTGTTTGCAGTCGAGACCCCGATGAGGGGCGGTGGCCGGTCTCATAAGCCACTGGTGTCAGTTGGTTCACCTAAGATGTATACAGGTGCTCATTGGGTTATGAGTACACCGGACAGGACTCGCCGGGAACCTGCTAGTTGGGATTATACCAGACGTCAGATAGCAGTTCCCTGGTAACATGTGTACAGGTTAGTTCATCGACCTGAGGATCGTCATTTGTCTCGTGTGAGTTCCCACTGTACTTTGATTACTACCCTACCACGCTCAAAGGAGACGTGCAAACATGTTTTAGTTGGGTACAGTCCCGAGCCACATGGAGGCAGTGAGCGGATCTTGAGGGGTTCGTCTCTCCCGGTATTGGGGGTGAGGTCGCGCTGTGTCTAGGAAAGCCATTACACGAAGCCCTCGGCCGAGACAGGAGATTTACTGGTAGGTATTCCAGTAGTATCTCAGGGTGTTCTGGGCTACACTCCGACACGACTTGTACCGCTTTTGGGGGTCTCACTTTTACCAACCCCCTAGGCCCGCCATGCGATGCTCATAGACGAATGGACCGAACTGTACGGATATTGTCACTAACAGGATCAGTAGGGTGTCAGGATGAGTTCACTTACAGACGTCCCTTTTGGTCAATAGCTGGTGGTCCGTCACGTATGGCTAATACCTCTGACGTGCTAGTGGTTAAATCCACAGCCATAGTATTGACGAGTCTTTAGAGTCCCCCACAGACCAGTTGCTGAAGTTTCGGGCGAAACGCTGTAGAGGCCGTATGGAGATATGGCAGGGTTCGATCACATACGGCGGGATTGCACGGATCCTGATCGGACGGTTTATACTAGTGGGCTTTGGTTTAAGCCGGATCCTAGATTTGCACAGTGTAAATTTTGTCTCATTGCATTTGTATTTCGGTCGAAATACAAATGCAGGTGTTTATACACAGTAGCGGGGTTTTCCTGTAATTTATTACGGGATCAGTTTTTTGGAGTTGCCAGTTTGTTTTCCGTTTCAGCCATATTTCTTTGTATCTTTCCTTGGCCGAAGATTGGTGGAGGAGGGCTTATTTGCATTTGTGAAAATTAGCTATTTGGAGGGCTGTCTTTGCATACTTTTGCATCTTGATGGTTTCATGATGGAGCCCCATCCCTTGACCTTCCATGGTTCATGATTGCTTGACTTTGTGATGAGATGATTGGTTGTTGGAGTGTGGTTTTGGTTCTAATAATTCTTGATCATGATCACTTTTCTCTCTCTCTCTCTTATGATTGATCCACAATCCCCTCTCATTCTCTCCATGGGATTTTGGCCGGCCATTCCAAGAGGGGGGTGGGCTGTCTAAATTTGGAGAGAGCATTTTTCCTCTCTTTTGGCTTGAAAAAGATATAGCTTCATCCAAAAAGATTCATACTTTTTTTTCCTCCACCAAATGGCAACATCCTAAACCCCTAGAGACACATAGCACTACACGTTTTCTACAGCAAATCTTGGGCAGGTCGACTCGCCAATTTCGTGCCCGAGTTGCCTCAGACCAGAAGTGGGAGCCCGTAAAAGAAGCCGGCGATGTGGTGCCCTTCCGGCGACGTGCTGGAGACCGGAGATTCCGCGGGAGATCGGGACGACGACGAGAAGACCGAAGGACGCGGATCACTCGGTATATCTCACTCTTCCCATCTTATAGTTAGCTAGTAGTTAGGTTAAAGGCTCGATCCGGGGTTAAAGTGCGTAGTGGTGCCGGTTTTTAAACGTTAAAGAAAAGCATCGCTTCCGCATTCCGGCGTCGGATTGACGGCCGGGGCGGCTCCGTGCACTTACAGTTACCCACCATATTTGCGGAGTGGCTAATGGAATGTCAAATCAGATTGAATCTTTAGGTTCTTATCAAATCTTCAGTAATCGTTTGCGGTTCTGGAATCACTTTCAGTTCTACCATACTCCCACTACTGTTTTCTGAAAAAATCCATTTTTATTAAAACTGTGGCGAGTTTAGAACAATATCACTATTGATCTTCCAGATGGTAGAAAGTCAACCCTCGTCATAGCCTGGGTCAACCCACAAACAACCATTACAGAAACATGCCTTGAGTTATCCAGTGTCTGGTTTTAAGCATATGCCAGACAACTCCCCGTACCTTAACAATGTTAAGATATGAACTGTTCTATATCCAATACAGAAACAAGGGCACTGATTTAATTGAACCAGATTCAAATCAAGCAGCTGTCTCCAGTGCATATCAACTAAATGGAAAGAGGCCGATCAGCATTACTCAACTTAGGAGTACTTCCAATTATGAATAACCTGAAAGAGAAGCAAGTTCTCTTAATCATTACTATCAACTGAATACCATACACAAGTATCTACATCTTCGATCACCTTGAATAATCCCGATACTTGCAACATCTGGTTCTCTACTTTACTCTTATACCTATAACTTCTCAAAACTTGGACCCTGTGTTTCTACGAAACACCTGTCTAAGAACTAGAGAAGTCATAAGTAAACCGAATATAGTACGAGGACCATCCCTCTGTCCTGATGGACACTGGACAATATACAATACTCTGTATAAGTCCGCTGAGTTCAATAACTCAATCCTTGTGTGTCATAGGTTGAAAACTGTACTTATGGTTAAGAAGAATTACACCGCTGTTCAATGCTCCTTACCTAACCATCTACTATATAGGTAAATGTCATAGACATAATTTCAAAAAGGTATATCTCACTCTATAAAAATAGACGTACAGATATATCAATTTGAAATTGGTGCATAACAACGGATATTCAAAACCAAATATCTGTCGTCCGGCAAACAACCCAGGTGACTTCCTCAAATATCACCAATTACAACGAATTCCGATATAATGAGGATAATCACCTAATTCCCAATAGCTTACTCCCACTCATCATCTGTAAAACCATACAGATGTGAGAATCATACCTGGTAAATACATACCCTGGAGCATGTGTCTAATTGGGAAATCAGTTTTCTTTTAATAGTACACAGTGAAACTGAAACATTGAAATGTTTCGATGGGGTATACCGGTATTCCTAGTAATGCCTCTTCCATTATCCAGATTCACAACTATAACCATATATTTCTTTGCCATCTCTCCAAATCCCTTTGTATGTCTTTAGTTGTTACCTTCTGTACACCACTTTAGGCCAAATGGTTTTCTTCCTTCCCTACCATTCGGCACCAGCCTATGGTTTGGAAGAAGACTATCCAATAAGCATAATGGGTGTACTGTCCTAATCCTAGGAACACTAGCAATGCGAGAGAAGGTGAAGATAAAAGACACCTGAATAAACCTTATTCCTATTTCTCCAGAACCAGAATCCATCCTCGAACTGGAACAAGTTCCTTTCGAGTTCGTATATAACTATACGATGGAATATCCAATAAACTGTGGATCTTCGTAGTGATACGGAGTGTCCTGGAGAAATACAAAGGTGAAGTGGGAGTGGTAATAAAATACTTGGTTTGGTCGTGAATAGCAGTCGCAATTTACTTTGCCCTTCTTCTAATCCCTTTATTTTGTCTTAACTTAATACCTTATGTACACCATCGTTAGGCTAATTGGTTTTCTTCAATCCCTACCGGTCGGCACCTGCCTATGGTTTGGAAGAAGACTATCCAATTTGCGTAATAGGTGTACTATCCCCTAATCTAAGGGGCACTCGCAAAATGAGAAAAGGTAAAAGGAAAAGACAACTGAATAGTCCTATTCGTTTTCTCCAGAACCGGAAACCATCCTCGAATAAATTCCTTCGAGTTCGTATATAACCATACGATGGTTTTATCCAATGGAAGTGGATGTTCGTAGTAATACGGGGTGTCCTGGAGAAAAGGGTAAAAGTAAGAGTGGCAATGAGGTACGCAACTCTGACAATCCAAAAGCCAGTCTTATAAAAAGGTTCGGTCAACTTGGTCACTGAGTCATAGTCTAGGGTCGGGTCAATGGTCGCTGCCAAAGAGAGAGAGAAAAGAAACACTCAGCATGCACTCTAACCTAGATCAGAATGGTTACCAGTTTATCTAATCTGGAAACCTCCCACTGTACCGTCAAATTCTCCTCCAAACCTGAAAGAAGAATTAGTTGGGATCACCCGAGGAGTAAACCAACTCATCAGTGGGAATCGGGATCCAACTATCATCGCATGATAACGTGACAGACTTCGCTCACGTTATCACACTCCAGAAGGTATGCGCATATCTGGCAAGTTTCAGTTTCTTTAGAAACTCCCGATGTGATTTTTGCCCCATGCTTTTATGACCTTGACGAAGGCCAACATATCATAAGTCACATGTCAAGTTCTAACCGTCATTGTCCAGGTTAATTTGAACCCACCCGTACATACCCTTGACGAAGGCCAAAATAGTAGTACGACTGTCCCAAATCAACGCATCTATCTATGCTGCAGAAAAGTAACAAATAACTTCCATACACTATGCCTTGATGAAGGCCAACATACATAGCATGAATACTAAGTGCTACCTTCCTGAAATGACGGAGGGCTACGAATGGTTTCTGGCGAAAAACCTTTAACGTAATGAACTTGATATCGTTGAAGGAACCGGATAGCTCTTTATAAAAATATAGTAAGGAAAACCTTTGCTAAAGAGGTCACTCCCGGTGAAGGGATTACGGCTCTTTCCCCGTAGAATGAGGTGCAGGATATTCCAATTGAATACCACGATGCAAAGCAAAAGTAATCGGCTATAGTGAAGTTATTGCCCTGACGCAAACTTCTGTCCAAGGGGTCACTCCCGGTGAAGGGATCTCGGCCCTTGCCTCGTCGACTGAGATGCTGGATATTCATAACCGAATACCACTGTGCCAAACAAAAGAGAACGCCCTTGCAATAACAGCTTTTTGAAAAATTGTTCCAACAACATCAAATAGGTTTGTTTAGTTTGCATTGATCCGAATCAATGCAGTCCCATCAATTGATCACACCACAAAGAACGAAAATAATGATGTACGTATATGCCATCCGCATTCGTCCTTCGGTCCCGTCATTACCCGTTAGGTTAGTTAACTAACGACAGAGCGGGGACTGGACTAGCGCGGATGCAAAACAAATACAACATCTACTAGTATATATATCAATATATAATTTTCGCTCAAGGCATGATAAAATGCAACATCACAGAAATGTAATAAGCATCACAGAACAATACAGATATCTGGGATCCCCGGGTTCCATAGAGCCGCTACTGAAACCCGATGTTCCCCTGGTCGTGTGGATAGCCTGTGCAATGAAATCCTAGACCCCTTCGGGCGCGGCAAGTTACCCGCCAAAACCTGAAGCGAGGCAGCCCCCTTCAGCAACGTGAATGGACCACCCAGCACTTCACGGAATCCGGTAACTTGGGCACCCCTCCTGGGTCAACCTGTACCCCCTACGAGTGCGGCGAATAGCCCGCCAATTCTAGAGTGAAGCCCCCCTCCGTCTCAATGCCATGAGATGCGGGCTCGTTGCCCTCTAGAACCCGGCTATCCGTGCACCCCACCTTAGGGTAATCCTAGTACAGAAAGTAAAATATACATACAACGGGTACATCGACATCGACCCGGTCGTGCCCCAAAAGAATAATATACAGACAGGCCGTGACGGCAGTCCACATGTCGGTCGCTCGCCCCGCAATATCAAATGTACATAATACAACCAAAACTGTACTACCATTGCATCCAGGCTATCCCCACGACCAATCCGCAACATCACAGCACAACACAGAACATCAACGTGAATGTCACGTTCGCAAATCTGTCTAAAAGGGCTATAGCAGTTAGACAGGATTTACCGATCAAATGACATTCACGGTTGCAGATATAATGTAAATACTTTGAACTAATATGTTTAAAATTTTCAATCGATCAAATTTACCCAAGTAGGCCCCAAGCAGTATTGTAGCACATAAAGAAATTCTGGGCCCAAAAATAATATACCAAAATCCCTAATTCCATGTCAGAAGCCCACTGGAAAAAATTGGTGAAATGAAGCTTCATTCCTGCGGCGGAACCGCGGCTAAAGTGGGCTTATGGCCGCGGTTCTGCGGCTCTATTGAAGGATCAGGTCGCCAAATTTTTACAGTGATCTTACAAAACCCAACACATCTTTCTGCAATGTACTGAAAAATTTTTGGAGCCAAAAATAATTCGACAGAAACTTGTGCTATAGAAATTGTTGTTTTCGAAAATTCGTTTGATCGAAGCTTTAAACACATTAGACCAAGCTAGAACAGATTAATGGCGTGGCTCTGATACCAGTGTAAATGCACGGCGGCGCCCCGACCGTCTTTCCGAGGCCAAAATGCGGAAGCGATAAATTTCTTTATCGGTTAAACCGGCACCACCGCGCACAAAAATCCCGGATCGGGCCATTAATCTAATTCTAGCTAATTAAAGAACGGGTAGAGAGATATACCGAGCGATCCGTGTCCTTCGGTCTTCTCGTCGTCGTCCCGATTTCTCCGCGGAATCTCCGGTCTTCACCTCCTCGCCGGAAGGGCACCACGTCGCCGGCTTCTTTTACGGGCTCCCACCTTTTGACCGAGGCAACTCGGGCACGAAGTTGGCGAGTCGACGTGCCCAAGGATGCTGTAGGTTAACTGTAGAACTCTATGTCTCTTTGGGGTTGTGGAAGTTGCCATTTGGTAGAGGAAATGAACTAAACCTTTTTGGAGATGAACTTGGGAATTTTTGTAGCATCAAGAGATCAAAAATCCCTTCACCAAAATTGGGACAGCCCCTCATCAAATGTGGCCGGCCTCATTGTGAGGAGTGAGTGAGTGGAGTGAAATTAGAATGGAAAAGGAGTGAGCCCCAACATCAAACAAGAGAGAGAAAAGGTGATGATGAAAAGAAATGATCACCAACTAAAACCCACACTCCATCAACTAATCAACAACCATGATTACTCAAAAAAGTCAAGCAATCATGAACTTATGAAGTCAATGGTGGTAGAACCATCATGACACAACAAAATACAAATAATACCCTCCACAAAACAAATTTGTATACATGCAAATAAGCCCTCCTCCACCAACTTTCAGCCAAGGAAAGATACAAAGAAAAATGGCCGAAACGGAAAGCAAACTGGCAACTTCGGAAAACTGATCCCGTAATAAATTACAGGAAAACCCTGCTACTGTATATACATACCCGCATTTGTATTCCGACCGAATACAAATGCAATGAGACAAAGTCTACACTGTGCAATACTAGAATCCGGCTTAAACCAAAGCCCGCTAGTATTTACCGTCCAATCATGATCCGTGCAATACCGCACGTATCTGATCAAACCCTGCCATATCTCCATACGGCATCTACAGCGTTTCGCCCGAAACTTGAGCAACTGTCTGTGGGGGACTCTAAAGACTCATCAATACTATGGCTGTGGATTTAACCACTAGCACGTCAGAGGTATTAGCCATACGTGACGGGCCACCAGCTATTGACCAAAAGGAACGTCTGTGAGTGAACTCATCCGGACACCCTACTGAGCCTGTCAGTGACAATATCCGTACAGTCTGGTCCGTTCGTCTATGAGCATCGCATGGCGGGCCTAGGGGGTTGGTAAAAGTCAGACCCCCAAAAGCGGTACAAGTCGTGTTGGAGTGTAGCCCAGAACACCCTGTGATACTACTGGAATACCTACCAGTAAATCTCCTGCCTCGGCCGAGGTCTTCGTGTAATGTCTCTCCTAGACATAGCGCGACCTCACCCCCAATACCGGGAGAGACGAACTCCTGAAGATCCGCTCACTGCCTCCATGTGGCTCGGGACTGTACCCAACTAAAACCTGTTTGCACGTCTCCATTGAGCGTGGTAGGGTAGTAATCAAAGTACAGTGGGAACTCACACGAGACAAATGACGATCCTCAGGTCGATAAACTAACCTGTACACATGTCACCAGGGAACTGCTATCTGACGACTTGTATAAGACCAACCAGCATGTTCCCGGCAAGTCCTGTCCGGTGTACTCATAACCCAATGAGCTCCTGTATACATCTTAGGTGAACCAACTGATCTCAGTGGCTTGTGAGACCGGCCACCGCCCCTCGTCGGGGTCTCGACTGTATACTCTAGTCTACTCTAGAGTATCGATGCACTGTCTCGAAACTCCCACGACTAGAGACCTTTTAAGGAAGTGCTTATAGACTACCAGCTCCCACATATATGATCGCCCTCATACTGCTGGCAGTCAAGCAAGAATCCTAGGGGCTCTATCAACGTGTAATAGCAACCTGTAAGGTCACCTAAAGCAGTACACGATGATAAAGATAAACCATATAGCATACTATCATCTTGAGTAAGACTGTCCTACCGGAATAGGTCCTCCCTCAATCATTGCAATCACGTGCCAATGATCCAATAATTGACTCTGAGGGCACTATCTCCAACAGTTAGGGTTGAAGAGAGAAAGCTTGACGAGAGAGAATGTGAAAGAAATTAACAAATGGAAATTAACTCATTTGTGTACATTTATCATGAAGCATAAAATATCTTGCACAAAATATCTTTGCACAAATATCTTCATGCTTCATTTAATAAAAATGAATCATCTAATGAGTCGTTAAAACCATTAATGCTTCATTAACTCACTTGATGAATCATTTCCATGAGTCACAAAACCATTTAATGCATATAACACCTAAGCTCTCCACCTCATCAATCTTTTAGAAGCTTCTAGAGTAATTACGAGAACGCCCCTCCTATCCGTGAAAACACGGAAATACTGAGACTGTATAAATCCAATAATCCAATACTAGAATCTGGCTTAAACCAATGTCTTCTAGTATAAACTGTCCAAACATCGTACGTGCATAAATGCACGTGCGTGTCCGAACCCTGTCGTAAAACCATACGACCTCTATATCATTTCGACCGAAGCAGGGAAACTCTCTATGTGGGACTTTAAAGACTCGACACTACGTTGGCAGTGGGTTTAACCACAGACCGCAAGCGGCACTAGCTGTACGTAACGGTCCCCAAGTAGATGTCGATAAGAAGGCCGATGAGGAAATCCATCCGAACATCTACTGAGCCTGATGTGACAATCCCCGTGCAGTCCGGTCTGTTCGTCTAGGATTATCGCATATCGGGCCTAGGGGGCGGCAAGCGTCAGTCCCCTAAAAGCGGTATAAGTCGTGTCGGAGCGAAGCCCATTACACCTTAAGAACCTACTGGAAATCCTACCAGTAAATCTCGCTTACCCTGACCAGGGACTTTGAGTAATGGCTCTCCAAACACAGCGCGATATCAACTCCCAATACCGGGAGAGACGAATCCTGTCTAACCGCCACTGCCTCCAAGTGCTTTGGGACTGCACCCAACTGTGTTAGTGTATATGCCCTAGAGGCCATTACTGTATCATACTAGCTTGTATATTACTTAATGGAAGCTTGGGATATTCACAGTTGTATATACAATCTTGCTCGAAATGGTAGTATGCTACTTGGTTTGTCTCTGCTTTAATATGTGCATGTGTTTCTTTTAACATATTGCTGGTATACATATTAGTAGAGCCCTTAGGATCTTTGCTTGATTACCAGCGTTGTGATGGCGCTCGCACTCGTGGGAGCTGGGTAATCTATAAGCACATCCTTATACAGGTCCCTGGTCGTTGGACTATCGAGACAGGGCATCGATACTCCGGAGTAGACTAGCGTATGCGCTTCTCATCCCAGTGTGGGAGACGGTCTGTCCCACAGCCGTTAGTACGTCGTACTTGGGATAGTATGCGGGTGCTCGTTAGGTTACGAGTACACTGGACAGGACTCGTCGGGAACTGTTGGTTGGTAATATACCTATCGTCAGTTATCAGTTCCCAGGTGACATGAGTACAGCTTAGTCCGCTGACTTGACACTGTCACTTCGCCTCGAGTGTGTTCCCACTGCACTTTGATTACTACCCTACCACGGCTCAAAGGAGCTGTGCAAACAGGTAGTTTTTGGGTGCAGTCCCGAAGCACTTGGAGGCAGTGACGGTTAGACAGGATTCGTCTCTCCCGGTATTGGGGGTTGACATCGCGCTGTGTCTAGGAGAGCCATTACACGAGTAGTCCCTGGCCAGGGCAAGCGAGATATACTGGTAGGTTTCCAGTGTTATCTCAGGGTGTTCTGGGCTACACTCCGACACGACTTGTACCGCTATTAGGGGACTGACGTTCACCGCCCCCCTAGGCCCGCCATGCGATGTATCAGACGAACAGACCGGACTGTACGGAGACTGTCACATACAGGCTCAGTAGGAGTGCAGATGGGGTTCACCTCGTCAGTCTTCTTATCGACATCTACCTGGGGACCGTTACGTACAGCTAGTGCCGCTTGCGGTCTGTGGTTAAACCCACTGCCAGCGTAGTGTCGAGTCTTTAGAGTCCCACACAGAGAGCTATTCGCCTTTAGGCAAAACGAGTAGAGGTCGCATGGTTTTGCGACAGGGTTCGTTCGCATCCGCGTACTTGTGCACGTTTGCTGTCCGGACAGTTTATACTAGCGGGCTTTGGTTTAAGCCGGATCCTAGTATATGATTTGAGATTGGTTTTTCTTATTGTGTTCGTGTTCCTCGGATCACGAATGCGGGTGCGTATGCACAGTTGCTTGAGATTGGGGGAGAGGACCTTGTTTTGGGTTAATGGCATTTGTCATTTTATTAACCCTATTGTTTTTGTGTGGATTATTGTTAATTGATAATTAGCTTAATTATTGTGCATGGTTGTTGTTGACAATTTGACTTCATTGACTTGTTGACCATGTTGACAACTTGACCATAATCATTTCATTTGGAAGATGCTCTTTGATCTTTGCAAAAATGAAATGATAATGGTCAATTCATGATTTATCATGACAATTTTCAAGCTAATTATCTAATTAAAATTATCCTCACATATTAGTGAGAATGGCTCACTATTCTCTCATTCTATCATATCTTTTCTCTCTCTTGCTCATCCTCTCCCTCAAGCTCTCTCCCTCTCATGTGTTGAGAAACAAAAAGGGCTTGAGAAAAACCCTCTCTTGATCTTCTCTACTCACTTCTAGGGTTCAAGTCTTAGCATTTCTTGTACTCTAGTTGCTCCTAGCTTGGAGTTGAAGCTAAAGGTGGTGGCTTTCAAGTGGATCCTTCTTTGACGGGAGAAGACAAGCAAGGTGATCCTTTTCTACCATACCTAGGAGCAAGGAGAGAAGGACTAAAGACCAAAGGTATAACCTTTCATCACTTAGTTACTTTGTAGCTAGGGTTAGCTAGTTTATGTTTAGCAAAGATCCTCACAAGCATAGTCCATGTTGCCTAAGTCATTAAAAATCCGATTTTTATTATGTTTTCCGCCTCCCCGTAAGCACCGGGGTGGGCAACACGGACTTACAGTGGTATCAGAGCCTAACTAAACCTAAACTAGTTAAGTAGTTAAGTGTAACGAAGTTCGGAACCGGAAAAATCACAAAACCAAACTTTAACAAAATCCAAGTTTCTGTTAAAATAATTTCTGCTCAAAATGAAAAACTGTATACATGTAAAATCGTCTCAGGGTTTTGTGAATACACCCAAGAAAAACGATACCCTAATTCCCTCAAGTCGCCGCGCTTCCGCCGCATGAAGTAGGTATATGCGGCGGAACCGCCGCGTATTGTCGTGATCGGCGCATCGTTTTTCGTGCAGAGTGTGTTTTTGTTGGTTTTGGGATTTTTAGGATATATTATATGTACCCAGATTTTCCAGAAAAGAAATTTCCTTTTGGGGTCCTATAATTCCGTATTTTTCCGAACTTCACTGCACTTTAACTATATCGGTTATATCTGTAATGCTTGCATGTATTGAACGTCGGCTAATCGCTATAAGACGATTAGTCGGGGTTATACATGATCTGTGATTGTTATTGGTTTGTGGATATGAATGGATTGGATTGTCGCGGGTGAATGGCCGGGGTGGATGTGAGATGAGCGTTGTTTTTCTTTCATTCATTTGTAACATGTAAATTGATGTAATAATATTCTTTGTATGGCCGCACAACCGGGTCGGGGTTGTAGCCGTCATTGTATAATTCTTTTTACTGTTTTTGCTCCTAGGATAGACCCATGGAGGGGGTGCACAAACTACCGGGTATCTCGAAGTGCCGAGTGGCCTACTCACGGTGGTGAGGGAGGTTGCTTCGCTTCGGGTGCTTGGCGGGTAGTTTGCCGCACCCGTAGGGGTCTTGGGTGGGGTATTGGCTATTCACCGCGACCGTGTAATCCGCTTTGCGTTGCAGGCTCGAACGCATTGCGGATTCCTAGTATATCCAATGTATTCATCTGTGATCTGTAATGTCTATCATTGCTATATATTTATATATAATAACTATTTAGGCGTTGCTTATGTTTTACAGCCGCGCTAGCCTAGCCCCCGCTCTGTCGTTAGTTAAGTAACCTAACGGGTGATGACGGGGCCCCGTGGCGAATGCGAATGGCATAAGCGTACGTCATATTTTGGTTGTTTTCTGCAATGGTAGGATTAAATGATGGGACGCATTAAAAGAACTAATGCAAGAAATAAACCAAGTAAAAGTCGATTGGAACACTTTGAAAACCACTCGGTTCTTTTCAAAACTAAACTTTTAAACGCGGAGCTTGAACCACTCCTTTTAAAAGCTATCTCGTTCCATCGATTATATCAAGTTCACTACGTTCACGGTTTCGCCAAAACCATCCGTAGCCCTCCATCATTTCGGTTAAATATTCGGTAGTATTCAAGCTATGTATTTTGACCTCACGCCAAGGCATAGTGATTGGTAGCTACCGGATATTTATCCGTTGCATAGATAGAATGCGTTGATTTGAGACAGTCGTACTGCCGTTTTGGCCTACGTCAAGGGTAGGTACGGGTGGGTTCAAATTAACCAGGATAATGATGGGAAGAACTTGACATGTGACTTATGACATTTTGACCTCACGCCAAGGTCATAAGAGCATGGGGCAAAAATCCACATCGGGAGTTTCATAAGTACTGAAACTTGCTAGCGTTGCATACCATTTGGAGTGTGATAATTCTGGTAGGATTCCTTCGGCTTTATCACGCGATGATATTTGGATCCCGATCCTACTGTGAGTATATGCTACTCCTCGGGAAAACTCTCACTTAACGATCAATGCTATAAACCTAGTAGGTGCCTAGAAAGGTGTTAGCGGGGCTACGCCCACAGGGAAAAGAGGTTACTTAATTAAGGAACTTCGCGAAAGCGTTGGAAAACCTCCCTCGAAGTACCGACACTGGCCTGGCTGAACGGTTAAGCAAGTATTGTACGGTGAGAATGATCCCGGCTAATCCTTTTCTTTATGGTTTGAGAAGGGATTCGAGAGACAGTGGGAGCCATCCAGTTTAGACAAACTAAAAACCACTCTAAACTTGCAAGAGCATCATGCTAAAGTGTTTCTTTTCTCTCTCCTAATTGCAGCGACCATTCAAGATGACCGGACTTAAGTTACTATTAGATAAAAACATATTGACAGGGCCAAACTACAAAGATTGGCTCAGGAATGTCAAGATGGCTATCACTTATGACAAGCTGGGGTATATACTTACCACCAAAGCTCCCCCTGTCCCAAGTCCCACCTCCAGCGTCGCGGATGTTGAAATCCGTAAGACATGGGAGATAGATTGCGCGAGGGCCAGATGCCTCGTACTAGCCTCGATGGACAACGACCATCAGAGGAGGCACGAGAATATGGACCTAGAGTCCATATTTCTCCATACAAAAGAACTGTATGGAGAGCAGTCTCGTATCGCTAGATACGAAGTGTCGAAGAAGCTCTTTTCGGCAAGGTTGGCCGTCGGATCATCGGTAGCGGACCACGTGCTTAAGATGATCGGCTACATAGAGGAGCTCGCGGACCTTGGGACCACGTTGGAGAATGAACTCTATACCGATTTGATTCTCCAGTCCCTTCCTTCCACTTACGCCCAGTTCATTCTTAACTTCAACATGCAAGGAAAGGAGGTTGAACTTGCCGAGCTTCTGAACATGTTGAGGACTGCTGAGGGCACCCTACAGAAAGGTAGGGAGACATCCACTTTGTTTGTAGGAGGATCTTCCTCTTCTAGGTCCAGGGCGAAAGCCAAGGGCAAGAAGAAGAAAGCCCCCGCCAAACCAAGAGGCGGTGTCGGTAAAGTGGATACGAAGGGAAAGGGTAAAGCAACAAAGGTAACAGGAAAGCTGGTGGGGAAGGAAGAATGCTTCTATTGTCACAAAAGTGGCCACTGGAAACAAGATTGCAAGGCTTGGAAAGCCAGAACACAGGATTTGAAGCGAGTTGCAGCTTCAGCTTCAGGTGTGTATATTATTGAAAACTGTCTATCAATAAACTCTACATCCTGGGTATTGGATACCGGATCAGGATCTCATATCTGTAATTCTTTGCAGGCGTTGAGAAAACGTAGAGTTTTGAAGGCAGGTGACATGACCCTCAGAGTTGCGAACGGTGCTAGCATGGATGCAGAGGCCGTGGGGGACTATCACCTGGGATTATCAGATGGACACTTTTTGGTTTTGCGTAGTTGTTATTATGTACCAAATGCAACCTGTAATATCATTTCTGTATCTTTATTATCTAAAGAAGGTTATGAATTTGCATTTGTAAGTAATGTAGTGAACATTCACCTTAATCAAGTGTTGATTGGGTCAGGTACATTGAACAACGGTATTTACGTTTTAAACCAACCACAGGTTTTCAATATCCAGAATACACATAAAAGAAAGTCTCCAGATATTAATCAAACTTTCTTATGGCATTGTAGACTGGGTCACATCAACGAGAGAAGATTGACTAAGTTACATACTGAAGGATATTTAGATTCGTTCGAATATCAATCGTATGCAACTTGTCAATCCTGTCTCAAAGGAAAGATGACAAAGGCTCCGTTTTCTGGACACGGAGAAAGAGCGAGCGAGCTCTTGGGACTCGTACACAGCGACGTGTGCGGTCCAATGTCTACACATGCGCGAAGCGGTTTTTCTTACTTCATAACTTTTACGGATGATTTTTCAAGGTACGGTTATGTCTTCTTAATGAAACATAAATCCGAGGCTTTTGAAAAATTCCAGGAATATAAGAGTGAAGTAGAAAAACAAACAGGCAAAAGTATCAAGATCCTAAGATCGGATCGAGGAGGAGAATACTTAAGTGCCGAATTCCTGAATTACTTAAAAGAGAATGGAATTCTCTCTCAGCTTACTCCTCCATACACCCCGCAACATAACGGTGTATCGGAGAGACGGAACCGAACCCTATTGGATATGGTACGGTCCATGATGAGTAACGCTGAGTTACCGCGATCATTCTGGGGATATGCGCTAGAAACAGCTGCATATCTTTTGAACCGTGTTCCCACTAAGACTGTGCCTACCACACCATATGAGTTATGGAGTGGGAAGAAACCCTATCTTCAATACTTGAAGATTTGGGGATGTCCAGCTTATGTCAAAAAGCAGCATGTGGACAAGCTCGAGGCACGCTCAGTACTGTGCAAGTTTGTGGGATACCCAAAGAACTCCAGGGGGTATCTTTTCTATTACGCAGAGGAACAAAAAGTCCTTGTTTCTCGCAATGCCCACTTTCTAGAACATCAGTTCATAGAAAAAGAAATAAGTGGGAGCGCAATAGAACTGGAAGAAATTCCAGAACCACAAACTACTACTGAAAGTTTAGTGGAACCAGAAGGTTCAAAAGAACAGGACATTCCTATGCCACTCCGCAGGAGTAGTAGGCAGTCTCATCCGCCCGAGAGATACTACGGTTTTCTCATTGACGGGGATAGAGAAGACTGCATCCTGGATTGTGATGAGCCTACTAGCTTCCAGCAAGCCATTCAGAGCGTCGACTCGGTAAAATGGCTGGATGCAATGCGGACCGAGATGGAGTCCATGTACACCAACAAGGTATGGACGTTGGACATTGCTCCAGACGGGGTAAAACCCGTAGGATGCAAGTGGATCTTCAAAAGGAAGATTGGTGTAGATGGACAGGTTGAGACCTATAAAGCTAGACTGGTAGCAAAGGGTTTTCGTCAGCGACCTGGTTTGGACTATGACGAAACCTTTTCTCCAGTAGCTATGCTGAAATCCATTCGGATCCTTCTTGCCATCGCTGCTTTCCACGATTATGAGATTTGGCAGATGGACGTAAAGACAGCTTTTCTAAATGGTCATTTAGAGGAGTGTGTCTATATGGACCAGCCAGAGGGTTTCATTCAGGGTGGGAGCAGCGGAAAGGTGTGCAAGTTGCTCAAGTCCATTTATGGACTCAAGCAGGCATCGCGGAGTTGGAACATCTGTTTTGATGAGACGGTAAAAGAATTTGGCTTTATCAAAAATCCAGATGAACCATGCATCTATTGTAGATTTGTAGCGAGAACTGTAGTATTCCTCGTTTTATACGTGGATGACATTCTCTTAATAGGAAATGACATTCCTATGCTACAATCTGTCAAGGGGTTCTTGTCACACAGGTTCTCCATGAAAGACCTGGGTGATGCCTCCTACATTCTGGGTATCCGGATCTACCGTGACAGATCCAAGAGGATATTAGGACTCTCGCAGTCCAGGTACATCGACACCATACTGAAGAGATTCAGTATGGAAGATTCCAAGCGCGGTAATCTACCGGCTTGTCACGGGATCACCCTCTCCAAAGAGATGTCTCCCAAGACTGATTTGGAGAGGGATCGCATGTCTATTATACCCTACGCTTCTGCGGTAGGCTCTATAATGTATGCGATGTTGTGTACCAGACCGGATGTGGCTTATGCACTGAGTGTGGTAAGCAGGTATCAGTCAAACCCTGGGGAGAAACATTGGATAGCAGTAAAGAACATTCTCAAGTACCTGAGAAGGACTAAGGAGATGTTCTTGGTGTATGGCGGAAAAGACCTGCAGGTTGAGGCCTTTGCTGACTCCAGCTTCCAGAGTGACAAGGATGATTCCAAGTCCATGTCGGGTTTTGTCTTTACCCTCAATGGAGGGGCGGTGTGTTGGAAGAGCTCCAAACAGGAAACCGTTGCTGACTCGACTATGGAAGCGGAATACATCGCTGCATCTGATGCCGCAAAAGAAGCTGTCTGGATGAGGAAGTTCTTGAAAGAACTTCAGGTGGTTCCGTCCATTGTTGACCCAATACCTCTGTATTGCGACAACTACGGGGCTATAGCTTTAGCGAAGGAACCCAGGTCCCATCAGAAATCCAGACACATCTTAAGGCGGTATCACCTGATCAGGGAGATCGTGGATCGCCAGGAGATCGAGGTCCGGAGAGTTGCATCAGAGGATAACACAGCAGATCCATTCACCAAGGCCTTGCCCCAGACTCAGTTCGAGCGGCTGATCGAGATGATAGGTCTTCGATACGCCAGTACATGGCCTTAGTGCAAGTGGGAGATTGTTAGTGTATATGCCCTAGAGGCCATTACTGTATCATACTAGCTTGTATATTACTTAATGGAAGCTTGGGATATTCACAGTTGTATATACAATCTTGCTCGAAATGGTAGTATGCTACTTGGTTTGTCTCTGCTTTAATATGTGCATGTGTTTCTTTTAACATATTGCTGGTATACATATTAGTAGAGCCCTTAGGATCTTTGCTTGATTACCAGCGTTGTGATGGCGCTCGCACTCGTGGGAGCTGGGTAATCTATAAGCACATCCTTATACAGGTCCCTGGTCGTTGGACTATCGAGACAGGGCATCGATACTCCGGAGTAGACTAGCGTATGCGCTTCTCATCCCAGTGTGGGAGACGGTCTGTCCCACAGCCGTTAGTACGTCGTACTTGGGATAGTATGCGGGTGCTCGTTAGGTTACGAGTACACTGGACAGGACTCGTCGGGAACTGTTGGTTGGTAATATACCTATCGTCAGTTATCAGTTCCCAGGTGACATGAGTACAGCTTAGTCCGCTGACTTGACACTGTCACTTCGCCTCGAGTGTGTTCCCACTGCACTTTGATTACTACCCTACCACGGCTCAAAGGAGCTGTGCAAACAGGTAGTTTTTGGGTGCAGTCCCGAAGCACTTGGAGGCAGTGACGGTTAGACAGGATTCGTCTCTCCCGGTATTGGGGGTTGACATCGCGCTGTGTCTAGGAGAGCCATTACACGAGTAGTCCCTGGCCAGGGTAAGCGAGATATACTGGTAGGTTTCCAGTGTTATCTCAGGGTGTTCTGGGCTACACTCCGACACGACTTGTACCGCTATTAGGGGACTGACGTTCACCGCCCCCCTAGGCCCGCCATGCGATGTATCAGACGAACAGACCGGACTGTACGGAGACTGTCACATACAGGCTCAGTAGGAGTGCATATGGAGTTCACCTCGTCAGTCTTCTTATCGACATCTACCTGGGGACCGTTACGTACAGCTAGTGCCGCTTGCGGTCTGTGGTTAAACCCACTGCCAGCGTAGTGTCGAGTCTTTAGAGTCCCACACAAAGAGCTATTCGCCTTTAGGCAAAACGAGTAGAGGTCGCATGGTTTTGCGACAGGGTTCGTTCGCATCCGCGCACTTGTGCACGTTTGCTGTCCGGACAGTTTATACTAGCGGGCTTTGGTTTAAGCCGGATCCTAGTATATGATTTGAGATTGGTTTTTCTTATTGTGTTCGTGTTCCTCGGATCACGAATGCGGGTGCGTATGCACAGTTGCTTGAGATTGGGGGAGAGGACCTTGTTTTGGGTTAATGGCATTTGTCATTTTATTAACCCTATTGTTTTTGTGTGGATTATTGTTAATTGATAATTAGCTTAATTATTGTGCATGGTTGTTGTTGACAATTTGACTTCATTGACTTGTTGACCATGTTGACAACTTGACCATAATCATTTCATTTGGAAGATGCTCTTTGATCTTTGCAAAAATGAAATGATAATGGTCAATTCATGATTTATCATGACAATTTTCAAGCTAATTATCTAATTAAAATTATCCTCACATATTAGTGAGAATGGCTCACTATTCTCTCATTCTATCATATCTTTTCTCTCTCTTGCTCATCCTCTCCCTCAAGCTCTCTCCCTCTCATGTGTTGAGAAACAAAAAGGGCTTGAGAAAAACCCTCTCTTGATCTTCTCTACTCACTTCTAGGGTTCAAGTCTTAGCATTTCTTGTACTCTAGTTGCTCCTAGCTTGGAGTTGAAGCTAAAGGTGGTGGCTTTCAAGTGGATCCTTCTTTGACGGGAGAAGACAAGCAAGGTGATCCTTTTCTACCATACCTAGGAGCAAGGAGAGAAGGACTAAAGACCAAAGGTATAACCTTTCATCACTTAGTTACTTTGTAGCTAGGGTTAGCTAGTTTATGTTTAGCAAAGATCCTCACAAGCATAGTCCATGTTGCCTAAGTCATTAAAAATCCGATTTTTATTATGTTTTCCGCCTCCCCGTAAGCACCGGGGTGGGCAACACGGACTTACAACTGCTACCTGTTTGCACGACTCCTTTGAGCTGTGGTAGGGTAGCAATCTAAGAGTAGTGGGAACACACTCGGATGAAGCAGCAGTGTTAAGTCTGCGGACTAAGATGTACTCATGTCACCTGGGAACTGTTAACTGACGACGGGTATAATACCAACCAACAGTTCCCTGCGAGTCCTGTCCGGTGTACCCGTAACCCAACGAGCACCTGTATACTATCTCCAGTACAACATACTAATGGCTGTGGGACAGACCATTTCCCCTGCTGGGATGAGAAGCGTACATACTAGTCTACTCCGGAGTATCGATGCCCTGTCTCGATAATCCTTCGACTAGGGACCTGAAAAAGGATGTGCCTGTAGACTACCTAGCCTCCACTAGTGTGACTGCCATCACAACGCTAGTAGTCAAGAAAGATCCTAAGGGCTCTATCAATATGTATTCTCGATATGCTAACATATACACATATTAAGATAGAAACAAACCAAGTAGCGTACTACCATGTTTAGCAAGACTGTTAATATAACTGTGAATATCCCAAGCTTCCATTAAGTAATATACAAGCTAGTATGATACAATAATGGCGCCTAAGGCATATACACTAACAATCTCCCACTTGCACTAGGGCCATGTACTGGCGTATCTGTTAGTTGTATGTATGCCCTAGAGGCCAGTATTGTACAGATGATGTATATTATATTGGATGCTTTGACATATATAGAGATGACTTTCTTGCTCGATATGATATTATGCTATCTGGTTGCTCTTTATCTTAACATGTACACTTGTCTCTTTAAACTGTCTTATAGTTACATGTTGATAAAGCCCTTAGGATGTGTACTTGACTGCATGGACTATGATGCAGATCATACTAGTGGGGACATGGTAGTCCATAAGTACATCCTTCAAGATCCCTAGTCGTGGGTGTATCGAGACGGGGTATCGATATACCAGTCTAGACTAGCGTATACGCTTCTCGACCCATGAGATGGGCGATGGATGATCCCATATCCATTGGTGTTTGACATCAGAGATGGTGTACGGGTGCTCAGTGGAGACTGGGTACACTGGACGGACTCGCCGAGAACTCCCAGATGGTATTATACCTCACGTCAGATGGCAGATCTTAGGTGACACTTGTACAGGTTAGTCTGTAGACCCGAGATCGTCATAGAGTCTTGTGTGATTCCCACTATGCTTTGATCTCCACCTTACCACGTCCATGAGGGCGTGCAAAACGGTGGTCTTTGGGTACAGTCCCGAGTCACATGGAGGCAATGAGCGATAGGAGGGGTTTCGTCTCTCCCGGTATTGGGGGTTGATGTTGCGCTGTGCTCGATTGGCCGTAACAGGGAAGTCCCTGGCCAGGGCTGATCCGAGATTTGCTGGTAAGTGTTACCAGTAGTTTTCTCGATCCGTTATGAGCCTCACATCGGCACGACTTATCGGTTATTGGGGTCTGACGTTTACCACCCCTAGACTTGATATGCGACATATTAGACGAACAGACCGGACTGTACGGTAAGTGTTACTGGTTGGATTCACAGGAGTGTGAGCGGGCTAGCTCGTCGATCTTCTGATCGCTCAATACCCGGGTGGCCATTACGTTTAGCAGACCGCTCGCGGCTTGTGGGTGCTTGATATGATCATCATCTGCTACCGGCGTATTGACGAGTCTTTAGAGTCCTACACAGAGGTTTCCTGGCTCAAGCGAAACGAAATAGGAGCGCATATGAGATGTGTGCGGGACCGAGAATAATGCGTGTATGTGATACCGTATTTCATTCTCCCGATTAATGTTTCGATTGGTTGTATGCGATATAACCTAGTTATCGAATCGAAGATCGATTCGATAAGTCGATACATAGGATACTAGTCGGTTATGTACGACATGACCGGATCATTGAATCAAGTGTTGATTTAATGATTTAATGTATAATTATATATTTGATATATTACTTTACATTAACTAGTATTGGTTCACTTTAAAGGGATTTTCTCACTTGAAAAACACATTGTATATGTGATATATTTTGTGTGCACTTGATTGTATCATGTTTGATGTTGCATGCTAACTTGTGTTTTGTGTAAAGATTAAACCATGGTTGTGTAATGGTTAGGGTTTCCTTTTTATTACTCATTTATTTATTTATTGATTTTGGAAAGGATTATGAAGAAAAATGGTGGCTTTCTTTGTATTTAGTTGAAGCTTCATGAAGGTTTGACTTAGTTACCATTTTGTGTTCATCCTTAACCCTAACCATTCTAACTAACCATGATCTATTCTCTACACATTACCATGGTTAGCATATGATAAGTATTGATTTTATTTTCATTTTAAAAGAAACACTTATCTTATTCTTTCTTCTTCTTCATCATCTTCATCAACAAAAAAAGCTTGATTCCATCAATGGCATCTTGAGCAAAAGAGTGAGAAATCCAATTCTAAAGTGAACCCACCTCCTATTTCTTCACCCTCTACCTCTTGCCAAGTAGTATAGGGTATTTTCTTCACAAGTTTCACAACTTGGTGAAGTTGGAGCTTGAACTTGTGTTGCCTCGACGTAGATCATCTTCGGCACGAAGCCGACGACCTTGCCCGCCCATTTCTCCGATGAAGCCGATGCTTGAGTCTGGGATTCGAGATGGACAGTGAGAGGACAACTACGTGGAGCTAAGGAAGTGGATAACCGGATCTACAAAGGTTGTAGTTTCCTACTTTTAGTTAAAATGTTAACTAGTTTATTGTTTCGCCTAAAATTCTAGTTAACGATCCGTATTAGAGATTCTCGGTACTCATAAAATTTGAAATTGGCATGGTTGATGCCTTGTGAGACCTCTTGAGAGTGCCTAGGAACCCTACAGTGGTATCAGAGCCTAGCTAGAGCCTTAGGCGAAGTGTAGACGACGTTTGAAACCCGATCGAACCGAAACCCTAAAAACCTAAGAGCTCTCTGGACTTTTTCTAAAAACTGGGTTTTTTCCAGATTAAAAATGCTTAAAAAATTCAGCAGGGAATTCTAAGAATTAAGGTGCAAATTTTTCAAAATGAAGAGTCCGAAGAGCGGCAGAACCGCGGCAGAAGCCTGGCTTCTGCCGCTGTTCCGCGGCCTGATCATGACGTCATCCTTCCCTGTTTGCACAGTAATTCCTATTTTAATATGCTGAGTTTTCTGGGAATTTTTAAATTGACTCAAGAGTTGAGTGTTCTGGGGTTGCATTGAAAATCGATGATTCGATCGGATTATCAAGCTTTGTCTATGTGTTTTTCCGGATAATTTTCGAATATGTTAAAAAGTTCGACCGGATATAAATACCCAACTTTTCCCCTGCCGGAAAATATCCAAGTGTTAGATTTTTCTGTGGTTTAAGGACGTTCTGAGTAGTGCAAGTAACGCGATGGTCCCTCTAGAAGACAACAAACCTTAACTCGATTATGTGACCGTCTTGAACTGCCCTTTGAACCTTCGGGTTTGGGGCAGTACGGCGTGCCACATGTGAGGCGTTGGCTTGACCCTTCTACGGCTGGACCGTTGGTACTGAGGCATGAAGTGAATGTCTTTGAACATTATTTCATGTGTTGAACGGTCTCGGGAAAACTTGGGTGTTCGAATGTTCGATCGGAAAGTTTAATATTTTCTACTTATCCGGAATGGGATACAATAATTGGAATTCACACACAGTTATGAGATAACTGAATGAATGTTATAAATCTAGCGCTTTAGTCTCACTTGATATTGAAAAGAGTTTTCGATGATGGGACTAAAATGCGGGGTTTATAAGTGTTAGGCATGCGATGTCTAAAGAGGTTGCGGATTCCAACTGTTGTAGTTTTACACTTTCTTTTCTGTGACCGTAAGTGTAATATGTGATATCGCCGGTTTCGTTGCTATATGTCAATGACAATTGGGATGCGCATATTTACTTCCGTTGATGACATGCGATGTTATGTGTTGCTGGATATGTTATATTGGATTGTCGTGTTTGAATAGCCGGGGGTTTTTATGTGAGATGAGTGTTTTTCATTTTCATTCATGTAAAAACTTGTATGTAATATTCTTTTATTGGGGCACTTCCAGGTTGCGGAAGTTGTCACCTTTTGTATATTATTTACTTTTCCGCATTAGGATAGACCCAAGGAGGGGAGCACAAGTAACCCGGTTCTAGGGTCCAGTGGGAGACCATCTCGAGGAGTCGAGTCCGGGTCTCCTAACACTAGAATTGGTATGGTTGCTTGCCACTCTCGTAGGGATCTAGGGGTGTGGGATTGGCTATTCATCACGACCGTGGAATCCGTGTTTTATACTGGCTCCTATTGAAAACACGGACGTCCTAGTATATCCAATGTTTCATATGTTTCTTCTGCTGCGATATCTGTGATGTGATCATATGATGTTCTGCGATAGATACAGTATATAGTATATATGATATATTATATAGACGTTACTTCTGTTTTGCATCCGCACCAGCCCTGCCCTGCTCTGTCGTTAGTTTCCTAACCTAACGGTGCACGAGGGGACATCCAGACGAATGCGGATGGCATAAGTGAACGTCGTATTTATCTGTGATGTTTAGGTGATTTAAATGATGGGACTTCATTAATGTGATTAATGAAAGAAATGAAACCTAAGATGTTGTAGAATCAAATTTTAAACAAAACAGGTAGCTACAGTTCTTGCTTTGCATAGCGGTATATATGATATACCCTGCACCTTATTCGATGAGGAAAGGACCGAGATCCCTTCACCGGGAGTGACTCCTTTAGCAATAACTGGCAGATACTACACACTCGGTTTGACTTTTGATTGTTTTTGAGTTTTTCTTTGCACAGCGATATATATGATATATCCCGCACCTCATTCGACGAGGAAAGGGCCGACGATCCCTTCACCGGGAGTGACCCCTTTAGCAAAACTAGAAAAAGCTTCAAAAACACTCCATTTCAAAATCATTCGATTCTACAACGATATCAAGTTCATTACGCAATAGGTTTTCAGAAAAACCTGTCGTAGCCCTCCGTCATTTCAGATAAGAACTGTTTAGTATTCGTGCTGCGTTTGTTGGCCTTTGTCAAGGCGTAGTGTGCGGTAGCTGAATAGTGCTTATCTGCTTGTGCATATGATGCAGATTGTTTTAGGGTAGTCGTACGACCTTGTTGGCCTTTGTCAAGGGCCGTGCGGGTGGGTTTGATTCAATCAAGAAATGACGGGTTGAACTTGACTAGCAGCCTATGATTTGTTGGCCTTTGTCAAGGTCATAGGACGCTAGGGGCAGAATATTATCGGGAATTTCAAGTGTTGAAATTTGCAATGAGATTGCATACCTTCTATGGGATAGTTGGATCCCAATACCCACTGCGAGTAAGAGTTACTCCTGGGAGAGTTTTACACATTACAATTAGCCGATCAAGTAGGTGTCTAGAAAGGTGTCAACGGGGTTACGCCTCTGGGAAAATGAGGTTTACTCTAATTAGGTCCGTGCGAAAGCACGGGGAACTTCCCTCAAAGTACCGACACTGGCCTGGCTGAAAGATTGGCGAAGTTGTAGGGTGTAATTAATCCCGGCTAGTCTTTCCTTTTAGGGTTTGAAGGAAGATTTGATAAAAACCAGTCGGAGCCATCCTGATTAGATAAGATAATAACCAATCTGATCTTGCAAGAGCATACGCTAAAGTGTTTTCTTCTCTCTCTCTCCAGGTAGCGACCATGTCATGCCCTAATAAAGATAATAATATGGATGTATTGACTGAACCCGCATGTTATACTGTGCTGGGGAACGTTGGTTCCGTTCTTTCTTATAAAGGTTATGGGAATGAACAGGACATAGGGGAATACCAGGATTCCTATGCCACCCAAAAGAAGAAAGTACATGTTGATGCATTTTCTTCGGGTGTGTTCGTTACTGAGAACTGTTTCTCCATTTGCCCTACGTCCTGGGTATTAGATACCGGGTCAGGATCCCATATATATAATCAGTTACATGGGCTAAGGAAAGGTAGAGAACTTGGAGAAAATGATAAAGACATTAGAGTTGGAAATGGTGCAATTGTTGCAGCTAAGACTGTCGGGGAATATCACCTTGTATTACCTACTGGTAATACATTAGTTCTGAACGAATGCTATTACATGCCGAACCTGATATGCAACATTATATCGGTTTCTTTGTTGAGTAAAGAGGGATATAATTTTGTATTACAGGATAATGTTATGAACATTTTCCGTAACCAAAAGTTGGTTGGATCAGGCACGTTGTGCAATGGCATTTATGTTCTATATCAATCAACAGTTCTGAGCATAACAAACAAACACAAGAGGAAGAGTTTTGAACTGAATGAATCCTTCTTGTGGCATTGTAGACTGGGTCACATCAATGCGACACGACTGGCTAAGTTGCATAAGGATGGATATTTAAATCCGTTTGAATTTTCATCTTATGACACTTACCAGTCATGTCTCAAAGGCAAGATGACCAAAACTCCGTTTACGGGACACGGAGAAAGAGTTACCGAACTCTTGGGACTGATACATAGTGATGTATGCGGTCCTATGTCTACACATGCCAGGGATGGTTCTTCGTACTTCATTACATTCACTGATGATCTCTCTAGATTCGGATATGTGTTCCTGATGAAACACAAATCAGAAGCTTTTGAGAAATTTAGAGAATATAAACAAGAAGTCGAGAACCAAACCGGAAAAAGTATTAAAATCCTTCGATCTGATCGAAATACTTGAGCAATGAATTCCTGGACTTCCTAAAAGAGAATGGGATTCTCTCTCAGCTGACTCCTCCATATACACCACAGCACAACGGTGTATCAGAACGGAGGAACCGCACCCTATTAGATATGGTGCGCTCTATGATGAGCACAGCTGAGTTACCTATTTCCTTCTGGGGATATGCGCTGGAAACAGCAGCATACCTATTGAATCAAGTTCCAACTAAATCTGTACCTACCACACCATATGAGATATGGAGTGGGAAGAGACCATGTCTTAAAAGAGTTAAGATATGGTGTTGCTCGGCCTATGTCAAAAGGCAAAATCCGAACAAACTCGAGGTACGGTCAGTTTTATGCAAGTTTGTGGGATATCCCAAACATTCACATGGATATCTTTTCTACCATACAGAGGAACAAAAAGTGTTTGTTTCTCGACATGCCACCTTTTTGGAAAAGGAATTCCTTGAAAAAGAAATTAGTGGCAAAATGGTAGAGCTGGAAGAAGTTCCAGATACACAAACCGTAACTGAAGATTTAGTGGAACCAGAAGATTCAGTAGCTCCCAATGAACCTCAGCCTCTCCGCCGATCTAGTAGGGTTCCTCGCCCACCTGAGAGATACTACGGTTTTCTCATGGATGGTGGGAGCGAGGATTGCATCATGGAGGATGATGACCCAACTAGCTTCGAGCAGGCTATCACGAGTGGGGACTCAGTGAAATGGCTGGATGCTATGCGGTCCGAGATGGAATCCATGTACACCAACAAAGTATGGACTTTGGAAGTTGCTCCTGAAGGGGTAAAACCCATTGGGAGCAAGTGGATCTTCAAGAAAAAACATTGTGTAGATGGGAAAGTGGAGACTTTCAAAGCTAGACTTGTTGCAAAGGGTTTTCGTCAAAGACCAGGTGTGGACTATGACGAAACCTTTTCTCCAGTGGCTGTGCTTAAATCCATCCGGATCATGCTTGCCATCGCTGCATATCATGATTACGAAATCTGGCAAATGGATGTTAAGACCGCCTTTCTAAACGGTGATTTAGAAGAGTGCGTGTACATGATTCAGCCAGAAGGCTTCGTAGACAGTGGGAGCAGCGGGAAGGTGTGCAAGCTTCTTAAATCCATTTATGGATTAAAGCAAGCATCGCGGAGTTGGAACATCTGCTTTGACGTCGTTATCAAAGAGTTTGATTTCGTCAAAAACCCAGATGAACCTTGTATCTACAAGAAGGTAGCAGAGAGTAAGGTTTTCTTCCTCGTATTGTACGTGGACGACATACTCTTGATAGGAAATGATATTCCTATGCTGCAATCGGTCAAGCTCTTCTTATCACAAAGATTCTCGATGAAAGATCTTGGTGATGCCTCCTGCATATTGGGAATCAGGATCTATAGAGATAGATCCAAACGGATATTGGGATTGTCCCAATCCAGGTACATTGACACCATACTAAAGAGGTTTAGTATGGAAGAATCCAAGCGTGGGAACTTGCCCACGATCTCTGGAGTCACTCTCTCCAAAGAGATGTCTCCCAAGACTGATTTGGAGAGAGCTCGCATCCAAGGCATACCCTATGCTTCGGCTGTAGGCTCTATCATGTATACGATGCTATGTACCAGACCCGATGTAGCATACTCACTAAGTATAGTGAGCAGGTATCAAGCTGATCCTGGAGAGAGTCACTGGACAGCTGTGAAGAGCATTCTCAAGTACTTACGAAGGACTAAAGAGATCCTCTTGGTGTATGGTAATGGAGAACTCCAAGTGGAGTCCTTTACCGATTCGAGCTTCCAGAGTGATAAGGACGACTCTAAGTCGCAGTCGGGATTTGTCTTTACCCTTTACGGAGGGGCGGTTAGCTGGAAGAGTTCCAAGCAGGAAACCGTGGCAGACTCGACGATGGAGGCTGAATACATCGCTGCCAACAATGCTGCTAAAGAGGCTGTCTGGATCAAGAAGTTCATTACTGAACTTGGAGTGGTTCCATCTATTGAGCATCCAATACCTTTGTATTGCGATAACAATGGAGCGGTGGCTTTGGCCAAGGAACCCAGGTCCCATCAGCGATCCAGGCATATTCTGAGGCGGTATCACCTGATCCGGGAGATAGTTGATCGCCGGGAGATCGAGATCAGGAGGGTTGACACGAAGAACAACACAGCGGATCCACTCACGAAGGCCATTCCCCAGATACAGTTTGAGAGACTCTTCGGGATGCTCGGTATGCGATAATACAGCAGCTGGCCCTAGTGCAAGTAGGAGATTGTTAGTTGTATGTATGCCCTAGAGGCCAGTATTGTACAGATGATGTATATTATATTGGATGCTTGGACATATATAGAGATGACTTTCTTGCTCGATATGATAGTATGCTATCTGGTTGCTCTTTATCTTAACATGTACACTTGTCTCTTTAAACTGTCTTATAGTTACATGTTGATAAAGCCCTTAGGATGTGTACTTGACTGCCTGGACTATGATGCAGATCATACTAGTGGGGACATGGTAGTCCATAAGTACATCCTTCAAGGTCCCTAGTCGTGGGTGTATCGAGACGGGGCATCGATATACTAGTCTAGACTAGCGTATACGCTTCTCGACCCATGAGATGGGCGATGGATGATCCCATATCCATTGGTGTTTGACATCAGAGATGGTGTACGAGTGCTCAGTGGAGACTGGGTACACTGGATGGACTCGCCGAGAACTCCCAGATGGTATTATACCTCACGTCAGATGGCAGTTCTTAGGTGACACTTGTACAGGTTAGTCTGTAGATCCGAGATCGTCATAGAGTCTTGTGTGATTCCCACTGTGCTTTGATCTCCACCTTACCACGTCTATGAAGGCGTGCAAAACGGTGGTCTTTGGGTACAGTCCCGAGTCACATGGAGGCAATGAGCGATAGGAGGGGTTTCGTCTCTCCCGGTATTGGGGGTTGATGTTGCGCTGTGCTCGATTGGCCGTAACAGGGAAGTCCCTGGCCAGGGCTGATCAGAGATTTGCTGGTAAGTGTTACCAGTAGTTTTCTCGACCCGTTATGAGCCTCACATCGGCACGACTTATCGGTTATTGGGGTCTGACGTTTACCACCCCTAGACTTGATATGCGACATATTAGACGAACAGACCGGACTGTACGGTAAGTGTTACTGGTTGGATTCACAGGAGTGTGAGCGGGCTAGCTCGTCGATCTTCTGATCGCTCAATACCCGGGTGGCCGTTACGTTTAGCAGACCGCTTGCGGCTTGTGGGTGCTTGATATGATCATCATATGCTACCGGCGTATTGACGAGTCTTTAGAGTCCTACACAGAGGTTTCCTGGCTCAAGCGAAACGAAATAGGAGCGCATATGAGATGTGTGCGGGACCGAGAATAATGCGTGTATGTGATACCGTATTTCATTCTCCCGATTAATGTTTCGATTGGTTGTATGCGATATAACCTAGTTATCGAATCGAAGATCGATTCGATAAGTCGATACATAAGATACTAGTCGGTTATGTACGACATGACCGGATCATTGAATCAAGTGTTGATTTAATGTATAATTATATATTTGATATATTACTTTAAATTAACTAGTATTGGTTCACTTTAAAGGGATTTTCTCACTTGAAAAACACATTGTATATGTGATATATTTTGTGTGCACTTGATTGTATCATGTTTGATGTTGCATGCTAACTTGTGTTTTGTGTAAACATTAAACCATGGTTCTGTAATGGTTAGGGTTTCCTTTTTATTACTCATTTATTTATTTATTGATTTTGGAAAGGATTATGAAGAAAAATGGTGGCTTTCTTTGTATTTAGTTGAAGCTTCATGAAGGTTTGACTTAGTTACCATTTTGTCTTCATCCTTAACCCTAACCATTCTAACTAACCATGATCTATTCTCTACACTTTACCATGGTTAGCATATGATAAGTATTGATTTTATTTTCATTTTAAAAGAAACACTTATCATATTCTTTCTTCTTCTTCATCATCTTCATCAAGAAAGAAAGCTTGATTCCATTAATGGCATCTTGAGCAAAAGAGTGAGAAATCCAATTCTAAAGTGAACCCACCTCCTATTTCTTCACCCTCTACCTCTTGCCAAGTAGTATAGGGTGTTTTCTTCACAAGTTTCACAACTTGGTGAAGTTGGAGCTTGAACTTGTGTTGCCTCGACGTAGATCATCTTCGGCACGAAGCCGACGACCTTGCCCCCCCATTTCTCCGATGAAGCCGATGCTTGAGTCTGGGATTCGATATGGACAGCGAGGGGACAACTAGGTGGAGCTAAGGAAGTGGATAACCGGATCTACAAAGGTTGTAGTTTCCTACTTTTAGTTAAGATGTTAACTAGTTTATTGTTTCGCCTAAAATTCTAGTTAACGATCCGTATTAGAGTTTCTCGGCACTCATAAAATTTGAAATTGGCATGGTTGATGCCTTGTGAGACCTCTTGAGAGTGCCTAGGAACCCTACAGTATCGAAGACCTATCATCTCGAGTAGCCTCTCGAACTGAATCTGAGGTAAGGCCTTAGTGAATGGATCTGCAGTGTTCTCCTCTGTAGGAACTCTCCAGACCTCGATCTCCTGGCGATCTATGATCTCCCTGATCAGGTGATACCACCTTACGATGTGTCTGGACTTCTGATGGGATCTGGGTTCCTTCGCTAAAGCTATAGCTCCGTTGTTGTCGCAATACAGCGGTATTGGATCAGCAATGGTAGGAACCACCTGAAGTTCTGTTAGGAACTTCTTCATCCAGACCGCTTCTTTTGCGGCATCGCAAGCAGCGATATACTCCGCTTCCATCGTTGAGTTAGCAACGGTGTCCTGCTTGGAACTCTTCCAGCACACCGCCCCTCCATTGAGGGTAAAGACATAACCTGACATGGACTTGAAGTCATCCTTGTCACTCTAGAAGCTGGAGTCGGCAAAGGCCTCGATCTTGAGGTCTTTTCCGCCGTAAACCAAGAACATATCCTTAGTCCTTCTCAGGTACTTAAGAATGTTCTTTACTGCTATCCAGTGCTTCTTCCCTGGGTCTGATTGATACCTGCTTACCACGCTCAGTGCGTAAGCTACATCTGGTCTGGTGCACAACATCGCATACATTATAGAGCCTACCGCAGAAGCGTAGGGTATAATAGACATGCGATCCCTTTCCAAATCAGTCTTGGGAGACATCTCTTTAGAGAGGGTGATTCCGTGACAAGCCGGTAAACTACCGCGCTTAGAATCTTCCATACTGAATCTTTTCAGTATGGTGTTGATATACCTGGACTATGAAAGTCCCAACATCCTCTTGGATCTATCACGATAGATCCGGATCCCCAGAATATAAGAGGCATCACCCAGGTCTGTAATGGAGAACCTGTATGACAAGAATCCTTTGACAGATTGTGGCATACGAATGTCATTTTCTATCAAGAGAATGTCATTCATGTACAAGACGAGGAATACGACAGTTCGTGCTACAATTTTACTATATATACATGGTTCATCTGGATTTTTGATAAAGTCATATTCTTTGACCATTTCATCAAAACAGATGTTCCAACTTCGTGATGCCTGCTTTAGTCCATAAATGGACTTAAGCAACTTGTACACTTTCCCGCTGCTTCCACTCTGATTGAAACCTTCTGGTTGATCTTGTTAGTTATATGTATGCCCTAGAGGCCATTACTGTACATAGGATGTATATTGTAGTGGATGCTAGGACATATATAGGGAGGACTTTCTTGCTCGACATGATAGTATGCCATCTGGTTGATCTTTACCTTAACGTGTATACTGATTGTCTCTCTGTTACATGTTGGTAAAGCCCTTAGGATGTGTACTTGACCACCTGGACTATGATGCGGATCATACTAGTGGGGACATGGTAGTCCATAAGTGCATCCTTCAAAGTCCCTAGTCGTGGGTATATCGAGACGGGGCATCGATATACCAGAGTAGACTAGCGTATACCTTCTCGACCCATACAGATGGGCGATGGATGATCCCATATCCATTGGTGTTTGACATCAGAGATTATATACGGGTGCTCAGTAGAGACTGGGTACACTGGACGGACTCGCCGAGAACATCCAGATGGTATTATACCTCACGTCAGATGGCAGTTCTCTGGTGACACTGGTACAGAGTAGTCTGTTGACCCGAGATCGTCATAGAGTCTCGTGTGGTTCCCACCGTGCTTTGATTTCCATCTTACCACGTCCAAGAGGACGTGCAAAACGGTGGTTTTTGGGTACAGTCCCGAGTCACATGGAGGCAATGAGCGATAGGAGGGGATTCGTCTCTCCCGGTATAGGGGGTTGATGTTGCGCTGTGTTCGATTGGCTATAACAGGAAATCACTGGCCAGGGTTGCTGAGATTTACTGGTAAGTGTTACCAGTAGTTTCTCGAACAGTTATAGAACTCATATCGACACGACTTATCGAGCTATTGGGGTCTGACGTTTACCACCCCTAGGCGAGATATGCGACATATCAGACGATCAGACCGGACTGTACGGTAGTGTTACTGGTTGGATTCACTGGAGTGTGAGCGGGCTTGCTCGTCGATCTTCAGATCGCTCAATACCCGGGTGGCCGTTACGTTTAGCAGACCGCTTGCGGCTTGTGGATGTTTGATATGATCATCATCTGCTGCCGGCGTATTGACGAGGCTTTAGAGTCCTATACAGAGGTTTCCTGGCTCAAGCGAAACGAAATAGGAGCGCATATGAGATATTTGCGGGACCGAAAATAATGCGTGTATGTGATACCGTATTCTATTCTCGCGATGAATGTATCGAATGGTTATATGTGATATAACCTAGTTATCGAATCAAGGATTGATTCGATCAGCTGATACATTGGATACTAGTCGGTTATATGCGATATGACCGGATCGTTAAATCAAGTGTTGATTTAATGATTTAATGTATAATTATATATTTGATATATTACTTTTCATCAACTAGTATCGGTTCACTTTGAATGGATTTTCTCACTCGGTTTGTACACATTGTATATATGATATACTTTTGTGCACTTGATTGTATCATGTTTGATGATACATGTCATGCTAGGGTTCATGTGTAAAGATTAAACCTTGGTTAATGAAATGGTTATGGTTTATTATTTGTTATTCATTTATCTTATTTAATTATCCTTTTATTTTTGATAAATGAATGAAAGAAAAGAGAAAAGAATGGTGGCTAATTTTGGAGTTTAGTTGAAGCTTCATGAAACATTGATCAAGTCAACCATTCTTATCTCATCCTTAACCCTAACCATTCCCACTAACCATGATTCATTCTCTACACTTGACTAGAGTTAATATTATGATAAGTATTGTTATTCTTTTCTTTTTTGAATTAATCTTATCATATTATTCTTCTTCTTCTTCCTTGCTTCAAGTGAAGAAAGCTTGCCCCATCAATGGCAAGTGATGGAAATGAGTGAGAAATCCAAAACTAAAGTATACCCACTTCCTATTTCTTCATCCTCTACCTCTTGCCAAGTAGTAGAGTGTGTTTACTTCACAAGTTTCTTGACTTGGTGAAGTCGGAGCTTGATTTAGCGATGCCTCGACGTAGATCATCTTCGGCATGGACATCGACGACCTAGCTTGCCCATTCTCCGACGAAGCCGACGCGAGAGCCCGGGAACTCATTTGGACAGCGAGGAGACATCGTTGCGGAGCTATGGAGGTGGAGCACCGGATCTACAAAGGTTGTATTTCCGTATTCCATTAGTTAAGTGTTAACTAGCTTACATGCTTCGCCTAAATATCTAGTAAACGATCCGTAGTCGGGTTTGTAGGCACCCGTAAAATTTTATTTGTGCATGTTTGATCACTTGTGAGATTTAACTAGGGTGCCTAGGAACCCTACAGTGGTATCAGAGCCTAGCTAGAGCCTTAGGCGAAGTCCAGACGGAATCTGAAGTCCGATCGAACCGAAACCCGACCCAAAAAATAGCTCTCTGGACATTTTCTGTTTTTCTGGATTTTTGTGAATTAAAAATTACTAAAAAATTCAGCAGGGAAATCTAAGAATTACGATGCAAAAATTATTTCATGAACAGTAATTTTCGCGGCGGATCCGCGGCAGAAGCATGGCTTCTGCGGCGGATCAGCGGCCCCTTGATGACGTCAGCCCTGTTCCTTTGCACAGTAATTCCTAGTTCAAAGAGCTGAGTATTCTGGGAATTTTTAATATTTATTCAAGAGTTGAATTTTCTGGGGTTGTTTTGGGGATTCGGTGTTTCGATCGGAGTATCAGATTTTGTCTATTTGGCTTTCCGGATAAATTTTAGAATATGTTAAAAAAAGTTCGACCGGATATAAAAACCCAATTTTTCCCCTGTCGGGAAATTTCCAAGTGTTGGATTTTTCCGTAGTTTAACGACGTTCTAAGTAGTGCAAGTAACGTGATGGACCCTCTAGAAGACAACAAACCTTAACTCGATTATGTGACCGTCTTGAACTGCCCTTTGAACCTTCGGGTTTGGGGCAGTACGGCATGCCACATGTGAGGCGTTGGCTTGACCCTTCTACGGCTGGACCGTTGGTACTGAGGCACGAACTGAATGTTGTTAGACTTATTTCATGTGTTGGATTGTATCGGGAAAACTTGGGTGTTCGATTGTTCGATCGAAAAGTTTAACATTTTCTGTTTATCTGGAATGGGATATAATAATTGGAATTCACAACAAGTTATGAGATAACTGAATGAATGTTATAAACATAGCAGTTTAGTCTCACTTGATCGGTTGCCACGGAATTTTGATGTGATCAAAAGTCCGTTGCAATCACGTAGCGTACGCGGATACTCGCCGGGTAAACTTAATAGATAGCCTCGCTCCATAGCCCCGACCAAGTGACTGTAGGAGAACCCCGTCGCCGAAAGCATCCGTTCGGGTGCTCGCGGTAGCGGTGTTCCGCCTTGGTGCACTTCGTCGACGGTATAGGGGGTGCGGCCGCCTACTAAAGTTTGCGACGAGCATTCGATCAGGATGTCGGGAATCTTGTTGAATTGCCCGACTCGATATTGAAAAGTGTTTTCGATAATGAGACTAAAATGCGGGGTTTATAATTGTTAGGCATGTGATGTCTAAGGAATTCATTTGATTAGGCATGTGATGTCTAAAGCGGTTGCGGATTCCAACTGTTGTAGTTTTACACTTTCTTTTCTGTGACCGTAAGTGTAATATGTGATATCGCCGGTTTCGTTGCTATATGTCAACGACAATTGGGATGCGCATATTTACTTACGTTGATGACATGTGATGTTATGTGTTGCTGGATATGTTATATTGGATCGTCGTGTTTGAATAGCCGGGGGTTTTTATGTGAGATGAGTGTTTTTCATTTTCATTCGTGTAAAAACTTGTATGTAATATTCTTTTATTGGGGCACTTCCAGGTGGCGGAAGATGTCACCGTCTGTATATTATTTACTTTTCCGCACTAGGATAGACCCATGGAGGGGAGCACAAGTAACCGGGTTCTGGAGTCCAGTGGGAAACCAACTCGAGGAGTCGAGTCCGGGTCTCCTAACTCTAGAATTGGCAGGGTTGCTTGCCGCTCTCGTAGGGGTCTAGGGGTGTGGGTTTGGCTATTCATCACGACCGTGGAATCCGTGTTTTATACTGGCTCGTATTGAAAACACGGACGTCCTAGTATATCCAATATTTCATATGTTTCTTCTGCTGCGATATCTGTGATGTGATCATGTGATGTTCTGTGATACATACAGTATATAGTATATATGATATATTATATAGATTTTACTTATGTTTTACACCCGCGCTAGCCCTGCCCCGCTCTGCCGTTAGTTACCTAACCTAACGGTGCACGAGGGGACATCGAGGCGAATGCGGATGGCATAAGTGTACGTCGTATTTATCTGTGATGTTTAGGTACTTAAATGATGGGACTTCATTAATGTGATTAATGAAATAAAAGAAACCTAAGATGTTGTAGAATCGAATTTCAAAATAAAACAGGTAGCTACAGTTCTTGCTTTGCATAGCGGTATATGAGATATATCCTGCACCTTATTCGATGAGGAAAGGCCGAGATCCCTTCACCGGGAGTGACTCCTTTAGCAATAACTGGCAGATGCTACACACTCGGTTTGTCTTTTGATTGCTTTTAAGTGTTTTTGCTTTGCACAGCGATATATATGATATATCCCGCACCTCATTCGACGAGGAAAGGACCGACGATCCCTTCACCGGGAGTGACTCCTTTAGCAAAACTAGAAAAGCCTCAAAAGCACTCCATTTCAAAATTCATTTGATTCTACAACGATATCAAGTTCATTACGCAATAGGTTTTCAGAAAAACCTGTCGTAGCCCTCCGTCATTTCAGATAAGTCCTATTTAGTATTCGTGCTACGTTTGTTGACCTCCGTCAAGGCGTAGTGTGCGGTAGCTAACTAGTATTTATCTGTTTATGCATATGATGCAGATTGAGTTAGGGTAGTCGTGCGGCCTTGTTGACCTCCGTCAAGGGTCGTGCGGGTGGGTTTAATTCGATCAAGAAATGACGGGTTGAACTTGACTAGTAACCTATGGTTTGTTGACCTCCGTCAAGGTCATAGGGTGCTAGGGGCAAAATATTATCGGGAATTTCAAGTGTTGAAATTTGCAATGAGATTGCATACCTTCTATGAGATAGTTGGATCCCGATACCCGCTATGAGTAAGAGTTACTCCTGGGAGAGTTTTATACATTACGATTAGCCGATCAAGTAGGTGTCTAGAAAGGTGTCAACGGGGTTACGCCTCTGGGAAAACGAGGTTTACATTAATTAGGTTCGTGCGAAAGCACGGGGGACCTCCCTCAAAGTACCGACACTGGCCTGGCTGAAAGATTGGCGAACTTGTAGTGTGTAATTAATCCCGGCTAGTCTTTCCTTTTAGGGTTTGAAGGAAGATTTGATAAAAATCAGTGGGAGCCATCCTGATTAGATAAAATAATAACCAATCTATTCTTCACAGAGCGCACGCTGAGTGTTTTCTTCTCTCTCTCTCCAGGTAGCGACCATATCACGCCTTAATCAAGATAATAATACGGATTATTGACCGAACCCGCTTGTTATACTGAGCTGGGGAACGTTGGTCCCGCTCCAACTTATAATTGTTATAAGACAGAGCAGGAATTTGGGGAATACCAGATTTCCCGTGCCGCCCAAACGAAGAGAGTGCATGCTGATGCATCATCTTCGGGTGTGTTCATTACAAGAAATGTTTCTCAGTATCCTCCGCATCCTGGTATATGATACCGGATCCGGATCCCAGATATGTAATCTGTTACATAGGGCTACAGAAGGGTAGAGAACTGAGAACGGGTGATAAGTTTCATGAGGCAGAAAACGGGGCAAGAGTTGCAGCCAAGTCTGTCGGTCACTGTCACCCTGTATTACAAATACATTGATTCTGAACGAATGTTATTAGATACCGAACCTGATATACAAAATCATATCAGTCTCTTTATCAGTAAAGAAATGATAAAATTTTGTATTGTTGGATAATGTTTTGAACATTTCCTATATCAAAAGTTGATCGGTTCAGGCACGTTATCTAAAAGCATTAATGTTCTAAATCAAACTACAGTTCTTAATATACGGAACACACACAAGAGGAAGAGTTCAGAAATGAACGAATCCTTCTTGAGGCATTGTAGACTAGGTCATATCAATGCGACCCGACTGGCTAGAGTTACATAAAGATGCATATTTAAATTAGTTTGAATTTACATCTTGTGAAACTCGCCAGTCATGTCACAAAGATAAGATGACCACAGCTCCGTTGACTGAAAAACAGAGAAAGAGTTTGTAAACTCTTGGGATGATACATGTTGATGTATGTAGGTCCCCTGTCTACACATGCCAAGACCGGTTCTTTGTACTTCATTATATTCTCTGATAATCTCTCAAGATTCAGTCATATGTTCCTGTTGAAACATGAGTCCGAACCTTTTGAGATATTCACAGAATATAAGCGAGAAGTAGAGAACCAATAAAAGGGTATAAGTATTATGTCCTTTGATGAGATCAAAGAGGAGAATACTTGTGCACGGAAATCCTGGATTATTCTAAAGGAGAATGAGATTCTCTCTCAGCATTACTCCTCTGTATACACCATAGCACGATGGTATATCGGGGCGGAGCAATCACACCCTATATGATAAGGTGTGCTCTATGATGAGTACTACTGAGTTACCTTTTTCCTTAAGGGAGTTGTGCACTTAAGAAGTTGCATACCTATTGAATAGGGTTCAAATCAAATCAGTTGCCTACCGCTTCATATGTGATATGGAAAGGGAAGAGCCCATATCTTAAGTTAGTTAAGATTTAGGGTTGTCCAGCCTATGTCTGAAAAGCAAAATCTGGACAAGCTCGAGGCAAGGCCTGTTATGTAGAACTGGAAATGTTCCAGCTATACAAACTGCAGAAGATGATTTGATAGAACCAAAGGATTCAGTAGATTCCAACGAACCTCAGCCTCTCCGCCGATCTAGTAGGGTTCCTCACCCACCTGAGAGATACTTCGGTTTCTCTATGACAGTCAGTGGGAGCGACGATTGCATCATGAGATGATGACCCAACTAGTTTCGAGCTGGCCATCGAGAGTAGGGACTCTGTAAGAATGGCTGGATGCTTAGCGATCTGAGATGGAATCCATGTACACCAACAAAGTATGGACTTTGGTTGCTATATCTGAAGGGTTAAATCCCCATCAGGAGCAAGTATATCTTGAGAAGATTACTTGGTGTACTTGGAAAGGTTAAGACTTTCAAAGCTAGACTTGTTAAAGGTTTTCGTCATTGACCAAGCGTGGATAATGATGAAACCTTTTCAAGTAGCTATGCTTAAGTCCATCCAGATCCTACTTGCCACGGCTACATACCATGACTGCGATATCTGGTGGTTGGGTGTCATGTCTGCTTTTCTAAATGATGTTTTAGAAGAGTGCGTCTATAAGTACACAGCGAGAGGGCTTCGTAGACAGTGGGAGCGGCGGAAACGTGTGCAAGATGCTTTATAGGATTAAAGCAGGCATCGCGGAGTTGGAACGTCTGTTTTGATGTATTAGTCAAAGAGTTTGACATCATCAAAATGGTGGATGAACCTTGTATATACAAAAAGGTAATAGGGAGTATGGTGACGATCCTCGTAGAGTACGTGGATGACATACTCTTGATAGGAAAGGAGTTTCCTATGCTATGCTCGGTCAATCTCCGCTTATCACCATAATTCTCCATATAGGATCAAAGTGATACCTCCTAAATCCTGGATTTTGGATCTATGAGATAGATCTAAATGGATGTTAGGATACTCACTAGCTGTAGTGAGATGGTATCAATCGACCCTGGGGAGAATCACTGGAAGGGTTCCAGGGTGATAAAGACGACTGAATGTCAGTCGCAGGAATTGTCTTTACCCTCAGTAAAGGGACGGTATGTTGGAAGAGTTCCAAGCTAGATACCGTGACATACTAGACGATAAAGGCACGATGCATCGCTACTTAAGATGCTACCAAAGAGGCTGTTTGGGTGTATATTGGTTCATGAGATGAACTACGTTCCTACCATTGTGAGACAATGGAGTTGTGGCTTATGCCAAGGAACGTCCGTCCCATCAGTGATCCAGACATATTCTAAGGCAGTATCGCCTGATCATGGAGATAGTTGATCTCCAGGGTGATCGAGGTAAGGAGAGTAGATTCAGAGGACAACACAGCAGATCCACTCACAAAGGCCTGTTCCCAGAGAGAGACTTTTATGGGATGGTTGAGTATGAGATACTACAACCACTGCTACAGATGGCCCTAGTGCAAGTGGAAGATTGTTAGTTATATGTATGCCCTAGAGGCCATTACTGTACATAGGATGTATATTGTAGTGGATGCTAGGACATATATAGGGAGGACTTTCTTGCTCGACATGATAGTATGCTATCTGGTTGATCTTTACCTTAACGTGTATACTGATTGTCTCTCTGTTACATGTTGGTAAAGCCCTTAGGATGTGTACTTGACTACCTGGACTATGATGCGGATCATACTAGTGGGGACATGGTAGTCCATAAGTGCATCCTTCAAAGTCCCTAGTCGTGGGTATATCGTGACGGGGCATCGATATACCAGAGTAGACTAGCGTATACCTTCTTGACCCATACAGATGGGCGATGGATGATCCCATATCCATTGGTGTTTGACATCAGAGATGATATACGGGTGCTCAGTAGAGATTGGGTACACTGGACGGACTCGCCGAGAACTCCCAGATGGTATTATACCTCACGTCAGATGGCAGTTCTCTGGTGACACTGGTACAGAGTAGTCTGTTGACCCGAGATCGTCATAGAGTCTCGTGTGGTTCCCACTGTGCTTTGATTTGCATCTTACCATGTCTAAGAGGGCGTGCAAAACGGTGGTTTTTGGGTACATTCCCGAGTCACATGGAGGCAATGAGCGATAGGTGGGGATTCGTCTCTCCCGGTATAGGGGTTTGATGTTGCGCTGTGTTCGATTGGCTATAACAGGAAATCCCTGGCCAGGGTTGCTGAGATTTACGGGTAAGTGTTACCAGTAGTATCTCGTACAGTTATAGACCTCATATCGACACGACTTATCGAGCTATTGGGGTCTGACGTTTACCACCCCTAGGCGAGATATGCGACATATCAGACGATCAGACCGGACTGTACGGTAGTGTTACTGGTTGGATTCACTGGAGTGTGAGCGGGCTTGCTCGTCGATCTTCAGATCGCTCAATACCCGGGTGGCCGTTACGTTTAGCAGACCGCTTGCGGCTTGTGGATGTTTGATATGATCATCATCTGCTGCCGGCGTATTGACGAGTCTTTAGAGTCCTACACAGAGGTTTCCTGGCTCAAGCGAAACGAAATAGGAGCGCATATGAGATATGTGCGGGACCGAGAATAATGAGTGTATGTGATACCGTATTCTATTCTCGCGATGAATGTATCGAATGGTTATATGTGATATAACCTAGTTATCGAATCAAGGATTGATTCGATCAGCTGATACATTGGATACTAGTCGGTTATATGCGATATGACCGGATCGTTAAATTAAGTATTGATTTAATGATTTAATGTATAATTATATATTTGATATATTACTTTTCATCAACTAGTATCGGTTCACTTTGAATGGATTTTCTCACTCGGTTTGTACACATTGTATATGTGATATACTTTTGTGCACTTGATTGTATCATGTTTGATGATACATGTCATGCTAGGGTTCATGTGTAAAGATTAAACCTTGGTTAATGAAATGGTTATGGTTTATTATTTGTTATTCATTTATCTTATTTAATTATCCTTTTATTTTTGATAAATGAATGAAAGAAAAGAGAAAAGAATGGTGGCTAATTTTGGAGTTTAGTTGAAGCTTCATGAAACATTGATCAAGTCAACCATTCTTATCTCATCCTTAACCCTAACCAATCCCACTAACCATGATTCATTCTCTACACTTGACTAGAGTTAATATTATGATAAGTATTGTTATTCTTTTCTTTTTTGAATTAATCTTATCATATTATTCTTCTTCTTCTTCCTTGCTTCAAGTGAAGAAAGCTTGCCCCATCAATGGCAAGTGATGGAAATGAGTGAGAAATCCAAAACTAAAGTCTACCCACTTCCTATTTCTTCATCCTCTACCTCTTGCCAAGTAGTAGAGTGTGTTTACTTCACAAGTTTCTTGACTTGGTGAAGTCGGAGCTTGATTTAGCGATGCCTCGACGTAGATCATCTTCGGCATGGACATCGACGACCTAGCTTGCCCATTCTCCGACGAAGCCGACGCGAGAGCCCGGGAACTCATTTGGACAGCGAGGAGACATCGTTGCGGAGCTATGGAGGTGGAGCACCGGATCTACAAAGATTGTATTTCCGTATTCCATTAGTTAAGTGTTAACTAGTTTACATGCTTCGCCTAAATATCTAGTAAACGATCCGTAGTCGGGTTTGTAGGCACCCGTAAAATTTTATTTGTGCATGTTTGATCACTTGTGAGACTTAACTAGGGTGCCTAGGAACCCTACAGATCTATATAGACGCATTCTTCTAAATTACCATTTAGAAAAGCCATCTTTACGTCCAACTGCCAGATCTCATAATCATGGAAGGCAGCAATGGTAAGAAGGATCCGAATGGATTTGTGTATAGCCACTGGAGAAAAAGTTTCGTCATAGTCTAAACCAGGTCTTTGACGAAAACCCTTTGCAACAAGTCTAGCCTTATAGATTTCCACCTGTCCATCTACACTAATCTTTTTCTTGAAGATCCATTTGCATACTATGGGTTTTACCCCACCTGGAGCAAAGTCCAAAGTCCATACTTTGTTGGTGTACATGGACTCCATCTCGGTCCGCATTGCATCCATCCATCTTACCGAGTCGCCGGTCTTGATGGCCCGTTGGAAGCTAGTAGGTTCATCATTATCAATGATGCAATCCTCTCTATTCCCATCTATAAGAAAACCGTAGTATCTCTCAGGCGGATGAGACGGCCTACTACTCCTGCGGAGGGGTGCGGGAATGTCCAGTTCTTCTTGAACTACTGGTTCTACCAAACTTTCAGTAGTAGTATGTGGTTCTGGAATTTCTTCCAGTTCTATTGCCCTCCAACTTGTTTCCTTTTCTAAAAACTGCTTCGAGAAAATGTGCATTACGAGAAACAAAAACCATTTGTTCCTCTGCGTAATAGAAGAAATACCCCTTGGAGTTCTTTGGATATCCCACAAACTTACACTGTACTGATCGTGCCTCGAGTTTGTTCGCATGCTGCTTTTTAACAAAAGCTGGACATCACCATATCTTCAGATACTGAAGATAGCGTTTCTTCCCACACCACATCTGATATGGCGTGGTAGGCACAGTCTTGGTAGGAGCCCTGTTCAAAAGATATGCAGCTGATTCTAGTGCATAACCCCAGAAAGATCGCGGTAACTCAGCATTACTCATCATGGAACGTACCATATCCAATAGGGTTCGGTTCCGTTTTTCCGAGACACCGTTATGCTGTGGAGTGTATGGAGGAGTAAGCTAAGAGAGAATTCCTTTCTCTTTTAGGTAACCTAGGAACTCGGCACTTAAGTATTCACCACCTCGATCCGATCTCAGTGTCTTGATACTTTTGCCATTTTGTTTTTCTACTTCATTCATATATTCTTGGAATTTCTCAAAAGCCTCGGATTTATGTTTCATAAAAAAAATGAATCCGTACCTAGAGTAATCATCCGTAAAAGTAATGAAATATGAAAAACCACCTCTTGGATATGTAGACAATGGACCACATACATCACTGTGTATGAGTCCTAAGAGCTCGCTCGCTCTTACTCCATGTCCAATGAATGGAGTCTTTGTCATCTTTCCTTTGAGACATGATTGACAAGTGGCATAAGATTGATATTCGAACGGATCCAAATATCCTTCACTATGTAACTTAGTTATCCTTGTCTCATTGATGTGACCTAGTTTACAATGCCATAAGAAAGCCTGATTTATATCTGGAGACTTTCTTTTTAGTTTGTTCTGGACATTGAAAATCTGTAATTGTTTTAGCACGTATATACCGTTATCTAGTGTACCGGACCTAATCAAACCATGATTAAGGTGGATGTTAACAACATCGCTTACAAACATGAAATCATTGTTAGTTATATGTATGCCCTAGAGGCCATTACTATACATAGGATGTATATTGTAGTGGATGCTTGGACATATATAGGGAGGACTTTCTTGCTCGACATGATAGTATGCTATCTGGTTGATCTTTACCTTAACGTGTACACTGATTGTCTCTCTGTTACATGTTGGTAAAGCCCTTAGGATGTGTACTTGACTACCTGGACTATAATGTAGATTATACTAGTGGGGACATGGTAGTCCATAAGTACATCCTTCAAGGTCCCTAGTCGTGGGTGTATCGAGACAGGGCATCGATATAACAGAGTAGACTAGCGTATACCTTCTCGACCCATACAGATGGGCGATGGATGATCCCATATCCATTGGTGTTTGACATCAGAGATGATATACGGGTGCTCAGTGGAGACTGGGTACACTGGATGGACTCGCCGAGAACTCCCAGATGGTATTATACCTTACGTCAGATGGCAGTTCTCTGGTGACACTGGTACAGAGTAGTCTGTTGACCCGAGATCGTCATAGAGACTTGTGTGGTTCCCACTATGCTTTGATTTCCACCTTACCACGTCCAAGAGGGCATGCAAAATGGTGGATTTTAGGTACAGTCCCGAATCACATGGAGGCAATGAGCGATAGGAGGGGATTCGTCACTCCCGGTATAGGGAGTAGATGTTGCGCTGTGTTCGATTGGCTATAACCGGAAATCCCTGGCCAAGTTTGCTGAGATTTACTAGTAACTGTTGCCATTAGTTTCTCAAACTGTTATAGACCTCATATCTACACGACTTATCGAGCTATTGGGGTCTGACGTTTACCACCCCTAGGCGAGATATGTGACATATCAGACGACGAGACCGGACTGTACGGTAAGTGTTACTGGTTGGATTCATAGGAGTGTGAGTGGGCTTGCTCATCGATCTTCTGATCCTCAATACCCGGGTGGCCGTTACGTTTTGCAGGCCACTTGCGGCTTGTGGATGTTTGATAGGATCACCACCTGCTGCCGGCGTATTGACGAGTCTTTAGAGTCCTACACAGAGGTTTCCTGGCACAAGCAAAACGAAATAGGAGCACATATGAGACATGTGCGGGATCGAGAATAATGCATGTATGTGATACCGTATTCTATTCTCGTGATGAATGTATTGAATGGTTGTATGTGATATAACCTAGTTATCGAATCAAGGATTGATTCGATAAGCCGATACATTGGATATTAGTCGGTGCGATATGACCGGATCGTTAAATCAAGCGTTGATTTAATGATTTAAAGCATAATTATATATTTGATATATTACTTTGCATTAACTAGTATTGCTTCATTTAAATTGGATTTTCTCACTTGATGTATACGAGTTGTATATGTGATATACTTTTGTGCACTTGTTTGTATCATGTTTGATGATACATGCTAGTTTGGGTGTATGTTTGGTTTAAACCATGGTTGGTAAATGGTTAGGGTTTCACTTGATTTATTTGCTTATTTATTTATTTATTCTTTCATTTTGGCAAAAGGAAAAATGGTGGCTTGATTTGTTTTTTAGTTGAAGCTTCATGAAGCTTTGAAAAAAGTTCAACAATTTTTGTTTCTTTGCCTAACCTAACCATTCACCTAATCTTGGTTTATTCTCTACACCTAACTATGGTTGCAATATGATAAGTATCTTTTTATTTTATATTTTACATAACACTTATCATATTATCTTCTTCTTCTTCTTCTTCAAGATGAAGATGCTTGCTACCAACAATGGTGCCTTGACAAAAAGAGTGAGATATCCAATTCTAAATTGAACCCACTTCCTATTTCTTCATCCTCTACCACTTGCCAAGTAGTATAGGGTGTTTTTTCTTCACAAGTTTCATGGCTTGGTGAAGTTGGAGCTTGATCTTGTGTTGCCTCGACGTAGATCATCTTCGGCATCGTAGTCGACGACCTAGATCGCCCATTTCTCCGATGAAGCCGATGCTAGAGTCCGGGATCCGATGATCGCAGCGAGGGTACACCGTCACGGAGCTATGGAGGTGGAGGACCGGATCTACAAAGGTTGTATTTCCATTTACCCTTTAGTTAAGTTGTTAACTAGCTTCTAGTTTCGCCTAAACTCTAGTCAACGATCCGTATTAGGGTTTCTCGGCACTTGCAATTTTTTAAATTGGCATGGTTGATGCCTTGTGAGACCTCATTAGTGTGCTTAGGAACCCTACAGTGGTATCAGAGCCTAGCTAGAGCCTTAGGCGAAGTGTAGACGACGTTTGAAATACGAACGAACATCGAAACCCTAACTCAAATTGCTCTCTGGACAATTTTTGAAAATGTGGATTTTTCCATATTAAAAATATGCAGAAAAATAAGCAGGAATTTCTAAGAATTACAGTGAAGTTCGATCACCTGATTCCATCAAAGTGCGGCGGAACCGCGGCATTAGCATGGCTAATGCGGCGGTTCCGCGGCCATTTTGTCTCTTCTCCCATTTATCTTTGCACAGTAATTCTTATATATTGGTGCTGTATTTTCTGGGAATTTTTAATATGCACTCAAGAGTTGAGTTTTCTGGGTTGTATTGGGAGTTCGTAGATTCGATCGGATAATCAGACTTTGTCTATGTGGCTTTCCGGGTATTTTTAGAATATGTTAAAAAGTTCGACCGGATATAAATATCCATTTTTTCCCCTGTCGGGAAATTTCCAAGTGTTGGAACTTTCCGTGGTTTAATAACGTTCTAAGTAGTGCAAGTAACTCGATGGTCGCTCTAGAAAACAACAAACCTTAACTCGATTATGTGACCGTCTTGAACTGCCCTTTGAACCTTAGGGTTTGGGGCAGTACGGCGTGCCACATGTGAGGCGTTGGCTTGACCCTTCTACGGCTGGACCGTTGGTACTGAGGCACGAAGTGAATGTTTTTAAACTTATTTCATGTGTTGATCTGTTTCGGGAAAACTTGGGCGTTCGACTGTTCGATCGGAAAGTTTAACATTTTCTATTTATCCGGAATGTGATACAATATTTGGAATCCACAAGTAGTTATGAGATAACTGTATGAATGTTATAAACATAGCACTTTAGTCTCACTTGATCGGTTGCCACGGAATTTTGATGTGATCAAAAGTCCGTCGCAATCACGTAGCGTACGCGGATACTCGCCGGGTAAACTTAATATACAGCCTCACTCCATAGCCCCGACCAAGTGACTGTAGGAGAACCCCGTCGCCGAAAGCATCCGTTCGGGTGCTCGCGGCAGCGGTGTTCCGCCTTGGTGCACTTCGTCGACGGTGTCGGGGGGTGCTGCCGCCTACTAAAGTTTGCGACGAGCATTTGATCAGGATTTCGGGAATCTTATTGAATTGCCCGACTTATATTGAAAAGTGTTTTCGATAAAGAGACTAAAATGCGGGGTTCATAATTGTTAGGCATGCGATGTCTAAGGAATTCATTTGATTAGGCATGCGATGTCTATGCAGGTTGCGGATTCCAACTGTTGTAGTTTTACACTTTCTTTTCTGTGATCGTAAGTGTAATATGTGATATCGTCGGTTTCGTTGCTATATGTCAACGACAATTGGGATGCGCATATTTACTTACGTTGTTGACATGTGATGTTATGTGTTACTGGATATGTTATATCGGATCGTTGTGTTTGAATAGCCGGGGGTTTTTATGTGAGATGAGTGTTTTTCATTTTCATTCATGTAAAAACTTGTATGTAATATTCATTTATTGGGGCACTTCCAGGTTGCGGAAGATGTCACCATTTGTATATTATTTACTTTTCCGCACTAGGATAGAACCAAGGAGGGGAGCACAAGTAACTGGGTTCTGGAGTTCAGTGGGAGACCAACTCGAGGAGTCGAGTCCGGGTCTCCTAGCCCTAGAATTGGTAGGGTTGCTTGCCGCTCTCGTAGGGGTCTAGGGGTGTGGGTTTGGCTATTCATCGCGACCGTGGAATCCGTGTTTTATACTGGCTCGTATTGAAAACACGAACGTCCTAGTATATCCAATATTTCATATGATTCTTCGGCTGCGATATCTGTGATGTGATCATGTGATGTTCTGTGATAAATACTGTATATAGTATATACGATATATTATATAGACGTTACTTATGTTTTACACCCGCGCTAGCCCTGCCCCGCTCTGCCGTTAGTTACCTAACCTAACGGTGCACGAGGGGACATCGAGGCGAATGCGGATGGCATAAGTGTACGTCGTATTTATCTGTGATGTTTAGGTACTTAAATGATGGGAATTCATTAATGAGATTAATGAAATAAAAGAAACCTAAAGATGTTGTAGAATCGAATCTCAAAATAAAACAGGTAGCTACAGTTCTTGCTTTGCACAGCGGTATATATGATATATCCTACACCTTATTCGATAAGGAAAGGACCGAGATCCCTTCACCGGGAGTGACTCCTTTTGCAATAACTGGCAGATGCTACACATTCGGTTTGTCTTTTGATAGCTTTTAAGAGTCTTTGCTTTGCACAGTGATATATATGATATATCCCGCACCTCATTCGACGAGGAAAGGACCGACGATCCCTTCACCAGGAGTGACTCCTTTAGCAAAACTAGAAAAGCCTAAAAAACACTCCACTTTAAAATCATTTGATTCTACAACGATATCAAGTTCATTACGCAATAGGTTTTCAGAAAAACCTGTCGTAGCCCTCCGTCATTTCAGATAAGTTGTATATAGTATTCGTGCTGCATTTGTTGGCTTTCGTCAAGGTGCAGTGTGCGGTAGCTATATGCTGCTTATCTGCTGCATACGAAGCGATTGGATTAGGGTAGTTGTGCGGCTTTGTTGGCTTTCGTCAAGGGTCGTGCGGGTGGGTTTAATTCAATCAAGAAATGACGGGTTGAACTTGACTAGCGGGCTATGGTTTGTTGGTTTTCGTCAAGGTCATAGCACGTTAGGGGCAAAATTATCGGGAATTACAGGTGTTGAAATTTGCAATGAGATTGCATACCTTCTATGAGATAGTTGGATCCCGATACCCACCGCGAGTAATTGTTACTCCTGGAAGAGTTTCACACATTACAATTAGCCGATCAAGTAGGTGTCTAGAAAGGTGTCAACGGAGTTACGCCTCTGGGAAAACGAGGTTTACATTAATTAGGTTCGTGCAAAAGTACGGGGGACCTCCCTCAAAGTACCGACACTGGCCTGGCTGAAAGATTGGCGAACTTGTAGTGTGTAATTAATCCTGTCTAGTCTTTCCTTTTAGGATTTGAAGGAAGATTTGATAAAAACAGTGGGAGCCATCCTCATTAGATAAAATAATAACCAATCTATTCTTGCAAGAGCGCACGCTGAGTGTTTTCTTCTCTCTCTCTCCAGGTAGCGACCATATCACGCCTTAATCAAGATAATAATACGGAATATTGACCGAACCCGCTTGTTATACTGAGCTGGGGAACGTTGGTCCCGCTCCAACTTATAATTGTTATAAGACAGAGCATGAAATAGGGGAATACCAGATTTCCCATGCCGCCCAAACGAAGATAGTGCATGCTGATGCATCATCTTCGGGTGTGTTCATTATACAGAACTGTTTCTCAGTATTCTTTACGTCCTGGGTATGTGATACCAGATCAGGATCCCGCATATGTAATTTGTTATATGGGTTACAGATAGGTAAAGAACTGAGAACGGGTGATAAGTTTCATGAGGCGGAAAACGGGGCAAGTGTTGCAGCCAAGTGTGTTGGTCACTGTCACCCTGTATTACCAATACATTGATTCTGAACAAATGCTATTAGATACCGAACCTGATATACAAAATCATATTAGTTTCTTTATTAGTAAAGAAAGGATATAATTTTGTATTGGTGGATAATGTTTTGAACATTTCCTATATCAAAAGTTGATCGGTTCAGGCACGTTATCTAAAAGCATTAATGTTCTAAATCAAACTACAGTTCTTAGTATACAGAACACACACAAGCGGAAGAGTTCAGAAATGAACGAATTCTTCTTGAGGTATTGTAGACTAGGTCATATCAATGCGACCCGACTAGCTGAAGTTACATATAGATGCATATTTAAATTAGTTTGAATTTACATCTTGTGAAACTTGTCAGTCATGTCACAAAGATTAGATGACCATAGCTCTGTTTATTGGAAGCAGAGAAAGAGTTAGTGAACTCTTGGGATTGATACATGCTGACGTATGAAAGTCTCCAGTCTACACATACCAGGACCGGTTCTTTGTACTTCATTACATTCTCTGATGATCTATTTAGATTCAGACATATGTTCCTATTGAAACATAAGTCCGAACCTTTTGAGATATTCACAGAATATGATTTAGAAGTAGAGAACCAAAACACGGGTATAAGTATTATGTCCTTTGATGAGATCAAGGAGGAGAATATTTGAGTACGGAATTCCTGGACTATTCTAAAGGAGAATGAGATTCTCTCTCAGCATTACTCCTCCGTATACACCGTAGCACGATGGTATATTGGGGCGGAGCAGTTGCACCCTATTCGATATGGTGCGCTCTATGATGAGTACTACTGAGTTACCTGTTTCCTTTTGGGAGTTATGCGCTTGAGAAGCTGCATACCTATTAAATAGGGTTCGAATCATATCACAGCCTACCACTCTATATGAGATATGGTATGGGAAGAGCCCATGTCTTAAGCTAGTTAAGATTTGGGGTTGTCCGGCCTATGTCTAAAAGAAAAATCGGGACAAGCTCGAGGCAAGGTCAGTTATGTAGAACTGGAAAGGTTCCAACTATACAAACTACAGCTGAAGATTTGGTAGAACCAAAGGATTCAATAGTAACCAACGAACCTCAGCCTCTCCGCCGATCTAGTAGGGTTCCTCACCCACCTGAGAGCTACTTCGGTTTCTCTATGACAGTGGGAGCGAGAATTGCATCATGAGATGATGACCCAATTAGTTTCGAGCTGGCCATCAGGAGTAAGACTCTATAAGAATGGCTGGATGCTTAGCGATCTGAGATGGAATCTTTATACACCAACAAAGTATGGACTTTGGTTGCTATATCTGAAGGGTTAAATCCCCATCAGGAGCAAGTATATCTTGAGAAGATTACTTGGTGTAGATGGAAAAGTTGAGACTTTCAAAGCTAGACTTGTTAAAGGTTTTCGTCATCGACCAGGCGTGGATAATGATGAAACCTTTTCCAGTGCCTATGCTTAAGTCCATCCGGATCCTACTTGCCATGGCTACATACCATGACTACGATATCTGGTGGTTGGGTGTCATGACTGCTTTTCTAAATAATGTTTTAGAAGAGAGAGTCTATAAATACACAGTCAGAGGGCTTCGTAAACAGTGGGAGCAGCGGAAACGTGTACAAGATGCTTTATAGGATAAAGCAGACATCGCGGAGTTGGAACGTCTGTTTTGATGTAGTTGTCAAAAAGTTTGACTTCATCAAAATGGTAGATGAACCTTGTATATACAAAAAGGTAGTAAGGAGTATGGTGGTGATCCTCGTAGAGTACGTGGATGACATACTCTTGATAAGAAAGGAGTTTCCTATGCTACGCTCGGTCAATCTCCGCTAATCACAATGATTCTCCATATAGGACCAAAATGATACCTCCTGAATCCTGGATTTTGGATCTATGAAATAGATCTAATTGGATGTTAGGATACTCACTAGTTGTAGTGAGATGGTATCAATCGATCCTGCGGAGAATCACTGGAAGTGTTCCAAGGTGATAAAGACGACTGAATGTCAGTCACAGGCATTGTCTTTACCCTTGGTAAAGGGACGTTATGTTGGAAGAGTTCCAAGATAGATACCGTGGCATACTAGACGATAAAGGCTGGATACATCGCTACTTAAGATGCTACCAAAGAGGCTGTCTGGGTGTATATTTGTTCATGAGATGAACTTAGTTCCTACCATTGTGAGACAATGGAGTTGTGGCTTATGCCAAGGAACGCCGGTCCCATCAGTGATCCAGACATATTCTAAGGCAGTGTCACCTGATCATGGAGATGGTTGATCTCCAAGGGATCAAGGTCAGGAGAGTAGACTCAGAGGACAATACGGCGGATCCACTCACATAGGCCTTTTCCCAGAGAGAGACTTTTATGGGATGGTTGAGTATGAGATACTACAACCACTGCTATCAGATGGCCCTAGTGCAAGTGGGAGATTGTTAGTTATATGTATGCCCTAGAGGCCATTACTATACATAGGATGTATAGTGTAGTGGATGCTTGGACATATATAGGGAGGACTTTCTTGCTCGACATGATAGTATGCTATCTGGTTGATCTTTACCTTAATGTGTACACTGATTGTCTTTCTGTTACATGTTGGTAAAGCCCTTAGGATGTGTACTTGACTACCTGGACTATGATGTGGATTATACTAGTGGGGACATGGTAGTCCAAAAGTACATCCTTCAAGGTCCCTAGTCGTGGGTGTATCGAGACAGGGTATCGATATACCAGAGTAGACTATACCTTCTCGACCTATACAAATGGGCGATGGATGATCCCATATCCATTGGTGTTTGACATCAGAGATGTTATACGGGTGCTCATTGGAGACTGGGTACACTGGATGGACTCGCCGAGAACTCTCAGATGGTATTTTACCTTACGTCAGATGGCAGTTCTCTGGTGACACTGGTACAGAGTAGTCTGTTGACCCGTGATCGTCATAGAGTCTTGTGTGGTTCCCACTGTGCTTTGATTTCCACCTTACCACGTCCAAGAGGGCATGCAAAACAGTGGTTTTTGGGTACAGTCCCGAATCACATGGAGGCAATGAGCGATAGGAGGGGATTAGTCTCTCCCGGTATAGGGAGTAGATGATGCGCTGTGTTCGATTGGCTATAAACGGAAATCCCTGGCCAGGGTTGCTGTGATTTACTGGTAAGTGTTGCCAGTAGTTTCTCGAACTGTTATAGACCTCATATCGACAAGACTTATCGAGTTATTGGGGTCTGACGTTTACCACCCCTAGGCGAGATATGCGACATATCAGACGACGAGACCGGACTGTACGGTAAGTGTTACTGGTTGGATTCACAGGAGTGTGAGCGGGCTTGCTCGTCGATCTTCTGATCGCTCAATACCCGGGTGGCCGTTACGTTTAGCAGACCGCTTGCGGCTTGTGGATGTTTGATATGATCATCACCTGCTGCCGGCGTATTGACGAGTCTTTAAAGTCCTACAAAGAGGTTTCCTGGCTCAAGCCAAATGAAATAGGAGCGCATATGACTTATGTGCGGGACCGAGAATAATGTGTGTATGTGATACCGTATTCTATTCTCGCGATGAATGTATTGAATGGTTGTATGTGATATAACCTAGTTATCGAATCAAGGATTGATTCGATAAGCCAATACATTGCATATTAGTCGGTTATATGCGATATGACCGGATCGTTAAATCAAGCATTGATTTAATGATTTAATGCATAATTATATATTTGATATATTACTTTGCATTAACTAGTATTGGTTCATTTAAATTGGATTTTCTCACTTGATGTACACAAGTTGTATATGTCATATACTTTTGTGCACTTGTTTGTATCATGTTTGATGATACATGCTAGTTTGGGTGTATGTTTGGTTTAAACCATGGTTAGTCAATGGTTAGGGTTTCACTTTATTTATTTATTTATTCATTCATTTTGGCAAAAGGAAAAATGGTGGCTTGATTTGTTTTCTAGTTGAAGCTTCATGAAGCTTTGAAAAAAGTTCAACCATTTTTGTTTCTTTGCCTAACCTAACCATTCACCTAACCTTGGTTTATTCTCTACACCTAACTATGGTTGCAATATGATAAGTATCTTTTTATTTTATATTTTACATAACACTTATCATATTATCTTCTTTTTCTTCTTCTTCTTCAAGATGAAGAAGCTTGCTACCAACTCTGGTGCCTTGACAAAAAGAGTGAGAAATCCAATTCTAAAGTGAACCCACTTCCTATTTCTTCATCCTCTTCCACTTGCCAAGTAGTATAAGGTGTTTTCTTCACAAGTTTCATGGCTTGGTGAAGTTGGAGCTTGATCTTGTGTTGCCTCGACGTAGATCATCTTCGGCATCGTAGTCGACGACCTAGCTCGCCCATTTCTCTAATGAAGCCGACGCTAGAGTCTGGGATCCGATAATCGCAGCGAGGGTACACCGTCACGGAGCTATGGAGGTGGAGGACCGGATCTATAAAGGTTGTGTTTCCGTTTACCCTTTAGTTTAGTTGTTAACTAGCTTCTAGTTTCGCCTAAACTCTAGTCAACGATCCGTATTAGGGTTTCTCCGCACTTGCAATTTTTGAAATTGGCATGGTTGATGCCTTGTGAGACCTCATTAGTGTGCCTAGGAACCCTACAATCATAACCTTCTTTTGATAACAACGATACTGATATGATATTACACGTTAAACTAGGTACACAAAAACAGTTGTACAAAACCAAAATATGTCCACTCGTCAATCCTAGGTGATAATCCCCTACAGACACAGCAACCACGTTAGCTCCGTTAGCAACCTGGAGGGTCATATCACCAACCTTCAGCACTCTACGGTTTCTCAGTGCCTGCAATGAATTGCATATATGAGATCCTGATCTAGTATCCAATACCTAGGAAGTAGAGTTGATTAACAGACAATTTTCAATTACAAACACACCTGAAGTCGAAGCCACAGCTTGCTTCGGGTCCTGGTTCGTGGCAATCCAAGCTTTGCAATCTTTCTTCCAATGGCCTTTCCTACGACAGTGGAAGCACTCATCCTTTGCCGCTACTGGCACCACAACCTTTGCCTTTCCCTTAACTCCTACCTTACCAGCACCACCTCATGGTTTTGTAGCGGCCTTCTTCTTCCTTCTTATGGCCCTTGCCTTGGACCTGGAAGAGGAAGCACTGCGAACAAACATAGTGGGTGTTTCCCTTGCTTTTTGCAAGGTGCCCTCTGCACTCCTCAACATGTTAAGGAGTTCTGGAAGTTCAACTTCTTTTCCTTGAATGTTGAAATTCAGAATAAACTGGGCGTAGGTGGAAGAAGGGACTGAAGAACCAAGTCTGTATAGAGCTCGTTCTCTAAAGTCGTCCCGAGGTCCTCGAGCTCTTCTATATAGCCAATCATCTTTAGGACGTGTTCTCCTACAGTTGATCCGACGGCCAGTCTCGATTGAAACAAGTTCTTCGAGGTCTCGTATCTAGCTATACGAGATTGCTCTCCATACAGATCGTTTCTGTGGAAAAATATGGATTCAAGATCCATATCCTCGTACCTCCTATGATGTTCATTATTCATAGAGGCAAGCATGCTGCATTTGGCCTTCGCGCAATCTAACTCCCAGGTCTTGTAGATTTCCTTATCCGTAATACTGGATTCTAGACCAGGGACGGCAGGTGCCTTAGTGTTAGTTATATATATGCCCTAGAGGCCATTATTGTACATATGATGTATATTATAATGGATGCATGGATGTATATAGAGAGGACTTTCTTGCTCTTCATGCTAGTATGCTATTTGGTTTCACTTTATCTTAACATGTTGACTTATATTAGTTACTGTCTTACTCTCACATGTTGATAAAGCCCTTAGGATATGTACTAGACTACTGGGACTATGATGAGATCATACTAGTAGGGCCAGGGTAGTCAATGAGTACATCCTATAACTGTTCCTAGTCGTGGGTGTATCGAGACAGGGCATCGATACACCAGAGTAGACTAGCGTATACGCATCTTGACCCATATCATGGGCGATGGATGATCCCATATCCATCGGTGTTTGACATCAAGGATGGTGTACGGATGCTCAGTGGAGACTGGGTACACTGGACGAACTCGCCGAGAACTCCCAGATGGTATTATACCTCACGTCAGATGGCAGTTCTCCGGTGGCACTAGTACAGGGTAGTCCGTAGACCCGAGATCGTCATAGAGTCTTGTGTGATTCCCATTGTTCTTTGATTTCCACCTTACCACGTCCAAGAGGGCGTGCAAAACGGTGGCTTTTGGGTACAGTCCCGAATCACATGGAGGCAATGAGCGATTGGAGGGGATTCGTCTCTCCCGGTATAGGGAGTTGATGTTGTGCTGTGTTCGATTGGCTATAACTGGAAGTCCCTGTCCAGGGCGGATATTGAGTACTACTGGTAAGTGTTATCAGTAGGTTCTCGACCTGTTATGAGCCTCACATCGACACGACTTATCGGTTACTGGGGTCTGACGTATACCACCCCTAGACTAGATATGCAACATATCAGACGAAGAGACCGGACTGTACGGGAGTGTTACTGATTGGATTCTTTAAGTCCATGCTACCTCTCCCGGTACTTTCGGGCATGCGGAATTTGGTGAAAAACAATTTTCTAGAGGTGGTAACATGGACTCAAAATCAGATCTTCGTTAAACATCTAACTAACAACCTAACTAGGAGTTGTTAACAACTCGGTTAGGGGTTATACCTTTCTTTCTTGAACTCCTTCGTCGTCAAGCCTGGATGGTTTTCCGGATCGGCTTCACCCCGTCGTCTCCTTGCGCCGAAGATCGATCCACCTGAAAGCTTCTACCTTTGGCTTCTTCTTCGTACTTTGAAGAAACTAGTTCACTCGGTTTGCTAAACCTTGTGAACTAGAGTGAGTAGAGGAGAGTGTGTTGGGATTTTCTCTATGGTTCTTGGTTCTCAACACATGAGACAAGTGAACCATAGACTAAAGAGAGGGAGAGCAAGATGAAGGAGATGAGAGCTCAAGAACACAAGAGAGAGAATGAAAATGATAGAATGAGAGAAGACTTTTTTCATTTGGCTCTCATAATCCATAACCATCATAACACATCATAGCAATCAAGTATTATGTGATGGTTTAAGCAACAATAGCCATATCATTTCATGCACTCATTTTGCACAAGAAAGCAAGCAAGCAAAAGTCTTTGCCATGAAATGATAGCTATTGTTATCATGATGGTCAACTAGTCAAGCCTAGTCAACCGGTCAACAAAGTCAACAAGTCAACAAAGTCAACAAGTCAACAAAGTCAACCCCTCAACAACCATGTCACCATAATACTTAATTAATTTAATTGTTAATCATATATCATATTCTCATTAGGGTTGAGCAAAAAGTCAATAGTCAACGGTCAACGGTCAACAAGCCTAATGAGAATCCTCTGCCTCTGTCTCTCCGTCAACTGTGCATACACACCCGCATCCGTGTTCCGAGGAACACGGATGCATACTGGATAAAACCAATCCCAAAAGGTACATTAGGATCTGGCTTAAACCAAAGCCCGCTAGTGTAAACTGTCCGGACACTGTACGTGCACAAGTGCACGGATGTGACCGAACCCTGTCGCAAAACCATGCGACCTCTACTCTTTTGCCTAAAGGCGAATAGCTTTCTGTGTGCGACTCTAAAGACTCGACACTACGCTGGCAGTGGGTTTAACCACAGACCGCAAGCGGCACTAGCTGGGCGTAACGGTCCCCACGTAGATGCCGACAAGAAGACCGACGAGGTGAAACCCATCTGAACTCCTACTGAGCCTGAATGTGACAATCTCCGTATAGTCTGGTCTGTTCGTCTGATACATCGCATGGCAGGCCTAGGGGGCAGTAAAACGTCTGTCCCCTAATAGCGGTACAAGTCGTGTCGGAGTGAAGCCCAATACACCCAGAGATAACACTGGAAGCCTACCAGTATATCCCGCTTGCCCTGGCCAGAGACTACTCGTGTAATGGCTCTTCTAGACACAGCGCGATGTCAACCCCCAATACCGGGAGAGACGAATCCTGTCTAACCGTCGCTGCCTCCAAGTGCTTCGGGACTGCACCCAACTACTACCTGTTTGCACGACTCCTTTGAGCCGTGGTAGGATAGTAATCAAAGTACAGTGGGAACACACTCGAGGCGAAGTGATAGTGTCAAGTCAGCGGACTAAGCTGTACTCATGTCACCTGGGAACTGATAACCGACGATAGGTATAATACCAACTGGTCAGTTCCCAACGAGTCCTGTCTAGTGTACTCGTAACCTAACGAGCACCCGCATACTATCTCCAGTACGACGTACTGATGGCTGTGGGACAGACCATCTCCCACACTGGGATGAGAAGCGCATGCGCTAGTCTACTCCGGAGTATCGATGCCCTGTCTCGATAGTCCTGCGACTAGGGACCTGCATAAGGATGTGCTTATAGATTACCCAGCCCCCACTAGTGTGACTGCCATCACAACGCTGGTAATCAAGCAAAGATCCTAAGGGCTCCACTAATGCGTATAGGTGATATAATAAAATAAACACATGTACACATTGAAGTAGAAACAAACCAAGTAGCATACTACTATTTTGAGCAAGATTGTATATACAAGGTGAATATCCCAAGCTTCCATTAAGTAATATACAAACTAGTATGATACAGTAATGGCCTCTAGGGCATATACACTAACAATCTCCCACTTGCACTAAGGCCATGTACTGGCGTATCGAAGACCTATCATCTCGATCAGCCGCTCGAACTGAGTCTGGGGCAAGGCCTTGGTGAATGGATCTGCAGTGTTATCTTCTGAAGCAACCCTCCGAACCTCGATCTCCTGGCGATCCACGATCTCCCTGATCAGGTGATACCGCCTCAAGATGTGTCTGGATCTCTGATGGGACCTGGGTTCCTTCGCTAAAGCTATAGCCCCGTTGTTGTCGCAATACAGAGGTATTGGATCAACAATGGACGGAACCACCTGAAGTTCTTTCAAGAACTTCCTCATCCAGACAGCTTCTTTTACGGCATCAGATGCAGCGATGTATTCCGCTTCCATCGTCGAGTCTGCAACGGTTTCCTGTTTGGAACTCTTCAAACACAGCGCCCCTCCATTGAGGGTAAAGACAAAACTCGACATGGACTTGGAATCATCCTTGTCACTCTGGAAGCTGGAGTCAGCAAAGGCCTCGATCTGGAGGTCTTTTCCGCCATACACCAAGAACATCTCCTTAGTCCTTCTCAGGTACTTGAGAATGTTCTTTACCGCTATCCAGTGTTTCTCCCCAGGGTTTGACTGATACCGGCTTACCACACTCAGTGCATAAGCTACATCCGGTCTGGTACACAACATCGCATACATTATAGACCCTACCGCAGAAGCGTAGGGTATAATAGACATGCGATCCCTCTCCAAATCAGTCTTGGGAGACATCTCTTTAGAGATGATGATCCCATGACAAGCCGGTAGGTTACCGCGCTTGGAATCTTCCATACTGAATCTTTTCAGTATGGTGTCGATTTACCTGGACTGCGAAAGTCCTAATATCCTCTTGGATCTATCACGATGGATCCGGATCCCTAGGATGTATGAGGAATCACCCAGGTCTTTCATGGAGAATCTGTGTGACAAGAACCCCTTGACAGATTGTCGCATAGGAATGTCATTTCCTATTAAGAGAATGTCATCCACGTATAAAACGAGGAATACAACAGTTCTCGCTACAAATCTACTATAGATGCATGGTTCATCTGGATTTTTGATAAAGCCAAATTCCTTGACCGTCTCATCAAAACAGATGTTCCAACTCCGCGATACCTGCTTTAGTCCATAGATGGACTTAAGCAACTTGCACACCTTTCCGCTGCTCCCACTCTGATTGAAACCCTCTGGTTGGTCCATATAGACACACTCCTCTAAATTTCCATTTAGAAAAGCGGTCTTTACGTCCATTTGCCAGATCTCATAATCGTGGAAGGCAGCAATGGCAAGAAGGATCCGAATGGATTTCAGCATAGCCACTGGAGAAAATATTTCGTCATAGTCCAAGCCAGGTCTTTGACGGAAACCCTTTGCAACAAGTCTAGCTTTATAGGTCTCAACCTGTCCATCTACACCAATCTTCCTTTTGAAGATCCACTTGCATCCTACAGGTTTTACCCCGTCTGGAGCAATGTCCAACGTCCATACTTTGTTGGTGTACATGGACTCCATTTCGGTCCGCATTGCATCCAGCCATTTTACCGAGTCAACGCTGTGAATGGCCTGCTGGAAGCTAGTAGGCTCATCATAATCTATGATGCAATCCTCTCTATCCCCGTCTATGAGAAAACCGTAGTATCTCTCGGGCGGATGAGACCGCCTACTACTCCTGCGGAGCGGCGTAGGAATGTCCTGTTCTTTTGAACCCTCTGGTTCCACTAAGCTTTCAGTAATAGTCTGTGGTTCTGGAATTTCTTCCAGTTCTACTGCGCTCTCACTAATTTCCTTTTCCAAGAACTGGTGTTCTAGAAAGTGGGCATTACGAGAAACAAGGACTTTTTGTTCCTCTGCATGGTAGAAAAGATACCCCCTGATGTTCTTTGGGTATCCCACAAACTTGCACAGTACTGAGCGTGCCTCGAGTTTGTCCGCATGCTGCTTTTTGACAAAAGCTAGACATCCCCAGATCTTCAGATATTGAAGATAGGGTTTCTTCCCACTCCATAACTCATATGGTATGGTAGGCACAGTCTTAGTGGGAACTCGGTTCAAAAGGTATGCGGCTGATTCTAGCGCATACCCCCAGAATGATCGCGGTAACTCAACGTTACTCATCATGGACCGTACCATATCCAATAGGGTTCGGTTCCGTCTCTCCGATACACCGTTATGTTGCGGAGTGTATGGAGGAGTAAGCAGAGAGAGAATTCCGTTCTCTTTTAAATAGTCCAGGAACTCGGCACTCAAGTATTCTCCACCTCGATCCGATCTTAGAATCTTGATACTTTTGCCGGTTTGTTTTTCTACTTCATTCTTATATTCCTGAAATTTTCCAAAGGCTTCGGACTTATGTTTCATTAAGAAGACATAACCGTACCTTGAAAAAGTCATCCGTAAAAGTAATGAAGTAAGAATAACCGCTTCGCGCATGTGTAGACATTGGACCGCACACGTCACTGTGTACGTGTCCCAAGAGCTCGCTCGCTCTTACTCCGTGTCCAGTGAACGGAGTCTTTGTCATCTTTCCTTTGAGACAGGATTGACAAGTGGCATACGATTGATATTCGAACGAATTCAAATATCCTTCTGTATGTAACTTCGTCAACCTTCTCTCATTGATTTGACCCAGTCTACAATGCCATAAGAAAGTCTGATTAATTTCCGGAGACTTTCTTTTGTGTGTATTCTGGACATTGAAAATCTGTGGTTGGTTTAATACGTATATACCATTGCTCAATGTACCTGACCCAATCAGAACTTGATTAAGGTGAATGTTTACAACATTGCTTACAAACGCAAATTTATAACCTTCTTTAGAAACCAAAGATACAGAAATGATATTACAAGTTGCGTTGGATACAAAAAACCAATTACGCAAAACCAAAACATGTCCATCTGACATTCCCAGGTGATAGTCCCCCACGGCTTTAGCATCCATGCTAGCTCCGTTCGCAACTTTGAGGGTCATGTCACCTGCCTTCAAAACCCTACGGTTTCTCAACGCCTGTAAAGAATTACAGATATGAGATCCTGATCCAGTATCCAATACCCAGGAAGTAGAGTTTATTGAAAGACAGTTTTCAATAACATACACACCTGAAGCTGAAGCTGCAACCTGCTTCAATTCCTGTGTTCTGGCCTTCCAAGCCCTGCAATCATTCTTCCAGTGTCCTTTCTTATGACAATAGAAGCATTCTTCCTTATCCACAAGCTTTCCCACATTCTTTGTTGCTTTTGCCTTTCCCTTCGTATCCATTTTACTAACACCGCCCCTTGGTTTGGCGGGGGCTTTCTTCTTCTTTCCCTTGGCTTTCGCCTTGGACCTAGAAGAGGAAGATCCTCCTACAAACAAAGTGGATGTTTCCCTACCTTTCTGTAAGGTGCCCTCTGCACTCCTCAGCATGTTGAGGTGTTCTGAAAGTTCAACTTCTTTTTCATGTAAGTTGAAGTTCAGTATAAACTGGGCATAAGTGGAAGGAAGGGACTGGAGAATCAAGTTAGTATAGAGCTCATTCTCCAACGTGGTCCCAAGTTCCGTGAGCTCCTCAATGAAGCCAATCATCTTAAGCACGTATTCCGCTACCGATGATCCGATGGCCAACCTTGCCGAAAATAACTTCTTCGACACTTCGTATCTTGCGATACGAGACTGCTCTCCATACAGTTCTTTTGTATGGAGAAATATGGATTCGAGGTCCATATTCTCGTGCCTCCTCTGATGTTCGTTGTCCATAGAGGCAAGCACGAGGCACTTGGCCTTCGCGCAATCTAATTCCCAGGTCTTACGGATTTCCTTATCCGCGACGCTGGTTTTGGGACCTGGGACAGGGGGAGCTTTGGTGGTAAGAAGATACCCCAGCTTGTCGTAAGTGATTGCCATCTTGACATTCCTGAGCCAATCTTTGTAGTTTAGCCCTGTCAGTATGTTTTTATCTAGAAGTAACTTAAGTCCAGTCATGTCGATTGGTCGCTGCAATTAGGATAGAGAAGAAGAAACACTCAGCATGATGCTCTTGCAAGTTTAGAGTGGTTTTTAGTTTGTCTAAACAGGATGGCTCCCACAGTTTCTCGAATCCCTCCTTAAACCAAAAAGGAAGAATTAGTCAGGATCAATCTCACCGTGCAATACTTGCTTAACCGTTCGGCCAGGCTGGTGTCGGTACTTCGAGGGAGGTTTTCCAACGCTTTCGCGAAGTTCCTTAATTAAATAACCTCTTTTCCCTGGGGGCGTAGCCCCGCTAACACCTTTCTAGACACCTACTAGGTTTATAGCATTGATCGTTAAGTGAGAAATTTCCCGAGAAGTAGCATATACTCACAGAAGGATCGGGATCCAAATATAATCGCGTGACGAAACTGAAGGAATCCTACCAGAATCATCACACTCCAAATAGTATGCAACACTAGCAAGTTTCAGTTCTTTTGAAACTCCCGATGTGGATTTTTGCCTCATGCTCTTATGACCTTGGCGTGAGGTCAAAATGTCATAAGTCACATGTCAAGTTCTTCCCATCATTATCCAGATTAATTTGAACCCACCCGTACCTACCCTTGACGTAGACCAAAATGGTAGTACGGCTGTCCCAAACCAACGCATTCTATCTATGCAACAGATAAATATCCGGCAGCTACCAATCACTATGCCTTGGCGTGAGGTCAAAATACATAGCTTGAATACTACCGAATATTTAACTGAAATGATGGAGGGCTACGAATGGTTTTTGCTAAACCGTGAACGTAGTGAACTTGATATAATTGATGGAACGAGATAGCTTTTAAAAAAAGGAGTGGCTCAAGCTCCGCATTTAAAAGTTGGTTTTGAAAAGAACCGAGTGGTTTTTCGAAAGTGTTCCAACGACTTTAACTTGGTTTATTTTCTTGCATTAGTTCTTTTAATGCGTGATATTCTTGCATTAGTTCTTTTAATGTGTCCCATCATTTAATCCTACCATTGCAGAAAACAACCAAAATATGACGTACGCTTATGCCATTCGCATTCGCCACGGGGCCCCGTCAATACCCGTTAGGTTACTTAACTAACGACAGAGCGGGGGCTGGGCTAGCGCGGCTGTAAAACATAAGCAACGCCTAAATAATATCATATATAGATACACTGCAATGATAGCCATTTCAGATCACAGATGAATACATTGGATATATTAGGAATCCGCAATTCGTACGAGCCTGTAACGAAAAGCAGATTACACGGTCGCGGTGAATAGCCAATACCCCACCCAAGACCCTACGGGTGCGGCAAACTACCCGCCAAGTACCCGAAGAGAAGCAACCTCCCTCAACTCCGTGAGTAGGCCACTCGGCACTTCGGCATACCTGGTAGTTTGTGCACACCCTCCATGGGTCTATCCTAGGAGAAAAAACAGTAAAAAGAAATTATACAATGACGGCTACAACCCCGACCCGGTTGTGTGGCCATACAAATAATTATTACATCAATTTACAAATTTACATGAATTGAAAGAAAAGAAAACTCTCGTCTCACAACCCCCGGCTATTCACCCGCGACAATCCAATGAATTCATATACACATTCCGATAACATTACAGATCACAGATTTGTATATTCCCCACTAATCGGCATATAGCGATTAGCAGACGTTCAATACAAATATCACATCACAGAAAAACCCGTCAGCTTAAGTCTTTTAGAAGTTCGATCAAAAATACGGATTTTCAGGCCCCAAACACAAAATTTTCGTTCTGGAAAATCTGGGCAGAAAATACATATTCCAAAAATCCCAAAATACCCCACTGAGCAAACTGCAACCAAAATTTCCCATTACCGAGTCAACTCGGCCGCGGAACCGCGGCGGGAGCACGCTCCCGCCGAGTTTCTGCGGCGCTTTGATCGGTTCAGTGGACGAAATTTTGTCAGTTTGTTATAAAAACCCTGAGCTGAATTTTAAAGTATGATTTATCATTTTTGGAACAGAGGAAAAATTCGACAGCAAGCATGATATCGGGGTTCATTTCGGGACTTTTTCTTTGATCGATCTTCTAGCTACTTTGCTAACATGTTAGATAGAGTTTAACTAGGCTCTGATACCACTGTAAGTCCATGCTACCTCTCCCGGTACTTTCGGGCATGCGGAATTTGGTGAAAAACGATTTTCTAGAGGTGGTAACATGGACTCAAAACCGGATCTTGGTTAAACATCTAACTAACAACCTAACTAGGAGTTGTTAACAACTCGGTTAGAGGGTTATACCTTTCTTTCTTGAACTCCTTCGTCTTCAAGCCTGGATGGTTGTCCGGATCGGCTTCACCCTGTCTCTCCTTGCGCCGAAGATCGATCCACCTGAAAGCTTCTACCTTTGGCTTCTTCTTCGTACTTTGAAGAAACTAGTTCACTCGGTTTGCTAAACCTTGTGAACTAGAGTGAGTAGAGGAGAGTGTGTTGGGATTTTCTCTATGGTTCTTGGTTCTCAACACATGAGACAAGTGAGCCATAGACTAAAGAGAGGGAGAGCAAGAGGAAGGAGATGAGAGCTCAAGAACATAAGAGAGAGAATGAAAATGATAGAATGAGAGAAGACTTTTTTCATTTGGCTCTCATAATCCATAACCATCATAACACATCATAGCAATCAAGTATTATGTGATGGTTTAAGCAACAATAGCCATATCATTTCATGCACTCATTTTGCACAAGAGAGCAAGCAAGCAAAAGTTTTTGCCATGAAATGATAGCTATTGTTATCATGATGGTCAACTAGTCAAGCCTAGTCAACCGGTCAACAAAGTCAACAAGTCAACAAAGTCAACAAAGTCAACCCCTCAACAACCATGTCACCATAATACTTAATTAATATAATTGTTAATCATATATCATATTCTCATTAGGATTGAGCAAAAAGTCAATAGTCAACGGTTAACGGTCAACAGCCCTAATGAGAATCCTCTGCCTCTGTCTCTCCGTCAACTGTGCATACACACCCGCATCCGCGTTCCGAGGAACACGGATGCATACTGGATAAAACCAATCCCAAAAGGTACACTAGGATCTGGTTTAAACCAAAGCCCGCTAGTGTAAACTGTCCGAACACTGTACGTGCACAAGTGCACGGATGTGACCGAACCCTGTCGCAAAACCATGCGACCTGTCGCAAAACCATTCGACCTCTACTCTTTTGCCTAAAGGAGAATAGCTTTCTATGTGGGACTCTAAAGACTTGACACTACGCTGGCCGTGGGTTTAACCACAGACCGCAAGCGGCACTAGCTGTGCGTAACGGTTCCCAGGTAGATGCCGACAAGAAGACCGACGAGGTAAAACCCATCTGAACTCCTACTGAGCCTGAATGTGACAATCTCTGTATAGTCCGGTCTGTTCGTCTGATACATCGCATGGCGGGCCTAGGGGGCGGTAAAACGTCAGTCCCCTAATAGCGGTACAAGTATTGTCAGAGTGAAGCCCAATACACCCTGAGATAACACTGGAAGCCTACCAGTATATCCCGCTTGCCCTGGCCAGGGACTACTCGTGTAATGGCTCTCCTAGACACAGCGCGATGTCAACCCCCAATACCGGGAGAGACGAATCCTGTCTAACCGTGACTGCCTCCAAGTGCTTCGGGACTGCACCCAACTACTACCTGTTTGCACGACTCCTTTGAGCCGTGGTAGGATAGTAATCAAAGTACAGTGGGAACACACTCGAGGCGAAGTGATAGTGTCAAGTCAGCGGACTAAGCTGTACTCATGTCACCTGGGAACTGATAACTGACGAAAGGTATAATACCAACCGGTCAGTTCCCGACGAGTCTTGTCCAGTGTACTCGTAACCTAACGAGCACCCGCTACTATCTCCAGTACGACGTACTGATGGCTGTGGGACAGACCATCTCCCATACTGGGATGAGAAGCGCATGCGCTAGTCTACTCCGGAGTATCGATGCCCTGTCTCGATAGTCCTGCGACTAGGGACCTGCATAAGGATGTGCTTATAGAGTACCCAGCCCCCACTAGTGTGACTGCCATCACAACGCTGGTAATCAAGCAAAGATCCTAAGGGCTCCAATAATGCGTATAGGTGATATAATAAAATAAACACATGTACACATTGAAGTAGAAACAAACCAAGTAGCATACTACTATTTTGAGCAAGATTGTATATACAAGGTGAATATCCCAAGCTTCCATTAACTAATATACAAACTAGTATGATACAGTAATGGCCTCTAGGGCATATACACTAACAGATTTACAAGAGAATGTAGAGGCTTTCTTGTTGATCTTCTGATCGCTCAATACCTGGGTGGCTGTTATGTTGGATATAGTGCCCTCAAAGTCAATTATTGAATCGCAGGTACGTGATTGCAATGATTGAGGAGGACCTATACTGGTAACACAGTCTTACTCGAGATGATAGTATGCTATCTGGTTTGTCTTTATCAGTCGTGTACAGGTTCAGATGACTGATCACTATTACACGTTGATAGAGACCTTAGGATATTTCTTGACTACCAACAGTATGATGGCGATCATATACGTGAGAGTTGGGTAGTCTATAAGCACATCCTTAAAAGTGGTCCCTAGTCGTGGGAGTTTCGAGACAGGGCATCGATATTCTAGTGTATACAGTCGAGACCCCGACAAGGGGCAGTGGCCGGTCTCACAAGCCACTGGTGTCAGTTGGATCACCTAAGATGTGTACAGGTGCTCATTGGGTTATGAGTACACCGGACAGGACTCGCCGGGGACCTGCTAGTTGGTATTATACCCAGCGTCAGATAGCAGTTCCCTGGTGACATGTGTACAGGTTAGTTCATCGACCTGAGCTCGTCATTTGTCTCGTGTGAGTTCCCACTGTGCTTTGATTTATACCCTACCACGGCTCAAAGGAGTCGTGCAAACAGGTCTTTTTTGGGTACTGTCCCGAGCCACATGGAGGCAAGTGAGCGGATCAGCAGGGGATTCATCTCTCCCGGTATTGGGGGTGAGATCGCGCTGTGTCTATGAGAGCCATTACACAAAACCTTCGGCCGAGGAAGGAGATTTACTGGTAGGTACTCCGGTAGTATCTCAGGGTGTTCTGGGATACACTCCGACACGACTTATACCGCTGTTGGGGGTCTGACGTTACCACCCCCCTAGGCCCGATATGCGATACTCATAGACGAACGGACCAAACTGTATGTATGTTGTAACTGTTAGGCTCAGTAGGGTTTCAGGATGAGTTCGCTCATCGGCTACCCTTGAGGTCAGTACATAGGCAGCCGTTACGCACTGCTAGTGCCGCTGACATGCTTGTGGTTAAACCCACTGACAGGGTACTGACGAGTCATTAGAGTCCCCCACAGATAGTTTCCTAAGTTCGGGCAAAACGTTGTAGAGGCGGTATGGTTTTATGGCAGGGTTCGGAAAATGCACGTGCGTTTACGCACGTGTCATATTTCGGCAGATAATACTGGTGGGCTTTGGTTTAAGCCGGATCCATGTATTATATTGTGTAGATATAATATCTTTGTTTCAGTTGCATTTGTATTCGGTCGTAATACAAATGCGGGTATGTTTATACAGTTACGGGGTTATCCTGAAATTCGTTTCGGGATCACTTTTCGAAGTCGCAAGTTTTCTATCTCCCGTCTTAAACATTCGGTTTATTGTGGATTTATCTTTTCATCATGAGGGTGAGTCATGAGTGTGGAAGCTTCTAGGATGGTGACTAGGTTTAGTGTGTCACCATTTTGTATTAAATGGTTGATGACTAGGTTCATGACTCATTGTTGCATTAATTGTTTTTTGCAAGGTGTTTAAGTGACTCATTGTTATGCATTAATTCTTCTTTGTATTTGCTTTGGATATTATTGCTAATGGTCACCCTCTTTGCTCCTACACTCTCCCTCCTCCTCTTATACTGTGGCCGGCCCCCTCCCCTCCATTAGTGCTAGCCCCTTTGTAAAAAGATTATGGTTGTTGATTAAAAAGTCTATGGAAATTGGTTCATGGAAATTTGATAGCTCATTTCTCATTACATTCCATTCAAAAGGCAACTTCATTAACCGTTCATCCATGGTTTTGGATGAAGCGAGACAAAGTGTTCTACTCGTTCTCTACTTCATCTTGGTAATCTCTTTTAGCAGACTTGATGACCGAGTTGCCTCGGTATAGAGGGGGGAGCCCGTTTAAAGATCCGTAGATGTGGTGCCACCTCGATGAGGAGCCAGGAGATCGTAGCAGCCGCAATAGAGCATGGGATGATGGTTAAAGACCGAAGGACTCGGATCGTTCGATATAACCTTTCTACCCACTTTGTAGTTTGTTAGTTTAGCGTTAATGGCAGATCCGAGTTATAGTATGCGATAACGCTAGTTATAAAAGTTTTTATTCCGCATTTGGCGTCTGAAAGACGGCCGGAGCGCTACCGTAGACTTACATGGTATCAGAGCCACGCCATTAACTTTTACTAACTTGTTCTAACGTGTTTAAAATATCGATCGAACGGAATTTCGAAAACCGCAAATTTCAGTGTGAAGTTTATGTCGAATTTTTAAAATGGACTAAAAATCATTTTAAGCATCTCAGAAAATCGTGCAGGCTTTTCTAAGAACACAGAAGAAAATAGATCCCTTGATTCGACCGTACGGCCGTGGAACCGCCGCCGAAGCTATGCTTTGGCCGCGGATCCGTGGCCGTCTTGGTGCTTTAGTGTGTCAAATTTCTTCTGGTGCTTCTTCATGTGAAATTGTGGTTTCTGGAATATTTCTTTTGGGCCCATATTTTATTACTGTAAAGCAGATGTACGTGGGGCCCACTTTTGGAAATTTTGTTGATCGAAATTTAAACGTGTTAGTTTAGAGTACTTACATTATATCTCCGATCGTGAATGTCATTCGAGCTGTAAATTGCGTTTAATTGCTATAGTCCTTTTAGACGGATTTGCGAACGTGATATTCGCGTTGATGTTCTATGTTGTGCTGTGTTGTTGCGGATTTGTCGTGGTGGATAGCAGTATGCAATGGTAGTGCAGTTTGGATTTATTTGTACATTTGATATTGCGGGGCGAGTGTCCAACATATGGACTGCCGTCACTACCTGTTTGTATAATATTCTTTTGGGGCACGACCGGGCTGAGGTCGATGTACCCATTGTACATATTTTTCATTTCTGTACTAGGCTTTACCCCGCGACGGAGTGCACGGATAGCCGAGTTCTGGAGGGCAACGGGTCCGCATCTCATGGCTTTGAGAGGCAGAGGGGCCTCACTCTAGAATTGGCAGACTATTCGCCGCACTCGTAGGGGGTACATGTTGACCTAAGGAGGGGTGCTCAAGTTACCGGATTCCATGAAGTGCAGGGTGGTCCATTCACTATGCTGTAGGGGGCTGCCAGGCTTCAGGTTTTGGCGGGTAACTTGCCGCACCCATAGGAGTCTAGGTTTCATTGCACAGGCTATCTACACGACCAGGGGAACGTTGGGTTTCAGCAGCGGCTCTGTGAAACCCGGGGATCCCAGATTATCTGTATTGTTCTGTGATGCTTATTACTTTTCTGTAATGTTGCATATTATCACGCCTGGAGCGATTATTGTATATTGGTATATATACTAGTAGATGTTGTTTATGTTTTACACCCGCGCTAGTCCAGTCGCCGCTCTGTCGTTAGTTAAGTAACCTAACGGGTGATGACGGGACCCGGTGACGAATGCGGATGGCATATACGTACATTTTATTTTCGTTCTTTTTTGGTGTGATTAATTGATGGGACTGTGTTGATTTTGATCAATGCAAAGAAAAAAAACCTGTTTGGATGTTGTTGGAACAGTTTTAAAAAGTGTTATTACAAAGGCGTTTCCTTTTGTTTTGCATAGTAGTATTCAGTTGGAATATCCTGCACCTCATTTGACGAGGCAAGGGCCGAGATCCCTTCACCGGGAGTGACCCTTTGGGTAGAAATTTGTGTCAGGGTAATAACTTCACTATAGTCGATTACATGTTGCTTTTCATCGAGGTATTCAGTTGGAATATCCTGCACCTCATTCCACGAGGAAAGATCCGAGATCCCTTCATCGGGAGTGACCTCTTTAGCAAAGGTTTTCTCCACTATATTTTTATAAAAAGCTATTGGGTTCCTTCAGCGATATCAAGTTTATTACGTTAAGGGTTTTTCGCTGAAAACAGGCCGTAACCCTCCGTCATTTCATTTAGGTATTCAGTAGTATTCAAGCTATGTATTTTGATCTAACGCTAAGTCATAGTGTTTGGTAGCTGCTGGGTATTCATCTGTTGCATAGATAGATGAGTTGGTTTGGGACAGTCGTTCTGCCATTTGGCCAATGTCAGGGGCATGTACGGGTATGTTCAAATTGACAAGATAATGATGGGTAGAACTTGGCATGTGACTTATGATATTTTGACCTAACGCCAAGGTCATAAGAGCATGGGGTAAAAATCACATCGGGAGTTTCTAAAGAAACTGAAACTTGCCAAGTATGCGCATACCTTCTGGAGTGTGATAACATGAGTGGATACCTTCACGTTATCATGCGATAAGAGTTGGATCCCGATTCCCACTGATGAGTTAGTTTACTCTTCGGGTGATCCCGATTGATTCTTCTTTCAGGTTTGGAGGAGAATTTGACAGTACAGTGGGAGGTTTCCGGATTAGATAAAGTGATAATCATTCTGATCTAGGTTAGAGTGCACACAGAGTGTTTCTTTTCTCTCTCTCTATGGCAGTGACCATTGACCGACCCTAGACTATGACTCAGTGACCAAGTTGACCTAACCTTATTAAAATACTGGCTTTTGGATTGTTCGAGTTGCATAAGTCATTGCCGCTCATTCTTTTACCCTTTGCATTTCTCAGAACACCCCGTATTACTACGGACATCCACTTCTATTAGATAGATCCATCGTATGGTTATATACGAACTCGAAGAGACTTCTTCGAGGATGGATCCAGGTTCAGGAGAAATAGAATTGGTTTATTCAGTTGTCTTTTATTATCACCTTCTCTCAGGTTGCGAGGGCTCCTTAGTTTAGGAGAGTACACCTATTACGCTGATTTGATAGTCTTATTCCAAACCATAGGCAGGTGCCGAAAAGTAGGGAATGAAGAAAACCAATTAGCCTAAGTAGGGTATACAATAGGTAATAACTAATGACAAAATAAAGGGACTAGAAAGAGGGCAAAGTAAATTGCGACTATTATCATTCACGACCAAACCGCGTACTTCATCGCTACTCCTATTTCACCTTTGCTTTTTTCCCCAGTTCGGGAGAAATAGAATAAGGTATTATTCGGTTGTCTTTTATCATCACCTTATCTCAAGTTGCGAGTACTCCTTGGTTTAGGAGAGTACACCTATTATGCTTACTGGATAGTCTTCTTCCAAACCATAGGCTGGTGCCGAACGGTAGAGAAGGAAGAAAACCATTTAGCCTAACGATGGTGTACAGAATGTAACGACTGAAGACAAATAAAGGGATTTGGAGAGAAGGTAAAGAAATATACGGTTATAGTCATGAATTGGATTATGGAAGAGGCATTACTAGGAATACCCGAATACCCCTACGAAACATTTTCATGTTTCAGTGCATTGTTAAAGGAAAAACGGATTTCCCGATTAGATACTTACTCCAGGATATGTATTTACCAGGTTTCATTCTCATATCTGTATGGTTTTACAGATGATGAGTGGGAGTAAGTTATTGGGAATTAGGTGATCATCCTCAATATATCGGAATTCGTTGAAATTGGTGATATTTGACAAAATCGCATGGGTACAGTTTTCAACCTACGATGCACAGGTTTTGAGTTATTCAACTCAACGGACTTATACAGAGTATTGTATGTTATCCAGTGTCCATCAGGACAAAGGGGTTGGTCCTTGTACTATGTTCTATTTACTTGTGACTTCCCTAGTTTTTAGACAAGTGTTTCGTAGAAATACAAGGTCTATATTTTGAGAAGTTGTGGGTATAAGAATAAAGTAGAGAACTAGATGTCACAAGTATCGGGATTCTTCAAAGAGATCGAAGATGTAGATTCTTGTGATTGGTATTCAGATGATAGTAATGGTTTTGGGAAACTTGTTTCTCTTTCAGGTTACTCATAATTGGATGAATTCCTAAGTTGAGTAATGCTGATTTGCCTCTTTCTATTAAGTTGATATGCATTGGAGACAGCTGCATGATTTGAATCTGGTTCCAATTAGATAAGTGCCAAAGTTTCTATATTGGATATAGAATGGTTCATACCTTAAGGATATTAAGGTACGGGGAGTTGTCCGGCTTATGATTAAAACCAGACTCTGGATAACTCAAGGCATGTTTCTGTAATGGCAGTTTATGAGTTGACCCGGGCTATGTCGAGGGTTGACTTTCTACCATCTGGAAGATCAATAGTGATATTATTCTTGACTCGCCACAGTTTCAGTAAAATGGAATTTTCAGAAAACAGTAGTGGGAGTATGGTAGAACTGGAAGTGATTCCAGAACCACAAACGATTACGGAAAATTTAATAGGACCTAAATATTCAATCAGGTTTGACATTCCAATAGCCACTCCGCAGATATGCTGGGTAACCTCAGACACCCGAGAGGTACTCCGGTAGCCTCAAGGACGGTGACAGGGAGGTTCTTGTTTACCCAGACTTGACACTACTATTGTTTCAGACTATGAGACCCGGCAGGAGGTTAAGTATAGCGTCGTTCTAAACTAGTTTTAGAAGTGCACATATATATTATTCTGCCAGAGGGTTGTTGTGGTCAGTGGGAGCAGCGGAAGCATAGTGGGCAAGAAGCTTATGTCTATTTATAGACTTGACCAGATATAGCGGAGATAGATCATCTAATTTTGATGTGACAGTCATGGGTTTGACTTCATCAGAATAGGGGATGGATCTGTTAAGAATGTAGTAGGGTGTGATGTCCTGGTATTTGGATGACATACATAGAGTAGGAAGTAAAATTCCTATACTACGATCGGTTGTACTGTGGTCGTCACACAGTTGTTGCTTTAGACAGGATATGGATATAATATCAGACATTCTGTCTTCTAGATCTATGATTTTAGATCTAGATTTGGGCAGTTTCCCAATGTGGGTACTTTGACAGTATTCTAAAAGTTTTTAGAATAGATGACTCCTGGCATGGTGGTGTACCTGCAGGTGATGGAGTCACCCTCTCTAAAGGTGTCTTACAGACTAAAGGGGAGAGGGATGTGCATGATTGGCAGATCACTTGCTTAGGCAATTGAGTCAATCGTGAAATGTCAAGTACAACACCAGATGTTGTTTTTGCACTAGATGCGATAAGTTTATATTAATCCAATCCTGAAGAAACATAAGGAAGCAGTTTTAGAACATAAGTGAATGTTCTACGGAATTAATGACGGCAGCCTCCTTCGGGAGAAGGTTATCATTTCAGGCTTCAAAGGTGACATGGATGACAGAGTGATTGTAAGAGTTATAGTTTTCCCTCTGACAAAGGGAGCAGTATTATAGACAGGTGGTCCAAGAGGATACTATGGGAGGCATGGTGCAGGATACTGATTAGGTTCAGTTGACGATACAGTCTAAGAAGTTTCAATTTGGAGTTCATTTATGAACTAGGTCCCATCAGATATCCAGACATATTCTAAGACATGTATTACTCAATTCGGGAGATGGATTTCTCCGCGAATTTAAGATTAAGAGAGACATAGAAAGAAACATCGGGACGGATCCACTTATTGAGGCTATTTCTCGAACACAAGAGTTTTACAAACGGGCTTTGTAAAACTGATTAGTAGAGTAGTTGGGTGCTCAGTATCACACGGGCTGTGAGTATGCGACATCGCAATAATTAGCCTTAAGTGCAAGTGGGAGATTGTTGGATATAGTGCCCTCAAAGTCAATTATTGGATCGCTGGTACGTGATTGCAATGATTGAGGAGGACCTATACCGGTAACACAGTCTTACTCGAGATGATAGTATGCTATCTGATTTGTCTTTATCAGTCGTGTACAGGTTCAGGTGACTGAACACTATTACACGTTGATAGAGCCCTTAGGATACTGCTTGACTACCAGCAGTATGATGGCGATCATATAGGTGAGAGTTGGGTAGTCTATAAGCACATCCTTAAAAGTGGTCCCTAGTCATGGGAGTTTCAAGACAGGGCATCGATACTCCGGAGTAGACTATTGTATACAGTCGAGACCTCGACAAGGGGCGGTGGCCGGTCTCACAAGCCACCGGTGTCAGTTGGATCACCTAAGATGTATACAGATGCTCATTGGGTTATGAGTACACCGGACAGGACTCGCCGGGAACCTGCTAGTTGGTATTATACCTAGCGTCCGATAGCAGTTCTCTGGTGACATGTGTACAGGTTAGTTCATCGACCTGAGGTCGTCATTTGTCTCGTGTGAGTTCCCACTGTGCTTTGATTTCTATCCTACCATGGCTCAAAGGAGTCGTGCAAACAGGGTTTTTTTGGGTACAGTCCCGAGCCACATGGAGGCAAGTGAGCGGATCGGCAGGGGATTCATCTCTCCCGGTATTGGGGGTGAGATCGCGCTGTGTCTAGGAGAGCCATTACACAAAACCTTCGGCTGAGGTAGGAGATTTACTGGTAGGTACTCCAGTAGTATCTCAGGATTTTCTGGGCTACACTCCGACCCGACTTATACCACTGTTGGGGGTCTGACGTTACCAGCCCCTTGGCCCGATATGCGATACTCATAGACGAACGGACCGGACTGTATGTATATTGCCACTGTTAGGCTCAGTAGGGTTTCAGGATGAGTTCGCTCATCGGCTACCCTTGAGGTCAGTACATGAGCAGCCGTTACGCAATTCTAGTGCCGCTGACGTGCTTGTGGTTAAACCCACTGCCAGGATACTGACGAGTCATTAGAGTCCCCAAAAAATAGTTTCCCAAGTTCGGACGAAACGGTGTAGAGGCCGTATGGTTTTTTGGCAGGGTTCGAAAAATGCACATGCGTTTACGCACGTGTCATATTTCTGGCAGATAATACTAGTGGGCTTTGGTTTAAGCCGGATCCATGTATTATATTGTGTAGATATAATATCTTTGTCTCAGTTGCATTTGTATTCTGTCGTAATACAAATGCGGGTATGTTTATACAGTTACGGGGTTATCCTGAAATTCGTTTCGGGATCACTTTTCGAAGTTGCCAGTTTTCTATCACCCGTCTTAAACATTCGGTTTAATGCGGATTTATCTTTTCTTCATGAGGGTGAGTCATGAGTGTGGAAGCTTCTAGGATGGTGACTAGGTTTAGTGTGTCACCATTTTGCATTAAATGGTTGATGACTAGGTTCATGACTCATTGTTGCATTAATTGTTTTTTGCAAGGTGTTTAGGTGACTCGTTGTTATGCATTAATTCTTCTTTGTATTTGCTTTGGATATTATTGCTAATGGTCACCCTCTTTGCTCCTACACTCACCCTCCTCCTCTTATATTGTGGCTGGCACCCTCCTCTCCATTAGTGCTAGCCCCTTTGTAAAAAGATTATGGTTGTTGATTAAAAAGTCTATGGAATTTGGTTCATGGAAATTTGATAGCTCATTTCTCATTTCATTCCATTCAAAAGGCAACTTCATTAACCGTTCATCCATGCTTTTGGATGAAGCGAGACAAAGTGTTCTACTCGTTCTCTACTTCATTTTGGTCATCTCTTTTAGCAGACTTGATGACCGAGTTGCCTCGGTATAGAGGTGTGAGCCCGTTTAAAGATCCGTAGATATGGTGCCATCTCGACGAGGAGCCAGGAGATCGGAGCAGCCGCAACGGAGCGTGGGATGATGGTTAAAGACCGAAGGATTCGAATCGTTCGGTATAGCTTTTCTACCCACTTTGTACTTTGTTAGTTTAGCGTTAATGGCATATCCGGGTTATAGTATGCGATAGCTCCAGTTATAAAAGTTTTTGTTCCGCATTTGGCCTCTGAAAGACGGCCGGGGTGCTACCGTAGACTTACATGTTACGTTTAGCTGACCGCTTGCAGCTTGTGGGTGTTTGATATGATCATCACCTGCTACCGGCGTATTGACGATTCTTTAGAGTCCTACACAGAGGTTTCTTGACTCAGGAGAAACGGAGTAGGAGCACATATGTGATATGTGCAGGACCGAGGATAATACGATATGAGATACCGTATTATATTCTCATGATATTTTGATATGAGCCGGGTCATCGGATCAAGTGTTGATTCGATGAATCGGTACATGATATATTAGTCGGTTATATTCGATATAGCCAGATTGTCGAATCAAGTGTTGATTCGATAATTTAATGTATAATTATATATATATGATATATTATTTTACATTATCTAATATTGGATCACTTTATTGATTCATTTTCTCACCGGATAATACATTGATATATATGCGATATATGTTAATTGTATTATTTTCTTTTGTTACAAAATATATTATATATGTGATAAATAATATTGTAACATGTTATAATTACAAATGCAACATGATTAGTGGAGATTAAACATGGTTAGGGTTTGATTTGGGTTAGCTTATTCATGAAGCTTCTAGAAGCTTTTCTTTTGTTTCTTGCAAAGATATTATGATGGATATTTTGTGAGATATTTTTCTTACCCAAACCACACCCTTAACCCTAGTTAACTCTCTACAATGGTTTGCCTTGTCATCTTTGACCATGGTTGCATTTGTAATCATATATCATTTTTCATTATTCATCACAAAAGAAATTATTCATTCATCTTGTAACACCTTAGGATGTGTTTTGTGACTATTATATTTAAATAAAGGGTTTTTAATAAAAAGTCTACCAAATTGTGTTTCAAGTAATTTTCCTAATTTAATAAATATTTTTCTAAAATTTTCCTAGGCTTGCGCACACATGTGCATGTAAACTAGGGTTTTTAATTGAGGTAATACCATGATTAGTAACCATGGTGGGTTAATCATGGGGATTAAGTCTTTTGGGTTTTAATTATGTTTAATTAAAATTTAATAGTTTCTTTAATTTGAATTTCCTTGGGGTGTTGACTTGGTGAGAGAGAGAGAGAGTGCATCATGGCTTAAGCCATGCTTGCAATTAATGAGGAGAGAGAGAGTGAGAGGTTGACATTGGTGGTTATGATTTCCTCTCATTTGTTTTGTTCTTTCTCACAACTTCACTCACACTCACACACACACTTACCTCTTCACACACAGCAGCAGAAGCAAGCAGCACAGCAGCAGCCAGCAATACAGCAGTAGCAAGCAGCAGAAATCAGCAGCAGTAACAGTGAAATCAGCAGCAGCAGTAAGCAGCAACAGCAGCAGCTTCAACCACAGCTCCTTCCCTTCACTTCTTCTTCTTCCTCCATCTCCCTAGGGTCAAGTGTGGGGTATATTTCCTAAACTTACTCCCTAGTTTACTTGTTTAGTGTAGTTTTGCTTCGGTTAGTGGTTTTTGGTGCGATTTAGTGCGATATGAGGTGTTTAGTGAGAACCTTGGCCAAGTGATGTGTGTTGTGGTGTTAGTAAGTTGTTAGAGTGTTGTTAGGGCCATATTAACCCAGCTTAATCCCCAATTGCACTAAAATACCACCAGATCCCTATTTGATGCAAATTCATCGTTTTTAAGCAAAATTTGAGTTTCTGAAAACTTCTATCGACCTGGTGAGTTCAGAATAATTTTGAGAAGACTGCAGTATAGTGGTTAGGTACTGATACCCCAGGTAGAACCCGACCCCCTTTCTTCACGTTTAGGCCGCCGGAATATTCGATCTGGCCGCAATTTGCGGCCAGATGGGGAGGGTTTGGGTTGGGGTTTGGTCCTATGGGTGTCTGCTGCTATGTGAAGTTTTGTGATATACATATTTTTGTAATTTAAGTTCTGTATAAAAATCTGGGACTAAATACCTATTTCTCGTATTTTAAACCCTCGCGACACGCGTGATACGTGTGTGGGTTTGGGGTTTCTGCGTATCGCGACGCGTCAGGGTAGTTTCTGGCGCGTGATCACACGTTTTAGCGTATTGCGCACACGCGCGTTTGGTTTACGACACGGGTTTCTAGTTGGACCGTAATATCATATTTTTGTGAAATTGAGCTTATGTGTGATATATGTTATGTGATTCTAGGTTCGCAGGTGAGTGAGACGGATGCTGCGAAGAAGGGCAAGCAAGTCGTCGGCTACACATAGCACGAGACTTCGGTGAGTAGATTTAACATCTACGGGGATATCGCCCGCATGGCGTTATGCGTCAGGGCTGATAGGACCTTATTATTATATGTTGCATTTACCTCATGGACTGTCATTGCATATTGCATTCCCTGCTGTATGTATGCTTAAAATTGATAGAACACCGCACTATTACTAACGGTTCATGTTGCACGAGCACTAATCGGCATGCTACACGCACACCGTTAGTAATTGCAATGACACACTCACTGTAGAACTACCATGATTATATTGCTGTAGTTCATTTCATATATGATTCGATTTGACTTTCATGGAAATTGGGAGCCGCATGATATCTTTAAAAACGGAAACTAATTTTAAAAGCGGTTTTTCCTTATACCTATATCATAGATTGATGTACATAGCACATCGCAATGGATTTACTTCTTGGTGATGGATTTTCATGTGATTTCTGGTTTTGAGGACCGTGGGATTTTTAAGAAAAGATGCACTATTTGAAAAACCCAGTTCCTCGTGATATGATATTTGGTGCGTCCACCACGCGTTTTCTCGGTGCTGAGACGTGTGCTTGAAACCCGATTCGAGGAGATGGATGATCCGTTTGCGGGTTCGTGGTGGACCCGGTATGGTTCCCCGGGGCGAGAAATGTTTTTCGTGGAGTAGACGATGAGCCTGGCAGGGTGGCGAGTACCTACCGGTGATTGGTTGGACCTGGCGGTTATCCGGAGGATACTGACCAAAGTCGAGAGATGGATGCGGGATGATCCGTACTGCCGGGGCCGAGGGCCGGTACCGCAGACGGAGCCCGTGGGTTGATCCGGACTGACGGAGCCCGATATATGAGGATTTGCATGTCGATGCTGGACACGAGTATTTTATGATATTTTGGGTGCCGATGTTGGGCAGTCGTGATTTCTCAGAGATTTACAGGATTTGAGGGCCGATGGGTGTGCCGGCGCCTGAGTTAGTTGGGATTTAGGTGCAGTTGTGGGCACCGATTGTTTTCCACGTTGATATTGCGTGTAGATGTTGTTTATCCCATACTCAGCATTGATTACCATATATATCATCCTATAGTTATTTTACCTGACAGAGCATCTGCAAGATTATTGCACATACTGCTTATTTCGCATTGATATCATCTGCTGGCATTTGTTAGAGTAGCGCAGTACGTGCATGCTCGCGATTACCTTTATATGTTATCTCTATTCACGAGTTGGCAACTCACCCCCGTTGTGCCACAGTATTTGCAGGTTGCCCTTCAGAGTAGCCGCGGCAGGCTGTCTTTTGCATCTTTTGGCTACAGATACCACTACAGTTGCGGCGAGAGCTGTTTTGCATTTAGGTGGGTTGTGGTATCTGATTACATTTTTTGTATCCCTTTTTGTATCTAGTACTCTCCATCTACCATTTATGTACTGGACTTAGATACTGTGTGAGGACGATGATGTATATTTTGTATTCTGGTGTCGAGCTCGTAGGAGCCGACTGTTTTTATATGCAGTTTATATTCTGTGATGTTTACTTATTGCTCATTCTTCGCTACGGCGTCGTATATTACTCTTGTGATGATGGTTTCCGCCGTTGGGCGTGATTGGTCCCGTTTTGGAATGTTTTGTTTTATTATATCTCATTTTTACTCATATCCTCTTTTATAACCGGTCTCGGGGCTACTTTTCCAAAGGAAATGTTGCCAAAATTAGTTAAATGATTAAGTAACTTTAAAAGAACTTATTGAACTAATTAAGGTTTTCTAAATGTTTTAACTAAATGTTTTCAACACTCACTATGTTTAAATGGTTTTGATTTCTGGGTTCGGCTTACTTAGTCGCGTTACGCCTGTAGACGTAGCGTGGTTAAGTGCCGGTCATGAGTCGAAATATTCGGGTCGTGACACATCTTCTTCTTCTTCCTCCTTGCAAAGCTTTCTAGCTTTGAGATTTGTGATGAATTAGTGTGAGAATTTGATAATAAAAGAGAGCATAAATACTACTTCATCATCCTCATCTAATATAGCTAATTAGATTAGGGTGTTCACCTCATTAGTGAGAAAGAGCTTGAGTTAAACAAACTTCAAGGTAGATCATCGGAGAAAAGGAAGACTACAAGGTAGCGTGGATCATTCGGGTTGTGGAGCCTCTCTTGAGTCCGGGAGATCATGGATCGTGGTGAAAGGATTTCTACTCGGAGCTTATGAAGCGAAGGAGCAGACTACAAAGGTTGTAATCCCTCTCTCTTAGTTGTAAAGATGTTTCCTTGCATGTGTAACCCTAATAATCTAGCAAAGATCCTAGCTTTGGGTTGTTCGGCACGTCTAAATTTTAAATCGGGCATGGTTGATGCCTTATAAACCCTTGTAAGACTGCCTAGTAACCCTACAGTGGTATCAGAGCCTAGCTAGAGCATTAGGCGACGTGTATACGAAGTTAAAACTCCGATTGAACCCCGAAACATCAAACTTGACCCCCTCTCTGGAAATTTTGTAAAAATGTGATTTTTTCTGCATTAAAAATACTCTAAAAAATCAGCAGGGAATTCTAAGAGTTACTGTGAAAAACAACACCAAAATTCCACTAAAGCGCCGCGGAACCGCGGCAATACCATGCCTTGCGCGGCGGTTCCACGGCAGTACAGTAGAATTAGGGTTAGTTTTTTGGCACAGTACATCCGTAGGTACTTGTACATGATTCTGGGTATTTTTAATCTTACTCAAGTGTTGAGTGTTCTAGGGATTTTTATGTATTCGTTTATTCGATCGGAAAGTTTAATTTCGTTTTGTTTTTCAGATATTTTAGAAACTGTTAAAATGTTCGAATGGATATCATTAACTCACTTTTTCCCGGCACGAAAAACTTTCAAGTGTTGATTTTTTTCGTGAGTTTAAAACTTACAGAAAAACATGCAAGCATATCTGTGGACCCTCTAGAAGAACACAAACCTTAACTCGATTATGTGACCGTCTGAACTTCCTCTAAACCTTTGGGTTTGGGGCAGTACGGCGTTGCCACATGTGAGGCGTTGGTTTGACCCTTCTACGGCTGGACCATTGGGCTATGACATGTTCTTCTGGGATTTTTTTACTCCGCTCAAGTGTTGAGCTATATTTTGGGAAACTTTGGGTATTTGATTATTCGATCGGAAAGTTTAATATTGTCTATTTATCTGGAATGTGATACAATATGTGGAATTCATATAGTTAGGTATGAAATGCGAAGTATGTGATATTTCGGATTTACGATGTCTAATGTGATTGTGGATTCCAAATGTTGTAGTTTTACACATTCCTTTCTGTGACCGTAAGTGCAGTATGTGGTGTATCGTCGGCTTCGTTGCTATACATTAACGATAATCGGGATACGCATACTTGCTTACGTTGATGATATGAGATATTATGTATTGCTGTGATATGTTATATTGGATTGTCGTGTTCTGAATAGCCGGGGGTTTTATGTGAGATGAGGGTTTTTATTTTCATTCATATAAAATTCATTTGTATGTAATATTCTTTTATTGGGGCACTTCCGGGATGAGGTTGATGTCGCCATTGTATATTATTTAATTTTCCGCATTAGGTAGACCCGAGGAGGGGAGCACAAGTAACCGGGTTCTAGGGTCCAGTGGGAGGCCATCTCGAGGAGTCGAGGTCGGGTCTCCTAACCCTAGAATTGGCAGAGTTGCTTGCCGCTCTCGTAGGGGTCTAGGGATGTGGGTTTGGCTATTCATCGCTACCGTGGAATCCGTGTTTTATACAGGCTCGAAATAAAACACGGACGTCCTAGTAAATCCAATATTTCATATGTTATCTTCTGCTGCAATGTTCTGTGATGAGATCATATTACTGCCTGAGACGAATGCTTATACTATATATATGTTGATATATAAATATTACTGCTTTCGTTTCTTCTGTGATGCTTAGGAAGCATTAATTGATGGGGTTTTTATTAATGAGATTAATAAAATAAAAGAAACCTAAAAGATGTTGTAGAATCAAAACTTTATAAAAAGGGTAGCTACAGTCTTGCTTTGCATAGCGGTATATATGATATACCCTGCACCTTATTCAATGAGGGAAGAGCCGAGATCCCTTCACCGGGAGTGACATCTTTAGCTAAACTGGCAGATGCTACAAACTCGCGGTTTAGTTTTGGACAGCTTATATAGTTCTTGCTTTGCACAGAGGTATATATGATATACCCTGCACCTTATGTAGGGTTCCTAGGCACTCTCAAGAGGTCTTACAAGGCATCAACCATGCCAATTTCAAATTTTACGGGTGCCGAGAAACCCTAATACGAATCGTTAACTAGAAATTTAGGCGAAACAACGAGCTAGTTAACAATTTAACTAAAGTGTAACGGAAATACAACCTTTGTAGATCCGGTGCTCCACCTCCATAGCTCCATGATGATGTCTCCTCGCTACGATCATCGGATCCCGGGCTCTAGTGTCGGCTTCATCGGAGAATGGACGGGCTAGGTCATCGACTACGACGCCGAAGATGATCTACGTCGAGGCATCACTAGATCAAGCTCCACCTTCACCAAGCCATGAAAACTTCTGAAGGAAACACCCTATACTACTTGGCAAGAGGTAGAGGATGAAGAAATAGGAGGTGGGTTCACTTTGGAATTGGATTTCTCACTCATTTCATCAAGTTGACATTGATAGAGGCAAGCTTGCTTCAATGTTGAAGATGAAGAAGAAGAAGAAAGAATATATGATAAGTTTTATAATAAGAATAATAAAATCATTCTTATCATAATCAGGAACCATGGTCAAGTGTAGAGAACTAACTAAGGTTAAATGAATGGTTAGGGTTAATGAGATGAAGACAAAAGGGTTTCTTTGGTCAAAGCTTCATGAAGCTTCAACAAGCTTCATGAAAGAAAGAAACCTTTTTGTTTTTCTTTTCTCTTATCTTTAATCCAAAAACAAATAAATAAATGAATGAATAATCAAATAAAAACCCTAACCATTTATTTAAACAAGGTTTAATTCTTTACACAAACCCTAGCAATCATGTATCATCAAACATGATACAAACATGTGCACCAAAATATATCACATATACAATGTGCACAAACAAGTGAGAGAAACCATTTAAAGTGAACCAATACTAGTTAATGCAAAGTAATATATCAAATATATAATTATGCATTAAATCATTAAATCAACACTTGATTTAACGATCCGGTCATATCGCATATAACCGACTGATATCCAATGTATCGGCTTATCGAATCAACCCTCGATTCGATAACTAGGTTATATCGCATATAACCATTCGATACATTCATCGCGAGAATAGAATACGGTATCACATACACGCATTATTCTCGGTCCCGCACATATCTCATATGCGCTCCTATTTCGTTTCGCTTGAGCCAGGAAACCTCTGTGTAGGACTCTAAAGACTCGTCAATACGCCGGCAGCAGGTGATGATCATATCAAACACCCACAAGCCGCAAGCGGTCTGCTAAACGTAACGGCCACCCGGGTATTGAGCGATCAGAAGAACGACGAGCAAGCCCGCTCACACTCCTGTGAATCCAACCAGTAACACTTACCGCACCGGTCTGATCGTCTGATATGTCGCTGTCACGACCCGAAAGTAAAGAACGTGACTGGCACTTAGATTACGAGACGTCTAAAGGCGTACCGTAACCTAAGTCAGCCAAAACCCAGAAAATCTAAACCAAAATCAAAAGAGAGTGAAGGAAAACCTTAAATGAAAACGTTTTTTTTTTTAAATCAATTGAGTTGCAAAGAATCCCTTTTTAAAACATCAAAAATTTCTGAAAATTTCGGCAGAGTCTCCCCTGTATTTTCTATCCCCAAAAATGGGTACAACAAGATAATACATATGAAATCATAAAAATGGCATCCCCAAGCGGGAGCTAGCTCTTCGCCCAAGGCGGATCACAACCACATGCAATATATATAAGCAATACTAAGAAAAGAGCAGAAGAAACCCAAAATATCAGAAAACGCAACGCCGGCTCAAGTGAGCTCGACCCAAAAGAAACCACAAATATACATATCTCTCATTCTCATCACTAGGTCGCATATACAATACAAGTGGTAGATGGAGAATACTAGATACAATGATAAAGCAAAAAGGAATAAAGTATACTCGCAACCCACCTACGGGCGATGTCGCGAGTCTGAGCAAAAGAAACTGATGACAAGATAGCCCGCCGCTACGAGACTGACGGGTCCGACCTGCAAGACACTGTGGCACAACGGGGGTGAGTTGCCAGCTCGTGAGTAAATATAACATCTAATAAGGCAATCGTAAGAATGCACGCAATGCACCACAACATGTATGTCCATATGTGATATAATAACTCTAGTATGCATGCACAGGTATGCAATATCTTTTCTAACTCTTTAAGTGTTTAGAATGTTAAAGTTACTGCATTCTTAACTTTTAGAAAATGAATGTCTGTATAATAGCTAAATATCATCAAGAAATCATCTGGAAACCCGTGTCAAGCATCGACACCAAATAGGAATCATATCTGTCTCAATATCGGGCTCCGTCAGTCCGGATCGGCCCATATCATAAATCTCACGACAACGGTCGGTATCCTCCGGATATCCGCCGCGCCAGACATCACCGGTAGGTAGTCTTCCCCTGCCAGGCTCATCGTCTACAACTCGATCTTCTTGCCCCGGGGTACCATACCGGGCCCACCATGTACCCGAGACGGTTCATCCACTCCTCGAATCGGGTCTCGAAATCCAACAGAAAACATGAAAACTCATGGTGGACGACACAGACATCACGAGAAAACCGCAACTTTGTTTTGAAAATGATAAATCTAAGGTTTTGTTAAATTCTTGCGGTTTTCCCCAAAAATCCAGAAATCACAGAAAAACTGAAATCATCAAGAAAATCATAGTGTCCACATGTTATATATAATAAATGTCTATGATATCAATGTATATGATGTGAGTTTTAGTAGCAATCTATATAAATATGATGTTAATGCGAGGTATATGCATGCTATGCAATTTCATATATCATGTTTGAATGCAAATAGCGATATTAAGTTAAACAGGTTTTCTAGTGTACGTGGCATGGCAATTACCAAAGGCGTGTGTGTCACATGAATAGTGCGCGTGCAATCGATGCCAATGGTAATGTGTTCGTGTCCTACGAAATGATATCGCGTATGTATATATGAACGTCATATGAATGTCCATGCAATCTAGTATAGGGTTAGCTGTGAGGGTATGCCATGTATATAAATGGATAAGCTAGCTAACAATATAATTAATGCATAAAGTAGGGTAATCCTAACTAGGGAGGGGGGCGCCTCGCGCCATCCAGACGATTCCCCCCGTAGATGAATATATCTACTCACCAGAAATCCCCGCTAATCTGATCCGGCCACCGCTTTGCCTTTTCGCGCCGTATCCGAAGTTTCCCCGACCGATCCTAAATTTGCACAACACCAAGTATAAGATTACATAACCCTAAACGATGCAAGTCACATTATACAAATATCGACGCTCACAAATTAAACATAGCATGCACTCGGTGCACGGAAAAACGCACGAAAATCGCTAATTTTTAGCTAAAATCGTCATTTCAGGGAAATCGACAAAACTACAACCCGACTAGACGAAACCCCACGTTCGCGCACTCTAAAAATCCTATACGAAGCTAATAATATCGCTAACCTAGCGCAATTTGAACGCATACTATTTTTCGTAAAAATCTAGTAAGCGATTTTCAAACCAAATCGATACAAACGTTGAAATTTGTCGTTTTAGCGAGCATACCAATACACAATTAACCACTCCAATCACCTAGATAACCATCCCTAACATAATCCCACCATTATGCTACAAGCCCTAATTTCTAAAATCAAAACCTTCTCTTGATTTTTCCTAATCAAACATTTACTAGTAAACTAATATTTATAATTGAAATTCTAACACAATTAAACCTCAAGTAAGCAAACTAGTTTAGGATTTTCACCTCTCAAGCTTGAACCCTAGCTTGATCAAGTCTCCAAGAAGCCTCCTTTCATCATGTTTTTGAACGAATTTGGGTTGAAGAGAGAAGGGATTAGGGTTAAGCTTTGAATGGAGGTGGAAATTGTGGATTTTTCTTGAATTTTTTTGCAAGAAATGAAGCCAAATGGAGTGAGGAAGTGGGGAAAACTGCAGGTGAAGGGGTCAGCCAGCAGGTGGAGGAGAGAGTTTGGGAAATTTGGAGAAGATTCTAGGTCCAAAACACCCCCATGTTATCATTTAATGCATTTCTTTTCAACATTTTACAAAAAAACCCTTATTTTACCTCATTTTCTCATTAAATTTCCAACCCAAAAACTAAAAATGTGAAAGTCATGACACAATTTTATTAACACCATATTTTAGCTTATAAAGACTCCTAATTAAGAAATTTACCTAATTAAATTTGTATTTATCCCTAATTAAATGTATTTAAAAAGGCTTAAAATAATAAAAAAAGAATTAATTACGGAAAAAAATTTATTTAACTAGAAAATTATAAATGACATTTTAGTGACAAAATTATAGTAATATCTTATTTAAATTTTGTATAATTAGGTCTATAATGAAAAATATCAATTTTGACTTTTTACGGAAAAAGCCGAAAAATTAGCCGTTTGCCGAAAAACCGCCTAAACGATTTTCGAAGGGTTACAATCTTCCCCCCTTAAAGAAATTCGGTCCCCGAATTAGAATTTAACTACGCGTACCTTCAAAAAGATGGGGATATCTCTTCCTCATCTCGACCTCGGTCTCCCAGGTGACCTCCTCGCTGTTCGGGCCACGCCAAAGGACTTTGACAGACGGTATGACCTTCGACCTCAATTTCTTCACCTGCCGATCCAAGATGATAACCGGCTGCTCGGTGAAAGAAAGGTCACTCTCTAACTGCATCGTCTGGTGTTGAATCGCCTGGGAAGGATCATGAAGGTACTTGCGGAGCATCGAGACATGGAATACGGGGTGAACATCGGGGAAGCTGGGCGGAAGAGCTAACTGATAAGCGACTAGACCAACACGCTCTAGGATCTCGAAAGGACCAACATATCTAGGACTCAGTTTCCCTTTCCGCCCAAATCTCATCACACCCTTCATCGGAGAGACCTTCAGGAAAACATGATCGCCAACAGCGAACTCGAGTCGGCGACGACGCCTGTCAGCATAAGATTTCTGCCTGCTCTGTGCCGCTCTCATCCTGTCCCGAATCAGCTGTATTTTCTCGGTCGTCTCCTGTACGATCTGAGGCCCCAAAATACTGCTCTCCCTGAGCTCTGTCCAACATACAGGCGATCGACATCTCCTCCCATATAAAGCATCGAACGGTGCCATCTGTATCGTCTCCTGGAAACTATTATTGTAGGAAAACTCGATCAAAGGCAAATGACGATCCCAGCTACCACCGAAATCCAAAACACAAGCTCTGAGCATGTCCTCAAGAGTCTGAATAGTACGCTCCGACTGACCGTCAGTCTGCGGATGAAAGGCTGTGCTAAAACTCAATCGGTTGCCCAAAGCTTCCTGGAGTTTCTGCCACAATCGGTTGGTAAACTGGGTGCCACGGTCGGACACGATGCAAGTCGGAACACCATGCAGTCGCACTATCTCATCAATATAAACCTGGGCGTACTGAGAAAATCCAAAAGTGGTCTTTACTGGCAGAAAGTGAGCTGCTTACGTCAGTCGATCCACAATCACCCAAATAGAGTCATACCCTCGACTGGTCCTGGGTAGACCCACAACGAAGTCCATGGAGACCTGCTCCCACTTCCACTCAGGGATGGGCAAAGGCTGTAACTCGCCGGCTGGCCTCTGGTGCTCAGCCTTGACTTGCTGACAAGTCAGGCATCTCGACACAAAGTCTGTAATATCCTTCTTCATCCCGTCCCACCAGTAAACCTCTCTCAAATCACGGTACATCTTGGTGGAACCTGGGTGAACACTGTATACTGATCTATGTGCCACCTCGAGAATATCACGCCTCAATCCCTCTGAATCTGGCACGCACAGTCGAGTCCCAAAGCGAAGTATCCCCTGATCATCAATCACGAACTCAGAAACTCTGCCCTGCCGAATCTGCTCAATGATATCTAAGATACGGGCATCGCCGGACTGTACCTCGCGGATACGGTCAAGTAACTGTGGGCGTGCTCTGAAATGGGCCAGCTGTCCTCCTGTAGGAGTAAACTCGAACTGCACTCTGCTATCACATAAAACCTGCCAATCCGCCGTCGACTGCATCTGTGCTGCGCTCAAACAAGATAAGCTACCTCCGGGCCTCCTACTCAAAGCATCTGCCACCATATTCGCCTTGCCCGGATGGTATAAAATCTCGCAGTCATAATCCTTCACCACCTCCATCCAACGGCGCTGTCTCAGGTTCAGGTCTCGCTGCTGGAAAATATACTTCAAACTCTTGTGGTCAGTGAATATCTGGCACGACTCACCGTATAGGTAATGTCTCCAGATCTTAAGTGCAAATACCACTGCAGCCATCTCTAAATCATGGGTGGGGTAGTTCTGTTCGTGTTTCCTCAGCTGCCGAGAAGCATACGCGATGACTCTGTCGTGCTGCATCAATACACAGCCCAGCCCCACTCTAGAAGCATCACAATATACCACGAACCCGCCTGATCCTGAAGGCAATGCTAACACTGGAGCAGTAGTCAGACGAGTCTTCAACTGCTGAAAGCTATCCTCACATGCCTGTGTCCAATCAAAAGGAACCCCCTTCCGGGTCAACCCGGTCAACGGTGCAGCAATGCGGGAGAAATCCTGGACGAAACGTCGATAATAGCCGGCCAGACCTAGAAAGCTGCGAACCACTGTGACTGATACCGGTCTAGGCCAACGCTGAACTGCCTCGATCTTCTTCGGGTCCATGCAAATACCATCTCTCGTCACCACATGACCCAAGAAGTCGACACTGTCTAGCCAGAATGCGCACTTGGAGAATTTGGCTAACAGCTGATGCTCCCTCAAAGTCTGCAATGTGATACGTAAGTGCTGCTCATGCTCCTCCCGGCTCCGAGAATAAACCAAGATGTCGTCAATGAACACAATAATGAACTGATCGAGATACGGCCTGAATACGCGGTTCATCAAATCCATAAAAGCTGCCGGGGCATTGGTGAGCCCGAACGACATCACCAAGAACTCGTAATGACCATAACGAGTACGGAAGGCAGTCTTCGGAATATCCTCCTTCCGAACCCGCAACTGGTGATAACCTGATCATAAATCAACCTTCGAGAAAAACCCTGCACCCTGGAGCTGATCAAATAAGTCATCAATGCGGGGTAGGGGATACCTGTTCCGCACAGTAACTCGGTTCAACTGACGATAATCAATGCATAAGCGCATACTTCCGTCCTTCTTCTTAACAAACAAGACGGGAGCGCCCCAAGGTGACACACTCGGTCGGATAAGCCCTTTGTCCAGCAAGTACTGTAACTGATCCTTTAGCTCTCTCAGCTCCGCCGGGGCCATCCGATAAGGAGGTATAGAAATAGGCCCCGTGCCGGGGATCAAGTCAATACAGAACTCAATCTCGCGCTCTGGTGGCAGACCAGGCAGCTCGTCAGGGAATACATCAGGAAACTCTCTCACAACAGGGACCTGGTTCAACGGAACCTCAGTAGAGCTAGTATCACAAACATAGGCTAAGAATCCCTGACACCCTTTCCTTAAGAGCTGACCAGCGCGAAGAGAAGAAATCAAGCTGGGAAGGGTAGCGCTACGATCTCCCTGAATAATAAGAACCGACTCACCAGGAAAACTGAATCTGACTGCTTTTTCACGGCAGTCCACGGATGCATAACAGGTGGCTAGCCAGTCCATACCAAGAAGAACGTCAAAGTCTAGCATATCGAGGAGAATCAAATCTACTGAAGAATCTCTCTCCCCGATACGAACGGAACAAGATCGGTATACAAAACGGGCAACAAAAGACTCGCCTACCGGGGTAATAACGACAAGCGGCTGATCTAACGAACAAGACTCTCGGCCCAACCTCGGTGCAAAATACGTGGAAACATAGGAATGTGTGGAGCCTGGATCAAATAATACCCGTGCATTAAAAGAACATACTGGCAGAGTACCTGTCACGACGGCATTGGATGCCTGTGCATCCTGAGGAGTCAACGCGAACACTCGGGCCTGTCCACCACTAATAGCTGGCTGTCCTCTGCCTCTACCTCGGCCTCTGCCTCTGCCTCTGTCGCCTCGTCCTCTCTGAACCGGACCGCCACGCCCACGGCCTCTAGAAGCATCTGGCTGGCGTGAAGCATCATCAGAAGGAGGAAGTAAAGCTCTCTGCGAAGGTGGTGAAGGTGGTAAAGTCACATGCGGGACTGTCGCCGCGCCCGGACGTCCCATGGTACAGTCTCTGACACGGTGATACTGACTCCCACACCGAAAACATCCTGGAGACGACTGCTGGGTCTGTGGATATGAACCAAATAACTGACCTCGTCTCAATCCTCTGCCTCCGCCATCTCCCCGAAATAATCTATCACGATGTCTGCCCATCTGCCGCTGAGCTGGCGTATCAGTACGGATCCTCTTCGGCCCAGAAGCGACCGGAGTCTCAGAAATACGCTCCTCCAAAAGTAAGGCTGCGTCCATCGCGGCTGCGTATGTATCAAAGTGCTGGGTGCCGATGGCAAGGAATAGCTGTGTATCAAGCCCTCGTACAAACCTCTTTATCCTCTTCTCTTCTGTGTCGACTAGGTGCGGAGCATATCGAGACAACTGGGTAAACTGTATATCATACTCCGACACTGTCATCCCCGGAGTCTTGCGCAAAGACTCAAAACTACGGGCTCGAGCATCTCGAACACTCTCCGGAAGAAAACGGGCAAGAAATGCAGCTGTAAACTCATCCCAGGTCATAGAAGGCAGACCTGTAGCTCGGCCTCTCTCTACTGAGTCGTACCATGTCTGGGCAAGACCCTCCAGACGAAAACTCGCAAACTCCACCAATCTATCCTCAGAACACCTCAACGAACGGCCAATCCGTGCCATCCTATCGAGAAATGCCTGTGGGTCCTCTGTCGCATCTGTACCGGTAAAAGCTGGAGGTCTCAATCTCATGAACTCCTGTAGTGAAACAGGGATAGTCTCCGTAGTAGCAGCAGGAGTGACCATCTGTGCAGCAGGTACGATCGTGGTCTGTAAGGTGGAAGGAACGTCCTCGGATCTCTGTGCCCGGCTGGACTCAACTAAAGATCCCATCATCTGCCGCAACTCTTGCATGCCGGCCTCTAATCTGGCAATACGGTCTGGATAAGGCGGATCAGTAGGACCCTGAGGGGTAGGAGTATCCTCCCGCTCGATCCTCGCCTCAGACGGGCCCGCCTGAATCTCATCCCTAGCGGCAGCCCGCTGAGCTCTCGTAGTCTTTGGCGGCATCGAAGCTGGAATAAGAAATAGAACTGATAAGGACATTGCAATTGAATCAAGGAATGCAAGGAATCAAGAAAGGAAATACAAGCAATTATGTCCTAAGGTTACTTAGGCGGAGTACCGTATCGTAAGTATGCCGCGGATCATACCCACGCTACGCCACTCTGCTTAAGTCACCTACTCCATCTACCAAGGTCGTCCTACACTCAGAAAGGTAAAACCTACGCTCTGATACCAACTTTGTCACGACCCGAAAGTACGGAACGTGACTGGCACTTAGATTACGAGACGTCTAAAGGCGTACCGTAACCTAAGTCAGCCAAAACCCAGAAAATCTAAACCAAAATCAAAAGAGAGTGAAGGAAAACCTTAAATGAAAACGTTTTTTTTTTAAATCAATTGAGTTGCAAAGAATCCCTTTTTAAAACATCAAAAATTTCTGAAAATTTCGGCAGAGTCTCCCCTGTATTTTCTATCCCCAAAAATGGGTACAACAAGATAATACATATGAAATCATAAAAATGGCATCCCCAAGCGGGAGCTAGCTCTTCGCCCAAGGCGGATCACAACCACATGCAATATATATAAGCAATACTAAGAAAAGAGCAGAAGAAACCCAAAATATCAGAAAACGCAACGCCGGCTCAAGTGAGCTCGACCCAAAAGAAACCACAAATATACATATCTCTCATTCTCATCACTAGGTCGCATATACAATACAAGTGGTAGATGGAGAATACTAGATACAATGATAAAGCAAAAAGGAATAAAGTATACTCGCAACCCACCTACGGGCGATGTCGCGAGTCTGAGCAAAAGAAACTGATGACAAGATAGCCCGCCGCTACGAGACTGACGGGTCCGACCTGCAAGACACTGTGGCACAACGGGGGTGAGTTGCCAGCTCGTGAGTAAATATAACATCTAATAAGGCAATCGTAAGAATGCACGCAATGCACCACAACATGTATGTCCATATGTGATATAATAACTCTAGTATGCATGCACAGGTATGCAATATCTTTTCTAACTCTTTAAGTGTTTAGAATGTTAAAGTTACTGCATTCTTAACTTTTAGAAAATGAATGTCTGTATAATAGCTAAATATCATCAAGAAATCATCTGGAAACCCGTGTCAAGCATCGACACCAAATAGGAATCATATCTGTCTCAATATCGGACTCCGTCAGTCCGGATCGGCCCATATCATAAATCTCACGACAACGGTCGGTATCCTCCGGATATCCGCCGCGCCACACATCACCGGTAGGTAGTCTTCCCCTGCCAGGCTCATCGTCTACAACTCGATCTTCTTGCCCCGGGGTACCATACCGGGCCCACCATGTACCCGAGACGGTTCATCCACTCCTCGAATCGGGTCTCGAAATCCAACAGAAAACATGAAAACTCATGGTGGACGACACAGACATCACGAGAAAACCGCAACTTTGTTTTGAAAATGATAAATCTAAGGTTTTGTTAAATTCTTGCGGTTTTCCCCAAAAATCCAGAAATCACAGAAAAACTGAAATCATCAAGAAAATCATAGTGTCCACATGTTATATATAATAAATGTCTATGATATCAATGTATATGATGTGAGTTTTAGTAGCAATCTATATAAATATGATGTTAATGCGAGGTATATGCATGCTATGCAATTTCATATATCATGTTTGAATGCAAATAGCGATATTAAGTTAAACAGGTTTTCTAGTGTACGTGGCATGGCAATTACCAAAGGCGTGTGTGTCACATGAATAGTGCGCGTGCAATCGATGCCAATGGTAATGTGTTCGTGTCCTACGAAATGATATCGCGTATGTATATATGAACGTCATATGAATGTCCATGCAATCTAGTATAGGGTTAGCTGTGAGGGTATGCCATGTATATAAATGGATAAGCTAGCTAACAATATAATTAATGCATAAAGTAGGGTAATCCTAACTAGGGAGGGGGGCGCCTCGCGCCATCCAGACGATTCCCCCCGTAGATGAATATATCTACTCACCAGAAATCCCCGCTAATCTGATCCGGCCACCGCTTTGCATTTTCGCGCCGTATCCGAAGTTTCCCCGACCGATCCTAAATTTGCACAACACCAAGTATAAGATTACATAACCCTAAACGATGCAAGTCACATTATACAAATATCGACGCTCACAAATTAAACATAGCATGCACTCGGTGCGCGGAAAAACGCACGAAAATCGCTAATTTTTAGCTAAAATCGTCATTTCGGGGAAATCGACAAAACTACAACCCGACTAGACGAAACCCCACATTCGCGCACTCTAAAAATCCTATACGAAGCTAATAATATCGCTAACCTAGCGCAATTTGAACGCATACTATTTTTCGTAAAAATCTAGTAAGCGATTTTCAAACCAAATCGATACAAACGTTGAAATTTGTCGTTTTAGCGAGCATACCAATACACAATTAACCACTCCAATCACCTAGATAACCATCCCTAACATAATCCCACCATTATGCTACAAGCCCTAATTTCTAAAATCAAAACCTTCTCTTGATTTTTCCTAATCAAACATTTACTAGTAAACTAATATTTAGAATTGAAATTCTAACACAATTAAACCTCAAGTAAGCAAACTAGTTTAGGATTTTCACCTCTCAAGCTTGAACCCTAGCTTGATCAAGTCTCCAAGAAGCCTCCTTTCATCATGTTTTTGAACGAATTTGGGTTGAAGAGAGAAGGGATTAGGGTTAAGCTTTGAATGGAGGTGGAAATTGTGGATTTTTCTTGAATTTTTTTGCAAGAAATGAAGCCAAATGGAGTGAGGAAGTGGGGAAAACTGCAGGTGAAGGGGTCGGCCAGCAGGTGGAGGAGAGAGTTTGGGAAATTTGGAGAAGATTCTAGGTCCAAAACACCCCCATGTTATCATTTAATGCATTTCTTTTCAACATTTTACAAAAAAACCCATATTTTACCTCATTTTCTCATTAAATTTCCAACCCAAACACTAAAAATGTGAAAGTCATGACACAATTTTATTAAAACCATATTTTAGCTTATAAAGACTCCTAATTAAGAAATTTACCTAATTAAATTTGTATTTATCCCTAATTAAATGTATTTAAAAAGGCTTAAAATAATAAAAAAATAATTAATTACGAAAAAAAATTTATTTAACTAGAAAATTATAAATGACATTTTAGTGACAAAATTATAGTAATATCTTATTTAAATTTTGTATAATTAGGTCTATAATGAAAAATATCAATTTTGACTTTTTACGGAAAAAGCCGAAAAATTAGCCGTTTGCCGAAAAACTGCCTAAACGATTTTCGAAGGGTTACAGTCGCATACCTCGCCTAGGGGTGGTAAACGTCAGACCCCAATAGCTCGATATGAGGTCTATAACTATTCGAGAAACTACTGGTAACACTTACCAGTAAATCTCAGCAACCCTGGCCAGGGATTTCCGGTTATAGCAAATCGAACACAGCGCAACATCAACCCCCTATACCGGGAGAGACGAATCCCCTCCTATCGCTCATTGCCTCCATGTGATTCGGGACTGTACCCAAAAACCACCGTTTTGCACGCCCTCTTGGACGTGGTAAGATGGAAATCAAAGCACAGTGGGAACCACACAAGACTCTATGACGATCTCGGGTCAACAGACTACTCTGTACCAGTGTCACCAGAGAACTGCCATCTGACGTAAGGTATAATACCATCTGGGAGTTCTCGGCGAGTCCGTCCAGTGTACCCAGTCTCCACTGAGCACCCGTATATCATCTCTGATGTCAAACACCAATGGATATGAGATCATCCATCGCCCATCTGTATGGGTCGAGAAGGTATACGCTAGTCTACTCTGGTATATCGATGCCATGTCTCGATGTACCCACGACTAGGGACTTTGAAGGATGTACTTATGGACTACCATGTCCCCACTAGTATGATCCGCATCATAGTCCAGGTAGTCAAGTACACATCCTAGGGGCTTTACCAACATGTAACAGAGAGACACCCAGTATACACGTTAAGGTAAAGAGCAACCAGATAGCATACTATCATGTCGAGCAAGAAAGTCCTCCCTATATATGTCCCAGCATCCACTACAATATACATCCTATGTATAGTAATGGCCTCTAGGGCATACATATAACTAACACCTTATTCGATGGGGAAAGAGTCGAGATCCCTTCACCAGGAGTGACCTCTTTAGCGAAACTAGAAAAGCCTCAAAAACACTGCTTTTCAAAATCACTTGTTTCTACAACGATATCAAGTTCATTACGCTCATGGTTTTCTGAAAAACCTGTGTAGCCCTCCGTCATTTCAGATAAATAATATTTAGTATTCGTGCTATGTATGTTGACTTAGTCAAGGAGTAGTATACGGTAGCTAAATAGTGTTTATCTGCTAAAACATGAGATGTGATTGGATTAGGGTAGTAGTACGGCCTTGTTGACTTAGTCGAGGGTCGTACGAGTGGGTTTAATTCAATCGGGAAATGTACGGGTTGAACTTGACTTGCGATTTATGGTTTGTTGACTTAGTCAAGATCATAGATCGCTAGAGGCAAAAGCATTATCGGGAATTTCAAGTATTGAAATTTGCAATGAGATTGCATATCTCCTATGAGATAGTTGGATCCCGATACCTACTGCGAGTAACAGTTACTCCTGGGACAGTTTTACACAGGACAATTAGCCGATAAAGTAGGTGTCTAGGAAGGTGTTAACGGGGTTATTCCTCTGGGAAAACGAGGTTTATTTTAATTAGGTCCGTGCGAAAGCACGGGGAACCTCCCTCAAGTACCAACACTGATCTGGCTGAAAGCTTGACGAAATTGTAGGGTGTAATTAATCCCGGCTAATCTTACCTTTTAGGGTTTGAAGGAAGATTTGATAAAAACTGTGGGAGACATCCTGATTAGATAAGATAATAACCAATCTATTCTTGCATGAGCATACGCTAAGGTGTTCCTTCTCTCTCTCTCTAGGTAGCGACCATGTCAGGCCTTAATCAAGATAATAATATTGATGTATTGACTGAACCCGCTTATTATACTGAGCAGGGGATCGTTGGTCCCGTTCTTTCTTATAAGAGTTATAAGAGTGAGCAGGAAATAGGAGAATATCTGGATTCTCATGCCGCCCAAACGAAGAACAAGCATGCTGATGCATCTTCTTCGGATGTGTTAGTTATTGAGAACTGTTTCTCAGTTCACCCTACTTCCTGGGTATTAGATACCGGATCGGGATCACATATATGTAAATTGTTACGTAGGCTACGTAAAGGTAGAGAACTGGGAAGGGGTGATAATTCCGTACAAGTTGGGAATGGTGCAAGTATTGCAGCCAAAGCAGTTGGCGAATATCACCTTGTATTACCAAGTAGTAATACATTGATTCGGAAAGAGTGCTATTATATACCGAACATGGTGTGCAACATTATATTAGTTTCTTTATTAAGTAAAGAAGGATATAATTTTGTAATACAGGATAATGTTATGAATATCTTCCTAAATCAAAAGTTGATGGGATCAGGCTCGTTACATAATGGCATATTCATTCTCAATCAAAATACAGTCCTTAATATACAAAACACAAATAAAAGGAAGAGTTCAGAAATGAACGAATCCTTCTTCTGGCATTGTAGACTTGGTCATATCAATGCAACACGGCTAGCTAAGTTACATAAGGATGGATATTTGAATCCGTTCGAATTATCATCTTAGGATACTTGCCATTCATATCTTAAAGGAAAAATGACCAAAACTCCGTTTAGTGGACCCGGAGAAAGAGTTACGGAACTCTTAGGACTGGTACATAGTGATGTATGCGGTCCGATGTCTACATATGCCAGGAACGGTTCTTCCTACTTCATTACATTCACTGATGATCTCTCTAGATACGGACATGTGTTCCTGATGAAACACAAGTCTGAAGCTTTTGAGAAATTCAGAGAATATAAGCAGGAAGTAGAGAACCAAACAGGCCAAAGTATTAAGATCATTCGATCTGATCGAGGAGGAGAATACTTAAGCAATGAGTTCCTAGATTATCTAAAGGAGAATGGGATTCTCTCTCAGCTTACTCCTCCTTATACACCACAGCACAACGGTGTATCGGAGCGGAGGAATCGCACCCTATTAGATATGGTACGCTCTATGATGAGTGATGCTGAGTTACCTGTTTCCTTTTGAGGGGATGCGCTTGAGACAGCCATATACCTATTGAATCTAGTTCCATCTAAATCTGTACCTACCACACCATATGAGATATGGTGTGGGAAGAGACCATATTTTTAAAGAGTTAAGATATGGGGTTGTCCGGCCTATGTCAAAAGGCAAAATCCGGAAAAACTCGAGGCACGATCAGTTCTTTGCAAGTATGTGGGATATCCAAAGATTTCTCAAGGATATTTTTTCTACCATGCTGAGGAACAAAAAGTGTTTGTTGCTCAACATGCCACCTTTTTAAAAAAGGAATTTCTTGCAAAAGAAATTAGTGGCAAACAGGTAGAGCTGGAAGAGGTTCCAGCACCACAAACTACAACTGATGATTTATTGGAACCAGAGGATTCAATAGTACCCAATGAACCCCAACCTCTCCGTCGATCTAGTAGGGTTTCTTATCCACCTGAGAGATACTACGGTTTTCTCTTCGATGGTGGAAGTGAGGATTGCATCATGGAAGATGATGACTCGACTAGTTTCGAGCAGGCCATCACGAGTGGTGACTTTGTGAAGTGGCTGGATCCAATGCGATCTAAGAAGGAATCCATGTACACCAACAAAGTATGGACTTTGGAAGTTGCTCCTGAAGGGGTAAAACCTATTGGGACCAAATGGATTTTTAAAAAGAAAATTGGTGTAGATGGAAATGTTGAGACTTTCAAAGCTAGACTTGTTGCAAAGGGTTTTCGTCAACGACCAGGTATGGATTATGACGAAACCTTTTCTCCAGTGGCTATGCTTAAGTCCATTCGGATCTTACTTGCCATTGCTGCATACCATGACTACGAAATCTGGCAAATGGATGTTAAGACCGCCTTTCTAAACGGTGATTTAGAAGAGTGCGTGTACATGACTCAGCCAGAGGGCTTCGTAGATAGTGGGAGCAACGGATAGGTGTGCAAACTTCTTAAATCCATCTATGGGTTAAAGCAAGCATCGTGGAGTTGGAACATCTGCTTTGATGTTGTAGTCAAAGAGTTTGACTCCATCAAAAACGTAGATGAGCCTTGTATCTATAAGAAGGTTGCAGAGAGTAAAGTAGTCTTCCTCGTATTGTACGTCGATGACATACTCTTGATAGGAAATGATATTCCTATGCTGCAATCAGTCAAGCTCTTCTTATCACAAAGATTCTCAATGAAAGGTCTAGGTGATGCCTCCTGCATATTGGGAATTATGATCTATAGAGATAGATCTAAACGGATACTGGGATTGTCCCAATCCAGGTACATTGACACCATACTAAAGAGGTTTAGTATGGAAGAATCAAAGTGTGGAAACCAACCCACGATCTCTAGACTCACTCTCTCCAAAGAGATGTATCCCAAGACTGATTTGGAGAGAGCTCGCATGCAAGGGATACCCTATGCTTCGGCAGTCGGCTCTATCATGTATGCGATGCTATGTACCAGACCCGATGTAGCATACTCACTAAGTGTAGTGAGTAGGTATCAAGCAGATCCAAGAGAGAGTCACTGGATAGCTGTGAAGAACATTCTCAAGTACTTGAGAAGAACTAAGGAGATGTTCTTATTGTATGGTAACGGGGAACTCCAGGTGGAGTCCTTTACCGATTCGAGCTTACAAAGTGATAAGGACGACTCTAAGTCGCACTCGGGATTTATCTTTACCCTCAATGGAAGGGCGGTGTGTTGGAAGAGTTCCAAACAGGATACCGTTGCAGACACGACGATGGAGGCTGAATACATTGCCGCCAACGATGCTGCCAAAGAGGCTGTCTGGATAAAGAAGTTCATTACTGAACTTAGTATGGTTCTATCCATTGAGCATCCAATACCTTTGTATTGCGATAACAATGGAGCTGTGGCTTTGGCCAAGGAACCCAGGTCCCATCAGAAGTCCAGACATATTCTGAGGCGGTATCACCTGATCAGGGAGATAGTTGATCGCCGGGAGATCGAGGTTAGGAGAGTTGATATGAAGGACAACACTGCGGATCCACTCACGAAGGCCATTCCTCAGATACAGTTTGAGAGATTATTCGGGATTCTAGGTATGAGATACTACAACAGCCGGCCTTAGTGCAAGAGGGAGATAGTTAGTTATATATATGCCCTAGTGGCCATTGTTGTACATATGATGTATATTATAATGGATGCTTGGATATATATAGAGAGGACTTTCTTGCTCGTCATGATACTATTCTATTTGATTTCACTTTATCTTAACATGTTGACTTATATTAGTTTACTGTCTTACTCTCACATGTTGATAAAGCTATTAGGATATGTACTCGACTACTAGGACTGTGATGAGATCATACTAGTTGGGCCAGGGTGTCAATGAGTACATCCTATAACTGTTCCTCGTCGTGGGTGTATCGAGACAGGGCATCGATACACCAGAGTAGACTAGCGTATACGCATCTTGACCCATATGATGGGCGATGGATGATCACATATCCATCGGTGTTTGACATCAAGGATAGTGTACGGGTGCTCAGTGGAGACTGGGTACATTGGACGGACTCGCTGAGAACTCCCAGATGGTATTATACCTCACGTCAGATGGCAGTTCTCCGATGACACTGGTACAGGGTAGTCCGTAGACCCGAGATCGTCATAGAGTCTTGTGTGATTCCCGCTATGCTTTGATTTCCACCTTACCACGTCAAAGTGGGCGTGCAAAACGGTGGCTTTTAGGTACAGTCCCGAATCACATGGAGGCAATGAGCGATAGGAGGGGATTCATCACTCCCGGTATATGGAGTTGATGTTGTGCTGTGTTCGATTGGCTATAACTGGAAGTCCCTGGCCAGGGCGGATATTAAGTACTACCGGTAAGAGTTATCAGTAGGTTCTCGACCTATTATGAGCCTCACATCGACACGACTTATCGGTTACTGGGGTCTGACGTATACCACCCCTAGACTAGATATGCAACATATCAGACGAAGAGACCGGACTGTACGGGAGTGTTACTGATTGGATTCACAGGAGAATGTACAGGCTTGCTTGTTGATCTTCTGATCTGTCAATACTTGGGTGGCTGTTACGTTTAGCTGACCGCTTGCAGCTTGTGGGTGTTTGATATGATCATCACCTGCTACCGACGTATTGACGATTCTTTAGAGTCCTAAACAAAGGTTTCTTGACTCAGGCGAAACGGAGTAGGAGCACATATGTGATATGTGCAGGACCGAGGATAATACGTTATGAGATACCGTATTATATTCTCGCGATATTTTGATATGAGCCGGGTCATCGGATCAAGTGTTGATTCGATGAATCGGTACATGATATATTAGTCAGTTACATTCGATATAGCCGGATTGTCGAATCAAGTGTTGATTCGATAATTTAATGTATAATTATATATATATGATATATTACTTTACATTATCTAATATTGGCTGGCTTTATTGATTCATTTTCTCACCGGATAATACATTGATATATATGCGATATATGTTAATTGTATTATTTTCTTTTGTTACAAAATATATTATATATGTGATATATAATATTGTAACATGTTATAATTACTAATGCAACATGATTAGTGGAGATTAAACATGGTTAAGGTTTGATTTGGGTTAGCTTATTCATGAAGCTTCTAGAAGCTTTTCTTTTGTTTCTTGCAAAGATATTATGATGGATATTTTGTGAAATATTTTCATTACCCAAACCACACCCTTAACCTTAGTTAACTCTCTACAATGGTTTTCCTTGTCATCTTTGACCATGGTTGCATTTGTAATCATATATCATTTTTCATTATTCATCACAAAAGGAATTATTCATTCATCTTCTTCTTCTTCCTCCTTGCAAAGCTTTCTAGCTTTGAGATTTGTGATGAATTAGTGTGAGAATTTGATAATAAAAGAGAGCATAAATCCTACTTCATCATCCTCATCTAATCTAGCCAATTAGATTAGGGTGTTCATCTCATTAGTGAGAAAGAACTTGAGTTAAACAAACTCAAAGGTAGATCATCGGAGAAAAGGAAGACTACAAGCTATCATGGATCATTCGGGTTGTGGAGCCTCTCTTGAGTCCGGAAGATCATGGATCACGGCGAAGGGACTTCTACTCAGAGCTTATGAAGTGAAGGAGCGGACTACAAAGGTTGTAATCCCTCTCTCTTAGTTGTAAATATGTTTACTTGCATGTGTAACCCTAATAATCTAGCAAAGATCCTAGTTTTGGGTTGTTCGACACGTCTAAATTTTAAATCGAGCATAGTTAATGCCTTATAGACCCTTGTAAGAGTGCCTAGTAATCCGCAATTAAAAATATATTCTGTTTTAAAATTAACCCAGTGGTTTCTTTTAAACTGTTCCAACGATTCAACTTTGGTTTATTTTCTTTGCATTAATATAATGCGACCCATCAATTAACCTATCATTGCAGAAAACAACGAAAATACAACATCCTCTTATGCCATCCGCATTCGCCACGGGGCCCCGTTATTCACCCGTTAAGTTACTTAACTAACGACAGAGCGGGGGCTGGGCTAGCGTGGCTGCAAAATATAAGTGACGCCTAATAGCTATCATATATAGATATTGTACATTCGTCGGACGCAATAATAGTCATTCCAGATCACAGATGAACATATTGGATTTTCTACGAATCCGCATTCCTTTTGAGCCTGCAAAGAAAGACGGATTACACAGTCACGATGAATAGCCAAAACCTCAACCTAGACCCCTACGGGTACGGCAAACTACCAGCCAAGTATCTGAAGTGAAGCGGTCTCCCTCAACAATGTGAGTAGGCCACTAAACACTTCAAAGTACCTGGTAGTTTGTGCACCAAATCTTGGGTCTATCCTAGAAGTAGAAAACAGTAAATGAAATAATACAACGGTGGCTACAACCTCAACCCGGATGTGCCCCGCAAAAGAATATTACAACAATTTACAAATTACATTTGAATGAAAGAAACACTCGTCTCACATCCCCGGCTATCCATTCACGACAATCCAACAAGTCCACAAACACAAACCAGAAATAAACATTACAGAAATTTGCAACCCCCTGCTAACCGACATATTAGAAGTTAGGGGAGGTTTACGAACACATTAAACAAATCACAGATATAATCAAGAAACATCTTAGAATTTCGATCAAGCAAACACAAATGATTCTACTCCAAACAATTCTCTGTGCACCTGAAACCTGAGCAGAAACAAAACATCCCAGAAAATACAACATCAACACAGAAGAGTTACTAGGCAAATTTAGACTGACTCGGCTTCAACTCGGCCGCGGATCCACGGCGGATCGCGTGGATCGGCCGCGGTTCCGCGGCGGATTGGCCAAGTCACGATCCCAAATTTTTCCAGTAACCTTATAATTCCCTGCTTGTATTTTTAAGGGTCCCTGAAAAATTTTTAGACTACGTTTTAAAATCTGCAGAAACTTGGTGAAAAGGTCGTATTTTTGGGTTCGTTTTGGGATCGAATTTCTAACGACTTTGCTAACAAGTTAGTTATGGTTTAGCGAGGCTCTAATACCACTGTAAGTCGACGTTAGACACCCCACATGATGCGTGGAGGCGGAATAGGTAAAACAATCATTTTGTTTAAACTAACATCGACTAACTTTACGGATCTTTGCCAAACCCTAACTAACAACAATATAGAAGTGATTAGCTAGTATGAAAGATGATTATACCTAATGAATCAAGTCCTTCTTGTTCTCGTAGACCACCTCCTCGTCAGCCTCCTCGTTGTGATAGAAGATCCACCCGAGAGCTACTTCTCCAAGCTTTAACCTCTCACTTGAGGTAACTAGGTGACTATGAGTGCTAATCAAAGCAACCTAGAGGATATAGAAGAGGATTAAGGATCTGTTAGTCTTGCTAACCCTTGGATCTCAAAATATGAGAAGTTAGGGTTAGGGTTGAAGAGAGAGAACTTGAGGAGAGAGAATGTGAAAGTAATTATCAAATGGAAATTAACTCATTTGTGTATATATATAATGAAGCATAAAATATCTTGCATAAAATATCTTTGCGCAAATATCTTCATGCTTCATTTAATACAAATGAATCATCTAATGAGTCATTAAAACCATTAATGCTTCATTAACTCACTTGATGAATCATTTCTATGAGTTACAAAACCATTTAATGCATATAACAACTAAGCTCTCCACCTCATCAATCTTCTAGAAGCTTCTCGAGTAATTAAGAGAACGCCCCTCCTATCCGTGAAAACACGGAAATACTGAGACTGTATAAATCCAATAATCCAATACAAGAATCTGGCTTAAACCAAAGCCTGCTAGTATAAATGTCCGAACATCGTACGTGCATAAATGCACGTGCGTGTCCGAACCCTGTAGTAAAACCATACGACCTCTATATCGTTTCGCCCGAAGCAGGGAAACTCTCTGTGTGGGACTCTAAAGACTCGACACTACGCTGGCAGTGGGTTTAACCACAGACCGCAAGCGGCACTAGCTGTACGTAACGGTCCACAGGTAAATGTCGATAAGAAGGCCGATGAGGAAACCCATCCGAACTCCTGCTGAGCCTGATGTGACAATCTCCGTACAGTCCGGTATGTTCATCTAGGACTATCGCATATTGGTCCTAGGGGCGGCAAGCGTTAGTCCCCTAAAAGCGGTATAAGTCGTGTCGGAGCAAAGCCCATTACACCTTGAGAAGCTACTGGAAATCCTACCAGCAAATCTCGCTTGCCCTGGCCAGGGACTTTGCGTAATGGCTCTCCAAACACAGCGCGCTATCAACTCCTAATACCGGGAGAGACGAATCCTATCTAACCGTCACTGGCTCCAAGTGGTCGGGACTGCACCCAACTGCTACCTGTTTGCATGACTCCTTTGAGCCGTGGTAGGGTTGCAAACTAAGAACAGTGGGAACACACTCGAGACGAAGCAGCAGTGTCAAGTCTGCGGACTAAGCTATACTCATGTCACCTGGGAACTGTTAACCGACAACGGGTATAATACCAACCAACAGTTCCCTACGAGTCCTGTCCGGTGTACCCGTAACCCAACGAGCACCTGTATACTATCTCCAGTACAACGTACTAATGGCTGTAGGACAGACCATTTCCCCTGCTGGGATGAGAAGCGTACACACTAGTCTACTCCGGAGTATCGATGCCCTGTCTCGATAATCCTTCGACTAGAGACCTGAAAAAGGATGTACTTGTAGACTACCCAGCCCCCACTAGTGTGACTGCCATCACAACGCTGGTAGTCAAGAAAGATCCCAAGGGCTCTATCAATATGTATTCTCGATATGCTAACATATACACATATTAAGATAGAAACAAACCAAGTTGCGTACTACCATGTTTAGCAAAACTGTTATAACTGTGAATATCGATAGCTTCTATTAAGTAATATACAAGTTAGTATGATACAATAATGGCCCCTAGGGCATATACACTAACACATATCACATCGTATATTCTTTTCATCACATTTATATTCCACATCAAGTCATCTTACATATACATTCTATCCCATACATCAAATGTCATGATACTCTAAAATTCATACTATTCTAGTACAACTACAATCTATAAGTCGTGATTCACATTCACTTTTCATAACCTTATATCTTTCGTCTCATATCTTCATATGTATATATTCAATTATTCATCTTTAACTATCTTTTTAACCATATTCATTGTTTTCAATTCTAGGTTTCTACATCTGTACCCTATAGATCGGTTTCCATAAAAAACTTGTGGGGGTGCTATACGCCATCCACCCAACTTCCCCCGTAGTTATAGATCTACTCACCTTGATCCTCGCTTGCTGGAGTCGATGACACCACGCACTCCTCGTCGTCGCGAATTCCACGTGGTGTACCTACAACCAATACACAATCGCAAATGCATATTAAAATCAAGGCGGAAAACCAAAACCGTACACGTTTCGCTCATAGGTTAAAACCTATAGCCTTGCATGCAAAACACGACCAATAGCCCTAGCCGTTGACGTTCAAACGCCACACGACGGATTTAAAATATCAAATACTAAAACTCCAGTTTAAACGAAGTCGCAAAACAATGCAGCAACTCAAGAAAACAACTCTAGATTTTACCCTAGGTGAAATTAGCCAAATTTGGACATGTTAAGGGCCTAGTTTACTGGAGAATAAGACATGGACCATGTTGGAGATAGTGCCCTCAGAGTCAATTATTGGATCACAGACACGTGATTGCAATGATTGAGGCAGGACCTATCCCGATAGGACAGTCTTACTCAAGATGATAGTATGCTATCTGGTTTACCTTTATCATCGTGTACTGCTTTAGGTGACATGACAGGTCACTATTGCACGTTGATAGAGCCCCTAGGATTCTTGCTTGACTGCCAGCAGTATGAGGGCGATCATATACGTGGGAGCTGGTAGTCTATAAGCACATCCTTAAAAGGTCCCTAGTCGTGGGAGTTTCGATATAGGGCATCGATACTCCAGAGTAGACTAGTGTATACAGTCGAGACCCCGACGAGGGGCGGTGGCCGGTCTCACAAGCCACTGGTGTCAGTTGGTTCACCTAAGATATATACAGGTGCTCATTGGGTTATGAGTACACCGGATAGGACTCGCCGGGAACATGCTAGTTGGTCTTATACCTGACGTCAGATGGCAGTTCCCTGGTGACATGTGTACAGGTTAGTTCATCGACCTAAGGATCATCAGTTGTCTCGTGTGAGTTCCCACTGTGCTTTGATTACTACCCTACCACGGCTCAAAGGAGTCGTGCAAACAGGTTTTAGTTGGGTACAGTCCCGAGCCACATGGAGGCAGTGAGCGGATCTTCAGGGGTTCGTCTCTCCCGGTATTGGGGGTGAGGTCGCACTGTGTCTAGGAGAGCCATTACACAAAGTCCTTGGCCAAGGCAGGAGATTTACTGGTAGGTATTCCAGTAGTATCTCAGGGTGTTCTGGGCTACACTCCGACACGACTTGTACTGCTTTTGGGGGTCTGACTTTTACCAACCCCCTAGGCCCGACATGCGATGCTCATAGACGAACGGACCGGACTGTACGGATATTGTCACTGACAGGCTCAGTAGGGTGTCAGGATGAGTTCGCTCATCGACGTCCCTTTTGGTCAATAGCTGGTGGCCCGTTATGTATTGGCTTATACCTCTGACGTGCTAGTGGTTAAATCCACAGCCATAGTATTGACGAGTCTTTAGAGTCCACCACACTTTCAGTTACTCAAGCTTTCGGGCGAAACGCTGTAGAGGCCGTATGGAGATATGGCAGGGTCCGATCAGATACGTGCGGTATTGCACGGATCAGGATCGGACGGTTAGTACTAGCGGCCGTATAGATATATGGCAAGGTTCGATCGGATACGTGCGGTATTGCACGGATCAGGATCGAACGGATTTTACTAGCCGGCTTTGGTTTAAGCCGGATCCTAGTACAGTACAGTGTAGATTTTGTCTCATTGCATGTGTATCCGGTCGGAATACAGATGCGGGTGTGTATGCACAGTATCGGGGTTTTTCCTGTAATTTATTACGGGACCAGTTTTCTGGAGTTGCCAGTTTGCATTCCGTTCCGGCAGGTTTTCCTTTGTTCTTTCCCGGCCGGACTTTTCCGTTGGAGGGTGTTATTTGCAAGTTTGCAGATAACACTTTGTGGAGGGGTTTCTTGCTAATGTATTCATTATGATAGGATATGCATCTTTTGCTTTTACATCCATGATGTTGCATTAATTGTGATTGGAAAGGGTTATGGGTTTGATGTAAGTTTGTTATGATGATGTTTTGTTTATGGTCACCTTTCTACTTTTACTACACTCACTCTCCTTCTTGGTTTGATGATGGTTGATTTCATTTTTCCCTCTACCATTCTCTTGATAAGGCCGGCCACTTGAGTGAGGGATGAGAGGAGTTTTCATTTTTGAGCTTGTGGCATTCTTGATCTCATTTCATGCTAGAAAAATGCAAGCACCATTTTTCTTATCTTGATTCCTCCATCTATCAAATGGCAACATCCACTACCCCAATATGAGACATGAGTCCTACACATATTCTACAGCTTATCTTGGGCATGTCGACTTGCCAGCTTCATGCCCGAGTTGCCTCGGTATAGAGGCGGGAGCCCATAAAAGAAACAGGCGACGTGGTGCCCTTCCGGCAAGGATGTGACGACCGGAGTTTTCGCAGGAGATCGGGACGACGACGAGAAGACCGGAGGACTCGGATCACTCGGTATATCTCTTCCCTATCTTGTTAGTTAGCTAGGACAAGTTTAATGGCCCGATCCGGGTTTTAGTGCGCGGTGGTGCCGGTTTGCTAGTTTGCAAAATTAAAGTTTATCACCGCTTCCGCATTTGGCCGTCGGATTGACGGCCGGGGCGCCGCCGTGCACTTACAGTGGTATCAGAGCCTCGCCATTAACTTCGTCTAGCTTTGTTTGATGTGTTTGCATTTCCGATCGACCAAAATTCCAAAAACCCGCGTTTTTCTTTACATCAGTTTTCTGTCGAAATTTTTTGAAGTCCAAAAATTTTTCAGGTTGTCTCAGAATGATGTGCAGGGAGTTCTAAGAACACTGAAAAAATTCGACAGCACGATCCCTCCATACGACCGCGTAACCGCGGCCATCACCCCTCTTAGGCCGCGGTTCCGCCACAGGAATGAGGGATCATGTCATCGTTTTTTTGCAGTGGGCTTGTAGGCTAAAAATAGGGGTTTTGGAATATTAAAATTGGGCCTAGAATTTCTGTGAGTGCTACAGTATTGCTTGGGGGCCCACTTGTTAATTTTTGATCGATCGGATATTTTAAACACATTATTTCACAGTATTTACATTATATCTGCGACCGTGAATGTCACTCGATCGGTAAATCCAGTCTAACTGCTATAGCCCGGTTAGACGGATTTGCGAACGTGACTTTCACGTTGATGTTCTGTGTTTATGCTGTGATGTTGCGGATCGGTCGTGGAGGATACCCTGGATGCAATGCTAGTACAGTATTGTTGTATCATGTACATTTGATATTGCGGGGCGAGCGTCCGACATGTGGACTGCCGTCACTGCCTTTTTGTATTATTCTTTTGGGGCACGGCCTGGTTGCGGTCGATGTACCCGTTGTATGTTTTTTTTACTTTCTGTACTAGGATTACCCCGCGGAGGGGTGCACGGATAGCCGTGTTCTAGAGGGCAACAAGCCCGCATCTCATGGCATTGAGACGGAGGGGGCTTCACTCTAGGATTGGCGGGCTATTCGCCGCACTCGTAGGGGGTACAGGTTGACCCAGGAGGGGTGCCCAAGTTACCGGATTCCGTGAAGTGCTGGGTGGTCCATTCACGGTGCTGAAGGGGGCTGCCTCGCTTCAGGTTTTGGCGGGTAATTTGCCGGTCCAGTAGGGGTCTAGGATTTCATTGCACAGGCTATCCACACGACCAGGGGAACGTCGGGTTTCAGTAGTGGCTCTGTGAAACCCGGGGATCCCAGATATCTGTATTGTTCTGTGATGCTGTACATTTCTGTGATGTTGCATTTCTTATCACGCCTTGAGCGAAATATAATATATTGGTATATATATTAGTAGATGTTGTATATGTTTTTCATCCGCGCTAGTCCAGTCCCCGCTCTGCCGTTAGTTAGCTAACCTAACGGGTGATGACGGGACCCAGTGGCGAATGCAGATGGCATATACGTACGTCAGTATATTTTCGTTCTTTATGGTGTGATCAATTGATGGGACTGCATTGATTCGGATCAATGCAAGTTAAAACAAACCTATTCTGATGTTGTTGGAACACTTTTCAAAAAGCTGTTATTGCAAGGGCGTTCTCTTTTGTTTTGCATCGTGGTATTAAGTTGGAATATCCTGCTCCTCAGTCGACGAGGTAAGGGCCGAGATCCCTTCACCGGGAGTGACCCCTTGGACAAAAGTTTGCGTCAGGGCATTAACTTCACTATAGCCGATTACTTTTGCTTTGCACCGTGGTATTCAGTTGGAATATCCTGCACCCCATTCTACGGGGGAAGAGCCGAGATCCCTTCACCGGGAGTGACCTCTTTAGTAAAGGTTTTCGTCACTATATTTTCTAAAATGCTATCCGTTCCTTCAACGATATCAAGTTCATTACGTTAAAGGTTTTCGCCAGAAACCATTCGTAGCCCTCCGTCGTTTCATATGGATAGTCAATAGTATTCAAGCTGTGTTTGTTGGCCAAAGTCAAGGCACGGTGTTTGGTAGCTGTTGGTTATTCATATGCAACATAGATAGATGCGTTGGTTTGGAACAGTCGTACTGCCTTGTTGGCCAAAGTCAAGGGTGGGTACGGATGGATTCAAAACAATCTGGAGAATGACGGGTAGAACTTGACATGTGACTTATGATTTGTTGGCCAAAGTCAAGGTCATAAGAGCATGGGGTAAAAATCACATCGGGAGTTTCAAAAGAACTGAAACTTGCCAGATATGCGCATACCTTCTGGAGTGTGATGACGTGAGCGGATTCCGTCACGTTATCATGCAATGATAGTTGGATCCTGATTCCCACTGATGAGTTGGTTTACTCCTCGGGTGACCCCGACTAATTCTTCTTTCAGGTTTGGAGGAGAATTTGAGGTACAGTGGGAGGTTTCCAGATTAGATAAAGTGATAACCATTCTGATCTAGGATAGAGTGCACGCTGAGTGTTTCTTTTCTCTCTCTCTTTGGCAGCGACCATTGACCCGACCCTAGACTATGACTCAGTGACCAAGTTGACCGAACCTTCTTAACACTGGCTTTTGGATTGACAGAGTTGCAAACCTCATTGCCACTCCTACTTTTACCCTTTTCTCCAGGACACCCCGTATTACTACGAACGTCCACTTCCATTGGACAAAACCATCGTTTGGTTATATACGAACTCGAAGGAATTCGAGGACGGTTTCCGGTTCTGGAGGAAACGAATAGGACTATTCAGTTGTCTTTTCCTTTTACCTTCTCTCTCAGGTTGCGAGTACTCCTTGGCTTAGGAGATAGTACACCTATTACGCAAATTGGATAGTTTTCTTCCAAACCTTAGGCTGGTGCCGAATGGTGGGGAATGAAGAAAACCAATTAGCCTAAACGGTGTACAGAAGGTATTAAGTTAAGACAAAGCAAGGGATTAGTAAAAGGGCAAAGTAAATTGCGACTGCTATTCACGACCAAACCAAGTATTTCTTCGCCGATCCTATATCACGTTTGTATTTCTCCAGGACACTCCGTATCACTACGAAGATCCCAAGTTTATTGGATAATCCATCGTATGGTTATATACGAACTCGAAAGGAACTTGTTCCAGTTCGGAGATGGATTCTGGTCCAGGAGAAATAGGAATAAGGTTTATTCGGTTGTCTTTTATCTTCACCTTCTCTCGCATTGCGAGTGCTCCTAGGACTAGGACAGTACACCCATTATGCTTATTGGATAGTCTTCTTCCAAACCATAGGCTGGTGCCGAACGGTAGGGAAGGAAGAAAACCATTTTGCCTAAGGGGTGTGCAGAATGTAATGACTAAAGACATATAAAGGGATTTGGAGAGGTGGCAAAGAATTATACGGTTATAGTTGTGAATCTGGATAATGGTAGAGGCATTACTAGGAATACCAGGATACCCCATCGAAACATTTCAATGTTTCAGTTCAACTGTGTACTGTTAAAAGAAAACTGATTTCCCTATTGGGCACTTGCTCCAGGGTATGTATTTACCAGGTTTGATTCTCATATCTGTATGGTTTTACAGATGATGAGTGGGAGTAAGTTATTGGGAATAGGGTGATCATCCTCATTATATCGGGATTCGTTGTAATCGGTGATATTTGAGGAGATCACCTGGGCTGTTTGCCGGTCGGCAAATTTTTGGTTTTGAATATCCGCTGTTGTGCACCAATTTCAAATTGATATATCTGTACGTCTATTTTCATAGAGTGAGATATACCTTTTGATATTATGTCGATGACATTTACCTATATCAGTGGATGGTTAGGCAAGGAGCATTAAACAGCGGTGTAATTCTTCTTGACCATAAGTACAGTTTTCAACCTACGACACACAGTGAAAAAGTTGTTAGACTCAGCGGACTTATACAGAGTATTGTATGTTGTCCAGTGTCCATTAGGACAGAGGGGTTGGTCCTCATACTATATTGTATTTACTTTTAACTTCTCTAGTTCTTAGACATGTGTTTCGTACAAACACAGGGTCTAAGTTTTGAGGAGTTATAGGTATTTGAATAAAGTAGAGAACCAGGTGTTGCAAGTATCGGGATTCTTCAAGTTGATCGAAGATGTAGATACTTGTGTATGGTATTCAGTTAATAGTAATGATAACGAGAACTTGCTTCTCTTTCAGGTTACTCATAATTGGAAGCATTCCTAAGTTGAGTAACGCTGATCGGCCTCTCCCCATTTAGTTGACATGCACTGGAGATAGCTGCATGATTTGAATCTGGTTCAATTAAATCAGTGCCTCTGGTTCTATATTGGATATAGTACAGTTCATATCTTAACATTGTTAAGGTACGGGGAGTTGTCCGGTTTATGATTAAAACCAGACACTGGACAACTCAAGGCACGTTTCTGTAATGGCTGTTTGTGGGTTGACCCAGGCTATGACGAGGGTTGACTTTCTACCATCTGGCAGATCAATAGAAATATTGTTCTAGACTCGCCACAGTTTTAATTAAAAATGGATTTTTTCAAAAACGGTAGTGGGAGAATGGTAGAACTGGAAGTGATTCCAGAACCACAAACGATTACTGAAGATTTGATAGGAACCTAAAGATTCAATCTGATTTGACATTCCATTGGCCACTCCGCAGATAAGGTGGGTAACTTCAGGAACCCGAGAGGTACTTCGGTAGCCTCCAGGACGGTGACAGGGAAGTTCTTGTTTACCCAGACTTACCATTGCTGTTGTTCCAGACTGTGAGATCCGGCAGGAGGATGAGTATAGCGTCTTTCTAAACTAGTTTTAGAAGTACACGTCTATATGACTCTGGCAGAGGGTTGTCGTAGTCAGTGGGAGCAGCGGAAGCATTGGTGTTCATCAGGCTTATGTCTATTTATAGACTAAAGTAGATGTAGCGGAGATAGATCATCTATTTCTGATGTGACAGTCATAGGTTTGACTTCATCAGAACAGGGGATGGATCTGTTGAGAAGGTAGTAGGGTGTGACATCCTGGTATTTGGATGACATGCACAGAGTAGGAAAAGAAACTCCTATACTATGATCGGTTATATTTTGGTCGTCACACAGTGGTTTCTCCATAAAGGACTTGGATATTATATCAGACATACTGGTTACTAGATCTATGGTTTTAGATCTAGATTTGGGTGGTTTCCCAATCAGGGTACTTTGACAACATTCTAAGAGTATTTATAATGGATGACTCCTGGCACGGTAGTGTACCTGCAGGTGATGGAGTCACCCTCTCTAAAGGTGTCTTACAGACTGAAGGGGAGAGGGATGTGCATGATTGGCAGATCACTTGCTTAGGCAATTGAGTCAATCATGAAATGTCAAGTACCACACCAGATGTTATTCTTGCACAAGATGCAATAAGTTGATATTGATCCAATCCTGGAGAAACAATCGGAAGCAGTTTTAGAACATAAGTGGATGTTCTAGGGATATGATAACGACAGCCTCATTCGGGAGACAGTTATCATTCCAGGCTTCCAAAGTGACATGGACGACAAGGGTGATTGTCAGAGTTATAGTTTTTCCCTCTGACGAGGGGCAGTATTTTGGACAGGTGATCCAAGGCAATACTGAGGGAGGCATGGCGCAGGATACTGATTAAGTTCAGTTGACGTACAGTCTAAGAAGTTTGGATTTGGAGTTCATTTATGAGCTAGGTCCCATCAGACATCCAGACATTCTAAGACAGGTATTGCTCATTTCGGGAGATGGCTTTCTCCGCGAACTAAAGATAGAGAGAGACATAGAAAGGAACACCAGAGCGGATCCACTCACTCAGGCTATTCCTCGAACACAATAGTTTCGCAAACGAGTTTTGTAAGACTGACAAGTAGAGGAGTTGGGTGTTCGGTATCACACGGGCTGTGAGTATGCGACATCGCAATAATTAGCCTTGAGTGCAAGTGGGAGATTGTTGGAGATAGTGCCCTCAGAGTCAATTATTGGATCACAGGCACGTGATTGCAATGATTGAGGCAGGACCTATCCCGATAGGACATTCTTACTCAAGATGATAGTATGCTATCTGGTTTACCTTTATCATCGTGTACTGCTTTAGGTGACATGACAGGTCACTATTGCATGTTGATAGAGCCCCTAGGATTCTTGCTTGACTGCCAGCAGTATGAGGGCGATCATATACATGGGAGCTGGTAGTCTATAAGCACATCCTTAAAAGGTCCCTAGTCGTGGGAGTTTCGATATAGGGCATCGATACTCCAGAGTAGACCAGTGTATACAGTCGAGACCCCGACGAGGGGCGGTGGCCGGTCTCACAAGCCACTGGTGTCAGTTGGTTCACCTAAGATGTATACAGGTGCTCATTGGGTTATGAGTACACCGGACAGGACTCGCCGGGAACATGCTAGTTGGTCTTATACCTGACGTCAGATGGCAGTTCCCTGGTGACATGTGTACAGGTTAGTTCATCGACCTGAGGATCGTCATTTGTCTCGTGTGAGTTCCCACTGTGCTTTGATTACTACCCTACCACAGCTCAAAGGAGTCGTGCAAACAGGTTTTAGTTGGGTACAGTCCCGAGCCACATGGAGGCAGTGAGCGGATCTTCAGGGGTTCGTCTCTCCCGGTATTGGGGGTGAGGTCGCACTGTGTCTAGGAGAGCCATTACACAAAGTTCTTGGCCAAGGCAGGAGATTTACTGGTAGGTATTCCAGTAGTATCTCAGGGTGTTCTGGGCTACACTCCGACACGACTTGTACCGCTTTTGCGGGTCTGACTTTTACCAACCCCCTAGGCCCGACATGCGATGCTCATAGACGAACGGACCGGACTGTACGGATATTGTCACTGACAGGCTCAGTAGGGTGTCAGGATGAGTTCGCTCATCGACGTCCCTTTTGGTCAATAGCTGGTGGCCCGTTACGTATTGGCTTATACCTCAGATGTGCTAGTGGTTAAATCCACAGCCATAGTATTGACGAGTCTTTAGAGTCCACCACACTTTCAGTTACTCAAGCTTTCGGGCGAAACGCTGTAGAAGCCGTTTGGAGATATGGCAGGGTCCGATCAGATACGTGCGGTATTGCACGGATCAGGATCGGACGGTTAGTACTAGAGGCCGTATAGATATATGGCAAGGTTCGATCGGATACGTGCGGTATTGCACGGATCAGGATCGAACGGATTTTACTAGCCGGCTTTGGTTTAAGCCGGATCCTAGTATAGTACAGTGTAGATTTTGTCTCATTGCATTTGTATCCGGTCGGAATACAGATGCGGGTGTGTATGCACAGTATCGGGATTTTTCCTGTAATTTATTACGGGACTAGTTTTCTGGAGTTGCCAGTTTGCATTCCGTTCCGGCCGGTTTTCCTTTGTTCTTTCCCGGTCGGACTTTTCCGTTGGAGGGTGTTATTTGCAAGTTTGCAGATAACACTTTGTGGAGGAGTTTCTTGCTAATGTATTCATTATGATAGGATAAGCATCTTTTGCTTTTACATCCATGATGTTGCATTAATTGTGATTGGAATGGGTTATGGGTTTGATGTAAGTTTGTTATGATGATGTTTTGTTTATGGTCACCTTTCTACTTTTACTACACTCACTCTCCTTCTTGGTTTGATGATGGTTGATTCCATTTTTCCCTCCACCATTCTCTTGATAAGGCCGGCCACTTGAGTGAGGGATGAGAGGAGTTTTCATTTTTGAGCTTGTGGCATTCTTGATCTCATTTCATGCTAGAAAAATGCAGGCACCATTTTTCTTATCTTAATTCCTCCATCTATCAAATGGCAACATCCACTACCCCAATATGAGACATGAGTCCTACACATATTCTACAGCTTATCTTGGGCATGTCGACTTGCCAGCTTCATGCCCGAGTTGCCTCGGTATAGAGGCGGGAGCCCGTAAAAGAAACAGGCGACGTGGTGCCCTTCCGGCAAGGATGTGACGACCGGAGTTTTCGCAGGAGATCGGGACGACGACGAGAAGACCGGAGGACTCAGATCACTCGGTATATCTCTTCCCTATCTTGTTGGTTAGCTAGGACAAGTTTAATGGCCCGATCCGGGTTTTAGTGCGCGGTGGTGCCGGTTTGCTAGTTTGCAAAATTAAAGTTTATCACCGCTTCCGCATTTGGCCGTCGGATTGACGGCCGGGCGCCGCTATGCACTTACAGACCAAACACAAACGAAATCCAACCCACCCTGGACGCAATTTGTGGAATAAAACTGCGGCCTGGAAGTGGAGTTAGGGTCCAGGGTTTTGGGTATAGGTTCTAGGTTGCCTGCTTGTGTCTCTGTGTTTGCAAAATAATTCCTAGTGTCCCCGGGTGTTAGCAGATATCAATATACCATCACAAATTTCCAGAAATTAAAATGTCGGGGTTTCTAAATTCTGCGGTTTAAGGTTTACTTTATGGTTCCAGTCCAATATACATTCCCTACAGGGGTTTAAGGTCACAACTAACCTCAACTACACCTTTGGATTCAAATCAACCCCTAACCCTTTCTAGGAATTTTCAAAGTTCACTAAACAGCATTAAAACACTTCTACACTTGTATGGGTGCTAAAGAAATTGAAATACAATACTAATACTGCAGAAATTATCTCATTTGCCAACTCAAAAAAATTCTTGAGTTGCCCCAAGTGTCCAAAATACGATTTTTCTTGGTCCAAAGTGCTTGTTGTGAGCTTGTGCAAGTTTTTAATAAAGTGGAGATGAGGTTTTGATGCATTTTTTAGGGTGTTTGTGAAGGTTGATGGGGAGGTGAAGGAGAGGGCAGCCATGAGAGAGGAGAGAGTGAGAATGATGAAGAAATAATGAAGACGGAAATAGCCAAGACTAAGGTTGACCCCTCACCCTCTCTCTCTCTCTTGCCCATACCTCATTTTCTAATATTATCCTTTTTCTTTTCTTTTGTTCTCCTTTATCTTTTCTTTTCTTTAAAAACCCCAAAACAAATAACCATACACAAATGAATCATGGTAGGAAAAATGTAACAAGTGTGAAAAATGAGAAGGTGCATGTCATATACACAAATCAAGCTTAAAGCGTGATTAGCAATATTTAATCGCGATTAGCATTAAAATGGAATAAAATTAATCATAAAAATTCATAATTTGCTTAAATCATAAAAAGCACTCTCATTTCAGAAATTCTTATAATTTTCCAAATATTTCCTAATTTATCGGTATTTAAGTATACCGCACTATCAAATATTCATAATGTTTATTATTTAATTATAAAAATTCCCAAAAATAATATTTTATTTTTCTGAAATGTTACAATAAATGTCATAGATATAATTTCAAAAAGCTATATCTCACATTATAAAATAAACGTATATAAATATCAGTTTGAAACTGGTGCATAACTACGGATATTCAAAACCAAATATTTGTCGTCCTGCAAAAACCCAGGTGATTTTCTCAAATATCACCAATTACAACGAATTCAGATACATTGAGGATATAATCACCTAATTCCCAATATCTTTCTCTCACTCATCATCTGTAATACCATACAAATGTGAGAATCAAACCTGGTAAATACATACCCTGGAGTAAGAATCTAATTGGGAAATCAGTTTTCAATTAACAACTCACAGTGAAACTAAAACATGAAAATGTTTCGAAGGGGCATCCGGGTATTCCTAGTAATGCCTCTTCCACTATCTAGATTCATGACTATAACCGTATATTTCCTTGCTATCTCTCCAATCCCATTATTTGTCTTTACTTATTATCTTCTATACACCGTACATAGGCTAAATGGTTTTCTTCCTTCCCTACATTTTGGCACCAGCCTAAGGTTTGGAAGAAGACTATCCAATAAGCGTAATAGGTGTACCCTCTTAATCCTAGGAGCCCTCGCAACCAGAGAGAAGGTAAAAGGAAAAAGACAACTGAATAATCCTTATTCTATTTCTCCTAAACCAGAAACCATCCTCGAATTGGAGCAAGTTCCTTCGAGTTCGTATGTAACTATACGATGGCGTATTCAATAAATGTGGATCTTCGTAGTGATACGAAATGTTCCGGAGAAATGCAAAGGTGAAGTAGGAGTGGCGATGATATACGCGGTTTCGTCATGAATGATAGCAGTCGCAATTTACTTTGCCCTCTTTCTAATCCATTTATTTGTCTTTACTTATTACCTTCTGTACACTATACTTAGGCTAATTGGTTTTCTTCCTTCCCCACCTTTCGGCACCTGCCTATGGTTTGGAAGAAGACTATACAATAAGCGTAATAGGTGTACCCTCTCCTAATTCCTATGACCCCTCACAAGCTGAGAGAAGGTAAAAGAAAAAGACAAATGAATAGTCCTATTCAATTTCTCCAGAACCGTAAACCATTCTCGAATCTGAAACAAGTTTCTTCGAGTTCGTATGTAACTATACGATGGTCATATCCAACAACTGTGGATCTTCGCAGTGATACAGAATGTTCCGGAGAAAAGCAAAGTGTAAAAGTAGAAGTGGCAATGAAGTATACAACTCTGACAATCCAAAAGCCATTGTGTTTTAAGAAGGTTCGGTTAACTTGGTTCATGAGTTTTAGTCTAGGTTCGGGCCATGGTCGCTGCCAAAGAGAGAGAGAGAAAAGAAACACTCAGCGTGCACTCTAACCTAAATCAGAATGGTTAATCACTTTATCTAATCAGGATGGCTCCTACTGTTTCCTTGAATTCTCCTCTAAACCCAAAGGAGAATTAGTCGAGATCATCTAAAATCACCCGAGGAGTAAACCAACTTATCAGTGGTAATTGGGATCCAATTATCATCGCATGATAACTTGATGGAATCCACTCAAGTTATCACACTCCAGAAGGTATGTGCATGCCTGGAAAGTTTCTGTTTCTTTAGAAACTCCCAATGTGATTTTTACCCTATGCTCTTATAATCTTGACTAAGGCTAACAAATCATAAGTCACATGTCAAGTTCTACCCGTCATTGTCTAGGTTAATTTGAACCCACCCGTACTCGCCCTACATTAAGGCCAACAAGGTTGTACGACTGTCCCAAACCAACGCATCTATCTATGCAACAGAAAAGTAACAAATAGCCATCATACACTATGCCTTGACTAAGGCCAACAAACATAGCATGAATACTAAGTGCTACCCATCTGAAATGACGGAGGGCTATGAATGGTTTTTGGCGAGAAACCTTTAACGTAATGAACTTGATATCGTTGAAGGAACCGGAAAGCTTTACAAATATATTGTGGCGAAAACTTTAGCTAAAGAGGTCACTCCCGGTGAAAGGATCTCGGCTCTTTCCTCATCGAATGAGGTGCAGGATATTCCTAACTGAATATCTCAATGCAAAGCAAAAAAGTAATCGACTATAGTGAAATTATTACCCTAACGCAAACTTCTTCCCAAGAGGTCACTCCCGGTGAAGGGTTCTCGGCTCTTGCCTCGTCGAATGAGGTGCTGGATATTTATAACCGAATACCACTGTGCAAAACAAAAGAAAACGTCTTTGTAATAACAGCTTTTGAAAAATTTTCCAACAACATCGAATAAGTTTGTTTTCCTTGCATTGATCAAAATCAACGCAGTCCCATCAATTAATCACATCAGAAAAGAACGAAAATATGATATACGTATATGCCATCCACATTCGCCACTGGGCCCCGTCATCACCTGTTAGGTTACTTAACTAACGACAGAGCGGGGACTAGACTAACGCGGGTGCAAAACATATACAACATCTGCTAGTATATATATAACAATATATAATAATCGCTCCAGGTATGATAAATGCAACATCACAGATAAGCAATAAGCATCACAAAACAATACTGATAATCTGGGAGCCCCGGGTTTCCTTTGAGCCGCAAGTGAAACCCGGCATTCCCCTGGTTGTGTATATAGCCTGTGCAATGAAAACCTAGACCCCTACGAGCACGGCAAGTTACCCTCCAAAACCAGAAGTGAGGCAGCCCCCTTCTTCAAAGTGAATGGGACACCCAGCACTTCACGGAATCCGGTAACCTGAGCACCCCTCCTTGGGTTAACCTGTACCCCTACGAGTGCGGCGAATAGCCCGCCAATTCCAGAGTGAGGCCCCCTCCAACTCAACACCGTGAGATTTGGTCCCGTTGCCCACCAGAACCCGGCTATCCATGCACTCCATCTCGGGGTAATCCTAGTACAGAAAAGAAAATTTGTACAATGGTGACATCGACCTCAACCCGGTCGTGCCCCAAATAAATAATATACAAATATGCAATGACGAAAGTCCACATGTCGAACGCTCGCCCCGCGATATCAAATGTACAATGAAACTAAATTGCACTAACATTTCATCCAAGCTATCCACCACGATGATTCCGCCGCAACACAGAACATCAACGTGAGTGGCACGTTCGCAAACCCGTCTAAAAAAACTATAGCAATTAGACAAGTTGTACCGCTCTAATGATATTCATGGTCGCATATAGTAATGTATGTACTGAAAACTACGAAATTAGAATTTCGTACGCAATTAGTAAACTAAACCAATTTCCAAAAACATGAAAAAAATAGTGAGCTAAAGTTCCAAAAACCGACCGATTAAAACCAATTCGGAAGTCCGAATCAAAACGAAACACACATGAACCATCGCGGGGAGTTAGAGAATGAAATTAACTTTGAGTCGGGGTACCTAGAGGGGGGTACCCTACCCCCGAGGCTACCACGAGGTGGCCAGGGGGTAAAGCTGACCCGAAACAGCCCAAGGTGGAGCAGTTTTGGGTCCCCACCACCAAGAACTGTAAGTCCACGTTGCTCACCCCGATTCTTGCGGGGAGGCGGAAACGGCGAAAAACAATAATTTTGGCGCAAGGCAACATGGACTAAAAGTCGGATCTTTGCTAAACTAGAAACTAGTAAACACTAAGAGGTTTAACTACTATGCTTGTAGAAAATATACATCACGGAACCGGTCCTTCGGGTCTTCATTCCGCTGTCCCACTCGTCCATCCAAGCTCCAAGAGTCGGTCCAGACCTTGGGCACCTCCACGGCCTTCTTGAGTCGAAGACGATCCACCCGAGAGATGTACACTAAGCTCCGCCTCAAGCCGAGGCAACTAGGGCAAAGTGATTGCTAGTTAAGAAGCCTTAGAATGTATAGAGGAGATATATGTTTGTATTTGTCTTTGTGGAATCTTTTTCTCTCAACACATGAGATCAAAAGATGAGGTCAAGAGGAGGAAGAAGAAGGAGAAAGGTTAGCAACCATGGAGCTTCTCATTTTAAGAGAGAGAATGAGAATGAACAAAATGAAAAGCCTAACCAAGAGAAAACCCAACCATGGTTGCAATAATGCAAAAAATTATCATTACTAATCCCATCAAGATAAAGTTGATGGCTACAAATGACATGACCATTATCATAACAAAATGAAAAAGAAAACCAAAGAATACTTTAGACCTTTCAAGAAGATCTTAGTCAACTTTGGTCAAACGGTCAACAAAGTCAAGATGGTCAAATGGTCAATGCAATTAGACACAACATATTTATCAATAAGAGGATTAGTAAATAATGTCCCCGGCTCATAATGGTTTTGACCGAACCAACTGTCAAAACCTTAATGAGGCACCTCCTCCTTCATCGCTCCTCAAAACTGTGCATACACACCCGCATCCGCATTCCGTAGAATGCGAATGCACAGAAGACAAATCAAATCCATCTGTGCAACACTAGGATCTGGCTTAAACAAAAGCCCACTAGTATTGCCTGCCCGATCAGCATACGCACACAAGTGATCGTAGCCCTGCCGTAAAACCATACGGCCTCTACATGTTTCGCTCAGTGCAGGGAAACTCTCTGTGTGGGACTCTAAAGACTCGACACTACGCTGGAAGTGGGTTTAACCACAGACCGCAAGCGGCACTAGGTGTACGTAACAGCCCCCAGGTAGATGTCGATAAGAAGGACGATGAGGTAAACCCATCCGAACTCCTACTGAGCCTGTATGTGACAATCTCCGCACAGTCCGGTCTGTTCGTCTGATACATCGCATGGCGGGCCTAGGGGGGCGGTGAACGTCAGTCCCCTAATAGCGGTACAATTCGTGTGGGAGTGTAGCCCAGAACAACCTGAGATAACACTGGAAACCTACCAGTATATCTCGCTTGCCCTGGCCAGGGACTACTTGTGTAATGGCTCTCCTAGACACAGCGCGATGTCAACCCCCAATACCGGGAGAGACGAATCCTGTCTAACCGTCACTGCCTCCAAGTGCTTTGGGACTGCACCCAACTGCTACCTGTTTGCACGACTCCTTTGAGCCGTGGTAGGGTAGTAATCTAAGTACAGTGGGAACACACTCGAGGCGAAGTGACAGTGTCAAGTCGGCGGACTAAGCTGTACTCATGTCACCTGGGAACTGATAATTGAAGATAGGTATAATACCAACCAACAGTTCTCGACGAGTCCTGTCCAGTGTACTCGTAACCTAACGAGCACCCGCATACTATCTCAAGTACGACGTACTGACGGCTGTGGGACAGAACGTCTCCCCCGCTGAGATGAGAAGCCCATACGCTAGTCTACTCCGGAGTATCGATGCCCTGTCTCGATAGTCCTATGACTAGGGACCTGTATAAGGATGTGCTTATGGATTACCCAGCCCCCACGAGTGTGAGCGCCAACACAACGCTGGTAATCAAGCAAAGATCCTAAGGGCTCTACTAATATGTATATAAGCGATATGCTAAAAGAAACACATGCACATACTGAAGTAGAGACAAACCAAGTAGCATACTACCATTTTGAGCCAGATTGTCTATACAACTGTGAATATCCCAAGCTTCCATTAAGTAATATACAAGCTAGTATGATACAGTAATGGCCTCTAGGGCATATACACTAACAAGAACACCTTGTGGTGGACTTGGGGAGTGTTCCCAGATGCTCGGTCCCCCTATGGGGTTTCCCGGAGTGCCCATGCACCACCCCGCGGCTTCTCAGTTCAAACCGCGAGCCCGCGGGGTCTGCAAACATCCCAAACATTCAGTTTTCGGAACTGTTTTTGTCGGCAGTTTTTGCACAACAAAAATGGCGGATTTCTAATGTCACAAAGAGTTAAATAAGGCTTATGGAGCGGTTGTGATACCATTTTTAGTTATGGAAGCACCCCGGCCATCAATAAGTGACCAAATGCGGAACAAAAATTTATAAAACTTGGCGCTACCACAACCAATTACCCAGATCCACCCATAAGCCTTAGCTAACAAAACATGCAAAGGAGTTAGAATGGTTCTGCCGAATAGATCCGTGTTCTTTGGTCTTCAACCATCATCCCAAGCTCCTAGGGGCTTCCTTGATCAAGCTTGATCTCCGGTCTCCCTCCATCGAAGATGATCCACCCGAGAGTCTATGCAACGAGCTGCAAACTCATATCCGAGGGAACTAGGGCACATAGATCGCTACTCTAGATACCATAGATGAAGTAGAGAGTGATGAAGGATTAATTTGTCTCAAGACACCCAAGGATTCTCAACTCATGAGAGGGTTTGGGTGGAGCTAGAGGAAGAAGTAGATGCCATAAGAATGAGGTGTTGAGAGCAACACAAGAGAGAGAAAAGAAAATGAATAATGACTTATGTTGTTTGTGTGTTGTGAGTGTTGAGCCATCATAATAAAAATGTCAAGTCTCCAAAATATCTAGAGTCGACAAAAATATCTCAAGTCAACAAACAATCTCACAACTGTCACAACCCGAAATATTAGCTCTTGACCAGCACTTAAATCACGCAACGTCTAAAGGCGTAACATAATTCAAGTAAGCTGATACCCAAAAATCTAAACCTTTTTAAGAAAAATAAAGGAGGTGAAGCTTTTGAAATAAAGGTATAATGAAATCAAGTTTTCTTAATGCATAGAAAAGGAACATGAAAATGCTAGTGAAATTTACTAGTTTGAAAACGTGTTTCGTCTTTTAAAACTTTGGGCAGCACCTCCTTTGTATATTTTTATGTAAAACCACAAAGACAAAACAAGAATAATGGCATCCCCAAGCGAGGGCTAGCTTTTCGCCAAACGGCGGATCAAAAACACGCAAGACAGTATATGTAAGTATACGACGCCCAACGGCTAAGTTCACCACAAAAGATAAAGAAACAAGCAAGACATTAAAACCACAAGTAGCGGAAAAACCCTCGCTCTAAGTATCGCAACCATAAATCTCACTAAGTCTCATTACTTATACAAATACTAATTTTGATTGATTGAATTGACTAGATACAATATGATATATAAATACAAGAGTGTGTACGATACAAATGCCCCCACCTACCAATGCAAAACACCCTAATGATGCTATGTGCCAGCGATGCCACTACGGATCCATACGGTCTACCTGCAAGAACTGTGGCACAACGGGGGTGAGTTGCCAACTTGTGAGTACAAAAACATCTACAAATAGAAATCGAATAAACAACGACTCCTAGGTCAACTATATCATAAAGATAATACTATGATATCTAGGGTGACCGTCTCTGTATATGTATCAACAATGTAATCAATACCTACATGTATGCGGATATAATCCAACAATATAATCAATGTATATATGCATGTGGATCTCGTCCAACCATATAATCAATGTATGTATGCATGTGGATCTCGTCCAACCATATAATCAATATATGTGAATATCATAAAAGCATATGCATGAAAGTATGAGGATATAAATCAACGGGTGTCCCTCGCGACACCTCAAAATTATGGAACCTGAGTGTCCAATATCGACACTCGAAAACATCATGAAATCCGTGTCCAGCACCGAAACGTAAATCCTCATATATCTCGGGCTCCATCAGCCCGAATCGGCCCATCTCATCTCTCGACTCCGGTCGGTATCCTCCGGATATCCGCCGAGCTTAAAAACTATCACCGGTAGGTAGTAGTCCTTCTGCCAAGCTCACCGTCTACTGCACAGCAATCCATTCTCGCCCCGGGGTACCATTCCGGGTCCACCATGTACCCGCAATCGTCCTCATCCAGCTCCTCGAATCGGGTTTCACATGTCACACTTCTCAGAACCGAGAAAACGCATGGTGGACGTACTGAAATATCATTTCAAGAGGAACCGGGTTTTTAAAACAGTACATTCTTTCTTTTGAAATGGCCACGGTTCTCAAATCCAGAAATCTCATGAAAACAACATATTTCAATGCGTAAAATCATAAAGCATGATGTATGCGACATATAATAAAAATGTAAGCATATCTGAATATCATGCAACATGGAACAGTGATATGATATATTAAGAGAAAACCGCTCTTTTAAATGGATCCAGTTTTGAAAAATATAACATGCGGTCCCCAATTCTCGAAAATCAAAGCCAGCATCATCTATGTATGTACAAATGTGTATGTACGTAGACATGGATACACAAGATATATATATATATATATATATATATATATATATATATATGCACGCAAGTATTGGTGTACGAGTGGGTATATATGCAAGTATGAGTGTACAATATGTATATGCACCAATATAGATGTACAAGTGGTATATACGCAAGTATGAGTGTACAATATGTATATGTACCAATATGGATGTACAAGTGGGTATATACGCAAGTATGTGTGTGTAATATGTATATGCACCAATATAGATGTACAAGTGATATATACGCAAGTATGAGTGTACAATATGTATATGCACCAATATGGTTGTACAAGTGGTATATACGCAAGTATGAGTGTACAATATGTATATGCACCATTATGGATGTACAAGTGGTATGTACGCAAGTATGAGTGTACAATATGTATATGCACCAATATGGATGTATAAGTTGGTATATACGCAAATATGAGTGTACAATATGCATATGCACCAATATGGATGTACAAGTGGTATATACGCAAGTATGAGTGTACAATATGTATATGCACCAATATGGATGTACAAGTGGGTATATACGCAAGTATGAGAGTACAATATGTATATGCATAATTATGGATGTACAAGTGGTATATACGCAAGTTAGTTATGCGAAGAGTCATATCATGATGCAGCAATCCTACTGTGTAGTGGCATGGCAATTATCGATGATGAAGTGTGTGAGCCGGCCAATCTGTGTAAGTGTAACATACGCATCATCGATGATGGTGCAGGTGTACTTGCACAGGTATAAGTAATTCAATGCGAATAATCATGAAGGCAGCATAAGTTAAATCATCAGCTACAAGATATAAGGTATACGTGTCTACAAGACCGAGTCGGTGAATCTATCAATCGGCATCCAGCCTAACAACATCGTGTATGGTACAATCCATCATACGGCAACCTCTAGTGAAGGGTATGGATCAATCATCAAGTCAAACTCATCGCACACGGAAAATCATCGTACGACGGCATTAAGTTATCAGGGATCCGATCAACCTATAAGACGCGGAGGGTACGGACCTAACGTCATGTACGGCTAACTCTCATGATTCACAACACATATAATATCTCTATATATCTCTGCCCCAGGTTACATCCACAACAATCTCATATCAGGGGACCGGCAAGGTATCAATCATCTCAATCGACTCACATCCGTATACCAACATAACATCATATCACCTATTAAGTCGTATTCTCTTTTTATCAAAATTATATCTCACATAAAGTCGCTTCACCAAAACATACTACCCTTTATTATAAGCATGCGTATCTAATCTAGCATACACACCCGAACCATACAATCAGTTTTTAAAAGGTGCGAATCGTAGTTTTGAAAGTAGGGGTTACGGTGTTTTTAAGGAAAAGATATCGTTTGAAAATCCGTAACGTCCCTCAAAGTATTTGTTTAAAAGATGCATACGATTCCTTGGTTTGAAAATAGGTATGGTTCGGATGACACACTACGTCGGCTATCTAGTCCTATAATACCCTAAACGGAAATATCGTTAAATATCATCCTCAAATCCCATCATCACATACTAGTCATATCATATCACTTCTAACTATCCTTAGTTTCTAATATGATTCTCTAACTACCCTTTTACTCTATCTATAGTTTTCTATTAAAGGTTTCATTAACCATGATCTATATATAAATTGGTTTCCATCAAAGTGTGCAGGAGTGCTATACGCCATCTACCCGACTTCCCCCATAGATATAGATTTACTCACATTGCTTCTCGAATGCCAAAGTCGGTGACGCCATGCTCCGTCGCCTCGGAATTTACATGAGGGTACCTAAAATAATAAACAATCGCAATCGCTATTAACATCAAGTTCGGAAACCAAAACGGCACACAGATCGCCTATAGGTTAGAACCTATAGCCCACATATGCAAAACCAACAAATTACCCCTAGTCGTTGATGTACAAACATTCAACAACCAAAACCAAATCCAAATATCAAAACTCATCATTCAAAATACGGAAAACATATCCAAAAATCACACTAATGTGCTCCCAGATTTTGACTCAGGCCAAAAGGAGTTGCACAAACAAGTCTAGGGTGCTGTACATGGTGTATATGACCTACTGGATCAACCCCGACACCAAATGCCACCAAGTGGACGTCCACATCCCTATAAAATCCGGACACCTCAGCCATGGTGCCTCTGTTGGGGTTCGTATGGTCGGGGTGGTCTCCTAGTACTCTAATTTGGTCCCTGGAGTTGTTTGCTGTCCTCAAAAATTCGCCGGGTTGCTCCAGATTCACAGTAAGCTAACAATTCAACACAAAACCGACATGGTCACAATCCTAAGTTCGTGCATCGGGTTCAATTCTATGGCTCAGATCAGGAAACGTGTCACTATGGTCATGTAAATACTCACAACAGTTCCCAGATTTCACCTATATTCATTACAGAAAAATCTAGTACGACCAAACACCACAAAACCACTTCAAACAGCTATCCTAGGAAATACAACCCCCCAGTCCCCTACAGGGCCGAGGTCACCGGATTTGGCCCCCAAGTCGCTGGCCAAAATAGGTGGGAAAGGGTTAGGGTTTCAGGTGAACACTCAGGGTCTCGAGGACAACACTACCACACTGTTTATTTTTACAGTGAACACTCGGGGTCACAACAGGTTATCGATATCACAAAACGACACTAAAAATACGATATCTCAAAAAACTAATCTAAAGGGAAGAATTTATACCTCATTAAGGCCACTCAAGAAAACCCTACCTTCTCAATGTCATCAAAATCCAACTTTGCTTGGTCCATTGTGATGAGGGTGAAGAGGTGATCCTTTTTTGTGAAAGGGGTATAGGGTTTTGGGGAGTATTTTGAGATGGGTCATGAGGGTAGAAGGTGGAGGGAGATAAGGTGGAGGGAGATGAAGGAGAAGAAAATGGTGGAGGAAAACAATGAGGCAGCCCCCTTCTCTCTCTCTCTCTCTCAATTATTCTCACTCTCTCTCTCCAAGCATGGTCTCCTATCATCATTATGTCCCCCCTCTCTCTCCTCAAGTCATCATGACACCTTTTCATTTTCTTTTCTTTTCTCACCATAATAAAACCATAATATAAAACAACACAAATGAACATGTAACACAATGAAACATGTCATGGTGCACTAACCAAGAAAACAGTGGAAACACGGATCTGGCTTAATTGCGATAAGCAGTGCACTAATCGGGTTTTTATCCAAACTGCATATAATAAATTTTAAAAATGCCAAATCCAATAAATATATTTCTAAATGAATAATTCATTTTAATTTCCATTTATTTCACAATTATTGGTATATATTTATACCCATTTTCGAAAACCCCAATTTCGCAAATCGGGCAGTTTTCGGGAAATATATTATTTTAATATTAAATTCCAAAAATAATATTTTATATTTTCTGAAATATTACAGTCTTCCCCCCTTAAATAAATTAGGTCCCCGAATTTAAATTTAAACTCCCAAATTTTAAAACATTTCAATAATCAACTCATATCAACGGGGCTCCAAAATCACGGAAGATATAAAACACTACAGCACATCGCATGCGCCTGAAAAATAAGTACAAAACTCAAAATCGAGCTCCGTCAAGCGTCACGCAAATCATCGGATTTGCACGCATATCCTCAGAGTTACAATAGAGATATAGATCTCGAAATCCACTACTGAAATCCAATATACACTAGTCAAATATTATAATACGTGTATAGTACGCATACTTGAAAACTCCAAAATCTGAATAAAATATATGCAAAATCTTTTCTGAATCGCCGTGTGATGCGTAACTCATGGCACAAGTGACGGACGCTCATTTGTAAAATAATAATATATGTTATTATATGTTTTGCTAACTATGCGTTCCGTGCTTTCAAAATATCCCAAAATGTTTTCTTTTAAAAAAACGTTTGTGTCGCTAATGGACACGTAGGAGATAGAGAGACTATATCTGTTTTTCAAAAAACCTCTTGGTAAACTTTTAATGCATGCAAAGTACTCAGGTACAGTCCTCAGATCAGTCCTGTTTGGCTACTACACAATATAGTGTCCATCATGAAAACAAAGTGCTCAAAAGCAAAATCAGCCTCAAAAGGCGTACCCAACAATCACGTGCGTCAGGTGTGCATGGAAATCAAATCCAAATACAGGTGACACAATATGCGCAAAAGCCAAAACTAAGTGCAACAGGTGTACACGAAAACATCTGTCCATTGCAATGGGTGTGCACGACAACACATCTGGCGCATCTATTGTGCACTAAAACAACATCTGGTGCATCAAATGCACGAAATACAATCAATAACTCAAACGCATAAAAAGCAACACTGAGTACACCAAGGTGTATAAATAAAAAACGTGTGCAACTATGTGCACAATATCCGTATCAATGCATTGCAAGCACATGTGAGCTATACCGAGTGCAAAAATCACATCATCCGTATGAAATCCACGAAATCATAAACACATGCTATGAAGGTACAAAATCGACATTAAATGCAATGGATATGCACAAATCGCAATCAACACAACGGTGTATAAAATATATATCAAGTGCGATAACTATGCACAAAATGTAAATACCCAGCAGGTGCAGCCATGGTGCATGAAAACAATATCATAAAACTCAATCATCAAAACTCAAATCCAAGCGATATAAGCGTGATACTCGGATCACAAACGCAAATCGCAATAAATGATATTGAGGTACACCTCCTACATTGTCCAAAAATAAATCGGTGCACCTAAAACCTGCAGAACAAGAACATCCGTTTGCCTCCTGCTCACGGTATGGCGTCTTCTGTCTGTGGGTCCTCATTTCTCGGTGGATTTACCAATCTCGCAATCCATCGGCTCGTCGGCCCGGTCAGGAGTGCTAACGGGAACGATTCCGCTCTAGCACTTCTCTGGTCATCTCTCGGCCAATCATCACGACCACCCGTAAGGCAGCACGTTACTGGCGTCGGCCCCTAGTCTTCTGAATACACGTCACACATCTGATCCTGGGTGCAAACCTTATCGCAGCAGTGTCCTGGAAGGAATCCTGCTTAAGGTCTCTTCCGATCTCGCCCATGCCGAACTGTACGGAGGCTGGTACTCTTACATAATCTTTTCTCGTTTTCTAGACATCTGCGTTTTCCGCACACATTTCCTCGGGAACTGGTCTTACCTCACGCCTCAATATGGATATCAGATCTCTAATCTCGACGGGGAGTAGCAACAGCTCGTCAGCATCTCGCATGAACCTCTTGTTCCACTCGTTTTTATCATCGTCCACTTCGACGTCACGTCATACTATCTGCGCACTTTAATTGTTCTCGGCCACGGTCAATTCGAAGTCTCTCACACAGACTTGAAATCATGAACTCGGTATCTTCATCACACTGTAGAAGATCTCTAGCCGAACACGTCCTCGGGAACTCATCCCAACCATCGGAGAAATGCTCAATACTCATCCGTTCTCGATCAGCTCACAACACATCTGGGTGAGGTCCTCTATCCGAAGCTGGTCAGCTTACTGATCTCTTATCACATGATATCCGGACGACGCTAAACTTTTCGATCGAGTCATCAAGGTCCCACAATTTACCGAAAGCTCAACACCTGAGCATAGTTCAATAATATCTGGTACATACCACAGTACCTCTAGACCAGCCGTAAAAGGGCAAACCCAAGCCTCACTGATGGCACCGCTAAACTGCCACAAACCCTAAGGTTCAAAAGCGGTTCCATGGTCATCATATCGAGTTAGGGTTTCATTCTTCTAGAGGGCCCACAGAATTATTTTCATGTTCCTCCGAATACTTTAAAATTGGAAAAATGGATTTTCTGACATTCGTTCGAACTTTTTAACTTCGCCTATACAATATGTGAATACCCTTCGTCCACATCCTAAACAATGCCTCAATCCTCCAGGAAAGATGATACATCACGGTCATTTCTGGATCGGCCTAGTCTAGATCTGACTCAACTGGGCCTGCGTCGGCGCATCCATCTGATGAATCCCATTCGTTTCTCAACTCGGGATAGACTAGCTATCATCGGACGCATCTCTGCCTGGAAGCTCCAGCGATCTCAACTCGTAAAGTCTGGAGGCGACATCCTATCAATCTCAGCAAGAGCTGGGTCATCTGTCTGCACGGTAGGCGACATCACAATCCTTGAGGTATGCTGTACATCAACAGTCCTTTCACAACTGGCAGCTCTAACAATGGTCTGATCATCCGGTGCGAAACCAACCACTCTCCTCAACAAGAGGTCATAATATAAATACTACATCGAGACGTTACCATGTCACCAGAAAACACAATGGTCAGCCCTCGTACCGAATGAGCTCGCCCTGACCGCAACACTAAAAGCAGCTCAAACTGTGCTCAAACCATGGTGACCGGAATCTCAATCGAGTATCGATAAAAACATATCAAGGGCATGAAAGGAAACGACAGATCCAGAATGGATACATAATTATAAAAAGGAACAACATCAATGAGAGTATGATCATGGAAACGAATAGAATCAAGGATCTCTGATGAATGTATATTCATGGGAATGAAGAGAATCATAAGTCTCAAAAATATGTGCATCCTAAGGTTTCTTAAGTGGAGTATCGTATCGTAAATATGCAGCGGAATATACGTACGGTACGTCACCCTACTCAAGCTACCTACACCATCAATCAGGGTCAGCATATGGAACGAAAGTTCAGGTCTAATACCCCCCCCGCCCGTTCAAGTCTAAGTTCCGTAAGTTCAAGCCTAGGTTCCGAAATACATACCCATCCTAGACTCCGCATAGTCAAACATAGACTCGAACCAAGGTTAAACCTAGCGCTCTGATACCAACTTTGTCACGACCCGAAATATTAGCTCGTGACCAGCACATAAATCACGCAACGTCTAAAGGCGCAACATAATTCAAGTAAGCTGAAACCCCAGAAAGAAATCTAAACCTTTTTAAGAAAATAAAGGAGGTGAAGTTTTGAAATAAAGGTATCATGAAATCAAGTTTTCTTAATGCATAGAAAAGGAACATGAAAATGCAAGTGAAATTTACTAGTTTGAAAACGTGTTTCGTCTTTTAAAACTTTAGGCAGCACCTCCTTTGTATATTTTGATCCAAAACAACAAATGCATAACATGAATAATGGCATCCCCAAGCGGGAGCTACCACTTCGCCAAACGGCGGATCACAACCACGCAAGACAGTATATGTAAGCATACGACACCCAACGGCGAAGTTCACCATAAAAGATAAAGAAATAAGCAAGACATCAAAACCCCAAGTAGCGGAAAAACCCTCGCTCTAAGTCTCACAACCAAAAATCTCACTAAGTCTCCTTACTTATACAAATACTAATTTTGATTGATGGAGTTGACTAGATACAATATGAAATATAAATACAAGAGTGGGTACGACACAAATGCCCCACCTACCAATGCAAAACACCCAAATGAAGTTATGAGCCAGCGATGCCGCTACGGATCCATACGGTCAACCTGCAAGAACTGTGGCACAACGAGAGTGAGTTGCCAACTCGTGAGTAGAAAAACATCTACAAGTAGAAATCGAATAAAGAACGACTCCTTGGTCAACTATATTATAAAGGTAATACTATGATATCTAGGGTGACCGTCTCTGTATATGTGCCAACAATGTAATCAATACCTATATGGATGCGGATATAATCCAACAATATAATCAATGTATATATGTGGATCTTGTCCAACTATATAATCAATGTATGTATGCATGTGGATCTCGTCCAACCATATAATCAATGTATGTATGTATGTGGATCTCGTCCAACCATATAATCAACATCTGTGAATATCATAAAAGCATATGCATGAAAGTATGAGGATATAAATCAACGGGTGTCCCTCGCGGCACCTCAAAATCATGGAACCTGAGTGTCCAACATCGACACTCAAAAACATCATGAAATCCGTGTCCAGCATCGACACGTAAATCCTCATATATCTCGGGCTCCGTCGGTCCGGATCGGCCCATCTTATCTCTTGACTCCGGTCGGTATCCTCTGAATATCCGCCGAGCCCAAATACTATCACCGGTAGGTAGTAGTCCCTCTGCCAGGCTCACCGTCTACTGCACAGCAATCCGTTCTCGCCCCGGGGTACCATACCGGGTCCACCATGTACCCGCAATCGGCCTCATCCAGCTCCTCGAATCGGGTTTCACATGCCACACGTCTCAGAACCGAAAAAATGCATGGTGGGCGTATTGAAATATCATATCAAGAGAAACTGGGTTTTTAAAACAGTACATGCATTCTTTTGAAATGGCCACGGTTCTCAAAACCAGAAATCTCATGAAAACAGCATATCTCAATGCATAAAATCATAAAGCATGATGTATGCGACATATAATAAACATGTAAGCATATCCGAATATCATGCAACTTAGAACAGTAATATGACATGTTAAGGGAAAACCGTCCTTTTAAATGGATCTAGTTTTGAAAAATATAACATGCGGTCTCCAATTCTCCAAAATCAAAGCCAGCATCATCTATGTATGTACAAATGTGTATGTATGTAGGCATGTATACACAAGATATATATATATATATATGCACACAAGTATGGGTATACAAGTGGGTATACACGCAAGTATGAGTGTACAATCTGTATATGCACCAATATGGATGTACAAGTGGTATATACGCAAGTATGAGTGTACAATATGTATATGCACCAATATGGATGTACAAGTGGGTATATACGCAAGTATGAGTGTGCAATATGTATATGCATGTAACGTTTTGAAAATCGTTTCGGTGAAATTTCAAAAAAAACGGTAAAATAAAGGGGTTTTCCGCAAAAAGTAAAAATGCAAATATCTTTATTATAAAATTAGATATACATATTCTAGCTATGTAATTACTAGTATTTGGTGTTTGTTGAGCCATTGGTGAAATTTCAAATTTTATGAAATTAATTATTTTAATATTATTTTAAGCCGTCACTAATACACTTAATTAAGGAAAATTACAAATTGGAATGGGTTGAAACAAATTTTGTGCATCATAACATATTAAGCTAACCTGTAAGATATTTTTTTTGTAATGAAAAGAAGCTGTTAATATGGTGTTAGAAAATATAAAAGAAAAAGGCTTTTTTTGTGAAAATAAGTTAAATAGAATTGAGGTGTGGTAATTATCTTCTTGTGTGTGCTCCCACTCACTCACCTACACTCACACACCCCAAAAATTTCAGCTTGGCCGAAACCATGGCTGCCCCCCCCCCACACACACCTCACATGTAATGATGAAAAGAAGGGAAATTGGAATAAAGGAAAGAATGAACATGAAACTATAATTAAAGAAGTATGGGTTTTGTTTGACTTTTGCCACAAACCCCATTCTCACTCTCTCTCCTAACTCATTCATCCCCAACTCTGGCCGAGATCTCCCATGAGCAGCCCCCCCAATTTCCCACTTCATTTCCACACAAAATTCCTCACAAATTCCACAAAAATCAAAATAAAACCTCACAAATCCCAAATCTAACATTTACCCATTATTCTTTAACCAATCTAGCCTGGATCTAGGAGCTTGGAAGCTACTTTTGGAGGCTAGGATTTGCATGCTAGATCCTTAATCTTGTGAGGTATAAATCATGACCTTTTGTTAAATTGTTGTTTGAATACCTTAAATCAAGCATTATTAGCTATTAATTTGGGTTTAATTGTATGTTTGGAAAAATTTAGTAAGGGTTTATGAAATTCAAGTTAGTTTTTTTATTATGTAATTGTGGTTGCAATTGTAGTTCTACATATTGTGAAATGATAACCTAATCAAATTTCTAGTTTGCAAATTGTTAGTTTGGAATTGTAATAATTATGCTAAATTGCTAACTAGGTTTTAGAAATTTAATTAAAATGTGGGATTAAAATCTAGTTAGGGTTTTTAGCACATCATTAAGGTTTCCATGTGTGGTTTAACCATTTAAAATATGCAAAACCAAGCTTAATTGTTAAATTGTGATTTTTGCTTTAAAATTTGTTAAAATTGGTTGTTTTTGCAAACTTGAATTTTGGGTTAATGATAATTAGTGAGATTAAAAATATGGAAATGGTTTATATGACCTGGTTATGATACTTAGTGAATATTATGGCTATTAATTGGGTTAAAACATCAAGTTTCGATTTAAAACGGTAATTAAGTGTTTTCTAGGTTTTGTGAAATAAATCGATTTGAGCAAATTTAAGGTTTTTATGAATTGCACCATATTTTCACTTAAATTCTAGTGCGTTATGAACGCGTGATTGGTATGTTGGGTTTTTCTCGATTGATTGACGTTTGTACATCGACATCGAGGGTTGGTTTGGCTATTTTGGCATGCGTAGGCGATAGGTTTTGACCTATGCGTGATACGCGTGCCGATTTGATTTTTCGTGTGCCGTTTCGATTTCGAATTTGATTTTAATGCGATGCGGTGCGTTATGATATGTAGGTACCCCCGTGTGGACTTCGAGACGACAAGCAAGCGCGTGGCGACGTTGGCACCGGCGAGCGAGGACCAGGTGAGTAGATTTATATCTACGGGGAGAAGTCGGGTGGATGGCGTATAGCACCCTTGCAGTCTGTGGTGGTGTATACGGATGCGTATATACACCAACTATTATTATTTGTTATTTGGGATTAATACCGATGTTTAGGATGGATTTTGGAGTGTTGGATTATCTTAGTGTTGCGAACCCTAGGGTAGTGTTGCACTACACATACACACATACATACTTGCATACATTCCTATTTATATGTGCTCATGGGATTCTTTATAGTTATGTGATCACATGGGTATAGGACTATGTGTTCACATACGGATATGAGGGTGATATTGGGTTTGAGCTGAGTCGTTGAGATTTGTTTTGTAGTTGTGATATCGGTGATATGGCAGGATTCGTACTTGAGGTACGTCCTGGTGTTATAATGGATCTTGGGGCGGCGATACGGGTGAATAGTGTTATACATAAAATGGTCGACAAGTGATCGTGATATGAGGCATGATATGCTAGGATATTGATATTAGGCCGTATCGGGCGATGTATACCCTTGATGATGCTATGTGCTGACGGTATCGGTTTGTACGAGATTGTCGATCTGTAGTCAGATCATGAGTATATTGAGGATATTAGTATTGTACTAGACATAGGTCGGTACCCTAGACTATGATCTTGGATAAAGAGGATACCAGAGGAATAGTGTGAGGAATATGATATTGACCCGTACCCAGATTTGGGGATGCCGTACGACGGATTTACGTACGAGCTATATCTTAATGATTGATCCGCACTGTTGACTTGGGATGTCTGATTTTAGATATGGTATCGGATATGATATTATTGAGGCGGGATCACCGACTAATATATATACAGGTATGTATATGGATCGACTCAGATGTTAGGCGGTTTCCTTACCTGTAGTCCAGCTTGTTAGCTTAGCCCTTTAGTTTAGTTTAGTTGTTAGATTAGATTCGATTCTTACCTATTTCAAAAAATAACGAATCGGGGGTATTTTAAAAGACAGCCCAAGGGATCCTACGGATATTTCAAAAGACGTATCTTTTCATAAAAACGCTGTAGCCCCTATTTTCAAAACCCCATGATTTGTGTTATTTCAAAAGGCACCATTTGTAGGACTTTTATTAGATTAATGCAGACTAGTTATAGTTGCGTCTAGTTTTCAGCTCCCGCTCATTTTTTTGTGGTCCGCTTCGCATCGCATGTTTATATTATGTTTCATACTCCATTATTGATATAATGCTGTTAGGATACGAACACCATTACTGATGATGCGTATGTACCACGTACACTTACTTGCCGGCTCACACACATCTTCATCGGTAATTGCCATATCACGTACACCTTAGAAAATATTATTGCTTGACATAGCCTGTTAGCTAATAGTTTAGACATGATGTTAGCGTACTTGCCATATATGTTAGTTTAGACATTGTAGTTATTACCTGCGACTTCATGCATACTGTTATTCATTGTTATGACGCATTAACGGATTCTCATGCATATATTCACCATTTTACGTGTTATTGAGGTTTTGGATTCGGATTTCCATGAGATTTTTTATGGATTTGGAGGAAAACCGCAAAAACATAAATAAACCTTTTCTCTCTTTTAAAATAAAAAGTGCGGTTTTCCCATGATGTATGAGTCGTCCACCATGAGTTTGCTGATGGATTTCGAGACCCGATTCGAGGAGACGGATGAACCGTTTCGGGTACATGGTGGACCCGGTAAGGTACCCCGGGGCAAGAAGCGCGTGATTATGACGATGTGAGCCTGGCAGGGGAGCACTACCTACCGGTGATTTTACCAGACGCGTCGGATATCCGGAGGATACCGTCGTGGTCTTGAGATGGATGGTAGAGGCCGGTCTGGACTGACGGCGCCCTAGATATTGAGACATTGAGATTTCGAGATATTAAGGTACAGAGACTGTGATACAGAGATATCGAGGTATTGGGATTACGTTTTGTGCCGATGCTAGGCACTGTTTTATGTTGATTTCATTATGATAACTCATTTTAAAAATACAAAGGAAATCGCTCTAAATTATGAAAACAGTTCTTCATTTACATGTATTCTGTTTCCATGCATTCATACCTCATTCATATGATATATTGCTACCTGAGGCACTGACACGGGCACATGAGATTACACTCGGATTAGATATCTACCTTAGCCTTGTTATAGGTTGCTTGTTATTCTTATATTTGAGGATATATTATGATCATTGACCTAGGATTGCGTTGTTTATGCGTTTTCTCTTCGTAGATATTTTTCTATTCACGAGTTAGCAACTCACCCCCGTTGTGCCCCAGTTTCTTGCAGGTTTGCCGTACAGGTTTCATTACGGCTTTACGGGCATACTTTCCTTCGGGTGATTTGCTAGTAGGTGGGATTACTTGTATCGTACCCCCATTATATATCTTGTATATTATTATTCTTTTGTATCTAGAAGTTCCATCAACCAAACATGTATTTATTTTGAGATAGAGACCAGTGATGTTATTCTTTCGACCTTAGAGTCGCGCGTTATATTTCTGTGGATTTCTTGTGGTTTTGAGTTTCCTTCTGAGTTTTAATCCTCGCCGTTGGCGTTGTATATTATATTGCTTGTGTGGTTGTGACCGTCGATTGACGAAGAGCTAGCTCCCGCTTGGGGATGCCCTTTTATTGATTTTGTATACTATTCATGTTGTATCCCGTTTGGGGGCCAGTATTTACAAAGGAGACTCTGCCGAAATTTTCAGGAAATATTTGATGTTTTTAAAAACGCATAATTCGGCTTATGCTATTAAAACTACTTGATTTAAATTGGTTTTCCTTCACTCTACTACTTTTCTTGGTTTTGGATTTCTGGGTTTTCGGTTTACTTAGATTACGTACGCCTCGAGATGTTTCATAGTTAAGTGCCGGTCATGTTCCGTACTTTCGGGACGTGATAAAGTTGGCATCAGAGCGTTAGCTTTTACCTTCGGAGCATAGGATGACCCTTGGTTGATGGAATAGGTGACTAAAGTAGAGTGACGTACCGTGGGTATGTTCCGCGGCATACTTACGATACGCTACTCCACTTAAGAAGCCTTAGGATGTACATTTCTTTGTTCAGTATTATATTCATTCGTGATCTAGCTTCATCGGTACCAGTTACGGTTTGCTGCCACGATTACGGGCAAGGAGAGTTACGGTTAGAATTGCGGTCAGCACAAGCTCGTCACGGACGAGGACTGTCCAGGGCGTAATTTTGGCGACACACGATTGCGGAGATGTGTCTTTTTACTGTGTTTCGCACCATGAGCGTTTGGCGGATCGCCTTTATGAGATTTCTCGGACGTGCCGATCAGTACCAGAGGATTGGGCCACCGACAGAGGCCAACCATATTTTGATGACTGTTGGTGTATTGCTTATTCATGATGGTCGAGGCACTGTTCAGCGTGCAGACGAGTGAGCCAGTTGTTGCTGCGAGTGACGAGATATCGCCCTATATGTTAGAGTTATTGTAGTACGAGATTGTACCAAGGGATGATAGGAGGTCGCTGGTCACCCGAGGATGAATGACTAGGACAGGTGGTTCATTCGCCTACCCCGATGCGAAGTCATCAGATAGATTGATTCCAGCTAGAGACGACTTCACGCGGAGACGTTGAGAGTCGACAGAGACGATTGAATGCCAGAAACCTATTATTCTAAGTTTAAAGTAGTCGAAAAGACATGCAGGCAATTCTATGGTCCCTCTAGAAGAATGAAACCCTAACTCGACTTAATGACCGTGTGAAAGCCTTTGAACCTTCGGGTTTGCGGCAGTTCTACGGAGCCATTAGTGAGGCTTGGGTTTGCCCTTCTACGGCTGGACCACCGATGCTATGGTATGTACTCGATACTATTAAACTGTGCCCAAGATGTTGAGCTCTTAGGGGATAATGAGGTTTTGACGACTCGATCGGATGGCTCGACTTAATTTGGATGCTAGGTGGTGAGGTGCATTTCTTGGGAGACTCCAGATACGAGGATAGTCATTGGAGCTCAGTCCATGCAGCCACGACGAGACGAGTCCAGAGCAGTCGACATTAGAAAAATGGAGTAAGAGGTTCGTACAAGATCTGGATATGATGACGTTCCCTTCTTCCGACATCAGGGATGCGATACGTATGCCGAGGCATTGTACTTGGATATACCTTCCAGAAGGAGTCGCGATGAGTATGCAACCCTTCCGGAACGAGAACAGATCTAGTAAGGGACGATGACTCCCGGACAGTTCGGCAGAGACAAGATTTGGGAGAGATCCCGACAGGACCTTTCTGGAATGAATTACAAGAAGACCTTGACCCAGGAGTGGTCATTGTTATGCACACCAGCAGGCCATAGTTCATGATCATCGACGAGACGTCCCACTAGTGACCGCGACAGTTGGCCCGAGATTCTTAGAGAATGCGCTTGAGCGGTACTATTCCGCCATTATTGATTTCGATGTTTTGGGTGATTTATTCGCATGATTTGATTTTAATGATTGAGGATTTACGATCTTTGCACAGTGTTGCACTTGATATTGGATTTCATGATTTTGTGCACGATGGATGCACCTGATTTGGATTTTCGCGCATGTTGGGCGCATGTTTTGAAGTGTGATTTTGGTGCACACCAGATGCACTAAATCGAGATTTTTCGTGCATGTCAGATGCACCTGATTTTGCTGTCAGGCACACATGTTGCCTACGACAGATGTTTCGTGCACACCCGATGCACTTAGATGTTGTTTCTGTGCAAAGGTATGGCACCTATTTGGATTTTGATTTCCGTGCGCACAAGACGCACGTAGTATTCATACGCGTGTTTTGGGATTGATTTTTCTTATAGAGCAGTACGTTTTTAAGATATTGCTATGTGTTTTCGTACTGAGCAGGACTAGTCAGAGGACAGTACCTGAATATATTTTACATGTATAGTTTCGAGTTATATCATATTGGTTTTGCTTTGGATTTAGTATTGATGTCTTCCCCATGACTCCGATGATTGCGGGATGCTTGACGGAGTTCTGATTTGAGTTATATGCTCATTTTTCCTGCGCATGCGTTGCGCTACGATTTGTTTTATGTATTTATGATATCGGAGACCCGGCGATTTGTTGGTTTTGGATGAAATATTTTAGTATTTGGTGGAAGTTTTAATTTAAATTCGGGGACCGAATTTCTTTAAAGGGGGAAGATTGTAACGTTTTGAAAATCGTTTCGGTGAAATTTCCAAAAAAACGGTAAAATAAGGGGGTTTTCCGTAAAAAGTCAAAATGCAAATATCTTTATTATAAAATTAGATATACATATTCTAGATTTGTAATTACTAGTATTTGGTGTTTATTGAGCCACTGGTGAAATTTCAAATTTTCTGAAAAATTTTCCGAAATTAATTATTTTAATATTATTTTAAGCCGTCAGTAATACATTTAATTAGGAAAAATTAGATATTGGAATGGGTTGAAACAAATTTTGTGCATCATAACATATTAAGCTAACCTGTAAGATATTTTTTTTGTAATGAAAAGAAGCTGTTAATATGGTGTTAGAAAATATAAAAGAAAAAGGCTTTTTTTGTGAAAATAAGTTAAATAGAATTGAGGTGTGGTATTTATCTTCTTGTGTGTGCTCCCACTCACTCACCTACACTCACACACCCCACAAATTTCAGCTTGGCCGAAACCATGGCTGCCCCCCCCCACACACCTCACATGTAATGATGAAAAGAAGGGAAATTGGAAAAAAGGAAAGAATGAACATGAAACAATAACTAAAGAAGTATGGGTTTTGTTTGACTTTTGCCACAAACCCCATTCTCACTCTCTCTCCTCACTCATTCATCCCCAATTCTGGCCGAGAGCTCCCATGAGCAGCCCCCCCAATTTCCCACTTCATTTCCACACAAAATTCCTCACAAATTCCACAAAAATCAAAATAAAACCTCACAAATCCCAAATCTAACATTTACCCATTATTCTTTAACCAATCTAGCATGGATCTAGGAGCTTGGAAGCTACTTTTGGAGGCTAGGATTTGCATGCTAGATCCTTAATCTTGTGAGGTATAAATCAAGACCTTTTGTTAAATTGTTGTTTGAATACCTTAAATCAAGCATTATTAGTTATTAATTTGGGTTTAATTGTATGTTTGGAAAAATTTAGTAAGGGTTTATGAAATTCAAGTTAGTTTTTTTATTATGTAATTGTGGTTGCAATTGTAGTTCTACATATTGTGAAATGATAAACTAATCAAATTTCTAGTTTGCAAATTGTTAGTTTGGAATTGTAATAATTATGCTAAATTGCTAACTAGGTTTTAGAAATTTAATTAAAATGTGGGATTAAAATCTAGTTAGGGTTTTTAGCACATCATTAAGGTTTCCATGTGTGGTTTAACCATTTAAAATATGCAAAACCAAGCTTAATTGTTAAATTGTGATTTTTGCTTTAAAAATTGTTAAAATTGGTTGTTTTTGCAAACTTGAATTTTGGGTTAATGATAATTAGTGAGATTAAAAATATGGAAATGGTTTATATGACCTGGTTATGATACTTAGTGAATATTATGGCTATTAGTTGGGTTAAAACATCAAGTTTCGATTTAAAACGGTAATTAAGTGTTTTCTAGGTTTTGTGAAATAAATCGATTTGAGCAAATTTAAGGTTTTTATGAATTGCACCATATTTTCAATTAAATTCTAGTGCGTTATGAACACGTGATTGGTATGTTGGGTTTTTCTCGATTGATTGACGTTTGTACATCGACATCGAGGGTTGGTTTGGCTATTTTGGCATGCGTAGGCGATAGGTTTTGACCTATGCGTGATACGCATGCCGATTTGATTTTTCGTGTGCCGTTTCGATTTCGAATTTGATTTTAATGCGATGCGGTGCGTTATGATATGTAGGTACCCCCGTGTGGACTTCGAGACGACAAGCAAGCGCGTGGCGACGTTGGTACCGGCGAGCGAGGACCAGGTGAGTATATTTATATCTACGGGGAGAAGTCGGATGGATGGCGTATAGCACCCCCGCAGTCCGTGGTGGTGTATACGGATGCGTATATACACCAACTATTATTATTTGTTATTTGGGATTAATACCGATGTTTAGGATGGATTTTGGTGTGTTGGATTATCTTAGTGTTGCGAACCCTAGGGTAGTGTTGCACTACACATACACACATACATACTTGCATACATTCCTATTTATATGTGCTCATGGGATTCTTTATAGTTATGTGATCACATGGGTATAGGACTATGTGTTCACATACGGATATGAGGGTGATATTGGATTTGAGCTGAGTCGATGAGATTTGTTTTGTGGTTGTGATATCGGTGATATGGCAGGATTCGTACTTGAGATACGTCGTGGTGTTATAGCGGATCTTGGGGCGGCGATACGGGTGAATAGTGTTATACATAAAATGGTCGACATGTGATCGTGATATGAGGCATGATATGCTAGGATATTGATATTAGGCCGTATCGGGCGATGTATACCCTTGATGATGCTATGTGCTGACGGTATCGGTTTGTACGAGATTGTCGATCTGTAGTCAGATCATGAGTATCTTGAGGATATTAGTATTGTACTAGACATAGGTCAGTACCCTAGACTATGATCTTGGATAAAGAGGATACCAGAGGAATAGTGTGAGGAATATGATATTGACCCGTACCCAGATTTGGGGATGCCGTACGACGGATTTACGTACGAGCTATATCTTGATGATTGATCCGCACTCTTGACTTGGGATGTCTGATTTTAGATAAGGTATCGGATATGTTATTATTGAGGCGGGATCACCGACTAATATATATACAGGTATGTATATGGATCGACTCAGATGTTAGGCGATTTCCTTACCTGTAGTCCAGCTTGTTAGCTTAGCCCTTTAGTTTAGTTTAGTTGTTAGATTAGATTTGATTCTTACCTATTTCAAAAACTAACGAATCGTGGGTATTTTAAAAGACAGCCCAAGGGATCCTACGGATATTTCAAAAGACGTATCTTTTCATAAAAACACCGTAGCCCCTATTTTCAAAACCCCATGATTTGTGTTATTTCAAAAGGTACCATTTGTAGGACTTTTATTAGATTAATGCAGACTAGTTATAGTTGCGTCTAGTTTTCAGCTCCCGCTCATTTTTTTGTAGTCCGCTTCGCATCGCATGTTTATATTATGTTTCATACTCCATTATTGATATCATGCTGTTAGGACACAAGCACCATTACCGATGATGCGTATGTACCACGTACACTTACTTGCCGGCTCACACACATCTTCATCGGTAATTGCCATGTCACGTACACCTTAGAAAATATTATTGCTTGACATAGCCTGTTAGCTAATAGTTTAGACATGATGTTAGCGTACTTGCCTTATATGTTAGTTTAGACATTTTAGTTATTACATGCTACTTCATGCATACTGTTATTCATTGTTATGACACATTCTTGGATTCTCATGCATATATTCACTATTTTACGTGTTATTGAGGTTTTGGATTCGGATTTCCATGAGATTTTTTATGGATTTGGAGGAAAACCGTAAAAACATAAATAAACCTTTTCTCTCTTTTAAAATAAAAAGTGCGGTTTTCCCATGATGTATGAGTCGTCCACCATGAGTTTGCTGATGGATTTCGAGACCCGATTCGAGGAGACGGATGAACCGTTTCAGGTACATGGTGGACCCGGTAAGGTACCCCGGGGCAAGAAGCGCATGATGATGACGATGTGAGCCTGGCAGGAGAGCACTACATACCGGTGATTTTACCCGACGCGTCGGATATCCGGAGGATACCGTCGTGGTCTTGAGATGGATGGTAGGGGCCGGTCTGGACTGACGGCACCCTAGATATTGAGACATTGAGATTTTGAGATATTGAGATACAGAGACTGTGATACAGAGATATCGAGATATTGGGATTACGTTTTGTGCCGATGCTAGGCACTGTTTTTGTTGGTGATAGTGCCCTCATAGTCAATTATTGGATCGCAGGTATGTGATTGCAATGATTGCGGAGGACCTATACCGGTAGGACAGTCTTACTCGAGATGATAGTATGCTATCTGGTTTGCCTTTATCAGTCGTGTACATGTTTAGGTGACTGATTACATGTTACACTTGGTAGAGCCCTTAGGATCTTGCTTTACCACCAACAGTATGATGGCGATCATATACGTGAGAGTTGGGTGGTTTATATGCATATCCTTAATTGTGGTCCCTAGTCGTGGGAGTTTCGAGACAGGGCATCGATACTCCGGAGTAGACTAGTGTATACAGTCGAGACCCCGACGAGGGGCGGTGGCCGGTCTCACAAGCCACTGGTGTCAGTTGGATCACCTAAGATGTATACAGGTGCTCATTGGGTTATGAGTACACCGGACAGGACTCTCCGGGAATCTGCTAGTTAGTATTATATCTATCGTCAGATAGCAGTTCCCTGGTGACATGTGTACAGGTTAGTTCATCGACCTGAGGTCGTCATTTGTCTCGTGTGAGTTCCCACTGTGGTTTGATTTCTACCCTACCACGGCTCAAAGGAGTCGTGCAAACAGGTAGTTTTTAGGTACAGTCCCGAGCCATATGGAGGCACGTGAGCAGATCGGCAGCGGATTCGTCTCTCCCGGTATTGGGGGCGAGGTCGTGCTGTGTCTAGGAGAGCCATTACACAAAGTCCATGGACATGGCAGGAGATTTACTTATAGGTACTCCAGTAGTATCTCAGTGTGTTATTGGGCTACACTCCGACACGACTTATACTGCTATTGGGGGTCTGACGTTACTAGCCCCCTAGGCAGATATACGATACTCATAGACGAACGGACCGGACTGTATATACATTGTCACTGTTAGGCTCAGTAGGGTTTCTGGATGAGTTCGCTCATCAGCCTCCCTTGAGGTCAGTCCATGGGCAGCCGTTACGCATTGCTAGTGCCGCTGACGGTTTGTGGTTAAACCCAGTGCCAGGGTACTGACGAGTCATTAGAGTCCCCCACAGACAGTTTCCCAAGTTCGGGCGAAACGTTGTAGAGGCCGTATGGTTTTATGGCAGGGTTCGGAAAATGCACGTGCGTTTACGCACGTGTTATTTTTCGGGCAGATGATACTGGTCGGCTTTGGTTTAAGCCGGATCCGAGTATTATATTGAGTAGGTATAATATCTTTGTCTCAGATGCATTTTTATTCGGTCGTAATACAAATGCGGGTATATTTATATAGTTACGGGGTTATCCTGAAAGTCGTTTCAGGATCACTTTTGGAAGTTGCCAGTTTCCAGTTTTCTATCAGCCGTCTTTTAACATTCGGTTAAAGACGGATTTATCTTTTCTTAGATGAGGGTGAGTCATGCTTCTAGAAGGTTCTAGAAAGGGTGACTTGACATGGTGAGTCATTAGTGCTTTAATGGAGCCATTAATGCAATGGTGACTAGGTTAATGAATCACCATTTGCATTAATGAGGTTTTGTTTGCTTAAGGATATTTTCCTTGTGTTCACACATGATATTTCTTTCTTAAGGTCACCCTCTTCTCTGCTACACTAACCCCCCTCCCTATATATGGCCGGCCCTTCCTCTCTCTCTACTCACTTGAGGTTTTCATTTGGTTACAAAAGATATGATAGATTTTGGGGTGTATGGAACTTCACAGCTCATTTCATTCCATCACCCGATTCCCACGGCAACTTCATTAACCGGTCGTCCACGGCTTTGTACGAAGTGATACAAAGTCATCTACTCATTCTCTACATCATTCTTGGTCGTCTCCTTTAGCAAACTTGACGACCGAGTTGCCTCAAGTCAGAGGCGGGAGCCCGTTTAAAGAATCGTCGACGTGGTGCCACCTGGACGAGCAGATCGGAGATCGAAGAGATCGGTGCAGCCGCAACGGAGCGTGGGATGATGGTTAAAGAATGAAGGACTCGGATCGTTCGGTATAACCTTTCTACAATCTTTACAGTTTGTTAGTTTAGCAATAATGGCAGATCCGGGTTAAAGTATACGATAGCGCCAGTTAAAAGTTTTTTGTTCCGCATTTGGTGTCTGTAGACAGCCGGGATGCTAGCGTAAACTTACAGTGGTATCAGAGCCTCACCATTTTGCTATACTAACTTGTACTAACGCGTTTAAAACATCGATCGAACCGGAAATCAAAAACCGCATTTTTTCAATTTGACAGTTTCTGTTGATTTTAAATGGTGTCCTAAAAATATTCCACATATCACAGAAAGTTGTGCAGGGTTTCAGAAGCACACCGACAAAATTTGAGCACGTGATTCTACCAAACAGCCGTGAAATCGCGGCCAAACGCATGGTTTGGCCGCGCATCCGCGGCCGTTCTATGGGATCAGTGCACCAAATTTTCTCTGTGTCTTCTCTGTTGGAATTTGGGGTTTTTGATATATATCTTTTGGGCCCAGATTTTGTTACTGTTCACCAGTTGTTCGTGGGGCCCACTTTGTGATATTTAGTCGATCGAAATTTAAACATGTTAGTTTCCAGTACTTACATTATATCTCCGACCGGGAATGTCATTTGATCGGTAAACCGCGTCTGATTGCTATAGTTCTTTTAGACGGGTTTGCGAACGTGACATTCGCGTTGATGTTCTGTGTTGTGCTGTGATGTTGCGGATTTGTCGTGGTGGATAGCAGTGTGCAATGATAGTGCAGTTTGAATTTATTTGTACATTTGATATTGCGGGGCGAGCGTCCAACTTGTGGACTGCCGTCACTGCCTGTTGTATAATATTCTTTTGGGGCACGATCAGGTTGCGGTCGATGTACCTGTTGTACTATTTTTCATTACTGTACTAGGTTTTGCCCCACGACGGAGTGCACGGATAGCCGGGTTCTGGGGGAAAACGGGTCCGTATCTCATGGCTTTGAGAGGCAGAGGGGTCTAACTCTAGAATTGGCAGACTATTCGCCGCACTCGTAAGGGGTACAGGTTGACCCAAGGAGGGGTGCCCAAGATTACCGGATTCCGTGAAGTGCAGGGTGGTCCATTCACTATGCTGTAGGGGGCTGCCTCGCTTCAGGTTTTGGCGGGTAACTTGCCGCACCCGTAGGGGTCTAGGTTTCATTGCACAGGCTATCCACACGACAGGGGAACGTCGGGTTTCAGCAGCGGCTCTGTGAAACCCGGGGATCCCAGATTATCTGTATTGTTCTGTGATGCTTATTACTTTTCTGTAATGTTGCATATTATCACGCCTGGAGCGATTATTGTATATTGGTTTATATACTATTAAATATTGTATATGTTTTACACCCGCGCTAGTCCAGTCCCCGCTCTGTCGTTAGTTAAGTAACCTAACGGGTGATGACGGGACCCAGTGACGAATGCGGATGGCATATACGTACATTTTATTTTCGTTCTTTTCTGGTGTGATTATTGATGGGACTGCGTTGATTCTGATCAATGCAAAGTAAAACAAACCTGTTTTCAGTTGTTGGAACAAATTTAAAAAGTGTTATTGCAAAGACGTTTTCTTTTGTTATGCATAGCGGTATTCAGTAGAATATCCTGCACCTCATTCGACGGGGCAAGGGCCGATATCCCTTCACCCGGACTAACCCCTTGGGCAGAAGTTTGCGTCAGAGTAATAACTTCACTATAGTCGATTACAAGTTGCTTTGCATCGCGGTATTCAGTGGAATATCCTGCACCTCATTCCACGAGGAAAGAGCCGAGATCCCTTCATCGGGAATGACCTCTTTAGCAAAAGGTTTTCGCCACTATATTTTAAAAAGCTATCAGGTTCCTTCAGCGATATCAAGTTCACTACGTTAAAGGTTTTTCGCCAAAAACCAGCCGTAGCCCTCCGTCATTTCTTTTGAGTATTCAGTAGTATTCAAGCTATGTATTTTAGCCAAAGTTAAGGCATAGTGTTTGGTAGCTGCTGGGTATTCAATTGTAGCATAGATAGATGAGTTAGTTTGGGACAGTCGTTCTGCCGATTGGCCAAAGTCAGGGGCATGTGCGGGTGGGTTCAAATTGACAAGATAGTGACGGGTAGAACTTGGCATGTGACTTATGACATTTTGACCAAAGCCAAGGTTATAAGAGCATGGGGCAAAAATCTTATCGGGAGTTTCTAAAGAAACTGAAACTTGCCAAGTATGCGCATACCTTCTGGAGTATGAGTAACGTGGATGCATTCCATCACGTTATCATACGATGAGAGTTGGATCCCGATTCCCACTGATGAGTTGGTTTACTCTTCGGGTGATCCCGATTGATTCTTCTTTAGGTTTGGAGGAGAATTTGACAGGACAGTGGGAGGTTTCCGGATTAGATAAGGTGATAACCATTCTGATCTAGGTTAGAGTGCACGCAGAGTGTTTCTTTTCTCTCTCTCTCTGGCAGCGACCTTTGACCGACCCTAGACTATGACTCAGTGACCTTGTTGACCGAACCTTCTTAAAATACTGGCTTTTGGATTGTCCTAGTTGCATAAGTCATTGCCACTCCTTTTTTTACCCTTTGAATTTCTCAGAACACCCGTATTACAACGGACATCCACTTCCATTGGATAGATCCATCGTATGGTTATATACGAACTCGAAGGGACTTCTTCGAGGATGGATCCAGGTTCAGGAGAAAAAGAATTGGTTTATTCAGTTGTCTTTTATTATCACCTTCTCTCAGGTTGCGAGAGCTCCTTGGTTTAGGAGAGTACACCTATTACGCTTATTGGATAGTCTTATTCCAAACCATAGGCAGGTGCCGAAAGGTAGGGAATGAAGAAAACCAATTAGCCTAAGTAGGTTGTGCAGAAGGTAATATGTAAAGACAAAATAATGGGATTAGAAAGAGGGCAAAGTAAATTGCGACTGATATCATTCACGACCAAAACCGCGTACTTCATCGCCACTCCTATTTCACTTTTAAAAGAATAAGGTATTATTCAGTTGTCTTTTATCATCACCTTCTCTCAAGATACGAGTACTCCTTGGTTTAGGAGGGTACACCTATTATGCTTACTAGATAGTCTTCTTCCGAACCATAGGCTAGTGCCGAACGGTAGGGAAGGAAGAAAACCATTTAGCCTAACGATGGTGTACAGAAGGTAACGACTAAAGACAAATAAAGGGATTTGGAGAGATGGCAATAAAATATACGGTTGAAGTCATGAATTGGATTATAGAAGAGGCATTGCTATGAATACCAAGATACCCCGACGAAACATTTTCATGTTTCAGTGCATTGTTAAAAGAAAACTGTTTTCCCGATTAGACACTTACTCCAAGGGTATGTATTTACCAGGTTTCATTCTCATATCTGTATGGTTTTACAGATGATGAGTGGGAGTAAGTTATTGGGAATTAGGTGATTATCCTCATTATATCGGAATTCGTTGTAATTAGTGATATTTGAGGAAATCGCCAGGGTACAGTTTTCAACCTGTGATGCACAGGTTTTGAGTTGTTCAAACTCAGAGGACTTATACAGAGTATTGTATGTTGTCCAGTGTCCATCAGGACAAAGGGGTAGGTCCTCGTACTATGTTCTGTTTACTTATAACTTCTCTAGTACTTAGACAAGTGTTTCGTAGAAATACAAGGTCTATGTTTTGAGAAGTTGTGGGTATAAGAATAAAGTAGAGAGCCAGGTGTCACAAGTATCGGGATTCTTCAAAGAGATCGAAGATGTAGATTCTTGTGATTGGTATTCAGATGATAGTGATGGTTTTGAGAAACTTGTTTCTCTTTCAGGTTGCTCATAATTGGATGGATTACTAAGTTGAGTAATGTTGATTAGCCTCTTTCCATTAAGTTGATTTGCACTGGAGACAGCTGCATGATTTGAATATGGTTCCAATTAAATAAGTGCCAAAGTTTCTGTATTGGATATAGAATGGATCGTACCTTAAAAGATCTTAAGGTACGGGGAGTTGTCCAGCTTTTGCTTAAAACCAGACTCTGGATAACTCAGGGCACGTTTCTGTAATGGCTGTTTGTGGGTTGACTCTGGCTATGACGAGGGTTGATATTCTACCATTTGGAAGATCAATAGTGATATTGTTCTTGACTCGCCACAGTTTTAGTAAAATGGATCTTTTTCAGAAAACAGTAGTGGGAGTATGGTAGAACTGGAAGTGATTCCAGAACCGCAAACGATTACGGAAAATTTAATAGAACCTATATATTCAATCAGGTTTGACATTCCATTAGCCACTCCGCAGATATGGTGGGTAACCTCAGACACCCGAGAGGTACTCCGGTAGCCTCAAGGACGGTGACAGGGAGGTTCTTATCTACCCAGACTTGACACTACTGTTGTTCCAGGCTATGAGACCCGGTAGGAGGGTTGTCGTAGTCAGTGGGAGCAGCGGAAGCATAGTGGGCAAGATGCTTATATCTATTTATAGACTTGAGCAGTTATAGCGGAGATAGATCATCTAATTTTGATGTGAAAGTCATGGGTTTGACTTCAATCAGAATAGGGGATGGATCTGTTAAGAAGGTAGTAGGGTGTGATGTCATGGTATTTGGATGACATACACAGAGTAGGAAGTAAAATTCCTATACTACGATCGGTTGTACTGTGGTCGTCACACAGTTGTTTCTCCAGACAGGATATGGATATAATATTTGACATTCTGGTTTCTAGATCTATGGTTTTAGATCTAGATTTGGGTAGTTTCCCAATGTGGGTACTTTGACAGATATTCTAATGGTTTTTGGAATAGTTGACTCTTAGCATGGTGGTGTACCTGCAGGGGATGGAGTCACCCTCTCTAAAGGTGTCGTATAGACTAAAGGGGAGAGGGATGTGCATGATTAACAGATCACTTGCTTAGGCAATTGAGTTAATCGTGAGATGTCAAGTACCACACCAGATGTTGTTTTTGCACTAGATGCAATAAGTTTGTATTAATCCAATCCTGGAGAAACATAAGGAAGCAGTTTTAGAACATAAGAACATGTTCTACGGATTTGATAACAGCGGCCTTCTTCGGGAGACGATTATCATTCCAGGCTTCAAAGGTGACATGGATGACAGAGTGATTGTCAGAGTTTTAGTTTTCCCTCTGACGAGGGACAGTATTGTGGACAGGTGGTCCAAGAGGATACTGTGGGAGGCATGGTGCCGGATACTGATTAGGTTCAGTGATCGATACAGTCTAAGAAGTTTGGATTTGGAGTTCATTTATGAACTAGGTCCCATCAGATATCCAGACATATTCTAAGACAGGTATTACTCAATTCGGGAGATGGCTTTCTTCGCGAACTTGAGATTAAGAGAGATATAGAAAGAAACATCTAGGCGGATCCACTCACTGAGGCTATTTCTCGAACACAATAGTTTTACAAACGGGCTTTGTGAAACTGATTAGTAGAGGAGTTGGATGTTCAGTTTCACACGGGCTGTGAGTAGTCGACATTGCAATAATTAGCCTTGAGTGCAAGTGGGAGATTGTTGGTGATGGTGCCCTCATAGTCAATTATTGAATCGCAAGTACGTGATTGCAATGATTGCGGAGGACCTATACCGGTAGGACAGTCTTACTCGAGATGATAGTATGCTATCTGGTTTGCCTTTATCAGTAGTGTACATGTTCAGGTGACTGATTACATGTTACACTTGGTAGAGCCCTTAGGATCTTGCTTTACCACCAACAGTATGATGGCGATCATATACGTGAGAGTTGGGTGGTTTATATGCATATCCTTAATTGTGGTCCCTAGTCGTGGGAGTTTCAAGACAGGGCATCGATACTCCGGAGTAGACTAGTGTATACAGTCGAGACCCCGACGAGGGGCGGTGGCCGGTCTCACAAGCCACTGGTGTCAGTTGGATCACCTAAGATGTATACAGGTGCTCATTGGGTTATGAGTACACCGGACAGGACTCGCCGGGAATCTGCTAGTTAGTATTATATCTATCGTCAGATAGCAGTTCCCTGGTGACATGTGTACAGGTTAGTTCATCGACCTGAGGTCGTCATTTGTCTCGTGTGAGTTCCCACTGTGCTTTGACTTCTACCCTACCACGGCTCAAAGGAGTCGTGCAAACAGGTAGTTTTTGGGTACAGTCCCGAGCCATATGGAGGCACGTGAGCGGATCGGCAGGGGATTCGTCTCTCTCGGTATTGGGGGCGAGGTCGTGCTGTGACTAGGAGAGCCATTACATAAAGTCTATGGCCATGGCAGGAGATTTACTGGTAGGTACTCCAGTAGTATCTCAGTGTGTTATTGGGCTACACTCCGACACGACTTATACTGCTATTGGGGGTCTGACGTTACTAGCCCCCTAGGCAGATATGCGATACTCATAGACGAAAGGACCGAACTGTATATACATTATCACTGTTAGGCTCAGTAGGGTTTCTGGATGAGTTCGCTCATCAGCCTCCCTTGAGGTCAGTCCATGGGCAGCCGTTACGCATTGCTAGTGCCGCTGACGGTTTGTGGTTAAACCCACTGCCAGGGTACTGACGAGTCATTAGAGTCCCCCACAGACAGTTTCCCAAGTTCGGGCGAAACGTTGTAGAGGCCGTATGGTTTTATGGCAGGGTTCGGAAAATGCACGTGCGTTTACACACGTGTTATTTTTCGGGCAAATGATACTGGTCGGCTTTGGTTTAAGCCGGATCCGAGTATTATATTGAGTAGGTATAATATCTTTGTCTCAGATGCATTTGTATTCGGTCGTAATACAAATGCGGGTATATTTATACAGTTACGGGGTTATCCTGAAAGTCGTTTCAGGATCACTTTTGGAAGTTGCCAGTTTCCAGTTTTCTATCAGCCGTCTTTTAACATTCGGTTAAAGACGGATTTATCTTTTCTTGGATGAGGGTGAGTCATGCTTCTAGAAGGTTCTAGAAAGGGTGACTTGACATGGTGAGTCATTAGTGCTTTAATGGAGCCATTAATGCAATGGTGACTAGGTTAATGAATCACCATTTGCATTAATGAGGTTTTGTTTGCTTAAGGATACTTTTATTGTGTTCACACATGATATTTCTTTCTTAAGGTCACCCTCTTCTCTCCTACACTCACCCCCCTCCCTATATATGGCCGGCCCCTCCTCTCTCTCTACTCACTTGAGGTTTTCATTTGGTTACAAAAGATATGATAGATTTTGGGGTGTATGGAACTTCACAGCTCATTTCATTCCATCACCCGATTCCCACGGCAACTTCATTAACCGGTCGTCCACGGCTTTGGACGAAGTGAGACAAAGTCATCTACACATTCTCTACATCATTCTTGGTCGTCTCTTTTAGCAAACTTGACGACCGAGTTGCCTCAAGTCAGAGGCGGGAGCCCGTTTAAAGAATCGTCGACGTGGTGCCACCTGGACGAGCAGATCGGAGATCGAAGAGATCGGTGCAGCCGCAACGGAGCGTGGGATGATGGTTAAAGAACGAAGGACTCGGATCGTTCGGTATAACCTTTCTACACTCTTTACAGTTTGTTAGTTTAGCAATAATGGCAGATCCGGGTTAAAGTATACGATAGCGCCAGTTAAAAGTTTTTTGTTCTGCATTTGGCGTCTGTAGACAGCCGGGGTACTAGCGTAAACTTACAGTTTTATGCTGATTTTGTTATGATACCTCATTTTAAAAATACAAAGGAAATCTCACTAAATTATGAAAACAGTTCTTCATTTACATGTATTCTGTTTCCATGCATTCATACCTCATTCATATGATATATTGCTACCTGAGGCACTGACACTGGCACATGAGATTACACTCGGGTTAGATATCTACCCTAGCCTTGTTATAGGTTGCTTGTTATTCTTATATTTGAGGATATATTATGATCATTGACCTAGGATTGCGTTGTTTATGCGTTTTCTCTTCGTAGATGTTTTTCTATTCACGAGTTGGCAACTCACCCCCGTTGTGCCCCAGTTTCTTACAGGTTTGCCGTACAGGTTTCATTACGGCTTTGCGGGCATACTTTCCTTCGGGTGATTTGCTAGTAGGTGGGTTTACTTGTATCGTACCCCCATTATATATCTTGTATATTATTATTCTTTTGTATCTAGAAGTTCCATCAACCAAACATGTATTTATTTTGAGATAGAGACCAGTGATGTTATTCTTTCGACCTTAGAGTCGCGCGTTATATTTCTGTGGATTTCTTGTGGTTTTGAGTTTCCTTCTGAGTTTTAATCCTCGCCGTTAGCATTGTATATTATATTGCTTGTGTGGTTGTGACCGTCGATTGACGAAGAGCTAGCTCCCGCTAGGGGATGCCCTTTTATTGATTTCGTATACTATTCATATTGTATCCCGTTTGGGGGCCAGTATTTACAAAGGAGACTCTGCCGAAATTTTCAGGAAATATTTGATGTTTTTAAAAACGCATAATTCGGCTTATGCTATTAAAACTACTTGATTTAAATTGGTTTTCCTTCACTCTACTACTTTTCTTGGTTTTGGATTTCTGGGTTTTCGGTTTACTTTGATTACGTACGCCTCGAGATGTTTCGTAGTTAAGTGCCGGTCATGTTCCGTACTTTCGGGACGTGACAATGCACCAATATGGATGTACAAGTGGTGTATATGCAAGTATGAGTGTACAATATGTATATGCACCAATATGGATGTACAAGTATATATGCAAGTATAAGGGTACAATATGTATATTCACCAATATGGATGTACATGTGCGTATATACGTTAATATGAGTGTACAAAATGAATATGCATCAATATGGATGTACAAGTGGTATATATGCAAGTATGAGTGTACAATATGTTAGTTGTATGTATGCCCTAGAGGCCAGTATTGTACAGATGATGTATATTATATTGGATGCTTGGACATATATAGAGATGGCTTTCTTGCTCGATATGATAGTATGCTATCTGGTTACTCTTTATCTTAACATGTACACTAGTCTCTTTAAACTGTCTTATAGTTACATGTTGATAAAGCCCTTAGGATGTGTACTTGACTACCTGAACTATGATGCAGATCATACTAGTGGGGACATGGTGGTCCATAAGTACATCCTTCAAGGTCCCTAGTCGTGGGTGTATCGAGACAGGGCATCGATATACCAGTGTAGACTAGCATATACGCTTCTCGACCTATGAGATGGGCGATGGATGATCCCATATCCATTGGTGTTTGACATCAGAGATGGTATACGGGTGCTCAGTGGAGACTGGGTACACTGGACGGACTCGCCGAGAACTCCCAGATGGTATTATACCTCACGTCAGATGGCAGTTCTCAGGTGACACTTGTACAGGTTAGTCTGTAGACCCGAGATCGTCATAGAGTCTTGTGTGATTCCCACTGTGCTTTGATCTCCACCTTACCACGTCCATGAGGGCGTGCAAAACGGTGGTCTTTGGGTACAGTCCCGAGTCATATGGAGGCAATGAGCGATAGGAGGGGTTTCGTCTCTCCCGGTATTGGGGGTTGATGTTGCGCAGTGCTCGATTGGCCGTAACAGGGAAGTCCCTGGCCAGGGCTGATCAGAGATTTGCTGGTAAGTGTTACCAGTAGTTTCTCGACCCGTTATGAGCCTCACATCGGCACGACTTATCGGTTATTGGGGTCTGACGTTTACCACCCCTAGACTTGATATGCGACATATCAGACGAACAGACCGGACTGTACGGTAAGTGTTACTGGTTGGATTCACAGGAGTGTGAGCGGGCTAGCTCATCGATCTTCTGATCGCTCAATACCCGGGTGGCCGTTACGTTTAGCAGACCGCTTGCGGCTTGTGGGTGCTTGATATGATCATCATCTGCTACCGGCGTATTGACGAGTCTTTAGAGTCCTACACAGAGGTTTCCTGGCTCAAGCGAAACGAAATAGGAGCGCATATGAGATATGTGCGGGAGCGAGAATAATGCGTGAATGTGATACCGTATTTCATTCTCGCGATGAATGTATCGATTGGTTATATTCGATATAACCTAGATATCGAATCAAGGATTGATTCGATGAGCCGATACAAAGGATACTAGTCGGTTATATGCGATATGACCGGATCGTTAAATCAAATGTTGATTTAATGATTTAATGTAAAATTATATATATTTGATATATTACTTTGCATTAACTAGTATTGGTTCACTTTAAAAGGATTTTCTCACTTGATGCACATTGTATATGTGATATATTTCTTGTGCACTTGTTTGTATCATGTTTGATGATACTTGCTCACTTGGGTTTGTGTAAAGATTAAACCATGGTTAGGGTTTTGATTATTTACTTAGTTATTTATTTATTTATTCATTTTGGATATTATTAAGAATGGTGGCTTATTTTGTTTCTATGTTGAAGCTTCTTGAAGCTTTGACAAAGTCCACCATTCTTATCTCATCCTTAACCCTAACCATTCCAACTAACCTTAGTTTAATCTCTACACTTGACCATGGTTAGTATATGATAAGTATTCAAATTAGTTTCATTTTTAAAATAAGAAAGTTATCATATTCTTTCTTCTTCATCATCTTCTTCTTCAAGAAAGCTTGATGCCATCAATGGCAACTTGAGTTCTAAAGTGAGAAATCCAATTCTAAAGTGAACCCACCTCCTATTTCTTCACCCTCTACCTCTTGCCAAGTTGTTTTGGGTATTTTCTTCACAAGTTTCACAAATTTGTGAAGTCGGAGCTTGAACTTGTGATGCCTCGACGTAGATCATCTTCGGCACGAAGCCGACGACCTAGTCCGCCCATTTCTCCGATCAAGCCGACGATTGAGTCCGGGATTCGAGATGGACAGCGAGAGGACGCCTACGTGGAGCCAAGGAAGTGGATATCCGGATCTACAAAGCTTGTAGCTTCTTATCTTTAGTTAAGTTGTTAACTAGATTCGTATTTCGCCTAAACTTCTAGTCAACGATCCGTATTAGGGTTTCTCGGCACCCATAAAATTTGAAATTGGCATGGTTGATGCCTTGTGAGACCTCTATAGTGTGCCTAGGAACCCTACAAAATATGTATATGCACCAATATGGATGTACAAGTGGGTATATATGCAAGTTTGAGAGTACAATATGCGTATGCACCACTATGGATGTACAAGTGGTATATATGCAAGTAAGTTTTGCGAAGAGTCATATCATGATGCAGCAATCCTACTGTGTAGTGACATGGAATTATCGATGATGAAGTGTGTGAGCCGGCCAATTTGTGTAAGTGTAACATACGCATCATTGATGATGGTGCAGGTGTACTAGCACAGGTATAAGTAATGCAATGCGAATAATCATGAAGGCGGCATAAGGTAAATCATCAACTACAAGCTATAAGGTATACTTGTCTACAAGACCGAGTCGGTGAATCTATCAATCGGCATCCAGCCTAACAACATCACGTACGATACAATCCATCGTACGGCATCCTCTAGTCAAGAGTATGGATCAATCATCAAGTCAAACTCATCACGCACGGAAAATCATCGTACGGCGGCATTAAGCTATCAGGGATCCTATCAACCTATAAGACGAGGAGGGTACGGACCTAACGTCACGTACAGCTAACTCTCATGATTCACAACACATATAGTATCTCTATATACCTATGTCCCAGGTCACATCCGCAACAATCTCATATCAGGGGACCGGCAAGGTATCAATCATCTTAATCGACTCACATCCGTATAACAACATAACATCATATCACCTATTAAGTCGTATTCTCTTTTTATCATAATTATATCTCACATAAAGTCACTTCACCAAGACATACTACCCTTTACTATAAACATGCGTATCTAATCTAACATACAAACCCGAACCAAACAGTCAGTTTTTAAAAGGTGTGAATCGTAGTTTTGAAAGTAGGGGTTACGATGTTTTTAAGGAAAAGGTGTCGTTTGAAAATCCGTAACGTCCCTCAAGGTATCTGTTTAAAAGATGCATACGATTCCTCGGTTTGAAAATAGGTATGGTTCAGATGACACACTACGTCGGCTATCTAGTCCTATAGTACCCTAAACGGCAATATCGTCAAATATCATCCTCAAATCCCGTCATCACATACTAGTCGTATCATATCACTTCTAACTATACTTAGTTTCTAATATGGTTCTCTAACTACCCTTTTACTCTATCTATAGTTTTCTATTAAAGGTTTCATTAACCATAATTCATATATAAATCGGTTTCCATCAAAGTGTGCGGGGGTGCTATACGCCATCCACCCGACTTCCCCCATAGATATAGATCTACTCACATTGCTTCTCGATTGCCGAAGTCAGTGACGCCATGCTCCATCGCCTCGGAATCCATGTGAAGGTACCTACAATAATAAACAATCGCAATCGCTATTAACATCAAGTCCGAAAACCAAAACGGCACACAGATTGCCTATAGGTTAGAACCTATAGCCCACGTATGCAAAACCAACAAATAACCCCTAGTCATTGATGTACAAACATTCAACAACAAAAAAAAAATCCAAATATCAAAACTCATCATTCAAAATAAGGAAAACATATCCAAAAATCACACTAATGTGCTCCCAGATTTTGACTCAGGCCAAAAGGAATTGTACAAACAAGTCTAGGGTGCTGTACATGGTGTATATGACCTACTGGATCAACCCCGACACCAAATGCCACCAAGTGGCCGGCCACATCCCTATAAAATCCAGCCACCTCAGCCATGGTGCCTCTGTTGGGGTTCGTATGGTCTGGGTAGTCTCCCAGTACTCTAATTTGGTCCTTGGAGTTGTTTGTTTTCCTCAAAAATTCTCCGGGTTGCTCCAGATTCACAGTAAGCTCACAATTCAGCACAAAACCGACATGGACACAATCCTAAGTTCATGCATCGGGTTCAATTCTATGGCTCGGGTCAGGAAACGTGTCGCTATGGTCATGTAAACACTCACATCAGTTCCAAGATTTCACCTATATTCATTACAGAAAAATCTAGTAGGACCAAACACCATAAAACCACTTCAAACAGCTACCCTAGAAAATACAACACCCCAGTCCCCTACAGGGCCGAGGTCTCTGGATTTGGCCCCTAAGTCTCTGGTCAAAACCGGTGGGAAAGGGTTAGGGTTTCAGGTGAACACTCAGGGTCTCGAGGACAACACTACCACACTGTTTATTTTTACAGTGAACACTCGGGGTCATAGCAGGTTATCGATATCACAAAACGACACTAAAAATACGATATCTCATAAAAATAATCTAAAAGGAGAAATTATACCTCATTAAGGCCACTCAAGAAAACCCTAGCTTCTCAATGTCATCAAAATCCAACTTTGCTTGGTCCATTGTGATGAGGGTGAAGAAGTGATCATTTTTTGTGAAAGGGGTATAGAGTTTTGGGCAGTATTTTGAGATGAGTCATGAGGGTAGAAGGTGGAGGGAGATGAGGAAGAAGAAAGAGAAGAAAATGGTGGAGGAAAACAATAAGGCAGCCCCTTTCTCTTTCTCTTTCAATTATTCTCACTCTCTCTCTCCAAGCATGGTCTCCTATCATCATTATGTCCCCTCTCTCTCTTAAAGTCATCATGACACCTTTTCATTTTCTTTTCTTCTCTCACCATAATAAAACCATATTATAAAACAACACAAATGAATGTGTAATCAAATGAAACGTGTCATGGTGCACTAACGATGAAAACCGTGGAAATACGGATTTGGCTTAATTGCGATTATCAGTGCACTAATCGGGTTTTTATCCAAACTGCATATAATAAATTTTTAAAATACCAAATCCAATAAATATATTTCAAAATGAATAATTCATTTCAATTTCCATTTATTTCACAATTATTGGTATATATTTATACCCTTTTTCGAAAACCCCAATTTCGCAAATCGGGCAGTTTTCGGAAAATATATTATTTTAATATTAAATTCAAAAAATAATATTTTATATTTTCTGAAATGTTACAACAACAAACAAAAACCCTAAGTATGCTAGAATAGTAACCATGGGTCACTAATTAGCAATGCCACAAAAATGCAATAAACACCTCATCCTACACCTCAATAAGCTTTGAATCCAAAAAGGTCTAAACCATGACGAGGTGTAATTTTCTAAAAGTAATCTTGTAATAAATTACAAGAAAACCCCTCAACCGTATTTACATACCCGTATTCGTATTCCGAAGAATACGAATACAAAGGGAAGAAAATAATCCAACAAATATAATACTAGGAACCGGCTTAAACAAAAGCCTACTAGTATTATCCATCCGAACATCATGCATGCACAAGTACACGTATGTGATTGAACCCTGCCATAAAACCATACGGCCTCTACATCGTTTTTCCCGAAGCAGGGGAACCCTCTGTGTGTGACTCTAAAGACTCGTCAATACGCTGGCAGTGGGTTTAACCACAAGCCTGTCAGCGGCACTAGCTGTACGTAACGGCTACCCTGGTATTAAGAGAAAAGGAGGCCGACGAGCAAACTCATCCTGAAACCCCTACTGAGCCTGATAGTGACAATATTCGTACAGTCCGGTCCGTTCGTCTATGAGTATCGCATATCAAGTCCAGGAGGTGGATAAAGTCAGACCCCTAATAACACGACATTTAGTGTTGGTATGAAGCCCATTACCACCTGAGAAACTACCGATCCTAGATCAGTAATTCTCGACTACCTTGACCAAGGATTTCTGATGATGGCCACCCATGAACACCGCGACATCAACCCCCAATACCGGGAGAGACGAATCCCCCGACGATCCGCTCACTGTCTCCATGTGGCTCGGGACTGTACCCAACTAAAACCTGTTTGCACAACTCTTTTGAGACATGGTATGGTAGTAATCAAAGCACAGTAGGAACTCACACGAGACATTTGATGATCTCAGGTCGTTAGACTAACCTGTACACATGTCAACAGGGAACTGCTATAGGTATAATACCAAATAGCATGCTCCCGGCGAGTTCGTCCGGTGTACTCATAACCCAATAAGCACATGTATACATCTTAGGTGAAACAACTAACACTAATGGATTGTGAGACCGGCCACCGCCCCTCGTCGGGGTCTCAATCAGTATACACTACTCTACACTTGGAGTATCGATGTCTAGTCTCGAAACACCCACGACTAGAGACATTTTAAGGATGTGCTTATAGACCACCCAACTCTCACGTATATGATCTCTATCATACTGCTGGTAGTCAAGAAAGAATCCTATGGGATCTATCAACATGTAATAGTGATCTGTAATGTCACCTGAAGCATGTACACGATGATAAAGACAAACCGGATAGCATACTATCATCTCGAGTAAGACTGTTCTGTTAGTTATATGTATGCCCTAGAGGCCATTACTGCACATGGGATGTAGATTGTAGTGGATGCGTGGACATATATACGGAGGTCTTTTTTGCTCGATATGATAGTATGCTATCTGGTTGCTCTTTGTCTTAACATGCTGACTAGTATACGTGATGCTGTCTTGCTCTCGCATGTTGATAAAGCCCTTAGGATGTGTACTTGACTACCAGGACTATGATGTAGATCATACTAGTGGGGTCAAGGGTAGTCCACAAGTACACCCTATAATTTTTCCTAGTCGTGGGAGTATCGAGATAGGGAATCGATACTCCAGAGTAGACTGGTGTATACGCTTCTCGACCCATGAGATGGGCGATGGATGATCCCATATCCATTGGTGTTTGACATTAGAGAAGGTATATGGGTGCTCAGTAGAGACTGGGTACACTAAACGGACTTGCCGAGAACTCCTAGATGGTATTATACCTATCGTCGGATAGCAGTTCTCTGGTGACACTGGTACAGGTTAGTCTGTAGACCCGAGATCGTCATAGAGTCTTGTGTGATTCCCACTTTGCTTTGATTTCCACCATACCACGGTCAATAGATCATGCAAAAAGGTGATTTTTTGGTACAGTCCCGAGTCTTATGGAGGCAATGAGCGATAGGAGGGGTTTCGACTCTCCCGGTATTGAGAGTTGATGTTGCGCTATGCTCGATTGGCCATAACAGGAAATCCCTGGCCAGGGTTGCTGAGATATACTGGTAAGTCTTATCAGTAGTTTCTCGAACCGTTATAGACCTTACATCGGGATGACTTATCAGGCTATTGGGGTCTGACGTTATACAACCCCCAGGCTATGATATGAGACATATCAGACGAAGAGACCGGACTGTACGGTAATGTTACTGATTGGATTCGCAGGAGTGTGAGCAGACTTGCTTGTTGATCTTCTGATCTCTCAATACCCAGTGGCCGTTACGTTTAGCAGACCGCTTACGGCTTGTGGTTGTTTGATATGATCAACACCTGCTGCCGGCATATTAACGATTCTTTAGAGTCCTACACAGAGCTTTCCTGGTTCATGCGAAACGGAATAGGAGCACATATGTGATATGTGCGGGACCGAGATTAATTCATGTTTGTGGTACCGTATTCTATTCTCGAGACATGTGGCATAGGTCGGTTATATATGATATAGCTGGGTTATCGGATCAAGTGTTGATTCGATAAGTTGTTACACTTGATATTAGTCGGTTATATGAGACATTGTCGGATTATTAAATCAAGAGTTGATTTAATAATTTAATGTATAATTATATATTTGATATATTAATTTACATTAACTAATATTAGCTCACTTAAGTTTTCATTTTTTTCACATAGGATACACTTTACATATATGTGATATATGTATTGTTTTCTTTGCACACAAAATATATATGTGATATATATTATTGTGTCATGCTAGGTTATACATGCAACATGTATGTATGAGACTTATACCATGCTAGGGTTAAAGTTAAGGTTCATAATTATATTTAAGCAAATTCAAACATTTGGAATTAGTCATGGTTCAAAGCTTGTAGAAGCTTGTAGGTTTCATTGACTTAGTCCACCTGTTTATCTACCTTAAGATTTTTGTTAACCCAACCTTAACTCATAGCTATGATTTTGTCTCTACAATGGTTAGTGCATGACATACACTCGCCATGGTTGCATTTCTAACCTCACTTGATTATTCTTTCATCACTTCATCATCTTCTTCATGAGCTCAAAAGCTTTCTAGGGTTCTGATATGAGAAGAAATATTGTGAGAAAAATAAAACTAATGTGTGCCCACTTCCTACTTCATCATCCTCTACTATCAGCCATTTATTTTAGGGTGTTTGCTTCACTGATTTCACACATTAGTTAAGAGGTAGCATGAGCTCGTGTCTTCTCGACGTTGATCATCTTCGGCTTTGAAGATATTGAGCAAGCGTGTTCGTTTATTCAAGTGAACCCTCTCTAGAGTCTGGGAGGTCACCACTCGCAGCGAAGGTACTACAACATGGAGCTATTGAAGTGAAGGACCGGTCTACAATGGTTGTATTCCTTGTTCACTTCTTTGCAAAGTTGTTTGCATATCGATTCGTCGGATTTTTTAGTTTCGATTCTAGGGTTAGGGTTAGCTTGAACGGCAAAAATTTTAATTTGGTATGGACGATACCTCCTGAAACCTTGCTGCCGTGCTTGGCAACCCAACAGGGGTATCAGAGCCATGCTAGAAAATTAGACGATGTTTGCTTGTATTATGAAACCGAAACTACTCCGAAACACCCGATACGATGACCTAGTTTCTTTTGAATTTTTAAAGGGCTCTAAATTTTTTTTAAACAACTGCAGAATGTTCTATCATATATAACATGAACATAGTATTAATTTGAACCATTTCCACCTTACCATGGCCGGCCACAAGGCTATAAAATCTGGCCTCCTCGGTTCAAGTTTGGAGTTCTGGGTTGAAATTTGTACTGTGTTCCAGTCTCTGGGTTTTGGTTTTTCAGGTGTTGTTTGTTTTTGCTAAATTTGCATGTGATGTTAACTTTCTACAAAAGCAATTCAGAGTGTTTCGTAATCGTAATTATAACATGTATTCGGGTTATTGAGACGATATTAAAAAGTTCATACGGATATCAATAACCCAATTTTTCCCTCGCTAAAATTTTCCAAGAGTTGGATTTTTCCAAGTTTAAAATTTTCAGAAAATCTTGTAAGCGATTTTGTGGACCCTCTAGAAGAACGAAACCCTAACTCGATTCTGTGACCGTCAGAACTGCCATCAAACCCTAGGGTTTGTGGTAGTTCAGCGGTGCCACAGGTGAGGCATTGGTTGACCATTCTACGGCTGGTTCATAGGAGCTGTGACATGTTCTGGGTACTTTTTGAACTCCGCTCAAGTGTTGAGCTTGTTGGGAAATTTTGGGTCCTAGCTTATTCGATCGAAAAGTTTAATATTGTCTAGCTATCTGTGATTGTGATACAATATTTGGAATCCACAAATAGTTATGAGATAACTAGTTTGAATTTTATAAATCTAGCAGTTTAGTCTCATTTGATCGGTTGCCACGGGAGTTTGATTTTGATCAAAAGTCCATCGCAATTACGTAGTGTACGCGGATACTTGCTGGGTAACTTTACTAGATAGCCGCGCCCCATAGCCCCGACCAAGTGACTGTAGGGGAACCCCGTCACCAAAAGCATCCATTTGGGTGCTCGCGGCCGCGGTGTTCCGCCTTAGTGCACTTCGTCGACATCATCGGGGAGTGCAGCCGTCTGCTAAAGTTTCCGACGAGCATTCGATCAGGTTATCGGCAATCTTGTTGAATTACCCGACAGGTTATTAGAAAGAGTTTTCAATATCGAGACTAAAATGAGGGGTTTATAATTGTTAGGCATGTGATGTGCAATGAATTCATTTGGTTAGGCATGAAATCCAAAGTATGTGATACATTGGGTTTATGATGTCTAAGGTGGTTGTGGATTCAACCTGTTGTAGTTGTTCACTTTCTTTTCTGCGACCGTAAGTGTAATATGTGGTGTATCGCTAGTTTCGATGCTATATGTCAGCGACAACTGGGATACTCATATTTACTTACGTTGATGACATGTGATGTTATGTGTTTCTATGATATGTTATATTGGATCGTCATGTTCGGAATAGCCGGGGGATTTTAGGTAAGATGAGAGTTTTTCATTTTCATTCATGTAAAAGCTTGTATATAATATTCTTTTATTGGGGCACTTCCGGGTTGAGGATGATGTCACCATTGATGTATATTATTTACTTTTCCGCATTAGGATAGACCCAAGGCGGGGAGCACAAGTAACCAGGTTCTAGGGTCCAGTTGGAGACCATCTCGAGGAGTCGAGACCGGGTCTCCTAACTCTAGAATTAGTATGGTTGCTTACCGCTCACGTAGGGGTCTAGGGATGTGGGTTTGGCTATTCATCGCGACCGTGGAATCCGTGTTTATTATTGGCTTGATATTAAACACGGAAATCCTAGTATATCCTATATTTCATAAGTTGTCTTCTGCTGCTCTGTAATGTGATCACTGTGAAATATTCTGAGATGAATTCTTATATTATATATATATGATAATTATTATATATTACTGTTTTCGTTACTTCTATGATGCTTAGGAAGCATAAATAATGGGACTTCATTAATGAGATTAATGAAATAAAAGAAACCTAAAAGATGTTGTAGAAACTTGTTTAAAAACTGGTAGCTCTAGTTCTTGCTTTGCATAGCGGTATTCCTTGTAGAATATCCACCACCTTATTCGATAAGGAAAGAGCTGAGATCCCTTCACCGAGAGTGACCTCTTTAGCGAAACTAGCAGATGCTATAACCCACTCGGTTTGTCTTTTGATTGCTTCTACAGTTTTTGCTTTGCATAGTGGTATTTGTGAAATATCCTGCATCTTATTCGATAAGGAAAGAGTCGAGATCCCTTCACCGGGAGTGACCTCTTTAGCAAAACTAGTAAAAGCCTAAAAAACACTCCTTTTCAAAATCACTCAATTCTACGACGATATCAAGTTCATTACGCAAAAGGTTTTCTTAAAAACCTGTCGTAACCCTGCGTCATTTTAGGAAGTAGAGTACTTAGTATTCATGCTACATTCGTTGACCTTAGTTAAGGCGTAGTGTGCGGTAGCTAATTGATGTCTTCCTACACAGCATATGATGCGATTAATTAGGACAGTCATATGACTTTGTTGACCATGGTTAAGGATCATGTGGGTGGGTCTAATTAATCAAGAAATGACGGGTAGAACTTGACTAGTGCTTAAGATTTGTTGACCATAGTTAAGGTCATAAGACACTAGGGGTAAAATTTTATCGGGAATTTAAAATGTTCAAATTTGCAATGAGATTGCATACCTTCTATGAGATAGTTGGGTCCCAATACCCACTGAGAGTAAGAGTTACTCCTGGGAGAGTTTTACACATTACAATTAGCCGATCAAATAGGTGTCTAGAAAGGTGTTAACGGGGTTACGCCCCTGGGAAAACAAGGTTTATTTTAATTAGGTCCGTGCGAAAGCACGGGAAAGCTCCTTCAAAGTACCGACACTAGCCTGGCCGAAAGGTTGGCGAACTTGTAGGGAGTAATTAACACCGACTAGTCTTACCTTTTAGGGTTTCAAGGAAAATTTGATTAAAACAGTGGGAGCCATCCTGATTAGATAAAATAATAACCAATCTAATCTTGCATAGAGCGCACGCAGAGTGTTTTCTTCTTTCTCTCTCCTGGTAGCGACCATGTCACGCCTTAATTAAGGTAATAATATGGATGCATTGACCGAACCTGCTTATTATACTGAGGTAGGGAATGTTGGTTCCGCTCTATCTTATAACTGTTATATGTCCGAGCAGGAAAAAGGGGAATATCCAGATTCCCATTCCTCGAAGAAACTGTATGTTGATGCATATTCTTCGGCAGTGTTCATTACCGAGAACTGTTTCTCAGTATCCTCTACGTCCTAGGTATGAGATACCGGATCAGGATCCCATATATGTAATCTGCTACATGGGCTACAGAAAGGTAGAGAACTGAGAATAGGTCATATATCTCTAAGTGTTAGAGAATGGTGCAATTGTTACAGCCAAGTCTGTTGGCAAATATCACCTTGTATTAATATAATGATTCTGGACAAATGATATTACATACCGAACCTGATATACAACATCACATCATGTTCATTACTGAGTTAAAGAAGGATATAATTCTGTATTGGAGGATAATGTTGTGAATATTTTCCTGAATCAAGAGTTGATTCGATCAAGCACATTATATAATAGCATATACGTTCTAAATCAAAACAACAGTTCAGAGTATGTAGAACACACAAGAAGAGTAGTTCAGATATGAACGAATCCTTCTTGAGGCATTGTAGACTAGGTCATATCCATGCGACCCGACTAGCTAAGTTACTTTAAGATGCATATTTAAAATCAGTTTGAATCTACATTTTGTGAAACTTGCCAGTCACGTCACAAAGATAAAATGACCATAGCTTCATTTACTGGGAACAGAGAAAGAGTTAGTGAGCTCTTGGGATTGATACATGATGATGTATAAGATCCCCTGTCTACATATGCCAGGACTGATTCTTTATACTTCATTACATTCATTGATTATTTCTTATGATCAAGAAATATGTTCCTGTTGAAACACAAGTCTGAAACTTTTGAGAAATTTATGGAATATAAGTTTGAAGTTGAGAACCAGACGGGTAGAAGTATTAAGTCCTTCGATGTGATCGAGGAGCAGAATACGTGGGCATGGAGTTCTTGGAGTTTCTAAAAGGAGAATGAGATTCTCTCTCAGCTTACTCCTTCGTATACACCACAGCACAACGGTGTATCGGGGTGGAGGTATCGCTCCCTATGAGATATGGTGCGCTCTATGATGAGTACTGCTGAGTTACCTGTTTTCTTTTGGAATTATGCACTTAAGAAGCTACATACATTTTGAATGGGGTTCCAACCAAATCAGTGCCTACCACTACATATGAGATATGTAATGGGAAGAGACCATATCATAAACGAGTTAAGATATGGGGTTGTCCGGCCTATGTTGAAAAGCAAAATCCGGACAAGCTTGAGGCAAGGTCAGTTTTGTATAAATTTGTTAGGATATCCCAAACATTTATGAGGGTATATCTTCTACCTAACTGAGGAGCAAAAAGTGTTTTGTTTCTCAGCATGGCACCATTTTGGAAAAGGTATTTCTTATGAAGAAATTAGTGGTCATGAGGTAGAACTGGAAGGAGTTCTAGCTAGACAAACTAACAGCTGATAATTTGATGAAACAAAAGGATTCAATAGTTTCCAACGATCCTCAGCCTCTTCGCGAATCTGGTTGGGTTCCTCATCCACTTGAGAGATACTACGGTCTTCTCGGTGACAGTGGGAGCAAGGATTGCATCATGGTTGATGATGGCCCAACTAGGTTCAGGCAGGCCATCACGAGTGGCGACTCTGTAAAAAGGCTAGATGCTATGCGACCAAAGATGGAATCCTTGTACACCAACAAAGTATGACTTTGGATGTTACACCTGAAGGGGTAAAACCCATTGAGAGCAAATGGATCTTGAGAAGATTCTTGGTGTAGATGGAAAAATTAAGACTTTCAAAGCTATGCTTAAGTCCATCAGGATCAATGCACGCATCGCGGAGTTAGAACATCTGTTTTGATGTAGAAGTCAAAGAGTTTGACTTCATCAAAATGGTAGATGAACCTTGTATATATAAGAAAGTTGTAGAGAGTGAGGTTGTCTTACACGTATTGTACGTAGATGACATACTCTTGACAGGAAATAGTTTCCTATGCTACACTCGGTCAAGCTCCTCTTATCACGAGAATTCTCCATGGAAGATCTGCATGATTCCTACTACATCTTCTGGATTATGATCTATGATGATAGATCTATGTGGATGTTGGGAGTGTCCCAAATCCAGATATATAAACACCATACTAAAGGGGTTTAGTATGGACGATTCTAAGTGTGGTGGTTCTCCCACTTACTCATGGATCACTCTCTCCAAAAAGATGTCTCCCAAGACTGATTTGGAGAGAGCTCGTATGCAAGGGATACCCTATGCTTCGGCAGTAGGCTCTATCATGTATGTGATGTTATGTACCAGACCAGATGTAGCTGACTCAATAGGTGTAGTGATCACGAATCAATCGGATCTTGGGAGAATCACTGGAAGCTGTGGATGATATTCTTAAGTACTTGAGAAACACTAAAAGAAAATTCTTGGTTCCATCTTCCAGTGTGATAAGTTTGACTAAAAGTCAGTTACAGGCAATGTCCTTATACCCTCAGTGGAGGGGCGGTATGTTGGAAGAGTTCCAAGCTAGATACCGTGACATACTAGACGATAAAGGCTGAATACATTGCTACCAATGATGCTGCCAAAGTAACTATCTAGGCATTTCTTGTTCATGAGATGAACAAGGTTCCGACCATTGAGCGTCCAATAACTGTTATTGTGACAATAATGGAGTTATAGTTTAGGCCTAGGAACGCCGGTCCCATCAACGTTCCAGACATATTCTGAGGCCAGTATCACCAGATCAGGGAGATGGTTGATCTCCAAGGGATCGAGGTCAGTAGAGTTAACATGGAGGTCAACACAGCGGATCGACTCACCAAGGCCTGCTTCCATAAATACTATTTGAGAGATTTTGGGATGGTTGAGTATGGGATACTACAACCACTGCTATATTATTGGGTATTGGATACTACAACAGATGGCCTTAGTGCAAGTGCGAGATTGTTAGTTATATGTATGCCCTAGAGGACATTACTGTACATAGGATGTATATTGTATTGGATGCTTGGACTTATAGAGAGGACTTTCTTTCTTGATATGATAGTATGCTATCTGGTTGCTCTTTGTCTTAACATGTTGACTAGTATACGTAATGCTGTCTTGCTCTCACATGTTGATAAAGCCCCTAGGATGTGTACTTGAATACCAGGACTATGATGTAGATCATACTAGTGGGGCCAAGGGTATTCCATAAGTACACCCTATAATTGTTCCTAGTCGTGGGAGTATCGAGACAGGGCATCGATACTCCAGAGTACACTAGCGTATACGCTTCTCGACCCATGAATGGGCGATGGATGATCCCATATCCATTGGTGTTTGACATTAGAGAAGGTATACGGGTGCTCAGTAGAGACTGGGTACACTGAACGGACTCGTCGAGAACTCCTAGATGGTATTATACCTATCGTCGGATAGCAGTCCTCTGGTGACACTGGTACAGATTAGTCTGTAGACCCGAGATCGTCATAGAGTCTTGTGTGATTCCCACTGTGCTTTGATTTCCACCATACCACGGTCAAGAGATCGTACAAAAAGGTAGTTTTTGGGTACAGTCCCGAGTCACATGGAGGCAATGAGCGATAGGAGGGGTTTCGTCTCTCCCGGTATTGGGAGTTGATGTTGCACTATGCACGATTGGCCATAACAGAAAATCCCTGGCCATGGTTGATGAGATCTACTGGTAAGTGTTATCAGTAGTTTCTCGAATCGTTATGGACCTTGCATCTGTATGACTTATCAGGCTATTGGGGTCTGACGTTATACCACCCCAAGGCTGTGATATACGACATATCAGACGAAGAGACAGGACTGTACGGTAGTGTTACTGATTGGATTCGCAGGAGTGTGATCAGACTTGCTTGTTGATCTTCTGATCGCTCAATACCCAGGTGGCCATTACGTTTAGCAAACCGCTTGCGGCTTGTGGGTGTTTGATATGATTATCACCTGCTGCCGACGTATTGACGAGTCTTTAGGGTCCTACACAGAGGTTTCCTAGTTCATGCGAAACGGAGTAGGAGCATATATGTGATATGTGCAGGACCGAGATTAATGCGTGTATGTGATACCGTATTCTATTCTCGCGACATGTGACATAGGTCGGTTATATGTGATATAGCCGGTTTATCGGATCAAGTGTTGATTCGATAAGTTGTTACACTTGATATTAGTCGGTTATATGAGACATAGCCGTATTATTAAATCAAGAGTTGATTTAATAATTTAATGTATAATTATATATTTGATATATTAACTTACATTAACTAATATTAGCTTACTTAAGTATTCATTTTTCTCACATAGGATACACTTTACATATATGTGATATATATATTGTTTTCTTTGCACACAAAATATATATGTGATATATATTATTGTGTCATGCTAGGTTACACATGCAACATGTATCTATGAGACTTATACCATGCTAGGGTTAAAGTTAGGGTTCATAATTATATTTAAGCAAATTCAAACATTTGGAATTAGTCATGGTTCAAAGCTTGTAGAAGCTTGTAGGTTTCATTGACTTGGTCCACTTGTTTGTCTACCTTAAGATATTTGGTAACCCAACCTTAACTCATAGCTATGGTTTTGTCTCTACAATGGTTAGTGCATGACATACACTCGCCATAGTTGCATTTCTAACCTCACTTGATTAATCTTTCATCACTTCATCATCTTCTTCATGAGCTCAAAAGCTTTCTAGGGTTCTGATATGTGAAGAAATATTGTGAGAAAAATAAAACTAATGTGAGCCTACTTCCTACTTCATCATCCTCTATTATTTTCCATTTAGTTTAGGGTGTTTGCTTCACTAATTTCACACATTAGTTAAGAGGTAGCATGAGCTCGAGTCTCCTCTACGTAGACCATCTTCGGCTTCGAAGACATTGAGCAAGCTTGTTCGTTTCTTTAAGTGAACCCTCTCTAGAGTCCGGGAGTTCACCATTCACAGCGAATGGACAACAACATGGAGCTATTGAAGTGAACGACCGGTCTACAAAGGTTGTATTTCTTGTTCACTTCTTTGCAAAGTTGTTTGCATATCGATTCGTCGTATTTTCTAGTTTCGATTCTAGGGTTAGGGTTAGGTAGAATGGCAAAAATTTTAATTTGGCATGGACGATGCCTCTCGAAACCTTGTTGCCATACTAGGCAACCCAATAGGTTCTACCGGTATAGGTCCTTCTTCAATCAATTGCAATCACGTGCCTGCGGTCCAATAATTGACTTGAGCACACTATAACCAACGTACACTAGTCTACTACGGAGTATCGATGCCTAGTCTCGATACTCCCACGACTAGGGATATTTAGGGATTTGCTTATAAACCATCCAGATCCCACGTATATAATCGCCATCATAATGCTGGTAGTCAAGCAAGAATCCTCTGGGCTCTATCAACATGTAATAGTGATCTGTATTGCCACCAAATGTTGTACATGATGATAAAGACAAACTGTAACACCTTAGGATATGTTTAGTGAATAATTATATTTAAATAATGGTTTTTAACAAAAAGTTTACCAAATTGTGTTTTAAATATTTTTCCTAATTTAATAAATATTTTTCTAAAATTTTCCTAGGCTTGCGCACACATGTGCATGTAAACTAGGGTTTTTAAAATGAGTTATTACCATGATTATTAACCATGGTGGGTTAATCATGGGATTAAGTCTTTTGGGTTTAAATTAGGTTAATTAGTTAATTAGTAGTTGTTTTAATTTGAATTTGTTTATAGGTGTTGACTTGTGAGAGAGAGAGAGGGGGGGCATCATGGCTCAAGCCATGCTTGCCATTAATGAAGAGAGAGAGAGGAGGGGTGACTTTTGGGTGATGATTTGTTTTGGCTCTCAACTCTCTTTGTTTTTCTCTCAAAACTCTCACACACTCACACACACACACACACACACACCTACCTCTAAGCTGAAGCCAGAAGCAGCAGCAGCAGAAAACTCCACAGCAGCAGCAACAAGCAGCTCAGCAACAGCAACAGCAAGCACAGCAGCAACAGCCAGTGAGCAGCAACAGCAACAGCAGCAACTGCAGCTTCTCCCCTTCATTTCTTCTTCTTCCTCCAGCTCCCTAGGGTTAAGTATGAGGTATATTTCCTAAACTTATTCCCTAGTTGCTTGGTTAGAGTAGTTTTGCATCGGTTAGTGGTTTTTAGTGTGTTTTAGTGCGATATGAGGTGTTTAGTAGGAATCTTGTGGTAGTGTGGTGTGAATTGATTTCAGTAAGTTGTTAGTGGGTTATTGAGACCATATTAACCTAGTTTAACCCCGATTGCACTAAAATACCACCAGTTTTCCAAATTGATGCAAATCCGTCGTTTTTAAGCAAAACTGAGTTTTCTGGTACTGCTTTTGACCCGATGAGTTCAGAATGAAATTGAGAAGACTGCAGTGTAGTGGATAGGTGCTGATACCCCAGATTTAACCCAACCCCCTAACTCCTTCTTTAGGCCGCCAATTAATTCGTTCTGGCCGCAAATTGCGGCCAAATGGGTAGGGTTTTGGTTAGGGTTTGGTTATGTAGGTGTCTGCTAGTGTGTAGGGTGCTGTGATATATATATTTTTGTAAGTTTAGCTCTGTATAGAAATCTGGGACCAAATACCTGTTTTGCCGTTTTTCTAAACCTTCGCGATACGCGTGATACGTGAGTGGGTTTGGGGTTTTTGCGTATCGCGAAGCGTCGGGGTAGTTTCAGGCGCGTGATCACACGTTTTAGCGTATCGCGCACACGCGCGATTGGTTTGCGACACGAGTTTCTAGTTGGACTGTAATGTCGCGTTTCTGTGAAATTGAGCTTATGTGTGATATATGTTATGTGATTCTAGGTTCGCAGGCCAGTGAGACGGACGCTGTGAAGAAGGGCAAGCAAGTCGTCGGCTACACTTAGCGCGAGACTCGGTGAGTAGATTTCACATCTACGGGGATATCGCCCGCATGGCGTTATGCGTCAGGGCTGATAGGACTTTATTATTATATGTTGCATGTACCCCATAGACTGTCATCGCATATTGCATTCCCTGCCACATATATATATATATATATATATATATGCTTAGAACTGATAGAACATCGCACTATTACTAACGGTCTATGTTGTACGGGCACTATTTGCATGCTACACACACACCGTTAGTAATTGCCGTGCCACACCCACTGTAAAACTGCCATGATTATATTGCTGTAGTTTATCTTACATATGATTGGTGGTGATTTCCTGGAAATTGGGAGCCGCATGACATCTTTAAAAACGGAAACTATTTTTAAAAGCGGTTTTCCCCTTATGCCCATACCATGGATTGATTTACATTGTACCTCACATTGGATTTACTTATTGGTGTTGGATTTCATGCGATTTCTGATTTTGAGGACCGTGGAAGTATTTAAGAAAAGATGCACTATTTTGAAAAACCCGGTACCTCGTGATATGATATTTTGGTGTGTCCACCACGCGTTTTCTCGGTGATGAGACGTGTGCTTGAAACCCGATTCGAGGAGTGGATGATCCGTCTGCGGGTTCGTGGTGGGCCCGGTATGGTTCCCCTCGGCGAGATAATCGATGGGTTTTGCCGATTGAGCCTGGAGGCGGGCGAGTACCTACCGGTGATTGGTTGGACCTGGCAGTTGTCCGGAGGATACTGACCAGAGTCGAGAGATGGATGCGGGATGATCCGTACTGCCGGGGCCGAGGGCCGATACCGCAGACGGACCCCGTGGGCCGATCCGGACTGACGGAGCCCGATATACGAGGATTTGCGTGTCGATACTGGACATGAGTATTTTATGATATTTTGGGTGCCGATGTTGGGCACTCGTGATTTCTCAGAGATGTACAGGATTTGAGGGCCGATGGGAGTGCCGGGGCCTGAGCGTATTTGGGATTTGGGTGCATTCTGAGGCACCGATTATTGTTTTCCATGTTGACATATCCATGTAGATGTTATTTATCCCATGCTCTGTATTGATTACTATATCTCATCCTGTAGCATTTACTTGATAGAGCACTTGCATTACTATTGCATCCACTGATTGTCATGCATTGACATCATCTGCTGGCATTAGTAGAGCCGCGCTATATGTGCATGCTCGCGATCACCTTTATATGTTATCTCTATTCACGAGTTGGCAACTCACCCCCGTTGTGCCACAGTATTTGTAGGTTGCCCTTGGAAGTAGTCACGGCTGGCTGTTTACCGCATCTTTTGGCACAGATACCGTTGCTGAGGCGAGTTAGCCTTTTTGCTGTTAGGTGGGTTTTTGTACGGTATCTGTTATCCTTCAGTTGCATATTGATGTATCTAGTATTCTCCATCTAGCTTTCTGTATTGACTTAGAGACAGCTGTGAGGACGATGTGCATGATTTTATACTCTGGTGTCGAGCTCGCATGTGAGCCGACTTTATTATACGCAGTTTTACCTTTTGAAATATTTGTCCTTGCTTTATCATGTATTCTTCGCTACGGCGTCGTATATCATATTGTGATGCTTTATTCATTTCACTTGTTATTTCTGCTACACCTTGCTTTTACCCGACTTGCGGGACAAATGTTTAAAAAAGGAAATGTTGCCAAAATTATAAAAATTATAACTCTTGAACTAAAAAGGATTTCTACTAAATAAATGGAAGTTTCTCAGACATGTATGACTGTTTTTACAAAAATATTTCAATCACTCTTTATTTATTGGTTTTGATTTCTGGGTTCGGCTTACTTAGCCGCGTTACGCCTGTAGACGTTGCGTGGTTAAGTGCCGGTCACGAGTCGAAATTCTCGGGTCGTGACAAGTTGGTATCAGAGCGTAGGTTTTACCTTCGGAGTGTAGGATGACCCTGGTATGATGGAGTAGGTAGCTGCAGCAGGGTAGCGTAGCGTGTGTATGTTCCGCGGCATACTCACGACACGGTACTCCGCCTACGCGACCTTAGGACTTGTTGATTTAAATTCCTCCTTGATTAAATTTGTTCTTGCGATTCGATTTCCGTGATTCTTATCGAATCCTAATTTTCTTTCAGCCATTATGCCGCCTAAGACTACGAGGGCACAGAGAGCGGCCGCGAGGGCCGAGATTCGTGTTGACTCGTCCGAGACGAGGACTGATCCGGGCAGTGCACCCGTTTTACCTGAGCAGGCTGTTCCTGCCGTGACAGATCAGATCGCCACGCTAGGGGCTGGTATGCAGGAGATGCGCCAGATGATAGGATCGCTAGTTGAGACGCTTCGAGCCCAGCGACCAGAGGTAGCTCCACCTGTTCCAGCGACCGCGATGGTACCTACCGCACAGCCAGTTGCCCCTGCAGCCACGGAGGTGATTACAGTATCGCTATCAGAGTTCATGAGGCTGAAGCCTCCGGTCTTCACAGGCACCGATACAGCCGAGGACCCACAGTCTTTCATCGACAGGATGGCGAGGATATGCCGTTCCCTCAGATGCGCAGATGCGAGATGGGTCGAGTTCGTAAGCTTTCGTCTGGAAGGTCTTGCGCAGAAGTGGTGTGATTTAGTTGAGAAGGGCAGAGCAGCAGGTCTTCCTCCTATGACCTGGACGGAGTTCGTGACCATATTTCTAGCCCGTTTCCTTCCCCAGAGTGTTAGGGATGCCCGAGCACGCAGATTTGAGTCCTTACGCCAGACGCCAGGGATGACAGTGGCAGAGTATGACGTGCTGTTTACAGAGCTAGCAGTCTACGCCCCATATTTAGTGGCTACCGAGGAGTTGCGAGTCAGGAGATTTGTTCGAGGCTTGCTTACACCACTGTTCCTCACGATCAGCACGCAGCACTACGAGACCTATGCAGCAGCTGTAGACGCAGCCCTAGTAGTGGAGGAGCACCTTGCTGAGACTTCGGTAGTTCTAGAGCCGAAGAGAGTTCGTACCAGTATTTCCGCACGGAAGCAGTCATTCAGACGCCGCGACAGGTATCGTTCTGGTACGAGGAGTAGCAGAGATTCGGGACGAGGCCGGATGTTTAGTTCGTATCCCCAGGAAAGTCAGCAGTCGCCGCGGGGTTGCTTCATATGTGGCAGCCTACTTCACCTCGTTCGAGATTGTCCAGAGACACACCGGAGAGAGGCGGCAGCACCGCATGTTACTTTACCGCCTTCACCACCCCAGAGGGCGTTGCCCGTTGTACCTACCGTTGCTCCGCGCCAGATTCATACACAGAGAGGTCGTGGGCGTGGAGGAGTTGCTCAGAGAGGACGAGATGACCGAGGCAGAGGGCAGTCAGTTATAGGTGGTGGACAGGCACGGGTTTTTGCTTTGACAAATCAGGACACGCAGGCGTCCAATGCAGTGGTTTCAGGTATCCTTCCTGTATGTTCAGTTGATGCACACGTGCTGTTAGATCCCGGATCCACGCACTCGTACGTATGCACACACTTTGTGCCGAGTTTGGGTAGAGAGTCCGGTTTGCTTGATCAGCCGCTTATGGTGACCACTCCTGTGGGAGAGTCGTTTGTTGCTAGGCACGTGTTCCGATCCTGTATCGTCTGTATTGGCGAGAGGGAGTTGCCTGTCGACTTGATCCTTCTTGAGATGTTGGACTTCGACGTTCTCTTAGGTATGGATTGGTTAGCCACGTGCTATGCTTCTGTGGACTGCCGTGAGAAGACAGTTAGATTTTGTTTTCCCGGTGAGTCGGTTTTTGTTGTGTTGGGGGACCGTGGTGCCGCCCCTCACGGTGTGATTTCTTCTTTTCGCGCTGGACAGCTTTTGAGGAAGGGATGTCAGGGATTTCTCGCCTATGTTTGCGATGCTCGCGCTACAGAGGTTCCATTGGATCAGGTTCCGGTTGTCAGCGAGTTTCCTGATGTGTTCCCTGCCGAGCTTCCAGGGTTACCGCCCGAGCACGACATTTCTTTCTGCATTGATTTGGTTCCTGGCTCGGGGCCCATACCGCCTTATCGGATGGCCCCGGCAGAACTTCGAGAGTTGAAGGGTCAGTTGCAAGATTTGCTGGATAAGGGACTTATTCGACCCAGTGTTTCTCCTTGGGGTGCTCCAGTCCTGTTCGTCAAGAAGAAGGACGGCAGTTTGTGTCTGTGTATCGACTACCGCCAGCTGAACAGGGTGACAGTGCGGAACAGGTATCTTTTGCCGCGTATCGACGATTTGTTCGACCAGCTTCAGGGGGAAGGGTACTTTTCGAGGATCGATTTACGATCGGGCTATCATCAGCTGCGGGTTCGACAGGAGGACATTCACAGGACAGCTTTCCGTACGCGCTACGGCCATTACGATTTTTTGGTGATGTCGTTCGGACTCACCAATGCGCCAGCAGCCTTCATGGACTTGATGAACCGTATTTTCCGGCCATATTTGGATCTGTTCATCATAGTCTTCATTGACGATATCTTGGTGTATTCCCGGAGTAGTAAGGAGCACGAGCAGCACCTGCGGATTACATTGCAGACCTTGAGGGAGCACCAGCTTTTTGCGAAATTCTCCAAGTATGCTTTTTGGCTGGACAACGTGGACTTCTTGGGACATGTGATTTCACGAGACGGTATATGTGTAGACCCGAGGAAGATCGAGGCCGTTCAGCGTTGGCCCAGACCCACATCGGTGACGGAGATTCGCAGCTTTTTGGGGTTGGCCGGTTACTACAGACGTTTTGTGCAGGACTTCTCCCGTATTGCTACACCGTTGACCGGGTTGACCCGGAAGGGAGTTCCTTTCGATTGGACGGAGGAGTGCGAGCACAGTTTCCAGCAGTTACGGACTCGGCTGACGACGGCACCGGTGTTATCCTTACCTTCCGGATCAGGCGGATTTGTGGTATACTGTGACGCTTCTCTAGTGGGGCTAGGGTGTGTTCTGATGCAGCACGACAGGGTGATCGCGTATGCTTCGCGACAATTGAAGAAACATGAGCAGAACTACCCCATTCACGATTTGGAGATGGCAGCAGTGGTCTTCGCACTTAAGATCTGGCGACATTACCTATACGGCGAGTCGTGCCAGATATTCACGGATCATAAGAGTCTGAAATATATATTCCAGCAGCGGGACCTGAACCTTCGACAGCGCCGATGGATGGAGTTAGTGAAGGATTACGACTGCGAGATCTTATATCACCCGGGCAAGGCGAATGTAGTGGCGGATGCTTTGAGCAGGAGGCCCGAGAGTAGTCTATCTTGTTTGAGCGCAGTACAGGAGCAGTCATCAGCAGATTGGCAGATATTATGCGACAGCCGGATACAGTTCGAGTTCACGCCGATTGGAGGACAGATAGCGCATGTCCGTGTACGCCCACAGTTGATCGATCGTATACATGAGGCACAGCTCAGTGATGACCGATGTTCAGAGATCATGGCACAGATTGGACAGGACAGATTTTCCGAGTTCGTGATCGAAGATCAGGGATTACTACGATTTGGAGTCAGACTGTGCGTACCTGATGCTGAGGGACTGAGGCGCGAGATTCTTGAGGAGGCACATCGATCGGTATATAGCGTCCATCCTGGTTCCACCAAAATGTATCATGATATGAGAGGTGTTTACTGGTGGGACGGAATGAAGAGGGACATCGCAGATTTTATGTCGAGATGCCTGACTTGTCAGCAAGTCAAGGCTGAACACCAGAGGCCCGCGGGAGAGCTACAGCCGTTACCCATTCCGGAGAGGAAATGGGAACAGATTTCGATGGACTTCATTGTGGGACTACCCAGGACTGGTCGGGGGTATGACTCCATCTGGGTGATCGTGGATCGTTTGACGAAACCGGCTCACTTCCTACCGGTGAAGACGACTTTCGGATTTACTCAGTATGCCCAGATCTACATTGACGAGATTGTACGACTACACGGAGTCCCGACATGTATTGTGTCCGACAGAGGCACCCAATTTACCAGTAGACTATGGCAGAGGCTTCAGGAGGCTTTGGGCACTCGCTTGAGTTTCAGCACAGCATTTCATCCGCAGACCGACGGACAGTCAGAGCGGACCATTCAGACTCTTGAGGACATGCTCAGAGCTTGTGTATTGGATTTCGGAGGTAGCTGGGATCACCATTTGCCCTTAGTAGAGTTCTCCTACAATAACAGCTACCAGGAGACCATACAGATGGCACCATTTGAGGCTCTTTATGGGAGAAGATGCAGGTCGCCCACTTGTTGGACAGAGCTCAGTGAGAGCAGTATCTTAGGGCCACAGATCGTTGAGGAGACGACAGCGAAGATCCAGTTGATTCGCGATAGGATGAGAGCAGCCCAAAGTAGGCAGAGATCTTATGCGGACCGTCGGTGACGCAGACTTGAGTTTTCTGTTGGTGATCATGTTTTCTTGAGGGTCTCCCCAATGAAAGGTGTGATGAGATTTGGAAAGAAGGGGAAGCTCAGTCCCAGGTATGTAGGCCCCTTCGAGATCCTCGAGCGTGTTGGTGCAGTAGCATACCGATTAGCCCTTCCGCCCAGTTTTCCAGATGTGCACCCCGTATTTCACGTTTCGATGCTCCGCAGATATCTTCATGATCCTTCGCATGCGATTCAGCACCCGACGATCCAGCTTGAGCGCGACCTTTCCTATGCAGAGTAGCCGGTGATGATCTTAGATCGACAAGTGAAGAAATTGAGATCGAAGGACATCCCATCTGTTAAGGTACTTTGGCGTGGCTAGAACCGTGAGGAGGTCACTTGGGAGACCGAAAGCGAGATGATGAAGACGTATCCCCATCTTTTTGAAGGTACGTGTAGTTAGATTTTGAAATTCGGGGACGAATTTCTTTAAGGGGGAGAGATTGTAACACCTTAGGATATGTTTAGTGAATAATTATATTTAAATAATGGTTTTTAACAAAAAGTTTACCAAATTGTGTTTTAAATATTTTTCCTAATTTAATAAATATTTTTCTAAAATTTTCCTAGGCTTGCGCACACATGTGCATGTAAACTAGGGTTTTTAAAATGAGTTATTACCATGATTATTAACCATGGTGGGTTAATCATGGGATTAAGTCTTTTGGGTTTAAATTAAGTTAATTAGTTAATTAGTAGTACTTTTAATTTGAATTTGTTTATAGGTGTTGACTTGTGAGAGAGAGAGAGGGGGGCATCATGGCTCAAGCCATGCTTGCCATTAATGAAGAGAGAGAGAGGAGGGGTGACTTTTGGGTGATGATTTGTTTTGGCTCTCAACTCTCTTTGTTTTTCTCTCAAAACTCTCACACACTCACACACACACACACCTACCTCTCAGCTGAAGCCAGAAGCAGCAGCAGCAGCAAACTCCACAGCAGCAGCAACAAGCAGCTCAGCAACAGCAAGCACAGCAGCAACAGCCAGTGAGCAGCAACAGCTACAGCAGCAACTGCAGCTTCTCCCCTTCATTTCTTCTTCTTCCTCCAGCTCCCTAGGGTTAAGTATGAGGTATATTTCCTAAACTTATTCCCTAGTTGCTTGGTTAGAGTAGTTTTGCATCGGTTAGTGGTTTTTAGTGTGTTTTAGTGCGATATGAGGTGTTTAGTAGGAATCTTGTGCTAGTGTGGTGTGAATTGATTTCAGTAAGTTGTTAGTGGGTTATTGAGACCATATTAACCTAGTTTAACCCCGATTGCACTAAAATACCACCAGTTTTCCAAATTGATGCAAATCCGTCGTTTTTAAGCAAAACTGAGTTTTCTGGAACTGCTTTTGACCCGATGAGTTCAGAATGAAATTGAGAAGACTGCAGTGTAGTGGATAGGTGCTGATACCCCAGATTTAACCCGACCTCTAACTCCTTCTTTAGGCCGCCAATTAATTCGTTCTGGCCGCAAATTGCGGCCAGATGGGTAGGGTTTTGGGTAGGGTTTGGTTCTGTAGGTGTCTGCTAGTGTGTAGGGTGCTGTGATATATATATTTTTGTAAGTTTAGCTCTGTATAGAAATCTGGGACCAAATACCTGTTTTGCCGTTTTTCTAAACCTTCGCGACACGCGTGATACGTGAGTGGGTTTGGGGTTTCTGCGTTTCGCGACGCGTCGGGGTAGTTTCAGGCGCGTGATCTCACGTTTTAGCATATCGCGCACACGCGCGATTGGTTTGCGACGCGGGTTTCTAGTTGGACTGTAATGTCGCGTTTCTGTGAAATTGAGCTTATGTGTGATATATGTTATGTGATTCTAGGTTCGCAGGCCAGTGAGACGGACGCTGCGAAGAAGGGCAAGCAAGTCGTCGGCTACACTTAGCGCGAGACTCGGTGAGTAGATTTCACATCTACGGGGATATCGCCCGCATGGCGTTATGCGTCAGGGCTGATAGGACTTTATTATTATATGTTGCATGTACCCCATAGACTGTCATCGCATATTGCATTCCCTGCCACATATATATATATATATGCTTAGAACTGATAGAACACCGCACTATTACTGACGGTCTATGTTGCACGGGCACTATTTGCATGTTACACACATACCGTTAGTAATTGCCATGCCACACCCACTGTAGAACTGCCATGATTATATTGCTGTAGTTTATCTTACATATGATTGGTGGTGATTTCCTGGAAATTGGGAGCCGCATGACATCTTTAAAAACGGAAACTATTTTTAAAAGCGGTTTTCCCCTTATGCTCATACTATGGATTGATTTACATTGTACCTCGCATTGGATTTACTTATTGGTGTTGGATTTCATGCGATTTCTGGTTTTGAGGACCGTGGAAGTATTTAAGAAAAGGTGCACTATTTTGAAAAACCCGGTACCTCGTGATATGATATTTTGGTATGTCCATCACGCGTTTTCTCGGTGCTGGGACGTGTGCTTGAAACCCGATTCGAGGAGTGGATGATCCGTCTGCGGGTTCGTGGTGGGCCCGGTATGGTTCCCCTCGGCGAGATAATCGATGGGTTTTGCCGATTGAGCCTGGAGGCGGGCGAGTACCTACCGGTGATTGGTTGGACCTGGCAGTTGTCCGGAGGATACTGACCAGAGTCGAGAGATGGATGCGGGATGATCCGTACTGCCGGGGCCGAGGGCCGATACCGCAGACGGACCCCGTGGGCCGATCCGGACTGACGGAGCCCGATATATGAGGATTTGCGTGTCGATGCTGGACACGAGTATTTTATGATATTTTGGGTGCCGATGTTGGGCACTCGTGATTTCTCAGAGATGTACAGGATTTGAGGGCCGATGGGAGTGCCGGGGCCTGAGTGTATTTGGGATTTGGGTGCAGTCTGAGGCACCGATTATTGTTTTCCATGTTGACATATCCATGTAGATGTTATTTATCCCATGCTCAGTATTGATTACTATATCTCATCCTGTAGCATTTACTTGATAGAGCACTTGCATTACTATTGCATCCACTGATTGTCATGCATTGACATCATCTGCTGGCATTAGTAGAGCCGCGCTATATGTGCATGCTCGCGATCACCTTTATATGTTATCTCTATTCACGAGTTGGCAACTCACCCCCGTTGTGCCACAGTATTTGTAGGTTGCCCTTGGAAGTAGTCACGGCTGGCTGTTTACCGCATCTTTTGGCACAGATACCGTTGCTGAGGCGAGTTAGCCTTTTTGCTGTTAGGTGGGTTTTTGTACGGTATCTGTTATCCTTCAGTTGTATATTGATGTATCTAGTATTCTCTATCTACCTTTCTGTATTGACTTAGAGACAGCTGTGAGGACGATGTGCATGATTTTATACTCTGGTGTCGAGCTCGCATGTGAGCCGACATTATTATACGCAGTTTTACCTTTTGTAATATTTGTCCTTGCTTTATCATGTATTCTTCGCTACGGCGTCGTATATCATATTGTGATGCTTTATTCATTTCACTTGTTATTTCTGCTACACCTTGCTTTTACCCGACTTGCGGGACAAATGTTTATAAAAGGAAATGTTGCCAAAATTATAAAAATTATAACTCTTGAACTAAAAAGGATTTCTACTAAATAAATGGAAGTTTCTCAGGCATGTATGACTGTTTTTACAAAAATGTTTCAATCACTCTTTATTTATTGGTTTTGATTTCTGGGTTCGGCTTACTTAGCCGCGTTACGCCTGTAGACGTTGCGTGGTTAAGTGCCGGTCACGAGTCGAAATTCTCGGGTCGTGACACAAACCAGATAGTATACTATCATCTCGAGTAAGACTGTTCTCCCCGTATAAGTCTTGCCTCAATCATCACAATCGCGTGCCTGCGATTCAATAATTGACTTGAGGACACTATAGCCAACAGCTCATCTGGGAGGCGGTTATCTGTTCAGGCTTCCAAAGTGACCTGGATGACAGAGATGCTGTCAGAGTTTTGATTTTAGCCTTTTCTGAGGATCAGTATATTGGATAATGTTCCAATAGGGATGCTGAGGTAATCATGGTGCATGATTCTGGTTATAACTCAACAGAGGATAAAGCCCAAGAAGTTTATTAGATGGAGTTGTTCAATGATGAACTTGGTCCTATCAAGTATCCAGACAAATTCTTGAGATGGGGTATCGCTCAGTTTTGGAGATTGTTGATCTCCGTAAACTTGAGATTTAGAGAAATGAAGTTGGAATATTATAGCGGATCCACTCATTGAGGCTATTTCTCGAACACATTAAGTTTCACAAATATAGTTTGCGAAACTGATTAGTAGAGAAGTTGGGTATTTGGTAGCACACGAGCTGTGGGTATGTGATACCACAATAATTAGCCTTAAGAGCAAGTGGGAGATTGTTGGATATAGTGCCCTCAAGGCAATTATTGTGGTTGCAAGTAGGCAATTATGATAATTGAACGAGGACCTATACAGGTATAACAGCTTTACTCGAGATGATACTATGCTATCTGGTTTGTCTTTACCATTGATGAAGCCCATAGGATTGTTGCTTGACAACCAGCATTAAGATGGCGATCATATATGTGAGAGCTGGGTTGTCCATAAGAACATCCTTAAATGTCTCTAGTCATAGAAGTATCGAGACTGGGCATCGATATTCCGGAGTAGACTAGTCTATACATTTCTAGACTCTGACAAGGGGCAGTGGCCGGTCTCACAAGCCATTAGTGTTGTGTCAACTAAGATAGTATACAGGTGCTCAGTGGAAGTGAGTACACTGGACGGACTCACCGAGAACTTCTAGATGGTATTATATCTATCGTCAAATGGAAGTTCTCAGGTGGCATGAGTACAGGTTAGTCCTTTGACCTGAAATAGTCATTTGTCTCATGTGAGGTCCCACTGTACTTTGATTACTACCCTACCACAGCTCAAAAGAGTCGTATAAACAGATTTTAGTTGGGTACAGTCCCGAGCCACATGGAGGCAGTAGTCGATTGTCAGGGATTCGTCTCTCCTGGTATTAGGAGTCGATGCCGCGCTGTGTTCAGTTAGCTATCACCAAAAATCCATGGTCATGGCGGATAAGATTTACTGATAATTGATTAGCAGTATCTCTGTTGGTGATGAGCTTGACTCAAACACGACTTTTCGGGTTAGTAGGGGTCTGACGTTATCCAGCCTCTAGACCCGATATGCGATACTCTTTGATGAAGAGAACGGACTGTACGGAGATTGTCACATTCAGGCTCAGTAGAGTAAGGACGTACTTGATTGTCGACCCCCCTTTCGATAAGTACCTGGATAGCCATTACGTACAATTAGTGCCGCTGACATGCTTGTGGTTAAATCCACTGCTAGCATATTGTCGAGTCTTTAGAGTCCCACACAGAGGGTTTTCTCGGTTCAGGTGATAGATGTAGGAGCCGTACGTTGGTACGTGCAAGGGTCCGATTAAATACGTGTACGGGATACATGGACTTTAATCAGATGGTTGATAATACTAACCGGCTTAGGATTAAGCCGGATTATTAAATCATGTTTTGATTTAATAATTTATGTATGTATTTTAATACATATGTTTTAGTATTATTGTTCACTATTGATTCTCTCTCTTTGGTGGTATCTGTATTTTTATACGGATATGCGTATATGTAGCGATACTTATACCGGGTGAAGTATTCTGTATTTATACGGGAATGGTTCTAGAAGAAGGACACCGCATGTTTATTTTTCTATTTAGAAAAATAAAAGAAAATGAGGTGTAAAGAGAGGAGTAATGAAGCATGGTTCTTTGCATATAGAGAGGTATGGCTTGGGGATTTTATATTGATAAATTCATTTGTGTTCACTATTGAACCATGGTTGTAAAAAAGGAAGCCGTTCTCATTTTCTACACTTGATGTTTTCTTCATTCCACTCTTGAGCTTGCTTCATGGTTGCAAGTATTAGCATCCATCTTCTCCTCTTCTCCTTCTTCTTCTTGCTCTCCCTTAAGCAAGGGTAAAAGAGAGAAATTTTTAGTGAAATATTCCTACATCACCGACCATCCACACCTAGGAAGTTCGGATCATTGGTTAGAGCCTCCTCCGGCTTCCCTCAGGTGGATCGTTTTCAGCGAGGGTGGTCGATTTTCAAACGCAATCCTGGCGGCTACGAGTTTGGAGGGGTCTTCCATAATTGAGTAGACACGCGACAAAGGTTGTAGTTTCTCAACCCTTGTATTTCTAGTTAGCTAGTTTAGGTTTTTGGACCGTATCCTGGGTTTTATTGCTATTTGGTGCTCGCAAAAGTTTTTTTTCGCTTCCGCCTCAGCCGCGGCCTCCACGGCGCGGGCACCAAAACCCAACAGAAAACACACCTACGAGATCCTCTCGACTCTTAGGGAGAAAACGCTTTAATGAGACCCTTACGTCTCATAAAATTGAAAAGCTTTAGACGATAGAGATCTAAACTTGTCTCCTAAGCTATAGCTTCCCAACGGGCAACGACAAATGATGAGTCGCTCCTGGCATTACGCTTCAGTGTTAGCGGTGCTGATACCGACCCAAAACCCATAAACCAAATCCCAAGTCCTCCCAGGGTAAATGATGAGTCGCTCCTGGGATTACGATTCAGTATTAGCGGCGCTGATGCCGACCCAAAACCCAAATCCTAAGTCTTCCAAGGGTAAATGATGAGTCACTCCTAGCATTGTTCCAGTGCAGCGATGCTCATGCCAAACAAAATCCAAATTCCAAGTCCCACTCAAATTCAAAAGTCCCACCAGATGAGACAAAAATCAAATAAATCAAATCAAATTCTCACCGGCAGTGGTTCCAAGCTCAAAAGGTCCCACGGAACGGACAAGAACTTCAAAACTAATCAGATCAACCGATTCAACACCAACGGGCTCCTCGGCGGAATCAGGCTCCACCTTGAAAGCAATTCAACCAATGACCTCCTCGGTGGAATCAAGCTCCACCTCGGAAACAAATTAATCCTGACACCGTAAAAAGTGGAGCAAGTCAACTTCAAACACCAACACCGTAGAAACCGAAGCAAGTCAAATCAAATCCCGACACCGTAAGAAGCGAAACAAGTCAACTTCAACCCCGACACCGCAAAAAGTAGAGCAACTCAAATCAAATCCCTGCACCACACGAAGCGGAGCAAGTCAAATCAAGCACCGACCGTCCAAGTCGCAAAAATGGCAGCACTGACCGTCCAAGTCACAAAAATGGCAGCATCAACCGTCCACGTCGCTAAAAGGGTTGCATCGACCATCTACGTCGTTAAAAGAGAACCTAACTAAATCAATCTCCATATATAACAAGATCCATCAATTGCAAGTACACAACACATACACACGGTGTGTATTTATTGATGGGGGCACTTTGTTAGGGTCAAAAATGACACCCCGGTTGACCAAGTCAAAGTAAAAGACAACCTCAAGCCCAAGCTAGCGGGCCCGTGCCCAAATCAAGACCAAACATTGAAGGGGCCGGGTCCAAGCCAAAAAAGAGGCAATAAATTAGTTTAAATGCAATTTTTAGATATAAATGTATGAAAAATGGAAAAAAAACCAAAATTTTATAAATCCCATGGCTTATGGGCAAAAAGAAATAAGCACATAAGGCATGGGGAGGCAAGTGCCATTTGGAAAAGCCCAAGGGGCTATACGTAAAGTGTGTAGCCTATAAAAGGCAAAGATGATAAGAAAATCATTAACAACTTTCATTCTCTGATAATTTCTAGGGTTGTATGCCTCCTTCTCCTTCCTCAAGATTTTAAACCTTCTTTTTTTTTTGGATTAAATCAAGAGTTTTACTCTTTTTTTCCCAAAAAGAAATAGTTTTTCACCATAAAACCCTCGATGGGGAGCTCAGATCTCCCATCAAATCTCTAAAAGTGTCACGACCCGGAAAAGGCACGTGACAGGCACTTAAATCAAGTGAAGTATATAGAACCCCACCTAATTCAAGTAAGCTAAAAGCCCAGAAATCTAAACTATTTTAGAGAAAATAGTGGAAGTGAAGTTTTGAAATAAGGTTTAATGAAATAAGGTTCTTTCTTTAAGGACATAGGTAATATAATATAAAAAAATGTTTTGTAGTTATCTTGAAAACATGTTTCGTCATTGAAAATTTCGGTAGCACTAATTTTGTTTATTTTTCCCAAAAACAGATACATGTAATAATAATAAAAGGCATCTCCAAGCGGGTGCTAGCTCTTCTCAAATTGGCGGAAACAACCACACAAGTAATAAATATACAACGCCGAAGGCGAGGATCAAAAACTCAGAAAGGGAATAAAGAAACCATAAAACATTATCAACGAAACCAGCATAAAGAATAAGAATACATGAGCGTGACTCTAAGGCCGCAAGAATATACACACGGTGTTTCTAAGTCTATAAAATAATACATAGTCTGGTTGATGGAGCTTTTAACTAAATACAACTGAAATGAAATATACAATATATATAAGGGTGGTCACGATACAATGTATCCCACCTATCGAAGCAATCACCCAGAAGGAAGGTAGTGTGCCATCAAGCCGCTACGGAACCTATATGGCTAAACCTGCAAGAAACTGTGGCACAATGGTGGTGAGTTGCCAACTCATGAGTAGAAGACATCACCGAGAAGAAACCGAAAGAATGACTATATCCTAGGTCATACAATAAATAATAACAAAATATATAAAAATTGAATAATAACATGGGTAACAATAAGCGTACGTACAACCCAAGGTACACGTGTCAGTGTCATAAAGTGGTAACAAGACTTATGTAAAAATATGCATGAGTATAAATGCATCAATCAATGTGTGACCAGCAACGACATACTAAATCAAGATAAAACCTGGGTGCCCAGCAACGACACTCAATATATACATCAATATCCCGGGTGCCATCTCTTAGATCGGCCCCAAACTGTCTAAATCATACGACTCTGGTCGGTATCCTCTAGATCTCCGCTGGGTCAATAATAACCGGTAAGTAGTGCTCCCCTGCCGGGCTCAACGCCTTCTCAATACGATCTATTACCCCGAGTACCTCACCGGGTCCACCATGTACCCGCAGACGGTGCATCCCTCTCCTCGAATCGGTTATGTGTACACACATGGCTTAAGAATCGAGAAAACTCATGGTGGACGCCACACACATCATATCACGATAAAACCGAACTTTGCATTTTTAAAATGACAATAAGTTTATAAATTCCTTTGCGGTTTTCCCCAAATCTAGAAAATCTCATGAATACAGAAATCTCAAAATCATGAGCTAAATAACGAACAATGAATATCGGCATAGAGCCCAACTGCAGTATATAATCAGAATGTATGTATGCGCATGTGGCATCTAAGTAATGAATGCAAAGTCTAAACTAGCATATAATATCCTGGATACAAAAACAGTACTACTTAGCTACAATTATCAGTGTACACAATGGAATAACGGTTACTACGGTGTACGTGACATGAAAATTACCAATGATGATGTGTGTGAGCCGGCAAGAAAGTGTACGTGCAACATACGCATCATCGGTAATAGTACAGGTGTCCTAGCAGACGAGATCATCACAGAAAGTAAACAGTAAAAGCAAGAATAAGGTATATAAAACTCTATATACGAGTCATACTGTTTATCGTTTTAAATAGCACGAATCGTTATTTTCAGAAAAGTAGGGACTACGGTGTTTTTGAGAAAAGCGACGTCTTTTGAAAATCTGTAGCGCCCTTCGGTTTATCTTTTGAAAATGCTTATAATTCGTCAGTTTTGAAGATAGGTATCACTCGGGCCTAAGCTAACATTTATCTAAGCAACTAAAGACTAAACTAAGAACCGAATCGAAAGTAATAAGGAATTCGGTTGCATAACCGAGTCGATATATCTAGTAGTCGGCGATCCAGCCTCATAGCATCATATATGGTAATATCTAACGTACGGCATCCTTAAATCAAGAGTGCGGATCAATCATCACATATGCATCTCGTACGGTATTGTCTGTCGTACGGCATCCTCAAAAGCGAGGGTAAGGGTTATTATCATATATATCATACCATATAATTCGTACGGTATCAATCGTCGTATAATATTATAATCAGGGGTATGGATCTAAGCTCTCGCACAATCTATATTTCATCAAATCACATGTTATCGCATGTATTGTATACATCACCCAACGATCCTTTAATATATCACCTCATATACGAGGTCTCGCTCGATCAAATATCATTACCTCACGACATCAAGTCCGATCATATCGACTCATATCCATATAACATATCATATCCTTATCTCACGTATATATGTATATATATATATATATATAATCAATCACACACACACACACACACACACAGGCATATACACACATCTATATATACCAAGTGTGTGTGCGCGCGTGCAACAACATATAACCTAAGGTTCACAACTAAGGTAATAAGGCTAAGGATATATCTTCCTACAACTACGCTTAATCTATCGTATAGTCTCCTAGAAATTCTACTTGCTAAGTATCCAAAACTCACGTTGACACATATATATAAAATAACGACCCTGAGCAACAATTGTGGGGGTGCTACATGCCGTCCATCCGACTTACCCCATAGATATACATCTACTCACCTCAATCCTCGCTTGCCGAAATCGATGACGCCACGCTCTTCCTTGTCATCCCGGAGTCTACGCGGGGTACCTACAGTTTCCAATACGTTATATCGTAACCACGAACCAATACGAAAACTAAAGTGGCACATGAAACGCACATAGGTTAGAACCTATGGTCTACGCATGCAAAAATAGCCAAATAACCCTCGTCGTTGACATAGAAACGTCCAACGAACACATCCAAATTCATACACCGAAAATCAAGTTTTAGATATCGGAAAACATTGCCAAAATCAGCTAAAAAGGCTCCCAGATTTGTGCTTAAGTATTTAGGGACAAATCTAACAATACAGGGGCTAGGTTATAAGATGTGTGAGCTACAGATCAAACCCTAACACCAATGCCTACAACAAAACCGGTGAGATAAGAAAAAAGTTCGGCGTTGCCGGTTGGGAAGAGGAATCTTGGGCTCATACTTCTGTAGTGGTCCTATGGTGGTCTAAATAGGTCAAATAGTTGTTTGATTTTCTCAGAAACATTCCAAATTGCTCCAGATTCCCAGTAGTCCTCAAGGGTCAAAGAAACCGACATCGGAAAATCTAAAGTTCAAGTTTGGGATTTGGTCTCAGGTTTAGATCAAAAAATACCGACACTACAGGGGTTTAGTCACAAGCTAATACTCAATTTCACCTTCACACATCAAGAAATCACCTAACTCTCAACTAGGAATTTTCAAAGATCACCAAATCTCATAAGTTTAACCTTAAACTACACTAAAACATTAGAAACACTAAAATCTTAACCAAAAGTGAAGGGTGATACCTCATTTGGCAACTCAAGAATTTTCTTGAGTTGCCCAGTGTCTTCAAAATTCCAACTTGATTCCCTCATAGGCTTTGTAGTGAGGTTGGGCTCATATTTTGTGAAAGCAGCATGGATTTTTAGGGTGGTTTAGGAGGTGTTGCTAGGTTGTAGCGAAGGTGGAAGGAGACGAAGAATGAGGAGGAGATGAAGAAGAGGATATGGGGAAGTAGAGAATGATCCATGGTCAAAGAGACAACCCCCCCCCCTCTCTCTCACACTGTCACTTTGCCCATACCTCCCATGTCACTTGTCCCCTCCAAAAATCAATTTCGTCTCTTTTTTTTTTTTTGCAAAGCCAAAAACCATTTTAAAGAAAAGTGAAGTCATGGTTAAAATGAAGGAATGTAACAAGTGTTGTGTGCAACATGACATGGTGTATGTCATATGCATTACTAAGTTTAATGCAGGATTAGCGAAATGTTAATCAAGCTTAACATCAACATATATACAATAATTGTATAAAATTTTATATAATGTCCAAATCACATAACTACCCTAAAAAAAAATAATTCTTATTAATTTAAATTCCAAAAACAATATTTTATTTTTCTGAAATGTTACAATCTTCCCCCTTTAAATAAATTCGGTCCGCGAATTTAAATTTAAATCCCCCAATACAAAATATTTCAGCAAAACCATAAAGTCATCGGGGCTCCGAGGTCACAAACACATAGGGTATATCACAGCGCAACACATGTGCATGAAGACTGTCACGACCCGAAATATTAGCTCGTGACCAGCACTTAAATCACGCAACGTCTAAAGGCGTAACGTAATTCAAGTAAGCTGAAACCCAGAAATCTAAATCTTTTTAAGAAAATAAAGGAGGTGAAGTTTTGAAACAAAGGTATAATGAAATCAAGTTTTCTTAATGCATAGAAAAGGAACAAGAAAATACAAGTGAAATTTACTAGTTTGAAAACGTGTTTCGTCTTTTAAAAATTTGGGCAGCACCTCCTTTGTATATTTTGATCCAAAACCATAAATACATAACAAGAATAATGGCATCCCCAAGCGGGAGCTAGCTCTTCGCCAATCGACGGATCAACAACCACGCAAGCATAAATATAAGTATACGACGCCCAACGGCGAAGTTTACCACAAAAGATAAAGAAATAAGCAAGACATCAAAACCACAAGTAGCAGAAAACCCATCGCTCTAAGTCTCGCAACCCCAAACTCACTAAGTCTCATTACTTATACAATTACTAATTTTGATTGATGGAGTTAACTAGATACAATATGAATAATAATACAAGAGGGGTACGATCCAACATGTACCACCTACCAAAACAAAACACCCGAATGCAACTGTGTGCCAGCGATGCCGCTACTGATCCATGCGGCCAACCTGCAAGAATGTGGCACAACGAGGGTGAGTTGCCAACTCGCGAGTAGAAAAACATTTACAAGTAAAAATCGAACAAACAACGACTCCTAGGTCAACTATATCATAAAGGTAATACTATGATATCTAGGGTGACCATATCTATATATCTGCCAACAAGGTAATCAATACCTATAAGCATATGGATATCATCCAACAATATAATCAATGTATGAATGCATGTGGATCTCGTCCAACCATATAATCAGTGTCTGTAATATCATAAAAGCATATGCATGAAAATATGAGGATATAAATCAACGTGTGTCCCTCGCGACACATCAAAATCATGGAACCTGAGTGTCCAGCATCGACACTCGAAATATCATGAAACCCGTGTCCAGCATCGACACGTAAATCGTCATATCTCTCGGGCTCCGTCAGTCCGTATCGGCCCACGGGCTCCGTCAGTCCGGATCGGCCCATATCATCTCTCGACTCCGATCGGTATCCTCCGGATATCCGCCAGGTCTAATCAATCACCGATAAGTAGTAGTCCCTCTGCCAGGCTTACTGTCTACTGCACAGCAGATCCGTTCTCGCCCCGGGGTGCCATACCGGGTCCACCATGTGCCCGCAATCGGGCTCATCCAACTCCTCGAATCGGGTATCACTGTCACACATCTCAGAATCGAGAAAACGCATGCTGGACGCACCGAAATATCATATCAAGAGAAACCGGGTTTTTAAACAATGCGTACTTTCTTTTTAAAATGACCACGGCCCACAAATCCAGAAATCTCATGAAAACAGCATATCTCAATGCGTATAATCGTAAAGCAAAATGTATGCGACATATAACAGAAATGTAAGCATAACCGTATATCATGCAACATGGAATAGTAATATGCACATATCGAGAGAAAACCGCTCTTTTAAATGAATCCAGTTTTAAAATATCCTGCGGTTCCCAAATTCTCCAAAGTCCAATGCAACATCGCATAAAGGTGCATATGCAACTATAGCAAGTAATTTATACAAGGAGTCATTTCATGATGCAGAAATTCTACTGTGTAGTGACATGGCAATTATCGATGATGAAGTGTGTGAGCCGGCAAAACTTTGTAAGTGTAACATACGCATCATCGATAATAGTGTAAGTGTACTAGCACAAGTATAAGCAATGCAATGAGAATAACATGAATGCAGTATAAGGTAAATCGTCAGCTAAAATGCTAAAAGGTATACGTCCCTATCATATATCCGAGTCGGTGAATCTATCAATCGACATCCAGCCACACAACACCACGTATGGTATAATCCGTCGTACGACATTCTCTAGTCAAGGGTATGGATCAACCATTAAGCCAACACATCACGTACGGAAAATCATCGTACGGCGGCATCAAACCATTAGGGATCGTATCATCTTATGTGACAATAAGGGTACAGACCTAACGTCTCGTACGATCTATCACTTATGATTCTCAACTTATATAAATATATTTATATACCTATGTCCCGGTTCATATCCATAACAACCTCATATCAGGGGACCAACAAGGTATCAAACATCTCAAACGACTAGCATCTGTATACCAACATATCATCAAACCATCATATCAAGTCTTATATTCTTTTCATCATATTTATATCCCACCTCAAGTCAATTTTATATATACATTCCATCTTTACTATAAGCATACGTCTCTAATCTAACATAAACACCCGAACCATACAATCGTTTCTATAAAAGATGCAAATCGTAGTTTTTGAAAGTAGGGTTACGGTGTTTTTAAGGAAAAGATATCATTTGAAAATCCGTAACGTCTCTCAAGGTATCTGTTTAAAAGATGCATACAATTCTTTAGTTTGGAAATAGGTATGGTTCGGATGACACATTTACATCGGCTATCTAGTCCTATAGTATCCAAAACAGCAATATCTTCGACATCATCCTTGAATACCGTCATCACATATTAACTATATCATATCACTTCTAACTATCTCTTTAGTCATATCCCTGGTTTCCAAATCTAGGTTTCTACGACTGTGTCCTATAGATCGCTTTCCATCAAATTGCGGGGGTGCTATACGCCATCCACCCGACTTCCTCCATAGATATAGATCTACTCACCTAGATCCTTGCTTGCCGAAGTAGATGACGCCACGCTCCGTCGCCTCGGAATCCACGCGAAGGTACCTACAATAATACACATTCCCAATCGCTATTAAAATCGAATCCGGAAACCAAAACGGCACACGGATCGCCTATAGGTTAGAACCTATAGCCCACGCATGCAAAACCAACAAATTACCCGTAGTCGTTGATGTACAAACATCCAACAACCAATTACAAAACCAAATATCAAAACTCATCATTTCAAATACGGAAAGCATACCCAACAATCACACTAAAGTGCTCCCAGATTTTGACTCAGGCCAAAAGGAGTTGCACAAACATGTCTACGGTGTAGTACATAGAGTTAATGAGCTACTGAAACAACCTGGACCCCAAACTCCACAAACTGGCTGACCAAAACCCATAGAATTCTGGCCTCCTCGGCCATGCTGCCTCAGTTGGGGTTCGTATGGTCGGGGTGGTCTCCTATTGGTCAAATTTGGTCTCTAGAGTTGTTTGTTAAACTCAGAATTTCCTCGGGTTGCTCCAGATTCACTGTAGGCTCACAATTCCTCACAAAACTGATAAGGCTAAAATCCTAAATTCGTAGTTTGGTTTCTATACTATATTCCAGGTCTTGTAACAGCTACAAGAGTTTACCAAATCCACTTTTAAACCTAAACCCTCTCTAGGGATTTCTATCCTCACAACCACCAAACCAATTCAACTTCTAAACTATCTAAAATACAAGAAAACTCAAAACTGACTAAATAAAAAGAATTATACCTCATTTAGGCCACTCTAGACAGCCCTAGCTTCCCAATGTCATCAAAATCCCACTTTTCATGGTCCAATGTGTAGAGGAAGAGATGGGGATTAATTTTTGTAAAGGGAGTATAAGGTTTTGGGGATTATTTGGAGATGGATCTAGGTGTAGAAGTGGAGGGAAGTGAGCTTGAGGAGATGAAAATGATGGTGGAAAAATTTGTGGCAGCAGCCCACCCCCCCCCCCACTTATTCTCACACTCTCTCCCGAATCATTCACATTTCTAACCCCTTTTCATTTCTTTTTCTTTTCTCTTTTAAATTTCAAACCAAATCACATAATGCCCATAAAACAACACAAATACAAAAACATGTAACCAAATATAACTTGATATGGTGCACTAGCCATGGAAAAACTGTAGAAACACGGATTTGGCTTAATTGCGATTAGCAGTGCACTAATCAGGATTTTATCCAAACTGCATATAAAAAATTTTTAAAATGCCAAATCCTTTAAATATATTTTTAAATGAATAAATCATTTTAATTTCCAATTATTTCACAATTATCGGTATATATTTATACCCTTTTTCGAAAACACCAATTTCGCAAATCGGCAGTTTTCGGGAAAAATATTATTTTAATATTAAATTCCAAAAATAATATTTTATATTTTCTGAAATGTTACAATCTTCCCCCCTTAAATAAATTCGGTCCCCGAATTTTAATTTAAACCCCCAAAATCTAAAACATTTCAATACTCAACTCAAATCAACGGGGTTCCGAAATCACGGATGTTGCAGAAATAACACAGCGCATCGCGTCCGCATGAAAACGAGTATAAAACTCAAAATCGAACTCCATCAAGCATCACGCAAATCATCGGGTTTGCATGCATATCCTCGGAGTTACAATAGAGATACAGATATCGAAATCCACTACTGAAATCCAATATACACTAGTCAAATACTATAGTACGTGTATTGTACGCATCCTTGAAAACTCTAAAATCTTAATAAAATACATGAAAAATCTTTTCTGAATCGCCGTGTGATGCATAACTCATGGCACAAGTGACGGACGCTCATTTGTAAAGTAATAATATATGTCTATATATGTTTTGTTAAATATACGTTCCGTCGTTTCAAAATATCCTAAAAGGTTTTTCCTTATAAACGTTTGTGTCTCTCACGGACACGTAGGAAATAGCGAGACTATAGCTCCTTTTGAAAACATTTTTGGTAAACTTTTAATGCATGCAAAGTACTCAGGTACTGTCCTCAGATCAGTCCTGTTCAGCAACTACACAATATAGTGCCCATCATGAAAACAATGTGCTCAAGAGCAAAATCAGCCTCAAAAGGCGTACCCAACAATCACGTGCGTCTGGTGCGCATGGAAATCAAATCCGAATAAAGGTGTCATAATATACACAAAAGCAAATCTAAGTGCAATAGGTGTGCACTCAAACATCTGTCCAGTGCAACGGGTGTGCACGACAACACAACTGGCGCATCTATTGTGCACGAAAACAACATCTGGTGCATCAAATGCACTAAATAGCATCAATAACTCAATGTATAAAAAGCCACACCAAGTGTATAAATCAAAAATGTGTGCAACTATGTGCACAATATCCGTATCAATGCACTGTAAGCACATGTGAGATATACAGAGTGCAAAAATCACATCATTCGTATGAAATCCATGAAATCATAAACACATGCTACGAAGGTACAAAATCGACATCAAATACAAGATATGCACAAATCGCAAATCAACACAACGGTGTATAAAATATATATATCAAGTGCGATAACTATGCGCAAAATGTAAATACCCAGCAGGTGCAGCCATGCTGCACGAAATCAATATCAGGAAACTCATCATCAAAACTCAAATCCAAGCGATATAAGCGTGATACTCGGATCACAACCGCAAATCGCAACAAATGACATTGAGGTACACCTCCTATAATGTCGAAAAAAGTCGGTGCGCCCAAAACTGGCAGAGCAAGAACATCTGCTTGCCTCTTGCTCACGGTCTAGCGTCTTCTGTCTCTGGGTCTTCGTTTCTCTGTGGATTTACCAATCTCGCAATCCATCGGTTCATCGGCCCGGTCAGGGGTGCTAATAGGAACGATTCCGCTCTAGCACTTCTTTGATCATCTCTCGGCCAACATCACGATCACTCGTAAAGCAGCACGTTTCTGGCGTTGGCCTCTGGCCCTCTGAATACACGTGACAAAACTGATCCTCGGTGCAAATCTCATCGCAGCAGTTTCCTGGAAGGAACCTGTAGGGTTCCTCTCGATGGCAGCAAGGTTTCGGGAGGCATCCTCCATGCCATTTTCAAATTTTGCCGTTTCAAGGAACTCTAAACAAGAATCGTAACTAGAATATAATACGAAAAACGTATAGTAAACCATTTACTATCTAAGTGAAATCAAAATACAACCTTTGTAGATCGGTCCTTCACTTCATAAGCTCCTTGTAGTAGTCCCTTCGCTGCGATCATCAAGCTCCCAGGCTCTTGGACGGCTCCATGAGAAGAGGGCAACGGTTTTGCTTGAAGTCTTCGAGGCCGAAGATGATCTACGTCGAGGGAATACGAACTCAAGCTACTACTTCACCAAAGTGAAGCAAACACCCTATACTAAAGTGCTAATCTAGTAGAGGATGGAGAAATAGGAAATGGGTTCACTTTAGAATTTCTTTTCTCACAATATTTCTCTCTCTTTATCAAATCCTAGCAAGCTTTTGAAGGAGGAAGAAGATGAGCTCAAGAAAAATGAGAATGAAAACTAATCAAGAGAGAGAGTGAACCATGGTGAGTGAGTATCATATACTAACTCATGTAGAGACATAACCATGGCTACATTATAATGGTTAGGTTAATTAATATCTAAAGTAAAAACAAAACTAGTGGACTAAGTCAATGCAACAATAAGCTTCATGAAGCTTCATGCATAAGATCTCATCATCCACTAATTTTAGAATTACTTTAAATATAAAAAACCTAACACTAATATTAGTATGGTATAAGTCTTATACACCCATGTACGTTGTATCAACAACCATGATATAAAATGAACACAAATAAATATATATCACATATATATTAAGTTGTGCACCAGTGAGAAAAACAAATGCTTAAGTGAACCAATGTTAGTTAATGTAAATTAGTATATCGCATATACAATTATACACTAAATTATTAAATTAACACTTGACTTTATAATCTGGTTATATCACATATAACCGACTAACATCCAATATATCGACTTATCAATCAACCTTTGATTCGATAACCTGGTTATATCGCATATAACCGATCGATACAAACATCGCGAGAATAGAATACGGTATCACATACTCGCATTATTCTCGGTCCCGCACATATCACATATGCGCTCCTATTTCGTTTTGCTCGAGCCAGTAAAACCTCTATGTAGGACTCTAAAGACTCGTCAATACGCCGGCAGTAGGTGATGACCATATCAAGCACCCACAATCCGTCAGCGGTACTAGCTGGACGTAACGGCTAGCCGGGTATTGAGCAATCAGAAGATCAGCAATCAAGCCCGCTCCAACTCCTGCAAAAGCCTGACAGTGACACTACCGTACAATTCGGTCTCCTCGTCTGATATGTCGCATATCAAATCTAGGGGTGGTAAACGTCAGACCCCAATAACCGATAAGTCATGTCTATATGAGGCTCATAACGGGTCGAGAAACTACTGGTAACTCTTACCGGTAAATCTCTAAACCATCCCTGGCCAGGGACTTCCCTATTATGGCCAATCGAGCACAGCGCAACATCAACCCTAATACCAGGAGAGACAAAACCCCTCCTATCGCTCATTGCCTCCATGTGACTCGAGACTGTACCCAAAAACCACCGTTTTGCATGCCCTCTTGGACGTGGTAAGGTGGAAATCAAAGCACAGTAGGAATCACACAAGACTCTATGACGATCTCGGGTCTACAGACTAACCTGTACCAGTGTCACCGGAGAACTGCCATCTGACGTGAGGTATAATACCATCTGGGAGTTCTCGACGAGTCCGTCCAGTGTACCGAGCCTCAACTGAGCACCCGTATATCATCTCTGATGTCAAACACCAATGGATATAGGATCATCCATCGTCCATCTATATGGATCGATAAGGTATACGCTAGTCTACTCTGGTATATCGATACCCTGTCTCGATACACCCACGACCAGGGACCTTAAAGGCTGTACTTATGGACTACCATGGCCCCACTAGTACGATCTGCATCATAATCCTGGTAGTCAAGTACACATCCTAAGGACTTTACCAACATGTAACAGAGAGACAATCAGTGTACACGTTAAGGTAAAGAGTAACCAGATACCATACTACCAGGTCGAGAAAGAAAGTCCTCCCTATATATGTCCAAGCATCCAGTACAATATACAACTCATGTACAGTAATGGCCTCTAGGGAATACATAAAACTAACAATCTCCCACTTGCAATAGGGCCATCTGATAACAGTGGTTGTAGTATCTCATACTCAACCATCCCATAAAAGTCTCTCTCTGGGAAAAGGCCTTTGTGAGTGTATCCGCCGTGTTGTCCTCTGAGTCTACTCTCCTAATCTCGATCCCCTGGAGATCAACCATCTCCATGATCAGGTGATACTGCCTTAGAATATGTCTGGATCACTGATGGGACGGGCATTCCTGGGCATAAGCCACAACTCCATTGTCTCACAATCGTAGGAACAAAGTTCATCTCATGAACTAATATACACCCAGACTGCCTCTTTGGTAGCATCTTTGGTAGCGATGTATCCAGCCTTTATCGTCTAGTATGCCACGGTATCTAGCTTGGAACTCTTCCAAGATACCGTCCCTCCACTGAGGTTAAAGACAATGCCTGTGACTGACTTTCAGTCGACCTTACCACCCTGGAAGCTGTCCAGTGATTCTCCCCAGGATCGATTGATACCTTCTCACTACACCTTGTGAGAATCCTAACATCCACTTAGATCTATCTCATAGATCCAAAACTCAGGACTTAGGAGGTATCACCTTGATCCTATATGGAGAATCCTTGTGACACGAGGAGATTGACCGAGTGTAGCATAGGAAACTCCTTCTCTATCAAGAGTATGTCATCCATGTACTATACGAGGATCACCACCATACTCCCTACTACCTTTTTGTATATACAAGGTTCATCTACCATTTTGATGAAGTCAAACTCTTTGTATACCGCATCAAAACAGATGTTCCAACTCCGCGATTCCTGCTTTAACCTGTAAAGCAACATGCACATGTTTCCGCTGCTCCCACTGTCTACAAAGCCCTCTGGCTGTGTACTTATAGACGCTCTCTTCTAAATCACTATTTAGAACAGCAGTCATGACACCCAACCGCCAGATATCGTAGTCATGGTATGTAGCAGTGGCAAGTAGGGTCTGAATAGACTTAAGCATAGGCACTTAGAAAAGGTTTCATCATAAGCCACACCTGGTCGATGATGCAAACCTTTAACAAGTCTAGCTTTGAAAGTCTCAACTTTTCTATGTACACCAAGTAATCTTCTCAAGATATACTTGCTCCTAATGGGGATTTAACCCTTTAGATATAGCAACCAAAGTCCATACTTCATTGGTGAACATAGATTCCATCTTAGATCGCATAGCATCCAGCCATTCTCACAGAGTCCCCACTCCTGATGGCCTGCTCGAAACTAGTTAGGTCATCATCTTATGATGAAATCCTCGCTGCCACTGTCATAGAGAAACTAAAGTATCTCTCAGGTGGGTGAGGAACCCTACCAGATCGGTAAAGAGGCTGAGGTTCGTTGGGAGCTATTGAATCCTCCGGTTCTACCAAATCATCAGCTGTAGTTTTATAGCTGGAACTCTTTCCAGTTCTACCTCATGACCACTAATTTGTTTTCAAAATAAATTCCTTTTTCTAAAAGGTCGCATGCCGAGAAATAAAACACCTTTTATTCCTTGGTGTGGTAGAAGATATTCCTTTGCAAATTTTTGGGATATCCAACAAACTTCTACAGAACTGACCATGCCTCGAGCTTGTCCGGATTTTACTTTAAGACATAGGTCGAACAACCCCAAATCTTAACAATCTTAGGAGATGGGCTCTTCCCATACCATATCGCATATGGAGTGGTAGGCAGCTAATTTGGTTGGAATGCCATTCAATAGGTATGCAGCTTCACAAGTGCATAACCCCCAAAAGGAAACAGGCAACTCAGTAATACTCATCATAGAGCGCACCATATCGCATAAGGTGTAATTGCTCCGCCCCGATAGACCATTGTGCTATGGTGTATACGGAGGAGTAATGCTGATAGAGAATCTCATTCTCCTTTAGAATAGTCCAGGAACTCCATGCTCAAGTATTCTCTTCCCTGATCTCATCAAAGGACATAATACTTATACCCATTTTAGTTCTCTACTTGTGACTTATATTCATTGAATATCTCAAAAGGTTCAGACTTGTGTTTCAACAGGAACATATGTCCGAATCTTGAGAGATCATCAGTGAATGTAACGAAGTACAAAGAACCAGACCTGGCATGTGTAGATTGGGGACCTACATACATCTTCTGTATCAATCCCAAGAGTTCACCAACTCTTTCTCTGTTTCCATTAAATGGAGCTATGGTCATCTTATCTTTGTGACATGACTGGAAAGTTTCACAAGATGTAAATTCAAAATGATTTAAAGATGCATCTTTATGTAACTTCAGATAGTCGGGTCGCATTGATATGACCTAGTCTATAATGCCTGAAAAAGGATTCGTTCATTTCTGAAATCTTCTCTTGTGTGTGTTCAGTACGTTAAGAACTGTGGTTTAATTTAGAACGTATATACTTTTAGATAACGTGCCTGAACCGATCAACACTTGATATAAGAAATGTTCAAAACATTATCCAACAATACAAAATTAAATCCTTCTTTACTAAATAAAGAGACTGATATGATGTTGTATATCAGGTTCGGTATCTAATAACATTCGTTCGGAATCAATGTATTTCAGTAATACAGGGTGATAACTGCCAACATCTTGGCTGCAACAATTGCACCGTTTCCAACTCTTGAAATTTTATCACCCGTTCTCAGTTCTCTACCTATCTGCAGCCCATGTAACTGATTACATATGTGGGATCCTTATCCGGTATCTCATACCCAGGACGTAGAGGTTACTGAGAAACAATTCTCGGTAATGAATACACCCGAAGAAGATGCATCATCATACACTTTCTTCGTTTGGGCGGCACGGGAATCCTGGTAATCCGCTATTTCCTGCTCGGTCTTATAACAATTATAAGTTGGAGCGGGAGAAACGTTCCCCAGCACAGTATAACAAGCGGGTTCAGTCAATACATCCATATTATTATCTTGATTAAGGCGTGATATGGTCGCTACCTGGAGAGAGAGAGAAGAAAACACTCTGCGTGCACTCTTGCAAGATCAGATTGGTCATTATTTTACCTAATCAGGATAGCTCCCACTGTTTTTATCAAATCTTCCTTCAAACCCTAAAAAGAAAGACTAGCCAGGATTAATTACACCCTACAAGTTTGCCAATCTTTCAGCCAGGTCAGTGCCGATACTTTGAGGAAGGTTCCTCGTGCTTTCGCACGGACCTAATTAAAATAAATCTCGTTTTTCCAGGGGCATAACCCTGTTGACACCTTTCTAGACACCTACTTGATCGGCTAATTGTAATGTGTAAAACTCTCCCAGGGGTATCAATTACTCGCAGTGGGTATCGGGATCCAACTATCTCATAGAAGGTATGCAATCTCATTGCAAATTTCAACACTTGAAATTCCCGATAATTTTGCCCCTAGCGTCCTATGACCTTGACGCAGGCCAACAAACCACAGTCCGCTAGTCAAGTTCAACCCGTCATTTCTTGATTGAATTAAATCCACCCGCACGACCCTTGACGCAGGCCAACAAAGTCGCACGACTACCCTAACTCAATCTGCATCATATGCATAAGCATAAATAGCTACCGCACACTACGCCTTGACGCAGGCTAACAAACGTAGCACGAATACTATGAAGTACTTATCTGAAATGATAGAGGGCTACGACAGGTTTGTAAGAAAACCTTTTGCGTAATGAACTTGATATCGTTGTAGAATCAAATGATTTTAAAATGGAGTGTTTTTGAGACTTTTGCTAGTTTCGCTAAAGAGGTCACTCCCGGTGAAGGGATCTCGGCTCTTTCCTCGTCGAATGAGGTGCAGGATATATCACATATATCACCATGCAAGAAAAAACTATAACAGCAATCAAAAAACAAACCGAGGGTTGTAGCATCTGCCAGTTATTGCTAAAGGGGTCACTCCCGGTGAAGGGATCTCGGCCCTTTCCTTATCGAATAAGGTGCGGGATGTTCTACAAGGAACACCGCTATGCAAAGCAAGAACTGTAGCTACCTGTTTTTGAAAATTCGATTCCACAACATCTTTTAGGTTTCTTTTCTTTCATTAATCACATTAAGGAAGTCCCATCATTTAAGTCAACTAAACATCACAAATAAATACAACGTACGCTTATACCATCCGCATTCACCTCGATGTCCCCTCATGCACCGTTAGGTTAGGTAACTAACGGCAGAGCGGGGCAGTGCTAGCACGGGTGTATAACATAAGCAATGTCTATATAATATATCATATATACTATATACAGTATCTATCTCAACATATCAAATGATCACATCAGAGATATCGCATCAGAAGAAACATATGAAATAATCGATATACTAGGAGGTCCGTGTTTTATTTTGAGCCTCTATAAAACACGGATTCCACGGTCGCGATGAATAGCCAAACCCACACCCCTAGACCCCTACGAGAGCGGCAAACAACCCTACCAATTCTAGAGTTAGGCCGGACTCGACTCCTCGAGTTAGTCTCCCACTGTTTCTAGAACCCGGTTACTTTTGCTCTCTTCCTTGGGTCTATCCTAGTGCGGAAAAGTACATAATATACATATGGTGACATCAACCTCAACCCGAAAGTGCCCCAATAAAATAATATTACATACATTTAATTTTACATGAATGAAAATAAAACTCTCATCTCACATAAAAACCCCCGGCTATTCAAAAAACGGCGATCCAATATAACATATCCAGCAACACATAACATCACATGTCATCAACGTAAGTAAATATGCGGATCCAAATTGTCGTTGACATATAGCAATGAAACCGGCGATATAACATATTACACTTACGGTCGCAGAAAAGAAACTGTAAAACTACAACATTTGGAATCCACAAACACCTTAGACATCATAAATCCGAAATATCACATATTTCGCATTTCATGCCTAACAGTATGAATTCCACATATTGTATCACATTACAGAAAAAACTAAACGATGTTAAACATTCCAATCGAATCATTAAACACCAAAAATTACCCAAAAAGCTCAACACTTGAGCGTAGTTTTAAATTTATTCAGCACACGCCACAGTACCAACGAACCAGCCGTAGAAGGGCCAAACCAACGCCTCACATGTGGCATCGCTGAACCACCATAAACCCGGGGGTTCAGTGGCGGTTTTGATGGTCACATAATCGAGTTAAGGTTTTGTTCTTCTAGAGGGTCCATCGCATAACTTGCATGATCTTTGAAAGCTTTTTAACTACGGGAAAAGTCTAACACTTGGAAAATTTTCCGGCAAGGGAAAAAGTGGGTATTTGACATCCGATTGAACTTTTTAATATCATCTAAAGTAACCTGGAAACAGTTAAAATACGACTACGAAACACTCCGACTTTTTATTATAGTAAATTAACATCACATGGCAATTTACCAAAAATAAACAACACCTAAAGCACCAAAACCCATGTAATAGAACACTGGAAAAATATGGAGGAGGTATTCAGATTGGACCGGCATGGGGGGGTCTCTCCGGCCTAAAAGTTTCTAAATGCCTCCAAAATTCATCAATGTTCATGTTATCACATATATATGACTCTGTACTTGTTTAAAAAAATTTTATGGCTCATTTTAAAATCGACAGGAACATGGATTTTAGGGTTTCAAGTTCGGGGTTTGTTTCGTGTTCGTAATCTAACATTATCCGTATAATTTCCTAGCTAGGCTCTGATACCATTTTAGGGTTCCTCTTGACGGCAGCAAGGTTTCGGAAGGCATCGTCCATGCCATTTTCAAATTTTGCCGTTTCAAGAAACTGTAAACAAGAATCGATAACTAGAATATAATACAGAAAACGTATAGTAAACCATTTACTATCTAAGTGAAATAAAAATACAACCTTTGTAGATCGGTCCTTCACTTCATAAGCTCCTTGTAGTAGTCCCTTCGCCGCGATCATCAAGCTCCCAGGCACTTGGACGGCTCCATGAGAAGAGGGTAACGGTTTTGCTTGAAGTCCTCGAGGCCGAAGGTGATCTACGTCGATGGAATACGAACTCAAGCTACTACTTCACCAAAGTGAAGCAAACACCCTATACTAATGTGCTAATCTTGTAGAGGATGGAGAAATAGGAAATGGGTTCACTTTAGAATTTCTTTTCTCACAATATTTCTCTCTCTTTATCAAACCCTAGCAAGCTTTTGAAGGAGGAAGAAGATGAGCTCAAGAAAAATGAGAATGAAAACTAATCAAGAGAGAGAGTGAACCATTGTGAGTGTTTATCATATACTAACTCATGTAGAGACATAACCATGGCTACATTATAATGGTTAGGTTAATTAATATCTAATGTAAAAACAAAACTAGTGGACTAAGTCAACGCAACCATAAGCTTCATGAAGCTTCATGCATATGATCTCATCATCCACTAATTTTAGAATTACTTTAAATATAAAAAACCTAACACTATAATTAGTATGGTATAAGTCTTATATACCCATGAATGCTGTATCAACAACCATGATACAAAATGAACACAAATAAATATATATCACATATATATTAAGTTGTGCACAAGTGAGAAAAACAAATGCTTAAGTGAACCAATGTTAGTTAATGTAAGTTAGTATATCACATATACAATTATACACTAAATTATTAAATCAACACTTGACTTAATAATCCGGTTATATCACATATAACCGACTAACATCCAATGTATCGACTTATCGAATCAACCTTTGATTCGACAACCTGGTTATATCGTGTCATGCCACGCTTACCAAAGTACGGAATACGGGGGTCGACAAGGCCAGCCATACTCCTACGGTCGAGGAAATATCCCTCCATAGTCACACTGCGGCTTCTAGCTCTACGTGGTAATCTGTAATCAAAGAACAGGTAATGAGAAATGCAGTATCTAAATCAAAAGAACTAACCAGATGGAGATCAAGGAAGTATAGCTCTGGGTCGCTGATCAAGATGTCCGTGATGTCCTCGAGGTACGTCACGTCCTGGTCCAAGCTAGATCCACTTCTCACTCTGAGCATGCATACTCAGGTCGTCAGAGCGACACGATAGCAATGTATATATGTATATATAGATACAAATGTGAACACGTGCAATAATGATGAATATGAGACAGTAAGCGTGGAATAATGACGTGAGCACGAAGTATCCAATGCAGGTAGTTAATAGAGCAGGTAAACAGTAAAGCAGTAAACAGTATGGCTGGTATGTTGAATCAGTAAGCAATGCATATCAATGTCACTAACCCAATCAGTCTCTAAGTATCACTACACAGGACTCTAGGCTTATCGTTAGTCTAAGTGTGAGAGTCAACCTCTCGTGAGTATCCCCCACCCAAGGGTAGGACCCAAGGACAAGGGAACACGGGCCCGAGTCGCTCGCTAATAATCAATAATATCCCCATATATCTCCAGAATCGCTGTATGTGCCGGCAATGGGACATCCGAGATTCTGTTGAACTCACACTCAAAATACCCCATACCCCGTGGTCTACATCAAACGCCAACCATAAACTCAAATACCAGTCGGTCCATGACCAGTCTAAGCGAGAACTGGAGACAGGATCTCCATCAAGCATGTCTCGATTGATACCTAAGATAAATGGACAGTGTTTGGTGCCTTATCTATGACACCCATATAAGTGCTTCCATAATCGTCCCATACCAATTATAGTTACACTTATACACGTCACATAGACGTCGACAATACAATATATCAATAGGGTCTGCTGATTGTGTACAAGTACGTGTCGGTTCCACTTATTCATTCAGCTTAAACACTAACGCACTTGCCACAATCAAACACTAATACCTAACACTGGGTAATGCACAGGATCACAAGGTTACCAATGCAATGACATTTACACGATATCATGAGAACACAATAATTGTAATATAAACAAAATATCATCCGTCAGTGTCCTACCACTTGCATAATTTATTATAAATCATACATGCAGAATTAAATGAAACTATGTAAAGGGGTTAGTTGTATGTTTAATTATATATCCATAAAAATTGGTTTCGCGCCAATCGGGTTTCAGATTTGCTAGATACGGCCTTTTCAATTTAAGTGTTCACTGCTGGAAATCCGATTTCAGAATAGGAAGTCCATTTCGTAACACACTTTAATCCTAGTTGGGATCGTAATTAGGCGACCCTACAATTTAACAATATTTAGGGTTATCAGTTAGGTTTCCACCGCAATTGGCAGATCAGTAATATAATATATCAACAGGGGGTTATGGACAGGTTATGTTCAATGTGTAAAATCTGCCTCTGCAGAATTCAGCAAAATGTATCGACATTATAAAATGAGTTAGAAATATCAAACAGTTGAAGAATCCAGTAAGACCAGTGGAGTAAGAAATCTAACTCAATTTTCTACGTAACGATATAGGGTTCTGCGCATTCTCATATTTGAACAGCAATATACAGGGATTTAGAAACAGGGGTTAACTGGGATTTCCGTTCTGGACTGCAGTCTAGAATCGTAATCCTCCGCAATTATCTCTATCATAGTTTGTTAAAAATTCAGTGATCAACTATAGAATACGGTAGGTTAAACAGTTAGCTTCTATACAAGCCATTGAACGGTAAAATACGATCCATACATAATTTAATATAAATTTTATGGTTCAGCATGTACGGAGGTTTTCAGGCTTTACGAAAGAAACCGGGACACCATTTTACGTGAGCAAACGACATTGTTTTGTACCCAAAATCCTAAGGGATATTCATTATAACTTGTGCCATCAAATATTATTTGTTGCCGTCAATTTAACGGGGTTTGTAGGTCATGGTTTACATCGAACACTTATAATAGTATCAAATCGCAATCGAAATGAATATATGTAGCATGAAGCAAGTATTAAAACTTGCCTGATGATGATCGATGATCACGAAGGCGATGATGGCGGCAGCCTGCAGCGACGGCACGGTTAGCACAGCAACATGCACACGACATGGCAGTAAATGGCCAGGTTTGAGCTTGGCTAGGCTTTGGTAATGCTCGGCGATGACGCCGGGGCTCGCTGGAATTGGTAGTTGCGGGGCTCAGGTGGCACTGGCGCCGGCGGCGACATCGTCGACAGCAGGTGACGAATTCATGGAGGAGTTACAGTGATAAGCTGTGGCAGCAGCGAGCTTGGACGCCGGTGTAGGGACGAGGGAGTTGGGGTGCTCGAGCCTACAGCTTGGAGGTGGCCGGTGCGATGTGTGTTTTCGAGCTCGTCGTAGGCAATGGGGCTTGGTGGTTAAGGTGTTGGGAGAGAGAGGGAGTGGGCTCAGTGTTGCGTTCGGAGAGGGTGAGTTTCGCCAGAGGAGGGTGTGCAGGGGAGAAGGGTCGGGATGAGTGAGGAGGTCGAGGAAGAGGAGAACGAGGTGGCGACGATGTGAAGTTGACGGAGGCACCGGCGTGGTGGCCAGCAGGTGGGGTTTCCTGCGTGTAGGTGAGGGGGTGCGCTCGGTGTCTGCAGCTTGGAGGGGCGCAGACGAGGGCTCTGTGTCGAGGGTGGTCAGCGTTAAGGATCTCACGGTGATCAGGGGCGAGAAAGTGATGGTGACGAGGGGGAGAGAGGAGGAAGTGGGTGAGATTGAGATATGTGAGAAACGAGAGAAAGAGAGGGGGACGTATGGAGAAAGGGGCGAGGTAGGCGGCGCGGAGATCTCAGTGAGTGGGCGCAGGTCTCACGAGGGCCGTTGGAGAAGTGGGGAGAGGTCGTGGGGGTGCGCGTGAGGTGGGGACGTAGGGAAAAGAAGAAGAAGAAGAGGGAATGAAGTGGGGAGAGAGAGGGATGGAGCGGGTCGTGTAGTGAAGATGGGCCGGTCTCGAGTTAGAAAAGAAAAGAAATAGGGGGCTTGGGCCGGGGCTGGGTAATGGGATGGGAATAAAAGAGAAATGAGAAATAGGGTTTGGATTTGGGGTTTAAGTTATGAATTAGGAAAAAGAAAAGGGAAAAGGGGGAGTTGGGCCTTTGAAAGAATTTTAAAAAAAAAGGGAAAAAAGAATGGGCTGGGCCGGAAAAAGGGGAGGAGGAAAATAGAAAGGGAAATATGCAATAGAGTTCGGTATGGGGCTTTTAAATAGATAAAATAATTATGAATATAAATAAGCAAATTTCGTAACTAACACTTTATAAGATACGGGTATTTGTGTACAAAAGAACTGGGTATTACATCATATCACCCTTACAAAAATTTCGTCCTCGAAATTTAAAATAATGATAGGCTATGAAATAATATGTGAAAAGCCATGAAATCAAGCACTAATATATAGTGGTTTACTTAAAACAGCTAGATAAAAATCGAAGGTCTAAGTAAGTATAAGGCAGAATCATCTATAAGGATAAACTACATGTACAAGAGGATAAAATAGCAATAGCAACCAATAGTGAAGGGTTTGCCGATAGGCCAAAGTATTTTAGAATAAATATATCGATCAAACAATTTTAAAATAACTTGAGAAACCCACATGGTAAAATAAGAAACATAGAACAGAATAATATGCGTGATATACGTTTGCGCTATTGAAAATGTGAAGAATGGTAAAGCATTTAAAATGGGTAAAACGGAAGTAGTTAAAACACGCAATTTTTTTTTTGTAAACACAAAGTAGTGAAAGCAAAATTTCGAATACGATGTCACTGAATGTAATCATTGTAATAGGAGATAGCACAAAAAATGTTAAGGGGCTAGCCAGGGTAGGGATTACAATGGGGTATGGCTCACTCAAAAGGTCGGATAGTGGCAATTCAAACTGAATGTCGAGAGACTGGGGTCGGGTCAGCACAGGGTGCAAGGGTGAACGGTCATGAATCTCAGGAGGGAAGAAATTTATTATGAAGGGAAAACAGTCAATACATCATGCGAATCAATACTCGAAGATTAGCGAACTCAGGAACTTTATTATCATTCCAGAAAATTCCAAACAAGGCATTCTCGAAAGATAAAAGATGGCCCTAAACTATACATAGATTTATTTAGCCAGAGCAGATAGAAGATAAATCACGTCAGTCACGGGTGTGGAAGTTCAGCAGGTTACGGTAGGCTCGCGCGGTCAGATAGGGGCGTCCATTTCCATACCGCCTCGCAGGGATTGCCACTGAAGGTTCTTCTGCCATGGGGTCTTCTTCTTCTGGTCCTTCTTCCTCGGCTGGAGCTTCTTCATCGAGGTCTGCTTCCATGTGATTCTCTTCTTCTGGATCTTCTTCCATGGGATTTTCTTCCACTAGATTCTCCCCAAGGTCTTCCTCCCCTGGATTTTCTTCTATCGGGTCCTCCTCGGGGTCCTCTTCCTCCTCGTCGGAGTCACCGATTATGTCGACTTCTGGGGCTGCGACTCCCTCGTCACCGGGATCGTTGTTTCTGAAAATAATCTATGGGCCGTTGATCTCGTCATCTGAACTTACCAGCATGCAGTCCAAGGAAACTCACGACCGTGTGTCCTCATCTAGAGGCGGCGCTGCTCCAGGAATTGCCATGGCCTGAAAAGAAGGAGTCAGGACCAGACAGTGGAACACACCAAGAGAATAACCGAGGATATGGAGCGCAAGGAAAATATACGGCAGATAAGGACTGAAGATCAAAATTTAGAATACTGATGCAATAAGCAGTATGAGGAAAATGAGTGGCAAGGGGACGATACATACATCACAACTCACAATTTTATTGCATTCAAACTAAAAAGTTCAATAGATACAAGATTTTAAAAGAAAGGAAACATTTACTAAAGAGTGACAATATTTTTTATTGAAAGCAGAAAAGGTGGTAATTCTTCGTTGATATCTAGACCGCTGCATTCTCGTCAAGCGAATGAAATCCTATGCTGGGTCCGTACCATCCTCGAAGCTCGACTTCGAAATAACCATCACTTAGCAGGAGTGGAGAGTGTGGACGAATCTCCCCCTTGTAGTTCCTTCCTTTTGGGGCAACCATTGACAAGATGTTTGTTGGATCCGCAAATCAGGCACTGCCCTTTGGCGCTGCGACAGTCTCTCTGAAAGTGTCCTGGCTTCTTGTAGTATCCACAATATTGGGGCTTCCGCTACTTCCGTTGCTGGGGAACTAGTGGGCGCTTCATCTTCACCTCTTTTCCTTGTTTAACAGGGATCCCCTTACAATTGGAGGCTTCCTCTGGTGCCTGAGTCATCTGCCCTCTTAATCCTACAGCTAACAGGTCGTTCATTCTCTCATGGGCTTCCTTCAAACCTTGCTGTACATTCAAAATCTTGACGGTCTGATTTTGGGGAGTGGAGATAGAAGAAGATTCATTGGAAGACATGATCCTGAAACAAGAATTTTAGGACGGCATAAAGTACAAGCTATAAGAATTAGAATACAGTGTAGATTAAGCAGGGAAACAAGAATATCGGGTGAGGTGAAATTCAAACGATTGGAAATCAAATGTAAAACTCCAAGGCACTCAAATAAAGTATAGTATTGTAACCATGCGGCAGTTCATAATTACAATCATGTAACTCTACTAAGTCACCCAAAACTCTAGCGGATGGGTCAAAATATATAGCAGAATGCACTATATGAATCAAGATCAAGAATAGCAAGTTTACAATTTAGACCGAAGGATGTCTTAGATTTTCAAGCCCTACACTGAAACTGCAATCCCAATCGAAGCAAAACCTGGCTCTGATACTAACAAAACCATGTCACGTCCCGCTTCTCAAAATACGGAATACAGGGGTCGATAAAGCCAGCCATGCTCCTACGGTCGAGGAAATATCCCTCCGTAGTCACACTTCGGCTTCTAGCTCTACGTGGTAATCAGTAATCAATGCACAGGTAATGAGAAATGCAGTATCTAAATCACAAGAACTAACCAAGTGGAGATCAAAGAAGTATAGCTCTGGATCGCTGATCAAGTTGTACGCGATGTCCTCGAGGTACGTCAGGTACTGGTCCAAGCTAGATCCACTTCTCACTCTGAGCATGCATACTCAGGTCGTCAGAGCGACACGATAGCAATGTATATATATACAGATACAAATGTGAACACGTGCAATAATGATGAATATGAGACAGTATGCATGGAATAATGATGTGAGCACGAAGTATCCAATGCAGGTAGTTAATAGAGCAGGTAAACTGTAAAGCAGTAAACAGTATGGCAGGTATGTTGAATCAGTAAGCAATGCATATCAATGTCACTAACCCTATCAGTCTCTAAGTCTCACTCCACAGGTCGCCAATCCTATCGTCAGTCCAAGTGTGAGAGTCAACCACTCGTGAGTATCCCACACCCAAGGGTAGGACCTAAGGACAAGGGAACACGGGCTCGAGTCGCTCGCTAATAATCAGTAATATCCCCATATATCTCCAGAATCGCTGTATGTGCCGGCAGTGGGACTCCCAAGATTCTGTTGAACTCACACTCAAACTACCCCACACCCCATGGTCTACATCAAACGCCAACCATAAACTCAAATACCAATCGGTCAATGACAAGTCTACGCGAGAACTGGAGACAGGATTTCCATAAAGCATGTCTCGATTGATATCCAAGATAAATGGACAGTGTTTGGTGCCTTATCTATGACACCCATATAAGTGCTTCCATAATCTTCCCATACCAATTATAGTCACACTTATACACGTCCCATAGACGTCGACAATACAATATATCAATAGGGTCCGCTGATTGTGTACAACTACGTGTTGCTTCCACTTATTCATTCACGCTTAAACACTAACGCACTTGACACAATCAAACACTAATACCTAACACTGGGTAATGCATACGATCACTAGGTTACCAATGCAATGACATCTACACGATATGATGAGAACACAATAATTGTAATATGAACAAAATATCATCCGTCAGTGTTCGACCACTTCCATAATTTATTATAAATCTTACATGCAGTATTAAACGAAACAATGTAAAAGGGGTAGGCAGTATGTTTAATTATCTATCCATAAAAATTAGTTTCGCGCCAATCGGGTTTCAGGTTTGCTAGATACGGCCATTTCAATTTAAGTGTTCACTGCTGGAAATCTGATTTCAGAATAGGAAGTCCGTTTCGTAACACACATTAATCCCAGTTGGGATCGTAATTAGGTGACGCTACTGTTGAACAATATTTAGGGTTATCAGTTAGGTTTCCACCGCAATTGGAGGATCAGTAATATACTATATCGATAGGGAGTTATGGACAGATTATGTTCAATGTATAAAATCTGCCTCTGCAGAATTCAGCAAAACGTATCGATATTATAAAATGAGTTAAGAATATCAAACAGTTGAGGAATCCAGTGAGACCAGTGGAGTAAGAAATCTAACTCAATTTTCTATGTAATGATATAGCGTTCTGCACATTCTCATATTCGAACAGGAATAGACAGGCATATAGAAACAGGGGTTAACTGGGATTTCCGTTCTGGACTGCAATCCAGAATCTTAATCCTCAGCAATTATCTCTATCATAGTTTGTTAAAAATTCAGTGATCAACTATAGAATACGATAGGTTAAATAGTTAGCTTCGATACAAGCCATCCAACGTTAAAATCCGATCCATACATAATTTAATATAAATTTTACGGTTCAGCATGTACGGAAGTTTTCAGGCTTTACGACAGAAATCGAGACACCATTTTACGTGAGCAAACGACATTGTTTTGTACCCAAAATCTTAAGGGGTATTCATTATAACTCGGGCCATCAAATGTTATTTGTTTCCGTCAATTTAACGTGGTTTGTAGGTCATGGTTTACATCGTACACTTATAATAGTATCAGATCGCAATCGAAATGAATATATGTAGCATGAAGCAAGTATTAAAACTTGCCTGACGACGATCGATGATCACGAAGGCGATGATGGCGGCAGCCTGCAGCGACGGCACGGTTAGCACAGCGACATGCACACGACATGGCAGTAAATGGCCAGGTTTGAGCTTGGCTAGGCTTTGGTGAAGCTCAGCGATGACGCCGGGGCTCGCTGGAATTGGTAGCTGCGGGGCTCAGGTGGCACTGGCGCCGGTGGCGACGTCGTCGACAGCAGGCGACGAACTCAGGGAGGAGTCGCAATTATAAGCAGTACCAGCAACGAGCTTGGACGCCGGTGCAGGGACGAGGGAGTTGGGGTGCTCGGGCCTGCAGCTTGGAGGTGGCCGGTGCGATTAGTGGTTTTAAGCTTGTCGGAGGCGATGGGGCTTGGTGGTTAAGGTGTTGGGAGAGAGAGGGAGTGGGCTCAGTATTGGGTTCGGAGAGGGTGAGTTTCGCCGGAGGAGTGTGTGCAGGGTAGAAGGGTTGGGATGAGTGAGGAGGTCGAGGAAGAGGAGGACGAGGTGGCGACAACGTGAGGTCGACGGAGGCGCCGGCGAGGTGGCCTGCAGGTGGGGTTTCCTGCGTGCAGGTGAGGGGGTGCGCTCGGGGTCTGCAGCTTGGAGGGGCACGGACGAGGGCTCGTCCAGGGGGTGGTCGGCGGTGAGGATCTCGCGGTGAGCCAGGGTGAGAAAGTGATGGTGACGAGGGGGAGAGAGGAGGCAGTAGGTGAGATTGAGAGATGTGAGAAACGAGAGAAACAGAAGGGAACGTGGGGCGAAAGGGGCGAGGGAGGCATCGCGGCGATCTCGGGGAGTGGGCGCAGGTCTCGCGGTGGCCATTGGCAAAGTGGGGAAAGGTCGTAGGGGTGCGCGAGAGGCGGGGACATAGGGAAAAGAAGAAGAAGAAGAAGCGGGAAAGAAGTGGGGAGAATGAGGGATGGTGTGGGTCAGGTAGTGAAGATGGGCCGGGCTCGGGTTAGAAAAGAAAAGAAATAGGGGGCTTGGGCCGGGGCTGGGTTAAGGGACGGGAATAAAAGAGAAATGAGAAATAGGTTTTGGTTTTGGGATTTGGGTTATGAATTAGGAAAAAGTAAAGGGAAAAAGGGTAGTTGGGCCTTGGAAAGAATTTTTAAAAAAAAGGGAAAAAAGAATGGGCTGGGCCGGAAAAAGGGAGGAGGAAAATTGAAAGGGAAATATACAATTGAGTTTTGTGTGGGGATTTTAAATAGATAAAATAATTATGAGCATAAATAAGTAAATTTCGTAAGTAACACTTTATAAGATACGGGTATTGGTGTACAAAAGAACTGGGTATTACATATCGCATATAACCGATCGATACAAACATCGCGAGAATAGAATACGGTATCACATACTCGCATTATTCACGGACCCGCACATATCACATATGCTCTCCTATTTCGTTTTGCCTGAGCCAGTAAAACCTCTATGTAGGACTCTAAAGACTCGTCAATACGTCGGCAGTAGGTGATGATCATATCAAGCACCCATAAGCCGTTAGCGGTACTAGCTAGACGTAACGGCTACCCGGGTATTGAGTGATCAGAAGATCAACAAGCAAGCCCACTCCAATTCCTACAAAAGCCTGACAGTGAGACTACCGTACAGTCCGGTCTCCTCGTCTGATATGTTGCATATCAAGTCTAGGTGTGGTAAACGTCAGACCCTAATAACCGATAAGTCATGTCGATATGAGGCTCATAACGGGTTGAGAAACTACTGGTAACTCTTACCAGTAAATCTCTAAACCAGCCCTGGCTAGGGACTTCCCTGTTATGGCCAATCGAGCCCAGCGCAACATCAACCCCCAATACCGGGAGAGACGAAACCCCTCCTATCGCTCATTGCCTCCATATGACTCGGGATGATACCCAAAAACCACCGTTTTGCATGCCCTCTTGGACGTGGTAAGGTGGAAATCAAAGAACAGTAGGAATCACACAAGTCTCTATGACGATCTCGGGTCTACAGACTAACCTGTACCAGTGTCACCAGAGAACTGCCATCTGACGTGAGATATAATACCATCTGGGAGTTCTCGGCGAGTCTGTCCAGTGTACCCAATCTCCACTGAGCACCTATATATCATCTCTGATGTCAAACACCAATGGATATGGGATCATCCATCGCCCATCTGTATGGGTCGAGAAGGTATACACTAGTCTACTCTGGTATATCGATGCCCTGTCTCGATACACCCACGACTAGGGACCTTAAAGGATGTACTTATGGTATGTCTGCATCATAATCCTAGTAGTCAAGTACACATCCTAAGGGCTTTACCAACATGTAACAGAGAGACAATCAGTGTACACGTTAAGGTAAAGAGTAACCAGATAGCATACTATCATGTCGAGCAAGAAAGTCCCCCTATATATGTCCAAGCATCAACTACAATATACATCTCATGTACAGTAATGGCCTCTAGGGCATACATATAACAAACAGAACCTGCTCAGGGCCTCTTCCAATCTCGTCTATGCCGAACTGTACGGAGGCTGGTACTCTTGCATAATCTTTTCTTGCTCTCTGGACATCTGCATCCTCAGCACAGCATTTTCTCGGGAACTGGTCGCATCCCAACGCCTCGGTAGACATATCCGATCTTTAATCTCAACGGGGAGTAACAACAGCTCGTCAGCATCTCGCACGAACCTCTTGTTCCACTCGTCTTTATCATCGTCCACTTCGACGTCACGTCATACTATCTGCGCACTGCAACTGTTCTCGGCCACGGTCAATCCGAAGTCTCTCACACGGACTCGAAATCAAGAACTCGGTATCTTCATCACTCTGTAGAAGATCTCTAGCCGAACACGTCCTCAGGATCTTGTCCTAACCATCGGAGGAATACTCAATACTCGTCCGTTCTCGATCAACTCACAACGCATCTGAATGAGGTCCTCTATCCGAAACTGGTCAGCTTGCTGATCTCTTATCACATGATATACGGACGATGCTAAACTTTTCGATCGAGTCATCAAGGTCCCAAAATTTCTCGAAAGCTCAACACTTGAGCATAGTCTAAAAATATCTGGTACAAACCACAGTACCTCTGGACCTGCCGTAGAAGGGTAAACCCAAGCCTCACTGATGGCACCGCTAAACTGCTACAAACCCTAAGGTTCAAAAGCTGTTCCATGGTCATCATGTCGAGTTAGGGTTTTATTCTTCTAGAGGGTCCATAGAATCACTTGCATGTTCCTCCGAATACTTTAAACTTGGAAAAATGGGGGTTCTGACATTCGTTCGAACTTTTTAACTTCGCCTAGGCGACATGCGAATACCATTCGTCTACACGCTAAACAATGCCTCAATCCTCCAGGAAAGACGATACATCAACGGTAATTTCTGGATCGGCCTACTCCAGATCTGACTCAACTGGGCCGATGTCGGCGCATCAATCTGACGAATCACCTTCGTCTCTCAACTCGGGATAGACTAGCTATCACCTGTCGCATCTCTGCCTGGAAGCTGCAGCGATCTCGTTTCGTAAAGTCTGGAGGTGACATCCTCTCAATCTTAGCAACAGCTGGGTCATCCGTCTGTATGGTAGACGACATCACAATCTCTGAGGTATGTTGTACATCAACAGTCCTCTCGCAACAGGTAGCCTCTACCAATGGCCCGATCATCCGGTGCAAAACCAAACACTCGCCTTTACAAGAGGTCACAACACAAACACTACATCAAGACGTTCCCATGTCACCTGAAAACACAATGGTCAGTCCTCGTCCATGACGAGCTCGCCCTGACCGCAACACTAGCAGCAGCTCAATCTGTGCTCAAACCATGGTGACAGGAAGCTCAATCGTGTATCGAAGAAAACAGATCAAGGGCATGAAAGGAAACGACAAATCCAGAATGGATACATGATCATAGGAAAGAACATCATCAATGAGAGTATGATCATGGAAACAAATAGAATCGAGGATCTCAAATGGATGTATAATCATGGGTAAGAAGAGAATCATAAATCTTAAAATATGTACATCCTGAGGCTTCTTAAGTGGAGTATCATATCGTAAATATGCCGCGGAACATACGTACGGTACGTCACTCTACCCAAGCTACCTACTCCATCAATCAGGGTCGGCCTATGAAATGAATGTTCGGGTCAAATACCCACCAGTTCGAGTCTAAGTTCCGTAAGGTCAAGCCTAGGTTCCGAAATACATACCCGCGCTAGACTCTGCATAGTCAAACATAGACTCGAACCAAGGTTAAACCTAGCGCTCTGATACAAACTTTGTCATGACCCGAAATATTAGCTCGTGACCAGCACTTAAATCATGCAACGTCTAAAGGCGTAACGTAATTCAAGTAAGCTGAAACCCAGAAATCTAAACCTTTTTAAGAAAATAAAGGAGGTGAAGTTTTGAAATAAAGGTATAATGAAATCAAGTTTTCTTAATGCATAGAAAAGGAACATGAAAATACAAGTGAAATTTACTAGTTTGAAAACGTGTTTTGTCTTTTAAAAATTTCGATAGCACCTCCTTTGTATATTTTGATCCAAAACAATAAATACATAACAAGAATAATGGCATCCCCAAGCAGGAGCTGGCTCTTCGCCAATCGGCGGATCCACAACCACGCAAGCATAAATATAAGTATACGATGCCCAACGGCAAAGTTCACCACAAAAGATAAAGAAATAAGCAAGACATCAAAAACACAAGTAGCGGAAAACCCCTCGCTCTAAGTCTCTCAACCCCAAACTCACTAAGTGTCATTACTTATACAGTTACTAATTTTGATTGATGGAGTTTACTAGATACAATATGAATAATAATACAAGAGGGGTACGATCCAACATGTACCACCTACCAAAGCAAAACACCCGAATGCAGCTGTGTGCCGGCGATGCCGCTACTGATCCATGCGGCCAACCTGCAAGAACTGTGGCACAATGGGGATGAGTTGCCAACTCGTGAGTAGAAAAATATCTATAAATAGATATCGAATAAACAATGACTCCTAGGTTAACTATATCATAAAGGTAATACTATGATATCTAGGGTGACCGTATCTATATATGTGCCAACAGGGTAATCAATTCCTATATGCATGTGGATATCATCCAACAATATAATCAATGTATGAATGCATGTGGATCTCATCCAACCATATAATCAGTGTCTGTAATATCATAAAAGCATATGCTTGAAAATATGAGGATATAAATCAACGTGTCTCCCTCGCGACACATAAAAATCATGGAACCTGAATGTCCAGCATCGACACTCGAAACATCATGAATCCCGTGTCCAGCTCGACACATAAATCCTCATATCTCTCACGCTCCGTCAGTCCGGATCGGCCCATATCGTCTCTCGACTCTGGTCGGTATCATCCGGATATCCGCCAGGTCCAACGAATCACCGGCAGGTAGTAGTCCCTCTACCAGGCTCATCGTTTACTGCACAGCAGATCCGTTCTCGCCCCGGGGTACCATACCGGGTCCACCATGTACCCGCAATCGGGCTCATCCAACTCCTCGAATCGGGTATCACTGTCACACGTCTCAGAACCGAGAAAACGCATGGTGGACGCACCGAAATATAATATCAAGAGAAACCGAGTTTTTAAACAATGCTTACTTTCTTTTTAAAATGACCACGGCTCTCAAATCCAGAAATCTCATGAAAAAAACATATCTCAATGCGTATAATCGTAAAGCATGATGTATGCGACATATAACAGAAATGTAAGCATAACCATATATCATGCAACATGGAATAGTAATATGCACATATCGAGGGAAAACCGCTCTTTTAAATGAATACAGTTTTAAAATATCCTGCAGTTCCCAAAATCTCCAAGGTCTAATGCAACATCGCATAAAGATGCATATGCAACTATAGCAAGTAATTTATACAAGGAGTCATATCATCTTGCAGCAATTCTACTGTGTAGTGACATGGCAATTATCGACGATGAAGTGTGTGAGCCTGTAAAACTGTGTAAGTATACTAGCACAGGTATAAGCAATGCAATGACAATAACACCAATCCAGCATAAGGTAAATCGTCAGCTAAAATGCTAAAAGGTATACGTCCCTATCATATATCTAAGTCGGTGAATCTATCAATCGGCATCCAGCCTCACAAAACTATTACAGTATAATCCGTTGTACGGCATCCTCTAGTCAAGGGTATGGATCAATCATCAAGCTAACACATCACGTACGGAAAATCATCGTACAGCGGCATCAAAACATTAGGGATCCTATCATCCTATGTGACAATGAGGGTACAGACCTAACGTCTCGTACGTTCTATCACTCATGATTCTCAACATATATAAATATATTTATATACCTATGTCCCGGGTCACATCCATAACAACCGCAAATCAGGGGACCAACAAGGTATCAAACATCTCAAACGACTCGCATCCGTATACCAACATATCATCAAACCATCATATCACGTCTTATATTCTTCTCATCGCATTTATATCCCACCTCAAGTCAATTTTACATATACATTCCATCTTTACTATAAACATACGTCTCTAATCTAACATACACACCCGAACCATACAAGCGTTTCTTTAAAAGATGCGAATCGTTTTTGAAAGTAGGGTTACGGTGTTTTTAGGAAAAGATATCGTTTGAAAATCCGTAACATCCCTCCAGGTATCTATTTAAAAGATGCATAAGATTCTTCAGTTTGGAAATATGTATGGTTCGGATGATACATTTACATCGGCTATTTAGTCCTATAGTATCCAAAACAGCAATATCATCGACATCATCCTCGAATACCGCCATCACATATTAACCATATCATATCATTTCTAACTATCTCTTTAGTCATATCCCTAATTTCCAAATCTTGGTTTCTACGACCGTGTCCTATAGATTAGTTTCCATCAAATTGCGGGGGTGCTATACGCCATCCACCCGACTTCCCCCGTAGATATAGATCTATTTACCTTGATCCTTGCTTGCCGAAGTAGATGACGCCACGCTCCGTCGCCTCGGAATCCACGCGAAGGTACCTACAATAATACACATTCCCAATCGCTATTAAAATCGAATCCGGAAACCAAAACGGCACACTGATCGCCTATAGGTTAGAACCTATAGCCCACGTATATAAAACCAACAAATTACCCCTAGTCGTTGGTGTACAAACATCCAACAACCAATTACAAAACCAAATATCAAAACTCATCATTTCAAATATGGAAAGCATACCCAATAATCACACTAAAGTGCTCCCAGATTTTGACTCAGGCCAAAAGGAGTTGCACAAACAAGTCTAGGGTGTAGTACATAGAGTTAATGAGCTACTGAAACAACCTGGACCCCAAACACCCCAAACTGGTTGGCCAAAACAAATAGAATTCTGGCCTCCTCGGCCATGCTGCCTTAGTTGGGGTTCGTATGGTCGGGGTGGTCTCCTATTGGTCAAATTTGGTCTCTAGAGTTGTTTGCTAAACTCAGAATTTCCTCAGGTTGCTCCAGATTCACTGTAGGCTCACAATTCCTCACAAAACTGATACGGCTAAAATCCTAAATCCGTATTTTGGTTTATATACTAAATTCCAGGTCTTGTAACAGCTACAAGAGTTCACCAAATCCACTTTTAAACATAAACCCTCTCTAGGGATTTCTATCCTCACAACCACCGAACCAATTCAACTTCTAAACTATCTAAAATACAAGAAAACTCAAAACTAACTAAATGGAAGGGATTATACCTCATTTTGGCCACTCTAGACAGCCCTAGCTTCCCAATGTCATCCCACTTTGCTTGGTCCAATGTGTAGAGGAAGAGATGTGGATTATTTTTTGTGAAGGGAGTATAAGGTTTTGGGGATTATTTGGAGATGGATCTAGGGGTAGATGTGGAGGGAAGTGAGCTTGAGGAGATGAAGAAGGAGATGAAAATGATGGGGAAAAATGTTATGGCAGCAGCCCCCCCCCTCTCACTTATTCTCACACACACACTCTCTCTCCAATCATTCACCTTTTTAACCCCTTTTCATTTCTATTTCTTTTCTCTTTTAAATTTCAAACCAAATAACATAATACCCATAAAACAACACAAATGCAACAACATGTAACCAAATGTAATATGACATAGTGCACTAGCCATGGAAAAACTGTAGAAACACGGATTTGGCTTAATTGCGATTAGCAGTGCACTAATCGGGTTTTTATCCAAACTGCATATAATAAATTTTAAAAATGCCAAATCCTTTAAATATATTTTTAAATGAATAAATCATTTTAATCTCCAATTATTTCACAATTATCAGTATATATTTATACCCTTTTTCGAAAACCTTAATTCCGCAAATCGGCAGTTTTCGGGAAAAATAATATTTTAATATTAAATTCCAAAAATAATATTTTATATTTTCTGAAATGTTACAATGACGAGTGCAAAACATAAATCGAAACTCTGTCAAACGTCACGCAATCATCGGAGTCATGACGAAAATATCAGTTTCAAAATTCATTGTCTAGATCAAGTAAAAAGGCATTTACGACTATATCATATGTATATAGTACGCATCGTTGTGACATCGTCAAAACGACTGAATAAAAGTGCGTGCCAAATCTCTTTTCAAATTGCCGTGCGATGCGCAAGTTACGACACAAGTAGCGGGCGTTTCATAATAAGGAAATAGCTGCACACACACACACACACACACACACACACCATATACGTCCTGCCTTTGAAATGATTTAGAAGGTTTTTTCTTTCTAAAATTTCGTGTCATCATGGACATGTAGGAAAATATGGAGACTATAGCTCTTTTTGAAAACCATTCCGTAAATATTGATGCATGCAAAAATCTCAGGTACTGTCCTCGGACCAGTCATGTTCGGTTACTAAACCGTATAGTATATACCGTAAAAATCATTATGCTCGAAATGAAATCAGTCTAAAATATAGTATACTAAAAATGCCATGTGTGTCTGGTGCGCACGAAAATCAAAATCAAATACAGTACCATGAATGTGCATAGAAACAAAAACCAAGTGCAACGGGTGGGCACGAAAATATCTGTCAAGTGCAACGGGTGTGCACGACAACAATATCAGGTGCATCTGACATGAACGAAGAATCTCGACTAAGTGCATCGGGTGTGCATAAAATCACATCAAGTGCGCCAAGTATGCACAAGAATCTCAATTAAGTGCACATGGTGCACGGAAACATAAATCCAGTGGACTAGGGTGCATGAAAACATATATCGAGTATAAAAATCGGAATCAACGGTATACGACATACACCAAATCGAAATCAAATATACCATGGTATATGAACTCATGAACATTTGTATCTGTGAGCACAAAACCATATCAAATGCTGAAAGTGCTCATAAACCACATCGAATGCATGAATCTAAATCATGTACATACTATATGCACGAAATCAAAATCAAGTACCTCGGAGTGCGTAAAAAATTCAAAATCAAGTGCAAATGGGTATGCGCAAAAATGAAAATCAGTCCAACTGATACATGAAAATACGAATCAAGTGCAGCTATGGTGCACATAAGAAATATCAACCATGATACAAAACCCTCAAAATGCCATAATAAAAAACAACAGAAACGTGATATCCGAATCACCAAGTCGCAAATCATAAATAACTGTCGTCGATGTTCCCGTCGTTCAATGTCGAAAGGTGTCGGTGCATCCAAGGCTGGCAGAGCAAGAAAGTCTACTTGCCTCTTGCCTACGGTCTGGCATCCTCTGCTCTTAGATCCTTGTTTCTCTCTGCGTACTACCAGTTATATGACTCCTCGGCTCGACAGCCTGATTCGGAGTAATAACAGAAACAGTTCCTCTCTGGCGCTTCTCTGAAGATCTCCTGACCAATTAACATGGTCACTCGTATCGTATCGCGTCAATGATAGCAAAATCTGGACCACTAAGTGTGTGCGATACAACTGATCTTGGGTCCAAGCCTTATCCTGTAGCCTTCCAGAAAGATCCTGTCGGGGTCTCTTCAAATCTCTTCTTTGCAGGACTGCCCAGAAGTTATCACCCTTTAATTAATCCGTTTCTTGTTCCGAGACAGCCTTATTCTTATCACGACTTTCCTCTGGAAAACATGTCCATATCCAATGCTTCTGCGTGCGTATCAAGTCTCTGATATCAACGGGGTGGAACGACAACTCATCAAAATCTCGTATGAACCTCTTACTCCGCTTCCCTTCAGTATGGACCAATTCGGAATCATCTTTTCATAGCTATGTGAACTGCGCTCTAATTGGCTGTAGTCATATCTAGAGTCTCCTTCGAAGCTACAAATCTTGGCATCTTTAAAATCCTGTAGAAGGCATCTAGCCAATTACATCCTCGGAAACTCGTCCAAGTCATCGGAGTGATGTACTTTCTCTCGTCCTTTCTCTATCGACTCATAACACGTCTGTGTGAGGTTCCTTTTGTAGGGTTTCCGAGTACGGCGGCAAGGTTTCGCGAGGCATCGTCCATGCCAATTTCAAAAATTTGCCATTCTAGCTAACCCTAACCTTAGAATCGTTATTAGAAAATCCGACGAAAACAAATGTAAACTACTTTACATCTATGTGAATGAAAAATACAACATTTGTAGACCAGTCCTACACTACTAATGCTCCGTGTAGTAGTCCCATCGCTGCAAGTCATGAACACCCGAACTCTAGGAAGGGTTCTCCCGGAAAAGTGAACAAGCTTACTCGAAGTCTTCGAGGCCGAAGATGATCTACGTCGAGGAGACTCAAGCTCATGCTATCTCTTCACTAATTGTCAAATTAGTGAAGAAAACACCCTATAGTAAATGGCAAGTAGTAGAGGATGATGAAGTAGGAAATGGGCTCACTTTGGTTTTATTTTTCTCACAATATTTTCTCACTTTTCCAAAAGTTAGAAAGCTTTTTCTCAAGGATGAAGAAGATGAAAAGAAGAGATAAGAATGAACTAATGAAGTGAGAACAACAACCATGGGTGAGTTAGTGTCATACACAAACCCATGTCGAGATTAAACCATGGCTAACAATAATGGTTAGGTTAATAAATATCTACAAGTAAAATAAAAAGAGTGTACTTAGTCACAGATGATACAAGCTTCTCCAAGCTTCCAAGCATGTGACTAATTAACAATAATTTTGATTTTGTCACGACCCGAAATTTGGCACGTGACGGCCCTTAAACCATGTAACGTCTACAGGCGTAACGCAATTCAAGTAGGCCAAAAAACCTAGCAATCTAAACCATCAAAAGTAGTAAGTGAAAGAACATTGTTAAAACTTTTGGAATCTCAATCAAAAATCTTTAATGTCCAAATTTATATCCTTTAAAATTAGGCAGCACCTCCTTTGTAAAACAAGCCCCCAAAAAGGGTACAACAAAATATATAAGTAAAGCATCCCCAAATGGGAGCAAATCCACGCCCAAAGGGGAAAACAACTAGCACAACAGATATACGACGCCGTAGAGAAGAAAAAGACGATATAAATAAAACAACATAAATGACATCCAGAGTCACAAAAATAATATACAATATCGTCCTCATAGCTCGTCTCTAAGTCAATACATGAAAGTGGTAGATGGAGAGTACATGATACAACGAATATACAATGAGCAATATCGGATAACCGCAAAACCCACCTATAGCAAAACTGTAAGGGATGCTAGGCACTGCCACAAGGGTCTATAAGGCATCAAGCATGCCCGATTTAAAATTTAGCCGTGCCGAACAACCCTAAACAAGATCTTTATACTAGAGATTAGGCGAAAACAAACATGTTAAACAATTTAACACTAAGTGAGAGGGATTACAACCTTTGTAAATCCGGTCCTTCACTTCTAAAGCTCCGTGTTGAGGTCCCTTCGCTGCGATCATCGTGTTTCGGACTCTCGAGAGGCTCCGCGAAGAGAAAGATGCAAACTAGCTTCCGATCTTCGATAACAAAGATGATCTACCTTGAAGTTTCATTAACACAAGCTAACACTCACTAAATGAAGTGAACACCCTCATCTAAATGGCAAGGATAGATGAGGATAATGAAGTAGGATTTTTAGCTCTCATTTATAATCTTTTTCTCACACATAATCATCACTTAGAAAAAACTAGAAAGCTTTTTCTATGAAGCTCAAGGAAGAAGATGAAATGAATAATCATTTGGGATGAATAATAAAAAGATGATAATGATGAATAATGCAACCATGGTTAACTAAACCTTTGTAGAGATTTAACTAAGGCTAGGATTTGGGTTGAGTTAAAGATGAGTCACTTTAAAATATCTAATACAAAACAAAAAGAAACCTTCTAGAAGGTTCATAAAACAACTAACCCAATTCAAACCCTAATCTTGTTTAATCTCCACTAATCATGTTGCATTAATAATCATATCTTGTTACAACGTTATATATCACATATACAATATTTATTGTAACAAAATAAAATAATACAATTAACATATATCGCATATATATCAATGTATTACCCAAGTGATAAAAAGAATCTTTTAGTGAGCTAATATTAGTTGATGTAATTTAATATATCATATATATTATTATACATTAAATTATCGAATCAACACTTGATCCTAAAATCCGGCTATATCGCATATAACTGACTAATATCTCATTTATCGATTCATCAAATCAACACTTGATCCGATGACCCGGATGATATCAAATATCACGAGAATAGTATACGGTATCTCATATCGCATTATCCTCGGTCCTGCACATATCACATATGTACCCCTACTCCGTTTTGCCTGAGCCAAGAAACCTTTGTGTAGGACTCTAAAGAATCGTCAATACACCGGCACTTGGTGAAGATCATATCAAACACCCACAAGCTGCAAGCGGTCAGCTAAACGTAACAGCCACCCAGGTATTGAGCGCTCAGAAGATCAACAAGCAAGCCTGTACATTCTCCTGTGAATCCAATCAGTAACACTCCCGTACAGTCCGGTCTCGTCGTCTGATATGTCGCATATCTCGCCTAGGGGTGGTAAACGTCAGACCCCAATAGCTTGATAAGTCATGTCGATTTGAGGTCTATAACAGTTCGAGAAACTACTGATAACACTTACCAGTAAATCTCAGAAACCCTGACCAGGGATTTCCAGTTATTGCCAATCGAACACAGCACAACATCAACTCCCTATACCGGGAGAGACGGATCCCCTCATATCGCTCATTGCCATCAGGAGCAAGTATATTTTGAGAAGATTACTTGGTGTACATGGAAAAGTTGAGAATTTCAAATCTATGCTTAAGTCCATCCAGATCCTACTTGCCACGGCTACATACCATGATTACGATATCTGGCGGTTGGGTGTCATGACAGCTTTTCTAAATGATTATTTGGAAGAGAGCGTCTATAAGTACACAGCCAAAGGGCTTCGTAGACAGTGGGAGCAGCGGAAACGTGTGCAAGATGTTTTATACGATAAAGCAGGTATCGCAGAGTTGGAACGTCTGTTTTGATGTGGTAGTCAAAGAGTTTGACTTCATCAAAATGGTAGATGAACCTTGTATATACAAAAGGGTAGTAGGGAGTATGGTGGTGATCCTCCTAGAGTACGTGGATGACATACTCTTGATAGGGAAGGAGTTTCCTATGCTACGCTCGGTCAATCTCCTCTTATCATAAGGATTCCCCAGATAGGATCAAAGTGATACCTACTAAATCCTAGGTTTTGGATCTATGAGATACATCTAATTGGATGTTAGGATTCTCACTAGTTGTAGTGAGATGATATCAATCGATCCTGGAGAGAATCACTGGAAAGGTTCTAGGGTGATAAGGACGACTGAATGTCAATCGCAGGCATTGTCTTTACCCTCAGTGGAGGGACGGTATGTTGGAAGAGTTCCAAGCTAGTTACCGTGACTTACTAGACGATTAAAGGCAAGATACATCCTTACCAAAGAGGCAGTCTGGATATATATAAGTTCATGAGATGAACTTCATTCCTACCATTGTGTGACAATAGAGTTGTGGCTTGTGCCAAAGAACCCCCATCCCATCAGTAATGCAGATATAATTCTTCGGCAGTATCACCTGATCATGGAGATGGTTGATCTCCAGGGAGATCAAGGTTAGGAGAGCAGACACAGAGGACAACAGCGCGGATCCACTCACAAAGGCCTTTTTCCCAGTAGAGACTTTTATGGGATGGTTGAGTATGAGATACTTTAACCACAGCTAATTGTTGGGTATGCGATACCACAACAGATGGCCCTAGTGCAAGTGGAAGATTGTTATTCATATGTATACCCTAGAGGCCATTACTGTACATACGATGTACATTGTAATGGATGCTTGGACATATATAGGGAGGACTTTCTTGCTCGACATGATAGTATGCTATCTGGTTGTACTTTATCTTAACATGTACTCTGATTGTCTCTATTTTACATGTTGATAAAGCCCTTAGGATATGTACTCGACTACTAGGACTATGATGAGATCATACTAGTGGGGCCACGGTAGTCGACGAGTACATCCTACAACTGTTCCTAGTCGAGGGCGTATCGAGACAGGACATCGATACACCAGAGTAGACTAGCGTATACGCATCTTAACTCATATGAGTGGTGATGGATGATCCCATATCCATCGGTGTTTGACATCAAGGATGGTGTACGGGTGCTCAGTAGAGACTGGGTACACTGGACGGACTCGCCGAGAACTCCCAGATGGTATTATACCTCACGTCAGATGGCAGTTCTCTGGTGATACTGGTACAGAGTAGTCTGTTGACCCGAGATCGTCATAGAGACTTGTATAATTCCCACTGTGCTTTGATTTCCATCATACCACGTCCAAGAGGGCGTGCAAAAAGCTGGCTTTTGGGTACATTCCCGAATCACATGGAGGCAATGAGCGATAGGAGGGGATTCGTCTCTCCCGTTATAGAGAGTTGATGTTGTGCTGTGTTCGATTGGCTATAACTGGAAATCCCTGGTCAGGGTTGCTGAGATTTACTGGTAAGTGTTAACAGTCGTTTCTCGAACTGTTATAGACCTCATATCGACACGACTTATCAAGTTATTGGGGTCTGACGTTTACCACCCCTAGGCGAGATATGCGACATATCAGACGACGAGACCGGACTGTATGGGTGTGTTACTGATTGGATTCACAGGAGAATGTACAGGCTTGCTTGTTGATCTTCTGAGCGCTCAATACCTGGGCGGTTGTTACATTTAGCTGACCGCTTGCAGTTTGTGGGTGTTTGATATGATCATCACCTACTGCCGGCGTATTGACGATTCTTTAGAATCTTACACAGAGGTTTCTTGGTCCAGGCAAAACGGAGTAGGAGCACGTATGTGATATGTGCGGAACCGAGGATAATGCGATATGAGACACGGTATTCTATTCTCATGATATATGATATCAGCCGGGTCATCGGATCAAGTTTTGATTCGATGAATCGGTAAATGAGATATTAGTCGGTTATATGCGATATAGCCGGATTGTCGGATCAAGTGTTGATTCGATAATTTAATGTATAATAATATATATGATATATTAAATTACATTAACTAATATTAGCTCACTAAAAGATTATTTTTCTCACTCGGGTAATACATTGATATATATGCGATATATGTTAATTGTATTATTTTATTTTGTTACAATAAATATTATATATGTGATATATAATATTGTAAGATGATATGATAACTAATGCAACATGTTTAGTGGAGATTAAACAAGATTAGTGTTTGATTTGGGTTAGTTCATTCATGAACCTTCTAGAAGGTTTCTTTTTGTTTTTGCAAAGATATTTTCTAATGACTCATCTTTAACTCAACCCAAACCCTAGCCCTAGTTAAATCTCTACAAAGGTTTGTTTAACCATGGTTGCATTATTCATCATTATTATCCTTTCATTATTCATCACAAATGGATCACTATTCTTCTTCTTCTTCCTTTTGCTTAGAAACGCTTTCTACCTTTGATCCAAGTGATGAAAATGAGTGAGAAATAGAAAACAAATGAGAGCAAAAAACCTACTTCATTATTCTCATCTACCCTTGCCCTTTAGATGAGAGTGTTCACTTCATATAGTGAGTGAGAGCTTGTGTTAATGAAACTTCAAGGTAGATCATCTTTGTTATCGAAGATCAGAAGCAAACTTGCATCTTTCTCTTCGTGGAGCCTCTCGAGAGTCCAGAACACGATGATCGCAGCGAAGGGACCTCAACACGGAGTTTAATAAGTGAAGGACTGGATCTACAAAGGTTGTAATCTCTCTCACTTAGTGTTAAAGTGTTTAACATGCTTGTTTTCGCCTAAACTCTAGTTTAAAGATCCGGCTTTGGGTTGTTCGGCACGGCTTAATTTTAAATTGGGCATGGTTAATGTCTCGTAGACCCTTGTGCGTGTGCCTAGTAACCATACAGTGGTATCAGAGCCTAGCTAGAGCTTTAAGCGAAGTCTAGGCGAAGTTTAGAGTCCGATCGAACTCCGAAAACCCGATATACCCTAGTCTCTTGAAATTTTGCAAAACTGTTGATTTTTCCATATTAAAAATACTCAAAAAAATCAGCAGGGTATTTTAGGAATTATTGTGAAATACGACATCTTAATTCCACTAAAGCGCCGCGGAACCGTGGCAATACCTTTTGCTTGCGCGGCGGTTCCGCGGCGGAACAGTAGAATTAGGGTTAGGGTTTTGTACAGTAACTTCATTACCAACTTCCTGATTCTTCTGCGAATTTTTAATTATACTCAAGTGTTGAGTTTTCTGGGTTGTTTTGGGGACTCGTTGATTCGATCGAATAATTTAACTTCGTTTAAGTTTTTTCCGGATAATTTTAGAAACTGTTAAAAAGTTCGAACGGATATCAATAAATCACTTTTTCCCCTGTCGGAAATTTTTTCAAAAGTTGGATTTTTTCTCGAGTTTTATATTTCCGGAAAATCATGCAAGTAACTTGGTGGACCCTCTAGAAGAACACAAACCTTAACTCGATTATGCGACCGTCTTGAACAGCCTCTGAACCTTAGGGTTTGGGGCAGTACGGCGTGCCACATGTGAGGCGTTGGCTTGACCCTTCTACGGCTGGACCATTGGTACTGTGGCATGTGATGGATACTTTTTGAACTCCGCTTAAGTGTTGAGCTATTTGTGAAATCTTGGGTGTTTCATTATTCGATCGGAAAGTTTAACACTGTCTTTTTATCTGGAATGTGATACAATATTTGGAATCCACAGATAGTTATGAGATAACTAGTTTGAATGTTATAAATCTAACAGTTCAGTCTCAGATAATCGGTTGCCACGGGATTTTGATGCGATCAAAAGTCCGTCGCAAACACGTAGCGTATGCAGATACTCGCTGGGTAAACTTAATAGACAGCCATGCCCCATAGCCCCGACCAAGTGACTGTAAGAGAACCCCGTCGCCAAAAGTATCCGTTCGGGTGCTCGCGGCAGCGGTGTTCCGCCTTAGTGCACTTCGTCGATGGCATCCGGTGGTGCGGCCGTCTACTAAAGTTTGCGACGAGCATTCGATCAGGTTGTCGGGAATCTTGTTGAATTCCCCGACTTGATATTGAAAAGAGTTTTCGATAATGAGACTAAAATGCAGGGTTTATAATTGTTAGGCATGCGATGTCTAAGGAATTCATTTGGTTAGGCATGAGATGTCTAAGGAGGTTGCGGATTCCAACTGTTGTAGTTTTACACTTTCTTTTCTGTGACCGTAAGCGTAGTATGTTGTGTATCGCCGACTTCGTTACTATACATCAACGACAATCGGGATACGCATACTTGCTTACGTTGATGATATGAGATATTATGTGTTGCTATGATATGTTATATTGGATCGTCGTGTTCTGAATAGCCGGGCGTTTTATGTGAGATGAGAGTTTTTCTTTTTCATTCATGTAAAATTCATTTGTATGTAATATTCTTTTATTGGGGCACTTCCGGGCTGAGGATGATGTCACCATTGTATATTATTTACTTTTCCGCATTAGGTAGACCCAAGACGGGGAGCACAAGTAACCGGGATCTACGGTCCAGTGGGAGACCATCTCGAGGAGTCGAGACCGGGTCTCCTAACCCTAGAATTGGCAGTGTTGCTTGCCGCTCTCGTAGGGGTCTTGGGATGTGGGTTTGGCTATTCATTGCGACTGTGGAATCCGTGATTTATAAAGGCTCGTATTAAAAACACGGACCTCCTAGTATATCCAATATTTCATATATGTTCTTCTGCTGTAATGTTCTGTGATGAGATCATATTACTGCCTGAGATGAATGTTTACATTATATATATGAGATATATGTTTTATTGCAGATTTCGTTTCAAATTTGTTGCTTGTGAAGCAAAATAAAATGGGACTTCATTAATGAGATCAATGAAACTAAAAGAAACCTAAAGATGTTGTAGAAACTTGTTTAAAAACTGGTAGCTCTAGTTCTTGCTTTGCATAGCAGGGTTCCTTGTAGAACATCCAGCACCTAATTCGATAAGGAAAGAGCCGAGATCCATTCACCGGGAGTGACCACTTTAGTGAAACTAGCAGATGCTACAAACTCGGTCAGTCTTTTGATTGCTTCTATAGTTCTTTCTTTGCACAGCGGTATTTGTGAAATATCCTGCACCTTATTCGATGAAGAAAGGGCCGACGATCCCTTCACCGGGAGTGACCCATTTAGCAAAATTAGAAAAAAGCCTCAAAAACACTCCATTTAAAAATCACTCGTTTCTACAACGATATCAAGTTCATTACGCAAAGGGTTTTCTTAAAAACCTGTCGTATCCCTCCGTCATTTCAGATAAGTAATAGTTAGTATTCGTGCTGCGTTTGTTGACCTTGTCAAGGCATAGTGTGCGATAGCTGATTACTGCTTATCTGTATAAGCATATGATGCGATTGGATTAGGGTAGTCGTGCGACTTTGTTGACCTTGTCAAGGGTCATGCGGGTGGGTTTAATTCAAATCAGGAAATGACGGGTTGAACTTGACTTGCGGTCTATGGTTTGTTGACCTTGTCAAGGTCATAGATCGCTCGGGGCAAAATATTATTCGGAATTTCAAGTGTTGAAATTTGCAATGAGATTGCATACCTTCTATGAGATAGTTGGATCCCGATACCCGCTGCGAGTAAGAGTTACTCCTGGGAGAGTTTTACACATTACAATTAATCGATCAAGTAGGTGTCTAGAAAGGTGTCAACAGGGTTACGCCCTTGGGAAAACCAGGTTTACTTTAATTAGGTCCGTGCGAAAGCACGGGGAACCTCCCTCAAAGTACCGGCACTGGCCTGGCTGAAAGATTGGTGAACTTGTAGAGTGTAATTAATCCCGGCTAGTCTTACCTTTTAGGTTTTGAAAGAAGATTTGACTAAAACAGTGGGAGACATCCTGATTAGATAAATTGATAACCAATCTAATCTTGTAAAAGCGCACGCTGAGTGTTTTCTTCTCTCTCTCTCCTGGTTACGACTATGTCACGCCTTAATCATGATAATAATACGGATGTAATTGACCGAACCCGCTTATTATACTGAGCTGGGGAACGTTGGTCCTGCTCCAACTTATAATTGTTATAAGACAGAGCAGGAAATTGGGGAATACCAGATTTCCCGTGCCGCCCAAACGAAGAAAGAGCATGCTGATGCATCATCTTCGGGTGTGTTCATTACATAGAACTGTTTCTCAGTATCTTTTACGTCCTGGGTATGAGATACCGGATCAGGATCCCGCATATGTAATCTGTTACATGGGCTACAAATTGGTAGAGAATTGAGAACGGGTGATAAGTTTCATGAGATAGAAACGGTGCAAGTGTTGCAGCCAAGTCTGTTGGTCACTATCACCCTGTATTACCAGAATACCTTAATTCTTAACGAATGTTATTAGATACCGAACCTGATATACAACATCATATCAGTCTCTTTATAAGTAAAGAAAGGATATAATTTTGTATTGTTGGATAATGTTTTGAACATTTCCTATATCAAGAGTTGATCGGTTGAGGAACGTTATTTAAAAGCATTGACGTTCTAAATCAAACTACAGTTCATTAGTATACAGAACACACACAAGAGGAAGAGTTCAGAAATGAACGAATCCTTCTTGAGGCATTGTAGACTAGGTCATACCAATGCGACCCGACTAGCTGAACTTACATAAAGATGCATATTTAAATTAGTTTGAATTTACATCTTGTGAAACTTTCCGGTCATGTTACAGAGATAAGATGACCATCGCTCCGTTTATTGGAAACAGAGAAAGAGTTGGTGGACTCTTGGGATTGATACATGCTGATGTATGAAGGTCCCCTGTCTACACATGCCAAGACCGGTTCCTTGTACTTCATTACATTCACTGATTATCTCTCAAGATCCAGACATATGTTCCTGTTGAAACACAAGCCTGGAACTTTTGAGAAATTCATTGAATATAAGTTAGAAGTAAAGAACCAAAAACGGGTATAAGTATTATGTCCTTTGATGAGATCAAAGAGGAGAATACTTAAGCACGGAGATCCTGGACTATTCTAATGGAGAATGAGATTCTCTTTCAGCATTACTCCTCCGTAAACACCATAGCGAGATGGTATATTGGGACGGAGCAATAGCACCCTATGTGATATGGCGTGCTCTATGATGAGTACTACTGAGTATCCTATTTCTTTTTGGGAGTTATGCACTTGAGAAGCTGCATGCCTATTGAATGTGGATTGAATAGTAACCAACGAAGCACAGCCTCTCCGCCGATCTAGTAGGGTTCCTCATCCACCTGAGAGATACTTTGGTTTCTCTATGACAGTGGGAGCGAGGATTACATCATGAGATGATGACCCAACTAGTTTCGAGCTGGCCATCAGGAGTGCGACTCTGTAAGAATGGCTGGATGCTTAGCGATCTGAGATGGAATCCTTATACACCAACAAAGTATGGACTTTGGTTGCTTTATCTGAAGGGTTAAATCCCCATCAGGAGCAAGTATATCTTGAGAAGATTACTTGGTGTACATGGAAAAGTTGAGACTTTCAAATCTATGCTTAAGTCCATCCAGATCCTACTTGCCACGGCTACATACCATGACTACGATATCTGGCAGTTGGGTGTCATGACTGCTTTTCTAAATGATTATTTGGAAGAAAGCGTCTATAAGTACACAGCCAGAGGGCTTCGTAGACAGTGGGAGCAGCGGAAACGTGTGCAAGATGTTTTATGTGATAAAGCAGGCATCACGGAATTGGAACGTCTGTTTTGATGTGGTAGTCAAAGAGTTTGACTTCATCAAAATGGTAGATGAACCTTGTATATACAAAAGGGTAGTAGGGAGTATGGTGGTGATCCTCGTAGAGTACGTCGATGACATACTCTTGATAGGGAAGGAGTTTCCTATACTACGCTCGGTCAATCTCCGCTTATCACAAGGATTCTCTAGATAGGATCAAAGTGATACTTACTAAATCCTGGGTTTTGGATCTATGAGATAGATCTAATTGGATGTTAGGATTCTCACTAGTTGTAGTGAGATAGTATCAATCGATCCTGGGGAGAATCACTGGAAAGGTTCCACGGTGATAAGGACGACTGAATGTCAGTCGCAGGCATTGCCTTTACCCTCAGTGGAGGGACGGTATGTTGGAAGAGTTCCAAGCTAGATACCGTGACTTACTAGACGATTAAAGGCAAGATACATCGTTACCAAGGATGCTACCAAAGAGGCAGTCTAGATATATATAAGTTCATGAGATGAACTTCGTTCCTACCATTGTGTGACAATGGAGTTGTGGCTTGTGCCAAGGAACCCCCGTCCCATCAGTAATGCAGATATAATTCTTAGGAAGTATCACCTGATCATGGAGATGGTTGATCTCCAGGGAGATCAAGGTTAGGAGAGTAGACACAGAGGACAACAGCGCGGATCCACTCACAAAGGCCTTTTTCCCAGTAAAGACTTTTATGGGATGGTTGAGTATGAGATACGTCAACCACAGCTAATTGTTGGGTATGCGATACCACAACAGATAGCCCTAGTGCAAGTGGGAGATTGTTAGTTATATGTATGCCCTAGAGGCCATTACTGTACATACGATGTATATTGTAATGGATGCTTGGACATATATAGGGAGGACTTTCTTGCTCGACATGATAGTATGATATCTGGTTGTACTTTATCTTAACATGTACTCTGATTATCTCTATGTTACATGTTGATAAAGCCCTTAGGATATGTACTCGACTACTGGGACTATGATGAGATCATACTAGTGGGGCCACGGTAATCGACGAGTACATCCTATAACTGTTCCTAGTCGAGGGTGTATCGAGACAGGGCATCGATACACCAGAGTAGACTAGCGTATACGCATCTTGACTCATATGATAGGCGATGGATGATCCCATATCCATCGGTGTTTTACATCAAGGATGGTGTACGGGTGCTCAGTAGAGACTGGGTACACTTGACGGACTCGCCGAGAACTCCCAGATGGTATTATACCTCAAGTCAGATGGCAGTTCTCCGGTGACACTGGTACAGAGTAGTCTGTTGAGACGAGATGGTCATAGAGACTTGTGTGATTCCCAGTGTGCTTTGATTTCCATCATACCACGTCCAAGAGGGCGTGCAAAAAGGTGGCCTTTGGGTACAGTCCCGAATCACATGGAGGCAATGAGCGATAGGAGGGGATTCGTCTCTCCCGGTATAAGGAGTTGATGTTATGCTGTGTTCGATTCGCTATAACTGGAAATCCCTGGCCATGGTTGCTGAGATTTACTGGTAAGTGTTATCAGTAGTTTCTCGAACTGTTATAGACCTCATATCGACACGACTTATCAAGCTATTAGGGTCTGAGTTTTACCACCCCTAGGCGAGATATGCGACATATCAGACGATGAGACCGGACTGTACGGGAGTGTTACTGATTGGATTCACAGGAGAATGTATAGGCTTGCTTGTTGATCTTCTGAGCGCACAATACCTGGGTGGCTGTTACGTTTAGCTGACCGCTTGCAGCTTGTGGGTGTTTGATATTATCATCACCTGCTGCCGGCGTATTGACGATTCTTTAGAGTCCTATACAGAGGTTTCTTGGTTCAGGCAAAACGGAGTAGGAGCATGTATGTGATATGTGCGGAACCGAGGATAATGCGATATGAGATACCGTATTCTATTCTCACGATATATGATATCAGCCGGGTCATCGGATCAAGTGTTGATTCGATGAATCGGTAAATGAGATATTAGTCGGTTATATGCGATATAGCCGGATTGTCGGATCAAGTGTTGATTCGATAATTTAATGTATAATAATATATATGATATATTAAATTACATTAACTAATATTAGCTCACTAAAAGATTCTTTTTCTCACTCGGGTAATACATTGATATATATGCGATATATGTTAATTGTATTATTTTATTTTGTTACAATAAATATTATATATGTGAAATATAATATTGTAACATGATATGATAACTAATGCAACATGTTTAGTGGAGATTAAACAAGATTAGGGTTTGATTTGGGTTAGTTCATTCATGAAACTTCTAGAAGGTTTCTTTTTGTTTTTGCAAAGATATTTTCAAATGACTCATCTTTAACTCAACCCAAAACCTAGCCCTAGTTAAATCTCTACAAAGGTTTGTTTAACCATGGTTGCATTATTCATCATGATTATCCTTTCATTATTCATCACAAATGGATCACTATTCTTCTTCTTCTTCCTTTTGCTTAGAAAAGCTTTCTAGCTTTGTTCCAAGTGATGAAAATGAGTAAGAAATAGAAAACAAATGAGAGCAAAAATCCTATTTCATCATTCTCATCTACCCTTGCCTTTTAGATGAGAGTGTTCACTTCATTTACTGAGTGAGAGCTTGTGTTAATGAAATTTCAAGGTAGATCATCTTTGTTATCGAAGATCGGATGCAAGCTTGCATCTTTCTCTTCGTGGAGCCTCTCGAGAGTCCGGAACACGATGATCGCAGTGAAGGGACCTCAACAAGGAACTTAAGAAGTGAAGGACCGGATCTACAAAGGTTGTAATCCCTCTCACTTAGTGTTAAAGTTTTTAACATGCTTGTTTTCGCCTAAACTCTAGTTTAAAGATCCGGGCTTGGGTTGTTCGGCACGGCTAAATTTTAAATTGGGCATGGTTGATGCCTCGTAAACCCTTGTGCGTGTGCCTAGCAACCCTACAAACTTGCTTCCGATCTTCGATAACAAAGATGATCTACATTGAAGTTTCATTAACACAAGATAACACTCACTAAATGAAGTGAACACCCTAATCTAAATGGCAAGGATAGATGACGATATTGAAGTAGGATTTTTAGCTCTCATTTATAATCTTTTTCTCACACATAATCATCACTTAGAAAAAACTAGAAAGCTTTTTCCATGAAGCTCAAGGAAGAAGATGAAATGAATAATCATTTGTGACGAATAATGAAAAGAGGATAATAATGAATAATGCAACGATGGTTAACTAAACCTTTGTAGAGATTTAACTAGGGCTAGGGTCTGGGTTGAGTTAAAGATGAGTCACTTTAAAATATCTAACAGAAAACAAAAAGAAACCTTCTAGAAGGTTCATGAAATAACTAACCCAATTCAAACCCTAATCTTATTTAATCTTCACTAATCATGTTGCATTAATAATCATATCATGTTACAATATTATATGTCACATATACAATATTTATTGTTACAAAATAAAATAATACAATTAACATATATCGCATATATATCAATGTATTACCCGAGTAAGAAAAAGAATCTTTTAGTGAGCTAATATTAGTTAATGTAATTTAATATATCATATATATTATTATACATTAAATTATCAAATCAACACTTGATCCGGCAATCAGGCTATATCGTATATAACTGACTAATATCTCATTTACCGATTCATCGAATCAACACTTGATCCGATGATCCGGCTGATATCAAATATCACGAGAATAGTATACGGTATCTCATATCGCATTATCCTCGGTCCTGCACATATCACATATGTGCCCCTACTCCGTTTTGCCTGAGCCAAGAAACCTCTGTGTAGGACTCTAAAGAATCGTCAATACGCCGGCAGTAGGTGATGATTATATCAAACACTCACAAGCTGCAAGCGGTCAGCTAAACGTAACAGCCACCCAGGTATTGAGCGCTCAGAAGATCAACAAGCAAGCCTGTACATTCTCCTGTGAATCCAATCAGTAACACTCCCGTACAGTCCGGTCTCGTCGTCTGATATGTCGCATATCTCGCCTAAGGGTGGTAAACGTCAGACCCTAGTAGCTTGATAAGTCGTGTCGATTTGAGGTCTATAACAGTTCGAGAAACTACTGATAACACTTACCAGTAAATCTCAGTAACCCTGGCCAGGGATTTCCAGTTATAGCCAATCGAACACATCACAACATCAACTCCCTATACCGGGAGAGACGAATCCCCTCCTATTGCTCATTGCCTCCATGTGATTCGGGACTGTACCCAAAAGACACCTTTTTGCACGCCCTCTTGGACGTGGTATGATGGAAATCAAAGCACAGTGGGAATCACACAAGACTCTATGACGATCTCGGGTCAACAGACTACTCTGTACCAGTGTCCCCGGAGATCTGCCATCTGACGTGAGGTATAATACCATCTGGAAGATCTCGGCGAGTCCGTCCAGTGTACCCAGTCTCTATTGAGCACCCGTACACCATCCTTGATGTCAAACACCGATGGATATGGGATCATCCGTCGCCCATCATATGGGTCAAGATGCGTATACGCTAGTCTATTCTGGTGTATCGATGCCCTGTCTCGATACACCATCGACTAGGAACAATTATAGGATGTACTCGTCGATTATCGTGGCCCGACTAGTATGATCTCATCATAGTCCTAGTAGTCGAGTACATATCCTAAGGGCTTTATCAACATGTAACATAGAGACAATCAGAATACATGTTAAGATAGAGTACAACCAGATAGCGTACTATCATGTCGAGCAAGAAAGTCCTCCCTATATATGTCCAAGCATCCATTACAATATACATCGTATGTACAGTAATGGCCTCTAGGGAATACATATAACTAACAAAAACTGCACACAGTCAGCCGTAGCGGTATCCGCTGTAAAAGATGATATGATAGGAAGAAGCTCTGCTGCGACTGCTCTGAGGGACACCTGCAAACACTGTGGCACAACGGGGGTGAGTTGCCAACTCGTGAATCGTAAATAACATATGCAGGTAATCAGAAGTATGCACGTACTGCGATAATCTATCACATGCAAGCAGATAGCAATAAATGGCAATATATATATGTAATAGTCATGAAAGGTGCTTTATTAGGTACTACTTATACATAAAGCAATGCATATCAAATAAATGCTGAGTATGGGATAAAACATGTCATCCTCATGGAATCCTCACCGCGGCAGGACCAGTGTCAATCAAGACAACCTAAATCCCAATACCAAGGCCCCGCATCCTCAGATCGGCCCTCATATCCTGTAAGTCTCATGGAACCTGAGTGTCCAACATCAACACCCGAAACCTCATGAAAACTAGTGTCCAGCATCGACACGTAAATACTCATCTGTCAGGCATCGTCACCACAACTAGCCCTGATGTCCGTACATCTCATGGAACCTGGGTGTCCACATCGACACTCGCAATCTACGTAGCATGTCCGAACCTGACTCCGGTCGGTATCCCCCAGATATCCGCCGAGTCCAAATAATATCACCGGTAGGTAATGGTCCCTCTGCCAGGCTCATCGTCTACGCCACGAAATCACCTCTCATCCTTGGGTACCATACCTGGTCCACCATGTACCCGCAGACGGTGCCTACTGCTCCTCGAATCGGGTATCCAACACAAGTCTCAGAACCGAGAAAACTAATGGTGGACGCCTCGAAATATCATATCAAGAGAATCAGAATACTTGCATAGATCATTAAGATGATATACTATATATATACATATATAACAGCGTCCCATACCACTGATATATATATATATATACATATATAACAGCGTCCCATACCACTGATATATATCATCAGGAGTAAAACATCCAGAAAACATCATATGAAATCCATATCTCAATGCGTAAACCTATGAAATATAATATATGCAACATAAAATAGTAATATGAGCATATAAAGGAAAAACCGCTATTTAAATGCAATAAGTTATTAAATATATCATTTGGTTCCTAATTTCTCCAAAATCCAACACACCATCATATAAGGTGAACATGTGGCTACAGCAAAGTATAAGGGTGTACATGTAAGTATGTACGTATGATGTACATGTAGCTATATCTCATATGTTTATACACCCGTCAATAATGATGCAATACCTTCCAGGTATATGTATAGCTGTAGCAAGCTAGGTATGTGTATATACATGTCAACAATGATGCAATACCCTCCAGGTATATGTGTAGCTGTAGCAAGCTAGGTATGTGTATATACTATCAATAATGATGCAATAGCCTCCAGGTATATGTGTAGCTGTAGCAAGCTAGGTATGTGTATATACATGTCAATAATGATGCAATACCCTCCAGGTATATGTGTAGCTGTAGCAAGCTATGTATGTGTATATATATATCAATAATGATGCAATACCCTCCAAGTATATGTGCAGCTGTAGCAAGCTAGGTATGTGTATATACATGTCAATAATGATGCAATACCCTCCAGGTATATGTGTAGCTGTAGCAAGCTAGGTATGTGTATATACTTGTCAATAATGATGCAATACCCTCTCGGTATATGTGTATCTGTAGTAAGCTATAGCAAGGAATATGTGTAAGCATGTAGGTATACAGGTATGCTATATCCCATATGCACAAAGAAAATAAGGATCATGTCTCAATGTCCCTAACCAATACAATATCATGTATGTATAGGTGTTGTGCGTGTCATGGAAATTATCGATGGTGTGGGTGTAGCATATATTTATACTCGTGCAAAATGATCCGTCAATAATGGTGCTGTGTCTCATTAATACTATGTCCATATACAATAGGAAATGAGATATGCAACAATGGTACACATGCACAATCAATGTCCATATACTTGTACCTATAATCATGTCATTTAATCTCGTCCAGACGCATAACGCCTTGCGGGCGACTCCCATGTAGATGTTAAATCTACTCACAGATGATTTTGGGCTAAGTAAAGTCAACCACTCGCTTTCCCTTATTCGCAGCGTCCGAAGTCCCCGCCTGCGACCCTAAGATCATAAAACAATATAACAAGTTCACATTAGCAATCAATCAATAATACTTATCCACTACGTTTGACTGACGCACCAACTCCAAACATACTCTCAAGTGTTAGTCTAGTGGCTAACCTGTGTAGCGATACCTTGAAACCAACCCAAGAGCAAAAGTTACACAAGGTACACCTACCGTATCGGATAACGTAACGTGCGTATTCAAAACACTAGAAACTAGCAAAGTGATCCCTGATTTTGTATACAGTCAAAACTCAAAATTCAAATAGTACCAAACACCTCTAAACAACTGCAGACAGCTACCCTACAAAAACCAAGCTAAAATTCAAACAAATGGCCGAGGACGCCGAAATTTGCGTATGTGTCGCAAGCCAAATCTGAGCAGAAGGTGTTCATGCTTTAGGTGAAAGCTTAGGGTCTCTAGTAAAACACAGCTACACTGCTAGATTTTCTAGTACACACTATGGGTCACAGCAGATCACAGATATCATAAAAGACACTAAAAATACGATATGTGCATGAAACTTTACTTTAATTGTTCTAAACTGAAACTAATAAGCTACACAATACTATAAACACCTACTTAACAGTTTGAGATCATTACCTAACCACACAAGCTTAAAGATCCTACCTTTCTAAGCTCCAAGGGATCCTAGAGGCAAAACAAGTCTTGGGATGTGATTTGATGAAGGTTTAGTGATGGAAAGGTGAGTGTTCAGTTGTGGGTTGAGGGAAAGATGAAAGAATTGAGAAAGAGATAGAGTGAGAGAGAATGAGAGTGAAATGAGTGAGTTAGAGAGAGAGAGGTGAGTGTAATGGTGAGAGGGTAAGTGTGCCAAGCATTAACTCTCCTCATTAATGCAAGCCATGACTCTCTCATGACTCACCAAGCCACCTCCTCCCAATCCAAAACACCAAATGAAATATCTCTCCTCACACAAATATCTAAGGGTTTAGGGATTAAGCAAGCAAAGATTAGGTTAAGGTGTTTTGTCCACTAACGAAATTAACACAAACTAACCCTCACATTAACACGCACAAGTGTCTGCAAGCCATAACAAATAACAATAAATTATTAATTAAATGTTACGAAATGTGAGGAAACCAAATTGGTACTTTTTACCAAAAACCCGCATTATCGCTAATTAACACTAATGGCGTTCTAACGTGTTACAATCTCCCCCTTAGAGAAATTCGTCCCGGAATTTAAAATTCTTACTATGCAAACCTTCAAAGAGATGTGTGCAAATCATCCACATCTCGCTCGCCGCCTTTCAAGTGATCTCCTCACTAGACGGGCTACGCTAAAGAAAACCTCCACAGATAGCAAGACCTTTGACCAAAGTTTCTCCACATGCCAATCCACTATCACTATCGGCTGCTGGTGAACGAAAAAAATCGCGTCCCAATCGAATGGTCTGGTGCTAAATCATGTGAGAAAGGTCATGAAGGTATTTGCGAAGTATCAATAGAAGGAATACGGGGTGAATACTCAAAAATCTGGACGGTAGTGCCAACGATAAGCAACAGTACTAAATCGCTCGAGGATCTCAAAAGGACCTACAATTTGGGACTAAGCTTCCCAAAACACAACACGTCATTCATCGGAAAAAAATCCGTAGGAATACATGATCCCCCACTGTGAACTCAAGTCTGCAACGACGACGGTCGGCATAAGACTTCTGTCTGCACCAGGCTGCTCTTATCCTGTCCTGAACCAACTGGATCTTCTCCGAAGTCTCTTGACTAGCTGGGGTCCAAAATCCTGCTCTCGCGGAGTCAGGCACCTCAAAAAGAAATCTGAAACATCACTCTTCATCCCTGCCAACCGTAACTAACTCTCAATTCTCGTTACATCTTGGTGGCACTTAGTTGAACACTGAAAGCTGACTGATGTGCCTGCTCTAGGACCTCGCATCTCTACCCATCAGTATCAGGTACACACCAATGAGTCCCGAACGTAGCATACCTTGGTCATAAATCAGAACTCTGAATCTCTACCCTGCCGAACATGCTCAAGAATCTCAGGCAAACGAGCATCGGTGGGCTGTGTCTCACGAAAATGATTAAGTAAAGGTGGACGGGCACGGATATGAGCAAGTTGTCCCCTCAGTAGATGCGAACCAAACTGTACTCATCTGTCGCACAAGAACTGTAAATCTGCAGAAGACTGTCTCTGAACTGCGCACAACTGGAACAAGCTAACCCCGGGCCTACGACTCAAAGCATCAGCTACCACAATCTCCTTGCCATGGGCAAATAAAGGATCTCATAAATCACAATCCTTCACAAGCTCCATCCAACGGCGCTGTCTCAACTTCAGATCCCACTGCAGGAAGATATACACTAAGCTCTGGTGGTCCATGAAAATCTGACACGACTCTCCGTACAAATAGTGTCCCCAAATCTCCAGCGCAAAACCACCGCGGCCATCTCCAGATCATGAGTAGGATAAATCCTGCTCGTACTTCCTCCAACTGTCGGGAAGCATAAGCGATAACTCTATTATGCTACATCAATACACAATCGAGCCCCACTCGCGAAACATCACAATAAACAACAAAGTCTCCCGATCCAGGAAGCAAAGATAGAACTGGTGCAGTCGTCAACCGAGTCTTCAATTTCTGAAAAATCCAGACGCATGCCTCAGTCTAAAGAAAAGGAACCCCCTTCCTTGTCAGTACGGTCAACGGTGTAGTGATACTCAAGAAATCCTGCACGAAACGGCGGTAACAAAAATCGGCTAAGCCCAAATCTCTGCAGACCTCTGTCCCTGATACAAGCCTGGGCCAAAGCTGTACGGCCTCGATCTCCCTCGGGTTCATATGAATACCGTCTCCCATAACCACATTACCTAGGAAGTCAACACCATCAAGCCTGAAGGAAACTCTTCGAGAATTTAGCAAACAGCTAGCGCTCTCCCAATGTCTGCAAAGCAATACTCAAGTGCTGCTCATGTTCCTCACGACTCTTGGAAAAGACCAGAATGTCGTCAATAACACAACAATACGCTGGTCGAGGAACGGCCTGAAGAATCTGGTTCGTCACACCCATGAATGCTGCTAGGGCACTGGTGAGTCCAACGACACCACCAAAATCTCAAAAAGCCCATAGCGCGCACGAAAGTAGTCTTCGAAATGTCATCACTCCGAACCCGCAACTAATGATGACCTGATCCCAAAACAAACTTAGAAAAATGTCCCGCACCCTGGAGCTGATCAAAGAAAACGTTAATACGGGGTAAAGGATGCCTAATCCGCATCGTAACTTGGTTCAATTGACCATCAATCAATACACAACCTCAAACTGCCGTCCTTCTTCTTGATGAACAGAGTAGGAGCTCCACAAAGCTAAACACTTGGGTGTACAAGTCCTATTATCTAGCAACTCTGCAGCTGATTCTTAAGCTCCCTAAGCTCCGCCGGCTCATTCGGAACAACGTCGGAAATCTCGCACAATAGAAACCCGGTCCAACGAATCCACTGTGGCTCCGGTATCACAATGAAAGCCAAGAATCCTCGACATCCTCTCTTGAAAAGCCGACTAGCGAAAAAGGCTGAAATCAAGCCGTGAGGGGGGCACCACGGTCCCCCTGCACAACAAGAACCGACTCGCCGGGAAAACAAAACCTGAATGTTTTCTCGCGGCAGTCCACAGATGCATAGCACGTAGCTAACTAATCCGTGCCCAGGAGAACGTCAAAGTCCAACATCTCTAGAAAGATCAAATCGACGGATGACTCTCTATCTCCTAACCAAATGTGTCACGACCTGAAAATGGCACGTGATGGCCCTTAAACTACGCAACGTCTACAGGCGTAACGCAATTTAAGTAAGCCGAAAATCCAGCAATCTAAACCATCAAAACTAGTAAGAATGTGATAATAGCATTTTCAAAACCTTTGAAATCTCAACCCAAATTCTTTAAAGTCCAACTTTTCTTCCTTTAAAATTTTGGCAGCACCTCCTTTGTAAAACAAGCCCCCAAAAATGGGTACAACATAATATAAGTAAAAGCATCCCAAACGGGAGAAAAATCCACGCCCAACGGCGGAAAACAACCACCACAACAGATATACGACGTTATAGCGAAGAAAGAGACGATATGAATAAAACTGCATAAAATACCTCCCAGTCACAAAATAATACACAATATCGTCCTCACATCAAGTCTCTAAGTCATAAAAGATAATGGTAGATGGAGAGTACAGGATACAACGAATATACAACAAGCAACATCAGATAACCGCAAAACTTACCTAAGCAAAACTGCACACTGTCAGGCGAAGCGGTATCCACAGCAAAAGATGATAAGACGGATGAAAATAGCCCTGCCTCTGACTATCCTGAGGAACACCTGCACAACACTGTAGCATAATAGGGGTGAGTTACCAACTCGTGAATAGTAAAATAACATATGCAGGTAATCGCGAGTATGCACGTACAGCGCAAATCTAACATAAGCATCTAATAGCAATGAATGGTCATATGTAATGCATCAGTCATGAAAGGTACGCTAGCAGGTATAACTAATACATGAACAATAATATGATAATATGTATGCGACCATCATGTAAGGTACTCTATCAGGTACTGCTAGTACATGAAGCAATGCATATAAAATAAAGTATGTAAATGCAACAGTCATGGAAGGTACTCTATTAGATACTACAAATACATGTAACAGTGCATAAACAATAAATGTGGAGTATGGAATAAAACATGTCATTTCCACGGAAATTGTTAGTTGTATGTATGCCCTAGAGGCCAGTATTGTACAGATGATGTATATTATATTGGATGCTTGGACATATATAGAGATGACTTTCTTGCTCGATATGATAGTATGCTATCTGGTTACTCTTTATCTTAACATGTACACTTGTCTCTTTAAATTGTCTTATAGTTACATGTTGGTAAAGCCCTTAGGATGTGTACTTGACTACCTGGACTATGATGCAGATCATACTAGTGGGGACATGGTAGTCCATATGTACATCCTTCAAGGTCCCTAGTCGTGCGTATATCGGGACGGGGCATCGATATACCAGTGTAGACTAGCGTATACGCTTCTTGACCCATGAGATGGGCGATGGATGATCCCATATCCATTGGTGTTTGACATCAGAGATGGTGTACGGGTGCTCAGTGGAGACTGGGTACACTGGACGGACTCGCCGAGAACTCCCAGATGGTATTATACCTCACGTCAGATAGCAGTTCTCAGGTGACACTTGTGCATGTTAGTCTGTAGACCCGAGATCGTCATAGAGTCTTGTGTGATTCCCACTGTGCTTTGATCTCCACCTTACCACATCCATGAGGGCATGCAAAACTGTGGTCTTTGGGTACAGTCCCGAGTCACATGGAGGCAATGAGCGATAGGAGGGGTTTCGTATCTCCCGGTATTGGGGGTTGATGTTGCGCTGTGTTCGATTGGCCGTAACAGGGAAGTCCCTGGCCAGGGCTGATAAGAGATTTGCTGGTAAGTGTTACCAGTAGTTTCTCGACCCGTTATGAGCCTCACATCGGCACGACTTATCGGTTATTGGGGTCTGACGTTTACCACCCCTAGACTAGATATGCGACGTATCAGACGAACAGACCGGACTGTACGGTAAGTGTTACTGGTTGGATTCACAGGAGTGTGAGCGGGCTAGCTCGTCGATCTTCTGATCGCTCAATACCCGGATGGCCGTTACATTTAGCAGACCGCTTGTGGCTTGTGGGTGCTTGATATGATCATCATCTGCTACCGGCGTATTGACAAGTCTTTAGAGTCCTACACAGAGGTTTCCTGGCTCAAGCGAAACGAAATAGGAGCGCATATGAGATATGTGCGGGAGTGAGAGTAATGCGTGTATGTGATACCGCATTTCATTCTCGCGATAAATGTTTCGATTGGTTATATTCGATATGACCTAGTTATCGAATCATTGATTCGATAAATCGATACATTGAATACTAGTCGGTTATGTGCGACATGACCGGATCATTGAATCAAATGTTGATTTAATGATTTAATGTATAATTATATATTTGATATATTACTTTGCATTAACTAGTATTGGTTCACTTTATATGGATTTTGTCACTTGATGTGCAAGTTGTATACGTGATATACTTTTGTGCACATATTTGTATCATGTTTGATGATACTTGATCATTTGGTTAAGTGTGAAGAATTAAATCATGGTTAAATGATAATTAGGGTTTTGCCTTATCATTTATTTATTCATTTCTTTATTTATTTTATTGGATAAATGAAAATAAAATGGTTTGTTTTTGTCATGAAGCTTGTTGAAGCTTCATGAAGCTTTGACCAAAGAGACTATTTTGTCTTCATGCTTAACCCTAACCCATCCACTTACCATGGTCTATTCTCTACACTTAACCCTAGTTAGGATATGATAAGTATGATTTTCTTTTTCATTTTAAATATACACTTATCATATTCTTTCTTGTGGCTTGACCTTCTTCTTCAAACAAAAAAAAACCTTGAAGCCATCAATGGCAACTTGAGATCCAAAGTGAGAAATCCAATTCCAAAGTGAACCCACCTCCTATTTCTTCACCCTCTACCTCTTGCCAAGTTGTTTTGGGTGTTTTCTTCACAAGTTTCACAACTTGGTGAAGTTGGAGCTTGAACTTGTGCAACCTCGACGTAGATCATCTTCGGCACGAAGCCGACGACATTGCCCGCTCGTTTTCCCGATGAAGCCGACGAATGAGTCTAGGATTCGAAAAGGACAGCGAGAGGACGACTAAGTGGAGCTAAGGAAGTGGATATCCGGATCTACAAAGGTTGTAACTTCCGATCTTTAGTTAAAGTGTTAACTAGATTCGTTTTTCGCCTAGGATTCTAGCCGACGTTCCGTATTAGGGTTTCTCGGCACCATAATTTTTGTAAATTGGCATGGTTGATGCCTTGTGAGACCACTATAGTGTGCCTAGGAACCTTTCAGAAATCCTAACCTCGTGGTAGGACCAAAATCCAACAAGACAATCCAAATCCCAATTTCCACAAATCAGCCACCAAATTAGCTATCATATCATGTAAGTTTCATATATCCTGAATGTCCAACATCAAGTATATCTCATATATCCCGAATGTAGAACATCAACTAGATCTCACATATCCTGTATGTACAATATCAGTATATCCCACATATCCTGTGTGTACAATATCAGTATATCCCACATATCCTGTGTGTACAATATCAGTATATCCCACATATCCTATGTGTACAATATCAGTATCAAGTGAGTTTCATATAAGGTGAGTGTCTAACATCGACACACAAAACATCATGAAACAAGTGTCAAACATCGACACCGAAATACTGATCTATCAGGTGCTGTCACCACGACTGGCCCCTGATAGTTACGTATCATACGCTATACCGAAAGCCCGAGTGCCTAGCTCTGACCCTCGCCTTTTGACGTATCCATACGTACATGACTCCCATCGGTATCCCTACGATAACCGCCGAGTTATTGGTACTGTCACCCGATGGTATAGTTCCCATGTCAGGCTCAATCGGCAAGGTCCATCAATCGTCTTGCCCCGGGGTACCTCCGGGCCCCACCATGTACCCGCAGACGGTTCCTCCCATTCCTCGAATCGGGTAAATAATAAGAACCGATAAAACTCATGGTGGCTGCTGAAATATTATTTCAAGGGAACCGGGTTTTTCAAATAATGCATAATTTCATGAACTCCCGCGGTCCTCAAATCCATAAAATATCATGAAAAATCCATATCTCAATGCGAAAATTCATGAATATAATATATGCAACATGAAACTGAAATGCGAGCGTATAAAGGAAAAGCCGCTATTTAACTGCAACGAGTTAAAATATAAAACATGCGGTTCCTAATTCTCCAAGTCCAATATAACATCAAATAAAGGTAAACATGTAGCTATAACCAGATATATACGTGAACATAAAGGTATAGCAAGATATATGTATCTACCTATCAGTAATGATGTAATATACCCTCCAAGTATAAGTGAAGTATGTAAGCAAGGTACACACGTAGCTATGTCATTATGTGTGTATGTACCTATTGCAAGTGGTACAATACCCTATAGATATACAGGTAACTAACATGTAAGCAAATCAAGGCATATGTGTAAGCATGTAGGTATACAGGTATGCTATAAGTCATATGCATAACGAAATATGAATCAATGTCTCAATGTCCCTAACCAACAATATCATATCTATAAGCGTGTTGTGCATGTCATGGCAATTATTGACGGTGTGTATGGCATACAATCAGAGCTCGTGCAACATGAGCCGTCAATAATAGTGCAGTGTCCTGAGGGTACTAGTCCAAGCACAACAATAACCAAGCAGTAATGTGTATGCACAACTCTATATATGCAAAAGAATATGCGACAAAACATAACATCTCTAGCCCAGACGCGTAACGCCATGCGGGCGATTCCCCTGTAGATGATAAATCTACTCACCAACCGTCCTGGCTAAGTAAATCCAACCAGTTGCTTCCCCTTCTTCGCAGCGTTCGAAGTATCCGCCTGCGAACCTAAAACAACAAAACGATAACACAAGTGTTGATTAGCAAATGACCAAAAACATGTACAAACTAGGTTTTACCAACACACCAACTCCAAACCTCCTCCCAAGTGTTCGTATTGTGGCTAACGTACGTAGCGACACGACGAAACCAACCCAAGAGCAAAACCAGCACGAAGTGCACAGACCGTGTCGGATAACGTATCATGCGTAGTCGTATTACTAGAAACTACCTATATGATTTCAGATTTTGCAAACAAAGAAAACTCAACAAACAAACAGAACCAAACACACCTAAACCAAAGAAGACACCTGCCCACAAAAACCCACACCCAAAACTCCACCACAAATCCGGCGTCGCAGGAAATCGCCTTCTCGTTGCCGGCCATGGTCCGAGAAGGGGGTCTCGTGCTTGAGGTGATGTCCTATGTGTTAGTTATATGTATGCCCTAGAGGCCATTACTGTACATTAGATGTATATTGTAGTGGATGCTGGGACATATATAGGGAGGACTTTCTTGCTCGACATGATAGTATGCTATCTGGTTGCTCTTTACCTTAACGTGTACACTGATTGTCTCTTTGTTACATGTTGGTAAAGCCCTTAGGATGTGTACTTGACTACCTGGACTATGATGCGGATCATACTAGTGGGGACATGGTAGTCCATAAGTACATCCTTCAAGGTCCCTAGTCGTGGGTGTATCGAGACGGGGCATCGATATACCAGAGTAGACTAGCGTATACCTTCTCGACCCATACAGATGGGCGATGGATGACCTCATATCCATTGGTGTTTGACATCAGAGATGATATACGGGTGCTCAGTGGAGACTAGGTACACTGGACGGACTCGCTGAGAACTCCCAGATGGTATTATACCTTACGTTAGATGGCAGTTCTCTGGTGACACTGGTACAGAGTAGTCTGTTGACCCGAGATCGTCATAGAGTCTTGTGTGGTTCCCACTGTGCTTTGATTTCCATCTTACCACGTCCAAGAGGGCGTGCAAAAATGTGGCTTTTGGGTACAGTCCCGAATCACATGGAGGCAATGAGCGATAGGAGGGGATTCGTCTCTCCCGGTATAGGGAGTTGATGTTGCGCTGTGTTCGATTGGCTATAACCGGAAATCCCTGGCCAGGGTTGCTGAGATTTACTGGTAAGTGTTACCTGTAGTTTCTCGAAATGTTTTAGACCTCATATCGACACGACTTATCGAGCTATTGGGGTCTGACGTTTACCACCCCTAGGCGAGATATGTGACATATCAGACGATCAGACCGGACTGTACGGTAGTGTTACTGGTTGGATTCACTGGAGTTTGAGCGGGCTTGCTCGTCGATTTTCTGATCGCTCAATACCCGGGTGGCTGTTACGTTTAGCAGACCGCTTGCGGCTTATGGGTGCTTGATATGATCATCACCTGCTGCCGGCGTATTGACGAGTCTTTAGAGTCCTACACAGAGGTTTCCAGGCTCAAGCGAAACGAAATAGGAGCGCATATGAGATATGTGCGGGACCGAGAATGATACCAGTATGTGATACTGTATTCGATTCTCGCGATATGTAACATTGATCGGTTATATGCGTTATAGCCGGGTTATCGGATCAAGTGTTGATTCGATAAGTTGTTACTATTGATACTAGTCGGTTATGTGCGACATGACCGGATCATTGAATCAATTGTTGATTTAATGATTTAATGTATAATTATATATTTGATATATTACTTTGCATTAACTAGTATTGGTTCACTTTAATAGGATTTTCTCACTTGATGCACATTGTATATGTGATATATTTTTGTGCACCTTTTTGTATCATGTTTGATGATACATGCTCACAAGGGTTTGTGTAAAGATTAAACCATGGTTTTGTAATAGTTAGGGTTTTCTTTTGCTTAATCATTTATTTATTTTGTTTATTTATTTTGCAAAATAAATGAATGGTGGCTTTCTTTGGATGCTAGTTGAAGTTTCATGAAGCTTTGACTATGTGACCATTTTGTCTCATGCTTAACCCTAACCACTTCACTTAACCTTGGTTCATTCTCTACACTTAACCATGGTAACTATTATGATAAGAATGAATGGGATTATCTTTTCAAGTTAATCTATTTATTCTATCATATTCTTTTCATCATCTTCTTCATCTTCTACTTGAAGAAAAAGCTTGACTTCATCAATGGTGATTGATGAAAAAGAGTGAGAAATCCAAATCTAAAGTGAACCCACCTCCTATTTCTTCATCCTCTACCTCTTGCCAAGTAGTAGAGTCTGTTTTCTTCACAAGTTTCATGACTTGGTGAAGTGGGAGCTTGATCTTGTGATGCCTCGATGTAGATCATCTTCGGCACGAAGCCGACGACCTTGCCCGCTCATTTCTCCGATGAAGCCGACGCTAGAGCCCGGGATTGCATTTGGACAGCGGAGAGGACTTCATCATGGAGCCGTGGAGGTGGAGGACCGGATCTACAAAAGTTGTATTTCCGTTCTTTTAGTTTAGTTGTAAACTAGTTGCTTTGTTCGCCTAAATTTCTAGTTAACGATCTAGTCTAGGGTTTCTCGGCACCGTAAAGTTTGAAACGGGCATGGTTGATGCCTTATGAGACCTCTTGAGAGTGCCTTGGAACCCTACAGTGGTATCAGAGCCTAGCTAGAGCCTTAGGCGATGCGTAGACGGAATTTCAAATCCGAACAAACCCCGAAACCCTAATCCGACCCGCTCTCTGGACTTTTTCCAAAAACTGGATTTTTTCCAGATTAAAAATGCTTAAAAAATTCAGCAGGGAATTATAAGAATTACGGCGCAAAATTTATCTCATGATCCCTCTAATGCGCGGCGGAACCGCGGCATAAGCCTAGCTTATGCGGCGGTTCCGCGGCTTAAGTGTGACGTCACGCTTCCAATTTTGCACAGTAACTTCTTTTATTCAGTGCTGAATTCTCTAGGTATTTTTAATTATTATTCAAGAGTTGAGTTTTCTGGGTTGTTTTGGGGATTCGAATGTTCGATCGGATTATCAAATTTTGTCTGTGTGGCTTTCCGGATAATTTTTGAATATGTTAAAAAGTTCGACCGGATATAAATACCCAACTTTTCCCCTGCCGGAAAATTTCCAAGTGTTGGATTTTTCCGTGGTTTAAAGACGTTCTAAGTAGTGCAAGTAACGCGATGGACCCTCTAGAAGACAACAAACTTTAACTCGATTATGTGACCGTCTTGAACTGCCCTTTGAACCTTAGGGTTTGGGGCAGTACGGCGTGCCACATGTGAGGCATTGGCTTGACCCTTCTACGGCTGGACCGTTGGTACTGAGGCACGAATTGAATGTCTTTGAACTTATTTCATGAGTTGAGCTGTTTTCGGGAAAACTTGGGTGTTTGAATGTTCGATCGGAAAGTTTAACATTTTCTATTTATCTGGAATGGGATACAATATTTGGAATTCACAAGTAGTTATGAGATAACTGAATGAATGTTGTAAAAATAGCACTTTAGTCTCACTTGATCGGTTGCCACAGAATTTTGATGTGATCAAAAGTCCGTCGCAATCACGTAGCGTACGCGGATACTCGCCGGGTAAACTTAATAGACAGCCTCACTCCACAGCCCTGACCAAGTGACTGTAGGAGAACCCCGTCGCCGAAAGCATCCGTTCGGGTGCTCGCGGCAGTGTTGTTCCGCCTTGGTGCACTTCGTTGACGGCATCGGGGGTGCGGTCGCCTACTAAAGTTTGCGACGAGCATTCGATCAGGATATCGGGAATCCTGTTGAATTGCCCGACTTGATATTGAAAAGTGTTTTCGATAATGAGACTAAAATGCGGGGTTTATAATTGTTAGGCATGCGATATCTAAGAAATTCATTTGGTCAGGCATGCGATGTTTGAGGTGGTTGCGGATTCCAACTGTTGTAGTTTTACACTTTCTTTTCTGTGACCGTAAGTGTAATATGTGATATCGCCGGTTTCGTTGCTATATATCAACGACAATTGGGATGCGCATATTTACTTACGTTGATGACATGTGATGTTATGTGTTGCTGGATATGTTATATTGGATCGTCGTGTTTGAATAGCCGGGGTTTTTTATGTGAGATGAGTGTTTTTCTTTTTCATTCATGTAAAAACTTGTATGTAATATTCTTTTATTGGGGCACTTCCAGGTTGCGGAAGATGTCACCCGTTTGTATATTATTTACTTTTCCGCACTAGGATAGACCCAAGGAGGAGGGCACAAGTAACCGGGTTCTGGGGTCCAATGGGAGACCAACTCGAGGAGTCGAGTTCGGGTCTCCTAACTCTAGAATTGGTAGGGTTGCTTTCCGCTCTCGTAGGGGTCTAGGGGTGTGGGTTTGGCTATTCATCACGACCGTGGAATCCGTGTTTTATACTGGCTCGTATTGAAAACACGGACGTCCTAGTATATCCAATATTTCATATGATTCTTCTGCTGCGATATCTGTGATGTGATCATGTGATGTTCTGTGATAGATACAGTATATATGATATATGATATATTATATAGGTGTTACTTATGTTTTACACCCGTGCTAGCCCTGCCCCGCTCTGTCGTTAGTTACCTAACCTAACGGTGCACGAGGGGACATCAAGGCGAATGCGGATGGCATAAGTGTACATCATATTTATCTGTGATGTTTAGGTACTTAAATGATGGGACTTCATTAATTAGATTAATGAAAATAAAAGAAACCTAAGATGTTGTAGAATTGAATTTCAAAATAAAACAGGTAGCTACAGTTCTTGCTTTGCACAGCGGTATATGTGATATATCCTGCATCTTATTCGATGAGGAAAGGACCGAGATCCCTTCACCGGGAGTGACTCCTTTAGCAATAACTGGCAGATGCTACACACTCGGTTTGTCTTTTGATTGCTTTTAAGAGTTTTTGCATTGCACAGTGATATATATGATATATCCCGCACCTCATTCGACGAGGAAAGGACCGACGATCCCTTCACCGGGAGTGACTCCTTTAGCAAAACTAGGAAAGCCTCAAAAGCACTCCATTTTGAAAATCATTTGATTCTACAACGATATCAAGTTCATTACGCAATAGGTTTTCAGAAAAACCTGTCGTAGCCCTCCGTCATTTCAGATAAGTACTAGTTAGTATTCGTGCTGCGTTTGTTGACTATGTTAAGGCGTCGTGTGCGGTAGCTAATTAGTGCTTATCTGCATAAGCATATGATGTGATTGGATTAGGGTAGTCGTGCGACTTTGTTGACTATGTTAAGGGTCGTGCGGGTGGGTTTAATTCAATCGGAAATGACGGGTTGAACTTGACTAGCACTTATGATTTGTTGACTATGTTAAGGTCATATAGCTGCTAGGGGCAAAATATTATCGGGAATTTCAAGTGTTGAAATTTGCAATGAGATTGCATACCTTCTATGAGATAGTTGGATCCTGATACCCGCTGCGAGTAAGAGTTACTCCTGGGAGAGTTTTATACATTACAATTAGCCGATCAAGTAGGTGTCTAGAAAGGTGTCAACGAGGTTACGCTTCTGGGAAAACGAGGTTTACATTAACTAGGTTCGTGCGAAAGCACGGGGGACCTCCCTCAAAGTACCGACACTGGCCTGGCTGAAAGATTGGCGAACTTGTAGTGTGTAATTAATCCCGGCTAGTCTTTCCTTTTAGGGTTTGAAGGAAGATTTGATAAAAAGCAGTGGGAGCCATCCTGATTAGATAAAATAATAACCAATCTATTCTTGCAAGAGCGCACGCTGAATGTTTTCTTCTCTCTCTCTCCTGGTAGCGACCATGTCACGCCTTAATCAAGATAATAATACGGAATATTGACCGAACCCGCTTGTTATACTGAGCTGGGGAACGTTGGTCCCGCTCCACCTTATAATTGTTATAAGACAGAGCAGGAAATTAGGGAATACCAGATTTCCCGTGCCGCCCAAACGAAGAGAGTGCATGCTGATGCATCATCTTCGGGTATGTTCATTATACAGAACTGTTTCTCAGTATCCTCCGCATCCATGGTATATGATACCGGATCAGGATCCCAGATATGTAATCTGTTACATAGGGCTACAAAAGGGTAGAAAAACTGAGAACGGGTGATAAGATTCATGAAACAGAAAACGGGGCAAGTGTTGCAGCCAAGTCTGTTGGTCACTGTCACCCTGTATTATCAATACATTAATTCTAAACGAATGTTATTAGATACCGAACCTGATATACAAAATCATATCAGTCTCTTTATTAGTAAAGAAATGATAAAATTTTGTATTGTTGGATAATGTTTTGAACATTTCCTATATCAAAAGTTGATCGGTTCAGGCACGCTATCTAAAAGCATTGACGTTCTAAATCAAACTACAGTTCTTAGTATACAGAACACACACAAGAGGAAAAGTTCAGAAATGAACGAATCCTTCTTGAGGCTTTGTAGACTAGGTCATATCAATGCGACCCGACTAGCTGGAGTTACATAAAGATGCATATTTAAATTAGTTTGAATTTACATCTTGTGAAAATCGCCAGTCATGTCACAAAGATAAGATGACCATAGCCCTGTTTATTGGAAACAGAGAAAGAGTTAATGAACTCTTGGGATGATACATGTTGATGTATGTAAGTCCCCTGTCTACACATGCCAAGACTGGTTCTTTGTACTTCGTTACATTCTCTGATAATCTCTCAAGATTCAGACATATGTTCCTGTTGAAACACAAGTCCGAACCTTTTGAGATATTCACAGAATATAAGCTAGAAGTAGAGAACCAATACGGGTAAAAGTATTATGTCCTTTGATGTGATCAAGGAGGAGAATACTTGAGCACGGAATTCCTGGATTATTCTAAAGGAGAATGAGATTCTCTCTCAGCATTACTCCTCCGTATACACCATAGCACGATGGTATATCGGGGCAGAGCAATCACACCCTATATAATAAGGTGTACTCTGTGATGAGTACTACTGAGTTACCTGTTTTCTTTTGGGAGTTATGCACTTGAGAAGCTGCATACCTATTGAAAAGGGTTCAAATCAAATCAGTTGCCTACCACTCCATATGAGATATGGTATGGGAAGAGCCTATGTCTTAAGCTAGTTAAGATTTGGGGTTGTCCGGCCTATGTCTAAAAGCAAAATCCGGACAAGCTCGAGGCAAGGTCTGTAATGTAGAACTGGAAAGGTTCCAGTTGTACAAACTACAGCATATGATTTGACAGAACCAAAGGATTCAATAGTTACCAACAAACCTTAGCCTCTCCGCCGATCTAGTAAGGTTCCTCACCCGCCTGAGAGATACTTCAGTTTCTCTATGACAGTGGGAGCGAGGATTGCATCATGAGATGATGACCCAACTAGTTTCGAGCTGGCCATCAGGAGTAGGACTCTGTAAGAATGGCTGGATGCTTAGTGATCTGAGATGGAATCCATATACACCAACAAATTATGGACTTTGGTTGCTATATCTGAAGGGTTAAATTCCCATCAGGAGCAAGTATATCTTGAGAAGATTACTTGGTGTACATGGAAGAGTTAAGACTTTCAAAGCTAGACTTGTTAAAGGTTTGCATCATTGACCAGATATGGATCATAATGAAACCTTTTCTAAGGATCTATGCTTAAGTCCATCCAGATCTTACTTGCCACGGCTACAGACCATGACTACGATATCTGGTGGTTGAGTGTCATGACAGCTTTTCTAAATGATGTTTTAGAAGAGAGCGTCTATAAGTACACAGCCAGAGGGCCTCGTAGACAGTGGGAGCAGCGGAAACGTGTGCAAGATGGTTTATGTGATAAAGCAGGCATCGCGGAGTTGGAACATCTGTTTTGATGTATTAGTCAAAGAGTTTGACATCATCAAAATGGGAGATGAACCTTGTATAAACAAAAAGGTAGTAGGGAGTATAGTAACGATCCTCGTAAAGTACGTGGATGACATACTCTAGATAGGGAAGGAGTTTCCTATGCTACGCTCGGTCAATCTCCGCTTATCACAAGGATTCTCCATATAGGATCAAAATGATACCTCCTAAATCCTGGGTTTTGGATCTATGAGATAGATCTAATTGGATGTTAGGATTCTCACTAGTTGTAGTGAGATGGTATCAATCGATCCTGGGGAGAATTACTGGAAGGGTTCCAGAGTGATAAGGACGACTGAAAGTCAGTCGCAGGCATTGTCTTTACCCTCAGTAAAGGGACGGTATGTTGGAAGAGTTCCAAGCTAGATACCGAGGCATACTAGACGATAAAGGCTGGATACATCACTACTTAAGATGCTACCAAAGAGGTTGTCTGGGTGTATATTAGTTCATGAGATGAACTTAGTTCCTCTCATTGTGTGACAATGGAGTTGTGGCGTATGCCAAGGAACGCCAGTCCCATCAGTGATCCAGACATATTCTAAGGCAGTGTCACCTGATCATGGAGATAGTTGATCTCCAGGGTGATCAAGGTTAGGAGAGTAGACTCAGAGGACAGCACGGCGGATCCACTCACAAAGGCCTTTTCCCAGAGAGAGACTTTTATGGGATGGTTGAGTATGAGATACTACAACCACTGCTATAAGATGACCCTAGTGCAAGTGGGAGATTGTTAGTTATATGTATGCCCTAGAGGCCATTACTGTACATTAGATGTATATTGTAGTGGATGCTGGGACATATATAGGGAGGACTTTCTTGCTCGACATGATAGTATGCTATCTGGTTGCTCTTTACCTTAACGTGTACACTGATTGTCTCTCTGTTACATGTTGGTAAAGCCCTTAGGATGTGTACTTGACTACCTGGACTATGATGCGGATCATACTAGTGGGGACATGGTAGTCCGTAAGTACATCCTTCAAGGTCCCTAGTCGTGGGTGTATCGAGACGGGGCATCGATATACCAGAGTAGACTAGCGTATACCTTCTCGACCCATATACAGATGGGCGATGGATGATCCCATATCCATTGGTGTTTGACATCAGAGATGATATACGGGTGCTCAGTGGAGACTGGGTACACTGGACGGACTCGCCGAGAACTCCCAGATGGTATTATACCTTACGTTAGATGGCAGTTCTCTGGTGACACTGGTACAGAGTAGTCTGTTGACCCGAGATCGTCATAGAGTTTTGTGTGGTTCCCACTGTGCTTTGATTTCTATCTTACCACGTCCAAGAGGGCGTGCAAAATGGTGGCTTTTGGGTACAGTCCCGAATCACATGGAGGCAATGAGCGATAGGAGGGGATTCGTCTCTCCCAGTATAGGGAGTTGATGTTGCGCTGTGTTCGATTGGCTATAACCGGAAATCCCTGGCCAGGGTTGATGAGATTTACTGGTAAGTGTTACCTGTAGTTTCTCGAGATGTTATAGACCTCATATCGACACGACTTATCGAGCTATTGGGGTCTGACGTTTACCACCCCTAGGCGAGATATGTGATATATCAGACGATCAGACCGGACTGTACGGTAGTGTTACTGGTTGGATTCACTGGAGTTTGAGCGGGCTTGCTCGTCGATATTCTGATCGCTCAATACCCTGGTGGCCGTTACGTTTAGCAGACCGCTTGCGGCTTATGGGTGCTTGATATGATCATCACCTGCTGCCGGCGTATTGACGAGTCTTTAGAGTCCTACACAGAGGTTTCCTGGCTCAAGCGAAACGAAATAGGAGCGCATATGAGATATGTGCGGGATCGAGAATGATACCAGTATGTGATACTGTATTCGATTCTCGCGATATATAACATTGATCGGTTATATGCGTTATAGCCGGGTTATCGGATCAAGTGTTGATTCGATAAGTTGTTACTATTGATACTAGTCGGTTATGTGCGACATGACCGGATCATTGAATCAATTGTTGATTTAATGATTTAATGTATAATTATATATTTGATATATTACTTTGCATTAACTAGTATTGGTTCACTTTAATAGGATTTTCTCACTTGATGCACATTGTATATGTGATATATTTTTGTGCACCTTTTTGTATCATGTTTGATGATACATGCTCACAAGGGTTTGTGTAAAGATTAAACCATGGTTGTGTAATGGTTAGGGTTTTCTTTTGCTTAATCATTTATTTATTTTGTTTATTTATTTTGCAAAATAAATGAATGGTGGCTTTCTTTGGATGCTAGTTGAAGTTTCATGAAGCTTTGACTATGTGACCATTTTGTCTCATGCTTAACCCTAACCACTTCACTTAACCTTGGTTCATTCTCTACACTTAAAAATGGTAACTATTATGATAAGAATGAATGGGATTATCTTTTCAAGTTAATCTATTTATTCTATCATATTCTTTTCATCATCTTCTTCATCTTCTACTTGAAGAAAAAGCTTGACTTCATCAATGGTGATTGATGAAAAAGAGTGAGAAATCCAAATCTAAAGTGAACCCACCTCCTATTTCTTCATCCTCTACCTCTTGCCAAGTAGTAGTGTGTGTTTTCTTCACAAGTTTCATGACTTGGTGAAGTGGAAGCTTGATCTTGTTATGCCTCGACGTAGATCATCTTCGGCACGAAGCCGACGACCTTGCCCGCTCATTTCTCCGATGAAGCCGACGCTAGAGCCCGGGATTGCATTTGGACAGCGGAGAGGACTTCATCACGGAGCCGTGGAGGTGGAGGACCGGATCTACAAAGGTTGTATTTCCGTTCTTTTAGTTTAGTTGTAAACTAGTTGCTTTGTTCGCCTAAATTTCTAGTTAACGATCTAGTCTAGGGTTTCTCGGCACCGTAAAGTTTGAAACGGGCATGGTTGATGCCTTGTGAGACCTCTTGAGAGTGCCTAGGAACCCTACACTATGGTCTCTGGTACAACACAACTACATTATTTGGTTTTTTAGTAAACACCCCGGCTCACAGCAGAACACAGATATCACAAACGACACTAAAAATACGATATTTCACACAAAACTTAATTTTAAACAATCTAAACTGAAACTAACAAGCTACTCAACACAAAAACTATATAAAGAACAGCCAGAGATCATTACCTAACCAAAAGAACTCAAATATCCAAGCTATCCAAGCTCTTAGGCATCCAAGAGGCAAATCCAAGGAAAAGATGTGATTTTGGTGAGATTTTGTAAAGTTTGTGATGGATTTTTTGAAGTAGGTTCAAGTATTCAGTTTAGAGTTGAGGGAGATAGAGAAATATGAAAGAAATTAAGTGAGAAAGAATGAGTGAGTGTGAGGAAATGAGAGAGAGGTGAGTGTAGGGTGAGAGTGAGATGCGAGTGTATCCTTTGCATTAATTCTCTCATTAATGTATTCATACCATGTCACCATGCCACCTCCTCTCTTCCAAAGAATTATCTCTCTCACTCACAAACAATTATTAGAAGATTAGAGTTAATGTTTAAGCAAGGAATGGATTTAAAGCAAAGGATTAAATTAGGGTTAAGTTGTCATGGTTACTTAAAACTAGATTAGCACAAACAAACTCTCACATTTACGTGCACACGTGCGTGTATGCCCATAACAAATAATATTAAAATAATAATTAAATGTTATAAAATGTGAGGAACCCGAATTGGTAAACTTTTTACAGTAAACCCGCATTACTGTCTAAACTAACACTAACCGAAATCTAAGGCGTTACAATCTTCCCCCTTATAAAAATTCGTCCCCGAATTTAAAATTCTCACTAAGTGTACCTTCAAAGAGATGAGTAAAAAACTCCCAAATCTCGCTCACAGCCCCGCAAGTGACTACCTCACTATACGGCTACATCCTAGAAAACCCTCCACAGATGGCAAGACCCTTGACCGAAGTTTCTTCACCTGCCGAGCCACTAACACAAAAGGCGACCGGTGAACGAAAATATTGCGTCCAAGCTAAATGGTCTGGTGCTAAATCATGTGAGAAAGGTCATGAAGGTATTTGCAAAGTATCGACACAAGGAATACGGGGTGAAAACTCGATAATCTGGGTGGAAGTGCCAAATCAAAGGTAACGGAACTAACTCGCTTAAAGGATCTCAAAAGGACCTACAATCCTGGGATAAGCTCCCCAAAACTCAACACGTCATCCATCGAAAAATCCTTAGGAATACATGATCTCCCTTTGCGAACTCAAGTATGCGACCACCACGGTCGGCATAAGACCTCTGTCTGCACTGGGCCATCCTCATCCTGACCTAAACCAACCGGATCATCTCCGAAGTCTCTAGACTAGCTGGGGACCAAAAATCCTACTCACGCAGAGTCAGAAAAACAGAATGGCGATCGACACAACCAAACAACAAAACCTAAAGGTTGCCAATTGGACTGTCTCCTGATAATAGCTATCGAAGGAGAACCCTAACGATGGCAAGTGACGATCCCAACAGCCAACAACAACAAGTACGTACGCACAAGCATAACCTCCAGAGTCTGTATAGTCCGTTCAACTGACCATCGTCCCCCAGATGGAAAAGCGGAGCTAAACCTCAACCAGTACCCAAGGCTTCCTGAAGCTTCTGCCAACTATGGATAGCGAACATGGTGCCATAACTGGATACAACGCATGAAGGAATTCCGTGCAAACGCACAAACTTAACAAGAGCAACTGAGCAAATTGAGCATAACCGGACAACAAATACACAAATGGAGTCACACCCTGTCTAGACCTGGGTAGACACCACAACGAAATTCATCGAGATCTGCTCCCATTCCCACTCCGGAACGGTTAAAGATTGCAACTCTCCAGACGGTCTTAAGTGCTCAACCTTAGCTCACAACAAGATAGACACCTTGAAACGAAATCCTACATCACTCTTCATCTCTGTCCACCTATAACTATCTCACAAGTAACGTCACAGATTGGTGGAACATGAATGAACACAGAATGCTGACTGATGTGCCTGCTCTAGGATTTCGCGTCTCTACCCAACAGTAACAGGTACACACAAACGCGTCCATAAACGTAACACACCCTAGTCACAAGTCAAGGACTCTGAATCTTTACCCTGCCCAACATGCTCAAGTATCACAGACAACGAGCATCGGTGGGCTGTGCCTCACGAAAACGATTAAGTAAAAGTGGACGGGCGCGGACATGAGAAAGTTGTCCCCTCAGTAGAGGCGAACCTAGCTAAACTCAACGATCGCACAAGAACTGTAAATCTTCATAAGACTGTCTCTGATCTGTACACAACTGGAACAAGCTAACCCCGGGCCTACGACTAAAGCATCAGCTACCACAGTCGCCTTGCTACGGGTAATAAAGGATCTCACAACGCAATCCTCCACAAGCTCCATCCAACGGTGCTATCTCAACAATCAAAACCCGCTGCAGGAAGATGTACATTAAGCTCTGGTGGTCCGTGAAAATCTGACACGACTCTTCACACAAGTAGTGTCCTCGGATCTTCAACGCACGACCACCGCGGCTATCTCCAGATCATGAGTGGGATATCCTGCTCGTACCTCCACCAACTGTCGGGAAGCATAAGCGATAACTCTATAGGGCCACATCAGCGCAAAATCGAGCCCCACTCGCGAAACATCACAGTAAAACAACAAAGTTGCCTGAACCAGCAAGCAAGAAAGAACTGGTGCAGTTGTCAACCGAAACTCCAACTGCTGAAAACTCCGCACACATGCCTCAGTCCAAGAAAAGAACCTCCTTCCCGGTCAGCCCAGTCAACGGTGCAGCGATTCACTAGTAATCCTGCATGAAACGGCGGTAAAACCTGCTAAGCCCAAAGATCTGCGGACCTCCATCCCGTACACAAGTCTGGGCCAAAGCTGTACGGCCTCGATCTGCCTCGGGACCATACAAAAACCGTCTCCCGTAACTACTAGACCTAGGAGTCAACACAATCAAGCCTGAAGGAACACTCCGAGAATTTAGCAAACAGCTCGTGCTCTCCCAGTATCGGCAAAATAAATCCTCAAATACTGCCCACGTTCCTCACGACTCTTGGAATTGACCAGTATGTCTTTAATGACACAACAATAAACTGGTCGAGGAACGGCCTGAAGAAATCTGGTTCATTATATCCACGATTGCTGCTAGGGCATTGGTGAGTCCAACGTCACCACAAAAACACATAAAGCCTGTAGCGCGCACAAAATTAGTCTTCGGAATGTCTACACTCCGAACCCGCAACAATGATGACCTAATCTCAAACAACTTAGCAAATGTCTCGCACTCTGGAGCTGATCGAAGAAATCGTCAATTCGAGGTGAAGGATACCTATCCGCACCGTAAACCGGTTCAATTGATGACCCATCAATACACAACCTCAAACAGTCGTCATTCTCCTTGACGAACAGAAAAGGAGCTCCCCAAAGCAAAACACTCGGACGCATAAGTCCCCCAACAAACAACTCTGCAGCTGATTCTTAAGCTCCCTAAATTCCGCCGGGTCATCTGGAACAACATCGGAAAACTCTCGCACGAAAGGAACCGGGTCCAACCAACCCACTATGGCTCCGGTATCATGAATGAAAGCCAAGAATCCTCGACATCCTCCCCTTAAAAAGCCGACAAGCGAAAAGGCTGAATTCAAGTTGTGAGAGGCGGCACCACTGTCCCTCTGCACAACAAGAACTGAGTCGCCGGGAAAACAAAACCTGACTATTTCCTCACGGCAGTCTACAGATGCCTAGCACGTAGCTAACCATTCCGTGCCCAGGAGAACGTCAAATCCAACGTCTCTAGAAGGATCACAACGACGGATGAATCTATATCTCCTACCCGATTGGCACACGACTGAAACGCGTGTCGCGCAACAAAAGAATCGCTGACAGAAGTTAACACAAAAATGGCCTGATCTAGCTAACACGACTCTCGGCCCAACCAAGGCACAAAGTGTGTAAAACAACAAGTGCATAGATCCCGAGCAAAACCAACATATGAATCAAAAGAACATACAAATTAAGAATACCTGAAAACTCTGCATTGGACGCCCGTGCGTCCCGATGAGTAGAAGCAAACTGTCATGCCTGCCTTCTACCTGGAACTGTCAGAACTCTTTCTCTGCCAGACCGTTCTCACGGAACCAACCCTCCACGACCATGACCTCTCTGAACATGGGTCTGACGCGGTACTAAGGAACAATCCCTGATGTGGTGATGAAGGCTCCCGCATCGAAAACATCTATACGATGGCTGCTGACCCTCCTGGGGATGAGAGCTGAACGACTGTCCTCGTCCCAAGCCTCTGCTACTCCCGCGACGGTCACGAAATCTGTCTCGATGCCTAAGCCTCTGTCTCTGGGCTGGTACACCTGTACGAGCCCTCCTATGTTCCGGAACTCCCAAAGTCTCGAAAAGACGCTCCTCGTCAAAACGGGCTGCGTCCACTGGTGCTGTGTGAGTAACACGATGTGAGTGCTGACTGCAAGGAACAACTAGGTAACTGGGGTGACAAATTCCTATCGCTGTGCTCGAATGTCCTCTACCAAAGAACTTATCGTCTGGCACAAGTCCTGCATCTCTGCCACAAGCCTATCAATACGATCTATCGAAAGCGGATCCATCTGCTCCGATGCAACGAGCGTGCCATCCTGGTCAGTCCTCGTCCCACACGAGTCAACTCCGACCTCGGCCCTCGCGGTATCACTCTGAGTCCTCATAGTCATCGGCGACAAAGCCTAAAATGGAAATAGGATTTGATAAGAACACGGAAATCGAATCACAAGGATATGTATCATCGAGAAAGAAATTTCAAGCAGTTTGTACTTAGCTCACTTTAGGCGGAGTACCGCATCGTGAGTAGGCCGCGGACATACACACCCTACGTTACTCTGCTTAAGCTACCTACTCCATCATACCAAGGTCATCCTATACTCCGAAAGGTAAAACCTAACGCTCTGATACCAACTTTGTCACGACCCGAAAATGGCACGTGATGGCCCTTAAACTACGCAACGTCTACAGGCGTAACGCAATTTAAGTAAGCCGAAAACCCAGCAATCTAAACCATCAAAAGTAGTAAGAAAGTGATAATAGCATTTTCAAAACCTTTGAAATCTCAACCCAAATTCTTTAAAGTCCAACTTTTCTTCCTTTAAAATTTTGGCAGCACCTCCTTTGTAGAACAAGCCCCCAAAAATTGGTACAACATAATATAAGTAAAAGTATCCCAAACGGGAGAAAAATCTAAGCCCAACGGCGGAAAACAACCACCACAACAGATATACGACGCCGTAGCGAAGAAAGAGACGATATGAATAAAACTGCAAAAAAAACCTCCAAGTCACAAAATAATACACAATATCGTCCTCACATCAAGTCCCTAAATCATACAAGATAAAGGTAGATGAAGAGTACATGATACAACGAATATACAACAAGCAACATCGGATAACCGCAAAACCTACCTAAGCAAAACTGCACACTGTCAGGCGAAGTGGTATCCAGAGCAAAAGATGATACGACGGATGAAAATAGCCCTGCCTCTGACTATCCTGAGGAACACCAGCAAAACACTGTGGCACAACGGAGGTGAGTTGCCAACTCGTGAATAGTAAAATAACATATGCAGGTAATCGCGAGTATGCACGTACAGCGCGAATCTAACATAAGCATCTATTAGCAATGAATGGTCATATGTAATGCATACGTCATGAAAGGTACGCTAGCAGGTACAACTAATACATGAACAATAATATGACAATATGTATGCGACCATCATGTAAGGTACTCTATCAGGTACTGCTAGTACATGAAGCAATGCATATAAAACAAAATATGTAAATGCAACAGTCATGGAAGGTACTCTATCAGGTACTACGAATACATGAAACAGTGCATAAACAATAAATGTGGAGCATGGAATAAAACATGTCATTTCCATGGAAATCCTAACCTCGTGGTAGGACCAAAATCCAACAAGACAATCCAAATCCCAATTTCCACAAATCAGCCCCCAAATTGGCTCTCATATCATGTAAGTTTCATATATCCTGAATGTCCAACATTAAGTATATCTCATATATCCCGAATGTACAACATCAGTATATCCCACATATCCTGTGTATACAGTATCAGTATATCCCACATATCCTGTGTGTACAATATCAGTATCATGTAAGTTTCATATAAGGTGAGTCTCTAATATCGACACCAAAAATATCATGAAACAAGTGTCAAGCATCGACACCAAAATACTGATCTATCAGGTGTTGTCATCACGACTGGCCCCCTGATAGGTACGTATCATACGCTATACCGAAAGCTCGAGTGCCTTGCTCTGACCCTCGCCTTTCGACGTATCCATACGTACATGACTCCCCTCGGTATCTCCATGTTCACACTAGAATATTACATTTAATACCGCCCATTCTTAGGCTCGTTTGTTTATAGGTAGGTGCTTTTAATCCGTGTTTTCTATATATTTACAGTCTACAGGTTCCTAGTCCAAAATAACGCAAATGATACAAAATCTCCACTGTTACGCCAAAATCCAGAACATCTGTTAAAAGCCGGGTTCCGATCATCCGTATCTGTCCAGTGCCGCGTACCAGTTCCAGAGACAAGACAAATGACAGTGGTCATTCATGTCTCGGACAAGCACAAAGCACGAGAGGGGTAGCACAAAGCACGAGGGGGGCGGCACAATAATCAATGGGTGCGCGGAGCTCGAGGGAGAAAGGTTAAATCAATCAAAAGTGAAGCTATGTTTGGACTGTGCAGATCTGAAGAAATTATGAAGGCATTTTGCAATTTGGGACATGTAGAACATCATAAGATAGAAACACAAGGAAACCCAGAAAATCCGAGATCCTAATTCCACAAAACTGAGGCGGAACCGCCGCCAAATGTGGGTTTTCGCGGCGGATCCGCCGCGGTTTCATATCATCATATGACCAAATTTTAAGGTTAGTTTGGTAACTTCATTTGGGGCAGAAATGTTGCCCTAGGGTTTCAGCATGCAGCCTATAAATAGCCCAGTTTTGTGCCAAGCCAAGGGTCTTCTTCATGTCTTCTTTCCCATCTCTTTTTGTTAGGATTTAGCTTAGCTTCTTCTTCTTCTTCATGCCTTCCTCTATTAAAATGTAGTGAGAACATTGAGTGGAGGATGAAATGAAGATGAGGGTTATTTTTATCTTGTCTCTTTTATTTATTGTCTTGTAATTTTATTACCTTGTATTGTAATTTCAATTCTTGTTGTTAATTAGTTGTTGTTATTTCTTTTCTTGTTCTCTTTTCTTTTCTTCTTTTATCCGTATTTTCAAGCGATGATACTCGACGGAGTTCCTTGCTAAGGTGAGGACCCCAGAGTTAGCTTGCTTCACTTGTAAAACCGTATTTTCCTTTCCTTTCTTCCTTCTTGTTTTCTTTTCTTTACTTTTATGATGTGTGAATAATTTCCCTCTTGTTAAGGCTAAGGAAGGTGGTTGTAACGTTTTAAAAATAATTAAATAAATAATTAAATGAATAAAATTGTTAAGTGAATTTTTTGATTTTCGGTAAAGTAAAATGTATTTTTCGTAAAACTAAACCGTGATTGTTTTTCATTATAATTTCAGAAATACCTATTTTAATTATGTAATTACTAGTAAATAGTGTTTATTTAGCCACTTATAAATTTGTAGTTTAATTAAATATTTTTCCTAAATTAATTATTTTAAATATTAATATAAGCTTTATTTTTACACTAAATTAGTGTAAATTACAAATTTGGATGGTTTTAATTTGTAAAAATGAACCATGGCATATTAGAATTTAGTGTGTATCATGAAAAATTTATTTGCAAATTTTTCCAAAGTTCTAGAGTTTTCTTGGGTTGTTTTAGTAAAGAAATAAAAGAAAATGAATATATTCATGAAAAGACATTAAATGAGATATCAAGTGATGAAACTTCTACACAATTCCTCACTCTTTTGCTTCTCTCCCCTCACTCCCTCTCATGGCCGGCCACACCCCCATGGCAGCGCCCCCCCCCCCCATTTTTTAATTTTTATTTTAACTCAAAAAATCCTCCAAAATTCAATAAAAATTGCACAAAATCCTAATAAATTCCAACCCTTTATTCTTTGCTCTTCTTTACATGGATTTTGGAGTGGGAAAGCATGCATTTTGGAGGCTCATTTTCATGTTTGGACTTTAGGTTTTGGAGGTATAAATCTTTCTCTTTTGATTTATTTCTATTAGATGTTTCTTTTAAAGCATAATTAGATTTATTAAATTAATTCTACTTGCAAATTTTAAAATTCAAGTTAGGGTTTGAAAAATCAAGTTGTGATTTTTATTAATTAATTAGGGTTATAATAACTAGTTTAACATTTTTAGAAGTCGAAATTCTTGTATGGATGATATATTGTAAATTGTTATCCAAAATTGATTTAATTATGTTATTTAGCTAACTAGTTTTTTTTTATAAAATGTATTTGTGGGTAATATAAAATTCTAATTAAGGTTGATATCATTAGATTGTAGTTTTAGTGAGAATATTAGCATGTTAATGGAAAGAAAAACTTAGTTTGATCACTAGTTTCTTTTGGTAATTGGAAAATACTAATAAAATGCTATTTTTGTAAACTAGATTTTGGAAATTCCTAAATAAATGAGATTAAAAATATAATTATGGTTTCATTATATCATTATCATCATGAATTGTAGTTTAATACATTAATTCATGCAAAATCAAGTTTTTTTGTGGAATTGTGACATTTTGCTTGTAAAATGTTGAAAATTGCTAATGGTTGCAAACTAGAAATTTCAAATTAATACAAATTTGTGTAATAAAAATATAGTAATGGGTTGTATAGTCTAGTTATGCTATTTAATGAGTTTTATGACCATTGGTTTCATTTAAATGTCAAGTTTTGAAGAAAAACGGTAAATTGACATTTTCGGGTTTTACGAAATTGGACGGTTTGATCGATTTTTAGGGTTTCGATGGATTTAAGCATGTTATATATTATAAGTAACGAGTTTTAAAACTTTGAGTTATTTGTTGATGTTATCTCGATCCATCGGAGTTTGTACGCCGATATCGAGCGATATTTGGTTCTTTTGCGTGGACGGGACATAGGTTTTAACCTATGTTTGTTCCTTGCGTCGTTTTGACTTTTGTTTGTGATTCAGTTTACGATACTATTTATATGTTTGCGTTTAGGTACCCTTCACGTGGACTGCGGGCGATGAAGAGGAGGATGGCGACACCGTCTTCGGCAGACATGGACCAGGTGAGTAGATGCATATCTACGGGGGGAAGTCGGGTGGATGGCATTTAGCACCCCCGCAACGTAATATAGGAATAGTACTTATTGACATTAGGAAGCCAGATGTGACCCTAGATTCTTAATGAGTAGGACCCTAGTAATGACCCTAGGCTAGACTAGACTGATTTAGGAAGACCATATCAGAATATGAATATCTTGGAAGAGGTTCGTAGGTTTCAGGTAGAAACACACACACGCACACACTGAAACTCGACATGGTGTATACGTGTATGTGTGTATATATATAGGACTAGGTATAGGTATATGTATATATATATACAACATGGATATGGGATACACTGATGTGATATGATACACGGGAATGAAACAGTATAACTGGGCTTGATGCTATGATTCTTGGCTATGCAGTCGTATTAAAATGTTAGCGGATCATTAGAAAATGATAATGAACAGGTATACATAAATTATAATGGGTAGTGATGATATTGAGGTACATGGGACTCTAAAATAGAACCCGAACTGTAACTTGTGACTGATCGCGATATGATATATGTATGACTTGATTACGACATCATATAGGTGTGACCTGATGTCGATATCATATAGGTGTGACTTGATGACGATATGATATCAGTATGACTTAATCACAATATGATACATATGACATGATATTTCTGAGGATAAATTAATGAGGTATATTCATGATGGCAATGTTATATAATTGATGTATGCGATTACAGCATAGCACCTTGATCATGACATGTGTTGATGATGATATTATACGAATAATGAGATACGTAGGTGATATTTGACACGTACCCCGATATTGGGATGCCGTACGATGGATTTTACCGTATGAGGCATAGATGTGATGATTGATCCGCACTCATGATTTGAGGAAGTCGTACTATGTACGTGACGCTATTGAGGCGGGATCGCCGACTATAAGAGATATGGACTCAGACTTTAGGTGTACTCCTACTTCTTATCGATTAGTTCTTAGGTTTAGTTTTCCTTAGGGGGTTAGATGGACACTAGTTTAGGTTCAAGCCTTATAGTGGTAGTTGTATTTGTATATCAAATAGGTGGGTAACACACATCTGTCTTTACTTTCATACCGTAATCATAATGTGCATGTTCATATATATGTTTCTATAATCAGCATAAAACTTTGCCTGTTAGGACACCAGCACCATTACCGATGATGCGCATATTCCACGCACACTTATTTGCCGGCTCACACACATCATCATCGGTAATTGCTATGTCACGTACACTCTAGATCATATTATCTTTTATTGATAGAATCAGTTAACAACTAGACCGATATAATATTGTGATTACTCTATGATGTTAATATAGACATGGTATTTATTACTTAGACATTCATGCATTCATATTTTCATGTTATCATGCAGTATTATGGGCATATGCCGACACTTATCATATACTTACTCATGATTTTGAGATTTGGGTTTCTATGAGATTTCTGGATTTTTGGGGAAAACCGCAAGAATATATAAAAACTTCTCTCTCTCTCCTCCTCTCTTTTTAAAACATAAGATGCGGTTTTCTCGTGATGTATGTGTCGTCCACCATGAGATTTCATGTTTTCTGATGGATTTCGAGACCCGATTCGAGGAGTGGATGAACCGTCTCGGGTACATGGTGGGCCCGGTATGGTACCCCGGGGCAAGAAGATTGAGTTGTAGACGATGAGCCTGGCAGGGGAAGGCTACCTACCGGTGATGTCTGGCGCGGCGGATATCCAGAGGATACCGACCGTTGTCGTGAGATTTGATGATATGGGCCGATCCGGACTGACGGAGCCCGAGATATTGAGACTATGAGACATTGAGATTATGAGGTATTGAGACTTGAGATTTACATGTTTTGTGTCGATGCTTGACACGGATTTCATGGATTTCATTGTTTATATTTCAGATTCCTATACACATTTTACAATGATAACAGCTAAAGATTTCTTATACAGATATATATCTGGATTTCAGGATTGATTATTTTACATTCATGGTGCATGCATATCCATTCATATGACATAGTATTATATGAGGCACTGACACGAGCACGGAGTATCTGCATTTACACGTAGTATTTCCCTGCTATTACTAGATGATTGGGATATAGTAGTGTATTATTATGACCTAGGATAGCGTCGTGCATTCGATTTCTTTTCGTAGATGTCTTCTACTCACGAGTTGGCAACTCACCCCCATTGTGCCAAATTTTATTACAGGTTCGATGTACAGCTTTCCATGGCAGTTGCTGGCACATCATTTCATTCTGGGTGATTTGCACGGTAGGTTGGTTCACTTGTATCTGAACCACCATTGTACTTTTATTCTTTCATTTGTATCTAGTAAGCACCATCAACCATACTTGTATTACTTGATAAGTTTATTGGACCAGTTATTTATTTCGACCTTAGAGTCGCGCATGTTTTATTCTGATTTGGTGGATTGTTTTCTTTTGAGTTTTTGAGCCTCGCCCTTTGGCGTTGTATATTATTGTGCTTGTTGTGGTTGTTTCCGCCTGTTGGCGTTGAGCTAGCTCCCATTTGGGGATGCTTTTTATTGTTTATGTATATTGTACTTGTTGTACCCGTTTGGGACCAGTTTTTACAGAGGAGACTCTGCCGAAATTTTTGGGAAAATTTGCTGATACTTTTAAACTTGTTTTTCTTCATGTTTTGTTTTACTTCTTCTTCTTTTATATGGTTTAGATTTCTGGGCTTCGGCTTACATAGGTTACGTTGCGCCTCTAGACGCTTCGTAATCTAAGTGCCGGTCACGTTCCGTACTTTCGGGTCGTGACAGTGGTATGAGCGACGGAGAAATCCATTGTGCTTCTCTTCGCCAAACATCTTGAAACGAACCCCGACCAAACAAACGCAACCCCCTCGCTTAGGCGCGCTATACGTGACATGTATCCGCGACCTAAGTCGAGAAGTCCTTTAAGCGCACTACAACGTAACATGTAGTTGTGACTTAATTGGATACATAGTTGCGTGTGTTTGGCCGAGGGTTGGAAATAAGCGTATTTAGCGGACGGACAAGGGGCACTAGGAATGGATTTAGCGTTGGAAAGCTTGCTTAAACTCGTAAATCCCATTCCTATGTTCTCCTAATCCCCGCTACTTTCGATTATCCCAACATCATCTTAAGAATGGCAAAAGATAAGTATAAGACTAATCCTAACTCTACTAACCAACCTTAACCTTAACATGCTTACTTGAACATAAATACGAACACTTAGGATAGAATTGAACAAACATATACACAAGCTTTATTGACTCGTCTAAAACTCGAACGGACATACAACCATCTCCCTGTTGATCGACCCGTACTCAACCGGCTAGCTGCATAGCGACACCGTCCTGATCGCGGTTATAACTTTAGAACTTTGAACATCCGACACGCTAAAAGTGTGCGATCAAATGGCGCCATTGCCGGGGAGACGGTAGCGTATTTTCTTTCGTGTTATTCGGGTTAATATTCTTTTTGTGTATATTTGTAAATAAAAAAATAAAATCTTTTTTTTATTTTTGATAATTTTTGTGTGCAAGTCTGCAGGATAATCTGGAGCAAGTACAGTAATCCAAAAAGAAAACAGAGCATTTTATTTTGGAGTGGAGATCAAGGGGGTTGCAGGGAACCAAATTTCAGGCGCCATCTCATCAATTTGACCGCGGAACCGCGGTCAAAGAGGGGCTTTGGCGGCGGTTCCGCGGCTGTATTGAGGCCTCAGTGCCCCAATTGTTTTATGCCCCTTCTCTGTCCTTTTATCTTCTCTGTGATTTCCACTATACTGTATTTTCTGCAGGTTTCTTTGCACAGATTGCATAGCCGCCAAATAAATTTTTGTTGTTTTAGATTTTGTTTGTTTACCGCTTTGCATATATTAATACGGACATTAAGGGGCCATAACACCAATTCAGATTCGGTGGGGATTTCATCACCCTTCCTAAGACCCCACAAATCACTAATTGCATATGCATTACCTTGAGCTAATAAAAAAATATCTAGACCAAACCTATAAGGACTGTCGCGCTCAATTAGGACAAGTGAAGGTTGCGGGGAATCGGTCGTTTATCTAAACTTGACTTTGTGGTGCCTAGGCTAGACAAGTGAGGAGGTAATTTTAAAAGGCCCGTCTCACGGTGATTCGTGAGCGGAACCCTCCTTACCTCACTTGTGCTTACCTGGCCACAATTGGCAGTGAAGAGGCGATTCGAGGGTTATCTTGCAACTTGTCGCTTGGAAGTCTAGGAGCGGTCTTGTTGGACTTTGAAGACCCTAGCTCTAGGTGTGTTTGTGCATATTGTGATTGTGATTGTGCTTGTATAAAGTTTAGTTCGATAATTCCGTATTCTTTTAAAAACAAACAATTTCAAAACTCCAAAAACAAACTTTTTTTTCTTTTAATAAAAAAAAAATAAAAAAATCCACATTCTTTTTCCTCTTTTTTCTTCTCTTCATATCATGGGTACTCCACCTAGAAAAACTCTTACCGAACTTTGGTACCCATAACCAGACATTAGCTCATACGGTTCTTACTTTGGCCGAACTTCCAACGACCCCTCCATGCCCAAAATCTCTTTGAAAGATCGGATAGACACGTCTAGGACGAACAATTTGACTCCGCAATCCACTTCGTATCAACCATTTCAAACATTCACCCCTTCTTACGTTGATACTCATTTTTTAAGTGCGGTTGAAACTCCGAAATCATTGTCTATTGCTGAACATATTGAACAATCTCGTAGCCGATCTTTCACTCCTTTCACCACTACGACTTCTTTTGATCAACAATACCATTCACCTTCTTATCCAAACGTTCAACATCATCCTGTCCAATCATTCAATTCCTACCAGTCCTACCCGACTTTTACACCGTCCCTAGACATTACTTCTGAACCGTCATTTGGGAGTTTCCACTACCAAAACAACTTTGAATCTTTGACTGAAACCCCTTCACAACCCATGTCTAGTCTAGAACAGTCATTGGAAGACTTTAGGGTAGCGTCGTACCAACAGATGATGGATTTGAATGCATCCATGGCCACCCTCATGCAACCTACTTACCCGGTATCTAGTTTCCAACTAGCTCCACATTTTCCAATGTATGATGAGGCGGTAGGACAGGCTGTGAATTTGAGTGGAGAGAGTAAGCCGTACACCCTTCCAAATCATACCTACCCATCCTAAATTGAATCCCACAACTCCTGTTCTGAAAGTGTATCAAGTGTTCCAAACGATTCACTAATTAAAGATAGAAGGATTAGTGAGTTGTGTGACTTTGTAGTGTTTGATTTACCCGATTGTGAAGGGTCCCTTTTGTAAGTCCACGTTGCCTACCCCGGTGCTTGCGGGGAGGCGGAAACGGTATAAAAATCTGATTTTTAGCACTCAAGGCAACATGGACTAACTAAAGGAGGATTTTCGCTAAACAAAAACTAACTACAAAGCTAACTAGTTTTAGCTACATGGAAGAAAGGTTATACCTAGGGCTTTATGTCCTTCTCTCCTTGCTCCTTGGAGTGAACGGAAGTGATCTCCTTGTCGTCTTCTCTAGTCGAAGAAGGATCCACCCGAGAGCCTCAACCTTTGGCTTCAACTTCAAGCTAGAAGTAACTAAGATGCTAGAAGTGTTAGTTATATGTATGCCCTAGAGGCCATTACTGTACATACGATGTATATTGTAGTGGATGCTAGGACATATATAGGGAGGACTTTCTTGCTCGACATGATAGTATGCTATCTGGTTGTACTTTATCTTAACATGTACTCTGATTGTCTCTATGTTACATGTTGATAAAGCCCTTAGGATATGTACTCGACTACTGGGACTATGATGAGATCATACTAGTGGGGCCACGGTAGTCGGTGAGTACATCCTATAACTGTTCCGAGTCGAGGGTGTATCGAGACAGGGCATCGATGCACCAGAGTAGACTAGCGTATACGCATCTTGACCCATAAGATGGGCGATGGATGATCCCATATCCATCGGTGTTTGACATCAAGGATGGTGTACGGGTGCTCAGTGGAGACTGGGTACACTGGACGGACTCGCCGAGAACTCCCAGATGGTATTATACCATACGTCAGATGGCAGTTCTCCGGTGACACTGGTACAGAGTAGTCTGTTGACCCGAGATCGTCATAGAGTCTTGTGTGATTCCCACTGTGCTTTGATTTCCATCATACCACGTCCAAGAGGGCATGCAAAAAGGTGACTTTTGGGTACAGTCCCGAATCACATGGAGGCAATGAGCGATAGGAGGGGATTCGTCTCTCCCGGTATTGGGAGTTGATATTGTGCTGTGTTCGATTGGCTATAACTGGAAATCCCTGGCCAGGGTTGCTGAGATTTACTGGTAAGTGTTATCAGTAGTTTCTCGAACTGTTATAGACCTCATATCGACACGACTTATCGAGCTACTGGGGTCTGACGTTTACCACCCCTAGGCGAGATATGCAACATATCAGACGACGAGACCGGACTGTACGGGAGTGTTACTGTTTGGATTCACAGGAGAATGTACAGGCTTGCTTGTTGATCTTCTGAGCGCTCAATACCTGGGTAGCTGTTATGTTTAGCTGACCGCTTGCAGCTTGTGGGTGTTTGATATGATCATCACCTACTGCCGGCGTATTGACGATTCTTTAGAGTCCTACACAGAGGTTTCTTGACTCAGGCAAAACGGAGTAGGGGCACATATGTGATATGTGCGGGACCGAGGATAATGCGATATGTTATACCGTATTCTATTCTCGCGATATTTGATATCAGCCGGGTCATCGGATCAAGTGTTGATTCGATGAATCGGTACGGATAAATATTAGCCGGTTATATGCGATATAGTCGGATTGTCGGATCAAATGTTGATTCGATAATTTAATGTATAATAATATATATGATATATTAAATTGCATTAACTAATATTTGCTCACTAAAAGATTCTTTTTCTCACTCGGGTAATACATTGATATATATGCGATATATGCTAAATGTATTATTTTATTTTGTTACGATAAATATTATATATGTGATATATAATATTGTAACATGATATGATAACTAATGCAACTTGTTTAGTGGAGTTTAAACATGATTAAGGTTTGGATTAGGGTTAAGCTTTCTAGATGTTTCTAGAAGCTTTTCTTTTTGTCATGATAAAGATATTTTCAAGTGAGTCATGCTTTAACCCAACCCAAACCTAACCCTAGTTAATTCTCTACAAAGGTTCACTTGACCATGGTTGCATAATTCTATCATATAATTCTTTTCCTATTCATCACAAAAAGGATTCTAACATTGTTCATCTTCTTCCTCCTTCATTCTTTCATGAAAAGCTTACTAGTTTTTCAAAAGGTGATGAATAAATATGAGAAAAAGATAAATAAAGAGAGCAAAAATCCTACTTCATCATCCTCATCTTCCCTTGCCATTTAGATGAGGGTGTTCACATCATTTCATGAGTGTTAGCTTGTGTTAACGGAACTTCAAGGTAGATCATCTTAGTATCGAAGATCGGAAGCAAAGGTTGCATCTTTCTCTTCGTGGAACCTCTCGATAGTCCGGATCCCGATGCTCGCAGCGAAGGGACCACAACACGGAGCATATGAAGTGAAGGACCGGATCTACAAAGGTTGTAATCCCTCTCACTTAGTGTTAAAGTGTTTAGCATACTTGTTTTCGCCTAATCTCTAGTTTAAAGTTCCGTATTCGGGTTGTTCGGCACGGCTAAATTTTTAATCGGGCATGGTTGATGCCTTGTAGACCCTTGTGCGCGTGCCCAGCAACCCTACAGTGGTATCAGAGCCAAGCTAGAGCTTTAGGCGAAGTTTAGACGAAGTTTGAAGTCCGATCGAACCCGGAAAACCCGAACAAACCCCTTCTCTGGAAATTTTCTGAATGTTTGGATTTTTGCAAATTAAAAATTGCCAAAAAATTCAGCAGGGAATTTTATGAGATACTGTGAAGCACGTGGTTTTAACTCGACAAGTGAGGCGCGGAACCGCGGCCTATCCCTGGGATTCGCGGCGGTTCCGCGGCCATTTGGCTGAGTTACACCACGTGGCTTACACAGTAATTCTTGTCTTGAAGTGCTGAGTCTTCTGGAAATTTTTATTTTTACTCAACAGTTGAGTTTTTCTGGGGTTGTTTTGGGGATTCAATTATTCGATCGGATTGTCTAATTTTGTCTATGTGTTTTGTCCGGATAACTTTTAGAAACTGTTAAAAAGTTCGAACGGATATCAATAACTCACTTTTTCCCCTGTCGGAATTTTTTTTCAAAAGTTGGATTTTTTCCTCGTGTTTAAGAACGTTCTAAGTCGTGCAAGTAACGCAGTGGACCCTCTAGAAGACAACAAACCTTAACTCGATTATGTGACCGTCTTGAACTGCCTTTTGAACCTTAGGGTTTGGGGCAGTACGGCGTGCCACATGTGAGGCGTTGGCTTGACCCTTCTACGGCTGGACCATTAGTACTGTGGCATGTGATGGATGTTTTTAAACTGATTTCAAGTCTGAGATATATTGGGGAAATCTTGGGTGTTTGATTATTCGATCGGAAAGTTTAACATTGTCTATTTATCTGTAATGTGATACAATATTTGGAATCCACAAGAAGTTATGAGATAACTAATTTGAATATTATAAACATAGCAGTTTAGTCTCAGATGATCGGTTGCCACGGAATTTTGATGCGATCAAAAGTCCGTCGCAATCACGTAGCGTACGCGGATACTCGCCGGGTAAACTTAATAGACAGCCACACCCCATAGCCCCGACCAAGTGACTGTAGGAGAACCCCGTCGCCGAAAGCATCCGTTCGGGTGCTCGCGGCAGCGGTGTTCCGCCTTAGTGCACTTCGTCGATGGCATCTGGGGGTGCGGCCGTCTACTAAAGTTTGCGACGAGCATTCGATCTGAATATCGGGAATCTTGTTGAATTCCCCGACTTGATATTGAAAAGAGTTTTCGATAATGAGACTAAAATGCGGGGTTTATAATTGTTAGGCATGCGATGTCTAAGGAATTCATTTGGTTAGGCATGCGATGTTTAAAGAGGTTGCGGATTCCAACTGTTGTAGTTTTACACTTTCTTTTCTGTGACCGTAAGCGTAGTATGTGGTGTATCGCCGGCTTCGTTGCTATACATCAACGACAATCGGGATACGCATACTTGCTTACGTTGATGATATGAGATATTATGTGTTGCTGTGATATGTTGTATTGGATCGTCGCGTTTGAATAGCCGGGGTTTTATGTGAGATGAGAGTTTTTTCTTTTTCATTCATGTAAAATTCATTTGTATGTAATATTCTTTTATTGGGGCACTTCCAGGTTGCGGAAGATGTCACCGTTGTATATTATTTACTTTTCCGCATTAGGTAGACCCAAGGCGGGGAGCAAAAGTAACCGGGTTCTAGGGTCCAGTGGGAGACCATCTCGAGGAGTCGAGACCGGGTCTCCTAACCCTAGAATTGGCAGTGTTACTTGCCGCTCTCGTAGGGGTCTAGGGATGTGGGTTTGGCTATTCATCGCGACCGTGGAATCCGTGTTTTATACAGGCTCGTATTGAAAACACGGACATCTTAGTATATCCAATATTTCATATATGTTCTTCTGCTGCAATGTTCTGTGATGAGATTATATTACTGCCTGAGACGAATGTTTATATTATATATATGAGATATATGTTATATTGCAGATTTCGTTTCAAAAGAGATGCTTGTGAAGCATAATAAAATGGGACTTCATTAATGAGATTAATGAAATAAAAGAAACCTAAGATGTTGTAGAAACTTGTTTATAAAAACTGGTAGCTCTAGTTCTTGCTTTGCATAGCGGTGTTCCTTGTAGAACATCCAGCACCTTATTCGATAAGGAAAGGACCGAGATCCCTTCACCGGGAGTGACTCCTTTAGCAATAACTGGCACATGCTACAAACTCGGTTTGTCTTTTGATTGCTTCTATAGTTTCTGCTTTGCACAGTGGTATATATGATATATCCTGCACCTTATTCGATGAGGAAAGGGCCGACGATCCCTTCACCGGGAGTGACCCCTTTAGCAAAACTTGAAAAGCCTCAAAAGCACTCCATTTAAAATCACTCGATTCTACAACGATATCAAGTTCATTACGCAAAGGGTTTTCTTAAAAACCTGTCGTAGCCCTCCGTCATTTCAGATAAATACTGGTTAGTATTCGTGCTGCGTTTGTTGACCTCTGTCAAGGCGTAGTGTGCGGTAGCTGATTAGTGCTTATCTGTATAAGCATATGATGTGATTGATTTAGGGTAGTCGTGCGACCTTGTTGACCTCTGTCAAGGGTCGTGCGGGTGGATTTACTTCAATCAGGAAATGACGGGTTGAACTTGACTAGCAGCCTATGGTTTGTTGACCTCTGTCAAGGTCATAGGACGCCTGGGGCAAAATATTATTGGGATTTTCAAGTGTTGAAATTTGCAATGAGATTGCATACCTTCTATAAGATAGTTGGATCCCGATACCCGCTGCGAGTAAGAGTTACTCCTGGGAGAGTTTTACACATTACAATTAGCCGATCAAGTAGGTGTCTAGAAAGGTGTTAACGGGGTTACACCTCTGGGAAAATGAGGTTTACATTAATTAGATTCGTGCGAAAGCACGGGGGACCTCCCTCAAAGTACCGACACTGGCCTGGCTGAAAGATTGGCGAACTTGTAGCGTGTAATTAATCCCGGCTAGTCTTTCCTTTTAGGGTTTGAAGGAAGATTTGACTAAAACAGTGGGAGACATCCTGATTAGATATATTATATAACCAATCTAATCTTGCAAGAGCATACGCTGAGTGTTTTCTTCTCTCTCTCTCTCCAGGTAGCGACCATATCACGCCTTAATCAAGATAATAAAACGGATATATTGACCGAACCCGCTTGTTATACTGAGCTGGGGAACGTTGGTCCCGCTCCAACTTATAATTGTTATAAGACAGAGCAGGAAATTGGGGAATACCAGATTTCCCGTGCCGCCCAAACGAAGAAAGTGCATGCTGATGCATCATCTTCGGGTGTGTTCATTACACAGAACTGTTTCTCAGTATCCTTTACGTCCTGGGTATGTGATACCGGATCAGGATCCCGCATATGTAATCTGTTACATGGGCTACAGATAGGTAGAGAACTGAGAACGGGTGATAAGTTTCATGAGACAGAAAACGGTGCAAGTGTTGCAGCCAAGTCTGTTGGTCACTATCACCCTGTATTACCAGAATACATTGATTCTGAACGGATGTTATTAGATACCGAACCTGATATACAACATCATATCAGTCTCTTTATTAGTAAAGAAAGGATATAATTTTGTATTGTTGGATAATGTTTTGAACATTTCCTATATCAAGAGTTGATCGGTTCAGGCACGTTATCTAAAAGCATTGACGTTCTAAATCAAACTACAGTTCTTAGTATACGGAACACACACAAGAGGAAGAGTTCAGAAATGAACGAATCCTTCTTGAGGTATTGTAGACTAGGTCATATCAATGCGACCCGACAGGCTGAAGTTACATATAGATGCATATTTAAATTAGTTTGAATTTACATCTTGTGAAACTTGCCAGTCATGTCACAAAGATAAGATGACCACAGCTCTGTTTGTTGGAAACAGAGAAAGAGTTAGTGAACTTTTGGGATTGATACATGCTGATGTATGAAAGTCCCCTGTCTACATATGCCAAGATCGGTTCTTGATACTTCTTTACATTCTCTGATAATCTCTCAAGATTCAGACATATGTTCCTGCTGAAACACAAGTCCGAAGCTTTTGAGATATTCACAGAATATAAGTTAGAAGTAGAGAACCAAAATACGGGTATAAGTATTATGTCCTTTGATGAGATCAAGGTGGAGAATACTTGAGCACGGAATTCCTGGACTATTCTAAAGGAGAATGAGATTCTCTCTCGGCATTACTCCTCCGGATACACCATAGCACGATGGTATATCGGGGCGGAACAATCACACCCTATATGATATGGTGTGCTCTATGATGAGTACTACTGAGTTTCTTATTTCCTTTTGGGAGTTATGCACTTGAGAAGCTGCATACCTATTGAATATGGTTCAAATCAAATCAGTTGCCTACCACTTCATATATGATATGGAAAGGGAAGAGCCCATATCTTAAGTTTGTTAAGATTTGGGGTTGTCCGGCCTATGTCTAAAAGCAAAATCCGGACAAGCTCGAGGCAAGGTCTGTTATGTAGAACTGGAATGGTTCCAGCTATACAAACTGCAGCTGATGATTTGGTAGAACCAAAGGATTCAATAGTTCCCAACGAACATCAGCCTCTCTGCCGATCTAGTAGGGTTCCTCACCCACCTGAGAGATACTTCGGTTTCTTTATGACAGTGGGAGCGAGGATTGCATCATGAGATGATGACCCAACTAGTTTCGAGCTGGCCATCAGGAGTGAGACTCTGTAAGAATGGCTGGATGCTTATCGATCTGAGATGGAATCCTTATACACCAACAAAGTATGGACTTTGGTTGCTTTATCTGAAGGGTTAAATCCCCATCAGGAGCGAGTATATCTTGAGAAGATTACTTGGTGTACATGGAAAAGTTGAGACTTTCAAAGCTATGCTTAAGTCCATCCAGATCCTACTTGCCACGGCTACATACCATAAATACGATATCTGGCGGTTGGGTGTCATGACTGATTTTCTAAATGATGTTTTAGAAGATAGCGTCTATAAGTACACAGCCAGAGGGATTCGTAGACAGTGGGAGCAGCGGAAACGTGTGTAAGATGCTTTATAGGATAAAGCAGGCATCGCGGAGTCGGAACGTCTATTTTGATGTAGTAGTCAAAGAGTTTGACTTCATCAAAATGGTAGATGAACCTTGTATATACAAAAGGGTAGTAGAGAGTATGGTGGTGATACTCGTAGAGTACGTGGATGACATACTCTTGATAGGGAAGGAGTTTCCTATGCTACACTCGGTCAATCTCCGCTTATCACAAGGATTCTCCATATAGGATCAAAATGATATCTCCTAAATCCTGGATTTTGGATCTATGAGATAGATCTAATTGGATGTTAGGATACTCACTAGTTGTAGTGAGATGGTATCAATCGATCCTGGGAAGAATCACTGGAAAGGTTCGAAGGTGATAAGGACGACTGAATGTCAGTCGCAGGCATTGTCTTTACCCTCAGTGGAGGGACGGTATGTTGGAAGAGTTCTAAGCTAGATATCGTGACATTCTAGACGATTAAAGGCAAGATACATCGTTACCAAAGATGCTACCAAAGAGGCAGTCTGGATATATATATAAGTTCATAAGATGAACTTCGTTCCTACCATTGTGTGACAATGGAGTTGTGGCTTTAGCCAAGGAACTACCGTCCCATCAGAAATCCAGATATAATTCTTAGGCAGTATCACCTGATCATGGAGATGGTTGATCTCCAGGGAGATCGAGGTTAGGAGAGTAGACACAGAGGACAACAGTGCGGATCCACTCACGAAGGCCTTTATCCCAGTAGAGACTTTTATGGGATGGTTGAGTATAAGATACTTCAACCGCAGCTAATTGTTGGGTATGCGATACCATAACAGATGGCCCTAGTGCAAGTGGGAGATTGTTAGTTATATGTATGCCCTAGAGGCCATTATTGTACATACGATGTATATTGTAGTGGATGCTAGGACATATATAGGGAGGACTTTCTTGCTCGACATGATAGTATGCTATCTGGTTGTACTTTATCTTAACATGTACTCTGATTGTCTCTATGTTACATGTTGATAAAGCCCTTAGGATATGTACTCGACTACTGGGACTATGATGAGATCATACTAGTGGGGCCACGGTAGTCGGTGAGTACATCCTATAACTGTTCCTAGTCGAGGGTGTATCGAGACAGGGCATCGATGCACCAGAGTAGACTAGCGTATACGCATCTTGACCCATAAGATGGGCGATGGATGATCCCATATCCATCGGTGTTTGACATCAAGGATGGTGTACGGGTGCTCAGTGGAGACTGGGTACACTGGACGGACTCGCCGAGAACTCCCAGATGGTATTATACCATACTTCAGATGGCAGTTCTCCGGTGACACTGGTACAGAGTAGTCTGTTGACCCGAGATCGTCATAGAGTCTTGTGTGATTCCCACTGTGCTTTGATTTCCATCATACCACGTCCAAGAGGGCGTGCAAAAAGGTGGCTTTTGGGTACAGTCCCGAATCACATGGAGGCAATGAGCGATAGGAGGGGATTCGTCTCTCCCGGTATAGGGAGTTGATGTTGTCCTGAGTTCGATTGGCTATAACCGGAAATCCCTGGCCAGGGTTGCTGAGATTTACTGGTAAGTGTTATCAGTAGTTTCTCGAACTGTTATAGACCTCATATCGACACGACTTATCGAACTACTGGGGTCTGACGTTTACCACCCCAGGCGAGATATGCAACATATCAGACGACGAGACCGGACTGTACGGGAGTGTTACTGTTTGGATTCACAGGAGAATGTACAGGCTTGCTTGTTGATCTTCTGAGCGCTCAATACCTGGGTAGCTGTTACGTTTAGCTGACCGCTTGCAGCTTGTGGGTGTTTGATATGATCATCACCTACTGCCAGCGTATTGACGATTCTTTAGAGTCCTACACAGAGGTTTCTTGACTCAGGCAAAACGGAGTAGGGGCACATATGTGATATGTGCGGGACCGAGGATAATGCGATATGTGATACCGTATTCTATTCTCACGATATTTGATATCAGCCGGGTCATCGGATCAAGTGTTGATTCGATGAATCGGTACGGATAAATATTAGCCGGTTATATGCGATATAGTCGGATTGTCGGATCAAGTGTTGATTCGATAATTTAATGTATAATAATATATATGATATATTAAATTGCATTAACTAATATTTGCTCACTAAAAGATTCTTTTTCTCACTCGGGTAATAAATTGATATATATGCGATATATGCTAAATGTATTATTTTATTTTGTTACGATAAATATTGTATATGTGATATATAATATTGTAACATGATATGATAACTAATGCAACTTGTTTAGTCGAGTTTAAACATGATTAGGTTTTGGATTAGGGTTAAGCTTTCTAGATGTTTCTAGAAGCTTTTCTTTTTGTCATGATAAAGATATTTTCAAGTGAGTCATGCTTTAACCCAACCCAAACCCTAATCCTAGTTAATTCTCTACAAAAGTTCACTTGACCATGGTTGCATAATTCTATCATATTATTCTTTTCCTATTCATCACAAAAAGGATTCTAACATTGTTCATCTTCTTCCTCCTTCATTCTTTCATGAAAAGCTTACTAGTTTTTCAAAAGGTGATGAATAAATATGAGAAAAAGATAAATAAAGAGAGCAAAAATCCTACTTCATCATCCTCATCTTCCCTTGCCATTTAGATGAGGGTGTTCACATCATTTCATGAGTGTTAGCTTGTGTTAACGGAACTTCAAGGTAGATCATCTTAGTATCGAAGATCGGAAGCAAAGGTTGCATCTTTCTCTTCGTGGAACCTCTCGAGAGTCCGGATCCCGATGATCGCAGCGAAGGGACCACAACACGGAGCATATGAAGTGAAGGACCGCATCTACAAAGGTTGTAATCCCTCTCACTTAGTGTTAAAGTGTTTAGCATACTTGTTTTCGCCTAATCTCTAGTTTAAAGTTCCGTATTCGGGTTGTTCGGCACGGCTAAATTTTTAATCGGGCATGGTTGATGCCTCTTAGACCCTTGTGCGCGTGCCCAGCAACCCTACAAGAAGTGCTAATCCTAGAACCTTGGAAGAGAGTAGAGATTATTTTAGAGAGCTTTTTCTCAAGCTCAAGTGTTTCTCAACTCATGAGAGGGGAGAGCTAGAGAGAGAGGAAGAGGAGAAGAGAGAATCTATTTGATAGAATGTGGAGAAATAATGAACCATTCTCTCATATATGGGTGAATTATGAAAATAGATAATTAGCAAGATAATTGTCATGGTTAATCAAGACTTGACCATTATCATTTCACATTAAATGCAGATTGCAAGGATCAAAGAGAATCTTTTATATGGAATGATGATGGTCAACATGTCAACCTAAGTCAACAAGTAAAGATAGTCAAATGGTCAACAACCCTAACCATGAACAATTATATTTAACTAATATCAATTATTCATAATACACATATAAGTGTTAGGGTGAAGAAAATGACAATGGTCATCAACCCTAATCAAAGTCATCTCCCTCTGTCTCAGTCAACTGTGCATATGCACCCGTATCCGTGATCCGAGGAACACGAATACAAAGAGATAAAACCAATCCCAAATCATATACTAGGATCCGGCTTAAACCAAAGCCCGCTAGTATAAGCTGTCCGGACAGCAAACGTGCACAAGTGCGCGGATGTGAACGAACCCTGTTGCAAAACCATGCGACCTCTACTCATTTTGCCTAAAGGCGAATAACTCTCTGTGTGGGACTCTAAAGACTCGACACTACGCTGGCAGTGGGCTTAACCACAGACCGCAAGCGGCACTGGCTGTACGTAACTGTCCCCAGGTAGATGCCGATAAGAAGACTGACGAGGTGAACCCATCTGAACTCCTACTGAGCCTAAATGTGACAGTCTCCGTGCAGTCCGGTCGGTTCGTCTCATACATCGCATGGCGGGCCTAGGGGGCGGTAAACGTCAGTCCCCTAATAGCGGTATAAGTCGTGTGGTCGTGTAGCCCAGAACACCCTGAGATAACACTGGAAACCTACCAGTATATCTCGCATTCCCTAGCCAGGGACTACTTGTGTAATGGCTCTCCTGGACATAGCGCGATGTCAACCCCCAATACCGGGAGAGACGAATCCTGTCTAACCGTCACTGCCTCCAAATGCTTCAGGACTGCACCCAACTGCTACCTGTTTGCACGACTCCTTTGAGCCGTGGTAGGGTAGTAATCAAAGTACAGTGGGAACACACTCGAGGCGAAGTGACAGTGTCAAGTCAGCGGACTAAGCTGTACTCATGTCACCTGGGAACTGATAACTGACGATAGGTATAATACCAACCAACAGTTCCCGACGAGTCCTGTCCAGTGTACTCGTAACCTATGAGCACCCGCATACTACCTCAAGTACGACGTACTTACGGCTGTGGGACAGACCGTCTCCCACGCTGGGATAAGAAGCGCATACGCTAGTCTACTCCGGAGTATCGATGCCCTGTCTCGATAGTCCTACGACTAGGGACCTGTATAAGGATGTGCTTATGGATTACCCAGCCCCCACGAGTGTGAGCGCCATCACAACGCTGGTAATCAAGCAAAGATCCTAAGGGCTCTACTAATGCGCATAGGTGATATAATAAAAGAAACGCATGCACACATTAAAGCAGAGACAAACCAAGTAGCATACTACCATTTCGAGGAAGATTGTATATACAACTGTGAATATCCCAAGCTTCCATCAAGTAATATACATACTAGTAAGATACAGTAATGGCCTCTAAGGCATATACACTAACAATCTCCCACTTGCACTAAGGCCATGTACTGGCGTATCGAAGACCTATCACCTCGATCAGCCGCTCGAACTAAATCTGGGGTAAGGCCTTCGTGAATGGATCTGCAGTGTTATCTTCTGAAGCAACCCTCCGAACCTCGATCTCCCGGCGTTCCACGATCTCGCTGATCAGGTGATACCGCCTCAAGATGTGTCTGGATTTCTGATGGGACCTGGGTTCCTTCGCTAAAGCTATAGCCCCATTGTTGTCGCAATACAGAGGTATTGGATCAACAATGGATGGAACCTCCTGAAGTTCTTTCAAGAACTTCCTCATCTAGACGGCTTCTTTTACGGCATCAGATGTAGCGATGTATTCCGCTTCCATAGTCGAGTCAGCAATGGTTTCCTGTTTGGATCTCTTCCAACACACCGCTCCTCCATTGAGGGTAAAGACAAAACCCGACATGGACTTGGAATCATCCTTGTCACTCTGGAAGCTGGAGTCAGCAAAGGCCTCAATCTGGAGGTCTTTTCCGCCATACACCAAGAACATCTCCTTAGTCCTTCTCAGGTACTTGAGAATGTTCTTTACCGCTATCCAGTGTTTCTCCCCAGGGTTTGACTGATACCTGCTTACCACACTCAGTGCATAAGCCACATCTGGTCTTGTACACAACATCGCATACATTATAGAGCCTACCGCAGAAGCGTAGGGTATAATAGACATGCGATCCCTCTCCAAATCAGTCTTGGGAGACATCTCTTTGGAGAGGGTGATCCCGTGACAAGCCGGTAGATTACCGCTCTTGGAATCTTCCATACCGAATCTTTTCAGTATGGTGTCGATGTACCTGGACTGTGAGAGTCCTAATATCCTCTTGGATCTGTCACGGTAGATCCGGATCCCCAGAATGTATGAGGCATCACCCAGGTCTTTCATGGAGAATCTGTGTGACAAGAACCCTTTGACAGATTGTAGCATAGGAATGTCATTTCCTATTAAGAGAATGTCAGCCATGTATAAAACGAGGAATACTACAGTTCTTGCTACAAATCTACTATAGATGCATGGTTCATCTGGATTTTTGATAAAGCCAAATTTCTTGACCGTCTCATCAAAACAGATGTTCCAACTCCGCGATGCCAGCTTTAGTCCATAAATGGACTTAAGCAACTTGCACACCTTTTCGCTGCTCCCACTCTGAATGAAACCCTCTGGCTGGTCCATATAGACACACTCCTCTAAATTTCCATTTAGAAAAGCGGTCTTTACGTCAATCTGCCAAATCTCATAATCGTGGAAGGCAGCAATGGCAAGAAGGATCCGAATGGATTTCAGCATAGCCACTGGAGAAAAGGTTTCGTTGTAGGGTTCCTAGGCACTCTCAAGAGGTCTCACAAGGCATCAACCATTCCAATTTCAAACTTTATGAGTGCCGAGAAACTCTAATACGGATCGTTGACTAGAATTTTAGGCGAAACAATAAACTAGTTAACATCTTAACTAAAAGTAGGAAACTACAACCTTTGTAGATCCGGTTATCCACTTCCTTAGCTCCACGTAGTTGTCCCCTCGCTGTCCATCTCGAATCCAGACTCAAGCATCGGCTTCATCGGAGAAATGGGCGGGCAAGGTCGTCGGCTTCGTGCCGAAGATGATCTACGTCGAGGCAACACAAGTTCAAGCTCCAACTTCACCAAGTTGTGAAACTTGTAAAGAAAACACCCTATACTACTTGGCAAGAGGTAGAGGGTGAAGAAATAGGAGGTGGGTTCACTTTAGAATTGGATTTCTCACTCTTTTGCTCAAGATGCCATTAATGGTGGCAAGCTTTTTCTTTATCTCATGAAGAAGAAGATGATGAAGATGATTATGATAAGTCTTTAAAATGAAAAAGAAAATGAATACTTATCATAATGTAAACCATGGTTAGGTGTAGAGAATTGACTAAGGTTAGATGAATGGTTAGGGTTAAGCATGAAGACAAAATGGTCAGTTTGGTCAAAGCTTCATGAAGCTTCAACAAGCTTCAAGAATGAAAGCAACCCTTTTGTTTTCTTTTGCCATTTCTTTTTAATCCAAATTAAAAAGATAAATGAATGAATAAATAAAACCCCTAATCATTTACTTAACCAAGGTTTAATTCTTTACACTTAACCAAATGAGCAAGTATCATCAAACATGATACAATCAAGTGCACACAAAATATATCACATATACAATGTGTTTTTCAAGTGAGAAAATCCCTTTAAAGTGAACCAATACTAGTTAATGTAAAGTAATATATCAAATATATAATTATACATTAAATCATTAAATCAACACTTGATTCAATGATCCGGTCATGTCGTACATAACCGACTAGTATCCAATGTATCGACTTATCGAATCGACCTTCGATTCGATAACTAGGTTATATCGCATACAACCAATCGAAACATTAATCGCGAAAATGAAATACGGTATCACATACACGCATTATTCTCGGTCCCGCGCACATCTCATATGCGCTCCTATTTCGTTTCGCTTGAGCCAGGAAACCTCTGTGTAGGACTCTAAAGATTCGTCAATACGCCGGTAGCAGATGATGATCATATCAAGCACCCACAAGCCGCAAGCGGTCTGCTAAACGTAACGGCCATCCGGGTATTGAGCGATCAGAAGATCGACGAGCTAGCCCGCTCACACTCCTGTGAATCCAACCAGTAACACTTACCGTACAGTCCGGTCTGTTCGTCTGATATGTCGCATATCAAGTCTAGGGGTGGTAAACGTCAGACCCCAATAACCGATAAGTCGTGCCGATATGAGGCTCATAACGGGTCGAGAAACTACTGGTAACACTTACCAGCAAATCTCTGATCAGCCCTAGCCAGGGACTTCCCTGTTACGGCCAATCGAGCACAGCGCAACATCAACCCCCAATACCGGGAGAGACGAAACCCCTCCTATCGCTCATTGCCTCCATGTGACTCGGGACTGTACCCAAAGACCATCGTTTTTCACGCCCTCATGGACGTGGTAAGGTGGAGATCAAAGCACAGTGGGAATCACACAAGACTCTATGACGATCTCGGGTCTACAGACTAACCTGTACAAGTGTCACCTGAGAACTGCCATATGACGTGAGGTATAATACCATCTGGGAGTTCTCGGCGAGTCCGTCCAGTGTACCCAGTCTCCACTGAGCACCCTTATACCATCTCGGATGTCAAACACCAGTGGATATGGGATCATCCATCGCCCATCTCATGGGTCGAGAAGCATATACGCTAGTCTACACTGGTATATCGATGCCCCGTCTTGATACACCCATGACTAGAGACCTTGAAGGATGTACTTATGGACTACCATGTCCCCACTAGTATGATCTACATCATAGTCCAGGTAGTCAAGTACACATCCTAAGGGCTTTATCAACATGTAACTATAAGACAGTATAAAGAGACTAGTATACATGTTAAGATAAAGTGCAACCAGATAGCATACTATCATATCGAGCAAGAAAGTCATCTCTATATATGTCCAAGCATCCAATATAATATACATCATCTGTACAATACTGGCCTCTAGGGCATACATACAATTAACAATCTCCCACTTGCACTAGGGCCAGCTGCTGTAGTATCTCATACCGAGCATCCCGAAAAGTCTCTCAAACTGTATCTGGGGAATGGCCTTCGTGAGTGGATCCGCTGTGTTGTTCTTCGTGTCAACCCTCCTGACCTCGATCTCCCGGCGATCAACTATCTCCCGGATCAGGTGATACCGCCTCAGAATATGCCTGGATCGCTGATGGGACCTAGGTTCCTTGGCCAAAGCCACCGCTCCATTGTTATCGCAATACAAAGGTATTGGATGCTCAATGGATGGAACCACTCCAAGTTCAGTAATGAACTTCTTGATCCAGACAGCCTCTTTAGCAGCATCGTTGGCAGCGATGTATTCAGCCTCCATCGTCGAGTCTGCCACGGTTTCCTGCTTGGAACTCTTCCAGCTAACCGCCCCTCCATAAAGGGTAAAGACAAATCCCGACTGCGACTTAGAGTCGTCCTTATCACTCTGGAAGCTCGAATCGGTAAAGGACTCCACTTGGAGCTCTCCATTACCATACACCAAGAGCATCTCTTTAGTCCTTCGCAAGTACTTGAGAATGCTCTTCACAGCTGTCCAGTGACTCTCTCCAGGATCAGCTTGATACCTGCTCACTATACTTAGTGAGTATGCTACATCAGGTCTGGTACATAGCATCGCATACATGATAGAGCCTACAGCCGAAGCATAGGGTATCCCTTGCATGCGAGCTCTCTCCAAATCAGTCTTGGGAGACATCTCTTTGGAGAGAGTGACTCCAGAAATCGTGGGTAAATTCCCACGCTTGGATTCTTCCATACTAAACCTATTTAGTATGGTGTCAATGTACCTGGATTGGGACAATCCCAATATCCGTTTGGATCTATCTCTATAGATCCTAATTCCCAATATGCAGGAAGCATCACCAAGATCTTTCATCGAGAATCTTTGTGATAAGAAGAGCTTGACCGATTGCAGCATAGGAATATCATTTCCTATCAAGAGTATGTCATCCACGTACAATACGAGGAAGACAACCTTACTCTCTGCTACCTTCTTGTAGATACAAGGTTCATCTGGGTTTTTGACGAAATCAAACTCTTTGATAACGACGTCAAAGCAGATGTTCCAACTCCGCGATGCTTGCTTTAATCCATAAATGGATTTAAGCAGCTTGCACACCTTCGTGCTGCTCCCACTATCTACGAAGCCCTCTGGCTGAGTCATGTACACGCACTCTTCTAAATCACCGTTTAGAAAGGCGATCTTAACATCCATTTGCCAGATTTCGTAGTCATGATATGCAGCGATGGCAAGTATGATCCGGATGGATTTAAGCATAGCCACTGGAGAAAAGGTTTCGTCATAGTCCACACCTGGTCTTTGACGAAAACTCTTTGCTACAAGTCTAGCTTTGAAAGTCTCCACTTTCCCATCTACACCAAGTTTTTTCTTGAAGATCCACTTGCTCCCGATAGGTTTTACCCCTTTAGGAGCAACTTTCAAAGTCCATACTTTGTTGGTGTACATGGATTCCATCTCGGACCGCATAGCATCCAGCCATTTCACTGAGTCCCTACTCGTGATGGCCTGCTCGAAGCTAGTTGGGTCATCATCCTCCATGATGCAATCCTCGCTTCCACCGTCAATGAGAAAACCGTAGTATCTCTCAGGTGGACGAGATACCCTACTAGATCGGCGGAGAGGCTGGGGTTCGTCGGGTTCTACTGAATCCTCTGGTTCTACCAAGTCTTCTGTTACAGTTTGTGTTGCTGGAACCTCTTCCAGTTCTACCTCAATGCTACTTGTCTGTTTCATAAGAAAACTCTTTTCTAAGAAAGTGGCATGTCGAGAAACAAACACTTTTTGTTCCTCGGAGTGGTAGAAGATATACCCTCGCGAATGTTTGGGATATCCAACAAACTTACATAGAACAGACCTTGCCTCGAGCTTGTCCGGATTTTGTGTTTTAACATAGGCCGGACAACCCCATATCTGAATAAAATTAAGACATGGTCTCTTGCCATTCCATATCTCATATGGAGTGGTAGGCACTGATTTGGTTGGAACTCTATTCAATAGGTATGCAGCAGTCTCCAGTGCATATCCCCAGAAGGAAATAGGTAACTCAGCTGCACTCATCATAGAGCGCACCATATCTAATAGGGTGCGATTTCTCCGCTCCGATACACCGTTGTGCTGTGGTGTATAAGGAGGAGTAAGCTGAGAGAGAATCCCATTCTCTTTTAGATAATCTCTTAATTCGTTACTTAAGTATTCTCCTCCTCGATCAGATCGAAGGATCTTAATACTTTTGCCCGTTTGGTTCTCTACTTCTTGTTTATATTCTATAAATTTCTCAAAAGCTTCTGATTTGTGTTTCATCAGGAACACATATCTGAATCTAGAGAGATCGTCAGTGAATGTAATGAAGTACGAAGAACCATCCCTGGCATGTGTAGACATGGGACCGCATACATCACTATGTATTAGTCCCAAGAGTTCGGTAACTCTTTCTCCGTGTCCAGTAAACGGAGTTTTGGTCATCTTACCTTTGAGACATGACTGGCAAGTGTCATAAGATGAAAATTCAAACGAATTTAAATATCCATCCTTATGCAACTTAGCTAGTCGTGTCGCATTGATGTGACCCAGTCTACAATGCCACAAGAAAGATTCGTTCAGTTCAGAACTCTTCCTCTTGTGTGTGCTTTGTAAATTGAGGACTGTATTTTGATTGAGAATGAATATGCCATTATACATCGAGCCTGATGCAATCAACTTTTGATCTGGGAATATGTTCATAACATTATCCTTTACTACAAAATTATATCTATCTTTACTTAATAAAGAAACTGATATAATGTTGCACATCATGTTCGGTATATAATAACATTCATTTAGAATCATTGTATTACCACTTGGTAATACTAGGTGATATTCGCCAACTGATTTGGCTGCAACATTTGCCCCATTCCCAACTTGAACGAAATGATCACCTTTTCTCAGTTCTCTACCTTTCCGCAGCCCATGTAACATCTTACATATGTGGGATCCTGATCCGGTATCTAATACCCAGGACGTAGGGTGAACTGAGAAACAGTTCTCAATGACAAACACACCCGAAGATGATGCATCAACATGCATGTTCTCCGTTTGGGCAGTGTGAGAATCCAGATATTCTCCTGTTTCCTGTTCATTCTTATAACACTTATAAGATAGAACGGGTTCAACGTTCCCCTGCACAGTATAACATGCGGGTTCGGTCAATACATCCATATTATTATCTTTAATAGGGCATGACATGGTCGCTACCTGGAGAGAGAAAGAAGAAAACACTTTAGCGTAACCTCGTGCAAGATCAGATTGGTTATTATCTTATCTAATCAGGATGGCTCCCACTGGTTTTATCAAATCTTCATTCAAACCCTAAAAGGAAAGACTAGCCGGGATTAATTACACACTACAAGTTCGCCAATCTTTCAGCCAGGCCAGTGTCGGTACTTTGAGGGAGGTCCCCCGTGCTTTTGCACGAACCTAATTAATGTAAACCTCGTTTTCCCAGAGGCGTAACCCCGTTGACACCTTTCTAGACACCTACTCGATCAGCTAATTGCAATGTGTAGAACTCTCCCAGGAGTAACTCTTACTCGCAGTGGGTATCGGGATCCAACTATCTCATAGAAGGTATGCAATCTCATTGCAAATTTCAACACTTGAAATTCCCGATAATACTTTTGCCCCTAGCGTTCTGTGACCTTGACGGAGGCCAAACTACCCACAGGGCGCTAGTCAAGTTCAACCCGTCATTTCTTGATCGAATTAAACCCACCCGTACGACCCTTGATGGAGGCCAAACTACGTCGTACGAATACCCTAATCCAATCGCATCATATGCTGGCAGATAAGCACTAGTTAGCTACCATACACTACGCCTTGACGGAGGCCAAACTACCGCAACATGAATACTAAGTAGTACTTATCTGAAATGACGGAGGGCTACGCAGGTTTTTCTGAAAACCATGAGCGTAACGAACTTGATATCGTTGTAGAATCAAAATGAAGTTTTGAAATGGAGTGATTTTGAGGCTTTTCTAGTTTTGCTAAAGGGGTCACTCCCGGTGAAGGGATCGTCGGCCCTTTCTTCGTCGAATGAGGTGCGGGATATATCATATATATATCACTGTGCAAAGCAGAAACTATAGAAGCAATCAAAAGTCAAACCGAGTGTGTAGCATCTGCCAGTTATTGCTAAAGGAGTCACTCCCGGTGAAGGGATCTCGGTCCTTTCCTCATCGAATAAGGTGCAGGGTATATCATATATACCGCTATGCAAAGCAAGAACTGTAGCTACCTGTTTTGTTTAAAATTTGATTTACAACATCTTAGGTTTCTTTTCTTTCATTAATCACATTAATGAAGTCCCATCATTTAAGTCACCTAAACATCACAGATAAATACGACGTACACTTATGCCATCCGCATTCGCCTGGATGTCCCCTCGTGCACCGTTAGGTTAGGTAACTAACGACAGAGCAGGGCAGGGCTGGTGCGGATGCAAAACATAAGTAACGTCTATATAATATATCATATATACTATATACTGTATCTATCACAGAACATCACATGATCACATCACAGATATCGCAGCAGAAGAAACATATGAAACATTGGATATAATAGGACGTCCGTGTTTTCAATACGAGCCAGTATAAAACACGGATTCCACGGTCGTGATGAATAGCCAATCCCACACCCCTAGACCCCTACGAGAGCGGCAAGCAACCCTACCAATTCTAGGGTTAGGAGACCCGGACTCGACTCCTCAAGATGGTCTCCCACTGGACCCTAGAACCCGGTTACTTATGCTCCCCTCGTTGGGTCTATCCTAATGCGGAAAAGTAAATAATATACAAAAGGTGACAACTTCCGCAACCTGGAAGTGCCCCAATAAAAGAATATTACATACAAGTTATTACATGAATGAAAATGAAAGACACTCATCTCACATAAAAACCCCGGCTATTCAAACACGACAGTCCAATATAACATATCCAGCAACACATAACATCACATGTCATCAACGTAAGTAAATATGCGCATCCCAATTGTCGTTGACATATAGCAACGAAACCGGCGATACCACATATTACACTTACGGTCACAGAAAAGAAAGTGTAAAACTACAACAGTTGGAATCCGCAACCTCTTTAGACATCGCCTGCCTAATCAAAGGAAATACTTAGACATCACATGCCTAACAATTATAAACCCCGCATTTTAGTCCCATTATCGAAAACTCTTTTCAATATTAAGTGAGACTAAACCGCTAGATTTATAACATTCATTCAGCTATCTCATAACTGTTTGCGAATTCCAATTATTGTATCCCATTCCGGATAAATAGAAAATATCAAACTTTCCGATCGAACATTCGAACACCCAAGTTTTCTCGAAAACGTTCAACACATGAAATAGGTTCAAAGACATTCACTTCATGCCTCAGTACCGACGGTCCAGCCGTAGAAGGGTCAAGCCAACGCCTCACATGTGGCGCGCCGTACTGCCCCAAACCCGAAGGTTCAAAGGGCAGTTCAAGACGGTCACATAATCGAGTTAAGGTTTGTTGTCTTCTAGAGGGGCCATCACGTTACTTGCACTACTTAGAACGTCTTTAAACTACGGAAAAATCCAACACTTGGAAATTTTCCGGCAGGGGAAAAGTTGGGTATTTATATCCGGTCGAACTTTTTAACATATTCGAAAATTATCCGGAAAACCACACAGACAAATTTGAAAATCCGATCGAATCTTTGATTCCCAATACAACCCCAGAATACTCATCTGTAGAGTCACAATAAAAATACCCAGAAAATATAGCATTAAATTATATGAGTTACTGTGCAGAAATCATCAGACAAGGGGACAGTACGGCCGCGGAACCGCCGCACGACGGTGGTCTTTGGGTACAGTCCCGAGTCACATGGAGGCAATGAGCGATAGGAGGGGTTTCGTCTCTCCCGGTATTGGGGGTTGATGTTGCGCTGTGCTCGATTGGCCGTAACAGGGAAGTCCCTGGCCATGGCTGATCAGAGATTTGCTGGTAAGTGTTACCAGTAGTTTCTCGATCCATTATGAGCCTCATATCGGCACGACTTATCGGTTATTGGGGTCTGACCTTTACCACCCCTAGACTTGATATGCGACATATCAGACGAACAGACCGGACTGTACGGTAAGTGTTACTGGTTGGATTCACAGGAGTGTGAGCGGGCTAGCTCGTCGATCTTCTGATCGCTCAATACCCGGATGGCCGTTACGTTTAGCAGACCGCTTGCGGCTTGTGGGTGCTTGATATGATCATCATCTGCTACCAGCGTATTGACGAGTCTTTAGAGTCCTACACAGAGGTTTCCTGGCTCAAGCGAAACGAAATAGGAGCGCATATGAGATGTGTGCGGGACCGAGAATAATGCGTGTATGTGATACCGTATTTCATTCTCGCGATTAATGTTTCGATTGGTTGTATGCGATATAACCTAGTTATCGAATCGAAGGTCGATTCGATAAGTCGATACATTGGATACTAGTCGGTTATGTACGACATGACCGGATCATTGAATCAAGTGTTGATTTAATGATTTAATGTATAATTATATATTTGATATATTACTTTACATTAACTAGTATTGGTTCACTTTAAAGGGATTTTCTCACTTGAAAAACACATTGTATATGTGATATATTTTGTGTGCACTTGATTGTATCATGTTTGATGATACTTGCTCATTTGGTTAAGTGTAAAGAATTAAACCTTGGTTAAGTAAATGATTAGGGTTTTTATTTATTCATTCATTTATCTTTTTAATTTGGATTAAAAAGAAATGGCAAAAGAAAACAAAAGGGTTGCTTTCATTCTTGAAGCTTGTTGAAGCTTCATGAAGCTTTGACCAAAGTGACCATTTTGTCTTCATGCTTAACCCTAACCATTCATCTAACCTTAGTCAATTCTCTACACCTAACCATGGTTTACATTATGATAAGTATTCATTTTCTTTTTCATTTTAAAGACTTATCATAATCATCTTCATCTTCGTCTTCTTCATGAGATAAATAAAAAGCTTGCCACCATTAATGGCATCTTGAGCAAAAGAGTGAGAAATCCAATTCTAAAGTGAACCCACCTCCTATTTCTTCACCCTCTACCTCTTGCCAAGTAGTATAGGGTGTTTTCTTCACAAGTTTCACAACTTGGTGAAGTTGGAGCTTGAACTTGTGTTGCCTCGACGTAGATCATCTTCGGCACGAAGCCGACGACCTTGCCCGCCCATTTCTCCGATGAAGCCGATGCTTGAGTCTGGGATTCGAGATGGACAGCGAGGGGACAACTACGTAGAGCTAAGAAAGTGGATAACCAGATCAACAAAGATTGTAGTTTCCTACTTTTAGTTAAGATGTTAACTAGTTTATTGTTTCGCCTAAAATTCTAGTCAACGATCCGTATTAGAGTTTCTCGGCACTCATAAAATTTGAAATTGGCATGGTTGATGCCTTGTGAGACCTCTTGAGAGTGCTTAGGAACCCTACAGTGGTATCAGAGCACAGTGGGAATCACACAAGTCTCTATGACAATCTCGGGTCTACAGACTAACCTGTACAAGTGTCACCTGAGAACTGCCATCTGACGTGAGGTATAATACCATCTGGGAGTTCTCGGCGAGTCCGTCCAGTGTACCCAGTCTCCACTGAGCACCCGTATACCATCTCTGATGTCAAACACCAATGGATATGGGATCATCCATCGCCCATCTCATGGGTTGAGAAGCATATACGCTAGTCCACACTGGTATATCAATGCCCCGTCTCGATACACCCACGACTAGGGACCTTGAAGGATGTACTTATGGACTACCATGTCCCCACTAGTATGATCTGCATCGTAGTCCAGGTAGTCAAGTACACATCCTAAGGGCTTTATCAACATGTAACTATAAGACAGTATAAAGAGACTAGTATACATGTTAAGATAAAGTGCAACCAGATAGCATACTATCATATCGAGCAAGAAATTCATCTCTATATATGTCCAAGCATCCAATATAATATACATCATCTGTACAATACTGGCCTCTAGGGCATACATACAACTAACAATCGTCATAGTCCAAACCAGGTCTTTGACGAAAACCCTTTGCAAAAAGTCTAGCTTTATAGGTCTCGACCTGTCCATCTACACCAATCTTCCTTTTGAAGATCCACTTGCATCCTATGGGTTTTTCCCCATCTAGAGCAATGTCCAACGTCCATACATTGTTGGTGTACATGGACTCCATTTCGGTCCACATTGCATCCAGCCATTTTACCGAGTCAACGCTCTGAATGGCTTGCTGGAAGCTGTTAGTGTATATGCCCTAGAGGCCATTACTGTATCATACTAGTATGTATATTACTTAATGGAAGCTTGGGATATTCACCTTGTATTGACAATCTTGCTCAAAATAGTAGTATGCTACTTGGTTTGTTTCTACTTCAATGTGTACTTGTGTTTATTTTTGTATATCGCCTATACACATTAGTAGAGCCCTTAGGATCTTTGCTTGATTACCAGCGATGTGATGGCCGTCACACTAGTGGGGCTGGGTAATCTATAAGCACATCCTTATGCAGGTCCCTGGTCGCAGGACTATCGAGACAGGGCATCGATACTCCGGAGTAGACCAGCGCATGCGCTTCTCATCCCAGTGTGGGAGACGGTCTGTCCCACAGCCGTCAGTACGTCGTACTTGAGATAGTATGCGGGTGCTCGTTAGGTTACGGGTACACTGGACAGGACTCGTCGGGAACTGACTAGTTGGTATTATACCTATCGTCAGTTATCAGTTCCCAGGTGACATGAGTATAGCTTAGTCCGCTGACTTGACACTGTCACTTCGCCTCGAGTGTGTTCCCACTGTACTTTGATCACTACCCTACCACGGCTCAAAGGAGTCGTGCAAACAGGTAGTGGTTGGGTGCAGTCCCGAAGCACTTGGAGGCAGTGACGGTTAGACAGGATTCGTCTCTCCCGGTATTGGGGGTTGACATCGCGCTGTGTCTAGGAGAGCCATTACACGAGTAGTCCCTGGCCAGGGCAAACGAGATATACTGGTAGGTTTCCAGTGTTATCTCAGGGTGTTTTGGGCTTCGCTCCGGCACGACTTGTACCGCTATTGGGGGACTGACGTTTACCGCCCCCTAGGACCGCCATGCGATGTATCAGACGAACAGACCGGACTGTACGGAGAATGTCACACTCAGGCTCAGTAGGAGTTCAGATGGGTTTCGCCTCGTCGGTCTTCTTGTCGGCATTACCTGGGGACCGTTACGCACAGCTAGTGCCGCTTGCGGTCTGTGGTTAAACCCACTGCCAGCGTAGTGTCGAATCTTTAGAGTCCCACATAGAAAGCTTTTCGCCTTTAGGCAAAAGAGTAGAGGTCGCATGGTATTGCGACAGGTCACATGGTTTTGCGACAGGGTTCGGTCACATCCGTGCACTTGTGCACGTACAGTGTCCGGACAGTTTACACTAGCGGGCTTTGGTTTAAGCCAGATCCTAGTGTACCTTATGGGATTGGATTTATCCATTTTGCATTCGTGTTCCTCGGAACGCGGATGCGGGTGTGTATGCACAGTTGACAGGGAGGCAGAGGCAGCGGATTCTCATTAGGGTTGTTGACAGTTGACCGTTGACTATTTGACTTTTTGCTCAACCCTAATGAGAATATGATATGTGATTAACTATTATATTAATTAAGTATTATGGTGATATGGTTGTTGACTTTGTTGACTTTTGTTGACTTGTTGACTTTGTTGACTTGTTGACTTTTGTTGACTTGTTGACCGGTTGACTAGGCTTGACTAGTTGGCCATCATGATAACCATAGCCATGATTTCATGGAAAAGACTTTTGTTTACTTGCTCATTGGTGTAAAATGAGTGCATGAAATGATATGGTTATGGTTGCTTCAAACCATCACATAAGACTTTTTTGATATGATGAGTTATGATCACTTTGGATTATGAGAGGGTGAAAGACAAAAGAGAGCCTCATTCTTTCTTGCTCATTCTCTCTCTTGTTCTTGAGCTCTCCTCTTGCTCTCACCCTCAACCTCTTGCTCCCTCTCTTGATTTATGGTTCTCTTGTCTCATGAGTTGAGAATCAAGAACCATAGATAAAATCCCATTCTATTTCTTCTCTACTCATTCTAGTTCACTAGGTTTAGCAAACCAAGTGAACTAGTTTCTTCAAAGAACGAAGAAGGAGCTAAAGGTTGGAGCTTTCAGGTGGATCTATCTTCGGCGTACGGAGACGACGAGAAGAAGCCATCGGACCACCATCGGAGCTTTGAAGACGAAGGAGTTCAAGACAAGCAAGGTATAACCCCCTAACCGAGTAGCTAAAACTCATAGTTAGGATGTTAGATAGATGTTTAACCAAGATCCGGGTTTTAGGTCCATGTTACCATCTTTAAGAAAATCGTTTTTTACCAAATTCCGCTTTCTCGAAAGTACCGGGAGAGGTAGCATGGACTTACAGTGGTATCAGAGCCTAGTTAAACTCTATCTAACATGTTAGCAAGTATCTAGAAGATCGATCAACGCAAAAGTCCCGAAACGAACCCCGGAATTTTAAAGTTTCTGTCCATTTTTTTACTGTTCAAAAATTGATTATTTTAACACCTAAAATCGGCTCAGGGTTTTTAGAAGCCACTGTAGAAAAATCACCAAATGAATCCCCTAAACGACCGCGGAAACGCGGCAATAGCTTGCTATTGCCGCGGTTCCGCGGCCTCCTTGGCGCCTCTCTGGTGATTCTTTGCTACAGTGTTCTTCTGGGGGTATTTTGGGAATTTTGGTACATATATTTTCAACCCAGATTTTCCAGAACGAAAATTTTATTTTGGCGTCCCGAAAATCCGTATTTTTGATCGAACTTCTAAAAGACTTTAGCTAACGGGTTTTTCTGTAATGTGATATTTGTATTGAACGTCTACTAATCTCTATATGTCGATTAGTGGGGGTTATACAAATCTGTGATCTGTAATGTTGATGGAATGTGTATATGAATATGTTGGATTGTCGCGGGTGAATAGCCGGGGGTTGTGAGACGAGAGTTTTCTTTTCTTTCAATTCATGTAAATTTGTAAATTGATGTAATAATTATTTTTATGGCCGCACAACCGGGTCGGGGTTGTAGCCGTCATTGTATAATTTCTTTTTACTGTTTTTGCTCCTAGGATAGACCCATGGAGGGGGTGCACAAACTACCGGGTATGCCGAAGTGTCGAGTGGCCTACTCATGGAGATGAGGGAGGTTGCTACGCTTCGGGTACTTGGCGGGTAGTTTGCCGCACCCGTAGGGGTCTTGGGTGGGGTTTTGGCTATTCACCGCGACCGTGTAATTTGCCTTTCGTTACAGGCTCATACGAATTACAGATTCCTAGTATATCCAATGTATTCATCTGTGATCTGAAATGTTTATCATTGCAGTATATCAATATATGATATTATTTAGGCGTTGCTTATGTTTTACAGACGCGCTAGCCCAGCCCCCGCTCTGTCGTTAGTTAAGTAACCTAACGGGTAATGACGGGGCCCCGTGGCGAATGCGAATGACATAAGCGTACGTCATATTTTAGTTGTTTTCTGCAATGGTAGGATTAAATGATGGGATGCATTAAAAGAACTAATGCAAGAATATCACGCATTAAAAGAACTAATGCAAGCAAAACATGCATTAAAAGAACTAATGCAAGAAAATAAACCAAGTATAAGTCGTTGGAACACTTTCGAAAAACCATTCGGTTCTTTTCAAAAACAAACTTTTAAAATGCGGAGTTTGAGCCACTCCATTTAAAAGCTATCTCGTTCCATCGACTAAATCAAGTTCACTACGTTCACGGTTTCGCCAAAACCATTCGTAGCCCTCCGTCGTTTCATATGAATATTCAACAGTATTCAAGCTGTGTTTGTTGGCCTTAGTCAAGGCACAGTGATTGGTAGCTGGTGGACATTCATATGTTGCATAGATAGATGCTTTGGTTTGGGACAGTCGTATTACCTTGTTGGCCTTAGTCGAGGGTATATACGGATGGGTTCAAATTAACCTGGACAACGACGGGTAGAACTTGACATGTGACTTATGATTTGTTGGCCTTAGTCAAGGTCATAAGAGCATGGGGCAAAAACCCACATCGGGAGTTTCATAAGTACTGAAACTTGCTAGATTTGCATACCATTTGGAGTGTGATGATTCTGGTAGGATTCCTTCAGTTTCGTCACGCGATGATATTTGGATCCCGATCCTACTGTGAGTATATGCTACTCCTCGGGAAATTTCTCACTAAACGATCAATACTATAAACCTAGTAGGTGCCTAGAAAGGTGTTAGCGGGGCTACGCCCCCAGGGAAAAGAGGTTCTTTAATTAAGGAACTTCGCGAAAGCGTTGGAAAACCTCCCTCGAAGTACCGACACCGGCCTGGCTGAACGGTTAAGCAAGTATTGTGCGGTGGGATTGATCCCGACTAATTCTTCCTTTATGGTTTGAGGAGGGATTCGAGAAACAGTGGGAGCCATCCTGTTTAGACAAACTAAAAACCACTCTAAACTTGCAAGAGCATCATGCTGAGTGTTTCTTCTTCTCTCTCTTAATTGCAGCGACCCTGTGACCACGCCTAGGTTACATCTAGATAAAAACATGACTGAACCTGACTGTTATGACTGGCAAAGGTCTGTCCAGATGTCCATTGCCCATGACAAGCTGGGACACCTCTTAACTAATCAAAACCCTGCTGTCTCAGGTCCAGTTTCCCCTGTCACGGATGTTCACATCCGCAGGACATCGGAAAAGGATTGTGCGAAAGCCAAGTGCCTCGTGTTAGCCTCAGTTGATGGTACAAACCAGAGGCAGCACGAGAAGATGGACTCAGTTTCTATCTTCCTCCATAACAAAGTTTTATATGGAGAGCAATCTCGTATCGCAAGATATGAGACCTCGAACGAATTGCTTCAAGCGAGGTTGGCAGTCGGGTCATCTGTAAGGGGCAACGTCTTTACAGAGACCAGCTATATTGAGCTCACGGACCTGGAGATCACGTTGGAGAATGGGTCAAGTACTGACCTAATTCTACAGTCCCTGCCCTCTGCTTATACCCTGAAAGAAACCAGGGAAGAAAAAGGAAAAACAAGGGCAAAAGTTTCAGGACTGGATATAGTAAAAGAGGGACGTTCCTATTGTAACGGGAATGAACTATGGCAGAAAGATTGCAGGGCTTGTAAAGCCAGTAGCCAGAATTCGAAGCATGTTGTGGCTTTGGCTTCAAGTGTGTTTGTAATTGAGGACTGTTTGTCAGTTAACCCTACTTCCTGGGTATTGGATACCGGATCAGGATCTCATATCTGTAATCCGTTACAGGGTCTGAGAAACCGTAGGGTTATCAGGAAAGGTGATATGACTCTCAGGGTTGCTAACGGAATGAGCATGGATGCTGTATCCGTAGGGGAATATCACCTAGGACTGACAACTGGGCAGATATTGATTCTGCGTGACTGTTTGTATGTACCAGGTGCGACTTGCAATATCATATCTGTATCCTTACTTTCTAAGGAAGGATATGATTTTGCTTTTGTAAGCGATGTAGTAAACATCCACCTAAATCAAGCACTGATTGGGTCAGGTACATTAAATAACGGTATATACGTATTGAATCAAGCTCAGATATTCAGTGTCCAGAACACACTTAAAAGAAAGTCTCCAGAATTAAATCAGGCTTTCTTATGGCATTGTAGACTGGGTCACATCAATGAGACACGGTTGACTAAGTTACATAAAGAAGGATACTTGGATCCGTTCGAGTACCAGTCTTATGCCACTTGTGAATCTTGTCTCATGGGAAAGATGACAAAGACTCCGTTCACTGGACACGGAGTAAGAGCGAGCGAGCTCTTGGGACTTATACACAGTGACGTGTGTGGTCCAATGTCTATACATGCGCGAAGCGGTTGTTCATACTTCATTACTTTCACAGATGATTTCTCTAGGTATGGACATGTCTTCTTAATGAAGCACAAATCCGAGGCCTTTGAGAAATTTCGGGAATATAAGAATGAAGTAGAAAAACAAACAGGCAAAAGTATCAAGATCCTAAGATCGGATCGAGGTGGTGAATACTTGAGTGCCGAGTTTCTGGACTACTTAAAAGAGAATGGAATTCTCTCTCAGCGTACTCCTCCATACACACCACAACACAACGGTGTATCGGAAAGAAGGAATCGAACCCTATTAGATATGGTTCGTTCCATGATGAGTAAGGCTGAGTTGCCGCGATCTTTCTGGGGTTATGCACTGGAAACAGCTGCACATCTCTTGAACCAAGTTCCTACTAAGACAGTGCCTACCACACCATATCAGATGTGGAGTGGGAAGAAACCCTGTCTTAAATCCTTTAAGACATGGGGATGTCCGGCTTTTGTAAAAAAGCAGCATGCGGACAAGCTCGAGGCATGCTCAGTACAGTGCAAGTTTGTGGGATACCCAAAGAACTCCAAGGGGTATCTTTTCTATTACGCAGAGGAGCAAAAAGTCCTTGTTTCTCGTCATGCCCGCTTCTTGGAAACTGAGTTTTTAAAAAATCAGATAAGTGGGAGCGCAATAGAACTGGAAGAAATTCCAGAACCGCAAGCTATTACTGAAACCTTAGTAGAACCAGAAGGTTCAGGGGAACCGGACATTCCTACGCCGATCCGCAGGAGTAGTAGGCAGTCTCATCCGCCCGAGAGATACTACGGTTTTCTCATAGACGGGGATAGAGAGGATTGCATCATAGATTATGATGAGCCCACTAGCTTCCAGCAAGCCATTCAGAGCGGTGACTCGGTAAAATGGCTGGATGCAATGCGGACCGAGATGGAGTCCATGTACACCAACAAAGTTTGGACTTTGGACTTTGCTCCAGAAGGGATAAAACCCGTAGGCTGCAAATGGATCTTCAGAAAGAAGATTGGTGTAGATGGGCAGGTTGAAACCTATAAAGCCAGGCTCGTTGCAAAGGGTTTTCGTCAAAGACCTGGTTTGGACTATGACGAGACTTTTTCTCCGGTAGCCATGCTTAAATCCATTCGGATCCTTCTTGCCATTGCTGCCTTCCACGATTATGAGATCTGGCAGATGGACGTTAAGACGGCTTTCCTAAATGGAAATTTGGAAGAGTGCGTCTATATGGATCAGCCAGAGGGATTCAATCAGAGTGGGAGCAGCGGTAAAGTGTGCAAGTTGCTCAAGTCCATCTATGGACTTAAGCAGGCATCGCGGAGTTGGAACATCTGCTTTGATGATACTGTCAAAGAATTCGACTTTGTCAAAAACCCAGATGAACCATGCATTTACAGTAAGATTGTAGGGAGAAATGTGGTATTCCTCGTCTTGTACGTCGATGACATTCTCCTAATAGGAAATGATATTCCTATGCTACAGTCAGTCAAAGGATTCTTGTCACAGAGGTTCTCCATGAAGGACCTGGGCGATGCCAACTACATTCTGGGGATCCAGATCTATCGTGATAGATCTAAAAGGATGTTGGGACTTTCACAGTCAAGGTACATCGACACCATACTGAAACGATTCAGTATGGAAGATTCCAAGCGCGGTAATCTACCGGCTTGTCACGGAATCACCCTCTCCAAAGAGATGTCTCCCAAGACTGATTTGGAGAGGGCTCGCATGTCATCAATACCCTACGCATCTGCGGTAGGCTCTATTATGTATGCGATGTTATGTACCAGACCAGATGTAGCATACGCATTGAGCGTTGTAAGCCGGTATCAGTCGGACCCAGGGGAGAAACACTGGATAGCAGTAAAGAACATTCTCAAGTACCTGAGAAGGACTAAGGAGATGTTCTTGGTGTATGGCGGAAAAGACCTCCAGATTGAGGCCTTTGCTGACTCCAGCTTCCAGAGTGACAAGGATGACTCCAAGTCCATGTCGGGTTATGTCTTTACCCTCAATGGAGGGGCGGTTTGCTGGAAGAGTTTCAAGCAGGAAACCGTTGCTGACTCAACCATGGAAGCGGAGTACATAGCTGCTTGCGATGCCGCAAAGGAAGCTGTCTGGATGAAGAAGTTCCTTACGGAACTTCAGGTGGTTCCTACCAGTGTTGATCCAATACTGCTGTATTGTGACAACAACGGCGCTATAGCTTTAGCGAAGGAACCCAGGTCCCATCAGAAGTCCAGGCACATTTTGAGGCGGTTCCACCTGATCAGGGAGATCATTGATCGCCAGGAGATCGAGGTAAAGAGAGTAAAATCAGAAGATAACACTGCAGATCCATTCACTAAGGCCTTGCCCCAGACTCAGTTCGAGCGGCTGATCGAGATGATAGGTCTTCGATACGCTAGTACATGGCCTTAGTGCAAGTGGGAGATTGTTAGTGTATATGCCCTAGAGGCCATTACTGTATCATACTAGTATGTATATTACTTAATGGAAGCTTGGGATATTCACCTTGTATTGACAATCTTGCTCAAAATAGTAGTATGCTACTTGGTTTGTTTCTACTTCAATGTGTACATGTGTTTATTTTTGTATATCGCCTATACACATTAGTAGAGCCCTTAGGATCTTTGCTTGATTACCAGCGATGTGATGGCCGTCACACTAGTGGGGCTGGGTAATCTATAAGCACATCCTTATGCAGGTCCCTGGTCGCAGGACTATCGAGACAGGGCATCGATACTCCGGAGTAGACCAGCGCATGCGCTTCTCATCCCAGTGTGGGAGACGGTCTGTCCCACCGCCGTCAGTACGTCGTACTTGAGATAGTATGCGGGTGCTCGTTAGGTTACGGGTACACTGGACAAGACTCGTCGGGAACTGACTAGTTGGTATTATACCTATCGTCAGTTATCAGTTCCCAGGTGACATGAGTACAGCTTAGTCCGCTGACTTGACACTGTCACTTCGCCTCGAGTGTGTTCCCACTGTACTTTGATCACTACCCTACCACGGCTCAAAGGAGTCGTGCAAACAGGTAGTGGTTGGGTGCAGTCCCGAAGCACTTGGAGGCAGTGACGGTTAGACAGGATTCGTCTCTCCCGGTATTGGGGGTTGACATCGCGCTGTGTCTAGGAGAGCCATTACACGAGTAGTCCCTGGCCAGGGCAAACGAGATATACTGGTAGGTTTCCAGTGTTATCTCAGGGTGTTTTGGGCTTCGCTCCGGCATGACTTGTACCGCTATTGGGGGACTGACGTTTACCGCCCCCTAGGCCCGCCATGCGATGTATCAGACGAACAGACCGGACTGTACGGATAATGTCACACTCAGGCTCAGTAGGAGTTCAGATGGGTTTCGCCTCGTCGGTCTTCTTGTCGGCATTACCTGGGGACCGTTACGCACAGCTAGTGCCGCTTGCGGTCTGTGGTTAAACCCACTGCCAGCGTAGTGTCGAGTCTTTAGAGTCCCACATAGAAAGCTTTTCGCCTTTAGGCAAAAGAGTAGAGGTCGCATGGTATTGCGACAGGTCGCATGGTTTTGCGACAGGGTTCGGTCACATCCGTGCACTTGTGCACGTACAGTGTCCGGACAGTTTACACTAGCGGGCTTTGGTTTAAGCCAGATCCTAGTGTACCTTATGGGATTGGATTTATCCATTTTGCATTCGTGTTCCTCGGAACGCGGATGCGGGTGTGTATGCACAGTTGACAGGGAGGCAGAGGCAGCGGATTCTCATTAGGGTTGTTGACAGTTGACCGTTGACTATTTGACTTTTTGCTCAACCCTAATGAGAATATGATATGTGATTAACTATTATATTAATTAAGTATTATGGTGATATGGTTGTTGACTTTGTTGACTTGTTGACTTTTGTTGACTTGTTGACTTTGTTGACTTGTTGACTTTTGTTGACTTGTTGACCGGTTGACTAGGCTTGACTAGTTGACCATCATGATAACCATAGCCATCATTTCATGGCAAAGACTTTTGTTTACTTGCTAATTTGTGTAAAATGAGTGCATGAAATGATATGGTTATGGTTGCTTCAAACCATCACATAAGACTTTTTTGATATGATGAGTTATGATCACTTTGGATTATGAGAGGGTGAAAGACAAAAGAGAGCCTCATTCTTTCTTGCTCATTCTCTCTCTTGTTCTTGAGCTCTCCTCTTGCTCTCACCCTCAACCTCTTGCTCCCTCTCTTGATCTATGGTTCTCTTGTCTCATGAGTTGAGAATCAAGAACCATAGATAAAATCCCATTCTATTTCTTCTCTACTCATTCTAGTTCACTAGGTTTAGCAAACCAAGTGAACTAGTTTCTTCAAAGAACGAAGAAGGAGCTAAAGGTTGGAGCTTTCAGGTGGATCTATCTTCGGCGTACGGAGACGACGAGAAGAAGCCATCGGACCACCATCGGAGCTTTGAAGACGAAGGAGTTCAAGACAAGCAAGGTATAACCCCCTAACCGAGTAGCTAAAACTCATAGTTATGATGTTAGATAGATGTATAACCAAGATCCGGGTTTTAGGTCCATGTTACCATCTTTAAGAAAATCGTTTTTTACCAAATTCCGCTTTCCCGAAAGTACCGGGAGAGGTAGCATGGACTTACAGAAGCTAGTAGGCTCATCACAATCTATGATGCAATCCTCTCTATCCCCGTCTATGAGAAAACTGTAGTATCACTCGGGCGGATGAGACTGCCTACTACTCCTGCGGAGTGGCGTGGGATTGTCCTGATCATTCGAACCCTCTGGTTCTACTAAGCTTTCAGTAATAGCTTGTGGTTCTGGAATTTCTTCCAGTTCTATTGCGCTCCGACTAATTTCCTTTTCCAAGAACTGGTGTTCTAGAAAGTGGGCATTACGAGAAACAAAGACCTTTTGTTCCTCTGCGTGGTAGAAAAGATACCCCCTGGTGTTCTTTGGGTATCCTACAAACTTGCACAGTTCTGAGCGTGCCTCGAGTTTGTATCAGAGCCACGCCATTAACCTGGTCTAGCTAGCTCTAACGTGTTTACAAGTTCGATCGAACGGATTTTCCGAAAACCCATTTTCATTTGCACAGTTTTCTGTCGAAATTTTTTTGGCTCCAAATTTTTTTCAGTACATTGCAGTGACATGTGCAGGGAATTCTAAGCATTCTGTGAAAATTTGGTCGCGTGATATCACTATTCCACCGCGGAACAGCGGCCAAACCCACGTATTTGCCGCGGTTCCGTGGCCTTTTTTACTATTCATTGGACCAAATTTTTGCAGTGAGCTCCTTGGTTGAAAATGGGGTTTTTGGAATATTCTTTTTGGGCCTAGACTCTCTTTAAGTGCTACAGTAATGCTTGGGGCCCACTTCGATAAATTTGATCGATCGAAAAGTTTAAACACATTAGTTCACAGTATTTACATTATATCTGCGACCGTGAATGTCACTTGATCGGTAAATCCTGTCTAACTGCTTTAGCCCGGTTAGACGGATTTGCGAACGTGACATTCACGTTGATGTTCTGTGATTGTGCTGTGTTGTTGCGGATCGGTCGTGGTGGATAGCCCGGTTGCAGTATTAGTACAGGTTTTTTTATTATGTACATTTGATATTGCGGGGCGAGCGTCCGACATGTGGACTGCCGTCACTGCCTGTTTGTATTATTCTTTTGGGGCACGACCAGGTTGCGGTCGATGTACCCGTTGTATGTATATTTTACTTTCTGTACTAGGATTGCCCCGTGGAGGGGTGCACGGGTAGCCGAGTTCTAGAAGGCAACGAGCCCGCATCTCATGGCATTGAGATGGAGGGGGCTTTACTCTAGAATTGGCAGGGCTATTCGCCGCACTCATAGGGGGTACAGGTTGACCCAGGAGGGGTGCCCAAGTTACCGGATTCCGTGAAGTGCTGGGTGGTCCATTCACGTTGCTGAAGGGGGCTGCCTCGCTTCAGGTTTTGGCGGGTGACTTGCCGCGCCCGTAGGGGTCTAGGATTTTCATTGCACAGGCTATCCACACGACCAGGGGAACGTCGAGTTTCAGTAGTGGCTCTGTGAAACCCTGGGATCCCAGATATCTATATTGTTCTGTGATGCTGTACATTTCTGTGATGTTGCATTTTTATCACGCCTTGAGCGAATATAATATATTGGTATATATATTAGTAGATGTTGTATATGTTTTGCGTCCGCGCTAGTCCAGTCCCCGCTCTGTCGTTAGTTAGCTAACCTAACGGGTAATGACGGGACCCAGTGGCGAATGCGGATGGCATATACGTACATCAGTATATTTTCGTTCTTTGTGGTGTGATCAATTGATGGGACTGCATTGATTCGGATCAATGCAAGTTAAAAAACAAACCTAATCTGATGTTGTTGGAACACTTTTCAAAAACTGTTATTGCAAGGACATTCTCTTTTGTTTTGCATCGTGGTATTCAGTTGGAATATCCTGCTCCTCAGTCGACGAGGCAAGGGCCGAGATCCCTTCACCGGGAGTGACCCCTTGGACAGAAGTTTGCATCAGGGCATTAACTTCACTATAGCCGATTACTTTTGCTTTGCACCGTGGTATTCAGTTGGAATATCTTGCACCTCATTCTACGGGGAAAGAGCCGAGATCCCTTCACCGGGAGTGACCTCTTTAGCAACGGTTTTCGTCACTATATTTTTAAAAAAGCTATCAGTTCCTTCAACGATATCAAGTTCATTACGTTAAAGGTTTTCGACAGAAACCATTCGTAGCCCTCCGTCATTTCAGTTAAATATTCGGTTGTATTCAAGTTATGTATTTTGACCTCACGCCAAGGCATAGTGATTGGTAGCTGCCGGGTATTTATCTGTTGCATAGATAGATGCGTTGGTTTGGGACAGTCGTACTACTATTTTGGCCTACGTCAAGGGTATGTACGGGTGGGTTCAAATTAACCTGGACAATGACAGGTAGAACTTGACATGTGACTTATGATATTTTGACCTCACGCCAAGGTCATAAGAGCATGGGGTAAAAAATTACATCGAGAGTTTCTAAAGAAACTGAAACTTGCCAGATATGCGCATACCTTCTGGAGTGTGATGACATGAGCGGATTCCGTCACGTTATCATGCGATGATATTTGGATCCCGATTCCTACTGATGAGTTAGTTATTCCTCGGGTGACCCCGACTAATTCTTCTTTCGGGTTTGGAGGAGAATTTGAGGTGACAGTGGGAGGTTTCCAGATTAGATAAATTGGTAACCATTCTGATCTAGGTTAGAGTGCACGCTGAGTGTTTCTTTTCTCTCTCTCTTTGGCAGCGACCATTGACCCGACCCTAAGACTATGACTCAGTGACCAAATTAACCGAACCTTCTTAAACACTGGCTTTTGGATTGTCAGAGTTGCAAACCTTATTACCACTCCTACTTTTACCCTTTTCTCCAGGACACCCCGTATTACTATGAACGTCCACTTCCATTGGACAAAACCATCGTATGGTTATATACGAACTCGAATGAATTTATTCGAGAATGGTTTCAGGTTCTGGAGAAAACGGATAGGACTATTCAGTTGTCTTTTCCTTTTACCTTCTCTCAAGTTGCGAGTACTCCTTGGTTTAGGAGATAGTACACCTATTACGCAAATTGGATAGGCTTCTTCCAAACCATAGGCAGGTGCCGACCGGTAGGGAATGAAGAAAACCAATTAGCCTAACGGTGGTGTACAGAAGGTATTATGTAAAGACAAAGAAAGGGATTAGTAAGAGGGCAAAGTAAATTGCGACTGCTATTCACGACCAAACCAAATATTCCTTCGCCAATCCTAAATCACCATTGTATTTCTCCAGGACACTCCGTATCGCTACGAAGATCCACAGTTTATTGGATACTCCATCGTATGGTTATATACGAACTCGAAAGGAACTTGTTCCAGTTCGGGGATGGATTCTGGTTCAGGAGAAATAGGAATAAGGTTTATTCGGTTGTCTTTTATCTTCACCTTCTCTCGCATTGCGAGTTCTCCTAGGATTAGGACAGTACACCCATTATGCTTATTGGATAGTCTTCTTCCAAACCATAGGCTGGTGCCGAACGGTAGGGAAGGAAGAAAACCATTTGGCCTAAAGGGGTGTGCAGAAGGTAATGACTAAAGACATATAAAGGGATTTGGAGAGATGGCAAAGAATTATACGGTTACAGTCGTGAATCTGGAAGAGGCATTACTAGGAATACCGGATACCCTATCGAAACATTTCAATGTTTCAGTTTCACTTTGTAGCGTTAATGGAAAACTGATTTCCCAATTAGACACTTGCTCCAGGGTATGTATTTACCAAGTGTGATTCTCACATCTGTATGGTTTTACAGATGATGAGTGGGAGTAAGTTGTTAGGAATTGGGTGACTATCCTCATTATATCGGGATTCGTTGTAATCGGTGATATTTGAGGAAGTTACCTGGATTGTTTGCCGGTCGGCGAATATTTGGTTTTGAATATCCGCTGTTATGCACCAATTTCAAATCGATATATCTGTACGTCTATTTTCATAGAGTGAGATATACTTTTTGAAATTATGTCGATGACATTTACCTATATCAGTGGATGGTTAGGTAAGGAGAATTAAACAGCGGTGTAATTCTTCTTAACCATAAGTACAGTTTTCAACCTACGACACACAGTGAATGAGTTATCAGACTCAAGGGACTTATACAGAGTATTGTATGTTGTCCAGGGTCCATCAGGACAGAGGGGTTGGTCCTCGTACTTTATTCGGTTTACTTATGACTTCTTTAGTTTTTAGACAGATGTTTCGTGGAAACACAGGGTCTGAAATTTGAGAAGTTATATGTATTTGAATAAAGTAGAGAACCAGGTATTGCAAGTATCGGGATTCTTCAAAGTGATCGAAGATGTAGATACTTGTATGTGGTATTCAGATGATAGTAATGATTAAGAGATCTTGCTTCTCTTTCAGGTTATTCATAATAGGAAGCATTCCTAAGTTGAGTAACGCTGATCGGCCTCTTTCCATTTATTTGACATGCACTGGAGACAGCTGCATGATTTGAATCTGGTTCAATTAAATTAGTGCCTCTGGTTCTATATTGGATATAGAACAGTTCATATCTTAACGATGTTAAGGTACGGGGAGTTGTCCGGCTTATGATTAAAACCAGACACTGGACAACTCAAGGCACATTTCTGTAATGGCTGTTTGTGGGTTGACCCAGGCTATGACGAGGGTTGACTTTCTACCATCTGGAAGATCAATAGTGATATTGTTCTAGACTCGCCACAGTTTTATTAAAAATGGATTTTTTCAGAAAAACACTAGTGGGAGTATGGTAGAACTGGAAGTGATTCCAGAACCACAAACGATTACTGAAGATTTGATAGGAACCTAAAGATACAATCTGGTTTGACATTCCATTGGCCACTCCGCAGATAAGGTGGGTAACTTCAGGCACCCGAGAGGTACTTCGGTAGCCTCAAGAACGGTGACAGGGAAGTTCTTGTTTACCCAGACTTGCCATTGCTGTTGTTCCAGACTGTGAGACCCGGCAGGAGGATGAGTATAACGTCGTTCTAAGCTAGTTTTAGAAGTGTACATCTATATGACTCTGCCAAAGGGTTGTCGTAGTCAGTGGGAGCAGCGGAAGCATTGGTGGACAGGTGGCTTATGTCTATTTATAGACTAAAGCAGATGTAGCGGAGATAGATCATCAATTTCTGATGTGACAGTCAAAGGTTTGACTTCATCAGAATAGGGGATGGATCTGTTAAGAAGGTAGTAGGGTGTGATGTCATGGTATTTGGATGACATACACAGAGTAGGAAGTGATATTCCTATACTATGATCGGTTATTCTTTGGTTGTCACACAGTGGTTTCTCCACATAGGACTTGGATATTATATCAGACATTCTGATTACTGGATCTATCATTTTAGATCTAGATTTTGGTGGTTTCCCAATCTGGGTACTTTGACAGCATTCTATGAGTATTTAGAATGGACGACTCCTGGCACGGTAGTGTACCTGCAGGTGATGGAGTCACCCTCTCTAAAGGTGTCCTACAGACTAAAAGGGAGAGGGATACGCATGATTGGCAGATCACTTGCTTAGGCAATTGAGTCAATCATGAGATGTCAAGTACCACACCAGATGTTGTTCTTGCAGTAGATGCAATAAGTTGATATTAATCCAATCCTGGAGAAACAATCGGAAGTAGCTTTAGAACATAAGTGAATGTTCTAGGGATTTGATAACGGTAGCCTCCTTTAGGAGACGGTTATCATTCCAGGCTTCCAAGGTGACCTGGATGGCAAAGTGGCTGTCAGAGTTATAGTTTTCCCTCTGACGAGGGGTAGTATTTTGGACAGGTGGTCCAGGTGGGTACTGAGGGATAGGCATGGCGCAGGATACTGATTAAGTTCAGTTGACGATACATTCTAAGAAGTTCGGATTTGGAGTTCATTTATGAGCTAGGTCCCATCAGATATCCAGACACATTCTGAGACAGGTATTGCTCATTTCGGGAGATGGTTTTCTCCGCGAACTTGAGATATAGAGAGACATAGAAAGAAACATCACAGCGGATCCACTCACTGAGGCTATTCTTCGAATGCAATAGTTTTGCAAACGATCTTTGTGAGACTGACTAGTAAAGGAGTTGGGTGTTCGGTATCACACGGGCTGTGAGTATGCGACATCGCAATAATTAGCCATGAGTGCAAGTGGGAGATTGTTGGAGATAGTGCCCTCAGAGTCAATTATTGGATCACAGGCACGTGATTGCAATGATTGAGGGAGGACCTATCCCGGTAGGACAGTCTTACTCGAGATGATAGTATGCTATCTGGTTTATCTTTATCATCGTGTACTGCTTTAGGTGACCTTACGAGTCGCTATTACATGTTGATAGAGCCCCTAGGATTCTTGCTTGACTACCAGCAGTATGAGGGCGATAATATACGTGAGAGCTGGAGTCTATAAGCACATCCTTAAAAGGTCCCTAGTCGTGGGAGTTTCGAGACTGGGCATCGATACTCCATTAGTAGACTAGTGTATACAGTCGAGACCCCGACGAGGGGTGGTGGCCGGTCTCACAAGCCATTGGTGTCAGTTGGTTCACCTAAGATGTATACATGTGCTCATTGGGTTATGAGTACACCGGACAGGACTCGCCGGGAACCTGCTAGTTGGGATTATACCAGACGTCAGATAGCAGTTCCCTGGTGACATGTGTACAGGTTAGCTTATCGACCTGAGATCGTCATTTGTCTCATGTGAGTTCCCACTGAACTTTGATTACTACCCTACCACGGCTCAAAGGAGTTGTGCAAACAGGTTTTAGTTGGGTACAGTCCCGAGCCACATGGAGGCAGTGAGCGGATCTGCAGGGGTTCGTCTCTCCCGGTATTGGGGGTGAGGTCGCGCTGTGTCTAGGAAAGCCATTACACAAAGCCCTCGGCCGAGGCAGGAGATTTACTGGTAGGTATTCCAGTAGTATCTCAGGGTGTTCTGGGCTTCACTCCGACACGACTTGTACCGCTTTTGGGGGTCTGACTTTTACCAATCCCCTTAGGCCCGCTATGCGATACTCATAGACGAACGGACCGGACTGTACGGATATTGTCACTGACAGGCTCAGTAGGGTGTCAGGATGAGTTCGCTCATCGACGTCCCTTTTGGTCAATAGCTGGTGGCCCGTCACGTATGGCTAATACCTCTGACGTACTAGTGGTTAAATCCACAGCCATAGTATTGTCGGGTCTTTAGAGTCCACCACACTCAGTTACTCAAGTTTCGGGCGAAACGCTGTAGAGGCCGTATGGAGATATGGCAGGGTTCGATCAGATACGTGCGGTATTGCACGGATCGTGATCGGACGGATTTTACTGGCCGGCTTTGGTTTAAGCCGGATCCTAGTATTTGATAGTATATATTTTGTCTTTTTGCGTTTGTGTTCAGTGGGAATACAAATGCGGGCATGTATATGAAGTAGTGGGGTTTTCCTGTAATTTATTATGAGATCAGTTTTCTGAAGTTGCCAGTTTGCATTCCGTTTCGGCCGGTTTTCCTTTGTTCCTTCGCGGCCGGAGTTTCGATGGACAGGGTGTTATTTGCAGTTTGCAAATAACATTTTGTGGAGGAGTTTTCTTGCATATGATGGCTTCATGATTTGACTAGTATCATGAGATCCTTTTTCTTTCTTATCCTTTGCTTTTTGAGATTAGAAATGGATGTGAAGCTTGCTTTTGATGTGGTCACCACCCTTGATCTCCTACACTTACCACCCTTGATGTTTTTTGTTCTATCCTCCACCATTTTGATATAGAGGGGCCGGCCACTTCATTGAGAGGGAGAGAGAGGTTTCATTTTGTATGAGGGACATTTGATTATTTCATTTGGCTTGCTCACAAAATCCTTCTCACCTCTCCAAAGTTCTTGATTCCTACTTCCATCCAAAGGCAACTTCAAACCCTCAAAGAGACAATGGCTACTACACTATTCTACAGCAAATCTTAGACGCGTCGGCTAGCCAACTTCGCATCCGAGTTGCCTCGGTCCATAGGTGGGAGCCCAAAAAAGTACCCGGCTACGTGGTGCCCTTTCCGACGAGGAGGCGACGACCGGAGATTCCGCGAGGAGATCGGAGTGGAGACGAAGACCGAAAGACACGGATCGCTCGGTATATCTCTCTTCCCATCTTATAGTTAGCTAGGACTAGTTAATGGTACGATCCGGGTTTTTAGTGCGCGGTGGTGCCGGTTTGAAAAATTAAAGTTAACCATCGCTTTCGCATTTGGCCTCGGAATGGAGGCCGGGGCGCCGCCGTGCACATACAACTACTACCTGTTTGCACGACTCCTTTGAGCCGTGGTAGGGTAGTAATCGAAGTACAGTGGGAACACACTCGAGGCGAAGTGACAGTGTTAAGTCAGCGGACTAAGCTGTACTCATGTCACCTGGGAACCGATAACTGATGATAGGTATAATACCAACCAACAGTTCCCGACGAGTCCTGTCCAGTGTACTCGTAACCTAACGAGCACCCGCATACTATCTCAAGTACGACGTACTGACGGCTGTGGGACAGACCGTCTCCTACGCTGGGATGAGAAGCGCATACGCTAGTCTACTCCGGAGTATCGATGCCCTGTCTCGATAGTCCTACGACTAGGGACCTGTATAAGGATGTGCTTATGGATTACCCAGCCCCCACGAGTGTGAGCGTCATCACAATGCTGGTAATCAAGCAAAGATCCTAAGGGCTCTACTAATGCGCATAGGTGATATAATAAAAGAAACACATGCACACATTAAAGCAGAGACAAACCAAGTAGCATACTACCATTTCGCGCAAGATTGTATATACAACTGTGAATATCCCAAGCTTCCATCAAGTAATATACATACTAGTATATTTTACAGTAATGGCCTCTAGGGCATATACACTAACACCTTTCGAGTGAAACCTATCCCAAACCTTTTGATCTCTACACCTCCATCTTAGAACCAGAATTGATTGAAATCTATGCTCTTGATGAGGTGTCTGAGAAAATTGATTTTCACTTGATTGAGGATATTGACGCTGGGAATATTTCGGATGATGAACCCGCGGTTTTGGATGAGTTTTTCTCTCCAATTCATCATCCCGAGTCTTTAACTGTTTTTCCCGAACTTCACATGCGTCTTGATTTTGATGAAATTTGCATGGATAAGCTGAATTTTGAGGAGACTATTGAAGATAGTACTGAGGATGAACCAGTTTTAATTGATGAGTCGGATTTTCCAATTCATCCTGTTCCTTTCATTGACTGTGTACACCTTCCTGAACCTTTAACCGATAATCTTCCTCAATCACCTACCTCCATCCTTTCCATCATTCCGACCTTGCAAGTAACCGTATCACTTCCATTTCCATTGTCTGGTTTACCAAGTTCGGCTTACCCATGGTTTCTCACGAATCATGAGGGATTTGACCCCATTTCTCGACGGGTTAATAGATTAGCACAAATGCTTCTTACACATCGGTCATAAAAAATTATGCTAATTTATTCGCTCCATTTTCACCATTAAGTTCGTATTCCACTTCTTTCTCCCTTCCGCCATTCTTCTCCTTCACCGAGACCGGACGCCGCTTCTATCCCCACACGGTCTTGCGTGTTTCTTATTTCTTTTCTCTACATTCCATTCTTTCACCAACCGCCGATTTATAACGATAAGATCTTTGAATGGTTGGTGCTCACTTTTGGCCTGTGTAAGGCCTTGTATAGCTTGATACTGTTCTCTTTTCCCCCCTAATCCTGAATTTCAACGCTTACAGTGGAAACACTGTTTCACTTAAGTTTGGGGGGAATCTTTTTGTGTATATATTTTCCTTTGTTTTATTTTGTATAAAATTTTCTTTTGGAGAGCGCCGACAATTTTGACCCTCTTGGTGTAGCCTGACAGTGAAGGCACTGTCAAGTTTAAGTTTGGGGGTGTGCTCGGTAAGCTTTCTTCCTTCGCATTCATTTGTATATTTTGCATTTGCATACCTTATTAAAAACCCATAAAAATCGAAAAAATTTCCAAAAATATAAAAACTTTGTTGTCAAGTTAGCTAATAGGGTAACTTAGATTTTTATTCTGAAAGTTTAGTTGATATATTAGAAATAACTAAATTCTAGGCTTAGGAATTGAAAATCCTAAAAATAACCCTCATTCTGTCTAACTTTAATAAGTATACGACCTTACAGTTTTTTTGAGAAATAGGTAATCTTGAGTTCAGTTCTTGAGTTAAGTCAAGATGAATGGAAAATATTGAAGCTTTACTAAAGGATAAATCTGAAAAATAGTTTCTATTCTTGAGTACAAATTTAGAAAGTATATATCCTACAAACTGCACATACACGCACCTTGAAACTGGGGACAGTAGAGGATACCTAGAAATACTCTTGCCTGAAAACCTTGTATGAAAGAAAAAACGGTAATTAAAGCTAAACACCAAAAGAGCATCATTGAAAAATATATCCGGTCTTGAAAAAGAAAAAATAAAGAAAAAAATGAAGAAAAATAAATAAAGTCAAGACCTGGAAACTGCTAATTACGCTTTAAGCTTATGCATTCAGTAATCGGCTTTTGGTGCCTCAAGAAGCATTAATAGTCGTATGAAAGGTGTGTGAGAAAATCCGTCCATCATTAAATGAAAAGAAGTGGTATTAGGTATTAGGGCAAGGGTACTATAGCTTGAATTGAATTCTTGAGTGTAGGGGTGCAAATTTACACACGTGTAAGGGTATACAATTGATATTTGGAGGAAAGATAGAAATAAAGAATAAGACTTATGTTTTCTGTAAAGTTGATAAAAATCCCTGATTTAAGACCACACTTTTAGAAGGAAAACTCAGGAGAACCAACATCTTTCTAAACTTTTTTGGAACGTATAGGATCTTAAGTTAAATAGATAGGAGGCGTGAAACATAACGGTTGGATATTTCTAACTTAGGATGATAGAGTTTCTAACGTAGATACTAAACTTTAGGAGTAGAATCGATGTTAACTTATGAAACTAGCTTGACGGGATTTTATGGGTGTAATCCGCTGAAAACCCTCAGGAGAAAACACTCCTCCTACTAGGGACACCTAGAGGTTTAACGGCTTGTTGCACAAGCTCAGTGCAATTGCGTTCCCTACGAAAGTGAGGTTAGGACTTTTTGTGAATAATTGGTTTTTCTCGGGACGAGCAAAAGTTAAGTTTGGGGGTATTTGTTCACACTAGAATATTACATTTAATACCGCCCACTGTTATGCTCGTTTGTTTATAGGTAGGTGCTTTTAATCCGTGTTTGCTACATATTTACAGTCTACAGGTTCCTAGTCCAAAATAACGCAAATGATACAAAATCTCCACTGTTACGCCAAAATCCAGAACATCTATTAAAAGCCGGGTTCCGATCATCCGTATCCGTCCAGTGCCGCGTACCAGTTCCAGAGACAAGACAAATGACAGTGGTCATTCGTGTCTCGGACAAGCACAAAGCACGAGGGGGGCAGCACAAAGCACGAGGGAGGGAGCATAATAATCAATGGGTGTGCGGAGCTCGAGGGAGAAAGGTCAAATCAATCAAAAGTAAAGCTATGTTTGGACTGTGCAGATCTCAAGAAATTATGAAGGCATTTTTCAATTTGGGACTTGTAGAACATCATAAGATAGCAACACAAGGAAACCCAGAAAATCTGAGATCCTAATTCCACAAAACTGAGGCGGAACCGCCGCCAAATGTGGGTCTTAGCGGCGGATCCGCCGCGGTTTCATATCATCATATGACCAAATTTTAGGGTTAGTTTGGTAACTTTATTTGGGGCAGGAATGTTGCCCTAGGGTTTCAGCACGCAGCCTATAAATAGCCCAGTTTTGTGCCAAGCCAAGGGTCTTCTTCATGTCTTCTTTTCCCATCTCTTTTTGTTAGGATTTAGCTTAGCTTCTTCTTCTTCTTCATGTCTTCCTCCATTAAAATGTAGTGAGAGAATTGAGTGGAGGATGAAATGAAGATGAGGGTTATTTTTATCTTGTCTCTTTTATTTATTTTCTTGTAATTTTATTATCTTGTATTGTAATTTCAATTCTTGTTGTTAATTAGTTGTTTTTATTTCTTTTCTTGTTCTCTTTTCTTTTCTTCTTTTATCCGTATTTTCAAGCGATGATACTCGACGGAGTTCCTCGCTAAGGTGAGGACCCAAGAGTTAGCTTGCTTCACTTGTAAAACCGTATTTTCCTTTCCTTTCTTCCTTCTTGTTTTGTTTTGTTTTCTTTTATGATGTGTGAATAATTTCCCTCTTGTTAAGGCTAATGAAGGTGGTATGAGCGACGGAGAAATCCCTTTTGCTTTTCTTCGCCAAACATCTTGAAACGAACCCCGACCAAACAAACGCAACCCCCTCGCTTAGGCGTGCTATACGTGACATGTAGCCGCGACCTAAGTCGAGAAGTCCTTTAAGCGCACTACAACGTGACATGTAGTTGTGACTTAATTGGATACATGGTTGCGGTTGTTTGGCCGAGAGTTGGAAATAAGCATATTTAGCGGACAGACAAGGGGCACTAGGAATGGATTTAGCATTAGAAAGCTTGCTTAAACTCGCAAATCCCATTCCTATGTCCTCATAATCCCCTCTACTTTCGATTATCCCAACATCGTCTTAAGAATGGCAAAAGATAAGTATAAGACTAATCCTAACTCTACTAACCAACCTTAACCTTAACATGCTTACTTGAACATAAATACGAACACTTAGGATAGAATTGAACAAACATATACACATTCTTTATTGACTCGTCTAAAACTCGAACGGACATACAACCATCTCCCTGTGGATCGAGCCGTGCTCAACCGGCTAGCTGCATAGCGACACCTTCCTGATAGCGGTTATAACATTAGAACTTTGAACATCCGACATGCCAAAAGCATGCGATCACTCCACGATAACCGCCGAGTCATTGGTACTGTCACCGGGCGGTATGGTTCCCCTGTCAAGCTCAATCGGCAAGGTCCATCAATCGTCTTGCCCCGGGGTACCTCCGGGCCCCACCATGTACCCGCAGACGGTGCCTCCCGCTCCTCGAATAGGGTATATAATCAGAAGCGATAAAACTCATGGTGGCTGCTGAAATATCATATCAAGAGGAACCGGATTTTTCAAATAATGCATAATTTCATGAACTCCCACGATCCTCAAATCCATAAAACATCATGAAAAATCCATATCTCAATGCGAAAATCCATGAATATAATATACGCAACATGAAACTGAAATGCGAGAATATAAAGGAAAAGCCGCTATTTAACTGCAACCGGTTAAAATATAAAACATGCGGTTCCTAATTCTCCAAGTCTAATATAACATCAAATAAAGGTAAACATGTAGCTATAACCAGATATATACGTGAACATAAAGGTATAGCAAGATATATGTATCTACCTATCAGTAATGATGTAATATACCCTCCAGGTATAAGTGAAGTACGTAAGCAAGGTACACACGTAACAATGTCATTATGTGTGTATGTACCTATTGCTAGTGGTACAATACCCTGTAGGTATACAGGTAACTAGCATGTAAGCATGTCAAGGTATATGTGTAAGCATGTAGGTATACAGGTATGCTATAAGTAATATGCATAACGAAATATGAATCAATGTCTCAATATCCATAACCAACAATATCATATCTATAAGGGTGTTGTGCATGTCATGGCAATTATTGACGGTGTGTGTGGCATACAATCAGTGCTCGTGTAACATGAGCCATAAATAATAGTGCAGTGTCCTAAGGGTACTAGTCCAAGAACAATAATAACCAAGCAGTAATGTGTATGCGCAACTCTATATATGCAATAGAATATGCGACAAAACATAACATCTCTAGCCCAGACGCATAATGCCATACAGGCGATTCCCCTGTAGATGTTAAATCTACTCACCAACCGTCCTGGCTAAGTAAAGCCAACCACTTACTTCCCCTTCTTCGCAGCGTCCGAAGTCCCCGCCTGCGAACCTAAAACAACAAAACGATAACACAAGTGTATATTAGCAAACGACCAAAAACATGTACAAACTACATTTTACCGACACACCAACTCCAAACCTCCTCCCAAGTGTTCGTATTGTGGCTAACGTACGTAGAGACACGACGAAACCAACCCAAGAGCAAAACCAGCACGAAGTGCACGGACCGTGTCGGATAATGTATCGCGCGTAGTCGTATCACTAGAAACTACCTATGTGATTCCAGATTTTGCATACAGAGAAAACTCAACAAACAAACAGAACCAAACACACCTAAACCAAAGAAGATACCTATCCACAAAAACCCACACCCAAAACTCCACCACAAATCCGGCGTCGCCGGAAATCGCCTTCTCGTCGCCGGCTATGGTCCGAGCAGGGGGTCTCGTGCTTGTGGTGATGTCCTATGGTCTCTGGTACAATATTACTACATTATTTGGTTTTTTAGTAAACACCCCAGGTCACAGCAGAACACAGATATCACAAACGACACTAAAAATACGATATTTTGCCCAAAACTTAACTTTAAACAATCTAAACTGAAACGAACAAGCTACTCAACACAAAAACTATATAAAAAACAGCTAGAGATCATTACCTAACCAAAAGAACTCAAAGATCCAAGCTATCCAAGCTCCTAGGCATCCAAGAGGCAAATCCAAGGAAAAGATGTGATTTTGGTGAGATTTTGTAAAGTTTGTGATGGATTTTGTGAAGTAGGTTCAAGTGTTCAGTTTAGAGTTGAAGGAGATAGAGAAATATGAAAGAAATTAAGTGAGAAAGAATGAGAGAGTGTGTGGAAATGAGAGAGAGAGGTGAGTGTATCCTTTGCATTAATTCTCCCATTAATGCATTCATACCATGTCACCATGCCACCTCCTCTCTTCCAAAGAAATATCTCTCTCACTCACAAACAATTATTAGAAGATTAGGGTTAATGTTTAAGCAAGGAATGGATTTAAAGCAAAGGATTAAATTAGGGTTAAGTTCTCATAGTCACTTAGAACTAGATTAGCACAAACAAACCCTCACATTTACGTGCACACGTGCGTGTATGCCCATAACAAATAATATAAAAATAATAATTAAATGTTCTAAAATGTGAGGAACCCGAATTGGTAAATTTTTGACAGTAAACCCGCATTACTGTCTAAACTAACACTAACTGAAATCTAAGGCGTTACAAAATGGCACATGACCGAAACACGTGTCGCGCAACAAAAAGATCGCTGACAGGAGTAAACACAACAAACAGCTGATCTAGCATACACGACTCTCGGCCCAACCTCGGCACAAAGTGTGTAGAATAAACAAGTGTATAGATCCCGAATTAAACAAACGTGTGCATCAAAAGAACATACAAAAAGAATACCTGAAAACTCTGCATTGGACGCCAGCGCGTCCCGATGAGTAGAAGCAAACACTCATGCCTGCCCTCTAGCCGCAACTGGCTGTCCTCCTCCTCTACCATCCTGTACTCTCTGAACGAACCCTCCACGACCATGACCTCTCTGAACATAAGTCTGACGCGGTGCGACAACAAGCTCAAGGGGAACCGCTCTCTGAGGTGATGATGGTAAGGTAACATATGGTACTGCTGCCCTCCTCTGGCGTACCAAGGAACAATCTCTGACGAGGTGATGGAAACTCCCGCACCGAAAACATCCATGCGATGGATGCTAACCCTCCTGGGGGTAAGAGCAAAACAACTGTCCTCATCCCAAACCTCTGCTACGGCCGCGACGTAAACGAAATCTGTCGCGACGACTAAGCATCTATCTCTAGGCTGATACACCTGTACGAGCCCTTCTCGGTTTCGGAAACTCCCAAAGTCTCGGGAAGATGCTCCTCATCTAATAGGGCTTCATCCACTACTGCTGTATATGTGACACAATGTTGTGTGCTGATAGCAAGGAATAACTGGGTAACAGGGATAGCAACCTCCTGTCACTGCGCTCGACTGGCATCAACCAACGATCCCATCATCTGGCGCAAGTTCTGCACTTCTGCCTCAAGCCTAGCGATATGATCTATCGAAGGCGGATCAATCTGCTCATGTACAACGAGCGTGTCATCCTGGTCAGTCCTCGTCCCAAACGAGTCAACTCTGACCTCGGCTCTCGCTGCCTCTCTTTGAGCCCTCATAGTCATCGGCAAAAAATAGCAAGAAATGGAAATAGGATTCGATATGAACACGGAAATCGAATCATAAGGATATGTATAATCACGGAAGGAATTTCATGTAATTAGTACTTAGGTCACTTAGGCGGAGTACCGTATCATAAGTATGCCACGGACATACACACATTGCGTCACCCTGCTTAAGCTACCTACTCCATCATACCAAGGTCATCCTACACTCCGAAAGGTAAAACATAGCGCTCTGATACCAACTTTGTCATGACCTGAAATTTGGCACGTGACGGCCCTCAAACCACGTAACATATACAGGCGTAACGAAATTTATGTAAGCCGAAAAACCCAGCAATCTAAACCATCAAAAGTAGTAAGTGAAAGAACATTGTTAAAACTTTTGGAATCTTAATCAAAAATCTTTAAAGTCCAAATTTACTTCCATAAAAATTTGGCAGCACCTCCTTTGTAAAACAAGCCCCCAAAAAGGGTACAACAAAAGATATAAGTAAAGCATCCCTAAACGGGAGAAAATCCACACCCTAAGGTGGAAAACAACCACCACAACAGATATACGACGTTGTAGCGAAGAAAAAGGCGATATAAATAAAACAGCATAAATGACATCCAGAGTCACAAAAATAATATACAATATCGTCCTCACAACTCATCTCTAAGTTAATACATGAAAGTGGTAGATGGAGAGTATATGATACAACGAATATACAATGAGCAATATCGGATAACCGCAAAACCTAACTATAGCAAAACTGCACACAGTCAGCCGTAGCAGTATCCGCTGCAAAAGATGATACGATAGGAAGAAGCTCTGCTGCGACTTCTCTGAGGGACACCTGCAAACACTGTGGCACAATGGGGGTGAGTTGCCAACTCTTGAATAGTAAATAACATATGCAGGTAATCGCAAGTATGCATGTACTGCGATAATCTATCACATGCAAGCAGATAGCAATAAATGGCAATATATATATGTAATAGTCATGAAAGGTACTTTATCAGGTACTACTAATACATAAAGCAATGCATATCAAATAAATGCTGAGTATGGGATAAAACATGTCATCCTCACCGAATCCTCATCGTGGCAGGACCAGTGTCCATCAAGACAATCTAAATCCCAATACTAAGGCACCGCATCCTCAGATCGGCCCTCATATCCTATAAGTCTCATGGAACCTGAGTGTCCAACATCGACACCCGAAACCTCATGAAAACTAGTGTCCAGCATCGACACGTAAATACTCATCTGTCAGGTGTTGTCACCACGACTGGCCCTGATGTCCGTACATCTCATGGAACCTGAGTGTCCAAATCGACACTCGCAATCCACGTAGCATGTCCGAACCTGTCTCCAGTCGGTATCCCCAGATATCCGCTGAGTCCAAAAAATATCACCAGTAGGTAATGGTCCCTCTGCCAGACTCATCGTCTACACCACGAAATCGCCTCTCATCCCGGGGTACCATACCGGGTCCACCATGTACCCGCAGATGATGCCTACCGCTCCTCGAATCGGGTATCTAACAAAAGTCTCAGAACCGAGAAAACTCATGGTGGACGCATCGAAATATCATATAAAGAGAATCAGAATACTTGCATAGATCATTAAGATGATATATTGTAACACCTTAGGATGTGTTTAGTGGCTAATTATATTTTAATAAGGGGGTTTTTAATAAAAAGTTTAACAAATTGATTTTCAAATATTTTTCCAAATTTAATGAATATTTTATTAGATTTTTCCTAGGCTTGCACACACTTGTGCATGTAAACTAGGGTTAAAATGGGCTAAACCATGGTTAGCAACCATGGTTGGTTAAGACATGGAAATTAAGTCATGGGGGTTTTAATTAAGTTAATTGGTAGTTTTATTTAAAGGTTGTTTTATTATATATATTTGAAATGATTTGAATATGTTGACTTGGTGAGAGAGAGGGTGCATGATGGGGCATGATGGCCTTGCCATGCCTCATTTAATAACGAGAGAGGCAGTGAGAGAGAAGGGTTGACTAGCATGGTTATCTTTGTATTTTTCTAAACTCTTTTCCTCACACACAACTCTCTCACTCTCACTCTCATACACACACACACACATCCCAGCAGCCTCCACAGTAGCAGCAACATCAGCAGCTCCAGCTTCAGCAAAAACAACGACAGCAAAAACAGCAGCAACACCAGCAGCAGAGGCAGGCAACAGCAGCAGCTTCCTCTCTTCTTCTTCTTCTCCTCCTCCATGCACCTAGGGTCAAGTGATGTATAACTCTTAGGCTTGACTCTCTTGCTTGCGAATCTTGTGTATTGATTAGCTTCGATTAGCGTTTAATGTGTGTTTTAGTGCTTAAATGGTATTTTGTGTGAAGTTTATGGTGGTGATTTTGATAGCTAGCCTAGCTTAATTAGGTGTTGTTAGGGCCATGTTAACCTAGCTTAACACCTATTTCACTAAAATACCCACAGGTTTCTGTTTGATGCAAAATTATCGTTTTTAAGCAAAATTCTACCTTCCTGCAATCTGTTGTTGACCCAGTGATTTTAGAATAAATCTGAGTTAACTGGAGTATAGTTATTAGATATTGATCACATATCCAGAACACGACCCCCAAATTCCACCTCTTGGCCGCCGGAAAATTCGTTCTGGCCGCAATTTGCGGCCAGATGGGGGACATGGGGTTTGGGTTTTGCTCTGTAGGTGTCTGCTGGTATTCTAAGACTTATGGTATATGCAACTTCGTTAAATTATTTCTGTAGGAATATCTGAGATCAATTACCCTATTTCTTATGTTTTTAACCTTCGCGACACGTGTGATACGTGTGTGGGTTAGGGGTTTTCTGCGTATCGCGACGTGTCGGGGTAGCTTCAGGCGCGTAATCACACATTTTAGCGTATCGTGCACACACGCGTTTCGTTCGCGACATGGGTTTCTAGTTTGGTTTTAATGTTGTGTTTTTGTAAATTTGAGCTTATGTGTACCACTTTATGAAATTCTAGGTTCGCAGGCGAGTACAACGGACGCCGCGAAGAAGGGGAAACAAGTCGTCAGCTACACTTAGCGCGAGGCAACGGTGAGTAGATTTAACATCTACGGGAAAATCGCCCGCATGGCGTTATGCGTCAGGGCTGATAGGACCTTGTAGCACATTGCCTGTTCATGGATACTATTTGTTGCATATCGCATTCCCTGCTGCATGTATATGAACTTAGAATTTATAAAGTACCGCACTGTTACTAACGGTTCATGTTGCACGAGCACTAATCTGCATGTTACATACACACCGTTAGTAATTGCCATGACATTCACATTATAGAATTGCCATGATCTTTATACTGTAGCCCATCTCACATTTGACTTGACATGATTATGCTATTTATACACATACTCATTTGCATATCAAGACTTATGCATATCCAAACTGTACATACCTAGATAAGCTGATTTTTGGGTAAAAACTGGGGACCTAATGACGCCTTTTAAAACTGAATCTACTTAAAAAGCGGTTTCCCCTTTTTTCTTCATAGTATGACTTATGAGGCATATATTATATCGCATGGATTACGCATTGGCTTTGGTTTTCGTGTGATTTCTGGATTTGAGGACCGTGGGGTTATTTAAGAAAAGATGCACTGTTTTGAAAACCCAGTTCCTCTTGATATGATATTTCAGTGCGTCCACCATGTGTTTTCTCGGTGCTAGAGTGACATGTGAAACCCGATTCGAGGAGTGGATGAAGCCGATTGCGGGTACATGGTGGACCCGGTATGGTACCCCAGGGCGAGAACGGATCTGCTGTGTAGCTAGACGGTGAGCCTGGCAGTGGGACTATTACCTACCGGTGATTGGTTGGACCTGGCGGTTATCCGGAGGATACTGACCAGAGTTGATAGATAGATACGGGACGACTAGTATTGCCGGAGGCTGAGGGCCGATACCGCAGACGGAGCCCGTGGGCTGATCCGGACTGACGGAGCCCGATATATGAGGATTTGCGTGTCGATGCTGGACACGATTATTTCATGATATTTTGAGTTCCGCTGTTGGGCACTCGTGATTCTCAGAGATTTACAGGATTTGAGGGCCGATGAGAGTGCCGGCGCCTGAGTTTATTGGGATCTGGGTGCATTGATGGGCACCAATTATATTTTCCATGTTGATATTCCGTGTAGATGCTATATTTCCTATGCTCAGCATTCATTATTTTGCATCTCATCCTGTAGTCATATTACCTGATAGAGCACTTGCATGATTATTGCACATATTGCTTATCGCATATAGATATCATCTGCTGGCATATGATAGAGTAGCGCAGTACGTGCATGCTCGCGATTACCTTTATATGTTATCTTCTATTCACGAGTTGGAAACTCACCCCCGTTGTGCCACAGTGTTTGTAGGTTGCCCCTAAGATTAGTCGCGGCAAGCTTCTTTCTTATATCTTTTGGCTACAGATACCACTACAGTTGGTGCGCGAGTTGTTTCCTGTTAGGTGGGTTGTGGTATCTGGTTATTTACATTGTACCCATACTTTTGTATCTAGTATTCTCCATCTACCTTTATGTATTGACTTAGAGACCAGTGTGAGGACGATGATGTATATTATTTGTATTCTGGGGTCGAGCTCGTGTGGGCCGACTTTACTTATGCAGTTTATCATTCTGTGATGTTTTTCACTTATTGCTCATTTCTTCGCTACGGCGTTGTATATTACTCTTGTGGTGTTTGTTTCCGACGTTGGGCAAGATTGCTCCCGTTTGGGATGCCTTATTTCACTGTATATCATTTTTACTCATATTTTGTCTTGTACCCGGATTCGGGGTTAGTTTTACAAAGGAAATGCTGCCAAAATTTTTAAGATAATAACTTAAATTTTAAAGAATTTTATTAAACAACTTAAGGTTTTCCAAATGTCTTTAAACAAATGTTTTCAACACTCACTACTTTTAATTGTTTTGATTTCTGGGTTTTCGGCTTACTTAATCGCGTTACGCCTGTAGGCATTACGTGGTTAAGTGTCGGTCACGAGTCGAACTTCGGGTCGTGACAAAGTTGGTATCAGAGCGTAGGTTTTACCTTTCGGAGTGTAGGATGACCCTGGTATGATGGAGTAGGTGGCTGAAGCAGTGTGGCGTAGCGTGCGTATGTTCCGCGGCATACTCACAACTTGGTACTCCGCCTAAGTGACCTTAGGACTTATTGATTTAAATTCCCTCTTGAGTATATACATTCTTGCGATTCGATTTCGGTATCCTTATCGAATCATTTTTCCTTTTCAGCCGTTATGCCGCCAAAGACTACGAGGGCGCAGAGAGCGGCCGCGAGGGCCGAGATTCGAGTTGACTCGTCCGAGACGAGGACTGATTCGGGTAGTACACCAGTTGTACCCGAGCAGGCTGTTCCTCCTACGACAGATCTGATCGCCATGCTAGGAGCTGGCATGCAGGAGATGCGCCAGACGGTGGGATCCAGTATGCAGGAGATGCGCTAGATGATGGGATCGCTAGTTGAGACACTTCGAGCGCAGCGACCAGAGATAGTTCCACCCGTTACAGGGACCGTGATGGTACCTACGGTGCAGGCAGTTGCCCATACAGCTACAGAGGTCATTACTGTATCACAATCAGAGTTTATAAGGTTGAAGCCTCCGGTCTTCACAGGCACCGATGCAGCCGAGGACCCACAGTCTTTCATTGATAGGATGGCCCGGATATGCCATTCCCTCAGATGCGCAGATGCGAGATGGGTAGAGTTCGCGAGCTTTCGCCTGGAAGGTCTTGCGCAAAAATGGTGTGAATCGGTCGAGAAGGGTAGAGCAACAGGTCTTCCTCCTATGACCTGGACAGAGTTCGTGACGATATTCCTTGCCCGCTTTCTTCTACTGAGTGTCAGATATGCTAGAGTGCCCAGGTTCGAGTCCTTACGCTAGACTCCAGAGATGACAGTGGCAGAGTATGATGTACTATTTACCGAGCTATCAGTTTCCCCATATCTAGTGGCTACTGAGGAGATGCGAGTCAAGAGATTTGTCCGAGGCTTGCTTACACCACTGTTCCTTGCGATCAGCGCCCAGCATTGCGAGACTTATGCAGCAGCTGTAGATGCAGCCTTATTAGTCGACGAGTGCCATGCTGAGACTTCGGTAGTTCCATAGCCGAAGAGAGTTCGTGCGAATACATCGGCACAGAGACAGCCTTTTCGGCACCGTGACAGACGTCTTGCAGGTGGCAGGGATTTAGGGCGAGGCTGGTTGTTCAGCTCCTATCCCCAGGAGGGTCAGCGGTCATCGTCTGGATATTTCCGCTGTGGGAGTTCTTATCATCGTGTTCAAGATTGTCCTGAGATACCCCGGAGAGAGGCAGCAGCACCGCATGTCGCATTACCACCTTCACCACAACAGAGGGCATTGCCTATTGTACCTACTATTGCTTTGTGCCAATTTCATGCACAGAGAGGTCATGGTCGCGGAGGATTTACTCATAGAGGACGAGGTGACCGAGGCAGAGGGCAGCCAGCTGCCAGTAGGGGACAGTCAGTCACAGGTGGAGGACAAGCACGGGTTTTTGCTTTGACGCATCAGGACGCGCAGGCATCCAATGCGGTGGTCTCAGGTATCCTTCCAGTATGTTCTGTTGATGCACACGTGTTGTTCAATCCCGGATCCACGCACTCGTACGTTGTTGGAGATAGTGCCCTCAGAGTCAATTATTGGATCACAGGCACGTGATTGCAATGATTGAGAGAGGACCTATACCGTTAGAACAGTCTTACTCAATATGATAGTATGCTATCTGGTTTATCTTTATCATCGTGTGCTGCTTTAGGTGACCTTACAGGTCACTATTGCGCGTTGATAGAGCCCTTAGGATTCTTGCTTGACGGCCAGCAGTATGATGGCGATCATATACGTGGGAGCTGGGGTCTATAAGCACATCCTTAAAAGGTCCCTAGTCGTGGGAGTTTTCGAGACAGGGCATCGATACTCCAAAGTAGACTAGTGTATACAGTCGAGACCCCAACGAGGGGCGGTGGCCGCTCTCACAAGCCACTGGTGTCAGTTGGTTCACCTAAGATGTATACAGGTGCTCATTGGGTTATGAGTACACCGGACAAGACTCGCCGGGAACATGCTAGTTGGTCTTATACCTGACGTCAGATAGCAGTTCCCTGGTGATAAGTATACAGGTTAGTTCATTGACCTGAGATCGTCATTTTTCTGGTGCGGGTTCCCACTGTACTTTGATTACTACCCTACCACGGCTCAAAGGAGTCATGCAAACAGGTTTTAGTTGGGTACAATCCCGAGTCACATGGAGGCAGTGAGCGGATCTACAGGGGTTCATCTCTCTCGGTATTGGGGGTGAGGTCGCGCTGTGTCTAGGAGAGCCATTACACAAAGCCCTCGGCCGAGGCAGGAGATTTACTTGTAGGTATTCCAGTAGTATCTCAGGGTGTTCTGGGCTACACTCCGACACGACTTGTACCGCTTTTGGGGGTCTGACTTTTACCAACCCCCTAGGCCGCCATACGATGCTCATAGACGAATGGACCGGACTGTACGGATATTGTCACTGACAGGCTCAGTAGGGTGTCAGGATGAGTTCGCTCATCGACGTCCCTTTTGGTCAATACCTGGTAGCCCGTCACTTATGGCTAATAGCTCTGACGTGCTAGTGGTTAAATTCATAGCCAAAGTATTGACGAGTCTTTAGAGTCCCCCACAGACAGTTTCTTAAGTTTCGGGCGAAACGCTGTAGAAGCCGTATAGAGATATTGCAGGGTTCGATCTTATCCGTGCGGTATTACACGGATCATGATCGGACGGATAAAACTAGCGGGCTTTGGTTTAAGCCGGATACTAGTATTGTACAGTGTAGATTTTGTCTCATTGCATTTGTATTCGGTCGGAATACAAATGTGGGTATGTATATACGGTCGCGGGGTTTTCCTGTGATTTATTACGGGATCAGTTTTTTGGAAGTTGCCGGTTTGCATTCCGTTTCGGCCAGTTTTCCTTTGTTCTTTCTTTGCCGGATTTTTCTGATGGAGGGGCTAATTTGCAAATATGCAAATTAGCATTTTGGAGGGTGTTATTTGTAAATGGAGGATTATGATGGGTATAGCATCTTTTGATTCCCTTTTATTCATCATGGTTTGCTTTATGAGATTGGATTTGTATAAGACATTGAAGTGATATAATTTCATGATTATCATCACACCTTTTCTTATCCTCACCTCACCTTTTCTTGTGCTCACCTTCTTTCACTCTCTCCCTCCCTAATTATGGCCGGCCACATTTTGTGGGGGAAGGGGGAATTCACTTTTGTGTATGGGAAATTCTTGTTCTCATTTTGCTTACACCAAAAATTCCTAAGCTCATCTCCATTGCTCATTTCCTCCATCTAAAATGGCAACTTCTCAACCCCATTGAGACAAAACCACTCTACACTTATCCTACAACATTCTTGGACACGTCGACTCGCCAATTTCATGTCCGGGTTGCCTCGATCCAGAAGTGGGATCCCGTAAAAGAACCCGGCGATGTGGTGCCCTTCCGACAAGGAGATGAAGACCGGAGATTCCGCGGGGAGATCGGGATGACGACGAGAAGACCGAAGGATATGGATCGCTCGGTATATCTCTTTACCCCTTCTCTTGATAGCTAGTATTAGGTTAATGGTTACGATCCGGGTTTTAGGATGCGGTAGTACCGGTTTAAAGTCAAGAAAATTTTTCGTTTCCGCATTTTGGCCTCGGATAGACGGCTAGGGCGCTACCGTAGTCTTACATACGTATCTACACACTTTGTACCGAGTTTGGGTAGAGAGTCCAGTTTTCTTGATCAGCCGCTGGTTGTGACTACTCCTGTGGGAGAGTCGTTTATTGCTAGGCATGTGTTCTGATCCTGTGTTGTCTGTATCGGCAAGAGAGAGTTGCCTGTCGACTTGATCCTTCTTGAGATGTTGGACTTCGACGTTCTTTTGGGCATGGATTGGTTTGCCACGTGCTATGCGTCTGTGGACTGCCGCGAGAAGATAGTTAGATTTTGTTTTCCCGGCGAGTCGGTCTTTGTTGTGCAGGGGGACCGTGGTGCCGCCCCTCACAGTTTGATTTCTTCTTTTCGCGCTGGACAGCTTTTGAGGAAGGGATGTCAGGGATTTCTCGCCTATGTTTGCAGTACTAGAGCTACAGAGGTTCCGTTGGATCAGGTTTCGGTTGTTAGCGAGTTTCCTGATGTATTCCCTAACGAGCTTCCTGGGCTACCGCCTGAGCTCGACATTGCCTGATGTATTGATTTGATTTCCGGTACGGGGCCTATTTCTATACCACCTTATCGGATGGTCCCCGCGGAACATAGAGAGTTGAAGGGTCTGTTGCAAGATTTGCTGGATAAGGGACTTATTCGACCCAGTGTTTCTCTTTGGGGTGCTCCATTCCTGTTCGTCAAGAAGAAGGACGGCGGTTTGCGTTTGTGTATCGACTACCGCCAGCTGAACAGGGTTACCGTACGGAATAGATATCCTTTGCCACGCATCGACGACTTGTTCGACTAGCTACAGGGGGCAGGATATTTTTCGAGGATCGATTTACGATCGGGCTATAATCAGCTGCGAGTTCGACAGGAGGACATTCCAAGGATAGCTTTCCGCACGTGCTACGACCATTATGAATTTTTGGTGATGTCGTTCGGACTCACCAATGCACCAGCAGCATTCATGGACTTGATGAACCGTATTTTCCGGCCGTATCTTGACTTGTTCATCATCGTATTCATTGATGATATTCTGGTGTATTCCCGGAGTAGAGACGAGCACGAGCAGCACCTACGGATTATACTGCAGACTTTGAGGGAACACCAGCTTTTCGCGAAATACTCCAAGTGTGCATTTTGGCTGGACAGCGTAGATTTCTTGGGTCACGTGATTTCACGAGACGGTATATGTGTAGACCCGAGGAAGATCGAGGCCGTTCAGCATTGGCCCATGCCCACATTAGTTACGGAGATTCGTAGCTTTCTAGGACTGGCCGGTTACTACAGGCGATTTGTACAAGATTTCTCCCGTATAGCTGCACCTTTGACCGGGTTGACCCGGAAGGGAGTTTCTTTCGATTGGACGGAGAAGTGCGAGCACAGTTTTCAGCAGGTACGGACTTGACTGACTACGGCGCCGGTGTTATCATTGCCTATAGGATCAGGCGGATTTGTGGTCTATTGTGATGCTTCTCAAGTGGGGCTAGGGTGCGTGTTGATGCAGTATGACAGGGTGATCGCATATGCTACGCGGCAGTTGAAGAGACATGAACAGAACTATCCTACTCACGATTTGGAGATGGCTGCAGTGGTCTTTGCACTTAAGATCTGGCGACATTACCTATACGGTGAGTCATGCCAGATATTCACAGATCACAAGAGCTTAAAGTATATATTTCAGCAGCGAGACCTGAATCTCAGACAGCGCCGTTGGATAGAGCTAGTAAAGGACTACGATTGCGAGATCTTGTATCGCCCGGGAAAGGCTAATGTAGTGGCGGATGCTTTGAGCAGGAGACCCGAGGGTATTCTATCTTGTTTGAGTGCAGTACAGAGGCATTCGTCGGCGGATTGGCAGACTCTATGCGACAGCCGAGTGCAGTTCGAGTTCACGCCGATCGGAGGACAGCTTGCGCATGTTCGTGCACGCCTGCAGTTGCTTGATCGTATACATGTGGCACAGTACAGTGATGAACGTTGTTAAGAGATCAGGGCATAGATTAGACATGGCAGATTTTCCGAGTTCGTGATCGATGATCAGAGGATACTGCGATTTGGGACTAGACTGTGCGTACCAGATGCTGAGGGACTGCGAAGTGAGATTCTTGAGGAGGCACATCGATCAGTGCACAGTGTTCATCCAGGTTCCACCAAGATGTACCATGATATGAGAGATGTTTATTGGTGGGACGGAATGAAAAGGGACATCGCAGATTTCGTGTCGAGATGCCTGACTTGTCAGCAAGTCAAGGCCGAGCACCAGAGGCCCGCGGGAGAGCTACAGCCGTTACCCATTCCGGAGTGGAAATAGGAACAGATTTCTATGGACTTCATCGTGGGTCTACCCAGGACTAGTCGAGGGTATGACTCCATCTGGGTGATAGTGGATCGTTTGACGAAAGCGGCTCACTTCCTACTAGTGAAGACGACTTTCGGTTTTGCTCAGTATGCCCAGATATACATCGACGAGATTGTACGACTGCATGGAGTCCCGACGTGTATCGTGTCCGACAGAGGCACCCAGTTTACCAGCCGACTATGGCAGAGGCTTCAGGAGGCTTTGGGCAGCCGCTTGAGTTTCAGTACAGCATTTCATCCGCAGACCGACGGCCAGTCAGAGCGGACTATTCAGACTCTCGAGGACATGCTCCGAGCGTGCGTATTAGATTTTGGAGGTAGCTGGGATCATCATTTGCCCTTAGTGGAGTTCTCCTATAACAATAGTTTCCAGGATACTATTCAGATGGCACCTTTCGAGGCTCTATAAGGGAGGAGATATAGATCGCCCGTCTGTTGGACAGAGCTCAGTGAGAGCAGTATTTTAGGGCCACAGATCGTACAGGAGACGACCGAGAAGATACAGCTGATTCGAGACAGGATGAGGACAGCTCAGAGCAGGCAGAGATCGTATGCTGACAGACGATGCTGCAGATTAGAGTTCGCAGTTGGAGATCACGTCTTTCTGAGGGTCTCTCCGATGAAGGTAGTGATGAGGTTTGGACGGAAGGGGAAGCTTAGTCCCAGATTCATAGGACCTTTCGAGATCCTCGAGCGTGTGGGCGCAGTAGCATATCGTTTGGCTCTTCCACCCGACTTCCCAGATGTTCACCCCGTGTTCCATGTGTCGATGCTTCGCAGATACCTACATGACCCTTCGCACATGATTCAGCATCAGACCGTTCAGCTTGAGTGCAATCTTTCGTTCACCGAGAAGCCGGTCGTGATATTGGACCGGCAGGTGAAGAAACTTCGATCGAAGGTCTTGCCGTCAGAGAAGGTGCTTTGGCGCAGCACGAATGGTGAAGAGATCACTTGGGAGGCCGAAAGCGAGATGCGGAAGAAGTTCCCTCATCTCTTCGAAGGTATGCGTAGCTTTATATTTTTAAATTCGGGGACGAATTTCTTTAAGGTGGAGATTGTAACACCTTAGGATGTGTTTAGTGGCTAATTATATTTTAATAAGGGGTTTTTAATAAAAAGTTTACCAAATTGATTTTCAAATATTTTTCCAAATTTAATGAATATTTTAATAGATTTTTCCTAGGCATGCACACACTTGTGCATGTAAACTAGGGTTAAAATGGGCTAAACCATGGTGGGTTAAGACATGGAAATTAAGTCATGGGGGTTTTAATTAAGTTAATTGGTAGTTTTATTGAAAGTTTGTTTTATTATATATATTTTAATTGATTCGAATATGTTTACTTAGTGAGAGAGAAGGTACATGATGGGGCGTGATGGCCTTGCCATGCCTCATTTAATGAAGAGAGAGGTAGTGAGAGAGAAGGGCTGACTAGCATGGTTATCTTTGTATTTTTCTAAACTCTTTTCCTCACACAAAACTCTCTCACTCTCACTCTCACACACACACACACACACACACACACACATCCCAGCAGCCTCCACAGCAGCAGCAACATCAGCTGCTCCAACTTCAGCAAAAACAACAACAACAAAAACAGCAGCAACACCAGCAGCAGAGGCAGGCAACAGCAGCAGCTTCTTCTCTTCTTCTTCTCCTCCTCCTTGCACCTAGGGTCAAGTGAGGTATAACTCTCTTGCTTGCTAATCTTGTGTATTGATTAGCTTCGATTAGCGTTTAATGTGTGTTTTAGTGCTAAAATGGTATATTTTGTTAAGTTTTGGCGTGGTGGTGATTTTGATAGCTAGCCTAGCTTAATTAGGTGTTGTTAGGGCTATGTTAACCTAGCTTAACCCTTATTTCACTAAAATACCCTCAGGTTTCTGTTTGATGCAAAATTATCGTTTTTAAGCAAAATTCTAGCTTCCTTCAATCTGCTGTTGACCCTGTGATTTTAGAATAAATCTGAGTTAACTGGAGTATAGTTATTAGATGTTGATCACATATCCAGAACACGACCCCCAAATTCCACCACTTGGCTTTCGAAAATTTCGTTCTGGCCCCAATTTGCGGCAAGATGGGGGACATGGGGTTTGGGTTATGCTCTGTAGGTGTCTGCTGGTATTCTAAGACTTATGGTATATGCAACTTTGTTAAATTATTTCTGTAGAAAAATATGGGATCAATTACCCTATTTCTTATGTTTTTAACCTTCGCGACACGTGTGATACATGTGTGGGTTTGGGGTTTTCTGCGTATCGCGACGTGTCGGGGTAGCTTCAGGCACGTAATCACACGTTTTAGCGTATCGCACACACACACGCGTTTGGTTCGCGACATGGGTTTCTAGTTTGGTTTTAATGTCATGTTTTTGTAGATTTGAGCTTATGTGTACCACTTTTTGAAATTCGAGATTCGCAGGCGAGTACCACGGACGCCGCGAAGAAGGGGAAACAAGTCTTCGGCTACACTTAGGGCGAGACTACGGTGAGTAGATTTAACATCTACGGGGAAATCGCCAGCATGGCGTTATACGTCAGGGCTGATAGGTCCTTGTAGCAGCTTATTGTATTTACCTACATTGACTGTTCATGGATACTATTTGTTGCATATCGCATTCCCTGCTGCATGTATATGAACTTAGAATTTATAAAGCACCGCACTGTTACTAACGGTTCATGTTGCACGAGCACTAATCTGCATGTTACACACACATCGTTAATAATTGCCACGACACTCACATTATAGAATTTCCATGATCATTATACTGTAGCCCATCTCACATTTGACTTAACATGATTATGCTATTTGTACACATACTTATTAGCATATCCAGACTTATGCATATTCAAACTGTACCTACCTAGATAAGCTGATTTTTGGGTAAAAACTGGGGACCGCATGACACCTTTTAAAACTGAATCTACTTAAAGAGCGGTTTCCCCTTTTTTCTTCATAGTATGACTTATGAGGCATATATTACATCGCATGGATTACGCATTGGCTTTGGTTTTCATGTGATTTCTGGATTTGAGGACCGTGGGGTTATTTAAGAAAAGATGCACTGTTTTGAAAACCCGGTTCCTCTTGATATGATATTTCAGTGCGTCCACCATGTGTTTTCTCGGTGCTAGAGTGACATGTGAAACCCGATTCGAGGAGTGGACGAAGCCGATTGCTGGTACATGGTGGACCCAGTATGGTACCCCGGGGCGAGAACGGATCTGCTGTGTAGCTAAACAGTGAGCCCGGCAGTGGGACAATTACCTACCGGTGATTGGTTGGACCTGGCGGTTATCCGGAGGATACTGACCAGAGTCGATAGATAGATAGACAACTCGTACTGCCGGGGGCCGAGGGCCGATACCGCAGACGGAGCCCGTGGGCTAATCCAGACTGACGGAGCCCGATATATGAGGATTTGCGTGTCGATACTGGACAAGATTATTTCATGATATTTTGAGTGCCGATGTTGGGCACTCGTGATTCTCAGAGATTTACAGGATTTGAGGGCCGATGAGAATGCCGGCGACTGAGTTTATTGGGATCTGGGTTCATTGATGGGTACCGATTATATTTTCCACGTTGACATTCCGTGTAGATGCTATATATCCCATGCTCAGCATTCATTATTTTGCATCTCATCCTGTAGTCATATTACCTGATAGAGCATTTGCATGATTATTGCACATATTGCTTATCGCATATAGATATCATCTGGTGGCATATGATAGAGTAGCGCAGAACGTGCATGCCCGCGATTATCTTTATATGTTATCTTCTATTCATGAGTTGGCGACTCACCCCCGTTGTGCCACAGTGTTTGCAGGTTGCCCCTCAGATTAGTCGCGACAGGCTGCTTTCTTGTATCTTTTGGCTACAGATACCACTACAGTTGGTGCGCGAGCTGTTTGCTGTTTGGTTGGTTGTGGTATCTGGTTATTTACATTGTACCCATACTTTTGTATCTAGTATTCTCCATCTACCTTTATGTATTGACATAGAGACCGGTGTGAGGACGATGATGTATATTATTTGTATTCTGGGGTCGAGCTCGTGTGGGCCGACTTTACTTATGCAGTTTATCATTCTGTGAAGTTTTTCACTTATTGCTCATTTCTTCGCTACAGCATCGTATATTACTCTTGTGGTGTTTGTTTCCGCCGTTGGGCGTGATTGCTCCCGTTTGGGATGCCTTATTTCACTATATATCATTTTTACTCATATTTTGTCTTGTACCCGGATTCGGGGTTAGTTTTACAAAGGAAATGCTGCCAAAATTTTTAAGATAATAACTTAAACTTTAAAGAATTTTATTAAATAACTTAAGGTTTTCCAAATGTCTTTAAACAAATGTTTTCAACACTCACTACTTTTAATGGTTTTGATTTCTGGGTTTTCGGCTTACTTGATCGCATTACGCCTGTAGGCGTTACGTGGTTAAGTGCCGGTCACGAGTCGAACTTCGGGTCGTGACATATTATATATATATATATATATATATATATACATATATAACATCGTCCCATACCACTGATATATATATATACATATATAACAGCGTCCCATACCACTGATATATATATCATCAGGAGTAAAACATCCAGAAAACATCATATGAAATCCATATCTCAATGCGTAAACCCATGAAATATAATATATGCAACAAAAAACAGTAATATGAGCATATAAAGGAAAAACCGCTATTTAAATGCAATAAGTTATTAAATATATCATGTGGTTCCTAATTTCTCCAAAATCCAACGCAGCATCATATAAGGTGAACATATGGCTACAGCAAGGTATAAGGGTGTACATGTAAGTATGTACGTTTGATGTAGATGTATCTATATCTCATATGTGTATACACCTGTCAATATTGATGCAATACCCTCCAGGTATATGTATAGCTATAGCAAGCTAGGTATGTGTATATACATGTCAATAATGATGCAATACCCTCCAAGTATATGTGTAGCTGCAGCAAGCTAGGTATGTGTATATACATATCAATAATGATGCAATACCTTCCAGGTATATGTGTAGTTGTAGCAAGCTAGGTATGTGTATATACATGTCAATAATGATGCAATACCCTCCAGGTATATGTGTAGCTGTAGCAAGCTAGGTATGTGTATATACATATCAAAAATAATGCAATACCCTCCAGGTATATGTGTAGCTGTAGCATGCTAGGTATGTGTATATACATGTCAATAATGATGCAATACCCTCCAGGTATATGTGTAGCTAGGTATGTGTATATACATATCAATAATGATACAATACCCTCCAGGTATATGTGTAGCTGTAGCAAGCTATAGTAAGGCATATATGCAAGCTTGTAGGTATACAGGTATGCTATATCTCATATGCACAAAGAAAATAAGGATCATGTCTCAATGTCCCTAACCAATACAATATCACGTATGTATAGGAGTTATGCATGTCATGGCAATTATCGACGGTGTGGGTGTAGCATACAATTTATGCTCGTGTAGCATGAACCGTCAATAATGGTGTTGTGTCTCATTTATACTATGTCCATATACAATAGGAACTGAGATATGCAACAATGATACACATGCACAATCAATGTCCATATACTTGTAACAAATAATCATGTCATTTAATCTAGCCTAAACGCATAACGTCATGCGGGCGATTCCCTTATAGATGTTAAATCTGCTCATAGATGATCTTGGGTTAAGTAAATCCAACCACTCGCTTTCCCTTATTCGCAGCGTCCGAAGTCCCTGCCTGCATCCCTAAGATCATAAAACAATATAACAAGTTCAAATTAGCAATCAACCAATAATACGTATCCACTACGTTTGACTGACGTACCAACACCAAACATACTCTCAAATGTTCATCTAGTGGCTAACCTGCGTAGCAATACCGTGAAACCAACCCAAGAGCAAAGCTACACAAGGTACACATACCGTGTCGGATAACGTAACGCGCATATTCGAAACACTAGAAACAAGCAAAGTGATCCCAGATTTTGTATACTGTCAAAACTCAAAACTCAAACAGTACCAAACACCTTTAAACAACTGCAGACAGCTACCCTACAAAAGCAAGCCAAAACTCCAACAAATGGCCAAGGTCGCCGGAATTTGCCTATGTGTCGCTGGCCAAATCCGAGCAGACGGGGTTCGTGCTTCATGTGAAAGCTTAGCGTCTCTAGTACAACAAAACTACACTGCTAGATTTTCTAGTACACACTCTGGGTCACAGCAGATCACATATATCATAAAAAGGCACTAAAAATACGATTTGTGCACGAAACTTTACTTTAAGTGTTCTATACTAAAACTAATAAGCTACACAACACTATAAACACCTACTTAACAGTTTGAGATCATTACCTAACCACACAAGCTTAAAGATCCTAGCTTTCCAAGCTCCAAGGGATCCTAGAAGCAAAAAAAGTCTTGGGATGTGATTTGGGTGAGATTTGATGAAAGTTTAGTGATGGAAAGGTGAGTGCTCAGTTGAGGGTTGAAGGAAAGATGAAAGAAATGAGAAAGAGATAGAGTGAGAGAGAATGAGAGTGAAATGAGTGAGTTAGAGAGAGATAGAGAGGTGAGTGTAATGGTGAGAGGGTAAGTGTACCAAGCATTAACTCTCCTCATTAATGCAAGCCATGACTCTCTCATGACTCACCAAGCCACCACCTCCTAATCCAAAACACCAAATGAAATATCTCTCCTCACACAAATATCTAAGGGTTTAGGGTATAAGCAAGCAACGATTAGGTTAAGGTGTTATGTCCACTAACGCGATTAACACAAACTAACCCTCACATTAACATGCACAAGTGTATGCAAGTCATAACAAATAATATTAAATTATTAATTAAATGTTACAAAATGTGAAGAAACCAAATTGGTAAACATTTTACCAAAAACCCACATTATCGCTAATTAAAACAAATCGCGTTCTAAGCTGTTACAGAGTTACTTAAACAAATATAAACCCTCACATTATTATTAGTATGGTGTGAGTCACATACATCCATGTAGCATGTGGCATCAAGCATGGCATAATAAAATGTACACTAATATATATCACATATATACTAATGCATACTTGTGAGAAAAAGAAAAGTTTAAGCGAGCTAATATTAGTTAATGCAATCTAGTATATCAAATATACAATTATACATTAAATTATTAAATCAACACTTGATTTAATAATCTGGCTATATCACATATGTAAGTCCACGTTACCCGTCCCGGTTCTTACGGGAATGCGGAAACGGTAAAAAACGATTTTTATGGTTAGGTAATATGGACTAGAAAATTGGATCTTTACTAAACAAAAACATAGCAAACTAACTAGAAGTTTAACTACTATGTTAGAGGATCATACCTAGGTCTTGAACTCCTTCTCTTCTTGCTCCTTGGAGTGGTTGGATCGGCTCCACCTCGTAGTCTCCTTGTTGTCGAAGAAGGATCCACCCGAAAGCTTCTACCTTGAGCTCCTACCTCAACCGAGAGGAAACTAAAGTGCTTGGCTTGCTAGACCTGATACTCTAGAGTGAGTAGAGAAGAGTTTTTGAGGGTTTTATCTCAATGGCTCATGCTTCTCAACACATGCGACATGAAAGCCTTGAGAGAGAGGAAGAGGGTGAGCTTTAGATGAGAGAAAATGAGAATGATAGAATGAGCTTGACTTTTTAAAACCATGCTCACAAAAGAAAGAATAATCATGATAATAATAATAATTAAGAATTGTGATGGTTAGTTTGAATGACCATTATCATTTCATGTATTTAATGCATTTTGTAAAGAACAACAAGTAAACAAAAGTCATAGAAATGAAATGATGATGGTCAACAAGTCCACAATGGTCAACCGGTCAACAAAAGTCAAATGTTCAACTCAACCATGGCACAATAATACTTAATTAATATTATTAATCATATTTCTTATTCTCATTAGGGTTTAGAAAAAGTCAACGGTCAACAGCCCTAACGAGAATCCTCTGCCTCTGCCTCTGCCAACTGTGCATACACAACGGCACCCGTGTTCCGAGGAACACAAATACAATGAGATAAAACCAATCCCAAAACATATACTAGGATCTGGCTTAAACCAAAGCCCGCTAATAATAACTGCCCGGACACCAAACGTGCACAAGTGCGTGGATGCGAACAAACCCTGTCGCAAAACCAAGCGACCTCTACTTTGTTTTGGACAAAGGTGAATAGCTCTCTGTGTGGGACTCTAAAGACTCGACACTACGCTGGCAGTGGGTTCAACCACAGGCCGCAAGCGGTACTTGTTAGTGTATATGCCCTAGAGGCCATTATTGTATCATACTAGTTTGTATATTACTTAATGGAAGCTTGGGATATTCACAGTTGTATATACAATCTTGCTCGAAATGGTAGTATGCTACTTGGTTTGTCTCTGCTTTAATATGTGCATGTGTTTCTTTTAGCATATTGCTGGTATACATATTAGTAGAGCCCTTAGGATCTTTGCTTGATTACCAGCGTTGTGATGGCGCTCGCACTCGTGGGAGCTGGGTAATTTATAAGCACATCCTTATACAGGTCCCTGGTCGTTGGACTATCGAGACAGGGCATCGATACTCCGGAGTAGACTAGCGTATGCGCTTCTCATCCCAGTGTGGGAGACGGTCTGTCCCACAGCCGTTAGTACGTCGTACTTGGGATAGTATGCGGGTGCTCGTTAGGTTACGAGTACACTGGACAGGACTCGTCGGGAACTGTTGGTTGGTAATATACCTATCGTCAGTTATCAGTTCCCAGGTGACATGAGTACAGCTTAGTCCGCTGACTTGACACTGTCACTTCGCCTCGAGTGTGTTCCCACTGCACTTTGATTACTACCCTACCACGGCTCAAAGGAGCTGTGCAAACAGGTAGTTTTTGGGTGCAGTCCCGAAGCACTTGGAGGCAGTGACGGTTAAACAGGATTCGTCTCTCCCGGTATTGGGGGTTGACATCGCGCTGTGTCCAGGAGAGCCATTACACGAGTAGTCCCTGGCCAGGGCAAGCGAGATATACTGGTAGGTTTCCAGTGTTATCTCAGGGTGTTCTGGGCTACACTCCGACACGACTTATACCGCTATTAGGGGACTGACGTTCACCGCCCCCCTAGGCCCGCCATGCGATGTATCAGACGAACAGACCGGACTGTACGGAGACTGTCACATACAGGCTCAGTAGGAGTGCAGATGGGGTTCACCTCGTCAGTCTTCTTATCGACATCTACCTGGGGACCGTTACGTACAGCTAGTGCCGCTTGCGGTCTGTGGTTAAACCCACTGCCAGCGTAGTGTCGAGTCTTTAGAGTCCCACACAGAGAGCTATTCGCCTTTAGGCAAAATGAGTAGAGGTCGCATGGTTTTGCGACAGGGTTCGTTCGCATCCGCGCACTTGTGCACGTTTGCTGTCCGGACAGTTTATACTAGCGGGCTTTGGTTTAAGCCGGATCCTACTATATGATTAGAGATTGGTTTTTCTCATTGTGTTCGTGTTCCTCGGATCACGAATGCGGGTGCGTATGCACAGTTGCTTGAGATTGAGGGAGAGGACCTTGATTAGGGTTAATGGTTGTTGTCATTTTATTAACCCTAATATTTATGTGTGTGTTATTGTTAATTAGTAATTAGTTTAATAATTATCCATGGTTGTGGTTGTTGACCTTTTGACTTCTTTGACTTTTTGACCAAGGTTGACACTTTGACCATCATAATTTCTTTTGGAAGATGCTTTTTGATCTTTGCAATTTGAAATGATAATGGTCATGTCATGATTTACCATGATAATTATCTAGCTAATTATTCAATTAAAAATTATACACACATATTAGTGAGAAAGGCTCACAAATAATTCATTCTCTCATATCATTTCTCTCTCTTGTTCATCCTCTCCCTCAAGCTCTCTCCCTCTCATGTGTTGAGAAACAAAAAGCTTGAGAAAAACCTTCACTTGATCCTCTCTACTCTCTTCTAGGGTTCTAGTCTTAGCATTTCTTGCACTCTAGTTACTCCTAGCTTGGAGTTGAAGCTAAAGGTGGTGGCTTTCAAGTGGATCTTTCTTTGACGGAAGAAGACAAGCAAGGTGAGGCCTTTCTACCATTCCGACGAGCAAGGAGAGAAGGACTAAAGACCAAAGGTATAACCTTTCATCACTTAGCTACTTTGTAGTTAGGGTTAGCAAGTTTTCGTTTAGCAAAGATCCTCACAAGCAAAGTCCATGTTGCCTAAGTCATTAAAAATCCGTTTTTTATTATGTTTTCCGCCTCCCGTAAGCACCGGGATGGGCAACACGGACTTACAGTGGTATCAGAGCCTAACTAAACCTAAACTAGCTAAGTAGTTAAGTGTAACGAAGTTTCGAAACCGGAAAATCGAAAAACCAAACTCGAAAAACCCTAGTTTCTGTTATTTTTTTTTTCTGGTCAAAATGAAAAACGTTATACTTCAAAAATTATCTCAGGGTTTTTTGTGAAACACCACCAAAGACGAACCAGAGAGGAGTCTAGAGGACCGCGCTTCCGCGGCATAAGGAAGCTCTTGCCGCGGAAGCGCGGCCATCTTGTCCCCTCTCTGTATCGTTTTTGGTGCAGTATGTTTCTTGGGTTGGTTTTAGGATTTTTAGGATATATTATTTGTGCCCAGATTTTCCAGAACTAAAATTTACTTTTGGGGGCCTATAAATCCGTATTTTTCGGAACTTCACTACACTTTAACTACATCGGTTATATCTGTAATGCTTGCATGTATTGAACGTCGGCTAATCGCTATAAGACGATTAGTCGGGGTTATACATGATCTGTGATTGTTATTGGTTTGTGGATATGAATGGATTGGATTGTCGCGGGTGAATGGCCGGGGTGGATGTGAGATGAGCGTTGTTTTTCTTTCATTCATTTGTAACATGTAAATTGATGTAATAATATTCTTTGTATGGCCGCACAACCGGGTCGGGGTTGTAGCCGTCATTGTATAATTCTTTTTACTGTTTTTGCTCCTAGGATAGACCCATGGAGGGGGTGCACAAACTACCGGGTATCTCGAAGCGCCGAGTGGCCTACTCACGGTGGTGAGGAAGGTTGCTTCGCTTCGGGTGCTTGGCGGGTAGTTTGCCGCACCCGTAGGGGTCTTGGGTGGGGTTTTGGCTATTCACCACGACCGTGTAATCCGCTTTGCGTTGCAGGCTCGAACGCATTGCGGATTCCTAGTATATCCAATGTATTCATCTGTGATCTGTAATGTCTATCATTGCTATATATTTATATATAATAACTATTTAGGCGTTGCTTATGTTTTACAGCCGCGCTAGCCCAGCCCCCGCTCTGTCGTTAGTTAAGTAACCTAACGGGTGATGACGGGGCCCCGTTGCGAATGCGAATGGCATAAGCGTACGTCATATTTTGGTTGTTTTCTGCAATGGTAGGATTAAATGATGGGACGCATTAAAAGAACTAATGCAAGAAATAAACCAAGTAAAAGTCGATTGGAACACTTTGAAAACCACTCGGTTCTTTTCAAAACTAAACTTTTAAACGCGGAGCTTGAACCACTCCTTTTAAAAGCTATCTCGTTCCATCGATTATATCAAGTTCACTACGTTCACGGTTTCGCCAAAACCATTCGTAGCCCTCCGTCATTCCACATGAATGGTCAAAAGTATTCAAGCTATGTATTTTGGCCAAAGTCAAGGCATAGTGATTGGTAGCGTTTGGGTATTCATGTGCAGCATAGATAGATGCGTTGATTTGGGACAGTCGTGCTGCCATTTTGGCCAAAGTCAAGGGTAGGTACGGGTGGGTCCAAATTAACTAGGAGAATGACGGGTAGAACTTGACATGTGACTTATGATATTTTGGCCAAAGTCAAGGTCATAAGAGCATGGGGCAAAAATCCACATCGGGAGTTTCATAAGTACTGAAACTTGCTAGATTTGCATACCATTTGGAGTGTGATGATTCTGGTAGGATTCCTTCGGTTTTATCACGCGATGATATTTGGATCCCGATCCTACTGTGAGTATATGCTACTCCTCGGGAAAACTCTCACTTAACGATCAATGCTATAAACCTAGTAGGTGCCTAGAAAGGTGTTAGCGGGGCTACGCCCACAGGGAAAAGAGGTTACTTAATTAAGGAACTTCGCGAAAGCGTTGGAAAACCTCCCTCGAAGTACCGACACTGGCCTGGCTGAACGGTTAAGCAAGTATTGTACGGTGAGAATGATCCCGGCTAATCCTTTTTTTTACGGTTTGAGAAGGGATTCGAGAGACAGTGGGAGCCATCCAGTTTAGACAAACTAAAAACCACTCTAAACTTGCAAGAGCATCATGCTAAAGTGTTTCTTTTCTCTCTCCTAATTGCAGCGACCATTCAAGATGACCGGACTTAAGTTACTATTAGATAAAAACATATTGACAGGGCCAAACTACAAAAATTGGCTCAGGAATGTCAAGATGGCTATCACTTATGACAAGCTGGGGTATATACTTACCACCAAAGCTCCCCCTGTCCCAGGTCCCACCTCCAGCGTCGCGGATGTTGAAATCCGTAAGACATGGGAGATAGATTGCGCGAGGGCCAGATGCCTCGTACTAGCCTCGATGGACAACGACCATCAGAGGAGGCACGAGAATATGGACCTAGAGTCCATATTTCTCCATACAAAAGAACTGTATGGAGAGCAGTCTCGTATCGCAAGATACGAAGTGTCGAAGAAGCTCTTTTCGGCAAGGTTGGCCGTCGGATCATCGGTAGCGGACCACGTGCTTAAGATGATCGGCTACATAGAGGAGCTCGCGGACCTTGGGACCACGTTGGAGAATGAACTCTATACCGATTTGATTCTCCAGTCCCTTCCTTCCACTTACGCCCAGTTCATTCTTAACTTCAACATGCAAGGAAAGGAGGTTGAACTTGCCGAACTTCTGAACATGTTGAGGACTGCTGAGGGCACCCTACAGAAGGGTAGGGAGACATCCACTTTGTTTGTAGGAGGATCTTCCTCTTCTAGGTCCAGGGCGAAAGCCAAGGGCAAGAAGAAGAAAGCCCCCGCCAAACCAAGAGGCGGTGTCGGTAAAGTGGATACGAAGGGAAAGGGTAAAGCAACAAAGGTAGCGGGGAAGCTGGTGGGGAAGGAAGAATGCTTCTATTGTCACAAAAATGTTCACTGGAAACAAGATTGCAAGGCTTGGAAAGCCAGAACACAGGATTTGAAGCGAGTTGCAGCTTCAGCTTCAGGTGTGTATGTTATTGAAAATTGTCTATCAATAAACTCTAATTCCTGGGTATTGGATACCGGATCAGGATCTCATATCTGTAATTCTTTGCAGGCGTTGAGAAAGCGTAGAGTTTTGAAGGCAGGTGACATGACCCTCAGAGTTGCGAACGGTGCTAGCATGGATGCTGAGGCCGTGGGGGACTATCACCTGGGATTATCAGATGGACACTTTTTGGTTTTGCGTAGTTGTTATTATGTACCAAATGCAACCTGTAATATCATTTCTGTATCTTTATTATCTAAAGAAGGTTATGAATTTGCATTTGTAAGTAATGTAGTGAACATTCACCTTAATCAAGTGTTGATTGGGTCAGGTACATTGAACAACGGTATATACGTTTTAAACCAACCACAGGTTTTCAATATCCAGAATACACACAAAAGAAAGTCTCCAGAAATTAATAAAACTTTCTTATGGCATTGTAGACTGGGTCACATCAATGAGAGAAGATTGACTAAGTTACATACTGAAGGATACTTAGATTCGTTCGAATATCAATCGTATGCAACTTGTCAATCCTGTCTCAAAGGAAAGATGACAAAGGCTCCGTTTTCTGGACACGGAGAAAGAGCGAGCGAGCTCTTGGGACTCGTACACAGCGACGTGTGCGGTCCAATGTCTACACATGCGCGAAGCGGTTATTCTTACTTCATTACCTTTACGGATGATTTTTCAAGGTACGGTTATGTCTTCTTAATGAAACATAAATCCGAGGCTTTTGAAAAATTCCAGGAATATAAGAATGAAGTAGAAAAACAAACAGGCAAAAGTATCAAGATCCTAAGATCGGATCGAGGAGGAGAATACTTAAGTGCCGAATTCCTGAACTATTTAAAAGAGAATGGAATTCTCTCTCAGCTTACTCCTCCATACACTCCGCAACATAACGGTGTATCGGAGAGACGGAACCGAACCCTATTGGATATGGTACGGTCCATGATGAGTAACGCTGAGTTACCGCGATCGTTCTGGGGGTATGCGCTAGAAACAGCTGCATATCTTTTGAACCGTGTTCCCACTAAGACTGTGCCTACCACACCATATGAGTTATGGAGTGGGAAGAAACCCTATCTTAATCACATTAAGACATGGGGATGTCCAGCTTTTGTAAAAAAGCAGCATGCGGACAAGCTCGAGGCACGCTCAGTACAGTGCAAGTTTGTGGGATATCCAAAGAACTCCAAGGGATATTACTTCTATTACGAAGAGGAACAAAAAGTCCTTGTTTCTCGCCATGCCCACTTTCTAGAACATCAGTTCATAGAAAAAGAAATAAGTGGGAGCGCAATAGAACTGGAAGAAATTCCAGAACCACAAACTATTACTGAAAGTTTAGTGGAACCAGAAGGTTCAAAAGAACAGGACATTCCTATGCCACTCCGCAGGAGTAGTAGGCAGTCTCATCCGCCCGAGAGATACTACGGTTTTCTCATTGACGGGGATAGAGAAGACTGCATCCTAGATTGTGATGAGCCTACTAGCTTCCAGCAAGCCATTCAGAGCGTCGACTCGGTAAAATGGCTGGATGCAATGCGGACCGAGATGGAGTCCATGTACACCAACAAAGTATGGACGTTGGACATTGCTCCAGACGGGGTAAAACCCGTAGGATGCAAGTGGATCTTCAAAAGGAAGATTGGTGTAGATGGACAGGTTGAGACCTATAAAGCTAGACTGGTAGCAAAGGGTTTTCGTCAGCGACCTGGTTTGGACTATGACGAAACCTTTTCTCCAGTAGCTATGCTGAAATCCATTCGGATCCTTCTTGCCATCGCTGCTTTCCACGATTATGAGATTTGGCAGATGGACGTAAAGACAGCTTTTCTAAATGGTCATTTAGAGGAGTGTGTCTATATGGACCAGCCAGAGGGTTTCATTCAGGGTGGGAGCAGCGGAAAGGTGTGCAAGTTGCTCAAGTCCATTTATGGACTCAAGCAGGCATCGCGGAGTTGGAACATCTGTTTTGATGAGACGGTCAAAGAATTTGGCTTTATCAAAAATCCAGATGAACCATGCATCTATTGTAGATTTGTAGCGAGAACTGTAGTATTCCTCGTTTTATACGTGGATGACATTCTCTTAATAGGAAATGACATTCCTATGCTACAATCTGTCAAGGGGTTCTTGTCACACAGGTTCTCCATGAAAGACCTGGGTGATGCCTCCTACATTCTGGGTATCCGGATCTACCGTGACAGATCCAAGAGGATATTAGGACTCTCGCAGTCCAGGTACATCGACACCATACTGAAGAGATTCAGTATGGAAGATTCCAAGCGCGGTAATCTACCGGCTTGTCACGGGATCACCCTCTCCAAAGAGATGTCTCCCAAGACTGATTTGGAGAGGGATCGCATGTCTATTATACCCTACGCTTCTGCGGTAGGCTCTATAATGTATGCGATGTTGTGTACCAGACCGGATGTGGCTTATGCACTGAGTGTGGTAAGCAGGTATCAGTCAAACCCTGGGGAGAAACATTGGATAGCAGTAAAGAACATTCTCAAGTACCTGAGAAGGACTAAGGAGATGTTCTTGGTGTATGGCGGAAAAGACCTGCAGGTTGAGGCCTTTGCTGACTCCAGCTTCCAGAGTGACAAGGATGATTCCAAGTCCATGTCGGGTTTTGTCTTTACCCTCAATGGAGGGGCGGTGTGTTGGAAGAGCTCCAAACAGGAAACCGTTGCTGACTCGACTATGGAAGCGGAATACATCGCTGCATCTGATGCCGCAAAAGAAGCTGTCTGGATGAGGAAGTTCTTGAAAGAACTTCAGGTGGTTCCGTCCATTGTTGACCCAATACCTCTGTATTGCGACAACAACGGGGCTATAGCTTTAGCGAAGGAACCCAGGTCCCATCAGAAATCCAGACACATCTTAAGGCGGTATCACCTGATCAGGGAGATCGTGGATCGCCAGGAGATCGAGGTCCGGAGAGTTGCATCAGAGGATAACACTGCAGATCCACTCACAAAGGCCCTACCCCAGACTCAGTTCGAGCGGCTGATCGAGATGATAGGTCTTCGATACGCCAGTACATGGCCTTAGTGCAAGTGGGAGATTGTTAGTGTATATGCCCTAGAGGCCATTACTGTATCATACTAGTTTGTATATTACTTAATGGAAGCTTGGGATATTCACAGTTGTATATACAATCTTGCTCAAAATGGTAGTATGCTACTTGGTTTGTCTCTGCTTTAATATGTGCATGTGTTTCTTTTAGCATATTGCTGGTATACATATTAGTAGAGCCCTTAGGATCTTTGCTTGATTACCAGCGTTGTGATGGCGCTCGCACTCGTGGGAGCTGGGTAATCTATAAGCACATCCTTATACAGGTCCCTGGTCGTTGGACTATCGAGACAGGGCATCGATACTCCGGAGTAGACTAGCGTATGCGCTTCTCATCCCAGTGTGGGAGACGGTCTGTCCCACAGCCGTTAGTACGTCGTACTTGGGATAGTATGCGGGTGCTCGTTAGGTTACGAGTACACTGGACAGGACTCGTCGGGAACTGTTGGTTGGTAATATACCTATCGTCAGTTATCAGTTCCCAGGTGACATGAGTACAGCTTAGTCCGCTGACTTGACACTGTCACTTCGCCTCGAGTGTGTTCCCACTGCACTTTGATTACTACCCTACCACGGCTCAAAGGAGCTGTGCAAACAGGTAGTTTTTGGGTGCAGTCCCGAAGCACTTGGAGGCAGTGACGGTTAGACAGGATTCGTCTCTCCCGGTATTGGGGGTTGACATCGCGCTGTGTCCAGGAGAGCCATTACACGAGTAGTCCCTGGCCAGGGCAAGCGAGATATACTGGTAGGTTTCCAGTGTTATCTCAGGGTGTTCTGGGCTACACTCCGACACGACTTGTACCGCTATTAGGGGACTGACGTTCACCGCCCCCCTAGGCCCGCCATGCGATGTATCAGACGAACAGACCGGACTGTACGGAGACTGTCACATACAGGCTCAGTAGGAGTGCAGATGGGGTTCACCTCGTCAGTCTTCTTATCGACATCTACCTGGGGACCGTTACGTACAGCTAGTGCCGCTTGCGGTCTGTGGTTAAACCCACTGCCAGCGTAGTGTCGAGTCTTTAGAGTCCCACACAGAGAGCTATTCGCCTTTAGGCAAAATGAGTAGAGGTCGCATGGTTTTGCGACAGGGTTCGTTCGCATCCGCGCACTTGTGCACGTTTGCTGTCCGGACAGTTTATACTAGCGGGCTTTGGTTTAAGCCGGATCCTAGTATATGATTAGAGATTGGTTTTTCTCATTGTGTTCGTGTTCCTCGGATCACGAATGCGGGTGCGTATGCACAGTTGCTTGAGATTGAGGGAGAGGACCTTGATTAGGGTTAATGGTTGTTGTCATTTTATTAACCCTAATATTTATGTGTGTGTTATTGTTAATTAGTAATTAGTTTAATAATTATCCATGGTTGTGGTTGTTGACCTTTTGACTTCTTTGACTTGTTGACCAAGGTTGACACTTTGACCATCATAATTTCTTTTGGAAGATGCTTTTTGATCTTTGCAATTTGAAATGATAATGGTCATGTCATGATTTACCATGATAATTATCTAGCTAATTATTCAATTAAAAATTATACACACATATTAGTGAGAAAGGCTCACAAATAATTCATTCTCTCATATCATTTCTCTCTCTTGTTCATCCTCTCCCTCAAGCTCTCTCCCTCTCATGTGTTGAGAAACAAAAAGCTTGAGAAAAACCTTCACTTGATCCTCTCTACTCTCTTCTAGGGTTCTAGTCTTAGCATTTCTTGCACTCTAGTTACTCCTAGCTTGGAGTTGAAGCTAAAGGTGGTGGCTTTCAAGTGGATCTTTCTTTGACGGAAGAAGACAAGCAAGGTGAGGCCTTTCTACCATTCCGACGAGCAAGGAGAGAAGGACTAAAGACCAAAGGTATAACCTTTCATCACTTAGCTACTTTGTAGTTAGGGTTAGCAAGTTTTCGTTTAGCAAAGATCCTCACAAGCAAAGTCCATGTTGCCTAAGTCATTAAAAATCCGTTTTTTATTATGTTTTCCGCCTCCCGTAAGCACCGGGATGGGCAACACGGACTTACAGTACTAGCTATATGTAACGGTCCCCAGGTAGATGCCGATAAGAAGACTGATGAGGTGAACCCATCCGAACTCCTACTGAGCCTGAATGTGACAATCTTCCGTACAGTCCGGTCTGTTCGTCTGAGAATATCGCATGGCAGGCCTAAGGGGTCGTAAACGTCAGTCTCCTAATAGCGGTACAAGTCGTGTCGGAGTGTATCCCAGAACACCCTGAGATAACACTGGAAAACCCACCAGTATGTCCCGCTTGCCCTAGCCATGGACGACTATGTGTAACGGCTCTCCTTGACACAGCGCGATATCAACCCCCAATACTGGGAGAGATGAATCCTGTCTAACCGTCCCTGCCTCTAAGTGCTTCGGGACTGCACCCAACTGCTACATGTTTGCATGACTCATTTAAGTCGTGGTAGGGTAGCAATCTAAGAACAGTGGGAACACGAGGTGAAGTGACAGTGTCAAGTCAGCGGACTAAGCTGTACTCATGTCACCTGGGAACTGATAACTGACGGTAGGTATAGTACCAACCAACCATTCCCGACGAGTCCTGTGTAGTGTACTCGTAACCTAACGAGCACCCGCATACTATCTCAAGTACGACGTACTGACAGCTGTGGGACAGACCGTCTCTCCTGCTGGGATGAGAAGCGCATACGCTAGTCTACTCCGGAGTATCGATGCCCTGTCTCGATAATCCTACGACTAGGGACCTGTATAAGGATGTGCTTGTAGATTACCCAGCCCCCACTAGTGTGACTGCCATCACAACGCTGGTAATCAAGCAAAGATCCTAAGGGCTCCACTAATGTGTATAGGCGATATGCTAAAAGAAACACATGCACACATTAAAGTAGAAACAAACCAAGTAGCATACTACTATTTTGAGCAAGATTGTCTATACAAATGTGAATATCCTAAGCTTCCATCAAGTAATATACAAACTAGTATGATACAGTAATGGCCTCTAGGGCATATACACTAACAATCTCCCACTTGCACTAAGGCCATGTACTGGCATATCGAAGACCTATCATCTCGATCAGCCGCTCGAACTGAGTCTGGGGTAAGGCCTTCGTGAATGGATCTGCAGTGTTATCTTCTGTAGCAACCATCCGAACCTCGATCTCCCGGCGATCCACGATCTCCCTGATCAGGTGATACCGCCTCAAGATGTGTCTGGACTTCTGATGGGACCTGGGTTCCTTCGCTAAAGCTATAGCCCCGTTGTTGTCACAATACAGAGGTATTGGATCAACAATGGACGGAACCACCAGAAGTTCTGTCAAGAACTTCCTCATCCATACGGCTTCTTTTGCGGCATCAGAGGCAGCGATATATTCCGCTTCCATCGTTGAGTCAGCAACGGTTTCCTATTTGGAACTCTTCTAACACACCGCCCCTCCATTGAGGGTAAATACATAACCCAACATGGATTTGGAGTTATCCTTGTCACTCTTGAAGCTGGAGTCAGCAAAGGCCTCCATCTGGAGGTCTTTTCCGCCGTAAACCAAAAACATGTCCTTAGTCCTTCTCAGGTACTTTAGAATGTTCTTTACCGCTATCCAGTGCTTCTCCCCAGGGTTTGACTGATACCGGCTTACCACACTCAGTGCATAAGCTACATCTGGTCTGGTACAAAACATCGCATACATTATAGAGCCTACCGCAGATGCGTAGGGCAAAATAGACATGCGATCCCTTTCCAAATCAGTCTTGGGAGACAGCTCTTTGGAGAGGGTGATCCCGTGATAAGCCGGTAGATTACCGCGCTTGGAATCTTCCATACTGAATCTTTTCAGTATGGTGTCGATGTACCTGGACTGTGAAAGTCCTAATATCCTCTTGGACTTATCACGATAGATCCGGATCCCTAGAATGTAAGAGGCATCACCCAGGTCTTTCATGGAGAACCTGTTTGACAAGAACCCTTTGACAGATTGTAGCATAGGAATGTCATTTCCTATCAAGAGAATGTCATCCATGTATAAAACGAGGAATACGACAGTTCGTGCTACAATTTTACTATAGATGCATGGTTCATCTGGATTTTTGATAAAGCCAAAATCTTTGTTCGTCTCATCAAAACAGATGTTCCAACTCCGCGATGACTGCTTTGGTCTATAAATGGACTTAAGCAACTTGCACACCTTTCCGCTGCTCCCACTCTGAATGAAACCCTCTGGCTGGTCCATATAGACACACTCCTCTAAATTTCCATTTAAAAAAATGGTCTTTACGTCCATCTGCCGAATCTCATAATCGTGGAAGGCAGCAATGGCAAGAAGGATCCGAATGGATTTGAGCATAGCCACTGGAGAAAAGGTTTTGTCATAGTCCAGATCAGGTCTTTGACGAAAACCCTTTACAACAAGTTTAGCCTTGCAGGTCTCAACCTGTCCATCCACACCAATCTTCCTCTTGAAGATCCATTTGCATCCTACGGGTTTTACCCCTTCTGAAGCAACGTCCAAAGTCCACACTTTGTTGGTGTACATGGACTCCATTTCGGTCCGCATTGCATCAGCCATTTTACCGAGTCAACGCTCTGAATGGCCTGCTGGAAGCTAGTCGGCTCATCATTATCAATGATGCAGTCCTCTCTATCTACGTCGATGAGAAAACCGTAGTATCTCTCGGGCGGATGAGACTGCCTACTACTCCTGTGGAGTGGCGCAGGAATGTCCTGTTCTTTCGAACCCTCTGGTTCTACTATGCTTTCAGTAATAGTTTGTGGTTCTGGAATTTCTTCCAGTTCTATTGCGCTCCCACTTATTTCTTTTTCTAAGAACTGATGTTCCAGAAAATAGGCATTACGAGAGACAAAAACCTTTTGTTCTTCTACGTAATAGAAAAGATACCCCCTGGAGTTCTTTGGGTATCCCACAAACTTGCACTGTACTGAGCGTGCCTCGAGTTTTTCCGCATGCTGCTTTTTGACAAAAGCTGGACATCCCCAAATCTTCAGATATTGAAAATAGGGTTTCTTCCCACTCCATATCTGATATGGTGTGGTAGGCACAGTCTTAGTCGAAACATGGTTCAAAAGATATGCAGCTGATTCTAGTGCATATCCCCAGAATGATCGCGGCAACTCAGCGTTACTCATCATGGAACGTACCATATCCAATAGGGTTCGGTTCCGTCTCTCCAATACAACGTTATGTTGTGGAGTGTATGGAGGAGTAAGCTGAGAGAGAATTCCATTCTCTTTTAGGTAATCCAGGAACTCGGCACTCAAATATTCACCACCTCAATCAGATCTCAGTGTCTTGATACTTTTGCCTGTTTGTTTTTCTACTTCATTCTTGTATTCCTGGAATTTTTCAAAGGCTTCAGATTTATGCTTCATTAAAAGGCATGCACGAACCTTGAAAAATCATCCGTAAAAGTAATGAAGTAAGAATAACCACTTCGCGCATGTGTAGACATTGGACCGCATACATCGCTGTGTACGAGTCCCAAGAGCTCGCTCGCTCTTACTCCATGTCCAGTAAATGGAGTCTTTGTCATCTTTCCTTTGAGACAGGATTGACAAGTTGCATATGATTGATATTCGAACGGATCTAAATATCCTTCTTTATGTAACTTCGTCAACCTTCTCTCATTGATGTGACCCAGTCTACAATGCCATAAGAAAGCATGATTTATTTCTGGAGACTTTCTTTTGTGTGTATTCTGGACATTGAAAATCTGTAGCTGGTTTAATATGTATATACCGTTGCTTAATGTACCCGACCCAATCAGAACATGATTAAGGTGAATGCTTACAACATTGCTTACAAATGCAAAATCATAACCTTCTTTAAACATTAAAGATAAAGATATGATATTACAAGTCGCACTGGGTACAAAATAACAATCACGCAAAACCAAAACATGTCCATCTGACAATCCCAAGTGATAGTCCCCCACGGACTCAGCATCCATGCCAGCTCCGTTTGCAACTCTGAGAGTCATATCACCTGCCTTCAAAACCCTATGTTTTCTCAATGCCTGCAAAGAATTACAGATATGAGATCCTGATCCGGTATCCAATACCCAGGAAGTAGAGTTTATTGATAGACAGTTTTTAATAACATACACACCTGAAGCCGAAGCCACAACATGCTTCGGGTCCTGGTTTCTGGCCTTCCAAGCCCTGCAATCTTTCTTCCAGTGTCCACCCTTGTGACAATAAAAGCATTCTTCCTTTCCCACAAGCTTTCCCGCTACCTTTGCTACCTTTGCCTTTCCCTTGGCTTCCACTTTACAAACACCGCCTTTTGGTTTGGTGGGGGCCTTCTTCTTCCTTCCTTTGGCTCTCTCCTTAGACCTAGAAAAGGAAGCTCCTCCAACAAACAAAGTGGATGTTTCCTTTACTTTCTACAGGGTGCCCTCTGCACTCTTCAACATGTTAAGGAGTTCCAGAAGTTCGACTTCCTTTCCTTGCATGTTGAAGTTCAGGATAAACTTGGCGTAAGTGGAAGGAAGGGACTGGAGAATCAAGTCAGTGTAGAGCTCGTTCTCTAATGTGGTCCCGAGGTTCACGAGCTCTTCAATGTAGCCAATCATCTGAAGCACGTGTTCCGCTATAGATGATCCGACGGCCAATCTCGCCGAAAATAACTTTTTCGAGACTTCGTATCTGGCGATACGGGATTGCTCTCCAAACAGATCTTTTGTATGAAGAAATATGGATTCTAGGTCTATATCCTCATGCCTCCTCTGATGTTCATTGTCCATAGAGGCAAGCACGATGCACTTGGGCCTCGCGCAATCAATCTCCCAGGTCTTACGGATTTCCTTATCCGCGACACTGGATTGAAGTCCTGGGACAGGGGGAGCTTTGGTGGTAAGAAGATACCCCAACTTGTCATAAGTGATTGCCATTTTGACATTCCTGAGCCAATCTTTGTAGTTTGGCCCTGTCAATGTATTATTTTCTAGTAGTAACTTAAGTCCGGTCATGATGTTTGGTCGCTGCAATTAGGAGAGAGAGAAGAAACACTTTAGCATGATGCTCTTGCAAGTTTAGAGTGGTTTTTAGTTTGTCTAAACAGGATGTCTCCCACTGTTTCTAGAATCCTTCCTCAAACCAAAAAAGAAGAATTAGTCGGGATCAATCTTACCGTACAATTCTAGCTTAACCGTTCAGCCAAGCCAGTGTTGGTACTTCGAGGGAGGTTTTCCAACGCTTTCGCGAAGTTCCTTAATTAAGTAACCTATTTTCCCTGTGGGCGTAGCCCCGCTAACACCATTCTAGACACCTACTTGGTTTATAACATTGATTGTTAAGTGAGAAATTTCTCGAGGAGTAGCAAATACTCACAGTAGGATCGGGATCCAAATATCATCGTGTGACAAAACTGAAGGAATCCTACCAGAATCATCACACTCCAAATAGTATGCAGCACTAGCAAGTTTCAGTTTCTTTAGAAACTCCCGATGTCGATTTTTGCCCCATGCTCTTATGACCTTGACGTAGGACAAAATGTCATAAGTCATATGTCAAGTTTTACCAATCATTTACCAGGTTAATTTGAACCCACCCGTACATACCCTTGACGTAGGCCAAAATGGCAGTACGACTGTCTCAAACCAACGCATCTATCTATGCAACAGATAAATATCCGGCAGCTACCAATCACTATGCCTTGGCGTAGGTCAAAATACATAGCTTGAATACTACCAAATATTTAACTGAAATGATGGAGGGCTATGAATGGTTTTGGCAAAACCGTGAACGTAGTGAACGTGATATAATCGAAGGAACCTGATAGCTTTTAAAAGGAGTGGTTTAAGCTCTGCGTTTAAAAGTTGTTTTTGAAAAGAAACCGAGTGGTTTTGAAATTGATCCAACGACTTTGTCTTTGGTTTATTTTCTTGCATTAATTTAATGCGTCCAATCGTTTAATCCTACGATTGCAGAAAACAATGAAAATATGACGTACACTTATGCCATCCGCATTCGCCACGGGGCCCCGTCATTACCCGTTAAGTTACTTAACTAACGACAGAGCGGGGGCTAGACTAGCGCGGATGCAAAACATAAGCAACGCCTACTAGATATCATATATAGATATATACATTCGTCAGATGCAATGATAGCCATTCCAGATCACAGATGAACACATTGGATATACTAGGAATCCGTGTTTCGTTCGAGCCTGCAACGAAAAGCGGATTACACGGTCGCAATGAATAGCCAAGACCCTACCCTAGACCCCTACGGGTGCGGCAAACTACCCACCAAATACCCGAAGTGAAGCAACCTCCCTCAACAACGTGAGTAGGCCACTCGGCACTTTGAGGTACCCGGTAGTTTGTGCACCCCACCTTGGGTCTATCCTAGGAGCAAAAACAGTAAAAGAAATAATATACAATGGCGGCTACAACCTCATCCCGGATGTGCGGCCATACAAATAATATTACATCAATTTACATATTACATCAAATGAAAGATAAAGAAAACTCTCATCTCACAACCCCCCGGCTATTCATCCGCGACAATCCAACGAGTTCATATACACAAACCATCAACATTACAGATCACAGATATGCACAACCCCCACTAATCGACGTATAGAGATTAGTTGACGTTCACTGCATATATCACATCACAGATATAACCCATTAGCTAAATTCTACAGAACTTCGATCAAAAATACGGATTTGTAACTACCCCAAACACAACTTTGTTCTCTAGAAAATCTGGGCAAAAACAAAATATTCTAAAAATCCCAAAACAGAACACTAATGAAACTGCAGCAAAGACGAGTCACGGCCGAGTCAACTCGACCGCGGATCCGCGGCAAGAAGCATGTTCTCGCCGCTGTTCCGCGGCGCGTTGACCGAGTTAGTCGCTCGTTTTTACTATGTGTTCCTACAAAACCCTGAGCCGATTTTTAAGACGTGTGGAATTAATTTTTGAACAGTTTTAAAATCGGCAGAAAGTTCAGTTCCTGGACTTGTTTTGCGATTTTTTCTCCGATCGAAATTATAAATACTTTGCTAACATGCTAGTTATTGTTTAGCTAGGCTCTGATACCACTGTAAGTCCACGTTACCCGTCCCGGTTCTTACGGGAATGCGGAAACGGTAAAAAACGATTTTTATAGTAAGGTAACATGGACTAGAAAATAGGATCTTTGCTAAACAAAAACCTAGCAAACTAACTAGAAGTTTAACTACTATGTTAGAGGGTTATACCTAGGTCTTGAACTCCTTCTCTTGTTGCTCCTTGGAGTGGTTGGATCGGCTCCACCTCGTAGTCTCCTTGTTGTCGAAGAAGGATCCACCCGAAAGCTTCTACCTTGAGCTCCTACCTCAACCGAGAGGAAACTAAAGTGCTTGGCTTGCTAGACCGTGTACTCTAGAGTGAGTAGAGAAGAGTTTTTGAGGGTTTTATCTCAATGGCTCATGCTTCTCAACACATGAGACATGAGAGCCTTTTGAGAGAGGAAGAGGGTGAGCTTTGGATGAGAGAGAATGAGAATGATAGAATGAGCTTGACTTTTTACAACCATGCTCACAAAAGAAAGAATAATCATGATAATAATAATAATTAAAAATTGTGATGGTTGGTTTCAATGACCATTATCATTTCATCCATTTAATGCATTTTGTAAAGAACAACAAGTAAACAAAAGTCATAGAAATGAAATGATGATGGTCAACAAGTCCGCAATGGTCAACCGGTCAACAAAGTCAACAAGTCAACAAAAGTCAAATGTTCAACTCAACCATGGCACAATAATACTTAATTAATATTATTAATCATATTTCTTATTCTCATTAGGGTTTAGAAAAAGTCAACTGTCAACAACCCTAACGAGAATCCTCTGCCTCTGCCTCTGCCAACTGTGCATACGCACCCGCACCCGTGTTCCGAGGAACATGAATACAATAAGATAAAACCAATCCCAAAACATATACTAGGATCTGGCTTAAACCAAAGCCCGCTAGTAATAACTGCCCGGACACCAAACGTGCACAAGTGCGCAGATGCAAACGAACCCTGTCGCAAAACCATGCGACCTCTACTCTGTTTTGCCCAATGGCGGATAGCTCTCTATGTGGAACTCTAAAGACTCGACACTACGCTGGCAGTGGGTTTAACCACAGGCCGCATGCGCTACTAGCTGTACGTAACAGTCCCCAGGTAGATGCCGATAAAAAGACTGATGAGGTGAACCCATCCGAACTCCTACTGAGCCTGAATGTGACAATCTCCCGTACAGTCCAGTCTGTTCGTCTGAGAATATCGCATGGAGGGCCTAGGGGATGGTAAACGTCAGTCCCCTAATAGCGGTACAAGTCGTGTCGGAGTGTAGCCCAGAACACCCTGAGATAACACTGGAAAACCTACCAGTATATCCCGCTTGCCCTGGCCAGGGACGACTATGTGTAAGGGCTCTCCTTGACACAGCGCGATATCAACCCCCAATACTGGGAGAGACGAATCCTGTCTAACCGTCACTGCCTCCAAGTGCTTCGGGACTGCACCCAACTGCTACCTGTTTGCACGACTCATTTAAGCCGTGGTAGGGTAGCAATCTAAGAACAGTGGGAACACACTCGAGGCGAAGTGACATTGTCAAGTCAGCGGACTAAGCTGTACTCATGTCACCTGGGAACTGATAACTGACAATAGGTATAGTACCAACCAACAGTTCCCAACGAGTCCTGTCCTGTGTACTCGTAACCTAACGAGCACCCGCATTATATCTCATGTATGACGTACTGACGGCTGTAAGACAGACAATCTCCCCTGCTGGGATGAGAAGCGCATTTTCTAGTCTACTCCGGAGTATCGATGCCCTGTCTCGATAATCCTACGACTAGGGACCTGTATAAGGATGTGCTTGTAGATTACCCAGCCTCCACTAGTGTGACTGCCATCACAACGCTGGTAATCAAGCAAAGATCCTAAGGGCTCCACTAATGTGTATAGGCGATATGCTAAAAGAAACACATGCACACATTAAAGTAGAAATAAACCAAGTAGCATACTACTATTTTGAGCAAGATTGTCTATGCAACTGTGAATATCCCAAGCTTCCATCAAGTAATATACAAACTAGTATGATACAGTAATGGCCTCTAGGGCATATACACTAACAACATATAACCGACTAATATCAAATGCAACAACTTATCGAATCAACATTTGATCCGATAACCCGGCTATATCACATATAACTGACCGATTTCCTAAATCGCGAGAATAGAATGCGGTATCACATATGCGCATTAATCTCGATCCTGCACATATCACATATGTGCTCCTACTTCGTTTCGCATGAACCAGGAAACCTCTGTGTAGGACTCTAAAGACTCGTCAATACGCCGGCAGTAGGTGATGATCATATCAAACACTCACAAGCCGCAAGCGGTCTGCTAAACGTAACGGCCACCCGGGTATTGAGCGATCAGAAGATCAACAAGCAAGCCTGCGCATACTCTTGCGAATCCAATCAGTAACACTGCCGTAAAGTCCGGTCTCTTCGTCTGATATGTCGCATATCTCGCCTGGGGGTGGTAAACGTCAGACCTCAATAGCTTGATAAGTCATGCCGATGTGAGGCTCATAACAGGTTAAGAAACTACTAATAACACTTACCAGTAAATCTCAGAAATAGCCCTGGCCAGGGACTTCCTGTTATGGCCAATCGAGCACAGCACAACATCAACCCCCAATACCGGGAGAGACGAATCTCCTCCTATCGCTCATTGCCTCCATGTGACTTGGGACTGTACCCAAAATCCACCGTTTTGCATGTTCTCTTGAACGTGGTAAGGTGGAAATCAAAGCACAGTGGGAATCACACAAGACTCTATGATGATCTCGGGTCGACAGACTAACCTGTACCAGTGTCACCAGAGAACTGCCATCTGACGTGAGGGATAATACTATCTAGGAGTTCTCGGCAAGTCCGTCCAGTGTACCCAGTCTCCACTGAGCACCCGTATACCATCTCTGATGTCAAACACTAATGGATATGGGATTATCCATCGCCCATCTACATGGGTCGAGAAGCTATACGTTAGTTTACTCTGGTATATCGATGCCCCGTCTCGATACACCCACGACTAGGGACATTAAAGGATGTACTTACCCACTACCTTTGTCCCACTAGTATGATCTGTAAGTCTATGATGCACACCCCACGGCTCACGGGGAGGCGGAATACTTTAAAAATGATTTTTTTCACATATCAAAAGAACTTGTTTTGCTTTGCAGCATAGACTTATTCCACTTTTAGGATCTTGATTAAACCTTAGCTAACAAAACTAATCTACTAGAGAGTGCTAACTACTAGGTTATAGTGTTATACCCTCGTGTCTAGTCCTTCGGGTGTTCAAGTAGTTCCTTGCTAATCTACTAGAGAGTGCTAACTACTAGGTTATAGTGTTATACCCTCGTGTCTAGTCCTTCGGGTCTTCAAGTGGTTCCTTGCTCCTTGGCTCAAGCTTCATCTTGATCTCCTTTCTTTGGCTTCTTCTTGGTTTCGAAAGAACTCGGTTGCCGTTCTCCTTTCCGTCGAAGATGGATCCACCCGAGGGCCTATGGTCTAGCTCCAACCTCAAAGAGATAACTTAGTGATCCAACTTGCTAGGGAAGATTACTAAGTAGAAGTAGAGAAGAAGTGTATTGGACTAATTAACCTCAAAGCTCATTGTTTCACAACACATGTGAGTGTATGAGCTTGAGGGAGAAGGAGAGGAGAAAACCTAGGAGAGAGAAACCTTTTGTGGGAATGAGTAGAGAATAAGATGAGAGAATGGCTAAGTATTTTGCTAATAATTCAACCATGGAAATAAAATAGTCTCATAAAATGTAACCATGCTTTAATAGTAGCTCCAAATGAATAAACAATTACTAAGACATGCTTGTAACCCATTCCTCAAATATCTCCTAATTTCCACCTCATTAATCCTTTATGGAAAAAGGATAAATCAATAATGAGATGTCTCCTTCTAGAAGCTCATTCTTGTAAAATTACAAGAATGCCCTCACTGTATATACATAACCGTATCCGTATTCCGAAAAATACGGATACACTGAGACAAGTATAATCCAATAATATAATACTAGTATCCGGCTTAAACCAAAGCCTACTAGTATTATCTGTCCGAACATCATTCGTGTAGCCAGTACACGTATGCGATCGAAACCCTGCCGTAAAACCATACGGCCTCTACATCGTCTCGCCTGATCCAGGGAAACCCTCTGTGTGGGACTCTAAAGACTCAACAGTACGCTGGCAGTGGGTTTAACCAAAAGTCCGTTAGTGGCACTAGCTATACGTAACGGCAACCCAGGGACATGTCGAAAAGGAGGCCGACGAGCGAACTCATCCGTAACCCCTACTGAACCTGTCCGTAACATTATCCGCGCATTCCGGACTGTTCGTCTGAGAGTATCGCATGTAAGGTCTAGGGGGTGGAAAATGTCAGACCCCTAATAACCGTACAAGTCATGTCAGTATGGTTCAAGGCCATCCAAGAATCTACTGGTCCTTCCACCAGTAATTCTCAATCAGCCCTGGCCAGAGACTTATGGTAATGACCAACCGATCACTGTGAGATATCGACTCCCTATACCGGGAGAGATGAATCCCTAACAGTCGCTCACTGCCTCCATGTGGCTCGGGACTGTACCCAACTAAAACCTTTTTGCATGACTCCTTTGAGCTGTGTTAGGGTAATAATCAAAGAACAGTGGGAACTCACACGAGTCAAATGACGAGCTCAAGTCGACAGACTATCTGCACACATGTCACCTGAGAACTGCTACCTGACGCTGGGTATAATACCATCTAGTCAGTCCTCAGCGAGTCCTGTCCGGTGTACTCATACCTAGTGAGCATCTGTATACAATCTTACATGCACATCACCATTGGCTGCGGGACCAATCCATCGCCCCTCGTCAGGGTCTAGATATGTACACACTGGTATACTCTGGAGTATCGATGCCCAATCTCAATACTCCTGTAACCAGGGACATTTAAGATATGCCTATTGACCACCCAGCTCCCAAAAGTATGACTGCCATCACAACGCTGGTAGTTAGGCAAATATCCTGCAGGCTTTATCAACATGTTCACAATATATGAAATACAAAGTATAATATATCACATGTTAAGATAAAGACAAACCAAATAGCGTACTATCATATCGAGCAAGATTGTCCTGTACATGCATATCCTTAGCATCCTATGCAACGAAGACCTCAAGGGCATATATATATCCAACAATCTCCCACTTGCACTAAGGCCTATAGTTGGTACAATGAGTACCCACTATCTGCACTAGATCCAGTTGTTGGCATACCGTATGCCCAACATCTCAAACAGCCTCTCGAACTGAACTTGAGGGATGGCCTTGGTGAATGGATCTGCCGTGTTGTCTTTTATGTCTACTCTCCGCACCTCGATCTCCCGTCGATCCACGATCTCCCTGATCAGGTGATACCACCTCAAGATATGCCTGGATTTCTGATAGGACCTTGGTTCCTTCGCTAATGCTACAGCCCCATTGTTATCACAATAGAAAGGTATTGGATTGGCAATGGACGGAACCACCGGAAGTTCAGAGATGAACTTCTTCATCCAGACAGCCTCTTTCGCGGCATCGTTAGCAGCTATATACTCAGCCTTCATAGTTGAGTCTGCGATAGAATCCTGTTTGGAACTCCTCTAACATACCACCCCACCATTGAGGGTAAACACAAAACCCGAAACGGATTTAGAGTCATCTTTGTCGCTTTGGAAGCTGGAGTCGGTAAAAGCCTCGACCTGGAGGTCCCCACTACCGTAAACCAAGAACATCTCCTTTGTCCTTCTCAGGTACTTAAGAATGTTCTTTACCGCTATCCAATTCTTCTCACCCGGGTCAGATTGATACCTGCTTACCACACTAAGTGCATAAGCTACATCTGGTCTGGTACATAACATCGCATATATTATAGATCCTACAGCCGAAGCGTAGGGTATAATGCCCATGCGAGCCCTCTCTTCATCAATCTTTGGAGACATCTCTTTGGAGAGGGTGATCCCGTGACAAGCGGGTAAATTACCGTTCTTGGAATCTTCCATACTAAATCTCTTTAGTATAGTGTCAATGTACCTGGATTGCGAAAGTCCCAACATCATTTTGGATCTATCATGATAGATCTTAATCTCCAGAATGTAGGAGGCATCTCTCAAGTCTTTCATGGATAATTTCTGTGACAAGAAGAACTTTACTGATTGTAGCATAGGGACATCATTCCCTATGAGCAGTATATCGTCGACGTACAGAACGAGGAAAATTACTGCTCCTTCTACAATCTTCCTATAAATACATGGTTCATCTACATTTTTGATAAAGTCAAATTCTTTGACTGTCTCATCAAACGAGATGTTCCAACTCCACAATACTTGCTTTAATCCAGAAATGGATTTAAGCAACTTGCACACCTTTCCGCTGCTCCCACTGTCTAAGAAACCTTCCGGTTGATCCATGTAAACACTTTCTTCTAAAAGTCCATTTAGAAAAGCTGTTGTTATGTCCATCTGCTAGATTTCATAGTCATGGAAGGCAGCAATGGCAGGCAGGATCCGAATGGATTTAAGCATGGCTACTGGGGAAAAGGTTTCATCATAGTCCAATTCTGGTCTTTGAAGAAAACCTTTTACAACGAGTCTAGCTTTGTAGGTTTCCACTTGTCCAAATGCACCAATCTTCTTTTTGAAGATCCATTTGCATCCAATTGGTTTCACCCCAGGAGGAGCAACATCTAAAGACCATACTTTATTGGTGTACATAGATTCCATTTCGGATCTCATAGCATCCAGCCACTTCACCGAGTCTTTACTCGTGATAGCCTGATGAAAATTAGTAGGCTCATCATCATTGATAATGCAATCCTCTCGATCCCCATCTACAAGAAACCCATAGTATCTCTCAGGCGGATGAGAAAGCCTACTAGATTTGCGGAGCGGTGTTGGTTCGTCGTGCTCTATTGAAACCTGAGGTTCTACTTAGTCCTCGGCAGTAGTTTGAGGTTCTGGAATTTCTTCCAGTTCTACCGTGCTCCCATTAATTTCTTTTGCAAGAAATTCGCACTCTAAGAAGACAATGTGGCGAGTGATAAACACCTTTTATTCTTCAGTTTGGTAGACTAGATATCCCCTTGAATGCTTGGGGTATCCCACAAACTTGCACAAAACCGATCGTGCCTTGAGCTTGTCCGGATTGTGCTTTTTAACAAATGCTGGACACCCCCATATTTTGATATACTTGAGATATGGTCTCTTCCCACTCCACATTTCATATGGAGTGGTAGGCACAGACTTAGTTGGAACTCTATTCAATAGGTATGCTGCTGATTCCAGTGCAAAACCCCAGAAGGAAAATGGCAACTCAACACTACTCATCATTGAACGCACCATGTCCAGTAGCATGCGATTCCTCATTTCTGATACACCATTATGCTGACGTGTATACGGAGGAGTAAACTGAGAGAGAATTCCATTCTCTTTTAAGCATTCAAGGAAACTGCTACTTAAGTATTCTCCACCTCAATCAGATCGAAGTGTCTTGATGCTTTTACTAATCTGTTTCTCCACTTCAATTTTATACTCCTTAAATTTCTCAAAGGCCTCGGATTTATGCTTCCTTAAGAACACATGTCCATATCTCGAGAAATCATCAGTAAAAGTGATGAAGTAGGTATGACCTCTTCATGCATGTGTAGACATCGGACCACACACATCGCTGTGTACAAGTCCCAAGAGCTCCGTGGCTCTTTCTCCGTGTCCGGTGAACGGAGATTTGGTCATCTTTCCTTTGATACATGATTGACAAGTTGCATATGATGAATATTCAAACGGATCAAAATATCCATCTTTATGCAACTTAATCAACCTTGTTTCATTTATATGACCAAGTCTACAATGCTATAGGAAGGCTTGGTTTAAATCTTGAGCCTTTCTTTTGAGTGTGTTCCGAATATTGAAAACTTGAGGTTGATTAAGTTTGTATATGCCGTTTTCCAGTGTGCCAAACCCAATCATTTCTTGATTTAGGAGAATATTCATGACATTTCTTTCAAGTGCAAAATTATATCCTTCATAGAAAACAAAGATACTGATATAATATTACATAGCATACTGGGAATACAAAAACAGCTGTACGACACCAAAATATGCCCACTAGTCAACCCCAGGTGATAATCCCCCACTGCAACAGCATCCACGTTTGTTCTATTTCCATCCCGGAGGGTCATTTCACCTGCTTTCAGTGCTCTACGTTTTCTTAGAGCCTGTAAAGAATTACAGATGTGAGAACCAGAACCGGTATCAAGTACCCATGATGTAGAGTTTACTGAAAGACAGTTTTCGATTACAAACACACCTGAAGCAGAAGCAGCAGCTTGCTTCGTGTCCTTGGATTTGAAAGCCATGCAATCCTTTTTCCAGTGCCCCTGCTTGTGACAATAGAAACATTCATTCTTTTCCGCTTTCACTTTCCCCGCCTTGTTCATTCCCTGCACCTTCTTGACCACACATTTTGGTTTGGTGGCTTTCATCTTCATCTTCCCCTTAGCTTTCGCTTTGGATTTAGAAGAGGATGATTGGCCAACATACAGAACGGGGGTCTTTTCCATTTTCAAGGAGGTCTCTGCTACCCTCAACATGTTGAGGAGCTTTGGAAGATCAGCTTCTATATCGTGCATGTTGAAGTTCAGCATGAACTGAGAGAAGGTGTGGGGAAGGGACTACAAAATCAAGTCGATGTACAACTCATTTTCTATCACGCATCCTAGGTTTGCGAGTTCCTCAATGAGGCTAATCATTTTCAAGACGTGCTCTCCTACAGGTGATCCTGAAGCTAACCTCATCTGTTATAGTTTCCTTGAGGTCTCATACCCCGCGATACGAGAGTGCTCTCCATACAAATCCTTGCAATGGAGAAAAATGGATTTAATATCCATACTTTCGTGCTGTTTCTGGAGTTCATTATTCATAGACGCCAGCACGATACACTTAGCTTTCTCCCAGTCCAGATCCCAAGTTTTGCGGACCTCTTTTTCCGCAACTGAGGAATCTGGTCCTGGAACAGGGGGAGCAGTAGCGGTGGTAACATATGCAACTTTGTCATAAGTCAGTGCAATGTTGACATTCCTCAGCCAATCCTTATAGTTTGGCCCGGTCAATGTATTCTTTTCAAGTAATAGTTTTAGTCCTGTCATGGTAGCTCCCAGAGAGAGAGAAAAGAAACACTTAGCATATGCTCTTGCAAGTTTAGAGTGGTTTATTAGTTTATCTAAACAGGATGGCTCCCACTGTTTCCTCAAATCCTTTTCCAAACCCTAAAAGAAGAATTAGTCAGGATTAATCTCATGTCACAATACTTGCTTAACCTTTCAGCCAGGCTAGTGTTGGTACTTCGAAGGAGGTTTTCCAACGCTTTCGCGAAGTTCCTTAATTATATAACCTCTTTTCCCTGGAGGCGTAGCCCAACTAACACCTTTCTAGACACCTACTTGGTTTATAGTATTGATTGTTAAGTGAGAAAATCTCCCGGGAGTAATCCTACTCATCAATGGGATCGGGATCCAACTATCATTGTATGATGACCTAGATGGAAGCCACTCTAGTCACCACACTCTAGAAGGTATGCTAAATCTACAAGTTTCCGTTATGTTTGAAACTCCGGATGTGATTTTTAACCCAAGCTCTTATGACCTTGACGTAGGCCAACAAATCATAAGATGCAAGTCAATTTCTACCCGTCGTTGTCCTGAATTATTTAGACCCATCCGTACTCTCCCTTGACGTAGGCCAACAAGGCTGTACGATTGTCCTAAACTAATGCATCTATCTATGCAACAAATAAGCAACACATTTCTACCATACACTATGCCTTGACGTAGGCCAACAAACATAGCATAAATACGATGTGTTGTTTATTTGAAATGACGGAGGGCTACGGCTGGTTTTTGGTGAAACCGTTAACGTAATGAACTTGATATAATAGAAGGAACCATGATAGCTTTTTAAAAGGTGTGGTTTAGGCTTCGCATTTAAAATTTGCTTTTTGAACAAAACCGAGTGGTTTTGAAATTGCTCCAATGATTTTAGCTTAGATTTGTTTTCTTTGCATTAATGAGTTAATGTTGTCCCATCAATTAATCCTAGCATTGCAGAAAGAAACGAAAATACAACGTACACTTATGCCATCCGCATTCGCCACTGGGCCCCATCATTCACTCATTAGGTTACTTAACTAACGACAGAGCAGGGGCTGGACTAGCGCGGGTGCAAAACATAAGCAACGCCTAATAAATATCATATATTGATATATCCACTCATCTCACGTAATAATAGGCATTCCAGATCACAGATAAACATATTGGATATACTAGGAATTCCGCACTTCGTTTAAGCCCATAACGAAAGGCGGATTCCACGGTCGTGATGAATAGCCAAAACCCCACCCTAGACCCCTACGGGTGCGGCAAACCACCCGCCAAATTCCCGAAGTGAATGTAACGTTTTAAAAATAATTAAATAAATAATTAAATAAATAAAATCGTTTAAGTGAATTTTATGATTTTCGGTAAAGTAAAACGTATTTTTCGTAAAACTAAACAGTAATTTTTTTTCATTATAAGTTTAAAAATACCTATTTTAATTATGTAATTACTAGTAAATGATGTTTATTTAGTCACTTATAAATTTTTAGTTTAATTAAATATTTTTCCTAAATTAATTATTTTAAATATTAACATAAGCTTATTTATGCATTAAATTAGTGTAAATTACAAATTTGAAATGGGTTAATTTTACAAAATAAGCCATGCCATATAGAATCAAGTGTTTTTATGCAAAATTCATTCTCAAATATTTTCATGACTCTAGATTTTTCTAGGATCAATTTTTTGAAGAAGAAAAATTATTAAATAAGAAATTAATGAAAAGACATAAAGAGGTGATATTTTGGGGAGAAGTTTCTACATCATTCTCACTTTTTTCTTTCTCTCCCTCCCCTCCATGGTGTTGCCGGCCCTTATCCTTGGCAGCCCTTCATTTTCACCCCATGAAATTGTTGCAAAAATCCATCAAATTTCATCAAAAATTCAATAAAAAATCCACAAAACCCTAATTAATTCCTACCCTCTATTCTTTGCTCATCATTACATGGATTTTGGAGATGGAAAGCATTCATTTTGGAGTCTTATTTTCATGTTTGGATTTCATGTTGTGGAGATATAAATCTTCTTCTTTTGATTTATTGTTATTAGATGTTTCATTTAAGCATAATTAGATTTAATAAATAATTTCTATCTACAAGTTTTAAAATTTAAGTTAGGATTTATTAAATTAAGTTATGGTTTTTATTAATTAAGTAGAGTTATAATAACTAGTTTAATATTTTTAGAAGTGGAAAATCTTGCATGGTTGTTGAATTATAATTTGTTCATTCCAATTGGTTTAAATTAAGTATTTTTGCAAACTAGATTTCTATAAGTTGTATATATTGATGAGATAAAATTCAAATTAATGTTTGTAACACTAGATTGTGGTTTTAAAGAGGATATTAACTTGTTAGTTGAATAAAAAACTTAAATTGGTTACTACTTTCTATTGTTAATTGAAAAATAGTAATAAAAATGCTATTTTTGCTAACTAGAAATTGGAAATTCTTAAAGAAATGAGGTTTAAAATATAAATTATGATTTCAATAAATTATTATCATCAAGAATTGTATTTTAATACATTAATTCGTGCAAAATCAAGTTTAGTTGTGATATTGTGAAATTTTGCTTAAAAGTATCGAAATCGGGCAAGTTTGCAAACTAGAATTTTCCAATTAATACAATTGGGGCGTTAAAAATATAGTAATGGGTTGTATAATCTAGTTATACTATTTAATGAGTTTTATGACCATTAGTTTGATTTTAATGTCAAGTTTTGAAGTAAAACGGTAAATTGGCGTTTTCGGGTTTTTCGAAATCGGACGATTTGATTGATTTTTAGGGTTTTGATGGATTAAATCATGTTTTATATTATAAGTAATGAGTTTTTAAACTAAAAGTTGTTTGTTGATATTTATCTCGATCAATCGGCGTTTCTACGCCGATATCGAGCGATATTTGGTTCTTTTGCATGAGCGGGACATAGGTTTTAACCTATACGCGTTTCGTGTGTCGTTTTGATTTTTGTCCATGATTCAGTTTATGATATTATACATGTTTGTGTATAGGTACCCCTCGCGTGGACTTCGGACGAGGAAGAAGAGGAAGGCGACATCGTCTTAAGCAGACAAGGACCAGGTGAGTAGATGTGTATCTACGGGGGAAATCGGGTGGATGGCATTTAGCACCCCCGCGAACGTAGAATAGGAATAGTACTTATTGTCATTAGGATGCCTGACGTGACCTTAGAATTTCGGTGAGTAGGACCCTAGTAATGACCCTAGGTTGGAATAGATTGATTTAGAAAGACCTTACCAGAGGATGAATACCTTGGAAGAGACTCGTAGGTTTCAGGTAGATACACACACGCACACACTGAGACTCGACGTGGTGTATACGTGTTGTAAGTCCACGTTGCCCACCCCGGTACTTGCGGGGAAGCGGAAAACGGAAAAAAAAACGGATTTTTATCACTTTAGGCAACATGGACTAGACAAAGAAGGATCTTTGCTAAACAAAAACAAGCTAAAGCTAACTAGAAACTAGCTAAGGGTAGAATGGTTATACCTAGGGATTTATGTCCTTCTCTCCTTTCTCCTTGGAGTAATAGAAAGGGATCACCTTTGTCGTCTTCTCACGTCGAAGAAGGATCCACCCGAAAGCCTCAACCTTTGGCTTCAACTCCAAGCTAGAAGTAACTAGGGTGCTAGAAGTGCTAATCCTAGAACCCTAGATGAGAGTAGAGATTATCAAGAAGAGGTTTTTCTCAAGCTCAAGTGTGTCTCAACACATGAGAAGGGGGAGCTTGAGAGAGAGGAAGAACAAGAGAGAGAAAGTAAATGATAGAATGAGAGAATAAACAACCATTCACACATATATGTGTGAATTATTATAAATTGATAATTAGCTAGATAATTGTCATGGTTAATCAAGACATGACCATTATCATTTCATTTTTAATGCAAATTGCAAGGATCAAAGAGCATCTTCCAAATGAAATGATGATGGTCAAAGTGTCAACCTAGGTCAACAAGTCAAGATAGTCAAATGGTCAACAACCATAACCATGCACAATTATATTAAACTAATATCAATTAACCATAATACACACATAAGCATTAGGGTTAATAAAATGGCAATGGTCATTAACCGTAATCAAAGTCCTCTCCCTCTGTCTCAAGCAACTGTGCATACGCACCCGTATTCGTGATCCGAGGAACACGAATACAATGAGATAAAACCAATCCCAAATCATATACTAAGATCCGTCTTAAACCAAAGCCCGCTTGTATAAACTGTCCGGATAGCAAACGTGCACGAGTGCGCGGATGTGAACGAACCCTGTCGCAAAACCATGCGACCTCTACTCATTTTGCCTAAAGGCGAATAGCTCTCTGTGTGGGACTCTAAAGACTCGACACTACGCTGGCAGTGGGTTTAACCACAGACCGCAAGCGGCACTAGCTGTACGTAACGGTCCCCAGGTAGATATCGATAAGAAGACTGACGAGGTAACCCCATCTGAACTCCTATTGAGCCTATATGTGACAGTCTCCGTACAGTCCGGTCTGTTCGTCTGATACATTGCATGGCGGGCCTAGGGGGCGATGAACGTCAGTCCCCTAATAGCGGTACAAGTCGTGTCGGAGTGTAGCCCAGAACACCCTGAGATAACACTGGAAACCTACCAGTATATCTCGCTTGCCCTAGCTAGGGACTACTCGTGTAATGGCTCTCCTGGACACAGTGCGATGTCAACCCCCAATACCGGGAGAGACGAATCCTGTCTAACCGTCACTGCCTCCAAGTGCTTCGGGACTGCACCCAAAAACTACCTGTTTGCACGACTCCTTTGAACCGTGGTAGGGTAGTAATCAAAGTGCCGTGGGAACACACTCGAGGCGAAGTGACAGTGTCAAGTCAGCGGACTAAGCTGTACTCATGTCACCTGGGAACTGATAACTGACGATAGGTATAATACCAACCAACAGTCCCCGACGAGTCCTGTCCAGTGTACTCGTAACCTAACGAGCACCCGCATACTATCTCAAGTACGACGTACTAACGGCTGTGGGACATACCGTCTCCCACGCTGGGATGAGAAGCGCATACGCTAGTCTACTCCGGAGTATCGATGCCCTGTCTCGATAGTCCAACGACCAGGGACCTGTATAAGGATGTGCTTATGGATTACCCAGCTCCCACGAGTGTGAGCAACATCACAACGCTGGTAATCAAGCAAAGATCCTAAGGGCTCTACTAATATGTATATCAGCGATATGCTAAAAGAAACACATGCACATATTAAAGCAGAGACAAACCAAGTAGCATATTACCATTTCGAGCAAGATTGTATATACAAATGTGAATATCCCAAGCTTCCATCATGTAATATACAAACTAGTATGATACAGTAATGGCCTCTAGGGCATATACACTAACAATCTCCCACTTGGACTAAGGCCATGTACTGGCGTATCGAAGACCTATCATCTCGATCAGCCGCTCGAACTGAGTATGGGGAAAGGCCTTGGTGAATGGATCTGCTTTGTTATCTTCTGAAGCAACCCTCCGAACCTCGATCTCCTGGCGATCCACGATCTCCCTGATCAGGTGATACCGCCTCAAGATATGTCTGGATTTCTGATGGGACCTGGGTTCCTTCGCTAAAGCTATAGCCCCGTTGTTGTCGCAATACAGAGGTATTGGGTCAACAATAGACGGAACCACCTGAAGTTCTTTCAAGAACTTCCTCATCCAGACAGCTTTTTTTGCGGCATCAGATGCAGCGATGTATTCCGCTTCCATAGTCGAGTTGGCAACGGTTTCCTGTTTGGAGCTCTTCCAACACACCGCCCCTCCATTGAGGGTGAAGACAAAACCCGACATGGACTTGGAATCATCCTTGTCACTCTGGAAGCTGGAGTCAGCAAAGGCCTCAATCTAGAGGTCTTTTCCGCCATACACCAAGAACATCTCCTTAGTCCTTCTCAGGTACTTGAGAATATTCTTCACTGCTATCCAATGTTTCTCCCCAGGGTTTGACTGATACCTGTTTACCACACTTAGTGCATAAGCCACATCCGGTCTGGTACTCAACATCGCATACATTATAGAGCCTACCGCAGAAGCGTAGGGTATAATAGACATGCGATCCCTCTCCAAATCAGTCTTGGGAGACATCTCTTTGGAGAGGGTGATCCCGTGACAAGCCGATAGATTACAGCGCTTGGAATCTTCCATACTGAAACTCTTCAGTATGGTGTAGATGTACCTGGACTGTGAAAGTCCTAATATCCTCTTGGATCTGTCACGGTAGATCCGGATACCCAGAATGTATGAGGCATCACCCAGGTCTTTCATGGAGAACCTGTGTGATAAGAACCACTTGACAGATTGTAGCATAGGAATGTCATTTCCTATTAAGAGAATGTCATCCACGTATAAAACGAGGAATACTACAGTTCTCGCTACAAATCTACAATAGATGCATGGTTCATCTGGATTTTTGATAAAGCCAAATTCCTTGACCGTCTCATCAAAACAGATGTTCCAACTCCGCGATGCCTGCTTTAGTCCATAAATGGACTTAAGCAACTTGCACACCGTTCCGCTGCTCCCACTCTGATTGAAACCCTCTGGCTGTTCCATATAGACACACTCCTCTAAATGTCCATTTAGAAAAGCTGTCTTTATGTCCATCTGCCAAATCTCATAATCGTGGAAGGCAGCAATGGCAAGAAGGATCCGAATGGATTTCAGCATAGCTACTGGAGAAAAGGTTTCGTCATAGTCCAAACCAGGTCGCTGACGAAAAACCCTTTGCTACCAGTCTAGCTTTATAGGTCTCAACCTGTCCATCTACACCAATCTTCCTTTTGAAGATCCACTTGCATCCTACGGGTTTTACCCCATCTGGAGCAATTTCCAACGTCCATACTTTGTTGGTGTACATGGACTCCATTTCGGTCCACATTGCATCCAGCCATTTTACCGAGTCGACGCTCTGAATGGCTTGCTGGAAGCTAGTAGGCTCATCATAATCTATGATGCAATCCTCTCTATCCCTGTCAATGAGAAAACCGTAGTATCTCTCGGGCGGATGAGACTGCCTACTACTCCTGCGGAGTGGCGTGGGAATGTCATGATCTTTCGAACCCTCTGGTTCAACTAAGCTTTCAGTAAAAGCTTGTGGTTCTGGAATTTCTTCCAGTTCTATTGCGCTCCCACTTATTTCTTTTTCTAAGAACTGATGTTCCAGAAAATGGGCATTACGAGAAATAAGGACTTTTTGTTCCTCTGCGTAATAGAAAAGATACCCCCTGGAGTTCTTTCGGTATCCCACAAACTTGCACAGTACTGAGCGTGCCTCTAGTTTGTCCGCATGCTGCTTTTTGACATAAGATGGACATCCCCAAATCTTCAAGTATTGAAGATAGGGTTTCTTCCAACTCCATAACTCATATGGTGTGGTAGGCACAGTCTTAGTGGGAACTCGGTTCAAAAGGTATGCAGCTGTTTCTAGAGCATATCCCCAGAACGATCGCGGCAACTCAGCGTTACTCATCATGGACCGTACCATATCCAATAGGGTTCGGTTCCGTTTTTCCGATACACCGTTATGTTGCGGAGTGTATGGAGGAGTATGCTGAGAAAGAATTCCATTCTCTTTTAAGTAACCCAGGAACTCGGCACTCAAGTATTCACCACCTCGATCAGATCTCAGTGCCTTGATACTTTTGCCTATTTGTTTTTCTACTTCATTCTTGTATTCCTGGAATTTTTCAAAAGCCTCGGATTTATGTTTCATTAAGAAGACATAACCGTACCTTGAAAATTCATCTGTAAAAGTAATGAAATAAGAATAACCGCTTCGTGCATGTGTAGACATTGGACCGCACACGTCGCTGTGCACGAGTCCCAAGAGCTCGCTCGCTCTTACTCCGTGTCCAGTAAACGGAGTCTTTGTCATCTTTCCTGACAAGTTGCATACGATTGATATTCGAACGGATCCAAATATCCTTCTGCATGTAACCTAGTCAACCTTCTCTCATTGATGTGACCCAGTCTACAATGCCATAAGAAAGTTTTATTGATTTCTGGAGACTTTCTTTTCTGTGTATTCTGGACATTGAAAATCTGTGGTTGGTTTAATACGTATATACCGTTGTTCAATGTACCTGACCCAATCAAAACTTGATTAAGGTGAATGTTCACTATATTACTTACAAATGCAAATTCATAACCTTCTTTAGAAAATAAAGATACAGAAATGATATTACAGGTTGCATTTGGTACATAATAACAACTACGCAAAACCAAAAAGAGTCCATCTGACAGTCCCAGGTAATAGTCCCCCACGGCCTCAGCATCCATGCTAGCACCGTTTGCAACTCTGAGGGTCATGTCACCTGCCTTCAAAACTCTACGCTTTCTCAACGCCTGCAAAGAATTACAGATATGAGATCCTGATCCGGTATCCAATACCCAGGATGTAGAGTTTATTGATAGACAGTTTTCAATAACATACACACCTGAAGCTGAAGCCGCAACTCGCTTCAAATCCTGTGTTCTGGCCTTCCAAGCCTTGCAATCCTGTTTCCAGTGACCACTTTTGTGACAGTAGAAGCATTCTTCCTTCCCCACCAGCTTACCCGCTACCTTTGTTGCTTTTCCTTTTCCCTTCGTATCCACTTTACTGACACCGCCTCTTGGTTTGGCGGGGGCTTTCTTCTTCTTGCCCTTGGCTTTCGCCCTGGACCTAGAAGAGGAAGATCCTCCTACAAACAAAGTGGATGTCTCCCTACTTTTCTGTAGGGTGCCCTCTGCACTCCTCAACATGTTGAGGAGCTCTGAAAGTTTAACTTCCTTTTCCTGTAAGTTGAAGTTCAGGATGAACTGGGCGTAAGTGGAAGGAAGGGACTGGAGAATCAAGTCCGTATAGAGCTCATTCTCCAACGTGGTCCCAAGTTCTGCGAGCTCCTCTATGTAGCCAATCATCTTAAGCACGTGTTCCGCTACCGATGATCCGACGGCCAACCTTGCCGAAAACAACTTCTTCGACACTTCGTATCTGGCGATACGAGACTGCTCACCATACAGTTCTTTTGTATGAAGAAATATGGACTCTAGGTCCATATTCTCGTGCCTCCTCTGATGTTCGTTGTCCATCGAGGCAAGTACGAGGCATTTGGCCTTCGCGCAATCTATTTCCCATGTCTTACGAATTTCCCTATCCGCGACACTGGTTTTGGGACCTGGGACAGGGGGAGCTTTGGTGGTAAGGAGATACCCCAGCTTGTCGTAAGTGATTGCCATCTTGACATTCCTGAGCCAATCTTTGTAGTTCGGCCCTGTCAGTATGTTTTTATCTAGTAATAACTTAAGTCCGGTCATGTTGAATGGTCGCTGCAATTAGGAGAGAGAAAAGAAACACTTTAGCATGATGCTCTTGCAAGTTTAGAGTGGTTTTTAGTTTGTCTAAACAGGATGGCTCCCACTGTCTCTCGAATCCCTTCTCAAACCGTAAAGAAAGGATTAGTCAGGATCAATCTCACCATACAATACTTGCTTAACCGTTCAGCCAGGCCAGTGTCTGTACTTCGAGGGAGGTTTTTCAACGCTTTCGCGAAGTTCCTTAATTAAGTAACCTCTTTTCCCTGTGGGCGTAGCCCCGCTAACACCTTTCTAGACACCTACTAGGTTTATAGCATTGATCGTTAAGTGAGAGTTTTCCCGAGGAGTAGCATATACTCACAGTAGGATCGGGATCCAAATATCACCGCGTGATAAAACCGAAGGAATCCTACCAGAATCATCACACTCCAAATGGTATGCAGCGCTAGCAAGTTTCAGTACTTATGAAACCCCCGATGTGGATTTTTTCCCCATGCTCTTATGACCTTGGCGTGAGGTCAAAATGTCATTAGTCACATGTCAAGTTCTTCCCATCATTATCACGGTTAATTTGAACCCACCCGTACCTACCCTTGACGTAGGCCAAAATGGCAGTACGACTGTCTCAAACCAACGCATTCTATCTATGCAACAGATAAATATCCGGCAGCTACCAATCACTATGCCTTGGCGTGAGGTCAAAATACATAGCTTGAATACTACCGAATATTTAACTGAAATGATGGAGGGCTACGAATGGTTTTGGCGAAACCGTGAACGTAGTGAACTTGATATAATCGATGGAACGAGATAGCTTTAAAAGGAGTGGTTCATGCTCCGCGTTTAAAAGTTTAGTTTTGAAAAGAACCGGGTGGTTTTCAAAGTGTTCCAATCGACTTTTACTTGGTTTATTTTCTTGCATTAGTTCTTTTAATGCGTCCCATCATTTAATCCTATCATTGCAGAAAACAACCAAAATATGACTTACGCTTATGCCACTCGCATTCGCCACGGGGCCCCGTCATCACCCGTTAGGTTACTTAACTAACGACAGAGCGGGGGCTGGGCTAGCGCGGTTGGAAAACATAAGCAACGCCTAAATAGTTATAATATATAAATATATAGCAATGATAGACATTACAGATCATAGATGAATACATTGGATATACTAGGAATCCGCAATCCGTTCGAGCCTGCAACGAAAAGCGGATTACACGGTCGCGGTGAATAGCCAAAACCCCACCCAAGACCCCCACGGGTGCGGCAAACTACCCGCTAAGTACCCGAAGCGAAGCAACCTCCCTCACCACCATGAGTAGGCCACTCGGCACTTCGAGATACCCGGTAGTTTGTCCACCCCCTCCATGGGTCTATCCTAGGAGCAAAAACAGTAAAAAGAATTATACAATGAAGGCTACAACCCCGACCCGGTTGCGCGGCCATACAAATAATATTACATCAATTTACATGTTACAATGAATGAAAGAAAAAGAAACACTCATCTCACATCCACCCCGGCTATTCACCCGCGACAATCCAACGCATTCATATACACATACCATCATCAAACACAGATCACAGATATGTATAACCCCCACTAATCGACATATAGCGATTAGCCGACGTTGAATACATATAAATATCATAGATATAACCCTTTAGTCAAAGTGTATTGAAGTTCGATCAAAAAATACGGATTTATAGGCCCCCAAAAACAAATTACTTTTCTGGAAAACCTGGGCACAAATAAACCATCTTAAAAATCCCAAAACCATGCCAGAAGAACACTGCACCAAACACGACCCAGAGCCGAGACAAAACGGCCGCGGTTGCGCGGCTCTTTGAGCGAGTCACTGGATCGTTTTTGGTGGCTTTCTTCACAAAACCCTGAGATGATTTTTGGAGTATGATTTATTTTATTTTGAACAGGAAAAATTTTAACAAAAAGTTAGGGTTTTGAAAACTCGGTTTTGCGATTTTTCCGATTTAACTTCCATACACTTTTACTACCTAGCTAGTTTATGTTTAGTTAGTCTCTGATACCACTGTAAGTTCACGTTGCCCACCCCGGTGCTTGCGGGGAGGCGGAAAACGGAATAAAAAAACGGATTTTTATCACTTTAGGCAACATAGTCTAGACAAAGAAGGATCTTTGCTAAACAAAAACAAGCTAAAGCTAACTAGAAACTAGCTAAGGGTAGAATGGTTATACCTAGGGCTTTATGTCCTTCTCTCCTTGCTCCTTGGAGAAGTAGAAAGGGATCACCTTTGTCGTCTTCTCACGTCGAAGAAGGATCCACCCGAAAGCCTCAACCTTTGGCTTCAACTCTAAGCTAGAACTAACTAGGGTGCTAGAAGTGCTAATCCTAGAACCCTAGATGAGAGTAGAGATTATCAAGAAGAGGTTTTTCTCAAGCTCAAGTGTTTCTCAACACATGAGAGAGAGGAAGAACAAGAGAGAGAAAGTAAATGATAGAATGAGAGAATAAACAGCCATTCTCACATATATGTGTGAATTATTATAAATTGATAATTAGCTAGATAATTGTCATGGTTAATCAAGACATGACCATTATCATTTCATTTTTAATGCAAATTGCAAGGATCAAAGAGTATCTTCCAAATGAAATGATGATGGTCAAAGTGTCAACCTAGGTCAACAAGTCAAGATAGTCAAATGGTCAACAACCATAACCATGCACAATTATATTAAACTAATATCAATTAACCATAATACACACATAAGCATTAGGGTTAATAAAATGACAATGGTCATTAACCCTAATCAAAGTCCTCTCCCTCTGTCTCAAGCAACTGCGCATACGCACCCGTATTCATGATCCGAGGAACACGAATACAATGAGATAAAACCAATCCCAAATCATATACTAGGATCCGGCTTAAACCAAAGCCTGCTAGTATAAACTGTCTGGACAGCAAACGTGCACGAGTACGCGGATGTGAACGAACCCTGTCGCTAAACCATGCGACCTCTACTCATTTTGCCTAAAGGCGAATAGCTCTCTGTGTGGGACTCTAAAGACTCGACACTACGCTGGCAGTGGGTTTAACCACAGACCGCAAGCGGCACTAGCTGTACGTAACGGTCCCCAGGTAGATATCGATAAGAAGACTGACGAGGTAACCCCATCTGAACTCCTACTGAGCCTGTATGTGACAGTCTCCGTACAGTCCGGTCTGTTCGTCTGATACATCACATGGCGGGCCTAGGGGGACGGTGAACGTCAGTCCCCTAATAGCAGTACAAGTCATGTCGGAGTGTAGCCCAGAACACCCTGAGATAACACTGGAAACCTACCAGTATATCTCGCTTGCCCTGGCCAGGGACTACTCGTGTAATGGCTCTCCTGGACACAGCGCGATGTCAACCCCCAATACCGGGAGAGACGAATCCTGTCTAACCGTCACTGCCTCCAAGTGCTTCGGGACTGCACCCAAAAACTACCTGTTTGCACGACTCCTTTGAGCCGTGGTAGGGTAGTAATCAAAGTGCAGTGGGAACACACTCGAGGCGAAGTGACAGTGTCAAGTCAGCGGACTAAGCTGTACTCATGTCACCTGGGAACTGATAACTGACGATAGGTATAATACCAACCTACAGTCCCCGACAAGTCCTGTCCGGTGTACTCATAACCTAACGAGCACCCGCATACTATCTCAAGTACGACGTACTAATGGCTGTGGGACATACCGTCTCCCACGCTGGGATGAGAAGCGCATACGCTAGTCTACTCCGGAGTATCGATGCCCTATCTCGATAGTCCAACGACCAGGGACCTGTATAAGGATGTGCTTATGGATTACCCAGCTCCTACGAGTGTGAGCGCCATCACAACGCTGGTAATCAAGCAAAGATCCTAAGGGCTCTACTAATTCGTATATCAGCGATATGCTAAAAGAAACACATGCACATATTAAAGCAGAGACAAACCAAGTAGCATACTACCATTTCGAGCAAAATTGTATATACAACTGTGAATATCCCAAGCTTCTATCAAGTAATATACAAACTAATATGATACAGTAATGGCCTCTAGGGCATATACACTAACACGTGTATGTATACATATATATATATAGGACTACGTGTAGGTATATATATATACACAATACGTATATGTGATACAAGGATGTGATATGATACACGGGGATGAAACAATATAATTGGGCTGATGCCGTGATTCTTGGCTATACAGTCGTGTTATGATGTTAGCGGATCATTAGAAAATGAGATAATGGATTTGTATACATGAACAATAATAAAGAATGGTGATGATATTGAAGTATATGGGACTCTAAAATAGAACCCGGACCGTAACCTGTGCCAGAAATTCTGATATGATATATGTGTGACCTGACTACGACATCATATAGGTGTGACTTGATTTCGATATGATATATATGCGTAACTTGATTATGATATCATATAGGGGTGACATGATTACGATATGATTTAAGTGTGACTTAATCACAATATGATGCATATACATGATATTTATGAGGATAAATTAACGATGTATATTTATGTTGGCTAGGATATATGATTGATGTATGCGATTACAGTATAGCACCTTGATCTTGACATGAGTTGATGATGATATTATATGAATGATGAGACACGTAGGTGATACTTGACCCGTACCCCGATATTGGGATGCCGTACGATGGATTTTACCGTACAAGGCATAGATGTGATGATTGATCCGCACTCTTGTTTCGAGGAAGTCGTACTACGTACGTGACGCTATTGAGGCTGGATCGCCGACTATTAGAGATATGGACTCAGACTTTAAGTGTACTCCTATTTCTTATCGACTAGTTTCTTAGGTTTAGTTCCTTAGGAGGTTAGATGGACACTAGTTTAGGTTTGAGTCATATAGTGGTAGTTGTACTTGTATATCGCAGATGAGTGGTTATTACACATCCGTCTTTACATTCATACCGTAATCATAATGTTGCATGTTCATATATATGATACTATAATCAGTATAAAACTCTGCCTGTTAGGACACCAGCACCATTACCGATGATGCACATATTCCACGCACACTTATTTGCCGGCTCACACACATCATCATCGGTAATTGCTATGTCACGTACACTTTAGATCATATTATCTTTTATTGATTCAATCAGCTAACAGCTAGATCGATATAATATTGTAATTACTCTCTGGTGTTAATATAGACATGGTATTTATTACTTAGACATTTCATGCATTCGCATTTTCATGTTATCATGCAGTACTACGGGGCAAATGCCGACTCTTATCACATACTTACTCATGATTTTGGGATTTGGATTTTTATGAGATTTTTGGATTTTTGGGGAAAACCGCAAGAATATATAAAAACTTCTCCCTCTCTCCTCTTCTCTTTTTAAAACATAAGATGTGGTTTTCTCATGATGTATTTGTCGTCCACCATGAGATTTCATGTTTTCTGTTGGATTTCGAGACCCGATTCGAGGAGTGGATGAACCGTCTCGGGTACATGGTGGGCCCGGTATGGTACCCTGGGGCAAGAAGATCGAGTTGTAGACGATGAGCCTGGCAGGGGAGGACTACCTACCGGTGATGTCTGGCATGGCGGATATCCGGAGGATACCGACCGTTGTCGTGAGATTTGATGATATGGGCCGATCCGGACTGACGGAGGCCGAGATATTGAGACTATGAGACATTGAGATTATGAGGTATTGAGACTTGAGATTTACATGTTTCGTGTCGATACTTACACGGATTTCCATGGATTTCATCGTTGATATTTCAGATTTCTATACACATTTTACCATGATAAAGGCTAAAGATTTCTTATACTGATATATCCAGATTTCAGGATTGATTATTTTACATTCATGGTGCATGCATACTCATTCACATGACATATTACTATTTGAGGCACCGACACGGGCACGGAGCTTTTGCACTACACGTAGTTTATTTCCCTGCCATTACTAGATGATTAGTATTATATTAGTATATTATTATGACCTAGGATAGCGTCGTGCATTCGATTTCTTTTCGCGGATATCTTCTACTCACGAGTTGGCAACTCACCCCCGTTGTGCCAAATTTTATTACAGGTTGATGTACAGGGTTCCTTGGAAGTTCACTGGCACATCGTTTCATTCCGGGTGATTTGCACGGTAGGTTGGTTCATTTGTATCTGGACCGCCGTTGTATTTTTATTATTTCATTTGTATCTAGTAAGCTCCATCAACCAAACTTGTATTACTTTATAATCATTACTATTTTATTTAGTAACCAGACGGGACGTGTATGTTAAATAAAAGATATATATAGCTAATTTTTTAAAATAAACTTCCGCTACTTGTGCCGTGACACGTACATCACACGGCGATTTTCAAAAAGGGGTTCTTGCATGTTTCTTTATCCAGATATTTGGACGATTTTACTATGATGCGCACTATATATAAGTTGTAGTTTTGATGTATATTATGTTGGTTTTCCTATTGGGTTTTGATATTTTATATTCACCATAACTCCGATGATTGTGTTATTCTTGACGGAGTTTTGATTTTGAGTTATGTACTTGTTTTTCATACGCTGGTATCGTGCTAAAAACGTGTTTTATGTATTGATGATTTCGGAGCCCCGACGATTTGAGTGTTTTGCTGAATGTTTTAGTAATTGGGGGGAGTTTTAATTTAAATTCGGGGACCGAATTTCTTAAAGGGGGGGGGGGGAAATTGTAACATTTTAAAAATAATTAAATAAAAAATTAAATAAATAAAATCGTTTAAGTGAATTTTATGATTTTCGATAAAGTAAAACGTATTTTTCGTAATATTAAACAGTAATTATTTTTCATTATATGTTTAAAAATACCTATTTTAATTATGTAATTACTAGTAAATGGTGTTTATTTAGTCACTTATAAATTTTTAGTTTAATTAAATATTTTTCCTAAATTAATTATTTTAAATATTAACATAAGCTTATTTATGCATTAAATTAGTATAAATTACAAATTTAAAATGGGTTAATTTTACAAAATGAGCCATGCCATATTAGAATCAAGTGTTTTTATGCAAAATTCTTTCTCAAATATTTTCATGATTCTAGATTTTTCTAGGATCAATTTTTTGAAGAAGAAAAATTATTAAATAAGAAATTAATGAAAAGACATAAAGAGGTGATATTTTGGGGAGAAGTTTCTACATCATTCTCACTCTTTTCTTTCTCTCCCTCCCCTCCATGGTGTGGCCGGCCCTTATCCTTGGCAGCCCCCCCATTTTCACCCCTTGAAATTGTTACAAAAATCCATCAAATTTCATCAAAAATTAAATAAAAAATCCACAAAACCCTAATTAATTCCTACCCTCTATTCTTTGCTCATCTTTACATGGATTTTGGAGATGGAAAGCATTCATTTTGGAGGCTTATTTTCATGTTTGGATTTCATGTTGTGAAGGTATAAATCTTCTTCTTTTGATTTATTGTTATTAGATGTTTCATTTAAGCATAATTAGATTTAATAAATAATTTTTATCTACAAGTTTTAAAATTCAAGTTAGGGTTTATTAAATTAAGTTATGGTTTTTATTAATTAAGTAGGGTTATAATAACTAGTTTAACATTTTTAGAAGTGGAAAATCTTGCATGGTTGTTGAATTATAATTTGTTCATTCCAATTGGTTTAAATTAAGTATTTTTGCAAACTAGATTTCTATAAGTTGTATATATTGATGAGATAAAATTCCAATTAATGTTTGTAACACTAGATTGTGGTTTTAAAGAGAATATTAACTTGTTAGTGGAATGAAAAACATAAATTGGTTACTAGTTTCTATTGTTAATTGAAAAATAGTAATAAAAATGCTATTTTTGCTAACTAGAAATTGGAAATTCTTAAATAAATGAGGTTTAAAATCTAAATTATGATTTCATTAAATTATTATCATCATGAATTATAGTTTAATACATTAATTCATGCAAAATCAAGTTTAGTTGTGATATTGTGAAATTTTGCTTAAAAGTATCGAAATCGGGCAAGTTTGCAAACTAGAATTTTCCAATTAATACAATTGGGGCGTTAAAAATATAGTAATGGGTTGTATAATCTAGTTATGCTATTTAATGAGTTTTATGACCATTAGTTTGATTTTAATGTCAAGTTTTGAAGTAAAACGGTAAATTGGCGTTTTCGGGTTTTTCGAAATCGGACGATTTGATTGATTTTTAGGGTTTTGATGGATTAAATCATGTTTTATAATATAAGTAATGAGTTTTTAAACTACAAGTTGTTTGATGATGTTTATCTCGATCAATCGGCGTTTGTACGCCGATATCGAGCGATATTTGGTTCTTTTGCAAGAGCGGGACATAGGTTTTAACCTATACTTGTTTCGTGCGTCGTTTTGATTTTTGTCCGTGATTCAGTTTACGATATTATACATGTTTGCGTATAGGTACCCCTCGTGTGGACTTCGGACGAGGAAGAAGAGGAAGGCGACATCGTCTTCGGCAGACAAGGACAAGGTGAGTAGATGTGTATCTACGGGGGAATCGGGTGGATGGCGTTTAGCACCCCCGCGAACGTAGAATAGGAATAGTACTTATTGTCATTAGGAAGCCTGACGTGACCTTAGAATCTCGGTGAGTAAGAGCCTAGTAATGACCCTAGGTTGGACTAGATTGATTTAGAAAGACCTTACCAGAGGATGAATACCTTGGAAGAGACTCGTAGGTTTCAGGTAGATACACACACACGCACACACGGAGACTCGACGTGGTGTATACGTGTATGTATACATACATATATATATATATATATAGGACTAGGTGTAAGTATATATATATATATATACACACAATACGTATATGTGATACAAGGATGTGATATGATACACGGGGATGAAACAATATAACTGGGCTGATGCCGTCATTCTTGGCTATACAGTCGTGTTATGATGTTAGCGGATCATTTGAAAATGAGATAATGGATTTGTATACATGAACAATAATAAAGAATGGTGATGATATTGAAGTATATGGGACTCTAAAATAGAACCCGGACCATAACCTGTGCCTGAAATTCTGATATATGATATATGTGTGACCTGACTACGACATCATATAGGTGTGACTTGATTTCGATATGATATATATGTGTAACTTGATTACGATATCATATCGGGGTAACATGATTAAGATATGATTTAAGTGTGACTTAATCACAATATGATGCATATACATGATATTTATGAGGATAAATTAACGATGTATGTTTATGCTTGCTAGGATATATGATTGATGTATGCGATTACAGTATAGCACCTTGATCTTGACATGAGTTGATGATGATATTATACGAATGATGAGACACGTAGGTGATACTTGACCCGTACCCCGATATTGAGATGCCGTACGATGGATTTTACCGTACGAGGCATAGATGTGATGATTGATCCGCACTCTTGTTTCGAGGAAGTCGTACTACGTACGTGACGCTATTGAGGCTGGATCGCCGACTATTAAAGATATGGACTCAGACTTTAGGTGTACTCCTATTTCTTATCGACTAGTTTCTTAGGTTTAGTTCCTTAGGAGGTTAGATGGACACTAGTTTAGGTTCGAATCATATAGTGGTAGTTGTACTTGTATATCACAGATGAGTGGTTATTACACATCCGTCTTTATATTCATACCGTAATCATAATGTTGCATGTTCATACATATAATACTATAATCAGTATAAAACTCTGCTGTTAGGACACCAGCACCATTACCGATGATGCGCATATTCCACGCACACTTATTTGCCGGCTCACACACATCATCATCGGTAATTGCTATGTCACGTACACTTTAGATCATATTATCTTTTTTTGATTCAATCAGCTAACAGCTAGATCGATATAATATTGTAATTATTCTCTGGTGTTAATATAGACATGGTATTTATTACTTAGACATTTCATGCATTCGCATTTTCATGTAATCATGCAGTACTACGGGACATATGCCGACACTTATCACATACTTACTCATGATTTTGGGATTTGGATTTCTATGAGATTTCTGGATTTTTGGGGAAAACCGTAAGAATATATAAAAACTTCTCCCTCTCTCCTTCTTTCTTTTTAAAATATAAGATGCGGTTTTCTCATGATGTATGTGTCGTCCACCATGAGATTTCATGTTTTCTGTTGGATTTCGAGACCCGATTCGAGGAGTGGATGAACCGTCTCGGGTACATGGTGGGCCCGGTATGGTACCCCGGGGCAAGAAGATCGAGTTATAGACGATGAGCCTGGCAAAGGTGGACTACCTACCGGTGATGTCTGGCACGGCGGATATCCGGAGGATACCGACTGTTGTCATGAGATTTGATGATATGGGCCGATCCGGACTGACGAAGCCCGAGATATTGAGACTATGAGACATTGAGATTATGAGGTATTGAGACTTGAGATTTACATATTTTGTGTCGATACTTGACACGGATTTCCATGGATTTCATCGTTGATATTTCAGATTTCTATACACATTTTACCATGATAAAGGCTAAAGATTTCTTATACAGATATATCCAGATTTCAGGATTGATTGTTCTACATTCATGGTGCATGCATACTCATTCACATGACATATTACTATTTGAGGCACTGACACGGGCACGGAGCTTTTGCACTACACGTAGTTTATTACCCTACCATTACTAGATGATTAGTATTATATTAGTATATTATTATGACCTAGGACAGCGTCGTGCATTCGATTTCTTTTCGCAGATATCTTCTACTCACGAGTTGGCAACTCACCCCCGTTGTGCCAAATTTTATTACAGGTTGATGTACTGGGTTCCTTGGAAGTTCACTGGCACATCGTTTCATTCCGGGTGATTTGCACGGTAGGTTGGTTCATTTGTATCTGGACCGCCGTTGTATTTTTATTATTTCATTTGTATCTAGTAAGCTTCATCAACCAAACTTGTATTACTTGATAGTTACTACACCAGTTATTTATTTCGACCTTAGAGTCGCGCTTGTATTATTATGTTATCTAGTGGATTTGTGTTCTTTTATGTTTTAAGCCTCACCCTTTGGCGTTGTATACTATTGTGCATTGGTGTGGTTGTTTCCACCTTTTTCCGTAGAGCTAGATCCCGTTTGGGGATGCTTTTTATTGTTTATATGTATTTATAGTTGTTGTAACCGTTTGGGGCCAGTTTTTACAAAGGAGACTCTGCCGAAATTTTTGAGAAAATTGGATGATGCTTTTAAACTTGTTTTCTACATGTTTTCCTTCTTCTTCTTCTTTTATGGTTTAGATTTCTGGGCTTCGGCTTACTTAGGTTACGTTGCGCCTCTAGACGCTTCGTAATCTAAGTGCCGGTCACGTTCCATACTTTCGGGTCGTGACAGTGAAGAAGCCTCCCTCAACAAAGTGAGTAGGCCACTCGGCACTTCAAACTACCCGGTAGTTTGTGCACCCCTCCTTGGGTCTATCCTAGGAGCAAAAAACAGTACAAGAAAAATAGTACAGTGGTGGCTACAACCTTAACCCGGATATGCCCCGCAAAATAATATTACATCACTTTTACAAATTATATTGAATGAAACAAAAGAAAACACTCATCTCATACCCCCGGCTATTCATCGTCGACGATCCAATAAGATTCATATACACAAACCAATCATCACAGATATGTGCTACCCCTACTAATCGTCGTGTAGAGATTAGAGGACGTTTCAAAACACATATATAATTACAGAAGAAGCAATTAGCTAAAGTAATTAGAATTTCGATCGATTAATCAAATTTGAATCTACCCGAAGTACAACACAGTACACAAAATATCTGGGCAGAAACAAAATATCACATAAATCAAAATTCCATAAAATTAGAATAGCAGAAAAAAATTGGACCAAACCGGAGTCGACTCGGCCGTGGATCGGCGGCAGAACGCTTGGTTCTGCCGTGGATCCGCGGTGGTCTGACTGATTCATGAGCCCAAACTTCTTCTGTGTTCTTAAAAAACCCTGAATGTATTTTTAAGCCTTCTGAAAAAAATTTAAGACCACATTTTAAAATCGACAGAAACATGCTTTTTCGGATGTGATTTCGGGATTTTTCCGGCTATCGAATTTCTAACACTTTGTTAACAAGTTAGTTAAGGTTTAACCTGGCTCTGATACCAGTGTAAGTCTATGAATCACACCCCACGGCTCGCGGGGAGGCGGAATACTTTAAAAACGATTTTTTTCTCATATCAAAAGAACTTGTTTTGCTATGCAGCATAGACTTATTCCACTTTTAGGATCTTGATTAAACCTTAGGAAACAAAACTAATCTACTAGAGAGTGCTAACTACTAGGTTATAATGTTATACCCTCATGTCTAGTCCTTCGTGTCTTCAAGTGGTTCCTTGCTCCTTGGCTCAAGCTTCTTCTTGATCTCCTTTCTTTGGCTTCTTCTTGGTTTTGAAAGAACTCGGTTGCCGATCTCCTTTGCGTCGAAGATGGATCCATCCGAGGGCCTATGGTCAAGCTCCAACCCTAAAGAAATAACTTAGTGATCCAACTTCCTAGGGATGATTACTAAGTATAAGTAGAGAAGAAGTGTATTGGATTAATTAATCTCAAAGCTCATTGTTTCACAACACATGTGTGCGTATGAGCTTGAGGGAGAAGGAGAAGAGAAAACCTAGGAGAGAGAAACCTTTTGTGAGAATGAATAGAGAATGAGATGAGAGAATGGTTAAGTATTTTGCTAATAATTCAACCATGGAAATAAAATAGTCTCATAAAATGTAACCATGCTTTAATAGTAGCTCCAAATGAATAAACAATTACAAAGCCATGCTTGCAACCCATTCCTCAAATATCTCCTAAGTTCCACCTAATTAATCTTTTATGGAAAAAGGATAAATCAATAATGAGGTGTCTCCTTCTAGAAGCTTATTCTTGTAAAATTACAAGAATTCTCTCACCGTATATACATACCTGTATCCGTATTCCGAAAAATATGGATACACTGAGACAAGTGTCTTCCAATAATATAATACTAGTATCCGCTTAAACCAAAGCCCACTAGTATTATCTGTCCGAACATCATTCGTGTAGCCAGTACACGTATGCGATCGAAACCCTGCCGTAAAACCATACGGCCTCTACATCGCCTCGCCTAATCCAGGAAAACCCTCTGTGTGGGACTCTAAAGACTCAACAGTACGCTGGCAGTGGGTTTAACCACAAGTCCGTTAGTGGCACTAGCTATACGTAACGGAAACCCAGGTACATGTCGAAAAGGAGGCCGACGAGCGAACTCGTCTGTAACCCCTACTGAGCCTGTCCGTGACAATATCCGTGTTGTCCGGTCTGTTCGTCTGAGAGTATCGCATGTAAGGTCTAGGGGGTGGAAAATGTCAGACCCTTAATAACCGTACAAGTCATGTCAGTATGGCTTAAGACCATCCGAGGATCTACTGGTCCGTCCACCAGTAATTCTCAATCAGCCCTGGCCAGGGACTTATTGGAATGACCAACCGATCACTGTGCGATATCGACTCCCTATACCGGGAGAGACGAATCCCTAACAGCCGCTCACTGCCTCCATGTGGGTCGGGACTGTACCCAACTAAAACCTATTTGCACGACTCTTTTGAGCCGTGGTAGGGTAGTAATCAAAGCACAGTGGGAACTCACACGAGACAAATGACGACCTCAAGTCGACAGACTATCTGCACACATGTCACTTGAGAACTGCTATCTGACGCTAGGTATAATACCATCTAGTCAGTCCTCGGCGAGTCCTATCCGGTGTACTCACACCCAGTAAGCATCTGTATACAATCTTAGGTGTACATCACCAATGGCTGTGGGACCAATCCATCGCCCCTCGTCAGGGTCTAGATATGTACACACTGGTATACTCTGGAGTATCGATGCCCGGTCTCAATACTCCAGCGACCAGGGACATTTAAGGATATGCCTATTGACCACCCAGCTCCTGCAAGTATGACTGCCATCACAAAGCTGGTAGTTAGGCAAATATCCTACGGGCTTTATCAACTTGTTCACAATATATGAAATACAAAGTATAATATATCATATGTTAAGATAAAGACAAACCAAATAGCGTACTATCATATCGAGCAAGATTGTCTTGTACATACATATCCTTAGCATCCTATACAACGAAGGCCTCTAGGGCATATTATATCTAACATGATCCGCATCATAATCTAGGTAGTCAAGTACACATCCTAAGGGCTTTACCAACATATAACAGAGAGACAATCAGTGTACATGTTAAGATAAAGAGTAACCAGATAGCATACTATCTTGTCGGGCAAGAAAGTCCTCCCTATATATGTCCATGCATCCACTACAATATACATCTTATGTACAGTAATGTCATCTAGGGCATACATATAACTAACAATCTCCCACTTGCACTAGGGCCATCATATAGAAGTGGTTTTAGTATCTCATACTCAACCATCCCATAAAATTCTCTCTCTGGGAAAAGGCCTTTGTGAGTGGATCCGTCGTGTTGTCCTCTAAGTCTACTCTCCTAACCTCGATCTCCCTGGAGATCATCCATCTCCATGATCAGGTGATACTTCCTTAGAATATGTCTGGGTCACTGATTGGATGGGGGTTCCTAGGAATAAGCCAAAACTCCATTGGCACACAATGGTAGGAACGAAGTTCATCTCATGAACTAATATACACCCAGACTGCCTCTTTGGTAGCATCTTTGGTATCGATGTATCCAGCCTTTATCGTCTAGTTTGCCACGGTATCTAACTTGGAACTCTTCCAACACACCGTCCCTCCACTGAGGGTAAAGACAATGCCTATGGCTGACATTCAGTCAACCTTACCACCCTGGAAGCTATCAGTGATTCTCCCCAGGATCTATTGATACCATCTCACTATACCTAGTGAGAATCCTAATATTCACTTAGATCTATCTCATAGATCCAAAACCCAGGATTTAGGATGTATCACCTTGATCCTTTATGGAGAATCAATGTGATAAGAGGAGATTGACCGAGTGTAGCATAGGAAACACCTTCCTTATCAAGAGTATGTCATCTACGTACAATACGAAAAAGACCACCATACTCTCTACTACATTTTTTTACATACAAGGTTCATCTACCATTTTGATGAAGTCAAATGCTTTGGATACCACATCTAAACAGATGTTCCAACTCCGCGATGCCTGTTTTAACCTGTAAAGCAACTTAAACACGTTTCCGATGCTCCCACTGTCTACGAAGCCCTCTGGCTGTGTACTTATAAATGCTCTCTTCCAAATTAGCATTTAGAAAAGCAGTCATGACACCCAACCGCCAAATATTGTAATCATGGTATGTAGCAATGGCAAGTAGGATCCGAATGGACTTGAGCATAGCCATTGGAGAAAAGGGCTCATCATAATCCACACCTGGTCGATGACGAAAACCTTTTACAACAAGTCTAGCTTTGAAAGTCTCAACTTTTCCATCTACACCAAGTAATCTTCTCAAGATATACTTGCTCCTGATGGGAATTAACCCTTCAAATAAAGCAACCAAAGTCCGGACTTTGTTGGTGTACATAGATTCCATCTCAAATCGCATAGCATCCAGGCATTCTTAGAGAGTCCCTACTCTTGATGGCCTGCTCGAAACTTAGTTGGGTCATCATCTCATGATGCAATCCTCGCTCCCACTGTCATTAAGATAACCGAAGTATCTCTCAGACGGATGAGGAACCCTACCAGATCGGCGGAGTGGCTGAGGTCTGTCGGGAACTATTAAATCCTCCGGTTTTACCAAATCATCAGCTGTAGTTTGTATAGCTGGAACTCCTTCCAGTTCTACCTCATGACTACAAATTTCTTCACAAGAAATTCCTTTTCTAAAAAGGTGGCATGTCAAGAAACAAAACACCTTTTATTCCTCGGTGCGGTAGAAGATATTCCTTTGCGAATGCTTGGGATATCCAACAAACTTCCACAGAACTGACTTTGCCTCGAGCTTGTCAGGATTTTGTTTTTAGACATAGGCCCGACAACCCTAAATCTTAACTTATTTAAGACATGGGCTCTTCCCATACCATGTCTCATATGGAGTGGTAGGCACCTGATTTGGTTGGAACCCAATTCAATAGGTATGCAGCTTCTCAAGTGCATAACCCCAGAAGGAAATAGGAAACTCAGTAGTACTCATCATAGAGCGCACCATATCTAGTAGGGTGCGATTTCTCTACCCCGATACACCGATGTGTTGTGGTGTATACGTAGGAGTAATGCTGAGAGAGAATCTCATTCTCCTTTAGAATAGTCCAGGAATACCATGCTCAAGTATTCTCCTCCCTGATCACATCAAAGGACATAATACTTTACCCTTTTTCGTTTTCTACTTCTAACTTATATTCATTGAATTTCTCAAAAGTTTCAGACTTGTGTTTCAACAAGAACATATGTCCGAATCTTGAGAGATCATCAGTTAATGTAATGAAGTACAAAGTACCGGTTGTGGCATGTGCAGACAGGGGACCTATATACATCATCATGTATCAATCCAAAGAGTTCACTAACTCTTTCTCTGTTTCCAGTAAACGGAGCTATGGTCATTTTATCTTTGTGACATGACTGGAAAGTTTCACAAGATGTAAATTCAAACTGATTTAAATATGCATGTCACGACCCGAAGGTACGGAACGTGACCGGCACTTAAATTACGAAGCGTCTAGAGGCGCAACGTAATATAAGTAAGCCGAAGCCCAGAAATCTAAACCATATAAAAAAAGAAGTAAAGGAAAACATGTAGAAAAACAAGTTTAAAAGCAACATCCAATTTTCTCAAAAATTTCGGCAGAGTCTCCTTTGTAAAAACTGGCCCCAAACGGGTACAAACAAGAATAATATATATACAGCAATAAAAAGGCATCCCCAAGCGGGAGCTAGCTCTACGCCAACAGGCGGAAACAACCACACCAAGCACAATAATATACAACGCCAAAGGGCGAGTCTCAAAACTCAAAAGAAAACAAATCCACCAGATACCATAATAATACAAGCGTGACTCTAAGGTCGAAATAAATAACTGGCCCTTTAAACTTATCAAGTAATACAAGTTTGGTTGATGGAGCTTACTAGATACCAATGAAATAAATAAAGTACAACGGCGGTCCTGATACAAATGAACCAACCTACCGTGCAAATCACCCTCAATGAAAAGATGTGCCAGCAAGCTGCCAAGGAAACCTGTACATCGAACCTGTAATAAAATTTGGCACAATGGGGGTGAGTTGCCAACTCGTGAGTAGAAGACATCTGCGAAAAGAAATAGAATGCACGACGCTGTCCTAGGTCATAATAATATACTAATATATAACTAGTCATCTAGTAGTGCAGGGTAATAAACTACGCGTAAGTGTAAATGCTCCGTGCTCGTGTCAGTGCCTCAAATAGTAATGTGTCGTGTGAATGAGTATGCATGCACCATGAATGTAAAACAATCAACCATGAAATCTGGATATATCTGTATAAAAAGTCTTTAACTTTCACCGTAGTAAAATTTGTATAGAAGTATGAAACATCATCGATGAAATCCATGTCAAGCATCGATACAAAACATGTAAATCTCAAGTCTCAATACCTCATAGTCTCAATATCTCGGGCTCCGTCAGTCCGGATCGGCCCATATCATCAAATCTCACGACAACGGTCGGTATCCTCCGGATATCCGCCGCTCCAGACATCACCGGTAAGTAGTCTTCCTCTGCCAGGCTCATCGTCTACAACTCGATCTTCTTGCCCCGGGGTACCATACCGGGCCCACCATGTACCCGAGACAGTTCATGCACTCCTTGAATCGGGTCTCGAAATCCAACAGAAAACATGAAATCTCATGGTGGACGACACATACATCACGAGAAAACCGCAACTTATATTTTAAAAAGAGAGGGAGAAAGAGAGAGAAGTTTTTATATATATTCTTGCGGTTTTCCCCAAAATTCAGAAATCTCATAGAAATCCAAAATCCCAAAATCATGAGTAAGTAAATGGTAAGTGTCGTCATAAGCCCCATAATACTGCATGATAAAATGAAAATTTGAATGCATGCAATGTCTAGACTAACACCTGAGAGTAATCACAATACTATATTGATCTAGCCTTTAGCTGATTCTATCATAAAAGATAATATGTTCTAAAGTGTACGTGACATGGCAATTACCGATGATGTGTGTGTGAGCCGGCAAATAAGTGTACGTGGGACATGCGCATCATCGGTAATGGTGCTGGTGTCCTAACAGGCAGAGTTTCATACTGACTAAAGAAACATATGTATGAACATGCAACTTGATGATTTCAATCTGAATGTAAAGGTAAAATGTGTACTAAACACTCATTTGGAATATACATATCTAACTACAACTATATGACTCGAGCCTCAACTAGTATCTATCTAACCCCCTAAGGAACTAAACTAAAGGAACTAGCCAATAGGAAATAAGAATCCACCTAAGGTCTAAGTCCATATCTGTAATAGTCGGTGATCCAGCCTCAATAGCGTCACGTACATAGTACGGCTTCCTCGAATCAAGAGCGCGGATCAATCATCACATCTATGCCTCGTACGGTAAAATCCATCGTACGGGTCAAGTATCGCCTACGTACATCATCATTCGTATAATATCATCATCAAATAATGTCATGATCAAAGGTACTATACTGTAATCGCATACATCCCAATATCATCAATCATATATCATTGTCTGCGAACATATACGTCGTCAATTGTTCCTCAGAAATATCATGTCATATATATCATATCGTAATCAGGTCACACATATATCATATCGTAATCAAGTCACACATATATCATATCAAAACCAAGTCACACATATATCATATCGTAATCAAGTCACAGGTTACGGTCCGGGTTCTATTCTAGAGTCTCGTATATCTCAATGTCATCATCACCTATTATCATTTATGTATACATATCCATTCTCTCATTTTCCAACCATCCGCTAAGATCATAATATGACTGTATAGCCAAGAGATCACGGCATCAAGCCCAGTTATATCGTCTCATCCCCATATATCATATAACATCCTTATATCACATGTACATGTTGTGTATATATACACCTACACACATTCCTACATATATATACACATACACATATATACCAAGCCAAGTTTCTATGTGTGCGTGTGTGTGTCTACCTGAAACCTACGAATTTCCTCCAAGACATTCCTCCTCTGGAAAAGTCTATCTAAATCAGTCTAGTTCAACCTAAGGTCTTTAATAGGGTCCTACTCGCCAAGAATCTAAGGTCACGTCCGACTTCCTAATGACAATAAGCAATATCCCTATTCTACGTTTGCGAGGGTGCTAAACGCCATCCACCCGACTTCCCCCGTAGATATACATCTACTTACCTGGTCCTTATCTGCCGAAGATGATGTCGCCCTCCTCTTCTTCCTCATCCGAAGTCCACGTGAGGGGTACCTATACGTAAACATATATAATATCATAAACTGAATCATGGACAAAACTAAAACGACGCACCTAATGCACATAGGTTAAAACCTATGACCCGCTGATGCAAAAGAACCAAATATCGCTCGATATCGGCGTACAAAGGCCGATTGATCGAGATAAAACACCAAAAAACAACTCTTTGTTTTAAAACTCATTACTTATAATATAAAACACGATTTAATTCATCGAAACCCTAAAATCGATCAAATCGTCCAATTACGCAAAACCTTGAAAATGTCAATTTACCGTTTTACTTCAAAACTTGATATTTAAAAGAAACTAATGGTCATAATATTCATTAAATAACATAACTAGATTATAGAAACCATTACCTTATTTTTCTCACACCATTTTGTTTTAATTTAAAATTTCTAGTTTGCAAATTAGCCAAAATTAACACTTGTTAAGCAAAAATTCACAATTCCACTACTAAACTTGATTTTGCAAATATTAAAGTGTTAAACCACTCCATGAAACCTTAATAATGAGCTAAAGCCCTAATTAGATTTTTAATACAACATTTTAAATTAATTTCTAAAACCTAGTTTACCGAAATAGCATATTTATCATATTATATTAACTAACAATTTGAAACTAATAATTAGATTAGGTCTTTCATTCATTTAACATGTTAATATTCTCATTAAAACCACAATATAATGATGAAACCTTAATTAGAATTTTAACACACCTATATATAAAATTTATAAAAATCTAGTTAGGAAAATTGCTTAATTTAAACAATTTTGAATGCACAAATTATAATACATCAACCATGCTAGATTTTTCCCTTCCAAAAATGTTAAGATACTTATTATAACCCCACTTAATTAATAAAAACCCTAACTTGATTTTAGAAACCCTATCTTGAATTTTAAACTTGCAAATAGAATTAATTAAGAAAATCTAAATATGTTAAATAAAAGCATTTAATAACAATTAATCATAAGAATAAAAATTATACCTTCAAAGCATGAGATCCAAACATGAAAATATGCTTCCAACATAATGGTTTCCAACTCCAAATTCCATGCTAAATAGGTCAAAGGAAAATGGTAGAGGTTGAATGTTGATTTTTGGAATTTTTAATGAATTTTGATGATTTTTAATGCAAAAATGATGGGGGGGAAAATTTTGGGGCTGCCCATGGAGGTGAGGTCGGCCATGAGGTGAGGAAAAGAGAGGAAGAAGGAATGAAGAATAGTGTAGAACATTCTCCAAAGAAATACACCTTTTATGTCTTTTCAAAATTTCTTTATTTTATTAATTTTCTTAATTCAATTCATCATAGAAAACTCTAGAATTTTAAAGACAATTCAAGAAGAGATTAGCATGCTAAAAACCTAATTCTAATATGCCATGCTTCACTTTTGAAAAATAAACCCATTGCAAATTGTAATTTACACTAATTTAATGTATATTTAAAAGCTTATGTTAATATTTAAAATAATTAATTTAGGAAAAATATTTCATTAAACTAAAAATTTATAAGTGACTAAATAAAGACCATTTACTAGTAATTACAAGATTAAAATAGGCCTTTTGAAATTTATAATGAAAAATAATTATGGTTAAATTTTACGAAAAATACGTTTTATTTTACCGAAAATCAGAAAATTCACTTAAAGGGTTTTATTTATCTAATTATTTTTTTAAATTATTTTTAAAACGTTACAATGCATCTAAATGTAATTTAGCTAGTTGTGTCGCATTGATATGATCTAGTCTATAATGACTCAAGAAGGATTCGTTCATTTCTGAACTCTTCCACTTGTGTGTGTTTTATACGTTAAGAACAGTAGTTTGATTTAGAACGTATATGTCATTAGATAACGTGCCTAATCCGACCAACTCTTGATATAGGAAATGTTTAAAACATTATCCAACAATACAAAATTATATCCTTCTTTAGTAAACAAAGAAATTGATATAATGTTGCATATCAGGTTCGGTATCTAATAACATTCGTTCAGAATCAATGTATTTGGTAATACAGGGTGATAACTGCCAACATCTTAGCTGCAATAATTGCACCGTTTCTAACTCTTAAAACTTTATCACCCATTCTCAGTTCTCTACTTATCTGTAGCCCATGTAAGAGATTATATATATGGGATCCTGATCCGGTATCCCATACCCAGGACGTAGAGGATACTGAGAAACAGTTCTCGGTAATGAACACACCCAAAGAAGATGCATCATCATGCACTTTCTTTGTTTGGGCGGTACGAGAATCCCGGTATTTCTCTATTTCATGCCCGATCTTATAACAATTATAAGGTAGACCTGGACCAACGTTCCCCGGCTCAGTATAACAAGCGGGTTCGGTCAATACATTCATATTATTATCTTGATTAAGGCGTGATATGGTCGATACCTAGAGAGAAAGAAGAAAACACTCAGCGTATGCTCTTGCAAGATTAGATTGGTTATTATTTTATCTGATCAGCTTAGCTCCCACTGTTTTTATCAAATCTTCCTTCAAATCCTAAAAGGAAAGACTAGCCGGGATTAATTACACTCTACAAGTTCACCAATCTTTTAGCCAAGCCAATGCCGGTACTTTGAGGGAGGTTCGCCGTGCTTTCGCACGGACCTAATTAAAATAAACCTCATTTTCCCAAGGGCATAACCCCGTTGACACCTTTCTAGACACCTACTTGATCGGCTAATTGTAAATTGCAAAAATCACCCAGGAGTAACAATTACTCGCAGTGGGTATCGGGATCCAACTATCTCATAGAAGGTATGCAGTCTCATTGCAAATTTCAATACTTGAAATTCCCAATAATTTTGCCCCGAACCTCCTATGACCGTGACAAAGGCCAACAAACCATAAGATGCTAGTCAAGTTCAACCCGTCATTTCCTGATTGAATTAAACCCACCCGCAAGACCCTTAACAAAGGCCAACAAGGTCGCATGACTACCCTAATCCAATCGCATCATATGCTTAAGCAGATAGGCACTAATCAGCTACCGCACACTACGCCTTGACAAAGGCCAACAAACGCAGCACGAATACTAACTAGTCCTTATCTGAAATGACAGAGGGCTACTACAGGTTTTTAAGAAATCCCTTTGCATAAAGAACTTGATATCGTTGTAGAATCGGGTGATTTTGAAAAGGAGTGTTTTTTAGGCTTTTACTAGTTTCGCTAAAGAGGTCACTCCCGGTGAAGGGATCTCGGCTCTTTCCTTATCGAATAAGGTGCAGGATATTTCAAAAATACCACTATGCAAAGAAAAAACAATAAAAGCAATCAAAAGACAAACTGAGTTTGTAGCATCTGCTAGTTTCGCTAAAGAGGGCACTCCCGGTGAAGGGATCTCTGCTCTTTCCTTATAAAATAAAGTACTGGATATTCTAAAAGGAATACCACTATGTAAAGTAAGAACTAGAGCTACCGGTTTTCAAAATAAGTTTCTACAACATCTTTAGGTTTCTTTTCTTTCATTAATCTCATTAATGAAGTCCCATCATTTAAATTACCTAAGCATCACAGATAAATACAACGTACGCTTATGCCATCCGCATTCGCCTCGATGTCCTGTCATGCACCATTAGGGTAGGTAACTAACGGCAGAGCGGGGCAGGGCTAGCGCGGGTGTAAAACATAAGCAACGTCTATATAATATATTATATATACTATATACAGTATCTATCACATCATATCAAGTGATCACATCATAGAATATCGCAGCAGAAATCAACATATGAAATATTGGATATACTAGGATTTCTGGGTTTTATATTAAGCTTGTATAAAACACGGATTCCACGGTCGTGATGAATACCTAAACCCACATCCCTAGACCCCTACGAGAGCAACAAGCAAACCTACCAATTCCAGAGTTAGGAGACCCGGACTCGACTCCTCGATATGGTCTCCCACTGGACTCTAGAACCCAGTTACTTGTGCTCCCCTCCTTGAGTCTATCCTAATGCGGAAAAGTAAATAATATACATCAACGGTGACATCTTACTCAACCCGGAAGTGCCCCAATAAAAGAATATTACATACATGTTTTTACATGAATGAAAATGAAAAACTCTCATCTCACATTAAAAAAACCCGGCTATTCAAACACGACGATCCAATATAACATTCCCAGCAAAACATAACATCACATGTCATCAACATAAGTAAATATGCGTATCCCAATTGTCATTGACATATAGCACCGAAACCGGCGATACACCACATATTACACTTACGGTCGCAGAAAAGAAAGTGAAATACTACAACAATTGGAATCGTCATTGCCCTTAGACATCATAAAACCGGAATATCACATATTCTGGATTTCATGCCTAACAATGCAAATCTTACATTTAGGTCTCAACTATGAAAACACTTTTCAAAGGAAGTCGGGTAATTCAACAGGATTCTTGATTTCACCCGACACCGAAATGTTAAACTTGCACGCAACTAAAGAGATTCCAATTATTGTATCACAATCACAGATAGCTAGACGAAATTAAACTTTTCTATCGAATAATCAAGCACCCAAAATTTCCTGACAAGCTCAACACTTGAGCGAGTTCAAAAAGTACCCAGAAACTGTCACAGCTCCTATGAACCATCCGTAGAAGGGCCGACCCATGCCTCACTCATGTCGCCACGGAACTACGGCAAACCATAGGGTATACCGCGGTTCCGCGATCCAAAAAGTCAAGTTTGGGTATCGTTATTCTAGAGGGTCCACAGGATCGCTTGTATAATTTTCTGAAAATTTTAAACTCGGGAAAATCCAACTCGGAAAATTTCAGTGAGGGAAAATATGGGTTATTGATATCCGTTCAAACTTTTTAACATCGTCTAAATAATCAGAATACATGTTAGAATTACGCTGCGAAACACTCCGAGTTGCCTTTGCAGAAAGTAAACATTACATGCAAAATTAGCAAAAACAAACAACACCTGAAACCCTAAAACCCAGAGAATGGAACACCATCAAAATTTGAAGCCAAATCTCTAAAAAAGACCCGAGCTCTCCGGATTTGAAGCCAATGTGGCCGGCCATCTTGAGGAAAAAATTCTTCAAATTTTGTCAGTGTTCATGTTATATCACATATAACATTCAGTAGTTGTTTAAAAAAATTTTAGAGTCCTTTAAAAATTCGATAGAAACTAGCTATTAGGATTTCAAGTTTCGGAGTAATTTTGGTTTCGTAATCTAACACCTTTCTAACTGAAGCTTATCGATTTGATGACCTCGCATCGAAGCATCCAAACGAACAAAAGGTCTTAATCTTATCCAAGGGTGACTAGCATCCTTGAGTATAACCTCATAATACATCAGCTTCAACGGTCTGTGGATGATATCTCATCAATTGCAGCAGCAACTGGCTCATTTGTCCGCACGGTAGACAACGCATCAATCATCTGGAGTAGACGGTACATCAACATTCTTCACATTCTGGCTGTTCTCTAGCAGTGGCCCGATCATCTGGTGTGGACGGTACCTCAATAGTCGTCGCAAAGTTACTGGATTCTAGCAATGGCCCGATCATCTGGTGCAGATCTGATCGTCCGCGTCAACGAGAAATCTTTGCAAAACAACACATCGAAACGCTCGTGTCAACGGAAAACATCGTAAAACAATATGTCAAACATTCATGTGTCACAGGGATACGCCCTGATCAGTCCTCGTCCATGACGAGCTCGCTCTGACCGCATCCCTAGCCACAGCTATCTCTACTCATGTAGTCATGGTAACAAAAACCACGATCAAACAGCGATGAGGATAGATCATAGGAATGAATAGAATGAGGTGCATAAGAAATGTACATCTTAAGGCTTCTTAAGCGGAGTAGCGTATCGTAATTATACCGCGGAACATACACACAGTACGTCACTCTACTTAAGTCATCTACTCCATCAACCAAGGTCAACCTACGCAACGAAAGTTCGGATATAATACCCCCTCGGCCAAGTCTAAGTTCCGTAAGGTCAAGCCTAGGTTCCGAATATATATATATACGCATTAGACACCGCATAGTCAAACCTAGACTCGAACAAATGTTAAACCTAACATTCTGATAACAACTTTGTCATGACCCGGAAAAGGCACGTGACAGGCACTTAAATCAAGTGAAGCCTATAGGACCCCACCTAATTCAAGTAAGCCAAAAGCCTAGAAATCTAAAACTTTTTAGGGAAAATAGTGGAGGTGAAGTTTTGAAATAAGGTTTAATGAAATCAGGTTCTTTTTTTAAGGACATGGGTAATATAATATGAAAACAATGTTTTGTATCTATCTTGAAAACATGTTTCTTCATTGAAAATTTCGGCAGCATCTCCTTTATTTATTTTACCCAAAAACTATCATGACCCGAAGGTACGGAATGTGACCGGCACTTAAATTACATAATGTCTAAAAGCGTAACGCAATCTAAGTAAGCGAAAGACCAAAAATCTAAACCGTTAAACAATTAGAGTGAAGGAAAACTTGTTTTAAAGAAAGCGATTTAAACAAAATAAGTCGCATTAAACATTTTAAAAACATTAAATTTTCCCGAAAATTTCGGCAGAGTTTCCTTTGTAAATACTGGCCCCCAAACGGGTACAAAACAAGAATATATATAAGTAATGAATAATGGCATCCCCAAGCAGGAGCTAGCTCTTCACCAATGGCGGAATCATAACCACACGTAATATATATATGATCACCATGCAAAATAAGCATATAAAACAAGAAAATAAGAAAGCATCATGTCGGCTCAAGTGAGCACGACACCATAGAACAACATATATACAAATCTCACGGTCACACCTCTAAGTCGCATATACAATGGTAGAAGCGGTAGATGCGGTAGATAGATTATACTAACAATAATAATACAAAGTGGAAACAAAATATCCTCGCAACACACCTACGAGCAATACCGTAATTCCAAGCAAAAGGAACAAAATGAGGAAGTGCGCCCGCCGCTACTGTGCTGACGGATCGGACCTGCAAGATACTGTGGCACAACGGGGGTGAGTTGCCAACTCATAAGTAGTAAGTAACATCTAATAAGGCTATCGTAAGCATGCACGCAAATGCGTCACAACCTACATATATCAATATGATACTATATACTAGGATGAATGCAACATGAATGCATAATCAAACACGAAACCTGAACATGTCTGTTATGAGAAAATCTTTATTCTTATCTTAGAAAAACCATCTGTGCAATAAACTGGAGTATCATCAATGAAATCAATAGAAAATCTGTGTCAAGGACACAATATATCTATATCCCAATATCTCAATGTCTCAATATCTCAATATCTCAATATCTTGGGATCCGTCAGTCCGGATCGGCCCATATCATCAAATCTCATGACTACGTCTGTATCCTCCGAATATCCACCGCGTCAGACATCACCGGTAGGTAGTCTGCCCCTGCCAGGCTCATCGTCTACAACTTGAGCTTCTTGCCCCAAGGTACCATACCGGACCCACCATGTACCTGAGACGGTTCATCCTACTCCTCGAATCGGGTCTCGAAAACCAACAGAAATCAGGAAAACTCATGGTGGACGACACATACATCATATCACGAGGAAACCGCAACTTGCATTTTTAAAAGGATAATAAGTTAATAAAATTCTTGTGGTTTTCCCTAAAATCCAGAAATCTCACAAGAACTGAAATCCTCAAGAAGAATCACAATATGTAAGCATGTTGGTGATGGTAGATTTCTATGATATCGATAACATGCGATGTGATGCATGACTAGAAAACTATATATGAATGATGATCCAATGAGTTACATACAAATGACTAGCAATCCTATGTATCCATCATGATGAAATGAATATACAACTATCAGTTTACATATCATATATGATGCAGATGTTTTAGATATTGATTTTAAGCAAGTTCTAAAGTGTTCGTGGCATAGCAATTACCAAAGGCGTGTGTGTTCGCATGAATAGTGCACGTGCAGCATGAACCAATGGTAATGGTGAAAGTGTCCTACGAAATGATATCACATATGTATACATATATATATAAGATGATGTGTTGCAATGAGATAAATAACTAAGAAACTATGCATATAAATGCAAGTACTACAAGTAATCCTAAACTAGACGATCCCCCCATAGATGTGTACATCTACTCACCCGGACGCCTCAACTAATCTGATCCGATCACAGCCTTGCCTTTCCGCGTCGCATCCGACGCCTCTGCAACCGATCCTAAAATTGCTCAAATACAATACATGAGGCTAAAACTCTGAGAAGATACGAGGACAACGATACGAAAGAATAAACGTCCTCAAGCTAGAATTGTATGCACTTGGTGCACAAAACGTGCATGACATCACCACAATCACAACTAGGGGTCGCTAAACATGACAACCACCAAACCTAGAATACGATCGTACTGATCGCATATTCACAACACATTATAGATCATAGAAAATGAATTGTAGATCACCACAACCTCAAACTAAACCAACATCTTTTTATACCAAAACCTAGTAAGCAACCCAATGGGATTTTGACGCAAAACTTCACGGATTAGCGGACTAATAGCCACACTCACAAGTAAACATCCTAATAAGCCATGCTTCACTAATTAATATAATCTCACACAAACCCACAATAATCATGCAATTTGCTTGCATAATCACTCAATTCGAATAATTTGAAGCCATTTAGCAAGATAACTACTTAGATTAGGTTTGTAAAGTCACTAGATAGAAAACTACACTCAACTAACCTAGAAATGATGGTTGAAACCCTAGCTTAAACTCAAACCCTTTTCTTCAAAAACCCAAACTTGCAATTAGAACCATATTAACACTTAAATAATTTAGATTAAAGTAATTAACCAACAAAGTAACTATTGGGTTAAGATTTATGCCTCAAAATTTTAGAGATCTAAGTTGCAACTTAGCCGCCCAAAATGGTTTCTTGCTTCAAGATCCAAGCTAGATTAGGCCAAGAAAAATTGGGTGAAGAATTTGACTATGAATTTGTGAGAATTTTGTATGGATTTTTGATGGAAATTTGAAGATTTTAGAGATAAGATGAAGTGGAGAAAAATGGGGAGTTGCTGCGGTTTGAGGCTCGGCCAGGTGAGGAAAATGAGAGGTGAGTGAGTGTGGGTATGTGTATAGAAAATTCCAAGTCAAGAAAATCCCCCCATACCTCATTAATGCACCTTACTTCTTAATTCTATTTTTAATTTATTTTCTAATTTATTTTATTTTAGAATTAACTAGAACCTTGGAGACAAGTTTTAAAAAAAGGGAAATGTTAAAAACTAGGATTTTAAATTGTCATGGTTCACTAATGTATACTTAACCCATTCTAATTTGTGATTTACACTAATTAAATGTATAAGTGAAAAATTATAATAATATTTAAAATAATTAATTAAGGAAAAATATTTAAGTAAACTAGTAACTTATAAGTGACTAATTAAATACCAAATACTAGCAATTACATAGCTAAAATAGGTATAATTAAGTCTATGTTGAAAAATAATTATAACTAGGTTTTACGGAAAACACGAGTTATATTACCGATTATCGGACAATTAACCTATACGATTTTTAAAACGTTACAAAAACAGATACATGTAATAATAATAAAAGGCATCCCTAAGCGGGAGCTAGCTGTTCGCCAATTGGAGAAAACAACCACGCAAGTAATAAATATACAACGCCGAAGGCGAGGATCAAAAACTCAGAAAGGGAATAAAGAAAAAATAAAAACATTATCAATGAAACCAGCATAAAGAATAAGAATACATGAACTTGACTCTAAGGCCGAAAGAATATGCACACAGTGTTTTTAAGTGTACAAAATAATACATAGTCTAGTTAATGGAGATTTTAACTAGATACAACTAAAATGAAATATACAATATATATAAGAGTGGTCACGATACAATGTATCCCACCTATCAATGCAATCACCCAGAAGGAAGGTAGTGTGCTAGCAAACCGCTACGGAACCTGTACGGCTAAACCTATAAGAAACTATAGCATAACGGAGGTGAGTTGCCAACTCATGAGTAAAAGATATCACTGAGAAGAAACCGAAAGTATGACTATCTCCTAGGTCATACAATAAATAATAACAAAATATATAAACATCGACTAATAACATGGGTAACAGTAAGCGTAAGTACAACCTAAGGTACACGGGTCAATGACATAAAGTGGTAACAAGACTTATGTAAAAATATGCATGAGTATAAATGCATCAATCAATGTCTATGCATCAACGACACACTAAATCAAGATAAAACCTGGGTGCCCAGCATCGACACTCAATATATATATCAATATCCCGGGTGCCATCTCTCAAATCGGCCACAAACTGTCTAAATCATACGACTCCGGTCGGTATCCTCTAGATCTCTGCCGGGTCAATAATAACCGGTAGGTAGTGCTCCCCTGCCGAGCTCAACGCCTTCTCAATCGATCTTTTGCCCCGGGTACCTCACCGGGCCCACCATGTACCCGTAGACGGTGCATCCCTCTCCTCGAATAGGGTATGTGTACACACGTGGCTCAAGAACCGAGAAAACTCATGGTGGACGCCACACACATCATATCACGAGAAAACCACACTTTGCATTTTTTAAATGATAATAAGTTTATAAATTCCATTGCGGTTTTTCCCTAATCCAAAAAATCTCATGAATACAGAAATCTCAAAATCATAAGCTAAATAACGAACAATGAATATCGATATAGTGCCCAACTGCAGTATATAATCAGAATGCATGTATGTGAATGCATGTGGCATCTAAGTAAGGAATACAAAGTCTAAACTAGCATATAATATCCTGGATGCAAAATAGTACTACTTAGCTACAATTATCAGTGTACACAATGGAATAACGGTTACTACAGTGTAGGCGACATGGCAAATATCGATGCTGATGTGTGTGAGCCGGCAAGCAAGTATATGTGCAACATACGCATCATAGGTAATAGTGCAGGTGTCCTAGCAGGCTGGATCATCATAGAAAGTAAACAGTAAAAGCAACAATAATGTTTATAAAACTATATATACGAGTCATACCATTTATCATGTTAAATAGCACGAATCTTTGTTTTTAGAAAAGTAGAGACTACGGTGTTTTTGAGAAAAGAGACGTCTTTTGAAAATCTGTAGCGCCCTTCGGTTTATTTTTTAAAAATGCTTACGATTCGTCAGTTTTGAATATAGGTGTGACTCGAGCCTAAGCTAACATTTGTCTAAGCAACTAAAGACTAAACTAAGAACCGAATCAAAAGTAACAAGGAATTCGGAAGCATAACCGAGTCGATATATCTAGTAGTCGGCGATCCAGCCTCATAGCATCACGTATGGAAATATCTAACGTACAGCTTCCTCAAATCAAGAGTGGGGATCAATCATCACATATCCATCTCGTACGGTATAGTCTGTCATACGGCATCCTCAAAAGTGAGGGTATGGGTCAATATCGTATATATCATACCATATAGTTCGTACGGTATCAATCGTCATACAATATCATAATCAAGGGTATGGATCTAAGGTCTCACACAATCTATATTTCATCAAATCACATGTTATCGCATATATTGTATACATCGCCCAACGATCCTTTAATATATCAACTCATATATGTGGTCTCGCTCGATCAAATATCATTACCTCACAACATCAAGTCCGATCATATCGACTCATATCCATATTGTAGGGTTCCTATCGATGACAGCGAGGTTTCGGGAGGCATCGTCCATGCCATTTTTAAAAATTGCCGTTAAAAGGAACTCTAAAATAGAATCGTTAGCTAGAATACAATACGGAAACAAATAGTAAACCTTTTACCATCTAAGTGAAATAGAAATACAACCTTTGTAGATCGGTCCTTCAATTCAATAGCTCCTTGTTGTAGTCCCATCGCTGCGATCGTGGTTCTGACGGACTCTTGCATGGCTTCGCGAGGCGAAAAGAGCAACCTTGCTCGAAGTCTTCGAGGCCGAAGAAGATCTATGTCGAGGGGATTCCAACTCAAGCTACTACTTCACTAACTAAAGGATTAATGAAGCAAACACCCTATACTAAAGTGCTAATCTAGTAGAGGATGGAGAAATGGGAAGTGGGCTCACTTTATAATTTCTTTTCTCACTTTACTTTCTCACTTAATCAAAACCTAGCAAGCTTTTCTAGCTTGAGGAAGAAAATGAACCAAATGAAATGAGAATGAAAATGAATAAGTGAGTGAGTGAACCATGGTGAGTGAGTATCATATACTAACTCATGTAGAGACATAACTATGGCTAATCCAATTGGTTAGGTTAAAGAATATCTAAAATAAAAACAAAGTTAATGGACTTTGTCAAAGCAAAACAAGCTTCTACAATCTTCATGCTCTTTCCAAATATCCACTAATTTTGTAATTACCTTAAATAATTATAACCCACCATTATAAATAGAATGGTGTGTGTCTCATACACCCATGTATGATGTATCAACAACCATGATACAAAAAGAAAACACAAATAAATATATATCACATATATATTAAGTTGCGCACAAGTGAGAAAAACAAATGCTTAAGCGAACCAATGTTAGTTAATGTAAATTAGTATATCTCATATACAATTATACACTAAATTATTAAATCAACACTTGACTTAATAATCCGGTTATATCACATATAACTGACTAACATCCAATGTATCGACTTATTGAATCAACCCTTGATTTGATAACCCGGCTATATCGCATATAACCGACATATACAAAAGAGGCGAGAATAGAATACGGTATCACATACATGCATTATTCACGGTCCCGCACATATCACATATGTGCTCCTATTTCGTTTTTCCTGAGCAACTAAAACCTCTATGTAGGACTCTAAAGACTCGTCAATACGCCGGCAGTAGGTGATGATCACATTAAGCACCCACAAGCTGTCAGCGGTACTAGATGTATGTAACGGCTACCCGAGTATTGAGCGATCAGAAGATCAGCAAGCAAGCCCGCTCCAGCTCCTGCAAAAGCCTGATGGTAACACTTGTCGTACAATCCGGTCTCCTCGTCTGATATATCGCATATCAAGTCTAGGGGTGGTAAACGTCAGACCCCAATAACCGATAAGTCATGCCGATGTGAGGCTCATAACGGGTTGAGAAACTACTGGTAACACTTACCAGTAAATCTCTAAATCATCCCTGGCCAGGGACTTCCCTGTTATGGCTAATCGAGCATAGCGCAACATTAACTCCCAATACCGGGAGAGACGAAACCCCTCCTATCGCTCATTGCCTCCATGTGACTCGGAACTGTACCCAAAAACCACCGTTTTGCACGCCCTTTTGGACATGGTAACGTGGAAATCAAAGCACAGTGGGAATCACACAAGACTCTATGACGATCTCGGGTCTACAGACTAACCTGTACAAGTGTCACCAGAGAACTGCCATCTGACGTGAGGTATAATACCATCTGGGAGTTCTCGGTGAGTCCGTCCAGTGTATCCAGTCTCCACTGAGCACCCGTATACCATCTCTGATGTCAAACACCAATGGATATGGGATAATCCATCGCCCATCTCATGGGTCGAGAAGCGTATACGCTAGTCTACTCTGGTATATCGATGCCCTGTCTTGGTACACCCATGACTAGGAACGTTAAAGGATGAACTTATGGACTACCATGGCCCCACTAGTATGATCTGCATCATAGTACCGGTAGTCAAGTACATATCCTAAGGGCTTTACCAACATGTAACCATTAGACAGTATCAAGAGACAAGTATACATGTTAAGATAAAGTGCAACCAGATAGCATACTATCATATCGAGCAAGAAAGTCCTCACTATATATGTCCAAGCATCCAATATAATATACATCATATGTACAATACTGGCCTCTAGGGCATACATACAACTAACAATCTCCCACTTGCACTAGGGCCAGCTGTTGTAGTATCGCATACCGAGCATCCGGAAGAGTCTCTCGAACTGTATCTGGAGAATGGCCTTCGGGAGTGGATCCGCTGTGTTGTTCTTCGTGTCAACCCTCCTGACCTCGATATCCCGGCAATCAACTATCTCCCGGATCAGGTGATACCGCCTCAGAATATACATGGATCGCTAATGGGACCTAGGTTCCTTGGCCAAAGCCACTGCTCCATTGTTATCACAATAAAAAGGTATTGGATGCTCAATGGATGGAACCACTCCAAGTTCAGTAATGAACTTCTTGATCCAGACAGCCTCTTCGGCAGCATCGTTGGCAGCGATGTATTCACCCTTCATCGTCGAGTCTGGCATGGTTTCCTGCTTGGAATCTTCCAGCATACCGCCCCTCCGTAGAGGGTAAAGACAAATCCCGAGTGCGACTTAGAGTCGTCCTTATCACTCTGGAATCTCGAATCAGTAAAGGACTCCACTTGGAGTTCTCCGTTACCATACACCAAGAGTATCTCTTTAGTCCTTCGTAAGTACTTGAGAATGCTCTTCACAGCTGTCCAATGACTCTCTGCAGGATCTGCTTGATACCTACTCACTACACATAGTGAGTGTGCTACATCGGGTCTGCTACATAGCATCGCGTACATGATAGAGCCTACAGCCGAAGCATAGGGTATCCCTTGCATGCAAGCTCTCTCCAAATCAGTCTTGGGAGACATCTCTTTGGAGAGAGTTAACCCTGAGATCGTGGGTAAAAACCCACGCTTGGACTCTTCCATACTAAACCTTTTTAATATGGTGTCAATGTACCTGGATTGGGACAATCCCAGTAGCTGTTTAGATCTATCTCTATAGATCTTAATCCCCAAGATGTAGGAGGCATCTCCTAGATCTTTCATTGAGAATCGTTGTGATAAGAAAAGCTTGACCGATTGCAGCATAAGAATGTCATTTCCTATCAAGAGTATGTCATCCACGTATAATACGAGGAAGACAGCCTTACACTCTGCTACCTTCTTGTATATACAAGGTTCATCTACATTTTTGATGAGATCAAACTCTTTGATAACGACGCCAAAGCAGATGTTCCAACTCCACGATACTTGCTTTAATCTATAAATGGATTTAAGCAGCTTGCACACCTTCCCGCTACTCCCACTAGCTACGAAGCCCTCTGGCTGAGTCATGTACACACTCTCTTCTAAATCACCATTTAGAAAGGCGGTCTTAACATCCATTTGCCAGATTTCGTAGTCATGATATGCAGCGATGGCAAGCATGATCCGGATGGATTTAAGCATAGCCACTGGAGAAAAGGTTTGGTCATAGTCCATACCTGGTCTTTGACGAAAACCCTTTGCAACAAGTCTAGCTTTGAAAGTCTCCACTTTCCCATCTACCCCAAGTTTTTTCTTGAAGATCCACTTTCTCCCAATAGGTTTTACCCCTTCAGGAGCATCTTCCAAAGTCCATACTTTGTTGGTGTTCATGGATTCCATCGGACCGCATTGCATCCAGCCATTTCACTGAGTCACCATTCATGATGGCCTGCTCGAAGCTAGTTGGGTCATCATCCTCCATGATGCAATCCTCGCTGCCACCATCCAAGAGAAAACCGTAGTATCTCTCAGGTGGGTGAGGAACCCTACTAGATCGGCGGAGTGGCCGGGGTTCATCGGGAACTGCTGAATCCTCTGGTTCCACCAAATCTTCTGTTGTGGTTTGTACAGCTGGAACCTCTTCCAGTTCTACCTCAGAGCCACTAATCTCTCTTGCAAGAAATTCCTTTTCTAAAAAGGTGGCGTGTTGAGCAACAAACAGCTTTGTTCCTCACTGTGGTAGAAGATATACCCTCGCGAATGCTTGGGATATCCAACAAACTTACACAAAACAGATCTTTCCTCGAGTTTGTCCGGTTTTTGTCTTTTGACATAGGCCGGACAACCCCATATCTTAATAAAATTAAGATAAGGTCTCTTCCCCTCCCATATCTTATATGGGATGGTAGGCACAGATTTGGTAGGAACTCTATTCAGTAGGTATGTAGCTGTCTCCACTGCATACCCCGAGAAGGAAATAGGTAACTCAGCTATGCTCATCATAGAGAGCACCATATCTAATAGGGTGCGGTTCCTCCGTTCCGATACACCGTTGTGCCGTGGTGTATATGGAGGAGTTAGCTGAGAGAGAATCCTATTCTCTTTTAGGAAGTCCAGGAATTCATTGCTTAAGTATTCACCTCCTCGATCAGATCGAAGGATTTTAATACTTTTCCCGGTTTGGTTCTCGACTTCTTATTTATATTCTCTAAATTTCTCAAAAGCATCTGATTTGTGTTTCATCAGGAACACATATCCGAATCTAGAGAGATCGTCAGTGAATGTAATGAAGTATGAAGAACCATCCCTGGCATGTGTAGACATGGGAACGCATACATCACTATGTATCAGTCCCAAGAGTTCAGTAACTCTTTCTCCGTGTCCCGTAAACGGAGTTTTGGTCATCTTGCCTTTGAGACATGACTGGCAAGTGTCATAAGATGAAAATTTGAACGGATTCAAATATACATCCTTATGCAACTTAGCTAGCCGTGTTGCATTGATGTGACCTAGTCTACAATGCCATAAGAAGGATTCGTTCAGTTCTGAACTCTTCCTCTTGTGTGTGTTTGTTATGCTCAGAACTGTTGATTGATTTAGAACATAAATGCCATTGCACAGCGTGCCTGATCCAACCAACTTTTGGTTCAGAAAAATGTTCATAACATTATCTTGTAATACAAAATTATATCCCTCTTTACTTAATAAAGAAACTGATATAATGTTGCATATCAGGTTCGGCATGTAATAGCATTCGTTCAGAATCAATGTATTACTAGTTGGTAATACAAGGTGATATTCCCCAACGGTTTTAGCTGCAACAATTGCACCATTTCCAACCCTTATGTCTTTATCACCTTCTCCAAGTTCTCTACCTTTTCTCAGCCCATGTAACTGATTACATATATGGGATCCTAACCCGGTATCTAATACCCAGGACGTAGAGCAAATGGAGAAATAGTTCTCTGTAACGAACACACCCGAAAAAAAATTCATCAACATGTACTTTCTTCATTCGGGTGGCATGGGAATCCTGGTATTCCCCTATATCATGTTTAGTCTTATAACTTTTATAAGAAAGAACGGAACCAACGTTCCCCAGCGCAGTAAAACATGCGGGTTCGGTCAATACATCCATATTATTACTTCATTAAGGCATGATATGGTCGCTACCTGGAGAGAGAGAGAAGAAAACACTTTAGCTTATGCTCTTGCAAGATCAGATTGGTTATTATTTTATCTAATCAGGATGGCTCCCACTGTTTTTATCAAATCTTCCTTCAAACCCTAAAAGGAACGACTAGCCGGGATTAATTACACCCTACAATTTCGCCAGGGATTAATTACACCCTACAATTTCGCCAATCTTTCAACCAGGCCAGTGTCGGTACTTGAGGGAGGTTCCCCATGCTTTCGCACGGACCTAATTAAAATAAACCTTGTTTTCCCAAAGGCATAACCCTGTTGACACCTTTCTAGACACCTACTTGATCCGCTAATTGTCCTATGTAAAACTCTCCCGGGAGTAACAATTACTCGCAGTGGGTATCGGGATCCAACTATCTCATAGAAGGTATGCAATCTCATTGCAAATTTCAACACTTGAAATTCCCGATAATATTTTGCCCCAAGCATCCCATGACCTTGACGGAGGTCAACAAACTATAGGGTGCAAGTCAAGTTCAACCCGTCATTTCTTAATTGAATCAAACCCACCCGCACGACCCTTAATGGAGGTCAACAAGGTCATACGACTACCCTAATCCAATCTGCATCATATGCATAAGCAGATAAATACTAGTTAGCTACCGCACACTACGCCTTGACGGAGGTCAACAAACGCAGCACGAATACTTAGTAGGACTTATCTGAAATGACGGAGGGCTACGACAGGTTTTTTTCTGAAAACCTATTGCGTAATGAACTTGATATCATTGTAGAAATAAGTAAATTTTGAAAAAGGAGTGTTTTTGAGGCTTTTATTAGTTTTGCTAAAGAGGTCATTCCCGGTGAAGGGATCTCGGATCTTTCCTCATCGAGTAAGGTGCGGAATATATCATATATATCACTATGCAAAGCTAAACTCCAAAAGCAATCAAAAGACAAACCGAGTGTTGTAGCATCTACCAGTTTTGCTAAAGAGGCCACTCCCGGTGAAGGGATCTCGGCTCTTTCGTCATCGAATAAGGTGCGGGATATATCATATATATCACAATGCAAAGCAAAACTACAGCTACCCTTTTTGAAAAATTTGTTTCTACAACATCTTTTAGCTTTCTTTTCTTTCATTAATCACATTAATGAAGTCCCATCATTTAAGTCACCTAAACATCACAGATAAATACGACGTACACTTATGCCATCCGTATTCGTCTCGATGTCCCCTCATGCATCGTTAGGTTAGGCAACTAACGGCAGAGCGTGGTAGGGCTAGCGCGGGTGTAAAACATAAGTAACGTCTACAAAATATATCATATATACTATATACAGTATCCATCTCAACATACCAAATGATCACATCACAGATATCGCAGCAGAAGAAACATATGAAATATTGGATATAGTAGGAGGTCCGTGTTTTATTTTGAGCCTCTATAAAACACGGATTCCACGGTCACGATGAATAGCCAAACCCACACCCCTAGACCCCTACGAGAGCGGCAAGCAACCCTACCAATTCTAGAGTTAGGAGACCCGGACTTGACTCCTCGAGTTGGTCTGCAACTGAACTCTAGAACCCGGTTACTTGTGCTCTCCTCCTTGGGTCTATCTTAATACGGAAAAGTTAATAATATACATCAATGGTGACATCAACCTCAACCCAGAAGTGCCCCAATAAAAGAATATTACATACATTTAAATTTTACATGAATGAATACAAAAACTCTCATCTCACATAAAACCCCACGTCTATTCATAACGCGACGATCCAATATAACATATCCAGCAGCACATAACATCACATGTTATCACATCACAGATAATAGCCTAGACGATGTTAAACATTCCAATCGAATAATTAAACACCCAAAATACCCAAAAAAGCTCAACACTTGAGCGTAGTTTAAAGTAATTCAGCACACGCCACAGCACCAATGAACCAGCCGTAGAAGGGCCAAACCAACGCCCCACATGTGGCACCGCTGAACCACCACAAACCCAAGGGTTCAATGGCGGTTCTGACAGTCATATAATCGAGTTAAGGTTTTGTTCTTCTAGAAGGTCCATCGCATAACTTGCATGATCTTTGAAAGCTTTTTAACTACGGGAAAAATCCAACACTTGGAAAATTTTCTAGCAAGGGAAAAAGTGGGTATTTGACATCCAATTGAACCTTTTAATATCGTCTAAAGAAACCTGAAAATAGTTAAAATTACGACTACGAAACACTCCAAGCTATCATTATAGTAAATTAACATCACAAGACAATTTATCAAAAATAAACAACACCTGAAGCACCAAAACATATGTAACAGAACACTGCGAAAATCTGGAGGGGGGCTCGGAATTGGCTGGTGAGGGGGTGCGTCGCCGGCCCAATCATTGCCAAATGCCTCCAAATTTCTTCAGTGTTCATTGTATTATACATATATGATTCTGCACTTGTTTAAAAAAATTTTAGGATTCGTATTAAAAACGACAGAAACATGATTTTTAGGGTTTCAAGTTTGGAGTTTGTTTCGTGTTCGTAATCTAACAATATCCGTATTATTTTCTAGCTAGGCTCTGATACCACTGTAGGGTTCCTATCAACGACAGCGAGGTTTCGGGAGGCATCGTCCATGCCATTTTTAAAAATTGCCGTTAAAAGGAACTCTAAACTAAAATCGTTAGCTAGAATACAATACAGAAACAAATAGTAAACCTTTTACCATCTAAGTGAAATAGAAATACAACCTTTGTAGATCGGTCCTTCACTTCAATTGCTCCTTGTTGTAGTCCCATCGCTGCGATCGTGGTTCTGACGGACTCTTGCATGGCTTCGCGAGGCGAAAAGAGCGACCTTGCTCGAAGTCTTCGAGGCCGAAGAAGATCTACGTCGAGGGATTTCCAACTCAAGCTACTACTTCAGTAACTAAAGGATTAGTGAAGCAAACACCCTATACTAAAGTGCTAATCTAGTAGAGGATGGAGAAATAGGAAGTGGGCTCACTTTAGAATTTCTTTTCTCACTTTACTTTCTCACTTAATCAAAACCTAGCAAGCTTTTCGAGCTTGAGGAAGAAGATGAACCAAATGAAATGAGAATGAAAATGAATAAGTGAGTGAGTGAACCATGGTGAGTGAGTATCATATACTAAATCATGTAGAGACATAACCATGGCTAATTCAAATGATTAGGTTAACAAATATATAAAATAAAAACAAAGTTAGTGGACTTTGTCAAAGCAAAATAAGCTTCTACAAGCTTCATGCTCTTTCCAAATATCCACTAATTTTGTAATTACCTTAAATAATTATAACCCGCCATTATTAATAGAATGGTGTGTGTCTCATACACCCATGTATGATGTATCAACAACCATGATACAAAAAGAAAACACAAATAAATATATATCACATATATATTAAGTTGTGCACAAGTGAGAAAAACAAATGCTTAAGTGAACCAATGTTAGTTAATGTAAATTAGTATATCTCATATACAATTATACATTAAATTATTAAATCAACACTTGACTTAATAATCCGGTTATATCACATATAACCGACTAACATCCAATGTATCGACTTATCGAATCAACCCTTGATTTGATAACCCGGCTATATCGCATATAACCGACATATACAAAGGAGGCGAGAATAGAATACGGTATCACATACACGCATTATTCTCGGTCCCGCACATATCACATATGTTCTCTTATTTCGTTCTGCCTGAGCCAGTAAAACCTCTATGTAGGACTCTAAAGACTCGTCAATACGCCGGCAGTAGGTGATGATCACATCAAGCACCCAAAAGCCGTCAGCGGTACTAGCTGGACATAACGGCTACCCGGATATTGAGCGATCATAAGATCAGCAAGCAAGCCCGCTCCAGCTCCTGCAAAAGCCTGACGGTAACACTTTCCGTACAGTCCGGTCTCCTCGTCTGATATGTCGCATATCAAGTCTAGGGATGGTAAACGTCAGACCCCAATAATCTATAAGTCATTCCGATGTGAGGCTCATAACGGGTCGAGAAACTACTGGTAACACTTACCAGTAAATCTCTAAATCAGCCCTTGCCAGGGACTTCCCTGTTATGGCCAATCAAGCACAGCGCAACATCAACTCCTAATACCGGGAGAGACGAAACCCTTCCTATCGCTCATTGCCTCCATGTGACTCGGAACTGTACCTAAAAACCACCGTTTTGCATGCCCTCTTGGACGTGGTAAGGTGGAAATCAAAGCACAGTGGGAATCACACAAGACACTATGACAATCTCGGGTCTACAGACTAACATGTACAAGTGTCACCAGAGAACTGCCATCTGACGTGAGGTATAATACCATCTGGGAGTTCTCGATAAGTCCGTCCAGTGTACCCAGTCTCCACTGAGCACCCGTATACCATCTCTGATGTCAAACACCAATGGATATGGGATCATCTATCGCCCATCTCATAGGTCGAGAAGCGTATACGCTAGTCTACTCTAGTATATCGATGCCCTGTCTCGATACACCCACGACTAGGAACGTTAAAGGATGAACTTATGGACTACCATGGCCCCACCAGTATGATCTGCATCATAGTCCCGGTAGTCAAGTACACATCCTAAGGGCTTTACCAACATGTAACCATTAGACAGTATCAAGAAACAAGTATACATGTTAAGATAAAGAGCAAACAGATAGCATACTATCATATCGAGCAAGAAAGTCCTCTCTATATATGTCCAAGCATCCAATATAATATACATCATATGTACAATACTGGCCTCTAGGGCATATATACAACTAACACATATAACATATCATATCCTCATCTCATGTGTATATGTATGTATATATAATGAAACACACACACACACACACACACACACACACACACACACATATATACGCATATACACACATCTATATATACCAAGAGTGTATGTGTGCGCGCTCAACATCATATAACCTAAGGTTCACAACTAAGGTAATAAGGTTAAAGATATATCTTCCTACAACTACGCTTAATCTATCCTATAGTCTCCTAGAAATTCTACTTGCTAAGTATCCAAAATTAACTTTAACACATATATATAAAAAATAACGACCCTAAGCTACAGTTGCGGGGGTGCTATACGCCATCCACCCGACTTCCCCCATAGATATACATCTACTCACCTCGATCCTCGCTTGCCGAAGTCGATGGCGCCACGCTCTTCCTTATCATCCCGAAGTCCTTGCGGGGTACCTACAGTTTCCAATACGTTATACTGTAACCACGAACCAATATGAAAACTAAACCGGCATAAGAAATGCACATAGGCTAGAACCTATGGTCTATGCATGCAAAAATAGCCAAATAACCCTCGTCGTTGACGTACAAACGTCCAACTGTTGGATATATGTATGCCCTAGAGGCCATTATATGTATAGTGGATGCTTGGACATGTATATATGAATATTTGATATATGACTTTCTTGCTCGACAAGATAGTATGCTATTTGGTTTTACTTTATCTGACATGATTACTTGATACTGTTCATTTGATACATGTTGATAATGCCTTGAGGATATTTGCTTAACTTCCATGGCTATGATGAAGATCATACTAGTAGGGCATGTGTGGTCTATAAGCATATCCTTAAATGTTCCTAGTCGTAGGTATATCGAGACAGGGCATCGATATTCCAGAGTAGACTAGCGTGTATGTTTCTTGACCCATATGATGGGCGATGGATGATCTCATATCCATTGGTGTTGTGACATCGAAGATTGTATATGGGTGCTCCGTGGAGACTAGGTACACTAAACAGACTCCCCGAGAATTCCTATATGGTATTATATCTATCGTCGGATAGCAGTTCTATGGTGACACTGGTACAGGTTAGTCTGTAGACCCGAGATCGTCATAGAGTCTTGTGCGTTCTCCCACTGTACTTTGATTTCTATCTTACCACGACTCTACTGAGTCATGCAAACAGGAGGCTTTTGGGTATAGTCCCAAGACAAATGAAGACAGTGAGCGATAGGCGGGGTTTCGTCTCACCCGGTATTGGGAGTTGATGTTGTGCAATGTGCGATTGGCTCTGACTTGAAGTCCCTGGCCAGGGCTGATGAGATTTACTGATAAGTGTTATCAGTAGATTCTCGACCGGTCGTAGACCATATCGACATAACTTATTGAGTTATTAGGGCTCAATGATTCCATCCCTAGACTTGATATGCAACATATCAGATGAAGAGACCGGACTGTACGGTAAGTGTTGCCAATGGCTCGACAGGAGTTTTGACGGGTTCGCTTGTTTTTCTTCTGATCGCTCAATACCTGGGTGGCCGTTACATTTAGCTGACCGCTTGCGGCTTGTAGGTTTTTTGATATGATCCTTACCTACTGCCGGCGTATTGATGGATCTTAGAGTCCCACACTGGATTTTTCTAGCTCAGGCGAAATAATGTTGAGTGCATATGTGATATGTGCGGGAGCTCGACTAAATGCGAGTATGTGATACCGTATTTTAATCGGGCGTTTAATATTGGTCGGGTCGCATTTGATGTGACCGATTTATTAAATCAAGTGTTGATTTAATATTGATTTTTAGCTCTATTTTAATTAAGCCTTTTCTTTTGGATGTATGCATATATGTTTATACATACACATGATGATGTGCATGCACACATACATACATACATATGTGTCATGGTTGATGATACATAGAAGATGGCAATACAAGACTCACATGGTTGATAAATATCTAGATTTTTGTTAATGAATTAAAGAAAAAGGAAATTTGCTAAATGACTCATTGTTTCTATATTCTTCTATTTTGACCTTTGACTTTAACCATAGTTAGATTTCCTTTGTTCTTTAACCCATCTACAAAATATCTAGATATTTAGTTAACTATGGTTATATTTGAGAGTGTCTCATATATATTCTTTGTTTTTCATTTTATTAAAAAAAATTTTCATAATAATCACAAAAGCTTTTGCCATCTTCATCTTCCTCGTTCTTCAAGCTCTCTTGAGTTTTTTTTTGAGTGAGGAACTTAAAAAGAAAGGGTTTTTAAGTGAGTTTACAAACCGCATAACCATTCTACACCACTCTAGCCCTTTAGTGTTGAGTGTTTGCTCCACTTCATCTTGATTTAGTGAGGCAAAGAGCTTGACCTAGGAGACTCCGGGTGGATCATCGTAGACGATGAAGGACCTTGAGCGGAGTTGATCCAAGTTTCGAGCAAAGCCGTAGGAGTCCTAAAGACCGAAGGAGTTGGCTACAAAGGTTGTATTTCCTTTTTCTTTAGCTTAGACTTCTTACTATGTTGATATTACCCTAATCTCTAGTTACGATTTGTAGTTCGTTTGTAATAGCCCTCTAGTTTTTTAAAATTTCACTACTTTATGATGTTGCAACCTTACTAGAGGCGCTACTACACACCAACATGGTATCAGAGCCTAGTTAGAACTTTAGGGTGAATCGGACGACGTTTAAAAACTCAATCGAACATGAAAAATGATATTTTTGCATGCTCACTGGAAAGTTTTTCAAAAGTTGGAATTTTTGTAATTAAAAATATTCAGAAAATAGTGCAGGTTTTTCTGTGGATCCCCAAGATAAACAAGCGCTTAACTCGACACAACGACCGCGGAACCACGGCCAAATAGGTGTATTTGCGGCGGTTCCGCGGCGCCGTTGGTAAGGCTTGGACTGTGCGTTCTTGCGTTGATCCGTACGTACTATATATATGCTTTCTGGGAATTTTTATGCAGTTTCAAGTGTTGAGATCTATTACTATAGTGGGTATGTTGATGTGTTGATTGATATATTTTAACGTCGTCTATGCTTTTCAATTGTTGATATGATATGATGTATAGGATCATCATGATCGAATGGCCGGGGGTTTTATGTGAGACGAGATTTTATCTTTTCATTCATGTAAAATTCATTGTATATATTATTCTTTTATTGGGTCACATCTGGGTTGAGGATGATGTCTCCATTGATGTATATTTTACTTTTCCGCATTAGGATAGACCCAAGGAGGGGAGCACGAGTGACCGGGTTCTGGAGTTCAGTGGGAAGCCATCTCGAGGAGTCAAGACCGGGTCTCCTAAACTTCAGAATTGGAAGTTTCGCTTGCCGCTCTCGTAGGGGTCTAAGGGTGTGGGCTTGGCTATTCATCACGACCGTGGAATCCGTATTTTCTATCGTAGGCTAAATATAAAATACGGAGTTCCTAGTATATCCTATATTTTCATATATGTATTTCTGCTGCTAATTATTCTGTGATATGATTGCTTAATATCTGAGACGAATGTAATATCGTTATTTATGTGATATGTAATACAGTTTTTCGTTTCTTTCTGTAATGGCTTAGGAAATTAAAGGATGGGAATACATTAATGAGATTAATGTTGTAACAACTGGGACTATATTAGTAACTAATTATATTTTAATAAGTGAAATTTTTAATAAAAGTTTACCAAATTGACTTTCAAATATTTTATCAAAATTAATAAATATTTTTCTAGAATTTTCCTAAGCTTGCACAAACATGTGCAAGTAACCTAGGGTTAAAATTGGGTTAAACCATGTTTAGGCAACCATGGTGGTCTAACCCCTTTTGTTAAGCTAATTAGTTTTAAATTAAGAATTTGGTTTTCAAAAAAAAGGGGATTTAAAATTTCTTTTGGTTGACTTGGGTTGAGGAGAGAGAGGGCATGATGGGTGTCATGTTAGAATTTGATAGAGAGAGAGAATGGTGGCTTAAGGAAGTGTCACACCCATTTCACTTCAACAATTTTTGCTTATCTTTCAAACCCTCTCACTCACATCCCTCACATCTCTCACTCACACATACACTCAAACTCACTCACTCACCCTCTCACTCAAACCCTACAGCAGTAGCTGCTACTACCTCAGCCCCAAACACAACAACAAAAACATAACAACAGCATCAACTGCCTGTAACAGCAGCAGTAGTGTTCAGCCCCAGCAGCAGCAGCTGTAACCAAAACCATTCCCACACCTAAAACAACTCCTTCTTCTTCTACTACAGCCACACAACACCAAAACAACAGCAACACCAGCACAAAGAAACATAACACAAGCTGCAGCCTGAACTGCATCAGCCTGTGCAGTGAGCAGCAGCACTAGCAGCAGCTTCAGGTAGCTCCAGCAGCTGCAGCAACTCCCTTCCTCCACTTCTTCTCTTCTCCTTGGTGTAGGGGTCAAGTGAGGTATACTTCTTTTGCTTAGCTTCTTAGATTGCTAAGTTTATGTGTAGAAATAGCTTCGGTTAGTGTAAAATTTGAGATTTTGTGCTTGTTTTGGTGATATGTGTGAAGTTTTGTTTAAGTGATGTTAGTGTTGGGTTGACTAGCCTAAGTAAGTGTTGTTAGGGCCAATTAACCTAGGAAAACCCCAGATTACATTAAAATACCCTCAGTTTTGAAATTGTGCAAAACTTGACGTTTTTGAGCAAAACATAGCTTTTTGAGATCTGCTGTTACCCCTGTAAGTTCAGAATAAAATTGAGTGGACCATAGCCTACTGGTGACACCCTGACCCCACCACCAGAGCCTGACCCCACCACTCCAACCCACGGCCACCGGAAAATTCATTCTGGCCGCAAATTGCGGCCAGACCAGGGAGTTAGGAGCTAGGGTTTTTGGTACAGGTGACTGCTACATTTTGTAGGTCCATGGTATATATAGTTTTGTAATATTCTAACCTGGGTAAAATCTGGGACAGTATGTCGTTTTCTGGTATTTTTAGTTTGCGCGATACGCGCGATACGCGAGTGGATTCTGTGATTCAGCGTATCGCGGCGTATTGGGTTGGGTTTTAGTCACACACATGTTCCAGCGTATCGGGCGCACGCGCGTTAATTCACGACGCGAGTTTCTCGTTTCGTTCCGATATCGCGTTTTACGAGATTTTGATATATTGGGATTCTTGTGTTAATTCCAGGTTCGCAGGCGGGTACGTCAGACGCCGCCAGAAAAGGGAAGCAGGTGGTCGGCTATACTTAGCACGCGACCAGGTGTGTAGATTTAACATCTACGGGGAAATCGCCCGTATGGTATTAAGCGTCAGGGCGTACTAGGATGTTAGTTTTATGTGTTCATGTAGACATACTGGAGTAGCATACCTCCTTATATATATAGAACTGGTAGTATAGTACACTGCACTGTCACTAACGGTCCAAGTTGCACGAGCACAATTTATATACTACACTCACACCGTTAGTGATTGCCATGACACTCACATTATAGGATTGCTATAAACCGCATATTTGATTCTGCTTATTTGACATTGTCATGATTTACCGCATACTATCATATGGATATTCGTACCATGCACACTGTATATGCACTTTTGTGAGTACCTTCATTGATATATCACTACTTGGGCACATATGCATCATATATCTACAATAGTGCATATGTACATTGCTATATTCACTTTGTATACTTATCCATTCGCACATCCATACCTATACACATATTCATATGCTACATACATGGATGATATTGACTTGATTTAAAACTAAGGGACCGCAAGCGATATTTTCAAAACTAGATCTTTCAAAAGAGCGGTTTTCCCTTTCTTTTACTCTTAGCGTCATACGACACATTACATGGATTATGCATTGTATTTGATTTATGTGATTTCTGGATTTGGGAACCGGAGTACAATTTTAAGTGAATACATACTGTTTAAAAACCCGGTTTCCCTTGAGATGATATTTTAGTGCGTCCACCATGAGTTTTCTCGGTTCTAGAGGGCTTGTGTGAGTATACCCGATTCGAGGAGAGGTAGGCACCGATTGTGGGTACATGGTGGACCCGGTACGGTACCCCGGGGCGAGAAGACTCGTATTGTTAGACGGTGAGCCCGGCGGAGGGACTACTACCTACCGGTGATTGGTTAGACCTGGCGATTATCCGGAGGATACCGACCAGACTCGATAGATGGATACAGGACGACGCGTACTTCCGGGGGCCGAGGGCCGTTTCCGCAGACGGAGCCCATGGGCAGATCCGATGGACGGACGCCCCATACTGGAGGATTTGCGTGTCGATGCTGGACACGGCTGATTTTATGAGATTTGGGTGTCGATGTTGGGCAATCACGATTGTATGAGATTCACAGGATTTGAGGGCCGATGTGGATGATGGCGCCTGAGTTTTACTGGTATTTGGGTTTATTGATGGACACAGGTCATTTATCCACGTTGATATTACGGGTAGCCACTATTTATTCCCATGCTCAGCATTTAGTATTGACATCTCATCCTGTACCTATTGTACCTGATATAGTACACATGCTATACATGATTATCGCATACCCTGCTCATGTTATATAGGGTTGTTGGATTCCATATCAGACATGATTATTGCATATCTTGCACATCATATGGAGAAACTTTTAGACTGCACTTGTTGCCTGATGTGAGCATTCAGTTCATCATATAGATGTTATCTGTTGGCATAGGTTAGAGTATCGCAGCACGTGTATACTCGCGATTACCTTTATATGTTATCTACTATTTATGAGTTGGCAACTCACCCCCGTTGTGCCACAGTGCTTGCAGGTTGCCCTTTGGAGTAGTCGCGGCTGGCTGTTTACCGCATCTTTTGACACAGATACCATTACTGAGGCGTGTTAGCCCTTTTTGCCATTAGGTGGGTTTTGTACGGTATCTGTTTACTTTTCAGTTACATCTTGATGTATCTAGTACTCTCCATCTACCTTCATGTATTGACTTAGAGACAGTTGTGAGGACGATGTATGTTATTTGTACTCTGGAGTCGAGCTCGTTGTGAGCCGACTTTATTTATGCAGTTTTACCTCTTATGATATTTGTTTTCACTTTACTGCTCATTCTTCGCTTCGGCGTCGTATATTATATTATGGTGATTTCTCCACCGTTGGGCGCGATTCTCCCATTGAGATGCTCTATTTATTTCACATGTTACTTTTACTTATATCTCGCCATTTTCCCGACTTCGGGATAAAGTTTTGGTAAAGGAAATGTTGCTAAAATTATTTAAGTAATAACTTGAACCAAAAAGGATTTCTATTAAACAACTTAAAGTTTTCTAAATGCTTTAACACTCAAAATTTTAATGGTTTTGTTTTCTGGGTTCGGCTTACTTAGTTACGTTACGCCTGTAGACGTTGCGTGGTTAATTGCCGGTCACGGGCCGAACATTGGGTCATGACAAAGTTGGTATCAGAGCGTAGGTTTTACTTTCGGAGTGTAGGATGACCCTGGTATGATGGAGTAGGTAGCTGCAGCAGGGTGGCGTGGCGTGTGTATATTCCGCGGCATACTCACGACACGGTACTCCGCCTAAGTGACCTTAGGACTTATTGATTAAAATTCCTTCATGACTGTATACATTCTTGCGATTCGATTTCCGTATCCTTATCGAATCCTACCTTCCTTTTCAGCCACTATGCCGCCAAGGACTACGAGGGCCCAGAGATCGGCTGCGAGAGCTGAGGCTCGTGTTGACTCATCCAAGACGAGGACTGATCCGGGCAGTGCACCTGTTGCACCCGAGCAGACTATCCCTCCTATGACAGATCAGATCGCCACATTAAGGGCTGGTATGCAGGAGATGCGCTAGACGGTGGGATCCAGCAAGCAAGAGATGCGTCAAATGATAGGGTCGCTAGTTGAGACGCTTCGAGCGCAGCGACCAGAGGTAGCTCCACCAGTCACGGGGACCACGATGGTATCTACAGCACCAGCAGTTGCCCCTGCAGCCACGGAGGTGATTACAGTATCGTTAGCAGAATTCATGAGGCTGAAGCCTCCGGTCTTCACAGGCACCGACGCAGCCGAGGACTCGCAGTCTTTCATTGATAGGATGGCCCGGATATACCGTTCCCTTAGATGCTCAGATACGAGATTGGTCGAGTTCGCGATCTTTCTCCTGGAAGGACTGGCGCAGAAATGGTGCGAATCGGTCTAGAAGGGCAGAGCAGCAGGTCTTCCTCCTATGACCTGGACAGAGTTTGTGACGATCTTTCTAGCCCGCTTCCTTCCCCAGAGTGTCAGGGATGCCCGAGCATGCATATTTGAGTCCTTGCGCCAGGCGCCAGAGATGACCGTGGCGGAGTACGACGTGCTGTTCACCGAGCTATCAATTTATGCTCCGTACCTAGTGGCTACTGAGGAACTGCGAGTCAAGAGATTTGTCCGAGGCTTGCTTACCCCACTGTTCCTTGCGATCAGCGCACAGCATTACAAGACATATGCCGCAGCTGTAGACGCAGCCCTATTAGTCGAGGAGCGCCTTGCCTAGACTTCAGTAGTCCCAGGGCCGAAGAGGGTTCGTACTGATACAGCAGCTCAGAGACATCCGTTCAGACGCCGTGATAGACGTTATACAGGTGGCAGAGACTCGGGGCGAGGTCAGATGTTTAGCTCATACCCTCAGGAGGGTCAGCAGTCGTCCCGTGGATGCTTTTGATGTGGTAGTCCTCATCACCGCGTCAGAGATTGTACCGAGACATGCCAGAGGGAGCCATCCGTACCGCATGTCACACTTCCACCTTTTCCACCCCAGAGGGCGTTACCTATTGTACCCACAGTTGCTCCGCGTCAAACTCATACACAGAGAGGCCATGGTCGCGGAGGTTTGTTCCTAGAGGCCGAGGCAGAGGACAGCCAGCTACCGGCAGAGTACAGCCAGCTGCTAGCAGGGGACCGCCAGTTACAGGTGGAGGACAAGCATGGGTTTTCGCGTTGACGCATCAGGACGCGCAGGCGTCCAATGCAGTGGTCTCAGTTACCATATCAGTATGTACTGTTGATGCACACATATTATTCGATCCCGGATCCACGCACTCTTACGTTTCCACACATTTTGTGCCGAGTTTGGGTAGAGAGTCTGGGTTGCTTGATCAGCCGCTTGTTGTGACCACTCCCGTGGGAGAGTCGTTTGTTGCTAGGCACGTGTTCCGATCCTGTGTTGTCCGTATTGGCGAGAGAGACTTGCCTGTCGACTTGATCCTTCTGGAGATGTTGGACTTCGACGTTCTTTTAGGCATGGATTGGTTGGACACGTGCTATGCGTCTGTGGACTGCCGCGAGAAGACTGTTAGGTTTTGTTTTCCCGGCGAGTCGACTTTTATTTTGCAGGGTGACCGTGGTGCCACCCCTCACCTTTTGATTTCTTTTCTTCGCGCTGGACAGCAGTTGAGGAAGGGATGTCAGGTATTCCTAGCCTATGTTTCTGATATTAGAGCTATGGATGTTCCGTTGGATCAGGTTCCGATTGAATGTGAGTTACCTGACATGTTCCCTGACGAGCTTCCTAGGCTACCGCTAGAGCGTGATGTTGTGTTCTGTATTGATTTGATTCCTGGCACGGGGCCTATTTCTATACCGCCTTATCGGATGGCCGCGGCGGAGCTTAGTGAGTTGAAGAGTCAGTTGCAAGATTTGCTGGACAAGGGACTTATTCGACCCAGTGTTTCTCCTTGGGGTGCTCCGGTCCTGTTTGTTAAGAAGAAGGACGGCAGTTTGCGTCTGTGTATCGACTACCGGCAGCTGAACCGGGTGACCGTGCAGAACAGATATCCGTTGCCACGCATCGACGACTTGTTCAACCAGCTTCAGGGGGAAGGATATTTTTCGAGGATCGATTTGCGATCAGGCTATCATCAGCTGAGAGTTCGACAGGAGGACATTCCGAAGACAGCTTTCCGTACGCGTTATGGCCATTAGGAGTTTTTGGTGATGTCGTTCGGACTCACCAACGCGCCAGCATCCTTCATAGACATGATGAACCGTATATTCAGGCCGTATCTTGACATGTTCATCATCGTATTCATTGATGATATATTGGTGTATTCCTGGAGCAGAGAGGAGCACGAGCAGCACCTGTGGATCACACTGCAGACCTTGAGGGAGCACCGGCTGTATGCAAAATTCTCCAAGTGCGCGTTCTGGCTGGACTGCGTTGACTTCTTGGGTCACGTGATTACACGGGATGGTATATGTGTAGACCCGAGGAAGGTCGAGGCCGTGCGGAGTTGGCCCAGACCTACATCCGTTACTGAGATACGCAGCTTTCTAGGACTGGCCGGCTACTACATGCGATTTGTACAGGATTTTTCCCGTATTGCTGCACCTTTGACCGGTTTGACCCGGAAGGGGGTTCCTTTCGTTTGGACGGAGAAGTGCGAGCACAGTTTTCAACAGCTAAGGACTTGTTTGACTACGGCGCCAGTGTTATCATTGCCTTCAGGATTAGGCGGGTTTGTAGTCTATTGTGACGCCTCACGAGTGGGGCTAGGGTGCGTATTGATGCAGCATGGCAGGGTGATCGCATATGCTTCCCGGCAATTGAAGAAACATGAACAGAACTACCCCACTCATGATTTGGAGATGGCTGCTGTGGTCTTTGCACTTAATATCTGGCGACATTACCTCTATGGCGAGTCGTGCCAGATATTCACTGATCACAAGAGCCTAAAGTATATATTTCAGCAGCGAGACCTGAATCTCCGGCAGCGCCGTTGAATGGAACTGGTGAAGGACTACGACTGTGAGATCTTGTATCACCCGGGCAAGGCTAACGTAGTAGCGGATGCTTTGAGCAGGAGGCCTGAGGGTAGTCTATCGTGTTTGAGTGCAGTACAGAGGCAGTCGTCAGCAGATTGGCAGATACTATGCGGCGGCCGAGTGCTGTTCGAGTTCACACAGATCGGGGGACAGCTTGCGCACGTTCGTTCACGCCCACAGTTGCTTGACCGTATATATAAGGCACAACACAGTGATGTCCGTTGCTCAGAGATCGTGGCACAGATTGGACAAGGCAGATTCTCCGAGTTCGTGATCGATGATCAGGGGATATTACGATTTGGGTCTAGACTGTGCATACCAGATGCTGAGGGATTGCGGCGCGATATTCTTGAGGAGGCACATCGATCGGTGTACAGTGTCCACCCCGGTTCCACCAAGATGTACCATGATTTGAGAGAGGTCTACTGGTGGGACGGAATGAAGAGGGACATCGCAGATTTCGTATCGAGATGCCTGACTTGTCAGCAGGTCAAGGCCGAGCACCAGAGGCCCGCAGGAGAGCTACGGCCATTACCCATTCCGGAGTGGAAATGGGAACTGATTTCGATGGATTTCGTTGTGGGTCTACCCAGGACTAGGCGGGGGTATGACTCCATTTGGGTGATCGTGGATCGTTTGACGAAAGCAGCTCACATCCTGTCGGTGAAGACGACTTTCGGATTTGCTCAGTACGCCCAGATTTACATCGACGAGATTGTACGACTGCATGAGGTCCCGACGTGTATTGCGTCCGATCGAGGCACCCAGTTTACCAGCAGATTATGGCAAAGACTACAGGAGGCTTTGGGCACTCGTTTGAGTTTCAGCACGGCATTTCATCCGCAGACTGACGGACAGTCAGAGAGGACCATTCAGACTCTTGAGGACATGCTCCGAGCGTTCATTTTAGACTTTGGTGGTAGCTGGGATCATCATTTACCCTTGGTGGAGTTCTCCTAAAACAACAGCTTCCAGGACACTATTCAGATGGCACCTTTCGAGGCTTTGTATGGGAGGAGATGTAGATCGCCCATCTGTTGGACAGAGCTCAGTGAGAGCAGTATTTTAGGGCTACAGATCATACAGGAGACGACAGAGAAGATACAGCTGATTCGAGACAGGATGAGGACAGCTCAGAGCAGGAAGAAATCGTATGCTGACAGACGCCGCCGCAGATTAGAGTTCGCAGTTGGCGATCATGTTTTTCTAAGGGTCTCTCCGATGAAGGGAGTGATGAGATTTGGACGGAAGGGGAAGCTTAGCCCCAGATTCATTGGTCCTTTCGAGATCCTCGAGCGTGTCGGCGCAGTAGCGTATCGTTTAGCTCTTCCACCCAGTCTTTCGGATGTCCACCCCATCTTCCACGTATCGATGCTACGCAGATATCTTCATGACCCTTCCTACACGATCCAGCATCAGACAGTTCAGCTTGAGACCGACCTTTCGTTCACCGTGCAGCCAGTGGAGATATTGGACCGGCAGGTGAAGAAATTTCGATCTAGGGTCCTGCCGTCGGTGAAGGTTCTTTGGCGCAGCCCGAATGGTGAGCAGATCACTTGGGAGACCGAGGGGGAGACGCGAAAGGAATTCCCTCATCTCTTTGAAGGTACGCGTAGTTATATATTTTAAATTCGGGGACGAATTTTCTTAAGGGGGGAAGACTGTAACAACTGGGATTATATTAGTAACTAATTATATTTTAATAAGTGAAATTTTTAATAAAAGTTTACCAAATTTACTTTCAAATATTTTATCAAAATTAATAAACATTTTTCTAGAACTTCCCTAAGCTTGCACAAACATATGCATGTAACCTAGGGTTAAAATTGGGTTAAACCATGTTTAGGCAACCATGATGGTCTAACCCCATTTGTTAAGCTAATTAGTTTTAAAATAAGAATTTGGTTTTCTAAAAAAAGGGGATTTAAAATTTCTTTTGGTTGACTTGGGTTGAGGAGAGAGAGGGCAAGATGGGTGTCATGTTAACATTTGATAGAGAGAGAGAATGGTGGCTTAAGGAAGTGTCACACCCATTTCACTTCAACACTTTTTGCTTATCTTTCAAACCCTCTCACTCACATCCCTCACATCTCTCACTCACACATACACTCAAACTCACTCACTCACCCTCTCACTCAAACCCTACAGCAGTAGCTGCTACCACCTCAGCCCCAAACACAACAACAAAAACATAACAACAGCATCAGCTGCCTGTAACAGCAGCGGCAGTGTTCAGCCCCAGCAGCAGCAGCTGTAACCATAACCATTCCCACACCTACAACAACTCCTTCTTCTTCTACTACAGCCACACAACACCAAAAAAACAGCAACACCAGCACAAAGAAACATAACACAAGCTGCAGCCTGAATTGCATCAGCCTGTGCAGTGAGCAGCAGCACTAGCAGCAGCTTCAGGTAGCTCCAGCAGCTGCAACAACTCCCTCCCTCCACTTCTTCTCTTCTCCTTGGTGTAGCGGTCAAGTGAGGTATACTTCTTTTGCTTAGCTTCTTAGCTTGCTAAGTTTATGTATAGAAATAGCTTCGGTTAGTGTAAAATATGAGATTTTGTGCTTGTTTTTGTGATATGTGTGAAATTTTGTTTAAGTGATGTTAGTGTTGGGTTGACCAGCCTAAGTAAGTGTTGTTAGGGCCAATTAACCTAGGAAAACCCCAGATAACATTAAAATACCCTAAGTTTTCAAATTGTGCAAAACTTAAAGTTTTTGCGCAAAACTTAACGTTTTTGCGCAAAACTTAGCTTTTTGAGATCTGCTGTTACCCCTGTAAGTTCAGAATAAAATTGAGTGGACCATAGCCTACTAGTGACACCCTGACCCCACCACCAGAGCCCGGCCCCACCACTCCAACCCACGGCCGCCGGAAAATTCATTCTGGCCGCAAATTGCGGCCAGACCAGGGAGTTAGGAGCTAGGGTTTTCGGTACAGGTCTCTGCTACATTTTGTAGGTCCATGGTATATGTAGTTTTGTAATATTCTAACCTGGGTAAAATCTGGGACAGTATGTCGTTTTCTGGTATTTTTAGTTTGCTTGATACGCGCGATACGCGAGTGGATTCTGTGATTCAGCGTATCGCGGCGTATCGGGTTGGGTTTTAGTCACACACACGTTCCAGCGTATCACGCGCACGCGCGTTAATTCGCGACGCGAGTTTCTCGTTTCGTTCCGATATCGCGTTTTACGAGATTTTGATATATTGGGATTCTTGTGTTAATTCCAGGTTCACAGGCGGGTACGTCAGACGCCGCCAGGAAAGGGAAGCAGGTGGTCGGCTATACTTAGCACGCGACCAGGTGAGTAGATTTAACAACTACGGGGAAATCGCCCGTATGGCGTTAAGCGTCAGGACGTATTAGTATGTTAGTTTTATGTGTTCATGTAGACATACAAGAGTAGCATACCTCCTTATATATATAGAACTGGTAGTATAGAACACTGCACTATCACTAACGGTCTATGTTGCACGAGCACAATTTATATGCTACACTCACACCGTTAGTGATTGCCATGACACTCACATTATAGGATTGCTATAAACCGCATATTTGATTCTGCTTATTGGACGTTGTCATGATTTGCCGCATACTATCATATGGATATTCATACCATGCACACTGTATATGCACTTTTGTGAGTACCTTCATTGATATATCACTACTTGGGCACATATGCATCATATATCTACAATAGTGCATATGTACATTGCTATATTCACTTTGTTTACTTATCCCTTCGCACATCCATACCTATACACATATTCATATGCTACATACATGGATGATATTGACTTGATTTAAAACTAAGGGACCGCAAGCGATATTTTCAAAACTGGATCTTTCAAAAGAGCGGTTTTCCCTTTCTTTTACCCTTAGCGTCATACGACACATTACATGGATTACTCATTGTATTTGATTTATGTGATTTCTGGATTTGGGAACCGAAGTACTATTTTAAGAGAATACGCACTGTTTAAAAACCTGGTTTCCCTTGAGATGATATTTTAGCGCGTCCACTATGAGTTTTATCGGTTCCAGAGGGCTTGCGTGAGTATACCTGATTTGAGGAGAGGTAGGCACCGATTGCGGGTACATGGTCGACCCGGTACGGTACCCCGGGGCTAGAAGACTCGTATTGTTAGACGGTGAGCCCGGCGGAAGGACTACTACCTACCGGTGATTGGTTAGACCTGGCGATTATCCGGAGGATACCGACCAGAGTCGATAGATGGATACGGGACGACGCGTACTGCCGGGGGCTGAGGGCCGTTTCCGCAGACGGAGCCCATGGGCAGATCCGATGGACGGACGCCCCATACCGGAGGATTTGCGTGTCGATGCTGGACACGGCTGATTTTATGAGATTTGGGTGCCGATGTTGGGCATTCACGATTGTATGAGATTCACCGGATTTGAGGGCCGATGTGTATGACGGCGCCTGAGTTTTACTGGGATTTGGGTTTATTGATGGACACAGGTCATTTTTCCACGTTGATATTCCGTGTAGCCACTATTTATTCCCATGCTCAGCATTTAGTATTGACATCTCATCCTGTACCTATTGTACCTGATATAGTACACATGCTCTACATGATTATCGCATGCCCTGCTCATGTTATATAGGGTTGTTAGATTCCATTTCAGACGTGATTATTGCATATCTTGGACATCATATGGAGAGACTTTTAGACTGCACTTGTTGCCTGATGTGAGCATTCAGTTCATCATATAGATGTTATCTGTTGGCATAGGTTAAAGTATCGCAGCACGTGCATACTCGCGATTACTTTATATGTTATCTACTATTTACGAGTTGGCAACTCACCCCCGTTGTGCCACAGTGCTTGCAGGTTGCCTTTTGGAGTAGTCGTGGCTGGCTGTTTACCGTATCTTTTGACACAGATACCATTGCTGAGGCGTGTTAGCCCTTTTTGCCATTAGGTGGGTTTTGTACGGTATCTGTTTACTTTTCAGTTACATCTTGATGTATCTAGTACTCTCCATCTACCTTCATGTATTGACTTAGAGACAGTTGTGAGGACGACGTATGTTATTTGTACTCTGGTGTCGAGCTCGTTATGAGCCGACTTTATTTATGCAGTTTTACCTCTTATGATATTTGTTTTCACTTTATTGCTCATTCTTCACTTCGGCATCGGATATTATATTGTGGTGATTTCTCCGCCGTTGGGCGCGATTCTCCCATTGAGATGCTCTATTTATTTCACATGTTACTTTTACTTATATCTCGCCTTTTTCCCGACTTCGGGACAAAGTTTTGGTAAAGGAAATGTTGCTAAAATTAAAATTATTTAAGTAATAACTTGAACAAAAAGGATTTCTACTAGACAACCTAAAGTTTTCTAAATGCTTTAACACTCCAAATTTTAATGGTTTTGTTTTCTGGGTTCGGCTTACTTAGTTACGTTACGCCTGTAGACGTTGCGTGGTTAGGTGCCATACGGTGTTCCTAGTATATCCTATATTTTCATATATGAATTTCTGCTACTAATTATTCTGTGATATGATTGCTTAATGTGTGAGACGAATGTAATATTGTTATATATGTGATATGTAATACTGTTTTTCGTTTCTTTCTGTAATGGCTTAGGAAATTAAATGATGGGAATACATTAATGAGATTAATGTAAAAGAAAAGAACCCTAATGATGTTGTAGAATCGAATTTGAAAGCCACTCGGCTTCTTTTTATGAAAAAGCAAGTTTCAAAAGATGCGGAGCTTAAGCCACTCCTTTTCTAAATACTATTTAGATTCTACAACGAAATCATGTTCAAAGCATTAAAGGTTTTCATAAAAACCATCTGCAACCCTCCATCATTTTAAGAAGCAGAGTACATAGTATCCGTGCTACATATGTTGATTATAGTCAAGGTGTAGTGTATGATAGCTAAGTGATGTCTTCCTACAAAGCATATGATGCGATATTTAGGACATTCATGTGATTATGTTGATCATAGTCAAGGGTCATATGGGTGGGTCTAGTTAATCATGAAATGACAGGTAGAACTTGACCAGTGCTTATGATATGTTGACCATAGCCAAGGTCATAAGAATCTAGGGGTAAAAACTATATCGGGAATATCAAGTGTTGAAATTTGCAATGACCGTCTATATAATAGTTGGATCCCGATCCCACTGTGAGTAAAAGTTACTTCCAGAAGAGTTTTACACTTTACAATTAGCTAATCCAGTAGGTGTCTAGAAAGGTGTTAACAGGGTTTGACTTCTGGGAAAAACGAGGTTTATTTTAATTAGGTCCGTGCGCAAGCACGGGGAACCTCCCTCAAAGTACCGACACTGGCATGGCTGACCGGTTAGCGAAACTGTAGAATGTAATTAATCTTGGCTAGTTTTCTTTTCAGGTTTGAAAGAAAATTTGATAAAAGCAGTGGGAGACATCGATTAGATATGATAATAACCAATCTGATCTTTGCAAGAGCTTTTTGCTGAGGGTATTCTTTTCTCTCTCCTAATGGCAGATACCGATGACGGGACTTAAGCTTCTTTTAGAGAAAAACAAACTGACTGGAATAAATTATAATGAATGGTTGAGGAACATGAACATTGCACTCACATATGATAAAGTATCATATGTCCTCACTACCAAAGCCCCACCTGTCCCGGGACCTGAATCATCTGTTTCGGATAAGGAGATCCGAAAAACATGGGATATTGATTGCAACACGGCCACGTGCCTCGCGCTTGCTTCTATGGACAGTATCCATCAGAAACAACACGAGAAGATGGATGTACAATCCATCTTTCTTCATACAAAGGAGTTGTATGAAGAGCAATCTCGTACTTTACGATACGAGGCATCTCGAAAGCTGTTTCAGATGCGGTTGGCCCCCGACGCATCAGTAGGAGACCATGTTCTGAAAATGATTGGTCTTATAGAAGAACTTGAGGAACTGGGATGGACTATGGATAATGAGCAATATTCAGATATTGTTCTGCAGTCTCTCTCCCCCGTCTTTGCTCCGTTCATAGTGAATTTCAATATGAACGATTTGGAGAAATCATTGCCTGAACTTCTCAATATGTTGAGAAATACAGAGAGCATACTTAAGATAGCGAAAACTCCCGCTCTGCTTTATGGGCCACCTTCCTCTTCAGTCCCAAAAGCCAAGGCCAAGGGAAAGAAGAAGAAGAATCCCACCAAGCCGAGAGGTGGAGTTGAAAAGGCGAAGGGTAAAGACAAGTCTGGGACCGCGGGAAGTGGAAAAGGAGAATGTTTTTACTGCCACAAGTCGGGACATTGGAAATGCAATTGTGCTTTGTACCTTGCAGATCTCAAGAAGAAGAAGCATGTTGATGCTTCCGCTTCAGGTGTGTTTGTAACTGAAAAATGTTTTTCATTAAACTCTGCATCTTGGGTATTAGATACCGGTTCTGTTTCTCACATCTGTAATTGTATGCAGGGATTGAGAAACAGTAGAGTTTTGAAGACTGGGGACCACACTCTACGGGTTGGAAATGGTTCTAATGTACATGCTGTATCCGTAGGAGAGTATCATCTGGGGTTGCTTTCAGGATGTATTTTGGTTTTGAACCCTTGTTATTTTGTACCTGGTATGCTATGTAATATAATATCCGTATCTTTGTTGGACAATGAAGGATATCATTTTGTGTTGCAAAATAATGTTATGAACATTAACTTAAATCAACAGTTGATTGGGCAGTACACTAAGTAACGAAATTTACGTCCCAAACCAACACACAGTTTTCAATATACAACGTACAAATAAAACAAAGATTTCAGATATAAATGAATCTTTTTTTTATCATTGTAGACTTGGTCATATTAATGAAACAAGACTAAACAAGTTACATAAAGATGGATATTTAAAACCTTTTGAATATAAATCTTATGCGACTTTTCAGTCTTGTATCAAAGGTAAAATGACCAAAACTCCGTTTATAAGACACGGAGAGAGAGCTACAGAACTCTTAAGCCTCATACATAGTGATTTATGCGGACCAATGTCTACACATGCTAGAGGCAGTTTTTCATACGTCATCACTTTTACTGATAATTTCTCAAGATTCTGATACGTGTTTTTATTGAAGCATAAATCCAAAGCTTTTGAGAAATTCAAGGAGTACAAACTTGAAGTAGAAAAAAAAAACGGCTCGAGTATCAAGAAACTTCGATCAGATCGAGGTGGAGAGTATTTAAGCACTGAGTTTTCGGACTTCTTGAAAGAGAATAGGATTCTCTCTCAGCTCACCCCTCCTTACACACCACAGCATAATGGTGTGTCAGAACGGAGGATACCCTATTAGATATGGTACGATCCTTGATGAGTGATGCTGAGTTACCACTTTCCTTTTGGGGACATGCATTAGAGACAGCAATTTATCTATTGAACAGGGTTCCAACCAAGACCGTGTCTACCACTCCATATGAGATGTGGTGTGGGAAGAGACCATCTCTTAAAAGAGTTAGGATATGGGGTTGTCCGGCTTATGTCAAAAAGTAGAATCCGTATAAACTCGAGACACGATCGGTCATGTGTACATTTGTAGTATATCCAAAACATTCATATGGATATCTTTTCTACCACAAGAAGGAACAAAAGGTGTTTGTTTCTCAACATGCCACAATTTTGGAAAATGAAATTTTTGCAAATAATACTGATGGCAATGAGGTAGAACTAGAAGAAGTTCTAGAGACACAAATTACTCGTGAAGAATTGGTTGAACCTGATGTTGCAGTAGAACATCAAGAACCTCAGCCGCTCCAGAGATCTAGTAGAACTTCTCGCCCACCGGAAAGATACTATGGTTTTCTTATTGATGGTGATAGAGAAGATTGCATCATGGATGATGATGACCCTACTAGTTTTCAACAGGCTATCACGAGTGGAGACTCAGTGAAGTGCCTGGATGCCATGAGATCTGAAATGGAGTCCATGTACACCAACAAAGTATGGAATTTGGACGTTGCACCTCCTGGGATAAAACCCGTAGGGTGCAAATGGATCTTTAAGAAAAAGATTGGTGTAGATGGACAGGTAGAGACCTATAAAGAAAGGCTTGTAACGAAAGGTTTTCGTCAAAGACCAGGACTGGACTATGATGAAATATTCTCTCCAGTAGCAATGCTTAAATCCATTCGGATCATACTTGCTATTTCTTCTCACTACGACTATGAAATCTGGCAGATGGACGTTAAGACTGCATTTCTTAATGGTGATTTAGAAGAGTGCGTTTTTATGGATCAGCCAGAGGGCTTCACAGATAGTGGGAGCAGCGAAAAAGCATGTAGGTTGCTTAAATCCATTTATGGGTTAAAGCAGGCATCTGTTTTGATGATACAATCAAAAAGTTTGATTTTATCAAAAATATAGATGAACCATGCATTTATAAGAAGATTGTAGGGAGTACTGTCACTTTCCTCGTATTGTACGTGAATGACATTCTCTTGATAGGAAATGATATTCCTATGCTACAATCGGTCAAATTATTCTTATCACAAAGGTTCTCCATGAAGGACCTGGGTAATGCCTCATGCATTTTAGGCATAAGGATCTATAGAGATAGATCTAAGAGATTATTGGGATTGTCCTAATCAAAGTACATTGATACCATCCTAAAAAGGTTTAGTATGGAAGATTCCAAGCGTGGTGCCTTGCCCACTTGCCATAGAATCTCTCTTTAAGGACTTTTGTTTGAAGACTGATGAAGAGAGAGCTCGCATGAGCATTATACCCTACGTTTCAGCCAAAGGATCTATAATGTATGCGATGATATGTACTTGCCCTGATGTAGCTTATGCACTAGCTGTAGTGAGCAGGTATCAATCCAACCCAGGAGAGCAGCACTGGATAGCTGTGAAGAACATTCTTAAGTACTTGCGAAGGACTAAAGAATTGTTCTTGGTGTATGGTAATGTGGATCTCCAAATGGAGGCCTTTACCGATTCCAGCTTCCAAAGTGATAAGGATGACAGTAAATCTATCTCAGGGTTTGTATTTACCCTCAATAGAGGGACGGTATGTTGGAAGAGTTCCAAACAGGATACCGTTGCAGACTCCACGATGGAAGCTGAGTATATTGCTGCAAATGATGCTGCCAAGGAACCCGTCTGGATGAGAAAGTTCATTGCGAAGCTAGGAGTAGTTCCAACCATTATTAATCAAATACCATTGTATTGTGATAATAATGGAGCTATGGCGTTGGCCAAAGAACCCAGATCCCATCAAAAGTCTAGACACATCCACTGGCGATATCATTTGATCCGGGAGATAGTTGATCGCCAAGAGATCGAGATTCGGAGAGTATATACAAAGGATAACACCGCGGATCCACTCACCAAGGCCCTTCCACAGCCACAACATGAGCGACTTTTTGAGATGTTGGGTATGAGATACGCCAATAATTGGCCTTAGTGCAAGTGAGAGATTGTTGGATATACGTATGCCCTAGAGTCCATTATATGTATAGTGGATGCTTGGACATGTATATATCTATATTTGATATATGACTTTCTTGCTCGACATGATAGTATGCAATCTGGTTTTACTTTAGTTGACATGTTTACTTGATACTGTTCATTTGATACATGTTGATAAAGCCCTAAGGATATTTGCTTAACTTCCATGGCTATGATGAAGATCATACTAGTGGAGCATGTGTGGTCTATAAGCATATCCTTAAATGTTCCTAGTCGTAGGTATATCGAGACAGGGCATCGATATTCCAGAGTAGACTAGCGTGTACGTTTCTTGACCCATATGATGGGCGATGGATGATCCCATATCCATTGGTGTTGTGACATCGAAGATTGTATATAAGTGCTCAGTGGAGACTGGGTACACTGAACGGACTCACCAAGAATTCCTATATAGTATTATATCTATCGTTGGATAGCAGTTCTCTGGTGACACTGGTACAGGTTAGTCTGTAGACCCGAGATCGTTATAGAGTCTTGTGCGTTCTCCCACTGTACTTTGATTTCCACCTTACCACGGCTCTACTGAGTCGTGCAAACAGGAGGCTTTTTGGTATAGTCCCGAGACACATGGAGACAGTGAGCGATAGGAGGGGTTTCGTCTCTCCCGGTATTGGGAGTTGATGTTGTGCAATGTGCGATTGGTTCTGACTTGAAGTCCCTGGCCAGGGCTGATGAGATTTACTGATAAGTGTTATCAGTAGTTCCTCGACCGGTCATAGACCATATCGACATAACTTATTGAGTTATTAGGGCTCGACGATTCCATCTGTAGACTTGATATGCAACATATCAGACGAAGAGACCGGACTGTACGGTAAGTGTTGCCAATGGCTCGACAGGAGTTTTGACGGGTTCGCTTGTTTTTATTTTGATCGCTCAATACCCGGATGGCCGTTACGTTTAGCTGACCGCTTGCAGCTTGTAGGTGTTTTGATATGATCACCACCTACTGCCGGCGTATTGACGAGTCTTAGAGTCCCACACAGGATTTTTCTAGCTCAGGCGAAATAATGTGGAGTGCATATGAGATATGTGCGGGAGCTCGACTAAATCAGAGTATGTGATACCGTATTTTAATCGGGCGTTTAATATTGGTCGGGTCGCATTTGATGTGACCGATTTATTAAATCAAGTGTTGATTTAATATTGACTTTTAGCTCATTTTTAATTAAACCTTTTCTTTTGGATGTATGCATATATGTTTATATATACGCATGATGATGTGCATGCACACATACATACATACATATATGTCATGGTTGATGATACATAGAAGATGGCAATACAAGACTCACATGGTTGATAAATATCTAGATTTTTGTTAATGAATTAAAGAAAAAGGAAATTTGCTAAATGACTCATTATTTCTATATTCTTCTTATTTGACCTTTGACTTTAACCATGGTTAGATTTCCTTTGTTCTTTAACCCATCTACAAAATATCTAGATATTTAGTTAACTATGGTTATATTTGAGAGTGTCTCATATATATTCTTTGTTTTTCATTTTATTAAAAAAGTTTTTCATAATAATCATAAAAGCTTTTGCCATCTTCATCTTCCTCCTTCTTCAAGCTCTTTTGAGTTTTGTTTTGAGTGAGGAACTTAAAAAGAAAGGGTTTTTAAGTGAGTTTACAAACCACATAACCATTCTACACCACTCTAGCCGTTTAGTGTAGAGTGTTTGCTCCACTTCATCTTGATTTAGTGAGGCAAAGAGCTTGACCTAGGAATCTCCGGGTGAATCATCGTAGACGACGGAGGACTTTGAGCGGAGTTGATCCAAGCTTCGAGCAAAGCCGTAGGAGTCCTAAAGACCGAAGGAGTTGGCTACAAAGGTTGTATTTCCTTTTCCTTTAGCTTAGACTTCTTATTATGTTGATATTACCCTAATCTTTAGTTACGATTCGTAGTTCGTTTGTAATAGCCCTCTAGTTTTTTAAAAGTTCACTAGTTTATGATGTTGCAATCTTACTAAAGGCGCTACTACACACCAACACCAATGACCAAGTCCAAATTCAAACACCGAAAACCAATATTTAGAAATCGGAAAACATTGCCAAAATCAACTCAAAATGCTCTCAGATTTGTGCTCTGGTATATAGGGACAAATCTAACAATACAGGGGCTAGATTATAAAGTGTGTAAGCTACAGACCAAACCCTAACACCAATTCCCACAACAAAACCGGTGAGATAAGCAAAAAGTCCGGCGTCGCCGGTTGGGAAGAGGAATCTTGGGCTCATACTTCTGTGGTGGTCCTATGGTGGTCTAAATAGGTCAAATTAGTTGTTTGATTTTCTCAGAAACATTCAAAATTGCTCCAGATTCCCTATAGTTCTCAAGGGTCAAAGAAACCGACATCGGAAAATCTAAAGTTCAAGTTTGGGGTTTGGTCTCAGTTTTAGATCATAAAATACCAACACTACAGGGGTTTAGCCACTATCTAATCCTCAATTTCACCTTCACACATCAAGAAATCACCTAACTCTCAACTAAGAATTTTCAAAGATCACCAAACCTCAAAAGTTTAACTCTAAACTAAACTAAAACATTAGAAACACTAAAATCTTAACCAAAAGTGAAGGGTTATACCTCATTTGGCAACTCAAGAATTTTCTTGAGTTGCCCAATGTCTTCAAAATTCGAACTTGATTCCCTCATAGGCTTTGTAGTGAGGTTGGGCTCATATTTTGTGAAGGAAGCATGGATTTTTGTGGTGGTTTAGGAGGTGTTGCAAGATGGTAGTGAAGATGGAGGGAGACGAAGAATGAAGAGGAGATGAAGAAGAGGAAATGAGGAAGTTGAGAATGAGCCATGGTCAAAGAGACAACCCTCCCCCCTCTCTCACTCTCTCACTTTGCCTATACCTCCCATGTCACTTGTCCCCTCCAAAAATCATTTTTTTTCTTTTCTTTTGCAAAGGCAAAAATCATTTTAAAGAAAAGAGAAACCATGGTTAAAACGAAGGAATGTAACAAGTGTTGTGTGCAACATGACATGGTGCATGTCATATGCATTATCAAGTTTAATGCAGGATTAGTGAAATGTTAATCAAGCTTAACATCAACATATATACAATAATTGTATAAAAATTTATATAATGTCCAAATCACATAACTACCCTCAAAGTAAATAATTCTTATTAATTTAAATTCCAAAAATAATATTTTATTTTTATGATATGTTACAAAAAGGAAGGTTTTTAATCTCACCGCCCCTTTTCTCAAATATCCAACAAAAAGAGAAGCGGAAGAAAGAACCCATCTCAAAAGAACCCATTTTATGCAAGTCCAACACTTGAAGAAGAAGAAAAGAGACCTCTTTTCACCATCCGATATCTAAATCTTCAAAGGGGTATGAAAGTGTTTAGTAGCACCATGACGGGGTTAAAACGGGCATCACACATGCATTTTTCAAACATTCCGGATGCTAATGATCATTAACCAAAATCTAACTAGATTATTAGGGTTAAACTTATGATAATATGAAAAACCACAAGAAGGGAAGGAGGCTACAACCTTTGATGACCATGTCCTTCTCTTCTAAAGCTCCGGATTGAAGTCCACGCAACTCCACTAGGCTCCACTTCAAGTTGGTGCGAGCTCCCTTCGTGATCTTCGTGCCAAAGACGATCCACCCGAAGCTCCGCAATCCAAGCTATCTCTTCACTAAACCTTTTAGTGAAGGAAACACACTACACTTGATTACTAATCAAGTGTAGGATGGTGAAGTAGAGGTTGTGTTTGCTCACTAGGGATCTCACAAGCTCAATATTTCACAACACAAGTGAGGGATTTGAGTTTGGAGAAGTGAGGTGAAGAAGATGGAAGCTAGAGAGAAACTCAAGAATGAGCTCAAGAAAGAAAAAGCAAGTCTAGAATGGTTCATCCTTGAGCTCAATTATTTAAGCATGGAAAAAATTGCAATAATCAATTCCAACCATGCTTGAATAGTGAGTCAAGAAAAATAAACAAATAATAAAAGCCATGCTACACCCATGCTTCCATTTTCCAGCTTATTTATTCTATTATCCAAAAATAGAAATTACACCATGCTTCATTTTAATATATATATATATATTAAGTAAAGAATTAATGAGCAATAATATTAGTTAAGATATAATTATATCAAATATAATATATATATCATATTATTAAATCAACACTTGATTTAATAATCCGGCTATATCACATATAACCAACTAATATCATTTATCTGTATATCACATCATTAAATCAACACTTGATTCGATAATCCAGTTATATCACATATAACCTGACCGATACCAGATAACTGCCAGATTATAATACGGTATCACATACACGTATTTAATCAGGCTACCGCACATATCAACATATGTGCCCTACTTCGTTTCGCTTGAACTAGTAAAATTCTGTATGGGGCTCTAAAGACTCATCAATACGCCAGCAGTGGGTGATGATCACATCAGTCACCCACAAGCTGTCAGCGGTACTAGCTGGACGTAACGGCTACCCAGGTATTGAGCAATAAGAAGATCAGCAAGCAAGCTTGTCCATACTCTCCATGAAGCCAATAAGTAACGCTTACAGTACAGTCCGGTCTCTTCGTCTGATATGTCGCATATCGAGTCTAGGGGTTGTAACGTCAGACCCCAGTAACTTGATAATTCATGCCGATGTATGGCTCATAACGGTTCAAGAAATTACTGATAACTCTTACCAGTAAATCTCATCAACAGCCCTGGGCAGGGACTTACTGTTATAGCCAATCGAGCATAGCGCAACATCAACTCCCAATACAGAGAGAGACAAAATCCCTCCTATCCCTCATTGCCTCCATGTAACTAGGGACTGTCCCCAAAATCCACCTATTTGCATGACTCTTTTGAGCCGTGGTAGGGAGAAAATCAAAGCACAGTGGGAGCCACACAATACTCTATGACGATCTCGGGTCTACAGACTAACCTGTGTTGGATATTCATGCCCTAGAGGCCATTATTGTATAGTACTAGTTTGTATAATACATTTTGGATGCATGGGATATATATATATATATATATATATATATATATATATACGGGCTTACGACAGTCTTGCTCAATAGAGTAGTATGCTACTTGGTTTGTTTCTATCTTAATATGTGCATATGTTTCTTTTAACATATCGCTGATACATATTGATGGAGCCCTTAGGATCTTTGCTTGACTACCGGCGTTATGATGGCGATCACATTAGTAGGGGCTGGGTAGTCTATAAGCACATCCTTATACAGGTCCATAGTCATAGGATTATCGAGACAGGTCATCGATACTCCAGAGTAGACTGGTGCATACGCTTCTCATCCCAGCAGGGGAGATGGTCTGTCCCACAGCCATCAGTACGTCGTACTGGAGATAGTATGCAGGTGCTCGTTAGATAACGAGTACATTGGACAGGACTCGTCGGGAACTGTTGGTTGGTATTATACCTATCGTCAGTTAACAGTTCCCAGGTGAAATGAGTACAGCTTAGTCCGTTGGCTTGACACTGTCACTTCGCCTCGAGTGTGGTCCCACTATTCTTAGATTACTACTCTACCACGGCTCTATTGAGTCGTGCAAACAGGTAGTAGTTGGGTGCAATCCCGAAGCACTTGGAGGCAGTGACGGCTAGACAGGATTCGTCTCTCCCGGTATTGGGAGTTGATATCGCGCTGTGTCTAGGAGAGCCATTACACAAAGTCCCTGGTCAGGACGAGGGAGATTTACGGGTAGTGTTTCCAGCATTTTCTCAGGGTGTTCTGGGATACACTCCGACATGACTTGTACCACTATTAGGGGACTGATGTTTACCGCCCGTAGGCCCGACATGCAATACTCTCAGACGTTCAGACCGGACTGTACGAAGATTGTCATATTCAGGCTCAGTAGGAGTTCGGATGGGTTCACCTCATCGATCTTCTTATCGGCATCTACCTGGGGACCATTACGTACAGCTAGTACCGCTTGCGGCCTGTGGTTAAACCCACTGCCAGCGCAGTGTCAAGTCTTTAGAGTCCCAAACAGAGGGTTGTTCACCTTTGGGTAAAACAGAGTAGAGGTCGTATGGTTTTACGACGGGGTTCGTTCACATACGCGCACTTGTGCACGTTTAGTGTCCGGACAGTTATTACTAGTGGGCTTTAGTTTAAGCCAGATCCTGGTATTTGTTTTGGGATTGGTCTTGTCTCATTGTATTCGTGTTTCTTCGGAACACGAATACGGGTACGTACGTATAGTTGACAGAGGCGGAGAGGGAGAAACCTCATTAGGGTTTTTGACCATTGACTTTTTCAAAACCCTAATGAGAATGAGAAATATGATTAATAATATTAATTAGGGATAATTGTGTCATGGTTAGGGTTGGGTTGACCACTTGACATGTTGACTTTCATTGACCTTGATATTTTCTTTTGTTAAGCAAAAGATGCTTCTTGAAGCTTGCTTAGCATTAAATGTGAAATGATAATGGTCAAATCAACTAACCATCATAATTTTCTTAATTATTATTATTATTATCATATATCTCTAATATGAGAGCAAGGTTCAACTCTCTCTCTTATTCTCTCATATGTTTTCTCTCTCATGGTTTGCTCTCCCTCTTCCTCTCTCTTAAAAGCTTAAGTGATTCATGTGTTGAAAATCCAAGCTTTGAGACTAAACCATCAAAACACCTCTCTACTCATTCTAGGGTTCTTAGTCTAGCAATCCAAGCACTCTAGTTACTTCTTGGTTGAGGTAGGAGCTCAAGGTAGAGGCCTTCGGGTGGATCCTTCTTAGGCAAAGAGAAGACGAAGAGGAGGAGCCGTCTACACCACTCAAAGAAGCACACAAGAAAAGGAAGCAATAAAAGAAGAGAAGGAGTTCAAGACCAAGGTATAATCATCTAACCTAGTAGTTAAAAACTCTAAGTTAGTTTGTTAGTTTTTGTTTAGCAAAGATCCTTCATGGTTGGTTTATATTTCCTTGTGAGCAAAATTTGATTTTTACCTATTCCGCCTTCCTGAAAGTACCGGGGTGGGTAATATTGACCTTTCAATGGTATCAGAGCCAGGCTAAACAACAACTAACATGTTAGCAAAGTCGTTAGAACTTCGATCACGAAAAATATCCATAAAACACACCAAAACTTGTATTTTCTGTCGATTTTTAAAACAGGCCTAAAAATATTTTCAGTGACATGAAAAATACAAGCAGGCTTTTTAGAGGAAACTGTAAAAATTTGGGCGCCTGAATCGCTCATAAGACCGCGGATCCGCGGCCGATCCAAGCGATCGGCCGCGGATCCGCGGCCGAGTCAACTCGGCCGCACACCAAAATTCTTCAGGAGTTCTCTGTGTTGGTTTTGTGTATTCTGGAATGCTTTGTTTCTGCCCAGATTCTACTGAGAAAAATGTTGTATTTGGAGTCGTTTCAAATTGGAATATTGATCGAAATTCTATATACTTTAGCTAATTGATTATATCTGTAATGTGATATATGTACTGAACGTCGACTAATCGCTATACGTTGATTAGTGGGGGTTGTACATATATGTGATCTGTGATGTTGGATTGTGTATATGAACTTGTTGGATTGTCGCGGATGAATAGCCGGGGTTGTGAGATGAGTTTTTATCTATCTTTCATTTGTTGTAAATTGTAAATTGATGTAATATTATTTTTTGGTCGCACATCCGAGTTGAGGTTGTAGACACCATTGTATATTATTTCTTTTACTATTTTCTGCTCCTAGGATAGACCCATGGTGGGGTCCACAGACTACCAGGTACTTTGAAGTGCTGAGTGGCCTACTCACGTTGTTGAGGGAGACTGCTTCACTTCGGGTATTTGGCGGGTAGTTTGCTGAACCCGTAGGGGTCTATGGTGGGGTTTGGCTATTCATCGCGACCGTATAATCCATCTTTCGTTGCAGGTTCGAACGAAACGCGGATTCCTAGCATATCCAATGTGTTCATCTGTGATCTGGAATAGCTATCATTGCGTCTGACGAATGTATATATATATATATATATATATATATATGATATCTAGTAGACGTTGCTTATGTTTTGCATCCGCGCAAGTCCAGCCCCCGCTCTGTCGTTAGTTAAGTAACCTAACGGGTGATGACGGGGCCCCGTGGCGAATGCGGATGGCATAAGCATACGTTATATTTTCGTTGTTTTCTGCAATGGTAGGATTAACTGATGGGACGCATTATATTAATGCAAAGAAAAACAAACCTAAAAGATATTGTTGGAACAATTTTCAAAAAGCTGTTATTGCAAAGACGTTCTCTTTTGTTTTGCACAGAGGTATTCGGTTATGAATATCCAACACCTCATTCGACGAGGCAAGGGCCGAGATCCCTTCATCGGGAGTGACACCTTGGACAAAGGTTTGCGTCAGGGTAATAACTTCACTATAGTCAATTATTTTTGCTTTGGATCGTGGTATTCAGTTTGGAATATCCTGCACCTCATTCGACGAGGAAAGAGCCGAGATCCCTTCACAGGGAGTGACCTCTTTAGCAAAAATTTTCGCTACTATATATTTACAAAGCTATCAGGTTCCTTCAGCGAAATCAAGTTCATTACGTTAACGGGTTTTTCGCCAAAAACCCAGCTGTAGCCCTCCGTCGTTTCAGATAATTAATACTTAGTATTCGTGCTGCGTTTGTTGATTATTCGTCAAAGCACAGTGAATAGTAGCTAAGTAATAATTCTCTATTGCACTGATAGATGCGATTGGTTAGGACAGTCGCATGATTTTATTGATTATTCGTCAAGGATTATGCGGGTGGGTCTAATGCAATCCTGGATAACGACGAGTTGAACTTGACTAGGACCTTTTGATTTGTTGATTATTCGTCAAGGTCACTTGGGTCCTAGGGGCAAAAACCACATCGGGAGTTTCAAATATACAGGAAACTTGCAGATTTAGCATACCTTCTAGAGTGTAGTAGCTAGAGTGGATTCCATCTAGGTCATTACACAATGAAAGTTGGATCCCGATCCCACTGATGAGTAGGATTACTCTCTGGAGATTATTTCACTTAACAATCAATGCTATAAACCAAGTAGGTGTCTAGAATGGTGTTAGCGGGGCTGCGCCTCCAGGGAAAAGAGGTTATGTAATTAAGGAACTTCGCGAAAGCGTTGTAAAACCTCCCTCGAAGTATCAACACTAGCCTGGCTAAAAGGTTAAGCAAGTATTATGAAGTGTGATTAAATCCTGACTAGTTCTTCTTTTAGGGTTTGAAGAAGAATTTGAGGAAACAGTGGGAGCCATCCTGGTTAGATAAATTAATAACCAATCTAATCTTACAAGGGCGCACGCTGAGTGTTTCTTTTCTCTTTCTCCAGGTAGCAACAATTTCACGCCCTGATCAAGATAATAAAATGTATCGCTTGACCGATCCGAATTCTTATTCGCGGCTGGGAAACGTCGGTTCGGCTCTAACTTATGACAACAGTCATAAGTATGAGCAAGGGAAAGAGGATTGTATGGATTCCAAGGAGACCCAGTTGAAGAAGAAGCATACAATTGGATCTACTTCAGGTGTTCTTATAATTGAGAACTGCTTTTCGGTCAGTCCCACCTCCTGGGTACTAGATACCGGATCAGGATCTCATATCTGTAATTTATTGCAGGGACTGAGAAAAAGTTGGAAAGTTGCACCTGGTGATATGTCCCTCAGGGTAGGGAACGGAGCACAAGTTAATGCTGCAGCCGTCGGTGAATATCACCTAGTGTTGCTATATGGCAATACTATGATTTTGAACAATTGCAACTATGTACCTTCCATGGTTTGCAACATAATATCAGTGTCTTTACTCGATAAAGATGGATATAACTTTTTTCTTGATAGAAATATCATGAACATTTACCTTGATAAGGTACTGGTTGCAGAAGGTACACTGTGTAATGGTATTTATGTTCTAAATCAGAATACAGTTCTTAATATACAAAACACACGTAAGAGGAAGAGTTCAGATACGAACGAATCCTACTTATGGCATTGTAGACTTGGTCATATCGGAGAGAAAAGACTAAGTAAGTTACATAAAGATGGACTCTTGAATATATTCGAATTTTCATCTTATGAAACTTGTCAGTCTTGTTTCAAAGGAAAGATGACCAAATCTCCGTTCACCGGACATGCAGAAAGAGAAGCAGAGCTTTTGGGACTCATACACAGTGATGTGTGTGGTCCAATGTCTATACATGCAAGTGGTGGGTTCTCGTACTTCATCATATTCACTGACGATCTCTTTAGATTCGGATATGTGTATCTTATGAAACACAAATCCGAAGCTTTTGAGAAATTCAAAGAATTCCGAAACGAAGTAAAGAACCAGATTGGCAAAAGTATCAAGATCCTCCGATCGGATAGAAGAGGGGAGTACTTAAGCACGAAATTCCTAGATTATTTAAAAGAGAATGGAATTCCCTCTCAGCTTACTCCTCCGTATACACCACAGCACAACGGTGTATCGGAACGAAGGAATCGTACCCTATTGGATATGGTTCGCTCCACGATGAGTAGTGCTGAGTTGCTTCTTTCATTCTGGGGACATGCTCTTCAGACAGCGGCATACCTTTTGAATCAAGTTCCGTCCAAATCTGTACCTAAAACTCCGTATGAAATATGGAGTAGTAAGAAACCATGTCATAAATTTATTAAGATATGGGGTTGTCCGGCCTATGTGAAAACACAGAAACTGGACAAGCTTCAGGCACGTTCGGTTCTATGTAAATTTGTAAGATATCCTAAGGATTCACTAGGATATCTGTTCTACCACACTGAGGAACAGAAGGTGTTTGTATCTCGCCATGCTACCTTTTTAGAAAGGGAGTTTCTTTCAAAAGAAACTAGTAGAAGTACGGTAGAACTGGGAGAAATCCATAAGCCATAAAATGTAACTGAAGATTTGGTGGAACCACTAGATTCAGTATGTAGGGTTTCTAGGCACGAGCACAAGAGTCTACGAGGCATCAACCATGCCCAATTTAAAATCTAGCCGTGCCGAAAAACCCAAAGCCGGATCTTTAAACTAGAGATTAGGCGAAAACAAGCATGTTAAACACTTTAACACTAAGTGAGAGAGATTACAACCTTTGTAGATCTGGTCCTTCACTTCTAAAGCTCTATGTTGAGGTCCCTTCGCTGCGATCATTGTGTTCCGGACTCTCGAGAGGCTCCACGAAGAGAAAGATGCAAGCTTGCTTCCGATCTTCGATAACATAGATAATCTACCTTGAAGTTTCATTAACACAAGCTCTCACTCACTAAATGAAGTGAACACCCTCATCTAAATGGAAAGGGTAGATGAGGATCATGAAGTAGGATTTTTGCTCTCATTTATAATCTTTTTCTCACACATAAACATCACTTAGAAAAAGCTAGAAAGCTTTTTCCATAAAGAAAGAAGGAAGAAGATGAATAATATTAGAATCCTTTTGTGATGAATAATGAAAGTTATGATAAGGTTAGAAATGCAACCATGGTTCAAGTAACCATTGTAGAGATTTTATTAGGATTAAGGGTTTGGGTTGAGTTAAAGAAATATCTTGCAAACTATCTTTTCCAAAACCAAAAATGAAAGCTTCTAGAAACTATTAGAAATGATTAACCCAAATCAAACCCTAACCATGTTTAATCTCCACTAAACATGTTGCATTAATAATCATATCATGCTACAATATTATATATCACATATATAATATTTATTGTAACAAAATAATACAATTAACATATATCGCATATATATCAATGTATTACCCGAGTGAGAAAAATAATCTTTTAGTGAGCTAATATTAGTTAATGTAATTTAATATATCATATATATATTATTATACATAAAATTATCGAATCAACACTTGATCCGACAATCCGGCTATATCGCATACAACCGACTAATATCTCATTTTACCGATTCATCGAATCAACACTTGATCCGATGACCCAGCTGATATTAAATATCGCGAGAATAGAATACGGTATCACATATCGCATTATCCTCGGTCCTGCACATATCACATATGTGTCCCTACTCCGTTTTGCCTGAGTCAAGAAACCTCTGTGTAGGACTCTGAAGAATCGTCAATACGCCGGCAGTAGGTGATGATCATATCAAACACCCACAAGCTGCAAGCGGTCAGCTAAACGTAACAGCCACCCAGGTATTGAGCGCTCAGAAGATCAACAAGCAAGCCTGTACATTCTCCTGTTAATCCAATCAGTAACACTCCCGTACAGTCCGGTCTTGTCGTCTGATATGTTGCATATCTCGCCTAGGGGTGGTAAACGTCAGACCCAGTAGCTTGATAAATCGTGTCAATATGAGGTCTACAACAGTTCAAGAAACTACTGATAACACTTACCAGCAGATCTCAGCAACCCTGGCCAGGGATATCCAGTTATAGCCAATCGAACACAGCGCAACATCAACTCCCTATACCGGGAGAGACAAATCCCCTCCTATCACTCATTGCCTCCATGTGATTTGGGACTGTACCCAAAAGACACCTTTTTGCATGCCCTCTTAGAGGTGGTATGATGGAAATTAAAGCACAGTGGGAATGACACAAGACTCTATGACGATCTCGGGTCAACATACTACTCTGTACCAGTGTCACCGGAGAACTGCCATCTAACGTGAGGTATAATACCATCTAGGAGTTCTCGGCGAATCCGTCCAGTGTACCCAGTCTCCACTGAGCACCCGTACACCATCCTTGATGTCAAACACCGATGGATATGGGATCATCCATCGCCCATCATATGGGTCAAGATGCGTATACGCTAGTCTACTCTGGTGTATCGATGCCCTGTCTCGATACACTCTCGACTAGGAACAGTTATGGGATGTACCCGCCGACTACCGTGGGCCCACTAGTATGATCTCATCAAAGTCCCAGTAGTCGAGTACATATCTTAAGGGCTTTATCAACATATAACATAGAGACAATCAGAGTACATGTTAAGATAAAGTACAGGCAGATAGCATACTATCATATCGAGCAAGAAAGTCCTCCCTATATATGTCCAAGCATCCATTACAATATACATCATATGTATAGTAATGGCCTCTAGGGCCTATATATAACTAACAATCTCCCACTTGCACTAGGGCCATCTGTTGTGGTATCGCATACCCAACAGTTAGCTGCGATTGAAGTATCTCATACTCAACCATCCCATAAAAGTCTCTACTGGGAAAAAGGCCTTTTGTGAGTGGATCCGTGCTGTTGTTCTATGTGTCTACTCTCCTAAACTCGATCTTTCTGGAGATCAACCATCTCCATGATCAGGTGATACTGCCTAGGAATTATATCTGGATTTATGATGGGACAGTAGTTCCTCAGCTAAAGCCACAACTCCATTGTCACACAATGGTAGGAACGAAGTTCATCTTATGAACATATATATATCCAGACTGCCTCTTTGGTAGCATCCTTAGTAACGATGTATCTTGCCTTTAATCGTCTAGTAAGTCACGGCATCTAGCTTGGAACTCTTCCAACATACCGTCCCTCCACTGAGGGTAAAGACAATGCCTGCGAATGACATTCAGTCGTCCTTATCACCCTGGAACCTTTCCAGTGATTCTCCCCAGGATCGATTGATACCATCTCACTACAACTAGTGAGTATCCTAATATCCAATTAGATCTATCTCATAGATCCAAAAACCCAGGATTTAGGAGGTATCACTTTGATCCTATATGGAGAATCCTTGTGATAAGCGGAGATTGACCGAGCGTAGCATAGGAAACTCCTTCCCTATCAAGAGTATGTCATCCACGTACTCTACGAGGATCATCACCATAATCCCTACTACCCTTTTGTGTATACAAGGTTCATCTACCATTTTGATGAAGTCAAACTCTTTGACTACCACATCAAAACAGATGTTCCAACTCCGCGATGCCTGTTTTATCACATAAAACATCTTGCTCACGTTTCCACTGCTCCCACTGTCTACGAAGCCTTTTGGCTGCGTACTTATAGATGCTCTCTTCCAAATCAGTATTTAGAAAAGCAGTCATGACACCCAACCGCCAGATATCGTCGTCATGGTATGTAGCCGTGGCAAGTAGGATCTGGATGGACTTAAGCATAGCTTTGAAAGTCTCAACTTTTCCATGTACACCAAGTAATCTTCTCAAGATATACTTGCTCCTGATGGGGATTTAACCCTTCAGATAAAGCAACCAAAGTCCATACTTTGTTGGTGTATAAGGATTCCATCTCAGATCGCTAAGCATCCAGCCATTCTTACAGAGTCCCACTCCTGATGGCCAGCTCGAAACTAGTTGGGTCATCATCTCATGATGTAATCCTCGCTCCCACTGTCATAAAGAAACCGAAGTATCTCTCAAGTGGGTGAGTAACCCTACTAGATCGGCGGAGAGGCTGAGGTTCGTTGGTTACTATTGAATTCTTTGGTTCTATCAAATCATCTGCTGTAGTTTGTATAGCTGGAACTCCTTCCAGTACTACCTCATGACCAATAATTTCTTCACAAGAAATTCCCTTTCACAAAGGTGGTATGTTGAGAAACAAAACATCTTTTGTTCTTCGATAAGGTAGAAGATATTCCCTTGCGTATGCTTGGGATATTCAACAGACTTCTACAGAACTGACTTTGCCTCGAGATTGTCCGGATTTTGCTTTTAGACATAGGCCGGACAACCCCAAATCTTAACTTACTTAAGATATGGGCTCTTCCCATTCTATATCACATATGAAGTGGTAGGCAACTGATTTGATTGGAACCCTATTCAATAGGTATGCAGCTTCTCAAGTGCATATCACCCAAAAGGAAATAGTAACTCAGTAGTACTCATCATAGAGCACACCATATCACATAGGGTGTAATTGCTCCACCCCGATACACCGACGTGCTGTGGTGTATACGGAGAAGTAATGCTGAGAGAGAATCTCATTCTCCTTTAGAATAGTCCAGGAATTCCGTGCTCAAGTATTCTCCTCCCTGATCTCATCAAAGGATATAATACTTATACCCGTTTATGGTTCTCTACTTCTAACTTATATTCTGTGAATATCTCAAAAGTTTCGGACTTGTATTTCAACAGGAACATATGTCTGAATCTTGAGAGATCATCAGAGAATGTAATGAAGTACAAAGAACCGATCTTGGCATGTGTGGACAGGGGACCTTCATACATCAGCATGTATCAATCCCAAGAGTTCACTAACTCTTTCTCTGTTTCCAATAAACGGAGTTATGGTCATCTTATCTTTGTGACATGACCGGCAAGTTTCACAAGATGTAAATTCAAAAAAATTTAAATATGCATCTTAATGTAACTTCAGCTAGTCGGGTCGCATTGATATGACCTAGTCTACAATGCCTCAAGAAGGATTCGTTCATTTCTGAACTCTTCCTCTTGTGTGTGTTCTGTATACTAAGAACTGTAGTTTGATTTAGAACGTCAATGCTTTTAGATAACGTGCCTGAACCGATCAACTCTTGATATAGAAAATGTTCAAAACATTATCCAACAATACAAAATTATATCCTTTCTTTACTAATAAAGAGACTGATATGATGTTGTATATCAGGTTCGGTATCTAATAACATTCATTCAGAATCAATGTATTCTGATAATACAGGGTGATAGTGACCAACAGACTTGGCTGCAACACTTGCACCGTTTCTATCTCATGAAACTTATCTCCCGTTCTCAGTTCTCTACCTATCTGTAGCCCATGTAACAAATTACATATGTGGGATCCTGATCCGGTATCAAATACCCAGGACATAAAGGACATCGAGAAACAGTTCTGTGTAATGAACACACCCGAAGAAGATGCATCAACATGTACTTTCTTCGTTTGGGAGGCACGGGAAATCTGGTATTCCCCATTTCCTGCTCTGTCTTATAACAATTATAAGTTAGAGCGGGACCAACGTTCCCCAGCTCAGTATAACAAGCGGGTTCGATCAATATATCCGTATTATTATCTTGATTAAGGCGTGATATGGTCGCTACCTGGAGAGAGAGAGAGAAGAAAACACTCAACGTGCGCTTTTACAAGATTAGATTGGTTATCAATTTATCTAATCAGGATGTCTCCCACTGTTTTAGTCAAATCTTCCTTCAAACACTAAAAGGAAAGACTAGCCGAGATTAATTACACGCTACAAGTTCGCCAATCTTTCAGCCAGGCCAGTGTCGGTACTTTGAGGGAGGTTCTCCGTGCTTTCGCACGAACCTAATTAAAGTAAACCTCGTTTTCGCAGGGGCGTAACCCCGTTGACACCTTTCTAGACACCTACTTGATCGGCTAATTGTAATGTGTAAAACTCTCTCAGGAGTACTCTTACTCGCAGCGGGTATCGGGATCCAACTATCTCATAGAAGGTATACAATCTCAGTGCAAATTTCAACTCTTGAAATTCCCAATAATATTTTACCCCTAACCTCCTTTGACCTTGACAAAGGCCAACAAACCATAGGATGCTAGTCAAGTTCAACCCGTCATTTCCTGATTGAATTAAACCCACCCGCACGGCCCTTGACAAAGGCCAACAAGGTCGCACGACTACCCTAATCCAATCTGCATCATATGCATAAGCAGATAAGTACTATTCAGCTACCGCACACTACGCCTTGACAAAGGCCAACAAACGCAGCACGAATACTAAACAGTGCTTATCTGAAATTACGGAGGGCTACGACAGGTTTTTAAGAATACCCTTTGCGTAATGAACATGATATCGTTGTAGAATCGAGTAATCTTAAATGGAGTGTTTCTGAGGCCTTTCTAGTTTTGCTGAAGAGATCACTCCCGGTGAAGGGATCGTCGGCTCTTTCGTCATCGAATAAGGTGCAGGATATTTCACAAATACCACTATGCAAAGCAAGAACTATAGAAGCAATCAAAATACAAACCGAGTTTGTAGCATCTGCTAGTTTCACTAAAGAGGTCACTCCCGGTGAAGGGATCTCGGCTCTTTCCTTATCGAATAAGGTGTTGGATGTTCTACAAGGAACACCGCTATGCAAAGCAAGAACTAGAGCTACCATTTTTTAAACAAGTTTCTACAATATCTTTAGGTTTCTTTTAGTTTCATTAATCTCATTAATGAAGTCCTATTTTATTATGCTTCACAAGCATCACATTTGAAACGAAATCTGCAATATAACATATATCTCATATAAATAATATAAACATTCATCTCAGGCAGTAATATGATCTCATCACAGAACATTGCAGCAGAAGAACATATATGAAATATTGGATATACTAGAACGCCCGTGTTTTAATACGAGCCTGTATAAAACACGGATTCCACGGTCGCGATGAATAGCCAAACCCACATCCCTAGACCCCTACGAGAGCGGCAAGCAACACTGCCAATTCCAGGGTTAGGAGACCCGGTCTCGACTCCTCGAGATGGTCTCCCACTGGACCCTAGAACCCGGTTACTTGTGCTCCCCGCCTTGGGTCTACCTAATGCGGAAAAGTAAATAATATACAATGGTGACATCATCCTCAGCCCAGAAGTGCCCCAATAAAAGAATATTACATACAAATGAATTTTACATGAATGAAAACGAAAAACACTCATCTCACATAAAACCCCCGGCTATTCAAAACGCGACGATCCAATATAGCATATCACAGCAACATATAATATCTCATATCATCAACGTAATCAAGTATGCGTATCCCGATTGTCGTTGATATATAGCAACGAAGTCGACGATACACCACATACTACGCTTACGGTCACAGAAAAGAAAGTGTAAAACTACAACAGTTGGAATCCGCAACCTCCTTAGACATCGCATGCCTAACCAAATGAATTCCTTAGATATCGCATGCCTAACAATTATAAACTCCGCATTTTAGTCTCTTTATCGAAAACTCTTTTCAATATCAAGTCGGGCAATTCAACAAGATTCCCGACATCCTGATCGAATGCCCGTCGCAAACTTTAGTAGACGGCCGCACCCCCGGATGCCGTCGACGAAGTGCACTAAGGCGAAACACCGCTGCCGCGAGCACCCGAACGGATGCTTTTGGCGACGGGGTTCTCCTACAGTCACTTGGTTGGGGCTTTGGGGTGTGGCTATCTATTAAATTTACCCGGCGAGTATCCGCGTACGCTACGTGATTGCGACGGACTTTTGATCGCATCAAAATCCCGTAGCAACCGATCATTTGAGACTAAACTGCTAGATTTATAACATTCAAATTAGTTATCTCATAACTATATATGGATTCCAAATATTGTATCACATTCCAGATAAATAGACAATGTTAAACTTTCCGATCGAATAAATAAACACCCAAGATTTCCCTAATAGTTCTCAACACTTGAAATTAGTTTAAAAATATCCATCACATGCCACAGTACCAATGGTCCAGCCGTAGAAGGGTCAAGCCAACGCCTCACATGTGGCACGCTGTACTGCCGCAAAACCTAAGGTTTAGAGGCAGTTCAAGACAGTCACATAATCGAGTTAAGGTTTGTTGTCTTCTAGAGGGTCCACCGCATTACTTGCACGACTTAGAACGTTCTTAAACTACGGAAAAAATTCAACTTTTGAAAAAATTTCCGACAAGGGAAAAAGTGAGTTATTGATATCCGTTCGAACTTTTTAACAGTTTCTAAAATTATCCGGAAAAAACTTAAATGAAGTTAAATTATCTGATCGAATCAACGAGTCCCCAATACACCCCAGAAAACTCAACACTTGAGCAAATTAAAAATTCCCCAAAAGAATCAGGAATCACCTACGGAGGTAACTGTAGAAAAACGAGTCCCTAATCATCACAAACGGCCGCGGAACCGCCGCCAAAACCAGGGTACGGCCGCGGTTCCGCGGCGCTACAGTGGAGTTAGGAAGTCGTATTCTACAGTTATTCTTAGATTTCCCTGCTCTATTTTCTGAGAATTTTTAATTCACAAAAAATCACATTTTTGAAAAATTTCCAGAAAGGGGTAAAAACTAGGGTTTCGGGGTTCGATCGGACTTTAAACTTCGTCTAGACTTTGCCTAAAGCTCTAGCTTGGCTCTGATACCACTGTAGGGTTTCTAGGCACGCGCACAAGGGTTTACGAGGCATCAACCATACCCGATTTAAAATTTAGCCGTGCCGAACAAACCAAAGCCGGATCTTTAAACTAGAGATTAGGCGAAAACAAGCATGTTAAACATTTTAACACTAAGTGAGAGGGATTATAACCTTTGTAGATCCGGTCCTTCACTTCTAAAGCTCCGTGTTGAGGTCGCTACGCTGCGATCATCGTGTTCCGGACTCTCGAGAGGCTCCACGAAGAAAAAGATGCAAGCTTGCTTCCGATATTTGACAACATAGATGATCTACCTTGAAGTTTCAATAACACAAGCTCTCACTCACTAAATGAAGTGAACACCCTCATATAAATGGCAAGGGTAGATGAGGATGATGAAGTAAGATTTTTGCTCTCATTTATAATCTTTTTCTCACACATAAACATCACTTAGAAAAAGCTAGAAAGCTTTTTCCATGAAAAAAGAAGGAAGAAGAAGATGAATAATATTAGAATCCTTTTGTGATGAATAATGAAAGTTATTAAAAGGTTAGAAATGCAACCATGGATCAAGTAACCAATGTAGAGATTTTACTAGGGTTAAGGGTTTGGGTTGAGTTAAAGAAATATCTTGCAAAATATCTTTTCCAAAACAAAAAATGAAAGCTTCTAAAAACTTCTAGAAATGATTAACCCAAATCAAATCCTAACCATGTTTAATCTCCACTAAACATGTTGCATTAATAATCATATCATGTTACAATATTATATATCACATATATAATATTTATTGTAACAAAATAATACAATTAACATATATCGCATATATATCAATGTATTACCCGAGTGAGAAAAAGAATCTTTTAATGAGCTAATATTAGTTAATGTAATTTAATATATCATATATATATTATTATACATAAAATTATCGAATCAACACTTGATCCGACAATCCGGCTATATCGCATACAACCGACTAATATCTCATTTTACCAATTCATCGAATCAACACTTGATCCGATGACCCAGCTGATATTAAATATCGCGAGAATAGAATACGGTATCACATATCGCATTATCCTCGGTCCCGCACATATCACATATGTGCCCCTACTCCGTTTTGCCTGAGTCAAGAAACCTCTGCGTAGGACTCTAAAGAATCGTCAATACGCCGGCAGTAGGTGATGATCATATCAAACACCCACAAGCTGCAAGCAGTCAGCTAAACGTAACAGCCACCCAGGTATTGAGCGCTCAGAAGATCAACAAGCAAGCCTATACATTCTCCTGTGAATCCAATCAGTAACACTCCCGTACAGTCCGGTCTCGTTGTCTGATATGGTGCATATCTCGCCTAGGGGTGGTAAACGTCAGACCCAGTAGCTTGATAAGCCATGTGGATATGAGGTCTACAATAGTTCGAGAAACTACTGATAACACTTACCAGCAGATCTCAGCAACCCTGGCCAGGGATATCTAGTTATAGCCAATCGAACACAGCGCAACATCAACTCCCTATACCGGGAGAGACAAATCCCCTCCTATCGCTCATTGCCACCATGTGATTCGGGACTGTACCCAAAAGCCACCTTTTTGCACGCCTTCTTGGACGTGGTATGATGGAAATCAAAGCACAGTGGGAATCACACAAGACTCTATGACGATCTCGGGTCAACATACTACTCTGTACCAGTGTCACCGGAGAACTGCCATCTAACGTGAGGTATAATACCATCTGGGAGTTCTCGGCGAGTCCGTCCAGTGTACCCAGTCTCCACTGAGCACCCGTACACCATCCTTGATGTCAAACAACGATGGATATGGTATCATCCATCGCCCATCATATGGGTCAAGATGCGTATACGCTAGTCTACTTTGGTGTATCGATGCCCTGTCTCGATACACCCTCGACTAGGAACAGTTATAGGATGTACTCGCCGACTACCGTGGGCCCACTAGTATGATCTCATCATAGTCCCAGTAGTCGAGTACATATCCGAAGGGCTTTATCAACATGTAACATAGAGACAATCAGAGTACATGTTAAGATAAAGTACAGCCAGATAGCATACTATCATGTCGAGCAAGAAAGTCCTCCCTATATATGTCCAAGCATCCATTACAATATACATCATATGTACAGTAATGGCCTCTAGGACATACATATAACTAACATAGTAATCCCGGACGAACCTCAGCCACTCCACAGATCTGGTAGGATTTCTCATCCACCCAAGAGATACTACGGTTTTCTCATAGACAGGGATCGATAGGATTGCATCTTGGAAGGAGATGATCCTATCAGTTTCAGGCGGGCCATTATCAGTAGGGACTCTGATAAATGGCTGGATGCTATGCAATCCGAAATGGAGTCCATGTACACCAATAAAGTGTAGACCTTAGAAATTGTTCCACCTGGGGTAAAACCCGTTGGATGCAAATGGATCTACAAAAGGAAACTTGGTGTAGATGAGCAGGTGGAAACCTATAAGGCTAGACTCGTTGCAAAAGGTTTTCGTCAAAGACCTGGTTTGGACTTTGACGAAACTTTTTCTCCAGTAGCTATGCTCAAATCCATTCGAATCTTACTTGCTATTGCTGCCTTCCATGACTATGAGATCTAACAGATGGACGTAAAAATGGCTTTTCTAAACGGCAGTTTGGAAGAGTGCGTTTATATGAATCAGCCAGAAGGTTTTGTAGACAGTGGGTGCAGCGGGAAGGTGTGCAAGTTGCTTAAATCCATTTATGGATTAAAGCAGGCATCGCGGAGCTGGAACATCTGTTTTGATGAGGCTATCAAGGAATTTGATTTCATCAAGAACGAAGATGAACCTTGTATCTATAAGAAGATTGTAGGACGAACTGTCGTATCCTAATCTTGTACGTGGACGACATTCTTTTGATAGGAAATGATGTTCCTATGCTACAATCGGCCAAGCTATTCTTGTCACAACGGTTCTCCATGAAGGACCTGGGTGATGCCATATGCATACTAGGGATCATGATCTACAGAGATAGATCCAAGAGATTACTGGGACTTTCGCAGTTCAGGTACATAGAGACCATACTAAAGAGATTTAGTATGGAAGATTCCAAATGTGGTAATATACCAGCATTGCACGGAATCACCCTCTCCAAGAAGATGTCTCCCAAGACTGACAAGGAGAGGGTTCGCTTGAGCATTATACCCTACGCTTCGGCGGTATGATCTATAATGTATGCAATGCTATGTACAAGGCCAGATGTAGCTTACGTACTAAGCGTGGTGAGCCGGTATTAGTCAGACCCAGGTGAGAACCACTGGACGGCAGTGAAGAACATTCTTAAGTACTTGAGAAGGACTAAGGAGATGTTCCTGGTTTACGGTAATGGAGACCTCAGGGTCGAGTCCTATACCGATTCAAGCTTCCAGAGTGACAAGGACGACAGCAAGTTTGTCTCGGGTTTTTTGTTTACCCTCAACGAAGGGGCGGTATGTTGGAGGAGTTCTAAACAGGATACCGTCGCAGACTCGACGATGGAGGCTGAATACATTGCTGCAAGCGATGCCGCAAAAGAGGCGGTCTGGATGAAGAGGTTCATTAGTGAACTTTAGGTGGTTCCGTCCATTGTTGACCCAATACCTTTGTATTGCGATAACAATGGGGCTATAGCTTTAGCGAAGGAACCAAGGTCCCATCAGAAATCCAGACACATCTTAAGGCGGTATCACCTGATCAGGGAGATCATTGATCGCCAGGAGATCGAGGTATGGAGAGTGGACACAAAAGACAACACGACGGATCCATTCACAAAGGCCCTCCCTCAAACACAGTTCGAGCGAATTTTTGAGCGATTGGGTATACGGTACGCCAGCAGCTGGCCATAGAGCAGACGTTGGGTATGTGGTACACCAATTACTGGCCTTTAGTGCAAGTGGGAGATTGTTGGATATGTATGTCCTAGAGGCCATTATTGTATAGTACTAGTTTGTATAATATATTTTGGAAGCTTGGGATATATATATATATATATATACAGGTTTACGACAGTCTTGCTCAATATAGTAGTATGCTACTTGGTTTGTTTCTATCTTAATATGCGTATATGTTTCTTTTAACATATCGCTGATACAAATTGATGGAGCCCACAGGATCTTTGCTTGACTACCGGCGTTGTGATGGCGAGCACACTAGTGGGGGGTGGGTAGTCTATAAGCACATCCTTATACAGGTCCCTAGTCGTAGGATTATCGAGACAGGGCATCGATACTCCAGAGTAGACTGGTGCATACGCTTCTTGTCCCAGCAAGGGAGATGGTTTGTCCAACAGCCATCAGTACGTCGTACTGGAGATAGTATGCAGGTGCTCGTTAGATTACGAGTACACTGGACAGGACTCATCGGGAACTGTTGGTTGGTATTATACCTATTGTCAGTTAACAGTTCCCAGGTGACATGAGTACAGCTTAGTCCGTTGACTTGACACTGTCACTTCGCCTCGAGTGTGTTCCCACTGTTCTTAGATTACTACCCTACCACGGCTCTATTGAGTAATGCAAACAGGTAGTAGTTGGGTGCAGTCCCGAAGCACTTAGAGGCAGTGACGGTTAGACAGGATTCGTCTCTCCCGGTATTGGGAGTTGATATCGCGCTGTGTCTAGGAGAGCCATTACACAAAGTCCCTGGCCAGGGCGAGCGAGATTTACTGGTAGTGTTTCCAGCATTTTCTCAGGGTGTTCTAGGCTACACTCCGACACAACTTATACCGCTATTAGGGGACTGACGTTTACCACCCCCTAGGCCCGACATGCGATACTCTCAGTCGAATAGACCGGACTGTACAAAGATTGTCATATTCAGGCTCAGTAGGAGTTCGGATGGGTTCACCTCATCGGTCTTCTTATCGGCATCTACCTAGGGACCGTTACGTACAGCTAGTACCGCTTGCGGCCTGTGGTTAAACCCACTTCCAGCATAGTGTCGAGTCTTTAGAGTCCCACACAGAGGGTTGTTCACCTTTGGGCAAAACAGAGTAGAGGTCGTACGGTTTACGACGGGGTTCGTTCACATATGCGCACTTGTGCACGTTTAGTGTCCGGGCAGTTATTACTAGTGGACTTTGGTTTAAACCAGATCCTGGTATTTGTTTTGGGATTGGTCTTGTCTCATTGTATTCGTGTTTCTTCGGAACACGAATACGGGTACGTACGTATAGTTTATAGAGGCGGAGAGGGAGAAACCTCATTAGGGTTTTTGACCATTGACTTTTTCAAAACCCTAATGAGAATGAGAAATATGATTAATAATATTAATTAAGGATAATTGTGTCATCGTTAGGGTTGGGTTGACCACTTGACTTGTTGACTTTCATTGACCTTGATATTTTCTTTTGTTAGGCAAAAGATGCTTCTTGAAGCTTGCTTAGCATTAAATGTGAAATGATAGTGGTCAAATCAACTAACCATCATAATTTTCTTAATTATTATTATTATCATCATATATCTCTAATATGAGAGCAAGGTTCAACTCTCTCTCTCTCATTCACTCATATGTTTTCTCTCTCATGGTTTGCTCTCCCTCTTTCTCTCTCTCTCAAAAGCTTAAGTGTTTCATGTGTTGAAAATCCAAGCTTTAAGACTAAACCATCAAAACACCTCTCTACTCATTCTAAGGTTCTTAGTCTAGCAAGCCAAGCACTCTAGTTACTTCTTGGTTGAGGTAGGAACTCAAGGTAGAGGCCTTCGGGTGGATCCTTCTTTGGCAAAGAGAAGACGAAGAGGAGGAACCGTCTACACCACTCAAAGAAGCACACAAGAAAAGGAAGCAACACAAGAAGAGAAGGAGTTCAAGACCAAGGTATAATCATCTAACCTAGTAGTTAAAAACTCTAAGTTTGTTTGTTAGTTTTTGTTTAGCAAAGATCCTTCATGGTTGGTCTATATTTCCTTGTGAGAAAAATTGGATTTTTACCTATTCCGCCTCCCCGAAAGTACCGGGGTGGGTAACATAGAACTTTTAACCTGTACCAGTGTCACCAGAGAACTGCTATCTGACGATAGGTACAATACCAACTAGGAGTTCTCGGCGAGTCCTGTTCAGTGTACCCATTCTCTAATTTAGCACATGTGTACAATCTTTGATGTCAAACACCAATGGATATGGGATCAACCATCTCCCCTATATAGGGTCAAGAAACGTACACACTAGTCTACTCTGGTGGATCGATACCCTGTCTCGATATACCCTCGACTAGGAACAATTAAAGGATATGCTTGTGGACTACCCAGGTCCCAGTAGTATGATCCGCATCATAGTCTTGGTAGTCAAGCCTACACCATAAGGGTTTTATCAATATGTATCTGAGAGACAGTATAATAATACTAAGTGTACATATAAAGATAAAGAGTAACCAGATAGCATACTATCATGTCAAGCAAGAAAGTCCTCTATATATATGTCCAAGCATCCACTATAATATACATCAATGTACAATAATGGCCTCTAGGGCATACATATCCCTAACAATCTCCCACTTGCACTAAGGCCAGTTGTTGTAGTATCCCATACCCAACATCCCAAATAGTCTCTCCAATTGCGTCTGGGGGGGGCCTTCGTGAGTGGATTCGCTATGTTGTCCTTCGTGTCAACTCTCCTAACCTCGATCTGTTAGTGTATATGCCCTAGAGGCCATTATTGTATCATATCGGTTTGTAAATTACTCAATGGAAGCTTGGGATATTCACAGTTGTATTGACAGTCTTGCTCAAAATGGTAATATGCTACTTGGGTTGTTTCTACTTCAATATGTGCATGTGTTTCTTTTAACATATCACTTATACATATTAGTAGAGCCCTTGGGATCTTTGCTTGATTACCAGCGTTGTGATGGCAGTCACACTAGTGGGGGCTGGGTAATCTACAAGCACATCTTTATACAGGTCCCTGGTCGTAGGATTATCGAGACGGGGCATCGATACTCAAGAGTAGACTAGTGTATACACTTCTCATCCCAGCAGGGGAGATGGTCTGTCCTATAGACATTAGTACGTCGTACTGGAGATAGTATGCAGGTGCTCGTTAGGTTACGAGTACACTGGACAGGACTTGTCGTGAACTGTTGGTTGGTATTATACCTATCGTCGGGTAGCAGTTCCCAGGTGACATGAGTGTAGCTTAGTCCGTCGACTTGACATTACTACTTCTTCTCGAGTGTCTTCCCACTGTACTGTGATTACTACCCCACCACGGCTCAAAGGATTCATGCAAACATGTAGTACTTGGGTGCAGTCCCGAAGCACTTGGAAGCAGTGGCGGTTAGACAGGATTCGTCTCTCCCGGTATTGGGGGTCGATATCGTGCAGTGGTCGGAGAGCCATTACACAAAGTCCCTGGCCAGGGTAAGTGAGATTTACTGGTAGGTATTCCAGTAGTTTCTCAGGGTGTTTTGGGCTACACTCCGGCATGACTTATTGCTCTATTAGGGGTCTGACGATTACCGCCCCTCTAGGCCTGATATGCGATACTCTTAGAAGAACAGACCGGACTGTACGGAAATTGTCACATTCAGGCTCAGTAAGAGTTCAGAAAGGTTTTCCTTATCGGCCTTCTTATCAACATCTACCTGGGGACCGTTACGTACAGCTACTACCGCTTGCGGCTTATTGTTAAACCCACTGCCAGCGTAGTGTCGAGTCTTTAGAGTCCCACACAGAGGATTTCCCTACTTCAGGCAATTGATGTATACGTCGTATGGTTTTACGACCTGGGCTTCGATCACGTACGTGTACTTGTACACTGATGATGATCAGGCAGACAGTACTAGTGGGCTTTGGATTAAGCTGGATCCTAATATTATATTATTGGATTGTTATCGTCTCAGGGTATCCGTGTTTTTCGAAATGCGGATACGGGTATGTATATACAGTATGAGTGGCATTCTTGTAATTTTTCAAGGTCTGCTTCTAGAAGGCGCCACATCATTATTGGATTTATCCATTTTGTTAAATGGATTTATCCATTTTGTTAAATGGATTAATGATGTGGAAATGGAGGAGATATGCTAGGCATGGTGGAGGGAATGGCTCATGGTATATTTTATTAGATTGGGATCACTATTGAGGCATGGGTGCTTATTTTATTGTTTTTCTTGCCATGGCTCAATAAGTGAGATGAGGGATTATATATGTGAGCCATTCACTACACTTGGTTTTTTGATGCTTGATTGTCTTCACTTCAGATTTCTTGAGTTGCTCTCCTCTTTTGAGCTCTCTAGGTCTCCTCCATCATCTTCTTCCTCAATGCTAAACCCTATCATTCACATATGTTGTGAGCCAAGGGTTTGTTAAGACAAACAATCTATTAACACATTCTACATCTTCTAGGATAGTTGGCTTAGCAAACCTTCTATCCTAGTTACCTCACTTGGAGGTTGAAGCTTGGAGCACAAACCATCGCGGTGGATTATCTTCGACAAGAGAAGACCGATGGAGCAAGCTTGATCCGATCTCCGAGGAGCCTTGGAGAGGACCACTAGAAGACTCGAAGGACTTGATCTACTAGGTATAAGAAGCTACCATAGTAGATAATGTTAGTGTTTATGCCCTAGAGACCATTACTGTATCATACTAGTTTGTATATTACTTAATGGAAGCTCAGGATATTCACAGTTGTATTGACAGTCTTGCTAAAAAAGGTAGTATGCTACTTGGTTTAAGTCTACTTTAATATGTGTATATGTTTCTTTTAACGTATCATTTATACATATTAGTAGAGCCCTTAGGATCTTTGCTTGATTACCAGCGTTGTGATGGCAGTCACACTAGTGGGGGCTGGGTAGTCTATAAGCAACATCCTATACAGGTCCCTGGTCGTAGGATTATCGAGACAGGGCATCGATACTCCGGAGTAGACTGGTGTGTATGCTTCTCATCCCAGTTGGGGAGATGGTCTGTCCTACAGCCATCGGTACGTCGTACTGGAGATAGTATGCAGGTGCTCGTTAGGTTACGGGTACACCGGACAGGACTCGCCGGGAACTGCAGGTTGGATTTATACCCATCGTCAGATAGCAGTTCCCAGGTGACATGAGTACAGCTTAGTCCGTCGACTTGACACTGCTACTTCGCCTCGGGTGTGTTCCCACTGTACTTAGATTACTACCCTACTACGGCTCAAAGGATTCGTGCAAACAGGTAGTAGTTGGGTGCAGTCCCGAACCACTTGGTGGCAGTTGCGGTTAGACAGGATTCATCTCTCCCGGTATTGGGGTTGATATCGCGCTGTGTATGGAGAGCCATTACGCAAAGTCCCAGGCTAGGGCAAGTGAGATTTACTGGTGGCTTCCAGTAGTTTCTCAAGGTGTAATGGGCTTCACTCCAACATGACTTATACCGCTATTAGGGGTCTGATGTTTACCACCCCCTAGGCCCGTTATGCGATAGTCCTAGACGAACAGACCGGACTGTACGGAGATTGTCACATCAGGCTCAGTTAGAGTTCGGATGGGTTTACTCTTCGTCCTTCTTATCGACGTCTACCTGGGGACCGTTACGTACAGCTAATTCCGCTTGCGGCCTATGGTTAAACCCACTGCCAGCATAGTATCAAGTTTTTAGAGTCCCACACAGAGAGTTTCCCTGCACCGGGCAAAAGGTGTAGAGGCCGTATGGTTTTACGGCAGGGCCGCGATCACTTACGTACACCTGTACATGTGTTATGATCGGGCAGATAATACTGGCGGGCTTTGGTTTAAGCCAGATTCTAGTATTATACAGATGGATTTATTCAGTCAAAGATTATCCGTGTTTTTCGGAAATACGGATAGGAGGGGCAGTCTCGTAATTTGTCGGGAAGCTTCTAGAAGAAGATGACTCATTTGTATTTAATTCTTTTTAGGATTTACACAAATGAGGTGGAGTGATGACTTGTATGTTTTCATTAAATGCTTAATGACTCATGAGGTGATTCACCATTTAGGACTAAATGAAGCTTGCTAGATATTTCTAGATATTTGATCAAGAGATATTTGTATGCTTCATTATATTCTTTCATGAGTTATTATTCATAGGATTATCACAAAAGCTTTCTCTCTCCTCAAGTCTTCATCTTCTTCCTCAAAACCCTAATAGCTCTCATGAGTTGAAAAACCTAGGGTTTAAGTGACTAACTAATCCATCCTATTACTCTACACCCTCTAGGACTTCTAGATTAGCGATCTAGAAGCCGTAGTTATCTCAGATTCGGGATAGAAGCTCGGACTATAGACTCTCGGGTGGATCGTCTTTGACTCTAGGAGGCCGTTGAGGTGCTGACGTTCCATAGAGCCTACGAGGTGTGGAGGACAGCGATGAAAACCCGAAGGACAAGTAACGTGAGGTATAACTTCGAATCCGAGTAGTTAAACCTCTCGTAGTTTGCTAGTAATGGTTTAGACACGATCCGTGTGCTCAAGTCCGTGTTACGAAACTTTGATAATTGTTTTTCATATATTCTACCTCCCCACAAGCTCGTGGGGTGCGTGACATGAACTTACAGTGGTATCAGAGCCTACTAAACCTTTACTAGCTTGTTGGCAACTAATTAGAACATCGATCATCGAAAAAATGCGAAAATATAACCCCGGACCCCTCAAGTTTCTGTCAATTTTAAACGTGTCGAAAAAATTATTTGATAGGTATGAAAATTAACAGCAGGGAATTCTAAGAATACTGGGAAAATACGAGGAGGTAACTCGATTGGACTGCCGCGGAAGCGCGGTGGAATGGTGCGATCCGCCGTGGATCTGCGGCCGAGTCAACTCCGAGTTGACTCGGATTTACACAGTAACTCTTGAATTTGGGTGTTTTGTTTTCCTGTATATTTTGTTTCTGCCCAGGTTATTTCAGTGCTGGCTTGCACATGGGGTAAAGACGGAAAAAGGTTGTCGATCGATATTCTAAGTTATTTGCTAATCGGGTTTTATCTGTAATGTTTAATGTGTTCGTAAACCTCCCCTAATTGCTAGTATGTCGGTTAGCAGGGGGTTGCACATTTCTGTAATGGTTTTTACTGGCTTGTGTATATGAACTTGATTGGATCGTTGTGATGATTAGCCAGGGTTTGGGATGAGATTTTATATTCATTCATTCGATGTAAATTGTAATATGATGTAATATTCTTTTGCGGGGCACATCCGGGCTGAGGTTGTAGCCACCGTTGTATTATTTCATTTACTGTTTTATGCTCCTAGGATAGACCCAAGGTGGGGTGCACAAACTACCGGGTACTTTGAAGTGTTTAGCGGCCTACTCACGTTGTTAAGGGAGACCGCTTCACTTCGGGTACTTGGCGAGTAGTTTGCCGTACCCGTAGGGGTCTAGGGTAGGGTAATGGCTATTCATCATAACTATGCAATCCGTCTTTCGTTGCAGGCTCAAAGAAAACGTGGATTGCTTGTATATCCAATAATGTTCATCTGTGATCTGGAATGCCTATTATTGAGTTTGACGAATGTACAATATCAATATATGATAGCTATTAGACATTACTTATATTTTACACCCGCGCTAGCCCAGCCCCCGCTCTGTCGTTAGTTAAGTAACCTAACGGGTGAATGACGGGACCCAATGGCGAATACGGATGGCGTAAGAGGACGTTGTATTTTCGTTGTTTTCTTCAATGATAAGTTAATTGATGGGACGCATTATTTTAATGCAAAGAAAATAAACCAAAGTTGAATCGTTGGAACAAATTTAAAAGAAACCACTCGGTTATTTTAAAAGAGCAGAATTTTTAAACTGCGGAGCTTTAACCGCTCCTTTTAAAAAGCTATCAGGTTCCTTCGATTATATCAAGTTCACTACGTTCACGGTTTCGCCAAAACAAGTCGTAGCCCTCCGTCATTTCTTATGGATGGTCAATAGTATTCAAGCTATGTTTGTTAGCCTTCGTCAAGGCATAGTGTTTGGTAGCTGCTGGGGTATTTATTTGTTGCATAGATAGATGAGTTGGTTTGGGACAGTCGTATTACCTTGTTGGCCTTCGTCAAGGGTATGTACGGGTGAGTTCAAATTAACAAGATAATGATGGGCAGAACTTGACATGTGACTTATGATTTGTTGGCCTTCGTTAAGGTCATAAGAACATGGGGCAAAAATCCACATCGGGAGTTTCTAAAGAAACTGAAACTTGCTAGTGTTGCATACCATTTGGAGTTTGATGAATGTTGGTAAGATTCCTTCAGCATTATCACAAGATGATATTTGGATCCCGATCCTACTGTAAGTATCCGTTACTCATCAGGAGATTCGTCACTTAACGATCAATGCTATAAACCAAGTAGGTGTCGAGAAAGGTATCAGCGGGACTACGCCCCCAGAGAAAAGAGGTTATTTAATTAAGGAACTTCGCGAAAGCGTTGGAAAACCTCCCTCGAAGTACCGACACCGGCGTGGCTGAACGGTTAAGCAAGTATTGTACGATGAGATCAGTCCTGGCTAATTCTTCTTTTATGGTTTGAGGAAGGATTCGAGAAACAGTGGGAGCCATCCAGTTTAGATAAACTAAAAACCAATCTAAACTTGCAAGAGCATCATGCTAAAGTGTTCCCTCTCTCTCTTTACAGCTACCATGTAACCATGACGAGGTTACATCTAGATAACAAAATGACTGAATCTGACTTATATGATTGGCAAAGGTCTGTCAAGATGTCCATTGCCTATGACAAGCTGGACCACCCTGTTACTACTCTAGCCCCCACCGTCCCAGGTCCAGTTTCCACAGTCGCGGATATGGATATCCGTCAGACAAGGGAAATGGATAATGCGAATGCCCAGTACCTCGTGTTTGCTTCAGTTGATGGTGTATACCAGAAGCAGCACGAGAAGATGGACTTAGTTTCGATCTTTCTCCATAACAAATATTTATATGGAGAGCAATCTCGTATCGCAAGATAGGAGACCTCGAACGAATTATTTCAAGCGAAGTTGGCTGTCGGGTCATCTGTAGGGGACGACGTCCTTACGATTACTAGCTATATTGATGAGCTCAAGGACCTGGAGACCACATTGGGAAACAGGTCATACGCTGACTTATTTCCACAGTCCCTACCCTCTACTTACACCTTGAAAGAAACCAGGGAGACATCCACTCTGCTTAATGGGGGACCTTCTTCTTCTGCATCCAGGGCGAAAGCAAAGGGTGAAAAGAAGAAGACCTCCACAAAGCCGATATACGGTATCAGTGAAGTAGAAGGAATGGGAAGAGCAAAAGTTTCGGGACTTGGTGTAAGTAAGGAGGGATGTTCCTATTGTTATGGGATTGGGCATTGGCAGAAAGATTGCAGGGCTTTGGAAGCCAGCAGCCAGGATTCGAAGCATGTTGTGGCTTCGGCCTCGAGTGTATTTGTAATTGAGAACTGTTTGTCAATTAACTCTACTTTCTGGGTAGTAGATACCGGAGCAGGATCTCATATCTGTAATTCATTATATGCTTTGAGAAACCGTAGAGTTATCAGGTAGGCGATTTGTCTCTCAGAGTTGCGAACGGAATGAGCGTGGACGCTGAATCCATGGGAGAATATCGTCTAAGTTTGACAAGTGGGCAGATATTGATTCTACGTAACTGTTTGTATGTACCTAGTTTGACTTGTAATATCATATCAGTGTCCTCAGTTTCGAAAGAGGGATATGACTTTACATTCGTAAGCGATGTAGTTCACATCCACCTAAATCAAATTCTGATTGGGTCCGGTACATTAGATGACGGTATATACGTATTGAATCAAGCTCGGGTTTTCAATATCAGGAACACACTTAAAAGAATGTCTCCAGAAATAAATCAGGCTTTCTTATGGCATTGTAGACTAGGTCACATCAATAAAACACGGTTGACGAAGTTACATAGAGAAGGATATTTGAATCCGTTCGAATATCAATCTTATGCTACTTGTGAATCTTGTCTCATAGGAAAGATGACAAAAACTCCGTTTACTGGACACGGAGTAAGAGCGAGCGAGCTCTTGGGACTCGTACACAGTGACGTGTGCGGTCCAATGTCTACACATGCGCGAGGTGGTTATTCCTACTTCATTACTTTTACGGATGATTTCTCTAGATATGGACATATCTTCTTAATGAAGCATAAATCCGAGGCCTTTAAGAAATTTTGAGAATACAAGAATGAAGTGGAAAAACAGACAGGCAAAAGTATCAAGACACTGAGATCTGATCGAGGTGGTGAATACTTAAGTGCCGAGTTTCTGGGTTACTTAAAAGAGAATAGAATTCTCTCTCAATTTACTCCTCCATACACACCACAACACAACGGTGTATCGGAAAGGAGGAATCGAACCCTATTGGATATGGTTTGTTCCATGATGAGTAAGGCAGAGTTACCGCGATCTTTCTGGGGTTATGCACTAGAATCATCTGCATATCTTTTGAACAAGGTTCCAACCAAAACTGTGCCTACCACACCATATCAGATGTGGAGTAGGAAGAAACAAGGTTCCAACTAAAGCAGGCATCGCGGAGTTGGAACATCTGTTTTGATGATACTGTCAAAGAATTCGACTTTATCAAGAATCCAGATGAACCATGCATATATAATAAGATTGTAGGAAGAGTTGTAGTATTCATTGTCTTGTACGTGAATGACATTCTCCTAATAGGAAATGATATTCCTATGCTACAGTCAGTCAAAAGATTCTTGTCACAGAAGTTCTCCATGAAGGACCTGGGTGATGCCACCTACATTCTGGGGATCCAGATCTATCGTGATAAATCAAAGAGGATGTTGGGACTATCGCAGTCCTGGTACATAGACACCATAGTGAAATGATTCAGTATGGAAGATTCTAAGCACGGTAACCTACCGGCTTGTCACGGAATCAACCTCTCCAAAAAGATGTCTCCCAAGACTGATTTAGAAAGGGCTCGCATGTCGATTATACCCTACGCTTCTGCGATAGGCTCTATAATGTATGCGATGTTATGTACTAGACCAGATGTAGCATACGCATTGAGCGTTGTAAGTCGGCATCAGGCAAACCCAGGGGAGAAGCACTGGATAGCAGTAAAGAACATTCTCAAGTACCTGAGGAGGGCTAAGGAGATGTTCTTGGTGTACGGCGGAAAAGACCTCCAGATCGAGGCCTTTGCCTACTCCTGCTTCCAGAGTGATAAGGATGACTCCAAGTCCATGTCGGGTTATGTCTTTACCCTTAATGGAGGGACGGTCTGTTGGAAGAGTTCCAAGCAGGACACCATTGCTGACTCAACGTTGGAAGCAGAGTACATAGCTGCTTGCGATGCCGCAAAAGAAGCTGTCTGGATGAAGAAGTTCTTAACAGAACTTCAGGTGGTTCCTACCAGTATTGATCCAATACCTCTGTATTGCGACAACAACGGCGCTATAGCTTTAGCGAAGGAACCCAGGTCCCATCAGAAGTCCAGACACATCTTAAAGTGGTATCACCTGATCAGGGAAATCGTAGATTGCCGGGAGATCGAGGTAAAGAGAGTAGATACAGAGAATAACACTGCTGATCCATTCACAAAGGCCATTCCTCAGACCCAGTTTGAGAGCCTATTCGAGATGATAGGTCTGCGATATACCAGTACATAGCCCTAATGCAAGTGGGAGATTTTTAGTGTTTATGCCCTAGAGGCCATTACTGTATCATACTAGTTTGTATATTACTTAATGGAAGCTTGGGATATTCACAGTTGTATTGACAGTCTTGCGAAAAATGGTAGCATGCTACTTGGTTTAAGTCTACTTTAATATGTGCATATTGTAAGTCGATGTATTACACCCCACGAGTTGCGGGGAGGCCGAAATATGAAAAACAATCAAGTTCTTTGGATTAACATCGACTAACCGAAAGGATCTTTGCTAAACTATAACTAACACTAACATAGGAGTTGATAACTACTATGAAAAGAGATTATACCTCATGAACCTAGTCCTTCGTCTTCTCATTATCCACCTCCTCGTTGACCTCCTCTATTTAATAGACGATCCACCCGAGAGCTTCTATTCCAAACTTTGCCTCTAATCTTAAGGTAATTAGGTTTCTTTAGTTGCAAATCAAAGTCACCTAGATGATATAGAGTATGGTTATGGATTAAATAGTCTAGCTAATCTTTGATCTCAACACATGAGAGGGTAGGATTAGGGTTTGAAGAGAGAGAGCTTGAGGAGAGAGAAGGTGAGCATGAGAATGATAATGAAATAATGATCCTTCTTGAATATATGAAGTATAATCATTTATCAAAAAAATAAATCAAATGATTAATCATCATGCTTCATTTATTCATTATGTGTGATTCACTACATAAGCCATTAACCATTTAATGCAACATTAATGACATGAATGAATCACACAAATGAGTCACTAAATCAATAAATGCTTATGCCACCTAAACCCTCAAGTCATCATCCTTCTAGAATCTTCCCGCCAAATTACGAGAACGCCCATCCTATCCATGAAAACACGGAAAAACTTTAGACTGTATAAATCAAATAATCCGAAACTAGAATTTGGCTTAAACAAAAACCGGCTAGTAAAAACTGTCCGAACATCGTACGTGCGTTTAAACACGTGTGCGTCCGAACCCTTGTCGTAAAACCATACGACCTCTATATCGTTTCGCCTGGAGCAGGGAAACTCTCTGTGTAGGACTCTAAAGACTCGACTACTACGCTGGCAATGGGTTTAACCACAGACTGCAAGCGGCACTAGCTGTACGCAACGGTCCCCATGTAGATGTCGATAAGAAGGCCGATGAGGAAACCCATCCAAACTCCTACTGAGCCTGATGTGACAATCTCCGTACAGTCCGGTCTGTTCGTCTAGGACAATCGCATATTAGGCCTAGGGGGCGGCAAGCGTCAATCCCCTAAAAGTGGTATAAGTCGTGTCGGAGCGAAGCCCATTACATCTTGAGAAACTACTGGAAAACCTACCAGTAAATCTCGCTTGCCCTGGCCAGGGACTTTGTGTAATGGCTCTCCATAAACAGCGCGATATCAACTCCCAATACTGCAAGAGACGAATCATGTCTAACCACTACTGCCTCCAAGTGCTCGGGACTGCAACCAACTGCGACCGGTTTGCACGACTCCTTTGAGCCGTGGTAGGGTAGCAAGCTAAGAACAGTGGGACACACTCGAAGCGAAGTAGCAGTGTCAAGTCTGCGGACTATGCTGTACTTATGTCACCTGGGAACTGTTAACTGACGACGGGTATAATACCAACCAACAGTTCCCTGTGAGTCCTGTCCGGTGTACCCGTAACCCAATGAGCACCTGTATACTATCTCCAGTACGACGTACTGATGGCTGTGGGACAGACCATCTCCCCAACTGGGATGAGAAGCGTACACACTAGTCTACTCCAGAGTATCGATGCCCTGTCTCGATAATCCTACGACTAGGGACCTGAAAAAGGATGTGCTTGTAGACTACCCAGCCCCCACTAGTGTGACTGCCATCACAACGCTGGTAGTCAAGCAAGATCCTAAGGGCTCTATCAATACGTACACACATATTAAGATAGATAAAACCAAGTAGCATACTACCATGTTTAGCAAGACTGTTAATATAACTGTGAATATCCCAAGCTTCCATTAAGTAATATACAAGCTAGTATGATACAATAATGACCCCTAGGGCATATACACTAACAATCTCCCACTTGCACTAGGGCCATGTACTGGCATATCGAAGACCGATCATCTCGAGTAGCCTCTCGAACTGAATCTGAGGTAAGGCCTTCGTGAATGGATCAGCAATGTTCTCCTCTGTAGCAACTCTCCGGACCTCGATCTCCCGGCGATCTATGATCTCCCTGATCAGGTGATACCACCTTAAGATGTGTCTGGACATCTGATGGGACCTAGGTTCCTTCGCTAAAACTATAGCTCCGTTGTTGTCGCAATACAGAGGTATTGGATCAACAATGGTAGGAACCACCTGAAGTTCTGTGAGGAACTTCTTCATCCAGACCGCTTCTTTTCCGGCATCGCAAGCAGCAATATACTCCGCTTCCATCGTTGAGTCAGCAATGGTGTCCTGCTTGGAACTCTTCCAGCACACTGCCCCTCCATTGAGGGTAAAGACATAACCTGACATGGACTTGGAGTCATCCTTATCACTCTGAAAGCCGGAATCAGCAAAGGCCTCGATCTTGAGGTCTTTTCCGCCGTAAACCAAGAACATCTTTTGAGGCCTTCTCAGGTACTTGAGAATGTTCTTTACTGCTATCCAGTGCTTCTCCCCTGGGTCTGACTGATACCGGCTTACCACGCTCAGTGCGTAAACTACATCTGGTCTGGTGCACAACATCGCATACATTCTAGAGCCTACCGCAGAAGCGTAGGGTATAATAGACATGCGTTCCCTTTCCAAATCAGTCTTGGCAGACATCACTTTGGAGAGGGTAATTCCGTGACAAGCCGGTAGATTACCGCGCTTAGAATCTTTCATACTGAATCTTTTCAGTATAGTGTTGATATACCTGGACTGCGAAAGCCCCAACATCCTCTTGGATCTATCACGATAGATCCGGATCCCCAGAATGTAAGAGGCATCACCCAGGTCTTTCATGGAGAACCTGTGTGACAAGAATCTTTTGACTGATTGTAGCATAGGAATGTCATTTCCTATTAATAGAATGTCATCCACGTACAAGACGAGGAATACGACAGTTCGTGCTACAATTTTACTATATATACATGGTTCATTTGGATTTTTGATAAAGTCAGATTCTTTGACCGTTTCATCAAAACAGATGTTCCAACTCCGCGATGCCTGCTTTAGTCCATAAATGGAATTAAGCAACTTGCACTTTCCCGCTGCTCCAACTCTGATTGAAGTTTTCTGGCTGATCCATATAGACGCACTCTTCCAAATTACCATTTAGAAAAGCCGTCTTTACGTCCATCTGCCAGATCTCATAATCATGGAAGGCGGCAATAGCAAGAAGGACTCGAATGGATTTGAGCATAGCTACTGGAGAAAAAGTTTCGTCATAGTCCAAACCAGGTCTTTGACGAAAACCCTTTGCAACAAGTCTAGCCTTATAGGTTTCCACCTGTCCATCTACACCAATCTTTTTCTTGAAGATCCATTTGCATCCTATGGGTTTTACCCATCTGGAGCAAAGTCCAAAATCCTTACTTTGTTGGTGTACATGGACTCTATCTCGGTCTGCATTGCATCTAGCCATCGTACCGAGTCGCCGCTCTGGATGGCCTGCTGGAAGCTAGTAGGTTCATCATCATCAATGACGCAATCCTCTCCATCTCCATCTATGAGAAAACCGTAGTATCTCTCAGGCGGATGAGATGGCCTACTACTCCTTCGGAGGGGTGCGGGAATGTTCTGTTCTTCTTAAACTACTGGTTCTACCAAACTTTCAGTAGTAGTTTGTGGTTCTGGAATTTCTTCCAGTTCTATTTCGCTCCCACTTGTTTCCTTTTCTAAAAACTGATGTTCTAGAAAATGGGCATTACGAGAAACAAAAACCTTTTGTTCCTCTGCGTAATAGAAATAATACCCCCTTGGAGTTCTTTGGATATCCCACAAACTTACACTGTACTGATCGTGCCTCGAGTTTGTCCGCTTGCTGCTTTTTAACAAAAGCCGGACATCCCCATATCTTTAGATACTGAAGATAGGGTTTCTTCCTACTCCACATCTGATATGGCGTGGTAGGCACAGTCTTGGTAGGAACCATGTTCAAAAGATATGCTGCTGATTCTAGCGCATAACCCCAGAAAGATCGTGGTGACTCAGCATTACTCATCATGGAACGTACCATATCCAATAGGGTTCGATTCCGTCTCTCCGATACACCGTTATGCTGTGGAGTGTATGGAGGAGTAAGCTGAGAGAGAATTCCTTTCTCTTTTAGGTAACCTAGGAACTTGGCACTTAAGTATTCACCACCTCGATCAGATCTCAGTGTCTTGATACTTTTGCCGGTTTGGTTTTCTACTTCATTCTTATACTCTTAGAATTTCTCAAAAGCCTCGGATTTATGTTTCATCAAGAAAATGAATCCGTACCTAGAGTAATCATCCGTAAAAGTAATGAAATAGGAAAAACCACCTCTTGCATGTGTAGAAATTGGACCACATACATCGCTGTGTATGAGTCCTAAGAGCTCGCTCGCTCTTACTCCATGTCCAGTGAATGGAGTCTTTGTCATCTTTCCTTTGAGACATGATTGACAAGTGGCATAAGTTTGATATTCGAACGAGTCCAAATATCCTTCTCTATATAACTTAGTTAACCTTGTCTCATTGATGTGACCTAGTCTACAATGCCATAAGAAAGCCTTATTTAAATCTGGAGACTTTTTTTTAGTGTGTTCTGGACATTGAAAATCTGTAATTGGTTTAAGACATATATACCATTATCCAGTGTACCGGACCCAATCAAACCATGACTTAGGTGGATGTTAACAACATCGCTTACAAACGTGAAATCATAACCTTTATTTGATAACAAAGAAACTGATATGATATTACACGTTAAACTAGGTACACAAAAACAGTTATGCAAAACCAAAATATGTCCACTCGTCAATCCCAGATGATAATCCCCTACGAACACAGCTCTCACGCTACCTCCGTTAGCAACCTTTAGGGTCATATCACCAACCTTCAGCACTCTACGGTTTCTCAGTGCCTGCAATGAATTGCATATATGAGATCACCAACCTTCAGCACTCTACGGTTTCTCAGTGCCTGCAATGAATTGCATATATGAGATCCTGATCCGGTATCCAATACCCAGGAAGTAGAGTTGATTGACAGACAATTCTCAATTACAAACACACCTGAAGTCGAAGCCACAGCTTGCTTCGGTTCCTGGTTCTTGGCGTTCCACGCCTTGCAATCTTTCTTCCAGTGCCCTTTCCAATGACAATGGAAGCACTTATCCTTTGCCACTACTAGCACCGCAATCTTTTTCTTTCCCTTCACTCCCACCTTACTAACACCACCTCTAGGTTTGGTGGCGGCCTTATTCTTCCTTCCTTTGGCCCGAGCCTTGGACCCGGAAGAAGAAGCACCGCGAACAAATATAGCGGGTGTTTCCCTTGCCTTCTGCAAGGTGCCCTCTACACTCCTCAACATGTTAAGGAGTTCTGGAAGTTCAACTTCTTTTCTTTGAATGTTGAAATTTAGAATAAACTGGGCGTAGGTGGAAGGAAGGGACTGGAGAATCAAGTCTGTATAGAGCTCGTTCTCCAAAGTCGTCCCCAGGTCTGCGAGCTCTTCTATATAGCTAATCATCTTTAGGACATGTTCTCCTACAGACGATCCGACGGCCAACCTCGCCTGAAACAGGTTCTTCGAGGTCTCATATCTTGCTATACGAGATTTCTCCCCATATAGATCCTTTGTATGGAGAAATATGGATTCAAGATCCATATCCTTGTGCCTCCTCTGATGTTCATTATTCATTGAGGCAAGCACGATGCACTTGGCCTTCGCACAATCTAATTCCTAAGTTTTGTGGATTTCCTTATCCGCAAGACTGGATTTAGGACCAGGGACAGCAGGCGCCTTAGTAGTAAGGACATACCCCAATTTGTCATAAGTTAAAGCCATTTTGACATTCCGCAGCCAATCTTTATAATTTGGCCCTGTCAGTATATTTTTCTCTAAGAGTAACTTAAGGCCAGTCATGTTTTGGGTCGCTGCAATGAGAGAGAGAGGGAACACTTTAGCATGATGCTCTTGCAAGTTTAGAGTGGTTTTTAGTTTATCTAAATTGGATGGCTCCCACTGTTTCTCGAATCCTTCCTCAAACCAAAAAGGAAGAACTAGCCAGGACTATTCTCACCGTACAATACTTGCTTAGCTGTTCAGCCAGGCCGGTGTCGGTACTTTGAGGGAGGTTTTCCAACGCTTTCGTGAAGTTCCTTAATTAAATAACCTCTTTTCTCTAGGGGCGTAGCCCCGCTGACACCTTTCTCGACACCTACTTGGTTTATAGCATTGATCGTTAAGTGACGAATCTCCTAATGAGTAGCATATACTCACAGTAGGATCGGGATCCAAATATCATCATATAATAATGCTGAAGGAATCCTACCAACATTCATCAAACTCCAAATGGTATGCATCTCTTTGCAAATTTCAGTTTCTTTAGAAATTCCCGATATAAATTTTTGCCCCATACTCTTATGACCTTGGCGTTAGGTCAAAATGTCATAAGTCACATGTCAAGTTATACCCATCATTATCTTGTTAATTTGAACCCATCCGTACATATCCTTGACGTTTGGCCAAAATGATAATACGACTGTCCCAAACTAACTCATCTATCTATGCCACAAATGAATACCCAGCAGCTACCAAACACTATGCCTTGGCGTTAGGTCAAAATACATAGCTTGAATACTACTGAATACCCAAATGAAATGACGGAGGGCTACGAATGGTTTTGGTGAAACCGTAAACGTAGTGAACTTGATATGACCGAAGGAACCTGATAGCTTTTAAAAGGAGTGGTTAAAGCCCCGCAATTTTTAAAAATCATCCTCTGTTTTAAAATAACCGAGTAGTTTCTTTTAAACTGTTCCAACGATTCAACTTTGGTTTATTTTCTTTGCATTATTATACTGCGTCCCATCAATTAACCTATCATTGCAGAAAACAACGAAAATACAACGTCCTATTATGCCACCCACATTTTCCACTGGGTCCCGTCATCACCCGTTAGGTTACTTAACTAACGACAGAGCGGGGGCTGAGCTAGCGCGGATGTAAAACATAAGTGACGTCTAAATAGCTATCATATATAAATATTGTACATTCGTCAGACGCAATAATAGGCATTCCAGATCACAGATGAACATTATTGGATATACAAGCAATCCGCGTTTCTTTTGAGCCTGCAACGAAAGACGGATTACACAGTTGTGATGAATCGCAATTACCCCACCCTAGACCCCTATGGGTACGGCAAACTACCCGCCAAGTACCCGAAGTGAAGCGGTCTCCCTCAACAACGTGAGTAGGCCACTAAACACTTCAAAGTACCCGGTAGTTTGTGCACCCCACCTTGGGTCTATCCTAGGAGCATAAAACAGTAAAATGAAATAATACAATGGTGGCTACAACCGCAACCTGGATGTGCCCCGTAAAAGAATATTACAACATATTACAATTTAAATTGAATGAATGAATATAATATGCCATCTCAAACCCCGGCTAATCATCACAACAATCCAATCAAGTTCATAATCACAAACAGTAAAATCATTACAGAAATGTGCAACCCCCTGCCAACCGACATACTAGCAGTTAGGGGAGGTTTACGAACACATTATACAATTCACAGATATAATCTAATTAGCCAAACATCGTATAATTTCGATCGAGCAAACACATTAGATTCTACTCCAAAAACTTCTCTGTGCACCTGAGACTTGAGCAGAAAATAAACATTCCAGAAAAAACAAAAACATCACAGAAGAGTTTCTGGAGAAATTTGGGTTGAATCGGCCCTAACTCGGCAGCGGATCCGCGGCCGATCACTTGGATCGGCCGCGGATCCATGGCGTTGTGGCCGATTCAGGAACCCAATTTTCTTCAGAATTCTTATATTTCCCTGCTTGTAATTTTAGAGGTCCCTGAAAAATTTTTAGACCTCGTTTTAAATTCGATAGAAACTTGGTGATTTCGATGTTTTTTCCGGTTCGTTTTGCGTTCAAAATTGTAACGACTTTGCTAATAAGTTAGTTATTGTTTAGCGAGGCTCTAATACCACTGTAAGTCGATGTATTACACCCCACAAGTTGCGGGAAGGCGGAAATATGAAAAACAATCAACTTCTTTGGATTAACATCGACTAACCGAAAGGATCTTTGCTAAACTATAACTACCACTAACATAGGAGTTGATAACTACTATGAAAAGAGATTATACCTAATGAACCTAGTCCTTCGTCTTCTCGTTATCCACCTCCTCGTCGGCCTCCTCTATGTAATAGACGATCCACCCGAGAGCTTCTACTCCAAACTTTCCCTCTAATCTTGAGATAACTAGGTTTCTTTAGTTGCTAATCAAAGTAACCTAAATGATATAGATTATGGTTATGGATTAAACAATCTAGCTAATCCTTGATCTCAACACATGAGAGGGTAGGATTAGGATTTGAAGAGAGAGAGAGCTTGAGGAGAGAGAAGGTGAGCATGAGAATGATAATGAAATAATGATCCTTCTTGAATTTATGAAGCATAATCATTTATCAAAAAAATAAATCAAATGATTAATCATCATGCTTCATTTATTCATTATGTGTGATTCACTACATGAGTCATTAACCATTTAATGCAACATTAATGACATGAATGAATCACACAAATGAGTCACTAAATCAATAAATGCTTATGCCACCTGAACCCTCAAGTCATCATCATTCTAGAAGCTTCCCGCCAAATTACGAGAACGCCCCTCCTATCCGTGGAAACACGGAAAAACTTTAGACTGTATAAATCCAATAATCCGAAACTAGAATCTGGCTTAAACCAAAGCCGGCTAGTAAAAACTGTCCGAACATCGTACGTGCGTTTTAACACGTATGCGTCCGAACCCTTGTCGTAAACCCATACGACCTCTATATCGTTTCGTTTGGAGCAGGAAAACTCTCTGTGTGGGACTCTAAAGACTCGACTACTACGCTGGCAGTGGGTTTAAACACAGACCGCAAGCGGCACTAGCTGTACGTAACGGTTCCCAGGTAGATGTCGATAAGAAGGCCGATGAGGAAACCCATCCGAACTCCTACTTGTTGGAGATAGTGCCCTCAGAGTCAATTATTGGATCACAAGCATGTGATTGCAATGATTGAGGGAGGACCTATCCCGGGACGACAGTCTTACTCGAGATGATAGTATGCTATCTGGTTTACCTTTATCATCGTGTACTGCTTCAGATGACCTTACAGGTCGCTATTGCACGTTGATAGAGCCCCTAGGATTCTTGCTTGACTGCCAGCAGTATGAGGGCGATCATATACGTGGGAGCTGGTAGCCTATAAGCACATCCTTAAATGGTCCCTAGTCGTGGGAGTTTCGAGACAGGGCATCGATACTCCAGAGTAGACTAGTGTATACAGTCGAGACCCCGACGAGGGGCGATGGCCGGTCTCACAAGCCACTGGTGTCAGTTGGATCACCTAAGATGTATACAGGTGCTCATTGGGTTATGAGTACACCGGACAGGACTCGCCGGGAACATGCTAGTTGGTCTTATACCTGACGTCAGATAGCAGTTCCCAGGTGACATGTGTACAGGTTAGTTCATCGACCTGGGGATCGTCATTTGTCTCGTGTGAGTTCCCACTGTGCTTTGATTACTACCCTACCACGGCTCAAAGGAGTCGTGCAAACAGGTTTTAGTTGGGTACAGTCCCGAGCCATATGGAGGCAGTGAGCGGATCTTCGGGGGTTCGTCTCTCCCGGTATTGGGGGTGAGGTCGCGCTGTGTCTAGGAGAGCCATTACACGAAGTCCTTGGCCAAGGCAGGAGATTTACTGGTAGGTATTCCAGTAGTATCTCAGGGTGTTCTGGGCTACACCCCGACACGACTTGTACCGCTTTTGGGGGTCTGACTTTTACCCACCCCCTAAGCCCGACATGCGATGCTCATAGACGAACGGGCCGGACTGTACGGATATTGTCACTGACAGGCTCAGTAGGGTGTCAGGATGAGTTCGCTCATCGACGTCCCTTTTGGTCAATAGCCGGTGGCCCGTTACGTATTGGCTTATACCTCTGACGCGCTAGTGGTTAAATCCACAACCATAGTATTGACGAGTCTTTAGAGTCCACCACACATTCAGTTACTCAGCTTTCGGGCGAAACGCTGTAGAGGCCGTATGGAGATATGGCAGGGTCCGATCAGATACGTGCGGTATTGCACGGATCAGGATCGGACGGTTTGTACTAGAGGCCGTATAGATATATGGCAGGGTTCGATCAGATACGTGCGGTATTGCACGGATCAGGATCGGACGGATATTACTAGCCGGCTTTGGTTTAAGCCGGATCCTAGTATAGTACAGTGTAGATTTTGTCTCTTTGCATTTATATCCGGACGGAATACAAATGCGGGCATGTATATGCAGTAGCGGGGTTTTCCTGTAATTTATTACGGGACCAGTTTTCTGGAGTTGCCAGTTTGCATTCCGTTCCGGCCGGTTTTCCTTTGTTCTTTCCCGGCCGGACTTTTCCGATGGAGGGGGTTATTTGCAAGTTTGCAAATAACATTTTGTGGAGGGGGTTTCTTGCAATTGTATTGATTATGATATCTTTCATCCATGATGGTGCATTAATGAGATTAGAAAGGGTATGGGTTTGTTGTTCATATGTTATCATGATGTTTTTGGATGTGGTCACCCCTTGCTTTCTACTACACTCACCTCCCTCTTTGATAAAGTTTGATTCCTCCACCATTCTCTTAAGAGAGGGCCGGCCACTTCTTTAGGTGAGGATGAATGAGAGAGAGTTTCATTTTGTGAGCTTGTGGCATTTTATCTTCATCTCGATTTCCTTGCATGAAAAATGAAAGCACCATTTTTCTCAACCTCATTCCTCCATCAAAGCAACATAACCCCAAAGAGACAAAGCACTACACTTCCTACAGCACATCTTGGGCATGTCGACTTGCCAACTTCATGCCCGAGTTGCCTCGGTATTGAGGTGGGAGCCCGTAAAAGATGCAGACGATGTGGTGCCCTTCTGGCAAGGATGCGACGACCGGAGTTTCCGCAGGAGATCGGGACGACGACGAGAAGACCGGAGGACTCGGATCATTCGGTATATCTCTTCCCTATCTCGTTAGTTAGCTAGGACAAGTTTAATGGCCCGATCCGGGGTTTAGTGCGCGGTGGTGCTGGTTTGCTAAGTTCGCAAAATTAAAGTTTATCACCGTTTCCGCATTTGGCCGTCGGATTGACGGCCGGGGCGCCGCCGTGCACTTACAGTGGTATCAGAGCCTCGCCATTAACTTCGTCTAGCTTCGTTTGATGTGTTTTGCATTTCCGATCGACCAAAATTCCAAAACTTGCTTTTTTGTTCACATCAGTTTTCTGTTGAAATTTTTCGGTCTCGAAAATTTTTTCAGGTTGTAGAAAACTAATGTACTGGAAATTCTAAGACTACTGGAAAAATTCGACACAGTCAGTCGACGACTGAAGCGCGGAACCGCGGCCAAACCCCCCCTTGGGCCGCGGTTCCGCCGCACATTGGTGTCTTCACTGTGTCCAATTTCTCCAGTGGGCTTCTGGGCTAATTTTAGGGGTTTTGGAATATTAATGTTGGGCCCAGATTTTCTGTGAGTGCTACAGTATTGCTTGGGGGCCCACTTGTTAATTTTTGATCGATCGGATATATTAAACACATTATTTCACAGTATTTACATTATATCTGCGACCGTGAATGTCACTCGATCGGTAAATCCGGTCTAACTGCTATAGCCCGGTTAGACGGATTTGCGAACGTGACTTTCACGTTGATGTTTTGTGTTTTTGCTGTGATGTTGCGGATCGGTCGTGGGGGATAGCCTGGATGCAATGCTAGTACAGTTTTGTTGTATTATGTACATTTGATATTTCGGGCCGAGCGTCCGACATGTGGACTGCCGTCACTGCCTGTTTGTATTATTCTTTTGGGGCACGACCTGGTTGCGGTCGATGTACCCGTTGTATGTATATTTTACTTTCTGTACTAGGATTGCCCCGCGGTGGGGGTGCACGGATAGCCGGGTTCTGGAGGGCAACAAGCCCGCATCTCATGGCATTGAGACGAAGGGGGCTTCACTCTAGGATTGCCGGGCTATTCGCCGCACTCGTAGGGGGTACAGGTTGACCCAGGAGGGGTGCCCAAGTTACCGGATTCCGTGAAGTGCTGGGTGGTCCATTCACGGCGCTGAAGGGGGCTGCCTCGCTTCAGGTTTTGGCGGGTAACTTGCCGCGCCCGTAGGGGTCTAGGTTTTCATTGCACAGGCTATCCACACGACCAGGGGAACGTCGGGTTTTAGTAGTGGCTCTGTGAAACCCGGGGATCCCAGATATCTGTATTGTTCTATGATGCTGTACATTTCTGTGATGTTGCATTTTATTCACGCCTTGAGCGAATATGATATATTGGTATATATATTAGTAGATGTTGTATATGTTTTTCATCCGCGCTAGTCCAGTCCCCGCTCTGCCGTTAGTTAGCTAACCTAACGGGTGATGACGGGACCCAGTGGCGAATGCGGATGGCATATACGTACGTCAGTATATTTTCGTTCTTTGTGGTGTGATCAATTGATGGGACTGCGTTGATTCGGATCAATGCAAGTTAAAACAAACCTAATCTGATGTTGTTGGAACACTTTTCAAAAAGCTGTTATTGCAAGGACGTTCACTTTTGTTTTGCATCGTGGTATTCATTTGGAATATCCTGCTCCTCAGTCGACGAGGCAAGGGCCGAGATCCCTTCACCGGGAGTGACCCCTTGGACAAAAGTTTGCGTCAGGGCAGTAACTTCATTATAGCCGATTACTTTTGCTTTGCACAGTGATATTCGGTTATGAATATCCAGCACCCCATTCTACGGGGAAAGAGCCGAGATCCCTTCACCGGGAGTGACCTCTTTAGTAAATGTTTTCGTCACTATATTTTCTAAAAAGCTATCCGTTCCTTCAACGATATCAAGTTCATTACGTTAAAGGTTTTCGCCAGAAACCATTCGTAGCCCTCCGTCGTTTCATATGGGTAGTCAATAGTATTCAAGCTGTGTTTGTTGGCCAAAGTCAAGGCACAGTGTTTGGTAGCTGTTGGTTATTCATATGCAGCATAGATAGATGCGTTGGTTTGGAACAATCGTACTGCCTTGTTGGCCAAAGTCAAGGGTAGGTACGGGTGGATTCAAATTAACCTGGAGAATGACGGGCAGAACTTGACATGTGACTTATGATTTGTTGGCCAAAGTCAAGGTCATAAGAGCATGGGGCAGAAATCTCATCGGGAGTTTCAAAAGAACTGAAACTTGCCAGATATGCGCATACCTTCTGGAGTATGGTACCGTGAGCGGATTCCGTCACGTTATCATGCGATGATAGTTGGATCCCGATTCCCACTGATGAATTGGTTTACTCCTCGGGTGACCCCGACTAATTCTTCTTTCAGGTTTGGAGGAGAATTTAAGGTACAGTGGGAGGTTTCCAGATTAGATAAATTGGTAACCATTCTGATCTAGGTTAGAGTGCACGCTGAGTGTTTCTTTTCTCTCTCTCTTTGGCAGCGACCATTGACCCGACCCTAAGACTATGACTCAGTGACCAAGTTGACCGAACCTTCTTAACACTGGCTTTTGGATTGTCAGAGTTGCAGACCTCATTGCCACTCCTACTTTTACCCTTTTCTCCAGGACACCCCGTATTACTGCGAACGTCCACTTCCATTGGACAAAGCCATCGTATGGTTAGATACGAACTCGAAGGAATTCGAGGATGGTTTCCGGTTCTGGAGAAAACGGATAAGGTTTATTCAGTTGTCTTTTTCTTTTTGCCTTCTCTCAAGTTACGAGTACTCCTTAGTTTAGGAGATAATACACCTATTATGCAAATTGGATAGTCTTCTTCCAAACCTTAGGCTGGTGCCGACCGGTAGGGAATGAAGAAAACCAATTAGCCTAAACGGTGTGCAGAAGGTATTAAGATTAAGACAAAGCAAGGGATTAGTAAGAGGGCAAAGTAAATTGCGACTGATATTCACGACCAAACCAAGTATTCCTTCGCCAATCCTAAATCACCTTTGTATTTCTCCAGGACACTCCGTATCACTACAAAGATCCACAGTTTATTTGGATACTCCATCGTATGGTTATATACGAACTCGAAAGGAACTTGTTCCAGTTCGGGGATGGATTCTGGTTCAGGAGAAATAGGAATAAGGTTTATTCGGTTGTCTTTTATCTTCACCTTCTCTCGCATTGCGAGTGCTCCTAGGACTAGGACAGTACACCCATTATGCTTATTGGATAGTCTTCTTCCAAACCATAGGCTGGTGCCGAACGGTAGGGAAGGAAGAAAACCATTTGGTCTAAGGGGTGTGCAGAAGGTAATGACTAAAGACATATAAAGGGATTTGGAGAGGTGGCAAAGAATTATACGGTTATAGTTGTGAATCTGGATAATGGTAGAGGCATTACTAGGAATACCAGGATACCCCATCGAAACATTTCAATGTTTCAGTTCAACTGTGTACTGTTAAAAGAAAACTGATTTCCCGATTAGACACTTGCTCCAGGGTATGTATTTACCAGGTTTGATTCTCACATCTGTATGGTTTTACAGATGATGAGTGGGAGTAAGTTATTGGGAATTGGGTGATCATCCTCATTATATCGGGATTCGTTGTAATCGGTGATATTTGAGGAGATCACCTGGGCTGTTTGCCGGTCGGCAAATATTTGGTTTTGAATATCCGCTTTTATGCACCAATTTCAAATTGATATATCTGTACGTCTATTTTCATAGAGTGAGATATACCTTTCTGAAATTATGTCTACGACATTTACCTATATCAGTGGATGGTTAGGTAGGGAGCATTAAACAGCGGTGTAATTCTTCTTAACCATAAGTACAGTTTTCAACCTACGACACACAGTGAAAGAGTTGTTAAACTCAGCGGACTTATACAGAGTATTGTATGTTGTCCAGTGTCCATTAGGACAGAGGGGTTTGGTCCTCATACTATATTCTGTTTACTTTTAACTTCTCTAGTTCTTAGATATGTGCTTCGTAGAAACACAGGATCTAAGTTTTGAGGAGTTATAGGTATTTGAATAGAGTAGAGAACCAGGTGTAGCAAGTATCGGAATTCTTCAAAGTGATCGAAGATGTAGATACTTGTGTATGGTATTCAGTTGATAGTAATGATAAAGAGAAATTGCTTCTTTTTCAGGTTACTCATAATTGGAAGCATTCCTAAGTTGAGTAACGCTGATCGGCCTCCTTCCATTTAGTTGACATGCACTGGAGATAGCTGCATGATTTGAATCTGGTTCAATTAAATCAGTGCCTCTGGTTCTATATTGGATATAGTACAGTTCATATCTTAACATTGCTAAGGTACGGGGAGTTGTCCGGCTTATGATTAAAACCAGACTCTGGATAAGTCAAGGCACGTTTCTGTAATGGCTGTTTGCGGGTTGACCCAGGCTATGACGAGGGTTGACTTTCTACCATCTGGCAGATCAATAGAAATATTGTTCTTGACTCGCCACAGTTTCATTAAAAATGGATTTTTTCAAAAACAGTAGTGGGAGTGTGGTAGAACTGGAAGTGATTCCAGAACCGCAAACGATTACTGAAGATTTGATAAGGAACCTAAAGATTCAATCTGGTTAGACATTCCATTGGCCACTCCGCAGATACGGTGGGTAACTTCAGGCACCCGAGAAGTACTCCGGTAGCCTCAAGGACGGTGACAGGGAAGTTCTTGTTTACCCACACTTGCCATTGCTGTTGTTCCAGGCTGCGAGACCCAGCAGGAAGATGAATATAGCGTCGTTCTAAACTAGCTTTAGAAGTGCACGTCTATATGACTCTGCCAGAGGGTTGTCGTAGTCAGTGGGAGCAGCGGAAGCATTGGTGGATATCAGGCTCATGTCTATTTATAGACTAAAGCAGATATAGCGGAAATAGATCATCTATTTCTGATGTGACAGTCATAGGTTTGACTTCATCAGAATAGGGGATGGATCTGTTGAGAAGGTAGTAGGGTGTGATATCCGGGTGTTGGATGACATACACAAAGTAGGAAGTGATATTCCTATACTACAATCGATTATACTTTGGTCGTCACACAGTGGTTTTTCCACATGGGACTTGGACATTATATCAGACATACTGGTTACTAAATCTATGGTTTTAGATCTAGATTTGGGTGGTTTCCCAATCAGGGTACTTTGACAGCATTCTAAGAGTATTTAGAATGGACGACTCCTGGCACGGTAGTGTACCTGCAGGTGATGGAGTCACCCTCTCTAAAGGTGTCTTATAGACTAATATAGAGAGGGATGTAAATGATTGGCAGATCACTTGCTTAGGCAATTGAGTCAATCATGAGATGTCAAGTACCACACCAGATGTTGTTCTTGCACTAGATGCAATAAGTTGATATTGATCCAATCCTGGAGGAACAGTCGGAAGCAGTTTTAGAACATAAGTGAATGTTCTAGGGATATGATAACGGCTGCCTCCTTTAGGAGACGGTTATCACTCCAGGCTTCCAAGGTGACATGGACGACAAGGAGGTCGTCAGAGTTGTAGTTTTCCCTCTAACGAGGGGCAGTATTTTAGACAGGTGATCCATGGCAATACTGAGGGAGGCATGGCGCAGGATACTGATTAAGTTCAGTTGACGATACAGTCTAAGAAGTTTGGATTTGGAGTTCGTTTATGAGCTAGGTCACATCAGACATCCAGACATTCTAAGACAGGTATTGCTCATTTCGGGAGATGGCTTTCTCCGCGAACTTGAGATATAGAGAGACATAGAAAGAAACATCCAGGCGGTTCCACTCACTGAGGCTATTCCTCGATCGCAAGAGTTTCGCAAACAGGCTTTGTGAGACTGACTAGTAGAGGAGTTGGGTGTTCGGTATCACACGGGCTGTGAGTATGCGACATCGCAATAATTAGCCTTGAGTGCAAGTGGGAGATTGTTGGAGATAGTGCCCTCAGAGTCAATTATTGGATCACAGGCACGTGATTGCAATGATTGAGGGAGAACCTATCCCGGGACGACAGTCTTACTCGAGATGATAGTATGCTATCTGGTTTACCTTTATCATCGTGTACTGCTTCAGGTGACCTTACAGGTCGCTATTGCACGTTGATAGAGCCCCTAGGATTCTTTCTTGACTGCCAGCAGTATCAGGGCGATCACATACGTGGGAGCTGGTAGCCTATAAGCACATCCTTAAATGGTCCCTAGTCGTGGGAGTTTCGAGACAGGGCATCGATACTCCAGAGTAGACTAGTGTATACAGTCGAGACCCCGAAGAGGGGCGGTGGCCGGTCTCACAAGCCACTGGTGTCAGTTGGATCACCTAAGATGTATACAGGTGCTCATTGGGTTATGAGTACACCGGACAGGACTCGCCGGGAACATGCTAGTTGGTCTTATACCTGACGTCGATAGCAGTTCCCAGGTGACATGTGTACAGGTTAGTTCATCGACCTGGGGATCGTCATTTGTCTCGTGTGAGTTCCCACTGTGCTTTGATTACTACCCTACCACGGCTCAAAGGAGTCGTGCAAACAGGTTTTAGTTGGGTACAGTCCAGAGCCACATGGAGGCAGTGAGCGGATCTTCGGGGGTTCGTCTCTCCCGGTATTGGGGGTGAGGTCGTGCTGTGTCTAGGAGAGCCATTACACGAAGTCCTTGGCCAAGGCAGGAGATTTACTGGTAGGTATTCCAGTAGTATCTCAGGGTGTTCTGGGCTACACTCCGACACGACATGTACCGCTTTTGGGGGTCTGACTTTTACCCATCCCCTAAGCCCGACATGTGATGCTCATAGACGAACGGACCGGACTGTACGGATATTGTCACTGACAGGCTCAGTAGGGTGTCAGGATGAGTTCGCTCATCGACGTCCCTTTTGGTCAATAGCCGGTGGCCCGTTACGTATTGGCTTATACCTCTGACGCGCTAGTGGTTAAATCCACAACCATAGTATTGACGAGTCTTTAGAGTCCACCACACATTCAGTTACTCAGCTTTCGGGCGAAACGCTGTAGAGGCCGTATGGAGATATGGCAGGGTCCGATCAGATACGTGCGGTATTGCACGGATCAGGATCGGACGGTTTGTACTAGAGGCCGTATAGATATATGGCAGGGTTCGATCAGATACGTGCGGTATTGCACGGATCAGGATCGGACGGATATTACTAGCCGGCTTTGGTTTAAGCCGGATCCTAGTATAGTACAGTGTAGATTTTGTCTCTTTCAATTTGTATCCGGACGGAATACAAATGCGGGCATGTATATGCAGTAGCGGGGTTTTCCTGTAATTTATTACGGGACCAGTTTTCTGGAGTTGCCAGTTTGCATTCCGTTCCGGCCGGTTTTCCTTTGTTCTTTCCCGGCCGGACTTTTCCGATGGAGGGGGTTATTTGCAAGTTTGCAAATAACATTTTGTGGAGGGGGTTTCTTGCAATTGTATTGATTATGATATCTTTCATCCATGATGGTGCATTAATGAGATTAGAAAGGGTATGGGTTTGTTGTTCATATGTTATCATGATGTTTTTGGATGTGGTCATCCCTTGCTTTCTACTACACTCACCTCCCTCTTTGATAAAGTTTGATTCCTCCACCATTCTCTTAAGAGAGGGCCGGCCACTTCTTTAGGTGAGGATGAATGAGAGAGAGTTTCATTTTGTGAGCTTGTGGCATTTTATCTTCATCTCAATTTCCTTGCATGAAAAATGAAAGCACCATTTTTCTCAACCTCATTCCTCCATCAAAGCAACATAACCCCAAAGAGACAAAGCACTACACTTCCTACAGCACATCTTGGGCATGTCGACTTGCCAACTTCATGCCCGAGTTGCCTCAGTATTGAGGTGGGAGCCCGTAAAAGATGCAGACGATGTGGTGCCCTTCCGGCTAGGATGCGACGACCGGAGTTTCCGCAGGAGATCGGGACGACGACGAGAAGACCGGAGGACTCGGATCATTCGGTATATCTCTTCCCTATCTCGTTAGTTAGCTAGGACAAGTTTAATGGCCCGATCCGGGGTTTAGTGCGCGGTGGTGCCGGTTTGCTAAGTTCGCAAAATTAAAGTTTATCACCGTTTCCGCATTTGGCCGTCGGATTGACGGCCGGGGCGCCGCCGTGCACTTACACTACTAAGCCTGATGTGACAATCTCCGTACAGTCCGGTCTTTTCGTCTAAGACTATCGCATATCGGGCCTAGGGGGCGGCAAGCGTCAGTCCCCTAAAAGCGGTATAAGTCGTGTCGGAGCGAAGCCCATTACACCTTGAGAAGCTATGGGAAAACCTACCAGTAAATCTCGCTTGCCCTGTCAAGGGACTTTGCGTAATGGCTCTCCAGACACAGCGCGATATCAACTCCCAATACCAGGAGAGACGAATCCTGTCTAACCACTACTGCCTCCAAGTGCTCGGGACTGCACCCAACTGCTACCTGTTTGCATGACTCCTTTGAGCCATGGTAGGGTAGCAATCTAAGAACAGTGGGACACACTCGAGGCGAAATAGCAGTGTCAAGTCTGCGGACTATGCTGTACTCATGTCACCTGGGAACTGTTAACTGACGACGGGTATAATACCAAACAACAGTTCCCTGCGAGTCCTGTTCGGTGTACCCGTAACCCAACGAGCACTTGTATACTATCTCCAGTACGACGTACTGATGGCTGTGGGACAGACCATCTCCCCAACTGGGATGAGAAGCGTATACACTAGTCTACTCCAGAGTATCGATGCCCTGTCTCGATAATCCTACGACTAGGGACCTGAAAAAGGATGTGCTTGTAGACTACCCAGCCCCCACTAGCGTGACTGCCGTCACAACGCTGGTAGTCAAGCAAGATCCTAAGGGCTTTATCAATACGTACACACATATTAAGATAGATAAAACCAAGTAGCATACTACCATGTTTAGCAAGACTATTAATATAACTGTGAATATCCTAAGCTTCCATTAAGTAATATACAAGCTAGTATGATACAATAATGGCCCCTAGGGCATATACACTAACACATGTTTCTTTTAACGTATCACTTATACATATTAGTAGAGCCCTTAGGATCTTTGCTTGATTACCAGCGTTGTGATGGCAGTCGCACTAGTTGGGGCTGGGTAGTCTATAAGCAGCTTCCTATACAGGTCCCTGGTCATAGGATTATCGAGACAGGGCATCGATACTCCGGAGTAGACTGGTGTGTACGCTTCTCATCCCCGTTGGGGAGATAATCTATCCCACAACCATCGGTACGTCATACTGGAGATAGTATGCAGGTGCTCGTTAGGTTACGGGTACACCGGACAGGACTCGCCGGGAACCGCAGGTTGGATTTATACCCATCGTCAGATAACAGTTCCCAGGTGACATGAGTACAGCTTAGTACGTCGACTTGACACTGCTACTTCGCCTCGGGTGTGTTCCCACAGTACTTAGATTACTACTCTACCACGGCTCAAAGGAGTCGTGCAAACAGGTAGTAGTTGGGTGCAGTCCCGAAGCACTTGGAGGCTAGTAGCGGTTAGACCGGATTCGTCTCTCCCGGTATTGGGGTTGATATCGCGCTGTGTATGGAGAGCCATTACGCAACGTCCCTGGCCAGGGCAAGTGAGATTTACTGGTGGCTTCCAGTAGTTTCTCAAGGTGTAATGGGCTTCACTCCGACACGACTTATACCGCTATTAGGGGTCTAACATTTACCGCCCCCTAGGCCCGATATGCGATAGTCCTAGATGAACAGACCGGACTGTACGGAGATTGTCACTTCAGGCTCCGTTGGAGTTCGGATGGGTTTACTCATCGTCCTTCTTATCGACGTCTACCTGGGGACCGTTACGTACATCTAGTACCTCTTGCGGCCTGTTGTTAAATCCACTGCCAGCGTAGTGTCGAGTGTTTAGAGTCCCACATAGAGAGTTTCCCTGCACCGGGCAAAAGGTGTAGAGGCCGTATGGTTTTACGGTAGGGCCGCGATCACTTACGTACACCTGTGCATGTATTATGATCGGGCAAATAATACTGGCGGGCTTTGGTTTAAGCCAGATTCTTGTATTATACAGATGGACTTATTCAGTCAAAGATTATCCGTGTTTTTTCGGAAATACGGATGGGAGGGGCAGTCTCGTAATTTGTCAGGAAGCTTCTAAAAGAAAATGACTCATTTGTATTTAATTCTTTTTAGGATTTACACAAATGAGATAGAGAGATGAGTTGTAAGTTTTCATTAAATGCTTAATGACTCATGAGGTTATTCACCATTAGGATTAAATGAAGCTTGCTAGATATTTCTAGATATTTGATCAAGAGATATTTGTATGCTTCATTATATTCTTTCTTGAGTTATTATTCATAGGATTATCACAAAAGCTTTCTCTCTCCTCAAGTCTTCATCTTCTTCCTCAAAATCCTAATAGCTCTCATGAGTTGAGAAACCTAGGGTTTAAGTGACTAACTAATCCATCTTATTACTCTACACCCTTTAGGACTTCTAGATTAGCGATCTAGAAGCCGTAGTTATCTCAGATTCGATATAGAAGCTCGGACTATAGACTCTCGGGTGGATCGTCTTTGACTCGAGGAGGCCGTTGAGGTGCCGACGTTCCATAGAGCCTACGAAGTGTGGAGGACAGCGATGAAGACCCGAAGGACAAGTAATGTGAGGTATAACTTTGAATCCGAGTAGTTAAACCTCTCGTAGTTTGCTAGTAATGGTTTAGACACGATCCGTGTGCTCAAGTCCGTGTTACGAAGCTTTGATAATTGTTTTTCATATATTCCGCCTCCCCACAAGCTCGTGGGGTGCGTGACATGGACTTACAGATAAATCCTCAAGTTAGTCTAGCTAGTTAAGGTTTTAGTAAGATCATGGTGTAATAGCCGGTGTTGCGTAGACAAAAGATTACCATTTTGAAATTTCCACCTCCCCGTGAACCACGGCGTGTGCGACATTGGCTTACAATGGTATCTGAACCTATAAAACCATAACTAGCTAGTAGCAAAGTGTTAGAAATTCGATCGCCGGAAAAATCGCAAATATGCGTCAAAATTGCACAGTTTCTGTCGATTTTCAAAACTGGTCCAAAATTGTTTTCAGGACCTTAAAAATGCGTGCAGGCTTTTTGTAAGACACCCAAGAAAAAACGAGATCGTAACTCGGTTAGTCTGCCGCGGAAGCGCGGTGAAACCATGCGTTTCACCGCGGATCCGCTGCCGAGTCAACTCGTTTTTCCTGTAGTTTTTCTATCTTGGTGTTTTGTGATTTTTATGATATTTTGTTTCTACCCAGAATCTTTTGTGTACTGTGTTGTACTTGGGGTAGATTCAAATGTGGCAATCGATCGAAATTCTAAGTACTTTAGCTAATCGGATCTTCTGTGTGTAATATATGTGTTTGGAAACGGCGACTAATTGCTATACGTCGATTAGTCGAGGTTGCACATATCTGTGATGGTTTGTGTATATGAACTTGTTGGATCATCGTGGATGAATAGCCGGGGATGTGAGATGAGGGTTTTCATTCTTTCATTCGATGTAAATTTGTAAGGTGATGTAATATTATTTTTTGCGGGGCACATCCGGATTGAGGTTGTAGCCACCGTTGTATTATTTCTTTTACTGTTTTTGCTCCTATGATAGACCCAAGATGGGGTGCACAAACTACCGGGTACTCTGAAGTGTCGAGTGGCCTACTCACTTTGTTAAGGGAGGTTGCTTCACTTCGGGTATTTGGCGGGTAGTTTGCCGCAACCGTAGGGGTCTAGGGTGGGGTTTGGCTATTCATCACGACCGTGGAATCCATCTTTCGTTACAGGCTCAAACGAAACGGGAAATTCCTAGTATATCCATTGTGTTCATCTGTGATCTAGAATGCCTATCATTGCATCTGATGAATGGATATTATTATATATGTATTATATAATAGACGTTGCTTATGGTTTGCATCCACGCTAGTCCAGCCCCCGCTCTGTCGTTAGTTAAGTAACCTAACGGGTGATGACGGGGCCCCGTGGCGAATGCGGATGGCATAAGCGTACGTTGTATTTTCGTTGTTTTCTGCAATGGTAGGTTGAATGATGGGACTGCATTACATTAATGCAAAGCAAACAAACCAAAGCTGAATCGTTAGAACAAATTTTAAAACCACTCGGTTACTTTAAAACAGCAAACTTTTAAATGTGGAGCTTAAACCACTCCTTTTAAAAGCTATCAGGTTCCTTCAATTATATCAAGTTCACTACGTTCACGGTTTCGCCAAAACCATTCGTAGCCCTCCGTCATTTCATATGAATAGTCTATAGTATTCAAGCTATATTTGTTGGCCTTCGTCAAGGCATAGTGATTGGTAGCTGCCGGGTGTTCATATATAGCATAGATAGATGCGTTGGTTTGGGACAGTCGTATTACCTTGTTGGCCTTCGTCAAGGGTATATATGGATGGGTTCAAATTAACCTGGGCAATGATGGGTAAAGCTTGACATGTGACTTATGATTTGTTGGCCTTCGTCAAGGTCATAAGAGCATGGGGCAAAAATCCACATCGGAGTTTCTAAGGAAATTGAAACTTGCTAATGCTGCATACCATTTGGAGTGTGATAATGTTGGTAGGATTCCTTCAGGGCTATCACATAATGATATTTGGATCTCGATCCTACTGTGAGTATCCGCTACTCCTCGGGACATTCTTCACTTAACGATCAATGCTATAAACCAAGTAGGTGTCGAGAACAGTGTTAGCGAGGCTATGCCTCAAGGGAAAAGAGGTTATTTAATTAAGAAACTTCGCGAAAGCGTCGTAAAACCTCTCTCGAAGTACTTACACTAGCCTGGTTGAACGGTTAACCAAGTATTGTATGGTGAGATTAATCCTGACTAATTCTTCTTTTATGCTTTGAGAAAGGATTCGAGAAACAGTGGGAGTCATCCTGTTTATATAAATTAAAAACCAATCTAAATTTGCAAGAGCATCATGCTAAGTGTTTTCTTCTCTCTCTCCTGCAGCGACCCCGTGACTAGACATAAGTTACATCTAGATAATAAAATGACTGAATCTGACTATAATGACTAGCAAAGGTCTGTCCAGATGTCCATTGCCTACGGTGGGACACCTCATTACTACTCAAGCCCCTACCGTCCCAGGTCCAGTTTCCACCGTCACAGATATTGATGTCCATAAGACAAAGGAAAAGGATAGTGCGAATGCCAAGTGCCTCGTGTTGGCCTAAGTAAATGGTGTAAACCAGAGACAGCACAAGATATGGTACCTCGAAGGAATTTCTTCAAGCGAGGTTGGATATCGGGTCAACTGTAGGGGACAACGTCCTTACGATAACTAGCCATATTGATGAAATCACGGACCTGGAGACCACATTGGGAAACAGGTCATATGCTGACTTATTTCTACAGTCTCTACCATCTACTTTTGCCCAGGGGAAGAAAGTTATACTTCCAGTTGAGTGCACCCTGAAAGAAACCAGGGTGACACCCACTCAGCTTATTGGGAAATCTTCCTCTGCTGCATCCAAGGCGAAAGCAAAGGGTGAGAATAAAAAAACCTCCAAAAAGCTAATATGCGGTGTTAGTAAGGTAGAAGGACGGGGAAGGACAAAAGTTTCTGGGATAACAGTAGGGAAGGAAGGATATTCCTATTGTCATGGGAAAGGGCATTGGCAGAGGAATTAAAGGGCTTTGAAAGCCAAAATCCAGGATCCGAAGGATGTTGTAGCTTCGACTTCGGGTGTGTTTGTAATAGAAAACTGTATGTCAATTAACTCTACTTCCTGGGTACTAGATACCGGATCAGGATCTCATATATGTAATTCATTACAGGCTTTGAGAAACCGTAGAGTTATCAGGTTAGGTGATATGACTCTCAGGGTTGCTAACGGAATGAGCGTGGACGCTGAATCCATAGGGGAATATCACCTTGGATTGACAAGTGGGCAGATATTGATTCTACGTAACTGTTTGTATGTACCTAGTCTAGCTTGTAATATCATATCTGTATCCTTACTTTCTAAGGAAGGATATGATTTTACATTTGTAAGCGATGTGGTCCACATCCACCTAAATCATACTTTGATTGGGTCAGGTACATTAGATAACGGTATATATGTATTAAATCAAGCTCAGGTTTTCAGTGTCCAGAACACACTTAAAAGAAAGTCTACGGAATTAAATTAGGCTTTCTTATGGCATTATAGACTGGGTCATATCAATGAAACACGATTGACGAAGCTACATAGAGAGGGATATTTCGATCCGTTCGAATATCGGTCTTATGCAACTTGTCAATCTTGTCTTATGGGAAAGATGACAAAGACTCCGTTTACTAGACATGGAGTAAGTGCGAGCGAGCTCATGGGACTCATACACAACAATATGTGTGGTCCAATGTCTACACATGCACGAAGTGGTTATTCCTATTTCATTACTTTTACGGATGATTTCTCTAGGTATGTCTTCTTGATGAAGTATAAATCTGAGGCCTTTAAGAAATTTCGGGAATACAAGAATGAAGTGGAAAAACAAATAGGAAAAAGTATCAAGACACTGAGATCTGATTGAGGTGGTGAATACTTGAGTGTCGAGTTTGTGGATTATTTAAAAGAGAATGGAATTCTCTCTCAGCTTACTCCTCCATACACGCCACAACACAATAGTGTATCGGAAAGGCGGAATCGAACCCTATTGGATATGGTTCGTTCCATGATGAGTAACGCTGAGTTGCCGCGATCCTTCTGGGGTTATGCACTAGAATCAGCTGCATATCTTCTGAATAAGGTTCCTACCAAGACAGTGCCTACCACACCATATCAGATGTGGAATTGGAAGAAACCCTATCTTAAGTACCTTAAGACATGGGGATGTCCATCTTTTGTTAAAAAGTAGCATGCGGACAAACTCGAGGCACGCTCGGTACTGTGTAAGTTTGTGGGATACCCAAAGAACTCCAGAGGGTATTATTTCTATTGCGCAGAGAAACAGAAGGTCTTTGTTTCTCGTCATGCCCACTTCTTGGAATCTGAATTTGTAGAAAATCAGAAAAGTGGAAGCGCAATAGAACTGAAAGAAATTCCAGAACCACAAGCTATTACTAAAAGCTTGGTAGAACCAGAGGTTTCAGGAGAACCAGACATTCCAGCACCACTCCGCAGAAATAGTAGGTAGTCTCATCCGCCCGAGAGATACTACGGTTTTCTTATAGACGGGGATCGAGAAGATTGCATCATTGACAATGATGAGCCTACTAGCTTCCAGCAAGCCATTCAGACTAGCGAATCAGTAAAATGGCTGGATGCAATGCGGACCGAGATGGAGTCCATGTACACCAACAAAGTTTGGACTTAGGACATTGCTCTAGAAGGGGTAAAACCCGTAGGCTGCAAATAGATCTTCAGAAAGAAGATTGGTGTAGATGGACAGGTTGAAACCTATAAGGCTAGACTTGTTGCAAATGGTTATCGTCAAAGACCTGGTTTGGACTATGATGAAACCTTTTCTCCAATGGCTATGCTCACATCCATTCGAAACCTTCTTGGCATTGCTGCCTTCCACAGTTATGAGATCTGGCAGATGGACGTAAAGACGGCTTTTCTAAATGGAAATTTGGAAGAGTGCATCTATATGGATCAGCCAGAGGGTTTCATTCAGAGTGGGAGCAGCGGGAAAGTGTGTAAGTTGCTTAAGTCCATTTATGGACTAAAGCAGGCATCACGGAGATGGAACATCTGTTTTGATGATACAGTCAAAGAATTCGACTTTATCAAAAATCAAGATGAACCATGCATTTATAGTAAGATTGTAGAGAAAACCGTAGTATTCTTCGTCTTTTACATGGATGGCATTCTCTTGATAGGAAATGACATTCCTATGCTACAATCAGTCAAAGGATTCTTGTCACAGAGGTTCTCCATGAAGGACCTGGGTGATGCCTCCTACATTCTGGGGATCCAGATCTATCGTGATAGATCTAAACGGATAGTAGGAGTTTCACAGTCAACGTACATTGACACCATACTGAAAAGATTCTGTATGGAAGATTCTAAGCACGGTAATATACCGGCTTGTCACGGAGTCACCCTCTCCAAAGAGATGTCTCCAAAGACTGATTTGGAAAGGGATCGCATATCAACTATACCCTACGCATCTGCGGTAGGCTCTATAATGTATGCGATGTTGTGTACCAGACCAGATGTAGCATACGCATTAAGCGTTGTAAGCCGATATCAGTCAAACCCAGGGGAGAAGCACTGGATAGCAGTAAAGAACATTCTCAAGTACCTGAGAAGGACTAAGGATATGTTCTTGGTGTATGGCAGAAAAGACCTCCAGATCGAGGCCTTTGCTGACTCCAGCTTCTAGAGTGACAAGGACGACTCCAAGTCTATATCGGGTTATGTCTTTACCCTAAATGGAGGGGCGGTCTGTTGGAAGAGCTCCAAGAAGGACACCGTTGCAGACTCGACGATGGAAGCGGAGTACATTGCTACTTGCGATGCCGCAAAAGAAGCTGTCTGGATGAAGAAGTTCCTCACAGAACTTCAGGTGATTCCAACCATTGTTGATCCAATACCACTATATTGTGACAACAACGGCGCTATAGCTTTAGCGAAGGAACCCAGGTCGCATCAGAAGTCCAGACACATTTTGAGGCGGTACCACCTGATCAGGGAGATCGTAGATCGCCGAGAGATCGAGGTGAAGAGAGTAGATACGGAGAGTAACACAGTAGATCCACTCACGAAGGCCATCGCTCAGACAAAGTTCGAGCGGCTGATCGAGATGATAGGTCTACGATAAGCCAGTACATGGCCATAGTGCAAGTGAGAGATTGTTAGTTTATATGCCCTAGAGGCCATTATTGTATCATACTGGTTTATATATTACTTAATGGAAGCTTGGGATATTTACAGTTGTATAGACAGTCTTGCTCGAAATAGTAGTATGCTACTTGGTTTGTTTCTACTTCAATATGTGCATGTGTTTCATTTAACATATCGCTTATACATATTAGTAGAGCGCTTCGGATCTTTGCTTGATTACCAGCGTTGTGATGGCAGTCACACTAGTAGGGGGCTGGGTAATCTACAAGCACATCCTTATACAGGTCCCTGGTCGTAGGATTATCGAGACGGGGCATCGATACTCCGAAATAGACTAGTGTATACGCTTCTCATCCCAGCAGGGGAGATGGTCTGTCCCACAGCCATTAGTATGTCGTACTGGAGATAGTATGCAGGTGCTCGTTAGGTTACGAGTACACTAGACAGGACTCGTCAGGAACTGTTGGTTGGTATTATACCTATCGTCGGGTAGCAGTTCCCAGGTGACATGAGTACAGCTTAGTCCGTCGACTTGACACTGCTACTTCGCCCGAGTGTGTTCCCACTGTACTTTGATTAATACCCTACCACGGCTCAAAGGAGTCGTGCAAACAGGTAGTAGTCGGGTGCAGTCCCAAAGCACTTGGAGGCAGTGGCGGTTAGACAGGATTCGTCTCTCCCGGTATATGGGGTTGATATCGTGCAGTGTTCGGAGAGCCATTACACAAAGTCCCTGGCCAGGGCAAGTGAGATTTACTGGTAGGTATTCTAGTAGTTTCTCAGGGTGTTTTGAGCTACACTCTTGCATGACTTATTGCGCTATTAGGGTCTGATGATTACCGCCACCCTAAGCCCGATATGCGATACTCTTACATGAACAAACCGGAATGTTCGGAGATTGTCACATTCAGGCTCAGTAGGAGTTCGGAAGGGTTTTCCGCATCGGCCTTCTTATCGATATCTACCTGGGGACCGTTACGTACAGCGAGTACCGCTTGCGGCCTGTGGTTAAACCCACTTCCAGCATAGTGCCGAGTCTTTAGAGTCCCACACAGAGGGTTTCCCTACTTCAGGCAATTGATGTAGACGTCGTATGGTTTTACGATATGGGCTTCAATCACGTACGTGTACTTGTACACTGATGATGATCAGGCAGACAGTACTAGTGGGCTTTGGTTTAAGCCGGATCCTAATATTATATTATTGGATTGTTATCGTCTCAAGGTATCCGTGTTTTTCAGAATGCGGAAACGAGTATGTATATACGCTATGAGGGACATTCTTGTAATTTGTCAAGGTATGCTTCTAGAATGTGCCACATCATTATTGGATTTATCCATTTTGTTAAATAGATTAATGATATGGAAATGGAGGAGACATGCTTGGCATGGTGGAGGGAATGGCATTGTATATTTTATTAGATTGGGATCACTATTAAGGCATTAGTGCTTATTTTATTGTTTTTCTTGCCATGGCTCCATAAGTGAGATGAAGGATTATATATGTGAGCCATTCTCTACACTTGGTTTTTTGATGCTTGATTTTCTTCACTTCAGATTTCTTGAGTTGCTCTCCTCTCTTGAGCTCTCTAGGTCTCCTCCATCATCTTCTTCCTCAGTGCTAAACCCTATCATTCATATGTGTTGTGAGCCAAGGGTTTAGTGAGACAAACAATCTATTAACACATTCTATATCTCCTAGGCTAGTTTGCTTAGCAAACTTTCTATCCTAGTTACCTCACTTGGAGGTTGAAGCTTTGAGCACAAACCTTCGCGGTGGATCATCTTTGACAAGAGAAGACCGATGGACCAAGCTTGATCCGATCACCGAGGAGCCTTAGAGAGAACCACTAGAAGACCCGAAGGACTTGATCTACATGGTATAAGAATCTACCATATTAGATAAATCCTCAAGTTAGTCTAGCTAGTTAAGGCTTTAGTAAATCATGGTGTAATAGCCGGTGTTGCGTAGTCAAAAGATTACCGTTTTTGAAATTTTCGCCTCCCCGCGAACAGCGGGGTCCGCAACATTGGCTTACACGATCTCCCGACGATCAACTATCTCCCGGATCAGTGATACCGCCTAAGAATATGTCTGGATCTCTGATGGGACCGGGGTTCCTTGGCCAAAGCCACAGCTCCATTGTTATCACAATACACAGGTATTGGATGCTCAATGGATGGAACCACACCAAGTTCAGCTATGAATTTCTTCATTCAGACAACCTCTTTGCCAACATCGTTGGCAGCGATGTATTCAGCCTCCATCGTCGAGTCTTCTACGGTATCTTGCTTGGAACTCTTCAAACATACCGCCCCTCCATTGAGGGTAAAGACAAAACCCGAGATCAACTTACTGTCGTCCTTATCACTCTGGAAGCTTGAATCGGTATAGGACTCCACCTGGAGTTCACCGTTACCATACGCCAAGAACATTTCTTTAGTCCTTCTCAAGTACTTAAGAATGTTCTTCACAGCTGTCCAGTGTTCCTTCGCAGGATCTGATTGATACCTACTCACTACACCTAGTGAGTATGCTACATCTGGTCTGGTACATAATATCGCATGCATGATTGACCCGGCTGCCGAAGCATAGGGTATCCTTTACATGTGAGCCCTCTCTAAATAAATCTTGGAAGATATCTCTTTAGAGAGAGTGATTCCTGAGCAAGCGGGTAAATTACCACGCTTAGAATCTTCCATACTAAACATTTTTAGTATGGTGTCTATGTACCTGAATTAGGACAATCCCAACATCCGTTTAGATCTATCTCTATAGATCTTGATCCCCAGGATGTAGGAGGCATCACCAAGATCTTTCATGGAGAACTTATGTGATAAGAAGAGATTGACCGAGTGTAGCATAGGAATATCGTTTCCTATCAAGAGTATGTCATCCACGTACAATACGAGGATGAAAGCCTTACTCTCTACAACCTTCTTGTATATACAAGGTTCATCTACGTTTTTTATGAAGTCAAACTCTTTGACAGCTTCATCGAAAAAGATGTTCCTGCTCCGCGATACTTTCTTTAATCCGTAGATTGATTTAAGCAGCTTGCACACGCTTCCGCTGCTCCCACTAACCATGAAGCCCTCTAGCTGTATCATGTACACGCTCTCTTCTAAATCACCATTTAGAAAAGCGGTCTTGACGTCCATCTGCCAGATTTCGTAGTCATGGTATGCAGCAATAGCAAGTAGGAGCCTGATGGACTTAAGCATAGCCACTGGAGAAAAGGTTTCATCTTAGTCGACACCTGGTCGTTGACGAAAACCTTTTTCTATAAGTCTAGCTTTAAAAGTCTCAACTTTTCTATCTACACCAATTTTCTTCTTAAAGATCCACTTGCTCCCGATAGGTTTTACCCTTTTAGGAGCAACATCCAAAGTCCATACTTTGTTGGTGTATATGGATTCCATCTCGGATCGCATAGCATCCAGCCATTTCACAGAGTCTCCACTTATGGTGGCCTGCTCGAAACTAGTTGGGTCATCATCTTCCATGATGCAATCCTCGCTCCTGCCGTCTACGAAAAAACCGTAGTATCTCTCAGGTGGATGAGGAACCCTACAAGATCTGTGGAGTGGCTGGGTTTGTCGGGGATTATTGAACCCTCTGGTTCTACCAAATTGTCAGTGATAGTTTGTGTAGCTGGAACTTCTTCCAGTTCTACCTCATTGTCACTAATTTCTTTCACAAGAAATTCCTTTTCTAAAAAGGTGGCATATTGAGAAACAAACACCTTTTGTTCCTCAGTGTGGAAGAAGATATATCCTTGTGATTTCTTTGGAAATCCTATAAACTTACACAGAACTGACCTTGCCACGAGCTTGTCCGGATTTTGCTTTTTGACATAGGCCGGACAACCCCTTATCTTAAATCATTTAAGATACGGTCTCTTTCCACTCCATATCTCATATGGTGTTTTAGGCACAGATTTTGATGGAACTTGATTCAATAGGTATGTGGTTGTCTCAAGCACATAACCCCAAAAAGAAATAGGTAACTCAGCAGTACTCATCATAGAGCGCACCATATCTAATAAGGTGCGATTCCTCCGCTCCGATACTCCGTTGTGCTGTGGCGTATACAGAGGAGTAAGCTGAGAGAGAATCTCATTCTCTTTTAAATAATCCAGGAACTCCGTGCTTAAGTATTTTCCTCCCCGATTAGATCGAAGGATTTTAATACTTTTACCCATTTGGTTCTCTACTTCGCACTTATATTCCTTAAATTTCTCAAAAGCTTCAGACTTATGTTTCAACAAGAACACGTGTCCGAATCTTAAGAGATCATCGGGGAATGTAATAAAGTACAAGGAACCATTCCTGGCATGAGTAGACATAGGACCACATGCATCACTATGTATCAGTCCCAAGAGTTCAGTAGCTTTTTCTCCGTGTCCAGTAAATGGAGTTTTGGTCATCTTAGCTTTGAGACATGACTGGCAAGTTTCATAAGATGTAAATTCGAATGAATTCAAATATCCATCTTTATGTAGCTTAGCCAGTCTTGTCGCATTGATATGACCTAGTCTACAGTGCCACAAAAAGGATTTGTTCATTTCTGAATTCTTCCTCTTGTGTGTGTTCTGTATGTTCAGAACTGTACTTTGATTTAGAACGTATATACCGTTACACAACGTTCCAAACCCAATCAACACTTGATTTTGGAAAATGTTCATAACATTATCCTCTAATGTGAGATTATATCCTTCTTCAGTTAGCAAAGAAACCGATATAATATTGCACATCATGTTTGGCACATAGTAATAGTCATTCAGAACCAATATATTACCAGTTGGTAATACAAGGTGATATTCGCCAACTGCTTTGGCTGCAACAATTGCTCCATTCCCTACTTGTAGAAACTTATCACCCTTTCCCAGTTCTCTACCTCTCTTTAGCCCATGTAACAAATTACATACGTGGGATCCTGATCCGGTATCCAATACCCAGGACGTAGAGCAAACTGAGAAACAGTTCTCGATAATGAACACACCCGAAAAGATGCATCAGTATGCTCGTTCTTCATTCGGGTGGCGTGGGAATCCTGGTATTCCCCTATTCTTTGCTTAGACTTATGATTGTCATATGATAGAGAGGAACCTAGCCTAGTATAATTGTTAGTTATATGTATGCCCTAGAGGCCATTACTGTACATATGATGTATATTGTAATGGATGCTTGGACATATATAGGGAGGACTTTCTTGCTCGACATGATAGTATGCTATCTGGATGTACTTTATCTTAACATGTACTCTGATTGTCTCTATATTACATATTTATAAAGCCCTTAGGATATGTACTCGACAACTGCGACTATAATGAGATCATACTAGTGGGGCCACGGTAGTCGATGAGTACATCCTATAACTGTTCCTAGTCGAGGGTGTATCGAGACAGGGCATCGATACACCAGAGTAGACTAGCGTATACGCATCTTGACCCATATGATGGGTGATGGATGATCCCATATCCATCGGTGTTTGACATCAAGGATGGTGTACGGGTGCTCAGTAGAGACTGGATACACTGGACGGACTCGCCGACAACTCCCAGATGGTATTATACCTCACGTCAGATGGCAGTTCTCCGGTGACACTGGTACAGAGTAGTCTGTTGACCTGAGATTGTCATAGAGTCTTGTGTTATTCCTACTGTGCTTTGATTTCCATCATACCACGTACAAGAGGGCGCGCAAAAAGGTTGCTTTTGGGTACAATCCCTAATCACATGGAGGCAATGAGCGATAGAAGGGGATTCGTCTCTCCCGGTATAGGGAGTTGATGTTGCGCTGTGTTCGATTGGCTATAACTGGAAATCCTTGGCCAGGATTGCTGAGATTTACTAGTAAGTGTTATCAGTAGTTTCTCGAACTGTTATAGACCTCATATCGACATGACTTATCGAGCTACTGGGGTCTGACGTTTACCACCCCTAGGCGAGATATGCGACATATCAGACTACGAGACCGAACTGTACGGGAGTGTTACTGATTGGATTCGCAGGAGAATGTACAGTCTTTCTTGTTGATCTTCTGATCGCTCAATACCTGGGTGGTAGTTACGTTTAGCTGACCGCTTGCGGCTTGTAGGTGTTTGATATGATCATCACCTACTGCCGGCGTATTGACGATTCTTTAGAGTTATACACAGAGGTTTCTTGACTCAGGCAAAACGGAGTAGGGGCACATATGTGATATGTGCAGGACCGAGGATAATGCGATATGTGATACCGTATTCTATTCTCGCGATATTTGATATCAGCCGGGTCATCGGATCAAGTGTTGATTCGATGAATCGGTAAAATGAGATATTAGTCGGTTGTATGCGATATAGCCGGATTGTCGGATCAAGTGTTGATTCGATAATTTTATGTATAATAATATATATGATATACTAAATTACATTAACTAATATTAGCTCACTAAAAGATTCTTTTTCTCACTCCGGTAATACATTGATATATATGCGATATATGTTAATTGAATTATTTTATTTTGTTACAATAAATATTATATATGTGATATATAATATTGTAACATGATATGATTACTAATGCAACATGATTAGTGGAGGACCGGATCTACAAAGGTTGTAATCCCTCTCACTTAGTGTTAAAGTGTTTAACATGCTTGTTTTCGCCTAATCTCTTGTTTAAAGATCCGGCTTTGGATTGTTCGGCGCGGCCGAATTTTAAATAGGGCATGGTTGATGCCTCGTAGACCCTTGTTAGAGTGCCCAGCATCCCTACAGTGGTATCAGAGCCAAGCTAGAGCTATAGGAGAAGTCTAGGCGAAATTTAAAGTCCGATCGAACTCCGAATACCCGGTTTAGACCCCTCTCTGGATTTTTTCTAAAAATATGATTTTTTCTGCAATAAAAATACTCAGAAAAACAAGCAGGAGAATATACGAATTACTGGGAAGTACGGTCTCCTAAATCGGTCACGTGACCGCGGAACCGCGGCCAAACCACGCACGTGGCCGCGGTTCCGCGGCGGAACAATGATTATGGGGCCCACTACTTCACAGTAACTTTTCTGGGTTCTTTTGCAGTCTTCTGGGAATTTTTAATTCCACTCAAGTGTTTAGTTTTTTGGGTTGTATTGGGGACTCGTTAATTCGATCGGATAATTTAACTTCGTTTAAGTTTTTCCGGATAATTTTAGAAACTGTTAAAAAGTTCGAACGGATATCAATAACTCACTTTTTCCCCTGTCGGAAAATTTTTCAATAGTTGGATTTTTCCGTAGTTTAAGAATATTCTAAGTCGTGCAAGTAACACGGTGGACCCTATAGAAGACAACAAACCTTAACTCGATTATGTGACCATCTTGAACTGCCTCTAAACCTTAGGGTTTGGGGCAGTACGGCGTTGCCACATGTGAGGCGTTGGCTTGACCCTTCTACGGCTGGACCATCGGTACTGTGGCATGTGATGGATATTTTTTGAACTCCGCTCAAGTGTTGAGCTATTTGGGAAATCTTGGGTGTTTGATTATTCGATCGAAAAGTTTAACACTGTCTTTTTATCTGGAATGTGATACAATATTTGGAATCCACATGTAGTTATGAGATAACTAATTTGAATGTTATAAATCTAGCAGTTCAGTCTCAAATGATCGGTTGCCACAGAATTTTGATGTGATCAAAAGTCCGTTGCAATCACGTAGCGTACGCGGATACTCGCCGGGTAAACTTAATAGACAGCCATGCCCCATAGCTCCGAACAAGTGCCTGTAGGAGAACCCCGTCGCCAAAAGCATCCGTTCGGGTGCTCGCGGCAGCAGTGTTCCGCCTTAGTGCACTTCGTCGATGGCATCCGGGGGTGCGGCCGTCTACTAAAGTTTGCGACGAGAATTCGATCAGGTTGTCGGGAATCTTGTTGAATTGCCCGACTTGATATTGAAAAGAGTTTTTGATAATGAGACTATAATGCAGGGTTTATAATTGTTAGGCATGCGATGTTTAAGGAATTCATTTGGTTAGGCATGCGATGTCTAAGGAAGTTGCGGATTCCAACTGTTGTAGTTTTACACTTTCTTTTCTGTGACCGTAGGCGTAGTATGTGGTGTATCGCCGGCTTCGTTGCTATACATCAACGAAAATCGGGATACGCATACTTGCTTACGTTGATGATATGAGATATTATGTGTTGCTGTGATATGTTGTATTGGATCGTCGCGTTTGAATAGCCGGGGGTTCTATGTGAGATGAGAGTTTTTCTTTTTCATTCATGTAAAATTCATTTGTATGTAATGTTCTTTTATTGGGGCACTTCCGGGCTGAGGATGATGTTACCATTGTATATTATTTACTCTTCCGTATTAGGTAGACCCAAGGCGGGGAGCACAAGTAACCGGGTTCCGGGGTCCAGTGGGAGACCATCTCGAGGAGTCGAGACCGGGTCTCCTAACCCTAGAATTAGCAGTGTTGCTTGCCGCTCTCATAGGGGTCTAGGGATGTGGGTTTGGCTATTCATCGCGACCGTGGAATCCGTGTTTTATACAGGCTCGTATTAAAACACGGGCGTCCTAGTATATCCAATATTTCATATATGTTCTTCTGCTGCAATGTTCTGTGATGAGATCATATTACTGCCTGAGACTGTAAGGTTAGTATAGCACCCTATGAAAAGTTATGAAGCATCACATGACCCAAAGTTTTAATTTTTAAGGTGCTAAACTAACATGCAAAGGATAGATCCTAGAAAATTAGGGTTTACTATACTTAAAGCTAACAAAAATTAGGGTTTGAAGGCTACAACCTTTGTAGCTCCCGTTTTTGCTTCGCTCCTTAGGCTCTTTAGTGTTGAAACGAGGTCCTCTTGAACTCCCCTTGTGTCCACGATGATCCACCGCGGAGATATCCGTCCAAGCTCGCTACTTCGTCAAACCGAAGATAACACTCTAAACGAAACGGCTAAGCTTGTGTAGAATGTTGTTGTGGCTTTGGATCTCACTTCAAAAACCTTTCCTTTGTTGTGTTTCACTCACTAGAAAAGAACTAGAGAGAAGAAGATGAAGGAGGATGAAAATGGTGGCTTTTTCTTTCAAGAGATAAAATGATAACCATAAGGTTAACTTGCAAAAGAAAATAAATATCACTATATATATTTAATCCTTCATGACTCTAACCATGATTAAATGATGTATGATTAATTTAATTTGGGTTTAGAATGATAAAGGAAAAGATAACCATGGTTTAGTGGTGGGTGAGAATGGTTAGGTTAAAAGAAGCATGTAGAAACTAGCATAATTATCCTTTCCTTTTCATTTTCTTTTAAAACCAAAATTAAATAATTATCCATAGTTTAATCTATGGTGTGAGGCTTATATTGCCACCATTTCCATATATAAACAACCATGATGGTTTGATGTATGTATGTGTACATGTATGCACATCTTCATGTGCATGAAACTAGAAAAGAAAAATAGAAACACATGCATGCATGCATACATCCATCAAACCCTAGAAAGGTTTTGAGTGAGATAACTTATGGTTAAATGATAAATCAACACTTGATTTATCAATCCGGTCATATCTCATACGACCCCACCAAAAGCAATTCACCCGATCAATGTTCGGTATCATATACGCATATTTCAATCGGGTGCATGCGCATATCGCATATGCGCACCACAACGTTTCGCCTGGACTGGGTAACTCCTCTGTGGGACTCTAAGACTCGTCAATACGCCGGCAGAGGGTAATGATCATATCAAGTGCCCTCAGGCCGCAAGCGGTCAGCTAAACGTAACGGCCACCCGGGTATTGAGCGATCAGAAGACAACAAGCGAACCTGCTACAACTCCGTCGAACCATCCGGCAACACTATCGTACAGTCCGGTCTCTTCGTCAGATATGCTGCATATCGAGCCTAGGGATGGTCACGTCGACCCCAATAACTCAATAAGTCGTGTCGGTGAATGGTCTATAACAGATCGAGAAATTACTGATAACACTTATCAGCAAATCTCAGCAGCCCTGGCCAGGGACTTGCTGTTATAACCAGTCGAGCACAGCACAGCATCAACTCCCAATACCGGGAGAGACGAAACCCCTCCTATCGCTCATCGTCTTCGTATGTCTCGGGACTGTACCCAACGGCCACCTGTTTGCACGACTCAGTAGAGCCGTGGTAGGGTGGCAATCAAAGTACAGTGGGAGAACACACAAGACTCCATGACGATCTCGGGTCTACAGACTAACCTGTACCAGTGTCACCTGAGAACTGCTATCCGACGATAGATATAATTCCATATAGGAGTTCTCGGCGAGTCCGTCCAGTGTACCCAGTCACCACTGAGCACCCGTATATGATCTTGATGTCAAACATCGATGAATGTGGGAACATCCATCGCCCATCACATGGGTCTAGTATCATATACGCTAGTCTACTCTGGTATATCGATGCCCCGTCTCGATACACCTCCGTCTAGGGACATTTCAAGATATGCTTATAGACTACAGATGTCCCACTAGTATGATCTCCATCATAATCAGAGTAGTCAAGCCGATATCCTTAGGGCTTTATCAGCATGTATGAATGAATAGAAGCATGATCAAATAAACATGTCAGATAAAGAATAACCAGATAGCATACTATCATGTCGAGCAAGAATGCAAACTGAATATATATATACATGTATAGATACATCCACTATCACATAATGGCCTCTAGGGCATACATATATCCAACAATCTCCCACTTGCACTAAGGCCAGTTATTGGCGTATCTCATACCCAACATCTCAAAAAGTCGCTCATGCTGCGGCTGAGGGAGAGCCTTGGTGAATGGATCCGCGGCGTTGTTCTTTGTGTCTACTCTCTTAATCTCGATCTCGCGGCGATCTACAATCTCCCGGATCAAATGAAAGCGCCTCAGGATATGTCTGGACCGTTGATGGGATCTGGGCTCCTTGGCTAACGCCATTGCCCCATTATTGTCACAATACAAAGGTATTGGATCAATAATGGTTGGAACTACACCTAGCTCCGAGATGAACTTCTTCATCCAGACGGCTTCCTTGGCGGCATCATTTGCAGCAATGTACTCAGCTTCCATCGTAGAGTCTGCAACGGTATCCTGTTTGGAACTCTTCCAACTTACCGCCCCTCCATTGAGGGTAAATACAAACCCTGAGATAGATTTGCTGTCATCCTTATCGCTCTGGAAGCTCGAATCGGTAAAGGCCTCCATTTGGAGATCTTTATTACCATACACCAAGAACAATTCTTTAGTCCTTCGTAAGTACTTAAGAATGTTCTTCACAGCTGTCCAGTGGTTCTCCCCTGGGTTGGATTGATACCTGCTTACAACACTAAGTGCATAAGCTACATCTGGGCGTGTACATAACATCGCATACATTATAGACCCTACTGCCGAAGCATAAGGTATAATGCTCATGCGAGCTCTCTCTTCATCGGTCTTTGGACAAGAATCCTTGGAGAGAGTGACTCCATGGCAAGCGGGTAAGGCACCCCGCTTGGAGTCTTCCATACTAAACCTCTTTAGGATGGTGTTGATGTACCTGGTTTGGGACAGTCCCAATAACTTTTTGGATCTATCTCTATAGATCCTTATGCCCAGGATGTATGTGGCATCACCCAGGTCCTTCATGGAGAACCTCAGTGATAAGAATGATTTGACCGACTGTAGCATAGGAATATCATTTCCTATCAGAAGAATGTCATCCACGTATAATACGAGGAATGTGACAGCTCTTCCTACAGCCTTCCTATAAACACAAGGTTCATCTGGATTTTTGATGAAATCAAACTCTTTGATAACATCATCGAAACAGATGTTCCAACTCCGAGATGCCTGCTTTAACCCATATATGGATTTAAGCAATCTACATGCTTTCTCGCTGCTCCCACTGTCAATGAAGCCCTCTGGCTGATCCATATAAACACATTCTTCTAAATCTCCATTTAGAAATGCTGTTTTAACGTCCATCTGCCAGATTTCATAGTCGTAGTGAGCAGCAATAGCAAGTAGGATCCGAATAGATTTAAGCATGGCTACGGGCGAAAAAGTTTCGTCATAGTCCAAACCTGGTCTTTGACGAAAACCTTTCGCCACAAGTCTTGCCTTATAGGTCTCTACCTGCCCATCCACACCAATATTTCTTTTAAAGATCCATTTGCACCCTACAGGTTTTACCCCAGGGGGTACAACGTCCAAAGTCCATACTTTGTTGGTGTACATAGACTCCATTTCGGATCTCATGGCATCCAGCCACTTCACAGAGTCACCACTCGTGATAGCTTGCTGAAAACTGGTAGGATCATCATCTTCCATGATACAGTCTTCTCTGTCACCATCAATGAGGAAACCGTAGTACCTCTCCTGTGGGCGAGAAGTCCTACCAGACCTACGGAGTGGCTGAGGTTCTTCAGTTTCTGTTGCAACAGCCGGTTCAACCAAATCGTCATTTGTAGTTTGTGTCTCCAGAACCTCTTCTAGATCTACTACCTTGCCATCATCTCTATCCGTGAAAAACTCTTTTGCCAAGAATGTGGCATACTGAGAAACAAACACTTTTTGTTCCTCTTTGTGGTAGAACAGATATCCATAAGAATTCTTTGGATATCCCACAAAGTTACACATGACTGACCGTGTCTCGAGTTTGCTCGGATTCTGCTTTTTAACATAGGCCGGGCAACCCCAAATCTTAATTCTTTTAAGAGATGGTCTCTTCCCATTCCATATCTCATATGGCGTGGTAGATACGGCTTTGGTTGGAACCCTGTTTAGCAGAAACGCTCCAGTCTCCAATGCATGCCCCCAAAACGAGACTGGTAACTCAGCGTCACTCATCATGGACCGGACCATATCTAATAGGGTCCTATTCCGTCGTTCTGACACACCGTTGTGCTGTGGTGTGTAAGGCGGAGTGAGCTGAGAGAGAATCCCATTCTCTTTTAGGAAGTTTGCAAATTCTGTACTGAGATACTCACCACCTCGATCTGATCGAAGCATCTTAATACTCAAGCCGGTTTGTTTTTCTACTTCTTGTTTATATTCAACGAACTTCTCGAAAGCGTCGGACTTGTGCTTTAATAAAAATACATGACCGAATCTTGAGAAATCATCGGTGAATGTAATGAAGTATGAAAAACCGCCTCTAGCCTGTGTAGACATAGGCCCACATACATCACTATGTATGAGGCCCAGGAGCCGAGTAGCTCTTTCTCCGTGTCCAGTAAACGGAGTTTTGGTCATTTTACCCTTGATACAAGACTGGCAAGTCGCATAGGATTTATATTCAAAAGAGTTTAAATATCCATCTTTATGTAACTTGTTTAGTCTTGTTTCGTTAATATGACCAAGTCTACAGTGCCAAAGAAAAGCTTCATTTAATTCTGAAAGTTTTCTTTTATTAGTGTGTTGTATACTGAAAACTGTGTGTTGATTTAGGACATATATTCCGTTATTAAGTGTACCATACCCAACCAACATTTGATTTAGGTGAATGTTCATAACATTGTTCTGCAACACAAAATTATATCCCTCATTGTCCAACAAAGATACGGATATTATATTACATAGCATATCAGGTACAAAATAACATGGATTCAAAATCAAAATACATCCAGACGGCAACCCCAAGTGATACTCTCCCACTGCGACTGTATGTACATTGGAACCATTTCCAACGCGGAGAGTATGGTCACCTGTCTTCAAAACCTTGCTATTTCTCAGCCCCTGCATAGAATTGCAAATGTGAGAACCTGAACCGGTATCCAATACCTAGGAAGCAGAGTTTATAGAAAAACAGTTTTCAGTCACAAACGCACCTGAAGCAGAAGCATCACCATGCTTCTTCTTGAGACTTAGGTACTCCGTGCAATTGCGCTTCCAATGTCCTGTCTTGTGGCAATGAAAACACTCGCCTTTCCCTGGGTCTCCAGCCGTGGACTTTCCCTTTCCCTTCACCTTTTTGACTCCGCCCTTAGGATTAGTGGGTTTCTTCTTTTTCTTTCCCTTGGCCTTAGCTTTTGGGCGAGAAGAAGAAGACTGTCCAATGGTCATAACGGGAGTCTTTGCTGACTTCATAGTGCTCTCTGCACTCCTTAACATATTAAGGAGTTCAGGGAGGTCCTTCTCCATGCCATGCATGTTGAAGTTCACTATGAACTGAGCAAAGGTGGATGGGAGGGACTGCAGAATAATATCTATATATTGTTCACTTTCCATTGTCCATCCAAGGTCCTCAAGCTCTTCTATAAGAGCTATCATCTTCAACACATGGTCTCCTACTGGTGTGCCAGGGGCCATTCGCATGTGAAACAGTTTCCTCGATGCTTCGTATCGTAATACGCGGGACTGTTCTGTAAGGTTAGTATAGCACCCAATGAAGAGTTTTGAAGCATCACATGACCCAAAGTTTTAAATTTTTAAGGTGCTAAACTAACATGCAAAGGATAGATCCTAGAAAATTAGGGTTTACTAATCTTAAAGCTAACAAAAGTTAGGGTTTGAAGGCTACAACCTTTGTAGCTCCCGTTTTTGCTTCACTCCTTAGGCTCTTTGGTGTTGAAACGAGGTCCTCTTGAACTCCCCTTGTGTCCACGATGATCCACCGCGGAGATATCCGTCCAAGCTCGCTACTTCGTCAAACCGAAGATAACACTCTAAACAAAACGGCTAAGCTTGTGTAGAATGTTGTTGTGGCTTTGGATCTCACTTCAAAAACCTTTCTTTTGTTGTGTTTCACTCACTAGAAAAGAACTAGAGAGAAGAAGATGAAGGAGGATGAAAATGGTGGCTTTTTCTTTCAAGAGATAAAAATGATAACCATTAGGTTAACTAGCAAAAGAAAATAAATATCACTATATATATTTAATCCTTCTTGACTCTAACCATGATTAAATGATGGATGATTAATTTAACTTGGGTTTAGAATGATAAAGGAAAAGATAACCATGGTTTAGTGGTGGGTGAGAATGGTTAGGTTAAAAGAAGCATGTAGAAACTAGCATAATTATCCTTTCCTTTTCATTTTCTTTTAAAACCAAAATTAAATAATTATCCATAGTTTAATCTATGGTGTGAGGCTTATATTGCCACCATTTCCATATATAAACAACCATGATGGTTTGATGTATGTATGTGTACATGTATGCACATCTTCATGTGCATGAAACTAGAAAAGAAAAATAGAAACACATGCATGCATGCATACATCCATCAAACCCTAGAAAGGTTTTGAGTGAGAAAACTAATGGTTAAATGACAAATCAACACTTGATTTATCAATCCGGTCATATCTCATATGAACCCACCAAAAGCAGTTCACCCGATCAATGTTCGGTATCATATACGCACATTTCAATCGGGTGTATGCGCATATCGCATATGCGCACCACAACGTTTCGCCTGGACTGGGTAACTCCTCTGTGGGACTCTAAGACTCGTCAATACGCCGGCAGAGGGTAATGATCATATCAAGTGCCCTCAAGCCGCAAGAGGTCAGCTAAACGTAACGGCCACCCGGGTATTGAGCGATCAGAAGACAACAAGCGAACCTGCTACAACTCCCGTCGAGCCATCCGGCAACACTACCGTACAGTCCGGTCTCTTCGTCAGATATGCTGCATATCGAGCCTAGGGATGGTCACGTCGACCCCAATAACTCAATAAGTCGTGTCGGTGAATGGTCTATAACAGATCGAGAAACTACTGATAACACTTATCAGCAAATCTCAGCTGCCCTGGCCAGGGACTTGCTGTTATAACCAGTCGAACACAGCACAGCATCAACTCCCAATACCGGGAGAGACGAAACCCCTCCTATCGCTCAACGTCTTCGTATGTCTCAGGACTGTACCCAACGGCCACCTGTTTGCACGACTCAGTAGAGCCGTGGTAGGGTGGCAATAAAAGTACAGTGGGAGAACACACAAGACTCCATGACGATCTCGGGTCTACAGACTAACCTGTACCAGTGTCGCCTGAGAACTGCTATCCGACGATAGATATAATTCCATATAGGAGTTCTCGGCGAGTCCGTCCAGTGTACCCAGTCACCACTTAGCACCCGTATATGATCTTGATGTCAAACATCGACGAATGTGGGAACATCCATCGCCCATCACATGGGTCTAGTATCATATACGCTAGTCTACTCTCGTATATCGATGCCCCGTCTCGATACACCTCCGACTAGGGACATTTCAGGATATGCTTATAGACTACAGATGTCCCACTAGTATGATCTCCATCATAATCAGAGTAGTCAAGCCGATATCCTCAGGGCTTTATCAGCATGTATGAATGAATAAAAGCATGATCAAATAAACATGTCAGATAAAGAAGAACCAGATAGCATACTATCATGTCAAGCAAGAATGCAAACTGAATATATATATACATGTATAGATACATCCACTATCACATAATGGCCTCTAGGGCATACATATATCCAACAATCTCCCACTTGCACTAAGGCCGGTTATTGGCGTATCTCATACCCAACATCTCAAAAAGTCGCTCATGCTGCGGCTGAGGGAGAGCCTTGGTGAATGGATCCGCGGCGTTGTTCTTTGTATCTACTCTCTTAATCTCGATCTCGCGGCGATCTACAATCTCCCGGATCAAATGAAAGCGCCTCAGGATGTGTCTGGACCGCTGATGGGATCTGGGCTCCTTGGCTAACGCCATCGCCCCATTATTGTCACAATACAAAGGTATTGGATCAATAATGGTTGGAACTACTCCTAGCTCCGAGACGAACTTCTTCATCCAGACGGCTTCCTTGGCGGCATCATTTGCAGCAATGTACTCAGCTTCCATCGTAGAGTCTGCAACGGTATCTTGTTTGGAACTCTTCCAACTTACCGCCCCTCCATTGAGGGTAAATACAAACCCTGAGATAGATTTGCTGTCATCCTTATCGCTCTGGAAGCTCGAATCGGTAAAGGCCTCCATTTGGAGATCTTTATTACCATACACCAAGAACAATTCTTTAGTCCTTCGTAAGTACTTAAGAATGTTCTTCACAGCTGTCCAGTGGTTCTCCCCTGGGTTGGATTGATACCTGCTTACAACACTAAGTGCATAAGCTACATCTGGGCGTGTACATAACATCGCATACATTATAGATCCTACTGCCGAAGCATAAGGTATAATGCTCATGCGAGCTCTCTCTTCATCGGTCTTTGGACAAGAATCCTTGGAGAGAGTGACTCCATGGCAAGCGGGTAAGGCACCCCGCTTTGAGTCTTCCATACTAAACCTCTTTAGGATGGTGTTAATGTACCTGGTTTGGGACAGTCCCAATAACTTTTTGGATCTATCCCTATAGATCCTTATGCCCAAGATGTATGTGGCATCACCCAGGTCCTTCATGCAGAACCTTAGTGATAAGAATGATTTGACCGACTGTAGCATAGGAATATCATTTCCTATCAGAAGAATGTCATCCACGTACAATACGAGGAATGTGACAGCTCTTCCTACAGCCTTCCTATAAACACAAGGTTCATCTGGATTTTTGATGAAATCAAACTCTTTGATAACATCATCAAAACAGATGTTCCAACTCCTAGATGCCTGCTTTAACCCATAAATGGATTTAAGCAATCTACATGCTTTCTCGCTGCTCCCACTGTCAATGAAGCCCTCTGGCTGATCCATATAAACGCATTCTTCTAAATCTCCATTCAGGAATGCTGTTTTAACGTCCATCTGCCAGATTTCATAGTCGTAGTGAGTAGCAATAGCAAGTAGGATCCGAATGGATTTAAGCAAGGCTACGGGCGAAAAAGTTTCGTCATAGTCCAGACCTGGTCTTTGACGAAAACCTTTCGCCACAAGTCTTGCCTTATAGGTCTCTACCTGCCCATCCACACCAATCTTTCTTTTAAAGATCCATTTGCACCCTACAGGTTTTACCCCAGGGGGTACAACGTCCAAAGTCCATACTTTGTTGTTGTACATAGACTCCATTTCGGATCTCATGGCATCCAGCCACTTCACAGAGTCACCACTCGTGATAGCTTGCTGAAAACTGGTAGGATCATCATCTTCCATGATACAGTCTTCTCTGTCACCATCAATGAGGAAACCGTAGTATCTCTCCGGTGGGTGAGAAGTCCTACCAGACCTTCGGAGTGGCCGAGGTTCTTCAGTTTCTGCTGCAACAGTCGGTTCAACCAAATCGTCATTTGTAGTTTGTGTCTCTAGAACCTCTTCTAGATCCACCACTTTGCCATCATCTTTATCTATGAAAAACTCTTTTTCCAAGAATGTGGCATGTTGAGAAACAAACACCTTTTGTTCCTCTTTTTGGTAGAACAGATATCCATAAGAATTCTTTGGATATCTTACAAAGTTACACATGACTGACCGTGTCTCGAGTTTGTCCGGATTCTGCTTTTTAACATAGGCCGGGCAACCCCAAATCTTAATTCTCTTAAGAGATGGTCTCTTCCCATGCCATATCTCATATGGCGTGGTAGACTCGGCTTTGGTTGGAACCCTGTTTAGTAGAAACGCTGCAGTCTCCAATGCATGCCCCCAAAACGAGACTGGTAACTCAGTGTCACTCATCATGGACCGGACCATATCTAATAGGGTCCTATTCCGTCGTTCTGACACACCGTTGTGCTGTGGTGTGTAAGGAGGAGTGAGCTGAGAGAGAATCCCATTCTCTTTTAGGAAGTTTGCAAATTCTGTACTGAGATACTCTCCACCTCGATCTGATCGAAGCATCTTAATACTCAAGCCGGTTTGTTTTTCTACTTCTTGTTTATATTCAATGAATTTCTCGAAAGCTTCGGACTTGTGCTTTAATAAAAATACATGACCGAATCTTGAGAAATCGTCGGTGAATGTAATGAAGTATGAAAAACCGCCTCTAGCTTGTGTAGACATAGGCCCACATACATCACTATGTATGAGGCCCAGAAGCTGAGTAGCTCTTTCTCCGTGTCCAGTAAACAGAGTTTTGGTCATTTTACCCTTGATACAAGACTGGCAAGTCGCATAAGATTTATATTCAAAAGGATTTAAATATCCATCTTTATGTAACTTGTTTAGTCTTGTTTCGTTAATATGACCAAGTCTATAGTGCCAAAGAAAAGCTTCATTTAATTCTGAAATTTTTCTTTTATTAGTGTGTTGTATACTGAAAACTGTGTGTTGATTTAGGACATATATTCCGTTATTAAGTGTACCATACCCAACCAACATTTGATTTAGGTGAATGTTCATAACATTGTTCTGCAACACAAAATTATATCCTTCATTGTCCAACAAAGATACGGATATTATATTACATAGCATATCAGGTACAAAATAACATGGATTCAAAATCAAAATACATCCAGACGGCAACCCCAAGTGATACTCTCCCACTGCGACTGTATGTACATTGGAACCATTTCCAACGCGGAGAGTATGGTCACCTGTCTTCAAAACCTTGCTATTTCTCAGCCCCTGCATAGAATTGCAAATGTGAGAACCTGAACCGGTATCCAATACCCAGGAAGCAGAGTTTATAGAAAAACAGTTTTCAGTTACAAACGCACCTGAAGCAGAAGCATCACCATGCTTCCTCTTAAGACTTAGGTACTCCGTGCAGTTGCACTTCCAATGTCCTGTCTTGTGGCAATGAAAACACTCGCCTTTCCCTGGGTCTCCAGCCGTGGACTTTCCCTTTCCCTTCACCTTTTTGACTCCGCCCTTAGGATTAGTGGGTTTCTTCTTTTTCTTTCCCTTGGCCTTAGCTTTCGGGCGAGAAGAAGAAGACTGTCCAATCGTCATAACGGGAGTCTTTGCTGACTTCATAGTGCTCTCTGCACTCCTTAACATATTAAGGAGTTCAGGGAGGTCCTTCTCCATGCCATGCATGTTGAAGTTCACTATGAACTGAGCAAAGGTGGAGGGGAGGGACTGCAGAATAATATCTATATATTGTTCATTGTCCATAGTCCATCCGAGGTCCTCAAGCTCTTCTATAAGAGCTATCATCTTCAAAACATGGTCTGCTACTGGTGTGCCAGGGGCCATCCGCATGTGAAACAGTTTCTTTGATGCCTCGTATCGTAATACGCGGGACTGCTCCCCATACAACTCCTTTGTATGGAGCAGTATTCCGTGAATGTTCATGTCCTCGTGCTGCTTTTGATGTGTGTTATCCATCGATGCAAGCGCGAGGCATGTGGCCGTGGCACAGTCAGCGTCCCATGTCTTGCTGACTTCTATGTCCGCAACTGAGGATTTTGGGCCTGGGACGGGCGGGGCTGAAGCCGTGAGGACATATGATACTTTATCATAAGTCAAGGCGATCTTCAGATTCCTTAGCCAGTCTTTATAGTTGGTCCCGTTCAGTTTGTTTTTATCTAGTAGAAGCTTAAGTCCAGTCATTGGTATCTGCCATTAAGAGAGAGAAAAGAATACACTCAGCGAAAGCTCTTGCATAGATTAGATTGGTTTATTATCTTGTCTAATCGATGTTTCCCACTGCTTTTTATCAAGTTTTTCTTTCAAACCTTAAAAAGAAAAACTAGCCAGGATTAATTACAGTCTACAACTTCGCTAACCGTTCAGCCAGGCCAGTGTCGGTACTTTGAGGGAGGTTCCCCGTGCTTTCGCACGGACCTAATTAGAGTAAACCTCGTTTTCCCAGAGGCGGAGCCCCGTTAACACCTTTCTAGACACCTAATGAGTTAGCTAATTGTAAACTGTAAAACTCTCATAGGAGCAACTATTGCCCACAGTGGGATCGGGATCCAACCATCATATGGAAGGTATGCAATCTCATTGCAAATTTCAACACTTGAAATTCCCGATGTGGTTTTTACCCCTAATACTCGTGACCTTGGCTAAGGTCAACAAATCACGAGCACTAGTCAAGCTCAACCCGTCATTTCTTGATTAATTAGACCCGTTCACATGACCCTTGGCTAAGGTCAACAAAGTCATATGCCCGTCCTAATTAATCTGCATCATATGCGTTTGTAGGAAGACATCACTTAGCTACCGTACACTACGCCTTGGCTAAGGTCAACAAACGTAGCACGAATACTAAGTACTCTACTTCCTAAAATGACGGAGGGTTGCGAATGATTTTTAAGAAAATCTTTAACGCTTTGAGCTTGATATCGTTGTAGAATCAAAAGGTTTTCAAAAGGAGTGGCTTAAGCTCCGCAGTTTTGAAATATAGCTTTTTCACAAATAGCCGAGTAGTTTTTAAATCCGATTCTACAACATCTTTTAGGTTTATTTTCTTTACATTAATCATATTAATGTAATCCCATCATTTAAGTCCTAAAGCCAATCACAGAAAAGAAACGAAAATAACACGTACGCTTATGCCATCCGCATTCGCCGCAATGTTCCGTTATGCACCGTTAGGTTACTTAACTAACGGCATACCGGGACGGGACTAGCGCGGGTGTAAAACATAAGCAACGTCTACTATATATCATATATATAATATGTCATTCGTCTCAGATATCACAGAACACAGGCAGCAGAAATATAGATATAACGTGGGATATACTAGGACGTCCGTATTTAGTATTTAGCCAGAATAGAAAATACGGATTCCACAGTCGCGATGAATAGCCAAGCCCACACCCTGGACCCCTACGAGAGCGGCAAGTGACCCTACCAATCCTGGAGTTTAGGAGACCCGGTCTCGACTCCTCGAGATGGCCTCCCACTGAACCCCAGAACCCGGTCACCTGTGCTCTCCTCCTTGGGTCCATCCTAATGCGGAAAAGTAAATAATATACAACACTGGTGACACATCCGCAACCTGGAAGTGCCCCAAATAAAAGAATATTACATTACATTTGAATTTACATGAATGAAAATATAAAACTCTCATCTCACAAAAAACCCCCGGCTATTCGATCGCGACAATCCTGCACATCATATCTCAGCAACACATAATATCACATATCATCAACGTAAGTAAGTATGCGTACCCCGATTGTCGTTGATGTATAGCAACGAAACCGGCGATATCTAACATACTACACTTACGGTCGCAGAAAAGAAAGTGTAAAACTACAATATTTGGAATCCAGATTCTCTTTAGACATCATAAATGCGAAATATCACATATTTCGTATTTCATGTCTACACTATTTGAATTCCACATATTGTATCACATTCCAGATAAACAGACAGTATTAAAGTTTTCGAACGAACTGTCAAGCACCCAAGATTCACTAAAGGTCAACACTTGAGCAGGGTTCAAAAAACCGGAGTGTGACACAGTAGCGGCGGTCCAGCCGTAGAAGGGTCAAGCCAACGCCTCACATGTGGCACGCCGTACTGCCCCAAACCCTAAGGTTCAAAGGGCAGTTCGAGACGGTCACATAATCGAGTTAAGGTTTGTTGTCTTCTAGAGGGACCACCGCAAAAAGACTTGCACACATCTCCAAACTATTTAAACCCTGGGAATATTGAGTAAATGATATTCGTTCAAACACTTCAATACTTTCTAGTTTACCCGGAAAAGAAATACGAAATGAAAATTCCGATCGAAACAACTAGTTCAAAACCATCTCCAGAATTTTCAACAGAAGATTCAGATTAAATACTCTCAAAATGTACTGTAGCAGGTAAAGAAAATTACTGTGCAAAAAATTATCAGAGAGCCCCTCATTTGGCCGTGGAAGAGCGGTCTAAGCTTGCTTATGCCGCGCTTCCGCGGTCAAACATACTGTTCATGGGTACGGATTTTCCAGATCAACTAATTTTTACCTGCTCTATTTTTTGAGAATTTTTAATTCTGAAAAAGATCAGTTTTTAAAAAATTTCCAGAGAGCATCCCATAAATCCGTATTTTGGTTCGATCGGACTTTTCACTTCGCAAAAAGGTCGCCTAACGTTCTAGGTTGGCTCTGATACCAATGTAAGGTTAGTATAGCACCCAATGAAGAGTTTTGAAGCATCACATGACCCAAAGTTTTAAATTTTTAAGGTGCTAAACTAATATGCAAAGGATAGATCCTAGAAAATTAGGGTTTACTAATCTTAAAGCTAACAAAAGTTAGGGTTTGAAGGCTACAACCTTTGTAGCTCCCGTTTTTGCTTCGCTCCTTAGGCTCTTTGGTGTTGAAACGAGGTCCTCTTGAACTCCCCTTGTGTCCACGATGATCCACCGCGGAGATATCCGTCCAAGCTCGCTACTTCGTCAAACCGAAGATAACACTCTAAACAAAACGGCTAAGCTTGTGTAGAATGTTGTTGTGGCTTTGGATCTCACTTCAAAAACCTTTCTTTTGTTGTGTTTCACTCACTAGAAAAGAACTAGAGAGAAGAAGATGAAGGAGGATGAAAATGGTGGCTTTTTCTTTCAAGAGATAAAAATGATAACCATTAGGTTAACTAGCAAAAGAAAATAAATATCACTATATATATTTAATCCTTCTTGACTCTAACCATGATTAAATGATGGATGATTAATTTAACTTGGGTTTAGAATGATAAAGGAAAAGATAACCATGGTTTAGTGGTGGGTGAGAATGGTTAGGTTAAAAGAAGCATGTAGAAACTAGCATAATTATCCTTTTCTTTTCATTTTCTTTTAAAACCAAAATTAAATAATTATCCATAGTTTAATCTATGGTGTGAGGCTTATATTGCCACCATTTCCATATATAAACAACCATGATGGTTTGATATATGTATGTGTACATGTATGCACATCTTCATGTGCATGAAACTAGAAAAGAAAAATAGAAACACATGCATGCATGCATACATCCATCAAACCCTAGAAAGGTTTTGAGTGAGAAAACTAATGGTTAAATGATAAATCAACACTTGATTTATCAATCCGGTCATATCTCATATGACCCCACCAAAAGCAGTTCACCCGATCAATGTTCGGTATCATATACGCACATTTCAATCGGGTGTATGCGCATATCGCATATGCGCACCACAACGTTTCGCCTGGACTGGGTAACTCCTCTGTGGGACTCTAAGACTCGTCAATACGCCGGCAGAGGGTAATGATCATATCAAGTGCCCTCAAGCCGCAAGAGGTCAGCTAAACGTAACGGCCACCCGGGTATTGAGCGATCAGAAGACAACAAGCGAACCTGCTACAACTCCCGTCGAGCCATCCGGCAACACTACCGTACAGTCCGGTCTCTTCGTCAGATATGCTGCATATCGAGCCTAGGGATGGTCACGTCGACCCCAATAACTCAATAAGTCGTGTCGGTGAATGGTCTATAACAGATCGAGAAACTACTGATAACACTTATCAGCAAATCTCAGCAGCCCTGGCCAGGGACTTGCTGTTATAACCAGTTGAACACAGCACAGCATCAACTCCCAATACCGGGAGAGACGAAACCCCTCCTATCGCTCATCGTCTTCGTATGTCTCGGGACTGTACCCAACGGCCACCTGTTTGCACGACTCAGTAGAGCCGTGGTAGGGTGGCAATCAAAGTACAGTGGGAGAACACACAAGACTCCATGACGATCTCGGGTCTACAGACTAACCTGTACCAGTGTCGCCTGAGAACTGCTATCCGACGATAGATATAATTCCATATAGGAGTTCTCGGCGAGTCCGTCCAGTGTACCCAGTCACCACTGAGCACCCGTATATGATCTTGATGTCAAACATCGACGAATGTGGGAACATCCATCGCCCATCACATGGGTCTAGTATTATATACGCTAGTCTACTCTGGTATATCGATGCCCCGTCTCGATACACCTCCGACTAGGGACATTTCAGGATATGCTTATAGACTACAGATGTCCCACTAGTATGATCTCCATCATAATCAGAGTAGTCAAGCCGATATCCTCAGGGCTTTATCAGCATGTATGAATGAATAAAAGCATGATCAAATAAACATGTCAGATAAAGAAGAACCAGATTGCATACTATCATGTCAAGCAAGAATGCAAACTGAATATATATATACATGTATAGATACATCCACTATCACATAATGGCCTCTAGGGCATACATATATCCAACATGTTCCCCATACAACTCCTTTGTATGGAGCAGTATCCCGTGAATGTCCATGTCCTCGTGCTGCTTTTGATGTGTGTTGTCCATCGATGCAAGCGCGAGGCATTTTGCCGTGGCACAGTCAGCGTCCCATGTTTTGCGGACTTCTATGTCCGCAACTGAGGATTTTGGGCCTGGGACGGGCGGGGCTGAAGCCGTGAGGACATATGATACTTTATCATAAGTCAAGGCGATCTTCAGATTCCTTAGCCAGTCTTTATAGTTGGTCCCGTTCAGTTTGTTTTTATCTAGTAGAAGCTTAAGTCCAGTCATTGGTATCTGCCATTAAGAGAGAGAAAAGAATACACTCAGCGAAAGCTCTTGCATAGATTAGATTGGTTTATTATCTTGTCTAATCGATGTTTCCCACTGCTTTTTATCAAGTTTTTCTTTCAAACCTTAAAAAGAAAAACTAGCCAGGATTAATTACAGTCTACAACTTCGCTAACCGTTCAGCCCAGGCCAGTGTCGGTACTTTGAGGGAGGTTCCCCGTGCTTTCGCACGGACCTAATTAGAGTAAACCTCGTTTTCCCCAGAGGCGGAGCCCCGTTAACACCTTTCTAGACACCTAATGAGTTAGCTAATTGTAAACTGTAAAACTCTCCTAGGAGCAACCATTGCCCACAGTGGGATCGGGATCCAACCATCACATGGAAGGTATGCAATCTCATTGCAAATTTCAACACTTGAAATTCCCGATGTAATTTTTACCCCTAGCACTTATGACCTTAACTATGGTCAACAAATCATAAGTACCAGTCAAGTTCTATCCCGTCATTTCTTGATCAATTAGACCCACCCATATGACCCTTAACTATGGTCAACAAAGTCGTATGAATATCCTAATTAATCTGCATCATATGCAGTGTAGGAAGACATCACTTAGCTACCGTACACTACGCCTTAACTAAAGTCAACAAACGTAGCACGAATACTAAGTACTCTACTTCCTAAAATGACGGAGGGTTGCGAATGATTTTTAAGAAAATCTTTAACGCTTTGAACTTGATATCGTTGTAGAATCAAACAGTTTTTCAAAAGGAGTGGCTTAAGCTCCGCAGTTTTGAAATATAGCTTTTTCATAAATAGCCGAGAAGTTTTTAAATCAGATTCTACAACATCTTTTAGGTTTATTTTCTTTACATTAATCACATTAATGTAATCCCATCATTTAAGTCCTTAAGCCAATCACAGAAAAGAAACGAAAATAACACGTACGCTTATGCCATCCGCATTCGCCGCAATGTTCCGTTATGTACCGTTAGGTTACTTAACTAACGGCATACCGGGACCGGGACTAGCGCGGGTGTAAAACATAAGCAACGTCTACTATATATCATATATATAATAAGTCATTCGTCTCAGATATCACAGAACACAGGCAGCAGAAATATAGATATAACGTGGGATATACTAGGACGTCCGTATTTAGTATTTAGCCAGAATAGAAAATACGGATTCCACAATCGCGATGAATAGCCAAGCCCACACCCTGGACCCCTACGAGAGCGGCAAGTGACCCTACCAATCCTGGAGTTTAGGAGACCGGTCTCGACTCCTCGAGATGGCCTCCACTGAACCCCAGAACCCGGTCACCTGTGCTCCCCTCCTTGGGTCTATCCTAATGCGGAAAAGTAAAATAATATACAACACTGGTGACACAACCGCAACCTGGAAGTTCCCCAAAATAAAAGAATATTACATTACATTTGAATTTACATGAATGAAAATATAAAACTCTCATCTCACAAAAAACCTCCCGGCTATTCAATCGCGACAATCCTGCACATCATATCTCAGCAACACATAATATCACATATCATCAACGTAAGTAAGTATGCGTACCCCGATTGTCGTTGATGTATAGCAACGAAACCGGCGATATCTAACATACTACACTTACGGTCCGCAGAAAAGAAAGTGTAAAACTACAATATTTGGAATCCAGATTCACTTTAGACATCATAAATGCGAAATATCACATATTTCGTATTTCATGTCTACACTATATGAATTCCACATATTGTATCACATTCCAGATAAACAGACAGTATTAAAGTTTTCGAACGAACTGTCAAGCACCAAGATTCACTAAAGCTCAACACTTGAGCAGGGTTCAAAAAACCGGAGTGTGACACAGTAGCGGCGGTCCAGCCGTAGAAGGGTCAAGCCAACGCCTCACATGTGGCACGCCGTACTGCCCCAAACCCGAGGGTTCAAAGGGCAGTTCGAGACGGTCACATAATCGAGTTAAGGTTTGTTGTCTTCTAGAGGGACCACCGCAAAAAGACTTGCACACATCTCCAAACTATTTAAACCCCGTGAATATTGAGTAAATGATATTCGTTCAAACACTTCAATACTTTCTAGTTTACCCGGAAAAGAAAAACGAAATGAAAATTCCGATCGAAAAGACGAGTTCAAACCACCTCCAGAATTATCAATAGAAGATTCAGATTAAATACTCTCAAAATGTACTGTAGCAGGTAAAGAAAGGTACTGTGCAAAAAAATGTCAGAGAGCCCCTCATTTGGCCGCGGAAGCGCGGCCTAAGCTTGCTTATGCCGCCCTTCCGCGGTCAAACTTACTGTTCATGTGTACGGATTTTCCAGATTGTCTAATTTTTACCTGCTCTATTTTTTGAGAATTTTTAATTCTGAAAAAGATCAGTTTTTAAAAAATTTCCAGAGAGCATCCCATAAATCCGTATTTTGGTTCGATCGGACTTTTCACTTCGCAAAAGGTCGCCTAACGTTCTAGGACGGCTCTGATACCAATGTAAGGTTAGTATAGCACCCTATGAAAAGTTATGAAGCATCACATGACCCAAAGTTTTAATTTTTAAGGTGCTAAACTAACATGCAAAGGATAGATCCTAGAAAATTAGGGTTTACTATACTTAAAGCTAACAAAAATTAGGGTTTGAAGGCTACAACCTTTGTAGCTCCCGTTTTTGCTTCGCTCCTTAGGCTCTTTAGTGTTGAAACGAGGTCCTCTTGAACTCCCCTTGTGTCCACGATGATCCACCGCGGAGATATCCGTCCAAGCTCGCTACTTCGTCAAACCGAAGATAAAACTCTAAACGAAACGGCTAAGCTTGTGTAGAATGTTGTTGTGGCTTTGGATCTCACTTCAAAAACCTTTCCTTTGTTGTGTTTCACTCACTAGAAAAGAACTAGAGAGAAGAAGATGAAGGAGGATGAAAATGGTGGCTTTTTATTTCAAGAGATAAAATGATAACCATAAGGTTAACTTGCAAAAGAAAATAAATATCACTATATATATTTAATCCTTCATGACTCTAACCATGATTAAATGATGGATGATTAATTTAACTTGGATTTAGAATGATAAAGGAAAAGATAACCATGGTTTAGTGGTGGGTGAGAATGGTTAGGTTAAAAGAAGCATGTAGAAACTAGCATAATTATCCTTTCCTTTTCATTTTCTTTTAAACCAAAATTAAATAATTATCCATAGTTTAATCTATGGTGTGAGGCTTATATTGCCACCATTTCCATATATAAACAACCATGATGGTTTGATGTATGTATGTGTACATGTATGCACATCTTCATGTGCATGAAACCTAGAAAAGAAAAAATAGAAACACATGCATGCATGCATACATCCATCAAACCCTAGAAAGGTTTTGAGTGAGATAACTTACGGTTAAATGATAAATCAACACTTGATTTATCAATCCGGTCATATCTCATACGACCCCACCAAAAGCAATTCACCCGATCAATGTTCGTATCATATACGCATATTTCAATCGGGTGCATGCACATATCGCATATGCGCACCACAACGTTTCGCCTGGACTGGGTAACTCCTCTGTGGGGACTCTAAGACTCGTCAATACGCCGGCAGAGGGTAATGATCATATCAAGTGCCCTCAGGCCGCAAGCGGTCAGCTAAACGTAACGGCCACCCGGGTATTGAGCGATCAGAAGACAACAAGCGAACCTGCTACAACTCCCGTCGAGCCATCCGGCAACACTACCGTACAGTCCGGTCTCTTCGTCAGATATGCTGCATATCGAGCCTAGGGATGGTCATGTCGACCCCAATAACTCAATAAGTCGTGTCGGTGAATGGTCTATAACAGATCGAGAAATTACTGATAACACTTATCAGCAAATCTCAGCAGCCCTGGCCAGGGACTTGCTGTTATAACTAGTCGAGCACAGCACAGCATCAACTCCCAATACCGGGAGAGACGAAACCCCTCCTATCGCTCATCGTCTTCGTATGTCTCGGGACTGTACCCAACGGCCACCTGTTTGCACGACTCAGTAGAGCCGTGGTAGGGTGGCAATCAAAGTACAGTGGGAGAACACACAAGACTCCATGACGATCTCGGGTCTACAGACTAACCTGTACCAGTGTCACCTGAGAACTGCTATCCGACGATAGATATAATTCCATATAGGAGTTCTCGGCGAGTCCGTCCAGTGTACCCAGTCACCACTGAGCACCCGTATATGATCTTGATGTCAAACATCGATGAATGTGGGAACATCCATCGCCCATCACATGGGTCTAGTATCATATACGCTAGTCTACTCTGGTATATCGATGCCCCGTCTCGATACACCTCCGACTAGGGACATTTCAGGATATGCTTATAGACTACAGATGTCCCACTAGTATGATCTCCATCATAATCAGAGTAGTCAAGCCGATATCCTTAGGGCTTTATCAGCATGTATGAATGAATAGAAGCATGATCAAATAAACATGTCAGATAAAGAATAACCAGATAGCATACTATCATGTCGAGCAAGAATGCAAACTGAATATATATATACATGTATGGATACATCCACTATCACATAATGGCCTCTAGGGCATACATATATCCAACAGAGACGAATGTTTATATTATATATATGAGATATATGTTATATTGCAGATTTCGTTTCAAATGTGATGCTTGCGAAGCATAATTAAAATGGGACTTCATTAATGAGATTAATGAAACTAAAAGAAACCTAAAGATGTTGTCGAAACTTGTTTAAAAACTGGTAGCTCTAGTTCTTGCTTTGCATAGCGGTGTTCCTTATAGAACATCCAGCACCTTATTCGATAAGGAAAGAGCCGAAGATCCCTTCACCGGGAGTGACCTCATGCTACAAACTCGGTCTGTCTTTTGATTGCTTTATAGTTCTTGCTTTGCATAGTGATATTTGTGAAATATCCTGCACCTTATTCGATTGAGGAAAGAGCCGGCAATCCCTTCACCGGGAGTGACTCTTTAGCAAAACTAGAAAAGCCTAAAAAACACTCCATTTAACAATCACTCGATTCTACGACGATATCAAGTTCATTACACAAAGGATTTTCTTAAAAACCTGTCGTAGCCCTCCGTCATTTCAGATAAATACTAGTTTAGTATTCGTGCTACGTTTGTTGACCATGTAAGGCGTAGTGTGCGGTGGCTGATTAGTGCTTATCTGTATAAGCATATGATGCGATTGGATTAGGGTAGTCATGCGACTTTGTTGACAGTGTAAGGTCGTGGCGGGGTGGGGTTTAATTCAATCGGGAAATGACGGGTTGAACTTGACTAGCACTTATGATTTGTTGACCATGTTAAGGTCATATAGCTGCTAGGCGTAAAATATTATTGGGAATTTCAAGTGTTGAAATTTGCAATGAGATTGCATACCTTCTATGAGAGAGTTGGATCCCGATACCAGCTGCGAGTAAGAGTTACTCCTGGGAGAGTTTTACACATTGCAATTAGCCGATCAAGTAGGTGTCTAGAAAGGTGTTAACGGGGTTACATCCCTGGAAAAACGAGGTTTGCTTTAATTAGGTCCGTGCGAAAGCACGGGGAACCTCCCTCAAACTACCGACACTGGCCTGGCTGAAAGATTGGCGAACTTGTAGAGTGTAATTAATCCCGGCTAGTCTTTTCTTTTAGGGTTTGAAGGAAGATTTGACTAAAACAGTGGGAGACATCCTGATTAGATAAATTGATAACCAATCTAATCTTGTAAAAGCGCACGCTGAGTGTTTTCTTCTCTCTCTCTCTCCTGCTTACGACTATGTCACGCCTTAATCAAGATAATAATACGGATATATTGACCGAACCCGCTTGTTATACTGAGCTGGCGAACGTTGGTCCCCGCTCCAACTTATAATTGTTATAAGACAGGGCAGGAAATAGGGGATTACCAGAATTCCCGTTGCCGCCCAAACGAAGAAAGTGCATGCTGATGCATCTTCTTCAGGTGTGTTCATTACAGAGAACTGTTTCTCAGTATCCTTTACGTCCTGGGTATTGATATCGGATCAGGATCCCACATATGTAATATGTTACATGGGCTACAGATAGGTAGAGAACTGAGAACGGGTGATAAGTTTCATGAGATAGAAAAGGTGCAAGTGTTGCAGCCAAGTCTGTTGGTCACTATCACCCTGTATTACCAGAATACATTGATTCTGAAAGAATGTTATTAGATACCGAACCTGATATACAACATCATATCAGTCTCTTTATTAGTAAAGAAAGGATATAATTTTGTATTGTTGGATAATGTTTTGACCATTTCCTATATCAAGAGTTGATCGGATCAGGCACGTTATCTAAAAGCATTGATGTTCTAAATCAAACTACAGTTCTTAATATACAGAGCACACACAAGAGGAATAATTCAGAATGAACGAATCCTTCTTGAGGTATTGTAGACTAGGTCATATCAATGCGACCCGACAAGCCAGTTACATTTAGATGCATATTTAAATTAGTTTGAATTTACATCTTGTGAAACTTGCCAGTCATGTCACACAGATAAGATGACCACAGCTCTGTTTATTGGAAACAGAGAAAGAGTTAGTGAATTCTTGGGATTAATACATGCTGATGTATGAAGGTCCCCTGTCTACACATGCCAAGATCGGTTCTTTGTACTTCATTACATTCTCTGATGATCTCTCAAGATTCAGACATATGTTCCTGTTGAAACACAAGTCCGAAGCTTTGAGATATTCACAAAATATAAGTTTGAAGTAGAGAACCAAAAACGGGTATAAGTATTATGTCCTTTGATGATATCAAGGATGAGAATACTTGAGCACGGAAATCCTGGACTATTCTCAAGTGAGAATGAGATTCTCTCTCAGTATTACTCCTCCGTATACACCATAGCACGATGGTATATCGAGGCGGAGAAATCACACCCTATTTGATATGTTGTGCTCTATGATGAGTACTACTGAGTTTCCTATTTCCTTTTGGGTGTTATGCGCTTGAGAAGCTGCATACCTATTGAATAGGGTTCCAATCAAATCAGTTCCCTACCACTTCATATATAATATGGAATGGAAGTGTAAGTCCGCGGCGGCGCCCCGGCCGTCGATCCGACGCCGGAATGCGAAACGAAAAACTTTGCAAACTAGCAAACCGGCACCACCGCGCACTTTTAACCCGGATCGGGCAATTAACCTAGCTACTAGCAAACTAAAAGATGGGTGAAGAGATATACCAAGCGTTCCGTATCCTTCGGTCTTCGTCTCCACTCCGATCTCCCGCGGATCTCCGTCCGTCACCTCCTCGTCGGAAAGGGCACCATGTAGCCGGGTTTGTTTACGGGCTCCCACCTCTGAACCGAGGCAACACGGGCGCGAAGTTGGCTAGCCGACGCGTCTAAGGGATGCTGTAGGCAAGTGTAGAATCTATTGTCTCTTGGGGTTTAGAAGTTGCCATGGATGTGGAGGTGAAGAGAAGAATGAACTTTGGTGAGGTGGGGGATTTTGTGGAAAACCTAGAATGAAATGAGATGAATGAATTTACTCACAAAATGAACTCTCTCCCTCTCCCTCTCAAAGTGGCCGGCCTTCAAAAGAATGGTGGAGGGAATCAAGAGGAATGAAAGAATATCTCAATGTGTAGATAAAAAAGGAAATTAACTCACCTCAAGGTCAAATCCAAAGTCAAAAACAAATCCTTTCACATTAATGCAAAATAAGAGATAAGAAAGGAATCTCATGATGCTAAAACCCATCATAAGGCCACATATGCAATAAACCCCCTCCACAATAAGTTATTTGCAAACTGCAAATAACCCCCTCCATCGAAAAGTCCGGCCGCGAAGGAACAAAGGAAAACCGGCCGGAACGGAATGCAAACTGGCAACTTCAGAAAACTGATCCCGTAATAAATTACAGGAAAACCCCGCGACTGTATATACATGCCCGCATTTGTATTCCCACTGAACACAAATGCAAAGAGACAAAATCTACACTATCTAATACTAGGATCCGGTTTAAGCCAAAGCCGGCTAGTAAAAACCGTCCGATCACGATCCGTGCAATACCGCACGTATCTGATCGAACTCTACCATATCTCCATAAGGCCTCTACAGCGTTTCGCCCGAAACCTAAGTAACTGAGTGTGGTGGACTCTAAAGACTCGTCAATACTATGGCTATGGATTTAACCACTAGCACGTCAGAGGTATCAGCTATACGTGACGGGCTACCAGCTATTGACCAAAAGGGACGTCGATGAGCGAACCCATCCTGACACCCTACTGAGCCTGTCAGTGACAATATCCGTACAGTCCGGTCCGTTCTTCTATGAGCATCGCATGGCGGGCCTAGGGGGTTGGTAAAAGTCAGACACCCAATAGCGGTACAAGTCGTGTCGGAGTGTAGCCCAGAATACCCTGAGATACTACTAGAATACCTACCAGCAAATCTCCTGCCTTGGCCAAGGACTTTCATGTACTGGCTCTCCTAGACACAGCGCGACCTCACCCCCAATACCGGGAGAGACGAACCCCTGCAGATCCGCTCACTGCCTCCATGTGGCTCGGGACTGTACCCAACTAAAACCTGTTTGCACGTCTCCTTCGAGCGTGGTAGGGTAGTAATCTAAGTACAATAGGAACTCACACGAGACAAATGACGATCTCAGGTCGATGAACTAACCTGTACACATGTCACCTGGGAACTGCTATCTGACGTCAGGTATAATACGAACTAGCAAGTTCCCGGCGAGTCCTGTCCGGTGTATTCATAACCCAATGAGCACCTGTATACATCTTAGGTGAACCAACTGACACTTGTGGCTTGTGAGACCGGCCACCGCCCCTCGTCGGGGTCTCGACTGTATACACTAGTCTACTCTGGAGTATCGATGCCCTGTCTCGAAACTCCCATGACTAGGGACCTTTTAAGGATGTGCTTATAGACCCCAGCTCCCACGTATATGATCGCCCTCATACTGCTGGTGATCAAGCAAGAATCCTAGGAGCTCTATCAACGTGTAATAGCGACTCGTAAGGTCACCTAAAGCAGTACACGATGATAAAGATAAACCAGATAGCATACTATCATCTCGAGTAAGACTGTCCTACCGGCATAGGTCCTCCCTCAATCATTGCAATCATATGCCTGTGATCCAATAATTGACTCTGAGGGCACTATATCCAACAATCTCCCACTTGCACTCAAGGCTAATTATTGCGATGTCGCATACTCATAGCCCGTGTGATACCGAACACCCAACTCCTCTACTAGTCAGTCTCATAAAGCCCGTTTGCGAAACTATTGCGTTCGAGGAATAGCCTCAGTGAGTGGATCCGCTGTGGTGTTTCTTTCTATGTCTCTCTATATCCCATGTTCGCGAAGAAATCCATCTCCCGAAATGAGCAATACCTGTCTTAGAATGTCTGGATGTCTGATGGGACCTAGCTCATAAATGAACTCCAAATCCAAACATCTTAGACTGTATCGTCAACTGAACTTAATCAGTATCCTGCGCCATCCTTCCCTCAGTATCCTCCTGGACCACCTGTCCAAAATACTGCCCCTCGTCAGAGGGAAAACTATAACTCTGACAGTCACTCTGTCATCCATGTCACCTTGGAAGCCTGGAATGATAACCGTCTCCTAAAGGAGGCTGCCGTTATCATTTCCCTAGAACATCCACTTATGTTCTAAAACTGCTTCCGACTGTTTCCCCAGGATTGGATCAATATCAACTTATTGCATCTACTGCAAGAACAACATCTAGTGTGGTACTTGACATCTCATGATCAACTCAATTGCCTAAGCAAGTGATCTGCCAATCATGTACATCCCTCTCTACTTTAGTCTGTAAGACACCTTTAGGGAGGGTGACTCCATCACCTACAGGTACACTACCGTGCCAGAAGTCGTCCATTCTAAATACTCATAGAATGCTGTCTAAGTACCCAGATTGGGAAACCACCCAAATCTAGATCTATAGATCTAGTAACCAGAATGTCTTGATATAATATCCAAGTCCTGTATGGAGAAACCACTGTGTGACGACCAAAAATAACCGATCGCAGTATAGGAATATCACTTCCTACTCTGTGTTTGTCATTAAATACCAGGACATCACACCCTACTACCTTCTTAACAGATCCATCCCCTATTCTGATGAAGTCAAACCTATGACTGTCACATCAGAAATAGATGATCTATCTCCGCTATATCTGCTTTAGTCTATAAATAGACATAAGCCACCAGTCCACCAATGCTTCCGCTGCTCCCACTGACTACGACAACCCTCTGGCAGAGTCATATACACGTACACTTCTTAAAGCTAGTTTAGAACGATGCTATACTCATCCTCCTGCTGGGTCTCAAAGTCTGGAACAACAGCAATGGCAAGTCTGGGTAAACAAGAACCTCCCTGCCACCGTCCCTGAGCATACCGAAGTACCTCTCGGTTGCCTGAGGTTACCCACCATATCTGCGGAGTGGCCAATGGAATGTCAAACCAGATAGAATCTTTAGGTTCTTTATCAAATCTTCAGTAATCGTTTGCGGTTCTGGAATCACTTCCGGTTCTACCATACTCCCACTACTATTTTCTGAAAAAATCCATTTTTATTAAAACTGTGGCGAGTCAAGAAAAATATCACTATTGATCTTCCAGATGGTAGAAAGTCAACCCTCGTCATAGCCCGGGTCAACACACAAACAGCCATTACTGAAACGTGCCTTGAGTTATCCGGAGTCTGGTTTTAAGCATAAGCCAGACAACTCCCCGTATCTTAACAATGTCAAGATATGAACTGTTCTATATCCAATATAGAAACAGAGGCACTGATTTAATTGAACCAGATTCAAATCATGCAGCTGTCTCCAGTGCATGTCAACTAAATAGAAGGAGGCCGATCAGCGTTACTCAACTTAGGAATACTTCCAATTATGAGTAACCTGAAAGAGAAGCAAGTTCCCTTAATCATTACTATCGACTGAATACCATACACAAGTATCTACATCTTCGATCACCTTGAAGAATCCCGATACGTGCAATACCTGGTTCTCTACTTTACTCATATACCTATAACTTCTCAAAACTCAGACCCTGTGTTTCTACGAAACACCTGTCTAAGAACTAGAGAAGTCACAAGTAAACAGAATATAGTACGAGGACCAACCCCTCTGTCCTAATGGAGACTGGACAATATACAATACTCTGTATAAGTCCCCTGAGTCTAATAATTCATTCACTGTGTGTCGTAGGTTGAAAACTGTACTTATAGTTAAGAAGAATTACACCGCTGTTCAATGCTCCTTACCTAACCATCCACTGATATAGGTAAATGTCATAGACATAATTTCAAAAACGTATATCTCACTCTATAAAAATAGACATACAGATATATCAATTTGAAATTGGTGCATAACAACGGATATTAAAAACCAAATATTTGCCGACCGGCAAACTACCCAGGTGACTTCCTCAAATATCACCAATTACAACGAATCCCGATATAATGAGGATAATCACCTAATCCCCAATAACTTACTCCCACTCATCATCTGTAAAACCATACAGATGAGAGAATCAAAACTGGTAAATACATACCCTGGAGCAAGTGTCTAATTGGGAAATCAGTTTTCTTTTAACAGTACACGGTGAAACTGAAACATTGAAATGTTTCGATGGGGTATCCCGGTATTCCTAGTAATGCCTCTTCCATTATCCAGATTCACAACTGTAACCGTATATCTCTTTGCCATCTCTCCAAATCCCTTTAGTCTTTAGTCATTACCTTCTGTACACCCCTTTAGGCCTAATAGTTTTCTTCCTTCCCTACCGTTCGGCACCAGCCTATGGTTTGGAAGAAGACTATCCAATAAGCATAAAGGGTGTACTGTCCTAATCCTAGGAGCACTCGCAATGCGAGAGAAGGTGAAGATAAAAGACAACCGAATGAACCTTATTCCTATTTCTCCTGAACTAGAATCCATCCCCGAACTGGAACAAGTTCCTTTCGAGTTCGTATATAACCATATGATGGAGTATCCAATAAACATGGGATCTTCGTAGCGATACGGAGTGTCCTGGAGAAATACAAAGGTGATTTAGGATTGGCGAAGAAATACTTGGTTTGGTCGTGAATAGTAGTCGCAATTTACTTTACCCTCTTACTAATCACTTTCTTTGTCTTAACTTAATACCTTCTGTACACCGTTTAGGCTAATTGGTTTTCTTCATTCCCTACCGGTCGGCACCAGCCTAAGGTTTGGAAGAAGACTATCCAATTTGCGTAATAGGTGTACTATCTCCTAAACCAAGGAGTACTCGCAACCTGAGAGAAGGTAAAAGGAAAAGACAACTGAATAGTCCTATTCGTTTTCTCCAGAACCAGAATCCATCCTCGAATTCTTTCGAGTTCGTATATAACCATACGATGGTTTTGTCCAATGGAAGTGGACGTTCGTAGTAATACGGGGTGTCCCGGAGAAAAGGGTAAAAGTAAGAGTGGCAATGAGGTTTGCAACTCTGACAATCCAAAAGCCAATGTTAAGAAGGTTCGGTCAACTTGGTCACTGAGTCATAGTCTAGGGTCGGGTCAATGGTCGCTGCCAAAGAGAGAGAGAAAAGAAACACTCAGCGTGCACTCTAACCTAGATCAGAATGGTTATCACTTTATCTAATCTGGAAACCTCCCACTGTAACTTCAAATTCTTCCCCAAACCTGAAAGAAGAATTAGCCGGGATCACCCGAAGAGTAAACCAACTCATTAGTGGGAATCGGGATCCAACTATCATCGCATGATAACGTGACGGAATCCGCTCAAGTTATCACACTCCAGAAGGTATGCGCATATCTGGCAAGTTTCAGTTTCTTTAGAAACTCCCGATGTGGATTTTTGCCCCATGCTCTTATGACCTTGACGAAGGCCAGCATATCATAAGTCACATGTCAAGTTCTACCCGTCATTATCCAGGTTAATTTGAACCCACCCGTACATACCCTTGATGAAGGCCAAAATAGTAGTACGACTGTCCCAAACCAACGCATCTATCTATGCTGCAAAAAAGTAACAAATAGCTACCATACACTATGCCTTGACGAAGGCCAACATACATAGCATGAATACTAAGTGCTACCGTTCTGAAATGACGGAGGGCTACGAATGGTTTCTGGCGAAAACCTTTAACGTAATGAACTTGATATCGTTGAAGGAACTGGATAGCTTTATAAAAATATAGTGACGAAAACCTTTGCTAAAGAGGTCACTCCCGGTGAAGGGATCTCGGCTCTTTCCCCGTAGAATGTGGTGCAGGATATTCCAACTGAATACCACGATGCAAAGCAAAAGCAATTGGCTATAGTGAAGTTACTTTCCTGACGCAAACTTTTTCCAAGGGGTCACTCCCGGTGAAGGGATCTCGGCCCTTGCCTCGTCGACTGAGGAGCAGGATATTCCAACTGAATAACACTGTGCAAAACAAAAGAGAACGCCCTTGCAATAACAGCTTTTTGAAAAATGTTCCAACAACATCAGAATAGGTTTGTTTATCTTGCATTGATCCGAATCAACGCAGTCCCATCAATTGATCACACCAGTAAAGAACGAAAATAATGACGTGCGTATATGCCATCCGCATTCACCACTGGGTCCCTTCATCACCCGTTAGGTTAGCTAACTAACGACAGAGCGGGGACTGGACTAGCGCGGATGCAAAACATATACAACATCTACTAGTATATATATCAATATATAATATTCGCTCAAGGCATGATAAAAATGCAACATCACAGAAATGTACAGCATCACAGAACAATAAAGATATCTGGGATCCCCGGGTTTCACAGAGCCGCTACTGAAACCCGACGTTCCCCTAGTCATGTGGATAGCCTGTACAATGAAATCCTAGACCCCTACGGACGCGGTAAGTCACCCGCCAAAACCTGAAGCGAGGCAGCCCCCTTCAGCAACGCGAATGGACCACCCAGCACTTCACGGAATCCGGTAACTTGGGCACCCCTCCTGGGTCAACCTATACCCCCTACGAGTGCGGCGAATAGCCCGCCAATTCTAGAGTGAAGCCCCCTCCGTCTCAACGCCATGAGATGCGGGCCCGTTGCCCTCTAGAACCTGGCTATCCGTGCACCCCTTCGCGGGGTAATCCGAGTACAGAAAGTAAAATATACATACAACGGGTACATCGACCTCGACCCAGTCGTGCCCCAAAAGAATAATACAAACAGGCAGTGACGGTAGTCCACATGTCGGACGCTCGCCCCACAATATCAAATGTACATATAAAACAAAACTGTACTAATATTGCAACCAGGCTATCCCCCATGACCGATCCGCAACATCACAGCACAACACAGAACATCAACGTGAATGTCACGTTCGCAAATCCGTCTAAAACGGCTATAGCAGATAGACTGGATTTACCGATCAAATGACATTCACGGTCGCAGATATAATGTAAATACTGTGAACTAGCATGTTTAAAATATCCGATCGAACAAATTTATCGAAGTGGGCCCCAAGCAGCACTGTAGCACTTACAGAAAATCTGGGCCCAAAAAGAATGTCCCAAAACCCCTATTTTCTATTCAAAAGCCTACTGGAAAAATTTAGTACAATGATCAGTACAAAGCGCGGCGGAACCGCGGCCCAAGCATGGTTTTAGCCGCGGTTCCGCGGCGGTAATATAAGTTCAGGCGACCAAATTTTTACAGAATTCTTAGAATTTCATGCACGTGTTTCTGAAACAACCTGAAAAATTTTTAGAGCCAAAAAAATTTCGACAGAAACCCAATGCGCAAGAAAATACGGTTTTTGGGGTTTTATTGTTCGATCGAGTTCTAAACACGTTTGAGCAAGCTAGGCTAAGTTAATGGCGTGTCTCTGATACCAATGTAAGTCCGCGGCGGCGCCCCGGCCGTCGATCCGACGCAGGAATGCGGAAACGAAAAACTTTGCAAACTAGCAAACCGGCACCACCGCGCACTTTTAACCCGGATCGGGCCATTAACCTAGCTACTAGCAAACTAAAAAGATGGGTGAAGAGATATACCAAGCGATCCGTGTCCTTTGGTCTTCGTCTCCATTCCGATCTCCCGCGGAATCTCCGTCCGTCATCTCCTCGTCGGAAAGGACACCAAGTAGCCGGGTTCGTTTACGGGCTCCTACCTCTGGACCGAGGCAACTCGGGCGCGAAGTTGGCTAGCCGACGCGTCCAAGGGATGCGGTAGGAAAGTGTAGAATCTATTGTCTCTTGGGGTTTAGAAGTTGCCATGGATGTGGAGGTGAAGAGAAGAATGAACTTTGGAGAGGTGAGGGATTTTGTCGAAAACCTAGAATGAAATGAGATGAATGAATTTACTCACAAAATGAACTCTCTCCCTCTCCCTCTCAAAGTGGCCGGCCCTCAAAAGAATGGTGGAGGGAATCAAGAGGAATGAAAGAATATCTCAATGTGTAGATAAAAAAGGAAATTAACTCACCTCAAGGCCAAATCTAAAGTCAAAAACAAATCCTTTCACATTAATGCAAAAGAAGAGATAAGAAAGGAATCTCATGATGCTAAAACCCATCATAAGGCCACATATGCAACAAACCCCCTCCACAATAAGTTATTTGCAAACTGCAAATAACCCCCTCCATCGAAAAGTCCGGCCGCGAAGGAACAAAGGAAAACCGGCCGGAACTGAATGCAAACTGGCAACTTGAGAAAACTGATCCCGTAATAAATTACAGGAAAACCCCGCGACTGTATATACATGCCCGCATTTGTATTCCCACTGAACACAAATGCAAAGAGACAAAATCTACACTATCTAATACTAGGATCCGGTTTAAGCCAAAGCCGGCTAGTAAAAACCGTCCGATCACGATCCGTGCAATACCGCACGTATCTGATCGAACCCTACCATATCTCCATAAGGCCTCTACAGCGTTTCGCCCGAAACCTAAGTAACTGAGTGTGGTGGACTCTAAAGACTCGTCAATACTATGGCTATGGATTTAACCACTAGCATGTCAGAGGTATCAGCCATACGTGACGGGCTACCAGCTATTGACCAAAAGGGACGTCGATGAGCGAACTCATCCTGACACCCTACTGAGCCTGTCAGTGACAATATCCGTACAGTCCGGTCCGTTCGTCTATGAGCATCGCATGGCGGGCCTAGGGGGTTGGTAAAAGTCAGACCCCCAATAGCGGTACAAGTCGTGTCGGAGTGTAGCCCAGAACACCCTGAGATACTACTAGAATACCTACCAGCAAATCTCCTGCCTTGGCCAAGGACTTTCATGTACTGGCTCTCCTAGACACAGCGCGACCTCACCCCCAATACCGGGAGAGACGAACCCCTGCAGATCCGCTCACTGCCTCCATGTGGCTCGGGACTGTACCCAACTAAAACCTGTTTGCACGTCTCCTTCGAGCGTGGTAGGGTAGTAATCTAAGTACAATGGGAACTCACACGAGACAAATGACGATCTCAGGTCGATGAACTAACCTGTACACATGTCACCTGGGAACTGCTATCTGACGTCAGGTATAATACCAACTAGCAGGTTCCCGGCGAGTCCTGTCCGGTGTACTCATAACCCAATGAGCACCTGTATACATCTTAGGTGAACCAACTGACACTTGTGGCTTGTGAGACCGGCCACCGCCCCTCGTCGGGGTCTCGACTGTATACACTAGTCTACTCCGGAGTATCGATGCCCTGTCTCGAAACTCCCACGACTAGGGACCTTTTAAGGATGTGCTTATAGACCCCAGCTCCCACGTATATGATCGCCCCCATACTGCTGGTGGTCAAGCAAGAATCCTAGGGGCTCTATCAACGTGTAATAGCGACTCGTAAGGTCACCTAAAGCAGTACACGATGATAAAGATAAACCAGATAGCATACTATCATCTCGAGTAAGACTGTCCTACCGGCATAAGTCCTCCCTCAATCATTGCAATCACGTGCCTGTGATCCAATAATTGACTCTGAGGGCACTATATCCAACAGGAAGAGCCCATCTCTTAAGTGTATTAAGATTTGGGGTTGTCCGGCCTATATCTAAAAAGCAAAATCCGGACAAGCTCGAGGCAAAGTCAGTTCTCTAGAAGTTTGTTGGATATCCCAAGCATTCGCAAGGGAATATCTTCTACCTAACAGAGGAACAAAATATGTTTTATTTCTCAACATGCCACCTTTGTGAAAGGGAATTTCTTGTGATGAAATTAGTGGTCATGAGGTAGAACTGGAAGGAGTTCCAGCTATACAAACTACAGCAGATGATTTGGTAGAACCAAACGATTCAATAGTTTCCAACGAACCTCAGCCTCTCCGCCGATCTAGTATGGTTCCACACCCACCTAAGAGATACTTCGGTTTCTCTATGACAGTGGGAGCGAGGATTTCATCATGAGATGATGACTTAACTAGTTTCGAGCTGGCCATCAGGAGTGGGACTCTGTAAGAATGGCTGGATGCTTAGCGATCTGAGATGGAATCCTTATACACCAACAAAGTATGGACTTTGGTTGCTTTATCTGAAAGGTTAAATCCCCATCAGGAGTAAGTATCTCAAGAGAAGATTACTTGTTGTACATGGAAAAGTTAAGACTTTCAAAGCTATGCTTAAGTCCATCCCGATCCTACTTGCCACAGCTACATACCATGACTACGATATCTGGTGGTTGGGTGTCATGACAGCTTTTCTAAATGATGTTTTAGAAGAGAGCGTCTATAAGTACACAGCCAGAGGGCTTCGTAGATAGTGGGAGAAGCGGAAACGTGTGCAAGATGCTTTATAGGATAAAGCAGGCATCGCGGAGTTGGAACATCTGTTTTGATGTGGTAGTCAAAGAGTTTGACTTCATCAAAATGGTAGATGAACCTTGTATATACAAAAAGATAGGAGGGAGTATGGTGGTGATCCTCGTAGAGTACGTGAATTACATACTCTTGATAGGGAAGGAGTTTCCTATGCTACGCTCGGTCAATCTCCGCTTATCACAAGCATTCTCTATATAGGATCAAGATGATACCTCCTAAATCCTGGGTTTTTGGATCTATGAGATAGATCTAATTGGATGTTAGGATACTTACTAGTTGTAGTAAGATAGTATCAATCGATCCTGGGGAGAATCACTGGAAAGGTTCTAGGGTGATAAGGACGACTGAATGTCAGTCGCAGGCATTATCATTACCCTCAGTAGAGGGACGGTATGTTGGAAGAGTTCCAAGCTAGATACCGTAACTTACTAGATGATCAAAGGCAAGATACATCGTTACCCAGAATGCTACCAAAGAGGCAGTCTGGATATATAAGTTCACGAGATGAACTTCGTTCCTGCCATTGTGTGACAGTGGAGTTGTGGCTTATGCCAAGGAACCCCCGTCCCATCAGAAATCCAGATATAATTCTTAGGCAGTATCATCTGATCATGGAGATGGTTGATATCCAGGGAGATCAAGGTTAGGAGAGTAGACACAGAGGACAACAGCACGGATCCACTCACAAAGGCCTTTTTCCCAGTAGAGACTTTTTATGGGATGGTTGAGTATGAGATACTTCAACCACAGCTAATTGTCGAGTATGTGATACCACAACAGATGGCCCTAGTGCAAGTGGGAGATTGTTAATTATATGTATGCCCTAGAGGCCATTACTGTACATATGATGTATATTGTAATGGATGCTTTGACATATATAGGGAGGACTTTCTTGCTCGACATGATAGTATGCTATCTGGTAGTACTTTATCTTAACATGTACTCTGATTGTCTCTATGTTACATGTTGATAAAGCCCTTAGGATATGTACTCGACTACTGCGACAATGATGAGATCATACTAATGGGGCCACGGTAGTCGATGAGTACATCCTATAACCGTTCCTAGTCGAGGGTGTATCGAGACAGGGCATCGATATACCAGAGTAGACTAGCGTATACGCATCTTGACCTATATGATGGGCGAGGGATGATCCCATATACATCGGTGTTTGACATCAAGGATGGTGTACGGGTGCTCAGTAGAGACTGGGTACACTAGAAGGACTCGCCGAGAACTCCCAGATGGTATTATATCTCACGTCAGATGGCAGTTCTCCGGTGACTCTGGTACAGAGTAGTCTGTTGACCCGAGATCGTCATAGAGTCTTGTGTGATTCCCACTGTGCTTTAATTTCCATCATACCACGTCCAAGAGGGCGTGCAAAAAGGTGGCTTTTGGGTACAGCCCCGAATCACATGTAGGCAATGAGCGATAGGAGGGGATTCGTCTCTCCCGGAATAGGGAGTTGATGTTGCCATGTGTTCGATTGGCTATAACTGGAAATCCCTGGCCAGGGTTGCTGAGATTTACTGGTAAGTGTTTTCAGTAGTTTCTCGAACTGTTATAGACCTCATATCGACACGACTTATCGAGCTACTGGGGTCTGACGTTTACCACCCCAAAGCGAGATATGCGACATATCAGACGACGAGACCGGACTGTACGGGAGTGTTACTGATTGGATTCGCAGGAGAATGTACAGGCTTGCTTGTTGATCTTCTGATCGCTCAATACCTGGGTAGCTGTTACGTTTAGCTGACCGCTTGCAGCTTGTGGGTGTTTGATATGATCATCACCTACTGCCGGCGTATTGACGATTCTTTAGAGTCCTACACAGAGGTTTCTTGACTCAGGCAAAACGGAGTAGGGGCACATATGTGATATGTGCAGGACCGAGGATAATGCGATATGTGATACCGAATTCTATTATCGCGATATTTGATATCAGCCGGGTCATCGGATCAAGTGTTGATTCGATGAATCAGTAAAATGAGATATTAGTCGGTTGTATGCGATATAGCCGGATTGTCGGATCAAGTGTTGATTCGATAATTTAATGTATAATAATATATATGATATATTAAATTATATTAACTAATATTAGCTCACTAAAAGATTCTTTTTCTCACTCGGGTAATACATTGATATATATACGATATATGTTAATTGTATTATTTTATTTTGTTACAATAAATATTATATATGTGATATATAACATTGTTACATGATATGATTACTAATGCAACATGATTAGTGAAGATTAAACATGGTTAGGGTTTGATTAGGGTTAAGCTATTCTAGAAGTTTTTAGAAGCTTTGTTTTTTCTTCTGGAAAAGATATTTTTGCAAGATATTTCCTTAACCCAACCAAACCTTTAACCTTAGTCAAATCTCTACAAGGGTTACTTTGACCATGGTTTCATTATTCAACCTTATCATAACTATCATTATTCATCACAAAAGGATTAAGGCTTCTTCTTCCTTCTTCTCTTCATGGAAAAAGCTTTCTAGCTTTTTCTAAGTGATGATTATGTGTGAGAAAAAGATTGTAAATGAGTGCAAAAATCCTACTTCATCATCCTCATCTATCCTTGCCCTTTAAATGAGAGTGTTCACTTCATTTAGTGAGTGTTAGCTTGTGTTAATGAAACTTTAAGGTAGATCATCTTTCTTATCGAAGATCAGAAGCAAGACTGCATCTTTCTCTTCGTGAAGCCTCTCGAAAGTCCGTAACACGATGATCGCGGCGAAGGGACCTCAACACGGAGCTTAAGAAGTGAAGGACCGGATCTACAAAGGTTGTAATCCCTCTCACTTAGTGTTAAAGTGTTTAACATGCTTGTTTTCGCCTAATCTCTAGTTTAAAGATCCGGCTTTGGGTTGTTCGGCATGGCTAAATTTTAAATAGGGCATGGTTGATTCCTCGTAGACCCTTGTTAGAGTGCCTAGCATCCCTACAATAATAAGTAGGTTCGGTTAATACATCCATATTATTATCTTAATTAAGGCGTGTCATTGGTCGCTACCTGGAGAGATAGAGAGAAGAAAACGTATTAGCGTGCGCTCTTTGCAAGATTATATTGGTTATTATCTTATCTAATCAGGATGGCTCCCACTGTTTTTATCAAATCTTCCTTCAAACCGTAAAAGGTAAGATTAGCCGGGATTAATTACACCCTGCAAGTTCGCTAATCGTTCGGCCAGGCAGGTATTGGTGCTTCGAGGGAGTCTCCTCATGCTTTTGAATGGAACTAATTAAATAATCTCATTTCCGCAAGGGCATCACCCCGTTAACACCTTTCTTAGAAACCTACTAGATCAGCTAATTGTAATGTGGAAAACTCTCCCAGGATTAACTCTTACTTGCAGTGGGAATCGGGATCCAACTATCATATAGAAGGTATGCAATCTCATTGCAAATTTCAACACTTGAAATTCTTGATAATTGCTTTACCCCTAGCCACTTATGTCCTTAACAAGGTCAACAAATCATAAGCGCTAGTTAAGTTCAACCCGTCATTTCTTGATTGAATTAAACCCACCCGTACGACCCTTAACATAGTCAACAAAGCCGTATGAATACCGTAATCCAATCACATCATATGGTTGCAGATAAGCACTAATTAGCTACCTCACACTACGCCTTAACATAGCCAATAAACGTAATACGAATATTAAATAGCACTTATCTGAAATGGCGGAGGGCTACGGCTGGTTTTGAAGAAAACCTTTAACGTAATGAACTTGATATCGTTGTAAAATCTAGTGATTTGAAAAGGGGGTGTTTTTGTAGCTTTTGCTAGATTCGCTAAAGATGTCACTCCCGGTGGAGGGATCTTGGCTCTTTCCTCATCGAATGAGGTACTGGATATTCATCAAGGAATACCACTATGCAAAGCAATAACTAGAGCTACTTTTTTGAAAAATTTGATTCTACAATATCTTATAGGTTTCTTTTCTTTTCATTAATCAAATTAATGAAGTCTCATCATTTAATGTTTCATAAACATCACAGAAAAATGAAACGAAAATAGAACGTACGCTTATGCCATCCGCATTCGCCACGGGGCCCCGTCATGCACCGTTAGGTTACTTAACAAACGGCAGAGCGGGGGCTGAACTAGCGCGGGTGCAAAACATAAGCAATATTTACTATATATCATATATATAATATAACATTCATCTCATGAAGTTATATGACCACATCACAGAACCAAGCAGCAGAAGCAACATATAAAATATTGGATATACTAGGAGGTCTGTGTTTTAAATTCAACCAGTAATGTAAAATACGGATTCCACAGTCGTGATGAATAGCCAAACCCACATCCCTAGACCCCTACGAGAGTGGCAAGTAACCCTGCCAATTCTAAAGTTAGGAGACCCGGTCTCGACTACTCGAGATGGTCTCCCACTGGACTCTAGAACCCGGTTACTTGTGCTCCCCACCTTAGGTCTATCCTAATGCGGAAAAATAAATATTATACATCAGTGGTGACATCATCCTCAACCTGGAAGTATCCCAATAAAAGAATATTACATACAAATTTTACATGAATGAAAATTGTAAAACTCTCATCTCACATAAAACCCCGGCTATTCAATTACGACGTCCGGTATTACATATTACAGCAACACATAATATCACATATCATCAATGTAAGTAAATATGCGTATTCCGAATGTTGTTGACATATAGCAACGAGATTTGGGATACCCCACATATTACACTTACTATCACAAAAAAGAAATGAAAAACTACAATAATTAGAATCCGCGATATACTTAGACATCATAAACCCGGAATATCACATATTTCGAATTTCAAGCCTAACTTATAAACCTTGCATTTTAGTCTCAAATTGAAAACTCATTTCAATAAGTTGTCGAATAATTCAACAAGAATCCCGACTAAGTGATCGCTTACTATACACAATTGCGACGGAGTTTTGATCCGAATCAAAACTCTATGGCAATCGATCAAACGAGACTAAACGGCTAGATTTACAATTTACTAACTAGTTTTCACAAAACTAATTATTCCGGATTCTAACAATTGTATAACATATCATCAAAGTCTATAAACTTTAAACATTTCGATCGATTTATCGAACACCCACAAAATCCAGAGACATCAACAACTTAAGAATCATTAAAAACATCCAGAAAGTACATGATCACCAAATGGAGAAGCACAAGAGAAAGGACACCTTAACTCGACTAACATGTGGCAGAACCGCAGCCAAACATAGGGTTTGACCACGGTGCCGCGGCCGTTTGAGGGAGTTACGTAGTCAAATTTCTTGAGGCTCCATTAAAAAGCCTGCACGATTTTCTGCATATTTTTAATCACCAAAATTCCAACTTCTGAAAATTCGACGGAAACTATATATTTTGCTACTTCGAAAAATCGATTGAACACTTTAACACCGTAAAGACCTACCCAAATGTTCTAGCTTGGCTCTGATACCATTAAAGTGTTTAGTAGCACCGCGACGGGATTAAAACGGGCATCATACGTGCAATTTTCAAAAATTCCGGGTGCTAATGAACACTAACCAAGATCTAACTAGATTATTAGGGTTAAACATATGATGATATGAAAAAGTACCAGAAGAGAAGGAGGCTAAAACCTTTGATGACAGTGTCCTTCTCTTCTAAAGCTCGGGGTTGTAGTCCACACAACTCCACTAGGCTCAACTTCAAGTTGGTGTATGCTCCCTTCGTGATCTTCATGCCAAAGACGATCCACCCGAAGCTCCGCAATCTAAGCTATCTCTTCACTAAACCGTTTAGTGAAGGAAACACACTACACTTGATTGCTAATCAAGTGTAGGATGGTAAAGTAGGGGTTGTGTTTGCTCACTAGGGATCTCACAAGCTCAAGCTTTCACAACACATGTGAGGGATTTGAGCTTGGAGAAGTGAGGTGAAAAAGATAGAAGCTAGAGAGCAACTCAAGAATGAGCTCAAGAAAGAAAAAGCAAGTCTAGAATGGTTCATCCTTGAGCTCACTTATTCAAGCATGGAATAAATTGCAACAATCAATTTTAACCATGCTTGAATAGTGAGTCAAGATAAATAAACAAATAATAAAAGTTATGCTACACCCATGCTTCCATTTTCCACCTTATTTATTCTATTTTCCAAAAATAGAAATTACACCATACTTCATTTTAATATATATATATATATATATATTAATAAATATTAAGTATAGAATTAGTGAGAAATAATATTAGTTAAGATATAATTATATCAAATATAATATATATATATCACATTATTAAATCAACACTTGATTTAATAATCTGGTTATATCGCATATAACCAACTAATATCATTTATCTGTATATCACATTATCAAATCAACACTTAATTCAATAATCCGGTTATATCACATATAACCTGACCGATACCAGATAACTGCCAGATTATAATACGGTATCACATACACGTATTTAATCAGGCCCCTGCACATATCAACATATGTGCCCTACTTCGTTTCGCTTGAACTAGGAAACTTCTGTGTGTGGCTCTAAAGACTCGTCAATACGCCAGCAGTGGGTGATGATCACATCAGTCACCTACAAGCCATCAGCGGCACTAACTGGACATAACGGCTACCCAGATATTGTGTGATTAGAAGATCAGCAAGAAAGCTTGTCCATACTCTCCATGAATCCTATAAGTAACACTTACCATACATTCCGGTCTGTTCGTCTGATATGTCGCATATCGAGTCTAGGGGTGGTAACGTCAGACCCCGGAAACTTGATAAGTCATGCCAATGTATGGCTCATAACGGTTTGAGAAACTACTGATAACTCTTACCAATAAATCTTATCAACAGCCCTGGCCAGGGACTTACTGTTATAGCCAATCGAACATAGCACAACATCAACTCCCGATACCGGGAGAGACGAAACCCCTCCTATCGCTCACTGCCTCCATGTGACTCAGGACTGTACCCAAAATTCACCTGTTTGCATGACTCTTTTGAGTCATGGTAGGGAGGAAATCAAAGCACAGTAGGAGCCACACAAGACTCTATGACGATCTCGGGTCTACAAACTAACCTGTACCAGTATCACTAGAGAACTGCTATCTGACGATAGGTATAATACCAACTAGGAGTTCTCGGCGGGTCATGTTCGGTGTACCTATTCTCTAATGAGCACCTATGTACAATCTTTGATGTCAAACACCAATGGATATGTGATCAACCATCGCCCCTATATAGGGTCAAGAAAAATATACACCAGTCTACTCTGGTGTATCGATGCCCTGTCTCGATATACCCTCGACTAGGAACAATTAAATGATGTGCTTGTGGACTACCCAGGTCTCAGTAGTATGATCTGCATCATAATCCTGGTAGTCAAGCCTACACCCTAAGGGCTTTATCAACATGTATCTGAGAGACAGTATAATAATACTAAATGTACATGTTAAGATAAAGAGTAACCAGATAGCATACTATCATGTCGAGCAAGAAAGTCCTCTAAATATATGTCCAAGCATCCACTATAATATACATCAATATACAATAATGGCCTCTAGGGCATACATATCCCTAACAGGTTTAACTCTAAATCTAGATCTTTTAGGAGTTTAACTCCAAATCCAAACCTTTTGGAAGTTCAACTCCAAGCCCAAGTGCTTAGCCCTTCTTCCGCTGGGGTCCCGCTGGTGCCCAGCAGGAACGTACCTCTTACGTGACCCACTGGCGCCCAGCGGCCACGTGACCCGCTGGAGCCCCAATAGCCACGTGACGTCCACGTCACCCGCTGGCACCCAGTGGCCACGTGACCCACATGTGACCCGTTGTCGCCCCAGCGGACACGTGACGTACACATGACCAACTGGCGCCCACGCGCCGTGCACATGACCCGCTGGCACCAGCGACCACATGCCATCTCACGCGTCCTTAGGACGCTCCTCACCCCTCTTTTTCCCATATGTTTCACACTCAAAACACATCCCCCGTTAAAAAAATTCTAACGGGGCGCTGCCCCGCACTCCACAAGGGGGCTGCTAGCCCTCTTGACCTCCAGCCCACTATCCGGGTAGCAGGGCCCCCATAAACTCTGCGAGATCACCGATACATATAAAGCACCTTAAAAACACAACACACGCATACTGCACATTAAGTTCGCATGACTAGTTTTACCCGTCAATCGGAGGTTCCCTCGCTCCAAATACGAGGGGTAATTAACAACAGCTTAATCTGCAGCTGCCAGAAATACGAATCCCCACAATCAATAAACCCCAGCCTGCCCCAGGTAGGGGGAATCTGTATACGCCTAACAAGCGCACACATTCCTATCTCAATAGGGTGACGAAAAACACTCCACAAAAGGTTTTCTCCAAAAACCAGCCGTAACGCTCCATCATTTCGGATTAGTATTGCTTAGTGTGCATGCTATGTTTTTTGACCTTATTAAGGCGTAGTATGCAGTAGCTGAGTAATGCCTTTCTGTCACATAGAGATGCATTTAGTGAGGTCGGTCGCATAGCCTTATTGACCTTGTTAAGGGCTTATGTAGGTGGGTATATACTAATCAGGATAATGACGGGTTGAAATTGACTAGCGGCTTATGATTTGTTGACCTTGTTAAGGTCATAGGCTTTTAGAGGTAAAAATCAAATCGGGAGTTTAAAATATACAGGAAACTTGCTAGTGTTGCATACCTTCTAGAGTATGGTGACTAGAGTGGCTTCCATCTAGGTTATCATACAATAATAGTTGGACCCCGATCCCACAGATGAGTAAGATTACTCCCGGGAGATTTTCACTTCACAACGAGCTAACCCATTAGGTGTCTAGAAAGATATCAATGGGGTTATGTCTCTGTGGAAATGAAATTATTTAATTAGGTCCGTGCGAAATCATGGGGACCCTCCCTCGGAGTACCAACACTTCCCTGGATGAACAGTTAGCAAACTTATAGAGCGTACATGATCCCGACTAGTTCTCTTTTTAAGGTTTGAAGGAGAATTTGAGGAAACGATGGGACCCATTCTGTTTAGATAAAATAATAACCAATCTAAATTTGTAAGATCATACGCTAAGTGTTTCTTTTCTCTCTCCTAATTGCAGCTAGCATGTCACGCCTTTATCAAGATAATAAAATGTATGACTTAACCGAACCAAATTCTTATTCGGGGCTAGGGAACGTCGGTTTGGCTCTAACTAGTGACAAATGTCAGGAGCATGAACAAGGGAAAGAGGATTACATGAATTCCTTGATGACCCCGGTGAAGAAGAAGCATACTATTGTGTCTCCTTCAGGTGTTCTTATTCTTGAGAACTGTTTTTCGGTCAGTCCTGCCTCCTGGGTACTAAATACCGGATCAGGATCTCATATCTGTAATTTATTATAGGGACTGAGAAAAAGCATGATGATTGAACCTAGTGATATGTTCCTCAAAGTAGGGAACAGAGAACAAGTTGATACCACTGCCATTGGTGAATATCACATAGTATTGCCAAGTGACAAAACTATGATTTTGAACAACTGCTACTATATACCTTCTATGCTTTGCAACATCATATCAGTTTCTTTACTTGATAAAGATGGATATAACTTTGTTCTAGATAGAAATATCATAAACATTTACCGTAATCGGGTATTGGTTGCAGAAGGTACACTGTGTAATGGTATCTATGTTTTAAATCAAAATAAAGTTCTTAATGTACAAAATACACACAAGAGGAAAAGTTTAGATACGAATGGGACTTACTTGTGGCATTATAGACTTAGCCATATCAATGAGAAAAGATTAGCTAAGTTGCATAAAGATGAATATTTGGATCCGTTCGAATTTATATTTTATAAAACTTGCCAATCTTGTCTCAAAGGTAGATGACCAAATATCTGTTCACCGGACACTGAGAAAGAGCTATAGAGCTCCTGGGACTCACACACAGTGATGTATGTGGTCCATTGTCTATACATGAAAGAGGTGGGTTCTCATACTTCATCACATTCACTGACGATCTCTCTAGGTTGGGATATGTATATCTTTTGAAACACAAATCTGAACCTTTTGAGAAATTCAAAGAATACAGAAATGAAGTAGAGAACCAGATTTGCAAAAGTATTAAGATTTTCCGATCAGATAGAGGAGTGGAGTACTTATGTACGGAATTCCTCGACTACTTAAAATAGAATGGAATTCTCTCTCAGCTTACTCCTCCGTATATGCCATAACACAACGGTGTATCAGAGCGGAGGAACCGTACCATATTGGATATGGTTCGCTCCATGATGAGTAGTCCTGAATTATCTCTTTCATTTTGGGGACATGCGCTTCAGACAGCAGCATATCTTTTGAATCAAGTTCCATCCAAATCAGTGCCTAAAACTCCATATGAAATATGGAGTGGTAAGAAACCATGTCTTAAATTCATTAACATATGGGGTTGTCCGGCTTATGTTAAAAAGCAAAATCCGGACAAATTAGAGGCACGATCGTTTCTATTTAAGTTTGTGGGATAGCCAAAGAATTCAATATGATATCTATTCTACCACACCGAGGAACAGAAGGTATTTGTAGCTCACAATGCCACCTTTTTGGAAAGGAAATCTCTTACAAAAGAAATTAATAGGAGCATGGTAAAACTGAATAAAATATCGGAGCCACAAATTGTAACCAAGGATTTGGTGGAGCGACAGGATTCAATAGTCCCTAACAAATCTCAGCCACTCCCTAGATCTGGTAGGATTTCCCATCCGTCCGAGAGATACTACAGTTTTCTCGTAGACGGGATCGAGAGGAATGCAGCTTGGAAGAAAATGATCCTACTAGTTTTGAGCAGGCCAATTCCAGTAAGGACTCTGTGAAATGGCTGAATGCTATACGATCTGAAATGGAGTCCATGTACACCGACAAAGTTTGGACTTTGTACATTGCACCGCCTGAGGTAAACCCGTCGGCTGCAAATGGATCTTCAAGAAGAAGATTGGTGCAGATGGACAGGTTGAAACCTATAAAGCTAGACTTGTTGCAAAAGGTTTTCGTCAAAGATCAGGTGTGGACTATGACGAAACATTTTCTCCAGTAGCTATACTAAAATCAATTCGAACCTACTTGACATTGTTTTCTTCCATGACTGTGAGATCTGGCAGATGGACGTAAAGACCGCTTTTCTAAACGGCGCTTTAGAAGAGTGTGTCTATATGGATCAGCTAGAGGGCTTTATAGACAATGGGAGCAGCGGGAAGGTGTGCAAGTTACTTAAATCCATTTATGGATTAAATCAGGTATCGCGGAGCTGGAACATCTGTTTTGATAAAATGGTCAAGGAATTTTACTTCATCAAAAATATTGATGAACCTTGTATATATAAGAAGATTGTAGGGAGAACAGTTTTGTTCCTCGTTTTATACGTCGATGACATTCTCCTGATAGAAAATGACATTCCTATGTTGCATTCGGTCAAGTTGCTCTTTTCTCAGAAGTTCTCCATGAAGGACCTGGGTGATACCTCTTACATTCTGGGGATCAAGATCTATTATGATAGATCTAAAGGGATGTTGGGACTTTCACAGTTTAGCTACATTGACATCATAATAAAGAGATATGGTATGGAAGATTTCAAGCGCTGTAATTTACCAGCTTGTCACAGAATCACCCTCTCTAAAGAGATATCTCCTAAGACTGATGAAGAGAGGGCTCGCATGTGCATTACACCCTACACTTCGGCGGTAGGATTTATAATGTTTGCGATATTATGTACCAGACTAGATGTAACTTACACACTTAGCATAGTAAGCCGGTATTAGTCAAACCCAAGGAAGAAATATTGGACAGCTGTGAAGAACATTCTGAAGTACCTGAAAAGGACTAAGAATATATTCTTAGTGTACGGTAATGGAGACCTCCGGATGGAGTCATTTACCGATTCAAGCTTCCAAAGCGACAAGGATGATAGCAATTCTTTCTCGGATTATGTGTTTACCCTCAATGGAGGGGCGGTCTATTGGAAGAATTCCAAATAGAACACTGTAGCAGACTCGACGATGAAGGCTGAATACATTACTGTCAGCGATGTCGCAAAAGAGGCTGTCTGGATGAGAAAGTTCATTCATGAAATTGAGGTGGTTCCGTCTATTGTTGATCCAATACCATTGTATTGTGACAACAATAGGGCTATAGTGTTAGCGAAGAAACCACGGTCCAATCAAAAATCATGACATATCTTAAGGCGGTATCACCTGATCAGGTAGATCATTGATCATCGGGAGATCGAGGTCAGGAGAGTAGACACAAAAAACAATACAACGGACCAACTTACAAAGGCACTTCCTCAGACTCAGATGGAGCGGCTATTGGAGATGATTGGTCTGCGATATGCCAATACATGGACTTAGTGCAAGTGGGAGATTGTAGGATGTATATGCCCTAGAGTCCATTATTGTTTAGTACAAGATTGTATATTATATATGGATGCTTGTGATATATATGTACAAGACAATCTTGCTCGTTATGATAGTATACTATCTGGTTTGTCTTTACCTCAACATGTGTATATGTTCTATTTTATATTACGTATCTCAAATACATGTTGGTAAAGTCCGTCGGATCTTTACTTGACTACTAGAGTTATGATAGCGACATACTCGTGGGGTCTAGGTAGTCTATAAGTACATCCTTAAATTGTCCCTAGTCGTTGGAGTTTCGAGATAGAGCATCGATACCCCGGAGTAGATTAGTGTATACATTTTTTATTCCCGTGAGGGAAGGTGGCCTGTCCCACAGTCATTGGTGTTCAGCACCAAAGATTGAATACAGGTGCTCATTGGGTTATGAGTTACACTAGACGGACTCGCCGAGAACTTCTAGATGGTAATATACCTATCGTTAGATAGCAGTTCACTGTTAACAAAGTACAGGTTAGTTTTTAGACCTGACATCGCCATTCATCTCGAGTGTGTTCCCACTGTACTTAGATTACTACCCTACCATGGTTTTAAAGAGTCGTGCAAACAGCTTTTAGTTGGGTACAGTCCTGAAGCACTTGGAGGCAGTGAGCGATAAAAAGGATTTATCTCTCCCGGTGTAGAAAGTCGATGACGTGCTGTATTCGATTGGTCATCACTATAAGACCTTGGCCAAGACAGTTGAGATTCTCGGGATGATTTTGGGCCATATCGACACGACTTACTAGGTTATTATTGTTAGTGATATGTATGCCCTAGAGCGTATTATTGTATGATATAGTGGATGCTTGGACATATATATGGAAGACTTTCTTGCTCGACATGATAGTATGCTATCTGGTTTCCTTCATCTTAACATGTTCACTGGTATTATTATACTGTCTCTCATATACATGTTGATAAAACCCTTAGGATGTAGGCTTGACTACCAGGACTATGATGTGGATCATACTACTGCGGCCTGGGTAGTACCCAAGCACATCCTTCAATTGTTCCTAGTCGAGAGAATATCGAGACAGGGCATCGATATTCCAGAGTAGACTAGTGTGTACGTTTCTTGACCCTGTATGGGGCGATAGTTGATCCCATATCCATTGGTGTTTGACATCAATGATTGTACACAGGTGCTTATTAGAGAATGGGTACACTGAACAGGACTCGCTGAGAACTCCTAGACGGTACTATACCTATCGTCAGATAGCAGTTCTCTGGTGACACTGGTGCAGGTTAGTCTGTAGACCCGAGATCGTCATTGAGTCTTGTGTGGTTCCCACTGTGCTTTGATTTCCTCCCTACCATGGCTCAAAGGAGTCATGCAAACAGGTGGATTTTGGGTACAGTCCTGAGTCACATGGAGGCAATGAGCGATAGGAGGGGTTTCGTCTCTTCCGGTATAGGGAGTTGATGTTGCGCTACGCTCGATTGGCTATAACTGGAAATCCCTGGCCAGGGCTGTTGATGAGATTTACTGGTAAGTGTTATTAGTAGTTTCTCATACCGTTATACATCAGCATGACTTATCAAGTTATTGGGGTCTGACGATTCCACTGCCAGACTCGATATGCGACATATTAGACGAAGAGACCGGACTGCATGGTAAGTGTTACTTATAGGCTTTATAGGAGTTTGGATAATCTTGCTTGTTGATTTTCTATTCGATCAATACCTGGGTAACCGTTACGTCCAACTAGTACCGTTGACGGCTTGTGGGTAACTGATGTGATTATTACCTACTACTGGCGTATTGACGAGTCTTTAGAGTCCCACATAGAAGTTTCCTGGATCAAGCGAAAAAAATAGGACACATATGCTGATATGTGCGGGAGCCTGATTAAATACGAGTATGAGATACCGTATTGTAATCTGGAGGCTATTTGTTATCAGTTAGGTTATATGTGATATAACCGGATTATTGAATCAAGTGTTGATTTGATAATGTGATATACAGATAAATGATATTAGTCAGTTATATGTGATATAACCGGCTTATTGAATCAAGTATTGATTTAATAATATGATATATATTTATATTTGATATAATTGTATAGTGACTAATATTATTGCTCACTTATTATATGCTTATCTTTATATATATTAATATATATATATATATATATATATTATATGAAGCATGGCATGGTTTTTCTATTTTTAGAAAATAGAAATTGAGGTGGAAAATGCGGAGACTTTTGTGGTATGGAACATAGCATGGCTTACTTTATATTATATTCATTTGCTTGCACTATTGAAGCATGGCTATAATTTTTAATTGTTAGAAATTGTATGCTTCAATAATGTGTGAGCTTGAATGAGCCATTCTAGACTTCATTGTCCTCACATGAGTTATTTTCTACACTTGAGAGCTCATGTGTGACGAGTTTCTCTCTAGCTTTCTTCATTTTCTTCACCTCCTCCTCCAAGCTCAATTCCTCACATGAGTTGTGAACCCTTGAGCTTGTGAGAACCCTAGTGAGCAAACAAAACCCCTACTTCACCATCGTATACTAGATTAGCGCTTTGGTGTAGTGTATTTACATCATTAAAAAGTTTAGTGAAGAGGTAGCTTGGATTAGCTTGTTAGTTATATGTATGCCATATAGGCCATTATTGTACCTGTGATGTATATTATAGTGGATGCTTGGATATATATAGAGAGGACTTTCTTTCTCGAAATGATAGTATGCTATCTGGTTGCTCTATGTCTTAACATATTGACTTGTATTGTGATACTGTCTTGCTCTCACATGTTGATAAAGCCCTTAGGATGTGTACTTGACTACCAGGACTATGATGGAGATCATACTAGTGGGGCCAAGGGTAGTCCACAAGTATACCCTATAATTATTCCTAGTCGAGGGTGTATCGAGATAGGGCATCGATATTCCAGAATAGACAAGCGTATACGCATCTTGACCCATATGATGGGCGATGGATGATCCCACATCCATTGGTGTTTGACATCAAAGATGATATACGGGTGCTCAGTGGAGACTGGATACACTGAACGGACTCGCCGAGAAATCCTAGTTGGTATTATACCTATCGTCAGATAGCAGTTCACAGGTACAGGTTAGTCTGTAGACCCGAGATCGTCATAGAGTCTTGTGTGATTCCCACTGTGCTTTGATTTCCACCTTACCACGTTCAAGAGAACGTGCAAAACGGTGGCTTTTGGGTACAGTGCCGAATCACATGGAGGCAATGAGCGATATGAGGGGTTTTGTCTCTCCCGGTATTGGGGGTTGATGTTGCTGTTGGATATATGTATGCCCTAGAGGCCATTATATGATAGTGTATGTATTGGTATGTGTGTGTGTGTGTGTGTCTATATCCAAGGGACATTCTTGCTCGACATGATAGTGTGCTATCTGATTGCACCTTTTATCTTGACATGTTCATTTGATCGTGCTTTCATTCATTTGGTTCATGTTGATATAGCCCATAGGATGATGTAAGACTACTGAGATTATGATGCGGATCATACTAGTAGGACATGTGTAGTCTATGAGCATATTCTTGAAATGTTCCTAGTCGTGGGTGTATCGAGACGGGGCATCGATATCACCAGAGTAGACTAGCGTATACGTTACTTGTCCTATATGATGGGCGATAGATGATCCCATATCCATTGGTGTGGTGACACCAAAGATCGTATACGGGTGCTCAGTAGAGACTGGGTACACTGAACGGACTCGCCGAGAACTCCTATGTGGTATTATATCTATCGTCTGATAGCAGTTCTCAGGTGACACTAGTACAGGTTAGTCTGTAGACCCGAGATCGTCATAGAGTCTTGTGTGTCTCCCACTGTACTTTGATCTCCACCCTACCACGGCTCTACTGAGTCATGCAAACAGGTGGATTTTGGGTACAGTCCCGAGGCACATGGAGGTAATGAGCGATAGGAAGGGTTTCGTCTCTCCCGGTATTGGTGGTTGATGTTGCACCATGTACGATTGGCTATAACAGGAGTCCCTGGCCAGGGCAGCTGAGATTTACTGATGAATGTTATCAGTAGTTTCTCGATCTGTTATGAGCCATATGCCGGCATGACTTATCTGAGTTATTGGGGTTGACAATACCACGCCTAGACCTGATATGCAGCATATTTGATGAAGAGACCGGATTGTACGATAAGTGTTGCCAGTTGTCTCGACAGGAGTTTTAGCAGGTTTGCTTGTGTTTCTTCTGATCGCTCAGTACCTAGGAGCCGTTACGTACTGCCGGTGCCACTGACGGTTTGTGGGCATGTGATGTGATCACTGCCTACTGCTAGCGTATTGACGAGTCTTAGAGTCCCACAAAGGAGTCTCCTAGCTAAGGCGAAATGATTTGGGGTGCATATGAGATATGCGCGGGAGCTTGATTAAATGCGTTTATTGGATGCCGTATTTTATTCGGGTGTTCACTATTGGACGGGTCGTATGTGATATGACCGGGTTATTAAATCAAGTGTTGATTTAATATTAGGTCCATTAGCTCATTTATTAAAACCTATTTCTTATGATGCATGCATGAGTGTATGTATATATTGATATGGATGCACACATGCAAGCATACATGTATCATGGTTGATGATACATTGGTGGTGGCAATGCAAGACTCACATGGTAACAATTTTTAGATATTTTGTTTATTGGAAAAAAGCAAAATGGGATTAAAATCATGGTTGACTATTCAACTCTCTTGAGTTGACAAAGTCAGTGGTTTATTTTGCCCACGGTTTTGGCCCACGGTTTTGCTTAAACTCAAGTTACAAAATATCTAGATATTGTAAGTCTGCGGCGGCGCCCCGGCCGTCGATCCGACGCCGGAAACGCGAAAACAAAAAACTTTGCAAACTAGCAAACCGGCACCACCGCGCACTTTTAACCCGGATCGGGCCATTAACCTAGCTACTAGCAAACTAAAAGATGGGTGAAGAGATATACCAAGCGATCGTGTCCTTCGGTCTTCGTCTCCACTCCGATCTCCCATGGAATCTCCGTCCGTCACCTCCTCGTCGGAAAGGGCACCACGTAGCCGGGTTCGTTTACGGGCTCCCACCTCTGGACCGAGGCAACTCGGGCGCGAAGTTAGCTAGCCGATGCGTCCAAGATTTGTTGTAGATAAGTGTAGAATGGTTGTCTCTTTTGGGGTTTATGAAGTTGCCTTTGATGTGGTGGTGAAGAGAGAATGAACCATGGAAAGAGCTTTTGAATTTTGGCAAGCAAAGAATGAATATGAGATGAATCAATTTCCACACATAATGAATCCTCTCCCTCTCCAATAGTGGCCGGCCCCTCACATGGTGGGTGGGAAAAAGAATGAATAAGACAAGAAAGAAAATGTGTAGATAAATGATCAAATAATCTCACCTCAAAAAAAACTTAATCAAGCCCCATCACAATAAATGCAAGTCAAGTGATGCAAAAGGCATCTAATGATGAAAGAACCATCATGAAACCCTCAATATGCAAAGAACCCCTTTCACAAAAAGTTATTTGCAAACTTGCAAATAACCCCCTCCATCGATAAAGTCCGGCCGCGAAAAAACAAAGGAAAACCGGCCGGAACGGAATGCAAACTGGCAACTTCAGAAAACTGATCCCGTAATAAATTACAGGAAAACCTCACTACTGCATATACATGCCCGCATTTGTATTCCCACTGAATACAAATGCAAAGAGACAAAACTACACTGTCTAATACTAGGATCCGGCTTAAGCCAAAGCCGGCTAGTAAAATCCGTCCGATCACGACCCGTGCAATACCACACATATCTGATCGAACCCTGCCATATCTCCATACGGCCTTTACAGCGTTTCGCCCGAAACCTGAGTAACTGTGTGTGGTGGACTCTAAAGACTCGTCAATACTATGGCTGTGGATTTAACCACTAGCACGTTGTTCATATCATAATATTGCAATTCATACGCCCCACTTTTATGCATTTTATAAGTAAACAGGTACTTTTGACGCACGTTTGTTGCATGATACAGGATACAGGCTCTTGGAACGAAGGCAGTGAGAAAAGACAGAAGATGATACAAAAGAGAGACTTTTTGACCAACAAGAAGATGGATCCGAGTCACGAAGAAAAGGTTACAATTGTATGAAGCGGTGCCGTCTGAAATGTCAAAGTGAACGGTCAAAAGCTCCTTACAAGTTTTCACTGAAGATCTGGAAAAGACCAAGAAGCCATACAGAGAAATGGGATGCACAAAAGTCAAGACCAGACAACAACAGAGGAACCCAGGAAAATTGGTGGAATGAACCCACCAAAGGTGGCGCCGCGGTTCCGCGGCCATATGGTGCCCTTGTCGGCACCGACTTCTTGTGTCGGTGCGACGGTGCGGGCGTTGGGATTTTTAGGGGGCAAATCTGTAATTGCACCTCTGCGAGAGTCTGTAACCCTAGCTTCAGTAAAATGCTATGCCTCTTATCAATCAATAAAATTCAGACTTGTTGGTGGATCCAGAGCATCACTTTTGTAAGCTTTTCTTTTAAATTTCTGCCTTAGTCTAATTTAATTCTTGCCCTAGGTATCTCATATTAATCTTGCAGTATTGTAACTTTACTACTTGCCGTAGTTAACTAGTCTAGCTCCTTTTAATCTGCAGTAAGTAATAATTCAAGATCTGAACAAAACATTTTAAAACATAACAACAAAATGTCGTTTTTCGAAAATTCCCTAATGAGCGAGTAAAACCCTCGCTTGTTAGGGTTAGGAAAAAGGTAAGGAGTGAGAGATGAATATCTCTCACCTCCTTCAATGCCAACACATTTTCAAAACTAGAACTTCATGCACGCATGCATGATCCGCCCCCTACGGCACCCTACCTACGAGGTAACGGTGAACCGTAGTCTAAAAGGCCGGAAATACATGACGTCCATGAAGATTGTAGCAATTAATAGGAAAGGACGGACAAGGATCTAGAGGAAGAAACTTCGTTTCTTCCCAATCATCCTAATCCTCTTTACTAGTAATTGTTGTGATTTCTAAAAAAGCTTTAATCAAATGGCATTGAAAGAGGTGACAATATTAATCTCATCAACCCTTCCTTCGACTTAACCCTAACAAGTTCTTTCATATCATATAAATTAGTTCTTTAAATCAATCGACAAAAACCAAACAACAATCTGAATCAACTCGTTAAAACACAAAAACAGAAAATTACACATCTCGGCGGATCGACCCGTACTCACCGGCTAGCTGCAAAGCGACGCCGTTTCTGATTACGTTAAACACAAAATTTTTGGATTAATCAAATGGCGCCGTTACCGGGGATGGCGTAATTTTTTTTTTGTATGATTTCGGGTTGATATAAATTTTGAAAAATCATAAAAATCAGAAAATACAAAATACAAAAACATTTTAGCGATTTTTATCTGTTTGAAGGGTTCTATGTTTTGAATCTTGCAGGAACAGCAAAGGATTGTGAATCTGGAATTTTACAGAGAGCAAAACAGAAAAGAGAACATCAGAACAGAGTAGAATTGGTGAACAGGAGCTGCACAAAATTTTCCACAGCCTGACCCCACTTATTGGCCGCGCTTCCGCCGCACATAGGGCATCAATACCGCGGTTCCGCGCTCCTTCTGCCTCTTCAGTGCACCAAATTTGCATGGTTTGGACTCTTTTCTTCCCCTCTGCAACCTCCATATCTCCACTGTGAAAATTTTCTGCAGGAATTCTTTGCGCTAAAAAAGTCTTCTCTCCCCTTCTAAATAACAGATTTTCTGCAGGTTTCTTTGCGCCGCGCTAAAAATTGATTGCAAGTGAATTTTACTGTTTTGCATAATTTAATCGGACTTTAAGAGGCTAATTGACCAAACTCAGATTGGGTGGGGATTTCATCACCCTTCCCAGGACCCCAGAAAACACCTAAAGCATGTGCATTGACCACAGTTAATTAAAAAAGACTAGACTCAGACCTAAGGACATCGAGCTCAATAGGAAAAGGACTAGTATAGGCATCGGCCGTTTATCCTAACCGACATTGCGGTGTCTAGGCTAGTGGTTATTAATTAGGCCCACTGTAATGGTGGTTCCTTCCCATTTACCTGGCCGTACTTGTCCGTGAAGAGGCGGTTTGAGGTCCTATTTCTAGCCCTAGTTAGGAACTGTCTAGCAAACCTAGGCGACCCTAGATCTAGGCCTGATTGTGCATGTGTGGTTGATACATTGGTGTCACGAGTCCCTTTCCTAAAAACCTTTTTGCAAAACTCTCACAAAAAAAAAAGAAAAATCTTTTCAAAACTTGCAACTTGCCGCTAAGAAAACTTGCAACTCACTTCCACCGCTTTCCCTCACTGACGTTATCTTCCCTCCACATTCTGTCTTTTTCTTTTTTCTGACTGCACTACCCTTTAGTGTATGTCACTTTGGACTAGGGATACTGACGCCCGATTAGTCCGTGTTTCGTTGGTACCGACCGACGAACCTTTCGACACTAAAGTCGACACTCCATCCACTTTCTTACCCTCAACTTCAAATTCTTTCACCGAAGGCATGTCAGGATTCAACCCCAACAATACCTTACCGACGGGAAGGATTCCACCTCCTTTAGGTGCGAATAACCCGAACCAGCCGCCTGTTGAAGCGCCCGCACGAGTTGCGCTCCAGGATCTCTTTTACCCCATCCGCACTTCTTTACCTATTTGTCTTTCACCCCCACCGGCAAATGGGGACAATTTTGAAATAAAACCACATTTCATCAATATGCTGCCAAAATTTCATGGTTTGGAATCCGAAGAGGCATATATCTTTATTAATAAATTCCAAAATGTGTGTGCTATGATGAAAACAACCCAATTAAGTGATGACGCTATAAGGCTAAGGGTCATTCCTTTCACCTTATGTGACCTAGCCGAGAAGTGGCTATATAGCACCGCATCACATTCCATAAGAAATTGGGACGAGTTTGTGAAAGCTTTTCTAAAAAAGTTCTATCCTCATCACAAAACTGCCAGAATCCGCAATGAAATAATTCAATTCTCACAACTTCCTTCCGAACCATTTTGGAAGTGCTTCGAGAGATTTAAGGACCTACTAGTTTAATGCCCTCATCATGGGATCGAAAGTTGGCAACTTTGCCAAACATTATACGAGGGATTGAACTCGGCAACGAAGCAGTTGCTAGAAACCATCTGTCAAGGTCATTTTCTCTCTAAGTCTAGTGATGAAGCATGGCAGTTTCTTGAGGATCTTAGTGAGTAAACAATACAGTGGGAGAGTACCAAGACCACATCATCTTCTAGTGGTCAATCTAGGGCAGGCATACATCAAGTAGAGATGTCGATTGCCATGAAGGCCGAGATGGCCGCTCTTACGAAAAAGCTAGAAGCGATCGAGACCAAAATCTCATCGCCTTCTCCTGCCGCTGCTATGCCCCCACGAACTGTCTGTGCTTGTTGTGCGGATCCATCGCATCTAACCGAAGAGTGTCCTTATAATGCATCCACTCAAGGATAGGATCAAGTCAATGCTGCATTTCAGCAATGACAAAGAAACGATCCGTACTCTTCAACATATAATCCGGGGTGGAGGAGTCACCCAAATTTCGCTTGGAACCAAAATCAACAATTCCAAGGAAATAACAATTTTCAAAGACCTCCTCCTCCACAACAACAACAAGCACCTTCACAAACTCAATTTCAACCGCAACAATTTCAACAACAACCTTACCCTAATCAGGTGAACAATTTTGTGCCTAACAATGCTTACCAGCCAAATAATTATGTTCAACCTAATAATGATAAGGTTAGCTCGCTCGAAAGAAGTCTAGATGCGTTCCTTAAGCAATCTACACAGTCTACAGCAAGACTTGAAACTTCTATTCAATCTTTAGTGCAAAATAATGCCTCACACGATCAAAGCATCAAATCTATTGAGGCACAAATTGCACAACTCAATGCAGCTTTGAGCGAGCGCGAAAAAGGAAAACTCCCGTCTCAACCACTGCCCAACCCCGGTCACGCACATGCTGCATATCAACAGCAAAATCATAACGTAAATGCTGTAACCACGTTGAGATCGGGAAAAGTGTTGCAAAACAATGTGGGCATGAACAATGACACCCCTGCCGGTGGCCCTTCTTCATCTTCTTCACCTTCTTCTTCTTCCTTAGAGCCTATTCTTCACCCTTCACATGGCTCTACTTCTTCTAGCTTGAACGGACCCATTTCTCACAACACGAACACATCTACACGGGGTACCATTCCAACTCGACAATCTGATCCGCAAAAGTTGGACTCAACCACCTTTCAAAATGTTCCTTTTCCTAATCGGTTGAGATCAAATAAACCAACTCCACAGATGGAGAAGATTGTTGAGTTGTTCAAACAGGTTAGCATAAATATCCCTCTTTTGGATGCAATCCAACAAGTTCCTTCATATGCAAAAATTTTAAAGGACTTATGCACCAAAAAGTGGAAGTCGCAAGTGCCAAAGAAAGTTTTTGTGGCTAGTGCTATTAGTGATGCTCTTGTAAACTCCCTTCCCCCAAAGCAAAAGGACCCCGGGTGTCCTACCATTTTGATAACAATCGGGGACAAGAACATCAATAGAGCACTATTAGATCTTGGCGCGAGTGTCAATTTGCTACCCTATTCTGTGTACGAGCAATTGGGCGTTGGAGAGCTTAAGCCCACTCACTGTACTCTCCAAATGGCCGACCGGTCAATAACCCATCCTAGGACAGAGCTGGAGGATGTGTTAATTAGAGTAGGGGATTTCATTTTCCCCGTTGACATTATTGTGATGGATACACAACCTGTTGCTAACCCCCGGAACCAAATTCCGGTAATACTTGGTCGACCATTTCTGGCTACTTCCAACGCAGTGATCAATTGTCGTAATGGTTCAATGAACCTATCTTTCGGCAATATGACGATTGAGCTCAATATTTTCAAGTTGGGAAGTCAGCCTGCTGAGCCTAATACTAGCGTACTCGATGTTTGCTCGATCAACGAGATCGCGGAGGAGGACTGTGAATTCGAGAATTTTTTGTTCGATCACAGCAATGTTAACGCCACTAGTGCGTTCCTCCTAGAATCCGACGCAGCTTTCACAGCGGATAATGATTTTGAGTGCTTTACCTTCGTTGATGACTTTGAAGACTCATCGCCTGAATTGGAGTCTTTTGCTTTTTCGGATGAGTTAGTTGAACCATCCGACACTGTTGCGTACACTCGGTACGAACCATTGATGGAATCCTTCGAGTTTGAAACAACTACCCCATTGTTACCATATATTGTTTCACCTCCTAAACTCGAATTAAAGCTTTTGCCGACACACCTAAAATATGCTTATCTAGGTGATAATGAGACCTTACCTATCATTATATCAGCCTCACTAGCTCTTGAGCAAGAGAAGGCTCTTTTGATGGACTTGCATAATAATCGGCAAGCTTTCGGCTGGTCTATGGCGGACATTAAGAGGATTAGTCCCCTCATAGTCGAACATCATATACACTTAATGGATGATGCCAAGCCAGCGCGGGATCCACAAAGGCGCCTCAACCCCATCATGAAAGAGGCTGTTAAGAAGGAAATTGTCAAGTGTCTGGATAGCGGTATCATTTACCCTATCTCGGATAGCCAATGGGTTAGCCCAATCCACGTCGTGCCAAAGAAATCGGGCATTACGGTCATTACCAATGAGGCAAATGAGTTGATTCTCACTCACACCCAAACTGGGTGGCGAGTCTGCATAGACTATAGGAAACTCAATGCCGCAACAAGGAAAGACCACTTTCCTTTACCTTTCATTGACCAAATGCTCGAGCGATTGGCAGGGCACGCGTTCTATTGCTTTCTCGATGGCTATTCCGGTTACAACCAAGTCCCCATCGCCAAAGAGGATCAAGACAAGACAACATTCACTTGTCCCTTTGGCACGTTTGCTTATCGTCGCATGCTCTTTGGGTTATGCAATGCACCCGCGACATTTCAGCGGTGTATGATGGGGATCTTTTCAGACATGGTTGAAAAGTTCTTGGAGATCTTTATGGATGATTTCTCCATCTTTGGCGACTCCTTCGACGAGTGTTTACGCCATCTTGACGCTGTTCTTACCCGCTGCAGGGATAAGAACCTAACATTGAATTAGGAGAAGTGCCATTTCATGGTGCGAGAGGGCATTGTCTTAGGACATGTCATCTCACAAAACGGCATCGAGGTTGACAGAGCTAAAATCGAAGTGATTTCTAACCTCCCTCCCCCAAAATGCGTCAAAGATATCAGAGCCTTCCTTGGCCACGCCGGTTTTTACAAACGGTTCATCAAGGACTTTAGCAAGATTACTTGACCCTTGACTCTCTTACTGGCCAAGGACACAACTTTTGCTTTCGACTCCACTTGCATTGAAGCATTCGAGTCTTTGAAACATTCACTCATCACTGCGCCCATCCTCTCATCTCCCGACTGGACGCACCCTTTTGAAATCATGTGCGACGCATCAGACTTTGCTATTGGCGCTGTTCTTGGATAGCACATTAATAAGATGACGCACGTGATTTATTATGCTAGCCGAACACTAAATGAGGCCCAACTCAACTACACAACAACAGAGAAAGAGTTTTTAGCTGTTGTGTTTGCACTCGAAAAATTTTGGCCTTATTTAATCGGCTCTCCAGTCGTTGTATATACAGATCATTCAGCTCTTAGCCACCTTTTTGCGAAGAAAGATGCTAAGTCAAGGCTAATACGTTGGATCCTTTTATTACAAGAGTTTGACCTTGTCATTAAGGACAAAAAAGGATGTGAAAACGTAGTAGCTGATCACCTATCACGACTTCCTTCTTCCCCCATGCTCGATCTTCCGATCACTGATGTTTTTCCCGACGAGCAACTCTTGACCGTTTCTTGCGAACCATGGTTCGCCGATATTGTGAATTACTTAGCCACCGGCCTGATACCCAATGATTGGTCGAAACAGGATAAACTTCGATTTTTATCCTAAGTAAAGCATTTTTACTGGGATGAGCCCTATCTTTTTAAATACTGTTCCGACCAAATCATTCGTTGGTGTGTACCCGAAAGTGAGGTCAAGAGTGTGCTGTCTTTTTGCCACGATCAAGCATGTGGCGGGCACTTTGGCCCAAAGAAGACAGCCGAAAAAGTTTTGCAGTGTGGTTTCTATTGGCCACGACTCTTCAAGGATGCATTTGAATACTGCAAAACTTGCTCCCGGTGCCAACACTTGGGCCGGATATCGCGGAGAAACGAAATGCCGCTCCAACCTATTTTGGTTGTGGACATTTTTGATGTTTGGGGTATAGATTTCATGGGACCATTTCCTAACTCTTTTGGAAATGTGTATATTCTTTTGGCGGTTGATTATGTTTCAAAGTGGGTCAAGGCTGTGCCCAGCCGAACGAACGATAATAAAGTTGTCGTTCGGTTTCTTAAAGAACACAAATTTTCTCGATTTGGGCACCCTCGGGCGATAATAAGTGATAATGGTTCTCACTTCTGCAATAGGACTTTCGAGTCCTTAATGCGCAAATACTCTATCACCCACAAATTGTCAACGCCATATCACCCTCAAACATGTGGGCAAGCCGAGGTTTCAAATCGGCAAATAAAGCAAATCTTGGAGAAAACGGTTTCTAAAAACCGTAAAGATTGGTCACTTAAACTGATTGATGCACTATGGGCTTTCCGTACTGCATACAAAACCAATCTTGGTATGTCTCCATATAGGCTTGTGTATGGGAAGGCTTGCCACCTCCCAGTGGAGATTGAGCATAAAGCTTTCTGGGCTATCAAAGAGCTGAATCTATCTTTAGGAGATACGGGCAGCAATCGAAAACTGCAATTGAATGAATTGGAGGAGCTGAGGGATGAGGCATATGATAATGCCATAATTGCTAAAAACCGAGCTAAGGTGTTCCACGATAAACACCTTTTGCGAAAAACTTTTGAACCTGGTCAACAGGTTCTACTTTATGACACTCGGTTACATTTTCATCCCGGCAAGCTCCGGTCCAGATGGAGGGGACCTTTTGTAGTCTGCACCGTTTATCCGCACGGTGCGGTTGATATTGAGAATCCTGAAGACGGTACCTTGTTCAAGGTGAATGGGCAACGACTGAAAACGTTCTTCACAGCGGACCCTTCGGAGGAGCTCCTGCTCTTACAGGAGCCGATCTACACTGAGTGATATTCCTCCACTTTCACCCCCAAATTTTTTTTCCCAAAACATTATTTCAAATAAGTTTGGGGGTGTGTATATTATTTGTATATATATATTTCCAAAATACCATAAAAAAATAATAAAAAGAAAAAAAAATTTGGACCTAATTGCAAATTTGCGGATTAAGAGCTGATTTTACAAATAAAACCCTCGTTTTAGAGGGTGTTTTATGCAAATCACCTTCTCTCCCCTCTATTTAAAGGAACCCGAGCCCCCTATCCTCATAACCCTAATATTTCCTCTCTAAAATACCCAAGCCGCCGCCCCCTACATTCTCCACAAAAATCTCGCCGCAACTCCACCAGAGCGCCGCGGAACCGCCGCCGTTGCCGCCTCCCGCCGCTGATCCGCCGCCGTCTGCTGTCTTCACCCCCTGAAATTTTCAGGGGAGGTAACTCTGTCTAAATCCTCTCTGTTACTGCATATCTTTTTACTGAACAAAATCGTAATGGCACATAAAATGCAATTTGAAAGGGATTTTTCCCCGGTTTTCGCACACGAAGTATACGGTAGATATTTCGCACATGAAATCAAACAAAGGGGCTGGAATTTCTTGCTCTATAATCACTCATCTGCGTTTACCCTACCTAACCTAGTTGCCCTATTTTACGAATCCATGGAAGATAATAGCCTTGACAACTTAGGTTACATTAAACTAAATTGGGGAAATCGTGAAATTCACATCGACAGGGACTTGATACACGAGGTTACACTCATACCACGTGTACCTGCACATGAACACCCATTGCGCTTTGAAGATTACATGCCCTTGATGAGTAATGACTGTGCGCGAGAGCCACGTAAGGGCATCCAAGCACGGACCCTTTTCGCGAACGTTTTAACTGTGTGCCGGTGGGCACAAAACAATATCTTTGGTAGTTCCCGCAACACGACCTTTTTCACCCCTTCATTACACGTCGTACACACACTGATGATGAAAAATCCTAGGTTCGACATGTGCACGGTTTTGCTCCAATCCATAGGTACGGGGAAACGAGGTACCGTATACCCATGTCCCATGCTTGTTACCCAAATCTGCCGATATTTCCTCCCCGTCGAGGAATTTGACGCATACATGATAGACGGTGTCCCAGTTCGACCACTTGTAGAGGGCGTCTCGTCGTCCTACTCTAGACTCACGGATATTTGGACACGAACGGAACCAGCAGAAAATGTACCTGCACACACCCCTAGCTCGAGCTCGACTTCGAGCGGGGAAGAACTAACTCCCCAGGAGCATGCGCGATTGATGCGGAGAACAGTGAGAAGAATCGACTCTTTGAGGGATGAGTTTCGGGCGACTGCACGCGATCACGACCGTCGGTTGACGGAAATTGAGAGGGGAATCCAAACACTTTTGGCTAGAGGGGAACGATCACGTTCACGCTCACGAGCGCGACGTGGGGCCGGGCAGTGAGGGCACTGCTTTGCTCATGTTTGGGGGAGAGGGTAATGTATATAGTTATCTTTTGCATTGCATAGTGTATATATTTTTCTCTTCCTTTTGCATATTTAATTTCTGCATTGCATCTTTATATAAAAAATCATAAAAATTTGAAAATTTAAAAAAATTAGGAAACTGAAAAACCCATAAAAATTGAAAAAAATCAAAAATTATAAAAATTATTGTATTCAATTAATTGACTTGAGTTTGATAAAAAGGTTAACTGGCTAGGAAAAACTAGATCTTAGACTTAGCAAATTAAAAACCCTAAAAATAATATTCCTTAGAGTTTAACGGTAGAGAATATATGTCTTTGTAGGTTATTTAGAAATAGGCAAATTTTGGGTTCACTTCTTGGGCTAAGTCAAAATGAGGGAAGAGTATTGATGTTCTTATTAGAGTATAAGTTTGAAAAATAGTTCCTAGCTTAAGTCTAGATTCTGAAAACGTATACCCTACAAAATGCACAATCACGCACCTTGAAACTTGGATTAGTAGAAGAAACCTTGAATTACTCTTGTCTTAAGTCCTTAGCACAATGAAAGTAAAAAGAAAAAGTGAATAAAAAAATGGACACTGGTTTTTGTGATTATTTAGGGCTAGAAAATTATTTAGCGAGGGTGCTTCATCACCTAGTGCCTTAGACCAACTGGTTTGGGAGTCACTGCTAAAAGCCTTGGGTGTTGCATAACTAGGAAATACGCTTTAAAGTGCTAACGCATCTTGTAATCGGCTGTTGGTACCTCAAGAAGTATTAACGGTCGCATGAAGGATGTGTAAGCGAAAGTTAAGAAAAATTCACATAAGTGCTTTGGACAATGGATGAGAGTACGATTGCTTGATTTGAATTTCCAAGCGTAGGGGTGACAATTACACACACGTGGGGATATGTGATTAGAGTTTAGATAAGAGAAAGGAATGAAGAATAAAACTTTTATCTTTAATAGAGTTGATAGAAATTCCTAAGTGGAGACGAAACTCTAGAAGAAAAACTTAAGAAATGCTGAATTCTAAGTAATTTTATAGAACGTGTACAATCTTAAGTTACATAATAAGGAAGTGTGAAGAATATGGGTGGATAATTTGCGGGGCGACGATAATAGAATTCCTTGTTAGAAAACCTAATTGGAGAGCAAAAGTCGAAAAACCAAATTGATAGGATTTTGTTGGTGTAATCCGCTGAAAACCCTCAGGAGACAACACTCCTCCTTCTAGGGACACCTAAAGGTTTAAAGGCTTGTTGCACGTGCTCAGTGCAATCGCGTTTCCTTGCGAAAGTGCGGCTAGGTTAGAATAAAATAATAAGTTTGCTCGAGGACGAGCAAAAGATAAGTTTGGGGGTATTTGTTCATATCATAATATTGCAATTCATACGCCCCACTTTTATGCATTTTATAAGTAAACAGGTACTTTTGACGCACGTTTGTTGCATGATACAGGATACATGCTCTTGGAACGAAGACAGTGAGAAAAGACAGAAGATGATACAAAAGAGAGACTTTTTGACCAACAAGAAGATGGATCCGAGTCATGAAGAAAAGGTTACAATTGTATGAAGCAGTGCGGTCCGAAATGTCAAAGTGAACAGTCAAAAGCTCCTTACAAGTTTTCACTGAAGATCTGGAAAAGACCAAGAAGCCATACAGAGAAATGGGAGGCACAAAAGTCAAGACCAGACAACAACAGAGGAACCCAGGAAAATTGGTGGAATGAACCCACCAAAGGGCCGCGGAACCGCGGCCAAACCTAGCCTGGCGCCGCGGTTCCGCGGCCATATGGTGCCCTTGTCGGCACCGACTTCTTGTGTCGGTGCGACGGTGCGGGTGTTGGGATTTTTAGGGGGCAAATCTGTAATTGCACCTCTGCGAGAGTCTGTAACCCTAGCTTCACTGTTTGCTTATAAATTGTACTCAAAATCTGTAAAATGCTATGCCTCTTATCAATCAATAGAATTCAGACTTGTTGGTGGATCCAGAGCATCACTTTTGTAAGCTTTTCTTTTAAATTTCTGCCTTAGTTTAATTTAATTCTTGCCCTAGGTATCTCATATTAATCTTGCAGTATTGTAACTTTACTACTTGCCGTAGTTAACTAGTCTAGCTCCTTTTAATCTGCAGTAAGTAATAATTCAAGATCTGAACAAAACATTTTAAAACATAACAACAAAATGTCGTTTTTCGAAAATTCCCTAATGAGCGAGTAAAACCCTCGCTTGTTAGGGTTAGGAACAAGGTAAGGAGTGAGAGATGAATATCTCTCACCTCCTTCAATGCCAACACATTTTCAAAACTAGAACTTCATGCACGCATGCATGATCCGCCCCCTACGGCACCCTACCTACGAGGTAACGGTGAACCGTAGTCTAAAAGGCCGGACATACATGACGTCCATGAAGATTGTAGCAATTAATAGGAAAGGACGGACAAGGATCTAGAGGAAGAAACTTCGTTTCTTCCCAATCATCCTAATCCCCTTTGCTAGTAATTGTTGTGATTTCTAAAAGAGCTTTAATCAAATGGCATTGAAAGAGGTGACAATATTAATCTCATCAACCCTTCCTTCGACTTAACCCTAACAAGTTCTTTCATATCATATAAATTAGTTCTTTAAATTAATCGACAAAAACCAAACAACAATCTGAATCAACTCGTTAAAACACAAAAACAGAAAATTACACATCTCTGCGGATCGACCCGTACTCACCGGCTAGCTGCAAAGCGACGCCGTTTCTGATTACGGTAAACACAAAATTTTTGGATTAATCACACGTCAGAGGTATCAGACATACGTGACGGGCCACCAGCTATTGACCAAAAGGGACGTCGATGAGCGAACTCATCCTGACACCCTACTGAGCCTGTCAGTGACAATATCCGTACAGTCCTGTCCGTTCGTCTATGAGCATCGCATGGCGGGCCTAGGGGGTTGGTGAAAGTCAGACCCCCAATAGCGGTACAAGTCATGTCGGATTATAGCCCAGAACACCCTGAGATAGTACTGAAATACCTACCAGCAAATCTCCTGCCTTGGCCAAGGAATTTTCATGTACTGGCTCTCCTAGACATAGCGCGACCTCACCCCCAATACCGGGAGAGACGAACCCCTGCAGATCCGCTCACTGCCTCCATGTGGCTCCAGACTGTACCCAACTAAAACCTGTTTGCACGTCTCCTTTGAGCGGGGTAGGGTAGTAATCTAAGTACAGTCGGAACTCACACGAGACAAATGACGATCTCAGGTCGATGAACTAACCTATACACATGTCACCAGGGAACTGCTATCTGACGTCAGGTATAATACCAACTAGCAGGCTCCCGGCGAGTCCTGTCCGGTGTACTCATACCCCAATGAGCACCTGTATACATCTTAGGTGAACCAACTGACACTAGTGGCTTGTGAGACCGGCCACCGCCCCTCGTCGGGGTCTCGACTGTATACACTAGTCTACTCTGGAGAATCGATGCCCTGTCTCGAAACTCTCACGACTAGGGACCATTTAAGGTTGTGCTTATAGACTCCAGCTCTCACGTATATGGTCGCCCTCATACTGCTGGTAGTCAAGCAAGAATCCTAGGGGCTCTATCAACGTGTAATAGCGACTCTTAAGGTCACCTAAAGCAGTACACGATGACAAAGATAAACCAGATAGCATACTATCATCTCGAGTAAGACTGTCCTACCGGCATAGGTCTTCCCTCAATCATTGCAATCACGTGCCTGTGATCCAATAATTGACTCTGAGGGCACTATATCCAACAATCTCCCACTTGCACTCAAGGCTAATTATTGCGATGTCGCATACTCACAGCCCGTGTGATACCGAACACCCAACTCCTCTACTAGTCAGTCTCACAAAGCTCATTTGCGAAACTATTGCGTTCGAGGAATAGCCTCAGTGAGTGGATCCGCGGTGGTGTTTCTTTCTATGTCTCTCTATATCCCATGTTCGCGGAGAAAGCCATCTCTCGAAATGAGCAATACCTGTCTTAGAATGTCTGGATGTCTGATGGGACCTAGCTCATAAATGAACTCCAAATCCAAACTTTTTAGACTGTATCGTCAACTGAACTTAATCAGTATCCTGCGCCATCCTTCCCTTAGTATCCTCCTGGACCACCTATCCAAAATACTGCGCCTCGTCAGAGGGAAAACTAAAACTCTGACAGCCACTTTGTCATCCAGGTCACCTTGGAAGCCTGGAATGATAACCGTCTCCTAAAGGAGGCTGTCGTTATCATATCCCTAGAACATCCACTTATGTTCTAAAACTGCTTCCGACTGTTTCCCCAGGATTGGATCAATATCAACTTATTACATCTACTGCAAGAACAACATCTGGTGTGGTACTTGACACCTCATGATCAACTCAATTGCCTAAGCAAGTGATCTGCCAATCATGCGCATCCCTCTCCCCTTTAGTCTGTAAAACACCTTTAGAGAGGGTGACTCCATCACCTGCAGGTATACTACCATGCCAGGAGTCGTCCATTCTAAATACTCATAGAATGCTGTCTAAGTACCCAGATTGGGAAACCACCTAAATCTAGATCTAATACCATAAATCCAGTAACCAGAATGTCAGATATAATATCCAAGTCCTATGTGGAGAAACCACTGTGTGGCGACCAAAGTATAACCGATCGTAGTATAGGAATATCACTTCCTACTCCGTGTATGTCATCCAAATATCAGGACATCACACCCTACTACCTTCTTAACAGATCCATCCCCTATTCTGATGAAGTCAAACCTATGACTGTCACGTCAGAAATAAATGATCTATCTCCGCTATATCTGCTTTAGTCTATAAATAGACATAAGCCATCTGTCCACCAATGCTTCCGCTGCTCCCACTGACTACGACAACCCTCTGGCAGAGTCATATAGACGCACACTTCTAAAGCTAGTTTAGAACGACGCTATACTCATCGTCCTGCCGGGTCTCACAGTCTGGAACAACAGCAATGGCAAGTCTGGGTAAACAAGAACCTCCCTGCCACCGTCCCTGAGCATACCGAAGTACCTCTCGGGTGCCTGAGGTTACCCACCATATCTGCGGAGTGGCCAATGGAATGTCAAACCAGATTGAATCTTTAGGTTCTTTATCAAATCTTCAGTAATCGTTTGCGGTTCTGGAATCACTTCCAGTTCTACCATACTCCCACTTCTATTTTCTGAAAAAATCCATTTTTATTAAAACTGTGGCGAGTCAACAACAATATCACTATTGATCTTCCAGATGGTAGAAAATCAACCCTCGTCATAGCCCGGGTCAACCCACAAACAGCCATTATAGAAACGTGCCTTGAGTCATCCAGAGTCTGGTTTTAAGCATAAGCTGGACAACTCCCCGTATCTTAACAATGTCAAGATATGAACTGTTCTATATCCAATACAGGAACAAAGACACTGATTTAATTGAACCAGATTCAAATCATGCAGCTGTCTCCAGTGCATGTCAACTGAATGGAGAGAGGTCGATCAGCGTTACTCAACTTAGGAATACTTCTAATTATGAGTAACCTGAAAGAGAAGTGAGTTCACTTAATCATTACTATCAACTGAATACCATTCACAAGTATCTACATCTTCGATCACCTTGAAGAATCCCGATACTTGCAATACCTGGTTCTCTACTTTAATCTCATACTTATAACTTCTCAAAACTCAGACCCTGTGTTTCTACAAAACACCTGTCTAAAACTAGAGAAGTCATAAGTAAACCGAATATAGTACGAGGACCAACCCCTCTGTCCTAATGGACACTGGACAATATACAATACTCTGTATAAGTCCCCTGAGTCTAGTAACCCATTCACTGTGTGTCGTAGGTTGAAAACTGTACTTATGGTTAAGAAGAATTACACCGTTGTTCAATGCTCCTTACCTAACCATCCACTGATATAGGTAAATGTCATAGACATAATTTCAAAAAGGTATATCTCACTCTATAAAAATAGACGTACACATATATCAATTTGAAATTGGTGCATAACAACGGATATTCAAAACCAAATATTTGCCGACCGGCAAACTACCCAGGTGACTTCCTCAAATATTACCAATTACAACGAATCCCGATATAATGAGGATGGTCACCTAATTCCCAATAACTTACTCCCACTCATCATCTGTAAAACCATACAGATGTGAGAATCAAACCTGGTAAAAACATACCCTGGAGCAAGTGTCTAATTAGGAAATCAGTTTTCTTTTAACAGTACACAGTGAAACTGAAACATTGAGATGTTTTGATGGGGTACCCGGGTATTCCTAGTAATGCCTCTTCCATTATCCAGATTCACAACTGTAACCGTATAATTCTTTGCCATCTCTCCAAATCCCTTTATATGTCTTTATTCATTACCTTCTGTACACCCCTTTAGGCCAATTGGTTTTCTTCCTTCCCTACCGTTCGGCACCGGCCTATGGTTTGGAAGAAGACTATCCAATAAGCATAATGGGTGTACTGTCCTAATCCTAGGAGCACTCGCAATGCGAGAGAAGGTGAAGATAAAAGACAACCGAATGAACCTTATTCATATTTCTCCTGAACCAGAATCCATCCCCGAACTGGAACAAGTTCCTTTCGAGTTCGTATATAACCATACGATGAAGTATCCAATAAACTTGGGATCTTCGTAGTGATACGGAGTGTCCTGGAGAAATACAAAGGTGATTTAGGATTGGCGAAGAAATACTTGGTTTGGTCGTGAATAGTAGTCGCAATTTACTTTGCCCTCTTACTAATCCCTTTCTTTGTCTTAACTTAATACCTACTGTACACCCTTTAGGCTAATTGGTTTTCTTCATTCCCTATCGGTCGGCACCAGCCTAAGGTTTGGAAGAAGACTATCCAATTTGCGTAATAGGTGTACTATCTCCTAAACCAAGGAGTACTCGCAACCTGAGAGAAGGTAAAAGGAAAAGACAGCTGAATAGTCCTATTCGTTTTCTCCAGAACCAGAAACCATCCTCGAATTCCTTCGAGTTCGTATATAACCATACGATGGTTTTGTCCAATGGAAGTGGACGTTCGTAGTAATACGGGGTGTCCCGGAGAAAAGGGTAAAAGTAGGAGTGGCAATGAGGTTTGCAACTCTGACAATCCAAAAGCCAATGTTAAGAAGGTTCGGTCAACTTGGTCACTGAGTCATAGTCTAGGGTCGGGTCAATGGTCCCTGCCAAAGAGAGAGAAAAGAAACACTCAGCGTGCACTCTAACCTAGATCAGAATGGTTATCACTTTATCTAATCTGGAAAACTCCCACTGTAACGTCAAATTCTTCCCCAAACCTGAAATAAGAATTAGCCGGGATCACCCGAGGAGTAAACTAACTCATCAGTGGGAATCGGGATCCAACTATCATCGCATGATAACGTGACGGAATCCGCTCACGTTATCACACTCCAGAAGGTATGCTCATATCTGGCAAGTTTCAGTTTCTTTAGAAACTCCCAATGTGATTTTTGCCCCATGCTCTTATGACCTTGACTTTGGCCAACAAATCATAAGTCACATGTCAAGTTCTACCCGTCATTCTCCAGGTTGATTTGAACCCACCCGCACAAGCCCTTGACTTTGGCCAACAAGACTATATGACTGTCCCAAACCAACGCATCTATCTATGCTGCATATGAATAACCAACAGCTACCAAACACTGTGCCTTGACTTTGGCCAACAAACACAGCTTGAATACTATTGACTATCCATATGAAACGACGGAGGGCTACGAATGGTTTCTGGCGAAAACCTTTAACGTAATGAACTTGATATCGTTGAAGGAACCGGATAGCTTTTAAAAATATAGTGACGAAAACCTTTGCTAAAGAGGTCACTCCCGATGAAGGGATCTCGGCTCTTTCCCCGTAGAATGAGGTGCAGGATATTCCAACTGAATACCACGATGCAAAGCAAAAGTAATCAGCTATAGTGAAGTTACTGTCCTGACGAAAACTTTTGTCCAAGGGGTCACTCCCGGTGAAGGGATCCCGGCCCTTGCCTCGTCGACTGAGAAGTAGGATATTCCAACTGAATACCACTGTGCAAAACAAAAGAGAACGCCCTTGCAATAACAGCTTTTTGAAAAGTGTTCCAACAACATAAGAATAGGTTTGTTAATCTTGCATTGATCCGAATCAACGCAGTCCCATCAATTGATCACACCAATAAAGAACGAAAATAATGACGTACGTATATGCCATCTGCATCGCCACTGGGTCCCGTCATCACCCGTTAGGTTAGCTAACTAACGACAGAGCGGGGACTGGACCAGCGTGGATGCAAAACATATACAACATCTACTAGTATATATATAATATAAAATTTTCGCTCAAGGCGTGATAAAAAATGCAGCATCACAGAAATGTAATCAGCATCACAGAACAATACAGATATCTGGGATCCCCGGGTTTCATAGAGCCGCTACTAAAACCCGACGTTCCCCTGGTCGTGTGGATAGCCTGTGCAATGAAATCCTAGACCCCTACGGGCGCGGCAAGTCACCCGCCAAAACCTGAAGCGAGGCAGACCCCTTCAACAACGTGAATGGACCACCCAGCACTTCACGGAATCCGGTAACTTGGGCACCCCTCCTGGGTCAACCTATACCCCCTACGAGTGCGGCGAATAACCCGCCAATTCTAGAGTGAAGCCCCCTCCATCTCAACGCCATGAGATGCGGGCTCGTTCCCCTCTAGAATCCGACTACCCGTGCACCCCTCCGCGGGGTAATCCTAGTACAGAAAGTAAAAAATACATACAACGGGTACACCGACCTCGACCCCGTCGTGCCCCAAAAGAATAATACAAGCAGGCAGTGACGGCAGTCCACATGTCGGACGCTCGCCCCGCAATTTCAAATGTACATATAAAACAAAACTGTACTAACATTGCATCCAGGCTATCCCCCACAACCGATCCGCAATATCACAGCACAACACAGAACATCAACGTGAATGTCACGTTCGCAAATCTGTCTAAAAGGGCTATAGCAGTTAGACAGGATTTACCGATCGAATGACATTCACGGTCGCAGATATAATGTAAATACTGTGAACTAGCATGTTTAAAATATCCGATCGAAAAAATTTATAGAAGTGGGCCCCAAGCAGCACTGTAGCACTCACAGAAAATCTGGGCCCAAAAAGAATATTCCAAAAACCCTATTTTCTACACAGGAGCTCTCTGTAAAAATTTGGTGCGCAGAACAGTTAAAAGCGCGGCGGAACCGCGGCCCAAGCATGGGTTTGGCCGCGGTTCCGAGGCGGTTTGGAGAGATCTCGCGACCAAATTTTCACAGAGTGCTTAGAATTCCCAGCACATCATTCTGATACAACCTGAAAAATTTTTGGAGCCAAAAAAATTTCGACAGAAACCCAATGCACAAGAAAATACGGTTTTTGGGGTTTTATTGTTCGATCGAGTTCTAAACACGCTAGAGCAAGCTAGGCATGGTTAATGGCATGGCTCTGATACCAATGTAAGTCCGCGGCGGCGCCCCGGCCGTCGATCCGACGCCGGAAACGTGGAAACAAAAAACTTTGCAAACTAGCAAACCGGCACCACCGCGCACTTTTAACCCGGATCGGGCCATTAACCTAGCTACTAGCAAACAAAAAGATGGGTGAAGAGATATACCAAGCGATCCGTGTCCTTCGGTCTTCATCTCCACTCCTATCTCCCACGGAATCTCCGTCCGTCACATCCTCGTCGGAAAGGGCACCACGTAGCCGGGTTTGTTTACGGGCTCCCACCTCTGGACCGAGGCAACTCGGGCACGAAGTTGGCTAGCCGACGCGTCCAAGATTTGTTGTAGATAAGTGTAGAATGGTTGTCTCTTTTGGGGTTTATGAAGTTGCCTTTGATGTGGTGGTGAAGAGAGAATGAACCATGGAAAGAGCTTTTGAATTTTGGCAAGCAAAGAATGAATATGAGATGAATCAATTTCCACACATAATGAATCCTCTCCCTCTCCAATAGTGGCCGGCCCCTCACATGGTGGGTAGGAAAAAGAATGAATAAGGCAAGAAAGAAAATGTGTAGATAAATGATCAAATAATCTCACCTCAAAGAAAACTTAATCAAGCCCTATCACAATAAATGCAAGTCAAGTGATGCAAAAGGCATCTAATGATGAAAGAACCATCATGAAGCCCTCAATATGCAAAGAACCTCTTCCACAAAAAGTTATTTGCAAACTTGCAAATAACCCCCTCCATCGATAAAGTCCGGCCGCGAAAGAACAAAGGAAAACCGGCCGGAACGGAATGCAAACTGGCAACTTCAGAAAACTGATCCCGTAATAAATTACAGGAAAACCCCACTACTGCATATACATGCCCGCATTTGTATTCCCACTGAATACAAATGCAAAGAGACAAAACTACACTGTCTAATACTAGGATCCGTCTTAAGCCAAAGCCGGCTAGTAAAATCCGTTCGATCACGATCCGTGCAATACCGCACATATCTGATCGAACCCTGCCATATCTCCATACGGCCTCTACAGCGTTTCGCCCGAAACCTGAGTAACTGTGTGTGGTGGACTCTAAAGACTCGTCAATACTATGGCTGTGGATTTAACCACTAGCACGTCAGAGGTATCAGCCATACGTGACGGGCCACCAGCTATTGACCAAAAGGGACGTCGATGAGCGAACTCATCCTGACACCCTACTGAGCCTGTCAGTGACAATATCCATACAGTCCGGTCCGTTCGTCTATAAGCATCGCATGGCGGGCCTAGGGGGTTGGTGAAAGTCAGACCCCCAATAGTGGTACAAGTCGTGTCGGAGTGTAGCCCAGAACACCTTGAGATACTACTGGAATACCTACCAGCAAATCTCCTGCCTTGGCCAAGGACTTTTCATGTACTGGCTCTCCTAGACACAGCGCGACCTCACCCCCAATACCGTGATAGACGAACCCCTGCAGATCCGCTCACTGCCTCCATGTGGCTCGGGACTGTACCCAACTAAAACCTGTTTGCACGTCTCCTTTGAGCGGGGTAGGGTAGTAATCTAAGTACAGTGGGAACTCACACGAGACAAATGACGATCTCAGGTCGATGAACTAATCTGTACACATGTCACCAGGGAACTGCTATCTGACGTCAGGTATAATACCAACTAGCAAGCTCCCGGCGAGTCCTGTCCGGTGTACTCATAACCCAATGAGCACCTGTATACATCTTAGGTGAACCAACTGACACCAGTGGCTTATGAGACCGGCCACCGCCCCTCGTCGGGGTCTCGACTGTATACACTAGTCTACTCTGGAGAATCGATGCCCTGTCTCGAAACTCTCACGACTAGGGACCTTTTAAGGATGTGCTTATAGACTCCAGCTCTCACGTATATGATCGCCCTCATACTGCTGGTAGTCAAGCAAGAACCTAGGGGCTCTATCAACGTATAATAGCGACTCGTAAGGTCACCTAAAGCAGTACACGACGACAAAGATAAACCAGATAGCATACTATCATCTCGAGTAAGACTGTCCTACCGGCATAGGTCCTTCCTCAATCATTGCAATCACGTGCCTGTGATCCAATAATTGACTCTGAGGGCACTATATCCAACAGATATTTTGTAACCTTGGTTTAGCATGACAACTCTCTCTTACTCTCTTGAGTTTATGCAAGGGTTATTCTCATTATTCTCTCTTGAGTTTAGCTTGAGCCATCTCCTTTTTCCTCTCTCTCCAAAAAGCTCACTAGGGTTTCAAAAGAAAGAGAAAGGATTAAAAAGAAAAGGTTTTTAATTGAGATCCAAACCCAAATCACCATTCCACTTTAGTTTAGCCCACTAGATTGAAGTGTTTGCTTCTTCTTCTTCCTTGATCAAGAGAAGCTTGGAGCTTGGTGCAAAGAGACTTCATGGTGGATCATCATGGATGCGGAAGGACACAAGCCAACCGGTTCAAACCTCAATCGATCCAAGGAGTCTAGGAGGAGGTGTACAATGGTTGTATTCTCTCCTACTTAGTGTTAGACACTTGTAGTATATGATACTAGCATGTTGTTACTCTATCTTTCTAGTTCGATTCATGGATGGAATTGTTTAGCACCCTCTAAAATTTTTGTTATTGCATGTGTGATGCAACCCTAAAGCTAGTGTGGTGCTATAGAATCCCTACAGTGGTATCAGAGCCAAGCTAGAAACATAGACAATGTTAGATAGAATACGGAAACGAAACAACTCCGAATTACAAAACTGCAACCCTTAAAATTAGCTTCTCTGTCGATTTTTTTTAAGGGCCCAGAAAAATTTTCAAACAACTGCAGAAGCTTACTGGTACAATACTAAGAACACAGAAAAAATTTGAAGCCTTCCCCTCAGATTTTGGCCGAGCACGTCCCTCTAAAATCTGGTGAGGCTGGCCCCATGTGCCCAGAAATGCTTCAAATTTTTTCTGTGCTCTGGTGTGTAGGATTTGGGGTTTCAGGTATTGTTTGTTTAGGCCAAATTTTCATATGATGCAAATTATGCTTAGGGCCTTATTCGGAGTATTTCGTAGTCGTATTTTTTAACATTGTAATAGTAACTTGGACGATGTCTGACAGTTCAAGCGAACATCAATAACCCCCCATTGCCCTTGCTGAAAATTTCCAAGTGTTGGAATTTTCATAAGTTAATTATATTTGATAGTCGTACAAGTAACTCTATGGACCCTCTAGAAGAACAAAAACCTTAACTCGATTCTATGCCCTCAGAACCGCGATTGAACCCTAGGGTTTGCCATAGTTCCGCGGTGTCATAGGTGAAGCATTGGTTTTCCCTTCTACGGATGGATCATAGCTACTGTGGCACGTTTTTGGGTACTTTAACTTTGCTCAAGTGTTGAGCTCATCGGGGTAATTTATGGGTGCTTATTGATTCGATTGAAACGTTTAACATTGTCTAGATATCTGTGATGTGATATAATAATTAGAATCTATACTAATTAGTTTTGTGAAAAGTAATTAGTTGCGTATAAGTCTAATATTTCGGTCTCAGTAGAATTGGGAATCTTGTTGAATTACCCGGCTTCTTTTGAAAAGGTATTTTCATGGTTGAGACCTAAATATAAGATTTGCATTGTTAGGCATGAAATCTCGAATATGTGATATTCCGGGTTTATGATGTCTAAAGGTAATGTCGATTCCAATTGTTGTGGTTTTTCATTTTCTTTTCTGCGACCGTAAGTGTAGTGTGTGGTGTATCGCCGGTTTCTTTGCTATACATCAACGACAATTGGGGTATGCATACTTACTTATGTTGATGATATGTGATATTATGTGTTGCTGAGATATGATGTGCAGGATCGCCGCGAATGAATAGCCGGGGGTTTTATGTGAGATGAGAGTTTTTCTTTTCATTCATATAAAATTAAATATATGTAATATTCTTTTATTGGGGCACTTCCGGATTGAGGATGATGTCACCATTATTGTATATTATTTACTTTTCCGCATTAGGATAGACCTAAAGAGGGGAGCACAAGTGATCGGGTTCTAGGGTTCAGTGGGAGGCCATCTCGAGGAGTCGAGACCGGGTCTCCTAAACTCTAGAATTGGTAGGGTCACTTGCCGCTCTCGTAGGGGTCTAGGGGTGTGGGCTTGTCTATTCATCGTGACCGTGGAATCCGTATTTTCTGTTGTTGGATAAATACAAAATACGGACCTCCTAATATATCCTGTATTTTAATATATGTGCTTTTGCTGTGGATATTCTATAATGTGATTACTTTATATGCTGAAACGAATGATATATTATATATGTGATATATAATAAACGTTGCTTATGTTTTGCATCCGCGCTAGTCCCGCCCCGCTATGCCGTTAGTTAAGTAACCTAACGGTCCATAACGGGACATTGTGGCGAATGCGGATGGCATAAGCGTACGTTCTATTTTCGTTTCTTTTCTATAATGGCTAAGGACTTAAATGATGGGACTACATTAATATGATTAATGTAAACAAAAGAAACCTAAAAAGATGTTGTAGAATCAGATTTGAAACCTACTCGGGTTTTTATGAAAAAGAAAGATTTCAAAAGGCGGAGCTTAAGCCACTTTTTTTAAAACCATTAGATTCTACAACGATATCAAGTTCGAAGCGTTAAAGGTTTTCTTAAAAACTATACGCGGACCTCCGTCATTTTAGGAAGTAGAGTACTTAGTATTCGTGCTACGTATGTTGATTATAGTCAAGGCGTAGTGTACGGTAGCTGAATGATGTCTTCCTACACACCATATGATGGGATTAATTAGGACATTCATGTGATTATGTTGATTATAGTCAAGGGTCATATGGGTGTGTCTAATTAATCATGAAATGACGGGTAGAACTTGACTAATACTTATGATATGTTGATTATAGTCAAGGTCATAAGTGCTAGGGGTAAAAACATATCGGGAGTTTCAAGTGTTGAAACTTGCAATGAGATTGCATACTTTCTATGTGATAATAGGATCCCGATCGCACTGTGAGCAATAGTTGCTCTCGGGAGAATTTTGCACTTTACTAGCTAACTCACTAGGTGTCTAGAAAGGTGTCAACGGGGTTACGCTTCTGGGAAAATGAGATTTATTTTAGTTAGGTCCGTGCGAAAGCACGGGGAACCTCCCTCAGAAGTACCGGCACTGGCCTGGCTGAACGGTTAGCGAAGTTGTAGAATGTAATCAATCCCGGCTAATTTTTTCCTTTTAAGGTTTAAAGGAGAATTCGATAAAAGCAGTGGGAGACATCGATTAGATAAGATAATAAACCAATCTAATCTTTGCAAAAGTTTTCGCTAAGTGTATTCTTTTCTCTCTCCTAATGGCAGATAACCATGACTGGACTTAAGCTACTATTAGAGAAAAATAAGTTTACCGGACCGAACTATAAAGACTGGTTGAAGAACATTAACATTGCTCTCACATATGATAAAGTATCATGTCCTCACTGTCACAGCCCCGCCCAAACCAGGCCCTGAATCTTCTGTTGTGGATAGGGAAATCCGAAAAATATGGGATATTGACTGTGCCACTGCCATATGCCTCGCGCTTGCATCGATGGACAATACACATCAAAAGCAGCACGAGGAGATGGATGTTCAATCCATCTTTCTCCATACAAAAGAGTTGTATGGGAGCAATCTCATATCTTACGATACGAAGCATCTCGAAAGCTGTTTCAGATGCTGATGGCTCCTGGCACTTCAGTATGTGACCACATTTTAAAGATGATAGCTCTTATTGAAGAGCTTGTGGGCCACGGATGGACAATGGACAATGAGCAATATACGGATATTGTTCTACAGGCTCTTCTCTCTGCTTTTGCTCCTTTTATAGTGAACTTCAACATGCACAACATGGAGAAGTCACTACCCGAACTTCTCAATATGTTAAGAAATGTGGAAAGCACGCTTAAGGTGAAGTCTCCCTCCCTGCTTATTGGACAATCTTCTTCTTCCGTCCCAAAAGCCAAGGCTAAGGGAAAGAACAAGAAGAAATCCACCAAGCCGAGAGGTGGAATAAAAAAGTCAAAGGGGAAAGACAAATCCAAAGCTGTGGAGTCAGGAAAAGGAGAATGTTTCTACTGCAAGAAGACTGGACACTGGAAGCGGAATTGTACTGAGTACCTTGGTCTCAAGAAAGGGAAGCATGTTGATACTTCAGCTTCAGGTGTGTTCGTAACTGAAAACTATTTTTCTATAAACTCTGCTCTCTGGGTATTGGATACCGGTTCGGGTTCTCACATCTGCAATTCTGTGCAGGGGCTGAGAAATAGCAGAGTTTTGAAGACAGGTGATCATACTCTCCGGGTTGGAAATGGTTCCAATGTACATTCAGTTTTAGTGGGAGAGTATCATCTGGGGTTGTTATCGGGTTGTATATTGGTTTTGAACCCATGTTATTTTGTACCAAGCATGCTTTGTAATATAATATCCGTTTCTTTGTTGGACAATGAAGGATATCATTTTTTTATTGCAGCATAATTTTATGAACATTAAACTAAATCAAGAGTTGATTGGTTGTGGTACACTTAATAACGGGATATACGTCCTTAAAAAACACACAGTTTTCAACATACAGCACACAAACAAAAGGAAATTTTCAGATATAAATGAAGCTTTTCTTTGGCATTGTAGACTTGGTCATATTAATGAAACAAAACTAAACAAGCTTCATAAAGATGGATATTTTAATTCTTTTAAGTATAAATCTTATGCGACTTACCAGTCTTGTATCAAAGGGAAAATGACCAAAACTCCGTTTACTGGACACGGAAAAAGAGCTACTGAGCTCTTGGGCCTCATACATAGTGATGTATGTAGGCCAATGTCTGCACATGTAAGAGGCGGTTTTTCTTACTTCATAACTTTTACTGATGATTTCTCAAGATTCGGTCATGTGTTTTTGATAAAGTATAAGTCTGAAGCTTTCGAGAAATTCAAGGAGTACAAACTTGAAGTAGAAAAACAAACTGGATTGAGTATCAAGAAACTTCGATCGGATCGAGGTGGAGAGTATCTTAGTACAGAGTTTTCGAACTTCCTAAAAGAGAATGGGATTCTCTTTCAGCTCACTCCCCCTTACAGACCACAGCACAACGGTGTGTCAGAGCGGCGGAATCGAACCCTATTAGGTATAGTACAATCCATGATGAGTGATGCTGAGTTGCCCCTCTCCTTTTGGAGGCATACATTGGAGACTGCAGCTTTTTTGTTGAACAGAGTTCCGACCAAGACCGTGTCTACCACTCCATATGAGATATGGTATGGGAAAAGACCATCTCTTAAGCGAGTTAAGATTTGGGGTTGCCCGGCTTTTGTCAAAAAGCAGAATCCGGACAAACTCGAGACACGATCGTTCAAATATTTATTTATGGGATATCCAAAAGATTCATATGGATATCTGTTCTACCACAAAGAGGAACAAAGGGTGTTTGTTTCTCGAAATGCCACATTTTTAGAAAATGAGATTTTTCCAAATGATACTGATGGCAATGTGGTAGATCTAGAAGAGGTTCTAGAGACACAAGTTACAAATGACGACTTGGTTGAACCTAATGTTGCAACAGAACCTAATGAACCTCAGCCGCTCCGTAGATCTGGTAGGACTTCTCGCCCACCATAGAGATACTACAGTTTTCTCATTGATGGTGATGGAGAAGACTGCATCATGGATGATGATGACCCTACAAATTTTCAGTAAGCTATCATGAGTGGTGACTCTGTGAAGTGGCTGGATGCCATGAGATCCGAAATGGAGTCTATGTACACCAACAAAGTGTGGAGTTTGGATGTTGTACCCTCTGGGGTAAAACCCATTGGGTGCAAATGGATCTTTAAGAGAAAGATCGGCTTAGATGGGCAGGTGGAGACCAATAAGGCAAGGCTTGTGGCGAAAGGATTTCGACAAAGACCTGGACTAGACTATGATGAAACCTTTTCTCCTGTAGCCATGCTTAAATCCATTCGGATCCTATTTGCTATTGCTGCTCACTACGACTATGAAATCTGGCATATGGACGTTAAAACTGCTTTTCTAAATGGGGATTTAGAAAAGTGTGTTTATATGGATCAGCCAGACGGCATCATTGATAGTGGGAGCAGCGGGAAAGCATGTAGGTTGCTTAAATCCATTTACGGATTAAAGCAGGCATCACGGAGTTGGAACATCTGTTTTGATGATGTTATCAGACAGTTTGATTTCATCAAAAATCTAGATGAACCTTGTGTTTATAAGAAGATTGTGGGAAGTACTGTCACATTCCTCGTATTGTACGTGGATGACATTCTTCTGATAGGAAACGACGTTCCTATGCTACAATCGGTCAAACTGTTCTTATCACAAAGGTTCTCCATGTTAGTTATATGTATGCCCTAGAGGCCATTACTATACATAGGATGTATATTGTAGTGGATGCTTGGACATATATAGGGAGGACTTTCTTGATCGACATGATAGTATGCTATCTGGTTGCTCTTTACCTTAACGTGTACACTGATTGTCTCTCTGTTACATGTTGGTAAAGCCCTTAGGATGTTTACTTGACTACCTGGACTATGATGCGGATCATACTAGCAGGGACATGGTAGTCCATAAGTACATCCTTCAAGGTCCCTAGTCGTGGGTGTATCGAGACAGGGCATCGATATACTAGTGTAGACTAGCGTATACCTTCACGACCCATACAGATGGACGATGGATGATCCCATATCCATTGGTGTTTGACATCAGAGATGATATACGGGTGCTTAGTGGAGACTGGGTACACTGGACGGACTCGCCGAGAACTCCCAGATGGTATTATACCTTACGTCAGATGGCAGTTCTCTGATGATACTGGTACAGAGTAGTCTGTTGACCCGAGATCGTCATAGAGTCTTGTGTGATTCCCACTGTGCTTTGATTTCCACCTTACCACGTCCAAGAAGGCATGCAAAACGGTGGTTTTTGGGTACAGTCCCGAATCACATGGAGGCAATGATCGATAGGAGGGGATTCGTCTCTCCCGGTATAGGGAGTTGATGTTGCGCTGTGTTCGATTGGCTATAACCGGAAATCCCTGGCAAGGGTTGCTGAGATTTACTGGTAAGTGTTACCAGTAGTTTCTCGAACTGTTATAGACCTCATATCGACACGACTTATCGAGCTATTGGGGTCTGACGTTTACCACCCCTAGGCGAGATATGCGACATATCAGACGACGAGACCGGACTGTACGGTAAGTGTTACTGGTTGGATTCACAGGAGTATGAGCGGGCTTGCTCGTCGATCTTCTGATCGCTCAATACCCGGGTGGCCATTACGTTTAGCAGACCGCTTGCGGCTTGTGGGTGATTGATATGATCATCACCTGCTACCGACGTATTGACGAGTCTTTAGAGTCCTACACAGAGGTTTCCTGGCCCAAGCGAAACGAAATAGGAGCGCATATGAGATAAGTGCGGGACCGAGAATAATACCAGTATATGATACTGTATTCTATTCTCGCGATTTGTATCATTGGACGGTTATATATGATATAGTCGGGATACCGAATTAAGTGTTGATTCGATACATTGATACACTTGATATTAGTCGGTTATATACGATATGACCGGATCATTAAATCAAGTGTTGATTTAATGATTTAATGTATAATTATATATTTGATATATTACTTTACATTAACTAGTATTGGTTCACTTAAGATGGATTTTCTCACTTGATGTGCACATTGTATATTTGATATAGTTTTGTGCACTAGTTTGTATCATGTTTGATGATACATGCAAACTTGGGTGTATGTTTACTTTAAACCATGGTTAAGTGAAAGGTTAGGGTTTTGAATTATTCACTTATTCATTTTATTTTTTTATTTGTTTATTTTGGCAAGAATAAAATGGTGGCTAAATTTGTTTCATTCTTGAAACTTCATGAAGCTTTGAAAGCTTTGACCATTTTGTTTTTTCCCTTAAACCTAACCATTCACCTAACCCTAGTTTATTCTCTACATGGGTTAAACTAACCCAAGGTTGCATTATGATAAGGGTCACTTGATTTTCTATTTTAATTAATTCATTATTTCCATTTCTTTCTTTCTTCTTCTTCTTGAAGAAGAAGGAAAACCTTTGCTAGAAATTTTTCAAGTGATCATTCCAAGTGAGAAATCCAAATCCAAAGTGAACCCACTTCCTATTTCTTCATCCTCTACCACTTGCCATGTAGTATAGGGTGTTTTCTTCACAAGTTTCATGACTTGGTGAAGTTGGAGCTTGATCTTGAGTTGCCTCGACGTAGATCGTCTTCGGCATCGAAGTCGACGACCTAGCCCGATCATTTCTCCGACGAAACCATCGTCAGAGTCCGAGATCCGATGATCGCTGTGGAGGGACGTCATCACGGAGCTAAGGAAGTAGAGGACCGGATCTACAAAGGTTGTATTTCCGTTCACTTTAGAGTAAAGTGGTTTACTAGCTTGCTTGTTTCGCGTAAACTCTAGTTAACGATCGCATTAGGGTTTCTCGGCACCGGAATTTTTTGAATTTGGCATGGTCGATGCCTTGTGGAACCTCATTAGCGTGCCTAGGAACCCTACAGTGGTATCAGAGCCTAGCTAGAGCATTAGACGATGCGTTAATGAAGTTAAAACCCCGATCAAACTCAAATACGACAAAATACACCCCTCTCTGGTCATTTTTTAAAATCTGGGATTTTCCAGAATTAAAAATACCTGAAAAATTCAGCAAGGAAAGCTAAGAATTCTGGTGAAAAACGAACCCCCAATTCCTTCATATGGCTGCGGAACCGCGGGGTTGACCCACCATTAGCGGCGGTTCCGCGGCAATCTAAGGGTATTAGGGGCAGTTCTTTGCACAGTAATTCCTTTATCTGTGTTTACTATTTTATGGGTATTTTTAATCTGACACAAGTGTTGTGAATTCTGGGGTTTGTTTTGTAATCGTTGGTTCGATCAAGAATTTTAAATTTGTTATTGTTTTTCCGGGTAAATTTTAGAACATGTTAAAAAGTTTGACCGGATAGAAATATCCACTTTTTCCCCTGCCGGGAAATTTCCAAATGTTGGATTTTTCCGTGGTTTAAAGACGTTCTAAGTAGTGCAAGTAACGCGATGGACCCTCTAGAAGACAACAAACCTTAACTCGATTATGTGACCGTCTTGAACTGCCCTTTGAACCTTCGGGTTTGGGGCAGTACGGCGTGCCACATGTGAGGCGTTGGCTTGACCCTTCTACGGCTGGACCATTGGTACTGTGGCATGAAATGGATGTTTTTGAACTTATTTCAAGAGTTGAGCTGTTATCGGGAAAACTTGGGTGTTTGGATGTTCGATCGGAAAGTTTAACATTTTCTATTTATCTGGAATGGGATACAATACTTGGAATCCACAAGTAGTTATGAGATAACTGATATGAATGTTATAAGCATAGCACTTTAGTCTCACTTGATCGGTTGCCACGGAATTTTGATGCGATCAAAAGTCCGTCGCAATCACGTAGCGTACGCGGATACTCGCCGGTAAACTTAATAGACAGCCTCACCCCATAGCCCCGACTAAGTGACTGTAGGAGAACCCCGTCGCCGAAAGCATCCGTTCGGGTGCTCGCGGCAACGGTGTTCCGCCTTGGTGTACTTCGTCGACGGTGTCGGTGGTGCGGCCGCCTACTAAAGTTTGCGACGAGCATTCGATCAGGATGTCGGGAATCTTGTTGAATTGCCCGACTTATATTGAAAAGAGTTTTCGATAATGAGACTAAAATGCGGGGTTTATAATTGTTAGGCATGCGATGTCTAAGGAATTCATTTGATTAGGCATGCAATGTCTATGGAGGTTGCGGATTCCAACTGTTGTAGTTTTACACTTTCTTTTCTGTGACCGTAAGTGTAATATGTGATATCGCCGGTTTCGTTGCTATATGTCAACGACAATTGGGATACGCATGTTTACTTACGTTGATGACATGTGATGTTATGTGTTGCTGGATATCTTATATTGGATCGTCGTGTTTGAATAGCCGGGGGGTTTTATGTGAGATGAGTATTTTTCATTTTCATTCATGTAAAAACTTGTATGTAATATTCTTTTATTGGGGCACTTCCAGGTTGCGGATGTTGTCACCTTTTGTATATTATTTACTTTTCCGCACTAGGATAGACCCAAGGAGGGGAGCACAAGTGACCGGGTTCTAGGGTCTAGTGGGAGACGAACTCGAGGAGTCGAGTTCGGGTCTCCTAACCCTAGAATTGGTAGGGTTACTTGCCGCTCTCGTAGGGGTCTAGGGGTGTGGGTTTGGCTATTCATCACGACCGTGGAATCCGTGTTTTATATTGGCTCAAAATAAAACACGGACGTCCTAGTATATCCAATATTTCATATGATATTTTCTGCTGTGTTATCTGTGATATGATTATGTGATATGTTCAGATAGATATTATATATAGTATATATGATATATTATATAGACGTTACTTATGTTTTACACCCGCGCTAGCCCTGCCTCACTCTGGCGTTAGTTACCTAACCTAACGGTGCAGACGGGACATCGAGGCGAATGCGGATGGTATAAGCGTACGTTATATTTATCTGTGATGTTTAGGTGGACTTAAATGATGGGACTTCATTAATATGATTAATGAAAGAAAAAGAAACCTAATATTTTGTGGAATCTAATTTCAAAAATAAAACAGGTAGCTACAGTTCTTGCTTTGCACAGCGGTATATATGATATATCCTGCACCTTATTCGATGAGGAAAGGGCCGACGATCCCTTCATCGGGTATGACCCCTTTAGCAATTACTGGAAGATGCTACACCCCTCGGTTTGTCTTTTGATTGCTTCTATAGTTCTTTCTTTGCACAGTAATAAATATGATATATCCCGCACCTCATTCGACGAGGAAAGGGCCGACGATCCCTTCACCGGGAGTGACCCCTTTAGCAAAACTAGAAAAGCCTCAAAAACACTCCATTTTAAAATCATTTGATTCTACAACGATATCAAGTTCATTACGCAATAGGTTTTCAGAAAAACCTGTCGTAGCCCTCCGTCATTTCAGATAAGTAGTAGTTAGTATTCATGCTGCGTTTGTTGGCCTTTGTCAAGGCGTAGTGTGCGGTAGCTGACTGGTGCTTATCTGCTTATGCATAATGATGCAGATTGGGTTAGGGTAGTCGTGCGACCTTGTTGGCCTTTGTCAAGGGTCGTGAGGGTGGGTCTAATTCAATCAGGAAATGACGGGTTGAACTTGACTAGCATCCTATGGTTTGTTGGCCTTTGTCAAGGTCATAGAAGGTTAGGGGCAAAATTATCGGGAATTTCAAGTGTCGAAATTTGCAATGAGATTGCATACCTTCTATGAGATAGTTGGATCCCGATACCCGCTGCGAGTAAGAGTTACTCCTGGGAGAGTTTTACACTTTACAATTAGCCGATCAAGTAGGTGTCTAGAAAGGTGTCAACGGGGTTATGCCTCTGGGAAAACGAGATTTACTGTAATTAGGTTCGTGCGAAAGCACGGGGGACCTCCCTCAAAGTACCGACACTGGCCTGGCTGAATGATTGGCGAACTTGTAGCGTGTAATTAATCCCGGCTAGTCTTTCCTTTTAGGGTTTGAAGGAAGATTTGATAAAAACAGTGGGAGCCATCCTGATTAGATAAAATAAATAACCAATCTGATCTTGCAAGAGCATACGCTGAGTGTTTTCTTCTCTCTCTCTCCAGGTAGCGACCATATCACGCCTTAATCAAGATAATAATACGGATGTATTGACCGAACCCGCTTGTTATACTGAGCTGGGGAACGTTGGTCCCGCTCCAACTTATAATTGTTATAAGACAGAGCAGGAAATAGGGGAATACCAGGATTTCCATGCCGCCCAAACGAAGAAAGTGCATGCTGATGCATCTTCTTCGGGTGTGTTCATTACATAGAACTGTTTCTCTGTATCCTCTACGTCCTGGGTATTTGATACCGAATCAGGATTCCAGATATGTAATCTATTACATAGGGCTACAGAAAGGTAGAGAACTGAGAACGGGTGATAAGATTCATGAGGCAGAAAACGGTGCAAGTGTTGCAGCCAGGTTTGTTGGTCACTGTTACCCAGTATTACCTGAATACATTGATTCTGAACGAATGTTATTAGATACCGAACCTGATATACAAAATCATATCAGTCTCTTTATTAGTAAAGAAGGATATAATTTTGTATTGTTGGATAATGTTTTGAACATTTCCTATATCAAAAGTTGATCGGTTCAGGCACGTTATCTAAAAGTATTGATGTTCTAAATCAAACTACAGTTCCTAGTATACAAAACACACACAAGAGGAAGAGTTCAGAAATGAACGTTTCCTTCCTGAGGTATTGTAGACTAGGTCATATCAATGCGACCCGACTAGCTAAGTTGCACATAGATGCATATTTAAATCTGTTTGAATTTACATCTTGCGAAAACTTGTCGGTCATGTCACAAAGATAAGATGACCACAGCTCTGTTTATTGGAAGCAGAGAAAGAGTTAGTGAACTCTTGGGATTGATACATGCTGATATATGAAGGTCCCCTGTCTACATATGCCAAGACCGGTTCTTTGTACTTCATTACATTCTCTGATGATCTCTTTAGATTCAGACATATGTTCTTGTTGAAACACAAGTCCGAACCTTTTGAGATATTAACAGAATATAAGTTAGAAGTAGAGAACCAATACGGGTATAAGTATTATGTCCTTTGATGAGATCAAGGAGGAGAATACTTGTGCATAGAATTCTTGGACTATTCTAAAGGAGAATGAGATTCTCTCTCAGCATTACTCCTCCGTATACACCATAGCACGATGGTATATCGGGGCGGAGCAATTGCACCCTATTCGATATGGTGCGCTCTATGATGAGTACTCCTGAGTTTCCTATTTTCCTTTTGGGAGTTATGCACTTGAGAAGCTGCATACCTATTGAATAGGGTTCAAATAAAATCAGTTGCCTACCACTTCATATGTGATATGGAAAGGGAAGAGCCCATATCTTAAGTTGGTTAAGATTTGGGGGTTTTCCGGACTATGTCTAAAAGCAAAATCCGGACAAGCTCGAGGCAAGGTCTGTTATGTAGAACTGGAAGCAGTTCCAGCTATGCAAACTACAGTAGATGATTTGGTAGAACCGAAGGATTCAATAGTAACTAACGAACCTCAGCCTCTCCGCCGATCTAGCAGGGTTCCTCACCCACCTGAGAGATACTTTGGTTTCTCTATGACAGTGGGATCGAGGATTGCATCATGAGATGATGACCCAACTAGTATCGAGCAGGCCATCGAGAGTAGGGACTCTGTAAAAATGACTGGATGCTTAGCGATCTGAGATAGAATCTATGTACACCAACAAAGTATGGACTTTGGTTGCTATATCTTAAGGGTTAAATCCCCATCAGGAGCAAGTATATCTTGAGAAGATTACTTGGTGTAGATGGAAAAGTTGAGACTTTCAAAGCTAGACTTGTTAAAAGTTTTCGTCATCAACCAGGCATGGATAATGATGAAACCTTTTCCAATGGCTATGCTTAAGTCCATCCGGATCCTACTTGCCACGGCTACATACCATGACTACGATATCTGGCGGTTGGGTGTCATGACTGCTCTTCTAAATGATATTTTAGAAGAGGGCGTCTATAAGTACACAGCCAGAGGGCTTCGTAGACAGTGGGAGCAGCGGAAACGTGCACAAGTTGCTTTATAGGATAAAGCAGGCATCGCGGAGTTGGAACGTCTGTTTTGATGTGGTAGTCAAAGAGTTTGACTTCATCAAAATGGTAGATGAACCTTGTATATACAAAAAGGGTAGTAGGGAGTATGGTGGTGATCCTCGTAGAGTACGTAGATGACATACTCTTGATAGGGAAGGAGTTTCCTATGCTACTCTCAGTCAATCTCCGCTTATCACAAGGATTCTCCATATAGGATCAAAGTGATACCTCCTAAATCCTGGGTTTTGGACCTATGAGATAGATCTAATTGGATGTTAGGATTCTCACTAGTTGTAGTGAGATGGTATCAATCGATCCTGGGGAGAATCACTGGAAAGGTTCCAGGGTGATAAGGACGACTGAATGTCAGTCACAGGCATTGTCTTTCCCTTAGTAAAGGGACGGTATGTTGGAAGAGTTCCAAGCTAGATACCATGGCTTACTAGAAGATAAAGGCTGGATATATCGCTACTTAAGATGCTACCAAAGAGGCAGTCTGGATGTATATTTGTTCATGAGATGAACTTAGTTCCTCCCATTGTGTGACAATGGAGTTGTGGCTTATGCCAAGGAACGTCCATCCCATCAGTGATCCAGACATATTCTAAGGCAATATCACCTGAACATGGAGATGGTTGATCTCCAAGGAGATCGAGGTTAGGAGAGTAGACTCAGAGGACAACACGGCGGATCCACTCAAAAAGGCCTTTTCCCAGAGAGAGACCTTTATGGGATGGTTGAGTATGAGATACTACAACCACTGCTATCAGATGGCCCTAGTGCAAGTGGGAGATTGTTAGTTATATGTATGTCCTAAAGGCCATTATTATACATAGAATGTATATTGTAGTGGATGATTGGACATATATAGGGAGGACTTTCTTGCTCGACATGATAGTATGCTATCTGGTTTCTCTTTACCTTAACTTGTACACTGACTGTCTCTCTGTTACATGTTGGTAAAGCCCTTAGGATGTTTACTTGACTACCTAGACTATGATGCGGATCATACTAGTGGGGACATGGTAGTCCATAAGTACATCCTTCAAGGTCCCTAGTCGTGGGTGTATCGAGACAGGGCATCGATATACCAGTGTAGACTTGCGTATACCTTCTCGACCCATACAGATGGGCGATGGATGATCCCATATCCATTGGTGTTTGACATCAGAGATGATATACGGGTGCTTAGTGGAGACAGGGTACACTGGACGGACTCGCCGAGAACTCCCAGATGGTATTATACCTTACGTCAGATGGCAGTTCTCTGGTGACACTGGTACAGAGTAGTCTGTTGACCCGAGATCGTCATAGAGTCTTGTATGATTCCCACTATGCTTTGATTTCCACCTTACCACGTCTAAGAGGGCATGCAAAACGGTGGTTTTTGGGTACAGTCCCGAATCACATGGAGGCAATGAGCGATAGGAGGGGATTCGTCTTTCCCGGTATAGGGAGTTGATGTTGCGCTGTGTTCGATTGGCTATAACCGGAAATCCCTGGCCAGGGTTGCTGAGATTTACTGGTAAGTGTTACCAGTAGTTTCTCGAATTGTTATAGACCTCATATCGACACGACTTATCGAGCTATTGGGGTCTGACGTTTACCACCCCTAGGCGAGATATGCGACATATCAGACGACGAGACCGGACTGTACGGTAAGTGTTACTGGTTGGATTCACAGGAGTATGAGCGGGCTTGCTCGTCGATCTTCTGATCGCTCAATACCCGGGTGGCCGTTACGTTTAGCATACTGCTTGCGGCTTGTGGGTGATTGATATGATCATCACCTGCTACCGGCGTATTGACGAGTCTTTAGAGTCCTACACAGAGGTTTCCTGGCTCAAGCGAAACGAAATAGGAGCGCATATGAGATATGTGCGGGACCGAGAATAATACCAGTATGTGATACTGTATTCTATTCTCGCGATTTGTATCATTGGACGGTTATATATGATATAGCCGGGATACCGAATCAAGTGTAGATTCGATACATTGATACACTTGATATTAGTCGGTTATATGCGATATGACCGGATAATTAAATCAAGTGTTGATTTAATGATTTAATGTATAATTATATATTTGATATATTACTTTACATTAACTAGTATTGGTTCACTTAAGATGGATTTTCTCACTTGATGTGCACATTGTATATTTGATATAGTTTTGTACACTAGTTTGTATCATGTTTGATGATACATGCAAACTTGGGTGTATGTTTACTTTAAACCATGGTTAAGTGAATGGTTAGGGTTTTGAATTATTCACTTATTCATTTTATTTATTTATTTGTTTATTTTGGCAAGAATAAAATGGTGGCTAAATTTGTTTTATTCTTGAAACTTCATGAAGCTTTGAAAGCTTTGACCATTTTGTTTTTTCCCTTAAACCTAACCATTCACCTAACCCTATTTTATTCTCTACATGGGTTAAACTAACCCAAGGTTGCATTATGATAAGGGTCACTTGATTTTCTATTTTAATTAATTCATTATTTCCATTTCTTTCTTCTTCAGGAAAACCTTTGCTAGAAATTTTTCAAGTGATCATTCCAAGTGAGAAATCCAAATCCAAAGTGAACCCACTTCCTATTTCTTCATCCTCTACCACTTGCCATGTAGTATAGGGTGTTTTCTTCACAAGTTTCATGACTTGGTGAAGTTGGAGCTTGATCTTGAGTTGCCTCGACGTAGATCATCTTCGGCATCGAAGTCGACGACCTAACCCGATCATTTCTCCGACGAAACCATCGCCAGAGTCCGAGATCCGATGATCGCAGCGGAGGGATGTCATCACGGAGCTAAGGAAGTAGAGGACCGGATCTACAAAGGTTGTATTTCCGTTCACTTTAGAGTAAAGCAGTTTACTAGCTTGCTTGTTTCGCGTAAACTCTAGTTAACGATCGCATTAGGGTTTCTCGGCACCGGAATTTTTTGAATTTGGAATGGTCGATGCCTTGTGGAACCTCATTAGCGTGCCTAGGAACCCTACACTCCATGAAGGACCCGGGTGATGCCTCGTACATATTGGGCATAAAGATCTGTAGGGATAGATCTAAACGGTTATTGGGATTGTTCCAAACCAGGTACATTAACACCATCCTAAAGAGGTTTAGTATGGAAGACTCCAAGCGGGGTCCCTTACCCGCCAGTCATGGAGTCACTCTCTCTAAGGACTTTTTCCTAAAGAACGATGAAGAGAGAGCTCGCATCTGCATTATACCCAACGCTTCTGCTGCAGGATCTATAATGTATGCGATGTTATATATACGCCCTGATGTAGCTTATGCACTAGGTGTAGTAAGCAGGTATCAATCCAACCTAGTGGAGAATCACTGGACAGCCGTGAAGAACATTCTTAAGTACTTGCGAAGGACTAAAGAAATGTTCATGGTGTATGTGTAACATTTCAGAAAATATAAAATATTATTTTTGGAAATTAATATTAAAATAATATATTTCCCGAAAACTGCCCGATTTGCGAAATTGGGGTTTTCGAAAAAGGGTATAAATATATACCAATATTTGTGAAATAATTGGAGATTTAAAATGATTTATTCATTAAAAATATATTTTAAGGATTTAGCATTTTAAAATTTATTTTATGCAGTTTGGATAAAAACCCGAATAGTGCACTGCTAATCGCGATTAAGCCAAATCCGTGTTTCTACAGCTTTTCATGGTTAGTGCACCATGACATGTTTCATTTGGCTACATGGTTCCTTTATGTTGTTTTAGTTATGGTTGGTTTTATTTTTGGTAAGAAAATAAAAGAAATGGATTATTGGAGAGAGAGGGGGGACACAATGATGAGGGGTGAGCATGCTAGGAGAGAGAATGAGAGTGAGAAAGAGAGAGATAGGGGACACAATGATAAGGTTTTTGGCCGCAATTTGCGGCCATGTCGGGGCAATTTCATATGATTTTTGGACCATAGCTTCCTTATCAGATATCTAGACTAACCTCATGTGCAAAATCCCTTAGTTTGTCCTATAGTGAAATCTGGGAAGGGTTTTCCTATGTTGCTATTTTCGTGTTTTCCGTATTTTGAATGATAAGTTTTGATATTTGGATTTGTATTTGGTTGTTGGATGTTTGTACATCAACAACAAGGGATGATTGGTTGGTTTTGCATGCATGGGCTATATGTTCTAACCTATGGGCGATCCGTGTGCCGTATTGATTTTCCGGATTCGATTTTAATAGTGATTGTGATTTGTGTACTATTGTAGGTACCTCCGCGTGGATTCCGAGGAGACGGAGCATGACGTCATCGACTTCGAAAAGTAAAGATCAAGGTGAGTAGATCTATATCTACAGGGGAAGTCGAGTGGATGGCGTATAGCACCCCCGCAAACTTTGATGCAAACCGATTTATATATAGAGTATGTTTAAGGGAACCCTTAATAGAAAACTATAGATAGAGTTAAAAGATAGTTAGAGAAACCATATTAGAAACTAAAGGATAGTTAGAAGTGATATGATACGACTAATATGTGATGACGGGATTTGAGGATGATGTTTAATGATATTGCCGTTTAGGGTACTATAAGACTAAATAGCCGACGTAAATGTGTCATCCGAACCATACATATTTCCAAACTGAAGAATCATAAGCATCTTTTAAACAGATACCTTGGGGGACGTTACGGATTTTCAAATGATATCTTTTCCTTAAAAACACCGTAGCCCCTAGTTTCAAAACTACGATTCGCATCCGATAAAAACTGATTGTATGGTTCGGGTGTGTATATTAGATTAGATATGTATTCTTATAGTAAAGGTAGAACGTAATTGTAAATTAGCCTTATGTGAGATATAGATGCGATGAAAAAAGAATACGATTTGGCATGTGATATGATGATATGTTAGTATACGAATGCGAATCGATTGAGAGGATTGATACCTTGCCGGTCCCCTGATATGAGATTGTTATGGATGTGACTTGGGACATAGGTATATGGATATATATGTGTATACATGTTGTGAATCATGAATGATAGGCCGTACGTGACATTAGGCCGTACCCTCATTGTCATATAGGTTGATAGGATCCCTATTGGTTTAATACCGCCGTACGATGATTTTCCGTACGTGATGAGTTTGACTTGATGATTGATCCATACCCTTGACTAAAGGATGCCGTACGATAGATTAAACCGTACGTGATGTCGTGAGGCTAGATGCCGATGGTTAGATTCACTGACTCGGTCATGTTAGATACGTATACCCGTCAGCATTTGCATATGATTTACCTTATACTGCATTCATGTTATTCTCATTGCATTGCATATACCTGTGCTAGTACACTTACACCATTATCGACGATGCGTATGTTACACGTATACAGATTGCCGGCTCACACACTTCATCATCGATAATTGCCATGTCACTACATAGTAGGATTTGCTGCATCATGATATGACTCCTTGCACGATATACTTGCGTACATCATATTGTACACCCATACTTGCGTACATACATATTGTACGTCCATACTTGTGTACATACATATTGTACACCCATACTTGCGTACATACACATGTGCACCTTTATTACGATGTTGCATTTGATTTTGGATATTTGGGATCCGCGGGATATATTTTAAAACTGGATTCATTTAAAAGAGCGGTTTCCCCTCGATATGTGCGTATTACTGTTCCATGTTGCATGATATACGGATATGCTTACATTTCTGTTATATGTCGCATACATCATGCTTTACGATTTTACCCATTGAGATATGTTGTTTTCATGAGATTTCTGGATTTGAGAACCGTGGCTATTTCAAAAGAAAGCATGTGCTGTTTTAAAAGCCCGGTTTCTCTTGATATGATATTTCAGAGCGTCCACCATGCGTTTTCTCGGTTCTGAGATGTGTGACATCTGAAACCCGATTCGAGGAGCTGGATGAGGCCGATTGCAGGTACATGGTGGACCCGGTACGGTACCCCGGGGCGAGAAGATCGTGGGGATGACGATGAGCCTAGCAGAGGGACTACTACCTACCGGTGATTGGTTAGAGCTGGCGGTTATCCGGAGGATACCGACCGGAGTCGAGAGATGGATATTGGGCCGACCCGTCTGCCGGAGCCCGAGAGATGAGGATTTACGTGTCGATGCTGGGCATGGGTTTCATGATGTTTTCGAGTGTCGATGCTGGAAACTCAGGTTCCATGATCTTGATGAGTCGCAGGGGACACGCGTTGATTTATATCCTCATACTTCCATGCATATGCTTTTATGATATTTACATGCATGATGTTGTTGTGTCATTGGTTGACACGTGGACGGAATCCACATGCATACATACATTGATGATATAACGTGGATGAGGTCCGCATGGATACAGACATTGATTATATTGTTGGATGATATCCACATGCTTATTGGCATTGATTACCTTATTGGCACATATATAGATACGGTCGCCCTAGATATCATAGTATTACATTTATGATATAGTTGACCTAGGAGTCGTTGTTTATTCGATTTCTACTTGTAAATGTTTTCTACTCACGAGTTGGCAACTCACCCCCGTTGTGCCACAGTTCATGCAGGTTAACCGCACAGATCAGTAGCAGCTTCGCTAGCACACAGTTGCTTTCGGGTGATTTCTTTGGTAGGTGGGACATCTATATCGTACCCACTCTTATATTTATATTTCATGTTGTATCTAGTCAACTCCATCAATCAAAACTAGTTTTTGTATAAGTAATGAGATTTAGTGAGACTAGTTGTTGCAAGACTTGAGCGATGGGTTTTATGTTCGCTTTTGGGTTTATGCCTTGCTTATTTATTTATCTTTGTGGTGAACTTCACCGTTGGGCGTCGTATACTTATATATACTGTCTTGCGTGGTTGTGATCTGCCGTTTGGCGAAAAGCTAGCTCCCGCTTGGGGATGCCTTTATTATCATTATGTATTTGTGGTTTTGGATCAAAAAATACAAAGGAAGTGCTGCCCAAATTTTTAAAAGACGAAATATGTTTTCAAACTAGAAATTTTCACTTGCATTTTATGTCCCTTTTCAATGCATTAAGAAAACTTGATTTCCTTATACCTTTATTTCAAAACTTCACCTCTTTTATTTTCTTAAAAAGATTTAGATTTTTGGGTTTCAGCTTACTTGAATTACGTTACGCCTTTAGACGTTGCGTGATTTAAGTGCTGGTCACGAGCTAATATTTCGAGTCGTGACAATATGGTAACGGAGATCTCTAAATGGAGGCCTTTACCAATTCGAGCTTTCAGAGTGACAAGAATGACAGCAAATCTGTTAGTTATATGTATGCCCTAGAGGCCATTACTATACATGGGATGTATAATGTAGTGGATACTTGGACATATATAGGGAGGACTTTCTTGCTCGACATGATAGTATGCTATCTGGTTGCTCCTTACCTTAACGTGTATACTGATTGTCTCTCTGTTACATGTTGGTAAAGCCCTTAGGATGTGTACTTGACTACCTGGACTATGATGCGGATCATACTAGTGGGGACAGGGTAGTCCATAAGTACATCCTTTAAGGTCCCTAGTCGTGGGTATATCGAGACGGGGCATCGATATACCAGAGTAGACTAGCGTATACCTTCTCGACCCATACAGATGGGCGATGGATGATCCCATATCCATTGGTGTTTGACATCAGAGATGATATACGGGTGCTCAGTGGAGACTGGGTACACTGGACGGACTCGCCGAGAACTCCCAGATGGTATTATACCTTACGTCAGATGGCAGTTCTCTGGTGACACTGGTACAGAGTAGTCTGTTGACCCGAGATCGTCATAGAGTCTTGTGTGGTTCCCACTGTGCTTTGATTTCCATCTTACCACGTCCAAGAGGGCGTGCAAAATGGTGGTTTTTGGGTACAGTCCCGAGTCACATGGAGGCAATGAGCGATAGGAGGGGATTCGTCTCTCCCGGTATAGGGAGTTGATGTTGCGCTGTGTTCGATTGGCTATAACCGGAAATCCCTGGCCAGGGTTGCTGAGATTTACCGGTAAGTGTTACCGGTAGTTTCTCGAATTGTTATAGACCTCATATCGACACGACTTATCGAGCTATTGGGGTCTGACGTTTACCACCCCTAGGCAAGATATGCGACATATCAGACGACGAGACGGGACTGTACGGTAAGTGTTACTGGTTGGATTCACAGGAGTGTGAGCGGTCTTGCTCGTCGATCTTCTGATCGCTCAATACCCGGGTGGCCGTTATGTTTAGCAGACCGCTTGCGGCTTGTGGGTGATTGATATGATCATCATCTGCTACCGGCGTATTGACGAGTCTTTAGAGTCCTACACAGAGGTTTCCTGGCTCAAGCGAAACGAAATAGGAGCGCATATGAGATATATGCGGGACCGAGAATAATGCATGTATGTGATACCTTATTCTATTCTCACGATGAATGTATCGATTGGTTGTATGCGATATAACCTGGTTATCGAATCAAGCGTTGATTCGATAAGCCGATACATTGGATATTAGTCGGTTGTATGCGATATGACCGGATCATTGAATCAAGTGTTGATTTAATGATTTAATGCATAATTATATATTTGATATATTACTTTGCATTAACTAGTATTGGTTCACTTTAAATGGATTTTCTCACTTGAAGTTCACAAGTTGTATATGTGATATACTTTTGTGCACTTGATTGTATCATGTTTGATGATACATGCTTACTTGAGTTTGTGTAAAGTTTAAACCTTGGTTAAGTAAATGGTTAGGGTTTTGTTTAATTTATTTATTCATTTATTGATTTGTTTATTTCATTTTGGCAAAAGGAAAATGGTGGCTTATTTTGTTTCTTTGTTGAAGTTTCATGAAGCTTTGAAAAAGTCCACCATTTTTGTTTTATGCCTAACCTAACCATTCACCTAACTATAGTTTGCTCTCTACACATAACCATGGTTGGTTTATGATAAGTATTCTATGATTTTCTCTTTTAAAGAATAACTTATCATAATTCTATCATAATATTCATCTTCTTCTTCTTCTTCTTCACATGAAGAAAGCTTGCCTCATCAATGGCAAGTGAAGAAATCAAGTGAGAAATCCAATTCTAAAGTGAACCCACTTACTATTTCTTCATCCTCTACCTCTTGCCAAGTAGTAGAGTGTGTTTTCTTCACAAGTTTCATGACTTGGTGAAGTGGGAGCTTGATCTTGTGATGCCTCGACGTAGATCATCTTCGGCACGAAGCCGACGACCTTGCCCGCCCATTTCTCCGATGAGGCCGACGCTAGAGCCCGGGTTTCCATTTGGACAGCGAGGAGACTTCATTGCGGAGCTATGGAGGTGGAGGACCGGATCTACAAAGGTTGTATTTCCGTTCTCTTAGTTAAAGTTGTTAACTAGTTTCATATGTCGCCTAATATCTAGTTAACGATCCGTAGTCTAGGGTTTCTCGGCACCGTAAAATTTGAAATTGGCATGGTTGATGCCTTGTGAGACCTCTTGAGAGTGCCTAGGAACCCTACAAAATCTATCTCTGGGTTTGTCTTTACCCTCAATGGAGGGACGGTATGTTGGAAGAGTTCCAAACAGGATACCGTTGCAGACTCCACGATGAAAGCTGAGTATATTTGTAACGCCTTAGATTTCGGTTAGTGCTCGTTTAGACGTTAGTGCGGGTTTACTGTAAAAAGTTAACCAATTCGGGTTTCTTGCATTTTATAACATTTAAGTAATAAATTATTATTATTTGTTATAAGCATGCACGCACGTGTGTGTAAGTCCGCGGCGGCGCCCAGGCCATCGATCCGACGCCGGAAACGCGGAAACGAAAAACTTTGCAAACTAGCAAACCGGCACCACCGCGCACTTTTCACCCGGATCGGGCCATTAACCTAGCTACTAGCAAACTAGAAAAGAGTAGAGAAGCCATACCAAGCGATCCGTGTCCTTCGGTCTTCGTCTCCACTCCGATCTCTCGCGGAATCTCCGTCCGTCAACTTCTCATCGGAAAGGGCACCACGTAGCCGGAATCTTTTACGGGCTCCCACCTCTTGACCGAGGCAACTCGGGAGCGAAGTTGGCTAGCCGACGCGTCCAAGGAGTGCTGTAGACAAGTGTAGAAAACCATGTCTCTTTTGGGGTTTATGTTTCCATGGATGGAGGTGGAATGAACTTTTGAGGGAGATAGCAATTTTTGTAGCAAGAAATAAGTGATATCAATAATATTCCACACTCACCCAATCAAAACTCATCCTCTCTTGAACAGTGGTCGGCCCCTTCACCAATGGGTGTGGTAAAAAGAAATGATTAATAAAGAGAAGAAAAAGGGAATGAAACAATTAGAAAAAAATCACACCAATTTCATTTTCAATCCACTCACTAAACCGTCACATGAAAGCAAAGAATAAGACTAGAATAGAATCTCATCATGATGCTAGTCTCATCATAAAGCCACAAATGCAAGAAAGCCCCTCACAAATAAGTTAATTGCAAACTTGCAATTAACCCCCTCCAACGAAAAGTCCGGACGCGAAGGAATAAAAGAAAAACGGCCGGAACGGAATGCAAACTGGCAACTTCAGAAAACTGATCCCGTAATAAATTACAGGAAAACCCCACTACTGCATATACATGCCCGCATTTGTATTCCCACTGAACACAAATGCAAAGAGACAAAACTACACTATCTAATACTAGGATCCGGCTTAAGCCAAAGCCGGCTAGTAAAAACCGTCCGATCATGATCCGTGCAATACCGCACGTATCTGATCGAACCCTGCCATATCTCCATACGGCCTCTACAGCGTTTCGCCCGAAACCTGAGTAACTGAGTGTGGTGGACTCTAAATATTCGTCAACACCTTGGTTGTGGATTTAACCACTAGCAAGTCAGAGGTATAAGCCAATACGTAACGGGCTACCAGGTATTGACAAAAAAGGATGTCGATGAGCAAACTCATCCTGACACCCTACTGAGCCTGTCAGTGACAATATCCGTACAGTCCGGTCCGTTCGTCTATGAGCATCGCATGGCGGGCCTAGGGGGTTGGTGAAAGTCAGACCCCCAAAAGCGGTACAAGTCGTGTCGGAGTGTAGCCCAGAACACCCTGAGATACTACTGGAATACCTACCAGCAAATCTCCTGCCTTGGCCAAGGACTTTTCATGTTCTGGCTCTCCTAGACACAGCGCGACCTTACCCCCAATACCGGGAGAGACGAACCCCTGCAGATCCGCTCACTGCCTCCATGTGGCTCGGGACTGTACCCAACTAAAACCTGTTTGCACGACTCCTTTGAGCCGTGGTAGGGTAGTAATCAAAGCACAGTGGGAACTCACACGAGACAAATGACGATCTCAGGTCGATGAACTAACCTGTACACATGTCACCAGGGAACTGCTATCTGACGTCTGGTATAATCCCAACTAGCAGGTTCCCGGCGAGTCCTGTCCGGTGTACTCATAACCCAATGAGCACCTGTATACATCTTAGGTGAACCAACTGACACCAGTGGCTTGTGAGACCGGCCACCGCCCCTCGTCGAGGTCTCGACTGTATACATTAGTCTACTCTGGAGAATCGATGCCCTGTCTCGAAACTCCCTCGACTAGGGACCTTTTAAGGATGTGCTTATAGACTCCAGCTCTCACATATATGATCGCCCTCATACTGCTGGTAGTCAAGCAAGAATCCTAGGGGCTCTATCAACGTGTAATAGCGACTCGTAAGGTCACCTAAAGCAGTACACGATGATAAAGATAAACCAGATAGCATACTATCATCTTGAGTAAGACTGTCCTACTGGGATAGGTCCTCCCTCAATCATTGCAATCACGTGCCTGTGATCCAATAATTGACTCTGAGGGCACTATCTCCAACAATCTCCCACTTGGACTCAAGGCTAATTATTGCGATGTCGCATACTCACAGTCCGTGTGATACCGAACACTCAATTCCTCTACTAGTCAGTCTCACAAAGCTCGTTTGCGAAACTATTGCGTTCGAGGAATAGCCTCAGTGAGTGGATCCGCTCTGGTGTTTCTTTCTATGTCTCTCTATATCTCATGTTCGTAGAGAAAGCGATCTCCCGAAATGAGCAATACCTGTCTTAGAATGTGTCTGGATGTCTGATGGGACCTAGCTCATAAATGAACTCCAAATCCAAACTTCTTAGACTGTATCGTCAACTGAACTTAATCCGTATCCTGCGCCATGCCTTCCCTCGGTATCTACTTGGACCGTCTGTCCAAAATACTGCCCCTCGTCAGAGGGAAAATTATAACTCTGACAGCCACTCTGTCATCCAGGTCACCTTGGAAGCCTGGAATGATAACTGTCTCCCGAAGGAGACTTATCGTTATCATATCCCTAGAATATCCACTTATATTCTAAAACTGCTTCCGACTGCTTCTCCAGAATTGGATCAATACCAACTTATTGCATCTAGTGCAAGAACAACATCTGGTGTGGTACTTGACATCTCATGATTGACTCAATTGCCTGAGCAAGTGATCTGCCAATCATGCACATCCCTCTCCCCTTTAGTCTGTAAGACACCTTTAGAGAGGGTGACTCCATCACCTGCAGGTACACTACCGTGCCAGGAGTCATCCATTCTAAATACTCTTAGAATGCTGTCTAAGTACCCTGATTGGGAAACCACCCAAATCTAGATCTACAACCATAGATCTAGTAACCAGTATGTCTGATATAATGTCCAAATCCCATGTGGAGAAACCACTGTGTGACGACCAAAGTATAACCGATCGCAGTATAGGAATATCACTTCCTACTCTGTGTATGTCATCCAAATACCAGGACATCACACCCTACTACCTTCTTAACAGATCCATCCCCTATTCTGATGAAGTCAAACCTATGACTGTCACATCAGAAATAGATGATCTATCTCCGCTATATCTGCTCTAGTCTATAAATAGACATAAGCCTGATGTCCACCAATGCTTCCGCTGCTCCCACTGACTACGACAACCCTCTGGCAGAGTCATATAGACGTACACTTCTAAAACCAGTTTAGAACGACGCTATACTCATCCTCCTACCGGGTCTCATTGTCTGGAACAACAGCAATGGCAAGTCTGGGTAAACAAAAACCTCCCTGCCACCGTCATTGAGCATACCGAAGTACCTCTTGGGTGCCTGAGGTTACCCACTTTATCTGCGGAGTGGCCAATGGAATGTCAAACCAGATTGAATCTTTAGGTTCTTATCAAATTTTCAGTAATCGTTTGTGGTTCTGGAATCATTTCCAGTTCTACCGTACTCCCACTACTGTTTTCTGAAAAAATCCATTTTTAATTAAAACTGTGGCGAGTTAAGAACAATATCACTATTGATCTTCCAGATGGTAGAAAGTCAACCCTCGTCATAGCCCGGGTCAACCCACAAACAGCCATTACAGAAACGTGCCTTGAGTTGTCCAGTGTCTGGTTTTAAGCATAAGCCGGACAACTCCCCGTACCTTAACAATGTCAAGATATGAACTGTTCTATATCCAATATAAAAACAGAGGCACTGATTTAATTGAACCGGATTCAAATCATGCAGCTGTCTCCAGTACATGTCAACTAAATGAAAGGAGGCCGATCAGCATTACTCAACTTAGGAATACTTCCAATTATGAGTAACCTGAAGGAGAAGCAAGTTCTCTTAACCATTACTATCAACTGAATAACTTATACAACTATCTACATCTTCGATCACCTTGAAGAATCCCGATACTTGCAATACCTGGTTCTCTACTTTATTCATATACCTATAACTCCTCAAAACTTAGACCCTGTGTTTCCACGAAACACATGTCTAAGAACTAGAGAAGTTAAAAGTAAACAGAATATAGTATGAGGACCAACCCCTCTGTCCTAATGGACACTGGACAACATACAATACTCTGTATAAGTCCGCTGAGTCTAACAACTCATTCACTGTGTGTCGTAGGTTGAAAACTGTACTTATGGTTAAGAAGAATTACACCGCTGTTCAATGCTCCTTACCTAACTATCCACTGATATTGGTAAATGTCATAGACATAATTTCAAAAGGTATATCTCACTCTATAAAAATAAACGTACAGATGTATCAATTTGAAATTGGTGCATAACAACGGATATTCAAAACCAAATATTTGCCGACCGGCAAACAACCCAGGTGGCTTCCTCAATTATCACCAATTCCAACGAATCCCGATATAATGAGGATGGTCACCTAATTCCCAATAACTTACTCCCACTCATCATCTGTAAAACCATACAGATGTGAGAATTCTACCTGGTAAATACATACCCTGGAGCAAGTGTCTAATTGGGAAATCAGTTTTCCTTTAACAGTACACAGTGAAACTGAAACATTGAAATGTTTCGATGGGGTATCCTGGTATTCTCAGTAATGCCTCTTCCGTTATCCAGATTCACAACTGTAACCGTATATCTCTTTTCCATCTCTCCAAATCCCTTTATATGTCTTTAGTCATTACCTTCTGTACACCCCTTTAGGCCAAATGGTTTTCTTCCTTCCCTACCGTTCGGCACCAGCCTTTGGTTTGGAAGAAGACTATCCAATAAGCATAATGGGTGTACTGTCCTAATCCTAGGAGCACTCGCAACGCGAGAGAAGGTGAAGATAAAAGACACCTGAATGAACTTCATTCCTATTTCTCCTGAACGAGAATCCATCCCCGAACTGGAACAAGTTCCTTTCGAGTTCGTATATAACCATACGATGGTTTTGTCCAATGGAAGTGGACGTTCGTAGTAATACGGGGTGTCCTGGAGAAAAGGGTAAAAGTAGGAGTGCCAATGAGGTCTGCAACTCTGACAATCCAAAAGCCAGTATTAAGAAGGTTCGGTCAACTTGGTCACAGAGTCATAGTCTAGGGTCGGGTCAATGGTCGCTGCCAAAGAGAGAGAGAAAAGAATACTCAGCGTGCACTCTAACCTAGATCAGAATGGTTACCAATTTATCTAATCTGGAAACCTCCCACTGTACCGTCAAATTCTCCTCCAAACCTGAAAGAAGAATTAGTCGGGATCACCCGAGGAGTAAACTAACTCATCAGTGGGAATCGGGATCCAACTATCATCGCATGATAACGTGACAGAATCCGCTCACGTCACCACACTCCAGAAGGTATACGCATATCTGGCAAGTTTCAGTTCTTTTGAAACTCCCGATGGGATTTTTTTGCCCCATGCTCTTATGACCTTGGCATGAGGTCAAAATATCATAAGTCACATGTCAAGTTCTACCCATCATTATCCAGGTTAATTTGAACCCACCCGTACTTACCCTTGACGTAGGCCAAAATAGTAGTACGACTGTCCCAAACCAACGCATCTATCTATGCAACAGATAAATACCCGGCAGCTACCAAACACTATGCCTTGGCGTGAGGTCAAAATACATAGCTTGAATACTACCGAATATTTAACTGAAATGATGGAGGGCTACGAATGGTTTCTGGCGAAAACCTTTAACGTAATGAACTTGATATCGTTGAAGGAACCGGATAGCTTTTAAAAATATAGTGACGAAAACCTTCGCTAAAGAGGTCACTCCCGGTGAAGGGATCTCGGCTCTTTCCCCATAGAATGAGGTGCAGGATATTCCAACTGAATACCACGGTGCAAAGCAAAAGTAATCGGCTATAGTGAAGTCATTGCCCTGACGCAAACTGTTTGTCCAAGGGGTCACTCCCGGTGAAGGGATCTCGGCCCTTGCCTCATCGACTGAGAAGCAGGATATTCCAACTGAATACCACGATGCAAAACAAAAGTGAACGTCCTTGCAATAACAGCTTTTTGAAAAGTGTCCCAACAACATCAGATTAGGTTTGTTTTTAACTTGCATTGATCCGAATCAATGCAGTCCCATCAATTGATCACACCACAAAGAACGAAAATATACTGATGTACGTATATGCCATCCGCATTCGCCACTGGGTCCCGTCTTCACCCGTTAGGTTAGCTAACTAACGACAGAGCGGAGACTGGACTAGCGCGGATGCAAAACATATACAACATCTACTAGTATATATACAATATATAATTTTCGCTCAAGGCGTGATAAAATGCAACACAGATCAATACAGATATCTGGGATCCCCGGGTTTCACAGAGCCGCTACTAAAACCCGACGTTCCCCTGGTCGTGTAGATAGCCTGTGCAATGAAATCCTAGACCCCTATGGGCGCGGCAAGCTACCCGCCAAAACCTGAAGCGAGGCAGCCCCCTTCAGCAACGTGAATAGACCACCCAGCACTTCACGGAATCCGGTAACTTGGGCACCCCTCCTGGGTCAACCTGTACCCCCTACGATTGCGGCGAATAGCCCGCCAATTCTAGAGTGAAGCCCCTTCCGTCTCAACGCCATGAGATGCGGGCTCGTTGCCCTCTAGAACCCAGCTATCCGTGCACCCCTCCTTGGGGTAATCCTAGTACAGAAAGTAAAATATACATACAACGGGTACATCGACCGCAACCAGGTCGTGCCCCAAAAGAATAATACAAACAGGCAGTGACGGCAGTCCACATGTCGGATGCTCGCCCCGCAATATGAAATGTACATATAAAAACAAAACTGTACTAACATTGCATCCAGGCTATCCCCACGACCGATCCGCAACAACACAGCAAAACACAGAACATCAACGTGAATGTCACGTTCGTAAATCCGTCTAACCGGGCTATAGCAGTAAGACTGGATTTACCGATCAAGTGACATTCACGGTCGCAGATATAATGTAAATACTGTGAACTGGCATGTTTAAAATATCCGATCGAACAAATTCTATCAACTGGGCCCCAAGCAATGCTGTAGCACTTACAGAAAATCTGGACCCAAAAATAATATCCCAAAACCCCTATTTCCTATTCAAAAGCCCACTGGAAAAATTTGGTTCAACGATTCCACTTACCCACCGCGGAACCGCGGCCAAACCAGGGGTTTGGCCGCGTTTCCGCGGTCATAGTAAGGAATCAGTGAATCGTATTTTCCCAGAATTCTTAGAATTACTTGCATGTCTTTCTGCAATGACCTGAAAAATTTTTGGTGCTGGAAAAATTTCAACAGAGAACACATGCACTAGAAATACAGTTTTTGCGATTTTTGTTCGATCGGGTTTTAAACATACTAGAGCAAGCAAGGCATGGTTAATGGCGTGGCTCGATACCATTGTAAGTCCGCGGCGGCGCCCCGGCCGTCGATCCAACGCCGGAAACGCGGAAACGAAAAACTTTGCAAACTAGCAAACCGGCACCACCGCGCACTTTTCACCCGGATCGGGCCATTAACCTAGCTACTAGCAAACTAGAAAAGAGTAGAGAAGCCATACCAAGCGATCCGTGTCCTTCGGTCTTCGTCTCCACTCCGATCTCCCGCGGAATCTCCGTCCGTCAACTTCTCATCGGAAAAAGCACCACGTAGCCGGAATCTTTTACGGGCTCCCACCTCTTGACCGAGGTAACTCGGGCGCGAAGTTGGCTAGCCGACGCGTCCAAGGAGTGCTGTAGACAAGTGTAGAAAACCATGTCTCTTTTGGGGTTTATGTTGCCATGGATGGAGGTGGAATGAACTTTTGAGGGAGGTAGCAATTTTTGTAGCAAGAAATATGTGATATCAATAATATTCCACACTCACCCAATCAAAACTCATCCTCTCTTGAACAGTGGCCGGCCCCTTCACCAATGGGTAAGGTAAAAAGAAATGATTAATAAAGAGAAGAAAAAGGGAATGAAACAATTAGAAAAAAATCACACCAATTTCATTTTCAATCCACTCACTAAACCATCACATGAAAGCAAAGAATAAGACTAGAATAGAATCTCATCATGATGCTAGTCTCATTATAAAGCCACAAATGCAAGAAAGCCCCTCATAAATAAGTTAATTGCAAACTTGCAATTAACCCCCTTCAACGAAAAGTCCGGCCGCGAAGGAATAAAAGAAAAACGGCCGGAACGGATTGCAAACTGGCAACTTCAGAAAACTGATCCCGTAATAAATTACAGGAAAACCCCACTACTGCATATACATGCCCGCATTTGTATTCCCACTGAACACAAATGCAAAGAGACAAAACTACACTATCTAATACTAGGATCCGGCTTAAGCCAAAGCCGGCTGGTAAAAACCGTCCGATCATGATCCGTGCAATACCGCACGTATCTGATCGAACCCTGCCATATCTCCATACGGCCTCTACAGCGTTTCGCCCGAAACCTGAGTAACTGAGTGTGGTGGACTCTAAAGACTCGTCAACACCTTGGTTGTGGATTTAACCACTAGCAAGTCAGAGGTATAAGCCAATACGTAACGGGCTACCAGGTATTGACAAAAAGGGATGTCGATGAGCAAACTCATCCTGACACCCTACTGAGCCTGTCAGTGACAATATCCGTACAGTCCGGTCCGTTCGTCTATGAGCATCGCATGGCGGGCCTAGGGGGTTGGTGAAAGTCAGACCCCCAAAAGCGGTACAAGTCGTGTCGGAGTGTAGCCCAGAACACCCTGAGATACTACTGGAATACCTACCAGCAAATCTCCTGCCTTGGCCAAGGACTTTTCATGTTCTGGCTCTCCTAGACACAGCGCGACCTCACCCCCAATACCGGGAGAGACGAACCCCTGCAGATCCGCTCACTGCCTCCATGTGGCTCGGGACTGTACCCAACTAAATCCTGTTTGCACGACTCCTTTGAGCCGTGGTAGGGTAGTAATCAAAGCACAGTGGGAACTCACACGAGACAAATGACGATCTCAGGTCGATGAACTAACCTGTACACATGTCACCAGGGAACTGCTATCTGACGTCTGGTATAATCCCAACTAGCAGGTTCCCGGCGAGTCCTGTCCGGTGTACTCATAACCCAATGAGCACCTGTATACATCTTAGGTGAACCAACTGACACCAGTGGCTTGTGAGACCGGCCACCGCCCCTCGTCGGGGTCTCGACTGTATATACTAGTCTACTCTGGAGAATCGATGCCCAGTCTCGAAACTCCCTCGACTAGGGACCTTTTAAGGATGTGCTTATAGACTCCAGCTCTCACGTATATGATCGCCCTCATACTGCTGGTAGTCAAGCAAGAATCCTAGGGACTCTTTTAACGTGTAATAGCGACTCGTAAGGTCACCTAAAGCATTACACGATGATAAAGATAAACCAGATAGCATACTATCATCTTGAGTAAGACTGTCCTACCGGGATAGGTCCTCCCTCAATCAATGCAATCACGTGCCTGTGATCCAATAATTGACTCTGAGGGCACTATCTCCAACAGTGTGCACGTAAATGCGAGGAATTTTTTGTGCTAATTTTGATCTTAGCAACCTTGACCCTTAACCGAATCCTTGTTTAATCCAACCCTTAATCTTTTCCTTTGATCTTTTGTGAGAAGCTTCTAGGTTAATTGAGAGAGAGAGATATTTGTGTTAGAGTGGTGAGGTGTGTGTGAAAACATTTATGATGCATTAATGCTAGTGATACACTCACTCTCATTCTCACCCTACACTCTTCTCCCTCTCTCATTTCCTCACACCCTCTCTCTTTTTCTCTATCTCTTTCTCATTTCTCTTCTCATTTTCTTGTCTCTCTCATTTCACAACAGATCACTCTCATCTCCATCACTAATTCATCTCAAATCATTCACAAAACTTCACAAAATCACATCTTTATTCACATTTTTGCTCTTGGATGCCTTGGATCATACAAAGCTTGGATCTTTGTGTTCTTTTGTTTAGGTAATGTTTCCTATCTATTCTTTAGGTCATTTTTGTGTAGCTTAGCTTTAAAGTTTCAGTTTTTATCGCGTATCGTATCGTTTCGGGTAAATATCGTATTTTTAGTGTTGTTTTGGGGTCTCGGATGATCTGCTGTTAAACCAGGTACTTGTTGCAAAAATTGACTTGACAGTAACCTAGTGTAGTGACCTAGAACCTACCCATAAAACACGAGCCAATTCCACCATGTTCAGGCCGCAGATTTAATGGTTCTGGCCGCAATTTGCGGCCAGACTGGGGAGTTAGGGTTTGGGTTTTTGGGTAGGGGTCTCTAGGGTTATTTGTAGTCTCATGGTACTTGCAATTTTTACAGATTAACGGTACAGAAAAATCTGGGACCACTTGTGTGTTTCTCGTGTTTCGTTTCGCGCGATACGTTATCCAATACGGTGCGTGTTCTGTGTTGCTGTTGGTCTGAGTTGGTTTCATAGTGTCGCTATACGCGTTAGCTACAACACGAACCGTTTAGAGTACGTTTGTGTGTCATGTTGGTCCGTGTAGATTGTATGTATTTTTGGGTCTATATTTATATATATTTGCTTTATCGTATTATATTGCAGGTTCGCAGGCGGGAACTTCGGACACTGCTACAAAGGGAAAACAGGTAGTTGGCTTCACTTAGCCAGTAGCGTTGGTGAGTAGATTTAACATCTACAGGGGAATCGCCCGCATGGCGTTATGCGTCTGGGCTAGAGATGTTATTTCTGTCGCATATTCTATGTCATATTTAGAATTGCGCATTTACCCTATTATTTAGATATTGTTGTGCTTGGACTAGTAGTCTTAGGACACTGCACATATTATTGACGATTCATGTTGCACGAGCACTGATTGTATGCTACACACACCGTCAATAATTGCTATGTCACACACAAACCACTTATGGTTAGGATATTGCTTGGTTAGGGACATTGTGATATTGATTCATATTTCTTATCGCATATGACATATAGCATACCTGTATACTTACATGCTTACATATATGTCTTCACATACTTACATGCTAGATACCTGTATACCTATAGGGTATTGTGTCATTAGTGTTAGGTATATACATACTTTATGACATAACTACAGGTATACCTTGTACACATACTTCACTTATACCCAGGGGGTATATTACATCATTACCTATAGGTAGATACATATACCTTGCTATACCTTTATGTTTACACATATATCTGGTTATAGCTACATGTTTACCTTTACTTGACATTATTTAGAATTGGGGAAAATAGGAACCGCATGATATTTATATTAACTTGTTGCAGTTAATTAGCGGCTTTTCCTTTATATGCTTTCATTACAGTTTTATGTTGCATATATTATATTCATGGATTTTCGCATTGTGATATAGATTTTTCATGATGTTTTCTGGATTTGGGGACCGTGGGAGTTCATGAAATTATGTATTGTTTGAAAAACCCGGTTTCCCTTGATATGATATTTCAGCAGCCACCATGAGATTTATCGGTTCAGATATATATATACCCAACGCGAGGAATGGAGGGGTCCGTGTGTGGGTACATGGTGGGGCCCGGAGGTACCCCGAGGCAAGAATGAGGTCGTGGTGCTAGACGATGAGTTGCAGGGGAACCATACCATCCGGTAACATTACCAATGACTCGGCGGTAATCATGGGAATACCGTTGGGAGTCATGTACGTATAGATACGTGGAAAGACGAGGGTCAGAGCTAGGCACTCGTGCTTTTCGGATAGCGTGTGATACGTACCTATCAGGGGGCCAGTCATGGTGACAGCACCTGATAGATCAGCATTTCTGTGTCGATGCTTGACACATTGGTTTCATGATATTTCTTTTTACTCCTTTGTATATATAACAGGGGATTAGGCCGCTGTTATATATGCCCTTACACCAATATTAGTGGAATGGGACGCTAATATATTTGTATTGACATTTTTACTTCTTTGTATATATAGCAATGGATTGGGCCGCTGTTATATATGCCCTTACACCAATATTAGTGGAATGGGACGCTAATATATGTGTATTGACATTAATTATATACATCATCATATTTATTCATGCAAATATATTTAGGATGTTAGATTTTTACTTGATAATTTGATTTGGGATATAGGTGATTCATTTGATATTGGATACAGGATATTTATGAGATTGCTGACTTGTACATTCGGGATATATGAGATTTATTCGATATTGTACATTAAGGATTTGTGAGACTTATATGATATGAGAGCCAATTTGGGGGCTGATTTGAGGAATTGGGATTTGGATTTGTCTTGATGGATTGTGATCCTACCACGATGTCAGGATTCCATGGAAATGACATATTTCATTCCATACTCCACATTTATCGTTTATGCACTGCTTCATATATTAGTAGTACCTGTTGGTGTACATTTCATGACTGTTGCAGTTACTTACCTTTATTATATGCACTGCTTCATGTACTAGTAGTACCTGTTAGAGTACCTTCCATGATTATTGCATATGTACATTTGCATATCATTATTCTATGATTCTTGCATTCATATGACCTTTTATTGCTTTTAATTGCTTATGATAGATTCGTGTTGTACGTGCATACTTGCGATTACCTGCATATGTTATTTACTATTCACGAGTTAGCAACTCACCCCCGTTGTGCCACAGTTGTTTTGCAGGGTGTTCCCCAGAGTAGTCGAGGCAGGCTATTCATCTATCTATCATCTTTTGCTACGAATACCGCATCGGCTCACAGTGTGCTGTTTTGCTTAGGTGGGTTTGTGGTTATTCGTGTTGTATTGTATATTCGTTGTATCCTTGTACTCTCCATCTACTACTTTCATGTTTGACTTAGAGACTTGTGTGAGGACGATATTGTATATTATTTGTGACTTGTTGTCTTTTATACAGTTTTCTTTCTATCATCTTTTATTTCTTCGCTTCGGCATCGTATATTTGTTGTGGTGGTTGTTTTCCGCCTTTGGGCGTGTTTTTGCTCCCGTTTGAGGATGCTTTACTTTTATTTATGTTGTACCCATTTTTGGGGCCAGTTTTTACAAAGGAGGTGCTGCCAAAATTTTAAAGGAAATAAAGTTGGACTTTTAAATGAATTTGAGTTGCGATTTCAAATGTTTCAAAACTTCTACTATCTTTTCTTACTACTTTTAATGGTTTAGATTTCTGGGTTTTGGCTTTCTTTTACTGCGTTATGCCTGTAGACGTTGCGTAGTATTAGGGCCGTCACGTGCCAATTTCGGGTCGTGACAAAGTTGGTATCAGAGCGCTAGGTTTTTACATTTCGGAGTGTAGGATGACCTTGGTATGATGGAGTAGGTAGCTTAAGCAGAGTAACGTAGTGTGTATGTCTTCTGCATACTCACGTTGCGGTGCTCCGCCTAAAGTGACCTAAGTACAAATTGCTTGAAATTCCTTCCTTGATGATTCATATCGTTGTGATTCGATTTCCGTGTTCATATCGAATCCTGTCTCTATTTATAGCCTTTGCCACCGACGACTATAGGGACTCAGAGAGGTGCAGCGAGGGCCGAGGTCATAATTGACTTGGGTGGGTCAAGGAGTGACCAGGATGGCACGCTCGATGCATAGGTGCATATGGATCCGCCTTCGACAGATAGTATTGCTAGGCTTGTGACAGAGATGCAGGACATGCGCCAGACGATGAGTTCATTGGTGGAGGCCATCGGAGCGCAACGACAGGAGGTTGTCACCCCTGTTACCCAGTTGTTGCTTGCTATCAGCATGCAGCATTCCGTCACCTACATAGCACCAGTGGATGCAGCCCATGTTGACGAGACACGTATTCCAGAGACTTTGGGAGTTCCGGAACAGTGGAGGACTCGTACCGGTATACCATCTCAGAGACAGAGGCCTAGTCGTCGAGACAGTTTTCGTGATCATCGCGGGAGTAGCTGAGGTTTGAGGCGAAGAGAGTAGTGTTAGCTAGATCAGCCGTTTGTTGTGTTAATTTCTGTCAGCGGTTCTTTTGTTGCGCAACACGTATTTTAGTCGTGTGCCAATCGGTTAGGAGATTCATCCGTCACTTGATCCTTCTAGAGATGTTGGATTTGACGTTCTCCTGGGCACGGTCTGGTTAGCTACGTGCTAGGCGTCTTTGAACTACCGTGAGAAAACAGTCAGGTGTTGTTTTCCCCGGCGAGTTAGTACTTGTTGTGCAGGTGGATAGTTGTGCCACCTCTCACAGCTCGAATTCAGCTTTTTTCGCTAGTTGGCTTTTGAGGAGAGGATGTCGTGGATTCTTGACGTTCATTTGTGGTATCGGAGCCACAGTTGGTATGTTGGACCGGGTTCCTTTCGTGCGAGAGTTATCCGACGTTGTTCCAGATGAGCCGGCGAAGCTTGGGGAGCTTAAGGATCAGCTGCAGAGTTGTTTTGTTGGGGGTTTGTGTGTCTGAGTGTTTCGCATTAGGGAGCTCCTATTTCTGTTCATCAAGGAGGAACATGGCAGTTTAGGTTGTGTATTGATGGATCGCCAATTGAACCGGCTTATGGTGCGGATAGGTATCCTTTACCTCGCATTGACGATTTCTTCGATCAGCTCCAGAGTGTGAGACATTTTCTAAGTTTGTTGGTCATCATTTTTGCGGGTTCGGAGTGATGACATTCCGAAGACTGCCTTGTGCGTACTACGGGCTTTGTGTGTTTTGGTAGTGTCATTGGACTCACCAATGCCCTAGCAGCATTCGTAGATATGATGAACCAGATTTCTTCAGGCTGTTCCTCGACCAGTTATTGTTGTGTTATTGACGACATTCTGGTCTATTCTTTGTGTCTTGGGGGATAGGAGCAGCACTTGAGGATTTGTTTTGCAGATACTGGGAGAGCATGTAAGTCCGCGGCGGCGCCCCGGCCGTCGATCCGATGCCGGAATGCGGAAACGAAAAACTTTGCAAACTAGCAAACCGGCACCACCGCGCACTTTTAACCCGGATCGGGCCATTAACCTAGCTACTAGCAAACTAAAAGATGCGTGAAGAGATATACCAAGTGATCCGCGTCCTTCGGTCTTTGTCTCCACTCCGATCTCCCGCGGAATCTCCGTCCGTCACCTCCTCGTCGAAAAGGGCATCACGTAGCCGGGTACTTTTACGGGCTCCCACCTCTGGACCGAGGCAACTCGGGCGCGAAGTTGGCTAGCCGACACGTCCAAGATATGCTCTAGACTAGTATAGAATCTATTGTCTCTTGGGGTTTAGTGTAGTTGCCTTGGTAATGGAGGAGAGAAGAACTTTGGAGAGAGGTTTTAAAATGGAGCTATGAACTTTGATACTACATGAGAAATGAGATTAATTTTTCACACAAAAATGAAACCTCATCCTCACTACCCTCTCTAGTGGCCGGCCAAATCTCCAAGTGGAGAAGGAAAAAGGGAATCAATCAATAATAAAAGAAAAGGCATGATCAAGATAAGAAAATGGTCAATCCAAAGTCATATATAAATCCTTTCATATCTCATCTCATTCTAATCTCATAAATGCATAGGATTGATTCAAAAGGAATCTCATCATGATGAAGCCACAATCACAATAAACCCCCACCACAAAAATTATCTGCACAACTGCAAATAACCCCCTCCATCGATAAAGTCCGGCCGCGAAAGAACAAAGGAAAACCGGCCGGAACGGAATGCAAACTGGCAACTACAGAAACTGATCCCGTAATAAATTATAGGAAAACCCCGCTACTGCAAATACATGCCCGCATTTGTATTCCCACTGAAAACAAATGCAAAGAGACAAAATCTACACTATCTAATACTAGGATCCGGCTTAAGCCAAAGCCGGCTAGTAAAAACCGTCCGATCACGATCCGTGCAATACCTCACGTATCTGATCGAACCCTGCCATATCTCCATACTGCCTCTACAGCGTTTCGCCCGAAACCTGAGTAACTGTGTGTGTGGTGGACTCTAAAGACTTGTCAATACTATGGCTGTGGATTTAACCACTAGCACGTCAGAGGTATCAGCCATACGTGACGAGCCACCAGCTATTGACCAAAAGAGAGGTCGATGAGCGAACTCATCCTGACATCCTACTGAGCCTATCAGCGACAATATCCATACAGTCCGGTCCGTTCGTCTATGAGCATCGCATGGCAGGCCTAGGGGGTTGGTAAAAGTCAGACCCCCAATAGCGGTACAAGTCGTGTCGGAGTGTAGCCCAGAACACCCTGAGATACTACTGGAATACCTACCAGTAAATATCCTGCCTTGGCCAAGGACTTTTCATGTACTGGCTCTCCTAGACACGGCGCGACCTCACCCCCAATACCGGGAGAGACGAACCCCTGCAGATCCGCTAACTGCCTCCATGTGGCTCGGGACTGTACCCAACTAAAACCTGTTTGCATGTCTCCTTTGAGCGTGGTAGGGTAGTAATCAAAGCACAGTGGGAACTCACATGAGACAAATGACGATCTCAGGTCGATGAACTAACCTGTACACATGTCACCAGGGAACTGCTATCTGACGTCAAGTATAATACCAACTAGCAGGTTCCTGGCGAGTCCTGTCCGGTGTACTCATAACCCAATGAGCACCTGTATACATCTTAGGTGAACCAACTGACACCAGTGGCTTGTGAGACCGGCCACCGCCCCTCGTCGGGGTCTCGACTGTATACACTAGTCTACTCTGGAGTATCGATGCCCTGTCTCGAAACTCCCACGACTAGGGACCTTTTAATGATGTGCTTATAGACTCCAGCTCTCACGTATATGATCGCTCTCATACTGCTGTTAGTCAAGCAAGAATCCTAGGGGCTCTATCAACGTGTAATAGCGACTCGTAAGGTCACCTAAAGCAGTACACGATGATAAAGATAAACCAGATAGCATACTATCATCTCGAGTAAGACTGTCCTACCGGCATAGGTCCTCCTCAATCATTGCAATCACGTGCCTGTGATCCAATAATTGACTCTGAGGGCACTATATCCAACAATCTCCCACTTGCACTCAAGGCTAATTATTGCGATGTCGCATACTCACAGCCCGTGTGATACCGAACACCCAACTCCTCTACTAGTCAGTCTCACAAAGCTCATTTGCAAAACTATTGCGTTCGAGGAATAGCCTCAATGAGTGGATCCGCTATGATGTTTCTTTCTTTGTCTCTCTATATCCTATGTTCGCGGAGAAAGCCATCTCCCAAAATGAGCAATACCTGTCTTGGAATGTCTGGATGTCTGATGGGACCTAGCTCTTAAATGAACTCCAAATCCAAACTTCTTAGACTGTATCGTCAACTGAACTTAATCAGTATCCTACGCCATCCTTCCCTCAGTATCCACCTGGACCACCTGTCCAAAATACTGCCCCTCGTCAGAGGGAAAACTATAACTCTGACGACCAACCTGTCGTATATGTCACCTTGGAAGCCTGGAATGATAACCGTCTCCAGAATGAGGCTGTCGTTATCATATCCTTAGAACATGCACTTATGTTCTAAATCTGCGTCCTGTCGTTTCTCCAGGATTGGATTAATATCAACTTACTGCATCTACTGCAAGAACAACATCTGGTTTGGTACTTGACATCTCATGATCAACTCAATTGCCTAAGCAAGTGATCTGCCAATCATGCGCATCCCTCTCCCCTTTAGTCTGTAAGACACCTTTAGAGAGGGTGACTCCATCACCTGCAGGTATACTACAGTGCCAGGAGTCGTCCATTCTAAATACTCATAGAATGCTGTCTAAGTACCCTGATTGGGAAACTACCCAAATCTAGATCTAAAACAATAGATCTAGTAACCAGAATGTCTGATATAATATCCAAGTCCTGTGTGGAGAATCTACTGTGTGACGACCAAAGTATAACCGATCATAGTATAGGAATATGACATCCTACTCGGTGTATGTCATCCAAATATCAGGACATCATACCCTACTACCTTCTTAACAGATCCATCCCCTATTCTGATGAAGTCAAACCTATGACTGTCACATCAGAAATAGATGATCTATCTCCGGTATATCTGCTTTAGTCTACAAATAGACATAAGCCACATGTCCACTATGCTTCCGCTGCTCCCACTGACCACGACAACCCTATAGCAGAGTCATATAGACGTACACTCCTAAAGCTAGTTTAGAACGACGCTATACTCATCCTCCTGTCGGGTCTCACAGTCTGGAACAACAGGAATGGCAAGTCTGGGTAAACAAGAACCTCCCTGCCACCGTCCTTGAGCATACCGAAGTACCTCTCGAGTGCCTGAGGTTACCCACCATACCTACGAAGTGGCCAATGGAATGTCAAACCAGATTGAATCTTTAGGTTCTTTATCAAATCTTCAGTAATCGTTTGCGGTTCTAGAATCACTTCCGGTTCTACCATACTCTCACTGCTGTTTTCTGAAAAAATCCATTTTTATTAAAACTATGGCGAGTCAAGAACAATATCACTATTGATCTTCCAGATGGTAGAAAATCAACCCTCGTCATAGCCCGGGTCAACCCACAAACAGCCATTACGGAAACGTGCCTTGAGTCATCCAGAGTCTGGTTTTAAGCATAAGCTGGACAACTCCCCGTACCTTAACAATGTCAAGATATGAACTATTCTATATCCAATATAGAAACAGAGGCACTGATTTAATTGAACCAGATTCAAATCATGCAGCTGTCTCCAGTGCATGTCAACTAAATGGAAGGAGGCCGATCAGCGTTACTCAACTTAGGAATACTTCCACTTATGTGTAACCTGAAAGAGAAGCCGGTTCTCTTAATCATTACTATCAACTGAATACCATTCACAAGTATCTACATCTTCGATCACCTTGAAGAATCCAGATACTTGCAATACCTGGTTCTCTACTTTACTCATAGACCAATAACTTCTCAAAACTCAGACCCTGTGTTTCTATGAAACACCTGTCTAAAAACTAGAGAAGTCACAAGTAAACAGAATATAGTACGAGTACCTACCCCTCTGTCCTAATAGACACTGGACAACATACAATACTCTATAAGTCCCTTGAGTCAAATGACTCATTCACTGTGTGCCGTAGGTTGAAAACTGTAATTATGGTTAAGAAGAATTACACCGCTGTTCAATGCTCCTTACCTAACCATCCACTGATATAGGTAAATGTCATAGACATAATTTCAAAAAGGTTTATCTCACTCTATAAAAATAGACGTACAGATATATCAATTTGAAACTGGAGCATAACAACGGATATTCAAAACCAAATATTTGCCGACCGGCAAACAACCCAGGTGACTTCCTCAAATATCACCAATTACAATGAATCCCGATATAATGAGGATGATCACCTAATTCCCAATAACTTACTCCCACTCATCATCTGTAAAACCATACAGATGAGAGATCAAACCTGGTAAATACATACCCTGGAGCAAGTGTCTAATTGGGAAATCAGTTTTCTTTTAACAGTACATAGTGAAACTGAAACATTAAAATGTCTCGATGGGGTATCCTGGTATTCCTAGCAATGCCTCTTCCATTATCCAGATTCACAACTGTAACCGTAAATTTCTTTGCCACCTCTCCAAATCCCTTTATATGTCTTTAGTCATTACCTTCTGTACACCCCTTTAGGCCAAATGGTTTTCTTCCTTCCCTACCGTTCGGCACCAGCCTATGGTTTGGAAGAAGACTATCCAATAAGCATAACGGGTGTACTGTCCTAGTCTTAGGAACACTCGCAATGCGAGAGAAGGTGAAGATAAAAGGCAACCGAATAAGCCTTATTCCTATTTCTCCTGAACCAGGATCCATCCCCGAACTGGAACAAGTTCCTTTCAAGTTCGTATATAACCATACGATGGATTATCCAATAAACTTGGGATCTTCGTAGTGATACGGAGTGTCCTGGAGAAATACAAAGGTGATTTAGGATTAGCGAAGAAATACTTGGTTTGGTCGTGAATAGCAGTCGCAATTTACTTTGCCCTCTTACTAATCCCTTTATTTGTCTTAACTTAATACCTTCTGTACACCGTTTAGGCGAATTAGTTTTCTTCATTCCCTACCGGTCGACACCTGCCTATGGTTTGGAAGAAGACTATCCAATTTGCATAATAGGTGTACTATCTCCTAAACCAAGGAGTACTCGTAACCTGAAAGAAGGTAAAAGGAAAAGACAACTGAATAGTCCTATTCGTTTTCTCCAGAACCGGAAACCATCCTCGAATTCCTTCGAGTTCGTATATAACCATGTGATGGTTTTGTCCAATGGAAGTGGACGTTCATAGTAATACGGGGTGTCCTGGAGAAAAGGGTAAAAGTAGGAGTGGCAATGAGGTCTGCAACTCTGACAATCCAAAAGCCAATGTTAAGAAGGTTCGGTCAACTTAGTCACTAAGTCATAGTCTAGGGTCGGATCAATGGTCGCTGCCAAAGAGAGAGAGAAAAGAAACACTCAGCGTGCACTCTAACCTAGATCAGAATGGTTATCACTTTATCTAATCTGGAAACCTCCCACTGTAACGTCAAATTCTTCCCCAAACCTGAAAGAAGAATTAGCCGGGATCACCCGAGGAGTAAACCAACTCATCAGTGGGAATCGGGATCCAACTATCATCGCATGATAACATGACGGAATCCGCTCACGTTATCAGACTCCAGAAGGTATGCGCATATCTGGCAAGTTTCAGTTTCTTTAGAAACTCCCGATGTGGATTTTTGCCCCATGCTCTTATGACCTTGGCGAAGGTCAACAAATCATAAGTTACGTGTCAAGTTCTACCCGTCATTGTCCAGGTTAATTTGAACCCACCCGTACAAGCCCTTGACGAAGGTCAACAAGGATATACGACTGTCCCAAACCAAAGCATCTATCTATGCAGCAGAAAGGTAACAAGCAGCTACCATACACTATGCCTTGACGAAGGTCAACAAACATAGCATGAATACTACGTGCTACCCATCTGAAACGACGGAGGACTACAAATGGTTTCTGGTGAAAACCTTTAACGTAATGAACTTGATATCGTTGAAGGAACGGATAGCTTTTTAAAAAAATATAGTAACGAAAACCATTGCTAAAGAGGTCACTCCCGGTGAAGGGATCTCGGCTCTTTCCCCGTAGAATGAGGTGCAGGATATTCCAGCTGAATACCACGATGCAAAGCAAAAGTAATCGGCTATAGTGAAGTTATTGCCCTGACGCAAACTTCTGTCCAAGGGGTCACTCCCGGTAAAGGGATCTCGGCCCTTGCCTCGACGACTGAGGAGCAGGATATTCCAACTGAATACCACTGTGCAAAACAAAAGAGAACGCCCTTGCAATAACAGCTTTTTGAAAAATGTTCCAACAACATCAGAATAGGTTTTTTATCTTGCATTGATCCGAATCAACGCAGTCCGATCAATTGATCACACCAATAAAAAACGAAAATAATGACGTACGTATATGCCATCCGCATTCGCCACTGGGTCCCGTCCTCACCCGTTAGGTTAGCTAACTAACGACAGAGCGGGGACTGGACTAGTGCGGATGCAAAACATATACAACATCTACTAATATATATATATAATATAATTTTCGCTCAAGGCGTGATAAAATGCAACATCACATAAATGTGCAACATCACAGAACAATACAGATATCTGGGATCCCCGGGTTTCATAGAACCGCTACTGAAACCCGATGTTCCCCTGGTCGTATGGATAGCCTATGCAATGAAAATCCTAAACCCCTACGAGCACGGCAAGTTACCCGCCAAAACCTGAAGCGAGGCAGCCCCCTTCAGCAACGTGAATGGACCACCCAGCACTTCACGAAATCCGGTAACTTGGGCACCCCTCCTGGGTCAATCCTATACCCCCTACGAGTGCGGCGAATAGCCCGCCAATTCTAGAGTAAAGCCCCCTCCGTCTCAATGCCATGAGATGCGGGCTCGTTGCCCTCTAGAACCCGGCTATCCGTGCACCCCTCCGCGGGGTAATCCTAGTATAGAAAGTAAAATATACATACAACAGGTATATCGACCTCGACCTGGTCATACCCCAAAAGAATAATACAAACAGGCAGTGACGGTAGTCCACATGTCGGACGCTCGCCCCGCAATATCAAATGTACATATAAGACAAAAACCGTACTAACATTGCATCCAGGCTATCCCCCACGACCGATCCGCAACATCACAGCACAACACAGAACATCAACGTGAATGTCACGTTCGCAAATCCATCTAAAAGGGCTATAGCAGTTAGACAGGATTTACCGATCAAGTGACATTCACGGTCGCAGATATAATGTAAATACTGTGAACTAACATATTAAAATATCCGATCGAACAAATTTATCGAAGTGGGCCCCAAGCAGTACTGTAGCACTCACAGAAAATCTGGGCCCAAAAAGAATATTCCAAAAACCCTATTTTCTATACAGGAGCTCTCGGTAAAAATTTGGTGCGCTGAACAGTTAAAAGCGCGGCGGAACCGCGGCCCAAGCATGGGTTTGGCCACTTCCGGCGACGAGGTGGGAGCCCGTAAACAAAGTAGGCGATGTGGTGCACTTCCGGCGACGAGGAGGAGACGGGACTTTTCCGCAGGAGATCGGGACCATGACGAGAAGACCGGAGGACTTGGATCGTCGGTATATCTCTAACCCTTCTTCTAGTTAGCTTAGACTTGTTAATGGTTACGATCCGGGTGTTTAGTGCGCGGTGGTGCCGGTTTGCTAAGTCCGCAAGAAAATTAAAGTTTTTTACCGCTTCCGCATTCCGGCGTCGGATTGACGGCCGGGGCGCCGCCGTGCACTTACAGAACGGACCGGACTGTATATACATTGTCACTGTTAAGCTCAGTAGGGTTTCTGGATGAGTTCGCTCATCAGCCTTCCTTGAGGTCAGTCCATGGGCAGCCGTTACGCATAGCTAGTGCCGCTGACGGTTTGTGGTTAAACCCACTGCCAGGGTACTGACAAGTCATTAGAGTCCCCCACAGACAGTTTCCCAAGTTCGGGCGAAACGTTGTAGAGGCCGTATGGTTTTATGGCAGGGTTCGGAAAATGCACGTGCGTTTATGCACGTGTTATTTTCGGGCAGATGATACTGGTCGGCTTTGGTTTAAGCCGGATCCGAGTATTATATTGAGTAGATATAATATCTTTATCTCAGTTGCATTTGAATTCGGTCGTAATACAAATGCGGGTATATTTATACAGTTACGGGGTTATCCTGAAAGTCGTTTCAGGATCACTTTTGGAAGTTGCCAGTTTCCAGTTTTCTATCAGCCGTCTTTTAACATTCGGTTAAAAACGGATTTATCTTTTCTTGGATGAGGGTGAGTCATGCTTCTAGAAGGTTCTAGAAGTTTCTAGAAAGTGGTGACAAGGATTATGACTCATGCTTTGATTTCAATGATTCTTGTTTTCCTTAAGATATTTGTTCTTGATATTTTGTGAGGATAAGCTTCTTATTATGGTCACCTCCTTGATTGCTCCTACACTCACCCTCCTCCTCCATATAAGTGGCCGGCCCCCTCTCCTCCTCCTCACTTACTTGATGTTTTCATTTGGTTACAAAAGATATGATAGATTTTGGGGTGTATGGAACTTCACAGCTCATTTCATTCCATCACCCGATTCCCACGGCAACTTCATTAACCGTTCGTCCATGGTTTTGGACGAAGCGAGGCAAAGTCATCTACTCATTCTCTACATCATTCTTGGTCGTCTCTTTTGGCAAACTTGACGACCGAGTTGCCTCAAGTCAGAGGCGGGAGCCCGTTTAAAGAATCGTTGATGTGGTGCCACCTGGACGAGCAGATCGGAGATCGACGAGATCGGAGCAGCCGCAACGGAGCGTGGGATGAAGGTTAAAGAACGAAGGACTCGGATCGTTCGGTATAACCTTTCTACACTCTTTACAGTTGTTTAGTTTAGCAATAATGGCAGATCCGGGTTAAAGTATACGATAGCGCCAGTTAAAAGTTTTTCGTTCCGCATTTGGCGTCTGTAGACGGCCGGGGCGCTAACGTAGACTTACAATTTGTACATTTGATATTGCGGGGTGAAAGTCCGACATGTTGACTGTCGTCACTACCTGTTTGTATATTATTCTTTTAGGGCATGACCGGGTTGAGGTTGATGTACCCATTGTATATTTTTTCTTTTCTGTACTAGGATTACCCCGCGGTGGGTTGCACAGATAGCTGGGTTCTAGAGGGCAACGGGACCGCATCTCATGGCGTTGAGACGGAGGGGGCTTCACTCTAGAATCGGCAGTCTATTCGCCGCACTCGTAGGGGGTATAGGTTGACCCAAGGAGGGGTGCTTGTTCATACCAGAATAATATCGCCCATTCTTACGCTTGTTTGTTTATAGGTAGGTGCTTTTAATCCGTGTTTGCTACATATTTACAGGCTACAGGTTCCTAGTCCAAAATAACGCAATAGATACAAAATCTCCACTGTTACGCCAAAATACAAAATATCTGTTGACAGCAGATAAAAGCCGGGTTCCGGTCATCCGTATCCGTCCACACTACTACAAATAAGGGTTGCCCCTGCGGATTTATCCGTAGGGGCAACACACTGCCCCTACGGAGATATGCGTAGGGGCGAAAAATACCCCATAGGTGCAAAAGCCGCAGGTGCAAGTTGAAGCCCTGAACTTTCCCATACGGGCAAAATCTTGCCCCTACGGATTTCTGTGTAGGTCCTGTTGCACCTACGGAGTAGGCCGTAAGGTAAAAAAAGTTATATTATTTACGGTTTTTTTTAATATATTAAATGTACCTACGAACATAGCCGTAGGGCCACGTACTACCCCCTACGGATATCTGCGTAGGTACCTATCCGTAGGGGCAAAATATCAGAAATCCTGATATTTTGCCCCTACGGATAACGTCGTAGGGGCGAAGCAGTGGCCCCTATGGATATGTCCGTAGGGGCACTCCCAACCCCCTGGTACTGAGATCAGGGGGAAATATCAGTTACTGCTGATATTTTGCCCCTACGGATATAGCCGTAGGGGCAACATGTGTACCTACGGATTAATCCGTAGGTACATATTATCTGTATTTTTTTAAAAAAAAAGGGCTGCCTGATTTTTTCCCGCCATGTGCACAATAATATATACATCAATCAAATATAAAATTAATCATCACACAACATATATCGCAGTATTCATAATCACATCTCACGCATATATATAATATACAAAAGAAACCCAAGAACTGAATATGATATAAATATAAACCAATATCAATATCGTTTCAAAATGTAGTACAATGTGTATGATATAAATAAATACATGTTTCAAAAAATAAGAACCAAAAAGCTACCCTAGTTCGGTCTAGCTCCACCTCTGAATAACGATAGAATAACGCGCGCCTGCTCCTCGGTCAATAAACTCTGTAATTCGGAGCGAGCGGGAGTCTGAGCGGCCTGTGGAGCTGGCGATGTGGTCTGCGCAGCCGCTGTCGAGGTAGTCTTGCGGAGCCGCGGCTGCGGGAGTCTGAGCGGGCGGTGGAGCTATAGGAGCTGTCTGCGGAACCGCAGCTGATGTAGTAGCTTGCGGAGCCGCAGCCGAAGGAGATACATATGGAGGCTCGGTCGATGTACCATGTCGCTTCTGGACATAACGTGTGTAAGAAGCATGTAAGAACTATGTATTATTCGAATTCGTATCATTATTAAGTTATTTCGAAACCCCGTTTGGATATCTAGTTTGTTGTTTATTTTAATTACATATGTATGTATGATTAATCAAACTTAAGTCTAAAACCAAATAAACTCAAGCTACGTACTAATTATGGATATGTTGATATCTATATAATATGACATGATATTTTACTATAAAGTAGTATACATACCAGCATCTCCTTCAACTCCTGAACGGTGGCCCTCAAGCTCTCCAGTTCCTAATGGACACGTCGGTCACTGGAGACGGAGGAAGTACCGTCGGGGTGGAGTCCAACCTCATATGGGCCCTACTAGGGCCCAGTCCCCGGCCTCTCTCCCAACCTCCGTGGTGCCCTCCGTGTGCAGCGTCCAGAACTGGGGTCAGCAGCCTCGGATCGCTCTGTCCGGTAAAATCGATCCCCGAGGCCTGGGCCTGCTCAACCACCCGCTCCTACACCCACATTAAGCAGTAAAGTATAAGTATAAAATTTAAACTTGAACCTTCCAAAACTAAAATTTCAAATTTGGGTAGAAAAAATATTAACACTTACGCAATACTCCTGGGTAGCGACGTTAGGATATCGAAGCTCACCCGTGGCGGGATCTGTCGAGGTGCCGTGGACGGCAAGATATGCGGACAGCACGCTCGGTGTACCACCTGACGCCACGGTCCGAGATGTCTGCAATATTAGAAAGTAACTCTTAATATTAGAAATATTAGAAAATAACTATTAATATTGCAGAATATCACAAAGGTCGGTCTATTGTAATTTACCGATAACTCCATGGCTCGAGTAATGTTCCTCGAGCCACCTGTGTACGTGGGGCGACCCCTCTTCGCCGACTTCCTGTTCTCTATATTCTGAGCGGCCTGTATCTGCACAACGCATTAACATTTAGTTTTCTAATTAAGGAACACAAAGAAATAAATTATATCATAAATAATGAATTACATTTAAAATACATACCTGTTTGCGTTGGGAGTCGAAATAAGCGCACAATAGAGGCCATGTCTCTACGTCGACTCTCGCAAACGCCGGAGTAGATAGGAGGGCCGCTCTCTCTACCTCGGGGGTCACCATCCACAGGGAGTAGCAATCGGCCTTCAGCTCATTCCTGTTGTATCGGACCTTGGTCTGCATGTTCTTCATCAGGCCATTGTACAGAGCATGAAGGTCGAGCACCCTCCCAGGGTGATCAGGGTCGGCTACAGGCTGAAAATCGTAATCCAACTGAAAATACAAAAAAAAGCATTGTTATTAGATTGCAAGTGTTAATAATAAATATATTGGATAAATAAAATGAAAATAGGCCGTTAATACGTACCCGAGCCTGATCAAAGAAGAGGGCGAATGAGCGCCGGTGCTGCTCTCCCCACTCAATGTGAAGTGGATAGTTGTTTACAAGCCGGCTCTCGTCCCCCATATCCCGGCCGAACCTCTCGACATGAGGACCGGTATAGCGATAGTCAAGGGTAAAAAAAATGGGGAATGCTGTCTCCCCCTAGCTCTGTCAGGCCTCAGCCTATGGGACTGATTCGGGCCTCGAGTCCCCCTCTGGGGATGGGGAGGCCCTGCGTCTGCACGAAATATCAAGACAATCAATAATAAGACAAAGTTGTATTAATAAATCAAGGTTAAACGAAAATTCAAGTGTGATATATACCTCCGGTGACTATCGCACGAGCCTGGGCCCGGGCAGCAGCACGAGCGGGACGATAATTCCTCCGGTGAGGAACAACCGGGGTCCCGGATGCGGACGCATCCCCTCCAACTAGAAAATAAATATCGACGCTAAATTTCCATGAAGTTCATATTTATTCTATAGAGCATATGTAAAATGAATAAATATTTTAAATTTATTCATACTAACCTGCAGACGATGCGGAGGGTATGGAAGCGGCAGGAGTGGCCCCTGCGGAAGATGTGGACGCACCACCTATAATTAGACAATTAAAAATAGATTATATAAGTAATTGCAAAAAGAATGTGTAGATCAATAATATAACGTTCTAAATCAATATGCATGCACTATAGGATATATAAACATACCCGCAGGTGCGGTGGTGTCACCACCTACAGCTAGACAATAATAAAAATTGCTAAGTAAGAGCAAAAGGAATGTGTGTATTTATGATATAGCATTCTAAATCAATATACATGCACTATATGATATATAAACATACCTGGAGGAGCGGGAGTGGCCTCTGTCCCAGATGTGGACGCATCACCAACAACTAGATAATCAAATATTGACAATATAAGTAATTTTGACATAAATAGGCATGAATATCTGTAATATTACATTCAAAATGGATATGCGTGCAGTATACCTGAAGATGTGGCAAAATCCACACGGAAGGAGGCATCCGAAGGGGTCTCCGATCTGGGTGCAAGACCGGCCCTCTAAAGTTCCCTACGGAGCTCTCCGGACGGCAGAACCGCTCTGCCTCTGCCTCTGCCTCTGCCGCGGCTGGAGCTCCTGCCGCCCCTCGCTGCTCCCGACATCGTCATCAAATCTAGATAAACGGTTCGTGGACGCATTAGACAATCATTAAAAGTATTGACTATATATGTATAGAGCGTAAAATGTGGAGTAATAATATAACATTACTGATAACCTTTTTCGTTTCGTGGGCACATTATACATATCTACTTGGATTTCATCGTCGATGTCATTTCTAACCCACGTAACTTCATGATCGGTCGAAGACAACCCGTCCTTTGCAACAGACGGTCGGAGCACTTTAAGCCTTCTCTCTTCTTCATCCTCATCGATGTCCTCGTATTCTGGGACATCATAGACATCTCTGGGTTTCCATCGGCATACAACACTTGTGCTTTCAACCGTTTGTTGTGTATTCTTGTTGTATGTGTGTGTTCCGGCTGTCGGGGGTAGACTTCTATCCCATTAAGAATGTATAGAGCGAACGCCCATCACTTGTGCTTTTAACCGTTTCGAGTAAATTTCGGCAACACCTCCCCGCTGTTCTCCGAGTACACTGTAATAGAATAGATAATCATTTCAAAGCTGTGAAACAACGTTGAAATGAACATCTAATCTATCTTTGTACACGGAGAACCAGCGGAAAGGTACCGACGAAATATCTCGAAATGGATGAAAACACAAGTGAATGAAGGCGTTTGCTTTATACATTCTTAACTTGTCCACACGGGACAAATCTATGGGTTACTGATTGTTATAAATTTCTTGATTGGATGTAAAAGTATCGAATCAAATAGTCCCCGGCAACGGCGCCATTTGATTGAAATGTTTTCCGTTGTGTATGTAGAAAATAGAATAGAAATTCACAACCAAAAATATTTGACCGCAATCAACTACGGTGTCGGATTGTAGATTGTAAGTGAGTGCGGATCGTCCTCAGGGAAAGTGTAATCGTTCGTCTTTTGAATTAGGTGAGTCGAAACATTAATGAAAAGAAAACAAAACAATTCATGATTTGAAATTGAAGTTCAAGAAAAAGAAAATAACTAGATCTAAGAAAGCATTAAAAGATAGAATCAAGAATTGATTGTTTAATGATTTGTCCAAACCAAATATCAAGAATCGAAATGAGGCTCGTAGGAATCGATCGGATCTATAGATGTGATGTAATCTTACAATTACGTATTCTTATCCTTCGATGAATTGATACTAGATCGATGATGATCGATCGAGAATTAGGGATTTCTTGTGAAACTAGGGTTTCATCTTATCCCTTGTTCTTTCGTCGATACCATTCATATTCTAGCCTCTAGTAAATTCAAGAAACGATCGTAGATCCCTAATTTCGAGCGATCACAATCAAGAAAGCATCGCTACAAAACTAGGTCATCGATTCTTGAACTTGCTAGGGTTTACAAAGCTCGTAGGACTTAAAATCGTATTAAGATTTGTTACATCATCATTCTACAATCGTCTCGACTCCTTTACGAGCGGAGTTTTACTCAAACATCACAACAAGAACAACAATTACAAATTGAGATCTAATCATGATGCAAGAATTAACAGAAAGCAAGATTAAAGAATTTCACCTTTTATTTATATCAACAATTTCATTACATTCGCTCAAGAACTACAAGAGGAAGAATTCGATCGTCGACTTGGCTTTGCTCGTCTCCGTGGATCGCGGATCGGCTTGGATCACTTGCCCGATTGAAGATCGGCTCGGCTCCTAAAAGGTTGAAGGCTTCTCGCTTGATTTGGTACTCAAGATCTTGGATTTGGAGTGGAATTAGGGTTAGGGTTTCGCACAAGCCTTGTCACGAGACTTGTGGAAGAAAATGGTGTAGAATGAACCAATGATTATTGATTAGCCTTTAACCCTAGGTCTAGGTTCCTATTTATAGATAACTAACCCTAGATCTAGGATTTCAAATTCTAAGTTTCCCTCCTAAAGTTTGTTGAAGAAATTCAAATTTCCCTCCAAAAGTTAGTTAGGGGAGAAGCTTCTAGATGTGATTAGTTAGGAGGGAGCTTCTAGAAGAGGATTAATTAGGAGCTTAATTTAGGATTAGCCTTCTTAATTTTCTTTGCTGATCTGGCAGTAGCTTCGAGATAGTTCTGGTATTTAAAGTATCAGAATGGACTGTGGTACCAGAGAAAGGAATTGTGCCCAAACTTGGACGGCTGACGTGGCAGAACCGCCGCGCTTACGCGGCGCATGCAAGCTTATGCCGCGGAAGCGCGGCGCTCTTGGAGCCTTGGGGCTTGTGCTCTCTGTGGTAGTCTTGGGCTCATTTTTGGGCCTTCATTTGATATATAGAATTATCTAATTCCTTCTTCACTGCTACCAGATCTGAAATGATTTAGTTGGCGTATTGTTTGATCAGCTTCTTTTGATTTTCTTCCGTATTTCCTGCATAGACTCAAGACAAGTGTTGCGCAAATACAGAAATGATGCGATGCCATGAAATGCGGTTAATTTCCTTTAAAGTGTCGGTTTGAAAGTCTAATACATGCAATCTCATATTTTGTGACAGATTTGCTAATATGTAGAATATGAATGCCGAACACTTCTAAATGTATGCAAATGTTAGGGAAATTGCCGGCTAAAATATACAATATTTTCGACTGATCAAATACCCCCAAACTTAATTTCGATCGTCTCGAGCGAATGTTTTATTAAAAAGAGAAGGAGAAAATAAAGAAAGAGAAAAACTAACTAGCACACTTTCGTAGGCAACACGATTGCACTGAGCACGTGCAACAAGCCTTTAAACCTCTAGGTGTCCCTAGTAGGAGGAGTGTTGTCTCCTGAGGGTTTTCAGCGGATTGCACCCACAAAATCCAATAATAAAAGCAAGATCATGAATATTACATTTAAAGAAAAGAATTGTAAAAGAAAAGACTTTGAAAATTAGGGTTTCCAACTAAGCTAGCTTTTCGGTTGTCATGAGCCCGATCTTAATGGTCATGAAAAGATGTTAGAAATCACGTCCTCCCTCAATAAAACATCGTCTTATTCTTCATTCCTATCTGTATTCCAAACATCGATCATATCACCCTGCGTGTGTGTAAAGACATCCCTTCACCCAGAGAATTCAATTCAAGCTATCATACTCTTGCCCATCAACCTCAGTACTTTTTTTTTTTCGATGAGCTCACACACTTTCATGCGACCGTTAATACTTCTTGAGGTACTAACCGACCGATTACTAATGTGCTTGCATGCTTGGTGTATTTTCCTAGTCTTGCACCACCTCAGGCATAGCAGTGACTCCCAGACCAGTTGACCTTGGGGCACTAGGTGAAGAAGCACCCTTTTGCTATATATTTTTATTGCCCTTGGTGATAACAAAACCAGTGTCCATTTTTCTCACCATATTTTTTTCTTTTTCTTTTTTTTCATACTTTTGGCTTTAAGACAAGAGCATTTCAAGGTATCCTCTACTATCCCAGGCTTCAAGATGTGTGTAAGTGCGAATAGCAGGGTAGCAACGTTCAAAATGTTTGGCTTTCAGAATAGAAACTATTTTTCAGACTTATTTTTATCCTCAGATTAGTGACTTCCTTCATCTTACTAACCCTTGGGACAACGGCTCATAACTACTTATTACTAGTTCGTATAAGAAAACTTCTAATTTTCTTGGTTTTCTTAAATTTTTCTAATCTCATGGATGTAACTTTTCACTATCTAGACTTTCATTATCTTATTTATATACAAAAATATTTTTATCTTTTTGAAAATTTTTAAATTTTTATAGGTTTTTAAAAAAATGTTTTGTGCTTATGCAATGTATGATGCAAATGATGCGTAAATAAGCACAAACCTCCCCCAAACTTGTTTTCAACAGTGTCCTCACTGTTGCCATCTGCTAAATCTCGAAAAACCTGTAAGCTTGGGAGGAATTTATTAGTAGGGGCAAAATATTTAAGTGAAGAACCTCCCCGAAACTTATTTTTGGCTCAAAATTTTGTAAAGCTTTTCTTTTCAGGAGCCAGAAAAAACATACCCCCCCCCAAACTTGAGTTATGCAATGTTAATCTTTTTAAAATCACAAGTGGGGGTCAAAAATCATTGGTCGATGCCAAGCTTTGCAAAGACCGAATGTCAACACCAACCATTCGAAAATTTTATCAATGCAGTGCTCTGGTTGGTGGAAGAAGAAGTGGGGAAAGGTTAAGTGGTGGAAGAGAGTGTGTGTGCGTCTCATTTTGGAGAGACGATGCAGTGAATGTGATGGATTACTCGCATTCTTTTTACAGTTCAGAAGAAGGGGTGGAGGTTTAATTTCAATGATTGGGAGATGATTCATCTCAACACCCGTGTCATTCAAAAATGCGAGTTCATCAGCGAAGATCTCCTCAAAAGTTCCATCTATACCCCGAGAAATAATGTCATCACAAAGTGCGGGGTGATCTTCAGACTCTAAGAACAGTTCATAATCAGTGTTATTTGTTGACCCGGACATCTCGGTGGAAGAGTCCGTATGTGTATGATACATAGTTGGGTCAAACAATAACGAATGAAAAGAGTCAAGATCGATATTAGGAGGATCATCAAATTCGCTGCTGTCGACATCCATTAAGTCGACAGAACAGACCTGAGCAGTAGGTTCGGAGGGTACACTTCCCAACTTGTAAATGTTCAGCTCTATTGACCTATTCCCGAAAGATAGGGTCATAGAACCATTACGACAGTTGATTATTGCATTGGAAGTGGCCAAAAAGGGGCGACCTAAAATCACCGGAATTTGATTCCGTGGGTTCGCTACAGGCTGTGTATCAATTACAATAAAATCTACCGGGAATATAAATTCTCCGATTTTTATTAACACATCCTCCAGTTCACCCCTAGGTTTGGTGATAGATCGGTCAGCCATCTGGAGAGTGCAATTGGTTGGCTTCAACTCTCCGATCCCTAATTGCTCATAAACCGAGTATGGAAGCAAGTTAACACTAGCGCCAAGATCTAGTAGAGCACGGTTGATGTGTTTTTCCCCAATAGAAACGGAAATAGTAGGATATCCAGGATCCTTACGTTTCCTCGGTAATTGTTGGGGGAAAGCCGTGTCTATTGTTTTTTCCATAAAAATCTTCTTGGGCACTGGATTCTTCCTCTTCCTAGTGCACAAGTTCTTAAGAGTTTTCGCATAGGACGGAACTTGTTGGATAGCATCTAGGAGAGGGATGTTGGTGTTTACTTGCTTAAAAATGTTCATAATCTTCTCCATATGTGGACTCGGTGTGTTAGCCCTTAACCGATTAGGATAAGGTGCTTTAGCAATAAGCGCTGGGTCCATCATAGGAGAAGAAAGTGTTTGTGGAATCGATCCCAGAATAGAAGTGGGAATCGTCCGTGGAGGGGTAAAAGAGGTGGGCTGTAGTGGCGAGCCTTTTGGGAAATGGAGAATAGGCTCGGAAGAAGATGGTGGGGTAGAAGAACTGGGGTTAGAAGTGTGTGTGTGAGGAAAGGTCTCAGCCGGGGTGTTATTGATTGATTTATCAGTGACATCAAACTCTTCCCCAACATGAGTGTCAAGCACTCTTCCAGATCTCAACGTGAATGCATCCACAAGATGTGAATAGCCAGGATTGGGTAAAGGTTGAGCTGGAAGTTTCCCTTTCTCTCGTGCACTCATTTCGGCTTTTAGTTGTGCAATTTGTTCTTCCATCGATTTGATATTATCATTTTGAGAGATAATGATCTTCATCACATTCTCGACGGAAGATTGCAAACTTGCCGTCCCTTGGATGGATTGTTTCATGAAAGTATCCAAGGTTTGTGCTAGTGCAGAGGTATTATCTGTACCGGTCAATTGCAAAGGACTAGACGGTGCAAAAGTGTTGGCCGGATTTTGGAAATTTTGTGCTTGGAAGGGGTGCTGACTCAATTGAAGTGGTGGTTGCTGTTGTTGTGGAGGGGCCCCTTGGAAATTGTGTTGTGTTGGAACCGTGTTTTGAAATTGTGATTGGTTCCAAGCAAAGTTAGGGTTATTCCTCCAACCCTGATCATATGTGGAGGAAGATGGATCGTTTCTAGGTCTTTGAAATGATGCATTGGTATACTCAGGACCTTGAAACGGACATTCTTCCGTCAAGTGAGACGGATCAGAACAACAACCACATACAGTTTTGGAGAGTGATATTTGACTTAGGGCGGCGGCTAAAAATTTGTTTTCCATAGCATCAAATTTCTTGTGTAAAGCTGAAATTTCAGCTCTAATTTCTATGGAAATATCATTGCCATCCCTAGATGATTGACTCACACCCTCCCACTGTAAAGATTTTTCAGCGAAATCTTCTAGAAATTTCCAGGCTTCCCCATCATCTTTGGTCATGAAGTTGCCTTGACACATGGATTCAAGGGTCTGTCTTGTGTAAGGAGTAATGCCCTCATAAATGATTCGGCAAAGATCCCATCTCGGGATGCCGTGATGTGGACATTGGATTAACAGATCTTTGAAGCGGTCAAGACATTTTGAAAATGTTTCATTTGGAAGCTGGGTGAATTGATAGATTTCGCTACGGATTCGAGCTGTTTTGTGATGTGGGTAGAATTTCTTAAGGAATGCTTTGACGAATTCGTCCCAATTTGAAATGGAATGTGCGGTAGTGTTATATAGCCACTTCTCGGCTAAATCGCACAAGGTGAATGGGAGAAGACGTAGACGGAAAGCATCCACAGAAAGCTGTGAAGTACCCATCATTGCGCATACATTTTCAAATTTCATGATAAACACGTATGCGTCTTCAGACTCGAGACCGTGAAATTTTGGTAGAAGGTTGATGTATTGGGGTTTTATTTGAAAATTTTCCCCGTTGGCTGGTGGAATGGAAAGACAGGTGGAAAGTGGGCCTCGTGTAGGATAGCATCTCTCTTGGAGAGAAATACGAGGTGGAATCTGCGCACCAACGGATGGCGGCAGGGTAGTGGAAAAGAAGTTCGATGGAGAATGATCCATCGATGTGGGTGTGGTGGTGGGTAAAGAAAAGGTAAGTGTAGAAATACCGACTTTAGGGTCGATCAGGGAAACGCGGACTAACGGGCACTAGAAACCCGTGTCCAGCCTATCTTGCACTAAAAAGGGTTAGTACAAGTGGCAGCGTGAATTTATAATTAGGGGAAAGATATGAATGCGGTGTTTGTTTTGAAAATTGATACGGATTTTTAAAAAAATGATGCAACACAACAAATGCAACACACAAACCCTAGAATCTAGTGGTCACCTAGGTCAAACTCTAGACCGCTCCTAACTGCCAAAAGACAAGTCGCAGGATAAATCCTCCACTACCTCTTTGTCCCCCTGTGGCCGGATAAGTGCCAGGTAAGTGGGAAGGAACCACCACTACAGTGGGCCTAATTAATAACCACTAGCCTTAGACACACTCGCCTTAGGCACCACAGGAAAAACGCAGATAAACAATGGATTACCCACGGCCTTCTCTTGTCCTAATTGAGCGCGACGGTCCTTAGAGTCATTTCTAGATTTCTTTTAATTAATGAGGGTCAATGCGGATGCAAGTTTTGCGATTTTCGGGGCCTAGGAAGGGTAATGAAATCCCCACCTAATTTGAATTTGGTCGTGCCCCTTAAATTCCGTATTAATATGCAACAACCACAAGAATCAAAAACACGCACAAATTTATTTTGCTTTTGCGGCGCTGCGATTTATTTGCAAAGAAACCTGCAGCAAAATTGTTATTGGAGCAGATGAGGTAAGAGATAAGAAAGTGAGAAAGTTACAGAGCAAAATTGCTGCAGAGAGGAGCTAGGGTTGCGGCGCTTCCGCCGCGGATGAGGGGTTTGTGCCGCGGAAGGGCGGTCAAAGTAACTGTTCACTGCACCAAAATTCTCTACACTGTTCAACTTGAACTCTTCAGCTCTCTGGATATTTCAGAAATTTTTTTCCACAGCTCCAATGATTCCAGAATTTCTCGCAACAAATCACAACACAAGTATTAGGGTTTGTACGAGTTTAGATCTAAAAATTATGATGAAATAAATTGTTCAACTCAAATTTCAAAATACGAACTATTAGCGCACTATCCCCGGCAACGGCGCCATTTGATTGTTATAAATTTCTTGATTGGATGTAAAAGTATCGAATCAAATAGTCCCCGGCAACGGCGCCATTTGATTGAAATGTTTTCCGTTGTGTATGTAGAAAATAGAATAGAAATTCACAACCAAAAATATTTGACCGCAATCAACTACGGTGTCGGATTGTAGATTGTAAGTGAGTGCGGATCGTCCTCAGGGAAAGTGTAATCGTTCGTCTTTTGAATTAGGTGAGTCGAAACATTAATGAAAAGAAAACAAAACAATTCATGATTTGAAATTGAAGTTCAAGAAAAAGAAAATAACTAGATCTAAGAAAGCATTAAAAGATAGAATCAAGAATTGATTGTTTAATGATTTGTCCAAACCAAATATCAAGAATCGAAATGAGGCTCGTAGGAATCGATCGGATCTATAGATGTGATGTAATCTTACAATTACGTATTCTTATCCTTCGATGAATTGATACTAGATCGATGATGATCGATCGAGAATTAGGGATTTCTTGTGAAACTAGGGTTTCATCTTATCCCTTGTTCTTTCGTCGATACCATTCATATTCTAGCCTCTAGTAAATTCAAGAAACGATCGTAGATCCCTAATTTCGAGCGATCACAATCAAGAAAGCATCGCTACAAAACTAGGTCATCGATTCTTGAACTTGCTAGGGTTTACAAAGCTCGTAGGACTTAAAATCGTATTAAGATTTGTTACATCATCATTCTACAATCGTCTCGACTCCTTTACGAGCGGAGTTTTACTCAAACATCACAACAAGAACAACAATTACAAATTGAGATCTAATCATGATGCAAGAATTAACAGAAAGCAAGATTAAAGAATTTCACCTTTTATTTATATCAACAATTTCATTACATTCGCTCAAGAACTACAAGAGGAAGAATTCGATCGTCGACTTGGCTTTGCTCGTCTCCGTGGATCGCGGATCGGCTTGGATCACTTGCCCAATTGAAGATCGGCTCGGCTCCTAAAAGGTTGAAGGCTTCTCGCTTGATTTGGTACTCAAGATCTTGGATTTGGAGTGGAATTAGGGTTAGGGTTTCGCACAAGCCTTGTCACGAGACTTGTGGAAGAAAATGGTGTAGAATGAACCAATGATTATTGATTAGCCTTTAACCCTAGGTCTAGGTTCCTATTTATAGATAACTAACCCTAGATCTAGGATTTCAAATTCTAAGTTTCCCTCCTAAAGTTTGTTGAAGAAATTCAAATTTCCCTCCAAAAGTTAGTTAGGGGAGAAGCTTCTAGATGTGATTAGTTAGGAGGGAGCTTCTAGAAGAGGATTAATTAGGAGCTTAATTTAGGATTAGCCTTCTTAATTTCTTTGCTGATCTGGCAGTAGCTTCGAGATAGTTCTGGTATTTAAAGTATCAGAATGGACTGTGGTACCAGAGAAAGGAATTGTGCCCAAACTTGGACGGCTGACGTGGCAGAACCGCCGCGCTTACGCGGCGCATGCAAGCTTATGCCGCGGAAGCGCGGCGCTCTTGGAGCCTTGGGGCTTGTGCTCTCTGTGGTAGTCTTGGGCTCATTTTTGGGCCTTCATTTGATATATAGAATTATCTAATTCCTTCTTCACTGCTACCAGATCTGAAATGATTTAGTTGGCGTATTGTTTGATCAGCTTCTTTTGATTTTCTTCCGTATTTCCTGCATAGACTCAAGACAAGTGTTGCGCAAATACAGAAATGATGTGATGCCATGAAATGCGGTTAATTTCCTTTAAAGTGTCGGTTTGAAAGTCTAATACATGCAATCTCATATTTTGTGACAGATTTGCTAATATGTAGAATATGAATGCCGAACACTTCTAAATGTATGCAAATGTTAGGGAAATTGCCGGCTAAAATATACAATATTTTTGACTGATCAGTTACCATACGATTGAATTTTCTCGTCGCGTAGACTATACGACGGTTGTTAGTATCGAGCTATACCGTCCGATATTTAACAACTTTCGTATAGTTCTATGTCATGACGAGCATCGCACGTATGTTAACCGATAGACGGGGACTAAGTGGCGCTTTTAGCTTCATATATGAGTATCGATAGGAATATGAAGGTTTCATATTATCATCGAGTATCATATATTGGTTTTAACCTGAACAGCTCGAATCGCTCTCTAATTATGCGTTTGTTGTGCATTCGTGTTGTATGTGTAACATGATTTTAAACCATTGAGATCAAGATTTGAGAAATTTTATAAGTGGCCGTTAACATGATAACAATCATCTCTTCTTATCGGTCCATATCTGAATTCTAAAGGGCAGTATATTTGCTATTAAAAGATCATGTTCAACTCTAAAGCAAGGGAAAAACAGAGGAATATAGATCTATTAAAGTCAAGCCTTAAAGCTAATCACATATGTATAACATTGCAAATACATTAACGCAAAACATAGTTATGATGCTTCAAAAGAATAAATTATCAAGGATGAAGAGAGCTTGTGATAAAGCAATCAAATTTAGCTTTTGCATTAAAATGGTTTATGATAAAACTTTTGAGATCCTTCAAGAAAGTTATGGCACTGTGAGGTTCCACAACCTATCATAACCAATCGCAAATTTTCATGGTTCTTTACTGGTATAAGACTTGTACTTCTATGACGCGGAGTAAATAAATTTGTCGAGAGCTCGTGATGCATGTGTAATGATAGAATCCAACAAAAATTATTCTCATGTACTAATAATAGCATCCCAATTGCAACTTTTTTATTCAATAAGATAACACATTTGCAAGAGTGTATCATTTACATTATGTTTTACTCCCTCCAGGGCCACCAAAATATACGGTATCTATAGGATGGCTATTGTCAATGGAGTAACAGTCGGGTCTAACTTGGCCAATTTGAAAATCATTATCTCGTTGTTTATATAGATTACCGCTATTGTTTGTAAATCGTATATTGCTTATATATGCTAAGCCTCCCGCTGCAAAACGGCCGCTCTCCATTGGCGGACTCAGTTCACCATTGTTAAAGCTCACTACTCCAATATTGATACGGGTTAATCTCTTGAAGAGAGTTTTTGGCCAATATCCCTAACCCTAACTGAACCCTACCCCCAGCCCCAGCCCCGCCCCAACCTCAGCCCCAGCCCCAGCCCAACCGAGCCTTAGCCCCAGCCCCAGCCCAGCCCCAACCAAACCCTAGCCCCAACCAAACCCTAGCCCCAGCCCCAGCCCCAGCCCCAGCCCCAGCCCCAGCCTAGCCCCCAGCCCCAACCCAGCCCTAACCCCAACCCCAGCCCCAGCCTAGCCCCAGCCCCAGCCCCAACCCCAACCCCAACCCCAACCGAACCCCACAACCTAACCCCAACCCTAACCCTAACCGAACCCGATCGATGCCGACGCCGACACCGATGACCTCACCCCTACCCGAACCTGGCCTAAACCCTAAACTACGTCAAAATTAAAAATTATTTGAGAGTTACTTACAAGCGTGCGCGCGGTGGAGGAGACGGTAGAAATTGGTGGTCGCCGACGATCGTCGAAGGTGGCGACGAGGCGCGGGAAGTCGACGAAGGTGTGGGGAAGACCGACGAAGCTGGCGCAGGCTCACGAGCGCGGTGGCGACGAAAGGAGGGAACAGGCGACGAGATTGCGGGAGGTCGAGAGAGAGAAATTTGGGGACGATGAATATAATTTTTCTGTGCTTTTTTTTTATTAATAACCTATGTAGATGCCCCTACGGACATAACCGTAGGTCCCCGGCTTGCGGCTCCATAGGGCCAAAGGAAAAATTAGAACGTGAAGCACCGTAAGGACAACGATATGGCCCTACGGATAAATCCGTAGGGACAAGAAATATTTGCCCCTACGGATTTCTGGGTCCGTAGGGGCAACCCCATATTGTAGTAGTGCCAGTGCCGCATACCGGTTCTAGAAACAAAACATATGACAGTGGTCATTCGTGTCTCGGACAAGCACAGAGCACGAGGGGGACAGCACAAGAATCATTGGGTGCGCGGAGCTCGAGGGAGAAAAGGTCAAAAGTATTATTTTTGATGCCATTTTGGACCGTTGCAGATTTGAAACAATTGTGGAAGAAATTTGCAATTTGGTATATGTAGAACAACATAAGATGGCAACACAAGGAAACCCAGAAAATTCGAGACCACAATTCCACAAAAGCGCAGCGGAACCGCCGTCAAATGTGGGTTTCCGCGGCGGATCCGCCGCGGTTTTGTGTCATCATCTGACCAAATTTTGGGGGTAGCTTTGTCATTTCATTTGGGGCCAGAATATTGCCCTATGGTTTCAACTCTCCTCCTATAAATACCCCGGTTCTGATCCATTGTAAGGGATCAATTCTTATGCCCACTTTTTGTTAGGATTTAGTTTAGCTTCTTCTTCTTCTTCATTCCTTCCTCCATGAAAATTGTAGTGAGAGCTTTTTGAGTGGATGATGAAATGAAGATGAGGGTTATTTTGTATCATTCTTTTGCTTAGCTTCCCCCTTGAGCTCTCTACCTTAACTTGATCTTGCAATCTCGTAAGTGAGCTTGCAAGTTTAAGATTTGGTCATTGATCTCAAGGGGCTGTATCATTTTGGAATCAATAATGTTCTCTCTTTTGTGCTTCATTCTCCATGAGTTCTTTACCTTTTCTTGATCTTGCAACCTCTTAATTGAGCTTGCAAGTTTAAGATTTGGTTATTGAACCCATGTCTTGTTTTGGGTTCTATGGTTCGTAGTTTCATTTCTTGCTCATTTACTTTCTTGCACTTTAATACTTGCTTTACTTTCATGCAACTTTAATTCCATGCACTTACTTACTTGTAATGCTTTTTCCTTTCTTCTCTTTTCTCTTTTCTTTTGCTCTTTTTGGTTTGTTTTATGAATGGTTGTAATTATGTGTTGTTAGGAATAAATACGATATTGTAAGTTAAGGTTTCTTTGCCCATTCCCTTTTCCCGTATTTTCCATTGAACTCCGTCCAAACGTTACGCAAGCGCTCCGTTAGGCACCCTACCCTACCAAGGTAACGGTGATTCCTAACCGCGACCGGTTGCGTTCGGTTTGGCCGGAGGCGAAAGCAAGAGCCAAGAACGGATGGACAAGGATCAATAAGCTGGATTTCACGAATACCGTGTTTAAGTACCCTAATCCACGTTGTTGCCGATTGCTTTAGCTTCAATCGTTAAGTTTGGCTCAAAGGTTTTGAATACGGATTTCCTTAGCTTACACTTTTGTGTCATTTCCTAACAACTTACTTGTGCATAAAACACATAGGGTAGATATGAACAATTCCGCCCATGCGCATTAACTCGTTACGACAAGAACGTAAAACGCTGCGTCTCCCTGTGGACTACCCGTGCTCAACCGGCTAGCTGCAAAGCGACACCGTCTTGATTGCGGTTAACTAAAATTATATCAATCAAATGGCGTCGTTGCCGGGGAAACGGTAACATTTTTATTCTTGTTGTTTCGGGTTAATCTCTGTACATTTCATCTATACAACTAACCCTATTTTCAAAATCAACTAAAAAATTTCAAAAAAAACAAAACCAAAACAAAAACTACCATAAACTAACATCTTTTTGTTCTCTGGAATTTGACCTGCTTGCACTCTATAACTCATCTGAAAAGCTAAACAATACCCGTGTGGCATTAGTAGGACACTGTGATTGCTGTTGAAATTTGGAGCCCCAAATCCCAAGGAAATCCGGCGACACACCCTCCAATTCCGGCGTCGCCGACCGTACCTCATCATCTTGTCTCCAAATTTTCCCCTGTTCTCCAGTGTTCTGTTTTTGTATTAATGTTATTGTTTGTTTTCTTACAATTTTTAGTGTGCAGGTATTTGGGCATTCGTATCGTTTTTCCGCACTAATATCCGTTTTTACGACATTTCAGATTTTTGCGAATTTGCGAACTGCGATTGTGGGGAGCAAAGTGCACATTCAACATTAAGGTGATTACGAAACACAGTGCCAAAGATCCGGGTAGTTTGACCCGCGCAAGCGAACTTTTCAAGCGTACCAGATTTGATTCAACGGGGGTTTTCTAAACCCGAAAACTTAACGGTACGTATTTCTTAAACACCTTCTTCTTAAATCCGACGCATCCAATATACTATTCTTTGCAGGATTCTTTGCAAGTTTGCTAGCAAATGCTAAAAATTGACTAACCCGTAATTGTTGCAGTGCCGTGCTTAAACAAAAAAAACGATTGTTTGATTCTTTATAGAATTTTTATTGAATTGCGCATTGTATACATTAATACGGACTTAAGGGCAAGCGAACCCCACAACATACGGTAAAGGATTTCATCACCTTTTCCGTGGCCCACAAATCATGAACTAGAGCATAACGTTTACCCGCACAAATTTTAAAAGAAATTAGACTTTAAGCCTTAAGGACTCCGCGCTCACTAGGAGAATTTAACTGTGTTTAGAATACCGCTTAACGGTATATTGTTTACGGGGTGTCTAGGAAAGTGTTCACGGCGAAACCGCCAAAAGAGAAAGGGTTATTTAATTAAGGACCTTCGCGAAAGCATGGGAAAACCTCCCCTTATTTCTGCACTTACCTGGCCTCGTGATCAGTATATCTTGAGCTCGTTTCTCGACACAGTTTTACTTCGACGATCAAGTTCTTGAGCAGGTCTAGTTGACCTAGGTGAACCCTAGACCGATTAGGTGTGTGGTATTTTTGTGTCGTGATTGTTTTTTTTTGGTCCAGATTCTTTTTGTGTGTATATTTCATTCTATTGTTAATAACTAACTAAAAAATTAAAAAAAAATAAAAAATCACATTCTTCCCCCCCCCCCTTTTCTCTGCCTTTCTTTCTTTCTCTCTTCATATCATGGGTACCCCACCTCGCAAAACTCTTGCCGAACTTTGATACCCACAACCAGACATTTCTTATTACGGTTCTTGCTTTGGCCGAACTTCGAACGACCCCTCCATGCCCAAAATCTCTTTGAAAGATCGGATAGACGCGTCTAGGACGAACAACTGGACCCCACAATCCACTTCGTATCAACCATTTCAAACATTCACCCCTTCTTGCGTTGATACCCCTTTTGAAAGTCCAATTGTAACCACAAGAGCTATGTCTCTTGCTGAACATATTGAACAATCCCGTAGGCGATCTTTCACTCCTTTCACCACATCAAATTCTTGGGATCAACAATTTCATCCACCTTCTTATCCAAATGTTGATCCTACTCCTGTCCAACCATTCAATTCCTACCAGTCCTACCCGACTTTTTCACCTTCCCTAGACATTGCTTCGGAACCGCCATTTGGGAGTTTTCAGTATCCAAACAACTTTGAATCTTTTACTGAGATCTCTTCACAACCCATGTCTAGTCTAGAACAGTCATTGGAAGACTTTAGGGTAGTGTCGTACCAACAGATGATGGATTTGAATGCGTTCATGGCCGCCCTCATACAACCTAGTGACCCGGTAGCTAGTTTCCAACTAGCTCTAAATTTTCCAATGTATGAAGAGGCGATAGGACAGGTTGAGAATTTGAGCGGAGAGAGTGAGCTGTACAACCTTCCAAATCAGACCTACCCGTTTCAATTTCAATCCCACAACTCCAGTTTTGAATGTCTATCTAGTGTTCCCAACGATTCACCGATTGAAGATAGAATGATTAATGAGTTGTGCGACTTTGTAGTGTTTGATTTACCTGATTGTGAACGGTCCCTTCCAAGTGAAACCAATCCTAAACCTTTTGACCTCTACACCTCCACTTTAGAACCTGAATTGATTGATATCCATGTTTTTGTTAAGGTGTTTGAGAATATGGATTTTCACTTGATTGAGGATATTGACGCTGGGAATATTTTGGATGATGAACCCGTAGATTTGGCTGAGTTTTTCTCTCCAATTCATCATCCCGAGTCATTAAATGTTTTTCCCGAACTTCATATACGTCTTGATTTTGATGAAATTTGCATGGATAAGGTTAACTTTGAGGAGAATTTTGAGGATATTTTTGAGGATGAAACAGTTCTTGTTGTGAGTCGGATTTTCCAATTCATCTTATTTCTTTCATTGACTGTGTACACCCTCATGAACCTTTAACCGATATCCTTCCTCAATCACCTACCTCCATCCTTTCCATCGTTCCGACCATGCAAAAAACCGTATCACTTTCATTTCATATGTCTGGTTCACCAAGTTCGGCTTACCCATGGTTTCTCACGAATCTTGAGGGATTTGACCCAATTTCTCGCCATATTGATAGATTAGTACAATCCATCTTTTCCCAACGATCATTACAGATTGTACTAATTTATTCAATTCATTTCCACCCTCAAGTTCGTATTCCACTTCTTTCTCCCTTCCGCCATTCTTCTTCTCCTATACCGAGACCGTATCCCGCTTCTATCTCCATACGGTCTCGCGTATTCTCTATTTCTTACCTCTCCGCATTCTTTCACCAACCTGTATATTATAGCGATAAAATCTTTGAATGGTTGGTGCTCACTTTTGGCCTGTGTAAGGCCTTGTATAGTTTGAAACTGTTTTCTTTCCCCCTGATCCTGAACTTCAACGTTTAACAGTGGAAACACTATTTTACTTAAGTTTGGGGGGGAACCTTTTTGTATATATTTTTTGTTTTTCTTTTTTGTTTTGTATATAATTTGTTTTTAGGGAGCGCCGACAATCTTGACCCTCTTGGTGTAGCCTGATAGTGAGGGCACTGTCAAGTTTAAGTTTGGGGGTGTGCTCGATAAGCTTTCTTCCTTCGCATTCATTTATATATTTTGCATTTGCATACCTTATTAAAAACCCATAAAAATCGAAAAAATTTCCAAAAATATAAAAACTTTGTCGTCAAGTTAGCTAATAGGGTAACTTAGATTTTTATTTTGAAAGTTTAATTGATATGTTAGAAATAACTAAATTCTAGGCTTAGGAATTGAAAATCCTAAAAATAACCCTCATTCTGTTTAAACTTGGTGATTATACATCCTTACAATTTTTTTTATAGAAGTAGGTAATCTTGAGTTCAGTTCTTGAGTTAAGTCAAGATGAGGGGAAAGTATTGAAGCTTTACTGAAGGATAAGTCTGAAAAATAGTTTCTTTTCTTGAGTTCAAATTTAGAAAGTATATACCCTACAAACTGCACTTACACGCACCTTGAAACTTGGGATAGTAGAGGATGCCTAGAAATACTCTTGCCTGAAAGCCTAGTATGAAAGAAAAAACGGTATTTAAAGTTAAACACCAAAAGAGCATCATTGAAAAATATATCCGGTCTTGAAAAAGAAAAAGAAAAGAAAAATAAATAAATAAAGTCAAGACCTGGAAACTGCTATTTACGCTTTAAGCTCACACATTCAGTAATCAGCCGTTAGTGCCTCAAGAAACATTAAAAGTCGCATGAAAAGTGTGTGAGCAAATCCGTCCATCCTTAATGAAAAGAAGTAGTATTAGGTATTAGGGCAAGGGTATTATAGCTTGAATTGAATTCTTGAGTGTAGGGGTGCAAATATACACACACGTAGGGGTATACAATCGATGTTTGGATAAAAGATAGAAATAAAGAATAAGACTTGTGTTTTCTGTAAAGTTGATAAAAATCCCGGAATTAAGACCGCACTTTAGAAGGAAAACTCAGGAGATACCAACATCTTTCTAAACTTTTTTGGAACGTATAAGATCTGAGGTTAAATAGATAGGAGGTGTGAAAAATAAGGGTTGGATGTTTCTAACTTAGGATGATAGAATTTCTAACATAAATACTAAACTGTAGGAGTAGAATCGATGTTAACTTTTGACACTAGCTTGACGGGATTTTTTGGGTGTAATCCGCTGAAAACCCTCAGGAGACAACACTCCTCCTACTAGGGACACCTAGAGGTTTAACGGCTTGTTGCACGTGCTCAGTGCAATCGCGTTCCCTGCGAAAGTGCGGTTAGGACTTTTTTGTGAATAATTGGTTTTGCTCGGGATGAGCAAAAGTTAAGTTTCGGGGTATTTGTTCATACCAGAATATTGCATTTAATATCGCCCATTCTTATGCTCGTTTGTTTATATGTAGGTGCTTTTAATCCGTGTTTGCTACATATTTACAGGCTACAGGTTCCTAGTCCAAAATAACGCAATTGATACAAAATCTCCACTGTTACGCCAAAATACAAAACATCTGTTGACAGCAGATAAAAGCCGGGTTCCGGTCATCCGTATCCGTCCAGTGCCGCGTACCTGTTCCAGAGACAAAACATATGACAGTGGTCATTCGTGTCTCGGACAAGCACAGAGCACGAGGGGGCAGCACAAGAATCAATGGGTGCGCGGAGCTCGAGGGAGAAAAGGTCAAAAGTATTATTTTTGATGCCATTTTAGACCGTTGCAGATCTGAAACAATTGTGGAAGAAATTTGCAATTTGGTACATGTAGAACAACATAAGATGGCAACACAAGGAAACCCAAAAAATTCGAGACCACAATTCCACAAAAGCGCGGCGGAACCGCCGCCGAATGTGGGTTTCCGCGGCGGATCCGCCGCGGTTTTGTGTCATCATCTGACCAAATTTTGGGGGTAGCTTTGTCATTTCATTTGGGGCCAGAATATTGCCCTAGGGTTTCAACTCTCCTCCTATAAATACCCCGGTTCTGAGCCATTGTAAGGGATCAATTCTTATGCCCACTTTTTGTTGGGATTTAGTTTAGCTTCTTCTTCTTCTTCTTCATTTGATTCACAAGAATTTACAATTTGAATGAGATTCATTAAAAGGATAAAGGATAAGACGAGGAAACCCTAGCTTCTTCGCAAAATCCTTAACCTCGATGAATTATCATCGATCTAATATCAATTCGTTAAAGGATAAGAAGATGAAATCATTAGGTCTCATCACATCTATAGATCCGATCTACTCCTACGAGCTACACTTCGAATCTTGAGTGTTGGTTGGAAATCATCCCAAATTATCACCTCTTGATTTTAATGCTTTCTTAGATCTAGATTTTTCTCTTTCTTGAAATGCAATTTTATAAATCATGAATTGTTTTCTTTTCTTTTCTTTAAATTTTCGGCTCATCTAATTCGAAACACGAATGATTACACTTTCCCTGTGGACGATCCGCACTTACTAACGCGCTACATCCGACACCGTTATTGATTGCGGTCAAAATATTTTTGGTTGTGATCTCTATATACAATTTTCTCTACTTACACAACGAGAAATTTAAACAATCAAATGGCGCCGTTGCCGGGGATCGAACCCGGGTCACCCGCGTGACATTTGATTGATACGATTTCCGATTATGTGAATGGAAAATTATATAGAAATCACAACCAAAAATTATTTGACCGCAATCAATAACGGTGTCGATTGTAGCGCGTTAGTAAGTGCGGATCGTCCACAGGGAAAGTGTAATCGTTCGTATTTCGAATTAGATGAGTCGAAAATTTAAAGAAAAGAAAAGAAAGAACAATTCATGATTTAAAGAATTGAAGTTCAAGAATTAGTAAAATCTAGTCTAAATCAAGAAACAATAAAATCAAGAATTGAGAATTTGTGATGATTTCCAAATCAAATATCAAGAATCGAAGTGAGGCTCGTAGGAATCGATCGGATCTATAGATGTGATGAAATCTAGCGAATACGTATTCTTATCCATCGATGAATTGATACTAGATCGATGATGATCGACGAGAATTAGGGATTTCTTGTGAAACTAGGGTTTCATCATCTATCCCGTGTTCCTTCGTCGATATCATTTACATTCTAGCCTCTAGTAAATTCAAGAATCGATCGTGGATCCCTAATTTCGAGCGATCACAATCAAGAAAGCATCGCAACAAAACTAGGTCGTCGATTCTTCAATTTGCTAGGGTTTACAAAACTTGTAGGACTTAAGAATCGTTTTAAGATTTGTTACATCATCATTCTATTGATCGTCTCGACTCCTTTACGAGCGGAGTTTTACTCAAACATCACAACAAGAACCACAATCACAAATTGAGATCGAATCATGATGCAAGAATTTAAAGAAAGCAAGATTAGAGAATTTCACTTTTTATTTATCAACAATTCCGTTACAAATCGCTCAAGAACTACAAGAGGAAATAACTCGATCGTCGATTTGGCTTCGCTCGTCTCCTTGAGTCGCAGATCGGCTTGAATCACTTGCTCGATTGAAGATCGGCTCCGCTCCTAAAAGGTTGAAGGCTTCTCGCTTGAATGGTACTCGGGATCTTGAATTTGGCTTGGATTTGAATGGATTAGGGTTAGGGTTTTGAATGCACAAGTTGTGTCACTCAACTTATGGGAAGAGATGGGAAGATTGAAGAAATTGATGAACCCCTCAACCCTAGATCTAGGCACCTTTTTATAGATCTCAAAACCCTAGATCTAGGATTTCAAATTTGAAATTTCCCTCCAAAAGTTTGTTAAGAGATTTGAATTTCCCTCCAAAAGTTTGTTAAGGAGAGCCTTCTAGATGAGCCACGTGGCGAATCGGGAGTCTCCTGGAAGCTTGGGCAGTTATAGGAGCCACGTGTAAGAAATTTGAGAGCATGATGATGTCACCAGGCCGCGGATCCGCGGCACCAAGGGGGTTTCGGCCGCGGATCCGCGGTCCTTTGAGGGCCTTGGGGCTTGGGATTTCTTCTAGAGACTTGGGCTGACTTTTGGGCCTTTATAAAATATGTTAAATCTCATGAGGCTTTCTGTATCACTTCCAGATCTCACATCTTGGAGTTGGTGTATTTTTTATCAGCTCTTTTGGCTTAGTTCCTGTAATTTCTTGCAAAATTTCTCGGGATAAGAGTTGCGCAATACAAGGATGATGTGATGCCATGATAAACACACAATTTCCCTAAAAGTGCCGGTTTTAAAGTCTACCACATGCAATCTGGTAATTCAGAGATGTTTTGCTAATATGTGAAATATGAATACCAAACACTTCTAGATGAGCGCAAATGATAGGGAAATTGCCGTGTTAAAAATGCAGTATTTTCGACTGATCAAATTCCCCCAAACTTATTTTCGATCGTCTCGATCGAACTGTTTTATTAAAAAGAGAAGGAGAAAATAAAGAAAGAGAAAAACTAACTAGCACACTTTTCTAGGCAACACGATTGCACTGAGCACGTTCAACAAGCCTTTAAACCTCTAGTTGTCCCTAGTAGGAGGAGTGTTGTCTCCTGAGGGTTTTCAACGGATTTCACCCACAAAATCCAATAATAAAAGAAAGATCATGAATATTACATTTAAAGATAAGAATTATAAAAGAAAAGCCTTGAAAATTAGGGTTTCCAACTAAGCTAGCTTTTCGGTTGTCATGAGCCCTATCTTAATAGTCATGAAAGGATGTTAGAAATCATATAATCCCTCAATAAAACATCGTCTTTATTCTTCATTCCTATCTTTCTTCCAAACATCGATCATATAACCCTACGTGTGTGTAATATACATCCCTACACCCGGAGAATTCAATTCAAGCTATCATACTCTTGTCCATCTGACTCAGTACTTTTTAATTAATGAATATTTAGATGAATTTGCTCACACACTTTCATGCGACCGTTAATACTTCTTGAGGTACTAACCGACCGATTACTCATGTGCTTGCTTATTTGGTGTTTTTCCTCGTCTTGCACCACCTAAGGCTTAGCAGTGACTCCCAGACCAGTTGGCCTTAGGGCACTAGGTGATGAGGCACCCTTGCTATATTTTTTTATTGCTACCTTGGCGATAAAAAACCAGTGTCCATTTTTTTCACCATTTTATATTTTATTCATTTTTTTATTTCCTTCATACATCGGCTTTTAGACAAGAGCATTTCAAGGTATGCTCTACTATCCCGGGCTTCAAGACGTGTGTAAGTGCGAATAGTAGGGTATCAACATTCAAAATGTTTGGCTTCCAGAATAAGAACTATTTTTCAGACTTATTTTTATCCTTAGATTAGTGACTTCCTTCATCTTACTAACCCTTGGGACAACGGCTCATAACTACTTATTACTAGTTCGTATAAGAAAACTTCTAATTTTCTTGGTTTTCTTAAATTTTTCCAATCTTTTGGATGTAATTTTTCACTATCTAAACTTTTATTATCTTATTTATGTACAAAAATATTTTTATCTTTTGAAATTTTTTTTAAAAATTTTTATAGGTTTTCAAAAAAATGTTTTGTGCTTATGCAAAGTATGATGCAAATGATGCGAAAATAAGCACAGACCTCCTCTAAACTTGTTTTCAACAGTGTCCTCACTGTTGCTATCAGCTAAATCTCGAAAAACCTATAAGCTTGGGAGGAAATTTATTAATGGGGGCAAAATATTTAAGTGAAGATCCTCCCCCAAACTTATTTTTGGCTCAAAATTTTGTAAAATTTTTTTTTTCAAGAGCCCGATTTATACCCCCCAAACTTGAGTTAAGCAATGTTAATCTTTGAAAATCACATGAGGGGGTCAAAAATCATTGGTCGATGCCAAGCTTTGCAAAGACCGAAAGTTAACACCAACCATTCGAAAATTTTATCAATGCAGTGCTCTGGATGGTGGAAGAAGAAGTGGGGAAAGGGTAAGGGGTAGAATAGAATGTGTGTGCGTCTCATTTTGGAGAGATAATGCAGTGAATGTGATGGAATGCTCGCATTCTTTTTACAATTCAGAAGAAGGGGTGGAGGTTCAATTTCATTGATTGGGAGATGATTCATCTCAACACCCATGTCATTCAAAAATGCGAGTTCATCAGCGAAGATTTCCTCAAAAGTTCCATCAATACCCCGATGAATAATGTCATCACAAAGTGTGGGGTGATCTTCAGACTCTAAAAGCAGTTCATAATCAGTGTTAGTTGTTGACCCGGACATCTTGGTGGAAGAGTCCGTATGTGTATGATACATAGTTGGGTCAAACAACAACGTATGAAAAGAGTCAAGATCCGTATCATGAGGATCATCAAATTCGCTGCTGTCGACATCCATTAAGTCAACAGAACAGACCTGAGCAGTAGGTTCGGAGGGTACACTTCCTAACTTGTAAATGTTCAGCTCTATTGGCCTATTCCCGAAGGATAGGGTCATAGAATCATTACGACAGTTGATGATAGCGTTGGAAGTGGCCAAAAAGGGGCGACCTAAAATCACCGGAATTTGATTTCGTGGGTTCGCTAAAGGCTGTGTATCAAGTACAATAAAATCCACAGGGAATACGAATTCCCTGATTTTTATTAACACATCCTCCAGTTCACCCCTAGGTTTGGTGATTGATCGGTCAGTCATCTGGAGAGTTATGCTCGAGGGCTTTAACACTCCGATACCTAATTGCTCGTAAACCGAGTATGGAAGCAAGTTAACACTAGCGCCAAGGTCTAGTAAAGCACGGTTGATGTGTTTTTCCCCAATAGAAATAGAAATAGTAGGACAGCCAGGGTCCTTACGTTTCCGTGGTACTTATTGGGGGAAAGCCGTGTCTACAGTCTTTGCCATGAATATCTTCTTGGGCACTTGAGTCTTCCTCTTCCTAGTGCACAAGTTCTTAAGAGTTTTCGCATAGGACGGAACTTGTTGGATGGCATCTAGGAGAGGGATGTTGATGTTAACTTGCTTAAATATGTCCATAATCTTCTCCATATGTGGACTTGATGTGTTAGCCCTTAACCGATTAGGATAAGGTGCTTTAGCAATAAGCGCTGGGTCCATCATAGGAGAAGGAAGTGTGTGTGGACCTGATCCCAGAATAGAAGTGGGGATCGTCTATGAACTAGAAGAGCTGGGCTAAGGTGGCGAACCTTGTGGGAAACGAAGAATAGGCTCGCAAGAAGGTGGTGGGGTAGAAGAACTGGGGTTAGAATTAGAAGTAGAAGTGGAAGGAAAGGTCTCAGCCGGGGTTTCATTGATAGATTTTTCAGTGTCATCAATCTCTTCCCCAACGTGATTGTCAAGCACTCTTCCAGATCTCAACGTGATTGCATTCACATGATGTAAATAGCCAGGATTGGGTAGGGGTTGAGCTGAAAGTTTCCCTTTCTCTCTTGCACTCATTTCGGCTTTTAGTTGTGCAATTTGTGCTTCCATCAATTTGATATTCTCATTTTGAGAGACAATGATCTTCATCACATTCTCGACGGAAGATTACAAACTTGTCGTCCCTTGGATGGATTGTTTCATGAATGTATCCAAGGTTTGTGCTAGTGCAGAGGTATTATCTGTACTGGTCAATTGCAAAGAGTTTTCATGTGGTGCAAAAGTGTTGGCCAGATTTTGGAAGTTTTGTGATTGGTATGGGTGCTGACTCAATTGAAGTGGTTGCTGTTGTGGGGGAGGGACCCTTTGGAAATTGTGTTGGGTTGGAACCATGTTTTGAGTTTGTGATTGGTTCCAAGCAAAGTTAGGGTGATTCCTCCAACCCTGATTATATGTGGAAGAAAATGGATCGTTTCTAGGTCTTTGAAAAGCAGCATTGGTATGTTCGTGACCTTGAAATGGAGAATTTAGTGGACATTCTTCCGTGAGATGAGAAGGATCATAACAGCATCCACATACAGTCTTAGAGAGTGACATTTGATTTACGGCGGCAGCTAAAAATTTGTTTTCCATATTATCGAGTTTCTTGTGTATAGCTAAAATGTCAGCTCTAACTCCTATGGAAATATCATTGCCATCCCTAGACGATTGACTTACACCCTCCCACTGTAACGATTTTTCAGCGAAATCTTCTAGGAATTTCCAAGCTTCCCCATCATCTTTGGTCATGAAGTTGCCTTGACACATTAATTCAAGGGTCTGTTTTGTGTTAGGATTAATGCCCTCATAAATGATTCGGCACAGTTCCCATCTGAGGATTCCGTGATGTGGACATTGAACTAACAGATCCTTAAAGCGTTCAAGACATTATGAAAATGTTTCATTTGGAAGCTGGGTGAATTGATTTATTTCGCTATGGACTCGAGCTGTCTTATGATGTGGGTAGAATTTCTTAAGGAATGCTTTCACGAATTCTTCCCAATTTGAAATGGAATGTGCGGTAGTGTTATACAACCACTTCTCGGCTATATCGCACAAGGTAAATGGGAGAAGACGAAGACGCATAGAATCCACAGAAAGCTGTGAAATACCCATCATTGCACATACATTTTCAAATTTCATGATAAACACGTATGCTTCCTCAGACTCGAGACCGTGAAATTTTGGTAGAAGGTCGATGTATTGGGGTTTAATTTCAAAATTTTCCCCGTTAGCTGGTGGAATGGATAAGCAGGTCGAAAGAGGACCTCGTGTAGGATAGCACCTCTCTTGGAGAGAGATGCGGGGTGGATTCTGCGCACCAACGGACGGCGGCAGAGTAGTGGTAAAGAAGTTTGATGGAGACGGGTCCATCGGTGTGGGTGTGGTGGTGGGTAAAGAAAAGGTAAATATAGAAATACCGACTTTAGGGTCGATCGAAGGGACGCGGACTAACAGGCACTAGAATCCCGTTGTCCAGCCTATCTTGCACTAAAAAGGGTTAATACAAGTGGCAGCGTGACTTATAATTAGGGGAAATGAATGTGATTGGTGTTTGTTTTGAAAATTTTACGGATTTTTGAAAAAATGATGCGATCACAACAAATGCAACAAATGCAACAAGCAAAACCCTAGAATCTAGTGGTCACCTAGGTCAAAACTCTAGACCGCTCCTAACTGCCAAAAGACAAGTCGCAGGATAAATCCTCCACTGCCTCTTTGTCTCTCCTGTGGCCAGGTAAGTGCCAGGTAAGTGGGAGGTTCTCCACTACGTAAGTAGTGGGCCTAATTAAGTAACCACTAGCTTTCGACACACTTGCCTTAGACGCCACAAAAGAAACGCGGATAAGCAATGAATTACCCACGGCCTTCTTCTGTCCTAAGTGAGCGCGACGGTCCTTAGAGTCATCTCTAGTTATTTTTTAGTTAATGAGGATAATGCGGATGCAAGTTTGTGATTTTTGGAGCTTAGGAAGGGTAATGAACTCCCCACCTAATCTGGATTTAGCCGTGCCCCTTAATTTCCGTATTAATATGCAAACAACCAAAAAAATCAAAACACGCATAATTAATTTTGCTTTTTGCGGCGCTGCGAATTTTGCAAAGAAACCTGCATCAAATTGTTAATTGGAGCAGATGAGGTAGGATATAAGAAAGTCAAGAGAGTTACTAAAAATTTTGGAACAGTGATTCTACTGTAGCACCGCGGTTCCGCCGTGGGAGTCGCCTAATGCCGTGGATCCGCCGCGGTTTATCCTCTTCACTACACAAAAATTTCACAAAAGGCTCCTGTTCACTTATACAACTATCTGGAATGCTCTGAAAAAATTTTCCACAGCTCCACAAATTCCAGATTTCCTCGCAACAAATCACAACAACACGTTTAGGGTTTGTGCGAATTTAGATCTAAAAATATAGATGGAATAAACTTTTCAACTCAAATTTCAAAATACGAAAAATTAGCGCACTATCCCCGGCAACGGCGCCATTTGATTGATACGATTTCCGATTGTGTGAATGGAAAATTATATAGAAATCACAACCAAAAATTATTTGACCGCAATCAATAACGATGTCGATTGTAGCGCGTTAGTAAGTGCGGATCGTCCACAGGGAAAGTGTAATCATTCGTATTTCGAATTAGATGAGTCGAAAATTTAAAGAAAAGAAAAGAAAGAACAATTCATGATTTAATGAATTGAAGTTCAAGAATTAGTAAAATCTAGTCTAAATCAAGAAACAATAAAATCAAGAATTGAGAATTTATGATGATTTCCAAATCAAATATCAAGAATCGAAGTGAGGCTCGTAGGAATCGATCGGATCTATAGATGTGATGAAATCTAGCGATTATATATTCTTATCCATCGATGAATTGATACTAGATCGATAATGATCGACGAGAATTAGGGATTTCTTGTGAAACTAGGGTTTCATCATCTATCCCTTGTTCCTTCGTCGATATCATTTACATTCTAGCCTCTAGTAAATTCAAGAATCGATCGTGGATCCCTAATTTCGAGCGATCACAATCAAGAAAGCATCGCAACGAAACTAGGTCGTCGATTCTTCAATTTGCTAGGGTTTACAAAACTTGTATGACTTAAGAATCGTTTTAAGATTTGTTACATCATCATTCTATTGATCGTCTCGACTCCTTTACGAGCGGAGTTTTACTCAAACATCACAACAAGAACCACAATCACAAATTGAGATCGAATCATGATGTAAGAATTTAAAGAAAGCAAGATTAGATAATTTCACCTTTTATTTATCAACAATTCCGTTACAAATCGCTCAAGAACTACAAGAGGAAATAACTCGATCGTCGATTTGGCTTCGCTCGTCTCCTTGAGTCGCGGATCGGCTTAGATCACTTGCTCGATTGAAGATCGGCTCCGCTCCTAAAAGGTTGAAGGCTTCTCGCTTGAATGGTACTCGGGATCTTGAATTTGGCTTGGATTTGAATGGATTAGGGTTAGGGTTTTGAATGCACAAGTTGTGTCACTCAACTTGTGGGAAGAGATGGGAAGATTGAAGAAATTGATGAACCCCTCAACCCTAGATCTAGGCACCTTTTTATAGATCTCAAAACCCTAGATCTAGGATTTCAAATTTGAATTTTCCCTCCAAAAGTTTGTTAAGAGATTTGAATTTCCCTCCAAAAGTTTGTTAAGGAGAGCCTTCTAGATGAGCCACGTGGCGAATCGGGAGTCTTCTGGAAGCTTGGGCAGTTACAGGAGCCACGTGTAAGAAATTTGAGAGCATGATGATGTCACCAGGCCGCTGATCCGCGGCGCCAAGGGAGTTTGGGCTGCGGATCCGCCGTCCTTTGAGGGCCTTGGTGCTTGGGATTTCTTCTAGAGACTTGGGCTAACTTATGGGCCTTTATAAAATATGTTAAATCTCATGAGGCTTTCTGTATCACTTCCAGATCTCACATCTTGGAGTTGGTGTATTTTTTATCAGCTCTTTTGGCTTTGTTCCTGTAATTTCCTGCAAAATTTCTCGGGACAAGAGTTGCGCAATACAAGGATGATGCGATGCCATGATAAACACACAATTTCCCTAAAAGTGCCGGTTTTAAAGTCTACCACATGCAATCTGGTAATTCAAAGATGCTTTGCTAATATGTGAAATATGAATACCGAACACTTCTAGATGAGTGCAAAAGATAGGGAAATTGCCGTGTTAAAAATGCAGTATTTTCGACTGATCATAAGCACATCCTTAAAGTGTCCCTAGTCGTGGGAGTTTCAAGACAAGGCATCGATACTCCAGAGTAGACTAGTGTATACAGTCGAGATCCTGACGAGGAGCGGTGGCCGGTCTCACAAGCCATTGGTGTCAGTTGGTTCACCTAAGTTGTATACAAGTGCTCATTGGGTTATGAGTACACCGGACAGGACTCGCCGGGGAACATGCTAGTTGGTATTATACCTGTCGTCAGATAGCAGTTCCCAGGCGACATGTGTACAGGTTAGTCTGTCGACCTGAGATCGTCATTTGTCTCGTGTGAGTTCCCACTGTGCTTTGATTACTACCCTACCACGACTCAAAGGAGTCATGCAAACAGGTTTTAGTTGGGTACAGTCCTAAGCCACATGGAGGCAGTGAGCAGATCGTCGGGGATTCGTCTCTCCCGGTATTGGGGATGAGATCGCGCTGTGTTTAGGAGAGCCATTACACGAAATCCCTGGCCAGGGTAATCGAGATTTATTGGTAGATATTCCAGTAGTATCTCAGGGTGTTCTGGGCTACTCTCCGACACGACTTATACAGCTATTGGGGGTCTGACGTTTACCAGCCACCTAGGCCCTATATGCGATACTCATAGATGAACAGACCGGACTGTACGGATATTGTCACTGTCAGGCTCAGTAGGGTTTCTGGATGAGTTCGCTCGTCAGCTTCCCTTCCGATCAATACATGAGCAACCGTTACGTACAGCTAGTACCTCTGACGTGCTAATGGTTATATCCAGTGCCAGTGTATTGATGAGTCATTAGAGTCCCCCACAGACAGTTTCCCAAGTTTGGGCGAAACGGTGTAGAGGCCGTATGGTTTTATGGCAGGGTTCGATCCTATCCGTGCACTTATGCACGGATCAGGATCGGACGGATAATACTAGCGGGCTTTGGTTTAAGCCGGATCCTGGTATTGTATTGTAGGAATATTTTTTGTCTCATTGCATTCGTATTCGGTTAGAATACAAATGCGGGTATGTATTTACAGTTGCGGAGTAATCTCGTAATTCGTTACGGGATTACTTTCGAAGTTTCCAGTTTCTTTTTCCGTCTTAAACATATTGATCCATGTTTAATCATTGTGAGCAATTTGACTCAATTTGACTTTGACATTTTTCCTGCACAGAATTTCTTGTCTGCCCATTTCGAGCACTATTGATAGGCATAGTGATCTATGTGATCACTCTATGTGCTGGCTGATTTTTGCAATCAAGGGGTTCTCTGCAAATTAACCAAGTTTTAAAATGGAGGGGGCTTTCTGTGGCGATGTCCGGGGCATCCATTGGCAGAGGATATATATTGTTTTGGGTTGATTAATTTCTCGAGTCTTCACCTCATCAAAAATTCCCAGAGAACCTCCTTCTTGGCCGAGCCCCTATTTTCTTGCCTTTGGCTTCACAAGCAAAATCTCATGTGCTCACATTCTCTATCTTGGCAACTCCAATTTACCTCCACCCAATGGCTTGGGTGCCTTGAGACAAGATATTCTACATTCTCTCTACTTCATTCTTGGACATGTCGGCTAGCAAACTTCATGTCCGAGTTGCTTCGGTTAGAAGCGAGAGCCCGTATAAAGATTCATCGACGTATTGCCACTTCGACGTGCGAGATCGGGGAGCGGACTTCGTCGGCGCAGCAGCGGGAGTATGGTGCGAAGATTAAAGACCCAAGGACACGGATCAATCGGTATAATCTTTCCTAACTTCTTTTACAGATTGCTAGTTTACGGTTAATGGAACAATCCGGGTATTTGTGTTTCGGTAGCGCCGGTTTTTCAAAAAAGTTTTTGTTCCGCATTTGGCCTCGGATTAACGGGCGGGGTACTGCCATGGCCCAACAATGATGCTGCTAAGAAAGCCGTCTGGATGAGGAAGTTCGTCTCGGAGGTAGGAGTAGTTCCGACCATTATTGATCCAATACCTTTGTATTGTGATAATAATGTGGCTATGGCGTTAGCCAAAGAGCCCAGGTCCCATCAGCGATCCAGACGCATCCTCAGGCGATATCATCTGATCCGGGAGATAGTTGATCGCCGCGAGATCGAGATTCGGAGAGTAGATACAAAAGATAACACCGCGGATCCACTCACAAAGACCCTCCCTTTGCCGCAGCATGAGCGACTTTTTGAGAGGTTGGGTATGAGATACGCCAATAATTGGCCTTAGTGCTAGTTAGAGATTGTTGGATATATGTATGCCCTAGAGGCCATTATATGATAGTGTATGTACCGGTATGTGTGTGTGTATGTCTATATATATATATATATATATATATATATATATATATATATATATATATATATATCCAGGGGACATTCTTGCTCGACATGATAGTATGCTATCTGGTTGCACCTTTTATCTTGACATGTTCATTTGATCGTGCTTTCATTCATTTGGTACATGTTGATATAGCCCTTAGGATGATGCAGGACTACTAAGATTATGATGCGGATCATACTAGTGGGATATGTGTAGTATATGAGCATATCCTTGAAATGTTCCTAGTCGTGGGTGTATCGAGACGGGGCATCGATATCACCAGAGTAGACTAGCGTATACGTTACTTGTCCTATATGATGGGCGATGGATGATCCCATATCCATTGGTGTGGTGACACCAAAGATCGTATACGGGTGCTCAGTGGAGACTGAGTACACTGAACGGACTCGCTGAGAACTCCTATGTGGTATCATATCTATCATCGGATAGCAGTTCTCAGGTGACACTGGTACAGGTTAGTCTGTAGACCCGAGATCGTCATAGAGTTGTGTGTCTCCCACTGTACTTTGATCTCCACCCTACCACGGCTCTACTAAGTCGTGCAAACAGGTGGATTTTGGGTACAGTCCCGAGGCATATGGAGGCAATGAGCGATAGGAGGGGTTTCGTCTCTCCCGGTATTGGGGGTTGATGTTGCACCATGTACGATTGGCTATAACAGGAAGCCCCTGGCCAGGGCAGCTGAGATTTACTGATAAGTGTTATCAGTAGTTTCTCGATCTGTTATGAGCCATATACCGGCATGACTTATCTGAGTTATTGGGGTCGACGATACCACCGCTAGACCTGATATCCAGCATATTTGACGAAGAGACCGGACTGTACGGTAAGTGTTGCCAGTAGGCTCGACAGGAGTTTTAGCAGGTTTGCTTGTGTTTCTTCTTATCGCTCAATACCTAGGAGCCGTTACGTACTGCTGGTGCCACTGACGGCTTGTGGGCATGTGATGTGATCACTGCCTACTGCTAGCGTATTGACGAGTCTTAGAGTCCCACAAAGGAGTCTCCTAGCTCAGGCGAAATGATTTAGGGTGCATATGTGATATGTGCGGGAGCTCGATTAAATGCATGTATTGGATACCGTATTTTATTCGGGCGTTCACTATTGGATGGGTCGTATGTGATATGACCGGGTTATTAAATCAAGTGTTGATTTAATATTAAGTCCATTAGCTCATTTATTAAAACCTATTTCTTATGATGCATGCATGAGTGTATGTATATGTTGATATGGATGCACACATGCAAGCATACATGTATCATGGTTGATGATACATTGGTGGTGGCAATGCAAGACTCACATGGTAACAATTTTTAGATATTTTGTTTATTTGAGAAAAGCAAAATGGGATTAAAATCATGGTTGACTATTCAACTCTCTTGAGTTGACAAAGTCAATGGTTTCTTTTGCCCATGGTTTTGCTTAAACTCAAGTTACAAAATATCTAGATATTTTGTAACCATAGTTTGGCATGACAACTCTCTCTTACTCTCTTGAGTTTAAGCAAGGGTTATTCTCATTATTCTCTCTTGAGTTTAGCATGAGCCATCTCCTTCTTCCTCTCTCTCCAAAAAGCTCACTAGAGTTTCAAAAGAAAGAGAAAGGATTAAAAACAAAAGGTTTTTAATTGAGATCCAAACCCAAATCACCATTCCACTTTAGTTTAGCCCACTAGATGGAGTGTTTTCTTCTTCTTCTTCCTTGATCAAGAGAAGCTTGGAGCTTGGTGCAAAGAGACTTCTTGGTGGATCATCGTGGACATAGAAAGACACAAGCCAACCGGTTCAAACCTCAATCGATCCAAGGAGTCTAGGAAGAGGTCTACAAAGGTTGTATTCTCTCCTACTTAGTGTTAGACACGTGTATTATATGATACTAGCATGTTGTTACTCTATCTTCCTAGTTCGATTCATGGATGGAATTGTTTAGCACCCTTTAAAATTTTTGTTATAGCATGTGTGATGCAACCTTAAACCTAGTGTGGTGCTATAGAATCCCTACAGTTGCGCTGTGCTCGATTGGCTATAACAGGAAGTCCCTAGCCAGGGCTGATATGCAGATCTACTGGTGAGTGTTATCAGTAGTTTCTCGACCCGTTATGAGCCTCACATCGACACGACTTATCAGTTACTGGGGTCTGACGTTTACCACCCTAGACTGGATATGCGACATATTAGACGAAGAGACCGGACTGTACGGTAGTGTTACTGGTTGGATTTATAGGAGTGTGAGCAGGCTTGGTTATTGATCTTCTGATCGCTCAATACCCTGGTGGCCATTACGTTTAGCTGACCGCTGACGGCTTGTAGGTGACTGATATGATCACCACCTACTGCCGGAGTATTGACGAGTCTTTAAAGTCCTACACAGAGCTTTCCTGGCTCAGGCGAAACGGAATAAGAGCACATATGTAATATGTGCGGAACCGAGATTAATGCGCGTATGTGATACCGCATTCTATTCTCGCGGTTTGTGTATCGATCGGTTATATGTGATATAGCCGGGTTATCGGATCAAGTGTTGATTCGATAAAACGATACATTTGATATTAGTCGGTTATATGTGATATAGCCGGATTATTAAATCAAGTGTTGATTTAATAATTTAATGTATAATTATATATTTGATATATTACATTAAATTAACTAATATTAGCTCACTAAAGTATTTCTTTTTCTTACATTCATGATACATTGATATATATGTGATATATGTTAATTGTATTATTTACTTTTGTTCACAAATAATATATATGTGATATATATCATTGTAACATGCTAGGTTACACATGCAACATGTATGTATGAGACTCACACCATGCTTGGTTAATATTAGGGTTTTATATTTATTTATTAAGTAATTCAAAATTAGTGGATTTTATCATGGTTGAGCTTGGATGGAAGCTAGTAGAACATTTGTTGGGTTAACCTAGCACCTCATGAAGGGTTTGGAAGCGTCACATGTACCAAAGATTAAATTTTTGGGGTGCTAAGTAAACGTACAAAGAATCGTTCCTAGAAAAATTAGGGTTTCAAAAATAACACATCATCACAAGTAAGAAAAGCTAGGGTTTTGAGAGTACAACCTTTGTAGCTCCCTACGCTAGACTCCTCGGCTACTTAGGGTTTGGAAAAGGTCCGCTTGAGGTCTTCTAACGTCCACGACGATCCACCTAAAGCTCCTTTGTCCAAGCTTGCAACTTCACTTTATCAAGAAAATGAAATGAAGCTAACACTCTAAACAAGTGGGCAAGACTTGTGTAGAATGATGTTGAGGTGGGTTTTCTCACTTCAAAATACTATCTTGTTGAGTATTTTGCTCACATGAAAAGTCTAGAGAGCAAAAGAGGAAGGAAGAAGAAGATGATGGCTTTTCTTTGAACAAGAGTAAAAGATTAACCCTTGAAAAGAAAATGAAAATTTATGTATATATATTTATCACTTCTCATCTCAAACCATGGTTAAATCATATGGATATTATTTCACTTGAGTTAAAACATAAAAGAAAAGATTAACTCATGGTCAGAAGGTAGGTGAGCATGGTTAGGTCAAGAAGAGTGTACAACTCATCCATGAATTATCCTTTTCTTTTTCCTTTGTTTTAAAACAAATGAAATAATAACACATATAAATAAAATCATGGTGTGAGTCTTATATTGCCACCATTTTCCATGTATATGCAACCATGAAGGATGATGTATGTATGTATGTGTGCATGCACATCCATATGTGCATGAATCTAGAAAGAATGCATACATGCATGCATACATCCAAAAATACAAGAAAGGATTTCTAGTGAGAATCTAATGGTTAAATGATAAATCAACACTTGATTTCTCAATCCGGCCATATCACATACGACCCTAACCAAAAGCAAGCCGCCCGATTAATATACGGTATCTCATACTCGCATCTTAACCGGGCCCATGCGCATATCGCATACGCGCTCCACAACGTTTCGCCTGGACTAGGTAACTCCTTTGTGGGACTCTAAGACTCGTCAATACGCCGGCAGTGGGTGATGATCATATCAAGCACCCCCAAGCCACAAGCGGTCAGCTAAACGTAACGGCCACCCGGGTATTGAGCGATTAGAAGAAAACAAGCGAACCTGCTACAACTCCCGTCGAGCAACCGGCAACACTACCCGTGCAGTCCGGTCTCCTCGTCTGATATGTCGCATATCAAGTCTAGGGGTGGTAAACGTCAGACCCCAATAACCGATAAGTCGTGCCGATGTGAGGCCCATAACGGGTCGAGAAACTACTGGTAACACTTACCACTAAATCTCTAATCAGCCCTGGCCAGGGACTTCCCTGTTACGGCCAATCGAGCACAGTGCAACATCAACCCCCAATACCGGGAGAGACGAAACCCCTCCTATCGCTCATTACCTCTATGTGACTCAGGACTGTACCCAAAAACCATCGTTTTGCCTCATGGACGTGGTAAGGTGGAAATCAAAGCACGGTGGGAATCACACAAGACTCTATGACGATCTCGGGTCTACAGACTAACCTGCACAAGTGTCATCTGAGAACTGCCATCTGACGTGAGGTATAATACCATCTAGGAGTTCTCGGCGAGTCCGTCCAGTGTACCCAGTCTCCACTGAGCACCCGTATACCATCTCTGTTGTCAAACACCAATGGATATGGGATCATCCATCGCCCATCTCATGGATCGAGAAGCGTATACGCTTGTCTATACTGGTATATCGATGCCCCATCTCGATACACCCACGACTAGGGACCTTGAAGGATGTACTTATGGACTACCATTTTCCCACTAGTATGATCCGCATCATAATCCAGGTAGTCAAGTACACATCCTAAGGGCTTTACCAACATGTAACTATAAGACAGTACAAAGAGACAAGTATACATGTTAAGATAAAGAGCAACCAGATAGCATACTATCATATCGAGCAAGAAAGCCATCTCTATATATGTCCAAGCATCCAATAAAATATACATCATCTGTACAATACTGGCCTCTAGGGCATACATACAACTAACAATCTCTCACTTGCACTAGGGCCAGCTGCTGTAGTATCGCATACCGAGCATCCCGAAGAGTTTCTCAAACTGTATCTGGGGAATGGCCTTCGTGAGTGGATCCGTTGTGTTATTCTTCGTGTCAACCTTCCTGACCTCGATCTCCCGGCGATCAACTATCTCCCGGATCAGGTGATACCGCCTCAGAATATGCCTTGATCGCTGATGGGACCTGGGTTCCTTGGCCAAAGCCACCGCTCCATTGTTATCGCAATACAAAGGTATTGGATTCTCAATGGATGGAACCACTCCAAGTTAAGTAATGAACTTCTTGATCCAGACAGCCTCTTTGGCAGCATCGTTGGCAGCGATGTATTCAGCCTCCATCGTCGAGTCTGCCACGGTTTCCTGCTTGGAACTCTTCCAGCTAACCGCCCCTCCGTAAAAGGTAAAGACAAATCCCGACTGCGACTTAGAGTCGTCCTTATCACTCTGGAAGCTCGAATCGGTAAAGGACTCCACTTGGAGTTCTCCGTTACCATACACCAAGAGCAACTCTTTAGTCCTTCGTAAGTACTTGAGAATGCTCTTCACAGCTGTCCAGTGACTCTCTCCAGGATCAGCTTGATACCTGCTCACTACACTTAGTGAGTATGCTACATCGGGTCTGGTACATAGCATCGCGTACATGATAGAGCCTACAGCCGAAGCATAGGGTATCCCTTGTTAGTGTATATGCCTTAGAGGCCATTACTGTATCATACTAGTTTGTATATTACTTAATGGAAGCTTGGGATATTCACCTTGTATATACAATCTTGCTCAAAATAGTAGTATGCTACTTGGTTTGTTTCTACTTCAATGTGTACATGTGTTTATTTTAGTATATCGCCTATGCACATTAGTGGAGCCCTTAGGATCTTTGCTTGATTATCAGCGTTGTGATGGCAGTCACACTAGTGGGGGCTAGGTAATCTATAAGCACATCCTTATGCAGGTCCCTAGTCGCAGGACTATCGAGACAGGGCATCGATACTCCGGAGTAGACTAGCGCATGCGCTTCTCATCCCAGAGTGGGAGATGGTCTGTCCCACAGCCATCAGTACGTCGTACTGGAGATAGTATGCGGGTGCTCGTTGGGTTACGAGTATACTGGACAGGACTCATTGGGAACTGACCGGTTGGTATTATACCTATCGTCAGTTATCAGTTCCCAGGTGACATGAGTACAGCTTAGTCCGCTGACTTGACACTATCACTTCGCCTCAAGTGTGTTCCCACTGTACTTTGATTACTACCCTACCACGGCTCAAAGGAGTCGTGCAAACAGGTAGTAGTTGGGTGCAGTCCCGAAGCACTTGGAGGCAGTAACGGTTAGACAGGATTCGTCTCTCCCGGTATTGGGGGTTGACATCGCGCTGTGTCTAGGAGAGCCATTACACGGGTAGTCCCTGGCCAGGGCAAGCGAGATATACTGGTAGGCTTCCAGTGCTATCTCATGGTGTATTGGGCTTCACTCCGACACGACTTGTACCGCTATTAGGGGACTGACGTTTACCGCCCCCTAGACCCGCCATGCGATGTATCAGACGAACAGACCGGACTGTACGGAGACTGTCACATTCAGGCTCAGTAGGAGTTCAGATGGGTTTCACCTCGTCAGTCTTCTTGTCGGCATCTACCTGGGGACCGTTACGCACAGCTAGTGCCGCTTGCGGTCTGTGGTTAAACCCACTGCCAGCGTATTGTCGAGTCTTTAGAGTCCCACACAGAAATCTATTCGCCTTTAGGCAAAAGAGTAGAGGTCGCATGGTTTTGCGACAGGTCGCATGGTTTTGCGACAGGGTTCGGTTACATCCGTGCACTTGTGCACGTTTAGTGTCCGGACAGTTAACACTAGCGGGCTTTGGTTTAAGCCAGATTCTAGTGTACGTTTTGGGATTGGTTTTATCCAGTATGTATTCGTGTTCCTCGGAACGCGGATGCGGGTGTGTATGCACAGTTGACGGAGAGACAAAGGCAAAGGATTCTCATTAGGGTTGTTGACCGTTGACTGTTGACTATTGACTTTTTGCTCAACCCTAATGAGAATATCATTTATGATTAACAATAATATTAATTAAGTATTGTGGTGACATGGTTGTTGAGGGGTTGACTTTGTTGACTTGTTGACTTTGTTGACCGGTTGACTAGGTTGGACTAGTTGACCATCATGATGACAATGGCTATCATTTCATAGCAAAGACTTTTCACTTGCTTGTTCTCTTGTGCAATATGAGTGCATGAAATGATATAGCCATTTTGACTTAAACCATTTACATAATACTTGATTACTATTTTTGTGATGATGGTTATGAATTATGAGAGCCAAGTGAGAAAAGTCTTTCTCATTCTATCATTTTCATTCTCTCTCTTGTTCTTGAGCTCTCATCTTCTTCCTCTTGCTCTCCCTCTCCTTAGTCTATGGTTCACTTGTCTCATGTGTTGAGAACCAAGAACCATAGAGAAAATCCCAACACACTCTTCTCTACTCAATCTAGTTCATAAGGTTTGGCAAACCAAGTGAACTAGTTTTCTTCAAAGACCAAAGAAGAAGCCAAAGGTAGAAGCTTTCAGGTGGATCGATCTTCGGCGCAAGGAGACGACGAGGTGAAACCGATCCGGACAACCATCGAGGCTTGAAGACGAAGGAGTCCAAGAAAGAAAGGTATAACCCCCTAACCGAGTAGTTAACAACTCCTAGTTAGGTTGCTAGTTAGATATTTAACAAAGATCCGGTTTTGAGTCCATGTTACCACCTCTAGAAAATTGTTTTTCACCAAATTCCGCATGCCCGAAAGTACCGGGAGAGGTAGCATGGTCTTACAGTGGTATCAGAGCCAGGTTAAACTCTATCTAACATCTTAGCATAGTAGCTAGAAATTCGATCGGAGAAAAAGTCCCGAAATAAACCCGAAAATTCAAAGTTGCTATCGATTTTTAAAGTTCTGTAAAATTGATAAATTTCATCTTAAAAATCGGCTCAGGGTTTTTATTAAACACCCACGAAATTTGGTCCCACGAACCGGTCAAAGCGCCGCGGAAACGCGGCGGGAGCACGCTCCCGCCGCGGTTCCGCGGCCGAGTTGACTCGGCCGATGTCCAAATTTTGTGCAGTGTTATTCTGGGGTTGTTTTGGGATTTTTGGAATATGTATTTTCTGCCCAGATTTTCCAGAACGAAAATTTTGTGTTTGGGGCCTGAAAATCCGTATTTTTGATCGAACTTCTAAAAGACTTAAGCTGACGGGTTTTTCTGTGATGTGATATTTGTATTGAACGTCTGCTAATCGCTATATGTCGATTAGTGGGGGTTATACAAATCTGTGATCTGTAATGTTATTGGAATGTGTATATGAATTCATTGGATTGTCGCGGGTGAATAGCCAGGGGGTTGTGAGACGAGAGTTTTCTTTTCTTTCAATTCATGTAAATTTGTAAATTGATGTAATAATTATTTGTATGGCCGCACAACCGGGTCGGGGTTGTAGCCGTCATTGTATAATTTCTTTTTACTGTTTTTGCTCCTAGGATAGACCCATGGAGGGGGTGCACAAACTACCGGGTATGCCGAAGTGCCGAGTGGCCTACTCACGGAGTTGAGGGAGGTTGCTTCGTTTCGGGTACTTGGAGGGTAGTTTGCCGCACCCGTAGGGGTCTTGGGTGGGGTATTGGCTATTCACCGCGACCGTGTAATCTGCTTTTCGTTACAGGCTCGTACGAATTGCGGGTTCCTAGTATATCCAATGTGTTCATCTGTGATCTGAAATGGCTATCATTGCAATATATCTATATATGATATTATTTAGGCGTTGCTTATGTTTTACAGCCGCGCTAGCCCAGCCCCCGCTCTGTCATTAGTTAAGTAATCTAACGGGTAATGACGGGGCCCCGTGGCGAATGCGAATGGCATAAGCGTACGTCATATTTTGGTTGTTTTCTGCAATGGTAGGATTAAATGATGGGACGCATTAAAAGAAATAATGCAAGAATATCACGCATTAAAAGAACTAATGCAAGAAAATAAACCAAGTTAAAATCGTTGGAACGCTTTCGGAAAACCACTCGGTTCTTTTCAAAACTAACTTTTAAATGCGGAGCTTGAGCCACTCCTTTTAAAAGCTATCTCGTTCCATCGATTATATCAAGTTCACTACATTCACGGTTTTGCCAAAACCATTCGTAGCCCTCCGTCGTTTCACATGAATAATCAATAGTATTCAAGCTGTGTATATTGGCCAAAGTCAAGGCATAGTGATTGGTAGCTATTGGGTATTCATGTGTAGCATAGATAGATGCGTTGGTTTGGGACAGTCGTACTGCCATTTTGGCAAAAGTCAAGGGTAGGTACGGATGGATCCAAATTAACCTGGAGAATGATGGGTAGAACTTGACATGTGACTTATGATATTTTGGCCAAAGTCAAGGTCATAAGAGCATGGGGCAAAAATCCACATCGGGAGTTTCAAAAGAACTGAAACTTGCTAGTGTTGCATACCATTTGGAGTGTGATGATTCTGGTAGGATTCCTTCAGTCTCGTCACACGATGATATTTGGATCCCGATCCTACTGTGAGTATATGCTACTCCTCGGGAAATTTCTCACTTAACGATCAATGCTATAAACCAAGTAGGTGCCTAGAAAGGTGTTAGCGGGGCTACGGCCCCAGGGAAAAGAGGTTATTTAATTAAGGAACTTCGCGAAAGCGTTGGAAAACCTCCCTCGAAGTACCGACACTGGCCTGGCTGAACGGTTAAGCAAGTATTGTACGGTGAGATTGATCCTGACTAATTCTTCCTTTTTGGTTTGAGGAGGGATTCAAGAAACAGTGGGAGCCATCCTGTTTAGACAAACTAAAAACCATTCTAAACTTGCAAGAGCATCATGCTGAGTGTTTCTTCTCTCTCCTAATTGCAGCGACCAATCGACATGACTGGACTTAAGTTACTCCTAGATAAAAACATACTGACAGGGCCAAACTACAAAGATTGGCTCAGGAATGTCAAGATGGCAATCACTTACGACAAGCTGGGGTATCTTCTTACCACCAAAGCTCCCCCTGTCCCAGGTCCCAAAACCAGCGTCGCGGATAAGGAAATCCGTAAGACCTGGGAACTAGATTGCGCGAAGGCCAAGTGCCTCGTGCTTGCCTCTATAGACAACGAACATCAGAGGAGGCACGAGAATATGGACCTCGAATCCATATTTCTCCATACAAAAGAACTGTATGGAGAGCAGTCTCGTATCGCAAGATACGAAGTGTCGAAGAAGTTATTTTCGGCAAGGTTGGCCGTCGGATCATCGGTAGAGGAACACGTGCTTAAGATGATTGGCTACATAGAAGATCTCGCGGACCTTGGGACCACGTTGGAGAATGAGCTCTATACGGACTTGATTCTCCAGTCCCTTCCTTCCACTTATGTCCAGTTTATCCTGAACTTCAACTTACAAGAAAAGGAAGTTGAACTTTCAGAACTCCTCAACATGCTGAGGAGCGTAGAGGGCACCCTACAGAAAGGTAGGGAAACATCCACTTTGTTTGTAGGAGGATCTTCCTCTTCTAAGTCCAAGGCGAAAGCCAAGGGAAAGAAGAAGAAAGCCCCCGCCAAACCAAGGGGCGGTGTTAGTAAAGTGGATACGAAGGGAAAGGCAAAAGCAACAAAGAAAGTGGGAAAGCTTGTGGATAAGGAAGACTGCTTCTATTGTCATAAGAAGGGACACTGGAAAAATGATTGCAGGGCTTGGAAGACCAGAACACAGGATGGTTGCGGCTTCAGCTTCAGGTGTGTATGTTATTGAAAACTGTCTTTCAATAAACTCTACTTCCTGGGTATTGGATACCGGATCAGGATCTCATATCTGTAATTCTTTGCAGGCGTTGAGAAACCGTAGGGTTTTGAAGGCAGGTGACATGACCCTCAAAGTTGCGAACGGAGCTAGCATGGATGCTAAGGCCGTGGGGGACTATCACCTGGGAATGTCAGATGGACATGTTTTGGTTTTGCGTAATTGCTTTTTTGTACCCAACGCAACTTGTAATATCATTTCTGTATCTTTGGTTTCTAAAGAAGGTTATGAATTTGTGTTTGTAAGCAATGTTGTAAACATTCACCTTAATCAAGTTCTGATTGGGTCAGGTACATTGAGCAATGGTATATACGTATTAAACCAATCACAGATTTTCAATGTCCAGAAAACACACAAAAGAAAGTCTCCGGAAATCAATCAGACTTTCTTATGGCATTGTAGACTGGGTCACATCAATGAGAGAAGGTTGACGAAGTTACATACAGAAGGATATTTGAATCCGTTCGAATATCAATCGTATGCCACTTGTCAATCCTGTCTCAAAGGAAAGATGACAAAGACTCCGTTCACTGGACACGGAGTAAGAGCGAGCGAGCTCTTGGGACTCGTACACAGCGACGTGTGCGGTCCAATGTCTACACATGCGCGAAGCGGTTATTCTTACTTCATTACTTTTACGGATGACTTTTCAAGGTACGGTTATGTCTTCTTAATGAAACATAAGTCCGAAGCCTTTGGAAAATTCCAGGAATATAATAATGAAGTAGAAAAACAAACCGGCAAAAGTATCAAGATTCTAAGATCGGATCGAGGTGGAGAATACTTAAGTGCCGAGTTCCTGGACTATTTAAAAGAGAACGGAATTCTCTCTCAGCTTACTCCTCCATACACTCCGCAACATAACGGTGTATCGGAGAGACGGAACCGAGCCCTATTGGATATGGTACGGTCCATGATGAGTAACGCTGAGTTACTGCGATCATTCTGGGGGTATGCGCTAGAATCAGCTGCATACCTTTTGAACCGAGTTCCCACTAAGACTGTGCCTACTACACCATATGAGATGTGGTGTGGGAAGAGACCCTATCTTAATCACATTAAGACATGGGGAAGTCCAGCTTTTGTCAAAAAGCAGCATGCGGACAAGCTCGAGGCAAGCTCAGTACAGTGCAAGTTCGTGAGATATCCAAAGAACTCCAAGGGATATTTCTTCTATTGCGAAGAGGAACAAAAGGTTTTTGTTTCTCGTCATGCTCATTTTCTAAAACACCAGTTCTTAGAAAAGGAAATTAGTGGGAGCGCAGTAGAACTGGAAGAAATTTCAGAACCACGAGCTATTACTGAAAGCTTAGTGGAACCAGAGGGTTCAAAAGAACAGGACATTCCTACGCCACTCCGCAGGAGTAGTAGGCAGTCTCATCCGCCCGAGAGATACTACGGTTTTCTCATAGACGGGGATAGAGAGGATTGCATCATAGATTATGATGAGCCTACTAGCTTCCAGCAGGACGTTCAGAGCATTGACTCGGTAAAATGGCTGGATGCAATGCGGACCGAAATGGAGTCCATGTACACCAACAAAGTATGGACGTTGGACATTGCTCCAGACGGGGTAAAACCCGTAGGATGCAAGTGGATCTTCAAAAGGAAGATTGGTGTAGATGGACAGGTTGAGACCTATAAAGCTAGACTTGTTGCAAAGGGTTTTCGTCAAAGACCTGGCTTGGACTATGACGAAACCTTTTCTCCAGTAGCTATGTTGAAATCCATTCGGATCCTTCTTGCCATTGCTGCCTTCCACGATTATGAGATCTGGCAAATGGACGTAAAGACCGCTTTTCTAAATGGAAATTTAGAGGAGTGTGTCTATATGGACTAGCCAGAAGGTTTCATTCAGAGTTGGAGCAGCGGAAAGGTGTGCAAGTTGCTTAAGTCCATCTATGGACTAAAGCAGGCATCGCGGAGTTGGAATATCTGTTTTGATGAGACGGTCAAGGAATTTGGCTTTATCAAAAATCCAGATGAACCATGCATCTATAGTAGATTTGTAGCGAGAACTGTAGTATTCCTCGTTTTATACGTGGATGACATTCTCTTAATAGGAAATGACATTCCTATGCTACAATCTGTCAAGGGGTTCTTGTCGCACAGGTTCTCCATGAAAGACCTGGGTGATGCCTCATACATCCTGGGTATCCGGATCCATCGTGATAGATCCAAGAGGATATTAGGACTTTCACAGTCCAGGTACATCGACACCATACTGAAGAGATTCAGTATGGAAGATTCCAAGCGCGGTAACCTACCGGCTTGTCACGGGATCACCCTCTCTAAAAAGATGTCTCCCAAGACTGATTTGGAGAGGGATCGCATGTCTATTATACCCTACGCTTCTGCGGTAGGCTCTATAATGTATGCGATGTTGTGTACCAGACCGGATGTAGCTTATGCACTGAGTGTGGTAAGCCGGTATCAGTCAAACCCTGGGGAGAAACACTGGATAGCGGTAAAGAACATTCTCAAGTACCTGAGAAGGACTAAGGAGATGTTCTTGGTGTATGGCGGAAAAGACCTCCAGATCGAGGCCTTCGCTGACTCCAGCTTCCAGAGTGACAAGGATGATTCCAAGTCCATGTCGGGTTTTCTCTTTACCCTCAATGGAGGGGCGGTGTGTTGGAAGAGTTCCAAACAGGAAACCGTTGCTGACTCGACTATGGAAGCGGAATACATCGCTGCATCTGATGCCGCAAAAGAAGCTGTCTGGATAAGGAAGTTCTTGAAAGAACTTCAGGTGGTTCCGTCCATTGTTGATCCAATACCTCTGTATTGCGACAACAACGGGGCTATAGCTTTAGCGAAGGAACCCAGGTCCCATCAGAGATCCAGACACATCTTGAGGCGGTATCACCTGATCAGGGAGATCGTGGATCGCCAGGAGATCGAGGTTCGGAGGGTTGCTTCAGAAGATAACACTGCAGATCCATTCACCAAGGCCTTGCCCCAGACTCAGTTCGAGTGGATGATCGAGATGATAGGTCTTCGATACGCCAGTACATAGCCTTAGTGCAAGTGGGAGATTGTTAGTGTATATGCCCTAGAGGCCATTACTGTATCATACTAGTTTGTATATTACTTAATGGAAGCTTGGGATATTCACCTTGTATATACAATCTTGCTCAAAATAGTAGTATGCTACTTGGTTTGTTTCTACTTCAATGTGTACATGTGTTTATTTTAGTATATCGCCTATGCACATTAGTGGAGCCCTTAGGATCTTTGCTTGATTATCAGCGTTGTGATGGCAGTCACACTAGTGGGGGCTAGGTAATCTATAAGCACATCCTTATGCAGGTCCCTAGTCGCAGGACTATCGAGACAGGGCATCGATACTCCGAAGTAGACTAGCGCATGCGCTTCTCATCCCAGAGTGGGAGATGGTCTGTCCCACAGCCATCAGTACGTCGTACTGGAGATAGTATGCGGGTGCTCGTTGGGTTACGAGTACACTGGACAGGACTCGTTGGGAACTGATCGGTTGGTATTATACCTATCGTCAGTTATCAGTTCCCAGGTGACATGAGTACAGCTTAGTCCGCTGACTTGACACTGTTACTTCGCCTCGAGTGTGTTCCCACTGTACTTTGATTAATACCCTACCACGGCTCAAAGGAGTCGTGCAAACAGGTAGTAGTTGGGTGCAGTCCCGAAGCACTTGGAGGCAGTGACGGTTAGACAGGATTCGTCTCTCCCGGTACTGGGGGTTGACATCGCGCTGTGTCTAGGAGAGCCATTACACGGGTAGTCCCTGGCCAGGGCAAGCGAGATATACTGGTAGGCTTCCAGTGCTATCTCAGGGTGTATTGGGCTTCACTCCGACACGACTTGTACCGCTATTAGGGGACTGACGTTTACCGCCCCCTTAGGCCCGCCATGCGATGTATCAGACGAACAGACCGGACTGTACGGAGACTGTCACATTCAGGCTCAGTAGGAGTTCAGATGGGTTTCACCTCGTCAGTCTTCTTATCGGCATCTACCTGGGGACCGTTACGCACAGCTAGTGCCGCTTGCGGTCTGTGGTTAAACCCACTGCCAGCGTAGTGTCGAGTCTTTAGAGTCCCACACAGAAAGTTATTCGCCTTTAGGCAAAAGAGTAGAGGTCGCATGGTTTTGCGACAGGTCGCATGGTTTTGCGACAGGGTTCGGTTACATCCGTGCACTTGTGCACGTTTAGTGTCCGGACAGTTAACACTAGCGGGCTTTGGTTTAAGCCAGATCCTAGTGTACGTTTTGGGATTGGTTTTATCCAGTATGTATTCGTGTTCCTCGGAACGCGGATGAGGGTGTGTATGCACAGCTGACGGAGAGACAGAGGCAGAGGATTCTCATTAGGGTTGTTGACCGTTGACTGTTGACTATTGACTTTTTGCTCAACCCTAATGAGAATATCATTTATGATTAACAATAATATTAATTAAGTATTGTGGTGACATGGTTGTTGAGGGGTTGACTTTGTTGACTTGTTGACTTTGTTAACCGGTTGACTTTGTTGACTTGTTGACTTTGTTGACCATCATGATGATAATGGCTATCATTTCATGGCAAAGACTTTTCGCTTGCTTGTTCTCTTGTGCAATATGAGTGCATGAAATGATATAGCCATTTTGACTTAAACCATTTACACAATACTTGATTACTATTTTTGTGATGATGGTTATGGATTATGAGAGCCAAGTGAGAAAAGTCTTTCTCATTCTATCATTTTCATTCTCTCTCTTGTTCTTGAGCTCTCATCTTCTTCCTCTTGCTCTCCCTCTCCTTAGTCTATGGTTCACTTGTCTCATGTGTTGAGAACCAAGAACCATAGAGAAAATCCCAACACACTCTTCTCTACTCACTCTAGTTCATATGGTTTGGCAAACCAAGTGAACTAGTTTTCTTCAAAGACCGAAGAAGAAGCCAAAGGTAGAAGCTTTCAGGTGGATCGATCTTCGGCGCAAGGAGACGACGGGGTGAAGCCGATCCGGACAACCATCGAGGCTTGAAGACGAAGGAGTCCAAGAAAGAAAGGTATAACCCCTTAACCTAGTAGTTAACAACTCCTAGTTAGGTTGTTAGTTAGATGTTTAACAAAGATCCGGTTTTGATTCCATGTTACCACCTCTAGAAAATTGTTTTTCACCAAATTCCGCATGCTCGAAAGTACCGGGAGAGGTAGCATGGACTTACATCCCTTGCATGCGAGCTCTCTCCAAATCAGTCTTGGGAGACATCTCTTTGGAGAGAGTGACTCCAGAGATCGTGGGTAAGTTTCCACGCTTGGATTCTTCCATACTAAACCTCTTTAGTATGGTTTCAATGTACCTGGATTGGGACAATCCTAATATCCGTTTGGATCTATCTCTATAGATCCTAATCCCCAATATGCACGAGGCATCACCAAGATCTTTCATTGAGAATCTTTGTGATAAGAAGAGCTTGACCGATTGCAGCATAGGAATGTCATTTCCTATCAGGAGTATGTCGTCTACGTACAATACGAGGAAGACAACCTTACTCCCTGCTACCTTCTTGTAGATACAAGGTTCATCTATGTTTTTGACGAAATCAAACTCTTTGATAACGACGTCAAAGCAGATGTTCCAACTCCGCGATGCTTGCTTTAATCCATAAATGGATTTAAGTAGCTTGCACATCTTCCCGCTGCTCCCACTATCTACGAAGCCCTCTGGCTGAGTCATGTACACGCACTCTTCTAAATCACCGTTTAGAAAGGCGGTCTTAACATCCATTTGCCAGATTTCGTAGTCATGATATGCAGCGATGGCAAGCATGATCCGGATGGATTTAAGCATAGCTACTGGAGAAAAGGTTTCGTCATAGTCCACACCTGGTCTTTGACGAAAACCCTTTGCAACAAGTCTAGCTTTGAAAGTCTCCACTTTCCCATCTACACCAAGTTTTTTCTTGAAGATCCACTTGCTCCCAATGGGTTTTACCCCTTCAGGAGCATCTTCCAAAGTCCATACTTTGTTGGTGTACATGGATTCCATCTCGGACCGCATTGCATCCAGCCATTTCACTGAGACCCCACTCGTGATGGCCGGCTCGAAGCTAGTTGGGTCATCATCAACCATGATGCAATCCTCGCTTCCACCATCAATGAGAAAACCTTAGTATCTCTCAGGTGGATGAGAAACCCTACTAGATCGGCGGAAAGGCTGGGGTTCGTCGGGTACTACAGCATTCTCTGGTTCTACCAAGTCTTCTGTTATAGTTTGTGTCGCTGGAACCTCTTCCAGTTCTACCTCAATGCCACTATTCTGTTTCGTAAGAAAACATTTTTCTAAGAAAGTGACATGTCGAGAAACAAACACCTTTTGTTCCTCGGGGTGGTAGAAGATATACCCTTGTGAATTTTTGGGATATCCTATAAACTTACATAAGACAGATCTTGCCTCGAGTTTGTCCGGATTTTGTCGTTTGACATAGGCTGGACAACCCTGTAAGTCCATACTACCTCTCCCGGTACTTTCGGGCATGCGGAATTTGGAGAAAAACAATTTTCTAGAGGTGGTAACATGGACTCAAAACCGGATCTTTGTTAAACATCTAACTAACAACCTAACTAGGAGTTGTTAACTACTCGGTTAGGGGGTTTATACCTTTCTTATCTCGAACTCCTTCGTCTTCAAGCCTCGATGGTTGTCCGAATCGGCTTCTCCCCGTCGTCTCCTTGCGCCGAAGATAGATCCACCTGAAAGCTTCTACCTTTGGCTCCTTCTTCGAACTTTGAAGAAACTAGTTCACTCGGTTTGCCAAACCTTGTGAACTAGAGTGAGTAGAGAAGAGTTTGTTTGGGATTTTATCTATGGTTCTTGGTTCTCAACTCATGAGACAAGTGAACCATAGACTCAAGAGAGGGAGAGCAAGAGGAGGAAGATGAGAGCTCAAGAACAAGAGAGAGAATGAGAATCAAAGAATGAGAGAAGACTTTTCTCATTTGGCTCTCATAATCCATAACCATCATAACACATCATAGCAATCAAGTATTATGTGATGGTTTAAGCAACAATAGCCATATCATTTCATGCACTCATTTTGCACAAGAGAGCAAGCAAGCAAAAATCTTTGCCATGAAATGATAGCTATTGTTATCATGATGGTCAACTAGTCAAGCCTAGTCAACCGGTCAACAAAGTCAACAAGTCAACAAAGTCAACCCCTCAACAACCATGTTACCATAATACTTAATTAATATAATTGTTAATCATATATCATATTCTCATTACGGTTGAGCAAAAAGTCAATAGTCAACGGTCAACGGTCAACAATTCTAATGAGAATCCTCTGCCTCTATCTCTCCGTCAACTGTGCATACACACCCGCATCCGCGTTCCGAGGAACACGGATGCATACTGGATAAAACCAATCCCAAAAGGTACACTAGGATCTGGCTTAAACCAAAGCCCGCTAGTGTAAACTGTCCGGACACTGTACGTGCACAAGTGCACGGATGTGACCGAACCCTGTCGCAAAACCATGCGACCTCTACTCTTTTGCCTAAAGGCGAATAGCTTTCTGTGTGGGACTCTAAAGACTCGACACTACGCTGGCAGTGGGTTTAACCACAGACCGCAAGTGGTACTAGCTGTGCGTAACGGTCCCCAGGTAGATGCCGACAAGAAGACTGACGAGGTGAAACCCATCTGAACTCCTACTTAGCCTGAATGTGACAATCTCCGTACAGTCCGGTCTGTTCGTCTGATACATCGCATGGCGGGCCTAGGGGGGCGGTAAAACGTCAATTCCCTAATAGCGGTACAAGTCATGTCGGAGTGAAGCCCAATACATCCTGAAATAACATTGGAAGCCTACCAGTATATCTCGCTTGCCCTGGCCAGGGACTACTCGTGTAATGGCTCTCCTAGACACAGCGCGATGTCAACCCCCAATACCGGGAGAGACGAATCCTGTCTAACCGTCACTGCCTCCAAGTGCTTCGGGACTGCACCCAACTACTACCTGTTTGCACGACTCCTTTGAGCCGTGGTAGGGTAGTAACCAAAGTACAGTGGGAACACACTCGAGGCGAAGTGACAGCGTCAAGTCAGCGGACTAAGCTGTACTCATGTCACCTGGGAACTGATAACTGACGATAGGTATAATACCAACCGGTCAGTTCCTGACGAGTCCTGTCCAGTGTACTCGTAACCCAACGAGCACCCGCATACTATCTCCAGTACGACGTACTGATGGCTGTGGGACAGACCATCTCCCATTCTGGGATGAGAAGCGCATGCGCTAGTCTACTCCGGAGTATCGATGCCCTGTCTCGATAGTCCTGCGACTAGGGACCTGCATAAGGATGTGCTTATAGATTACCCAGCCCCCACTAGTGTGACTGCCATCACAACGCTGGTAATCAAGCAAAGATCCTAAGGGCTCCACTAATATGTATAGGTGATATACTAAAATAAACACATGTACACATTGAAGCAGAAACAAACCAAGTAGCATACTACTATTTTGAGCAAGATTGTCAATACAAGGTGAATATCCCAAGCTTCCATTAAGTAATATACATACTAGTATGATACAGTAATGGCCTCTAGGGCATATACACTAACAAACCCAATATCTTAACATAGTTAAGACATGGTCTCTTCCCTTTCCATATCTCATATGGAGTGGTAGGCACAGATTTGGTGGGGACCATATTCGGTAGATGTATGGTTGTCTCTAGCGCATACCCCCAGAAGGAAATAGGTAACTCAGCTGTGCTCATCATAGAGCGCACCATATCTAATAGGGTGCGGTTCCTCCGTTCTGATACACCGTTGTGCTGTGGTGTATATGGAGGGGTTAGCTGAGAGAGAATCCCATTCTCTTTTAGGAAGTCCAGGAATTCATTGCTCAAGTATTCACCTCCTCGATCAGATCGTAGGATTTTAATACTTTTGCCCGTTTGGTTCTCTACTTCGTGCTTATATCCTCTGAATTTCTCAAAAGCTTCAGACTTGTGTTTTATCAGGAACACATGTCCGTATCTAGAGAAATCGTCAGTGAATGTAATGAAGTAGGAAGAACCGTTCCTGGTATGTGTAGACATGGGACCGCATACATCACTATGTATCAGCCCTAAGAGTTCCGTAACTTTCTCCGTGTCCACTAAACGGAGCTTTGGTCATTTTTTCTTTGAGACATAAATGACAAGTGTCATAAGATGATAATTCAAACGGTTTCAAATATCCATCTTTATGTAACTTAGCTAGTCGTGTCGCATTGATATGACCAAGTCTACAATGCCACAAGAAAGATTCGTTCATTTCTGAACTCTTCCTCTTGTGTGTGTTTTGTAAATTGAGGATTGTATTTTGATAGAGAACGAATATGCCATTATGTAACGAGCCTGATGCAATCAACTTTTGATCTAGGAAGATGTTCATAACATTATCCTGTACTACAAAATTATATCCTTCCTTACTTAGTAAAGAAACTGATATAATGTTGCACATCATGTTCGGTATATAATAGCACTCATTCAGAACCAGTGTATTACGACTTGGTAATACAAGGTGATATTCGCCAACTGCTTTGGCTGCAATACTTGCACCATTCCCTACTTGAACGGAATGATCACCTTTTCCCAGTTCTCTACCTTTCCTAGCCCATGTAACTGTTTACATATGTGGGATCCTGATCCGGTATCTAATACCCAGGACGTAGGGTGAACTGAAAAACAGTTCTCAATGACAAACACACCCGAAGAAGGTGCATCAACATGCATGTTCTCCGTTTGGGCGGCGTGAGAATCCAGATATTTCCCTGTTTCCTGTTCAGTCTTATAACACTTATAAGATAGAACGGGTCCAACGTTCCCCTGCATAGTATAACATGCGGGTTCGGTCAATACATACATATTATTATCTTGATTAAGGCATGACATGGTCGCTACCTGGAGAGAGAGAGAAGAAAACACTTTAGCGTATGCTCTTGTAAGATCAGATTGGTTATTATTTTATCTAATCAGGATGGCTCCCACTGTTTTTATCAAGTCTTCCTTCAAACCCTAAAAGGAAAGACTAGCTGGGATTAATTACACCTTACAACTTCGCCAATCTTTCAGCCAGGCCAGTGTCGGTACTTTGAGGGAGGTTCCCCGTGCTTTCGCACGGACCTAATTAAAGTAAACCTCGTTTTCTCAGAGGCGTAACCCCATTGACACCTTTATAGACACCTACTTGATCGGCTAATTGTCCTGTGTAAAACTCTCCCAGGAGTAACAATTACTCGCAGTGGGTATCAGGATCCAACTATCTCATAGAAAGTATGCAATCTCATTGCAAATTTCAACTCTTGAAATTCCCGATAATGCTTTTGCCCCTAATGTACTATGACCTTGACGAATGCCAAACAACCCATAGTGCGCTAGTCAAGTTCAACCCGTACATTTCTTGATTGAATTAAACCCACTCACACGACCCTTGACGAATGCCAAACAACGCCGTACGAATACCCTAATCCAATCGCATCATATGCTACAGATAAATAGTAAATAGCTACCGTACACTACGCCTTGACGAATGCCAAACAACCGTAGCACGAATACTAAGTAATATCTATCTGAAATGTCGGAGGGCTACACAGGTTTTTTAGAAAAACCATGAGCGTAATGAACTTGATATCGTTGTAGAATCGAGTAAATTTTGAAATGGAGTGATTTTGAAGCTTTCATTAGTTTTGCTAAAGAGGTCACTCCCGGTGAAAGGATCTCGGCTCTTTCCTCATCGAATAAGATGCGGGATATATCATATATATCACTATGCAAAGCAAAACTCCAAAAGCAATCAAAAGTCAAACCGAGTGTTGTAGCATCTTCCAGTTTTGCTAAAGAGGTCACTCCCGGTGAAGGGATCTCGGCTTTTTCCTCATCGAATAAGGTGCGGGATATATCATATATATCGCTATGCAAAGCAAAACTGTAGCTGCCCTTTTATTTGAAAATTTGATTCTACAACATCTTTTTAGGTTTCTTTTCTTTCATTAATCACATTAATGAAGTCCCATCATTTAAGTCACCTAAACATCACAGATAAATACGACGTACACTTATGCCATCCGCATTCGCCTCGATGTCCCCTCGTGCACCGTTAGGTTAGGTAACTAACGACAGAGCAGGGCAGGGCTAGTGCGGGTGTAAAACATAAGTAACGTCTATATAATATATCATATATACTATATACTGTATCCATCACAACATATCAAATGATCACATCACAGATATCGCAGCAGAAACATAGATATAATGTGGGATATCCTAGGATGTCCGTATTTAGTATTTAGCCAACAATAGAAAATACGGATTCCACAGTCGCGATGAATAGCAAAGCCCACACCCTGGACCCCTACGAGAGCGACAAGCAACCCTACCAATTCTGGAGTTTAGGAGACCCGGTCTCGACTCCTCGAGTTGGCCTCCCACTGAACCCCAGAACCCGGTCACCTATGCTCCCCTCCTTGGGTCCATCCTAATGCGGAAAAGTAAATAATATACAACACTGGTGGCATCGACCTCAACCCGGAAGTGCCCCAAATAAAAGAATATTACAATACATTTGAATTTACATGAATGAAAATATAAAACTCTCATCTCACATAAAACCCCCCGGCTATTCAATTGCGAGAATCCTGCACATCATATCTCAGCAACACATAATATCATATATCATCAACGTAAGTAAGTATGCGTACCCCAATTGTCGTTGATGTATAGCAACGAAACCGACGATATCGACATACTACACTTACGGTCACAGAAAAAAAAAGTGTAAAACTGCAATATCTGGAATCCACATTCTCTTTAGACATCGTAAATGCGAAATATCACATACTTCGTATTTCATGTCTAGTAATATGAATTCCACACATTGCATCACATTCCAGATAATTAGACAGTATTAAAGTTTTTCGAACAAATGATCAAATACCCAAGATTCCCTAAAGCTCAACACTTGAGCGGAGTTCAAAAAGCCGGAGTGTGACACGGTAGTAGCGGTCCAGCTGTAGAAGGGTCAAGCCAACGCCTCACATGTGGCACGCCGTACTGCCCCAAACCCTAAGGTTCAAAGGGCAGTTCAAGACGGTCACATAATCGAGTTAAGGTTTGTTGTCTTCTAGAGGGTCCACCACAAAACTTGCACGTATCTCCAAAAGATTTAAACCTCGTGAAAAGTGAGCAAATGATACTCGTTCGAACAATTCAACACTTTCTAATTTACCCGGAAGAAACACGAAATCAAAATTCCGAACGAATCACCGACTCTAAAACAATCTCCAGAACATACAGTACTAAATTCAGATTAAAAATATCCAAAAATATATACAAGCAGTTCTAAGCATTACTGTAAAATTTTCATGCATTAACTCATAATTACGGCCGCGGAACCGCGGCCCAAGCAGGCTCTGGCCGCGGTTCCGCGGTGAAAGTAACTCTTCACTGCATTGAATTTTACAGTACTGCTTATATTTACCTGCTGAATTTTTTACATATTTTTAATATTTAAAAATCACAGATTTTGAAAAAAGTCCAGAGAGGGTCCCGAAATTCCGTATTTTGGTTCGATCGGAGTTTTTACTTCATAAAAGTGTCGCCTAATGTTCTAGGTCGGCTCTGATACCAATGTTGGGTTAACCTAGCACCTCATGAAGGGTTTGGAAGCATCACATGTACCAAAGATTAAATTTTTGGGGTGCTAAGTAAACGTACAAAGAATCGTTCCTAGAAAAATTAGGGTTTCAAAAATAACACATCATCACAAGTAAGAAAAGCTAGGGTTTTGAGAGTACAACCTTTGTAGCTCCCTACGCTAGACTCCTCGACTACTTGGGGTTTGGAAAAGGTCCGCTTGAGGTCTTCTAACGTCCACGACGATCCACCCGAAGCTCCTTTGTCCAAGCTTGCAACTTCACTTTATCAAGAGAATGAAATGAAGCTAACACTCTAAACAAGTGGGCAAGACTTGTGTAGAATGATGTTGTGGTGGGTTTTCTCACTTCAAAATCCTATCTTGTTGAGTATTTTGCTCACTTGAAAAGTCTAGAGAGCAAAAGAGGAAGGAGGAAGAAGATGATGGCTTTTCTTTGAACAAGAGTAAAAGATTAACCCTTGAAAAGAAAATGAAAATATATGTATATATATTTATCACTTCTCATCTCAAACCATGGTTAAATCATATAGATATTATTTCACTTGAGTTAAAACATAAAAGAAAATATTAACTCACGGTTAGAAGGTAGGTGAGCATGGTTAGGTCAAGAAGAGTGTACAACTCATCCATGAATTATCCTTTTCTTTTTCCTTTGTTTTAAAACAAATGAAATAATAACACATGTAAATAAAATCATGGTGTGAGTCTTATATTGCCACCATTTTCCATGTATATGCAACCATGAAGGATGACGTATGTATGTATGTGTGTGTGCACATTCATATGTGCATGAATCTAGAAAGAATGCATACATGCATGCATACATCCAAAAATACAAGAAAGGATTTCTAGTGAGAATCTAATGGTTAAATGATAAATCAACACTTGATTTCTCAATCCGGCCATATCACATATGACCCTAACCAAAAGCAAGCCGCCCGATTAATATACGGTATCTCATACTCGCATATTAACCGGGCCCATGCACATATCGCATACGCGCTCCACAACGTTTCACCTGGACTAGGTAACTCCTTTGTGGGACTCTAAGACTCGTCAATACGCCGGCAGTGGGTGATGATCATATCAAGCACTCCCAAGCCGCAAGCGGTCAGCTAAACGTAACGGCCACCTGGGTATTGAGCGATCAGAAGAAAACAAGCGAACCTGCTACAACTCCCGTTGAGCCAACCGGCAACACTACCCGTGCAGTCCGGTCTCCTCGTCTGATATATCGCATATCAAGTCTAGGGGCGGTAAACGTCAGACCCCAATAACCGATAAATCGTGCCGATGTGAGGCCCATAACGGGTCGAGAAACTACTGGTAACACTTACCAGTAAATCTCTAATCAGCCCTGGCCAGGGACTTCCCTGTTACGGCCAATCGAGCACAGTGCAACATCAACCCCCAATACCGGGAGAGACGAAACCCCTCCTATCGCTCATTGCCTCCATGTGACTCGGGACTGTACCCAAAAACCACCGTTTTGCATGCCCTCATGGACGTGGTAAGGTGGAAATCAAAGCACAGTGGGAATCACACAAGACTCTATGACGATCTCGGGTCTACAGACTAACCTGCACAAGTGTCACCTGAGAACTGCCATCTGACGTGAGATATAATACCATCTGGGAGTTCTCGGCGAGTCCGTCCAGTGTACCCAGTCTCCACTGAGCATCCGTATACCATCTCTGATTTCAAACACCAATGGATATGGGATCATCCATCGCCCATCTCATGGATCGAGAAGCATATACGCTAGTCTACACTGGTATATCGATGCCCCGTCTCGATACACCCACGACTACGGACCTTGAAGGATGTACTTTTGGACTACCATATCCCCACTAGTATGATCCGCATCATAGTCCAGGTAGTCAAGTACACATCCTAAGGGCTTTACCAACATGTAACTATAAGACAATAAAAAAAACAAGTATACATGTTAAGATAAAGAGCAACCAGATAGCATACTATCATATCGAGCAAGAAAGTCATCTCTATATATGTCCAAGCATCCAATATAATATACATCATCTGTACAATACTGGCCTCTAGGGAATACATACAACTAACAACATTGACTAAGTCCACTTCTTTTGTTTCACTTAAAGATATTTATTAACCCAACCATTAACCACACACCATGGTTTATTCTCTACAATGGTTAGTGTATGTGATATACTCACCATGGTTGCATTTCTAACCTTAGGCTCATTATTCATTCATCTTCTTCATCTTCATCTCTCTCAAGTTCTCTCTTTAGTTTTGAGGAGATAAAGAAAATAGTGAGAAATTAAATTCTAAAGTGAGAAAAATTCCTTCTTCATCATCCTCTTCTATACTAGCCTATTAGGGTGTTAGCTTCACTAATTTCATATTAGTGAAGTGATAGCTTGAGTCCGTGTTTTCTCGACGTAGATCATCATAGACTATGAAGACTTCTAGTAAGCATGCATCATACATCTTGTGGAGCCTCTCAAAAGTCCGAAAGTTCATTGATCGCAACGAAGAGACCAAAACAAGGTGCTATATAAGTGAAGGAACGAACTACAAAGGTTGTAATCCCTACTCACTTAGTTGTAAAGTTGTTTACATTTGGTTATCGTATTATTCTCTAGTTAAAGATTCTAGGTTAGGGTTCTTTTAGTATGGCAAAATTTTAATTTGGCATGGACGATACCACCCGAAACCTTGTTGTCGTGCTTAGGAACCCTACATAGCGGATTTCGGATGGATCATCTTCGGCACGAAAGTCATCAAAAGGAAGTTCGTTCAACCTTCAAGTGGAGCCTAGTGGAGTCGCGTGGACTACAACTTGGAGCTTTAGAAGAGAAGGATACGGTCTACAAAGGTTGAGCCATCCATCTCTTAGTATAGTTTGTTATATCATAGTTAAACCCTAATCATCTAGTTAAAGATCTTAGTTAGTGTAGTTAGCACCCCGAAATTTTTTTAATTGGCATACTTGATGCTAGTAAAACCCAGTGGTGGTGCTATCGTACACTTTCATGGTATCAGAGCCAATGCTAGAAGATTAGAAGATGTTAGTAGAAACACGAAACCGAAACAACTCCGAAAACTGAAACCTTGAAACCAAGTTTCTGTCGATTTCAAAATGATCTCTGAAAATTTTTTAAACAAGTACAGAATCTTACATTTAATGTGTATAGAACACTGGAGAAATTCGAGACCAAACCACCAAATTGCACCCGACGAAAACGGCAATATGGCCGGCGACGCCGGTCCCATTTCAAAATTTTAGGCTCGAATTGTTTTTTTGTTCTGTGATGTTGGGTTTAGGGTTTCATGGTTATGTTTGATTGGCCCAGGTTTTCATGTGATGTTAACAATTCTGTTAGGGCTAATCGGAGTGTATCGTAGTCGTGTTTTTAACATCGTTTCAGGTTTAAGTTTGATATGTGATACAGTAGTTGGAATCCACATTAAATTAGTTTTATGAAAACTAATTTGTTTGTAAATCTAACATGTTAGTCTCTTTTGATCGATTGCCATGAAGTTTCGATTCGGATCGAAACTCCGTCGCAATCGTGTATCCTACGCGAATACTCTCCATATAACTTTGCTAGGTAGCCACGCCCTATAGCTCCGACCAAGTGACTTTAGGAGAACCCCATTGCCAAAAGCACCACTCGGGTGCTCGCGGACACGGTGTTCCGCCTAAGTACACTTGGTCGACGGCATCAGGGGTGAGGCCATCTAGTAAAGTTCCCGACGAGTATTTGTCACGACCCACCCCCAAACACAGATGGTATTGTCCCCTCTAGCCGAAACCGCACGGTTTTTTCCCTTTGAATGAACCGGACTTTAGAAGGGGGTTACTTCCCAGTAGGTTTAGGGTTTCATGGTTATGTTTGATTGGCCCAGGTTTTCATGTGATGTTAACAATTCTGTTAGGGCTAATCGGAGTGTATCGAAGTCGTGTTTTTAACATCGTTTCGGGTTTAAGTTTGATATGTGATACAGTAGTTGGAATCCACATTAAATTAGTTTTGTGAAAAATAATTTGTTTCTAAATCTAACTTGATAGTCTCTTTTGATCGATTGCCATGAAGTTTCGATTCGGATCGAAACTCCGTCGCAATCGTGTATCCTACGCGAATACTCGCCATATAACTTTACTAGGTAGCCACGCCCTATAGCTCCGACCAAGTGACTTTAGGAGAACCCCGTTGCCAAAAGCATCCACTCGGGTGCTCGCGGCCACGGTGTTCCGCTTAAGTACACTTGATCGACGGCATCAGGGGTGAGGCCATCTACTAAAGTTCCCGACGAGTATTTGTCACGATCCACCCGTAAACACAAATGGTATTGTCCTCTCTAGCCGAAACCGCACGGTTTTGTCCTTTTGAATGAACCGGACTTTAGAAGGGGGTTACTTCCCAGTAGGTCACCCATCCCAGAATTTCCCTAGCTCAAGCACGCTTAATTACGGAGTTCTTCAAACTCTAGAGTTCTGATTCATCCAAAAGGCGCATCTGTTTTATAGAAGTGGTATCATTCCACTTATAGTTCTGATCGTGCCCTCTTTCGGCATAGAATTCGATATTCCCCATTGTTCTACAGTGGGTCCCCGTGTGTATCCGTATCGGTTACATCCCCACCTCGATACCTGATAACATCTCACTTCTCACGGGATAGGTGGTATTCATCCCCAACTCCACCTGGGGTATTACATCCCCCCCCCCCACTTAGAACAATGGTTCGTCCTCGAACCACAGACCTACTTTTGAGGGACCGACTATGATACCATATTTGTCACAGCCCACCCTCAAAAACAAATGGTATTGTCCGCTCTGGCCGAAACCGTACGGTTTTGTCCCTTTGAATGAACCGGACTTAAGATGGGGGCTACTTCCCAGTAGGTCACCCATCCCAGAATTTTCCTAGCTCAAGCACGCTTAACTACGGAGTTCTTCAAACTTCAAAGTTCTGATTCATCCAAAAGGAGCCTCTGTGTTATAGGAGTGGTATCATTCCATTTATAGTTCTGATCGTGCCCTCTTTCGGAATAGAATTCGATACTCCCTATTGTTCTATAGTGGGTCCCCGTGTGTATCTGTATCGGTTACATCCCCACCTCGATACCGGATAACATCTCACTTCTCATGGGGTAGGTGGTATTCATCCCCAACTCCACCTGGGGTATTACAGTATTCGATCGAGTAGTCGGGAACCTTGTTGAATTACCCGACTAAGTTATTGAATAGTGTTTTCGATATGAGACTAAAATGCAAGGTTTATAGGTTAGGCAAGAAATTCGGCATATTCCGGGTTTATGATGTCTAAGGAAATGCGGATTCTAATTATTGTAGTTTTTCATTTCTTTTCTGCGACCGTAAGTGTAATATGTAGGGTATCCCAAATCTCGTTACTATATATCAACGGAATTTGGAATACACGTATTTATTTATGTTGATGACATGTGATGTTATGTGTTGCTGTGATATGTTATATTGGATCGTCGTGAATGAATAGTCGGGGGTTTTATGTGAGATTAGAGTTTTTCAAATTTCATTCATGTAAAATATGTATGTAATATTCTTTTATTAGGACACTTCCGGGTTGAGGAAGATGTTACCATTGATGTATATTATTTACTTTTCCGCATTATGATAGACCCAAGGCGGGGAGCAGAAGTAACCGGGTTCTGGAGTCTAGTGGGAGACCATTTCAAGGAGTCAAGACCGGGTCTCCTAACTCTAGAATTGACAGGGTTGCTTGCCGCTCTCGTAGGGGTCTAGGGATGTGGGTTTGGCTATTCATCACGACCGTGGAATCCGTGTTTTACATTATTGGTTTAATTTAAAACACGGACCTCCTAATATATCCAATATTTCATATGTTGACTTCTGCTGCTTGGTTCTGTGATGTGATCATATAACTGCATAAGACAAATGCTATATATATATATAATAAACGTTGCTTATGTTTTGCACCCGCTCTAGTCCATCCCCCGCTCTGCCGTTAGTTAAGTAACCTAACGGTGCATGACGGGGCCCTGTGGCGAATGCGGATGGTATAAGCGTATGTTCTATTTTCGTTTCATTTTCTGTGATGTTTAGGAAACATTAAATGATGGGACTTCATTAATGAAATTAATGAAAAGAAAAGAAACCTAAAAATGTTGTAAAATCAAAAGTTTTTTTAAAAGGTAGAGCTAGTTCTTGCTTTGCATAGTGATATTCCTTGATGAATATCCAGCACCTCATTCGATGAGAAAAGAGCCGAGATCCCTTCACCGGGAGTGACCTTTTTAGCAAAACTAACAAATGCTACAACCCACTCGGTTTATCATCGTAGCTTCTGTAGTTCTTACTTTACATAGTGGTATTCCTTGATAGATATCCAGCACCTCATTCGATGAAGAAAGAGCCGAGATCCCTTCACCGTGAGTGACCTCTTTAGCAAAAGCTAGTAAAAACTATTCGGTTTGTTTTTTAAAACTATTCGATTTTAAAAGCGGAGCTTAAACCACTCCTTTTCAAAATCACTAGATTCTACAACGATATCAAGTTCATTACGTTAAAGGTTTTCTTAAAAACCATCCGTAGCCCTCCGTCAATTCAGATAAGTACTATTTAGTATTCGTGCTGCGTTTGTTGGCTTCCGCCAATGCGTAGTGTTGTTGGGTTTACCTAGCACCTTACAAGGGTTTGTCTTGCATCAAACATGCTACAATGAAATTTTTGGGGTGCTAAGCAAACTAACCTCGGATCAAACTAGATATTTAGAGTAACAAAAATAATTTCACATACTAGATCTAGTGTTTAACACTAAGAGGATAGTATCACAACCTTTGTAGATCTCCTCCTTAGACTCCTTAGATCAACTCGGTGTTTTGACGGGTCCGCTTGAGTCCTTCGTTGTCCACGTCGATCCATCGCGGAGTATCTTGGCTTAAGCTCCTTGCTTCACTAGGACAAAGTAGAAGTGATACAAACAACCTAAACTAGTGTAGATTGGTGATGTGGGTTTAAATCTCACTTAAAAATCTTTTCTTTTTATCTCCTTCACTCACTTTAGAAGAGATAGTAAGCTTTGAGGAAGAAGAAAAAGGAAATGGCTATGCAAGCTCAAGATAATTATTATGCCAAAAATAAAATGAATAATGAATATATGAGAGAGTCACACCAACTCACAAACCATGGTTTAAAAATATCTAGATATTTTGTTGGTGAGTTAAAGAATGAATTAGATATTAAACTATGGTTTGAGTCATGGTTGACTCAAAGAAAAGTGTAGAAGAAAACCCACCATGATTTAATCCTAATTATCTTTAATCAATAATCAAAATATATAAATATCTAACCATGTGAGTCTTGCATAGCCAACTCCAATGTATCATCAACCATGACACATGTATGCATTCATGTGTGCATTTATATCAACATATGTACATACATACATTCATGCATACAATATATAAAGAAAAGGTTATAAGTAAAATAGCTAATGGTCATTAATATTAAATCAACAATTGATTTAATAAACTGGTCATATCACATACAACCCGACCAATAGAAAATGGCAGATTATAATGTGGTATCATGTACACGCATTTAATCAAGCACCCGCACATATCACCATATGCACCCCACATCGTTTCGCCTAAGCTAGGTAACCCCTTTGTGGGACTCTAAGACTCGTCAATACGCCAGCAGTAGGTAATGATCATATCAAACACCGACAAGCTGCAAGCGGTCAGCTAAACGTAATGGCCACTCGGGTATTGAGCGAGCAGAAGAAAAACAAGCGAACCTGCCAAAACTCCTGTCGAGCCAACCGGCAACACTGTCTCTTCATCAGATATGCTGCATATCGAGTCTAGGGATGGCATCGTCGACCCCAATAATTCAATAAGTCATGCCGATGTATGGCCTATAACAAATCGAGAAACTACTGATAACACTTATCAGTAAATCTCATCAGCCCTGGCTAGGGACTTGCTGATATAGCCAATCGAGCACAGCGCAACATCAACCCCCAATACCGGGAGAGACGAAACCTCTCTTATCGCTCATGCCTCCATGTGTCTCCGAGCTATACCCAAAATCCACCTGTTTGCACGACTCAGTAGAGCCGTGGTATGGTGGAAATCAAAGCACAGTGGGAGAACACATAAGACTCTATGACGATCTTAGATCTACAGACTAACATGTACCAGTGTCACCTGAGAACTGCTATCCGACGATAGATATAATACCACATAGGAGTTCTCAGCAAGTCCGTCCAGTGTACCCAATCTCCACTGAGCACCCGTATACAATCTTGGTGTCAAACACCAATGGATATGGGATCATCCATCGCCCATCACATGGGTCAAGAATCGTATACGCTAGTCTACTCTGGAATATTGATGCCCCGTCTCGATACACCCATGACTAGAGACATTTCAGGATATGCTTATAAACTACACACGTCCCACTAGTATGATCTGCATCATAATCACAGTAGTCAAGCAAATATCCTGAGGGCTTTATCAACATGTACCAAATGAATAAAAGCATGATCAAGTGAATATGTCAAGATAAAGAGTAATCAGATAGCATACTATCATGTCGAGCAAGAATATCCTCTGAATATATATACATGTAAAGATACATCCACTATCATATAATGGCCTCTAGAGCATACATATATCCAACAAATGTGTGATAGCTGATTAGTGATTATCTGCAGCATATGATGCGATTGGATTAGAGTAGTCGTGCGACTTTGTTGGCCTCCGTCAAGGGTCGTGCGGTGGGTTTAATTCAATCAAGAAATGAACGGGTTGAACTTGACTAGCGGCTTATGGTTTGTTGTCCTCCATCAAAGTCATAGGAAGCTAGGGGTAAAAACAATTATTGGAAATTTCAAGTGTTGAAATTTGCAATGAGATTGCATACCTTCTATATGATAGTTGGATCTCGATACCCACTGCGAGTAAGAGTTACTCCTGAAAGAGTTTTGCACTTCACAATTAGCTGATCAAGTAGGTGTCTAAGAAAGGTGTTAACGGGGTGATGCCCCTGCGGAAGCGAGGTTATTTAATTAGTTCCATACGAAAGCATGGGGAGACTCCCTCGGAGTACTAATACCTGCCTGGCCGAACGATTGGCGAACTTGTAGGGTGTAATTAATCCCGGCTAATCTTACCTTTTAAGGTTTGAAGGAAGATTTGATAAAAACAATGGGAGTCATCCTGATTAGATAAAATAATAACCAATCTAATCTTGTAAAGAGCGCACGCAAAGTGATTATCCTTCTCTCTCTCCTGGTAGCGACCAATGACATGCCTTAATCAAGATAATAATATGGATGTATTGACCGAACCTACTTTTTATACCGGGCTAAGGATCCGCTCTATCTTATGACTGTTATAAGTCTGAGCAAGGAATAGTAGAATACCCGGATTCCCACGCTACCCAAACGAAGAATAAGCATGTTGATGCATTGTCTTCGGATGTGTTCAAAACCAATAACTGTTTCTCAGTTTGCTCTACGTCCTGGGTATTGGATACCGGATCAGGATCCCACGTATATAATTTGTTACATGGGCTAAAGAGAGGTAAAGAACTTGGAAAAGGTGATATGTCCCTTAGAGAAGGGAATGGTGCAATTGGTGCAGCCAAAACAGTTAGCGAATATCACCTTGTCTTACCAAGTGGTAACACAATGATTCTGAGCGACTATTATTTCGTACCAAAAATATTATGAATGTTTTCCTAAATCAAGCATTGATTGGGTATGATACGTTATATAACGGCATATACGTTCTAAATCACAAAACAATTCTAAGTATACAGAACACATACAAGAGGAATAGTTCAGATATGAACGAAGCTTTCTTGTGGCATTGTAGATTAGGTCATATCAATGTGACAAGACTGGCTAAGTTGTATAAGGATGGATATTTGAATTCGTTCGAATTTACATCTTATGAAACTTCCCAGTCATGTCTCAAAGGCAAGATGACCAAATCTCCGTTTACTGGACACGGAGAAAGAGCTACTGAACCCTTGGGACTGATATATAGTGATGTATGTGGTCCTATATCTATATATGCCTGGAATGGTTCCTCATACTTTATTACATTCACCGATGATCTCTCAAGATACGGACATGTGTTCCTGTTGAAAAACAAATCTGAATCTTTTGAAAAATTCAAGGAATATAAGTGCGAAGTGAAGAACTAAATGGGTAAAAGTATTGAAATCCTTCGATCTGATCGGGGAAGAGAATACTTGAGCAAGGAATTCAGAACTACTTAAAATAGAATGGGATTCTCTCTCAGCTTACTCCTCCGTATACACCACAACACAATGGAGTTTCGAAGCGGAGGAATCGCACCCTATTAGATATGGTGCACTCTATGATGAGTAATACTGAGTTTCCTATTTCCTTCTGGGGTTATGCACTTAAGATAGCTACATACCTATTGAATAAAGTTCCGACCAAATTTGTGCCTACCACTCCATATAAGATATGGAATGGGAAGAGACCGTCTCAAACGAGTTAAGATATGGGGTTGTCCGGCCTATGTTAAAAAGAAAAATCCAGACAAGCTCGAGACAAGGTCAGTTCTGTGCAAGATTGTAGGATATCCCAAACATTTGCGAGGGTATATCTTCTACCATACCGAGGAACAAAAGGTGTTTGTTTCTCGACATGCCACCTTTTTAGAAGAGGAATTTCTTGTGAAAGAAATTAGTGGTAATGAGGTAGAACTGGAAGAAGTTCCAGCAACACAAACTATAACTAACGATTTGGTGGAACCGGAGGATTCAATAGTCCCCGACGAACCTGAGCCGCTCTGTAGATCTAGTAGGGTTCCTCATCCACCGGAGAGATACTAAGGTTTTCTCATAAACGGTAGGAGCGAGGATTGCATCATGGAAGATGATAACCCAACTAGTTTCGAGCAGGCCATCACAAGTGAAGACTCTGTGAAATGGCTGGATGCTATGCGATCTGAGATAGAATCCATGTATACTAACAAAGTATGGACTTTGAAAGTTGCTCCTGAAGGGGTAAAACCCATCCGGAGCAAGTGGATCTTGAGAAGATAATTGGTGTAGATGGAAAAATTGAGACTTTCAAAGCTAGACTTGTAGCAAAAGGTTTTCGTCAACGACCTGGTGTCGACTATGATGAAACCTATTCTCCGGTGGCTATGCTTAAGTCCATCAGGATCCTACTTGCCATTGCTGCATACCATGACTACGAAATCTGGCAGTTGGATGTCAAGACCACTCTTCTAAATGGTGGTTTAGAAGAGAGCGTGTATATGACACAGCCAGAAGGCTTCGTAGACGGTGGGAGCAGCGGAAGCGTGTGCAAGCTACTTAAATCAATCTATGGATTAAAGTAGATATCGCGGAGATAGAACATCTGTTTCGATGAAGCTGTCAAAGAGTTTGACTTCATCAAAAATATAGATGAACCATGTATATATAAGAAGGTTGTAGAGAGTAACGTTGTCTTCCTCGTATTGTACGTGGATGACATACTCTTGATAGGAAACGATGTTCCTATGCTACACTCGGTCAAGCTCTTCTTATCACACAAGTTCTCTATGATAGATCTAGGTGATGCCTCCTACATCTTAGGGATATAGATCTACAGAGATAGATATAGACGGATGTTAGGATTGTCCCAATTCAGATATATAGACACCATACTAAAGAGGTTTAGTATGGAAGATTCTAAGAGTGGTAATGTACCCGCTTGTTCAGGAATCACTCTCTCCAAAGAGATGTCTCCCAAGACTAATTTGGAGAGGGCTCGCATGCAAGGGATACCCAATACTTCGGCAGTCGGATCAATCATGCATGCGATATTATGTACCACACCGGATGTAGCTTACTCACTAGGTGAAGTGAGTAGGTATCAATCAGATCCTGAGGAGAAACACTGGACAGCTGTGAAGAATATTCTTAAGTACTTAAGAAGGACTAAAGAGATGTTCTTGGTGTATAGTGTAACATTTCAGAAAATATAAAATATTATTTTTGGAATTTAATATTAAAATAATATATTTCCCGAAAACTGCCCGATTTGCGAAATTGGGGTTTTCGAAAAAGGGTATAAATATATACCAATATTGTGAAATAATTGGAAATTAAAATGATTTATTCATTTAAACATATATTTATTGGATTTCGCATTTTTATATTTAATTATATGCAGTTTGGATAAAAACCCGATTAGTGCACTGCTAATCGCGATTAGGCCAAATCCGTGTTTCTACAGTTTTTCATGGCTAGTGCACCATGTCATGTTGCATTTTGGTTACATGTTGTTTTATTGTGTTGTTTTGGGGTATTTTATGGTTTGGTTTTAAAAGAAAAGAGAAAAGGTTAAAGAAATAATGATTGGAGAGAGAGTGTGTGAGAAATGAGTGAATGGGGGTGAGAATAAGAGAGGGGAGAGAGAGGGCAGCCACACCTATTTCATTTCCCCCATTATTTTCTTTCTTCATCTTCCTCAACTCATCTCCCTCCACCTCTACTCCAAGATCCATCTCCAAATATTCATCAAAACCCTAATCCCCTTTCATTAAAAATGACCCCCTCTTCATCCTCTACAAAATGGACCAAGCAAAGTTGGATTTTGATGACTTTGGGAAACTAGGGTTTTTCTTGAGTTGCCCAAGTGAGGTATAACTCTTTCCATTTAGTTAGTTTTTAGTTTCTTGCATTCTAGTTAGTTTAGAAGTGGTTTTGGTTTGGTTATTTTGAAGTTAGAAATCCCTAGAGAGGTTTGGGTGAAAGTGTGGATTTGGTGAACTCTAGTGGCTATTACAAGACCTAGAATTGAGTATAGAAACCAAGATACGAACTTTAGATTTGTCGATATTAGGTTTTTTGTGGATTTAGTGATGGTATATAGGAATCTGGGATAATGTCACGACCCGAAAGAGCACGTGACTGGCCCTTGAACCATATGAAGTCTATAGGACCCCATCTGATCCAAGTAAGCCAAAAGCCCAGAAATCTAAAACCATTTAAAGAGTAAATAAGGAAAACTGGTTTTAAGAAGTAAAGAAATCGTGTTTCAAAAATCCAAGTCTTTAAATAACTATGCCGAATATGTATTTTTAAAAATGTGTAACCTTTCCTGAAAATTTCGGCAGAGTTTCCTTTGTAAAAACTGGCCCCGAACGGGGTACAACAAGAATAATACATAAGAAATGATAAAAGGCATCCCCAAGCGGGAGCTAGCTCTTCGCCAATCGACGGTCATAACCACGCAAGCAATAATAATATACAACGCCAAAGGGCGAGGATCAAAACTCAAAAAGAACTCAAAACAGCCAGAAAACCGTAATACTACAAGCGCGACTCTAAGGTCGAAATAATATACAAGTTTTGGTTGAGGGAATTCTAGATACAATGAATAATACATGTACAATGGCGGTTCTGATACAAAAGAACCCACCTACCCAAGCAAGTCACCCATAAGGAAGCAGTGTACCAGAAATGCCGCTATGGAATCTGTACGGCAAAGACCTGCAAGAACTGTGGCACAACGGGGGTGAGTTGCCAACTCGTGAATAAAAAATATCTACAAGCAGAGATCGAATGCATGACCCATCCTAGGTCAATACGATCAGATATAAATAAACCTCAATATGAATAAAGCTGAAGCATGCTAAACTGGCAATGTAATCTCTATACATGAGTGTAGTGCCAAGTGCTCGTGCTAGTGCCTCAGGTAATAGCATATCATGAATGTAAGATATGATCAATGTAATCAAATCTGCATGTACGTGGATCCCGTCCACTCGTCACCCAATGACAATAACCATCATGCATGTAAATATCATCAGCATATGCATGGGAATATGAGGATATAAGCCACCTGTGTCCCTCGCGACACGTCAAAATCATGGAACCGGAGTGCCCAGTATCGACAATCAAAAACATCATGAAAACTGTGCCCAGCATCGGCACGTAAATCCTCATATATCGGGCTCCGTCAGTCCGGATCGGCCTACGGACTCTGTCTGCGGTATCGGCCCTCGGCCCCGGCAGTACGCCCATATCCATCTATCGACTCTGGTCAGTATCCTCCGGATAACCGCCAGGTCCAACCAATCACCGGTAGGTACTCGCCACCCTGCCAGGCTCATCGTCTACTCCACGAAAAACATTTCTTGCCCCGAGGAACCATACCGGGTCCACCATGTACCCGCAATCGGCCTCATCCGCCTCCTCGAATCGGGTTTCACATGTCGCTCTCAGCACCGAGAAAACACATGGTGGACGCACTGAAATATCATATCAAGGGTAACCGGGTTGTAAAACAATTACATATTCTCTTTTGAAACACCCACGGTTCCTAAAAACCAGAAATATCATGGAAACAACATATCTCAATGCGTATAATCAGAAAGCATGATGTATGCGACATGTAAAGAAATGTAATCAACATACACTGAATGCAACAGTACTACAGTGTAGTGACATGGCAATTATCGATGATGAAGTGTGTGAGCCGGCAAACAAGTATACGTGGAACATACGCATCATCGATAATGGTGCTGGTGTCCTAGCAGCATGACAGAAATATATCAACAATACAAGCGATGCAATGCAAATAGCATGAATATGCGGGACCGAATAATCAACGCAACAGTAAAGAACCTACATCAATAGATATATCATGCAACCTTGCCTTTTGAAATAAGACGAATCAGGGCTTTTGGTAAAATAAGGGCTACGGTGTTTTTAAGAAAAGATGCATCTTTTGAAAATATCCGTATAAACCCTTTTGCCTATCTTTAAAATATCCCCGATTCGTTAGTTTTTGAAATAGGTATGACTCGGGTCTAGTCTAACGCCTACTATGCGAACTACGAACCCAACAATCAAGTCAATCGGGAGGGGTATGGAGGCCACCTAAATCTGAGTCGATATACATATATATATATATATATAGTCGGTGATCTCGCCTCAATAGTATCACATACGATACAGTATATCATATAACATCATCGAGTCATGAGTGCGGATCTAACATCAATATAAAGCTCGTACGGTAAATCATCGTACGGCATCCCAATAGCTGGGTACGGATCAATATCCCATTCATCTCATCACATGTCCGGTATCACTACCATCATATCACATCACAATAACGAACTCTGTCCTATCACCGAATCTCACGGCCTCAATCAAACCTCATCGACTCAACTCAATCCTATGTATCATCCTCAATCCGTATATGAACACATAGTCCCAAACACATGTGTAGATATACACACCTCTATATACGCACAGATAAATGAAAGAATGTAGGCAAGTATATGTGTACGTGTATGTGTGAGTGCAACCACTACTCTAGGGTTTCGCACTATACTACACCAATACATCCCATTATTACCATCAATAATCCTAAAGTACACATAATAAATATATGTGTGTATGCGTATTCGTATACATCACCACGGACTGCGGGGGTGCTATACGCCATCCACCCGACTTCTCCCCGTAGATATAACTCTACTCACCTTGCTTCTCGTGTGCCAATGCCGATATCGCTATCTTCATCTTCTTTGCCTCAACATCACGTGGGGTACCTACAAGGATATCACAAACGCTAAAGCACATGAAAATCACATCGGAAACCAAAACGGCACACGCTACGCCTATAGGTAAAAACCTATAACCTCGCATGCAAACACGATCAATATCCACTTGTCGTTGACGTCCAAACGCCACCCGACAGGAACGAAACACCAAATACCAAAATCCATGCTAAAACAAATCGTAAACCATGCACCAACATAGGAAAATCAACCCAGATTTTTGTTGGAGATAGTGCCCTCAGAGTCAATTATTGGATCACAGGCACGTGATTACAATGATTGAGGGAGGACCTGTCCCAGTAGGACAGTCTTACTCAGGATGATAGTATGTTATCTGGTTTATCTTTATCATCGTGTACTGCTTTAGGTGACCTTACGGGTCGCTATTACACGTTGATAGAGCCCTTAGGATTCTTGCTTGACTACTAGCAGTGTGAGGGCGTTCATATACGTGAGAGCTGGAGTCTATAAGCACATCCTTAAATGGTCCCTAGTCGTGGGAGTTTCGAGACTGGGCATCGATACTCCATTAGTAGACTAGTGTATACAGTCGAGACCCCGACGAGGGGCGGTGGACGGTCTCACAAGCCATTGGTGTCAGTTGGTTCACCTAAGATGTATACAGGTGCTCATTAGGTTATGAGTACACCGGACAGGACTCGCCGGGAACCTGCTAGTTGGGATTATACCAGACGTCAGATAGCAGTTCCCAGGTGACATGTGTACAGGTTAGTTCATCGACCTGAGATCGTCATTTGTCTCGTGTGAGTTCCCACTGTGCTTTGATTACTACCCTACCACGGCTCAAAGGAGTCGTGCAAACAGGTTTTAGTTGGGTACAGTCCCGAGCCACATGGAGGCAATGAGCGGATCTGCAGGGGTTCGTCTCACCCGGTATTGAGGGTGAGGTCACGCTGTGTCTAGGAGAGCCATTACACAAAGCCCTCGGCCGAGGCAGGAGATTTACTGGTAGGTATTCCAGTAGTATCTTAGGGTGTTCTGGGCTACGCTCCGACACGACTTGTACCGCTTTTGGGGGTCTAACTTTTACCAACCCCCTAGGCCCGCCATGCGATACTCATAGAGGAACGGACCGGACTGTACGGATATTGTCACTGTCAGGCTCAGTAGGGTGTCAGGATGAGTTCGCTCATCGACGTCCATTTTAGTCAATAGCTGGTGGCCCGTCACGTATGGCTAATACCTCTGACCTGATAGTGGTTAAATCCACAGCCATAGTATTGATGAGTCTTTAGAGTCCACCACACACTCAGTTACTCAAGTTTCGGGCGAAACGTTGTAGAGGCCGTATGGAGATATGGCAGGGTTCAATCAGATACGTGCGGTATTGCACGGATCGTGATCGGACGGGTTTTTACTAGCCGGCTTTGGCTTAAGCCGGATCCTAGTATTAGACAGTGTAGATTTTGTCTCTTTGCATTTGTATTCAGTGAGAATACAAATGCGGGCAAGTATATGCAGTCGCGGGGTTTTCCTGTAATTTATTACGGGATCAGTTTTCTGAAGTTGCCAGTTTGCATTCCGTTCCGGCCGGTTTTCTTTTGTTCCTTCACGGCCAGACTTTCCGATGGTGGGTGTTATTTGCAGTTTGCAAATAACACATTGTGGAGGGGTTTCTTGCATTTGCATAGATTATGAAAGCATCTTTTGATGCCATTCTTTTCTATGATCATTTCTTGCTTTTTTGAGATGAGAAAGGATTTGAGGTTGATTTGATATTGTTATCATAACCTTTGGTTGTGGTCACCTCTTGGATTTTCCTACACTTACCTCCCTTCATGGTTTCCTTTTTGTTATCCTTCCACCATTTCTCTTGAGGGGCCCGGCCACACTTGAGAGAAGGAATGAGAGAGATTTTCTTTTTGTGGTGGCACATATTTCTTCATCTCATTCTTCTTGTTTGGAAAAAAAAATGAAAGCACCATTTTTCCTTAACCTCATTCCTCCATCACCAATGGCAACTTCATTATCCCAAATGAGACAACCATTCTACACTAGCCTACAGCACTTCTTGGACGCGTCGTCTAGCCAACTTCGCGCCCGAGTTGCCTCGGTCCAGAGGTGGGAGCCCGTAAAAGAATCCGGCTACGTGGTGCCCTTTTCGACGAGGAGGTGACGCACGGAGATTTCGCGGGAGATCGGAGTGGAGACGAAGACCGGAGGACACGGATCGCTTGGTATAACTCTCTTCCCATCTCTTGTTAGCTAGTATAGGTTAATGGTTACGATCCGGGTTTTATTGTCCGCGGTAGCGCCAGTTTAAAAGTTAAGAAAAATTTTGATTCCGCATTTTGGCCTCGAGTAGTAGGCCGGGGCGCTGCCGTGGCGCAACATGGTATCAGAGCCACGCCGTTAACCTAGTCTAGCTTGCTCTAACGTGTTTACAAGTTCGATCGAACGGATTTTCCGAAAACCCATTTTCATTTGCACAGTTTTCTGTCGAAATTTTTTTGGCTCCAAAAATTTTTCAGTACATTGCAGTGACATGTGCAGGGAATTCTAAGCATTCTGTGAAAATTTGGTAGCGTGATCTCACTGTTCCACCACGGAACTGCGGCCAAACCCACGTATTTGCGGCGGTTCCACGGCCATTTTTACTATTCATTGGACCAAATTTTTGCAGTGAGCTCCTGGGTTGAAAATGGGGTTTTTGGAATATTATTTTTGGGCCTAGACTCTCTTTAAGTGCTACAGTAATGCTTGGGGGCCCACTTGATAAAATTTGTTCGATCGGATATTTTAAACATTCTAGTTCACAGTATTTACATTATATCTGCGACCGTGAATGTCACTCGATCGGTAAATCCTGTCTAACTGCTATAGCCCTTTTAGACGGATTTGCGAACGTGACATTCACGTTGATGTTCTGTGATTGTGCTGTGTTATTGCGGATCGGTCGTGGGGGATAGCCTGGTTGCAGTGGTAGTACAGTTTTGTTTTATATGTACATTTGATATTGCGGGGCGAGCGTCCGACATGTGGACTGCCGTCACTGCCTGTTTGTATTATTCTTTTGGGGCACGACCTGGTTGCGGTCGATGTACCCGTTGTATGTATATTTTACTTTCTGTACTAGGATTACCCCGTGGAGGGGTGCACGGATAGCCGGGTTCTAGAGGGCAACAAGCCCGCATCTCATGGCGTTGAGACGGAGGGGGCTTTACTCTAGAATTGGCGGGCTGTTCGCCGCACTCGTAGGGGGTATAGGATTGACCCAGGAGGGGTGCCCAAGTTACCGGATTCCGTGAAGTGCTGGGTGGTCCATTCACGTTGCTGAAGGGGGCTGCCTCGCTTCAGGTTTTGGCGGGTAACTTGCCGCTCCCGTAGGGGTCTAGGATTTCATTGCACAGGCTATCCACACGACCAGGGGAACGTCGGGTTTCAGCAGCGGCTCTGTGAAACCCGGGGATCCCAGATATCTGTACTGTTCTGTGATGCTCTACATTTCTGTGATGTTGCATTTTATCACGCCTTGAGCGAAAATTATATATTGTATATATACTAGTAGATGTTGTATATGTTTTGCATCCGTGCTAGTCCAGTCCCCGCTCTGTCGTTAGTTAAGTAACCTAACGGGTGATGACGGGACCCAGTGGCGAATGCGGATGGCATATACGTACATCATTATTTTCGTTCTTTATTGGTGTGATCATATGATGGGACTGCGTTGATTCGGATCAATGCAAGATTAACAAACCTATTCTGATGTTGTTGGAACAATTTTTCAAAAAGCTGTTATTGCAAGGACGTTCACTTTTGTTTTGCATCGTGGTATTCAGTTGGAATATCCTGCTCCTCAGTCGACGAGGCAAGGGCCGAGCTCCCTTCACCAGGAGTGACCCCTTGGACAGAAGTTTGCGTCAGGGCAATAACTTCACTATAGCCGATTGCCTTTTGCTTTGCATCGTGGTATTCAGTTGGAATATCCTGCACCTCATTCTACGGGGAAAGAGCCAATATCCCTTCACCGGGAGTGACCTCTTTAGCAAAGGGTTGTCGTCACTATATTTTTATAAAAAACTATGGAGTTCCTTCAACGATATCAAGTTCATTACGTTAAAAGTTTTTCGCCAAAAACTAGACGTAGCCCTCCGTCATTTCTTACAAGTATTACTTAGTATTCATGCTGCGTTTGTTGACTGTGTCAAGGCGTAGTGTACGGTAGCTAAGTAGTGTTTGTTTGTAGCATATTAATAGGATTGGTTAGGACAGTCGTGCGGCCTTGTTGACTGTGTCAAGGGCTCGTACGGGTGGGTTTAATGCAATCCAGGATAATGACGGGTTGAACTTGACTAGGACTCTTTGATTTGTTGACTGTGTCAAGGTCACTTGGGTCCTAGGTGTAAGTGCACGGCGGCGCCCCGGCCGTCAACCCGACGGCCAAACGCGGAAACGGTGGTAAACTTAAAATTTGCGGACTTAGCAAACCGGCACCACCGCGCACTAAACTCCGGATCGTGCCATTAAACTAGTCTAAGCTATCTAGAGAGGGGGTAGAGAAGTATACCATACGATCCAAGTCCTCCGGTCTTCATCTCCACTCCGATCTCCTCGCGGGATCTCCGTCCGTCTCCTCCTCGTCGGAAAGGGCACCACGAAGCCGGGTACTTTTACGGGCTCCCACCTCGATACTGAGGCAACTCGAGCATGAAGCCGGCAACTCGACATGCTCAAGATTTGCTGTAGGAATATAGTGTAGAATCATAGTCTCTCTTTTGGGGTTTGGTTGCCATTTGTGGATGATGGAGGAATGGTGTATAGAAAATTGGTGCTTTCAATTTTCTAGCAATGGAATGAGAAGAAGAATGATATGCACAAAAATGAATCACTCTCATTTTTCTTCCTCTCTTTTCTTTTCTTCTTCTCTCTTTTCTTTTCTTCTTCAACCATTTCATCAAGTGAGAGCAAGAGGGTGGAGGAATGAATATGATAGCATAAACATAGAAGGAAGGTGAGTGTAGGAAAAGTAGAAAGGTGACTATATCCTAAACATCATCATAACAATCTTTCTTATCAACCTCACTTCATTTCTAATCCTTTCTAATCACAATGAATGAAAGAAAAGCAAAGATGCTTTCATAATTAATCCTTATGCAAATAAATCCTCCACAAAAGTAATTTGCAAAACTGCAAATTACCCCCTCCATCAGAAAAGTCCGGCCGGGAAAGAACAAAGAAAAACCGGCCGGAACGGAAAGCAAAATGGCAACTCCAGAAAACTGGTCCCGTAATAAATTACAGGATAACCCTTATACTGTGCATACACACCCGCATTTGTATTCCGACCGGATACAAATGCAATGAGACAAAATCTACACTGTACTAAACTAGGACCGGCTTAAGCCAAAGCCGGCTAGTAATATCCGTTCGATCCTGATCCGTGCAATACCGCACGTATCTGATCGAACCCTGCCATATAACCATATGGCCACTAGTACAAACTGTCCGATCCTGATCCGTACAATACCGCACGTATCTGATCAGACCCTGCCATATCTCCATACGGCCTCTACAGCGTTTCGCCCGAAAGCCTGAGTAACTGAAAGTGTGGTGGACTCTAAAGACTCGTCAATACTATGGCTGTGGATTTAACCACTAGCACGTCAGAGGTATAAGCCAATACGTGACGGGCCACCAGCTATTGACCAAAAGGGACGTCGATGAGGAAGCTCACCCCGACACCCAACTGAGCCTGTCAGTGACAATATCCGTACAGTCCGGTCCGTTCGTCTATGAGCATCGCATGGCGGGCCTAGGGGGTTGGTAAAAGTCAGACCCCCAAAAGCGGTACAAGTCGTGTCGGAGTGTAGCCCAGAACACCCTGAGATACTACTGGAATACCTACCAGTAAATCTCCTGCCTTGGCCAAGGTCTTTGTGTAATGGCTCTCCTAGACACAGCGCGACCTCACCCCCAATACCGGGAGAGACGAAACCCCCGAAGATCCGCTCACTGCCTCCATGTGGCTCGGGACTGTACCCAACTAAAACCTGTTTGCACGACTCCTTTGAGCCGTGGTAGGGTAGTAATCAAAGTACAGTGGGAACTCACACGAGACAAATGACGATCCCCAGGTCGATGAACTAACCTGTACACATGTCACCTGGGAACTGCTATCTGACGTCAGGTATAAGACCAACTAGCATGTTCCCGGCGAGTCCTGTCCGGTGTACTCATAACCCAATGAGCACCTGTATACATCTTAGGTGAACCTACTGACACCAGTGGCTTGTGAGACCGGCCACCGCCCCTCGTCGGGGTCTCGACTGTATACACTAGTCTACTCTGGAGAATCGATGCCCTGTCTCGAAACTCCCACGACTAGGGACCTTTTAAGGATAAGCTTATAGACCCCAGCTCCCACTTATATGATCGCCCTCATACTGCTGGTGGTCAAGCAAGAATCCTAGGGGCTCTATCAACGTGTAATAGCGACGTGTCATGTCACCTAAGGCAGTACACGATGATAAAGGTAAACCAGATAGCATACTATCATCTCGAGTAAGACTGTCCTACCGGGATAGGTCCTCCCTCAATCATTACAATCACGTACCTGTGACCTAATAATTGACTCTGAGGGCACTATCTCCAACAATCTCCCACTTGCACTCAAGGCTAATTATTGCGATGTCGCATACTCACAGCCCGTGTGATACCGAACATCCAACTCCTCTACTAGTCAGTCTCACAAAGCTCATTTGCGGAACTATTGCGTTCGAGGAATAGCCTCAGTGAGTGGATCCGCTTAGTTGTTTCTTTCCATGTCTCTCTATATCTCAAGTTCGCGGAGAAACCCATCTCCCGAAATGAGCAATACCTGTCTTAGGATGTGTCAGGATGTCTGATGGGACATAGCTCATAAATGAACTCCAAATCCAAACTCCTTAGACTGTATCGTCAACTGAACTTAATCAGTATCCTGCGCGCCATGCCTCCCTCAGTATTGCCTTGGACCACCTGTCCAAAATACTGCCCCTCATCAGAAGGAAAACTATAACTCTGACGATCTTCTTGTCGTCCATGTCACCTTGGAAGCCTGGAATGATAACTGTCTCCCGAATAAGGCTGTCGTTATCATATCCCTAGAACATCCACTTATGTTCTAAAACTGCTTCCTACCATTTCTCCAGGATTGGATTAATGTCAACTTATTGCATCTAGTGCAAGAACAACATCTGGTGTGGTACTTGACATCTCACGATTGACTCAATTGCCTGAGCAAGTGATCTGCCAATCATGCACGTCCCTCTCCCCTTTAGTCTGTAAGACACCTTTGGAGAGGGTGACTCCATTACCTGCAGGTACACTACCGTGTCAGGAGTCGTCCATTCTAAATACTCATAGAATGCTGTCAAGTTACCCAGATTGGGAAACCACCCAAATCTAGATCTAAAACCATAGATCTAGTAACCAGTATGTCTGATATAATATCCAAGTCCCTTGTGGAGAAACCACTGTGTGACGACCAAAGTATAACCGATTGTAGTATAGGAGTTTCTCTTCCTACTTTGTGTATATCATCTAAATACTATGACATCACACCCTACTACCTTCTCAACAGATCCATCCCCTATTCTGATGACGTCAAACCCATGACTGTCACATCAGAAATAGATGATCTATCTCCGCTATATCTGCTTTAGTCTATAAATAGACATAAGCCTGATGTCCACCAATGCTTCCGCTGCTCCCACTGACTACGACAACCCTCTGGCAGAGTCATATAGACGTGCACTTCTAAAGCTAGTTTAGAATGACGCTATACTCATCCTCCTGCCGGGTCTCGCAGCCTGGAACAACAACAATGGCAAGTGTGGGTAAACAAGAACTTCCCTGTCACCGTCCTTGAGGCTACCGAAGTACCTCTCGGGTGCCTGAAGTTACCCACCTTATCTGCGGAGTGGCCAATGGAATGTCAAATCAGATTGAATCTTCAGGTTCCTTATCAAATCTTCAGTAATCGTTTGCGGTTCTGGAATCACTTCCAGTTCTACCATACTCCCACTGCTGTTTTGAAAAAATCCATTTTTAATAAAACTGTGGCGAGTCTAGAACAATATTGCTATTGATCTGCCAGATGGTAGAGAGTCAACCCTCGTCATAGCCTGGGTCAACCCACAAACAGCCATTACAGAAACGTGCCTTGAGTTATCCAGAGTCTGGTTTTAATCATAAGCCGGACAACTCCCCGTACCTTAACAATGTTAAGATATGAACTGTACTATATCCAATATAGAACCAGAGGCACTGATTTAATTTAACCAGATTCAAATCATGCAGCTGTCTCCAGTGCATGTCAACTAAATGGAGAGAGGCCGATCAGCGTTACTCAACTTAGGAATGCTTCCAATTATGAGTAACCTGAAAGAGAAGCAATTTCTCTTTATCATTACTATCAACTGAATACCATACACAAGTATCTACATCTTCGATCACTTTGAAGAATCCCGATACTTGCTACACCTGGTTCTCTACTCTATTCAAATACCTATAACTCCTCAAAACTTAGACTCTGTGTTTCTACGAAACACATGTCTAAGAACTAGAGAAGTCAAAAGTAAACAGAATTTAGTATGAGGACCAACCCCTCTGTCCTAATGGACACTGGACAACATACAATACTCTGTATAAGTCCGCTGAGTCTAACAACTCTTTCACTGTGTGTTGTAGGTTGAAAACTGTACTTATGGTTAAGAAGAATTACACCGCTGTTTAATGCTCCTTACCTAACCATCCACTGATATAGGTAAATGTCATCGACATAATATCAAAAGGTATATCTCACTCTATGAAAATAGACGTACAGATATATCAATTTGAGATTGGTGCACAACAGCGGATATTCAAAACCAAATATTTGCCGACCGGCAAACAGCCCAGATGATCTCCTCAAATATCACCGATTACAACGAATCCCGATATAATGAGGATGATCACCCAATTCCCAATGACTTACTCCCACTCATCATCTGTAAAACCATACAGATGTGAGAATCAAACCTGGTAAATACATACCCTGGAGCAAGTGTCTAATCGGGAAATCAGTTTTCTTTTAACAGTACACAGTTGAATTAAAACATTGAAATGTTTCGATGGGGTATCCTGGTATTCCTAGTAATGCCTCTACCATTAGCCAGATTCACAACTATAACCGTATAATTCTTTGCCACCTCTCCAAATCCCTTCATATGTCTTTAGTCTTTACCTTCTGCACACCCCTTTAGGCCAAATGGTTTTCTTCCTTCCCTACTGTTCGGCACCAGCCTATGGTTTGGAAGAAGACTATCCAAAAAGCATAAAGGGTGTACTGTCCTAATCCTAGGAGCACTCGCATCGCGAGAGAAGGTGAAGATAAAAGACACCTGAATGTACTTTATTCCTATTTCTCCTGAACCAGGATCCATCCCCGAACTGGAACGAGTTCCTTTCGAGTTCGTATATAACCATACGATGGATTATCCAATAAAATGGGATCTTCGTAATGATACGGAGTGTCCTGGAGAAATACAAAGGTGATTTAGGATTGGCGAAGGAATACATGGTTTGGTCGTGAATATCTGTTGCAATTTACTTTGCCCTCTTACTAATCCCTTACTTTGTCTTAACTTAATACCTTCTGTACACCGTTTAGGCTAATTGGCTTTCGTCCTTCCCTACCGGTCGGCACCAACCTATGGTTTGGAAGAAGACTATCCAATTTGCGTAATAGGTGTACTACTCCTAAACCAAGGAGTACTCGCAACCTGAGAGAGGGTAAAAGGAAAAGACAACTGAATAATCCTATCCGTTTTCTCCAGAACCGGAAACCATCCTCGAATCCCTTCGAGTTCGTATCTAACCATACGATGGTTTTGTCCAATGGAAGTGGACGTTTGTAGTAAAACGGGGTGTCCTGGAGAAAAGGGTAAAAGTAGGAGTGGCAATGAGGTTTGCAACTCTGACAATTCAATAGCCGGTGTTAAAGAAGGTTCGGTCAACTTGGCCACTGAGTCAAAGTCTTAGGGTCGGGTCAATGGTCGCTGCCAAAGAGAGAGAGAAAAGAAACACTCAGCGTGCACTCTAACCTAGATCAGAATGGTTATCACTTTATCTAATCTGGAATCCTCCCACTGTACCTCAAATTCTCCTCCAAACCTGAAAGAAGAATTAGTCGGGGTCACCCGAGGAGTATACTAACTCATCAGTGGGAATCGGGATCCAACTCTCATCGCATGACAACGTGACGGAATCCGCTCACGGTATCACACTCCAGAAGGTATGCGCATATCTGGCAAGTTTCAGTACTTTTGAAACTCCCGATGTGGATTTCTACCCCATGCTCTTATGACCTTGACTTTGGCCAACATATCATAAGTCACATGTCAAGTTCTACCCGTCATTCTTCAGGTTAATTTGAATCCACCCGTACATACCCTTGACTTTGGCCAAAATGGCAGTACGACTGTCCCAAACCAACGCATCTATCTATGCTGCATATGAATACCCCAATAGCTACCAATCACTGTGCCTTGACTTTGGCCAACATACACAGCTTGAATACTATTGACCACCCATATGAAACGACGGAGGGCTACGAATGGTTTCTGGCGAAAACCTTTAATGTAAAGAACTTGATATCGTCGAAGGAACGGATAGCTTTTAAAAATATAGTGACGAAAACCGTTGCTAAAGAGGTCACTCCCGGTGAAGGGATCTCGGCTCTTTCCCCGTAGAATGGGGTGCAGGATATTCCAAATGAATACCGCGATGCAAAGCAAAAGTAATCGGCTATAGTGAAGTTAATGCCCTGACGCAAACTTCTGTCCAAGGGGTCACTCCCGGTGAAGGGATCTCGGCCCTTGCCTCGTCGACTGAGGAGCAGGATATTCAAACTGAATACCACGATGCAAAACAAAAGTGAACGTCCTTGCAATAACAGCTTTTTGAAAAGTGTTCCAACAACATCAGATTAGGTTTGTTTAATCTTGCATTGATCCGAATCAATGCAGTCCCATCAATTGATCACACCAAAAAGAACGAAAATATACTGATGTACGTATATGCCATCCGCATTCGCCACTGGGTCCCGTCATTACCCGTTAGGTTAGCTAACTAACGACAGAGCGGGGACTGGACTAGCGCGGATGCAAAACATATACAACATCTACTAATATATATACCAATATATTATATTTCGCTCAAGGCGTGAAAAGAAATGCAACATCACAGAAATGTACAGCATCACAGAACAATACAGATATCTGGGATCCCCGGGTTTCACAGAGCCACTACTGAAACCCGACGTTCCCCTGGTCGTGTGGATAGCCTGTGCAATGAAATCCTAGACCCCTACGGACGCGGCAAGTTACCCGCCAAAACCTGAAGCGAGGCAGCCCCCTTCAGCACCGTGAATGGACCACCCAGCACTCCACGGAATCCGGCAACTTGGGCACCCCTCCTGGGTCAACCTGTACCCCCTACGAGTGCGGCGAATAGCCCGCCAATCCCAGAGTGAAGCCCCCTCCGTCTCAATGCCATGAGATGCGGGCTTGTTGCCCTCTAGAACCCGGCTATCCGTGCACCCCACCGCGGGGTAATCCTAGTACAGAAAGTAAAATATACATACACCGGGTACATCGACCGCAACCAGGTCGTGCCCCAAAAGAATAATACAATCAGGCAGTGACGGCAGTCCACATGTCGGACGCTCGCCCCGCAAAATCAAATGTACATAATACAACAATACAGTACTAGCATTGCATCCAGGCTATCCCCCACGACCGATCCGCAACATCACAGCATAAACATAGAACATCAACGTGAAAGTCACGTTCGCAAATCCGTCTAACCGGGCTATAGCAGTTAGACCGGATTTACCGATCGAGTGACATTCACGGTCGCAGATATAATGTAAATACTGTGAAAAATGTGTTTAAAATTTTCCGATCGATCAAAAATTAACAAGTGGGCCCTCAATCAAAAACTGTAGCACTCACAGAAATCCTGGGCCCAATTTTAATATTCCAAAACCCATAATTTAAGCCCAGAAGGCCTCTGGAAAAATTTGGTGATGTGACGTGAATAGTGCGCGGCGGAAGGGCCGCACGAGGTGGGGTTTCGCGGCGCTTCCGCGCTCCAACTGTGGCTTTACATCGTCAAATTTTTACAGAACTCTTAGATTTTCCAGTACATCAATATTTTACAACCTGAAAAATTTTTCGAGACCAAAAATTTTCAACAGAAACTGATTCGAACTAAAATGCAGTTTTGGAACATTCGATCGATCGAAACAGAAAAACACATTACACCAAGCTAGACTATGTTAATGGCGAGGCTCTGATACCACTGTAAGTGCACGGCGGCGCCCCGGCCGTCAACCCGACGGCCAAACGCGGAAACGGTGGTAAACTTAAAATTTGCGGACTTAGCAAACCGGCACCACCGCGCACTAAACTCCGGATCGTGCCATTAAACTAGTCTAAGCTATCTAGAGAGGGGGTAGAGAAGTATACCATACGATCCAATTCCTCCGGTCTTCATCTCCACTCCGATCTCCTCGCGGGATCTCCGTCCGTCTCCTCCTCGTCGGAAAGGGCACCACGAAGCCGGGTACTTTTACGGGCTCCCACCTCGATACTGAGGCAACTCGAGCATGAAGCCGGCAACTCGACATGCTCAAGATTTGCTGTAGGAATATAGTGTAGAATCATAGTCTCTCTTTTGGGGTTTGGTTGCCATTTGTGGATGATGGAGGAATGGTGTATAGAAAATTGGTGCTTTCAATTTTCTAGCAATGGAATGAGAAGAAGAATGATATGCACAAAAATGAATCACTCTCATTTTTCTTCCTCTCTTTTCTTTTCTTCTTCTCTCTTTTCTTTTCTTCTTCAACCATTTCATCAAGTGAGAGCAAGAGGGTGGAGGAATGAATATGATAGCATAAACATAGAAGGAAGGTGAGTGTAGGAAAAGTAGAAAGGTGACTATATCCTAAACATCATCATAACAATCTTTCTTATCAACCTCACTTCATTTCTAATCCTTTCTAATCACAATGAATGAAAGAAAAGCAAAGATGCTTTCATAATTAATCCTTATGCAAATAAATCCTCCACAAAAGTAATTTGCAAAACTGCAAATTACCCCCTCCATCAGAAAAGTCCGGCCGGGAAAGAACAAAGAAAAACCGGCCGGAACGGAAAGCAAAATGGCAACTCCAGAAAACTGGTCCCGTAATAAATTACAGGATAACCCTTATACTGTGCATACACACCCGCATTTGTATTCCGACCGGATACAAATGCAATGAGACAAAATCTACACTGTACTAAACTAGGACCGGCTTAAGCCAAAGCCGGCTAGTAATATCCGTTCGATCCTGATCCGTGCAATACCGCACGTATCTGATCGAACCCTGCCATATAACCATATGGCCACTAGTACAAACTGTCCGATCCTGATCCGTACAATACCGCACGTATCTGATCAGACCCTGCCATATCTCCATACGGCCTCTACAGCGTTTCGCCCGAAAGCCTGAGTAACTGAAAGTGTGGTGGACTCTAAAGACTCGTCAATACTATGGCTGTGGATTTAACCACTAGCACGTCAGAGGTATAAGCCAATACGTGACGGGCCACCAGCTATTGACCAAAAGGGACGTCGATGAGGAAGCTCACCCCGACACCCAACTGAGCCTGTCAGTGACAATATCCGTACAGTCCGGTCCGTTCGTCTATGAGCATCGCATGGCGGGCCTAGGGGGTTGGTAAAAGTCAGACCCCCAAAAGCGGTACAAGTCGTGTCGGAGTGTAGCCCAGAACACCCTGAGATACTACTGGAATACCTACCAGTAAATCTCCTGCCTTGGCCAAGGTCTTTGTGTAATGGCTCTCCTAGACACAGCGCGACCTCACCCCCAATACCGGGAGAGACGAAACCCCCGAAGATCCGCTCACTGCCTCCATGTGGCTCGGGACTGTACCCAACTAAAACCTGTTTGCACGACTCCTTTGAGCCGTGGTAGGGTAGTAATCAAAGTACAGTGGGAACTCACACGAGACAAATGACGATCCCCAGGTCGATGAACTAACCTGTACACATGTCACCTGGGAACTGCTATCTGACGTCAGGTATAAGACCAACTAGCATGTTCCCGGCGAGTCCTGTCCGGTGTACTCATAACCCAATGAGCACCTGTATACATCTTAGGTGAACCTACTGACACCAGTGGCTTGTGAGACCGGCCACCGCCCCTCGTCGGGGTCTCGACTGTATACACTAGTCTACTCTGGAGAATCGATGCCCTGTCTCGAAACTCCCACGACTAGGGACCTTTTAAGGATAAGCTTATAGACCCCAGCTCCCACTTATATGATCGCCCTCATACTGCTGGTGGTCAAGCAAGAATCCTAGGGGCTCTATCAACGTGTAATAGCGACGTGTCATGTCACCTAAGGCAGTACACGATGATAAAGGTAAACCAGATAGCATACTATCATCTCGAGTAAGACTGTCCTACCGGGATAGGTCCTCCCTCAATCATTACAATCACGTACCTGTGACCTAATAATTGACTCTGAGGGCACTATCTCCAACACTAGGGGTAAAAATCACATCGGGAGTTTCTAAAGAAACTGAAACTTGCCAGGTATGCGCATACCTTCTGGAGTGTGGTGACTTGAGTGGATTCCGTCAAGTTATCATGCGATGATAGTTGGATCCCGATTCCCACTGATGAGTTGGTTTACTCCTCGGGTGATCCCGGCTAATTCTTCTTTCAGGTTTGGGGAAGAATTTGACGTTACAGTGGGAGGTTTCCAGATTAGATAAAGTGATAACCATTCTGATCTAGGTTAGAGTGCACGCTGAGTGTTTCTTTTCTCTCTCTCTCTGGCAGCGACCATTGACCCGACCCTAGACTATGACTCAGTGACCAAGTTTGACCGAACCTTCTTAACACTGGCTTTTGGATTGTCAGAGTTGCAAACCTCATTGCCACTCCTGCTTTTACCCTTTTTCTCCAGGACACCCCGTATTACTACGAACGTCCACTTCCATTGGACAAAACCATCGTATGGTTATATACGAACTCGAAGGAACTCGAGGATGGTTTCTGGTTCTGGAGAAAACGAATAGGACTATTCAGTTGTCTTTTCCTTTTACCCTCTCTCAGGTTGCGAGTACTCCTTGGTTTAGGAGTAGTACACCTGTTACGCAAATTGGATAGTCTTCTTCCAAACCATAGGCAGGTGCCGACCGGTGGGGAATGAAGAAAACCAATTAGCCTAAACGGTGTACAGAAGGTATTAAGCTAAGACAAACAAAGGGATTAGAAGTAGGGCAAAGTAAATTGCGACTGCTATTCACGACCGAACCAAGTATTTCTTCGCCAATCCTAAATCACCTTTGTATTTCTCCAGGACACTCCGTATCACTACGAAGATCCCAAGTTTATTGGATAATCCATCGTATGGTTATATACGAACTCAAAAGGAACTTGTTCCAGTTCGGGGATGGATCCTGGTTCAGGAGAAATAGGAATAAGGTTTATTCGGTTGTCTTTTATCTTCACCTTCTCTCGCATTGCGAGTGTTCCTAGGATTAGGACAGTACACCCATTATGCTTATTGGATAGTCTTCTTCCAAACCATAGGCTGGTGCCGAACGGTAGGGAAGGAAGAAAACCATTTGGCCTAAAGGGGTGTACAGAAGGTAATGACTAAAGACATAAAAAGGGATTTGGAGAGATGGCAAAGAGATATACGATTACAGTTGTGAATCTGGATAATGGAAGAGACATCACTAGGAATACCGGGATACCCCATCGAAACATTTCAATGTTTCAGTTTCACTGTGTACTGTTAAAAGAAAACTGATTTCCCAATTAGACACTTGCTCCAGGGTATGTATTTACCAGGTATGATTCTCATATCTGTATGGTTTTACAGATGATGAGTGGGAGTAAGTTATTGGGAAGTAGGTGATCATCCTCATTATATCGGGATTCGTTGTAATTGGTGATATTTGAGGAAGTCACCTAGGTTGTTTGCCGGACGGCAAATATTTGGTTTTGAATATCCATTGTTATGCACCAATTTCAAATTGATATATCTGTACGTCTATTTTTATAGAGTGAGAGATACCTTTTTGAAATTATGTCTATGACATTTACCTATATCAGTGGATGGTTAGGTAAGGAGCATTGAACAGCGGTGTAATTCTTCTTAACCATAAGTACAGTTTTCAACCTACGACACACAGTGAATGAGTTATCAGACTCAGGGGACTTATACATAGTATTGTATGTTGTCCAGTGTCCATTAGGACAGAGGGGATGGTCCTCGTACTATGTTCAGTTTACTTATGACATCTCTGGTTTTAGACAGGTGTTTCGTAGAAACAAAGGGTCTGAGTTTTGAGAAGTTATAGGTATAAGAATAAAGTAGAGAACCAGATATTGCAAGTATCGGGATTCTTCAAGGTGATCGAAGATGTAGATACTTGTGGATGGTATTCAGTTGATAGTAATGATTAAGAGAACTAGCTTCTCTTTCAGGTTACTCATAATTGGAAGTACTCCTAATTTGAGTAACGCTGATCGGCCTCTCTTCCATTTAGTTGACATGCACTGGAGACAGCTGCATGATTTGAATCTGGTTCAATTAAATCAGTGCCTCTGTTTCTGTATTGGATATAGAACAGTTCATGTCTTAACGATGTTAAGGTACGAGGAGTTGTCCGGCTTATGCTTAAAACCAGACTCCGGATAACTCAAGGCACGTTTCTGTAATGGCTATTTGTGGGCTGACCCAGGCTATGACGAGGGTTGACTTTCTACCATCTGGAAGATCAATAGTGATATTTTTCTTGACTCGCCACATTTTTAAAAGAAATGGATTTTTCAGAAAACAGTAGTGGGAGTATGGTAGAACTGGAAGTGATTCCAGAACCGCAAACGATTACTGAAGATTTGATAAGAACCTAAAGATTCAATCTGGTTTGACATTCCATTGGCCACTCCGCAGATAAAGTGGGTAACCTCAGGCACCCGAGAGGTACTTCGGTATGCTCAAGGACGGTGGCAGGGAGGTTCTTGTTTACCCAGACTTGCCATTGCTCTTGTTCCAGACTGTGAGATCCGGCAGGAGGATGAGTATAGCGTCATTCTAAACTGGCTTTAGAAGTGTACGTCTATATGACTCTTCCAGAGGGTTGTCGTAGTCAGTGGGAGCAGCGGAAGCATTAGTGGACAAGTGGCTTATGTCTATTTGTAGACTAAAGCAGATATAGCGTAGACAGGTCATCTATTTCTGATGTGACAGTCATAGTTTTGACTTCATCAGAATAGGGGATGGATCTGTTAAGAAGGTAGTAGGGTGTGATGTCCTGGTATTTGGATGACATACACAGAGTAGGAAGTGATATTCCTATACTACGATCGGTTATACTTTGGTTTTCACACAGTGGTTTCTCCATATAGGACTTGGATATTATATCAGACATTCTGGTTACTGGATCTATGGTTTTAGATCTAGATTTGGGTGGTTTCCCAATCTGGATACTTTGACAGCATTCTATGAGTATTTAGAATGGACGACTCCTGGCACGGTAGTATACCTGCAGGTGATGGAGTCACCCTCTCTAAAGGTGTCTTACGGACTAAAGGGAAGAGGGATGCGCATGATTGGCAGATCACTTGCTTAGGCAATTGAGTCAATCATGAGATGTCAAGTACCACACCAGATGTTGTTCTTGCAGGAGATGCAATAAGTTGATATTAATCCAATCCTAGAGAAACGATCGGAAGCAGCTTTAGAACATAAGTGAATGTTCTATGGATTTAATAACAGCAGCCTCCTTTAGGAGACGGTTATCATTCCAGGCTTCCAAGGTGACCTGGATGGCAGAGTGGCTGTCAGAGTTATAGTTTTCCCTCTGACGAGGGGCAGTATTTTGGACAGGTGGTCCAGGTGGATACTGAGGGAAAGGCATGGCGCAGGATACTGATTAAGTTCAGTTGACGATACAGTCTAAGAAGTTTGGATTTGGAGTTCATTTATGAGCTAGGTCCCATCAGACATCCAGACACATTCTAAGACAGGTATTGCTCATTTCGGGAGATGGCTTTCTCCGCGAACTTGAGATAAAGAGAGACATAGAAAGAAACATCAGAGCGGATCCACTCACTGAGGCTATTCCTCGAACGCAATAGTTTCGCAAACGAGCTTTGTGAGACTGACTAATAGAGGAGTTGGGTGTTCGGTATCACACGGGCTGTGAGTATGCGACATCGCAATAATTAGCCTTGAGTGCAAGTGGGAGATTGTTGGAGATAGTGCCATCAGAGTCAATTATTGGATCACAGGCACGTGATTGCAATGATTGAGGGAGGACCTATCCCAGTAGGACAGTCTTACTCAAGATGATAGTATGCTATCTGGTTTATCTTTATCATCGTGTACTGCTTTAGGTGACCTTACGAGTCGCTATTACACGTTGATAGAGCCCCTAGGATTCTTGCTTGACTACCAGCAGTGTGAGGGCGTTCATATACGTGAGAGCTGGAGTCTATAAGCACATCCTTAAATGGTCCCTAGTCGTGGGAGTTTCGAGACTGGGCATCGATACTCCATTAGTAGACTAGTGTATACAGTCGAGATCCCGACGAGGGGCGGTGGACGGTCTCACAAGCCATTGGTGTCAGTTGGTTCACCTGAGATGTATACAGGTGCTCATTAGGTTATGAGTACACCGGACAGGACTCGCCGGGAACCTGCTAGTTGGGATTATACCAGACGTCAGATAGCAGTTCCCAGGTGACATGTGTACAGTTTAGTTCATCGACCTGAGATCGACATTTGTCTCGTGTGAGTTCCCACTGTGCTTTGATTACTACCCTATCACGGCTCAAAGGAGTCGTGCAAACAGGTTTTAGTTGGGTACAGTCCCGAGCCACATGGAGGCAATGAGCGGATCTACAGGGGTTCGTCTCTCCCGGTATTGAGGGTGAGGTCGCGCTGTGTCTAGGAGAGCCATTACACAAAGCCCTCGGCCGAGGCAGGAGATTTACTGGTAGGTATTCCAGTAGTATCTTAGGGTGTTCTGGATTACGCTCCGACACGACTTGTACCGCTTTTGGGGGTCTGACTTTTACCAACCCCCTAGGCCCGCCATGCAATACTCATAGACGAATGGACCGGACTGTACGGATATTGTCACTGTCAGGCTCAGTAGGGTGTCAGGATGAGTTCGCTCATCGACGTCCCTTTTACTCAATAGCTGGTGGCCCGTCACGTATGGCTAATACCTCTGACCTGATAGTGGTTAAATCCACAGCCATAGTATTGACGAGTCTTTAGAGTCCACCACACACTCAGTTACTCAAGTTTCTGGCGAAACGTTGTAGAGGCCGTATGGAGATATGGCAGGGTTCAATCAGATACGTGCGGTATTGCACGGATCGTGATCGGACGGGTTTTTACTAGCCGGCTTTGGCTTAAACCGGATCCTAGTATTAGACAGTGTAGATTTTTTCTATTTGCATTTGTATTCAGTAGGAATACAAATGCGGGCATGTATATGCAGTCGCGGGGTTTTCCTGTAATTTATTACGGGATTAGTTTTCTGAAGTTGCCAGTTTGCATTCCGTTCCGGCCGGTTTTCTTTTGTTCCTTCACGGCCGGACTTTCCGATGGAGGGTGTTATTTGCAGTTTGCAAATAACACATTGTGGAGGGGTTTCTTGCATTTGCATAGATTATGAAAGCATCTTTTGATGCCATTCTTTTCTATGATCATTGCTTGCTTTTTTGAGATGAGAAAGGATTTGAAGTTGATTTGATATTGTTATCATAACCTTTGGTTGTGGTCACCTCTTGGATTTTCCTACACTTACCTCCCTTCATGGTTTCCTTTTTGTTATCCTTCCACCATTTCTCTTGAGGGGGCCGGCCACACTTGAGAGAAGGAATGAGAGAGATTTTCTTTTTCTGGTGGCACATATTTCTTCATCTCATTCTTCTTGTTTGGAAAAAAAATGAAAGCACCATTTTTCCTTAACCTCATTCCTCCATCACCAATGGCAACTTCATTACCCAAAATGAGACAACCATTCTACACTAGCCTACAGCACTTTTTGGACGTGTCGGCTAGCCAACTTCGCGCCCGAGTTGCCTCGGTCCAGAGGTGGGAGCCCATAAAAGAATCCTGCTACGTGGTGCCCTTTTCGACGAGGAGGTGACGCACGGAGATTTCGCGGGAGATCGGAGTGGAGACGAAGACCGGAGGACACGGATCGCTTGGTATAACTCTCTTCCCATCTCTTGTTAGCTAGTATAGGTTAATGGTTACGATCCGGGTTTTATTGTCCGCGGTAGCGCCAGTTTAAAAGTTAAGAAAAATTTTGATTCCGCATTTTGGCCTCGAGTAGAAGGCCGGGGCGCTGCCGTGGCGCAACAATTTTACCCTAGATGGAATCAGTCAAAACTAGACATACACAGGGTCAAGACTAGAGGAATTGGGGCCATGCACAAAAATCGAGACAGTTTCCTCCTGCTCTGGCCGCAATTTGCGGCCAGAAGGAATAAATTGGCGGCCGGGGTTTGGAGTTGGGGGCTAGGGTTTGGTGTGGTGGTTCCATGGTGCCTGCACAACTCACTGTCAACTCAGTTTTATTTTTGGGGTCTCGGGGTGATAGCAGATTCCACAAAACACTCCCAGATTTACAGTTTTCCCCGATATCGATTCCGTAATTCCGTATTCTGGTTTCAATTTCAGGTTTAGGTCTAAACTAACATCACACCAGGGTTTCTAAGGTCACTACCATCCTCAATTTCATCTTTGATTTCAGTTTTACCCTAAACCCTAACTTGAATTCTCCAAAATCCACAAAACGACACAATATCGATATGAAACTAGTATGGATGCAATAAGAATTGAATTACTAAACTAGGGGTGCAGAAATTACCTCCTTTGGCAACTCAAGAAAATTCTTGAGTTGCTCAAAGTCCTCCAAATCCAATCTTGCTAGGTTCACTGTGTAGCTAGTGAGCTTGGGAGCAAGTTTTGTGAAGTGGGAATGGGGTTTTGGGGTTGATTTCATTGTGGATCTAGGGTTTCATGAAGAGGGAGAGAGAGGGAAAGGGAGCAGGAGCAGCAACAGCTCTTCATGAAGAGGGGAGAGAAAAGGAGAAGGAAAATGATGGGTATGGTTCAAAAAGTGGGGTTTGACCTAGTCTCACTCTCTCTCATCATCAAACTTACTTTTTCCTTTTCTTTTCTTTTCCTTCACACTCCAATAGTGAACCCAAATGAACAACCATGGCAATGAAATGTAATACAAGTGTAACAAGTGTGGAAAATGATATGTGCACATTTTTGCACAAAAATGCTAAAAATCCAATTAGCGATTTTTAATCGCGATTAACACTAAAATAGCATATAACTAGTCTTAAAAACTTTAAAATGGCATAATTCCATAAAATACCTTATTTTAGAATTTTCCATAATTTTTCCCCATTTATTTGTATTTAATTATACCCGAATATTAAAATATTCATTAAAATAACATTAAATTATAAAAATTCCCGAAAATAATATTTTATTATTTTGGAAACGTTACAATCTACCCCCCTTAAAGAAATTCGTTCCCCGAATTTAAATTTAAAACCCCCAAATACTAAAACATTTCGATACAAATTCCAAGTCGTCGGGGCTCCGAAATCAGCAATACATAAAACATATCATAGCGCAATGCATGCGCATGAGTACTGAGCAGATAACTCAAAAGCAACACTCCATCAAGCATCCCGCAATCATCGGAGTCATGGTAAAGACACAAATGTCAAGTCCAATACAAAACCAATATGATATAGATCAGAACTATACATGTAGACATCCAATCTATACATGTGAATAGCTGATGTAAATGCATGCCAAATCTTTTGAGTTGTTGTGCGATGCGCGTAACACTGCACAATGGCGGACGTTTTTCATAAGAAAATAACTATATACGTATATATATATATATCCTTCGTTTAATAGGTACGTTCCGCCGTTTTGAAAACAATTTAGAAGGGTTTCCTTGTTTTTAAACGTTTCGTGTCATATCGGACACGTAGGTATATATATATCGAGACCATAGCTCGCTCTTTGGAAATCCTTTCGAACTATCAATGCATGCAAAATATATCCAGGTATTGTCCTCTGACTAGTCCTGCTCAGTATGAAAAAAAATATCCAATATCATAAAAATGTACTGCTCCAAAAGAAATAAATCCCAAAAATGCACATAACACCACCCTGTGCGTCTGGTACGCACGGAAATCAAAATCCACATATGTGCTGTACAGGTGCACAAAACAACATCTAGGTGCAACGGGTGTGCACGAAGCATCTGTCATAAGCAACGTGTGTGCCTGACAGCCAAAATCCGGTGCATCTGACATGCACGAAGAATCTCGATTTAGTGCATCGGGTGTGCACCAAAATCGTATCTCAAAACATGCGCCCAACATGCGCGAAAATCCAAATCGGTGCATCTATCGTGCACGAATGAAAATCTAGACCCTGCGCACTCAACATGCATGGAATCACCAAATCCAATAGCAAACGTCGAACATGCGTAAGTCCAATCAAAAGCACGGAGTGCAAGAATCAATCATCAATATCAGGGTCAAAATCGACGATATAAAATGCGGCTCAATCAAGATCAAGTGTATCGCGATGGAAAATCTCCTAACCGTGTGCATCAGCGTGCACAAATCAAATCAAAATACTAAAAGTACATGAAAACTACGCTGGAAGCGTAAATCAAATCACCGGCATAAAATAGGCATGAAATCACAATCAATACCTCAAGAGTAATAACTCCGCACAAAATATGAATACCCAGTAAGTGCAACCATGGTGCACAAAATCAAATATCATGGAACTCAGTCATCAAGACTAAATCATGCAAACAGAATGCCCAAAATACCGAAATCCAAGATGATGGATACGTGATAATCAAATCACAAAACCACAAATCATAAATCATAAATACCGTCGTCGGTATACCCTTCTTCGGGGTCGAGAAGGTACCGGTACATCCGATACTAGCGGCGCAAGATATCTACTTGTCTCTTTCTCGCGGCTGGCGTCCTCTGCCTCTGGTTCCTTATCTTCTCTGTGGGTTACCAATCTCGCAATCCATCGGCTCATCGGCCCGGTCAGGTGTGTTGACAGGAATGATTCCGTTCTGGCACTTTCCTGATCATCTCTCGGTCAATCCTCAAGATCGCTCGTAACGCAGCACATCTCTGGCGCCGACCTCTGGTCCTCTGAATGCACATCACGCATCTGCTCCTGGTTCAAATCTTATTGCAGCAGTGTACTGGAAGGAATCCTACTCAAGGTCTCTTCTGATCTTGCCTAAGCCAAACTGTACGGAGGCTGGTACTCTGGCATAATCTTTTCTCGCTCTCTGGACATCTGCGTCCTTAGTACAACATCCCCTCGGAAGCTGGTCGCATCCCTGCGCCTCTGTATGCATATCCGACCTTTAATCTTAACGGGGTGTAGCACCAGCTCATCTGCATCTCGCACGAACTTCTTGTCCCGCTTGTCTGTATCATCGACCATTTGACGTCGCGTCTTTATCTGCGCACTGCAATGTCCTCGGCTACGGTCCCTCCGAAGTCTCTAACACGGACTCGAAATCACGAACTCGGTACCTTCGTCACTCAGTAGGAGATATCTAGCTGATCACGTCCTCAGCGTGCGTATCGCATCTCTGATGTCAGCGGAGTGGAACGTCATCTCGTCGAAATCTCATGCGAACTCTTTACTCCACTCTGCTTCAATATCGACTGATTCGGACTCATCTCATCATGGCTACACAGACTGTGCTCCAACGGCTATGCTCGTATCTGGAGTCTCCCAAGCAGTGTCCCATCACATGATATCCGAATGATGTCGAATCGTCCGATCGACTCGTCAGAACCTCATAATCCCCCAAGAGCTCAACATCTCGGGTACAGTTTAATAGTATCGAGTACATACCACGGCATCGGTGGTCCAGCCGTAGAAGGGCAAACCCAAGCCTCACTAATGGCGCCGCGGAACTGCCGCAAACCCTAAGGTTCAAAGGCTTTCACACGGTCATTATGTCGAGTTAGGGTTCAATCTTCTAGAGGGTCCATAGAATCGCTTGCATGTCTTTCCGAATACTTTAAACTTGGAAAATGGGTTCCTGACACTCGATCGTCTCAATCGACTCTCAACGAATCTGCGTGAAGTCGCCTCTAGCTGGAATCAATCTACCTGATGGCCTCGCATCGGGGTAAGCGAACGAACCACATGTCCTAGTCATTAATCCTCGGTGACTAGCGACTCACTATTATATCTCTAAGAATATGCTCATGCTGCAGTAGCTCCAATCATATGGGCGATATCTCATCATTAGCAGCAACGACTGGCTCATTCGTCTATACGCTAAACAGCGCCTCAATCACCCTGGATAAGCGATAATATCAACGGTCATCACATCCTGGCTGGCCTCTATCAGTGGCTCAATTCTCTGGTGCCGATCAGCACATCCGGAAATCTCGTAAAAGCGATCAATCCAACGCTCATGTCGCGAAAACACAATAAGACGACTCCTCAATATGCAATCGTATGTCTCGGGAATCACGCTCTGGTTAGTCCTCGTCCACGATGAGCTCATGCTGACGCAACTCGAGCTGTAGCTCACTCTGCCCGTGCAATCGCGGCGGCAAAACCATAACCAGTATCGATGAGGATAGATCATAGGAAGGAATATAATACGGTGCAAGGAAATGTACAACCTAAGGTTTCTTAAGCGGAGTGGCGTGTCGTAAGTATGTCGCGGAACATACCCACGGTACGTCACTCTACTTTAGTCACCTATTCCATCAACTAAGGGTCATCCTACACGGCGAAAGTTCGGGTCTAATACCCCCTCGACTAGGTCTAAGTTTCGTAAGGTCAAGCCTAAGTTCCGTATATAGATAACGCCCTAAGCTCCACATAGTCAAACTTAGACTCGAACCAAGGTCAACTTAGCGCTCTGATACCAACTTTGTCACGACCCGAAAGAGCACGTGACTGGCCCTTGAACCATATGAAGTCTATAGGACCCCATCTGATCCAAGTAAGCCAAAAGCCCAGAAATCTAAAACCATTTAAAGAGTAAATAAGGAAAACTGGTTTTAAGAAGTAAAGAAATCGTGTTTCAAAAATCCAAGTTTTTAAATAATTAAGCCGAATATGTATTTTTAAAAATGTGTAACCTTTCCTGAAAATTTCGGCAGAGTTTCCTTTGTAAAAACTGGCCCCGAACGGGGTACAACAAGAATAATACATAAGAAATGATAAAAGGCATCCCCAAGCGGGAGCTAGCTCTTCGTCAATCGACGGTCACAACCACGCAAGCAATAATAATATACAACGCCAAAGGGCGAGGATCAAAACTCAAAAAGAACTCAAAACAGCCAGAAAACCGTAATACTACAAGTGCGACTCTAAGGTCGAAATAATATACAAGTTTTGGTTGATGGAATTCTAGATACAATGAATAATACATGTACAATGGCGGTTCTGATACAAAAGAACCCACCTACCCAAGCAAGTCACCCATAAGGAAGCAGTGTGCCAGAAATTCCGCTATGGAATCTGTACGGCAAAGACCTGCAAGTACTGTGGCACAACGGGGGTGAGTTGCCAACTCGTGAATAGAAAATATTTACAAGCAGAGATCGAATGCATGACCCATCCTAGGTCAATACGATCAGATATAAATAAACCTCAATATGAATAAAGCTGAAGCATGCTAAACTGGCAATGTAATCTCTATACATGAGTGTAGTGCCAAGTGCTCGTGCTAGTGCCTCAGGTAATAGCATATCATGAATGTAAGATATGATCAATGTAATCAAATCTGCATGTACGTGGATCCCGTCCACTCGTCACCCAATGACAATAACCATCATGCATGTAAATATCATCAGCATATGCATGGGAATATGAGGATATAAGCCACCTGTGTCCCTCGCAACACGTCAAAATCATGGAACCGGAGTGCCCAGCATCGACAATCGAAAACATCATGAAAACTGTGCCCAGCATCGGTACGTAAATCCTCATATATCGGGCTCCGTCAGTCCGGATCGGCCCACGGGCTCTGTCTGCGGTATCGGCCCTCGGCCCCGGCAGTACGCCCATATCCATCTATCGACTCTGGTCAGTATCCTCCGTATAACCGCCAGGTCCAACCAATCACCGGTAGGTACTCGCCATCCTGCCAGGCTCATCGTCTACTCCACGAAAAACATTTCTTGCCCCGGGGAACCATACCGGGTCCACCATGTACCCACAATCGGCCTCATCCGCCTCCTCGAATCGGGTTTCACATGTCGCGCTCAGCACCGAGAAAACACATGGTGGACGCACTGAAATATCATATCAAGGGTAACCGGGTTTTAAAACAATTACATATTCTCTTTTGAAACACCCACGGTTCCCAAAAACCAGAAATATCATGGAAACAACATATCTCAATGCGTATAATCAGAAAGCATGATGTATGCGACATGTAAAGAAATGTAATCAACATACACTGAATGCAACAGTACTACAGTGTAGTGACATGGCAATTATCGATGATGAAGTGTGTGAGCCGGCAAACAAGTGTACGTGGAATATACGCATCATCGATAATGGTGCTGGTGTCCTAGCAGCATGAATGAAATATATCAACAATGCAAGCGATGCAATGCAAATAGCATGAATATGCGGGAGCGAATAATCAACGCAACAGTAAAGAACCTGCCTCAATAGATATATCATGCAACCTTGCCTTTTGAAATAAGACGAATCAGGGCTTTTGGTAAAATAAGGGCTACGGTGTTTTTAAGAAAAGATGCGTCTTTTGAAAATATCCGTATAAACCCTTTTGCCTATCTTTAAAATATCCCCGATTCGTTAGTTTTTGAAATAGGTATGACTCGGGTCAAGTCTAACGCCTACTATGCGAACTACGAACCCAACAATCAAGTCAATCGGGAGGGGTATGGAGGCCACCTAAATCTGAGTTGATATACATATATATATATATAGTCGGTGATCTCGCCTCAATAGTATCACATACGATACAGTATATCATATAACATCATCGAGTCATGAGTGCGGATCTAACATCAATATAAAGCTCGTACGATAAATCATCGTACGGCATCCCAGTAGCTGGGTACGGATCAAAATCCCATTCATCTCATCACATGTCCGGTATCACTACCATCATATCACATCACAATAACGAACTCTGTCATATCGCCGAATCTCACGGCCTCAATCAAACCTCATCGACTCAACTCAATCCTATGTCTCATCCTCAATCCGTATTTGAACACATAGTCCCATACCCATGTGTAGATATACACAACTCTATATGCGCACAGATAAATGAAAGAATGTAGGCAAGTATATGTGTACGTGTATGTGTGAGTGCAACCACTACTCTAGGGTTTCGCATTATACTACACCAATACATCCCATTATTACCATCAATAATCCTAAAGTACACATAATAAATATATGTGTGTATACGTATTCGTATACATCACCACGGACTGCGGGGGTGCTATACGTCATCCACCCGACTTCTCCCCGTAGATATAACTCTACTCACCTTGCTTCTCGTGTGCCAATGCCGATGTCGCTATCTTCATCTTCTTTGCCTCAACATCATGTGGGGTACCTACAAGGATATCACAAACGCTAAAGCACATGAAAATCACATCAGAAACCAAAACGGCACACGCTACGCCTATAGGTAAAAACCTATAACCTCGCATGCAAACACGATCAATATCCCACTTGTCGTTGACGTCCAAACGCCACCCGACAGGAACAAAACACCAAATACCAAAATCCATGCTAAAACAAGTCGTAAACCATGCACCAACATAGGAAAATCAACCGAGATTTTACCCTAGATGGAATCAGTCAAAACTAGACATACCCAGGGTCAAGACTAGAGGAATTGGGGCCATGCACAAAAATCGAGACAGTTTCCTCCTGCTCTGGCTGCAATTTGCGGCCAGAAGGAATAAATTGGCGGCCGGGGTTTGGAGTTGGGGGCTAGGGTTTGGTGTGGTGGTTCCATGGTGCCTGCACATCTCACTGTCAACTCAGTTTTATTTTTGGGGTCTCGGGGTGATAGCAGATTCCACAAAACACTCCAGATTTACAGTTTTCCCCGATATCGATTCCGTAATTCCGTATTCTGGTTTCAATTTCAGGTTTAGGTCTAAACTAACATCACACCAGGGTTTCTAAGGTCACTACCATCCTCAATTTCATCTTTGATTTCAGTTTTACCCTAAACCCTAACTTGAATTCTCCAAAATCCACAAAACGACACAATATCGATATGAAACTAGTATGGATGCAATAAGAATTGAATTACTAAACTAGGGGTGCAGAAATTACCTCCTTTGGCAACTCAAGAAAATTCTTGAGTTGCTCAAAGTCCTCCAAATCCAATCTTGCTAGGTTCAATGTGTAGCTAGTGAGCTTGGGAGCAAGTTTTGTGAAGTGGGAATGGGGTTTTGGGGTTGTTCATTGTGGATCTAGGGTTTCATGAAGAGGGAGAGAGAGGGAAAGGGAGCAGGAGCAGCAACAGCTCTTCATGAAGTGGGGAGAGAAAAGGAGAAGGAAAATGATGGGTATGGTTCAAAAAGTGGGGTTTGACTTAGTCTCACTCTCTCTCATCATCATACTTACTTTTTCCTTTTCTTTTCTTTTTCTTCACACTCCAATAGTGAACCCAAATGAACAACCATGGCAATGAAAATACAAGTGTAACAAGTGTGGAAAATGATATGTGCACATTTTTGCACAAAAATGCTAAAAATCCAATTAGCGATTTTTAATCGCGATTAACACTAAAATAGCATATAACTGGTCTTAAAAACTTTAAAATGGCATAATTCCATAAAATACCTTATTTTAGAATTTTCCATAATTTTTCCCCATTTATTTGTATTTAATTATACCCGAATATTAAATTATTCATTAAAATAATATTAAATTATAAAAATTCCCGAAAATAATATTTTATTATTTTGGAAACGTTACAGATAACCTGAGACCACCATAAAATAGGTTCCCTTCACTGTGAGACGTGCAGGCAACCATGAAGCAACTCTTGAAACCCGAGACCAAAATACCCATGTTTGGCCGCAGATTTATTCTTTGTGGCCGCAATTTGCGGCCACATCAGGGTAGAATGGTGTGGATTTTGTTCAGTGGTCTTGTTTTCTGGTATCTAGAGCAACCCTATATGCAAAATTGGCTAGTTGACCTGAGTCAAAATCTGGGAGCACTTTGGTGTAAATTTGGCTAGGTTTTCCGTATTTTGAAATGTTAGGTTTTGCTATTTGGATTTATATTTGGTTGTTGGATGTTCGTACATCAACAACAAGGGTTATTAATTGATTTTGTACGCGTAAGCTATAGGTTCTAACCTATGAGCAATACGCGTGCCGTGTTGGATTTCAGAACTTGATTTTAATAGCGTTGCGATATGTGTTGTTATTGTAGGTACCTTCACGTAGATTCCGAGGCGACGGAGCGTGGCGTCATCGACTTCGGCAAGCAAGGATCAAGGTGAGTGGATCTATATCCACAGGGGAAGTCGGGTGGATGGAGTATAGCACCCCCGCAATTTGATGAAACCGATCTATAGGATATAGTCGTAGAAATCTAGATTAGGAAACTAGGGATATGGTTAACATGATAATTAAAGATGATATAAGTGATTGATTATATATAACTATATTGAGATATGAGATGAAAGTTTTAGGGATATGAAAAGTGAATATGAATCACGACTTATAGATATATAGTTGCATTAGAACAAGTATGAATTTTAGAATAACATGACAATTGATGTATATATAAATTGACTTGATGTGAGATATAAATGCGATGAAAAGAATATACGAGGTAATATGATGACCTGATGATATGTCGGTATACGAATGCGAGTCGATTGTGATGATTGATACCTTTGCCGTCCCCTGATATGAGTCGGTTATAGATGTGACCTGGGACATAGGTATATAGATATATATAAATATTGTGAATCATGAATGATAGGTCGTATGTGACATTAGGTCGTACCCTCATTGTAATATTGGTTGATAGGATCCCTATTGGTTTATGCCGCCGTACGATGATTTTACGTACGTGATGAGTTTGACTTGATGACTGATCCATACCCTTGACTAGAGGATGCCGTACGATGGATTATACCGTACGTGATGCTGTGAGGCTGGATGCCGACTGATATATTCACCGACTCGATCATGTTAAATACGTATACCTTATAGCTTTTAGCTGATAATTTATCTTATGTTGCATTCATGTTATTCTCATTGCATTGCTTATACATGTGCTAGTATACTTACACCATTATCAATGATGCGTATATTACACGTACACAGATTTGCCAGCTCACACACTTCATCATCGATAATTGTCATGTCACTACACAGTAGAATTGTTGCATCATGATATGACTCCTTGTATAAATTACTTGCTATAGTTGCATATGCACCTTTATGCGATATTGCATTGGACCTTGGAGAATTTGGGAACCGCAGGATATTTTAAAACTGGATTCATTTAAAAGAGCATTATTTCCTCGATATGTGCACATTACTATTCCATGTTGCATGATACACGGTTATGCTTACATTTCTGTTATATGTCGCATACATCATGCTTTACGATTATACGCATTGAGATATGTTGTTTGTTGGAGATAGTGCCCTCAGAGTCAATTATTGGATCATAGGCACGTGATTGCAATGATTGAGGGAGGACCTGTCCCAGTAGGACAGTCTTACTCAAGATGATAGTATGCTATCTGGTTTATCTTTATCATCGTGTACTGCTTTAGGTGACCTTACGAGTCGCTATTACACGTTGATAGAGCCCCTAGGATTCTTGCTTGACTACCAGCAGTATGAGGGCGATCATATACGTGAGAGCTGGAGTCTATAAGCAAATCCTTAAAAGGTCCCTAGTCATGGGAGTTTCAAGACAAGGCATCGATACTCTAGAGTAGACTAGTGTATACAGTCGAGACCCCGACGAGGGGCGGTGGCCGGTCTCACAAGCCACTGGTGTCAGTTGGTTCACCTAAGATGTATACAGGTGCTCATTGGGTTATGAGTACACCGGACAGGACTCGCCGGGAGCCTGCTAGTTGGTATTATACCTGACGTCAGATAGCAGTTCCCTGGTGACATGTGTACAGGTTAGTTCATCGACCTGATATCGTCATTTGTCTCATGTGAGTTCCCACTGTTCTTTGATTACTACCCTACCACGGCTCAAAGGAGTCGTGCAAACAGGTTTTAGTTGGGTACAGTCCCGAGCCACATGGAGGCAGTGAGCGGATCTGCAGGGGTTCGTCTCTCCCGATATTGGGGGTGAGGTCGCGCTGTGTCTAGGAGAGCCAGTACATGAAAAGTCCTTGGCCAAAGCAGGAGATTTACTGGTAGGTATTCCAGTAGTATCTCAGGGTGTTCTGGGCTACACTCCGACACGACTTGTACCGCTATTAGGGGTCTGACTTTTACCAACCCCCTAGGCCCGCCATGCGATGCTCATAGACGAACGGACCGGACTGTACGGATATTGTCACTGACAGGCTCAGTAGGGTGTCAGGGTGAGTTCGCTCATCGACGTCCCTTTTGGTCAATACCTGGTAGCCCGTCACGTATTGGCTTATACCTCTGACGTGCTAGTGGTTAAATCCACAGCCAAAGTATTGACGAGTCTTTAGAGTCCCCCACAGACCGGTTTCTCAAGTTTCGGGCGAAACGCTGTAGAGGCCGTATGGAGATATGGCAGGGTTCGATCAGATACGTGCGGTATTGCACGGATCGTGATCGGACGGATTTTACTAGCCGACTTTGGTTTAAGCCGGATCCTAGTATTAGACAGTGTAGTTTTGTCTCTTTGCATTTGTGTTTAGTGGGAATACAAATGCGGGCATGTATTTGCAGTAGCGGGGTTTTCCTGTAATTTATTACGGGATCAGTTTTCTAAAGTTGCCAGTTTGCATTCCGTTCTGGCCGGTTTTCCTTTGTTCCTTCACGGCCGGAGTTTCTTATGGAGGGGGTTATTTGCAGTTTGCAAATAACTTATTTGTGGAGGGGTTTCTTGCATTTGTGCCTTCATAATCGTGAGATTCCTTCTGAATCAATCCTAGCATTTATTGTGATGGAATTTTTTAGTTGATAAGATGAGAAATAGGTGTGACCTTTTTCCTTTTTCATTTAATCACACCTTATTCTCTTGTGAGATAATTGATTCCCTCCACCATTCTTATGAGAGGCCGGCCACATCTTGGAGAGGGAGAGAGAGGGATTTTTCATTTTGGTGTGGGAAATTTATCATTCATCTCATTTCATTTTCTATGCTTGCTACAAAATCCCTCACCTATCTCAAAAGCTTATTCATTCCTCCATCATGGCAACTACACTAAACCCCAAAGAGACATGGTTTCTATACTTGCCTACAGCACTTCTTGGATGCGTCGGCTAGCCAACTTCGCGCCCGAGTTGCCTCGGTCCAGAAGTGGGAGCCCGTAAAAGAACTCGGCTACATAGTGCCCTTTCCGACGAGGAGGTGACGGACGGAGATTCCGCGGGAGATCGGAGTGGAGACGAAGACCGAAGGACATGGATCGCTTGGTATATCTCTTCACCCATCTTTTAGTTTGCTAGTAGCTAGGTTAATGGCCCGATCCGGGATTTTTGTACGCGGTGGTGCCGGTTTGCTAGTTCGTAAAGTATTTTTCGTTTCCGCGTTTCCGGCATCGGATCGACGGCCGGGGCGCCGCCGTGCACTTACATTGGTATCAGAGACACGCCATTAACCATGCCTAGCTTGCTCTAGTATGTTTAGAACTCGATCGAACAAAAAGTCCCAAAAACCGTATTTTCTTGTGCATTGGGTTTCTGTCGAAATTTTTTTGGCTCCAAATATTTTTCAGGTTGTTTCAGAATGATGTGCAGGGAATTCTAAGCACTCTATGAAAATTTGGTCGCGAGATCTCACCATACCACCGCGGAACCGCGGCCAAACCCATGCTTGGGCCGCGGTTCCGCCGCTCTTTTAACTGTTCAGCGCACCAAATTTTTACAGAGAGCTCCTGTGTAGAAAATAAGGTTTTTGGAATATTCTTTTTAGGCCCAGATTTTCTGTGAGTGCTACAGTACTGCTTGGGGCCCACTTCAATAAATTTGATCGATCGGATATTTTAAACATGCTAGTTCACAGTATTTACATTATATCTGCGACCGTGAATGTCACTCGATCGGTAAATCCAGTCTATCTGCTATAGCCCTTTTAGACGGATTTGCGAACGTGACATTCACGTTGATGTTCTGTGTTGTGCTGTGATGTTGCGGATCGGTCGTGGGGATAGCCTGGTTGCAATGTTAGTACAGTTTTGTTTTATATGTACATTTGATATTGCGGGGCGAGCGTCCGACATGTGGACTGCCGTCACTGCCTGTTTGTATTATTCTTTTGGGACACGACCGGGTCGAGGTCGATGTACCCGTTGTATGTATATTTTACATTCTGTACTAGGATTACCCTGTGGAGGGGTGCACGGATAGCCGGATTCTAGAGGGCAACGGACCCGCATCTCATGGCGTTGAGACGGAGGGGGCTTTACTCTAGAATTGGCAGAGCTATTCTCCGCACTCGTAGGGGGTACAGGTTGACCCAGGAGGGGTGCCCAAGTTACCGGATTCTGTGAAGTGCTGGGTGGTCCATTCACGTTGCTGAAGGGGGCTGCCTCGCTTCAGGTTTTGGCGGGTAACTTGCCGCGTCCGTAGGGGTCTAGGATCTCATTGCACAGGCTATCCACACGACCAGGGGAACGTCGGGTTTCAGTAGCGGCTCTATGAAATCCGGGGATCCCAGATATCTGTATTGTTCTGTGATGCATCGTGGTATTCAGTTGGAATATCCTGCACCTCATTCCACGGGGAAAGAGCCGAGATCCCTTCACCGGGAGTGACCTCTTTAGCAAAGGTTTTCGTTACTATATTTTTCTAAAAAGCTATCCGTTCCTTCAACGATATCAAGTTCATTACGTTAAAGGTTTTTGCCAGAAACCATTCATAGCCCTCCGTCGTTTCATATGGATAGTCAATAGTATTCAAGCTGTGTTTGTTGGCCAAAGTCAAGGCACAGTGTTTGGTAGCTGTTGGTTATTCATATGCAGCATAGATAGATGCGTTGGTTTGGGACAGTCGTATAGCCTTGTTGGCCAAAGTCAAGGGCTTGTGCGGGTGGGTTCAAATCAACCTAGAGAACGACGGGTAGAACTTGACATGTGACTTATGATTTGTTGGCCAAAGTCAAGGTCATAAGAGCATGGGGCAAAAATCACATCGGGAGTTTCTAAAGAAACTGAAACTTGCCAGATATGCGCATACCTTCTGGAGTGTGATAACGTGAACGGATTCCGTCACGTTATCATGCGATGATAGTTGGATCCCGATTCCCACTGATGAGTTGGATTACTCCTCGGGTGATCCCGGCTAATTCTTCTTTCAGGTTTGGGGAAGAATTTGACGTTACAGTGGGAGGTTTCCAGATTAGATAAAGTGATAACCATTCTGATCTAGGTTAGAGTGCACGCTGAGTGTTTCTTTTCTCTCTCTCTTTGGCAGCGACCATTGACCCGACCCTAGACTATGACTCAGTGACCAAGTTGACCGAACCTTCTTAACACTGGCTTTTTGATTGTCAGAGTTGCAAACCTCATTGCCACTCCTACTTTTACCCTTTTCTCCGGGACACCCCGTATTACTACGAACGTCCACTTCCATTGAAAAAAACCATTGTATGGTTATATACGAACTCAAAGGAATTTGAGGATGGTTTCCGGTTCTGGAGAAAACGAATAGGACTATTCAGTTGTCTTTTCCTTTTACCTTCTCTCAGGTTGCGAGTACTCCTTGGTTTAGGAGGTAGTAAACCTATTACGCAAATTGGATAGTCTTCTTCCAAACCATAGGCAGGTGCCGACCGGTAGGGAATGAAGAAAACCAGTTAGCCTAAACGGTGTACAGAAGGTATTAAGTTAGGACAAAGAAAGGCATTAGTAAGAGGGAAAAGTAAATTGCGACTGCTATTCACGACCAAACCAAGTATTTCTTCGCCAATCCTAAATCACCTTTGTATTTCTCCAGGACACTCCGTATCACTACGAAGATCCCAAGTTTATTGGATAATCCATCGTATGGTTATATACGAACTCGAAAGAAACTTGTTCCAGTTCGGGGATGGATCCTGGTTCAGGAGAAATAGGAATAAGGTTTATTCGGTTGTCTTTTATCTTCACCTTCTCTCGAATCGCGAGTGCTCCTAGGATTAGGACAGTACACCCATTATGCTTATTGGATAGTCTTCTTCCAAACCATAGGCTGGTGCCGAACGGTAGGGAAGGAAGAAAACCATTTGTCCTAAAGGGGTGTACAGAAGGTAATGACTAAAGACATATAAAGGGATTTGGAGAGGTGGCAAAGAATTATACGGTTACAGTTGTGAATCTGGATATTGGAAGAGGCATTACTAAAAATACCAGGATACCCCATCGAAACATTTTAATGTTTCAGTTTCACTGTGTACTGTTAAAAGAAAACTGATTTCCCAATTAGACACTTGCTCCAGGGTATGTATTTACCATGTTTGATTCTCATATCTGTATGGTTTTACAGATGATGAGTGGGAGTAAGTTATTGGGAATTAGGTGATCATCCTCATTATATCGGAATTCGTTGTAATTGGTGATATTTGAGGAAGTCACCTGGGTTGTTTGCCGGACGGCAAATATTTGGTTTTGAATATCCGTTGTTATGTACCAATTTCAAATTGATATATCTGTACGTCTATTTTTATAGAGTGAGATATACCTTTTTAAAATAGTGTCTATGACATTTACCTATATCTGTGGATGGTTAGGTAAGGAGCATTGAACAGCGGTGTAATTCTTCTTAACCATAAGTACAGTTTTCAACCTACGACACACAGTGAATGAGTCATTTGACTCAAGGGACTTATACAGAGTTATGTGTATTGTCCAATGTCCATTAGGACAGAGGGGTAGGTACTCGTACTATATTCGGTTTACTTATGACTTCTCTAGTTTTAGACAGGTGTTTCGTAGAAACACAGGGTCTGAGTTTTGAGAAGTTATAGGTATAAGAATGGAGTAGAGAACCAGGTATTGCAAGTATCGGGATTCTTCAAGGTGATCGAAGATGTAGATACTTGTGTATGGTATTCAGTTGATAGTAATGATTAAGAGAACTTGCTTCTCTTTCAGGTTACTCATAATTGGAAGTATTCCTAAGTTGAGTAACGCTGATCGGCCTCCTTCCATTTAGTTGACATGCATTGGAGACAGCTGCATGATTTGAATCTGGTTCAATTAAATCAGTTCCTCTGTTCCTGTATTGGATATAGAACAATTCATATCTTGACATTGTTAAGGTACGGGGAGTTGTCCGGCTTATGCTTAAAACCAGACTCCGGATAACTCAAGGCACGTTTCTGTAATGGCTGTTTGTGGGTTGACCCGGGCTATGACGAGGGTTGACTTTCTACCATCTGAAAGATCAATAGTGATATTGTTCTTGACTCGCCACAGTTTTAATAAAAATGGATTTTTTTCAGAAAACAGTAGTGGGAATATGGTAGAACTGGAAGTGATTCCAGAACCGCAAACGATTACTGAAGATTTGATAAAAACTTAAAGATTCAATCTGGTTTGACATTCCATTGGCCACTCCGCAGATATGGTGGGTAACCTCAGGCACCCGAGAGGTACTTCGGTATGCTCAGGGATGGTGGCAGGGAGGTTCTTGTTTACCCAGACTTGCCATTGCTGTTGTTCCAGACTGTGAGACCCGGCAGGAGGATGAGTATAGTGTCGTTCTAAACTAGCTTTAGAAGTGTACGTCTATATGACTTTGCCAGAGGGTTGTCGTAGTCAGTGGGAGCAGCGGAAGCATTGGTGGACAGGTGGCCTATGTCTATTTATAGACTAAAGCAAATATAGCGGAGATAGATCATCTATTTCTGATGCGATAGTCATAGGTTTGACTTCATCAGAATAGGGGATGGATCTGTTAAGAAGGTAGTAGGGTGTGATGTCCTGGTATTTGGATGACATACACAGAGTAGGAAGTGAAATTCCTATACTACGGTCGGTTATACTTTGGTCGTCACACAGTGGTTTCTCCACATAGGACTTGGATATTATATCTGACATTCTGGTTACTGGATCTATGGTATTAGATCTAGATTTGGGTGGTTTCCCAATCTGGGTACTTAGACAGCATTCTATGAGTATTTAGAATGGACGACTCCTGGCATGGTAGTATACCTGCAGGTGATGGAGTCACCCTCTCTAAAGGTGTCTTACAGACTAAAGGGGAGAGGGATACGCATGATTGGCAGATCACTTGCTTAGGCAATTGAGTCAATCATGAGATGTCAAGTACCACACCAGATGTTGTTTTTGCATTAGATGCAATTAGTTGATATTGACCCAATCCTGGAGAAACAATCGGAAGCAGTTTTAGAACATAAGTGTATGTTCTAGGGATATGATAACGTCAGCCTCATTCAGGTGACGGTTATCGTTCCAGGCTTTCAAGGTGACCTGGATGGCAGAGTGGCTGTCAGAGTTATAGTTTTCCCTCTGACGAGGGGCAGTATTTTGGACAGGTGGTCCAGGTGGATACTGAGGGAAGGCATGGCGCAGGATACTGATTAAGTTCAGTTAACGATACAGTATAAGAAGTTTGGATTTGGAGTTCATTTATGAGCTAGGTCCCATCAGACATCCAGACACATTCTAAGATAGGTATTGCTCATTTCGGGAGATGGCTTTCTCCGCGAACATGGGATATAGAGAGACATAGAAAGAAACATCACAGCGGATCCACTCACTGAGGCTATTCCTCGAACGCAATAGTTTCGCAAACGAGCTTTGTGAGACTGACTAGTAGAGGAGTTGGGTGTTCGGTATCACACGGGCTGTGAGTATGCGACATCGCAATAATTAGCCTTGAGTGCAAGTGGGAGATTGTTGGAGATAGTGCCCTCAGAGTCAATTATTGGATCACAGGCACGTCATTGCAATGATTGAGGGAGGACCTGTCCCAGTAGGACAGTCTTACTCAAGATGATAGTATGCTATCTGGTTTATCTTTATCATCGTGTACTGCTTTAGGTGACCTTACGAGTCGCTATTACACGTTGATAGAGCCCCTAGGATTCTTGCTTGACTGCCAGCAGTATGAGGGCGATCATATACGTGAGAGCTGGAGTCTATAAGCAAATCCTTAAAAGGTCCCTAGTCGTGGGAGTTTCGAGACAGGGCATCGATACTCCATAGTAGACTAGTGTATACAGTCGAGACCCCGACGAAGGGCGGTGGCCGGTCACACAAGCCACTGGTGTCAGTTGGTTCACCTAAGATGTATACAGGTGCTCATTGGGTTATGAGTACACCAGACAGGACTCGCCAGGAGCCTGCTAGTTGGTATTATACCTGACGTCAGATAGCAGTTCCCTGGTGACATGTGTACAGGTTAGTTCATCGACCTGAGATCGTCATTTGTCTCGTGTGAGTTCCCACTGTGCTTTGATTACTAACCTACCACGGCTCAAAGGAGTCGTGCAAACAGGTTTTAGTTGGGTACAGTCCCGAGCCACATGAAGGCAGTGAGCGGATCTGCAGGGGTTCGTCTCTCCCGGTATTGGGGGTGAGGTCGCGCTGTGTCTAGGAGAGCCAGTACATGAAAAGTCCTTGGCCAAGGCAGGAGATTTACTAGTAGGTATTCCAGTAGTATCTCAGGGTGTTCTGGGCTACACTCCGACACGACTTGTACCGCTATTGGGGGTCTGGCTTTTACCAACCCCCTAGGCCCGCCATGCGATGCTCATAGACGAACGGACCGGACTGTACGGATATTGTCACTGACAGGCTCAGTAGGGTGTCAGGATGAGTTCGCTCATCGACGTCCCTTTTGGTCAATACCTGGTAGCCCGTCACGTATTGGCTTATACCTCTGACGTGTTAGTGGTTAAATCCACAGTCAAAGTATTGACGAGTCTTTAGAGCCCCCCACAGACCAGTTTCTCAAGTTTCGGGCGAAACGTTGTAGAGGCCGTATGGAGATATGGCAGGGTTCGATCAGATACGTGCGGTATTGCACGGATCGTGATCGGACGGATTTTACTAGCCGGCTTTGGTTTAAGCCGGATCCTAGTATTAGACAGTGTAGTTTTGTCTCTTTGCATTTGTGTTCAGTGGGAATACAAATGCGGGCATGTATTTGCAGTAGCGGGGTTTTCCTGTAATTTATTACGGGATCAGTTTTCTGAAGTTGCCAGTTTGTATTCTGTTCCGGCCGGTTTTCCTTTGTTCCTTCACGGCCGGAGTTTCTGATGGAGGGGGTTATTTGCAGTTTGCAAATAACTTATTTGTGGAGGGTTTTCTTGCATTTGTGCCTTCATAATCATGAGATTCCTTTTGAATCAATCCTAGCATTTATTGTGATGGAATTTTTGAGTTGATGAGATGAGAAATGGGTGTGACCTTTTTCCTTTTTCTTTTAATCACACCTTATTCTCTTGTGAGATAATTGATTCCCTCCACCATTCTTATGAGAGGCCGGCCACATCTTGGAGAGGGAGAGAGATGGATTTTTCATTTTGGTGTGGGAAATTTATCATTCATCTCATTTCATTTTCTATGCTTGCTACAAAATCCCTCACCTATCTCAAAAGCTTATTCATTCCTCCATCATGGCAACTACACTAAACCCCAAAGAGATATGGTTTCTACACTTGCCTACAGCACTTCTTGGACGCGTCAGCTAGCCAACTTCGCGCCCGAGTTGCCTCGGTCCAGAGGTAGGAGCCCGTAAAAGAACTCGGCTACGTGGTGCCCTTTCCGACGAGGAGGTGACGGACGGAGATTCCGCGGGAGATCGGAGTGGAGACGAAGACCGAAGGACACGGATTGCTTGGTATATCTCTTTACCCATCTTTTAGTTTGCTAGTAGCTAGGTTAATGGCCCGATCCGGGATTTTTGTGCGCGGTGGTGCCGGTTTGCTAGTTCGCAAAGTATTTTTCGTTTCCGCGTTTCCGGCGTCGGATCGACGGCCGAGGCGCCGCCGTGCACTTACATTGTTTTCATGAGATTTCTGGATTTGAGAACCGTGGTCATTTTAAAAAGAAAGTATGTATTGTTTAAAAACCCGGTTTCTCTTGATATGATATTTCTGTGCGTCCACCATGCGTTTTCTCGGTTCTGGGTCGTGTGACAGTGATACCCGATTCGAGGAGTTGGATGAGGCTGATTGCGGGTACATGGTGGACCCGGAACGGTACCCCAGGGCGAGAACGGATCTGCTGTGCAGTAGACGGTGAGCCTGGCAGAGGGTCTACTACCTACCGATGATTGGTTGGACCTGGCGGATATCCGGAGGATACCGACCGGAGTCGAGAGATGATATGGGCCGATCCAGACTGACGGAGCCCGAAAGATATGAGGATATACGTATCGATGCTGGACACGGATTTCATGATGTTTCAAGTGTCGATGCTGGACACTCAGATTCCATGATTTTGATGTGTCACGAGGGACACCCGTTGATTTATATCCTCATACTTTCATGCATACATACATTGATTATATGGTTGGACGAGATCCGCATGCATACATACATTGATTATATGGTTGGACGAGATCCACATGCATACATACATTGATTTTATGGTTGGACGAGATCCACATGCTGATTGACATTGATATTAGTATTGGCAGATATCCAGACCCGGTCACCCTAGATATCATAGTATTACCATTATGATACAGTTGACCTAGGAGTCGTTGTTTATTCAATTTCTATCTGTTGATGTTTTTCTACTCACGAGTTGGCAACTCACCCCCGTTGTGCCACAGTTCTTGCAGGTTGACCGCATGGATCCGTAGCGGCATCGCTGGCACATAGCTTCATTTGGGTGTTTTGCATTGGTAGGTGTGGGCATTTGTATCGTACCCACTCTTTTATTTATATTTCATATTGTATCTAGTCAACTCCATCAATCAAAATTAGTATTTGTATAAGTAATGAGACTTAGTGAGATTTATGGTTGCGAGACTTAGAGCGAGGGTATTTCCGCTACTTGTGGTTTTGTTGTCTTGCTTATTTCTTTATCTTTTATGATGAACGTCTCCGTTGGGCGTCGTATACTTATATTTATGTTTTGCGTGGTTGTGAATCCGCCGTTTGGCGAAGAGCTAGCTCCCGCTTGGGGATGCCATTATTCTTGTTATGTATTTGTGGTTTTGGATCAAAATCTACAAAGGAGGTGCTGCCCAAATTTTTAAAAGACGAAACACGTTTTCAAACTAGTAAATTTCACTTGCATTTTTTGTTCCTTTTCTATGCATTAAGAAAACTTGATTTCATTATACCTTTATTTCAAAACTTCACATCCTTTATTTTCTTAAGAAGGGTTTAGATTTCTGGGTTTCATCTTACTTGAATTACGTTATGCCTTTAGACGTTGCGTGATTTAAGTGCTGGTCACGAGCTAATATTTCGAGTCGTGACATATGGTAACGGTGAACTCCAGGTGGATTCCTTTACCGATTCGAGCTTCCATAGTGATAAGGAAGACAGTAAGTCGGTCTCGGGTTTTGTCTTTACCCGCAATGGAAGGGCAGTTTGTTGGAAGAGTTCCAAGCTAGATACCGTAGCAGACTCGACGATAGAGACTGAATACATCGCTACCAACGACACTGCCAAAGAGGATGTCTGGATGAACAAGTTCATAGCTGAACTTAGTGTGGTTCCTTGGCTTAGGAACCCCGATCCCATCAGCGATTCAGACATATTCTTAGGCGGTATCACCTGATCAGGGAGATAGTAGATCTCCGGAAGATCGAGGTCAGGAAAGTTGACACAGAGGATAACACAGCGGATCCACTGACCAAGGCCTTCCCCTAGATGCTATTCGAAAGACTTTTTGGGATGTTGGGCATGAGATACTACAACAACTGACCTTAGTGCAAGTGGGAGATTGTTAGTGATATGTATGCCCTAGAGGACATTATTGTATGATATAGTGGATGCTTGGACATATATATGGAGGACTTTCTTGCTCGACATGATAGTATACTATCTGGTTTCCTTTATCTTAACATGTTCACTGGTATTATTATATCGTCTCTCATATACATGTTGATAAAACCCTTAGAATGTAGGCTTGACTACCAGGACTATGATGCGGATCATACTAGTGGTACCTGGGTAGTCCACAAGCACATCCTTCAATTGTTCCTAGTCGAGGGAATATCGAGACAGGGCATCGATATTCCATAGTAGACTAGTGTGTACGTTTCTTGACCCTATATGGGGCGATGGTTGATCCCATATCCATTGGTGTTTGACATCAAAGATTGTACACAGGTGCTCATTAGAGAATTGGTACACCGAACAGGACTCGCCGAGAACTCCTAGATGGTACTATACCTATCATCAGATAGCAGCTCTCTGGTGACACGGGTGCAGGTTAGTCTGTAGACCCGAGATCGTCATAGAGTCTTGTGTGGTTCTCAATGTGCTTTTATTTCCTCCCTACCACGGCTCAAAGAAGTCGTGCAAACAGGTGGATTTTGGGTACAGTCCCGAGTCACATGGAGGCAATGAGCGATAGGAGGGGTTTCGTCTCTCCCGGTATAGGGAGTTGATGTTGCGGTATGCTCGATTGGCTATAACTGGAAGTCCATGCCCAGGGCTGTTGATGAGATTTACTGGTAAGTGTTATCAGTAGTTTCGCATACCGTTATAGGCCTTACATCGGCATGACTTATCAAGTTATTAGGGTCTTACGATTTCATCCCTAGACTCGATATGCGACATATCAGACGAAGAGACCGGACTGTACGGTAAGTGTTACATATAGGCTTTATGGGAGTTTGGAAAAATTTGCTTGTTGATCTTCTATTCGCTCAATACCTGGGTAGCTGTTACGTCCAGCTAGTACCGCTGACGGCTTGTGGGTAACTGATGTGATCATTACCTACTGCTGGCGTATTAACGAGTCTTTAGAGTCCCACATAGAAGTTTCCTAGTTCAAGCGAAATGAAATATGGCACATATGTTGATATGTGCGGGGGCCTGATTAAATATGAGTATAAGATACCGTAATGTAATCTGGCGGCTATTTGTTATTAGTTAGGTTATATGTGATATAACCGGATTATTAAATCAAGTGTTGATTTGATAATGTGATATACAGATAAATGATATTAGTCGGTTATATATAATATAACCAGATTATTGAATCAAGTGTTGATTTAATAATATGATATATATTTATATTTGATATAATTGTATATTGACTAATATTATTACTCACTTATTATATGCTTATCTTTATATATATTTAATATATATGTGATATATATATTAATATATATATATATATGTGTGTGTGTATGTGTGTGTGATATATATATATATATATATATATATATATATCACACACACACACACATATATATATATATGAAGTATGGCATGTTTTTTCTATTTTTAGAAAATAGAAACTGAGGTGGAAAATGGGGAGACTTTTGTGGTATGGAACATAGCATGGCTTACTTTATATTATATTCATTTTCTTGCACTATTGAAGCATGGCTACAATTTTTAATTGTTAGAAATTGTATTCTTCAATAATGTGTGAGCATGGATGAGCCATTCTAGACTTCATTTTCCTCACATGAGTTATTTTCTACACTTGAGAGTTCATGTGTGATGAGTTTCTCTCTTGCTCTCTCCATTTTTTTCACCTCCTCCTCCAAGCTCAATCCCTCACATGAGTTGTGAACCCTTGATCTTGAGCTTGTGAGAACCCTAGTGAGCAAACAAAACCCCTACATCACCATCCTATACTAGATTAGCGTTTTGGTGTAATGTGTTTACTTCATTAAAGAGTTTAGTGAAGAGGTAGCTTGGATTAGCGGACTTCGGGTGGATCATCTTCGGTACGAAGGTCATCAAAAGGAAGTTCGTTCAACCTTCAAGTGGTGTCTATTGGAGTCGCGGGGACTACAACCCGGAGTTTTAGAAGGGAAGGACACAGTTTACAAAGGTTGTAACCATCCATCTCTTAGTATAGTTTGTTATATCATAATTAAACTCTAATCATCTAGTTTAAGATCTTGGTTAGTGTAGATTAGCATGCCGAAATTTTTTAAATTGGCATGCTTGATACTAGTAAAATCCGATGGTGGTGCTATCATACACTTTCAATTAGGGGTCTGACGTTTTCCATCCTTTAGACCCAGTATGCGATTACTCTTAGACGAAAAGACAGGACTGCAAGGAGATTGTCACTTTCAGGATCAGTAGGGATACAGACAAGTTTGCTTGTCGACCTTCCTTTCGATCAATACCTGGGCAGCTGTTACGTACAGGTAGTGCCGCTGACGTGCTTGTGGTTAAACCCACTGCCAACGTATTGTCGAATGTTTAGAGTCCCACACAGAGGGTTTCCCAGTTTAGGCGAAACGATATAATGTATATATTTTGATACATACTTAGATTCGATTAAATACGTGTTTTTGTATACGTACTTTTAATCGAACATTTTGTTAATACTAACCGGTTTAAAAGATAACCAGATTATCAGATTTGGATGAAATTTGAGCTATTATTATATATATCTCTTTTTGATATTTCTCTCTTCAGTATTTGTATTTTGACAGAATTCAGTATTTATACGAATACGGGTATTTATATAAATACCCGTATTTGTGTATTAATATAAATACAGGCATTTGTATCTTAATACAAATACAGGTATTCGTATTTTGATTCGAATACGAGTGTATATATTTGTAGTATATATTTGAATTAGTGTATTTATGTATACATACTTACATACATACATACATACATATACATATGTATATGTGTGCATATGAGGTGGTTCTCTTCTCTTCTCATCTCTTCTTAATTATGTGAGAAGAGTGTGGGTTTGTGACTCACCGTTGTGAGTCACAAGTCCACCCTTTCTCACATTAAAAAAAAAGAGAGAGAATATAAAGAGATAAGATTTCCTTTTTGACATGCTATCTCATTTTGGCTTCATCCATCACCATTAGCTTCTTCTTCCCCCTCCCGAGTTTTTAAAAGTGAGAAAGGAAAAAGAAAAAGAGAAAATACTTTAGAGATAACAACTACTACATCTTCTAGTGATCTATTCCTGGCAAGTTTAGTTCACTAGTTACTTCACTTAGCTTTTAGGTGTAAAGGTAGAGCCTGGATTAGGGTTCTTGTTAATTATATGTATGCCCTAGAGGCCATTACTGTACATTGGATGTATATTGTAGTGGATGCTGGGACATATATAGGGAGGACTTTCTTGCTCGACATGATAGTATGCTATCTGGTTACTCTTTACCTTAACGTGTACATTGATTGTCTCTCTGTTACATGTTGGTAAAGCCCCTAGGATGTGTACTTGACTACCTGGACTATGATGCGGATCATACTAGTGGGGACAGGGTAGTCCATAAGTACATCCTTCAAGGTCCCTAGTCGTGGGTATATCGAGACGGGGCATCGATATACCAGAGTAGACTAGCGTATACCTTCTCGACCCATACAGATGGGCGATGGATGATCCCATATCCATTGGTGTTTGACATCAGAGATGATATACGGGTGCTCAGTGGAGACTGGGTACACTGGACGGACTCGCCGAGAACTCCCAGATGGTATTATACCTTACGTCAGATGGCAGTTCTCTGGTGACACTGGTACAGAGTAGTCTGTTGACCCGAGATCGTCATAGAGTCTTGTGTGGTTCCCACTGTGCTTTGATTTCCACCTTACCACGTCCAAGAGGGCGTGCAAAACGGTGGTTTTTGGGTACAGTCCCGAATCACATGGAGGCAATGAGCGATAGGAGGGGATTCGTCTCTCCCGGTATAGGGAGTTGATGTTGCGCTGTGTTCAATTGGCTATAACCGGAAATCCCTGGCCAGGGTTGCTGAGATTTACTGGTAAGTGTTACCAGTAGTTTCTCGAACTGTTATAGATCTCATATCGACACGACTTATCGAGCTATTAGGGTCTGACGTTTACCACCCCTAGGCAAGATATGCGACATATCAGACGAACAGACCGGACTGTACGGTAAGTGTTACTGGTTGGATTCACAGGAGTGTGAGCGGGCTTGCTCGTCGATCTTCTGATCGCTCAATACCCAGGTGGCCGTTATGTTTAGCAGACCGCTTGCGGCTTGTGGGTGTTTGATATGATCATCATCTGCTGCCGGCGTATTGACGAGTCTTTAGAGTCCTACACAGAGGTTTCCTGGCTCAAGCGAAACGAAATAGGAGAGCATATGAGATATGTGCGGGACCGAGAATAATGCGTGTATGTGATACCGTATTTCATTCTCGCGATGAATGTGTCGAATGGTTGTATGCGATATAACCTAGTTATCGAATCAAGGATTGATTCGATAAATCGATACATTGTTTACTAGTCGGTTGTGTGCGACATGACCGGATCATTGAATCAAGTGTTGATTTAATGATTTAATGTATAATTATATATTTGATATTACTTTGCATTAACTAGTATTGGTTCACTTTAAATGGATTTTCTCACTTGGATTGTGCACATTGTATATGTGATATACTTTTGTACACAAGTTTGTATCATGTTTGATGATACATGCTCACTAGGGTTTGTGTAAAGATTAAACCATGGTTGTATATTGGTTAGGGTTTTCATTTTCTTATTCATTTATTTATTTATTCATTCTTTTTGGAAATTGAAAAGCATAAAGAGAAAATGGTGGCTAATTTTGTTTGATTTTGAAGCTTCATGAAGCTTTGACTAAGTCACCATTTTGTCTCATGCTTAACCCTAACCATTCCACTTAACCATGACTCATTCTCTACACTTAACCATGGTTTGAATATGATAAGTATTCATTTTTCTTTTGGATTTAAAAAACTTATCATATTCATTTCTTTCTTCTTCTTCTTCATGAGCAAGGAAGAAAAGCTTGCTACATCAATGGCAACTTGTGAAAACAAGTGAGAAATCCAATTCCAAAGTGAACCCACTTTCTATTTTTTCATCCTCTACCTCTTGCCAAGTAGTATAGGGTGTTTCCTTCACAAGTTTTCAAGGCTTGGTGAAGTTGGAGCTTGATCTTGCGATGCCTCGACGTAGATCATCTTCGGCATCGTCGTCGATGACCTAGCCCGCTTTTTCTCCGATGAAGCCGATGCTAGAGTCATGGTTCGATTTGGACAGCGGAGAGGACTTCATCATGGAGCTATGGAGGTGGAGAAACGGATCTACAAAGGTTGTATTTCCGTTCTTTTAGTTTAGTTGTAAACTAGTTTCCTTTGTCGCCTATATATCTAGTTAACGATCCGTATTAGAGTTTCTCGGCACTTGCAAAATTTGAAATTGGCATGGTTGATGCCTTGTGAGACCTCATTAGTGTGCCTAGGAACCCTACAGTTCTCTCAGGTGGATCATCTTCGACAAGGAAGACTGGCATCCAAACTCGTTCCCGGAGTTCCTAAAAGCATAAGAAGTGGAAAGAAAACAAAAGACACGATTACAAAGGTAGCTATCATCTATCCGAATAGTTAATCTCTTTCTAGCTACTAGTTTAGTGTTTAGATTCAATTCTAGGTCGTAGAAGTTCGTGCTCTTGTATTGAAAAATTTTGTTTTGTATTTCGCCTTGGTCGCTAGTTAGCGGCACGAGCACGAGCGTCTACTTACAATATCTCATATAATCAATTTCTCAAAATGTTAAGGTTTCAATTGATTTGAGAAGAAAAAATAAAAAAAAACTTGTTTTAATTCTTTATTTTATGTTAAGGGAGCAAAATTGTCCAAGAAATATTATGTGATTATCAGGAATAAAAAAGGAATATTCTAACAGCAGAATAACGATAGGTAGTCTAGTGCAAACGGAGAGAAACATTAGGTATTTATCTGTCAGCCAAAAAATCTTAGGCATTTATTAACGAAAACGGTAAAATCTTGGGTTATTTAGTTGCAATATAGCCATAACAAATTCACATTGATCATACACTAATTTCCTATCCGTAAAGGGGTTTGCACAACCGGTCTTTTTTTCTAATATTCAAGAATGTTTTTCTAATATTCAAGAATGTTAACGTTAGGTTATCCAAATATACCATTGTCGGTTGAACTAAAGTACTCAAGAAAATTATTTGTGCCAACTTTTCTTAAGAAATGGAAATAAAATCAAGTTTGGCTATAAAATTAGACAACTAAGTTATAATAAAAAACTTATGATAAAGAAAAACAAACTGCAGATGAGGATTTAGAGGCTAGGATTTCAATTCAACTTCACAAAAATCAAATCTCTGTAAGAAATAGCTAAGAAATAGCCAATGATATATGCTACACAAAGAAATACTTTTTATCACATCTGATTAAATTGGGAAAATTGAAAACAAATAACTAAATGCTATACTCAACAAAGAGAAGCAAATTTTACAAAAGATCAGTACTAAAACATCCCTGATAATGAGCATGTATACTAAGCCTGTATCTCATGAAATGTCATTATGTCACATTCTGTTCTTCCAAAGCCAACCTCTTTTGTATGAATCAACAATATTTGTATCGAATAGTGCATACATTTGATCAAAAAACATCAGATTCCACATCCATCAAAATATATGATGTTCTCATATATCATTTGCAGAATTAAGGAACTAATAGAAAATAAAGACCACTGCTTTTACACAAATCACAGATTTATAAAATGTTCCATCCAAACCAACAAAATAACAAAACACACAATTCTGTTAATCACCAGTACTATTCAGATTTGTGCTAAAATTTCTCACAAGAAAATAAAGCAATCAGCTTTATAACAGCCCAATTCTATCAGATCAGAACAACCATATACCACCTGCTGCTCAAAAACAAAGAACTCGAAATCACTGTCTGAATCTTGAAGCAGCCCTCCTCTTCTCCTCGGGAGTCGAAGGAAACAGCTCAACGTACCTCGACCCAATCGTCATCTTATCCTTGCACATCGCCTTCCTCGCCTCCTCCACACTCGAAAACTCCACGTATGCTTCTCCTGTCGCTTTCCCATCAGGACGCTTAGCGATGTGCACTTCCTCTTTATCCAACTCAAACTCCTCAAAGAACTCAGCAATATCCGCCTCCTTCACCGAATAAGGCAGCCCCCTAAGCTTCAGCACCTGCGTATACTCCATCTGTAATTTTTCCTCATCTACAGCTGCGTTGGTCTTTTTCGGTTGAGCACGAGGCGAGCACGAATCAAAGAACCCCCCGCCGTTGGTTACCTCGTTTGCGATGGCATGGTAGTACTCTTGTTTGTTGCATTTAAATACCTCGACGTATCTGCGGCCCATGTTCTGCCTGTTTCTTCTCAGGGCAACCTCGGCCTGCATCGGGGATGAGAGCACGACAAAGGCCTCACCAGAGAAACGGCCATTTTTGGTGACCAAGAGGCAGTCAACAACGTCGAGTCCCGAGAAGAATTTGTAGACGTCGATGTCCTCGCAGTTGAAGGGAAGGCCTCGGAGACGAACAACAGGGAAGTCGTAGATGCTGCTAATGCTGCTGCTGCTTCCTCCGATGGCAGCATTATAGTTGGTGAAAGATGGGTAGAAGCTGTTGATGGGTCCGGAGAGGTAGGGGTTGGTTGGTGGGTCCAGGATCCGCGCCCGTTTCAACCCAACACCCGCATCATAGCGATCAGAAATGCCTCCAGAAATGCTGCTAGCTGCGAAGTAGGGATTTGAGTCCATCATTTGTTGCCTCTTTGTTGTGCCCTCGTACCCGTCAGAAAACCCCCCGCTCATTGCCCTTCAAATTATTAAGAACCCAAGGAAAAGAAAAACCCTTTTGACACTCAATCCCCATTCAATAAACAATCCCAACCGACAATTTAAGATATAACCCACTAGATATCTATCAATATTTTTGACCAAATTATAACACATCATATTGGGAAAAGATTAATTAGCATAAGAATTGGGCAGAAAGGGCGTTAATGGTAGCATAAAGTTTGTAGATAAACTAACTGCAAATATTGAGCCTACAGTTGGACTAATATGATCCCCCTTAGGATTATGGTTTCTAGAATACCACTTTAAGAAATAACGACATAATAAAGAAAAATATAACTGAAGCGAACAAGAAGGAACAGCATAAGGAAAAAGGCAGAATCTACACATGCTAGAAAAATGTGCACACAACAAAATCAGACAAAACCAATTGGCACGATTATCATAAGAAACGAGAAAGAGGAAGAACTTTGGTCTTGAGTAACAAGTACAATGATGGGCATGATAAACCAAGGGCTCAACAGGTTCCAACAAGTAATGGAGTGAACAGTGTGTATGATGTTCATTACCAATCCATATATAAAATTTCATGATGTTATCTTTTATCATCCAACAAACCTTCCATTAATCTATAATGATTGATCAAATTCCAAGTGGCTAGACCAGTCAAAATCATTTTATTCATGTTTTTGCAACATACTCTTACATCAAGCAAGTCAACAAATTCCATGCTTTAAATTTCATCCTCTGTACTGTCGATCTAAGGTAATTTCTCATACACTTTTCAAAGCAGCTGCATAATGAGTTTTTGTCAGCAATAGCATAACCAAATACATACAGCTTCAGAACAACAAGAAGCCTTCATCACTAACTTTTGAGGTCGGCTGCATCAACTCTTCTCTTCTAGCTTTTAAGGGAAATCTCTTGATTAAATTTACAACTAGCATATCTTCTTTAAATGCAACCATCCAAATTTCACCCTACTATGGTCCTGGTTATTCCATTAGCACAAGTTTGTCATCCATAAATGGCTCATATAATGGTCACAACTTCACATGAAGAAACCATCTCAATCAATATTATCTCTATTAGAGCTGCCACATCTTATGAATGCACTCATTTCCTATCTTACTTCTTTCCACTCATTTCAGCTATATTCATGTTTCAAACATTTTTCCATGGGTGTTATATACAACTTGAGTTGAGAAGCAAAGTTCTAAAGAAACATGTTCTAGTAAATATATTTTCAACAAGTATACAAGCACAAAAACACAATGAGATGCATCCGATAAATTATGGTCACACAACCTCCATTGACATCCCAAAGAACAATCATAATCAGACAAACGCACTAATCATCACATTCTTGTCCTTCCACCATAAAGCCAAAGTCTATACCAGAACCACCACCAAAACTAATGTCTTAGAACACTTGCCCAATGCTTGTATGCATTTCACTTATCTGTGGTGTATCTATAATAGAATAGAGTTAATGTCTTATGTATTAAAAATTGACTCAAGTATAAATATTAGTCAATATATAAATGAGAATAATTAAGAAAAGAGGCCCTATGAGACTTTTTCGTTAGGTGGCGTCAAAAATCTATATCCTCCATGATTTTTTTCAACAATCGGCACCCATCATCATCATCTTTATCATGTAAGATGTGGATACACCAAATTTCATGTGATTCCACCACTTTTTCACCGTTGAATTAGCAATGTAAATATTTCTATTGTCGGCAAACCGTTAATTTTGCACCTACTAAATCAACGGTGAAAAGGTAATGGAATCACATGAAATTTGGTGTATCCACATCTTACATGATAAAGATGATGATGGGTAAAGATGATGATGGGTGCCGATCGTCGGAAAAAATCATGGAGGATATAGATTTTCGACACCATAGGAAGAAATTTCCTCCTATGGCACCTTTCCTCCATATATATATATATATCTATATATATATATATATATCTATATATATATATATATATATATAAGGAAAAAGTGATCCAAGTTCCATGCTTTTACCAACTCAATTAGCCTTTTTACAAGCTTGTCTCTATTTATGGGCATTACTTTCCTTTAGATGTACCTACTCAAAATATTTAACGAAAAATAAGTGTTCTATTATATTTAGAAGGGGGGATGAATGTGGGGATGGCAATGGAGATTGGGTAAAGCTGTAACTAACTTCAGATCTCTCTAATATTTTTGGTTAAGGGAACACATTATGTTTCTCTAACTAATTAAGTTTGATAAAAATAAGTTTTCCACATTACATGAATGGCTAGTGTCAAGACTTGTGAGGATGCATTATATTTCTTTCTTGGTTTATCTCTACCTTACAGTTTAACATAATATTCTCGAAAAGATCTATCATCTAGGAATACTCGTAGAAACTCCAACTAGTTCTGGATGATGGATAGCACATATCTAGTCAATAGTTTTCTTGACATGAATTTGGCTCTAAGTAGGAAAGGGTTTGTATTTGGTACTAATCAAGATAAGTTTGACATCAAATTTTACTCACTCCCATCTCTTGAGCCAGGTTTGTTTCCCCAGAATAATCTAAGTCCAAATTTTGCACCCCTCTCAAATTTTCTTACCCAATCTCACGCTACACTAATTAATCCTAGATGACCATAAAATTCCAAGAAATAGCCCTCAAACATACTAAGAGCAACAAAAGATTCCAATTTTATTAACACATCAAAATACAATCACAAAACCCTCAAATCATGCCAAGAAATCACCATATCCGCATCCACCCACCATAAAACACGAACTCTAAACCAAACAAGCACCCCAAGAGAAAGAACATAAACAACTACAATCTTCATTATTTTTCAAAAATCTCTTTAGGTAAATCTATTTCCCCAAAATAATCTAAAGTCCAAATTTTGTACCATCGTCAAATTCTCTCCTCTCATGCCCAATCTCACACCCTACACTAATTAATCCTAGATGACCATCAAATTCCAAGAAACATCCCTCAAACTAATAGCATCAGAAAAAAAACTCCAATTTTATGAACAGTCCCTCAAAATACAATCACAAAACCCTACAAATCATGCAGAAAATCGCCATATTCGCATCCACCCACCATCCAAACCCTAACTCTAAATCAAAAGACACAGCTAGTTCCAGAAAAAGAAGATAAATAACTACAATCTTTATATTTTATGGAAAAAAGATCCGCAGATAATTAGAAAGAATGAAACGAATAGATAAAAACGATTAGGGTTAGGGTTTCAGGTCGCTTACCCCCTTGATCTGTACATGATCGCTTCTCTATCGAAAACGAATCTCTGCAGAGAAAAAAAATTCAAATTTGTCGCAGCTTCGCCGAAAATCTTTCCTGATTTATTATGTGAAACGAAGAACAGAAGAAGCCCGTGAGAGAACCCTAATGTCGGTTTCTATTTTGGGTTTTCTTTCTGCAACTTTTCATTCTACTTCCTCACAATGTATATATTTAGGTTTACTGATACAAGAAAGTGACAAAAGAGGCATATAATTTAATAAAGTTAGGGGTTTACGTGCAAACTTCCCAAAACCATGCCGAAGCTAGGTTTTCTTTTTCACCCAATCAAAGTTGTGACATCTTGCTTTGAGATATTCTTGCCACATGAGCTTTGGCCAATTGGTTTCCATGAGTAGAAAAACATCTCCACAAGTCTCTTGCAATCTTTTGGATAGCCTTTGAGATTCGTTTGCATCCATTCAAGGGCTTGCAAAGGGTTTATAGGGAAATTTCTCTACAAGCCCTTACAGAAAAGATTTTTCCATAAGGATGCTAATTGATCCACCGCTTCGATCTAGCTCATCCATGTTTGTTTCGTTGACTAACGAACATAACTAAACACAAAATAGTTGGCTCATCTAACTAACGGGTTAGTCGGAACTGGATCTTGCCCGTTATATTATATAGTTTAGAAAGGCAAAAATGTATCTGCAGTTGTCGTAAGCTGAACAAGAGAAATAGGGAAAACCAAGGGCGTGGGTGCATTGCTCTGCAGGTTTTCGTTCATTGCGGAAAATTCCCGACTGCTGCTTTGTTAGTTATATGTATGCCCTAGAGCCCATTACTGTACATACGATATATATTGTAGTGGATGCTTAGACATATATAGGGAGGACTTTCTTGCTCGACATGATAGTATGCTATCTGGTTGCTCTTTATCTTAACATGTACACTTATTGTCTCTCTATTATATGTTGATAAAGCCCTTAGGATGAGTACTTGACTACCAGGATTATGATGCAGATCATACCAGTGGGAACAGAGTAGTTGGTAAGTACATCCTTCAAATGTTCCTAGTCGTGGGTGTATCGAGACAGGCATTGATATACCAGAGTAGACTAGCGTATAGCTTCTCAACCCATGTAGATGGGCGATGGATGATCCCATATCCATTGGTGTTTGATATCAGAGATAGTATACGGGTGCTCAATGGAGACTGGGTACACTGGACGGACTCTCCGAGAACTCCTAAATGGTATTATATCTCACGTCAGATGGCAGTTCTCTGGTGACACTGGTACAGAGTAGTCTGTCGACCCGAGATCGTCATAGAGTCTTGTGTGATTCCTACTGTGTTTTGATTTCCACCATACCACGGTCAAGAGATCATGCAAAAAGGTGATTTTTGGGTACAGTCCCGAATCACATGGAGGCAATGAGCGATAGGAGGGAATTCATCTCTCCCGGTATAGGGAGTTGATATTGCGCTGTGCTCGATTGGCTATAACAGGAAGTCTCTGGCCAGGGCTGATTCAGAGATATACTGGTAAGTGTTATCAGTAGTTTCTCGACCCGTTATGAGCCTCATATCGGCACAACTTATCGAGTTGCTGAGGTCTGACGTTTACCACCCCTAGACGAGATATGCGACATATCAGACGAAGAGACCGGACTGTACGGTAGTGTTACTGATTGGATTCGCAGGAGTATGAACAGACATGCTTGTTGATCTTCTGATCACTCAATACCCGGGTGGCCGTTACGTTTAGCAAACCGCTTGCGGCTTGTGGGTGTTTGATATGATCATCACCTACTGCCGGCGTATTGACGAGTCTTTAGAGTCCTACACAGAGGGTTCCTGGCTTAAGCGAAACGGAATAGGAGCACATATGTGATATATGCAGGACCGAGATTAATACGATATGTGATACCGTATTCTATTCTCGCGATTTATGTTGTCGGTCGGTTACATGTGATATAGCCAGATTATCGAATCAAGTGTTGATTCGATAAAATGATACATATGATATTAGTTGGTTATATGTGATATAGTCGGATTATTAAATCAAGTGTTGATTTGATAATCTAATGTATAATTATATATTTGATATATTAACATACATTAACTAATATTGTTTCACTTAAGATTTCTTTTCTCACTTGTATTGTGCACATTGTATATATGTGATATATATTTGTGTACATGATTTATGTCATGCTTGATGATACATGCAACAAAGGTGTGTGTGTGACTTACACCATGCTATATATAATGTAGGGTTTTTAATTGATTAAGTAATTCCAAAATACTTGGATATTGGTCATGGCTAGAAGCTTGTAGAGCTTAGATAACCATTGACTAAAGTCCACAAGTTTTGTTTTGCTTGAGATATTTTATTAACCCAACCATTATCCTAAATATGGTTAAGTCTCTACAAAGATTAATATATGATATTAACTCACCATGGTTTCCTTTCTCCACTTGATTTTGATCATGAGAGTTTTCTTCATCTTCTTCCTCAAGCTTTCTAGCTTCAACGGAGATGATGAAAAATAGTGAGAAAATTATTTCTAAAATGAGTAAAATTTCTACTTCATCATCCTCTACTACTAGCCATTTAGTATAGGGTATTTGCTTCACTAATTCTACAATTAGTGAAAGGGTAGCTTGAGTTAGTGTCTCCACGACGTAGATTATCTTCGGCCTCAAAGACTTCGTGCAAGCTTGCTCATTTCTTCAGGAGAACCCCTTCTAGAGTTCGGGCGTTCATGATTCGTAGCGAAGGGACTAATACACGGAGCATTAGAAGTGAAGGACCGGTCTACAAAGGTTGTATTTCTCATTCACTTAGATGTAAAGATGTTTACATATCGTTTCGTCAGATTTTCTAGTAACGATTCTAGGTTTAGGGTCAGCTGGAACGGCAAATTTTTAAAATTGGCATGGACGATGCCTCCCGAAACTTTGCTGCCGTGCTAGACAACCCTTCAGTGGTATCAGAGCCATGCTAGAAAATTAGACGATGTTTGTCAGATTACGAAACCGAAATGACTCCGAAACTTGAAACACGGGAACTTAGTTTCTGTCGATTTTAAAAAGTCTTCAAAAATTTTTTAAACAACTGCAGAATGTTATATCAGATATATCATGAACACCAGGGAAATTTCAAGGGGGTTGCTCGGAATTTGGTCGAGCACATAAAGAGAATTTCCGAGCCGGCCGGCCCAAAGTTGTATTCTTGACTTGAAATTTTCATGGTGTTCCAGTCTCTGGGTTTTGGTGTTTCAGGTGTTGTTTATTTTTTCTAAGTTTGCATGTGATGTGATCTTACAGTATAGGCAATTCGGAGTGTTTTGTATTTGTAGTTTTAACATTGTCTCGGGTTTTTCACATATTGTCTAGGCGAAATTAAAAAGTTCGAACGAATGTCAAAAACCCATTTTTCCAAGTTTAAGGTATTCGGAAAAACATGCAAGTAATTCTATGAACCCTCTAAAAGAATGAAACCCTAACTCGACATAATGACCATGGAACGGCTTTTGAACCTTAGGGTTTGCGGTAGTTCCGCGGTGCCATTAATGAGGCTTGGGTCAGCCCTTCTACGGCTGGTTCATAGGTACTGTGGCATGTTCTGGGTATTATTAAACTATGCTCCAGTGTTGAGCTCTCGAGGAATTGTGGGACTTTGATGAATCGATCGAAAAGTTTAACGTCGTCCGGGTATCATGTGATGGGATACAATACTTGGAATCCACACTAATTTGAATTTTATAAATCTAGCAATTTTGATATGATCAAAAATCCGTCGCAATCACATTTGATCGGTTGCCACGGAATTTTGATATGATCAAAAATCCGTCGCAATCACATAGTGTACGCGGATACTCGTCGGGTAACCTTATTAGATAGTCATGCCCCATAGCCCCGACCAAGTGATTGTAGGAGAACCCCGTTACCAAAAGCATCCGTCCGGGTGCTCACGGCCCCAGTGTTCCGCCTAAGTGCACTTCGTCGACGGTATTGGGGGTGCGGCCATCTACTAAAGTTTTCGACGAGCATTCGATCAGGTTATCGGGAATCTTGTTGAATTACCCGACTTGTTATTGAAAAGTGTTTTCGATATCAAGACTAAAATGCGGAGTTTATAATTGTTAGGCATGCGATGTCTAAGGAATTCATTTGGTTAGGCATGAAATCCGGAATATGAGATATTTCGGATTTATGATGTCTAAGGTGGTTGCGGATTCCAATTGTTGTATTTTTCACTTTCTTTTCTGTGACCGTAAGTGTAATATGTGGTGTATCACCGGTTTCGTTGCTATATGTCAACGATAATTGGGATACGCATATTTACTTACGTTGATGACATGTGATGCTATGTGTTGCTGGGATATGTTATATTGGATCGTCGGATTTGAATAGCCGGGATTTTTTTATGTGAGATGAGAGTTTTTCATTTTCATTCATGTAAAAACATGTATGTAATATTCTTTTATTGGGGCACTTCCGGGTTGAGGAAGATGTCACCGTTGATGTATATTATTTACTTTTCTGCATTAGGATAGACCCAAGAAGGAGAGCACAAGTAACCAGGTTCTAGAGTCCAGTAGGGGACCATCTCAAGGAGTTGAGACCGGGTCTCTTAACTCTAGAATTGGTAGGGTTGCTTGTTGCTCTCGTAGGGGTCTAGGGATGTGGGTTTGGCTATTCACCACGACCGTAGAATCGGCGTTTTTTATTGGCTTAATTTAAAACCCAGAAATCCTAATATATCCAATATTTCATATGTTGATTCTGCTGCGATATTCTGTGATCTGATCACTTGATACGATGAGATAGATACTTTATATAGTATATGTGATATATTATATAGACGTTGCTTATGGTTTACACCCGCGCTAGCCTTGCCCCGCTCTGCCGTTAGTTACCTAATCTAACGGTGCATGACGGGACATCGAGGCGAATGCGGATGGCATAAGCGTACGTTGTATTTATCTGTGATACTTAGGTAACTTAAATGATGGACCTCATTAATGAGATTAATGAAAGAAAATAAACCTAAAAATGTTGTGGAATCGAATTTTCAAAAACAGGTAGCTCTTGTTCTTGCTTTGCATAGTGATATTGTGAATATCCTGCACCTTATTTGATAAGGAAAGAGCCAAGATCCCTTCACCGGGAGTGACCTCTTTAGCAATAACTGGCAGATACTACAACCCTCGGTTTGGTCTTTTGATTGCTTTTCTGGTTCTTGCTTTGCATAGTGATATTGTGAATATCCTACACCTCATTCGACGAGGAAAGAACCGAGATCCCTTCACCGGGAGTGACCTCTTTAGCGAAACTAGCAAAAGTCTAAAAAACACTCCATTTTAAATCATTTGATTCTACAACGATATCAAGTTCATTACGCAAAGGGTTTTCTTAAAAACCTGTCGTAGCCCTCTGTCATTTCAGATAAGTACTTCATAGTATTCGTGCTACGTGTATTGGCTTTCGTCAAGGCGTAGTGTGTGGTAGCTATTTATGCTTATCTGCAAAAGCATATGATGTGATTAGGGTAGTCGTGCGACTTTGTTGGCTTTTGTCAAGGGTCGTACGGGTGGGTTTAATTCAATCATGAAATGTACGGGCTGAACTTGACTAGCACCCTATGGTTTGTTAGTTTTCGTCAAGGTCATAGGATACTAAGGGCAAAATATTATTGATTTGTGTGATTTAGCGTGCTTGCGCTTTCTAAAAGATAGATTAAAAATATTTATAACCGCAATCAAGAACGGCGTCGCATGAAGCTAGCCGGTGAGTACGGGTCGGTCCACAGGGATTTTGTGAATTTCCGATTCGTTCTTACGAGTTAATTCCGAAGGGTGTTCGGATTGGTTATTAAATCTAAAAACCTAATTAACCTAGGGCAATTATCTAAATCTATTCTTGCTAGGATTAGGTTTAGGGATGGTTTGGAAATGCAATTAAATCTCAACGCTTTCTATACCCGAATAAAGATCTATAAGGAGTTATGGTAATTATCAATAAAGGGGATTAGATCAATCGGGAAGGTGTTCCTTCCTCTAGGTTCTTGTCCTTCCTTTAGAGATCCTTACCCTAACCTCCATGGAAAACGCGCGCAACCGGGCTTTTACACTACGGTGTCATCGTTACCTCAAGGGGTAGGATGCCGTAGGGCGCGGTGTGTGCACGTATGCATGGAGTCCTATTGTAAATATTTGGTGGGTAAGAAAGGGATGAGGGATCTCATCTCTCAAAATCCTTCCCCAAAGCTAAACCCTAAACAAGTTCCTAGGGCATGAAATTAAATCTACCTAGGGCAAAGAATTGAAATCTAAACTAGAGAGAGGAATTAAATCTACTTACAGATGCATCCCTCCAATCATCCATGCAGGGTTGTCAGATCTGAATTTCTGAATGGAAAAGAAACACCGATGCTCTCCAAAAGAATTTCTGAATTTTTATTAAAAGGAGGCATAAGAAAAATACAATGATTTGGGTTCTATTTATAGGAGATAGAAACCCTAGGTTTACAATTGATTCGCATGTCTTCAATTACAAAAATAGCCCTATAAAGACCAGTCAACGCCGCCACTGTATTTTAGTAAAAACTATTTTGCATATGGGCCCTATATGGCCGCGGAACCGCGGCCCGAGGCATGGTTTGGCCGCGGTTCTGGGCCAAACAATGGAGTTGGCTCATGTGATTTTGTGGGATGTCTCTGGTGCTTTTTATCTTCTTATTTCTTTATATATTTTCTCAATTTAGCTTCCGGTTCTCTTCCAGATTTTCCAGTGAACATTGTTGTGGACTTTAATCGTGTCTTTGTGTCGACGTCTTGAACCTTGCTTTGTGAACTATTCCTTATGTAGGCTTGATCAAGAGTCTTCTGTTTATTGGTTAAAGTCCACTTTTGCATCGTCTTTTCATCGTTTTCACTGTTTTCTGTCCAAGAACCTGTAACCTGTAATATATAGCAGACATGCGTTAAAAGCACCTGTTTATTTGTAAAATACATAAGAATGGGGAATATAATAATGCAATATTATGGTGTGAACAATTATCGGGAATTTCAAGTGTTGAAATTTGCAATGAAATTGCATACCTTCTATGAGATAGTTGGATCCCGATACCCACAAGAGTAATAGTTATTCCTGTGAGAGTTTTACATATGACAATTAGCCGATCAAGTAGGTGTCTAGAAAGGTGTTAACGGGGTTACGCCCCTGGAAAAATGAGTTTTATTTTAATTAGGTCCGCACGAAAGCACGGGGAAGCTCCATCAAAGTATCGGCACTGGCCTGGCTGAAAGATTAGTGAACTTGTAGGGTGTAATTAATCCCGGCTAGTCTTTCCTTTTAGGATTTGAAGGAAGGTTTGATAAAAATAGTGGGAGCCATCCTGATTAGATAAAATAATAACCAATCTAATATTGCAAGAGCATACACTGAGTGTTTTCTTCTCTCTCTCTTTCCAGGTAGCGACTATGTCATGCCTTAATCAAGATAATAATATGGATGTATTGACCGAACCCGCTTGTTATACTGAACTGGGGAACGTTGGTCTTGCTCCAACTTATAATTGTTATAAGACCGAGCAGGAAATTGGGGATTACCAGAATTCCCGTGCTGCCCAAACGAAGAAAGTGCATGTTGATGCATCTTCTTCGGGTGTGTTCATTACAGAGAACTGTTTCTCAGTATCCTCTACGTCCTGGGTATGTGATATTGGATCAGGATCCCGCAAATGTAATATGTTATATGGGCTATAGACAGGTAGAGAACTGGGAATGGATGATAAGTTTCAAGAGTTGGAAACGGTGCAATGGTTGCAGCCAAAGTAGTTGGCAGTTATCACCCTGTATTACCAAATACATTGATTCTGAACGAATGTTATTAGATACCGAACCTGATATATAATATCATATCAGTCTCTTTATTAAGTAAGGAAGGATATAATTTTGTATTGTTGGATAATGTTTTGAACATTTTCCTATATCAAATGTTGATCGGTTCAGGCACGTTATCTAATGACATATACGTTCTAAATCAAACCACAGTTCTTAACGTACATAACACACACAAGAGGAAGAGTTCAGAAATGAATGAATCCTTCTTGAGGCATTGTAGACTACGTCTGTCACGACCCGAAGTTCGACTCGTGACCGGCACTTAACCACGTAACGTCTACAGGCGTAACGCGGCTAAGTAAGCCGAAACCCAGAAATCAAAACCATTAAAAGTAATGAGTGTTGAAAACATTTTTTTAGAACCTTAAGTAGTTTAATAACAATTTTTAAAGTTTAAGTTATCATCTTAAAAATTTTGGCAGCATTTCCCTTGTAAAACTAACCCCGAAATCGGGTACAAAACAAGATATGAGTAAAAATGATGTACAATATAAAAAGGCATCCCAAACGGGAGCAATCACACCCAACGGCGGAATCAAACACCATAAGAGTAATATACGACGCCGAAACGAAGAAATAAGCAATAAGTGAAAAACATCACAGAATGATAACTGCATAAGTAAAGTCGGCTCACACGAGCTCGACACCAGAAAGTAAATAATATACATCATCGTCCTCACACTGTCTCTAAGTCAAATACATATAAAGGTAGATGGAGAATACTAGATACAAAAATATGTGTACAATGGAAATAACTGGATACCACAACCCACCTAACAAAACAGCTCACACTCCAACTGCAGTGGTATCTGTAGCCAAAAGAGACAAGAAGGCAGCCTGTCGCGACTACTCTGAGGGGAAACCTGTAAATACTGTGGCACAACGGGGGTGAGTTGCCAACTCGTGAATAGAGATAACATATAAAGGTAATCGCGGTCATGCACGTACTGCGCTACTCTATCATATGCCAGCAGGTGATATCTATATGCGATAAGCAGTATGTGCAATAATCATGCATAAGTACTCTATCAGGTAATATGACTCCAGGATGAGATACAAATAATGAATGCTGTGCATGGGAAAAATAACATCTACACGGAATAATAACGTGGAAAAATAATCAGTGCCATCCATGCACCCAAATCCCAATAAAACTCAGGCGCCGTCATCCTCATCGGCCCTCAAATCCTGTAAATCTCTGAGAATCACGAGTGCCTAGCAGCGGCACTCAAAATATCATGAAATAATCGTGTCCAGCATCGATACGCAAATCCTCAAATATCGGGCTCCGTCAGTACGGATCAGCCCACGGGCTCCGTCTGCGGTATCGGCCCTCGGCCTCGGCAGTACGAGTCGTCCCGTATCCATCTATCGACTCTGGTCAGTATCCTCCGGATAACCGCCAGGCCCAACCAATCACCGGTACGTAGTGGTCCCACTGCCAGGCTCACCGTCTACTGCACAGCGATCCATTCTCTCCCCGGGGTACCATACCGGGCCCACCATGTACCCGCAATCGGCCTCATCCAACTCCTCGATTCGGGTTCACAAGTCACACGTCTCAGAACCGAGAAAACGCATTGTGGACGTACCAAAATATCATACCAAGAGGAACCGGGTTTTCAAATAGTGCATAATTTCGTAAATAACTCCACGGTCCTCAAACCAGAAATCACATGAAATCCAAAACCAATGAGTAAGTTAATACGATGTGATATGTGCACTAAGTCATACTATAAGTAAAAGGGAAAAACCGCTCCTTAAAATAGTTTCAGTTTTTCAAAAGGTATCGTGCGGCTCCCAGTTTCTACCAAAATCAGCTTATCTGGGTAAGTACAGTTTGAGTATACAAATGAGTACGTGCACCATTATAAATATGTAAATGAGTACGTGCACAAGTTTGAACATGTAAAGGAGTATGTGCACACGTATGAATAGGTAAATGGTTACGTGCACAAGTATTATAATCATATCGAATCATATGTGAGATGAACTACAGTATAATAATCATGGCAATTCTACAGTGTGAGTGTCATGGCAGTTACTAATGGCGTGTGTGTAACATGCAGATTTGTGCTCGTGCAACATGAACCGTTAGTAACAGTGCGGTATTTTTACCAATTCTAAGTTCATATACATATAGCAGGGAATGCGGTATGCAACAAACAGTATCCATGAACAGTCAATGTATGTAAATGCAATATGTTGCTACAAGGTCCTATCAGCCCTGACGCATAACGCCATACGGGCGATTTCCCCGTAGATGTTAAATCTACTCACAGTAGTCTCGCGCTAAGTGTAGCTAACGACTTGTTTCCCCTTCTTCGCGGCGTCCGTCGTACTCGCCTGCGAACCTAGAATTTCACAAAATATCACACATAAGCTCAAATCTATAAAAACGCGACATTAAAGCCAAACTAGTAACCCGCGTCACGAACCAAACGCGTGTGTGTGCGATACGCTAAAAACGTGTGATTGTGCGCCTGAAGCTACTCCGACACGTCGCGATACGCAGAAACCCCAAACCCACACACATATCACACGTGTCGCGAAGGTTTAAAAAATACGAGAAATAGGGTAATTGATCCCAGATTTTTCTACAGAAATAATTTAACAAAATTGCATATACCATAAATCTTCAAATAGCAGCAGACACCTACAGAAAAGACCCCAGCACCCAGGTCCCCCATCTAGCCGCAAATTGCGGCCAGAATGAATATTCCGGCGGCCAAGGTAGGGAGTTTGGCTCCCGTGCTTCGTGTGTGTTCTCTATACCTAGTGTTCATGCTCCAGTAAATACAGTTTTATTCTGAGGCTAACGGGGTACAAGCTGATTACACAGAACCAAAAACTTAATTAAAAATGCCATTTTAACACTAAATCGATACTTTAAGGTATTTTTGTGAAACCTGAAGCAATTCTTGAGTTAAAACAACACTAACAACCCATAACTAAGCTAAGCAAGCCATAAAAATACCAATTTAACATAAACTTCACTAATATCCTTCATTATCACAAAAATGCACATAAAAATACGATTTTTAGCTAAAATACTACAAGTTATGAAATAGGGTGCTAAGTGTGAGTTAAATACCTTCCAAAAACCTTAGAGAAACCCAAAATTTCAGCTTTAGCCCTCAAGTGCACTAATTTTCCACTAACTCCTTAAAAGAGCCACATTTCCAAGGGTTTTGTGAAGGAAGAAGGGATTTTTGTATAGGGTTTTGTGTAGGAATCAAAAGGGAAGTGAAAGAAGAAGGAAAGATGAAGAAAATGGTGTTTTTGTTGCTGCCTCTCTGCAGGATTTTTCCAGAAAAGAGAAGGAGAAGGAAAAGAGAGAGAAAACAATGGTCAAAATGTCAATTTCTTCACCTAACCACCATGCCTCCAATCCCTCATTTAAAAATTAAAAGGAAAAAGGTTTGACTTGGTTATATGGTGGGAAAAATGAACCATGCTAGAAAAATAAAAGGTTTGACAAGTTAACACTTGCTTAGGTTACAAAAAAAAATTAAGTGTGCAAGTGTACACTAACATAACAATTTCCAATTAGGGTGAACACGACTAAATATAATTAATAAACCCTATATATATAAATACTTCACAACACAATTAACACTAGTTTTAAAAAAAAGATTTTCGGATTTTTATGAAAAACACGCATAATTTCTAATTAACGCGAAATTATCCTAAACGAATTTCCAAAGCGTTACAATCTACCCCCTTAAAGAAATTCGGACCCCGAATTTAAAAATATAGCTACGCGTACCTTCAAAAAGATGGGGATATTTCTTCCTCATCTCACTCTTGGTCTCCCAAGTGACCTCGTCGCTGCTCGGGCCACGCCAAAGTACCTTGATAGACGGTATGTCCTTCGATCTCAATTTCTTCACTTGTTGATCCAAGATGACCACCGGCTGCTCTGCATAGGAAAGGTCACGCTCAAGCTGGATCGTCAGGTGCTGAATCGCATACGAAGGATCGTGAAGATACTTACGGAGCATCGAAACGTGAAATAAGGGTGCACATCTGGAAAACTGGGCGGAAGGGCTAACCGATATGCAACTGCACCAACACGCTCGAGGATCTCGAAGGGGCCCACGTACCGGGGACTAAGCTTCCCCTTCTTCCCAAATCTCATCACACCTTTCATTGGGGAGACCCTCAAGAAAACATGATCGCCAACAGAAAACTCAAGTCTGCGCCGACGACGGCCCGCATAAGATCTCTGCCTACTTTGGGATTCCCTCATCCTATCGCGAATCAACTAGATCTTCGCGGTCGTCTCCTCAACAATCTGCGGCCCTAAGATACTGCTCTCACTGAGCTCTGTCCAACAGACGGGCGATTTGCATCTCCTACCATATAGAGCCTCGAATGGTGCCATCTGAATGGTCTCCTGGTAGCTGTTGTTGTAGGAGAACTCTACTAAGGGTAAATGATGATCTTAGCTACCTCCAAAATCTAATACGCATGCTCGGATCATGTCCTCGAGAGTCTGAATAGTCCGCTCTGACTGTCCGTCGGTCTGCGGATGAAATGCTGTGCTGAAACTCAAGCGGGTGCCCAAAGCCTCCTGAAGCCTCTGCCATAGTCGGCTGGTAAACTGGGTGCCTCTGTCGGACACGATACATGTCGGAACTCCATGCAGTCATACAATCTCGTCGATGTATATCTGGGCATACTGAGCAAATCCGAAAGCCATTTTCACCGGTAGGAAGTGAGCCGCTTTCGTCAAACGATCCACGATCACCCAGATGGAGTCATACCCTCGACTAGTCCTAGGCAGCCTCATAATGAAGTCCATAGAAATCTGTTCCCATTTCCACTCCGGAATGGGTAATGGCTGTAGCTCTCCCGCGGGCCTCTGGTGCTCGGCCTTGACTTGCTGACAAGTCAGGCATCTTGACATGAAATCTGCGATGTCCTTCTTCATTCCGTCCCACCAGTAAACATCTCTCATATCATGGTACATCTTGGTGGAACCTGGATGAACACTGTACACCGATCGATGTGCCTCCTCAAGAATCTCATGCCGCGGTCCCCCAGCATCTGGTACGCACAGTCTAGTCCCAAATCGCAGTATCCCCTGATCATCGATCACGAACTCGGAAAATCTGCCATGTCCAATCTGTGCCATGATCTCTGAACATCGGTCATCACTGTACTGTGCCTCATGTATACGGTCAAGCAACTGTAGGCGTGCACGAACATGCGCAATCTGTCCCCCGATTGGCGTAAATTCGAACTGCACTCGGCTGTCGCATAAAATCTGCCAATCTGCCGACGACTGCCTCTGTACTGCGCTCAAACAAGATAGACTACCCCCGGGCCTCCTGCTCAAAGCATCCGCCACTACATTAGCCCTGCCCGGGTGGTACAAGATCTCGCAATCGTAGTCCTTCACTAACTCCATCCAACGGCGCTGTCTAAGATTCAGGTCTCGCTGCTGAAATATATACTTTAAGCTCTTGTGATCAGTGAATATCTGGAACGACTCGCTGTATAGGTAATATCGCCAGATGTTAAGTGCAAAGACCACTGCAGCCATCTCCAAATCGTGAGTAGGGTTGTTCTGTTCATGTTTCTTCAACTGCCATGAAGCACACGTGATCACCCTGTCATGCTGCATCAATACGCACCCTAACCCCACTCGAGAAGCATCACAATAGACCACAAATCCGCCCGATCCTGAAGGCAATGATAACACCGGCGCCGTAGTCAGTCGAGTCCGTAGCTGCTGAAAACTGTGCTCATACTCCTCCGTCCAATTGAAAGAAACTCCCTTCCGGGTCAACCCGGTCAAAGGTGTAGCAATACGGGAGAAGTCCTGCACGAATCGCCTGTAGTAACCGGCCAACCCTAAAAAGCTGCGAATCTCCATAACGGATGTGGGTCTGGGCCAACGCTGAACGGCCTCGATTTTCCTCGGGTCCACACATATACCATCTTGCGTAATCACGTGGCCTAAGAAGTCTACGCTGTCCAGCCAGAATGCGCACTTGGAGAATCTTGCGAAAAGCTGGTGCTCCCTCAAGGTCTGCAGTGTAATCCACAGGTGCTGCTCGTGCTCCTCTCTGCTCCGGGAATACACCAGAATATCGTCAATAAATACAATGATGAACAGATCAAGATACGGCCGGAAAATACGGTTCATCAAGTCCATGAATGCTGCTAGCGCATTGGTGAGTCCGAACGACATCACCAAAAACTCATAATGGCCGTAGCGCGTGCGGAAAGCTGTCCTCCTGTCGAACCCGCAGCTGATGGTAGCTTGCTCGTAAATCGATCCTCGAAAAGTACCCTGTCCCCTAAAGCTGGTCGAACAAGTCGTTGATGCGTGGCAAAGGATACCTGTTCTGCACGGTAACCCTATTCAGCTGGCGGTAGTCGATACACAAACGCAAACTGCCGTCCTTCTTCTTAATAAACAGGACCGGAGCACCTCAAGGAGAAACACTGGGTCAAATAATTCCCTTATCCAGCAAATCTTGCAACTGACCCTTCAACTCTCTAAGTTCCGCCGGGGCCATCCGATAAGGAGGTATAGAAATAGGCCCCGTGCCAGGAATCAAGTCAATACAGAAAGAAATGTCGCGCTCGAGCGGTAGCCCAGGAAGCTCGTCAGGAAACACATCAGGGAACTCGCTAACAACCGGAACCTAATCCAACGGAACCTCTGTAGCTCTAGTATCTCAAACATAGGAGAGAAATCCCTGACATCCCTTCCTCAAAAGCTGTCCAGCGTGAAAAGAAGAAATCAAACTATGAGGGACGGCACCACGGTCCCCCAGCACAACAAAATCCGACTCGCCGGGAAAACAAAATCTAACTGTCTTCTCGCGAAAGTCCACAGACGCATAACACGTGGCTAACCAATCCATGCCCAAAAGAACGTCGAAGTCCAACATCTCTAGAAGGATCAAGTCGACAAATAACTCTCTCTCGCCAATACGGACAATACAGGATCGGAACACGTGCCTAGCAACAAACGACTCTCCCACAGGAGTGGTCACAACAAGCGTCTGATCAAGCAAACCGGACTCTCTACCCAAACCCGGCACAAAATGTGTGAAAACATACGAGTGTGTGGATCTGGGATCGAACAACACGTGTGCATCAATAGAACATACTGGAAGGATACCTGAGACCACCGCATTGGACGCCTGCGCGTCCTGATGCGTCAAAGCAAAAACCCGTGCCTGTCCTCCACCTGCGACTGACTGTCTCCTACCGGCAGCTAGCTGTCCTCTGCCTCGGTCACCTCGTCCTCTATGAGTAAATCCTCCACGACCACGACCTCTCTGTGCATGAGTCTGACGTGGAGTAACAGTAGGTACAATAGGCAATGCCCTCTGGGGTGGTGAAGGTGGTAATGTGACATGCGGTGTTACTGCCTCCCTCCGGGGTATCTCAGGACAATCTCGAACCCGATGATAAGAACTCCCGCAGCGAAAACATCCCGATGATGACCGCTGACCCTCCTGGGGATAGGAGCTGAACAACCGGCCTCGCCCCAAATCTCTGCCACCTGCAAGGTGTCTGTCGCGGCGCCTAAATGGCCGTCTCTGTGCTGATGTATCCGCACGAACTCTCTTCGGCTCTGGAACTACCGAAGTCTCAGCAAGGCGCTCCTCGACTAATAAGGCTGCATCTACTGCTGCTGCATAGGTCTCGTAATGCTGTGCGCTGATCGTAAGAAATAACGGGGTAAGCAAGCCTCGAACAAACCTCTTGACTCACATCTCCTCAGTAGCCACTAAATACGGGGCATAGACAGATAGCTCTGTGAACAACACATCGTACTCTACCACTGTCATCTTCGGAGTCTGGCGTAAGGACTCGAACCTGCGCGCTCTAGCATCTCTGACACTCAGTGGAAGGAAGCGGGCAAGGAATATCGTCACGAACTCTGTCCAGGTCATAGGAGGAAGACCTGCTGCTCTACCCTTCTCAACCGATTCGCACCATTTTTGCGCAAGACCTTCCAGACGAAAGCTCGCGAACTCTACCCATCTCGCATCTGCGCATCTAAGTGAACGACATATCCGAGCCATCCTATCAATGAAAGACTGTGGGTCCTCGGCTGCATCGGTGCCTGTGAAGATTGTTCATACCAGAATATTACATTTTATACCGCCCATTCTTACGCTCGTGTGTTTATAGGTAAGTGCTTTTGATCAGTGTTTGCTACATATTTGCAGAATTCAGGTTCTCGGTTCTAAAACGGTGAAATTCATGGAAAACACGACAAAATCCGGGTTCCTGCCAACCACTGAGAAAACACGGTCTCCGCTCTTCATCCGTATGTTGCCAGATACCAGTTTAAGAGACAAAATGTCAAATCGATTGTCGCTTTCATGCACAAGGCTCAATGGCAGCACAAGATCCAAGAGATCTACGCGGAGCTCGAGGCAATAATGACAAAAGCATCCACAAAAGTCCACCCTTCCCTCAACAGAAATTCTGGAAAAATCGTGAAGAAATTCTGAGAAAAATCATATGCCAGAATAAAGTACAAGAAAAACCAGGGAAGCACCCAAAATACGACAACCCAAATCCACCATAGGGCCGCGGATCCGCGGCCAATAGGGGGTCTAGGCCGCGGATCCGCGACCATGTAGTGTCCTCTGGTTGTCGTCTTTTGGGGGTATTTTTGGGACTTCATATAGTGGCAGATTATTGCCCTAGATCTTCAACCCTCTGCCTATAAATACTCCAGAATTGAGCTAAGCCAAGGGTCGAATTTGGTGTCCACTCTTTTGTAGTTTTAGTTCTTTTTCTTCTTCTTCTTCATTCTTTTTCCATGAAAATTGTAGTGAGAGCTTTTTGAGTGGGAGATCAATGAAGATGAGGGCTTTTTGTATCATTCTCTTTTGTTTCTTTTTCCCCTTTGAGATTCTTGCTTTCTCTTGATCATTCAACCTCTTCATTGAGCTTGAATGGTTAAGGGTTAGTTATTGATCTCAAAGGTCGTATTTTCTTATGGAATTAGCGCTTCAATTCACATGCGTTCTCTACCCTTCTCTTGATCTTGCAACCTCTTGATTGAGCTTGCAAGTTTAAGGGTTGGCTATTGATCCCATGCTTGTCTTGAGTTCTACTTTCTTGTTCTTTTTATCGCTTTTTATTACTTGCTTATTATTATCTTGCTTTACTTTCTTGCAATTTAATTCATGCACTTAATTACTTGTAATCTTTTCTTTTTCTTTGTTCTTTTCTTTTGCTCTCTTTTGTTCATTTTGTGAATGTTGTATTTATTGTTGTTGTTAAGAATAAATACGGTATTGTAAGTTAACATTTCCTTTCTCATTTCCTTTTCCCGTTATTTTTCATTGAACTCCGCCCAAACCATACGCAAGCGCTCCGTTAGGCACCCTACCCTAACAAGGTAACGGTGATTCCTAACCGCGACCGGTTGCGTTCGGTTTGGCCGGAGGCGAAAGCAAGAGACAAGAACGGAAGGACAAGGGTAAATAAGCCGTATTCCACGAATACCGTGCTTAAATCCCCTAATCCACGTTGTTGCCGAATGCTTTAGCTTCAATTGGTCAAGACTCGGCTCAAAGGTTTTGAGTACGGATTTCTTTAGCTTACAATCTCGTATCTTTTCTTAACAACTTTATACTTGCAAATAATACACATAGGTTAGACTGAACAAACTCATACAGATTCTTTATTGACTCGTCTAAGACAAGAAAGGACATACATCCATCTCCCTGTGGATCGACCCGTGCTCAACCGGCTAGCTGCATAGCGACACCGTCTTGATTGCGGTTAACTTTAATTCTTCCAATCAAATGGCGCCGTTGCCGGGGAGACGGTAGCGTATTTTCTTTCTTGTTATTCGGATTAATATTCTTTTTGTATATATTTATATATAAAAAAAAAAAAATTCTTTTTGTCTTTTTGATCATTTTTGTGGGCAAGAGTGCAGATTTTTGCGGATTTGCAAACTGCGATTGTGGGGAGCAAAGTGTACATTCAAGGCTAAGGTGATTACGAAGTACAATGCCAAAGATCCGGGTAGTTTGACCCGCGCAAGCGAACCTTTTCAAGCTTACCGGATTTGATTCAACGAGGGTTTCCTAACCCAAAAACTTAACGGTACGTATTTTTCTAACACCTTCTTCTCAAATCCGACGCATCCAATATACTATTCTTTGCAGGATTCTTTGCAAGTTCGCTACCAAACGCTAAAAATTGACTAACCCGTATTTGTTGCAGTGCCGCTCTTAAACTAAAAAACGATTTTTTGATTCTTTATAGAATTTTTATTGAATTGCGCATTGCATCAATTAATACGGACTTAAGGGCAAGCGAACCCCACAATATACGGTAAAGGATTTCATCACCTTTTCCGTGGCCCACAAATCACGAACTTGAGCATAACGATTACCCGCACAAATTTTAAAAGAAACTAGACTTTAAGCCTTAAGGACTTCGCGCTCACTAGGAGAAGTTAACTGTGTTTAGAACCTCGCTTAACGGTACATTGTTTACGGTGTGTCTAGGAAAGTGTTAACGGCGAAACCGCCAAAAGAGAAAGGGTTATTTAATTAAGGAACTTCGCGAAAGCGTTGGAAAACCTCCCCTTATCTCTGCACTTACCTGGCCTCGTGATCAGTGTATCTTGAGCCCGTTTCTCGACACAGTTTTACTTCGACAATCAAGTTCTGGAGCAGGTCTAGTTGACCTAGGTGAACCCTAGAACGATTAGGTGTGTGGTATTTTTGTGTCGTGATTGTTTTTGTCCATATTTTTTTGTGTATATCTCATTCTTTTAATAATTAAAAAATAAAAAAAATAAAAATATCACATTCTTTTTCCCCTCCCTTTTTCTACCTTTCTCTCATTCCCTCTTCATATCATGGGTACCCCACCTCGCAAAACTCTTGCCGAACTTTGGTACCCACAACCAGACATAACTTCCTATGGTTCTTGTTTTGGTCGAACTTCGAACGACCCCTCCATGCCCAAAATTTCTTTGAAAGATCGGATATACGCGTCTAGGACGAACAACTGGACCCCGCAATCCACTTCGTATCAACCGTTTCAAACATTCACCCCTTCTTGCGTTGATACCCCTTTTGAAAGTCCAGTTGTAGCCATAAGACCTATGTCCATCGCTGAACGTATTGAACAATCTCGTAGCCGATCTTTCACTCCTTTCACCACTTCAAATTCTTGGGATCAACAAATCCATTCACCTTCTTATCCCAATATTGATCCAACTCCTGTCCAGCCATTCAATTCCTACCAATCCTACCCTACTTTTGCACCTTCCCTAGACATTGCTTCAGAACCGCCGTTTGGGAGTTTTCAGTATCCAAACAACTTTGAATCTTTTACTAAAACCCCTTCACAACCTATGTCTAGTCTAGAACAGTCGTTGGAAGATTTTAGGGTAGCGTCAAGCCAACAGATGATGGATTTGAATGCATCCATGGCCGCCCTCATGCAACCTAGTGACCCGGTAGCTAGTTTTCAACTAGCTCCAACTTTTTCAATGTATGATGAGGCGGCAGGACATGCTGTGAATTTGAGTGGAGAGAGTGAGATGTACCCCCTTCCAAATCAAACCTACCCATCCCAAATTGAATCCCACACCTCCTGTTTTGAAAGTCTATCGAGTATCCCACATGATTTATCAATTGAAGATAGAATGATGAATGAGTTGTGCGACTTCGTAGTGTTTGATTTGCCCGATTATGAAGGGACTCATCCAAGTGAAACCGATCCTAAACCTTTTGACCTCTACACCTCCACTTTAGAACCTGAATCGATTGATATCCATGCTTTTGTTGAGGTGTCAGAGAATGTTGATTTTCACTTGATTAAGGATATTGACGCCGGGAATATTTTGGATGATGAACCCGTAGATTTGACTGAGTTTTTCTCTCCAATTCATCATCCCGAGTCATTAAATGTTTTTTCCGAACCCCATATGCGTCCGGACTTTGATGAAATATGCATGGATAAGCTTAACTTTGAGGAAAATTTTGAGGATATTTTTGAGGATGAAACAGTTCTAGATGATGAGTCGGATTTTCCAATTCATCCTGTTCCTTTCTCTGACTGTGTACACCCTCCAGAACCCTTAACCGATGCCCTTCCTCAACCACTTCCCTCCATCCTTTCCATCGTTCTGACCTTGCAAGAACCCGTCTCACTTTCATTTACTATGTCTGGTTTACCAAGTTCGGCGTACCCATGGTTTCTCACGAATCTTGAGGGATTTGACCCCATTTATCGACGGGTAAATATATTGGCACAATCGCTTTTCACACATCGATCATCACACATTGTGCTAATCTATTTACTCCATTTGCACGCTCAAGTTCGTATTCCACTTCTTTTTCCCTTCCACCATTCTTCTTCCTCTCATATACCGAGACCGTATACCTCTTCTATCTCCATACGGTCTCGCATATTCTCCATTTCTTACCTCTTCACCTTCTTTCACCAACCACTGCTTTACCATGATAAAATCTTTGAATGGTTGGTGCTCACTTTTGGCCTGTGTAAGGCCTTGTATAGATTAATACTGTTCTTTCCCCCCTAATCCTGAACTTCAACGCTTAACAGTGAAAACACTGTTTTACTTAAGTTTGGGGGGGACTCCTTTTTTGTATATATTTTTTGTTTTCCTTTTTGTTTTGTATATAAGTTGTTTCTAGGGAGCGCCGACAATTTTGACCCTCTTGGTGTAGCCTGACAGTGAGGGCACTGTCAAGTTTAAGTTTGGGGGTGTGCTCGGTAAGCTTTCTTCCTTCACATTCATTTGTATATTTTGCATTTGCATACCTTATGAAAAACCCACAAAAATTGAAAATTTTCCAAAAAATATAAAAACTTTGTCGTCAAGTTAGCTAATAGGGTAACTTAGATCTTTATTCCGAAAGTTTAGTTGATATGATAGAAATAACTAAATTCTAGGCTTAGGGATTGAAAACCCTAAGAATAACCCTCATTCTGTCTAACTTTGGTAAGTATACGTCCTTACAGTTTTTTTGAGAAATAGGTAATCTTGAGTTCAGTTCTTGAGTTAAGTCAAGATGAAGGGAAAGTATTGATGCTTTACTGAAGGATAAGTCTGAAAAATAGTTTCTTTTCTCGAGTTCAAATTTAGAAAGTATATACCCTACAAACTGCACTTACACGCACCTTGAAACTTGGGATAGTAGAGGATACCTTGAAATACTCTTGCCTGAAAGCCTAGTATGAAAGAAAAAACGGTATTTAAAGCTAAACACCAAAAGAGCATGTTGAAAAATATATCCGGTCTTGAAAAAGAAAAAGAAAAAGAAAAAAAAATAGAATAAAGTCAAGACCTGGAAACTGCTATTTACGCTTTAAAGTTCACACATTCAGTAATCGGTCGTTAGTGCCTCAAGAGGCATTAATAGTCGCATGAAAGGTGTGTGAGCAAATCCGTCCATCCTTAATGAAAAGAAGTAGTATTTGGTATTAGGGCAAGGGTATTATAGCTTGAATTGAATTCTTGAGTGTAGGGGTGCAAATATACACACACGTAGGGGTATACAATCGATGTATGAATAAAAGATAGAAATAAAGAATAAGACTTGTGTTTTCTGTAAAGTTGATAAAAATCCCTGATTTGAGGCCGCACTTTAGAAGGAAAACTCAGGGGAACCAACATCTTTCTAAACTTTTTTTTGGAACGTATAGGACCTAAGGTTAAATAGATAGGAGGTGTGAAAAATAAGGGTTGGATATTTCTAACTTAGGATGATAGAGTTTCTAACGTAAATACTAAACTGTAGGAGTAGAATCAATGTTAACTTATGACACTAGCTTGACGGGATTTTGTGGGTAGTATCCGCTGAAAACCCTCAGGAGACAACACTCCTCCTACTAGGGACACCTAGAGGTTTAACGGCTTGTTGCACGTGCTCAGTGCAATCGCGTTCCCTGCGAAAGTGCGGTTAGGATTTTCTTTTTTGTGAATAATTGGTTTTGCTCGGGACGAGCAAAAGTTAAGTTTGGGGGTATTTGTTCATACCAGAATATTACATTTTATACCGCCCATTCTTACGCTCGTGTGTTTATAGGTAGGTGCTTTTGATCAGTGTTTGCTACATATTTGCAGAATTCAGGTTCTCGGTTCTAAAACGGTGAAATTCATGGAAAACACGACAAAATCCGGGTTTCTGCCAACCACTGAGAAAACACGGTCTCCGCTCTTCATCCGTATGTTGCCAGATACCAGTTTAAGAGACAAAATGTCAAATCGATTGTCGCTTTCATGCACAAGGCTCAATGGCAGCACAAGATCCAAGAGATCTACGCGGAGCTCGAGGCAATCATGACAAAAGCATCCACAAAAGTCCACCCTTCCCTCAACAGAAATTCTGGAAAAATCGTGAAGAAATTCTGAGAAAAATCATATGCCAGAATAAAGTACAAGAAAAACCAGGGAAGCACCCAAAATACGACAACCCAAATCCACCATAGGGCCGCGGATCCGCGGCCAATAGGGGGTCTAGGCCGCGGATCCGCGGCCATGTAGTGTCCTCTGGTTGTCGTCTTTTGGGGGTATTTTTGGGACTTCATATAGTGGCAGATTATTGCCCTAGATCTTCAACCCTCTGCCTATAAATACTCCAGAATTGAGCTAAGCCAAGGGTCGAATTTGGTGTCCACTCTTTTGTAGTTTTAGTTCTTTTTCTTCTTCTTCTTCATTCTTTTTCCATGAAAATTGTAGTGAGAGCTTTTTGAGTGGGAGATCAATGAAGATGAGGGCTTTTTGTATCATTCTCTTTTGTTTCTTTTTCCCCTTTGAGATTCTTACTTTCTCTTGATCATTCAACCTCTTCATTGAGCTTGAATGGTTAAGGGTTAGTTATTGATCTCAAAGGTCGTATTTTCTTATGGAATTAGCGCTTCAATTCACATGCGTTCTCTACCCTTCTCTTGATCTTGCAACCTCTTGATTGAGCTTGCAAGTTTAAGGGTTGGCTATTGATCCCATGCTTGTCTTGAGTTCTACTTTCTTGTTCTTTTTATCGCTTTTTATTACTTGCTTATTATTATCTTGCTTTACTTTCTTGCAATTTAATTCATGCACTTAATTACTTGTAATCTTTTCTTTTTCTTTGTTCTTTTCTTTTGCTCTCTTTTGTTCATTTTGTGAATGTTGTATTTATTGTTGTTGTTAAAAATAAATACGGTATTGTAAGTTAACATTTCCTTTCTCATTTTCTTTTCCCGTTATTTTCCATTGAACTCCGCCCAAACCATACGCAAGCGCTCCGTTAGGCACCCTACCCTAACAAGGTAACGGTGATTCCTAACCGCGACCGGTTGCGTTCGGTTTGGCCGGAGGCGAAAGCAAGAGACAAGAACGGAAGGACAAGGGTAAATAAGCCGTATTCCACGAATACCGCGCTTAAATCCCCTAATCCACGTTGTTGCCGATTGCTTTAGCTTCAATTGGTCAAGACTCGGCTCAAAGGTTTTGAGTACGGATTTCTTTAGCTTACAATCTCGTATCTTTTCTTAACAACTTTATACTTGCAAATAATACACATAGGTTAGACTGAACAAACTAATACAGATTCTTTATTGACTCGTCTAAGACAAGAAAGGACATACATCCATCTCCCTGTGGATCGACCCGTGCTCAACCGACTAGCTGCATAGCGACACCGTCTTGATTGCGGTTAACTTTAATTCTTCCAATCAAAGACCGGAGGCTTCAGCCTTATAAACTCTGATAGTGACACCATAATAATCTCTGTAGCTGCAGGGCATCTGCCTGTACTGCTGGTACCATCACGGTCCCTGCAATGGGTGGAACTACCTCTGGTCGCTGCGCTCGAAGTATCTCAACTAGCGATCCCATCATCTGGCGCATCTCCTGCATACTGGATCCCACCGTCTGGCGCATCTCCTGCATACCAGCCCCTAACATGGCGATCTGATCTGTCGTAGGAGGAACAGCCTGCTCGGGAACAACCGGTGTACTACCCGGATCAGTCCTCGTCTCGGACAAGTCAACTCGAATCTCGGCCCTCGCGGCCTCTCTCTGCGCCCTCATAGTCTTTGGCGGCATAATGGCTGAAAAGAAAATAGGATTCGATAAGGATACGGAAATCGAATCGCAAGAATATATATACTCATGAAGCAATTGAAATCAATAAGTCTTAAGGTCGCTTAGGCAGAGTACCGTGTCGTGAGTATGCCGCGGAACATACACACGCTACGTCACTCTGCTTCGGCTACCTACTCTATCATACCAGGGTCCTCCTACACTCCGAAAGGTAAAACCTACGCTCTGATACCAACTTTGTCACGACCCGAAGTTCGACTCGTGACCGGCACTTAACCACGTAATGTCTACAGGCGTAACGCGGCTAAGTAAGCCGAAACCCAGAAATCAAAACCATTAAAAGTAATGAGTGTTGAAAACATTTGTTTAGAACCTTAAGTGGTTTAATAACAATTTTTAAAGTTTAAGTTATCATCTTAAAAATTTTGGCAGCATTTCCCTTGTAAAAATAACCCCGAAATCGGGTACAAAACAAGATATGAGTAAAAATGATGTACAATATAAAAAGGCATCCCAAACGGGAGCAATCACGCCCAACGGCGGAATCAAACACCACAAGAGTAATATACGACGCCGAAGCGAAGAATAAGCAATAAGTGAAAAACATCACAGAATGATAACTGCATAAGTAAAGTCGGCTCACACGAGCTCGACACCAGAAAGTAAATAATATACATCATCGTCCCCACACTGTCTTTAAGTCAAATACATATAAAGGTAGATGGAGAATACTTGATACAAAAGTATGTGTACAATGGAAATAACTGGATACCACAACCCACCTAACAAAACAGCTCACACTCCAACTGCAGTGGTATCCGTAGCCAAAAGAGACAAGAAGGCAGCCTGCCGCGACTACTCTGAGGGGCAACCTGCAAATACTGTGGCACAACGGGGGTGATTTGCCAACTCGTGAATAGAGATAACATATAAAGGTAATCGCGGGCATGCACGTACTGCGCTACTCTATCATATGCCAGCAGGTGATATCTATATGCGATAAGCAGTATGTGCAATAATCATGCATAAGTACTCTATCAGATAATATGACTATAGGATGAGATACAAATAATGAATGCTGAGTATGGGAAAAATAACATCTACACGGAATATCAACATGGAAAAATAATCAGTGCCATCTATGCACCCAAATCCCAATAAAACTCAGGCGCCGTCATCCTCATCGGCCCTCAAATCCTGTAAATCTATGAGAATCACGAGTGCCTAGCAGCGGCACTCAAAATATCATGAAATAATCGTGTCCGGCATCGACGCGTAAATCCTCAAATATCGGGCTCCGTCAGTCCGGATCAGCCCACGGGCTCCGTCTGCGGTATCGGCCCTCGGCCCCGGCAGTACGAGTCGTCCCGTATCCATCTATCGACTTTGGTCAGTATCCTCCGGATAACCGCCAGGCCCAACCAATCACCGGTAGGTAGTGGTCCCACTGCCAGGCTCACCGTCTACTGCACAGCGATCCGTTCTCGCCCCGGGGTACCATACCGGGCCTACCATGTACCCGCAATCGGCCTCATCCAACTCCTCGATTCGGGTTCACAAGTCACACGTCTCAGAACCGAGAAAACGCATGGTGGACGTACCAAAATATCATATCAAGAGGAACCGGGTTTTCAATTAGTGCATAATTTCTTAAATAACTCCACGGTCCTCAAACCAGCACATGAAATCCAAAACCAATGAGTAAGTCAATGCGATGTGATATGTGCACCAAGTCATACTATAAGTAAAAGGGAAAAACCGCTCCTTAAAATAGTTTCAGTTTTTCAAAAGGTATCGTGCGGCTCCCAGTTTCTACCAAAATCAGCTTATCTAGGTAAGTACAGTTTGAGTATGCAAATGAGTACGTGCACCATTATGAATATGTAAATGAGTACGTGCACAAGTATGGACATGTAAAGGAGTACGTGCACATGTATGAATAGGTAAATGGTTACGTGCACAAGTATTATAATCATATCGAATCATATGTGAGATGAACTACAGTATAATGATCATGGCAAATCTACAGTGTGAGTGTCATGGCAGTTACTAACAGCGTGTGTGTAACATGCAGATTTATGCTCGTGCAACATGAACCGTTAGTAACAGTGCGGTGTTTTTACCAATTCTAAGTTCATATACATTTAGCAGGGAATGCGGTATGCAACAAACAGTATCCATGAACAGTCAATGTATGTAAATGCAATATGTTGCTACAAGGTCCTATCAGCCCTGACGCATAACGCCATACGGGCGATTTCCCCATAGATGTTAAATCTAGTCACAGTAGTCTCGCGCTAAGTGTAGCCAACGACTTATTTCCCCTTCTTCGCGGCGTCCGTCGTACTCGCCTGCGAATCTAGAATTTCACAAAATATCACACATAAGCTCAAATCTACAAAAGCGCGACATTAAAGCCAAACTAGTAACCCGCGTCGCGAGCCAAACGCGTGTGTGCGCGATACGCTAAAAACGTGTAATTGCGCGTCTGAAGCTACTCCGACATGTCGCGATACGCAGAAACCCCAAACCCACACACGTATCACACGTGTCGCGAAGGTTTAAAAAATACGAGAAATAGGGTAATTGATCCCAGATTTTTCTACAGAAAGAATTTAACAAAATTGCATATACCACAAATCTTCAAATAGCAGCTGACACCTACAGAAAAGACCCCAGCACCCAGGTCCCCCATCTGGCCGCAAATTGCGACCAGAATGAATATTCCGGCGGCCAGGGTAGGGAGTTTGGCTCCCGTGCTTCGTGTGTGTTCTTTATACTTAGTGTTCATGCTCCAGTAAATACAGTTTTATTCTGAGGCTAACGGGGTACAAGCAAATTACACAGAACCAAAAACTTAGTTAAAAATGCCATTTTGACACTAAATTGATACTTTAAGGTATTTTTGTGAAACCTGAAGCAATTCTTGAGTTAAAACAATACTAACAACCCATAACTAAGCTAAGCAAGACATAAAAATACCAATTTAACATAAACTTCACTAATACCCTTCATTATCACAAAAATGCACATAAAAATACGATTTTTAGCTAAAATACTACAAGTTATGAAATAGGGTGCTTAGTGTGAGTTAAATACCTTCCAAAAACCTTATAGAAACCTAAAATTTCAGCTTTAGCCATCAAGTGCACTGACTTGCCACTAACTCCTCAAAAGAGCCACATTTCCAAGGGTTTTATGAAGGAAGAAGGGATTTTTGTATAGGGTTTTGTGTAGGAATCAAAAGGGAAGTGAAAAAAGAAGGGAAGATGAAGAAAATGGTGTTTTTGTTGCTGCCTCTCTGCAGGATTTTTCCAGAAAAGAGAAGGCGAAGGAAAAGAGAGAGAAAACAATGGTCAAAATGTCAATTTCTTCACCTAACCACCATGCCTCCAATCCCTCATTTAAAAATTAAAAGGAAAAGGGTTTGACTTGGTTATATGGTGGGAAAAATGAACCATGCTAGAAAAAGAAAAGGTTCGACAAGTTAACACTTGCTTAGGTTACAAAAAAAATTAAGTGTGCAAGTGTACACTAACATAACAATTTCCAATTAGGGTAAACACGACTAAATATAATTAATAAACCCTATATATATAAACACTTCACAACACAATTAACACTAGTTTTAAAAAAAAGATTTTCGGGTTTTTATGAAAAACACGCATCATTTCTAATTAACGCGAAATTATCCTAAACGAATTTCCGAAGCGTTACAAGGTCATATCAATGCGACCCGACTAGCTAAGTTACATTAAGATGCATATTTAAATCAGTTTGAATTTACATCTTGTGAAACTTGCCAGTCATGTCACAAAGATAAAATGACCATAGCTCTGTTTACTAGAAACAGAGAAAGAGTTATTAAATTCTTGGGATTGATACATGATGATGTATGTAAGTACCATGTCTACGCATGCCAGGACCGGTTCTTTGTACTTCATTACATTCACCGATGATCTCTCAAGATTCGGAATATGTTCCTGTTGAAACACAAGTCTGAAACTTTTGAGAAATTCAAAGAATATAAGTTAGAAGTAGAGAACCAAAACAGGTATAAGTATTATGTCCTTTGATGTAATCAGGGAGGAGAATACTTGAGCACGGAATTCCTGGACTATTCTAAAGGAGAATGAGATTCTCTCTCAGCATTACTGCTCCATATACACCACAGCATAACGGTGTATCGGGGCAGAGCAATCGCACCCTATTAGATATGGTGCACTCTATGATGAGTATTACTGAATTGCCTATTTCCTTTGGAGTTATGCACTTGAGGAAGCTGCATATCTATTGAATTGAGTTCCAACCAAATCGGATGCCTACCACTCCATATGTGATATGGTATGGGAAGAGCTCATCTCTTAAGTAAGTTAAGATTTGGGGTTGTCCGGCCTATGTCAAAAGCAAAATCTGGACAAGCTCGAGGCAAGGTCAGTTCTGTGGAAGTTTGTTGGATATCCTAAGCATTCACAAGGGAATATCTTCTACCGCACCGAGGAACAAAAGGTGTTTTATTTCTCGGCATGACCGCCTTTTTAGAAAAGGAATTTATTTTGGAAACAAATTTATGGTCATGAGGTAGAACTGGAAGGAGTTCCAGTTATACAAACTACAACTGATGATTTGGTAGAACCGGAGGATTCAATAGTTCCCGACGAACCTCAGCCTCTCTGCCGATCTGGTAGGGTTCCTCAAATTTATGGTCGACGCGAATCAGGATTTTCTTCGTCAAGGACACTTGTTTCCTTGAGTCGAAGGATTTGCCGAAGACACTGGTTTCTTCGGGGTTGAAACGAACCGGGAATTTCCCGTGGAGACACTGGTTTCTCTGCGAGCTGATGCGAATCAGGAGGCTCTCATCAAGGACGCTAGTTTCCCTGAATTGAGGTATTTGCCAAGGATATTTGTTTCCCTGGTGTTGAAACGAATCGAGAATTTCCCGCGGAGACATTGGTTTCTCTGCGAGTCGACGCGAATCAGGATTTTCTTCGTCAAGGACACTTGTTTCCTCGAGTCGAAGGATTTGCCGAAGATACTGGTTTCTTCGGGGTTGAAATGAACCGGGAATTTCCTGCGGAGACACTGGTTTCTCTGCGAGCCGATGCGAATCAGGAGGCTCTCATCAAGGACGCTAGTTTCCCTGAATTGAAGTATTTGCCAAGGATATTTGTTTCCCTGGTGTTGAACGAATCGAGAATTTCCCGCAGAGACACTGGTTTCTCTGCGAGTCGACGCGAATCAGGATTTTCTTCGTCAAGGACACTTGTTTCCTCGAGTCGAAGGATTTCGCCGAAGACACTGGTTTCTTCGGGGTTGGGATGAACCGTCGAGATTTGGTTTCGTTTTCTGGCGGAGCCTGTTGGGAAAGTATGGTTCCTTCTTCGTTTGCGCCCTTGGATTGTATATAGGGATCGATGTGATCTCAACTGTAGGGCAAAAGTTTTATCATCATTTTTTTTATTTTCCGCGATGCTCTATCATTTCAGCTTTTATATCGCGAAGGTCGCGATTGCCCAATCATTTCGACCATTTTTTGCGGTGCCCAATCATTTCGGCTGTTTATTTTATTTTTACTCGCTGCTTTTTATTGCGAGTTGCCCAATCACTTCGGCTATTTCGTGTGCATACGTTTTTACTTGCTGCTTTTTATTGCAAGTTGCCCCATCATTTCGGCTATTTCGTATGCATATGCGGCCTACTGGCTTTTCGCCGTAAATCTGAAATTAGACACCGATTTCGGCATCAGCACCGCTACAACTGGGATATTGCCAGGAGCGAATCATCATCCGCCTCTGTCGATGTCGAACAAAGGTGGCTTAGCGACCAGGGTTAAGGTCCTGTCGACTAAGGCTTTTGACTTCATGAGCTGTAAGGGTCTCACAAAGCTATTTCTCCCTACAAGTTGTGAGGATCTTGTAGGTGTATTTTCTCCTTAAGAATCGTGAGGATTCCTAAGTGTATGTTCCTCTGTAAGTCATAAGGATCCTATAGGAGGGTTTTCTCCTTGTAAATCGAGAGGATTTACAAGGGTCGTTCACCGTGCGAACATATCCCCAGTCTCGGATGGGACTTGGCTAGGGAAATGTTTATTCGCGCCCGTGGATTGTATACAAGGGCCAGTATTGGACCACTTATAGGGCAATATCTAAAGTTGTGGGGGGTTTGCTTAAGCACAGGTTTAGGTCTCTATAACTTAAGACTTTCAAATCTTATGAGCCGTGAGGGTCCCATAAGAGAGTTCTCCTTACGAGTCGTGAGGATCTCGTAAGTGTATTTTCTCCTTAGGAATCGTAGGGATCCCTAAGTGTGTTGCTCCCTTGTGAGTTGTAAGGATCTCACGTGGGTGGTTTCTCCTTACAAGGTCGAGAGGACCCTATAAGTGTCATTGAACGAGGTTGCGCCCTTTCGGGTTTTCACAAACACTCGCCGGTAGTCCTGCTGTTTTTACTCACGGAACCCTTTCGGGTTTTCATCCGTGTCCATTTTGCTTATGGACATACTGTTTTTTTTATTCTTTTTTATTTTCTTCTTCTCTTTTTTTTTACGAGGTCACGCCCTTTCGGGTTTTCACGAACACTCGCCGGTAGCCCTACTGTTTTTACTCACGGAGCCCTTTCGGGTTTTCATCCGTACCCTTTTTTGCTTATGGACATACCGTTTTTATTTATTATATTTTTTTATTTTTTATTTTTATTCATCTCGTCAGCCTAAGGATGCTGCGGTAGTAGTTTAAGGACGTTTCGGTCCAGTCATTAGTTTAAGGACGTTTCGGTCCGTCATTAGTTTAAGGACGTTTCGGTCCAGTGCTGAAGAAGGCCAGTTATTACTTATAGAGTTTGGGCTTAGGAAGATAGCGAGCGGACATAGTCGTCGTCATCTATCATTAACCTAGGCTGTGGCTCATTAAGCGTAGTATTTCTTTAGGAAGCGACCGTTTATTGGCCTGAAAGGCCTTTCACCGTGCATATCCATGAGTAGATAGGCTCCACCCTGGTAGATTTTGTCTATGATGTACGGGCCTTCATAATTCGGTTCGAATTTTCCCCGCTTGGCGCGATTGGGGATCATAGGCCTTTTGACCACTAGCACGAGTTCGCCCTGGCGGAATGTCCTCGGTCGGGTTAATCTTTCATATGAGCGCGTCATCTTTGCTTTATAAACTTCTAGATTTTGTTGCGCTATGAGCCGTGTTTCATCAAGGGCATCGAGCTCTTCAAGGCGAAGGTGAGCATTTTCTTCGTTCGTCAACTCGTAGTGGACTGCCACTCGTAGAGAGGGTTGCTCTATCTCAAGGGGGAGTACTGCTTCCGTACCGAATACCAACGCGTATGGCGTTGTGTTCGTGGCCGTCTTGAACGTAGTTCGATACGCCCAAAGAGCCTCTTGTAGTCTCTCGTGCCAGTCTTTCTTATTTCGGGACACCGTCTTTTTCATGATCTTCGTCAGGGTCTTGTTGAAGGCCTCGACTAGACCATTAGCTCGCGGATTATAAACCGAGGAATATCTCCAGTCTATATTGTGTTGTTGCGCGAAGCGACTGATCTTGTGGCTTCTGTAAGCTGGCCCGTTATCGGAGATGATCCGTCGCGGAGTTCCAAACTGATATATGATGCGCGTCTTGAAGAAATGGAGGATATTCTCCGTCTTCACTTTCCTCAGCGGTACTGCCTCTGCCCATTTGGAGAAGTAGTCAGTTATCGCCAGGATGAAACGATGTCCTCTAGACGATGCTGGTTCGATGGGGCTGACTATGTCAGTTCCCCACATTTCGAATGGCCAGCTACCCACCGTTAGATGGAGTGGATTTGGATGCTGGTGGATGAAGTCCCCATGGATTTGGCACGAGTGGCATTGCTTCGCATATTCGAGGCAATCCTGAATCATCGTGGGCCAGTAGTAGCCCATCCGTTTGATCTTCAACTTCATCGTTGGGCCCGCTTGGTGAGAACCGCAGAGTCCGTCGTGAACTTCCTGAATGACTCTTTCCGCTTCATCAGGTCCCAGACATCTCAACCACAGAGAATCAAACGACCTCTTGTACAAAGCATCGTTGACGAAGGCGAAAGATAGAGCTCGTTTCATGAGCTGATGTCTTGAGGACGCATCTTCGGGCGTTTGACGGTATTTGAAGTAGTCTATAAAGACTTCTCTCCAATCTTCAGCCTCTTCCCGGTCTTTTATTTGCAGGGTCACCTGTTCAGTCAGTCCCTTTTCTTTGGATGATTCCGGAGATATTTCTGCTGGGGCAAGCACCCGACGGCTTTGTACCACGATTCTGACGTCATCGAGGTTCTCATCAACCAATTCTTTAGCGAGCTTAGCTAATGCGTCCGCTTTGCTGTTTTCCGCGCGCGGTATGCTTTCCAGCATATAGGAAGGAATTTGGGTCAACAGTTGTTGCACCTTTTCGCCGTACTTCACCAACTCTGGCTTGTACGTCTGGTAATCGCCGTTTACTTGACTAACGACCAGCTGGGAGTCTCCATATATGAGGAGGTTTTCAATTCCTATGTCGATGGCGATCTCGAGGCCTACTATCAAAGCTTCGTATTCGGCTTCATTATTCGTCCTCGGCTCTGTTAAGGAAAAAGCGAAGCGCATTATTCCTCCTTGTGGGGTCACAAAGATGAGGCCTACCCCCGACTTGATTATAGGGGCGTTTTGTCTGCGCTTCTTCAGGGAAGATGCTCCATCGAAATAAAGTTCTCATCGGGTATTGATCGCACACTTTTGGCGTGTCGGATGTTCAAAGTTCTAAAGTATAACCGCGATCAGGACGGTGTCGCTATGCAGCTAGCCGGTTAAGCACGGGTCGATCCACAGGGAGATGGTTGTATGTCCGTTCGAGTTTTAGACGAGTCAATGAAGAATTTGTATATGTTTGTTCAAATCTAACCTATGTGTTTTATATGCAAGTATAAAGTTGTTAAGAAAAAGATACGAAAGTGTAAGCTAAGGAAATCCGCACTCAAAACCTTTGAGCCGAGTCTTGACCAATTGAAGCTAGAGCAATCGGCAACAACGTGGATTAGGGGATTTAAGCACGGTATTCGTGGAATCCGGCTTATTTACCCTTGTCCTTCCGTTCTTGTCTCTTGCTTTCGCCTCCGGCCAAACCGAACGCAACCGGTCGCGGTTAGGAATCACCGTTACCTTGGTAGGGTGGGTGCCTAACGGAGCGCTTGCGTATCGTTTGGGCGGAGTTCAATGGAAAATAACGGGAAAAGGAAATGAGCAAAGAAACATTAACTTACAATATCATATTTATTCTTAACAACAATAATTACAACCATTCACAAAACGAACCAAAAAGAGAGAACAAAAAGATAAACAAAGAAAAGAAAATATTACAAGTAAGTAAGGGCATGGAATTTAAAGTGCAAGGTAATAAATTGCAAGTAATAAAAGACAAGAATGAAAAATGCAAGAAAAAGAAACTAGGAACCATGGAACAAGTTACACACCATGGGTTTAATAATCCAAACTTAAACTTGCAAGCTCAATTAAGAGGTTGCAAGATCAAGAGAGAGCTAAAAACCCAAGGGAAAATGAAGCACAAATTCCATATGAAGATACAACCCTTGAGATCAATAACCAACCCTTAAATTTTCAAGCTCAATGAAGAGGTTGAAAGATCAAGAGAAAGCAAGGATCTCAAGGGGAAGCTAACAAAAGAATGATACAAACACCCTCATCTTCATTTCATCATCCACTCAAAAAGCTCTCACTACAATTTTCATGGAGGAAAGAATGAAGAAGAAGAAGAAACTAAACTAAACTACACTAAAGAGAGAATAGAAATCAAGACATGAAGGAGGCTTGGCTTGGAACAAAACCGGGGTATTTATAGGCTGGAAACAGAGAACCTAGGGCAACATTCTGACAGTATATGAAATTCCAAAACTGCCCCTGAAATTTGACCAAGTGAGGAGCCTATATGGCCACGGAACCGCGGCCTAAGCGTGCTTATGCCGCGAAACCGCGGCCGTTTAGCGGAGTTAGGCCATGAAATTTGGTGGTTTTCCCTAGTTTTTAGTACTCTTCAGTGTGGTATATGACTTTTTCTCAAAAACTCTTCCCATTTCTTCCGGAATTTCAGTAGATCAAAAGGTGATGTGATGTGGATCTTTTGCCAAGATTTCCTCGAGCTCCGCGTAGATATGTTGGATCTTGTGTTGACATTGAGCTTTGTGCACGAAAATGACATCGATTTGCCATTTTGTCCCTTAAACTGGTGTGTGGCAACATACGGATAGAGAGCGGAGACCCGTGTTTTATCTGTGTTGGCAGTAATCCGGAATTTGACGTACTTTTCCTTGAATTTCACTGTTCAGAGCCGAGAACCTGTATTCTGCAAATATGTAGCAAACACTGATCAAAAGCACCTGCCTATAAACAAACGAGCGTAAGAATGGGCGGTATAAAATGCAATATTCTGGTATGAACAGGTATCACCACCGTCGATTGCATCAAACGTATGTTCGTCTGGAAGATCGCAATTCAAAGGAGAATCGGCGGGTATCGGATGCACAGCAAGGAAGTCGGCGATGGCCTGGCCTTTCACTGCCTTGAGAGGTGGATACGTTATCGAGAACTCTATCAAGAGCAGGGCCCATTTAGCGAGTCGCCCCGTCAATATGGCCTTCGACATCAAATATTTAAGGGGTTCTACCTTCGAGATGAGACGGACTTCGTGCGCCAATGCATAGACCCTGAATTTTGTTATCGCGAAGATCAATGCCAGGCGGTGTTTTTCAATAGGAGAGTAGTTGCTTTCTGCCCCCAGAAGAACTCGACTTAAATAGTAGAGTGCTCTTTCTTTCCCTTGGTCATTCTCTTGCGCCCATAGTGCGCCTAAAGAACCTTCGAGGGCGGTTGTATAAAGAATGAGAGGCTTTCCCTTAGTTGGAGCAGCCAACACTGGCAGGTTTTGCAGGTACTGTTTAATTTCGTCCAGCGCGCCCTGGCATTTTTGATCCCAGACGAATGGAGTTCCCTTCTTCATCAGGTGGTTGTAAGGACGGCACTTACCCGAAAGGTTGGCTATGAATCGCCGTATATACACGAGCTTCCCTTGGAGAGACCGCAACTGTTTGAGAGTCCTCGGCAGAGGCATTTCCATGATCGCCTTGATCTTAGACGGATCTATTTTGATACCTCGGTGTCGGACGATGAATCCCAGGAATTTACCCGAGGAAACCCCGAACGCACACTTAAGAGGGTTCATCTTCAAGTTGTATTGTCGAAGGTGTTGAAATACGGTCTTCAGATGCTCGAGATGTCCCTCGTATGATTTGCTCTTAACCACGAGATCGTCGATATAGCACTCGACGATTTCATGTATAAGGTCATCGAAGATCTTTGTCATGGCCCTCTGATAGGTGGCACCGACGTTCTTTAGACCGAAAGGCATCACCTTGTAACAAAATATCCCTAGAGGGGTCCGGAAAGCGGTGTGCTTCTAGTCTTCGGGATGCATCTTTATCTGATTATACCTTGATGAGCCCTCCATGAAGGGGAAAACCTCATGAGTGGACGTATTGTCTATCATCAGTTCGGTGACTGGCACCGGGAAATCGTCCTTCGGGCAGCTTTTATTGAGATCCCGAAAGTCTACGCATATGCGCACCGTCCCATTTTTCTTCATCATCGGGACGATATTGGCGATCCATTCAGGATATTGGACCTCTTGGATGAAGCCAGAGTCGATCAGCTTCTTAACCTCAGCATTGATACTCATCTCAAGCTCGAGCTGCATTCTTCTCGGCGCCTGTTTGACCCGGAGATATCGCCAATTTATGCACAGCAATTTCTGGATCTAGTCCCGGCATTTCGGAATAGTTCCATGCGAAGCAATCTTTATGCTGCATAAGCAGGTCTTTTAACACAGCCACCCTTTCTTCAGACAGTAGCTCGCTGACGAATGTCGGTCGCGGGTCGTTCGCCGTCCCCAACTCAATTTTCTTGAGGTTATCTGCAGTGGTGTGTATTCCATCCTCCAGTTCTTTCGGCGCTGGTGGAAATTCTGAGATCACCTCATTATTGCTGTTCTCGAAGCACCAGGGAAGGTTATGCACGTTCTCGGGCTCTTCTTTTAATATTGTTATCATGTGATAAGTGCGAAACCGCTTCCAATCCCAATGTGGAGTTGGTTCCATTCTCATGGCTTTGGGTTCATGCTTCTGTGGCGGCGTTACCCTCCAGTTGTCAGATAGAGCTAACTTGTCAAGCTGATACTGATCTTCGACCCAATTTTTGAAGGTGAGCAGTCTTCGAGAGGATGCCTTATTACTCGGTGATAAGAGCAATAGTTTGGGTGAGAGACTTCGCCTGCTTGTTCGGGGTGCTTGGACTCCGGCAGCGTAAGCATCTGGCGTTTTAGAGTGAGGTCAAGTATTCTCTTCGTCTTGTCCCGAGGAAAAGAGTACGCTCGACCCATTTTCTTGTGAGGAATAGATCGAAACCGCTCGACTCTCGCTTGCATGGCTTCTTAGTCCCGCTTTGTTGCTGTTGAGCACCTTTTTCGCCTTTCGACTTATTTTTGCCTCTGCGTCTAGCCTTTTTTACAATAGGTTGACAGGGGGCAGTATTTTCGTCTTTCACGGCCTGTTGAAGAAGGCGTTGCGTTTTGGCTTTCTCGTAGATGGCCATTTCGCGGTTGTGATCGTCTTGGACTTTTTGACCAGCTTCCCTTATAAGCCTGTCCATTTGTTATTCAAACGACGGACTGGGCACTTTTGCATCAGGAACTTTTACTGGTTTAGGATTAGCATCTTCCCATTGAGCATCCGCTTCTTTATCGAAGTCATGCACGACGTAGCAACCATGGAGTAGCCCTCGTTTCTTGGACCGAATGTATCCAACCCCGATTGTTTCCATTCTCCCATTAGGCAACTTGTGCTGAGTTCCGGGGACGTTCCAGACCCTGTCATAGAATTTAGCCTTTCGAGCGGTCTGTTTGAAGGGTGTCCCTTGGTGCTTCAATAGCCTCTTCAAGCCTTCTGTATAATATCTGAGTAGACGGATGGGTTGAAGCCTGTCCAGCGTAGGATCCGCACCGTGCCAAATTTCTTTCTCCACTTTGGTTTCCACCGAGCGGTAGAATAGAATTTCCTTTTCGCCTTCTCGCCTAGGAGGGACATAGAACGTCTGCAGCTCTTCTACACTGTAGATATCAAGTGTATCCAGTTCTTTATGGTGTTTAGGTGGCACCATGGCGATTTGTAGACTTTGCCCTTCGTCAGCGGACGTTTGTGTTGAAGGTCGAGCAGAGAATACAGCATGGACCTCATCTTCCGAGTCGCTACCAAAGATCAGCGTAGGAGCAGATGGTCCCGGCTTGTTATGTTAGGGCGGACCCGAATAAACTATCTCCTCTTCCTCCTCGGTATCACTGCCGAAGACAGGGATGGTGGCGTTAGCTTTGTTCTCCGGCTTGTGACACCTCTTCGTGTCTTTGAAATCCGGTAAGAAGTATTTGGCATCTTCATATTTGCGGACTTCGTTCACAGAGAACGGGTTCAGTTCTCCCGTCACGGTATACTCGAGACTATCCTTAAAATACTTTATACACTGATGTTGTGTAGAAGGGATGATATTGTACTCGTGTAACCATGGTCGGCCGAGCAAAGCATTGTAGCAAGTCTTGGCGTCTATGACGTGGAACTTAATGTCCGTGACGAGTAGCCCCAAGCGTAGCGTCAGTATCATAGACCCAAGAGTTCTTGATGACTGGGAGTCGAACCCGGAGATAGTGATCTTGTCCCGAGCAAGGTGCTGGACGCTCATGCAGATTTCTTTTAACACCCGCACATTGAGGAGGTTAACGGAGGATCCATTGTCGATCAGGATTTTGCCTATTTTTATATCGTGACAGTATCCTGAGACATAAAGGGGGCGATTGTGTTCGCACGTCCCAAGGAGAAGGTCTTCATCACCAAAAGTGACATCGGCCGTGTGCACTTCCTCCAACTCATCCTTCATTTTCTCTTCGGTCAGGAAAGCTTGGAATTGTTCCGGCTCCTGTAGTGCCTTGATTAACGAATCTCTCGCCTCTTTTGATAGAAAAAGGGCATCAAGAATGCTGAGCTGCGAGGGTAGTTTCCTCAGATGCGCTAAGACGTTGTAATCCACCTTATTTCTCTTCGGCGGGTCTTTGGCACTTAGCTCCTCCACAATCTGGTCATCCAGGGCGATCTCGTCAGGGACCTTCTCTTTCCCTTTATCTTTTTTATTTAAGAGTCCGAGATTCTTTTCGGGAAGCGTGCGATTACGCAGCCGGATATTTTCACAGACCTTCGGCTCTTCTTCTTTTCCCGAGGTGGACTCTTTAAAGAGAGGGGCAAGCTCCAGCTCCTCATCAGAATCGCTCCCAAATGTAGGCACCGGTGATCCCCCGGCGTTAACCATGCGACAATCACCGGTAGTTCTGTTAAACCCTTCGGTCATATTTTTCCGCTCCCGACGAGTTTTACGTTTCTCCCGCTTAAAATGTTGTCGATGAGCAACATATCCTTGCCACCATCTATCGAAAGCTTTGCACTCTTGAGTGGGGTGCGAAACCTTCTGATGATATAAGCAATAGGAGGGGTGCATTTCCATTTCACCAGTAATGTTTCCTTCGGAAGATGGTAGCTTCATGCCCATTGATATGTCCTTGGCAAACCTTTTCCTCATCTTGAATTTGGTTTTGTCGGTAGTGGATGCATTTTGCTCCAGCGGGAGCGTCTCAGCTCTTTCATCAAGTCGCTGGCGCTTGGCCCTTTCAAATATGTCCGCCTCTCGTTCCCAATCAGCTTTACTTTTTAAGAGAGCTTCATTGAGGAATGCGTCAATTACTTCATCCGATGGCCCCAGAATTTTTGGTTCAGGATCTGCCCCCAGCGTTTCAGTACAAGGAGTCTCCTCATCGTCCATGAACGAATGGGAAATCACATGACAGCTCGCCACGTATTCTTCAGATTCATCAGACGAACTTTCTCCCTCATCTTCCTCTTGAAAGACGTGATTGAGGAACTCTTGGAATGTAATGGGAGTCCGTGCCTTCTGGTTGTATTCCTCCAGCGCGTCAATTTGATTTTGCAAGTCTGTGCGCTTGTCGCCAGGCTTCACGGGCTTCTTTGATTTCTTTTTCTTCTTCTTTGAAAATTTCGACGGCTGGTTGTGAATGCTTGGGCCATCTCCATTGATCATTTGAGTTGGACGCGGCTTCAACATTCCTTCAATGATTTGAGGTTCCAACGGGTTCTTCCACCTAATCGCTGGGCTTGTTTGAAGATCGTTTAGCATCCTCTTTGTCTTGGCTGATAATACAACCTCCCAAGAAGCTTCTTCAACGACAGAGCATGTTGCCCCCGGCGTATTCATCCTCTTAGAGGTGTGGGGCTACGGGGGATTCACCTTCCATTTGTCAGATAATGCGAACTTGCCCTGTTGGTACTGGTATTCAAGCCAATTTTTGAAGACGTAGCAATCTTCGATCGGATGACCCAGTACTCGATGATAAGGACAGTAGTTGGGCTCATTGACATCATTTGGTTGCGACGGACGTTTTGGATCCGGCAGATTTATGAGTCGGTTGCGCAACGCCAGCTCGAATAACCTTCTTGTTTTATCTCGGGAAAATGAGTAAGGACGTCCTAGCCTCTCCTCAAGGGCTACGTACGGGCGCATATTATTTTGACAAACAACCGGCTTCGAGTTGCTCGGTCGTTGTTGAGCATTAGTGACAACGATCGCTTTTCCCTTTCCCTTGTCATTTCGGGAATCCGGCTTTGGAAGAGGGGGTTTATGGACCATCTGATCCATTTGCGCTAGCTTGTCAATCAAGGCCTGGAAGGTAGTCGGCTTGAAAAACATCATAAATTGTGAGATGGTTGCTTGCGGATCAAGGGTTCCCACAAACATACCCACTGCGGGAGCTTCTTCAATGCGCTGCTCGCACTTTGACCATAAGTTCCTCCACCGTATAGCATACTGAACCCATGTCTCGCCTGTATTTACCCTAGCGTTAATCAGTGCCGTCATCGGGGTGCGTTCACTGGCGCTTGCAAAACGCTGGGTAAATAGCAGCTCCATCTCCGCGAATGTCTTGATGGAGTCGTTCGGGAGCTCAGAATACCACTCGAACGCTGTATCTGATAAGCTTCCAACAAACTGGCGAAGCAACAGCTTATCATCACTGCCGGTGTTGCCGCAGAGTGCCCTGAACTGGGCAACATGCTGGTGAGGATTGCCTGTCCCCTTATAGACATGGAACTTGGGAATGGTATAGCCCGGCGGGTACTTGATCTGGTCGTACCAGCTCGGATACGGTAGTCCTGTTTTTACGACCTGGCCGGCTGCTTCAGTCGCATGATGAACCGTATTTGTTGGGCTATGTACTCGCCCAAGTCAGCTTTGGAGATTGTCTCCTCCTTAGCTTTTGATAGAGCTGGCGGAGGATTTGACGTTTCTCCCCTATCGTCTTCAAGGACGATCGGGGGATCTTCGTGTTAGTGTATATGCCCTAGAGGCCATTACTGTATCATACTAGTTTGTATATTACTTAATGGAAGCTTGGGATATTCACCTTGTAAAAACAATCTTGCTCAATATAGTAGTATGCTACTTGGTTTGTTTCTACTTCAATGTGTACATGTGTTTATTTTAGTATATCACCTATACACATTAGTGGAGACCTTAGGATCTTTGCTTGATTACCAGCGTTGTGATGGCAGTCACACTAGTGGGGGCTGGGTAATCTATAAGCACATCCTTATGCAGGTCCCTAGTCGCAGGACTATCGAGACAGGGCATCGATACTCCGGAGTAGACTAGCGTATGCGCTTCTCATCCCAGTGTGGGAGATGGTCTGTCCCACAGCCATCAGTACGTCGTACTGGAGATAGTATTAGGGTGCTCGTTGGGTTACGAGTACACTGGACAAGACTCGTCGGGAACTGTTGGTTGGTACTATACCTATCGTCAGTTATCAGTTCCCAGGTGACATGAGTACAGCTTAGTCCGCTGACTTGACACTGTCACTTCGCCTCGAGTGTGTTCCCACTGTACTTAGATTACTACCCTACCACGGCTCAAAGGAGTCGTGCAAACAGGTAGTAGTTGGGTGCAGTCCCGAAGCACTTGGAGGCAGTGACGGTTAGACAGGATTCGTCTCTCCCGGTATTGGGGGTTGATATCGCGCTGTGTCTAGGAGAGCCATTACACAAGAAGTCCCTGGCCAGGGCAAGCGAGATATACTGGTAGGTTTCCAGTGTTATCTCAGGGTGTTCTAGGCTTCACTCCGATACGACTTGTACCGCTATTGGGGGACTGACGTTTACCGCCCCCTAGGCCCGCCATGCTATGTATCAGACGAACAGACCAGACTGTATGGAGATTGTCACAGTCAGACTCAGTAGGAGTTCAGATGGGTTTCACCTCGTCAGTCTTCTTGTCGGCATCTCCCTGGGGACCGTTACGCACAGCTAGTGCCGCTTGCGGTCTGTGGTTAAACCCACTGCCAGCGTAGTGTCGAGTCTTTAGAGTCCCACACAGAAAGCTATTCGCCTTTAGGCAAAAGAGTAGAGGTCGCATGGTTTTGCGACAGGGTTCGGTCACATCCGTGCACTTGTGCACGTACAGTGTCCGGACAGTTAACACTAGCGGGCTTTGGTTTAAGCTAGATCCTAATGTACGTTTTGGGATTGGTTTTATCTCGTTTGTATTCGTGTTCATCGGAACGTGGAGGCGGGTGTGTATGCACATTTGACAGAGAGACAGAGGCAGAGTATTCTCATTCGGGTTGTTGACAGTTGACTGTTGACAGTTGACTGTTGACCATTGACTTTTGCTTAACCCTAATGAGAATAAGATATATGATTAACATTAATATTAATTAAGTATTATAGTGACATGGTTGTTGAGGGGTTGACTTTGTTGACTTGTTGACTTTGTTGACCGGTTGACTAGGTTGGACTAGTTGACCATCATCATGACAATGGCTATCATTCCATGGCAAAGACTTTTGCTTGCTTGTTTATTTATGCAAAATGAGTGCATGAAATGATATAGCCATTTTGACTTAAACCATTTACACAATACTTGATTACTATTTTTGTTATGATGGCTTTTGGATTATGAGAGGTGAGAATGAGAAGAGTATGGTTCATTCTATCATTTTCTTTCTCTCTCTTGAGCTCTCTCATTCTCAAGCTCTCCCTCTTCCTCTTGCTCTCTCTACCTTAAGGCAAACCATTCTCATGTGTTGAGACTCATTGCCTTAGAGATAAAAAGACACCAAAACTTTCCTCTACTCATTCTAGTTCACAAGGCCTAGCAAGCCAAGTGATCTAGTTTCTTCAAAGTTCGAAGAAGAAGCCAAAGGTAGAAGCTTTCGGGTGGATCCATCTTCGGCGCAAGGAGACGACGAGGTGAGGCCGATCCGTACACCGGGAGGAGTCGAAGACGAAGGAGTTCAAGAAAGGTATAGCCCCCTAACCGAGTAGGTAAACTCATGTTAGGTTGTTAGTTAGTAGTTTAACAAAGATCCGTATTGGTAGTCCATGTTACCACCCTCTTGAAAAATCGTTTTTCACCAATTCCGCAACCCCGTAAGTACCGGGGACGGGTAGTATGGACTTACAGTGGTATCAGAGCCTAGTTAAACACTACCTAACATGTTAGCATAGTAACTAGAAATTCGATCGGAGAAAAAGTCCCGAAATAGACCCGGAAATCAAACTTGCTGTCGATTTTTTAAGTTCTGTAAAAATAATAAATCATGCTTTAAAAATCGACTCAGGGTTTTTATAGTCTACTGTAGAAAAACGGTCCAGAGAACCCATCAAACCGCCGCGGAAACGCGGCAATAGCTTGCTATTGCCGCGGTTCCACGGCCGATTTAGCTCCTCTCTGGATCGTCTTCACTGCAGTTTGTTCTATGGGGTATTTTGGGATTTTTGGTATATGTTTTTTCAGCCCAGGTTTTCCAGAATGAAAAATTTGTTTTGGGGGCTTTAAAAACCGTATTTTGATCGAGTTTCTAAAGACTAAGGCTAACGGGTTTATATCTGTGATGTGATATTTGTATTGAACGTCTGCTAATCGCTATATGTCGATTAGTGGGAGTTATACAAATCTGTGATCTGTAATGTTGATGGTATGTGTATATGAATTCATTGGATTGTCGCGGGTGAATAGCCGGGGGTTGTGAGATGAGAGTTTTCTTTTCTTTCAATTCATGTAATACGTAAATTGATGTAATATTATTTTTGGCCGCACAACCGGGTCGGGGTTGTAGCCGTCATTGTATAATTTCTTTTTACTGTTTTTGCTCCTAGGATAGACCCAAGGTGGGGTGCACAAACTACCGGGTATCTCGAAGTGCCGAGTGGCCTACTCACGTCGTTGAGGGAGGTTGCTCCACTTCGGATATTTGGCGGGTAGTTTGCCGCACCCGTAGGGGTCTAGGGTGGGGTATTGGCTATTCATCGCGACCGTGTAATCTGCTTTTCGTTACAGGCTCGTAAGAATTGAGGATTCCTAGTATATCCAATGTGTTCATCTGTGATCTGAAATGGCTATCATTGCAATATATCTATATATGATATTATTTAGGCGTTGCTTATGTTTTGCAGCAGCGCTAGCCCAGCCCCCGCTCTGTCGTTAGTTAAGTAACCTAACGGGTAATGACGGGGCCCCGTGGCGAATGAGAATGGCATAAGCGTACGTCATATTTTGGTTGTTTTCTGCAATGGTAGGATTAAATGATGGGACACATTAAAAGAACTAATGCAAGATAAATACGCATTAAAAGAACTAATGCAAAGAAAAATAAACCAAGTAAAAGTCGTTGGAACACTTTCAAAAACCACTCGGTTTCTTTTCAAAATAACTTTTAAACGCGGAGCTTAAGCCACTCCTTTTAAAAGCTATCTCGTTCCATCGATTATATCAAGTTCACTACGTTCACGGTTTCGCCAAAACCATTCGTAGCCCTCCGTCGTTTCACATGGATGGTCAATAGTATTCAAGCTATGTTTGTTGGCCAAAGTCAAGGCATAGTGATTGGTAGCTATTGGGTATTCATGTGCAGCATAGATAAATGTGTTGGTTTGGGGCAGTCGTTCTACCTTGTTGGCCAAAGTTAAGGGTATGTGCGGGTGGGCTCAAATTAACCTGGAGAATGACGGGTAGAACTTGACATGTGACTTATGATTTGTTGGCCAAAGTCAAGGTCATAAGAGCATGGGGCAAAAATCCACATCGGGAGTTTCAAAAGAACTGAAACTTGCTAGTATTGCATACCATTTGGAGTGTGATGATTCTGGTAGGATTCCTTCAGTTTCGTCACGCGATGATATTTGGATCCCGATCCTACTGTGAGTATATGCTACTCCTCGGGAAATTTCTCACTTAACGATCAATGCTATAAACCAAGTAGGTGTCTAGAAAGGTGTTAGCGGGGCTACGCCCACAGGGAAAAGAGGTTATTTAATTAAGGAACTTCGCGAAAGCGTTGGAAAACCTCCCTCGAAGTACCGACACCAGCCTGGCCGAACGGTTAAGCAAGAATTGTACGGTGGGATTGATCCGGACTAATTCTTCCTTTTTGCTTTGAGGAGGGATTCGAGAGACAGTGGGAGTCATCCTGTTTAGACAAACTAAAAACCACTCTAAACTTGCAAGAGCATCATGCTGAGTGTTTCTTCTCTCTCTCCTAATTGCAGCGACCAATCGACATGACTGGACTTAAGTTACTTCTAGATAAAAACATACTGACAGGGCCAAACTACAAAGATTGGCTCAGGAATGTCAAAATGGCAATCACTTATGACAAGTTGGGGTATCTTCTTACCACCAAAGCTCCCCCTGTCCCAGGTCCCACCTCCAGCGTCGCGGATAAGGAAATCCGTAAGACTTGGGAGATCGATTGCGCGAAGGCCAGGTGCCTCTTGCTTGCCTCTATGGACAACGAACATCAGAGGAGGTACGAGAATATGGACCTTGAATCCATATTTCTCCATACAAAAGAACTGTATGGAAAGCAATCTCGTATCGCAAGATACGAAATGTCGAAGAAGTTATTTTCGGCAAGGTTGGCCATCGGATCATCGGTAGCGGAACACGTGCTTAAGATGATTGGATTCATTGAGGAGCTCGCGGAACTTAGGACCACGTTAGAGAACGAGCTCTATACGGACATGATTCTCCAGTCCCTTCCTTCCACTTACGCCCAGTTTATCCTGAACTTCAACTTACAAGAAAAAGAAGTTGAACTTTCAGAGCTCCTCAACATGCTGAGGAGTGCAGAGGGCACCCTACAGAAATGTAGGGAAACATCCACTTGTTTGTAGGAGGATCTTCCTCTTCTAGGTCCAAGGCGAAAGCCAAGGGAAAGAAGAAGAAAGCCTCCGCAAACCAAGGGGCGGTGTTAGTAAAGTGGATACGAAGGGAAAGGCAAAAGCAACAAAGATAGCGGGGAAGCTTATAGGGAAGGAAGAGTGCTTTTTCTGTCATAAGAGTGGTCACTGGAAGAAAAATTGCAGGGCTTGGAAAGCCAGGACACAGGAACTGAAGCAAGTTGCGGCTTCAGCTTTAGGTGTGTATGTTATTGAAAACTGTCTATCAATAAACTCTACTTCCTGGGTATTGGATACCGGATCAGGATCTCATATCTGTAATTCTTTGCAGGCATTGAGAAACCGTAGGGTTTTGAAGGCAGGTGACATGACCCTCAAAGTTGCAAACGGAGCTAGCATGGATGCTAAGGCCGTGGGGGACTATCACCTGGGAATGTCAGATGGACATGTTTTGGTTTTACGTAATTGCTTTTTTGTACCCAACGCAACTTGTAATATCATTTCTGTATTTTTGATTTCTAAAGAAGGTTATGAATTTGTGTTTGTAAGTAATGTTGTAAACATTCACCTTAATCAAGTTCTGATTGGGTCAGGTACATTAAGCAATGGTATATACGTACTAAACCAACCACAGATTTTCAATGTCCAGAATACACACAAAAGAATGTCTCCGGAAATAAATCAGACTTTCTTATGGCATTGTAGACTGGGTCACATCAATGAGAGAAGGATGACGAAATTACATACAGAAGGATATGTGAATCCGTTCGAATATCAATCGTATGCCACTTGTCAATCCTGTCTCAAAGGAAAGATGACAAAGACTCCGTTCACTGGACACGGAGTAAGAGCGAGCGAGCTCTTGGGACTCGTACACAGCGACGTGTGCGGTCCAATGTCTACACATGCGCGAAGCGGTTATTCTTACTTCATTACTTTTACGGATGACTTTTCAAGGTACGGTTATGTCTTCTTAATGAAACATAAGTCCGAAGCCCTTGGAAAATTCCAGGAATATAAGAATGAAGTAGAAAAACAAACCGGCAAAAGTATCAAGATTCTAAGATCGGATCGAGGTGGTGAATACTTGAGTGCCGAGTTCCTGGACTATTTAAAAGAGAATGGAATTCTCTCTCAGCTTACTCCTCCATACACTCCGCAACATAACGGTGTATCGGAGAGACGGAACCGAACCCTATTGGATATGGTACGGTCCATGATGAGTAACGCTGAGTTACCGCAATCATTCTGGGAATATGCACTAGAATCAGCTGCATACCTTTTGAACCAAGTTCCAACTAAGACTGTGCCTACTACACCATATGAGATGTGGTGTGGGAAGAGACCCTATCTTAATCACATTAAGACATGGGGATGTCCAGCTTTTATCAAAAAGCAGCATGCGGACAAGCTCGAGGCACGCTCAGTGCAGTGCAAGTTTATGGGATATTCAAAGAACTCCAAGGGATATTTCTTCTATTGCGAAGAGGAACAAAAGATTTATGTTTCTCGTCATGCCCACTTCTTGGAAACTGAATTTTTGGAAAATCAGATAAGTGGGAACGCAATAGAACTGGAAGAAATTCCAGAACCACGAGCTATTACTGAAAGCTTAGTAGAACCAGAGGGTTCGAAAGATCAGGACATTCCTACGCCGCTCCGCAGAAGTAGTAGGCAGTCTCATCCGTCCGAGAGATACTACGGTTTTATCATAGACGGGGATAGAGAGGATTGCATCATAGATTATGATGAGCCAACTAGCTTCCAGCAGGCCATTCAGAGCGTTGACTCGGTAAAATGGCTGGATGCAATGCGGACCGAAATGGAGTCCATGTACACCAACAAAGTATGGACGTTGGACGTTGCTCCAGATGGGGTAAAACCCGTAGGATGCAAGTGGATCTTCAAAAAGAAGATTGGTGTAGATGGACAGGTTGAGACCTATAAAGCTAGATTGGTTGCAAAGGGTTTTTGTCAAAGACCTGGTTTGGACTATGACGAGACCTTTTCTCCAGTAGCTATGCTGAAATCCATTCGGATCCTTCTTGCCATTGCTGCCTTCCACGATTATGAGATTTGGCAGATGGACGTAAAGACCGCTTTTCTAAATGGAAATTTAGAGGAGTGTGTTTATATGGACCAGCCAGAGGGTTTCATTCAGAGTGGGAGCAGCGGAAAGGTGTGCAAGTTGCTTAAGTCCATCTATGGACTAAAGCTGGCATCGCGGAGTTGGAACATCTGTTTTGATGAGACGGTCAAGGAATTTGGCTTTATCAAAAATCCAGATGAACCATGCATCTATAGTAGATTTGTAGCGAGAACTGTAGTATTCCTCGTTTTATACGTGGATGACATTCTCTTAATAGGAAATGACATTCCTATGCTACAATCTTCCAAGGGGTTCTTGTCACACAGGTTCTCCATGAAAGGCCTGGGTGATGCCTCATACATTTTGGGGATCCGGATCTATCGTGACAGATCCAAGAGGATACTGGGACTCTCACAATCCAGGTACATCGACACCATACTGAAAAGATTCAGTATGGAAGATTCCAAGCGCGGTAATCTACCGGCTTGTCACGGGATCACCCTCTCCAAAGAGATGTCTCCCAAGACTGATTTGGAAAGGGATCGCATGTCTATTATACCTTACGCTTCTGCGGTAGGCTCTATAATGTATGCGATGCTGTGTACCAGACCAGATGTAGCTTATGCACTGAGTGTGGTAAGCCGGTATCAGTCAAACCCTGGGGAGAAATATTGGATAGCAGTAAAGACCATTCTCAAGTACCTGAGAAGGACTAAGGAGATGTTCTTGGTGTATGGCGGAAAAGACCTCCAGATCGAGGCCTTTGCTGACTCCAGCTTCCAAAGTGACAAGGATGATTCCAAGTCCATGTCGGGTTATGTCTTTACCCTCAATGGAGGGGCGGTGTGTTGGAAGAGTTCCAAACAGGAAACCGTTGCTGACTCGACGATGGAAGCAGAATATATCGCTGCTGCAGATGCCGCAAAAGAAGCTGTCTGGGTAAAGAAGTTCTTAACTGAACTTCAGGTAGTTCCGTCCATTGTTGATCCAATACCTCTGTATTGCGACAACAACGGGGCTATAGCTTTAGCGAAGGAACCAAGGTCCCATCAGAAGTCCAGACACATCTTGAGGCGGTATCACCTGATCAGAGAGATCGTGGGTCGCCAGGAGATCGAGGTTCGGAGAGTTTCTACGGAAGATAACACTGCTGATCCACTCACAAAGGCCTTACCCCATACTCAGTTCGAGCGGCTGATCGAGATGATAGGTCTTCGATACGCCAGTACATGGCCTTAGTGCAAGTGGGAGATTGTTAGTGTATATGCCCTAGAGGCCATTACTGTATCATACTAGTTTGTATATTACTTAATGGAAGCTTGGGATATTCACCTTGTATAAACAATCTTACTCAATATAGTAGTATGCTACTTGGTTTGTTTCTACTTCATTGTGTACATGTGTTTATTTTAGTATATCACCTATACACATTAGTGGAGCCCTTAGGATCTTTGCTTGATTACCAGCGTTGTGATGGCAGTCACACTAGTGGGGGCTGGTAATCTATAAGCACATCCTTATGCAGGTCCCTAGTCGCAGGACTATCGAGACAGGGCATCGATACTCCGGAGTAGACTAGCGTATGCGCTTCTCATCCCAGTATGGGAGATGGTCTGTCCCACAGCCATCAGTACGTCGTACTGGAGATAGTATGCGGGTGCTCGTTGGGTTACGAGTACACTTGACATGACTCATCGAGAACTGTTGGTTGGTACTATACCTATCGTCAGTTATCAGTTCCCAGGTGACATGAGTACAACTTAGTCCGCTGACTTGACACTGTCACTTCGCCTCGAGTGTGTTCCCACTGTACTTAGATTACTACCCTACCACGGCTCAAAGGAGTCGTGCAAACAGGTAGTAGTTGGGTGCAGTCCCGAAGCACTTGGAGGTAGTGACGGTTAGACAGGATTCGTCTCTCCCGGTATTAAGGGTTGACATCGCGCTGTGTCTAGGAGAGCCATTACACGAGTAGTCCCTGGCCACGGCAAGCGAGATATACTGGTAGGTTTCCAGTATTATCTCAGGGTCTTTTGGGCTTCACTCCGACACGACTTGTACCGCTATTGGGGGACTGACGTTTACCGCCCCTAGGCCCGCCATGCGATGTATCAGACGAACAGACCGGACTGTATAGAGATTGTCACAGTCAGACTCAGTAGGAGTTCAGATGGGTTTCACCTCGTCAGTCTTCTTGTCGGCATCTACCTGTGGACCGTTACGCACAGCTAGTGCCGCTTGCGGTCTGTGGTTAAACCCACTGCCAGCGTAGTGTCGAGTCTCTAGAGTCCCACACAGAAAGTTATTCACCTTTAGGCAAAAGAGTAGAGGTCGCATGGTTTTGCGACAGGTCGCATGGTTTTGCGACAGGGTTCGGTCACATCCGTGCACTTGTGCACGTACAGTGTCCGGGCAGTTAACACTAGCGGGCTTTGGTTTAAGCCAGATCCTAGTGTACGTTTTGGGATTGGTTTTATCTCGTTTGTATTCGTGTTCCTCGGAACGTGGATGCGGATGTGTATGCACAGTTGACAAAGAGACAGAGGCAGAGTATTCTCATTGGGGTTGTTGACTGTTGACTGTTGACAGTGGACTGTTGACCATTGACTTTTGCTTAACCCTAATGAGAATAAGATATATGATTAACATTAATATTAATTAAGTATTATAGTGACATGGTTGTTGAGGGGTTGACTTTGTTGACTTGTTGACTTTGTTGACCGGTTGACTAGGTTGGACTAGTTGACCATCATCATGACAATGGCTATCATTCCATGGCAAAGACTTTTGCTTGCTTGTTTATTTATGCAAAATGAGTGCATGAAATGATATAGCCATTTTGACTTAAACCATTTACACAATACTTGATTACTATTTTTGTTATGATGGCTTTTGGATTATGAGAGGTGAGAATGAGAAGAGTATGGTTCATTCTATCATTTTCTTTCTCTCTCTTGAGCTCTCTCATTCTCAAGCTCTCCCTCTTCCTCTTGCTCTCTCTACCTCAAGGCAAACCATTCTCATGTGTTGAGACTCATTGCCTTAGAGATAAAAAGACACCAAAACTTTCCTCTACTCATTCTAGTTCACAAGGCCTAGCAAGCCAAGTGATCTAGTTTCTTCAAAGTTCGAAGAAGAAGCCAAAGGTAGAAGCTTTCGGGTGGATCCATCTTCGGCACAAGGAGACGACGAGGTGAGGCCGATCCGTACACCGGGAGGAGTCGAAGACGAAGGAGTTCAAGAAAGGTATAGCCCCCTAACCGAGTAGGTAAACTCATGTTAGGTTGTTAGTTAGTAGTTTAACAAAGATCCGTATTGGTAGTCCATGTTACCACTCTCTTGAAAAATCGTTTTTCACCAATTCCGCAACCTCGTAAGTACCGGGGAAGGGTAGCATGGACTTACACTTCGGCCGGAGGATCTTGCTGGATCATCATCCATACCATGTCTTGGAACAGGAGGCCCATACGCTTTATGTTGGCTGCTTGTTCAGCAGCCTCTTTATCCTTCTTCTCCAATATTCGTCGAAAGAATTCGGCGTCGGTTTCTTGCTCCTGGCGTTCATCTGAAGACGTTTCAGGGCTTTCTTTTGGCCCAGTAAGTGCGGCCATCGCGTTCATCATCTCTTTGAGCTTCTTCTGCTGCTCCTGTGCTTTGGTCACCGATCGCGTAAGCGGTCTATGACCTGTTGATATGCGGCTGTCCTCTTTACCAGACGCCATGTAGACGGTATGAATTACCATGCCAACAGACTTAGGGCGTTTGGGTTCACCTCCTTTGATATTCTCCATAGGTGTAGGGACATTTTCTGGCCTTCTTCTCTTATGGGTCGTTGAAGTTGAGGGAGCCGTTGCTTTGGGCACCCAAGTGGTCGTCACCTTCCGCTGCTTGATCGGGGAATTTTCTTCTTGCCGACCTTTCGACTTCTTGTGTTGGCGAGAGAAATTTTGATCGATCATGGATCCGCGGCCGTATGGTGGACTTAGTGCATGGAAACTCCTATGCTGATTTGTGTTGGCTTTATGACACTTTTCTGATGTCTGGAATATTTTTATACTTTCTTGTTCACTTCCAGATCACAATTCTTGGACTTGGCGTATTTTTATCAGCACTTTTATGATTCCGGCTCTTTTTCCTGGAATTTCCTGCACACAAAATCTCGAGACAAGTGTTGCAATATATAAAGATCATGTGTGCAATAATAAACGCACAATTTCCCTTAAAGTGCTGGTTATAATGTATAACACATGTTATTTGGTATTTTGCAGACAAATTGCTATTACGTGCTATATTTATACCTAACACCTTTAGATGATTTCAAATAGTAGGGAAATTGATGTGTTAAAAATGCAATATTTTTGACTGATCAAATTCCCCCAAACTTAATTTTGGTCGTCTCGAGCAAACTTGTTTTATTAGAAAGAGAAGGAGAAAATAAAGAAAAAGAAAAACTAACTAGCACACTTTCGTAGGCAACACGATTGCACTGAGCACGTGCAACAAGCCTTTAAATCTCTAGGTGTCCCTAGTAGGAGGAGTGTTGTCTCTTGAGGGTTTTCAGCGGATTGCACCTACAAAATCCAATAATCAAAGGAAGACCGTGAATATTACATATAAAGATAAGAATTATAAAAAAAAGACTTTGAAAATTAGAGTTTCCAACTACACTAGCTTTTCGGTTGTCATGAGCCCTATCTTAATAGTCATGAAAAGATATTAGAAATCACATCATCCCTCAATAAAACATCATCTTTATTCTTCATTCCTACCTTTCTTCCAAACATCGATCATATACCCCTACGTGTATGTAAAAGATATCCCTACAGTCGGAGAATTCAATTCAAGCTATCATACTCTTGTCCATCTACCATCAGTACTTTTTAATCAATGAATATTTAGATGGATTTGCTCACACATTTTTCATGCGGCCGTTAATACTTCTTGAGGTACTAACAGACCGATTACTCATGTGCTTGCTGATTAGGTGTATTAGTATTTTCCTCGTCTTACAACACCTAAGGCTTAGCAGTGACTCCCAAACCAGTTGGTCTAAGACACTAGGTGATGAAGCACCCTCACTATATTTTTTTATTGCTGCCTTGGTGATAACAAAACCAGAGTTCATTTTTCTTCACCATTTTATCTTTTATTCAATTTATTATTTCCTTCATACTTTGGCTTTTAGACAAGAGCATTTCAAGGCATCCTCTACTATCCCGAGCTTCAAGACGTGTGTAAGTGCGTATAGTAGGGTATCAACATTCAAATGTTTGGCTTCCAGAATAGGAACTATTTTTCAGACTTATTTTTATCCTCAGATTAGTGACTTCCTTATCTTACTAACCCTTGGGACAACGGCTCATAACTATTTATTACTAGTTCGTTTAAGAAAACTTCTAATTTTCTTGGTTTTCTTAAATTTTTCCAATCTTTTAGATGTAATTTTTCACACTCTAATCTTTTATTATAAAATTAAATATTAAATATTTTTATCTTTTGAAATTTTTTATATGTTTTATATGCTTTGTGCTTATGCAAAGTATGATGCAAAATGATGCGAAAATAAGCATAAACCTCCCCCAAACTTGTTTTCAACAGTGTCCTCACTGTTACCTTCTGCTGAATCACAAAAACATGTAAGCCTGAGAGGAAATTTATTAATGGGGGCAATAATCGTGAAAATTCTCCCCCAAACTTATTCTTTTCACTTATGTACAAAATTTTTATTGTTTTTTTTATTATATTTTTTATTTTATTTTATTTTATTTTTTATAAAATGTATGTACAAGTTGACTCACCTCCATTCTAAAGATGCGACAAAAATACCAAGTCATGGAGGTGAGGTAGAGGAAAATCAGCCATTATAAAGCGGCTCCCGTAAAAACAAGAGCTCCTCCGAGGGGTCAGTGGAAAAATACGGCTTTAATCTATGTCCATTTACTTTAAAAATTGTACCGTTTTCAATATTTTCTACCTCAACTGCCCCGTGCGGGTATACATACCGCACAACAAAAGGTCCTTCCACCGAGATTTTAGCTTACCCACATGAAGATGGAGTCGTGAATCATAAAGAAGGACTTGTTGACCAGGTGTAAAAGTTTTTATCAAAATGTTTTTATCGTGAAATACCTTAGTCCGGTTCTTTACAATTACAACATTATCGTAAGCTTCATCGCGGAGTTCGCTTAGCTCATTTAATTGCAGCTTCCGAAAGTTGCAGGCTTGATTTAAGTCAAAGTTGAGTTCTTTAATGGTCCACATTGTTTTGTGCTCAATCTCGACCGGAAGGTGACAAGCCTTTCCAAACACTAGTCTGTAAGGAGACATCCCTAGATCCGTTTTATATGCAGTTCGGAATGCCCAAAGAGCATCCGTTAATTTGGTTGACCAATCTTTTCGATTTTTAGAAACTGTTTTCTCCAAAATTTGATTGATTTGTCTGTTTGAAACCTCAGCTTGCCCGCTCGTTTGGGGATGGTAGGGTGTGGAATCTTTGTGGTTGATTGCATATTTCCGCATCAAAGCCTCGAAAGACCGATTGCAGAAATGCGTCCCGTTATCGCTGATGATAGCGCGTGGGTGTCCAAATCGCAAAAAGATGTTTTCTTGTAAGAACTTAATGACAACCTTTTTGTCATTCGTGGGACAAGGAATAGCTTCAACCCTCTTCGAGACGTAATCAACCGCAAGCAATATGTACAGATTCCCAAAAAAGTTGGGAAAAGGACCCATAAAGTCAATACCCCAAACGTCAAAAATTTTAACCACCAAGATGGGTTGCTGTGGAATTTCATTTCTCCGGGAAATCCTACCCGTGTGTTGACACTGTGTACAGGTTTTGCAATGATCAAATGCATCTTTGAACAAAGTCGGCCAATAAAAACCGCATTGCAAAACCTTTTCCGCCGTCTTTCGAGGTCCGAAATGACCCCCACATTCCTGATCATGACAAAAAGATAGAATACTCTTGAATTCATCATTAGGGATACACCTGCGAATGATCTGGTCAGGACAATATTTAAACAGATAGGGTTCATCCTAGTAAAAATGTTTTACTAGGGATATAAATCGATATTTGTCCTGTTTCGACCATTCGCGGGGAATAAGTCCCGTGGCAAGATAATTCACAATATCTCGGAACCAAGGTTCGTCGGATACATTCAAGAGTTGTTCGTCCGGAAAAGAATCATTGATCGGCAGGATTACAGGTGAAGAAGAGATGCGCGAAAGATGGTCGGCTACAATGTTTTCACATCCTTTCTTATCTTTAATAACAAGATCAAATTCATTTAATAGTAGGATCCAACGCATTATCCTACCTTTAGCATCCTTCTTCGCCAAAACATATTTCAAGGCGGAGTGGTCAGTGTACACAACAATTGGTGAGCCAATCAAGTAAGGCCTGAATTTTTCTAATGCGAATACAACCGCCAAAAGTTCTTTTTCAGTAGTTGTATAATTAATTTGAGCATCATTCAGGGTCTTGCTTTCATAATAGATCACGTGTGGCATCTTTGCAATGTGCTGTCCTAAGACTGCACCAACTGCAAAATTTGATGTATCACACATAAGCTCAAAAGGGTGGTTCCAATCTGGAGAAGATAGAACGGGGGCTGTAGTGAGAGAGTGTTTGAGTGAGTCAAATGCTGCCTCACAATCCGAGTCAAAGTGAAAGGTTGTGTCCTTGGCCAAGAGAAGAGTTAAGGGTCTAGCAATTTTGCTAAAATCCTTAATGAATCTCCTGTAAAAGCTTGCATGGCCAAGAAAAGATCGTATATCCTTGACGCATTTGGGATGAGGAAGGTTTTGAATGACATCAATTTTAGCTTTGTCAACCTCAATACCTTTCCGTGAAATAACATGTCCAAGCACAATTCCCTCTTGGACCATGAAATGGCATTTTTCCCAATTCAAGGTTAAGTTCTTCTCTTTACAACGAGTAAGAATTGCGTCAAGATGAGATAGGCAGTCAGCAAAAGAATCTCCGAATATCGAGAAATCGTCCATGAAAATCTCCAGAAAATTCTCGACCATGTCCGAGAATATCCCCATCATACACCGCTGAAATGTACCGGGAGCATTGCATAACTCAAAGGGCATGCGTCTATAAGCAAAGGTACCAAAAGGACAAGTAAATGTGGTTTTATCTTGATCCTTTTTGGCAATAGGGACCTAGTTGTAGCCAGAGTTTCCGTCCATGAAGCAGTAATATTCCCGTCCAGCTAAGCGTTCTAGCATCTGGTCAATGAAAGGTAGAAGAAAGTGGTCTTTCCTCGTTGCGGCATTGAGTTTTCTATAATCAATACATACACGCCATCCAGTTTGAGCGCGTGTCTGGATTAACTCATTTGCCTCATTTGTTATGATCGTAATGCCAGATTTCTTAGGGACAACATGAATTGGACTCACCCATTGGCTATAGGAGATTGGGTAAATGATACCATTATCAAGGCATTTGATGATTTCTTTCTTCACCGCATCCTTCATGACGGGGTTTAACCGTCTCTGTGGTTCTAAGGTTGGCTTGGCTTCATCCATCAGATGTATATGATGTTAAACAATCAAGGGACTAATCCCTTTAATGTCAGCCATTGTCCAACCAAACGCCTGCCAATTAGATCTCAATACCTTCAAAAGCGCATTCTCTTGCTCAGAGGCTAGATATGATCACAGGTAAAGACTCATTCTCACCTAAATATGCATATTTAAGATGAGAAGGTAAAAGTTTGAGATCTAATATTGGCGGAGAAACTATAGAAGGTGGGGTCATCGAATGATATTCAGAGTCAAGAAGAACCTCATAGCCTGCAAAAGATACAGACTCGGAAGGTGATGAGTCAAGAGTTTCAGACTCAAGAGTGGAAAGAGTGTCCTCACTGAGATGTGAAAGATCAAACATTGATGTGCTAGTGTCATCGAGATCATCAAAGCAAAGTTCATCAACTTCGCAACTTTCGGAAGCAATCTCGTGGACAGAACAGACATCAAGTATGTTAGCAGAGGGTTCAGACGGCTGACTTCCAATTTTGTAGATGTTCAGTTCAATTGTCATTTTTCCAAAAGATAGGTTCATTGAACCGTTTCGACAGTTAATGACAGCATTGGAAGTGGCAAGGAATGGTCGACCCAAAATCATCGGAATTTGGTTCCGTGGGTTTGCTACAGGTTGTGTATCGAGAACAATAAAGTCCACAGGGAATACAAATTCCCCGACTTTTATCAACACATCCTCCAGTTCACCCCTAGGTTTGGTGATTGAACGGTCTGTCATTTAGAGAGTGCAATGAGCATGTTTTAACTCTCCAATCCCTAGCTGCTCATAAACAGAATATGGAAGCAGGTTAACACTTGCGCCCAGGTCAAGTAAAGCACGGTTAATGTTTTTACCCCCAATAGAAATCGAGATTGTAGGACATCCTGGGTCCTTACGTTTCTTTGGTAACTATGGGGTAAAAGCAGTGCTAACATTATTAGTCATGAAAACCTTTTTGGGCACTTGAGTCTTCCTCTTCCTAGTGCACAATTCTTTAACAATTTTCGCATAAGCGGGGACTTGTTGAATAGCATCTAGGAGAGGGATGTTGATGTTAACCTGTTTGAACATTTCCATAATCTTCTCCATATATGGACTGGATTTGTTACCCCTTAACCGATTCGGATAAGGAGCTTTAGCAATAAGAGCTGGGTCCAACATTGGAGAAGGTGATGTGTATGGAACTGATCCTAGAATAGGAGTGGGGATCGTCTTTGGTGGACTAGAAGAGGTATGCTGAGGTGTCGAGCCTTGAGGGAAACCAAGAATAGGCTCGCAAGAAGGTGGTGGGGTAGAAGAACAAGGATCAGAAGTAGAAGTGTGTGTGGAAGGAAAAGTCTCAGCCGGGGTATTATTGATAGATTTTTCATTATCATCAATTTCTCCCCCAACGTGATTATTCAGCACTCTTCCTGATCTCAACGTTGTGATGGCGTTCACATTGTAGTGTTGTGAATGTCCAGGATTCGGTAAGGGTTGAGACGGAAGTTTCCCTTTCTCTCTTGCACTCATTTCGGCTTTTAATTGGGTAATTTGAGTTTCCATCGATTTTAAACTCTCAGCTTGAAGGTCAGAGTTTTTTTGGAATTTATCGAGGGAAGACCTAAAATCAGCCGACATTTGTTTCATGTACATTTCAAAAGTTCGTACAAGTGAAGAGGAAATATCAGTACCGGTCAACTGAAAAGGATTATACGGTGCAGGTATGTTGACAGGGTTTTGAAAGTTTTGTGATTGATATGGGTGCTGAGTCAGTTGAAATGGCTGCTGTTGTGGTGGAGGAGCCCTTTGGAAATTGTTTTGATTTGGAACCGTGTTTTGAGTTTGTTGTTGGTTCCAAGCAAAGTTAGGGTGATTCCTTCAACCCTGATTATAAGTTGAAGAATACGGATCGTTTCTAGGTCTTTATTGGAAAGCAACATTGGTATACTCTTGACCTTGAAACGGAGAATTTAAATGACATTCTTCCGTAAGATGAGATGGATCAGAACAGCATCCACAGACAGTTTTGTGAAGTGACATCTGATTTAGGGAGGCAGCTAAAAATTTATGTTCCATAGCTTCGAGTTTCTTTTGCATTGCTGCCATTTCAGCTCTAACTCCTATGGAAACATCAATTTGGTGAATGCCACCCCTAGACGATTACTGGTTTACACTTTCCTTCTGTAAAGATTTTTCAGCGAAATCTTCTAAAAATCTCCAAGCTTCACCATCATCTTTAGACATGAAAATGCCTTGACACATGGATTCAAGGTTCTGTTTTGTTGTAGGATTAATGCCTTCACATTTGATTCTGCACATATCCCATCTAGGGATTCCGTGATGTGGACATTGAACTAACAGATCCTTTAAGCATTCAAAACACTTCGAGAATGGTTCAATTGGAAGCTGGGTAAATTGATTTATTTCGCTACGGACTCGAGCTGTTTTATGATTGGGGTAGAATTTCTTTAGGAAAGCTGCGACGAATTCATCCCAGTTTGAAATAGAATGTGCGGCTGTGTTATAAAGCGACTTCTCGGCTATATCGCACAAAGCGAATGGGAGAAGACGTAGATGCATAGCATCCACAGAAAGCTGTGAAGTACCCATCATAGCGCATACATTTTCAAATTTAGTAATGAATACATATGCGTCTTCAGACTCGAGACCGTGATATTTTGGTAGAAGATTGATGTATTGGGGTTTGATTTCAAAGTTGTCCCCATTGGTTGGTGGAATGGTAAGACTGGTCAAAAGAGTACCTCGCATAGGGTAACATCTCTCTTGGAGAGAGATGCGGGGTGGATTCTGCGCCCTTGCGGACGGTGGCAGAGTAGTGTTAAAGAAGTTCGATGGAGAACTGTCTATGGAAGTGGGTGTGGTAGGGGGAGAAGAAAAAGTAGACGTAGAAATACCGACTTCGGAGTGATAGGAGGAACGCAGACAAGACGGGCACTAGAATCCCGCGTCCAGCCGAGCATGCACTAAATGGTTTAGCACAAGTGGCAGCGTTCTGATAATTATGGAAAAGATGAGTTGGTGTTTGTTTTTAAAAAGTACGGATTTTTGAAAAAGACAAATCACAAACAATGCACAAGCAACCCTAAATCTAGTGGTCAACTAGGTCAAGTCTCTAGACTGCTCCTAGACTTCCAGAAGACAAGTTGCAAGTTAAATCCTCTACTGCCTCTTTGTCTCTCCTGTGGCCAGGTAAGTGCCAGGTAAGTAGGAGGTTCACCACTACGTAAGTAGTGGGCCTAATTAAGTAACCACTTGCCTTAGACACACTTGCCTTAGACACCACAAAAGAAACGCGGATAAGCAATAGATTACTCACGACCTCCTTCTGTCCTAAGTGAGCGCGACGGTCCTTAGAGTCATGTCTAGATATTTTTTAGTTAATGAGGGTGATGCGGATGCAAGTTTTGTGATTTTTGGGGCTTAGGAAGGGTTATGAACTCCCCACCAAATCTGAATTTGTTCTTTGCCCCTTAATTTCCGTATTAAAAATGCAAACAACCAAGATTAAACATGCAACAATTTTTCTTTTTGCGGCGCTGCGAATTTTTGCAAAGAATCCTGTAGAAATTGGTTAATGGAGCAGAGCAGGGAGGAGATAAGAAAGATAGAAGTAGACCTGAGAAGAATGGTGCACTAAAACCCTAGGAACGCCGCTGTTCCGCCGCAATAAGCACACAAATACCGTGAATCCGCGGTCAGTAAATGAGATCACTGCACAGAAATTTCAGCAACTGCTCCTGTTTACTCACTGAGCTATCTGAGATGCTCGGAAATTTTTTCCTCTTGCTCCATAGATTCCAGATCTCCTTGCAACAAATCGCAACAAATCGTTTAGCGTTAGTGCGAATTTTGATCTAAAAATTGATGGAATAATAAAATTTTCAACTCAAATTACAAAAACGAACAAATTAGCACACGATCCCCGGCAACGGCGCCATTTGATTGATCGTTTCCGTGTCGTGTTTAGAATGTTTCATAACCAAAGAAATTTATACCGCAATCAATTGACGGTGTTTGTTGTAGTTTCGTCAATGAGAACGGATCGTCCACTGAGAAAGTGTGATTTGCTCGCTATTGTTTTAGTTGAGTCAAAAATTAAAAGATAAAAGAAAATTGATTCAAGATTTATGAAATTCAGTTTCAAGAATCATCGGAAACTAGATCTAATATCAAGAATTAATAAAGTTCAGGAAGATATCCAAATCGAATGAATTATCAAGATTTGTAAAGAGGCTTGTAGGAATCGATCCAATTGATAGTGATGATGAAGAATTATTATTACAAATTCTTATCTATTGATGATTTGTTGCTAGATCGATGACGATCAACGAGGTTTAGGGATCTCTTGAAGAAACTAAGGCTTCTCCATCATCATCCCTTGTCCTTTTATTGATTATCATTCAAATTCTAGCCTCTAGGAAATTCAATCATCGATCGTTGATCTCTAATTTGGAGCGAAAACATTCAAGAAAGCATCTCGCTCGAAACTAGGTTGTCGATGTTTCAATTTTCTAAAGTTTACAAAACTCATAAGACTTAAGAATCGTTCAAGAATTTAGTCATTATCATCTACCTATTTTCTCGATTCCTCCATAAGCGGAGTTTTCACTCAAACATCATGAAAAAGATAACAATCAAGAATCGATAACTCTTCATAATGCTCAAATGTAAAGAAAAACAAGATCAAGAATTTTCACCTTTTATTATTCAATATTTCATTACAATTCACTCAAAGACTACAAGAATTGAGGAGGAAAATCATCGAACTAGCCTCGCATCGTCTTCTTGAGTCGCGGATCGTCGTGGATCACTTGCTCGGATGAAGATCGGCGTTGCTTCAAAAAAGCTCGTTGAAGGCTTGCTTTGGTTCGGTACTCGATGAATCTTGATTTGGATCAAATTGTGTCACTCAATTTGTGTGGATTTTGATTTGGATCTCACTAGAATTTTACCCTAATTGATGAACAAACCATTTAATGAAGCCTTGGGTCCCTTTATATAGTCTTCTCCATTAGCTTCCCCTAAAAGCTTGGATTAGCTTCCTTTAGAAGCTAAGCTAGGTTTAGCTTCCCTTGTAAGCTTGGTAGTTATGAAGGAAGCTTCTAGATTAAGCTAGTTAGCTAGCTTGCTTGAGAAGCTTGGTTGTTATGAAGCTTGCATAGGAAGCTAGGTAGTTGTTAAGCTTGCACAAGAAACTTGGCTGTTAGAAGAGAAGCTTCTGGAGAATTCGAGGAACTTTAAAGCGTCCTGAAGAATGTTTGCCATTTAAAGAGAAGCACGAAAAAGTGTCTGCCACTGATGATTCAACGCGGCCGCGGATCCGCGGCGGATCGGCCAATTCGGCCGCGGATCCGCGACCGTATGGTGGACTTAGTGCATGGAAACTCCTATGCTGATTTGTGTTGGCTTTATGGCACTTTTCTGATATATGAAATATTTTTATACTTTCTTGTTCACTGCCAGATCACAAGTCTTGGACTTGGCGTATTTTTATCAGCACTTTTATGATTCCGGCTCTTTTTCCTGGAATTTCCTGCACACAAAATCTCGAGACAAGTGTTGCGATATACAAAAATCATGCGTGCAATAATAAACACACAATTTCCCTTAAAGTGCCTGTTATAATGTATAACACATGTTATTTGGTATTTTGCAGACAAATTGCTAATAGGTGCTATATTTATACCAAATATCTTTAGATGATTGCAAATAGTAGGGAAATTGATGTGTTAAAAATGTAATATTTTCGACTGATCAAATTCTCCCAAACTTAATTTTGGCCGTCTCGAGCAAACTTGTTTTATTAGAAAGAGAAGGAGAAAATAAAGAAAAAGAAAAACTAACTAGCACACTTTCGTAGGCAATACGATTGCACTGAGTACATGCAACAAGCCTTTAAACCTCTAGTTGTCCCTAGTAGGAGGAGTGTTGTCTCCTGAGGATTTTCAGCGGATTGCACCCACAAAATCCAATAATAAAAGGAAGACCGTGAATGTTACATATAAAGATAAGAATTATAAAAGAAAGACTTTGAAAATTAGAGTTTCCAACTACACTAGCTTTTCGGTTGTCATGAGCCCTATCTTAATAGTCATGAAAAGATGTTAGAAATCACATCATCCCTTAATAAAACATCGTCTTTATTTTTCATTCCTACCTTTCTTCCAAACATCGATCATATATCCCTACGTGTGTGTAAAATACATCCCTACACTCGGAGAATTCAATTCAAGCTATCATACTCTTGTCCATCTACCATCAGTACTTTTTAATCAATGAATATTTAGATGGATTTGCTCACACATTTTTCATCCGATCGTTAATATTTCTTGAGGTACTAACAAACCGATTACTCATGTGCTTGCTGATTAGGTGTATTAGTATTTTTCTTGTCTTGCAACACCTAAGGCTTGGCAGTGACTCCCAAACCAGTTGGTCTAAGACACTAGGTGATGAAGCACCCTCGCTATATTTTTTTATTGCTGCCTTGGTGATAACAAAACCAGTATTCATTTTTCTTCACCATTTTATCTTTTATTCAATTTATTATTTCCTTCATACTTTGGCTTTTAGACAAGAGCATTTCAAGGTATTCTCTACTATCCCGAGCTTCAAGACGTGTGTAAGTGCGTATAGTAGGGTATCAACATTCAAATGTTTGGCTTCCAGAATAGGAACTATATTTCAGATTTATTTTTATCCTCAGATTAGTGACTTCCTTGTCTTGCTAACCCTTAGGACAACGGCTCATAACTACTATTACTAGTTCATTTAAGAAAACTTCTAATTTTCTTGGTTTTCTTAAATTTTTCCAATATTTTAGATGTAATTTTTCACTATATAATCTTTTATTATAAAATTTAATATTAAATATTTTTATCTTTTGAAAATTTTGAATTTTTTATATGTTTTATATGCTTTGTGCTTATGCAAAGTATGATGCAAAATGATGCGAAAATAAGCAAAAACCTCCCCCAAACTTGTTTTCAACAGTATCCTCACTGTTGCCTTCTGCTGAATCACAAAAATGTGTAAGCCTGGGAGGAAATTTATTAATGAGGGCAATAATCGTGAAAATCCTCACCCAAACTTATTCTTTTCACTTATGTACAAAATTTTTATTGTTTTGTTTATTATATTTTTTATTTTATTTTATTTTATTTTTATTTTTATAAAATGTATGTACAAGTTCACTCACCTCCATTCTAAAGATGCGACAAAAATACCAAGTCATGGAGGTGAGGTGGAGGAAAATCAGTCATTATAAAGCGGCTCCTGTAAAAACAGGAGCTCCTCCGAGGGGTCAGTGGAAAAATAAGATTTTAATCTATGTCCATTTACTTTAAAAATTGTATCGTTTTCAATAATTCTATCTTAACTGTCCCGTGCGGGTATGCATACCGCACAACAAAAGGTCCTTCCACCGAGATTTTATCTTACCCGCATGAAGATGGAGTCGTGAATCATAAAGAAGGACTTGTTGACCAGGTGTAAAAGTTTTTCTCATAATATTTTTATCGTGAAATAACTCAGTCCGGTTCTTTACAATTACAGCATTATCGTAAGCTTCATCGCGGAGTTCGCTTAGCTCATTTAATTGCAGCTTCCGAAAGTTGCAGGCTTGATTTAAGTCAAAGTTGAGTTCTCTAATGGCCCACATTGCTTTGTGCTCAATCTCGACCGGAAGGTGACAAGCCTTTCCAAACACTATTCTGTAAGGAGACATCCCTACATCGATTTTATATGCAGTTTGGAATGCCTAAAGAGCATCCGTCAATTTGGTTGACCAATCTTCTCGATTTTTAGAAACCGTTTAATCCAAAATTTGTTTGATTTGTCTGTTTGAAACCTCAGCTTGCCCGCTCGTTTAAGGATGGTAGGGTGTGGAAAGTTTGTGGTTGATTGCATATTTCCGCATCAAAGTCTTGAAAGACCGATTGTAGAAATGCGTCCCGTTATCGCTGATGTTAGCGCGTGGGTGTCCAAATCATGAAAAGATGTTTTCTTTTAAGAACTTAATGACAATCTTTTTGTCATTAGTGCGACAAGGAATAGCTTCAACCCTCTTCAAGACGTAATCAACTGCAAGCAATATGTACAGATTCCCAAAAGAGTTGGAAAAAAGACCCATAAAGTCAATATCCCAAATGTCAAAAATTTCAACCACTAAGATGGGTTGCTGTGGAATTTTATTTCTCCGGGAAATCCTACCCGTGTGTTGACACTGTGTACAGGTTTTTCAATGATCAAATGCATCTTTACACAAACTCGGCCAATAAAAACCGCATTGCAAAACCTTTTCCGCCGTCTTTCGAGAACCGAAATGACCCCCACATGCCTGATCATGACAAAAAGATAGAACACTCTTGAATTCATCATTAGGGACACACCTGCGAATGATCTGGTCAGGACAATATTTAAACAGATAGGGTTCATCCCAGTAAAAATGTTTTACTTGGGATAGAAATCGATGTTTGTCCTGTTTCGACCATTCGCGGGGAATAATTCCCATGGCAAGATAATTCACAATATCTCTGAACCAAGGTTCGTCGGATACATTCAAGAGTTGTTCGTCCGGAAAAAAATCATTGATCGGCATGGTCACAGGTGAAGAAGAGATGCGCGAAAGATGGTCGGCTACAATGTTTTCACATCCTTTCTTATCTTTAATAACAAGATCAAATTCTTGTAATAGAAGGATCCAACGTATTAGCCTACCTTCAGCATCCTTCTTCGCCAAAAGATGTTTCAAGGCGGAGTGGTCGGTGTACACAACAATTGGTGAGCCAATCAAGTAAGGCCTGAATTTTTCTAATGCGAATACAACTGCCAAAAGTTCTTTTTCAGTAGTTGTATAATTAATTTGAGCATCATTCAGGGTCTTGCTTGCATAATAGATCATGTGTGGCATCTTTTCAATGTGCTGTCTTAAGACTGCACCAACTGAAAAATCTGATGTATCACACTTAAGCTCAAAAGGGTGGTTCCAATCCGGAGAAAATAGAACGGGGGCTGTAGTGAGAGAGTGTCGGAGTGAGTCAAATGCTGCCTCACAATCCGAGTCAAAGTGAAAGGTTGTGTCCTTGGCCAAGAGAAGAGTTAAGGGTCTAGCAATTTTGCTAAAATCCTTAATGAATCTCCTGTAAAAGCCTGCATGGCTAAGAAAAGATCGTATATCCTTGACGCATTTGGGATGAGGAAGAATTTGAATGACATCAATTTTAGCTTTGTTAACCTCAATGCCTTTCTGTGAAATAACATGTCCAAGAACAATTCCCTCTTGGACCATGAAATGGCATTTTCCCCAATTCAAGATTAAGTTCTTCTCTTTACAACAAGTAAGAACCGCGTCAAGATGAGATAGGCAGTCAGCAAAAGAATCTCCGAATATCGAGAAATCGTCCATGAAAATCTCCAGAAAATTCTCGACCATGTCCGAGAATAACCCCATCATACACCGCTCAAATGTAGCGGGAGCATTGCATAACCCAAAGGGCATGCGTCTATAAGCAAAGGTACCAAAAGGACAAGTAAATATGGTTTTATCTTGATCCTTTTTGGTAATAGGGACCTGGTTGTAGCCAGAGTATCCGTCCATGAAGCAGTAATATTCCCATCCAGCTAAGCGTTCTAGCATCTGGTCAATGAAAGGTAGAGGAAAGTGGTCTTTCCTCGTTACGGCATTGAGTTTTCTATAATCAATACATACACGCCACCCAGTTCGAGCGCGTGTCTGGATTAATTCATTTGCCTCATTTGTTATGACCGTAATGCCAGATTTCTTAGGGACAACATGAATTGGACTCACCCATTGGCTATAGGAGATTGGGTAAATGATACCATTGTCAAGGCATTTGACGATTTCTTTCTTCACCGCATCCTTCATGACGGGGTTTAACCGTCTCTGTGGTTCTCGGGTTGGCTTGGCTTCATCCATCAGATGTATATGATGTTAAACAATCAAAGGACTAATCCCTTTGATGTCAGCCATAGTCCAACCAAACGCTTGCCTATTAGATCTCAATACCTTCAAAAGCGCATTCTCTTGCTCAGAGGCTAAAGAGGCGTATATGATCACAGGTAAAGACTCATTCTCACCTAAATATGCATATTTAAGATGAGAAGGTAAAAGTTTGAGATCTAATGTTGGCGGAGAAACTATAGAAGGTGGGGTCATCGAATGATATTCAGAGTCAAGAAGAAGCTCATAGCCTGCAAAAGATACAGACTCGGAAGGTGATGAGTCAAGAGTTTCAGACTCAAGAGTGGAAAGAGTGTCCTCACTGAGATGTGAAAGATCAAACATTGATGTGCTAGTGTCATCGAGATCATCAAAGCAAAGTTCATCAACTTCGCAACTTCCGGAAGCAATCTCGTGGACAGAACAGACATCAAGTATGTTAGCAGAGGGTTCAGACGGCTGACTTCCAATTTTGTAGATGTTCAGTTCAATTGTCATTTTTCCAAAAGATAGGTTCATTGAACCGTTTCGACAGTTAATGACAGCATTGGAAGTGGCAAGGAATGGTCGACCCAAAATCATCGGAATTTGGTTCCGTGGGTTTGCTACAGGTTGTGTATCGAGAACAATAAAGTCCACAGGGAATACAAATTCCCTGACTTTTATCAACACATCCTCCAGTTCACCCCTAGGTTTGGTGATTGAACGGTCTGCCATTTTGAGAGTGCAATGAGCACGTTTTAATTCTCCAATCCCTAACTGCTCATAAACAGAATATGGAAGCAGGTTAACACTTGCGCCCAGGTCAAGTAAAGAACGGTTAATGTTTTTACCCCCAATAGAATCGAGATTGTAGGACATCCTGGGTCCTTACATTTCTTTGGTAACTGTGGGGTAAAAGCAGTACAAACATTATTAGTCATGAAAACCTTTTTGGGCACTTGAGTCTTCCTCTTCCTAGTATACAAGTCTTTAAGAATTTTCGCATAAGCGGGGACTTGTTGAATAGTATCTAGGAGAGGGATGTTGATGTTAACCTGTTTGAACATTTCCATAATCTTCTCCATATGTGGACTGGATTTGTTACCCCTTAACCGATTCGGATAAGGAGCTTTAGCAATAAGAGCTGGGTCCAACGTTGGAGAAGGTGATGTGTGTGGGACTGATCCCAGAATAGGAGTGGGGATCGTCTTTGGTGGACTAGAAGAGGTATGCTGAGGTGTTGAGCCTTGAGGGAAACGAAGAATAGGCTCGCAAGAAGGTGGTGGGGTAGAAGAACAAGGATCAGTAGTAGTAGTGTGTGTGGAAGGAAAAGTCTCAGCCGGGGTATTATTGATAGATTTTTCATTATCATCAATTTCTCCCCCAACGTGATTATTCAGTACTCTTCCTGATCTCAACGTTGTGATGGCATTCACATTGTAGTGTTGTGAATGTCCAGGATTCGGTAAGGGTTGAGACGGAAGTTTCCCTTTCTCTCTTGCACTCATTTCGGTTTTTAATTGAGCAATTTGAGTTTCCATCGATTTTAAACTCTCAGCTTGGAGATCAGAGTTTTTCATGAATTTATCGAGGGAAGACCTAAATTCAGCCGACATTTGGTTCATGTACATTTCAAAAGTTCGTTCGAGTGAAGAGGAAATATCAGTACCGGTCAACTGAAAAGGATTATACGGTGCAGGTATGTTGACAGGGTTTTGAAAGTTTTGTTATTGATAGGGGTGCTGAGTCAGTTGAAATGGCTGCTGTTGTGGTGGAGGAGCCCTTTGGAAATTGTTTTGATTTGGAACCGTGTTTTGAGTTTGTTGTTGGTTCCAAGTAAAGTTAGGGTGATTCCTCCAACCCTGATTATATGTTGAAGAATACGGATCGTTTCTAGGTCTTTGTTGGAAAGCAGCATTGGTATACTCTAGACCTTGAAACAGAGAATTTAAAGGACATTCTTCCGTAAGATGAGATGGATCAGAACAACATCCACAGACAGTTTTGGGGAAGGACATCTGATTTAGGGAGGCTGCTAAAAATTTATGTTCCATAGCTTCGAGTTTCTTTTGCATTGCTGCCATTTTAGCTCTAACTCCTATGGAAACATCAATTTGGTGAATGCCACCCCTAGACGATGACTGGTTTACACTCTCCCACTGTAAAGATTTTTCAGCGAAATCTTCTAAAAATCTCCAAGCTTCACCATAATCTTTAGTCATGAAAGTGCCTTGACACATGGATTCAAGGTTCTGTTTTGTTGTAGGATTAATGCATTCATATATGATTCTGCACAGATCCCATCTAGGGATTCTGTGATGTGGACATTGAACTAACAGATCCTTGAAGCGTTCAAAACACTTCGAGAATGGTTCATTTAGAAGCTGGGTAAATTGATTTATTTCGCTACGGACTTGAGTTGTTTTATGTTTGGGGTAAAATTTCTTTAGGAAAGCTGCGAAAAATTCATCCCAGTTTGAAATAGAATGTGCGGCTGTGTTATAAAGCCTCTTCTCGGCTATATCGCACAAAGTGAATGGGAGAAGACGTAGTCGCATAGCAACCTCAGAAAGCTGTGAAATACCCATCATAGCGCATACATTTTCAAATTTGGTAATAAAGACATATACGTCTTCAGACTCAAGACCGTGATATTTTGGTAGAAGATTGATATATTGGGGTTTGATTTCAAAGTTGTCCTCATTGGCTGGTGGAATGGTAAGACAGGTCGAAAGAGGACCTCGCATAGGGTAATATCTCTCTTGGAGAGAGATGCGGGGTGGATTCTGTACACCTGCGGACGGTGGCAGAGTAGTGTTAAAGAAGTTCGATTGAGAACCGTCCATCAAAGTGGGTGTGGTAGGGGGTGAAGAAAATGTAGACATAGAAATACCGACTTCGGAGTTGATAGGAGGAACGCGGATAAGACGGGCACTAGAATCCCGTGTCCAGCCGAGCATGCACTAAATGGTTTAGCACAAGTGGCAGCGTTGTGATAATTAAGGAAAAGATGAGTTGGTGTTTGTTTTGAAAAAGTACGGATTTTTGAAAAAAGCAAATCACAAACAATGCACAAGTAACCCTAAATCTAGTGGTCACCTAGGTCAAGTCTCTAGACCGCTCCTAGACTTCCAGAAGACAAGTCGCAAGATAAATTCTCTACTGCCTCTTTGTCTCTCCTATGGCCAAGTAAGTGCCAGGTAAGTGGGAGGTTCTCCACTACGTAAGTAGTGGGCCTAATTAAATAACCACTTGCCTTAGACACACTTGCCTTAGACACCACAAAAGAAACACGGATAAGCAATAGATTACCCACGACCTCCTTTTGTCCTAAGTGAGCGCGACAGTCCTTAGAGTCATATCTAGATATTTTTTAGTTAATGAGGGTGATGCAGATGCAAGTTTTATGATTTTTGGGGCTTAGGAAGGGTAATGAACTCCCTACTTAATCTGAATTTAGTCTTTGCCACTTAATTTCCGTATTAAAAATGCAAACAACCAAGATCAAACATGCAACAATTTTTCTTTTTTGCCGCGCTGCGAATTTTTGCAAAGAATCCTGCAGAAATTGGTTAATGGAGCAGAGCAGGGAGGAGATAAGAAAGATAGAAGTAGACCTGAGAAGAATGGTGCACTAAAACCCTAGGAACGCCACGGTTCCGCTGCAATAAGAACACAAATATCGCGGATCCGCGGTCAGTAATTGAGATCACTGCACAGAAATTTCAGCAACTGCTCCTGTTCACTCACTGAGCTATCTGAGATGCTCGAAAATTTTTTCCTCTTGCTCCACAGATTCCAGATCTCCTTGCAACAAATCACAACAAATCGTTTAGCGTTAGTGCGAATTTTGATCTAAAAATTGATGGAATAATAAACTTTTCAACTCAAATTACAAAAACGAACAAATTAGCACACGATCCCCGGCAACGGCGCCATTTGATTGATCGTTTCCGTGTCGTGTTTAGAATGTTTCATAACCAAAGAAATTTATACCGCAATCAATTGACGGTGTTTATTGTAGTTTCGTCAATGAGAACAGATCGTCCACTGAGAAAGTGTGATTTGCTCGCTATTGTTTTAGTTGAGTCGAAAATTAAAAGATAAAAGAAAATTGATTCAAGATTTATGAAATTTAGTTTCAAGAATCATCGGAAACTAGATCTAAAATCAAGAATTAATAAAGTTCAGGAAGATATCCAAATCGAATGAATTATCAAGATTTGTAAAGAGGCTTGTAGGAATCGATCCAATTGATAGTGATGATGAAGAATTATGATTACAAATTCTTACCTATTGATGATTTGTTGCTAGATCGATGACGATCAACGAGGTTTAGGGATCTCTTAAAGAAACTAAGGTTTCTCCATCATCATCCCTTGTCTTTTCGTTGATTATCAATCAAATTCTAGCCTCTAGGAAATTCAATCATCGATCGTTCATCTCTAATTTGGAGCAAAACATTCAAGAAAGTATCTCGCTCGAAACTAGGTTGTCGATGTTTCAATTTTCTAAAGTTTACAAAACTTATAAGACTTAAGAATCGTTCAAAAATTTAGTCATTATCATCTACCTATTTTCTTGATTCCTCCACAAGCGGAGTTTTCACTCAAACATCATGAAAAAGATAACAGTCAAGAATCGATAACTCTTCATAATGCTCAAATGTAAAGAAAAGCAAGATCAAGAATTTTCACCTTTTATTATTCGATGTTTCGTTACAATTCACTCAAAGACTACAAGAATTGAGGAGGAACTAAATCATCGAACTAGCTTCGCATCGTCTTCTTAAGTTGCGGATCGTCGTGGATCACTTGCTCGGATGAAGATCGGCGTTGCTTCAAAAAAGCTCGTTGAAGGCTTGCTTTGGTTCGGTACTCGATGAATCTTGATTTGGATCAAATTGTGTCACTCAATTTGTGTGGATTTTGATTTGGATCTCACTTGAATTTTACCCTAATTGATGAACAAACCTTTTAATGAAGCCTTGGGTCCCTTTATATAGTCTTCTCCTTTAGCTTCCCCTAGAAGCGTGGATTAGCTTCCTTTAGAAGCTAAGATAAGTTTAGCTTCCCTTGTAAGCTTGGTAGTTATGAAGGAAGCTTCTAGATTAAGGTAGTTAGCTAGCTTGCTTGAGAAGCTTGGTTGTTATGAAGCTTGCATAGGAAGCTAGGTTGTTGTTAAGCTTGCACAAGAAGCTTGGCTGTTAGAAGAGAAGCTTCTGGAGAATTCGAGGAACTTTAAAGCGTCCTGTGTAGGGTTCCTAGGCACACTAATGAGGTCTCACAAGGCATTAACCATGCCAAATTCAAATTTTTCTTGTGCCTACAAAGCCTAATACGGATCGTTAACTAGAATTTAGGCGAAACAAGCAACTAGTTAACAACTTAACTAAGAGTTGAACGGAAATACAAACTTTGTAGATCCGGTCCTCCACCTCCATAGCTCCGTGATGAAGTCCCCTCACTGCGATCATCGGATCTCGAGTTCTAGCGTCGGCTTCATCGGAGAAATGGGCGGGCTAGGTCGTCGACTTCGATGCCGAAGATGATCTACGTCGAGACAACACAAGATCAAGCTCCAACTTCACCAAGTCAAGAAACTTATGAAGAAAACACCCTATACTACTTGGCAAGTGGTAGAGGATGAAGAAATAGGAAGTGGGTTCACTTTAGAATTGGATTTCTCACTCTTTTTTTCAAGTTGCCATTGTTGGTAGCAAGGTTTTCTTCATCTTCAAGAAGAAGAAGAAGAAGAAAGAATATGATAAGTGTTATGTAAAATATAAAATAAAAAGATACTCATCATATTGCAACCATAGTTAGGTGTAGAGAATAAACCAAGGTTAGGTGACTGGTTAGGTTAGGCAAAGAAACAAAAATGGTTGAACTTTTTCAAAGCTTCATGAAGCTTCAAGTAAATCCAAAAAGCAACCATTTCTTTTCTTGCCTTAAAAGGAAATGAACAAAATAAATGAAAAAGTAAATAAAATCAAATCCCTAACCATTACATAACCATGGTTTAATCTAAACATACACCCAAACACAAGTTAGCATGTATCATCAAACATGATACAAACAAGTGCACAAAAGTATATCACATATACAACTTGTGAACTTCAAGTGAGAAAATCCATTTAAAGTGAACCAATGCTAGTTAATGCAAAGTAATATATCAAATATATAATTATGAAATAAATCATTAAATCAACACTTGATTTAACGATCCGGTCATGTCGCATATAACCGACTAATATCCAATGTATCGGCTTATCGAATCAATCCTTGATTCGATAACTAGGTTATATCGCATACAACCAATCGATACATTCATCGCGAGAATAGAATATGGTATCACATACACGCATTATTCTCGGTCCCGCACATATCTCATATGCGCTCCTATTTCGTTTCGCTTGAGCCAGGAAACCTCTGTGTAGGACTCTAAAGACTCGTCAATACGCCGGCAGCAAGTGATGATCATATCAAACACCCACAAGCCGCAAGCGGTCTGCTAAACGTAACGGCCACCCGGGTATTGAGTGATCAGAAGATCGACGAGCAAGACCGCTCACACTCCTGTGAATCCAACCAGTAACACTTACCGTACAGTCCGGTCTGTTTGTCTGATATATCGCATATCGCGCCTAGGGGTGGTAAACGTCAGACCCCAATAGCTCGATACGTCGTGTCGATATGAGGTCTATAACAGTTCGAGAAACTACTGGTAACACTTACCAGTAAATCTCAGCAACCCTGGCCAGGGATTTCCGGTTATAGCCAATCGAACACAGCGCAACATCAACTCCCTATACCGGGAGAGACGAATCCCCTCCTATCGCTCATTGCCTCCATGCGATTCGGGACCGTACCCAAAAACCAGCGTTACGCACGCCCTCTTGGACGTGGTAAGGTGGAAATCAAAGCACAGTGGGAGACACACAAGACTCTATGACGATCTCAGGTCAACAGACTAAGCTGTACCAGTGTCACCAGAGAACTGCCATCTGACGTGAGGTATAATACCATCTGGGAGTTCTCGGCGAGTCCGTTCAGTGTACCCAGTCTCCCCTGAGCACCCGCATACCATCTCTGATGTCAAACACCAATGGATATGGGATCATCCATCGCCCATCACATGGGTCGAGAAGATATACGCTAGTCTACTCTGGAATATCGATGCCCCGTCTCGATATTCCCACGACTAGGAACATTGAAGGATGTACTCATGGACTATCCAGGCCCCACTAGTATGATCTGCATCATAGTCCTGGAAGTCGAGTACACATCCTAAGGGCTTTATCAACATGTAACAGAGAGACAAAAAGTATACATGTTAAGATAAAGATCAACCAGATAACGTACTATCATGTCGAGCAAGAAAGTCTTCCCTATATATATCCAAGCATCCACTACAATATACATCCTATGTATAGTAATGGCCTCTAGGGCATACATATAACTAACAATCTCCCACTTGCACTAGGGCCATCTGTAGCAGTGGTCGCAGTATCTCATACTCAACCATCCCATAAAAGTCTCTCTTTGAGAAAAGGCCTTTGTGAGTGGATCCGCTGTGTTGTCCTCCGAGTCTGCTCTCCAAACCTCGATCTCCTTGGAGATCAACTATCTCCATAATCAGGTGATACTGCCTTAGAATATGTCTGGATCACTGATGGGACAGACGTTCCTTGGCATAAGCCACAACCCCATTGTCACACAATGGGAGGAACTGAGTTCATCTCATGAACTAATATACACCCAGACAGCCTCTTTGGTAGCATCTTAAGTAGCGATGTATCCAGCCTTAATCGTCTAGTATGCCACGGTATCTAGCTTGGAACTCTTCCAACATACCGTCCCTTTACTGAGGGTAAAGACAATGCCTGTGACTGACATTCAGTCGTCTTTATCACCCTGGAACCCTTCCAGTGATTCTTCCCAGGATCGATTGATACCATCTCACTACATGCAGTGAGTATCCTAACATCAAATTAGATCTATCTCATAGATCCAAAATCCAGGATTTAGTAGGTATCATTTTGATCCTATATGGAGAATCATTGTGATAAGCGGAGATTGACCGAGTGTAGCATAGGAAACTCATTCCCTATCAAGAGTATGTCATCCACGTACTCTACGAGGATTACTACCATACTCCCTACTACCTTTTTGTATATACAAGGTTCATCTACCATTTTGATGAAGTCAAACTCTTTGACTACCACATCAAAACAGATGTTCCAACTCCGCGATGCCTGCTTTATCACATAAAACATCTTGCACATGTTTCCGCTTCTCCCACTGTCTATGAAGCCCTCTGGCTGTGTATTTATAGACGCTCTCTTCCAAAACATCATTTAGAAAAGCAGTCATGACACCCAACCACCAGATATCGTAGTCATGGTATGTAGCCGTGGCAAGTAGGATCTGGATGGACTTAAGCATAGATCTTTAGAAAAGGTTTCATCATTATCCACACCTGGTTGATGACTAAAACCTTTAACAAGTCTAGATTTGAAAGTCTAAACTTTTCCATCTACACCAAGTAATCTTCTCAAGATATACTTGCTCCTGATGGGGATTTAACCCTTCATATATAGCAGCTAAAGTCCATACTTTGCTGGTGTACATGGATTCCATCTCAGATCGCTAAGCATCCAGCCATTCTTACAGAGTCCCTACTCTCGATGGCCTGCTCGAAAATAGTTGGGTCATCATCTCATGATGCAATCTTCGCTCCCACTGTCATAGAGAAACCGAAGTATCTCTCAGGCGGATGAGAAACCCTACAAGATCAGCGGAGAGGCTGAGGTTCGTCGGAAACTATTGAATCCTTTGGTTCTGTCAAATCATCAGCTGCAGTTTTGTATAGCTGGAACCTTTCCAGTTCTACATAACTGACGTTGCCTCGAGCTTGTCTGGATTTTGCTTTTAGACATAGGCCAGACAACCCTAAATCTTAACTAGCTTAAGACATAGGCTCTTCCCATACCATATCTCATATGGAGTGGTAGGCTGTGATCTGATTCGAACTGTATTCAATAGGTATGCAGCTTCTCAAGCGCATAATTCCCAAAAGAAAACAGGTAACTCAGTATTACTCATCATAGAGCGCACCATATCGAATAGGGTGCAATTGCTCCGCCCCGATATACCATCGTGCTATGGTGTATACGGAGGAGTAATGCTGAGAGAGAATCTCATTCTCCTTTAGAATAGTCCAGGATTTCCATGCTCAAGTATTCTCCTCCCTGATCACATCAAAGGACATAATACTTATACCTGTATTTTGGTTCTCTACTTCTAACTTATATTCTGTGAATATCTCAAAAGGTTCGGACTTGTGTTTCAACAAGAACATAGGTCTGAATCTCGAAAGATCATCAGAGAATTTAATGAAGTACAAAGAACCGGTCTTGGCATGTGTAGACAGGGGACCTTCATACATCAACATGTATCATCCCAAGAGTTCATTAACTCTTTCTCTGCTTCAAATAAACAGAGCTGTGGTCATCATATCTTTGTGACATGACCGGCAAGTTTTCACAAGATGTAAATTCAAACAGATTTAAATATGCATCTTTGTGCAACTTAGCTAGTCGGGTCGCATTGATATGACCTAGTCTACAATACCTCAAGAAGGATCCGTTCATTTCTGAACTCTTCCTCTTTTGTGTGTTCCGTATACTAAGAACTGTAGTTTGATTTAGAACGTCAATGCTTTTAGATAACGTGCCTGAACCGATCAACTTTTGATATAGGAAATGTTCAAAACATTATCCAACAATACAAAATTACATCCTTTCTTTACTAATAAAGAGACTGATATGATTTTGTATATCAGGTTCGGTATCTAATAACATTCGTTCAGAATCAATGTATTGGTAATACAGGGTGACAGTGACCAACAGACTTGGCTGCAACACTTGCTCCGTTTTCTGTCTCATGAAACTTATCACCCGTTCTCAGTTTTTCTACCTTTTTGTAGCCCTATGTAACAGATTACATATCTGGGATCCTGATCCGGTATCATATACCCAGGATGCGGAGGATACTGAGAAATAGTTCTTTGTAATGAACACACCCGAAGATGATGCATCAGCATGCACTCTCTTCGTTTGGGCAGCACGAGAATTCTGGTAATCCCCAATTTCCTGCTCTGTCTTATAACAATTATAAGTTGGAGCGGGACCAACGTTCCCCAGCTCAGTATAACAAGCGGGTTCGGTCAATTCATCCATATTATTATCTCAATTAAGGCGTGATATGGTCGCTACCTGGAGAGAGAGAGAGAAGAAAACACTCTGCGTGCGCTTTTGCAAGATTAGATTGGTTATATATTTTATCTAATCAGGATGGCTCCCACTGTTTTTATCAAATCTTCCTTCAAACCCTAAAAGGAAAGACTAGCCGGGATTAATTACACACTACAAGTTCGCCAATCTTTCAGCCAGGCCTGTGTCGGTACTTTGAGGGAGGTCCCCCGTGCTTTCGCACGAACTTAATTAGTGTAAACCTCGTTTTCCCATAGGCGTAACCTCGTTAACACCTTTCTAGACACCTACTTGATCGGCTAATTGTAATGTGTAAAAGTCTCCCAGGAGTAACTCTTACTTGCAGCAGGTATCGGGATCTAACTATCTCATAGAAGGTATGCAATCTCATTGCAAATTTCAACACTTGAAATTCCCGATAATATTTTGCCCCTAGCGTGCTATGACCTTGAGCATGCCAAACAACCCATAGTCCGCTAGTCAAGTTCAACCGTACATTTCTTGATTGAATTAAACCCACCCGCACGACCCTTGACGCATGCCAAACAACGCTGTGCGAATACCCTAATCTAATCGCATCGTATGCTCGCAGATAAGCACTAGTTGGCTACCATACACTACGCCTTGACGCATGCCAAACAACCGCAGCACGAATACTAACTAGTACTTATCTGAAATGATGGAGGGATTGTTAGTGTATATGCCCTAGAGGCCATTACTGTATCATACTAGTTTGTATATTACTTGATGGAAGCTTGGGATATTCACCTTGTATAAACAATCTTGCTCAATATAGTAGTATGCTACTTGGTTTGTTTCTACTTCAATGTGTACTTGTGTTTATTTCAGTATATCACTTTTACGCATTAGTGGAGCCCTTAGGATCTTTGCTTGATTACCAGCGTTGTGATGGCAGTCACACTAGTGGGGGCTGGGTAATCTATAAGCACATCCTTATACAGGTCCCTAGTCGCAGGACTATCGAGACAGGGCATCGATACTCCGGAGTAGACTGGCGTATGCGCTTCTCATCCCAGTGTGGGAGATGGTCTGTCCCACAGCCATCAGTACGTCGTACTGGAGATAGTATACGGGTGCTCGTTAGGTTACGGGTACACTGGACAGGACTCGTCGGGAACTGAAAGGTTGGTATTATACCTATCGTCAGTCATCAGTTCCCAGGTGACATGAGTACAGCTTAGTCCGCTGACTTGACACTGGCACTTCGCCTCAAGTGTGTTCCCACTGCACTTTGATCACTACCCTACCACGGCTCAAAGGAGTCGTGCAAACAGGTGGTGGTTGGGTGCAGTCCCGAAGCACTTGGAGGCAGTGACGGTTAGACAGGATTCGTCTCTCCCGGTATTGGGGGTTGACATCACGCTGTGTCTAGGAGAGCCATTACACGAGTAGTCCCTGGCCAGGGCAAACGAGATATACTGGTAGGTTTCCAGTGTTATCTCAGGGTGTTTTGGGCTTCGCTCCGGCACGACTTGTACCGCTATTGGGGGACTGACGTTCACCGCCCCCTAGGCCCGCCATGCGATGTATGAGACGAACAGACCGGACTGTACGGAGACTGTCACATTCAGACTCAGTAGGAGTTCAGATGGGGTTTCACCTCGTCAGCCTTCTTGTCGACATCTACCTGGGGACCGTTACGCACAGCTAGTGCCGCTTGCGGTCTGTGGTTAAACCCACTGCCAGCGTAGTGTCGAGTCTTTAGAGTCCCACACAGAGGGTATTCGCCTCTGGGCAAAACAGAGTAGAGGTCGCATGGTTTTGCGACAGGGTTCGTTCTCATCCGCGCACTTATGCACGTTTGGAGTCCGGACGGATATTACTGGCTGGCTCTGGTTTGAGTCAGATACCGGTATTTGTTTTGGGGTTGATTTTATCTCTCAGTATTCATGTTCCCCGGAACAAGAATGCAGGTGCGTATGCACAGTTCTTTTTGAGGAGGAGGAAGATGATTTTTGATTAGGGTTTCGGAACGGGTGCGTATGCACAGTTGACAGTCGTCTTTTTCCAAACCCTAATGGATTTATGTTATATCAATTAATAATATATAATAAAATGAAATTGTGTCATGGTTAGTTTTTGTTGACTTGTTGACCATGGTTGACTTGTTGACCATGGTTGAACTTTTGACCATCATCATCACAAAAGAAAGATGCTCTTTGATTCTAGCAAATTCATTTAATGTTTGTAATGATAATGGTCATTCTAAAACTTTCCATCAACCTTTTCATTTTCATTATTATTATTATTGATAATTCTTTTTCTTTTGTATTATGGTTGCAAGAAAGAAAAATGATAGCTCATTCTATCATATTCACTCTCTCTCTTCACTTCATCTTCTTCTTCCTCTAAGCTAAAGAGAACCCTTCTCATGTGTTGAGAATCCTTCTCTTTAGAAAAGAAAGACAACCCCTAGTCACTCTCTACTCATTCTAGGTTCAAGGTTTAGCAAGCCGGAAACCCTAGTTCACTCAAAGCACGAGGAAGAGCCCAAAGGTCGAACTCTCGAGGTGGATCCATCTTCGACGGAAGAAGGCGACAAGAAGAGAACCATCAACCTCTACAAAGTTTGAAGAAGAAGGAGTTCAAGTTTAGGTATAACCATCTCCATCCGAGTAGCTAACCCTCTTTAGCTAAGTATGCTAGTTTTAGTTTAGACACGATCCCGACCTTGTTTAGTCCATGTTGCCTCTTGAGATAAAAATTTAATTTTTATACCGTTTCCGCCTCCCCGTAAGAACCGGGGGTCGCAACGTGGACTTACAGTGGTATCAGAGCCTAACTAAACTTAAACTAGCTTGGTAGTGAAGTGTAACGAAGTTCGGAAACGAAAAATCACAAAACCGGAAAAATTACAAAACCTGAGTTTCTGTTGAAATTTTTTTTGCTCAAAATGAAAAAAATTATACTTGTAAAATCGTCTCAGGGTTTTTTGAGTGCACCCATGAAAAACGATGACCTAATTCCCTCAAACCGCCGCCCTTCCGCCGCACTAGGTAGGCATGTGCGGCAGAAGCGCCGCGGTTTGTCGCCTTCTGTCCATCGATTTTCGTGCAGTGTGTTTGTGTGTTGGTTTTGGGTTTTTTGAAATATATTATATGTGCCCAGATTTTCCAGAAAAGAAATTTCCTTTTGGGGTCCTATAATTCCGTATTTTTCCGAACTTCACTGCACTTTGGCTATGATGATTATATCTGTGAGGTTTGCATGTATTGAACGTCGGCTAATCGCTATAAGACGATTAGTCGGGGTTATACATGATCTGTGCTTGATATTGGAATGTGTATATGAATGTGTTGGACTGTCGCGGGTGAATAGCCGGGGGTGGATGTGAGATGAGCTTTTGTTTTTCTTTCATTCATTGTAAATGTAAATTGATGTAATTATATTATTTGTTTGGCCGCACAACCGGGTCGGGGTTGTAGCCGTCATTGTATAATTCTTTTTACTGTTTTTGCTCCTAGGATAGACCCATGGAGGGGGTGCACAAACTACCGAGTACTTGGCGGGTAGTTTGCCGCACCCGTAGAGGTCTTGGGTGGGGTATTTGGCTATTCACCGCGACCGTGTTATCCGCTTTTCGTTCCAGGCTCGAAAGGATTGCGGATTGCTAGTATATCCAATGTATTCATCTGTGATCTGTAATGTCTATCATTGCTTTCTATTTAGGCGTTGCTTATGTTTTACAGCCGCGCTAGCCCAGCCCCCGCTCTGTCGTTAGTTAAGTAACCTAACGAGTGATGACGGGACCCCGTGGCGAATGCGAATGGCATAAGCGTACGTCATATTTTGGTTGTTTTCTGCAATGGTAGGAATTAAATGATGGGACGCATTAAAAGTACTAATGCAAGAATATCACGCATTAAAAGAACTAATGCAAGATAATAAACCAAGTTAAAGTCGTTGGAACACTTTCGAAAAACCACTCGGTTCTTTTCAAAACCAACTTTTAAATGCGGAGCTTGAGCCACTCCTTTTAAAAGCTATCTCGTTCCATCGACCAAATCAAGTTCACTACGTTCACGGTTTTGCCAAAACCATTCGTAGCCCTCTGTCGTTTCGTATGAATATTCAATAGTATTCAAGCTGTGTTTGTTGACCTTCGTCAAGGCATAGTGATTGGTAGCTGTTGGTTATTCATATGTAGCATAGATAGATGCGTTGGTTTGGGACATTCGTATTACCTTGTTGACCTTCGTCAAGGGTATATACGGGTGGATTCAAATTAACCTGGATAATGACGGGCAGAACTTGACATGCGACTTATGATTTGTTGACCTTCGTCAAGGTCATAAGAGCATGGGGCAAAAATCCACATCGGGAGTTTCATAAGTACTGAAACTTGCTAGATTTGCATACCATTTGGAGTGTGATGATTCTGGTAGGATTCCTTCAGTTTCGTCACGCAATGATATTTGGATCCCGATCCTACTGTGAGTATATGCTACTCCTCGGGAAATTTCTCACTTAACGATCAATGCTATAAACCTAGTAGGTGCCTAGAAAGGTGTTAGCGGGGCCATGCCCCCAGGGAAAAGAGGTTCTTTAATTAAGGAACTTCGCGAAAGCGTTGGAAAACCTCCCTCGATGTACCGACACTGGCCTGGCTGAACGGTTAAGCAAGTATTGTACGGTGGGATTGATCCTGACTAATTCTTCCTTTATGGTTTGAGGAGGGATTCGAGAAACAGTGGGAGCCATCCTGTTTAGATAAACTAAAAACCACTCTAAACTTGCAAGAGCATCATGCTGAGTGTTTCTTCTTCTCTCTCCTAATTGCAGCGACCAATCAACATGACTGGACTTAAGTTACTCCTAGATAAAAACAAACTGACAGGGCCAAACTACAAAGATTGGCTCAGGAATGTCAAGATAGCAATCACTTATGACAAGCTGGGGTATCTTCTTACCACCAAAGCTCCCCCTGTCCCTGGTCCAACTTCCAGTGTCGCGGATAAGGAAATCCGCAAGACTTGGGAGATTGATAGCGCGAAGGCCAAGTGCCTCCTGCTTGCCTCGATGGACAACGAACATCAGAGGAGGCATGAGAATATGGACATGGAATCCATATTGCTCCATACAAAAGAACTGTATGGAGAGCAATCACGTATCGCAAGATACGAAGCGTCGAAAAGGTTATTCTCGACAAGAATGGCCGTCGGATCATCAGTAGCCGAGCACGTGCTAAAGATGATCGGCTACATTGAGGAGCTCGCTGACTTAGGGATCACATTGGAGAGTGAGCTATATACGGATATAGTTCTCCATTCCCTTCCTTCCACTTACGCCCAGTTCATACTGAACTTCAACCTACAAGAAAAAGAGGTTGAACTTTCAGAGCTCCTCAACATGCTGAGGAGCGCAGAGGGCACCCTACAGAAAGGTAGGGAAACATCCACTTTGTTTGTAGGAGGATCATCTTCTTCTAGGTCCAAGGCGAAAGCCAAGGGAAAGAAGAAGAAAGCCCCCGCCAAACCAAGGGGCGGTGTTAGTAAAGTGGATACGAGGGGAAAAGCCAAAGCAACAAAGATAGCAGGGAAGCTTGTGGATAAGGAAGAATGCTTCTTTTGTCATAAGAAAGGACACTGGAAGAATGATTGCAGGGCCTGGAAGGCCAGAACACAGGAATTGAAGCAGGTTGCAGCTTCAGCTTCAGGTGTGTATGTTATTGAAAACTGTCTTTCAATAAACTCTACTTCCTGGGTATTGGATACCGGATCAGGATCTCATATCTGTAATTCTTTGCAGGCGTTGAGAAACCGTAGTGTTTTGAAAGCAGGTGACATGACCCTCAGAGTTGCAAACGGAGCTAGCATGGATGCTGAAGCCGTGGGGGACTATCACCTGGGAATGTCAGATGGACATGTTTTGGTTTTGCGTAATTGCTTTTTTTGTGCCCAACGCAACTTGTAATATCATTTCTGTATCTTTAGTTTCTAAAGAAGGTTATGAATTTGCGTTTGTAAGTAATGTTGTAAACATTCACCTTAATCAAGTTCTGATTGGGTCAGGTACATTGAGTAATGGTATATACGTGTTGAACCAACCACAGATTTTCAATGTCCAGAATACACACAAAAGAAAGTCTCCAGAAATAAATCAGACTTTCTTATGGCATTGTAGATTGGGTCACATCAATGAGAGAAGGTTGACGAAGTTACATACAGAAGGATATTTGAATGCGTTCGAATATCAGTCGTATGCCACTTGTCAATCCTGTCTCAAAGGAAAGATGACAAAGACTCCGTTTACTGGACATGGAGTAAGAGCGAGCGAGCTCTTGGGACTCGTACACAGTGACGTATGCGGTCCAATGTCTACACATGCCCGAAGCGGACATTCTTACTTCATTACTTTTACGGATGACTTCTCAAAGTACGGTTATGTCTTCTTAATGAAACATAAGTCCGAGGCCTTTGGAAAATTCCAGGAGTATAAGAATGAAGTAGAGAAACAGACCGGCAAAAGTATTAAGATTCTAAGATCGGATCGAGGTGGAGAATACTTAAGTGCCGAATTCCTGAATTACTTAAAAGAGAATGGTATTCTCTCTCAGCTTACTCCTCCATACACTCCGCAACATAACGGTGTATCGGAGAGACGGAACCGAACCCTATTGGATATGGTTCGGTCCATGATGAGTAACGCTGAGTTACCGCGATCATTCTGGGGATATGCAATAGAAGCAGCTGCGTATCTCTTGAACAAGGCTCCCACCAAGACTGTGCCTACCACCCCATATGAGATGTGGACTGGGAAGAAACCCTGTCTTAAGTATCTTAAGGTATGGGGATGTCCAGCTTTTGTAAAAAGGCAGCATGCGGACAAGCTTGAGGCACGTTCAGTACAGTGTAAGTTTGTGGGATACCCAAGGAACTCCAGGGGGTATCTTTTCTATTCCGCTGAGGAACAAAAGGTTTTTGTTTCGCAGCATGCCCGCTTCTTGGAAACTGAGTTTTTGGAAACCCAGATAAGTGGGAGCACAATAGAACTGGAAGAAGTTCCAGAACCACAGACTGTTACTGAAAGCTTAGTGGAACCAGAGGGTTCAACAGAACAGGACATTCCTACGCCGCTCCGCAGGAGTAGTAGGCAGTCTCATCCGCCCGAGAGATACTACGGTTTTCTCATAGACGGGGATCGAGAGGATTGCATCATAGACTATGATGAGCCTACTAGCTTCCAGCAGGCCGTGCAGAGCATTGACTCGGTAAAATGGCTGGATGCAATGCGGACCGAAATGGAGTCCATGTACACCAACAAAGTATGGACGTTGGACATTGCTCCAGACGGGGTAAAACCCGTAGGATGCAAGTGGATCTTCAAAAGGAAGATTGGTGTAGATGGACAGGTTGAGACCTATAAAGCTAGACTTGTAGCAAAGGGTTTCCGTCAAAGACCTGGCTTGGACTATGACGAAACCTTTTCTCCAGTGGCTATGCTGAAATCCATTCGGATCCTTCTTGCCATTGCTGCCTTCCACGATTATGAGATTTGGCAGATGGACGTAAAGACCGCTTTTCTGAATGGAAATTTAGAGGAGTGTGTCTATATGGATCAGCCAGAGGGTTTCATTCAGAGTGGGAGCAGCGGAAAGGTGTGCAAGTTGCTTAAGTCCATCTACGGACTAAAGCAGGCATCGCGGAGTTGGAACATCTGTTTTGATGAGACGGTCAAGGAATTTGGCTTTATCAAAAATCCAGATGAACCATGCATCTATAGTAGATTTGTAGCGAGAACTGTAGTATTCCTCGTTTTATACGTGGATGACATTCTCTTAATAGGAAATGACGTTCCTATGCTACAATCTGTCAAGGGATTCTTGTCACACAGGTTCTCCATGAAAGACCTGGGTGATGCCTCGTACATTCTGGGTATCCGGATCTACCGTGACAGATCCAAGAGGATATTGGGACTTTCTCAGTCCAGGTACATCGAGACCATAGTGAAAAGATTCAGTATGGAAGATTCCAAGCGCGGTAACCTACCGGCTTGTCACGGGATCACCCTCTCTAAAGAGATGTCTCCCAAGACTGATTTGGAGAGGGATCGCATGTCTATTATACCCTACGCTTCTGCGGTAGGCTCTATAATGTATGCGATGTTGTGTACCAGACCGGATGTAGCTTATGCACTGAGTGTGCTAAGCCGGTATCAGTCTAACCCTGGGGAGAAACACTGGATAGCAGTGAAGAACATTCTCAAGTACCTGAGAAGGACTAAGGAGATGTTCTTGGTGTATGGCGGAAAAGACCTCCAGATCGAGGCCTTTGCTGACTCCAGCTTCCAGAGTGACAAGGATGATTCCAAGTCCATGTCGGGTTTTGTCTTCACCCTCAATGGAGGGGCGGTGTGTTGGAAGAGTTCCAAACAGGAAACCGTTGCAGACTCGACGATGGAAGCGGAATACATCGCTGCATCTGATGCCGCAAAAGAAGCCATCTGGATGAGGAAGTTCTTGAAAGAACTTCAGGTGGTTCCGTCCATTGTTGATCCAATACCTCTGTATTGCGACAACAACGGGGCTATAGCTTTAGCGAAGGAACCCAGGTCCCATCAGAGATCCAGGCACATCTTGAGGCGGTATCACCTGATCAGGGAGATCGTGGATCGCAAGGAGATCGAGGTTCGGAGGGTTGCTTCAGAAGAGAACACTGCAGATCCATTCACCAAGGCCTTACCCTAGACTCAGTTCGAGCGGCTGATCGAGATGATAGGTCTTCGATACGCCAGTACATGGCCTTAGTGCAAGTGGGAGATTGTTAGTGTATATGCCCTAGAGGCCATTACTGTATCATACTAGTTTGTATATTACTTGATGGAATCTTGGGATATTCACCTTGTATAAACAATCTTGCTCAATATAGTAGTATGCTACTTGGTTTGTTTCTACTTCAATGTGTACTTGTGTTTATTTCAGTATATCACTTTTACGCATTAGTGGAGCCCTTAGGATCTTTGCTTGATTACCAGCGTTGTGATGGCAGTCACACTAGTGGGGGCTGGGTAATCTATAAGCACATCCTTATACAGGTCCCTAGTCGCAGGACTATCGAGACAGGGCATCGATACTCCGGAGTAGACTGGCGTATGCGCTTCTCATCCCAGTGTGGGAGATGGTCTGTCCCACAGCCATCAGTACGTCGTACTGGAGATAGTATACGGGTGCTCGTTAGGTTACGGGTACACTGGACAGGACTCGTCGGGAACTGAAAGGTTGGTATTATACCTATCGTCAGTCATCAGTTCCCAGGTGACATGAGTACAGCTTAGTCCGCTGACTTGACACTGGCACTTCGCCTCAAGTGTGTTCCCACTGCACTTTGATCACTACCCTACCACGGCTCAAAGGAGTCGTGCAAACAGGTGATGGTTGGGTGCAGTCCCGAAGCACTTGGAGGCAGTGACGGTTAGACAGGATTCGTCTCTCCCGGTATTGGGGGTTGACATCGCGCTGTGTCTAGGAGAGCCATTACACGAGTAGTCCCTGGCCAGGGCAAACGAGATATACTGGTAGGTTTCCAGTGTTATCTCAGGGTGTTTTGGGCTTCGCTCCGGCACGACTTGTACCGCTATTGGGGGACTGACGTTCACCGCCCCCTAGGCCCGCCATGCGATGTATGAGACGAACAGACCGGACTGTACGGAGACTGTCACATTCAGACTCAGTAGGAGTTCAGATGGGGTTTCACCTCGTCAGCCTTCTTGTCGACATCTACCTGGGGACCATTACGCACAGCTAGTGCCGCTTGCGGTCTGTGGTTAAACCCACTGCCAGCGTAGTGTCGAGTCTTTAGAGTCCCACACAGAGGGTATTCGCCTCTGGGCAAAACAGAGTAGAGGTCGCATGGTTTTGCGATAGGGTTCGTTCTCATCCGCGCACTTGTGCACGTTTGGAGTCCGGACGGATATTACTGGCTGGCTCTGGTTTGAGTCAGATACCGGTATTTGTTTTGGGGTTGATTTTATCTCTCAGTATTCATGTTCCCCGGAACAAGAATGCAGGTGTGTATGCACAGTTCTTTTTGAGGAGGAGGAAGATGATTTTTCATTAGGGTTTCGGAACGGGTGCGTATGCACAGTTGACAGTCGTCTTTTTCCAAACCCTAATGGATTTATGTTATATCAATTAATAATATATAATAAAATGAAATTGTGTCATGGTTAGTTTTTGTTGACTTGTTGACCATGGTTGACTTGTTGACCATGGTTGAACTTTTGACCATCATCATCACAAAAGAAAGATGCTCTTTGATTCTAGCAAATTCATTTAATGTTTGTAATGATAATGGTCATTCTAAAACTTTCCATCAACCTTTTCATTTTCATTATTATTATTATTGATAATTCTTTTTCTTTTGCATTATGGTTGCAAGAAAGAAAAATGATAGCTCATTCTATCATATTCACTCTTTCTCTTCACTTCATCTTCTTCTTCCTCTAAGCTAAAGAGAACCCTTCTCATGTGTTGAGAATCCTTCTCTTTAGAAAAGAAAGACAACCCCTAGTCACTCTCTACTCATTCTAGGTTCAAGGTTTAGCAAGCCGGAAACCCTAGTTCACTCAAAGCACGAGGAAGAGCCCAAAGGTCGAACTCTCGAGGTGGATCCATCTTCGACGGAAGAAGGCGACAAGAAGAGAACCATCAACCACTACAAAGTTTGAAGAAGAAGGAGTTCAAGTTTAGGTATAACCATCTCCATCCGAGTAGCTAACCCTCTTTAGCTAAGTATGCTAGTTTTAGTTTAGACACGATCTCGACCTTGTTTAGTCCATGTTGCCTCTTGAGATAAAAATTTGATTTTTATACCGTTTCCGCCTCCCCGTAAGAACCGGGGGTCGCAACGTGGACTTACAGTGGTATCAGAGCCTAACTAAACTTAAACTAGCTTGGTAGTGAAGTGTAACGAAGTTCGGAAACAAAAAATCACAAAACCGGAAAAATTACAAAACCTGAGTTTCTGTTGAAATTTTTTTTGCTCAAAATGAAAAAATTTATACTTGTAAAATCGTCTCAGGGTTTTGTGAGTGCACCCATGAAAAACGATGACCTAATTCCCTCAAACCGCCGCCCTTCCGCCGCACTAGGTAGGCATGTGCGGCAGAAGCGCCGCGGTTTGTCGCCTTCTGTCCATCGATTTTCGTGTAGTGTGTTTGTGTGTTGGTTTTGGGTTTTTTGAAATATATTATATGTGCCCAGATTTTCCAGAAAAGAAATTTCCTTTTGGGGTCCTATAATTCCGTATTTTTCCGAACTTCACTGCACTTTGGCTATGATGATTATATCTGTGAGGTTTGCATGTATTGAACGTCGGCTAATCGCTATAAGACGATTAGTCGGGGTTATACATGATCTGTGCTTGATATTGGAATGTGTATATGAATGTGTTGGACTGTCGCGGGTGAATAGCCGGGGGTGGATGTGAGATGAGCTTTTGTTTTTCTTTCATTCATTGTAAATGTAAATTGATGTAATAATATTATTTGTTTGGCCGCACAACCGGGTCGGGGTTGTTAGTGTATATGCCCTAGAGGCCATTACTGTATCATACTAGTATGTATATTACTTAATGGAAGCTTGGGATATTCACCTTGTATTGACAATCTTGCTCAAAATAGTAGTATGCTACTTGGTTTGTTTCTACTTCAATGTGTACATGTGTTTGTTTTGTATATCGCCTATACACATTAGTAGAGCCCTTAGGATCTTTGCTTGATTACCAGCGATGTGATGGCCGTCACACTAGTGGGGCTGGGTAATCTATAAGCACATCCTTATGCAGGTCCCTGGTCGCAGGACTATCGAGACAGGGCATCGATACTCCGGAGTAGACCAGCGCATGCGCTTCTTATCCCAGTGTGGGAGACGGTCTGTCCCACAGCCGTCAGTACGTCGTACTTGAGATAGTATGCGGGTGCTCGTTAGGTTACGGGTACACTGGACAGGACTCGTCGGGAACTGACTAGTTGGTATTATACCTATCGTCAGTTAGCAGTTCCCAGGTGACATGAGTACAGCTTAGTCCGCTGACTTGACACTGTCACTCCGCCTCGAGTGTGTTCCCACTGTACTTTGATCACTACCCTACCACGGCTCAAAGGAGTCGTGCAAACAGGTGGTGGTTGGGTGCAGTCCCGAAGCACTTGGAGGCAGTGACGGTTAGACAGGATTCGTCTCTCCCGGTATTGGGGGTTGACATCGCGCTGTGTCTAGGAGAGCCATTACACGAGTAGTCCCTGGCCTGGGCAAACGAGATATACTGGTAGGTTTCCAGTGTTATCTCAGGGTGTTTTGGGCTTCGCTCCGGCACGACTTGTACCGCTATTGGGGGACTGACGTTTACCGCCCCCTAGGCCAGCCATGCGATGTATCAGACGAACAGACCGGACTGTACGGAGAATGTCACACTCAGGCTCAGTAGGAGTTCAGATGGGTTTCGCCTCGTCCGTCTTCTTGTCGGCATTACCTGGGGACCGTTACGCACAGCTAGTGCCGCTTGCGGTCTGTGGTTAAACCCACTGCCAGCGTAGTGTCGAGTCTTTAGAGTCCCACACAGAAAGCTTTTCGCCTTTAGGCAAAAGAGTAGAGGTCGCATGGTATTGCGACAGGTCGCATGGTTTTGCGACAGGGTTCGGTCACATCCGTGCACTTGTGCACGTACAGTGTCCGGACAGTTTACACTAGCGGGCTTTGGTTTAAGCCAGATCCTAGTGTGCCTTATGGGATTGGATTTATCCAGTTTGCATTCGTGTTCCTCGGAACGCGGATGCGGGTGTGTATGCACAGTTGACAGGGAGGCAGAGGCTGCGGATTCTCATTAGGGTTGTTGACAGTTGACCGTTGATTATTTGACTTTATGCTCAACCCTAATGAGAATATGATATGTGATTAACTATTATATTAATTAAGTATTATGGTGATATGGTTGTTGACTTGTTGACTTTTGTTGACTTGTTGACTTTTGTTGACTTGTTGACTTTTGTTGACTTGTTGACCGGTTGACTAGGCTTGACTAGTTGGCCATCATGATAACCATGGTTATCATTTCATGCCAAAGACTTTTTCTTGCTTGCTCATTTGAGTAAAATGAGTGCATGACATGATAAGCTTATGGTTGCTTCAAACCATCACATAAGACTTTTTTGATATGATGAGTTATGATCACTTTGGATTATGAGAGGGTGAAAGACAAAAGAGTTGCTCATTCTTTTCTTGCTCATTCTCTCTCTTGTTCTTGAGCTCTCTTGTTCTTGCTCTCACCCTCAACCTCTTCCTCCCTCTCTTGATCTATGGTTCTCTTGTCTCATGAGTTGAGAATCAAGAACCATAGATAAAATCCCATTCTATTTCTTCTCTACTCATTCTAGTTCACTAGGTTTAGCAAACCAAGTGAACTAGTTTCTTCAAAGAACGAAGAAGGAGCTAAAGGTTGGAGCTTTCAAGTGGATCTATCTTCGGCGTACGGAGACGACGAGAAGGAGCCATCGGACCACCACCGGAGCTTGAAGACGAAGGAGTTCAAGACAAGCTAGGTATAACCCCCTAACCGAGTAGCTAGAAACTCTTAGTTAGGATGTTAGATAGAAGTTTAACCAAGATCCGGGTTTTAGGTCCATGTTACCATCTTTAAGAAAATCGTTTTTTACCAAATTCCGCATTCCCGAAAGTACCGGGAGAGGTAGCATGGACTAACAGTGGTATCAGAGCCTAGTTAAACTCTATCTAACATGTTAGCAAGTAACTAGAAGATCGATCAACGAAAAAGTCCCGAAAACGAACCCCGAAAATTTGCAGTTTCTGTCGAATTTTTTACTGTTCAAAAGTTGATTATTTTGACACCTAAAATTGGCTCAGGCTTTTCTGTAGGCACCCACCAAAACTTTTCCAACGTTCGAGTCAAATGGCCGCGGTTCCGCGGCGGGAGCACGCGCCCGCCGCGCAACCGCGGCCGAGTCGACTCGGCAGAGGAAACGTTTTGGTGCAGTGTTTTCTTGGGGGTATTTTGGGATTTTTAGCATATATATTTTCAACCCAGATTTTCCAGAACGAAAATTTCTTTTTTGGGGTCCCGAAAATCCGTATTTTTTGATCGAACTTCTATAAGACTTGAGCTAACGGGTTTTCTGTAATGTGATGCATGTATTGAACGTCGGCTAATCGCTATAAGTCGATTGGTCGGGGTTATACATGATCTGTAATGTGCTGGAATGTGTATATAAATATGTTGGATTGTCGCGGGTGAATAGCCGGGGGTTGTGAGACGAGAGTTTTCTTTTCTTGCAATTCATGTAAATTTGTAAATTGATGTAATAATTATTTGTATGGCCGCACAACCGTGTCGGGGTTGTAGCCGTCATTGTATAATTTCTTTTTACTGTTTTTGCTCCTAGGATAGACCCATGGAGGGGGTGCACAAACTACCGGGTATGCCGAAGTGTCGAGTGGCCTACTCATGGAGATGAGGGAGGTTGCTACGCTTCGGGTACTTGGCGGGTAGTTTGCCGCACCCGTAGGGGTCTTGGGTGGGGTGTTGGCTATTCACCGCGACCGTGTAATCTGTTTTTGTTACAGGCTCGTACAAATTACAGATTCCTAGTATATCCAATGCATTTATCTGTGATCTGAAATGTTTATCATTGCAGTATATCTATATATGATAATATTTAGGCGTTGCTTATGTTTTACAGATGCGCTAGCCCAGCCCCCGCTCTGTCGTTAGTTAAGTAACCTAACGGGTAATGACGGGGCCCCGTGGCGAATGCGAATGGCATAAGCGTACGTCATATTTTGGTTGTTTTCTGCAATGGTAGGATTAAATGATGGGACGCATTAAAAGAACTAATGCAAGAATATCACGCATTAAAAGAACTAATGCAAGCAAAACATGCATTAAAAGAACTAATGCAAGAAAATAAACCAAGTATAAGTCGTTGGAACATTTTCGAAAAACCACTCGGTTCTTTTCAAAACAAACTTTTAAAATGCGGAGTTTGAGCCACTCCATTTAAAAGCTATCTCGTTCCATCGACTAAATCAAGTTCACTACGTTCACGGTTTCGCCAAAACCATTCGTAGCCCTCCGTCGTTTCATATGAATATTCAACAGTATTCAAGCTGTGTTTGTTGGCCTTAGTCAAGGCACAGTGTTTGGTAGCTGGTGGGTATTCATATGTTGCATAGATAGAATGCGTTGGTTTGGGACAGTCGTATTACCTTGTTGGCCTTAGTCAAGGGTATATACGGGTGGATTCAAATTAACCTGGACAACGACGGGTAGAACTTGACATGTGACTTATGATTTGTTGGCCTTAGTCAAGGTCATAAGAGCATGGGGCAAAAATATACATCGGGAGTTTCATAAGCACTGAAACTTGCTATATTTGCATACCATTTGGAGTGTGATGATTCTGGTAGGATTCCTTCAGTTTCTTCACGCGATGATATTTGGATCCCGATCCTACTGTGAGTATATGCTACTCCTCGGGAAATTTCTCACTAAACGATCAATGCTATAAACCTAGTAGGTGCCTAGAAAGGTGTTAGCGGGGCTACGCCCCCAGGGAAAAGAGGTTCTTTAATTAAGGAACTTCGCGAAAGCGTTGGAAAACCTCCCTCGAAGTACCGACACCGGCCTGGCTGAACGGTTAAGCAAGTATTGTGCAGTGGGATTGATCCCGACTAATTCTTCCTTTATGGTTTGAGGAGGGATTCGAGAAACAGTGGGAGCCATCCTGTTTAGACAAACTAAAAACCACTCTAAACTTGCAAGAGCATCATGCTGAGTGTTTCTTCTTCTCTCTCTTAATTGCAGCGACCCTGTGACCGCACCTAGGTTACATCTAGATAAAAATATGACTGAACCTGACTGTTATGACTGGCAAAGGTCTGTCCAGATGTCCATTGCCCATGACAAGCTGGGACACCTCTTAACTAATCAAATCCCTGCTGTCTCAGGTCCAGTTTCCCCTGTCACGGATGTTCACATCCGCAGGACACCGGAAAAGGATTGTGCGAAAGCCAAGTGCCTCGTGTTAGCCTCAGTTAATGGTGCAAACCAGAGGCAGCACGAGAAGATGGACTCAGTTTCTATCTTCCTCCATAACAAAGTTTTATATGGAGAGCAATCTCGTATCGCAAGATATGAGACCTCGAACGAATTGCTTCAAGCGAGGTTGGCTGTCGGGTCATCTGTAGGGGGCAACGTCCTTACAGAGACCAGCTATTTTAAGCTCACGGACCTGGAGACCACGTTGGAGAATGGGTCAAGTACTGACCTAATTCTACAGTCCCTGCCCTCTGCTTATACCCTGAAAGAAACCAGGGAAGAAAAAGGAAAAACAAGGGCAAAAGTTTCGGGACTGGATATGATTAAAGAGGGACGTTCCTATTGTAACGGGAATGAACTATGGCAGAGAGATTGCAGGGCTTGTAAAGCCAGTAGCCAGAATTCGAAGCATGTTGTGGCTTCGGCTTCGAGTGTGTTTGTAATTGAGAACTGTTTGTCAGTTAACCCTACTTCCTGGGTATTGGATACCGGATCAGGATCTCACATCTGTAATTCGTTACAGGGTCTGAGAAACCGTAGGGTTATCACGAAAGGTGATATGACTCTTAGGGTTGCTAACGGAATGAGCATGGATGCTGTATCCGTAGGGGAATATCACCTTGGACTGACAACTGGGCAGATATTGATTCTGCGTGACTGTTTGTATGTACCAGGTGCGACTTGCAATATCATATCTGTATCCTTACTTTCTAAGGAAGGATATGATTTTGCTTTTGTAAGCGATGTAGTAAACATCCACCTAAATCAAGCACTGATTGGGTCAGGTACATTAAATAACGGTATATACGTATTGAATCAAGCTCAGATATTCAGTGTCCAGAACACACTTAAAAGAAAGTCTCGAGAATTAAATCAGGCTTTCTTATGGCATTGTAGACTGGGTCACATCAATGAGACACGGTTGACTAAGTTACATAAAGAAGGATACTTGGATCCGTTTGAGTACCAGTCTTATGCCACTTGTGAATCTTGTCTCATGGGAAAGATGACAAAGACTCCGTTCACTGGACACGGAGTAAGAGCGAGCGAGCTCTTGGGACTTATACACAGTGACGTGTGTGGTCCAATGTCTACACATGCGCGAAGCGGTTATTCATACTTCATTACTTTCACAGATGATTTCTCTAGGTTTGGACATGTCTTCTTAATGAAGCACAAATCCGAGGCCTTTGAGAAATTTCGAGAATATAAGAATGAAGTAGAAAAACAAACAGGCAAAAGTATCAAGATCCTAAGATCGGATCGAGGTGGTGAATACTTGAGTGCCGAGTTTCTGGACTACTTAAAAGAGAATGGAATTCTCTCTCAGCGTACTCCTCCATACACACCACAACACAACGGTGTATCGGAAAGAAGGAATCGAACCCTACTAGATATGGTTCGTTCCATGATGAGTAAGGCTGAGTTACCGCGATCTTTCTGGGGTTATGCACTGGAAACAGCTGCACATCTCTTGAACCAAGTTCCTACTAAGACAGTGCCTACCACACCATACCAGATGTGGAGTGGGAAGAAACCCTGTCTTAAATCCTTTAAGACATGGGGATGTCCGGCTTTTGTAAAAAAGCAGCATGCGGACAAGCTCGAGGCACGCTCAGTACAGTGCAAGTTTGTGGGATACCCAAAGAACTCCAAGGGGTATCTTTTCTATTACGCAGAGGAGCAAAAAGTCCTTGTTTCTCGTCATGCCCGCTTCTTGGAAACTGAGTTTTTAGAAAATCAGATAAGTGGGAGCGCAATAGAACTGGAAGAAATTCCAGAACCACAAGCTATTACTGAAACCTTAGTAGAACCAGAAGGTTCAGGGGAACCGGACATTCCTACGCCGCTCCGCAGGAGTTGTAGGCAGTCTCATCCGCCCGAGAGATACTACGGTTTTCTCGTAGACGGGGATAGAGAGGATTGCATCATAGATTATGATGAGCCTACTAGCTTCTAGCAAGCCATTCAGAGCGGTGACTCGGTAAAATGGCTGGATGCAATGCGGACCGAGATGGAGTCCATGTACACCAACAAAGTTTGGACTTTGGACTTTGCTCCAGAAGGGGTAAAACCCGTAGGCTGCAAATGGATCTTCAGAAAGAAGATTGGTGTAGATGGGCAGGTTGAAACCTATAAGGCTAGGCTCGTTGCAAAGGGTTTTCGTCAAAGACCTGGTTTGGACTATGACGAGACTTTTTCTCCGGTAGCCATGCTTAAATCCATTCGGATCCTTCTTGCCATTGCTGCCTTCCACGATTATGAGATCTGGCAGATGGACGTTAAGACGGCTTTCCTAAATGGAAATTTAGAAGAGTGCGTCTATATGGATCAGCCAGAGGGATTCAATCAGAGTGGGAGCAGCGGTAAAGTGTGCAAGTTGCTCAAGTCCATCTATGGACTTAAGCAGGCATCACGGAGTTGGAACATCTGTTTTGATGATACTGTCAAAGAATTCGACTTTGTCAAAAACCCAGATGAACCATGCATTTACAGTAAGATTGTAGGGAGAAATGTGGTATTCCTCGTCTTGTACGTCGATGACATTCTCCTAATAGGAAATGATATTCCTGTGCTACAGTCAGTCAAAGGATTCTTGTCACAGAGGTTCTCCATGAAGGACCTGGGCGATGCCAACTACATTCTGGGGATCCAGATCTATCGTGATAGATCTAAAAGGATGTTGGGACTTTCACAGTCAAGGTACATCGACACCATACTGAAACGATTCAGTATGGAAGATTCCAAGCACGGTAATCTACCGGCTTGTCACGGAATCACCCTCTCCAAAGAGATGTCTCCCAAGACTGATTTGGAAAGGGCTCGCATGTCATCAATACCCTACGCATCTGCGGTAGGCTCTATTATGTATGCGATGTTATGTACCAGACCAGATGTAACATACGCATTGAGCGTTGTAAGCCGGTATCAGTCAGACCCAGGGGAGAAACACTGGATAGCAGTAAAGAACATTCTCAAGTACCTGAGAAGGACTAAGGAGATGTTCTTGGTGTATGGCGGAAAAGACCTCCAGATTGAGGCCTTTGCTGACTCCAGCTTCCAGAGTGACAAGGATGACTCCAAGTCCATGTCGGGTTATGTCTTTACCCTCAATGGAGGGGCGGTTTGCTGGAAGAGTTCCAAGCAGGAAACCGTTGCTGACTTAACCATGGAAGCGGAGTACATAGCTGCTTGCGATGCCGCAAAGGAAGCTATCTGGATGAAGAAGTTCCTCACGGAACTTCAGGTGGTTCCTACCAGTGTTGATCCAATACCGCTGTATTGTGACAACAATGGCGCTATAGCTTTAGCGAAGGAACCAAGGTCCCATCAGAAGTCCAGGCACATTTTGAGGCGGTTCCACCTGATCAGGGAGATCATTGATCGCCAGGAGATCGAGGTAAAGAGAGTAAAATCAGAAGATAACACTGCAGATCCATTCACCAAGGCCTTTCCCCAAACTCAGTTCGAGCGGCTGATCGAGATGATAGGTCTTCGATACGCCAGCACATGGCCTTAGTGCAAGTGGGAGATTGTTAGTGTATATGCCCTAGAGGCCATTACTGTATCATACTAGTATGTATATTACTTAATGGAAGCTTGGGATATTCACCTTGTATTGACAATCTTGCTCAAAATAGTAGTATGCTACTTGGTTTGTTTCTACTTCAATGTGTACATGTGTTTGTTTTGTATATCGCCTATACACATTAGTAGAGCCCTTAGGATCTTTGCTTGATTACCAGCGATGTGATGGCCGTCACACTAGTGGGGCTGGGTAATCTATAAGCACATCCTTATGCAGGTCCCTGGTCGCAGGACTATCGAGACAGGGCATCGATACTCCGGAGTAGACCAGCGCATGCGCTTCTCATCCCAGTGTGGGAGACGGTCTGTCCCACAGCCGTCAGTACGTCGTACTTGAGATAGTATGCAGGTGCTCGTTAGGTTACGGGTACACTGGACAGGACTCGTCGGGAACTGACTAGTTGGTATTATACCTATCGTCAGTTATCAGTTCCCAGGTGACATGAGTACAGCTTAGTCCGCTGACTTGACACTGTCACTCCGCCTCGAGTGTGTTCCCACTGTACTTTGATCACTACCCTACCACGGCTCAAAGGAGTCGAGCAAACAGGTGGTGGTTGGGTGCAGTCCCGAAGCACTTGGAGGCAGTGACGGTTAGACAGGATTCGTCTCTCCCGGTATTGGGGGTTGACATCGCGCTGTGTCTAGGAGAGCCATTACACGAGTAGTCCCTGGCCAGGGCAAACGAGATATACTGGTAGGTTTCCAGTGTTATCTCAGGATGTTTTGGGCTTCGCTCCGGCACGACTTGTACCGCTATTGGGGGACTGACGTTTACCGCCCCCTAGGCCCGCCATGCGATGTATCAGACGAACAGACCGGACTGTACGGAGAATGTCACACTCAGGCTCAGTAGGAGTTCAGATGGGTTTCGCCTCGTCCGTCTTCTTGTCGGCATTACCTGGGGACCGTTACGCACAGCTAGTGCCGCTTGCGGTCTGTGGTTAAACCCACTGCCAGCGTAGTGTCGAGTCTTTAGAGTCCCACACAGAAAGCTTTTCGCCTTTAGGCAAAAGAGTAGAGGTCGCATGGTATTGCGACAGGTCGCATGGTTTTGCGACAGGGTTCGGTCACATCCGTGCACTTGTGCACGTACAGTGTCCGGACAGTTTACACTAGCTGGCTTTGGTTTAAGCCAGATCCTAGTGTGCCTTATGGGATTGGATTTATCCAGTTTGCATTCGTGTTCCTCGGAACGCGGATGCGGGTGTGTATGCACAGTTGACAGGGAGGCAGAGGCTGCGGATTCTCATTAGGGTTGTTGACAGTTGACCGTTGACTATTTGACTTTATGCTCAACCCTAATGAGAATATGATATGTGATTAACTATTATATTAATTAAGTATTATGGTGATATGGTTGTTGACTTGTTGACTTTTGTTGACTTGTTGACTTTTGGTGACTTGTTGACTTTTGTTGACTTGTTGACCGGTTGACTAGGCTTGACTAGTTGGCCATCATGATAACCATGGTTATCATTTCATGCCAAAGACTTTTTCTTGCTTGCTCATTTGAGTAAAATGAGTGCATGACATGATAAGCTTATGGTTGCTTCAAACCATCACATAAGACTTTTTTGATATGATGAGTTATGATCACTTTGGATTATGAGAGGGTGAAAGACAAAAGAGTTGCTCATTCTTTTCTTGCTCATTCTCTCTCTTGTTCTTGAGCTCTCTTGTTCTTGCTCTCACCCTCAACCTCTTCCTCCCTCTCTTGATCTATGGTTCTCTTGTCTCATGAGTTGAGAATCAAGAACCATAGATAAAATCCCATTCTATTTCTTCTCTACTCATTCTAGTTCACTAGGTTTAGCAAACCAAGTGAACTAGTTTCTTCAAAGAACGAAGAAGGAGCTAAAGGTTGGAGCTTTCAAGTGGATCTATCTTCGGCGTACGGAGACGACGAGAAGGAGCCATCGGACCACCACCGGAGCTTGAAGACGAAGGAGTTCAAGACAAGCTAGGTATAACCCCCTAACCGAGTAGCTAGAAACTCTTAGTTAGGATGTTAGATAGAAGTTTAACCAAGATCCGGGTTTTAGGTCCATGTTACCATCTTTAAGAAAATCGTTTTTTACCAAATTCCGCATTCCCGAAAGTACCGGGAGAGGTAGCATGGACTAACAGGGGATGTAGCCGTCATTGTATAATTCTTTTTACTGTTTTTGCTCCTAGGATAGACCCATGGAGGGGGTGCACAAACTACCGAGTACTTGGCGGGTAGTTTGCCGCACCCGTAGGGGTCTTGGGTGGGGTATTTGGCTATTCACCGCGACCGTGTTATCCGCTTTTCGTTCCAGGCTCGAAAGGATTGCGGATTGCTAGTATATCCAATGTATTCATCTGTGATCTGTAATGTCTATCATTGCTTTCTATTTAGGCGTTGCTTATGTTTTACAGCCGCGCTAGCCCAGCCCCCGCTCTGTCGTTAGTTAAGTAACCTAACGAGTGATGACGGGACCCCGTGGCGAATGCGAATGGCATAAGCGTACGTCATATTTTGGTTGTTTTCTGCAATGGTAGGAATTAAATGATGGGACGCATTAAAAGTACTAATGCAAGAATATCACGCATTAAAAGAACTAATGCAAGATAATAAACCAAGTTAAAGTCGTTGGAACACTTTCGAAAAACCACTCGGTTCTTTTCAAAACCAACTTTTAAATGCGGAGCTTGAGCCACTCCTTTTAAAAGCTATCTCGTTCCATCGACCAAATCAAGTTCACTACGTTCATGGTTTTGCCAAAACCATTCGTAGCCCTCCGTCGTTTCGTATGAATATTCAATAGTATTCAAGCTGTGTTTGTTGACCTTCGTCAAGGCATAGAGATTGGTAGCTGTTGGGTATTCATATGTAGCATAGATAGATGCGTTGGTTTGGTACATTCGTATTACCTTGTTGACCTTCGTCAAGGGTATATACGGGTGGATTCAAATTAACCTGGATAATGACGGGCAGAACTTGACATGTGACTTATGATTTGTTGACCTTCGTCAAGGTCATAAGAGCATGGGGCAAAAATCCACATCGGGAGTTTCATAAGTACTGAAACTTGCTAGATTTGCATACCATTTGGAGTGTGATGATTCTGGTAGGATTCCTTCAGTTTCGTCACGCAATGATATTTGGATCCCGATCCTACTGTGAGTATATGCTACTCCTCGGGAAATTTCTCACTTAACGATCAATGCTATAAACCTAGTAGGTGCCTAGAAAGGTGTTAGCGGGGCCATGCCCCCAGGGAAAAGAGGTTCTTTAATTAAGGAACTTCGCGAAAGCGTTGGAAAACCTCCCTCGAAGTACCGACACCGGCCTGGCTGAACGGTTAAGCAAGTATTGTACGGTGGGATTGATCCTGACCAATTCTTCCTTTATGGTTTGAGGAGGGATTCGAGAAACAGTGGGAGCCATCCTGTTTAGATAAACTAAAAACCACTCTAAACTTGCAAGAGCATCATGCTGAGTGTTTCTTCTTCTCTCTCCTAATTGCAGCGACCAATCAACATGACTGGACTTAAGTTACTCCTAGATAAAAACAAACTGACAGGGCCAAACTACAAAGATTGGCTCAGGAATGTCAAGATAGCAATCACTTATGACAAGCTGGGGTATCTTCTTACCACCAAAGCTCCCCCTGTCCCTGGTCTAACTTCCAGTGTCGCGGATAAGGAAATCCGCAAGACTTGGGAGATTGATAGCGCGAAGGCCAAGTGCCTCCTGCTTGCCTCGATGGACAACGAACATCAGAGGAGGCATGAGAATATGGACATGGAATCCATATTGCTCCATACAAAAGAACTGTATGGAGAGCAATCACGTATCGCAAGATACGAAGCGTCGAAAAGGTTATTCTCGACAAGAATGGCCGTCGGATCATCAGTAGCCGAGCACGTGCTAAAGATGATCGGCTACATTGAGGAGCTCGCTGACTTAGGGATCACATTGGAGAGTGAGCTATATACGGATATAGTTCTCCATTCCCTTCCTTCCACTTACGCCCAGTTCATACTGAACTTCAACCTACAAGAAAAAGAGGTTGAACTTTCAGAGCTCCTCAACATGCTGAGGAGCGCAGAGGGCACCCTACAGAAAGGTAGGGAAACATCTACTTTGTTTGTAGGAGGATCATCTTCTTCTAGGTCCAAGGCGAAAGCCAAGGGAAAGAAGAAGAAAGCCCCCGCCAAACCAAGGGGCGGTGTTAGTAAAGTGGATACGAAGGGAAAAGCCAAAGCAACAAAGATAGCAGGGAAGCTTGTGGATAAGGAAGAATGCTTCTTTTGTCATAAGAAAGGACACTGGAAGAATGATTGCAGGGCCTGGAAGGCCAGAACACAGGAATTGAAGCAGGTTGCAGCTTCAGCTTCAGGTGTGTATGTTATTGAAAACTGTCTTTCAATAAACTCTACTTCCTGGGTATTGGATACCGGATCAGGATCTCATATCTGTAATTCTTTGCAGGCGTTGAGAAACTGTAGTGTTTTGAAAGCAGGTGACATGACCCTCAGAGTTGCAAACGGAGCTAGCATGGATGCTGAAGCCGTGGGGGACTATCACCTGGGAATGTCAGATGGACATGTTTTGGTTTTGCGTAATTGCTTTTTTTGTGCCCAACGCAACTTGTAATATCATTTCTGTATCTTTAGTTTCTAAAGAAGGTTATGAATTTGCGTTTGTAAGTAATGTTGTAAACATTCACCTTAATCAAGTTCTGATTGGGTCAGGTACATTGAGTAATGGTATATACGTGTTGAACCAACCACAGATTTTCAATGTCCAGAATACACACAAAAGAAAGTCTCCAGAAATAAATCAGACTTTCTTATGGCATTGTAGATTGGGTCACATCAATGAGAGAAGGTTGACGAAGTTACATACAGAAGGATATTTGAATGCGTTCGAATATCAGTCGTATGCCACTTGTCAATCCTGTCTCAAAGGAAAGATGACAAAGACTCCGTTTACTGGACATGGAGTAAGAGCGAGCGAGCTCTTGGGACTCGTACACAGTGACGTATGCGGTCCAATGTCTACACATGCCCGAAGCGGACATTCTTACTTCATTACTTTTACGGATGACTTCTCAAAGTACGGTTATGTCTTCTTAATGAAACATAAGTCCGAGGCCTTTGGAAAATTCCAGGAGTATAAGAATGAAGTAGAGAAACAGACCGGCAAAAGTATTAAGATTCTAAGATCGGATCGAGGTGGAGAATACTTAAGTGCCGAATTCCTGAATTACTTAAAAGAGAATGGTATTCTCTCTCAGCTTACTCCTCCATACACTCCGCAACATAACGGTGTATCGGAGAGACGGAACCGAACCCTATTGGATATGGTTCGGTCCATGATGAGTAACGCTGAGTTACCGCGATCATTCTGGGGATATGCAATAGAAGCAGCTGCGTATCTCTTGAACAAGGCTCCCACCAAGACTGTGCCTACCACCCCATATGAGATGTGGACTGGGAAGAAACCCTGTCTTAAGTATCTTAAGGTATGGGGATGTCCAGCTTTTGTAAAAAGGCAGCATGCGGACAAGCTTGAGGCACGTTCAGTACAGTGTAAGTTTGTGGGATACCCAAGGAACTCCAGGGGGTATCTTTTCTATTCCGCTGAGGAACAAAAGGTTTTTGTTTCGCAGCATGCCCGCTTCTTGGAAACTGAGTTTTTGGAAACCCAGATAAGTGGGAGCACAATAGAACTGGAAGAAGTTCCAGAACCACAGACTGTTACTGAAAGCTTAGTGGAACCAGAGGGTTCAACAGAACAGGACATTCCTACGCCGCTCCGCAGGAGTAGTAGGCAGTCTCATCCGCCCGAGAGATACTACGGTTTTCTCATAGACGGGGATCGAGAGGATTGCATCATAGACTATGATGAGCCTACTAGCTTCCAGCAGGCCGTGCAGAGCATTGACTCGGTAAAATGGCTGGATGCAATGCGGACCGAAATGGAGTCCATGTACACCAACAAAGTATGGACGTTGGACATTGCTCCAGACGGGGTAAAACCCGTAGGATGCAAGTGGATCTTCAAAAGGAAGATTGGTGTAGATGGACAGGTTGAGACCTATAAAGCTAGACTTGTAGCAAAGGGTTTCCGTCAAAGACCTGGCTTGGACTATGACGAAACCTTTTCTCCAGTGGCTATGCTGAAATCCATTCGGATCCTTCTTGCCATTGCTGCCTTCCACGATTATGAGATTTGGCAGATGGACGTAAAGACCGCTTTTCTGAATGGAAATTTAGAGGAGTGTGTCTATATGGATCAGCCAGAGGGTTTCATTCAGAGTGGGAGCAGCGGAAAGGTGTGCAAGTTGCTTAAGTCCATCTACGGACTAAAGCAGGCATCACGGAGTTGGAACATCTGTTTTGATGAGACGGTCAAGGAATTTGGCTTTATCAAAAATCCAGATGAACCATGCATCTATAGTAGATTTGTAGCGAGAACTGTAGTATTCCTCGTTTTATACGTGGATGACATTCTCTTAATAGGAAATGACGTTCCTATGCTACAATCTGTCAAGGGATTCTTGTCACACAGGTTCTCCATGAAAGACCTGGGTGATGCCTCGTACATTCTGGGTATCCGGATCTACCGTGACAGATCCAAGAGGATATTGGGACTTTCTCACTCCAGGTACATCGACACCATAGTGAAAAGATTCAGTATGGAAGATTCCAAGCGCGGTAACCTACCGGCTTATCACGGGATCACCCTCTCTAAAGAGATGTCTCCCAAGACTGATTTGGAGAGGGATCGCATGTCTATTATACCCTACGCTTCTGCGGTAGGCTCTATAATGTATGCGATGTTGTGTACCAGACCGGATGTAGCTTATGCACTGAGTGTGGTAAGCCGGTATCAGTCTAACCCTGGGGAGAAACACTGGATAGCAGTGAAGAACATTCTCAAGTACCTGAGAAGGACTAAGGAGATGTTCTTGGTGTATGGCGGAAAAGACCTCCAGATCGAGGCCTTTGCTGACTCCAGCTTCCAGAGTGACAAGGATGATTCCAAGTCCATGTCGGGTTTTGTCTTCACCCTCAATGGAGGGGCGGTGTGTTGGAAGAGTTCCAAATAGGAAACCGTTGCAGACTCGACGATGGAAGCGGAATACATCGCTGCATCTGATGCCGCAAAAGAAGCCGTCTGGATGAGGAAGTTCTTGAAAGAACTTCAGGTGGTTCCGTCCATTGTTGATCCAATACCTCTGTATTGCGACAACAACGGGGCTATAGCTTTAGCGAGGAACCCAGGTCCCATCAGAGATCCAGGCACATCTTGAGGCGGTATCACCTGATCAAGGAGATCGTGGATCGCAAGGAGATCGAGGTTCGGAGGGTTGCTTCAGAAGAGAACACTGCAGATCCATTCACCAAGGCCTTACCCCAGACTCAGTTCGAGCGGCTGATCGAGATGATAGGTCTTCGATACGCCAGTACATGGCCTTAGTGCAAGTGGGAGATTGTTAGTGTATATGCCCTAGAGGCCATTACTGTATCATACTAGTTTGTATATTACTTGATGGAAGCTTGGGATATTCACCTTGTATAAACAATCTTGCTCAATATAGTAGTATGCTACTTGGTTTGTTTCTACTTCAATGTGTACTTGTGTTTATTTCAGTATATCACTTTTACGCATTAGTGGAGCCCTTAGGATCTTTGCTTGATTACCAGCGTTGTGATGGCAGTCACACTAGTGGGGGCTGGGTAATCTATAAGCACATCCTTATACAGGTCCCTAGTCGCAGGACTATCGAGACAGGGCATCGATATGTAAGTGCACGGCGGCGCCCCGGCAGTCAATCCGACGCCGGAATGCGGAAGCGGTGATAAACTTAAATTTTGCGGACTTTGCAAACCGGCACCACCGCGCACTAAACTCCGGATCGTAACCATTAACAAGTCTAGCTAACCAATAAGAAAGGGAAGAGATGTATACCGACGATCCAAGTCCTCCGGTCTTCATCTCCACTCCGATCTCCTCGCGGGATCTCCGTCCGTCTCCTCCTCGTCAGAAAAGGGCACCACATCGCCTGTAGCTTTTACGGGCTCCCACCTCAATACCGAGGCAACTCGGGCGCGAAGCTGGCGAATCGACGCGTCCAAGATATGCTGTAGGAATATAGTGTAGAGTATGTCTCTTTGGGGTTGGTTGCCTTTGGATGGAGGAAACATGAATGGACTTTGGAATGAAGTGAAGAATTTTTGCAAGCATTGAAAATGATATGTGAATTAATCCCTCATCCAAAAATGAACTCCTCTCTCTCACCCTCCAAGATATGGCCGGCCACCCAAAAGGAGATGAGAATGATGGTGTAAAAAAGGAAATCAACCATACTAAAAACAATGAAGGAGAGTGAGTGTAGGAAAAGGAGGAGAGTGACCATATCCAAAACATACACCATGCTTACACACTATTCAACCCATACTCATATCAAATCTCATAAAAGCAAGCATGGAGGAAAGATAAGAAAGCTATCATAATCAATCATTATGCAATAAAACCCCTCCACCAAAGTAATTTGCAAAACTGCAAATTACCCCCTCCATCGGAAAAGTCCAGCCGGGAAAGAACAAAGGAAAACCGGCCGGAACGGAATGCAAACTGGCAACTCCAGAAAACTGGTCCCGTAATAAATTACAGGAAAACCCCGATACTGTGCATACACACCCGCATCTGTATTCCGTCCGGGATACAAATGCAAAGAGACAAAATCTACACTGTACTAAACTAGGACCGGCTTAAACCAAAGCCGGCTAGTAATATCCGTCCGATCCTGATCCGTGCAATACCGCACGTATCTGATCGAACCCTGCCATATAACCATACGGCTACCAGTACAAACCGTCCGATCCTGATCCGTGCAATACCGCACGTATCTGATCGGACCCTGCCATATCTCCATACGGCCTCTACAGCGTTTCGCCCGAAACTTGAGTAACTGAAAGTGTGGTGGACTCTAAAGACTCGTCAACACCTTGGTTGTGGATTTAACCACTAGCACGTCAGAGGTATAAGCCAATACGTGACGGGCTACCAGGTACTGACCAAATGGGACGTCGATGAGGAAGCTCACCCCGACACCCAACTGAGCCTGTCAGTGACAATATCCGTGCAGTCCGGTCCGTTCGTCTATGAGTATCGCATGGCGGGCCTAGGGGGTTGGTAAAAGTCAGACCCCCAAAAGCGGTACAAGTCGTGTCGGAGTGTAGCCCAGAACACCCTGAGATACTACTGGAATACCTACCAGTAAATCTCCTTGCCTTGGCCAAGGACTTTGTGTAATGGCTCTCCTAGACACAGCACGACCTCACCCCCAATACCGGGAGAGACGAACCCCTGAAGATACGCTCACTGCCTCCATGTGGCTCGGGACTGTACCCAACTAGAACCTGTTTGCACGACTCCTTTGAGCCGTGGTAGGGTAGTAATCAAAGTACAGTGGGAACTCACACGAGACAAATGACGATCCCCAGGTCGATGAACTAACCTGCACACATGTCACCAGGGAACTGCCATCTGACGTCTGGTATATGACCAACTAGCATGTTCCCGGCGAGTCCTGTCCGGTGTACTCATAACCCAATGAGCACCTGTATACATCTTAGGTGATCCAACTGACACCGGTGGCTTGTGAGACCGGCCACCGCCCCTCGTCGGGGTCTCGACTGTATACACTAGTCTACTAATGGAGTACCGATGCCCGGTCTCGAAACTCCCACGACTAGGGACCTTTTAAGGATATGCTTGTAGACCCCCAGCTCCCACTTATATGATCGCCCTCATACTGCTGGTGGTCAAGCAAGAATCCTAGGGGCTTTATCAACGTGTAATAGCGACGTGTCATGTCACCTAAAGCAGTACACGATGATAAAGGTAAACCAGATAGCATACTATCATCTCGAGTAAGACTGTCCTACCGGGATAGGTCCTCCCTCAATCATTGCAATCACGTACCTGTGATCCAATAATTGACTCTGAGGGCACTACCTCCAACAATCTCCCACTTGCACTCAAGGCTAATTATTGCGATGTCGCATACTCACAGCCCGTGTGATACCGAACACCCAACTCCTCTACTAGTCAGTCTCACAAAGCTCGTTTGCGAAACTATTGCGTTCGAGGAATAGCCTCAGTAAGTGGATCCGCTTTGTTGTTTCTTTCTATGTCTCTCTATATCTCATGTTCGCGGAGAAACCCATCTCCCGAAATGAGCAATACCTGTCTTAGAATGTGTCTGGATGTCTGATGGGACATAGCTCATAAATGAACCCCAAATCCAAACTTCTTGGACTGTATCGTCAACTGAACTTAATCAGTATCCTGCGCGCCATGCCTCCCTCAGTATTGCCTTGGATCACCTGTCCAAAATACTGCCCCTCATCAGAAGGAAAACTATAACTCTGACAACCTCCTTGTCGTCCATGTCACCTTAGAAGCCTGGAATGATAACTGTCTCCTGAATGAGGCTGTCGTTATCATATCTCTAGAACATTCACTTATGTTCTAAAACTGCATCCGACTGTTTCTCCAGGATTGGATTAATGTCAACTTATTGCATCTAGTGCAAGAACAACATCTGGTGTGGTACTTGACATCTCACGATTGACTCAATTGCCTGAGCAAGTGATCTGTCAATCATGCGCGTCCCTCTCCCCTTTAGTCTGTAAGACACCTTTGGAGAGGGTGACTCCATTACCTGCAGGTACACTACCGTGCCAGGAGTCGTCCATCCTAAATACTCTTAGAATGCTGTCAAGTACCCTGATTGGGAAACCACCCAAATCTAGATCTAAAACCATAGATCTAGCAACCAGTATGTCTGATATAAAATCCATTTCCTTTGTGGAGAAACCACTGTGTGACGACCAAAGAATAACCGATCGTAGTATAGGAGTTTCCTTTCCTACTTTGTGTATGTCATCCAAAACCCGGATATCACACCCTACTACCTTCTCAACAGATCCATCCCCTATTCTGATGACGTCAAACCTATGACTGTCATATCAGAAATAGATGATCTATCTCCGCTACCTGCTTTAGTCTATAAATAGACATAAGCCTGATGTCCACCAATGCTTCCGCTGCTCCCACTGACTACGACAACCCTCTGGCAGAGTCATATAGACGCGCACTTCTAAAGCTAGTTTAGAACGACGCTATACTCATCCTCCTGCCGGGTCTCGCAGCCTGGAACAGCAACAATGGCAAGTGTGGGTAAACAAGAACTTCCCTGTCACCGTCCTTGAAGCTACCGGAGTACCTCTCGGGTGCCTGAAGTTACCCACCTTATCTGCGGAGTGGCTAATGGAATGTCAAAGCAGATTGAATCTTTAGGTTCCTTATCAAATCTTCAGTAATCGTTTGCGGTTCTGGAATCACTTCCAGTTCTACCATACTCCCACTACTGTTTTTTTTGAAAAAATCCATTTTTAATAAAACTGTGGCGAGTCTAGAACAATATTTCTATTGATCTTCCAGATGGTAGAAAGTTAACCCTCGTCATAGCCTGGGTCAACCCACAAACAGCCATTACAGAAACGTGCCTTGAGTTGTCCAGTGTCCTGGTTTTAATCATAAGCCGGACAACTCCCCGTACCTTAACAACGTTAAGATATGAACTGTTCTATATCCAATATAGAACCAGAGGCACTGATTTAATTTAACCAGATTCAAATCATGCAGCTGGTCTTCAGTGCATGTCAACTAAATGGAATGAGGCCGATCAGCGTTACTCAACTTAGGAATACTTCCAATTATGAGTAACCTGAAAGAGAAGCAAGATCTCTTAGATCATTACTATCAACTGAATACCGTACACAAGTATCTACATCTTCGATCTCTTTGAAGAATCCCGATACTTGCTACACCTGGTTCTCTACTCTATTCAAATACCTATAACTCCTCAAAACTTAGACCCTGTGTTTCAACGAAACACATGTCTAAGAACTAGAGAAGTTAAAAGTAAACAGAATATAGTATGAGGACCAACCCCTCTGTCCTAATGGACACTGGACAACATACAATACCTTGTATAAGTCCCTTGAGTCTGATAACTCTTTCACTGTGTGTCGTAGGTTGAAAACTGTACTTATGGTTAAGAAGAATTACACCGCTGTTTAATGCTCCTTACCTAACCATCCACTGATATAGGTAAATGTCGTAGACATAATTTCAGAAAGGTATATCTCACTCTATGAAAATAGACGTACAGATATATCAATTTGAAATTGGTGCATAACTGTGGATATTCAAAACCAAATATTTGCCAACCGGCAAACAGCCCAGGTGATTTCCTCAAATATCACCGATTACAACGAATCCCGATATAATGAGGATAATCACCCAATTCCCAATAACTTACTCCCACTCATCATCTATAAAACCATACAGATGTGAGAATCATACCTGGTAAATACATACCCTGGAGTAAGTATCTAATCGGGAAATCAGTTTTCCTTTAACATTACACAGTGAAACTGAAACATTGAAATGTTCCGATGGGGTATTCTGGTATTCCTAGTAATGCCTCTTCCAGATTCACGACTGTAACCGTATAGTTCTTTTCCACCTCTCCAAATCCCTTCATTTGTCTTTAGTCTTTACCTTCTGCACACCCTTTTAGGCCAAATGGTTTTCTTCCTTCCCTACCGTTCGGCACCAGCCTATGGTTTGGAAGAAGACTATCCAATAAGCATAATGGGTGTACTGTCCCAATCCTAGGAACACTCGCAATGAGAGAGGGTGAAGATAAAAGACAACCGAATAAACCTTATTCCTATTTCTCCTGAACCAGAATCCATCCCCGAACTGGAACAAGTTCCATTCGAGTTCGTATATAACCATACGATGGAGTATCCAAATAAACTGTGGATCTTCGTAGTGATACGGAGTGTCCTGGAGAAATACAAAGGTGATTTAGGATTGGCGAAGAAATACTTGGTTTGGTCGTGAATATCTGTTGCAATTTACTTTGCCCTCTTACTAATCCCTTGCTTTGTCTGAACTTAATACCTTCTGTACACCGTTTAGGCTAACTGGTTTTCTTCATTCCCTACCGGTCGGCACCAGCCTATGGTTTGGAAGAAGACTATCCAATTTGCGTAATAGGCGTACTACTCCTAAACCAAGGAGTACTCGTAACCTGAGAGAAGGTGAAAAGAAAAGACAACTGAATAATCCTATCCGTTTTCTCCAGAACCGGAAACCATCCTCGAATCCCTTCGAGTTCGTATCTAACCATACGATGGTTTTGTCCAATGGAAGTGGACGTTCGCAGTAATACGGGGTGTCCTGGAGAAAAGGGTAAAAGTAGGAGTGGCAATGAGGTCTGCAACTCTGACAATCCAAAAGCCAGTGTTTAAGAAGGTTCGGTCAACTTGGTCACTGAGCCAAAGTCTTAGGGTCGGGTCAATGGTCGCTGCCAAAGAGAGAGAGAAAAGAAACACTCAGCGTGCACTCTAACCTAGATCAGAATGGTCACCAATTTATCTAATCTGGAATCCTCCCACTGTACCTCAAATTCTCCTCCAAACCTGAAAGAAGAATTAGTCGGGGTCACCCGAGGAGTAAACTAACTCATCAGTGGGAATCGGGATCCAACTCTCATCGCATGATAACGTGACGGAATCCGCTCACGGTATCACACTCCAGAAGGTATGCGCATATCTGGCAAGTTTCAGTACTTTTGAAACTCCCGATGTGATTTCTGCCCCATGCTCTTATGACCTTGGCGTGAGGTCAAAATATCATAAGTCACATGTCAAGTTCTGCCCATCATTATCCAGGTTAATTTGAATCCACCCGTACATACCCTTGACGTAGGCCAAAATAGTAGTACGACTGTCCCAAACCAACGCATCTATCTATGCAACAGATAAATACCCGGCAGCTACCAAACACTATGCCTTGGCGTGAGGTCAAAATACATAGCTTGAATACTACCGAATATTTAACTGAAATGATGGAGGGCTACGAATGGTTTCTGGCGAAAACCTTTAACGTAATGAACTTGATATCGTTGAAGGAACGGATAGCTTTTTAGAAATATAGTGACGACAACTTCCGCTAAAGAGGTCACTCCCGGTGAAGGGATCTCGGCTCTTTCCCCGTAGAATGAGGTGCAGGATATTCCAAATGAATACCACGGTGCAAAGCAAAAGTAATCGGCTATAGTGAAGTTAATGCCCTGACGCAAACTTCTGTCCAAGGGGTCACTCCCGGTGAAGGGATCTCGGCCCTTGCCTCGTCGACTGAGGAGCAGGATATCCCAATGAATACCGCGATGCAAAACAAAAGTGAACGTCCTTGCAATAACAGCTTTTTTTTTTTTGAAAAAGTGTTCCAACAACATCAGATTAGGTTTGTTTTTAAACTTGCATTGATCCGAATCAACGCAGTCCCATCAATTGATCACACCATAAAGAACGAAAATATACTGACGTACGTATATGCCATCCGCATTCGCCACTGGGTCCCGTCATCACCCGTTAGGTTAGCTAACTAACGGCAGAGCGGGGACTGGACTAGCGCGGATGAAAAACATATACAACATCTACTAATATATATACCAATATATAGTATTTCGCTCAAGGCGTGAATAAAATGCAACATCACAGAAATGTACAACATCACAGAAACAATACAGATATCTGGGATCCCCGGGTTTCACAGAGCCACTACTGAAACCCGACGTTCCCCTGGTCGTGTGGATAGCCTGTGCAATGAGAATCCTAGACCCCTACGGGCGCGGCAAGTCACCCGCCAAAACCTGAAGCGAGGCAGCCCCCTTCAGCACCGTGAATGGACCACCCAGCACTTCACGGAATCCGGTAACTTGGGCACCCCTCCTGGGTCAACCTGTACCCCCTACGAGTGCGGCGAATAGCCCGCCAATCCTAGAGTGAAGCCCCCTCCGTCTCAATGCCATGAGATGCGGGCTTGTTGCCCTCCAGAACCCGGCTATCCGTGCACCCCTCCGCGGGGCAATCCTAGTACAGAAAGTAAAATATACATACACCGGGTACATCGACCGCAACCAAGTCGTGCCCCAAAATAATAATACAAACAGGCAGTGACGGCAGTCCACATGTCGGACGCTCGCCCCGCAATATCAAATGTACATAATACAACAAAACTGTACTAGCATTGCATCCAGGCTATCCCCCACGACCGATCCGCAACATCACAGCAAATACATAGAACATCAACGTGAAAGTCACGTTCGCAAATCCGTCTAACCGGGCTATAGCAGTTAGACCGGATTTACCGATCGAGTGACATTCACGGTCGCAGATATAATGTAAATACTGTGAAAAATGTGTTTAAAAAATTTCCGATTGATCAAACAATTAACAAGTGGGCCCCAAAGAAAACTGTAGCACTCACAGAAACAATTGGCCCAACTTTAATATTCCAAAGCCCATATTTTAAGCCCAGAAGGCCTCTGTAAAAAAATGGTGAAGTGATGTGAATAGTGCGCGGCGGAAGGGCCGCACAAATAGGCTTTTCGCGGCGGTTCCGCGCTCCAACTGTGGAGTTACTTCGTCAAATTTTTACAGAACTCTTAGATTATCCAGTACATCAATATTTTACAAGCTGAAAAAATTTTCGAGACCAAAAATTTTCAACAGAAACTGTCGTGGGCAAATACGGGTTTTTGGACATTTCGATCGATCGGAACTGAAAAACACATTACACAAAGCTAGACTAAGTTAATGGCGAGGCTCTGATACCACTGTAAGTGCACGGCGGCGCCCCGGCAGTCAATCCGACGCCGGAATGCGGAAGCGGTGATAAACTTAAATTTTGCGGACTTTGCAAACCGGCACCACCGCGCACTAAACTCCGGATCGTAACCATTAACAAGTCTAGCTAACCAATAAGAAAGGGAAGAGATGTATACCGACGATCCAAGTCCTCCGGTCTTCATCTCCACTCCGATCTCCTCGCGGGATCTCCGTCCGTCTCCTCCTCGTCGGAAAAGGGCACCACATCGCCTGTAGCTTTTACGGGCTCCCACCTCAATACCGAGGCAACTCGGGCGCGAAGCTGGCGAATCGACGCGTCCAAGATATGCTGTAGGAATATAGTGTAGAGTATGTCTCTTTGGGGTTGGTTGCCTTTGGATGGAGGAAACATGAATGGACTTTGGAATGAAGTGAAGAATTTTTGCAAGCATTGAAAATGATATGTGAATTAATCCCTCATCCAAAAATGAACTCCTCTCTCTCACCCTCCAAGATATGGCCGGCCACCCAAAAGGAGATGAGAATGATGGTGTAAAAAAGGAAATCAACCATACTAAAAACAATGAAGGAGAGTGAGTGTAGGAAAAGGAGGAGAGTGACCATATCCAAAACATACACCATGCTTACACACTATTCAACCCATACTCATATCAAATCTCATAAAAGCAAGCATGGAGGAAAGATAAGAAAGCTATCATAATCAATCATTATGCAATAAAACCCCTCCACCAAAGTAATTTGCAAAACTGCAAATTACCCCCTCCATCGGAAAAGTCCAAGCCGGGAAAGAACAAAGGAAAACCGCCGGAACGGAATGCAAACTGGCAACTCCAGAAAACTGGTCCCGTAATAAATTACAGGAAAACCCCGATACTGTGCATACACACCCGCATCTGTATTCCGTCCGGGATACAAATGCAAAGAGACAAAATCTACACTGTACTAAACTAGGACCGGCTTAAACCAAAGCCGGCTAGTAATATCCGTCCGATCCTGATCCGTGCAATACCGCACGTATCTGATCGAACCCTGCCATATAACCATACGGCTACCAGTACAAACCGTCCGATCCTGATCCGTGCAATACCGCACGTATCTGATCGGACCCTGCCATATCTCCATACGGCCTCTACAGCGTTTCGCCCGAAACTTGAGTAACTGAAAGTGTGGTGGACTCTAAAGACTCGTCAACACCTTGGTTGTGGATTTAACCACTAGCACGTCAGAGGTATAAGCCAATACGTGACGGGCTACCAGGTACTGACCAAATGGGACGTCGATGAGGAAGCTCACCCCGACACCCAACTGAGCCTGTCAGTGACAATATCCGTGCAGTCCGGTCCGTTCGTCTATGAGTATCGCATGGCGGGCCTAGGGGGTTGGTAAAAGTCAGACCCCCAAAAGCGGTACAAGTCGTGTCGGAGTGTAGCCCAGAACACCCTGAGATACTACTGGAATACCTACCAGTAAATCTCCTTGCCTTGGCCAAGGACTTTGTGTAATGGCTCTCCTAGACACAGCACGACCTCACCCCCAATACCGGGAGAGACGAACCCCTGAAGATACGCTCACTGCCTCCATGTGGCTCGGGACTGTACCCAACTAGAACCTGTTTGCACGACTCCTTTGAGCCGTGGTAGGGTAGTAATCAAAGTACAGTGGGAACTCACACGAGACAAATGACGATCCCCAGGTCGATGAACTAACCTGCACACATGTCACCAGGGAACTGCCATCTGACGTCTGGTATATGACCAACTAGCATGTTCCCGGCGAGTCCTGTCCGGTGTACTCATAACCCAATGAGCACCTGTATACATCTTAGGTGATCCAACTGACACCGGTGGCTTGTGAGACCGGCCACCGCCCCTCGTCGGGGTCTCGACTGTATACACTAGTCTACTAATGGAGTACCGATGCCCGGTCTCGAAACTCCCACGACTAGGGACCTTTTAAGGATATGCTTGTAGACCCCCAGCTCCCACTTATATGATCGCCCTCATACTGCTGGTGGTCAAGCAAGAATCCTAGGGGCTTTATCAACGTGTAATAGCGACGTGTCATGTCACCTAAAGCAGTACACGATGATAAAGGTAAACCAGATAGCATACTATCATCTCGAGTAAGACTGTCCTACCGGGATAGGTCCTCCCTCAATCATTGCAATCACGTACCTGTGATCCAATAATTGACTCTGAGGGCACTACCTCCAACAATCTCCCACTTGCACTCAAGGCTAATTATTGCGATGTCGCATACTCACAGCCCGTGTGATACCGAACACCCAACTCCTCTACTAGTCAGTCTCACAAAGCTCGTTTGCGAAACTATTGCGTTCGAGGAATAGCCTCAGTAAGTGGATCCGCTTTGTTGTTTCTTTCTATGTCTCTCTATATCTCATGTTCGCGGAGAAACCCATCTCCCGAAATGAGCAATACCTGTCTTAGAATGTGTCTGGATGTCTGATGGGACATAGCTCATAAATGAACCCCAAATCCAAACTTCTTGGACTGTATCGTCAACTGAACTTAATCAGTATCCTGCGCGCCATGCCTCCCTCAGTATTGCCTTGGATCACCTGTCCAAAATACTGCCCCTCATCAGAAGGAAAACTATAACTCTGACAACCTCCTTGTCGTCCATGTCACCTTAGAAGCCTGGAATGATAACTGTCTCCTGAATGAGGCTGTCGTTATCATATCTCTAGAACATTCACTTATGTTCTAAAACTGCATCCGACTGTTTCTCCAGGATTGGATTAATGTCAACTTATTGCATCTAGTGCAAGAACAACATCTGGTGTGGTACTTGACATCTCACGATTGACTCAATTGCCTGAGCAAGTGATCTGTCAATCATGCGCGTCCCTCTCCCCTTTAGTCTGTAAGACACCTTTGGAGAGGGTGACTCCATTACCTGCAGGTACACTACCGTGCCAGGAGTCGTCCATCCTAAATACTCTTAGAATGCTGTCAAGTACCCTGATTGGGAAACCACCCAAATCTAGATCTAAAACCATAGATCTAGCAACCAGTATGTCTCATATAAAATCCATTTCCTTTGTGGAGAAACCACTGTGTGACGACCAAAGAATAACCGATCGTAGTATAGGAGTTTCCTTTCCTACTTTGTGTATGTCATCCAAAACCCGGATATCACACCCTACTACCTTCTCAACAGATCCATCCCCTATTCTGATGACGTCAAACCTATGACTGTCATATCAGAAATAGATGATCTATCTCCGCTACATCTGCTTTAGTCTATAAATAGAAATAAGCCTGATGTCCACCAATGCTTCCGCTGCTCCCACTGACTACGACAACCCTCTGGCAGAGTCATATAGACGCGCACTTCTAAAGCTAGTTTAGAACGACGCTATACTCATCCTCCTGCCGGGTCTCGCAGCCTGGAACAGCAACAATGGCAAGTGTGGGTAAACAAGAACTTCCCTGTCACCGTCCTTGAAGCTACCGGAGTACCTCTCGGGTGCCTGAAGTTACCCACCTTATCTGCGGAGTGGCTAATGGAATGTCAAAGCAGATTGAATCTTTAGGTTCCTTATCAAATCTTCAGTAATCGTTTGCGGTTCTGGAATCACTTCCAGTTCTACCATACTCCCACTACTGTTTTTTTTGAAAAAATCCATTTTTAATAAAACTGTGGCGAGTCTAGAACAATATTTCTATTGATCTTCCAGATGGTAGAAAGTTAACCCTCGTCATAGCCTGGGTCAACCCACAAACAGCCATTACAGAAACGTGCCTTGAGTTGTCCAGTGTCTGGTTTTAATCATAAGCCGGACAACTCCCCGTACCTTAACAACGTTAAGATATGAACTGTTCTATATCCAATATAGAACCAGAGGCACTGATTTAATTTAACCAGATTCAAATCATGCAGCTGTCTTCAGTGCATGTCAACTAAATGGAATGAGGCCGATCAGCGTTACTCAACTTAGGAATACTTCCAATTATGAGTAACCTGAAAGAGAAGCAAGATCTCTTAGATCATTACTATCAACTGAATACCGTACACAAGTATCTACATCTTCGATCTCTTTGAAGAATCCCGATACTTGCTACACCTGGTTCTCTACTCTATTCAAATACCTATAACTCCTCAAAACTTAGACCCTGTGTTTCAACGAAACACATGTCTAAGAACTAGAGAAGTTAAAAGTAAACAGAATATAGTATGAGGACCAACCCCTCTGTCCTAATGGACACTGGACAACATACAATACCTTGTATAAGTCCCTTGAGTCTGATAACTCTTTCACTGTGTGTCGTAGGTTGAAAACTGTACTTATGGTTAAGAAGAATTACACCGCTGTTTAATGCTCCTTACCTAACCATCCACTGATATAGGTAAATGTCGTAGACATAATTTCAGAAAGGTATATCTCACTCTATGAAAATAGACGTACAGATATATCAATTTGAAATTGGTGCATAACTGTGGATATTCAAAACCAAATATTTGCCAACCGGCAAACAGCCCAGGTGATTTCCTCAAATATCACCGATTACAACGAATCCCGATATAATGAGGATAATCACCCAATTCCCAATAACTTACTCCCACTCATCATCTATAAAACCATACAGATGTGAGAATCATACCTGGTAAATACATACCCTGGAGTAAGTATCTAATCGAGAAATCAGTTTTCCTTTAACATTACACAGTGAAACTGAAACATTGAAATGTTCCGATGGGGTATTCTGGTATTCCTAGTAATGCCTCTTCCAGATTCACGACTGTAACCGTATAGTTCTTTGCCACCTCTCCAAATCCCTTCATTTGTCTTTAGTCTTTACCTTCTGCACACCCTTTTAGGCCAAATGGTTTTCTTCCTTCCCTACCGTTCGGCACCAGCCTATGGTTTGGAAGAAGACTATCCAATAAGCATAATGGGTGTACTGTCCCAATCCTAGGAACACTCGCAATGAGAGAGGGTGAAGATAAAAGACAACCGAATAAACCTTATTCCTATTTCTCCTGAACCAGAATCCATCCCCGAACTGGAACAAGTTCCATTCGAGTTCGTATATAACCATACGATGGAGTATCCAAATAAACTGTGGATCTTCGTAGTGATACGGAGTGTCCTGGAGAAATACAAAGGTGATTTAGGATTGGCGAAGAAATACTTGGTTTGGTCGTGAATATCTGTTGCAATTTACTTTGCCCTCTTACTAATCCCTTGCTTTGTCTGAACTTAATACCTTCTGTACACCGTTTAGGCTAACTGGTTTTCTTCATTCCCTACCGGTCGGCACCAGCCTATGGTTTGGAAGAAGACTATCCAATTTGCGTAATAGGCGTACTACTCCTAAACCAAGGAGTACTCGTAACCTGAGAGAAGGTGAAAAGAAAAGACAACTGAATAATCCTATCCGTTTTCTCCAGAACCGGAAACCATCCTCGAATCCCTTCGAGTTCGTATCTAACCATACGATGGTTTTGTCCAATGGAAGTGGACGTTCGCAGTAATACGGGGTGTCCTGGAGAAAAGGGTAAAAGTAGGAGTGGCAATGAGGTCTGCAACTCTGACAATCCAAAAGCCAGTGTTTAAGAAGGTTCGGTCAACTTGGTCACTGAGCCAAAGTCTTAGGGTCGGGTCAATGGTCGCTGCCAAAGAGAGAGAGAAAAGAAACACTCAGCGTGCACTCTAACCTAGATCAGAATGGTCACCAATTTATCTAATCTGGAATCCTCCCACTGTACCTCAAATTCTCCTCCAAACCTGAAAGAAGAATTAGTCGGGGTCACCCGAGGAGTAAACTAACTCATCAGTGGGAATCGGGATCCAACTCTCATCGCATGATAACGTGACGGAATCCGCTCACGGTATCACACTCCAGAAGGTATGCGCATATCTGGCAAGTTTCAGTACTTTTGAAACTCCCGATGTGATTTCTGCCCCATGCTCTTATGACCTTGGCGTGAGGTCAAAATATCATAAGTCACATGTCAAGTTCTGCCCATCATTATCCAGGTTAATTTGAATCCACCCGTACATACCCTTGACGTAGGCCAAAATAGTAGTACGACTGTCCCAAACCAACGCATCTATCTATGCAACAGATAAATACCCGGCAGCTACCAAACACTATGCCTTGGCGTGAGGTCAAAATACATAGCTTGAATACTACCGAATATTTAACTGAAATGATGGAGGGCTACGAATGGTTTCTGGCGAAAACCTTTAACGTAATGAACTTGATATCGTTGAAGGAACGGATAGCTTTTTAGAAATATAGTGACGACAACTTCCGCTAAAGAGGTCACTCCCGGTGAAGGGATCTCGGCTCTTTCCCCGTAGAATGAGGTGCAGGATATTCCAAATGAATACCACGGTGCAAAGCAAAAGTAATCGGCTATAGTGAAGTTAATGCCCTGACGCAAACTTCTGTCCAAGGGGTCACTCCCGGTGAAGGGATCTCGGCCCTTGCCTCGTCGACTGAGGAGCAGGATATCCCAATGAATACCGCGATGCAAAACAAAAGTGAACGTCCTTGCAATAACAGCTTTTTTTTTTTTGAAAAAGTGTTCCAACAACATCAGATTAGGTTTGTTTTTAAACTTGCATTGATCCGAATCAACGCAGTCCCATCAATTGATCACACCATAAAGAACGAAAATATACTGACGTACGTATATGCCATCCGCATTCGCCACTGGGTCCCGTCATCACCCGTTAGGTTAGCTAACTAACGGCAGAGCGGGGACTGGACTAGCGCGGATGAAAAACATATACAACATCTACTAATATATATACCAATATATAGTATTTCGCTCAAGGCGTGAATAAAATGCAACATCACAGAAATGTACAGCATCACAGAAACAATACAGATATCTGGGATCCCCGGGTTTCACAGAGCCACTACTGAAACCCGACGTTCCCCTGGTCGTGTGGATAGCCTGTGCAATGAGAATCCTAGACCCCTACGGGCGCGGCAAGTCACCCGCCAAAACCTGAAGCGAGGCAGCCCCCTTCAGCACCGTGAATGGACCACCCAGCACTTCACGGAATCCGGTAACTTGGGCACCCCTCCTGGGTCAACCTGTACCCCCTACGAGTGCGGCGAATAGCCGCCAATCCTAGAGTGAAGCCCCCTCCGTCTCAATGCCATGAGATGCGGGCTTGTTGCCCTCCAGAACCCGGCTATCCGTGCACCCCTCCGCGGGGCAATCCTAGTACAGAAAGTAAAATATACATACACCGGGTACATCGACCGCAACCAAGTCGTGCCCCAAAATAATAATACAAACAGGCAGTGACGGCAGTCCACATGTCGGACGCTCGCCCCGCAATATCAAATGTACATAATACAACAAAACTGTACTAGCATTGCATCCAGGCTATCCCCCACGACCGATCCGCAACATCACAGCAAATACATAGAACATCAACGTGAAAGTCACGTTCGCAAATCCGTCTAACCGGGCTATAGCAGTTAGACCGGATTTACCGATCGAGTGACATTCACGGTCGCAGATATAATGTAAATACTGTGAAAAATGTGTTTAAAAATTTCCGATTGATCAAACAATTAACAAGTGGGCCCCAAAGAAAACTGTAGCACTCACAGAAACAATTGGCCCAACTTTAATATTCCAAAGCCCATATTTTAAGCCCAGAAGGCCTCTGTAAAAAAATGGTGAAGTGATGTGAATAGTGCGCGGCGGAAGGGCCGCACAAATAGGCTTTTCGCGGCGGTTCCGCGCTCCAACTGTGGAGTTACTTCGTCAAATTTTTACAGAACTCTTAGATTATCCAGTACATCAATATTTTACAAGCTGAAAAAATTTTCGAGACCAAAAATTTTCAACAGAAACTGTCGTGGGCAAATACGGTTTTTGGACATTTCGATCGATCGGAACTGAAAAACACATTACACAAAGCTAGACTAAGTTAATGGCGAGGCTCTGATACCACTGTAAGTGCACGGCGGGCGCCCCGGCAGTCAATCCGACGCCGGAATGCGGAAGCGGTGATAAACTTAAATTTTGCGGACTTTGCAAACCGGCACCACCGCGCACTAAACTCCGGATCGTAACCATTAACAAGTCTAGCTAACCAATAAGAAAGGGAAGAGATGTATACCGACGATCCAAGTCCTCCGGTCTTCATCTCCACTCCGATCTCCTCGCGGGATCTCCGTCCGTCTCCTCCTCGTCGGAAAAGGGCACCACATCGCCTGTAGCTTTTACGGGCTCCCACCTCAATACCGAGGCAACTCGGGCGCGAAGCTGGCGAATCGACGCGTCCAAGATATGCTGTAGGAATATAGTGTAGAGTATGTCTCTTTGGGGTTGGTTGCCTTTGGATGGAGGAAACATGAATGGACTTTGGAATGAAGTGAAGAATTTTTGCAAGCATTGAAAATGATATGTGAATTAATCCCTCATCCAAAAATGAACTCCTCTCTCTCACCCTCCAAGATATGGCCGGCCACCCAAAAGGAGATGAGAATGATGGTGTAAAAAAAGGAAATCAACCATACTAAAAACAATGAAGGAGAGTGAGTGTAGGAAAAGGAGGAGAGTGACCATATCCAAAACATACACCATGCTTACACACTATTCAACCCATACTCATATCAAATCTCATAAAAGCAAGCATGGAGGAAAGATAAGAAAGCTATCATAATCAATCATTATGCAATAAAACCCCTCCACCAAAGTAATTTGCAAAACTGCAAATTACCCCCTCCATCGGAAAAGTCCAGCCGGGAAAGAACAAAGGAAAACCGGCCGGAACGGAATGCAAACTGGCAACTCCAGAAAACTGGTCCCGTAATAAATTACAGGAAAACCCCGATACTGTGCATACACACCCGCATCTGTATTCCGTCCGGGATACAAATGCAAAGAGACAAAATCTACACTGTACTAAACTAGGACCGGCTTAAACCAAAGCCGGCTAGTAATATCCGTCCGATCCTGATCCGTGCAATACCGCACGTATCTGATCGAACCCTGCCATATAACCATACGGCTACCAGTACAAACCGTCCGATCCTGATCCGTGCAATACCGCACGTATCTGATCGGACCCTGCCATATCTCCATACGGCCTCTACAGCGTTTCGCCCGAAACTTGAGTAACTGAAAGTGTGGTGGACTCTAAAGACTCGTCAACACCTTGGTTGTGGATTTAACCACTAGCACGTCAGAGGTATAAGCCAATACGTGACGGGCTACCAGGTACTGACCAAATGGGACGTCGATGAGGAAGCTCACCCCGACACCCAACTGAGCCTGTCAGTGACAATATCCGTGCAGTCCGGTCCGTTCGTCTATGAGTATCGCATGGCGGGCCTAGGGGGTTGGTAAAAGTCAGACCCCCAAAAGCGGTACAAGTCGTGTCGGAGTGTAGCCCAGAACACCCTGAGATACTACTGGAATACCTACCAGTAAATCTCCTTGCCTTGGCCAAGGACTTTGTGTAATGGCTCTCCTAGACACAGCACGACCTCACCCCCAATACCGGGAGAGACGAACCCCTGAAGATACGCTCACTGCCTCCATGTGGCTCGGGACTGTACCCAACTAGAACCTGTTTGCACGACTCCTTTGAGCCGTGGTAGGGTAGTAATCAAAGTACAGTGGGAACTCACACGAGACAAATGACGATCCCCAGGTCGATGAACTAACCTGCACACATGTCACCAGGGAACTGCCATCTGACGTCTGGTATATGACCAACTAGCATGTTCCCGGCGAGTCCTGTCCGGTGTACTCATAACCCAATGAGCACCTGTATACATCTTAGGTGATCCAACTGACACCGGTGGCTTGTGAGACCGGCCACCGCCCCTCGTCGGGGTCTCGACTGTATACACTAGTCTACTAATGGAGTACCGATGCCCGGTCTCGAAACTCCCACGACTAGGGACCTTTTAAGGATATGCTTGTAGACCCCCAGCTCCCACTTATATGATCGCCCTCATACTGCTGGTGGTCAAGCAAGAATCCTAGGGGCTTTATCAACGTGTAATAGCGACGTGTCATGTCACCTAAAGCAGTACACGATGATAAAGGTAAACCAGATAGCATACTATCATCTCGAGTAAGACTGTCCTACCGGGATAGGTCCTCCCTCAATCATTGCAATCACGTACCTGTGATCCAATAATTGACTCTGAGGGCACTACCTCCAACAATCTCCCACTTGCACTCAAGGCTAATTATTGCGATGTCGCATACTCACAGCCCGTGTGATACCGAACACCCAACTCCTCTACTAGTCAGTCTCACAAAGCTCGTTTGCGAAACTATTGCGTTCGAGGAATAGCCTCAGTAAGTGGATCCGCTTTGTTGTTTCTTTCTATGTCTCTCTATATCTCATGTTCGCGGAGAAACCCATCTCCCGAAATGAGCAATACCTGTCTTAGAATGTGTCTGGATGTCTGATGGGACATAGCTCATAAATGAACCCCAAATCCAAACTTCTTGGACTGTATCGTCAACTGAACTTAATCAGTATCCTGCGCGCCATGCCTCCCTCAGTATTGCCTTGGATCACCTGTCCAAAATACTGCCCCTCATCAGAAGGAAAACTATAACTCTGACAACCTCCTTGTCGTCCATGTCACCTTAGAAGCCTGGAATGATAACTGTCTCCTGAATGAGGCTGTCGTTATCATATCTCTAGAACATTCACTTATGTTCTAAAACTGCATCCGACTGTTTCTCCAGGATTGGATTAATGTCAACTTATTGCATCTAGTGCAAGAACAACATCTGGTGTGGTACTTGACATCTCACGATTGACTCAATTGCCTGAGCAAGTGATCTGTCAATCATGCGCGTCCCTCTCCCCTTTAGTCTGTAAGACACCTTTGGAGAGGGTGACTCCATTACCTGCAGGTACACTACCGTGCCAGGAGTCGTCCATCCTAAATACTCTTAGAATGCTGTCAAGTACCCTGATTGGGAAACCACCCAAATCTAGATCTAAAACCATAGATCTAGCAACCAGTATGTCTCATATAAAATCCATTTCCTTTGTGGAGAAACCACTGTGTGACGACCAAAGAATAACCGATCGTAGTATAGGAGTTTCCTTTCCTACTTTGTGTATGTCATCCAAAACCCGGATATCACACCCTACTACCTTCTCAACAGATCCATCCCCTATTCTGATGACGTCAAACCTATGACTGTCATATCAGAAATAGATGATCTATCTCCGCTACATCTGCTTTAGTCTATAAATAGAAATAAGCCTGATGTCCACCAATGCTTCCGCTGCTCCCACTGACTACGACAACCCTCTGGCAGAGTCATATAGACGCGCACTTCTAAAGCTAGTTTAGAACGACGCTATACTCATCCTCCTGCCGGGTCTCGCAGCCTGGAACAGCAACAATGGCAAGTGTGGGTAAACAAGAACTTCCCTGTCACCGTCCTTGAAGCTACCGGAGTACCTCTCGGGTGCCTGAAGTTACCCACCTTATCTGCGGAGTGGCTAATGGAATGTCAAAGCAGATTGAATCTTTAGGTTCCTTATCAAATCTTCAGTAATCGTTTGCGGTTCTGGAATCACTTCCAGTTCTACCATACTCCCACTACTGTTTTTTTTGAAAAAATCCATTTTTAATAAAACTGTGGCGAGTCTAGAACAATATTTCTATTGATCTTCCAGATGGTAGAAAGTTAACCCTCGTCATAGCCTGGGTCAACCCACAAACAGCCATTACAGAAACGTGCCTTGAGTTGTCCAGTGTCTGGTTTTAATCATAAGCCGGACAACTCCCCGTACCTTAACAACGTTAAGATATGAACTGTTCTATATCCAATATAGAACCAGAGGCACTGATTTAATTTAACCAGATTCAAATCATGCAGCTGTCTTCAGTGCATGTCAACTAAATGGAATGAGGCCGATCAGCGTTACTCAACTTAGGAATACTTCCAATTATGAGTAACCTGAAAGAGAAGCAAGATCTCTTAGATCATTACTATCAACTGAATACCGTACACAAGTATCTACATCTTCGATCTCTTTGAAGAATCCCGATACTTGCTACACCTGGTTCTCTACTCTATTCAAATACCTATAACTCCTCAAAACTTAGACCCTGTGTTTCAACGAAACACATGTCTAAGAACTAGAGAAGTTAAAAGTAAACAGAATATAGTATGAGGACCAACCCCTCTGTCCTAATGGACACTGGACAACATACAATACCTTGTATAAGTCCCTTGAGTCTGATAACTCTTTCACTGTGTGTCGTAGGTTGAAAACTGTACTTATGGTTAAGAAGAATTACACCGCTGTTTAATGCTCCTTACCTAACCATCCACTGATATAGGTAAATGTCGTAGACATAATTTCAGAAAGGTATATCTCACTCTATGAAAATAGACGTACAGATATATCAATTTGAAATTGGTGCATAACTGTGGATATTCAAAACCAAATATTTGCCAACCGGCAAACAGCCCAGGTGATTTCCTCAAATATCACCGATTACAACGAATCCCGATATAATGAGGATAATCACCCAATTCCCAATAACTTACTCCCACTCATCATCTATAAAACCATACAGATGTGAGAATCATACCTGGTAAATACATACCCTGGAGTAAGTATCTAATCGGGAAATCAGTTTTCCTTTAACATTACACAGTGAAACTGAAACATTGAAATGTTCCGATGGGGTATTCTGGTATTCCTAGTAATGCCTCTTCCAGATTCACGACTGTAACCGTATAGTTCTTTGCCACCTCTCCAAATCCCTTCATTTGTCTTTAGTCTTTACCTTCTGCACACCCTTTTAGGCCAAATGGTTTTCTTCCTTCCCTACCGTTCGGCACCAGCCTATGGTTTGGAAGAAGACTATCCAATAAGCATAATGGGTGTACTGTCCCAATCCTAGGAACACTCGCAATGAGAGAGGGTGAAGATAAAAGACAACCGAATAAACCTTATTCCTATTTCTCCTGAACCAGAATCCATCCCCGAACTGGAACAAGTTCCATTCGAGTTCGTATATAACCATACGATGGAGTATCCAAATAAACTGTGGATCTTCGTAGTGATACGGAGTGTCCTGGAGAAATACAAAGGTGATTTAGGATTGGCGAAGAAATACTTGGTTTGGTCGTGAATATCTGTTGCAATTTACTTTGCCCTCTTACTAATCCCTTGCTTTGTCTGAACTTAATACCTTCTGTACACCGTTTAGGCTAACTGGTTTTCTTCATTCCCTACCGGTCGGCACCAGCCTATGGTTTGGAAGAAGACTATCCAATTTGCGTAATAGGCGTACTACTCCTAAACCAAGGAGTACTCGTAACCTGAGAGAAGGTGAAAAGAAAAGACAACTGAATAATCCTATCCGTTTTCTCCAGAACCGGAAACCATCCTCGAATCCCTTCGAGTTCGTATCTAACCATACGATGGTTTTGTCCAATGGAAGTGGACGTTCGCAGTAATACGGGGTGTCCTGGAGAAAAGGGTAAAAGTAGGAGTGGCAATGAGGTCTGCAACTCTGACAATCCAAAAGCCAGTGTTTAAGAAGGTTCGGTCAACTTGGTCACTGAGCCAAAGTCTTAGGGTCGGGTCAATGGTCGCTGCCAAAGAGAGAGAGAAAAGAAACACTTAGCGTGCACTCTAACCTAGATCAGAATGGTCACCAATTTATCTAATCTGGAATCCTCCCACTGTACCTCAAATTCTCCTCCAAACCTGAAAGAAGAATTAGTCGGGGTCACCCGAGGAGTAAACTAACTCATCAGTGGGAATCGGGATCCAACTCTCATCGCATGATAACGTGACGGAATCCGCTCACGGTATCACACTCCAGAAGGTATGCGCATATCTGGCAAGTTTCAGTACTTTTGAAACTCCCGATGTGATTTCTGCCCCATGCTCTTATGACCTTGGCGTGAGGTCAAAATATCATAAGTCACATGTCAAGTTCTGCCCATCATTATCCAGGTTAATTTGAATCCACCCGTACATACCCTTGACGTAGGCCAAAATAGTAGTACGACTGTCCCAAACCAACGCATCTATCTATGCAACAGATAAATACCCGGCAGCTACCAAACACTATGCCTTGGCGTGAGGTCAAAATACATAGCTTGAATACTACCGAATATTTAACTGAAATGATGGAGGGCTACGAATGGTTTCTGGCGAAAACCTTTAACGTAATGAACTTGATATCGTTGAAGGAACGGATAGCTTTTTAGAAATATAGTGACGACAACTTCCGCTAAAGAGGTCACTCCCGGTGAAGGGATCTCGGCTCTTTCCCCGTAGAATGAGGTGCAGGATATTCCAAATGAATACCACGGTGCAAAGCAAAAGTAATCGGCTATAGTGAAGTTAATGCCCTGACGCAAACTTCTGTCCAAGGGGTCACTCCCGGTGAAGGGATCTCGGCCCTTGCCTCGTCGACTGAGGAGCAGGATATCCCAATGAATACCGCGATGCAAAACAAAAGTGAACGTCCTTGCAATAACAGCTTTTTTTTTTTTGAAAAAGTGTTCCAACAACATCAGATTAGGTTTGTTTTTAAACTTGCATTGATCCGAATCAACGCAGTCCCATCAATTGATCACACCATAAAGAACGAAAATATACTGACGTACGTATATGCCATCCGCATTCGCCACTGGGTCCCGTCATCACCCGTTAGGTTAGCTAACTAACGGCAGAGCGGGGACTGGACTAGCGCGGATGAAAAACATATACAACATCTACTAATATATATACCAATATATAGTATTTCGCTCAAGGCGTGAATAAAATGCAACATCACAGAAATGTACAGCATCACAGAAACAATACAGATATCTGGGATCCCCGGGTTTCACAGAGCCACTACTGAAACCCGACGTTCCCCTGGTCGTGTGGATAGCCTGTGCAATGAGAATCCTAGACCCCTACGGGCGCGGCAAGTCACCCGCCAAAACCTGAAGCGAGGCAGCCCCCTTCAGCACCGTGAATGGACCACCCAGCACTTCACGGAATCCGGTAACTTGGGCACCCCTCCTGGGTCAACCTGTACCCCCTACGAGTGCGGCGAATAGCCCGCCAATCCTAGAGTGAAGCCCCCTCCGTCTCAATGCCATGAGATGCGGGCTTGTTGCCCTCCAGAACCTGGCTATCCGTGCACCCCTCCGCGGGGCAATCCTAGTACAGAAAGTAAAATATACATACACCGGGTACATCGACCGCAACCAAGTCGTGCCCCAAAATAATAATACAAACAGGCAGTGACGGCAGTCCACATGTCGGACGCTCGCCCCGCAATATCAAATGTACATAATACAACAAAACTGTACTAGCATTGCATCCAGGCTATCCCCCACGACCGATCCGCAACATCACAGCAAATACATAGAACATCAACGTGAAAGTCACGTTCGCAAATCCGTCTAACCGGGCTATAGCAGTTAGACCGGATTTACCGATCGAGTGACATTCACGGTCGCAGATATAATGTAAATACTGTGAAAAATGTGTTTAAAAAATTTCCGATTGATCAAACAATTAACAAGTGGGCCCCAAAGAAAACTGTAGCACTCACAGAAACAATTGGCCCAACTTTAATATTCCAAAGCCCATATTTTAAGCCCAGAAGGCCTCTGTAAAAAAATGGTGAAGTGATGTGAATAGTGCGCGGCGGAAGGGCCGCACAAATAGGCTTTTCGCGGCGGTTCCGCGCTCCAACTGTGGAGTTACTTCGTCAAATTTTTACAGAACTCTTAGATTATCCAGTACATCAATATTTTACAAGCTGAAAAAATTTTCGAGACCAAAAATTTTCAACAGAAACTGTCGTGGGCAAATACGGGTTTTTGGACATTTCGATCGATCGGAACTGAAAAACACATTACACAAAGCTAGACTAAGTTAATGGCGAGGCTCTGATACCACTGTAAGTGCACGGCGGCGCCCCGGCAGTCAATCCGACGCCGGAATGCGGAAGCGGTGATAAACTTAAATTTTGCGGACTTTGCAAACCGGCACCACCGCGCACTAAACTCCGGATCGTAACCATTAACAAGTCTAGCTAACCAATAAGAAAGGGAAGAGATGTATACCGACGATCCAAGTCCTCCGGTCTTCATCTCCACTCCGATCTCCTCGCGGGATCTCCGTCCGTCTCCTCCTCGTCGGAAAAGGGCACCACATCGCCTGTAGCTTTTACGGGCTCCCACCTCAATACCGAGGCAACTCGGGCGCGAAGCTGGCGAATCGACGCGTCCAAGATATGCTGTAGGAATATAGTGTAGAGTATGTCTCTTTGGGGTTGGTTGCCTTTGGATGGAGGAAACATGAATGGACTTTGGAATGAAGTGAAGAATTTTTGCAAGCATTGAAAATGATATGTGAATTAATCCCTCATCCAAAAATGAACTCCTCTCTCTCACCCTCCAAGATATGGCCGGCCACCCAAAAGGAGATGAGAATGATGGTGTAAAAAAGGAAATCAACCATACTAAAAACAATGAAGGAGAGTGAGTGTAGGAAAAGGAGGAGAGTGACCATATCCAAAACATACACCATGCTTACACACTATTCAACCCATACTCATATCAAATCTCATAAAAGCAAGCATGGAGGAAAGATAAGAAAGCTATCATAATCAATCATTATGCAATAAAACCCCTCCACCAAAGTAATTTGCAAAACTGCAAATTACCCCCTCCATCGGAAAAGTCCAGCCGGGAAAGAACAAAGGAAAACCGGCCGGAACGGAATGCAAACTGGCAACTCCAGAAAACTGGTCCCGTAATAAATTACAGGAAAACCCCGATACTGTGCATACACACCCGCATCTGTATTCCGTCCGGGATACAAATGCAAAGAGACAAAATCTACACTGTACTAAACTAGGACCGGCTTAAACCAAAGCCGGCTAGTAATATCCGTCCGATCCTGATCCGTGCAATACCGCACGTATCTGATCGAACCCTGCCATATAACCATACGGCTACCAGTACAAACCGTCCGATCCTGATCCGTGCAATACCGCACGTATCTGATCGGACCCTGCCATTCCAGGATCGGACCCTGGAAGTGCCCCAATAAAAGAATATTACATACAAGTTTTTTACATGAATGAAAATGAAAAAACACTCATCTCACATAAAAAACCCTGGCTATTCAAACACGACAATCCAATATAACATATCCAGCAATACATAACATCACATGTCATCAACGTAAGTAAATATGCCCATCCTAATTGTCGTTGACATATAGCAACGAAACCGGCGATATCACATATTACACTTACGGTCATAGAAAAGAAAGTGTAAAACTACAACAGTTGGAATCCACATCCTCTTTAGACATCGCATGCCTAATCAAATGAAATACTTAGACATCATATGCTTAACAATTATAAACCCCGCATTTTAGTCTCATTATCGAAAACTCTTTTCAATATCAAGTCGGGCAATTCAACAAGATTCCCGACATCCTGATCGAATGCTCGTCGCAAACTTCAGTAGACGGCCGCACCCCCGATGCCGTCGACGAAGTGCACCAAGGAGGAACACCGCTGCCGCGAGCACCCAAACGGATGCTTTCGGCGATGGGGTTCTCCTACAGTCACTTGGTCAGGGCTAAGGGGTGTAGCTGTCTATTAAGTTTATCGGCGAATATCCGCGTACGCTACGTGATTGCGACGGACTTTTGATCACATCAAAATTCCGTGGCAACCGATCAAGTGAGACTAAATTGCTATGTTTATAACATTCATTCAGTTATCTCATAACTACTTGTGAATTCCAATTATTGTATCCCATTCCAGATAAATAGAAAATGTTAAACTTTCCGATCGAACATTCAAACACCCATGTTTTCCCGAAACAGATCAACACATGAAACAAGTTTAAAAACATCCAGTTCATGCCTCAGTACCAACGGTCCAGCCGTAGAAGGGTCAAGACAACGCCTCACATGTGGCACGCCGTACTGCCCCAAACCCTAAGGTTCAAAGGGCGGTTCAAGACGGTCACATAATCGAGTTAACGTTTGTTGTCTTCTAGAGGGTCCATCGCATTACACGCACTACTTAGAACGTCTTTAAACCACGGAAAAATCCAACACTTAGAAATTTCCCGGCAGGGGAAAAAGTGGGTATTTATATCCGGTCGAACTTTTTAACAGTTTCTAAAATATCCGGAAAAACATAAACGAAGTTAAATTATCCGATCAAATTAACGAGTCCCCAATAAAACCCTAGAAAACTCAACACTTGAGTGGAATTAAAAAATTCCCATAAAAAATTGCCAAGAAAGGATCTAAGAATAAATATATGAAATTTCAGGGACTAAGTCCAAATTTTGGCCGCGGAACCGCCGCTAAACCTATGGTTTCGCCGCGGTTCCGCGGTCAAATTATTGACTTAGAGGACCGTACTTCACAGTAATTCTTAGTTTTTCCTGCTTGTTTTTCTGAGAATTTTTAATTCACAAAAATCCACTGTTTTGAAAAATGTACAGAGAAGGGTTTTGTCGGGGTTTACGGGTTCGATCGGACTTCTAACTTCGTCTACACTTCGCCTAAAGCTCTAGCTAGGCTCTGATACCACTGTAGGGTTCCTAGGAACACTAATGAGGTCTCACAAGGCATCAACCATGCCAAATTCAAATTTTTCTTGTGCCTACAAACCCTAATACGGATCGTTAACTAGAATTTAGGCGAAACAAGCAACTAGTTAATAACTTAACTAAGAGTTGAACGGAAATACAACCTTTGTAGATCCGGTCCTCCACCTCCATAGCTCCGTGATGAAGTCCCCTCGCTGCGATCATCGGATCTCGGGCTGTAGCGTCGGCTTCATCGGAGAAATGGGCGGGCTAGGTCGTCGACTTCGATGCCGAAGTTGATCTACGTCGAGGCAACACAAGATCAAGCTCCAACTTCACCAAGTCAAGAAACTTGTGAAGAAAACACCCTATACTACTTGGCAAGTGGTAGAGGATGAAGAAATAGGAAGTGGGTTCACTTTAGAATTGGATTTCTCACTCTTTTTTTCAAGTTGCCATTGTTGGTAGCAAGGTTTTCTTCATCTTCAAGAAGAAGAAGAAGAAGAAAGAATATGATAAGTGTTATGTAAAATATAAAATAAAAAGATACTTATCATATTGCAACCATAGTTAGGTGTAGAGAATAAACCAAGGTTAGGTGAACGGTTAGGTTAGGCAAAGAAACAAAAATGGTTGAACTTTTTCAAAGCTTCATGAAGCTTCAAGTAAATCCAAAAAGCAACCATTTCTTTTCTTGCCTTAAAAGGAAATAAAAAAAATAAATGAAAAAGTAAATAAAATCAAAACCCTAACCATTACATAACCATGGTTTAATCTAAACATACACCCAAACACAAGTTAGCATGTATCATCAAACATGATACAAACAAGTGCACAAAAGTATATCACATATACAACTTGTGAATTTCAAGTGAGAAAATCCATTTAAAGTGAACCAATACTAGTTAATGCAAAGTAATATATCAAATATATAATTATGCAATAAATCATTAAATCAACACTTGATTTAACGATTCGGTCATGTCGCATATAACCGACTAATATCCAATGTATCGGCTTATCGAATCAATCCTTGATTCGATAACTAGGTTATATCGCATACAACCAATCGATACATTCATCGCGAGAATAGAATACGGTATCACATACACGCATTATTCTCGGTCCCGCACATATCTCATATGCGCTCCTATTTCGTTTCGCTTGAGCCAGGAAACCTCTGTGTAGGACTCTAAAGACTCGTCAATACGCCGGCAGCAGGTGATGATCATATCAAACACCCACAAGCCGCAAGCGGTCTGCTAAACGTAACGGCCACCCGGGTATTGAGCGATCAGAAGATCGACGAGCAAGACCGCTCACACTCCTATGAATCCAACCAGTAACACTTACCGTACAGTCCGGTCTGTTCGTCTGATATGTCGCATATCGCGCCTAGGGGTGGTAAACGTCAGACCCCAATAGCTCGATAAGTCGTGTCGATATGAGGTCTATAACAGTTCAAGAAACTACTGGTAACACTTACCAGTAAATCTCAGCAACCCTGGCCAGGGATTTCCGGTTATAGCCAACCGAACACAGCGCAACATCAACTCCCTATACCGGGAGAGACGAATCCCCTCCTATCGCTCATTGCCTCTATGCGATTCGGGACTGTACCCAAAAACCACCATTTTGCACGCCCTCTTGTACGTGGTAAGGTGGAAATCAAAGCACAGTAGGAGACACACAAGACTCTATGACGATCTCGGGTCAACAGACTAAGCTGTACCAGTGTCACCAAAGAACTGCCATCTGACGTGAGGTATAATACCATCTGGGAGTTCTCGGTGAGTCCGTTCAGTGTACCCAGTCTCCACTGAGCACCCGCATACCATCTCTGATGTCAAACACCAATGGATATGGGATCATCCATCGCCCATCACATGGGTCGAGAAGATATACGATAGTCTACTCTGGAATATCGATGCCCCGTCTCGATATTCCCACGACTAGGAACATTGAAGGATGTACTCATGGACTATCCAGGCCCCACTAGTATGATCTGCATCATAGTCCTGGAAGTCGAGTACACATCCTAAGGGCTTTATCAACATGTAACAAAGAGACAGAAAGTATACATGTTAAGATAAAGATCAACCAGATAGCGTACTATCATGTCGAGCAAGAAAGTCCTCCCTATATATGTCCAAGCATCCACTACAATATACATCCTATGTATAGTAATGGCCTCTAGGGCATACATATAACTAACATCCTGAAGAATGTTTTCCATTTAAAGAGAAGCCCGAAAAAGTGTCTGCCACTGATGATTCAACGCGGCCGCGGATCCGCGGCGGATCAGCCAATACGGCCGCGGATCCACGGCCGTATGGTGGACTTAGTGCATGGAAACTCCTGTGCTGATTTGTGTTGGTTTTATGGCACTTTTCTGATGCCTGGAATATTTTTATACTTTCTTGTTCACTGCCAGATCACAAGTCTTAGACTTGGCGTATTTTTATCAGCACTTTTATGATTCCGGCTCTTTTTCCTTGAATTTCCTGCTCACAAAATCTCGAGACAAGTGTTGCGATATACAATGATCATGTGTGCAATAATAAACACTCAATTTCCCTTAAAGTGCCGGCTATAATGTATAACATATGTTATTTGGTATTTTGCAGACAAATTGCTAATATGTGCTATATTTACCAAACACCTTTAGATGATTGCAAATAGTAGGGAAATTGATGTGTTAAAAATGTAATATTTTCGACTGATCAATAGCTAAGCAGGGTAGCTGCTGAGCTGCCTCTAAGGAGGGCTTAGACCCTTAGCATTGGAGGGGTCGTAGGAGGCCTGCTAAGGATATCCGGGTAGTGAAGCTGCGCGGCTGCCTCTTGGTGAGGGCTACGATCCCTGGCGTTGCGAGTAGGAAAGCTACCATCCAGGGATAGCCGAGCAGGGTAGCCGCTCGGCTGTCTCTACGGAGGACTTTGATTCTTACCGTTGGAGGGGCTGTAGGATGCCCACTAAGGATAACCGGGCAGTGAAGCTGCGCGGTCGCCTCTTGGTGAGGGCTTTGGCTCGCAAAGACAGAACTTTATTCGAGGTGTTCCGACGTTTCTTTATTCGAATGGATAGGATTTTTAGAAAACATTTACATCATCTTTGTGAATGGAGGGGTACACACTTGTTGGCCTTGGCCTCATTAGTATAGCTTGAGCTTCTCGGCGTTGTAAGGCCGTGGGAGCTTGCGTCCGTCCGCGTCTTGTAGGCGGTAGGCTCCGCCGGGGAGCGCCTCAGAGACGAGGAAGGGACCATCCTACTTCGGGGAGAACTTGTGAAGCCTGCCTTGATCAACGAACTCGTTTCACCGTAGGACCAGATTCCCGGTCTGGAAGGAGCGGTGCTTGACCCGAGCGTTGTAGTATCGGGCCATTTGTTGTTGGTAAGCGGCAGCCCTGATCTGAGCCCGGTCTTTCTTCTCCAACAAGATGTCCAGGTTGGTCTGGAGCGCCGAGGTGTTCGCATCATCATCGAAGCGCTCGACCCGATGACTGGGTAGCCCGATCTCCGCTGGGACCATTACCTTGGTCCCGTAGCAGAGGCTGAAGGGGGTTTCCATGGTGGGGGTCTTCTTTAACGTGCGCAGGGCCCATAAGACCCGGGGCAGTTCTTCGACCCAACTGCCTTGTCTCCCTTCTAGGCGGGTCCGGAAACCTCGGAGGATGTCTCGGCTAGCGACTTCGGCCTGCCCGTTGCATTGGGGATGCACGCCCGCGGCGAACTTCATGAGGATATGGTATTCTTTGCAGAAGTCCTTCACTTTCTCGTTCTCAAAGTTCGTCCCATGGTCGGTGATGATACATCTCGGGATGCTGAACCGGAGTATCGGATTGTTTTGCAGGAACATGATAGTAGTAGCGGCGTCCGGTTTCCTGATGGGGACGGCCTCAATCCACTTGGTGAAGTAGTCTACTGCGACGAGGACGTATTTGTGCCCGCCTGTACCGGTAGGGAACTGGCCGATCATGTCCAATCCCCACTGGGTGAACGACCATGGGGATATTAGGGCGGTCAGCTCAGTAGCGGGGAGGCGAGGGATACTGCCGTGGAGCTGGCAACTCTTGCATCTTCTGACCAGCTTCTGGGCGTCCTCATGAATAGTGGGCCAGTAGTACCCCTGGAGCAACGCCTTTTGGATCAAGGTTTGGGCCCCTTGGTGCGCACTGCCAACCCCCTCATGGATTTCCCGAAGGTCGTAGTCGGCTTCGTGGGGGTTAATGCACCGGAGTAGGGGCTGCATGAAGGACTTCTTGTAGAGGTTCCCATTGCTCCTGAAGAAGTGGCAAGATTTGGCCCGGAGACGGCGGGCGGCTCCCCGATCTCCTCGGAGTGTACTGTCCTTCAGGAATTCTACGAGGGGCTTCCTCCAGTCTTGGTCGCCTTCCTGCGCCGCATATACGTGGAGTGTTGTCGCTCCGTCTTCCACGCTGGGCTGAGGCAAGGTTTCGAAGAGGATAGACCGCTTATTGTTGGCCGAGTATGACGAAGCCAGCTTGCTCAGGGCGTCGGCTTGAGCATTCAGCTGCCTGGGTATTTGTTCTACTTGGACTTCTTCATCCTCCGGAGTTTCCTCACCTCGTCCAGGTACCTAATCATCAGAGGCTCCCGAGCTTTAAAGCGGCCGGTCACTTGACCGACGACAAGGGCCGAGTCGCTGCGGATTCGAATTATCTTTAGTCCCTGCCCGGCGGCCATGCGCAGTCCGGCCAGGAGGGCCTCATACTCTGCCGCGTTGTTCGAGGCTTTGAAACCGAGCTTCAGAGAGTACTCTATTTCCGCTTCGTTTGGCCACGGATAATGAGCCCGGCACCACAGCCTTCCTCGGTTGAAGACCCGTCGACGTAGATGACCCACTCAGGAACCGAGCCAGGCCTCTCCGCGATGGGATACTAATTTGCGAGGGGCGGCGTGGACTCCGATTTCTTGGTAGGGATGGTGCATTCGATGATGAAATTGGCCAGGGCCTGCGCTTTGATGGCCTGCCTCGGGCGATATTTTATGTCAAACTGAGATAGTTCCCATCTCTACTTTTATAAGCGGCCCCAGGACTCTGGTGATGCAAGGATAGCCCCCAACGGGCGCTCGGTAAGGAAGACAATGGTGTGTGCTTGGAAGTAGTGCCGCAGCTTCCTTGAGGCCACCATGAGGGCCAAAACAATCTTCTCTATGGCTGGATATCTCGTTTCTGCGTCCTTAAATACGTGGCTCACATAGTACACCGGCTTCTGCGCTCCACCGACTTCCAGGACGAGCACCGAGCCTGCTGCTTGGTCGGATACTGCCAGATACAGCGATAACTCGTCTCTTTCAACTGGTTGGGTGAGCAGCGGTGGCGTTGTGCGGTGCTTCTTCAATTGGTCGAAGGCGGCTTGGCACTCCTCCGACCACTCGAACCTCGGGATCTTCCTCAGAGCCTTAAAGAACGGGAGGCATTTCTCCCCTGACTTGGACATGAAATGGCTCAGAGCGGCGACTCATCCTGTGAGCCGCATGATCTCGACGTTGGTTTTGGGTGCGGCCATGTTGAGGATAGCGTCGATTTTCTCTGGGTTAGCTTCGATTCCATGGTTAGTGACCATGAACCGAGGAACTTTCCCCCGGTGACTCCGAAACCGCATTTGGCGGGGTTTAGCTTCATCTTAAACTTGCGGAGCACTTCGAAGGCCTCGCCCAGATCCCTGGCATGGTCGGCCGACGAGACGGATTTAACTAGCATATCGTCAACGTAGACCTCCATATTCCTGCCGATCTGTGGCTTGAACATGTGATTGACCAACCGTTAGTATGCGGCCCCGGCGTTCTTGAGGCCGAAGGGCATCACCTTGTAGTTGTAACACTTTGAATTTCCGTTTGAATGTCTTTAATGATAATTAGTGATCGTACGTGTGATTATAGATATGTGTTTCTAGGATTATTAGTTATTTTTGGTAATGTTAGCATATTGGGAATTTTTCTTGTGTTTGTGCACACTTGCATACTTAGACTTTTTCTTGTGACTTGTTAACCATTCTTGTGCATGGTTGCAAACTTATTTTCCCCCCACCATTTTAATCTTTTCAAACCTTTTTTTTTTCATAATTCAAACTCAATTAAACAAATGAGCATAGTGGTTAGGTGAAATGTTGACTTTTGAACCCCATTTTCTTCTCTTCCCTTTCTCTTCTCCCCACTTCAGAATTTCTGCAACTTCCAGCAGAAAAACCTTGGCCTTCCTCCATCTTTCCTCTCCCTTTTCACTTCTCTTTGAGCTCCACACAAATCTTACACAAAAACCCCACTTTTCCTTCACAAAACCTTAGTAAAAGTGAGCTTTTTGGGGTGTTTAAGGCAAATCTGCATACACGAGGGGAAATACTGAGACTTTGGTGTTTTGCAAGGTCTCTAGAAGGTTCAAACCCTGGTCTTAACCTCTTTTTCCATAACTTGTAGTATTGTTTAGCAAAAATCACATTTTTGGTGCATTTTTAGTGATATTATAGGATATTTGTGATGTATATGTTAGATTGGTGTTCTCATAGTTTAGTTAGCTCCTTTAAGTGTAATTAGAGCTATTTTAACTAGGTTTCACTTCAGGTTGCACAAAAATACCCTAAAGTTCCATTTTATGTGCAAAGTGTGGATTTTTAACTTGAAATAAGGCTCTGTAGGATCTGCTGCTACCCGAGACATTTCAGAGTAAAACTAGAGGTTACTGTAGCATGTATAGGGGGTATAGAGTGCACACACCAAACCTGGGAGCCCAATTCCCAAGTCTGGCCGCCAAAATGTGCATTCTGGCCGCAAATTGCGGCCAGATGGGGGAGTTTGGGGTTGGGGTTTGGGGTGTGGGTGTCTGCTGCTGTGTGTATTGTTTTGGTATGTTTAGTTTTTCAATATCTTTCCTGTATCAAAATCTGGGGTAAAATACCTATTTTCCCGTATTTTCAACCTTTCGCGACACGCGTGATACGTGTATGTGGGTTTTGGGTTTCTGCGTATCGCGACGCGTCGGAGTGGTTTCAGGCGCGTAATCACACGTTTTAGCGTATCGCGCACACGCGCGCTTGGTTCGCGACACGAGTTACTAGTTCGGCTTAAATGTCGCGTTTGTGTGACTTCAAGCTTACGTGTGATATATTGTGTGATTCTAGGTTCGCAGGCGAGTACGGCGGACGCCGCGCAGAAGGGGAAGCAGGTTGTTGGCTATACCTAGCGAGAGACTTCGGTGAGTAGATTTCACATCTACGGGGATATCGCCCGCATGGCGTTCTACGTCAGGGCTGATAGGACCTTATAGTTTCCTTAGTATACTTTGACTGTTCATGGCTACTATTTAGTGCATATTGCATTCCCTACTACACGGATATAAACTAGAATTGATAGAACACCGCACCATTACTAACGGTCCATGTGCACGAGCACTATCTTGTATGTTACACACACACCGTTAGTAATTGACTTGATATTCATACTTGATGCCTATATCACATCGGATCATTGCATTGTAGCTCATCTATATATGACATGACTTGATATTCATACTTGATGCCTATATCACATCGGATCATTGCATTGTAGCTCATCTATATATGACATGACTTGATATTCATACTTGATGCCTATATCACATCGGATCATTGCATTGTAGCTCATCTATATATGACATGACTTGATATTCATACTTGATGCCTACTTCACATCGGATCATTATGTTGTAACTTATCTATAAGTGACTTGACATGCTATTCATAACTGATGCATATAACACATCTGACCAGTATATTGTAGCTTATCTATATGTGACTTGACATGCTATTCATACTTGATGCCTACATTACATCGGATCATCATATTATAGCATATCTATATGTGACTTGACATGCTATTCATACTTGATGCCTATATCACATCGGATCATTATATTCTAGCTCATCTATATGTGACTTGACATGCTATTTATATTTGACGCACATATCATATCGGATCATTGACTTGTATTGTGGTTTGGATTACATGTGATTTCTGGATTTGGGAACCGTGGCTATTGCAAATATATAATCATTTAAAAACCCGGTTCCCTTGATATGATATTTCGGTGCGTCCACCATGTGTTTTCTCGGTGCTAGAGTGATATATGCGAACCCTAATCGAAGAGCTGGTTCAGGCCGATTACGGGTACATGGTGGACCCGGTATGGTACCCCGGGGCGAGAACGGTTTCGCTGTGTAGTAGACGGTGAGCCTGGTAGAGGGACTACTACCTACCGGTGATTGGTTGGACCTGACAGTTATCCGGAGGGTACTGATCAGAGTCTATAGATGGATGCGGGGTGATCCGTACTGCCGGGGCCGAGGGCCGATACCGCAGACGGAGCCCGTGGGCTGACCCGGACTGACGGGGCCCGATGGATGAGGATTTGCGTGTCGATACTGGACACGAGTATTTATGATATTTGGGTGCCGATGTTGGGCACTCGGGATTCTCAGAGATGTACAGGATTTGAGGGCCGATGAGAGTGCCGACGCCTGAGCTATTTGGGGGATTTGGGTGCATTGAGGGACACCGATTATATATTCCACGTTGACATTCCGTGTAGATACTATATTGCCCCTGCTCAGCATTTACTATTGTACCTCATCCTGTAGTTACATTACCTGATAGAGCATTATACCTCATCCTGTAGTTACATTACCTGATAGAGCACTTGCATGATTATTGCACATACTGCTTATCATATATTGATATCATCTGTTGGCATATGATAGAGTAGCGTAGTACGTGCATGCTCGCGATTACCTTTACATGTTATCTCTATTCACGAGTTGGCAACTCACCCCCGTTGTGCCACAGTGTTTGCAGGTTGCCCTTCGGAGTAGTCGCGGCAGGCTGCGGTTGCATCTTTTGACACAGATACCCCCATAGTTGGTGTACTTGCTCTTTTGCTGATAGGTGGGTTTCGTGCGGTATCTTTTTATCTTTCTGTATGTACATTGTTGTATCTAGTATTCTCCATCTACTATGTATGTATTTGACTTAGAGACAGTGTGAGGACGATGTTGTATTTTATTTGTATTCTGGTGTCGAGCTCGTTGTGAGCCGACTGTACTTGCAGTTTATCCTATCTGTGTTATTCCCACTTGTGCATCTTGATCTTCGCTACGGCGTCGTATATTACTATCTTGGTGGTTGTTTACTTAGATTTCTTATCATGTTGTAAGTGCTTTCTTTTAAAAACTTCTAACACTATATACTTTCACTGGTTTGATTTCTGGGTTTTCGGTTCACTTAGTCGCGTTACGCCTGTAGACGTTACGTGGTTAAGTGCCGGTCACGGGCCAAACTTCGGGTCGTGACAAAGTTGGTATCAGAGCGTAGGTTTTACCTTTCGGAGTGTAGGATGACCCTGGTATGATGGAGTAGGTAGCTGCAGCAGGGTAGCGTAGCGTGTGTATGTTCCGCGGCATACTCACGACACGGTACTCCGCCTACGCGACCTTAGGACTTGTTGATTTAAATTCCTTCTTGAGTCTATGCATTCCTGCGATTCGATTTCCGTATCCTTATCGAATCCTATTGTTCCTTCCAGCCAATATGCCGCCAAAGACTACGAGGGCGCAGAGAGCGGCCTCGAGGGCTGAGATTCGAGTTGATTCGTCTGAGACGAGGACTGATCCGGGTAGCACACCGGTTGTGCCCGAGCAGGCTGTTCCTGCCGTGACAGATCAGATTGCTATGTTAGGGGCTGGTGTGCAGGAGATACGCCAGACGATGGGATCCAGTATGCAGGAGATGCGCCAGATGATGGGATCTCTAGTTGAGACACTTCGAGCGCAGCAACCAGAGGTAGTTCCACCCGTTGCGGAGACCGCAGTGGTACCCACAGTTCAGGCAGTTGCACCTGCGACTACAGAGGTTATTACAGTATCGCTGTCAGATATTATGAGGCTGAAGCCTCCGGTCTTCACAGGCACCGATGTGGCCGAGGATCCATAGTCTTTCATTGATAGGATGGCACAGATATGTCGTTCGCTTAGATGCGCAGATGCGAGATGGGTTGAGTTCGCGAGCTTTCGCTTGGAAGGTCTTGCGCAGAAATGGTGCGAATCAGTCGAAAAGGGTAGAGCAGCAGGTCTTCCTCCTATGACCTGGACAGAGTTCGTGGCACTATTCCTTGCCCGCTTTCTTCCCCTGAGTGTCAGAGATGCTAGAGCACGCAGGTTCGAGTCCTTACGCCAGACGCCAGAGATGTCAGTGGCTGAGTACGATGTGCTGTTCACCGAGCTATCCGTTTATGCTCCGTATCTAGTGGCTACTGAGGAGTTGCGAGTCAAGAGATTTGTCCGAGGCTTGCTCACACCACTATTCCTTGCTATCAGCGCGCAGCATTACGAGACATACGCAGCAGCAGTAGATGCAGCATTATTAGTTGAGGAGCGCCTTGCTGAGACTTCGGCAGTTCCAGGGCCGAAGAGAGTTCGTGCAGATACGTCAGTGCAGAGACGGCCGTTCCGGCGTCGTGACAGACACCTTGCAGGTGGCAGAGATTCGAGACGAGGCCGATTGTTTAGCTCCTATTCCCAGGAGGGTCAGCGACCGTCATCGGGATGTTACCATTGCGGGAGTTCTTATCATCGTGTGCGAGATTGTCCTGAGGTACCCCGGAGTGGGGTGGCTGCACCATATGTTACATTACCACCTTCACCACCCCAGACGGCATTGCCGATAGTACCTACTGTTACTCCACGTCAGACGCATACACAGAGAGGTCGTGGTCGCGGAGGATTTGTTCATAGAGGACGAGGTGGCCGAGGTAGAGGACAGCCAGCGGCCGGCAGAGGATAGTTAGTTGCAGGTGGAGGACAGGCGTGAGTCTTTGCTTTGACGCATCAGGACGCGCAGGCGTCCAATGCGGTGGTCTCAGGTATCCTCCCTGTATGTTCGGTTGATGCACACGTATTATTCGATCCCGGATCCACGCACTCGTACGTATCCACACACTTTGTGCCGAGTTTGGGTAGAGAGTCCGGTTTGCTTGACCAGTCGCTTGTTGTGACTACTCCTGTGGGAGAGTCGTTTGTTGCTAGGCACGTGTTCCGATCCTGTACCGTCCGTATTGGCGAGAGAGAGTTTCCTGTCGATTTGATCCTTCTTGAGATGCTGGACTTCGACGTTCTTTTGGGCATGGATTGGTTAGCCACGTGCTATGCTTCTGTTGACTGCCGCGAGAAGACGGTTCAATTTTGTTTTCCCGGCGAGTCAGTTGTTGTTGTGTTGGGGGACCGTGGTGTTACCCCTCACAGTGTGATTTCTTCTTTTCACGCTGGACAGCTTTTGCGGAAGGGATGTCAGGGATTTCTCGCGTATGTTTGCGATACTAGAGCTACAGAGGTTCCTCTGGATCAGGTTCCGGTTGTTAGCGAGTTCCCTGATGTGTTCCCTGACGAGCTTCCTGGGCTACCGCCCGAGCATGATATTTCTTTCTGTATTGATTTGGTTCCTGGCACGGGGCCTATTCATGTACCGCCTTATCGGATGGCCCCAGCGGAACTTAGAGAACTGAAGGGCCAGTTGCAGGACTTGCTGGATAAGGGACTTATTCGACCCAGCGTTTCTCCTTGGGGTGCTCCAGTCCTGTTCGTCAAGAAGAAGGACGGCAGTTTGCGTTTGTGTATTGACTACCGCCAGCTGAACAGGGTGACAGTGCGGAACAGATATCCTTTGCCACGCATCGACGATTTGTTCGACCAGCTTCAGGGGGCAGGATACTTTTCGAGGATCGATTTGCGATCAGGCTACCACCAGCTGCGGGTTCGACAGGAGGACATTCCTAGGACGACCTTCCGCACACGTTACGGCCATTACGAGTTTTTGGTGATGTCGTTCGGACTCACCAATGCGCCAGCAGCATTTATGGATTTGATGAACCGTATTTTCCGGCCGTATCTTGATCTGTTCATCATAGTGTTTATAGACGATATCTTGGTGTATTCTCGGAGTAGAGAGGAGCACGAGCAGCACCTGCGGATTACACTGCAGACCTTGAGGGAGCATCAGCTTTTCGCCAAATTCTCCAAGTGTGCCTTCTGGCTAGACAGCGTAGACTTCTTGGGGCACGTGATTACACAAGATGGTATATGTGTCGACCCGAGGAAGATAGAGGCAGTTCGGAGTTGGCCTAGACCCACGTCAGTGACAGAGGTTCGCAGCTTTCTAGGGCTGGCAGGCTATTACAGGCGATTCGTGCAGGACTTCTCTCGCATTGCTACACCTTTGACCGGGTTGACCCGGAAGGGAGTTCGCTTCGATTGGACGGAGGAGTGTGAGCACAGTTTTCAGCGGCTACGGGCTCTACTGACTACGACACCTGTGCTATCTTTGCCTTCAGGATCAGGCGGATTTGTGGTCTACTGCGATGCTTCACGAGTGGGGCTGGGATGCGTTTTGATGCAGCATGACAGGGTGATTGCGTATGCTTCGCGGCAATTAAAGAAACATGAACAGAATTACCCTACTCATGATCTGGAGATGGCTGCGGTGGTCTTTGCACTCAAGATCTGGCGACATTATCTGTATGGAGAGTCGTGCCAGATATTCACTGACCACAAGAGCTTAAAGTACATATTTCAGCATGCGAGACCTGAACCTTAGACAGCGCCGATGGATGGAGTTAGTGAAGGACTATGATTGTGAGATCTTGTATCACCCGGGCAGGGCGAATGTAGTGGCGGATGCTTTAAGCAGGAGGCCCGGGGGTAGTCTATCCTGTTTGAGCGCAGTGCAGAGGCAGTCGTCGGCGGATTGGCAGATCTTATGCGACAGTCGGGTACAGTTCAAGTTTACGCCGATCAGAGGACAGATGGCGCATGTTCGTGCACGCCCACAGTTGCTTGACCGTATATACGAGGCACAGCACGGTGATGACCGCTGTTCAGAGATCAGGACACAGATGGGACAGGGCAGATTTTCCGAGTTCGTGATCGATGATCAGGGGATACTACGATTTGGAGCTAGACTGTGCGTACCAGATGCTGAGGGATTGCGGCGCGAGATTCTTGAGGAGGCACATCGGTCGGTATATAGTGTTCATCCCGGTTCCACCAAGATGTACCATGACTTGAGAGGTGTTTACTGGTGGGACGGTATGAAGAGGGACATTGCAGATTTTGTGTCAAGATGCCTGACTTGTCAGCAAGTCAAGGCTGAGCACCAGAGGCCCGCGGGAGCGTTACAGTCGTTACCCATTCCGGAGTGGAAATGGGAACAGATATCTATGGATTTCATTGTGGGTCTACCCAGGACTAGTCGAGGGTATGACTCCATCTGGGTGATCGTGGATCGTTTGACGAAAGCGGCTCACTTCCTACCGGTAAAGACGACTTTCGGATTTACTCAGTATGCCCAGATTTATATTGATGAGATTGTACGACTGCACGGAGTTCCGACATGCATCATGTCCGATAGAGGCACCCAGTTTACCAGCCGGCTATGGCAGAGTCTTCAGGAGGCTTTGGGCACTCGCTTGAGTTTCAGCACAGCATTCCATCCGCAGACCGACGGGCAGTCAGAGCGGACTATTCAGACTCTCGAGGACATGCTCAGAGCATGCGTTTTAGACTTCGGAGGTAGCTGGGATCATCATTTGCCCTTAGTAGAGTTCTCTTACAACAACAGCTACCAGGAGACCTTTCAGATGGCACCGTTTGAGGCTCTTTATGGGAGTAGATGCAGATCGCCCACCTGTTGGACGGAGCTCAGTGAGAGTAGTATCTTAGGACCGCAGATTGTGGAGGAGACGACCGCGAAGATCCAGTTGATTCACGATAGGATGAGAGCAGCTCAGAGTAGGCAGAGATCTTATGCGGACCGTCGTCGGCGCAGGCTTGAGTTTTCCGTTGGTGATCATGTTTTCTTGAGGGTCTCCCCACTGAAAGGCGTGATGAGGTTTGGGAAGAAGGGGAAACTTAGTCCCAGATACGTGGGCCCCTTCGAGATCCTTGAGCGTGTTGGTGCGGTTGCGTATCGATTAGCCCTTCCGCCCAGTTTTCCAGATGTCCACCCCGTATTTCACGTTTCGATGCTCCGCAGATATCTTCATGATCCTTCGCATGCGATTCAGCACCCGACGATCCAGCTTGAGCGCGACCTTTCCTATGCAGAGCAGCCGGTGATGATCTTGGATCGACAAGTGAAGAAATTGAGGTCGAAAGAGATACCGTCCGTCAAGGTACTTTGGCGTGGCCAGCGCGGCGAGGAGGTTACTTGGGAGACCGAGAGCGAGATGAGGAAGAGGTATCCCCATCTTTTTGAAGGTGCGTATGGTTAGATTTTTAAATTCGGGGACCGAATTTCTTTAAGGGGGTAGATTGTAACACTTTGAATTTCCGTTTGAATGTCTTTAATGATAATTAGTGATCGTACGTGTGATTATAGATATGTGTTTCTAGGATTATTAGTTATTTTTGGTAATGTTAGCATATTGGGAATTTTTCTTGTGTTTGTGCACACTTGCATACTTAGGCTTTTTCTTGTGACTTGTTAACCATTCTTGTGCATGGTTGCAAACTTATTTCCCCCCCACCATTTTAATCTTTTCAAACCTTTTTTTTTCATAATTCAAACTCAATTAAACAAATGAGCATGGTGGTTAGGTGAAATGTTGACTTTTGAACCCCATTTTCTTCTCTTCCCTCTCTCTTCTCCCCACTTCAGAATTTCTGCAACTTCCAGCAGAAAAACCTTGGCCTTCCTCCATCTTTCCTCTCCCTTTTCACTTCTCTTTGAGCTCCACACAAATCCTACACAAAAACCCCACTTTTCCTTCACAAAACCTTAGTAAAAGTGAGCTTTTTGGGGTGTTAAGGCAAATCTGCATACACGAGGGGAAATGCTGAGACTTTGGTGTTTTGCAAGGTCTCTAGAAGGTTTAAACCCTGGTCTTAACCTCTTTTTCCATAACTTGTAGTATTGTTTAGCAAAAATCACATTTTTGGTGCATTTTTAGTGATATTATAGGATATTTGTGATGTATATGTTAGATTGGTGTTCTCATAGTTTAGTTAGCTCCTTTAAGTGTTATTAGAGCTATTTTAACTAGGTTTCACTTCAGGTTGCACAAAAATACCCTAAAGTTCCATTTTATGTGCAAAGTGTGGATTTTTAACTTGAAATAAGGCTCTGTAGGATCTGCTGCTACCCGAGACATTTCAGAGTAAAACTAGAGGTTACTGTAGCATGTATGGGGGGTATAGAGTGCACACACCAAACCTGGGAGCCCAATTCCCAAGTCTGGCCGCCAAAATGTGCATTCTGGCCGCAAATTGCGGCCAGATGGGGGAGTTTGGGGTTGGGGTTTGGGGTGTGGGTGTCTGCTGCTGTGTGTGTTGTTTTGGTATGTTTAGTTTTTCAATATCTTTCCTGTATCAAAATCTGGGGTAGAATACCTATTTTCCCGTATTTTCATCCTTTCGCGACACGCGTGATACGTGTGTGTGGGTTTTGGGTTTCTGCGTATCGCGACGCGTCGGAGTGGTTTCAGACGCGTAATCACATGTTTTAGCGTATCGCGCACACGCGCGCTTGGTTCGCGACACGAGTTACTAGTTCGGCTTAAATGTCGCGTTTGTGTGACTTCAAGCTTACGTGTGATATATTGTGTGATTCTAGGTTCGCAGGCGAGTACGGCGGACGCCGCACAGAAGGGGAAGCAGGTTGTTGGCTATACCTAGCGAGAGACTTCGGTGAGTAGATTTCACATCTACGGGGATATCGCCCGCATGGCGTTCTACGTCAGGGCTGATAGGACCTTATAGTTTCCTTAGTATACTTTGACTGTTCATGGCTACTATTTAGTGCATATTGCATTCCCTACTACACGGATATAAACTAGAATTGATAGAACACCGCACCATTACTAACGGTCCATGTGCACGAGCACTATCTTGTATGTTACACACACACCGTTAGTAATTGACTTGATATTCATACTTGATGCCTATATCACATCGGATCATTCCATTGTAGCTCATCTATATATGACATGACTTGATATTCATACTTGATGCCTATATCACATCGGATCATTGCATTGTAGCTCATCTATATATGACATGACTTGATATTCATACTTGATGCCTATATCACATCGGATCATTGCATTGTAGCTCATCTATATATGACATGACTTGATATTCATACTTGATGCCTATTTCACATCGGATCATTGCATTGTAGCTTATCTATAAGTGACTTGACATGCTATTCATAACTGATGCATATACCACATCGGACCAGTATATTGTAGCTTATCTATATGTGACTTGACATGCTATTCATACTTGATGCCTACATTACATCGGATCATCATATTATAGCTTATCTATATGTGACTTGACATGCTATTCATACTTGATGCCTATATCACATCGGATCATTATATTGTAGCTCATCTATATGTGACTTGACATGCTATTTATATTTGACGCACATATCATATCGGATCATTGACTTGTATTGTGGTTTGGATTACATGTGATTTCTGGATTTGGGAACCGTGGCTATTGCAAATATATAATCATTTAAAAACCCGGTTCCCTTGATATGATATTTCGGTGCGTCCACCATGTGTTTTCTCGGTGCTAGAGTGATATATGCGAACCCTAATCGAAGAGCTGGTTAAGGCCGATTACGGGTACATGGTGGACCCGGTATGATACCCCGGGACGAGAACGGTTTCGCTGTGCAGTAGACGGTGAGCCTGGCAGAGGGACTACTACCTACCGGTGATTGGTTGGACCTGACAGTTATCCGGAGGGTACTGATCAGAGTCTATAGATGGATGCGGGGTGATCCGTACTGCCGGGGCCGAGGGCCGATACCGCAGACGGAGCCTGTGGGCTGACCCGGACTGACGGGGCCCGATGGATGAGGATTTGCGTGTCGATGCTGGACACGAGTATTTATGATATTTGGGTGCCGATGTTGGGCACTCGGTATTCTCAGAGATGTACAGGATTTGAGGGCCGCTGAGAGTGCCGACGCCTGAGCTATTTGGGGGATCTGGGTGCATTGAGGGACACCGATTATATATTCCACGTTGACATTCCGTGTAGATACTATATTGCCCCTGCTCAGCATTTACTATTGTACCTCATCCTGTAGTTACATTTCCTGATAGAGCATTATACCTCATCCTGTAGTTACATTACCTGATAGAGCACTTGCATGATTATTGCACATACTGCTTATCACATATTGATATCATCTGTTGGCATATGATAGAGTAGCGTAGTACGTGCATGCTCGCGATTACCTTTACATGTTATCTCTATTCACGAGTTGGCAACTCACCCCCGTTGTGCCACAGTGTTTGCAGGTTGCCCTTCGGAGTAGTCGCGGCAGGCTGCGGTTGCATCTTTTGACACAGATACCCCCATAGTTGGTGTACTAGCTCTTTTGCTGATAGGTGGGTTTCATGCGGTATCTGTTTATCTTTCTGTATGTACATTGTTGTATCTAGTATTCTCCATCTACCATGTATGTATTTGACTTAGAGACAGTGTGAGGACGATGTTGTATTTTATTTGTATTCTGGTGTCGAGCTCGTTGTGAGCCGACTGTACTTGCAGTTTATCCTATCTGTGTTATTCCCACTTGTGCATCTTGATCTTTGCTACGGCGTCGTATATTACTATCTTGGTTGTTGTTTACTTAGATTTCTTATCATGTTGTAAGTGCTTTCTTTTAAAAACTTCTAACACTCTATACTTTCACTGGTTTGATTTCTGGGTTTTCGGTTCACTTAGTCGCGTTACGCCTGTAGACGTTACGTGGTTAAGTGCCGGTCACGGGCCAAACTTCGGGTCGTGACAGTAGTAATATACCCCCCGGTCCGTTGTGAACGCGGTGAGTTCTTCATCTTCCGGATTCATACGGATCTGGTTGTAGCCGGAGAAAGCATCCATGAAGCTCAACAGCTCGTGGCCAGCCGAGATGTCGACGAGCTGATCTATCCGAGGGAGTGGATAGTTGTCCTTGGGGCAGGCCTTATTGAGGTCGGTGAAGTCGACGCACATGCGCCACTTCCCGCTTGATTTCTTGACCAGAACTACGTTCTCCAGCCACTCCGAGTAGGGTGCATTCCTGATGAAGTTGGCGGCGAGAAGTCGATCAACCTCCTCTTCGATAGCGTTTTGTTTGACCGGGGTGAAGCTTCGCTTCTTCTGTCTGACAGGTCGGGCCGCAGGATCAACCTCGAGCTTGTGGGAGATGATTTTGGGGTCAATCCCAGGCATGTCAGCAGGCGCCCAGGCGAAGACGTCGGAATTATTTCTGAGGAATCTGACCAGGTCATCTCGCTCAGTCTCTGTCAGGAGTGATCCGACCTGGACGGTTTTTTCCTTGTCCCTTTCTGTCAGGGGTACCTCGGTCAGTGGTTTGATTGGTGTCCCCCGGACTTCTTTCCGCTCGTCTCGGGTGTCCAGAGAACTCTCGATGTCGATATTTACCTTAGCATCGTCGGTCGGCTGCTCGGACGAAGATGTTTCGGTAAGGCATACCATCGCGGCCCGCTGGTTTCTATAGACCCGACCTATCCCGCCCTGATCAAGAGGGAACTTCATCGCCAGTTGGTAGGTCGATATCTGGGCCTGGAGGGAGTTCAGCTTCGGGCGGCCGAGGAGGACGTTGTAGACCGAGGGGACCTTTGCTACGATGAAGTCTACAGGCAACGTACGTGTATGGCCGGGCTCCCCGACGTTGAACTGCAGGGTGACCATCCCTTGCGCCGGGATGGAGTGGTTGGTGAACCCTGAAAGGACGTGGGAGGTCGGTTTCAAGTCTGATGGGGTAAGCCCCATGCACAGAAAGCAGTCATGGAAAAGGATGTCTGCCGAGCTTCCCGAGTCAACAAGTTCTAAGTAATATGTATGCCCTAGAGGCCATTACTGTACATACGATGTATATTATAGTGGATGCTTGGACATATATAGGGAGGACTTTCTTGCTCGACATGATAGTATGCTATCAGGTTGCTCTTTATCTTAACATGTACTCTGATTGTCTCTATGTTACATGTTGATAAAGCCCTTAGGATGAGTACTTGACTACCAGGACTATGATGCTGATCATACTAGTGAGGACAGAGTAGTCGTTAAGTACATCCTTCAAATGTTCCTAGTCGAGGGTGTATCGAGACTGGGCATCCATATACCAGAGTAGACTAGCGTGTACGCTTCTCGACCCATATGATAGGCGATGGATGATCCCATATCCATTGGTGTTTGACATCAGAGAAGGTGTCCGGGTGCTCAGTGGAGACTGGGTATACTGGACAGACTCGCCGAGAACTCCTAGATGATATTGTACCTATCGTCGGATAGCAGTTCTCTGGTGACACTGGTACAGGTTAGTCTGTAGACCCAAGATCGTCATAGAGTTTTGTGTGATTCCCACTGTGCTTTGATTTCCACCTTACCACGTTCAAGAGAACGTGCAAAACTGTGGCTTTTGGGTACAGTCCCGAGTCACATAGAGGCAATGAGCGATAGGAGGGGTTTCGTCTCTCCCGGTATAGGGAGTTGATGTTGTGGTATGCTCGATTGGACATAACATGAAATCCCTGGCCAGGGTTGCTGTAAGTGTTATCAGTAGTTTCTCGAACCGTTATGGACCTTGCATCGGCATGACTTATCAGGCTATTGGGGTCTGACGTTTTACCACCCCCAGGCTGTGATATGAGACTTATCAGACGAAGAGACCGAACTGTACGGTAGTGTTACTGATTGGATTCACAGGAGTACGAGCAGACTTGCTTGTTGATCTTCTGATCGCTCAATACCCGGGTGGCCATTACATTTAGCAGACCGTTTTCGGCTTGTGGGTGTTTGATATGATCATCACCTATTGCCGGCGTATTGACAAGTCTTTAGAGTCTTACACAGAGGTTTCCTGGCTCAAGCGAAACGGAGTAGGAGCACATATGTGATATGTATGGGACCGAGGTTGATACGATATAAGATACCGTATTCCCTTCTCGCGATATGTGATATCGGTCGGTTATATATGATATAGCCGGGTTATCGGATCAAGTGTTGATTCGATAAGTTGATTCATATAGTATTAGTCGGTTGTATATGATATAACCGGATTATTAAATCAAGAGTTGATTTGATAATTTAATGTATAATTATATATATTTGATATATTATATTACATTAACTAATATTAAGCTCACTAATGATTTCTTTTCTCACTTGATGTGCACATTGTATATATGTGATATATATATTTGTGTACATGTATTGTGTCATGTTTGATGATACATACAAGATGGGTGTATGAGATTAATACCATGCTAGGGTTAAGTTAGGGTTTCTATTTATGTTAAGCTAATTAAAAAGAGATTAAGTTTGTCATGGTAAAGTTTGGACAAAAGCTTTTGGATATGTTTGGACAAAGTCAACTCTTTTGTCTAGTTAAAGATATTTATCAAACCCAACCCTTAACCATAGTGTGTGGTTTATTCTCTACATGAGTTAAGCATGATGGCTTTAACTCACCCATGGTTGCAATAATTCAATTGGATGAATTATTCATGAGTTCTTATTCTTCTTCTTCAAGCTCCATGAAAAGCTTTCTAGCTTCAATGGAGGTATGAGAAATAATGTGAGAAAATCAATTCTAAAGTGAGCCCACTTCCTACTTCATCATCCTCTACTACTTGCCATTTAGTATTGGGTGTTCACTTCACAAAGTTCATGACCTAGTGAAGGAATAGCTTGGGTTAGTGTCTCCTCGACGTAGATCATCTTCGGCCTCGAAGTCATCGAAGCAAGCACGTTCGTTTCTTCATTGAGCCTCTCTAGAGTCTGGAGTTTGCAATCGCAGCGAAGGGGACTACTACATGGAGCTATTTAAAGTGAAGGACTGGTCTACAAAGGTTGTATTCCTTGCTCACTATAACTTGCAAAGTGTTTGCATATGTTTTCCGTATTATTTCTAGTTAACGATTCATGGTTAAGGTTAGCTAGAACGGCAAATTTTTGAATTTGGCATGGACGATGCCTCCCGAAACCTTGCTGCCGTGCTAGGCAACCCTTTAGCGGTATCAGAGCCATGCTAAAAATTTATACGGATTTTGTTAAGATCACGAACCGAAAAAACTCCGAAACTTGAAACGGAAAAACCTTGTTTCTGTCGATTTTGAAAAGTGTTCAAAAAATTATTTAAACTAGTGCAGAATGTAGTATGTGATACCATATGAACACACAACAAAATACAATCCAGCAGCTCGGACCCAGGACGGCGATCAACATCAAAATTCCGGCGTTGCCGGATCTTCAATGAGCTTTGGGGTTATGTTTTTGGTGTGTGTTCCAGTTGCTGGGTTTTGGTGTTTCAGGTGTTGTTTATTTTTGCTAATTTTGCATGTGATGTAATCATACAATATAAACCAATCGGAGTGTTTCGTATTCGTAGTTTTAACATTGTTTCGGGTTTTTCGCATGTTATCTAGACGAAGTTAGAAAGTTCGATCGAATGTCAAAAACCCATTTTTCTATGTTTAATGTATTCGGAAAAACATGCAAGTGATTCTGTGGACCCTCTAGAAGAACGTAAAACTTAACTCGATTATATGGCCGTCAAAACCGCCACTTGAACCCTAGGGTTTGTGGTAGTTTAGCGTTGTCACATGTGAGGCATTGGTTTGACCCTTCTACGGCTGGTTCATAGGTACTGTGGTATCTTCTGGGTATTATTAAAACTGTGCTCAAGTGTTGAGCTGTCGGGAAATTGTGGGACTTTGATGAATCGATCGAAAAGTTTAACGTCGTCCGGATATTATGTGGTGGGATACAATTTTTTGGAATCCACATGTAGTTATGAGATAACTAATTTGAATGTTATAAATCTAGAAATTTAGTCTCATTTGATTGGTTGCCACGGGATTTTGATGTGATCAAAAGTCCATCGCAATCACATAGTGTACGCGGATACTCGCCGGGTAACATTATTAGATAGCCACGCCCCATAGCCCCGACCAAGTGACTGTAGGAGAACCCCGTCGCTAAAAGCATCTGTTCGGGAGCTCACGGCAGCGGTGTTCCGCCTTAGTGCACTTCGTTGACGGCATCGGGGGGTGCAGCTGTCTACTAAAGTTTCCGACGAGCATTCGATCTGGATGTCGGGAATCTTGTTCAATTGCCCGACTAGATATTGAAAAGTGTTTTCGAGATCGAGACTAAAATGCGGGGTTTATAATTGTTAGGCATATGATGTCTAAGGAATTCATTTAGTTAGGCATGTGATGTCTGAGGGTGGTTGCGGATTCCAACTGTTGTAGTTTTTCACTTTCTTTTCTGCGACCGTAAGTGTAATATGTGGTGTATCGCTGGTTTCGGTGCTATATGTCAACGACAATTGGGATACGCATAATTACTTACGTTGATAACATGTGATGTTATGTGTTGCTGTGATATGTTATATTGGATCGTCGCATTTGAATAGCCGGGGGTTTTATGTGAGATGAGAGTTTTTCATTTTCATTCATGTAAAATTTATTGTATATAATATTCTTTCATTGGGGCACTTCCGGGTTGAGGATGATGTCACCATTGTATATTATTTACTTTTCCGCATTAGGATAGACCCAATGTGGGGAGCATAAGTAACCGGGTTCTAGGGTCCAGTGGGAGACCATCTCGAGGAGTCGAGACCGGGTTTCCTAACTCTAGAATTGGCAGGGTTACTTGCCGCTCTCATAGGGGTCTAGGGATGTGGGTTTGGCTATTCATCGCGACCGTGGAATCCGTGTTTTATATAGGCTTAATATAAAACACGGAAATCCTAGTATATCCAATATTTCATATATGTTCTTCTGCTGCAATGTTCTGTGATGAGATCATATTACTGCCTGAGACGAATGCTTATATTATATATATGTGATATATATTATATATTGTTGATTTCGTTTCAGATGTGATGCTTGGGAAGCATAATTAAATGGGACTTCATTAATGAGATTAATGAAATAAAAGAAACCTAAAGATGTTGTAGAAACTTGTCTCGAAAAATGGTAGTTCTATAGTTTTTGCTTTGCATAGTGGTATTTGTGAAATATCCTACACCTTATTCGATAAGGAAAGAGCCGAGATCCTTTCACCGGGAGTGACCTCTTTAGCGATACTAGCAGATGCTACACACTCGGTTTGTCTTTTGATTGCTTCTATAGTTTTTGCTTTGCATAGTGGTATTTATGAAATATCCTGCACCTTATTCGATAAAGAAAGAGCCAAGATCCCTTAACCGGGAGTGACCGCTTTAGTAAAACTAGTAAAAGCCTCAAAAACACTCCTTTTCAAAATCACTCGATTTTACAACGATATCAAGTTCATTACGCAAAAGGTTTTCTGAAAAACCTGTCGTAGCCCTCCGTTTCTTCAGATAAGTACTACTTAGTATTCGCGCTACGTTTGTTGACTAAGTTAAGACGTAATGTGCGGTAGCTAATTAGTGCCTATCTGCTAAAGCATAAGATGCGATTGGATTAGGGTAGTCGTACGATTTTGTTGACTTAGTTAAGGATCGTACGGTTGGGTTTATTTCAATCAAGAAATGACAGGTTGAACTTGGCTAGCGCTTATGATTTGTTGACTAAGTTAAGGTCATAAGTCGCCAGGGGAAAAATATTATTGGGAATTTCAAGTGTTGAAATTTGCAATGAGATTGCATACCTTCTATGAGATAGTTGGATCCCGATACCCACTGCGAGTAAGAGTTACTCCTGGGAGAGTTTTACACATTACAATTAGCCGATCAAGTAGGTGTCTAGAAAGGTGTCAACGGGGTTACGCCTTTGGGAAAACGAGGTTTATTTTAATTAGGTCCGTACGAAAGCATGAGGAACCTCGCTCAAAGTACCGGCACTGGCCTGGCTGAAAGATTGACGAACTTGTAGGGTGTAATTAATCCCGGCTAATCTTACCTTTTAGGTTTGAAGGAAGATTTGACAAAAACAGTGGGAACCATCCTGATTAGATAAATTAATAACCAATCTATTCTTACAAGAGCATACGCTGAATGTTTTCTTCTCTCTCTCTCCAGGTAGCGACCATATCATGCCTTAATCAAGATAATAATATGGATGAATTGACCGAACCCGCTTGTTATACTGTGCTGGGTAACGTTGGTCCCGCTCCAACTTATAATTGTTATAAGACCGAGCAGGAAATAGGGGATTACCAGGATTCCCGTGCCGCCTAAACGAAGAAAGTGCATGCTGATGCATCTTCTTCGGGTGTGTTCATTACAGAGAACTATTTCTCAGTATCCTTTACGTCCTGGGTATGAGATACCGAATCAGGATCCCAGATATGTAATCCGTTACATGGGCTACAGATAGGTAGAGAACTGAGAACGGGTGATAAGTTTCAAATGGAAACGATGCAACTATTGCAAGCTAAGCAGTTGGCAGTTATCACCTTATATTACCAAATACATGTAAGTCTATGGTAGCGCCCCGGCCGTCATTCTGATGCCAAACGCGGAACAAAAACTTTTATAACTGGCGCTATCGCATACTATAACCCGGATCTTGCCATTAACGCTAAACTAACAAACTGTAAAGAGGTAGAAAGGATATACCGATCGATTCGAGTCCTTCGGTCTTTAGCCATCATCCCACGCTTCTCGCGGCAACTCCGATCTCCTGTCTCCTTATCGAGGTGGCACCACGTCAACGGATCTTTAAACGGGCTCCCGCTTTTATACCGAGGCAACTCGGTCATCAAGTCTGCTAAAAGAGATGACCAAGATAAAGTAGAGAATGAGTAGAATACTTTGTCTCAAACACCCTAGGGTTCACATCACATGAGAGGGTTAGGGTGGAGGTTGAAGAAGATGCTTAGAGATGGAAATTGTGAACTCAAGAAACACTAGTGAGCCAAAAGAAAACTAAGCTCATAAACTTGTGTTATCTTTTCTTCTCACCCTCTTTTTTTTTTGTGAATAGATATGAGAGGTGGTATTTATCAAAAAAACCAAAAAGAAAATATCTTATGAAAATATCTCCTTAAATATCCAAACCCAAAACAAAACTCATTAATTCTTAATGTCTCACTAGATGACTCATTACATGAGTCATTAGTGAACATTCTAGAATTGATGAGTCACAACCATGAGTCACAATTTCCATTAATCATTTAAACCAAAATGATTAATCCAAAAAGAAATGCATCTTCTAAAATATTCTCGTAACGTATTACGAAAATACCCCTCACCAGTATATACATACCTGTATCCGTATTTCGACCGAATACGAATACGAGAGATTAAAATATTCCGACTCAATATAATACTTGGATCCGGCTTAAACCAAAGCCCACCAGTATTATCTATCCGAAATATGACACGTGCACAAGTGCACGTGCAATTTCGAACCCTGCCATAAAACCATACGGCCTCTACAACGTTTCGCCCGAACTTGGAAAACTATTTGTGGGGGACTCTAAAGACTCGTCGGTACCCTGGCAGTGGGTTTAACCACAAGCACGTCAGCGGCACCAGCTGTACGTAACGGCTGCCCATGTACTGACCGAAAAGGAAGCCGATGAGCGAACTCATTCTGGAACCCTACTGAGCCTATCGGTGACAATATACATGTGAGTGCACGGCGGCGCCCCGGCCTCCATCCCGAGGCCAAATGCGGAAGCGATGGTTAACTTTAATTTTCTTGAACCGGCACCACGCGCACTAACACCCGGATTGGGCCATTAACTAGTCCTAGCTAACTACAAGATGGGGAAGAGAGATATACCGAGCGATCCGTGTCCTCCGGTCTTCTCGCCGTCGTCCCGATCTCCCGCGGAATGTCCGGTCTCCACCTCCTCGCCGGAAGGGCACCACGTCGCCGGCTTCTTTTACGGGCTCCCACCTCTATACCGAGGCAACTCGGGCACGAAGTTGGCGAGCCGACGTGCCCAAGGTTTGCTGTAGAATGTGTGTAGAACCATGTCTCATTTTGGGGTTCATGTAGGTTGCCTTTTGGTGGAGGAAATGAACTAGTGGAATTTTTGATGAACTTGGGAATTTTGTGGCATCAAAAGAACAACAATTCCCACATCCAAAATTTTGGACAGCCCCATGAGGGGATGGCCGGCCACCTTATAGTGAAGAGAGGAGAGAATGAGGGAGGGAGTGTATGGATGATGGAACCACAATAATAATGCAAGAGAGAAAAGGTCATCATATGAAGAAATGATCACAAAGAAACTCCAACACTCAAACTACCATCATCAACAACCATGATTGCTCACAAAGTCAAGCAATCATGAACTCAAGAAAGTCAAGGAATGGTCCTCCATCATGAGACCATCATGATACAAGAAAATGCAAAGAACACCCTTCCAAATTGCTTATTTGCACAAATGCAAATAAGCCCTCCTCCACCAATCTTCGGCCAATGAAAGATACAAATGAAAATGGCCGAAACGGAAAGTAAACTGGCAACTCCAGAAAACAGGTCCCGTAATAAATTACAGGAAAACCCCGATACTGTGTATTCACACCCGCATATTCCGACCGAAATACAAATGCAATGAGACAAAATCTATACTGTACAATACTAGGATCCGGCTTAAACCAAAGCCGGTCAGTAATATCCGTTCGATCCTGATCCGTGCAATACCGCACTTATCTGATCGAACCCTGCCATATATCCATACGGCCTCTAGTACTAACTGTCCGATCCTGATCCGTGCAATACCGCACGTATCTGATCGGACCCTGCCATATCTCCATACGGCCTCTACAGCGTTTCACCCGAAAACTTGAGCAACTGAATGTGGGGGACTCTAAAGACTCGTCAACACCTTGGTTGTGGATTTAACCACTAGCACGTCAAAGGTATAAGCCAATACGTAACGGGCTACCAGGTATTGACCAAAAGGGACGTCGATGAGCGAACTCATCCTGACACCCTACTGAGCCTGTCAGTGACAATATCCGTATAGTCCGGTCCGTTCGTCTATGAGCATCGCATGGCGGGCCTAGGGGGTTGGTAAGAGTCAGACCCCCAAAAGCGGTACAAGTCGTGTCGGAGTGTAGCCCAGAACACCCTGAGATACTACTGGAATACCTACCAGTAAATCTCCTGCCTCGGCCGAGGGCTTCGTGTAATGGCTCTCCTAGACACAGCGCGACCTCACCCCCAATACCAGGAGAGACGAACCCCTGAAGATCCGCTCACTGCCTCCATGTGGCTCGGGACTGTACCCAACTAAAACCTGTTTGCACGTCTCCTTTGAGCGTGGTAGGGTAGTAATCAAAGTACAGTGGGAACTCACACGAGACAAATGACGATCCCCAGGTCGATGAACTAACCTGTACACATGTCACCAGGGAACTGCTATCTGACGTCAGGTATAAGACCAACTAGCATGTTCCCGGCGAGTCCTGTCCGGTGTACTCATAACCCAATGAGCACCTGTATACATCTTAGGTGAACCAACTGACACCAGTGGCTTGTGAGACCGGCCACCGCCCCTCGTCGGGGTCTCGACTGTATACACTAGTCTACTCTGGAGTATCGATGCCCTGTCTCGAAACTCCCACGGCTAGGGACCTTTTAAGGATGTGCTTATAGTCCCCAGCTCCCACTTATATGATCGCCCTCATACTGCTGGTGGTCAAGCAAGAATCCTAGGGGCTCTATCAACGTATAATAGCGACATGTCAGGTCACCTAAAGCAGTACACGATGATAAAGGTAAACCAGATAGCATACTATCATCTTGAGCAAGACTGTCCTACCGGGATAGGTCCTCCCTCAATCATTGCAATCACGTGCCTGTGATCCAATAATTGACTCTGAGGGCACTATCTCCAACAATCTCCCACTTGCACTCAAGGCTAATTATTGCGATGTCGCATACTCACAGCCCGTGTGATACCGAACACCCAACTCCTCTACTAGTCAGTCTCTCAAAGCTCGTTTGCGAAACTATTGCGTTCGAGATATAGCCTCAGTGAGTGGATCCGCTTTGATGTCTCTTTCTATGTCTCTCTATATCTCAAGTTCGCGGAGAAACCCATCTCCCGAAATGAGCAATACCTGTCTTAGAATGTGTCTGGATGTCTGATGGGACCTAGCTCATAAATGAACTCCAAATCCAAACTTCTTAGACTGTATCGTCAACTGAACTCAATCAGTATCCTGCGCCATGCCTCCCTCAGTATTGCCTTGGACCACCTGTCCAAAATACTGCCCCTCGTCAGAAGGAAAAACTATAACTCTGACAACCTCCTTGTCGTCCATGTCACCTTGGAAGCCTAGAATGATAACTGTCTCTCAATTGAGGCTGTCGTTATCATATCCCTAGAACATCCACTTATGTTCTAAAACTGCTTCCGACTGTTTCTCCAGGATTGGATCAATGTCAACTTATTGCATCTGGTGCAAGAACAACATCTGATGTGGTACTTGACATCTCATGACTGACTCAATTGCCTAAGCAAGTGATCTGCCATGCACATCCCTCTCCCCTTTGGTCTGTAAGACACCTTTAGAGAGGGTGACTCCGACACCTGCAGGTACACTACCATGCCAGGAGTCGTCCATTCTAAATACTCTTAGAATGCTGTCAAAGTACCCTGATTGGGAAACCACCCAAATCTAGATCTAAGACCATAGATCTAGTAACCAGTATGTCTGATATAATATCCAAGTCCCATGTGGAGAAACCACTGTGTGACGACCAAAGTATAACCGATCGTAGTATAGGAATACCACTTCCTACTCTATGTATGTCATCCAAATACCAGGACATCACACCCTGCTACCTTCTCAACAGATCCATCCCCTATTCTGATGAAGTCAAACCTATGACTGTCACATCAGAAATTGATGATCTATCTCCGCTACATCTGCTTTAGTCTATAAATAGACATAAGCTACCTGTCCACCAATGCTTCCGCTGCTGCCACTGACTACGACAACCCTCTGGCAGAGTCATATAGACGTACACTTCTAAAGCTAGTTCAGAACGACGCTATACTCATCTTCCTGCCGGGTCTCACAGTCTGGAACAACAGCAATGGCAAGTGAGGGTAAACAAGAACCTCCCCGTCACCGTCCTTGAGGCTACCAGAGTACCTGTCGGGTGCCTGAGGTTACCCATCTTATCTGCGGAGTGGCCAATGGAATGTCAAATCAGATTGAATCTTTAGGTTCCTATCAAATCTTCAGTAATCGTTTGTGGTTCTGGAATCACATCCAGTTCTACCATACTCCCACTACTGTTTTCTGAAAAAATCCATTTTTATTAAAACTGTGGCGAGTCAAGAACAATATCATTATTGATCTTTCTTATGGTAGAAAGTCAACCCTCGTCATAGCCTGGGTCAACCCACAAACAGCCATTACAGAAACGTGCATTGAGTTATCCAGAGTCTGGTTTTCAAGCATATGCCAGACAACTCCCCGTACCTTAACATCGTTAAGATACGAACTGTTCTATATCCAATATAGGACCAGAGGCACTGATTTAATTGAACCAGATTCAAATCATGCAGCTGTCTCCAGTGCATGTCTACTAAATGGAAGGAGGCTGATCAGCGTTACTCAACTTAGGAATGCTTCCAATTATGAGTAACCTGAAAGAGAAGCAAGTTCTCTTAATCACTACTATCAACTGAATACCATACACAAGTATCTACATCTTCGATCACTTTGAAGAATCCCGATACTTGCAACACCTGGTTCTCTACTTTATTCAAATACCTATAACTTCTCAAAATTCGGACCCTGTGTTTCCATGAAACACCTGTCTAAAAACTAGAGAAGTCATAAGTAAACCGAATATAGTACGAGGACCAACCCCTCTGTCCTTATGGACCCTGGACAACATACAATACTCTGTATAAGTCCCTTGAGTCTGATAACTCATTCACTGTGTGTCATAGGTTAAAAACTGTACTTATGGTTAAGAAGAATTACACCGCTGTTTAACGCTCCTTACCTAACCATCCACTGATATAGGTAAATGTCATAGACATAATTTCAAAAAGGTATATCTCACTCTATGAAAATAGACGTACAGATATATTAATTTGAAATTGGTGCATAACAGCGGATATTCAAAACCAAATATTCGCCGACCGGCAAACAGCCCAGGTGATTTCCTCAAATATCACCAATTACAACGAATTCCGATATAATGAGGATGATCACCTAATTCCCAATAACTTACTCCCACTCATCATCTGTAAAACCATACAGATGTGAGAATCATACCTGGTAAATACATACCCTGGAGCAAGTGTCTAATTGGGAAATCGGTTTTCTTTTAACAGTACACGGTGAAACTGAAACATTGAAATGTTTCGATGGGGTATCCCGGTATTCCTAGTAATGCCTCTTCCAGATTCACGACTGTAACCGTATAATTCTTTGCCACCTCTCCAAATCCCTTTATATGTCTTTAGTCATTACCTTCTGCACACCTCTTAGGCCAAATGGTTTTCTTCCTTCCCTACCGTTCGGCACCAGCCTATGGTTTGGAAGAAGACTATCCAATAAGCATAATGGGTGTACTGTCCTAATCCTAGGAGCACTCGCAATGCAAGAGAAGGTGAGGATAAAAGACAACCGAATAAACTTTATTCTTATTTCTCCTGAACCAGAATCCATCCCCGAACAGGAACAAGTTCCTTTCGAGTTCGTATATAACCATACGATGGAATATCCAATAAACTGTGGATCTTCGTAGTGATACGGAGTGTCCTGGAGAAATACAAAGGTGAAGTGGGAGTGGTAATGAAATACCTCGTTTTGTCGTGAATATCAGTCGCAATTTACTTTGCCCTCTTACTAATCCCTTTCTTTGTCTTTACATAATACCTTCTGTACACCATCGCTAGGCTAATTGTTTTTCCTCATTCCCTACCGGTCGGCACCTGCCTATGGTTTGGAAGAAGACTATCTAATTTGCGTAATAGGTGTACTATCTCCTAAACCAAGGAGTACTCACAACTTGAGAGAAGGTGAAAGGAAAAGACAACTGAATAATCCTATCCGTTTTCTCCAGAACCGGAAACCATCCTCGAATAAATCCCTTCGAGTTCGTATATAACCATACGATGGTTTTGTCCAATGGAAGTGGATGTTCGTAGTAATACGGGGTGTCCTGGAGAAAAGGGTAAAAGTAGGAGTGGCAATGAGGTCTGCAACTCTGACAATCCAAAAGCCAGTGTTTAAGAAGGCTCGGTCAATTTTGGTCACTGAGTCATAGTTTTAGGGTCGGGTCAATGGTCGCTGCCAAAGAGAGAGAGAAAAGAAACACTCAGCGTGCACTCTAACCTAGATCAGAATGGTTACCAATTTATCCAATCTGGAAACCTCCCACTGTACCTCAAATTCTCCTCCAAACCTGAAAGAAGAATTAGTCGGGGTCACCCGAGGAGTAAACTAACTCATCAGTGGGAATCGGGATCCAACTATCATCGCATGATAACGTGACGGAATCCGCTCACGTCATTACACTCCAGAAGGTATGCACATATCTGGCAAGTTTCAGTTCTTTTGAAACTCCCGATATGATTTTTACCCCATGCTCTTATGACCTTGACTTTGGCCAACAAATCATAAGTCACATGTCAAGTTCTACCCATCATTCTCCAGGTTAATTTGAGCCCACCCGTACAAGCCCTTGACTTTGGCCAACAAGTCTATACGACTGCCCCAAACCAACGCATCTATCTATGCTGCATATGAATACCCAACAGCTACCAAACACTGTGCCTTGACTTTGGCCAACAAACACAGCTTGAATACTATTGACCACCCATATGAAACGACGGAGGGCTACGAATGGTTTCTGGCGAAAACCTTTAACGTAATGAACATGATATCGTTGAAGGAACTGATAGCTTTAAAATATAGTGATGAAAACCTTTGCTAAAGAGGTCACTCCCGGCGAAGGGATCTCAGCTCTTTCCCCGTAGAATGAGGTGCAGGATATTCCAACTGAATACCACGATGCAAAGCAAAAGTAATCGGCTATAGTGAAGTTATTGCCCTGACGCAAACTTCTATCCAAGGGGTCACTCCCGGTGAAGGGATCTCGGCCCTTGCCTCGTCGACTGAGGAGCAGGATATTCCAACTGAATATCACGGTGCAAAACAAAAGTGAACGTCCTTGCAATAACAGCCTTTTGAAAAGTGTTCCAACAACATCAGATTAGGTTTGTTTTTAACTTGCATTGATCCGAATCAATGCAGTCCCATCAATTGATCACACCACAAAGAACGAAAATAATATGACGTACGTATATGCCATCCGCATTCGCCACTGGGTCCCGTCATTACCCGTTAGGTTAGCTAACTAACGACAGAGCGGGGACTGGACTAGCGCGGATGCAAAACATATACAACATCTACTAATATATATACCAATATTTTATATTTCGCTCAAGGCGTGATAAAATGCAACATCACAGAAATGTACAGCATCACAGAACAATACAGATATCTGGGATCCCCGGGTTTCATAGAGCCGCTGAAACCCGATGTCCCCTTGGTCGTGTGGATAGCCTATGCAATGAAAATCCTAGACCCATACGGGCGCGGCAAGTTACCCGCCAAAACCTGAAGCGAGGCAGCCCCCTTCAGCAACGTGAATGGACCACCCAGCACTTCACGGAATCCGGTAACTTGGGCACCCCTCCTGGGTCAACCTGTACCCCCTACGAGTGCGGCGAATAGCCCGCCAATTCTAGAGTAAAGCCCCCTCCGTCTCAATGCCATGAGATGCGGGCTTGTTGCCCTCTAGAACCCGGCTATCCGTGCACCCCTCCGCGGGGCAATCCTAGTACAGAAAGTAAAATATACATACAACGGGTACATCGACCGCAACCTGGCCGTGCCCCAAAATAATAATACAAACAGGCAGTGACGGCAGTCCACATGTCGGACGCTCGCCCCGCAATGTCAAATGTACACAATACAACAAAAACTGTACTAGCATTGCATCCAGGCTATCCCCCACGACCGATCCGCAACATCACAGCATAACACAGAATATCAACGTGAAAGTCACGTTCGCAAATCCGTCTAACCGGGCTATAGCAGTTAGACAGGATTTACCGATCAAGTGACATTCACGGTCGCAGATATAATGTAAATACTGTGAACTAATGTGTTTAAAATATCCGATCGATCAAATTTTACCAAGTGGGCCCCCAAGTACTACTGTAGCACATCAAGAAATCTGGGCCCAAAAATTAACATTCCAGAAAACCTATTTTCCACTCAGGAGCATTCTGTAGAATTTTGGGGGACTGAACAGTTCAAGTCGCGGCGGAACCGCGGCCCAAGCATAGGTTTGGCCGCGGTTCCGCGGTCGTTTAGACTGTTCACAAGACCAAATTTTCCCAGAACTCTTAGATTGTCCTACACATCATTCTGAAACAACCTGAAAAATTTTTGGACTTCCAAAAATTTTGACAGAAACTGATGTGAAGAAAAATACGGTTTTTGGAAAATTGTTCGATCAGAAATGTAAAACACATTAGACATAGCTAGACTATGTTAATGGCGAGGCTCTGATACTACTGTGAGTGCACGGCGGCGCCCCGGCCTCCATCCCGAGGCCAAATGCGGAAGCGATGGTTAACTTTAATTTTCTTGAACCGGCACCACCGCGCACTAACACCCGGATCGGGCCATTAACTAGTCCTAGCTAACTACAAGATGGGGAAGAGAGATATACCGAGCGATCCGTGTCCTCCGGTCTTCTCGCCGTCGTCCCGATCTCCCGCGGAATGTCCGGTCTCCACCTCCTCGCCGGAAGGGCACCACGTCGCCGGCTTCTTTTACGGGCTCCCACCTCTATATCGAGGCAACTCGGGCACGAAGTTGGCGAGCCGACGTGCCCAAGGTTTGCTGTAGAATGTGTGTAGAACCATGTCTCATTTTGGGGTTCATGGAGGTTGCCTTTTGGTGGAGGAAATGAACTAGTGGAATTTTTGATGAACTTGGGAATTTTGTGGCATCAAAAGAACAACAATTCCCACATCCAAAATTTTGGACAGCCCCATGAGGGGATGGCCGGCCACTTTGTGGTGAAGAGAGGAGAGAATGAGGGAGGGAGTGTATGGATGATAGAACCACAATAATAATGCAAGAGAGAAAAGGTCATCATATGAAGAAATGATCACAAAGAAACTCCAACACTCAAACTACCATCATCAACAACCATGATTGCTCACAATGTCACCAGCATATTCCGACCGAAATACAAATGCAATGAGACAAAATCTACACTGTACAATACTAGGATCCGGCTTAAACCAAAGCCGGCCAGTAATATCCGTTCGATCCTGATCCGTGCAATACCGCACGTATCTGATCGAACCCTGCCATATATCCATACGGCCTCTAGTACTAACTGTCCGATCCTGATCCGTGCAATACCGCACGTATCTGATCGGACCCTGCCATATCTCCATACGGCCTCTACAGCGTTTCGCCCGAAAACTTGAGCAACTGAATGTGGGGGACTCTAAAGACTCGTCAACACCTTGGTTGTGGATTTAACCACTAGCACGTCATAGGTATAAGCCAATACGTAATGGGCTACCAGGTATTGACTAAAAGGGACGTCGATGAGCGAACTCATCCTGACACCCTACTGAGCCTGTCAGTGACAATATCCGTATAGTCCGGTCCGTTCGTCTATGAGCATCGCATGGCGGGCCTAGGGGGTTGGTAAGAGTCAGACCCCCAAAAGCGGTACAAGTCGTGTCGGAGTGTAGCCCAGAACACCCTGAGATACTAATGGAATACCTACCAGTAAATCTCCTGCCTCGGCCGAGGGCTTCGTGTAATGGCTCTCCTAGACACAGCGCGACCTCACCCCCAATACCGGGAGAGACGAACCCCTGAAGATCCGCTCACTGCCTCCATGTGGCTAGGGACTGTACCCAAATAAAACCTGTTTGCACGTCTCCTTTGAGCGTGGTAGGGTAGTAATCAAAGTACAGTGGGAACTCACACGAGACAAATGACGATCCCCAGGTCGATGAACTAACCTGTACACATGTCACCAGGGAACTGCTATCTGACGTCAGGTATAAGACCAACTAGCATGTTCCCGGCGAGTCCTGTTCGGTGTACTCATAACCCAATGAGCACCTGTATACATCTTAGGTGAACCAACTGACACCAGTGGCTTGTGAGACCGGCCACCGCCCCTCGTCGGGGTCTCGACTGTATACACTAGTCTACTCTGGAGTATCGATGCCCTGTCTCGAAACTCCCACGACTAGGGACCTTTTAAGGATGTGCTTATAGACCCCAGCTCCCACTTATATGATCGCCCTCATACTGCTGGTGGTCAAGCAAGAATCCTAGGGGCTCTATCAACGTGTAATAGCGACATGTCAGGTCACCTAAAGCAGTACACGATGATAAAGGTAAACCAGATAGCATACTATTATCTTGAGCATGACTGTCCTACCGGGATAGGTCCTCCCTCAATCATTGCAATCACGTGCCTGTGATCCAATAATTGACTCTGAGGGCACTATCTCCAACAATACATACAGTCCGGTCCGTTCGTCTATGAGTATCGCATATCGGGCCTAGGGGGCTGGTAACGTCAGACCCCCAAAAGCAGTATAAGTCGTGTCGGAGAGAAGCCCTGAACACCCTGAGATACTACTGGAGTACCTACCAGTAAATCTCCTGCCTCGGCCGAGGGTTATGTGTAATGGCTCTCCTAGACACAGCGCGATCTCACCCCAATACCGGGAGAGACGAATCCCGTACCGATCCGCTCACTTGCCTCCATGTGGCTCGGGACTGTATCCAATTAAAACCTGTTTGCACGACTCCTTTGAGCCGTGGTAGGGTAGTAATCAAAGCACAGTGGGAACTCATACGAAACAAATGACGATCTTAGGTCGATGAACTAACCTGTACACATGTCACCAGGGAACTGCTATCTAACGCTAGGCATAATACCAACTAGCAGGTTCCCGGCGAGTCCTGTCCGGTGTACTCATAACCCAATGAGCACCTGTATACATCTTAGATGATCCAACTGACACCAATGGCTTATGAGACCGGCCGCCGCCCCTCGTCGGGGTCTCGACTGTATACACTAGTCTACTCCGGAGTATCGATGCCCTGTCTCGAAACTCCTACGACTAGGGACCACTTTTAAGGATGTGCTTATGGACTACCCAACTCTCACGTATATGATCGCCATCATACTGTTGGTAGTCAAGCAGGATCCTAAGGGCTCTATCAACGTGTAATAGTGATCATGTCACCTAAAGCTGTACACGACTGATAAAGGCAAACCAGATAGCATACTATCATCTCGAGTAAGATTGTTCTACCGGTATAGGTCCTCCCTCAATCATTGCAATCACGTACCTGCAATCCAGTAATTGACTTTGAGGGTACTACATCCAACAATCTCCCACTTGCACTTAAGGCTAATTATTGCGATGTCGCATACTAACAGCCCGTGTGATACCGAACACCCAACTCCTCTACTAAACAGTTTCACAAAGCCCGTTTATAAAAACTCTTGTGTTCGAGAAATAGCCTCAGTGAGTGGATCCGCCCTGATGTTTCTTTCTATGTCTCTTTTAATCTCAAGTTCGCGGAGAAAACCATCTCCCGAATTGAGTAATAACTGTCTTAGAATATGTCTGGATATCTGATGGGACCTAGTTCATAACTGAACTCCAAATCCAAACTTCTTAGACTGTATCGTCAACTGAACCCCTGCACCATGCTTCCCACAGTATCCTCTTGGACCATCTGTCCATAATACTGCTCCCTTCATCAGAGGGAAAACTATAACTCTGACAATCACTCTGTCATCCATGTCACCTTTGGAAGCCTGGAATGATAACCGTCTCCTGAAGGAGGCTGCCGTCATCAAATCCCTAGAACATTCACTTATGTTCTAAAACTGCTTCCGAATGTTTCTCCAGGATTGGATTAATATAAACGCATTGCATCTAGTGCAAAAACAACATCTGGTGTGGTACTTGACATCTCATGATTGACTCAATTGCCTAAGCAAGTGATATGCCAATCATGCATATCCCTCTCCCCTTTAGTCTGTAACACACCTTTAGAGAGGGTGACTCCATCACCTGCAGGTACACCACCATGCCAGGAGTCATCTATTCTAAATACCTTTAGAATATTGTCAAAGTACCCAGATTTGGAAACTACCCAAATCTAGATCTAAAACCATAGATCTAGTAACCAGAATGTCAGATATTATATCCATATCCTTTATGGAGAAACAACTGTGTGACAACCACAGTATAACCGATCGTAGTATAAGAATTTTACTTCCTACTCTGTGTATGTCATCCAAATACCAGGACATCATACCCTACTACCTTCTCAACAGATCCATCCCCTATTCTGATGAAGTCAAACCCATGACTGTCACATCAAAATTAGATGATCTATCTCTGCTATATTTGCTCTAGTCTATAAATAGACATAAGCTACTTGCCTACTATTCTTCCGCTGCTCCCACTGACCACAACAACCCACTGGCAGAATAATATATACGTGCACTTCTAAAGCTAGTTTAGAACGACGCTATACTTAACCTCCTGCCGGGTCTCATAGCCTGGAACAACAGTAGTGTCAAGTCTGGGTAAACAATAACCTTCCTGTCACCGTCCTTGAGGCTACCAAAGTACCTCTCGGGTGCCTGAGGTTACCCATCATATCTGCGGAGTGGCTAATGGAATGTCAAACCCGATTGAATCTATAGGTCCTATTAAATTTTCCGTAATCGTTTGCGGTTCTGGATTCTCTTCCAGTTCTACCATACTCCCACTACAGTTTTCTGAAAAAATCCATTTTACTAAAACTGTGGCGAGTCAAGAACAATATCTCCATTGATCTTCCAGATGGTAGAAAATCAACCCTTATCATAGCCTGGGTCAACCCACAAACTGCCATTACAGAAACGTGCCTTGAGTTATCCAGAGTCTGGTTTTAATCATAAGCCGGATAACTCCCCGTACCTTAACATTGTTAAGATATGAACCATTCTATATCCAATATAGACACTTTGGCACTGATTTAATTGGAACCTGATTGAAAACATGCAGCTGTCTCCAGTGCATATCAACTTAATGGAGAGAGGCTAATCAGTATTACTCAACTTAGGAATACATCCAATTATGAGTAACCTGAAAGAGAAACAAGTTTCTCAAAACCATTACTATCAACTGAATACTAATCACAAGTATCTATATCTTCGATCTCTTTGAAGAATCCCGATACTTGCGACATCTGGTTCTCTACTTTATTCTTATACCCACAACTTCTCAAAATTTTGACCTTGTATTTCTACGAAACACTTGTCTAAAAACTAGAGAAGTCACAAGTAAACAGAATATAGTACGAGGACCAACTCCTTTGTCCTGATGGACACTGGACAGCATACAATACTCTGTATGAGTCCCCTGAGTCGAATAACTCAAAACCTGTGCATCGTAGGTTGAAAACTATACTTATGGTTTAGAACTACTCCGTTGTTCAATACTCCTTACCAAATCGTCAACTGATATAGGTAAATGTCACGGACATAATTTCAAAAAGTTATATCTCACTTTATAAAAAGAAACATACAGATATATCAGTTTGAAATTGGTGCACAACAATGGATACTCAAAACCAAATACTTGCCTTCCGGCAAAAACCCAGGCGACTTCCTCAAATATCACCAATTACAACGAATTCTGATATAATGAGAATGATCACCTTATTCCCAATAACTTACTCCCACTCGTCATCTGTAAAACTATACAGATGTGAGAATCATACCTGGTAAATACATACCCTGGAGTAAGTATCTAATCGGGAAATCAGTTTTCCTTTTAACAATGGACAGTGAAACTGAAACATGAAAAATGTTTCGTAGGGGTATCCTGGTATTCCTAGTAATGCCTCTTCCATAATCCAATTCATGACTGTAACCGTATATTTCTTTGCCATCTCTCCAAATCCCTTTATTTGTCTTTATTCATTACCTTATGTACACCCCTTTAGGCTAAGTGGTTTTCTTCCTTTCCTACCGTTCGGCATCAGCCTATGGTTTGGAAGAAGACTATCCAGTAAGCATAATTGGTGTACTCTCCTAATCCTAGGAGTACTCGTAACCTGAGAGAAGATGATGATAAAAGACAACTGAATAATACCTTATTCTATTTCTCCCGAACTGGAGAAAAAAGAAAAGGTGAAGTAGGAGTGGCGATGAAGTACGCGGTTTGGTCGTGAATGATATCAGTCGCAATTTACTTTACCCTCTTTCTAATCCCTTTATTTTTTCTTTACTTATTACCTTTTGTACACCCTACTTAGGCTGATTGGTTTTCTTCTTTTCCTACCTTTCGGCACCTGCCTATGGTTTGGAAGAAGACTATCCAATAAGCGTAATAGGTGTATTCTCCTAAACTAAGGAGCCCTCGCAATCTGAGAGAAGGTGATAATAAAAAACAACTGAATAAACCAATTCAATTTCTCCTGAACCTGAATCCATCCTCGAAGAAGTCCCTTCAAGTTCGTATATAACTATACGATGGATTTATCCAATGGAAGTGGATGTTCGTAGTAATACGAGGTGTTCTGGAGAAATGCAAAGGGTAAAAGAAGGAGCGGCAATGACTTATGCAACTCAGACAATCCATAAGCCAGTGATTTAAGAAAGTTCGGTCAACTTGTTCACTGAATCATAGTCTAGGGTTGGTCAATGGTCGCTGCCAAAGAGAGAGAGAAAAGAAACACTCTGCGTGCACTCTAACCTAGATCAGAATTGTTATCACTTTATCCAATCAGAAAACCTCCCACTGTACTGTCAAATTCTCCTCCAAACCTGAAAGAAGAATCAATCGGGATCACCCGAAGAGTAAACCAACTCATCAGTGGGAATCGGGATCCAACTCTCATCGCATAATAGCGTGAAGGTATCCACTCATGTTATCACACTCCAGAAGGTATGCGCATGCCTGGCAAGTTTCAGTTTCTTTAGAAACTCCCGATATGATTTTTACCCCATGCTCTTATGACCTTGACTAAGGGCCAACAAATCATAAGTTACATGTCAAGTTCATCCCGTCATTATCTTGTTAATTTGAACCCACCCGTATATACTCTTGACTAAGGGCCAACAAAGTAATATGACTGTCCCAAACCAACGCATCTATCTATGCAACATGTGAACACCCCAGCAGCTACCAATCACTATGTCTTGACTAAGGGCCAAACAAACATAGCTTGAATACTACTGACCATTCATATGAAATGACGGAGGGCTACGGCTGGTTTTTGGCGAAAAAACCTTTAACGTAACGAACTTGATATCGCTGAAAGAACCTAATAGCTTTTTAGAAAATATAGTGGCGAAAACCTTCGCTAAAGAGGTCACTCCCGGTGAAGGGATCTCGGCTCTTTCCTCGTGGAATGAGGTGTAGGATATTCCAACTGAATACCGCAATGCAAAGCAATATGTAATCGACTATAGTGAAGTTATTACCCTGATGCAAATTTCTGCCCAAGGGGTCACTCCCGGTGAAGGGATCTCGGCCCTTGCCTCGTCGAATGAGGTGCAGGATATTCCAACTGAATACCACTGTGCAAAAAAAAAGAAAACGTCCTTGTAATAACACTTTTTAAAACTGTTCCAACAACGTCCAAACAGGTTTGTTTATGCTTTGCATTGATCAGAATCAACGCAGTCCTATCAATTAATCTCACCAGAAAAGAACGAAAATAAAATGTACGTATATGCCATCCGCATTCGCCACTGGGTTCCGTCATCACCCGTTAGGTTACTTAACTAACGACAGAGCGGGGACTGGACTAGCGCGGGTGTAAAACATATACAACATCTACTAGTATATATACCAATATACAATAATCGCTCCAGGCGTGATAATATGCAACATTACAGAAAAGTAATAAGCATCACAGAACAATACATATAATCTGGGATCCCCGGGTTTCACAGAGCCGCTGCTGAAACCCGACATTCCCCTGGTCGTGTGGATAGCCTGTGCAATGAAACCTAAACCCCTACGGGTGCGGCAAGTTACCTGCCAAAACCTGAAGCGAGGCAGCCCCCTACAGCAAAGTGAATGGACCACCCTGCACTTCACGGAATCCGGTAACTTGAGCACCCCTCCTTGGGTCAACCTGTACCCCCTACGAGTGCGGCGAATAGTCTGCCAATTCTAGAGTGAGGCCCCTCTGCCTCTCAAAACCATGAGATGCGGACCCGTTGCCTTCCAGAACCCGGCTATCCGTGCACTCCGTCGCGGGGTAAACCTAGTAAGAAATGAAAAATATGTACAACGGGTACATCGACCTCAGCCCGGTCGTGTCCCAAAAGAATATTATACAAATAGGCAGTGACGGCAGTCCACATGTTGGACGCTCGCCCCGCAATATCAAATGTACAAATAAATCCAAACTGCACTACCATTGCACACAGCTATCCACCACGAAAAATCCGCAACATCACAGCACAACACAGAACATCAACGCGAATGTCACGTTCGCAAACCCGTCTAAAAGAACTATAGCAATTAAACGCGATTTACCGCTCGAATGACATTCACGGTCGGAGATATAATGTAAGTACTGTAAACTAACAAGTTTAAAATTCCGATCGACAAAACTTCCCGAAGTGGGCCCCACGTACAACTGCAGTACACAAACAAAATCTGGGCCCAAACAAAATATTCCAGAAACCAAAATTCCCTATGCAAGGGCCACAGAAGAAATATGGTGCACTGTAGCCACAAACTGGCGGCGGAACCGCGACTAAACCATGGTTTGTGCGGCGGTTCCGCGGCAGTACAGTGGAAACAGTGGACCAAATTTCTTCAGTATTCTTAAAAAAGCCTGCTCGACTTTCTGAGATGCTCAAAATAATTTTTAGACGACAAAACAAAATCGACAAAAACTTTAACATTGAAATCGAGGTTTTGGAAATTTCGTTCGATCGATGTTTTAAACACGTTAGAACAAGTTAGTAAAGGTTAATGGCGTGACTCTGATACCATGTAAGTCTACAGTAGCGCCCCGGCCGTCATTCTGACGCTAAACGCGGAACAAAAACATTTATAACTGGCGCTATCGCATACTATAACCCGAATCTTACCATTAACGCTAAACTAACAAACTGTAAAGAGGTAGAAAGGCTATACCGATCGATCCGACTCCTTCGGTCTTTAGCCATCATCCCACGCTCCTCGCGGCAACTCCGATCTCCTGTCTCCTTATCGAGGTGGCACTACGTCAACGGATCTTTAAACGGGCTCCCGCCTCTATACCGAGGCAACTCGGTCATCAAGTCTGCGAAAAGAGATGACCAAGATGAAGTAGAGAATGAGTAGAATACTTTGTCTCAAACACCCTAGGGTTCTCATCACATGAGAGGGTTAGGGTGAAGGTTTAAGAAGATGCTTAGAGATGGAAATTGTGAACTCAAGAAACACTAGTGAGCCAAAAGAAAACTAAGCTCATAAACTTGAGTTATCTTTTCTTCTCACCCTCTTTTCTTTTGTGAATAGATATGAGAGGTGGTATTTATCAAAAAAACCAAAAAGAAAATATCTTATGAAAATATCTCCTCAAATATCCAAACCCAAAACAAAACTCATTAATTCTTAATGACTCACTAAATGACTCATTACATGAGTCATTAGTGAACATTCTGTAAGTCCACGTTGCCCACCCTGGTGCTTGCGGGGAGACGGAAAATGGAATAAAAATCGGATTTTTATCATGCTAGGCAACATGGACTAGAAAAAGGAGGATCTTTGTTAAACAAAAACTAACTAAAAGCTAACTAGATTTAGCTATAGGGTAGAAAGGTTATACCTTAGGCTTTATGTCCTTCTCTCCTTGCTCCTTGGAGTGGTAGAAAGGGATCACCTTGTCGCCTTCTCTAGTCGAAGAAGGATCCACCCGAGAGCCTCAACCTTTGGCTTCAACTTCAAGCTAGAAGTAACTAAGGTGCTAGAAGTGCTAATCTTAGAACCCTAGATGAGAGTAGAGATTATCTAGAAGAGGTTTTCTCAAGCTCAAGTGTTTCTCAACACATGAGAGGGGAGAGCTTGAGAGAGAGGAAGAGGAGGAGAGAGAATGAATAAGATAGAATGAGAGAATAATGAAGCATTCTCACATATATGTGTGAATTATTGTAAATTGATAATTAGTGAGATAATTGTCATTGCTTAATCAAGACATGACCATTATCATTTCATATTTAATGCTAATTGCAAGGATCAAAGAGCATCTTTTATATGGAATGATGATGGTCAAAGTGTCAACCTAGGTCAACAAGTCAAGAGTGGTCAAATAGTCATCGACCCTAACCATGCACAATTATATATAACTAATATCAATTAACCATAATACACACATAAGCATTAGGGTTAGCAAAATGACAATGGTCATTAACCCTAATCAAAGTCCTCTCCCTCTGTCTCAATCAACTGTGCATACGCACCCGTATTCGTTATCCGAGGAACACGAATACAAAGAGATAAAAGCAATCCCAAATCATATACTAGGATCTGGCTTAAACCAAAGCCGGCTAGTATAAGCTGTCCGGACAGAAAACGTGCACAAGTGCGTGGATGTGAACGAACCCTGTCGCAAAACCATGCGACCTCTACTCATTTTGCCTAAAGGCGAATAGCTCTCTGTGTGGGACTCTAAAGACTCGACATTACGCTGGCAGTGGGTTTAACCACAGACCGCAAGCGACACTAGCTGTACGTAACGGTCCCCAGGTAGATGCCGATAAGAAGACTGACGAGGTGAACCCATCTGAACTCCTACTGAGCCTGTATGTGACTGTCTCCGTCCAGTCCGGTCTGTTCGTCTGATACATCGCATGGCGGGCCTAGGGGGCGGTGAACGTCAGTCCCCTAAAAGCGGTACAAGTCGTTTCGGAGTGTAGCCCAGAACACCCTGAGATAACACTGGAAACCTATCAGTATATCTCGCTTGCCCTGGCCAGGGACTACTCATGTAATGGCTCTCCTAGACACAGCGCGATGTCAACCCACAATACCGGGAGAGACGAATCCTGTCTAACCGTCACTGCCTCCAAGTGCTTCGGGACTGCACCCAACTACTACCTGTTTGCACGACTCCTTTGAGCCGTGGTAGGGTAGTAATCTAAGTACAGTGGGAACACACTCGAGGCGAAGTGACAGTGTCAAGTCGGCGGACTAAGCTGTACTCATGTCACCTGGGAACTGATAACTGACGATAGGTATAATACCAACCAACAGTTCCCGACGAGTCCAGTCCAGTATACTCGTAACCTAATGAGCACCCGCATACTATCTCAAGTACGACGTACTGACGGCTGTGGGACAGACCGTCTCCCCCGCTGGGATGAGAAGCGCATACGCTAGTCTACTCCGGAGTATCGATGCCCTGTCTCGATAGTCCTACGACTAGGGACCTGTATAAGGACGTGCTTATGGATTACCCAGCCCCCACGAGTATGACTGCCATCACAACGCTGGTAATCAAGAAAAAATCCTAAGGGCTCTACTAATATGTATATAAGCGATATGCTAAAAGAAACACATGCACATATTGAAGTAGAGACAAACCAAGTAGCATACTACCATTTTGAGCAAGACTGTCAATACAACTGTGAATGTCCCTAGCTTCCATTATGTAATATACAAGCTAGTATGATACAGTAATGGCCTCTAGGGCATATACACTAACAATCTCCCACTTGCACTAAGGCCATGTACTGGCGTATCGAAGACCTATCATCTCGATCAGCCGCTCGAACTGAGTCTGGGGTAGGGCCTTCGTGAGTGGATCTGCAGTGTTATTCTCCGTATTTACTCTCTTCACCTCGATCTCTCGGCGATTTACGATCTCCCTGATCAGGTGGAACCGCCTCAAAATGTTCCTGGACTTCTGATGGGACCTGGGTTCCTTCGCTAAAGCTATAGCTCCGTTGTTGTCGCAATAAAGCGGTATTGGATCAACAATGGTAGGAACCACCTGATGCTCCGTGAGGAACTTCTTCATCCAGACAGCTTCCTTTGCGGCATCGCAAGCAGCTATGTACTCCGCTTTCATAGTTGAGTCAGCAACGGTCTCCTGCTTGGAACTCTTCCAGCAAACCGCCCCTCCATTGAGGGTAAAGACATAACCCGACATGGACTTGGAGTCATCCTTGTCACTCTGGAAGCTGGAGTCAACAAAGGCCTCGAGCTGGAGGTCTTTTCCGCCATACACCAAGAACATCTCCTTAGTCCTTATCAGGTACCTGAGAATGTTCTTTACCGCTATCCAGTGTTTCTACCCTGGGTTTGACTGATACCGGCTTACAACGCTCAATGCGTATGCTACATCTGGTCTGGTACATAACATCGCATACATTATAGAGCCTACCGCCGAAGCGTAGGGTATAATAGACATGCGATCCCTTTCCAAATCAGTCTTGGGAGACATCTCTTTGGAGAGGGTGATCCCGTGACAAGACGGTAAATTTCCGCGCTTGGAATCTTCCATACTAAATCTTTTCAGTATGGTGTCAATGTACCTTGACCGTGAAAGTCCCAGTATCCTCTTAGATCTATCACGATAGATCTGGATCCCCAGAATGTAGTTGGCATCGCCTAGGTCCTTCATGGAGAACCTCTGCGACAAGAATCCCTTGACTGACTGTAGCATAGGAATATCATTTCCTATTAGGAGAATGTCATCCACGTACAAGACGAGGAATACGATAGTTCTCCCTACAATTTTACTGTAAATACATGGTTCATCTGGGTTTTTGATAAAGTCGAATTCTTTGACAGTATCATCAAAGCAGATGTTCCAACTCCGCGATGCCTGCTTAAGTCCATATATGGACTTTAGCAACTTGCACACTTTACCGCTGCTCCCACTCTGAATGAATCCTTCTGGCTGATCCATATAGACACACTCTTCCAAATTTCCATTTAGGAAAGCCGTCTTTACGTCCATCTGCCAGATTTCATAATCGTGGAAGGCAGCAATGGCAAGAAGGATCCGAATGGATTTCACCATAGCCACTGGAGAAAAGGTCTCGTCATAGTCTAAACCAGGTCTTTTACGAAAACCCTTTGCAACAAGTCTAGCTTTATAGGTCTCAACCTGCCCATCTACACCAATCTTCTTTCTGAAAATCCATTTGCAGCCTACGGGTTTTACCCCTTCTGGAGCAAAGTCCAAAGTCCAAACTTTGTTGGTGTACATGGACTCCATCTCGGCCCGTATTGCATCCAGCCATTTTACCAAGTGGCCGCTCTGAATGGCTTGTTGGAAGCTGGTAGGCTCACCATAATCCCTAGTGCAATCCTCTCTATCCCCGTCTATGAGAAAGCCGTAGTATCTCTCGGGCGGATGAGACTGCCTACTACTCCTACGGAGTGGCACTGGGATGTCCGGTTCTCTTGAAACTTCTGGTTCCTTCAAGCTTTAAGTAATAGTTTGTGGTTCTGGAATTTCTTCCAGTTCTATTGCGCTCCCACTTATCTGATTTTCTAAAAATTCAGTTTCCAAGAAGTGGGCATGCTGAGAAACAAAAACCTTTTGTTCCTCTGCGGAATAGAAAAGATACCCCCTGGAGTTTTTTGGGTATCCCACAAACTTACACAGTACTGAGCGTGCCTCGAGCTTGTCCGCATGCTGCTTTTCTACAAAAGCTGGACATCCCCATGTCTTAAGGTACTTGAGATAGGGTTTCTTCCTACTCCACATCTGATATGGGGTGGTAGGCACAGTCTTGGTTAGAGCCTTGTTCAAGAGATATGCAGCTGTTTCTAGCGCATAACCCCAGAAAGATCGCGGCAACTCAGCCTTACTCATCATGGAACGAACTATATCCAATAGGGTTCGATTCCGCCTTTCCGATACACCGTTGTGTTGTGGTGTGTATGGAGGAGTAAGCTGAGAGAGAATTCCATTCTCTTTTAAGTAGCCCAGAAACTCGGCACTCAAGTATTCACCACCTCGATCAGATCTCAGTGTCTTAATACTTTTTCATGTTTGTTTTTCAACTTCATTCTTGTATTCTTGAAATTTCTCAAAGGCCTTGGATTTATGCTTCATCAAGAAGACATGCCCATACTTAGAGAAATCATCTGTGAAAGTAATGAAGTATGAATAACCACTTCGCGCATGTGTAGACATTGGACCACACACATCACTGTGTATGAGTCCCAAGAGCTCGCTTGCTCTTTCTCCGTGTCCAGTGAACGGAGTCTTTGTCATCTTTCCCATGAGACAAGACTCACAAGTGGCATAAGACTGATACTCGAACGGATTCAAGTATCCCTCTTTATGTAACTTTGTTAACCGTGTTTCATTAATGTGACCCAGTCTACAATGCCATAAGAAAGCCTGATTTGTTTCCGGAGACATTCTTTTAAGTGTGTTCTGGACACTGAAGATCTGAGCTTGATTCAATACGTATATTCCGTTTTGTAATGTACCTGACCCAATCAGAACTTGATTTAGGTGGATGTTTACTACATCGCTTACAAAAGTAAAATCATATCCTTCCTTAGAAAGTAAGGATACAAATATGATATTACAAGTCGCACCTGGTACATAAAAAACAGTCACGCAGAATCAATATCTGCCCAGTTGTCAGTCCTAGATGATATTCCCCTACGGATTCAGCATACATGCTCATTCCGTTAGCAACCCTGAGAGTCATATCACCTTTCCTGATAACCCTACGGTTTCTCAGAGCCTGTAACGAATTACAGATATGAGATCCTGATCCGGTATCTAATACCCAGGAAGTAGGGTTAACTGACATACAGTTCTCAATTACAAACACACCCGAAGCCGAAGCCACAACATGCTTCGAATTCTGGCTACTGGCTTTGCAAGCCCTGCAATCCTTCTGCCCATGTTCATTCCTGTAACAATAGGAACGTCCCTCTTCCACTATATCCACTCCCGAAACTTCTGCCCTTCCCTTTCTTTCTACTTCCCTGGTTTCCTTCAGGGTAGTAGGTAGAGACTGTTGAACTAAGTCAGCATCTGACCCGTTCTTCAACGTGGTCTTCAGGTCCGTGAGCTCAAAAGAGCTGGTCTCTGTAAGGACGTTTCCCCTTACAGATGACCCAATAGCCAACCTCGCTGGAAGCAATTCGTTCGAGGTCTCATATCTTGTGATACGAGATTGCTCTCCATATAAATCCTTGTTATAGAGGAAGATAGAAACTGAGACCATCTTCTCGTGCTGCCTCTGGTATGTACCATCAACTGAGGCTAACACGAGTCACTTGGCTTTCGCAAAGTCTTTTTCCGATGTCCTATGGATATGAATATCCGTGACAGGGTGTCACGACCCGCAGGGTACGGAACGTGACTGGCACTTAAGTTTACGAAACGTCTCAAGATGTCCGTAAAATAAGTAAGCCAAAGCCCAGAAAACCAAAACCAAATAAGCGAAAGAGTGAAGAGAACCCAATCAATTGAAAACGAGTTTATCAAATAAGTCATATAAAAACCTTTAAAAAAAAACAATATCATTTTTTCTGAAAATTTCGGCAGAGCCTCCTTTGTAAATACTGGCCCCCAAAATGGGTACAACAAGAATATATATGAATCCAACAAATAAGGCATCCCCAAGCGGGAGCTAGCTCTTCGCCACAAGGCGGTCACAAATCCCACGCAATATAAAGCAACAACATGCGAAATAATCATAAGGAAGCATGAGAAAAACAGCATGTCGACTCAAGTGAGCTCGACCCCAAAATACAGCATAAAAAGTCCACAAATCTCACAGTCTCATCTCTAGATCAATATACAACAATACTGGTAGATACAGTAGATGGAGTGCACTAGATACAAAGAATATACAAGGTGGTACAAAAATAATAATATAACCCACCTAAGAGTAAAACCTCGAGTCCAGGCAGAGGAGGCAAAGGAGGCAAAAGAAGAAAGTGCGCCCGCAGCTACTGTACTGACGGAGCGGACCTGCAAAAGGCTGTGGCACAACGGGGGTGAGTTGCCAACTCGTGAGTAATAAATAACATCTACAAAGGCTATCGTATGCATGCACACAAGCATCCTAGCATCGAAAATACAGGTATGACTGGATGCACTAGCAGGTGTGTATACAACATCAGTGTACTAGCAGGTGTATGTATGCAACATGAATATCTGAGGTCTCAATAGGCATATATAAGAAATATTTTATCTCTTTTTGTTTTTGAAACTCTTTTAAAATGCCAGCATAATACTCATAGAATCGACAACAATTTGTGTCCAGCAACGACACCTAAAAACTGTCTCAAATCTCATAAATCTATGTCATAGTGTCTCTGGCCTCAGCCATCCGGCTGACCCATCTCAATATCAATATCTCAGCCTCTCGCGGCCCCGGTCGGTATCCTCTGGATATCCGCCGTACCCAATGAAGTCACCGGTAGGTAATCCGTCCCCTGCCAGGCTCATCGTCAGCAACACGAGCTTCTTGCCCCGGGGTACCTTACCGGGCCCACCATGTACCCGAGACGGTTCATCCAACTCCTCGAAACGGGTCTCGAAAACCACAGCAAACTCATGGTGGACGACACTTACATCACTAGAAAACCGCAATTTATATATTTTAAAAATATAATAAGTTTAGAAATTTTGCGACTTTCCCCCGAAATCCAGAAATATCATAAAATCTCAAGAAATCCTCATAAGCGCATATGTCAATGATAATGAATGCATATGGTATCAATAATCAAGTTGCGATGTGTGATTAATAGATAAGGCATGAACAAATAATATGATGAGTACATGCACATGAATAGCAATCCTACGATTTCATTTTAAGGAATTAAAGGCAATAGCACAAGTTTAAGTGTCAATTATAGTAAAAGGTTTCAATTTAAAGGTTATCTAGTGTGGTGATATGGCAATTACCAGGGTGTGTGTGTAAGCATGAATAGTGCTCGTGCTGCATATAAGAACCCTGGCAATGATGCAGGTGTCCTATAGAATGGGTTCGTATATGTATGTCAATATAAGGCATGAATGTAGCAAATAATCATACAAGTATTACACCCCTAATTACTAATATTACTAAGAATCTTTTTAAGCTACTAAAACTATCGGGCGACTTGCGCCATCCAACGATAGTCCCCCGTAGATGTTACATCTACTCACCGGAATCCCTAGCTAGTCATGTCCAATCACCGCTTTCCCCTTTCGTGCCGCGTCTGACGTCTCCGCGACCGAACCTGGAATTACATCAATACCAAACATAAGGTTACATATCAAGAACGACGCAATTCCCTAACGAAGATACCAACGTTCACAAGCTAGGTACAACGTGCACAGGTGCGCGGAACGCACGCGAAAATCGGAAAACTAACTAGAATTGTCGATTTGGTCGCCCGGAAAAACTAAAACCCGAACACTCAAAAATCCGCACTCACACATCCTAAAATTCATAGGATACGCTAAAAATGTCATCAAGACATCGCAAATAATTCATCACAATATTTTATAACACAACTAGTAAGCTAGAATTTGCAATTTGGTGCAAACATCAACAATTAGCGACAAAGTTAACACAATCCAACACAACAATCCAAACTAACCCACTAGATAGCCACTACACTAATTTTAAAACATTAACTATGCTTCAAAACATATTTTCCACAACCAACCCTTCTCTTGATTTTTGGTAATTAGCAAAACAAGGAAAATATCACACAAGATTAACTTGGATTAGCATAACATCAAGCCACTTAAGCAAAGTAACCTTATAGATTGGTTAAGTAAACAACTAGATAGCTAATTAGCTTTAATTAACTAAATAATGGTTTCTAAAAACCCTAGTTTAACTCTAACCATAAACCTTTAAAAACTAGATTAGAAACTAACACTAAATTAACACTAGATTTTTGGCCCAATTAGCAAGTTAACCACTTAGATTAAGCTAACAAAATAACTAAGTAACAAAATAGCTTAATTATTCTCTTAATGGTGTTCTAAACCCTAAATTAATTTCAAACCACAAACTTTAAAAAAAACTAGTATGCAAATAGCACTAAAATTAACACTAAAACAATTTTCAAAGTTCTAATTAGCACACTTTAAACTACAATTTAACCAAAGATTGAAATTATACCTCACAAGCCCAAACCCTATGTTGCTAAAGCCTCCCAAGATGCCATCTTTCTAAAATTTGAACCAATTTGGGTTTGAGAAGAGAGGGAATAAGGTTTTGTGTTGAAATAGTGAAGGATTTGTTGATTTTTATTGAATTTTGATGCAATTTTTTTTGAAGAAAATGAGAGAAAAGAGAAGGAAAATAATGGAATGGGGGGGGGAGCTGGTCTCGGCCAGATGAGGGAGAGGGGAGTAGTGTGGGGTGTATGGAAAAAGTCATGGTCAAACCCCCTCAAAGTCAATACACCATACCTCCAAATACTATATTTTAAAACCTACACAAAACACCTCCTTTCTTCACATGAAAAAAAAGCAAAGTGAGGCAAGGAATTTCTGGACCTGATGATGGTGGGGCTGGCCTAAAGGGAGTGGGGGTGAGTGTGAGTGGATACAAAAAGGTTTTATGCAAAAAGACCCCCCACAAGTCCAAAATTGCAAGTTTTAGCTTAAAATTCAATAAATTTCGTTTTCCATAATAAAAATTAGTTAAAACATGAAATAAAATACTAAAATTTTATGTTACAACTGGATTTTAATTAACATGATTTTAAAGCTTAAATTTAGCCCATTTAAATTTGTATTTATCGCTAATTTAATGTATTTTCTTACCGGCTTAAAATAATATTAAAAATTGAAAAAATTAGGGAAAAATTTTAAACGACCAGAATTTTATAATTAACTCATTGGCTACTAAAAACTAGCAATTACCTATCCAAATTAGGTATAATTAGTCCTAAACTGCAAAATAACAAAAAGGACGGTTTTCAGAAAAATACCGAATTTTCACCGATTTTCAGGAAAACACCAAAACGACTTTTCAAGGCATTACAATCTTCCCCCTTAAAGAAATTCGGTCCCCGAATTTAAAAATAACTACGCGTACCTTCAAAGAGATGGGGATATTTCTTCCTCATCTCGCCCTCGGTCTCCCAGGTAACCTCCTCGCTGCTCGGGCTACGCCAAAGGACCTTGACGGTTGGTATAGCTTTCGATCTCAACTTCTTCACCTGCCGATCCAGGATGGCCACCGGCTGCTCTGCAAAGGAAAGGTCGCGCTCCAGCTGGACTGTCGGGTGCTGAATCGCATGCGAAGGGTCGTGAAGGTACTTGCGGAGCATCGAAACATGGAAGACGGGGTGAGCATCGGGAAAGCTGGGTGGAAGGGCCAAACGATATGCAACAGCGCCGACACGCTCGAGGATCTCGAAGGGACCTACGAATCTAGGGCTAAGCTTCCCCTTTCGCCCGAAACGCATTACGCCCTTCATCGGAGAGACTCTCAGAAAAACATGGTCGCCAAGTGCGAACTCTAATCTGCGACGGCGCCTGTCTGCATACGATTTCTGCCTGCTCTGAGCCGCTCTCATCCGGTCTCGGATCAACTGCATCTTCGCTGTCGTCTCCTCAACAAGCTGCGGCCCCAAAATACTGCTCTCGCTGAGCTCTGTCCAACAGACGGGCGATCTGCACCTCCTCCCATACAATGCCTCGAAAGGTGCCATCTGAATAGTATCCTGGAAGCTGTTGTTGTAGGAGAACTCCACTAGAGGTTAATGACAATCCCAGCTACCGCCGAAGTCTAAAACGCACGCTCTGAGCATGTCCTCGAGAGTCTGAATGGTCCGCTCTGACTGTCCGTCGGTCTGCGGATGAAACGCTGTGCTGAAGCTCAAACGAGTGCCCAAAGCCTCCTGAAGTCTCTGCCAAAGTCGGCTGGTGAACTGGGTGCCTCGATCTGACACGATACTAGTCGGTACGCCATGCAACCGCACGATCTCGTCGATGTAAAGCTGGGCATACTGAGTGAAGCTGAAAGTCGTCTTCACTGGCAGGAAGTGAGCCGCTTTCGTCAATCGATCTACGATCACCCAGATGGAGTCATACCCTCGACTGGTCCTGGGTAGACCCACAACGAAATCCATCGAAATCTGCTCCCATTTCCACTCCGGAATGGGTAACGGCTGTAGCTCTCCTGCGGGCCTCTGGTGCTCGGCCTTGACTTGCTGACAAGTCAGGCATCTCGATACAAACTCCGCAATGTCCCTCTTCATCCCGTCCCACCAGTAGGTCTCTCTCATATCATGGTACATCTTGGTGGAACCGGGGTGGACACTATACACTGATCGGTGTGCCTCCTCAAGAATGTCGTGCCGTAATCCATCAGCATCTGGTACGCACAGTCTAGATCCATAGCGCAAAATCCCCTGATCGTCAATCACGAACTCGGAAAATCTGCCCTGTCCCATCTGTGCCATGATCTCTGAGCAACGGTCGTCACTGCGCTGTGCCTCATATATACGGTCAAGCAACTGTGGGCGTGCACGAACATGCGCGAGCTGTCCCCCTGTATGAGTGAACTCGAACTCAACTCGGCTGTCGCATAACATCTGCCAATCTGCTGACGACTGCCTCTGCACTGTGCGCAAAAAGGATAGACTACCCCTGGGCCTCCTACTCAACGCATCCGCCACCACATTCGCCTTGCCTGGGTGATATAAGATCTCGCAGTCGTAGTCTTTCACCAACTCCATCCAACGACGCCGTCTGAGGTTCAGGTCTCGCTGCTGGAATATGTATTTTAAGCTCTTGTGGTCTGTGAATATTTGGCACGACTCGCCATATAGGTAATGTCGCCAAATCTTCAATGCAAAGACCACTGCAGCCATCTCCAAATCATGAGTGGGGTAGTTCTGTTCATGCTTCTTCAACTGCCGAGAAGCATATGCGATCACCCGGCCATGCTGCATCAACACGCATCCTAACCCCACTCGCGAAGCATCACAGTAGACCACAAATCCGCCTGATCCCGAAGGCAAAGATAATACCGGCGCCGTAGTCAAACAAGTCCGTAGCTGCTGAAAACTGCGCTCGCACTCCTCTGTCCAAATGAAAGGAACTCCCTTCTGGGTCAAACCGGTCAAAGGTGCAGCTATACGGGAGAAGTCCTGAACAAAACGCCCGTAGTAGCCTTCCAGGCCTAAAAAACTACGGATCTCAGTAACCGATGTAGGTCGGGGCCACTGCTGAACAGCCTCAATCTTCTTCGGGTCCACACATATGCCGTCTCTCGTAACCACGTGACCCAAGAATCCGACGCTGTCCAGCTAGAATGCACACTTGGAGAACTTTGCGAACAGCTGGTGCTCCCTCAGAGTCTGTAACGTAATCCGCAAGTGCTGCTCGTGCTCCTCTCTGCTCCGGGAGTACACCAAGATATCGTCGATAAACACGATGATGAACAAGTCAAGATACGGCCTGAATGTATGGTTCATCAAATCCATGAATGCTGCTGGGGCGTTGGTGAGTCCGAACGACATCACCAAAAACTCGTAGTGGCCGTAGCGCGTGCGGAAAGCTGTCCTCGGTATATCCTCCTGTCGAACTCGCAGCTGATGGTATCCTGATCGCAAGTCGATCCTCGAAAAATACCCCGCACCCTGAAGCTAGTTGAACAAATCATCAATGCGTGGCAACGGATATCTGTTCCGAACGGTAACTTTGTTCAGCTGGCGGTAGTCGATGCATAAGCGCAAACTTCCATCCTTCTTCTTGACAAATAGGACCGGAGCACCCCACGGAGAAACACTAGGTCGAATAAGCCCCTTATCTAACAATTCCTGCAACTGATCCTTCAGCTCTTGAAGCTCTGCCGGGGCCATCCGATAAGGCGGTATAGAAATAGGTCCCGAGCCGGGAATCAAATCAATGCAGAACTCAACATCGCGCTCAGGCGGTAGCCCAGGTAGCTCATCAGGGAACTCACAAACAACCGGGACCCGGTCCAACAGAACCTCTGCAGCTCGAGTATCACAAATATACGCTAAGAATCCCTGACATCCCTTCCGCAAGAGCTGACCAGTGCGAAGAGACGAAATCAAGCTGGGAAGGGTGACGCTGCGGTCTCCCTGAATAACAAGGACTGGCTCTCCCGGAAAGCTAAATATGACTGCCTTCTCACGGCAGTCCACCGAAGCATAACAAGTGGCTAGCCAATCCATGCCCAGAAACACATCAAAGTCCAACATATCGAGGAGAATCAAATCAACCGATGAATCCCTCTCCCCGATACGAACGGAACACAAACGAAATACAAAACGAGCGACAAACGCCTCGCCTACCAGAGTAACAACAACAAGCGGATGATCTAACGACGACGACTCACGGCCCAACATCGGTGCAAAGTGTGTAGATACGTACGAATGTGTGGAACCTGGGTCAAATAATACCCGTGCGTCGAAAGAACAAACTGGCAGGGTACCTGTCACAACGGCATTGGATGCCTGCGCATCCTGCGGTGTCAAAGCAAATACTCGGGCCTGTACTCCACCGATAGCGGGATGACCTCGACCTCGGCCTCTGCCTCCTCGTCCTCTCTGAACAGGACCGCCGCGTCCACGGCCTCTGGGTGCACCTAACTGGCGTGGAGCATCACCGGTGGTAGGAAGTAGGGCTCTCTGAGGAGGGGGTGGTGATGGTGGTAGGGTCACATGCGGAATTGTCGCTGCTCCCTGTCGTCTCGCCGGACAGTCTCTGACAAGATGGTGCGGACTCTCGCACCCAAAACACCCTGGCGACGGCTGCTGTCCCTGGGGATATGAACCATACAACTGTCCCCGTCCAAATCCTCTGCCAGGCCTATCTCTCGGAAAAAATCTGGCGCGCTGCCTCTGAGACGGTACATCGGTGCGAATTCTCTTCGGCCCAGAAACGGCCGAAATCTGTGATATGCGTGCCTCCATCCGTAATGCCGTATCTATAGCAGCTGAATAAGTGTCGTAGTGCTGGGCGCCAATGGCAAGATATAGCTGGGCATCAAGTCCCTGTACGAACCTCTTCACCATCTTCTCTTCGGTATCCACCAAATACGGAGCATATCGGGATAACTGTGTAAACTGGATGTCATACTCAGACACCGTCATCCCAGGTGTCTTGACTAAGGCCTCGAAGCTACAAGCTCTGGCGTCACGAACGCTCTCTGAGAGGAAACGAGCTAGAAAGACCGCTGTAAACTCGGCCCACGTCATAGGCGGTAGACCTGCAGCTCGACCTCTCAAGACTAACTCCCACCATGTCTGCGCGAGACCCTCTAGTCGGAAACTCGCAAGCTCTACCCATCGATCATCCGAACATCTCAGCGAACGACAGATCCTGGCTAAACTGTCAAGGAACGTCTGTGGGTCCTCCGCTGCCTCGATGCCGGTGAATACTGGAGGTCTCAGCCTCATGAAATCCTGTAGTGAAATCGGGATGGTCACGGCGGTAGTAGTAGGAGCAGGTATCATAGCAGTCTGGGATGTGGTAGGTGCGTCATCCGGCCTCGGTGTACGACTGGCTACAACTAGGGATCCTACCATCTGACGTAGCTCCTGCATGCCCCCCATCATCTGTCGCAACTCCTCCATACCAGTCTCGAGCCTATCCATACGGCCTGGGGAAGGTGGATCGGTCTGTCCCTGTGGCGTAGGCATACCCCCCTGCTCAGTCCTAGTCTCGGACGAGCCAGCTCGAATCTCGTCTCGGGCAGCAGCCCTCTGTGCCCTCGTAGCCTTCGGCGGCATAGTGGCTGTTACAGGAAAACGGATAGTAAGAACAGTGCAATAGGATCATAGGATACACGGAATTGAAGAAGGAATTTTCAAGCAAGTATATCCTAAAGTCACTTAGGCGGAGTACCGTATCGCAAGTATGCCGCGGACATACACACGCTACGTTACCCTACTTAAGTCACTTACTCCATCTACCAAGGGTCATCCTACACTCAAAAAGGTAAAACCTGGCTCTGATACCAACTTTGTCACGACCCACAGGGTACGGAACGTGACTGGTAATTAAGTTTACGAAACGTCTCAAGACGTCCGTAAAATAAGTAAGCCAAAGCCTAGAAAACCAAAACCAAATAAGCAAAAGAGTGAAGAGAACCCAATCAATTAAAAACGAGTTTATCAAATAAGTCATATAAAAATCTTTAAAAAAAACAATATCAATTTTTCCGAAAATTTCGGCAGAGTCTCCTTTGTAAATACTGGCCCCCAAAATGGGTACAACAAGAATATATATGAATACAACAAATAAGGTATCCCCAAGCGGGAGCTAGCTCTTCGCCACAAGGCGGTCACAAATCCCACGCAATATAAAGCAACAACATACGAAATAATCATAAGCAAGCATGAGAAAAACAGCATGTCGACTCAAGTGAGCTCGACCCCAAAATACAGCATAAAAAGTCCACAAATCTCACAGTCTCATCTCTAGGTCAATATACAACAATACTGGTAGATACAGTAGATAGAGTACACTAGATACAAAGAATATACAAGGTGGTACAAAAATAATAATATAACCCACCTAAGAGTAAAACCTCGAGTCCAGGCAAAGGAGGCAAAAGAAGCAAGTGCGCCCGCCGCTACTGTACTGACGGAGCGGACCTGCAAAAGGCTGTGGCACAACGGGGGTGAGTTGCCAACTCGTGAGTAATAAATAACATCTACAAAGGCTATCATATGCATGCACACAAGCATCCTAGCATCTAAAATACAGGTATGACTGGATGCACTAGCAGGTGTGTATACAACATCAGTGTACTAGCAGGTGTATGTATGCAACATGAATATCTGAGGTCTCAATAGGCATATATAAGAAACATTTTATCTCTTTTTGTTTTTGAAACTCTTTTAAAATGCCAGCATAATACTCATAGAATCGACAACAATCTGTGTCCAGCAACGACACCTAAAAACTGTCTCAAATCTCATAAATCCATGTCATAGTGTCTCTGGCCTCAGCCATCCGGCTGACCCATCTCAATATCAATATCTCAGCCTCTCGCGGCCCCGGTCGGTATCCTCTGGATATCCGCCGTACCCAATGAAGTCACCGGTAGGTAATCCGTCCCCTGCCAGGCTCATCGTCAGCAACACGAGCTTCTTGCCTCGGGGTACCTTACCGGGCCCACCATGTACCTGAGACGGTTCATCCAACTCCTCGAAACGGGTCTCGAAAACCACAGCAAACTCATGGTGGACGACACTTACATCACTAGAAAACCGCAATTTACATATTTTAAAAATATAATAAGTTTAGAAATTTTGCGGCTTTCCCCCGAAATCCAGAAATATCATAAAATCTCAAGAAATCCTCATAAGCGCATATGTCAATGATAATGAATGCATATGGTATCAATAATCAAGTTGCGATGTGTGATTAATAGATAAGGCATGAACAAATAATATGATGAAGTACATGCACATGAATAGCAATCCTACGATTTCATTTTAAGGAATTAAAGGCAATAGCACAAGTTTAAGTGTCAATTATAGTAAAAGGTTTCAATTTAAAGGTTATCTAGTGTGGTGGCATGGCAATTACCAGGGTGTGTGTGTAAGCATGAATAGTGCTCGTGCTGCATATAAAAACCCTGGCAATGGAGCAGGTGTCCTATAGAATGGGTTCGTATATGTATGTCAATATAAGGCATGAATGTAGCAAATAATCATACAAGTATTACACCCCTAATTACTAATATTACTAAGAATCTTTTTAAGCTACTAAAAGTATCGGGCGACTTGCGGCATCCAACGATAGTCCCCCGTAGATGTTACATCTACTCACCGGAATCCCTAGCTAGTCATGTCCAATCACCGCTTTCCCCTTTCGTGCCGCGTCTGACGTCTCCGCGATCGAACCTGGAATTACATCAATACCAAACATAAGGTTACATATCAAGAACGACGCAATTCCCTAACGAAGATACCAACGTTCACAAGCTAGATACAACGTGCACAGGTGCGCGGAACGCACGCGAAAATCGGAAAACTAACTAGAATCGTCGATTTGGTCGCCCGGAAAAACTAAAACCCGAACACTCAAAAATCCGCACTCACACATCCTAAAAGTCATAGGATACGCTAAAAATGTCATCAAGACATCGCAAATAATTCATCACAATATTTTATAACACAACTAGTAAGCTAGAATTTGCAATTTGGTGCAAACATCGACAATTAGCGACAAAGTTAACACAATCCAACACAACAATCCAAACTAACCCACTAGATAGCCACTACACTAATTTTAAACCATTAACTATGTTTCAAAACATATTTTTCACAACCAACCCTTTTCTTGATTTTTGGTAATTAGCAAAACAAGGAAAATATCACACAAGATTAACTTGGATTAGTATAACATCAAGCCACTTAAGCAAAGTAACCTTATAGATTGGTTAAGTAAACAACTAGATAGCTAATTAGCTTTAATTAACTAAATAATGGTTTCTAAAAACCCTAGTTTAACTTTAACCATAAACCTTTAAAAACTAGATTAGAAACTAACACTAAATTAACACTAGATTTTTGGCCCAATTAGCAAGTTAACCACTTAGATTAAGCTAACAAAATAACTAAGTAACAAAATAGCTTAATTATTCTCTTAATGGTGTTCTAAACCCTAAATTAATTTCAAACCACAAACTTTAAAAAAAACTAGTATGCAAATAGCACTAAAATTAACACTAAAACAATTTTCAAAGTTCTAATTAGCACACTTTAAACTACAATTTAACCAAAGATTGAAATTATACCTCACAAGCCCAAACCCTATGTTGCTAAAGCCTCCCAAGATGCCATCTTTCCAAGATTTGAACCAATTTGGGTTTGAGAAGAGAGGGAATAAGGTTTTGTGTTGAAATAGTGAAGGATTTGTTGATTTTTATTGAATTTTGATGCAATTTTTTTTGAGGAAAATGAGAGAAAAGAGAAGGAAAATAATGGAATGGGGGGGAGCTGGTCTCGGCCAGATGAGGGAGAGGGGAGTGGTGTGGGGTGTATGGAAAAAGTCATGGTCAAACCCCCTCAAAGTCAATACACCATACCTCCAAATACTATATTTTAAAACCTACACAAAACACCTCCTTTCTTCACATGAAAAAAAAGCAAAGTGAGGCAAGGAATTTCTGGACCTGATGATGGTGGGGCCGGCCTAGAGGGAGTGGGGGTGAGTGTGTGTGGATACAAAAAGGTTTTATGCAAAAAGACCCCACAAGTCCAAAATTGCAAGTTTTAGCTTAAAATTCAATAAATTTCGTTTTCCATAATAAAAATTAGTTAAAACATGAAATAAAATACTAAAATTTTATGTTACAACTAGATTTTAATTAACATGATTTTAAAGCTTAAATTTAGCCCATTTAAATTTGTATTTATCGCTAATTTAATGTATTTTCTTACCGGCTTAAAATAATATTAAAAATTGAAAAAATTAGGGAAAAATTTTAAACGACCAGAATTTCATAATTAACTCATTGTTTACTAAAAACTAGCAATTACCTATCCAAATTAGGTATAATTAGTCCTAAACTGCAAAATAACAAAAAGGTCGGTTTTCGGAAAAATACCGAATTTTCACCGATTTTCAGGAAAACACCAAAACGACTTTTCAAGGCGTTACACAGGGGAAGATGGACCTGAGACGGCAGGGGTTGGATTAGTTATGGGCTGTCCCAGCTTGTCATGGGCAATGGACATCTGGACAGACCTTTGCCAGTCATAACAGTCAGATTCAGTCATTTTATTATCTAGATGTAACCTAGGTGCGGTCATTGGGTCGCTGCAATTAAGAGAGAGAGAAGAAAACACTTAGCATGATGCTCTTGCAAGTTTAGATTGGTTTTTAATTTATCTAAACAGGATGGCTCCCACTGTCTCTCGAATCCCTCCTCAAACCATAAAGGAAGAATTAGTCAGGATCAATCTCACCGTACAATACTTGCTTAACCGTTCAGCCAGGCCAGTGTCGGTACTTCGAGGGAGGTTTTCCAACGCTTTCGCGAAGTTCCTTAATTAAGTAACCTCTTTTCCCTGTGGGCGTAGCCCCGCTAAAACCTTTCTAGACACCTGCTTGGTTTATAGCATTGATCGTTAAGCGAGAAAGTTCCCGAGGAGTAGCATATACTCACAGTAGGATCGGGATCCAAATATCATCGCGTGATAAAACCGAAGGAATCCTTCCAGAATCATCACACTCCAAATGGTATGCAGCGCTAGCAAGTTTCAGTACTTATGAAACTCCCGATGTGGATTTTTGCCCCATGCTCTTATGACCTTGACGAAGGTCAACAAATCATAAGTCACATGTCAAGTTCTACCCGTCATTGTCTAGGTTAATTTGAACCCACCCGTACATATCCTTGACGAAGGTCAACAAGGTAATACGACTGTCCTAAACCAACGCATCTATCTATACTATATATGAACACCCAATAGCTACCAATCACTATGCTTTGACGAAGGTCAACAAACATAGCTTGAATACTATTGAATGTCCATACGAAATGACGGAGGGCTACGAATGGTTTTGGCGAAACCGTGAACGTAGTGAACTTGATATAATCGATGGAACCAGATAGCTTTTAAAAGGAGTGGTTCAAGCTCCGCGTTTAAAAGTTTGGTTTTGAAAAGAACCGAGTGGTTTTCAAAGTGTTCCAATTGAATTTTACTTGGTTTATTTTCTTGCATTAGTTCTTTTAATGCGTCCCATCATTTAATCCTACTATTGCAGAAAACAACCAAAATATGACGTACGCTTATGCCATTCGCATTCGCCACGGGGCCCCGTCATCACCCGTTAGGTTACTTAACTAACGACAGAGCGGGGGCTGGGCTAGCGCGGCTGTAAAACATAAGCAACGCCTAAATAGTTATAGTATATAGATATATAGCAATGATAGACATTACAGATCACAGATGAATACATTGGATATACTAGGAATCCGCAATCCGTTCGAGCCTGCAACGAAAAGCGGATTACACGGTCACGGTGAATAGCCAATACCCCACCCAAGACCCCTACGGGTGCGGCAAACTACCCGCCAAGTACCCGAAGCGAAGCAACCTCCCTCAACACCGTGAGTAGGCCACTCGGCACTTCGAGATACCCGGTAGTTTGTGCACCCCCTCCATGGGTCTATCCTAGGAGCAAAAATAGTAAAAAGAATTATACAATGATGACTACAACCCCGACCCGGTTGTGCGGCCAAACAAATAATAATACATCAATTTACATATTACATGAATGAAAGAAAAAGAAACACTCATCTCACATCCACCCCGGCTATTCACCCGCGATAATCCAGCGCATTCATATACACATACCATCAACAAACACAGATCACAGATATGTATAACCCCCACTAATCGACGTATAGCGATTAGCAGACGTTCAATACATATAAACATCACAGATATAGCCCTTTAGTCAAAGTGTAGTGAAGTTCGATCAAAAATACAGATTTATAGGCCCCAATAAACAAATTTCTTTTCTGGAAAACTTGGGCACAAATAAACAATCTTAAAAATCCCAAAACCATGTCAGAAGAACACTGCACCAAACTCGATCCAGAACCGAGTCAACTCGGCCGCGGTTGCGCGGCAATAGCTTGCTATTGCTGCGGAACCGTGGCTCTTTGAACGATTCACTGGACCGGGTTTGGTAAGTTTCTTACAAAAACCTTGAGATGATTTTTGACGTATGATATTTTATTTTTAGAGCAGAAAAAATTTCAACAGAAAGTCAGGGTTTTCATGTTTTGGTTTTGCGATTTTTCCGATCAAACTTCCATACACTTTACTATCTAGCTAGTTTATGCTTAGTTAGGCTCTGATACCACTGTAAGTCCATGTTGCCCACCCCGGTGCTTGCGGGAAGGCGGAAAACGGAATAAAAATTGGATTTTTATCATGCTAGGCAACATGGACTAGACAAAGGAGGATCTTTGCTAAACAAAAACTAACTAAATGCTAACTAGATTTAGCTATAGGGTAGAAAGGTTATACCTTGGGCTTTATGTCCTTCTCTTCTTGCTCCTTGGAGTGGTAGAAAGGGATCACCTTGTCGCCTTCTCTAGTCGAAGAAGGATCCACCCGAGAGCCTCAACCTTTGGCTTCAACTTCAAGCTAGAAGTAACTAAGGTGCTAGAAGTGCTAATCCTAGAACCCTAGATGAGAGTAGAGATTATCTAGAAGAGGTTTTCTCAAGCTCAAGTGTTTCTCAACACATGAGAGGGGAGAGCTTGAGAGAGAGAGGAAGAGGAGGAGAGAGAATGAATATGATAGAATGAGAGAATAATGAAGCATTCTCATATATATGTGTGAATTATTGTAAATTGATAATTAGTGAGATAATTGTCATGGCTTAATCAAGACATGACCATTATCATTTCATATTTAATGCTAATTGCAAGGATCAAAGAGCATCTTTTATATGGAATGATGATGGTCAAAGTGTCAACCGAGGTCAACAAGTCAAGAGTGGTCAAATAGTCATCAACCCTAACCATGCACAATTATATATAACTAATATCAATTAACCATAATACACACATAAGCATTAGGGTTAGCAAAATGACAATGGTCATTAACCCTAATCAAAGTCCTCTCCCTCTGTCTCAATCAACTGTGCATACGTATCCGTATTCGTGATCCGATGAACACGAATACAAAAAGATAAAACCAATCCCAAATCATATACTAGGATCTGGCTTAAACCAAAGCCCGCTAGTATAAGCTGTCCGGACAGCAAACGTGCACAAGTGCGCGGATGTGAACGAACCCTGTCGCAAAACCATGCGACCTCTACTCATTTTGCCTAAAGGAGAATAGCTCTCTGTGTGGGACTCTAAAGACTCGACACTACGCTGGTAGTGGGTTTAACCACAGACCACAAGCGGCACTAGCTGTACATAACGGTCCCCAGGTAGATGCCGATAAGAAGACTGAAGAGGTGAACCCATCTGAACTCCTACTGAGCCTGTATGCGACAGTCTCCGTACAGTCCGGTCTGTTCGTCTGATACATCGCATGGCGGGCCTAGGGGGCGGTGAACGTCAGTCCCCTAATAGCGGTACAAGTCGTGTCGGAGTGTAGCCCAGAACACCCTGAGATAACACTGGAAACCTACCAGTATATCTCGCTTGCCCTGGCCAGGGACTACTCGTGTAATGGCTCTTCTAGACACAGCGCGATGTCAACCCCCAATACCGGGAGAGACAAATCCTGTCTAACCGTCACTGCCTCCAAGTGCTTCGGGACTGCACCCAACTACTACCTGTTTGCACGACTCCTTTGAGCCGTGGTAGGGTAGTATTCTAAGTACAGTGGGAACACACTCGAGGCGAAGTGACAGTGTCAAGTCGGCGGAATAAGCTGTACTCATGTCACCTGGGAACTGATAACTGACGATAGGTATAATACCAACCAACAGTTCCCGACGAGTCCTGTCCAGTGTACTCGTAACCTAACGAGCACCCGCATACTATCTCAAGTATGACGTACTGACGGCTGTGGGACAGACCGTCTCCCCCGCTGGGATGAGAAGCGCATACGCTAGTCTACTCCGGAGTATCGATGCCCTGTCTCGATAGTCCTATGACTAGGGACCTGTATAAGGACGTGCTTATGGATTACCCAGCCCCCACGAGTATGACTGCCATCACAACGCTGGTAATCAAGAAAAAATCCTAAGGGCTCTACTAATATGTATATAAGCGATATGCTAAAAGAAACAAATGCACATATTGAAGTAGAGACAAACCAAGTAGCATACTACCATTTTGAGCAAGACTGTCAATACAACTGTGAATATCCCAAGCTTCCATTAAGTAATATACAAGCTAGTATGATACAGTAATGGCCTCTAGGGCATATACACTAACACATTCTAGAATTGATGAGTCACAACCATGAGTCACAATTTCCATTAATCATTTAAACCAAAATGATTAATCTAAAAGAAAATGCATCTTCTAAAATATTCTCGTAACGGATTACGAAAATACCCCTCACTAGTATATACATACTTGTATCCGTATTTCGACCGAATACGAATATGAGAGACTAAAATATTCTGACTCAATATAATACTTGGATCCGGCTTAAATCAAAACCCACCAGTATTATCTGTCCGAAATATGACACGTGCACTAGTGCACGTGCAATTTCGAACCCTGCCATAAAACCATACGGCCTCTACAACGTTTCGCCCGAACTTGGGAAACTATATGTGGGGGACTCTAAAGACTCGTCGGTACCCTGGCAGTGGGTTTAACTAAAAACATATCAGCGGCACCAGCTGTGCGTAACGGCTGCCCATGTACTGACCGAAAGGGAAGCCGATGAGCGAACTCATTCTGGAACCCTACTGAGCCTATCAGTGACAATATACATACAGTCCGGTCCGTTCATCTATGAGTATCGTATATCGGGCCAAGGGGGCTGGTAACGTCAGACCCCCAAAAGCGGTATAAGTCGTGTGAGAGAGAAGCCCTGAACACCCTGAGATACTACTGGAGTACCTACCAGTAAATCTCCTGCCTCGGCCGAGGGCTATGTGTGATGGCTCTCCTAGACACAGCGTGATCTCACCCGCAATACCGGGAGAGACGAATCCCCTGCCGATCCGCTCACTTGCCTCCATGTGGCTCGGGACTGTACCCAACTAAAACCTGTTTGCATGACTCCTTTGAGCCGTGGTAGGGTAGTAATCAAAGCACAGTGGGAACTTACACGAGACAAATGACGATCTCAGGTCGATGAAATAACCTGTACACATGTCACCAGAGAACTGCTATCTGACGCTAGGCATAATACCAACTAGCAGGTTCCCGGCGAGTCCTGTCCGGTGTACTCATAACCCAATGAGCACCTGTATACATCTTAGGTGATTCAACTGACACCAATGGCTTGTGAGACCGTCCACCGCCCCTCGTTGGGGTCTCGACTGTATACAATAGTCTACTCCGGAGTATCGATGCCCTGTCTCGAAACTCCTACGACTAGGGACCACTTTTAAAGATGTGCTTATGGACTACCCAACTCTCACGTATATGATCGCCATCATACTGTTGGTAGTCAAGCAGGATCCTAAGGGCTCTATCAACGTGTAATAGTGATCATGTCACCTAAAACTGTACACGACTGATAAAGGCAAACCAGATAGCATACTATCATCTCGAGTAAGACTGTCTTACCGGTATAGGTCCTCCCTCAATCATTGCAATCATGTACCTGCGATCCAAAAATTGACTTTGAGGGCACTACATCCAACAATACATTGATTCTGAACGAATGTTATTAGATACCGAACCTGATATACAACATCATATCAGTCTCTTTATTTATTAAAGAAGGATATAATTTTGAATTATTGGATAATGTTTTTGAACATTTCTTATATCAAGAGTTGATCGATTCAGGCACGTTATCTAAAAGAATATACATTCTAAATCAAACCGCAGTTCTTAACGTACAAAACACATATAAGAGGAAGAGTTCAGAAATGAACGAATCTTTCTTGAGGTATTGTAGACTAGGTGATATCTGTAAGGTTTGCCTAGCACCCTATGAAGAGTTTTGAAGCATCACATGTCTCAAAGTATGTATTTTTAAGGTGCTAAACAAACACGCAAAGGAATCGATCCTAGAAAATTAGGGTTACAAAACTTTAAGCTAATAAAAATTAGGGTTTGAAGGCTACAACCTTTGTAGCTCCCCTTTTGCTTGACTCCTTAGCCTCTAGGGTGTTGGAAGAAGGTCAACTTGTAGTCCTCTTTCGTCCACGACGATCCACCCGGAGTTTCCCGTCCAAGGTTGCAACTTTGGAAAAACAAAGAGAACACTCTAATCAAGTTGGCTAAACTTGAGTAGAATGATGTTGTGGCTTAGGATCTCACTTCAAAAACCTTTCTTTAATTGTGTTTAACTCACTAGAAAAACCTAGAGAGGAAATGTTGAAGGAGGATGAAGATGGTGGCTATTTTTAACAAGAGGTGATGAAAAATAACCCTTAGTTAAAAAGAAAATGAAATATATATCACTATATATATTTATTTCCTTCTTGCATTCAACCATGATTAAATGATGGAGAGTTAATTTAACTTGGGTTTTAAATGATAAAGAGAAGGATAACCCTAGGTTAGTGGTAGTTGAGCTTGGTTAGGTTAGAAGAAGAATGTAGAAGCTAGAATGATTATTCTTTTCTTTTCATTTTGTTTTAAAACCAAAATTAAATAATAATCCATAATTTAATCCATGGTGTGAGTCTTATATTGCCACCATTTCCATATGCTAACAACCATGATGGATGGGTGTATGTATGCACATCCACATGTGCATGAAACTAGAATGAAAGAAAGAAACACATGCATGCATGCATACATCCATCAAACCCTAGAAAGGTTTCAAGTGAGAAAACTAATGGTTAGATGATAAATCAACACTTAACTTATCAATCCGGTCATATCTCATATGACCCCACCAAAAGCAGGCCACCCGATCAATGTTCGGTATCATATACGCACATTTTAATCGGGTGCATGCGCATATCGTATACGCGCACCACAACGTTTCGCCTGGACTGGGTAACTCCTTTGTGGGACTCTAAGACTCGTCAATACGCCGGCAGAGGGTAATGATCATATCAAGTCCCCCAAGCCGCAAGCGGTCAGCTAAACGTAACGGCTACCCGGGTATTGAGCGATCAGAAGACAACAAGCGAACCTGCTACAACTCCCGTCGAGCCAACCGGCAACACTACCGTACAGTCCGGTCTCTTCGTCAGATATGCCGCATATCGAGCCTAGGGATGGTAACGTCGACCCTAATAACTCAATAAGTCGTGCCGGTGAATGGTCTATAACAGATCGAGAAACTACTGATAACACTTATCAGCAATTCTCAGCAGCCCTGGCCAGGGACTTACTGATATAACCAGTCGGGCACAGTACAGCATCAACTCCCAATACCGGGAAAGACGAAACCCCTCCTATCGCTCATTGCCTTCGTGTGTCTCGGGACTGTACCCAACGGCCACCTGTTTGCACGACTCATTAGAGCCGTGGTAGGGTGGCAATCAAAATATAGTGGGAGAACACACAAGACTCCATGACGATCTCGGGTTTACAGACTAACCTGTACCAGTGTCACCTGAGAACTGCTATCCGACGATAGATATAATTCCATATAGGAGTTCTCGGTGAGTCCGTCCAGTGTACCCAGTCAGCACTGAGCACCCGTATATGATCTTGATTTCAAACATCGACGAATGTGGGAACATCCATCGCCCATCATATGGGTCTAGTATCATATACGCTAGTCTACTCTGGTATATCAATGCCCCATCTCGATATACCTACGACTAGGGACTTTCCAGGATATGCTTATAGACTACAGATGTCCCACTAGTATGATCTCCATCATAATCAGAGCAGTCAAGCCAATATCCTCAGGGCTTTATCAGCATGTATGAGTGAATAATAAGCACGGTCAAATCAACATGTCAGATAAAGAAGAACCAGATAGCATACTATCATGTCGAGCAAGAATGCAAACTGAATATATATACATGTATAGATACATCCACTATCACATAATGGCCTCTAGGGCATACATATATCCAACAATCTCCCACTTGCACTAAGGCCAGTTATTGGCGTATCTCATACCCAACATCTCAAAAAGTCGCTCATGCTGCGGCTGAGGGAGGGCCTTAGTGAATGGATCCGCGGTGTTATTCTTTGTGTCTACCCTCCTAATCTCGATCTCGCGGCGATCTACAATCTCCCGGATCAAATGAAAACGCCTCAGGATGTGTCTGGACCGCTGATGGGATCTGGGCTCCTTGGCTAATGCCATAGCCCCATTATTGTCACAATACAAATGAATTGGATCAATAATGGTTGGAACTACTCCTAGCTCCGAGACGAACTTCTTCACCCAGACGGCTTCCTTGGCGGCATCATTTGCAGCAATGTACTCAGCTTCCATCGTAGAGTCTGCAACGGTATCTTGTTTGGAACTCTTCCAACTCACCGCCCCTCCATAGAGGGTAAATACAAACCCAGAGATAGATTTGCTGTCGTCCTTATCGCTCTGGAAGCTCGAATCGGTAAAGGCCTCCATTTGGAGATCTCCATTACCATACACTAAGAAAAATTCTTTAGTCCTTCGCAAGTACTTAAGAATGTTCTTCACTGCTGTCCAGTGATTCTCCCTTGGGTTGGATTGATACCTGCTTACAACACTAAGTGCGTAAGCTACATCTGGGCGTGTACATAACATCGCATACATTATAGATCCTACTGCCGAAGCATAGGGTATAATACTCATGCGAGCTCTCTCTTCATCGGTCTTTGGACAAGAATCCTTGGAGAGAGTGACCCCATGGCAAGCGGGTAAGGCACCCCGCTTGGAGTCTTCCATACTAAACCTTTTTAGGATGGTGTCAATGTACCTGGTTTGGGACAATCCCAATAACCTTTTGGATCTATCCTTATAGATCCTTATGCCTAGAATGTATGTGGCATCACCCAGGTCCTTCATGGAGAACCTCAGTGATAAGAAAGATTTGACCGACTGTAGCATAGGAATATCATTTCCTATCAGAAGAATGTCATCTACGTACAATACGAGGAATGTGACAGCTCTTCCTACAGCCTTCTTATAAACACAAGGTTCATCTGGATTTTTGATGAAATCAAACTCTTTGATGACATCATCGAAACAGATGTTCCAACTCCGTGATGTCTGCTTTAACCCATATATGGATTTAAGCAATTTACATGCTTTCCCGCTGCTCCCACTGTCAATGAAGCCCTCTGGCTGATCCATATAAACGCATTCTTCCAAATTTCCATTTAGAAATGCGGTTTTAACGTCCATCTGCCAGATTTCATAGTCGTAGTGAGCAGCAATAGCAAGTAGGATTCGAATGGATTTAAGCATGGCTACGGGAGAAAAAGTCTCGTCATAGTCCAAACCTGGTCTTTGACGAAAACCCTTCGCCACAAGTCTTGCCTTATAGGTCTCCACCTGCCCATCTACACCAATCTTTCTTTTAAAGATCCATTTGCACTCTACAGGTTTTACCCCAGGGGGTACAACGTCCAAAGTCCACACTTTGTTGGTGTACATAGACTCCATTTCAGATCTCATGGCATCCAGCCACTTCACAGAGTCTTTACTCGTGATAGCTTGCTGAAAACTGGTAGGATCATCATCATCCATGATGCAATCTTCTCCGTTACCATCAATGAGGAAACCGTAGTACCTCTCCGGTGGGCGAGAAGTCCTACCAGACCTACGGAGTGGCCGAGGTTCTTCAGTTTCTGCTGCAACAGCTGGTTCAACCAAATCGTCATTTGTAGTTTGTGTCTCTAGAACCTCTTCTAGATCTACCACCTTGCCATCATCTTTATCTGTGAAATACTCTTTTTCTAAGAATGTGGCATACTGAGAAACGAACACTTTTTGTTCCTCTTTGTGGTAGAATAGATATCCATAAGAATTCTTTGGATATCCTACAAAGTTACACATGACTGACCGTGTCTCGAGTTTGTCCGGATTCTGCTTTTTGACATAGGCCGGGCAACCCCAAATCTTAATTCTCTTAAGAGATGGTCTCTTCCCATGCCATATCTCATATGGTGTGGTGGACACGGTTTTGGTTGGAACCCTGTTTAGCAGAAATGCTGCAGTCTCCAATGCATGCCCCCAAAACGAGACGGGTAACTCAGCGTCACTCATCATGGACCGGACCATATCTAATAGGGTCCTATTCCTTCGTTCTGACACACCGTTGTGCTGTGGTGTGTAAGGAGGAGTGAGCTGAGAGAGAATCCCATTCTCTTTTAAGAAGTTTACAAATTCTGTACTGAGATACTCACCACCTCGATCTGATCGAAGCATCTTGATACTCAAGCCGGTTTGTTTTTCTACTTCTTGTTTATATTCAATGAATTTCTCGAAAGCTTCGGACTTGTGTTTTAATAAAAATATATGACCGAATCTTGAGAAATCGTCAGTGAATGTAATGAAGTATGAAAAACCGCCTCTAGCCTGTGTAGACATAGGCCCACATACATCACTATGTATGAGGCCCAGGAGATGAGTAGCTCTTTCTCCGTGTCCGGTAAACGGAGTTTTGGTCATTTTACCCTTGATACAAGACTGGCAAGTCACATAAGATTTATATTCAAAAGAATTTAAATATCCATCTTTGTGTAACTTGTTTAATCTTGTTTCGTTAATATGACCAAGTCTACAGTGCCAAAGAAAAGCTTCATTTAATTCTGAAAGTTTTCTTTTATTAGTGTGTTGTATACTGAAAACTGTGTGTTGATTTAGGACATATATTCCGTTGTTAAGCGTACCATACCCAACCAACATTTGATTCAGGTTAATGTTCATAACATTGTTCTGCAATACAAAATTATACCCTTCATTGTCCAACAAAGAAACGGATATTATATTACATAGCATACTTGGTACAAAATAACATGGATTTAAAACCAAAATACATCCAGATGGCAACCCTAAGTAATACTGTCCCACTGCGACTGTATGTACATTGGAACCATTTCCAACGCGGAGAGTATAGTCACCTGTCCTCAAAACCTTGCTATTTCTCAGCCCCTGCATAGAATTGCAAATGTGAGAACCTGAACCGGTATCCAATACCCAGGAAGTAGAGTTTATAGAAAAACAGTTTTCAGTCACAAACGCACCTGAAGCAGAAGCATCATCATGCTTCTTCTTGAGACTTAAGTACTCCGTGCAATTGCGCTTCCAATGTCCTATCTTGTAACAGTGAAAACATTCGCCCTTCTCCGAGTCTCCAGCCTTGGACTTTCCATTTCCCTTCACCTTTTTAACTCCGCCCTTAGGATTAGTGGGTTTCTTCTTTTTCTTTCCCTTGGCCTTGGCTTTCGGGCGAGAAGAGGAAGACTGTCCAATAGTCATAACGGGAGTTTTTGCTAACTTCATAGTGCTCTCTGCACTCCTTAACATATTAAGGAGTTCAGGGAGGTCCTTCTCCATGCCATGCATGTTGAAGTTCACTATGAACTGAGCAAAGGTGGAGGGGAGGGACTGCAGAATAATATCTATATATTGTTCATTGTCCATCGTCCATCCAAGGTCCTCAAGCTCTTCTATAAGAGATATCATCTTCAGAACATGGTCTCCTACTGGTGTGCCAGGGGCCATTTGCATCTGAAACTATTTCTTTGATGCTTCGTATCGTAATACGCCGGATTGCTCCCCATACAACTCCTTTGTATGGAGCAATATGCCGTGAATGTCCATGTCCTCGTGTTGCTTTTGATGTGTGTTATCCATCGATGCAAGCGCGAGGCATGTGGCCGTGGCACAGTCAGCGTCCCATGTCTTGCGGACTTCAATGTCCGCAACTGAGGATTTTGGACCAGGGACGGGCGGGGCTGAAGCCGTGAGGACATATGATACTTTATCATAAGTCAAGGCGATTTTCAGATTCCTCAGCCAGCCTTTATAGTTGGTCCCATTCAGTTTGTTTTTATCTAGTAAAAGCTTGAGTCCAGTCATGGGTATCTGCCATTAAGAGAGAGAAAAGAATACCCTCAGCGAAAGCTCTTGCATAGATCAGATTGGTTATTATCTTGTCTAATCGATGTTTCCCACTGCTTTTATCGAGTCTTTCTTTCAAACCTTAAAAAGAAAAACTAGCCAGGATTAATTACGGTCTACAACTTCGCTAACCGTTCAGCCAGGCCAGTGTCGGTACTTGAGGGAGGTTCCCCGTGCTTTCGCACGGACCTAATTAGAGTAAACCTCGTTTTCCCAGAGGCGGAGCCCCGTTAACACCTTTCTAGACACCTAATGAGTTAGCTAATTGTAAACTGCAAAACTCTTCTAGGAGCAACTATTGCCCACAGTGGGATCGGGATCCAACCATCACATGGAAGGTATGCAATCTCATTGCAAATTTCAACTATTGAAATTCCCGATGTGGTTTTTACCCCTGGCACTTATGACCTTAACTAAGGTCAACAAATCATAAGTACCAATCAAGTTCTACCCGTCATTTCTTGATTAATTAGACCCACTCATATGACCCTTAACTAAGGTCAACAAAGTCATTAGAATGTCCTAATTAATCTGCATCATATGCAATGTAGGAAGACATCACTTAGCTACCGTACACTACGCCTTAACTATAGTCAACAAACGTAGCACGAATACTAAGTACTCTACTTCCTAAATTGAAGGAGGGTTGCGGATGATTTTTAAGAAAATCTTTAACGCTTTGAACTTGATATCGTTGTAGAATCAAATGGTTTCCAAAAGGAGTGGCTTAAGCTCCGCAGTTTTGAAATATAGCTTTTTCATAAATAGCCGAGTAGTTTTCAAATCCGATTCTACAACATCTTTTTAGGTTTATTTTCTTTACATTAATCACATTAATGTAATCCCATCATTTAAGTCCTTAAGCCAATCACAGAAAAGAAACGAAAATAACACGTACGCTTATGCCATCCGCATTCGCCGCAATGTTCCGTTATGCATCGTTAGGTTACTTAACTAACGGCATACCGGGACGGGACTAGCGCGGGTGTAAAACATAAGCAACGTCTACTATATATCATATATATAATATGTCATTCGTCTCAGATATCTCAGAACACAGGCAGCAGAAATATAGATATAACGTGGGATATACTAGGACGTCCGTATTTAGTATTTAGCCAGAATAGAAAATACGGATTCCACAGTCGCGATGAATAGCTAAGCCCACACCCTGGACCCCTACGAGAGCGGCAAGTGACCCTACCAATCCTGGAGTTCAGGAGACCCGGTCTCGACTCTTCGAGATGGCCTCCCACTGAACCCCAGAACCCGGTCACCTGTGCTCCCCTCCTTGGGTCCATCCTAATGCGGAAAAGTAAATAATATACAACACAGGTGGCAGCAACCTCAACCCGGAAGTGCCCCAAATAAAAGAATATTACATTACATTTGAATTTACATGAATGAAAATATAAAACTCTCATCTCACATAAAACCCCCCGGCTATTCGATTGCGACAATCCTGCACATCATATCTCAGCAACACATAATATCTCATATCATCAACGTAAGTAAGTATGCATACCCTAATTGTTGTTGATGTATAGCAACGAAACCGGCGATATCGTACATACTACACTTACGGTCACAGAAAAGAAAGTGTAAAACTGCAATATCTGGAATCCACATTCTCTTTAGACATCGCAAATGCAAAATATCACATATTCTGTATTTCATGTCTAGTAATATGAATTCCACACATTGCATCACATTCCGGATAAACAGACAGTATCGAAGTTTTCGAACGAACGATCAAATACCCAGGATTCACTAAAGCCCAACACTTGAGCAGAGTTCAAACACGTGGAGTGTGACACAGTAGTAGCGGTCCAGCCGTAGAAGGGTCAAGCCAACGCCTCACATGTGGCACGCCGTACTGCCCCAAACCCTAAGGTTCAAAGGGCAGTTCAAGACGGTTACATAATCGAGTTAAGGTTTGTTGTCTTCTAGAGGGACCACCACAAAAAGACTTGCACGTATTTCCAAAGTATTTAAACCCCGTGAATAGTGAGCAAATGATATTCGTTCAAACACTTCAATACTTTCTAATTTACCCGGAAAAGCCACGAAAACAAAATTCCGATCGAATCGACGGGTCCAAAATCATCTCCAGAATTTTTCAAAACTAAATACAGATTAAAAATACCAAAAAAAAAATATACAAGCAGATTAATGAATTACTGTAAAAATATTATCCAACAATTAATACATACGTCCGCGGAACCGCGGCCTAAGCAAGCTTAGGCCGCGTTTCCGCGGCAATAATCACTGTTCATGGAATAATTTTTGTACCGTAATCCTTATTTTTTCCTGCTATATTTTTTACATATTTTTAATTCTGAAAAATGTCAATTTTTGGAACATTTCCAGAGAGCACCCTAAAAGACCGTATTTCAGTTCGATCGGAGTTTTGACTTCGTAAAAGGGTCGCCTAATATTCTAGGTCGGCTCTGATACCAATGTAAGGTTTGCCTAGCACCCTATGAAGAGTTTTGAAGCATCACATGTCTCAAAGTATGTATTTTTAAGGTGCTAAACAAACACGCACAGGAATCGATCCTAGAAAATTAGGGTTACAAAACTTTAAGCTAATAAAAATTAGGGTTTGAAGGCTACAACCTTTGTAGCTCCCCTTTTGCTTGACTCCTTAGTCTTTAGGGTGTTGGGAGAAGGTCAACTTGTAGTCCTCTTTCGTCCACGACGATCCACCCGGAGTTTCCCGTCCAAGGTTGCAACTTTGGAAAAACAAAGAGAACACTCTAATCAAGTTGGCTAAACTTGAGTAGAATGATGTTGTGGCTTAGGATCTCACTTCAAAAACCTTTCTTTAATTGTGTTTAACTCACTAGAAAAACCTAGAGAGGAAATGTTGAAGGAGGATGAAGATGGTGACTATTTTTAACAAGAGGTGATGAAAAATAACCCTTAGTTAAAAAGAAAATGAAATATATATCACTATATATATTTATTTCCTTCTTGCATTCAACCATGATTAGATGATGGAGAGTTAATTTAACTTGGGTTTTAAATGATAAAGAGAAGGATAACCCTAGGTTAGTGGTAGTTGAGCTTGGTTAGGTTAGAAGAAGAATGTAGAAGCTAAAATGATTATCCTTTTCTTTTCATTTTGTTTTAAAACCAAAATTAAATAATAATCCATAATTTAATCCATGGTGTGAGTCTTATATTGCCACCATTTCCATATGCTAACAACCATGATGGATGGGTGTATATATGTATGCATGTATGCACATCCACATGTGCATGAAACTAGAATGAAAGAAAGAAACACATGCATGCATGCATGCATCCATCAAACCCTAGAAAGGTTTCAAGTGAGAAAACTAATGGTTAGATGATAAATCAACACTTAACTTATCAATCCGGTCATATCTCATATGACCCCACCAAAAGTAGGCCACCCGATCAATGTTCGGTATCATATACGCACATTTTAATCGGGTGCATGCGCATATCGCATACGCGCACCACAACGTTTCGCCTGAACTGGGTAACTCCTTTGTGGGACTCTAAGACTCATCAATACGCCGGCAGAGGGTAATGATCATATCAAGTCCCTCAAGACGCAAGCGGTCAGCTAAACGTAACGGCTACCCGGGTATTGAGCGATCAGAAGACAACAAGCGAACCTGCTACAACTCCCGTCGAGCCAACCAGCAACACTACTGTACAGTCCGGTCTCTTCGTCAGATATGCCGCATATCGAGCCTAGGGATGGTAACGTCGACCCTAATAACTCAATAAGTCATGCCGGTGAATGGTCTATAACATATCGAGAAACTACTGATAATACTTATTAGCAATTCTCAGCAGCCCTGGCCAGGGACTTACTGATATAACCAGTCAGGCACAGTACAGTATCAACTCCCAATACCGGGAGAGACGAAACCCCTCCTATCGCTCATTGCCTTCGTGTGTCTCGGGACTGTACCCAACGGCCACCTGTTTGCACGACTCATTAGAGCCGTGGTAGGGTGGCAATCAAAATACAGTGGGAGAACACACAAGACTCTATGACGATCTCGGGTCTACAGACTAACCTGTACCAGTGTCACCTGAGAACTGCTATCCGACGATAGATATAATTCCATATAGGAGTTCTCGGTGAGTCCGTCCAGTGTACCCAGTCAGCACTGAGCACCCGTATATGATCTTGATGTCAAACATCGACGAATGTGGGAACATCCATCGCCCATCATATGGGTCTAGTATCATATACGCTAGTCTACTCTGGTATATCAATGCCCCATCTCGATATACCTACGACTAGGGACTTTCCAGGATATGCTTATAGACTACAGATGTCCCACTAGTATGATCTCCATCATAATCAGAGCAGTCAAGCCAATATCCTCAGGGCTTTATCAGCATGTATGAGTGAATAATAAGCACGGTCAAATCAACATGTCAGATAAAGAAGAACCAGATAGCATACTATCATGTCGAGCAAGAATGCATACTGAATATATATACATGTATAGATACATCCACTATCACATAATGGCCTCTAGGGCATACATATATCCAATAATATCAATGCGACCCGACTAGCTAAGTTGCATTAAGATGCAAATTTAAATCAGTTTGAATTTATATCTTGTGAAACTTTCCAGTCATGTCTCAAAAATAAGATGACCATAGCTCCGTTTATTGGAAACAGAGAAAGAGTTACTAAACTCTGGGGATTGATAGATGTTGATGTATGAAAGTCCCCTGTCTACACATGCCAGGACCGGTTCTTTGTGCTTCATTACATTCACTGATCATCTCTCAAGATTCGGACATATATTCCTATTGAAACACAAGTCTGAATCTTTTGAGAAATTCAAAGAATATAAGTTAGAAGTAGAGAACCAAAAACAGGTATAAGTATTATGTCCTATGATGAGATCAGGGAGGAGAATACTTGAGCACGGAATTTCTGGACTATTCTAAAGGAGAATGAGATTCTCTCTCAGCATTACTCCTCCGTATACACCACAGCACGTCGGTGTATCGGGGCGGAGCAAATCGCACCCTATGTGATATGGTGTGCTCTATGATGAGTACTACTGAGTAGCCTATTTCCTTTTGGGAGTTATGCACTTGAGAAGGTGCATACCTATTGAATAGGGTTCCAACCAAATCAGGTGCCTACCACTTTAAATGTGATATGGTTGTTGGTGTGTAGTAGCGCCTCTAGTAAGGTTGCAATATCATAAAGTAGTGAACTTTTAAATTCTAGAGGGCTATTACAAACGAACTACGAATCGTAACTTGAGATTAGGGTAATATCATCATAATAAGAAGTCTAAGCTAAAGGAAAAGGAAATACAACCTTGGTAGCCAACTCCTTCGGTCTTTAGGACTCCTACGGCTTTACACGAAGCTTGGAACGATTCCGCTCAAGGTTCTTCGTCGTCTACGATGATTCATCCTGAGATTTCTAGATCAAGCTCTTAGCTTCACAAAATGAAGCAAACACTCTACACTAAAGGGCTGGGGTAGTGTAGAATGGTTATGTGGTTTGTAAACTCACTTAAAAACCCTTTCTTTTCAAGTTCCTCATTCAAAACAAAACTCAAGAGAGATTGAAGAAGGAGGAAGGTGAAGATGGCAAAAGCTTTTGTGAATATAATGAAAAAACTTATTTTCAATAAATGAAAAGAAAAGATTATATATGAGACACTCTCAAATATAACCATGGTTGGCTAAATATCTAGATATTATTTTGGATGGGTTAAAGAACAAAGGAAATATAACCATAGTTAAAGTCGATGGTCAAAGAAGAAGTGCGTAGAAAAATGAGTCATTATAGCTAATTTCCTTTTTCTTTAAATCATTAACAAAATCTAGATATTTATCAACCATGTAAGTCTTGCATTGCCATCTCCTTTGTATCATCAACCATGACACATATGTATGTATGTATGTGTGCATGCACATCATCATGTGTATGTGTGAACATACATACATACATCCAAAAGAAAAAAGGGTTAATTAAAAGTGAGCTAATAGATAATATTAAATCAACACTTGATTTAATAAATCGGTCATATCAAATACGACCCAACCAATATTGAACGCCCGATTAAAATTCGGTATCACATATTCGTATTTAATCGAGCTCCTGCGTATATCACATATGCACACCACATCATTTCGCCTGAGCTAGAAAAATCCTATGTGGGACTCTACGACTCGTCAATACGCCGGCAGTAGGTGATGATCATATCAAAACACCTACAAGCCGCAAGCGGTCAGCTAAACGTAACGGCCACCCGGGTATTGAGCAATCAGAAGAAAAACAAGCGAACCCGTCAAAACTCCTGTCGAGCCATTGGCAACACTTACCGTACAGTCCGGTCTCTTCGTCTGATATGTTGCATATCAAGTCTAGGGATGGAATCGTCGAGCCCTAATAACACAATAAGTCATTTCGATATGGTCTATGACCGATCGAGAAACTACTGATAACACTTATCAGTAAATCCCATCAGCCCTGGCCAGGGACTTCAAGTCAGAGCCAATCGCACATAGCACAACATCAACTCTCAATACCGGGAGAGACGAAACCCCTCCTATCGCTCACTGTCTCCATGTGTCTCGGGACTATACCCAAAAGCCACATGTTTGCATGACTCAATAGAGCCATGGTAGGGTGGAAATCATAGTACAGTTGAAGAACACACAAGACTCTATGACGATCTCGGGTCTACAGACTAACCTGTACCAGGTTCACCAGAGAACTGCTATCCGACGATAGATATAATACCATATAGGAATTCTCTGTGAGTCCGTTCAGTGTACCCAGTCTCCACTGAGCACCCATATACAATCTTCGATGTCACAACACCAATGGATATGTGATCATCCATCGCCTATCATATGGGTCAAGAAACGTACACGCTAGTCTACTCTGGAATATCGATGCCCTGTCTCGATATACCTACGACTAGGAACATTTAAGGATATGCTTATAGACTACACATGCCCCACTAGTATGATTTCCATCATAGCCATGGAAGTTAAGCATATATCCTCAGGGCTTTATCAACATGTATCAAATGAACAGTATCAAGTAAACATGTCAGATAAAGTAAAACCAGATAGCATACTATCATGTCGAGAAAGAAAGTCATATATCAAATATACATATATACATGTCCAAGCATCCACTATACATATAATGGACTCTAGGGCATACATATATCCAACAATCTCCCACTTGCACTAAGGCCAATTATTGGCGTATCTCATACCCAACATCTCAAAAAGTCGCTCATGTTGCAGCAGTGGAAGGGCCTTGGTGAGTGGATCCGCGGTGTTATCCTTTGTATATACTCTCCGAATCTCGATCTCATGGCGATCAACTATCTCCCGGATCAAATGATATCGCCTGAGGATGTGTCTGGACTTTTGATGGGATCTGGGTTCTTTGGCCAACACCATAGCTCCATTATTATCACAATACAATGGTATTAGATTAATAATGGTTGGAACTACTACTAGCTCCGCAACGAACTTCCTCATCCAGACGGCTTCCTTGGAAGCATCATTTGCAGCAATATACTCAGCTTCCATCGTGGAGTCTGCAATGGTATCCTATTTGGAACTCTTCCAACATACCGCCCCTCTATTGAGGGTATATACAAACCCTGAGATAGATTTACTGTCATCCTTATCACTTTGGAAGCTGGAATCGGTAAAGGCCTCCATTTGGAGATCCTCATTACCATACACCAAGTGTAAGTGCACGGCGGCGCCCCGGCCGTCAATCCGACGCCGGAATGCAGAAACGAAACTTTTCAAAAACTAGAAAACCGGCACCACCGCACACTATAAAACCCGGATTTGGCCATTAACCTAACTCTAGCAAACAAGAGAATGGAAAGAGAGCTATACCGAGCGATCCGTGTCCTTCGGTCTTCGGGCTCCACTCCGATCTCCTCGCGGAATCTCCGGTCTTCAGCTCCTCGTCGGAACGGGCACCACATCGCCGGGTTCTTTTACGGGCTCCCACCTCTGGACCGAGGCAACTCGGGCACGAAGTTGGCGAGCCGACGTGCCCAAGGGTGCTGTAGATGAAGTATAGAAACCATTGTCTCAATGGGGTGAAGTTGCCTTGTATGGATGTGGAGTAGAGAATGAACAATGGAGAGAGGTTTGGAATTTTGGCAAGCAAAGAATGAGATGTATGTTTTTCCCACTACCAAATGAATCCCTCATCTCCCCTCTCTCATGTGGCCGGCCCTCTCAAAGAATGGTGGAGAAAAATTGCAAGTAATGCAAGTGGGAAAATGTGTGAAGATAATGTGTAGAAAAATGGTCACACCAAAGCCAAATCAAATCCCTTCATCATTAATGCAAAGGATAAGATTAAAAAGGAATCTAATAATGCTAGCCACCATCATGAAGCCTCAAATATCAAATGACCCCCTCCATAAATACTAATTTGCACAATTGCAAATTAGCCCCTCCATCGGAAAAATCCGGCCGTGAAGGAATAAAGGAAAACTGGCCGAAACGGAATGCAAACTGGCAACTTCAGAAAACTGATCCCCTAATAAATTACAGGAAAACCCTGCGACTATGTATACATACCCGCATTTGTATTCCCACTGAATACAAATGCAAAGAGAAAAAATCTACACTGTACAATACTAGGATCCGGCTTAAACCAAAGCCCGCTAGTATTATCCGTCCGATCATGATCCGTGCAATACCGTACGTATCTGATCGAACCCTGCCATATCTCCATACGGCCTCTACAACATTTCGCCCAAAACTTGAGAAAACGGTCTGTGGGGGGCTCTAAAGACTTGTCAATACTTTGGCTGAGGATTTAACCACTAGCACGTCAAAAGTATTAGCCAATACGTAACGGGCTATCAGGTACTGACGAAAAGGGATGTCGATGAGCGAACTCATCCTGACACCCTACTGAGCCTGTCAGTGACAATATCCGTACAGTCCGGTCCGTTCGTCTATGAGCATCGCATGGCGGGCCTAGGGGGTTGGTAAAAGTCAGACTCCCAAAAGCGGTACAAGTCGTGTCAGAGTGTAGTCCAGAACACCCTGAGATACTACTGGAATGCCTACCGGTAAATCTCCTGCCTAGGCCGAGTGCTTTGTGTAATGGCTCTCCTGGACACAACGCGACCTCACCCACAATACCGGGAGAGACGAACCCCTGCAGATCCGCTCACTGCCTCCATGTGGCTCAGGACTGTACCCAACTAAAACCTGTTTGCACGTCTCCTTTGAGCGTGGTAGGGTAGTAATCAAAGCACAGTGGGAACTCACACGAGAAAAATGACGATCTCAGGTCGATGAACTCACCTGTACACATGTCACCAGGGAACTGCTATCTGACGTCTGGTATAATCCCAACTAGCAGGTTCCCGGCGAGTCCTGTCCGGTGTACTCATAACCCAATGAGCACCTGTATACATCTTAGGTGAACCAACTGACACCAGTGGCTTGTGAGATCGGCCACCGCCCCTCGTCGGGGTCTCGACTGTATACACTAGTCTACTCTGGAGTATCGATGCCCTGTCTCGAAACTCCCATGACTAGGGACCTTTTAAGGATGTGCTTATAGACCCCATCTCCCACGTATATGATCGCCCTCATACTGCTGGTAGTCAAGGAAGAATCCTAGGGGCTCTATCAACGTGCTATAGTGACCTGTAAGGTTACCTAAAGCAGTACACGATGATAAAGATAAACCAGATAGCATACTATCAACTTGAGTAAGACTGTCCTACTGGGATAAGTCCTCCCTCAATCATTGCAATCACGTGCCTGTGATCCAATAATTGACTTTGAGGCACTATCTCCAACAATCTCCCACTTGCACTCAAGGCTAATTATTGCGATGTCGCATACTCACAGCCCGTGTGATACCGAACACCCAACTCCTCTACTAGTCAGTCTCACAAAGCTCGTTTGCGAAACTATTGCGTTCGAGGAATAGCCTCTGTGAATGGATCCGCTGTGATGTTTCTTTCTATATCTCTCTTTATCTCAAGCTCATGGAGAAAACCATCTCCCGAAATGAGCAATACCTGTCTTAGAATATATTTGGATATCTGATGGGACCTAGTTCATAAATGAACTCCAAATTCAAACTTCTTAGACTGTATCGTCAACTGAACTTAATCAGTATCCCGCGCCATGCCTCCCTCAGTATCCGCTTGGATCACCTGTCCAAAATACTGCCCCTCGTCAGAGGGGAAACTATAACCCTGACAGTCACTCTGTCATCTAGGTCACCTTGGAAGCCTGGAATGATAACTGTCTCCCGAAGGAGGATGTCGTCATCATATCCCTAGAACATCAACTTATGTTCTAAAACTGCTTCCGAATGTTTCTCCAGGATTGGATCAATATTAACTTATTGCACCTACTGCAAAAACAACATCTGGTGTGGTACTTGACATCTCATGATTGACTCAATTTTCTAAGCAAGTGATCTGCCAATCATGCACATCCCTCTCTACTTTAGTCTATAAGACACCTTTAGAGAGGATGACTCCATTACCTGCAGGTACACTACCGTGTCAGGAGTCGTCCATTATAAAAACTCTTAGAATGCTGTCTAAGTACCCTGATTCGGAAACAACCCAAATCTAGATCTATAGATCTAGTAACCAGAATGTCTTGATATAATATCCAAGTCCCATATGGAGAAACCACTGTGTGACAACTAAAGTATAACCGACCGTAGTATAGGAATTTCACTTCCTACTCTATGTATGTCATCCAAGTACCAGGACATCACACCCTACTACCTTCTTAACAGATCCATCCCCTGTTCTGATGAAGTCAAACCTATGACTGTCACATCAGAAATAGATGATCTATCTCCGCTATATCTGCTTTAGTCTATAAATAGACATAAGCCACTTGTCCACTATGCTTCCGCTGCTCCCACTGACCATGACAACCCTCTGGCAGAGTCATATAGACGTACACTTCTAAAACCAGTTCAGAACGACGCTATACTCATCCTCCTGCCAGGTCTCATAGTCTGGAACAACAGTAGTGTCAAGTTTGGATAAACAAGAACCTCCCTGTCACCGTCTTTGAGCATACCGGAGTACCTCTCGGGTGCCTAAGGTTACCCACCATATCTGCGGAGTGGCTAATGGAATATCAAATCAGATTGAATCTTTAGGTTCTTATCAAATTTTCAGTAATCGTTTGCGGTTCTGGAATCACTTCCAGTTCTACCATATCCCACTACTGTTTTCTGAAAAAATCCATTTTTATTAAAACTGTGGCGAGTCAAGAACAATATCACTATTGATATTCCAGATGGTAGAAAATCAACCCTCGTCATAGCCCGGGTCAACCCACAAACAGCCATTACAGAAACGTGCCTTGAGTTGTCCAGTGTCTGGTTTTAAGCATAAGCTGGACAACTCCCCGTACCTTAACAATGTCAAGATATGAACTGTTCTATATCCAATACAGAAACAGAGGCACTGATTTAATTGGAACCAGATTCAAATCATGCAGCTGTCTCCAATGCATGTCAACTAAATTGAAAGAGGCCGATCAGCGTTACTCAACTTAGGAATACTTCCAATTATGAGTAACCTGAAAGTGAAGCTAGTTCTCTTAATCATTATTATCAACTGAATACCATACACAAGTATCTACATCTTCGATTACCTTGAAGAATCCCGATACTTGCAACACCTGGTTCTCTACTTTACTTATATACCTATAACTTCTCAAATCTTGGACCCTGTGTTTCTACGAAACACATGTCTAAGAATTAGAGAAGTCACAAGTAAACCGAATATAGTATGAGGCCCAACCCCTCTGTCCTAATGGACACTGTACAATATACAATACTCTGTATAAGTCCCCTGAGTCTAGTGACTCATTCACTATGTGTCGTAGGTTGAAAACTGTACTTATGGTTAAGAAGAATTACACCGCTGTTTAATGCTCCTTACCTAACCATCCACTGATATAGGTAAATGTCATAGACATAATTTCAAAAAGGTATATCTCACTCTATAAAAATAGACGTACAGATATATCAATTTGAAATTGGTGCATAACAACGGATATTCAAAACCAAATATTTGCCGTCCGGCAAACTACCCAGGTGATTTCCTCAAATATCACTAATTACAACGAATCCCGATATAATGAGGATGATCACCTAATTCCTAATAATTTTCCCCCACCCATCATCTATAAAACCATACAGATGTGAGAATCAAACCTGGTAAATACATAGCCTGGAGCAAGTGTCTAATTAGGAAATCAGTTTTCTTTTAACAGTACACAGTGAAACTGAAACATTGAAATGTTTCGATGGGGTATCCCGGTATTCCTAGTAATGCCTCTTCCATTATCCAGATTCACAACTGTAACCGTATAATTCTTTGCCATCTCTCCAAATCTCTTTATATGTCTTTAGTCATTACCTTCTGTACACCCTCTTAGGCTAAATGGTTTTCTTCCTTCTCTACCGTTCTGCACCAGCCTATGATTTGGAAGAAGACTATCCAATAAGCATAAGGGGTGTACTGTCCTAATCCTAGGAGCACTCGCAATGCGAGAGAAGGTGAAGATAAAAGACAACCGAATAAACCTTATTCCTATTTCTCATGAACCAGAATCCATCCCCGAACTGGAACAAGTTCCTTTCGAGTTCATATATAACCATACGATGGAGTATCCAATAAACTGTGGATCTTCGTAGTGATACGGAGTGTCCTGGAGAAATACAAAGGTGATTTAGGATTGGCGAAGAAATACTTGGTTTGGTCGTGAATAGCAGTCGCAGTTTTCTTTGCCCTTTTACTAATCCCTTTCTTTGTCTTAGCTTAATACCTTCTGCACACCATCGTTATGCTAATTGGTTTTCTTCATTCTCCACCGTTCAGCACCAACCTAAGGTTTTGAAGAAGACTATCCAATTTTCGTAATAGGTGTACTATCTCCTAAACCAAGGAGTACTCGCAACCTGAGATAAGGTAAAAGGAAAAGACAACTAAATAGTCCTATTCGTTTTCTCCAGAACCGGAAACCATCCTCGAATATATTCCTTCGAGTTCGTATATAACCATACGATGGTTTTGTCCAATGGAAGTGGACGTTCGTAGTAATACGGGGTGTCCTGGAGAAAAGGGTAAAAGTAGGAGTGGCAATGAGGTATGCAACTCTGACAATCCAAAAGCCAGTGTTTAAGAAGGTTCGGTTAATTTTGGTCACTGAGTCATTGTCAAGGGTCGGGTCATGGTCGCTGCCAAAGAGAGAGAGAGAAAAGAAACACTCAGCGTGCACTCTAACCTAGATCAGAATGGTTATCACTTTATCTAATCAGGTAACCTCCCACTGTAACGTCAAATTCTTCCCCAAACCTGAAAGAAGAATTAGTTGGGATCACCCGAGGAGTAAACCAACTCATCAGTGGGAATCGGGATCCAACTATCATCGCATGATAACGTGAAGGAATCCGCTCACGTTATCACACTCCAGAAGGTATGCGCATATCTGGCAAGTTTCAGTTTCTTTAGAAACTCCCGATGTGATTTTTGCCCCATGCTCTTATAACCTTGACTTTGGCCAACAAATCATAAGTCACATGTCAAGTTCTACCCGTCATTCTCCAGGTTAATTTGAACCCACCCGTACCTACCCTTGACTTTGGCCAACAAGGCAGTACGACTGTCCCAAACCAATGCATCTATCTATGCTGCATATGAATACCCAATAGCTACCAATCACCGTGCCTTGACTTTGGCCAACAAACACAGCTTGAATACTTATTGACTATCCATATGAAACGACGGAGGGCTACGAATGGTTTCTGGCGAAAACCTTTAACGTAATGAACTTGATATCGTTGAAGGAACCGGATAGCTTTTTAAAAATATAGTGACGAAAACCTTTGCTAAAGAGGTCACTCCCGGTGAAGGGATCTCGGCTCTTTCCCCATGGAATGAGGTGCAGGATATTCCAACTGAATACCACGATGCAAAGCAAAAGTAAACGACTATAGTGAAGTTATTTCCCTGATGCAAACTTCTGTCCAAGGGGTCACTCCCGGTGAAGGGATCTCGGCCCTTGCCACGTCGACTGAGGTGCTGGATATTCATAACCGAATACCACTGTGCAAAACAAAAGAGAATGCCCTTGCAATAACAGCTTTTTGAAAAATGTTCCAACAACATCAGAATAGGTTTGTTTAGCTTGCATTGATCCGAATCAACGCAGTCCCATCAATTGATCACACCACAAAAGAACGAAAATAATGATGTACGTATATGCCATCCGCATTCGCCACTGGGTCCCGACGTCACCCGTTAGGTTACTTAACCAACGACAGAGCGAGGACTGCACTAGCGCAGATGCAAAACATATACAACATCTACTAGTATATATATCAATATATAATATTCGCTCAAGGTGTGATAAAATGCAACATCACAGAAATATAATAAGCATCACAGAACAATACAGATATCTGGGATCTCCGGGTTTCATAGAGCCGCTACTGAAACCCGACGTTCCCCTGGTCGTGTGGATAGCCTGTGCAATGAAAACCTAGACCCCTACGGGCGCGGCAAGTTACCCGCCAAAACCTGAAGCGAGGCAGCCCCCTTCAACAACGTGAATGGACCACCCAGCACTTCATGGAATCCGGTAACTTGGGCACCCCTCCTTGGGTCTTCCTGTACCCCCTACGAGTGCGGCGAATAGCCCGCCAATCCTAGAGTAAAGCCCCCTCCGTCTCAATGCCATGAGATGCAGGCCCGTTGCCCTCTAGAACCCGGCTATCCGTGCACCCCTCCGCGGGGTAATCCTAGTACAGAAAGTAAAATATACATACAATGGGTACATCGACCTCAGCCCGGTCGTGCCCCAAAAGAATAATATACAAACAGGCAGTGACGGCAGTCCACATGTCGGACGCTCGCCCCGCAATATCAAATTTACATATAAAAACCAAACTGTACTACCACTGCATCCAGGCTATCCCCCACGACCAATCCGCAACATCACAGCACAACACAGAACATCAACGTGAATGTCACGTTCGCAAATCCGTCTAAAAGGGCTATAGCAGTTAGACAGGATTTACCAATCAAATGACATTCACGGTCGCAGATATAATGTAAATACTGTGAACTAACATGTTTAAACTTTTTGATCGATCAAATTTACCCAAGTTGGCCCCAAGCACAACTGTAGCACTCAAAGAAAATCTGGGCCCAAAAAGAATATTCCAAAAACCCTATTTTCAAGTCAAAAGCCTACTGTGTAAATTTGGTGCAGAGAGGAGTCAAGGTGGCGGCGGAACCGCGGTCAATGCATGGCCGCGGTCACGCCATTAACCTAATCTAGCTTGCTCTAGCGTGTTTAAATGTTCGATCGAACGGATTTTCCAAAAACCCTATTTTCAAGTCAAAAGCCTACTGTGCAAATTTGGTGCAGAGAGGAGTCAAGGTAGCGGCGGAACCGCGGCCAATGCATGGGTATGGCCGCGGTTCCGCGGTGGAAGTATGACGTTATGCGACCAAATTTCTACAGAATAGAATTCCCTGCACATATTTCTGCAATGTACTGAAAAAATTTTGGAGCACAAAATGAAATCGACAGAAACTGTGCTTTTGATATCGGGTTTTCGGAAAATTCGTTCGATCGAACATTTAAACACGCTAGAGCAAGCTAGACTAGCTTAATGGCGTGGCTCAGATACCATTGTAAGTGCACGGCGGTGCCCCGGCCGTCAATCCGACGCCGGAATGCGGAAACGAAACTTTTCAAAAACTAGAAAACCGGCACTACCGCGCATTATAAAACCCGCATCGGGCCATTAACCTAACTCTAGCAAATAAGAGAATGGAAAGAGAGCTATACCGAGCGATCCGTGTCCTTCGGTCTTCGGCCTCCACTCCGATCTCCTCGCGGATTCTCCGGTCTTCAGCTCCTCGTCGGAACGGGCACCACATCGCCGGGTTCTTTTACGGGCTCCCACCTCTGGACCGAGGCAACTCGAGCACGAAGTTGGCGAGCCGACGTGCCCAAGGGTGCTGTAGATGAAGTATAGAAACCATTGTCTCAATGGGGTGAAGTTGCCTTGTATGGATGTGGAGTAGAGAATGAACAATGGAGAGAGGTTTGGAATTTTGGCAAGCAAAGAATGAGATGTATGTTTTTCCCACTACCAAATGAATCCATCATCTCCCCTCTCTCAAGTTGCCGGCCCTCTCAAAGAATGGTGGAGAAAAATTGCAAGTAATGCAAGTGGGAAAATGTGTGAAGATAATGTGTAGAAAAATGGTCACACCAAAGCCAAATCAAATCCCTTCATCATTAATGCAAAGGATAAGAATAAAAAGGAATCTAATAATGCTAGCCACCATCATGAAGCCTCAAATATCAAATGACCCCCTCCACAAATACTAATTTGCACAATTGCAAATTAGCCCCTCCATCGGAAAAATCCGGCCGTGAAGGAATAAAGGAAAACTGGTCGAAACGGAATGCAAACTGGCAACTTCAGAAAACTGATCCCGTAATAAATTACAGGAAAACCCTGCGACTGTATATACATACCCGCATTTGTATTCCCACTGAATACAAATGCAAAGAGACAAAATCTACACTGTATAATACTAGGATCCGGCTTAAACCAAAGCCCGCTAGTATTATCCGTCCGATCATGATCCGTGCAATACCGTACGTATCTGATCGAACCCTGCCATATCTCCATACGGCCTCTACAGCGTTTCGCCCGAAACTTAAGAAAACAGTCTGTGGGGGACTCTAAAGACTCATCAATACTTTGGCTGAGGATTTAACCACCAGCACGTCAGAGGTATTAGCAAATACGTAACGGGCTACCAGGTACTGACGAAAAGGGACGTTGATGAGCGAACTCATCCTGACACCCTACTGAGCCTGTCAGTGACAATATCCGTACAGTCCGGTCCGTTCGTCTATGAGCATCGCATGACGGGCCTAGGGGGTTGGTAAAAGTCAGACCCCCAAAAGCGGTACAAGTCGTGTCGGAGTGTAGTCCAGAACACCCTGAGATACTACTGGAATGCCTACCAGTAAATCTCCTGCCTCGGCCGAGGGATTTGTGTAATGGCTCTCCTGGACACAACGCGACCTCACCCACAATACCGGGAGAGACGAACCCCTGCAGATCCGCTCACTGCCTCCATGTAGCTCGGGACTGTACCCAACTAAAACCTGTTTGCACGTCTCCTTTGAGCGTGGTAGGGTAGTAATCAAAGCACAGTGGGAACTCACACGAGACAAATGACGATCTCAGGTCGATGAACTAACCTGTACACATGTCACTAGGGAACTGCTATCTGACGTCTGGTATAATCCCAACTAGCAGGTTCCCGGCGGGTCCTGTCCGGTGTACTCATAACCCAATGAGCATCTGTATACATCTTAGGTGAACCAATTGACACCAGTGGCTTGTGAGACCGGCCACCGCCCCTCGTCGGGGTCTCTACTGTATACACTAGTCTACTCTGGAGTATCGATGCCCTGTCTCGAAACTCCCATGACTAGGGACCTTTTAAGGATGTGCTTATAGACCCCAGCTCCCACGTATATGATCGCCCTCATACTTCTGGTAGTCAAGTAAGAATCCTAGGGGCTCTATCAACGTGCAATAGTGACCTGTAAGGTCACCTAAAGCAGTACAAGATGATAAAGATAAACAAGATAGCATACTATCATCTTGAGTAAGACTGTCCTCCTGGGACAGGTCCTCCCTCAATCATTGCAATCACGTGCCTGTGATCCAATAATTGACTCTGAGGGCACTATCTCCAACACCAAGAACAATTCTTTAGTCCTTCGCAAGTACTTAAGAATGTTCTTCACGGCTATCTAGTGTTGCTCTCCTTGGTTGGATTGATACCTTCTTACTACAGCTAGTGCATAAGCTACATCAGGGTGAGTACATATCATCGCATACATTATAGATCCTACGGCTGAAGCGTAGGGTATAATGCTCATGCGAGCTCTCTCTTCATCAATTTTTGGACAGAAGTCCTCAGAGAAAGTGATTCCATGGCAAGTGGGCAAGGCACCACGCTTGGAATCTTCCATACTAAACCTTTTTAGGATGGTATCAATGTACTTTGATTGGGACAATCCTAATAATCTCTTAGATCTATCTCTATAGATCCTTATGCCCAAAATGCACGAGGCATCACCCAGGTCCTTCATGGAGAACCTTTGTGATAAGAATAATTTGACCGATTGTAGCGTAGGAATGTCATTTCCTATCAAGAGAATGTCATCTACGTAGAATACGTGGAAAGTGACAGTACTCCCTACAATCTTCTTATAAATGCATGGTTCATCTATATTTTTTATAAAATCAAACTCTTTGATTGTATCATCAAAACAAATGTTCCAGCTCTGAGATGCCTGCTTTAACCTATAAATGGATTTAAGCAACCTACACGCTTTTTCGCTGCTCCCACTGTCTGTGAAGCCCTCTGGCTGATCCATAAAAATGCACTCATCTAAATCACCATTTAGAAATGCAGTCTTAACGTCCATCTGCCAGATTTTATAGTCGTAGTGAGCAGAAATAACAAGTAGGATCCGAATGGATTTAAGCATGGCTACTGGAGAGAAAGTTTCATCATAGTCCAGTCCTACTCTTTGACGAAAACCTTTCGCTACAAGTCTTGCTTTATAGGTCTTTACCTGTCCATCTACACCAATCTTTTTCTTAAAGATCCATTTGTACCCAACAGGTTTTATCTCAGGAGGTGCAACGTCTAAATTCCATACTTTGTTGGTGTACATGGACTCCATTTCGGATCTCATGGCATCCAGCCACTTCACTGAGTCACCACTCGTGATAGCTTGCTGAAAACTAGTAGGGTCATCATCATCCATGATGCAATCTTCTCTATCACCATCAATGAGAAACCCATAGTATCTTCCGGCGGGCGAGAAGTTCTACTAGATCTCCGGAGCGGCTGAGGTTCTTGAAGTTCTACTGCAACATCAGTTCAACCAATTCGTCCTGAGTAATTTGTGTCTCTAGAACCTCTTCTAGTTCTACCGCATTGCCATAAGTACTATTTGTAAAAATTTCATTTTCCAAAAATGTGGTGTAAGTCTACGCTAGCGCCCCGGCCGTCTACAGACGCCATATGCGGAACAAAAACTTTTTAACTGGCGCTATCGTATACTTTAACCCGGATCTGCCATTATTGCTAAACTAACAAACTGTAAAGAGTGTAGAAAGGTTATACCGAACGATCCGAGTCCTTCGTTCTTTAACCATCATCCCACGCTCCGTTGCGGCTGCTCCGATCTCATCGATCTCCAATATGCTCGTCCAGGTGGCACCACATCACTGATTCTTTAAACGGGCTCCCACCTCTGACTCGAGGCAACTCGGTCGTCAAGTTTGCTAGAAGAGACGACCAAGAATGATGTAGAGAATGAGTAGATGACTTTGTCTCACTTCGTCCAAGTCCGTGGACGATCGGTTAATGAAGTAGCCGAGGGAATCGGGTGATGGAATGAAATGAGCTGTGAATTCCATACACCCCAAAATCTATCATAATCTTTTCAAGTGAAAACTCAAGTGAGAGAGTGTGAGGAGGGGCCGGCCATATATAGATGGAGGGAGGTGAGTGTAGGAGAGGGGAGAGTAACCTTAAGCAAATATCATGTGTGAACACAAAATAAAATATCTTAAGGAAAACAAGAATGTTTAGAAATCAAAGCATGAGTCATTATCCTTGTCACCATTTTCTAGAACCTTCTAGAACCTTCTAGAAGCATGACTCACCCTCATCCAAGAAAAGATAAATCCGTCTTTAACCGAATGTTAAAAGACGGCTGATAGAAAACTGGAAACTGGCAACTTCCAAAAGTGATCCTGAAACGACTTTCAGGATAACCCCGTAACTGTATAAATATACCCGCATTTGTATTACAACCGAATATAAATGCAACTGAGACAAAGATATTATATCTACTCAATATAATACTCGGATCAGCTTAAACCAAAGCCGACCAGTATCATCTGCCCGAAAACTGACACGTGCGTAAACGCACGTGCATTTTCCGAACCCTGCCATAAAACCATACGGCCTCTACAACGTTTCGCCCGAACTTGGGAAACTGTCTGTGGGGGACTCTAATGACTCGTCAGTACCCTGGCAGTGGGTTTAACCACAAACCGTCAGCGGCACTAGCTATGCGTAACGGCTGCCCATGGACTGACCTCAAGGGAGGCTGATGAGCGAACTCATCCAGAAACCCTACTGAGCCTAACAGTGACAATGTATATACAGTCCGGTCCGTTCGTCTATGAGTATCGCATATCCACCTAGGGGGCTAGTAACGTCAGACCCCCAGAAGCAGTATAAGTCGTGTCGGAGTGTAGCCCAAAAACACCCTGAGATACTACTGGAGTACCTACCAGTAAATCTCCTGCCATGGCCATGGACTTTGTGTAATGGCTCTCCTAGACACAGCACGACCTAGCCCCCAATACCGGGAGAGACGAATCCCCTGCCGATCCGCTCATGTGCCTCCATATGGCTCGGGACTGTACCCAAAAGCTACCTGTTTGCACGACTCCTTTGAGCCGTGGTAGGGTAGAAATCAAAGCACAGTGGGAACTCACACGAGACAAATGACGACCTCAGGTCGATGAACTAACCTGTACACATGTCACCAGGGAACTGCTATCTGACGATAGGTATAGTACTAACTAGCAGATTCCCGGCGAGTCCTGTCCGGTGTACTCATAACCCAATGAGCACCTGTATACATCTTAGGTGATCCAACTGACACCAGTGGCTTGTGAGACCGGCCACCGCCCCTCGTCGGGGTCTCGACTGTATACACTAGTCTACTCCGGAGTATCGATGCCCAGTCTCGAAACTCCCACGACTAGGGACCACAATTAAGAATATGCATATAAACTACCCAACTCTCACGTATATGATCGCCATCATACTGTTGGTAGTAAAGCAAGATCCTAAGGGCTCTATCAAAGTGTAACATGCAATCAGTCACCTGAACATGTACACGACTGATAAAGGCAAACCAGATAGCATACTATCATCTTGAGTAAGACTGTCCTACCGGTATAGGTCCTCCGCAATCATTGCAATCACGTACTTGCGATCCAATAATTGACTATGAGGGCACTATCTCCAACATGTGGCATGTTGAGAAACAAACACCTTTGTTCCTCCTTGTGGTAGAAAAGATATCCATATGAATGTTTCAGATATCCCACAAATGTACACATGACCGATCGTGTCTCGAGTTTATCCGGATTCTGCTTTTTGACATAAGCCGGACAACCCCATATCCTAACTCTTTTAAGAGATGGTCTCTTTCCACACCACATCTCATATGGAGTGGTAGACACGGTCTTTGATGGAACCTTGTTCAATAGATAAATTGCTGTCTCTAATGCATGTCCCCAAAAGGAAAGTGGTAACTCAGCATCACTCATCATGGACCGTACCATATCTAATAGGGTACAATTCCTCCGTTCTGACACACCGTTGTGCCGTGGTGTGTACGGAGGACTGAGCTGAGAGAGAATCCCATTCTCTTTTAAGAAGTCTGAAAACTCAGTGCTTAAATACTCTCCAACTCGACCTGATCGAAGTTTCTTGATACTCAAGCCAGTTTGTTTTTCTACTTCAAATTTGTACTCCTTGAATTTCTCGAAAGCTTCGGATTTATGCTTAAAAAAAGCACGTGTCCGAATCTTGAGAAATCATCAGTAAAAGTGATGAAGTAGCGCCTCTGGCATGTGTAGACATTGGTTCGTATACATCACTATGTATGAGGCTTAAGAGTTCTATAGCTCTCTCTCCGTGTCCCATAAACGGAGTTTTGGTCATTTTACCTTTGATACAAGACTGACAAGTCGCATAAGATTTATATTCAAAAGGTTTTAAATATCCATCTTTATGTAGCTTGTTTAGTCTTGTTTCATTAATATGACCAAGTCTACAATGCCAAAGAAAAGATTCATTTATATCTGAAATCTTTCTTTTGTTTGTATGTTGTATATTGAAAACTGTGTGTTGGTTTAGGACGTAAATTCCGTTACTTAGTGTACCATAACCAATCAACTGTTGATTCATGTTAATGTTCATAACATTATTTTGCAAAACAAAATGATATCCTTCATTGTCCAACAAAATATGGATATTATATTACATAGCATACCAGGTACAAAATAACAAGAGTTCAAAACCAAAATACATCCTGAAAGCAACCCCAGATGATACTCTCCTACGGATACAACATATACATTGGAACCATTTCCAACCCGTAGTGTGTGGTACCTAGTCTTCAAAACTCTACTGTTTCTCAATCCCTGCATACAATTACAGATGTGAGAACCAGAACCGGTATCTAATACCCAAGATGTAGAGTTTAATGAAAAACAGTTTTCAGTTACAAACACACATGAAGCGGAAGCATCAACATGCTTCTTCTTCTTGAGATCTGCAAGGTACAAAGCACAATTGCGTTTCCAGTGTCCCGACTTGTGGCAGTAAAAACATTCTCCTTTTCCACTTCCCGCGGTCCCAGACTTGTCTTTCCCCTTCGCCTTTTGAACTCCACCTCTCGGCTTGGTGGGATTCTTCTTCTTCTTTCCCTTGGCCTTGGCTTTTGGGACTGAAGAGGAAGATGGCCCATAAAGCAGAGCGGGTGTTTTCGCTATCTTAACCGTGCTTTCTGCATTTCTCAACATATTGAGAAGTTCAGGCAATGATTTCTCCAAATCGTTCATATTGAAATTCACTATAAACGAAGCAAAGGCGGGGGAGAGAGACTGTAGAACAATATCTGTATATTGCTCATTATCCATAGTCCATCCCAGTTCCTCAAGTTCTTCTATAAGACCAATTATCTTCAGAACATGGTCTCCTACTGATGCACCGGGGGCCAACCGCATCTGAAACAGCTTTCGAGATCCGTTGTATCGTAAAGTACGGGATTGCTCTTCATACAACTCCTTTGTATGAAGAAAGATAGATTGTACATCCATCTTCTTATGTTGTTTCTGATGGATACTGTCCATAGAAGCAAGCGTGAGGTACGTAGCCGTGTTGCAATCAATATCCCATGTTTTTCGGATCTCCTTATCTGAAACAGATGATTCAGGTCCTGGGACGGGTGGGGCTTTGGTAGTGAGGACATATGATACTTTATCATATGTGAGTGCAATATTCAAGTTCCTCAACCATTCTTTATAATTTGGTCCAGTCAGTTTGTTTTTCTCTGAAAGAAGCTTAAGTCCCGTCATCGGTATCTGCCATTAGGAGAGAGAAAAGAATACACTCAGCGAAATGCTCTTGCAAAGATCAGATTGGTTATTATCTTATCTAATCGATGTCTCCCACTGCTTTTATCAAATTTTCTTTCAAACCTGAAAAGAAAACTAGCCAGGATTAATTACATTCTACAGTTTAACTAACCGGTCAACCAGGCCGGTGTCGGTACTTTGAGGGAGGTTCCCCGTGCTTGCGCACGGACCTAATTAAAATAAACCTCGTTTTTCCCAGAGGTCAAACCCCGTTAACATCTTTTTAGACACCTACTGGATTAGCTAATTGTAAAGTGTAAAACTCTCCTGGGAGTAACTCTTACTCATAGTGGGATCGGGATCCAACTATCATATAAATGGTATGCAATCTCATTGCAAATTTCAACACTTGAAATTCCCGATACAGTTTTTACCCCTAGATGCTTATGACCTTGGCTATGGTCAACATATCATAAGCACTAGTCAAGTTCTGCCCGTCATTTCGTGATTAACTAGACCCACCCATATGACCCTTGACTATGATCAACATAATCACATGAATGTCCTAATTTATCGCATCATATGCTTTGTAGAAAGACATCACTTAGCTACCGTACACTACGCCTTAACTATAATCAACATACGTAGCACGAATACTAAGTACTCTGCTTCCTAAAATGACGGAGGGGTGCGGATGGTTTTTATGAAAACCTTTAACGCTTTGAACTTGATTTCGTTGTAGAATCTAAATAGTTTTTAGAAAAGGAGTGGCTTAAGCTCCGCATCTTTTAAAACTTGCTTTTTCATAAAAAGGAGCCGAGCGGGTTTCAAATCCGATTCTACAATATCATTAGGTTTCTTTTCTTTTACATTAATCTCATTAATGTATTCCCATCATTTAAGTTCCTAAGCCATTACAGAAAGAAACGAAAAACAGTATTACATATCACATATATAACAATATCACATTCGTCTCAGATATTAAGCAATCACATCACAGAATAATCAGCAGCAGAAACACATATATGAAAATATATGATATACTAGGAACTCCATATTTTATATTTAGCCTAAGATAGAAAATACAGATTCCACGGTATTGATGAATAGCCAAGCCCACACCCTTAGACCCCTACGAGAGAGACAAGTGACCCTTCCAATTCTGGAGTTTAGGAGACTCGGTCTCGACTCCTCGAGATGGCCTCCCACTGAACTCCAGAACCCGGTCACTCGTGCTCCCCTCCTTGGGTCTATCCTAATGCCGAAAAGTAAAATATACATCAATGGAGACATCATCCTCAACCCGAATATGCCCCAATAAAATAATAATATATACAATGAATTTTACATGAATGAAAAGATAAACTCTCGTCTCACATAAAACCCCCGACCATTCGATCACGATGATCCTATACATCTTATCACATCAACAATTGAAAAGCATAGACGACGTTAAAATATATCAATCAACACATCAACATACCCACTGTAGTAATAGATCTCAACACTTGAACCTGCATAAAAATTCCCAGAGAGCATATATGGTACCCACGGATCAACGCAAGAGCGCACGGTCCAAGCCTCACCAACGGCGCCGCGGAACCGCCGTAAATATACCTATTTGGCCACGGTTCCGCGGTCGTTGTGTCGAGTTAGGCGCTCTTTTTTCTTGGGAATCCATAGAAAACCCTGCTCTATTTTCTGCATATTTTTAATTACAAAAATTCCAACTTTTGAAAACTTTCCAGTGAGCATGCAAAAATACCATTTTTCATGTTCGATTGAGTTTTTAAACGTCGTTCGGTTTACCCTAAAGCTCTATCTTAGCTCTGATACCATATTGGTGTGTAGTAGCGCCTCTAATAAGGTTACAACATCATAAAGTAGTGAAATTTTAAATTCTAGAGGGCTATTACAAACGAACTACGAATCGCAACTAGATATTAGGGTAATATCATCGTAATAAGAAGTCTAAGCTAAAGGAAAAGGAAATACAACCTTTGTAGCCAACTCCTTCGGTCTTTAGGACTCCTACGGCTTTGCACGAAGCTTGGAACGACTCCACTCAAGGTCTTTTGTCATCTACGATGATCCACCCGGAGATTTCTAGATCAAGCTCTTAGCTTCACAAAATGAAGCAAACATTCTACACTAAAGGGCCGGGGTAGTGTAGAATGGTTATGTGGTTTGTAAACTCACTTAAAAACCCTTACTTTTCAAGTTCCTCATTCAAAACAAAACTCAAGAGAGATTGAAGAAGGAGGAGGTGAAGATGGCAAAAGCTTTTGTGAATATAATGAAAAAACTTATTTTCAATAAATGAAAAGAAAAGATTATATATGAGACACTCTCAAATATAACCATGGTTGGCTAAATATCTAGATATTATTTTGGATGGGTTAAAGAACAAAGGAAATATAACCATAGTTAAAGTCGATGGTCAAAAAAGAAGTGTGTAGAAAAATGAGTCATTATAGCTAATTTCCTTTTTCTTTAAATCATTAACAAAATCTAGATATTTATCAACCATGTAAGTCTTGCATTGCCATCTCCTTTGTATCATCAACCATGACACATATGTATGTGTGTATGTGTGCATGCATATCATCATGTGTATGTGTGAACATACATGCATACATCCAAAAGAAAAAAGGGTTAATTAAAAGTGAGTTAAAAGATAATATTAAATCAACACTTGATTTAATAAATCATTCATATCAAATACGACCCAACCAATATTGAACGCCCGATTAAAATACGGTATCACATATTCGTATTTAATCGAGCTCCTGCGCATATCACATATGCACACCACATCATTTCGCCTTAGCTAGAAAAATCCTGTGTGGGACTCTAAGACTCGTCAATACGCCGGCAGTAGGTGATGATCATATAAAACACCTACAAGCCGCAAGCGGTCAGCTAAACGTAACGGCCACCCGGGTATTGAGCAATCAGAAGAAAAACAAGCGAACCCGTCAAAACTCCTGTCGAGCCATTGGCAACACTTACCGTACAGTCCGGTCTCTTCGTCTGATATGTTGCATATCAAGTCTAGGGATGGAATCATCGAGCCCTAATAACTCAATAAGTCATTTCGATATGGTCTATGACCGATCGAGAAACTACTGATAACACTTATCAGTAAATCCCATCAGCCCTGGCCAGGGACTTCAAGTCAGAGCCAATCGCACATAGCACAACATCAATACCGGGAGAGACGAAACCCCTCTACCGGGAGAGATGAAACCCTTCCTATCGCTCACTGTCTCCATGTGTCTCGGGACTATACTCAAAAGCTACCTGTTTGCATGATTCAGTAGAGCCGTGGTAGGGTGGAAATCAAAGTACAGTTGAAGAACACACAAGACTCTATGACGATCTCGGGTCTACAGACTAACCTGTACCAGTGTCACCAGAGAACTGCTATCCGACGATAGATATAATACCATATAGGAATTCTCTGTGAGTCCGTTCAGTGTACCCAGTCTCCACTGAGCACCCGTATACAATCTTCGATGTCACAACACCAATGGATATGGGATCATCCATCGCCCATCATATGGGTCATGAAATGTACACGCTATTCTACTGTGGAATATCGATGCCCTGTCTCGATATACCATCGATTAGGAACATTCAAGGATATGCTTATAGACTACACATGCCCCACTAGTATGATCTTCATCATAGCCATGGAAGTTAAGCATGTATCCTCAGGGCTTTATCAACATGTATCAAATGAACAGTATTAAGTAAACATGTCAGATAAAGTAAAACCAGATAGCATACTATCATGTCGAGCAAAAAAGTCATTTATCAAATATACATATATACATGTCCAAGCATCCCCTATACATATAATGGCCTCTAGGGCATACATATATCCAACAATGGTATGGGAATATCCTATCTCTTAAGGATGTTAATATTTAGGGTTGTCCGGCCTATGTCTAAAAGCAAAATTCGGACAAGCTCGAGGCAATGTCTGTTCTGTGGAAGTTTGTTGGATATCCCAAGCATTCGCAAGGGAATATTTTCTACCACACCGAGGAACAAAAGGTGTTTTATTTCTCGGCATGCCACCTTTTTAGAAAAGGATTTTCTTATGAAGAAATTAGTGGTCATGAGGTAGAACTGGAAGGAGTTCTAGCTATACAAACTGCAGCTGATGATTTGTAAATCCGGAGGATTCAATAGTTTCCAACGAAGCTCAACCTCTCCGCCGATCTGGTAAGATTCCTCATCCACCTGAGAGATACTTCGGTTTTCTCTATGACAGTGGGAGCGAGAATTGCATCATGAGATGATGACCCAACTAGTTTCGAGCAGGCCATCAGGAGTGGGGAATCTGTAAGAATGGCTTTATGCTAAGTGATCTAAGATGGAATCTATGTACACCAACAAAAGTATGGACTTTGGTTGCTTTATCTGGAGGGTTAAATCCCCATCAGAAGAAAGTATATCTTGAGAAGATTACTTTGTGTACATGGAAAAGTTGAGACTTTCAAAGCTATGCTTAAGTCCATCCGGATCTTACTTGCTATTTCTACATACCATGACTACGATATCTAGCGGTTGGGTGTCATGACCGCTTTTCTAAATAGTGATTTAGAAGAGAGCATCTATAAGTACACAGCCAGAGGGCTTCGTAGGCAGTGGGAGCAGCGGAAATGTGTGCAAGTTGCTTTATGGGTTAAAGCAGGTATCGCGGAGTTGGAACATCTGTTTTGATGTGGTAGTCAAAGTATTTGACTTCGTCAAAATGGTAGATGAACCTTATATATACAAAAAGGTAGTAGGGAGTATGGTGGTGATCCTCGTAGAGTACATGGATGACATACTCTTGATGGGGAAGGAGTTTCCTATGCTACGCTCGGTCAATCTCCGTTTATCACAAGGATTCTCCATATAGGATCAAAGAGATACCTCCTAAATCCTGAGGTTTGATCTATGGGATAGAACTAATTGGATGTTAGGATTCTCACTAGTGGTAGTGAGATGGTATCAATCGATCCTGGGGAGAATCATTGGATAGCTTCCAGGATGGTAAGGTCGACTGAATGTCAGTCACAGGCATTGTCTTTACCCTCAGTGGAGGGATGGTATGTTGGAAGAGTTCCAAACTAGATACCGTGATATACTAGACGATAAAGGCTGGATACATTGCTACCAAGGATGCTACCAAAGAAATAATCAGGATGTACACTAGTTCATGAGATGAACTTCGTTCCTACCATTGTGTGACAATGGAGTTATGGTTTTGGCCAAGGAACCCCCGTCCCATCTGTAATTCAGACATATTCTTAGGCAATATCACCTGATCAGTGGAGATGGATGATCTCCAGGGAGATCAAGGTTCAGGAGAGTAGAAACAGAGGACAACACGGCGGATCCATTCACAAAGGCCTATTCCCAGGAGAGACTATTATGGGATGGTTGAGTATGAGATACTTCAACCACTGTTGATTGTTGGGTATGAGATACTACAACAAATGGCCCTAGTGTTAGTTATATGTATGCCCTAGAGGCCATTACTGTACATTGGATGTATATTGTAGTGGATGCTAGGACGTATATAGGGAGGACTTTCTTGCTCGACATGATAGTATGCTATCTGGTTACACTTTACCTTAACGTGTATACTGATTGTCTCTCTGTTACATGTTGGTAAAGCCCTTAAGATGTGTACTTGACTAACTGGACTATGATGCGGATCATACTAGTGGGGACATGGTAGTCCATAAGTACATCCTTCAAAGTCCCTAGTCGAGGGTGTATCGAGACGGGGCATCGATATACCAGAGTAGACTAGCGTATACCTTCTCGACCCATACAGATGGGCGATGGATGATCCCATATCCATTGGTGTTTGACATCAGAGATGATATGCGGGTGCTCAGTAGAGACTGGGTACACTGGACGGACTCGCCGAGAACTCCCAGATGGTATTATACCTCACGTCAGATGGCAGTTCTCTTGTGACACTGGTACAGAGTAGTCTGTTGACCCGAGATCGTCATAGAGTCTTGTGTGGTTCCCACTGTGCTTTGATTTCCATCTTACCACGTCCAAGAGGGCATGCAAAACGGTGGTTTTTGGGTACAGTCCCGAGTCACATGGAGGCAATGAGCGATAGGAGGGGATTCGTCTCTCCCGGTATAGGGGGATGATGTTGCGCTGTGTTCGATTGGCTATAACAGGAAATCCCTGGCCAGGGTTGCAGAGATTTACTGGTAAGTGTTACCAGTAGTTTCTCGAACAGTTATAGACCTCATATCGACACGACTTATTGAGCTATTGGGGTCTGACTTTTACCACCCCTAGGCGAGATATGCGACATATCAGACGATCAGAACGGACTGTACGGTAGTGTTACTGGTCGGATTCACTGGAGTGTGAGCGGGCTTGCTTGTCGATCTTCAGATCGCTCAATACCCGGGTGGCCGTTACGTTTAGCAGACCGCTTGCGGCTTGTGGGTGTTTGATATGATCATCGCCTGCTGCCGGCGTATTGACGAGTCTTTAGAGTCCTACACAGAGGTTTCCTGGCTCAAGCGAAACGAAATAGGAGCGCATATGAAATATGTGCGGGACCGAGAATAATGCGTGTATGTGATACCGTATTCCATTCTCGCGATGAATGTATCGATTAGGTTATATGCGATATACCCTAGTTATCGAATCAAAGGTTGATTTGATAAGCCGATACATTATATACTAGTCGGTTGTGTGCGACATGACCGGATCATTGAATCAAGTGTTGATTTAATGATTTAATGTATAATTATATATTTGATATATTACTTTGCATTAACTAGTATTGGTTCACTTTAAATGGATTTTCTCACTCGGGTGTGCGCATTACATATGCGATATGATTTTGTGCATTTGATTGTATCATGTTTGATGATACATGATTACTTGGTTAAGTGCAAAGAATTAAACCATGGTTAAAAGAATGGTTAGGGTTTCATTTCCTTTATTTATTCATTTATTTATTTGTTTATTCATTTTGGAAAAGAGGAGAAAAGAATGGTGGCTTAATTTGGAGTTTAGTTGAAGCTTCATGAATCTTTGATCAAGTCAACCATTCTTATCTCATCCTTAACCCTAACCATTCCCACTAACCATGATTCATTCTCTACACTTAACTCTAGTTAACATTATGATAAGTTTTGATTTTTCTATTGTTTTTAACTAACTTATCATAATATTCTTCTTCATCTTCTTCATTCTTCAAGTGAAGAAAACCAAGCTCCATCAATGGTGATTGTTGGAAAAGAGTGAGAAATCCAAAACTAAAGTCTACCCACTTCCTATTTCTTCATCCTCTACCTCTTGCCAAGTAGTAGAGTGTGTTTACTTCACAAGTTTCTTGACTTGGTGAAGTTGTGAGCTTGATCTAGCGATGCCTCGACGTAGATCATCTTCGGCATGGACATCGACGACCTAGCTCCCTTTTTCTCCGACGAAGCCGACTCTAGAGCCCGGATTTGATTTGGACAGCGGAGAGGACCTCGTTGCGGAGCTATGGAGGTGGAGCACCGGATCTACAAAGGTTGTATTTCCGTTAAACTTTTAGTTAAGTGTTAACTAGTTAGTTTTTCGCCTAGACATCTAGCCGACGATCCGTAGTTTAGGGTTTGTAGGCACCGTAAAATTTTTAATATGGCATGTTCGATGCCTTGTGAGTCCTCCTTAGGGTGCCTAGGAACCCTACAGTGGTATCAGAGCCTAGCTAGAGCCTTAGGCGAAGTCCAGACGGAATTCGAAGTCCGAATGAACCCGGAACCCCAAAACAAATATGCTCTCTGTACTTTTTCCGAGAATGCGGATTTTTGTGTTTTAAAAATGCCTAAAAAATTCAATAAATAATTATAAGAATTACTGTGCAAACTCAGGTGAATAATTCATCAAACAGAGCGCGGAACCGCGGCAGAAGCCCAGCTTCTGCGGCGGTTCCGCGGCTAGGTGATGACGTCATCCTCCAAGATCTGCACAGTAACTCTTATTATTTTATGCTGAGTTTTCTGGGAATTTTTAATATTTATTCAAGAGTTGAATTTTTCTGCAGTTGTTTTGGGGATTCGGTGTTTTGATCGGGGTATCAAATTTTGTCTGTGTGGCTTTCCGGATAAATTTTAGAATATGTTAAAAAGTTCGACCGGATATAAATACCCAACTTTTCCCCTGTCGGGAAATTTCCAAGTGTTGGATTTTTCCGAAGTTTAACGACGTTCTAAGTAGTGCAAGTAACTCGATGGTCCTTCTAGAAGACAACAAACCTTAACTCGATTATGTGATCGTCTTGAACTGCCCTTTGAACCTTCGGATTTGGGGCTGTACGGCGTGCCACATGTGAGGCGTTGGCTTGACCCTTCTACGGCTGGACCGTTGGTACTGAGGCATGAACGGAATGTTGTTAGACTTGTTTCATGTGTTGATCTGTATCGGGAAAACTTGGGTGTTCGAATGTTCAATCGGAAAGTTTAACATTTTCTATTTATCCGGAATGGGATACAATAATTGGAATTCACAAGTAGTTATGAGATAACTGAATGAATGTTATAAACGTAGCAGTTTAGTCTCACTTGATCGGTTGCCACGGAATTTTGATGTGATCAAAAGTCCGTCGCAATCACGTAGCGTACGCGGATACTCGCCGGGTAAACTTAATAGACAGCCTCACGCCATTGCCCCGACCAAGTGACTGTAGGAGAACCCCGTCGCCGAAAGCATCCGTCCGGGTGCTCGCGGTGGCGGTGTTCCGCCTTGGTGCACTTCGTCGACGGTATCGGGGGTGCAGCCGTCTACTGAAGTTTGCGACGAGTATTCGATCAGGATGTCGGGAATCTTGTTGAATTGCCCGACTTGATATTGAAAAGTGTTTTCGATTATGAGACTAAAATGCGGGGTTTATAATTGTTAGGCATGCGATGTCTAAGTAATTCATTTGGTCAGGCATGCGATGTCTGAGGTGGTTGCGGATTCCAACTGTTGTAGTTTTACACTTTCTTTTCTGTGACCGTAAGTGTAATATGTGATATCGCCGGTTTCGTTGCTATATGTCAACGACAATTGGGATGGACATATTTACTTACGTTGATGACATGTGATGTTATGTGTTGCTGGATATGTTATACTGGATCGTCGTGTTTGAATAGCCGGGGGTTTTTATGTGAGATGAGTGTTTTTCATTTTCATTCATGTAAAAAACTTGTACGTAATATTCTTTTATTGGGGCGCTTCCAGGTTGCGGAAGTTGTCACCGTTTGTATATTATTTACTTTTCCGCACTAGGATAGACCCAAGGAGGAGGGCATAAGTAACCGGGTTCTGGAGTCCAGTGGGAGACCAACTCGAGGAGTCGAGTCCGGGTCTCCTAACTCTAGAATTGGCAGGGTTGCTTGCCGCTCTCGTAGGGGTCTAGGGGTGTGGGTTTGGCTATTCATCACGACCGTGGAATCCGTGTTTTATACTGGCTCGTATTGAAAACACGGACGTCCTAGTATATCCAATATTTCATATGATTCTTCTGCTGCAATATCTGTGATGTGATCATGTGATGTTCTGTGATAGATACAGTATATAGTATATATGATATATTATATAGACGTTACTTATGTTTTACACCCGCGCTAGCCCTGCCCCGCTCTGCCGTTAGTTACCTAACCTAACGGTGCACGAGGGGACATCGAGGCGAATGCGGATGGCATCAGTGTACGTCGTATTTATCTGTGATGTTTAGGTACTTAAATGGTGGGACTTCATTAATGTGATTAATGAAAGTAAAAGAAACCTAAGATGTTGTAGAATCGAATTTCATAATAAAACAGGTAGCTACAGTTCTTGCTTTGCACAGCGGTATATGAGATATATCATGCACCTTATTCGATGAGGAAAGGACCGAGATCCCTTCACCGGGAGTGACTCCTTTAGCAATAACTGGCAGATGCTACACACTCGGTTTGTCTTTTGATTGCTTTTAAGAGTTTTTGCTTTGCACAGTGATATATGTGATATATCCTGCACCTCATTCGACGAGGAAAGGACCGACGATCCCTTCACCGGGAGTGACTCCTTTAGCAAAACTAGAAAAGCCTCAAAAACACTCCATTTCAAAATCATTTGATTCTACAACGATATCAAGTTCATTACGCAAAAGGTTTTCAGAAAAACCTGTCGTAGCCCTCCGTCATTTCAGATAAGTACTGGTTAGTATTCGTGCTACGTTTGTTGACTATGTTAAGGCGTAGTGTGCGGTAGCTAATTAGTGCTTATCTGCATAAGCATATGATGTGATTGGATTAGGGTAGTCGTGCGACTTTGTTGACTATGTTAAGGGTCGTGCGGGTGGGTTTAATTCAATCGGGAAATGACGGGTTGAACTTGACTAGCACTTATGATTTGTTGACTATGTTAAGGTCATATAGTTGCTACGGGCAAAATATTATCGGGAATTTCAAGTGTTGAAATTTGCAATAAGATTGCATACCTTCTATGAGATAGTTGGATCCCGATACCCGCTGCGAGTAAGTGTTACTCCTGGGAGAGTTTTATACATTACAATTAGCCGATCAAGTAGGTGTCTAGAAAGGTGTCAACGAGGTTACGCCTCTGGGAAAACGAGGTTTACATTAATTAGGTTCGTGCGAAAGCATGGGGGACCTCCCTCAAAGTACCGACACTGGCCTGGCTGAAAGATTGGCGAACTTGTAGTGTGTAATTAATCCCGGCTAGTCTTTCCTTTTAGGGTTTGAAGGAAGATTTGATAAAAAGCAGTGGGAGCCATCCTGATTAGATAAAATAATAACCAATCTATTCTTGACAGAGCGCACGCTGAGTGTTTTCTTCTCTCTTTCTCCAGGTAGCGACCATATCACGCCTTAATCAAGATAATAATACGGATTATTGACCGAACCCGCTTGTTATACTGAGCTGGGGAACGTTGGTCCCGCTCCAACTTATAATTGTTATAAGACAGAGCAGGAAATTGGGGAATACCAGATTTCCCGTGCCGCCCAAACGAAGAGAGTGCATGCTGATGCATCATCTTCGGGTATGTTCATTACAGAGAACTGTTTCTCAGTGTCCTTTACGTCCTGGGTATGTGATACCAGATCAGGATCCCAGATATGTAATCTGTTACATAGGGCTGCAGAAAGGTAGAGAACTGAGAACGGGTGATAAGTTTCATGAGGCAGAAAACGGGGCAAGAGTTGCAGCCAAGTCTGTTGGTCACTGTCACCCTGTATTACAATACATTGATTCTGAACGAATGTTATTAGATACCGAACCTGATATACAAAATCATATCAGTCTCTTTATTAGTAAAGAAAGGATATAATTTTGTATTGTTGGATAATGTTTTGAACATTTCCTATATCAAAAGTTGATCGGTTCAGGCACGTTATCTAAAAGCATTAATGTTCTAAATCAAACTACAGTTCTTTAGTATACAGAACACACACAAGAGGAAGAGTTCAGAAATGAACGAATCCTTCTTGAGGCATTGTAGACTAGGTCAGATCAATGTGACCTGACTAGCTAGAGTTACATATAGATGCATATTTAAATCAGTTTGAATTTACATCTTGTGAAACTCGCCAGTCATGTCATAAAGATAAGATGACCATAGCCCTGTTTATTGGAAACAGAGAAAGAGTTGATGAACTCTTGGGATGATACATGTTGATGTATGTAAGGTCCCCTGTCTACACATGCCAAGACCGGTTCTTTTACTTCATTACATTCTCTGATAATCTCTCAAGACTCAGACATACGTTCCTGTTGAAACATAAGTCCGAACCTTTTGAGATATTCACAGAATATAAGTTAGAAGTAGAGAACCAAAATACGGGTACAAGTATTATGTCCTATGATGAGATCAGGGAGGAGAATACTTGTGCATAGAATTCCTGGAATATTCTAAAGGAGAATGAGATTCTCTCTCAGCATTACTCCTCTGTATACACCATAGTACGATGGTATATCGGGGCGGAGCAATCACACCCAATATGATAAGGTGCGCTCTATGATGAGTACTACTGAGTTGCCTATTTCCTTTTAGGGAGTTATGCACTTGAGAAGCTGCATACCTATTGAATAGGGTTCCAATCAAATCAGTTGCCTACCATTTCATATGTGATATGGAAAGGGAAGAGCCCATGTCTTAAGCTAGTTAAGATTTGGAGTTGTCCGGCCTATGTCTAAAAACAAAATTCGGACAAGCTCGAGGCAAGGTCTGTAATGTAGAACTGGAAAGGTTCCAGCTATACAAACTGCAGCAGATGATTTGATAAAACCAAAGGATTCAGTAGAGACCAACGAACCTCAGCCTCTCCGCCGATCTAGTAGGGTTTTCTCACCCACCTGAGAGATACATTGGTTTCTCTATGACAGTGGGAGCGAGGATTGCATCATGAGATGATGACCCAACTAGCTTCGAGCTGGCCATCAGGAGTAAGACTCTGTAAGAATGGCTGGATGCTTAGTGATCTGAGATGGAATCCTTATACACCAACAAAGTATGGACTTTGGTTGCAATATCTGAAGGGTTAAATCCCCATCAGGAGCAAGTATATCTTGAGAAGATTACTTGGTGTACATGGAAAAGTTGAGACTTTCAAAGCTAGACTTGTTAAGGGTTTTCGTCATCGACCAGGCGTGGATAATGATGAAACCTTTTCCATTGACTATGCTTAAGTCCATCCAGATCCTACTTGCCACGGCTACATACCATGACTACGATATCTGGCGGTTGGGTGTCATGACAGCTTTTCTAAATGATGTTTAGAAGAGAGTGTCTATAAGTACACAGCCAGAGGGCTTCGTAGACAGTGGGAGCAGCGGAAACGTATGCAAGATGTTTTATAGGATAAATCAGGCATCGCGAAGTTGGAACATCTGTTTTGATGAAGTAGTCAAAGAGTTTGATATCATCAAAATGGTAGATGAACCTTGTATAAACAAAAAGGTAGTAGAGAGTATGGTGGTGATCCTCGTAGAGTACGTGGATGACATACTCTTGATAAGAAAGGAGTTTTCTTATGCTACGCTCGATCAATCTCCGTCTGTCACAATGATTCTCCACATAGGATCAAAATGATACCTCCTAAATCCTGAGTTTTGGATCTATGAGATAGATTTAATTGGATGTTAGGATTCTCACTAGTTGTAGTGAGATGGTATCAATCGATCCAGGGGAGAATCACTGGAAGTGTTCCAGGGTGATAAGGACGACTGAATGTCAGTCGCAGGCATTGTCTTTACCCTCAGTAAAGGGACGGTATGTTGGAAGAGTTCCAAGCTAGATACCGTGACATACTAGACGATAAAGGCAGGATACATCGCTACTTAAGATGCTACCAAAGAGGATGTTTGGGTGTATATTGGTTCATGAGATGAACTATGTTCCTCCCATTGTATGACAATGGAGTTGTGGCTTATGCCAAGGAACGTCCATCCCATCAGTGATCCAGACATATTCTAAGGCAGTATCACTTGATCATGGAGATGGTAGATCTCCAAGGGATCGAGGTTAGGAGAGTAGACTCAGAGGACAAACACAGCGGATCCACTCACGAAAGGCCATTTCCCAGAGAGAGACTTTTATGGGATGGTTGAGTATGAGATACTACAACCACTGCTACAGATGGCCCTAGTGCAAGTGGGAGATTGTTAGTTATATGTATGCCCTAGAGGCCATTACTGTACATTGGATGTATATTGTAGTGGATGCTAGGACGTATATAGGGAGGACTTTCTTGCTCGACATGATAGTATGCTATCTGGTTACACTTTACCTTAACGTGTATACTGATTGTCTCTCTGTTACATGTTGGTAAAGCCCTTAGGATGTGTACTTGACTACCTGGACTATGATGCGGATCATACTAGTGGGGACATGGTAGTCCATAAGTACATCCTTCAAAGTCCCTAGTCGAGGGTGTATCGAGACGGGGCATCGATATACCAGAGTAGACTAGCGTATACCTTCTCGACCCATACAGATGGGCGATGGATGATCCCATATCCATTGGTGTTTGACATCAGAGATGATATGCGGGTGCTCAGTAGAGACTGGGTACACTGGACGGACTCGCCGAGAACTCCCAGATGGTATTATACCTCACGTCAGATGGCAGTTCTCTGGTGACACTGGTACAGAGTAGTCTGTTGACCCGAGATCGTCATAGAGTCTTGTGTGGTTCCCACTGTGCTTTGATTTCCATCTTACCACGTCCAAGAGGGCGTGCAAAACGGTGGTTTTTGGGTACAGTCCCGAGTCACATGGAGGCAATGAGCGATAGGAGGGGATTCGTCTCTCCCGGTATAGGGGGCTGATGTTGCGCTGTGTTCGATTGGCTATAACAGGAAATCCCTGGCCAGGGTTGCAGAGATTTACTGGTAAGTGTTACCAGTAGTTTCTCGAACAGTTATAGACCTCATATCGACACGACTTATTGAGCTATTGGGGTCTGACTTTTACCACCCCTAGGCGAGATATGCGACATATCAGACGATCAGACCGGACTGTACGGTAGTGTTACTGGTCGGATTCACTGGAGTGTGAGCGGGCTTGCTCGTCGATCTTCAGATCGCTCAATACCCGGGTGGCCGTTACGTTTAGCAGACCGCTTGCGGCTTGTGGGTGTTTGATATGATCATCGCCTGCTGCCGGCGTATTGACGAGTCTTTAGAGTCCTACACAGAGGTTTCCTGGCTCAAGCGAAACGAAATAGGAGCGCATATGAAATATGTGCGGGACCGAGAATAATGCGTGTATGTGATACCGTATTCCATTCTCGCGATGAATGTATCGATTAGGTTATATGCGATATACCCTAGTTATCGAATCAAAGGTTGATTTGATAAGCCGATACATTATATACTAGTCGGTTGTGTGCGACATGACCGGATCATTGAATCAAGTGTTGATTTAATGATTTAATGTATAATTATATATTTGATATATTACTTTGCATTAACTAGTATTGGTTCACTTTAAATGGATTTTCTCACTCGGGTGTGCGCATTACATATGCGATATGATTTTGTGCATTTGATTGTATCATGTTTGATGATACATGATTACTTGGTTAAGTGCAAAGAATTAAACCATGGTTAAAAGAATGGTTAGGGTTTCATTTCCTTTATTTATTCATTTATTTATTTGTTTATTCATTTTGGAAAAGAGGAGAAAAGAATGGTGGCTTAATTTGGAGTTTAGTTGAAGCTTCATGAATCTTTGATCAAGTCAACCATTCTTATCTCATCCTTAACCCTAACCATTCCCACTAACCATGATTCATTCTCTACACTTAACTCTAGTTAACATTATGATAAGTTTTGATTTTTCTATTGTTTTTAACTAACTTATCATAATATTCTTCTTCATCTTCTTCATTCTTCAAGTGAAGAAAACCAAGCTCCATCAATGGTGATTGTTGGAAAAGAGTGAGAAATCCAAAACTAAAGTCTACCCACTTCCTATTTCTTCATCCTCTACCTCTTGCCAAGTAGTAGAGTGTGTTTACTTCACAAGTTTCTTGACTTGGTGAAGTTGTGAGCTTGATCTAGCGATGCCTCGACGTAGATCATCTTCGGCATGGACATCGACGACCTAGCTCCCTTTTTCTCCGACGAAGCCGACTCTAGAGCCCGGATTTGATTTGGACAGCGGAGAGGACCTCGTTGCGGAGCTATGGAGGTGGAGCACTGGATCTACAAAGGTTGTATTTCCGTTAAACTTTTAGTTAAGTGTTAACTAGTTAGTTTTTCGCCTAGACATCTAGCCGACGATCCGTAGTTTAGGGTTTGTAGGCATCGTAAAATTTTTAATATGGCATGTTCGATGCCTTGTGAGACCTCCTTAGGGTGCCTTGGAACCTTACACCTAGTACAAGTGGTAGATTGTTAGTAATATGTATGCCCTAGAAGCCATTACTGTACATACGATGTATATTGTAGTGGATGCTTGGACATATATAGGGAGGACATTCTTGCTCGACATGATAGTATGCTATCAGGTTGCTCTTTATCTTAACATGTACTCTGATTGTCTCTATGTTACATGTTGATAAAGCCCTTAGGATGAATACTTGACTACCAGGACTATGATGCGGATCATACTGGTAGGGACAGAGTAGTCGTTAAGTATATCCTTCAAATGTTCCTAGTCGAGGGTTTATCGAGACTGGACATCGATATACCAGAGTAGACTAGCGTATACGCTTCTCGACCCATATGATGGGCGATGGATGATCCCATATCCATTGGTGTTTGACATCAGAGAAGGTATGCGGGTGCTCATTAGAGACTGGGTACAATGGACGGACTCGCCGAGAACTCCTAGATGGTATTATACCTATCGTCTGATAGCAGTTCTCTGGTGACACTGGTACAGGTTAGTCTGTAGACCCAAGATCGTCATAGAGTATTGTGTGATTCCCACTGTGCTTTGATTTCCACCTTACCATGTTCAAGAGAACGTGCAAAACGGTGGATTTTGGGTACAGTCGCGAGTCACATGGAGGTAATGAGCGATAGGAGGGGTTTCGTCTCTTCCGGTATAGGGAGTTGATGTTGCGCTATGCTCGATTGGCCATAACATGAAATCCCTGGCCAGGGTTGCTGAGATCTATTGGTAAGTGTTATCAGTAGTTTCTCAAACCGTTATGGACCTTGCATCGGCATGACTTATCAGGCTATTGGGGTCTGACGTTTTACCACCCCCAGGCTGTGATATGCGACATAACAGACGAAGAGACCGGACTGTACGGTAGTGTTACTGATTGGATTCACAGGAGTACGAGCAGGCTTGCTTATTGATCTTCTGATTGCTCAATACCCGGGTGGCCGTTACGTTTAGCAGACCGCTTGCGGCTTGTGGGCGTTGGATATGATCATCACCTATTGCCGGCGTTTTGACGAGTCTTTAGAATCCTATAAAGAGGTTTCCTGGCTTAAGCGAAACGGAGTAGGAGCACATATGTGATATGTGCGGGACCGAGCTTGATACGATATAAGATACCGTATTCTATTCTCACGATATGTGATATCGGTCGGTTATATATGATATAGCCGGGTTATCGGATCAAGTGTTGATTCGATAAGTTGATTCATATAGTATTAGTCGGTTATATATGATATAACCAGATTATTAAATCAAGAGTTGATTTGATAATTTAATGTATAATTATATATATTTGATATATTATATTACATTAACTAATATTAAGCTCACTAATGATTTCTTTTCTCACTTGATGTGCACATTGTATATATGTGATATGTATATTTATGTACATGTATTGTGTCATGTTTGATGATACATACAAGATGGGTGTATGAGATTAATACCATGCTAGGGTTAAGTTAGGGTTTCTATTTATGTTAAGCTAATTTAAAAGAGATTAAGTTTGTCATGGTAAAGCTTGGACAAAAGCTTTTGGATAAGCTTTGACAAAGTCAACTCTTTTGTCTAGTTAAAGATATTTATTAAACCTAAACCTTAACCATAGTGTGTGGTTTATTCTCTACATGAGTTAAGCATGATGACTTTAACTCACCCATGGTTGCAATAATTCATTTGGATGAATTATACATGAGTTCTTCTTCTTCTTCTTCAATCTCCATGAAAAGCTTTCTAGCTTCAATGGAGGTATGAGAAATAATATGAGAAAATCAATTCTAAAGTGGGCCCACTTCCTACTTCATCATCCTCTACTACTTGCCATTTAGTATAGGGTGTTCACTTCACAAAGTTCATGGCCTAGTGAAGGAATAGCTTGGGTTAGTATCTCCTCGACGTAGATCATCTTCGGCCTCGAAGTCATCGAAGCAAGCACGTTCGTTTCTTTATGGAGCCTCTCTAGAGTCCGGAGTTTGCAATCGCAGCGAAGGGGACTACTACATGGAGCTATTTGAAGTGAAGGACCGGTCTACAAAGGTTGTATTCCTTGCTCACTATAACTTGCAAGGTGTTTGCATATGTTTTCTGTATTATTTCTGGTTAACGATTCATGGTTAGGGTTAGCTAGAACGACAAATTTTTGAATTTGGCATGGACGATACCTCCCGAAACCTTGCTGCCGTGCTAGGCAACCCTTCACAAGTATCCGGTGGACCTCGTACCGGTGGATTCAGGCCGTGATCACCAGAGGGTCATTGTGGGGCATGGATATGCCGTGGAGGTCTCCGTCGCCAAAGGTGATAGGCTCGTGGCCCCTGGCCTTTTTGCTCAGGCGACTGTTGGCGTTTGTTGCCGACGTGGGGTGCCGAGTCTCGCAGGAGCTCGACTGGCCCCCTGTCGTCATGACCATAGTTCTTGATGGGCCTCGGTTCCTTCCGGCGAAGTCCCCTGGGCCCCGGGATAGGGTGGTCCCCGAGCTGCCTTGGCGGGCTTCGTGGGCGCGACCCCGTCGAGGGAGGGGATGCCAGTCGTGCCTGGAAGCAGGCGAGCTGACCGCCACCGCCTCGGTAGGGACAGGGGGTGACAAGGCCTGAGGCGAGACTCTCCGACGTGGGACTTCGAGGTTGAATGGGAAGGATCGAGGGGCCTGCGACCGCCGGAGTCCACGAGGCGGTGGCCGGCGGAGGAGTTGATGACATTCGGTTGAGGTTCACCCGCGCCTCCGTTGAGGGGGAGGTAGCGGTTGGTACCTGGATCTTCAGGGTGATTGCTTGCCATGTGGATGGAGATCGGAAGTCCAACTTTGTTTTCGTGGAGTTTGTGTTTCCCACAGACGACGCCAACTGATGGAGGTCCTTTTTGGGTCTCCTTCAGATGTTGTCTTCCGTCGATCCCGGTGGATTTTGGAGGTAATTACCTATTGCGTGTGGGTCTCAATGGGTTTTGAGGAGATTAGTGATTTGAGGAGTTTAGTGCCGAGTACCTGCAAGGAAGTTCCGAGGTGGTTTGGTACCACCGAGGACCCTCCGACGATCAAGTTAGTACGAGATCCGAGCAGAGTAACGGCTAAGTGGAGTAAAAATGGCTTACTTGATTCCTCTGTGATGGGGGTTTATATAGTGGCGGTAGCATGCAGCAGCAGACCCGAGAATCTCGACGGCAGTTACGCTCCCGACGTTATGCCCGCGTAAAGAGCGGATCGCCCATTAATGGGGATCGTGGTGGCGTGGAACGTAGGATGTTGCTGGCAGAGAATCTGCGCATGGCGAGATTTGCGGAGCGGCGGTTACGCCTGTGAGTGGTGGAGTTGGTCGGTCGGAAGACCGAGGAAGATAGCCTCGGCTGGGGGGCTCGGGAACGAGCGAGAGGGCCGAGGAGTCTTGGTCTTGAGGCAGCTCAGGGTAAGCTAAGAGGCCGAGGAGGCCAAATTTCAGGGGGCTCTGAGGTGAGCCAGCTTGTGCTTGCAGGTCGGGTACAGGGGTGGCCTGGTCGGTCCTGTTAGTGTATATGCCCTAGAGGCCATTACCGTATCATACTAGTATGTATATTACTTAATGGAAGCTTAGGATATTTACCTTGTATTGACAATCTTGCTCAAAATGGTAGTATGCTACTTGGTTTGTTTCTACTTCAATGTGTTCATGTGTTTATTTTAGTATATCACCTATACACATTAGTGGAGCCCATAGGATCTTTGCTTGATTATCAGCATTGTGATGGCAGTCACACTAGTAGGGGCTGGGTAATCTATAAGCACATCCTTATGCAGGTCCCTAGTCGCAGGACTATCGAGACAGGGCATCGATACTCCGGAGTAGACTAGCGTATGCGCTTCTCATCCCAGTGTGGGAGACGGTCTGTCCCACAGCCGTCAGTACGTCGTACTTGAGATAGTATGCGGGTGCTCGTTGGGTTACGAGTACACTGGACATGACTCGTCGGGAACTGTTGGTTGGTATTATACCTATCGTCAGTTATCAGTTCCCAGGTGACATGAGTACAGCTTAGTCCGCCGACTTGACACTGTCACTTCGCCTCGAGTGTGTTCCCACTGTACTTTGATTACTACCCTACCACAGCTCAAAGGAGTCGTGCAAACAGGTAGTTTTTGGGTGCAGTCCCGAAGCACTTGGAGGCAGTGACAGTTAGACAGGATTCGTCTCTCCCGGTATTGGGAGTTGACATCGTGCTGTGTCTAGGAAAGCCATTACACGAGTAGTCCCTGGCCAGGGCAAGCGAGATATACTGGTAGGCTTCCAATGTTATCTCAGGGTGTTTTGGGCTTCACTCTGGCATGACTTGTACCGCTATTAGGGGACTGACGTTTACCACCCCCTAGGCCCGCCATGCGATGTATCAGACGAACAGACCGGACTGTACGGAGACTGTCACATTCAGGCTCAGTAGGAGTTCAGATGGGTTTCACCTCGTCAGTCTTCTTGTCGGCATCTACCTGGGGGCCGTTACGCACAGCTAGTGCCGCTTGCGGTCTGTGGTTAAACCCACTGCCAGCGTAGTGTCGAGTCTTTAGAGTCCCACACAGAAAGCTATTCGCCTTTAGGCAAAAGAGTAGAGGTCGCACGGTTTTGCAACAGGTCGCATGGTCTTGCGACAGGGTTCGGTCACATCCGTGCACTTGTGCACGTTTAGTGTCCGGACAGTTAACACTAGCGGGCTTTGGTTTAAGCCAGATCCTAGTGTACGTTTTGGGATTGGTTTTATCCAGTATGTATTCGTGTTCCTCGGAACGCGGATGCGGGTGTGTATGCACAGTTGACGGAGAGACAGAGGCAGAGGATTCTCATTAGGGTTGTTGACTGTTGACTGTTGACCTTTGACTTCTTGCTAAACCCTAATGAGAATATGATATATGATTAACAATAATATTAATTAAGTATTATGGTGACATGGTTGTTGAGGGGTTGACTTTGTTTACTTGTTGACTTGTTGACCGGTTGACTAGGTTGGACTAGTTGACCAACATGATGAAAATGGCTATCATTTCATGACAAAGACTTTTTGCTTGCTTGTTCTCTTGTGAAAAATGAGTGAATGAAATGATATGGTTATTGTAGCTTAAACTATCACATAATACTTGATTGCTATGATTTGTTATGATGGCTTTGGATTATGAGAGCCAAGAGAGAAAAGTCTTCCTCATTCTATCATTTCATTCTCTCTCTTGTTCTTGAGCTCCCATCCTCTTCCTCTTGCTCTCCCTCTCTTTAGTCTATGGTTCACTTGTCTCATGTGTTGAGAACCAAGAACCATAGAGAAAAATCCCAACACACTCTCCTCTACTCACTCTAGTTCACAAGGTTTAGCAAACCGAGTGAACTAGTTTCTTCAAAGCTCGAAGAAGAAGCCAAAGGTAGAAGCTTTCGGGTGGATCGATCTTTGGCGCAAGGAGACGACGGGGTGAAGCCGATCCGGACAACCATCAAGTGTAGAAGACGAAGGAGTTCAAGAAAGAAAGGTATAACTCCCTAACCGAGTAGTTAACAACTCTTAGTTAGGTTGTTTGGTACCTAAGTTTAACAAAGATCCGTTTGAGTCCATGTTACCGCCTCTAGAAAATTGTTTTTCACCAAATTCCGCAAGCCCGTAAGTACCGGGAGAGGTAGCATGGACTTACAGTGGTATCAGAGCCAGGTTAAACACTACCTAACATGTTAGCATAGTAACTAGAAATTCGATCGGAGAAAAAGTCGCGAAATACACCCGGATTTCATGTTTGCTGTCGATTTTTAAAGTTCTGTAAAAATAATAAATCATGCTTCAAAAATCGACTCAGGGTTTTTATAGTGCACTGAAGAAAAACGATCAAGGGATCTTATTAAAGAGCTGCGGGAACGCGGCAAGAGCTTGCTCTTGCCGCGGTTCCGCGGCCGATTGAACTCCTCCGTAGATTTTCTTCACTGCAGTATAATTAGTGGGGTATTTTGGGAATTTTGGTATATGTTTTTTCAGCCCAGATTTTCCAGAAAGAAAAATTTGTTTTTGGGGCTCTAAAAACCGTAATTTGATCGAGTTTCTAAAGACTTAAGCTGACGGGTATTTTTGTGATGTGATATTTGTATTGAACGTCTGCTAATCGCTATATGTCGATTAGTGGGGGTTATACAAATCTGTGATCTGTAATATTGCTGGAATGTGCATATGAATTCATTGGATTGTCGCGGGTGAATAGCCGGGGGTTGTGAGACGAGAGTTTTCTTTTCTTTCAATTCATGTAAATTTGTAAATTGATGTAATATTATTTATATGGCCGCACAACCGGGTCGGGGTTGTAGCCGTCATTGTATAATTTCTTTTTACTGTTTTTGCTTCTAGGATAGACCCATGGAGGGGTGCACAAACTACCGGGTATCTCGAAGTGCCGAGTGGCCTACTCACGGTGTTGAGGGAGGTTGCTCTGCTTCGGGTAATTGGCGGGTAGTTTGCCGCACCCGTAGGGGTCTTGGGTAGGGTATTGGCTATTCACCGCGACCGTGTAATCTGCTTTTCGTTACAGGCTCGTACGAATTGCGGGTTCCTAGTATATCCAATGTGTTCATCTGTGATCTGAAATGGCTATCATTGCAATATATCTATATATGATATTATTTAGGCGTTGCTTATGTTTTACAGACGCGCTAGCCCAGCCCCTGCTCTGTCGTTAGTTAAGTAACCTAACAGGTAATGACGGGGCCCCGTGGCGAATGCGAATGGCATAAGCGTACGTCATATTTTGGTTGTTTTATGCAATGTTAGGATTAAATGATGGGACGCATTAAAAGAACTAATGCAAGAAAAATATGCATTAAAAGAACTAATGCAAGAAAATAAACCAAACTAAAAGTCGTTGGAACATTTTCAAAACCACTCGGTTTTTTTCAAAAAGCAACTTTTAAAACGCGGAGCTTAAGCCACTCATTTTAAAAGCTATCATGGTTCCATCGATTATATCAAGTTCACTACGTTCACGGTTTCGCCAAAACCATTCGTAGCCCTCCGTCGTTTCAGTTAAATATTCAGTAGTATTCAAGCTATGTATTTTGACCTTCGCCAAGGCATAGTGATTGGTAGCTGCTGAATGTTTATCTGTAGCGAAGATAGATGCGTTGGTTTGGGACAGTCGTACTACCATTTTGGCCTTCGTCAAGGGTATGTACGGATGGGTGCAAATTAACCTGGATAATGACGGGTAGAACTTGACATGTGACTTATGATATTTTGGCCTTCGTCAAGGTCATAAGAGCATGGGGCAAAAATCCACATCGGGAGTTTCACAAGTACTGAAACTTGCTAGCGCTGCATACCATTTGGAGTGTGATGATTCTGGTAGGATTCCTTCAGTTTCGTTGCGCGATGATATTTGGATCCCGATCCTACTGTGAGTATATGCTACTCCTTGGGAAATTTCTCACTTAACGATCAATGCTATAAACCAAGTAGGTGTCTAGAAAGGTGTTAGCGGGGCTACGCCCACAGGGAAAAGAGGTTATTTAATTAAGGAACTTCGCGAAAGCGTTGGAAAACCTCCCTCGAAGTACCGACACCAGCGTGGCCGAACGGTTAAGCAAGAATTGTACGGTGAGATTGATCCTGACTAATTCTTCCTTTTTGGTTTGAGGAGGGATTCGAGAGACAGTGGGAGCCATCCTGTTTAGACAAATTAAAAACCAATCTAAACTTGAAAGAGCATCATGCTGAGTGTTTTCTTCTCTCTCTTTTAATTGCAGCGACCCTGTGACCACACCTAGGTTACATCTAGATAATAAAATGACTGAATCTGACTGTCAAGACTGGCAAAGGTCTGTCCAGATGTCCATTGCCCATGACAAGCTGGGACACCTCTTAACTAATCCAACCCCTGTCGTCTCAGGTCCAGTTTCCCCTGTCACGGATATTGATATCCGCAGGACATCAGAAAAGGAATGTGCGAAAGCCAAGTGCCTCGTGTTAGCCTCAGTTGATAGTGCAGACCAGAGGCAGCACAAGAAGATGGACTTAGTTTCTATCTTCCTCCATAACAAAGATTTATATGGAGAGCAATCTCGTATCGCAAGATATGAGACCTCGAACGAATTGCTTCAAGCGAGGTTGGCTATCGGGTCATCTGCAAGGGACAACGTCCTTGCAGAGACCAGCTATTTTAAGCTCACGGACCTGAAGACCACGTTGAAGAACGGGTCAAGAGCTGACTTGATTCTACAGTCTCTACCTTCTACCCTGAAGGAAACCAGGGAAGCAGAAGGAAAGAGAAGGGCAAAAGTTTCGGGAATGGATGTAGTGAAAGAAGGACGTTCCTATTGTTGTGAGAATGAACATTGGCAGAAGGATTGCATGGCTAGCAAAGCCAGTAGCCAGAATTCGAAGCATGTTGTGGCTTCGGCTTCGGGTGTGTTAGTGATAGAGAACTGTATGTCAGTTAACCCTACTTCCTTGGTATTGGATACCGGATCAGGATCTCACATCTGTAATTCGTTACAGGCTTTAAGAAACCGTAGAGTTATCAGGAAAGGTGATATGACTCTCAGGGTTACTAACGGAATGAGCATGGATGCTGTATCCGTAGGGGAATATCACCTTGGACTGAAAACTGGGCAGATATTGATTCTGCATGACTGTTTGTATGTACCAGGTGCGACTTGTAATATCATATCTGTATCCTTACTTTCTAGGGAAGGATATGATTTTACTTTTGTAAGCGATGTAGTAAACATCCACCTAAATCAAGTTCTGATTGGGTCAGGTACATTAAATAACGGTATATACGTATTGAATCAAGCTTAGATATTCAGTGTCCAGAACACACTTAAAAGAATGTCTCCGGAATTAAATCAGGCTTTCTTATGGCATTATAGACTGGGTCACATCAATGAGAGAAGATTGACTAAGTTACATAAAGAAGGATACTTGGATCCGTTCGAGTACCAGTCTTATGCCACTTGTGAATCTTGTCTCATGGGAAAGATGACAAAGACTCCGTTCACTGGACACGGAGTAAGAGCGAGCGAGCTCTTGGGGCTCATACACAGTGATGTGTGTGGTCCAATGTCTACACATGCGCGAAGCGGTTATTCATACTTCATTACTTTCACAGATGATTTCTCTAGGTATAGACATGTCTTCTTAATGAAGCACAAATCCGAGGCCTTTGAGAAATTTCAGGAATATAAGAATGAAGTTGAAAAATAAACAGGCAAAAGTATCAAGACACTGAGATCTGATCGAGGTGATGAATACTTGAGTGCCGAGTTTCTGGGCTACTTAAAAGAGAATGGAATTCTCTCTCAGCTTACTCCTCCATACACACCACAACACAACGGTGTATCGGAAAGGAGGAATCTGACCCTATTGGATATGGTTCGTTCCATGATGAGTAAGGCTGAGTTACCGCGATCTTTCTGGGGTTATGCACTAGAAACAGCTGCATATCTCTTGAACAAGGCTCCAACCAAGACTGTGCCTACCACCCCATATCAGATGTGGAGTAGGCAGAAACCCTGTCTTAAGTACCTAAAGACATTGGGATGTCCAGCTTTTGTTAAAAAGCAGCATGCGGACAAACTCGAGGCACGCTCAGTACTGTGTAAGTTTGTGGGATACCCAAAGAACTCCAGGGGGTATTTTTTCTATTACGCAGAGGAACAAAAGGTTTTTGTTTCTCGTCATGCCCACTTTCTGGAACATCAGTTTTTAGAAAAAGGAATAAGTGGGAGCCCAATAGAACTGGAAGAAATTACAGAACCACAAGCTATTACTGAAAGCTTGGAAGAACCAGAAGTTTCAGGAGAACCGGACATTCCTGCGCCACTCCACAGGAGTAGTAGGCAGTCTCATCCGCCCGAGAGATACTATGGTTTTCTCATAGACGGGGATAGAGAGGATTGCACCATGGATTATGGTGAGCCTACTAGCTTCCAGCAAACCATTCAGAGCGGTGACTCGGTAAAATGGCTGGATGCAATGCGGACCGAGATGGAGTCCATGTACACTAACAAAGTTTAGACTTTGGACTTTGCTCCAGAAGGGGTAAAACCCGTAGGCTGCAAATGGATCTTCAGAAAGAAGATTGGTGTAGATGGGCAGGTTGAAACCTATAAAGCTAGGCTCGTTGCAAAGGGTTTTCGTTAAAGACCTGGTTTGGACTATGACGAGACTTTTTCTCCGGTAGCTATGCTGAAATCCATTCGGATCCTTCTTGCCATTACTGCCTTCCACGATTATGAAATCTGGCAGATGGACGTAAAGACGGCTTTTCTAAATGGAAATTTGGAAGAGTGCGTCTATATGGATCAGCCAGAGGGATTCATTCAGAGTGGGAGCAGCGGTAAAGTGTGCAAGTTACTCAAGTCCATCTATGGACTCAAGCAGGCATCGCGTAGTTGGAACATCTGCTTTGATGATACTGTCAAAGAATTCGACTTTGTCAAAAACCCAGATGAACCATGCATTTACAGTAAGATTGTAGGGAGAAATGTCGTATTCCTCATCTTGTACGTCGATGACATTCTCTTAATAGGAAATGATATTCCTATGCTACAGTCAGTCAAAGGATTCTTGTCGCAGAGGTTCTCCATGAAGGACCTGGGCGATGCCAACTACATTCTGGGGATCCAGATCTATGGTGATAGATCTAAGAGGATGTTGGGACTTTCACAGTCAAGGTACATCGACACCATACTGAAACGATTCGGTATGGAAGATTCCAAGCGCGGTAATCTACCGGCTTGTCACGGAATCACCCTCTCCAAAGAGATGTCTCCCAAGACTGATTTGGAAAGAGCTCGCATGTCATCAATACCCTACGCATCTGCGGTAGGCTCTATTATGTATGCGATGTTGTGTACCAGACCAGATGTAGCATACGCATTGAGCGTTGTAAGCCGGTATCAGTCAAACTCAGGGGAGAAACACTGGATAGCAGTAAAGAACATTCTCAAGTACCTGAGAAGGACTAAGGAGATGTTCTTGGTGTATGGCCGAAAATACCTCCAGATTGAGGCCTTTGCTACTCCAGCTTCCAGAGTGACAAGGATGACTCCAAGTCCATGTCGGGTTATGTCTTTACCCTCAATGGAGGGACGGTTTGCTGGAAGAGTTCCAAGCAGGAAACCGTTGCTGACTCAACTATGGAAGCGGGGTACATAGCTGCTTGCGATGCCGCAAAGGAAGCTGTCTGGATAAAGAAGTTCCTCACGGAACTTCAGGTGGTTCCTACCAGTGTTGATCCAATACCGCTATATTATGACAACAACGGCGCTATAGCTTTAGCGAAGGAACCCAGGTCCCATCAGAAGTCCAGGCATATTTTGAGGCGGTACCACCTGATCAGGGAGATCGTTGATCGCCGGGAGATCGAGGTGAAGAGAGTAAATACGGAAGATAACACTGCTGATCCACTCACGAAGGCCCTACCCCAGACTCAGTTCGAGCTGCTGATCGAGACGATAGGTCTTCAATACGCCAGTACATGGCCTTAGTGCAAGTGGGAGATTGTTAGTTTATATGCCCTAGAGGCCATTACTGTATCATACTAGTATGTTTATTACTTAATGAAAACTTGGGATATTCACCTTGTATTGACAATCTTGCTCAAAATGGCAGTATGCTACTTGGTTTATTTCTACTTCAATGTGTACATGTGTTTATTTTAGTATATCACCTATACACATTAATGGAGCCCTTAGGATCTTTGCTTGATTACTAGCGTTGTGATGGCAGTCACACTAGTGGGGGCTGGGTAATCTATAAGCACATCCTTATGCAGGTCCCTAGTCGCAGGACTATCGAGACAGGGCATCGATACTCCGGAGTAGACTAGCGTATGCGCTTCTCATCCCAGTGTGGAAGACGGTCTGTCCCATAGCCATCAGTACGTCGTACTTGAGATAGTATGCGGGTGCTCGTTGGGTTACGAGTACACTGGACATGACTTTTCGGGAACTGTTGGTTGGTATTATACCTATCGTCAGTTATCAGTTCCCAGGTGACATGAGTACAACTTAGTCCGCTGACTTGACACTGTCACTTAGCCTCGAGTGTGTTCCCACTGTACTTTGATTACTACCCTACCACGGCTCAAAGGAGTCGTGCAAACAGGTAGTTTTTGGGTGCAGTCCCGAAGCACTTGGAGGCAGTGACGGTTAGATAGGATTCGTCTCTCCCGGTATTGGTAGTTGACATCGCGTTGTGTCTAGGAGAGCCATTACACGAGTAGTCCCTGGCCAGGGCAAGCGAGATATACTGGTAGGCTTCCAGTGTTATCTCAGGATGTTTCGGGCTTCACTCCGGCACGACTTGTACCGCTATTAGGGGACTGACGTTTACCGCCTCCCTAGGCCCACCATGCGATGTATCAGACGAACAGACCGGACTGTACGGAGACTGTCACATTCAGTCTCAGTAGGAGTTCAGATGGGTTTCACCTCGTCAGTCTTCTTGTCGGCATCTACCTGGGGGCCGTTACACACAGCTAGTGCCGCTTGCGGTCTGTGGTTAAACCCACTGCCAGCGTAGTGTCGAGTCTTTAGAGTCCCACACAGAAAGTTATTCGCCTTTTGGAAAAGAGTATAGGTCGCATGGTTTTGCGACAGGTCGCATGGTTTTTGCGACAGGGTTCGGTCACATCCGTGCACTTGTGCACGTTTAGTGTCCGGACAGTTAACACTAGCGGGCTTTGGTTTAAGCCAGATCCTAGTGCACGTTTTGGGATTGGTTTTATCCAGTATGTATTCGTGTTCCTCGGAACGCGGATGCGGGTGTGTATGCACAGTTGATGGAGAGACAGAGGCAGAGGATTCTCATTAGGGTTGTTGACTGTTGACTGTTAACCATTGACTTCTTGCTAAACCCTAATGAGAATATGATATATGATTAACAATAATATTAATTAAGTATTATGGTGACATGGTTGTTGAAGGGTTGACTTTGTTGACTTGTTGACTTTGTTGACCGGTTGACTAGGTTGGACTAGTTGACCATCATGATGACAATGGCTATCATTTCATGGCAAAGTCTTTTTTCTTGCTTGTTCTCTTGTGAAAAATGAGTGCATGAAATGATATGGCTATTGTAGCTTAAACCATCACATAATACTTGATTGCTATGATTTGTTATGATGGCTTTGGATTATAAGAGCCAAGAGAGAAAAGTCTTCCTCATTCTATCATTTTCATTCTCTCTCTTGTTCTTGAGCTCTCATCCTCTTCCTCTTGCTCTCCCTCCCTTTAGTCTATGCTTCACTTGTCTCATGTGTTGAGAACCAAAAACCATAGAGAAAAATCCCAACACACTCTCCTCTACTCACTCTAGTTCACAAGGTTTAGCAAATCGAGTGAACTAGTTTCTTCAAAGCTCGAAGAAGAAGCCAAAGGTAGAAGCTTTCGGGTGGATCGATCTTCAGCGCAAGGAGACGACGGGGTGAAGCCGATCCGGACAACCATCAAGTGTAGAAGTCGAAGGAGTTCAAGAAAGAAAGGTATAACCCCCTAACCGAGTAGTTAACAACTCTTAGTCAGGTTGTTAGGTAGCTATGTTTAACAAAGATCCGTTTGAGTCCATGTTACCGCCTCTAGAAAATTGGTTTTCACCAAATTCCGCAAGCCCGTAAGTACCGGGAGAGGTAGTATGGACTTACAGGTCCCTGTGGCCCTTTCTTCTGAGTTCTGGGACACGTCATCTGCCACGTGTCCTGATTTTGGAGACCGCCAATATTGAGCATCATCAGCCTCGAAGACTTCGTGCAAGCTTGCTTATTTTTTCAGGATAACTCTTTCTAGAGTTCGGGCGTTCATAATTCGCAACGAAGGGACTACTACACGGAGTATTAGAAGTGAAGGACCGGCTTACAAAGGTTTTATTTCTCATTCACTTAGATGTAAAGATATTTACATATCGTTTCGTTGGATTTTCAAGTAACGATTCTAGGATTAGGGTTAGTTAGAACGGCTAATTTTTGAAATTGGCATGGATGATACCTTCCGATACCTTGCTGCCGTGCGAGACAACCCTTCATGCTTCTCGTACAAGTCTTGGTTGTGTCTTGGTTCCAGTTTCCCCAATTTTTCCTATGTCAGCAACAAATACATTTGCCTACAGGTGACCGTAGATACATATTGCTCAATTTTAAAATAAAGTCCTATTTGTAAGCAAGGAAATACTAAATGGCATGAAATACCGTTAAATTTTGTCTCAACATTATTATGCGTCTCTCACTCTCTAAAACCTACAATTTGCCTCCAATTTTATTTTATTCCCAAAATTTGTTTTATTTAAATATTTAATTCTTTTTGTCTTTTCCTTATTTTCTTTAAATATTTCAACTAAATATTTAATTGAGGGCATTTTGAGATTAAATTGAAGCTGAGGGGAACAAATTGTTGGGTTTGGCAAGTTTGTGGTATTCCCTGCTATTGGGATGAAATTTAGAAATATTTCTTACAATTTATCCAATATTATATCTCTACAATTATAACCACAAAACTTGAGAATCTCTAAATTGATTTCAATTTAATAATCTAACGTAGCCTCAAATAATGCCACATCAGCAGTAAAAATATTAAATGTAGATTTTTTTAACAAATATTTAATAAATATAATTTTCAACTGAATCAGTTATAACTATACAACATCTTATATAACTACTTGAATCATTGTATATTTTAATCTTCTTTAATTTTTTTGGATTCGAATTAAAAAAAGTAAACATAATTTTTATTTGAACACATGCATCGCTCATACAAGATACTGGTAGGAAATTATGTCAATAGTAGCCATGATTCATTCTCAAAGGATTTTTCACTTTCTTTTTCTTTTTTCTTATAAGTAACTTTTCACACAAAGGAGACCATGTACATTGACAAAAAGACAATTTAGTTGAGGAAGCAAAATAGTTTGCATATTAAAGTAGAAATGTACATTATTTTTCTAAGCAACCCTAATAACTATAGCAATAGTGACTCTTAACTTCGAAAATAAAAGTTCTACTGCAAGTCTATGTTTCATTGTCTATTTGTAGGATGAAATGCACAGTTCACAGTTAAATTAGTGCATATACAGTGGCATAACAATTGAACCAAAACCATAAATCCCATCAATTTATGTCCGAATTCCAAATTCCAACTCATTGACTGTAACATTTCAGAAAATATAAAATATTATTTTTGGAATTTAATATTAAACTAATATATTTCGCGAAAATTTCCCGATTTGCGAAATTGGGGTTTTCGTAAAATGGTATAAATACATACCAATAATTGTGAAATAATTGGAGATTAAAAATATTTATTCATTTAAAAAATATATTTATTGGATTTGGTATTTTTATAATTAATTATATACAGTTTAAATAAAAAGTGATTAGTGCGCTACTAATCGCGATTAGACCAAATCCGTATTTCTACAGTTTTCCATGGCTAGTGCACCATGACATATTGCATTTTGTTACATATTGTTTCATTTGTATTGTTTTATTGGTGTTATGTGAATTACTGTGAGAAAGAAAAATGAGAAGAGAAAAAGAGAATTATTGGAGAGAGAGCGTGACTAGGCATGAGAGAGGGTGAGGGTGAGAATAAGAGAGAGAGGGGGGGGCTGCCCATTTCCTTCATCCTCCCCCATTATTTTCCTTCAACTCCTCCATCTCCAAGCTTCCCTCCACCTCTACCAACAAGTATCATTTCAAAATCTTCATCAAAATCCTTTACTCACTTCATTAAAAATAATCCCCACCTCATCCTCAACACATTGGACCAAGCAAAGTTGGATTTTGAAGATGTTGAGCAACTCAAGAAAATTCTTGAGTTGCCAAATGAGATATAATTCTAAACCCTAGCTAAGTTATTATGTTTAGTGTATTATAGTTTAGTTTAGAATGTGATTAAGTGTGGATTATGATATTTAGAGGTTGTTTACAAGACCCCTAATGGTGTTTTACTGGCCAAGATCAAAGATTAGAACCAAAACACAAATTTAGAACTTTCCGATATCGGTTAATTGACAGTTTGTGAATGTATATGGGAATCTGGGATGACCCAAGACCACTATAAATTAAGTTCCCATGACAGTGAGACGAGCAGGCAAACTTGAATCACCCCTTGAAACCTGAGCCCCTCCCCTTTTTATCTGGCCGCAAATAAATTCCCTGTGGCTGCAAATTGCGGCCACATCAGGATGAAATTGTTGATCCTTGGTCTATGGCTCTCTTAGATCATATCTAGAACAACCCTATATGCAAAATGTTCTGATTTGACCTAGGATAAAATCTGGGATGGATTTCCTTACTTGCTGAATTTGGTATTTACGATTTTATAAACTTGGGATTATTGGTTTTGATACTTGATATTGTATTTGGTCGTTAGATGTTTGTACGTCGACGACGAGAGTTGTTTGGTTGTTTTTGCATGCGTATGCTATAGGTTCTAACCTATGAGCGCACCGTGTGCCGTATTGGTTTTCCGGACTTGATTTTAACAGCATTTACGATTGTGTATTTATTGTAGGTACCTTCACGTGGATTCCGAGACGACGGAGCACATCGACTACGGCTGAACAAGGAGTTCCGCAGGTGAGTAGATTTATATCTACGGGGGAAGTCGGGTGGATGGCGTATAGCACCCCTACAAGTTTTGATGGAAATCGATATATAGAATATGATTAAAGAATTAGTAGGAGATAAGATGTACCATGACTTAAAGTTATAGCTTATGGTTTAAGTGACATAATATGATAGGAATGATGTTTCGAATTGATCTATAAGGATGTTAAACGTAAATGTGAATTACGATATATAAATATAGGTAGTGCACGAGAATAAGTATGCGATTTAGGGTAGCGTGACATGAGATTTATAAGATAGAATGTATATGTATGATGACTTGATATGAAAAATTAATATGATGAGAAGAGTATATGATGTGATATGATGACTTGGTAGATATATCGTTATATGGATGCGAGTCGATATGAGATAGTTGATATCTTTGCCGGTCCCATAATATGAGATTTATATGGATATGACCTGGGATATAGGTATATAGATATATAATGTTGTGAATTATGAGTGATATGCCGTACGAGACGTTAGGTCCGTACCCTCATTGTCATATAGGTTGATAGGATTCCCAATTGTTTAATGCCGTCGTACGATGATTTACCGTACGTGATGAGTTTTATCTGATGATTGATCCATACCCTTGACTTGAGGATGTCGTACGATGGATTATACCGTACGTGATGTTGTGAGGTTGGATGCCGATTGATAGATTCACCGTCTCGGATATATCGTAGATACATATACTAAGTAGCATTTCCTGTAGGATGTACTCTATGCTACGTTCATGATACTCTCGTTGCATTATATATACCGTGCTAATACACCAACACCATTATCGTTGATGCGTATGTTACACTTACACAGAATTGCCGGCTCACACACTTTCATCATCGATAATTGCTATGTCACTTACACGGTAGAATTGCTATATCATGCTATGATATATTGCTATGCTCACATCACTATACCATATCGCATGATATACTTGATATGCTCACACTTCTGTTCTATGTTTGCATATATCATGCTTTACGATTTTGCGCATTGAGATGATGTTTTCATGAGATTCTGGATTTGAGAACCGTGGTTATATTTTAAAAGAAATCATGTATTGTTTTAAAAAACCCGGTTTCTCTTGATATGATATTTCGGGACGTCCAACATGTGTTTTCTCGGTTCTGAGATTGGCATGTGAAACCCGATTCGAGGAGCGGGAGGCATCGTCTGTGGGTACATGGTGGACCTGGTATGGTACCCCGGGGCAAGAAATGATTTTTGTGGTGTAGATGATGAGCCTTGCAGAGGGACAACTACTTACCGGTGATTGGTTGGACCTGGCGGTTGTCCGGAGGATACCGGCCGGAGTCATGAGATGGATATGAGGGCAAATCAGAGTATGCGGCGCCTGAGATGAGATAGATATGAGGGCCGATCTGAGGATGCGGCGCCTGAGGTATGAGGATTTACATGTCGATGCTGGACACGGGTTTTCATGATGTTTCGAGTGTCGGTGTTGGACACTCAGGTTCCATAATTTTTATGTGTCGTTGATAGACAAACGTAGTTGATATCCTCATACATACAGACATATGCTTTCATGATATTTACATGCATGATGTTGTTGTGTCATTGATGGACACGTAGATATTATCCACATGCAGATAGACATTGATTATATTGGTGGCACATATGTAGATACAGTCACCCTAGATATCATAGTATTATCTTTATGATATACTTGACCTAGAAAATCGTTATTTTATTCTATTTCTACCTGATGATGTTTTCTACTCACGAGTTGGCAACTCACCCCCGTTGTGCCACAGTTCTTGCAGGTTGACCGTATGGATCAGTAGCTGCATCGCTGGCACACAGCTTGCATTCGGGTGATTTGCTTTAGTAGGTGGTACATATTGGATCATGCTACTATTGTATTTATTATTCCTATTGTATCTAGTCAACTCCATCAATCAGAAACTAGTACTTGTATAAGTAGTGAGACTTAGCAAGACTTGTAGTTGCGAGACTTAGAGCGATGGGTTACATGTTCGCTTGGTGGGTTGTTGTCTTGCTTATTTCATTATTCTTTGTGTTGATCTTCGCTATTGGGCGCCATATACATATATTCTATCTTGCGTGGTTGTGATTCCGCCGATTGGCAAAGAACTAGCTCCCGTTTGGGGATGCCTTTATTGTTGTTATGTATATGTGATTTTGGATAAAAATATACAAAGGAGCTGCTGCCCAAATTTTTAAAAGACGAAACATATTTTCCAACTAGTAGAATCCACTTGCATTTTTCATGTTCCATTACCTATGCATTTTAAAAACGCACACTTTCATCATACCTTTATTTCAAAACTTCACCTCTTGTATTTTCTTAAAAAGGTTTAGATTTCTGGGCTTCGGCTTACTTGAATTACGTTACGCTTTTAGACGTTGTGTGATTTAAGTGCCGGTCACAAACTAAATTTTCGGGTCGTGAAAAAGTTGGTATCAGAGCACTAGGTTTAAACCTTGGTTCGAGTCTAGGTTTGACTATATGGAGTCTGGGGCGTAATCTATTTCGGAACCTAGGCTTGGCCTTACGGAACTTAGACTTGAACAGGGGGGTATTATACCCGAACTTTCGTTTCATAGGTTGACCCTGATTGATGGAGTAGGTAACTCAAGTAGAGTGACGTATCATGCGTATGTTCCGTGGCATACTTACTATACGATACTCCGCTTAAGTGACCTTAGGATGTAAATATCTTAAGACTTGTGACTCTCTTCGTTTCTTTGATCATACATCCATTTGAGATCCTTGATTCTATTCGTTTCCATGATCATACTCTCACCGATTCCGTTCCTCCTTATGATCATGTATCCATTTTGGGATCTGTTAATTCTTTTCATTCCTTTGATCTGTTTTCATCGATACATACATAAGGTTCCTGTCACCATGGTTTGAGTGCAGATTGAGCTGCTGCTAGTGATGCGGTCAGGATGAGCTCATCATGGACAAGGACTGACCATCATGTTTTCTGGTGACATGGGAACGTATCGATTTTATGTTGTGTTGTGACCTCTCGTTTGAGGCGAGTGTTCGGCTTTGCACCGAATGATCGGGCCTTTGTTAGAGGATTCCTGTTGTGAGATGCCTGTTGATGTACAGCCTACCTCATAGATCGTGATGTTGTCTATCGTGCAGACGGATGACCTAGCTGTTGCTGAGATTGATGGGATATCGCTTCCAGAGCTTACGAGCTGAGATCGCTGGAGCTTCCAAGCAGAGGTGTGACAGAAGATAGCTAGACTATCTTGAGTTGAGAGACGGAGGTGATTCGTCTGAGTTGATACGCTGACGCAGGCCCAGTTGAGTTAATGATTTCCAGTGTGGAGAATCTTACTCAGATCTAGAGTAGATCAATTCAGAGATGACGTTGTGTAGGGTTACTAGGCACTATCACAAGGGTCTATAAGGCATCAACCATGCCGAATTTAAAATTTACAAGTGCCGAACAACCTAAAGCGAGGATCTTTGCTAGATTATTAGGGTTAACAAAGCATGTAAACAACTTTACATCTATAGGAAAGGGATTACAACCTTTGTAGTCCGCTCCTTCGCTTCATAAGCTCCGTGTAGTAGTTCCTTCGTCACGATCCATGAACTTCCGGACTCTAGAGAGGCTCCACAAGCCGAATGATCCATGCTTGCTCGAAGTCTTCCTTTTCGAAGATGATCTACCTTGTAGAATCTTTAACTCAAGCTCTCACTTCTCTAATCAAGTATTAATGAAGTGAACACCCTAATCTAAGTGGCTAGATTAGATGAGGATGATAGAGTAGGAATTTGGCTCTCATTTGTTTTCAAAATCTCACTCAATATCATCACAAAAGAAAAACCTAGTAAAACTTTTTCAAGAGCTCAAGGAAGAAGAAGATGAATAATTCCTTTTGTGATGAATAATGAATTATTGCCTTGGTTACAATTGCAACCCTTGGTTTATAAACAACGGCTTTAACCATTGTAGAGATTTAACAAGGGTAAAGGGTTTAGGTTGGGTTAGGAAATATCTCCACAAAATATCAATAAAATATTTTTGCTTAAAACAAAACAAAGCTTTTAGAAGCTTCATGAAAAAGCTAACCCAAATCAAACCCTAACTATGTTTAATCTCCACAAATCATGTTGCATTTGTAATTATAACTTGTTACAATATTATATATCACATATATAATATATTTTTGTAATAAAAGAAAATAATACATTTAACATATATCGCATATATATATCAATGTATTATCCGGTGAGAAAATGAATCAATAAAGCGAGCTTATATAAGTTAATGTAATGTAATATATCACATATATAATTATACATTAAATTATCGAATCAACACTTGATCCGACAATCCGGCTATTTCTCAAATAACCGACTAATATAATCTGTATCAGTTCATCGAATCAACACTTGATCCGATGACCCGGCTATATCACATATACCCGGCCGATATCTAATATCGCGAGAATAGAATACGGTATCTCATATCGTAATATTCTCGATCCCGCACATATCACATATGTGCTCCTACTCCGTTTTGCCTGAGTCAAGAGATCTCTGTGTAGGACTTTAAAGACTCGTCAATACGCCGGCAGTAGGTGATGATCATAGCAAACACCCACAAGCTACAAGCTGTCAGCTAAACGTAACAGCCACCTAGGTATTGAGCGATCAGAAGATCAACAAGCAAGCCTGTACATTCTCCTGTGAATCCAATCAGTAACATTACCGTACAGTTCGGTCTCTTCGTCTGATATGTCGCATATCCAGTCTAGGGGTGGTATACGTCAGACCCAGTAACTGATAAGTCGTGTCGATGTGAGACTTATAACAGATCGAGAAACTATTGATAACACTTACCAGTAGCACTCTATATCAGCCCTGGCCAGAGATTTCTAGTTATAGCCAATCGAACACAGCACAACATCAACTCCCTATACCGGGAGAGACGAAATCCCTCCTATCGCTCATTGCCTCCATGTGATTCGGGAATGTACCCAAAAGCCACCGTTTTGCATGCCCTCTTAGACGTGGTAAGGTGGAAATCAAAGCACAGCGGGAATCACACAAGACTTTATGACGATCTCGGGTCTACAGACTACCCTGTACCAGTGTCACCAGAGAACCGCCATCTGACGTGAGGTATAATACCATCTGGGAGTTCTCGGTGAGTCCTTTCAGTGTACCCAGTCTCCACCGAGCACCCGTACACCATTTTTGATGTCAAACATCGATGGATATGGGATCATCCATCGCCCATCATATGAGTCAAGATGTGTATATGCTAGTCTACTCTGGTGTATCGATGCCCTATCTCGATATACCCTCGACTAGGAACAATTATAGGATGTACTCATAGACTATCGTGGCCCCTCTAGTATGATATCATCATAGTCCCAGTAGTCGAGTACATATCCTAAGGGCTTTATCAACATGTGAGAGCAAGACAGTAAACTAATATAAGTCAACATGTTAAGACAAAGTGAAACCAAATAGCATACTATCATGTCGAGCAAGAAAGTCCTCTCTCTATATATATCCAAGCATCCACTATAATATACAACATATATACAACAATGGTCTCTAGGGCATATATATAACTAACACGTTGTTCGTTGGATGATCCGATAGGAGATCAGTAAGTTGGCCAGCTTCGGATAGAGAACCTCACCCAGATGCGTTGTGAGTTGATCGAGAACGGACGGATATAGAGTATTCCTCCGATGGTTGGGACGAGTTCCCGAGGACGTGTTCGGCTAGATATCTTCTACAGAGTGATGAAGATACCGAGTTCATAATTTCTAGTCCATACGAGAGACTCCGGATTGACTGTAGCCGAGAACAATTGCAGTATGCTGATAGCATGACGTGACGTCGGAGTGAACGATAATAAAGACGAGTGGAACAAGAGGTTCGTGCGAGATGCAGACGAGCAGTTGTTACTCCCCGTTGAGATTAGAGATCGGATATGTATACATAGGCGTTGGGATACGGCTATTTCCCGAGGAAATGCTATGCTTAGAACGCAGATGTCCAGAAAACGAGAAAAGATTATGCAAGAGTACCAGCCTCCGTATAGTTCGGCATAGGCGAGATCGGAAGTGACCTTGAGCAGATTCCTTCCAGGACACTGCCGCAATAAGTTGCACCGAGGATCAGTTGTGTCATGTGTATTCAGAGGGCCGGAAGCCGACGCCAGTGACGTGCTGCTTTACGAGTGGCCATGCTAATTGGCCGAGAGATGACCAGAGGAGTGCCACAGCGGAATCGTTTCCGTTAGCACACCTGACTGGGCCGATGAGCCGATGGATTGCGAGATGGGTAATCCACAAAGAAATGAGGACCCAAAGACAGAGGACGCCAGACCGTGAGCAGGAGACAAGAGAATGTTCTTGCACTGCCAGTTTTGGGCGCACCGATATTTTTTTTGACATTGTAGGAGGTGTACCTCAATGTCATTTGTTGCGATTTGCATTTGTGATCCGAGTATCACGCTTATATCGCTTGGATTTTGAATTATGATGATTGAGTTTCATGATATTGTTTTCGTGCACCATGGCTGCACCTTTTGGGTATTTACATTTTGTGCATAGTTATTGCACTTGATTTATATTTATACACCGCTACATCGGTTTGCGATTTGTGCATATTTATTATACTTGATATCGGTTTTAATGCCTTGGTTGTACGTGCTTATAATTTCGTGGATTTCATACGGTTGATTTGATTGTGTGCATGTGGTACACACTCGATTTGGTTTTTGCACTCGGTATGACTCACATATGCTTGCCGTGCATTGATACGTGTTTTGTGCATGCAGTTGCACACGTTTATGATTTTATACACCTTGGTACACTCAGTGTTGATTTTTTTACGCATTTGAGTTATTGATGAGTTTTCATGCATTAGATACACCGGATTTGTATTTCGTGCACTGGATGCACCGGATTTTCGTTTTGTGCATTTGTTGCACTAGATTTGCATTTCATGCGTTTGATGCACCGGATTGGTATTTCGTGCACTAGATGCACCGGATTTGTATTTCGTGCACTGGATGCACCGGATTTGTGTCACGACCCGAAATGGCACGTGACTGGCACTTGAATCATATGAAGTCTATAGGACCCCATCTAATTCAAGTAAACCAAAATCTCAGAAATCTAAACCATTTAAAAGAAGAAAGAAGGAAAAGTTTAGTTTTAAGGCATGTAGTTTAACAACATAAGCTGAAGTATTGCATTTTTAAAACCTCAAGTTTTTTTTGAAAATTTCGGCAGAGTTTCCTTTGTAAATACTGGCCCCAAAAGGTTACAACATAAATAATATACATAAATGATAAAAGGCATCCTCAAGCGGGAGCTAGCTCTTCGCCAATTGACGGTCACAACCACGCAAACAATATAATATACAACGCCGAAGGGCGAGAATCAAAACCCAAAAGGAAACTCAAAATCATCAAGAAAACCATAATAATACAGCGCGACTCTAAGGTCGAAATAATATACACAGGTCTTCTAAGTCTAATAATAATACAAGTCTGGTTGATGGAGTTACTAGATACAATTGAATAAAATAAAGTACAATGGTGGTCACGATGCAAGTGAACCTACCTACCAAAACAATCTCCCGGAAAGAAGCAGTGTGCCAGCAAAGTCGCCAAGGAAACCTGTACGGCAAAACCTGCAAGAAATTGTGGCACAACGGGGGTGAGTTGTCAACTCGTGAGTAGAAAACATCACCGAGCAGAAATAGCATGTATGACTCAATCCTAGATCATACGATAGAAATATCCTCAAAATAATAATATAACCTGAAACATCTGTTAATGGCCTGGGTAAATAACTGTACATAAGTGTAATACCAAGTGCTCGTGTCAGTGCCTCAGGTAGCAATAAATCTTATATATGATGTATGAATGCATCGAAATGAAAACAGAATACATTATAAATGGAAAACTGTTTTCTTAAAATAGTGAGATTTCTATATATTTAAATCGAGGTATCATCAATGAAATCAACATAAATCAGTGTCTAGTATCGACACAAAAATATATATCTCGCTATCTCAATATCTGGGGCTCCGGCAATCCGCACTGGCCCGCATCATCAAATCTCAATATCTAGGGTTCCGGCTATCCGAACTAGCCCATATCATCAAATCTCAAGACCACGTCGGTATCCTCCGGATATCCGGCGTGTCACAATAAAATCACCGGTCAGTAGTGCTCCCTGTCTCAGGCTCAACGCCATCATCTGCGACCTTCTCGCCCCGGGGTACCGTACCGGGTCCACCATGCACCCACAGACGGTTCCTCCTCCTCCTCGAATCGGGTGTATCACATCGCTCAAGTGCCCAGAAAACTCATGGTGGACTCCTCTCAAATCATATCATGAGAAAACCGCAATTTTCTATATTTTAAAAATGATAATAAGTTTATAAAATCCTTGCGGTTTCTCCAAATCCAGAAATCTCATGGAAATCCGAAATCCAAATCTTAAGGATAAATAAACAATGAATTCCATAATACTGGGCTCCGGCAATACGGACTGGCCCATAATGTTATGGCAAATGAATATATAAATATACATGAAAATCAAAGTAATAAATGCAATGTCTAAGCTATCATATAAAAGCAAGCGCACTAGTACCATGTTGAAACTATCAGCTAAAAATTTATACTAATGAATAGTGTTTTCTAATGTGTACGTGACATGGCAATTACCGATGATGATGTGTATGAGCCGGCAAGCAGGTGTACGTGGAGCATACGCATCATCGGTAATGGTGCTGGTGTCCTGACAGCATAGGTTTCATAATAATTACGAAAACACAAATAAGCATGCAATGCGATGCGAATAATAAGAATATAAGGAAAATGAATGGTAAACGCAGCAATAAAGAATATACATTTATATAAACGAGTCATACAGTTTTGGCATTTGAAATAGCATGAATCGTGGTGTTTAGAAAATAGGGGCTACGGTGTTTGTAAGAAAAGGTACGTTCTTTGGAATATCCGTAGCATCCCTTGACCTGTCTTTAAAATACTCACGATTCGTTATTTTTGGAAATAAGTATGACTCGGGTCTAGTCTAACATCTACTAAGTAAACTACAGTATTAAACTAACAGGCTAATCGAAAGGGTAAGGAAAACCACATAAGTCCGAATCGATATATATATATATATATATATATATATATATATATATATATATAATAGTCGGTGATCCCGCCTCAATAGTATCACGTACGATACATTATATAATATGGCATTCTCGAGTCAAGAGTGCGGATCAATCATCATAATTATCTCGTACGGTAAATCCATCGTACGACATCCTAAATCTGGGTACGGGTCGAATATCAAATTTATCTCATCATTTATCTGATATCCTTATCATCATATCCTGAATTAGGGGTGCTGATCTAAGTCTAGTACAATCTGATACCATCAACATATATATATATATATATATATATATGCGTGTGTATGAAAACACATCGTCTAAAGATCCGCTAAAATATCATGTCGTATCTCATAATACGAACCAAGTCTCATCACCGATCTCATGGCATCATGCCCAATCACATCGACTCATCTCCAAGTATCATGTACTATTCTCATCATCCATGTATATGTATACATACATATATATATATATATATATACATACATACATACATATACACACACACACATACATATATATATACATACATAGATACATATATACATACATACATACATACATACATATATATACATATTCACAACATATACATATATATATATATATATATATATATATATATATATCCCCATATAAGCACAAGAAGGTAAAATGTATGCGAGTGTGTGTGCGCGCGTGTGGGTGTAATTTTTACTCTAGGGTTTCGCGACTAAGAACCTAAACGAAGTTACTTCTAATTACACTAAAACCAACCCATGAACACCTAAAACCTATCTTGATAATCATCCACATATCACAATACACATATTTATAATCATATATAACATATTTGTATACTACACTACAAACTGCGGGGGTTCTATACGCCATCCACCCGACTTCCCCCATAGATATATATCTACTCACATCGATCCTCGCTTGCTGGAGTCGATGACGCCACGCTCATCCTCATCGTCTAAAAGTCCACGTAGGGGTACCTACAATTTCCAATGCGTTATATAGTATCAAGAATTGAACATGAAAACCAAAACGGGATACGAATCGCTTATAGGTTAGAACTTATAGCCTATGCCTGCAAAACCACCAAACAACCCCCATCGCTGACGTACAAACATCAGACGACGGAACACAATATCAAATACCAAATCCCAAATTAGAACAAAGTCGCAAAACTGTCACGACCCAAAATTGGGCACATGATCGACACTTAAACTATATAACGTCAACAGGCGTAACGCAATTAAGTAAGTCGAAAAACCCAGCAATCTAAACCATTACAAGAAAGAAAGATAGATCACTTTTAAAAATCTTGATGCAAAACTTTAAAACTTAAGTTTATTTTTCATAAAAATTTCGGCAGCACCTCCTTTGTAAAAGCTAGCCCCGAAACGGGTACAAACATAAGATAAAAGTAAAACATCCCCAAACGGGAGAAAATCTCGTCCAACGGAGGAAACAACCACTATAACAGATATATGACGTCGTAGCGAAGAAATGAGATAATCCACATATATAAAGGCCGGCTCACACAAGCACGACAACCAGAGTCATAAGAATAAACAACATCGATCCTCACAACTCGTCTCTAAGTCAATACATGAAGGTGGTAGATGGAGAGTACTAGATACAAGAAATATACAATATACATCATTGGACACCTATAGCAAACGGCTTCACAGCCAACCATAGCGGTATCCCCAAAAGTAGAGATAATAAGGCGCCCTGCCGCGACCACTCTAATGATCAGACCTGAAAAACCCTGCGGCACAACGGGGGTGAGTTGTCAACTCGTGAATAGTAAATAATATCATGCAGTAATCGCAAGTATGTACTAACAGCGATAATCTATCACATATAATCTGATAGCATAAGTATGACGATATGTATATGCAACAGACATGAAAGGTACTCTATCAGGTACTACTAATACATGAAGCAAGTGCATATCAAATAAATGCGGAGTATGGGATAAAACATGTCATCCTCACGGAATCCTCATCATGGCGAACCAGTGTCCATCAAGACAATCTAAATCCCCAAATTCCCTCAAATCGGCCCCCATATCGGCCCTCATATCGGGCTCATCGGGCACATCGTCCCCTCATATAGGGCACATCGGCCCCTCATATCGCAATGAATAAGAATACATGCACAGATCATTATGATGATATATATTATATAAGTGTACATATATATAACAACATTCCATACCACTGATATATATATACATGTATATATATCAGTATGTATATATATCAGCGTCCCATACCACTGATATATATACCCAGGAGCAAAACATCCAGGAAACATCATGTGAAATCCATATATCAATGCGAAAACCATGAAATGTAATATATGCAACATGAAACAGTAATATGAGCATATAAAGGAAAAACCGCTATTTAACTGCAACAAGTTATTAGATATATCATGCGGTTCCTAATTTCTACGAAACCAAACGCAACATCATATAAGGTGAACATGTAGCTATATCCAGGTATGCGTACCCATGTCGGTATATCAAGATATGTATATCTACCTATCAATAATGATGTAATACCCTCCAGGTATGTGTGTAGCTATATCAAGCTAGGTATATGTATATACATGTCAATAATGATACAATACCCTCCAGGTATGTGTATTCATGTAGGCATAGCAAAGTATATGTGTAAGCATGTAGGTATACAGGTATGCTATATGTCATGTGCATAATGGAATATGAATCAATGTCTCAATGTCCCCAACCAAACAATATCATATATGTATGTGTGTTGTGCGTGTCATGGCAATTATTGACGGTGTGGGTGGCACACAATCAGTGCTCGTGTAACATGAACCGTCAATAATAGTGCAGTGTCCAAAGGGTACAAGTCCAAGCACAACAAGTAATAATATGCAATGAAGTTTATACACAAACTTTATATGTGCAATATAAACATGCGGCTAATATCATATTATATCTAGCCCTGACGCATAACGCCATGCGGGCGAATTCTCCGTAGATGTTAAATTTACTCACCGACAGTCGCGGGCAAGGTAAATACAATCACCTGCTTCCCTTTCTTCGCAGCGTCCGAAGTCCCCGCCTGCGATCCTATTAACACAAAACATAGCCAGTGCAAATCTCAGAAATCGATCAATATCATGTACACAAGACGTTTGACCAACGCACCAACTCCAATCCGACCCACAAGTGTTTGTCTAACGACTAACGTGCGTGATGACACACCAACACCAGCCCAAGTATAGCAGCACACCAGATCACGAGCTGTGTCGGATAACGTAACACGCGTACTCAAAACACTAGAATATAGCAAAGTGGTCCCAGATTTTGATACACTAAAAATTGGTGAAACTTGCAAGTACCACAAGACCACAAACAACCCCAGAGACCCCACGACAAAGATTCAACACCCCAGCCCCCACTCTGGCTGCAATTTGAGGCCAGAACTAATAAATCTGTGGCCTAAAATTTAAGGGGTGGTCTCAGGTTTTTATGGTGGGTTCTAGGTCACAACACTAGCTCACTGTGATGGGAACTTTTCCAGAAAACACCCGGTTCTACAGCAGATCACAGAGACTCAAAGTTGATACTAAAAATACGATATTTGCATAAAACGCTACATTTAGTGTTCTAAACCATAACTTCAAGGCAACGCAACAAAATAACTCCTAAATATCAGTTTAGAGATCATTACCTAGCCACTTTGCTCAAAAATCCTAACTTTCCAACCTTCAAGGCAACCTAGTGGAAAATCAAGACATTTGAAGTGTTTTCCATGGATTTTTGTGAACTTTAGCAAGGATTTGTGAAGAGGGAGGTGAGGGTTCGGTTTGGGAGTTGAGAAAATGAACAACAATGAAAATGAGAGAAGAATGAGAGAGTGAGAGATCAATATGGTGAGAGGTGAGTGTAGGGTGAGTCAAAAGCTTACACTCACTCTGTCCCTCACTTCATTAAATGCACACATTAATGCTTCATGACTCATTAGACACCTCTCTCTCTCAATCCAAACATGATATTTCCTCACACTAAAAGATCTAGGAAAAGGTTAAGGCAAGGTTAATTTTGGCAAGGTTTAGCTTAAGGTGTTATAGTTGCTAAACAAGATTAACACTAATATACCCTCATATTAACATGCATAAGTGTGTGCAAGCCATAACAAATAATATAAAAATATTAATTAATTGTTATAAAATATGAGGAACTCGATTTGCTAAACTTTTCCTTAAAAACCTGCATTAACGCTTAATTAACACTAATCGCATTCCAAGGTGTTACAATCTCCCCCTTAAAGAAAATTCGGCCCCGAATTAAAATTTCATACAAGCGTACCTTCAAAGAGATGAGGGAATTTCTTCCGCATCTCGCTCTCGGCCTCCCAAGTGATCTCCTCACTAGTCGGGCTACGCCAAAGAACCTTCACAGATTGCAAGACCTTTGACCAAAGTTTCTTCACCTTCCGATCCAATATAACTACCAGCTGCTGGGTAAACGAAGGATCGCGCTCAAGCTAAACGGTCTCGTGCTGAATCATGTGAGAAGGGTCATGAAGGTATTTACGAAGCATCGACACATGGAACACGGGGTGAACATCCGAAAAACTGGGCGGGAGCGCCAAACGATAAGCAACGGTACCAACTCACTCAAGGATCTCGAAAGGACCTACAAATCTAGGACTGAGCTTCCCCTTCCTCCCAAATCTCATAATACCCTTCATCGAAGAAATTCGTAGGAATACATGATCTCCCACTGCGAACTCAAGTCTGCGACGACAACGGTCGACATAAAACTTCTGTTTGCACTGGGCTGCTCTCATCCTGTCCTGAATCAGCTGGATCATCTTCGCGCTTCATCCCTTCCTACCAGTAAATGTCTCTCAAGTCACGGTATATCTTGGTGGAACCTGGATGAACGCTAAAGGCTGATTGATGTGCCTGTTCTAGGATCTCGCGTCTCAACCCATCAATATCTGGTACACACAAGTGAGTCCCGCAACGTAGCACACCCTGGTCATCAATCAAGAACTCCGAATCTGTACCCTGTCGAACAAGCTCAAGAATCTCAACCAAACGGGCATCACTGGGCTGCACCTCATGGATACGATCCAGAAGAAACGGACGGGTGCGGACATGAGCAAGCTGTCCCCCAGTGGAAGTGAACTCAAACTATACTCTACCATCGCACAAGGTCTGCCAATCCGCAGAAGACTGCCTCTGAACTACGCTCAACTGAGACAAGCTACCCTCGGGCCTACGACTCAAAGCGTCAGCTACCACATTCTCCTTGCCCGTGTGATAAAGGATCTCATGATCATAATCCTTCACAAGTTCCATCCACCGGTGCTATCTCAGATTCAGATCCCGCTGATGGAAGATGTACTTCAAGCTCTTATGGTCCGTGAAAATCTGACACTACTCCACATATAAGTAGTGTCTCCAAATCTTCAACGTAAAGACCACCGTAGCCATTTCAAGATCATGAGTGGGATAATTCTGCTCGTGCTTCTTCAGCTGCCTAGAAGCATAAGCAATCACTCTATCATGCTGCATTAGCACACACCCGAGCCCCACTCGAGACGCATCATAGTAAACTACAAAGCCACCTGATCCAGAAGGTAAAGATAGAACGGGTGCAGTCGTCAATCGAGTGTTCAACTGCTGAAAACTCTGCTCACACGCATCAGTCCAAAGAAAAGGAACCCCCTTCCGGGTCATTCCGGTCAGCGGTGCAGCAATACTCGAAAAATCCTGCACGAAACGGCGGTAATAACCAGCTAAGTCCAAAAAGCTGCGGACTTCTGTCACGGATACAGGTCTGGGCCAAAGCTGCACAGCCTTGATCTTCCTTGGGTCCACAAGAATACCGTCTCCCGTCACCACCTGACCCAGGAAGTCAACTCTATCAAGCTAAAATGCTTTGAGAATTTAGCATACAGCTGGTGCTCTCTCAATGTCTGCAAAGCAATCCTCAAGTGCTGCTCATGCTCCTCCCGACTGCTAGAGTAGACCAGAATGTCATCAATAAACACAATAATGAACTGGTCGAGGAATGGCCTGAAAATCCGGTTCATCAGATCCATGAACGGATCTGGGGCATTGGTGAGTCCGAACGACATCACTAGAAACTCATAATGCCCGTAGCGTGTACGAAAAGTAGTCTTCGGAATGTCATCATTCCGAACCCCCAACTGATAATAACCTGAACGCAAATCAATCTTAGAAAATGTTTCGCGCCCTGGAGCTGATCAAACAAATCGTCAATACGAGGTAAAGGATACCTGTTCCGCACCGTAACTTGGTTCAATTGACGATAATCAATACACAACCTAAAACTGCCGTCCTTCTTCTTGACGAACAGAACAGGAGCTCCCCACGGCGAAACACTCGGACGCACAAGTCCCTTATCAAGCAACTCTTGCAATTGATCTGTGAGCTCTCTAAGCTTTGCCGGAGCCATCCGGTAAGGCGGTATAGAAATAGGCCCCGCCCCAGGAATCAGATCAATGCAAAACTCAATGTCGCGCTCTGGCGGCAAACCAGGTAACTCATCGGGAAAAACGTCGGGAAACTCTCGCACGATAGGAACCCGGTCCAACAACTCTACTGCGGCTCCAGTATCACAAATGAAAGCCAAGAATCCCCGACATCCTCTCCTCAAAAGCCGACTAGCGCAAAGGGCAGAAATCAAACTATGAAGGGCGGCACCACGATCCCCCTGCACAACCCGAACAGACTCGCCCGGAAAACTGAAACTGACCGTCTTCTCACGGCAGTCCACCGATGCATAACAAGCTGCCAACCAGTCCATGCCAATGAGAATATCGAAGTCCAACATATGTAGAAGGATCAAATCGACAGACAAATCTCTATCTCCAATCTGAACGGCACACGACCGAAACACATAACGCGCGATAAAAGAATCACCAATAGGTGTAATCACAATAAGCGGCTAATCTAGCAAACATGACTCTCGGCCCAAACTCGGCACGAAGTGCGTAGAAACATACGAATGCGTAGATCCAGGATCAAATAGAACATGGGCCTCAAAAGAACATACAGAAAGAGTACCTGAAACCACTGCATTGGACGCCTGCGCGTCCTGATGAGTCAAGGCAAACACCCGAGCCTGTCCTTTACCGACGACTGGCTGACCTCTGCCTCTACCACCCCGCCCTCTCGGCACAAAACCACCGTCCTCGACCTCTCTGCATAAGAGTCTGACACGGAGCAACAACAGGCATAAGGGGCAATGCCCTCTGCGGTGGAGAAGGTTGTAAAGTAACCTGCGGTACAGCTGCTTCGCGCTCACATGGCTCAGTACAATCTCGAACCCGATGACCCGAACTCCCGCACCGGTAACATCCAGATGAAAACTGCTGACTCACCTGAGAATAAGAGCTACAAAGCTGTCCTCGTCCCGGACCTCCACTACCCCCAGTATCTAAACAGGAACTATCATGACGTATAAACGCCTGCCTCTGTGCTGAAACACAAGTACGAACCCTCTTCGGTTCTGGATCAACCGACATCTCAGAAAGACGCTCCTCAACCAACAGGGCTGCGTCCACCGCTGCTGCATAGGTGTCGCAATGCTGAACGCTGATAGCGAGGAACAAATGGGTAAGCAGGCCTCGAACAAACCTCTTGACCCGCATCTCATCCGTTGCTACCAAATATGGAGCATACACAGAAAGCTCGGTAAACAGCACATCATACTCGGCCACCGTACCCTGAGTCTGGCATAACGACTCGAATCTGCGTGCTCGAGCATCCCTGATGCTCAACGGAAGAAAACGCGCAAGAAACACCGTCACGAACTCAGCCCAGGTCATATGAGAAAGACCTGCGGCTCTGCCCTTCTCTAAAGACTCGCACCACTTCTGGGCTAGAACCTCCAAACGAAAGCTCCCAAACTCCACCCATCTCGTGTCGGAGCATCTAAGCGAACGACATATCCTGGCCATCCGGTCGATAAACGACTGCCGATCCTCGGCTACATCGGTGCCAGTGAAAACCGGAGGCCTCAGCCTCATGAACTCCGATAATGATACAGTGATCACCTCCGTAGCTGCAGGTACAACCGCCTGAACAGTAGGCACCAACACGGTCCCCATAACGGGTGGAACAACCGCCTGCCCCTGTGCTCGAATGGCCTCAACTAACGACCCCATCATATGGCGCAAATCCTGCATACCAGCCCCTAGCAGAGCCATATGGTCTGTCGAAGGTGGAACAATCTGCTCATGTACAACGGGCGTACCGCCCTGGTCAGTCTTCGTCTCAGACGAGTCGACTCTGACCTCGGCCCTCACGTCCACTCTCTGCGCCCTCGTAGTCTTCGGCGGCATAAAGGCTGGAAATGGAAACAGGATTCGATAAGGACACAGAAATCGGATTACAAGGATATAAATATGTAAGTCTACGGTAGCGCCCCGGCCGTCTGTCCGAAGCCAAAATGCGAAAACGAAATTGTTTTCAAAACTTGAAACCGGCGCTATCGTATGCTTAAAACCCAGATCGAACCATTAACCTATAAACTAGCAACTAGAGAAGGGATAGAAAAGCTATACCGATCGATCCGTGTCCTTCGGTCTTTAGCCACCATCCCAAGCTCCTCGCGGCATCTCCGAGCTCCGGTCTTCTCGTCGGAAAGGGCACCACATCATCGAGTCTTCTTATGGGCTCCCGCTTCATCCGAAGCAACTCGGGCACGAAGTTCGCTAGCCGACGTGTCCAAGGAGATGTAGAGAAGTGTGTGATCACTTTGTCTCTTGAGGATTTAGTGGATACCATTAGTGAGGAGATAGTGAGCTCAAGAAAGAAGAGGAAGAAGAAGAAGTTTTCCTTTTCTTTTTGTTGTTGTGATGATAATAAGAGTGAGAGAGTGTTCAAAAATACAAGACCAAAACTCTATCATACGGCAGCCCCCCTCTCTCTCCTTATCATTTCAACTCACAAATCCATCAAATTATGTGACATTTGCACAAGAAATGAGACCATGAGTCACCCATGAGGTACATGTCTCATTTAATGCACAAAATGATGATTTAAGCTCACAATTTCCATTTGTAAACATTAACCCAAATGTTTACAACAATAAAAAGATACAGCAACAACTAAAGTAAACCCGTGACGGATCACAAGGATACCCCTCACCTGTATATACATACCTGCATCCACATTCCCACTGAATGCGAATGCGATGAGACTAAAGTAATCCAACAAATCTAATACTAGGATCCGGCTTAAACCAAAGCCAACTAGTATGATACGTCTGATCATGATCCGTGCACTACCGTACGTATATGATCGAACCCTGTCATATATCATACGGCCTCTACAACGTTTCGCCCGAAACTTGAGAAACAGTCTGTGGGGGACTCTAAAGACTCGTCAATACTTTGGCTGTGGATTTAACCACTAGCACGTCAGTGGTACTAGCCGTACGTAACGGGCTACCAGGTATTGACCAAAAGTGAGGTCGATGAGCTAACTCATCCTGACACACTACTGAGCCGGTCAGTGACAATATCCGTACAGTCCGATCCGTTCGTCTATGAGCATCGCATGTCAAGCCTAGGGGGTTGGTAAAAGTCAGACCCCCAAAAGCGGTACAAGTCGTGTCGGAGTGCAGCCCAGAACACCCTCAGATACTACTGAAATATCTACCAGTAAATCTCCTGCCTTGGCTAAGGACTTCGTGTAATGGGTCTCCTAGACACAGCGTGATCTCACCCCAATACCGGGAGAGACGAAACCCCTGCCGATCCGCTCACTGCCTCCATATGGTTTGGGACTGTACCCAACTAAAACCTGTTTGCACGACTCCTTTGAGCCGTGGTAGGGTAGTAATCAAAGCACAATGGGAACTCACACGAGATAAATGATGATCTCAGGTCGATGAACTAACCTGTACACATGTTACCAGGGAACTGCTATTTGACGTCATGTATAATACCAACTAGTATGTTCCCGGCGAGTCCTGTCCGGTGTACTCATAACCCAATGAGCACCTGTATACATCTTAGGTGATCCAACTGACACTAATGGCTTGTGAGACCAGCCACCGCCCCATCGTCGGGGTCTCGACTGTATACACTAGTCTACTAATAGAGTATCGATGCCCAGTCTCGAAACTCCCACGACTAGGGACCACTTTAAGGATGTGCTTATAGACTACCCAACTCTCACGTATATGATCGCCATCATACTGCTGGTAGTCAAGCAAGAATCCTAAGGGCTCTATCAACGTGTAACAGTGACCTGTAAGGTCACCTAAAGCAGTACACGATGATAAAGATAAACCAGATAGCATACTATTATCTTGAGTAAGACTGTCCTACCGGTATAGGTCCTCCCTCGATCATTGCAATCACGTTCCTGCGATTCAATAATTGACTCTGAGGGCACTATATCCAACAATCTCCCACTTGGATTCAAGGCTAATTATTGCGATGTCGCATACTCACAGCCCGTGTGATACCGAACACCCAACTCCTCTACTAATCAGTCTCATAAAGCCTGTTTACGAAACTATTGCGTTCGAGGAATAGCCTCAGTGAGTGGATCGGCCCTGATGTTTCTTTCTATAGCTCTATTTATCTTAAGTTCGCGGAGAAAGCCATCTTCCGAAATGAGCAATACATGTCTTAGAATATGTCTGGATATCTGATAGGACCTAGTGTTTGTGTATATGCCCTAGAGGCCATTACTGTATCATACTAGTTTGTATATTATTTAATGGAAGCTTGGGATATTCACAATTGTATAGACAATCTTGCTCAAATTGGTAGCATGCTACTTGGTTTGTTTCTACTTTAATGTGTACATGTGTTTCTTTTAGTATATCACCTATACACATTAGTGGAGCCCTTAAGATCTTTGCTTGATTACCAGCGTTGTGATGGCAGTCACACTCGTGGGGGCTGGGTAATCCACAAGCACATCCTTATACAGGTCCCTAGTCATAGGACTATCGAGACAGGGCATCGATACTCCGGAGTAGACTAGCATATGCGCTTCTCATCCCAGCAGGGGAGACGGTCTGTCCCACAGCCGTCAGTATGTCGTACTTGAGATAGTATGCGGGTGCTCGTTAGGTTACGAGTACACTAGACAAGACTCGTCGGGAACTGTTGGTTGGTACTATACCTATCGTCAGTTATCAGTTCCTAGGTGACATGAGTACAGCTTAGTCCGCTGACTTGACACTATCACTTCGCCTCGAGTGTGTTCCCACTGTACTTTGATTACTACCCTACTACGGCTCAAAGGAGTCGTGCAAACAGGTAGTTGTTGGGTGCAGTCCCGAAGCACTTGGAGGCAGTGACGGTTAGACAGGTTTCGTCTCTCCCGGTATTAGGAGTTGATATCGCGCTGTGTCAAGGAGAGCCATTACACATAGTCGTCCCTGGCCAGGGCAAGCGAGATATACTGGTAGGTTTCCAGTGTTATCTCAGGGTGTTCTAGGCTACACTCCGACACGACTTGTACCGCTATTAGGGGACTGACGTTTACCACCCCTTAGGCCCTCCATGCGATATTCTCAGACGAACAGACTGGACTGTACGGAGACTGTCACATTCAGGCTTAGTAGGAGTTCAGATGGGTTCCACCTCGTCAGTCTTCTTGTCGGCATCTACCTGGGGGCCGTTATGCACAGCTAGTGCCGCTTGCGGTCTGTGGTTAAACCCACTGCCAGCGTAGTGTCGAGTCTTTAGAGTCCCATAAAGAGAGCTATTCGCCTTTAGGCAAAAGAGTAGAAGTCGCATGGTTTTGCGACAGGGTTCGGTGACATCCGTGCACTTCCGCACGTTTGGTGTCCGGGCAGTTATTACTCGCGGGCTTTGGTTTAAGCCAGAACCTAGTATACATTTTGGGATTGATTTTATCTCGTTTGTATTCGTGTTCCTCGGAATGCGGATGCGGGTGTGTATGCACGGTTGACAGAGACAGAGGCAGAGAATTCTCATTAAAGTTGTTGACTGTTGACTTTTGCTAAACTCTAATGAGAATAAGAAATATGATTAATAATAATATTAATTAAGTATTATTGTGCCATGGTTGGGTTGAAAGGTTGACTTTGTTGACTTGTTGACTTTGTTGACTAGTTTGGACTTGTTGACCATCATCATGAAAATGGCTATCATTTCATGGCTATGACTTTTTCTTGCTTGTTTGTTCACAAAATGCATTAAATGCATGAAATGATAATGCCATTGACATGAACCATCACATAATACTTAATTACTATTATTATCATGATTATTTTGTGTTATGAGAGAATGGTTGTAAAAAGTCTTCTTCATTCTATCATATTGATTCTCTCTCACCCTCAAGCTCTCCCTCTTCCTCTTGCTCTCTCTCTTGCTCATGGTTCTATTGTCTCATGAGTTGAGAAACAAGAACCATATAGATAAAATCCAAAACACTTCTCTACTCATCCTAGTGTACAAGGTCTAGCAAGCCAAGTATTCTAGTTTCCTCTAGATTGAGGTTGGAGCCAAAGGTTGAAGCTTTCGGATGGATCCATCTTCGGCACAAGGAGACGACGAGGTGAGGCCGATCCGACCACCACAAGGAGTCGAAGAGAAGGAGTTCAAGTTAAGGTATAACCCTTAACATAGTAGTTAAACTCTTAGTTAGGTTGTTAGATAGTTTGTTTAGCAAAGATCCGTTTTTAGAGTCCATGTTACCTCCACCAAAAAAATCATTTTTCACCATTTCCGCATCCCCGAAAGAACTGGGACGGGTAACGTGGACTTACAGTGGTATCAAAGCCTAGCTAAACACTTTCTAACATGTTAGCAAAGTATCTAGAATTTCGATCGGAGAAAAAACCGCAAAATACCCCGAAAAAGTGAACTTTCTGCCGATTTTTATTTCTGTTCAAAAAATAATAAATCATGTACTAAAAATCGGCTCAGGGTTTTTAAAGAACATCCAAGAAAAACGATCAAGTGACTCGGTCAAAGCGCCGCGGAAACGCGGCAAGAGCATGCTCTTGCCGCAGATCCGCGGCCGAGTTGACTCGGCCGTGGGTTGTTTTTCCTGCAGTGTTCTTATAATGGTGTTGTCTGATTTTTAGGATGGTTTGTTTCTGCCCAGAATTTCCAGAGAACAACTTTGTTTCTGGGGTGGTTACAAATACATATTTTGATCGAACTTCTCTAGACTTTGGCTAACGGGTTATATCTGTGATGTGATATATGTATTGAACGTCTGCTAATCGCTATACGTCGATTAGTGGGGGTTATACATATCTGTGATCTGTAATGTTGCTGGTATGTGTATATGAATTCATTGGATTGTCGCGGATGAATAGCCGGGGGGTTGTGAGATGAGAGTTTTATTTATCTTTCAATTCATGTAATTTGTAATTGATGTAATATTATTTATATGGCCGCACATCCGGGATGAGGTTGTAGCCGCCATTGTATAATTTCTTTTACTGTTTTTGCTCCTAGGATAGACCCAAGGAGGGGGTACAAAAACTACCGGGTACCTCGAAGTGCCGAGTGGCCTACTCACGTTGTTGAGGGAGGTTGCTTCACTTCGGGTATTTGGCGGTTAGTTTGCCGCACCCGTAGGGGTCTAGGGTGGGGTATTGGCTATTCATCGCGACCGTGTAATCCACTTTTCGTTGCAGGCTCAAACGAATCGCGGATTCCTAGTATATCCAATGTGTTCATCTGTGATCTGGAATGGCTATCATTGCATCTGACGAATGTTTATATATCTATATATGATATCTATTTAGGCGTTGCTTATGTTTTGCATCCGCGCTAGTCCAGCCCCCGCTCTGTCGTTAGTTAAGTAACCTAACGGGTAATGACGGGGCCCCGTGGCGAATGCGGATAGCATAAGCGTACGTCATATTTTCGTTGTTTTCTGCAATGGTAGGATTAAATGATGGGACGCATTAAAATTAATGCAAGAAAATAAACCAAGTAAAGTCGTTGGAACACTTTCAAAACCACTCGGTTTCTTTTCAAAAACAACTTTTAAACGTGGAGCTTAAACCACTCCTTTTAAAAGCTATCTCGTTCCATCGATTATATCAAGCTCACTACGTTCACGGTTTCGCCAAAACCATTCGTAGCCCTCCGTCATTTCATATGGGTAGTCAATAGTATTCAGGCTGTGTTTGTTGGCCAAAGTCAAGGCACAGTGTTTGGTAGCTATTGGGTATTCATATGCAGCATAGATAGATGCGTTGATTTGGGACAGTCGTACTGTCTTGTTGGCCAAAGTCAAGGGTAGGTACGGGTGGGTTCTAATTAACCTGGAGAATGACGGGTAGAACTTGACATGTGAATTATGATTTGTTGGCCAAAGTCAAGGTCATAAGAGCATGGGGCAAAAATCCACATCGGGAGTTTCTAAAGAAACTGAAACTTGCTAGTGCTGCATACCATTTGGAGTATGATGATTCTGGTAGGATTCCTTTAGTTTTATCTCACGATGATATTTGGATCCCGATCCTACTGTGAGTATATGCTACTCCTCGGGAAATTTCTCACTTAATGATCAATGCTATAAACCAAGTAGGTGTATAGAAAGGTGTTAGCGGGGCCACGCCCCCAGGGAAAAGAGGTTATTTAATTAAGGAACTTCGCGAAAGCGTTGGAAAACCTCCGTCGAAATACTAACACTGGCCTGGCTGAACGGTTAAGCAAGTATTGTACGGTGAGATTGATCCCGACTAATTCTTCCTTTATGGTTTGAGGAGGGATTCGAGAAACAGTGGGAGCCATCTGTTTAGACAAATTAAAAACCACCCTAAACTTGCAAGAGCATCATGCTGAGTGTTTCTTCTCTCTCTCCCAATTGCAGCGACCAATCGTCATGACTGGACTTAAGTTACTTCTAGATAAAAATATACTGACAGGGCCAAACTAAAAAGATTGGCTCAGGAATGTCAAAATGGCAATCACTTATGACAAGCTGGGGTATCTCCTTACCACCAAAGCTCCTCCTGTCCCAGGACCCACCTCCAGCGCCGCAGATATCGAAATCCGTAAGACCTGAGAGATCGACTGCGCGAAGGCCAAGTGCCTCGTGCTTGCCTCTATGGACAATGAACATCAGAGGAGGCACGAGAATATGGACCTTGAATCCATATTTCTCCATACAAAAGAACTGTATGGAGAGCAATCCCGTATCGCCAGATACGAAGTCTCGAAAAAGCTGTTTTCGGCGAGATTGGCCGTCGGATCATCGGTAGTGGAACACGTGCTTAAGATGATTGGCTATATTGAAGAGCTCGCAGACCTTGGGACCGCGTTAGAGAACGAGCTCTATACTGACTTGATTCTCCAGTCCCTTCCTTCCACTTACGCCCAGTTTATCCTGAACTTCAACTTGCAAGAAAAAGAAGTTGAACTTTCAAAACTCCTCAACCTGCTGAGGTGTGCAAATGGCACCCTACAGAATGGTAAGGAAACATCCATTTTGTTTGTTGGAGGACCTTCCTCTTCTAGGTCCACGGCGAAAGCCAAGGGAAAGAAGAAGAAAACCCCCACCAAACCAAGGGGCGGTGTTAGTAAAGTGGAAACGAAGGGAAAAGAAAAAGCAACAAAAATAGCGGGGCAGCTTGTGGGAAAGGAAGAGTGCTTCTATTGAGATAAGAAAGGACACTGGAAAAAGGATTGCTTGGCTTGGAAGGCCAAGAACTAGGATCCGAAGCAAGTTGCGGCTTCGGCTTCAGGTGTGTATGTTATTGAAAACTGTCTATCAATAAACTCTACTTCCTGGGTATTGGATACCGGATCAGGATCTCATATCTGTAATTCTTTGCAGGCACAGAGAAAGCGTAGTGTTTTGAAGGCAGGTGATATGACCCTCGGAGTTGCAAACGGAGCTGGCATGGATGCTGAGTCCGTGGGGGACTATTACTTGGGAATGTCAGATGGACATGTTTTGGTTTTACGGGATTGTTATTTTGTACCCAATGCAACTTGTAATATCATATCTGTATCTTTATTATCTAAAGAAGGTTATGAATTTGCATTTGTAAGCAATGTTGTGAACATTCACCTTAATCAAGTTTTGATTGGGTCAGGTACATTAAGCAATGGTATATACGTATTAAACCAACCACAAATTTTCAATGTCCAGAATACACACAAACGAAAGTCTTCAGAAATCAATCATGCTTTCTTATGGCATTGTAGACTGGGTAGCATCAATGAGAGAAGGTTGACGAAGTTGCATACAGAAGGATATTTGGATCCGTTCGAATATCAATCATATGCAACTTGTCAATCCTGTCTCAAAGGAAAGATGACAAAGACTCTGTTTACTGGACACGGAGTAAGAGCGAGCGAGCTCTTGGGGCTCGTACACAGCGATGTGTGCGGTCCAATGTCTACACATGCGCCAAGCGGTTATTCTTACTTCATTACTTTTACGGATGATTTTTCAAGGTACAGATATGTCTTCTTAATTAAACATAAATCTAAAGCCTTTGGAAAATTCCAGGAATATAATAATGATGTAGAAAAACAAACTGGCAAAAGTATCAAGACAATGAGATCTGATCGAGGTGGTGAATACTGTAGGGTTCCTAGGCACTCTCAAGAGGTCTCACAAGGCATCAACCATGCCAATTTCAAAAATTAGAGGTGCCGAGAAACCCTAATACGGATAGTTGGCTAGAAATTTAGGCGACAAAGCAAATAGTTAACTATTTTAACTAAGAGTACGGAAATACAACCTTTGTAGATCCGGTCCTCCACCTCCACGGCTCCATGATGAAGTCCTCTCCGCTGTCCAAATGAAATCCCGGGCTCTAGCATCGGCTTCATCGGAGAAATGGGCGGGCAAGGTCATCGGCTTCGTGCCGAAGATGATCTACGTCGAGGCATCACAAGATCAAGCTCCCACTTCACCAAGTCATGAAACTTGTGAAGAAAACACACTCTACTACTTGGCAAGAGGTAGAGGATGAAGAAATAGGAGGTCGGTTCACTTTAGAATTGGATTTCTCACTCATTTCATCAATCCACCATTGATGAAGTCAAGCTTCTTCATCTTAAAGAAGAAGAAGAAGAAGAAGATAATGTTATGATAAGAATAATCAAATAGAAAAGAAAATGAATTCTTATCATAATTTTAACCATGGTAAAGTGTAGAGAATTAACTTAGGTTAAATGAATGGTTAGGGTTTAGGAGATGAAGACAAAAGAGTCACTTTGGTCAAAGCTTCATGAAGCTTCAACAAGCTTCATGTTGAAAGCAACCCTTTTGTTTTTCTTTTCTCATTTCTTTTAATCCAAATTAAAAGATAAATGAAAGAATAAATATATAAAAACCCTAACCATTTACTTAACTAAGGTTTAACTCTTTACACAATCATGTATCATCAAACATGATACAATCAAGTGCACAAAAAATATATCACATATACAATGTGCACAAGCGAGTGAGAAAATCCATTTAAAGTGAACCAATACTAGTTAATGCAAAGTAATATATCAAATATATAATTATACATTAAATCATTAAATCAACACTTGATTTAACGATCCGGTCATATCGCATATAACCGACTAGTATACTATGTATCGGCTTATCGAATCAATACTTGATTCGATAACTAGGTTATATCGCATACAACCAATCGATACATTCATCGCGAGAATAGAATACGGTATCACATACACGCATTATTCTCGGTCCCGTACATATCTCATATGGGCTCCTATTTCGTTTCGCTTGAGCCAGGAAACCTCTGTGTAGGACTCTAAAGACTCGTCAATACGCCGGCAGCAGGTGATGATCATATCAAACACCCACAAGCCGCAAGCGGTCTGCTAAACGTAACGGTCACCCGGGTATTGAGCGATCAGAAGATCGACGAGCAAGCCCGCTCACACTCCTATGAATCCAACCAGTAACACTTACCGTACAGTCCGGTCTCGTCGTCTGATATGTCGCATATCTCGCCTAGGGGTGGTAAACGTCAGACCCCAATAGCTCGATAAGTCGTGTCGATATGAGGTCTATAACAATTCAAGAAACTACTGGTAACACTTACCAGTAAATCTCAGCAACCCTGGCCAGGGATTTCCGGTTATAGCCAATCGAACACAGCGCAACATCAACTCCCTATACCGGGAGAGACGAATCCCCTCCTATCGCTCATTGCCTCCATGTGACTCGGGACTGTACCCAAAAACCACCGTTTTGCACGCCCTCTTAGACGTGGTAAGATGGAAATCAAAGCACAGTGGGAACCACACAAGACTCTATGACGATCTCGGGTCAACAGACTACTCTGTACCAGTGTCACCAGAGAACTGCCATCTGACGTAAGGTATAATACCATCTGGGAGTTCTCGGCGAGTCCGTCCAGTGTACCTAGTCTCTACTGAGAACCCGTATATCATCTCTGATGTCAAACACCAATGGATATGGAATCATCCATCGCCCATCTGTATGGGTCGAGAAGGTATACGCTAGTCTACTCTGGTATATCGATGCCCCGTCTCGATACACCCACGACTAGGGACTTTGAAGGATGTACTTATGGACTACCATGTCCCCACTAGTATGATCTGCATCATAGTCCAGGTAGTCAAGTACACATCCTAAGGGTTTTACCAACATGTAATAGAGAGACAATCAGTGTACACGTTAAGGTAAAGAGTAACCAGATAGCATACTATCATGTCGAGCAAGAAAGTCCTCCCTATATATGTCCCAGCATCCACTACAATATACATCCTATGTACAGTAATGGCCTCTAGGGCATACATATAACTAACAATCTCCCACTTGCACTAGGGCCATCTGTAGCAGTGGTTGTAGTATCTCATACTCAACCATCCCATAAAAATCTCTCTCTGGGAACAGGCCTTTGTGAGTGGATCCGCTGTGTTTGTCCTCTGAGTCTACTCTCCAAACCTCGATCACCCTGGAGATCAACCATCTCCATGATCAGGTGACACTGCTTTAGAATATGTCTGGATCACTGATGGGACCGGCGTTCCTCGGCATAAGCCACAACTCCATTGTCTCACAATGGTGGGAACGTAGTTCATCTCATGAACCAATATACACCCAAACAGCCTCTTCGGTAGCATCTTAAGTAGCGATGTATGCTGCCTTTATCGTCTAGATAGCCACGGTATCTTGCTTGGAACTCTTCCAACATACCGTCCCTCCACTGAGGGTAAAGACAATGCCTGCGACTGATATTCAGTCGTCATTATCACCCTGGAACCCTTCCAGTGATTCTCCCCAGGATCGGTTGATACCGTCTCACTACAACTAGTGAGAATCCCAACATCCAATTAGATCTATCTCATAGATCAAAAACCCAGGATTTAGATGGTATCACTCTGATCCTATATGGAGAATCATTGTGATAAGCGGAGATTGACCGAGCGTAGCATAGGAAACTCCTTCCCTATCAAGAGTATGTCATCCACGTACTCTACGAGGATCATAACCATACTCCCTACTACCTTTTTGTTTATACAAGGTTCATCTACCATTTTGATGATGTCAAACTCTTTGACTAACACATCAAAACAGATGTTCCAACTCCGCGATGCCTGCTTTATCCTATAAAGCATCTTGTACACGTTTCCGCTGCTCCCACTGTCTACGAAGCCCTCTGGCTGTGTACTTATAGACGCTCTCTTCCAAATCATCATTTAGAAAAGCAGTCAAGACACCCAACCACCAGATATCGTAGTCATGGTATGTAGCCGTGGCAAGTAGGATCTGGATGGACTTAAGCATAGCCATTGGAAAAAGGTTTCATCATTATCCACGCCTGGTCAATGACGAAAACCTTTAACAAGTCTAGCTTTGAAAGTCTCAACTTTTCCATGTACACCAAGTAATCTTCTCAAGATATACTTGCTCCTGATGGGGATTTAACCCTTCAGATATAGCAACCAAAGTCCATACTTTGTTGGTGTATAAGGATTCCATCTCAGATCGCTAAACATCCAGCCATTCTTACAGAGTCTCACTCCTGATGGCCAGCTCGAAACTAGTTGGGTCATCATCTCATGATGCAATCCTCGCTCCCACTGTCATCGAGAAACCAAAGTATCTCTCAGGTGGGTGAGGAACCCTACTAGATCGGCGGAGAGGCTGAGGTTCGTTGGTAACTATTAAATCATTTGGTTTTACCAAATCATCTGCTGTAGTTTGTATAGCTGGAACCTTTCCAGTTCTACATTACAGACCTTGCCTCGAGCTTGTCCGGATTTTGCTTTTCGACATAGGCCGGACAACCCCAAATCTTAACTAACTTAAGAGATGGGCTCTTCCCTTATCATATCAAATATGAAGTGGTAGGAAACTGATTTGATTCGAACCCTATTCAATAGGTATGCAGCTTCTCAAGTGCATGACTCCCAAAAAGGAAAAAGGTAACTCAGCAGTACTCATCATAGAGCACACTATATCAAATAGGGTGTATCTGCTCCGCCCCGATATACCATCGTGCTATGGTGTATACGGAGGAGTAATGCTGAGAGAGAATCTCATTCTCGTTTAGAATAGTCCAGGAATTCCGTGCTCAAGTATTCTCCTCCCTGATCACATCAAAGGACATAATACTTGTACCCTTATTGGTTCTCTACTTCTAACTTATATTCTGTGAATATCTCAAAAGGTTCAGACTTGTGTTTCAACAGGAACATATGTCAGAATCTTGAGAGATTATCAGAGAACGTAATGAAGTATAAAGAACCGGTCCTGGCATGTGTAGACAGGGGACCTTACATACATCAACATGTATCAATCCTAAGAGTTCACTAACTCTTTCTCTGTTTCCATTAAACAGAGCTCTGGTCATCTTATCTTTGTGACATGACTGGAAAGTTTCACAAGATGTAAATTCAAACTAATTTAAATATGCATCTTTATGTAACTTCAGCTAGTCGGGTCATATTGATATGACCTAGTCTACAATGCCTCAAAAAGGATTCGTTCATTTCTGAACTCTTCCTCATATGTGTGTTCCATATACTAAGAACTGTAGTTTGATTTAGAACATCAACGCTTTTAGATAACGTGCCTGATACGATCAACTTTTGATATAGGAAATGTTCAAAACATTATCCAACAATACAAAATTATATCCTTTCTTTACTAATAAAGATACTGATATGATTTTGTATATCAGGTTCGGTATCTAATAACATTCGTTCAGAATCAATGTATTGGTAATACAGGGTGACAGTGACCAACAGACTTGGCTGCAACTCTTGCCCCGTTTTCTGCCTCATGAAACTTATCACCCGTTCTCAGTCCTCTACCTTTCTGTAGCCCTATGTAACAGATTACATATCTGGGATCCTGATCTGGTATCATATACCCAGGACGTAAAGGATACTGAGAAACAGTTCTCTGTAATGAACACACCCGAAGATGATGCATCATCATGCACTCTCCTTGTTTGGGCGGCACGGGAATTCTGGTAATCCCCAATTTCCTGCTCTGTCTTATAACAATTATAAGTTGGAGCGGGACCAACGTTCCCCAGCTCAGTATAACAAGCGGGTTCGGTCAATACTTCCGTATTATTATCTTGATTAAGGCGTGATATGGTCGCTACCAGGAGAGAGAGAGAAGAAAACACTCAGCGTGCGCTCTTGCAAGATTAGATTGGTTATTATTTTATCTAATCAGGATGGCTCCCACTGCTTTTTATCAAATCTTCCTTCAAACCCTAAAAGGAAAGACTAGCCGGGATTAATTACACACTACAAGTTCGCCAATCTTTCAGCCAGGCCAGTGTCGGTACTTTGAGGGAGGTCCCCCGTGCTTTCGCACGAACCTAATTACAGTAAACCTCGTTTTCCCAGAGGCGTAACCCTATTGACACCTTTCTAGACACCTACTTGATCAGCTAATTGTAATGTATAAAACTCTCCCAGGAGTAACACTTACTCGCAGCAGGTATCGGGATCCAACTATCTCATAGAAGGTATGCAATCTCATTGCAAATTTCAACACTTGAAATTCCCGATAATTTTGCCCCTAGCGTCCTATGACCTTGACGCAGGCCAACAAACCATAGTGCGCTAGTCAAGTTCAACCCGTCATTTCCTGATTGAATTAAACCCACCCGCACGACCCTTGACGCAGGCCAACAAAGTCGCACGACTACCCTAATCCAATCTGCATCATATGCATAAGCAGATAAATACTAGTTAGCTACCGCACACTACGCCTTGACGCAGGCCAACAAACGTAGCACGAATACTAACTACCACTTATCTGAAATGACGGAGGGCTACGACAGGTTTTTCTGAGAACCTATTGCGTAATGAACTTGATATCGTTGTAGGATCGAATGATTTTAAAAATGGAGTGTTTTTTAGGCTTTTCTAGTTTTGCTAAAGGAGTCACTCCCGGTGAAGGGATCGTCGGTCCTTTCCTCGTCGAATGAGGTGCGGGATATATCATATATATCACTGTGCAAAGCAAAAACTCTTAAAAGCAATCAAAAAGACAAACCGAGTGTGTAGCATCTGCCAGTTATTGCGAAAGGAATCACTCCCGGTGAAGGGATCTCGGTCCTTTCCTCATCGAATAAGGTGCAGGATATATCATATATACCTCTGTGCAAAGCAAGAACTGTAGCTACCTATTTTAATTTTGAAATTCGATTCTACAACATCTTAGGTTTCTTTTATTTCATTAATCACATTAATGAAGTCCCATCATTTAAATACCTAAACTTCACAGATAAATACGACGTACACTTATGCCATCCGCATTCGCCTCGATGTCCCCTCGTGCACCGTTAGGTTAGGTAACTAACGACAGAGCGGGGCAGGGCTAGCGCGGGTGTAAAACATAAGTAACGTCTATATAATATATCATATATACTATATACTGTATCTATCACAGAACATCACATGATCACATCACAGATATCGCAGCAGAAGAATCATATGAAATATTGGATATACTAGGACGTCCGTATTTTCAATACGAGCCAGTATAAAACACGGATTCCACGGTCATGATGAATAGCCAAACCCACACCCCTAGACCCCTACGAGAGCGGCAAGCAACCCTACAATTCTAGAGTTAGGAGACCCGGACTCGACTCCTCGAGTTGGTCTCCCACTGGACTCCAGAACCCGGTTACTTGTGCTCCCCTCCTTGGGTCTATCCTAGTGCAGAAAAGTAAATAATATACAAACGGTGACAACTTCCGCAACCTGGAAGTGTCCCAATAAAAGAATATTACATACAAGCTTTTACATGAATGAAAATGAAAAACACTCATCTCACATAAAAACCCCCGGCTATTCAAACACGACGATCCAATATAGCATATCCAGCAACACATAACATCACATGTCATCAGCATAAGTAAATATGTCCATCCCAATTGTCGTTGACATATAGCAACGAAACCGGCGATATCACATATTACACTTACGGTCACAGAAAAGAAAGTATAAAACAACAACAGTTGGAATCCGCAACCTCTTCAGACATCGCATGCCTGACCAAATGAATTCTTTAGACATCGCATGCCTAACAATTATAAACCCCGCATTTTAGTCTCAAAATCGAAAACTCTTTTCAATACCAAGTCGGGCAATTCAACAGGATTCCCGACAGCCTGATCGAATGCTCGTCGCAAACTTCAGTAGACGGTCGCACCCCCCGAAGCCGTCGACGAAGTGCACCAAGGCGGAACACCGCTACCGCGAGCACCCGAACGGATACTTTCGGCGACGGGGTTCTCCTACAGTCACTTGGTCGGGGCTATGGAGTGAGGCTGTCTATTAAGTTTACCCGGCGAGTATCCGCGTACGCTACGTGATTGCGACGGACTTTTGATCACATCAAAATTCCGTGGCAACCGATCAAGTGAGACTAAAGTGCTATGTTTATAACATTCATTCAGTTATCTCATAACTATTTGTGAATTCCAATTATTGTAACCCATTCCAGATAAATAGAAAATGTTAAACTTTCCGATCGAACAGTCGAACACCCAAGTTTTCCCAAAACATATCAACACATGAAACAAGTCTAAAAACATTCAGTTCGTGCCTCAGTACCAACGGTCCAGCCGTAGAAGGGTCAAGCCAACGCCTCACATGTGGCACGCCGTACTGCCCCAAACCCGAAGGTTTAAAGGGCAGTTCAAGACGGTCACATAATCGAGTTAAGGTTTGTTGTCTTCTAGAGGGACCATCGCGTTACTTGCACTACTTATAATGTCTTTAAACCTCGGAAAAATCCAACACTTGGAAATTTTCTGGCAGGGGAAAGATTGGGTATTTTTATCCGGTCGAACTTTTTAACATATTCAAAAATTATCCGGAAATCCAATAGACAAAGTCCGATAATCCAATCGAATAAACGAATCCCCAAAACAACTCAGAATATTCAACTCTTGAATAAATATTAAAAATTCCCAGAAAATCCAGCACCTGGAAAAATGAATTACTGTGCAAAAATTGTTGGATGATATGACAATTTGGCCGCGGAACCGCCGCACAAGCCATGCTTGTGCCGCGGTTCCGCCGCGCAATGAGGGAATCATGGGTACGGGCTTCACAGTAATTCTTACAATTCCCTGCTGAATTTTCCGCATATTTTTAATCTGGAAAAATCCCAGAAATTGAAAAAAGTCCAGAGAGCATATTGTATTAGGGTTTCGATGTCCGATCGGGTCTCAAACGTCGTCTAGGCATCGCCTAAGGCTCTAACCTGGCTCTGATACCACTGTAGGGTTCCTAGGCACTCTCAAGAGGTCTCACAAGGCATCAACCATGCCAATTTCAAAAATTAGAGGTGCCGAGAAACCCTAATACGGATCGTTGGCTAGAAGTTTAGGCGACAAAGCAACTAGTTAACTATTTTAACTAAGAGTACGGAAATACAACCTTTGTAGATCCGGTCCTCCACCTCCATGGCTCCGTGATGAAGTCCTCTCCGCTGTCCAAATGAAATCCCGGGCTCTAGCGTCGGCTTCATCGGAGAAATGGGCGGGCAAGGTCATCGGCTTCGTGCCGAAGATGATCTACGTCGAGGCATCACAAGATCAAGCTCCCACTTCACCAAGTCATGAAACTTGTGAAGAAAACACACTCTACTACTTGGAAAGAGGTAGAGGATGAAGAAATAGGAGGTCGGTTCACTTTAGAATTGGATTTCACACTCATTTCATTAATCCACCATTGATGAAGTCAAGCTTCTTCATCTTAAAGAAGAAGAAGAAGAAGAAGATAATGTTATGATAAGAATAATCAAATAGAAAAGAAAATGAATTCTTATCATAATTTTAACCATGGTAAAGTGTAGAGAATTAACTTAGGTTAAATAAATGGTTAGGGTTTAGGAGATGAAGACAAAAGAGTCACTTTGGTCAAAGCTTCATGAAGCTTCAACAAGCTTCATGTTGAAAGCAACCCTTTTGTTTTTCTTTTCTCATTTCTTTTAATCCAAATTAAAAGATAAATGGAAGAATAAATATATAAAAAACCCTAACCATTTACTTAACTAAGGTTTAACTCTTTACACAATCATGTATCATCAAACATGATACAATCAAGTGCACAAAAAATATATCACATATACAATGTGCACAAGCGAGTGAGAAAATCCATTTAAAGTGAACCAATACTAGTTAATGCAAAGTAATATATCAAATATATAATTATATATTAAATCATTAAATCAACACTTGATTTAACGATCCGGTCATATCGCATATAACCGACTAGTATCCTATGTATCGGTTTACCGAATCAATACTTGATTCGATAACTAGGTTATATCGCATACAACCAATCGATACATTCATCGCGAGAATAGAATACGGTATCACATACACGCATTATTCTCGGTCCCGCACATATCTCATATGCGCTCCTATTTCGTTTCGCTTGAGCCCGGAAACCTCTGTGTAGGACTCTAACGACTCGTCAATACGCCGGCAGCAGGTGATGATCATATCAAACACCCACAAGCCGCAAGCGGTCTGCTAAACGTAACGGCCACCCGGGTATTGAGCGATCAGAAGATCGATGAGCAAGCCCGCTCACACTCCTGTGAATCCAACCAGTAACACTTACCGTACAGTCCGGTCTCGTCGTCTGATATGTCGCATATCTCACCTAGTGGTGGTAAACGTCAGACCCCAATAGCTCGATAAGTCGTGTCGATATGAGGTCTATAACAATTCGAGAAACTACTGGTAACACTTACCAGTAAATCTCAGCAACCCTGGCCAGGGATTTCCGGTTATAGCCAATCGAACACAGCGCAACATCAACTCCCTATACCGGGAGAGACGAATCCCCTCCTATCGCTCATTGCCTCCATGTGACTCGGGACTGTACCCAAAAACCACCGTTTTGCACGCCCTCTTAGACGTGGTAAGATGGAAATCAAAGCACAGTGGGAACCACACAAGACTCTATGACGATCTCGGGTCAACAGACTACTCTGTACCAGTGTCACCAGAGAACTGCCATCTGACGTAAGGTATAATACCATCTGGGAGTTCTCGGCGAGTCCGTCCAGTGTACCCAGTCTCTACTGAGCACCCGTATATCATCTCTGATGTCAAACACCAATGGATATGGGATCATCCATCGCCCATCTGTATGGGTCGAGAAGGTATACGCTAGTCTACTCTGGTATATCGATGCCCCGTCTCGATACACCCACGACTAGGGACTTTGAAGGATGTACTTATGGACTACCATGTCCCCACTAGTATGATCTGCATCATAGTCCAGGTAGTCAAGTACACATCCTAAGGGCTTTACCAACATGTAATAGAGAGACAATCAGTGTACACGTTAAGGTAAAGAGTAACCAGATAGCATACTATCATGTCGAGCAAGAAAGTCCTCCCTATATATGTCCCAGCATCCACTACAATATACATCCTATGTACAGTAATGGCCTCTAGGGCATACATATAACTAACAAATACTTGAGTGCCGAGTTCCTGGATTACCTAAAAGGGAATGGAATTCTCTCTCAGCTTACTCCTCCATACACTCCGCAGCATAACGGTGTATCGAAGAGACGGAACCGAAACTTATTGAATATGGTACGTTCCATGATGAGTAATGCTGAGTTGCCGCGATCATTCTGGGGATATGCACTAGAATCAGCTGCATACCTTTTGAACCGAGTTCCAACTAAGACTGTGCCTACCACACCATATCAGATGGGGTGTGGGAAGAAACCCTATCTTAAGCATATTAAGATATGGGGATGTCCAGCTTTTGTTAAAAAGCAGCATGCGGACAAACTCGAGGCACGCTCAGTACAGTGCAAGTTTGTGGGATATCCAAAGAACTCCAAGGGATATTTCTTCTATTGCGAAGAGGAACAAAAGGTTTTTGTTTCTCGTCATGCCTGCTTCTTGGAAACTGAGTTTTTGGCAAATCAGATAAGTGGGAGCGCAATAGAACTGGAAGAAATTCCAGAACCACGAGCTATTACTGAGATCTTAGAAGAACCAGAGGGTTCGAAAGAACAGGACATTCCTACGCCGCTCCACAGGAGTAGTAGGCAGTCTTATCCGCCCGAGAGATACTACGGTTTTCTCATAGACGGGGATAGAGAGGATTGCATCATTGATAATGATGATCCGACTAGCTTCCAGTAGGCCATTCAGAGCGTTCACGAAGTGAAATGGCTGGATGCAATGCGGACCGAAATGGAGTCCATGTACACCAACAAAGTATGGACTTTGGATGTTGCTCCAGATGGGGTAAAACCCATAGGATGCAAGTGGATCTTCAAGAGGAAGATTGGTGTAGATGGACAGGTTGAGACCTATAAGGCTAGGCTTGTTGCAAAGGGTTTTCGTCAAAGACCTGGTTTGGACTATGACGAAACCTTTTCTCCAGTGGCTATGCTGAAATCCATTCGGATCCTTCTTGCCATTGCTGTCTTCCACGACTATAAGATTTGGCAGATGGACGTAAAGACCGCTTTTCTAAATGGAAATTTAGAGGAGTGTGTCTATATGGACCAGCCAGAGGGTTTCATTCAGAGTTGGAGCAGCGGAAAGGTGTGCAAGTTGCTTAAGTCCATCTATGGACTAAAGCAGGCATCGCGGAGTTGGAACATCTGTTTGATGAGACGGTCAAAGAATTTGGCTTTATCAAAAATCCAGATGAACTATGCATCTATAGTAGATTTGTAGCAAGAACTGTCGTATTTCTCGTTTTATACGTGGATGACATTCTCTTGATAGGAAATGACATTCCTATGCTATAATTTGTCAAAGGGTTCTTGTCACACAGGTTCTCCATGAAAGACCTGAGTGATGCCTCTTACATTCTGGGGATCCGGATCCATCGTGATAGATCCAAGAGGATATTAGGACTTTCACAGTCCAGGTACATCGACACCATACTGAAAAGATTCAGTATAGAAGATTCCAAGCGCGGTAATCTACCGGCTTGTCACGGGATCACCCTCTCCAAAGAGATGTCTCCCAAGACTGATTTGGAAAGGGATCGCATGTCTATTATACCCTACGCTTCTGAGGTGGGCTCTATAATGTATGCGATGTTGTGTACCAGACCAGATGTAGCTTATGCACTCAGTGTGGTAAGCCGGTATCAGCCAAACCCTGGGGAGTAGCACTGGATTGCGGTAAAGAACATTCTCAAGTACCCGAGAAAGACTAAGGAGATGTTCTTGGTGTATGGCGGAAAAGGCCTCCAGATCGAGGCTTTTGCTGACTCCAGCTTCCAGAGTGACAAGGATGATTCCAAGTCCATGTCGGGTTATGTCTTTACCCTCAATAGAGGGGCGGTGTGTTGGAAGAGTTCCAAACAGGAAACCGTTGCCGACTCCACAATGGAAGCGGAATATATCGCTGCTTGCGATGCTGCAAAGGAAGCTGTCTTGATAAAGAAGTTCCTCACGGAGCTTCAGGTGGTTCCGTCTATTGTTGATCCAATACCTCTGTATTTCGATAACAACGGGGCTATAGCTTTAGCGAAGGAACCCAGGTCTTATCAGAAGTCCAGACACATCTTGAGGCGGTATCACCTGATCAGGGAGATCGTGGATCGCTAGGAGATCGAGGTTCGGAGGGTTGCTACGGAAGATAACACTGCAGATCCATTCACGAAGGCCTTACCCCAGACTCAGTTCGAGCGGCTGATCGAGATGATAGGTCTTCGATACGCCAGTATATGGCCTTAGTGCAAGTGGGAGATTGTTAGTGTATATGCCCTAGAGGCCATTACTGTATCATACTAGTTTGTATATTACTTAATGGAAGCTTGGGATATTCACAGTTGTATAGACAATCTTGCTTAAAATGGTAGTATGCTATTTGGTTTGTTTCTACTTTAATGTGTACATGTGTTTCTTTTAGTATATCACCTATACACATTAGTGGAGCCCTTAGGATCTTTGCTTGATTATCAGCGTTATGATGGCAGTCACACTCGTGGGGGCTGGGTAATCCACAAGCACATCCTTATACAGGTCCCTAGTCGTAGGACTATCGAGACAGGGCATCGATACTCCGGAGTAGACTAGCGTATGCGCTTCTCATCCCAGCAGGGGAGATGGTCTGTCCCACAGCCATCAGTACGTCGTACTTGAGATAGTATGCGGGTGCTCGTTAGGTTAGGAGTACATTGGACATGACTCGTCGGGAACTGTTGGTTGGTACTATACCTATCGTCAGTTATCAGTTCCCAGGTGACATGAGTACAGCTTAGTCCGCTGACTTGACACTGTCACTTCGCCTCGAGTATGTTCCCACTGTACTTTGATTACTACCCTACCACGGCTCAAAGGAGTCATGCAAACAGGTAGTAGTTGGGTGCAGTCCTGAAGCACTTGGAGGCAGTGATGGTTAGACAGGGTTCGCCTCTCCCGGTATTAGGAGTTGATATCGCGCTGTATCAAGGAGAGCCATTACACATAGTCGTCCCTGTCCAGGGAAAGCGAGATATACCGGTAGGTTTCCAGTGTTATCTCAGGGTGTTCTGGGCTACACTCCGACACGACATGTACCGCTATTAGGGGACTGACGTTTACCGCCTCCTAGGCCCGCCAGGCGATATTCTCAGACGAACAGACCGGACTGTACGGAGACTGTCACATTCAGGCTCAGTAGGAGTTCATATGGGTTTCACCTCGTCAGTCTTCTTGTCGGCATATACCTGGGGGCCGTTACGCACAGCTAGTGCCGCTTGCGGTCTGTGGTTAAACCCACTGCCAGTGTAGTGTTGAGTCTTTAGAGTCCCACACAGAGAGCTATTTGCCTTTAGGCAAAAGAGTAGAGGTCACATGGTTTTGCGACAGGATTCGGTCACATCCGCGCACTTGTGCACGTTTGGTGTCCGGGCAGTTATTACTAGCGGGCTTTGGTTTAAGCCAGAACCTAGTATACGTTTTGGGATTGGTTTTATCTCATTTGTATTCGTGTTCCTCGGAATGCGGATGCGGGTGTGTATGCACGGTTGACAGAGACAGAGGCAGAGGATTCTCATTAGGGTTGTTAACTGTTGACTTTTGCCAAACCCTAATGAGAATAAGAAATATGATTAATAATAATATTAATTAAGTATTATTGTGCCATGGTTGGGTTGAAAGGTTGACTTTGTTGACTTGTTGACTTTGTTGACCGGTTGACTAGTTTGGACTTGTTGACCATCATCATGACAATGGCTATCATTTCATGGCTATGACTTTTGCTTGCTTGTTTGTTCACAAAATGCATTAAATGCATGAAATGATAATGCCATTGACATGAACCATCACATAATACTCAATTACTATTATTATCATGATTATTTTGTGTTATGAGAGGATGGTTGTAAAAAGTCTTCTTCATTCTATCATATTGATTCTCTCTCATCCTCAAGCTCTCCCTCTTCCTCTTGCTCTCTCTCTTGCTCATGGTTCTATTGTCTCATGAGTTGAGAAATAAGAACCATAGAGATAAAACCCAAAACACTTCTCTACTCATCCTAGTGTACAAGGTCTAGCAAGCCAAGTATCCTAGTTTCCTCTAGATTGAGGTTGGAGCCAAAGGTAGAAGCTTTCGGGTGGATCCATCTTCGGCACAAGAAGACGACGAGGTGAGGCCGATCCGACCACCACAAGGAGTCGAAGAGAAGGAGTTCAAGGTAAGGTATAACCCCTAACATGGTAGTTAAACTCTTAGTTAGGTTGTTAGATAGTTTGTTTAGCAAAGATCCATTTTTAGAGTCCATGTTAACTCCACCGAAAAAATAGTTTTTCACCATTTCCGCATCCCCGAAAGAACCGGGACGGGTAACGTGGACTTACACCTAGTTCATAAATGAACTCCAAATCCAAACTTCTTAGACCGTATCGTCAACTGAATTTAATCAGTATCCTGCGCCACACCTCCCTCAGTATCCGCTTGGACCACCTGTACAAAATACTGCCCCTCGTCAGAGGGAAAACTATAGCTCTGACAGTCACTCTGTCATCCAGGTCGCCTTGGAAGCCTGGAATGATAACTGTCTCCTAAAAGAGGCTGTCGTTATCATATCTCTAGAATATCCACTTATGTTCTAAAACTGCATTCGAACGTTTCTCCAGGATTGGATCAATATCAACTTATTGCAGCTCGTGCAAAGACAATATCTGGTGTGGTACTTGACATCTCATGATTGACTCAGTTGCCTAAGCAAGTGATCTGCCAATCATGCACATCCCTCTCCCCTTTAGTCTGTAAGACACCTTTAGAGAGGGTGACTCCATTACCTGCTGGTACACTACCGTGCCAGGAGTCGTCCATTCTAAAACAACTTTAGAATGCTGTCTAATTACACAGATTGGGAAACTACCCAAATCTAGATCTAAAACCATAGATCTAGTAACCAGAATATCTGATATAATATCCATTTCCCATGTGGAGAAACCACTGTGTGACAACCAAAGCATAACCGATCGTAGTATAGGAATTTCATTTCCTGCTCTGTGTATGTCATCCAAATACCAGGACATTACACCCTACTACCTTCTTAACAGATCCATCCCCTATTCTGATGAAGTCAAACCTATGACTGTCACATCTGAAATAGATGATCTATCTCCGCTATATCTGCTTTAGTCCATAAATAGACATAAGCTATTTGTCCATTATGCTTCCGCTGCTCCCACTGACTACGACGACCCTCTGGCAGAGTCATATACACGTATACTTCTGAAGCCAGTTCAGAACGACACTATACTCATCCTTCTGCCGGGTCTCATAGCCTGGAACAACAGTAGTGTCAAGTTTGGGTAAACAAGAACCTTCCTGTCACCGTCCTTGAGCATACCGAAGTACCTCTCGAGTGCCTGAGGTTACCCACTGTATCTGCGGAGTGGCTAATGGAGTGTCAAACCAGATTGAATCTTTAGGTTCTTATCAAATTTCCATTAATCGTTTGCAGTTCTGGAATCACTTCCAGTTCCACCATACTCCCACTACTGTTTTCTGAAAAAAAAATCCATTTTTATTAAAACTATGGCGAGTCAAGAACAATATCACTATTGATCTTCCAGATGGTAGAAAATCAACCCTCGTTATAGCCCGGGTCAACCCACAAACAGTCATTACAGAAACGTGCCTTGAGTTATCCAGAGTCTGGTTTTAAGCATAAGCCGGACAACTCCATATACCTTAACATCGTTAAGGTATGAGCCATTCTATATCTAATATAGAAACAGAGGCACTAATTTAATTGCAACCAGATTCAAATCATGCAGCTGTCTCCAGTGCTTGTCAACTAAATGGAGAGAGGCCGATCAGCATTACTCAACTTAGGAGTGCATCCAAACATTAGTAATCTGAAGGAGAAACAAATTTCTCAAAACCATTACTATCAATTGAATACCATACACAAGTATCTTCATCTTCGATCACCTTGAAGAATCCTGATACTTGCAATACCTGGTTCTCTACTTTATTCATATACCTATAACTTCTCAAAACTTGGATCTTGTATTTCTATGAAACACATGTCTAAGAACTAGAGATGTCATAAGTAAACAGAATATAGTATGGGTACCAACCCCTCTGTCCTCATGGACACTGGACAACATACAATGCTCTGTATAAGTCCCCTGAGTCTAATAACTCATTCCCTGTGTGTCGTAGGTTGAAAACTGTACTTATAGTTAAGAAGAATTACACCGCTGTTTAATGCTCCTTACCTAACCATCCACTGATATAGGTAAATGTCATAGACATAATTTCAAAAAGTTATATCTCACTTTATAAAAATAAACGTACAGATATATCAATTTGAAATTGGTGCATAACAATGGATATTCAAAACCAAATATTTGCCGTCCGACAAATATCCCAGGCGATTTCCTCAAATATCACCAATTACAACGAATCCCGATATAATGAGGACAATCACCTAATTCCCAATAGCTTACTCCCACTCATCATCTGTAAAACCATACAGATATGAGAATCAAACCTGGTAAATACATACCCTGGAGCAAGGACCAATTGGGAAATCAGTTTTCTATTAACAATACACAGTGAAACTGAAACATGTAAATGTTTCGAAGGGGTATCCGGGTATTCCTAGTAATGCCTCTTCCATTATCAGATTCACAACTGTAACCGTATATTTCTTTGCCATCTCTCTAAATCCCTTTATATGTCTTTAGTCATTACCTTCTGTACACCCCTTTAGGCTAAATGGTTTTCTTCATTACCTACCGTTCGGCACCAGCATATAGTTTGGAAGAAGACTATCCAATAAGCGTAATAGGTGTACTGTCCTAATCCTAGGAGCACTCGCATCCTGATAGAAGGTAAAGATAAAAGACAACTGAATAAAACCTTATTTCTATTTCTCCTGAAGCAGAATCCATCCCCGAACTGGAACAAGTTCCTTCGAGTTCGTATATAACCATACGATGGAGTATTCAAATAACTGTGGATTTTTGTAGTGATACGGAGTGTCCTGGAGAAATACAAAGGTGAAGTAAGAGTGGCGATGAAATACTTTGTTTGGTCGTGAATAGCAGTCGCAATTTACTTTGCCCTCTTACTAATCCCTTTATTTGTCTTTACTTAATACCTTCTGTACACCGTTTAGGCTAAATGGTTTTCTTCATTCCCTACCGTTCGGCACCTGCCTATGGTTTGGATGAAGACTATCCAATAAGCGTAATTTGTGTACTGTCCTAATCCAAGGAACACTCGCAACCTGAGAGAAGGTAAAAGGAAAAGACAACTGAATAGTTCTATTCATTTTCTGCAGAACCGGAAACCATCCTCGAATAAGTTCCTTCGAGTTCGTATATAACCATACGATGGTTTTATCCAATGGAAGTGGATGTTCATAGTAATACGGGGTGTTTTGGAGAAAAGGGTAAAAGTAGGAGTGGCAATGAGGTATGCAACTCTGACAATCTAAAAGCCAGTGTTTTAAGAAGGTTCGGTTAACTTGGTCACTGAATCATAGTCAAGGGTCGGGTCATGGTCACTGTCAAAGAGAGAGAGAAAAGAAACACTCAGCGTGCACTCTAACCTAGATCAGAATGGTTACCAATTTATCTAATCAGGAAACCTCCCACTGTAACCTCAAATTCTCCTCCAAACCTAAAAGAAGAATTAGTCGGGATCACCCGAGGAGTAAACCAACTCATCAGTAGGAATCGGGATCCAACTATCATCGCATGATAACGTGATGGAATCCACTCACATTATCACACTCCAGAAGGTATGCGCATATCTGGCAAGTTTCAGTTTCTTTAGAAACTCTCGATGTGATTTTTACCCCAAGCGGCTTATGACCTTGACTAGGTCAACAAACCATAAACCGCTAGTCAAGTTCAACCCGTCATTATTCTGGACTGCATTAAACCCACCCGTACGTGCCCTTTACTAGGTCAACAAGGCCGCACGACTGTCCTAACCAATCCCATTTATGCAACAAACAAACACCACTTAGCTACCGAACACTACGTCTTGACTAGGTCAACAAACGCAGCATGAATACTAAATAATACCCGTAAGAAATGACGGAGAGCTACGGCTGGTTTTTGGCGAAAAACCTTTAACGTAATGAACTTGATATCGTTGAAGGAACTGCATATCTTTTATAAAAATATAGTGGCGAAAATCTTTTGCTAAAGAGGTCACTCTCGGTGAAGGGATCTCGGCTCTTTCCCCGTAGAATGAGGTGCAGGATATTCCAACTGAATACCACGATGCAAAGCAATAAGCAATCGGCTATAGTGAGGTTATTATCCTGACGCAAACTTCTGTCTAAGGGGTCACTCCTGGTGAAGGGATCTCGGCCCTTGCCTCGTCGACTGAGGTGCAGGATATTCCAACTGAATACCACTGTGCAAAGCAAAAGAGAACATCCTTGCAATAAAAGCTTTTTTTGAAAAATGTTCCAGCAACATCAGAATAGGTTTGTTTAGCTTGCATTGATTCGAATCAACGCAGTCCGATCAATTGATCGCACCAATAAAGAACGAAAATACGATATACGTATATGCCATCCGCATTCGCCACTGGGTACCGTCATCACCCGTTAAGCTATTTAACTAACGACAGAGCGGGGACTGGACTAGCGCGGATGCAAAACATATACAACATCTACTAGTATATATATCAATATATAATAATCGCTCAAGGCATGATAAAATGCAACATCACAGAAATGTAATAAGCATCACAGAACAATACAGATAAACTGGGATCCCCGGGTTTCATAGAGCCGCTACTGAAATCCGACGTTCCCGTGGTCGTGTGGATAGCCTGTATAATGAAATCCTAGACCCCTATGGACGCGGCAAGTTACCCGCCAAAACCTGAAGCGAGGCAGCCCCCTTCAACAACGTGAATGGACCACCCAGCACTTCACGAAATCCGGTAACTTGAGCACCCCTCCTTGGGTCAACCTGTACCCCCTACGAGTGCAGCGAATAGCCCGCCAATTCTAGAGTGAAGCCCCCTCCGTCTCAAATCCATGAGATGCGAGCTCGTTTCCCTCTAGAACCCGGCTATCCGTGCATCCCTCCGCGGGGTAATCCTAGTACAGAAAGTAAAATATACAACAGGTACATCGACCTCAGCCCGGTCGTGCCCCAAAAGAATAATATACGAACAGGCAGTGACGGAAGTCCACATGTCGGACGCTTGCCCACAATATCAAATGTACAAATACAACCAAACTGTACTACCATTGCATTCAGGCTATCCACCACGACAAATCCGCAACATCACAGCACAACACAGAACATTAAAGTGAATGTCACGTTCGCAAATCCGTCTAAAAGAGCTATAGCAATTAGACAAGATTTACCGATCAAATGACATTCACGGTCACAGATATAATGTAAATACTGTGAACTAACATATTTAAAATTTTCGATCGACAAAATTTCCCGAAGTGGGCCCCAAGCACAATTCCCAGTACTCAAACAAATCTGGGCCAAAACAAAAAATACCAGAAACCCCAATTTCAAGTCATAGACCACTGTAGAAAAAATGGTGGAGTGATGCTACAGTAGTGCGGAGGAACCACGGCCAAAACAAGGGTAATGCCGCGGTTCCGCGGCACTACAGTGATATCACTGAACCAAATTTTCTCAGATTTCTTAGAAACGACTGCCTGATTTTCTGCAATACTCAAAATAATTTTTTGACCACAAAATAAATTCGACAGTGAAATTGTGGTTTCGGAAATTTGTTCGATCGAAGTTCTAAACACGTTAGAGCAAGCTAGTAAAGGTTAATGGCGTGGCTCTGATACCATGTAAGTTTACGGTAGCGCACCGGCCGTCTGTCCGAGGCCAAAATGCGGAAACGAAAACTTTTTCAAAACTTGAAACCAGCGCTATCATATGCTTAAAACCCGGATCGAACCATTAACCTATAAACTAGCAACTAGAGAAGGGATAGAAAAGCTATACCGATCGATCCGTGCCCTTCGGTCTTTGGCCACCATCCCAAGCTCCTCGCGGCATCTCCGAGCTCCGGTCTTCTGGTCGAAAAGGGCACCACATCATCGAGTCTTTTTACGGGCTCCCGCTTCATCCGAAGCAACTCGGGCATGAAGTTCGCTAGCCGACGTGTCCAAGGCGATGTAGAGAATGTGTGTGATCACTTTGTCTCTTGAGGATTTAGTGGATGCCATTAGTGAGGAGATAGTGAGCTCAAGAAAGAAGAGGAAGAAGAAGAAGTTTTCCTTTTGTTTTTCTTTTTGTTGTTGTGACGATAATGAGAATGAGAGAGTGTTCAAAAATACAAGACCAAAACTCTATCATATGGCAGCCCCTCTCTCTCTCCTTATCATTTCAACTTACAAATCCATCAAATTATGTGACATTTGCACAAGAAATGAGACCATGAGTCACCCATAAGGTACATGTCTCATTTAATGCACAAAATGATGATTTAAGCTCACAATTTCCATTTGTAAACATTAACTCAAATGTTTACAACAATAAAAAGATATGGCAACAACTAAAGTAAACCCGTGACGGATTACAAGGATACCCCTCACCTGTATATACATACCTGCATCCGCATTCCGACTGAATGTGAATGCGATGAGACTAAAGTAATCCAACAAATCTAATACTAGGATCCGAATTAAACCAAAGCCCACTAGTATGATCCGTCCGATCATGATCCGTGCACTACCGCACGTATATGATCGAACCCTGCCATATATCATACGGCCTCTACAACGTTTCGCCCGAAACTTGAGAAACAGTCTGTGGGGGACTCTAAATACTCGTCAATACTTTGGCTGTGGATTTAACCACTAGCACGACAGTGGTAATATCTGTATGTAACGGGCTACCAGGTATTGACCAAAAGGGAGGTCGATGAGCGAACTCATCCTGACACCCTACTGAGCCTTTCAGTGACAATATCCGTACAGTCTGATCCGTTTGTCTATGAGCATCGCATATCGGGCCTAGGGGTTGGTAGAAGTCAGACCCCCAAAAGCGGTACAAGTCGTGTCGGAGTGCAGCCCAGAACACCCTGAGATACTACTGGAATACCTACCAGTAAATCTCCTGCCTTGGCCAAGGACTTCGTTTAATGGCTCTCCTAGACACAGCGCGATCTCACCCCCAATACCGGGAGAGACGAAACCCCTGCCGATCTTCTCACTGCCTCCATGTGGCTCGGGACTGTACCCAACTAAAACCTGTTTGCACGACTCCTTTGAGCCGTGGTAGGGTAGTAATCAAAGCACAGTGGGAACTCACATGAGACAAATGATGATCTCAGGTCGATGAACTAACCTGTACACATGTCACCAGGGAACTGCTATCTGACGTCAGGTATAATACTAACTAGCATGTTCCCGGCGAGTCCTGTCCGTTGTACTCATAACCCAATGAGCACCTGTATACATCTTAGGTGATCCAACTGACACTAATGGCTTGTGAGACTAGCCACCGCCCCCTCGTCGGGGTCTCAACTGTATACACTAGTCTACTAATGGAGTATCGATGCCCAGTCTCGAAACTCCCATGACTAGGGACCACTTTAAGAATGTGCTTATAGACTACCCAACTCTCACGTTTATGATCGCCATCATACTGCCGGTAGTCAAGCAAGAATCCTAAGGGCTCTATCAACGTGTAATAGTGACCTGTAAGGTCACCTAAAACAGTACACGATGATAAAGATAAACTAGATAGCATACTATTATCTTGAGTAAGACTGTCCTACCGGTATAGGTCCTCCCTCAGTCATTGCAATCACGTGCCTGAGATCTAATAATTGACTCTGAGGGCACTATATCCAACAAAATAATCACGGAAGGAATTTCAAGCAATATGTCCTAAGGTCACTTAGGCGGAGTACTGTGTCGTAAGTATGCCGTGGAACATACACACGCTACGTTACTCTGCTTAAGCTACCTACTCCATCATACCAAGGTTATGCTACACTCCGAAAGGTAAAACCTAGCGCTCTGATACCAACTTTGTCACGACCAAAAATTGGGCACATGACCGGCACTTAAACTACGTAACGTCAAAAGGCGTAACACAATTAAGTAAGCCGAAAAACCCAGCAATCTAAACCATTACAAGAAAGAAAGATAGATCACTTTTAAAAATCTCGATGCAAAACTTTAAAACTTAACTTTGTTTTTCATAAAAATTTCGGCAGCACCTCCTTTGTAAAAGCTAGCCCCGAAACGGATACAAACATAAGATAAAAGTAAAACGTCCCCAAACGGGAGCAAATCTCGCCCAACGGCGGAAACAACCACCATAACAGATATACGATGCCGTAGCGAAGAAATGAGATAATCCACATATATAAAGGCCGGCTCACACAAGCACGACAACCAGAGTCATAAGAATAAACAACATCGATCCTCACAACTCGTCTCTAAGTCAATACATGAAGGTGGTAGATGGAGAGTACTAGATACAAGAAATATACAATGTATATCATAGGATAACCGCAACCCACCTATAGCAAACGGCTTCACAGCCAACCATAGCGGTATCCGCAAAAGTAGAGATAATAAGGCGCCCTGTCGCGACCACTCTGATGATCATACCTGAAAAAACCCTGCGGCACAACGGTGGTGAGTTGCCAACTCGTGAATAGTAAATAAAATCATGCAGTAATAGCAAGTATGTACTAACAGCGATAATCTATCACATGTAATCTGATAGCATAAGCATGAAAATATGTATATGCAACAGTCATGAAAGGTACTCTATCAGGTACTACTAATAAATGAAGCAAGTGCATATCAAATAAATGCGGAATATAGGATAAAACATGTCATCCTCACGGAATCCTCATTGTGTCGAACCAGTGTCCATCAAGACAATCTAAATCTCCAAATTCCTTCAAATCGGCCCTCATATCGGGCTCATCGGCCCCTCACATCAGGCACATCGGCCCCTCATATCGGGCACATCAGCCTCTCATATCGCAATGAATAAGAATACATGCACAGATCATTATGATGATATATATTATATAGGTGTACATATATATAATAGTGTCCCAAACCACTGATATATATACCCAGGAGCAAAACATCCAGGAAACATCATGTGAAATCCATATATCAATGCGAAAATCATAAAATATAATATATGCAACATGAAACAGTAATATGGGCATATAAAGGAAAAACCGCTATTTAACCGCAACAAGTTATTAGATATATCATGCGGTTCTTAATTTCTTCGAAACCAAATGCAACATCAAATAAGGTGAACATGTAGCGATACCCAGGTATGCATACCCATGTCGGTATAGCAAGATGTGTGTATCTACCTATCAATAATGATGTAATACCCTCCAGGTATGTGTGTAGCTATATCAAGCTAGGTATATGTATATACATGTCAATAATGATACAATACACTCCAGGTATGTGTATTCATTTAGGCATAGCAAGGCATATATATAAGCATGTAGGTATACAGGTATGCTATATGTCATATGCATAATAGAATATGAATCAATGTCTCAATATCCCTAACCAAACAATATCATATATGTATGTGTGTTGTGCGTGTCATGGCAATTATTGACGGTGTGGGTGGTATACAATCAGTAATCGTGCAACATGAACCGTCAATAATAGTGCAGTGTCCAAAGGGTACGAGTCCAAGCACAACAAATAATAATATGTAATGAAGTTTATACGCAAACTCTATATGTGCAATATAAACATGCGGCTAATATCATATCATATCTAGCCCTGACGCATAACGCCATGCGGGCAAATTCCCCATAGATGTTAAATCTACTCACGGACAGTCGCGAGCTAGGTAAATCCAATCACCTGGTTCCCTTTCTTTGCGGCGTCCGAAGTCCTCGCCTGCGATCCTATTAACACAAAACATAGCCAGTGCAAATCTCAAAAATCGATCAATATCACGTACACAAGACGTTTGACCAACGCACCAACTCTAATCCGACCCACAAGTGTTCATTTAAGGACTAACGTGCGTGACGACACACCAACACCGGCCTAAGTGTAGCAGCACACCAGATCACGAACCGTATTGGATAACGTAACACGCTGTCACTACCCAAAAAGTACCGAGCGTGACTGGCACTTAAATTACGAAACGTCTCGAGGCGTACGTAATCTAAGTAAGGAAAAACCCAGAAATCAAAACCAGGTAAAGCAGTAGAGTGAAGGAAAACCAATTTAAAGCAAGATGTTTAACAACATAAGCCGAAGTATGTATTTTTAAAATCTCTAGTATTTTCTGAAAATTTCGGTAGAGTTTCCTTTGTAAAAACTGATCCAAAACGGGTATAAAACCTGATAAAACATATATAATGAATAAAGGCATCCCCAACTGGGAGCTAGCTCTTCGTCAATCGACGGACAAAACCACACAATGCAATATAATATACAACGCCAAGGGCGAGGATCAAAGCTCAAAAGGAAACTCAAAATCATCAAGAAAACCATAATAATACAACGCGCAACTCTAAAGTTGAAATAATATACACAGGTCTTCTATGTCTATCAAATATAAAAGTCTGGTTGATGGAGTTTTACTAGATACAACTGAAATAAAAAATATACAATGGTGGTCACGATGCAAGTGAACCCACCTACCAAAGCAATCACCCGGAAGGAACAGTGTTCCACGAAAGCCGCAACGAAACATGTATGGCCAAACCTGCAAGGAACTGTGGCACAACAGGGGTGAGTTGCCAACTCGTGAGTAGAAAACATCTACGAGTAGAAATCGCATGTATGACGTTATCCTAGATCATAACAAGTAATATCCTCAAATAAATATCCTGGTCCATCTATGTATACGTGTAATACTACATGCTCGTATCAGTGCCCAAGATAGCAACATATCAGATATATGATGTAAGAATGCATGACGAATGGAAACAGAATACATCATGAAATTAACAGAGAAATCAGTGTCAAGCATCGACACCAAATATAAATCTCAGTATCTCAATATCTCAAATCATAAAATCTCAGTATCTAGGGCTCCGTCAGTCCGGATTGGCCCATATCATCAAATCACACGACCACGGACGGTATCCTCCGGATATTCGCCGTGCCAGGTAAAATCACCGGTAGGTAGTACTTCCCTGCCAGGCTTATCGTCTTCAAATCGAGCTTATTGCCTCGGGGTACCTTAACGGGCCCACCATGTACCCAAGACGGTTCATCATCTCCTCGTAACGGGTCTCGAAAACCAACAACAATCATGAAAACTCATGGTGGACGACTCATACATCATGAGAAAACCGCAACTTGCATTTTAAAAAGAGGGAGAGAGAGAGAGAGAAGTTTATATATATTCTTGCGGTTTTCCCCCAAATCCAGAAATCTTATGGAAATCCAAAATCCAAGAATCAAGAGTATGTAAATAGTGAATATCGGCATAAATCTCCATAATACTGCATGACCAATGAATATATGAATGCATCTGATATCATGCAATGAAAGCAATAGTTAAACTAGCATATAGGAGCTATAACATGTTGCGACTATCAGCTAGCAAGCTAGGTCAATGAAATGGTATTTTCTAAAGTGTACGTGACATGGCAATTACCGATGAAGATGTGTGTGAGCCGGCAAGCGAGTGTACGTGGAGCATACGCGCCATCGGTAATGGTGCTGGTGTCCTAACAGCATGGTTTCATAATCACTAAGTATACAATAACATGCAATGAGGCGATAACAATATAATAAGGCAAATGAATAGTAAATGCAACAATAATATGCGGAACATGAATAATAACGTAACACTAAGGAATCTACATCGATATACATGTGTCATACTGTTTTTCCATTTGAAATAATACGAATCGTGGTGTTTTTGAAAATAAGGACTACGGTGTTTTAAAGAAAAGATACATCCTTTGAAATATCCGTAGAATCTCTTGTCCTGTCTTTTAAAATACCCACGATTCGTTAGCTCTGAAATAGGTATGAATCGAATCTGGTCTAACATTTACAATACACTACAGGACTGAGCGAACAGGCTAATCGAAAAGGGTAAGCAAACCACCTACATCTGAGTCGTTATGTATATGTATCTATATAATAGTTGGGATCCTGCCTCAATAGTATCCCATACGATACACCATCTAATATGACATTCTAGAGTTAAGAGAGTGGATCTATAATCAATAGCCCGTACGGTAAATCCACGTACGGCATCCCAAATTAGGGTGCAGGTCAAATATCACATTTATCTCACTATTCATCTGGTATCCACATCATTACATATCGTGAGCAGGGGTACTAATTAAGTCTAGTACACTACTAATATCAACAACAATATCATGATCTGGCTACTGATGTAAAGTCTCATACAATCCGATGTCATCAACACATATTATCATATAGAAGTATACATCGCCAAAGCGATCCATTATAAATATCTTAACATATCTCATCTCATATCTCGATCATATGTCAACTATCATATATATATCATCATCCACATGGTATCGTTGTCCAACGATCCGCTATAACATCATGACATATCTCGGTCCCATATTAAATATCTCACGGTATCATGCCCGATCATATCGACTCATTCCCAAGTATCATATAACATCCTTATCATCCAAGCATATGAATACCAATATATATATGTCCCTAATACGCACAAGGAAGTAAATGTACGCGAGTATGTGTATGTGCGTGTATGCAAACCTTTACTCTATGGGTTCGTGAATAAGAAATCGACTAAATTCCTTTCTTCAATTCTCGCTAACACTAACCCCTAATCTCCTAAAACTTTTCTTACAATGGTTCATATCACACACTAACATGTAAAAGTATATCTATATCACATCACATCGTTTCTCACAACTTTGCAGGGGTGCTATACACCATCCACCCGACTTCCCCCGTAGATATAATCTACTCACCTGAGCTTCGCTTGCTGATTGGTAAGGTTTCTGCGTGTTCAAGTTTAGTTAATTACCGCAATCAAGACGGTTTCGCTTGTAGCTAGCCGGTTGAGTACGGGTCGTCCGTAGGGAGATGGGAATCTTTTTCTATGTGCTTTAACGAGTTAAGTCCAAATGTCCAGATTTGTTTGTGATTAACTATGTGGTAAGTGATATATAAAGAGAGCTTGTTAGGGTTAGGATTAGGTTAGTTTGAGTTAGGAGTCGCTCACTTCTTTCGTTGCCACTCTTAATATCGATGTTATGGTAATTGGCAACAACGGGGATTAACACGACTAGGAAGGAACTTGCGAGTATAAGCTAGGCTTTCCAACGCATAAGTTCTTCCTTTTGGTGCTTGTCCGTCCGTTCTTGGCTCTTATCCTTAACCTCCGGTTAATTTGACCACAACCGGTCTCACTACGGAATCACCGCTATCATGTAGGATAGGGTGCCGTAGGGAGCAGATTGTGGTTCAATTAACGGGAGTCCGATTTAAGATGTTGGGCAAGGAAAGAGTGAGAGAGATTTCCTTCTCTCAAACTTCCCTTATCCTACCCTAACAAGTATGAAAACTACTCACCCATTATAAGGAAAAGAAAATAAAACAAAGGAGGAAGATAGAAAGAAAAAGGAGTGTGGCTCGAAGTCTCAAATTCCGTTTGGTAATCCGCGGGTGGATTCTAAGAGAAGAGGTTAGAAGATTACAACTAGCTATTTGCGACCTCACCTCGGCAAGGATTAAGCGTAAGCATCATAGTTATTTAAGGATAAAGGAAAAGAGAACAAGAAAGAAACAAACAATGAATAACAACAACTAGATTAGAAAAAGAAAATTACAAGCAATTATAAAAAGAACTAGACAAGCAAGATAACAAAGAACTCCTTTATTCATTCTTCACTCACAAAAGCTTACTACAAGTTTTTAATGGAGAAGAGATGAGAGGAGGAAGAAGAACATTACATGTATTCTAAAATTATAAATACAAGATTAAGCACCCTTGGGTTTGACAAGTTCTGGACTATTTATAGGCAGGGAACTGGAAATCTAGGGCAAAATTCTGCCTCTACATGAAAAGTCAAAACTACCCCTGAAATTTCCTCAGCCGAGGAGGCCGTACGGCCGCGGTTCCGCGGCCTAGTCCCCCTATTGGCCGTGGAACCGCGGCCCTATAGTGGAGTTGTCTTGTCGTATTTTGTGTGCTGCCCTGGTCTGCTGTTCCCTTTAGTCTGGTACATGTTTTTTCTGATAATCTTTCCACATTTCTTCCAGAATCAAAGGTGATTGGATGTGGATCTTTTGTCATGATTTTCTTGAGCTCCGCGTAGATTTCTTGGTCTTTGTGTTGCCATTGTGCTTTGTGCATGAAGATGACAACCGATTTGCCCTTTTGTCTTCTTAACTGGTGTGTGGCAACATACGGATAGAGAGCGGAGACCCGTGTTTTATCTGTGGTTGGCAGGAATCCAGATTTTGTCGTGCTTTTCCATGAATTTTATCGTTTAGAGCCGAGAACCTGTATCCTGCAATTGACTAGCAAACACGGCTCAAGAGTACCTACCGATAAGCAATATGATAAAAATTGGGCGGTATAAAAATGCAAAAATCTGATATGAACAAATACCCCCAAACTTATCATTTGCTCGTCCCGAGCAAAGCCAATTTATTCACAAAAATTTCCTAACCTCATTTTCGCAGGGAACGCGATTGCACTGAGAATGTGCAACAAGCCGTTAAACCTCTAGGTGTCCCTAGTAGGAGGAGTGTTGTCTCCTGAAGGTTTTCAGCGGATACTACCCACAAAATCTGGTCAAGCTAGTTTTGCAAAATAACTAAGATTCAAACCTTAAAGTTTTGTTTCAGAAAATAACAATTCTATGATCCTAAGTCTAGACTATCGAACCCTTATTTTTCACACCTCGCTTCTTATTTAACTTAAGATTTTATATGTCTTTACGTGCAGTGCAAATAGTGTCGTTAAGTTCCAGAAGGATCGATTAAAGTTATCATGTCACACAATAAAGCCCGGATAAAATTTTTAAAAGGGTTACATAAGTTTTATAAAGAGTTAAGCATTTTTTCAAGTTTCATTTTCTAGTAAGGTTTCAACTTCAGAATTTCTATCTTCCTTAACAGGAAACTAGGTCTTATTTTTCACTCCACCTTTTTCTTGTTTTCATTTCATACACACCTCTGTGAACGTGCGATAGTCTTTATCATAGAATAAAACCTTCATATCTCCGCTAGAAATATTTTTTTATAAAAGCTTATCTTTTGTCAAGATTATTCTCACATAAAGAACCGTTAGGAATTTTAACTCGGTGAGAACACTTGCTTGACTTTGTTTTAATCTGGACTTTCTTGGCTTCTTAACGAGCTTTGGGCCAATGCACCCAAACCAGTTGGCTTTAGGGCATTAGGTGTAGAAACACCCCAGCGGACTTAATTACTCAAGTTACCTAGGTCCAAAAACAAAAGACAATTTGGCGTGAAAATCATGATGATTCAATACAAACGGAGATATAACCGGCAGTTCAATTATTTTTTTGGATAAAAGACGTGTTTAGTTGGTTCGGTGTGTAATCATTCCAATCAAGTTCCAGATGGATTATTTTTCAGATTTAGTTCCAATTAAGGCATCAATAACATTCCTTCATATTCACTTTACTTCATAAACTATTCTTGATATTACTTATTTCAGAACAAACCTATTTGATCCTCAGAAAATCATTTATCCATTTAAAAGTTTTTAGACATAAAAGACTTGTCATCTAATTTCCAAAACTCACGACACGTGTAGTGTGATGTAAAGACGTATATCAGCTATAGTTAACATCAAAGGAGAGTTATCTTTCAGGTTTTCAAAATCTAAAAATAAGATTTAGTTATTCTTATCTTATCAAACAAAACCGTCGAAATGTTGAATCAGAGTTCTCCCACTAGCTAACTTGACAGAAAAGTTTTTACGTTTTTAGAAAATTTTCTGATTTTTATGGATTTTATGGATTTTAGTATACAGATGCAAAATATACATATGAATGTGAAGGTTAGAAATGCGTACCGAGCGTACCCCCAAACTTAAGCTGGACAGTGTCCTCACTGTCATTGCATGAAGAGATCATTGAAGGGTCAAAATTGTCGGTTAGATAAACACAATTTTTTTGTTTTTGTTTTTAAAGAAAAGAAAAATAGTAAAAATGGAAAAAAAAAATATCGACAAATATAAACAAGATGGTATATACATACCCCCAAACTTATTTGGAACAGTGTCCACTGTTCTTGGCTGGATAACCGAAGATTGGTGGTAGGCAGGGGAAGATTATGTAGGGTAAACCAGCTCCTGTAAGACCAGGAGCTCCTCTGTTGGTTCGGCGCTAAGGTACGGTTTAAGTCGGTGTCCATTTACTTTGAAAAATGAACCGTCCTTTGGATTCTCTAAATCCACAGCGCCATGCGGATACACATTCCGCACAAAATACGGCCCTTTCCAGCGAGATCTGAGCTTTCCTGGATGGAAGTGTAGCCGGGTGTCGTAAAGCAGTACCTGTTGACCAGGTACGAATGTCTTGCGCAAAAGGTGTTTATCGTGAAACACCTTCGTTCGATTCTTAATGACAACCGCGTTATCGTAAGCCTCATCCCTAAGCTCGCTCAATTCGTTCAACTGCAGCTTCCGATGGCTGCTCGCATCTTTGAGAGACATATTCAGCTCCTTTATCGCCCAAAATGCGCGATGCTCTATTTCGACAGGGAGGTGGCAAGCCTTTCCCGACACAAGCCGATAGGGAGACATGCCAAGATCGGTCTTATAAGCGGTTCAAAATGCCCAAAGGGCATCAGTGAGTTTCAACGACCAGTCCTTACGGTTCTTGGAAACCGTCTTCTCCAGTATCTGCTTGATTTGCCGGTTTGAAACTTCGGCTTGCCCACAGGTTTGGGGATGGTAGGGCGTAGATAGCTTATGATTAATGGAATATTTCCGCATCAAGGCCTCGAAAGTCTTATTGCAGAAATGAGTTCCATTGTCGCTAATGATCGCTCGGGGGTGCCCAAAACGGGGGAAAATGTTTTCTTTAAGAAACCTAACGACAACCTTGTTGTCGTTAGTCCGGCTGGGCACAGCCTCGACACACTTAGAGACGTAATCAACAGCGAGAAGGATGTACAAGTTCCCGAAAGAGCTGGGAAACGGCCCCATGAAATCTATCCCCCAAACGTCAAAAATCTCCACAACCAAGATTGGTTGGAGCGGCATCTCGTTCCTCCGGGATATCCGGCCCAAGTGTTGGCACCGGGAGCAAGTCTTGCAATAGTCATGAGTGTCTTTGAAGAGTTATGGCCAGTAGAAACCACATTGCAAGATCTTCTCAGCTGTCTTTCTGGGGCCAAAGTGCCCGCCACATGCTTGATCGTGGTAAAACGACAGCACACTCTTGAATTCCACGTCAGGGACACACCGACGAATAATCTGGTCGGGACAGTACTTGAACAGGTAGGGTTCGTCCCAGTAAAAGTATTTTACTTGGGATAAGAATCGAAGTCTGTCCTGACTTGACCATTCAGTCGGTAGTAATCCTGTGGCCAGATAGTTCACAATATCTGCGAACCAGGGTTCGCAAGATACTGTCAAGAGTTGTTCATCCGGAAAAACGTCGTTGATCGGAATATGAAGCTAAGGCGAAGAAGGAAGTCGTGAGAGATGGTCGGCGACTACGTTTTCACATCCTCTTTTGTCCTTAATGACAAGGTCAAACTCTTGAAGCAAGAGGATCCAACGTATCAGCCGAGATTTTGCATCTTTCTTCGCAAAAAGATGGCGCAGAGCAGAATGGTCTGTGTAGACAATGACTGGAGAGCCGATGAGGTAGGGCCTGAACTTTTCTAAAGAAAATACAACAGCTAAGAATTCCTTCTCAGTTGTTGTATAATTAAGTTGGGCGTCGTTCAGGGTTCGGCTAGCATAATAGATCACGTGCGACATCTTGTCGATGTGTTGTCCAAGGACAGCACCAATGGCAAAGTCTGATGCATCGCACATAATCTCAAATGGGTGCGTCCAGTCAGGAGAAGAGAGAACGGGAGCAGAAGTGAGTGAGCTTTTTAATGACTCGAATGCAGTCACACAGCTCGAGTTGAAGTCGAATGGCGTGTCCTTGGCCAGCAAAAGAGTCAAGGGCCTAGCAATCTTGCTAAAGTCCTTGATGAACCGTCTATAGAAACCTGCATGGCCAAGAAAGGCTAGGATGTGTCTGACGCATCTGGGAGGAGGGAGATTGGAAATGACCTCAATTTTCGCTTTGTCAACCTCTATGCCATTTTGCGAAATGATATGTCCTAAGACAATACCTTCGCGCACCATGAAGTGGCACTTCTCCCAATTCAAAGTGAGGTTCTTGTCCTTACATCGGGTAAGGACAGCGTCAAGATGCAGCAAACACTCGTTGAAGGAATCGCCGAAGATGGAGAAATCGTCCATGAAGATCTCCAGGAATTTCTCCACCATGTCTAAGAAGATTCCCATCATACACCGCTGGAAGGTAGCGGGCGCATTGCATAACCCAAAGGGCATGCGACGATATGCAAACGTGCCGAAAGGACAAGTAAATGTGGTCTTGTCCTGGTCTTTTTCGGCGATGGGAATTTGATTATAGCCGGAGTAGCCATCAAGAAAGCAGTAGTACTCGTGTCCGGCCAATCGTTCAAGCATTTGGTCAATGAAAGGTAGCGGAAAGTGGTCCTTCCGCGTTGCGGCGTTGAGTTTTCTGTAATCGATGCATACTCGCCACCCAGTTTGGGTGCGAGTAAGGATTAACTCGTTCGCCTCGTTAGTGATGACCGTTATGCCTGACTTCTTGGGGACAACATGAATGGGGCTAACCTACTGGCTATCAGAGATAGGGTAAATGATACCACTATCCAAACATTTTACGATCTCCTTCTTCATAGCCTCCTTCATGACTGGGTTGAGTCGTCTTTGTGGATCCCTGGCTGGTTTGGCATCATCCATCAGATGAATGTGATGTTCAACGATCAGGGGACTAATCCCCTTGATGTCCGCTATGGACCAGCCAAAAGCTTACCTATTGCTGTGCAAGACCGCAAGAAGGGCTCTCTCTTGCTCGGGAGCTAGAGAAGCTGAGATGATAACCGGGAGAGTCTCGTTCTTACCCAAGTAAGCGTACTTAAGGTGAGACGGCAAAGGCCTGAGTTCGAGCGTTAGAGGTGAAACGATGGAAGGCAAGATTAGTGAAATGGTCTCGAACTCAAAGGATTCCAGCAAAGGTTCAAAATGAGTGTAAGCGACCGAGTTGGATGGTTCAGGTAACTCATCCGGAAATTCGAAGGATTCAAACTCGGGTGGTGAGTGGGTAAGATCGTTCGAGAAAGTGAAACACTCATAGTCATTGTCGGGCGCAGAAACAGCAGCAGGTTCGAAGAGGAACGCACTAGTGGCGTTAAGGTTATCGTGATCGAACAAAAACTCCTCGAATTCACACTCTTCTGGGGTGATCTCCTGGATCGAGCAAATGTCTAGTATATGAGCATTACGTTTAGAGAGCTGATTCCCCAACCTAAAAATGTTGAGTTCAATTGTCATGTTTCCAAAAGATAGGTTCATCGAACCATTGCGACAATTGATCACAGCATTTGAGGTTGCAAGGAATAGGCGACCGAGTATCACCGGAATTTGATTCCGGGGGTTAGCTACAGGCTGTGTGTCTAATACAATGAAGTCAACAGGGAATATGAAGTCCCCAACCTTGATTAACACATCCTCTAGCTCACCCCTAGGATGGATGATCGATCGGTCGGCCATTTGGAGAGTGCAGTGTGTGGGTTTCAGCTCTCCTACACCTAATTGCTCATATACAGAGTATGGAAGCAGGTTAACACTGGCACCAAGATCTAATAGTGCGCGGTTGATGTTCTTATCCCCAATGGTAATAGAAATCGTAGGACAGCCAGGGTCCTGTAAGTGCACGGCGGCGCCCCGGCCATCAATCCGATGGCCAAATGCGGAAGCGGTGATAAACTTTAAATTTTACTTGAACTGGCAAACCGCCACGCACTAATACCCGGATCGAACCATTAATTAGTCCTAGCTAACTACAAGATCGGGAAGAGAGATATACCGACTGATCCAAGTCCTCCGGTCTTCTCGTCGTCGTCCCGATCTCCTGCGGAATGTCCCGTCTCCTCCTCGTCCCCGGAAGTGCACCACATCGCCTACTTCTTTTACGGGCTCCCACCTCAATGCCGAGGCAACTCGGGCACGAAGCTGGCTAGTCGACGTGCCCAAGATATGCTGTAGAATGTGTAGTAGAACTTGTGTCTCATTTGGGGTTCATGGAGGTGCCATTTTAGTGGAGGGATGATACAAGAATAATGTGGAGGAACTTTGGGGATTTTGGAACATCAAATGAACAAAACCCCACACCAAAAATGTTGGACAGCCCCTCCCTAATACTTGGGCCGGCCATGACTTCAAGAAGGGGAGGAATGAGAGAGAGGATCAATGTATCAAAAGATTACCCATCACATAATGCAAGAGAGAGAGGGAAAAAAGACTATCATGCATAAGCATGATGACAAGCAAAAACCAACACTCCACCTCAACCATCATGATATCCAAAGTCAAGCATCATCAACACAAAGTCAAGGTATGGTCCACCCATCATGAACCATCATGAAGCAACAAAAAAGCAAAGACCCCTTCCACAACCACTTATTTGCAACAATGCAAATAAGCCCTCCTCCACCAATCTTCGGCCAATGAACGATACAAAGGAAATTGGCCGAAACGGAAAGCAAACTGGCAACTCCAGAAAACTGGTCCCGTAATAAATTACAGGAAAACCCCGATACTGTGCATACACACCCGCATTTGTATTCCGACCGAAATACAAATGCAATGAGACAAAATCTACACTGTACTATACTAGGATCCGGCTTATACCAAAGCCGGCTAGTAATATCCGTTCGATCCTGATCCGTGCAATACCGCACGTATCTGATCGAACCCTGCCATATATCCATACGGCCTATAGTACAAACTGTCCGATCCCTGATCCGTGCAATACCGCACGTATCTGATCGGACCTTGCCATATCTCCATACGGCCTCTACAACCTTTCGCCCGAAAGCTGAGTAACAGAATGTGGGGGACTCTAAAGACTCGTCAACACCTTGGTTGTGGATTTAACCACTAGCACGTCAGAGGTATAAGCCAATACGTAACGGGCTACCGGGTATTGACTACAAGGGACGTCTGTGAGCGAACTCAGCCTGACAACCCTACTGAGCCTGTCAGTGACAATATCCGTACAGTCCGGTCCGTTCGTCTATGAGTATCGCATGGCGGGCCTAGGGGGTTGGTAAAAGTCAGACCCCCAAAAGCGGTACAAGTCGTGTCGGAGTGTAGCCCAGAACACCCTGAGATACTACTGGAATACCTACCAGTAAATCTCCTTGCCTTGGCCAAGGACTTCGTGTAATGGCTCTCCTAGACACAGCGCGACCTCACCCCCAATACCGAGAGAGACGAACCCCTGAAGATACGCTCACTGCCTCCATGTGGCTCGGGACTGTACCCAACTAAAACCTGTTTGCACGACTCCTTTGAGCCGTGGTAGGGTAGTAATCAAAGTACAGTGGGAACTCACACGAGACAAATGATGATCCCCAGGTCGATGAACTAACCTGCACACATGTCACCAGGGAATTGCCATCTGACATCTGGTATATGACCAACTAGCATGTTCCCGGCGAGTCCTGTCCGGTGTACTCATAACCCAATGAGCACCTGTATACATCTTAGGTGATCCAACTGACACCAGTGGCTTGTGAGACCGGCCAACGCCCCTCGTCGGGGTCTCGACTGTATACACTAGTCTACTCTGGAGTATCGATGCCCTGTCTCGAAACTCACACGACTAGGGACCATTTAAGGATATGCTTATAGACCCCAGCTCCCACTTATATGATCGCCCTCATACTGCTGGTGGTCAAGCAAGAATCCTAGGGGCTCTATCAACGTGTAATAGCGACTTGTCAGGTCACCTGAAGCAGTACACGATGATAAAGGTAAACCAGATAGCATACTATCATCTCGAGTAAGACTGTCCTACCGGGATAGGTCCTCCCTCAATCATTGCAATCACGTGCCTGTGATCCAATAATTGACTCTGAGGGCACTATCTCCAACAATCTCCCACTTGCACTCAAGGCTAATTATTGCGATGTCGCATACTCACAGCCCGTGTGATACCGAACACCTAACTCCTCTACTAGTCAGTCTCACAAAGCCTGTTTGGAAGACTATTGCGTTCGAGGAATAGCCTCAGTGAGTGGATCCGCTCAGATGTTTCTTTCTATGTCTCTCCATATCTCAAGTTCGCAGAGAAAGCCATCTCCCGAAATGAGCAATACCTGTCTTAGAATGTCTGGATGTCTGATGGGACCAAGCTCATAAATGAACTCCAAATCCAAACTTCTTAGACTGTATCGTCAACTGAACTTAATCAGTATCTTGCGCCATGCCACCCTCAGTATTGCCTTGGACCTCCTGTCCAAAATACTTCCCCTCGTCAGAAGGAAAAAATATAACTCTGACAACTTCCTTGTTGTCCAGGTCACCTTGGAAGCCTGGATTGATAACTGTCTCCCGAATAAGGCTGTCGTTATCATATCCCTAGAACATCCACTTATGTTCTAAAACTGCTTCCGACTGTTTCTCCAGGATTAGATCAAGGTCAACTTATTGCATTTAGTGCAAGAACAACATCTGGTGTGGTACTTTGACATCTCATGATTGACTCAATTGCCTAAGCAAGTGATCTGTCAATCATGCACATCCCTCTCCCCTTTAGTCTGTAAGACACCTTTAGAGAGGGTGACTCCATCACCTGCAGGTATACTACCGTGCCAGGAGTCGTCCATTCTAAATACTTTTAGAATGCTTTCTAAGTACCCTTAATTGGGAAACCACCCAAATCTAGATCTAAAACCATAGATCTAGTAACCAGTATGTCTGATATAATATCCAAGTCCTGTTTGGAGAAAACACTGTGTGACGACCAAAGTATAACCAATTGTAGTGTAGGAATATCACTTCCTACTCTGTGTATGTCATCCAAATACCAGGATATCATACCCTACTACCTTCTCAACAGATCCATCCCCTATTCTGATGAAGTCAAACCCATGACTGTCATGTCAGAAATAGATGATCTATCTCCGCTACATCTGCTCTAGTCTATAAATAGACATAAGCTACCTGTCCACCAATGCTTCCGCTGCTCCCACTGACTACGACAACCCTCTGGCAGAGTCATATAGACGTACATTTCTAAAGCTAGTTTAGAACGACGCTATACTCATCCTCCTGCCGGGTCTCGCAGCCTGGAACAACAGCAATGGCAAGTGTGGGTAAACAAGAACTTCCCTGTCACCGTCCTTGAGGCTACCGGAGTACCTTTCGGGTGGCTGAAGTTACCCACCTTATCTGCGGAGTGGCCAATGGAATGTCAATCCAGATTGAATCTTTAGGTTCCTATGAAATCTTCGGTAATCGTTTGTGGTTCTGGAATCACTTCCAGTTCTACCATACTCCCACTACTGTTTTTCTGAAAAAATCCATTTTTAATAAAACTGTGGCGAGTCTAGAACAATATTGCTATTGTTCATCCAGATGGTAGAAAGTCAACCCTCGTCATAGCCTGGGTCAACCCACAAACAGCCAATACAGAAACGTGCCTTGAGTTATCCAGAGTCTGGTTTTAATCATAAGCCGGACAACTCCCCGTACCTTAACAATGTTAAGATATGAAATGTACTATATCCCATATAGAAACAGAGGCACTGATTTAATTAAACCAGATTCAAATCATGCAGCTGTCCCCAGTGCATGTCAACTAAATGGAAGGAGGCCGATCAGTGTTACTCAACTCAGGAATGCTTCCAATTATGAGTAACCTGAAAGAGAAGCAAGATCTCTTTATCATTACTATCAACTGAATACCATACACAAGTATCTACATCTTCTATCTCTTTGAAGAATCCCGATACTTGCTATACCTGGTTCTCTACTCTATTCAAATACCTATAACTTCTCAAAATTCAGACCCTGTGTTTCCAAGAAACACTTGTCCAAAATACTAGAGAAGTCATAAGTAAACCGAATATAGTATGAGGACCAACCCCTCTGTCCTGATGGACCCTGGACAACATACAATACTCTGTATAAGTCCCTTGAGTCTGATAACTCATTCACTGTGTGTCGTAGGTTGAAAACTGTACTTATGGTTAAGAAGAATTACACCGCTGTTCAATGCTCCTTACCTAACCATCCACTGATATAGGTAAATGTCGTAGATATAATTTCAAAAAGGTATATCTCACTCTATGAAAATAGACGTACAGATATATCAATTTGAAATTGGTGCATAACAGCGGATATTCAAAACCAAATATTTGCCGACCGACAAACAGCCCGGGTGATTTCCTCAAATATTACCGATTACAACGAATCCCGATATAATGAGGATGATCACCCAATTCCCAATAACTTACTCCCACTCATCATCTGTAAAACCATACAGATGTGAGAATCGTACCTGGTAAATACATACACTGGAGTAAGTATCTAATCGGGAAATCAGTTTTGCTTTAACAGCACACAGTGAGACTGAAACATTGAAATGTTTCGATGGGGTATCCTGGTATTCCTAGTAATGCCTCTTCCAGATTCACGACTGTAACCGTATAATCCTTTGCCACCTCTCCAAATCCCTTCATATGTCTTTAGTCATTACCTTCTGCATACCCCTTTAGGCCAAATGGTTTTCTTCCTTCCCTACCGTTCGGCACCAGCCTACGGTTTGGAAGAAGACTATCCAATAAGCATAATGGGTGTACTGTCCTAATCCTAGGAGCACTCGCAATGCGAGAGAAGGTGAGGATAAAAGACAACCGAATAAACCTTATTCCTATTTCTCCTGAACCAGAATCCATCCCCGAACTGGAACAAGTTCCTTTCGAGTTCATATATAACCATACGATGGAGTATCCAAAAAAACTATGGATCTTCGTAGTGATACGGAGTGTCCTGGAGAAATTCAAAGGTGATTTAGGATTGGCGAAGGAATATTTGGTTTGGTCGTGAATATCTGTTGCAATTTACTTTGCCCTCTTACTAATCCCTTGCTTTGTCTTAACCTAATACCTTCTGCACACCATCGTTATGCTAATTGGTTTTCTTCATTCCCTACCGGTCGGCACCAGCCTAAGGTTTGGAAGAAGACTATCCAATTTGCGTAATAGGTGTACTACTCCTAAACCAAGGAGTACTCGCAACCTAAGAGAGGGTGAAAAGAAAAGACAACTGAATAATCCTATCCGTTTTCTCCAGAACCTGAAACCATCCTCGAATAAATTCTTTCGAGTTCGTATCTAACCATACGATGGTTTTGTCCAATGGAAGTGGACGTTCGTAGTAATATGGGGTGTCCTGGAGAAAAGGGTAAAAGTAGGAGTGGCAATGAGGTTTGCAACTCTGACAATCCAAAAGCCAGTGTTAAAGAAGGTTCGGTCAACTTGGTCACTGAGTCATAGTCTTAGGGTCGGGTCAATGGTCGCTGCCAAAGAGAGAGAGAAAAGAAACACTCAGCGTGCACTCTAACCTAGATCAGAATGGTTACCAATTTATCTAATCTGGAAACCTCCCACTGTACCGTCAAATTCTCCTCCAAACCTGAAAGAAGAATTAGTCGGGATCACCCGAGGAGTATACCAACTCATCAGTGGGAATCGGGATCCAACTCTCATCGCATGACAACGTGACGGAATCTGCTCACGGTATCACACTCCAGAAGGTATGCGCATATCTGGCAAGTTTCAGTTCTTTTGAAACTCCCGATGTGATTTTTACCCCATGCTCTTATGACCTTGACTTTGGCCAACATATCATAAGTCACATGTCAAGTTCTACCCGTCATTCTCCAGGTTAATTTGAATCCACCCGTACATACCCTTGACTTTGGCCAAAATGGCAGTACGACTGTCCCAAACCAACGCATCTATCTATGCTGCATATGAATACCCCAATAGCTACCAATCACTGTGCCTTGATTTTGGCCAACATACACAGCTTGAATACTATTGACCACCCATATGAAACGACGGAGGGCTACGAATGGTTTCTGGCGAAAACCTTTAACGTAATGAACTTGATATCGTTGAAGGAACGGATAGCTTTTAAAAATATAGTGACGAAAACCGTTGCTAAAGAGGTCACTCCCGGTGAAGGGATCTCGGCTCTTTCCCTGTAGAATGGGGTGCAGGATATTCCAACTGAATACCACGGTGCAAAGCAAAAGTAATCGGCTATAGTGAAGTTAATGCCCTGACGCAAACTCTTTGTCCAAGGGGTCACTCCCGGTGAAGGGATCTCGGCCCTTGCCTCGTCGACTGAGGAGCAGGATATTCCAACTGAATACCACGATGCAAAACAAAAGTGAACGTCCTTGCAATAACAGCCTTTTGAAAAGTTTTCCAACAACATCAGATGAGGTTTGTTTTTAACTTGCATTGATCCGAATCAATGCAGTCCCATCAATTTATCACACCAAAAAGAACGAAAATATACTGATGTATGTATATGCCATCCGCATTCGCCACTGGGTCCCGTCATTACCCGTTAGGTTAGCTAACTAACGACAGAGCGGGGACTGGACTAACGCGGATGCAAAACATATACAACAACTACTAATATATATACCAATATATTATATTTCGCTCAAGGCGTGAAAGAATGCAACATCACAGAAAAGTACAGCATCACAGAAACAATACAGATATCTGGGATCCCCGGGTTTCACAGAGCCACTACTGAAAACCCGACGTTCCCCTGGTCGTGTGCATAGCCTGTGCAATGAAATCCTAGACCCCTACGGGCGCGGCAAGTTACCCGCCAAAACCTGAAGCGAGGCAGCCCCCTTCAGCGCCGTGAATGGACCACCCAGCACTTCATGGAATCCGGTAACTTGGGCACCCCTCCTGGGTCAACCTGTACCCCCTACGAGTGCGGCGAATAGCCCGCCAATTCTAGAGTAAAGCCCCCTCCGTCTCAATGCCATGAGATGCGGGCTTGTTGCCCTCCAGAACCCGGCTATCCGTGCACCCCTCCGCGGGGCAATCCTAGTACAGAAAGTAAAATATACATACAATGGGTACATCGACCGCAACCTGGCCGTGCCCCAAAATAATAATACAAACAGGCAGTGACGGCAGTCCACATGTCGGACGCTCGCCCCGCAATATCAAATGTACATAATACAACCACAACTGTACTAGCATTGCATCCAGGCTATCCCCCACGACCGATCCGCAACATCACAGCAAAAACAGAACATCAACGTGAAAGTCACGTTCGCAAATCCGTCTAACCGGGCTATAGCAGTTAGACTGGATTTACCGATCAAGTGACATTCACGGTCGCAGATATAATGTAAATACTGTGAAATAATGTGTTTAAAATATCCGATCGATCAAACTTTAACAAGTGGGCCCCCAAGTACTACTGTAGCACATCAAGAAATTCTAGGCCCAAAATTAATATTCCAAAACTCATATTTTAAGCCCACAAAGACACTGTAGAAATTTGGTGCAGGGATCTCTACAGTGCGCGGCGGAAACGCGGCCCAAAGGGGGTTTTGGCCGCGGTTCCGCGCCTCCACTGTCGATTTACCCTGTCGAATTTCTACAGTAGCCTAGTGGTCTCCACTACAATACTTTTATACAACCTGAAAAATTTTTGGAGAATAAAAAATTTCAACAGAAAACTGTCACTTTGAAAAACACGGTTTTAGAACTTTTTGATCGATCGGAAATGCAAACACATTACACAAAGCTAGACTAAGTTAATGGCGAGGCTCTGATACCACTGTAAGTGCACGGCGGCGCCCCGGCCGTCAATCCGACGGCCAAATGCGGAAGCGGTGATAAACTTTAAATTTTACTTGAACTGGCAAACCGCCGCGCACTAATACCCGGATCAAACCATTAATTAGTCCTAGCTAACTACAAGATGGGGAAGAGAGATATACCGACTGATCCAAGTCCTCCGGTCTTCTCGTCGTCGTCCCGATCTCCTGCGGAATGTCCCGTCTCCTCCTCGTCGCCGGAAGTGCACCACATCGCCTACTTCTTTTACGGGCTCCCACCTCAATGCCGAGGCAACTCGGGCACGAAGCTGGCTAGTCGACGTGCCCAAGATATGCTGTAGAATGTGTAGTAGAACTTGTGTCTCATTTGGGGTTCATGGAGGTGCCATTTTAGTGGAGGGATGATACAAGAATAATGTGGAGGAACTTTGGGGATTTTGGAACATCAAATGAACAAAACCCCACACCAAAAATGTTGGACAGCCCCTCCCTAATGCTTGGGCCGGCCATGACTTCAAGAAGGGGAGGAATGAGAGAGAGGATCAATGTATCAAAAGATTACCCATCACATAATGCAAGAGAGAGAGGGAAAAAAGACTATCATGCATAAGCATGATGACAAGCAAAAACCAACACTCCACCTCAACCATCATGATATCCAAAGTCAAGCATCATCAACACAAAGTCAAGGTATGGTCCACCCATCATGAACCATCATGAAGCAACAAAAAAGCAAAGACCCCCTCCACAACCACTTATTTGCAACAATGCAAATAAGCCCTCCTCCACCAATCTTCGGCCAATGAACGATACAAAGGAAATTGGCCGAAACGGAAAGCAAACTGGCAACTCCAGAAAACTGGTCCCGTAATAAATTACAGGAAAACCCCGATACTGTGCATACACACCCGCATTTGTATTCCGACCGAAATACAAATGCAATGAGACAAAATCTACACTATACTATACTAGGATCCGGCTTATACCAAAGCCGGCTAGTAATATCCGTTCGATCCTGATCCGTGCAATACCGCACGTATCTGATCGAACCCTGCCATATATCCATATGGCCTATAGTACAAACTGTCCGATCCCTGATCCGTGCAATACCGCACGTATCTGATCGGATCTTGCCATATCTCCATACGGCCTCTACAACCTTTCGCCCGAAAGCTGAGTAACAGAATGTGGGGGACTCTAAAGACTCGTCAACACCTTGGTTGTGGATTTAACCACTAGCACGTCAGAGGTATAAGCCAATACGTAACGGGCTATCGGGTATTGACTACAAGGGACGTCTGTGAGCGAACTCAGCCTGACAACCCTACTGAGCCTGTCAGTGACAATATCCGTACAGTCCGGTCCGTTCGTCTATGAGTATCGCATGGCGGGCCTAGGGGGTTGGTAAAAGTCAGACCCCCAAAAGCGGTACAAGTCGTGTCGGAGTGTAGCCCAGAACACCTTGAGATACTACTGGAATACCTACCGGTAAATCTCCTTGCCTTGGCCAAGGACTTCGTGTAATGGCTCTCCTAGACACAGCGCGACCTCACCCCCAATACCGGGAGAGACGAACCCCTGAAGATACGCTTACTGCCTCCATGTGGCTCGGGACTGTACCCAACTAAAACCTGTTTGCACGACTCCTTTAAGCCGTGGTAGGGTAGTAATCAAAATACAGTGGGAACTCACACGAGACAAATGACGATCCCCAGGTCGATGAACTAACCTGCACACATGTCACCAGGGAACTGCCATCTGACATCTGGTATATGACCAACTAGCATGTTCCCGGCGAGTCCTGTCCGGTGTACTCATAACCCAATGAGCACCTGTGTACATCTTAGGTGATCCAACTGACACCAGTGGCTTATGAGACCGGCCACCGCCCCTCGTCGGGGCCTCGACTGTATACACTAGTCTACTCTGGAGTATCGATGCCCTGTCTCGAAACTCACACGACTAGGGACCATTTAAGGATATGCTTATAGACCCCAGCTCCCACTTATATGATCGCCCTCATACTGTTGGTGATCAAGCAAGAATCCTAAGGGCTCTATCAACGTGTAATAGCGACTTGTCAGGTCACCTGAAGCAGTACACGATGATAAAGGTAAACCAGATAGCATACTATCGTCTCGAGTAAGACTGTCCTACCGGGATAGGTCCTCCCTCAATCATTGCAATCACGTGCCTGTGATCTAATAATTGACTCTGAGGGTACTATCTCCAATAGGTCCTTCCGTTTTTGAGGTAAAGATTGGGTAAGAGCATCACTCACAGCACTAGCCAAGAAAACTTTCTTGGGTACCTGAGATTTCCTCTTTTTCATGCACAAGTCCTTTAAGATTTTCGCGTAGGACGGGACTTGTTGGACAGCATCTATAAGGGGAATGTTTATGTTAACCTGCTTAAATAACTCCAGAATCTTCTCCATTTATGGATTTTGTTTATTGGACGTCAACCGGTTTGGAAATGGAACATTTTTAAAATTAGTTGAGTCCAATGCTTGTGGAGGAGATTGTGGAGCTGGAACGGATCCCAGAACTGGTGTTTTCGTGGAGTGAGAAGTGGGTCCGTTCAAAGCAGCAGAAGAAGAAGGAGAGCCTTTTGAAGAATGAAGAATAGGCTCAGAAGATGAGGAAGGAGAAGAAGAAGAAGAAGAAGAAGAAGAAGCGGCCGGGGTGTCATCGTCGATCCGTGTGCCAATGTTGTTTTGCAGCATCCTTCCCGATATCAATGTAGTCACGGCACTCATATTATGGTTCTGTTGTTCAAGAGCAACATGTGCATTATGTGGGTGACCGGGATTTGGGAGTGGTTGAGATGGAAGCTTCCCCTTTTCTCACTCGCTTAGGGACGCATTCAGTTGTGCAATCTGGGCTTCGATGGTCTTGATGCTTTGCCCGTGTGCAGCAGTGTGTTGCACTAAGGACTGAATGGACGACTGGATGTTGGCGGTGGATTGTGTCGATTGTTTAACGAACGCCTCCAGACTTCGTTCTAGCGAGGAAACCTTATCGTTGTTTGACGGAACAAAGTTGTTTTGAGGAAAAGAATTGTTGGGTGCAAAGTTGTTCATCTGATTTTGAAAAGGTTGGGGTTGGAAGGGCTGCTGAAACTGATGTTGAGTTTGTTGTTGCGCTTGTTGTTGCGGAGGAGGGGGCCTCTGGAAATTGTTGCCTTGGAATTGATGCTGATTCTGATTCCAGGCGAAATTGGGGTGGTTCCTCCAACCGGGATTGTAGGTGGAAGAGTATGGATCATTTCTCGGTCTTTGCTGAAATGCAGCATTAACCCGATCCTGTCCTTGAGATGGTGGATTGTAAGGACACTCTTCGGTCAAGTGAGAAGGATCAGAACAACAAGCACAAATGGTACGAAGGGGAAGAACAGGGGAAGGAGCAGGAGATGAAAATTTGCTCTCTATCGCTTCAAGTTTTCTCGTTATTGCAGCCATTTCAGCTTTCATCGCAATAGAGACATCGAGTTGGTGAATTCCTACCCAAGACTGACCGGTAGAAGTGGAGGTAGAAGAAGAAGAAGTCGGTCTGGTGCTCTCCCATTGTAGCGTTTGTTCCATAAGGTCGTCGAAGAATTTCCACGCTGCCTCGTCAGATTTCGATAGGGAGTGGCCCTGACAAATGGTTTCCAACAACTGCTTCGTTGCTGGGTTCAGGCCCTCATATAAAGTTTGGCAAAGTTGCCACCTCTCGATACCATGGTGAGGGCACTGAACAAGAAGGTCTTTATACCGGTCAAAGCACTTCCAGAAGGGTTCAGTAGGAAGCTGGGAGAATTGATTGATTTCGTTACGGATCCTCGCGGTTTTATGATTCGGATAGAATTTTTTGAGAAACGCTTTAACAAACTCGTCCCAACTGGTTATGGAGTGGGAGGCGGTGCTATACAGCCATTTTTCAGCAAGATCGCACAAGGTGAACGGAATGACCCGTAGCCGTATAGCATCGTCCGACAGCTGGTGGTTTTCATCATGGCACAAACGTTTTGAAATTTGTTGATGAAGATATAGGCATCTTCAGATTCAAGCCCATGAAATTTCGGAAGCATGTTAATGAAGTGGGGCTTAATTTCAAAATTATCCCTATTGGCCGATGGGAGGGAAAGACAGGTGGGAAGTGCAGAATGGGTAGGATAGAAACGATCCTGGAGCGTGATTCGCTGTGGCGCTACAACAGGTAGTGGTGGTGGGTTATTCGTATCCATAGGAGGTCGAATCAATCCTGGGGGAGTCAAAGGGATGTTTGGATTAAATCCTGACATCACGGAAGAAGAGGTTGGTGAAGGTGAAGGTGAGGATGTATGAACAGAATTCCGGTCAACGTCGGAGTTGGCCGGCAAAGGTAAGGGTGAAAGAGGCGTGGATGGAGTTTCGACGTCTGAGTCGATCGCGTAGTCTGTAGCGACTAACGTAACACGGACTAGGCGAGCGCTAGTGTCCCGAGTCCAAGCGGACATACACTAAACGAGTTTAGTATAGTCAAAGCGGAGAAGGTGAGGGTAAGAAAACGTCAATGGAGAAGTACGATGGGTGGTGGGTGAAAAATGGGATTTTGGCGACAAGGGGCAAGTTTTTATAAAAGATTTTGATTTTTTTCCTTTTTTTTTTAGAAAAAGCTTTACAGAAGTATGTACGGACTTACGGCTTCAAGCAATCACAAACAAGATATACACAATCACACCTAGATCTAGGGTCACCTAGGTTAGCTAGACAGCTCCTAACTGTTCCAAAGGGCTAGAAATAGGACCTCAAACCGCCTCTTCTCCGCCAATTGCGGTCAGGTAAGTGCCAGGTAAGTGGGAGGCTCCCCACTACATAAGTAGTGGTCCTAATTAAGTAACCACTTGCCTTGGACAGACTTTCCTAGACACCGCAAAGTCAGGATAGGATAAACGGCCGATGCCTGTAACTAGTCCTCTGTCCTAATGAGCGCGAAGTCCTTAGGGCTGAGTCTAGTATTTTTCAATTAACAGTGGTCAATGCATATGCTTTTTGTGATTTCTGGGGTCCTGGGAAGGGTGATGAAATCCCCACCCAATCTGAATTGGTTTCAAGCCCCTTAAAGTCCGTATTAATAAATGCAAAGCAGTAACAAATCAACTGCAATCAATTTTTATTTTTTTAGCGCAGCGCAAAGAATCCTGCACAAAAATAATTTATTGGAAGGGGGAAGAGAATTTGCACAAAGAATGCTGCAGAAAACACAGTTCAGTGGAGTCCAGAGGAGTGGGGAAGAGGAAAGGAAGACTTACAGAAAGTTTGGCACCCTGAAGGCACCAAACGGCCGAGGTTCCGCGGCCTAAGCTTGCTTATGCCGCGGTTCCGCGGCAGTAAGGAGGCTTTGAGGCTTCAAAAATTTTGCATATCTTTCTGTTGCTGTCCTCTTCTTGTCTGTATTTCCTGAATTTTGATTTGCTCACTGTATCTGCTCCAGATTTTTACAGTAGACCGTTGGCTTCATCTTGATCCGTCGCGGTGTAGCCGCGAGATATGGGTCTAACTTCCCACGTCTTTGGCACTGAACTCGACTGTATTTTTATCCTGCGCACTTGCACAAAAACTAATCAAAAATAACAAGATGATTTTTTTACAATGTATATTTTTTGTTTTGTTTTTTCGGTTATATTTTATATTCACAAATTAACCCGAAATTACACAAAGAAATAAACTACCGTCTCCCCGGCAACGGCGCCATTTGATTGGTAAGGTTTCTGTGTGTTCAAGTTTAGTTAATTACTGCAATCAAGACGGTTTCGCTTGTAGCTAGCCGGTTGAGTACGGGTCGTCCGCAGGGAGATGGGAATCTTTTTCTATGTGCTTTAACGAGTTAAGTCCAAATGTCCAGATTTGTTTGTGATTAACTATGTGCTAAGTGATATGTAAAGAGAGCTTGTTAGGGTTAGGATTAGGTTAGTTTGAGTTAGGAGTCGCTCACTTCTTTCGTTGCCACTCTTAATATCGGTGTTACGGTAATCGGCAACAACGGGGATTAGCACGACTAGGAAGGAACTTGCGAGTATAAGCTAGGCTTTCCAACGCATAAGTTCTTTCTTTTGGTGCTTGTCCGTCCGTTCTTGGCTCTTATCCTTAACCTCCGGTTAATTTGACCACAACCGGTCTAACTACGGAATCACCGCTATCATGTAGGATAGGGTGCCGTAGGGAGCGGATTGTGGTTCAATTAACGGGAGTCCGATTTAAGATGTTGGGCAAGGAAAGAGTGAGAGAGATTTCCTTCTCTCAAACTTCCCTTATCCTACCCTAACAAGTATGAAAACTACTCACCCATTATAAGGAAAAGAAAATAAAACAAAGGAGGAAGATAGAAAGAGAGAGGTTAGAAGATTACAACAAGCTATTTGCGACCTCACATCGGCAAGGATCAAGCGTAAGCATCATGGTTGTTTAAGGATAAAGGAAAAGAGAAAAAGAAAGAAACAAACAATAAATAACAACAACTAGATTAGCAAAAGAAAATTACAAGCAATTATAAAAAGAACAAGACAAGCATGATAACAAAGAACTCCTTTATTCATTCTTCACTCACAAAAGCTCACTACAAGTTTTTAATGGACAAGAGATGAGAGGAGGAAGAAGAACAATACACGTATTCTAAAATTCTAAATACAAGATTAAGCACCCATGGCTTTGACAAGTTCTGGACTATTTATAAGCAGGGAACTGGAAATCTAGGGCGAAATTCTGCCTCTACATGAAAAGTCAAAACTACCCCAGAAATTTCCTCAGCTGAGGAGGCCGTACGGCCGCGGTTCCGCAGCCTAGACCCCCTATTGGCCAAGGAACCACGGCCCTATAGTGGAGTTGTCTTGTCGTATTTTGTGTGCTGCCCTGGTCTGCTGTTCCCTTTAGTCTGGTACATGTTTTTTCTGTTAATCTTTCCACATTTCTTCCAGAATCAAATGTGATTGGATGTGGATCTTTTGTCATGATTTTCTTGAGCTCCGCGTAGATTTCTTGGTCTTTGTGTTGCCATTGTGCTTTGTGCATGAAGATGACAACCGATTTGCCTTTTTGTCTTCTTAACTGGTGTGTGGCAACATACGGATAGAGAGCGGAGACCCGTGTTTTATCTATGGTTGGCAGGAATCCGGATTTTGTCGTGCTTTTCCATGAATTTTATCGTTTAGAGCCGAGAACCTGTATCCTGCAATTGACTAGCAAACACGGCTCAAGAGTACCTACCGATAAGCAATATGATAAAAATTGGGCGGTATAAAAATGCGAAAATCTGATATGAACACTTGCCGATGCTGACGTCGCCACGCGCTTGCTTGTCATCTCGAAGTCCACATGGGGTACCTACATGTCACATATAGCATCGTAAACAGAAATCTCGCACAAAACCAAAACAGTGCACGTATCACACATAGGTTTAAACCTTTGGTCTACACGTGCAGAAGAACAAAACAATCCCGGTGGTTGATGTACGAACATCCAACAACCAAATACAACACCAACACCAAAACCAAGCACTAAAAATACGGAAAAACATAACCCAAAACAGCCTAAAATGTTCCCAGATTTTGACTCAGGTCAAACTAGTCAATTTTGCATATGGAGTTGCTCTAGATATAAGATAACAATGCGCTGGACCAAAAATCAAAAGGTTCCCCTCTGACCTGGCCATAAATTGCGGCCCAAAACATTAAATTTGCGGCCTGGATTAGGGGTTAGGGTCCAGGGTTTTGGGTATAGGTCCTAGGTTGCCTGCACGTCTCATGGTCAAGGGAGCTTCTTTTACCAAGGTCTCCCAGATCTCTAAATACCAATTTCCAGTTCAGTAAAAGCCGTAAAACAAATTCAGCAACTAAGTAAAACACTTCCAGATTTTCCTTAGGTGATAATTGGGACATTTTGCATACAAGAGGGGTCTAATTTACTGGAGATGGAGCCACGGACAAATACGAACAAAAATGCAATAGGTCTGGCCGCAAATTGCGGCCAGAGGGAATATTTCTGCGGCCAAGGTGAGTGCTTAGGGGCTAGGGTTTTAGTGGGGGGGTCCTAGGTTTCCTACATGTATCTCAATGTTTGCTAAATAATTTTTTAGGTCCCCGAGTGTTAGCAGATTTCCAATTACCATCATATTTTCACAATTTTCCGATGTCGGGGTTTCTATGTTCGTATTCTGGGGTTTATTCTATGGTTTCAGTCCGAGATACAATCCCTACTGGGGTCATAAGGTCTCTACTAATCTCAATTACACTTCACAATTTAAAATTTCTCAAAACCCTCATCTAGGAATTTCTAGGTTCATAAAACCACTCGATATCGATACTAAGCATATATGTATGCCTAAGGAATTTAAATACTATTCGAAGGGTGCATAAATTACCTCAATTGACAACTCAAGAAAATTCTTGAGTAGCCCAAAGTCCTCAAAATTTGATTTTTCTTGGTCCAATGTGCTTCCCTTGAGCTCGTGCATGCTTTTTGTGAAATGGAGATGGGATTTTGGGTTTGTTTTGGGGGTGTTTTGAGGCTTGAAGTGGAGGAGGGAGATGGGGGCTGCCATGGGTGAAGAGGGAGATGAAATGGTGAAGAGATGAAGAGAGAAACAATGAGCCATGGCAATGGTTTGACCCCTCACCCCCCCTCTCTCTCTCTACAAGCATGCCTCTTATCATGATTGTGTCCCCTCTCTCTCTCCAAATCATCATGATACCTTTTTCCCTTTTTCTTTTCTTTTCCTTTCCTTTTCTTTTCTCTAAATAGAAACGAAAACAAAACAAGAAAGCCTTGTAGAAAATGTAATACATGTGTGAAAATGATATGGTGCATGTCATGTGCACAAAACACGCTTAATGCGCGATTAGCGATATTTAATCGCGATTAGCGCTAAAATGGTGCAAAATAAATCATAGAATTTCATAATTCGCCTAAATCATATAAAACACTCTCATTTCAGTAATTTCTATAATTTTCTAAATATTTTCCACTTTATCGGTATTTAATTATACCGCATCATTAAAATATTCTTAATATTTATTATTTAATTATAAAAATTCCCAAAAATGATATTTTATTTTTCTGAAATGTTACAATCTTTCCCCTTAAAGAAATTCATTCCTCGAATTTAAATTTAAACCCCTCAATTACCAAAACATTTCAATAAAAAGATCATGTCGTCGGGGCTTCGAAATCATCAATACATAAAACGCATCATAGCGCAATGCATGCGCATGAAAAATGAGCAGATATCTCAAAATCAAAACTTCGTCAAGCGTCACACAAATCATCGGATTTGCACGCATATCATCGTAGTTACGGTGAAGACACCAATATCAAAATCCAATACGAAAACCAGCATGATATACATCAAAACTATAGTATGTACATAGTACGCGTCGTTTTAAACTTCTCAAAACATTTGAAAAGAAATGCATGCCAATCCCTCTTTTTCAAATCGATGTGCGATGCGCGTATCACAGCACAAGTAGCGGACGTCCATTTGTAAGAAAATAATTATACATATACTTATCCTTTGTTTAATATGCCTGTCTCGCCGTTTTGAAAATGATTTAGAAGGGTTTTCTTATTTTAGACGTTTCGTGTCATCTCGGACACGTAGGTAAATACTGAGACTATAGCACCTTTTTTGGAAATCCCTCTGACAACTATCAATGCATGCAAAATATATGCAGGTACTATTCTCTGACTAGTCCTGCTCAGTACGAAAACAATAATAAATATCATAAAAAAACGTACTGCACTATAAGAAATCTATCCCAAAATGTGCATAAGAATGTCGCGTGCGTCTGGTGTGCAAGGAAATCGAAATCCATAAACGTGCCATACATGTGCACAGAATAAAAACTAAGTGCAGCGGGTGTGTACAAAACACCTGTCATAGGCAACGGGTGTGCCTGACAGCAATATCAGGTGCATTTGGTATGCACAAAGAAGCCGATTTAGTGCATCTGGTATGCACCAAAATCGCATCTCATATCATGCGCCCAACATGTGCGAAAATCCAAATCAGGTGCATCCATCATGCACGAATAAAATCTAAATCATATGCATCCAACATGCATGAAATCACGAAATCCAATATCAAGCGCCGAACATGCGCAAAAGTTCAATCCATGTGCGTCAAATATGCTCAAGAATCCAATCAGGTGCACAAGGTGTACAAAACAAATATCGAGTATCACAATCGAAATCGACGGTACGCAACACATTCCTATCCAAATACAAATCAGGTATACCGTAGCATATAATCTCACAACCATGTACATCAGCGTGCACAAAAGCAAATCAAAGTACTAAAAGTGCATGAAAACTATGCCAAAAGCATTAGTCAAATCACATGCATAACATAGTCATGAAATCAAAATCAACATATCGAATGACATCAAAATCGAAGTCAGGTGTAACTGTGGTGCACAAAATACGTATCAATGCACAAAATCAACCCAACTGTATGAAATCCATGAAATCATAAATATGTGCAGCCAAGGCACAAAAACGATATCAAGCGCAATAACTGTGCACACATCATAGATCAATACAACGGTGTATAAAACATATATCAAGTATAATAACTATTCACAAAATATAAATACCCAGTAGGTGCAACCATGGTGCACAAAAGCAAATATCATGAAACTCGGTCATCAAAACTCAATCATGCAATAAATCACCCAAAATACCGAAATCCAAAGTGACTGATATGTGATAGTCAACTCACGAAATCACAAATCGTAATACTGTCATCGATATGTCCTTCCTTCAAGGTCGAGAAGGTGTCGGTGCATCCAATGCTAGCAGAGCAAGATATCTACTTGCTTCCTGATCATGGCCTGTCGTCTGGTGCCCTTAGGCTCTCATCTCTCACTGCGAATTGCTAAGTACATAGCTCCCCGGCTCAACGGTCCAATATGGAAACGATAATGGAAGTACTCCGCTCTGGCACGTCCTCTAAGGATCTTTGGCCAACTCTTATGGTTACTCATAACATGTCTTGTCGACGATGCTGAACTCTGGCCTGCTGGGCGTGTGCAATATGACTGATTTTGGGTCCAAGTCTTCTCGTATAGTATTTCCAGAAAGGTCCTGTCAAGGTCTCTCCCCAATCTCGTTTCTACCGAACTGCCCGGAAGTCATCATCTTTACTATATCTATTTCTTGTTCCGGAATGGCTGCATACTCATCACGACTTCTCCTGGAAGATATACACATAGTCAATGCCTCTGCTTGCGTATCACATTTGTGATGTTAGTGGAGTGGAACGTCGTCTCGTCACGATCTCGTACGAACCTCTTACTCCACTTTTCTCTAATGTCGACTGATTCGGACTCGTCTCCTCATGGCTGCATGGACTGCGCTCCAACGACTATACTCGTATCTGGAGTCTCCCCAGCAATGTATCCCATCACATGATATCCGAATGATGTCGAACTTTCCGATCGATTCGTCGATGTTCCATAATCCCCCAAGAGCTCAACATCTTGGGTACAGTTTAATAGTATCGAATATATGCCACAGCACCTATGGACCAACCGTAGAAGGGAAAACCCAAACCTCACTAATGGCACCGCTGAACTGCCGCAAACCCTAAGGGTCATTGGCGTTCCATGGTCATTATGTCGAGTTAGGGTTTCATTCTTCTAGAGGGTCCGTAGAATTACTTGCATTGTTTTCTGAATACTTTAAACTTGGAAAATGGGATCCTGACATTCGATCGTCTATATCGACTCTCAACGTATCAGTGTGAAGTCATCTCTAGCTGGAATCAATCAATCTGATGACCTCGCATCGGGGTAGGCAATGAATCACATGTCCCAGTCCTTCATCTATGGTGACTAGCGATCTTCTATCATATCTCGAAATATAACTCGTGCGGCATTAACTTCAAACATCCGGGGAGAAATCTTTTCATTTGCCAAAGTCGCTGGCTCAGTCGTCCGCACGCTGAACAGTGCCTCAATCTTCAAAATAATCTGTGCTTTGACGGTCATCACAATCTGGCTGGCCTCTGGCGGTAACCCAATCCGCTGGTGCTGATCTGCACGTCCGAGAAATCTCGTAAAGGCGATCCATCAAACGCTAATGGCGTGAAAACATAATAAAACGACGCCTCTATGCAATCGTATGTCCCCGGAATCACGCCCTGGTCAGTCCTCGTCCGTGACGAGCTCGTGCTGACCGCAACCCTAGCCGTAGCTCTCCACGCCCGTACAATCGTGGTAACAAAACCATAAACTGGTACTGAAGGGGATAGATCATAGGAATGAATATAATACTGTGCAAGGAAATGTACATCCTAAGAGTTCTTAAACGGAGTAGCGTATCGTAAGTATGCCGCGAAACATACACACGGTACGTCACTCTACTAAATTCGCCTACTCCATCAACCAAGGGTCATCCTACACTCAGGAGATAAAACCTAACGCTCTGATACCAACTTTGTCACGACCCGAAAAGTACCGAGCGTGACTGGCACTTAAATTACGAAACATTACGAGGCGTACGTAATCTAAGTAAGCCAACCCAGAAATCAAAACCAGGTAAAGCAGTAGAGTGAAGGAAAACCAATTTAAAGAAATAAGTTTAACAACATAAGCCGAAGTATGTATTTTTAAAATCTCTAGTCTTTTCTGAAAATTTCGGCAGAGTTTCCTTTGTAAAAACTAACCCCAAACACGTACAAAACCTGATAAAACATATATAATGAATAAAGGCATCCCCAAGCAGGAGCTAGCTCTTCGTCAATCGACGGAAAAAACCACACAATGCAATATAATATACAACGCCAAGGGCGAGGATCAAAGCTCAAAAGGAAACTCAAAATCATCAAGAAAAATAATACAACGCGCGACTCTATGGTCGAAATAATATACACAGGTCTTCTATGTCTATCAAATATACAAGTCTGGTTGATGGAGTTTTACTAGATACAACTGAAATAACAAATATACAATGGTGGTCACGATGCAAGTGAACCCACATACCAAAGTAATCACCCGGAAGGAACAGTGTGCCAGCAAAGCCGCAACGAAACCTGTACGGCCAAACCTGCAAGGAACTGTGGCACAACGGGGGTGAGTTGCCAACTCGTGAGTAGAAAACATCTACGAGTAGAAATCGCATGTATGACGTTATACTAGGTCATATCAAGTAATATCCTCAAATAAATATCCTGGTCCATCTATGTATACGTGTAATTCTACATGCTCGTGTCAGTGCCCCAGATAGCAACATATTAGATATATGATGTAAGAATGCATGACGAATGGAAACAGAATACATCATGAAATCAACAGAGAAATCAGTGTCAAGCATCGACGCCAAATATAAATCTCAGTATCTCAATATCTCAAATCATAAAATCTCAGTATCTAGGGCTCCGTCAGTCCGGTTTGGCCCATATTATCAAATCACACGACCACGGACGGTATCCTCCGGATATTCGCCGCGCCAGGTAAAATCACCAGTAGGTAGTACTCCCCTGCCAGGTTCATCGTTTACAACTCGAGCTTATTGCCCCGGGTACCTTACCGGGCCCACCATGTACCCGAGACGGTTCATCATCTCCTCGCAACGGGTCTCGAAAACCAACAGCAATCATGAAAACTCCTGGTGGACGACTCATACATCATGAGAAAACCGCAACTTGCATTTTAAAAAGAGGGAGAGAGAGAAGTTTATATATATTCTTGCGGTTTTCCCCCAAATCCAGAAATCTCATGGAAATCCAAAATCCAAGAATCAAGAGTAAGTAAATAGTGAATATCGGCATAAATCTCTATAATACTGCATGACCAATGAATATATGAATGCATCTGATATCATGCAATGAATGCAATAGTTAAACTAGCATATGGGAGCTATAACATATTGCGACTATCAGCTAGCAAGCTAGATCAATGAAATGGTATTTTCTAAAGTGTACATGACACGGCACCGATGAAGATGTGTGTGAGCCGGCAAGCGAGTGTACGTAGAGCATACATGCCATCGGTAATGGTGCTGGTGTCCTAACATCATGGTTTCATAATCACTAAGTACACAATAACATGCAATGAGGCGATAACAATATAATAAGGCAAATGAATAGTAAATGCAACAATAATATGCGGAACATAAATAATAACGTAACACTAAGGAATCTACATCGATATACATGTGTCATACTGTTTTGCCATTTGAAATAATACGAATCGTGGTGTTTTTGAAAATAAGGGCTACAGTGTTTTTAAGAAAAGATACATCCTTTGAAATATCCGTAGAATCCCTTGTCCTGTCTTTTAAAATATCCACGATTCGTTAGCTTTGAAATAGGTATGAATCGAATCTAGTCAACATTTACAATAAACTACAGGACTGAGCGAATAGGCTAATCGAAAAGGGTAAGGAAACCACCTACATCTGAGTCGATATATATATGTATCTATATAATAGTTGGGATCCCGCCTCTATAGTATCCCATACGATACACCATCTAATTTGACATCCTCGAGTTAAGAGTGCGGATCTATCATCAATAGCCTGTACGGTAAATCCATCGTACGGCATCCTAAATTAGGGTACGGGTCAAATATCACATTTATCTCATTAATCATCTGGTATCCACATCACATATATCATGAGCAAGGGGTACTAATCTAAGTCTAGTACACTACGAATATCATCAACAATATCATGATCTGGGTACTGATCTAAAGTCTTATACAATCCGATGTCATCAACACATATTATCATATAGAAGTATATATCGCCCAAGCGATCCATAATAAATATCTTAACATTTCTCATCTCATATCTCGATCATATGTCAACCATCATATATATATATATATATCATCATCATCCACATGGTATCGTCGTCCAATGATCCGCTATAACATCATGACATATCTCGGTCGCATATTAAATATCTCACTGTATCATGTCCGATCATATCGACTCATTCCTAAGTATCATATAACATCCTCATCATCCAAGCATATGAATACCAATATATATATGTCCCTAATACGCACAAGGAAGTAAATGTACGCGAGTATGTGTATGTGCGTGTATGCAAATCTTTACTCTAGGGTTTCGTGACTAAGAAATCGACTAAAGTCTTTTCTTCAATTCTCGCTAACACTAACCCCTAATCTCCTAAAGCTTTTCTTGCTATGGTTTATATCACAGACTAACATGTAAAAGTATATCTATATCACATCACATCATTTCTCACAACTTTGCGGGGGTGCTATACGCCATCCACCCGACTTCCCCAGTAGATATAATCTACTCACCTGAGCTTCGCTTGCCGATGCTGACGTCACCACGCGCTTGCTTGTCGTCTCGAAGTCCACATGGGGTACCTACATTAACATTAAATTTGCGGCCTGGATTGGGGGTTAGGGTCCAGGGTTTTGGGTATAGGTCCTAAATTGCCTGCACGTCTCATGGTCAAGGGAGATTCTTTTACCATGGTCTCGGGTCATCCCAGATCTCTAAATACCAATTTCAAATTCACTAAAAGCCGTAAAACAATTTCATCAACTAAGTAAAATACTTCCAGATTTTCTCCAGGTGACAATTGGGACATTTTTCATACAGGAGGGGTCTAATTTACTGGAGATGGAGCCACGGACAAATACGAACCAAAATGCAATAGGTCTGGCCTCAAATTGCGGCCAGAGGGAATATTTCTGAGGCCAAGGTGAGTGCTTAGGGGCTAGGGTTTTAGTGGGGGGTCGTAGGTTTCCTGCATGTATCTCAGTGTTTGCTAAATAATTTTTCAGGTCCATGAGTGTTAGCAGATTTCCAATTACCATCATATTTTCACAATTTTCCGATGTCGGGGTTTCTAAGTTCGTATTCCGGGGTTTATTCTATGGTTTCAGTCCAAGATACAATCCCTACAGGGGTCATAAGGTCTCTACTAACCTCAATTACACTTCACAATTTAAAATTTCTCAAAACCCTCATCTAGGAATTTCTAGGTTCACAAAACCACTCGATATCGATACTAAGCATATATGGATGCCTAAGGAATTTAAATACTATTCTAAGAGTGCAGAAATTACCTCAATTGGCAACTCAAGAAAATTCTTGAGTTGCCCAAAGTGCTAAAAATTTGATTTTTCTTGGTCCAATGTGCTTCCCTTGAGCTTGTGCATGCTTTTTGTGAAATGGAGATGGGGTTTTGGGTTTTCCTTTGGGGTGTTTTGAGGCTTGAAGTGGAGGAGGGAGATGGGGGCTACCATGGGTGAAGAGGGAGAAGAAATGGTGAAGAGATGAACAGAGAAACAATGAGCCATGACTTTGGTTTGACCCCTCACCCTCTCTCTCTCTCTACAAGCATGCCTCTTATCATGATTGTGTCCCCTCTCTCTCTCCAAATCATCATGATACCTTTTTCCCTTTTTCTTTTCTTTTCCTTTTCTTTTCTTTTCTCTAAATAAAAACCAAAACAAAACAAGAAAGCCATGTAGAAAATGTAACACAAGTGTGAAAATGATATGGTGCATGTCATGTGCACAAAACACGCTTAATGCGCGATTAGCGATATTTAATCGCGATTAACGCTAAAATGGTGCAAAATAAATCATAGAATTTCATAATTCGCCTAAATCATATAAAAAACTCTCATTTCAGTAATTTCTATAATTTTCCAAATATTTTCCACTTTATCGGTATTTAATTATACCGCATCATTAAAATATTTCTAATATTTATTATTTAATTATAAAAATTTCCAAAAATAATATTTTATTTTTCCGAAATGTTACACACGCGTACTCAAAACATTAGAATATAGCAAAGTGGTCCCAGATTTTGATACATTAAAAAATGGTGAAACTTGCAAGTACCACGAGACCACAAACAACCCAGAGACCCCACGACAAAGATTCCACATCCCAACCCCCACTCTAGCCGCAATTTGCGGCCGTAACTAATAAATCTACGACCCAAAATTTAAGGGGTAGTCTCAGGTTTTATGGTGGGTTCTAGGTCGCAACACTAGGTCACTGTGATGGGAACTTTTCCAAAAAACACGTGGTTCTACAGCAGATCACAGAGACTCAAAGTTGACACTAAAAATACGATATTTGCACAAAACGCTACCTTTAGTGTTCTAAACCATAAGTTTTCTGCGACCGTAAGTGTAATATTTAGTGTATCACCGGTTTCGTTGCTATATGTCAACGACAATTGGGATACGCATATTTACTTACGTTGATGACATGTAATGTTATGTGTTGCTGGGATATGTTATATTGGATCTTCATGTTTGAATAGCCGAGGGTTTTTATGTGAGATGAGAGTTTTTCATTTTCATTCACGTAAAAAACTTGTATGTAATATTCTTTTATTGGGGCACTTTCGGGATGAGGAAGATGTCACCGTTGATGTATATTATTTACTTTTCCGCATTAGGATGACCCAATGAGGGGAGCACAAGTAACTGGGTTCCAGAGTCCAGTGGGAGACCATCTCAAGGCGTCGAGACCGGGTCTCCTAACTCTAGAATTGGTAGGGTTGCTTGCCGCTCTCGTAGGGGTCTAGAGATGTGGGTTTGGTTATTCATCACGACCGTGGAATCCGTGTTTTATACAGGCTTAATATAAAACCCGGAAATCCTAGTATATCTAATATTTCATATGTTGTTTTCTACTGCGATATCTGTGATGTGATCATTTGATATGTTGAGATAGATACTGTATATAGTATATATGATATATTATATAGACGTTGCTCATGTTTTACACTCGCGCTAGCCCTTCCCCGCCCTGCCGTTAGTTACCTAACCTAACGGTGCTTGAGGGGACATCGAGGAGAATGCGGATGGCATAAGCGTACGCTGTATTTATCTGTGATGCTTAGGTAACTTAAATGATGGAACTTCATTAATGAGATTAATGAAAGAAAAAAAACCTAAAGATGTTGTAGAAACTTGTTTTAAAAACTGGTAGCTCTAGTTTTTTCTTTGCATAGCGGTATTCCTTATAGAATATCCAGTACCTTATTCGATAAGGAAAGAGCCGAGATCCCTTCACCGGGAGTGACCTCTTTAGCGAAACTAGCAGATGCTACAAACTCGGTTTGTCTTTTGATTGCTTTTATATTTTTTACTTTGCATAGTGGTATTTGTGAAATATCCTGCACCTTATTCGATAAGGAAAGAGCCGAGATCCCTTCACCGAGAGTGACCTCTTTAGCAAAACTAGTAAAAGTCTCAAAAACACTCATTTTCAAAATCATTTGATTCTACAACGATATCAAGTTCATTACGCAAAAGGTTTTCTTAAAAACCTGTCGTAGTCCTCTGTCATTTCAGATAAGTACTTCATAGTATTTTTGCTATGTTTGTTGGCTTTCGTCAAGGCGTAGTGTGCGGTAGCTATTTATGCTTATCTGCATAAGCATATGATGCGATTGAGTTAGGGTAGTCGTGCGACTTTGTTGGCTTTCGTCAAGGGTCGTGCGGGTGGGTTTAATTCAATCAGGAAATGTACGGGTTGAACTTAACTAGCAACCTATCGTTTGATTGCTTTCGTCAAGGTCATAGGATGCTAGGGGCAAAATTATCGGGAATTTCAAGTGTTGAAATTTGCAATGAGATTGCATACCTTCTATGAGATAGTTGGATCCCGATACCCACCGCGAGTAAGAGTTACTCCTGGGAGAGTTTTACATACTACAATTAGCCGATCAAGTAGATGTCTAGAAAGGTGTCAATGGGGTTACGCCCCTAGGAAAACGAGGTTTATTTTAATTAGGTCCATGCGAAAGCACAGGGAACCTCCCTCAAAGTACCGGCACTGGCCTGGCTGAAAGATTAGCGAACTTGTAGGGTGTAATTAATCCCGGCTAGTCTTTCCTTTTAGGGTTTGGAGAAAGATTTGATAAAAACAGTGGGAGCCATCCTGATTAGATAAAATAATAACCAATCTGATCTTGCAAGAGCGCACGCAGAGTATTTTCTTCTCTCTCTCTCTCCAGGTAGCGACCATATCACGCCTTAATCAAGATAATAATATGGATGTATTGACCGAACCCGCTTGTTATACTGAGCTGGGGAACGTTGGTCCCGCTCCAACTTATAATTGTTATAAGACCAAGCAGGAAATAGGGGATTACCAGGATTCCCGTGCTGCCCAAACGAAGAAAGTGCATGCTGATGTATCTTCTTCGAATGTGTTCATTACAGAGAACTGTTTCTCAGTATTATCTACGTCTTAGGTATGAGATACCGGATCAGGATCCCACATATGTAATCTGTTACATGGGCTACAGATAGGTAGAGAACTGGGAATGGGTGATAAGTTTCAAGAGTTGGAAATGGTGCAATTGTTGCAGCCAAAGTGTTGGCAGTTATCACCTTGTATAACCCAATACATTGATTCTGAACGAATGTTATTAGATACCGAACCTGATATACAACATTATATCAGTCTCTTTATTTAGTAAAGAAGGATATAATTTTGTATTATTGGATAATGTTTTGAACATTTCCTATATCAAGAGTTGATCAGTTCAGGCACATTATCTAAAAACATAAACGTTTTAAATCAAACTACAGTTCTCAACGTACAGAACACACACAAGAGGAAGAGTTCAGAAATGAACGAATCCTTCTTGAGGCATTATAGACTAGGTCATATCAATGCGACCCGACTAGCTAAGTTACATTAAGATGCATATTTAAATCAGTTTGAATTTACATCTTGTGAAACTTGTCAATCATGTCATAAAGATAAGATGACCATAGCTCCGTTTATTGGAAACAGAGAAAGAGTTAGTGAACTCTTGGGACTGATACATAATGATGTGTGTAAGTCCCCTGTCTACACATGTCAGGACCGGTTCTTTGTACTTCATTACATTCACAGACGATCTCTCAAGATTCGGACATATGTTCCTGTTGAAACACAAGTCTGAAGCTTTTGAGAAATTCAATGAATATAAGTCAGAAGTAGAGAACCAAAACGGGTATAAGTATTACGTCCTTTGATGTGATCAGGGAGGAGAATAAGATTCTCTCTCAGCATTACTCTTCCGAATACACCACAGTACAACGGTGTATCGGGGCAGAGCAATCGCACCCTATTAGATATGGTGTGCTCTATGATGAGTATTACTAAGTTTCCTATTTCCTTTTGGGATTTATGCACTTGAGAAGCTGCATACCTATTGAATTAGGTTTCAACCAAATCAGGTGCCTACCACTCTATATGAGATATGGTATGGAAAGAGCCCATGTCTTAAGTAAGTTAAGATTTGGGGTTGTCTGGCCTATGTCTAAAAGCAAAATCCGGACAAGCTCGAGGCAAGATCAGTTCTGTGGAAGTTTGTTGGATATCCCAAGCATTTGCAAGGGAATATCTTCTACCATACCGAGGAACAAAAGGTGTTTTATTTCTCGGCATGCCACCTTTTTAGAAAAGAAATTTATTTTAGAAAGAAATTAGTGATCATGAGGTAGAACTGGAAGGAGTTCCAGCTATACAAACTACAGCCGACGATTTGGTAGAACCGGAGGATTCAATAGTTCCTGACGAACCTCAGCCTCTCCGGTGATCTGGTAGGGTTCCTCATCCACCTGAGAGATACTTCAGTTTTCTCTATGACAGTGAGAGCGAGGACTACATCATGAGATGATGACCCAACTAGTTTCGAGCAGGCCATCAAGAGTAGGGACTCTGTAAGAATGGCTGGATCTATGCGATCTGAGATGGAATCTATGTACACCAACAAAGTATAAACTTTAGTAGCTATATCTGAAGGTTAAACCCCCATCAGGAGCAAGTATATCTTGAGAAGATTACTTGGTGTAGATGGAAAAGTTGATACTTTCAAAGCTAAACTTGTTGTAAAGGTTTTTCGTCATCGATCAGGTGTGGATTATGATGAAACCTTTTCTCCAGAGGCTATGCTTAAGTCCATCCAGATCCTACTTGCCATTGCTACATACCATGACTACGATATCTGGCGGTTGGGTGTCATGACAGCTTTTCTAAATACTGATTTAGAAGAAAGCGTCTATAAGTACACAGCCAGAGGGCTTCGTAGACAGTGGAAGCAGTGCAAGTTTCTTTACAGGTTAAAGCAGGCATCGTGGAGTTGGAACATCTGTTTTGATGTGGTAGTCAAAGCGTTTGACTTCATCAAAATAGTAGATGAACCTTGTATATACAAAAAGGTAATAGAGAGTAAGGTGCTCTTCCTCGTATTGTACATGGATGACATACTCTTGATAAGAAAGGAGTTTCCTATGCTACACTCGGTCAATCTCCTCTTATCACAAGTATTCTCCATATAGGATCAATGTGATACCTCCTAAATCCTAAGTTTTGGATCTATAAGATAGATCTAAGTGGATATTAGGATTCTCACTATGTGTAGTGAGATGGTATCAATCGATCCTGGGGAGAATCACTGGATAGTTTCCAGGGTGGTAAGGTCGACTGAATGTCAGTCATAGGCATTGCCTTTACCCTCTATGGAGGGACGGTATGTTGGAAGAGTTCCAAACTGGATGCCGTGGCAAATTAGACGATAAAGGCTGGATACATCTCTACCAAAGATGCTACCAAAGAGGCAGTCTGGATGTATATTAGTTCATGAGATGAACTTCGTTCCTACCATTGTGTCACAATGGAGTTGTGGCTTAGGCCTAGGAACCCTCGTCCCATCAGTGACCCAGACATATTCTAAGGCAGTATCACCCGATCATGGAGATGGTTGATCTTCAGGGAGATCGATATTAGGAGAGTAGACTCAGAGGACAACACGGATGATCCACTTACAAAGGCCTTTTCCCAGAGAGAGACTTTTATGGGATGGTTGAGTATGAGATACTACAACCACTACTATATGATGGCCCTAGTGCAAGTGGGAGATTGTTAGTTATATGTATGCCCAAGAGGCCATTACTATACATGAGATGTATATTGTAGTGGATGCTTGGACATATATAGGGAGGACTTTCTTGTTCGACATGATAGTATACTATCTGGTTACTCTTTATCTTAACATATACACTGATTGTCTCTCTGTTACATGTTGGTAAAGCCTTTAGGATGTGTACTTGACTACCTAGATTATGATGCAGATCATACTAGTAGGACAAAGTTAGTTGGTAAGTACATCCTTTAATGTCCCTAGTCATGGGTGTATCGAGACGGGGCATCGATATACCAGAGTAGACTAGCGTATAGCTTCTCGACCCATATAGATGGGCGATGGATGATCCCATATCCATTGGTGTTTGACATCAGAGATGATATACGGGTGCTCAGTGGAGACTGGGTACACTGGACGGACTCGCTGAGAACTCCCAGGTGGTATTATACCTCATGTTAGATGGCAGTTCTCTGGTGACACTAGTACAGGTTAGTCTGTCGACCCAAGATCGTCATAGAGTCTTGTGTGATTCCCACTATGCTTTGATTTCCACCTTACCACATTCAAGAGGACATGCAAAATGGTGGTTTTTGGGTACATTCCCGAGTCATATGGAGGCAATGAGCGATAGGAGGGGATTCGTCTCTCCCGGTATTGGGGGTTGATATTGCGCTGTGCTCGATTGGCTATAATAGGAAAGTCCCTTGCCAGGGCTGTTTATGAGATTTACTGGTAAGTGTTACCAGTAGTTTCTCGAGCTGTTATGAGCCTCATATAGGTACGACTTATCGAGTTACTGGGGTCTGACGTTTACCACCCCTAGACGAGATATGCGACATATCAGATGAAGAAACCGGACTGTACGGTAGTGTTACTGATTGGATTCGCAAGAGTATGAACTGGCTTGCTTGTTGATCTTCTGATCGCTCAATACCCGGGTGGCCGTTACGTTTAACAGACCGCTTGCAGCTTGTGGGTGTTTGATATGATCATCACCTACTGCCGGCGTATTGACGAGTCTTTAGAGTCCTACACAGAGGTTTCCTGGTTCATGCGAAACGGAGTAGGAGCACATATGTGATATGTGTGGGACCGAGATTAATGCGCGTATGAGATACTGCATTCTATTCTCGCGATTTGTAACATAGATCGGTTATATGAGATATAGCCGGGTTATCGGATCAAGTGTTGATTCGATAATTTGTTACATTTGATATTAGTCGGTTATATGAGATATAGCCGGATTATTAAATCAAGTATTGATTTAATAATTTAATATATAATTATATATTTGATATATTAATTTACATTAACCAGTATTGACTCACATAAGTTTTCTTTTCTCACTTGATATTGTGCACATGATATATATGTGATATATATTAATGCACAACTATTGTGTCATGCTTGATGCCACATGCAACATGAGTGTATGGGACTTACACCATGGTTATAATAATGATATGGTTTTTATTTATTTAGGTAATTCACAAATTAGTGGAAATTGTTACATGCTTGGAAGCTTGGAGAAGCTTGTAGCATCTTTGACTTAGTCCACTAGTTTTGTTTTACTTGTAGATATTTATTAACCTAACCATTATTGTAACCCATGGTTTATTCTCTACATGGGTTAGTGTATGACACTAACTCACCCATGGTTGTTATTCTCACCTCATGAGTTCATTCTCTCATCTCTTCACTTGAGTTTCTTCTTCCTCATGAGAAAAGCTCACTAGCTGTTCTAAAGGTGAGAAAATATTGTGAGAAAAATAAATCTAAAAAGAGCCAACTTCCTACTTCATCATTCTCTACTACTTGCCATTTAGTTTAAGGTGTTTGCTTCACTAATTTCACAATTAGTGAAGAGATAGCATGAGCTTGAGTCTCCTCGACGTAGATCATCTTCGGCCTCGAAGACTTCGAGCAAGCTTGTTCATTTCTCCGGGAGAACCCTTTCTAGAGTTCGGGAGATCACAACTCGCAGCAAAGGGACTACTACATGGAGCTATTGAAGTGAAGGACCGGTCTACAAAGGCTGCATGACTCATTCACTTAGATGTAATGGTTGATTACATGTTATTTTGTCTATTTACTCTAGCTTGATCCTAGCTTAGGATTGATTAGCACCTTAGAATTTTTAAATTTGGCATGGTAGTTGCTGTGAAAACCCAGTAGGGTGCTAAGGAATCCTAACATCTAAACTAACATAGATGCTAAAATGAATCAAATACAATACTAATGGTGATGAAAGTACCTCATTTGGCAACTCAAGAATTTTCTTGAGTTGCCCCAAGTGCTCAAAATCCAAACTTTCTTGGTCCAAAGTGCTTGTGATGAGCTTGTGCATGTTTTTAATGAAAGGGGGATGAAGTTTTGATGAGGTTTTGATGTTGTTGTGAGGAGGTAGAGGAAGGGGATGAAGAGGGCTGCCATGCTTGTGGAAGAGGGAGAATGAAGAGAAAAGCAGTGAAGGGGAAACCAATGACCAAGTCAACACAAACCCCTCACCCTCTCTTCTCTCTCATGCTCATACCTCTTCTTTATTCCATTTTCTTTTTCTTTTCTATTCTTTTATTTTCTTTTCTCTTCCCATTTAAAAAGCCATGCATGAAAAATTAAAGAAAAAGCCATGTAGAAAATGTAACACAAGTGTAAAATATGACATGGTGCATGTCATGTGCACAAATCAAGTTTAATGCATGATTAGTGATATTTAATCGTGATTAGCATTAAAATGGAATATAATTAATCATAAAGAATTTATAATTTGCTTAAATCATATAAAACACCCTCATTTCAGAAATTCCTATAATTTTCCAAATATTTCCCAATTTATCTGTAATTAATGATACCGCATTATCAAAATATTCATAATATTTATTATTTAATTTTATAAATTTCCAAAAATAATATTTTATTTTTCTGAAATGTTACAGTCTTCCCCCCTTAAAGAAATTCGGTCCCCGAATTTAAATTTAAACCCTTCAAATACTAAAACATTTCAGTAAAAAGGTCAAGTCGTCGGAGCTCCGAAATCATAAATGCATAAATCACATCGTGGCGCAATGCATGCGCATGAAAAACGGGTATATAAAACAAAATCAAAACTCCGTCATGCATCCCGCAATCATCGGAGTTATGGCGAAGACACCAATGTCAAAACCCAATACAATACCAACATGATATACATTAATCCATACATGTAAACATCATTAAAACATCTGAAAGGAATGCATGCCAAACTCTTTTCTAATCACTGTGCAATGCGCATATCACGGCACAGGGGCGGACGTCTATTGTAAGAAAATAACTATATATACATATATCCTTTGTTTAACATATACGTCCCGCCGTTTTGAAAAATAATTTAGAAGGGTGTCCTTTGTTAAATGTCGAGTGTCATCTCAGACACGTAGGTAAATACTGAGACTATAGCTCCTTTTTGGAAATCCCTTCGATAACTATCAATGCATGCAAAAATATACTCAAGTACCGTCTTCAGACTAGTCCTGCTCAGCTACTATACTAAATAGTAAATATCACAAAACATACTGCTCCAATAGAAATCAATCCCAAAATGTATATAAGGATGCCACTTGCGTCCAGTGCGCACGGAAATCGAAATCAATGAATGTGCCATACATGTGCACAGAAACAAAATTTAAGTGCAACGGGTGTGCACGAAAACACCTGTCAAGGGCAACGTGTGTGCCTGACAGTAATATCAAGTGCATATGATATGCACGAAGAATCTCGATTTAGTGCATCTGGCATGCACCAAAATCACATCAAGCGCCCAAGTATGCACAAGAATCCAAGTCAAGTGCACAAGGTGCTCGAAAACAAATATCGAGTATCACAATCGAAATCGACGGTATACAACACATTTCAATTCAAATCCAAATCAGGTATACTGTGGTATATAATCTTACAACCATGTGCATCAGCATGCACAAACTCGAATCAAAATACTAAAAGTGCATGAAAACTATGCCAAAAACACAAATCAAATCACATGCATACCATAGGTATGAAATCAAAATCAGCATCTCAAATGACATCAAATCGAAGTCAAGTGCAACTGTGGTGCACAAAATCTCAATCATGGAAATAAATCGCCCAAAATATCGAAATCAAAGATGGCGGAAACAGTCCCGCTCTGGCACATCCTCTAAAGATCTCTGCCCAACTGTCATCATCACTCATAACATGTCTCATCGATGATGTTGAACTCTGGCCTACTGGGTGTGTCACAACCCGAAAAGTACGGAACATGACCGGCACTTAAACTACGAAACGTCTCGAGGCGTATGTAATCTAAGTATGCCAAAACCCAGAAATCCAAACCAAGTAAAGCAGTAGAGTGAAGGAAAAACCAATTTTAAAGCAAGAAATTTAACAACATAAGCCGAAATATGCATTTTTTAAAATCTCAAGTCTGTTCTGAAAATTTCGGCAGAGTTTCCTTTGTAAAAACTGACCCCAAACGGGTACAACTTGATAAAGCATATGTAATGAATAAGGCATCCACAAGCGGGAGCTAGCTCTTCGCCAAAAGGGCGGACAAAACCACGCAAGCAATATAATATACAACGCCGAAAGGCGAGGATCAAACTCAGGATAAAAATCCAACATCATCAAGAAAACCAGAGGAAAAGCATAATAATACAGCGCACGACTCTAAGGTCGAAAGAATATACACTGGTCATCTATCTCTATCAAATATACAAGTCTGGTTGATGGAGTTTTTTTTCTAGATACAACTGATATAACAAATATACAATGGTGGTCCTGATGCAAAAGATCCCACCTACCAAAGCAATCACCCGGAAGGAACAGTGTACCAGCAAAGCCGCAACGAAACCTGTGCGGCAAAATCTTCAAGGAACTGTGGCACAACGGGGGTGAGTTGCCAACTCGTGAGTAGAAAATATCTACGAGTAGAAATCGCATGCATGACACTATCCTAGGTCATATCAAGTAATATACTCAAATAAATATCCTGGTCCATCTATGTATAAGTGTAATACTACATGCTCGTGTCAATACCTCAGATAGCAGCATATCGGATATATGATGTATGAATGCATGACGAATGGAAACAGAATACATCATGAAATCAACAGAGAAATCAGTGTCAAGTATCGACACAAAACATAAATCTCAGTATCTCAAATCTCAAAATCTCAGTATCTCAAATCCCAATATCTCAATATCTTAATATCTAGGGCTCCGTCAGTCCGGATCGGCCCATATAATCAAATCACACGACCACGGACGGTATCCTCCAGATATCCGCCACGCCAAACAATCACCGGTAAGCAGTCTGCCCCTGCCAGGCTCATCATCCTCCATGAAATCACTCTCGCCCCGGGGTACCATACTGGGTCCACCATGTACCCGAGACGGTTCATACTACTCCTCGAAATGGGTCTCGAAATCCAACAGCTATCATGAAAACTCATGGTGGACGACTCATACATCACGAGAAAACTGCAACTTGCATTTTGAAAAGAGAGAGAGAGAGAGAGAGAGAGAGAGACAGAGAGAGAAGTTTATATATATTCTTGCGGTTTTCCCCCAAATCCCGAAATCTCATGAAAATCCAAAATCCAAAATCAAGAGTAAGTAAACAGTGAATATCGGCATAAATCTCTATAATACTGCATGACCAATGAATATATGAATGCATCTGATATCATGCAATTAATGCAATAGTTAAACTAGCATATGAGAGCTATAACATATCGCAGCTATCAACTAGCAAGCTCTGTCAATGAATAGCATTTTCTAAAGTGTACGTGACATGGCAATTACCGATGATGATGTGTGTGAGCCGGCAAGCAGGTGTACGTGGAACATACGCATCATCGGTAATGGTGCTGGTGTCCTGACAGCAGGGTTTCGTGATAATTACAGATAACATATGTACAAGAATGCAATGAGATGAAACATCATTAATATACAGAAAGTGATGTAGTAACAGCAACACTGAAAAAAATATACCTACCCAATATATAAGTGTCACGACCCGAAATAGCATGTGACTGGCCCTTGAATCATATGAAGTCTATAGGACCTCCTCTAATTCAAGTAAGCCAAAAGCCCAGAAATCTAAAACCATTTTAAATATTAAATGAAGGAAAACTAGTTTTAAAGAAGTGAAGAAAACATATTTAAAAAAACAAGGTTTTTAAATAAGTAAGCCGAATATGCATTTTTTTAAAACCCCGAGTCTTTTCTAAAAATTTCGGCAAAGTTTCCTTTGTAAAAACTGGCCCCAAACGGGGTACAACATGAATAATATATGCACAATGATAAAAGGCATCCCCAAGCGGGAGCTAGCTCTTCGTCAATCGACGGTCACAACCACGCAAGAAATATAATATACAACGCCGAAGGGCGAGGATCAAAACTCAAAAGGAAACTCAAAATCATCAAGAAAATTATAATACCACAACGCGCGACTCTAAGGTCGAAATAATACACAACTGGTTTTCTAAGTCTGAAATAAATACAGGTCTGGTTGATGGAATTACTAGATACAACTGATTAAAATAAATACAAGGGTGGTCACGATGCAAGTGAACCCACCTACCAAAGCAATCACCCAGGAAGGAAGAAGTGTGCTAGAAAGCCGTAATGAAACCTGTACGGCAAAACCTGCAAGAACTGTGGCACAACGGGGGTGAGTTGCCAACTCGTGAGTGGAAAACATCACAGAGCAGAAATCGTATGTATGACTCAATCCTAGGTCAAACGATTAGTAATAATATATATATATATATATCCTCAAAATGATAAAGTCTGAAGCATGATAAGATGGCAAGGGTAAACATCTATACATAAGTGTAGTACCAAGTGCTCGTGTCAGTGCCTCAGGTAGCAACGTATCATAAATATGAGGTATGATCAATGTTATCAACATGAATCAATGTCAACTATATCATGAAATCTATAAGTATGTGGATATCATCCAACTATGTAATCAATGTCTGTATGTATGCGGATCTCGTCCACGTGTCAACCAATGACATAAAACATCATGCATGTAAATATCATACAGCATATATATGGAAGTATGAGGATATAAATCAACGTGTGTCCCTCGCGACACATCAAAATCATGGAACCTGAGTGTCCAGCATCGACACTCGAAAACATCATGAAACCTGTGCCCAGCATCGGCACGTAAATCCTCATATATATAGGGCTCCGTCAGTCCGGATCGGCCCACGGGCTCTGTCAGTCCAGATCGACCCGTATCATCTCTCAACTCCAGTCGGTATCCTCCGGATATCCGCCGAGCTCAAATACAATCACCGGTAGGTAGAGTCCCTCTGCCAGGCTCACCGTCTGTATACACAGCATCCTTTTCTTGCCCCGGGGTACCATACCGGGTCCACCATGTAGCTGCAATCGGCCTCATCCAGCTCCTCGAATCGGGTTTCACATGTCACACGTCTCAGAACCGAGAAAACGCATGGTGGACACACTGAAATATCATATCAAGAGAAACCGGTTTTTTAAACAATGCATACTTTCTTTTAAAATGACCACGGTTCTCAAATCCAGAATTCTCATGAAAACGGCATATCTCAATGCGTAAAATCATAAAGCATGATGTATGCGACATATGATAGAAATGTAATCATATCCGTAAATGAATCCAGCTTTAAAATATATCTTGCGGTTCCCAAATCTCTAAAATAAAGCCAGAATCATCTATGTATGTGGAAATACATATGTATGCAAGTATGGGTGTACAATATGTGTGTACACAAGTATGAGTGTGTACAATATGTCTGTGCGCCAATATGGATGTACAAGTAGGTATATACGCAAGTATAAGTGTACAATATGTATGTGTGCCAATATAGATGTACAAGTAGGTATATACGCAAGTATAAGTGTACAATATGTATGTGTGCCAGTATGGATGTACAAGTAGGTATATACGCAAGTATAAGTGTACAATATGTATGTGTGCCAGTATGGATGTACAAGTAGGTATATACGCAAGTATAAGTGTACAATATGTATGTGTGCCAGTATGGATGTACAAGTAGTCATATCCTGATGCAACAATCCTACTGTGTAGTGACATGGCAATTATCGATGATGAAGTGTGTGAGCCGGCAAGTAGGTGTACGTGGAACATACGCATCATCGATAATGGTGCTGGTGTCCTGATAGCATGGGTTTAATATAACAATAAACACATTTACACATGCAATGTGATGCGAATAGCAAGAATATGCGGAAAATGAATAATAAACACAACAGTGAAGAATCTACATCAATGTATATATATATATATATAATACAGTTTTTCCATTTGAAATAACACGAATCGTGGTGTTTAGAAAAATAAGGGCTACGGTGTTTTCAAGAAAAGATGCGTCTTTTGAAAATATCCGTAGAATCCCTTGGCCCGTCCTTAAAATATTCACGATTCGTTAGTTTTGAAATAGGTATGACTCGGGTCTAGTCTAACATCTACTAAGTAAACTACAAATCTAACTAACAAGCTAATCGAAAGGGTAGGGAAACCATCTAAATCTAAGTCGATATATATATATATATATACATATATAATAGTCGGTGATCTTGCCTCAATAGTACCGCGTACGATACAATATATCATATGACATTCTCGAGTCAAGAGTGCGGATCTATCATCAATATAAAGCTCGTACGGTAAATCCATCGTACGACGTCCTAAATCTGGGTACAGGTCGAATCTCACATTTATCTCATCAATTATCTGGTATTCTTATCATCATATCTCATGATCTGGGGTACTGATCTATGTCTAGTACAACTGATACCATCTATATATATATGTGCGTGTATGAAAATACACGTCCATAGGCCCGCTAAAATCTCATGTTGTATCTCATAATACGAACCACATCATATCACCGATCTCATGGCACCATGCCCAATCTCATCGACTCATCTCCAAATATCATATACAATCCTCATCATCCATGTATAAGTATACGTATATATATATATACACACACACACCTAGTCCCATACTTGTGTATGTATATATATATATATATATATGCGTATACCCATGTATGCACAAGTATAACAAAGTAAGCATGTGTGTGCGTGTGGGTATAAACCTCATTCTAGGGTTTACGACTACGAAGCTAAGCTAAGTTACTTCTAACTACCATAAACTAAACCATGAACACAAATCATATCTTGATAATCATCCACGTAACATAAACACATATATAACCATATATATATTGAAGGGTCCCGGCAGCGCCCCGGCCGCCGAAACGCGGCCAAAATGCGGAATACAACTTTCTAAAATCGGCGCTACCGCTACCCGAATCCCAGATCGACCTTAAACCCTAAACTAGCAAACTAAACTAAGAGTTAGAATCTTTATACCGAGATGATCTGAGTCCTTCGGTCTTCCTTCCAAGCTCCTAGCGATCCTTTGATGATGTTTGGTTGCCGGTCTTCCTCCATCTCCGATGATCCACCCGAGGGAAACGACGCAAGCTCCAACCTCGACAAACGAGGTAACCGATGCTCCAAAGTCACTAGCTATGGAGAGTGGGGGTGTATGAAAATGTCACTACAATTTTCTCTCAACCATGAGCTCAATGAGAAACTCAAGAAGAAGAATGGAGGTGATGAAGCATTTGCATGAGCAAGAATGGTTAAGGGTTTTTGTGAACTTGAGAGAATGAAAGAGTGGGCTAATCCATGTAATAATTTTTCCAATGAATATCAATCCCCCACCACAATCTTGGCCGGCCCCCTTTCTCATTCCCTCCAAGAAAAAAATATCATTTTCTTTTTCATTAAACAATGCAAACCATACCTAAATACCATGCTTTGACCCATGCCCAAAGTCATGTCACCTTTTCCACCTCATAAATAAAAACAAATGAATTTCCATAAATAGAAAATCATATAAATGAGGTTGCATCTTCTAGAAGCTATTCCGTATAAAATACGGAATACTTCCCGGTACATGTATCGAAATACATATACGCGTATTCGTAACAAAATACGAATAGCCAAGAGAGAAAATAAATAGCGAACAATAATACTAGAATACATATATATAAACACATATGTAAATTATCAAATCAAAACCTGATTTAATAAACTGGCTTAATCCTAAGCCGCTAGTATTATCAACCGTCCGATTAAAGTCTGCACAGTAAGTGCACATATTTAATCGGACACCTGTATGTACCAACATACGACATGTAAACCATATTGCCTGAACCGTGAAAACCCTCTGTGTGGGACTCTAAAGACTCGTCAATACACTGGCAGTGGGTTTAACCACAAGCACGTCAGCTGCACTAGCTGAACATAACGGCTACCAAGGTATTGAGCGAAAGGGAGGCCGACAAGCAAATTCATCCTGTACTCCTACTGAGACTGTCAGTGACAATATCCGTACAGTCCGGTCTATTCGTCTATGAGTATCGCATATCGAGTCTAGGGGGTGGATAAAGTCAGACCTCCAACAACGCGATATTTAGTGTCGATATGAAACCCATCACCACCTGAGAAACTATCGATCCTGGATCGGTAGTTCTCGTCCACCGTGGCCACAGATTTATGGTGATGGACATCCGTACACAATGCGACATCAACCCCCAATACCGGGAGAGACGAATCCCCGACGATCCGATCACTTCCTCCATGTAGCTCGGGATTGTACCCAACTAATACCTATTTGCACGACTCCTTTGAGCCGTGGTAGGGTAGTAATCAAAGCACAGTGGGAACTCATATGAGACAAATGACGATCTCACGTCGACAGACTAACCTGTACACATGTCACCTGCGAACTGCTATCTGACAATAGGTATAATACCAACTAGAAGGTTCCCGGTGAGTCCGTCCAGTGTACTCATAACCCAATGAGCGCCTGTATACTATCTTAGGTGAACAAACTAACACCAATGACTTGTGAGACCTGGCCACCGCCCCTCGTCGGGGTCTCGATCAGTATACACTAGTCTACACTGGAGTATCGATGCCCGGTCTCGATACTCCTACGACTAGGGACATTTAAGGATGTGCTTATAGACCCCAGCTCCCACATATGTGATCGCCATCACAATGCTGGCAGTCAAGCAAGAATCCTATGGGCTCTATCAACATGTATATGATGATAAAGACAAACCAGATAGCATACTATGATCTTGAGTAAGACTGTTTTATCGGTATAGGTCCTCACTCAATCATCATAATCACAAGTACGCGACTATGATAATTGCCTTGAAGGCACTATAGCCAACAATCTCCCACTTGCACTTAAGGCCAATTATTGCGATGTCGCATACTCACAGCCTGTGTGATACCGAACACCCAACTTCTCTACTAATCAGTTTCGCAAAGCTCGTTTGCGAAAATGATTGCGTTCGAGAAATAGCCTCAGTGAGTTGATCCGCTCCAATGTTTCTGTCTGTATCTCTCTATATCTCAACTTCGCGGAGAAAAGCTACCTCCCGAAATGAGCAATACTTGTCATAGAATTTGTCTGGATATCTGATGGGACCCAGTTCACAAATGAACTCCAAATCCAGCAAACTACTTAGACTGTATCGTTCACTGAATTTAATCAGTATCCTACGCCATGCCTTTCCTCAGTATCCGCTTGGACCACCTGTCTAACGTACCATCCCTCAAAAGAAGGAAAACTATAACTCTGACAGTCACTCTGTCATCCATGTCACCTTGGAAGCCTGATATGATAACCGTCTCCAGAAGGAGGCTGTCGTTACCATATCCCAAGAACATTCACTTATGCTCAGATACTGCTTCCTAATGTTTCTCCAGGATTAGATTAATATATCTGCTTATTGCATCTAGTGCAAAAGCAATATCTGGTGTGGTACTTGACATTTCATGATTAACTCAATTGCCTAAGCAAGTGATATGCTAATCATGCAGATCCCTCTCCCCTTTAGTCTGTAAGACACCTTTAGAGAGGGTGACTCCATCACCTGCAGGTACACCACCATGCCAGGAGTCTTCCGTTCTAAAATATCTTTAGAATAATGTCAAAGTACCCAAATTGGGATACTTCCCAAATCTTGATCTAAAAACATAGATCTAGTAACCAAGAAACCCTGATATTACATCCATATCCTATGTGGAGAAACAACTTTGTGACAACCATAGTACAACCGATCGTAGTATAGGAATATCTCTTCCTATTAAGTGCATGTCATCCCGAATCCTCGGACATCACACCCTACTACCTTCTTACCAGATCCATCTCCTATTCTGATGAGGTTAAGACCTATGATTGTCACGTCAAAAATAGATAATCTATTTCCGCTATACCTGCTTTAGTCTGTAAATAAACATAAGCTACTTGCCCACTATACTTCCGCTGCTCCCACTGACTACAACAACCCTCTGGCAGAGTCATATACACGTGCACTTCTAAAACAAGTTTAGAACGACGCTATACTCATCCTCCTGCCGGGTCTTATAGTCTAGAATAGCAGCAATGGCAAGTCTGGGTAAACAAGAACCTCCCTATCACCGTTACTGAGAAGACCGAAGTACCTCTCGGGTGCCTGAGGTTACCCACCAAAATCTGCGGAGTGGCTAATGGAACGTCAAATCCAATTGAATCCTTAGGTTCTTTTAAATTTCCAGTAATCATTTGTGGTTCTGGAATAACTTCCAGTTCTACCATACTCCCGCTTGTGTTTTCTGAAAAAGTCCATTTTATTAAAACTGTGGTGAGTCAAGAATAATATAAATATTGATCTTCCAGATGGTAGAAAGTTAACCCTCGTCAAAGGCCGGGATAACCCACAAACAGCCATTACTGAAGCGTACCTTGAGTTTTTCTGGATTCTGGTTTTAAGCATCAGCCGGACAACTCCCTATACCTTAACATCGTTAAGATATAAATTGATTCTATATAAATCTAATATAGAAACAAAAGCACTAATCTAATTTGGAACCAGATTCAAAATCATGCAGCAGTCTCCAGTTCATATCATCCAAATGGAAAGAGGACAATCAACATTACTCATCTTGGAGTGCATCCATATATGAGTAACCCGAAAGAGAAGCTAGTTCTCAAAACCATTGCTATTAACTGAATACCAAACACAAGTATCTACATCTTCGAGTTCCTCGAAGAATCCTGATACTTACAACAAATGGTCCTCTACTTTATTCTTATACCTATAACTTCTAAATATCTGGACCTTGCATTTCAACGAAATACATGTCCAGAACCGGAGAAGTCATAGGTAAACAGAATATAGTATGAGTACCAATCCCTTTGTCCTAATGGACACTGGACAACATACAATACTTTGTACAAGTCCCCTGAGTTCAAAAACTCAAACCCTGTGAGTCGTAGGTTGAAAAACTGTAGTGTGGTTAAGAAGAATTACACCGCTGTTGAATGTACCTTACCTAATCACCAACTGATATAGGTAAGTGTCATAGACACTATATCAAAAAGTTATATCTCACTTTATAAAATAAATGTACAGATATACCAGTTTGAAATTGGTGCATAACAACGGATATTCAAAACCAAATATTTGCCATCCGGCAAAATCCAGATGATTTTCTCAAATATCACCAATTACAACGAATTCCGATATAATGAGGATCTAATCACCCAATTCCCAATATCTTACTCCTACTCACCATCCGTAATAACATACAGTTGTGAGAAACTGATCTGGTAAATACATACTTTGGAGTTGGATTCTTATTGGGAAAACAGTTTTCAATTAACATCGCACAGTAAAAGTGAAACATGAAAATGTTTCAAAAGGGTTAACTGGTATTCCTAGTAACGCCTCTTCCATTATCCTGAATCATGACAGTAACCATATACTTATCTGCCCTCACTCCAATCCCTTTATTATGTCTTTACTTATTACCTTCTGTACACCTTCTTTACACTAATTGGTTTTCTTCATTCCCTACCCTTCGGCACCAGCCTAAGGTTTGGAAGAAGACTATCCAATAAGCATAATAGGTGTACTCTCCTAATCCTAGGAGCCCTCGCAACCTGAGAGAAGGTAAAGAGAAAAGACATCTGAATAATTCTATTCAATTTCTCCAGAACCAGAATCCATCCTCAAAAAAGTTCCTTCGAGTTCGTATGTAACTATACGATAGATTTATCCAATGGAAGTGGATATCCGTAGTGATACGGAGTGTTCTAGAGAAAAGCAAAGTGGATGTAGGAGTGGCAGGGGTATACACGATCTTTGTCGTGAATGACGGTGATCGCAATTTCCTTTTCCATTATTCTAATGCCTTTATATGTCTTTACTTATTTTCTTCTGTACACCACAGTTAAGCTTGTTGGTTTTCTTCCTTCCCTACCGTTCGGCACCTGCCTCTTGTTTGGAAGAAGACTATCCAAAAAGCTCAATAGGTGTACCCTCTCCTAATCCTAGGAGCCCTCACAACCTGAGAGAAGGTAAAGAGAAAAGACAACCGAATAATCCTATTCAATCTCTCCAGAACCAGAATCCATCCTCGAAAAAGTTCCTTCGAGTTCGTATGTAACTATACGATGGATTTATCCAATGGAAGTGGATGTTTGTAAGGATACGGGGTGTTCTGGAGAAATGCAAAGGTGATATAGAAGTGACAATGATATATGCGACACCGTGACATTCCAAAAAGCCAAAGTGTTTTAAGAAGGTTCGGTCAATTTGGTTTCATGAGTTTTAGTCAAAGGTCGGGTCATAGTCACAGCCAGAGGGAGAGAGAAGAAACACTCAGCGTGCACTCTAACCTAGATCAGAATGGTTAATCATTTTATCTAATCTGGATGGCTCCCACTGTTTCCTTGAATTCTCCTCCAAACACAAAAGGAGAATTAGTCGGAATCACCCGAGGAGTAATCCTACTCATCAGTGGGAATCGGGATCCAACTATCATTGCATGATAACCTGATGGAAGCCACTCAAGTCACCACACTCCAGAAGGTATGCGCATGCCTGGCAAGTTTCCTGTATGTTTGAAACTCCCGATGTGATTTTTAGCCCAAGCTGTTTATGACCTTGACTAGGTCAACAAACTATAAGCCTCTAGTCAAGTTCAACCCGTCATTATCCTGGATTGCATTAAACCCACCCGCACGTGCCCTTGACTAGGTCAACAAGGCCGCACGACTGTCCTAACCAATCGCATTTAAAATGCCACAAACAAGCACCACTTAGCTACCGAACACTACGTCTTGACTAGGTTAACAAACGCAGCATGAATACTAAATAATACTCATAAGAAATGACGGAGGGCTACAGCTGATTTTTGGCGAAAAACCTTTAACGTAATGAACTTGATATCGTTGAAGGAATCCAAGTGGTTTTATAAATATATAGTGGCGAAAACTTTTGCTAAAGAGGTCACTCCGGTGAAGGGATCTCGGCTCTTTCCCCGTCGAATGGGGTGCAGGATATCCCAAACTGAATACCACGATGCAAAGCAAAAATAATCGACTATAGTAAAGTTATTACGTTGACGCAAACTTTTACCTAAGGGGTCACTCCCGATGAAGGGATCTCGGCCCTTGCCTTGTCGAATGAGGTGCAGGATATTCCAAACTGAATACCACGGTGCAAACCAAAAGTGTACATCTGTAATGTCATTTTTTAAAAACTTGGTTTCAACAACATCATATATAGGTTTGTTTTATCCTTGCATTGATAAGAATCTATGCAGTCCCATCAATTAATCACACCAGAAAAGAACGAAAATAAAATGTATGTATATGCCATCCGCATTCGCCACTGGGTCCCGTCATCACCCGTTAGGTTACTTAACTAACGACAGAGCGGGGACTGGGCTAGCGCAGGTACAAAACATATACAACATCTACTAGTATATATAAATATATATAACAATTGTCCCAGGCATGATATAAAGCAACATCACAGAAACATCACAGAAGCAACACAGAATGGTGGATAATCTGGAGCCCCGGGTTTCACTTGAGCCGCAAGTGAGACCCGACGTTCCCTGTCATGTGGATAGCCTGTGCAATGAAACCATGACCCCTACGAGCGCGGAAAGTTACCCGCCAAAACCAGAAGCGAGGCAGCCGCCCTCAGCATCGTGAATGGACCACCCAGCACTTCACGGAATCTGGTAACTTGAGCACCCCTCCTGGGTCAACCTATACCTCCTATGAGTGCGGCGAATAGCTCGCCAATTCTAGAGTAAGGTCCCCTCCGTCTGAATGCCTTGAGATGCGGACCATTTACCCTCTAGAACCCGGCTATTCGTGCACTCCACCTCGGGGTAATCCTAGTACAGAAGATAAAATAATATACAAGGGTGATATCGACCTCAGCCCGGTCGTGCCCTAAAAGAATAATATACAAACTGGCAGTGACGGCAGTCCACATGTCGGACGCTCGCCCCGCAATATCAAATGTACAAATGAAATAAAACTGTACTAACATTGTACCATAGCTATCCACCACGACGATCCAACCAACATCACAGCACAACACAGAATATCAATGTGGATGTCACGTTCGCAAACCCGTCTAAAAGATATATAGCAGTTAGACGGGTTTACCGATCAAATGACATTCACGGTCGCAGAAAGAAATGTATGTACTGTTAAACGCCCACTTAAATTATCGATCGACTTCCAAATTGTCCCCAATAGCAATAACAGCACTGCACAGAAAACTGGGCCAAAACAGAATATCACAAAAATCACAATTTCACATCAGGGGGCTACAGGAAAAATTTTGAAGCCCGTCGCCACTAAATGGCTGCGGATCCACCGCCAATGGGGAGTGAGTGCGGCGGTTCCGCGGTGCTTTAAAGGCTTCAGGGGCTCAATTTTTTTCTCTACCCTGAGAATTGCCTGCACGGATTTTTAAGCTACTGCAAATAATTTTTTGAACACTTTTGAAAAACAACAGCAAACTGAAAAATGAAATCGTGATTTCGGTAAAATCCATCGATCGATCTTTTAAGCATGTATAAACAAGCAAGTAAGGGGTTTAAATGGTGGCTCTGATACCATAAAGGGTCCCGGCAGCGCCCCGGCCGCCGAAACGCGGCCAAAATGCGGAACAAAAATTTCTAAAATCGGCGCTACCGCTACCCGAATCCCGGATCGACCTTAAACCCTAAACTAGCAAACTAAACTAAGAGTTAGAATCTTTATACCGAGATGATCCGAGTCCTTCGGTCTTCATTCCAAGCTCCTAGCGATCCTTTGATGATGTTTGGTTGCCGGTCTTCCTCCATCTCCGATGATCCACCCGAGGGAAACGACGCAAGCTCCAATCTCGACAAACGAGGTAACCGATGCTCCAAAGTCGCTAGCTATGGAGAGTGGGGGTGTATGAAAATGTCACTACAATTTTCTCTCAACCATGAGCTCAATGAGAAACTCAAGAAGAAGAATGGAGGTGATGAAGCATTTGCATGAACAAGAATGGTTAAGGGTTTTTGTGAACTTGAGAGAATGAGAGAGTGGGCTAATCTATGTAATAATTTTTCCAATGTATATCAATCCCCCACCACAATCTTGGCAGGCCCCCTTTTCTCATTCCCTCCAAGAAAAAAATATCATTTTCTTTTTCATTAAACAATGCAAACTATACCCAAATACCATACTTTGAACCATGCCCAAAGTCATGTCACCTTTTCCACCTCATAAATAAAAACAAATGAATTTCCATAAATGGAAAATCATATAAATGAGGTGGCATCTTCTAGAAACTATTTCGTATAAATTACGGAATACTTCCCGGTACATGTATCGAAATACATATAGGCGTATTCGTACAAAAATACGAATAGCCAAGAGAGAAAATAAATAGCGAACAATAATACTAGAATACATATATATAAATACATATGTAAATTATCAAATCAAAACCTGATTTAATAAACTGGCTTAATCCTAAGCCGCTAGTATTATCAACCGTCCGATTAAAGTCTGCGCAGCAAGTGCACATATTTAATCGGACACCCGTATGTACCAACATACGACATGTACACCATATTGCCTGAACCGTGAAAATCCTCTGTGTGGGACTCTAAAGACTCGTCAATACGCTGGCAGTTGGTTTAACCACAAGCATATCAGCGGCACTAGCTGTACGTAACGGCTACCCAGGTATTAAGTGAAAGGGAGGCCGACGAGCAAACTCATCCTGAACCCCTACTGAGCCTGTCAGTGACAATATCCATACAGTCTGGTCTGTTCGTCTAAGAGTATCGCATATCGAGTCTAGGGGGTGGATAAAGTCAGACCCCAACAACGCGATATTTAGTGTCGGTATAAAACCCATCACCACCTGGGAAACTATCGATCCTGGATCGGTAGTTCTCATCCACCGTGGCTACGGATTTATGGTGATGGCCATCCATACACAATGCGACATCAACCCCCAATACCGGGAGAGACGAATCCCCGACGATCTGATCACTGCCTCTATGTAGCTCGGGACTGTACCCAACTAAAACCTGTTTGCACGACTCCTTTGAGCCGTGGTAAGGTAGTAATCAAAGCACAGTGGGATCTCACATGAGACAAATGACGATCTCAGATCGACAGACTAACCTATGCACATGTCACCTGGGAACTGCTATCTGACAATAGGTATAATACCAACTAGCAGGTTCCTGGCGAGTCCTTCCAGTGTACTCATAACCCAATGAGCACCTGTATACTATCTTAGGTGAACAAACTAACACCAATTGCTTGTGAGACCTGGCCACCGCCCCTCGTCGGGGTCTCGATCAGTATACACTAGTCTACACTGGAGTATCGATGCCCCTACGACTAGGGACATTTAAGGATGTGCTTACAAAGCCCAGCTCCCACATATGTGATCGCCATCACAATGCTGGCAGTCAAGTAAGAATCCTATGGGCTCTATCAACATGTATATGATGATAAAGACAAACCAGATAGCATACTATGATCTTGAGTAAGACTGTTTTATCGGTATATGTCCTCACTCAATCATCATAATCACAAGTCCGCGACTATGATAATTGCCTTGAGGGCACTATAGCCAACATATATATGCTATACTACGAACTGCGGCGGTGCTATACGCCATCCACCCGACTTCCCTCGTAGATATAATCTACTCACCTTTCTCTTCGCTTTCCGTTGCCGATGTCGCCACGCGCTTGCTTGTCATCTCAAAGTCTTCGTGGGGTACCTACATATCATAATGTATCATGTCGCATTAAAACCCAATTCAAAATCAAAACGACATGCTAAAAGCCTATAGGTTAGAACCTATGGACTACGCTTTCAAAACCACCAAATAACACTCGATTTCGACGTACCCACGTTAAGTGATCGAAATAAAGCACAAATACTAAAATTCAGAATTTAAAATACGCAAAACCATAACTCGAATCAAAGCAGCAACACAAGGAAATTGTCCAGGATTTTTTCTAGGGTGAAAAAAATGTTCCAAAACAACACTAGGGTGATATATAGGGTGTATGTGACCTACTGAAGCAATCTGGACCCTACCCCTCACCAAGTGGCCGAGCCCCATCCCCAGGAATCCGAGCTTGCCGACCCTGCATGCTCCGGTGGGATTCGTATTGCTACAGGGGGCTTCTAGGGTCAATTCTAGTCCTCTGGTATTGTTTGCTTAACTTGTACTTAACCCAGGTCATTCCAGATTTCCCTGCACACTCTAAGTTCTCACAAACCGACATGAAAAGTTCTGTTTTTTTCTCCGTATTTCTCTTTTCAGGTTTGTTAGGTCTGAGTTTCTAGTAATTGGGTGGTTTAAGGTCACCACAAGAGTTCAATTGCACAACCACAACTCAAATTAACCCTAACCCTCTCTAGAATTTCCCAAAATTCATTAAACTTCGCCAAAAAGAAAACAAACTTGGAAAGTACTTGAAATACTACACTAATTGTGAAAGGGTTATCTCATTTGGCACTCATGAATCCCCCTACAACACCAAAACATAAACTTTCTTGGTCCAAAGTGTTGCTAGTGAGCTCATGCACATTTTTAATGAAGTGGGGATTGAGTTTTGAGGTAGTTTTGATGGTGTTTTGTGAGTTTGAAGATGGTAGAGGAGAGGGTGTTGCCTTGGGCTGAAGAAGGAGGGAAAAATGAATGAAAAAGATGGAGGAGAGAATGGCCAAGTCAACTAAACCCTCATCCTCTTCCACTCTCTCGCATGCCCATGCCTAATACTATATTCATTTCCATTTTCCTTTTTCTTTTCTTTTGTTTTTCTTCTCTCCTCAATTGTAAACCCAAAACAAATAACCATTCACCCAAAAATCATGTAGGAAAAAATGTAACAAGTATTAAAATGACATGTTCAAGTCATGTGCACAAAACACGCTTAAAGCCCGATTAGCGATTTTTAATCGCGATTAGCACAAAATTAGTGTATAATAAGTCGTAAAATTTCATAATTTGCATAAATCACATAAAGCACCCTCTTTTTAGTAATTTCCATAATTTTCCAAATTTTCCCAATTTATCGGTATTTAATTATAACACCTTATTAAAATATTCAATATTTTATTATTTAATTACAAAAATTCCCAAAAATAATATTTTATTTTTTTGAAATGTTAAAATCTTCCCCCCTTAAAGAAATTCGGTCCCCGAATTTAAATTTAAACCCCACAATACCAAAACATTTCAGTAAAAAGTCCAAGTCGTCGGGGCTCCGAAATCATCAATACATAAAACGCATCATAGTGCAATGCATGCGCATGAACAATGAGCAGATAACTCAAAAACAAAACTCCGTCAAGCATCCCGCAATCATCAGAGTCTTGGGGAAGACATCAATGTCTAAATCCAATACGAAAACCAATATGATATACATCAACACTATACATATAAACACCTGAAGGAAATGCATGCCAAACCGTGTTAAGTCGCTGTGCGATGCGCATATCGCTGCACAGTGGCGGACGTCTCTAGTAAGAAAATAACTATATATATATATCCTTTGTTTACATGCCCGTACTGCCGTTTTGAAAACAATTTAGAAGGGTTTCCTTATTTTAACCGTTTCGTGTCATATCCGACACGTAGGTAAATACTGAGACTATAGCTCCCTTTTTGAAAATCCCTTCGACAACTTTCAATGCATGCAAAATATATCCAGGTACTGTCCTCTGACTAGTCCTGTTCAGTATGAAAACAAATAGCAAATATCATAAAAATGTATTGCTCCATAAGAAATAAATCCCAAAATGTATATAAGAATACCCTGCACGTCTGGTTCGCACGGAAATCGAAATCAACGAGTGTGCCCTACGTGGGCACAAAATAAAAATCTAAGTGCAACAGGTGTGTACGAAACACCTGTCAAAGGCAACGGGTGTGCCTGACAACAATATCAGGTGCATCTGATATGCACGAATTGTTGGCTATAGTGCCCTCAAGGCAATTATCATAGTCGCGGACTTGAGATTATGATGATTGAGGCTTGACCTATACCGATGAAATAGTCTTACTTAAGATGATAGTATGCTATCTAGTTTGTCTTTATCATCATGTACGTATTGATAGAGCCCATAGGATTCTTTCTTGACTGCCAGCATTATGATGGCGATCATATATATGGGAGCTGGGGTCTGTAAGCATATCCTTAAATGTACCTAGTCGTAGGAGTATCGAGACCGGGCATCGATACTCCAGTGTAGACTAGTGTATACTGATCGAGACCCCGACGAGGGGCGGTGGCCAGGTCTCACAAGCCATTGGTGTTAGTTTGTTCACCTAAGATAGTATACAGGTGTTCATTGGGTTATGAGTACACTGGACGGACTCGCCGGGAACCTGCTAGTTGGTATTATACCTATTGTCAGATAGCAGTTCCCTGGTGACATGTGTACAGGTTAGTCTGTCGACCTTAGATCGTCATTTTTCTCGTGTGAGTTCCCACTGTGCTTTGATTACTACCCTACCATGGCTCAAAGGAGTCGTGTAAACAGGTTTTACTTGGGTACAGTCCCGAGCCACACAGAGGCAGCGATCGGATCGTCGGGGATTCGTCTCTCCCGGTATTGGGGGTTGATGTCGCGATGTGCACGGGTGGCCATCACCAGAAATCCATGTGTAACATTTAAAAAAAATAAAATATTATTTTTTGGGAGTTTTTGTAATTTAATATTATTTTAATAAATATTTTAATATTTCTGTATATTTAAATACCGATAAATGGCGAAAATTTTGGAAAAATTATGGAAAATTCTAAAATAGGGTATTTTATGGAATTATGCCATTTTAAAGTTTTTATGGCTAATTATATGCTAATTTAGTGTTAATCACGATTAAAAATCGCTAATCGGGTTTTTAGCACTTTTGTGCAAAAATGTGCACATATCGTTTTTTCCACTCTTGTTTCATTTTCCTACGTGTTTTAGGTGTATGGTTTGTTAGGGTTTACCATTGTGAGAGAAGAAAAAGAAAAGAAAAGAAAAGGGAAAAAGAAAAGTCAAAGGAGACAAAATGAGTGAGTAGGTGTACTTGGAGAGAGAAAGAGTGTGTTTTTGTGAGAGGGGAGAGGGGGCTGCTGCTGCTGCATCATTTTGAATCCTCCACCATTTTGCTCCTTCTTCCTCAACTCCTCAGCCCTCCTCAATAAAGCCTAGATCTACCTCCAACCATGCCCCAAAACCCTATACCCCCTTCACAAAAATTAGTCCCCATCTCTTCCTCTACAAGATGAACCGAGTAAAGTAGGATTTTGACGACTTTGGGAAGTTAGTGCTGCCTAGAGAGGAACAAGTGAGGTATAAATTTTTCCTTTTAGTTTAGTTTTGGTTCGATATCGTATTTTTGTGTCGTTTTGAGACATGGACAACCTGCTGTGACCCCAAGACTTCTTGGTGAAAATAAACAGTGTGGTAGTGTTATACTCGAGAGCCTAGGTGACCACCCAAAACCCTACCCTATTCCCACCAGTTTCGGCCGGCGACCTAGGAGGAAAATCCGGCGACCTCGGCTAAATAGAGGAGTTAGGGTGTGGGTTCTGTAGGGTAGTTACCTGAAGCTGTTTAGGGGTGTTTGGTCCGACTGGATTTTTATGTAATGACTGCATGTAGAATCTGGGAGCAGTTAGGAGTGTTTATATGACCTTGGTGACATGATCCCTGACCTGAACCATAGATACGAACCAGATGCACAAACTCGGGAATTGACTCATATCAGTTTTGTGACTTTTAAAGTGCCTACTGAGAATCTGGGATGACCTGGAGAAGATATAAGACGACTAAACAATACCAGAGACCCATTTTTAGCCCTAGGAACCCCCTGTAGCAAGACGAACCCCACTGGAACCCTCAGGGCCAGCGAGACCGGAATTTTATGGATAGGGGTCGGCCACCTGGTGAGGTTGGGAGCCTAGGTTGGTTTAGTAGATCACCTATACTATATGCATTACCCTAGACTTGTTTGTTTGGCTATATTTGACCTGAGTCAAAATCTGGAAACACTTGTGTGGGATTTTGAGTGGTGTTAGTGCAATTGGACCTTAGAGATGACCTTAAATTCTCCTATGAGGTTAGAAACCCAGATCTTTTTGAAACAAACCAAGTTTACTGAAAACAGAAACTGTTAATGTCTGTTTTGTGAGGGTTTGGACCGTGCAGGGAAATCTGGAGTGAACCGAGACCAAAACTAGATAAATAAACAACTCCAGGGACGAATATGAGACCATGTGAGACTACCCTGACCAGACGACACCCCATATCCCCAGGAAAACTGAGGAGGCCGGTTTTGGCAAGGGAGTGGCCTGCCATTTAGTGGTGGGATGTGTCCAGATTGCTTCAGAAGGTCATATGTACCCTATATATCCCCCTAGTGTTGTTTTAGAACTTTGTTTTCAATGTTGCTGCCTTATGTTTTTCCGTATTTGAAACGATGAGTTTTGATATCAGGATTCGTTTTTGGTTGTCGCATGTTTCTACATCGACAACAAGGGTTGTCTGATTGATTTTCATACGCATAAGCTATAGGTTCTAACCTACGAGCAATGCGCGTATCGTTTTGGTTTCTATACTTGATGTTAATAGCAATTGCGATGGTTTATTATATGTAGGTACCCTCATGAAGACTTAGAGGAGGCAAGCAAGCGAGTGGCGGCATCGGCATCGACAAGCAAAGGTGAGTAGATTTATATCTGCGGGGAGAAGTCGGGTGGATGGCGTATAGCACCCCCGCAGTTCGTGGTGATGTATACGAATACGTATACACATATATATTGATTATATTTGGTTGGAGATTATTGATGATAAAGATAGATTCTAGGTGTGATTGGATTAGTTTAGTGTTGCGAAACCCTAGAGTAGTGGTTGCACCACACATACACCCGCCCATATTTGCATACAATCTTCCTTCATATGTGCGTGTATGGTATTATATTCTATGTGTTCACATAGGTATGGGACTATGTGTTCACATACTGGATTTGAGGATAGTATTTGGGATTTGAGGTGAGTCGATGAGATGTGATTTGAGACCATGAGATCGGTGATATGGCAGGATTCGTACTTGAGATACGTCCTGATATTATAGCGGATCTTTGGATGACGATGCCATGTTGTCACGACCCGAAAGTACGGAACATGACCGGCACTTAAACTACGAAACGTCTCGAGGCGTTCGTAATCTAAGTAAGCCGAAAACCCAGAAATCCAAACCAAGAAAAGTAGTAGAGTGAAGGAAAACCAATTTAAATCAAGTAGTTTTAATAGCATAAGCCGAATTATGCGGGTTTCTAAAAACATCAAAAATTTACTGAAAATTTCGGCAGAGTCTCCTTTGTAAATACTGGCTCCCAAACGGGATACAACATGAATAGTATACGAAATCAATAAAAAGGCATCCCCAAGCGGGAACTAGCTCTTCGTCAATCGACGGCCACAACCACACAAGCAATATAATATACAACGCCAACGGCGAGGATCAAAATTCAAAAGGAAACTCAAAACCACAAGAAAACCACAGAAATAAAACGCACGACTCTAAGGTCGAAGGAATAACATCACTGGTCTCTATCTCAAAATAAATACATGTTTGGTTGATGGAATTTCTAGATACAACAGAATAATGATATACAAGATAAATAATGGGGGTACGATACAAGTAAACCCACCTACTAGCAAATCACCCGAAGGAAACTATGCCCGCAAAGCCGTAATGAAACCTATACGGCAACCTGCAAGAAACTGGGGCACAACGGGGGTGAGTTGCCAACTCGTGAATAGAAAAACATCTACGCACAGAAATCGCATAAATAACGCAACCTAGGTCAATGATCATAATATATCCTCAAATATAAGAATAACATGCAACCTATAACAAGGCTAGGGTAGATATCTAACCCGAGTATAATTTCATGTGCCCGTGTCAGTGCCTCAGGTAGCAATATATCATATGAATGAGGTATGAATGCATGAAAACAGAATACATGTAAATGAAGAACTGTTTTCATAATTTAGTGAGATTTCCTTTGTATTTTTGAAATGAGGTATCATAATGAAATCAGCATAAAACAGTGCCTAGCATCGGCACAAAACGTAATCCTAATATCTCGATATCTCTGTATCACAGTCTCTGTACCTCAATATCTCGAAATCTCAATATCACAGTCTCAATATCTAGAGTGCCGTCAGTCCAGACCGGCCCCTACCATCCATCTCAAGACCACGACGGTATCCTCCGGATATCCGACGCGTCGGGTAAAATCACCGGTAGGTAGTGCTCCCCTGCCAGGCTCACATCGTCATCATCACGCGCTTCTTGCCCCGGGGTACCTTACCGGGTCCTCCATGTACCCGAAACGGTTCATCCGCCTCCTCGAATCGGGTCTCGAAATCCATCAGCAAACTCATGGTGGACGACTCATACAGCATGAGAAAAACCGCACTTTTTATTTAAAAGAGCGAAATCAGTTTATATAAGTTTTTCGGTTTTCCCCCCAAATCCAGAAAATTTCATAGAAATCCAAATCCAAATAATCAATAGCATGTAAAACCATGAATATAGGCATAACAATGAATAATAGTATGCATGAAGTGACAAGTAATAACTACAATGTTAAGCTGGCATATAAGGCAGGCACACTAATATCATGTCAAATTACTAACTAACAAGCTAAGTCAAGCAATAATATTTTCTAAGGTGTACGTGACATGGCAATTACCGATGAAGATGTGTGTGAGCCGGCAAGTAAGTGTACGTGGTACATACGCATCATCGGTAATGGTGCTGGTGTCCAAACAGCATGATATCAATAATGGAGTATGAAACATAATATAAGCATGCGATACGAAGCGAACCACAATAAAGAGCGGGAGCTGAACACTAGACGCAACTATAATTGATCTGCATTAACCTAATATAAGTCCTACAAATGGTGCCTTTTGAAATAATACGAATCATGGGGTTTTGAAAATAGGGGCTACGGTGTTTTTACGAAAAGATACGTCTTTTGAAATATCCGTAGGATCCCTTGGGCTGTCTTTTAAAATACCCACGATTCGTTAGTTTTGAAATAGGTAAGAATCGAATCTAATCTAACAACTAAACTAAACTAAAGGGCTAAGCTGACCAGCTGGGCTACAGGTAAGGAAACCGCCTAACATCTGAGTCGATACATATACATACCTGTATATATATTAGTCGGTGATCCCGCCTCAATAATATCATATCCGATACCATATCTATAATCAGACATCCCAAGTCAAGAGTGCGGATCAATCATCAAAATATAGCTCGTACGTAAATCCGTCGTACGGCATCCCCAAATCTGGGTACGGGTTAATATCATATTCATCACACTATTCATCTAGTATCCTCTTTATCCAAGATCATAGTCCAGGGTACTGACCTATGTCTAGTACAATACTAATATCATCAATATAGTCATGATATGACTACTGATCGACAGTCTCGTACAAACCGATATCACAACCACAAAACAAATCTCATCGACTCAGCTCAATCCCTAGTATCGTCCTCATATCCATATGTGAACACATAGTCCTATACCCATGTGAACACATAACTATAAAGAATCCCATGAGCACATATAAATAGGAATGTATGCAGGTATGTATGTATGTGTGTATGTATGTGTGTATGTGTAATGCAACACTACCCTAGGGTTCGCAACACTAAAGTAATCCAACACACCAATATCCATCCTAACATCGTTATTAATCCCAAATAACATATAATAATTGTTGGTGTGCATACGCTGTTGCGCCACGGGTGCGCCCCGGCCGTCTTACTCGAGGCCAAATTGCGGAATCAAAATTTTTCCTTACTCGGAAACCGGCGCTACCGCGGACAAAGAAAACCCGGATCGTTTACCATTAACCTAATGCTAGCTAACTAGAGAGGGGGTGAGAAGTATACCGAGTGATCCGAGTCCTCCGGTCTTCTCGTCATCGTCCCGATCTCCCGCGGAAAGTGTTGCCTCCACATCGTCGCCTCCTCACCGGAAAGGGCACCACATCGCCTTCTTCTTTTACGGGCTCCCGCCTCAATACCGAGGCAACTCGTGCATGAAGCCGGCAACTCGACATGCTCAAGATGTGCTGTAGAATGTGTAGTAGATTGTCTCACTTGGGTTTGTTGCCATTTGTGGATGATGGAGGAAATGAGATTAGAAAAATGGTGCTTGCATTTTTCTAGCATGAATGAGATCAAGAAATGAAACTCAAGCTCTCTTCTTCTTCTTCTTCTCCCTTTCTTTTTTTTTTTCTCTCTTGAAAAAAACTTATCATCTTGTAAGCATAAGAATGGTGGAGGTAGAGAAGAAAAGAATATCAAAACCATCACCTTAGAAGGAAGGTGAGTGTAGGAAAAGGTGGAGGGTAACCACAAGCAAAACATCATCATAACCAAATCACATCAACTCTAATCCACTTCTAATCACCAAAAAGCATGAAAAGAATGGTATCTAAAAAGGTTATCATAATAAATCATTTGCAAGAAAAACCTCCACAAAGTGTTATTTGCAAAACTGCAAATAACCCCCTCCATCAGAAAAGTCCGGCCGGGAAAGAACAAAGGAAAACCGGCCGGAACGGAATGCAAACTGGCAACTCCAGAAAACTGGTCCCGTAATAAATTACAGGAAAACCCCTATACTGTGCATACACACCCGCATCTGTATTCCGACCGGATACAAATGCAATGAGACAAAATCTACACTGTACTAGACTAGGACCGGCTTAAACCAAAGCCGGCTAGTAAAATCCGTTCGATCCTGATCCGTGCAATACCGCACGTATCAGATCAAACCCTGCCATATAACAATACGGCCACTAGTACAAAAATGTCCGATCCTGATCCGTGCAATACCGCACGTATCTGATCGGACCCTGCCATATCTCCATACGGCCTCTACAGCGTTTCTCCCGAAAGCTGAGTAACTGAAAATGTGGTGGACTCTAAAGACTCGTCAATACTATGGCTGTGGATTTAACCACTGGCACGTCAGAGGTATAAGCCAATACGTGACGGGCCACCAGCTATTGACCAAAAGGGACGTCGATGAGGAAGCTCACCCCGACACCCAACTGAGCCTGTCAGTGACAATATCCGTACAGTCCGGTCCGTTCGTCTATGAGTATCGCATGGCGGGCCTAGGGGGTTGGTAAAAGTCAGACCCCCAAAGGCGGTACAAGTCGTGTCGGAGCGTAGCCCAGAACGCCCTGAGATACTACTGGAATACCTACCAGTAAATCTCCTGCCTCGGCCGAGGGCTTTGCGTAATGGCTCTCCTAGACACAGCGCGACCTCACCCCCAATACCGGGAGAGACGAACCCCTGCAGATCCGCTCACTGCCTCCATGTGGCTCGGGACTGTACCCAACTAAAACCTGTTTGCACGACTCCTTTGAGCCGTGGTAGGGTAGTAATCAAAGCACAGTGGGAACTCACACGAGACAAATGACGATCTCAGGTCGATGAACTAACCTGTACACATGTCACCTGGGAACTGCTATCTGACGTCTGGTATAAGACCAACTAGCAGGTTCCCGGCGAGTCCTGTCCGGTGTACTCATAACCCAATGAGCACCTGTATACATCTTAGGTGAACCAACTGACACCAGTGGCTTGTGAGACCGGCCACCGCCCCTCGTCGGGGTCTCGACTGTATACACTAGTCTACTAATGGAGTATCGATGCCCAGTCTCGAAACTCCCACGACTAGGGACCTTTTAAGGATGTGCTTATAGACCCCAGCTCCCACGTATATGATCGCCATCATACTGCTGGTCGTCAAGCAAGAATCCTAGGGGCTCTATCAACGTGTAATAGCGAGATGTCAGGTCACCTAAAGCAGTACACGATGATAAAGATAAACCAGATAGCATACTATCATCTCGAGTAAGACTGTCCTCCTGGGATAGGTCCTCCCTCAATCATTGCAATCACGTGCCTGTGATCCAATAATTGACTCTGAGGGCACTATCTCCAACAATCTCCCACTTGCACTCAAGGCTAATTATTGCGATGTCGCATACTCACAGCCCGTGTGATACCGAACACCCAACTCCTCTACTAGTCAGTCTCACAAAACTCGTTTGCGAAACTATTGCGTTCGAGGAATAGCCTCAGTGAGTGGATCCGCTGTGATGTTTCTTTCTATGTCTCTCTATATCTCAAGTTCGCGGAGAAAGCCATCTCCCGAAATGAGCAATACCTGTCTTAGAATGTCTGGATGTCTGATGGGACCTAGCTCATAAATGAACTCCAAATCCAAACTTCTTAGACTGTATCATCAACTGAACTTAATCAGTATCCTGCGCCATGCCGCCCTCAGTATTGCCTTGGACCACCTGTCCAAAATACTGCCCCTCGTCAGAGGGAGAACTATAACTCTGACAACCTCCTTGTCGTCCATGTCACCTTGGAAGCCTGGAGTGATAACCGTCTCCTAAAGGAGGCAGCCGTTATCATATCCCTAGAACATTCACTTATGTTCTAAAACTGCTTCCGACTGTTTTTCCAGGATTGGATTAATATCAACTTATTGCACCTACTGCAAGAACAACATCTGGTGTGGTACTTGACATCTCATGATTGACTCAATTGCCTAAGCAAGTGATCTGTCAATCATGCGTATCCCTCTCCCCTTTAGTCTGTAAGACACCTTTAGAGAGGGTGACTCCATTACCTGCAGGTACACTACCATGCCAGGAGTCGTCCATTCTAAATACTCTTAGAATGCTGTCAAAGTACCCTGATTGGGAAACCACCCAAATTTAGATCTAAAACCATAGATCTAGTAACCAGTATGTCTGATAAAATATCCAAGTCCCATGTGGAGAAAACACTGTGTGACGACCAAAGTATAACCGATCGTAGTATAGGAATATCACTTCCTACTACCTTCTCAACAGATCCATCCCCTATTCTGATGACGTCAAACCCATGACTGTCACATCAGAAACAGATGATCTAACTCTGCTATATCTGCTTTAGTCTATAAATAGATATAAGCATGAAGTCCACCAATGCTTCCGCTGCTCCCACTGACTACGACAACCCTCTGCCAGAGTCATATAGACGTGCACTTCTAAAGCTAGTTTAGAACGACGCTATACTCATCCTCCTGCCGGGTCTCGCAGCCTGGAACAACAACAATGGCAAGTGTGGGTAAACAAGAACTTCCCTGTCACCGTCCTTGAGGCTACCGGAGTACCTCTCGGGTGCCTGAAGTTACCCACCTTATCTGCGGAGTGGCCAATGGAATATCAAATCAGATTGAATCTTTAGGTTCCTTATCAACTCTTCAGTAATCGTTTGCGGTTCTGGAATCACTTCCAGTTCTACCATACTCCCACTGCTGTTTTTGAAAAAATCCATTTTTAATAAAACTGTGGCGAGTCTAGAACAATATTTCTATTGATCTGCCAGATGGTAGAAAGTCAACCCTCGTCATAGCCTGGGTCAACCCACAAACAGCCATTACAGAAACGTGCCTTGAGTTATCCGGAGTCTGGTTTTAAGCATAAGCCGGACAACTCCCCGTACCTTAACATCGTTAAGATATGAACTGTTCTATATCCAATATAGAAACAGAGGCACTGATTCAATTGAACCAGATTCAAATCATGCAGCTGTCTCCAGTGCATGTCAACTAAATGGAAGGAGGTCGATCAGCGTTACTCAACTTAGGAATGCTTCCAATTATGAGTAACCTGAAAAAGAAGCAATCTGTCTTCATCATTACTATCAACTGAATATCATACACAAGTATCTACATCTTCAATCTCTTTGAAGAATCCCGATACTTGCTACACCTGGTACTCTACTCTATTCAAATACCTATAACTCCTCAAAACTTAGACCCTGTGTTTCCACGAAACAGCTGTCTAAAATCTAGAGAAGCCATAAGTAAACCGAATATAGTACGAGCACCAACCCCTCTGTCCTAATGGACACTGGACAACATACAATACTCTGTATAAGTCCGCTGAGTCTAACAACTCTTTCACTGTGCGTCGTAGGTTGAAAACTGTACTTATGGTTAAGAAGAATTACACCGCTGTTCAATGCTCCTTACCTAACCATCCACTGATATAGGTAAATGTCATCGACATAATATCAAAAGGTATATCTCACTCTATGAAAATAGACGTACAGATATATCGATTTGAAATTGGTGCACAACAGCGGATATTCAAAACCAAATATTTGCCGACCGGCAAACAACCCAGGTGACTTCCTCAAATATCACCGATTACAACGAATCCCGATATAATGAGGATGATCACCCAATTCCCAATAACTTACTCCCACTCATCATCTGTAAAACCATACAGATGTGAGAATCATACCTGGTAAATACATACCCTGGAGTAAGTGTATAATCGGGAAATCAGTTTTCTATTAACAGTACACAGTGAAACTGAAACATTGAAATGTTTCGTCGGGGTATCCTGGTATTCCTAGTAATGCCTCTTCCATTATCCAGATTCACAACTGTAACCGTATATCTCTTTGCCATCTGTCCAAATCCATTTATATGTCTTTAGTCATTACCGTCCGCACACCCCTTTAGGCCAATTGGTTTTCTTCCTTCCCTACCGTTCGACACCAGCCTATGGTTTGGAAGAAGACTATCCAATAAGCATAAAGGGTGTACTGTCCTAATCCTACGAGCACTCGCAATGCGAGAGAAGGTGAAGATAAAAGACACCTGAATGTACTTTATTCCTATTTCTCCTGAACCAGAATCCATCCCCGAACTGGAACAAGTTCCTTTCGAGTTCGTATATAACTATACGATGGAATATCCAATAAACTGTGGATCTTCGTAGTGATACGGAGTGTCCTGGAGAAATACAAAGGTGATTTAGGATTGGCGAAGAAATACTTGGTTTGGTCGTGAATATCAGTCGCAATTTACTTTGCCCTCCTACTAATCCCTTTCTTTGTCTGAACTTAATACCTTCTGTACACCGTCTAGGTTAACTGGTTTTCTTCATTCCCTACCGGTCGGCACCAGCCTATGGTTTGGAAGAAGACTATCCAATTTACGTAATAGGTGTACTACTCCTAAACCAAGGAGTACTCGCAACCCGAGAGAAGGTGAAAAGAAAAGACAACTGAATAGTCCTATCCGTTTTCTCCAGAACCAGAAACCATCCTCGAAGTCCTTCGAGTTCGTATATAACCATACGATGGTTTTGTCCAATGGAAGTGGACGTTCGTAGTAATACGGGGTGTCCTGGAGAAAAGGGTAAAAGTAGGAGTGGCAATGAGGTCTGCAACTCTGACAATCCAAAAGCCAGTGTTAAGAAGGTTCGGTCAACTTGGTCACTGAGTCATAGTCCAGGGTCGGGTCAATGGTCGCTGCCAGAGAGAGAGAAAAGAAACACTCAGCGTGCACTCTAACCTAGATCAGAATGGTTATCACTTTGTCTAATCTGGAAACCTCCCACTGTACCTCAAATTCTCCTCCAAACCTTAAAGAAGAATTAGTCGGGATCACCCGAGGAGTAAACCAACTCATCAGTGGGAATCGGGATCCAACTATCATCGCATGATAACGTGACGGAATCCACTCACGTCACCACACTCCAGAAGGTATGCGCATACCTGGCAAGTTTCAGTTCTTTTGAAACTCCCGATGTGATTTTTACCCCAAGCGGTTTATGACCTTGACTAGGTCAACAAACCATAAACCGCCAGTCAAGTTCAACCCGTCATTGTTCTGGATCGCATTAAACCCACCCGTACGTGCCCTTGACTAGGTCAACAAGGCCGCACGACTGTCCTAACCAATCCCACTTATGCAACAAACAAGTACCACTTAGCTACCGAACACTACGTCTTGACTAGGTCAACAAACGCAGCACGAATACCAAATAATACCTGTAGGAAATGACGGAGGGCTACGAATGGTTTTTGGCGAAAAACCTTTAACGTAATGAACTTGATATCGTTGAAGGAACTGCATAGCCTTTTATAAAATATAGTGACGAAAACCTTTACTAAAGAGGTCACTCCCGGTGAAGGGATCTCGGCTCTTTCCCCGTAGAATGAGGTGCAGGATATTCCAACTGAATACCACGATGCAAAGCAAAAGTAATCGGCTATAGTGAAGTTAATGCCCTGACGCAAACTTCTGTCCAAGGGGTCACTCCCGGTGAAGGGATCTCGGCCCTTGCCTCGTCGACTGAGGAGCAGGATATTCCAAATGAATACCACGATGCAAAACAAAAGTGAACGTCCTTGCAATAACAGCTTTTTTTTTTTGAAAAATTGTTCCAACAACATCAGAATAGTTTTGTTTATCTTGCATTGATCCGAATCAACGCAGTCCCATCAATTAATCACACCACAAAGAACGAAAATATACTGACGTACGTATATGACATCCGCATTCGCCACTGGGTCCCGTCATCACCCGTTAGGTTAGCTAACTAACGGCAGAGCGGGGACTGGACTAGCGCGGATGAAAAACATATACAACATCTACTAATATATATACCAATATATAGTATTTCGCTCAAGGCATGAATAAAATGCAACATCACAGAAATGTACAGCATCACAGAACAATACAGATATCTGGAAGCCCCGGGTTTCACAGAGCCGCTGCTGAAACCCGACGTTCCCCTGGTCGTGTGGATAGCCTGTGCAATGAAATCCTAGACCCCTACGGGCGCGGCAAGTCACCCGCCAAGACCTGAAGCGAGGCAGCCCCCTTCAGTACCGTGAATGGACCACCCAGCACTTCACGGAATCCGGCAACTTGGGCACCCCTCCTGGGTCAACCTGTACCCCCTACGAGTGAGGCGAATAGCCCGCCAATCCTGGACTGAAGCCCCCTCCGTCTCAATGCCCTGAGATGCGGGCCCGTTGCCCTCCAGAACCCGGCTATCCGTGCACCCCACCGCGGGGCAACCCTAGTACAGAAAGTAAAATATACATACACCGGGTACATCGACCGCAACCAGGTCGTGCCCCAAAAGAATAATACAAACAGGCAGTGACGGCAGTCCACATGTCGGACGCTCGCCCCGCAATATCAAATGTACATAATACAACAAAACTGTACTAGCATTGCATCCAGGCTATCCCTCACGACCGATCCGCAACATCACAGCATAAACATAGAACATCAACGTGAAAATCACGTTCGCAAATCCGTCTAACCGGGCTATAGCAGTCAGACCGGATTTACCGATCGAGTGACATTCACGGTCGCAGATATAATGTAAATACTGTGAAATAATGTGTTTAAAATTTTCCGATCAATCAAACAATTAACAAGTGGGCCCCCAATTAAAACTGTAGCAGTCACAGAAATTCTGGGCCCAAACTTAACATTCCAGAAACCACATTTTCAACACAGAAACATACTACAAAAATTTGGGTGACTGAACAGTCTAACCCGCGGCGGAAGAGCGGCCAAAGCATGGCTTTGGCCGCGCTTCCGCGGCGATTCTTACTGTTCACGATTCCAAATTTTTGCAGATCTCTTATAATGTCCTATACATCATTATGAAACAACCTGAAAAATTTTTAGAGCCCGGAAAAAATCGACAGAAAACTGATGTACATGAAATACGTGTTTTCGGGATTTTGTTCGATCGGAAACGTAAAACACATTACACAAAAGCTAGGTAAGGTTAATGGCGTGGCTCTGATACCATGTTGCGCCACGGGAGCGCCCCGGCCGTCTTACTCGAGGCCAAATTGCGGAATCAAAATTTTTCCTTACTCGGAAACCGGCGCTACCGCGGACAAAGAAAACCCGGATCGTTTACCATTAACCTAATGCTAGCTAACTAGAGAGGGGGTGAGAAGTATACCGAGTGATCCGAGTCCTCCGGTCTTCTCGTCATCGTCCCGATCTCCCGCGGAAAGTGTTGCCTCCACATCGTCGCCTCCTCACCGGAAAGGGCACCACATCGCCTTCTTCTTTTACGGGCTCCCGCCTCAATACCGAGGCAACTCGCGCATGAAGCCGGCAACTCGACATGCTCAAGATGTGCTGTAGAATGTGTAGTAGATTGTCTCACTTGGGTTTGTTGCCATTTGTGGATGATGGAGGAAATGAGATTAGAAAAATGGTGCTTGCATTTTTCTAGCATGAATGAGATCAAGAAATGAAACTCAAGCTCTCTTCTTCTTCTTCTTCTCTCTTTCTTTTTTTTTTCTCTCTTGAAAAAAACTTATCATCTTGTAAGCATAAGAATGGTGGAGGTAGAGAAGAAAAGAATATCAAAACCATCACCTTAGAAGGAAGGTGAGTGTAGGAAAAGGTGGAGGGTAACCACAAGCAAAACATCATCATAACCAAATCACATCAACTCTAATCCACTTCTAATCACCAAAAAGCATGAAAAGAATGGTATCTAAAAAGGTTATCATAATAAATCATTTGCAAGAAAAACCTCCACAAAGTGTTATTTGCAAAACTGCAAATAACCCCCTCCATCAGAAAAGTCCGGCCGGGAAAGAACAAAGGAAAACCGGCCGGAACGGAATGCAAACTGGCAACTCCAGAAAACTGGTCCCGTAATAAATTACAGGAAAACCCCTATACTGTGCATACACACCCTCATCTGTATTCCGACCGGATACAAATGCAATGAGACAAAATCTACACTGTACTAGACTAGGACCGGCTTAAACCAAAGCCGGCTAGTAAAATCCGTTCGATCCTGATCCGTGCAATACCGCACGTATCAGATCAAACCCTGCCATATAACAATACGGCCACTAGTACAAAAATGTCCGATCCTGATCCGTGCAATACCGCACGTATCTGATCGGACCCTGCCATATCTCCATACGGCCTCTACAGCGTTTCGCCCGAAAGCTGAGTAACTGAAAATGTGGTGGACTCTAAAGACTCGTCAATACTATGGCTGTGGATTTAACCACTGGCACGTCAGAGGTATAAGCCAATACGTGACGGGCCACCAGCTATTGACCAAAAGGGACGTCGATGAGGAAGCTCACCCCGACACCCAACTGAGCCTGTCAGTGACAATATCCGTACAGTCCGGTCCGTTCGTCTATGAGTATTGCATGGCGGGCCTAGGGGGTTGGTAAAAGTCAGACCCCCAAAGGCGGTACAAGTCGTGTCGGAGCGTAGCCCAGAACGCCCTGAGATACTACTGGAATACCTACCAGTAAATCTCCTGCCTCGGCCGAGGGCTTTGCGTAATGGCTCTCCTAGACACAGCGCGACCTCACCCCCAATACCGGGAGAGACGAACCCCTGCAGATCCGCTCACTGCCTCCATGTGGCTCGGGACTGTACCCAACTAAAACCTGTTTGCACGACTCCTTTGAGCCGTGGTAGGGTAGTAATCAAAGCACAGTGGAAACTCACACGAGACAAATGACGATCTCAGGTCGATGAACTAACCTGTACACATGTCACCTGGGAACTGCTATCTGACGTCTGGTATAAGACCAACTAGCAGGTTCCCGGCGAGTCCTGTCCGGTGTACTCATAACCCAATGAGCACCTGTATACATCTTAGGTGAACCAACTGACACCAGTGGCTTGTGAGACCGGCCACCGCCCCTCGTCGGGGTCTCGACTGTATACACTAGTCTACTAATGGAGTATCGATGCCCAGTCTCGAAACTCCCACGACTAGGGACCTTTTAAGGATGTGCTTATAGACCCCAGCTCCCACGTATATGATCGCCATCATACTGCTGGTCGTCAAGCAAGAATCCTAGGGGCTCTATCAACGTGTAATAGCGAGATGTCAGGTCACCTAAAGCAGTACACGATGATAAAGATAAACCAGATAGCATACTATCATCTCGAGTAAGACTGTCCTCCTGGGATAGGTCCTCCCTCAATCATTGCAATCACGTGCCTGTGATCCAATAATTGACTCTGAGGGCACTATCTCCAACATACGCATCCGTATACACCACCACGGACTGCGGGGGTGCTATACGCCATCCACCCGACTTCTCCCCGTAGATATAAATCTACTCACCTGGTCCTCGCTCGCCGGTGCCGACGTTGCCACGCGCTTGCTTGTCGTCTCGAAGTCCACATGGGGGTACCTACATATTACAACACATCGTATCGCATTAAAATCCGACTCATGACCAAAACGACACACGAATCCCACATAAGTCAAAACCTATGGTTGCTTTCACAAATGAACCCAAAAACCCTCGACGTCGGCATACAAACGCCAAACAATCGAGAAAACTCCCAACACACTCATTTGTATAATTACAAGCACTAATTATAATATAAAATAGCTTACAGTTCCCAAAAACCCCAATTTCACTTAAAAAGTCATTTTTCCGAAAATATATCAAGCACAAATTACCGTTTTTGTACAAAACATGATGTTTTAATAATTCTAGTGACCAAGATGATAACTTAATATCTTAATTATGCCATAGAAACCACTACGTAAATTTTAAACCCACAATTTAATTCAATTTCAAAAACCTAGTTTGCAATTTTAACCAATTTCAACCATTTTATAGCAAAAATGCACATACAACAATCTAACTTGGATTTGCATGATTTAAAGCATTAAACTACATTTTAAAATGTTAATGAAGTCATAAAACCCTAATTACATTTTTAATTTCACACATGCAATTAAATTCCAAAACCTAGTTTGCAAAACAAAAAAACTTATTTTGGACATTTTAAATGTTACAATTTGGAAAATAGCAACTAGATTAATTTTGCATAGTATTAACATGTTAAATACATCACACAACTATAATCTCATTTCCCAAAACCCTATCTTCATTTTCACAAACCCTAATCTCATGAATTTGGACTTGCAAATTTCAAACCTAAAATTAAACCCTTTACTAACTTAATTTGAAGTAATAACAAATAATGTAACAAAAGATCAAGATTTTATACCTCACAAACTATGGATCAAACCTTACAATCTAGCCTCTCAAATGCAAATTTTTCTCCAAGAATCATGTTAGAATGGGCTAAGGAAAAATGGGTAGAGATTGGATTTGGGTTTAGCTTTGAATTTGTGAGAGAAATGGTTGATTTTTGTTGGGTTTTTATGAGGAAATGAGAGGAGAAATTTGGGGGGGCTTTTCAAGAGAGGCTCGGCCAGAAATTGGTGAGGGAGTGAAAGAGAGGTGTGGGTTTCAAGTCAACACAAGACCAAGTCAACAATTACCCATACTTCATTAATAAAACATTACCCCTTTTCTTTTTTTCTTTTTCTTTTGCTTTTCTCTTCAAATTCAAGTGGGGAAAAGGGTGGGGGCTGCTGAATTCAGCCAAGGGGAGAAGTAAATGGGGGTGTGTGAGTGTGGGTATGGGTGTGGGGTGATGAAAAATGATAAATATAACAACCCAAACATCCATTTACACTAAAAAAAAGCATTTTTTCTTTAATAATTTCTAAACCGATTTGGCAACCGATTTCGTTTCAAAAACCACATGATAAAATTATATTTAATGTTTTATGATGCACAAAATTTGTTTCAAATCATTCCAATTTGTAATTTTCCTTAATTAAATTTATTAGTGACGGCTTAATATAATATTAAAATAATATTATTTTCAGAAAATTTGAAATTTCACCAGTGGCTCAATAAATACCAAATACTAGCAATTACATAACTAGAATATGTATATTTAATTTTTAAAATAAGATATTTGTATTTTGACTTTTTACAGAAAACCCCCTTATTTTACCGATTTTCCGAAATTTCACCGAAACGATTTTCAAAACGCTACAATCTTCCCCCCTTAAAGAAATTCGGTCCCCGAATTTAAATTCAAACTCCCCCCAAATACAAAAACATCTAAGAAAAATCATCAAGTCGTCGTGGCTCCGAAACCATAAGTACATAATACGCATCATAGCGCAATGCATGCGCATGAGCAACGAGCATATAACTCAAAATCAAAACTCCGTCCAGCCTCCCGCCATCATTGGAGTCATGGTAAAGACACAAATGTCAAATCCAATACAAAACCAATATGCTATAATTCGGAACTACATACGTAAATATCAAATCTATATATGTAAATATCTGAAGGAAATGAATGCCAAATATATTCAGGTACTGTCCTCTGACTAGTCCTGCCCAGTACGAAAACACATAGTAAATATCATAAAAATGTACTGCTCTATAGGAAAAATCAATCCCAAAATACGCGTATGAGTACTACGTGCGTCTGGTGCGCACGGAAATCAAAATCTAAATATGTGCCATACATATGCACAGAAACAACATCCAAGTGTATCGGGTGTGCATGAAACATCTGTCGTAGGCAACATGTGTGCCTGACAGCAAAATCAGGTGCATCTGACATGCACGAAAAATCTCGATTTAGTGCACCTGGTGTGCACCAAAATCACATCTCAAAACATACGCCCAACATGTGCGAAAATCCATGGCAGGTGCATCCATCATGCACGAAATCATGAAATCCAATATCAAGCGCCGAACATGCGCAAAATCAAATCGGGTGCACAAGGTGCACAAAACAAATATCGAGTATCACAATCGAAATCGAAGTCCAGTGCATCTAAGTGCACAAAAGGCGTATCACTGCACTGCAAGCATATATAAACTATACAGAGTGCAGGAACCAAATCGTGTGCGTGCATACGCATAAAATCAACTCAAATGTCTAAAACCGTAAAATCACAAATATGTGAAACCCAAGAACGAAAACAATATCAAGTGCAACACTGTGCAAAGATCGTAAATCCTCAATCATCAAAATCAAATCATTCGAATAAATCACCCAAAACATCGAAATCAATAATGGCGGCATAGTACCGCTCAAGCGCATCCTCTAAGAATCTCGGGCCAACTGTCGCGGTCACTAGTGGGATGTCTCGTCGATGATCATGAACTCTGGCCTGCTGGTGTGCGTAACAATGACCACTCCTGGGTCAAGGTCTTCACTGGGAATTACCAATCTCTCGGTCCATCGGCTCATCAGCCTTGTCAGGTGTGCTAACGGGGATGATCCCGTGCTAGCATGTCTCTTGTCATCTCCCGGTCAATCATCGCGACCACTCGTAAGACAGCATATCACTGGCGTCGGCCTCTGGCTCTCTGAATGTACGTGACACATCTGATCCTGGGTGCAAGTATCATTGCAGCAGTGTCCTGGAAGGAATCCTGCTCATGGTCTCGTCCATGTCTCGTCCCTGCCAACTGTCCGGAAGTCATCGTCCTTTCCTATATCTGCATCTTGCTCCGGAACGGCTGCATACCCATCGCGACTCCTTCTGGAAGGTATATCCAGTACTCTGCCTCGGCATGCGTATCGCATCTTTGATGTCGGCGGAGTGGAACGTCGTCTTATCCAGATCTTGTACGGACCACTTTACTCCACTTTCTCTAATGTCGACTGCTTCGGACTTGTCTCATCGTGGCTACATGGACTGAGCTCCAATGGCTATCCTCGTATCGGGAGTCTCCCAAGAAATGTATCTCACCAACTAGCATCCGAATTAAGTCGAGCCATCCGATTGAGTCGTCAAAACCTCATAATCCCCCAAGAGCTCAACCTCTTGGGCACAGTTTAATAGTATCGAGTACATACCACAGCATCGGTGGTCCAGCCGTAGAAGGGCAAACCCAAACCTCACTAATGGCGCCGTAGAACTGCCGCAAACCCGAAGGTTTAAAGGCTTTCACACGGTCATTAAGTCGAGTTAGGGTTTCATTCTTCTAGAGGGACCATAGAATTGCCTGCATGTCTTTCCGACTACTTTAAACTTGGAATAATAGGTTTCTGACATTCGATCGTCTCTGTCGACTCCCAACGTCTCCGCGTGAAGTCGTCTCTAGCTGGAACCAATCTCTCTGATGACCTTGCATCGGGGTAGGCGAACGATCCACATGTCCTAGTCATTAATACTTGATGACTAGCGACCTTCTATCATCTCTTAGTACAACTCGTTCTGCCCTAATTCCAGCATCTGGGGCAATATCTCGTCGTTCGCAACAATAACTGGCTCGCTCGTCTGCACGCTGAACAGTGCTTCGATCATCATGAATAAGCAACACACCAACGGTTATCAAAATCTGGCTGGCCTCTATCATTGGCTCAATCCTCTAGTGTCGATCAGCACATCCGAGTAACTTCATAAAGGCGATCCGCCAAACGCTCGTGGCGCGGAAACACAGTAAAAAGACACATCTCTGCAATCGTGTGTTGCCGGAATTTCTCCCTGGTCAGTCCTCGTTCGTGATGAGCTCGTGCTGACCGCAACTCTTGCTGTAGCTTCCCTGCCCGTAATCGTGGCAGCAAAACCATAACTGGTACTGATGAGGCTAGATCGGAATGAATATAATACTGAACAAAGAAATATACATCCTAAGGCTCCTTAAGTGGAGTGGCGTGTCGTAAGTATGCCGCGGAACATACCCACGGTACGTCACTCTACTTTAGTCACCTATTCCATCAACCAAGGGTCATCCTACGCTCCGAAGGTAAAACCTAACGCTCTGATACCAACTTTGTCACGACCCGAAAGTACGGAACATGACCGGCACTTAAACTACGAAACGTCTCGAGGCGTTCGTAATCTAAGTAAGCCGAAAACCCAGAAATCCAAACCAAGAAAAGTAGTAGAGTGAAGGAAAACCAATTTAAATCAAGTAGTTTTAATAGCATAAGCCGAATTATGCGGGTTTCTAAAAACATCAAAAATTTACTGAAAATTTCGGCAGAGTCTCCTTTGTAAATACTGGCTCCCAAACGGGATACAACATGAATAGTATACGAAATCAATAAAAAGGCATCCCCAAGCGGGAGCTAGCTCTTCGTCAATCGACGGCCACAACCACACAAGCAATATAATATACAACGCCAACGGCGAGAATCAAAATTCAAAAGGAAACTCAAAACCACAAGAAAACCACAGAAATAAAAAGCGCGACTCTAAGGTCGAAGGAATAACATCACTGGTCTCTATCTCAAAATAAATACATGTTTGGTTGATGGAACTTCTAGATACAACAGAATAATGATATACAAGATAAATAATGGGGGTACGATACAAGTAAACCCACCTACTAGCAAATCACACGAAGAAAACTATGCCCGCAAAGCCGTAATGAAACCTGTACGGCAACCTGCAAGAAACTGGGGCACAACGGGGTGAGTTGCCAACTCGTGAATAGAAAAACATCTACGCACAGAAATCGCATAAATAACGCAACCTAGGTTAATGATCATAATATATCCTCAAATATAAGAATAACATTCAACCTATAACAAGGCTAGGGTAGATATCTAACCCGAGTGTAATCTCATGTGCCCGTGTCAGTGCCTCAGGTAGCAATATATCATATGAATGAGGTATGAATGCATGAAAACAGAATACAGCTAAATGAAGAACTGTTTTCATAATTTAGTGAGATTTCCTTTGTATTTTTAAAATGAGGTATCATAATGAAATCAGCATAAAGCAGTGCCTAGCATCGGCACAAAACGTAATCCCAATATCTCGATATCTCTATATCACAGTCTCTGTACTTCAATATCTCGAAATCTCAATATCACAGTCTCAATATCTAGGGCGCCGTCAGTCCAGACCGGCCCCTACCATCCATCTCAAGACCACGACGGTATCCTCCGGATATCCGACGCGTCGGGTAAAATCACCGGTAGGTAGTGCTCCCCTGCCAGGCTCACATCGTCATCATCACGCACTTCTTGCCCTGGGGTACCTTACCGGGTCCACCATGTACCCGAAACGGTTCATCCGCCTCCTCGAATCGGGTCTCGAAATCCATCAGCAAACTCATGGTGGACGACTCATACAGCATGGGAAAAACCGCACTTTTTATTTAAAAGAGCGAAATCAGTTTATATAAGTTTTGCGGTTTTCCCCCCAAATCCGGAAAATTTCATGGAAATCCGAATCCAAATAATCAATAGCATGTAAAACCATGAATATAGGCATAACAATGAATAACAGTATGCATGAAGTGACAAGTAATAACTACAATGTTAAGCTGGCATATAAGGCAGGTACACTAATATCATGTCAAATTACTAACTGACAAGCTAAGTCAAGCAATAATATTTTCTAAGGTGTACGTAACATGGCAATTACCGATGAAGATGTGTGTGAGCCGACAAGTAAGTGTACGTGGTACATACGCATCATCGGTAATGGTGCTGGTGTCCTAACAGTATGATATCAATAATGGAGTATGAAACATAATATAAGCATGCGATGCGAAGCGAACCACAATAAAGAGCGGGAGCTGAATACTAGACGCAACTATAACTAATCTGCATTAACCTAATATAAGTCCTACAAATGGTGCCTTTTGAGATAACACGAATCATGGGGTTTTGAAAATAGGGGCTACGGTGTTTTTATGAAAAGATACGTCTTTTGAAATATCCGTAGGATCCCTTGGGCTGCCTTTTAAAATACCCACGATTCATTAGTTTTGAAATAGGTAAGAATCGAATCTAATCTAACAACTAAACTAAACTAAAGGGCTAAGCTGACCAGTTGGGCTACAGGTAAGGAAACCGCCTAACATCTGAGTCGATACATATACATACCTGTATATATATTAGTCGGTGATCCTGCCTCAATAATATCATATCCGATACCATATCTATAATCAAACATCCCAAGTCAAGAGTGCGGATCAATCTTCAAAATATAGCTCGTATGTAAATCCGTCGTACGGCATCACCAAATCTGGGTACGGGTTAATATCATATTCATCACACTATTCATCTAGTATCCTCTTTATCCAAGATCATAGTCCAGGGTACTGACCTATGTCTAGTACAATACTAATATCATCAATATAGTCATGATATGACTACTGATCGACAGTCTCGTACAAACCGATATCATAACCACAAAACAAATCTCATCGACTCAGCTCAATCCCTAGTATCGTCCTCATATCCGTATGTGAACACATAGTCCCATACCCATGTGAACACATAACTATAAAGAATCCCATGAGCACATATAAATAGGAATGTATGCAGGTATGTATGTGTGTATGTATGCGTGTATGTGTAGTGCAACACTACCCTAGGGTTCGCAACACTAAAGTAATCCAACACACCAATATCCATCCTAACATCGTTATTAATCCCGAATAACATATAATAATTGTTGGTGTGTATACGCATCCGTATACACCACCACGGACTGCGGGGATGCTATACGCCATCCACCCGACTTCTCCCCGTAGATATAAATCTACTCACCTGGTCCTCGCTCGCCGGTGCCGACGTCGCCACGCGCTTGCTTGTCGTCTTGAAGTCCACATAGGGGTTCCTACATATCACAACGCATCGTATCGCATTAAAATCCGACACATGACCAAAACGACACACGAATCCCACATAAGTCAAAACCTATGGTTGCTTTCACAAATGAACCCAAAAACCCTCGACGTCGGCGTACAAACGCCAAACACTCGAGAAAACTCCCAACACACTCATTTGTACAATTACAAGCACTAATTATAATATAAAATAGCTTACAGTTCCCAAAAACCCCAATTTCACTTAAAAAGTCATTTTTCCGAAAATATAGCAAGCACAAATTACCATTTTTGTACAAAACATGATGTTTTAATAATTCTAGTGACCAAGATGATAACTTAATATCTTAATTATGCCATAGAAACCACTACGTAAATTTTAAACCCACAATTTAATTCAATTTCAAAAACCTAGTTTGCAATTTTAACCAATTTCAACCATTTTGTAGCAAAAATGCACATACAACAATCTAGCTTGGATTTGCATGATTTAAAGCATTAAACTACATTTTAAAATGTTAATGAAGTCATAAAACCCTAATTACATTTTTAATCTCACACATGCAATTAAATTCCAAAACCTAGTTTGCAAAACAAAAAAACTTATTTTGGACATTTTAAATGTTACAATTTGGAAAATAGCAACTAGATTAATTTTGCATAGTATTAACATGTTAAATACATCACACAAATATAATCTCATTTCCCAAAACCCTAACTACATTTTCATAAACCCTAATCTCATGAATTTGGACTTGCAAATTTCAAACCTAAAATTAAACCCTTTACTAACTTAATTTGAAGTAATAACAAATAATGTAACAAAAGATCAAGATTTTATACCTCACAAACTATGGATCAAACCTTGCAATCTAGCCTCTCAAATGCAAATTTTTCTCCAAGAATCATGTTAGAATGGGCTAAGGAAAAATGGGTAGAGATTGGATTTGGGTTTAGCTTTGAATTTGTGAGAGAAATGGTTGATTTTTGTTGGGTTTTGATGAGGAAATGAGAGGAGAAATTTAGGGGGGCTGCCCAAGAGAGGCTCGGCCAGAAATTGGTGAGGGAGTGAGAGAGAGGTGTGGGTTTCAAGTCAACACAAGACCAAGTCAACAATTACCCATACTTCATTAATAAAACATTACCCCTTTTCTTTTTTTCGTTTTCTTTTGCTTTTCTCTTCAAATTCAAGTGGGGAAAAGGGTGGGGGCTGCTGAATTCAGCCAAGGGGAGAATTAAATAGGGGTGTGTGAGTGTGGGTATGGGTGTGGGGTGATGAAAAATGATAAATATAACACCCCAAACATCCATTTACACTAAAAAAAAGCTTTTTTTCTTCAATAATTTCTAAACCGATTTGGCAACCGATTTGGTTTCAAAAACCACATGATAAAATTTTATTTAATGTTTTATGATGCATAAAATTTGTTTCAACTCATTCCAATTTGTAATTTTCCCTAATTAAATGTATTAGTGACGGCTTAAAATAATATTAAAATAATATTTTTTTCAGAAAATTTGAAATTTCACCAGTGGCTCAATAAACACCAAATACTAGCAATTACATAGCTAGAATATGTATATTTAATTTTTATAATAAGATATTTGTATTTTGACTTTTTACAGAAAACCCCCTTATTTTACCGATTTTCCGAAATTTCACCGAAACGATTTTGAAAACGCTACATATGTAAATAGTGATATATATATATATATATATATAAAATGGTTAACATGTGATCGTGATATGAGATAGGATATGATATGATAAGATATTTATAATGGGTCGCTTTGGGCAATGTATACCTCTTTGTGATATTTGACGATGATATCGGTTTGTTTGAGGCTGTAGATCAGCAGTTAGGTCATGATCTTATTGATGATATTAGTAATGTACTAGACGTAGGTCAGTACCCTGAATTGTGATCTTTGATAAAGAGGATATCAGATGAATAAAGTGATGAATGTGATATTGAACCGTACCCAGATTTGTGATGCCGTACGACGGATTTACGTACGAGCTATATTGATGTTTGATCCGCACTCTTGACTTGGAAATAACTGATTATAGATATGGTATCAGATGTGATATTATCGAGGCGGGATCACCGACTTATATATATATATATATATATATATGTATGTATGTATCGACGGAGATGTTAGGCGGTTTCATTACCTTCAGTTAGCCAGTTAGCTTAGCCCTATAGTTTAGTGTAGTTGGTCTACTAGATTCGACTCCTACCTATTTCAAAATCTAACGAATCGCGGGTATTTTAAAGGACAGGTCAAGGTATTCTACGGATATTTCAAAAGACGTATCTTTTCTTAAAAACACCGTAGCCCTTATTTTCAAAACACCGCGATTCGTGTTATTTTTAAAAGGCACCATTGTTTGACTTATAGTTCTCGTTGTGTCTAGTACTCTGCTCTCGCACATTATTGTTGTTCGCTCCGCATCGCATACTTATTGTAATGCATATTCCATTATTGATATCATGCTGTTAGGACACCAGCACCATTACCGATGATGGATATGTACCACGTACACTTACTTGCCGGCTCGCACACATCTTCATCGGTAATTGCCATGTCACGTACACTTAGAGAATATTATTGCTTGATTTAGCTTGTTAGCTAGTAGTTTTGACATGATATTAGTGTACTTGCCTTATATGCCAGCTTAGATATTGTAGTTATTACTTGTCACTTCATGCATACTGTTATTCATTGTTATGCCGCATTCATAGATTCTCATGCATATATTCACTATTTTACGTGCTATTGAGGTTTTGGATTCGGATTTCCATGAGATTTTCTGGATTTGGGGGAAAACCGAAAAAATTATACAAACTTCTTCTCTCTCTTTTTAAATGAAAAGCGTGGTTTTCCCATGATGTATGAGTCGTCCACCATGAGTTTGCTGATGGATTTCGAGACCCGATTCGAGGAGACGGATGAACCGTTTCGGGTATATGGTGGACCCGGTAAGGTACCCCGGGGCAACAAGCGTGTGGTGATGACGATGTGAGTATGGCAGGGGGAGACTACCTACCGGTGATTTTACCCGACGCGTCGGATATCCGGAGGATACCGTCGTGGTCTTGAGATTGATATTAGGGGCCGGTCTGGACTGACGGCGCCCTAGATAGTGAGATTGAGACATACAGAGATATTTGAGATATTGAGGTACAGAGATTGCGACACAGAGATATCGAGATATTTGGATACTTGTTTTGTGTCGATGCTAGACACTGTTTATGCTGATTTAATTATGATACCTCATTTTAAATATACAAAAATCTCACTAAGTTATGAAAGCAGTTTCTTCAATTTCATGTATTTTGTTTTCATGCATTCATACCGCATCCATATGATATATTGCTACCTGAGGCACTGACACGGGCATATGGGATTACACTTGGGTTAGATATTTACCCTAGCCATTGTTATAGGCTGCAGGTTTTATATTTGAGGATTATATATTATGATCGTATGACCTAGGATTGCGTCATACATGCGATTCCTGTTCGTAGATGTATTCTATTCACGAGTTGGCAACTCACCCCCGTTGTGCCACAGTTTCTTGCAGGTTTTGCCGTACAGGTTTCATTACGGCTTTGCTGGCACTACTTCCATTTCTGGGTGATTTGCTAGTAGGTGGGTTCACTTGTATCGTGACCATCAGTATATTTTGTATATTATTATTCAGTTGTATTTAGAAGTTCCATCAACCAAACATGTATTTATTTCAGAGATAGAGACCAGTGTTGTTTATTCTTTCAACCTTAGAGTCGCGCGTTATATTTATACGGATTTCGTGCTGTTTTGAGTTTCCTTTTCTGTTGTGATCCTCGCCTTTCGACGTTGTATATTATATTGCTTGCGTTATTGTGACCGTCGATTGACGAAGAGCTAGCTCCCGCTTGGGGATGCATTTTTCATTATATATATGTTTTATCAGGTTTTGTACCCGTTTGGGGTCAGTTTTTACAAAGGAAACTCTGCCGAAATTTTTAGAAAAAGACTTGTGATTTTAAAATGCACATTTCGGCGTGTATTGCAAACTATTTGATTTAAAATGGTTTTTCCTGCACTCTACTACTTTTCTTGGTTTGGATTTCTGGGTTTCGGCTTACTTAGATTACGTACGCCTCTAGACGTTCGTAGTCTAAGGCCCGGTCATGTTCTGTACTTTCGGGTCGTGACAAAGTTGGTATCAGAGCGTTAGGTTTTACCTTCGGAGCGTAGGATGACCCTTGGTTGATGGAATAGGTGACTAAAGTAGAGTGACGTACCGTGGGTATATTCCGCGGCATACTTACGATACGCTACTCCACTTAAGAAGCCTTAGGATGTACATTTCTTTGTTCAGTATTATATTCGTTCTTGATCTAGCCTCATCGGTACCAGTTATGGTTTTGCTGCCACGATTACGGGCATGGAGAGCTACGGCTAGAGTTGCGGTCAGCACGAGCTCATTACGAACGAGGACTGACCAGGGTGTGATTCCGGCGACACACGATTGCAGAGATGTGTCTTTTTATTGTGTTTTCGCGCCACGAGCGTTTGATGGATCGCTGTATGAGATTACTCGGACATGCAGATCCGCACCAGAGGATTGAGCCAATGATAGAGGCCAGCCAGATTTTGATGACCGTTGGCGTATTGCTTATTCATGATGATTGAGGCACTGTTCAGCGTGCAGATGAGTGAGCCAGTTATTGCTGCGAACGATGAGATATCGCCCTAGATGTTGGAGCTATTGCAGTACGAGTTGTACTACGAGATGATAGGTGGTCGCTAGTCACCCGAGGATGAATGACTAGGACATGTGGTTCGTTCGCTACCCCGATGCGAGGTCATTAGATAGATTGATTCCAGCTAGAGACGACTTCACGCGGATACGTTGAGAGTCGACAGAGACTATCGAATGTCAGAAACCTATTATTCCAAGTTTAAAGTATTCGGAAAGACATGCAGGCAATTCTATGGACCCTCTAGAAGAATGAAACCCTAACTCGACATAATGACCGTGTGAAAGCCTTTGAACCTTAGGGTTTGCGGCAGTTCCGCGGCGCCATTAGTGAGGCTTGGGTTTGCCTTTCTACGGCTGGACCATCGAGGCTGTGGTACGTACTCGATACTATTAAACTGTACCCAAGATGTTAAGCTCTTGGGGGATTATGAGGTTTTGTTGAATCGATCAAATGGTTCAACTTCATTCGGATGTCAGGTGGTGAGATGCATTTCTTGGGAGACTCCAGATACGAGGATAGCCGTTGGAGCTCAGTTCATGCAGCCACGACGAGACGAGTCCGAAGTAGTCGACATTAGAGAAGAGTGGAGTAAGAGGTTCGTACAAGATCTGGATAAGATGACGTTCCACTCCGCCGACATCAGAGATGCGATACGCATGTCGATGCATTGTGCTTGGATATACCTTCCAAAAGGAGTCGCGATGAGTACGCAGCCATTCCGGAATAAGAAACAGATATAGTAAAGGACAATGACTTCCGGACAGTTAGGCAGAGACGAGATTTGGGAGGGACCTCGACAGGACCTTTCTGGAATAAATTACGAGAAGACTTGGACCCAGGAGTGGTCATGTTACGCAAACCAGCAGGCCAGAGTTCAAGATCGCCGACAAGACATGCTATGAGTGACCACGACAGTTGGGCCGAGATTCTTGAGGATGTGCGTGAGCGGGACTATTCCGCCATACTTGATTTCGGTATTTTGGGCGATCTATTCGCATGATTGATTTTGATGATTGAGTTCCATGATATTTGTTTTCATCACCATGGTTGCACCTACTGAGTATTTACGATTTTTCAACAGTTGTTGCACTTGATATCGTTTTCGTGCCTTGGTTTCTCATGTTTATGATTTTATGGGTTTCATACAGTTAAGTTGATTTTGTGCATATGTACGCACATGTTCAGACCATAATATTGCATTTTTCATTCCCCTATTCTTATCCGTTTTATAAATAAACAGGTACTCTTGACGTACGTTTGTTGCATATTACAGGATACAGGCTCTTGGAGCGAATACAGTGAAAAAGACGAAAGTTGATACAAAAAAGGGACTTTTGACCAACAAGTAGACGGATCCTAGTCAAGCCAACAACAAAGAACAGTTCACAATGAACAAGGCAACGCATGGTCCGAAATGTCAAGGGAAACAGTCAAAAGATCATTACAAGTTTTCACTGAAGACCTGGAGAAGACCCAGAAGTCAAATTGAGAAAAGAAGTGGAAAAATAGAAAGCCCAAGAATCCAAGAAGAAAGCCCAGAAGTTTCATGACCCAACTCCCTTCTTTGGCCGCGGAACCGCGGCCAAACCTAGGCTGGCGCCGCGGTTCCGCGGCCATTCAGAGCCCGTGTCGGTGGAATTTTTCTGTGTCGGTGCGTCGGTGCGGGTGTTGGGATTTTCCGTGGGCAAATCTGTAATTGCGCATGTGCGAGAGTCTGTAACCCTAGTTTTCATCTTTTCCTATAAATTGTAATCACAGATCTGTAAAACTCATGCCTCTTTTCAATAAATAAAATTCAGATCTGTTCTGTATTCTTGCTTGGAGGGAGCCATCAAATTAGTAAGTAATTTTATTTTTGTGCTTTTAATTCTCTTTTAATTAGTATGTTTTATCATCCCCTAATGAGCGAGTAATCTCCTCGCTTGTTAGGGTTAGCCTTAGGGAAAGGTTTGAGAGATGAGATCTCTCACCCCTTTCATGCCCCTTCACAAGAATTAGAACTCCATGCATACACGCATAACCGCTCCCTACGGCACCCTACCCCTCGAGCTAACGGTGACACCGTAGTATAAAGGCCTGGTTGCGCGCGTTTTCCATGGAGGTTAGGATAATTATCGATAAAGGAAGGATAAGAATCTAGAGGAAGAAACATCTTCCCAAAAGATTCCAATCCACTTCATTGATAATTACCGTAACATATAATAGATCAAAAATAAGGCATTGAAAGCGGTGAGGAAACCTTTAATCTCCAAATTTCCCCTAAACCTAACCCTAACAAGACTTTAATTTAGATTAATTTAGTTTAGTGATAGATCTAGGTTTTAGATTGAATCAATCCAAACAACATTTGGAATCAACTCGTAAAAACACATTAAGATAATTACCCATCTCTGTGGATCGACCCGTACTCACCGGCTAGCTGCAAAGCGACGCCGTTTCTGATTACGGTAAACATATTATTTTTGGACTAATCAAATGGCGCCGTTGCCGGGGATGGCATAAAATTTCTTTCTGTGTAATTTCGGGCTGATATAAATTTTTAAAAAAAATTATAAAAATCTGAAGAAAAAAAAAAGAAATAAAATTTATCAATTTTGATCTGTTTGAAGGGTTTATTGTTTGAATCTTGCAGGAGCAGCGAAAAATCGCGGATCTGGAATTCTACAGAGGGAAAATTAGTAAAGTGCACATCATAACAGAGGTAGATTGAACCAACATAGCATCACAAAATTTCTGAGCCACTGATCTGCTCAAAGGACCGCGGTTCCGCCGCAAATAGCCCATCAAGGCTGCGGTTCCGCCGCGTGTCTGCCACGTCAGCACCTCAAAATTACATGGTTTGATCTCTCCTTCTCCCCTCTGCAGCCTCCATATATCTCTCTGTAAAAATTTTCTGCAGGAATTCTTTGCGCTAAAAATTCTTTCTCCCCCTTCTAAATAACAGATTTTCTGCAGGTTTCTTTGCGCCGCGCTAAAAATTTGATTGCAAGTGAATTTTATTGTTTTGCATAATTTAATCGGACTTTAAAGGGCTAATTGACCAAACTCAGATTGGGTGGGGATTTCATCACCCTTCCCAGGACCCCAGAAAACACTTAAAGTATTTGCATTGACCACAATTAATTAAAAAATACTAGACTCAGCCCTAAGGACATCGAGCTCAATAGGAAAAGGACTAGTATATGCATCGATCGTTTATCCTAACTGACCTTGCGGGTCTAGGCAAGTGTGTCTAGGCTAGTGGTTTTTAATTAGGCCCACTACTGTAGTTCCTTCCCACTTACCTGGCACTTACCTAGCCGCAATTGTCGGTGAAGAGGCGATTTGAGGTCCTATTTCTAGCCCTAGTTAGGAGCTGTCTAGCAGACTTAGGTGACCCTAGATCTAGGCCTGATTATGCATGTGTGGTTGATACATTTGTGTCATAAGTCTCTTTTCAAAAATCTCTTTGCAAAACCCTCACATAAATAAAAAAGGGGGAAAATCTTTTCAAAACTTGCAACTTGTCGCTAAAGAAATCTTTCACCTCACTTCCACCACTTCTCATTGACGTTATCTTACCCCCCCACATTCTGTTTTTTCTTTTTTCTGACTACACTACCCCTTTAGTGTATGTCACTTTGGACTAGGGATACTAACGCCCGATTAGTCCGTGTTTCGTTGGTACCGACCAACGAACCTTTTGACACCGAAATCGAAATTCCCTCCATTTCCTTACCTCCACCTTCAAATTCTTCTTTTGAAGGTATGTCGGGATACGACCCCAATGATACCTTACCGACGGGAATGATTCCACCTCCGTTAGGTGCGAATAACCCGAATCTTCCGCCTGTTGTAGCGCCCGCACGAGTTGCGCTCCAGGATCTCTTCTACCCCGTCCGCACTTCTTTACCTGCATGTCTTTCACCCCCACCGGCAAATGGGGACAATTTTGAAATAAAACCACATTTCATCAATATGCTGCCAAAATTTCATGGTTTGGAATCCGAAGATGCATATATCTTTATCAATAAATTCCAAAACGTTTGCGCTATGATGAAAACGACCCAATTAAGTGATGACGCTATAAGGCTAAGGGTCATTCCTTTTACCTTATGTGACCTAGCCGAGAAGTGGCTATATAGCACCGCATCACATTCCATTAGAAATTGGGACGAGTTTGTGAGAGCTTTTCTGAAAAAGTTCTATCCTCATCACAAAACTACTAGAATCCGTAACGAGATAATACAATTTTCACAGCTTCCTTCCGAACCATTTTGGAAGTGCTTCGAGAGATTTAAAGACCTACTCGTTCAATGCCCTCATCATGGGATCGAAAGTTGGCAACTTTGCCAAACATTATAAGAGGGATTGAACTCGGCAACGAAGCAGTTGCTAGAAACCATATGTCAAGGTCATTTTCTTTCCAAATCTAGCGACGAAGCTTGGCAGTTTCTTGAGGATCTTAGTGAGCAAACAATTCAGTGGGAGAGTACCAAGACCACATCATCTTCTTCTGTTGGTCAATCTAGGACAGGCATACATCAAGTAGATATGTCAATCGCTATGAAGGCCGAGATGGCCGCACTTATGAAAAAGCTAGAAGCCATTGAGACCAAAATCTCATCGTCTTCTCCTGCCCCTGTTATGCCTCCACGAACTGTTTGTGCTTGTTGTACGGATCTATCGCATCTAACCGAAGAGTGTCCTTATAATGCATCTACTCAAAAACAAGATCAAGTCAATGCTGCATTTCAGCAACGACAAAGAAACGATCCGTACTCTTCGACATACAATCAGGAGTGGAGGAGTCACCCAAATTTCACTTGGAACCAAAATCAACAAGTCCAAGGAAATAACAATTTTCAAAGACATCCTCCTCCACAACAACAGCAAGCACCTTCACAAACTCAAAACCAGCAACCTTTCCAACAACAACCTTATAAAAATCAAACGAACAATTTGGTTCAACCAAATGATGATAAGGTTATCTCGCTCGAAAAAAGTCTAGATACATTTCTTAAGCAATCTACAGAATCCGCAGCAAGATTTGAAAATTATGTTCAGTCTTTGATGCATAACAATACTTCACACGATCAAAGTATCAAATCTATTGAGGCACAAATTGCACAATTAACTGCTGCGTTGAGCGAGAGAGAAAAGGGAAAGCTTCCATCTCAACCATTGCCAAATCCCGGTCACACTCAAAACGCATATCACAATCACAATGTAAATGCGGTGACCACGTTGAGATCCGAAAGAGTGTTGCAAAATAATGTGGGTACTAGTGATGACATCCCCGCCGTTGGTTCTTCTTCTTCTTCTTCTTCTCCATCGTCATCTTCCCCTTCTTCATTTTCTTCACTTTCTTCTTCACCCTTTTCTTTAGAGCTTATTCTCCACCCTTCACATGGCTCTACTTCTTCTAGCTCGAACGGACCCATTTCTCACAACATGAACACATCTACACCGGGATCCGTTCCTACTCCACATTCTACTCCACAGACATTTGACTCAACGAATTTTCAAAATGCTCCATTCCCAAACAGGTTGAGTCCCAATAAACCAACTGCACAAGTGGAGAAGATTGTGGAGTTATTTAAGCAGGTTAGCATAAATATACCTCTCTTAGATGCAATCCAACAAGTCCCTTCATACGCGAAAATCTTAAAGGGCTTATGCACCTCGAAGAGAAAGGCATCTCAAGTACCCAAGAAACTGCTAGTGGCTAGTGCAGTGAGCAATGCTATTAACCACCATCAAACCTTACCCCAAAAACGAAAGGACCCCGGCTGTCCTACGATTTCAATCACAATTGGGGATAAGAAAATTAATCGAGCACTTTTAGATCTTGGGTCTAGTGTTAACTTGCTTCCCTACTCCGTGTACGAACAATTAGGGGTTGGAGAGTTGAAACCCACTCGTTGTACTCTCCAAATGGCTGATCGATCAATCACCCATCCAAGGGGTGAGCTAGAGGATGTGTTGATCAAAGTTGGGGAGTTCATATTCCCCGTTGATTTTATTGTTATGGATACAAAACCTGTTGCTAACCCACGGAACCAAATTCCGGTGATACTCGGTCGACCATTTTTGGCCACTTCCAATGCTGTAATAAACTGTCGCAATGGCTCCATGACTCTATCCTTTGGGAAGATGTCTAGTGAGTTCAATATTTATAAGATGGGAAGTCTGCCCCCCGTACCTAAAACTAGTACACGAGAAGTTTGCTCTGTTCACGAAATCACGCAGGAGGACTGCGAGCTTGAAAGATTCTTGTTTGATGAAAACAGTTTTGACGCCACTAGTGCGTCCCTCCTTGAGCCTACCACCGTTGACACAACCGATATGAATTTTGAATGTTTCACTTTTTCGGATGATGACGACTCACAGCCCGAATATGAGTCTTTTGAATTTGTGGATGAGTTAGTTGAACCATCCGAATCGGTTGTTTGCAGTGATTTTGAACCTGTGTTGGAGTCCTTTGAGTTCGAGGTAGATTCCGCAATAATTCTTTCGCCTCCGAAACTCAAACTTATGTCCTTACCGCCTCACCTTAAATATGCTTACATAGGTGAGAATGAGACTTTTCCCATTATAATATCAGCTTCTCTAGCCTTCGAACAAGAGAACGCTATTTTAAAAGTCTTACAAGATAGGCGGCAAGTTTTCGGTTGGACTATGGCGGACATCGAGGAGATCAGTTCCCTTATAATTGAATATCATATGAAATTGATGGATGATGCCAAGTCAATAGAGGACCCACAGGAACATTTTGGGGGTATTGTGGTTAGTCAACCTCCTCCTTTAGAAGTTGAACCACCCCCATTTCTTTTAAGAAGCTACGAGAATACCAACATTCCACTGATTGCTGATCATTCGCATTCTCGTTTTGATTCATCACCATCTCCTGTATATTCACCTCCACACCTTCCATACCACCACTTCTATCTTCCCCAATTCTTTATGGATCGCTACGACTTATTCTTCCACCAACTAATACTCTTTACTAATAAATTTTTCAACTGGTTGGTGTTAACATTTGGTCTATGCAAGGTTTGGCAGTAATGTCTAACATAGTTTAAATGAAGTTTGGGGGAGGGCCTTTCTGTATATATTTTTGTTTTTCTTAACAATAAAAAAATTATAAATAAATAAACAGGGAAGTGCCGGTATTTTGACCCTCTTGGTTTAGTATGACAGTGAGGACACTGTCAAGTTCAAGTTTGGGGGTATGCTCGGTACGTCTTCTTCCTTCGCATTCATTTGTACATATTTTTGCATTTGCATACTTATTTGAAAACCCATAAAAAATTGAAAATTTTCAAAAATTATAAAAATTATTGTATTCAATTTTGGCTAATTGACTAGAGTTTGACAAATAGGTTAACTAGCTAGGAAAAACTAGATCTTAGACTTAGTAAATTAAAAACCCTAAAAATAACCTTCCTTAAAGTTTAACGGTAGAAAGTGTATGCCTTGTAGTTTATTTAGAAATAGGCAAATTTTGGGTCTACTTCTTGGGCTAAGTTAAAACAAGGGAAGAGTATTGATATTTTTATTAAAGTATGAGTTTGAAAAATAGTTCCTAGCTTAAGTCTAGATTCTGAAAACGTATACCCTACAATTTGCACAATCACGCACCTTGAAACTTGGAATATTAGAAGTGATCTTGAAATACTCTTGTCTAAAGTCCTTAGTACGAAGAAAATAAAAGAAAAAAAGTGTGAATAAAGAAAAAAATGGACACTGGTTTTTGTGATTACTTAAGGCTGCAAAAATAGAAAAATATTTAGCGAGGGTGCTTCATCACCTAGTGCCTTAGACCAACTGGTTTGGGAGTCACAGCTAAAGCCTTGGGTGTTGCAAAACTAGGAGGTACGCTTTAAAGTGCTAACGCATCTTGTAATCGGTCGTTGGTACCTCAAGAAGTATTAACGGTCGCATGAAGGATGTGTAATCAAAATTCAATTAAAAATTCACCAATTAAGAAGTACTTTGGACAACGGACAAGGGCATGATTGCTTGATTTGAATTTACAAGTGTAGGGGTGATCTATACACACACGTGGGGGTACGTGATTGGAGTTTAGATGAGAGAAAGGAATGAAGAATAGAACTTGTATCTTTAGTAGAGTTGATAGAAATTCCTAAGTGGAGATGGAAACCTAGAAGGAAAACTTAAGAAATGCCGAAAGCTAAGTAAGTCTATAGAACATATATAATCTTATGTTAAATAATGAGGAAGTGTGAAGAATATGGGTGGATAATTTATGAGTCGACGATAATAGAATTCCTTCTTAGAAAACCTAATTAGTGAACAAAAGTCAATGGGCCGAGTTGATAGGATTTTATGGGTGTAATCCGCTGAAAACCCTCAGGAGACAACACTCCTCCTACTAGGGACACCTAAAGGTTTAACGGCTTGTTGCACGTGCTCAGTGCAATCGCGTTTCCCTGCGAAAGTGTGGTTAGGATTTTAGTGAATAAAAAAATAAGTTTGCTCGAGGAAGAGCAAAAGATAAGTTTGGGGGTATTTGTTCAGACCATAATATTGCATTTTCATTCCCCTATTCTTATCCGTTTTATAAATAAACAGGTACTCTTGACGCACGTTTGTTGCATAATACAGGATGCAGGCTCTTGGAGCGAATACAGTGAAAAAGACGAAAGTTGATACAAAAAAAGGGACTTTTGACCAACAAGTAGACGGATCCTAGTCAAGCCTACAACGAAGAACAGTTCACAATGAACAAGGCAACGCATGGAACGAAATGTCAAGGGAAACAGTCAAAAGATCATTACAAGTTTTCACTGAAGATCTGGAGAAGACCCAGAAGTCAAATTGAGAAAAGAAGTGGAAAAATAGAAAGCCCAAGAATCCAAGAAGAAAGCCCAGAAGTTTCATGACCCAACTCCCTTCTTTGGCCGCGGAACCGCGGCCAAACCTAGGCTGGCGCCGCGGTTCCGCGGCCATTCAGAGCCCGCGTCGGTGGAATTTTTCTGTGTCGGTGCGTCGGTGCGGGTGTTGGGATTTTCCGTGGGCAAATCTGTAATTGCGCATGTGCGAGAGTCTGTAACCCTAGTTTTCATCTTTTCCTATAAATTGTAATCACAGATCTGTAAAACTCATGCCTCTTTTCAATAAATAAAATTCAGATCTGTTCTGTATTCTTGCTTGGAGGGAGCCATCAAATTAGTAAGTAATTTTATTTTTGTGCTTTTAATTCTCTTTTAATTAGTATGTTTTATCATCCCCTAATGAGCGAGTAATCTCCTCGCTTGTTAGGGTTAGCCTTAGGGAAAAGTTTGAGAGATGAGATCTCTCACCCCTTTCATGCCCCTTCACAAGAATTAGAACTCCATGCATACACGCATAACCGCTCCCTACGGCACCCTACCCCTCAAGGTAACGGTGACACCGTAGTATAAAGGCCCGGTTGCGCGCGTTTTCCATGGAGGTTAGGATAATTATCGATAAAGGAAGGATAAGAATCTAGAGGAAGAAACATCTTCCCAAAAGATTCCAATCCACTTCATTGATAATTACCGTAATATCTAATAGATCAAAAATAAGGCATTGAAAGCGGTGAGGAAACCTTTAATCTCCAAATTTCCCCTAAACCTAACCCTAACAAGACTTTAATTTAGATTAATTCAGTTTAGTGATAGATCTAGGTTTTAGATTTAATCAATCCAAACAACATTTGGAATCAACTCGTAAAAACACATTAAGATAATTACCCATCTCTGTGGATCGACCCGTACTCACCGGCTAGCTGCAAAGCGACGCCGTTTCTGATTACGGTAAACATATTATTTTTGGACTAATCAGCACACGATTTGGTTCTTGCACTCGGTATAGTTCACATATGCTTGCCGTGCAGTGATACGCATTTTGTGCACTTAGATGCACTGGACTTCGATTTCGATTGTGATGCTCGATATTTGTTTTGTGCACCTTGTGCACCTGGTTGGATTTTGCGCATGTTCGGAACTTGATATTGGACTTCATGATTTCGTGCATGATGGATGCACCTGATTTGGATTTTCGCGCATGTTGGGCGCAGGTCATGAGATGCGATTTTGGTGCACACCAGATGCACTAAATCGAGATTCTTCGTGCATGTCAGATGCACATGTTTTTGCTGTCAGACACACCTGTTGCCTTCGACAGATGTTTCGTGCACACCCGATGCACTTAGATGTTGTTTTTGTGCACTTGTACGGCACATATATGGATTTTGATTTCCGTGCGTACCAGACGCACGTAGTATTCTTATGCACATTTTTGGGATTGATTCTTATGGAGCTGTACATTTTTATGATATTTGCGATTTGTTTTCGTATCGAGCAGGACTAGTCAGAGGACAGTACCTGGACATATTTTGCATGCATTGATAGTTATTGAAGGGATTTCCAAAAAGCGAGCTATAGTCTCAGTATTTACCTACGTGTCTGACATGACACGAAACGTTTAAAACAAGGAAACCCTTCTAAATTGTTTTTAAAATGGCGGAACGTGCCTATTAAACAAAAGATATATACGTATATGGTTATTTTCTTATGATAGACGTCCGCCATTGTGCAGTGTTATGCGTATTGCACAGCGATTTTAAAGGATTTGGCATGCATTTTCCTCAGATAGTTACATGTATAGTTTCGATTTATATCATATTGGTTTTGCTTTGGACTTGGCATTCGTGTCTTTACCTCGACTCCGATGATTGCGGGACGCTTGACGGAGTTGTGATTTTGAGTTATCTGTTCATTTCTCATGCGCATGTATTGCGCTATGATGCGTTTTACGTATTGATGATTTCGGAGCCCCGACGACTTGGACATTTTATTGAAATTTTTTAGAATTTTGGGGTTTAAATTTAAATTCGGGGACCGAATTTCTTTAAGGAGGGAAGATTGTAACACTTCAAAAAAATAAAATATTATTTTTGGGAGTTTTTATAATTTAATATTATTTTAATGAATATTTTAATATTTCGGTATAATTAAATACCGATAAATAGGGAAAATTATGGAAAAATTATGGAAAATTCTAAAATAGGTTTTTTTTATTGTAATTATGCCATTTTAAAGTTTTTATGGCTAATTATATGCTAATTTAGTGCTAATCGCGATTAAAAATCGCTAATCGAGTTTTTAGCACTTTTGTGCAAAAATGTGCACATATCATTTTTTCCACACTTGTTTCATTTTCCTACGTGTTTTGGGTGTATGGTTTGTTAGGGTTTACCATTGTGAGAGAAGAAAAAGAAAAGAAAAGAAAAGGGAAAAAGAAAAGTCAAAGGAGACAAAATGAGTGAGTAGGTATACTTGGAGAGAGTAAGAGTGTGTTTTTATGTGAGGGAGGAGGGGGCTGCTGCTGCTTCATTTTGAATCCCCCACCATTTTGCTCCTTCTTCATGAACTCCTCAACCCTCCTCAATAAAGCCTAGATCTACCTCCAACCATGCCCCAAAACCCTACACCCCCTTCACAAAAATTAGTCCCCATCTCTTCCTCTACAAGATGAACAGAGCAAAGTAGGATTTTGATGACTTTGGGAAGTTAGTGCTGCCTAGAGAGGAACAAGTGAGGTATAACTTTTTCCTTTTAGTTTAGTTTTGGTTCGATATCGTATTTTTGTGTCGTTTTGAGACATGGACAACCTGCTGTGACCCCGAGACTTCTTGGTGAAAACAAACAGAGTGGTAGTGTTATACTCGAGACCCTAGGTGACCACCCAAAACCCTACCCCCTTCCCACCGGTTTCGGCCGGCGACCTCGGCTAAATAGAGGAGTTTGGGTGTGGGTTCTGTAGGGTAGTTACCTGAAGCTGTTTAGGGGTGTTTGGTCCTACTGGATTTTTATGTAATGACTGTAGGTGGAATCTGGGAGCAGTTAGGAGTGTTTATATGACCTTGGTGACATGATCCCTGACCTGAACCATAGATACGAACCAGATGCACAAACTCAGGAATTGACCCATATCAGTTTTGTGACTTTTAAAGTGCCTACTGAGAATCTGGGATGACCTGGGGAAGATATGAGACGACGAAACAATACCAGAGACCCATTTTTAGCCCTAGGAACCCCCTGTAGCAAGACGAACCCCACTGGAACCCTCAGGGCCGGCGAGACCGGAATTTTATGGATAGGGGCCGGCCACCTGGTGAGGTTGGGAGCCTAGGTTGGTTCAGTAGATCACCTATACTATATGCATTACCCTAGACTTGTTTGCTTGGCTATATTTGACCTGAGTCAAAATCTGGAAACACTTGTGTGGGATTTTGAGTGGTGTTAGTGCAATTGGACCTTAGAGATGACCTTAAACCCCCCTATGAGGTTAGAAACCCAGATCTTTTTGAAACAAACCACGTTTACTGAAAACAGAAACTGTTAATGTCGGTTTTGTGAGGGTTTGGAGCGTGCAGGGAAATCTGGAGTGAACCGAGAACAAAACGAGATAAATAAACAACTCCAGGGACTAATATGAGACCATGTGAGACCACCCTAACCAGACGACACCCCATATTCCCAGGAAAACCGAGGAGGCTGGTTTTGGCAAGGGAGTGGCCTGCCATTTAGTAGTAGGATGTGTCCAGATTGCTTCAGAAGGTCATATGTACCCTATATATCACCCTAGTGTTGTTTTAGAACCTTGTTTTCAATGTTGTTGCCTTATGTTTTTCCGTATTTGAAATGATGAGTTTTGATATCTGGATTCGTTTTTGGTTGTCGCATGTTTGTACATCGACAACAAGGGTTGTCTGATTGATTTTCATACGCATAAGCTATAAGTTCTAACCTACGAGCAATGCGCGTGTCGTTTTGGTTTCTAGACTTGATGTTAATAGCAATTGCGATGGTTTATTATATGTAGGTACCCTCATGAAGACTTAGAAGTGGCAAGCAAGCGCGTGGCGGTATTGGCATCGACAAGCAAAGGTGAGTAGATTTATATCTACGGGGAGAAGTCGGGTGGATGGCGTATAGCACCCCCGCAGTTCGTGGTGATGTATACGAATACGTATACACATATATATTGATTATATTTGGTTGGAGATTATTGATGATAAAGATAGATTCTAGGTGTGATTGGATTAGTTTAGTGTTGCGAAACCCTAGAGTATTGGTTGCACCACACATACACACACACCCATATTTGCATACATTCTTCCTTCATATGTGCGTATATGGTATTATATTTTATGTGTTCACATGGGTATGGGACTATGTGTTCACATACTGGATTTGAGGATAGTATTTGGGATTTGAGGTGAGTCGATGAGATGTGATTTGAGACCGTGAGATCGGTGATATGGCAGGATTCGTACTTGAGATACGTCCTGATGTTATAGCGGATCTTTGGATGACGATGCCATGTAAATAGTGATATATATATATATAAAATGGTTGACATGTGATCGTGATATGAGATAGGATATGATATGATAAGATATTTATAATGGGTCTCTTTGGGCGATGTATACCTCTTTGTGATATATGACGATGATATCGGTTTGTTTGAGGCTGTAGATCAGCAGTTAGGTCAAGATCTTATTGTTGATATTAGTAATGTACTAGATGTAGGTCAGTACCCTGGATTGTGATCTTTGATAAAGAGGATATCAGATGAATAAGTGATGAATGTGATATTGATCCGTACCCAGATTTGTGATGCCGTACGACGGATTTACTTACGAGCTATATTGATGTTTGATCCGCACTCTTGACTTGGGAATAACTGATTATAGATATGGTATCGGATGTGATATTATCGAGGCGGGATCACCGACTTATATATATATATATAAATATATATATATATGTATCGACTCAGATGTTAGGCGGTTTCATTACCTTCTGTTAGCCAGTTAGCTTAGCCCTATAGTTTAGTGTAGTTGGTAGACAAGATTCGACTCTTACCTATTTCAAAAGCTAACGAATCGCGGGAATTTTAAAGGACAGGTCAAGGTATTCTACGGATATTTCAAAAGACGTATCTTTTCTTAAAAACACCGTAGCCCTTATTTTCAAAACACAGCGATTCGTGTTATTTTTAAAAGGCGCCATTGTTTGACTTATAGTTCTCGTTGTGTCTAGTACTCTGCTCCCGCACATTATTGCTGTTCGCTCCGCATCGCATACTTATTATACTGCATATTCTATTATTGATATCATGCTGTTAGGACACCAGCACCATTACCGATGATGCGTATGTACCACGTACACTTACTTGCCGGCTCGCACACATCTTCATCGGTAATTGCCATGTCACGTACACTTAGAGAATATTATTGCTTAATTTAGCTTGTTAGCTAGTAGTTTTGACATGATATTAGTGTACTTGCCTTATATGCCAGCTTAGATAATGTAGTTATTACTTGTCACTTCATGCATACTGTTATTCATTGTTATGCCGTATTCATGGATTCTTATGCATATATTCACTATTTTACGTGCTATTGAGGTTTTGGATTCGGATTTCCATGAGATTTTCTGGATTTAGGGGAAAACCGCAAAACTTATACAAACTTCTTCTCTCTCTTTTTAAATGAAAAGCGCGGTTTTCCCATGATGTATGAGTCGTCCACCATGAGTTTGCTGATGGATTTCGAGACCCGATTCGACGAGACGGATGAACCGTTTCGGGTACATGGTGGACCCGGTAAGGTACCCCGGGGCAAGAAGCGCGTGGTGATGGCGATGTGAGCCTGGCAGGGGGAGACTACCTACCGGTGATTTTACCCGACGCGTCGAATATCCGGAGTATACCGTCGTGGTCTTGAGATGGATATTAGGGGCCGGTCTGGACTGACGGAGCCCTAGATAGTGAGATTGAGACATACAGAAATACTTGAGATATTGAGGTACAGAGATTGCGACACAGAGATATCGAGATATTTGGATACTTGTTTTGTGTCGTTGCTAGACACTGTTTATGCTGATTTCATTATGATACCTTATTTTAAATATACAAAAATCTCACTAAGTTATGAAAGCAGTTTCTTCAGTTTCATGTATTCTGTTTTCATGCATTCATACCGCATCCATATGATATATTGCTACCTGAGGCACTGACACGGGCACAGGGGATTACACTTGGGTTAGATATTTACCCTAGCCATTGTTATAGGCTGTAGGTTTTATATTTGAGGATTATATATTATGATCGTATGACTTACGGTTGCATCATACATGTGATTCTGTTCGTAGATGTATTCTATTCACGAGTTGGCAACTCACCCCCGTTGTGCCACAGTTTCTTGCAGGTTTTGCCGTACAGGTTTCATTACGGCTTTGCTGGTACTACTTCTATTTCTGGGTGATTTGCTAGTAGGTGGGTTCACTTGTATCGTGACCATCAGTATATTTTGTATATTATTATTCAGTTGTATCTAGAAATTCCATCAACCAAACATGTATTTAATTCAGAGATAGAGACGAGTATTGTTTATTCTTTCGACCTTAGAGTCGCGCGTTGTATTTATACGGATTTCGTGCTGTTTTGAGTTTCCTTTTCTGTTGTGATCCTCGCCTTTCGGCGTTATATATTATATTGCTTGCGTGATTGTGACCGTCGATTGACGAAGAGCTATCTCCCGCTTGGGAATGCATTTTTCATTATATATATGTTTTATCAGGTTTTGTACCCATTTGGGGTCAGTTTTTACAAAGGAAACTCTGCCGAAATTTTTAGAAAAAGACTTGTGCTTTTAAAATGCACATTTTGGCGTGTATTATAAACAATTTGATTTAAAATGGTTTTTCCTGCACTCTACTACTTTTCTTGGTTTGGATTTCTGGGTTTCGGCTTACTTAGATTACGTACGCCTCTAGACGTTCGTAGTCTAAGGGCCGGTCATGTTCCGTACTTTTGGGTTGTGACACCATGGCCATGGTGAACGAGAATTATCGATCCAGGATCGATAGTTTCTCAGGTAGTGATGGGTTACATGCCGACACTAAATATTGCGTTATTAGGGGTCTGATTTTATCCACCCTCCTAGACTCGATATGCGATACTCTTAGACGAATAGACCGGACTGTACGGCTATTGTCACTGTCAGGCTCGGTAGGGGTTCAGGATGAGTTTGCTCGTCGGCCTCCCTTTCCCTCAATACCTGGGTAGCCGTTACGTACAGCTAGTGCCGCTGACGTGCTTGTGGTTAAATCCACAGCCAGCGTGTTGACGAGTCTTTAGAGTCCTACACAGAGGGTTTTCACGGTTCAGGCGATATGGTGTACATGTTGTATGTTGATACATACGGGTGTCCGATTAAATATGTGCACTTGCTGCGTAGACTATAATCGGACGGTTGATAATACTAGCGGCTTAGGATTAAGCCGAATTATTGAATCGGATTTTGATTTAATAATTTATATATGTATTAGTATATACGTATTCTAGTATTATTGTTCACTATTCGTTTTCTTTTCGGCTATTCGTATTTTGGTATGAATACGCGTATATGTATTTCGATACATCTACCCGGAAGTATTCCGTATTTTATACGGAATAGCTTCTAAAAGATTTGCCACCTCATTATTGATTTTCCTTTTTAGGAAATTCATTTGTTTTTTTAATGAGGTGGAGGGTGTGAGGTGGCATGAACATGGATATGGCATGGAACAAAGTATGGTTCATTTGTTTATTGGATTTTGACTTTGGATATTTTTTCTTTTTGGAAATGAGAGGGGGAGAGTGGCCGGCCGCTTTTTTGGGAGGGTGGGGGTTCTTTTCATTTGTGATTACATGAAACATTACACATTACACTTGCTCTCTCTCACTCTCTCATGCTCCAAAAATACTTAGCCATTTTTGTTCATGCCAAATCTTCATCACCTCCTTCATCTTCTTCTTGTGTTTCTCATTGAGCTCATGGGTAGAGAGAAAAATGTAGTGACACTTCCATACACCTCGACTCTCATCGCTAGCAACTTTGGAGCGTCGGTTGCTTCGTTCGACGAAGTTGGAGCTTGCGCCGTTTCCCTCGGGTGGATCATCGGAGATGGAGGAAGACCGGCAATCAAACCACATCAAGGAACCGCTAGGAGCTTGAAATGAAGACCGGAGGACACGGATCAACTCTGTATAACGATTCTAACTCTTAGTTAGTTTGCTAGTTTAGGGTTTAAGGTTGATCCGTAAATCGTCTAACGGTAGCACCGGTTTCAGAAATTTTTGTTCCGCATTTTGGCCGCGTTTCGATGGCCGGGGCGCTGCCGTGCCCCAACATGGTATCAGAGCCACCCTTTGAACCCCTTACTAGCTTGTTTAGACGTGCTTAAAAGATCGATCGACGGATTTTACCGAAATCACGATTTCATTTTTCATGTTTCTGCCGCTTTTCAAAAGTGGTCAAAAAATATTTTCCAGAGGCTTAAAAATCCGTGCAGGCTTTTTTAGGAGTACACAAAAAATTTGGGCCCATGATTCCTCTAGAGCGCCGCGGAACCGCCGCACTTAGGCCCTGTTGGCGGCGGTTCCGCGGCTATTTAGTGGCAACGGGCGTCCAAATTTTTTCTGTAGCTCATATACTTGGAAATGTGATTTTTGTGATATTCTGTTTTGTCCCAGTTTTCTGTGCAGTGCTGTTTTTGCTATTGGGGCCAATTTGGAACTTAGTCGATCGATATTTTAAGCGTTTGTTTGACAGTACATACATTATATTCTGCGACCGTGAATGTCACTTGATCGGTAAACTCGTCTAATTGCTATATGCCTTTTAGACGGGTTTGCGAACGTGACATTCATGTTGATGTTCTGTGTTGTGCTGTGATGTTGGTTGGATCGTCGTGGTGGATAGCTGTGGTGCAATGTTAATACAGTTTATTTTCACTTGTACATTTGATATTGCGGGGCGAGCGTCTGACATGTGGACTGCCGTCACTGCCAGTTTGTATATTATTCTTTAGGGGCACGACCGGGCTGAGGTCGATATCACCCTTGTATATTATTTTATTTTCTGTACTAGGATTACCCCGAGGTGGAGTGCACGGATAGCCGGGTTCTAGAGGACAACTGGTCCGCATCACATGGCATTGAGACGGAGGGGACCTTACTCTAGAATTGGCGGGCTATTCGCCACACTCGTAGGGAGTATAGGTATGACCCACGGAGGGGCGCTCAAGTTACTGGATTCCGAGAAGTGCCGGGTGGCCCACTCACGTTGTTAAAGGGGGCTGCCTCACTTCTGGTTTTGGCGGGTAACTTGCCGCGCTCGTAGGGGTCTAGGTTTCATTGCATATGCTGTCCACACGACAGGGAACGTCGGGTGTCACTTGCGGCTCAAGTGAAACTCGGGGCTCCAGATTATCCACCATTCTGTATTGCTTCTGTGATGTTTCTGTGATGTTGCTTTATATCATGCCTTGGACGATTGTTATATATATTTATATATACTAGTAGATGTTGTATATGTTTTGCACTCGCGCTAATCCAGTCCCCGCTCTGTCGTTAGTTAAGTAACCTAACGGGTGATGACGGGACCCAGTGGCGAATGCGGATGGCATATACGTACATTTTATTTTCGTTCTTTTCTGGTGTGATTAATTGATGGGACTGCATAGATTCTTATCAATGCAAAGATAAAGCAAACCTATATATGATGTTGTTGGAACCAAGCTTTTTAAAATTGACATTACAGACGTTCTCTTTTGCTTTGCACAGTGGTATTCAGTTTGGAATATCCAGCACCTCATTCGACGAGGCTAGGGCCGAGATCCCTTCACAGGGAGTGACCCCTTGAGTAAAAGTTTGTTTCAACGTAATAACTTCACTATAGTCGTTTCCTTTTTCTTTGCATCGTGGTATTCAGTTTGGGATATCCTGCACCCCATTCGATGGGGAAAGAGCTGAGATCCCTTCACCGGGAGTGACCTCTTTAGCAAAAGTTTTCGCCACTATATATATTTATAAAAAACCACTTGGATTCCTTCAACGATATCAAGTTCATTACGTTAAATGTTTTTCTCCAAAAACCAGCCGTAGCCCTCCGTCATTTCAGATCAGTATTGCTTAGTATTCGTACTACGTATGTCGTGCATTGCCGAGGCGTAGTGTTCGGTAGCTCTGTAATGCTTTTCTGTCGCATGGATATGTGGATTGGTTAGGACAGTCGTACGGTTATGTTGGCATTGTCAAGGACTCGTACGGGTGGGTTTAACGCAATCAAGATAATGACGGGTTGAACTTGACTAGGACTCTTTAATATGTTGGCATTGTCAAGGTCACTTGGGTCCTAGGGGTAAAAACACACATCGGGAGTTTCAAAAATACAGGAAACTTGCCAAGCTTGCGCATACCTTCTGGAGTGTGGTGACTTGAGTGGCTTCCATCAAGTTATCATGCGATGATAGTTGGATCCCGATTCCCACTGATGAGTAGGATTACTCCTCGGGTGATTCCGACTAATTCTCCTTTTGTGTTTAGAGGAGAATTCGAGGAAACAGTGGGAGCCATCCAGATTAGATAAAATGATTAACCATTCTGATCTAGGTTAGAGTGCACGCTGAGTGTTTCTTCTCTCTCTCTCTCTGGCTGCGACTATGACCCGACCTTTGACTTAAACTCATGAAACCAAGTTGACCGAACCTTCTTAAAACACTTTGGCTTTTGGAATGTCACGGTGTCGCATACATCATTGCCATTTCTATATCACCTTTTGCATTTCTCCAGAACACCCCATATTATTACAAACATCTACTTCCATTGGATAAATCCATCGTATGGTTATATACGAACTCAAAGGAACTTTTTCGAGGATGGATTCTGGTTCTGGAGAGATTGAATATGATTATTCGGTTGTCTTTTCCCTTTACCTTCTCTCAGATTGTGAGGGCTTCTAGGATTAGGAGAGGGTACACCTATTGAGCTTATTGGATAGTCTTCTTCCAAACCATAGGCAGGTGCCGAATGGTAGGGAAAGAAGAAAACCAATTAAGCTTATGTGTGGTGTACAGAAGGTAATAAATAAAGACAAATAAAGGGATTAGAATAATGGCAAAGGAAATTGCGACCACCATCTTTCACGACAAAAACCGTGTATAACCCTGCCACTCCTACATCCACTTTGCTTTTCTCTAGGACACTCCGTATCACTACGGATATCCACTTTAATTGGATAAATCTATCGTATGGTTATATACGAACTCGAAGGAACTTTTTCGAGGATGAATTCTGGTTCTGGAGAGATAGGATAGGATTATTCAGATGTCTTTTCCCATTACCTTCTCTCAGGTTGCGAGGGCTCCTAGGATTAGGAGAGTACACCTATTATGCTAATTGGATAGTCTTCTTCCAAACCTTAGGCTGGTGCCGAAGGGTAGGGAAAGAAGAAAACCAGTTAGCCTAATGAAGGTGTACAGAAGGTAATAAGTAAAGACATAATAAAGGGATTGCGGTGAGGGCAGGTATAGTATATGGTTACTGTCGTGAATCAGGATAGTGGAAGAGGCATTACTAGGAATACCAGTAAACCCCTTCGAAACATTTTCATGTTTCAGTTTCACTGTGCGATGTTAATTGATAACTGTTTTCCCAGTTGGAATCTAACTCCAGGGTATGTATTTACCAGATCGGTTTCTCACATCTGCATGTTATTACAGATGGTGAGTGGGAGTAAGATATTAGGAATTGAGTGATTAGATCCTCATTATATCGGAATTCGTTGTAATTGGTGATAGTTGAGGAAATCATCTGGATTTTGCCGGATGGCAAATATTTGGTTTTGAATATCCGTTGTTATGCACCAATTTCAAACTGATATATCAGTACGTTTATTTTATAAAGTGAGATATAACTTTTTGATATTATGTCTGTGACATTTACCTATATCAGTTGGTGATTAGGTAAGGTGCATTTAACAGCGGTGTAATTCTTCTTAACCATAGTACAGTTTTTCAACCTACGACGCACAGGGTTTGAGTTATTGAACACAGGGGACTTGTACAAAGTATTGTATATTGTCCAGTGTCTATTAGGACAATGGGGTTGGTACTCGTACTATATTCTTTTTACTTATGACTTCTCTAGTTCTGGACAAGTATTTCGTAGAAATGCAAAGTCCAGATATTGAGAAGTTATAAGTATAAGAATAAAGTAGAGAACCATTTATTGAAAGTATCAGGATTCTTCGAGGAAGTCGAAAATGTAGATACTTGTGTTTGGTATTCAGTTGATAGTAATGGTTTTGAGAACTTGCTTCTCTTTCGGTTTACTCATATATGGATGCACTCCTAGATGAGTAATGCTGATTGTCCTCTTTCCATTTTGTTGATATGCACTGGAGACAGATGCATGATTTTGAATCTGGTTCCAATTAAATTAGTGCTTTTGTTTCTATATTAGTTTTATATAGAATCAATTTATATCTTAACGATGTTAAGGTATAGAAAGTTGTTCGGCTGATGCTTAAAACCAGAATCCGGATAAACTCAAGGCACGTTTCAGTAATGGCTGTTTGTTGGTTATCCCGGGCTTTGACGAGAGTTAACTTTCTACCATCAGGAAGATCAATATTTATATTGTTCTTGACTCACCACAGTTTTAATAAAATAGATTTTTTCAGAAAACAGAAGTGGGAGTATGGTAGAACTGGAAGTTATTCCAGAACCACAAACGATTGCTGGAAATTTAATAGAACCTAAGGATTAAATTGGATTTGATGTTCCATTAGCCACTCCGCAGATTTGGTGGGTAACCTCAGTCACCCGAGAGGTACTTCGGTCTTCTCAGAGACGGTGACAGGGAGGTTCTTGTTTACCCAGACTTGCCATTGCTGTTGTTCTAGACTATAAGACCCAGCAGGAGGATGAGTATAGCGTCATTCTAAACTAGTTTTAAAAGTGCATGTATATATGACTCTGCCAGAGGGTTGTTGTAGTCAGTGGGAGCAGCGGAAGTATAGTAGGCAAGTAGCTCGTGTCTATTTATAGACTAAAGCAGTTATAGCGGAAATAGATCATCTATTTTTGATGTGACAGTCATAGGTTTTGACTTCATCGGAATAGGAGATAGATCTGGTAAGAAGGTAGTAGGGTGTGATGTCCGAGGATTCGAGATGACATGCACTTGATAGGAAGAGATATTCCTATACTACGATCGGTTATACTGTAGTTGTCACAAAGTTGTTTTCTCCACATAGGATATGAATATAATATCAGGTTTTCTGGTTACTAAATCTATGGTTTTAGATCTAGATTTGGGAAGTATCCTAATCTGGGTACTTTGACATTAAATGGACGATTCCTGGCATGGTGGTGTACCTGCAGGTGATGGAGTCACCCTCTCTAAAGGTGTCTTACAGACTAAAAGGGAGAGGGATCTGCATGATTAGCATATCACATGCTTAGGCAATTGAGTTAATCATGAAATGTCAAGTACCACACCAGATATTGCTTTTGCACTAGATGCAATAAGCAGATATATTAATCCAATCCTGGAGAAACATTGGGAAGCAGTTTATGAACATAAATGGATGTTTTATAGATATGGTGACGGCAGCCTCCTTCGGGAGACGATTATTATTTCAGGCTTCCAAGGTGACCTGGATGACAGAGTGACTGTCAGAGTTATAGTTTTTCCCTCTTCTGAGGGACGGTACGTTGGACAGGTGGTCCAAGCGGATACCGAGGAAAAGGCATGGCGCAGGATACTGATTAAATTCAGTGGACGATACAGTCTAAGTAGTTTGCTGGATTTGGAGTTCATTTATGAACTGGGTCCCATCAGACATCCAGACAAATTCTAAGACAAGTATTGCTCATTTCGGGAGATAGTTTTCTCCGTGAAGTTGAGATTAAGAGAGATACAGAAAGAAACATTGGAGCGGATCCACTCACTGAGGCTATATCTCGAACGCAATCATTTTCGCAAACAGGCTTTGCGAAATTGATTAGTAGAGAAGTTGGGTGTTCGGTATCACACGGGCTGTGAGTATGTGACATCGTAATAATTGGCCTTAAGTGCAAGTGGGAGATTGTTGGCTATAGAACCCTTAAGGCAATTATTATAGTCGCGGACTTGTGATTATGATGATTGAGGCAGGACCTATACCGATGAAACAGTCTTACTCAAGATGATAGTATGCTATCTGGTTTGTCTTTATCATCATGTACGTGTTGATAGAGCCCATAGGATTCTTGCTTGACTGCCAGCATTATGATGGCGATCATATATGTGGGAGCTGGGGTCTATAAGCACATCCTTAAATGTCCCTAGTCGTAGGAGTATCGAGACCGGGCATCGATACTCCAGTGTAGACTAGTATATACTGATCGAGACCCCGACGAGGGGCGGTGGCCAGGTCTCACAAGCCATTGGTGTTAGTTTGTTCACCTAAGATAGTATACAGGTGCTCATTGGGTTATGCATACACTGGACAGACTCACCGGGAACCTGCTAGTTGGTATTATACCTATTGTCAGATAGCAGTTCCCTGGTGACATGTGTATAGGTTAGTCTGTCGACCTGAGATCGTCATTTTTCTCGTGTGAGTTCCCACTGTGCTTTGATTACTACCCTACCACGGCTCAAAGGAGTCGTGCATGTTAGTTATATGTATGCCCTAGAGGCCATTACTATACATAGGATGTATATTATAGTGGATGCTTGGACATATATAGGGAGGACTTTCTTGCTCGACATGATAGTATGCTATCTGGTTACTCTTTACCTTAACGTGTACACTGATTGTCTCTCTGTTACATGTTGGTAAAGCCCTTAGGATGTGTACTTGACTACCTGGACTATGATGCGGATCATACTAGTGGGGACATGGTAGTCCATAAGTACATCCTTCAAAGTCCCTAGTCGTGGGTGTATCGAGACGGGGCATCGATATACCAGAGTAGACTAGCGTATACCTTCTCGACCCATACAGATGGGCGATGGATGATCCCATATCCATTGGTGTTTGACATCAGAGATGATATACGGGTGCTCAGTAGAGACTGGGTACACTGGACGGACTCGCCGAGAACTCCCAGATGGTATTATACCTTACGTCAGATGGCAGTTCTCTGGTGACACTGGTACAGAGTAGTCTGTTGACCCGAGATCGTCATAGAGTCTTGTGTGGTTCCCACTGTGCTTTGATTTCCACATTACCACGTCCAAGAGGGCGTGCAAAACGGTGGTTTTTGGGTACAGTCCCCAATCACATGGAGGCAATGAGCGATAGGAGGGGATTCGTCTCTCCCGGTATAGGGAGTTGATGTTGCGCTGTGTTCGATTGGCTATAACCGGAAATCCCAGGCTAGGGTTGCTGAGATTTACTGGTAAGTGTTACCAGTAGTTTCTCAAATTGTTATAGACCTCATATCGACACGACTTATTGAGCTATTGGGGTCTGACGTTTACCACCCCTAGGCGAGATATGCGACATATCAGACGATCAGACCAGACTGTACGGTAAGTGTTACTGGTTGGATTCACAGGAGTGTGAGCGGGCTTGCTCGTCGATCTTCTGATCGCTCAATACCCGGGTGGCCGTTACGTTTAGCAGACCGCTTGCGGCTTGTGGGTGCTTGATATGATCATCACCTGCTGCCGGCGTATTGACGAGTCTTTAGAGTCCTACACAGAGGTTTCCTGGCTCAAGCGAAACGTAATAGGAGCGCATATGAGATATGTGCGGGACTGAGAATGATACCAGTATATGATACTGTATTCGATTCTCGCGATTTGTGACATTGATCGGTTATATGCGATATAGCCGGGTTATCGGATCAAGTGTTGATTCGATAAGTTGTTACGGTTGATATTAATCGGTTATATGCGATATGACCAGATCATTAAATCAAGTGTTGATTTAATGATTTAATGCATAATTATATATTTGATATATTACTTTGCATTAACTAGTATCGGTTCACTTTAAATGGATTTTCTCGCTCGGATGTGCACATTGTATATATGATATACTTTTTGTGCACTTGATTGTATCATGTTTGATGATACATGCTCTCTAGGGTTTGTATAAAGATTAAACCATGGTTGTGTAATGGTTAGGGTTTTCTTTTTCATTTATTTATTTATTTCATTTATTTTATTTTGGAAAAGAAATGGCAAAAGAAAAGAAAATGGTTGCTAGTTTTGTTTTACATTGAAAGTTCATGAAGCTTTGACTAAGTGACCATTTTGTCTTCATGCTTAACCCTAACCATTCCATTTAACCATGATTTATTCTCTACACTTGACCATGGTTGCCACATGATAAGTATTCAATTTATTTTCTATTTTGAAATAACTTATCATAACATTTTCATTTGCTTCTTCTTCTTCTTCACTTGAAGAAAGCTTGCTTCATCAATGGCAACTCTTGAAAATGAGTGAGAAATCCAATTCTAAAGTGAACCCACTTCCTATTTCTTCATCCTCTACCTCTTGCCAAGTAGTAGAGTGTGTTTTCTTCACAAGTTTCATGACTTGGTGAAGTGGGAGCTTGATCTTGTGATGCCTCGACGTAGATCATCTTCGGCACGAAGCCGACGACCTTGCCCGCCCATTTCTCCGATGAAGCCGACGCTAGAGCCCGGGATTTCATTTGGACAGCGGAGAGGACTTCATCACGGAGCCGTGGAGGTGGAGGACCGGATCTACAAAGGCTGTATTTCTGTACTCTTAGTTAAAGTAGTTAACTAGTTGCTTTGTCGCCTAAACTTCTAGCCAACGATCCGTATTAGGGTTTCTCGACACCGTAATTTTTGAAATTCGCATGGTTGATGCCTTGTGAGACCTCTTGGGAGTGCCTAGGAACCCTACAGTGCAAACAGGCTTTAGTTGGGTACAGTCCCGTGCCACACGGAGGCAGTGATCGGATCGTCGGGGATTCGTCTCTCCCGGTATTGGGGGTTGATGTCGCGTTGTGCACGGGTGGCCATCACCAGAAATCCATGTCCATGGTGAACGAGAATTATCGATCCAGGATCGATAGTTTCTCAGGTGGTGATGGGTTACATGCCGACTCTAAATATCGCGTTGTTAGGGGTCTGATTTTATCCACCCCCTAGACTTGATATGCGATACTCTTAGACGAACAGACCGGACTGTACGGTTATTGTCACTATCAGGCTCAGTAGGGGTTCAGGATGAGTTTGCTCGTCGGCCTCCCTTTCGCTCAATACCTGGGTAGCCGTTACGTACAGCTAGTGCCGCTGACGTGCTTGTGGTTAAACCCACTGCCAGCGTGTTGACGAGTCTTTAGAGTCCCGCACCGAGGGTTTTCACGGTTCAGGTGATATGGTGTACATGTTGTATGTTGATACATATGGGTGTCCGATTAAATATGTGTACTTGCTGCGCAGATTTTAATCGGACGGTTGATAATACTAGCGGCTTAGGATTAAGCCGAATTATTGAATCGGATTTTGATTTAATAATTTATTTATGTATTAGTATATACGTATTCTAGTATTATTGTTCACTATTCGTTTTCTCTTTCGGCTATTCGTATTTTGGTACGAATACGCATATATGTATTTCGATACATGTACCGGGAAGTATTCTGTATTTTATACGGAATAGCTTCTAGAAGATTTGCCACCTCATTATTGATTTTCCTTTTTAGGAAATTCATTTGTTTTTTTAATGAAGTGGAGGGTGTGAGGTGGCATGAACATAGACATGGCATGGAACAAAGTATGGTTCATTTGTTTATTGGATTTTGACTTTGGATATTTTTTTCATTTTTGGAAATGAGAGGGGGAGAGGGGCCAGCCACTTTTTTGGGAGGGTGGGTGTTCTTTTCATTTGTGATTACATGAAACATTACAAATTACACTTGCTCTCTCACACTCTCTCATGCTCCAAAAATACCTAGCCATTTTTGTTCATGCCAAGTCTTCATTACCTCCTTCATCTTCTTCTTGAGTTTCTCATTGATCTCATGGGTAGAGAGAAAAATGTAGTGACACTTCCATACACCTCGAATCTCCATCGCTAGCAACTTTGGAGCGTCGGTTGCTTCGTTCGACGATGTTGGAGCTTGCGCCATTTCCCTCGGGTGGATCATCGGAGATGGAGGAAGACCGGCAATCAAACCACATCAAGGAACCGCTAGGAGCTTGGAATGAAGACCGAAGGACACGGATCAACTCGGTATAATGATTCTAACTCTTAATTAGTTTGCTAGTTTAGGGTTTAAGGTCGATACGTAAATCGGGTACCGGTAGTGCCGGTTTCAGAAATTTTTGTTCTGCATTTTGACCGCGTTTCGATGGCCGGGGCGCTGCCGTGACCCAACACAAAGAATCCCGACTTAGTGCATCTGGTGTGCACCAAAATCGCATCTCATAACATGCGCCTAACATGTGCGAAAATCCAATTCAGGTGCATCCATCATGCACGAAATCACGAAATCCAATATCAAGCGCCGAACATGCGCAAAATCCAATCCAAGCACGCCAAATATGCGCAAGAATCCAAATCAAATGCACAGAGTGCAAGAAATCAACATCAATATCAGAATCGAAATCAACGGTATACAATACAGCTCAATCCAAATCTGGTATACCGCGGTATATAATCTCACAACCATGTGAATCAGCGTGTACAAATCAAGTCAAAGCACTGAAAGTGCATGAAAACTATGCCGAAAGCATAAGTCAAATCACATGCATAACATAGGTATGAAATCAAATTCAACATATCGAATGACATCAAATCGAAGTTAGGTGCAACCACGGTGTACAAAATGTAAACCCAGTGCAACAAACGCACGAAATATAAATCCGGTACAACAAATGCACGAAATATAAATCTGGTGCAACAAACGTACGAAACGAAAATCTAGTGCAACAACTGCACGGAACACAAATCCGGTACATCCTGTGCAAGAAATACAAATATAGTGCATCCTGTGCACAAAATACAAATCCGGTGCATCCAGTGCACAAAATACAAATCCAGTACATCTAGTGCACAAAATACCAATCCAGTGCATCTAGTGCATAAAATATCAATACAGTGCATCCTGTGTACAAAATACCAAACAATAACTCAAATGCGTAAATAGCAACACCGAGTGTACCAAGGTGTAAAATCATAAATGTGTGCAACTGCGTGCACAAAACACATATCAATGCACTACAAGCACATATAAGCTATACCGAGTGCAAAAACCAAATCGTGTGCATACCATGTGCACAAAATCAACCCAACTGTATGAAATCCATGAAATCATAAACATGTGCGACCAAGGCACAAAACGATATTAAGTGCAATCACTGTGCACAAATCATAAATCAACACAACGGTGTATAAAGCATATCTCAAGGATAATAACTATACACAAAATATGAATACCAAGTAGGTGCAACCATGGTGCATGATTGAATGTTAGATGTTGTGATCAAAATATTTTTACCGCAATCAAGAACGGCGTCGCTTGGTAGCTAGCCGGTGAGTACGAGTCGGCCCACAGGGATGTTGTATATTTTCTAATTGTTCTAACGAGTTAATTCCAAACGGTGTTGGGTTGATTATCACTAAAAACTAAGTTGATTTAGACTAGGATTAGATTCTTGCTAGGGTTAGGTTTAGATTAAGTTTGGAAATTTAAGATTTCCCACCGCTTTCAATGCCCTAATTTAGATCTATTTGGTGTTATGGTAATAATTAATGAAGCGGATTAGGACGATCGAGAAGAAACAATGTTCTTCCTCTAGGTCCTTATCCGTCCTTTCTTAATTCTTACCCAAACCTCCATGGAAAACATGCACAACCGGTCTTTTAAACTACGGTATCATCGTTACCTCGTGGGTAGGGTGCCGTAGGGAGCGGGGTGTGTATGTATGCATGGAGTCCTATTAATTAAAATGTGATGGGCAAGAAAGGGGTGAGGGATTTTCATCTCTCAAACATTTCCTATTCCTAACCCTAACAAGTGAGAAACCACTCACTCATTAGGGAATCTATGAAAGACATGTTTATGAGTTTTGTTTTTAAAAGATTAACTATCTATACTACGGCAGATTAATAAAAAGTTCTAATCTAATTTAAACCAATGCAGATAATAAATCTATACTAGGGCAGAAATAAAAACTAAGAACTAGGGCAATGAAAAGAATCTACTTACTTTATTGACACTCTCAAAACATTACAAATGATTCTGAATTTTTTATCAATGAAAAGAGGCATACCCCATAGAGAGGTTTAGGATTTCTATTATAGAGCATAGAAACCCTAGGGTTACAATCGGTTCATATCTGCATTTACAATTTTACCCCTAAGAAGACTAGTCAACACACCGCCGCACCGACACGATGTTGCACCGACACGGGCTTCATATGGCCACCAAGAGCCATGTTTGGCCGCGGATCCACGGCCATGTTGGAAGCTTGTTGGTTACTGCTTCTCTAGTAATTCTCCTGTTGCTTTTTCCTTGGCTTTTCTTCACTTGGTTTCTCATATTGTCTTCTAGTTTTCTTCCAGATTTCTACAGTGAATAATGTCGTGGACTTTATCGTTTGCTTCGCGTCGAAGTCTTGAACTTTGCGCTGCCTTTGTACTTTGTGAAATTGTTCATTGATCTTCGTTTATTCTCCAACTGTAGGCTTGATCAAGATTCTTCCATTTGTTGGTCGTAGTCTACTTTTGTATTGTCTTTTCATCTTTTTCACTGTTTTTGTTCCGAGAACCTCTAACCTGCAACTATGTAGCAGACATGGATCAAAAGCACCTGTTTATTTGTAAAATGACTAAGAATGGGGAATATAATAATGCAAAATTATGATATGAACAAATACCCCCAAACTTATCTTTTGCTCGTCCTCGAGCAAACCTAGTTTTATTCTCGAAAAAGACCTAGCCTCACTTTCGCAGGGAAACGCGATTGCACTGAGCTCGTGCAACAAGCCGTTAAACCTCTATGTGTCCCTATTAGGAGGAGTGTTGTCTTCTGAGGGTTTTCAGCGGATACTACCCACAAAATCCTATCAATTCGGTCCATTGATTTTTATTCTCCAATTAGGTTTTCCAACAAGAAACTCTATTATTTTCGACTCAGAAATTATCTACCCGTATTTTTCACGCTTCCTTATCATTTAACCTAAGATTATATATGTTCTTGTAGATTTATTTAGCTTTTAGTATCTTTTAAGTTTTCCTTCTAGGGTTCCATCTCAACTTAGGAATTTTTATCATCTCTATTAAAGATATAAGTCCTATTCTTCATTCCTATTTTTATCTAAACCCCAATCACATACCCCTACGTGTGTGTATATATCACCTCTACACTTGGAAATTCAAATCAAGCTATTATACTCTTGTCCATCGTCCAAAGTACTTTTCAATTGGTGAATTTTTAGATGAAATTGCTCACACATTCTTCATGCGACCATTAATACTTCTTGAGGTACCAACGGCCGATTACAAAATGTGCTTGCACATTAATGCGTAATTCCTAGTCTTGTAATACTTAAGGCTTATAGCAGTGACTCCCAAACCAGTTGGTCTAATGTACTAGGTGATAAAGAACCCTCGCTAAATATTTTTTTCTGTTAATGCAGCCTTAAGTAATTACAAAAACCAGTGTTCATTTTTTTATCTCTTTATTCACACTTGTATTTTTATTTTATTTTTCTTCATACTAAGGACTTTAGACAAGAGCATTTCAAGGTCTCTTATACTATTCCAAGTTTCAAGGTTCGTGTTTGTACAATTTGTAGGGTATATATTTTCAGAATTTAGACTTAAGCTTAAGAATTATTTTTCAAACTTATATTTTAATAAAAATATCAATACTTTTCCATTGTTTTAACTTAGCCCAAGAAGTCAACTAGAAATTTGCCTATTTCTAAATAAACTACAAAGACATATATTTTCTACCGTTAAATTTTAAGAAAGGTTATTTTTAGGGTTTTAAATTTCCTAAGTCTAAGATCTAGTTGTTCCTAGCTAGTTACCCTTTTTGTCAAACTCAAGTCAATTATGGCCAAAATTGAATGTTTTAATTTTATAATTTTTAAAAATTTACAATTTTTATGGGTTTTAAAGTATGCAAATGAAAAAATATATATATGAATGCGAAGGAAGAAAGCTTACCGAGCATACCCCCAAACTTAAACTTGACAGTGTCCTCACTGTCATGTTATACCAAGAGGGTCAAAATGGCCGGCACTTCCCTGTTTATTTTCTTATTTTACAAAAATACCCAAATATTAATTTTTTTATGTTATTTTGTATTTATATATTTACAAATGATACATACCCCCAAACTTGTTTGAAACAATGTCTTGGCTAGATGATCGAAAATTTGGGGGTAAAATGGAGAAAGTTCAATCAATGTAAATCGGCTCCTGCAAAAACAGGAGCTCCTCTGACGGGTCCGCAGTGAGGAACAATTTGAGTCGATGTCCATTCACTTTAAACAAAGTACCGTCCTCCGGGTTTTCTAGGTCTACCGTACCGTGCGGATATACGGTGCGTACCAAAAACGGCCCTTTCCACCTAGATTTGAGCTTGCCGGGGTGAAAGTGTAACCGAGTGTCATAAAGCAAAACCTGTTGACCAGGTTTAAACGTTTTGCGCATAAGGTGTTTGTCATGGAACACCTTAGTTCAGTTTTTAACAATGACAGCATTATCATAAGCCTCATCCCGCAGCTCATCTAGTTCATTCAATTGCAGCTTTCGATTGCTGCCCGCATCTCCCATCGATAAATTCAACTCCTTGATCGCCCAAAATGCCTTGTGCTCAATCTCAACTGGGAGGTGGCAAGCCTTCCCATAAACAAGCTGGTATGGAGACATACCAAGATCGGTCTTGTATGCAGTACGGAATGCCCATAGCGCATCAATCAGTTTATGTGACCAATCTTTACGGTTTTTAGAAACCGTCTTCTCCAAGATTTGTTTAATCTGCCGATTTGAAACTTCGGCTTGACCACAAGTTTGGGGATGGTATGGTGTTGACAATTTGTGAGTAATGGAATATTTGCGCATTAAGGACTCAAAAGTTCTATTGCTGAAGTGAGATCCATTATCACTTATAATTGCTCGAGGGTGCCCAAACCGAGAAAAGATATTTTCTTTAAGAAATCGAATGATAACCTTGTTATCATTCGTTCGGCTAGGCACAGCCTCGACCCATTTTGACACATAGTCAACAGCCAAAAGAATATACACCTTCCCAAAGGAATTGGGAAATGGTCCTATGAAGTCTATTCCCCAAACATCAAAGATATCCACAACCAAAATTAGTTGGAGCGGCATTTCATTTCTCCGCGATATCCGGCCCAAGTGTTGGCACCGGAAGCATGTCTTGCAGTATTCATATGCATCTTTAAATATTCGTGGCCAGTAGAAACCACACTGCAAGATTTTCTCTGCTGTCTTCTTGGGGCCAAAATGCCCGCCACACGCTTGATCGTGGCAAAAAGACAGCACACTCTTAAACTCATTTTCAGGTACACACCGACGAATGATTTGGTTGGAATAGTATTTAAAAAGATACGGTTCATCCCAGTAAAAATGCTTTACTTGGGACAAGAATCGAAGTTTATCCTGTTTCGACCAATCTTTAGGTATCAAGCCGGTGGCCAAGTAGTTTACTATATCAGCGAACCAAGGTTCGCAAGATACGGTTAAGAGTTGCTCATCGGGAAAAACATCTTTAATTGGAATTTCAAGTGTAGGCGAAGAAGGAAGTCGTGAAAGGTGATCGGCCACTACATTTTCACATCCTCTTTTGTCCCTTATGATAAGGTCAAACTCTTGTAGAAAGAGAATCCAACGTATTAACCGTGATTTAGCATCCTTCTTCGCAAAAAGGTGGCGAAGAGCTGAATGGTCCGTGTACACAATCACTGGAGAGCCGATTAAATAAGGCGGGAATTTTTCAAGTGCAAACACAACGGCTAAAAATTCTTTTTCTATTGTTGTATAGTTCAGTTGGGCCTCATTTAAAGTTCAGCTAGCGTAATAAATTACGTGCGGCATCTTACTAATGTGATGTCCAAGAACAGCACCAATGGCGAAATCAGATGCATCGCACATAATTTCGAATGGATGCGTCCAGTCTGGAGATGAAAGAATGGGTGCAGAAATGAGTGAGTGTTTCAATGACTCGAACGCTTCCATGCAAGTTGAGTCAAAATCAAATGTTGTGTCCTTAGCCAATAAGAGAGTCAAGGGTCTAGCTATCTTGCTAAAATCCTTGATGAACCGTCAATAAAAACCGGCATGGCCAAGGAAGGATCGGATGTCTTTGACGCATTTAGGAGGAGGGAGATTGGAAATGACTTCAATCTTGGCTTTATCAACCTCTATACCATTTTGCTAGATGACATGTCCTAAGACAATACCCTCTCTTACCATAAAGTGGCACTTCTCCTAATTTAAAGTGAGGTTCTTATCCCCACAACGGGTAAGAACTGCATCAAGGTGTAGCAAATACTCGTCGAAGGAGTCACCGAAAATGGAGAAATCATCCATAAAGGTCTCCAAAAAATTTTCAACCATGTCTAAAAAGATCCCCATCATACACCGCTGAAATGTAGCGGGTGCATTGCATAACCCAAAAGCCATGCGATGGTAAGCGAAAGTACCGAAAGGATAAGTAAATGTGGGCTTGTCTTGATCCTTTTCGGCAATGGGGACTTGGTTATAGCCGGAATAGCATCCAAGAAGCAATAAAATTCGTACCCAACCAATCGTTTAGCATTTGGTCAATGAAAGGTAAATGAAAGTGATCTTTTCTTGTCGTGGCATTGAGTTTTCTATAGTCTATGCAAACTCGCCACCCAGTTTGGGTGCGAGTAGGTATTAACTCATTTGCCTCATTGGTTATGACCGTAATGCCCGATTTCTTTGGGACAATATGAATGGGGCTAACCCACTGGCTATCGGAGATAGGGTAAATGATACCACTATCAAGACATTTTACAATCTCCTTCTTGACAGCCTCTTTCATTATGGGGTTGAGGCGTCTTTGTGGATCCCTTACTGGTTTGGCATCATCCATCATGTGTATATGATGTTCAACTATGAGGGGACTAATCCCCTTAATGTCCACCATAGTCCAGCCAAAAGCTTGCCGGTTATTTTGCAAGACCATTAAAAGGGTTTTCTCTTGCTCGAGAGCTAGAGAGGCCGATATGATAACGGGAAGGGTCTTATTCTCACCTAGTTAAGCATATTTAAGGTGAGAGGGCAAAAACTCTGTAAGTCCATATTGCGACCCCCGGTACTTACGGGGAGGCGGAAACGGTATAAAAAACGAATTTTTATCGCAAGAGGCAACATGGACTAAACTGTGTCGGGATCGTTGTCTAAACTAAAACTAGTTAACAAGCTAAAGAGAGTTAGCTACTATGGAAGATGGTTATACCTAAGCTTGAACTCCTTCTTCTTCAAACCTTGTAGAGGTTGATGGTTCTCTTTTCGTCGCCTTCTCCCGTCGAAGATGGATCCACCTCGAAGGTTCGACTTTGGGCTCTTCCTCGATCTTTGAGTGAACTAGGGTTTCCGGCTTGCTAAACCTTCATCCTAGAATGAGTAGAGAGTGATTAGGGTTTGCTTTTCTATCTAAAGAGAATGATTCTCAACACATGAGAAGGTTTCTCTTTTCAAGAGGAGGAAGAAGATGAAATGAGGGGAGAGAGAGGTTATGATAGAATGAGCTCAATAATTTCTTTCTTGCAACCATATTGCAAAAAGAAATGAATTATCTAAATGATAATAATTGAAATAAGAATAGTTGATGGTAAATATGGAATGACCACTATCATACCTCTTTTAATGAAGTGTAAGCATGAATCAAGGAAGACTTTCAAGGCATGAAAGTGGTCAATGGTCAACAAGTCAACCAAGGTCAACAAGTCAACAAAAAACAACCATAACATAATTCTTATTTAATTACTATTATTAATAGATAATATACAAATCCATTAGGGTTTGGAAAATGATAACTGTCAACTGTGCATACGCACCCGATCCGAAACCCTAATGAAAAACCTCATTCTCCGCCTCAAGCAACTGTGCATACACACCTGCATTCTCGTTCCGAGAAACAAGAATACCAAGATATAAAAGCAACCCCCAAAACATATACCAGTATCTGGCTCAAACCAGAGCCTGCCAGTATAATCCGTCCGGACTCCAAACGTGCACAAGTGCACGGATGAGAACGAACCCTGTCGCAAAACCATGCGACCTCTACTCAGTTTTGCCCAGAGGCGAATACCCTCTGTGTGGGACTCTAAAGACTCGACACTACGCTGGCAGTGGGTTTAACCACAGACCGCAAGCGGCACTAGCTGTGCGTAACGGTCCCCAGGTAGATGCCGACAAGAAGGCTGACGAGGTGAAACCCCATCTGAACTCCTACTGAGTCTGAATGTGACATTCTCCGTACAGTCCGGTCTGTTCGTCTGATACATCGCATGGCGGGCCTACGGGGCGGTAAAACGTCAGTCCCCAAATAGCGGTACAAGTCGTGTCGGAGTGAAGCCCAAAACACCCTGAGATAACACTGGAAACCTACCAGTATATCTCGCTTGCCCTGGCCAGGGACTACTCGTGTAATGGCTCTCCTAGACACAGCGCGATGTCAACCCCCAATACCGGGAGAGACGAATCCTGTCTAACTGTCACTGCCTCCAAGTGCTTCGGGACTGCACCCAACCACCACCTGTTTGCACGACTTCTTTGAGCCGTGGTAGGGTAGTGATCAAAGTGCAGTGGGAACACACTCGAGGCGAAGTGTCAGTGTCAAGTCAGCGGACTAAGCTGTACTCATGTCACCTGGGAACTGATAACTGACGATAGGTATAATACCAACCTGTCAGTTCCCGACGAGTCCTGTCCAGTGTACTCGTAACCCAACGAGCACCCGTATACTATCTCCAGTACGACGTACTGATGGCTGTGGGACAGACCATCTCCCACACTGGGATGAGAAGCGCATACGCTAGTCTACTCCGGAGTATCGATGCCCTGTCTCGATAGTCCTACGACTAGGGACCTGTATAAGGATGTGCTTATCGATTACCCAGCCCCCACTAGTGTGACTGCCATCACAACGCTGGTAATCAAGCAAAGATCCTAAGGGCTCCACTAATGCGTATAAGTGATATACTGAAATAAACACAAGTACACATTGAAGTAGAAACAAACCAAGTAGCATACTACTATATTGAGCAAGATTGTTTATACAAGGTGAATATCCCAAGCTTCCATCAAGTAATATACAAACTAGTATGATACAGTAATGGCCTCTAGGGCATATACACTAACAATCTCCCACTTGCACTAAGGCCATGTACTGGCGTATCGAAGACCTATCATCTCGATCAGCCGCTCGAACTGAGTCTGGGGTAGGGCCTTGGTGAATGGATCTGCAGTGTTCTCTTCTGAAGCAACCCTCCGAACCTCGATCTCCTTGCGATCCACGATCTCCCTGATCAGGTGATACCGCCTCAAGATGTGCCTGGATCTCTGATGGGACCTGGGTTCCTTTGCTAAAGCTATAGCCCCGTTGTTGTCGCAATACAGAGGTACTGGGTCAACAATGGACGGAACCACCTGAAGTTCTTTTAAGAACTTCCTTATCCAGACAGCTTCTTTTGCGGCATCAGATGCAGCGATGTATTCCGCTTCCATAGTCGAGTCTGCAACGGTTTCCTGTTTGGAACTCTTCCAACACACCGCCCCTCCGTTGAGGGTAAAGACAAAACCCGACATGGACTTGGAATCATCCTTGTCACTCTGGAAGCTGGAGTCAGCAAAGGCCTCAATCTGGAGGTCTTTTCCGCCATACACCAAGAACATCTCCTTAGTCCTCCTCAGGTACTTGAGAATGTTCTTTACCGCTATCCAATGTTTCTCCCCAGGGTTTGACTGATACCGGCTTACTACACTCAGTGCATAAGCTACATCCGGTCTGGTACACAACATCGCATACATTATAGAGCCTACCGCAGAAGCGTAGGGTATAATAGACATGCGATCCCTCTCCAAATCAGTCTTGGGAGACATCTCTTTAGAGAGGGTGATCCCGTGACAAGCCGGTAAGTTACCACGCTTGGAATCTTCCATACTGAATCTTTTCAGTACGGTGTCGATGTACCTGGACTGTGAAAGTCCTAATATCCTCTTGGATCTATCACGATGGATCCGGATCCCCAGGATGTAAGAGGCATCACCCAGGTCTTTCATGGAGAACCTGTGTGACAAGAAACCCTTGACAGATTGTAGCATAGGAATGTCATTTCCTATTAAGAGAATGTCATCCACGTATAAAACAAGGAATACCACAGTTCTCGCTACAAATCTACTATAGATGCATGGTTCATCTGGATTTTTGATAAAGTCAAATTCCTTGACCGTCTCATCAAAACAGATGTTCCAACTCCGCGATGCCTGCTTTAGTCCATAGATGGACTTAAGCAACTTGCACACCTTTCCGCTGCTCCCACTCTGAATGAAACCCTCTGGCTGATCCATATAGACACACTCCTCTAAATTTCCATTTAGAAAAGCGGTTTTTACGTCCATCTGCCAAATCTCATAATCGTGGAAGGCAGCAATGGCAAGAAGGATCCGAATGGATTTCAGCATAGCCACTGGAGAAAAGGTTTCGTCGTAGTCCAAGCCAGGTCTTTGACGGAAACCCTTTGCTACAAGTCTAGCTTTATAGGTCTCAACCTGTCCATCTACACCAATCTTCCTTTTGAAGATCCACTTGCATCCTACGGGTTTTACCCCGTCTGGAGCAATGTCCAACGTCCATACTTTGTTGGTGTACATGGACTCCATTTCGGTCCGCATTGCATCCAGCCATTTTACCGAGTCAATGCTCTGAACGGCCTGCTGGAAGCTAGTAGGCTCATCATAGTCTATGATGCAATCCTCTCTATCCCCGTCTATGAGAAAACCGTAGTATCTCTCGGGCGGATGAGACTGCCTACTACTTCTACGGAGCGGCATAGGAATGTCCTGTTCTTTTGAACCGTCTGGTTCTACTAAGCTTTCAGTAATAGTCTGAGGTTCTGGAATTTCATCCAGTTCTACTGCGCTCCCACTTATCTGATTTTCCAAAAACTCAGTTTCCAAGAAGTGGGCATGACGAGAAACAAGGACTTTTTGCTCCTCTGCGTAATAGAATAGATACCCCTTAGAGTTCTTTGGGTATCCCACAAACTTACACTGTACTGAGCGTGCCTCGAGCTTGTCCGCATGCTGCTTTTTTACAAAAGCCGGACATCCCCATGTATTAAAGGCTTTAAGACAGGGTTTCTTCCCACTCCACATCTGATATGGTGTGGTAGGCACAGTCTTAGTAGGAACTTGGTTCAAGAGATGTGCAGCTGTTTCTAGTGCATATCCCCAGAAAGATCGCGGTAACTCAGCCTTACTCATCATGGAACGAACCATATCCAATAGGGTTCGATTCCTCCTTTCTGATACACCGTTATGTTGCGGAGTGTATGGAGGAGTACGCTGAGAGAGAATACCATTCTCTTTTAAATAGTCCAAGAACTCGGCACTCAAGTATTCACCACCTCGATCCGATCTTAGGATCTTGATACTTTTGCCTGTTTGTTTTTCAACTTCATTCTTGTAATCCCGAAATTTCTCAAAGGCCTCGGATTTGTGCTTCATTAAGAAGACATGTCCATACCTAGAGAAATCGTCTGTGAAAGTAATGAAGTATGAATAACCGCTTCGGGCATGTGTAGACATTGGACCACACACGTCACTGTGTATGAGTCCCAAGAGCTCGCTCGCTCTTTCTCCGTGTCCAGTGAACGGAGTCTTTGTCATCTTTCCCATAAGACAAGATTCACAAGTGGCATAAGACTGATACTCGAACGGATCCAAGTATCCTTCTTTATGTAACTTAGTCAACCGTGTCTCATTGATGTGACCCAGTCTACAATGCCATAAGAAAGCCTGATTGATATCTGGAGACTTTCTTTTGTGTGTATTCTGGACATTGAAAATCTGTGGTTGGTTTAATACGTATATACCATTGCTCAGTGTACCTGACCCAATCAGAACTTGATTAAGGTGAATGTTTACAACATTACTTACAAACGCAAATTCATAACCTTCTTTAGAAACCAAAGATACAGAAATGATATTACAAGTTGCGTTGGGTACAAAAAAGCAATTACGCAAAACCAAAACATGCCCATCTGTCATTCCCAGGTGATAGTCCCCCACGGCTTTAGCATCCATGCTAGCTCCGTTCGCAACTCTGAGGGTCATGTCACCTGCCTTCAAAAACCTACGGTTTCTCAACGCCTGCAAAGAATTACAGATATGAGATCCTGATCCGGTATCCAATACCCAGGAAGTAGAGTTTATAGAAAGACAGTTTTCAATAACATACACACCTGAAGCTGAAGCCGCAACCTGCTTCAGTTCCTGTGTCCTGGCTTTCCAAGCCCTGCAATCTTTCTTCCAGTGTCCACTCTTGTGACAATAGAAGCATTCCTCTTTACCAACAAGCTTCCCCGCTATCTTTGTTGCCTTTTCCTTTCCCTTCGCACCCACTTTACTAACACCGCCCCTTGGTTTGGCGGGGGCTTTCCTCTTCTTTCCCTTGGCTTTCGCCTTGGACCTAGAAGAAGAAGATCCTCCTACAAACAAAGTGGATGTATCCCTACCCTTCTGTAGGGTGCCCTCTGCGCTCCTCAGCAGGTTGAGGAGTTCTGAAAGTTCAACTTCTTTTTCTTGCAAGTTGAAATTCAGTATGAACTGGGCGTAAGTGGATGGAAGGGACTGGAGAATTATATCCGTGTAAAGTTCACTATCCAACGTGGTCCCAAGTTCCGCGAGCTCCTCAGTGTAGCCAATCATCTTAAGCACGTGGTCCGCTACCGATGATCCGACGGCCAACTTTGTCGAAAATAACTTCTTCGACACTTCGTATCTTGCGATACGAGACTGCTCTCCATACAGTTCTTTTGTATGAAGAAATATGGATTCCAAATCCATATTCTCGTGCCTCCTCTGATGGTCATTGTCCATCGAGGCAAGTACGAGGCATCTGGCCTTCGCGCTGTCAATCTCCCAAGTCTTACGGATTTCCTTATCCGCGACGCTGGAGGTGGGACCTGGGACGGGGGGAGCTTTGGTGGTAAGAAGATACCCCAGCTTGTCGTAAGAGATTGCCAATTTGACATTCCTGAGCCAATCTTTGTAGTTTGGCCCTGTCAATATGTTTTTATCTAGAAGTAACTTAAGTCCAGTCATTTCGATTTGGTCGCTGCAGGGGGAGAGAAGAAACACTTAGCACGATGCTCTTGCAAATTTAGAATGGTTTTTAATTTGTCTAAACAGGATGGCTCCCACTGTCTCTCGAATCCCTCCTCAAACCACAAAGGAAGAATTAGCCGGGATCAATCCCACCGTACAATACTTGCTTAACCGTTCAGCCAGGCCAGTGTCGGTACTTCGAGGGAGGTTTTCCAACGCTTTCGCGAAGTTCCTTAATTTAAGAACCTCTTTTCCCTGGGGGCGTAGCCCCGCTAACACCTTTCTAGGCACCTACTAGGTTTATAGCATTGATCGTTTAGTGAGAAATTTCCCGAGGAGTAGCATATACTCACAGTAGGATCGGGATCCAAATATCATCGCGTGACGAAAAATGAAGGAATCCTACCATAATCATCACACTCCAAATGGTATGCAAAACTAGCAAGTTTCAGTACTTATGAAACTCCCGATGTGGATTTTTGCCCCATGCTCTTATGACCTTGACTAAGGCCAACAAATCATAAGTCACATGTCAAGTTCTTCCCGTCGTTATCCAGGTTAATTTGAACCCACCCGTATATACCCTTGACTATGGCCAACAAGGCAATACGACTGTCCCAAACCAACGCATTCTATCTATGCAACATATGAATACCCACCAGCTACCAAACACTGTGCCTTGACTAAGGCCAACAAACACAGCTTGAATACTGTTGAATATTCATATGAAACGACGGAGGGCTACGGATGGTTTTGGCGAAACCGTGAACGTAGTGAACTTGATATAATCGATGGAACGAGATAGCTTTTAGAAGGAGTGGCTCAAGCTCCGCATTTAAAAGTTAGTTTTGAAAAGAACCGAGTGGTTTTTCGAAAGTGTTCCATCGACTTAAACTTGGTTTATTATCTTGCATTAGTTCTTTTAATGCGTGATATTCTTGCATTAGTTCTTTTAATGCGTCCCATCATTTAATTCCTACCATTGCAGAAAACAACCAAAATATGACGTACGCTTATGCCATTCGCATTCGCCACGGGGTCCCGTCATCACTCGTTAGGTTACTTAACTAACGACAGAGCGGGGGCTGGGCTAGCGCGGCTGTAAAACATAAGCAACGCCTAAATAGAAAGCAATGATAGACATTACAGATCACAGATGAATACATTGGATATACTAGCAATCCGCATTTCTTTCGAGCCTGAAACGAAAAGCGGATAACACGGTCGCGGTGAATAGCAAATACCCCACCCAAGACCCCTACGGGTGCGGCAAACTACCCGCCAAGTTCCCGGTAGTTTGTGCACCCCACCATGGGTCTATCCTAGGAGCAAAAACAGTAAAAAGAATTATACAATGACGGCTACAACCCCGACCCGGTTGTGCGGCCAAACAAATAATATTATTACATCAATTTACATTTACAATGAATGAAAGAAAAACAAAAGCTCATCTCACATCCACCCCGGCTATTCACCCGCGACAGTCCAACACATTCATATACACATTCCAGCACATTACAGATCATGTATAACCCCGACTAATCGACTTATAGCGATTAGCCGACGTTCAATACATGCAAACATCACAGATATAACCAACATAGTCAAAGTGCAGTGAAGTTCGGAAAAAAATACGGAATTATAGGACCCCAAAAAGAAATTTCTGTTCTGGAAAATCTGGGTACATATAATATATTTTAAAAATCCCAAAACCAACACATTCACACACTGCACGAAAAACGATGCACAGAGGACTACAGAACGCGGCGCTTCCGCGGCGGAAACAGGGGTAACGCGGCGGATGGGCGGCGGCTTTGAGGAATTACTGCATTGTTTTTCTTGGGTGTTCATAAAAAACCCTGAGACGATTTTACAAGTATAAAGTTTTTCATTTTAAGCCAAAAAAAATTCAACAGAAACTCAGGTTTTTAGTTTTCCGGTTTTGCGATTTTTTTTGTTTCCGAACTTCGTTACACCTTACTACCAAGCTAGTTTAAGTTTAGTTAGGCTCTGATACCACTGTAAGTCCATATTGCGACCCCCGGTACTTACGGGGAGGCGGAAACGGTATAAAAAATGAATTTTTATCGCAAGAGGCAACATGGACTAAACTGTGTCGGGATCGTTGTCTAAACTAAAACTAGTTAACAAGCTAAAGAGAGTTAGCTACTATGGAAGATGGTTATACCTAAGCTTGAACTCCTTCTTCTTCAAACCTTGTAGAGGTTGATGGTTCTCTTTTCGTCGCCTTCTCCCGTCGAAGATGGATCCACCTCGAAGGTTCGACTTTGGGCTCTTCCTCGATCTTTGAGTGAACTAGGGTTTCCGGCTTGCTAAACCTTCATCCTAGAATGAGTAGAGAGTGATTAGGGTTTGCTTTTCTATCTAAAGAGAATGATTCTCAACACATGAGAAGGTTTCTCTTTTCAAGAGGAGGAAGAAGATGAAATGAGGAGAGAGAGAGGTTATGATAGAATGAGCTCAATAATTTCTTTCTTGCAACCATATTGCAAAAAGAAATGAATTATCTAAATGATAATAATTGAAATAAGAATAGTTGATGGTAAATATGGAATGACCACTATCATACCTCTTTTAATGAAGTGTAAGCATGAATCAAGGAAGACTTTCAAGGCATGAAAGTGGTCAATGGTCAACAAGTCAACCAAGGTCAACAAGTCAACAAAAAACAACCATAACATAATTCTTATTTAATTACTATTATTAATAGATAATATACAAATCCATTAGGGTTTGGAAAATGATAACTGTCAACTGTGCATACGCACCCGATCCGAAACCCTAATGAAAAACCTCATTCTCCGCCTCAAGCAACTGTGCATACACACCTGCATTCTCGTTCCGAGAAACAAGAATACCAAGATATAAAAGCAACCCCCAAAACATATACCAGTATCTGGCTCAAACCAGAGCCTGCCAGTATAATCCGTCCGGACTCCAAACGTGCACAAGTGCACGGATGAGAACGAACCCTGTCGCAAAACCATGCGACCTCTACTCAGTTTTGCCCAGAGGCGAATACCCTCTGTGTGGGACTCTAAAGACTCGACACTACGCTGGCAGTGGGTTTAACCACAGACCGCAAGCGGCACTAGCTGTGCGTAACGGTCCCCAGGTAGATGCCGACAAGAAGGCTGACGAGGTGAAACCCCATCTGAACTCCTACTGAGTCTGAATGTGACATTCTCCGTACAGTCCGGTCTGTTCGTCTGATACATCGCATGGCGGGCCTAGGGGGCGGTAAAACGTCAGTCCCCAAATAGCGGTACAAGTCGTGTCGGAGTGAAGCCCAAAACACCCTGAGATAACACTGGAAACCTACCAGTATATCTCGCTTGCCCTGGCCAGGGACTACTCGTGTAATGGCTCTCCTAGACACAGCGCGATGTCAACCCCCAATACCGGGAGAGACGAATCCTGTCTAACTGTCACTGCCTCCAAGTGCTTCGGGACTGCACCCAACCACCACCTGTTTGCACGACTCCTTTGAGCCGTGGTAGGGTAGTGATCAAAGTGCAGTGGGAACACACTCGAGGCGAAGTGTCAGTGTCAAGTCAGCGGACTAAGCTGTACTCATGTCACCTGGGAACTGATAACTGACGATAGGTATAATACCAACCTGTCAGTTCCCGACGAGTCCTGTCCAGTGTACTCGTAACCCAACGAGCACCCGTATACTATCTCCAGTACGACGTACTGATGGCTGTGGGACAGACCATCTCCCATACTGGGATGAGAAGCGCATACGCTAGTCTACTCCGGAGTATCGATGCCCTGTCTCGATAGTCCTACGACTAGGGACCTGTATAAGGATGTGCTTATCGATTACCCAGCCCCCACTAGTGTGACTGCCATCACAACGCTGGTAATCAAGCAAAGATCCTAAGGGCTCCACTAATGCGTATAAGTGATATACTGAAATAAACACAAGTACACATTGAAGTAGAAACAAACCAAGTAGCATACTACTATATTGAGCAAGATTGTTTATACAAGGTGAATATCCCAAGCTTCCATCAAGTAATATACAAACTAGTATGATACAGTAATGGCCTCTAGGGCATATACACTAACAAACTTTAGTTCGAGTTTAGGAGGTGAAACAATTGAAGGTAACATTGGTGAAACTGTTTAAAAGTTGAAGGATTCCATCAATGGTTCAAATCGAGTGTACGCAACCAAGTCGGATGGTTCAACTAAGTCATCCGAAAAATCAAAAGACTCAAACTCGGGTGGTGAGTCTTCAAAATCGTCCAAAAAGGCGAAACACTCGTAATCGTTTTCCGGCGTGAAAGCTGTGTCAGATTCTAAGAGGAATGCACTAGAGGCGTCAACACTGCTGTGATCGAACAAAAAATTTTCAAGCTCACAGTCCTCCTGTGCGATCTCATGGATCAAGCAAACAACAAGTATACTAGCATTAGGCTCGGAGGGCTGATTCCCCAACTTAAAAATGTTGAGTTCAATTGTCATATTTCCAAAAGATAGGTTCATTGAACCATTACGACAATTGATCACCGCGTTAGAAGTCGCAAGGAATGGTCGACCAAGTATCACCGGAATTTGACTCCGGAGGTTAGCTACAGGTTGTGTATCCATAACAATGAAGTCAACGGGGAAAATGAAGTCCCCTACTTTAATTAACACATCCTCCAACTCACCCCTAGGATGGATGATGGATCGGTCGGCCATTTGCAGAGTACAATGAGTGGGTTTAAGCTCTCCAACGCCTAATTGTTCGTACACTGAATAGGGTAGCAAATTGACACTAGTACCAAGATCTAATAGTGCTCTATTGATGTTCTTGTCCCCAATTGTTATCGAAATAGTAGGACAGCCGGGGTCCTTATGTTTTTGGGGTAAAGATTGGACAAGAGCATCACTAACAGTACAAGCCACGAAAACTTTCTTTGGTACTTGTGACTTCCTCTTCTTGGTGCATAAATCATTTAAGATTTTCGCGTAAGAAGGAACTTGTTGGATTGCCTCCAAGAGATGTATGTTTATGCTAACCTTTTTGAACAACTCTACAATCTTCTCCATTTGTGGAGTTGGTTTATTGGATCTCAACCTTTTTGGAAAAGGAACATTTTGAAAATTTGTTGAGTCCAATGTCTGTGGAGTAGATTGCGGAGTTGGAACGGATCCCAGTGTAGGTGTGTTCGTGATGTGAGAAGTGGGTCCGTTCGAAGTAGAAGAAGTAGAGCCTTGTGAAGAATGAAGAATAGGCTCTAACAAGGAAGATAAAGATGAAGAAGAAGATGAAGAAGAACCACTGGCAGGGGTGTCATTATTAATACCCACGTTATTGTGCAACACTTTTCCAGATCTCAACGTGGTCACAGCATTTACATTATGATTTTGCTATTCATATGCAACATGTGCGTGACCGGGATTTCGCAATGGTTGAGATGGAAGCTTTCCCTTTTTTCGCTCGCTCAACGCAGCATTTAGTTGTGCAATTTGTGCCTCAATAGATTTGATGCTTTGATCATGTGAAGCACTGTTTTGCACTAAAGATTGAATGGAATTCTCCAATCTTGCTGCGGATTGTGTAGATTGTTTTAGAAATGCATCTAGACTTCTTTCTAGCGAAGTAACCTTATCATTATTTGGTTGAAAAAAATTGTTTTGAGGGTAAGAGTTGTTGGGCACAAAATTGTTCATTTGGTTTGGGTAAGGTTGTGGTTGGAAAGGTTGCTGGTATTGAGTGTATTGGGGTGCTTGTTGTTGTGGAGGAGGAGGCCTTTGAAAGTTGTTGTTTCCTTAGAATTGTTGATTTTGATTCCAAGAAAAATTTGGGTGGCTCCTCCAACCCGGATTATAAGCCGAAGAGTATGGATCATTTCTTTGTCGTTGCTGAAAGGCAGCATTGACTTGATCTTGTCCTTGAACAGGTGGATTGTAAGGACACTCTTCGGTAAGATGTGATGAATCCGAATAACAAGCGCAAACAGTTCGTGGGGGTAAAGCAGGGGCAGGAGAAGGCGATAAGATTTTGGTCTCAATTGCTTCTAGCTTTTTCGTAAGTGCGGCCATTTCGGCCTTCATTGCAATCGTCATATCTAATTGATGTATGCCTGCCCTAGATTGACAAGCAGAAGATGAGGTGGCCTTGGTGCTTTCCCACTGAAGTATTTGTTCAGCAAGATCATCGAGAAACTGTAGGGTTCCTAGGCATGCTAATGAGGTTCTACAACTGATCAAACATTCCAAAATCAAAATTTTTGTCAAGTGCCAAGTAACCCTAAGCAAGATCGTAACTAGAGGTAAGGAGAAACATGCAAGTTAACAACTTAACTAGATAGTGAAAGTGACTACAACCTTTGTAGATCCGGTCCTCCACTTCTTTAGCTCCGTGTTGACGTCCCTCCGCTGCGATCATTGGAATCCCGGACTCTAGCGATGGTTACGTCGAAGAAATGATCGGGCTTGGTCGTCGACTTCGATGCCAAAGATGATCCACGTCGAGGCGACTCAAACTCAAGCTCCACCTTCACTAGGTCATAAAACTTGTGAAGATAACACACTCTACTACATGGCAAGTGGTAGAGGATGAAGAAATAGGAAGTGGGTTCACTTTGGAATTGGATTTCTCACTTGGATTCATCACTTGATTATTTTCTAGAAAAGGGTTTTCTTTCTTCATGAAGAAGAAGAAAGAAGAGAATATGAATCAATAATCAAAATAGAAAATCAAGTGATGCCTTATCATAATGCAACCATGGGTTAGATAAACTCATGTAGAGAATAAACTAGGGTTTAGGTAATGGTTAGGTTTAGGATAAAACAAAATGGAAGACTATTTCAAAGATGCTTTGAAACTTCAAGAAGCTTCAAGCAAAAGAAAGAAAAGAAAGCCACCATTTCATTTTGATTTTCAAAAATAAATGAAATAAAACAAATGAAACCCTAACCATTATCTAAACATAGTGTATAGCATACACACACCCAAGTTTGCATGTATCATCAAACATGATACAATCTTATGCACAAACATATATCACATATACAATGTGCACAATCAAGTGAGAAAAATATCTTAAGTGAACCAATATTAGTTAATGTAAAGTAATATATCAAATATATAATTATACATCAAATTATTAAATCAACACTTGATTTAATGATCCGGTCATATCGTATATAACCGACTAATATCAAGTGTATCAATGTATCGAATCAACACTTGATCCGGTAACCCGGCTATATCATATATAACCGTCCAATGATACATATCGCGAGAATAGAATACAGTATCACATACTGGTATTATTCTCGGTCCCGCACATATCTCATATGCGCTCCTATTTCGTTTCGCTTGAGCCAGGAAACCTCTGTGTAGGACTCTAAAGACTCGTCAATACGCCGGCAGCAGGTGATGATCATATCAAACACCCACAAGCCGCAAGCGGTCTGCTAAACTTAACGGCCACCCGGGTATTGAGCGATCAGAAGATCAACGAGCAAGCCCGCTCACACTCCTGTGAATCTAACCAGTAACACTTACCGTACAGTCCGGTCTCGTCGTCTGATATGTTGCATATCTTTCCTAGGGGTGGTAAACGTCAGACCCCAATAGCTCGATAAGTCGTGTCGATATGAGGTCTATAACTGTTCGAGAAACTACTGGTAACACTTACCAGTAAATCTCAACAACCCTTGCCAGGGATTTCCGGTTATAGCCAATCGAACACAGCGCAACATCAACTCCCTATACCGGGAGAGACGAATCCCCACCTATCGCTCATTGCCTCCATGTGATTTGGGACTGTACCCAAAAACCACCGTTTTGCACGCCCTCTTGGATGTGGTAAGGTGGAAATCAAAGCTCAGTAGGAATCACACAAGACTCTATGACGATCTCGGGTCAACAGACTAACCTGTACCAGTGTCACCAGAGAACTGCCATCTGACGTAAGGTATAATACCATCTGGGAGTTCTCGGCGAGTCCGTCCAGTGTACCCAGTCTCTACTGAGCACCCGTATATCATCTCTGATGTCAAACACCAATAGATATGGGATCATCCATCGCCTATCTGTATGGGTCGAGAAGGTATACGCTAGTCTACTCTGGTATATCGATGCCCCGTCTCGATACACCCACGACTAGGGACCTTGAAGGATGTACTTATGGACTACCATGTCCCTACTAATATGATCTGCATCATAGTCCGGGTAGTCAAGTACACATCCTAAGGGCTTTACCAACATGTAACAGAGAGACAATCATTGTACACGTTAAGATAAAGAGCAACCGGATAGCATACTATCATGTCGAGCAAGAAAGTCCTCCCTATATATGTCCAAGCATCCACTACAATATACATCCTATGTATAGTAATGGCCTCTAGGGCATACATATAACTAACAATCTCCCACTTGCACTAGGGCCATCTGATAGCAGTGGTTGTAGTATCTCATACTCAACCATCCCATGATAGTCTCTCTCTAGGAAAAGGCCTTTGTGAGTGGATCCGCCGTGTTGTCCTCTGAGTCTACTCTCCTAACCTCGATCTCCTTGGAGATCAACCATCTCCATGATCAGGTGATACTGCCTTAGAATGTGTCTGGATCACTGATGGGACAGACGTTCCTTGGCATAAGCCACAACTCCATTGTCACACAATAGGAGGAATTAAGTTCATCTCATGAACAAATATACATCCAGACTGCCTCTTTGGTAGCATCTTAAGTAGCGATGTATCCAGCCTTTATCGTCTAGTTTGCCACGGTATCTAGCTTGGAACTCTTCCAACATACCGTCCCTTTACTGAGGGTAAAGACAATGCCTGTGACTGACTTTCAGTCGTCCTTATCACTCTGGAACCTTTCCAATGATTCTCCCCAGGATCAACTGATACCATCTTACTACAACTAGTGAGTATCCTAACATCCAATTAGATCTATCTCATAGATCCAAGATCCAGGTTTTAGGAGGTATCACTTTGATCCTATATGGAGAATCATTGTGATAAGCGGAGATTGACCGAGCGAAGTATAGGAAACTCCTTTCTTATCAAGAGTATGTCATCCACGTACTCTACGAGGATCACCACCATACTCCCTACTACCCTTTTGTATATATAAGGTTCATCTACCATTTTGATGAAGTCAAACTATTTGACTACTACATCAAAACAGATGTTCCAACTCCGCGATGCCTGCTTTATCACATAAAACATCTTGCACGCGTTTCCGCTGCTCCCACTGCCTTCGAGGCCCTCTGGCTGTGTACTTATAGACGCACTCTTCTAAAACATCACTTAGAAAAGCAGTCATGGCACCCAACCGCCAGATATCGTAGTCATGGTATGTAGCCGTGGCAAGTAGGATCTGGATGGAGTTAAGCATAGCTACTTAGAAAAGGTTTCATCATAATCCATACTTGGTCAAAGATGCAAACTTTTAACTAGTCTAGCTTTGAAAGTCTCAACTTTTCCATGTACACCAAGTAATCTTCTCAAGATATACTTGCTCCTGATGGGGATTTAACCCTTCAGATATAGCAACCAAAGTCCATACTTTGTTGGTGTATAAGGATTCCATCTCAGATCACTAAGCATCCAGCCATTCTTACAGAGTCCCTACTCTCGATGGCCAGCTCGAAACTAGTTAGATCACCATCTCATGATGCAATCCTCGCTCCCTCTGTCATAGAGAAACCAAAGTATCTCTCAGGTGGGTGAGGAACCCTACTAGATCTGCGGAGAGGCTGAGCTTCGTTGGTAACTATTGAATCCTTTGGTTCTATCAAATCATCTGCTGTAGTTTGTATAGCTGGAACCTTTCCAGTTCTACATTACAGACCTTGCCTCGAGCTTGTCCGGATTATGCTTTTAGACATAGCCCGAACAACCCCAAATCTTAACTGACTTAAGAGATGGGCTCTTCCCTTATCATATCAAATATGAAGTGGTAGGCAACTGATTTGATTTGAACCCTATTCAATAGGTATGCAGCTTCTCAAGTGCATAACTCCCAAAAGGAAATAGGTAACTCAGTAGTACTCATCATAGAGCACACCTTATTATATAGGTTGTGATTGCTCCGCCCCGATACACCGACGTGCTGTGGTGTATATGGAGGAGTAATGCTGAGAGAGAATCTCATTCTTCTTTAGAATATTCCAGGAATTCTATGCTCAAGTATTCTCCCCCCTGATCACATCAAAGGACATAATACTTATACCCATATTTGGTTCTCTACTTCTAACTTATATTCTGTGAATATCTCAAAAGGTTCGGACTTGTATTTCAACAGGAACATATGTCTGAATCTTGAGAGATTATGAGAGAATGTAATGAAGTACAAAGGACCGGTCTTGGTATGTATAGACAGAGGACCTTCATACATCAGTATGTATCAATCCCAAGAGTTCACTAACTCTTTCTCTGTTTCCAATAAACGGAGCTATGATTATCTAAACTTTGTGACATGACTAGCAAGTTTCACAAGATGTAAATTCAAACAGATTTAAATATGCATCTAAATATAACTTCAGCTAGTCGGGTCGCATTGATATGACCTAGTCTACAATATCTCAAGAAGGATCCGTTCATTTCTGAACTATTCCTCTTGTGTGTGTTCCGTATACTAAGAACTGTAGTTTGATTTAGAACATCAATGTTTTTAGATAACGTGCCTGAACCGATCAACTTTTGATATAGGAAATGTTCAAAACATTATCCAGCAATACAAAATTTTATCATTTCTTTACCAATAAAGAGACTGATATGATTTTGTATATCAGGTTCGGTATCTAATAACATTCGTTCAGAATCAATGTATTTGGAATACAGGGTGACAATGACCAACAGACTTGGCTCCAACACTTGCACCATTTTCTGTCTCATGAAACTTATCACGCGTTCTCAGTTCTCTACCTTTCTGCAGCCCTATGTAACAGATTACATATCTGGTATCCTGATCCGGTATCAAATACCCAAGACGTAGAGGATACAGAGAAACAGTTCTTTGTAATGAACACACCCGAAAGAGATGCATCATATGCACTTTCTTCGTTTGGGCGGCATAGGAATTCAGGTAATCCCCTAATTCCTGCTCGGTCTTATAACAATTATAAGTTGGAGCGGGACCAACGTTCCCCAGCTCAGTATAACAAGCGGGTTCGGTCAATACATCCGTATTATTATCTTGATTAAGGCGTGATATGGTCACTACCTGGAGAGAGAGAGAAGAAAACACTCAGCGTATGCTCTTACAAGATCAGATTGGTTATTATTTTATCTAATCAGGATGGCTCCCACTGTTTTAATCAAATCTTCCTTCAAACCCTAAAAGGAAAGACTAGCCGGGATTAATTACACGCTACAAGTTCGCCAATCTTTCAGCCAGGCCAGTGTCGGTACTTTGAGGTAGGTCCCCCGTGCTTTCGCACGAACCTAATTAATGTAAACCTCGTTTTCCCAGAGGCGTAACCTCATTAACACCTTTCTAGACACCTACTTGATCGGCTAATTGTAATGTGTAAAACTCTCCCAGGTGTAATTCTTAATCGCAGTGGGTATCTGGATCCAACCATCTCATAGAAGGTATGCAATCTCATTGCAAATTTCAACACTTGAAATTCCCGATAATATTTTACCCCTAGCGTCTTATGACCTTGACAAAGGCCAACAAACCATAGGCTGCTAGTCAAGTTCAACCCGTCATTTCTTGATTGAATTAAACCCACCCGCACGGCCCTTGACAAAGGCCAACAAGGTCGCACGACTATCCTAATCCAATCTGCATCATATAGATAAGCAGATAAGTACTATTCAACTACCGCACACTACGCCTTGACAAAGGCCAACAAACGCAGCACGAATACTAACTACTACTTATCTGAAATGACGGAGGGCTACGACAGGTTTTTCTGAAAAGCTATTGCGTAATGAACTTGATATCGTTGTAGAATCAAATGATTTTGAAATGGAGTGTTTTTGAGGCTTTTCTAGTCTTGCTAAAGGGGTCATTCCCGGTGAAGGGATCGTCGGCCCTTTCCTCGTCGAATGAGGTGCGGGATATATCATATATATAACTGTGCAAAGAAGAAACTATAGAAGCTATCAAAAGACAAACCGAGTGTGTAGCATCTTCCAGTTATTGCTAAAGGGGTCACTCCCGGTGAAGGGATCTCGGCCCTTTCCTCATCGAATAAGGTGCAGGATGTTCTACAAGGAACACCGCGATGCAAAGCAAGAACTGTAGCTACCTGTTTTATTTTTGAAAATTTGATTCCACAACATATTTTAGGTTTCTTTTATTTTCATTAATCATATTAATGAAGTCCCATCATTTAAATTACCTAAACATCACCGATAAATACGACGTACACTTATGCCATCCGCATACGCCTCGATATCCCCTCGTGCACCGTTAGGTTAGGTAACTAACGGCAGAGTGGGGCAGGGCTAGCGCGGGTGTAAAACATAAGTAACGCCTATATAATATATCATATATACTATATACAGTATTTATCACAGAACATCAAATGATCACATCACAGATATTGCAGCAGAATAAACATATGAAATATTGGATATACTAGGACGTCCGTATTATCAATACGAACCAGTATAAAACACGGATTCCACGGTCGCGATGAATAGCCAATCCCACACCCCTAGACCCCTACGAGAGCAGCAAGCAACCCTACCAATTCTAGGGTTAGAAGACCCGGACTCGACTCCTCGAGATGGTCTCCCACTGGACCCTAGAACCCGGTTACTTGTGCTCCCCTCCTTGGGTCTATCCTAATGCGGAAAAGTAAATAATATACATCAACGGTGACATCTTCCGCAACCTGGAAGTGCCCCAATAAAAGAATATTACATACAAATTTTTACATGAATGAAAATAAAAAAACACTCATCTCACATAAAAAAAAACCGGCTATTCAAACACGACGATCCAATATAACATATCCAGCAACACATAACAACACATGTCATCAACGTAAGTAAATATGCGCATCCCAATTGTCGTTGACATATAGCAACGAAACCGGCGATATCACATATTACACTTACGGTCACAGAAAAGAAAGTGTAAAACTACAACAGTTGGAATCCGCAACCTCATAAACATCGCATGCCTAATCAAATGAATTCCTTAGACATCGCATGCCTAACAATTATAAACCCTGCATTTCAGTCTCATTATCGAAAACTCTTTTTAAATATCAAGTCGGGCAATTCAACAAGATTCCCGACATCCTGATCGAATGCTCGTCGCAAACTTTAGTAGATGGCCGCATCCCCGATACCGTCGACGAAGTGCACCAAGGCGGAACACCGCTGCCGCAAGCACCCGAACGGATGCTTTCGGCGACGGGGTTCTCCTACAGTCACTTGGTCGGGGTTATGGGGTGAGGCTGTCTATTAAGTTTACCCGGTGAGTATCCGCGTATGCTACGTGATTGCGATGGACTTTTGATCACATCAAAAATTCCGTGGCAACCGATCAAGTGAGACTAAGCTGCTATGTTTATAACATTCAAATCAGTTATCTCATAACTGCTTGTGAATTCCAAATATTGTACCACATTCCAGATAAATAGAAAATGTTAAACTTTCCGATCGAACAATCAAACACCCAAGTTTTCCCGAAACAGCTCAACACATGAAATAAGTTTTAAAACATCCACTTCATGCCACAGTAGCAACGGTCCAGCCGTAGAAGGGTCAAGCCAACGCCTCACATGTGGCACGCCGTACTGCCCCAAACCCTAAGGTTCAAAGGGCGGTTCAAGACAGTCACATAATCGAGTTAAGCTTTGTTGTCTTCTAGAGGGTCCATCGCGTTACTTGCACTACTCAGAACGTTCTCAAACTACAGAAAAGTCCAACAGTTGGAAATTTCCCGGCAGGGGAAAAATTGGGTATTTATATCCGGTCGAACTTTTTAACATATTCTAAAATTATCCCGAAAAAACACGTAGACGAAGTTAAACTTTCCGATCGAAACATCGAGTCCCTAATACACCCCAGAAAACTCAACTGTTGAGTATAAATTAAACATATCAGAAGAATCAGGAATGTTATAAGAATATTACTGTGCAAAGAGAAATGAATAAAGTGACTACATGGCCGCGGAACCGCCGCACGAGCCATGCTCGTGCCGCGGTTCCGCCGCGCTTTAATTGACTTATGCCCACGTGCTGCACAGTAACTCTTAGAAAACCCTTCTTATTTTTCTGCATATTTTTAATTCACAAAAATCCCAGTTTTGAAAAATTGTACAGAGAAGGGTTTTGGATTAGGGTTTCGGGTTCGATCGGACTTCTAACATCGTCTACACTTTGCCTAAAGCTCTAGCTAAGCTATGATACCACTGTAGGGTTCCTAGGCATGCTAATGAGGTTCTACAACTGATCAAACATGCCAAAATCAAATTTTTTTATCAAGTGCCAAGTAACCCTAAGCAAGATCGTAACTAGAGGTAAGGCGAAACATACAAGTTAACAACTTAACTAGATAGTGAAAGTGACTACAACCTTTGTAGATCCGGTCCTCCACTTTTTTAGCTCCATGTTGACATCCCTCCACTGCGATCATCGGAATCCCGGACTCTAGCGATGGTTTCGTCGAAGAAATGATCGGGCTAAGTCGTCGACTTCGATGCCGAAGATGATATACGTCGAGGCGACTCAAACTCAAGCTCCACCTTCACTAGGTCATAAAACTTGTGAAGATAACACACACTACTAAATGGCAAGTGGTAGAGGATGAAGAAATAGGAAGTTGGTTCACTTTGGAATTGGATTTCTCACTTGGATTCATCACATGATAATTTTCAAGAAAGGGTTTTCTTTCTTCATGATGAAGAAGAAGAAGAAAGAAAAGAATATAAATCAATAATCAAAATAGAAAATCAAGTGATGCCTTATCATAATGCAACCATGGGTTAGATAAACTCATGTAGAGAATAAACTAGGGTTTAGGTAATGGTTAGGTTTAGGATAAAACAAAATGGAAGACTTTTGAAAGATGCTTTGAAACTTCAAGAAGCTTCAAGCAAAAGAAAGAAAAGAAAGCCACCATTTCATTTTAATTTTCAAAAATAAATGAAATAAAACAAATGAAACCCTAACCATTATCTAAACATGGTGTATAGCATACACACACCCAAGTTTGCATGTATCATCAAACATGATACAATCTTATGCACAAAAATATATCACATATACAATGTGCACAATCAAGTGAGAAAAACATCTTAAGTGAACCAATATTAGTTAATGTAAAGTAATATATTAAATATATAATTATACATCAAATCATTAAATCAACACTTGATTTAATGATCCGGTCATATCGCATATAACCGACTAATATCAAGTGTATCAATATATCGAATCAACACTTGATCCGGTAACCCGGCTATATCATATATAACCGTCCAATGGTACATATCATGAGAATAGAATACAGTATCACATACTGGTATTATTCTCGGTCCCGCACATATCTCATATGCGCTCCTATTTCGTTTCGCTTGAGCCAGGAAACCTCTGTGTAGGACTCTAAAGACTCGTCAATACGCTGGCAGCAGGTGATGGTCATATCAAACACCCACAAGCCGCAAGAGGTCTGCTAAACGTAACGGCTACCCGGGTATTGAGCAATCAGAAGATCAACGAGCAAGCCCGCTCACACTCCTGTGAATCCAACCAGTAACACTTACCGTACAGTCCGGTCTCGCCGTCTGATATGTCGCATATCTTGTCTAGGGGTGGTAAACGTCAGACCCCAATAGCTCGATAAGTCGTGTCGATATGTGGTCTATAACTGTTCGAGAAACTACTGGTAACACTTACCAGTAAATCTCAGCAACCCTGGCCAGGGATTTCCGGTTATAGCCAATCGAACACAGCGCAACATCAACTCCCTATACCGGGAGAGACGAATCCCCTCCTATCGCTCATTGCCTCCATGTGATTCAGGACTGTACCCAAAAACCACCGTTTTGCACGCCCTCTTGGACGTGGTAAGGTGGAAATCAAAGCACAGTGGGAATCACACAAGACTCTATGACGATCTCGGGTCAACAGACTAACCTATACCAGTGTCACCAGAGAACTGCCATCTGACGTAAGGTATAATACCATCTGGGAGTTCTCGGCGAGTCCGTCCAGTATACCCAGTCTCTATTGAGCACCCGTTTATCATCTCTGATGTCAAACACCAATAGATATGGGATCATCCATCGCCCATCTGTATGAGTCGAGAAGGTATACGCTAGTTTACTCTAGTATATCGATGCCCCGTCTCGATACACCCACGACTAGGGACCTTGAAGGATGTACTTATGGACTACCATGTCCCCACTAGTATGATCCGCATCATAGTCCAGGTATTCAAGTACAAATCCTAAGGGCTTTACCAACTTGTAACAGAGAGACAATCAGTGTACACGTTAAGATAAAGAGCCACCAGATAGCATACTATCATGTCGAGCAAGAAAGTCCTCCCTATATATGTCCAAGCATCCACTACAATATACATCCTATTTATAGTAATGGCCTCTAGGGCATACATATAACTAACAGAAACTGCCAAGCTTCCTCACTAGATTTGGTTAGAAAGCGACCTTGACAAATGGTTTCCAACAACTGCTTCGTTGCTGGGTTCAATCCTTCGTATAAAGTTTGGCAAAGTTGCCAATTCTCGATACTGTGGTGAGGGCATTGAACAAGTAGGTCTTTAAATCTTTCAGAACACTTCCAAAAAGGTTCGGAAGGAAGCTGGGAAAATTGGATAATCTCATTGCGAATTCTTACGGTCTTGTGATGTGGATAAAACTTTTTAAGAAAAGCTTTAACAAACTCTACCCAATTTTTAATTGAGTGTGATGCTGTGTTGTATAACCATTTCTCGGCTAAGTCACATAAGGTGAAAGGAATGACCCTTAGCCTTATAACATCATCTGAAAGTTGTGTTGTTTTCATCATTGCACAAACATTCTGGAATTTGTTTATGAAGATATAGGCATCTTCGGATTCCAGTCCGTGAAATTTTGGCAACATGTTGATGAAGTGGGGTTTGATCTCAAAGTTGTCCCCATTTGCCGGTGGGAGTGAAAGACAAGTAGGTAAGGCGGTGCGGATAAAGTAGTAGAGATCCTGGAGCGCGATTCGTTGAGGCGCTTCAACAGGCGGGTGTTGTGGGTTATTCGCACCTAGCGGAGGTAGAATCAGTCCCGTGGGTAAGGTGTTGTTAGGATTAAATTCCGACATCCCCTTAGAAAACGAAGAATGTGAAGGTGAAGGTAAGGAATGTAGGGTTCCTAAGCACTCTTACAAGGGTTAATAAGGCATCAACCATGCCCGAATAAAAATTTAGACATGCCGAACAACCCAAAGCAGGGATCTTTGCTAGATAATTACGGTTACACATGCAAGTAAACATCTTTACAACTAAAAGTGAGGGATTACAACATTTGTAGTCCGCTCCTTCGCTTCATAAGCTCCGAGTAGAAATCCCTTCGCCACGATCCACGATCTCCCGGATTCAAGAGAGGCTCCATAACTCGAACGATCCATGCTAGCTTGTAGTCTTCCTTTTCTCCGATGATCTACCTCGAAGTTTCTATAACTCAAGCTATCTCTCTCTAATGAGGTGAACACCCTAATCTAATTGGCTAGATTAGATGAGGATGATGGAGTAGTATTTATGCTTTCTTTTTATATCAAATTCTCACACAAAATCATCACATAAAGAAAACCTAGAAAGCTTTCTCAAAGCTCAAGGTTGAAGAAGAATAATGAATTAAAAATCCTTTTGGGATGAATAATGAAATGATATATGATTAATAATGTAACCCTGGTCAACTATGATAAGGCTAACCCATGTAGAGAATTAACTAAGGCTATGGGTTTAGGTTGGGTTAAGAATGAGTCACTAGAAAATATCAACCATAATATCTTTGCTCATGACAAAAGAAAACCTTCTAGAAGGTTCATGAAAGAACTAACCCAATTCAGACCCTAACCTTGTTTAATCTCCACTAAACATGTTGCATTAGTAATCATATTATGTTATAATATTATATATCACATGTATAATATATTTTGTAACAAAAGAAAATAATACAATTAACATATATCGCATATATATCAATGTATTATCCGGTGAGAAAATGAATCAATAAAGCGAACCAATATTAGATAATGTAATGCAATATATCATATATATTATTATACATTAAATTATCGAATCAACATTTGATCCGACAATCCGGCTATATCGAATATAACCGACTAATATATCATATACCGATTTATCGAATCAACACTTGATCCGATGACCCGGCTCATATCAAAATATCGCGAGAATATAATACGGTATCTCATATCGCATTATCCTCTGTCGTGCACATATCACATATGTGCCCCTACTCCGTTTTTCCTGAGTCAAGAAACCACTGTGTAGGACTCTAAAGAATCGTCAATACGCCGGTAGCGGTGATGATCATATCAAACACCCACAAGCTGCAAGCGGTAAGCTAAACGTAACAGCCACCCAGGTATTGAGCGATCAGAAGATCAACAAGCTAGCCTGTACATTCTCCTGTGAATCCAATCAGTAACACTCCCGTACAGTCCGGTCTCTTCGTCTGATATGTTGCATATCTAGTCTAGGGGTGGTATACGTCAGACCCCAGTAACCGATAAGTCATGTCGATGTGAGGCTCATAACGGGTCGAGAAACTACTGGTAACGCTTACCAGTAAATCTCTATATCAGCCCTGGCCAGGGACTTCCAGTTATAGCCAATTAAACACAGCACAACATCAACTCCCTATACCGGGAGAGACGAATCCCCTCCTATCGCTCATTGCCTCCATATGATTCGGGACTACACCCAAAAGCCAGTGTTTTGCACGCCCTCTTGGACGTGGTAAGGTGGAAATCAAAGCACAGTGGGAATCACTCAAGACTCTATGACGATCTCGGGTCTACAGACCACCCTGTACCAGTGTCACCGGAGAACTGCCATCTGACGTGTGGTATATCACCATCTGGGAGTTCTCGATGAGTCCGTTCAGTGTACCCAGTCTCCACTGAGCACCCATAGACCATCCTTGATGTCAAAACACCGATGGATAAGGGATCATCCATCGCCCATCATATGGGTCAAGATGCGTATACGTTAGTCTACTCTGGTGTATCGATGCCCTGTCTCGATATACCCTCGACTAGGAACAGTTATAGGATGTACTCATCTACTACCGTGGCCCCACTAGTATGATCTCATCATAGTCCCAGTAGTCGAGTACAGATCCTATGGGCTTTATCAACATGTGAGAGTAAGACAGTAAACCAATACAAGTCAACATGTTAAGATAAAGTGAAACCAAATAGCATACTATCATGACGAGCAAGAAAGTCCTCTCTATATATATCCTAGCATCCATTATAATATACATCATATGTACAACAATGGCCTCTAGGGCATATACATAACTAACAATTTCCCACTTGCACTAAGGCCAGCTGTTGTAGTATCTCATACCTAGCATCCCGAGTAATCTCTCAAACTGTATCTGGGGATTGGCCTTCGTGAGTGGATCCGCAGTGTTGTCCTTCGTATCTACTCTCCTGACCTCGATCTCCCAGCGATCAACTATCTCCCTGATCAGATGATACCGCCTCAGAATATGTCTAGACTTTTGATGGGACCTGGGTTCCTTAGCCAAAGCCACAGCTCCATTGTTATCGCAATACAAAGGTATTGGATGCTCAATGGACGGAACCACACCAAGTTCAATAATGAACTTCTTTATCCAGATAGCCTCTTTGGCAGCATCGTTGGCAGCGATGTATTCAGCCTCCATCATCGAGTCTGCAACGGTATACTGTTTAGAACTCTTCCAATACACCGCCCCTTCATTGAGGGTAAAGACAAATCCCGAGTGCGACTTAGAGTCGTCCTTATCACTCTGGAAGCTGCAATCGGTAAAGGACTCCACCTGGAGTTCTCCGTTACCATACACCAAGAACATCTCCTTAGTTCTTCTTAAGTACTTGAGAATGTTCTTCACAGCTGTCCAGTGATTCTCTCCAGGATCTGCTTGATACCGACTCATTACACTTAGTGAGTATGCTACATCGGGTCTGGTACATAGCATCGCATACATGATAGAGCCTACTGCCGAAGCATAGGGTATCCCTTGCATGCGAGCTCTCTCCAAATCAGTCTTGGGAGACATCTCTTTGGAGAGAGTGAGTCCAGAGATCGTGGGTAGGTTCCCATGCTTGGATTTTTCCATACTAAACCTCTTTAGTATGGTGTCAATGTACCTGGATTGGGACAATCCCAGTATCCGTTTAGATCTATCTTTATAGATCATAATTCCCAGTATGTAGGAGGCATCACCTAGATCTTTCATTGAGAATCTTTGTGATAAGAAGAGCTTGATTGATTGCAGTATAGGAACATCATTTCCTATCAAGAGTATGTCATCAACGTACAATACGAGGAAGACTACCTTACTCTCTGCAACCTTCTTATAGATACAAGGTTCATCTACATTTTTGATGAAGTCAAACTCTTTGACTACAACATCAAAGCAGATGTTCCAACTCCGCGATGCTTGCTTTAACCCATAAATGGATTTAAGAAGTTTGCACACCTTTCCGCTGCTCCCACTATCTACGAAGCCCTTCGGCTGAGTCATGTACACGCACTCTTCTAAATCACCGTTTAGAAAGGCGGTCTTAACATCCATTTGACAGATTTCATAGTCATGGTATGCAGCAATGGCAAGTAAGATCCGGATGGACTTAAGCATAGCCACTGGAAAAAAGGTTTCATCACAATCCATACCTGGTCGTTGACGAAAACCCTTTGCAACAAGTTTAGCTTTGAAAGTCTCAACTTTTCCATCTACACCAATTTTCTTTTTAAAGTTACTCCCAATGGTTTTTACCCCTTCGGGAGCATTTTCCAAAGTCCATACTTTGTTGGTGTACATGGATTCCATCTCAGATCGCATTGCATCCAGCCATTTCACAGAGTCACCACTCGTGATGGCCTGCTCGAAACTAGTCGGGTCATCATCTTCCATGATGCAATCCTTGCTTCCACCATCAATGAGAAAACCATAGTATCTCTCAGGTGGATGAGAAACCCTACTAGATCGGTGGAGAGGCTGGGGTTCGTCGGGTACTACTGAATCCTCTGGTTCCACTAAATCTTCAGTTGCAGTTTGTGTTATTGGAACTTCTTCCAATTCTACATCAAAGCCACTAATCTCTTTTGCAAGAAATTCCTTTTCTAAAAGGTGGCATGTCGAGAAACAAACACCTTTTGTTCCTCGCGATGGTAGAAAAGATATCCATGTGGATGTTTGGGATATCCCACAAACTTGCATAGAACTGACCGTGTCTCAAGTTTGTCTGGATTTTTCCTTTTGACATAGGCCAGACAACCCCATATCTTAACTCGTTTAAGACATGGTCTCTTCCCACTCCATATCTCATATGGTATTGTAGGTACAGATTTAGTTGGAACTTGATTCAATAGGTATGCTGCTGTCTTTAGTGCATACCCCCAGAAGGAAATAGGTAACTCAGCTGTACTCATCATCGAGCACACTATGTCTAATAGGGTGCGATTCCTCCGTTCCGATACACTGTTGTGCTGTGGTGTATAAAGAGGAGTAAGCTGAGAGAGAATCCCATCCACTTTTAGATAATCTAGGAACTCATTGCTTAACTATTCACCTCCTTGATCAGATCGAAGAATCTTAATACTTTTTCCCATTTGGTTCTCTACTTCGTGCTTATATTCTCTGAATTTCTCAAAAGCTTCAGACTTGTGTTTCATCAGGAACACATATCCGAATCTTGAGAGATCGTCAGTGAATGTAATAAAGTAGGAAGAACCGTTCCTGGCATGTGTAGACATGGGACCGCATACATCACTATGTACCAGCCCTAAGAGTTCGGTAACTCTTTCTCCATGTCCACTAAACGGAGCTTTGGTCATTTCGCCTTTGAGACATGAATGGAAAGTATCATAAGATGATAATTCGAACAGATTCAAATATCCATCCTTATGTAACTTAGCTAGCCGTGTCGCATTGATATGACCAAGTCTACAATGCCATAAGAAGGATTCGTTCATTTCTGAACTTTTCCTCTTATTTTTGTTTTGTATATTAAGGACTGTATTTTGATTGAGAACGTAGATGCCATTATGTAACGAGCCTGATCCAATCAACTTTTGATCTAGGAATATTTTCATAACATTATCCTGTACTATAAAATTATATCCTTCTTTACTTAATAAAGAAACTGATATAATGTTGCACATCATGTTCGGTATATAATAGCACTCTTTCAGAATCAATGTATTACTATTTGGTAATACAAGGTGATATTCGCCAACTGCTTTGGCTGCAATACTTGCACCATTCCCTACTTGAACGGAATGATCACCCTTTCCCAGTTCTCTACCTTTACGTAGCCCACGTAACAATTTACATATGTGGGATCCCGATCCGGTATGTAATACCCAGGACGTAGGGTGAACTGAGAAACAGTTCTCAATAACTAACACACCCGAACAAGATGCATCAGCATGCATGCTCTTTGTTTGGGCGGTATGAGAATCCAGATATTCTCCTGTTTCCTGTTCAGTCTTATAACTCTTATAAGAAAGAACGGGACCAACGTTCCCTCGCTCAGTACAATAAGTGGGTTCAGTCAATACATCCATATTATTATCTTGATTAAGTCCTGACACGGTCGCTACCTGGAGAGAGAGAGAAGAAAACACTTTAGCGTATGCTCTTGCAAAATTAGATTGGTTATTATCTTATCTAATCAGGATATCTCCCACTGTTTTTATCAAATCTTCCTTCAAACCCTAAAAGGTAAGATTAGCCGGGATTAATCACACCCTACAATTTCGTCAATCTTTCAGCCAGATCAGTGTTGGTACTTGAGGGAGGTTCCCCGTGCTTTTGCACGGACCTAATTAAAATAAACCTCGTCTTCCCAGAGGCTTAACCCCGTTAACACCTTTCTAGACACCTACTTGATCGGCTAACTGTCCTGTGTAAAACTCTCCCAAGAGTAACTCTTACTCGTAGTGGGTATCAGGATCCATCTATCTTATAGAAGGTATGCAATCTCATTGCAAATTTCAACACTTGAAATTCCCGATAATACTTTTACCCCTAACCCCCTATGATTTTGACAAAGGCCAATAAACTATAGGAAGCTAGTCAAGTTCAACCCGTCATTTCTTGATTGAAATAAACCCACCCGCACGACCCTTGACAAAGGCCAATAAGGTCGTACGACTACCCTAATCCAATCGCATCATATGCATAATCAGATAAGTACTAGTCAGCAACCGCACACTACGCCTTGACACAGGCCAACAAACGCAGCACGAATACTAAATAGTTTTTATCTGAAATGACGGAGGGCTACGCAGGTTTTTCAGAAAACCATGAGCGTAATGAACTTGATATCGTTGTAGAAACAAGTGATTTTGAAAAGGAGTGTTTTTTAGGCTTTTCTTAGTTTTGCTAAAGAGGTCACTCCTGGTGAAGGGATCTCGGCTCTTTCCCCATCGAATAAGGTGCGGGGTATATCATATATACCGCTGTGCAAAGCAAGAACTATATAAGCTGTCAAAAACTAAACTGCGAGTTTGTAGCATCTGCCAGTTTTGCTAAAGAGGTCACTCCCGGTGAAGGGATCTCGGCTCTTTCCCCATCGAATAAGGTGCAGGGTATATCATATATACCACTGTGCAAAGCAAGACTGTAGCTACCTTTTTATAAAGTTTTGATTCTACAACATCTTTTAGGTTTCTTTTCTTTTATTAATCTCATTAATAAAAAATCCCATCAATTAATGCTTCCTAAGCATCATAGAAGAAACGAAAGCAGTAATATTTATATACCAGCATATATATATAGTATAAGCATTCGTATCAGGCAGTAATATGATCTCATCACAGAACATTGCAGCAGAAGAACATATATGAAATATTGGATATACTAGGATGTCCGTGTTTTTAATACGAGCCTGTATAAAACACGGATTCCACGGTCGCGATAAATAGCCAAACCCATATCCCTAGACCCCTACGAGAGCGGCAAGTAACACTGCCAATTCTAGGGTTAGGAGACCCGGTCTCGACTCCTCGAGATGGTCTCCCACTGAACCCTAGAACCCGGTTACTTGTGCTCCCCTCCTTGGGTCTACCTAATGCGGAAAAGTAAATAATATACACTGGTGACATCAACCTCATCCCGGAAGTGCCCCAATAAAAGAATATTACATACAAATGAATTTTACATGAATGAAAATAAAACCTCCATCTCACATAAAACCCCCAGCTATTCAGAACACGGCGATCCAATATAACATATCACAGCAACACATAATATCTCATATCATCAACGTAAGTAAGTATGCATACACCGATCGTCGTTTATGTATAGCAACGAAAACCGGCAATACAACTACATACTACACTTACGGTCACAGAAAAGAAATTGTAAAACTACAACATTTGGCATCCACAATCACTTTAGACATCATAAATCCGAAATATCACATACTTCGCATTTCATGCCTAACTATATGAATTCCACATATTGTATCACATTCCAGATAAATAGACAATATTAAACTTTCCGATCGGATAATCAAATAACCAAGATTTCCTAAATAGCTCAACACTTGAGCGGAGTTCAAATAATCCCAGAATATGTCACAACACCAATGGTCCAGCCGTAGAAGGGTCAAGCCAACGCCTCACATGTGGCAACGCCGTACTGCCCCAAACCCTAAGGTTTGGAGGTGGTTCAGACGGTCACATAATCGAGTTAAGGTTTGTGTTCTTCTAGAGGGTCCACCGCGTTACTTGCACGTTTTTCCGAAAGATTTAAACTCAAGAAAAATTTAACACTTGAAACTTTTTCGTGCCGGGAAAAAATGAGTTAATGATATCCGTTAGAACATTTTAACAGTTTCTAAAATATCCGGAAAACAAAACGAAATTAAACTTTCCGATTGAATCAACGAATTCAAAATAATCCCCAGAACACTCAACACTTGAGTAAGATTAAAAATACCCAGTATCATATACAAGGTCCAATTGATATTACTGTGCCAAAAATAAAGAATAATTCTCCTGTACACCCGCGGATCCGCGGTACAAGCAAGGTATTGCCGCGGTTTCGCGGCTGTCCGTACGACTTACTGCCGCGTTTTCCACAGTAATGCTTATATTTCCCTGCTGATTTTTTGAGTATTTTTAAAACAGACAAAAAATCACATTTTTACAAAATTTCCAGACAGGGGGTCATTTTTGATGTTTCGGGGGTTCGATCGGAGTTTTAACTTCGTATACACGTCGCCTAATGCTCTAGCTTGGCTTTGATACCACTGTAGGGTTCCTAGGCACTCTTACAAGGGTTAATAAGGCATCAACCATGCCCGAATAAAAATTTAGACGTGCCGAACAACCCAAACCCGGGATCTTTGCTAGATAATTAGGGTTACACATGCAAGTAAATATCTTTACAACTAAAAGTGAGGGATTACAACCTTTGTAGTCCGCTCCTTCGCTTCATAAGCTGCGAGTAGAAGTCCCTTCGCCGCGATCCACGATCTCCCGGACTCAAGAGAGGCTCCACAACTCGAACGATCCATGCTAGCTTGTAGTCTTCCTTTTCTCCGATGCTCTACCTCGAAGTTTCTATAACTCAAGCTATCTCTCTCTAATAAGGTGAACACCCTAATCTAATTGGCTAAATTAGATGAGGATGATGGAGTAGTATTTATGCTTTCTTTTTATATCAAATTCTCACACAAAATCATCACATAAAGAAAACCTAGAAAGCTATCTCAAAGCTCAAGGTTGAAGAAGAATAATGAATTAAAAATCATTTTGTGATGAATAATGAAATGATATATGATTAATAATGTAACCATGGTCAACTATGACAAGGCTAACCCATGTAGAGAATTAACTAAGGCTAAGGGTTTGGGTTGGGTTAAGAATAAGTCACTAGAAAACATCAACCATAATATCTTAGCTCATGACAAAAGAAAACCTTCTCGAAGGTTCATGAAAGAACTAACCCAATTCAAACCCTAACCTTGTTTAATCTCCACTAAACATGTTTCATTAGTAATCATATTATGTTACAATATTATATATCACATATATAATATATTTTGTAACAAAAGAAAATAATATAATTAACATATATTGCATATATATCAATGTATTATCCGGTGAGAAAATGAATCAATAAAGCGAGCCAATATTAGATAATGTAATGCAATATATCATATATATTATTATACATTAAATTATCGAATCAACACTTGATCCGACAATCCGGCTATATCGAATATAACCGACTAATATATCATGTACTGATTTATCGAATCAACACTTGATCCAATGACCCGGCTCATATCTAAATATCGCGAGAATATAATACGGTATCTCATATCGCATTATCCTCAGTCGTGCACATATCACATATGTGCCCCTACTCCGTTTTGCCTGAGTCAAGAAACCTCTGTGTAGGACTCTAAAGAATCGTCAATACGCCGGTAGCAGGTGATGATCATATCAAACACCCACAAGCTGCAAGCGGTCAGTTAAACGTAACAGCCACCCAGGTATTGAGCGATCATAAGATCAACAAGCTAGCCTGTACAATCTCCTGTGAATCCAATCAGTAACACTCCCATACGGTCCGGTCTCCTCTTCTGATATGTTGCATATCAAGTCTAGGGGTGGTATATGTCAGACCCCAGTAACCGATAAGTCGTGTCGATGCGAGGCTCATAACGGGTCGAGAAACTACTGGTAACACTTACCAGTAAATCTCTATATCTGCCCTGGCCAGGGATTTCCAGTTATAGCCAATCGAACACAGCACAACATCAACTCCCTATACCGGGAGAGACGAATCCCCTCCTATCGCTCATTGCCTCTATGTTATTCGGGACTGCACCCAAAATCCACCGTTTTGCACGCCCTCTTGGAGTGGTAAGGTGGAAATCAAAGCACAGTGGGAATCACACAAGACTCTATGACGATCTCGGGTCTACAGACCACCCTATACCAGTGTCACCGGAGAACTGCCATCTGACGTGTGGTATATCACCATCTGGGAGTTCTCGGCGAGTCCGTTCAGTGTACCCAGTCTCCACTGAGCACCCATACACCATCCTTGATGTCAAAACACCGATGGATATGGGATCATCCATCGCCCATCATATGGGTCAAGATGCGTATACGCTAGTCTACTCTGGTGTATCGATGCCCTGTCTTGATATACCCTCGACTAGGAACAGTTATAGGATGTACTCATCGACTACTGTGGCCCTACTAGTATGATCTCATCATAGTCCCAGTAGTCGAGTATAGATCCTAAGGGCTTTATCAATATGTGAGAGTAAGACAGTAAACCAATACATGTCAACATGTTAAGATAAAGTGAAACCAAATAGCATACTATCATGACGAGCAAGAAAGTCCTCTCTATATATATCCAAGCATCCATTATAATATACATCATATGTACAACAATGGCCTCTAGGGCATATACATAACTAACAAGGAAGTGGAAGGAATTTCGAATTCGGAGTCAAAAGCGTCGTCGGTCGGTACCAACGAGACACGGACTAATCGGGCACTAGTTTCCCTAGTCCATCCGGACATACACTAAAGAGGTGGTGTAGTCAAAAAGTTGAAAAACAGAATGTGGGGGTAAGAAAACGTCAATGGAAAGAAAGTGGGTGTAAGTGGGGTGCATGGATTTCTTAGCGACAAGTTGCAAGTTTTTGTAAAAAAAAAATTTCTTTTCTCTTTTTGTGTTTTTTTATGTGGAGCTTTTTGCTAAAAAGATTTTCTATAAAAGGCTTAGACACACGTTCAATCAATCATAAATGCACAATCAAGCCTAGATCTAGGGTCACCTAGGTCAGTTAGACAGCTCCTGACTGTTCCAAAGGGCAAGAAGTAGGACCTCAAACTGCCTCTTCACCGCTAATTGTGGCCAAGTAAGCACAAATAGAGAAAGGAGGGATCCGCTCATGAATCACCGTGAGACGGGCCTTTTAAAGTTACCTTTCACTACCTGTCTAGCCTAGGCACCACAAAGTCAGGTTAGGATCAACGGTCGATGCCTACAAGTATTCCTTTGTCCTATTGAGCGCGAAGTCCTTAGGGTTGAGTCTAATCTTTTTTAATTAATTGATGGTCAATGCAATATGCCTTATGTGATTTTTGGGGTCCTGGGAAGGGTGATGAAATCCCCACCCAATCTGGATTGGTGTTCAAGCCCCTTAAAGTCAATTAAAATATGCAAAGCAGTAAACACAATCACTTGCAAACAATTTTTTTTAGCGCGGCGCAAAGAATCCTGCACAAGATCAATTATTGGAAGGGGGAGAAATTTTTGGCGCAAAGATTCCTGCAGGAAAACTTTACAGAGGAGATATCAGGGGGTTCAAAGAAGGAGAAAGGGAGCTTACAGAGAGTTTTTTTCACGACCCAAAAATAGCCCGTGACGGCCCTAATACTACGCAACGCCTAAAGACGTAACGCAGTAAAAGAAAGACAAAACCCAGAAATCTAAACCATAAAAATACGGAAAAGATAATAAAAGTAATTTGAAACATTTGAAATCACAACCCAAATCCTATAAAAGTCTTACTTTCTTCCTTTAAAATTTTGGCAACACCCCTTTTTTGTAAAAACTAGCCAAGATAAATACAATACAAATATACGACGCCGTAGCGAAGAAATAAAGACAATAGAGAGAAAGCTGTATATAAAAGACAACAAATCCACAAATAATATACAATATCGTCCTCACCAAGTCTTTATGTCAACAACATACTAGTAGATGGAGAGTACAAGATACAACGAATGTACACTATGAAATACAGATAATCATCCAACCCACCTAAGCAAAATAGTACTGTGAGCTGATGCGGTATCTATAGCAAAAGATGATAGATGAACAGCTGAATAGCCTGTCTCGACTACTCTGGGGAACAACATGAAACACCTGTGGCACAACGGGGGTGAGTTGCCAACTCGTGAATAGTAGATAACATATGCAGGTAATCGCAGGAATGTACGTACAGCATGAATCTAAAATATGCGATTACAGTAATGACATGTCATGTGAATGCAGAATAGTGGAAAGTACACTAGCAGGTACAATCAATATGTGAAGCAATGATGACATGATAATAGTATGCAATAACTATGCAATAGGGATATGAGAAAGTAGATATGCAGCAACCATAAGGGTACACTAACAGGTACTACCAATATATGAAGTAATGATGACATGATAATAGTATGCAATAATTATGCAATAAGGATATGAGAAAGCAAATATGCAACTATCATAAGGGTACACTAACAGGTACTACTAATATATGAATCTGTGCATAGAATAGATAAGTGTGAGGTATGGGGTGGAATATGTCATTTCCATGGAAACCTGACATCGTGGCAGGATCACACTCTATCAAGACACTCAAATCCCAAATCCTCAAATCAGCCCTCAAGTTGGGCTCTCATATCATATAAGTCTCGCATCTCCTCAATGTACAACATCGAATAGATCTCCTATATCCCGAATGTACAAATCATCAATCTCTTTCATATACAGTATCCAATCTCAATGAATTACCTATATCCCAAGTCGAATCTCAAAATAATTTCTAACATCCTAAATATATATATATATATATATATATATATATATATATATATATATATGTGTAGAAATAAATATGATGGGGTCAATACACATATATTAGCATCCCATTCCACTAATATTGGTGTAAGGGTATATATAACAACGGCTAAATCCCCTGTTATATATACAAAGGTATTAAAAGAATATCATGAAAATAATGTGCCAAGCATCGACACAGAAATCTTGATCACGTATCATACGCTATCCCGAAAGCACGGGTGCCTAGCTCTGACCCTTGCCTTTCGACGTATGCATACGTACATGACTCCCAGTGGTGTCTCCGTGATCCCCCGCCGAGTCATGGGTACTGTCACCGGTAGGTACTCGCCCGCCTCCAGGCTCAATCGGCAAAGTCCAACGATCTTCTTGCCGAGGGGAACCATACCGGGCCCCACCATGTACCCTCTACGGTCTCGACGCCTCCTCGTAGGGGTATATATATATATCAGCAACGATAAAACTCATGGTGGATGCGCAAATATCATATCAAGGAAACCGGGTTTTTCAATGTATGCATAATTTCATGAACTCCCGCGGTTCCCAAATCCAGAAAACATCATGTAAAATCCAAATAAACAATGCGCAAATCCAGGAATAAATATATGCGATATATCTGAATGCGAGCATATAAATGAGAACATATAGCTGAAACCAGATGTATGCGAAATCAATAAGGTACAGCTAAGTATAGATGTCTACCTGTAAGCAAATGATATGGTATACCCCACTGGGTACAAGTAAAATATGAGTAAGGTATACCTGTAGATGTATCGTAAGGGGTATGTGTACCTATCACAAATGGTACGATACTCTATAGGTATACATGTATGGTAATGTCATATGTGATAAGCACTACGAATCAATATCATAAGGTCCCTAACCAAGCAATATAGTATCTATAAGTGGTTGTGTGTGTGACATGGAAATTATTGACGGTGTGTGTAGCATATAATCAGTGCTCGTGCAACATGAATCGTCAATAATTTGTGCAGTGTCCTACGGCTACTAATCACAGTACAACTATATCTAAGTAAATAGGGTGAATACGCAATTCTAACAATGACGTAGAATATGCGACAAGTATTGAATCCTAGCCCAGACGCATAACGCCATGCGGGCGATTCCCCTGTAGATGTTAAATCTACTCACCTACGCTCCACGCTAGGTGAATCCTACCATCTGCTCCCCCCTGTACCAGTGTCCGTAGTTCCCGCCTGCAAACCTGCAAATAAGACATGGAAAATATATACAAGCCAAATATTCCGCGAAACGCGATATCGAACCAAAACGAGAAACTCGCGTCGCGAACTAAACGCACGTGTGCACGATACGCTGAATCGTGGGTGTACGCGTCTAAAACCATCGCGACACGCCGCAATATGCTGGATCACAGAACCAACTCACGTATCACGCGTATCGCGCAAACACAACGGACATGAAAAACGGTATATTTTCCCAGATTTCCTACAGGACAATTCTTACAAAATTAGACATGCCAAAACACTACAATACACAGAAGAGTACCCTACCCAAAACCCCAAGACCCCAGACTCCTATATGGCCGCAAATTGCGGCCAAAAGCATTTAATCTGCAGCCATGGTGTTGAATTTGGGGCTCGTGTTCTGGTTGTGATATCTAGACCTAGTGAGCATGCCCCAGTTTTCTCAATTTTGTTCTGAAGGCCTCGGGTCAAAAGCAGATCACAGAAAGCTAATATATCGCATAAAAACGACAATTTTCACTAAAAAGGAAACCCTATGGTATTTTAGTGTAATCTGGGTTAATTCTCAGTTAATGTGACCTTAATAACACTAAAATAGGTAGGGTTAACCAACACAATCACCATATAATCAAAGTTCCACATAAATTACCACAACTAGCACAAAACTAGCTAATTAACACAAACCGACGCTAAACTAACACAAAAGCTAGGAAAACTAGGAAAAGAGCTCAGAATTATACCCTAAGGAACCAAAGGAAGCAAGAGAAGAAGTGTATGGAGGAGGAAGAGCTTCTGGGGTGCTGTTGCTGCTGCCTGGAGCTGCTGCTGCTGTTGCCTGAGCTGCTGTTGCTGAAGCTGGAGCTGCTGCTGCTGCTGTGTCTTCTGCTGCTGCTGCTGCTGTGAGGGTGTGTGTGTGTGAGTGAGAGGCTGAGAGGAAAAAGAGCACAAGAGTGAGAGGAAAAGAAAGGATAGCACCCAATGTCAACCCCTCCACTCTCTCTCTTCATTTAATGAGGCATGGCAAAGGCCATCATGCCCCATCATGCACTCTCTCTCTCCCTCTCTCACATGGTCAACACTTCAACCCAAATTTAAATCCTTTTAAATTCATTTTTCATTTTAAAACAACCATCATGCTTAAAACCCATAACACTTAAAACGAAATTATAAAACTAGATTAGGGAATGGTTAGTTCACCATGTTGCTAATCATGGTTAAACCCCCAAAACAACCCTAGTTATCATGCACAAGTGTGTGTGTGCCTAGAAAAATTCTAATAAAATACTCATTAAATAGGATAAAATATTTGAAACTTAATTTAGTAAATTTTTTATTAAAAACCATACATTAAAATATAATTAGCTACAAAACACAATCTAAGGTGTTACAATCTCCCCCCCTTAAAAGAAATTCGTCCCCGAATTTAAAAATATACTTCTACGCATACCTTCAAAGAGAAGATTACAACTCTCAAATCTCGCTCGCAACCTCCCAAGTGATTATCTCACTATACGGCTACGTCCAAGAAAAACCCTTCACAGATGACAAGACCCTTGACCAATGTTACTCCACCTGTCAAGCCATTAACACAATTGGCTGCTGGCGAACGAAAGATAGCGTCTAAGCTAAATGGTCTGGTGCCAGATCATGTGAGAAAGGTCAAGAAGGTAATTATAGAGTATCATCACAAGGAATACGGGGTGAAAATCCAACAATCTGGGCGGAAGTGCCAAATTAAAGGCAACAAAACTAACTCGCTTATAGGATCTTAAAAGGACCTAAAATCCTGGGATAAGCTTCCCAAAATCCAACACGTCATTCATCGGAAAGTCCATAGGAATACATGATCTGTCCCTGCGATCTCGAGTCTATGACCAACATAGTCAGCATAAGACCTCAGTTCGCAATGGACAATTCCCATTCTGACCTAACACAACTGGACCATCTCTGAAGTCTCTAGACTAGCTGGGATCCAAAGTCCTACTTACGCAGAGTCAGAAAAACAACAGACTGGTGATCGACACGTCCTAACCCCTAAGCCTAAAGGTGGCCAATTGGAGTGTCTCCTGATAACAGCAATCGAAGGAGAACCCTAACGATGGCGAGTGACGATCCCCAACTGCTGACAACAATTAACACAAACACGCAACTTAACAAGAAACAACTGAGCACATTGAGTATAACCGGACGACAAGAATCCGAATAGAGTCACACCCTGACTAAACTTGGGTAGAAACCATAACGAAATTCATGGAGATCTGCTCCCACTCCTACTTTGGAACGGTAAAAGGTTGCAAGTCTCCAGCTGGCCTCAAATGCTCGACCCAAGCACACAACAAGACAGACACCTTGAAACGAATCCTGACTCCTCTTTACATCCCTGCCCACCCGTAACTATCTTACAAGTTACGTCAATGCTGGTGGAACTTAAATGAATATAGAGAATTGACAGATGTGCTAGCTCTAGGATTTCACGTCTCTACCAGATAATGTTAGGTACACAAACGTGTCCCAAACTTAGCACGTCATTGTCACAAATCAAGGTCTCCGAATCATTACCCAGCCGAGTATGCTCAAGTATCTCTGACGGACGAGCATCGGCGGGCAGTGTTTCGCGAAAACGATTTAACGAAAGTGGTCGGGCGCGGACATGAGCAAGATGTCCCCTCCGTAGAGACGAACTTAAGCTATACTCAACGATCACACAAGAACTGTAAATCTGCAGAAGACTATCACAACAATCAAAATCCGCTGCAGGAAGATGTACATTAAGCTCTGGTGGTCCGTAAAAATCTGACATGACTCTCGAACAAGTAGTGTCTCCAAATCTCCAACGCAAAACCACCGCGGCCATCTCCAGATCATGAGTGGAATATCCTTCTCGTACTTCCTCCAAATATAGGGAAGCAAAAGCGATAAATCTATAGTGTCACCTCAGTACACACTCGAGCCCCACTCAAGAAGCATTACAGTTAAACAATAAGGTCGCCCGAACCAAGAACTAGGAAAGAACTGATGCAGTTGTTAACAGAATCATCAACTGCCGAGACTCCGCACACATGCCTCAGTCCACAGAAAAGAAACCTCCCTTCCGGTCCATTTAGTCGACGGTGCAGTACTACTCTAGCAATCCTACACGAAACGGCGGTAAGAACCTGCTAAGCCCAAAAATCTGCGGACCTCCGTCCTGCACACAAGTCTGGACCTAAGCTGTACGGCCACGATCTCCCTCGGAACCATACGAAACCGTCTCCCGTGACTACAAGTCCTAGGAGTCAACATAAAACAAGCCTGAAGAAACACTCCGAGAATTTAGCAAACTGCTGGTGCTCTCCCAGTATCTGCATAACAAATCCTCAAGTGCTGCTCCTGTCCCTCAAGACGCATTAGATAGACCAGAAGGTCATAAATAACACAACAATAACTGGTCGAGGAACGGCTTGCAGAAATCTGGTTCATCACATTTACAAATGCTGCCAGGGCACTGGTGAGTCTAATGACACACCAAAACACACAAAGCCCGTAGCACGCACAAGGCAGTCTTCGGAATGCCGTCACTCCGAACCGCAATAATGATGACCTGATCCGAAGCAAACTTAGAAAATGTCTCGCACTCTGGAGCTGATCGAAGAAATCGCCAATGCGAGGTAAGGGATACCCATCCGCACCGTAAGCCGGTTCAATTAACGACCCGTCGATACGCAACCCTAAACTGCCGTTTTTCTCCTTGACGAACAGAAATAGGAGCTTCCAAAAGCGAAACACTCAGACGCACAAAACTCCCAAACCACAACTCTGCAGCTGATCCTTAAGCTCCCAAGCTTCGCCGGCCCATCTGGAACAACGTCAGAAAACTCTTGCATGAAAGGAACTCGGTCCAACAATCCCACTGTGGCTCCGGTATCACAAATGAACGCCAAAAATCCACGACATCTCCTCAAAAGCCGACCAGCGAAAAAGGCTGAATTCAAGCTGTGAGAGGCGGCACAACTATCCACCTGCACAACGAGAACTGACTTGCCGGGGAAAACAAATCTAACTGTTTCCTCACGGTAGTCCACAACCGCCTAGCACGTAACTAACCAGTCTGTGCCCAGGAGAACGTCAAATCCAACATCTCTAGAATGATCAAAACGGTGGACGAATCTCTATCTCCTATCCGATTGGCACACAACTGAAATACGTGTCGCGCAACAAAAGAATCGCTAACAGAAGTTAAAACAACAACTACGACTAGTCTACCCAACCACGGTACAAGCATGAAAAAAAATAAAAAAAAAGCAAACGAATACATCAAAAGAACAAGCGAATTAAAGATACCTGAAAACTCTGCATTGGACGCCTGCGCGTCCCGATGAGTAGAAACAAACACCTGTGTCTGCCCTCTACCCGCAGCTGGCTGAACTCCTCTGGAAGACTGAGCCCTCTGAGCGAACCTTCCACATCCATGGCCTCTCTGAATACGATCCTGACACCGTGCCGAGGAACAATCCCTGACGAAGTGCTGAAGGCTTCCGCATCGAAAACATCCACGCGCTGACTGCTGACCATCTTGGGGATGAGAGCTGAACGACTGTCCTCGTCCTAAGCCTCTGCTACTCCCGCGACGGCCACGAAATCTGTCTCGATGACCAAACCTCTGACTTTGGGCTGGTACACTGGTACGAGTCATTCACTGTCCTGGAACTCTCGGAGCCTCTGGAATATACGCCTCGTCAACTGGAGCTACAACCACTGGTGCTATGTAGGTGACAGACTGCTGCACGCTGATCGTAAGCGACAACTGAGTAACAGGGGTGACAACCTCCTATCGTAGCTCCCGAACGACATCAACCAATGAACTCATAGTCTGGCGGAAGTCCTGCATCTCTGCCAAAAGTCTATCAATAGTATATGTCGTAGGCTGATCCGTCTGCACCTGTGCAACTAGAGTGCCATCCTGGTCAGTACTCGTCTCACCCGAGCCAACTCTGACCTCGGCCCTCGCTGCATCACTCCGAGTCCCCATAGTCATCGGCGGCAAGGCTATAAATAGATATAAGATTCGATGAGAATAAGAAATCGAATCTCAAGGATATGAATCATCAAGGAAGGAATTTCAAACAATTTGTACTTAAGTTACTTAATGCAAAGTACCGCATCGTGGGTATGCTGCAGACATACACACACTACGTTACTCTGCTTAAGCTACCTACTCCATCATACTAAGGCCATCCTACACTCCGAAAGGTAAAACCTAGCGCTTTGATACCAACTTTTTCACGACCCAAAAATAGCACGTGACGGCCCTAATACTACGCAACGCCTAAAGACGTAACGCAGTAAAAGAAAGCCAAAACCCAGAAATCTAAACCATAAAAATACGGAAAAGATAATAAAAGTAATATGAAACATTTGAAATCACAACCCAAATTCTTTAAAAGTCTTACTTTCTTCCTTTAAAATTTTGGCAACACCCCTTTTTTGTAAAAACTAGCCAAGATAAATACAATACAAATATACAACGCCGTAGCGAAGAAATAAAGAAAATAGAGAGAAAGCTGTATATAAAAGACAACAAATCCATAAATAATATACAATATCGTCCTCACCAAGTCTCTAAGTCAACAACATACTAGTAGATGGAGAGTACAAGATACAACGAATGTACAATATGAAATACAGATAATCATCCAACCCACCTAAGCAAAATAGTACTGTGAGCTGATGCGGTATCTGCAGCAAAAGATGATAGATGAATAGCTGAATAGCATGTCTCGACTACTCTGGGGAACAACATGAAACACCTGTGGCACAACGGGGGTGAGTTGCCAACTCGTGAATAGTAGATAACATATACAGGTAATCGCAGGAATGTACGTACAGCATGAATCTAAGATATGCGATTACAGTAATGACATGTCATGTGAATGCAGAATAGTGGAAAGTACACTAGCAGGTACAATCAATATGTGAAGCAATGATGACATGATAATAGTATGCAATAACTATGCAATAGGGATATGAGAAAGTAGATATGCAGCAACCATAAGGATACACTAACAGGTACTGCCAATATATAAAGTAATGATGACATGATAATAGTATGCAATAACTATGCAATAGGGATATGAGAAAGCAAATATGCAACTATCATAAGGGTACACTAACAGGTACTACCAATATATGAATCTGTGCATAGAATAGATAAGTGTGAGATATGGGGTGGAATATGTTATTTTCACGGAAACCTGACATCGTGGCAGGATCACACTCTATCAAGACACTCAAATCCCAAATCCTCAAATCAGCCCCCAAGTTGGACTCTCATATCATATAAGTCTCACATCTCCTCAATGTACAACATCGAATAGATCTCCTATATCCCGAATGTACAAATCATCAATCTCTTTCATATACAGTATCCAATCTCAATAAATCACCTATATCCCAAGTCGAATCTCAAAATAATTTCTAACATCCTAAATATATATATATATATGCAGAAATAAATATGATAGGGTCAATACACATATATTAGCGTCCCATTCCACTAATATTGGTGTAAGGGTATATATAACAACGGCTAAATCCCCTGTTATATATACAAAGGTATTAAAAGAATATCATGAAAACAATGTGCCAAGCATCGACACAGAAATCCTGATCACGTATCATACGCTATCCCGAAAGCACGAGTGCCTAGCTATGACCCTCTCCTTTCGACGTATGCATTGTAAGTCCATGCTACCTCTCCCGGTACTTTCGGGCATGCGGAATTTGGTGAAAAACAATTTTCTAGAGGTGGTAACATGGACTCAAAACCGGATCTTTGTTAAACATCTAACTAACAACCTAACTAGGAGTTGTTAACTACTCGGTTAGGGGGTTATACCTTTCTTTCTTGAACTCCTTCGTCTTCAAGCCTCGATGGTTGTCCGGATCGGCTTCACCCCGTCGTCTCCTTGCGCCGAAGATCGATCCACCTGAAAGCTTCTACCTTTGGCTTCTTCTTCAGTCTTTGAAGAAACTAGTTCACTCGGTTTGCTAAACCTTGTGAACTAGAGTGAGTAGAGGAGAGTGTGTTGGGATTTTCTCTATGGTTCTTGGTTCTCAACACATGAGACAAGTGAACCATAGACTAAAGAGAAGGAGAGCAAGAGGAAGAAGATGAGAGCTCAAGAACAAGAGAGAGAATGAAAATGATAGAATGAGAAAGACTTTTCTCTCTTGGCTCTCATAATCCAAAACCATCATCACAAAAATAGTAATCAAGTATTGTGTAAATGGTTTAAGTGAAAATGGCTATATCATTTCATGCACTCATATTGCACAAGAGAACAAGCAAGTGAAAAGTCTTTGCCATGAAATGATAGCCATTGTCATCATGATGGTCAACTAGTCCAACCTAATCAACCGGTCAACAAAGTCAACCCCTCAACAACCATGTCACCACAATACTTAATTAATATTATTGTTAATCATATATCATATTCTCATTAGGGTTGAGCAAAAAGTCAATAGTCAACAGTCAAAGGTCAACAACCCTAATGAGAATCCTCTGCCTCTGTCTCTCCGTCAACTGTGCATACACACCCGCATCCGCGTTCCGAGGAACACGAATACAAACTGGATAAAACCAATCCCAATACGTACACTAGGATCTGGCTTAAACCAAAGCCCGCTAGTGTAAACTGTCCGGACACTAAACGTGCACAAGTGCACGGATGTGACTGAACCCTGTCGCAAAACCATGCGACCTGTCGCAAAACCATGCGACCTCTACTCTTTTGCCTAAAGGCGAATAGATTTCTGTGTGGGACTCTAAAGACTCGACACTACGCTGGCAGTGGGTTTAACCGCAGACCGCAAGCGGCACCAGCTGTGCGTAACGGTCCCCAGGTAGATGCCGACAAGAAGACTGACGAGGCGAAACCCATCTGAACTCCTACTGAGCCTGAATGTGACAGTCTCCGTACAGTCCGGTCTGTTCGTCTGATTCATCGCATGGCGGGCCTAGGGGGCGGTAAACGTCAGTCCCTTAATAGCGGTACAAGTCGTGTCGGAGTGAAGCCCAATACACCCTGAGATAACACTGGAAGCCTACCAGTATATCCCGCTTGCCCTGGCCAGGGACTACTCGTGTAATGGCTCTCCTAGACACAGCGCGATGTCAACCCCCAATACCGGGAGAGACGAATCCTGTCTAACCGTCACTGCCTCCAAGTGCTTCGGGACTGCACCCAACTACTACCTGTTTGCACGACTCCTTTGAGCCGTGGTAGGGTAGTAATCAAAGTACATTGGGAACACACTCGAGGCGAAGTGACAGTGTCAAGTCAGCGGACTAAGCTGTACTCATGTCACCTGGGAACTGATAACTGACGATAGGTATAATACCAACCGGTCAGTTCCCGACGAGTCCTGTCCAGTGTACTCGTAACCCAACGAGCACCCGCAAACTATCTCCAGTACGACGTACCGATGGCTGTGGGACAGACCATCTCCCACTCTGGGATGAGAAGCGCATGCGCTAGTCTACTCCGGAGTATCGATGCCCTGTCTCGATAGTCCTGCGACTAGGGACCTGCATAAGGATGTGCTTATAGATTACCCAGCCCCACTAGTGTGACTGCCATCACAACGCTGGTAATCAAGCAAAGATCCTAAGGGCTCCACTAATGCGTATATGTGATATAATAAAATAAACACATGTACACATTGAAGTAGAAACAAACCAAGTAGCATACTACTATTTTGAGCAAGATTGTATATACAAGGTGAATATCCCAAGATTCTATTAAGTAATATACAAACTAGTATGATACAGTAATGGCCTCTAGGGCATATACACTAACAATCTCCCACTTGCACTAAGGCCATGTACTGACGTATCGAAGACCTATCATCTCGATCAGCCGCTCGAACTGAGTCTGGGGCAAGGCCTTGGTGAATGGATATGCAGTGTTATCTTCTGAAGCAACCCTCCGAACCTCGATCTCCTGGCAATCCACGATCTCCCTGATCAGGTGATACCGCCTCAAGATGTGTCTGGATCTCTGATGGGACCTGGGTTCCTTCGCTAAAGCTATAGCCCCGTTGTTGTCGCAATACAGAGGTATTGGATCAACAATGGACGGAACCACCTGAAGTTCTTTCAAGAACTTCCTCATCCAGACAGCTTCCTTTGCGGCATCAGATGCAGCGATGTATTCCGCTTCCATCGTCGAGTCTGCAACGGTTTCCTGTTTGGAACTCTTCCAACACACCGCCCCTCTATTGAGGGTAAAGACAAAACCCGACATGGACTTGGAATCATCCTTGTCACTCTGGAAGCTGGAGTCAGCAAAGGCCTCGATCTGGAGGTCTTTTCCGCCATACACCAAGAACATCTCCTTAATCCTTCTCAGGTACTTGAGAATGTTCTTTACCGCTATCCAGTGTTTCTCCCCAGGGTTTGACTGATACCGGCTTACCACACTCAGTGCATAAGCTACATCCGGTCTGGTACACAACATCGCATACATTATAGAGCCTACCGCAGAAGCGTAGGGTATAATAGACATGCGATCCCTCTCCAAATCAGTCTTGGGAGATATCTCTTTAGAGAGGGTGATCCCGTGACAAGCCGGTAAGTTATCGCGCTTGGAATCTTCCATACTGAATCTCTTCAGTATGGTGTCGATGTACCTGGACTGTGAAAGTCCTAATATCCTCTTGGATCTATCACGATGGATCCGGATCCCCAGGATGTATGAGGCATCACCCAGGTCTTTCATGGAGAACCTGTGTGACAAGAACCCCTTGACAGATTGTAGCATAGGAATGTCATTTCCTGTTAAGAGAATGTCATCTACGTATAAAACAAGGAATACTACAGTTCTCGCTACAAATATACTATAGATGCATGGTTCATCTGGATTTTTGATAAAGCCAAATTCCTTGACCGTCTCATCAAAACAGATGTTCCAACTCCGCGATGCCTGCTTTAGTCCATAGATGGACTTAAGCAACTTGCACACCTTTCCGCTGCTCCCACTCTGAATGAAACCCTCTGGTTGGTCCATATAGACACACTCCTCTAAATTTCCATTTAGAAAAGCGGTCTTTACGTCCATTTGCCAGATCTCATAGTCATGGAAGGTAGCAATGGCAAAAAGGATCCGAATGGATTTCAGCATAGCCACTGGAGAAAAGGTTTCGTCATAGTCCAAGCCAGGTCTTTGACGGAAACCCTTTGCAACAAGTCTAGCTTTATAGGTCTCAACCTGTCCATCTACACCAATCTTCCTTTTGAAGATCCACTTGCATCCTACGGGTTTTACCCCGTCTGGAGCAATGTCCAACGTCCATACTTTGTTGGTGTATATAGACTCCATTTCGGTCCGCATTGCATCCAGCCATTTTACCGCATCAACGCTCTGAACGGCCTGCTGGAAGCTAGTAGGCTCATCATAATCTATGATGCAATCCTCTCTATCCCCATCTATGAGAAAACCGCAGTATCTCTCGGGCGGATGAGACTGCCTACTACTCCTGCGGAGCGGCGTAGGAATGTCCTGTTCTTTTGAACCCTCTGGTTCCACTAAGCTTTCAGTAATAGCTCGTGGTTCTGGAATTTCTTCCAGTTCTACTGCGCTCCCACTAATTTCTTTTCCAAGAACTGGTGTTCTAGAAAGTGCGCATTACGAGAAACAAGGACTTTTTGTTCCTCTGCGTGGTAGAAACGATACCCCCTGGTGTTCTTTGGGTATCCCACAAACTTGCACAGTTCTGAGCGTGCCTCGAGTTTGTCCGCATGCTGCTTTTTGACAAAAGCTGGACATCCCCAGATCTTCAGATATTGAAGATAGGGTTTCTTCCCACTCCATAACTCATATGGTGTGGTAGGCACAGTCTTAGTGGGAACTCGGTTCAAAAGGTATGCTGCTGATTCTAGCACATACCCCCAGAATGATCGCGGTAACTCAGCGTTACACATCATGGACCGTACCATATCCAATAGGGTTCGGTTCCGTCTCTCCGATACACCGTTATGTTGCGGAGTGTATGGAGGAGTTAGCTGAGAGAGAATTCCGTTCTCTTTTAAATAGTCCAGGAACTCGGCACTTAAGTATTCACCACCTCGATCCGATCTTAGGATCTTGATACTTTTGCCGGTTTGTTTTTCTACTTCATTCTTATATTCCTGGAATTTTCCAAAGGCTTCGGACTTATGTTTCATTAAGAAGACATGTCCGAATCTTGAAAAATCATCCGTAAAAGTAATGAAGTAAGAAAAACCGCTTCGCGCATGTGTAGACATTGGACCGCACACGTCGCTGTGTACGAGTCCCAAGAGCTCGCTCGCTCTTACTCCGTGTCCAGTGATCGGAGTCTTTGTCATCTTTCCTTTGAGACAGGATTGACAAGTGGCATACGATTGATATTCGAACGCATTCAAATATCCTTCTGTATGTAACTTCGTCAACCTTCTCTCGTTGATGTGACCCAGTCTACAATGCCACAAGAAAGTCTGATTTATTTCCGGAGACTTTCTTTTGTGTGTATTCTGGACATTGAAAATCTGCGGTTGGTTTAATACGTATATACCATTGCTTAATGTACCTGACCCAATCAGAACTTGATTAAGGTGAATGTTTACAACATTGCTTATAAACGCAAATTCATAACCTTCTTTAGAAACCAAAGATACAGAAATGATATTACAAGTTGCGTTGGGTACAAAAAAGCAATTACGCAAAACCAAAACATGTCCATCTGACATTCCCAGGTGATAGTCCCCCATGGCCTTAGCATCCATGCTAGCTCCGTTTGCAACTTTGAGGGTCAAGTCACCTGCTTTCAAAACCCTACGGTTTCTCAACGCCTGCAAAGAATTACAGATATGAGATCCTGATCCGGTATCCAATACCCAGGAAGTAGAGTTTATTGAAAGATAGTTTTCAATAACATACACACCTGAAGCTGAAGCCGCAACCTGCTTCAGATCCTGTGTTCTGGCCTTCCAAGCCCTGCAATCATTTTTCCAGTGTCCCTTCTTATGACAATAGAAGCATTCTTCCTTATCCACAAGCTTTCAGACTTTCTTTGTTGCTTTTGCCTTTCCCTTCGTATCCACTTTACTAACACCGCCCCTTGGTTTGGCGGGGGCTTTCTTCTTCTTTCCCTTGGCTTTCGCCTTGGACCTTGAAGAATAAGATCCTCCTACAAACAAAGTGGATGTTTCCCTACCTTTCTGTAGGGTGCCCTCTGCGCTCCTCAGCATGTTGAGGAGTTCTGAAAGTTCAACTTCCTTTTGTTGTAAGTTGAAGTTCAGTATGAACTGGGCGTAAGTGGAAGGAAGGGACTGTAGAATCAAGTCCGTATAGAGCTCATTCTCCAATGTGGTCCCAAGATCCCCGAGCTCCTCAATGTAGCCAATCATCTTAAGCACGTGTTCCGCTACCGATGATCCGACGGCCAATCTTGCCGAAAATAACTTCTTCGACACTTCGTATCTTGCAATACGAGATTGCTCTCCATACAGTTCTTTTGTATGAAGAAATATGGATTCCAGGTCCATATTCTCGTGCCTCCTCTGATGTTCATTGTCCATAGAGGCAAGCACGAGGCACTTGGCCTTCGCGCAGTCTAGTTCCCAGGTCTTACGGATTTCCTTATCCGCGATGCTGGTTTTGGGACCTGGGACAGGGGGAGCTTTGGTGGTAAGAAGATACCCCAGCTTGTCGTAAGTGATTGCCATCTTGACATTCCTGAGCCAATCTTTGTAGTTTGGCCCTGTCAGTATGTTTTTATCTAGGAGTAACTTAAGTCCAGTCATGTCGATTGGTCGCTGCAATTAGGAGAGAGAAGAAACACTCAGCATGATGCTCTTGCAAGTTTAGAATGGTTTTTAGTTTGTCTAAACAGGATGGCTCTCATTGTTTCTCGAATCCCTCCTCAAACCAAAAAGGAAGAATTAGTCAGGATCAATCTCACCATACAATACTTGCTTAACCGTTCAGCCATGCCAATGTCGGTACTTCGAGGGAGGTTTTCCAACGCTTTCGCGAAGTTCCTTAATTAAATAACCTCTTTTCCCTGGGGGCGTAGCCCCGCTAACACCTTTCTAGACACCTACTAGGTTTATAGCATTGATCGTTTAGTGAGAAATTTCCCGAGGAGTAGCATATACTCACAGTAGGATCGGGATCCAAATATCATCGCGTGACGAAACTGAAGGAATCCTACCAGAATCATCACACTCCAAATGGTATGCAACTCTAGCAAGTTTCAGTTCTTTTGAAACTCCCGATGTGGATTTTTGCCCCATGCTCTTATGACCTTGGCGTGAGGTCAAAATGTCATAAGTCACATGTCAAGTTCTTCCCATCATTATCCAGGTTAATTTGAACCCACCCGTACCTACCCTTGACGTAGGCCAAAATGGCAGTACGGCTGTCCCAAACCAACACATTCTATCTATGCAACAGATAAATATCCGGCAACTACCAATCACTATGCCTTGGCGTGAGATCAAAATACATAGCTTGAATACTACCGAATATTTAACTGAAATGATGGAGGGCTACGAATGGTTTTGGCTAAACCGTGAACGTACTGAACTTGATATAATCGATGGAACGAGATAGCTTTTAAAAGGAGTGGCTCAAGCTCCGCATTTAAAAGTTGGTTTTGAAAAGAAACGAGTGGTTTTTCGAAAGTGTTCCAAAGACTTTTACTTGGTTTATTTTTCTTGCATTAGTTCTTTTAATGCGTGATATTCTTGCATTAGTTCTTTTAATGCGTCCCATCATTTAATCCTACCATTGCAGAAAACAACCAAAATATGACGTACCCTTATGCCATTCGCATTCGCCACGGGGCCCCGTCATTACCCGTTAGGTTACTTTACTAACGACAGAGCGGGGGCTGGGCTAGCGCGGCTGTAAAACATAAGCAACGCCTAAATAATATCATATATAGATATATTGCAATGATAGCCATTTCAGATCACAGATGAACACATTGGATATACTAGGAATCCGCAATTCGTACGAGCCTGTAACGATAAGCAGATTACACGGTCGCGGTGAATAGCCAATACCCCACCTAAGACCCCTACGGGTGCGGCAAACTACCCGCCAAGTACCCGAAGCGAAGCAACCTCCCTCAGCTCCGTGAGTAGGCCACTCGGCACTTCGGCATACCCGGTAGTTTGTGCACCCCCTCCATGGGTCTATCCTAGGAGCAAAAACAGTAAAAAGAAATTATACAATGACGGCTACAACCCCGACCCGGTTGTGCGGCCATACAAATAATTATTACATCAATTTACAAATTTACATGAATTGAAAGAAAAGAAAACTCTCGTCTCCAAACCCCCGGCTATTCACCCGTGACAATCCAATGAATTTATATACACATTCCAATAACATTACAGATCACAGATTTGAATAACCCCTAATAATCGACATATAGCGATTAGCAGACGTTCAATACAAATATCATATCACAGAAAAACCCGTCAGCTTAAGTCTTTTAGAAGTTCGATCAAAATTACGGATTATCAGGCCCCAAACACAAAATTTTCGTTCTGGAAAATCTGGGCTGAAAAGACATATTCCAAAAATCCCAAAATACCCCTATGAACAAACTGCAAAAATAAAACCCCACGACCGAGTCAACTCGGCCGCGGTTCCGCGGCGGGAGTAAGCTCCCGCCGCGGAAACGCGGCGCGTTGATCGATTCAGTGGGTCGAATTTTTGCAGTTTCTTCTAAAAACCCTGAGTCGATTTTTGGTATATCTCAAATAATTTTTGCAGCACTTTGAAAATCGACAGAAAGTTTGAAATCCGGGTGTATTTCGCGACTTTTTCTCCGATCGAATTTCTAGTTACTATGCTAACATGTTAGATAGAGTTTAACTTGGCTCTGATACCACTGTAAGTCCATGCTACCTCTCCCGGTACTTTCGGGCAAGCGGAATTTGGTGAAAAACAATTTTCTAGAGATGGTAACATGGACTGAAAACCGGATCTTTGTTAAACATCTAACTAACAACCTAACTAGGAGTTGTTAACTACTCGGTTAGGGGGTTATACCTTTCTTTCTTGAACTCCTTCGTCTTCAAGCCTCGATGGTTGTCCGGATCGGCTTCATCCCGTCGTCTCCTTGCGCCGAAGATCGATCCACCTGAAAGCTTCTACCTTTGGCTTCTTCTTCGGTCTTTGAAGAAATTAGTTCACTCGGTTTGCTAAACCTTGTGAACTAGAGTGAATAGAGGAGAGTGTGTTGGGATTTTCTCTATGGTTCTTGGTTCTCAACACATGAGACAAGTGAACCATAGACTAAAGAGAAGGAGAGCAAGAGGAAGAAGATGACAGCTCAAGAACAAGAGAGAGAATGAAAATGATAGAATGAGAAAGACTTTTCTCTCTTGGCTCTCATAATCCAAAACCATCATCACAAAAATAGTAATCAAGTATTGTATAAATGGTTTAAGTCAAAATGGCTATATCATTTCATGCACTCATATTGCACAAGAGAACAAGCAAGTGAAAAGTCTTTGCCATGAAATAATAGCCATTGTCATCATGATGGTCAACTAGTCCAACCTAGTCAACCGGTCAACAAAGTCAACCCCTCAACAACCATGTCACCACAATACTTAATTAATATTATTGTTAATCATATATCATATTCTCATTAGGGTTGAGCAAAAAGTCAATAGTCAACAGTCAAAGGTCAACAACTCTAATGAGAATCCTCTGCCACTGTCTCTCCGTCAACTGTGCATACACACCCGCATCCGCGTTCCGAGGAACACGAATACAAACTGGATAAAACCAATCCCAATACGTATACTAGGATCTGGCTTAAATCAAAGCCCGCTAGTGTAAACTGTCCGGACACTAAACGTGCACAAGTGCACGGATGTGACTGAACCCTGTCGCAAAACCATGCGACCTGTCGCAAAACCATGCGACCTCTACTCTTTTGCCTAAAGGCGAATAGGTTTCTGTGTGGGACTCTAAAGACTCGACACTACGCTGGCAGTGGGTTTAACCACAGACCGCAAGCGGCACTAGCTGTGCGTAACGGTCCCCAGGTAGATGCCGACAAGAAGACTGACAAGGCGAAACCCATCTGAACTCCTACTGAGCCTGAATGTGACAGTCTCCATACAGTCCGGTCTGTTCGTCTAATACATCGCATGGCGGGCCTAGGGGGGCGGTAAACGTCAGTCCCCTAATAGCGGTACAAGTCGTGTCGGAGTGAAGCCCAATACACCCTGAGATAACACTGGAAGCCTACCAGTATATCCCGCTTGCCCTGGCCAGGGACTACTCGTGTAATAGCTCTCCTAGACACAGCGCGATGTCAACCCCCAATACCGGGAGAGACGAATCCTGTCTAACCGTCACTGCCTCCAAGTGCTTCGGGACTGCACCCAACTACTACCTGTTTGCACGACTCCTTTGAGCCGTGGTAGGGTAGTAATCAAAGTACAGTGGGAACACACTCGAGGCGAAGTGACAGTGTCAAGTCAGCGGACTAAGCTGTACTCATGTCACCTGGGAACTGATAACTGACGATAGGTATAATACCAACCGGTCAGTTCCCGACGAGTCCTGTCCAGTGTACTCGTAACCCAACGAGCACCCGCATACTATCTCCAGTACGACGTACTGATGGCTGTGGGACAGACCATCTCCCACTCTGGGATGAGAAGCGCATGCGCTAGTCTACTCCGGAGTATCGATGCCCTGTCTCGATAGTCCTGCGACTAGTGACCTGCATAAGGATGTGCTTATAGATTACCCAGCCCCACTAGTGTGACTGCCATCACAACGCTGGTAATCAAGCAAAGATCCTAAGGGCTCCACTAATGCGTATAGGTGATATAATAAAATAAACACATGTACACATTGAAGTAGAAACAAACCAAGTAGCATACTACTATTTTGAGCAAGATTGTATATACAAGGTGAATATCCCAAGCTTCCATTAAGTAATATACAAAGTAGTATGATACAGTAATGGCCTCTAGGGCATATACACTAACATGCATACGTACATGACTCCTAGCGGTGTCTCCGTGATACCCCGCCGAGTCATGGGTACTGTCACCGGTAGGTACTCGCCCGCCTCCAGGCTCAATCGGCAAAGTCCATCGATCTTCTTGCCGAGGGGAACCATACCGGGCCCCACCATGTACCCTCTACGGCCTCGATGCCTCCTCGTAGGGGTATATATATATATATCAGCACCGATAAAACTCATGGTGGATGCGCAAATATCATATCAAGGAAACCGGGTTTTTCAATATATGCATAATTTCTTGAACTCCCGCGGTTCCCAAATCCAGAAAAGATTATGTAAAATCCAAATAAACAATGCGCAAATCCAGGAATAAATTTATACGATATATCTGAATGCGAGCATATAAATGAGAACATATAGCTGAAACCAGATGTATGCGAAATCAATAAGGTACAGCTAAATATAGATGTCTACCTGTCAGCAAATGATATGGTATACCCCACTGGATATAAGTAAAATATGAGTAAGGTATACCTGTAGATATATCGTAAGGGGTATGTGTACCTATCACTAATGGTATGATACTCTATAGGTATACAGGTATGGTAATGTCATATGTGATAAGCAGTACGAATCAATATCATAAGGTCCCTAACCAAGCAATATAGTATCTATAAGTGGTTGTGTGTGTGACATGGAAATTATTGACGGTGTGTGTAGCATATAATCAGTGCTCGTGCAACATGAATCGTCAATAATTTATGCAGTGTCCTACAGCTACTAATCACAGTACAACTATATCTAAGTAAATAGGGTGAACGCGCAATTCTAACAATGACATAGAATATGCGACAAGTATTGAATCCTAGCCCAGACGCATAACGCCATGCGGGCGATTCCCCTGTAGATGTTAAATCTACTCACCTATGCTCCACGCTAGGTGAATCCTACCATCTGCTCCCCCCTGTTGCAGTGTCCGTAGTCCCCGCCTGCAAACCTGCAAATAAGACATGGAAAATATATATAAGCCAAATATTCCGCGAAACGCGATATCAAACCAAAACGAGAAACTCCCGTCGCGAACTGTCACGATCCGAAAGTATGGAACATGACCGGCACTTAAACTACGAACGTCTCGAGGCGTACGTAATCTAAGTAAACCGAAAACCCAGAAATCCAAACCAAGAAAAGTAGTAGAGTGCAGGAAAAACCAACTTAAAGCAAGTAGTTTCAATAGCATAAGCCGAATTATGCGGTTTTTAAAAACATCAAAAATTTACTGAAAATTTCGGCAGAGTCTCCTTTGTAAATACTGGCCCCCAAACGGGATACAACATGAATAGTATACGAAATCAAGAAAAAGGCATCCCCAAGCGGGAGCTAGCTCTTCGTCAATCGACGGTCACAACCACACAAGCAATATAATATACAACGCCAACGGCGAGGATCAAAACTCAAAAGGAAACTCAAAACTACCAGAAATGTAACGAGCGACTCTAAGGTCGAAAGAATAAACGATACTGGTCTCTATCTCAATAAATACATGTTTGGTTGATGGAATTTACTAGATACAACTGAATAATATTATACAAGGTAATATGATGGGTACGATACAAGAAAAACCCACCTACTAGCAAGTCACCCGAATGAAACTGAGCCCGCAAAGCCGTAATGAAACCTGTACGGCAAAACCTGCAAGAAACTGGGGCACAACGGGGGTGAGTTGCCAACTCGTGAATAGAAGAACATCTACGCACAGAAATCGCATAAATAACGCAATCCTAGATCAATGATCATAATATAACCTCAAATATAAGTATAACAGGCAGCCTATAACAATGGCTAGGGTAATATCTAACCCGAGTATAATTTCATGTGGATAGGGTAATATCTAACCCGAGTATAATTTCATGTGCCCGTGTTAGTGCCTCAGGTAGCAATATATCACATGAATGAGGTATGAATGCATGAAACAGAATACATGTAAATGAAGAAACTGTTTTCATAAGTTAGTGAGATTTCCTTCGTATTTTTAAACTGAGGTATCATAAATGAAATCAGCATCAATAGTGTCTAGCATCGACACAAAACATAAATCTCACTGTCTCGAAATATCAATGTCTCAATCTCAATATCTAGGGCGCCGTCAGTCCAGACCGGCCCCTACCATCCATCTCAAGACCACGACGGTATCCTCCGGATATCCGACGCGTCGGGTAATATCACCGGTAGGTAGTGCTCCCCAGCCAGGCTCAACGTCAACACCACATTCCTCTTGCCCCGGGGTACCATACCGGGCCCACCATGTACCCGTGACGGTTCCTCCACTCCTCGACACGGATCTCCAAAACCACAGCAAACTCATGGTGGACGACACTTTACATCACTAGAAAACCGCAACATTTTATATTTTAAAAGATCATAAGTTGTAAATTTTGCGGCTTTCCCCGAAATCCAGAAATATCATAAATCTCAAGAAATCATCACAAGTGCATATGTCAATGATAATGAACTAGGCATGAACAACTGAATAACAGTATGCATGAAGTGGTAGGTAATAACTACAATGTCTAATATGGCATATAAGGGAAGTACACTAATATCATGTCAAAACTACTAGCTAACAATCTAAGTCAAGCAATTATATTCTCTAAAGTGTACGTGACATGGCAATTACCGATGAAGATGTGTGTGAGCCGGCAAATAGGTGTACGTGGTACATACGCATCATCGGTAATGGTGCTAGTGTCCTAACAGCATGATATCAATAATGGAATATGCAGCAAAATAAATATGCGAGGCAGAGCGAACAGCAATAATGTGCGGGAGCTGAAACTAGACACAACGATAACTAATCTGCATTAATCTAATATAAGTCCTACAAATTGGTGCCCTTCGAAATAACCCGAATCATGGGGTTTTGAAAATAGGGGCTACGGTGTTTTTATGAAAAGATACGTCTTTTGAAATATCCATAAGATCCCTTGGGCTGTCTTTTAAAATACCCACGATTCGTTAGTTTTGAAATAGGTAAGAAGTCTAATCTAATCTAACAACTACACTAAACTATACGGCTGAACTAACAAGCTGAACTACAGGTAAGGAAACCGCCTATCATCTGAGTCGATACATATACATACCTGTATATGTATAGTCGGTGATCCCGCCTCAATAATATCATATCCGATACCATATCTATAATCAGGCATCCCAAGTCAAGAGTGCGGATCAATCATCAATATAGCTCGTACGTAAATCCGTCGTACGGCATCCCAATCTGGGTACGGGTCAATATCACATTCATCATACTATTCACCTGGTATCCTCTTTATCAAATATCATGATCGGGGTACTGATCTACGTCTAGTACCATACTGATACCGCCTACGTGTGCATGGACATGTGTGAAACACTACGTCAAGGACCCGCTACAACGTCATGTCGTATCTAAGATACGAACCCTGCTATATTACCGATCTCACGGCCTCAAATCAAATCTCATCGACTCAGCTCAATCCCAAGTATCATCCTCAATCCGTATGTGAACACATAGTCCCATACCCATGTGAACACATAACTATAAAGAATCCCATGAGCACATATCAATAGGAATGTATGCAAGTATGTATGTGTGTATGTGTAGTGCAACACTACCCTAGGGTTCGCAACACTAAAAATAGTCCAACACACCAATATCCATCCTAAGCATCGTTATTAATCCTAAATAACATATAATAAATGTTGTTGTGTATACGCATCCGTATACACCACCACGGACTGCGGGGGTGCTATACGCCATCCACCCGACTTCTCCCCGTAGATATAAATCTACTCACCTGGTCCTCGCTAGCCGGTGCCGACGTCGCCACGCGCTTGCTTGTCGTCTCGAAGTCCACATGGGGGTACCTACATATCATAATGCACCATATCTCATTAAAATCCGACTCATGATCAAAACGACGCACGAATCCCACATAGGTCAAAACCTATGGTTGCTTTCACAAATCAACCCAAAAACCCTCGATGTCGGCGTACAAACGCCAAACCATCGAGAAAAACCCAAATACACTCATTTTCACATTCACGAACACTAATTTTAATATAAACTAGGTTGAAACTCACAAAAACGCCAATTTCACTCAAAAAGTCATTTTTCCGAAAATCTAGCGAGCACAATTCACCGTTTTTGTACAAAACATGTTGTTTAAATGAATGTAGAGGCCAATAAATTTATTAAATATCTTAAATAAGTCATAGAAATAATTTCCGGAATTTAATCTCATTAAATTCCAAAAACCCTAATATTCTAGTTTACAAAATACCCTTTTTAACAATTTCAAAGCAAAAAAATGCACAAACTACAATTTATGTTGGATTTCCATGAACAAAAAGCATTAAACCACTCAATATAATCTTTATAATGACATGAAACCTAAATTTGAATTTTATCTCATAAGAATATAATTATTTAAAAAAACTAGTTTACCAATTATATAATTATCACTTTTAAATTAACAAATATGCAAACTAGCAACTTAAATTTGATTTAGCATAACATTAATATGTCAATTACATCACATAAACTAAATCTCACAACACAAAATACCAATTTAAAATCAAACCCCTCTCTTGAATTTTAAATCATGCACCTAAAACTAATTAAAAACCTAATTAAACAATTAATTAAGCTAACCTAAGCAATTAACAACACATTAAGCAAAAAGGTTAGAATTTATACCCAAATAATTTGAAGAACCCACAAGCACACTTAGCCTCCCAAATTGAAATCTAAATCCCTAGATCCATGCAATGGTAGCCAAGGGAAAATGGGTAGGAGGTGGATTTTGATTTGGATTTTTGCTTGATTTTTTGTGGATTTTTCAAGCATTTTTGAAGAACTTTTTTAAAGAGAAGGAGATGAAGAATGAAGGGCTGTTGGGGTTCAGATTTTGGCCAGAAAATGAGTGGGGGAGGAGAGAGAGGGAGGTGGAGAAAAATGGGGAGAAAGTCAAAGTCAATTCAAGGTCAAAAGTCTAACTAATTTATCCATTTTCTTTTCTTTTCTTTCATTTCTTTTCCTTTGAAATTCAAATGGGGAAAAAATGGGGGCTGCTGAATTTAGCTAAGGGGAGGAGTAAGTGGGGGTTTGTGGGTGTGGGCACGGGTGTGGGGTGATGAAAAATGATAAATACAATACCCCAAACATCCATTTACGCTAAAAAAAAGCCTTTTTTCTTCAATAATTTCTAAACCGTTTTGGCAAATGATTTCGTTCCAAAAACCACATGATAAATTTTTATTTAAAGTTTTATGATGCACAAAATTTGTTTCAACTCATTCCAATTTGTAATTTTCCCTAATTAAATGTATTAGTGACGGCTTAAAATAATAATAAAATAATATTTTTTTCAGAAAATTTGAAATTTCACCAGCGGCTCAATAAACACCAAATAATAGCAATTACATAGCTAGAATATGTATATTTAATTTTTATAATAAGATATTTGTATTTTGACTTTTTACAGAAAACCCCTTTATTTTACCGATTTTTCGAAATTTCACCGAAACGATTTTCAAAACGCTACAATCTTCCCCCCTTAAAGAAATTCGGTCCCCGAATTTAAATTCAAACTTCCCCAAATACTAAAACATCTAAGAAAAACCATCAAGTCGTCGGGGCTCCGAAACTGTAAATACATAAAACAAATCGTAGCGCAGTGCATGCGCTTGAAAAAAAAAATGAGTATATAACTCAAATCAATACTCCGTCAAGCATCCCGCAATCATCGGAGTCATGGAGAAGACATCGATGCCAAATCCAAATCAAACCAATATGATATAACTCGAAACTATACATGTAAACATCGAATCTATATCTGTAAGTATCTGAAGGAAATGCATGCCAAATCTCTTAAGTCGCTGTGCAACGCGTATAACACTGCACAGTGGCGGACGTCTATCATAAAAAAATAGCTATATACATATATACCTTTGTTTGAAATGTACGTTCCGCCGTTTTGGAAACAATTTAGAAGGGTCTCCTTGTTTTAAACATTTCTTGTCATATCAGACACGTAGGTAAATACTGAGGCTATAGCTCGCTTTTTGGAAATCACTTCAAAAACTATCAATGCATGCAAAATATATTCAGGTACTGTCCTCTGACTAGTCCTTCTCAGTACGAAAACATATAGCAATATCATAAAAACGTACTGCTCTATAAGAAATCAATCCCAAAATATGCACATGAATACTACGTGCGTCTGGTGCGTACGGAAATCAAAATCCATGAATGTGCCATACATGCGCACAGAAACAATATCTAAGTGCATCGGGTGTGCACGAAACATCTGTCGTAGGCAACATGTGTGCCTGACAGCAAAATCAAGTGCATCTGACATGCACGAAAAAAATCTCGATTTAGTGCCTCGAGTGTGCACCAAAATCACCCTTCAAAACATGCGCCCAACATGCGCGAAAATCCAAATCAGGTGCATCCATCGTGCACGAAATCATGAAATCCAATATCAAGCGCCGAACGTGCGCAAAATCAATCAGGTGCACAAGGTGCACAAAACAAATATCGAGTATCACAATCGAAATCGAAGTCCAGTGCATCTAAGTACACAAAAGGCGTATCACTGCACTGCAAGCATATATAAACTATACCGAGTGTAGGAACGAAATCGTGTGCGTGAATACGCACAAAATCAACTCAAATGTCTAAAACCGTAAAATCACAAACATGTGAAACCCAAGCACGAAAACGATATCAAGTGCAACACTGTGCAAAGATCATAAATCCTCAATCATCAAAATCAAATCATTCGAGTAAATCACCAAAAACATCGAAATCAATAATGGCGGCATAGTACCGCTCAAGCGCATCCTCTAGGAATCTCGGGCCAACTGTCGCGGTCACTAATGAGACGTCTCGTCGATGATCATGAACTCTGGCCTGCTGGTGTGCGTAACCATGACCACTCCTGGGTCAAGGTCTTCACTGTGAATTACCAATCTTTCGGTCCATCGGCTCATTGACCCTGTCGGGTGTGCTAACGGGGATGATCCAGTTCTGGCACGTCTCTTGTCATCTCCCGGTCAATCATCGCGACCACTCGTAAGACAGCATATCACTGGCGTCGGCCTCTGGCTCTCTGAATGTACGTGACACATCTGATCCTGGGTGCAAGTATCATTGCAGCAGTGTCCTGGAAGGAATCCTACTCACGGTCTATTCCATGCCTCGTCTCTGCCAACTGTCCGGAAGTCATCGTCCGTTCCTATATCTGCATCTTGCTCTGGAACGGCTGCATACCCATCGCGACTCCTTCTGGAAGGTAAGTCCAAGTACCATGCCTCGGCATGCGCATCGCATCTCTGATGTCGGCAGAGTGGAACGTCATCTCATCTAGATCTGGTGCGAACCTTTTACTCCACTTTTCTCTAATGTCGACCGCTTCGGACTCGTCTCGTCATGGCTGCATGGACTGAGCTCCAACGGCTATCCTCGTATCTGGAGTCTCCCAAGAATGCATCTCACCACCTAGCATCCGAATTAAGTCGAACCATTCGATCGATTCGTCAAAACCTCATAATCCCCCAAGAGCTCAACATCTTGGTACAGTTTAATAGTATCGAATACATACCATAGTATCGGTGGTCCAGCCGTAGAAGGGCAAACCCAAGCCTCACTAATGGCGCCGTAGAACTGCCGCAAACCCGAAGGTTCAAAGGCTTTCACACGGTCATTAAGTCGAGTTAGGGATTCATTCTTCTAGAGGGACCATAGAATTGCCTGCATGTCTTTCCGACTACTTTAAACTTGGAAAGATAGGTTTCCGACATTCGATCGTCTCTGTCGACCCTCACGTCTCTGCGTGAAGTCGTTTCTAGCTGGAATCAATCTATCTGATGACCTCTCATCGGGTAGGCGAACGAACCACATGTCCTAGTCATTCATCCTCGAGTGACTAGCGACCTTCTATCATCTCTTAGTACAATCTGTACTGCAATAGCTCCAATATATGGGGCGATATCTCGTCGCTCGCAGCAACAACTGGCTCACTCGTCTGCATGCTGAACGGTGCCTCAATCATCAGGAGTAAGCAACACACCAACTTTCATCAAAATCTGACTGGCCTCTATCATTGGCTCAATCCTCTAGTGTCGATCAGCACCTCCGAGTAACCTCATAAAGGCGATCCGCCAATCGCTCGTGGCGCGGAAACACAGTAAAAAGACACATCTCTGCAATCGTGTGTCGCCGGAATTTTGCCCTGGTCAGTCCTCGTTCGTGACGAGCTTGTGCTGACCGCAACTCTAGCCGTAGCTCTCCCTGCCCGTAACCGTAGCAGCAAAACCAACCTGGTACCGATGAGGCTAGATCAGGAAGGAATATAATACTGAACAAGGAAATGTACATCCTAAGACTTCTTAAGTGGAGTGGCGTGTCGTAAATATGCCGCGGAACATATCAACGGTATGTCACTCTACTTTAGTCACCTATTCCATCAACCAAGGGTCATCCTACGCTCCGAAGGTTAAAACCTAACGCTCTGATACCAACTTTGTCACGATCCGAAAGTATGGAACATGACCGGCACTTAAACTACGAATGTCTCGAGGCGTACGTAATCTAAGTAAACCGAAAACCCAGAAATCCAAACCAAGAAAAGTAGTAGAGTGCAGGAAAAACCAACTTAAAGCAAGTAGTTTCAATAGCATAAGCCGAATTATGCGGTTTTTAAAAACATCAAAAATTTACTGAAAATTTCGGCAGAGTCTCCTTTGTAAATACTGGCCCCCAAACGGGATACAACATGAATAGTATACGAAATCAAGAAAAAGGCATCCCCAAGCGGGAGCTAGCTCTTCGTCAATCGACGGTCACAACCACACAAGCAATATAATATACAACGCCAACGGCGAGGATCAAAACTCAAAAGGAAACTCAAAACTACCAGAAATGTAACGAGCGACTCTAAGGTCGAAAGAATAAACGATACTGGTCTCTATCTCAATAAATACATGTTTGGTTAATGGAATTTACTAGATACAACTGAATAATATTATACAAGGTAATATGATGGGTACGATACAAGAAAAACCCACCTACTAGCAAGTCACCCGAATGAAACTGAGCCCGCAAAGCCGTAATGAAACCTGTACGGCAAAACCTGCAAGAAACTGGGGCACAACGGGGGTGAGTTGCCAACTCGTGAATAGAAGAACATCTACGCACAGAAATCGCATAAATAATGCAATCCTAGGTCAATGATCATAATATAACCTCAAATATAAGTATAACAGGCAGCCTATAACAATGGCTAGGGTAATATCTAACCCGAGTATAATTTCATGTGGATAGGGTAATATCTAACCCGAGTATAATTTCATGTGCCCGTGTTAGTGCCTCAGGTAGCAATATATCATATGAATGAGGTATGAATGCATGAAACAGAATACATGTAAATGAAGAAACTGTTTTCATAAATTAGTGAGATTTCCTTCGTATTTTTAAACTGAGGTATCATAAATGAAATCAGCATCAATAGTGTCTAGCATCGACACAAAACATAAATCTCACTGTCTCGAAATATCAATGTCTCAATCTCAATATCTAGGGCGCCGTCAGTCCAGACCGGCCCCTACCATCCATCTCAAGACCACGACGGTATCCTCCGGATATCCGACGCGTCGGGTAATATCACCGGTAGGTAGTGCTCCCCAGCCAGGCTCAACGTCAACACCACATTCCTCTTGCCCCGGGGTACCATACCGGGCCCACCATGTACCCGTGACGGTTCCTCCACTCCTCGACACGGATCTCCAAAACCACAGCAAACTCATGGTGGACGGCACTTTACATCACTAGAAAACCGCAACATTTTATATTTTAAAAGATCATAAGTTGTAAATTTTGCGGCTTTCCCCGAAATCCAGAAATATCATAAATCTCAAGAAATCATCACAAGTGCATATGTCAATGATAATGAACTAGGCATGAACAACTGAATAACAGTATGCATGAAGTGGTAGGTAATAACTACAATGTCTAATATGGCATATAAGGGAAGTACACTAATATCATGTCAAAACTACTAGCTAACAATCTAAGTCAAGCAATTATATTCTCTAAAGTGTACGTGACATGGCAATTACCGATGAAGATGTGTGTGAGCCGGCAAATAGGTGTACGTGGTACATACGCATCATCGGTAATGGTGCCAGTGTCCTAACAGCATGATATCAATAATGGAATATGCAGCAAAATAAATATGCGAGGCAGAGCGAACAGCAATAATGTGCGGGAGCTGAAACTAGACACAACGATAACTAATCTGCATTAATCTAATATAAGTCCTACAAATTGGTGCCTTTCGAAATAACCCGAATCATGGGGTTTTGAAAATAGGGGCTACGGTGTTTTTATGAAAAGATACGTCTTTTGAAATATCCGTAAGATCCCTTGGGCTGTCTTTTAAAATACCCACGATTCGTTAGTTTTGAAATAGGTAAGAAGTCTAATCTAATCTAACAACTACACTAAACTATACGGCTGAACTAACAAGCTGAACTACAGGTAAGGAAACCGCCTATCATCTGAGTCGATACATATACATACCTGTATATGTATAGTCGGTGATCCCGCCTCAATAATATCATATCCGATACCATACTATAATCAGGCATCCCAAGTCAAGAGTGCGGATCAATCATCAATATAGCTCGTACGTAAATCCATCGTACGGCATCCCAATCTGGGTACGGGTCAATATCACATTCATCATACTATTCACCTGGTATCCTCTTTATCAAATATCATGATCGGGGTACTGATCTACGTCTAGTACCATACTGATACCGCCTACGTGTGCATGGACATGTGTGAAACACTACGTCAAGGACCCGCTACAACGTCATGTCGTATCTAAGATACGAACCCTGCTATATTACCGATCTCACGGCCTCAAATCAAATCTCATCGACTCAGCTCAATCCCAAGTATCATCCTCAATCCGTATGTGAACACATAGTCCCATACCCATGTGAACACATAACTATAAAGAATCCCATGAGCACATATCAATAGGAATGTATGCAAGTATGTATGTGTGTATGTGTAGTGCAACACTACCCTAGGGTTCGCAACACTAAAAATAGTCCAACACACCAATATCCATCCTAAGCATCGTTATTAATCCTAAATAACATATAATAAATGTTGTTGTGTATACGCATCCGTATACACCACCACGGACTGCGGGGGTGCTATACGCCATCCACCCGACTTCTCCCCGTAGATATAAATCTACTCACCTGGTCCTCGCTAGCCGGTGCCGACGTCGCCACGCGCTTGCTTGTCGTCTCGAAGTCCACATGGGGGTACCTACATATCATAATGCACCATATCTCATTAAAATCCGACTCATGATCAAAACGACGCACGAATCCCACATAGGTCAAAACCTATGGTTGCTTTCACAAATCAACCCAAAAACCCTCGATGTCGGCGTACAAACGCCAAACCATTGAGAAAAACCCAAATACACTCATTTGCACATTCACGAACACTAATTTTAATATAAACTAGGTTGAAACTCACAAAAACGCCAATTTCACTCAAAAAGTCATTTTTCCGAAAATCTAGCGAGCACAATTCACCGTTTTTGTACAAAACTTGTTGTTTAAATGAATGTAGAGGCCAATAAATTTATTTAATATCTTAAATAAGTCATAGAAACAATTTCCGGAATTTAATCTCATTAAATTCCAAAAACCCTAATATTCTAGTTTACAAAATACCCTTTTTAACAATTTCAAAGCAAAAAAATGCACAAACTACAATTTATGTTGGATTTCCATGAACAAAAAGCATTAAACCACTCAATATAATCTTTATAATGACATGAAACCTAAATTTGAATTTTATCTCATAAGAATATAATTATTTAAAAAAACTAGTTTACCAATTATATAATTATCACTTTTAAATTAACAAATATGCAAACTAGCAACTTAAATTTGATTTAGCATAACATTAATATGTCAATTACATCACATAAACTAAATCTCACAACACAAAATACCAATTTAAAATCAAACCCCTCTCTTGAATTTTAAATCATGCACCTAAAACTAATTAAAAACCTAATTAAACAATTAATTAAGCTAACCTAAGCAATTAACAACACATTAAGCAAAAAGGTTAGAATTTATACCCAAATAATTTGAAGAACCCACAAGCACACTTAGCCTCCCAAATTGAAATCTAAATCCCTAGATCCATGCAATGGTAGCCAAGGGAAAATGGGTAGGAGGTGGATTTTGATTTGGATTTATGCTTGATTTTTTGTGGATTTTTCAAGCATTTTTGAAGAACTTTTTTAAAGAGAAGGAGATGAAGAATGAAGGGCTGTTGGGGTTCAGATTTTGGCCAGAAAATGAGTGGGGGAGGAGAGAGAGGGAGGTGGAGAAAAATGGGGAGAAAGTCAAAGTGAATTCAAGGTCAAAAGTCTAACTAATTTATCCATTTTCTTTTCTTTTCTTTCATTTCTTTTCCTTTGAAATTCAAGTGGGGAAAAAATGGGGGCTGCTGAATTTAGATAAGGGGAGGAGTAAGTGGGGGTTTGTGGGTGTGGGCACGGGTGTGGGGTGATGAAAAATGATAAATACAATACCCCAAACATCCATTTACGCTAAAAAAAGCCTTTTTTCTTCAATAATTTCTAAACCGTTTTGGCAAATGATTTCGTTCCAAAAACAACATGATAAATTTTTATTTAAAGTTTTATGATGCACAAAATTTGTTTCAACTCATTCCAATTTGTAATTTTCCCTAATTAAATGTATTAGTGACGGCTTAAAATAATAATAAAATAATATTTTTTTTCAGAAAATTTGAAATTTCACCAGCGGCTCAATAAACACCAAATAATAGCAATTACATAGCTAGAATATGTATATTTAATTTTTATAATAAGATATTTGTATTTTGACTTTTTACAGAAAACCCCTTTATTTTACCGATTTTTCGAAATTTCACCGAAACGATTTTCAAAACGCTACACGAACTAAACGCGTGTGTGCACGATACACTGAATCGTGGGTATACGCGTCTAAAACCATCGCGACACGCCGCGATAAGCTAGATCACAGAACCAACTCACGTATCGCGCGTATCGCGCAAACACAACGGACATGAAAAATGGTATATTGTCCCAGATTTTCCTACAGGACAATTCTTACAAAACTAGACATGCCAAAACACTACAATACACAGAAGAGTACCCTACCCAAAACCCCAAGAACCCAGACCCCTACATGGCTGCAAATTGCGGCCAAAATCATTAAATCTGCGGCCATGGTGTTGAATTTGGGGCTCGTGTTCTAGTTGTGATATCTAGACCTAGTGAGCATGCCCCAGTTTTCTCAATTTTGTTCTGAAGGCCTCTGGTCAAAAGCAGATCACAGAAAGCTAATATATCTCATAAAAACGATAATTTTCACTATAAAGGAAACCCTATGGTATTTTAGTGTAATCTGGGTTAATTCTCGGTTAATGTGACCTTAATAACACTAAAATAGGTTGGGTTAACCAACACAATCACCACATAATCAAAGTTCCACATAAATTACCACAACTAGCACAAAACTAGCTAATTAACACAAACCGACGCTAAACTAAAACAAAAGCTAGGAAAACTAGGAAAAGAGCTCAGAATTATACCCTAAGGAACCCAAGGAAGCAAGAGAAGAAGTGTATGGAGGAGGAAGAGCTTCTGGGGTGCTGTTGCTGCTGCTTGGAGCTGTTGCTGCTGCCTGGAGCTGCTGCTGTTGTTGCCTGAGCTGCTGTTGCTGAAGCTGGAGCTACTGCTGCTGCTGTGTCTTCTGCTGCTGCTGCTGCTGTGAGAGTGTGTGTGTGTGTGAGTGAGAGGTTGAGAGGAAAAAGAGCACAAGAGTGAGAGGAAAAGAAAGGATAGCACCCAATGTCAACCCCTCCACTCTTTCTCTTCATTTAATGAGGCATGGCAAAGGCCATCATGCCCCATCATGCACTCTCTCTCTCCCTCTCTCACATGGTCAACACTTCAACCCAAATTTAAATCCTTTTAAATTCATTTTTCATTTTAAAACAACCATCATGCTTAAAACCCATAACACTTAAAACAAAATTATAAAACTAGATTAGGGAATGGTTAGTTCACCATGTTGCTAATCATGGTTAAACCCCCAAAACAACCCTAGTTATCATGCACAAGTGTGTGTGTGCCTAGAAAAATTCTAATAAAATACTCATTAAATAGGATAAAATATTTGAAACTTAATTTGGTAAACTTTTTATTAAAAACCATACATTAAAATATAATTAGCTACAAAACACAATCTAAGGTGTTACAGTTTTCCACCTGCTGACGTCAGCACCAAGACGCATTTCCGCGGTCATAAGGGGCTTTGCGCGGCGGAATCGCGATTCACTGTGCAGTTCAGATCCCGAGATTTTTTTCTACTCCTCTGTACTCATTTTTCTCTGTTGTTCAGATCTAGGGTTTTCTGTTTTTCTCTCCGGATTTTTCCAGATCCGAACTCGTTCGTCGATTGTGCAAAATTCACACGAAACACCCTTCAAACAATAAAAAGATGATAAAATTTTTATATTTTTAATTTTTCAGTTTTTTATGAGTTTTATGATTTTATATTAACCCGAAATTGCAAAAAGAAATTACTACGCCATCCCCGGCAACGGCGCCATTTGATTGAATGTTAGATGTTGTGATCAGAATATTTTTACCGCAATCAAGAACGGCGTCGCTTGGTAGCTAACCGGTGAGTACGGGTCGGTCCACAGGGATGTTGTGTATTTTCTAATTGTTCTAACGAGTTAATTCCAAACGGTGTTGGGTTGATTATCACTAAAAACTAAGTTGATTTAGACTAGGATTAGAATCTTGCTAGGGTTAGGTTTAGCTTAAGTTTGGAAATTTAAGATTTCCCACCGCTTTTAATGCCCTAATTTGGATCTATTTGGTGTTATGGTAATAATTAATAAAGGGGATTAGGACGATCGGGAAGAAACGCTGTTCTTCCTCTAGGTCCTTGTCCGTCCTTTCTTAATTCTTACCCTAACCTCCATGGAAAACATGCACAACCGGTCTTTTAAACTACGGTATCACCGTTACCTCGTGGGTAGGGTGCCGTAGGGAGCGGTGTGTGTATGTATGCATGGAGTCCTATTAATTAATATGTGATGGGCAAGAAAGGGGTGAGAGATTTTCATCTCTCAAACCTTTCCTATTCCTAACCCTAACAAGTGAAGAACTACTCACTTATTAGGGAATCTATATAAGACATGTTTATGAGTTTTGTTTTTAAAAGATTAACTATCTAAACTACGGCAGATTAATAAAAAGTTCTAATCTAATTTAAACTAAGGCAGATAATAAATCTATACTAGGGCAGAAATAAAAACTAAGAACTAGGGCAATGAAAAGAATCTACTTACTTTATTGATGCTCTCAAAACATTACAAATGATTCTGAATTTTTGACCAATGAAAAGAGGCATACCCTATAGAGAGGTTTAGGATTTCTATTTATAGAGCATAAAAACCCTAGGGTTACAATCGGTTCATATCTGCATTTACAATTTTACCCCTAAGAAGACTAATCAACGCACCGCCGCACCGACACGAAGTTGCACCGACACGGGCTTCATATGGCCGCGGAACCGCGGCCAAGAGCCATGTTTGGCCGCGGATCCGCGGCCATGTTGGAAGCTTGTTAGTTGCTGCTTCTCTGGTAATTCTCCTGTTGCTTTTTCCTTGGCTTTTCTTCACTTGGTTTCTCAGATTGTTTTCTAGTTTTCTTCCAGATTTCTACAGTGAATAATGTCGTGGACTTTACCGTTTGCTTCGTGTCAAAGTCTTGAACCTTGTGCTGCCTTTGTACTTTGTGAACTAGTTCATTGATCTTCGTTTATTCTCCAACTGTAGGTTTGATCAAGATTCTTCCATTTGTTGGTCGTAGTCTCACTTTTGTATTGTCTTTTCATCTTTTTCACTGTTTTTATTCCGAGAACCTGTAACCTACAACTATGTAGCAGACATGGATCAAAAGCACCTGCTTATTTGTAAAATGACTAAGAATGGGGAATATAATAATACAAAATTATGATATGAACAGTGCACGAAAACAAATATCATGAAGCTCAGTCATCAAGACTAAATCATGCGAATAGATCGCCCAAAATACTAAAATCCAAGGTGACGGATGCGTGATAATCGAATCACCAAATCACAAGTCATAAATACCGTCGTCGATATTTCCTCCTTCAAAGTCGAGAAGGTGTCGGCGCATCCAATGCTAGCAGAGCAAGATATCTACTTGCCTCCTGTTCATGGTCTGACGCCTGGTGCTTTTAGGCTCTTGTCTCTTACTGTGCATTGCTAGATATATAGCTCTTCGACTCAATGACCCAATATGGAATGACGAAGAAAACAGTCCCGCTCTGTCACATCCTCTATAGATCTCTGGCCAACTATCTCGTCGACGATGCCGAACTCTGGCCTGCTGGGTGTGCGCAATATGACCGCTCCTGGGTCCAAGTCTTCTCGTATAGTATTCCAGAAAGGTCATGTCGAGGTCTCTCCCAAATCTCATTTCTGTCGAACTGTCCGGAAGTTATCACCCTTCATTAAAATCTGTTTCTTGTTCCGGAACGACTGCATACTCATCGCGACTCCTTCTAGAAGATATATCCATGTACAACTCCTCTGCATGCGTATCATATCTCTGATGTTGGCGGAGTGGAACGTCATCTCATCAAGATCTCATACGAAGCTCTTACTCTACTTTTCTCTAATGTCGACTGTCTCGGATTCGTCTCTTCGTGGCTGCATGGACTGCGCTCCAACGGCTATACTCGTATCTGGAGTCTCCTAACCAATGCATCTTATCACATGATATCCGAAAGATGTCAAACCTTTTGATCGATTCGTCAAGGTTCCATATTTCCCCCAAGAGCTCTACATCTTGAGTACAGTTTAATAGTATTCCAGTACATGCCACAGCACCTGTGGACCAACCGTAGAAGGATAAACCCAAGCCTCACAAATGGCACAGCTAAACTACCGCAAATCCTAAGGTTCAAAGGCATTCCATGGTCATTACGTCGAGTTAGGGTTTCATTCTTCTACAGAGTCCATAGCATTACTTGCATTTATCTCTGAATACTTTAAACTTGGAAAATGGGCTCCTGACATTCGATCGTCTCCATCGACTCTCAACGTACCCGCGTTAAGTCATCTCTAGCCCGAATCAATCCATCTGATGATCTCGCATCGGGGTAAGCGAACGAACCACATGTCCCAGTCTTTCATCCTCGGGTGACTAGCAACCTTCCATCATGTCTCTAATTACAACTCGTACTGCAATAGCTCCAACATCTGGGGAAATATCTCGTCGTTCGCAGCAACAACTGGCTTATTCGTTTGCACACTGAACAGCACCTCAATCATCATGAATAAGCGATACTTCAATGGTCATCACATTCTGGCAGGCCTCTATCAGTGGCTCAATCCTCTGGTGCTGATCTACTCATCCGATAAATCTCGTAAAAGCGATCCATCAAATGCTCATGGCGCGAAAACACAATAAAACGACGTCTCTATGCAATCGTATGTCTTTGGAATCACGCCCTGGTCAGTCCTCGTTCGTGATGAGCTCGTGCTGACCGCAACTCTAGCCGTAGCTCTCTGCCCATGTAATCGTGGCAACAAAATCATAACCAATATCGACGAGGATAGATCATAGGAATGAATATAATACTGTGCAAGGAAATGTACATCCTAAGGCTCCTTAAGCGGAGTGGCGTATCGTAAGTATGCCGCAGAACATACACACGGTACGTCACTCTCCTTAAGTCACCTACTCTATCAACCAAGGTCATCCTATGTGACGAAAGTTCGGGTGTAATACCCCCTCGACTAAGTCTAGGTTATGTAAGGTTAAGCCTAAGTTTCGTATATATAAAAACGCTCTAGGCTCCACATAGTCAAAATTAGACTCGAACCAAGGTTAACCTAGCGCTCTGATACCAACTTTGTCATGACCCGAAATAGCACATGACTGGCCCTTGAATCATATGATGTATTTAGGACCTCCTCTAATTCAAGTATGCCAAAAGCCCAGAAATCTAAAACCATTTTAAATAATAAATGAAGGAAAACTAGTTTTAAAGAAGTGGAGAAAACATGTTTAAAAAAACAAGGTTTTTAAATAAGTAAGCCGAATATGCATTTTTTTAAAATCCCAAGTCTTTTTTAAATATTTCGGCAGAGTTTCCTTTATAAAAACTGGCCCCAAACGGGGTACAACATGAATAATATATCCACAATGATAAAAGGCATCCCCAAGCGGGAGCTAGCTCTTCGTCAATCGATGGTCACAACCATGCAAGCAATATAATATACAACGCCGAAGGGCGAGGATCAAAACTCAAAAGGAAACTCAAAATCATCAAGAAAACCATAATACTACAACGCGCGACTCTAAGGTCGAAATAATACACAACTGGTTTTCTAAGTATAAAATAAATACAAGTCTGGTTGATGGAATTACTAGATACAACTGATTAAAATAAATACAAGGGTGGTCACGATGCGAGTGAACCTACCTACCAAAGCAATCACCCAGAAAGGAAGCAGTGTGCTAGAAAGCCGCAATGAAACCTGTATGGCAAAACCTGCAAGAACAGTGGCACGACAGGGGTGAGTTGCCAACTCGTGATTAGAAAACATCACAGAGCAGAAATCGTATGTATGACTTAATCCTAGGTCAAACGATTAGTAATAATATATATATATATATATATATATCCTCAAAATGATAAAGTCTGAAGCATGATAAGATGGCAAGGGTAAATATCTATACATAAGTGTAGTAACAAGTGCTCGTATCAGTGCCTCAGGTAGCAACGTATCATAAATATGAGGTATGATCAATGTAATCAACATGAATCAATGTCAACTATATCATGAAGTCTATAAGTATGTGGATATCATCCAACTATGTAATCAGTGTCTGTATGTATGTGGATCTCGTCCACGTGTCAACCAATGACACAAAACATCATGCATGTAAATATCATAAAGCATATGCATGGAAGTATGAGGATATAAATCAACGTGTGTCCCTCGCGACACATCAAAATCATGGAACCTGACTGTCCAGCATTGACACTCGAAAACATCATAAAACATGTGCCCAGCATCGGCACGTAAATCCTCATATATAGGGCTCCGTCAGTCTGGATCGGCCCGTATCATCTCTCAACTCCGGTCGGTATCCTCCGGATATCCGCTGAGCTCAAATACAATCACCGGTAGGTAGTAGTCCCTATGCCAGGCTCACCGTCTGTATACACAGCATCCTTTTCTTCCCCCGGGGTACCATACCGGGTCCACCATGTACCCGCAATCGGCCTCATCCAGCTCCTCGAATCGGGATTCACATGTCACACGTCTCAGAACCGAGAAAACGCATGGTGGACGCACTGAAATATCATATCAAGAGAAACCGGTTATTTAAACAATGCATACTTTCTTTTAAAATGACCACGGTTCTCAAATCCAGAAGTCTCATGAAAATGGCATATCTCAATGCGTAAAATCATAAAGCATGATGTATGTGACATATGATAGAAATGTAAGCATATCCGTATATCATGCAACATAAAACAGTAATATGCACACATCGAGGGGAAAACCGCACTTTTAAATGAATCCAGTTTTAAAATATATCTTGCGGTTCCCAAATCTCCAAAATAAAGCCAGAATCATCTGTGTATGTGCAAATACGTATGTATGCAAGTATGGGTGTACAATATGTGTGTATGCAAGTATGAGTGTACAATATATCTGTGCGCCAATATAGATGTACAAGTAGGTATATACGCAAGTATAAGTGTACAATATGTATGTGTGCCAATATAGATGTACAAGTAGGTATATACGCAAGTATAAGTGTACAATATGTATGTGTGCCAGAATGGATATACAAGTAGGTATATACGCAAGTATAAGTGTACAATATGTATGTGTGCCAATATAGATGTACAAGTAGGTATATACGTAAGTATAAGTGTACAATATGTATGTGTGCCAGTATGGATGTACAAGTAGTCATATCCTGATACAACAATCCTACTGTGTAGTGACATGAAAATTATCGATGATGAAGTGTGTGAGCCGGTAAGTAGGTATGCGTGGAACATACGCATCATCGATAATGGTGCTGGTGTCCTGACAGCATGGGTTTAATATAACAATAAACACATTTACACATACAATGTGATGCGAATAACAAGAATATGCAGAAAATGAATAATAAACACAACAGTGAAGAATCTACATCAATATATATATATATGTCATACAGTTTTGCCATTTGAAATAACACGAATTGTGGTGTTTAGAAAAATAAGGGCTGCGGTGTTTTTAAGAAAATATGCGTCTTTTGAAAATATACATAGAATCTCTTGGCCTGTTTTTAAAATACTCACGATTCGTTAGTTTTGAAATAGGTATGACTCGGGTCTAGTCTAACATCTACTAATTAAACTACAGATCTAACTAACAAGCTAATCGAAAGGGTAGGGAAACCACCTAAATATGAGTCGATATATATATATACATATATAATAGTCGCTGATCTCGCCTCAATAGTACCGCGTACGATACAATATATCATATGACATTCTCGAGTCAAGAGTGCGGATCTATCATCAATATAAAGCTCGTACGGTAAATCCATCGTAGGACATCCCAAATCTAGGTACGGGTCGAATCATACATTTATCTCATCAATTATCTGGTATCCTTATCATCATATCTCATGATCTTGGGTACTGATCTAAGTCTAGTACAACTGATACCATCTATATATATGTGCGTGTATGAAAACACACGTCCAAAGGCCCGCTAAAATCTCATGTCGTATCTCATAATACGAACCACATCATATCACCGATCTCATGGCACCATGCCCAATCTCATCGACTCATCTCCAAATATCATATACAATCCTCATCATCCATGTATAAGTATACGTATATATATATATGTTAGTGTATATGCCCTAGAGGCCATTACTGTATCATACTAGTTTGTATATTACTTAATGGATGCTTGGGATATCACCTTGTATGTACAATCTTGCTCAAAATAGTAGTATGCTACTTGGTTTGTTTCTACTTCAATGTGTACATGTGTTTATTTTTGTATATCGCCTATACACATTAGTAGAGCCCTTAGGATCTTTGCTTGATTACCAGCGATGTGATGGCCGTCACACTAGTGGGGCTGGGTAATCTATAAGCACATCCTTATGCAGGTCCCTGGTCGCAGGACTATCGAGACAGGGCATCGATACTCCGGAGTAGACCAGCGCATGCGCTTCTCATCCCAGTATGGGAGACGGTCTGTCCCACAGCCGTCAGTACGTCGTACTTGAGATAGTATGCGGGTGCTCGTTAGGTTACGGGTACACTGGACAGGACTCGTCGGGAACTGACTAGTTGGTATTATACCTATCGTCAGTTATCAGTTCCCAGGTGACATGAGTACAACTTAGTCCGCTGACTTGACACTGTCACTTCGCCTCGGGTGTGTTCCCACTGTACTTTGATCACTACCCTACCACGGCTCAAAGGAGTCGTGCAAACAGGTGGTGGTTGGGTGCAGTCCCGAAGCACTTGGAGGCAGTGACGGTTAGACAGGATTCGTCTCTCCCGGTATTGGGAGTTGACATCGCGCTGTGTCTTGGAGAGCCATTACACGAGTAGTCCCTGGCCAGGGCAAACGAGATATACTGGTAGGTTTCCAGTGTTATCTCAGGGTGTTTTGGGCCTCGCTCCGGCACGACTTGTACCGCTATTGGGGGACTGACGTTTACCGCTCCCTAGGCCAGCCATGCGATGTATCAGACGAACAGACCGGACTGTACGGAGAATGTCACACTCAGGCTCAGTAGGAGTTCAGATGGGTTTCGCCTCGTCCGTCTTCTTGTCGGCATTACCTGGGGACCGTTACGCACAGCTAGTGCCGCTTGCGGTCTGTGGTTAAACCCACTGCCAGCGTAGTGTCGAGTCTTTAGAGTCCCACACAGAAAGCTTTTCGCCTTTAGGCAAAAGAGTAGAGGTCGCATGGTATTGCGACAGGTCGCATGGTTTTGCGACAGGGTTCGGTCACATCCGTGCACTTGTGCACGTACAGTGTCCGGACAGTTTACACTAGCGGGCTTTAGTTTAAGCCAGATCCTAGTGTGCCTTATGGGATTGGATTTATCCAGTTTGCATTCGTGTTCCTCGGAACGCGGATGCGGGTGTGTATGCACAGTTGACAGGGAGGCAGAGGCTGCGGATTCTCATTAGGGTTGTTGACAGTTGACCGTTGACTATTTGACTTTATGCTCAACCCTAATGAGAATATGATATGTGATTAACTATTATATTAATTAAGTATTATGGTGATATGGTTGTTGACTTGTTGACTTTTGTTGACTTGTTGACTTTGGTGACTTGTTGACTTTTGTTGACTTGTTGACCGGTTGACTAGGCTTGACTAGTTGACCATCATGATAACCATGGTTATCATTTCATGCCAAAGACTTTTTCTTGCTTGCTCATTTGAGTAAAATGAGTGCATGACATGATAAGGTTATGGTTGCTTCTAACCATCACATAAGACTTTTTTTGATATGATGAGTTATGATCACTTTGGATTATGAGAGGGTGAAAGACAAAAGAGTTGCTCATTCTTTCTTGCTCATTCTCTCTCTTGTTCTTGAGCTCTCCTCTTGCTCTCATCCTCAACCTCTTGCTCCCTCTCTTGATCTATGGTTCTCTTGTCTCATGAGTTGAGAATCAAGAACCATAGATAAAATCCCATTCTAAATCATCTCTACTCATTCTAGTTCACTAGGTTTAGCAAACCAAGTGAACTAGTTTCTTCAAAGAACGAAGAAGGAGCTAAAGGTTGGAGCTTTCAAGTGGATCTATCTTCGGCGTACGGAGACAACGAGAAGGAGCCATCGAACCACCATCGGAGCTTGAAGAGAAGGAGTTCAAGTTTAGGTATAACCATCTTCATCCGAGTAGCTAAATATCTTTAGCTTAGTATGCTAGTTTTAGTTTAGGTAAAGATCCCGACCTAGCTTAGTCCATGTTGCCTCTTGCGTTAAAATTTTGATTTTATACCGTTTCCGCCTCCCCGTAAGAACCGGGGGTCACAACGTGGACTTACAGTGGTATCAGAGCCTAACTAAACTTAAACTAGCTTGGTAGTGAAGTGTAACGAAGTTCGGAACCGGAAAAATCCAAAAACCAAACTTTTACAAAAACTGAGTTTCTGTTGAAATTTTTTTGGCTCAAAATGAAAAACTTTACACTTGTAAATTCGGCTCAGGGTTTTGTGTGAACACCCAAGAAAAACGATACAGTAATTCGTCCAAACCGCCGCCCTTCCGCCGCGCGAGCTAGGCATCCGCCGCGGAACCGCCGCGCTTTGTCGTCTTCTGTGCATCGTTTTTCGTGCAGTGTGTGTCTGTGTTGGTTTTGGGATTTTTGGAATATATTATATGTGCCCAGATTTTCCAGAAAAGAAATTTCCTTTTGGGGTCCTATAATTCCGTATTTTTTCCGAACTTCACTGCACTTTGACTATGATGGTTATATCTGTGATGTTTGCATGTATTGAACGTCGGCTAATCGCTATAAGTCGATTAGTCGGGGTTATACATGATCTGTAATGTGCTGGAATGTGTGTATAAATATGTTGGATTGTCGCGGGTGAATAGCCGGGGGGTTGTGAGACGAGAGTTTTCTTTTCTTGCAATTCATGTAAATCTGTAAATTGATGTAATAATTATTTGTATGGCCGCACAACCGGGAAGGGGTTGTAGCCGTCATTGTATAATTTCTTTTTACTGTTTTTGCTCCTAGGATAGACCCATGGAGGGGTGCACAAACTACCGGGTATGCCGAAGTGTCGAGTGGCCTACTCATGGAGATGAGGGAGGTTGCTACGCTTCGGGTACTTGGCGGGTAGTTTGCCGCACCCGTAGGGGTCTTGGGTGGGGTTTTGGCTATTCACCACGACCGTGTAATCTGTTTTTGTTACAGGCTCGTACAAATTACAGATTCCTAGTATATCCAATGTATTTATCTGTGATCTGAAATGTTTATCATTGCAGTATATCTATATATGATATTATTTAGGCGTTGCTTATGTTTTACAGACGCGCTAGCCCAGCCCCCGCTCTGTCGTTAGTTAAGTAACCTAACGGGTAATGACGGGGCCCCGTGGCGAATGCGAATGGCATAAGCGTACGTCATATTTTGGTTGTTTTCTGCAATGGTAGGTTTAAATGATGGGACGCATTAAAAGAACTAATGCAAGAATATCACGCATTAAAAGAACTAATGCAAGATAATAAACCAAGTTAAAGTCGTTGGAACACTTTCGAAAAACCACTCGGTTCTTTTCAAAACAAACTTTTAAAATACGGAGTTTGAGCCACTCCATTTAAAAGCTATCTCGTTCCATCGACCAAATCAAGTTCACTACGTTCACGGTTTTGCCAAAACCATCCGTAGCCCTCCATCATTTCAGTTAAATATTCGGTAGTATTCAAGCTATGTATTTTGACCTCACGCCAAGGCATAGTGATTGGTAGCTGCCGGATATTTATCTGTTGCATAGATAGAATGCGTTGGTTTGAGACAGTCGTACTGCCATTTTGGCCTACGTCAAGGGTATGTACGGGTGGATTCAAATTAACCTGGATAATGATGGGACGAACTTGACATGTGACTTATGACATTTTGACCTCACGCCAAGGTCATAAGAGCATGGGGCAAAAATCCACATCGGGAGTTTCATAAGTACTGAAACTTGCTAGATTTGCATACCATTTGGAGTGTGATGATTCTGGTAGGATTCCTTCAGTTTCGTCACGCGATGATATTTGGATCCCGATCCTACTGTGAGTATATGCTACTCCTCGGGAAATTTCTCACTTAACGATCAATGCTATAAACCTAGTAGGTGCCTAGAAAGGTGTTAGCGGGGCTACGCCCCCAGGAAAAAGAGGTTCTTTAATTAAGGAACTTCGCGAAAGCATTGGAAAACCTCCCTCAAAGTACCGACACCGGCCTGGCTGAACGGTTAAGCAAGTATTGTACGGTGGGATTGATCCTGACTAATTCTTCCTTTATGGTTTGAGGAGGGATTCGAGAAACAGTGGGAGCCATCCTGTTTAGACAAACTAAAAACCACTCTAAACTTGCAAGAGCATCATGCTGAGTGTTTCTTCTTCTCTCTCCTAATTGCAGCGACCAATCAACATGACTGGACTTAAGTTACTCCTAGATAAAAACAAACTGACAGGGCCAAACTACAAAGATTGGCTCAGGAATGTCAAGATAGCAATCACTTATGACAAGCTGGGGTATCTTCTTACCACCAAAGCTCCCCCTGTCCCTGGTCCAACTTCCAGTGTCGCGGATAAGGAAATCCGCAAGACTTGGGAGATTGATAGCGCGAAGGCCAAGTGCCTCCTGCTTGCCTCGATGGACAACGAACATCAGAGGAGGCATGAGAATATGGACATGGAGTCCATATTGCTCCATACAAAAGAACTGTATGGAGAGCAATCACGTATCGCAAGATACGAAGCGTCGAAAAAGTTATTTTCGACAAGAATGGCCGTCGGATCATCAGTAGCCGAGCACGTGCTAAAGATGATCGGCTTCATTGAGGAGCTCGCTGACCTAGGGATCACATTGGAGAGTGAGCTATATACGGATATAGTTCTCCAGTCCCTTCCTTCCACTTACGCCCAGTTTATACTGAACTTCAACTTACAAGAAAAAGAGGTTGAACTTTCAGAGCTCCTCAACATGCTGAGGAGCGCAGAGGGCACCCTACAGAAAAGTAGGGATACATCCACTTTGTTTGTAGGAGGATCATCTTCTTCTAGGTCCAAGGCGAAAGCCAAGGGAAAGAAGAAGAAGGCCCCCGCCATACCAAGGGGCGGTGTTAGTAAAGTGGATACGAAGGGAAAAGGAAAAGCAACAAAGATAGCGGGGAAGCTTGTGGATAAGGAAGAATGCTTCTATTGTCATAAGAAAGGACACTGGAAGAATGATTGCAGGGCCTGGAAGGCCAGAACACAGGAATTGAAGCAGGTTGCAGCTTCAGCTTCAGGTGTGTATGTTATTGAAAACTGTCTTTCAATAAACTCTACTTCCTGGGTATTGGATACCGGATCAGGATCTCATATCTGTAATTCTTTGCAGGCGTTGAGAAACCGTAGGGTTTTGAAGGCAGGTGACATGACCCTCAGAGTTGCGAACGGAGCTAGCATGGATGCTAAAGCCGTGGGGGACTATCACCTGGGAATGTCAGATGGACATGTTTTGGTTTTGCGTAATTGCTTTTTTGTACCCAACGCAACTTGTAATATCATTTCTGTATCTTTAGTTTCTAAAGAAGGTTATGAATTTGCGTTTGTAAGTAATGTTGTAAACATTCACCTTAATCAAGTATTGATTGGGTCAGGTACTCTGAGTAATGGTATATACGTGTTAAACCAACCGCAGATTTTTAATGTCCAGAATACACACAAAAGAAAGTCTCCAGAAATAAATCAGACTTTCTTATGGCATTGTAGATTGGGTCACATCAATGAGAGAAGGTTGACTAAGTTACATACAGAAGGATATTTGAATACGTTCGAATATCAATCGTATGCCACTTGTCAATCTTGTCTCAAAGGAAAGATGACAAAGACTCCGTTTACTGGACAAGGAGTAAGAGCGAGCGAGCTCTTGGGACTCGTACACAGTGACGTGTGCGGTCCAATGTCTACACATGCCCGAAGCGGACATTCTTACTTCATTACTTTTACGGATGACTTCTCAAGGTACGGTTATGTCTTCTTAATGAAACATAAGTCCGAAGCCTTTGGAAAATTCCAGGAGTATAAGAATGAAGTAGAGAAACAGACCGGCAAAAGTATTAAGATTCTAAGATCGGATCGAGGTGGAGAATACTTAAGTGCCGAGTTCCTGGACTATTTAAAAGAGAACGGAATTCTCTCTCAGCTTACTCCTCCATACACCCCGCAACATAACGGTGTATCGGAGAGACGGAACTGCACCCTATTGGATATGGTGCGGTCCATGATGAGTAACGCTGAGTTACCGCGATCATTCTGGGGGTATGCGCTAGAATCAGCTGCATACCTTTTGAACCGAGTTCCGACTAAGACTGTGCCTACCACCCCATATGAAATGTGGAGTGGGAAGAAACCCTATCTTCAATATCTGAAGATCTGGGGATGTCCAGCTTTTGTCAAAAAGCAGCATGCGGACAAACTTGAGGCACGCTCAGTACTGTGCAAGTTTGTGGGATACCCAAAGAACACCAGGGGGTATCTTTTCTACTACGCAGAGGAACAAAAAGTCCTTGTTTCTCGTAATGCCCACTTCCTAGAACACCAGTTCTTGGAAAAGGAAAATAGTGGGAGCGCAGTGGAACTGGAAGAAATTCCAGAACCACAGACTATTACTGAAAGGTTAGTGGAACCAGAGGGTTCAACAGAACAGGACATTCCTACGCCGCTCCGCAGGAGTAGTAGGCAGTCTCATCCGCCCGAGAGATTCTGCGGTTTTCTCATAGACGGGGATAGAGAGGATTGCATCATAGATTATGATGAGCCTACTAGCTTCCAGCAGGCCGTTCAGAGCGTTGACTCAGTGAAATGGCTGGATGCAATGCGGACCGAAATGGAGTCCATGTACACCAACAAGGTAGGGACGTTGGACATTGCTCCAGACGGGGTAAAACCCGTAGGATGCAAGTGGATCTTCAAAAGGAAGATTGGTGTAGATGGACAGGTTGAGACCTATAAAGCTAGGCTGGTAGCAACGGGTTTTCGTCAAAGACCTGGCTTGGACTACGACGAAACCTTTTCTCCAGTAGCCATGCTGAAATCCATTCGGATCCTTCTTGCCATTGCTGCCTTCCACGATTATGAGATCTGGCAAATGGACGTAAAGACAGCTTTTCTAAATGGAAATTTAGAGGAGTGTGTCTATATGGACCAGCCGGAGGGTTTCATTCAGAGTGGGAGCAGCGGAAAGGTGTGTAAGTTGCTTAAGTCCATCTATGGACTAAAGCAGGCGTCGCGGAGTTGGAACATCTGCTTTGATGAGACGGTCAAGGAATTTGGCTTTATCAAAAATCCAGATGAACCATGCATCTATAGTAGATTTGTAGCGAGAACTGTAGTATTCCTCGTTTTATACGTGGATGACATTCTCTTAATAGGAAATGACATTCCTATGCTACAATCTGTCAAGGGGTTCTTGTCACACAGGTTCTCCATGAAAGACCTGGGTGATGCCTCATACATTCTGGGTATCCGGATCTACCGTGACAGATCCAAGAGGATATTAGGACTTTCTCAGTCCAGGTACATCGACACCATACTGAAGAGATTCAGTATGGAAGATTCCAAGAGCGGTAACCTACCGGCTTGTCACGGGATTACCCTGTCTAAAGAGATGTCTCCCAAGACTGATTTGGAGAGGGATCGCATGTCTATTATACCCTACGCTTCTGCGGTAGGCTCTATAATGTATGCGATGTTGTGTACCAGACCGGATGTAGCTTATGCACTGAGTGTGGTAAGCCGGTATCAGTCTAACCCTGGGGAGAAACACTGGATAGCGGTAAAGAACATTCTCAAGTACCTGAGAAGGACTAAGGAGATGTTCTTGGTGTATGGCGGAAAAGACCTCCAGATCGAGGCCTTTGCTGACTCCAGCTTCCAGAGTGACAAGGATGATTCCAAGTCCATGTCGGGTTTTGTCTTTACCCTCAATGGAGGGGCGGTGTGTTGGAAGAGTTCCAAACAAGACACCGTTGCAGACTCGACGATGGAAGCGGAATACATCGCTGCATCTGATGCCGCAAAAGAAGCTGTCTGGATGAGGAAGTTCTTGAAAGAACTTCAGGTGGTTCCGTCCATTGTTGATCCAATACCTCTGTATTGCGACAACAACGGGGCTATAGCTTTAGCGAAGGAACCAAGGTCCCATCAGAAATCCAGGCACATCTTGAGGCGGTATCACCTGATCAGGGAGATCGTGGATCGCCAGGAGATCGAGGTTCGGAGAGTCGCTTCAGAAGACAACACTGCAGATCCATTCACCAAGGCCTTGCCCAAGACTCAATTCGAGCGGCTGATCGAGATGATAGGTCTTCGATACGCCAGTACATGGCCTTAGTGCAAGTGGGAGATTGTTAGTGTATATGCCCTAGAGGCCATTACTGTATCATACTAGTTTGTATATTACTTAATGGATGCTTGGGATATTCACCTTGTATGTACAATCTTGCTCAAAATAGTAGTATGCTACTTGGTTTGTTTCTACTTCAATGTGTACATGTGTTTATTTTTGTATATCGCCTATACACATTAGTAGAGCCCTTAGGATCTTTGCTTGATTACCAGCGATGTGATGGCCGTCACACTAGTGGGGCTGGGTAATCTATAAGCACATCCTTATGCAGGTCCCTGGTCGCAGGACTATCGAGACAGGGCATCGATACTCCGGAGTAGACCAGCGCATGCGCTTCTCATCCCAGTGTGGGAGACGGTCTGTCCCACAGCCGTCAGTACGTCGTACTTGAGATAGTATGCGGGTGCTCGTTAGGTTACGGGTACACTGGACAGGACTCGTCGGGAACTGACTAGTTGGTATTATACCTATTGTCAGTTATCAGTTCCCAGGTGACATGAGTACAGCTTAGTCCGCTGACTTGACACTGTCACTTCGCCTCGGGTGTGTTCCCACTGTACTTTGATCACTACCCTACCACGGCTCAAAGGAGTCGTGCAAACAGGTGGTGGTTGGGTGCAGTCCCGAAGCACTTGGAGGCAGTGACGGTTAGACAGGATTCGTCTCTCCCGGTATTGGGAGTTGACATCGCGCTGTGTCTTGGAGAGCCATTACACGAGTAGTCCCTGGCCAGGGCAAACGAGATATACTGGTAGGTTTCCAGTGTTATCTCAGGGTGTTTTGGGCTTCGCTCCGGCACGACTTGTACCGCTATTGGGGGACTGACGTTTACCGCCCCCTAGGCCCGCCATGCGATGTATCAGACGAACAGACCGGACTGTACGGAGAATGTCACACTCAGGCTCAGTAGGAGTTCAGATGGGTTTCGCCTCGTCCGTCTTCTTGTCGGCATTACCTGCGGACCGTTACGCACAGCTAGTGCCGCTTGCGGTCTGTGGTTAAACCCACTGCCAGCGTAGTGTCGAGTCTTTAGAGTCCCACACAGAAAGCTTTTCGCCTTTAGGCAAAAGAGTAGAGGTCGCATGGTATTGCGACAGGTCGCATGGTTTTGCGACAGGGTTCGGTCACATCCGTGCACTTGTGCACGTACAGTGTCCGGACAGTTTACACTAGCGGGCTTTGTTTTAAGCCAGATCCTAGTGTGCCTTATGGGATTGGATTTATCCAGTTTGCATTCGTGTTCCTCGGAACGCGGATGCGGGTGTGTATGCACAGTTGACAGGGAGGCAGAGGCTGCGGATTCTCATTAGGGTTGTTGACAGTTGACCGTTGACTATTTGACTTTATGCTCAACCCTAATGAGAATATGATATGTGATTAACTATTATATTAATTAAGTATTATGGTGATATGGTTGTTGACTTGTTGACTTTTGTTGACTTGTTGACTTTGGTGACTTGTTGACTTTTGTTGACTTGTTGACCGGTTGACTAGGCTTGACTAGTTGACCATCATGATAACCATGGTTATCATTTCATGCCAAAGACTTTTTCTTGCTTGCTCATTTGAGTAAAATGAGTGCATGACATGATAAGGTTATGGTTGCTTCTAACCATCACATAAGACTTTTTTTGATATGATGAGTTATGATCACTTTGGATTATGAGAGGGTGAAAGACAAAAGAGTTGCTCATTCTTTCTTGCTCATTCTCTCTCTTGTTCTTGAGCTCTCCTCTTGCTCTCATCCTCAACCTCTTGCTCCCTCTCTTGATCTATGGTTCTCTTGTCTCATGAGTTGAGAATCAAGAACCATAGATAAAATCCCATTCTAAATCATCTCTACTCATTCTAGTTCACTAGGTTTAGCAAACCAAGTGAACTATTTTCTTCAAAGAACGAAGAAGGAGCTAAAGGTTGGAGCTTTCAAGTGGATCTATCTTCGGCGTACGGAGACAACGAGAAGGAGCCATCGAACCACCATCGGAGCTTGAAGAGAAGGAGTTCAAGTTTAGGTATAACCATCTTCATCCGAGTAGCTAAATATCTTTAGCTTAGTATGCTAGTTTTAGTTTAGGTAAAGATCCCGACCTAGCTTAGTCCATGTTGCCTCTTGCGTTAAAATTTTGATTTTATACCGTTTCCGTCTCCCCGTAAGAACCGGGGGTCGCAACGTGGACTTACAATATACACCTAGTCCCATACCTTTGTATGTATATATATATACGTATCCCCATGTACGCATGTTCATACCATAATATTGCATTATTATATTTCCCATTCTTATTCATTTTATAAATAAACAGGTGCTTTTGACGCATGTCTGCTACATATTACAGGTTACAGGTTCTTGGATCTAAAACAGTGAAAAAGATAAAAGATAATGCAAAAGTGAGACTTTGACCAACAAACAGAGAATCTTGATCAAGCCTACACAGAGATCAGTGTAAAACAGCGCAAGGTTCAGGACTTCATCACGAAGCAACGGTAAAAGTCTGCTACAATGTTCACTAGAAATCTGGAGAAGACCTAGAAGCCCAATTGAAAAAGGACATATATAAACAGGAACCACAAGTCAATAGAAGCCAGGCCTAGAAGTTGCAAAGCCCAAATCCTTCTTTTGGCCGCGGAACCGCGGCCAAACCTGGCCTCGGGCCGCGGTTCCGCGGCTGGGTAAAGCACGTGACGGTGGAAATTTTTCTACAACTCTGGCAGTACGTTGACTAGTCGTCCTAGGGACAATTTTGTAATAGCACATGTGCGAGTCATTGTAACCCTAATTTTCCTATCCTCTATAAATAGGAATTCTAAATATTGTATTAGGTATGCCTCTTTTTCATAAATAAAATTCAGATTCATTTGAAGTTGGGAGAGCATCATTCTGTAAGTTCATTTTTATTTCTGCCTTAGTTCTATAATTAAATTCTTGGCCTAGATAAATTATTCTTTTGCCTTAGTTTAATCTAGTGTAGAATTTCTTAAACTGCAGTAGGTAATTAATCTATTAAATCTAAAAAATACATATAATAAAAATAATGTTTTTAATAGATCTCTTAATGAGCGAGTAATTTCCTCGCTTGTTAGGGTTAGGAATAGGGAAGAGTTTGAGAGATGAAGATCTCTCATCTCTTTCGTGTCCAATCATTTGCAATATTTAGAACTTCACGCATGCATGCATGATCCGCTCCCTACGGCACCCTACCCACGAGGTAAAGGTGAAACCGTAGTATAAAGGACCGGACATGCATGTTTTCCATGAAGGTTAGAGCAATTATTAGGAAAGGACGGACAAGGATCTAGAGGAAGATACATCGTTTCTTCCCAATCATCCTAATCCCCTTTACTAATAATTGCTATAAATCCTAAAAAGATTTAAATTTAGGGCATTGAAAGAGGTGTGAAATTTAATCTTACCAAACTTTACCTAGACCTAATCCTTGCAAGTTTCTTAATTCTCGTACAACTTAATTTTTAGATTTAATTAGAAGATCCAACACCCATTGGAATTAGCTCGTAAGAACATTTAGGAAATTAACACCATCCCTGTAGACCGACCCGTACTCACCGGCTAGCTGCAAAGCGACGCCGTTCTTGATTGCGGTAAATTATTTTTGATCGTAAAAACCCCTCTAAATCAAATGGCGCTGTTGCCGGGGATGGCATGTTATTTCCTTTTTGCAATTTCGGGTTAATCTTAATTAAAAAAATCATAAAAACTGAAAAATCAAAAAATATATATATATATATCATATGTTATTTTTTGGAAAGGGTATTTTTTTGTGAATCTTTGCAGGATCGACGGATCTGGAAAAATCCAGAGTGCGAAACAGAAAAAGATAGATCAGAACAGAAAGGGATTGGAACATCAGAGCAGCACAATTTTTTCAGAGATCTGAAGCTTCAAATCCGACGCCCTTCCGCCGCGCAAGCGCGCTCCCGCCGAGGTTCCGCGGTCCATTTTCCACGTCGGCACGCGTGTTTTGCACTGTTTGCTCCCCTTTTCCCTCTTCTGCTAATCCCCATATATCTTTTGTCAAATTTTCTGCAGAATTCTTTGCGCTTAAAAAAAAAATCTTCCCTTCCAAATAACAAATCTTGTGCAGGATTCTTTGCGCCGCGCATAAAATAAAAAAGATTTGATTGCAAGTGATTTACTGTTTTGCATATCTTTAATCGGATTTTAAGGGGCTTTTGACCAATTCAGATTGGGTGGGGATTTCATCACCCTTCCCAGGACCCCAGAAATCACATAAGCCATTTGCATTGACCAAATCTTTAATTAAAAATATATATATATACTAGACTCAGCCCTAAGGACGTCGCGCTCAATAGGACAGAGGACTAGTTATAGGTATCGGCCGTTTATCCTAACCTGATTTTGCAGTGTCTAGGCAAGTGTGTCTAAGGCAAGTGGTTACTTAATTAGGACCGCTACTTGTAGCGGGGAGCCTCCCACTTACCTGGCACTTACCTGGCCGCAATTAGCGGTGAAGAGACGGTTTGAGCTCCTATTTCTAGCCCTTTGGAATAGTTAAGAGCTGTCTAGCTGACCTAGGTGACCCTAGATCTAGGCATGATTGTGCATTTTTGGTTGATTGAAAGTGTGTTTAAGCCCTTTATCGAAAATCATTTTTTGCAAACAGTTCCAAATAAAAAGAAAAAAAGGAAATTTTTTTATAAAAACTTGCAAAATTTTGTCGCTAAGAAATCCTTACACCCCACTTTTACCCACCTTCTTTCTCTCCTCATTCTTCTATCATGGGTACCCCACATCATAAATCACTTTCCGAACTTTGGTACCCCGAACCTAACTTTGCCTCGTATGTCAATTGTTTCGGTCAATTTAAGGAAAATCCCTACGTGCATAAAATTTCTTTGAAAGATCAAATAGAAGCATTTAGGAGAAACAGTTCGACTTTACAACCCACTTTGTGTCAACCTTGTCAACCTTCACCACCTTCGTACGTTGACACCACTTTTCCAAGTCCTGCTGTAACTCCTAAAATGATGTCTATTGCTGAGCACATTGCACAATCTCGTAGCCGATCTTTCACTCCTCTCCACACATCCAGTTATAGGGATCAACAAGTCCATTCACCTTTTTATCCACATATTGATCCTACTCCTTTCCAACCATCCACTTCCTACCAGTCCTACCCGACTTTCCCACCGTCATTAGACATTGCTTCTACACAGCGTTTTGGGAGTTTCACGTATCCAAACAATTTCGAATCTTTTACCAAAACCCCCTCACAACCCATGTCTAGTTTGGAACAGTCGTTGGAAGATTATATTTCAGTAACAAACAAAATGGTTAGGAATGTGGAAGCGTCCATTGCCGCCCTTCTACAACCTAGTGAACCGGCAGCTAGTTTCCAACTAGCTCCAAATTTTCCAATTTATGAGGAGGCGGTTGGACAGAGTGAGAATTTGAGAGGAGCGAGTGAGTTCTACACCTTTCCAAATCAAACCTACCCATACCCAATTGAAGCCCACAACTCCGGTTTTCCATCGATTGTCCCAAATGATTCACAAGTTGAAAATAAAACATCTAACGAGTTGTGCGACTTTGTAGTGCTTGATTTGCCAGACTGTGAAGAACCGCTTTCGAGTGAAACCACACTTAATCCATTCGATCTTTACACCTCCACTATGCAACCTAAATCTATAAATATCCATGCTTTTCATGAGGTGTCAAAAAAAATTGATTTTCACTTGATTGAGGATATAGACGCCGGGAATATTTTGGATGATGAAACAGTCGATTTAATTGAAATTTTATGTCCAATTCATCATCCCGAGTCATTAATTGTTTCTCCCGAACTTCATATACGTCTTGATTTTGATGATAATGGCATCGATGAGCGAAATATTGAGGAGAATTATGAGGATAGTATTGAGGAGAGTATTGAGGATATTATTGAGGTTGAACCATTTTTGTTTGATGTGTCGGATTTTCCAATTCATCCTCCTGAACCTTTAACTGTTATCTCACCCTCCCTCTTTTCCATCATTCCGACCACGCACAAGATCATGCTTGAAGACTGTGAGCTTGAAAAAATTTCCTTTGAATCGGACACAGTTCTCACAGCCGATAACACTTACGAGTGTTTCACTTTTTCGGACGATTTTGAAGACTCACCGCCCGAGTTTGAGTCCTTTGAAATTTCAAATGAGTTAGTTGAACTATCAGACTCGGTTGCTTACAGTCGTTTCGAACCATTGTTGGAATCTTTCCAGTTCGAGACAGTTTACTACGGTGAGAATGAGACTATCCCTAATTCACTTCCTTTCGTCCTTCCTATCGTTCCGACCTTACAAGAGACCGTTACGCTTTCATCTCCAATACCAAGTTCGACGTACCCATACTTTCTTTCGAATCTTGAGGGATTTGACCCCATTTCTCGACGGATTGATAGATTAGCACAATCGCTTTTAACACATCGGTCATCACAAATTGCGATAATTTATTCACTCGATTTCCTCCCTCAAGATGGTACTCCACTTCTTTCTCTTCTCCGCCATTCTCCTCCTCCACCGAGACCGTATACCGTTTCTATCTCCACATGGTCTTGTGTGCTTCTCATTTCTTTTCTTTCCACCCCATTCTTTCACCAACCATACCATTACCACGATAAGATGTTTGAATGGTTGGTGCTAACCTTTGGCTTATGTAAGGCTTTGCTTAGTTTGGGGAGGACCTTATTGTATATATGTAAATATCTTTTTTGTTTTCTTTTCTAATAAAAAAAATTCAAAAAAATTTTTTAAATAAATAAACAGGGGAGTGCCGACAATTTTGACCCTCTTGGTGTAGCATGACAGTGAGGACACTGTCAAGTTTAAGTTTGGGGGTATGCTCGGTAAGTCTTCTTCCTTCGCATTCATGTGTATATTTTTGCATTTGCATACTTATTTTAAAACCCATAAAAATTGAAAAAATTCAGAAAAAATTTATAAAAATTAATGTATTCAATTTTGGCCTAATTGACTTGAGTTTGACAAATAGGTTAACTAGCTAGGAACAACTAGATTTTAGACTTAGTAAATTAAAAACCCTAAAAATAACCTTCCTTAAAGTTTTACGGTAAAAAGTATATGCCTTTGTAGTTTATTTAGAAATAGGCAAATTTTGAGTTCACTTCTTGGGCTAAGTCGAAACAAAGGAAAAGTATTGATATTTTTATTAGAGTATAAGTTTGAAAAATAATTCCTAGCTTAAGTCTAGATTCTGAAAATGTATACCCTACAAATTGCACAATCACGCACCTTGAAACTTGGAATAGTAGAAGAGACCTTGAAATGCTCTTGTCTAAAGTCCTTAGTACGAAGAAAAAAAATGTGAAGAAAGAAAAAAATGAACACTGGTTTTTGTGATTACTTAAGGCTGCAAAAATAGAAAAATATTTAGCGAGGGTGCTTCATCACCTAGTGCCTTAGACCAACTGGTTTGGGAGTCACTGCTAAAAAGCCTTGGGTGTTGCAAGACTAGGAATTACTCTTTAATGTGCAAACACATCTTGTAATCGGTTGTTGGTACCTCAAGAAGTATTAACGGTCGCATGAAGGATATGTAAGCAAAATTCATTTAAAAATTCACCAATTAAGAAGTGTTTTGGACAACGGACAAGAGTATGATTGCTTGATTTGAATTTCCAAGTGTAGGGGTGATATATACACATATGTAGGGATATGTGATTGGAGTTTAGATGAGAGAAAGGAGTGAAGAATAGAACTTGTATCTTTAATAGAGTTGATAAAAATTCCTAAGTTGAGATAGAACCCTAGAAGGAAAATTTAAAAGATGCCAAAAGCTAAGTAAAGTAACAAGAATATATATAATCTTAAATTAAATAATGAGGAAGTGTGAAGAATATGGGTGGATAATTTACGAGTCGAAGATAATAGAATTCCTTGTTAGAAAACCTAATTGGAGAACAAAAGTCGAAAAGTCGAATTGATAGGATTTTGTGGGTAGTATCCGCTTGAAACCCTCAGGAGACAACACTCCTCCTACTAGGGACACCTAGAGGTTTAACGGCTTGTTGCACGAGCTCAGTGCAATCGCGATTCCCTGCGAAAGTGAGGTTAGGTTTTTGTTGAGAATAAAAACTAGGTTTGCTCGAGGACGAGAAAAAGATAAGTTTGGGGGTATTTGTTCATACCATAATATTGCATTATTATATTTCCCATTCTTATGTAAGTCCATGCTACCTCTCCCGGTACTTTCGGGCATGCGGAATTTGGTGAAAAACAATTTTCTAGAGGTGGTAACATGGACTAAAAACCGGATCTTGGTTAAATATCTAACTAACAACCTAACTAGGAGTTGTTAACTACTCGGTTAGGGGGTTATACCTTTCTTTCTTGAACTCCTTCGTCTTCAAGCCTGGATGGTTGTCCGGATCGGCTTCACCCCGTCGTCTCCTTGCGCCGAAGATCGATCCACCTGAAAGCTTCTACCTTTGGCTTCTTCTTCGTACTTTGAAGAAACTAGTTCACTCGGTTTTCTAAACCTTGTGAACTAGAGTGAGTAGAAGAGAGTGTGTTGGGATTTGCTCTATGGTTCTTGGTTCTCAACACATGAGACAAGTGAACCATAGACTAAAGAGAGGGAGAGCAAGAGGAAGGAGATGAGAGCTCAAGAACACAAGAGAGAGAATGAAAATGATAGAATGAGAGAAGACTTTTTTTTCATTTGGCTCTCATAATCCATAACCATCATAACACATCATAGCAATCAAGTATTATGTGATGGTTTAAGCAACAATAGCCATATCATTTCATGCACTCATTTTGCACAAGAGAGCAAGCAAGCAAAAGTCTTTGCCATGAAATGATAGCTATTGTTATCATGATGGTCAACTAGTCAAGCCTATTCAACCGGTCAACAAAGTCAACAAGTCAACAAAGTCAACAAGTCAACAAAGTCAACCCCTCAACAACCATGTCACCATAATACTTAATTAATATAATTGTTAATCATATATCATATTCTCATTAGGGTTGAGCAAAAAGTCAATAGTCAACGGTCAACGGTCAACAACCCTAATGAGAATCCTCTGCCTCTGTCTCTCCGTCAACTGTGCATACACACCCGCATCCGCGTTCCGAGGAACACGGATGCATACTGGATAAAACCAATCACAAAAGGTATACTAGGATCTGGCTTAAACCAAAGCCCGCTAGTGTAAACTGTCCGGACACTGTACGTGCACAAGTGCACGGATGTGACCGAACCCTGTCGCAAAACCATGCGACCTGTCGCAAAACCATACGACATCTACTCTTTTGCCTAAAGGCGAATAGCTTTCTGTGTGGGACTCTAAAGACTCGACACTACGCTGGCAGTGGGTTTAACCACAGACCGCAAGCGGCACTAGCTGTGCGTAACGGTCCCCAGGTAGATGCCGACAAGAAGACTGACGAGGTGAAACACATCTGACCTCCTACTGAGCCTGAATGTGACAATCTCCGTATAGTCCGGTCTGTTCGTCTGATACATCGCATGGCGGGCCTAGGGGGGCGGTAAAACGTCAGTCCCCTAATAGCGGTACAAGTCGTGTCGGAGTGAAGCCCAATACACCCTGAGATAACACTGGAAGCCTACCAGTATATCCCGCTTGCCCTGGCCAAGGACTACTCGTGTAATGGCTCTCCTAGACACAGCGCGATGTCAACCCCCAATACCGGGAGAGACGAATCCTGTCTAACCGTCACTGCCTCCAAGTGCTTCGGGACTGCACCCAACTACTACCTGTTTGCACGACTCCTTTGAGCCGTGGTAGGGTAGTAATCAAAGTACAGTGGGAACACACTCGAGGCGAAGTGATAGTGTCAAGTCAGCGGACTAAGCTGTACTCATGTCACCTGGGAACTGATAACTGACGATAGGTATAATACCAACCGGTCAGTTCCCGACGAGTCCTGTCCAGTGTACTCGTAACCAAACGAGCACCCGCATACTATCTCCAGTACGACGTACTGATGGCTGTGGGACAGACTATCTCCCACACTGGGATGAGAAGCGCATGCGCTAGTCTACTCCGGAGTATCGATGCCCTGTCTCGATAGTCGTGCGACTAGGGACCTGCATAAGGATGTGCTTATAGATTACCCAGCCCCCACTAGTGTGACTGCCATCACAACGCTGGTAATCAAGCAAAGATCCTAAGGGCTCCACTAATGTGTATAGGTGATATAATAAAATAAACACATGTACACATTGAAGTAGAAACAAACCAAGTAGCATACTACTATTTTGAGCAAGATTGTATATACAAGGTGAAAATCCCAAGCTTCCATTAAGTAATATACAAACTAGTATGATACAATAATGGCCTCTAGGGAATATACACTAACAATCTCCCACTTGCACTAAGGCCATGTACTGGCGTATCGAAGACCTATCATCTCGATCAGCCGCTCGAACTGAGTCTGGGGCAAGGCCTTAGTGAATGGATCTGCAGTGTTATCTTCTGAAGCAACCCTCCGAACCTCGATCTCCTGGCGATCCACGATCTCCCTGATCAGGTGATACCGCCTCAAGATGTGTCTGGATCTCTGATGGGACCTGGGTTCCTTCGCTAAAGCTATAGCCCCGTTGTTGTCGCAATACAGAGGTATTGGATCAACAATGGACGGAACCACCTGAAGTTCTTTCAAGAACTTCCTCATCCAGACAGCTTCTTTTGCGGCATCAGATGCAGCGATGTATTCCGCTTCCATCGTCGAGTCTGCAACGGTTTCCTGTTTGGAACTCTTCCAACACACCGCCCCTCCATTGAGGGTAAAGACAAAACCCGACATGGACTTGGAATCATCCTTGTCACTCTGGAAGCTGGAGTCAGCAAAGGCCTCGATCTGGAGGTCTTTTCCGCCATACACCAAGAACATCTCCTTAGTCCTTCTTAGGTACTTGAGAATGTCCTTTACCGCTATCCAGTGTTTCTCCCCGGGGTTTGACTGATACCGGCTTACCACACTCAGTGCATAAGCTACATCCGGTCTGGTACACAACATCTCATACATTATAGAGCCTACCACAGAAGCGTAGGGTATAATAGACATGCGATCCCCCTCCAAATCAGTCTTGGGAGACATCTCTTTAGAAAGGGTGATCCCGTGACAAGCCGGTAGGTTACCGCGCTTGGAATCTTCCATACTAAATCTTTTCAGTATGGTGTCGATGTACCTGGACTGTGAAAGTCCTAATATCCTCTTGGATCTATCACGATGGATCCGGATCCCTAGGATGTATGAGGCATCACCCAGGTCTTTCATGGAGAATCTGTGTGACAAGAACCCCTTGACAGATTGTAGCATAGGAATGTCATTTCCTATTAAGAGAATGTCATCCACGTATAAAACGAGGAATACAACAGTTCTCGCTACAAATTTACTATAGATGTATGGTTCATCTGGATTTTTGATAAAGCCAAATTCCTTGACCGTCTCATCAAAACAGATGTTCCAACTCCGCGATGCCTGCTTTAGTCCATAGATAGACTTAAGTAACTTGCACACCTTTCCGCTGCTCCCACTCTGATTGAAACCCTCTGGTTGGTCCATATAGACACACTCCTCTAAATTTCCATTTAGAAAAGCGGTCTTTACGTCCATTTTCCAGATCTCATAATCGTGGAAGGCAGCAATGGTAAGAAGGATCCGAATGGATTTCAGCATAGCCACTGGAGAAAAGGTTTCGTCATAGTCCAAGCCAGGTCTTTGACGGAAACCCTTTGCAACAAGTCTAGCTTTATAGGTCTCAACCTGTCCATCTACACCAATCTTCCTTTTGAAGATCCACTTGCATCCTACGGGTTTTACCCCGTCTGGAGCAAAGTCCAACGTCCATACTTTGTTGGTGTACATGGACTCCATTTCGGTCCGCATTGCATCCAGCCGTTTTACCGGGTCAACGCTCTGAACGGCCTGCTGGAAGCTAGTAGGCTCATCATAATCTAAGATGCAATCCTCTCTATCCCCGTCTATGAGAAAACCGTAGTATCTCTCGGGCGGATGAGACTGCCTACTACTCCTGCGGAGCGGCGTAGGAATGTCCTGTTCTTTTGAACCCTCTGGTTCCACTAAGCTTTCAGTAATAGTCTGTGGTTCTGGATTTTTTCTTCCAGTTCTACTGCGCTCCCACTAATTTCCTTTTCCAAGAACTGGTGTTCTAGAAAGTGGGCATTACGAGAAACAAGGACTTTTTGTTCCTCTGCGTGGTAGAAAAGATACCCCCTGGTGTTCTTTGGGTATCCCACAAACTTGCACAGTACTGAGCGTGCCTCGAGTTTGTCCACATGCTGCTTTTTGACAAAAGCTGGACATCCCCAGATTTTCAGATATTGAAGATAGGGGTTCTTCCCACTCCATAACTCATATGGTGTGGTAGGCACAGTCTTAGTAGGAACTCGGTTCAAAAGGTATGCGGCTGATTCTAGCGCATACCCTCAGAATGATCGCGGTAACTCAACGTTACTCATCATGGACCGTACCATATCCAATAGGGTTCGGTTCCGTCTCTCCGATACACCGTTATGTTGCGGAGTGTATGGAGGAGTAAGCTGAGAGAGAATTCCGTTCTCTTTTAAATAGTCCAGGAACTCGGCACTCAAGTATTCTCCACCTCGATCCGTTCTTAGAATCTTGATACTTTTGCCGGTTTGTTTTTCTACTTCATTCTTATATTCCTGGAATTTTCCAAAGGCTTCGGACTTATGTTTCATTAAGAAGACATAACCGTACCTTGAAAAGTCATCCGTAAAAGTAATGAAGTAAGAATAACAGCTTCGCGCATGTGTAGACATTGGACCGCACACGTCGCTGCGTACGAGTCCCAAGAGCTCGCTCGCTCTTACTCCGTGTCCAGTGAATGGAGTCTTTGTCATCTTTCCTTTGAGACAGGATTGACAAGTGGCATACGATTGATATTCGAACGGATTCAAATATCCTTCTGTATGTAACTTCGTCAACCTTCTCTCATTGATGTGACCCAGTCTACAATGCCATAAGAAAGTTTGATTTATTTCCGGAGACTTTCTTTTGTGTGTATTCTGGACATTGAAAATCTGTGGTTGGTTTAATACGTATATTGTTAGTTATATGTATGCCCTAGAGGCCATTACTGTACATTGGATGTATATTGTAGTGGATGCTGGGACATATATAGGGAGGACTTTCTTGCTCGACATGATAGTATGCTATCTGGTTGATCTTGACCTTAACGTGTATGCTGATTGTCTCTCTGTTACATGTTGGTAAAGCCCTTAGGATGTGTACTTGACTACCTGGACTATGATGCGGATCATACTAGTGGGGACATGGTAGTCCATAAGTACATCCATCAAAGTCCCTAATCGTGGGTATATCGAGACGGGGCATCGATATACCAGAGTAGACTGGCGTATACCTTCTCGACCCATATAGATGGGCGATGGATGATCCCATATCCATTGGTGTTTGACATCAGAGATGATATACGGGTGCTCAGTAGAGACTGGGTACACTGGACGGACTCGCCGAGAACTCCCAGATGGTATTATACCTCACGTCAGATGGCAGTTCTCTGGTGACACTGGTATAGAGTAGTCTGTTGACCCGAGATCATCATAGAGTCTTGTGTGGTTCCCACTGTGCTTTGATTTCTATCTTACCACGTCCAAGAGGGCGTGCAAAACGGTGGTTTTTGGGTACAGTCCCGAATCACATGGAGGCAGTGAGCGATAGGAGGGGATTCGTCTCTCCCGGTATAAGGAGTTGATGTTGCGCTGTGTTCGATTGGCTATAACAGGAAATCCCTGGCCAGGGTTGCTGAGATTTACTGGTAAGTATTACCAGTAGTTTCTCGAACAGTTATAGACCTCATATCGACACGACTTATCGAGCTATTGGGGTCTGACGTTTACCACCCCTAGGTGAGATATGCGACATATCAGACGATCAGACCGGACTGTACGGTAAGTGTTACTGGTTGGATTCACAGGAGTGTGAGCGGGCTTGCTCATCGATCTTCTGATCGCTCAATACCCGGGTGGCCGTTACGTTTGGCAGACCGCTTGCGGCTTGTGGGTGCTTGATATGATCATCATCTGCTGCCGGCGTATTGACGAGTCTTTAGAGTCCTACATAGAGGTTTCCTGGTTCAACCGAAACGAAATAGGAGCGCATATGAGATTTGTGCGGGACCGAGAATAATGCGTTTATGTGATACCGTATTCCATTCTCGCGATGAATGTATCGATTAGGTTATATGCGATATACCCTAGTTATCGAATCAAGGATTGATTCGATAAACCGATACATTGGATACTAGTCGGTTATATGTGATATGACCGGATCGTTAAATCAAGTGTTGATTTAATGATTTAATGTATAATTATATATTTGATATATTACTTTGCATTAACTAGTATCGGTTCACTTTAAATGGATTTTCTCACTCGGGTGTGCGCATTGCATATGCGATATGATTTGTGCACATGATTGTATCATGTTTGATGATACATGCTTTTTGGTTAAGTGTAAAGTATTAAACTATGGTTAAGTGGATGATTAGGGTTTTTACTTATTCATTTATTTGTTTATTTATTCATTTTTGGCAAAAGGAAAATGGTGGCTAATTTGGATATATGTTGAAGCTTCATGAAGCTTTGACTTAGTCACCATTTTTGTCTTCATACCAAACCTAACCATTCACTTAACTTGAGTTTAGTCTCTACACTTAACCATGGTTGATTATGATAAGTATTCTTTTATTTTATATTTTCTAGATTAACTTATCATAACAATTAGCTTCTTCTTCTTCATCTTCTTCACTTGAAGAAGCTTGCTTCATCAATGGTGATTGATGAAAACAAGTGAGAAATCCAATTCTAAAGTCTACCCACTTCCTATTTCTTCATCCTCTACCTCTTGCCAAGTATTAGAGTGTGTTTTCTTCACAAGTTTCATGACTTGGTGAAGTGAGAGCTTGATCTTGCGATGCTTCGACGTAGATCATCTTCGGCATGGACATCGACGACCTAGCTCGCCTATTCTCCGATGAAGCCGACGCTAGAGCCCGGGAATTCACTAAGACAGCGAGGGGACTTCGTTGCGGAGCTATGGAGGTGGAGCACCGGATCTACAAAGGTTGTATTTCCGTATTCTTGTAGTTAAGTGTTAACTAGTCTACTTTTCGCCTAGATTTCTAGCCAACGATCCGTAGTCGGGTTTCTCGGCACCTAGATTTTTTGAAATTGGCATGGTTGATGCCTTGTGAGACCTCATTAAGATGCCTAGGAACCCTACAGTGGTATCAGAGCCAAGCTAGAGCCTTAGGCGAAGTCTAGACAGAGTTTGAAATCCGAACGAATCGAAACCCTAATCCATAAATTGCTCTGTGGACTTTTTCTAAAAACTGGGTTTTTTCCACATTAAAAATTGCTAAAAAATTCAACAGGGAAAAATAAGAATTACGATGCAAAATTTTTTCGATGAACAGTATTTATTGGGAATTTTTAATATTTATTCAAGAGTTGAATTTTCTGGGATTGTTTTAGGGATTCGGTGTTTCGATCGGAGTATCAAATTTTGTCTATGTGGCTTTCCGGATAAATATTAGAATATGTTAAAAAGTTCGACCGGATATAAATACCCAATTTTTCCCCTGTCGGGAAATTTCCAAATGTTGGATTTTTCCGTAGTTTAACGACGTTCTAAGTAGTGCAAGTAACGCGATGGTCCCTCTAGAAGACAACAAACCTTAACTCGATTATGTGACCGTCTTGAACTGCCCTTTGAACCTTCGGGTTTGGGGCAGTACGGCGTGCCACATGTGAGGCGTTGGCTTGACCCTTCTACGGCTGGACCGTTGGTACTGAGGCACGAACTGAATGTTTTTAGACTTGTTTCATGTGTTGATCTGTATCGGGAAAACTTGGGTGTTCGAATGTTCAATCGGAAAGTTTAACATTTTCTATTTATCTGGAATGGGATACAATAATTGGAATTCACAAGAAGTTATGAGATAACTGAATGAATGTTATAAACATAGCAGTTTAGTCTCACTTGATCGGTTGCCACGGAATTTTGATGTGATCAAAAGTCCATCGCAATCACGTAGCGTACGCGGATACTCGCCGGGTAAACTTAATAGACAGCCTCACTCCATAGCCCCGAACGACTGACTGTAGGAGAACCCCGTCGCCGAAAGCATCCGTTCGGGTGCTCGCGGTAGCGGTGTTCCGCCTTGGTGCACTTCGTCGACGGTAACGGGGGTGCGGCCGTCTACTGAAGTTTGCGACGAGCATTCGATCAGGATGTCGGGAATCTTGTTGAATTGCCCGACTTGATATTGAAAAGTGTTTTCGATAATGAGACTAAAATGCGGGGTTTATAATTGTTAGGCATGCGATGTCTAAGGAATTCATTTGGTCAGGCATGCGATGTCTGAGGTGGTTGGGGATTCCAACTGTTGTAGTTTTACACTTTCTTTTCTGTGACCGTAAGTGTAATATGTGATATCGCCGGTTTCGTTGCTATATGTCAACGACAATTGGGATGCACATATTTACTTACGTTGATGACATGTGATGTTATGTGTTGCTGGATATGTTATATTGGATCGTCGTGTTTGAATAGCCGGGTTTTTTTATGTGAGATGAGTGTTTTTCATTTTCATTCATGTAAAAACTTGTATGTAATATTCTTTTATTGGGACGCTTCCAGGTTGCGGAAGTTGTCACCGTTTGTATATTATTTACTTTTCCGCACTAGGATAGACCCAAGGAGGAGGGCACAGGTAACCGGGTTCTGGAGTCCAGTGGGAGACCAACTCGAGGAGTCGAGTCCGGGTCTCCTAACTCTAGAATTGGTAGGGTTGCTTGCCGCTCTCGTAGGGGTCTAGGGGTGTGGGTTTGGCTATTCATCACGACCGTGGAATCCGTGTTTTATACTGGCTCGTATTGAAAACACGGACGTCCTAGTATATCCAATATTTCATATGTTTCTTCTGCTGCGATATCTGTGATGTGATCATGTGATGTTCTGTGATAGATACAGTATATAGTATATATGATATATTATATAGACGTTACTTATGTTTTACACCCGCGCTAGCCCTGCCCCGCTCTACCGTTAGTTACCTAACCTAACGGTGCACGAGGGGACATCAAGGCGAATGCGGATGGCATAAGTGTACGTCATATTTATCTGTGATGTTTAGGTACTTAAATGATGGGACTTCATTAATGAGATTAATGAAAGAAAGGAAACCTAAGATGTTGTAGAATCAAATTTCAAAATAAAACAGGTAGCTACAGTTCTTGCTTTGCACAGCGGTATATATGATATATCCTGCACCTTATTCGATAAGGAAAGGACCGAGATCCCTTCACCGGGACTGACTCCTTTAGCAATAACTGGCAGATGCTACACACTCGGTTTGTCTTTTGATAGCTTTTAAGTGTTTTTGCTTTGCACAGTGATATATATGATATATCCCGCACCTCATTCGACGAGGAAAGGACCGACGATCCCTTCACCGGGAGTGACCCCTTTAGCAAAACTAGAAAAGCCTCAAAAGCACTCCATTTTTAAAATCATTTGATTCTACAACGATATCAAGTTCATTACGCAATAGGTTTTCAGAAAAACCTGTCGTAGCCCTCCGTCATTTCAGATAAGTGCTACTTAGTATTCGTGCTACGTTTGTTGGCCTGCGTCAAGGCGTAGTGTGCGGTAGCTAACAAATATTTATCTGCTTATGCATATGATGCAGATTGGATTAGGGTAGTCGTGCGACTTTGTTGGCCTGCGTCAAGGGTCGTGCAGATGGGTTTAATTCAATCAGGAAATGACGGGTTGAACTTAACTAGCACACTATGGTTTGTTGGCCTGCGTCAAGGTCATAGAACGCTAGGGGCAAAATTATCGGGAATTTCAAGTGTTGAAATTTGCAATGAGATTGCATACCTTCTATGAGATAGTTGGATCCCGATACCCGCTGCGAGTAAGTGTTACTCCTGAGAGAGTTTTATACATTATAATTAGCTGATCAAGTAGGTGTCTAGAAAGGTGTCAACGGGGTTACGCCTCTGGGAAAACGAGGTTTACATTAATTAGGTTCGTGCGAAAGCACGGGGGACCTCCCTCAAAGTACCGACACTGGCCTGGCTGAAAGATTGGCGAACTTGTAGTGTGTAATTAATCCCGGCTAGTCTTTCCTTTTAGGGTTTGAAGGAAGATTTGATAAAAAGCAGTGGGAGCCATCCTGATTAGATAAAATAATAACCAATCTATTCTTGATAGAGCGCACGCTGAGTGTTTTCTTCTCTCTCTCTCCAGGTAGCGACCATATCACGCCTTAATCAAGATAATAATACGGATTTTTGACCGAACCCGCTTGTTATACTGAGCTGGGGAACGTTGGTCCCGCTCCAACTTATAATTGTTATAAGACAGAGCAGGAAATTGGGGATTACCAGAATTCCCATGCCGCCCAAACGAGGAGAGTGCATGATGATGCATCATCTTCGGGTGTGTTCATTTCAGAGAACTGTTTCTCAGTATCCTTTACGTCCTGGGTATGTGATACCAGATCAGGATCCCAGATATGTAATCTGTTACATAGGGCTACAGAAAGGTAGAGGACTGAGAACGGGTGATAAGTTTCATGAGGCAGAAAACGGGGCAAGTGTTGCAGCCAAGTCTGTTGGTCACTGTCACCCTGTATTACCAATACATTGATTCTGAACGAATGTTGTTAGATACCGAACCTGATATACCAAATCATATCAGTCTCTTTATTAGTAAAGAAATGATAAAATTTTGTATTGTTGGATAATGTTTTGAACATTTCCTATATCAAAAGTTGATCGGTTCAGGCACGTTATCTAAAAGCATTAATGTTCTAAATCAAACTACAGTTCTTTAGTATACGGAACACACACAAGAGGAAGAGTTCAGAACTGAACGAATCCTTCTTGAGGTATTGTAGACTAGGTCATATCAATGCGACCCGACTAGCTGAAGTTACATGTAGATGCATATTTAAATCAGTTTGAATCTACATCTTGTGAAACTTGCCAGTCGTGTCACAAAGATATAATGACACCAGCTCTGTTTATTGGAAACAGAGAAAGAGTTGGTTGACTCTTGGGATGATACATGTTGATGTATGTAAGGTCCCCTGTCTACACATGCCAGGAATGGTTCTTTATACTTCATTACATTCTCTGATGATCTTTCGAGATTCAGACCTATGTTCCTGTTGAAACACAAGTCCGAACCTTTTGAGATATTCATAGAATATAAGCTAGAAGTAGAGAACCAAAACACGGGTATAAGTATTATGTCCTTTGATGAGATCAAGGAGGAGAATACTTGAGCATGGAATTCCTGGACTACTCTAAAGGAGAATGAGATTCTCTCTCAGCATTACTCCTCCGTATACACCATAGCACGATGGTATATCGGGGCGGAGCAATCACACCCTATATGATAAGGTGTGCTCTATGATGAGTATTACTGAGATACCTATTTCCTTTTGGGTGTTATGCACTTGAGAAGCTGCATACCTATTGAATAGGGTTCTAATCAAATCAGTTGCCTACCGCTTCATATATGATATGGAATGGGAAGAACCCATGTCTTAAGTTAGTTAAGATTTGGAGTTGTCCGGCCTATGTCTGAAAGCAAAATCCGGACAAGCTCGAGGCAAGGTCTGTTATGTAGAACTGGAAAGGTTTCAGCTATACAAACTACAGCAGATGATTTGATAGAACCAAAGGATTCAATAGTTACCAACGAACCTCGGCCTCTCCACCGATCTAGTAGGGTTCCTCACCCACCTGAAAGATACTTCGGTTTCTCTATGACAGTGGGAGCGAGGATTGCATCATGAGATGATGACCCAACTAGTTTCGAGCTGGCCATCAGGAGTAAGACTCTGTAAGAATGGCTGGATGCTTAGTGATCTGAGATGGAATCCATGTACACCAACGAAGTATGGACTTTGGTTGCTATATCTGAAGGGTTAAATCCCCATCAGGAGCAAGTATATCTTGAGAAGATTACTTGGTGTAGATGGAAAAGTTGAGACTTTCAAAGCTAGACTTGTTAAAGATTTTCGTCATCGACCAGGCGTGGATAATGATGAAACCTTTTCAAGCAGCTATGCTTAAGTCCATCCAGATCCTACTTGCCACGGCTACATACCATGACTACGACATCTGGCGGATGGGTGTCTTGACTGCTTTTCTAAATGATGATTTGGAAGAGAGCGTCTATAAGTACACAGCCAGAGGGCTTCGTAGACAGTGGGAGCAGCGGAAATGTGTGCAAGATGTTTTATAGGATAAAGCAGGCATCGCGGAGTTAGAACATCTGTTTTGATGGATAAGTCAAAGAAGTTGACATCATCAAAATGGTAGATGAACCTTGTATAAACAAAAAGGTAGTAGGGAGTATGGTGGTGATCCTCGTAGAGTACGTGGATGACATACTCTTGATAAGAAAGGAGTTTCTTATGCTACGCTCGATCAATCTCCGCTTATCACAATGATTCTCCACATAGGATCAAAGTGATACCTCCTAAATCCTGAGTTTGGATCTATGAGATAGATCTAATTGGATGCTAGGATTCTCACTAGTTGTAGTGAGATGGTATCAATCGATCCTGGGGAGAATCACTGGAATGGTTCCAGGGTGATAAATACGACTGAATGTCAGTCACAGGCATTGTCTTTACCCTCAGTAAAGGGACAGTATGTTGGAAGAGTTCCAAGCTAGATACCGTGACATACTAGACAATGAAGGCAGGATACATTGCTACTTAAGATGCTACCAAAGAGGCAGTCTGGGTGTATATTAGTTCATGAGATGAACTACGTTCCTACCATTGTGAAACAATGGAGTTGTGGCTCATGCCGAGGAACGCCGGTCCCATCAGTGATCCAGACTTATTCTAAGGCAGTGTCACCTGATCATGGAGATGCTTGATCTCCAGGGTGATCGAGGTTTGGAGAGTAGACTCAGAGGACAACACAACGGATCCACTCACAAAGGCCTGTTCCCAGAGAGAGATTTTTATGGGATGGTTGAGTATGAGATACTACAACCACTGCTATCAGATGGCCCTAGTGCAAGTGGGAGATTGTTAGTTATATGTATGCCCTAGAGGCCATTACTGTACATTGGATGTATATTGTAGTGGATGCTGGGACATATATAGGGAGGACTTTCTTGCTCGACATGATAGTATGCTATCTGGTTGATCTTGACCTTAACGTGTATGCTGATTGTCTCTCTGTTACATGTTGGTAAAGCCCTTAGGATGTGTACTTGACTACCTGGACTATGATGCGGATCATACTAGTGGGGACATGGTAGTCCATAAGTACATCCTTCAAAGTCCCTAGTCGTGGGTATATCGAGACGGGGCATCGATATACCAGAGTAGACTGGCGTATACCTTCTCGACCCATATAGATGGGCAATGGATGATCCCATATCCATTGGTGTTTGACATCAGAGATGATATACGGGTGCTCAGTAGAGACTGGGTACACTGGACGGACTCGCCGAGAACTCCCAGATGGTATTATACCTCACGTCAGATGGCAGTTCTCTGGTGACACTAGTACAGAGTAGTCTGTTGACCCGAGATCGTCATAGAGTCTTGTGTGGTTCCCACTGTGCTTTGATTTCCATCTTACCACGTCTAAGAGGGCGTGCAAAACGGTGGTTTTTGGGTACAGTCCCGAATCACATGGAGGCAGTGAGCAATAGGAGGGGATTCGTCTCTCCCGGTATAAGGAGTTGATGTTGCGCTGTGTTCGATTGGCTATAACAGGAAATCCCTGGCCAGGGTTGCTGAGATTTACTGGTAAGTGTTACCAGTAGTTTCTCGAACAGTTATAGACCTCATATCGACATGACTTATCGAGCTATTGGGGTCTGACGTTTACCACCCCTAGGCGAGATATGCGACATATCAGACGATCAGACCGGACTGTACCGTAAGTGTTACTGGTTGGATTCACAGGAGTGTGAGCGGGCTTGCTCGTCGATCTTCTGATCGCTCAATACCCGAGTGGCCGTTACGTTTGGCAGACCGCTTGCGGCTTGTGGGTGCTTGATATGATCATCATCTGCTGCCGGCGTATTGACGAGTCTTTAGAGTCCTACACAGAGGTTTCCTGGTTCAAGCGAAACGAAATAGGAGCGCATATGAGATATGTGCGGGACCGAGAATAATGCGTGTATGTGATACCGTATTCCATTCTCGCGATGAATGTATCGATTAGGTTATATGCGATATACCCTAGTTATCGAATCAAGGATTGATTCGATAAACCGATACATTGGATACTAGTCGGTTATATGTGATATGACCGGATCGTTAAATCAAGTGTTGATTTAATGATTTAATGTATAATTATATATTTGATATATTACTTTGCATTAACTAGTATCGGTTCACTTTAAATGGATTTTCTCACTCGGGTGTGCGCATTGCATATGCGATATGATTTGTGCACATGATTGTATCATGTTTGATGATACATGCATTTTGGTTAAGTGTAAAGTATTAAACTATGGTTAAGTGGATGATTAGGGTTTTTACTTATTCATTTATTTGTTTATTTATTCATTTTTGGCAAAAGGAAAATGGTGGCTAATTTGGATATATGTTGAAGCTTCATGAAGCTTTGACTTAGTCACCATTTTTGTCTTCATACCAAACCTAACCATTCACTTAACTTGAGTTTAGTCTCTACACTTAACCATGGTTGATTATGATAAGTATTCTTTTATTTTATATTTTCTAGATTAACTTATCATAACAATTAGCTTCTTCTTCTTCATCTTCTTCACTTGAAGAAGCTTGCTTCATCAATGGTGATTGATGAAAACAAGTGAGAAATCCAATTCTAAAGTCTACCCACTTCCTATTTCTTCATCCTCTACCTCTTGCCAAGTAGTAGAGTGTGTTTTCTTCATAAGTTTCATGACTTGGTGAAGTGAGAGCTTGATCTTGCGATGCTTCGACGTAGATCATCTTCGGCATGGACATCGACGACCTAGCTCGCCTATTCTCCGATGAAGCCGACGCTAGAGCCTGGGAATTCACTAGGACAGCGAGGGGACTTCGTTGCGGAGCTATGGAGGTGGAGCACCGGATCTACAAAGGTTGTATTTCCGTATTCTTGTAGTTAAGTGTTAACTAGTCTACTTTTCGCCTAGATTTCTAGCCAACGATCCGTAGTCGGGTTTCTCAGCACCTAGATTTTTTGAAATTGGCATGGTTGATGCCTTGTGAGACCTCATTAGGATGCCTAGGAACCCTACATATATACCATTGCTCAATGTACCTGACCCAATCAGAACTTGATTAAGGTGAATGTTTACAACATTGCTTACAAATGCAAATTCATATAACCTTCTTTAGAAACCAAAGATACAGAAATGATATTACAAGTTGCGTTGGGTACAAAAAAGCAATTACGCAAAACCAAAACATGTCCATCTGACATTCCCAGGTGATAGTCCCCCACGGCTTTAGCATCCATGCTAGTTCCGTTCGCAACTTTGAGGGTCATGTCACCTGCCTTCAAAACCCTACGGTTTCTCAACACCTGTAATGAATTACAGATATGAGATCCTGATCCGGTATCCAATACCCAGGAAGTAGAGTTTATTAAAAGACAGTTTTCAATAACATACACACCTGAAGCTGAAGCTGCAACCTGCTTCAATTCCTGTGTTCTGGCCTTCCAAGCCCTGCAATCATTCTTCCAGTGTCCTTTCTTATGACAATAGAAGCATTCTTCCTTATCCACAAGCTTTCCCACTTTCTTTGTTGCTTTTGCCTTTCCCTTCGTATCCATTTTACTAACACCGCCCCTTGGTTTGGCGGGGGCTTTCTTCTTCTTTCCCTTAGCTTTCGCCTTGGACCTAGAAGTGGAAGATCCTCCTACAAACAAAGTGGATGTTTTCCTACCTTTCTGTAGGGTGCCCTCTGCACTCCTCAGCATGTTGAGGAGTTCTAAAAATTCAACATCTTTTTCTTGTAAGTTGAAGTTCAGTATAAACTGGGCGTAAGTGGAAGGAAAGGACTGGAGAATCAAGTCAGTATAGAGCTCATTCTCCAACATAGTCCCAAGTTTCGCGAGCTCCTCAATGAAGCCAATCATCTTAAGCACGTGTTCCGCTACCGATGATCCGATGGCCAACCTTACCGAAAATAACTTCTTCTACACTTCGTATCTTGCGATACGAGACTACTCTCCATACAGTTCTTTTGTATGGAGAAATATGGATTCGAGGTCCATATTCTCGTGCCTCCTCTGATGTTTGTTGTCCATAGAGGCAAGCACGAGGCACTTGGCCTTCGCGCAATCTATTTCCCAGGACTTACGGATTTCCTTATCCGCGACGCTGGTTTTGGGACCTGGGACAGGGGGAGCTTTGGTGGCAAGAAGATACCCCAGCTTGTCGTAAGAGATTGCCACCTTGACATTCCTAAGCCAATCTTTGTAGTTTGGCCCTATCAGTATGTTTTTATCTAGAAGTAACTTAAGTCCAGTCATGTCGATTGGTCGCTGCAATTAGGAGAGAGAAGAAGAAACACTCAGCATGATGCTCTTGCAAGTTTAGAGTGGTTTTTAGTTTGTCTAAACAGGATGGCTCCCACTGTTTCTCGAATCCCTCCTCAAACCAAAAAGGAAGAATTAGTCAGGATCAATCTCACCGTACAATACTTGCTTAACCGTTCGGCCAGGCTGGTGTCGGTACTTCGAGGGAAGTTTTCCAACGCTTTCGCGAAGTTCCTTAATTAAATAACCTCTTTTCCCTGGGGGCGTAGCCCCGCTAACACCTTTCTAGACACCTACTAGGTTTATAGCATTGATCGTTAAGTGAGAAATTTCCCGAGGAGTAGCATATACTCACAGTAGGATCAGGATCCAAATATCATCGCGTGACGAAACTGAAGGAATCCTACCAGAATCATCACACTCCAAATGGTATGCAACACTAGCAAGTTTCAGTTCTTTTGAAACTCCCGATGTGGATTTATGCCCCATGCTCTTATGACCTTGGCGTGAGGTCAAAATGTCATAAGTCACATGTCAAGTTCTTCCCATCATTATCCTGGTTAATTTGAACCCACCCGTACCTACCCTTGACGTAGGCCAAAATGGTAGTACGGCTGTCCCAAACTAACGCATTCTATCTATGCAACAGATAAATATCCGGCAGCTACCAATCACTATGCCTTGGCGTAAGGTCAAAATACATAGCTTGAATACTACAGAATATTTAACTGAAATGATGGAGGGCTACGAATGGTTTTGGCTAAACCGTGAACGTAGTGAACTTGATATAATCGATGGAACAAGATAGCTTTTAAAAAAGGAGTGGCTCAAGCTCCGCATTTAAATGTTGGTTTTGAAAAGAACCGAGTGGTTTTTCGAAAGTATTCCAACGACTTTAACTTAGTTTATTTTCTTGCATTAGTTCTTTTAATGCGTCCCATCATTTAATCCTACCATTACAGAAAACAACCAAAATATGACGTACGCTTATGCCATTCGCATTCGCCACGAGGCCCCGTCATTACCCGTTAGGTTACTTAACTAACGACAGAGCGGGGGCTGGGTTAGCGCGGCTGTAAAACATAAGCAACGCCTAAATAATATCATATATAGATATACTGCAATGATAGCCATTTCAGATCACAGATGAACACATTGGATATACTAGGAATCCGCAATTCGTACGAGCCTGTAACGAAAAGCAGATTACACGGTCGCGGTGAATAGCCAATACCCCATCCAAGACCCCTACGGGTGCGGCAAACTACCCGCCAAGTACCCGAAGCGAAGCTACCTCCCTCAACTCCGTGAGTAGGCCACTCGGCACTTCGGCATACCCGGTAGTTTATGCACCCCCTCCATGGGTCTATCCTAGGAGCAAAAACAGTAAAAAGAAATTATACAATGACGGCTACAACCCCGACCCGGTTGTGCGGCCATACAAATAATTATTACATCAATTTACAAATTTACATGAATTGAAAGAAAAGAAAACTCTCGTCTCACAACCCTCGGCTATTCACCCGCGACAATCCAATGAATTCATATACACATTCCGATAACATTACAGATCACAGATTTGTATAACCCCCACTAATCGACATATAGCGATTAGCAGACGTTCAATACAAATATCACATCACAGAAAAACCCGTCAGCTTAAGTCTTTTAGAAGTTCGATCAAAAATACGGATTTTCAGGCCCCAAACACAAAATTTTCGTTCTGGAAAATCTGGGCAGAAAATACATATTCCAAAAATCCCAAAATACCCTACTGAGCAAACTGCAACCAAAATTTCCCACTACCGAGTCAACTCGGCCGCGGAACCGCAGCGGGAGCACGCTCCCGCCGCGTTTCCGCCGCGCTTTGATCGGTTCAGTGGACGAAATTTTGTCAGTTTGTTATAAAAACCCTGAGCCGAATTTTAAAGTAAGATTTATCATTTTTGGAACAGAGGAAAAATTCGACAGCAAGCATGATATCGGGGTTCATTTCGGGACTTTTTCTTTGATCGATCTTCTAGCTACTTTGCTAACATATTAGATAGATTTTAACCTGGTTCAGATACCACTGTAAGTCCATGCTACCTCTCCCGGTACTTTCGGGCATGCGGAATTTAGTGAAAAATAATTTTCTAGAGGTGGTAACATGGACTCAAAACCGGATCTTGGTTAAACATCTAACTAACAACCTAACTAGGAGTTGTTAACTACTCGGTTAGGGGGTTATACCTTTCTTTCTTGAACTCCTTCGTCTTCAAGCCTGGATGGTTGTCCGGATCGGCTTCACCCCGTCATCTCCTTGCGCCGAAGATCGATCCACCTGAAAGCTTCTACCTTTAGCTTCTTCTTCGTACTTTGAAGAAACTAGTTCACTCGGTTTGCTAAACCTTGTGAACTAGAGTGAGTAGAGGAGAGTGTATTGGGATTTTCTCTATGGTTCTTGGTTCTCAACACATGAGACAAGTGAACCATAGACTAAAGAGAGGGAGAGCAAGAGGAAGGAGATGAGAGCTCAAGAACACAAGAGAGAGAATGAAAATGATAGAATGAGAGAAGACTTTTTTTTCATTTGGCTCTCATAATCCATAACCATCATAACACATCATAGCAATCAAGTATTATGTGATGGTTTAAGCAACAATAGCCATATCATTTCATGCACTCATTTTGCACAAGAGAGCAAGCAAGCAAAAGTCTTTGCCATGAAATGATAGCTATTGTTATCATGATGGTCAACTAGTCAAGCCTAGTCAACCGGTCAACAAAGTCAACAAGTCAACAAAGTCAACCCCTCAACAACCATGTCACCATAATACTTAAATAATATAATTGTTAATCATATATCATATTCTCATTAGGATTGAGCAAAAAGTCAATAGTCAACGGTCAACGGTCAACAACCCTAATAAGAATCCTCTGCCTCTGTCTCTCCGTCAACTGTGCATACACACCCGCATCCGCGTTCCGAGGAACACGGATGCATACTGGATAAAACCAATCCCAAAAGGTACACTAGGATCTGGCTTAAACCAAAGCCCGCTAGTGTAAACTGTCCGGACACTGTACGTGCACAAGTGCACGGATGTGACCGAACCCTGTCGCAAAACCATGCGACCTGTCGCAAAACCATGCGACCTCTACTCTTTTGCCTAAAGGCGAATAGCTTTCTGTGTGGGACTCTAAAGACTCGACACTACGCTGGCAGTGGGTTTAACCACAGACCGCAAGCGGCACTAGCTGTGCGTAACGGTCCCCAGGTAGATGCCGACAAGAAGACTGACGAGGTGAAACCCATCTGAACTCCTACTGAGCCTGAATGTGACAATCTCCGTATAGTCCGGTCTGTTCGTCTGATATATCGCATGGCGGGCCTAGGGGGGCGGTAAAACGTCAGTCCCCTAATAGCGGTACAAGTCGTGTCGGAGTGAAGCCCAATACACCCTGAGATAACACTGGAAGCCTACCAGTATATCCCGCTTGCCCTGGCCAGTGACTACTCGTGTAATGGCTCTCCTAGACACAGCGCGATGTCAACCCCCAATACCGGGAGAGACGAATCCTGTCTAACCGTCACTGCCTCCAAGTGCTTTGGGACTGCACCCAACTACTACTTGTTTGCACGACTCCTTTGAGCCGTGGTAAGGTAGTAATCAAAGTACAGTGGGAACACACTCGAGGCGAAGTGATAGTGTCAAGTCAGCGGACTAAGCTGTACTCATGTCACCTGGGAACTGATAACTGACGATAGGTATAATACCAATCGGTCAGTTCCCGACGAGTCCTGTCCAGTGTACTCGTAACCTAACGAGCACCCGCATACTATCTCCAGTACGACGTACTGATGGCTGTGGGACAGACCATCTCCCACACTGGGATGAGAAGCGCATGCGCTAGTCTACTCCGGAGTATCGATGCCCTGTCTCGATAGTCCTGCGACTAGGGACCTGCATAAGGATGTGCTTATAGATTACCCAGCCCCCACTAGTGTGACTGCCATCACAACGCTGGTAATCAAGCAAAGATCCTAAGGGCTCCACTAATGCGTATAGGTGATATAATAAAATAAACACATGTACACATTGAAGTAGAAACAAACCAAGTAGCATACTACTATTTTGAGCAAGATTGTATATACAAGGTGAATATCCCAAGCTTCCATTAAGTAATATACAAACTAGTATGATACAGTAATGGCCTCTAGGGCATATACACTAACATCTTATTCATTTTATAAATAAACAGGTGCTTTTGACGCATGTCTGCTACATATTACAGGTTACAGGTTCTTGGATCTAAAACAGTGAAAAAGATAAAAGATAATGCAAAAGTGAGACTTTGACCAACAAACAGAGAATCTTGATCAACCTACACAGAGATCAGTACAAAACAGCGCAAGGTTCAGGACTTCGTCACGAAGCAACGGTAAAAGTCCGCTACAATGTTCACTAGAAATCTGGAGAAGACCTAGAAGCCCAATTGAAAAAGGACATATATAAACAGGAACCATAAGTCAATAGAAGCCAGGCCCAGAAGTTGAAAAGCCTAAATCCTCCTTTTGGCCGCGGAACCGCGGCCAAACTGGCCTCGGGCCGCGATTCTGCGGCCGGGTAAAGCACGTAATGGTGGAAATTTTTCTATAACTCTGGCGGTACGTTGACTAGTCGTCCTAGGGACAATTTTGTAATAGCACATGTGTGAGTCATTGTAACCCTAATTTTCCTATCCTCTATAAATAGGAATTCTAAATATTGTATTAGGTATGCCTCTTTTTCATAAATAAAATTCAGATTCATTTGAAGTTGGGAGAGCATCATTCTGTAAGTTCATTTTTATTTCTGCCTTAGTTCTATAATTAAATTCTTTCCCTAGATAAATTATTCTTTTGCCTTAGTTTAATCTAGTGTAGAATTTCTTAAACTGCAGTAGGTAATTAATCTATTAGATCTAAAAAATACATATAATAAAAATGATGTTTTTAATAGATCCCTTAATGAGCGAGTAATTTCCTCGCTTGTTAGGGTTAGGAATAGGGAAGAGTTTGAGAGATGAAGATCTCTCATCTGTTTCGTGCCCAATCATTTGCAATAATTAGAACTTCACGCATGCATGCATGATCCGCTCCTTACGGCACCCTACCCATGAGGTAAAGGTGAAACCGTAGTATAAAGGACCGGACATGCATGTTTTCCATGATGGTTAGAGCAATTATTAGGAAAGGACGGACAAGGATCTAGAGGAAGAAATATCATTTCTTCCCAATCAACCTAATCCCCTTTACTAATAATTGCTATAACTCCTAAAAAGATTTAAATTTAGGGCATTGAAAGAGGTGTGAAATTTAATCTTACCAAACATTACCTAGACCTAATCCTAGTAAGTTTCTTAATTCTCGTACAACTTAGTTTTTAGATTTAATTAGAAGATCCAACACCTATTGGAATTTGCTCGTAAGAACATTTAGGAAATTAACACTATCCCTGTGGACCGACCCGTACTCACCGGCTAGCTGCAAAGCGACGCTGTTCTTGATTGCGGTAAATTATTTTTGATCGTAAACCCCTCTAAATCAACGCACAAGTATAACAAAGTAAGCATGTGTGTGCGTGTGGGTGTAAACCTCATTCTAGGGTTCGCGAGTACGAAGCTAAGCTAAGTTACTTCAAACTACCCTAAACTAAACCATGAACACAAATCATATCTTAATATTCATCCACGTAACATATACACATATATAACCATATATATATAAGTTATACTACGAACTACGGGGGTGTTATACGCCATCCACCCGACTCCCCCCGTAGATATAATCTACTCACCTTGCTCTTCGCTTTCCGTTGCCGAAGTCGCCACGCGCTTGCTTGTCGTCTCGAAGTCTTCGTGGGGTACCTACATATCATAACGTATCGTGTCGCATTAAAACCCAATTCAAAATCAAAACGACACGCTAAAAGCCAATAGGTTAGAACCTATGGACTACACTTTCAAAACCACCAAATAACACTCGATTTCGACGTACCCACTTCAAGTGATCGAAATAAAGCACAAATACAAAAATTTAGAATTTAAAATACGCAAAACCATAACTCGAATCAAAGCAACAACACAAGGAAATAGTCCCGGATTTTGTCTAGGGTGAAAACAATGTTCCAAAACAACACTACGGTGATATATAGGGTGTATGTGACCTACTGAAGCAACCTGGACCCTACCCCTCACCAAGTGGCCGAGCCCCATCCCCAGGAATCCGAGCTCGCCGGCCCTGCATGCTCCAGTGGGGTTCGTATTGCTACAGGGGGTTCCTAGGGTCAATTCTAGTTCTCTGGTATTGTTTGCTTAACCCAGGTCATTCCAGATTTCCCTGCACACTCTGAGTTCTTACAAACCGACATGAAAAGTTCTATTTTTTTTCCGTATTTCTCTTTTTAGGTTTGTTAAGTCTGAGTTTCTGGTAATTGGGGGGTTTAAGGTCACCACAAGAGTTCAATTGCATAACCACAACTCAAATTTACCCTAACCCTCTCTAGAATTTCCCAAAATTCCCTAAACTTCGCCAAAACGAAAACAAACTTGGAAAGAGGCTAAAGCACTTGAAATACTATACTAATTGTGAAATGGTTACCTCATTTAGCACTAATGAATCCCCCTACAGCACCAAAATACAAACTTTCTTGGTCCAAAGTGTTGCTAGTGAGCTCATGCACATTTTTAATGAAGTGGGGATTGAGTTTCGAGGTTGTTTTGATGGTGTTTTATGAGTTTGAAGATGGTGGAGGAGAGGGTGCTGCCTTGGGATGAAGAAGGAGGGAAAAATGAAGGAAAAATATGGAAGAGAGAATGGCCAAGTCAACTAAACCCTCACCCTCTCCCACTCTCTCTCTTGCCCATGCCTAATAATATATTCATTTCCATTTTCCTTTTTCTTTTCTTTTGTTTTTCTTCTCTCCTCAATAGTAAACCCAAAACAAATAACCATTCACCCAAAAATCATGTAGGAAAAAATGTAACAAGTGTTAAAATGACATGTGCAAGTCATGTGCACAAAACACGCTTAAAGCCCGATTAGCGATTTTTAATCGCGATTAGCACAAAATTAGTGTATAATAAATCGTAAAATTTCATAATTTGCATAAATCACATAAAGCACCCTCTTTTTAGTAATTTCCTTAATTTTCCAAATTTTTCCCAATTTATCGGTATTTAATTATACCGCCCTATTAAAATATTCAATATTTTATTATTTAATTACAAAAATTCCCAGAAATAATATTTTAGATTTTTGAAATATTACAACGAGTCATACAGTTTGGTATTTAAAATACTCACGATTCTCCCCTTTTGTAAATGAGTATGACTCGAGCCCAGTCAAAAGGGTAAGGGAATCCACCTAAATCTGAGTCGATCTATATATATACCTAGTAGTCGGTGATTTTGCCTCAAGAGTATCACGTACGATACAAAATATATATATGAAATCCTCGAGTCAAGAGTGCGGATCTAACATCATAACTATATCTCGTACGGTAAATCTATTGTACGGCATCCCAAATCTGGGTACGGGTCAAATATTCTCATTACTCATCTGGTATCCTTATCATCATATGTCATGAACTGGGGTACAGATCTAAGTCTAGTACACTACTAATATCATCAACAATATCCTGATCTGGCTACTGATCTAAGGTCTCATACAATCCGATGTCATCAACACATATTATCATATAGAAATATACATCGCCCAAGCAATCCATTATAAATATCATAACATATCTCATCTCATATCTCGATCATATGTCAACTATCATATATATATCATCATCCACATGGTATTGTCGTCCAACGATCCGCTATAACATCATGACATATCTCGGTCACATATTAATATCTCACGGCATCATGCCCGATCATATCGACTCATTCCTAAGTATCATATAACATCCTCATCATCCAAGCACATGAATACCAATATAAATATATGTCCCCAATACGCACAAGGAAATAAAAGTATGCGAGTATGTGTATGTGCGTGTATGCAAATCTTTACTCTAGGTTTTCGTGACTAAGAAATCGACTAAAGTCCTTTCTTCAATTCTTGCTAACACTAACCCCTAATCTCCTAAATATTTTCTTGCTAAGGTTCATATCACACACTAACATGTAAAAGTATATATATATATCAAATCCCATCATTTCTCACAACTTTGCGGGGGTGCTATACGCCATCCACCCGACTTCCCCCGTAGATATAATCTACTCACCTTTTCTTGCCGATACCGATGTCGCCACGCGCTTGGTTGTCTTCTCTAAGTCTTCATGAAGGTACCTACATATAATAAACAATCGCAATCGCTATTAACATCAAGTCCAGAAACTAAAACGGCACACGGATTGCCTATGGGTCAAAACCTATAGCCCATGCGTGCAAAACGATTACACAACCCTTGTTGTTGATGTACAAACATGCAACAACCCAATACGAATCCAAATATCAAGAATTAGCATTTCAAAATACGGAAAACATAGCCAATAACACACTAGAATGCTCGCAGATTTTGACTCAGGTCAAATAAAGCTAAGCAAACAAGTCTAGGGTGCTGTATATGATGTATATGAGCTACTGGACCAACCCCGACACCTCATGCCACCAAGTGGCCGGCCCCTACCCCTAAAATTCCAACCAGCTCGGCCCTCCCTGCTCTGTTGGGCTTCGTCTTCATAGGGTGGTCTCCTTATGGTGTATCTAGGTCCCTGGTATTGTTTGCTACTCTTAAAACCTCCCCGGGTCACTCCAGATTTCTCTGCACACCCTAAATACTCACAAAACCGACATGGATCAATTCTAAAGTTTGTATTCTCTGTTCTAAATTCAGTTCCAGGTCTTTAATTTGATCCCTAGGGTCTTGTACAGCCACCACACATCACTAATTCCCAAAAATCCTCGAACCCTTCTCTTGAATTTTCTAAACACCACATACCCTAACCAAACACATTCTAAACTAATCTAGAATACAAGAAATCTAAAACTAAACTAAATGGAAGAATTTATACCTCCTTTAGGCCACTCAAGACAGCCCTAGTTCCCCAAAGTTGTCAAAATCCTATTTTGCTTGGTCTAATGTGCTTCCCTTGAGCTTGTGCATGTTTTTAAAGAAATGGGTATGGGATTTTGGTGAATATTTTGATATGGGTCAATGAAGATAGAAGATGGAAGGAGATGAGGAAGAAGAAGAAAAATGGTGGAGGAACAATGAGGCAGCACCCCCTTCTCTCTCTCTCAAGCATGGTCTCCTATCATGATTATGTCCCCTTTTCTCTCTCCTCAAGTCATCATTACACCATTTTTCCATTCTTTTTCTTTCTCACCACAATAAAACCAAATACATAACACAAATGAAATGAAACAACATGTAACATATTATGGTGCACTAGCCATGAAAACTGTAGAAATACGGATTTGGCTTAATCGCGATTAGCAGTGCACTAATCGGGTTTTTATCAAAACTGCATATAATAAATTTTAAAAATGCCAAATCCTTTAAATATATTTTTAAATGAATAAATCATTTTAAATTTCCATTTATTTCATAATTATAGGTATGTATTTATCCCCTTTTCGAAAACCCCAATTTCGCAAATCGGGCTGTTTTCGGGAAATATATTATTTTAATATTAAATTCCAAAAATAATATTTTATTTTTTCTGAAATGTTACAATCTTCCCCTCTTAAAGAAATTCGGTCCCCGAATTTAAATTTAAACCCTTAATTTCTAAAACATTTCAATAATCAGATCAAATCAACGGGGCTCCGAAATCATGGAAGATATAGAAACAGTACAGCGTATCGCGTGCGCCTGAAAGACGAGTACAAAACTCAAAATCGAACTCCGTCAAGCATCTCTCAAATCATCAGATTCGCATGCATATCATCGAAGTCATGACGAAAACATTAATGTCAAATCCTAAAACGAAACCAACATGATCTACATCAAAACTATACATGTAAACATCATTAAAATATCGGAAAGATGTGCATGCCAAACTTTTTCATGTTGCTGTGAGATGCACGTATCGTGGTGCAGTGGCGGACGTCTATTTTAAGAAAATAACTCTCTCTCTCTCTCTCTCTATATATATATATATATATATATATATATATATATATATATATCCTTTATTTAATATGCACATACCGCCGTTTTGAAAACAATTTAGAAGGGTTTCCTTGTTTTAAACGTTTCGGGTCATCTCAGACACGTAGGTAAATACTGAGACTATAGCTCCTTTTTGGAAATCCCTTCGATATCTATCAATGCATGCAAAATATATCCAGGTACTGTACTCTGACTAGTCCTGCTCAGCTACTATACCAAATAGCAAATATCATTAAAAAAAAAAGAAACGTACTGCTCCATAAGAAATCAATCCCAAAATGTACATAAGAATGTCGCGTGCGTCTGGTGCGCACGGAAAAATCAAAATCCATGAATGTGCCATAAATGAGCACAGAAACAACAAATAAGTGCAGCAGGTGTGCACGAAACACCTGTCATAGACAACGGGTGTGCCTGACAGCAATATTAGGTGCATCTGGTATGCACAAAGAAGCCCGATTTAGTGAATCTGGTGTGCACCAAAATCGCATCTTATAACATGCGCCCAACATGTGCGAAAATCCAAATCAGGTGCATCCATCATGCACGAATAAATCTAAATCATATACATCCAACATGCACGAAATCACGAAATCCAATATCAAGCGCCGGACATGCGCAAAATCCAATCCAAGCGCGTCAAATATGCGCAAGAATCCAAATCAAATGCACAAAGTGCATGAAATCAACATCAATATCCATAATCGAAATCGACGGTATACAATAAACCTCAATCCAAATCAGGTATACCATGGTATATAATCTTACAACCATGTGCATCAGCGTGCATAAATCAAATCAAATACTAAAAGTGCATGAAAACTATGCCGAAAGCACATGTCAAATCACATGCCTACCATAGGTATGGAATCAAAATCACTATCTCAAATGACATCTAATCAAAGTCAAGTGCTACTGTGGTGCACAAAATCTCAATCATGGAAATAAATCGCTCAAAATATCAGGCATGGAATCAAAACAACAATTCGAATGATATCAAATCAAAATCAAGTGCAACTGTGGTGTACAAAATCTCAATCCAGTACAACTAACATGCACGAATGGAAATCCCAATCGAATGCATCCGGTGCACATAAAATCCAATATTAAGCGCCTAATATGCGCAAAAATCCAACCCAAGCGCGTCAGTCCGTGAAAAGTATCTAGTGCAGTAGTATGCATGAAAACGAACATCAAGTGCAGACGCGCACAAAACACAAATCTGGTAACACAAATGCTCAAAGAAATAAATCGGGTGCAACCAAGGTACGGAATATAATTCCGGCGCAACCAATGCACAAATACATAGCCGGTGCAACAAATGCTCGAAATATGAATACGGTGCATCCAGTGCACGAAATATAAAATACTATGCATCCATAACTCAAATGCGTATAAAAAGCAATACCGAGTGTGCCAAGGTGTATAAAATCATAAACGCGTGCAACTGCGTGCACAAAACACGTATCCATGCACTGCAAGCACATGTAAGCTATACCGAGTGCAAAAACCAAATCGAGTGCATACCACCTGCACAAAAATCAAATCAGCTGTATGCAATCCATGAAATCATAAACATGTGCAGCCAAGGCACAAAACTGAATCAAGTGTAATAAACCTGTACAAATCATAAATCAACACAACGGTGTATAAAGCATATCTCAAGTGCAATAACTATGCACAAAACGTAAATACTCAGTAGGTACAGCCATAGTGCACGAAAACAAATATCATGAAACTTGGTTATCAAAACTCAATCATACGAATATATCGCCCAGAATACCGAAATCAAGTATGGTGGAATAGTCCTGCGCAAGCACATCCTCTAAGAGTCTCTGGCCAACTGTCGTGGTCACTCATAACATGTCTCGTCGACGATGGCGAACTCTGGCCTGCAGGGTGTGTGCAATATGACTGATCCTGGGTCCAAGTCTTCTCGTATAGTATTCTAGAAAGGTCCTGTCAAGGTCTCTCCCCAAATCTCGTTGCTGCCGAATTGCCCGGAAGTCATCATCTTTACTGTATCTATTTCTTGTTCCGCAACGGCTGCATACTCATCACGACTCCTCCTGGAAGGTATATCCATAGTCAACGCCTCTGCTTGCGTATCACATCTCTGATGTCAGCGAAGTGGAACGTCCACTCATCACGATCTCGTACGAACCTCTTACTCCACTTTTCTCTAATGTCGACTGATTCGGACTCGTCTCCTCGTGGCTGCATTGACTGCGCTCCAATGGCTATACTCGTATCTGGAGTCTCCCAAGCAATGTATCCCATCACATGATATCCGAATGATGTCGATCGATTCGTCGAGGTTCCATAATCCCCCAAGAGCTCAACATCTTGGTTACAGTTTAATAGTATCGAATATATGCCACAGCACCTATGGACCAACCGTAGAAGGGCAAACCCAAGCCTCACTAATGGCACCGCTAAACTGCCGCAAACCCTAAGGTTCACCGGCGTTCCATGGTCATTATGTCGAGTTAGGGTTTCATTCTTCTAGAGAGTCCGTAGAATTACTTGCATTGTTTTCCGAATACTTTAAACTTGGAAAATAGGTTCCTGACAATTGATCGCCTCTATCGACACTCAACGTACCTGTGTGAAGTCTTCTCTAACTGGAATCAATAAATCTGATGACCTCGCATCGGAGTAAGCGAACAAACCACATATCCTAGTCATTCATCCTCGGGTGACTAGCGATCATCTGTCATATCTTTAAGTACAACTCATACTGCAATAGCTCTAATATTTGGGGCGATATTTCGTCGTTCGCAGCAACTACCGGCTCATCCTTCTGCACGCTGAACAGTGCCTCAATCATCATGAATAAGCGATACATCAATGGTCATCACATTCTGGCTGGCCTCTATCAGTGGCTCAATCCTCTGGTGCTGATCTGCACGTCCGAGTAATCCGTAAAATTGACCCATCCAACGCTCATGGCGCAAAAACACAATAAAATGATGCCTCTTTGCAATCGTATGTCCCTGGAATTACGCCCTGGTCAGTCCTTGTCCGTGACGAGCTCGTGCTGACCGCAACTCTAGCCGTAGCTCTCCACGCCCGTACAACCGTAATAACAAAATCATAAACTGGTACCGATGAGGATAGATCATAGGAATGAATATAATACTGTGCAAAGAAATGTACATCCTAAGGCTTCTTAAGCGAAGTATCGTATCGTAAGTATGCCGCGGAACATACACACAGTACGCCAATCTACTTGAGTCGCCTACTCCATCAACCAAGTGACATCCTACACTCAGGAGGTAAAACCTAACTCTCTGATACCAACTTTGTCACGATCCGAAAAGCACGGAACATGACCGGCACTTAAACTACGAAATGTCTCGAGGCGTACGTAATCTAAGTAAGCCAAAACCCAGAAATCCAAACCATGTAAAGCAGTAGAGTGAAGGAAAAACTAATTTTAAAGCAAGAAGTTTAACAACATAAGTAGAAATATGCATTTTTAAAAAATCTCAAGTCTTTTCTAAAAATTTCGGCAGAGTTTCCTTTGTAAAAACTGACCCCAAACGGGTACAACCTGATAAAGAATATGTAATGAATAAGGCATCCCCAAGCGGGAGCTAGCTCTTAGCCAAAAGGGTGGACAAAACCACGCAGCAATATAATATACAACGCCGAAAGGAGAGGATCAAACTCAGGATAAAAATCCAACATCATCAAGAAAACCAGAGGAAAACCATAATAATACAGCGTACGACTCTAAGGTCCCTGGTATTGTTTGCTACTCTCAAAACCTCCCCGGGTCACTCCAGATTTCTCTGCACACCCCAAACACTAACAAAACCGACATGGATCAATTCTAAAGTTTGTATTCTCTGTTCTAAACTCAGTTCTAGGTCTCTAATTTGATCCCTAGGGTCTTGTACAGCCACCACACATCACTAATTCCCAAAAATCCTCAAACCCTTTTCTTGAATTTTCTAAACACCACATACCCTAACCAAACACATTCTAAACTAATCTAGAATACAAGAAATCTAAAAATAAACTAAATGGAAGAATTTATACCTCCTTTAGGCCACTCAAGATAGCCCTAGTTCCCTAAAGTTATCAAAATCCCATTTTGCTTGGTCCAATGTGCTTCCCTTGAGCTTGTGCATGTTTTTAAAGAAATGGGTATGGGGTTTTGGTGAATATTTTGATATGGGTCAATGAAGGTAGAAGATGGAGGGAGATGAGGAAGAAGAAGAAGAAGAAAAATGGTGGAGGAACAATGAGGCAGCATCCCCTTTCTCTCTCTCTCAAGCATGGTCTCCTATCATGATTATGTCCCCTTTTCTCTCTCCTCAAGTCATCATTACACCCTTTTTCCATTCTTTTTCTTTCTCAACACAATAAAACCACATACATAACACAAATGAAATGAAACAACATGTAACATGTTATGGTGCACTAGCCATGAAAACTGTAGAAACACGGATTTGGCTTAATCGCGATTAGCAGTGCACTAATCGGGTTTTTATCAAAACTGCATATAATAAATTTTAAAAATACCAAATCCTTTAAATATATTTTTAAATGAATAAATCATTTTAAATTTCCATTTATTTCATAATTATAGGTATATATTTATACCCTTTTTCGAAAACCCCAATTTCGCAAATCGGGCAGTTTTCGGAAAATATATTATTTTAAAATTAAATTCCAAAAATAATATTTTATTTTTTCTGAAATGTTACAGGGTGTGCGTAATATGACCGATCCTGGGTCCAAGTCTTCTCGTATAGTATTCTAGAAAGGTTCTGTCGAAGTCTCTCCCAAATCTCATTTTTGCCGAACTGCCAGGAAGTTATCACCCTTTTCTAAATCTATTTCATGTTCCGGAATGGCTGCATACTCATCGCGACTCCTTCTGGAATGTATATCTATATACAACGTCTCTGCATGCGTATCACATCTCTGATGTCAGCAGAGTGGAATATCATCTCATCAAGATCTCGCACGAACCTCTTACTCCACTTTTCTCTAATGTCGACTGATTCGGACTCGTCTCTTCGTGGCTGCATTGACCGCGCTCCAACGGCTATACTCATATCTGGAGTCTCCCAAGCAATGTATCCCATCACATGATATCCGAACGACGTCGAACTTTTCGATCGATTCGTCAAAGTTCCATAATCCCCCAAGAGCTCAACATCTTGAGTACAGTTTAATAGTATTCCAGTACATGCCACAGTACTTATAGACCAACCATAAAAGGGCAAACCCAACTCATTAATGGAACTGCGGAACTGCTGCAAACCCTAAGATTTCAAAGCGTTCTCATGGTCATTATATCGAGCTAGGGTTTCATTCTTTTAGAGGGTCCACGGAATTACTTGCATGTTTTTCCGAATACTTTAAACTTAGAAAATGGGTTTCTGACATTCGATCATTTTCCTTCGACTCCCAACGTACCTGCGTGAAGTCGTCTCTAGCTGGAATCAATCAATCTGATGATCTCGCATCGGGGTAGGCAATGAATCATATGTCCTGGTCATTCCTCCTTGGGTGACTAGGGATCTTCTATCATATCTCTAAGTGCAACTCGTACGGCATTAGCTTCAAACATCTGGGCGACATCTCGTCAGTCGCAGCAACAACTGAATCATTCGTCCGCATGCTGAACAGTGCCTCAATCATCAAGAATAATCGGTGCATTGACGGTCATCACATTCTGGCCGGCCTCTAACAGTGGTCCAATCCTCTGGTGTTAATCTGCACGTCCGAGAAATCTGTAAAAGCAATCCATCAAATGCTCATGGCGTGAAAACATAATAGGACGATACATCTATGCAATAGTGTGTCCCTGGAATCATGCCCTGGTCAGTCCTCATCTGTGACGAGCTCGTGCTGACCGCAACTCTAGCCGTAGTTCTCTCTACCTGTGTAATCGTGGAAGCAAAAACCATAAACCGATATCGATGAGGATAAATCATATGAATGAATATAATGTTGTGCAAGGAAATGTACATCCTAAGGCTTCTTAAGCGGAGTAGCGTATCGTAAGTATGCCGCGGAACATACACACGGTACGTCACACTCCTTAAGTCGCCTACTCCATCAACCAAGGTCAACCTATGCAACGAAAGTTCGAGTCTAATACCCTCTCGACCAATTCTAAGTTCCGTAAGGTCAAGCCTAGGTTCCGAATATATATACGCCCTAGACTCCGCATAGTCAAACATAGATTCAAACCAAGCTTAACCTAGCGTTCTGATACCAACTTTGTCACGACCCGAAATGGCACGTGACTGGCACTTGAATCATATGAAGTCTATAGGACCCCATCTAATTCAAGTAAGCCAAAATCCCAGAAATCTAAACCATTTAAAAGAAGAAAGAAGGAAAAGTTTAGTTTTAAGGCATGTAGTTTAACAATATAAGCCGAAATATTGCATTTTTAAAAGCTCAAGTCTTTTCTGAAAATTCGGGCAGAGTTTCCTTTGTAAATACTGGCCCCAAAAGGGTACAACATAAATCATATACATAAATGATAAAAGGCATCCCGAAACGGGAGCTAGCTCTTTGCCAATTGGTAGTCACAACCACGCAAGCAATATAATATACAACGCCGAAGGGCGAGGATCAAAACCCAATAGGAAACTCAAAATCATCAAGAAAACCATAATAATACAGCGCGACTCTAAGGTCGAAATAATATACACGGGTCTTCTAAGTCTAATAATAATACAAGTCTGGTTTATGGAGTTACTATATACAACTGAATAAAATAAAGTACAATGGTGGTCACGATGCAAGTGAACCCACCTACCAAAGCAATTACCCGAAAAGAAGCAGTGTGCCAGCAAAGCCGCCAAGGAAACCTGTACGGCAAAACCTGCAAGAAACTGTGACACAACGAGGGTGAGTTGCCAACTCGTGAGTAGAAAACATCACCGAGCAGAAATCGCATGTATGACTCAATCCTAGGTCATACGATAGTAATATCCTCAAAATAATAATATAACCTGAAACATCTGCTGATGGCCAGGGTAAACATCTGTATATAATTGTAATACCAAGTACTCGTGTCAGTGCCTCAGGTAGCAATAAATCATATATATGATGTATGAATGCATCGAAATGAAAACAGAATACATCATGAATGAAAAACTGCTTTCTTAAAATAGTGAGATTTTTGTATATTTAAATCTAGGTATCATCAATGAAATCAACATAAATCAATGTCTAGCATCGACACAAAAATATATATCTCGCTATCTCAATATCTGGGGCTCCGGCAATCCGGACTGGCCTGCATCATCAAATCTCAATATATAGGGCTCCGGTTATCCGGACTGGCCCATATCATCAAATCTCAAGACCACGTCGGTATCCTCCGGATATCCGACGCGTCACAATAAAATCACCGGTCAGCAGTGCTCCCCTGTCTCAGGCTCAACGCCATCATCTGCGACCTTCTCGTCCCAGGATACCGTACCGGGTCCACCATGCACCCACAGACGGTTTCTCCTCCTCCTCGAATCGGGTGTATCACATTGCTCAAATGCCAAGAAAACTCATGGTGGACTCCTCTCAAATCATATCATGAGAAAACTGCAATTTTCTATCTTTTGAAAATGATAATCAGTTTATAAAATCCTTGCGGTTTCTCCAAATCCAGAAATCTCATGGAAATCCGAAATCCAAATCTCAAGGGTAAATAAACAATGAATTCCATAATACTGGGTTCCGGCAATCCGGACTGGCCCATAATGTTATGGCAAATGAATATATAAATATACATGAAAATCACAGTAATAAATGCAATGTGTAAGCTATCATATAAAAGCAAGTGCACTAATACCATGTCGAAACTATCAGCTAATAATTTATACTAATGAATAGTGTTTTCTAATGTGTACGTGACATGGAAATTACTGATGATAATGTGTGTGAGACGGCAAGCAGGTGTACGTGGAGCATACGCATCATCGGTAATGGTGCTGATGTCCTGACAGCATGGGTTTCATAATAATTACGAAAACACAAATAAGCATGCAATGCGATGCGAATAATAAGATTATGCGGAAAATGAATGGTAAACGCAGCAATAAAGAATATACATTTATATAAACGAGTCATACAGTTTTGGCATTTGAAATAGCACGAATCGTGGTGTTTAGAAAATAGGGGCTACGATGTTTTTAAGAAAAGGTACATTCTTTGAAATATCCGTAGCATCCCTTGGCCTATCTTTAAAATACTCACGATTCATTATTTTTGGAAATAAGTATGACTGGGGTCCAGTCTAACATCTGCTAAGTAAACTACAGTACTAAACTAACAGGCTAATCGAAAGGGTAAGGAAAACCACCTAAGTCTGAGTCGATATATATATATATATATATATATAATAGTCGGTGATCCTGCTTCAATAGTATCACATACGATACAATATATAATATGACATCCTCGAGTCAAGAGTGTGGATCAATCATCATAATTATCTCGTACGGTAAATCCATCGTACGGCATCCCAAATCTGGGTACGGGTCGAATATCACATTTATCTCATCATTTATCTGGTATCCTTATCATCATATCCTGAATTAGGGGTATCTAAGTCTAGTACAATCTGATACCATCAACATATATATATATATATATATATATATATATATATGCGTGTGTATGAAAACACATCGCCTGAAGATCCGCTAAAATATCATGTTGTATCTCGTAATACGAACCAAGTCTCATCACCGATCTCGTGGCATCATACCCAATCACATCGACTCATCTCTAAGTATCATTTACTATCATCATCATCCATGTATATGTACATATATATATATATATACACACACAACATATATGTATATATATACAACATATATGTATATATATATCCCCATATACGCACAAGAAGGTAAAATGTATGCGAGTGTGTGCGTGTGGGTGTAATCTTTACTCTAGGATTTCGCGACTAAGAAGCTAAACTAAGTTACTTCTAATTACACTAAAACTAACCCATGAACACCTAAAACCTATCTTGATAATCATCCATGTATCATAATACACATATTTATAATCATATATAACGTATTTGTATACTACACTACAAACTGCGGGGGTGCTATACGCCATCCACCCGACTTCCCCCGTAGATATATATCTACTCACATCGATCCTCGCTTACTGGAGTCGATGACGCCACGCTCATCTGTTAGTTATATATATGCCCTAGAGACCATTACTGTACATGAGATGTATATTGTAGTGGATGCTTGGACATATATAGGGAGGATTTTCTTGCTCGACATGATAGTATGCTATCTTGTTACTCTTTATCTTAACATGTACACTGATTGTCTCTCTGTTACATGTTGGTAAATCCATTAGGATGTGTACTTGACTACCTGGATTATGATGCGGATCATACTAGTGGGAAAATGGTAGTCTGTGAGTACATCCTTTAAAGTCCCAAGTCGTGGGTGTATCAAAGCGGGGCATCGATATACCAGAGTAGACTAGCGTGTACTTTCTCGACCCAAATAGATGGGCGATAGATGATCCTATATTCATTGGTGTTTGACATCAGAGATCGTATGTGGGTGCTCAGTGGAGACTGGGTACACTTGACGGACTCGTCGAGAACTCCCAGATGGTATTATACCTCACGTCAGATGGCAGTTCTCTGGTGACACTGGTACAGGTTAGTCTGTCGACCTGAGATCGTCATAGAGTCTGTGTGATTCCCACTGTGCTTTGATTTCCACCTTACAACGTTTATGAGAACGCGCAAAACGGTGGTTTTTGGGTATAGTCCCGAGTCACATGGAGGCAATGAGCGATAGGAGGGGATTCGTCTCTCCCGGTATTAAGGGTTGATGTTGCGCTGTGCACGATTGGCTATAACAGGAAGTCCCTGGCCAGGGCTTTTTATGAGATTTACTGGTAAGTGTTACCAATGGTTTCTTGACCCGTTATGAGCCTCATATCGGCACGACTTATCGAGTTACTGGGGTCTGACGTTTACCACCCCTAGACGAGAAATGCGATATATCAAACGAAGAGACCGGATTGTACGGTACTATTACTGATTGGATTCGCAGGAGTATGAGCAGGCTTGCTTGTTGATCATCTGATCGCTCAATACCCGGGTGGCCACTACGTTTGGCAGACCGCCTGCGGCTTGTGGGTGTTTGATATGATCATCACCTACTGCCGGCGTATTGACGAGTCTTTAGAGTCCTACACAGAGGTTTCCTGGCTCAAGCAAAACGAAGTAGGAGCACATATATGATATGTGCGGGACCAAAATTGATACGAGTATGTGATACCGTATTGTATTCTCGTGATGTGTGACATGATTGGTTATATGTGATATAGCCGGGTTATCGGATTAAGTGTTGATTCGATAAGATGTTACATTTTATATTAGTCGGTTATATGTGATATATCCGGATTATTAAATCAAGTGTTGATTTAATAATTTAATGTATAATTATATATTTGATATATTAAATTACATTAACTAATATTAGCTAACTTAAGATTTCTTTTCTCACTTTGGATACATTGATATATATGTGATATATGTTAAATATAACATGCTAGGTTACAAATGCAACTAGGGTTAATGAGGGTTAAACCATGCTAGGGTTAAGATTAGGGTTTATATTTATCATTAAGTAATTCAAATATTATGGATATTTGTCATTGTTGATATTTGTTGAAAGCTTGTAGAAGCTTGTAAGCATCTTTGACTTTGTCCATTTTCTTTGTCTAGCTTAAGATATTTTTTGACCTAACCTTTAACTCTAGCTCATGGTTAACTCTCTACAAGGGTTAAGCATGACATGCTTAACCCTTTGTTTCATTTCTAACCTCACACAATAATTCATTTCATCACTTGTTCTTCTTCTTCTTCTTCACAAAAAGCTTTCTAGCTTTTTCACAAGTGATGATTTTGAGTGAGAAAATGATTTCTAATGTGAGCAAAATTCCCACTTCATCATCCTCTACTACTTGCCATTTAGTATAAGGAGTTTGCTTCACTAATTCCATGATTAGGGAAGAGATAGCTTGGGTTAGTGTCTCCTCGACGTAGATCATCTTCGGCCTCGAAGACTTCGAAGCAAGCATGTTCGTTTCTTCATCGGAGCCTCTCTAGAGTCCGGGACTTCTTGATCCCAGCGAAAGGACTACTAAACAGAGCTAATGAAGTGAAGGACCAGTCTACAAAGGTTGTATTCCTTGTTCACTTTACTTGCAAAGTCGTTTGTATTTACATTCCGTCCGATTTCTAGTTAACGATTCTTAGTTAGGGTTAGCTAGAACGGCAAAAATTTGAATTTGGGATGAACGATGCCTCCCAAAACCTTGCTGCCATCCTAGACAACCCTGCAGTGGTATCAGATCCATGCTAGAAATTTAGACGGATTTTGTTAGGATTACGAAACCGAAATACTCCGAAACTTGAATCGCGAAATTGAAGTTTCTGTCGTTTTTAAAAAGTGTTCAAAATTTTTTTAAAAAAGTTACAGAATGGTGTATGAGATATATCAAGAACACCATAAAAATTTCAGGAAAAAAAAAGATTTTTCGGCCGGCCACTACCCCCCACATCTCGGCCAAAATCCAAGCTCAACCCTGAATTTTTTTGTGTGTCCCAGTGAATTGGTTTTGATGTTTCAGATGTTGTTTGTTTTTGGTAATTTTGCATGTGATGTGAACTTACACTATAAGCAATTCGAAGTGTTTCGTATTCGTAGTTTTAACAATGTTTCGGGTTATTCACATATTGTCTAGGCGAAGTTAAAAAGTTCGAACGATTATCAAAAACTCATTTTTCCAAGTTTGACGTATTCGGAAAAACATGCAAGTAATTCTATGAACCCTCTAGAAGAATGAAACCCCAACTCAACTTTTTGGATCGCGAAACCGCGGTCAAACCCTAGGGTTTGCCGTAGTTCCGTGGCGACATGAGTGGGGCTTGGGTTTGTCCTTCTACGGTTGGTGCATAGGTACTGTGGAATGATCTGGGTATTACTAGACTGTGGTCAAGTGTTGAGCTGTCGGAAAATTGTGGGACTTTGATGAATCGATCGAATAGTTTAACATCGTCCGGATATTATGTGATGGGATACAATATTTGGAATCCACAAAACTAGTTATGAGATAACTAATTTGAATGTTATAAATCAAGCAATTTAGTCTCATTTGATCGGTTGCCACGGGATTTTGATATGATCAAAAGTCCATCGCAATCACGTAGCGTACGCGGATACTCGCCAGGTAACCTTATTAGATAACTATGCCCCATAGCCCTGACCAAGTGACTGTAGGAGAACCCCATCGCCAAAAGCATCTGTTCGGGTGCTCGCGGCAGCGGTGTTCTGCCTTAGTGCACTTCGTCGACGATATCGGGGGGTGCGGCCGTCTACTAAAGTTTCCGACGAGCATTCGATTAGGATGTGGGGAATCTTATTTAATTGCCCGACTTGATATTGAAAAGTGTTTTCAATATCGAGACTAAAATGCGGGGTTTACAATTGTTAGGCATGCGATGTCTAAGGAATTCATTTGGTTAGGCATGTGATGTCTAAGGTGATTGCGGATTCCAACTGTTGTAGTTTTTCACTTTCTTTTATGCGACCATAAGTGTAATATGTGGTGTATCGCCGATTTCGGTGCTATATATCCACGACAATTGGGATACGCATATTTACTTACGTTGATGACATGTGATGTTATGTGTTGCTGTGATATGTTATATTGGATCGTCGTGTTTTGAATAGCCGGGGGTTTTATGTGAGATGAGAGTTTTTCATTTTCATTCATGTAAAATTAATTGTATGTAATATTCTTTTATTGGGGCACTTCCGGGTTGAGGATGATGTCACCATTGTGTATTATTTACTTTTCCGCATTAGGATAGACCCAAGGTGGGGATCACAAGCAACCGGGTTCTAGGTTCCAGTGGGAAACCATCTCGAGGCGTCGAGACCTGGTCTCCTAACTATAGAATTGGTAGGGTTGCTTGTCGCTCTCGTAGGGGTCTAAGGATGTGGGTTTGGCTATTCATCACGACCGTGGAATCCGTGTTTTATACAGGCTTAAAATAAAACCCGGAAATCCTAGTATATCCAATATTTCATATGTTGTGTTCTGCTGCGATATATGTGATGTGATCATTTAATATGTTGAGATAGATACTATATATAATATATGAGATATATTATAGACGTTGCTTATGTTTTACACCCGTGCTAGCACTGCCCCGCTCTGTCGTTAGTTACCTAACCTAACGGTGCACGAGGGGACATCGAGGCGAATGCGGATGGCATAAGCGTATGTTGTATTTATCTGTGATGTTTTGGTAACTTAAAAGATGGGACATTCATTAATGAGATTAATGAAAGAAAATAAACCTAAAGATGTTGTGGAATCGAATTTTCAAAAACAGGTAGCTCTAGTTGTTGCTTTGCATGGCGGTGTTCCTTGTAGAACATCATGCACCTTATTCGATAAGGAAAGAGCCGAGATCCCTTCACCGGGAGTGACCTCTTTTGCAATAACTAGCAGATGCTACAACCCTCGGTTTTGTCTTTTGATTGCTTTTCTAGATTTTTTTTGCATAGTGGTATTGTGAATATCCTGCACCTCATTCGACGAGGAAAGAGCCGAGATCCCTTCACTGGAAGTGACCTCTTTAGCAAAACTAGCAAAGGCCTCAAAAATACTCCATTTAAAATCATTTGATTCTACAACGATATCAAGTTCATTACGCAAAAGGTTTTCTTAAAAACCTGTCGTAGCCCTCCGTCATTTTAGATAAGTACTAGTTAGTATTCGTGCTACGTTTGTTGACAATGTTAAGGCGTAGTGTGCGTTAGCTAATTAGTGCTTATCTGCTTAAGCATGAGATGCGATTGGATTAGGGTAGTCGTGCGACTTTGTTGACTATGTTAAGGGTCGTGCAGGGGGGTTTAATTCAATCAGGAAATGACGGGTTGAACTTGACTAGCACTTATGATTTATTGACTATATTAAGGTCATATAGATGCTAGGGGCAAAATATTATTGGGAATTTCAAGTGTTGAAATTTGCAATGAGATTGCATACCTTCTATGAGATAGTTGGATCCCGATACCCACGGCGAGTAAAAGTTACTCCTGGAAGAGTTTTACACATTGCAATTAGCCGATCAAGTAGGTGTCTAGAAAGGTGTCAATGGGGTTACGCCCCTGGAAAAATGAGGTTTATTTTAATTAGGTCTGTGCGAAAGCACGAGGAACCTCTCTCAAAGTACCGGCACTGGCCTAGCTGAAAGATTGGCGAACTTGTAGGGTGTAATTAATCCCGGCTAGTCTTTCCTTTTAGGGTTTGAAGGAAGATTTGATAAAAATAGTGAGAGCCATCCTGATTAGATAAAATAATAACCAATCTAATCTTGCAAAAGCATATGCTGAGTGTTTTCTTCTCTCTCTCTCTCCATGTAGCAACCATGTCACGCCTTAATCAAGATAATAATATAGATGTATTGACCGAACCCGCTTGTTATACTGTGCTGGGGAACTTTGGTCACGTTCCAACTTATAATTGTTATAAGACCGAGCAGGAAATAGGGGAATACAAGGATTCTCGTGCCGCCCAAATGAAGAAAGTGCATGTTGATGCATCTTCTTCGGGTATGTTCATTACCAAGAACTATTTTTTAGTATCCTCTACGTCCTGGGTATGTGATACCGGATCAGGATCCCGCATATGTAATATGTTACATGGGCTACAGAAAGGTAGAGAACTGGGAACGGGTGATAAGTTTCAAGAGTTGGAAACGGTGCAAGTGTTGCAGCCAAGCTTGTTGGCAGTTATCACCCTGTATTACCAAATATATTGATTCTGAACGAATGTTATTAGATACCGAACCTGATATACAACATCATATCAGTCTCTTTATTTAGTAAAGAAGGATATAATTTTGTATTGTTGGATGATATTTTGAACATTTCCTATATCAAGAGTTGATCGGTTCAGGCACGTTAGCTAAAAGCATATACGTTCTAAATCAAACCACAGTTCTTAACATACAGAACACACACAAGGGGAAGAGTTCAGAAATGAACTAATCCTTCTTGAGGCATTGTAGACTAGGTCATATCAATGCGACCAGACTAGCCAAATTACATTAAGATGTATATTTAAATCAGTTTGAATTTACATCTTGTGAAACTTTCCAGTCATGTCACAAAGATAAGATGACCATAGCTCCGTTTATTGGAAATAGAGAAAGAGTTAGTGAACTCTTGGGATTGATACATGATGATGTATATAGGTCCCCTGTCTACACATGCCAGAACTAGTTCTTTGTACTTCATTACATTCACTGATAATCTCTCAAGATTCGGACATATGTTCCTTTCGAAACACAAGTCTGAACCTTTTAAGATATTTAAAGAATATAAGTTAGAAGTGGAGAACCAAAACGGGTATAAGTATTATGTCCTTTGATGTGATCAGGGAGGAGAATACTTGAGCACAGAATTCCTGAACTATTCTAAAGGAGAAGGAGATTCTCTCTCAGCATTACTCCTCCGTATACACCACAGTACGTTGGTATATAGGGGCGGAGCAATCGAACCCTATGTGATAAAGTGTGCTCTATGATGAGTACTACTAAGTTGCCTATTTCCTTTTGGGGGTTATGCACTTGAGAAGCTGCATACCTATTGAATAGGGTTCCAACCAAATCAGGTGCCTACCACTCAATATGAGATATGGTATGGGAAAAGCCCATCTCTTAAGTAAGTTAAGATTTTGGGTTGTCCGGCCTATGTCTAAAAGAAAAATCCGGACAAACTCGAGGCAAGGTGTCATGACCCGAAAATTGGCATGTGACGGCCCTAATACTACGCAACGTCTACAGGCGTAACGCAGTAAGAGAAAGCCAAAACCCAGAAATCTAAACTAATAAAAGACAAGATAATATAAGAAACATTTTCAAAAGTTTTTGAAATCACAACCCAAATTCTTTAAAAGTCCAACTTTCTTTCTTTAAAATTTTGGCAGCACCTCCTTTGTAAAAACTAGCCCCAAAAATGGGTACAACATAAATATAAATAAAGCATCCCCAAACGGGAGCAAATACACGCCCAAAGACGGAAAACAACCACCACAACAAATATACGACGCCGAAGCGAAGAAATAAAAGACGATAGAAAGGAAACTGTATAAAAGACAACAAGTAACAAATAATATACAATATCGTCATCACCAAGTCTCTAAGTCAACAAAATAATAATAGATGGAGAGTACAAGAACACAACGAATATACAATACAACAATACGGATAACCACAAAACCCACCTAAACAAAACTGCACAATATGAGTTGAAGCGGTATCCGCAGCAAAAGATGATCAGATAGATGAATAGCCTGCCTCGACTACTCTGGGGAACACCCTACAAAACAACTGTGGTACAACGGGGGTGAGTTGTCAACTCGTGAATAGTAAATAACATATGCAGGTAATCGCAAGTATGCACGTACAGCGTGAATCTAACATGTGCAATTAATAGCAATAATGATATGAAAATGTATATATGCAACAATCATGGAAGGTACACTAACAGGTACAACTACTACATGAAACAGTGCATATAAATAAAGGTATGTAAATGCAACAGTCATGAAAGGTACACTAACAGGTACTACTAATATATGAAACAGTGCATAAACAATAAATGTGGAGTATGGAATGAAATATGTCATTTCCACGGAATCCTGACATCGTGGTAGGATCACAATCCATCAAGACAAATCCAAATCCCAATTTCTTTAAATCAGCCCCCAAATTGGCTCTCATATCATATAAGTCTCACAAATCCTTAATGTACAATATCGAATAAATCTCCTATATCCTGAATGTACAAAATCAAGTGAATCTCATATATCCTTTATGTACAATATCAAGTAAATGTCATATGTCCTAAATCCAATATCAAGTGAATCTCTTATAACCTAGGTATATTTGCATGAATAAATATGATGAAGTATATGGATTGATATCAATACACATATATTAGCGTCCCATTCCACTAATATTGGTGTAAAGGCATCCATAACAGCGTCCCATTCCACTATTATATATACAAAGGAGTAAAAAGAAATATCATGAAACCAATGTGTCAAGCATCGACACAGAAATGCTGATCTATCAGGTGCTGTCACCAAGACTAGCACCCTGATATGTACGTATCATACGCTATACCGAAAGCACGAGTGCCTAGTTCTGACCCTCGCCTTTCAACATATCTATACGTACATGACTCCCGTCGGTATCCCCATGATAACCGCCGAGTCATAGGTAATGTCACCGGAGTGTATAGTTCCCCTGCCAGGCTCAATCGGCAAGATCCATTAATCGTCTTGCCCCGGGGTACCTCCAGGCCCCACCATGTACCCTCAGACGGCCTCAACGCCTCTTCGTAGGGGTATATATATATATATATATATATATATATATATATATATATATATATCAGAACTGATAAATCTCATGGTGGATGCTGAAATATCTTATCAAGGGAATCGGGTTTTTCAAATAATGCATAATTTCATGAACTCCCACGGTCCCCAAATCCAGAAAACATCATGAAAAATCCATATCTCAATGCGAAAATCCATGAATATAATATATGCAACATAAAACTGTAATGAAAGCATATAAAGGAAAAGCCGCTAATTAACTGCAATAAGTTGATATAAAAATATCATGCGGTTCCTAATTTATCCAAGTCTAAATAACATCAAATAAAGGTAAACATGTAGCTATAACCAGATATATATATGAACAATAAGGTATAGCAAGGTATATGTATCTACCTATAAGTAAATGTTGTAAAACACCCCCTGGGTATAAGTGAAGTATGTGTGCAAGGTATACCTGTAGCTATGTCATAAAGTGTGTATATACCTATCACTAATGGTACAATACCTTATAGGTATACAGATATCTAGCATGTAAGTATGTGAAGGCATATGTGTAAGCATGTAGATATACAGGTATGCTATATATCATATGCGATAAGAAATATGAATTAAAGTCCCAATGTCCCTAACCAAGCAATATCATATCTATAAGTGGGTTGTGAGTGACATGGGAATTATTGACGGTATGTATGACATACAATCAGTGCTCGTGCAACATGAATCGTCAATAATGGTGCAGTGTCCTAAGGATACTAGTCCAAGCACAACACTAACTAAGCAGTAGGGTAAATGCGCAATTCTAAATATGACATAGAATATGCGACAGAATTAACATCTCTAGCCCAGACGCATAACACCATGCGGGCGATTCCCCTGTAGATATTAAATCTACTCACCAACGCCCCTGGCTAAGTGAAGCCAACCACCTGTTTTCCCTTTGTAGCAGTGTCCGAAGTCCCCGCCTGCGAACCTGCAACATTAAAACAATAACGCAAATATATATTAATAATAGATCAAAAACGCGTACAAACTACATTAGACCGACGCAACAATACAAAACATACTCTCAAGTATTCGTATTGTGGCTAACGTGCATAGCGACACGACGAAACTAACCCAAGAGCAAAACCACACAAAGTGCACGATCCGTGTCGTATAACGTATCGCGCTGACACAAAACACTAGAAACTTCCTAGGTGATCCCAGATTTTCCATACAGAGAAAACTAAACAAACAAACAGAACCAAAAGCACCCAAACCACAGAATAGAGCTACCCTAAAAAACCCACACCCCAACTCCTCTCAAAAACCAGGGTCGCCGGATCGCTCTTCAGACGTCGCCGGCCGTGGTCCGAGCACGGGGTCTCGTTCTTCAGGTGATGCCCTATGGTCTCAGGTACTACAAAACTACATTGTTTGGTTTTCTAGTAAACTTTCCGGGTCACAGCAGATCACAGATATCACAAATAGGCACTAAAAATACGATATTATGCACAAAACTAAACTTTACACTATCAAAACTGAAAGTAACTAGCTACATATCACAAAAACTATAAAAAGAACAGAAAGGAATCATTACCTAGCCAAAAGAATTCAAAGATCCAAGCTTTGCACACTCCATGGCATCCATGAGGCAAAACCAAGATAAAGATGTGATTTTGCTGAAGTTTGTGATGTTTAGTGATGGATTTGAGATGAAAATGAGAGAGTGTTCAGTTAGAAATAGAAAGAGATGAAGAAATGAGAAAGAGATAGGGAAAAAGAGAGAGGGTGATTGATAAAGAGAGAGGGAGGTGAGTGTAGGGTGAGAATGAGAGGTGAGTGTATCATTGCAATTAATGCTAACCATGCCTTCACATTAAATGCACCATACCTCATCATTCCAACACAATTTTCGCTCTCTCTCTCACAAAAGATTAAGGGTTAATTCAAGGCAAAGGATTTAGAATTAAGGTTAAGTGTCAAGGTTGCTAAGAACAAAATTAGCACAAACAAATCCTCACATTTACGTGCACACGTGCATGCATGCTTATAACAAATAATAATAAATTATTAATTAAATGTTATAAAATGTGAGGAACCCGAATTGGTAAACTTTTTACAGTAAACCCGCATTAACGTCTAAACGAACACTAACCGAAATCTAAGGCGTTACAATCTCCCCCCTTATAAAAATTCGTCCCCGAATTTAAAATTCTCACTAAGCGTACCTTCAATGAAAAGATTACAATTTCTCAAATCTCGTTCGCAGCCTCCCAAGTGATTACCTCACCATATGGATACGTCCAAGAAAACCCTTCATAGATGGCAAGACCCTTGACCAAAGTTTCTTCACCTGCCGAGCCATTAACACAATTGGCTGCTGGTGAATGAAAGATCGCGTTCAAGCTAAATGATCTGGTGCTGAATCATGTGAGAAAGGTCATGAAGGTAATTGCAAAGTATCGACACAAGGAATACGGGGTGAATACTCAATAATCTGGGCGAAAGTACCAAATTAAAGGCAACGAAACTAACTCGCTTTAAGGATCTCAAAAGGACCTACAATTCAGGGTTAAGCTTCCTAAACTCAACACATCATTCATTGGAAAAATCCATAGGAATACATGATCTCCCACTGCGAACTCAAGTCTGCGACCACCACGGTAGTCATAAGATCTTTATTTGCACTGGGCTACTCTCATCCTGACCAGAATCAACTGGATCATCTCCGAAATCTCTAGACTAGCTGGGGTCTAAAAATCCTACTACGAAGAGTCAGAAAAACAAACCGGTGATCGACACGACCTAACCCCTAAACCTAAAGGTTGCCAATTGGAGTGACTCCTGATAACAGCTATCGAAGGAGAACTCTAACAATGGCGAGTGACAATCCCCAACTGCCGACAACAACTAAAACGCACGCACAAGCATATCCTCCAGAGTCGGTATAACCCGCTCTCACAAAACCATCATCCTACGGATGGAAAAGCGGAGCTAAAGCTCAACCAGTACCCAAGGCTTTCTGAAGCTCCTGCCCAAGACGGCAAGCGAACAGGGTGCCTTCATTGGATACGACCCATGAAGGAACTCCGTGCAACGCACAAACTTAACAAAGAACCACTGAGCAAACTGAGCAAAACCGGACAACAAACATCCAAATGGAGTCACATCCTGTCTAGACCTGGGTAGACACCATAACGAAATTTGTGGAGATCTGCTCCCACTCCCACTTCGGAACGGTTAAAGGTTGCAACTCTCCAGCCGGTCTCAGATGCTTAACCAAAACACACAACAAGACAGACACCTTGAAACGAAACCCGAAACTTCTCTTTACATCCCTGCCCACCCGTAACTATCTCACAAGTCACGTCAATGTTGGTGGAACTTGAATGAGTACAGAGAGTTGACAGATGTGCCTGCTCTAGGATTTCGCGTCTCTACCCAATAATATCAGGTACACAAACGCGTCCCTAAACTTAGCACACCCTTGTCACAATCAAGGACTCCGAATCATTACCCAGCCGAGTATGCTCAAGTATCTCTGATGAATGAGCATCGGCGGGCAGTGCCTCTCGAAAGCGATTAAGGAAAAGTGGTCGGACGCGGACATGAGTAAGCTGTCCCCTTAGTGGAGGCGAACTTAAGCTGTACTTAACGATCGCACAAGAACTGTAAATCTGTAGAAGACTGTCTCAACAATCAATACCCGCTGCAGGAAGATGCACATTAAGCTCTGGTGGTCCGTGAAAATCTGACACGACTCTCGAACAAGTAGTGTCTCCAAATCTCTAACACAAGACCACCGCGGCCATCTCCAGATCATGAGTAGGATATCCTGCTCGTACTTCCTCCAGATGTAGGGAAGCAAAAGCGATAACTCTATAGTGTCACCTCAGTACACAATCGAGCCCCACTCGCAAAACATTACAGTTAAACAACAAAGTCGCCCTAACCAGAAGCAAAGAAAGAACTGATGCAGTTGTTAACCGAGTCTTCAACTGCTGAAAAACACCGCACGCATGCCTCAGTCCAAAGAAAAGAAACCTCCTTTCCGGTCAGTTCAGTCAACGATGCAGCACTACACTAGCAATCCTGCACGAAACGGCGGTAAAAACATGCTAAGCCCAAAAATCTGCGAACCTCTGTCCTGCACACAAGTCTGGGCCTAAGCTGTATGGCCACGATCTTCCTCGAAACCATACAAAACCGTGTCCCGTAACTACAAGACCTAGGAGTCAACACAAACAAGCCTGAAGAAACACTCCGAGAATCTAGCAAACCGCTGGGGCTCTCCCAATGTCTGCAAAAAAATCCTCAAGTGCTACTCATGTCCCTCAAGACAAATTAGAATAGACCAGAATGTCATCAATAACACAATAATAACTGGTTGAGGAACTGCCTGAAGAAATCTGGTTCATCATATCTACGAATACTGCTAGGGCATTGGTGAGTCCAATGACACAACCAACACGCAAAGCCAATAGCACGCACAAGGCAGTCTTCGGAATGTCATCACTTCGAACCCGCAACAATGATGACCTGATCCCAAACAAACTTAGAAAATGTCTCATACTCTGGTGTCGATCGAAGAAATCGTTAATGCGAGGTAATGGATACCTATCCGCACCGTAAGCCGGTTAACTTGACGATCAATCAATACACAACCTAAACTGTCGTCTTCCTCCTTGATGAACAGAAATAGGAGCTCCCTAATGCGAAACACTCAGACGCACAAACCCCCAACAAACAACTCAGCAGCTGATCCTTAAGCTCCTTTAAGCTTCGCCGGCTCATCTGGAACAACGTTGGAAAACTCCCGCACGATAGAAACCTGGTCCAACAATCCCACTGTGGCTCCGGTATCATGAATGAACGGCAAGAATCCTCGACATCTTCTCCTCAAAAGCCGACTAGCGAAAAATGCTGAATTCAAGCTGTGAGAGGTGGCACAACTGTCTCCCTACACAACAAGAACTGACTTGTTGGGAAAACCAAAACCTGACTGTTTTCTTGCGGTAGTCCATAGACGCCTAGCACATAGCTAACCAGTCCGTGCCCAGGAGAACGTCAAATCCAACATCTCTAGAAGGATCAAAATGACGGACGAATCTCTATCTCCTATCCGATTGGCACACGACTGAAATACGTGTCGCGCAACAAAAGAATCGCTGACAGAAATTAACACAACAAACGGCTGATCTACCTAACACGACTCTCGTCCCAACCACGGCACAAAGTATGTAAAAAAACAAACAAATACATCAAAAGAACATATGAATTTAGAATACCTGAAAACTCTGCATTGGATGCCTTCGCGTCCCGATGAGTAGAAGCAAACACTCGAGTCTGCCCCCAACCCACAACTGGCTGAACTCTTCCTCTGCTAGACTGACCCCTCTGAGCGAACCCTCCGCGTCCATGACGTCTCAGAATATGACCCTGACGAGGTGCTAAGGAACAATGTCTAACGAAGTGTTGAAGGCTTCCGCATCGAAAACATCCACGCGCTGACTGCTGACCCTCCTGGGGATGAGAGCTGAACGACTGTCCTCGTCCTAAGCCTCTGCTACTCCCACGACGGTCATGAAATCTATCTCGACGACTAAGCCTCTGTCTCTGGGCTGGTACACCGGTACGATTCCTCCACTGTTCTGGAACTCTCAAAGTCTCTGGAAGACGTGTCTCGTAAACTGGGGCTGCATTTATTAGCGCTATGTAGGTGACGGAATGCTGCATGCTGATCGCAAGGAACAACTGGGTAACAGGGGTGACAACCTCCTGTCGCTGCGCTCGAATGGCCTCAACCAAAGAACTCATCGTCTGGCGCATGTTTTGCATCTCTGCCACAAGCCTAGCAATACTATCTGTCAAAGGCAGATCCATCTGCTCCTGTGCAACGAGCATGCTATCCTGGTCAGTCCTCGCTGCATCACTCTGGGTCCCCATAGTTATCGGCGGCAAGGCTATAAATGGAAATAAGATTCGATAACAACACGGAAATCGAATCACAAAGATATGAATCATCAAGGAAGAAATTTCAAGCAATTTGTACTTAGGTCACTTTAGGCGGAGTACCGCATCGTGAGTATGCTGCAGACATACACACACTACGTTACTCTGCTTAAGCTACCTACTCCATCATACCAAGATCATCCTACACTCCGAAAGGTAAAAACCTAGCGCTCTGATACCAACTTTGTCACGACCCAAAAATTGGCACGTGACGGCCCTAATACTACGCAATGTCTACAGGCGTAACGCAGTAAGAGAAAGCAAAAACCCAGAAATCTAAACCAATAAAAGACAAGATAAGATAAGAAACATTTTTAAAAGTCTTTGAAATCACAACCTAAATTCTTTAAAAGTCCAACTTTCTTTCTTTAAAATTTTGGCAGCACCTCCTTTGTAAAAACTAGCCCCAAAATGGGTACAACATAAATATAAATAAAACATCCCCAAACGGGAGCAAATACACGTCTAAAGGCGGAAAACAACAACCACAACAAATATACAACGCCGAAGCGAAGAAATAAAAGACGATAGAAAGGAAACTGTATAAAAGACAACAAATCACAAATAATATACAATATCGTCCTCACCAAGTCTCTAAGTCAACAAAAAAATAATAGATGGAGAGTACAAGGACACAACGAATATACAATACAACAATACGGTAACCATAAAACCCACATAAGCAAAACTGCACACTATGAGCTGAAGCGGTATCCGCAGCAAAAGATGATCAGATAGATGAATAGCCTGCCTCGACTACTCTGGGGAACACCCTGCAAAACAACTGTGGCACAACGGGGGTGAGTTGCCAACTCGTGAATAGTAAATAACATATGCAGGTAATCGCAAGTATGCACGTACAGCGTGAATCTAACATGTGCAATTAATAGCAATAATGATATGAAAATGTATATATGCAACAATCATGGAAGGTACACTAACAGGTACAGCTACTACATGAAACAGTGCATATAAATAAAGGTATGTAAATGCAACAGTCATGAAAGGTACACTAACAGGTACTACTAATATATGAAACAGTGCATAAACAATAAATGCGGAGTATGGAATGAAATATGTCATTTCCACGGAATGCTGACATCGTGGTAGGATCACAATCCATCAAAACAAATACAAATCCCAATTTCCTCAAATTGGCTCTCATATCATATAAGTCTCACAAATCCTTAATGTACAATATCGAATAAATCTCCTATATCCTAAATGTACAAAATCAAGTGAATCTCATATATCCTTTATGTACAATATCAAGTAAATGTCATTTGTCCTAAATCCAATATCAAGTGAATCTCTTATAACCTAGGTATATTTGCATGAATAAATATGATGAAGTATATGGATTGATATCAATACACATATATTAGCGTCCCATTCCACTAATATTGGTGTAAAGGCATACATAACAGCGTCCCATTGCACTGTTATATATACAAAGGAGTAAAAAGAAATATCATGAAACCAATGTGTCAAGTATCGACACAGAAATGCTGATCTATCAGGTACTGTCACCAAGACTAGCACCCTGATAGGTACGTATCATACGCTATACCGAAATCATGAGTGCCTAGCTCTGACCCTCACCTTTCGACGTATCTATACGTTCATGACTCCCGTCGGTATCCCCATGATAACCACCGAGTTATAAGTAATGTCACCAGAGTGTATAGTTCCCATACTAGGCTTAATCGGCAAGGTCAATCAATCGTCTTGCCCCGGGGTACCTCCGGTGTTGGATATGGTGCCCTCAAAGTCAATTATTGGATCGCAGGCACGTGACTGTAATGATTGAGGGAGGACCTATACCGATATGACTGTCTTACTCAAGATGATAGTATGCTATCTGGTTAGTCATTATCATCGTATACATGCTTTAGTTCATTATGGCATGTTGATAGAGCACATAGGATTCTTGCTTGACCGCCAGCAGTATGATGGCGATCATATACGTGGGAGCTGGGGTCTGTAAAGCACATCCTTAAAGTGTCCCTAGTCGTGGGAGTTTCGAGACAGGGCATCGATACTTTAGAGTAGACTAGTGTATATAGTCGAGTCCCGGACGAGGGGTGGTGGCCGGTCTCACAAGCCACTGGTGTCAGTTGGTTCACCTAAGATGTATACAGGTGCTCATTAGGTTATGAGTACACCGGACTGGACTCGCCGGGAACATGCTAGTTGGTATTATACATATCGTCAGATAGCAGTTCCCTGGTGACATGTGTACAGGTTAGTTTGTCGACCTGAGATCGTCATTTGTCTCGTGTGAGTTCCCACTGTGCTTTGATTTCTACCCTACCACGCTCAAAGGAGACATGCAAACAGGTATTTTTTGGGTACAGTCCCGAGCCACATGGAGGCAGTGAGCAGATCGTCGGGGATTCGTCTCTCCCAGTATTGGGGGTTGATGTCGCACAGTGCACGAGTGACCATCACTAGAAATCCTCGGCCAAGGTAGTGGAGAATTACTGATTTGGATCAGTAGTTTCTCAGATGGTGATGGGCTTCATGCCGACACGATTTATCGCGTTATTAGGGGTCTGACTTTATCCACCCCACTAGACTCGATATGCGATACTCTTTAGACAAACGGAACAGACTGTACGGATATTTTCACTGTCAGGCTCAGTGGGGTTTATGGTTGAGTTCGCTCGTCAGCTTCCTTTCCAATCAATACATAGGCAACCGTTACGTACAGCTTGTACCTCTGACATGCTAGAGGTTATACCCAGTGCCAGTGTGTTGATGAGTCATTAGAGCCCCCCACAGACACTTTCCCAAGTTCGGGCGAAACGTTGTAGAGGCCGTATGGTATTATGGCAGGGTTCGGAAAATGCACGTGCATTTTCGCACGTGTCATTTTTCGGGCAGATAATACTGGTAGGCTTTTGTTTAAGACGGATCCCAGTATTATACTGTGTAGATATAATATCTTTGTCTCAGTTGCATTTGTATTCGGTCGTAATACAAATGCGGGTATGTTTATACTGATGCAGGGTTATCCTGAAATTCGTTTCAGGATCACTTTTGGAAGTTGCCAGTTTCCAATTTTCTATCGCCCGTCTTTAACATCTGGTTAAAGACGGATTTATCTTTTCTTGAGATGAGTGTGGAAGGTTCTAGATTTGGTGACTAGGTTTTGTGAGTCACTCATTTGCATTAATGGATGATGACTTGGCTTATGACTCATTGGTTTTCAATAAATGTTTTAGTGACTAGGTTTAATGATTCATCACTTGCATTTATAGTTTTGCAAGGTGTGCATTATGACTCATCCTCTTCATTATTGCTAATGGTCACTCTCTTGATTCCTACACTCACCTCCCTCCCATTATATTTGGTCGGCCCCTCTTGTTAAAGAGGATGGTTGTTCTTTTGAGAAAAGAGATAATTGATAGTATATGGAAATTTCATAGCTCTTTTCATTCCATCACAGTTCCAAAAGGGAAACTTCATTAACCGTTCGTCCATGACTTTGGACGTGACGAGACAAAGTGTTCTACTCATTCTCTACATCATCTTGGACGTCTCTTTTAGCAAACTTGACGACCGAGTTGCTTCTGTTCAGAGGCGGGTGCCCGTTTAAAGATCCGTCGACGTGGTGCCACCTGGACGAGAAGACTGGAGAGCGAGGAGATCGGAGCAGCCGCAACCAAGCGTGGGATGATGGTTGATGACCGAAGGACTCGGATCGTTCGGTATAACATTTCTACCCACTTTTTAGTTTGTTAGTTTAGCTTTAATGGCAGATCCGGGTTATAGTACGCGATAGCGCCAGTTGTAAAAAGTTTTTGTTCCGCATTTGGCGTCTGTTAGACGGCCGGGGCACTACCGTGGACTTACAGTGGTATCGGAGCCTCACCATTAAGCTTTACTAACTTGTGCTAACGCGTTTAAAAGATCGATCGAACGGAATTTCCGAAATCACAATTTTCAGCACACAAGTTTCTGTTTATTTTTTAAGGGTCTAAAAATTATTTGCATATCACAGAAAAGAGAGCAGGCTTTTTTAAGAATTCTGGTGAAATTGGTCAACTGAAGCTTCCAAAGCGCCGCGGAACCGCCGCGCAAACCCTAGTTTGGCCCCGGTTCCGCCGCCGTTTTGGAGCTACAAAAAACCATTTTTCTACAGTAGGTTCTTCTTGTAAAATTGTGGTTTTTGGAATATTTCTTTTGGGCCCATATTTTGTTACTGTACAGCAGGTGTATGTGGGACCCACTTTGGGATATTTTTTCGATCGAAATTTAAATGTGTTAGTTTACAGTACTTATACTATATCTCCGACCGGGAATGTCATTTGAGCGGTAAACCGCGTCTAATTGCTATAGTTCTTTTAGACGGGTTTGCGAACGTGACATTCGCGTTGATGTTCTATATTGTGCTGTGATGTTGCGGATATGTCGTGGTGGATATGTTGGAGATAGTGCCCTCAGAATCAATTATTAGGTCACAGGTACGTGATTGTAATGATTGAGGGAGGACCTATCCCGGTAGGACAGTCTTACTCGAGATGATAGTATGCTATCTGGTTTACCTTTATCATCGTGTACTGCTTGAGGTGACCTGACACGTCGCTATTACACGTTGATAGAGCCCCTAGGATTCTTGCTTGACCACCAGCAGTATGAGGGCGATCATATAAGTGGGAGCTGGGGGTCTATAAGCTTATCCTTAAAAGGTCCCTAGTCGTGGGATTTTCGAGACTGGGCATCGATACTCCATTAGTAGACTAGTGTATACAGTCGAGACCCCGACGAGGGGCGGTGGCCGGTCTCACAAGCCACTGGTGTCAGTTGGATCACCTAAGATGTATACAGGTGCTCATTGGGTTATGAGTACACCGGACAGGACTCGCCGGGAACATGCTAGTTGGTCATATACCAGACGTCAGATGGCAGTTCCCTGGTGACATGTGTGCAGGTTAGTTCATCGACCTGGGGATCGTCATTTGTCTCGTGTGAGTTCCCACTGTACTTTGATTACTACCCTACCACGGCTCAAAGGAGTCGTGCAAACAGGTTTTAGTTGGGTACAGTCCCGAGCCACATGGAGGCAGTGAGCGTATCTTCAGGGGTTCGTCTCTCCCGGTATTGGGGGTGAGGTCGTGCTGTGTCTAGGAGAGCCATTACACAAAGTCCTTGGCCAAGGCAAGGAGATTTACTGGTAGGTATTCCAGTAGTATCTCAGGGTGTTCTGGGCTACACTCCGACACGACTTGTACCGCTTTTGGGGGTCTGACTTTTACCAACCCCCTAGGCCCGCCATGCGATACTCATAGACGAACGGACCGGACTGCACGGATATTGTCACTGACAGGCTCAGTAGGGTTGTCAGGCTGAGCTCGCTCACAGACGTCCCTTTTGGTCAATACCTGGTGGACCGTTATGTATTGGCTTATACCTCTAACGTGCTAGTGGTTAAATCCATAACCAAGGTGTTGATGAGTCTTTAGAGTCCCCCACATTCAGTTACTCAGCTTTCAGGCGAAAGGTTGTAGAGGCCGTATGGAGATATGGCAAGGTCCGATCAGATACGTGCGGTATTGCACGGATCAGGATCGAACAGTTTGTACTATAGGCCGTATGGTTATATGGCAGGGTTTGATCAGATACGTGCGGTATTGCACGGATCAGGATCGAACAGATATTACTAGCCGGCTTTGGTATAAGCCGGATCCTAGTATAGTACAGTGGAGATTTTGTCTCATTGCATTTGTATTTCGGTCGAAATACAGATGCGGGTGTGCATGCACAATATCGGGGTTTTTTCCTGTAATTTATTACGGGACCAGTTTTCTGGAGTTGCCAGTTTGCTTTCCGTTTCGGCAAATTTTCCTTTGTATCGTTCATTGGCCGATGTTTGGTGGAGGAGGGTTTATTTGCATTGTTGCAAATAGGCTTTTTGTGGAGGGGGTCTTTGCTTATTTTGGCATCATGATGGTTTTCATGATGTGCACCATCATTGACTTCTCCTTCTCATGATGGATTGACTTTGTGGACTTGATGGTTGTGGTTGTGTGTGGTTTTTTGCTTGTGATCATATTCTTTCATGATGCCCTCTTGCATGATGGTTCCACCCACCCCCTTGTCTTGGTTCTTTCTCTCTCCTATCACACATGGGAACAAGGGGGGCCGGCCATTCCTTGGAGGATGGAGGGGAATTCATTTTTCATGTGTGGCAATTTTGGTTCTCATGATGCCAAGGAAAAATGCTCTCTTGTTCATCCAAAAACATCTTTTATTTCCTCCACCAAAATGGCAATTCCACAACCCCAAAATGAGACTTCTTCACTACATATTCTACAACGAATCTTGGGCACGTCGAGTAGCCGGCTTCGTGCCTGAGTTGCCTCGGCATTGAGGTGGGAGCCCGTAAACAAAGTAGGCGATGTGGTGCACTTCCGGCGACGAGGAGGAGACAGGATTTTCCGCAGGAGATCGGGACCATGACGAGAAGACCGGAGGACTTGGATCGTCGGTATATCTCTATTCCCTTTCTTGTTGATAGCTAGGACTAGTTAGTGGTTCGATCCGGGTATTAGTGCGCGGCGGTTTGCCAGTTCAAGAAAATTTAAAGTTTATCACGCTTCCGCTTTTGGCCGTCGGATTGACGGCCGGGGCGCCGCCGTGCACTTACAGTGGTATCAGAGCCTCGCCATTAACTTAGTCTAGCTTTGTGTAATGTGTTTTTTAGTTCCGATCGATCGAAATGTCCAAAAACCCGTATTTGCCTACATCAGTTTTCTGTTGGAAATTTTTGGTGTCGAAAAATTTTTCAGGTTGTAAAATATTGATGTACTGGAAAATCTAAGAGCTCTGTAAAAATTCGACGAAGTAACTCCACAGTGGGAGCGCGGAACCGCCGCGAAAACCACCTTCCCGCCGCCCTTCCGCCGCGCACTGTGGAGATCACTTCACCAATTTTTTACAGAGGCCTTCTGGGCTTAAAATATGGGTTTTGGAATATTAAAATTGGGCCCAGGTTTTCTGTGAGTGCTACAGTTTTGATTGGGGGCCCACTTGTTAATTTTTGATCGATCGGATATTTTAAACACATTTTTCACAGTATTTACATTATATCTGCAACCGTGAATGTCACTTGATCGGTAAATCCGGTCTAACTGCTATAGCCCGGTTAGACGGATTTGCGAACGTGACTTTCACGTTGATGTTTTGTTTTTGCTGTGATGTTGCGGATCGGTCGTGGGGGATAGCCTGGATGCAATGCTAGTACAGTTCTGTTGTATTATGTACATTTGATATTGCGGGGCGAGCGTCCGACATGTGGACTGCCGTCACTGCCTGTTTGTATTATTATTTTGGGGCACGACCTGGTTGCGGTCGATGTACCCGTTGTATGTATATTTTACTTTCTGTACTAGGATTGCCCCGCGGAGGGGTGCACGGATAGCCGGGTTCTGGAGGGCAACAAGCCCGCATCTCATGGCATTGAGACGGAGGGGGCTTCACTCTAGGATTGGCGGGCTATTCGCCGCACTCGTAGGGGGTACAGGTTGACCCAGGAGGGGTGCCCAAGTTGCCGGATTCCGTGAAGTGCTGGGTGGTCCATTCACGACGCTGAAGGGGGCTGCCTCGCTTCAGGTTTTGGCGGGTGACTTGCCGCGCCCGTAGGGGTCTAGGATTTCATTGCACAGGCTATCCACACGACCAGGGGAACGTCGGGTTTCAGCGGCTCTGTGAAACCCGGGGATCCCAGATATCTGTATTGTTTCTGTGATGCTGTACATTTCTGTGATGTTGCATTTTATTCACGCCTTGAGCGAATATAATATATTGGTATATATATTAGTAGATGTTGTATATGTTTTGCATCCGCGCTAGTCCAGTCCCCGCTCTGTCGTTAGTAAGCTAACCTAACGGGTAATGACGGGACCCAGTGGCGAATGCGGATGGCATATACGTACATCAGTATATTTTCGTTCTTTTTGGTGTGATCAATTGATGGGACTGCATTGATTCGGATCAATGCAAGTTTAAAAACAAACCTAATCTGATGTTGTTGGAACACTTTTCAAAAAGCTGTTATTGCAAGGACGTTCACTTTTGTTTTGCATCGCGGTATTCATTTAGAATATCCTGCTCCTCAGTCGACGAGGCAAGGGCCGAGATCCCTTCACCGGGAGTGACCCCTTGGACAAAAAGTTTGCGTCAGGGCATTAACTTCACTATAGCCGATTACTTTTGCTTTGCATCGCGGTATTCAGTTGGAATATCCTGCACCTCATTCTACGGGGAAAGAGCCGAGATCCCTTCACCGGGAGTGACCTCTTTAGCAACGGTTTTCGTCACTATATTTTCAAAAAGCTATCAGTTCCTTCAACGATATCAAGTTCTTTACGTTAAAGGTTTTCGCCAGAAACCATTCGTAGCCCTCCGTCGTTTCAGACGGGTAGCACGTAGTATTCATGCTGTGTTTGTTGACCTTCGTCAAGGCATAGTGTATGGTAGCTGCTTGTTACCTTTCTGCTGCATAGATAGATGCGTTGGTTTGGGACAGTCGTATAGCCTTGTTGACCTTCGTCAAGGGCTTGTACGGGTGGATTCAAATCAACCTGGAGAATGACGGGTAGAACTTGACATGTGACTTATGATTTGTTGGCCTTCGTCAAGGTCATAAGAGCATGGGGCAGAAATCACATCGGGAGTTTCAAAAGAACTGAAACTTGCCAGATATGCGCATACCTTCTAGAGTGTGATTGCGTGAGCGGATTCCGTCACGTTATCATGCGGTGATAGTTGGATCCCGATTCCCACTGATGAGTTAGTTTACTCCTCGGGTGACTCCGACTAATTCTTCTTTCAGGTTTGGAGGAGAATTTGAGGTACAGTGGGAGGTTTCCAGATTAGATAAATTGGTGACCATTCTGATCTAGGTTAGAGTGCACGCTGAGTGTTTTCTTTTCTCTCTCTCTTTGGCAGCGACCATTGACCCGACCCTAAGACTTTGACTCAGTGACCAAGTTGACCGAACCTTCTTAAACACCGGCTTTTGGATTGTCAGAGTTGCAAACCTCATTGCCACTCCTACTTTTACCCTTTTCTCCAGGACACCCCGTTTTACTACGAACGTCCACTTCCATTGGACAAAACCATCGTATGGTTAGATACGAACTCGAAAGAATTTATTCGAGGATGGTTTCCGGTTCTGGAGAAAACGGATAGGATTATTCAGTTGTCTTTTCCTTTTACCCTCTCTCAGGTTACGAGTACTCCTTGGTTTAGGGGTAGTACACCTATTACGCAAATTGGATTGTCTTCTTCCAAACCTTAGGCTGGTGCCGACCGGTAGGGAATGAAGAAAACCAATTAGCATAACGATGGTGTGCAGAAGGTATTAAGTTCAGACAAAGCAAGGGATTAGTAAGAGGGCAAAATAAATTGCAACAGATATTCACGACCAAACCAAATATTTCGTTACCACTCCCACATCACCTTTGTATTTCTCCAGGACACTCCGCATCACTACGAAGATCCACAGTTTATTTGGATACTCCATCGTATGGTTATATACGAACTCGAATGGAACTTGTTCCAGTTCGGGGATGGATTCTGGTCCAGGAGAAATAGGAATAAGGTTTATTCGGTTGTCTTTTATCTTCACCCTCTCTAATTGCGAGTGTTCCTAGGATTGGGACAGTACACCCATTATGCTTATTGGATAGTCTTCTTCCAAACCATAGGCTGGTGCCGAACGGTAGGGAAGGAAGAAAACCATTTGGCCTAAAGGGGTGTACAGAAGGTAAAGACTAAAGACATATGAAGGGATTTGGAGAGGTGGCAAAGAACTATACGGTTACAGTCGTGAATCTGGAAGAGGCATTACTAGGAATACCAGAATACCCCATCGGAACATTTCAATGTTTCAGTTTCACTGTGTAATGTTAAAGGAAAACTGATTTCCCGATTAGATACTTACTCCAGGGTATGTATTTACCAGGTACGATTCTCACATCTGTATGGTTTTACAGATGATGAGTGGGAGTAAGTTATTGGGAATTGGGTGATTATCCTCATTATATCGGGATTCGTTGTAATCGGTGATATTTGAGGAAATCACCTGGGCTGTTTGCCGGTTGGCAAATATTTGGTTTTGAATATCCGCAGTTATGCACCAATTTCAAATTGATATATCTGTACGTCTATTTTCATAGAGTGAGATATACCTTTCTGAAATTATGTCTACGACATTTACCTATATCAGTGGATGGTTAGGTAAGGAGCATTAAACAGCGGTGTAATTCTTCTTAACCATAAGTACAGTTTTCAACCTACGACACACAGTGAATGAGTTATCAGACTCAAGGGACTTATACAAAGGATTGTATGTTGTCCAGGGTCCATCAGGACAAAGGGGTTGGTCCTCGTACTACATTCAGTTTACTTATGACTTCTCTAGTTTTTAGACAAGTGTTTCGTGGAAACACAGGATCTGAATTTTGAGAAGTTATAGGTATTTGAATAGAGTAGAGAACCAGGTATAGCAAGTATCGGGATTCTTCAAAGAGATCGAAGATGTAGATACTTGTGTATGGTATTCAGTTGATAGTAATGATAAAGAGATCTTGCTTCTCTTTCAGGTTACTCATAATTGGAAGCATTCCTGAGTTGAGTAACGCTGATCGGCCTCCTTCCGTTTAGTTGACATGCGCTGGGGACAGCTGCATGATTTGAATCTGGTTCAATTAAATCAGTGCCTCTGTTTCTATATTGGATATAGAACAGTTCATATCTTAACGATGTTAAGGTACGGGGAGTTGTCCGGTTTATGATTAAAACCAGACACTGGACAACTCAAGGCACGTTTCTGTAATGGCTGTTTGTGGGTTGACCCAGGCTATGACGAGGGTTGACTTTCTACCATCTGGATGAACAATAGCGATATTGTTCTAGACTCGCCACAGTTTTAATAAAAATGGATTTTTTCAGAAAACAGTAGTGGGAGTATGGTAGAACTGGAAGTGATTCCAGAACCACAAACGATTACTGAAGATTTGATAAGGAACCTAAAGATTCAATCTGGTTTGACATTCCATTGGCCACTCCGCGGATAAGGTGGGTAACTTCAGGCACCCGAGAGGTACTACGGTAGCCTCAAGGACGGTGACAGGGAAGTTCTTGTTTACCCACACTTGCCATTGCTGTTGTTCCAGGTTACGAAACCCGGCGGGAGGATGAGTATAGCGTCGTTCTAAACCAGTTTTAGGAGTGTACGTCTATATGACTCTGCCAGAGGGTTGTCGTAGTCAGTGGGAGCAGCGGAAGCATTGGTGGACAGGTTGCTTATGTCTATTTATAGACTAGAGCAGATGTAGCGGAGATAGATCATCTGTTTCTGACGTGACAGTCATGGGTTTGACTTCATCAGAATAGGGGATGGATCTGTTGAGAAGGTAGTAGGGTGTGATATCCTGGTATTTGGATGATATACACAGAGTAGGAAAAGAAACTACTACACTACGATCGGTTATACTTTGGTCGTCACACAGTTGTTTCTCCACAAAGAAAATGGATTTTATATCACACATACTGGTTATTAGATCTATGGTCTTAGATCTAGATTTGGGTGGTTTCCCAATCAGGGTACTTGACAGCATTCTAAGAGTATTTAGGATGGACGACTCCTGGCACGGTAGTGTACCTGCAGGTAATGGAGTCACCCTCTCCAAAGGTGTCTTACAGACTAAAGGGGAGAGGGACGTGCATGATTGGCAGATCACTTGCTCAGGCAATTGAGTCAATCATGAGATGTCAAGTACCACACCAGATGTTGTTCTTGCACTAGATGCAATAAGTTGACATTAATCCAATCCTGGAGAAACAGTCGGAAGCAGTTTTAGAACATAAGTGGATGTTCTAGGGATATGATAACGACAGCCTCATTCAGGAGACAGTTATCATTCCAGGCTTCCAAGGTGACATGGACGACAAGGAGGTTGTCAGAGTTATAGTTTTCCTTCATATGAGGGGCAGTATTTTGGACAGGTGGTCCAAGGCAATACTGAGGGAGGCATGGCGCGCAGGATACTGATTAAGTTCAGTTGACGATACAGTCTAAGAAGTTTGGATTTGGAGTTCATTTATGAGCTAGGTCCCATCAGACATCCAGACATATTCTGAGACAGGTATTGCTCTTTTCGGGAGATGGCTTTCTCCGTGAACTTGAGATATAGAGAGACATAGAAAGAAACAACTAAGCGGATCCACTCACTGAGGCTATTCCTCGAACGCAATAGTTCCGCAAACGAGCTTTGTGAGACTGACTAGTAGAGGAGTTGGATGTTCGGTATCACACGGGCTGTGAGTGTGCGACATCGCAATAATTAGCCTTGAGTGCAAGTGGGAGATTGTTGGAGATAGTGCCCTCAGAATCAATTATTAGGTCACAGGTACGTGATTGTAATGATTGAGGGAGGACCTATCCCGGTAGGACAGTCTTACTCGAGATGATAGTATGCTATCTGGTTTACCTTTATCATCGTGTACTGCTTGAGGTGACCTGACACGTCGCTATTACACGTTGATAGAGCCCCTAGGATTCTTGCTTGACCACCAGCAGTATGAGGGCGATCATATAAGTGGGAGCTGGGGGTCTATAAGCTTATCCTTAAAAGGTCCCTAGTCGTGGGAGTTTCGAGACTGGGCATCGATACTCCATTAGTAGACTAGTGTATACAGTCGAGACCCCGACGAGGGGCGGTGGCCGGTCTCACAAGCCACTGGTGTCAGTTGGATCACCTAAGATGTATACAGGTGCTCATTGGGTTATGAGTACACCGGACAGGACTCGCCGGGAACATGCTAGTTGGTCATATACCAGACGTCAGATGGCAGTTCCCTGGTGACATGTGTGCAGGTTAGTTCATCGACCTGGGGATCGTCATTTGTCTCGTGTGAGTTCCTACTGTACTTTGATTACTACCCTACCACGGCTCAAAGGAGTCATGCAAACAGGTTTTAGTTGGGTACAGTCCCGAGCCACATGGAGGCAGTGAGCGTATCTTCAGGGGTTCGTCTCTCCCGGTATTGGGGGTGAGGTCGTGCTGTGTCTAGGAGAGCCATTACACAAAGTCCTTGGCCAAGGCAAGGAGATTTACTGGTAGGTATTCCAGTAGTATCTCAGGGTGTTCTGGGCTACACTCCGACACGACTTGTACCGCTTTTGGGGGTCTGACTTTTACCAACCCCCTAGGCCCGTCATGCGATACTCATAGACGAACGGACCGGACTGCACGGATATTGTCACTGACAGGCTCTGTAGGGTTGTCAGGCTGAGCTCGCTCACAGACGTCCCTTTTGGTCAATACCTGGTGGCCCGTTATGTATTGGCTTATACCTCTAACGTGCTAGTAGTTAAATCCACAACCAAGGTGTTGATGAGTCTTTAGAGTCCCCCACATTCAGTTACTCAGCTTTCGGGCGAAAGGTTGTAGAGGCCGTATGGAGATATGGCAAGGTCCGATCAGATACGTGCGGTATTGCACGGATCAGGATCGAACAGTTTGTACTATAGGCCGTATGGTTATATGGCAGGGTTTGATCAGATACGTGCGGTATTGCACGGATCAGGATCGAACAGATATTACTAGCCGGCTTTGGTATAAGCCGGATCCTAGTATAGTACAGTGGAGATTTTGTCTCATTGCATTTGTATTTCGGTCGAAATACAGATGCGGGTGTGTATGCACAATATCGGGGTTTTTTCCTGTAATTTATTACGGGACCAGTTTTCTGGAGTTGCCAGTTTGCTTTCCGTTTCGGCCAATTTTCCTTTGTATCGTTCATTGGCCGATGTTTGGTGGAGGAGGGTTTATTTGCATTGTTGCAAATAGGCTTTTTGTGGAGGGGGTCTTTGCTTATTTTGGCATCATGATGGTTTTCATGATGTGCACCATCATTGACTTCTCCTTCTCATGATGGATTGACTTTGTGGACTTGATGGTTGTGGTTGTGTGTGGTTTTTTGCTTGTGATCATATTCTTTCATGATGCCCTCTTGCATGATGGTTCCACCCACCCCCTTGTCTTGGTTCTTTCTCTCTCCTATCACACATGGGAACAAGGGGGGCCGACCATTCCTTGGAGGATGGGGGGGAATTCATTTTTCATGTGTGGCAATTTTGGTTCTCATGGTGCCAAGGAAAAATGCTCTCTTGTTCATCCAAAAACATCTTTTATTTCCTCCACCAAAATGGCAATTCCACAACCCCAAAATGAGACTTCTTCACTACATATTCTACAGCGAATCTTGGGCACGTCGAGTAGCCGGCTTCGTGCCCGAGTTGCCTCGGCATTGAGGTGGGAGCCCGTAAACAAAGTAGGCGATGTGGTGCACTTCCGGCTGTTAGTTATATGTATGCCCTAGAGGCCATTACTGTACATAGGATGTATATTGTAGTGGATGCTGGGACATATATAGGGAGGACTTTCTTGCTCGACATGATAGTATGCTATCTGGTTACCCTTTACCTTAACGTGTATGCTGATTGTCTCTCTGTTACATGTTGGTAAAGCCCTTAGGATCTGTACTTGACTACCTGGACTATGATGCGGATCATACTAGTGGGGACATGGTAGTCCATAAGTACATCCTTCACAGTCCCTAGTCGTGGGTGTATCGAGATGGGGCATCGATAATACCAGAGTAGACTAGCGTGTACCTTCTCGACCCATACAGATGGGCGATGGATGATCCCATATCCATCGGTGTTTGACATCAGAGGAGATATACGGGTGCTCAGTAGAGACTGGGTACACTGGACGGACTCGCCGAGAACTCCCAGATGGTATTATACCTCACGTCAGATGGCAGTTCTCTGGTGACACTGGTACAGAGTAGTCTGTTGACCCGAGATCGTCATAGAGTCTTGTGTGGTTCCCACTGTGCTTTGATTTCCATCTTACCACGTCCAAGAGGGCGTGCAAAACGGTGGTTTTTGGGTACAGTCCCGAGTCACATGGAGGCAATGAGCGATAGGAGGGGATTCGTCTCTCCCGGTATAGGGAGTTGATGTTGCGCTGTGTTCGATTGGCTATAACAGGAAATCCCTGGCCAGGGTTGCTGAGATTTACTGGTAAGTGTTACCAGTAGTTTCTCGAACAGTTATAGACCTCATATCGACACGACTTATTGAGCTATTGGGGTCTGACGTATACCACCCCTAGGCGAGATATGCGACATATCAGACGATCAGACCGGACTGTACGGTAGTGTTACTGGTCGGATTCACTGGAGTGTGAGCGGGCTTGCTCGTCGATCTTCAGATCGCTCAATACCCGGGTGGCCGTTACGTTTAGCAGACCGCTTGCGGCTTGTGGATGTTTGATATGATCATCATCCGCTGCCGGCGTATTGACGAGTCTTTAGAGTCCTACACAGAGGTTTCCTGGCTCAAGCGAAACGAAATAGGAGCGCATATGAGATATGTGCGGGACCGAGAATAATGCGTGTATGTGATACCGTATTCTATTCTCGCGATATATATATCGAATGGTTGTATGCGATATAACCTAGTTATCGATTCAAGCGTTGATTCGATAAGCCGATATATTAGATACCAGTCGGTTATGTGCGCATGACCGGATCATTGAATCAAGTGTTGATTTAATGATTTAATGTATAATTATATATTTGATATATTACTTTACATTAACTAGTATCGGTTCACTTTAGACGGATTTTCTCACTTGGTTCGTGCGCATTGCATATGCGATATGTTTTTGTGCACTTGATTGTATCATGTTTGATGATGCAAGTCAAGCTAGGGTTCAAGTGTAAAGATTAAACCTTGGTTAATGAAATGGTTAGGGTTTATTATTCATTATTCATTTATCTTATTTAATTATCTTTTTATTTTTGATAAATGAATAAAAGAAAAGAGAAAAGAATGGTTGCTAGATTTGGAGTTTAGTTGAAACTTCATGAAGATTTGATAAAGTCAACCATACTTATCTCAACCTTAACCCTAACCATTCTCACTAACCATGATTCATTCTCTACACTTGACCATGGTTAGAATTATGATAAGAATTCATTTTCTTTTCATTTTCTATTAACTTATCATAATATCTTTCTTCTTCTTCTTCATTCTTCAAGTGAAGAAAAGCTAGGTCCATCAATGGTGATTGTTGGAAATGAGTGAGAAATCCAATTCTAAAGTTAACCCAATTCCTATTTCTTCATCCTCTACCTCATGCCAAGTAGTAGAGTGTGTTTCCTTCACAAGATTTTAGGGTTTGGTGAAGGTGGAGCTTGATTCATCGATGCCTCGACGTAGATCATCTTCGGCATGGACATCGACGACCTAGCTTGCCCATTCTCCGACGAAGTCGACTCTAGAGCCCGGATTTGATTTGGACAGCGGAGATGACCTCGTTGCGGAGCCGTGGAGGTGGATATCCGGATCTACAAAGGTTGTAATTTCCGTATCTCTTTAGTTAACTGTTAACTAGTTCTTGTTCGCCTAGATATCTAGCAAACGATCCGTACTTTAGGGTTTGTAGGCACCATAAATTTTGAAATTGCCATGGTTGATGGCTTGGGAGACCTCACTAGAGTGCCTAGGAACCCTGCAGTGGTATCAGAGCCTAGCTAGAGCCTTAGGCGATCCCCGGACGGAATTAGAAACCCGATCGAACCAAAATCCCATTGCAAAATTGCTCTCTGTACTTTTTTTCAAAACTGTTGATTTTTGGCAATTAAAAATATCCAGAAAAACAAGCAGGCTTTTTTAAGAATTACTGTGAAATTTGGTACCCTAATTCCACAAAAGCGCGGCGGAAGCGCCGCACAAAGGGGGTTTGCGCGGCGGAAGGGCCGCCAATAAGAAGCCGACACGTGTCAAATTTCACAGTAACTCGTAAAATTCAATGCTCATTTTCCTGGAATATTTAAAATGAACTCAAGAGTTGAGTTGTTCTGAGTTGTTTTGGGAATCATTGTTTCGATCGGAAAGTCTAATTCTGTCCATGTGTTTTCCGGATAAATTTTAGAATATGTTAAAAAGTTCGACCGGATATAAATACCCGATTTTTCCCCTGTCGGGAAATTTCCAAGTGTTGGATTTTTCCGTAGTTTAACGACGTTCTAAGTAGTGCAAGTAACGCGATGGACCCTCTAGAAGACAACAAACCTTAACTCGATTATGTGACCGTCTTGAACTGCCCTTTGAACCTTCGGGTTTGGGGCAGTACGGCGTGCCACATGTGAGGCGTTGGCTTGACCCTTCTACGGCTGGACCGTTGGTACTGAGGCACGAACGGAATGTTGCTATACTTGTTTCATGTGTTGATCAGTATCGGGAAAACTTGGGTGTTCGATTGTTCGATCGAAAAGTTTAACATTTTCTGTTTATCTGGAATGGGATACAATAATTGGAATTCACAATAAGTTATATGATAACTGAATGAATGTTATAAACGTAGCAATTTAGTCTCACTTGATCGGTTGCCACGGATTTTTGATGTGATCAAAAGTCCATCGCAATCACGTAGCGTACGCGGATATTCGCCGGTAAACTTAATAGACAGCCTCACTCCATAGCCCCGACCAAGTGACTGTAGGAGAACCCCGTCGCCGAAAGCATCCGTTCGGGTGCTCGCGGTAGCGGTGTTCCGCCTTGGTGCACTTCGTCGACGGTGTCGGGGGTGCGGCCGTCTACTGAAGTTTGCGACGAGTATTCGATCAGGATGTCGGGAATCTTGTTGAATTGCCCGACTTGATATTGAAAAGTGTTTTCGATAATGAGACTAAAATGCGGGGTTTATAATTGTTAGGCATGCGATGTCTAAGTAATTCATTTGGTCAGGCATGTGATGTCTGAGGTGGTTGCGGATTCCAACTGTTGTAGTTTTACACTTTCTTTTCTGTGACCGTAAGTGTAATATGTGATATCGCCGGTTTCGTTGCTATATGTCAACGACAATTGGGATGCGCATATTTACTTACGTTGATGACATGTGATGTTATGTGTTGCTGGATATGTTATATTGGATCGTCGTGTTTGAATAGCCGGGGGTTTTTATGTGAGATGAGTGTTTTTCATTTTCATTCATGTAAAAACTTGTATGCAATATTCTTTTATTTGGGGCGCTTCCAGGTTGCGGGAGTTGTCACCTGTTGTATATTATTTACTTTTCCGCACTAGGATAGACCCAAGGAGGGGAGCACAAGTAACCGGGTTCTGGAGTCCAGTGGGAGACCAACTCGAGGAGTCGAGTCCGGGTCTCCTAACTCTAGAATTGGTAGGGTTGCTTGCCGCTCTCGTAGGGGTCTAGGGGTGTGGGTTTGGCTATTCATCACGACCGTGGAATCCGTGTTTTATACTGGCTCGTATTGAAAACACGGACGTCCTAGTATATCCAATATTTCATATGATTCTTCTGCTGCGATATCTGTGATGTGATCATGTGATGTTTCTGTGATAGATATAGTATATAGTATATATGATATATTATATAGACGTTACTTATGTTTTACACCCGCGCTAGCCCTGCCCTGCTCTGCCGTTAGTTACCTAACCTAACGGTGCATGAGGGGACATCGAGGCGAATGCGGATGGCATAAGTGTACGTCATATCTATCTGTGATGTTTAGGTATTTAAATGATGGGACTTCATTAATGTGATTAATGAAATTAAAAGAAACCTAAGATGTTGTAGAATCGAATTTCAAAATAAAACAGGTAGCTACAGTTTTTGCTTTGCACAGCGGTATATGTGATATATCCTGCACCTTATTCGATGAGGAAAGGACCGAGATCCCTTCACCGGGAGTGACTCCTTTAGCAATAACTGGCAGATGCTACACCCTCGGTTTGTCTTTTGATTGCTTTTAAGTGTTTTTGCTTTGCACAGTGATATATATGATATATCCCGCACCTCATTCGACGAGGAAAGGACCGACGATCCCTTCACCGGGAGTGACTCCTTTAGCAAAACAAGAAAAGCCTCAAAAGCACTCCATTTCAAAATTCATTCGATCCTACAACGATATCAAGTTCATTACGCAATAGGTTTTCATAAAAACCTGTCGTAGCCCTCCGTCATTTCAGATAAATCCTGTTTAGTATTCGTGCTGCGTTTGTTGACCTTGTCAAGGCGCAGTGTGCGGTAGCTAACCAGTATTTATCTGCTTATGCATATGATGCAGATTGGGTTAGGGTAGTCGTGCAGCCTTGTTGACCTTGTCAAGGGTCGTGCGGGTGGGTTTGATTCAATCAAGAAATGACGGGTTGAACTTGACTTGCGGTCTATGGTTTGTTGACCTTGTCAAGGTCATAGATCGTTCGGGGCAAAACATTATCGGGAATTTCAAGTGTTGAAATTTGCAATGAGATTGCATACCTTCTATGAGATAGTTGGATCCCGATACCCGCTGCGAGTAAGTGTTACTCCTGGGAGAGTTTTATACATTACAATTAGCCGATCAAGTAGGTGTCTAGAAAGGTGTCAACGGGGTTACGCCTCTGGGAAAACGAGGTTTACATTAATTAGGTTCGTGCGAAAGCACGGGGGACCTCCCTCAAAGTACCGACACTGGCCTGGCTGAAAGATTGGCGAACTTGTAGTGTGTAATTAATCCCGGCTAGTCTTTCCTTTTAGGGTTTGAAGGAAGATTTGATAAAAAGCAGTGGGAGCCATCCTGATTAGATAAAATAATAACCAATCTATTCTTGACAGAGCGCACGCTGAGTGTTTTCTTCTCTCTCTCTCCTGGTAGCGACCATATCACGCCTTAATCAAGATAATAATACGGATTATTGACCGAACCCGCTTGTTATACTGAGCTGGGGAACGTTGGTCCCGCTCCAACTTATAATTGTTATAAGACCGAGCAGGAAATTGGGGAATACCAGATTTTCCGTGCCGCCCAAACGAAGATAGTGCATGCTGATGCATCATCTTCGGGCGTGTTCGTTACAAAGAACTGTTTCTCTGTATCCTCTACGTCCTGGGTATGTGATACCAGATCAGGATCCCAGATATGTAATCTGTTACATAGGGCTACAGAAAGGTAGAGAACTGAGAACGGGTGATAAATTTCATGAGGCAGAAAACGGGGCAAGTGTTGCATCCAAGTCTGTCGGTCACTGTCACCCTGTATTACCTGAATACATTGATTCTGAACGAATGTTATTAGATACCGAACCTGATATACAAAATCATATCACTCTCTTTATTAGTAAAGAAACGATAAAATTTTGTATTGTTGGATAATGTTTTGAACATTTCCTATATCAAAAGTTGATCGGTTCAGGCACGTTATCTAAAAGCGTTGATGTTCTAAATCAAACTACAGTTCTTAGTATACGGATCACACACAAGAGGAAGAGTTCAGAAATGAACGAATTCTTCTTGAGGCATTGTAGACTAGGTCAGATCAATGTGACCCGACTAGCTAGAGTTACATATAGATGCATATTTAAATCAGTTTGAATTTACATCTTGTGAAACTCGCCAGTCATGTCACAAAGATAAGATGACCATAGCTCCGTTTATTGGAAACAGAGAAAGAGTTAGTGAACTCTTGGGATGATACATGTTGATGTATGTGAGGTCCCCTGTCTACACATGCCAAGACCGGTTCTTTATACTTCATTATATTCTCTGATAATCTCTCAAGATTCAGTTATATGTTCCTGTTGAAACATGAGTCCGAACCTTTTGAGATATTCACAGAATATAAGTTGGAAGTAGAGAACCTAAACGGGTATAAGTATTATGTCCTATGATGAGATCAAGGAGGAGAATACTTGAGCACGGAATTCCTGGATTATTCTAAAGGAGAATGAGATTCTCTCTCAGCATTACTCCTCTGAATACACCATAGCACGATGGTATATCGGGGCGGAGCAGATACACCCTATTTGATATGGTGTGCTCTATGATGAGTATTACTGAGGTACCTATTTCCTTTTGGGTGTTCTGCACTTGAGAAGCTGCATACCTATTGAATGTGGTTCAAATCAAATCAGTTTCCTACCACTCCATATGAGATATGGAAAGGGAAGAGCCCATGTCTTAAGCTAGTTAAGATTTGGGGTTGTCCGGCCTATGTCTGAAAAGCAAAATCCGGACAAGCTCGAGGCAAGGTAAGTTATGTAGAACTGGAAATGTTCCAGCTATACAAACTACAGCAGATGATTTGGTACAACCAGAGGATTCAGTGGAAACCAACGAACCTCAGCCTCTCCGCCGATCTAGTAGGGTTCCTCACCCACCTGAGAGATACTTCAGTTTCTCTATAACAGTAGGAGCGAGGATTGCATCATGAGATGATGACCCAACTAGCTTCGAGCTGGCCATCGAGAGTAAGACTCTGTAAGAATGGCTGGATGTTTAGCGATCTGAGATGGAATCCTTATACACCAACAAAGTATGGACTTTGGTTGCTATATCTGAAGGGTTAAATCCCCATCAGGAGCAAGTATATCTTGAGAAGATTACTTGGTGTAGATGGAAAAGTTGAGACTTTCAAAGCTAGACTTGTTAAAGGTTTTCGTCATTGACCAGGCGTGGATAATGATGAAACCTTTTCAAGTATCTATGCTTAAGTCCATCCAGATCCTACTTGTCACGGCTACATACCATGACTGCGATATCTGGTGGTTGGGTGTCTTGACTGCTTTTCTAAATAATGATTTAGAAGAGTGCGTCTGTAAGTACACAGCCAGAGGGCTTCGTAGACAGTGGGAGCAGCGGAAACGTGTGCAAGATGCTTTATAGGATAAAGCAGGCATCGCGGAGTTGGAACGTCTATTTTGATGAAGTAGTCAAAGAGTTTGACATCATCAAAATGGTAGATGAACCTTGTATAAACAAAAAGGTAGTAGGGAGTATGGTGATGATCCTCGTAGAGTACGTGGATGACATACTCTTGATAGGGAAGGAGTTTCCTATGCTACGCTCGATCAATCTCCGCTTATCACTATGATTCTCCATATAGGATTAAAGTGATACCTACTAAATCCTGGATTTTGGATCTATGAGATAGATCTAAATGGATGTTAGGATACTCACTAATTGTAGTGAGATGGTATCAATCGATCCTGGGGAGAATCACTGGAAAGGTTCCAGGGTGATAAAGACGACTGAATGTCAGTCGCAGGCATTGTCTTTACCCTCAGTAAAGGGACGGTATGTTGGAAGAGTTCCAAGCTAGATACCGTGACATACTAGACGATAAAGGCAGGATACATCGCTACTTAAGATGCTACCAAAGTGGCTGTCTGGGTGTATAATGGTTCATGAGATGAACTATGTTCCTTCCATTGTGTGACAATGGAGTTGTGGCTTATGCCAAGGAACACCGGTCCCATCAGTGATCCAGACATATTCTAAGGCAGCATCGCCTGATCATGGAGATAGTTGATCTCCAGGGTGATCGAGGTTAGGAGAGTAGATTCAGAGGACAACACAGCGGATCCACTCACAAAGGCCTGTTCCCAGAGAGAGACTTTCATGGGATGGTTGAGTATGAGATACTGCAACCACTGCTACAGATGGCCCTAGTGCAAGTGGGAGATTGTTAGTTATATGTATGCCCTAGAGGCCATTACTGTACATAGGATGTATATTGTAGTGGATGCTGGGACATATATAGGGAGGACTTTCTTGCTCGACATGATAGTATGCTATCTGGTTACCCTTTACCTTAACGTGTATGCTGATTGTCTCTCTGTTACATGTTGGTAAAGCCCTTAGGATCTGTACTTGACTACCTGGACTATGATGCGGATCATACTAGTGGGGACATGGTAGTCCATAAGTACATCCTTCACAGTCCCTAGTCGTGGGTGTATCGAGATGGGGCATCGATAATACCAGAGTAGACTAGCGTGTACCTTCTCGACCCATACAGATGGGCGATGGATGATCCCATATCCATCGGTGTTTGACATCAGAGGAGATATACGGGTGCTCAGTAGAGACTGGGTACACTGGACGGACTCGCCGAGAACTCCCAGATGGTATTATACCTCACGTCAGATGGCAGTTCTCTGGTGACACTGGTACAGAGTAGTCTGTTGACCCGAGATCGTCATAGAGTCTTGTGTGGTTCCCACTGTGCTTTGATTTCCATCTTACCACGTCCAAGAGGGCGTGCAAAACGGTGGTTTTTGGGTACAGTCCCGAGTCACATGGAGGCAATGAGCGATAGGAGGGGATTCGTCTCTCCCGGTATAGGGAGTTGATGTTGCGCTGTGTTCGATTGGCTATAACAGGAAATCCCTGGCCAGGGTTGCTGAGATTTACTGGTAAGTGTTACCAGTAGTTTCTCGAACAGTTATAGACCTCATATCGACACGACTTATTGAGCTATTGGGGTCTGACGTATACCACCCCTAGGCGAGATATGCGACATATCAGACGATCAGACCGGACTGTACGGTAGTGTTACTGGTCGGATTCACTGGAGTGTGAGCGGGCTTGCTCGTCGATCTTCAGATCGCTCAATACCCGGGTGGCCGTTACGTTTAGCAGACCGCTTGCGGCTTGTGGATGTTTGATATGATCATCATCCGCTGCCGGCGTATTGACGAGTCTTTAGAGTCCTACACAGAGGTTTCCTGGCTCAAGCGAAACGAAATAGGAGCGCATATGAGATATGTGCGGGACCGAGAATAATGCGTGTATGTGATACCGTATTCTATTCTCGCGATATATATATCGAATGGTTGTATGCGATATAACCTAGTTATCGATTCAAGCGTTGATTCGATAAGCCGATATATTAGATACCAGTCGGTTATGTGCGCATGACCGGATCATTGAATCAAGTGTTGATTTAATGATTTAATGTATAATTATATATTTGATATATTACTTTACATTAACTAGTATCGGTTCACTTTAGACGGATTTTCTCACTTGGTTCGTGCGCATTGCATATGCGATATGTTTTTGTGCACTTGATTGTATCATGTTTGATGATGCAAGTCAAGCTAGGGTTCAAGTGTAAAGATTAAACCTTGGTTAATGAAATGGTTAGGGTTTATTATTCATTATTCATTTATCTTATTTAATTATCTTTTTATTTTTGATAAATGAATAAAAGAAAAGTGAAAAGAATGGTTGCTAGATTTGGAGTTTAGTTGAAACTTCATGAAGATTTGATAAAGTCAACCATACTTATCTCAACCTTAACCCTAACCATTCTCACTAACCATGATTCATTCTCTACACTTGACCATGGTTAGAATTATGATAAGAATTCATTTTCTTTTCATTTTCTATTAACTTATCATAATATCTTTCTTCTTCTTCTTCATTCTTCAAGTGAAGAAAAGCTAGGTCCATCAATGGTGATTGTTGGAAATGAGTGAGAAATCCAATTCTAAAGTTAACCCAATTCCTATTTCTTCATCCTCTACCTCTTGCCAAGTAGTAGAGTGTGTTTCCTTCACAAGATTTTAGGGTTTGGTGAAGGTGGAGCTTGATTCATCGATGCCTCGACGTAGATCATCTTCGGCATGGACATCGACGACCTAGCTTGCCCATTCTCCGACGAAGTCGACTCTAGAGCCCGGATTTGATTTGGACAGCGGAGATGACCTCGTTGCGGAGCCGTGGAGGTGGATATCCGGATCTACAAAGGTTGTAATTTCCGTATCTCTTTAGTTAACTGTTAACTAGTTCTTGTTCGCCTAGATATCTAGCAAACGATCCGTACTTTAGGGTTTGTAGGCACCATAATTTTTGAAATTGCCATGGTTGATGGCTTGGGAGACCTCACTAGAGTGCCTAGGAACCCTGCACCGGCGACGAGGAGGAGACAGGATTTTCCGCAGGAGATCGGGACCAAGACGAGAAGACCGGAGGACTTGGATCGTCGGTATATCTCTATTCCCTTTCTTGTTGATAGCTAGGACTAGTTAGTGGTTCGATCCGGGTATTAGTGCGCGGCGGTTTTCCAGTTCAAGAAAATTTAAAGTTTATCACCGCTTCCGCTTTTGGCCGTCGGATTGACGGCCGGGGCGCCGCCGTGCACTTACAGGATAGCAGTGTGCAATGGTAGTGCTGTTTGGATTTATTTGTACATTTGATATTGCGGGGCGAGCGTCCAACATGTGGACTGCCGTCACTGACTGTTTGTATAATATTCTTTTGGGGCACGACCGGGCTGAGGTCGATGCACCCGTTGTACATATTTTTATTTCTGTACTAGGTTTACCCCGCGACGGAGTGCACGGATAGCCGGGTTCTGGAGGGCAACGGGTCTGTATCTTATGGCTTTGAGAGGTAGAGGGGCCTCACTCTAGAATTGGCAGACTATTCGCCGCACTCGTAGGGGGTACAAGTTGACCCAATGAGGGGTGCTCAAGTTACCGGATTCCGTGAAGTGCCGGGTGGTCCATTCATTTTGCTGTAGGGGGCTGCCTCGCTTCAGGTTTTGGAGGGTAACTTGCCGCACCCGTAGGGGTCTAGGTTACATTGCACAGGCTATCCACACGACCAGGGGAACGTCGGGTTTTAGTAGCGGCTCTATGAAACCCGGGGATCCCAGATTATCTGTATTATTCTGTGATTCTTATTACTTTTCTGTAATGTTGCATATTATCACGCCTGGAGCGATTATTGTATATTGGTATATATACTATTAGATGTTGTATATGTTTTACACCCGCGCTAGTCCAGTCCCTGCTCTGTCGTTAGTTAAGTAACCTAACGGGTGATGACGGGACCCTGTGGCCAATGCGGATGGCATATACGTACATTATATTTTCGTTCTTTTCTGGTGTGATTGATTGATGGGACTGCATTGATTCTTATCAATGCAAGGATAAAACAAACCTATATTTGATGTTGTTGGAATAAATTTTAAAAAGGTGTTATTACAAAGATGTTTCCTTTTGTTTTGCATAGCGGTATTCAGTCAGAATATCCTGCACCTCATTCAACGAGGCATGGGCCGAGATCCCTTCACCGGGAGTGACCCCTTGGGCAGAAGTTTACGTCAGGGTAATAACTTCAATATAGTCGATTACAAGTTGCTTTGCATCGCGGTATTCAGTTGGAATATTCTGTACCTCATTCCACGAGGAAAGAGCCGAGATCCTTTCACCGGGAGTGACCTCTTTAGCAAAAGGTTTTCGCCACTATATCTTTATAAAAAGCTATCAGGTTCCTTCAACGAGATCAAGTTCATTACGTTAAAGGTTTTTTCGCCAAAAACCAGCCGTAGCCCTCCGTCATTTCTTATGGATGGTCAGTAGTATTCAAGCTATGTTTGTTGGCCTTCGTCAAGGCATAGTGTTTGGTAGCTACTAGGGTATTCATTTGTTGCATAGATAGATGTGTTGGTTTGGGACAGTCGTATAGCCTTGTTGGCCTTCGTCAAGGGCTTGTATGGGTGGGTTCAAATTGACCTAGACAATGACGGGTAGAACTTGACATGTGACTTATGATTTGTTGGCCTTCGTCAAGGTCATAAGAGCATGAGGCAAAAAATAATATCGGGAGTTTCTAAAGAAACTGAAACTTGCCAAGTATGCGCATACCTTCTGAAGTGTGATAACATGAGTGGATACCGTCACGTTATCATGCGATGAGAGTTGGATCCCGATTCCCACTGATGAGTTGGTCTACTCCTCGGGTGATCCCGACTAATTCTTCTTTCAGGTTTGGAGGCGAATTTAAGATTACAGTGGGAGGTTTCCTGATTAGATAAAGTGATAACCATTCTGATCTAGGTTAGAGTGCACGCATAGTGTTTCTTTTCTCTCTCTCTCTCTCTGGCAGCGACCTTTGACCGATCCTAGACTATGACTCAGTAACCAAGTTGACCGAACCTTCTTAAGATACTGGCTTTTGGATTGTCCAAGTTGCATAAGTCATTGCCGCTCCTTCTTTTACCCTTTGTATTTCTCAGAACACCCCGTATTACTACGGATATCCACTTCCATTGGATAGATCCATCGTATGGTTATATACGAACTCGAAGGGAATTCTTCGAGGATGGATCCAGGTTCAGGAGAAATAGAATTGGTTTATTCAGTTGTCTTTTATTATCACCTTCTCTCCGGTTGCGAGGGCTCCTTAGTTTAGGAGAGTACACCTATTACGCTTATTGGATAGTCTTATTCCAAACCATAGGCTGGTGCCGAAAGGTAGGGAATGAAGAAAACCAATTAGCCTAAGTAGGGTGTACAGAAGGTAATGAATAAAGACAAAATAATGGGATTGGATAGAGGGCAAAGTAAATTGTGACTGTTATCATTCACGACCAAACCGCGTACTTCATCGCCACTCCTATTTCACCTTTGCTTTTTCCCCCAGTTCGGGAGAAATATAATAAGGTATTATTCAGTTGTCTTTTATCATCACCTTCTCTCAAGTTGCGAGAACTCCTTGGTTTAGGAGGGTACACCTATTATGCTTACTGGATAGTCTTCTTCCAAACCATAGGCTGGTGCCGAACGGTAGGGAAGGAAGAAAACCACTTAGCCTAAAGGGGTGTACAGAAGGTAATGAATAAAGACAAATAAAGCGATTTGGAGAGATGGCAAAGAAATATACGGTTAAAGTCATGAATTGGATTATGGAAGAGGCATTACTATGAATACCAGAATACCCCAATGAAACATTTTCATGTTTATGTGCATTGTTAAAGGAAAACTGATTTCCCGATTAGATACTTGCTCCAGGGTATGTATTTACTGTTAGTTGTATGTATGCCCTAGAGGCCAGTATTGTACAGATGATGTATCTTATATTGGATGCTTGGACATATATAGAGATGACTTTCTTGCTCGATATGATAGTATGCTATCTGGTTACTCTTTATCTTAACATGTACACTTGTCTCTTTATACTGTCTTATAGTTACATGTTGGTAAAGCCCTTAGGATGTGTACTTGACTACCTGGACTATGATACAGATCATACTAGTAGGGACATGGTAGTCCATAGGTACATCCTTCAAGGTCCCTAGTCGTAGGTGTATCGAGACGGGGCATCGATATTCCAGTGTAGACTAGCGTATACGCTTCTCGACCCATGAGATGGGCGATGGATGATCCCATATCCATTGGTGTTTGACATCAGAGATGGTATATGGGTGCTCAGTGCAGACTGGGTACACTGGACGGACTCGCCGAGAACTCCCAGATGGTATTATACCTCACGTCAGATGGCAGTTCTCAGGTGACACTTGTACAGGTTAGTCTGTAGACCCGAGATCGTCATAGAGTCTTGTGTGATTCCCACTGTGCTTTGATCTCCACCTTACCACGTCCATGAGGGCGTGCAAAACGGTGTTCTTTGGGTACAGTCCCGAGTCACATGGAGGCAATGAGCGATAGGAGGGGTTTCGTCTCTCCCGGTATTGGGGGTTGATGTTGCGCTGTGCTCGATTGGCCGTAACAGGGAAGTCCCTGGCCAGGGCTGATCAGAGATTTGCTGGTAAGTGTTACCAGTAGTTTCTCGACCCGTTATGAGCCTCACATCGGCACGACTTATCGTTTATTGGGGTCTGACGTATACCACCCCTAGACTTGATTTGCGACATATCAGACGAACAGACCGGACTGTACGGTAAGTGTTACTGGTTGGATTCACAGGAGTGTGAGCGGGCTAGCTCGTCGATCTTCTGATCGCTCAATACCCGGGTGGCCGTTACGTTTAGCAGACCGCTTGCGGCTTGTGGATGCTTGATATGATCATCGTCTGCTACCGGCGTATTGACGAGTCTTTAGAGTCCTACACAGAGGTTTCCTGGCTCAAGCGAAACGAAATAGGAGCGCATATGAGATATGTGCGGGACCGAGAATAATGCGTGTATGTGATACCGTATTTCATTCTCGCGATGAATATTTCGATTGGTTATATGCGATATAACCTAGTTATCGAATCGAAGATTGATTCGATAAGTCGATACATTGGATACTAGTCGGTTATGTGCGACATGACCGGATCATTGAATCAAGTGTTGATTTAATGATTTAATGTATAATTATATATTTGATATATTACTTTGCATTAACTAGTTTTGGTTCACTTTAATAGGATTTTCTCACTTGTAGTTCACAAGTTGTATATGTGATATACTTTTGTGCACTACAATGTGTCATGTTTGATGATGTATGTAATTTGGTTTTGTGTTAAGACTTAAACCATGGTTATGATAATAGTTAGGGTTTTGATTTATTTACTTATTTATTTATCTATTCTTTCTTGATAAATAAATAAAAGAAAAACAAAATGGTTTCTTTCATGAAGCTTCATGAAGCTTTGACTAAAGTGACCATTTTGTCATCATGCTTAACCCTAACCATTCTCACTTGACCATGGTCTATTCTCTACACTTAACCAAGGTTAGAAGATGATAAGTATTCATTTTTATTACTCTTTTAACAAGACTTATCATATTCTTTCATCTTCTTGATCATCTTCTTCTTCAAGAAAATCTTAAGTCCATCAATGGCAACTTGAGCTAAAGTGAGAGAAATCCAATTCTAAAGTGAACCCACCTCCTATTTCTTCACCCTCTACCTCTTGCCAAGTTGTTTTGGGTGTTTTCTTCACAAGTTTCACAACTTTGTGAAGTCGGAGCTTGAAGTTGTGATGCCTCGACGTAGATCATCTTCGGCACGAAGCCGACGACCTAGTCCGCCCATTTCTCCGATCAAGCCGACGATTGAGTCCGGGATTCAAGATGGACAGCGAGAGGACGCCTACGTAGAGCTAAGGAAGTGGATATCCGGATCTACAAAGGTTGTAGCTTCTTATCTCTAGTTAAGATGTTAACTAGTTTACTGTTTCGCTTAAACTTCTAGCCAACGATCCGTATTAGGGTTTCTCGGCACCCATAAAATTTGAAATTGGCATGGTTGATGCCTTGTGAGACTTCTATAGTGTGCCTAGGAACCTTACAGTGGTATCAGAGCCTAGCTAGAGCCTTAGGCGAACTCTAGACGATGTTTGAAACCCGATCGAACCCGAAACCCTAACTTTTTCATGCTCTCTGGACTTTTTCTAAAATCTGGGATTTTTCCATATTAAAAATGCTTAAAAAATTCAGCAGGGAATTCTAAGAATTACGGTGCAAATTTTTTCACATGAACAGTAAATAGTGCAGCGGAACCGCGACAAAAGCATGGCTTATGCGGCGGTTCCGCGGCCTGATGATGACGTCAGCCCTCCTCCTTTGCACAGTAATTCCTATTTAACAGTGCTGAGTTTTCTGGGAATTTTTAAACTGACTCAAGAGTTGAGTATTCTGGGGTTGCTTTGGGAATCGCAGATTCGATCGGATTATCAAACTAAGTCTATGTGTTTTTTCCGGATAATTTTAGAATATGTTAAAAAGTCCGACCGGATATAAATACCCAACTTTTCCCCTGCCGGAAAATATCCAAGTGTTGGATTTCTGTGTGGTTTAAGGACGTTCTAAGTAGTGCAAGTAATGCGATGGTCCCTCTAGAAGACAACAAACCTTAACTCGATTATGTGACCGTCTTGAACTGCCCTTTGAACCTTCGGGTTTGGGGCAGTACGGCGTGCCACATGTGAGGCGTTGGCTTGACCCTTCTACGGCTGGACCGTTGGTACTGAGGCATGAAGTGAATGTCTTTGAACCTATTTCATGTGTTGAACGGTTTCGGGAAAACTTGGGTGTTCGAATGTTCGATCGGAAAGTTTAATATATTCTATTTATCCGGAATGGGATACAATAATTGGAATTCACAAACAGTTATGAGATAACTGAATGAATGTTATAAATCTAGCGGTTTAGTCTCATTTGATATTGAAAAGAGTTTTCGATAATGGGAATAAAATGCGGGGTTTATAACTGTTAGGCATATGATGTCTAAGTATTTCATTTGATTAGGCATGTGATGTCTAAAGAGGTTGCGGATTCCAACTGTTGTAGTTTTACACTTTCTTTTCTGTGACCGTAAGTGTAATATGTGATATCGCCGGTTTCGTTGCTATATGTCAACGACAATTGGGATACGCATATTTACTTACGTTGATGACATGTGATGTTATGTGTTGCTGGATATGTTATATTGGATTGTCGTGTTTGAATAGCCGGGGGTTTTTATGTGAGATGAGTGTTTTTCATTTTCATTCATGTAAAAACTTGTATGTAATATTCTTTTATTTGGGGCACTTCCAGGTTGCGGAAGTTGTCACCTTTTGTATATTATTTACTTTTCCGCATTAGGATAGACCCAAGGAGGGGAGCACAAGTAACCGGGTTCTGGGGTCCAGTGGGAGACCAACTCGAGGAGTCGAGTCCGGGTCTCCTAACCCTAGAATTGGCAGGGTTGCTTGCCGCTCTCGTAGGGGTCTAGGGGTGTAGGATTGGCTATTCATCACGACCGTGGAATCCGTGTTTTATACTGGCTCGTATTGAAAACACGGACGTCCTAGTATATCCAATGTTTCATATGTTTCTTCTGCTGCGATATCTGTGATGTGATCATGTGATATGTTCTGTGATAGATACAGTATATAGTATATATGATATATTATATAGACGTTACTTATGTTTTGCACCCGCACTAGCCCTGCCCTGCTCTGTCGTTAGTTACCTAACCTAACGGTGCATAAGGGGACATCGAGGCGAATGCGGATGGCATAAGTGTACGTCGTATTTATCTGTGATGTTTAGGTACTTAAATGGTGGGACTTCATTAATGTGATTAATGAAAGTAAAAGAAACCTAAGATGTTGTAGAATCAAATTTTAAACAAAACAGGTAGCTTCAGTTCTTGCTTTGTATAGCGGTATATATGATATACCCTGCACCTTATTCGATAAGGAAAGGACCGAGATCCCTTCACCGGGAGTGACTCCTTTAGCAATAACTGGCAGATGCTACACACTCGGTTTGCTTTTGATTGTTTTTGTGTTTTGCTTTGCATAGCGATATATATGATATATCCCGCACCTCATTCGACGAGGAAAGGGCCGACGATCCCTTCACCGGGAGTGACCCCTTTAGCAAAACTAGAAAAGCCTCAAAATCACTCCATTTCAAAACTTCATTTGATTCTACAACGATATCAAGTTCATTACGCAATAGGTTTTCAGAAAAACCTGTCGTAGCCCTCCGTCATTTCAGATAAGTACTAGTTAGTATCCGTGCTGCGGTTGTTTGGCATGCGTCAAGGCGTAGTGTACGGTAGCTAACTAGTGCTTATCTGCTAGCATACGATGCGATTGGATTTGGGTATTCGCACGGCGTTGTTTGTCATGCATCAAGGGTCGTGCGGGTGGGTTTAATTCAATCAAGAAATATACGGGTTGAACTTGACTAGAGGACTATGGGTTGTTTGGCATGCGTCAAGGTCATAGCACGCTAGGGGCAAAATATTATCGGGAATTTCAAGTGTTGAAATTTGCAATGAGATTGCATACCTTCTATGAGATAGTTGGATCCCGATACCCACTGCGAGTAAGAGTTACTCCTGGGAGAGTTTTACACATTACAATTAGCCGATCAAGTAGGTGTCTAGAAAGGTGTCAACGGGGTTACGCCTCTGGGAAAACGAGGTTTACATTAATTAGGTTCGTGCGAAAGCACGGGGGACCTCCCTCAAAGTACCGACACTGGCCTGGCTGAAAAATTGGCGAACTTGTAGTGTGTAATTAATCCCGGCTAGTCTTTCCTTTTAGGGTTTGAAGGAAGATTTGATAAAAAGCAGTGGGAGCCATCCTGATTAGATAAGATAATAACCAATCTGATCTTGCACGAGCTTACGCTAAAGTGTTTTCTTCTCTCTCTCTCCAGGTAGCGACCATTTCATGCCCTAACAAAGATAATAATATGGATGTATTGACCGAACCCGCATGTTATACTGTGCTGGGGAACGTTGGTTCCGTTCTTTCCTATAAGAGTTATAGGAATGAACAGGATATAAGGGAATACCAGGATTCCCATGCCACCCGAATGAAGAAAGTACATGATGATGCATTTTCTTCGGGTGTGTTCGTTACAGAGAACTGTTTCTCCATTTGCTCTACGTCCTGGGTATTAGATACCGGGTCAGGATCCCATATATGTAATCAGTTACATGGGCTTAGAAAAGGTAGAGAACTTGGAGAAGGTGATAAAGACATTAGAGTTGGAAATGGTGCAATTGTTGCAGCTAAGACTGTCGGGGAATATCACCTTGAATTACCTACTGGTAATACATTGGTTCTGAACGAGTGCTATTACATGCCGAACCTGATATGCAACATTATATCGGTTTCTTTATTAAGTAAAGAGGGATATAATTTTGTATTACAGGATAATGTTATGAACATTTTTCGTAACCAAAAGTTGGTTGGATCAGGCACGTTGTGCAATGGCATTTATGTTCTAAACCAATCAACAGTTCTGAGTATAACAATCACACACAAGAGGAAGAGTTCAGAACTGAACGAATCCTTCTTGTGGCATTGTAGACTGGGTCACATCAATGTGACACGACTGGCTAAGTTGCATAAGGATGGATATTTAAATCCGTTTGAATTTTCATCTTATGACACTTGCCAGTCATGTCTCAAAGGCAAGATGACCAAAACTCCGTTTACGGGACACGGAGAAAGAGTTACCGAACTCTTGGGACTGATACATAGTGATGTATGCGGTCCCATGTCTACAAATGCCAGGGATGGTTCTTCGTACTTCATTACATTCACTGACGATCTCTCTAGATTCGGATACGTGTTCCTGATGAAACACAAATCAGAAGCTTTTGAGAAATTTAGAGAATATAAACAAGAAGTCGAGAACCAAACCGGAAAAAGTATTAAAATCCTATGATCTGATCGAGGAGGGGAATACTTGAGCAATGAATTCCTGGACATCCTAAAAGAGAATGGGATTCTCTCTCAGCTGACTCCTCCATATACACCACAGCACAACGGTGTATCTGAACGGAGAAACCGCACCCTATTAGATATGGTGAGCTCAATGATGAGTACAGCTGAGTTACCTATTTCCTTCTGGGGATATGCGCTTGAGACAGCCATGGACCTATTGAATAGAGTTCCTACCAAATCAGTGCCTACCACTCCATATGAGATATGGAAAGGGAAGAGACCACATCTTAATTATATTAAGATATGGGGTTGTCCAGCCTATGTCAAAAAACAAAATCCGGACAGGCTCGAGGCAAGATCAGTCTTATGTAAGTTTGTAGGATATCCCAAAAATTCACAACGGTATATCTTCTACCACCCCGAGGAACAAAAGGTGTTTGTTTCTCGACATGCCACTTTCTTAGAAAAGAGTTTTCTTATGAAACAGACAAGTGGCATTGAGGTAGAACTGGAAGAGGTTCCAGCGGCACAAACTATAACAGAAGACTTGGTAGAACCAGAGGATTCAGTAGTACCCGACGAACCCCAGTCTCTCCGCCGATCTAGTAGGGTTCCTCGCCAACCTGAGAGATACTACGGTTTTCTCATGGATGGAGGGAGCGAAGATTGCATCATGGATGATGATGACCCAACTAGCTTCGAGCAGGCCATCACGAGTAGGGACTCAGTGAAATGGCTGGATGCTATGCGGTCCGAGATGGAATCCATGTACACCAACAAAGTATGGACTTTGGAAGTTGCTCCTGAAGGGGTAAAACCCATTGGGAGCAAGTGGATCTTCAAAAAGAAGCTTGGTGTAGATGGGAAAGTGGAGACTTTCAAAGCTAGATTTATTGCAAAAGGTTTTCGCCAAAGACCAGGTGTGGACTATGACGAAACCTTTTCTCCATTGGCTATGCTTAAATCCATCCGGATCATGCTTGCCATCGCTGCATATCATGATTACGAAATCTGGCAAATGGATGTTAAGACCGCCTTTCTAAATGGTGATTTAGAAGAGTGCGTGTACATGACTCAGCCAGAGGGCTTCGTAGACAGTGGGAGCAGCGGGAAGGTATGCAAGCTGCTTAAATCCATTTATGGATTAAAGCAAGCATCGCGGAGTTGGAACATCTGCTTTGACGTCGTTATCAAAGAGTTTGATTTCGTCAAAAACCCAGATGAACCTTGTATCTACAAGAAGGTGGCAGAGAGTAAGGTTGTCTTCCTCGTATTGTACGTGGACGACATACTCTTGATAGGAAATGATATTCCTATGCTGCAATCGGTCAAGCTCTTCTTATCACAAAGATTCTCAATGAAAGATCTTGGTGATGCCTCCTGCATATTGGGGATCAGGATCTATAGAGATAGATCCAAACGGATTTTGGGATTGTCCCAATCCAGGTACATTGACACCATACTAAAGAGGTTTAGTATGGAAGAATCCAAGCGTGGGAACTTGCCCACGATCTCTGGAGTCACTCTCTCCAAAGAGATGTCTCCCAAGACTGATTTGGAGAGAGCTCACATGCAAGGGATACCCTATGCTTCGGCTGTAGGCTCTATCATGTATGCGATGCTATGTACCAGACCCGATGTAGCATACTCACTAAGTGTAGTGAGCAGGTATCAAGCTGATCCTGGAGAGAGTCACTGGACAGCTGTGAAGAGCATTCTCAAGTACTTGCGAAGGACTAAAGAGATGCTCTTGGTGTATGGTAACGGAGAACTCCAAGTGGAGTCCTTTACCGATTCGAGCTTCCAGAGTGATAAGGACGACTCTAAGTCGCAGTCGGGATTTGTCTTTACCCTTTACGGGGGGGCGGTTAGCTAGAACAGTTCCAAGCAGGAAACCATGGCAGACTCGACGATGGAGGCTGAATACATCGCTGCCAACGATGCTGCTAAAGAGGCTGTCTGGATCAAGAAGTTCATTACTGAACTTGGAGTGGTTCCATCCATTGAGCATCCAATACCTTTGTATTGCGATAACAATGGAGCGGTGGCTTTGGCCAAGGAACCCAGGTCCCATCAGCGATCCAGGCATATTCTGAGGCGGTATCACCTGATCCGGGAGATAGTCGATCGCCGGGAGATCGAGGTCAGGAGAGTTGACACGAAGAACAACACGGAGGATCCACTCACGGAGGCCATTCCCCAGATACAGTTTGAGAGACTCTTCGGGATACTCGGTATGCGATACTACAGCAGCTGGCCCTAGTGCAAGTGGGAGATTGTTAGTTGTATGTATGCCCTAGAGGCCAGTATTGTACAGATGATGTATATTATATTGGACGCTTGGACATATATAGAGATGACTTTCTTGCTCGATATGATAGTATGCTATCTGGTTACTCTTTATCTTAACATGTACACTTGTCTCTTTATACTGTCTTATAGTTACATGTTGGTAAAGCCCTTAGGATGTGTACTTGACTACCTGGACTATGATACAGATCATACTAGTGGGGACATGGTAGTCCATAGGAACATCCTTCAAGGTCCCTAGTCGTAGGTGTATCGAGACGAGGAATCGATATACCAGTATAGACTAGCATAAACGCTTCTCGACCCATGAGATGGGCGATGGATGATCCCATATCCATTGGTGTTTGACATCAGAGATGGTATACGGGTGCTCAGTGCAGACTGGGTACACTGGACGGACTCGCCGAGAACTCCCAGATGGTATTATACCTCACGTCAGATGGCAGTTCTCAGGTGACACTTGTACAGGTTAGTCTGTAGACCCGAGAACGTCATAGAGTCTTGTGTGATTCCCACTGTGCTTTGATCTCCACCTTACCACGTCCATGAGGGCGTGCAAAACGGTGGTCTTTGGGTACAGTCCCGAGTCACATGGAGGCAATGAGCGATAGGAGGGGTTTCGTCTCTCCCGGTATTGGGGGTTGATGTTGCGCTGTGCTCGATTGGCCGTAACAGGGAAGTCCCTGGCCAGGGCTGATCAGAGATTTGCTGGTAAGTGTTACCAGTAGTTTCTCGACCCGTTATGAGCCTCACATCGGCACGACTTATCGGTTATTGGGGTCTGACGTATACCACCCCTAGACTTGATATGCGACATATCAGACGAACAGACCGGACTGTACGGTAAGTGTTACTGGTTGGATTCACAGGAGTGTGAGCGGGCTAGCTCGTCGATCTTCTGATCGCTCAATACCCGGGTGGCCGTTACGTTTAGCAGACCGCTTGCGGCTTGTGGATGCTTGATATGATCATCGTCTGCTACCGGCGTATTGACGAGTCTTTAGAGTCCTACACAGAGGTTTCTTGGCTCAAGCGAAACGAAATAGGAGCGCATATGAGATATGTGCGGGACCGAGAATAATGCGTGTATGTGATACCGTATTTCATTCTCGCGATGAATGTTTCGATTGGTTATATGCGATATAACCTAGTTATCGAATCGAAGATTGATTCGATAAGTCGATACATTGGATACTAGTCGGTTATGTGCGACATGACCGGATCATTGAATCAAGTGTTGATTTAATGATTTAATGTATAATTATATATTTAATATATTACTTTGCATTAACTAGTATTGGTTCACTTTAATAGGATTTTCTCACTTGTAGTTCACAAGTTGTATATGTGATATACTTTTGTGCACTACAATGTGTCATGTTTGATGATGCATGTAATTTGGTTTTGTGTTAAGACTTAAACCATGGTTATGATAATAGTTAGGGTTTTGATTTATTTACTTATTTATTTATCTATTCTTTCTTGATAAATAAATAAAAGAAAAACAAAATGGTTTCTTTCATGAAGCTTGATGAAGCTTCATGAAGCTTTGACTAAAGTGACCATTTTGTCATCATGCTTAACCCTAACCATTCTCACTTGACCATGGTCTATTCTCTACACTTAACCAAGGTTAGAAGATGATAAGTATTCATTTTTATTACTCTTTTAACAAGACTTATCATATTCTTTCTTCTTCTTGATCATCTTCTTCTTCAAAAAAAGCTTAAGTCCATCAATGGCAACTTGAGCTAAAGTGAGAGAAATCCAATTCTAAAGTGAACCCACCTCCTATTTCTTCACCCTCTACCTCTTGCCAAGTTGTTTTGGGTGTTTTCTTCACAAGTTTCACAACTTTGTGAAGTCGGAGCTTGAACTTGTGATGCTTCGACGTAGATCATCTTCGGCACGAAGCCGACGACCAAGTCCGCCCATTTCTCCGATCAAGCCGACGATTGAGTCCGGGATTCGAGATGGACAGCGATAGGACGCCTACGTGGAGCTAAGGAAGTGGATATCCGGATCTACAAAGGTTGTAGCTTCTTATCTCTAGTTAAGATGTTAACTAGTTTACTGTTTCGCTTAAACTTCTAGCCAACGATCCGTATTAGGGTTTCTCGGCACCCATAAAATTTGAAATTGGCATGGTTGATGCCTTGTGAGACCTCTATAGTGTGCCTAGGAACCCTACATTTACCAGATATCATTCTCACATCTGTATGGTTTTACAGATGATAAGTGGGAGTAAGTTATTAGGAATTAGGTGATTATCCTCATTATATCGGAATTCGTTGGAATTGGTGATATTTGAGGAAATCGCCTGGGTACAGTTTTCAAATTACGATGCACAGGTTTTGAGTTATTCAACTCAGCGGACTTATACAGAGTATTGTTTGTTGTCCAGTGTCCATCAGGACAAAGGGGTAGGTCCTCGTACTATATTCTGTTTACTTATGACTTCTCTAGTTTTTAGACGAGTGTTTCGTAGAAATACAATGTCTAAGTTTTGAGAAGTTGTGGGTATAAGAATAAAATAGAAAACCAGGTATCGCAAGTATCGAGATTCTTCGAAGAGATCGAAGATGTAGATACTTATGATTGGTATTCAGTTGATAGTAATAGTTTGGAGAAACTAGTTTCTCTTTCAGGTTACTCAGATATGGAAGGATTCCTAAGTTGAGTAATGCTGATTAACCTCTCTCCATTAAGTTGATATGCACTGCAGACAGCTACATGAATTGAATCTGTTTCCAATTAAATAAGTGCCAAAGTTTGGATATAGAATGGTTCATATCTTAACGATGTTAAGGTACGGGGAGTTGTCCAGCTTATGCTTAATACCAGACACTCGATAACTCAAGGCACGTTTCTGTAATGGCAGTTTGTGGGTTGACCCGGGCTATGTCGAGGGTTGATTTTCTACCATTTGGAAGATCAATAGTGATATTGTTCTTGACTCGCCACAGTTTTAGTAAAATGTATTTTTTTCAAAAAACAGTAGTAGGAGTATGGTAGAACTGGAAGTGATTCCAGAACCGCAAACGATTACGGAAAATTTAATAGGACTTATATATTTAATCAGGTTTGACATTCCAATAGCCACTCCGCAGATATGGAAGGTAACCTCAGACACCCTAGAGGTACTCCGGTAGCCTCAAGGACGGTGACAGGGAGGTTCTTGTTTACCCAGACTTGACACTACTGTTGTTCCAAACTATGAGACCCGGCGGGAGGATATGTATAGCGTCGTTCTAAACTAGCTTTAGAAGTGCACGTATATATTATTCTGCCAGAGGGTTGTCATAGTCAGTGGGAAGCGGAAGCATAGTGGGCAAGTAGCTTATGTCTATTTATAGACTTGAGCAAAGATAGCGGAGATAAGATCATCTATTTTTGATATGACAGTCATGGCTTTGACTTCATCAGAATATGGGATGGATCTGTTAAGAAGGTAGTAGGGTGTGATGTCCTGGTATTTGGATGACATATACAGAGTAGGAAGTAAAATTCCTATACTACGATCGGTTGTACTTTGGTCGTCACACAGTTGTTTCTCCACAAAGGATATGGATATAATATCAGACATTCTGGTTACTAGATCTATGGTTTTAGATCTAGATTTGGGTAGTTTCCCAATATGGGTACTTTGACAATATTCTAATAGTATTTTAGAATAGATGACTCCTGGTATGGTGGTGTACCTGCAGGTGATGGAGTCACCCTCTCTAAAGGTGTCTTAGAGACTAAAGGAGAGAGGGATGTGCATGATTGGCAGATCACTTGCTTAGGCAATTGAGTCAATCATGAGATGTCAAGTACCACACCAGATGTTGTTTTTGCACTAGATGCGATAAGTTTATATTAATCCAATCCTGGAGAAACATAAGGAAGCAGTTTTAGAACATAAGAGCATGTTCTACGGATTTGATGACAACAGCCTCCTTCGGGAAACGGTTATCATTCCAGGCTTCCAAGATGACATGGATGACAGAGTGATTGTCAGAGTTATAGTTTTCCCTCTGACGAGGGACAGTATTATGGACAGGTGGTCCAAGAGGATACTGTGGGAGGCATGGTGCTGGATACTAATTAGGTTCAGTTATCGATACAGTCTAAGAAGTTTGGATTTGGAGTTCATTTATGAACTAAGTCCCATCAGACATTCAGACATATTCTAAGACATGTATTACTCGATTCGGGAGATGGTTTTCTCCGCGAACTTGAGATTAAGAGAGACATAGAAAGAAACATCAGGGCGGATCCACTCACTAAGGCTATTTCTCGAACACAAGAGTTTTGCAAACTAGTTTTGTGAAACTGATTTGTAGAGGAGTTGGATGTTCGGTATCACACGGGCTGTGAGTATGCGACATCGCAATAATTAGCTTTAAGTGCAAGTGGGAGATTGTTGGATATGGTGCCCTCAAAGTCAATTATTAGATCGCAGGCACGTGATTGCAATGATTGAGGGAGGACCTATACCGATATGACTGTCTTACTCGAGATGATAGTATGCTATCTGGTTAGTCTTTATCATCGTATACATGCTTTAGTTCATTATTGCATGTTGATAGAGCCTATAGGATTCTTGTTTGACTGCCAGCAGTATGATGGCGATCATATACGTCGGAGCTGGGGTCTGTAAAGCACATCCTTAAAGTGTCCCTAGTCGTGGGAGTTTCGAGACAGGGCATCGATACTCCAGAGTAGAGTAGTGTATACAGTCGAGACCCCAACGAAGGGTGGTGGCCGGTCTCACAAGCCACTGGTGTCAGTTGGTTCACCTAAGATGTATACAGGTGCTCATTAGGTTATGAGTACACCGGACAGGACTTACCGGGAACATGCTAGTTGGTATTATACATATCGTCAGATAGCAGTTCCCTGGTGACATGTGTACAGATTAGTTTGTCGACCTGAGATCGTCATTTGTCTCGTGTGAGTTCCCACTATGCTTTGATTTCTACCCTACCACGCTCAAAAGAGACGTGTAAAAAGGTATTTTTTGGGTACAGTCCCGAGCCACATGGAGGGAGTGAGCGGATCGTCGGGGATTCGTCTCTCCCGGTATTGGGGGTTGATGTCGCACAGTGCACGGGTGGCCATCACTAGAAATCCTCGGCCGAGATAGTGGAGAATTACTGATTTGGATCAGTAGTTTCTCATATGGTAATAGGCTTCATGCCGACACGATTTATCGCGTTATTAGGGGTCTAACTTTATCCCCAACCCTAGACTCGATATGCGATACTCTTTAGACGAACGGACCGGACTGTATGGATATTGTCACTGTCAGGCTCAGTAGGGTTTATGGATGAGTTCGCTCGTCAACTTCCCTTCCAATCAATACATAGGCAACCGTTACGTACAGCTTGTACCTCTGACGTGCTAGAGGTTATACCCAGTGCCAGTGTGTTGATGAGTCATTAGAATCCCCCACAGACACTTTCCCAAGTTCGGGCGAAACGTTGTAGAGGCCGTATGGTATTATAGCAGGGTTCGGAAAATGCACGTGCGTTTTCGCACGTGTCATTTTTCGGGCAGATAATACTGGTAGGCTTTGGTTTAAGCCGGATCCCAGTATTATACTTTGTAGATATAATATCTTTGTCTCAGTTGCATTTGTATTCGGTCGTAATACAAATGCGGGTATGTTTATACTGATACGGGGTTATCCTGAAATTCGTTTCAGGATCACTTTTGGAAGTTGACAGTTTCCAGTTTTCTATCGCCCGTCTTTAACATCTGGTTAAAGACGGATTTATCTTTTCTTGAGATGAGTGTGGAAGGTTCTAGATTTGGTGACTAGGTTTTGTGAGTCACTCATTTGCATTAATGGATGATGACTTGGCTTATGACTCATTGGTTTTCAATTAATGTTTTAGTGACTAGGTTTAATGATTCATCACTTGCATTTATAGTTTTGCAAGGTGTGCATTATGACTCATCCTCTTCATTATTGCTAATGGTCACTCTCTTGATTCCTACACTCACCTCCCTCCCATTATATTTGGTCGGCCCCTCTTGTTAAAGAGGATGGTTGTTCTTTTGAGAAAAGAGATAGTTGATAGTATATGGAAATTTCATAGCTCTTTTCATTCCATCACAGTTCCAAAAGGGAAACTTCATTAACCGTTCGTCTGTGACTTTGGACGTGACGAGACAAAGTGTTCTACTCATTCTCTACATCATCTTGGACGTCTCTTTTAGCAAACTTGACGACCGAGTTGCTTCTGTTCAGAGGCGGGAGCCCGTTTAAAGATCCGTCGACGTGGTGCCACCTGGACGAGAAGACTGGAGAGCGAGAAGATCGGAGCAGCCGCAACCAAGCGTGGGATGATGGTTGATGACCGAAGGACTCGGATCGTTCGGTATAACATTTCTACCCACTTTGTAGTTTGTTAGTTTAGCTTTAATGGCAGATCCGGGTTATAGTACGCGTTAGCGCCAGTTGTAAAAAAATTTTGTTCCGCATTTGGCGTCTGTTAGACGGCCGGGGCGCTACCGTGGACTTACATCCGGGCCCCACCATGTACCATCATACGGCCTCAACGCCTCCTCGTAGGGGTATATATATATATCAGAACCGATAAATCTCATGGTGGATGCTGAAATATCATATCAAGGGAAACGTGGTTTTTCAAATAATGCATAATTTCATGAACTCCCACGGTCCCCAAATCCAGAAAACATCATGAAAAATCCATATCTCAATGCGAAAATCCATGAATATAATATATGCAACATAAAACTGTAATTAAAGCATATAAAGGAAAAGCCGCTAATTAACTGCAATAAGTTAATATAAAAATATCATGCGGTTCCTAATTTATCCAAGTCTAAATAACATCAAGTAAAGGTAAACATGTAGCTATAACAAGATATATATGTGAACAATAAGGTATAGCAAGTTATATATATCTACCCATAAGTAAATGATGTAAAACACCCCCTGGGTATAAGTGAAGTATGTGTGCAAGGTATACCTGTAGCTATGTCATAAAGTGTGTATGTACCTATCACTAATGGTACAATACCCTATAGGTATACAGGTATCTAGCATGTAAGTATGTGAAGGCATATGTGTATGCATGTAGATATACAGGTATGCTATATGTCATATGCGATAAGAAATATGAATTAAAGTTCTAATGTCCCTAACCAAGCAATATCATATCTATAAGTGGGTTGTGAGTGACATGGCAATTATTGACGGTGTGTGTGACATACAATCAGTGCTCATGCAACATGAATCGTCAATAATGGTGCAGTGTCCTAAGGATACTAGTCCAAGCACAACACTAACTAAGCAGTAGGGTAAATGCGCAATTCTAAATATGACATAGAATATGCGACAGAATTAACATCTCTAGCTCAGATGCATAATGCCATGCGGGCAATTCCCCTGTAGATGTTAAATCTACTCACCAACGCCCCTGGCTAAGTGAAGCCAACCACCTATTTTCCCTTTGTAGCAGTGTCCGAAGTCCCCGCCTGCGAACCTGCAACATTAAAACAATAACGCAAATATATATTAATAATAGATCAAAAACGCGTACAAACTACATTAGACCGACGCAACAACACAAAATATACTCTCAAGTGTTCGTATTGTGGCTAACGTGCGTAGCGACACGACGAAACTAACCCAAGAGCAAAACCACACAAAGTGCACGATCCGTGTCGTATAATGTATCGCGCTGACACAAAACATTAGAAACTTCCTAGGTGATCCCAGATTTTGCATACAGAGAAAACTAAATAAACAAACAGAACCAAAAGCACCCAAACCACAGAATAGAGCTACCCTTAAAAACCCACACCCCAACTCCTCTCAAAAACCGGGGTCGCCGGATCGCTCTTCAGACGTCGCCGACCGTGGTCCGAGCAGGGGGTCTCGTTCTTCAGGTGATGCCCTATGGTCTCAGGTTCTACAAAACTACATTGTTTGGTTTTCTAGTAAACTTTCCGGGTCACAGCAGATCACAGATATCACAAATAGGCACTAAAAATATGATATTATGCACAAAACTAAACTTTACACTATCAAAACTGAAACTAACTAGCTACATATCACAAAAACTATAAAAAGAACAGAAAGGAATCATTACCTAGCCAAAAGAATTCAAAGACCCAAGCTTTGTTAGTTATATGTATGCCCTAGAGGCTATTACTATACATAGGATGTATATTGTAGTGGATGCTGGGACATATATAGGGAGGACTTTCTTGCTCGACATGATAGTATGCTATCTGGTTGATCTTTACCTTAACGTGTATACTGTTTGTCTCTCTGTTACATGTTGGTAAAGCCCTTAGGATGTGTGCTTGACTACCTGGACTATGATGCGGATCATACTAGTGGGGACATGGTAGTCTATAAGTACATCCTTCAAAGTCCCTAGTCGTGGGTGTATCGAGACGGGGCATCGATATACCAGAGTAGACTAGCGTATACCTTCTCGACCCATACAGATGGGCGATGGATGATCCCATATCCATTGGTGTTTGACATCAGAGGAGATATACGGGTGCTCAGTGGAGACTGGGTACACTGGACGGACTCGCCGAGAACTCCCAGATGGTATTATACCTCACGTCAGATGGCAGTTCTCTGGTGACACTGGTACAGAGTAGTCTGTTGACCCGAGATCGTCATAGAGTCTTGTGTGGTTCCCACTGTGCTTTGATTTCCATCTTACCACGTCCAAGAGGGCGTGCAAAACGGTGGTTTTTGGGTACAGTCCCGAGTCACATGGAGGCAATGAGCGATAGGAGGGGATTCGTTTCTCCCGGTATAGGGAGTTGATGTTGCGCAGTGTTCGATTGGCTATAACAGGAAATCCCTGGCCAGGGTTGCTGAGATTTACTGGTAAGTGTTACCGGTAGTTTCTCGAATTGTTATAGACCTCATATCGACACGACTTATTGAGCTATTGGGGTCTGACGTTTACCACCCCTAGGCGAGATATGCGACATATCAGACGATCAGACCGGACTGTACGGTAGTGTTACTGGTTGGATTCACTGGAGTGTGAGCGGGCTTGCTCGTCGATCTTCAGATCGCTCAATACCCGGGTGGCCGTTACGTTTAGCAGACCGCTTGCGGCTTGTGGATGCTTGATATGATCATCATCTGCTGCCGGCGTATTGACGAGTCTTTAGAGTCCTACACAGAGGTTTCCTGGCTCAAGCGAAACGAAATAGGAGCGCATATGAGATATGTGCGGGACCGAGAATGATACCAGTATGTGATACTGTATTTGATTCTCGCTATGTGACATTGATCGGTTATATGTGATATAGCCGGATTATCGGATCAAGTGTTGATTCGATAAGTTGTTACTAATGATACTAGCCGGTTATATGCGATATGACCGGATCGTTAAATCAAGTGTTGATTTAATGATTTAATGCATAATTATATATTTGATATATTACTTTGCATTAACTAGTATCGGTTCACTTTATAATGGATTTTCTCACTCGGATGTGCGCATTACATATGCGATATGATTTTGTGCACTGGATTGTATCATGTTTGATGATACATGCATTTTGGTTAAATGTAAAGAATTAAACCATGTTTTAAGTGGATAATTAGGGTTTTGATTTCCTTATTCATTTATTAATCTTTTTCTTTTTGGAAAAAGGAAAAAGGAAATGAGAAAATGATTGCTATTTTGTTTGTATTCTTTGAAGCTTCATGAACTTTGACCATAGCAACCATTTTGTCTTCTTATACAAACCCTAACCATTCATCTAACTTGAGTTAACTCTCTACAATTAACCATGGTCTTGTTATGATAAGGTTTGATTATTCATTTCATTTTTAACTAACTTATCATAACTATTATCTTCTTCTTCCTCATTTTTCTTGAAGTGAAGAAAGCAAGGTCATCAATGGTGATTGATGATAAAGAGTGAGAAATCCAATTCTAAAGTCTACCCACTTCCTATTTCTTCATCCTCTACCTCTTGCCAAGTAGTAGAGTGTGTTTCCTTCACAAGTTTTAGGGCTTGGTGAAGGTGGAGCTTGATTTAGCGATGCCTCGACGTAAATCATCTTCGGCATGGACATCGACGACCTAGCTCGCTTTTTCTCCGACGAAGCCGACTCTAGAGCCAGGATTCCTTTTGGACAGCGGAGACGACTTCGTTGCGGAGCTATGGAGGTGGAGCACTGGATCTACAAAGGTTGTATTTCCGATATCCCATTAGTTAAGTTGTTAACTAGATTGCTTTTCGCCTAGATTTCTAGCCAACGATCCGTATTAGGGTTTCTCGGCACCGATTATTTTTGAAATTGGCATGGTTGATGCCTTGTGAGACCTCACTAGAGTGCCTAGGAACCCTACAGTGGTATCAGAGCCTAGCTAGAGCCTTAGGCGAAGTCTAGACGGTTTTTGAACTCCGAACGAACCCGAAATCCTAACACACCCATGCTCTCTGTCCAATTTTCTAAAACGTGGATTTTTCCAAATTAAAAATATGCAGAAATATCAGCAGGTTATTTAAGAGTAACTGTGAAATACGAGTGCGTAATTCCATCAAACAGCCGTGGTTCCGCGGCACGAGCATGACTCGTGCGGCGGATCCGCGGCCGTACGGACTCATTCTTCAGTCAATGTTACACAGTAACTCCTAATTGATATTGCTGGTTTTCCTGGGTATTTTTAAATATTATTCAAGAGTTGAATTTTTCTGGAGTTGTTTTGGGGATTCGGTGTTTCGATCGGGGTATCAAATTTTGTCTATTTGGCTTTCCGGATAAATTTTAGAATATGTTAAAAATTTCGACCGGATATAAATACCCAACTTTTCCCCTGTCCGGAAATTTCCAAGTGTTGGATTTTCCGTAGTTTAACGACGTTCTAAGTAGTGCAAGTAACGCGATGGTCCCTCTAGAAGACAACAAACCTTAACTCGATTATGTGACTGTCTTGAACTGCCCTTTGAACCTTCGGGTTTGGGGCAGTACGGCATGCCACATGTGAGGCGTTGGCTTGACCCTTCTACGGCTGGACCGTTGGTACTGAGGCACGAACTGAATGTTTTTAGACTTATTTCAAGAGTTGATCTGTATCGGGAAAACTTGGGTGTTCGATTGTTCGATCGGAAAGTTTAACATTTTCTATTTATCTGGAAGGGGATACAATAATTGGAATTCACAAAAGTTATGTGATAACTGAATGAATGTTATAAACATAGCAGTTTAGTCTCCATTGATCGGTTGCCACGGAGTTTTGATGTGATCAAAAGTCCGTCGCAATCACGTAGTGTACGCGGATACTCGCCGGGTAAACTTAATAGACAGCCTCACTCCATAGCCCCGACCAAGTGACTGTAGGAGAACCCCGTCGCCGAAAGCATCCGTCTGGGTGCTCGCGGTAGCGGTGTTCCGCCTTGGTGCACTTCGTCGACGGTATCGGGGGTGCAGCCGTCTACTGAAGTTTGCGACGAGCATTCGATCAGGGCGTCGGGAATCTTGTTGAATTACCCGACTTTATATTGAAAAGTGTTTTCGATTTTGAGACTAAAATGCGGGGTTTATAAATGTTAGGCATGCGATGTCTAAGGTATTCATTTGATTAGGCATGTGATGTCTAAAGAGATTGCGGATTCCAACTGTTGTAGTTTTACACTTTCTTTTCTGTTACCGTAAGTGTAATATGTGATATCGCCGGTTTCGTTGCTATATGCCAACGACAATTGGGATGCGCATATTTACTTACGTTGATGACATGTGATGTTATGTGTTGCTGGATATGTTATATTGGATCGTCGTGTATGAATAGCCGGGGGTTTTTATGTGAGATGAGTGTTTTTCATTTTCATTCATGTAAAAACTTGTATGTAATATTCTTTTATTGGGGCACTTCCAGGTTGCGGATGATGTCACCTTTTGTTTATTATTTACTTTTCCGTACTAGGATAGACCCAAGGAGGGGAGCACAAGTAATCGGGTTCTGGAGTCCAGTGGGAGACCAACTCGAGGAGTCGAGTCCGGGTCTCCTAACTTTAGAATTGGTAGGGTTGCTTGCCGCTCTCGTAGGGGTCTAGGGGTGTGGGTTTGGCTATTCATCGCGACCGTGGAATCCGTGTTTTATACTGGCTCGTATTGAAAACACGGACGTCCTAGTATATCCAATATTTCATATGATTCTTCTGCTGCAATATCTGTGATGTGATCATGTGATGTTCTGTCATAGATACTGTATATAGTATATATGATATATTATATAGATGTTACTTATGTTTTACACCCGCGCTAGCCCTGTCCCGCTCTGCCGTTAGTTACCTAACCTAACGGTGCATGAGGGGACATCGAGGCGAATGCGGATGGCATAAGTGTACGTCATATCTATCTGTGATGTTTAGGTACTTAAATGATGGGACTTCATTAATGTGATTAATGAAATGAAAGAAACCTAAGATGTTGTAGAATCGAATTTCAAAATAAAACAGGTAGCTACAGTTCTTGCTTTGCACAGCGGTATATTTGATATATCCTGCACCTTATTCGATAGGGAAAGGACCGAGATCCCTTCACCGGGAGTGACTCCTTTAGCAATAACAGGCAGATGCTACACACTCGGTTTGTCTTTTGATAGCTTCTATAGTTTCTGCTTTGCACAGTGATATATATGATATATCCCGCACCTCATTCGACGAGGAAAGGGCCGACGATCCCTTCACCGGGAGTGACCCCTTTAGCAAAACTAGAAAAGCATCAAAAACACTCCATTTTAAAATCATTTGATTCTACAACGATATCAAGTTCATTACGCAATAGGTTTTCATAAAAACCTGTCGTAGCCCTCCGTCATTTCAGATAAGTGCTGTTTAGTATTCGTGCTGCGTTTGTTGGCCTCCGTCAAGGCACAGTGTGCGGTAGCTAACCAGTATTTATCTGTTTATGCATATGATGCAGATTGAGTTAGGGTAGTCGTGCGACCTTGTTGGCCTCCGTCAAGGGTCGTGCGGGTGGGTTTGATTCGATCAAGAAATGACGGGTTGAACTTGACTAGTAGCCTATGGTTTGTTGGCCTCCGTCAAGGTCATAAGGTGCTAGGGGCAAAAGATTATCGGGAATTTCAAGTGTTGAAATTTGCAATGAGATTGCATACCTTCTATGAGATAGTTGGATCCCGATACCCGCTGCGAGTAAGAGTTACTCCTGGGAGAGTTTTATACATTACAATTAGCCGATCAAGTAGGTGTCTAGAAAGGTGTTAACGAGGTTACGCCTCTGGGAAAACGAGGTTTACATTAATTAGGTTCGTGCGAAAGCACGGTGGACCTCCCTCAAAGTACCGACACTGGCCTGGCTGAAAGATTGGCGAACTTGTAGTGTGTAATTAATCCCGGCTGGTCTTTCCTTTTAGGGTTTGAAGGAAGATTTGATAAAAAGCAGTGGGAGCCATCCTGATTAGATAAAATAATAACCAATCTATTCTTGCAAGAGCGCACGCTGAGTGTTTTCTTCTCTCTCTCTCCTGGTAGCAACCATATCACGCCTTAATCAAGATAATAATACGGATTATTGACCGAACCCGCTTGTTATACTGAGCTGGGGAACGTTGGTCCCGCTCCAACTTATAATTGTTATAAGACAGAGCAGGAAATTGGGGAATACCAGATTTCCCGTGCCGCCCAAACGAAGAGAGTGCATGCTGATGCATCATCTTTGGGTGTGTTCGTTACAAAGAACTGTTTCTCTGTATTCTTTACGTCCTGGGTATGTGATACCAGATCAGGATCCCAGATATGTAATATGTTACATAGGGCTACAGAAAGGTAAAGGACTGAGAACGGGTGATAAGTTTCATAAGGCAGAAAACGGGGCAAGAGTTGCAGCCAAGTCTGTTGGTCACTGTCATCCTGTATTACAAATACATTGATTTTAAACGAATGCTATTAGATACCGAACCTGATATACAAAATCATATCAGTCTCTTTATTAGTAAAGAAATGATAAAATTTTGTATTGTTGGATAATGTTTTGAACATTTCCTATATCAAAAGTTGATCGGTTCAGGCACGTTATCTAAAAGCATTAATGTTCTAAATCAAACTACAGTTCTTAGTATATGGAACACACATAAGAGGAAGAGTTCAGAAATAAACGGATCCTTCTTAAGGTATTGTAGACTAGGTCATATCAATGTGACCCGACTAGCTGAAGTTACATTTAGATGCATATTTAAATCAGTTTGAATTTACATCTTGTGAAACTCGCCAGTCATGTCACAAAGATAAGATGACCACAGCTCTGTTTACTGGAAACAGAGAAAGAGTTAGTGGACTCTTGGGATGATACATGTTGATGTATGTAGGTCCCCTGTCTACACATGCCAAGACTGGTTCTTTATACTTCGTTATATTCTCTGATAATCTCTCAAGATTCAGTCATATGTTCCTGTCGAAACACAAGTCCGAACCTTTTGAGATATTCACAGAATATAAGTTAGAAGTAGAGAACCAAATACGGGTATAAGTATTATGTCCGATGATGAGATCGAGGAGGAGAATACTTGAGCACGGAATTCCTGGACTATTCTAAAGGAGAATGAGATTCTCTCTCAGCATTACTCCTCCGAATACACCATAGCACGATGGTATATCGGGGCGGAGCAAACACACCCTATATGATAAGGTGTGCTCTATGATGAGTACTACTGAGTTACCTATTTCCTATTTGGGAGTTATGCACTTGAGAAGTTGCATACCTATTGAATAGGGTTCAAATCAAATCAGTTGCCTACCACTTCATATGTGATATGGAAAGGAAAGAGCCCATATCTTAAGTTAGTTAAGATTTGGGGTTGTCCGGCCTATGTCTGAAAGCAAAATCCGGACAAGCTCGAGGCAAAGTCTGTAATGTAGAACTGGAAAGGTTCCAGCTATACAAACTGCAGCTGATGATTTGATAAAACCAAAGGATTCAATAGTTACCAACGAACCTCAGCCTCTCCGCCGATCTAGTAGGGTTTCTCACCCACCTGAGAGATACTTCGGTTTCTCTATGACAGTGGGAGCGAGGATTGCATCATGAGATGATGACCCAACTAGTTTCGAGCTGGCCATCAGGAGTAAGACTCTGTAAGAATGGCTGGATGCTTAGCGATCTGAGATGGAATCCATGTACACCAACAAAGTATGGACTTTAGTTGCTATATCTGAAGGGTTAAATCCCCATCAGGAGCAAGTATATCTTGAGAAGATTACTTGGTGTACTTGGAAAAGTTGAGACTTTCAAAGCTAGACTTGTTAAAGGTTTGCATCATTGACCAGGTGTGGATAATGATGAAACCTTTTCAAGTACCTATGCTTAAGTCCATCCAGATCCTACTTGCCACGGCTACATACCATGACTACGATATCTGGCGGTTGGGTGTCTTGACTGCTTCTCTAAATGATGATTTAGAAGAGAGCGTCTGTAAGTACACAGCCAGAGGGCTTCGTAGACAGTGGGAGCAACGGAAACGTGTGCAAGATGCTTTATAGGATAAAGCAGGCATCGCGGAGTTGGATCATCTGTTTTGATGGAGTAGTCAAAGAGTTTGACATCATCAAAATGGTAGATGAATCTTGTATAAACAAAAAGGTAGTAGGGAGTATGGTGGTGATCCTCATAGAGTACGTGGATGACATACTCTTGATAGGGAAGGAGTTTCTTATGCTACGCTCGATCAATCTCCGCTTACCACAATGATTCTCCATATAGGATCAAAGTGATACCTCCTAAATCCTGGGTTTTTGGATCTATGAGATAGATCTAATTGGATGTTAGGACTCTCACAAGTTGCAGTGAGACGGTATCAACCGATCCTGGGGAGAATCACTGGAAGGGTTCCAGGGTGATAAAGACGACTGAATGTCAGTCGCAGGCATTGTCTTTACCCTCAATCGAGGGACGGTATGTTGGAAGAGTTCCAAGCTAGATACCGTGACATGCTAGACGATAAAGGCTGGATACATTGCTACTTAACATGCTACCAAAGAGGCTGTTTGGGTGTATATTGGTTCATGAGATGAACTATGTTCCTCCCATTGTGTGACAATGGAATTGTGGCTTATGCCAAGGAACGTTCGTCCCATCAGTGATCCAGACATATTCTAAGGCAGTATCACCTGATCATGGAGATGGTTGATCTCCAGGGAGATCGAGGTTTAGAGAGTAGACTCAGAGGACAATACAGCGGATCCACTCACAAAGGCCTGATCCCAGAGAGAGACACTTTTATGGGATGGTTGAGTATGAGATACTACAACTACTGCTACAGATGGCCCTAGTGCAAGTGGGAGATTGTTAGTTATATGTATGCCCTAGAGGCCATTACTATACATAGGATGTATATTGTAGTGGATGCTGGGACATATATAGGGAGGACTTTCTTGCTCGACATGATAGTATGCTATCTGGTTGATCTTTACCTTAACGTGTATACTGTTTGTCTCTCTGTTACATGTTGGTAAAGCCCTTAGGATGTGTGCTTGACTACCTGGGCTATGATGCGGATCATACTAGTAGGGACATGGTAGTCTATAAGTACATCCTTCAAAGTCCCTAGTCGTGGGTGTATCGAGACGGGGCATCGATATACCAGAGTAGACTAGCGTATACCTTCTCGACCCATACAGATGGGCGATGGATGATCCCATATCCATTGGTGTTTGACATCAGAGGAGATATACGGGTGCTCAGTAGAGACTGGGTACACTGGACGGACTCGCCGAGAACTCTCAGATGGTATTATACCTCACGTCAGATGGCAGTTCTCTGGTGACACTGGTACAGAGTAGTCTGTTGACCCGAGATCGTCATAGAGTCTTGTGTGGTTCCCACTGTGCTTTGATTTCCATCTTACCACGTCCAAGAGGGCGTGCAAAACGGTGGTTTTTGGGTACAGTCCCGAGTCACATGGAGGCAATGAGCGATAGGAGGGGATTCGTCTCTCCCGGTATAGGGAGTTGATGTTGCGCAGTGTTCGATTGGCTATAACAGGAAATCCCTGGCCAGGGTTGCTGAGATTTACTGGTAAGTGCTACCGGTAGTTTCTCGAATTGTTATAGACCTCATATCGACACGACTTATTGAGCTATTGGGGTCTGACGTTTACCACCCCTAGGCGAGATATGCGACATATCAGACGATCAGACCGGACTGTACGGTAGTGTTACTGGTCGGATTCACTGGAGTGTGAGCGGGCTTGCTCGTCGATCTTCAGATCGTTCAATACCCGGGTGGCCGTTACGTTTAGCAGACCGCTTGCGGCTTGTGGATGCTTGATATGATCATCATCTGCTGCCGGCGTATTGACGAGTCTTTAGAGTCCTACACAGAGGTTTCCTGGCTCAAGCGAAACGAAATTGGAGCGCATATGAGATATGTGCGGGACCGAGAATGATACCAGTATGTGATACTGTATTTGATTCTCGCTATGTGACATTGATCGGTTATATGTGATATAGCCGGATTATCGGATCAAGTGTTGATTCGATAAGTTGTTACTAATGATACTAGCCGGTTATATGCGATATGACCGGATCGTTAAATCAAGTGTTGATTTAATGATTTAATGCATAATTATATATTTGATATATTACTTTGCATTAACTAGTATCGGTTCACTTTATAATGGATTTTCTCACTCGGATGTGCGCATTACATATGCGATATGATTTTGTGCACTGGATTGTATCATGTTTGATGATACATGCATTTTGGTTAAATGTAAAGAATTAAACCATGTTTTAAGTGGATAATTAGGGTTTTGATTTCCTTATTCATTTATTAATCTTTTTCTTTTTGGAAAAAGGAAAAAGGAAATGAGAAAATGATTGCTATTTTGTTTGTATTCTTTGAAGCTTCATGAACTTTGACCATAGCAACCATTTTGTCTTCTTATACAAACCCTAACCATTCATCTAACTTGAGTTAACTCTCTACAATTAACCATGGTCTTGTTATGATAAGATTTGATTATTCATTTCATTTTTAACTAACTTATCATAACTATTATCTTCTTCTTCCTCATTTTTCTTGAAGTGAAGAAAGCAAGGTCATCAATGGTGATTGATGATAAAGAGTGAGAAATCCAATTCTAAAGTCTACCCACTTCCTATTTCTTCATCCTCTACCTCTTGCCAAGTAGTAGAGTGTGTTTCCTTCACAAGTTTTAGGGCTTGGTGAAGGTGGAGCTTGATTTAGCGATGCCTCGACGTAGATCATCTTCGGCATGGACATCGACGACCTAGCTCGCTTTTTCTCCGACGAAGCCGACTCTAGAGCCCGGATTCCTTTTGGACAGCGGAGACGACTTCGTTGCGGAGCTATGGGGGTGGAGCACCGGATCTACAAAGGTTGTATTTCCGATATCCCATTAGTTAAGTTGTTAACTAGATTGCTTTTCGCCTAGATTTCTAGCCAACGATCCGTATTAGGGTTTCTCGGCACCGATTATTTTTGAAATTGGCATGGTTGATGCCTTGTGAGACCTCACTAGAGTGCCTAGGAACCCTACAAGCTTTGCACACTCCATGGCATCCATGAGGCAAAACCAAGATAAAGATATGATTTTGATGAAGTTTGTGATGTTTAGTGATGGATTTGAGATGAAAATGAGAGAGTGTTCAGTTAGAAATAGAAAGAGATGAAGAAATGAGAAAGAGATAGGGAAAAAGAGAGAGGGTGATTGATAAAGAGAGAGGGAGGTGAGTGTAGGGTGAGAATGAGAGGTGAGTGTATCATTGCAATTAATGCTAACCATGCCTTCACATTAAATGCACCATACCTCATCATTCCAACACAATTATCTCTCTCTCTCTCTCACACACAAAAGATTAAGGGTTAATTCAAGGCAAAGGATTTAGAATTAAGGTTAAGTGTCAAGGTTGCTAAGAACAAAATTAGCACAAACAAATCCTCACATTTACGTGCACACGTGCTTGCATGCTTATAACAAATAATAATAAATTATTAATTAAATGTTATAAAATGTGAGGAACCCGAATTAGTAAACTTTTTACAGTAAACCCACATTAACGTCTAAACAAACACTAACCGAAATCTAAGACGTTACACAAGGTCAGTTCTGTGAAAGTTTGTAGGATATCCCAAACATTCGCAAAGGAATATCTTCTACCATACTGAGGAGCAAAAGGTGTTTTGTTTCTCAGCATGCCACCTTTTAGAAAAGGAATTTCTTATGAAGAAATTAGTGGTCATGAGGTAGAACTGAAAGGAGTTCTAGCTATACAAACTACGGCTGAAGATTTGGTAGAACCGGAGCATTCAATAGTTCCCGACGAACATTAGCCTCTCCGCCGATCTGGTAGGGTTCCTCACCCACCTGAGAGATACTTCGATTTTCTCTATGACAGTGGGAACGAGAATTGCATCATGAGATGATGACCTAACTAGTTTTGAGCAGGCCATCAGGAATGGGGACTCTGTGAGAATGGCTGGATGCTAAGCGATCTGAGATGGAATCTATGTACACCAACAAAGTATGGACTTTGGTTGCTTTATCTGAAAGGTTAAATCCCCATCAGGAGCAAGTATATCTTGAGAAGATTACTTGGTGTACATGGAAAAGTTGAGACTTTCAAAGCTAGACTTGTTGAAAAAGGTACTTGTCATTGACTAGGTGTGGATTATGATGAAACCTTTTCTCCAGTGCCTATACTTAAGTCCATCCAGATCCTATTTACCATTGCTACATACCATGACTACGATATCTGGCAGTTGGGTGTCATGACTGCTTTTCTAAATAGTTATTTAGAAGAGATTGTCTATAAGTACACAGCCAGAGGTCTTCGTAGACAGTAGGAGCAGCGGAAACGTGTGCAAGTTGCTTTACAGGTTAAAGTAGGCATCGCGGAGTTGGAACATCTGTTTTGATGTGGTATTCAAAGAGTTTGACTTCATCAAAATGGTAGATGAACCTTGTAAATAAAAAAAAGTTAGTAGGGAGTATAGTGGTGATCCTCGTATTGTACGTGGATGACATACTCTTGATAAGGAAGGAGTTTCATATGCTACGCTCGGTCAATCTCCTCTTATCACAAGGATTCTCCATATAAGATAAAGGTGATACCTCCTAAATCCTGGGTTTTGGATCTATGAGATAGATCTAAATGGATGTTAGGATTCTCTTAGTGAGATGGTATCAATAGATCCTGGTGAGAATCACTGGATAGCTTCCAGGATGGTAAGGTCGACTGAATGTCGGTCACAGGCATTGTCTTTACCCTCAATGGAGGGACGGTATGTTGGAAGAGTTTCAAGCTAGATACCGTGGCAAACTAGATGATAAAGGCTGGATACATCGCTACCAAAGATGGTACCAAAGAGGCAGTCTGGGTGTATATTAGTTCATGAGATGAACTTCGTTCCTACCATTGTGTGACAATGGAGTTGTGGCTTATGCCTAAGGAACCCCCGTCCCATCAGTGACCCAGACATATTCTAAGGCAGTATCACCTGATCATGGAGATGGTTAATCTCAAAGGAGATCGAGATTAGAAGAGTAGACTTAGAGGTTAACACGGCAGACCCACTCACAAAGGCCTTTTCCCAGAGAGAGACTTTTATGGGATGGTTGAGTATGAGATACTACAACCACTGCTATATGAAGGCCCTAGTGCAAGTGGGAGATTGTTAGTTATATATATGCCCTAGAGGCCATTACTGTACATGAGATGTATATTGTAGTGGATGCTTGGACATATATAGGGAGGACTTTCTTGCTCGACATGATAGTATGCTATCTGGTTACTCTTTATCTTAACATGTACATTGATTGTCTCTCTGTTACATGTTGGTAAAGCCCTTAGGATGTGTACTTGACTACCTGGATTATGATGCATTGTTAGTGTATATGCTCTAGGGGCCATTATTGTATCATACTAGCTTGTATATTACTTAATGGAAGCTTGGGATATTCACAGTTATATTAACAGTCTTGCTAAACAGGGTAGTATGCTACTTGGTTTATATCTATCTTAATATGTGTATATGTTAGTATATCGAGAATACATATCGATAGAGCCCTTAGGATCTTGCTTGACTACCAGCGTTGTGATGGCAGTTACACTAGTAGGGGCTGGGTAGTCTACAAGCACATCCTTTTTCAGGTCCCTAATCGTAGGATTATCGAGACAGGGCATCGATACTCCGGAGTAGACTAGTGTGTACGCTTCTTATCCCAGTTGGGGAGATGGTTTGTCCCACAGCCATCAATACGTCGTACTGGAGATAGTATACAGGTGCTTGTTGGGTTACGGGTACAGCGGACAGGACTCGCGGGGAAATGTTGGTTGGTATTATACCCGTCGTCAGTTAACAGTTTCCAAGTGACATGAGTACAGCATAGTCCGCATACTTGACACTGCTGCTTCGCCTCGAGTGTGTTCCCACTGTTCTTAGATTGCTACCCTACCACGGCTCAAAGGAGTCATGCAAACAAGTAGCAGTTGGGTGCAGTCCCGAAGCACTTAGAGGTAGTGGCGGTTAGATAGGATTCGTCTCTCCCGGTATTGGGAGTTGATATCGCGCTGTATTTGGAAAGCCATTACGCAAAGTCCCTGGCCAGGGAAAACGAGATTTACTGGTAGGATTTCCAGTAGCTTCTCAAGGTGTAATGGGCTTCACTCCGACACGACTTATACAGCTTTTAAGGGACTGATGCTTGCCGCCCCCCTAGGCCTGATATGCGATAGTCTTAGACGAACAGACCAGACTGTACGGAGATTGTTACATCAGGCTCAGTAGGAGTTCGGATGGGTTTCCTCATCGGCCTTCTTATCGACAACTACCTGGGGACCGTTACGTACAGCTAGTGCCGCTTGTGGTCTGTGGTTAAACCCACTGCTAGCATAGTGTCGAGTCTTTAGAGTCCCACACAGAGAGTTTCCCTGCTTCGGACGAAATGATATAGAGGTCGTATGGTTTTACGACAGGGTTCGGGCACATACGTGTTTTTACGCACGTACGATGTTCGGACAGTTTATACTAGCAGGCTTTGGTTTAAGCCAGATTCTAGTATTGTATTATTGGATTTATACAGTCTCAGTATTTCCATGTTTTCACGGATGGGAGGGGCATTCTCGTAATTAGTCGAGAAGCTTCTAGAAGATTGATGAGTTGGAGGCTTAGGTGGAATTTGCATTAAATGGATTAATGACTCATGGTGTGATTCATCCAAAGGAGTTAATGATGCATTTATTGCTTAATGACTCATGAGATGAATCACACAAAGTGAGTTAATGAAGCATGGTTGATATTATTATTTGTTATTTATTTAATAATTATTATGCTTCATATATTCACAAATGAGATATTAATTCATATGATTCTCACTCTCACCTTCTCTCTCCTCAAGCTCTCTCTCTCTTCAAAGAACTAACCCTAACCTCTCATGTGTTTAGATCTAAGGGTTAGCAAGACTAATAGATCCCTAATCCTATTCTATATCCTCTAGGTTACTTTGATTAGCACTCATAGCAACCTAGTTACCTCAAGTGAGAGGTTAAGCTTGGAGAAGTAGCTCTCGGGTGGATCTTCTATCACAACGAGGAGGCCGACGAGGAGGTGGTCTACGAGAACAAGAAGGACTTGATTCATTAGGTATAATCATCTTTCATAGTAGCTAATCACTTCTATGTTATTGTTAATTAGGGTTTAGCAAAGATCCGTAAAGTTAGTCGATATTAGTTTAAACAAAATGATTGTTTTACCTATTCTGCCTCCCCGCATCATGTGGGGTGTCTAACGTCGACTTACAGTGGAATCAGAGCCTCGCTAAACCATAACTAATTTGTTAGCAAAGTCGTTAGAAATTCGATCGCAAAACGAACCCGAAAAAACATCATTTTAACCAAGTTTCTGCCGATTTTAAAACGGGGTCTAAAAATTTTTCAGAGACCCTTAAAAATACAGACAGGGAATTATAAGATTACTGGAGAAATTTGGGATCGTGACTCGGCCAAACCGCCGCGGAAACGCGGCCGATCCAAGCGATCCGCCGCGGATCCACGGCCGAGTTGAAGCCGAGTCAGCCTAAATTTACCCAGTAATTTTTCTGAGTTGATTTTGTATTTTCTGGGATGTTTTGTTTCTGCTCAGGTTTCAGGTGCATAGAGAAATATTTGAAGTAGAATCATTTGTGTTTTCTTGATCGAAATTCTAAGATGTTTGGATAACTTGATTATATCTGTGATGTGTTTAATGTGTTCGTAAACCTCCCCTAACTGCTAGTATATCGGTTAGCAGGGGGTTTCACATTTCTGTAATGGTTTTTACTGATTTGTGTTTGTGGACTTGTTGGATTGTCGTGAATGGATAGCCGGGGATGTGAGACGAGTGTTTCTTTCATTCAAATGTAATTTGTAAATTATTGTAATATTCTTTTGCGGGGCACATCCGGGTTGAGGCTGTAGCCACCGTTGTATTATTTCATTTACTGTTTTCTGCTCCTAGGATAGACCCAAGGTGGGGTGCACAAACTAACGGGTACTTTGAAGTGTTTAGTGGCCTACTCACGTAGTTGAGAGAGACCCCTTCACTTCGGGTACAAGGCGGGTAGTTTGCCATACCCGTAGGGGTCTAGGGTGGGGTTTTGGATATTCATCGCGACTGTGTAATCCGTCTTTCTTTGCTGGCTTAAAAGGAATGCGGATTCGTAGAAAATCCAATATGTTCATCTGTGATCTGGAATACCTATTATTGCGTCTGACGAATGTACAATATCTATATATGATATCTATTAGGCGTCACTTATGTTTTACACCCGCGCTAGCCCAGCCCCTGCTCTGTCGTTAGTTAAGTAACCTAACGGGTGAATGACGGGACCCAGTGGCGAATGCGGATGGCATAAGAGGACGTTGTATTTTTATTGTTTTCTGCAATGATAGGTTAATTGATGGGACGCATTATATTAATGCAAAGAAAATAAACCAAAGTTGAATCGTTGGAACAGTTTAAAAGAAACCACTCAGTTATTTTAAAAGAGAAGATATTTTTTAAATTGCGGAGCTTAAGCTACTCCTTTTAAAAGCTATCAGGTTCCTTCGATCATATCAAGTTCACTACGTTCAGGGTTTCGCCAAAACCATTCGTAGCCCTCCGTCATTTCATTTGGATATTCAGTAGTATTCAAGCTATGTATTTTGACCAACGCCAAGGCATAGTGTTTGGTAGCTGCTGGGTATTCATTTATTGTATAGATAGATGAGTTAGTTTGGGACAGTCGTATTATCATTTGGCCAACGTCAGGGGTATGTACGGATGGGTTCAAATTAACAAGATAATGATGGGTATAACTTGACATGTGACTTATGACATTTTGACCAACGCCAAGGTCATAAAAGCATGGGGCAGAAATTTATATCAGGAATTTCTAAAGAAACTGAAATTTGCTAAGAGTTGCATACCATTTGGAGTGTGATAATTCTGGTAGGATTCCTTCAACTTTATCACACGATGATATTTGGATCCCGATCCTACTGTGAGTATCCGCTACTCATCAGGAGATTCGTCACTTAACGATCAATGCTATAAACCAAGTAGGTGTCGAGAAAGGTGTCAGCGGGGCTACGCCCCCAGAGAAAAGAGGTTATTTAATTAAGGAACTTCGCGAAAGCGTCGTAAAACCTCCCTCGAAGTACCGACACCGGCCTGGCTGAACGGTTAAGCAAGTATTGTACGGTGAGAATAGTCCTGACTAGTTCTTCCTTTTTGGTTTGAGGAGGGATTCGAGAAACAGTGGGAGCCATCCTGTTTAGATAAACTAAAAACCACTCTAAACTTGCAAGAGCATCATGCTAAAGTGTTCCCTCTCTCTCTCATTGCAGCGACCCAGAACATGACAGGCCTTAAGTTACCATTAGATAAAAATATTTTGACAGGGCCAAACTATAAAGATTGGTTCCGGAATGTTAAGATGGCAATTACTTATGACAAATTGGGGTATGTCCTTACCACTACGGCACCTGCTATCCCTAGTCCAGAATCCAGTGTCGCGGATAAGGAAATACGCAAGACCTGGGAGATAGATTGCGCGAAGGCCAAATGCATCATGCTTACCTCTATGAATAATGAACATCAGAGGAGGCACGAGAATATGGATCTTGAATCCATATTTCTCCACACCAAGGAACTGTATGGAGAGCAATCTCGTATAGCTAGATACGAGACCTCGAAGAACTTGTTTCAGTCGAGGTTGGCCGTCGGATCATCTGTAGGAGAACATGTCTTTAAGATGATTGGCTATATAGAAGAGCTCGTGGACCTCGGGACAACATTAGAGAACGAGCTGTATACAGACTTAATTCTTCAGTCCTTCCCTTCCACCTACGCCCAGTTTATCTTGAATTTCAACATTCAAGGTAAAGAAGTTGAACTTTCCGAACTCCTTAACATGTTGAGGAGTGCAGAGGGCACCTTGCAGAAAGAAAGGGAAATACCCACTATGTTTGTTCGCGGTGCTTCCTCTTCCAGGTCTAAGGCAAGGGCCATAGGAAGGAAGAAGAAGGCCGCTACCAAACCAAGAGGTGGTGCTGGTAAGGTGGGAGTTAAGGGAAAGGCAAAGGTTGCGGTGCCAGTAGTGGCAAAGGACGAGTGCTTCCACTGTCGTAGGAAAGGCCATTGGAAGAAAGATTGCAAAGCTTGGATTGCCAAGAACCAGGACCCGAAGCAAGCCGTGGCTTCGACTTCAGGTGTGTTTGTAATTGAAAATTGTCTATCAATCAACTCTACTTCCTGGGTATTGGATACCGGATCAGGATCTCATATATGCAATTCATTGCAGGCACTGAGAAACCCTAGAGTGCTGAAGGTTGGTGATATGACCCTCCAGGTTGCTAACGGAGCTAGCGCGGGTGTTGTGTCCGTAGGGGATTATCACCTGGGATTGACGAGTGGACATATTTTGGTTTTGCGCAACTGTTTTTGTGTACCTAGTTTAACGTGTAATATCATATCAGTATCGTTGTTATCAAAAGAAGGTTATCATTTCACGTTTGTAAGCGATGTTGTTAACATCCACCTTAATCATGGTTTGATTGGGTCCGGTACACTAGATAATGGTATATACGTGCTAAACCAATTACAGATTTTCAATGTACAGAACACGCTAAAAAGAAAGTCTCCAGAAATAAATCAGGCTTTCTGTAACGTCTTAAAAATAAATAATTAAATAATTAAATAAATAAAATTCTTTAAGTGAATTTTCTGATTTTCGGTAAAGTAAAACGTATTTTTCGTAAAACTAAACCGTAATTATTTTTCATTATAAATTTAAAAACACCTATTTTAATTATGTAATTACTAGTAAATGGTGTTTATTTAGTCACTTATAAATTTTTAGTTTAATTAAATATTTTTCCTAAATTAATTATTTTAAATAATAACTTAAGCTTTATTTATACACTAAATTAGTGAAAATTACAACTTTGAAATGGGTTAATTTTATAAAATGAGCCATGCCATAATAGAATCAAGTGTTTTTATGCAAAATTCTTTCTCAAATATTTTCATGGTTCTTGAATTTTCTAGGATCAATTTTTTGAAGAAGAAAATTATTAAATAAAGAATTTAATGAAAAGACATAAATGATGTGTTGTTTTGGGAGAAGTTTCTACATCATTCATCAATCTTTTCTTTCTCTCCCCCTCCTCCATTTAGTGGCCGGCCTCACCATGGTAGCCCCCTCCCCATTTCTCCACTTGATTTTGTTTCAAAAATCCTCCAAATTTCATCAAAAAATTCAATAAAAAACCCACAAATTCCTAATTGATTCCTACCCTCTATTCTTTGCTCATTTTTACATGGATTTTGGAGTTGGAAACCATTATTTTTGGAGGCAAATTTTCATGGTTGGATCTCACATGTGGAGGTATAAATTTTATTCTTATGATTTATTGTTATTAAATGTTTCAATCTAGCATATTTAGATTTAATTAACTAATTCTATTTACAAATTTCTAAATTCAAGTTAGGGTTTATAAAATCAAGTTATGAATTTTATTAATTAAGTAGGGTTATAATAACTAGTTTAACAATTTTAGAAATGGAAAATCATACATGGTTGATGTATTGTAATTTGTTCATTCAAATTGTTTAAATTAAGCAATTTTGCGAACTAGATTTTTGTATATTATATATATTGGTGAGATAAAATTCTAACTAATGTTTGTAACACTAGATTGTGGTTTTAATGAGGATATTAACCTGTTAGTGGAATGGAAAACCTAGTTTGCTTACTAGTTTCAAGTTAATAATAGAAAATTGTGAGAAAAATTGCTATTTTGCTAACTAGATTTTAGAAATTCTTAAATAAATGAGATTTAAAATCTAATTATGGTTTCATTATATTATCATCATCATGAATTGTAGTTTAATAAGTTAATTCATGCAAAATCAAGTCTAGAAGTGAAATTGTGAAAATTTTGCTTAAAAGTATCGAAATTGGGCAAGTTTGCAAACTAGAATTTCAATTTAATAAAAATTAGGGTGTTAAAAATATAGTAATGGTTTCTATAATTTAGTTATGCTATCTAATGAGCATTATGACCATTAGTTTTATTAAACATCAAGTTTTGAAGTAAAACGGTAAATTGGCATTTTCGGGTTTTACGAAATCGGACGATTTGATCGATTTTAGGGTTTCGATGAATTAAATCATGTTTTATATTATAAGTAATGAGTTTTAAAACTACGAGTTGTTTGTTGGTGTTTTATCTCGATCAATCGGCGTTTGTACGCCGATATCGAGCGATATTTGGTTCTTTTGTATGAGCGGGTCATAGGTTTTAACCTATGCGTGTTTCCTGCGTCGTTTGGTTTTGTTCGTGATTCAGTTTACGATATTATATGTGTTTTCATATAGGTACCCCTCACGTGGACTTCGGACGAGGAAGAAGAGGAGGGCTACATCGTTTTCGGCAGATAAGGACCAGGTGAGTAAATGTATATCTACGGGGGAAGTCGGGTGGATGGCGTTTAGCACCCCCGCAAACGTAGAATAGGAATAGTACTTATTGTCATTAGAAAGTCAGACGTGACCTTAGAATCTTGGTGAGTGGGACCCTAGTAATGACCTTAGGTTGGACTAGATTGATTTAGAAAGACCTTACCGGAGGATGAATATCTTGGAGGAGATTCGTAGGTTTCAGGTACATACACACACACGCACACACAGAAACTCGACATAGTGTATACATGTATGTGTATATATATAGGACTAGGTGTAGGTATATATATACACAACATGTATATGTGATACAAGGATGTGATATGATACATGGGGATGAAACAATATAACTGGGCTTGATGCCGTGATTCTTGGCTATACAGTCGTGTTATAATGTGAGCGGATCATTAGAAAATGAGATAATGGATATGTATACATAAACAATAATAGGTGGTGATGATATTGAGGTACCTGAGACTCTAAAATAGAACCCGGACTGTAACCTGTGACTGAATCACGATATGATATATGTGTGACTTGATTACGACATCATATAGGTGTGACTTGATTACGATATGAAATAAGTGTGACTTAATCACGATATGATATATGTGACATGATATTTCTGAGGATAATTGACGATGTATATTTATACTGGCAATGATATATGATTGAGGATATTGGGATGTATGCATTTACAGTACAGCACCTTTGATCATGACATTATTTGACGATGATATTAAATGAATGATGATGTACGTAGGTGATACTTGACCCGTACCCCGATATTAGGATGCCGTATGATGGATTTTACCGTACGAGACATAGATGTGATGATTGATCCGTACTCTTGATTCGAGAAAGTCGTACTACGTACGTGACGCTATTGAGGCTGGATCGTCGACTATTAGAGATATGGACTCAGACCCTAGGTGGATTCCTATTTCTGATCGACTAGTTCCTTTAGTTTAGTTCCTTAGGGGGTTAGATAGATACTAGTTTAGGCTCGAGTCATATAGTTGTAGTTGGATATGTATATTCCAAATGAGTAGTTAGTACACATTTTACCCTTATATTCAGATTATAATCATCACGTTGCATGTTCATACATATATTTCTGTAGTTAATATGAAACTCTGCCCGTTAGGACACCAGCACCATTACCGATGATGCGCATGTTCCACGTACACTTATTTGCCGGCTCACACACATCATCGGTAATTGCTATGTCACGTACACTTTAGAACATATTATATTTTATGGATAGAATCTGCTAACAGCTAGATCGATATAATATTGTGATTACTCTCAGGTGTTAGTCTAGACATGGCATTTATTATTTAGACATTTCATGCATTCACATTTTCATGTTATCATGCAGTATTGTGGGGCTTATGTCGACATTTATCATTTATATACTCATGATATTGGGATTTTGGATTTCTATGAGATTTCTTGATTTTTGGGGAAAACCGCAAAAATATATATAAAAACTTCTCTCTCTCCTCCTCTCTTTTTAAAATATAAGTTGCGGTTTTCTCGTGATGTATGTGTCGTCCACCATGTGATTTCATGTTTTCTGTTGGATTTCGAGACCCGATTCGAGGAGTGGATAAACCGTCTCGGGTACATGGTGGGCCCGGTATGGTACCCCGGGGCAAGAAGATCGAGTTGTAGATGATGAGCCTGGCAGGGGAGGACTACCTACCGGTGATGTCTGGCGCGGCGGATATCCGGAGGATACCGACCGTTGTCGTGAGATTTGATGATATGGGCCGATCCGGACCGACGGAGCCCGAGATATTGAGACTATGAGATATTGAGACTATGAGGTATTGAGACTTGAGATTTACATGTTTTGTGTCGATACTTGACACGGATTTCCATAGATTTCATCGATGATATTTCAGATTTCTATACAAACTTTACCAGGATAAATGTTAATGATTTCTTATACAAAAATATCCAGATTTCAGGATTGATTGTTTTGCTTTCATGGTGCATGCATACTCATTCACAGGACATATTACTAATTGAGGCACTGACACGAGCACGGAGCTTTTACACTACATGTAGTTTATTACCCTGCCATTACTAGATGACTAGTAATATATTGGTATATTATTATGACCTAGGATAGCGTCGTGCATTCGATTTCTTTTCGCAGATGTCTTCTACTCACGAGCTGGCAACTCACACCCGTTGTGCCAAATTTTATTACAGGTTCGATGTACAGGTTTCCTTGTCAGCTTGCGGGCACATCATTTCATTCAGGGTGATTTGCACGGTAGGTTGGTTCACTTGTATCTGGACCGTCGTTGTACTTTTAATTATTCTTTTGTATCTAGTAGGCTCCATCAACCAAACTTGTATTACTTGATAAGTTAAAGGACCAGTTATTTATTTAGACCTTAGAGTCGCGCATGTATTATTATGATATCTTGTGGATTTGTTTTCTTTTGAGTTTTGAGCCTCGCCCTTTGGCGTTATATACTTTTGTGCATTGGTGTGGTTGTTTCCGCCTGTTGGCGTAGAGCTAGCTCCCGCTTGGGGATGCCTTTTTATTATCTCATATGTATTATACTTGTTTGTACCCGTTTGGGGCCAGTTTTTACAAAGGAGACTCTGCCGAAATTTTTGAGAAAATTGGATGTTGCTTTTAAACTTGTTTTCTACATGTTTTCCTTTACTTCTTCTTCTTTTTATGGCTTTGATTTCTGGGCTTCGGCTTACTTAGATTACGTTGCGCCTCTAGACGCTTCGTAATCTAAGTGCCGGTCACCTTTCGTACTTTCGGGTCGTGACAAAGTTGGTATCAGAGCACTAGGTTTGACCTTGTATAAGTCTAGAGTGACCCTTGGTTGATGGAGTAGGTGACTTAGGTAGAGTGACGTACCGTGGGTATGATCCGCGGCATACTTACGATACGCTACTCTGCTTAAGAAGCCTTAGGATGTACATTTCTTTGCACCGTATTCTATTCGTTCCTTTGATCTATCTTCGTCGATATCGGATGGTGGTTTCTGTTACCACGGTCGCATGGGCAGAGAGAGCTGCGACTCGAATGCGATAACCATTGGGGTATCGTTTATTCTTGAGGATTGAAGCATTGTTTAGCGTGCGGACGAAGGGTATTCACATGCCGTCCAGACGAAGTTAAAGGATTCGAACGATTGCCAGAAACCCATTTTCCCAAGTTTATGGTATTCGGAAGAACATGCAGGTATTCCTATGGACCCTCTAGAAGAATGAAACCCTAACTCGACATAATGACCATGAGAACACCCTTGAACCTTAGGATTTACAGCAGTTCCGCGGTGCCATTAGTGAGACTTGGGTTTGCCCTTCTACGGCTGGTCCGCAGATGCTGGGGTATGTACTGGATATTTTTAAACTGTACTTGAGTGTTGAGCTTTCGGGGAATTATGGGATTTTGATGAATCGATCGAAAAGTTTAATGTAGTCCGGATATCAGGTAAAGGGATAGATCACGTGGGAGACTCTAGATATGAGTATTGCCGTTGGTAGCGCAGTCAGCACACCTACGAGGAGACGAGTTCGAAGCAGTCGACATCAGAGGAAAGAGGCGCACATTGACGATAGTATTTACGATTGTGATTTGGTGATTTGAATTTCATATTTCTGTTGTTGGATTTTGGTATTTTGAGAATTTTGTTCTACGATTGGTATTTCTTATGTGCACATTCATTATATTCTATGTGTGTTTCACATGTCGATTGTATTGATGTTGTTTTGTACATACCCAGTGCACTCGATTTGATTTTGTACATTTTGAAATATTGATTTGATTTCGTGCATATGGGTTGCATATGATTTTGACGTATGCTTCGACCTAGTTTTCATGCATTCTCGTACCGTGATTTTGATTTTGATATTTCGGTGTATGTTTTCGTGCACCATGTGCGCCTGATTGAGATTCTTGCGCACATTCGGTGCACCTGATGCGATTTGTGCACACCAGATGCACTAAATCGGGGTTTTGTACAGATTAGATGCACCTGATATTAGTGTCGTGCACGCCCGTTGCACTTGACAGATGTTTTTGGTGCACACCTGTTGCACTTAGTTTTGTTTTTGTGTGTATTCGTTGCATCTGTATTTGGTTTCGATTTCAGTGCGCACCGGACGCACATGATATTTTCATGATGTGATTGGGATTGATTTCAGTTTGAGCAGTATGTTTTTATAATCATTACTATTTGATTTGGTAACCAGGAGGGACGTGTATGTTAAATAAAAGATATATATATATAACTAAATTTCTTTTTTAAAATAAACGTCCGCTACTTATGCCGTGACACGCGTATCACACGGCGATTTTAAAAAGGGGTTTTTGCATGCTTCTTTATTCAGATGTTTGGACGATTTTACTACGATGCGCACTATATATAAGTTATAGTTTGAGGTATGTCATGTTGGTTTTCGTGTTGGGCTTTGATATTTTATTTTCACTATAACTCCGATGATTGCGTTATGCTTGACGGAGTGGATTTTTAGTTATGTATTGATGATTTCGGAGCCCCGACGATTTGAGTGTTTTGGCTGAATGTCTTAGTAATTGGGGGGAGTTTTAATTTAAATTCGGGGACCGAATTTCTTAAAGGGGGGAAGATTGTAACGTCTTAAAAATAAATAAATAAATAATTAAATAAATAAAATTCTTTAAGTGAATTTTCTGATTTTCGGTAAAGTAAAACGTATTTTTCGTAAACCTAAACCGTAATTATTTTTCATTATAAATTTAAAAATACCTATTTTAATTATAAAATTACTAGTAAATGGTGTTTATTTAGTCACTTATAAATTTTTAGTTTAATTAAATATTTTTCCTAAATTAATTATTTTAAATATTAACATAAGTTTTATTTATACACTAAATTAGTGAAAATTACAACTTTGAAATGGGTTAATTTTATAAAATGAGCCATGCCATATTAGAATCAAGTGTTTTTATGCAAAATTCTTTCTCAAATATTTTCATGGTTCTAGATTTTTCTAGGATCAATTTTTTGAAGAAGAAAATTATTAAATAAAGAATTTAATGAAAAGACATAAAGGATGTGTTGTTTTGGGAGAAGTTTCTACATCATTCTTCACTCTTTTCTTTCTCTCCCCCTCCTCCATGTAGTGCACGGCCTCACCATGGTAGCCCCCTCCCCATTTCTCCACTTGATTTTGTTTCAAAAATCCTCCAAATTTCATCAAAAAATTCAATAAAAAAACCCACAAATTCCTAATTAATTCCTACCCTCTATTCTTTGCTCATTTTTACATGGATTTTGGAGTTGGAAACCATTCTTTTTGGAGGCAAATTTTCATGGTTGGATCTCACATGTGGAGGTATAAATTTTATTCTTATGATTTATTGTTATTAAATATTTCAATCTAGCATATTTAGATTTAATTAACTAATTCTATTTACAAATTTCTAAATTCAAGTTAGGGTTTATAAAATCAAGTTATGAATTTTATTAATTAAGTAGGATTATAATAACTAGTTTAAAATTTTTAGAAATGGAAAATCATGCATGGTTGATGTATTGTAATTTGTTCATTCAAATTGTTTAAATTAAGCAATTTTGCAAACTAGATTTTTGTATATTATATATATTGGTGAGATAAAATTCTAACTAATATTTGTAACACTAGATTGTGATTTAATGAGGATATTAACTTGTTAGTGGAATGGAAAACCATGTTTGGTTACTAGTTTCAAGTTGATAATAGAAAATTGTGAGAAAAATTGCTATTTTGCTAACTAGATTTTAGAAATTCTTAAATAAATGAGATTTAAAATCTAATTATGGTTTCATTATATTATTATCAACATTAATTGTAGTTTAATAAGTTAATTCATGCAAAATCAAGTCCAGAAGTGAAATTGTGAAAATTTTGCTTAAAAGTATCGAAATCGGGCAAGTTTGCAAACTAGAATTTCAATTTAATACAAATTAGGGTGTTAAAAATATAGTAATGGTTTCTATAATTTATTTATGCTATTTAATGAGCATTATGACCTTTAGTTTCATTAAACATCAAGTTTTGAAATGAAACGGTAAATTGGCGTTTTCGGGTTTTACGAAATCGGACGATTTGATCGATTTTAGGGTTTCGATGAATTAAATCATGTTTTATATTATAAGTAATGAGTTTTAAAACTATGAGTTGTTTGTTGGTGTTTTATCTCGATCAATCGGCATTTGTACGCCAATATCGAGCGATATTTGGTTCTTTTACATGAGCGGGTCATAGGTTTTAACCCATGCGTGTTTCGTGCGTCGTTTAGTTTTGTTCGTGATTCAGTTTATGATATTATATGTGTTTGCATATAGGTACCCCTCATGTGGACTTCGTACAAGGAAGAAGAGGAGGGCGACATCGTTTTCGTCAGACAAGGACCAGGTGAGTAGATGTATATCTACGGGGGAAGTCGTGTGGATGGCGTTTAGCACCCCCGCAAACGTAGAATAGGAATAGTACTTATTGTCACTAGGAAGTCAGACGTGACCTTAGAATCTTGGTGAGTAGGACCCTAGTAATGACCTTAGGTTGGACTAGATTGATTTAGAAAGACCTTACCAGAGGATGAATATCTTGGAGGAGATTCGTAGGTTTCAGGTAGATACACACACACGCACACACAGAAACTCGACGTGGTGTATACGTGTATGTGTATATATATAGGACTAGGTGTAGGTATATATATACACAACATGTATATTTGATACAAGGATGTGATATGATACAAGGGGATGAAACAATATAACTGGGCTTGATGCCGTGATTCTTGGCTATACAATCGTGTTATAATGTTAACGGGTCATTAGAAAATGAGATAATGGATATGTATACATAAACAATAATAGGTGGTGATGATATTGAGTTACATAAGACTCTAAAATAGAACCCGGACTGTAACCTGTGACTGAATCACGATATGATATATGTGTGACTTGATTACGACATCATATAGGTGTGACTTGATTACGATATGATATAAATATGACTTAATCACGATATGATATATGTGACATGATATTTCTGAGGATAATTGACGATGTATATTTATACTGGCAATGATATATGATTGAGGATATTGGGATGTATGCGTTTACAGTACAGTACCTTTGATCATGACATTATTTGACGATGATATTAAACGAATGATGATGTACGTAGGTGATACTTGACCCGTACCCCGATATTAGGATGCCGTACGATGGATTTTACCATACGAGGCATAGATATGATGATTGATCCGCACTCTTGATTTGAGGAAGTCGTACTACGTACATGACGCTATTGAGGCTGGATCGTCGACTATTAGAGATATGGACTCAGACCCTAGGTGGATTCCTATTTCTGATCGACTAGTTCCTTTAGTTTAGTTCCTTAGGGGGTTAGATAGATACCAGTTTAGGCTCGAGTCATATAGTTGTAGTTGGATATGTATATTCCAAATGAGTAGTTAGTACACATTTTACCATTATATTAAGATTATAATCATCACGTTGCATGTTCATACATATATTTCTGTAGTTAATATGAAACTCTGCCCGTTAGGACACCAGCACCATTACCGATGATGCGCATGTTCCACGTACACTTATTTGCCGGCTCACACACACATCATCGGTAATTGCTATGACACGTACACTTTAGAACATATTATCTTTTATGGATAGAATCAGCTAACAGCTAGATCGATATAATATTGTGATTACTCTCAGGTGTTAGTCTAGACATGGCATTTATTATTTAGACATTTCATTCATTCACATTTTCATGTTATCATGCAGTATTATGGGGCTTATGCCGACATTTATCATTTACTTACTCATGATATTGGGATTTTGGATTTCTATGAGATTTCTGGATTTTTGGGGAAAACCGTAAGAATATATATAAAAACTTCTCTCTCTCTTCCTCTCTTTTTAAAATATAAGTTGCGATTTTCTCGTGATGTATGTGTCGTCCACCATGAGATTTCATGTTTTCTGTTGGATTTCGAGACCCGATTCGAGGAGTGGATGAACCGTCTCGGGTACATGGTAGGCCCGGTATGGTACACCGGGGCAAGAAGATCGAGTTATAGACGATGAGCCTGGCAGGGGAGGACTACCTACCGGTGATGTCTGGCGTGGCGGATATCCGGAGGATACTGACCGTTGTCGTGAGATTTGATGATATGGGCCGATCCGGACCGACGGAGCCCGAGATATTGAGACTATGAGATATTGAGACTATGAGGTATTGAGACTTGAGATTTACATGTTTTGTGTCGATGTTTGACACGGATTTCCAAGGATTTCATCGATGATATTTCAGATTTCTATACAAACTTTACCAGGATAAATGTTAATGATTTCTTATACAGAAATATCTAGATTTCAGGACTGATTGTTTTGCATTCATGGTGCATGCATACTCATTCACAGGGCATATTACTAATTGAGGCACTGACACGAGCACTGAGCTTTTACACTACACGTAGTTTATTACCCTGCCATTACTAGATGACTAGTAATATATTGGTATATTATTATGACCTAGGATAGCGTCGTGCATTCGATTTCTTTTCGCAGATGTCTTCTACTCACGAGCTGGCAACTCACCCCCGTTGTGCCAAATTTTATTACAGGTTCGATGTACAGGTTTCCTTGGCAGCTTGCTGGCACATCATTTCATTCAGGGTGATTTGCACGGTAGGTTGGTTCACTTGTATCTGGACCGCCGTTTTACTTTTAATTATTTTATTTGTATTTAGTAAGCTCCATCAACCAAACTTGTATTACTTGATAAGTTAAAGGACCAGTTATTTATTTAGACCTTAGAGTCGCGCATGTATTATTATGATATTTTGTGGATTTGTTTTCTTTTGAGTTTTGAGCCTCGCCCTTTGGCGTTATATACTTTTGTGCATTGGTGTGGTTGTTTACGCCTGTTGGCGTAGAGCTAGTGTAACGTTTCAGAAATCGTTTTGCGAATTTTCCTGTTTTAGGGCAAAATTGTCGGTATTTTCCGTTTTAACCCGATTTCGATCAAACGTCCTTTTAAGCTTGTCGGCACCTTTTTTAGCTAAAATAAAACTTGTGCACGAACTTTATGGGTATTTGGGAGGTTTTGGTTCAGATAGAATTTTTCCCAAATAAAATATTATTTTAAGCGGTATTTGGTGCACGTAAATCGGGAAATTTCATCTCTTGAGAATAAATTATTTTTTTATCACTACAATATTTTGGAAACTTCTTTTTAAATATCTAGATATTTTTTGGAGTGCAAAAGGTTTTATTTTAAAAAGAAAAGAAAATGTGTAAATGTGGCATTTAGCATTTATTACTCTTTTTTGTAGCATTTTCTTCACAAAAATTCACAAAAATACCCCCCTCACCCCCTTGGCCGGCCCTTCCCTTCCCCTTGCTGCCCCTTATCATTCCCACTCTTTTTCAACTCATTTTGCATCAAATAAATCATGAAAAATCCAAATAAAATCACAAAAACTCAAATTTATTCATTTTCATTCATTCTTGAACTCAAAGCTAGCTTGGATCTTCATTCAAAATATTATTTTGGAGGAAAAGATGATGAGTTTGGTTTCTTGGTTTTGATCTTTTGTGGAGGTATAAAAGCCTAACCCTAATCCTTTTTGTTGTTTCTAAATTTCTAATTAGTATATTAATTGTTTATTTAAGCTTTTAATTTCATGTTTGAAATTCAAGACTTGATTTTTATGATAATCTAGTTAGGGTAAAACTTGATTTATGTGTTTAATGTTTATTTGAAGTGTTAATTTGTGTTTTGGAGAAGATTAACCTAGTAGAAAATGTTAATTTTTGCTAATGAACACTTTGTTTAATTATACAATTTTGCTTACTAGGTTTTTGCTAAAATTTATTTAGCAAGTGTTAAAAATATAAAAATGGTTTTTATAGCTTAGTTAAGCTATTTTAAGGTGTTTATAATCGCTAGATATGCGTTAGCTTGAAACTATTGCGAAATATTGCGATAGGTTGCTTACTAGATTTCGGGGTTTTTCCGACGTGGGTTCGATTGGTCGTTGCGAGGTTATATCTATTGTATTTCTCGTAATTTTTGTGTTGTGTTGCGCGATCGGGACGATCAGAGTCTAGACTTGTGTTTTGTAGTTTAGCGACCCCAATTAGGGTTTTTGGCCGATGTCGTGCGCGATAGATGCGCTAAGCGTGCAGTGTAATTTTCAGGGCGTCATTCTTGCGTTTCGATGTCTTTTCGTCGATGTAGGATAGTTGCTTATGTGTTGTGTTTGTGAAATTTTAGGTTCGCAAGCGGGGACTTCGGACGCTACGACAAGGGAAAACAGGTGGTAGGCTTCACTTAGCCAGGAGCATTGGTGAGTAGATTTAACATCTACAGGGGAATCGCTCGCATGGCGTTATGCGTCTGGGCTAGAGATGTTATTTCTGTCGCATATTCTATGTCATATTTAGAATTGCGCATTTACCCTATTACTTAGATATTGTTGTGCTTGGACTGGTATCCTTAGGACACTGCACATATTATTGACGATTCATGTTGCACGAGCACTGATTGTATGCTACACAAACCGTCAATAATTGCCATGTCACGCATAACCCACTTATAGATATAATATTGCTTGGTTAGGGACATTGAGACTTTGATTCATATTAATTTATGCATTGACTTATAGCATACTTGTATACCTACATGCTTACACATATGTTCTGACATAGCTACATGCTAGTTACCTATATACCTATAGAGTATTGTACCATTATTGATAGGTACATGCACACTTTACGACATAGCTACAGGTATACCTTGCACACCTATTTCGCTTATACCCAGGGGGTATACTACATCATTTACTTATAGGTAGATATATATATCTTGCTTGTTAGTTATATGTATGCCCTAGAGGCCATTACTGTACATTGGATGTATATTGTAGTGGATGCTAGGACATATATAGGAAGGACTTTCTAGCTCGACACGATAGTACGCTATCTGGTTGCTCTTTATCTTAACATGTATACTTTCTGTCTCTCTGATTACATGTTGATAAAGCCCTTAGGATGTGTACTTGACTTCCAGGACTATGATGCAGATCATACTAGTAGGGCCTGGGTAGTCAATGAGTACATCCTTCATAGTTCCTAGTCGTGGGAATATCGAGACGGGGCATCGATATTCCAGATTAGACTAGCGCATATCTTCTCGACCCATACGATGGGCGATGGATGATCCCATATCCATTGGTGTTTGACATCGAAGATGGTATGCGGGTGCTCAGTGGAGACTGGGTACACTGAACGGACTCGCCGAGAACTCCCAGATGGTATTATACCTCACGTCAGATGGCAGTTCTCTGGTGACACTGGTACAGCTTAGTCTGTTGACCCGAGATCGTCATAGAGTCTTGTGTGTCTCCCACTGTGCTTTGATTTCCACCCTACCACGACTCTACTGAGTCGTGCAAACAGGTGGTTTTTGGGTACAGTCCCGATTCACATGGAGGCAATGAGCGATAGGAGGGGATTCGTCTCTCCCGGTATAGGGGGTTAATGTTGTGCTATGCTCGACTGGCCATAACAGGAAATCCCTGGCCAGGGTTGCAGTGATATACTGGTAAGAGTTATCAGTAGTTTCAAGAATGTTATGGACCTCAAGTCGGCATGACTTATCGAGCTATTGGGGTCTGACGTTTACCAACCCTAGGCGAGATATGCGACATATCAGACGAACAGACCGGACTGTACGGTAAGTGTTACTGGTTGGATTCACAGGAGTGTGAGAGGGCTTGCTCGTCGATCTTCTGATCGCTCAATACCCGGGTGGCCGTTACGTTTAGCAGACCGCTTGCGGCTTGTGGGTGCTTGATATGATCATCATCCGCTACTGGCGTATTGACGAGTCTTTAGAGTCCTACACAGAGGTTTCCTTGCTCAAGCGAAACGAAATAGGAGCGCATATGAGATATGTGCGGGACCTAGAATAATGCGAATATGTGATACCGTATTTCATTCTCGCGATGAATGTGTCGAATGGTTGTATGCGATATAACCTAGTTATCGAATCAAGGATTGATTCGATAAGCCGATACATTGGATACTAGCCGGTTATATGCGACATGACCGGATCATTGAATCAAGTGTTTATTTAATGATTTAATGTATAATTATATATTTGATATATTACTTTGCATTAACTAGTATTGGTTCACTTTAAATGGATTTACTCACTTGGTTTGTGCACATTGCATATGTGATATATTTTGTGCACATGATTGTATCATGTTTGATGATACATGCAAGCTAGGGTTAGTGTAAAGAATTAGACCATGGTTAAGATTATGATTAGGGTTTTCTTTTTCCTTATTTATTTATTTATTTAGGTTGGAAAAAGATGAGAAAAGAATGGTTGCTAATTTTGTTTGCTAGTTGAAGATTCTTGAAGCTTTGAATTAGTCCACCATTCTTGTCTCATCCTTAACCCTAACCATTCAAGTTAACCATGATCCATTCTCTACAACTAACCAAGGGTTAGTAAATGATAAGTATTGATTTATTTTATCATTTACTTAATACTTATCATATTCTTTTCTTCATCCTCTTCTTCTTCCTCCATGAGAAGAAAGCTTGCTACATCAATGGTGATTGATGAAAAAGTGTGTGAAATCCAAATCTAAAGTCTACCCACTTCCTATTTCTTCATCCTCTACCTCTTGCCAAGTAGTATAGGGTGTTTCCTTCACAAGTTTTCCCGACTTGGTGAAGTTGGAGCTTGTTCTAGCGATGCCTCGACGTAGATCATCTTCGGCACGTCGTCGATGACCTAGCCCGTTTTTCTTCCGATGAAGCCGACGCTAGAGCCCAAGATACGATTTGGACAGCGAGGGCACTTCATCACGGAGCTTAGGAGGTGGTGGACCGGATCTACAAAGGTTGTAGTCACTTTCCCTTAGCATTTAATTTGATTACTTGCTTGCTTTGCCTAAATATCTAGTTAACGATCCGTTCTAGGTTTTCTCGGCACTGTAATTTTTATAAATTAGCATGTTTGATCACTTGTAAGACCTCACTAGGGTGCCTAGGAACCCTACAGTGGTATCAGAGACTAGCTAGAGCCTTAGGCGAAGTCCCGACGGAATCAGAAGTCCGATCGACCCAAAACCCCGACTAAGAATATGCTCTCTGTACATTTTCTAATTTCGAGGATTTTCCCACATTAAAAATATCCAGAAAAATCAGCAGGCTAATTTAAGAATTACTGTGAATTTCGATGGAGTAATTCCATCAAAGAGCCGCGGATCCGCGGCACGAGCATGGCTCGTGCGGCGGATCCGCCGCCAGTTTGTCGTTTTGTGCATCCACTGTTACACAGTAATTCTTAGTTATCTGTGCTGGATTTCCTGGGGATTTTAATAATTTTTTTCAGAGTTGCATTTTCTGGGTTGTATTGGGGACTCGGTGTATTCGATCGGACTGTCTAATTTTTGTCGGTGTGCTTTTCCGGGTATTCTTAGAATATGTTAAAAGGTTCGACCGGATATAAATACCCACTTTTTCCCCTGCCGGGAAATTTCCAATTGTTGGACTTTTCCGTAGTTTAACGACGTTCTAAGTAGTGCAAGTAACTCGATGGACCCTCTAGAAGACAACAAACCTTAACTCGATTATGTGACCGTCTTGAACTGCCCTTTGAACCTTCGGGTTTAGGGCAGTACGGCGTGCCACATGTGAGGCGTTGGCTTGACCCTTCTACGGCTGGACCGTTGGTACTGAGGCACGAACTGAATGTTGTTAGACTTATTTCATGTGTTGAGCTGTATCGGGAAAACTTGGGTGTTCGATTGTTCGATCGAAAAGTTTAGCATTTTCTATTTATCCGGAATGTGATACAATAATTGGAATTCACAAATTGTTATGAGATAACGGAATGAATATTGTAAACATAGCAGTTTAGTCTCACTTGATCGGTTGCCACGGAGTTTTGATGTGATCAAAAGTCCGTCGCAATCACGTAGCGTACGCGGATACTCGCCGGGTAAACTTAATAGACAGCCTCACCCCATAGCCCCGACCAAGTGACTGTAGAAGAACCCCGTCGCCGAAAGCATCCGTTCGGGTGCTCCCGGTAGCGGTGTTCCGCCTTGGTGCACTTCGTCGACGGCGTCGGGGGTGCGGCCGCCTACTAAAGTTTGCGACGAGCATTCGATCAGAATGTCGGGAATCCTGTTGAATTGCCCGACTTGATATTGAAAAGAGTTTTCGATAATGAGACTAAAATGCGGGGTTTATAATTGTTAGGCATGCGATGCCTAAGTAATTCATTTGGTCAGGCATGCGATGTCTGAGGAGGTTGCGGATTCCAACTGTTGTAGTTTTACATTTTCTTTTCTGTGACCGTAAGTGTAATATGTGATATCGCCGGTTTCGTTGCTATATGTCAACGACAATTGGGATGCGCATATTTACTTACGTTGATGACATGTGATGTTATGCGTTGCTGGATATGTTATATTGGATCGTCGTGTTTGAATAGCCGGGGTTTTTTATGTGAGATGAGTGTTTTTCATTTTCATTCATGTAAAAAACTTGTATGTAATATTCTTTTATTGGGGCACTTCCAGGTTGCGGAAGTTGTCACCGTTGATGTATATTATTTACCTTTCTGCACTAGGATAGACCCAAGGAGGGGAGCACAAGTAACCAGGTTCTGGGGTCCAGTGGGAGACCAACTCGAGGAGTCGAGTCCGGGTCTCCTAACCCTAGAATTGGTAGGGTTGCTTGCCGCTCTCGTAGGGGTCTAGGGGTGTGGGATTGGCTATTCATCACGACCGTGGAATCCGTGTTTTATACTGGCTCGTATTGAAAACACGGACGTCCTAGTATATCCAATATTTCATATGTTTCTTCTGCTGTGATTTATCTGTGATCATGTGATGTTCTGTGACAGATGTTGTATATAGTATATATGATATATTATATAGACGTTGCTTATGTTTTACACCCGCGCTAGCCCTGCCTCGCTCTGCCGTTAGTTACCCAACCTAACGGTGCAGACGGGACATCGAGGCGAATGCGGATGGCATAAGCGTACGTTATATTTATCTGTGATGGTTAGGTGGACTTAAATGATGGGATATTCATTAATGAGATTAATGAAAGAAAATAAACCTAATTGATGTTGTGAAATCGAATTTCAAAATAAAACAGGTAGCTACAGTTCTTGCTTTGCATCGTGGTGTTCCTTGTAGAACATCCTGCACCTTATTCGATAGGGAAAGGACCGAGATCCCTTCACCGGGAGTGACTCCTTTAGCAATAACTGGCAGATGCTACAACCCTCGGTTTGTCTTTTGATCGCTTCTATAGTTTCTGCTTTGCACAGTGATATATATGATATATCCCGCACTTCATTCGACGAGGAAAGGGCCGACGATCCCTTCACCGGGAGTGACCCCTTTAGCAAAACTAGAAAAGCCTCAAAAACATTCCATTTAAAAACCATTTGATTCCGCAACGAGATCAAGTTCAAAGCGTTAAAGGTTTTCACAAAAACCAGCCGCAACCCTCCGTCATTTTAGGAAGTAGAGTACTTAGTATTCGTGCTGTGTTTGTTGACCATAGTCAAGGCACAGTGTACGGTAGCTAAGTGATGTCTTCCTACACCGCATACGATGCGATTAGTTAGGACAGTCGCATGACTTTGTTGACCTTAGTTAAGGGTCATGTGGGTGGGTCTAATTAATCACGAAATGATGGGTAGAACTTAACTAGTACTTATGATTTGTTGACCATAGTTAAGGTCATAGGTGCTAGGGGTAAAAACCTTTATCGGGAGTTTCAAGTGTTGAAATTTGCAATGAGATTGCATACCTTCTATATGATAGTTGGATCCCGATACCCACTGCGAGTAATTGTTACTCCTGGGAGAGTTTTGCACTTTACAATTAGCCGATCAAGTAGGTGTCTAGAAAGGTGTCAACGGGGTTACGCCTCTGGGAAAACGAGGTTTACTGTAATTAGGTCCGTGCGAAAGCACGAGGAACCTCCCTCAAAGTACCGACACTGGCCTGGCTGAAAGATTGGTGAACTTGTAGAGTGTAATTAATCCCGGCTAGTCTTTCCTTTTAGGGTTTGAAGGAAGATTTGATAAAAACAGTGGGAGCCATCCTGATTAGATAAAATATATAACCAATCTGATCTTGCAAGAGCACACGCTGAGTGTTTTCTTCTCTCTCTCTCCTGGTAGCGACCATATCATGCCTTAATCAAGATAATAAAACGGAATTTTGACCGAACCCGCTTGTTATACTGAGCTGGGGAACGTTGGTCCCGCTCCAACTTATAATTGTTATAAGACAGAGCAGGAAATAGGGGAATGCCAGAATTCCTATGCCGCCCAAACGAAGAAAGTGCATATGATGCATCTCCTTCGGGTGTGTTCATTACAAAGAACTGTTTCTCAGTATCCTCTGCATCCTGGGTATATGATACCGGATCAGGATCCCAGATATGTAATCTGTTACATAGGGCTACAAAAAGGTAGAAAAACTGAGAACGGGTGATAAGTTTCATGAGGCAGAAAACGGGGCAAGTGTTGCAGCCAAGTCTGTTGGTCACTGTCACCCTGTATTAAGAATACATTGATTCTGAACAAATGCTATTAGATACCGAACCTGATATACAAAATCATATCAGTCTCTTTATTAGTAAAGAAAGGATATAATTTTGTATTGATGGATAATGTTTTGAACATTTCCTATATCAAAAGTTGATCGGTTCAGGCACGTTATCTAAAAGCATTGACGTTCTAAATCAAACTACAGTTCCTCGTATACAGAACACACACAAGAGGAAGAGTTCAGAAATGAACGAATTCTTCTTGAGGTATTGTAGACTAGGTCATATCAATGCGACCCGACTAGCTGAAGTTACATTTAGATGCATATTTAAATCAGTTTGAATTTACATCTTGTGAAACTTGCCAGTCATGTCACAATGATATAATGACACCAGCTCTGTTTACTGGAAACAGAGGAAGAGTTGGTAAACTCTTGGGACTGATACATGATGATGTATGTAAGGTCTCCTGTCTACACATGCCAGGACTGGTTCTTTATACTTCATTATATTCTCTGATAATCTCTCAAGATTCAGTCATATATTCCTGTTGAAATATAAGTCCGAACCTTTTGAGGTATTCACAGAATATAAGCAGGAAGTAGAGAACCAAAATACGGGTATAAGTATTATGTCCTATGATGAGATCAGGGAGGAGAATACTTGTGCATAGCATTCCTGGACTATTCTAAAAGAAAATGAGATTCTCTCTCAGCATTACTCCTCCGTATAAACCATAGCACGATGGTATATCGGGGCGGAGCAATCACACCCTATATGATAAGGTGTGCTCTATGATGAGTACTACTGAGTTACCTATTTCCTTTTTGGGGGTTATGCACTTGAGAAGCTGCATACCTATTGAATTAGGTTTGAATCAATTCAATGCCTACCACTCCATATGAGATATGGTATGGGAAGATCCTATCTCTTAAGTAAGTTAAGATTTGGGATTTTCCGGCCTATGTCAAAAGCAAAATCCGGACAAGATCGGGGCAAGATCAGTTCTGTAGAACTGGAAAGGTTCCAGCTGTACAAAACTGCTAATGATTTGACAGAACCAAAGGATTCAATAGTTTCCGACGAACCTCAGCCTCTCCGCCGATCTAGTAGGGTTCCTCACCCACCTGAGAGATACCTCGGTTTCTCGATGACAGTGGGAGCTAGGATTGCATCATGAGATGATGACCCAACTAGTTTCGAGCAGGCCATCGAGAGTAGGGACTCTGTAAGAATGGCTGGATGCTTAGCGGTCTGAGATGGAATCCATGTACACCAGCAAAGTATGGACTTTAGCTGCTATATCTGAAGGGTTAAATCCCTATCAGGAGCAAGTATATCTTGAGAAGATTACTTGGTGTAGATGGAAGAGTTGAGACTTTCAAAGCTAGACTTGTTAAAGGTTTTCGTCATCGACCAGGCGTGGATAATGATGAAACCTTTTTCCAGTAGCTATGCTTAAGTCTGTCCAGATCCTACTTACCACGGCTACATACCATGACTACGATATCTGGCGGTTGGGTGCCATGACTGCTTTTCTAAATACTGATTTAGAAGAGAACGTCTATAAGAACACAGCCAGAGGTCTTCGTAAACAGTGGGAGCAGCGGAAACGTGTGCAAGTTGCTTTACATAATGAAGCAGGCATCGCGGAGTTGGAACGTCTGTTTTGATGTGAAAGTCAAAGTGTTTGACTTCATCAAAATGGTAGACGAACCTTGTATATACAAAAGGGTAGTAGAGAGTAAGGTGGTTATCTTCGTATTGTACGTAGACAACATACTCTTAATAGGAAAAGAGTTTCCTATACTACGATCGGTCAATCTCCTATTATCACAAAGATTCTCCAAATAGGATAAAGATGACACCTCCTAAATCCTGGGATTTGGACCTATGAGATAGATCTAAAGGGATATTAGGGTTCTCACTAGGTATAGTGAGATTGTATCAATCGATCCTGGGTAGAATCACTCGAAGTGTTCCAGGGTGATAAAGACGACTGAATGTCAGTCACAGGCACTGTCTTTACCCTCAGTATAGGGACGGTATGTTGGAAGAGTTCCAAGCTAGATACCGGGGCAAACTAGACGATAAAGGCTGGTAACATCGCTATTGAAGATACTACCAAAGAGGAAGTTTGGGTGTATATTGGTTCATAAGATGAACTAGGTTCCTGCCATTGTATGACAATGGAAGTGTGGCTTTGGCCCTGGAACCCTGGTCCCATCAGTGACCCAGACAAATTCTGAGGCAGCATCACCTGATCATGGAGATAGTTGATCTCCAGGGTGATCGAGGTTAGGAGAGAAGACTCAGAGGACAACACGGCGGATCCACTCACGAAGGCCTTTTTCCCAAAGAGAGACTTTTAGGGGATGGTTGAGTATGTGATACTGCAACCACTGCTACAGATGGCCCTAGTGCAAGTGGGAGATTGTTAGTTATATGTATGCCCTAGAGGCCATTACTGTACATTGGATGTATATTGTAGTGGATGTTGGGACATATATAGAAAGGACTTTCTTGCTCGACACGATAGTACGCTATCTGGTTGCTCTTTATCTTAACATGTATACTTTCTGTCTCTCTGATTACATGTTGATAAAGCCCTTAGGATGTGTACTCGACTTCCAGGACTATGATGCAGATCATACTAGTAGGGCCTGGGTAGTCAATGAGTACATCCTTCATTGTTCCTAGTCGTGGGAATATCGAGACGGGGCATCGATATTCCAGATTAGACTAGCGCATATCTTCTCGACCCATGCGATGGGCGATGGATGATCCCATATCCATTGGGGTTTGACATCGAAGATGGTATGCGGGTGCTCAGTGGAGACTGGGTACACTGAACGGACTCGCCGAGAACTCCCAGATGGTATTATACCTCACGTCAGATGGCAGTTCTCTGGTGACACTGGTACAGCTTAGTCTGTTGACCCGAGATCGTCATAGAGTCTTGTGTGTCTCCCACTGTGCTTTGATTTCCACCCTACCACGGCTCTACTGAGGCGTGCAAACAGGTGGTTTTTGGGTACAGTCCCGATTCACATGGAGGCAATGAGCGATAGGAGGGGATTCGTCTCTCCCGGTATTGGGGGTTAATGTTGTGCTATGCTCGACTGGCCATAACAGGAAATCCCTGGCCAAGGTTGCAGTGATATACTGGTAAGAGTTATCAGTAGTTTCACGAATGTTATGGACCTCAAGTCGGCATGACTTATCGAGCTATTGGGGTCTGACGTTTACCACCCCTAGGCGAGATATGGGACATATCAGACGAACAGACCGGACTGTACGGTAAGTGTTACTGGTTGGATTCACAGGAGTGTGAGCGGGCTTGCTCGTCGATCTTCTGATCGCTCAATACCCGGGTGGCCGTTACATTTAGCAGACCGCTTGCGGCTTGTGGGTGCTTGACATGATCATCATCCGCTACCGGCGTATTGACGAGTCTTTAGAGTCCTACACAGAGGTTTCCTGGCTCAAGCGAAACGAAATAGGAGCGCATATGAGATATGTGCGGGACCGAGAATAATGCGTATATGTGATACCGTATTTCATTCTCGCGATGAATGTGTCGAATGGTTGTATGCGATATAACCTAGTTATCGAATCAAGGATTGATTCGATAAGCCGATACATTGGATACTAGCCGGTTATATGCGACATGACCGGATCATTGAATCAAGTGTTGATTTAATGATTTAATGTATAATTATATATTTGATATATTACTTTGCATTAACTAGTATTGGTTCACTTTAAATGGATTTACTCACTTGGTTTGTGCACATTGCATATGTGATATATTTTGTGCACATGATTGTATCATGTTTGATGATACATGCAAGCTAGGGTTAGTGTAAAGAATTAGACCATGGTTAAGATTATGATTAGGGTTTTCTTTTTCCTTATTTATTTATTTATTTAGGTTGGAAAAAGATGAGAAAAGAATGGTTGCTAATTTTGTTTGCTAGTTGAAGATTCTTGAAGTTTTGAATTAGTCCACCATTCTTGTCTCATCCTTAACCCTAACCATTCAAGTTAACCATGGTCCATTCTCTACAACTAACCAAGGGTTAGTAAATGATAAGTATTGATTTATTTTATCATTTACTTAATACTTATCATATTCTTTTCTTCATCTTCTTCTTCTTCCTCCATGAGAAGAAAGCTTGCTACATCAATGGTGATTGATGAAAAAGTGTGTGAAATCCAAATCTAAAGTCTACCCACTTCCTATTTCTTCATCCTCTACCTCTTGCCAAGTAGTATAGGGTGTTTCCTTCACAAGTTTTCCCGACTTGGTGAAGTTGGAGCTTGTTCTAGCGATGCCTCGACGTAGATCATCTTCGGCACGTCGTCGATGACCTAGCCCGTTTTTCCTCCGATGAAGCCGACGCTAGAGCCCAAGATACGATTTGGACAGTGAGGGCACTTCATCACGGAGCTTAGGAGGTGGTGGACCGGATCTACAAAGGTTGTAGTCACTTTCCCTTAGCATTTAATTTGATTACTTGCTTGCTTTGCCTAAATATCTAGTTAACGATCCGTTCTAGGTTTTCTCGGCACCGTAATTTTTAGAAATTAGCGTGTTTGATCACTTGTGAGACCTCACTAGGGTGCCTAGGAACCCTACATTGCTATACCTTTATGTTGCACATATATCTGGTTATAGCTACATGTTTACCTTTACTTGATATTATTTTAGAATTGGAGAGATTAGGAACCACATGATATTATATTAATTTGTAACAGTTAATTGTTGCTTTTCCTTTATATGTTCGAATTTCAGATTTATGATGCGTATATTATATTCATGGATTTTCGCATTGAGATATGGAATTTTCATGATGTTTTCTGGATTTGGGGACCGTGGGAGTTCATGAAATTATGCATTATTTGAAAAACCCGGTTTCCCTTGATATGATATTTCAGCAGCCACCATGAGATTTATCGGTTCAGATATATATACCCCACGCGAGGAACGGAGGGGTCCGTGTGCGGGTACATGGTGGGGCCCGGAGGTATCTGGGGCAAGAGTCGTGGAGTAGACGATGAGTTGGTAGGGGAACCATACCATCCGGTGACATTACCAATGACTCAGCGTTTATCATGGGGATACCGACGGGAGTCATGTACGTATAGATACGTCGAGAGGCGAGGGTCAGAGCTAGGCACTCGAGCTTTCGGGATAGCGTATGATACGTACCTATCAGGGTGCCAGTCGTGGTGACAGCACCTGATAGACCTGCATTTCTGTATCGATGCTTGACACATTGGTTTCATGATATTTTTTTTTACTCCTTTGTATATATAACAGGGGTTTAGGCCGCTGTTATATATGCCCTTACACCAATATTAGTGGAATGGGACGCTAATATATGTGTATTGACGTTAAATTATATACATCATCATATTTATTCATGCAAATATACCTAGAATGTAAAGGACTCATTGACATTGGATTTAGGACATTTGAGAATTTATTTGATATTGATTACAGGATATATGTGAGATCTACTTGATATTGTACATTCAGGGTATGTGAGATATACTTGATATTGTACATACGGGATATGTGAGATATACTTGATATTGTACATTAAGGATATGTGAGACTTACTTGATATGATAGCCAAATTAGGGGCTGATTTGAGGAAATTGGGATTTGGATTGTCTTGATGGATTTTAATCCTACCACGATGTCAGGATTCCGTGGAAATGATATATTTCATTCCATACTCTATATTTACTGTTTATGCACTGCTTCATGCATTAGTGTACCTGTTAGAGTACCTTCCATGACTGTTGCGTTTACATACCTTTATTCATATCATTTCTTCATGTATTAGTAGTACTTGTTAGAGTACCTTTCATGATTATTGCATTCATATGAATTTTTATTGCTATTAATTGCACATGTTAGATTCACGCTGTACGTGCATACTCGCGATTACCTGCTTATGTTATTTATTATTCACGAGTTGGCAACTCACCCCCGTTGTGCCACAGTGTTTGCAGGTGTTCCTCAGGATAGTCAGAGGCAGGCTATTATCGCACATCTTATCATCTTTTGCTACGGATACCGTATCAGCTCACAGTGTGCAGTTTGCTTAGGTGGGTTTTGTGGTTATTCGTTGTATTGTATATTCGTTGTATCCCTGTACTCTCCATCTAATATTTTCTTGTTGACTTAGAAACTTGGTGAGGACGATATTGTATATTATTTGTGACTTGTTGTCTTTTATACAGTTTCCTTTCTACCGTCTTTTATTTCTTCGCTACGGCGTCGTATATTTGTTGTGGTGGTTGTTTTCCGCCTTTGGGCGTAGATTTTCTCCCGTTGGGGATGCCTTACTTTATATTTATGTTGTACCCATTTTTGGGGCTAGCTTTTACAAAGGAGGTGCTGCCAAAATTCTAAAGGAAATAAAGTTGGACTTTTAAAGAATTTGGGTTGTGATTTCAAAGACTTTTAAACAATGTTTCTTATCTTTTCTTGTCTTTTACTGGTTTAGATTTCTGGGTTTTGGCTTTCTTTTACTGCGTTACGCCTATAGACGTTGCGTAGTATTAGGGCCGTCACGTGACAATTTCGGGTCGTGACAAAGTTGGTATCAGAGCGCTAGGTTTTTACCTTACGAAGTGTAGGATGACCTTGATATGATGGAGTAGGTAGCTTAAGCAGAGTAACGTAGTGTGTGTATGTCTGCAGCATACTCACGATGCAGTACTCCGCCTAAAGTGACCTAAGTACAATTAATTGTAATTCCTTCCTTGATGATTCATATCCTTGTGATTCGATTTCCGTGTTCATATCGAATCCTATCCCTATTTATAGCCTTTGCCGCCGACGACTATGGGGACTCAGTGAGGTGCAGCGAGGGCTGAGGTCAGAGTTGACTCGGGTGGGTCAAGGACTGACCAGGATGGCATGCTCGTTCCACAGGTATAGACGGATCCGCCTTCGACAAATAGTATCTCTAGGCTTGTGGCAGAGATGCAGGACATGCACCAGACGATGAGTTCATTGGTTGAGGCCATTCGAGCGCAGCGACAGGAGGTTTTCAACCCTGCTACCCAGTTGTTCCTTACGATCAGCACACAGTATTCCGTCACCTACATAGCACCAGTGGATGCAGCCCCAGTTTACAAGACACGTATTCCAGAAACTCTGAGAGTTCCGGAACAGTGGAGGACTCGTACCGGTGTACCAACCCAGAGACAGAGGACTAGTCGTCGAGATAGGTTTCGTGACCGTTGCGGGAGTAGCAGAGGTTTGGGACGAGGGGATTCGTGTTAGCTAGATCAGCCGTTTGTTGTGTACTTCTGTCAGCGATTCTTTTGTTGCGCGACACGTATTTCAGTCGTATGCCAATCGGTTAGGAGATTCATCCGTCACTTGATCCTTCTAGAGATGTTGGATTTGACGTTCTCCTGGGCATGGAATGGTTTGTTATGTGCTAGGCGTCTGTGGACTACCATGAGGAAACAGTCAGGTTTGTTTTTCTGGCAAGTCAGTTCTTGTTATGCTGGGGGACAGTGGTGCCGCCTCTCACAGCTCGAATTCAGCCTTTTTCGCTAGTCGGCTTTTGAGGAGAGGATGTCGGGGATTCTTGGCGTTCATTCGTGATACCGGAGCCACAGTGGGTTTGTTGGACCGGGTTCTTATCGTGCGAGAGTTATCCGACGTTGTTCCAGATGAGCCGGCGGAGCTTAGAGAGCTTAAGGATCAGCTGCAGAGTTGTTTGTTAGGGGGATTGTGCGTCTGAGCGTTTCGCATTGGGGAGCTCCTATTTCTGTTCGTCAAGGAGGAAGACGATAGTTTGAGGTTGTGTCTGATGGATCGTCAATTGAATCGGCTTATGGTGCGGACAGGTATCCTTTATCTCGCATAGACGATTTCTTCGATCAGCTCCTAAGTGCGAGACATTTTTTTCTAGGTTTGTTTGGGGATCAGTTCATCATTGTTGCGGGTTCGGAGTGATGACATTCCGAAGACTGCCTTGTGTGTGCTACGGGCTTTGTGTGTGCTGGTGTGTCATTGGACTCACCAATGCCCTAGCAGCATTCGTAGATGTGATGAACCGGATTTCTTCAAGCCGTTCCTCGACCAGTTATTGTTGTGTTATTTACGACATTCTGGTCTATTTAATGTGTCTTGAGGGACAGGAGCAGCACTTGAGGATTTGATTTGCAGATACTGGGAGAGCCCCAACGGTTTGATAGATTCTCGGAGTGTTCCTTCAGGCTTGTTGTGTTAACTCCTAGGTCTTGTAGTTACGGGAGACGGTTTTCGTATGGTTCCGAGGAAGATCGAGGCCATACAGCTTTGGCCCAGACTTGTATACGGGACGGAAGTCCGCAGATTGTGGGCTTAGCAGGTTTTTACCGCCATTTCATGTAGGATTGCTAGTGTAGTGCTGCATCGTTGACTGGACTGACCTGAAAGGAGGTTTCTTTTTCTTTGGACTGAGGCATGCGTGCGGAGTTTTTCAGCAGTTGGAGATTCGGTTAACAACTGCACCAGTTCCTCTTGCTTTTTGGTTCGGGCGACTTTGTTGTTTTAACTGTGATGTTTCGCGAGTGGGGCTCGATTGTGTACTGAGGTGACACTATAGAGTTATCGCTTTTGCTTCCCTACATTTGGAGGAAGTACTAGCAGGATATTCCACTCACGATCTGGAGATAGCCGCGGTGGTCTTGCGTTGGAGATTTGGAGACACCATTTGTTCAAGAGTCGTGTCAGATTTTCACGGACTATCAGAGCTTAATGTACACCTTCCTGCAGCAGATTTTGATTGTGGAGATAGTCTTCTGCAGATTCACAGTTCTTGTGCGATCGTGGAGCACAGCTTAAGTTCGTCTCTACTGAGGGCACAGCTTGCTCATGTCTGCGCCCGACCACTTTTCCTTAATCTCTTTCGCGAGACACTGCCCGTCGATGCTCGTTCGTCAGAAATACTTGAGCATACTTGGCTGGGTAATGATTCAGAGTCCTTGATTTGTGACAAGGGTGTGATGATTTTAGGGATGCGTTTGTGTACCTGATACTATTGGGTAGAGACGTGAAATCCTAGAGCTGGCACATCTGTCAACTCTCTGTACTCATTCTAGTTCCACCAGCATTTGACGTGAATTGTGAGATAGTTACGGGTGGGCAAGGATGTAAAGAGAAGTTTCGGATTTCGTTTCAAGGTGTTGTCTTGTTCTGTGTTTTGGTTGAGCATCTGAGACCGGCTGGAGAGTAGCAACCTTAAACCGTTTCGAAGTAGGAATGGGAGCAGATCTCCATGAATATTCGTTATGGCGTATACCCAGGTTTAGTCAGGGTGTGACTCCATTCGGATGCTTGTTGTCCGGTTATACTCAGTTTGCTCGGTTGTTCTTTGTTAAGTTTGTGTGTTGCACGGAGTTCCTTCATAGGTCGTATCCAATGAAGGCACCCTGTTAGCTTGCCGTCTTGGGCAGGAGCTTTAGGAAGCCTTGGGTGCTGGTTGAGCTTTAACTCCGTCTTTCCATCCGCAGGATGATGGTTTTATGAGAGCGGGCTATACCGACTCTAGAGATTATACTCGTGCATACGTACTAATTGTTGTCGGCAGTTGGGATCGTCACTTGCCATTGTTAGGACTCTCCTTCGATAGCAGTTATCAGGAGACATTCCAATTGGCAACCTTTAAGTTTTGTTTGTTAGGTGGTGTCGATCTCCAGTCTGTTTTTCTAACTCTACATAGTAGGATTTTTGGACCCCAGCTAGTCTAGAGACTTCGGAAATGATCCAGCTGTTTCAGGTGAGGATGATGACAGTCCTGTGCGGACAGAGGTCTTATGCCGACCATGGTGATCGCAGGCTCGAGTTCGCAGTGGGAGATCATGTATTCCTACGGATATTTCCGATGAAGGACGTGTTGAGTTTTGGGAAGCTTACCCAGAATTGTAGGTCCTTTCGAGATCCTTAAAGTGAGTTAGTTGCGTTGCCTTTAATTTGGCTCTTCCGCCTAGATTATTGAGTATTCACCCCGTATTCCTTGTGTCGATACTTTGCAATTACCTTCATGACCTTTCTCACATGATTCAACACCAGACCATTTAGTTTGGACGCGATCTTTCGTTCACCAGCAGCCAATTGTGTTAATGGCTAGGCGGGTGGAGAAACTTCGGTCAAGAGTCTTGCCATCTGTGAAGGGTTTTTCTTGGACATAGCCGTATAGTGAGGTAATCACTTGGGAGGCTGGGAACAAGATATGAGAGTTTAGTAATCCTCTCTTTGAAGGTACGCTTAGTAAAAAATTTTAATTCGGGGACGAATTTTTATAATGGGGGAGATTGTAACGTTTCAGAAATCGTTTTGCGAATTTTCCCGTTTTAGGGCAAAATTGTCGGTATTTTCCGTTTTAACCCGATTTCGATCAAACATCCGTTTAAGCTTGCCGACACCTTTTTTAGCTAAAATAAAGCTTGTGCGCGAACTTTAGGGGTATTTGGGAGGTTTTGGTTCAGATAGAATTTTTCCCAAATAAAATATTATTTTAAGAGGTATTTGGTGCACGTAAATCGGGAAATTTCTTCTCTTGATAATAAATTATTTTTTTGTCACTAGAATATTTTGGAAACTTCTTTTTAAATATCTAGATATTTTTTGGAGTGCAAAAGGTATTATTTTAAAAAGAAAAGAAAATGTGTAAAAGTGGCATATAGCATTTATTAGCATTTATTACTCTTTTTCCTAGCATTTTCTTCACAAAAATTCACAAAAATACCCCTCCTAACCCCCTTGGCCGGGCCTTCCCTTCCCCTTGCTGCCCCTTATCATTCCCACTCTTTTTCAACTCATTTTGCATCAAATAAATCATGAAAAATCCAAATAAAATCACAAAAACTCAAATTCATTCATTTTCCTTCATTCTTGAACTCAAAGCTAGCTTGGATCTTCATTCAAAACATCATTTTGGAGAAAAAGATGATGAGTTTGATATCTTGGTTTTGATCTTTTGTGGAGGTATAAAACCCTAACCCTAATCCTTTTTGTTGTTTCTAAATTTCTAATTAGTATATTAATTGTTTATTTAAGCTTTTAATTTCATGTTTGAAATTCAAGACTTGATTTTTATGATAATCTAGTTAGGGTAAAACTTGATTTATGTGTTTAATGTTTATTTGAAGTGTTAATTTGTGTTTTGGAGAAGATTAACCTAGTAGAAAATGTTAATTTTTGCTAATGAACACTTTGTTTAATTATGAAATTTTGCTTACTAGGTTTTTACTAAAATTTATTTAGCAAGTGTTAAAAATATAGAAATGGTTTTTATAGCTTAGTTAAGCTATTTTAAGGTGTTTATAATCGCTAGATATGCGTTAGCTTGAAACTAGTGCGAAATATTGCGATAGGTTGCTTACTAGATTTCGGGGGTTTTCCGACGTGGGTTCGATTGGTCGTTGCGAGGTTATACCTAGTGTATTCCTCGTAATTTTTGTGTTGTGTTGCGCGATCGGGACGATCGGGGTCTAGACTTGTGTTTTGTAGTTTAGCGACCCCAATTAGGGTTTTTGGCCGATGTCGTGCGCGATAGATGCGCTAAGCGCACAGTGTAATTTTCAGGGCGTCATTCTTGCGTTTCGATGTCTTTTCGTCAATGTAGGATATTTGCTTATGTGCTGTGTTTGTGAAATTTTAGCTTCGCAAGCGGGGACTTCAGACGCTATGACAAGGGAAAACAGGTGGTAGGCTTCACTTAGCCTGGAGCGTTGGTGAGTAGATTTAACATCTACAGAGGAATCGCCCGCATGGCGTTATGCGTATGGGCTAGAGATGTTATTTCTGTCGCATATTCTATGTCATATTTAGAATTGCGCATTTACCCTATTACTTAGATATTGTTGTGCTTGGACTAGTATCCTTAGGACACTGCACGTATTATTGACGATTCATGTTGCACGAGCACTGATTGTATGCTACACACACCGTCAATAATTGCCATGTCACGCATAACCCACTTATAGATATAATATTGCTTGGTTAGAGACATTGAGACTTTGATTCATATTTCTTTATGCATTGACTTATAGCATACCTGTATACCTATATGCTTACACATATGTTCTGACATACCTACATGCTAGTTACCTGTATACCTATAGTGTATTGTACCATTAGTGATAGGAACATGCACACTTTACGACATAGCTACAGGTATACCTTGCACACCTATTTTGCTTATACCCAGGGGGTATACTACATCATTTACTTATAGGTAGATACATATATCTTGCTATACCTTTATGTTGCACATTTATCTGGTTATAGCTACATGTTTACCTTTACTTGATGTTATTTTAGAATTGGAGAGATTAGGAACCGCATGATATTATATTAACTTGTTACAGTTAATTGCTGCTTTTCCTTATATGTTCGCATTTCAGATTTATGATGCGTATATTATATTCATGGATTTTCGCATTGAGATATGGATTTTTCATGATGTTTTCTGGATTTGGGGACCGTGGGAGTTCATGAAATTATGCATTATTTGAAAAACCCGGTTTCCCTTGATATGATATTTCAGCAGCCACCATGAGATTTATCGGTTCGGATATATATACCCCACGCGAGGAACGGAGGGGTCCGTGTGTGGGTACATGGTGGGGCCCGGAGGTACCCCGGGGCAAGAGTCGTGGAGTAGACGATGAGTTGGTGGGGGAACCATACCATCCGGTGACATTACCAATGACTCAGCGTTTATCATGGGGATACCGACGGGAGCTAGGTCCCATCAGACATCCAGACATATTCTAAGACAGGTATTGCTCATTTCGGGAGATGGCTTTCTCCGCGAACTTGAGATATAGAGAGACATAGAAAGAAACATCAAAGCGGATCCACTCACTGAGGCTATTTCTCGAACGCAATAGTTTCGCAAACGAGCTTTGTGAGACTGACTAGTAGAGGAGTTGGGTGTTCGGTATCACACGGGCTGTGAGTATGCGACATCGCAATAATTAGCCTTGAGTGCAAGTGGGAGATTGTTGGAGATAGTGCCCTCAGAGTCAATTATTGGATCACAGGCACGTGATTGCAATGATTGATAGAGGACCTATCCCGATAGGACAGTCTTACCCAAGATGATAGTATGCTATCTGGTTTATCTTTATCATCGTGTACTGCTTTAGGTGACCTTACAGGTCACTATTGCACGTTGATAGAGCCCCTAAGATTCTTGCTTGACTACCAGCAGTATGAGAGCGATCATATACGTGGGAGTTGGGGTCTATAAGAACATCCTTAAAAGGTCCCTAGTCGTGGGAGTTTCGAGACAGGGCATCGATACTCCAGAGTAGACTAGTGTATACAGTCAAGACCCCGACGAAGGGCAGTGGCCGGTCTCACAAGCCACTGGTGTCAGTTGGTTCACCTAAGATGTATACAAGTGCTCATTGGGTTATAAGTACACCGGACAGGACTCGCCGGGAATCTGCTAGTTGGTATTATACCTGACGTCAGATAGCAGTTCCCTGGTGACATGTGTACAGGTTAGTTCATCGACCTGAGATCGTCATTTGTCTCATGTGAGTTCCCACTGTGCTTCGATTACTACCCTAACACGCTCAAAGGAGACGTGCAAACAGGTTTTAGTTGGGTACAGTCCCGAGCCTTATGGAGGCAGTGAGCGGATCTGCAGGGGTTCGTCTCTCCTTGTATTGGGGGTGAGGTCGCGCTGTGTCTAGGAGAGCCAGTACATGAAAGTCCTTAGCCAAGGAAGGAGATTTACTGGCAGGTATTCCAGTAGTATCTCAGGGTGTTCTGGGCTACACTCCGACACGACTTGTACCGCTTTTGGGGATCTGACTTTTACCAACCCCCTACACCCGCCATGCGATGCTCATAGACGAACGGACCGGACTGTACGGATATTGTCACTGACAGGCTCAGTAGGGTGTCAGGATGAGTTCTCTCATCGACGTCCCTTTTGGTCAGTATCTGGTAGCCCGTTACGTATTGGCTAATACCTCTGACGTGCTAGTGGTTAAATCCACAGCCAAAGTATTGACGAGTCTTTAGAGTCCCCCACAGACCTGTTTCTCAAGTTTCGGGCAAAACGCTGTAGAGGCCGTATGGAGATATGGCAGGGTTCGATCAGATACGTGCGGTATTGCACGGATCGTGATCGGACGGATTTTACGAGCGGGCTTTGGTTTAAGCCGGATCCTAGTATTAGACAGTGTAGTTTTGTCTCTTTGCATTTTTATTCAGTGGGAATACAAATGCGGGCATGTATATGCAGTCGCGGGGTTTTCTTGTAATTTATTACGGGATCAGTTTTTGAAATTGCCAATTTGCATTCCGTTCCGGCCAGTTTTCCTTTGTTCCTTCCCGGCCGGACTTTTCCGCTGGAGGGGGTAATTTGCAAGTTTGCAAATTAGCATTTGTGGAGGGGTTTCTTGCATTTGTGGCATTATGATAGATTTAGCATCATGAGATTCCATTTTATTCTTATCCTTTGCATTAATGAGATAAGAAAGGATTTGAAATGGTGTGACTTTTATTCCTAGTTTTCTTCACATCTGTTATGGTCACCTTGAGCTATCCTACACTCACCTCCCTTCTTGATTTTTCTCCACCATATTTCCTAGAAAGGGCCGGCCACTTGAGAGTGTGGGTGTGGGGAATTTTGATCTACACATTTCTTATTCCTTGCTAGAAAAATGAAAGCACCATTTTTCTTCCAAAAACTTCTATCATTCTTCACCTCCATATTACCAAGGTAACTTCACAACCCTAATTGAGACAATGGTTTCTACACTAGTCTACAGCATTCCTTGGACGCGTCGGCTAGCCAACTTCGCGCCCGAGTTGCCTCGGTCCAGAGGTGGGAGCCCGTAAAAGAACCCGGCGATGTGGTGCCCGTTCCGACAAGGAGGTGACGACCGGAGATTCCGCGAGGAGATCGGAGTGGAGGCGAAGACCGAAGGACACGGATCGCTCGGTATATCTCTCTACCCATCTTTTAGTTTGCTAGAGTTAGGTTAATGGCCCGATCCGGGATTTTTGTGCGCGGTGGTGCCGGTTTACTAGTTTGTAAAGTTTTTCGTTTCCGCATTTCCGGCGTCGGATTGACGGCCGGGGCGCCGCCGTGCACTTACACTGGTATCAGAGCCACGCCATTAACCTAGTCTAGCTTGCTCTAGTATGTTTAGAACTCGATCGAACAAAAATCCCAAAAACCGTATTTTCAGTGCATCAGGTTTCTGTCGAAATTTTTTTAGCTCCAAAAATTTTTCAGGTTGTTGCAGAAACACATGCAGGCAATTGTAAGCATTCTGGGAAAATTCGATGCAATAATTCCTTAGTACGACCGCGGAAACACGGCCAAACCCCTGGTTTGGCCGCGGTTCCGCGGTGGGAAAGTGCTATCGTTGCACAAAATTTTCACAGTAGGCTTCTGGTTAGGAAATGGGGGTTTTGGGATATTCTTTTTGGGCCCAGATTTTCTGTGAGTGCTACAGTAGTGCTTGGGGCCCACTTCAGGAAATTTGATCGATCGAAAATTTTAAACATGTTAGTTCACAGTATTTACATTATATATGCGACCGTGAATGTCATTTGATCGGTAAATCCTGTCTAACTGCTATAGCACTTTTAGACGGATTTGTGAACGTGACATTCACGTTGATGTTCTGTGTTGTGCTGTGATGTTGCGGATTGGTCGTGGGGGATAGCCTGGTTGCAGTGGTAGTACAGTTTTGTTTTATATGTACATTTGATATTGTGGGGCGGCCGTCCGACATGTGGACTGCCGTCACTGCCTGTTTGTATTATTCTTTTGAGGCACGACCGGGTCGAGGTCGATGTACCCGTTGTATATATATTTTACTTTCTGTACTAGGATTACCCCGCGGAGGGGTGCACGGATAGCCGGGTTCTAGAGGGCAACGAGCCCGCATCTTATGGCATTGAGACGGAGGGGGCTTTACTCTAGAATTGGCGGGCTATTCGCCGCACTCGTAGGGGGTACAGGTTGACCCAGGAAGGGTGCCCAAGTTACCGGATTCCGTAAAGTGCTGAGCAGTCCATTCACGTTGCTGAAGGGGGCTGCCTCGCTTCAGGTTTTGGCGGGTAACTTACCGCGCCCGTAGGGGTCTAGGATTTCTTTGCACAGGCTATCCACACGACCAGGGGAACGTCGGGTTTCAGTAGCGGCTCTATGAAACCCGGGGATCCCAGATATCTTTATTGTTCTGTGATGCTGATTACATTTCTGTGATGTTGCTTTTTATCACGCCTTGAGCGAAATATTATATATTGATATATATACTAGTAGATGTTGTATATGTTTTGCATCCGCGCTAGTCCAGTCCCCGCTCTGTCATTAGTTAAGTAACCTAACGGGTGATGACGGGACCCAGTGGCGAATGCGGATGGCATATACGTACATCATTATTTTCGTTCTTTTGTGGTGTGATCAATTGATGGGACTGCGTTGATTCGGATCAATGCAAGATAAGCAAACCTATTCTGATGTTGTTGGAACATTTTTCAATAATCTGTTATTGCAAGGACGTTCTCTTTTGTTTTGCATCGTGGTATTCAGTTGGAATATCCTGCTCCTCAGTCGACGAGGCAAGGGCCGCGATCCCTTCACCGGGAGTGACCCCTTGGACAAAAGTTTGCGTCAGGGCAATAACTTCACTATAGCCGATTACTTTTGCTTTGCATCGTGGTATTCAGTTGGAATATCCTGCACCTCATTTTACAGGGAAAGAGCCGAGATCCCTTCACCGGGAGTGACCTCTTTAGCAAAGGTGTTCGCCACTATATTTTTAAAAGCTATCTGGTTCCTTCAACGATATCAAGTTCATTACGTTAAAGGTTTTCACCAGAAACCATTCGTAGCCCTCCGTCGTTTCATATGAATAGTCAATAAGTATTCAAGCTGTGTATGTTGGCCAAAGTCAAGGCACAGTGATTGGTAGCTATTGGGTATTCATATGCTTCATAGATAGATGCGTTGGTTTGGGACAGTCGTACTACTATTTTGGCCAAAGTCATGGGTATGTACGGGTGGGTTCAAATTAACCTAGATAATAACGGGTAGAACTTGACATGTGACTTATAATATGTTGGCCAAAGTCAAGATCATAAGAGCATGGGGCAAAAATCACATCGGGAGTTTCTTAAGAAACTGAAACTTGCCAGATATGCGCATACCTTCTGGAGTGTGATAACGTGTGCGGATTCCGTCACGTTATCATGCGATGATAGTTGGATCCCGATTCCCACTGATGAGTTGGTTTACTCCTCGGGTGATCCCGACTAATTCTTCTTTCAGGTTTGGGGAAGAATTTGATGTTACAGTGGGAGGTTTCCTGATTAGATAAAGTGATAACCATTCTGATCTAGGTTAGAGTGCATGCTGAGTGTTTCTTTTCTCTCTCTCTTTGGCAGCGACCATGACCCGACCCTAGACTATGACTCAGTGACCAAGTTAACCAAACCTTCTTAAACACTGGCTTTTGGATTGTCAGAGTTGCATACCTCATTGCCACTCCTACTTTTACCCTTTTCTCCAGGACACCCCGTATTACTACGAACGTCCACTTCCATTGGACTAAACCATCGTATAGTTATATACGAACTCGAAGGAATTTATTCGAGGATGGTTTCTGGTTCTGGAGAAAACGAATAGGACTATTCAGTTGTCTTTTCCTTTTACCTTCTCTCAGGTTGCGAGTACTCCTTGGTTTAGGAGATAGTACACCTATTATGCAAATTGGATAGTCTTCTTCCAAAGCTTAGGCTGGTGCTGAACGGTAGGGAATGAAGAAAACCAATTAGCCTAAACGGTGTAAAGAAGGTATTAAGTTAAGACAAAGAAAGGGATTAGTAAGAGGGCAAAATAAATTGCGACTGCTATTCACGACCAAACTAAATATTTCTTCGCCAATCCTAAATCACCTTTGTATTTCTCCAGGACACTCCGTATCACTACGAAGATCCACAGTTTATTGGATACTCCATCGTATGGTTATATACGAACTCGAAAGGAACTTGTTCCAGTTCGGGGATGGATTCTGGTTCAGGAGAAATAGGAATAAGGTTTATTCGGTTGTCTTTTATCTTCACCTTCTCTCGCATTGCGAGTGCTCCTAGGATTAGGACAGTACACCCATTATGCTTATTGGATAGTCTTCTTCCAAACCATAGGCTGGTGCCGAACGGTAGGGAAGGAAGAAAACCATTTGGCCTAAAGGGGTGTACAGAAGGTAACGACTAGAGACATATAAAGGGATTTGGAGAGGTGGCAAAGAATTATACGGTTACAGTTGTGAATCTGGATAATGGAAGAGGCATTACTAAGAATACCGGAATACCCCATCGAAACATTTCAATGTTTCAGTTTCACTGTGTACTGTTAAAAGAAAACTGATTTCCCAAATTGACACCTGCTCCAGGGTATGTATTTACCAGGTATGATTCTCACATCTGTATGGTTTTACAGATGATGAGTGGGAGTGAGTTATTGGAAATTAGGTGATCGTCCTCATTATATCGGAATTCGTTGTAATTGGTGATATTTGAGGAAGTCACCTGGGTTGTTTGCCGGACGGCAAATATTTGGTTTTGAATATCCGTTGTTGTGCACCAATTTCAAATTGATATATCTGTACGTCTATTTTTATAGAGTGAGATATACCTTTTTGAAATTATGTCTATGACATTTACCTATATCAGTGGATGGTTAGGTAAGAAGAATTAAACAGCGGTGTAATTCTTCTTAACCATAAGTACAGTTTTCAACCTACGACACACAGTGAATGAGTCACTAGACTCAAAGGACTTATACAGAGTATTGTATGATGTCCAGTGTCCATTAGGACAGAGGGGTTGGTTCTCGTACTATATTCTGTTTACTTGTGACTTCTCTAGTTCTTAGACATGTGTTTCGTTGAAATACAAGGTCCAAGTTTTGAGAAGTTATAGGTATAAGAGTAAAGTAGAGAACCAGATGTTGCAAGTATCAGGATTCTTCAAGGTGATCGAAGATGTAGATACTTGTGCATAGTATTCAGTTGATAGTAATGACTAAGAGAACTTGCTTCTCTTTCAGATTACTCATAATTGGAAGTACTCCTAAGTTGAATAATGTTGATCGGCCTCTCTCCATTTAGTTGACATGCACTAGAGACAGTTGCATGATTTGAATCTGGTTCAATTAAATCAGTGCCTATGTTTCTATATTGGATATAGAACAGTTCATATCTTGACATTGTTAAGATACGGGGAGTTGTCCGGCTTATGCTTAAAACCAGACTCCGGATAACTCAAGGCACGTTTCTGTAATGGCTGTTTGTGGGTTGACCCGGGCTATGACGAGGGTTGACTTTCTACCATCTGGAAGATCAATAATGATATTGTTCTAGACTCGCCACAGTTTTAATAAAAATGGATTTTTTCAGAAAACAGTAGTGGGAGTATGGTAGAACTGGAAGTGATTCCAGAACCGCAAACGATTACTGAAAATTTGATAGGAACCTGAAGATTCAATCTGGTTTGACATTCCATTGGCCACTCCGCAGATATGGTGGGTAACCTCGGGCACTCGAGAGGTACTTCGGTAGCCTCAAGGACGGTGACAGGGAGGTTCTTGTTTACCCAGACTTGCCATTGCTGTTGTTCCAGGCTGTGAGACCCGGCAGGAGGATGAGTATAGCGTCGTTCTAAACTAGCTTTAGAAGTGTACGTCTATATGACTTTGCCAGAGGATTGTCGTAGTCAGTGGGAGCAGCGGAAGCATTGGTGGACAAGTGGCTTATGTCTATTTATAGACTAAAGCAGATATAGCGGAGATAGATCATCTATTTCTGATGTGACAGTCATAGGTTTGACTTCATCAGAATAGGGGATGGACCTGTTAAGAAGGTAGTAGGGTGTGATGTCCTGGTATTTGGATGACATACACAGAGTAGGAAGTGAAATTCCTATACTACGATCGGTTATTCTTTGGTCGTCACACAGTGGTTTCTCCACATAGGACTTGGATATTATATCAGACATTCTGGTTACTGGATCTATGGTATTAGATCTAGATTTGGGTAGTTTCCCAATCTGGGTACTTAGACAGCATTCTATGAGTATTTAGAATGGACGACTCCTGGCACGGTAGTGTACCTGCAGGTGATGGAGTCACCCTCCCTAAAGGTGTCCTACAGACTAAAATAGAGAGGGATGTGCATGATTGGCAGATCACTTGCTTAGGCAATTGAGTCAATCATGAGATGTCAAGTACCACACAAGATGTTGTTCTTGCAGTAGATGCAATAATTTGATATTGATCCAATCCTGGAGAAACATTAGGAAGCAGTTTTAGAACATAAGTGGATGTTCTAGGGATATGATAACGACAGCCTCGTTCTGGAGATGGTTATCATTCCAGGCTTCCAAGGTGACATGGACGACAGGGTGGTTATCAGAGTTATAGTTTTCCCTCTGACGAGGGGCAATATTTTGGACAGGTGGTCCAGGTGGATACTGAGGGAAGGATGGCGCAGGATACTAATTAAGTTCAGTTAACGATACAGTCTAAGAAGTTTGGATTTGGAGTTCATTTATGAGCTAGGTCCCATCAGACATCCAGACATATTCTAAGATAGGTATTGCTCATTTCGGGAGATGGCTTTCTCCGCGAACTTGAGATATAGAGAGACATAGAAAGAAACATCAAAGCGGATCCACTCACTGAGGCTATTCCTCGAACGCAATAGTTTCGCAAACGAGCTTTGTGAGACTGACTAGTAGAGGAGTTGGGTGTTCGGTATCACACGGGCTGTGAGTATGCGACATCGCAATAATTAGCCTTGAGTGCAAGGGGGAGATTGTTGGAGATAGTGCCCTCAGAGTCAATTATTGGATCACAGGCACGTGATTGCAATGATTGATAGAGGACCTATCCCGATAGGACAGTCTTACTCAAGATGATAGTATGCTATCTGGTTTATCTTTATCATCGTGTACTGCTTTAGGTGACCTTACAGGTCACTGTTGCACGTTGATAGAGCCCCTAGGATTCTTGCTTGACTACCAGCAGTATGAGGGCGATCATATACGTGGGAGCTGGGGTCTATAAGAACATCCTTAAAAGGTCCCTAGTCGTAGGAGTTTCGAGACAGGGCATCGATACTCCAGAGTAGACTAGTGTATACAGTCAAGACCCCGACGAGGGGCGGTGGCCGGTCTCACAAGCCACTGGTGTCAGTTGGTTCACCTAAGATGTATACAGGTGATCATTGGGTAATGAGTACACCGGACAGGACTCGCCGGGAACCTGCTAGTTGGTATTATACCTGACGTCAGATAGCAGTTCCCTGGTGACATGTGTACAGGTTAGTTCATCGACCTGAGATCGTCATTTGTCTCGTGTGAGTTCCCACTGTGCTTTGATTACTACCCTACCACGCTCAAAGGAGACGTGCAAACAGGTTTTAGTTGGGTACAGTCCCGAGCCATATGGAGGCAGTGAGCGGATCTGCAGGGCTTCGTCTCTCCCGGTATTGGGGGTGAGGTCGCGCTGTGTCTAGGAGAGCCAGTACATGAAAGTCCTTGGCCAAGGCAGGAGATTTACTGGTAGGTATTCCAGTAGTATCTCAGGGTGTTCTGGGCTACACTCCGACACGACTTGTACCGCTTTTGGGGGTCTGACTTTTACCAACCCCCTACGCCCACCATGCGATGCTCATAGACGAACGGACCGGACTGTACGGATATTGTCACTGACAGGCTCAGTAGGGTGTCAGGATGAGTTCGCTCATCGACGTCCCTTTTGGTCAGTACCTGGTAGCCCGTTACGTATTGGCTAATACCTCTGACGTGCTAGTGGTTAAATCCACAGCCAAAATATTGACGAGTCTTTAGAGTCCCCCACAGACCAGTTTCTCAAGTTTCGGGCGAAACGCTGTAGAGGTCGTATGGAGATATAGCAGGGTTCGATCAGATACGTGCGGTATTGCACGGATCGTGATCGGACGGATTTTACTAGCGGGCTTTGGTTTAAGCCGGATCTTAGTATTAGACAGTGTAGTTTTGTCTCTTTGCATTTGTATTCAGTGGGAATACAAATGCGGGCATGTATATGCAGTCGCGGGGTTTTCCTGTAATTTATTACAGGATCAGTTTTCTGAATTTGCCAATTTGCATTCCGTTCCGGCCAGTTTTCCTTCGTTCCTTCCCGGCCGGATTTTTCCGCTGGAGGGGGTAATTTGCAAGTTTGCAAATTAGCATTTGTGGAGGGGTTTCTTGCATTTGTGGCATTATGATAGATTTAGCATCATGAGATTCCATTTTATTCTTATCCTTTGCATTAATGAGATAAGAAAGGATTTGAAATGGTGTGACTTTTATTCCTAGTTTTCTTCACATCTCTTATGGTCACCTTGAGCTATCCTACACTCACCTCCCTTCTTGATTTTTCTCCACCATATTTCCTAGAAGGGTCCGGCCACTAGAGAGTGTGGGTGTGGGGAATTTTGATCTACACATTTCTTATTCCTTGCTAGAAAAATGAAAGCACCATTTTTCTTCCAAAAACTTCTATCATTCTTCACCTCCATATTACCAAGGCAACTTCACAACCCCAATTGAGACAATGGTTTCTACACTAGTCTACAGCATTCCTTGGACGCGTCGGCTAGACAACTTCACGCCCGAGTTGTCTCGGTCCAGTGGTGGGAGCCCGTAAAAGAACCCGGCGATGTGGTGCCCGTTCCGACGAGGAGGTGACGACCGGAGATTCCGCGAGGAGATCGAAGTGGAGGCGAAGACTGAAGGACACGGATCGCTCGGTATATATCTCTACCCATCTTTTAGTTTGCTAGAGTTAGGTTAATGGCCCGATCCGGGATTTTTGTGCGCGGTGGTGCCGGTTTACTAGTTTGTAAAGTTTTTCGTTTCCGCATTTCCGGTGTCGGATTGACGGCCGGGGCGCCGCCGTGCACTTACAATGAGTACAGCATAGTCCGCAGACTTAACACTGCTGCTTCGTCTCGAGTGTGTTCCCACTGTTCTTAGATTGCTACCCTACCACGGCTCAAAGGAGTCGTGCAAACAAGTAGCAGTTGGGTGCAGTCCCGAAGCACTTGGAGGCAGTGGCGGTTAGATAGGATTCGTCTCTCCCGGTATTGGGAGTTAATATCGCGCTGTGTTTGGAAAGCCATTACGCAAAGTCCCTGGCCAGGGAAAACGAGATTTACTGGTAGGATTTCCAGTAGCTTCTCAAGGTGTAATGGGCTTCACTCCGACACGACTTATACATCTTTTAGGGGATTGACGCTTGCCGCCCCCTAGGCCTGATATGCGATAGTCTTAGACGAACAGACCGGACTGTATGGAGATTGTCACATCAGGCTCAGTAGGAGTTCGGATGGGTTTCCTCATCGGCCTTCTTATCGACATCTACCTGGGGACCGTTACGTACAGCTAGTGCCGCTTGCGGTCTGTGGTTAAACCCACTGCCAGCGTAGTGTCGAGTCTTTAGAGTCCCACACAGAGAGTTTCCCTGCTTCAAGCGAAACGATATAGAGGTCGTATGGTTTTACGACAGGATTCGGACACATACGTGTTTTACGCACGTACGATATTCGGACAGTTTATACTAGCAGGCTTTGGTTTAAGCCAAATTCTAATATTGGATTATTGGATTTATACAGTCTCAGTATTTCCGTGTTTTCACGGATGGGAGGGGCATTCTCGTAATTAGTCGAGAAGCTTCTAGAAGATTGATGAGTTGGAGGCTTAGGTGGAATTTGCATTAAATGGATTAAAGACTCACGGTGTGATTCATCAAAAGGAGTTAATGATGCATTTATTGCTTAATGACTCATGAGATGAATCATACAAAGTGAGTTAATGAAGTATGGTTGATATTATTATTTGTTATTCATTTAATAATTATTATGCTTCATATATTCACAAATGAGATATTATTTCATATGATTCTCACTCTCACCTTCTCTCTCCTCAAGCTCTCTCTCTTCAAAGAACTAACCCTAACCTCTCATGTGTTGAGATCCAAGGGTTAGCAAGACTAATAGATCCCTAATCCTATTCTATATCCTCTAGGTTACTTTGATTAGCTCTCATAGCAACCTAGTTATCTCAAGTCAGAGGTTAAGCTTGGAGAAGTAGCTCTCGGGTGGATCTTCTATCACAACGAGGAGGCCGACGAGGAGGTGGTCTACGAGAACAAGAAAGACTTGATTCATTAGGTATAATCATCTTTCATAGTAGCTAATCACTTCTATGTTATTGTTAGTTAGGGTTTAGCAAAGATCCGTAAAGTTAGTCGATGTTAGTTTAAGCAAAATGATTGTTTTACCTATTCCGCCTCCCCGCATCATGTGGGGTGTCTAGCGTCGACTTACATGCAGATCATACTAGTGGGACAATGGTAGTCTGTGAGTACATCCTTTAAAGTCCCTAGTCGTGGGTGTATCGAGACAGGGCATCGAAATACCAGAGTGGACTAGCGTGTACTTTCTCGACCCATTCAATAGGCGATTAATGATCCCATATCCATTGGTGTTTGACATCAGAGATGGTATATGGGTGCTCAGTGGAGACTGGGTACACTGGACGGACTCGCCGAGAACTCCCAGATGGTATTAAACATCACGTCAGATGGGAGTTCTCTGGTGACACCGGTACAGGTTAGTCTGTCGACCCGAGATCGTCATAGAGTCTTGTATGATTCCCACTGTGCTTTGATTTCCACCTTACCACATTCATGAGAACGTGCAAAACAGTGGTTTTTGGGTACAGTCCCGAGTCACATGGAGGCAATGAGCGATAGGAGGGGATTCGTCTCTCTCGGTATTGGGGGTTGATATTGCGCTGTGCACGATTGGCTATAACAGGAAGTCCCTGGCCAGGGCTGTTTATGAGATTTACTGGTGAGTGTTACCAATGGTTTCTCAACCCTTTATGAGCCTCATATCGGCACGACTTATCGAGTTACTGGGGTCTGACGTTTACCATCCCTAGACGAGATATGCAACATATCAAATGAAGAGACTGGACTGTACGGTAGTGTTACTGATTGGATTCGCAGGAGTATGAGCAGGATTGCTTATTGATCTTCTGATCGCTCAATACCCGGGTGGCCGTTACATTTGGCAGACCGCTTGCGGCTTGTAGGTGTTTGATATGATCATCACCTACTGCCGGCGTATTGACGAGTCTTTAGAGTCCTACACGGAGGTTTCCTGGCTCAAGCGAAACGAAGTAGAAGCACATATGTGATATGTGCGGGACCAAGATTGATACGAGTATGTGATACCGTATTTTATTATCACGATGTGTGACATGATTGGTTATATGTGATATAGCCGAGTTATCGGATCAAGTGTTGATTCGATAAGATGTTACATTTGATATTAGTCGGTTATATGTGATATAGCTGGATTATTAAATCAAGTGTTGATTTAATAATTTAATGTATAATTATATATTTGATATATTACATTACATTAACTAATATTAGCTAACTTAAGATTTCTTTTCTCACTTTGGATACATTGATATATATGTGATATATGTTGAATGTATCATGCTAGGTTACAAATGCAACTAGGGTTAATGAGGGTTAAACCATGCTAGGGTTAAGATTAGGGTTTTTATTTATCATTAAGTAATTCAAATATTGTGGATATTTGTCATTGTTGATATTTGTTAAAAGCTTGTAGAAGCTTGTAAGCATCTTTGACTTTGTCCATTTTCTTTGTCTAGCTTAAGATATTTTTTGACGTAACCTTTAACCCTAGCTCATGTTAACTCTCTACAAGGGTTAGGCATGAAATGCTTAACCCTTGGTTGCATTTCTAAGCTCACACAATAATTCATTTCATCACTTGTTCTTCTTCTTCTTCTTCACAAAAAGCTTTCTAGATTTTTGACAAGTGATGATTTTGAGTGAGAAAATGATTTCTAATGTGAGCAAAATTCCTACTTCATCATCCTCTACTACTTTCCATTTAGTATAAGGTGTTTGCTTCACTAATTCCATGATTAGGGAAGAGATAGCTTGGGTTAGTGTCTCCTCGACGTAGATCATCTTTGGCCTCGAAGACTTCGAAGCAAGCATGTTCGTTTCTTCATCGGAACCTCTCTAGAGTCCGGGACTTCTTGATCCCAGCAAAGGGACTACTACACGGAGCTAATGAAGTGAAGGACCGGTCTACAAAGGTTGTATTTCTTGTTCACTTTACTTGCAAAGTCGTTTGCATTTATATTCCGCCCTATTTCTAGTTAACGATTCTTAGTTAGGGTTAGCTAGATCGGCAAAAATTGAATTTGTCATGAACGATGCCTCCCGAAACCTTGCTGCCATCCTAGACGACCCTGCATCATCCTCGTCATCTCAAAGTCCATGTGGGGGTACCTACAATTTCCAATGCGTCATATAGTATCAAGAATAAAACATGAAAACCAAAACGGCATGCGAATTGCTTATAGGTTAGAACCTATAGCCTACGCCTGCAAAACTACCAAACTGTTAGTTATATGTATGCCCTAGAGGCCATTACTGTACATACGATGTATATTGTAGTGGATGCTTGGACATATATTGGGATGACTTTCTTGCTCGACATAATAGTATGCTATCAGGTTGCTCTTTATCTTAACATGTACGCTGATTGTCTCTATGTTACATGTTAATAAAGCCCTTAGGATGAGTACTTGACTATCAGGACTATGATGCAGATCATATTAGTGGGGACAGTGTAGTCGATAAGTACATCTTTCAAATGTTCCTAGTCGAGGGTGTATCGAGACAGGGCATCGATATACCAGAGTAGACTAGCGTATAGCTTCTCGACCTATGTAAATGGGCTATGGATGATCCCATATCCATTGGTGTTTGACATAAAAAATAGTATACGAGTGCTCAGTGGAGACTGGATACATTGGACGAACTCGCCGAGAACTCCCAGATGATATTATACCTTACATCAGATGGCAGTCCTCCGGTGACACTGATACAGGTTAGTCTGTAGACCCGAGATCGTCATAGAGTCTTGTGTGATTCCCACTGTGCTTTGATATCCAGCTTACCACATTCAAGAGAACGTGAAAAATGGTGGCTTTTGGGTACAGTCCCGAGTCACATGGAGGCAATGAGCGATAGGAGGGGTTTCGTCTCTCTCGGTATTGGGAGTTGATGTTGCGCTGTGCTTGATTGGCTATAACAGGAAGTCCTTGGCCAAGGCTTCTTCAGAGATATACTGGTAAGTGTTATCAGTAGTTTCACGACCCGTTATGAGCCTCATATCAACACAACTTATCGAGTTACTAGGGTCTGACGTTTACCACACCTAGACGAGATATGCGACATATCAGACGAAGAGACAGGACTGTACGGTAGTGTTACTGATTGGATTCGCAGGAGTGTGAGCAGGCTTACTTGTTGATCTTCTGATCGCTCGATACTCGGGTGGCCGTTACGTATAGCAGACCGCTTGCGGCTTGTGGGTGTTTGATATGATCATCACCTACTGCCGGCGTATTAACGAGTCTTTAGAGTCCTACACAGGGGTTTCCTGGCTCAAGCAAAACGGAGTAGGAGCACATATGAGATATGTGCGGGACCGAGATTGATACGATATGAGATACCGTATTCTATTCTCGCGATATAAAATATCGGTCGGTTATATATGATATAGCCTGGGTACCGGATCAAGTGTTGATTCGATAAGTTGATTCATATGATATTAGTCGGTTATAAGTCATATAGCCGGATTATTAAATCAAGAGTTGATTTGATAATCTAATGTATAATTATATATTTGATATAATACATTACATTAACTAGTATTAGCTCACTTATGATTTCTTTTCTCACTTTGGATACATTGATGTATATGTGATATATGTTAAATGTATCAAGCTAGGTTACAAATGCAACTAGGGTTAATGAGGGTTAAACCATGCGAGGGTTAAGATTAGGGTTTATAATTTATCATTATGTTATTCAAATATTGTGGATATTTGTCATGGATGATATTTGTTGAAAGCTTGTAGAAGCTTCAAGGCATCTTTGACTTTGTCCACTCTCTTTGTCTAGCTTAAGATATTTTTTTACCTAACCTTTAACCCTAGCTTATGGTTAACTCTCTACAAGGGTTAAGTATGACATGCTTAACCCTTGGTTGCATTTCTAACCTCACACAATAATTCATATGATGAGTTCATTCTTCTTCTTTCTCAAAGCTTTCTAGCTTCAATGGAGGTATAAGAAAAAGTGTGAGAAAATCAAATCTAAAGTGAGCCCACTTCTTACTTCATCATTCTCTACTACTTGCCATTTAGTATAGGGTGTTTGCTTCACTAATTTCGTAGTTAGTGAAGAGATAGCTTGGGTTAGTGTCTCTCGACATAGATCATCTTCGGCCTCGAAAACTTCGAAGCAAGCATGTTCGGTTCTTCATCGGAGCCTCTCTAGAGTTCGGGACTTCTTGGTCGCAGCAAATGGACTACTACACGGAGCTAATGAAGTGAAGGACCGATCTACAAAGGTTGTATTCCTTGCTCATTTAGGATGTAAAGTGTTTACATATGTTATTCCGTCGATTTCTAGTATACGATTCTAGGGTTAGGGTTAGCTTGAACGGCAAAATTTTAATTTGGCATGGACGATGCCTCCCAAAACCTTGCTGCCGTGCTAGGCAACCCTGCAATGGTATCAGAGCCATGCTAGAAATTTATACGGATTTTGTTAGAATTAAGAAACCGAAACAACTCCGAAACTTGCAACGCGAAACCCTAGTTTCTGTCGATTTTAAAAAGCTTTCAAATTTTTTTTTAAAACAAGTACAAAGTGATGTATGAGATATATCAAGAACATTATGAAAATTTGAGTGGGTTTCATGAAATTTTGGCCGGCCACCTACCCCTTGATCTCGGCCAAAACCGAGCCCCTCCCCCCCAAATTTTTGTGTGTGTTCTAGAGACTTGGTTTTGATGTTCCAGGTGTTATTTGTTTTTGATAATTTTGCATGTGATGTAATTTTACACTATAATCAATTCGGAGTGTTTTGTATTCATAGTTTTAACAATGTTTCAGATTATTCACATATTGTCTAGGTGAAGTTAAAAAGTTCGAACGATTATCAAAGACCCATTTTTCCAAGTTTAACGTATTCAGAAAAACATGCAAGTGATTCTATGAACCCTCTAGAAGAATGAAACCCTAACTCGACTTTTTGGATCGTGGAACCATGATCAAACCCTAGGGTTTGCCGTAGTTCCGTGGCGGCATGAGTGAGGCTTGGGTTTGCCCTTCTACGGCTGGTGCATAGGTATTGTGGCATATTCTAGGTATTGTTGAACTGTGCTCAAGTGTTGAGCCGTCGGGAAATTGTGGGACTTTGATGAATCGATCGAAAAGTTTAATGTCGTCTGGATATTATGTGATGGGATACAATATTTGGAATCCACAAGTAGTTATGAGATAACTAGTTTGAATTTTATAAATCTAGCAGTTCAGTCTCATTTGATCGGTTGCCACGGGATTTTGATAAGATCAAAAGTCTGTCGCAATCACGTAGCGTACGCGGATACTCGCTGGGTAAACTTAATAGATAGCCATGCCCCATAACTATGACCAAGTGACTGTAGAAGAACCCCGTCACCAAAAGCATCCGTTCGGGTGCTCGCGACAGCGGTGTTCCGCCTTAGTACACTTCGTCGATGGCATCGGGGGGTGCGGCCGTCTACTAAAGTTTCCGACGAGCATTCGATCAGGATGTCGGGAATCTTGTTGAATTGCCCGACTAGATATTAAAAGGTGTTTTGAATATCGAAACTAAAATGCGGGGTTTATAATTGTTAGGCATGCGATGTCTAAGGAATTCATTTGGTTAGGCATGAAATCCAAAGTATATGATACGTTGGGTTTATGATCTTTAAGGTGGTTGCGGATTCCAACTGTTGTAGTTTTTCACTTTCTTTTCTGCGACGGTAAGTGTAATATGTGGTGTATTGCCCTTTTCGTTGCTATATGTCAACGACAATTGGGATACGTATATTTACTTACGTTGATGACATGTGATGTTATGTGTTGCTGTGATATGTTATATTGGATCGTCGTGATTGAATAGCCGGGGGTTTTATGTGAGATGAGAGTTTTTTATTTTCATTCATGTAAAATTCATTATATGTAATATTCTTTTATTGGGGCACTTCCGGGTTGAGGATGATATCACCATTGTATATTGTTTACTTTTCCTCATTAGGATAGACCCAAGGCGGGGAGCATAAGTAACCGGGTTCTAGGGTCTAATGGGAGACCATCTCGAGGAGTCGAGACCGGGTCTCCTAACTCTAGAATTGGCAGGGTTGCTTGCCGCTCTCGTAGGGGTCTAGGGGTATGGGATTGGCTATTCATCACGACCGTGGAATCCGTGTTTTATACAGGCTTAAAATAAAACCCGGAAATCCTAGTATATCCAATATTTCATATGTTTTTATTCTGCTGCGATATTCTGTGATGTGACCATTGATTATATTCTGAGACGAATGCCTATATATTATATATATGAAAAATAATTAATATTGCTGCTTTCGTTTCATATGTGATGCTTGGGAAGCATAATAAATGGGACTTCATTAATGAGATTAATAGAATAAAAGAAACCTAAAAGATATTGTAGAAACTTGTTTTAAAAACTGGTAGCTCTAGTTCTTGCTTTGTATAGCGGTATTCCTTGTAGAATATCCAGCACCTTATTCGATAAGGAAAGAGCCAAGATCCCTTCACCGGGAGTGACCTCTTTAGCGAAACTAGCAGATGCTACAAGCTCGGTTTGTCTTTTGATTGCTTTTATAGTTTTTGTTTTGCATAGCGGTATTTGTGAAATATCCTGCACCTTATTCGATAAGGAAAGAGCCGAGATCCCTTCACCGGGAGTGGCCTCTTTAGCAAAACTAGTAAAAGACTTAAAAACACTCCTCTTCAAAATCACTCGATTCTACGACGATATCAAGTTCATTATGCAAAAGGTTTTCTTAAAAACCCGTCGTAGCCTTCCGTCATTTCAGATAAGTACTAGTTAGTATTCGTGCTACGTTTGTTGACCTTATCCAAGGCGTAGTGTGCGGTAGCTAATCAGTGCTTATCTGCTAAGCATATGATGCGATTGAGTTAGGGTTGTCGTGCGACTTCATTGACCATAGCCAAGGGTCGTGCGGGTGGGTTTAATTCAATCGGGAAATGACGGGTTGAACTTGGCTAGCACTTATGATTTGTTGGCCTTAGCCAGAGTCATAAGTTACCAGGGGCAAAACATTATCGGGAATTTCAAGTGTTGAAATTTGCAATGAGATTGCATACCTCCTATGAGATAGTTAGATCCCGATACCCGCTGCGAGTAAGAGTTACTCCTGGGAGAGTTTTACACATTACAATTAGACGATCAAGTAGGTGTCTAGAAAGGTGTTAACGAGGTAACGCCCCTGGAAAAACGAGATTTATTTTAATTAAGTCTGTGCGAAAGTACGGGGAACCTCCCTCAAAGTATCGGCACTGGCCTAGCCGAAAGATTGGCGAACTTGTAAGCTGTAACTAATCCCGGCTAGTCTTACCTTTTAGGATTTGAAGGAAGATTTGACTAAAACAGTGGGAGCCATCCTGATTAGATAAATTAATAACCAATCTAATTTTGCAAGAGCATACGCTAAGTGTTTTCTTCTCTCTTTTTCCAGGTAGCGACCATGTCACGCCTTAATCAAGATAATAATACAGATGTATTGACCGAACCTGCTTGTTATACTGAGCTAAGGAACGTTGGTCCCACTCCAACTTATAATTGTTATAAGACCGAGCAGAAAATTTGGGGATTACCACGATTCCCGTGCCGCCCAAATGAAGAAAGTGCATGCTGATGCATCTTCTTCGGGTATGTTCATTACCGAAAACTGTTTCTCAGTATCCTCTACGTCCTGGGTATGTGATACCAGATCAAGAACCCACATATGTAATATGTTACATGGGCTACAGATAGGTAGAGAACTGAGAAAGGATGATAAGTTTCAAGAGTTGGAAACGGTGCAAGTGTTGCAGCCAAGTTTGTTGGCAGTTATCACCCTGTATTACCAAATACATTGATTCTGAACGAATGTTATTAGTTACCAAACCTGATATACAACATCATATCAGTCTCTTTATTAAGTAAAGAAGGATATAATTTTGTATTGTTGGATAATGTTTTGAACATTTCCTATATCAAGAGTTGATCAGTTCAGGCACGTTATCTAAAAGCATATACGTTCTAAATCAAACTACAGTTCTTAACGTACAAAACACACACAAGAGGAAGAGTTCAGATATGAATGAATCCTTCTGGAGGCATTGTAGGCTAGGTCATATCAAAGCGACCCGACTAGCTAAGTTACATAAAGATGCATATTTAAATCAGTTTGAATTTACATCTTGTGAAACCTGCCAGTCATGTCACAAAGATAAGATGACCATAGCTCCGTTTATTGGAAACAGAGAAAGAGTTAGTGAACTCTTGGGATTGATACATGATGATGTATGTAAGTCCCCTTTCTACACATGCCAGGGCTAGTTCTTTATACTTCATTACATTCACTAATGGTCTCTCAAGATTCAGACATATATTCCTGTTGAAACACAAGTCTAAACCTTTTGAGAAATTCAATGAATATAAGTCAAAAGTAGAGAACCAAAAACGGGTATAAATATTATGTCCTTTGATGTGATCAGGGAGGAGAATACTTGAGCACGGAATTCCTGGACTATTCTAAAGGAGAATGAGATTCTCTCTCAGCATTACTCCTCCGTATACACCACAGCACGTCGATGTATCGGGGAGGAGCAATTGCATCCTATGTGATAAGGTGTGCTCTATGATGAGTACTACTGAGTTGCCTATTTCCTTTTGGGGGTTATGCACTTGTGAAGCTGCATACCTATTGAATAGGGTTCCAATCAATTCAGGTGTCTACCACTCCATATGTGATATGGTATGGGAAGAGCACATCTCTTAAGGATGTTAAGATTTGGGGTTCTCCGGCCTACATCTAAAAGAAAAATCCAGACAAGCTCGAGGCAAGGTCAGTTCTGTGGAAGTTTGTTGGATATCCCAAGCATTCGCAAGGGAATGTCTTCTACTACACCGAGGAACAAAAGGTGTTTTATTTCTCGGCATGCCACCTTTTTAGAAAATGAATTTCTTGTGAAGAAATTAGTGGTCATGAGGTAGAACTGGAAGGAGTTCCAGCTATACAAACTACAGATGATGATTTGGTAGAACCGGAGGATTCAATAGCTCCCGACGAACCTCAGCCTCTCCGCCGATCTAGGAAGGTTCCTCATCCACCTGAGAGACACTTCGTTTTTCTCTATGACAGTAGAAGCAAGGATTGCATCATGAGATTATGACCTAACTAGTTTCGAGCAGGCAATCAAGAGTGGGGACTCTGTGAAAATGGCTGGATGCTAAGCGATCTGAGATGGAATACATATACACCAACAAAGTATGGACTTTGGTTGCTTTATCTGAAGGGTAAAATCCCCATCAGGAGCAAGTATATCTTGAAAAGATTACTTGGTGTACATGGAAAAGTTGAGACTTTCAAAGCTAAGACTTGAGGCTAAAGGTTCTCTTCATCAACCAGATGTGGATAATGATGAAACATTTTCTAGTCATAATGCTTAAGTCCATCCAGATCCTACTTGCCATTGCTACATACCATGACTACGATATCTGGCGGTTGGGTGTCATGACTGCCTTTCTAAATAATGATTTAGAAGAGAGCGTCTATAAGTACACAGCCAGAAGGCTTCGTAGACAGTGGAAGCAGCGGAAACGTGTGCAAGTTGCTTTATGGGATAAAAAAGGTATCGCAGAGTTGGAACATCTATTTTGATGTGGTAGTCAAAACGTTTGAATTCATCAAAATAGTAGATGAACCTTGTATATACATAAAGGTAGTAGGGAGTATGGTGGTGATCCTCGTATTGTACGTGGATGATATACTCTTAATAGGAAAGGTGTTTCCTATGCTACACTCGGTCAATCTCCTCTTATCACTAGAATTCTCCATATAGGATCAAGGTGATACCTCCTAAATCCTGGGTTTTGGATCTATGAGATAGATCTAAGTGGATGTTTGGATTCTCACTAAGTGTAGTGAGATGGTATCAATCGATCCTAGGGAGAATCACTGGATAGCTTTCAGGGTGGTAGACGACTGAATGTCAATCACAAGCATTGTCTTTACCCTCAGTGGAGGGACGGTATGTTGGAAGAGTTCCAAGCTAGATGCCGTGGCAAACTAGACTATAAAGGCTGAATACATTGCTACCAAGGATGCTACCAAAGAGGTAGTCTGGATGTATATAAGTTCATGAGATGAACTTCGTTCCTACCATTGTGTGACAATGGAGTTGTGGCTTATGCCTAGGAACCCCCGTCCCATCAGTGATCCAGACATATTCTTAGGCAGTATCACCTGATCATGGAGATGGATGATCTCCAGGGAGATCGAGGTTAAGAGAGTAAACTATAGAGGACAACACGGTGGATCCACTCACAAAGGCCTATTCCCAGGAGAGACTTTTATGGGATGGTTGAGTAAGAGATACTTTAACCACTGCTGATTGTTGTGTATGAGATACTACAACAGATGGCCCTAGTGCAAGTAGGAGATTATTAGTTTATATGTATGCCCTAGAGGCCATTACTGTACATACGATGTATATTGTAGTGGATGCTTGGACATATATAGGGATGACTTTCATGCTCGACATAATAGTATGCTATCAGGTTGCTCTTTATCTTAACATTTATGCTGATTGTCTCTATGTTACATGTTGATAAAACTCTTAGGATGAGTACTTGACTACCAGGACTATGATGCAGATCATACTAGTGGGGACAGTGTGGTCGATAAGTACATCCTTCAAATGTTCCTAGTCGAGAGTGTATCGAGACAGGGCATCGATATATCAGAGTAGACTAGCGTATAGCTTCTCGACCTATGTAGATGGGCGATGGATGATCCCATATCCATTGGTGTTTGACATCAGAGATAGTATACGGGTGCTCAGTAGAGACTGGGTACACTGGACGGACTCACCGAGAACTCCCAGATGGTATTATACCTTACGTCAGATGACAGTTCTCTGGGAACACAGATACAGGTTAGTCTGTAGACCCGAGATTGTCATAGAGTCTTGTGTGATTCCCACTGTGCTTTGATTTCCATCTTACCACATTCAAGAGAATGTGCAAAATGGTGGCTTTTGGGTACAGTCCCGAGTCATATGGAGGCAATGAGCGATAGGAGGGGTTTCGTCTCTCCCGGTATTGGGAGTTGATGTTGCGCTCTGCTTGATTGGCTATAACAGGAAGTCCTTAGCCAAGGCCACTTCTGAGATATACTGGTAAGTGTTATCAGTAGTTTCTCGACCCGTAATAAGCCTCATATCGACACAACTTATCGAGTTACTGGGGTCTGACGTTTACCACCCCTAGACGAGATATGCAACATATCAGACGAAGAGACAAGACTGTACGGTAGTGTTACTGATTGGATTCGCAGGAGTGTGAGCAGGCTTGCTTGTTGATCTTCTGATCGCTCAACACCCGGGTGGCCGTTACGTTTAGCGGACCGCTTGCGGCTTATGGGTGTTTGATATGATCATCACCTACTGCCGGCGTATTGACGAGTCTTTAGAGTCCTACACAAGGGTTTCCTGGCTCAAGCGAAACGGAGTAGGAGCACATATGTGATATGTGCGGGACCGAGATTCATACGATATGAGATACCGTATTCTATTCTCGCGATATGAGATATCGGTCGGTTATATATGATATAGCCGGGTTATCGGATCAAGTGTTGATTCGATAAGTTGATTCATATGATATTAGTCGGTTATAGGTGATATAGCTGGATTATTAAATCAAGAGTTGATTTGATAACCTAATGTATAATTATATATTTGATTACATTAACTAGTATTAGCTCACTTATGATTTCTTTTCTCACTTTGGATACATTGATATATATGTGATATATGTTAAATGTATCAAAGTAGGTTACAAATGCAACTAGGGTTAATGAGGGTTAAACCATGTTAGGATTAAGATTAGGGTTTATAATTTATCATTAAGTAATTCAAATATTGTGGATATTTGTCATGGATGATAGTTGTTGAAAGCTTGTAGAAGCTTCAAGGCTTCGTTGACTTTGTCCACTCTCTTTGTCTAGCTTAAGATATTTTTTTACCTAACCTTTAACCCTAGCTCATGGTTAACTCTCTATAAGGGTTAAGCATGACATGCTTAGCCCTTGGTTGCATTTCTAACCTCACACAATAATTCATATGATGAGTTCATTCTTTTTCTTCTTCTTCTTCCTCAAAGCTTTCTAGCTTCAATGGAGGTATGAGAAAAAGTGTGAGAAAATCAAATCTAAAGTGAGCCCACTTCCTACTTCATCATCTTCTACTACTTTCCATTTAGTATAGGGTGTTTGCTTCACTAATTCCGTAATTAGTGAAGAGATAGCTTGGGTTAGTGTCTCCTCGACGTAGATCGTCTTCGGCCTCGAAGACTTCAAAGCAAGGCATGTTCGTTTCTTTATCGGATGCTCTCTAGAGTCCGGGACTTCTTGATCGCAGCAAAGGGACTACTACACGGAGCTAATGAAGTGAAGGACCGGTCTACAAAGGTTGTATTCCTTGCTCACTTAAGATGTAAAGTGTTTACATATGTTATTCCGTCGATTTCTAGTATACGATTCTAGGGTTAGGGTTAGCTAGAACGGCAAAATTTTAATTTGGCATGGACGATGCCTCCTGAAACGTTGCTGCCGTGCTAGGCAACCCTACACAAACAACCCCCATTGCTGACGTACAAACATCGAACAATGGAACACAATATCAAATACCAAATCCCAAATTAAAACGAAGTCGCAAAACAATGCAGCAACTCAAGAAAATGGTCCCAGATTTTACCCTAGGTGAACTAGACAATTTTGCACATGTAGAGGGTCTAATTTACTGGAGATATTGTTAGTTGTATGTATGCCCTAGAGGCCATTATTGTACATGAGATGTATATTATGGTGGATGCTGAGACATATATAGGGAGGACTTTCTTGCTCGACATGATAGTACGCTATCTGGTTGCTCTTTATCTTAACATGTATACTTTCTGTCTCTCTGTTACATGTTGATAAAGCCCTTAGGATGTGTACTCGACTTCCAGGATTATGATGCAGATCATACTAGTGGGGCCTGAGTAGTCCATGAGTTCATCCTTCAATATTCATAGTCGTGGGAATATCGAGACGGGGCATTGATATTCCAGAGTAGACTAGCGTATATCTTCTCGACCCATGTGATGGGCGATGGATGATCCCATATCCATTGGTGTTTGACATCGGAGATGGTATACGGGTGCTCAGTGGAGACTGGGTACACTGAACGGACTCGCCGAGAACTCCTAGATGGTATTATACCTCACGTCAGATAGCAATTCTCTGGTGACACTGGTACAGGTTAGTCTGTCGATCCGAGATCATCATAGAGTCTTGTATGTCTCTTAGCCTGCTTTGATTTCCATCCTACCACGGCTCTATTGAGTCGTGCAAACAGTGGTTTTTGGGTACAGTCCCGAGTCACATGGAGGCAATGAGCGATAGGAGGGGATTCGTCTCTCCCAGTATTCAGGGTTGATATTGCGCTATACTCGATTGGCCATAACTGAAATCCCTGGCCAGGGTAGATGTGATTTAGTGGTAAGTTTTATCAGTAGTTTCACGCCCGTTATGGACCTTACATCGGCATGACTTATCAAGCTACTGGGGTCTGACGTTTACCACCACTAGGCAAGATATACGACATATCAGACGAACATACCGGACTGTACGGTAGTGTTACTGGTTGGATTCACAGGAGTATGAGAAAGCTTGCTTGTTGATCTTCTGATCGCTCAATACCCGGGTGGCCGTTACGTTTAGCAGACCTCTTGGGCTTGTGGGTGTTTGATATGATCATCACCTACTGCCGGCGTATTGACGAGTCTTTAGAGTCCTACACAGAGATTTCTTGGCTCAAGCGAAACGAAGTAGGAGTATGTGATATGTGCGGGACCGAGATTAATACGAGTATGTGATACCGTATTCTATTCTCGTAATATGTGGTATCAGCCGGTTATATATGATATAGCCGGGTCATCGGATCAAGTGTTGATTCGGTAAGTTGATATTATTGATATTAGTCGGTTATATGTGATATAGCCGGATCATTAAATCAAATATTGATTTAATGTATATTTATATATTTGATATATGAATTTACATTGACTAATATACCTCACTTGACTTTTTCTTTTTCTCACTTATGTATGCATTTTATATATGTGATATATATTATGTATCTGTTAGTTATATGTATGCCCTAGAGGCCATTACTGTACATACGATGTATATTGTAATGGATGCTTGGACATATTTAGGGAGGACTTTCTTGCTCTACATGATAGTACGCTATCTGGTTGCACTTTATCATAACATGTACTCTGATTGTCTCTATATTACATGTTGATAAAGCCCTTAGGATATGTACTTGACTACTGGGACTATGATGAGATCATACTAATGGGGCCACGGTAGTCGACGAGTACATCCTATAACTGTTCCTAGTCGAGGGTGTATCGAGACAGGGCATCGATGCACCAGAGTAGACTAGCGTATACGCATCTTGACCCATATGATTGGCGATGGATGATCCCATATCCATCGGTGTTTGATATTAAGGATGGTGTACGGGTGCTCAGTAGAGACTGGGTACACTGGACGGACTCGCCGAGAACTCCCAGATGGTATTATACCTCACGTCAGATGGCAGTTCTCCGGTGACACTGGTATAGAGTAGTCTGTTGACCCGAGATCGTCATAGAGTCTTGTATGATTCCTACTGTGCTTTGATTTCAATCATACCACGTCCAAGAGGGCGTGCAAAAAGGTGGCTTTTGGGTATAGTCCCGAATCACATGGAGGCAATGAGCGATAGGAGGGGATTCGTCTCTCCCGGTATAGGGAGTTGATGTTGTGTTGTGTTCGATTGGCTATAACTGGAAATCCGTGGCCAGGCTTGCTGAGATTTACTGGTAAGTGTTATCAGTAGTTTCTCGAACTTTTATAGACCTCATATCGACACGACTTATCAAGCTACTGGGGTCTGGCGTTTACCACCCCTAGGCGAGATATGCGACATATCAGACGACGAGACCGGACTGTACGGGAATGTTACTGTTTGGATTCACAGAAGAATGTATAGGCTTGCTTGTTGATCTTCTGAGCGCTCAATACCTGGGTGGCTGTTACGTTTAGCTAACCGCTTGCAGCTTGTGGGTGTTTGATATGATCATCACCTACTGCCGGTGTATTGACGATTCTTTAGAGTCCTACACAGAGGTTTCTTGGCTCAGGCAAAACGGAATAAGAGCACATATGTGATATGTGCAGGACCGAGGATAATGCGATATGTGATACCGTATTCTATTCTCACGATATTTGATATCATCCTGGTCATCGGATCAAGTGTTGATTCGATGAATCGGTACGGATAAATATTAGTCGGTTATATGCGATATAGCCGGATTGTCAGATCAAGTGTTGATTCGATAATTTAATGTATAATAATATATATGATATATTAAATTACATTAACTAATATTAGCTCACTAAAAGATTCTTTTTCTCACTCGGGTAATACATTGATATATATGTGATATATGTTAATTGTATTATTTTATTTTGTTACAATAAATATTATATATGTGATATATAATATTGTAACATGATATGATAACTAATGCAACATGATTAGTGGAGATTAAATAAGATTAGGGTTTGATTTGGGTTAATGCTTTCTAGAAGTTTCTAGAAGGTTTTTATTTTGTCATGAAAAAGATATTTACAAATGACTCATCTTTAACCTAACACAAACCCTACACCCTTGGTTAATTCTCTACAAAGGTTTAGCAACCATGTTTGCATTATTGATCATTATCTTCTTTCGTTATTCATCACAATGAATTCTAATGATTATTGATCTTCTTCTTCCTTCTTCTTTCTTTCATGGAAAAAGCTTTCTAGCTTTTTTCTAAGTGATGAAAATGAGTGAGAATAAGAAAATAAAAGAGAGCAAAAATCCTATTTCATCATCCTCATCTACCCTTGCCATTTAGATGAGGGTGTTCACTTCATTTAGTGAGTGTTAGCTTGTGTTAATGAAACTTCAAGGTAGATCATCTTTGTTATCGAAGATCGGAAGCAAGATTGCATCTTTCTCTTCGTGGAGCCTCTCGAGAGTCCGGAACACGATGATCGCAGCGAAGGGACCTCAACACAGAGCTTATGAAGTGAAGGACCGGATCTACAAAGGTTGTAATCCCTCTCACTTAGTGTTAAAGTGTTTAACATGCTAGTTTTCACCCAATCTCTAGTTTAAAGATCCATCTTTGGGTTGTTCGGCACGGTTAAATTTTAAATCGGGCATGGTTGATGCCTCGTAGACCCTTGTGCGTGTGCCTAGCAACCCTACAGTGGTATCAGAGCCAAGCTAGAGCTTTAGGCAAAGTCTAGACGAAGTTTAAAGTCCGATCGAACCCCGAAACCCAAGTTTAGACCCCTCTCTATTTTTTTCTAAAAAAGTGATTTTTTCTGGATAAAAATACTCAAAAAAATCAGCACGGAAATACAAGAGTTACTGTGCAACACGTGCCTCTAATTCAATTAAATCGCCGCGGAACCACGACTGTACATAGGCTTGCGCGGCGGTTCCGCGGCTAAAATGAAGAATTATGGCACGTGTTTTGCACAGTAATGTCCGTCTGTAATTCCTGATTCTTCTGGGAAATTTTTAATTTGCTCAAGTGTTGAGTTTTCTGGGATCTATTGGGGACTCGTTGATTCGATCGGATAATTTAACTTCGTTTAAGTTTTTTCCGGATAATTTTAGAAACTGTTAAAAAGTTCGAACGGATATCAATAACTTATTTTTTTCCCTGTCGGAAAATTTTCAAAAGTTGGATTTTTTCTCGAGTTTAAGAACGTTCTAAGTCGTGCAAGTAACGCGGTGGACGCTCTAGAAAACAACAAACCTTAACTCGATTATATGACCGTCTTGAACTGCCTCTGAACCTTAGGGTTTGTGGCAGTACGGCGTGCCACATGTGAGGCGTTGGCTTGACCCTTCTACTGATGGACCATCGGTACTGTGGCATGTGATGGATATTTTTGAACTCCGCTCAAGTGTTGAGCTATTTGGGAAATCTTGGGTGTTTGATTATTCGATCGGAAAGTTTAACACTATCTTTTTATCTGGAATGTGATACAATATTTGGAATTCACATGTAGTTATGAGATAACTAACTTGAATGTTATAAATCTAGCAGTTTAGTCTCAATAGATCGGTCGCAATCACGTAGCGTACGCGGATACTCGCTGGGTAAACTTAATAGATAGCCATGCCCCATAGCCCCGACCAAGTGACTGTAGGAGAACCCCGTCGCCAAAAGAATCCGTTCGGGTGCTCGCGGCAGCGGTGTTCCGCCTTAGTGCACTTCGTCGACGGCATCGGGGGTGCGGCCGTCTACTAAAGTTTACGACGAGCATTCGATCAGGATGTCGGGAATCTTGTTGAATTGCCCGACTTGATATTGAAAAGAGTTTTCGATAATGAGACTAAAATGCGGGGTTTATAATTGTTAGGCATGCGAAGTCTAAGGAATTCAGTTGGTTAAGCATGCGATGTCTAAAGAGGTTGCGGATTCCAACTGTTGTAGTTTTACACTTTCTTTTCTGTGACGGTAAGCGTAGTATGTGGTGTATCGCCGGCTTCGTTGGTATACATCAACGACAATCGGGATACGCATACTTGCTTACGTTGATGGTATGAGATATTATGTGTTGCTGTGATATGTTATATTGGATCGTCGCGTTTTGAATAGCCGGGGGTTTTATGTGAGATGAGAGTTTTTTCTTTTTCATTCATGTAAAATTCATTTGTATGTAATATTCTTTTATTGGGGCACTTCCGGGCTGAGGATGATGTCACCGTTGTATATTATTTACTTTTCCGCATTAGGTAGACCCAAGGCGGGGAGCACAAGTAACCGGGTTCTAGGGTCCAGTGGGAGACCATCTCGAGGAGTCGAGACCGAGTCTCCTAACCCTAGAATTGGCAGTGTTGCTTGCTGCTCTCATAGGGGTCTAGGGATGTGGGTTTGGCTATTCATCGCGACCATGGAATCCGTGTTTTATACAGGCTCGTATTAAAACACGGACGTCCTAGTATATCCAATATTTCATATATGTTCTTCTGCTGCAATGTTCTGTGATGAGATCATATTACTGCCTGAGACGAATGTTTATATTATATATATGAGATATATGTTATATTGCAGATTTCGTTTCAAATGTGATGCTTATGAAGCATATTAAAATGGGACTTCATTAATGAGATTAATGAAATAAAAGAAACCTAAGATGTTGTAGAAACTTGTTTAAAAACAGGTAGCTCTAGTTATTGCTTTGCATAGCGGTGTTCCTTGTAGAACATCCAGCACCTTATTCGATAAGGAAAGAGCCGAGATCCCTTCACCGGGAGTGACCTCTTTAGTGAAACTACCAGATGCTACAAACTCGGTTTGTCTTTTGATTGCTTCTATAGTTCTTGCTTTGCATAGTGATATTTGTGAAATATCCTGCACCTTATTCGATGAGGAAAGGGCCGACGATCCCTTCACCGGGAGTGACCCCTTTAGCAAAACTAGAAAGGCCTCAAAAACACTCCATTTAAAATCACTCAATTCTACAACGATATCAAGTTCATTACGCAAAGGGTTTTCTTAAAATCCTGTCGTAGCCCTCCGTCATTTCAGATAAGTAATATTTAGTATTCGTGCTTCGTTTGTTGACCTCTGTCAAGGCGTAGTGTGCGGTAGCTGATTAGTGCTTATCTGTATAAACATATGATGTGATTGATTTAGGGTAGTCGTGCGACCTTGTTGACCTCTGTCAAGGGTCGTGCGGGTGGGTTTACTTCAATCAGGAAATGACGGGTTGAACTTGACTAGCAGCATATGGTTTGTTGACCTCTGTCAAGATCATAGGACGCTAGGGGTAAAATATTATTGGGAATTTCAAGTGTTGAAATTTGCAATGAGATTGCATACCTTCTATAAGATAGTTGGATCCCGATACCCGCTGCGAGTAAGAGTTACTCCTGCGAGAGTTTTACACATTACAATTAGCCGATTAAGTTGGTGTCTAGAAAGGTGTTAACGGGGTTACGCCCTTGGGAAAACGAGGTTTACTTTAATTAGGTCCATGCGAAAGCACGGGGAACCTCCCTCAAAGTACCGACACTGGCCTGGCTGAAAGATTGGTGAACTTGTGGAGTGTAATTAATCCCGGCTAGTCTTTCCTTTTAGGGTTTGAAGGAAGATTTGACTAAAACAGTGGGAGACATCCTGATTAGATAAATTGATAACCAATCTAATTTTGTAAAAGCGCAAGCTAAGTGTTTTCTTCTCTCTCTCTCCTGGTTACGACTATGTCACTCCTTAATCAAGATAATAATACGGATGTATTGACCAAATCTGCTTGTTATACTGAGCTGGAGAACGTTGGTCCCGCTCCAACTTATAATTGTTATAAGACAGAGCAGGAAATTAGGGAATACCAGATTTCTCGTGCCGCCCAAACAAAGAAAGTGCATGTTGATGCATCATCTTCGGGTGTGTTCATTACATAGAACTGTTTCTCAGTATCCTTTACGTCCTGGGTATGAGATACCGGATCAGGATCCCGCATATATAATCTGTTACATGGGCTACAGATAGGTAGAGAACTAAGAACGGGTGATAAGTTTCATGAGATAGAAACGGTGCAAGTGTTGCAGCCAAGTCTGTTGGTCACTATCACCCTTTATTACTAGAATACATTGATTCTGAACGAATGTTATTAGATACTGAACCTGATATACAACATCATATCAATCTCTTTATTAGTAAAGAAGGATATAATTTTGTATTGTTGGATAATGTTTTGAACATTTTCTATATCAAGAGTTGATCGGTTCAGGCACGTTATCTAAAAGCATAGACGTTCTAAATCAAACCACAGTTCTTAACGTATAGAATGCACACAAGAGGAAGAGTTCAGAAATGAACAAATCCTTCTTGAGGCATTGTAGATAGGTCATATCAATGTGACCCGACTAGCTAAAGTTACATATAGATGCATATTAAAATTAGTCTGAATTTACATCTTGTGAAACTTGCCGGTCATGTCACAGAGATAAGATGACCACAACTCTGTTTATTGGAAACAGAGAAAGAGTTAGTGAACTCTTAGGATTGATACATGTTGATGTATGAGAGTCCCCTGTCTACATATGCCAGGACCGGTTCTTTATACTTCTTTACATTCTCTGATGATCTCTCAAGATTCAGACATATGTTCCCGTTGAAACACAAGTCCGAAACTTTTGAGATAATCACAGAATATAAGTTAGAAGTAGAGAACCAAAAATGGGTATAAGTATTATGTCCTTTTATGAGATCAAGGAGGAGAATACTTGAGCATGGAAATCCTAGACTATTCTTAAGGAGAATGAGATTCTCTCTCAGCATTACTCCTCCGTATACACCACAACACATCGGTGTATCGGGGCGGAGCATTTACATCCTATGTGATATGGTGTGCTCTATGATGAGTACTACTGAGTTACTATTTCCTTTTGGGAGTTATGCACTTGAGAAGCTGCATACCTATTGAATAGGGTTCAAATCAAATCAGTAGCCTACCACTTCATATGTGATATGGAAAGGGAAGAGCCCATATCTTAAGTTTGTTAAGATTTGGGGTTGTCCGGCCTATGTCTAAAAGCAAAATCCGGACAAGCTCGAGGCAAAGTCAGATCTGTAGAAGTTTGTTGGATATCCCAAGCATATGCAAGGGAATATCTTCTACCTAACCGAGGAACAAAAATGTTTTGTTTCTCAACATGCCACCTTTGTGAAAGGGAATTTCTTGTGAAGAAATTAGTGGTCATGAGGTAGAACTGGAAGGAGTTCCAGCTACACAAACTGTAGGGTTCCTAGGCACACTCAAGAGGTTCCACAAGGCATCAACCATGCCAAAATCAAATTTTTCATGTGCCTAAGAATCCTATGCAAGATCGTTAACTAGAGATTAGGCGAAATGCAAGCAAGCAAACTACTTTGATAATAAGTGAAAGGGATTACAACCTTTGTAGATCCGGTCCTCCACTTTTAAAGCTCCATGATAACGTCCCTCCGCTGCGATCATCAGAATCCCGGACTCTAGCGATGGCTTCGTCGGAGAAATGATCGGGCTAGGTCGTTGACTTCGATGCCGAAGATGATCTACGTCGAGGCAACTCAAACTCAAGCTCCATCTTCAATAAGTCATGAAACTTGTGAAGAAAATACCCTATACAATATGGCAAGTGGTAGAGGATGAAGAAATAGGAAGTAGGTTCACTTTGGATTTTGATTTCTCACTTGATTTCATCACTTGGAATTTTCAAGAAGGGTTTCTTCACTTCATGAAGAAGATGAAGAAGAAGAAAAGAAAAAGGATTATCTCTAAAAGAAAATTCAAGTGAATCTTATCATAATGCAACCATGGGTGAAGTTAACACATGTAGAGAATAAACTAGGGTTTAGGCTAATGGTTAGGTTAATGAACAAAACAAAATGGTAAGACTTTTTCAAAGATGCTATGAAGCATCATGAAACTTCTAGCATGTAAAAAGAAAAAGCCACCATTTAGTTTTAACAAAATAAATAAATAAGTAAAACCCTAACCATTAACCTAAACATGGTTTAAAGCATACACACACCCAAGTTTGCATGTATCATCAAACATGATACAAACTAGTGCACAAAAATATATCACATATGCAACTTGTGCACATCAAGTGAGAAAATCAATCTTAAGTGAACAATACTAGTCAATGTAAAGTAATATATCTAATATATAATTATACATTAAATCATTAAATCAACACTTGATTTAATGATCCGGTCATATCGCATATAACCGACTAATATCAAGTGTATCAATGTATCGAATCAACACTTGATTCGGTAACCCGGCTATATCTCATATAACCATCCAATGATACAAATCGCGAGAATAGAATTCAGTATCACATACTGGTATTATTCTCGGTCCTGCACATATCTCATATGCGCTCCAATTTCGTTTTGCTTGAGCCAGGAAACCTCTGTGTAGGACTCTAAAGACTCGTCAATACGCCGGCAGTAGGCGATGATCATATCAAACACCCACAAGCCGCAAGCGGTCTGCTAAACGTAACGGCCACCCGGGTATTGAGCGATCAAAAGATCAACGAGCAAGCCCGCTCACACTCCTGTGAATCCAATCAGTAACACTCCCGTACAGTCCGGTCTCGTCGTCTTATATGTCGCATATCTGGCCTAGGGGTGGTAAACGTCAGACCCTAGTAGCTCGATAAGTCGTGTCGATATGAGGTCTATAACAGTTTGAGAAACTACTGGTAACACTTACCAGTAAATCTCAGCAACCCTGGCCACGGATTTCCGGTTATAGCCAATCGAACACAACGCAACATCAACTCCCTGTACCGGGAGAGACGAATCCCCTCCAATAACTCATTGCCTCCATGTGAATCGGGACTGTACCCAAAAACCACCGTTTTGCATGCCCTCTTGGACGTGGTAAGGTGGAAGTCAAAGCACGGTGGGAATCACACAAGACTCTATGACGATCTCGGGTCTACAGACTAACCTGTACAAGTGTCACCAGAGAACTGCCATCTGACGTAAGGTATAATACCATCTGGGAGTTCTCGGCGAGTCCGTCCAGTGTACACAGTCTCTACTGAGCACCCGTATATCATCTCTGATGTCAAACACTAATGGATATGGGATCATCCATCGCCCATCTGTATGGGTCGAGAAGGTATACGCTAGTCTACTCTGGTATATCGATGCCCCGTCTCGATACACCTACGACTAGGGACCTTGAAGGATGTACTTATGGACTACCATGTCCCCACTAGTATGATCCGCATCATAGTCCAGGTAGTCAAGTACACATCCTAAGGGCTTTACCAACATGTAACAGAGAGACAATCAGTGTACACGTTAAGGTAAAGAGCAACCAGATAGCATACTATCATGTCGAGCAAGAAAGTCCTTCCTGTATATGTCCAAGCATCCACTACAATATACATCCTATGTATAGTAATGGCCTCTAGGGCATACATATAACTAACAATCTCCCACTTGCACTAGGGCCATCTGATAGCAGTGGTTGTAGTTTCTCATACTCAACCTTCCCATAAAAGTCTCTCTGGGAAAAGGCCTTTGTGAGTGGATCCGCCGTGTTGTCCTCTGAGTCTACTCTCCTAACCTCGATCTCCTTGGAGATCAACCATCTCCATGATCAGGTGATACTGCCTTAGAATATGTCTGGATCACTGATGGGACGGACGTTTCTTGGCATAAGCCACAACTCCATTGTCACACAATGGGAGGAACTAAGTTCATCTCATGAACTAATATACACCCAGACAGCCTCTTTGGTAGCATCTTAAGTAGCGATGTATCCAGCCTTTATCGTCTAGTAAGCCACGGTATATAGCTTGGAACTCTTCCAACATACCGTCCCTTTACTAAGGGTAAAGACAATGCCTATGACTGACATTCAGTTGTCCTTATCACCTTAGAATCTTTCCAATGATTCTCCCTAGGATCGATTGATACCATCTCACTATAATTAGAGAGTATCCTAATATCCAATTAGATCTATCTCATACATCCAAAACCCAGGATTTAGCAGGTATCACTTTGATCCTATATGGAGAATCCTTGTGATAAGCGGAGATTGACCGAGCGTAACATAAGAAACTCTTTCCCTATCAAGAGTATGTCATCCACGTACTCTACGAGGATCACCACCATACTCCCTACTACCTTTTTGTGTATACAAGGTTCATCTACCATTTTGATGAAGTCAAACTCTTTGATTACCGCATCAAAACAGACGTTCCAACTCCGCGATACCTGCTTTATCACATAAAACATCTTGCACACGTTTCCGCTGCACCCACTGTCTACGAAGCCCTCTGACTGTGTACTTATAGACTCTCTCTTCTAAAATATCATTTAGAAGAGCAGTCATGACACCCAACCGCCAAATATCATAGTCATGGTATGTAGCCGTGGCAAGTAGGATCTGGATAGACTTAAGCATAGCTACTTAGAAAAGGTTTCAACAAAATCCATACCTGGTCAATGATGCAAACCTTTAACAAGTCTAGCTTTGAAAGTCTCAACTTTTCCATCTACACCAAGTAATCTTCTCAAGATATACTACCTCCTGATGGGGATTTAACCCTTCAGATAAAGCAACCAAAGTCCATACTTTGTTGGTGTATAAGGATTCCATCTCAGATCTCTAAGCATCCAGCCATTCTTACAGAGTCCCTACTCTCGATGGCCTGCTCGAAACTAGTTGGGTCATCATCTCATGATGCAATCCTCGCTCCCACTGTCATAGAGAAACCAAAGTATCTCTCAGGTGGGTGAGGAACCCTACTGGATCGGCGGAGAGGCTGAGGTTCGTTGGTTACTATTGAATCCTTCGGTTCTACCAAATCATCTGCTGTAGTTTGCATAGCTGGAACTGCTTCCAGTTCTACCTCATGACCACTAATATTTTTACAAGAAATTATCTTTCACAAAGGTGGCATGCTGAGAAACAAAATATCTTTTGTTCCTCGGTTAGGTAGAAGATATTCCCTTGCAATTGCTTGGGATATCCAACAAACTTCTACAGAACTGACTTTGCCTCGAGCTTGTCCGGATTATGCTTTTAAACATAGGATGGACAACCCCAAATCTTAACAAACTTAAGATATGGGCTCTTCCCTTTCCATATCTCATATGGAGTGGTAGGCATCTGATTTGGTTGGAACGCCATTCAATAGGTATGCAACTTCATAAGTGCATAACTCCCAAAAGGAAATAGGTGACTCGGTAGTACTCATCATAGAGCGCACCATATCTCACAGGGTGCTATTGCTCCGCCCCGATATACCGTTGTGCTATGGTGTATACGAAGGAGTAATGCTAAAAGAGAATCTCATTCTCCTTTAGAATAGTCCAGGAATTCCATGCATAAGTATTCTCCTCCCTGATCTTATCATAGGACATAATACTTATTCCCTTTTGTGGTTCTCTACTTCTAACTTATATTGTGAATATCTCAAAAGGTTCGGACTTGTGTTTCAACATGAACATATGTCTGAATCTTGAGAGATCATCAGAGAATGTAATGAAGTACAAAGAACCGGTCTTGGTATGTGTAGACAGGGGATCTTCATACATCAACATGTATTATCCCAAAAGTTCACTAACTTTTTCTCTGTTTCCATTAAACAGAGCTATGGTCATCATATCTCTGTGACATGACCAGCAAGTTTCACAAGATGTAAATTCAAACTAATTTAAATATGCATCTATATGTAACTTCAGTTAGTCGGGTCGCATTGATATGACCTATTCTACAATACCTCAAGAAGGATTCGTTTATTTCTGAACTCTTCCTCTTGTGTGTGTTCTATATACTAAGAAATGTAGTTTGATTTAGAACGTTAATGCTTTTAGATAACGTTCCTGAACCGATCAACTCTTGATATAGGAAATGTTCAAAACATTATCCAACAATACAAAATTACATCATTTCTTTATTAAATAAAGAGATTGATATGATTTTGTATATCAGGTTCGGTATCTAATAGCATTTGTTCAGAATCATTGTATTTGGAAATACAGGGTGACAGTGACCAACAGACTTGGCTGCAACACTTGCACCGTTTTCTGTCTCATGAAACTTATCACCCGTTCTCAGTTCTCTACCTTTCTGTAGCCCATGTAACGGATTACATTAGCGGGATCCTGATCCGGTATCTAATACCTAGGACGTAGAGGACACTGAGAAACAGTTCTTTATAACTAACACACCCGAAGGAGATGCATCATATGCACTTTCTTCGTTTGGGCGGCATAGGAATTCTGGTTTTCCCCAAATTCCTGCTCTGTCTTATAACAATTATAAGTTGGAGCGGGACCAACGTTCCCCAGCTCAGTATAACAAGCGGGTTCGGTCAATATATCCGTATTATTATCTTGATTAAGGCGTGTTATGGTCGCTACCTGGAGAGAGAGAGAAGAAAACACTCTGCGTGCGCTCTTGCAAGAATAGATTGGTTATTATTTTATCTAATCAGGATGGCTCCCACTGTTTTTATCAAATCTTCCTTCAAACCCTAAAAGGAAAGACTAGCCGGGATTAATTACACGCTACAAGTTCGCCAATCTTTCAGCCAGGCCAATGTCGGTACTTTGAGGGAGGTCCCCCGTACTTTCGCACGAACCTAATTAAAGTAAACCTCGTTTTCCCAGAGGCGTAACCTCGTTAACACCTTTCTAGATACCTACTCGATCGGCTAATTGTAATGTGTAAAACTCTCCCAGGAGTAACAATTACTCGCAGTGGGTATCGGGATCCAACTATCTCATAGAAGGTATGCAATCTCATTGCAAATTTCAACACTGGAAATTCCCGATAATATTTTACCCCTAGCGTCCTATGACCTTGACGCAGGCCAACAAACCATAGTCCGCTAGTCAAGTTCAACCCGTCATTTCTTGATTGAATTAAACCCACCAGCACGACCCTTGACGCAGGCCAACAAAGTCGCACGACTACCCTAATCCAATCTGCATCATATGCATAAACAGATAAATACTAGTTAGCTACCGCACCCTACGCCTTGACGCAGGCCAACAAACGTAGCACGAATACTATGTAGGACTTATCTGAAATGACGGAGGGCTACGACAGGTTTTTCTGAAAACCTATTGCGTAATTAACTTGATATCGTTGTAGAATCAAATGATTTTGAAATGGAGTGTTTTTTAGACTTTTCTAGTTTTGCTAAAGGGGTCACTCCCGGTGAAGGGATCGTCGGCCCTTTCCTCGTCGCATGAGGTGCGGGATATATCATATATATCACTGTGCAAAGCATAAACTATAGAAGCTATCAAAAGACAAACCGAGTGTGTAGCATCAGCCAGTTATTGCTAAAGGGGTCACTTCCGGTGAAGGGATCTCGGCTCTTTCCTCATCGAATAAGGTGCAGGATGTTCTACAAGGAACATCGCGATGCAAAGCAAGAACTGTAGCTACCTGTTTTTGAAAATTCGATTCCACAACATCTTTAGGTTTCTTTTCTTTCATTAATCATATTAATGAAGTCCCATCATTTAAGTCACCTAAACATCACAGATAAATATAACGTACGCTTATGCCATCCGCATTCGCCTCGATGTCCCGTCTGCACCGTTAGGTTAGGTAAGTAACGCCAGAGCGAGGCAGGGCTAGTGCGGGTGTAAAACATAAGCAACGTCTATATAATATATCATATATACTATATACTATATCTATCTGAACAAATCACATGATCACATCACAGATAACGCAGCAGAAAATATCATATGAAATATTGGATATACTAGGACATCCGTGTTTTATTTTGAGCCTGTATAAAACACGGATTCCACGGTCGTGATGAATAGCCAATCCTACACCCCTAGACCCCTACGAGAGCGGCAAGCAACCCTACCAATTCTATAGTTAGGAGAGCCGAACTCGACTCCTCGAGATGGTCTTCCACTGGACCCTGGAACCCGGTTACTTATACTGCCCTCCTTGGGTCTATCCTAATACGGAAAAGTAAATAATATACATCAACAGTGACATATTCCGCAACCTGGAAGTGCCCCAATAAAAGAATATTACATATAAGTTTTTACATGAATGAAAATGGAAAAACACTCATCTCACATAAAAAAAAACCCCGGCTATTCAACACGACGATCCAATGTAACATATCCGGCAACACATAACATCACATGTCGTCAACGTAAGTAAATATGTCCATCCCAATTGTCGTTGACATATAGCAACGAAACCGGCGATATCACATATTACACTTACAGTCGCAGATAAGAAAGTGTAAAACTACAACAGTTGGAATCCGCAATCTCTTTAGACATCGCATGCCTAACCAAATGAATCCTTAGACATCGCATGCCTAACAATTATAAACCCCGCATTTTAGTCTCATTTATCGAAAACTCTTTTCAATATCAAGTCGGGCAATTCAACAAGATTCCCGGCATCCTGACCGAATGCTCATCGCAAACTTTAGTAGACGGCCGCACCCCCGATACCGTCGATGAAGTGCACTAAGGCGAAACACCGCAGCCGCGAGCACCCGAACGGATGCTTTCGGCGACGGGGTTCTCCTACAGTCACTTGGTCGGGGCTATGGGGCGTGGCTATCTATTAAGTTTACCGGCGAGTATCCGCGTACGCTACGCGATTGCGACGGACTTTTGATCACATCAAAATCCCGTGGCAACCGATCATCTGAGACTAAACTACTATGTTTATAACATTCAAATTAGTTATCTCATAACTACTTGTGGATTCCAAATATTGTATCACATTCCGGATAAATAGAAAATGTTAAACTTTCCGATCGAACAATCAAACACCCAAGTTTTCCCGAAAAGCTCAACACATGAAATAAGTTTAAAAACATCCACTTCATGCCACAGTACCAACGGTCCAGCCGTAGAAGGGTCAAGCCAACGCCTCATATGTGGCACGCCGTACTGCCCCAAACCCTAAGGTTCAAAGGGTAGTTCAAGACGGTCACATAATCGAGTTAAGGTTTGTTGTCTTCTAGAGGGTCCATCGCGTTACTTGCACTATTTAGACGTCTTTAAACTACGAAAAAATCCAACATTTGGAAATTTCCCGGCAGGGGAAAAATTGGGTATTTATATCCGGTCGAACCTTTTAACATGTTCTAAAATACCCGGAAAAACAAAAACAAAGTTAAACAATCCGATCGAAACATCGAGTCCCCAAAACAACCCAGAAAACTCAACTCTTGAGAATAATTTAAAAATTCCCAGAAAACACAGGAAATTCAGATTAACATTACTGTGCAAACCGTGACAAATAAGGCTACAGTATGGCCGCGGAACAGCCGCGCAAACCAGGGTGGCGCCGCGGTTCCGCGGCTCATTGATGGTGTTACGGTCACGTGCTTCACAGTAATACCAATAAAACCCTGCTGTATTTTTTGAACATTTTTAATTTGGAAAAATCCACTGTTTTCAAAAATGTACAGAGAGGGGTTGCGATTAGGGTTTCGGGGTTCGATCGGATTTCTAACTTTGTCTACACTTCGCCTAAAGCTCTAGCTAGGCTCTGATACCACTGTAGGGTTCCTAGGCACACTCAAGAGGTTCCACAAGGCATCAACCATGCCAAAATCAAATTTTTCATGTGCCTAAGAATCCTATGCAAGATCGTTAACTAGAGATTAGGCGAAATGCAAGCAAGTAAACTACTTTGCTAATAAGTGAAAGGGATTACAACCTTTGTAGATCCGGTCCTCCACTTCTAAAGCTCCGTGATGATGTCCCTCTGCTGCGATCATCGGAATCCCGGACTCTAGCGATGGCTTCGTCGGAAAAATGATCGGGCTAGGTCATTGACTTCGATGCCGAAGATGATCTACGTCGAGGCAACTCAAACTCAAGCTCCATCTTCAATAAGTCATGAAACTTGTGAAGAAAACACCCTATATGTCACGACCCGAAAGTACGGAACATGACCGGCACTTAAACTACGAACGTCTCGAGGCGTACGTAATCTAAGTAAACCGAAAACCCAGAAATCCAAACCAAGAAAAGATGTAGAGTGCAGGAAAAACCAACTTAAAGCAAGTAGTTTCAATAGCATAAGCCGAATTATGCGGTTTTTTTTAAAAACATCAAAAATTTCCTGAAAATTTCGGCAGAATCTCCTTTGTAAATACTGGCTCCCAAACGGGATACAACATGAATAGTATACGAAATCAATAAAAAGGCATCCCCAAGCGGGAGCTAGCTCTTCGTCAATCGACGGTCACAACCACACAAGCAATATAATATACAACGCCAAGGGCGAGGATCAAAACTCAAAAGGAAACTCAAAACAACAAGAAATCCACAGAAATACAACGCGCAACTCTAAGGTCGAAAGAATAACATCACTGGTCTCTATCTCAAAATAAATACATGTTTGGTTGATGGAACTTCTAGATACAACAGAATAATGATATACAAGATATATAATGAGAGTACGATACAAGTAAACCCACCTACTAGCAAATCACCCGAACAAAACTATACCCGCAGATCCGTAAAGAACCCTGTACGGCAAACCTGCAAGAAACTGGGGCACAACGGGGGTGAGTTACCAACTCGTGAGTAGAAAAACATCTACGCACAGAAATCGCATAAATAACGCAATCCTAGGTCAAAGATCATAATATATCCTCAAATAAATAACCAGCAACCCATAACAATGGTTAGGGCAAATATCTAACCCAAGTGTAAATCCATGTGCCGTGTCAGTGCCTCTGGTAGCAATGTATGAATGCGTGAAACAGAATGCATGTACTGAAGAAAACTGCTTTCATAAATCAGTGAGATTTCTGTATTCTAAAAGTGAGGTACCATAAATGAAATCAGCATAAAACAGTGCCCAGCATCGACACAAAACAAGTGTCCAAATATCTCGATATCTCTGTATCACAATCTCTGTACCTCAATATCTCAAAATCTCAATCACAATATCTAGGGCGCCGTCAATCCAGACCGGCCCCTACCATCTATCTCAAGACCACGACGGTATCCTCCGGATATCCGACGCGTCGGGTAATATCACCGGTCGGTAGTGCTCCCCTGCCGGGCTCAACGTCAACAACACATTCCTCTTGCCCCGGGGTACCGCACCGGGCCCACCATGTACCCAAAACGGTTCCTCCACTCCTCGAATCGGGTCTCGAAATCCATCAGCAAACTCATGGTGGACGACTCATACATCATGGGAAAACCGCACTTTTTATTTTAAAAGAGAGAAAAGGTTTATTTATGTTTTTTTGCGGTTTTCCTCCAAATCCAAGAAATCTCATGAAATCCGAATCCAAGTCATCAATAGCATGTAAACAGTGAATATAGGCATGAGAATCCATGAATGCGACACAACAGTGAATAATAACATGCATGAAGTAGTAGGCAATAACTACAATGTCAACTAGCATATAAGGCAAGTACACTAATATCATGTCTAAACTATAAGCTAACAACCTATGTCAAATGAAATAGTATTTTCTAAAGTGTTCGTGACATGACAATTACCGATGAAGATGTGTGTGAGCCGGCAAGTAAGTGTACGTGGTACATACACATCATCGGTAATGGTGCTGGTATCCTAACAGCATATCAATAATGGAGTATGAAACATAATATAAGCATGCGAAGCGAAGCGAACCACAATAATGAGCGGGAGCTGAATACTAGACGCAACTATAACTAATCTGCATTAATCTAATATAAGTCCTACAAATGGTGCCTTTTGAAATAACACGAATCATGGGGTTTTGAAAATAGGGGTTACGGTGTTTTTATGAAAAGATACGTATTTTGAAATATCCGTAGGATCCCTTGGGCTGTCTTTTAAAATAGCCACGATTCGTTAGTTTTTGAAATAGGTAAGAATCGGCTCTAATCTAACAACTAAACTAAACTAAAGGGCTAAGCTAACAAGCTGGACTACAGGTAAGGAAACCGCCTAACATCTGAGTCGATACATATACATACCTGTATATATATTAGTCGGTGATCCCGCCTCAATAATATCATATCCGATACCATATCTAAAATCAGACATCCCAAGTCAAGAGTGCGGATCAATCATCAATATAGCTCGTACGTAAATCCGTCGTACGGCATCCCAAATCTGGGTATGGGTCAATATCACATTCATCATACTATTCACCTGGTATCCTCTTTATCAAATATCATGATCGGGGTACTGATCTACGTCTAGTACAATACTGATACCGCCTAAGTATGCAAGGACGTGTGTGAAACACTACGTCAAGGACCCGCTACAACGTCATGTCGTATCTCAAATACGAATCCTGCCATATCACCGAATTCACAACCTCAAAACAAATCTCATCGACTCATCTCAGACCCAAGTATCATCCTCAGATCCGTATGTGAACACATAGTCCCATACCCATGTGAACACATAACTATAAAGAATCCCATGAGCACATATAAATAGGAATGTATGCAAGTATGTATGTGTGTATGTGTAGTGCAACACTACCCTAGGGTTCGCAACACTAAAATAATCCAACACACCAATATCCATCCTAAACATCATTATTAATCCCAAATAACATATAATAATTGTTGGTGTGTATACGCATCCGTATACACCACCACGGACTGCGGGGGTGCTATACGCCATCCACCCGACTTCTCCCCGTAGATATAAATCTACTCACCTGGTCCTCGCTCGCCGGTGCCGACGTCGCCACGCGCTTGCTTGTCGTCTCGAAGTCCACATGGGGGTACCTACATATCACAACGTATCGTATCGCATAAAAACCAAATCCGAAATCGATACGGTATATGAAAACCAATTCGGCACGCGTAGCACGCAGAGGTCAAAACCTATCGGCTACGCATGCAAGAATAGCTAAAGCAACCCTCGATGTCGATCTACAAATGTCAAACCATCGAGAAAAACCCAAACACACCCATTTACGCATTCCCAAACACCAATTATAATATGAATTAGGTTGCAATTCACAAAAACCTCAAACTCACTTGAAAAGCCATTTTTCCGAAAATCAAGCAAGCAAAATTAACCGTTTTAGTACAAAACTCGATATATAAACGAATCTAGCGGCCACAATATCCACTAAATATCATAACAAAGTCATATAAACCATTCCTATAATTTAATCTCATTAAATTTCATTAACTCCAAAATTCTAGTTTGCAAACATATCAATTTTAACACTTTTTAAAGTAAAATTCACAATTCATCAATTAAGCTTAGTTTTGCACATACTATAGTATTAAACCAAAATTTATAATGTTGATAATGTCATGAAACCTTAATCATATTTTAATCTAAACCATTTAATAAATTTCCAAAAACCTAGTTAGCAAATTAGCATAATTTGAACAATTTTAAAAAAACAATTAGTAACCTAGTAATTAACTTTGTTTTAGCAAGCCCACTAGATAATAACCACACAATTAGATCATGATCAAATGACCTAAACCCTAACTTAGTATTCAAAACCCTTTTTTTAAATTTCAAACTTGAAATTTAAAACCCTAATTTAACACCTAATAGCTAGATTGAAGTAATCTAACAACAATTTAAGCATAAGGTTATGATTATACCTCACAAGCTTAAGATCAAACTTGAAAAAATCTTAGCCTCCAACAATGATTTCATGCTCCAAGATCCATGCTTGAATAGCTAAAGAATAATGGATAAAGCTTGGATTTAGAATTAGCTTTGAATTTTTGAGAAAAAGGGTGGATTTTTGATAAAAATTTTGGGGATTTTGATGGAAAATGAGATGAAGAATTTGGGGGCTGTTGTGGGTTCAGATTTTGGCCAGAATTGATGGGGATTGGGTGAGGGAGGAGAGAGAGTGAGGTGGGGAAAGTCCACTCTAGTCAAAGTCCACTCTAATTCTATCATTTTCTACTCTTTTCTTTTCTTTTCTTTGACAAAAGAAGTGATTGGAGAGAGGGAGAGGGGGAGGGCTGCCATGGTGGGGCCGGCCACATGGGGAGAGGGAAAGAGGGTGAGGTGTGGGTGTGTGGGTTAGGGAAAAAGATAAATGTATTACCCCAACTCCCGCTAACACTAAATTTCACCGAAAAAAGCCTTTTTCTTCGATATTTTCTAAACCGTTTTGGCAAACGATTTCATTTCAAAAACCACATGATAAAATTTTATTTAATGTGTCATGATGCACAAAATTTGTTTCAACTCATTCCAATTTGTAATTTTCCCTAATTAAATGTATTAGTGACGGCTTAAAATAATAATAAAATAAATTTTTTTCAGAAATTTTGAAATTTCACCAGTGGCTCAATAAACACTAAATACTAGCAATTACATAGCTAAAATATGTATATTTAATTTTATAATAAAGATATTTGCATTTTGACTTTTTTACAGAAAACCCCCTTATTTTACCGATTTTTTCGAAATTTCACGGAAACGGTTTTCAAAACGTTACACTATACAACATGGCAAGTGGTAGAGGATGAAGAAATAGGAAGTGGGTTCACTTTGGATTTTGATTTCTCACTTGATTTCATCACATGGAATTTTCAAGAAGGGTTTCTTCACTTCATGAAGAAGATGAAGAAGAAGAAAAGAAAAAGGATTATCTCTAAAAGAAAATTCAAGTGAATCTTATCATAATGCAACCATGGGTGAAGTTAACAAATGTAGAGAATAAACTAGGGTTTAGGCTAATGGTTAGGTTAATGAACAAAACAAAATGGTAAGACTTTTTCAAAGATGCTATGAAGCATCATGAAACTTCTAGCATGTAAAAAGAAAAAGCCACCATTTAGTTTTAACAAAATAAATAAATAAGTAAAACCCTAACCATTAACCTAAACATGGTTTAAAGCATACACACACCCAAGATTGCATGTATCATCAAACATGATACAAACTAGTGCACAAAAATATATCACATATGCAACTTGTGCACATCAAGTGAGAAAATCAATCTTAAGTGAACAATACTAATCAATATAAAGTAATATATCTAATATATAATTATACATTAAATCATTAAATCAACACTTGATTTAATGATCCGGTCATATCGCATATAACCGACTAATATCAAGTGTATCAATGTATCGAATCAACACTTGATTCAGTAACCCGGCTATATCTCATATAACCGTCCAATGATACAAATCGCGAGAATAGAATTCAGTATCATGTACTGGTATTATTCTCGGTCCCGCACATATCTCATATGCGCTTCTATTTCGTTTCGCCTGAGCCAGGAAACCTCTGTATAGGACTCTAAAGACTCGTCAATACGCCGGCAGTAGGCGATGATCATATCAAACACCCACAAGCTGCAAGCGGTCTGCTAAACGTAACGGCCACCCGGGTATTGAGCGATCAGAAGATCAACGAGCAAGCCCGCTCACACTCCTGTGAATCCAATCAGTAACACTCCCGTACAGTCCGGTCTCGTCGTCTGATATGTCGCATATCTCGCCTAGGGGTGGTCAACGTCAGACCCCAGTAGCTCGATAAGTCGTGTCGATATGAAGTCTATAACAGTTCGAGAAACTACTGGTAACACTTACCAGTAAATCTCAGCAACCCTGGCCAGGGATTTCCGGTAATAGCCAATCGAACACAGCGCAACATCAACTCCCTATACCGGGAGAGACGAACCCCCTCCTATCGCTCATTGCCTCCATGTGAATCGGGACTGTACCCAAAAACCACCGTTTTGCACACCCTCTTGGACGTGGTAAGGTGGAAATCAAAGCACAGTGGGAATCACACAAGACTCTATGACGATCTCGGGTCTACAGACTAACCTGTACAAGTGTCACCAGAGAACTGCCATCTGACGTAAGGTATAATACCATCTGGGAGTTCTCGGCGAGTCTGTCCAGTGTACCCAGTCTCCACTGAGCAACCGTATATCATCTCTGATGTCAAACACCAATGGATATGGGATCATCCATCGCCCATCTGTATGGGTCGAGAAGGTATACGCTAGTCTACTCTGGTATATCGATGCCCCGTCTCGATACACCCACGACTAGGGACCTTGAAGGATGTACTTATGGACTACCATGTCCCCACTAGTATGATCCGCATCATAGTCCAAGTAGTCAAGTACACATCCTAAGGGCTTTACCAACATGTAACAGAGAGACAATCCATGTACACGTTAAGGTAAAGAGCAACCAGATAGCATACTATCATGTCGAGCAAGAAAGTCCTCCCTATATATGTCCAAGCATCCACTACAATATACATCCTATGTATAGTAATGGCCTCTAGGGCATACATATAACTAACACAAACTACAGCAGATGATTTGATAGAACCAAAGGATTCAATAGTAACCAACGAACCTCAGCCTCTCCGCCGATCTAGTAGGGTTCCTTACCCACCTGAAAGATACTTCGGTTCATCTATGATAATAGGAGCGAGGATTACATCATGAGATAATGACCCAACTAGTTTCGAGCTGGCCATCAGGAGTGGGACTCTGTATGAATGGCTGGATGCTTAGCGATCTGAGATGGAATCCTTATATACCAACAAAGTATGGACTTTGGTTGCTTTATCTAAAAGGTTAAATCCCTATCAGGAGCAAGTATATCTTGAGAAGATCACTTGGTGTACATGGAAAAGTTAAGACTTTCAAAGCTATGCTTAAGTCCATCCAGATCCTACTTGCCACGGCTACATACCATGACTATGATATCTGGCGGTTGGGTGTCATTACTGCTTTTCTAAATGCTGATTTGGAAGACAGCGTCTATAAGTACACAGCCAGAGGGCTTCGTAGACAGCGGGAGCAGCAGAAACGTATGCAAGATGTTTTATGTGATAAAACAGGTATTGCGGAGTTGAAACGTCTGTTTTGATGTGGTAGTCAAAGAGTTTGACTTCATCAAAATGGTAGATAAACCTTGTATATACAAAATGGTAGTAGAAAGTATGGTGGTGATCCTCGTAGAGTACGTGAATGACATACTCTTGATAGGAAAGGAGTTTCCTATGCTACACTCGGTCAATCTCCGCTTATCACAAGGATTCTCTATATAGGATCAAAGTGATACCTCCTAAATCCTGGGTTTTGGATCTATGGATAGATCTAATTGGATGTTAGGATTCTCACTAGTTGTAGTAAGATGGTATCAATCGATCCTGGGGAGAATCACTGGAAAGGTTCCAGGGTGATAAGGACGACTGAATATCAGTCGCAGGCATTGTCTTTTCCCTCAGCAGAGGGACGGTATGTCGGAAGAGTTCCAAGCTAGATACCGTGACTTACTAGACGATTAAAGGCAAGATATATCATTACCAAGGGTGCTACAAAAGAGGCAGTCTGGATATATATAAGTTCATGAGATGAACTTCGTTCCTACCATTGTGTGACAATAGAGTTGTGGCTTTAGCCAAGAAACTAACGTCCCATAAGAAATCCAGATATAACTCTTAGGCAGTATCACCTGATCGTGGAGATGGTTGATCTCCAGGGAGATCGAGGTTAGGAGAGTAGACACAGAGGACAACAGCGCGGATCAACTCACAAAGGACTTTTTCCCAGTAGAGACTTTTATGGGATGGTTGAGTATGAGATACTTCAACCACAGCTAATTGTTGGGTATGTGATACCACAACAGATGGCCCTAGTGCAAGTGGGAGATTGTTAGTTATATGTATGCCCTAGAGGCCATTACTGTACATACGATGTATATTGTAATGGATGCTTGGACATATATAGGGAGGAATTTCTTGTTCGACATGATAGTACGCTATCTGGTTGCACTTTATCTTAACATGTACTTTGATTGTCTCTATGTTACATGTTGATAAAGCCCTTACGATATGTACTCGACTACTGGGACTATGATGAGATCATACTAGTGGGGCCACGGTAGTCGACGAGTACATCCTATAACTGTTCCTAGTCGAGGGTGTATCGAGACAGGGCATCGATGCTCCAGAGTAGACTAGTGTATACGCATCTTGACCCATATGATGGGCGATGGATGATCCCATATCCATCGGTGTTTGACATTAAGGATGGTGTATGGGTGCTCAGTAGAGACTGGGTACACTGGACGGACTCGCCGAGAACACCCAGATGGTATTATACCTCACGTCAGATGGCAGTTCTCCGGTGACACTGGTACAGAGTAGTCTGTTGACCCGAGATCGTCATAGAGTCTTTTGTGATTCCCACTGTGCTTTGATTTCCATCATACCACGTCCAAGAGGGCGTGCAAAAAGGTGGCTTTTGGGTACAGTCCCGAATCACATGGAGGCAATGAGCGATAGGAGGGGATTCGTCTCTCCCGGTATAGGGAGTTGATGTTGTGCTGTGTTCGATTGGCTATAACTGGAAATCCCTGGCCAGGGTTGCTGAGATTTACTGGTAAGTGTTATCAGTAGTTTCTCGAACTATTATGGACCTCATATCGACACGACTTATCAAGCTACTGGGGTTTGACGTTTACCACCCCTAGGCGAGATATGCAACATATCAGACGACGAGACCGGACTGTACGGGAGTGTTACTGTTTGGATTCATAGGAGAATGTACAGGCTTACTTGTTGATCTTCTGAGCGCTCAATACCTGGGTGGCTGTTACGTTTAGCTGACCGCTTGCAGTTTGTGGGTGTTTGATATGATCATCACCTACTGCCGGCGTATTAACGATTCTTTAGAGTCCTACACAGAGGTTTCTTGGCTCAGGCAAAACGGAGTAGGAGCACATATGTGATATGTGCAGGACCGAGGATAATGCGATATGTGATACCGTATTCTATTCTCATGATATTTGATATCAGCCGGGTCATTGGATCAAGTGTTGATTCGATGAATCGGTACGGATAAATATTAGTCGGTTATATGCGATATAGCCGGATTGTCAGATCAAGTGTTGATTCGATAATTTAATGTATAATAATATATATGATATATTAAATTACTTTAACTAATATTAGCTCACTAAAAGATTCTTTTTCTCACTCGGGTAATACATTGATATATATGTGATATATGTTAATTGTATTATTTTATTTTGTTACAATAAATATTATATATGTGATATATAATATTGTAACATGATATGATAACTAATGCAACATGATTAGTGGAGATTAAACAAGATTAGGGTTTGATTTGGGTTAATGCTTTCTAGAAGTTTCTAGAAGGTTTTTATTTTGTCATGAAAAAGATATTTACAAATGACTCATTTTTAACCAAACCCAAACCCTACACCCTTGGTTAATTCTCTACAAAGGTTTAGCAACCATGGTTGCATTACTGATCATTATCTTCTTTCATTATTCATCACAAAAGAATTCTAATGATTATTGATCTTCTTCTTCCTTCTTCTTTCTTTCATGGAAAAAGCTTTCTAACTTTTTTCCAAGTGATGAAAATGAGTGAGAATAAGAAAATAAAAGAGAGCAAAAATCCTACTTCATCATCCTCATCTACCCTTGCCATTTAGATGAGGGTGTTCACTTCATTTAGTGAGTGTTAGCTTGTGTTAATGAAACTTCAAGGTAGTTCATCTTTGTTATCGAAGATCGGAAGCAAGCTTGCATCTTTCTCTTCGTGGAGCCTCTCCAGAGTCCGGAACACGATGATCGCAGCGAAGGGACCTCAACACGGAGCTTATGAAGTGAAGGACCGGATCTACAAAGGTTGTAATCCCTCTCACTTAGTGTTAAAGTGTTTAACATGCTAGTTTTCACCTAATCTCTAGTTTAAAGATCCGGCTTTGGGTTGTTCGGCACGGCTAAATTTAAAATCGGGCATGGTTAATGCCTCGTAGACCCTTGTGCGTGTGCCTAGCAACCCTACATTATCATGCAAGGTTATATATGCAACTTGTGTGTGTGGGACTCATACCATGACCATGATAAGAATTAGGGTTTTATTTAGATTTAGTAATTCAAAATGGTGAGAATTAAGTCATGGCTTGAAGCTTGTAGAAGCTTGTAAGCTTCATTGACTTAGTCCACTCTTTTGTTTTATTAAAGATATTTATAAACCCAAACACTTATCATAACCCATGGTTAAGTCTCTGCAATGGTTAAGTGTATGACACAAAACTCACCATGGTTGCAAATCTAACCTCATTCTTTTCTCTTGTTCATTCCCATCTTCATCTTCTTCTTCACAACTCCAAAGCTTTCTAGGTTTTGGATTAATGAAGAAATATAGTGAGAAAATAAAATCTAAAGTGTGCCCACTTCCTATTTCATCATTCTCTACTAATTGCCATTTAGTTTAGGGTGTTCTCTTCACAAAGTTCATGACCTAGTGAAGGGTTAGCTTGAGTTTGAGTCTTCTCGACGTAGATCATCTTCGGCCTCGAAAACTACGAGCAATCTTGTTCATTTCTCCGAGAGAATCCATACTAGAGTTCGGGAAATAGATGATCGCAGCGAAGGGACGACAACATGGAGCTTTAGAAGTGAAGGACCGGGTCTACAAAGCTTGTATTCTTGATCACTTCTTATGTAATGTTTGATTACATTATTATGTTACCCTAGTTTTCTAGTATGTATCTTTGGATGTTTGCTTAGCACCCCCTTAAATTCATGTTGTGGCATGCTTGATGCTTGCAAACCCAAGGCTAGGTGCTGAGGAAATCCCAACATGGTATCAGAACCTAACTAGAAACTTAGACAATGTTAGATTAATACGAAACTGAAAAACTCCGCAAAATACGATTTGAGAAACCCTAGATTTTGCTCTCTGGAATTTTTTTGGAAAATTGTTTAAAAATTATTTTAGCAACTGCAGAGTGATGTATGTGATAATTTTAGAACACATGTGAAATACGGGGGGGGTGCTCGGATTTTGACCAAGCACGAGGCCTATAATTCCGACGTCGTCAGCCATTCATGCTCCATATCCCCTCGTATTGTACCAGTGATCTAGTCAATTGGATTTAGGGTTTCTGGTATTGTATGTTTAGTCCAGATTGTCATGTGATGATAATTGTGTTGTGGGCTAATTGCGGAGTATTTCGTAGTCGTATTTTTTAGCATTGTAATGGTAACCTAGGCTATGTTTAATAGTTCGAACGAACTTCAAACATCACCCCATGACACCCCACTGAAATTTTCAAGAGTTGGAATTTTCTTAAGTTAATTATATTCGATAGTCATGCAAGTAACTCTATGGACCCTCTAGAAAAACAAAAACCTTAACTCGATTCTATGCCCAAGGAACTGCGATCGAACCCTAGGGTTTGCCATAGTTCCGCGGTGATATAGGTGAGGTGTTGGTTTGACCCTTCTACGGCTGGATCATAGGTACTGTGGCACTTATGGATACTTTAACTTCGGTCAAGTGTTGAGCTCAATGGGAGCTGTAGGGATTTGTTGATTCGATTGAAACGCTTAACATCGTCTAGTAAATTGTGATACAATAATTGGAATCCACAGTATTTGAATTTTATAAATCTAGCAATTTAGTCTCATTTGATCGGTTGCCATGGGATTTTGATACGATCAAAAGTCCGTCGCAATCACGTTGTGTATGCGGATACTCGCCGGATAACATTATTAGATAGCCACGCCCCATAGCCCCGACCAAGTGACTGTAGGAGAACCCCGTCGCCAAAAGCATCCATTCGGGTGCTCGCGGCAGTGGTGTTCTGCCTTAGTGCAATTCGTCGACAGCATCATGAGGTAATTCGTCGACAACATCGTGAGGTGCGGCCGTCTACTAAAGTTTCCGACGAGCATTCGATCAGGATGTCGGGAATCTTGTTGAATTGCCCGACTAGTTATTGGAAAGTGTTTTCAATATCAAGACTAAAATGCGGGGTTTATAATTGTTAGGCATGCGATGTCTAAGGAATTCATTTGGTTAGGCATGTGATGTCTAAAGCGGTTGCGGATTCCAACTGTTGTAGTTTTCCGCTTTCTTTTTTGCGACCGTAAGTGTAATATGTGGGGTATTGCCGGTTTCGTTGCTATACGTCAACGACAATTGGGATACGCATATTTACTTACGTTGATGACATGTGATGTTATGTGTTGCTGTGATATGTTATATTGGATTGTCGTGTTTGAATAACCGGGGGGTTTTATGTGAGATGAGAATTTTTCATTTTCATTCATGTAAAATTCAATGTATGTAATATTCTTTTATTGGGGCACTTCCGGGTTGAGGAAGATGTCACCGTTGATGTATATTATTTACTTTTCCGCATTAGGATAGACCCAAGGAGGATAGCACAAGTAACCGGGTTTTAGGGTCCAGTGGGAGACCATCTCGAGGAGTCGAGACCGGGTCTCCTAACTCTAGAATTGTGAGTGTTACTTGCCGCTCTCATAGGGTTCTAGGGATGTGGGTATGGCTATTCATCATGACCGTAGAATCCGTGTTTTATACAGGCTCAAAATAAAACACGGACATCCTAGTATATCCAATATTTCATATGTTGTTTTCTGCTGCTATATCTGTAATGTGATCATTTGATATATTGAGATAGATACTGTATATATTATATATGATATTATAGAGACGTTGCTTATGTTTTACACCCGCGCTAGCCCTGCCCCGCTCTGCCGTTAGTTATCTAACCTAACGGTGCAAGACGGGACATCGAGGCGAATGCGGATGGTATAAGCGTACGTTGTATTTATCTGTGATGTTTAGGTAATTTAAAATGATGGGACTTCATTAATGAGATTAATGAAAGAAAATAAACCTAATGATGTTGTGGATTCGAATTTTCAAAAACAGGTAGCTCCAGTTGTTGCTTTGCATAGTGGTATTCCTTACAGAATATCCAGCACCTTATTCGATAAGGAAAGAGCCGAGATCCCTTCACCGGGAGTGACCTCTTTAGCAATAACTGGTTGTAACACTTTGAAATTCGTTTAGGTTAATTTCGTGTTAGTTAGTAATGATATGTGTTTTTCATGAAAACCCGTAAATTTTAAAATCTTTTTAAACTAAAATAAAACTAGTTCTAATTATGATGAGAAGTGTTTTTATATATAAATAGGTTTTGTTAATTATAATTTAGCTTGTGTTCACCTTAATTAGAATTTTTCTTAATTACTTTTCCTAAGCTAGGATTAGTGTAGCCAGCATGCACACTTATCACATTTTTGGAAACATAGATTAAGTGTAACCATTTTCCTTTCTTCTTGCATGGTTCATATCCCCACATAAACCAAGTCAAACCTTTAATTTTAAAATGAAAATGAAGAAATGGGAGGTATGGGTTGGATTAGGTGAAGAGGTGAGGCTTGACCTTTGACCCCATCTCTCTCTTTTCTCTCTCTCGCTCTCATTCTGAAATTTCCAGCAGAGGTAGCAGCTGCAGCAGCAACATCTTCATCATCTTTTTCTTCTTCTTTGCTCCTCTTTTAATTCATACATAAACCCTACACAAAATCTCACTTTCCTTCACAAAAACCTTTGGAAAAATGGCTCTTTTGGGGATTTTGGTGGCAAATCAGTGCCTTTGAAGGCAAGGGCTGGAAGTTAGGTTTCCCTAAGGTCTCTTGGAGGTACTAAACTCACCCATATCACTTTAGTTCTTAACTTGTAGTTTATTTAGTTAAAAATCGTATTTTTGTGCATTTTTGTGCTAATTAAGGGAAATTAGTGAAGTTTGTGTTAAGATAGCATTTATATGGCTTGTTTAACTTAATTAGGTATTGTTGATGTTGTTTTAACCAAGGATTTGTTTCAGGTTGCACTAAAACACTATAATATTTTAGTTTAGTGTTAAATTAGCTTTTTAACTAGGTTTTATGCTCTGTTGTGATCTGCTTGTAACCCGATTGCTCCAGGCAAAAATTGCATTTACTGGTGCATGTACACTAGATTTAAAGAACACACACGAAGCACGGGAGCCCAACTCCCTAGGTTGGCCGCCGGAATAATCATTCTGGCCGCAAATTGCGGCCAGATGGGGGACCTGGGTGTTGGGATTTGTTCTGTTGGTTTCTACTACATTTTTAAGGCCTATGGTATATGCAACTTTTTGAAATTCTATCTGTAGAAAAATCTAGAACCAATTACCCTATTTCTTATACTTTTAACCTTCGCGACACGTGTGATACGTGTGTGGGTTTAGGGATTTCCTGCATGTCGCGACGTGTCGGGGTAGCTTCAGGCGCCTAATCACACGTTTTAGCGTATCAGACACACACGCGTTTAGTTCGCGGTGCGGGTTCCACGTTTGGTTTCGATGTCACGTTTCATAGGATTTTAGCTTATGCTTATTCTTTGTGTAATTCTAGGTTCGCAGGCGAGTACGACGGAAGCCGCGAAGAAGGGGAAGCAAGTCGTCCGCTACACTTAACACGAGACCACGGTGAGTAGATTTAACATCTACAGGGAAATCGCCCGTATGGCGTTATGCGTCAGGGCTTGATGGGCTATAGTAGCTACATATTTGAATTCATATACCTTGGTTGCATACCGTATTTCCTGCTATATGTATATATATGGACTTAGAATTAATAACACACCGCACTGTTACTAACGGCTCATATTGCACGAGCACTAATCTGCATGTTACACACACACCGTTAGTAATTGCCATGACACTCACACTATAGAATTGCCATGAACAATATATTGTAGCTCACCTCCTATATGATTCGACATGATTATGTTACTTGTGCACATACTCATTTGCATATCCATACTTATGCATATACAATTGTACCTACCTAGATAAGCTGGTTTTTGGTAAAACGGGGTGCCGCATGATACCTTTTAAAAACTGAATCTACTTAAAGAGCGGTTTCTCCGTTTTACTCATAGTACGACTTATGATGCATATATTACATCGCATGGATTTACGCATTGGCTTTGGATTTCATGTGATTTCTGGATTTGAGAACTGTGGTATTTTTCAAGAAAGTATGCATTGTTTTAAAAACCCGGTTCCACTTGATATGATATTTTGGTGCATCCACCACGCGTTTTCTCGATTCTGAGATGTGTGCTTGAGACCCGATTCGAGGAGTTGGATGATCCGTTTGCGGGTTCGTGGTGGACCCGGTATGGTTCCCCGGGACGAGAAATGTTTTTCGTAGAGCAGACGATGAGCCTGGCAGAGTGGCTAGTACCTACCAGTGATTGGTTGGACCTGGCGGTTATCCGGAGGATACTGACCAGAGTCGATAGATGGATACGGGATGACCCGTACTGCCGGGGCCGAGGGCCGATTCCGCAGACGGAGCCCTTGGGCCGATCCGGACAGACAGAGCCCGATATATGAGGATTTGCGTGTCGATGCTGGACACAATTATTTCATGATATTTTTGAGTGCCGATGTTGGGAACTCACGATTCTCAGTGATTTACAGGATTTGAGGGCCGATGAGGGTGACGGCGCCTGAGTTTTATTGGGATTTGGGTGCTTTGAGGGACACCGGTTATTTTTCCACGTTGACATTCCGTGTAGATGTTATTTTATCCCATGCTCACCATTCATTATTATGCATCTCATCTTGTAGTCGTATTACCTAATAGAGTACTTATGCATGTTTATTATACATCCTGCTCATCGCATATAGATATCATCTGCTGGCATATGTTAGAGTATCACAGTACGTGCATACTCACGATTACCTATATATGTTATCTCTATTCACAAGTTGGAAACTCACCCCCGTTGTGCCACAGTGTTGCAGGTTGCCCATCAGAATAGTCGCGGCAGGCTGCTTTCTAGTATCTTTTTGGCTACGGATACCACTGCAGTTGGTACGTGAGCTGTTTGCTACTAGGTGGGTTTGTGGTATCCGGTTATTTTCCATTTGTACACACTTTTGTATCTAGTACTCTCCATCTACTATTTCATGTATTGACTTAGAGACCAGTGTGAGGACGATGATGTAATTATTTGTATTCTGGTGTCGAGCTCGTATGAGCCGACTTTACTTATGCAGTTTTTATTATTATGATGTTTTTCACTTATTGCTCATTTCTTCGCTACGGCGTCGTATATTACTCTGGTGGTGATTGTTTCCGCCGTTGGGCATGATTGCTCCCGTTTAGGATGCATTATTTTTATTGTATATATCATTTTACTCATATCTTGTCTTGTACCCGATTTCGGGGTTAGTTTTTATAAAGGAAATGCTGTCAAAATTTTTAAGATAATAACTTGAACTTTAAAGGAAGTCACTAAACTACTTAAGGTTTTCCAAATGTTTTAAACAAATGTTTTCCACACTCACTACTTTAATGGTTTTGATTTCTGGGTTTTGGCTTATTTAGTCACGTAATGCCTATAGACGTTACGTGGTTAAGTGCCGGTCACGGGTCGAACTTCGGGTCATGACAAAGTTGGTAACAGAGCGTAGGTCTTACCTTTCAGAGTGTAGGATGACCCTGGTATGATGGAGTAGGTAGCTGAAGCAGAGTGGCGTAGCGTGTGTATGTTCCGCGGCATACTCACGACACGGTACTCCGCCTAAGTGACCTTAGGACTTATTGCTTGAAATTCCTTCATGATTATATACATTCTTATGATTCGATTTCCGTATCCTTATCGAATCCTATTTTCTTTTCAGCCATTATGCCGCTAAAGACTACGAGAGCGCAGAGAGCGGCCGTGAGAGCCGAGATTAGAGTTGATTCGTTTGAGACGAGGACAGACCCGGGCAGTACACCTGTTGTACCAGAGCAGACTGTTCCTCCTTCAGCAGACCAGATCGCTATGCTAGGGGTCGGTATGCAGGAGATGCGCCTGATGATGGGATCGCTAGTTGAGACGCTTCGAGCGCAGCGACCAGAGGTAGTTCCACCCGTTGCAGGGACCGCGATGGTACCTACGGTGCAGAAAGTTGCCCCCTACAGATACAGAGGTCATTACAGTATCGCTATCCAAGTTTATGAGGTTGAAGCCTCCGGTCTTCACAGGCACCGATGCAGCCGAGGACCCACAGTCTTTCATTGATAGGATGGCCCGGTTATGTCGTTCACTTAGATGCTCAGATGCGAGATGGGTAGAGTTCGCGAGCTTTCGCCTGGAAGGTCTTGCACAGAAGTGGTGTGAGTCAGTAGAGAAGGGCAGAGCAGCAGGTCTTCCTTGTAGGGTTCCAAAGCACACTAATGAGGTCTCACAAGGCATCAACCATGCCAAATTAAAATTTTCCGGTGCCGAGAAACCCTAATCGAGATCGTTAACTAGAGTTTAGGCGAAAAGAAATGAAAGTAAATCACATTTACACTAAGTGAACGGAAATACAACCTTTGTAGATCCGGTCCTCCACCTCCATAGCTCCGTGACGATGTCCCTTCGCTGCGATCATCGGATCCTAGACTCTCGCAGTGGTTTCATCGGAGAAAAGATCGGGCTAGGTCGTAGACTTCGATGCCGAAGATGATCTACGCGAGGCAACTCAAGATCAAGCTCCAACTTCACCAAGTCATGAAACTTGTGAAGAAAACACCCTATACTACATGGCAAGTGGTAGAGGATGAAGAAATAGGAAGTGGGTTCACTTTGGATTTGGATTTCTCACTTGGAATCATCACTTAGAATTTTCAAGAAAGGTTTTCTTCTCTTCCTCAAGAAGAAGAAGAAGAAGAAAAGAAAATGAAAATGAAAAATCAAAATAGAAAATCAAGTGATGCTATCATAATGCAACCATGGGTGAGGCTAACTCATGTAAAGAATAAACTAGGGTTTAGGTAATGGTTAGGTTTAGGATAAAAACAAAATGGTAGACTTTCAAAGATGCTTTGAAGCTTCAAGAAGGTTCAAGCAAAGAAAGAAAAGAAAGCCACCATTTCATATTTTCCAAAATGAATAAATAAATAGATAATTCAAACCCTGACCATTAACCTAATCATAGTTTAAAGCAATCATACACCCAAGTTTGCATGCATCATCAAACATGATACAATCTTGTGCATAAAAATATATCACATATACAATGTGCACAATCAAGTGAGAAAAACATCTTAAGTGAACCAATATTAGTTAATGTAAAGTAATATATCAAATATATAATTATACATTAAATCATTAAATCAACACTTGACTTAATGATCTGGTCATATTGCATATAACCGACTAATATCAATAGTAACAACTTATCGAATCAACACTTGATCCGATAACCCGGCTATATCGCATATAACCGATCAATGTTACATATCGCGAGAATAGAATACAGTATCACATACTGGAATTATTCTCGGTCCCGCACATATCTCATATGTGCTCCTATTTCGTTTCGCTTGAGCCAGGAAACCTCTGTGTAGGACTCTAAAGACTCGTCAATACGCCGGCAGCAGGTGATGATCATATCAAACACCCACAAGCCGCAAGCGGTCTGCTAAACGTAACGGCCACCCAGGTATTAAGCGATCAGAAGATCAACGAGCAAGCCCGCTCACACTCCTGTGAATCCAACCAGTAACACTTACCGTACAGTCCGGTCTCGTCGTCTGATATGTCGCATATCTCGCTTAGGGGTGGTAAACGTCAGACCCCAGTAGCTCAATAAGTCGTATCGATATGAGGTCTATAACAGTTCGAGAAACTACTGGTAACACTTACCAGTAAATCTCAGCAACCCTGGCCAGGGATTTCCGGTTATAGCCAATCGAACACAGTGCAACATCAACTCCCTATACCGGGAGAGACGAATTCCCTCCTATCGCTCATTGCCTCCATGTGATTCGGGACTGTACCCAAAAACCACCGTTTTGCACGCCCTCTTGGACGTGGTAAGGTAGAAATCAAAGCACAGTGGGAATCACACAAGACTCTATGACGATCTCGGGTCAACAGACTACTCTGTACCAGTGTCACCAGAGAACTGCCATCTGACGTAAGGTATAATACCATCTGGGAGTTCTCGGCGAGTCCGTCCAGTGTACCCAGTCTCCACTGAGCACCCGTATATCATCTCTGATGTCAAACACCAATGGATATGGGATCATCCATCGCCCATCTGTATGGGTCGAGAAGGTATACGCTAGTCTACTCTGGTATATCGATGCCTCGTCTCGATACACCCACGATTAGGGACCTTGAAGGATGTACTTATGGACTACCATGTCCCCACTAGTATGATCCGCATCATAGTCCAGGTAGTCAAGTACACATCCTAAGGGCTTTACCAACATGTAACAGAGAGACAATCAGTATACACGTTAAGGTAAAGAGCAACCAGATAGCATACTATCATGTCGAGCAAGAAAGTCCTCCCTATATATGTCCAAGCATCCACTACAATATACATCCTATGTATAGTAATGGCCTCTAGGGCATACATATAACTAACAATCTCCCACTTGCACTAGGGCCATCTGATAGCAGTGGTTGTAGTATCTCATACTCAACCATCCCATAAAAGTCTCTCTCTGGGAAAAGGCCTTTGTGAGTGGATCCGCCGTGTTGTCCTCTGAGTCTACTCTCCTTACTTCGATCACCCTGGAGATCAACCATCTCCATGATCAGGTGACACTGCCTTTGAATATGTCTGGATCACTGATGGGACGGACGTTCCTTGGCATAAGCCACAACTCCATTGTCACACAATGGGAGGAACTAAGTTCATCTCATGAACTAATATACACCTAGACAGCCTCTTTGGTAGCATCTTAAGTAGCGATGTATCCAGCCTTATCGTCTAGTAAGTCACGATATCTAGCTTGGAACTCTTCCAACATACCGTCCCTCTACTAAGGGTAAAGACAATACCTGTGACTGACATTCAGTCGTCCTTATCACCCTGGAACACTTCCAGTGATTCTCCCCAGGATCGATTGATACCATCTCACTACATCTAGTGAGAATTTCAACATCCATTTAGATCTATCTCATAGATCCATGACCCAGGATTTAGGAGGTATCAGTTTGATCCTATATGGAGAATCATTGTGATAAGCGGAGATTGACCGAGCGTAGCATAGGAAACTCCTTTCTTATCAAGAGTATGTCATCCACGTACTCTACGAGGATCGTCACCATACTCCCTACTACCTTTTTGTTTATATGAGGTTCATCTACCATTTTGATGAAGTCAAACTCTTTGACTACCACATCAAAACAGACGTTCCAACTCCGCGATGCCTGCTTTATCACATAAAACATCTTGCACACGTTTCCGCTGCTCCCACTGTCTACAAAGCCCTCTGGCTGTGTACTTATAGACGTTCTCTTTCAAAAACATCATTTAGAAAAGCTGTCATGGCACCCAACCACCAGATATCGTAGTCATGGTATGTAGCCGTGGCAAGTAGGATCTGGATGGACTTAAGCATAGGCCCCAGAAAAGGTTTCATTATTAGCCATAACTGGTCTACGATGCAAACCTTTAACAAGTCTAGTTTTGAAAGTCTCATCCTTTCCATGTACACCAAGTAATCTTCTCAAGATATACTTGCTCCTGATGGGGATTTAACCCTTCAGATAAAGCAACCAAAGTCCATACTTTGTTGGTGTATAAGGATTCCATCTCAGATCACTAAGCATCCAGCCATTCTTATAGAGTCTTACTCCTGATGGCCAGCTCGAAACTAGTTGGGTCATCATCTCATGATGCAATCCTCGCTCCCACTGTCATAGAGAAACCGAAGTATCTCTCAGGTGGGTGAGGAACCCTACTAGATCGGCGAAGAGGCTGAGGTTCGTTGGTAACTATTGAATCCTTTGGTTTTATCAAATCATCTGCTGTAGTTTGTATAGCTGGAACATTTCCAGTTCTACATTACAGACCTTGCCTCGAGCTTGTCCGGATTTTGCTTTTAGACATAAGCCGGTCAACCCCAAATCTTAACTAGCTTAAGACATGGGCTCTTCCCATACCATATCTCATATGGAGTGGTAGGCTGTGATCTGATTCGAACCTAATTCAATAGGTATGCAGCTTCTCAAGTGCATAACCCCCAAAAGGAAATTGGAAACTCAGTAGTACTCATCATAGAGCACACCATATCACATAGGGTGTTATTGCTCCGCCCCGATATACCATCGTACTATGGTGTATACGGAGGAGTAATGCTGAGAGAGAATCTCATTCTCCTTTAGAATAGTCCAGGAATACTATGCACAAGTATTCTCCTCCTTGATCTCATCAAAGGACATAATACTTATACCCGTATTGGTTCTCTACTTCTAACTTATATTCTGTCAATATCTCAAAAGGTTCGGACTTGTGTTTCAACAGGAACATATGACTGAATCTTGAGAGATCATCAGAGAATGTAATGAAGTACAAAGAACCGGTCCTGGCATGTGTAGAGAGGAACCTTACATACATCATCATGTATCAATCCCAAGAGTTTACTAACTCTTTCTCTGTTTCCAATAAACAGAGCTGTGGTCATTTAATCTTTGTGACATGACTGGCAAGTTTCACAAGATGAAAATTCAAACTGATTTAAATATGCATCTAAAATGTAAATAAAGCTAGTCGGGTCACATTGATATGACCTAGTCTACAATACCTCAAAAAGGAATCATTCAATTCTGAACTCTTCTTCTTGTGTGTGTTCCGTATACTAAGAACTGTAGTTTGATTTAGAACATTAATGCTTTTAGATAACGTGCCTGAACCGATCAACTTTTGATATAGGAAATGTTCAAAACATTATCCAACAATAAAAATTTTTATCATTTCTTTACTAATAAAGAGACTGATATGATTTTGTATATCAGGTTCGGTATCTAATAACATTCGTTCAGAATCAATGCATTTGGAAATACAGGGTGACAGTGACCAACAGACTTGGCTGCAACACTTGCACCGTTTTCTGTCTCCTGAAACTTATCACCCGTTCTCAGTTCTCTACCTTTCTGTAGCCCTATGTAACAGATTACATATCTGGGATCCTGATCCGGTATCACATACCCAGGACGTAAAGGATACTGAGAAACAGTTTTATGTAATGAACACACCCGAAGAAGATGCATCAGCATGCAGTTTCTTCGTTTGGGCGGAACGGGAAATCTGGTATTCCCCTATTTCCTGCTCTGTCTTATAACAATTATAAGTTGGAGCGGGACCAATGTTCCCCAGCTCAGTATAACAAACGGGTTCGGTCAATACATCCGTATTATTATCTTGATTAAGGCGTGATATGGTCGCTACCTGGAGAGAGAGAAGAAAACGCTCAGGGTATGCTCTTGCAAGATCAGATTGGTTATTATTTTATCTAATCAGGATGGCTCCCACTGTTTTTATCAAATCTTCCTTCAAACCCTAAAAGGAAAGACTAGCCGGGATTAATTACACACAACAAGTTCGTCAATCTTTCAGCCAGGCCAGTGTCGGTACTTTGAGGGAGGTCCCCCGTGCTTTCGCACGAACCTAATTAATGTAAATCTCGTTTTTCCAGAGGCGTAACCTCGTTAACACCTTTCTAGACACCTACTTGATCGGCTAATTATAATGTGTAAAACTCTCCCAGGAGCAACTCTTACTCGCAGCGGGTATCAGGATCCAACTATCTCATAGAAGGTATGCAATCTCATTACAAATTTCAACACTTGAAATTCCCGATAATATTTTGCCCCTAGCGTCCTATGACCTTGACGCAGGCCAATAAATCATAGTCCGCTAGTCAAGTTCAACCCGTCATTTCTTGATTGAATTAAACCCACCCGCTGTTCATATCATAATATTGCAATTCATATTCCCCAATTCTTATTCGTTTTATAACTAAACAGGTGCTTTTGACGCATGACTGCTGCATATTACAGGATACAGGTTCTTGGAGCAAATACAGTGAAAAAGACAGAAGAAGACACAAAAAAGGGACTTTTGACCAACAAGTAGACGGATCCTAGTCAAGCCTAGACTAATAACAGTTCACATAGGTACAAGGCAACGCAAGGTCCAAACATGTCAGAGTGAAACGGTTAAAAGACCAATACAAATTTTCACTGAAGATCTGGGGAAGAATAAGAAGCCAAACAGAGAAAAATAGTGAAGAATAAAGAAGCCCAAATACCCAGAATGCAGCTCAAGAAATTTGGTGAGCTGAGCTCACCAAACGGCCGTGGAACCATGGCCCAAGGCCTACATTTGCCGCGGTTCCGCGGCCATTAAGTGCCCGTGTCGGTGGAAACTTTTGGTGTCGGTGCGTCGGTGCGAGGGTTGGGATTTTTCGTGGGCATATCTGTAAAATCACATGCACGAGAATCTGTAACCCTAGTTTTCCCTGTTTACTTATAAATTGTAATCACAAATTTGTAAACCTATGCCTCTTTTCATTTCACAAATTCAGACCTGTACTGCATTATTGTTTGGAGAGAGCCATCAATAAAAATTAGTAAGTTACTTTTATTTCTTTGCTTTAATTCTCTTTTAATTTAGAATGTCTTTTAATCCCCTAATGAGCGAGTAATTTCCTCGCTTGTTAGGGTTAGCCTTAGGGAAAGGTTTGAGAGATGAGATCTCTCACCCCTTTCATGCCCTTCACACCTAAGAATTAGAACTCCATGCATACACGCACACACCGCTCCCTACGGCACCTTATCCCTCGAGATAACGGTGACACCGTAGTATAAAGGACCGGTTGCGCGTGTTTTCCATGGAGGTTAGGGTAAGGATCGATAAAGGAAGGACAAGAATCTAGAGGAAGAAACATCTTCCCAAAAGATTCTAATCCACTTTATTGATAATTACTATAACATCTAATAGATCTAAAATAAGGCATTGAAAGCGGTGAGGAAACCTTTAATCTTCCAACTTCCCCTAAGCCTAACCCTAGCAAGACTTTAATTTAGATTAATTTAGTTTATTGATAGATCTAGGTTTTTTTTAGATTTAATAAATCAATCCAAACAACCATTGGAATCAACTCGTAAAAACACGTAAGAAAATTACACATCTCTGTGGATCGACCCGTATTCACCGGCTAGTTGCAAAGCGACGCCGTTTCTGATTACGGTTAACATATATTTTTTCACTTAATCAAATGGCGCCGTTGCCGGGGATGGCGTAAAATTTCTTGTGTGTAATTTCGGGTTGATATAAATCTTAAAAATCATAAAAATCTGAAAATATAAAAGTACAAAAAAAAAAATTCATTATTTTTATCTGTTTGAAGGGTTCCTCTTTTGAATCTTGCAGGAACAGCGAAGAATCGCGGATCTGGAAGTTTACAGAGGACAAAACAGAAGTTGGTACATAAGAATAGAGAGGAATTGCAAGTACAGAACAGCAGAATTTTTTTCAGAGCCTGATCCCACTACTCCGCCGCCCTTCCGCGGCATAAGTCGCCAAAAACCGCGGTTCCACCGCGTGGCTGCCACATCAGCACCTCAAATTTGCATGATTTGTTTTCTTTTACCCCCCTCTGCCAACCTCCATATATCTCTTGTGAAATTTTTGTAAGTGCACGGCGGCGCCCCGGCCGTCAATCCGACGCCGGAATGCGGAAGCGGTGAATAATTTAAATTTTTGCGGACTTTGCAAACCGGCACCACCGCGCACTAAAACTCCGAATCGAACCATTAACTAGTCTACGCTACTAATAAGAAAGGGAAGAGATGTACCGACTGATCCGAGTCCTCCGGTCTTCATCTCCACTCCGATCTCCTCGCGGGATCTCCGTCTGTCTCCTCCTCATCGGAAAGGGCACCACATCGCCTGTAGCTTTTACGGGCTCCCACCTCAATACCGAGGCAACTCGGGCGCGAAGCTGGCGAATCGACGCGTCCAAGATTTGCTGTAGGAAGTGTAGTGTAGAATACGCTTTGTCTCAATGGGGTATTGGAGTTGCCTTTGATGGAGGAATCAAGAAGAACTTTGGAGGGAAATGAAGCTACCAATTTTGCAAGGAAAAATGAGATGAACAAATGAAGCATCAAAATTGAACCTCTCATTTTCTCTTCTCACCATGTGTGGCCGGCCAAAGCTATATGGAAATGGTGGTGGAGTTATGAACAAATTGCAAGAGGGAGGTAAGTGTAGGAGAAATGAAAGAGGTGACCACAACAACAACCATACCTATCACTTTAACCCATCCTCATTCAATCAAATCCCATTAAAGCAAAAGCATGGTGCAAAAGAAAAGATTCTTATCATATCAAACCCTTTTGCAATAAAACCCCTCCACAAATGTTATTTGCACAATTGCAAATAACCCCCTCCATCGGAAAAGTCCGGCCGGGAAAGAACAAAGGAAAACCGGCCGGAACGGAATGCAAACTGGCAACTCCAGAAAACTGATCCCGTAATAAATTACAGGAAAACCCCGATACTGTGCATACACACCCGCATCTGTATTCCGTCCGGATACAAATGCAAAGAGACAAAATCTACACTGTACTAAACTAGGACCGGCTTAAACCAAAGCCGGCCAGTAATATCCGTTCGATCCTGATCCGTGCAATACCGCATGTATCTGATCGAACCCTGCCATATACCTATACGGCTACTAGTACAAACCGTCCGATCCTGATCCGTGCAATACCGCACGTATCTGATCGGACCCTGCCATATCTCCATACGGCCTCTACAGCGTTTCGCCCGAAACTTGAGTAACTGTAAGTGTGGTGGACTCTAAAGACTCGTCAATACTATGGCTGTGGATTTAACCACTAGCACGTCAGAGGTATAAGCCAATACGTGACGGGCCACCAGCTATTGACTAAAAGGGACGTCGATGAGCGAACTCATCCTGACACCCTACTGAGCCTGTCAGTGACAATATCCGTGCAGTCCGGTCCGTTCGTCTATGAGTATCGCATGGCGGGCCTAGGGGGTTGGTAAAAGTCAGACCCCTAAAAGCGGTACAAGTCGTGTCGGAGTGTAGCCCAGAACACCCTGAGATACTACTGGAATACCTACCAGTAAATCTCCTTGCCTTGGCCAAGGACTTTGTGTAATGGCTCTCCTAGACACAGCACGACCTCACCCCCAATACCGGGAGAGACGAACCCCTGAAGATACGCTCACTGCCTCCATGTGGCTCGGGACTGTACCCAACTAAAACCTGTTTGCACGACTCCTTTGAGCCGTGGTAGGGTAGTAATCAAAGTACAGTGGGAACTCACACGAGACAAATGACGATCCCCAGGTCGATGAACTAACCTGCACACATGTCACCAGGGAACTGCCATCTGACGTCTGGTATATGACCAACTAGCATGTTCCCGGCGAGTCCTGTCCGGTGTACTCATAACCCAATGAGCACCTGTATACATCTTAGGTGATCCAACTGACACCAGTGGCTTGTGAGACCGGCCACCGCCCCTCGTCGGGGTCTCGACTGTATACACTAGTCTACTAATGGAGTATCGATGCCCGGTCTCGAAACTCCCACGACTAGGGACCTTTTAAGGATATGCTTGTAGACCCCCAGCTCCCACTTATATGATCGCCCTCATACTGCTGGTGGTCAAGCAAGAATCCTAGGGGCTCTATCAACGTGTAATAGCGACATGTCAGGTCACCTAAAACAGTACACGATGATAAAGGTAAACCAGATAGCATACTATCATCTCGAGTAAGACTGTCCTACCGGGATAGGTCCTCCCTCAATCATTACAATCACGTACCTGTGACCTAATAATTGACTCTGAGGGCACTATCTCCAACAATCTCCCACTTGCACTCAAGGCTAATTATTGCGATGTCGCATACTCACAGCCCGTGTGATACCGAACATCCAACTCCTCTACTAGTCAGTCTCACAAAGCTCGTTTGCGGAACTATTGCGTTCGAGGAATAGCCTCAGTGAGTGGATCCGCTTAGATGTTTCTTTCTATGTCTCTCTATATCTCAAGTTCGCGGAGAAACCCATCTCCCGAAAAGAGCAATACCTGTCTTAGAGTGTCTGGATGTCTGATGGGACATAGCTCATAAATGAACTCCAAATCCAAACTTCTTAGACTGTATCGACAACTGAACTTAATCAGTGTCCTGCGCGCCATGCCTCCCTCAGTATTGCCTTGGACCACCTGTCCAAAATACTGCCCCTCGTCAGAGGGAAAACTATAACTCTGACAACCTCCTTGTCGTCCTTGTCACCTTGGAAGCCTGGAATGATAACTGTCTCCTCAACGAGGCTGTCGTTATCATATCCCTAGAACATTCTGTTATGTTCTAAAACTGCTTCCGACTGTTTCTCCAGGATTGGATCAATATCAACTTATTGCATCTAGTGCAAGAACAATATCTGGTGTGGTACTTGACATCTCATGATTAACTCAATTGCCTGAGCAAGTGATCTGCCAATCATGGACATCCCTCTCCCCTTTAGTCTGTAAGACACCTTTAGAGAGGGTGACTCCATCTTCTGCAGGTACACTACCGTGCATGGAGTCGTCCATTCTAAATACCCTTAGAATGCTGTCTAAGTACCCTGATTGGGAAACCATCCAAATCTAGATCTAATACCATAGATCCAGTAACCAGTATGTCTGATATAATGTCCAAGTCCTGTGTGGAGAAACCACTGTGCGACGACCAAAGTATAACCGATCGTAGTGTAGGAGTTTCTTTTCCTACTCTGTGTATATCATCCAAATACCAGGATATCACACCCTACTACCTTCTCAACAGATCCATCCCCTTTTCTGATGAAGTCAAACCCATGACTGTCACATCAGAAATAGATGATCTATCTCCGCTACATCTGCTCTAGTCTATAAATAGACATAAGCTCCCTGTCCACCAATGCTTCCGCTGCTCCCTCTGATTACGACAATCCTCTGGCAGAGTCATATAGACGTACACTTCTAAAACTAGTTTAGAACGACGCTATACTCATCCTCCCGCCGGGTCTCGTAACCTGGAACAACAGCAATGGCAATTGTGGGTAAACAAGAACTTCCCTGTCGCCGTCCTTGAGGCTACCGTAGTGCCTCTCGGGTGCCTGAAGTTACCCACCTTATCTGCGGAGTGGCCAATGGAATGTCAATCCAGATTGAATCTTTAGGTTCCTTATCAAATCTTCAGTAATCGTTTGTGGTTCTGGAATCACTTCCAGTTCTACCATACTCCCACTACTGTTTTCTGAAAAAATCCATTTTTAATAAAACTGGGGCGAGTCTAGAACAATATCGCTATTGTTCATCCAGATGGTAGAAAGTCAACCCTCGTCATAGCCTGGGTCAACCCACAAACAGCCATTACAGAAACGTGCCTTGAGTTGTCCAGTGTCTGGTTTTAATCATAAACCGGACAACTCCCCATACCTTAACATCGTTAAGATATGAACTGTTCTATATCCAATATAGAACCAGAGGCACTGATTTAATTGAACTAGATTCAAATCATGCAGCTGTCTCCAGTGCATGTCAACTAAATAGAAGAAGGCCGATCAGCGTTACTCAACTTAGGAACGCTTCCAATTATGAGTAACCTGAAAGAGAAGCAATTTCTCTTAATCATTACTATCAACTGAACACCATACACAAGTATCTACATCTTCGATCTCTTTGAAGAATCCCGATACTTGCTATACCTGGTTCTCTACTCTATTCAAATACATATAACTTCTCCAAATTCGGACCCTGTGTTTCCACGAAACACTTGTCTAAAAAATAGAGGAGTCATAAGTAAACCGAATATAGTACGAGGACCATCCCCTCTGTCCTGATGGACCCTGGACAACATACAATACTCTGTAAAAGTCCCTTGAGTCTGATTACTCATTCACTGTGTGTCGTAGGTTGAAAACTGTACTTATGGTTAAGAAGAATTACACCGCTGTTTAATACTCCTTACCTAACCATCCACTGATATAGGTAAATGTCGTAGACATAATTTCAGAAAGGTATATCTCACTCTATGCAAATAGACGTACAGATATATCAATTTGAAATTGGTGCATAACAGCGGATATTCAAAACCAAATATTTGCCGACCGGCAAACAACCCAGGTGATTTCCTCAAATATCACCGATTACAACGAATCCCGATATAATGAGGATGATCACCCAATTCCCAATAACTTACTCCCACTCATCATCTGTAAAACTATACAGATGTGAGAATCGTACCTGGTAAATACATACCCTGGAGTAAGTATCTAATCGGGAAATCAGTTTTCCTTTAACATTACACAGTGAAACTGAAACATCGAAATGTTCCGATGGGGTATCCCGGTATTCCTAGTAATGCCTCTTCCAGATTCACGACTGTAACCGTATAGTTCTTTGCCACCTCTCCAAATCCCTTCATATGTCTTTAGTCATTACCTTCTGCACACCCCTTTAGGCCAAATGGTTTTCTTCCTTCCCTACCGTTCGGCACCAGCCTATGGTTTGGAAGAAGACTATCCAAAAAGCATAATGGGTGTACTGTCCTAATCCTAGGAACACTCGCAATGCGAGAGAAGGTGAAGATAAAAGACACCTGAATGTACTTTATTCCTATTTCTCCTGAACCAGGATCCATCCCCGAACTGGAACAAGTTCCTTTCGAGTTCGTATATAACCATACGATGGATTATCCAATAAAATGGGATCTTCGTAGTGATACGGAGTGTCCTGGAGAAATACAAAGGTGATTTAGGATTGGCGAAGAAATACTTGGTTCGGTCGTGAATAGCAGTCGCAATTTACTTTGCCCTCTTACTAATCCCTTGTTTTGTCTGAACTTAATACCTTCTGTACACCGTTTAGGCTAACTGGTTTTCTTCATTCCCTACCGGTCGGCACCAGCCTATGGTTTGGAAGAAGACTATCCAATTTGCGTAATAGGTGTACTACTCCTAAACCAAGGAGTACTCGCAACCTGAGAGAAGGTGAAAAGAAAAGACAACTGAATAATCCTATTCGTTTTCTCCAGAACCGGAAACCATCCTCGAATTCCTTCGAGTTCGTATCTAACCATACGATGGTTTTGTCCAATGGAAGTGGACGTTCGTAGTAATACGGGGTGTCCTGGAGAAAAGGGTAAAAGTAGGAGTGGCAATGAGGTCTGCAACTCTGACAATCCAAAAGCCAGTGTTAAGAAGGTTCGGTCAACTTGGTCACTGAGTCAAAGTCTTAGGGTCGGGTCAATGGTCGCTGCCAAAGAGAGAGAGAAAAGAAACACTCAGCGTGCACTCTAACCTAGATCAGAATGGTTACCAATTTATCTAATCTGGAATCCTCCCACTGTACCTCAAATTCTCCTCCAAACCTGAAAGAAGAATTAGTCGGGGTCACCCGAGGAGTAAACTAACTCATCAGTGGGAATCGGGATCCAACTCTCATCGCATGACAACGTGACGGAATCCGCTCACGGTATCACACTCCAGAAGGTATGCGCATATCTGGCAAGTTTCAGTACTTTTGAAACTCCCGATGTGATTTCTGCCCCATGCTCTTATGACCTTGACTTTGGCCAACATATCATAAGTCACATGTCAAGTTCTACCCGTCATTCTCCAGGTTAATTTGAATCCACCCGTACATACCCTTGACTTTGGCCAAAATGGCAGCACGACTGTCCCAAACCAACGCATCTATCTATGCTGCATATGAATACCCCAATAGCTACCAATCACTGTGCCTTGACTTTGGCCAACATACACAGCTTGAATACTATTGACCACCCATATGAAACGACGGAGGGCTACGAATGGTTTCTGGCGAAAACCTTTAACGTAAAGAACTTGATATCGTTGAAGGAACGGATAGCTTTTTAGAAAATATAGTGACGAAAACCTTTACTAAAGAGGTCACTCCCGGTGAAGGGATCTCGGCTCTTTCCCCGTAGAATGAGGTGCAGGATATTCCAAATGAATACCACGGTGCAAAGCAAAAGTAATCGGCTATAGTGAAGTTAATGCCCTGACGCAAACTTCTGTCCAAGGGGTCACTCCCGGTGAAGGGATCTCGGCCCTTGCCTCGTCGACTGAGGAGCAGGATATTCCAAATGAATACCACGATGCAAAACAAAAGTGAACGTCCTTGCAATAACAACTTTTTGAAAAAGTGTTCCAACAACATCTGATTAGGTTTGTTTTTAACTTGCATTGATCCGAATCAATGCAGTCCCATCAATTGATCACACCAAAAAGAACGAAAATATACTGATGTACGTATATGCCATCCGCATTCGCCACTGGGTCCCGTCATTACCCGTTAGGTTAGCTTACTAACGACAGAGCGGGGACTGGACTAGCGCGGATGCAAAACATATACAACATCTACTAATATATATACCAATATATTATATTCGCTCAAGGCGTGAATAAAATGCAACATCACAGAAAAGTACAGCATCACAGAAACAATACAGATATCTGGGATCCCCGGGTTTCATAGAGCCACTGCTGAAACCCGACGTTCCCCTGGTCGTGTGGATAGCCTGTGCAATGAAATCCTAGACCCCTACGGGCGCGGCAAGTCACCCGCCAAAACCTGAAGCGAGGCACACCCCTTCAGCGCCGTGAATGGACCACCCAGCACTTCACGGAATCCGGCAACTTGGGCACCCCTCCTGGGTCAACCTGTACCCCCTACGAGTGCGGCGAATAGCCCGCCAATCCTAGAGTGAAGCCCCTTCCGTCTCAATGCCATGAGATGCGGGCTTGTTGCCCTCCAGAACCCGGCTATCCGTGCACCCCTCCGCGGGGCAATCCTAGTACAGAAAATAAAATATACATACACCGGGTACATCGACCGCAACCAGGTCGTGCCCCAAAATAATAATACAATCAGGCAGTGACGGCAGTCCACATGTCGGACGCTCGCCCCGCAATAACAAATGTACATAATACAACAAAAACGGTACTAGCATTGCATCCAGGCTATCCCCACGACCGATCCGCAACATCACAGCAAATACATAGAACATCAACGTGAAAGTCACGTTCGCAAATCCGTCTAACCGGGCTATAGCAGTTAGACCGGATTTACCGATCGAGTGACATTCACGGTCGCAGATATAATGTAAATACTGTGAAAAATGTGTTTAAAAAATTTCCGATTGATCAAACAATTAACAAGTGGGCTCCAAAGAAAACTGTAGCACTCACAGAAATAATTGGCCCAACTTTGATATTCCAAAGCCCATATTTTAAGCCCAGAAGGCCTCTGTAAAAAAATGGTGAAGTGATGTGAATAGTGCGCGGCGGAAGGGCCGCACAAAGGTGGTTTTCGCGGCGGTTCCGCGCTCCAACTGTGGAGTTACTTCGTCAAATTTTTACAGAACTCTTAGATTTTCCAGTACATCAATATTTTACAACCTGAAAAATTTTTCGAGACTGAAAAATTTCAACAGAAACTGTCGTGGGTAAAATGCAGTTTTGGAACTTTTTGATCGATCGGAAATGCAAACACATTACACAAAGTTAGACTAAGTTAATGGCGAGGCTCTGATACCACTGTAAGTGCACGGCGGCGCCCCGGCCGTCAATCCGACGCCGGAATGCGGAAGCGGTGAATAATTTAAATTTTTGCGGACTTTGCAAACCGGCACCACCGCGCACTAAAACTCCGGATCGAACCATTAACTAGTCTACGCTACTAATAAGAAAGGGAAGAGATGTACCGACTGATCCGAGTCCTCCGGTCTTCATCTCCACTCCGATCTCCTCGCGGGATCTCCGTCTGTCTCCTCCTCGTCGGAAAGGGCACCACATCGCCTGTAGCTTTTACGGGCTCCCACCTCAATACCGAGGCAACTCGGGCGCGAAGCTGGCGAATCGACGCGTCCAAGATTTGCTGTAGGAAGTGTAGTGTAGAATACGCTTTGTCTCAATGGGGTATTGGAGTTGCCTTTGATGGAGGAATCAAGAAGAACTTTGGAGGGAAATGAAGCTACCAATTTTGCAAGGAAAAATGAGATGAACAAATGAAGCATCAAAATTGAACCTCTCATTTTCTCTTCTCACCATGTGTGGCCGGCCAAAGCTATATGGAAATGGTGGTGGAGTTATGAACAAATTGCAAGAGGGAGGTAAGTGTAGGAGAAATGAAAGAGGTGACCACAACAACAACCATACCTATCACTTTAACCCATCCTCATTCAATCAAATCCCATTAAAGCAAAAGCATGGTGCAAAAGAAAAGATTCTTATCATATCAAACCCTTTTGCAATAAAACCCCTCCACAAATGTTATTTGCACAATTGCAAATAACCCCCTCCATCGGAAAAGTCCGGCCGGGAAAGAACAAAGGAAAACCGGCCGGAACGGAATGCAAACTGGCAACTCCAGAAAACTGATCCCGTAATAAATTACAGGAAAACCCCGATACTGTGCATACACACCCGCATCTGTATTCCGTCCGGATACAAATGCAAAGAGACAAAATCTACACTGTACTAAACTAGGACCGGCTTAAACCAAAGCCGGCCAGTAATATCCGTTCGATCCTGATCCGTGCAATACCGCATGTATCTGATCGAACCCTGCCATATACCTATACGGCTACTAGTACAAACCGTCCGATCCTGATCCGTGCAATACCGCACGTATCTGATCGGACCCTGCCATATCTCCATACGGCCTCTACAGCGTTTCGCCCGAAACTTGAGTAACTGTAAGTGTGGTGGACTCTAAAGACTCGTCAATACTATGGCTGTGGATTTAACCACTAGCACGTCAGAGGTATAAGCCAATACGTGACGGGCCACCAGCTATTGACTAAAAGGGACGTCGATGAGCGAACTCATCCTGACACCCTACTGAGCCTGTCAGTGACAATATCCGTGCAGTCCGGTCCGTTCGTCTATGAGTATCGCATGGCGGGCCTAGGGGGTTGGTAAAAGTCAGACCCCCAAAAGCGGTACAAGTCGTGTCGGAGTGTAGCCCAGAACACCCTGAGATACTACTGGAATACCTACCAGTAAATCTCCTTGCCTTGGCCAAGGACTTTGTGTAATGGCTCTCCTAGACACAGCACGACCTCACCCCCAATACCGGGAGAGACGAACCCCTGAAGATACGCTCACTGCCTCCATGTGGCTCGGGACTGTACCCAACTAAAACCTGTTTGCACGACTCCTTTGAGCCGTGGTAGGGTAGTAATCAAAGTACAGTGGGAACTCACACGAGACAAATGACGATCCCCAGGTCGATGAACTAACCTGCACACATGTCACCAGGGAACTGCCATCTGACGTCTGGTATATGACCAACTAGCATGTTCCCGGCGAGTCCTGTCCGGTGTACTCATAACCCAATGAGCACCTGTATACATCTTAGGTGATCCAACTGACACCAGTGGCTTGTGAGACCGGCCACCGCCCCTCGTCGGGGTCTCGACTGTATACACTAGTCTACTAATGGAGTATCGATGCCCGGTCTCGAAACTCCCACGACTAGGGACCTTTTAAGGATATGCTTGTAGACCCCCAGCTCCCACTTATATGATCGCCCTCATACTGCTGGTGGTCAAGCAAGAATCCTAGGGGCTCTATCAACGTGTAATAGCGACATGTCAGGTCACCTAAAACAGTACACGATGATAAAGGTAAACCAGATAGCATACTATCATCTCGAGTAAGACTGTCCTACCGGGATAGGTCCTCCCTCAATCATTACAATCACGTACCTGTGACCTAATAATTGACTCTGAGGGCACTATCTCCAACAATTTTCTGCAAGAATTCTTTGCGCTAAAAATTCTTCCTCCCCCTTCTAAATAACAGATTTTCTGCAGGTTTTTTTGCGCCGCGCTAAAAAAAAAAAAATTTTGATTGCAAGTGAATTTAATGTTTTGCATAATTTAATCGGACTTTAAGGGGCTAATTGACCAAACTCAGATTGGGTGGGGATTTCATCACCCTTCCCAGGACCCCAGAAATCACTTAAAGGCATTTTGCATTGACCACAATTAATTAAAAAATATTAGACTCAGCCCTAAGGACGTCGAGCTCAATAGGAAAAAGGACAAGTATAGGCATCGACCGTTTATCCTAACTGACTTTGCGGTGTCTAGGCAAGTGTGTCTAGGCTAGTGGTTATTAATTAGGCCCACTACTGTGGTTCCTTCCCACTTACCTGGCACTTACCTGGCCGCAATTGGCGGTGAAGAGGCGGTTTGAGGTCCTATTTCTAGCCCTAGTTAGGAGTTGTCTAGCAGACCTAGGTGACCCTAGATCTAGGCCTGATTGTGCATGTGTGGTTGATACATTTGTGTCATAAGTCCCTTTTCAAAAATCTCTTTGCAAAACTCTCACATATATAAAAAAAAAAAAAGAAAGAAAAATCTTTTCAAAACTTGCAACTTGTCGCTAAAGGAACTTGCAACTCACTTACACCACTTCCCTTCATTGACGTTATCTTACCTCCACATTCTGTTTTTCAATTTTTTTCTGACTACACTACCCCTTTAGTGTATGTCACTTTGGACTAGGGATACTAACGCCCGATTAGTCCGTGTTTCGTTGGTACCGACCGACGAACGCTTCGACACCGAAGTCGACATTCCGTCCACTTTCTTACCTACACCTTCAAATTCTTCTTCCAAAGGCATGTCGGGATTCAACCCCAACGATACCTTACCGACGGGAATGATTCCACCTCCGTTAGGTGCGAATAACCCGAATCAACCGCCTGTTAAAGCGCCCGCACGAGTTGCGCTCCAGGATCTCTTCTACCCTGTCCGCACTTCTTTACCCACCTGTTTTTCACCCCTACCGGCAAATGGGGACAATTTTGAAATAAAACCACATTTCATCAATATGCTACCAAAATTTCATGGTTTGGAATCTGAAGATGCTTATATCTTTATCAATAAATTCCAAAATGTGTGCGCTATGATGAAAACGACCCAATTAAGTGATGACGCTATAAGGTTAAGGGTCATTCCTTTTACCTTATGTGACCTAGCCGAGAAGTGGCTATACAGCACCGCATCATATTCCATTAGAAATTGGGACGAGTTTGTGAAAGCTTTTCTGAAAAAGTTCTATCATCATCACAAAACTGCTAGAATCCGTAATGAAATAATACAATTTTCCCAGCTTCCTTCCGAACCATTTTGGAAGTGTTTTGAAAGATTCAAAGACCTACTCGTTCAATGCCCTCATCACCGGATCGAAAGTTGGCAACTTTGCCAAACATTATACGAGGGATTGAACCCGGCAACGAAGCAGTTGCTAGAAACTATTTGTCAAGGTCACTTTCTAACCAAATCTAGTGAGGAAGCATGGCAGTTTCTCGAGGATCTTAGTGAACAAACAATTCAGTGGGAGAGCACAAAGACAACCTCATCTTCTTCTATTGGTCAATCTAAGGCAGGCATACATCAAGTAGATATGTCAATTGCTATGAAGGCCGAGATGGCCGCACTTATGAAAAAGCTAGAAGTCATTGAGACCAAAATCTCATCGTCTTCTCCTGCCCCTGCTTTACCCCCACGAACTGTTTGTGCTTGTTGTTCGGATCCATCACACCTTACCGAAGAGTGTCCTTACAATCTACCTATTCAAGGACAAGATCAAGTCAATGCTGCCTTTCAGCAACGACAAAGAAATGATCCTTACTCTTCGACCTACAATCCGGGTTGGAGGAGCCACCCAAATTTTGCTTGGAATAAAAATCAGCAACTCCAAGGAAACAACAACTTTCAAAGGCCTCCTCCACAACAACAAGCACCCCAACAAACTCAAAACCAGCAACCTTTCCAACAACAACCTTATACAAATCAAACGAACAATTTGGTTCAACCAAATGATGATAAGGTTATCTCGCTAGAAAAAAGTCTAGATGCATTTCTCAAGCAATCTACAGAATCCGCAGCAAGATTTGAAAATTATGTTCAGTCTTTGATGCATAACAATGCTTCACACGATCAAAGTATCAAATCTATTGAGGCACAAATTGCACAATTAATTGCTGCATTGATCGAGAGAGAAAAGGGAAAGCTTCCATCTCAACCATTGCCAAATCCCAGTCACACACAAAACGCGTATAACAATCACAATGTAAATGCGGTGACCACGTTGAGATCCGGAAGAGTGTTGCAGAATAATGTGGGTATTAATGATGACATCCCCGCCGGTGGTTCTTCTTCTTCTTCTTCTTCTTCTTCTTCTTCTTCATTGTCATCTTCTCCTTCTTCTCCACCCTCATTTCCTCCGCTAGAGCATATTCTCCATTCTTCAAAAGGCTCTTCTTTTTCTAATCCGAACGGACCCACACTGGGATACGTTCCTACTCCATATTCTACTCCACAGACATTTGACTCAACAAATTTTCAAAATGCTCCACTTCCAAACAGGTTGAGTCCCAATAAGCCAACTGCACAAATGGAGAAGATTGTGGAGTTATTTAAGCAGGTTAGCATAAATATATCTCTCTTTGATGCAATCCAACAAGTCCCTTCATACGCGAAAATCTTAAAGGGCTTATGCACCTCGAAGAGAAAGTCATCTCAAATACCTAACAAAGTGCTAGTGGCTAGTGCAGTGAGCAATGCTATTAACCAACCTCAACCCTTACCCCAAAAACGAAAGGACCCCGGCTGTCCTACGATTTCAATCACAATTGGGGATAAGAAAATTAATCGAGCACTTTTAGATCTTGGGTCTAGTGTTAACCTGCTTCCCTACTCTGTGTACGAACAATTAGGGGTTGGAGAGTTGAAACCCACTCGTTGTACTCTCCAAATGGCTGATCGATCAATCACCAATCCAAGGGGTGAGCTAGAGGATGTGTTGATCAAAGTTGGGGAGTTCATATTCCCCGTTGATTTTATTGTTATGGACACACAACCTGTTGCTAACTCACGGAACCAAATTTCGGTGATCCTTGGTCGACCATTTTTGGCCACTTCCAATGCTGTAATAAACTATCGCAATGGCTCCATGACTCTATCCTTCGGGAAGACGTCTAGTGAGTTCAATATTTATAAGTTAGAAAGTCTGCCCCCCGTGCCTAAAACTAGTACACGAGAAGTTTGCTATATTCATGAAATCACGCAGGAGGACTGCGAACTTGAAAGATTCTTGTTTGATGAAAACAGTTTTGACGCCACTAGTGCGTCCCTCCTTGAGCCTACCACCGTTGACACAACCGATATGGATTATGAATGTTTCACTTTTTCGGATGATGACGACTCACAGCCCGAATATGAGTCTTTTGAATTTTTGGATGAACCATCCAAATCGGTTGTTTGCAGTGATTTCGAACCTGTGTTGGAGTCCTTTGAGTTCGAGGTAGATTCCGCAATGATTCTTTCGCCTCCGAAACTCGAACTCATGTCCTTACCGCCTCACCTTAAATATGCTTACATAGGTGAGAATGAGACATTTCTCATTATAATATCAGCATCTCTAGCCTTCGAGCAAGAGAACGCTATTTTAAAGGTCTTACAAGATAGGCGGCAAGTTTTCAGTTGGACTATGGCGGACATCGAGGAGATCAGTTCCCTTCTAATTAAATATCATATGCAATTGATGGATGATGCCAAGTCAATAGAGGACCCACAGAAACATTTTGGGGGTATTGTGGTGAGTCAACCTCCTCCTTTAGACGTTGAACCACCCCCATTTCTTTTAATAAGCTACGAGAATGCCAATATTCCACTGATTGCTGATCATTCACATTCTCGTTTTGATTCATCACCACCTCCTGTATATTCACCTCCACACCTTCCATACCACCACTTCTATCTTCCCCAATTCTTTTTGGATCGCTACAACTTATTCTTCCACCAACCGATACTCTTTACAGATAAATTTTTCAACTGGTTGGTGTTGACGTTTGGTTTATGCAAAGTTTGGCAGTAATGTCTAACATTGTTTAAATGAAGTTTGGGGGGGCCTTTCTGTATATATTTTTGTTTTTCTTAACAATAAAAAAATTTGTAAATAAATAAACAGAGGAGTGCCGACATTTTGACCCTCTTGGTTTAGCATGACAGTGAGGACACTGTCAAGTTCAAGTTTGGGGGTACGCTCGGTACGTATTCTTCCTTCGCATTCATTTGTACATATTTTTGCATTTGCATACTTATTTGAAAACCCATAAAAATTGAAAAAATTTCAAAAATTATAAAAATTATTGTATTCAATTTTGGCTAATTGACTTGAGTTTGACAAATAAGTTAATTGGCTAGGAACAACTAGATCTTAGACTTAGAGAATTAAAAACCCTAAAAATAACATTCCTTAAAGTTTAACGGTAGAAAGTATATGCCTTGTAGTTTATTTAGAAATAGGCAAATTTTGGGTTCACTTCTTGGGCTAAGTCAAAACAAGGGAAGAGTATTGATGTTCTTATTAGAGTATAAGTTTGAAAAATAGTTCCTAGCTTAAGTCTAGATTCTGAAAATGTATACCCTACAACTTGCACAATCACGCACCTTGAAACTTAGAATAGTAGAAGAGACCTTGAAATGCTCTTGTCTAAAGTCCTTGGTACGAAGAAAATAAAAGAAAAAAAAGGGTGAATAAAGAAAAAATGGACACTGGTTTTTGTGATTACTTAAGGCGGTAAAAATAGAAAAAATATTTAGCGAGGGTGCCTCGTCACCTAGTGCTTAGACCAACTAGTTTGGGAGTCACTGCTAAAAAGCCTTGGGTGTTGCAAGACTAAGATTTACGCTTTAAAAGTGCAAACATATCTTGTAATCGGTTGTTGGTACCTCAAGAAGTATTAACGATCGCATGAAGGATGTGTAAGCAAAATTCAATTAAAAATTCACCAATTAATAAGTACTTTAGACAACGGACAAGGGTATGATTCCTTGATTTGAATTTCCAAGTGTAGGGGTGATTTATACACACACGTAGGGGTATGTGATTGGAGTTTAGATGAGGGAAAGGGATGAAAAATAGAACTTGTATCTTTAGTAGAGTTGATAGAAATTCCTGAGTGGAGATGTAACCCTAGAAGGAAAACTTAAGAGATGCCGAAAGCTAAGTAAGTCTATAGAACATATATAATCTTAAGTTAGATGCTGAGGAAGTGTGAAGAATGTGGGTGGATAATTTACGAGTCGACGATAATAGAATTCCTTGTTAGAAAACCTAATTGGAGAACAAAAGTCGAAAGGCCGAATTGATAGGATTTTGTGGGTGTAATCCGCTGAAAACCCTCAGGAGACAACACTCCTCCTACCAGGGACACCTAGAGGTTTAATGGCTTGTTGCACGAGCTCAGTGCAATCGCGTTTCCCTGCGAAAGTGTGGTTAGGATTTTAGTAAATAAAAATAAGTTTGCTCGAGGACGAGCAAAAGATAAGTTTGGGGGTATTTGTTCATATCATAATATTGCAATTCATATTCCCCAATTCTTATTCGTTTTATAACTAAACAGGTGCTTTTGACGCATGACTGCTGCATATTACAGGATACAGGTTCTTGGAGCAAATACAGTGAAAAAGACAGAAGAAGACACAAAAAAGGGACTTTTGACCAACAAGTAGACGGATCCTAGTCAAGCCTACACTAATAACAGTTCACATAGGTACAAGGCAACGCAAGGTCCAAACATGTCAGAGTGAAACGGTTAAAAGACCAATACAAATTTTCACTGAAGATCTGGGGAAGAATAAGAAGCCAAACAGAGAAAAATAGTGAAGAATAAAGAAGCCCAAATACCCAGAATGCAGCTCAAGAAATTTGGTGAGCTGAGCTCACCAAAGGGCCGCGGAACCGCGGCCCAAGGCCTACATTTGCCGCGGTTCCGCGGCCATTAAGTGCCCGTGTCGGTGGAAACTTCTGGTGTCGGTCCGTCGGTGCGAGGGTTGGGAATTTTCGTGGGCATATCTATAAAATCACATGCACGAGAATCTGTAACCCTAGTTTTCCCTGTTTACTTATAAATTGTAATCACAAATTTGTAAACCTATTCCTCTTTTCATTTCACAAATTCAGACCTGTACTGCATTATTGTTTGGAGAGAGCCATCAATAAAAATTAGTAAGTTACTTTTATTTCTTTTTTTCATTCTATTTTAATTTAGAATGTCTTTTAATCCCCTAATGAGCGAGTAATCTCCTCGCTTGTTAGGGTTAGCCTTAGGGAAAGGTTTGAGAGATGAGATCTCTCACCCCTTTCATGCCCTTCACACCTAAGAATTAGAACTCCATGCATACACGCACACACCGCTCCCTACGGCACCTTATCCCTCGAGATAACGGTGACACAGTAGTATAAAGGACCGGTTGCGCGTGTTTTCCATGGAGGTTAGGGTAAGGATCGATAAAGGAAGGACAAGAATCTAGAGGAAGAAACATCTTCCCAAAAGATTCTAATCCACTTTATTGATAATTACTATAACATCTAATAGATCTAAAATAAGGCATTGAAAGCGGTGAGGAAACCTTTAATCTTCCAACTTCCCCTAAGCCTAACCCTAGCAAGACTTTAATTTAGATTAATTTAGTTTATTGATAGATCTAGGTTTTTTTTAGATTTAATAAATCAATCCAAACAACCATTGGAATCAACTCGTAAAAACACGTAAGAAAATTACACATCTCTGTGGATCGACCCGTATTCACCGGCTAGCTGCAAAGCGACGCCGTTTCTGATTACGGTTAACATATATTTTTTCACTTAATCACCCACACGACCCTTGACGCAGGCCAACAAAGTCGCACGACTACCCTAATCCAATCTGCATCATATGCATAAACAGATAAATACTAGTTAGCTACCGCACACTACGCCTTTACGCAAGCCAACAAACGTAGCACGAATACTAAGTAGGACTTATCTGAAATAACGGAGGGCTACGACAGGTTTTTCTGAAAACCTATTGCATAATGAACTTGATATCGTCGTAGAATCAAATGATTTTAAAATGGAGTGTTTTTTAGGCTTTTCTAGGTTTGCTAAAGGGGTCACTCCCGGTGAAGGGATCGTCGGCCCTTTCCTCGTCGAATGAGGTGCGGGATATATCATATATATCACTGTGCAAAGAAGAAACTATAGAAGCAATCAAAAGACAAACCGAGTTTGTAGCATCTGCCAGTTATTGCTAAAGGGGTCACTCCCGGTGAAGGGATCTCGGCCCTTTCCTCATCGAATAAGGTGCAGGATATATCATATATACCACTGTGCAAAGCAAGAACTGTAGCTACCTGTTTTAATTTTGAAATTCGATTCCACAACATCATTAGGTTTCTTTTATTTCATTAATCATATTAATGAAGTCCCATCATTTAAAACACCTAAACATCACAGATAAATACGACGAACACTTATGCCATCCGCATTCGTCTCGATGTTCCCTCATGCACCGTTAGGTTAGGTAACTAACGACAAAGTGGGGCAGGGCTAGCGCGAGTGCAAAACATAAGTAACGTCTATATAATATATCATATATATTATATACAGTATCTATCACAACATATCAAATGATCACATCACAGATATCGCAGCAGAAGATATCATATGAAATATTGGATATACTAGGACGTCCGTGTTTTCAATACGAGCCAGTATAAAACACGGATTCCACGGTCGCGATGAATAGCCAAACCCACACCCCTAGACCCCTACGAGAGCAGCAAGCAACCCTACCAATTCTAGAGTTAGGAGACCCGGAATCGACTCCTCGAGTTGGTCTCCCACTGGACTCCAAAACCCGGTTACTTGTGCCCTCCTCCTTGGGTCTATCCTAGTGCGGAAAAGTAAATAATATACAAATGGTGATAACATCCGCAACCTGGAAGTGCCCCAATAAAAGAATATTATATACAAGTTTTTACATGAATGAAAATGAAAAAACGCTCATCTCACATAAAAAAAACCCCGGCAATTCAAACATGACGATCCAATATAACATATCCAGCAACACATAATATCACATGTCATCAACGTAAGTAAATATGCCCATCCCAATTGTCGTTGACATATAGCAACGAAACTGGCGATATCACATATTACACTTACGGTCACAGAAAAGAAAGTGTAAAACTACAACAGTTGGAATACGCAAACGCTTTAGACATCGCATGCCTAAACAAATGAATTCCTTAGACATCGCATGCCTAACAATTATAAACCCCGCATTTTAGTCTCATTATCGAAAACTCTTTTCAATATCAAGTCGGGCAATTCAACAAGATTCCCGACATCTTGATTGAATACTCGTCGCAAACTTTAATAGGCGGCCACACCCCCGGTACCGTCGACAAAGTGCACCAAGGCGGAACACCACTACCGCGAGCACCCGAACGGATGCTTTCGGCGATGGGGTTCTCCTACAGTCACTTGGTCGGGGCTAAGGGATGTAGCTGTCTATTAAGTTTATCCGGCGAGTATCCGCGTACGCTACGTGATTGCGACGGACTTTTGATCGCATCAAAATTCCGTGGCAACTGATCATTTGAGACTAAAGTGCTATGTTTATAACATTCATATTAGTTATCACATAACTACTTGTGAATTCCAAATATTGTATCACATTCCAGATAAATAGAAAATGTTAAACTTTTCGATCGAACAATCAAACACCCAAGTTTTCCCGAAACAGCTCAACACATGAAATAAGTCTAAAAACATCCATTTCATGCCACAGTACCAATGGTCCAGCCGTAGAAGGGTCAAGCCAACGCCTCACATGTGGCACGCCGTACTGCCCCAAACCCTAAGGTTCAAAAGGCAGTTCAAGACGGTCACATAATCGAGTTAAGGTTTGTTGTCTTCGAGAGGGTCCATCGCGTTACTTGCACTACTTAGAACGTTTTCAAACTACGGAAAATCCCAACACTTGGAAATTTCCCGGCAGGGGAAAAAGTGGGTATTTCTATCCGGTCGAACTTTTTAACATATTCCAAAATACCCGGAGAAACACATAGACAAATTTAAATGATCCGATCGAATCATCGAGTCCCCAATACACCCCAGAAAACTCAACTGTTGAGTATAAAATAAAAATACCCAGAAAACTCAGGAATAAAATAGTGACATTACTGTGTAAAACTTGGTGAAAGAACTGACCGTACGGCCGCGGAACCGCCGCACAAGCCAGCTCTTGCCGCTGTTCCGCGGCGATTTGATGGACTTAAGACCTCGTGTTGCACAGTAATTCATAGAAAACCCTGCTTAATTTTCTGCATATTTTTAAATCACAAAAATCCATGATTTCAAAAATTGTACAGAGAAGGGTTTGAGTTAGGGTCTCGGGGTTCGATCGGATTTCTAACATCGTCTACACTTCACCTAAAGCTCTAGCTAGGCTCTGATACCACTGTAGGGTTCCAAGGCACACTAATGAGGTCTCACAAGGCATCAACCATGCCAAATTAAAATTTTCCGGTGCCGAGAAACCCTAATCGAGATCGTTAACTAGAGTTTAGGCGAAACGAAATGAAAGTAAATCACATTTACACTAAGTGAACGGAAATACAACCTTTGTAGATCCGGTCCTCCACCTCCATAGCTCCGTGACGATGTCCCTTCGCTGCGATCATCGGATCCTAGACTCTCGCGGTGGTTTCATCGGAGAAAAGATCGGGCTAAGTCGTTGACTTCGATGCCGAAGATGATCTACGTCGAGGCAACTCAAGATCAAGCTCCAACTTCACCAAGTCATGAAACTTGTGAAGAAAAAACCCTATACTACATGGAAAGTGGTAGAGGATGAAGAAATAGGAAGTGGGTTCACTTTGGATTTGGATTTCTCACTTGGAATCATCACTTAGAATTTTCAAGAAAGGTTTTCTTCTCTTCCTCAAGAAGAAGAAGAAGAAGAAAAGAAAATGAAAATGAAAAATCAAAATAGAAAATCAAGTGATGCTATCATAATGCAACCATGGGTGAGGCTAACTCATGTAGAGAATAAACTAGGGTTTAGGTAATGGTTAGGTTTAGGATAAAAACAAAATGGTAGACTTTCAAAGATGCTTTGAAGCTTCAAGAAGGTTCAAGCAAAGAAAGAAAAGAAATCCACCATTTCATCTTTTCCAAAATGAATAAATAAATAGATAATTAAAACCCTAACCATTAACCTAATCATAGTTTAAAGCAAACATACACCCAAGTTTGCATGCATCATCAAACATGATACAATCTTGTGCACAAAAATATATCACATATACAATGTGCACAATCAGGTGAGAAAAATATTAGTTAATGTAAAGTAATATATCAAATATATAATTATACATTAAATCATTAAATCAACACTTGACTTAATGATCCGGTCATATTGCATATAACCGACTAATATCAATAGTAACAACTTATCGAATCAACACTTGATCCGATAACCCGGCTATATCGCATATAACCGATCAATGTTACAAATCGCGAGAATAGAATACAGTATCACATACTGGAATTATTCTCGGTCCCGCACATATCTCATATGCGCTCCTATTTCGTTTCGCTTGAGCCAGGAAACCTCGGTGTAGGGCTCTAAAGACTCGTCAATACGCCGGCAGCAGGTGATGATCATATCATACACCCACAAGCCGCAAACGGTCTGCTAAACGTAACGGCCACCCGGGTATTAAGCGATCAGAAGATCAACGAGCAAGCCCGCTCACACTCCTGTGAATCCAACCAGTAACATTTACCGTACAGTCCGGTCTCGTCGTCTGATATGTCGCATATCTCGCCTAGGGGTGGTAAACGTCAGACCCCAGTAGCTCGATAAGTCGTGTCGATATGAGGTCTATAATAGTTCGAGAAACTACTGGTAACACTTACCAGTAAATCTCAGCAACCCTGGCTAAGGATTTCCGGTTATAGCCAATCGAACACAGCGCAACATCAACTCCCTATACCGGGAGAGACGAATCCCCTCCTATCGCTCATTGCCTCCATGTGATTCGGGACTGTAACCAAAAACCACCGTTTTGCACGCCCTCTTGGATGTGGTAAGGTGGAAATCAAAGCACAGTGGGAATCACACAAGACTCTATGACGATCTCGGGTCAACAGACTACTCTGTACCAATGTCACCAGAGAACTGCCATCTAACGTAAGGTATAATACCATCTGGGAATTCTCGGCGAGTCCGTCCAGTGTACCCGGTCTCCACTGAGCACCCGTATATCATCTCTGATGTCAAACACCAATGGATATGGGATCATCCATCGCCCATCTGTATGGGTCGAGAAGGTATACGCTAGTCTACTCTGGTATATCGATGCCCCGTCTCGATACACCCACGACTAGGGACCTTGAAGGATGTACTTATGGACTACCATGTCCCCACTAGTATGATCCGCATCATAGTCCAGGTAGTCAAGTACACATCCTAAGGGTTTTACCAACATGTAACAGAGAGACAATCAGTGTACACGTTAAGGTAAAGAGCAACCAGATAGCATACTATCATGTCGAGCAAGAAAGTCCTCCCTATATATGTCCAAGCATCCACTACAATATACATCCTATGTATAGTAATGGCATCTAGGGCATACATATAACTAACATTCCTCCTATGACCTGGACAGAGTTCGTGAGGGTGTTCCTTGCCCGCTTCCTTCAACAAAGTGTCAGAGATTCTAGAGCGCGGAGGTTCGAGTCTTTACGTCAGACTCCGGAGATGACAGTGGCAGAGTACGACGTGCTGTTCACCGAATTATCTGTCTATGCCCCATATTTAGTAGCCACTGAGGAGATGCGAGTCAAGAGGTTTGTTCGTGGCTTGCTTACCCCGTTATTTCTTGCGATCAGCGCATAGCATTGCGAGACCTATGCAGCAGCTGTAGATGTAGCCTTATTAGTCGAGGAGCGTCTTGCTGAGACTTTGGTGGTCCCAGAGCTGAAGAGTGTTCATACTGGTATATCAGCACGGAGACATACATTTAGACGCCGCGACAGGTTTCGTTCAGGCACGAGGAGTCGCAGAGATTCGGGACGAGGACAGATGTTTAGTTCGTATCCATGGGAGGGTCAGCAGTCATCGCAGGGGTGCTTTAGATGCGGCAGTCTACTTCACCTCGTTAGAGATTGTCCTGAGATACACCGGAGGGAGGCAGCAGTACCGCATGTCACATTACCACCTTCTCCACCCCAGAGGGCGTTGCCTATTGTACCTACTGTTGCTCCGCGTCAGACTTACGCATAAAGAGGTCGTGGCCGCGGAGGGTTCGTTCAGAGAGGACGGGGTGACCGAGGCAGAGGACAGTCATTCGTAGGTGGAGGACAGGTACGGGTTTTTGCTTTGACGCATCAGGACGCACAGGCGTCCAATGCAGTGGTCTCAGGTATCCTTTCCGTATGTTCCGTTGACGCATACGTGTTGTTTGATCCGGGATCCACGCACTCGTATGTTTCCACACACTTCGTGCCGAGTTTGGGTAGAGAGTCCTGTTTGCTTGATCAGCCGCTTGTTGTGACCACCCCTGTGGGCTAGTCATTTGTTGCTAGGCACGTGTTCCGATCCTGTGATGTCCGTATTGGCGAGAGAGCATTGCCTGTCAACTTGATCCTTCTTGAGATGTTGGACTTCGACGTTCTTTTGGGCATGGATTGGTTAGCTACGTGCTATACATCTATGGACTGCCGCGAGAAGATAGTTAGGTTTTGTCTTTCCAGCGAGTCGGCTTTTGTTGTGCAGGGGGACCATGGTGCCGCCCCTCACAGTTTGGTTTCTTCTCTTCGCACTGGACAGCTTTTAAGGAAGGGATGTCAGGGATTTCTAGCTTATGTTAGCGATACTAGAGCTACAGAGGTTCCGTTGGATCGGGTTCCTATTGTTAGCGAGTTCCCTGATGTATTCCCTGATGAGCTTCCTGGGCTACCGCCTGAGCGCGATATTGCTTTTTGTATTGATTTGATTCCCGGTACGGGGCCTATTTCTATACCACCTTATCGGATGACCCCGGTGGAGCTTAGAGAGTTGAAGGGTCAATTGCAAGATTTGCTGGATAAGGGACTTATTCGACCCAGTGTGTCTCCTTGGGGTGCTCCAGTCCTGTTTGTCAAGAAGAAGGACGGCAGTTTGTGTTTGTGTATCGACTACCGCAAGCTGAACAGGGATACATTGCGGAACAGGTATCCTTTGCCACGCATCGACAACTTGTTCGACCAGCTTCAGAGGGCAAGATACTTTTCAAGAATCGATTTGCGATCAGGCTACCATCAATTGCGGGTTCGACCGGAGGATATTCCGAGTACAGCTTTCCGCACGCGCTACGGCCATTATGAGTTTTTGGTGATGTCGTTCGGACTCACCAATGCCCCAGCAGCATTCATGGACTTGATGAACCGTATTTTCAGGCCGTATCTTGATCTGTTCATCATCGTATTCATTGAAGATATTTTGGTGTATTCCCGGAGCCGAGAGGAGCATGAGCAGCACCTGCGGATCACACTGCAGACTTTGAGAGAGCACCAGCTTTTCGCAAAATTCTCCAAGTGCACATTCTGGCTTGACAGCGTAGACTTCTTGGGTCATGTGATTACACGAGATGGTATATGTGTGGACCCGAAGAAGATCGAGGCCGTTCAGCGTTGGCCTAGACCCACATCAGTTACGGAGATCCGCAGCTTTCTAGGACTGGCTGACTACTACAGGCGATTTGTGCAGGACTTCTCCCGCATTGCTGCTCCGTTGACCGGGTTGACCCAGAAGGGAGTCCATTTCGATTAGACGGAGGAGTGTGAGCATAGCTTTCAGCAGTTGCGGACTCGTTTGACTACGGCGCCGGTGTTATCATTGCCTTCAGGATCGGACGGATTTGTGGTCTTTTGTGATGCTTCTCGAGTAGGGCTAGGGTGCGTATTGATGCAGCATGACAGGGTGATCGCGTATGCTTCACGGCAGTTGAAGAAAGATGAACAGAACTACCCCGTTCATGATTTTGAGATGGCTGCAGTGGTCTTTGCACTCAAGATCTGGCGACATTACCTGTACGGCGAGTCGTGCCAGATATTCACCGATCACAAGAGCTTAAAGTATATATTTCAGCAGCGAGACCTGAATCTTAGACAGCACCGTTGGATGGAACTAGTGAAGGACTACGATTGTGAAATCTTGTATCACCCGGGCAAGGCGAACGTAGTGGCGGATGCTTTGAGCAAGAGGCCCGGGGGTAGTCTATCTTGTCTGAGTGCAGTGCAGAGGCAGTAGTCGGCAGATTAGCAGATTTTATGCGACAGCCAAGTGCAGTTCGAGTTCACTCCGATCGGGGCATAGCTTGCGCATGTTCGTGCACGCCCACAGTTGCTTGACCGTATACATGAGGCACAGTACAGTGATGACCGTTGTTCAGAGATCATGGCACAGATTGGACAGGGCAGATTTTCCGAGTTCGTGATCGATGATCAGGGGATACTGCGATTTGGGACTAGACTGTGCATACCAGATGTTGAGGGACTGCGGCGCGAGATTCTTGAGGAGGCACATCGATCGTTGTACAGTGTTCATTCGGGTTCCACCAAGATGTACCATGATATGAGAGATGTTTACTGGTGGGACGGGATGAAGAGGGACGTCATAGACTTCGTGTCGAGATGCCTGACTTGTCAGCAAATCAAGGCCAAGCATCAGAGGCCCGCGGGAGAGCTACAGCCGTTACCCGTTCCGGAGTGGAAATGGGAGCAGATTTCTATGGGCTTCATTGTGGGTCTACCCAGGACTAGTCGAGGGTATGACTCCATTTGGGTGATCGTGGACCGATTGACGAAAGCGGCTCACTTCCTGCCGGTGAAGATGACTTTCGGTTTTGCTCAGTATGCCCAGATATATATCAACGAGATCGTACGACTGCATAGTGTCCCGACATGTATCGTGTCTGACAGAGGCACCCAGTTTACCAGCCGACTATGGCAGAGGTTTCAGGAGGCTTTGGGCACCCGCTTGAGTTTCAGCATAGCATTTCATCCGCAGACCGACGGCCAGTCAGAGCGGACTATTCAGACTCTCGAGGACATGCTCCGAGCATGTGTTTTAGACTTCGGAGGTAGCTGAGATCATCATTTACCCTTAGTAGAGTTCTCCTACAACAACAGCTTCCAGAAGACCATTCAGATGGCACCATTCAAGGCTCTTTATGGGAGGAGATGCAGATCGTCCGTCTGTTGGACAGAGCTCAGCGAGAGCAGTATTTTGGGCCCGCAGATTGTTGAGGAGACGACCGCGAAGATCCAGTTGATTCGCGATAGGATGAGAGCAGCCCAGAGTAGGCAAAGATCTTATGCGGACCGTCGTCGGCGCAGACTTGAGTTTTCTGTTGGCGATCATGTTTTCTTGAGGGTCTCCCCAATGAAAGGTGTGATGAGATTTGGGAAGAAGGGGAAGCTTAGTCCCAGATACGTGGGCCCCTTCGAGATCTTCGAGCGTGTTAGTGCAGTTGCATATCGGTTAGCCCTTCCGCCTAATTTTCCAGATGTGCACCCCGTATTTCACGTTTTGATGCTCCGCAAGTATCTTCATGATCCTTCGTATGCGATTCAGCACCCGAATATCCAGCTGGAGCGCGACCTTACTTTTGCAGAGCAGCCGGTGGCCATCTTGGATCGACAGGTGAAGAAATTGGGATCGAAGGTAACACCGTCAGTCAAGGTCCTTTGGCGTGGCCCGAGCAGTGAGGAGGTCACTTGGGAGACCGAGGGCGAGATGAGGAAGAAATATCCCCATCTCTTTGAAGGTACGCGTAGCTAGATTTTTAAATTCGGGGACCGAATTTCTTTAAGGGGGGTAGATTGTAAAGCTTTGAAATTCGTTTAGGTTAATTTCGCGTTAGTTAGTAATGATACGTGTTTTTCATGAAAACCCGTAAATTTTAAATTCTTTTTAAACTAAAATAAAACTAGTTCTAATTGTGATGAGAAGTGTTTGTATATATATATATATATATATATATATATATATATATATATATGGGTTTTGTTAATTATAATATAGCTTGTGTTCACCTTAATTAGAATTTTCCATAATTACTTTTCCTAAGTTAGGATTAATGTGGCTAGCATGCACACTTATCACATTTTTGGTAACATAGGTTAAGTGTAACCATTTTCCTTTCTTCTTGCATGGTTCATATCCCCACATAAGCCAAGTCAAACCTTTAATTTTAAAATGAAAATGAAGAAATGGGAGGTATGGGTTGGATTAGGTGAAGAGGTGAGGCTTGACCTTTGACCCTATCTCTCTCTTTTCTCTCTCTCCCTCTCATTCTGAAATTTCCAGCAGAGGTAGCAGCTGCAGCAGCAACATCTTCATCATCTTTTTCTTCTTCTTTGCTCCTCTTTTGATCCAAACATAAACCCTACACAAAATCTCACTTTCCTTCACAAAAACCTTTGGAAAAATGGCTCTTTTGGGGATTTTGGTGGCAAATCAGTGCCTTTGAAGGCAAGGGCTGGAAGTTAGATTTCCCTAAGATCTTTTGGAGGTATTAAACTCACCCATATCACTTTAGTTCTTAACTTGTAGTTTATTTAGCTAAAAATCGTATTTTTTTGCATTTTTGTGCTAATGAAGGGAAATTAGTGAAGTTTATGTTAAGTTAGCATTTTTATGGCTTGTTTAACTTAATTAGGTGTTGTTGGTGTTGTTTTAACCAAGGATTTGTTTCAGGTTGCACTAAAACACCATAATGTTTTAGTTTAGTGTTAAATTAGCTTTTTAACTAGGTTTTGTGCTCTATTGTGATCTGCTTGTAACCCGATTGCTCCAGACAAAAATTGCATTTACTGGAGCATGTACACTAGATTTAGAGAACACACACAAAGCACGGGAGCCCAACTCCCTAGTTTGGCCGCCGGAATAATCATTCTAAATGCAAATTGCGGCCAGATGAGGGACCTGGGTGTTGGGGTTTGTTCTGTTGGTGTCTGCTACATTTTTAAGGCCTATGGTATATGCAACTTTTTGAAATTCTATCTGTAGAAAAATCTGGAACCAATTACCCTATTTCCTATACTTTTAACCTTCACGACACGTGTGATACATGTGTGGGTTTAGGGATTTCATGCGTGTCGCGACGTGTCGGGGTAGCTTCAGGCGCGTAATCACACGTTTTAGCGTATCGGACACACACGCGTTTAGTTTGCGGTGCGGGTTCTACGTTTAGTTTCGATGTCACATTTTATAGGATTTTAGCTTATGCTTATTCTTTGTGTAATTCTAGGTTCGCAGGCGAGTACGACGGAAGCCACGAAGAAGGGGAAGCAAGTCGTCGGCTACACTTAACACGAGACCACGGTGAGTAGATTTAATATCTACGGGGAAATCGCCCGTATGGCGTTATACGTCAGGGCTTGATGGGCTATAGTAGCTGCATATTTGCATTCATATACCTTGGTTGCATACTATATTTCCTGCTATATGTATATATATGGACTTAGAATTAATAACACACAGCACTGTTACTAACGGTTCATGTTGCACGAGCACTAATCTGCATGTTACACGCACACCGTTAGTAATTGCCATGACACTCACACTACAGAATTGCCATGAACAATATATTGTAGCTCACCTCCTATATGATTCGACATGATTATGTTACTTATGCACATACTCATTTGCATATCCATACTTATGCATATACAATTGTACCTACCTAGATAAGCTGATTTTTGGTAAAACGGGGGACCGCATGATACCTTTTAAAAACTGAATCTACTTAAAGAGCGGTTTCTCCTTTTTACTCATAGTACGACTTATGATGCATATATTACATCGCATGGATTTACACATTGGCTTTGGATTTTATGTGATTTCTGGATTTGAGAACCGTGGTATTTTTCAAGAAAGCATGCATTGTTTTAAAAACCCGGTTCCTCTTGATATGATATTTTGGTGCGTCCACCACGCGTTTTCTCGGTTCTGAGACGTGTGCTTGAGACCCGATTCGAGGAGTTGGATGATCCGTTTGTGGATTCGTGGTGGACCCGGTATGGTTCCCCGGGACGAGAAATGTTTTTCGTGGAGCAGACGATGAGCCTGGCAGGATGACTAGTACCTACCGGTGATTGGTTGGACCTGGCGGTTATCCGGAGGATACTGACCAGAGTCGATAGATGGATACGGGATGACCCGTACTGCCGGGGCCGAGGGCCGATTCCGCAGACAGGGCCCGTGGGCCGATCCGGACTGACGGAGCCCGATATATGAGGATTTGCGTATCGATGCTGGACACGATTATTTCATGATATTTTCGAGTGCCGATGTTGGGCACTCACGATTCTCAGAGATTTATAGGATTTGAGGGCTGATGAGGGTAACGGTGCCTGAGTTTTATTGGGATTTGGGTGCTTTGAGGGACACCGGTCCTTTTTCCACGTTGACATTCCATGTAGATGTTATTTTATCCCATGCTCAGGATTCATTATTATGCATCTTATCCTGTAGTCGTATTACCTGATAGAGTACTTATGCATGTTTATTATACATCCTGCTCATCGCATATAGATATCATCTGCTGGCATATGTTAGAGTATCGCAGTACGTACATACTCGTGATTACCTATATATGTTATCTCTATTCACAAGTTGGCAACTCACCCCCGTTGTGCCACAGTGTTGCAGGTTGCCCATCAGAGTAGTCGCGGCAGGCTGCTTTCTAGTATCTTTTTGGCTATGGATACCACTGCAGTTGGTGCGTGAGCTGTTTGCTGCTAGGTGGGTTTGTGGTATCCGGTTATTTTCCATTTGTACACACTTTTGTATCTAGTACTCTCCATCTACTATTTCATGTATTGACTTACAGACCAGTGTTAGGACGATGATGTATATTATTTGTATTCTGGTGTCGAGCTCCTGTAAGCCGACTTTACTTATGCAGTTTTTATTATTGTGATGTTTTTCACTTATTGCTCATTTCTTCGCTACGGCGTCGTATATTACTCTGGTGGTGATTGTTTCCGACGTTGGGCGTGATTGCTCCCGTTTGGGATGCTTTACTTTTATTGTATATATCATTTTACTCATATCTTGTCATGTACCCGATTTCGGGGTTAGTTTTTACAAAGAAAATGTTGTCAAAATTTTTAAGATAATAACTTGAACTTTAAAGGAAGTCACTAAACTACTTAAGGTTTTCCAAATGTTTTAAAAAAAAAATTTCCACACTCACTACTTTTAATGGTTTTGATTTCTGGGTTTCGGCTTATTTAGCCGCGTAACGCCTGTAGACATTACGTGGTTAAGTGCCGGTCACGGGTCGAACTTCGGGTCGTGACACTGGTAGATGATACAACCCTCGGTTTGTCTTTTGATTGCTTTTCTAGTTCTTGCTTTGCATAGTGGTATTGAGAATATCCTGCACCTCATTCGATGAGGACAGAGCCGAGATCCCTTCACCGAGAGTGACCTCTTTAGCGAAACTAGTAAAAGCCTAAAAAACACTCCATTTAAAATCATTTGATTCTGCAACGAGATCAAGTTCAAAGCGTTAAAGGTTTTCTTAAAAACCATCTGCAACCCTCCGTCATTTTAGGAAGTAGAGTACTTAGTATTCGTTCTACGTTTGTTGACCTTAACCAAGGCGTAGTGTGCGGTGGCTATGTGATGCCTTCCTACACAGCATATGATGCGATTAGTTAGGACAGTCATGTGACTTTGTTGACCTTAGCCAAGGGTCATGTGGGTGGGTCTAATTAATCACAAAATGACGGGTAGAACTTAATTAGTGCTTATGATTTGTTGACCATAGCCAAGGTCATAAGTGCTAGGGGTAAAAACCTTTATCGGGAGTTTCAAGTGTTGAAATTTGCAATGAGATTGCATACCTTCTATGAGATAGTTGGATTCTGATACCTACTGCGAGTAATTGTTACTCCTGGGAGAGTTTTGCACTTTACAATTAGCCAATCAAGTAGGTGTCTAGAAAAGTGTCAACGGGGTTACGCCCGTGGGAAAACGAGGTTTATTTTAATTAAGTCCGTGCGAAAGCGTGGGGAACCTCCCTCAAAGTACCGGCACTGGCCTGGCTGAAAGATTGGCGAACTTGTAGGGTGTAATTAATCCCGGCTAGTCTTTCCTTTTAAGGTTTGAAGGAAGATTTGATAAAAACAGTGGGAGCCATCCTGATTAGATAAAATATATAACCAATCTAATCTTGCAAGAGTGCACGCAGAGTGTTTTCTTCTCTCTCTCTCTCCAGGTAGCGACCATGTCACGCCTTAATCAAGATAATAATATGGATGTATTGACCGAACCCGCTTGTTATACTGAGCTGGGGAACGTTGGTCCCGCTCAAACTTATAATTGTTATAAGACCGAGCAGGAAATAGGGGAATACCAGGATTCCCATGCTGCCCAAACAAAGGAAGTGCATAATGATGCATCTTCTTCGGGTGTGTTCGTTACAAAGAACTGTTTCTCAGTATCCTCTACGTTCTGGGTATGTGATACCGGATCAGGATCCCGCATATGTAATCTATTACATGGGTTACAGATAGGTAGAGAACTGAGAATGGGGTGATATGTCTCTAAGTATAGAGATTGGTGCAATTGTTGCAACCGAATTAGTTGGCAGATATCACCCTGTATTACCAAATACATTGATTCTGAATGAATGTTATTAGATATCGAACCTGATATACAACATCATATCAATCTCTTTATTTAGTAAAGAAGGATATAATTTTGTATTGTTAGATAATATTTTGAACATTTCCTATATCAAAGTGTTGATCGGTTCAGGCACGTCATCTAAAAGCATATACGTTCTAAATCAAACCACAGTTCTTGACGTACTGAACACTCATAAGAAGAAGAGTTCAAAAATGAATGAATCCTTCTTGAGGCATTGTAGACTAGGTCATATCAAATGTGACCCGACTAGCTAAGTTACATTTAGATGCATATTTAAATCAGTTTGAATTTACATCTTGTGAAACTTGCCGTTCATATCACAAAGATAAAATGACCATAGCTCCGTTTATAGGAAACAGAGAAAGAGTTAGTAACTCTTGGGACTGATGCATAATGATGTATGTGGTCCCCTGTCTGCACATCCCAGGACTGGTTCTTTGTACTTCAATATGTTCACTAATGATCTCTCAGGATTCAGACATGTATTCCTATTGTAACACAAGCCTGAAGCCTTTGAGAAATTCAATGAATATAAATCCAAAGTAGAGAACCAAAACGGGTTTAAGTATTGTTGGAGATAGTGCCCTCATAGTCAATTATTGGATCACAGGTACGTGATTGCAATGATTGCGGAGGACCTATACCGGTAGGACAGTCTTACTCGAGATGATAGTATGCTATCTGGTTTGCCTTTATCAGTCGTGTACGTGTTCAGGTGACTGATTACATGTTACACTTTGATAGAGCCCTTAGGATCTTGCTTTATCACCAACAGTATGATGGCGATCATATACGTGAGAGTTGGATAGTTTATATGCATATCCTTAATAGTGGTCCCTAGTCGTGGGAGTTTCGAGACAGGGCATCGATACTCCGGAGTAGACTAGTGTATACAGTCGAGACCCCGACGAGGGGCGGTGGCCGGTCTCACAAGCCACTGGTGTCAGTTGGATCACCTAAGATGTATACAGGTGCTTATTGGGTTATGAGTACACCGGACAGGACTCGCTGGGAATCTGCTAGTTGGTATTATACATATCGTCAGATAGCAGTTCCCTGGTGACATGTGTACAGGTTAGTTCATCGACCTGAGGTCGTCATTTGTCTCGTATGAGTTCCCACTGTGCTTTGATTTCTACCCTACCACGGCTCAAAGGAGTCATGCAAACAGGTAGCTTTTGGGTACAGTCCCGAGCCATATGGAGGCACGTGAGCGGATCGGCAGGGGATTCGTCTCTCCCGGTATTGGGGGCGAGATCGTGCTGTGTCTAGGAGAGCCATTACACAAAGCCCACGGCCGTGGCAGGAGATTTACTGGTAGGTACTCTAGTAGTATCTCAGGGTGTTATTGGGCTACACTCCGACACGACTTATACTGCTATTGGGGGTCTGACGTTACTAGCCCCCTAGGCAGATTTGCGATACTCATAGACGAACGGACCGGACTGTATATACATTGTCACTGTTAGGCTCAGTAGGGTTTCCGGATGAGTTCGCTCATCGGCCTCCCTTGAGGTCAGTCCATGGGCTGCCGTTACGCATAGCTAGTGCCGCTGACGGTTTGTGGTTAAACCCACTGCCAGGGTACTGACGAGTCATTAGAGTCCCCTACAGACAGTTTCCCAAGTTCGGGCGAAACATTGTAGAGGCCGTATGGTTTTATGGCAGGGCTCGGAAAATGCACGTGCGTTTACGCACGTGTTATTTTTCGGGCAGATGATACTGGTCGGCTTTGGTTTAAGCCGGATCCGAGTATTATATTGAGTAGATATAATATCTTTGTCTCAGTTGCATTTGTATTCGGTCGTAATACAAATGCGGGTATATTTATACAGTTACGGGGTTATCCTGAAATTCGTTTCGGGATCACTTTTGGAAGTTGCCAGTTTCCAGTTTTCTATCAGCCGTCTTTTAACATACGGTTAAAGACGGATTTATCTTTTCTTGAGATGAGGTGAGTCAGTGTTCTGGAAGTTTCTAGAAGCAACTAGAAGTGGTGACTAGGTTCATGAACCTTTGCTTACATTGATTACATGATGACTAGGTGTTTATGACTCATGCTTTGACATTAATGATTCTTGTTTATCCTTAGGATATTTGTTCATGATATTTATTCTTAAGGTTACTCTCCCCTCTCCTACACTCACCTCCCTCCACCTATAAATGGCCGGCCCCTCCTCTCTCTCTACTACACTTGATGTTTTCATTTGGTTACAAAAGATATGATAGATTTTGGGGTGTATGGAATTTCACAGCTCATTTCATTCCATCACCCGATTCCCACGGCAACTTCATTAACCGTTCGTCCATGGTTTTGGACGAAGCGAGACAAAGTCATCTACTCATTCTCCACATCATTCTTGGTCGTCTCTTTTAGCAAACTTGACGACCGAGTTGCCTCAAGTCAGAGGCGGGAGCCCGTTTAAAGAATCGTTGATGTGGTGCCACCTCGACGAGCAGATCGGAGATCGACGAGATCGGAGCAGCCGCAACGGAGCGTGGGATGATGGTTAAAGAACGAAGGACTCGGATCGTTCGGTATAACCTTTCTACACTCTTTACAGTTTGTTAGTTTAGCAATAATGGCAGATCCTGGTTAAAGTATACGATAGCGCCAGTTAAAAAGTTTTTGTTCCGCTTTTGGCGTCTGTAGACGGCCGGGGCGCTACCGTAGACTAACAATGGTATCAGAGCCTAACCATTTTGCTATACTAACTTGTGCTAACGCGTTTAAAATATCGATCGAACTGGAAATCAAAAACTGCAAAATCCAATTTTCACAGTTTCTGTCGATTTTAAATGGTGTCCTAAAAATATTCCACATATCACAGAAAACTGCGCAGGGTTTTATTAGAACACCGTCCAAATTTGGGATCATGATTCGACTAGACCGCCGCGGAAACGCGGCCAAACCCATGGTTTGGCCACGGATCCGCGGCCATTCTGTGTCATCATGCCCCCAAATTTGCTCAGTAGGTTCTTCTTTGGAATTTGTGGGTTTTGGTATATATATCTTGGGCCCAGATTTTGTTACTGTTCACCAGATTTGCGTGGGGCCCACTTTGTGATATTTAGTCGATCGAAATTTAAACATGTTAGTTTACAGTGCTTACATTATATCTCCGACCGGGAATATCATTTGATCGGTAAACCGCGTCTGATTGCTATAGTTCTTTTAGACGGGTTTGCGAACGTGACATTCGCGTTGATGTTCTGTGTTGTGCTGTGATGTTGCGGATTTGTCGTGGTGGATAGCAGTGTGCAATGATAGTGCAGTTTGGATTTATTTGTACATTTGATATTGCGGGGTGAGCGTCCAACTTGTGGACTGTCGTCACTGCCTGTTGTATAATATTCTTTTGGGGCACGACCAGGTTGCGGTCGATGTACCTGTTGTACTATTTTTCATTACTGTACTAGGTTTTGCCCCGCGACGGAGTGCACGGATAGCCGGGTTCTGGGGGGCAACAGGTCCGCATCTCATGGCTTTGAGAGGCAGAGGGGTCCCACTCTAGAATTGGCAGACTATTCGCCGCACTCGTAGGGGGTACAGGTTGACCCAAGGAGGGGTGCCCAAGATTACCGGATTCCGTGAAGTGCTTGGTGGTCCATTCACTTTGCTATAGGGGGCTGCCTCGCTTCAGGTTTTGGCGGGTAACTTGCCGCACCCGTAGGGGTCTAGGTTTCATTGCACAGGCTATCCACACGACAGGGGAACGTCGGGTTTCAGCAGCGGCTCTGTGAAATTCGGGGATCCCAGATTATCTGTATTGTTCTGTGATGCTTATTACTTTTCTGTAATGTTGCATATTATCACGCCTGGAGCGATTATTGTATATTGGTTTATATACTATTAGATGTTGTATATGTTTTACACCCGCGCTAGTCCAGTCCCCGCTCTGTCGTTAGTTAAGTAACTTGACGGGTGATGACGGGACCCAGTGACGAATGTGGATGGCATATACATACATTTTATTTTTCGTTCTTTTCTGGTGTGATTATTGATGGGACTGCGTTGATTCTGATCAATGCAAAGTTAAACAAACCTGTTTATAGTTGTTGGAACAAATTTAAAAAGTGTTATTGCAAAGACGTTTCCTTTTGTTTTGCATAGCGGTATTCGGTGGAATATCCTGCACCTCATTCGACGGGGCAAGGGCCGATATCCCTTCACCGGGACTGACCCCTTGGGCAGAAGTTTGCGTCAGGGTAATAACTTCACTATAGTCGATTACAAGTTGCTTTGCATAGCGGTATTCAGTGGAATATCCTGCACCTCATTCCACGAGGAAAGAGCCGAGATCCCTTCACCGGGAGTGACCTCTTTAGCAAAGGTTTTCGCCACTATATTTTAAAAAAAAGCTATCAGGTTCCTTCAGCGATATCAAGTTCACTACGTTAAAGGTTTTTCGCCAAAAACCAGCCGTAGCCCTCCGTCACTTCTTTTGAGTATTCAGTAGTATTCAAGCTATGTATTTTAGCCAAAGTTAAGGCATAGTGTTTGGTAGCTGCTGGGTATTCAATTGTTGCATAGATAGATGAATTAGTTTGGGACAGTCGTTCTGCCGATTGGCCAAAGTCAGGGGCATGTGCGGGTGGGTTCAAATTGACAAGATAGTGACGGGTAGAACTTGGCATGTGACTTATGACATTTTGACCAAAGCCAAGGTTATAAGAGCATGGGGCAAAAATCAGATCGGGAGTTTCTAAAGAAACTGAAACTTGCCAAGTATGCGCATACCTTCTGGAGTATGAGTAACGTGGATGCATTACATCACGTTATCATGCGATGAGAGTTGGATCCCGATTCCCACTGATGAGTTGGTTTACTCTTCGGGTGATCCCGATTGATTCTTCTTTAGGTTTGGAGGAGAATTTGACAGGACAGTGGGAGGTTTCCGGATTAGATAAAGTGATAACCATTCTGATCTAGGTTAGAGTGCACGCAGAGTGTTTCTTTTCTCTCTCTCTTTGGCAGCGACCTTTGACCGACCCTAGACTATGACTCAGTGACCATGTTGACCGAACCTTCTTAAAATACTGGCTTTTGGATTGTCTGAGTTGCATAAGTCATTGCCACTCCTTCTTCTACCCTTTGCATTTCTCAGAACACCCGTATTACTACGGACATCCACTTCCATTGGATGGATCCATCGTATGGTTATATACGAACTCGAAGGGACTTCTTCGAGGATGGATCCAGGTTCAGGAGAAATAGAATTGGTTTATTCAGTTGTCTTTTATTATCACCTTCTCTCAGATTGCGAGGGCTCCTTGGTTTAGGAGAGTACACCTATTACGCTTATTGGATAGTCTTATTCCAAACCATAGGCAGGTGCCGAAAGGTAGGGAATGAAGAAAACCAATTAGCCTAAGTAGGGTGTGCAGAAGGTAATATGTAAAGACAAAATAAAGGGATTAGAAAGAGGGCAAAGTAAATTGCGACTGTTATCATTCACGACCAAAACCGCGTACTTCGTCGCCACTCCTATTTCACCTTTAAAAAAAATAAGGTATTATTCAGTTGTCTTTTATCATCACCTTCTCTCGAGATGCGAGTACTCCTTGGTTTAGGAGGGTACACCTATTATGCTTACTGGATAGTCTTCTTCCAAACCATAGGCCGGTGCCGAACAGTAGGGAAGGAAGAAAACCATTTAGCCTAACGATGGTGTACAGAAGGTAACGACTAAAGACAAATAAAAGGATTTGGAGAGATGGCAATAAAATATACGGTTGAAGTCATGAATTGGATTATGGAAGAGGCATTGCTATGAATACCAGGATACCCCTACGAAACATTTTCATGTTTCAGTGCATTGTTAAAAGAAAACTGTTTTCCCGATTAGATACTTACTCCAAGGGTATGTATTTACCAGGTTTCATTCTCATATCTGTATGTTTTTACAGATGATGAGTGGGAGTAAGTTATTGGGAATAAGGTGATTCTCCTCATTATATCGGAATTCATTGTAATTGGTGATATTTGAGGAAATCGCCAGGGTACAGTTTTCAACCTACGACGCACAGGTTTTGAGTTGCTCAACTCAGCGGACTTATACAGAGTATTGTATGTTGTCCAAGTGTCCATCAGGACAAAGGGGTAGGTCCTCGTACTATGTTCTGTTTTCTTATAACTTCTCTAGTATTTAGACAAGTGTTTCGTAGAAATACAAGGTCTAAGTTTTGATAAGTTGTGGGTATAAGAATAAAGTAGAGAACCAGGTGTCACAAGTATCAGGATTCTTCAAAGAGATCGAAAATGTAGATTCTTGTGATTGGTATTCAGATAATAGTAATGGTTTTGAGAAACTTGTTTCTCTTTCGGGTTACTCATAATTGGATGGATTCCTAAGTTGAGTAATGCTGATTAGCCTTTTTCCATTAAGTTGATATGCACTGGAGACAGCTACATGATTGAATCTGGTTCCAATTAAATAAGTGCCAAATTTTCTATATTGGATATAGAATAGTTCATACCTTAAAAGATATTAAGGTACGGGGAGTTGTCCAGCTTATGCTTAAAACCAGACTCTGGATAACTCAGGGCACGTTTCTGTAATGGCTGTTTGTGGGTTGACCCTGGCTATGACGAGGGTTGATATTCTACCATTTGGAAGATCAATAGTGATATTGTTCTTGACTCGCCACAGTTTTAGTAAAAATGGATCTTTTTCAGAAAACAGTAGTGGGAGTATGGTAGAACTGGAAGTGATTCCAGAACCGCAAACGATTACGGAAAATTTAATAGGACCTAAAGGTTCAATCAGGTTTGACATTCTAATAGCCACTCCGCAGATATGGTGGGTAACCTCAGACACCCGAGAGGTACTCCGGTAGCCTCAAGGACGGTGACAGGGAGGTTCTTATCTACCCAGACTTGACACTACTGTTGTTCCAGGCTATGAGACCCGGTAGGAGGGTTGTCGTAGTCAGTGGGAGCAGCGGAAGCATAGTGGGCAAGACGCTTATATCTATTTATAGACTTGAGCAGTTATAGCGGAGATAGATCATCTAATTTTGATGTGAAAGTTATGGGTTTGACTTCAATCAGAATAGGGGATGGATCTGTTAAGAAGGTAGTAGGGTGTGATGTCATGGTATCTGGATGACATACACAGAGTAGGAAGTAAAATTCCTACACTACAATCGGTTGTACCATGGTCGTCACATAGTTGTTTCTCCAGATAGGATATGGATATAATATTTGACATTCTGGTTTCTGGATCTATGGTTTTAGATCTAGATTTGGGTAGTTTCCCAATGTGGGTACTTTGACAGATATTCTAATGGTTTTTAGAATAGTTGACTCCTAGTATGGTGGTGTACCTGCAGGTGATGGAGTCACCCTCTCTAAAGGTGTCGTATAGACTAAAGTGGAGAGGGTTGTGCATGATTGGCAGATCACTTGCTTAGGCAATTGAGTCAATCGTGAGGTGTCAAGTACCACACCAGATGTTGTTTTTGCACTAGATGCAATAAGTTTGTATTAATCCAATCCTGGAGAGACATAAGGAAGCAGTTTTAGAACATAAGTACATGTTCTACGGATTTGATGATGGCAGCCTCCTTCGGGAGACGATTATCATTCCAGGCTTCAAAGGTGACGTGGATGACAGAGTGATTGTCAGAGTTTTAGTTTTCCCTCCGACGAGGGACAGTATTATGGACAGGTAGTCCAAGAGGATACTGATTAGGTTCAGTGATCGATACAGTCTAAGAAGTTTAGATTTGGAATTCATTTATGAACTAGGTCCCATCAGATATTAAGACATATTCTAAGACAGGTATTACTCAATTCGGGAGATGGCTTTCTCCGCGAACTTGAGATTAAGAGAGATATAGAAAGAAACATCTAGGCGGATCCACTCACTGAGGCTATTTCTCGAACACAATAGTTTTACAAACGGGCTTTGTGAAACTGATTAGTAGAGGAGTTGGATGTTCGGTTTCATACGGGCTGTGAGTAGTCGACATTGCAATAATTAGCCTTGAGTGCAAGTGGGAGATTGTTGAAGATAGTGCCCTCATAGTCAATTATTGGATCGCAGGTACGTGATTGCAATGATTGCGGAGGACCTATACCGGTAGGACAGTCTTACTCGAGATGATAGTATGCTATCTGGTTTGCCTTTATCAGTCGTGTACGTGTTCAGGTGACTGATTACATGTTACACTTTGATAGAGCCCTTAGGATCTTGCTTTACCACCAACAGTATGATGGCGATCATATACGTGAGAGTTGGGTAGTTTATATGCATATCCTTAATAGTGGTCCCTAGTCGTGGGAGTTTCGAGACAGGGCATCGATACTCCGGAGTAGACTAGTGTATACAGTCGAGACCCCGACGAGGGGCGGTGGCCGGTCTCACAAGCCACTGGTGTCAGTTGGATCACCTAAGATGTATACAGGTGCTCATTGGGTTATGAGTACACCGGACAGGACTCGCTGGGAATCTGCTAGTTGGTATTATACATATCGTCAGATAGCAGTTCCCTGGTGACATGTGTACAGGTTAGTTCATCGACCTGAGGTCGTCATTTGTCTCGTGTGAGTTCCCACTGTGCTTTGATTTCTACCCTACCACGGCTCAAAGGAGTCGTGCAAACAGGTAGCTTTTGGGTACAGTCCCGAGCCATATGGAGGCACGTGAGCGGATCGGCAGGGGATTCGTCTCTCCCGGTATTGGGGGCGAGATCGTGCTGTGTCTAGGAGAGCCATTACACAAAGCCCACGGCCGTGGCAGGAGATTTACTGGTAGGTACTCCAGTAGTATCTCAGGGTGTTATTGGGCTACACTCCGACACGACTTATACTGCTATTGGGGGTCTGACGTTACTAGCCCCCTAGGCAGATATGCGATACTCATAGACGAACGGACCGGACTGTATATATATTGTCACTGTTAGGCTCAGTAGGGTTTCCGGATGAGTTCGCTCATCGGCCTCCCTTGAGGTCAGTCCATGGGCAGCCGTTACGCATAGCTAGTGCCGCTAACGGTTTGTGGTTAAACCCACTGCCAGGGTACTGACGAGTCATTAGAGTCCCCCACAGACAGTTTCCCAAGTTCGGGCGAAACGTTGTAGAGGCCGTATGGTTTTATGGCAGGGCTCGGAAAATGCACGTGCGTTTACGCACGTGTTATTTTTCGGGCAGATGATACTGGTCGGCTTTGGTTTAAGCCGGATCCGAGTATTATATTGAGTAGATATAATATCTTTGTCTCAGTTGCATTTGTATTCGGTCGTAATACAAATGCGAGTATATTTATACAGTTACGGGGTTATCCTGAAATTCGTTTCGGGATCACTTTTGGATGTTGCCAGTTTCCAGTTTTCTATCAGCCGTCTTTTAACATACGGTTAAAGACGGATTTATCTTTTCTTGAGATGAGGTGAGTCAGTGTTCTGGAAGTTTCTAGAAGCAACTAGAAGAGGTGACTAGGTTCATGAACCTTTGCTTACATTGATTACATGATGACTAGGTGTTTATGACTCATGCTTTGACATTAATGATTCTTGTTTATCCTTAGGATATTTGTTCATGATATTTATTCTTAAGGTTACTCTCCCCTCTCCTACACTCACCTCCCTCCACCCCTCCTCTCTCTCTACTACACTTGATGTTTTCATTTGGTTACAAAAGATATGATAGATTTTGGGGTGTATGGAATTTCACAGCTCATTTCATTCCATCACCCGATTCCCACGGCAACTTCATTAACCGTTCGTCCATGGTTTTGGACGAAGCGAGACAAAGTCATCTACTCATTCTCTACATCATTCTTGGTCGTCTCTTTTAGCAAACTTGACGACCAAGTTGCCTCAAGTCAGAGGCGGGAGCCCGTTTAAAGAATCGTTGATGTGGTGCCACCTGGACGAGCAGATCGGAGATCGACGAGATCGGAGCAGCCGCAACGGAGCGTGGGATGATGGTTGAAGAACGAAGGACTCGGATCGTTCGGTATAACCTTTCTACACTCTTTACAGTTTGTTAGTTTAGCAATAATGGCAGATCCGGGTTAAAGTATACGATAGCGCCAGTTAAAAAGTTTTTGTTCCACGTTTGGCGTCTGTAGACGGCCGGAGCGCTACCGTAGACTAACAAGTATTATGTCCTTTGGTGTGATCATGGAGGAGAATACTTATGCATGGAATTCTTGGACTATTCTAAAGGAGAATAAGATTCTCTCTCAGCATTACTCCTCCGTATACCACAGCACAACGATGTATCAGGACGAAGCAATCGCACCCTATAAGATATGGTGCGCTCTATGATGAGTACTACTGAGTTACCTATTTCCTTTTAGGGGTTATGCGCTTGGGGAAGCTGCATACCTATTGAATTGGGTTTCAATCAAATCAATGCCTACCACTCCATATGAGATATGGTACGGGAAGAGCCCGTCTCTTAAGTAAGTTAAGATTTGGGGTTGTCCGGCCTATGTCTAAAAGCAAAGTCCGGACAAGCTCGAGGCAAGGTCAATTCTGTGGAAGTTTGTTGGATATCCCAAGCATTCGCAAGGGAATATCTTCTACCGCACCAAGAAACAAAAGGTGTTTTATTTCTTGGCGTGCCACTTTTTTAGAAAAGAAATTTTTTATGAAAGAAATTTGTGGTCATGATGTAAACTGGAAAGAGTTCCAGCTATACAAACTACAGCTGATGATTTGGTAGAACCGGAGAATTCAATAGTTCCCAACGAACCTCACCCTCTCCGCCGATCTAGTAGGGTTTCTCATCCACCTGAGAGATACTTCGGTTTTCTCGATGACAGTGAGAGCGAGGATTGCATCATGGATATGATGACCCAACTAGTTTCGAGCAGGCGATCAAGAGTAGGGACTCTGTAAGAATGGCTGGATGCTTAGCAATCTGAGATGGAATCTATATACATCAACAAAGTATGGACTTTGGTTGCAATATCTGAAGGGTTAAATCTCTATCAGGAGCAAGTATATCTTGAGAAGATTACTTGGTGTAGATGGAAAAGTTGAGACTTTCAAAGCTAGACTTGCAAAAGGTTCACGTCATTGACCAGGCGTGGTTAATGATGAAACCTTTTCTCCAGTAGCTATGCTTAAGTCCATCCAGATCCTACTTGCCATTTGCTACATACCATGACTACGATATCTGGTGGTTGGGTGTCATGACTGCTTTCCTAAATGGTGATTTAGAAGAGAGCGTCTATAAGTACACAGCCAGAGGGCTTCATAAACAATGGGAGCAGCGGAAACATGTGCAAGTTGCTTTATGTGTTAAAGCAGGCATCGCGGAGTTGGAACGTCTGTTTTGATAAGGTAGTCAAAAAGTTTGACTTCATCAAAACAGTAGGTGAACCTTGTATATACAAAAAGGTAGTAGAGAGTAATGTGGTCTTCCTCATATTGTATGTAGATACCATACTCTTGATAGGAAAGGAGTTTCCTATGCTACACCCGGTCAATCTCCTCTTATCACATAGATTCTCTATATAGGATCAAGGTGATACCTCCTAAATCCTGGGTTTTGGATCTATGAGATAGATCTAAGTGGATGTTAGGATTCTCACTAGGTGTAGTGAGATGGTATCAATCGATCCTGAGGAGAATCACTGGATAGCTTCCAAGGTGGTAAGGATGACTGAAAGTCAGTCACAGGCATTGTCTTTACCCTCAGTGGAGGGACGGTATGTTAGAAGAGTTCCAAGCTAGATACCGTAGCAAACTAGACGATAAAGGCTGGATACATCGCTACCAAAGATGCTACCAAAGAGGAAGTCTGGGTGTATATTTGTTCATGAGATGAACTAGGTTCCTACCATTGTGTGACAAAGGAGGTATGGCTTTGGCCTAGGAACCCCGATCCCATCAGTGACCCAGACATATTCTAAGGCAGTATCACCTGGTCAAGGAGATGGTTGATCTCCAAGAGATCGAGGTTAGGAGAGCAGACTCAGAGGTTAACACGGCGGATCCACTCACTGAGGCCTTTCCTGTGAGAGACATTTAAAGGGTGTTGGGTATGCTATACTACAACAACTGGACTTAGTGCAAATAGGAGATTTTTAGTTGTATGTATGCCCTAGAGGCCATTATTGTACATGAGATGTATATTATAGTGGATGCTGGGACATATATAGGGATGACTTTCTTGCTCGACATGATATTACGCTATCTTGTTGCTCTTTATCTTAACATGTATACTTTCTGTCTCTCTGTTACATGTTGATAAAATCTTTAGGATGTGTACTCGACTTCCAGGATTATGGTGCAGATCATACTAGTAGGGCCTGAGTAGTCCATGAGTTCATCCTTCAATGTTCCTAGTCGTGGGAATATCGAGACGGGGCATTGATATTCCAGAGTAGACTAGCGTATATCTTCTTGACCCATGTGATGGGTGATGGATGATCCCATATCCATTGGTGTTTGACATCGGAGATGGTATACGGGTTCTCAGGGGAGACTGGGTACACTGAACAGACTCGCCGAGAACTCCTAGATGGTATTATACCTCACTTCAGATAGCAGTTCTCTGGTGACACTGGTACAGGTTAGTCTGTCGACCCGAGATCGTCATAAAGTCTTGTGTGTCTCCCACTGTGCTTTGATTTCCACCCTACCACGGCTCTACTGATTCGTGCAAACAGGTGGTTTTTGGGTACAGTCCCGAGTCACATGGAGGCAATGAGCGATAGGAGGGGATTCATCTCTCCCGGTATTGAGGGTTGATGTTGCGCTATGCTCGATTGGCCATAACTGAAATCCCTGGCTAGGGTAGATGTGATTTACTGGTAAGTGTTATCAGTAGTTTCACGTCCGTTATGGACCTTACATCGGCATGACTTATCAAGCTACTGGGGTCTGACGTTTACCACCCCTAGGCAAGATATGCGACATATCAGACGAACATACCGGACTGTACGGTAGTGTTACTGGTTGGATTCGCAGGAGTATGAGCAGGCTTGCTTGTTGATCTTCTGATCGCTCAATACCCGGGTGGCCTTTACGTTTAGCAGACCTCTTGCGACTTGTGGGTGTTTGATATGATCATCACCTACTGCCGGTGTATTGACGAGTCTTTAAAGTCCTACACAGAGGTTTTCTGCCTCAAGCGAAACGAAGTAGGAGCACATATGCGATATATGCGGGACAGAGATTGATACGAGTATGTGATACCGTATTGTATTCTCGTGATATGTGATATTGACCGAGTATATGTGATATCGCCGGGTTATCGAACGAAGTGTTGATTCGATAAGTTGATATTATTGATATTAGTAGGTTATATGTGATATAGCCGGATTATTAAAATCAAATATTGATTTAATGTATATTTGTATATTTGATATATGAATTTACATTGACTAATATACCTCACTTGACTTTTTCTTTTTCTCACTTATGTATGCATTTTATATATGTGATATATATTATGTATCATGCAAGGTTATATATGCAACTTGTGTGTATAGGACGCATACCATGACCATGATAAGTATTAGGGTTTTATTTAGATTTAGTAATTCAAAGTGGTGAGAATTAAGTCATGGCTTGAAGCTTGTAGAAGCTTGTAAGCTTCATTGACTTAGTCCACTCTTTTGTTTTATTAAAGATATTTATAAACCCAAACACTTATCATAACCCATGGTTAAGTCTCTACAATGGTTAAGTGTATGATACAAAACTCACCATGGTTGCAAATCTAACCTCATTATTTTCTCTTGTTCATTTTCATCTTCTTCTTCACAACTCCAAAGCTTTCTAGGTTTTGGATTAATGAAGAAATATAGTGAGAAAATAAAATATAAAGTGAGCCCACTTCTTATTTCATCATCCTCTACTAATTGTCATTTAGTTTAGGATGTTCTCTTCACAAAGTTCATGACCTAGTGAAGAGTTAGCTTGAGTTTGAGTCTCCTCGACGTAGATCATCTTCGGCCTCGAAGACTACGAGCAATCTTGTTCATTTCTCCGAGAGAAACCATACTAGAGTTCGGAAAATAGATGATCGCAGCGAAGGGACGTCAATACGGAGCTTTAGATGTGAAGGACCAGGTCTACAAAGTGTAAGTCGATGTACTACACCCCAATACTTGTGGGGAGGCGGAATTTTCAAAAACGAACTTGTTTAGTGAACGAACATCGACTAACCGCTTGAATCGAAGCTAAACTATAAATAACCAAACACAAAGTGTTTCTAAACTACTGTGTTTAGGGATTATACCTAATGAACCAACTCCTTCGTCTTTACGATCTCCTTATCCTCCTCGGCCTTCTCTAGGTAGTAGACGATCCACCCGAGAGCAAAACTCCAAGCTAAACCTCTAAACTTGAGGCAACTAACCTTCTTGGATTGCTAATCAAAGAAGCTAGGATGAAATAGAGTGATGGTTATGGATTGATTAGTCTTACTAACCCTTGTACTCAACTCATGAGAGGGGAGGATTAGTCTTTGAAGATGGAGAGCTTGAGGAGAGAGAAGGTGAGAATGAATATCAAATGAGAATAGTAAATCTATCATAATAAATATGAAGCATTCTTATTTATGAGAAAAAGAATAATACATAATGAATAAGCATGCTTCACAAATATCTAATGGTGATTCATTGTCATGACTCACTAAGCATTTATCATGCATTAATGATATGCATGAATCACCCTCATGACTCACTAAACTCATTTAATGCAAATGACACCTAAACCTCCTTAGTCACCACCTTCTAGAAGCTTCTCGAGTAATTACGAGAACGCCCCTCCGATCCGTAAAAATACGGAAAAACTTTAGACTGTATAAATCCAATAACCGGATACCAGTAACTGGCTTAAACCAAAGCCGACTGGTAAAAACTGTCCGAAAGTCGTACGCGCGTAAACGCACGTATGCGTCCGAACCCTTTGTCGCAAAACCATGCGACCTCTATATCGTTTTGCCTGGAGTAGGAAACTCTCTGTGTGGGACTCTAGAGACTCGACTACTACGCTGGCAGTGGGTTTAACCACAGACCGCAAGCGGCACTAGCTGTACGTAACGGTCCCCAGGTAGTTGTCGATAAGAAGGCCGATGAGGAAACCCATCCAAACTCCTACTGAGTCTGATGTGACAATCTCCATACAGTCCGGTCCGTTCGTCCAAGACTATCGCATATCGGGCCTAGGAGGCGGCAAGCGTCATTCCCCTAATAGCGGTATAAGTCGTGTCGGAGGGAAGCCCATTACACCCTGAGAAACTACTGGAACCTACCAGCAAATCTCGCTTGCCCTGGCCAGGGACTTTGCGTAATGGCTCTCTGACACAGCACGATATCTACTCCCAATACCGGGAGGGACGAATCCTGTCTAACCGCCACTGCCTCCAAGTGCTCGGGACTGCACCCAACTGCTACCTGTTTGCACGACTCCTTTGAGCCGTGGTAGGGTAGCAATCTAAGAACAGTGGGACACACTCGAGGCGAAATAGCAGTGTCAAGTCTGCGAACTATGCTGTACTCATGTCACCTGGGAACTGCTCACTGACGACTGGTATCAAACCAACCAACAGTTCCCTGTGAGTCCTGTCCAGTGTACTCGTAACCTAACGAGCACCTGCATACTATCTCCAGTACGACGTACTGACGGCTGTGGGACAGACCATCTCCCCAACTGGGATGAGAAGCGTACACACCAGTCTACTCCGGAGTATCGATGCTCTGTCTCGATAATCCAACGACCAGGGACCTGAATAAGGATGTGCTTGTAGACTACCCAGCCCCCACTAGTGTGACTGCCATCACAACGCTGGTAGACAAGCAAGATCCTAAGAGCTCTATCAATACGTACACTCACATATTAAGATAGAAAAACCAAGTAGCATACTACCATGTTTAGCAAGACTGTTATATACATGTGAATATCCCAAGCTTCCATTAAGTAATATACAAACTAGTATGATACAGTAATGGCCTTCTAGGGCATAAACACTAACAATCTCCCACTTGCACTAGGGCCATGTACTGGCATATCGTAGACCGATGATCTCGAGTAGCCTCTCGAACTGAATCTGAGGTAGGGCCTTCGTGAATGGATCAGCAATGTTCTCTTCAGAAGCAACTCTCCGAACCTCGATCTCCTGACGATCAATGATCTCCCTGACCAGGTGATACCGCCTTAAGATGTGTCTGGACTTCTGATGGGACCTTGGTTCCTTCGCTAAATCTATAGCTCCGTTGTTGTCGCAATACAGAGGTATTGGATCAACTATGGTAGGAACCACCTGAAGTTCTGTTAGGAACTTCTTCATCCAGACTGCTTCTTTTGCGGCATCGCAAGCAGCTATATACTCCTCTTCCATCGTCGAGTCAGCAACGGTGTCCTGCTTGGAGCTCTTCCAGCACACCGCCCCTCCATTGAGGGTAAAGACATAACCCGACATGGACTTGGAATCGTCCTTATCACTCTGGAAGCCGGAATCAGCAAAGGCCTCCAACCTGAGGTCTTTTCCGCCGTAAACCAAGAACATCTCCTTAGTCCTCCTCAGGTACTTGAGAATGTTCTTTACTGCTATCCAGTATTTCTCCCCTGGGTCTGACTGATACTGGCTTACCACGCTCAGTGCGTAAGCTACATCTGGTCTGGTGCACAACATCGCATACATTATAGAGCCTACCGCAGAAGCGTAGGGTATAATAGACATGCGTTCCCTTTCCAAATCAGTCTTGGGAGACATCTCTTTGGAGAGGGTGATTCCGTGACAAGCCGGTAAATTACCGCGCTTAGAATCTTCCATACTGAATCTTTTCAGTACAGTGTCGATATACCTGGACTGCGAAAGTCCCAACATCCTCTTGGATCTATCACGATAGATCCGGATCCCCAGAATGTACGAGGCATCACCCAGGTCTTTCATGGAGAACCTGTGTGACAAGAATCCTTTGACAGATTGTAGCATAGGAATGTCATTTCCTATCAATAGAATGTCATCCACGTACAAGACGAGGAATACGACACTTCTGGCTACAACTTTACTATATATGCACGGTTCATCTGGATTTTTGATAAAGTCATATTCTTTGACTGTCTCATCAAAACAGATGTTCCAACTCCGCGATGCCTGCTTTAGTCCATAAATGGACTTAAGCAGCTTGCATACTTTCCCGCTGCTCCCACTCTGATTGAAACCCTCTGGCTGATCCATATAGACGCTCTCTTCTAAATTTCCATTCAGAAAAGCCGTCTTTACGTCCATCTGCCAGATTTCATAATCATGGAAGGCAGCAATAGCAAGAAGGACCCGAATGGATTTGAGCATAGCCACTGGAGAAAAGGTTTCGTCATAGTCCAAACCAGGTCTTTGACGAAAACCCTTTGCAACAAGTCTAGCCTTATAGGTTTCCACCTGTCCATCTACACCAATCTTTTTCTTGAAGATCCATTTGCATCCTATGGGTTTTACCCCATCTGGAGCAAAGTCCAAAGTCCATACTTTGTTGGTGTACATGGACTCCATTTCGGTCCGCATTGCATCTAGCCATCGTACCGAGTCGCCGCTCTGGATGGCCTGCTGGAAGTCAGTAGGTTCATCATCATCTATGATGCAATCCTCTCTATCCCCATCTATGAGAAAACCGTAGTATCTTTCAGGTGGATGAGACGGCCTACTACTCCTGCGGAGAGGTGCGGGAATATCCTGTTCTTCTTGAACTCCTGGTTCTACCAAACTTTCAGTAGCAGTTTGTGGTTCTGGAATTTCTTCCAGTTCTATTTCGCTCCCACTTATTTCCTTTTCTAAAAACTGATTTTCCAGAAAATGGGCATTACGAGAAACAAAAACCTTTTGTTCCTCTGCGTAATAGAAATAATATCCCTTGGAGTTCTTTGGATATCCCACAAACATACATTTTACTGATCGTGCCTCGAGCTTGTCCACATACTGCTTTTTAACAAAAGCTGGACATCCCCAAATCTTTATATGTTGAAGATGGGGTTTTTTCCCAGTCCACATCTGATATGGAGTGGTAGGCACAGTCTTGGTAGGAGCCATGTTCAAAAGATATGCCGCTGATTCTAGCGCATAACCCCAGAAAGATCGCGGTAACTCGGCATTACTCATCATGGATCGTACCATATCCAATAAGGTTCGATTCCGTCTCTCCGATACACCGTTATGCTGTGGAGTGTATGGAGGAGTAAGCTGAGAGAGAATTCCTTTCTCTTTTAGGTAACCTAGGAACTCGGCACTTAAGTATTCTCCACCTCGATCAGATCTTAGTGTCTTAATACTTTTGCCGGTTTGGTTTTCTACTTCATTCTTATACTCTTGGAATTTCTCAAAAGCCTCGGATTTATATTTCATCAGATAAATGAATCCGTATCTTGAGTAATCATCCGTGAAAGTAATGAAATAGGAAAAACCACCTCTCGCATGTGTAGACATTGGACCGCACACATCGCTGTGTATGAATCCTAAGAGCTCGCTCGCTTTTACTCCTTGTCCAGTAAATGGAGTCTTTGTCATCTTTCCTTTGAGACAGGATTGACAAGTGTCATAAGTTTGATATTCGAACGTGTCCAAATATCCTTCTCTATGCAACTTAGTCAACCTTCTCTCATTGATGTGACCCAGTCTACAATGCCATAAGAAAGCTTTATTTAAATCTGGAGACTTTCTTTTTAGTGTGTTCTGGACATTGAAAATTTGGAGTTGGTTTAAAACATATATGCCGTTATTTAGAGTACCGGACCCAATCAAACCTTGATTAAGGTGGATGTTAACAACATCTCTTACAAACGTGAAATTATAACCTTTATTTGATAACAAGGAAACTGATATGATATTACACGTTAAGCTTGGTACAAAATAACAGTTATGTAAAACCAAAATATGTCCACTCGTCAATCTTAGGTGATAATCCCCGACGGACGCAGCTCCCACGCTAGCTCCGTTAGCAACCCTGAGGATCATATCACCTTCCTTCAGCACTCTACGGTTTCTCAGTGCCTGCAATGAATTGCAAATATGAGATCCTGATCCGGTATCCAATACCCAGGAAGTAGAGTTGATCGACAGACAATTCTCAATTACAAACACACCTGAAGTCGAAGCCACAGCTTGCTTCGGTTCCTGGTTCTTGGCGTTCCACGCCTTGCAATCCTTCTTCCAGTGCCCTTTCCTGTGACAATGGAAGCACTCATCCTGGCCCACTACCGGTACCGCAAACTTTTTCTTTCCCTTCTTTCCCACCTTACTAACACCTCCTCTAGGTTTGGGTGCGGCCTTCTTCTTCCTTCCTTTGGCCCTAGCCTTGGACCCGGAAGAAGATGCACCGCCAACAAACATAGCGGGTGTTTCCCTTGCCTTCTGCAAGGTGCCCTCTGCACTCCTTAACATGTTCAGGAGTTCCGCAAGTTCAACTTCTTTTCCTTGAAGGTTGAAGTTGAGGATAAACTGGGCGTAGGTGGGAGGAAGGGACTGGAGAATAAGGTCTGTATACAGCTCATTATCCAAAGTCGTCCCAAGGTCTGCGAGCTCTTCAATATAGCCGATCATCTGTAGGACATGTTCACCTACCGATGACTCGACAGCCAACCTCGCTCGAAACAAGTTCTTAGAGGTCTCGTATCTTGCTATACGAGATTGCTCTCCATAAAGTTCCTTTGTATGGAGAAATATGCCATCTAGGGACATATCCTCATGCCTCCTCTGATGTTCATTGTTCATTGAGGCAAGCACGATGCACTTGGCTCTCGCGCAATCTAAATCCCAGGTTTTGCGGATTTCCTTATCCGCATTGCTGGATTTGGGACCAGGGACAGCAGGTGCCGTAGCGGTGAGGATGTACCCCAATTTGTCATAGGTCAAAGCCATTTTGACATTCCGCAGCCAATCTTTATAGTTTGGCCCTGTCAGTATATTTTTCTCTAAAAGTAACTTAAGTCCAGTCATTTTCAGGGTCGCTGCAATTAGGAGAGAGAGAAGAAAACTCTTTAGCATGATGCTCTTGCAAGTTTAGAGTGGTTTTTAGTTTATCTAAACTGGATGGCTCCCACTGTTTCTCGAATCCTTCCTCAAACCATAAAAGAAGAATTAGCCAGGACTATTCTCACCGTACAATACTTGCTTAACCGTTCAGCCAGGCCAGTGTCGATACTTCGAGGGAGGTTTTCCAACGCTTTCGCGAAGTTCCTTAATTAAATAACCTCTTTTCTCTGGGGGCGTAACCCCGCTGACACTTTTCTGGACACCTACTTGGTTTATAGCATTGATCGTTAAGTGACGAATATCCTGATAAGTAGCATATACTCACAGTAGGATCGGGATCCAAATATCATCGTATGATAATGTTGAAGGAATCCTACCAACATTCATCAAACTCCAAATGGTATGCATCTCTTTGCAAATTTCAGTTTCTTTAGAAATTCCCGATATATGTTTTTGCCCCATGCTCTTATGACCTTGGCTTTGGTCAAAATGTCATAAGTCACATGTCAAGTTCTACCCGTCATTATCTTGTCAATTTGAACCCATCCGTATATACCCCTGACTTTGGTCAAATGATAATACGACTGTCCCAAACTAACTCATCTATCTTATGCAACAAATGAAAACCCAGCAGCTACCAAACACTATGCCTTGACTTTGGCCAAAATGCATAGCTTGAATACTACTGAATACCCAAATGAAATGACGGAGGGCTACGAATGGTTTTGGCGAAACCGTGAACGTAGTGAACTTGATATAACCAAAGGAACCTGATAGCTTTTAAAAGGAGTGGTTAAAGCTCCGCATTTAAAAATATCTGTTTTTAAAATTAACCGAGTGGTTTCTTTTAAACTGTTCCAACGATTTAAACTTTGGTTTGTTTTTCTTTGCATTATAGATAATGCGTCCCATCATTAACCTATCATTGCAGAAAACAACGAAAATACAACGTTCTCTTATGCCATCCGCATTCGCTACGGGGTCCCGTCATCACCCGTTAGGTTACTTAACTAACGACAGAGCGGGGGCTGGGCTAGCGCGGGTGTAAAACATAAGTGACGTCTAAATAGCTATCAAATATATAGATATTTTACATTCGTCTGACGCAATGATATACATTCCAGAACACAGATAAACAATATTGGATTTGCAAGCAATCTGTATTTCTTTTGAGCCTGCAAGAAAAGACAGATTACACAGTTGTGATGAATAGCCGTTACCCCACCCTCGACCCCTATGGGTACGGAAAACTACCCGCCCGGCAGTTTGTGTACCCCACCTTGGGTCAGTCCTAGGAGCAAAAACAGTAAAATGAAATAATACAACGGTGGCTACAACCGCAACCTGGATGTGCCCCGCAAAAATAATATTACAACAAATTACATTTACAACAAATGAATTAAATAATAACCCATTGCTTAACCCCGGCTATACACCACAACAGTCCAATACAGTTCATATGCACAAACAGATATAACCATTACAGAAATGTGCAACCCCCTGCCAACCGACATACTAGCAGTTAGGGGAAGTTTACGAACACATTTATCAATCACAGATATAATCCAACATGCAAATACTGTACAATTTCGATCGATTAAACATCTTTAATATTGCTCCAAAAACTGCTCTGTAAAACTGAAACCTGAGCAAATATTAAATATCCCAGAAAATCCCAAATAACACAGAGAACCACCACAATAAAAATGGGTCCCTGAATCGTCCAAACGGCGGCGGATCCGCGGCGGCAACAGTGCTATGCGCCGCGGATCCGCGGCTCCGTAGACGATTCAGGGCACCAAATTTTTTGTGTGTTCTTCTGGTGTCTTTTCAAGCTCTCTGAACTTCCCTGAAAAATTTTTGGACTTCATTTTAAACTCGACAGAAACTTGACAGTTTTAGGGTTTTCCGGCTTCGTTTTTCCGTTCGAAATTCGTACAAATTTGCAATAAAGTTATTTATTGTTTAGCGAGGCTCTGATACCACTGTAAGTCGATGTACTACACCCCAATACTTGTGGGGAGGCGGAATTTTCAAAAACGAACTTGTTTAGTGAACGAACATCGACTAACCGCTTGAATCGAAGCTAAACTATAAATAACCAAACACAAAGTGTTTCTAAACTACTGTGTTTAGGGATTATACCTAATGAATCAACTCCTTCGTCTTTACGATCTCCTTATCCTCCTCGGCCTTCTCTAGGTAGTAGACGATCCACCCGAGAGCAAAACTCCAAGCTAAACCTCTAAACTTGAGGCAACTAACCTTCTTGGATTGCTAATCAAAGAAGCTAGGATGAAATAGAGTGATGGTTATGGATTGATTAGTCTTACTAACCCTTGTACTCAACTCATGAGAGGGGAGGATTAGTCTTTGAAGATGGAGAGCTTGAGGAGAAAGAAGGTGAGAATGAATATCAAATGAGAATAGTAAATCTATCATAATAAATATGAAGCATTCTTATTTATAAGAAAAAGAATAATACATAATGAATAAGCATGCTTCACAAATATCTAATGGTGATTCATTGTCATGACTCACTAAGCATTTATCATGCATTAATGATATGCATGAATCACCCTCATGACTCACTAAACTCATTTAATGCAAATGACACCTAAACCTCCTTAGTCACCACCTTCTAGAAGCTTCTCGAGTAATTACGAGAACGCCCCTCCGATCCGTAAAAATACGGAAAAACTTTAGACTGTATAAATCCAATAACCGGATACCAGTAACTGGCTTAAACCAAAGCCGACTGGTAAAAACTGTCCGAAAGTCGTACGCGCGTAAACGCACGTATGCGTCCGAACCCTTTGTCGCAAAACCATGCGACCTCTATATCGTTTTGCCTGGAGTAGGAAACTCTCTGTGTGGGACTCTAGAGACTCGACTACTACGCTGGCAGTGGGTTTAACCACAGACCGCAAGCGGCACTAGCTGTACGTAACGGTCCCCAGGTACGTAACAGCATCAGCAAGCAACAGCAACAGCAACAGCAACCCATTTTGCATCAACATCAGCAGTTGCTGCACCAGCATCAAACCCATACCACACACCACACCATACCATACCATACACCATATCACACCATATCAACACCATACCACACCATACCAACAACAACAACAACAAAAGCAACAGCAACAAACAAACATCAGCATCAGCATCAGCATCAACTCTGGTAAAGTCCAGATCTTTCCAGCCACATTTTGATGCACCTACCCTCTTCTTCTTCCCCTTCTCCTTTGTTGCAAGGTTCTTAGAGGGTATAACTCCTAAACTTTTCCCATATTATGTAGATTAGGTGCTTGATTAGCTAGTTGTTGCGATAAATAGAATTTTATTGCTAGAATGGGTAGTAATGCTAGATTTAGCCATTTTAGAGTGTTTGTAGCTTTATGAACTCTCTTTGGTGTTAACTAACCTGTTAAAGCCTGTAGGGTTCCTAGGCACCCTAATGAGTTCTCACAAGGCATCGATCATGCCAATTTCAAATTTTAACGGTGCCGAGAGACCCGACTATGGATCGTTTGCTAGAAAACTAGGCGAAAAAGCTAACTAGTTAACACTTAACTACAAGATACGGAAATACAACCTTTGTAGATCCGGTGCTCCACCTCCATAGCTCCGCAACGAAGTCATCTCCGCTGTCAAAAGGAATCCGGGCTCTAGAGTCGGCTTCGTCGGAGAAAAAGTGAGCTAGGTCGTCGATGTCCATGCCGAAGATGATCTACGTCGAGGCATCGCTAAATCAAGCTCCACCTTCACCAAGCCCTAAAAACTTGTGAAGGAAACACACTGTACTACTTGGCAAGAGGTAGAGGATGAAGAAATAGGAAGTGGGTAGACTTTAGAATTGGATTTCTCACTCTTTATCATCAAACACCATTGATGAAGAAAGCTTTTTCTTCCTTGCTCATGAAGAAGAAGAAGAAAGAAATATATGATAAGTTAATTAAAAATAATAGAAAAATAAATACTTATCATATCATTAACTATAGTCAAGTGTAGAGAATGAATCATGGTTAGTGGGAATGGTTAGGGTTAAGGATGAGATAAGAATGGTTGACTTGATCAAAGCTTCATGAAGCTTCAACTAAACTCCAAAACTAGCAACCATTCTTTTCTTTTCTTTTCCAAAATGAATAAACAAATAAATAAATGAATAAATAAAGGAAATGAAACCCTAGCCATTCTTTTAACCATGGTTTAATTCTTTGCACTTAACCAAGTAAACATGTATCATCAAACATGATACAATCAAGTGCACAAAAATATATCGCATATATAATGCGTACATCCGAGTGAGAAAATCCATATAAAGTCAACCAATACTAGTTAATGCAAAGTAATATATCAAATATATAATTATACATTAAATCATTAAATCAACACTTGATTTAACGATCCGGTCATATCGCATATAACCGACTAGTATCCTATGTATCGGTTTATCGAATCAACGCTTGAATCGATAACTAGGTTATATCGCATACAACCTTTCCGATACATTCATCGCGAGAATGGAATGCGGCATCACATACACGCATTATTCTCGGTCCCGCACATATCTCATATGCGCTCCTATTTCGTTTCGCTTGAGTCAGGAAACCTCTGTGTAGGACTCTAAAGACTCGTCAATACGCCGGCAGCAGGTGATGATCATATCAAACACCCACAAGCCGCAAGCGGTCTGCTAAACGTAACGGCCACCCGGGTATTGAGTGATCTGAAGATCGACGAGCAAGCCCGCTCACACTCCAGTGAATCCGACCAGTAACACTACCGTACAGTCCGGTCTGATCGTCTGATATGTCGCATATCTTGCCTAGGGGTGGTAAACGTCAGACCCCAATAGCTCAATAAGTCGTGTCGATATGAGGCTCATAACGGGTCGAGAAACTACTGGTAACACTTACCAGCAATTCTCTGAGCAGCCCTGGCCAGGGACTTCCTGTTATAGCCAATCGAACACTGTGCAACATCAACTCCCTATACCGGGAGAGACGAATCCCCTCCTATCGCTCATTGCCTCCATGTGACTCGGGACTGTACCCAAAAACCACCGTTTTGCACGCCCTCTTAGATGTGGTAAGATGGAAATCAAAGCACAGTGGGAACCACACAAGACTCTACGACGATCTCGGGTCAACAGACTACTCTGTACTAGTGTCACCAGAGAATTGCCATCTGACGTGAGGTATAATACCATCTGGGAGTTCTCGGCGAGTCCGTCCAGTGTACCCAGTCTCTACTGAGCACCCGTATATCATCTCTGATGTCAAACACCGATGGATATGGGATCATCCATCGCCCATCTGTATGGGTCGAGAAGGTACACGCTAGTCTACTCTGGCATATCGATGCCCCGTCTCAATACACCCACGACTAGGGACTTTCAAAGATGTACTTATGGACTACCATGTCCCCACTAGTATGATCCGCATCATAGTCCAGGTAGTCAAGTACAGATCATAAGGGCTTTACCAACATGTAACAGGGAGACAATCAGTGTACACGTTAAGGTAAAGATCAACCATATAGCATACTATCATGTCGAGCAAGAAAGTCCTCTCTATATATGTCCCAGCATCCACTACAATATACATCCTATGTATAGTAATGGCCTCTAGGGCATACATATAACTAACAATCTCCCACTTGCACTAGGGCCATCTGATAGCAGTGGTTGTAGTATCTCATACTCAACCATCCCTTAAAAGTCTCTCTCTGGGAACAGGCCTTTGTGAGTGGATCCGCTGTGTTGTCCTCTGAGTCTACTCTCCAAACCTCGATCACCCTGGAGATCAACCATCTCCATGATCAAGTGATACTTCCTTAGAATATGTCTGGATCACTGATGGGACCGGCGTTCCTAGGCATATGCCACAACTCCATTGTCACACAATGGGAGGAACATAGTTCATCTCATGAACCATTATACATCCAAACAGCCTCTTTGGTAGTATCTTAAGTAGCGATGTATCCTGCCTTTATCGTCTAGTATGTCACGGTATCTAGCGTGGAACTCTTCCAACATACCGTCCCTTTACTGAGGGTAAAGACAATGCCTGCGACTGACATTCAGTCGTCTTTATCACCCTGGAACACTTCCAGTGATTCTCCCCAGGATCGATTGATACCATCTCACTATAACTAGTGAGAATCCTAACATCCATTTAGATCTATCTCATAGATCCAAAACTCAGGATTAAGGAGGTATCATCTTGATCCTATGTGGAGAATCATTGTGATGAGCGGAGATTGATCGAGCGTAGCATAGGAAACTCCTTCCCTATCAAGAGTATGTCATCCACGTACTCTACGAGGATCACCACCATACTCCCTACTACCTTCTTGTATATACAAGGTTCATCTACCATTTTGATGATGTCAAACTCTTTGACTAATCCATCAAAACAGATGTTCCAACTCCGCGATGCCTGCTTTAATCCTATAAAGCATCTTGCACACGTTTCCGCTGCTCCCACTGTCTACGAAGCCCTCTGGCTGTGTACTTATAGACACTCTCTTCTAAATCATCATTTAGAAAAGCAGTCAAGACACCCAACCACCAGATATCGTAGTCATGGTATGTAGCCGTGGCAAGTAGGATCTGGATGGACTTAAGCATAGATACTGAAAAAGGTTTCATCATTATCCACACCTGGTCAATGATGCACACTTTTAACAAGTCTAGCTTTGAAAGTCTCAACCTTTCCATGTACACCAAGTAATCTTCTCAAGATATACTTGCTCCTGATGGGGATTTAACCCTTCAGATATAGCAACCAAAGTCCATACTTTGTTGGTGTATAAGGATTCCATCTCAGATCACTAAACATCCAGCCATTCTTACAGAGTCTTACTCTCGATGGCCTGATCGAAACTAGTTGGGTCATCATCTCATGATGCAATCCTCGCTCCCACTGTCATAGAGAAATCGAAATATCTCTCAGTTGGGTGAGGAACCCTACTAGATCGGCGGAGAGGCTGAGGTTCGTTGGTAACTATCGAATCCTTTGGTTCTTTCAAATCATCAGCTGCAGTTTGTATAGCTGGAACCTTTCCAGTTCTACATTACAGACCTTGCCTCGAGCTTGTCCGGATTTTGCTTTCAGACATAGGCCAGACAACCCCAAATCTTAACTAGCTTAAGAGATGGGCTCTTCCCTTATCATATCAAATATGAAGTGGTAGGCAACTGATTTGATTTGAACCCTATTCAATAGGTATGCAGCTTCTCAAGTGCATAACTCCCACTTAGGAAATAGGTAACTCAGTAGTACTCATCATAGAGCACACCATATCAAATAGGGTGTATCTGCTCCGCCCCGATATACCATCGTGCTATGGTGTATACAGAGGAGTAATGCTGAGAGAGAATCTCATTCTCCTTTAGAATAGTCCAGGAATTCCATGCACAAGTATTCTCCTCCCCGATCACATCAAAGGACATAATACTTATACCCTTATTGGTTCTCTACTTCTAACTTATATTCTATGAATATCTCAAAAGGTTCGGACTTGTGTTTCAACAGGAACATATGTCTGAATTTTGAGAGATTATCAGAGAATGTAATGAAGTACAAAGAACCGGTCTTGGCATGTGTAGACAGGGGACCTACATACAACAACATGTATCATCCCAAGAGTTTACTAACTCTTTCTCTGTTTCCAATAAACAGAGCTGGTGTCATTATGTCTTTGTGACATGACTGGCGAGTTTCACAAGATGTAAATTCAAACTAATTTAAATATGCATCTTTATGTAACTCTAGCTAGTCGGGTCGCATTGATATGACCTAGTCTACAATACCTCAAGAAGGATTCGTTCATTTCTGAACTCTTCCTCTTGTGTGTGTTCCGTATATTAAAGAACTGTAGTTTGATTTAGAACATTAATGCTTTTAGATAACGTGCCTGAACCGATCAACTTTTGATATAGGAAATGTTCAAAACATTATCCAACAATACAAAATTTTATCGTTTCTTTACTAATAAAGAAACAGATATGATTTTGTATATCAGGTTCGGTATCTAATAACATTCGTTCAGAATCAATGTATTCGTAATACAGGGTGACAGTGACCAACAGACTTGGCTGCAACACTTGCCCCGTTTTCTGCCTCATGAAACTTATCACCCGTTCTCAGTTCTCTACCTTTCTGTAGCCCTATGTAACATATTACATATGCGGGATCCTGATCCGGTATCATATACCCAGGACATAAAGGACAATGAGAAACAGTTCTATATAATGAACACACCCGAAGATGATGCATCAGCATGCACTCTCTTCGTTTGGGCGGCACAGGAATTCTGGTATTCCCCAAATTCCTGCTCTGTCTTATAACAATTATAAGTTGGAGCGGGACCAACGTTCCCCAGCTCAGTATAACAAGCGGGTTCGGTCAAATATCCGTATTATTATCTTGATTAAGGCGTGATATGGTCGCTACCAGGAGAGAGAGAGAGAAGAAAACACTCAGCGTGCGCTCTTGCAAGAATAGATTGGTTATTATTTTATCTAATCAGGATGGCTCCCACTGCATTTTATCAAATCTTCCTTCAAACCCTAAAAGGAAAGACTAGCCGGGATTAATTACACACTACAAGTTCGCCAATCTTTCAGCCAGGCCAGTGTCGGTACTTTGAGGGAGGTCCCCCGTGCTTTCGCACGAACCTAATTAATGTAAACCTCGTTTTCCCAGAGGCGTAACCTCGTTAACACCTTTCTAGACACCTACTTGATCGGCTAATTGTAATGTATAAAACTCTCCCAGGAGTAACTCTTACTCGCAGCGGGTATCGGGATCCAACTATCTCATAGAAGGTATGCAATCTCATTGCAAATTTCAACACTTGAAATTCCCGATAATATTTTGCCCCGAACGATCTATGACCTTGACAAGGTCAACAAACCATAGACCGCAAGTCAAGTTCAACCCGTCATTTCTTGATTGAATCAAACCCACCCGCACGACCCTTGACAAGGTCAACAAGGCCGCACGACTACCCTAACCCAATCTGCATCATATGCATAAGCAGATAAATACTGGTTAGCTACCGCACACTGCGCCTTGACAAGGTCAACAAACGCAACACGAATACTAAACAGGATTTATCTGAAATGACGGAGGGCTACGACAGGTTTTTCTGAAAACCTATTGCGTAATGAACTTGATATCGTTGTAGGATCGAATGAATTTTGAAATGGAGTGTTTTTTAGGCTTTTCTAGTTTTGCTAAAGGAGTCACTCCCGGTGAAGGGATCGTCGGTCCTTTCCTCGTCGAATGAGGTGCGGGATATATCATATATATCACTGTGCAAAGCAAAAACTCTTAAAAGCAATCAAAAGACAAACCGAGTGTGTAGCATCTGCCAGTTATTGCTAAAGGAGTCACTCCCGGTGAAGGGATCTCGGTCCTTTCCTCATCGAATAAGGTGCAGGGTATATCATATATACCGCTGTGCAAAGCAAGAACTGTAGCTACCCTTTTTATTTTGAAATTCGATTCTACAACATCTTAGGTTTCTTTTATTTCATTAATCACATTAATGAAGTCCCATCATTTAAATACCTAAACATCACAGATAAATACGACGTACACTTATGCCATCCGCATTCGCCTCGATGTCCCCTCGTGCACCTTTAGGTTAGGTAACTAACGGCAGAGCAGGGCAGGGCTAGCGCGGGTGTAAAACATAAGTAACGCCTATATAATATATCATATATACTATATACTGTATCTATCACAGAACATCACATGATCACATCACAGATATCGCAGCAGAAGAATCATATGAAATATTGGATATACTAGGACGTCCGTGTTTTCAATATGAGCCAGTATAAAACACGGATTCCACGGTCGTGATGAATAGCCAAACCCACACCCCTAGACCCCTACGAGAGCGGCAAGCAACCCTACCAATTCTAGAGTTAGGAGACCCGGACCCGACTCCTTGAGTTGGTCTCCCACTGGACTCCAGAACCCGGTTACTTGTGCCCTCCTCCTTGGGTCTATCCTAGTGCAGAAAAGTAAATAATATACAAAGGGTGACATCTTCCGCTACCTGGAAGTGCCCCAATAAAAGAATATTACATACAAGTTTTTACATGAATGAAAATGAAAAACACTCATCTCACATAAAAAACCCCGGCTATTCAAACACGACGATCCAATATAACATATCCAGCAACACATAACATCACATGTCATCAACGTAAGTAAATATGTCCATCCCAATTGTCGTTGACATATAGCAACGAAACCGGCGATATCACATATTACACTTACGGTCACAGAAAAGAAAGTGTAAAACTACAACAGTTGGAATCCGCAACCTCCTCAGACATCGCATGCCTGACCAAATGAATTACTTAGACATCGCATGCCTAACAATTATAAACCCCGCATTTTAGTCTCAAAATCGAAAAAACTTTTCAATATCAAGTCGGGCAATTCAACAAGATTCCCGACATCCTGATCGAATGCTCGTCGCAAACTTCAGTAGACGGCCGCACCCCCGATACCGTTGACGAAGTGCACCAAGGCGGAACACCGCTACCGCGAGCACCCGAACGGATGCTTTCGGCGACGGGGTTCTCCTACAGTCACTTGGTTGGGGCTATGGGGTGTAGCTGTCTATTAAGTTTACCCGGCGAGTATCCGCGTACGCTACGTGATTGCGACGGACTTTTGATCACATCAAAATTCCGTGGCAACCGATCAAGTGAGACTAAACTGCTATGTTTATAACATTCATTCAGTTATCACATAACTACTTGTGAATTCCAATTATTGTATCACATTCCAGATAAACAGAAAATGTTAAACTTTCCGATCGAACAATCGAACACCCAAGTTTTCCCGATACTATCCAACACATGAAATAAGTCTAACAACATTCAGTTCGTGCCTCAGTACCAACGGTCCAGCCGTAGAAGGGTCAAGCCAACGCCTCACATGTGGCACGCCGTACTGCCCCAAACCCGAAGGTTCAAAGGGCAGTTCAAGACGGTCACATAATCGAGTTAAGGTTTGTTGTCTTCTAGAGGGTCCATCGCGTTACTTGCACTACTTAGAACGTCGTTAAACTACGGAAAAATCCAACACTTGGAAATTTCCCGACAGGGGAAAAATTGGGTATTTATATCCGGTCGAACTTTTTAACATATTCTAAAATTTATCCGGAAAGCCACACAGACAAAATTTGATACTCCGATCGAAACACCGAATCCCCAAAAACACAGCAGAAAAATTCAACTCTTGAATAAATATTAAAAATTCCCAGAAAACTCAGCTCTATGAACTAGGAATTACTGTGCAAAGGAACAGGGCTGACGTCATCAAGGGGCCGCTGATCCGCCGCAGAAGCCATGCTTCTGCCGCGGATCCGCCGCGAAATTTACTGTTCACCAGAAACTTTTTGCACCGTAATTCTTATTTTTCCCTGCTGAATTTTTTAGCAATTTTTAATTTGGAAAAATCCACGATTTTAGAAAATTTTCAGAGAGCAATTTTGATTTGGGGTTTCGGGTTCGATCGGGTTTCAAATTCCGTCTAAACTTCGCCTAAGGCTCTAGCTAGGCTCTGATACCACTGTAGGGTTCCTAGGCACCCTAATGAGTTCTCACAAGGTATCGATCATGCCAATTTCAAATTTTAACGGTGCCGAGAGACCCGACTACGGATCGTTTGCTAGAAAACTAGGCGAAAAAGCTAACTAGTTAACACTTAACTACAAGATACGGAAATACAACCTTTGTAGATCCGGTGCTCCACCTCCATAGCTCCGCAACGAAGTCATCTCCGCTGTCCAAAAGGAATCCGGGCTCTAGAGTCGGCTTCGTCGGAGAAAAAGTGAGCTAGGTCGTCGATATCCATGCCGAAGATGATCTACGTCGAGGCATCGCTAAATCAAGCTCCACCTTCACCAAGCCCTAAAAACTTGTGAAGGAAACACACTCTACTACTTGGCAAGAGGTAGAGGATGAAGAAATAGGAAGTGGGTAGACTTTAGAATTGGATTTCTCACTCTTTATCATCAAACACCATTGATGAAGAAAGCTTTTTCTTCCTTGCTCATGAAGAAGAAGAAGAAAGAAATATATGATAAGTTAATTAAAAATAATAGAAAAACAAATACTTATCATATCATTAACTATAGTCAAGTGTAGAGAATGAATCATGGTTAGTGGGAATGGTTAGGGTTAAGGATGAGATAAGAATGGTTGACTTGATCAAAGCTTCATGAAGCTTCAACTAAACTCCAAAACTAGCAACCATTCTTTTCTTTTCTTTTCCAAAATGAATAAACAAATAAATAAATGAATAAATAAAGGAAATGAAACCCTAGCCATTCTTTTAACCATGGTTTAATTCTTTGCACTTAACCAAGTAAACATGTATCATCAAACATGATACAATCAAGTGCACAAAAATATATCGCATATATAATGCGCACATCCGAGTGAGAAAATCCATATAAAGTCAACCAATACTAGTTAATGCAAAGTAATATATCAAATATATAATTATACATTAAATCATTAAATCAACACTTGATTTAACGATCCGGTCATATCGCATATAACCGACTAGTATCCTATGTATCGGTTTATCGAATCAACGCTTGAATCGATAACTAGGTTATATCGCATACAACCTTTCCGATACATTCATCGCGAGAATGGAATGCGGCATCACATACACGCATTATTCTCGGTCCCGCACATATCTCATATGCGCTCCTATTTCGTTTCGCTTGAGTCAGGAAACCTCTGTGTAGGACTCTAAAGACTCATCAATACGCCGGCAGCAGGTGATGATCATATCAAACACCCACAAGCCGCAAGCGGTCTGCTAAACGTAACGGCCACCCGGGTATTGAGCGATCTGAAGATCGACGAGCAAGCCCGCTCACACTCCAGTGAATCCGACCAGTAACACTAACGTACAGTCCGGTCTGATCGTCTGATATGTCGCATATCTTTCCTAGGGGTGGTAAACGTCAGACCCCAATAGCTCGATAAGTCGTGTCGATATGAGGCTCATAACGGGTCGAGAAACTACTGGTAACACTTACCAGCAATTCTCTGAGCAGCCCTGGCCAGGGACTTCCTGTTATAGCCAATCGAACACTGTGCAACATCAACTCCCTATACCGGGAGAGACGAATCCCCTCCTATCGCTCATTGCCTCCATGTGACTCGGGACTGTACCCAAAAACCACCGTTTTGCACGCCCTCTTGGACGTGGTAAGATGGAAATCAATGCACAGTGGGAACCACACAAGACTCTATGACGATCTCGGGTCAACAGACTACTCTGTACCAGTGTCACCAGAGAACTGCCATCTGACGTGAGGTATAATACCATCTGGGAGTTCTCGGCGAGTCCGTCCAGTGTACCCAGTCTCTACTGAGCACCCGTATATCATCTCTGATGTCAAACACCGATGGATATGGGATCATCCATCGCCCATCTGTATGGGTCGAGAAGGTACACGCTAGTCTACTCTGGCATATCGATGCCCCGTCTCGATACACCCACGACTAGGGACTTTCAAGGATGTACTTATGGACTACCATGTCCCCACTAGTATGATCCGCATCATAGTCCAGGTAGTCAAGTACAGATCCTAAGGTCTTTACCAACATGTAACAGGGAGACAATCAGTGTACACGATAAGGTAAAGATCAACCAGATAGCATACTATCATGTCGAGCAAGAAAGTCCTCTCTATATATGTCCCAGCATCCACTACAATATACATCCTATGTATAGTAATGGCCTCTAGGGCATACATATAACTAACAAAGCCTAGTAGTATCATTAAAATTAGAGGATTAGCCTTAATTTGCTAAAATTTCGATAATCTAGCTTAATTGGTGTCCATATCATGCTCAATAGTGATTTTGGGTGATTTAAGGGAATTTTTGACAAAATGAGAGTTACGTTAGTTAGAATAACCCTCTTAGGTCCTAGTGAGGCCAGTCAACCAGAGAAATTCCCCAGATTTCATGTAGAAACCCGATTTACCCGACTTGGCGTATTTGGCAGTTTTAGCGACTTTTTAGCCTTTCTGAAATCTGCTGTTGACCCGATCACTTCAGAAAAATTTTGAGAAGACTGTAGCATGGTGAGATGAGTAAGAACACACAACCAGAGCACGGGGACCCACCTCACGATGGAGGCCGCCGGTTTTCTCATTCTGGCCGCAAATTGCGGCCAGAGTAGGGGGTAGGGTGTTGAAATTTTGGGAGTAGGGTCATACTGGGTAGGTTAGTCTGTTGGTATCTGTAACTTTTCAAGTTTGGCCCTGAGGCAAAATCTGGAACTAATAACGGGTTTCCGATGTTTTAAGTCTTGTGCGACACGCGCGTGATACGCGTGGTTCTGTGGCGCGACACAGCGTGGTTCTGGTGGTTTGTGCGCGTCGCGTCGCGTCGTGTGCTCACGCGTTTGGTTTCACGCACGCGTATCCCTTTTGTCGATATATTGCGTTTTGCATGACTTTTCCTTATATGGTGACTCTTGTAAATTCTAGGTTCGCCGGCAGGAACTTCAAGCGCGGCTGAGAAGGGAAAGCAGGTGGTCGGACACACTTAGCACAGGACCACGGGTGAGTAGATTTAACATCTACGGGGGACAATCGTTTGGATGGCGCAGTCGCCCGATAGATTTTAGTAGACTTGGTATTACTGGTAACATTGGAGTAATAATGATAAAACTTGCATGATAATTGCTGTAGTCAGTATCTACATGATGTTCCATATACGCAGATTCATTATAGGACACATGCACCATTACCAGGTTTTATATGTTGCACGAGCACTATTCATGTGGACACACACACCCTGGTAATTGCCATGTCACGACACTAAATAACTTTAAATCTGGAACATGTTAACTGCCTAGAAATGTGACATTGAAACAAGTATTTAAATTGATACCATAAGCATTCATAATCATCGGCATATGCATTTAAACTATGTTAGACATTACTGCCAAACTTTGCCTAGACCAAACGTTAACACCAACCAGTTGAAAAATTTATCAGTAAAAAGCATTGGTTGGTGGAAGAATAAGTTGTAGCGATTCGCAAAGAATTGGGAAAGATAGAAGTAATGGTATGGGAGGTGTGGAGGTGAATATACAGGTGATGGTGATGCATCGAAACGAGAATGTAAATGATCAGCAATCAGTGGAGTGTTGGCATTCTCGTACCTTATTAAAAGAAATGGGGGTATTTCAACTTCTAAGGGAGGAGGTTGACTCACCACAATACCCCCAAGATATTCCTGTGGGTCCTCTATTGACATGGCATCATCCATCAATTGTGTATGATATTCACTTATGAGGGAACTTATCTCCTCGATGTCCGCCATAGTCCAACCGAAAACTTGCCGCCTATCTTGTAAGACCATTAAGAGGGCGTTCTCTTGCTCGAGGGCTAGAGAGGCCGATATGATAATGGGAAAGGTCTCATTCTCACCTATGTAGGCATATCTAAGGTGAGACGGCAAGGGCGTGAGTTCGAATTTCTGAGGAGAAAGAATCATTGCGGAATCTACCTCGAACTCAAAGGACTCTAACACAGGTTCGAAATCACTGCAAACAACCGATTCGGATGGCTCGACTGACTCATCCAAAAATTCAAACGACTCATATTCGGGCTGTGAGTCGTCATCATCCAAAAAAGTGAAACATTCATAATCAACATCGGTTGTGTCAACGGTGGAAGGCTCAAGGAGGGACGCACTAGTGGCGTCAAAACTGTTTTCATCAAATGGAAATCTTTCAAGCTCGCAGTCCTCCTGCGTGATTTCGTGAATAGAGCAAACTTCTCATGTACTAGTTTTAGGTACGGGGGGCAGACTTCCCATCTTATAAATATTGAACTCACTAGACCTCTTTCCGAAGGATAGAGTCATGGAGCCATTGCGACAATTTATTACGGCATTGGAAGTGGCCAAAAATGGTCGACCAAGAATCACCGGAATTTGGTTTCTTGGGTTAGCAACAGGTTGTGTATCCATAATGATAAAATCAACGGGGAATATGAATTCCCCGACTTTGATCAACACATCCTCTAGTTGACCCCTTGGATAGGTGATTGATCGATCAGCCATTTGGAGAGTGCAACGAGTGGGTTTCAACTCTCCAACCCCTAATTGTTCGTACACGGAGTAAGGAATCAGGTTAACACTAGACCCAAGATCTAAAAGTGCTCGATTAATTTTCTTATCCCCAATTGTGATTGAAATAGTAGGACAGCCGGGGTCCTTTCGTTTTTGGGGTAAGGTTTGATGGTGGTTAATAGCATTGCTCACTGCACTAGCCACTAGCACTTTCTTGGGTACTTGAGATGCCTTTCTCTTCGAGGTGCATAAGCCCTTTAAGATTTTCGCATATGACGGGACTTGTTGGATAGCATCCAAGAGAGGTATATTTATGCTAACCTGCTTATATATCTCCACAATCTTCTCCACTTGTGTATTTGGTTTATTAGGACTCAACCTGTTTGGGAATGGAGCATTCTGAAAATTTGTTGAGTCAAAAGTCTGTGGAGTAGAATGTGGAGTAGGAACGGATCCCAGTGTGGATGTGTTCGTGTTGTGAGAAATGGGTCCGTTCGAGTCAGAAGAAGTAGAGCCGTGTGAAGGGTGGAGAATAGGCTCTAAAGAAAAAGGTGAAGAAGGAAGTGAAGAAAATGAAGAAGGGGAAGAAGAACCACCGGCGGGGATGTCATCACTAGTTCCCACATCATTTTGCAACTCTCTTCCGGATCTCAACGTGGTCACCGCATTTACATTGTGATTGTGATATGCGTTTTGTGCGTGACCGGGATTGGGCAATGGTTGAGATGGAAGCTTTCCCTTTTCTCTCTCGCTCAACGCAGCAGTTAATTGTGCAATTTGTGCCTCAATAGATTTGATACTTTGATCGTGTGAGGCATTGTTATTCATTAAAGATTGAACATAACTTTCAAATCTTGCTGCGGATTCTGTAGTTTGCTTGAGAAATGCTTCTAGACTTTTCTCGAGCGAGCTAACCTTATCATCATTTGGTTGAACCAAATTGTTCGTTTGATTTGTATAAGGTTGTTGTTGGAAAGGTTGCTGGTTTTGAGTTTGTAAGGGTGCTTGTTGTTGTTGTAGAGGAGGTCTTTGAAAATTATTATTCCCTTGGAACTGTTGATTTGGGTGACTCCTCCACCCCTGATTGTATGTCGAAGAGTACGGATCATTTCTTTGTCGTTGCTGAAATGCAGCATTGACTTGATCCTGTCCTTGAATGGGTGCATTATAAGGACACTCTTCGGTTAGGTGCGACGGGTTCGAACAACAAGCACAAACAGTTCGTGTGGGTAGAGTAGGGGCAGGAGAAGACGATGAGATTTTGGTCTCAATGGCTTCTAGCTTTTTCATAAGTGAGGCCATCTCGGCCTTCATAGCAATCGACATATCTATTTGATGTATGCCTGCCCTAGATTGAACAACTGAAGAAGATGATGTGGTCTTGGTACTCTCCCACTGAATTGTTTGCTCACTTAGGTCCTCAAGAAACTGCCAAGCTTCGTCGCTAGACTTGGAGAGAAAATGACCTTGACATATTGTTTCTAGCAACTGCTTCGTTGCTGTGTTCAATCCCTCGTATAATGTTTGGCAAAGTTGCCAATTTTCTATCCCATGATGAGGACATTGAACGAGTAGGTCTTTAAATCTCTCGAAGCACTTCCAAAATGGTTCGGAAGGAAGCTGTGAAAATTGTATAATCTCGTTTCGGATTCTAGCAGTTTTGTGATGAGAATAGAACTTTTTCAGAAAAGCTCTCACAAACTCGTCCCAATTTCTAATGGAATGTGATGCGGTGCTGTATAGCCACTTCTCGGCTGGGTCACATAAGGTAAAAGGAATGACCCTTAGCCTTATTGCATCATCACTTAATTGGGTTGTCTTCATCATGGCGCAAACGTTTTGGAATTTATTAATGAAAATATATGCATCTTCGGATTCCAAACCATGAAATTTAGGCAGCATATTGATGAAGTGTGGTTTTATTTCAAAATTATCCCCATTCGCTGGTGGGGGTGAAAGACATGTAGGTAAAGAAGTGCGGACGGGGTAGAAGAGATCCTGGAGCGCAACTCGTGCGGGCGCTACAACAGGCGGTAGATTCGGGTTATTCGCACCTGGCGGAGGTGGAATCATTCCCGTCGGTAAGGTATCGTTGGGGTTGAATCCCGACATACCTTCGAAAGAAGAATTTAAAAGTGGAGGTAAGGAAATGGAGGGAATTTCGACGAAGGGTTCGCCGAAGGGTTCGTTGGTCGGTACCAACGAAACACGGACTAATCGGGCGTTAGTATCCCTAGTCCAAAATGACATACACTAAAGGGTAGTGCAGTCAAAAAAAAAAAAGAAGAAGAAGAACAGAATGTGGGGGTAAGATAACGTCGGTGAGAAGAAGTGGTGGAAGTGAGTTTGCAAGTTTTCTTAGCGGCAAGTTGCAAGTTTTGAAAAGATTTTTCTTTATTTTTTTTTTATGTGTGAGTTTTGCAAAAAAAAGTTTTTGAAGACGGACTCGTGACACAACTGTATCAACCACACATGCACAATCAGGCCTAGATCTAGGGTCGCCTAGGTCTACTAGACAGCTCCTAACTAGGGCTAGAAATAGACCTTAAACCGCCTCTTCACGGACAAATACGGCCAGGTAAGTGGGAAGGAACCACCACTACAGTGGGCCTAATTAATAACCACTAGCCTAGACACCGCAATGTCGGTTAGGATAAACGGCCGATGCCTACCCTAGTCCTTTTCCTATTGAGCTCGTTGTCCTTAGGTCTAAGTCTAATCTTTTTTTAATTAAAGGTGGTCGATGCAAAATGCTTTAGGTGTTTTCTGGGGTCCTGGGAAGGGTGATGAAATCCCCACCCAATCTGAGTTTGGTCAATTAGCCCCTTAGAGTCCGATTAAATTATGCAAAACAAATAAAATCACTTGCAATCAATTTTAGCGCGGCGCAAAGAAACCTGCAGAAATCTGTTATTTAGAAGGGGGAGAAAGACTCTTTACGCAAAGAACCCTGCAGAAAACTTTTTACAGAGAGATATATTGTAGGTTGCAGAGGGGAAGAAAAGAGAAATCAAACCAGCAAAATTTGGTGCGCTGACGTGGCACTAGGAGCGCAGATCCGCGGTCTGGAAGGCACTTTAGCGGCGGAAACGCGGTCAGGAAGTGGGTTCAGCCACTGGAAAAAATTGTGTAGCTCTGTACTGAAAGTTCCTCTCTGTTCTTATATGTACCTTTCTGATTTGCGCTCTGTAAAGTTTCAGATCTTCGCTATTCCGGCAAGATTCAAAAATAAACCCTTCAAACAGATCAAATTTGATAATTTTTATATTTTTTTTATATTTTCAGATTTTTATAATTTTTTTTAAAAATTTATATCAACCCGAAAATTCACAAAAAGAAAGATTACGCCGTCCCCGGCAACGACGCCATTTGATTGGTTGTCAAAACTTGTAAGTTTACCGCAATCAGAAACGGCGTCGCTTCGCAGCTAGCCGGTGAGTGCGGGTCGATCCATAGAGACGGGTAAATTCCTTTTATGTGTTTTAACAAGTTGATTCAATTTTTCGTTTTGGTTGATTTATGAAAATCTAGATCTATCACTAAACTTAATTAATTTAATTTAAATTCTTGCTAGGGTTAGGCTTCGGGGAAGTTTTGGAGATTGACGTTTTCCTCACCGCTTTCATTGCCATATTTTAGATCTGTTAGATGTTACGATAATTATCAATAAAGTGGATCCGAATCTTTTGGGAAGATGTTTCTTCCTCTAGATTCGCATCCTTCCTTTATTGATAATTACCCTAACCCCCATGGAAAACACGCGCAACCGGCCCTTTATACTACGGTTCATCGCTACCTCGAGGGGTAGGATGCCGTAGGGAGCGGTTGTGCGTGCATGCATGGAGTGCTAACTATTAGGTGTGGATGGCATGAAAGGGGTGAGAGATATCATCTCTCAAACCTTTCCCTAAGGCTAAACCTAACAAGCGAGGAGACTACTCGCTCATTAGGGGATGATAAAACATTAAAAGAATAGAAAAAACACTTACTAATTTGACGGCTCCCTCCAAGCGATAAAGAACAGATCTGAATAATTATTCCCAGAAATTCTGAATTTTATTTATTGAAAAGAGGCATAGGGTTTTACAGATCTAAAATTACAATTTATAGGAAAATAGGAAACCTAGGGTTACAGACTCTCGCGCATGTGAATTTACAGATTTGACCCCTGAGAATCCCAACACCAGAACCGTCGCGGCAACAGAAGAAAAATCCATCGACACGTGTATTAGACGGCCGCGGATCCGCGGCTCCAGCATGGGTTTGGCCGCGGATCCGCAGCCAAAGAAAGGATTTGGGCTCTGAAAAGTTTGGGCTTGGTTCAGGGGTTCTTGGGCTTCTTGTTTCCATATGTAGTTTCTCTGTTGGGCTTCTTATTCTCCTCCAGATATTTCAGTGAATACTTGTAGCGATCTTTTAACCGTTCACATGACATTTTGGACCTTGTACTGTTCTTCGTCTAGGCTTGACTAGGATCCGTCCAATTGTTGGTCAAAAGTCCCTTTTCTGTTGTTTTGTGTCTTTTTCACTGTATTTGCTCCAGAAACCTGTAACCTGTAATATGCAACAAACGTGCGTCAAGAGTACCTGTTTATTTATAAAACGGATAAGAATAGGGGAATGGAAAATGCAATATTATGGTCTGAACAGGCAGCAATGGCAAGAAGGATCCGAATGGATTTCAGCATAGCTACTGGAGAAAAGGTTTCGTCATAGTCCAAACCAGGTCGCAAACGAAAACCCTTTGCTACCAGTCTAGCTTTATAGGTCTCAACCTGTCCATCTACACCAATCTTCCTTTTGAAGATCCACTTGCATCCTATGGGTTTTACCCCATCTGGAGCAATGTCCAACGTCCATACTTTGTTGGTATACATGGACTCCATTTCGGTCCGCATTGCATCCAGCCATTTTACCGAGTCGACGCTCTGAATGGCTTGATGGAAGCTAATAGGCTCATCACAATCTATGATGCAATCCTCTCTATCCCCGTCAATGAGAAAACCGTAGTATCTCTCAGGCGGATGAGACTGCCTACTACTCTTGCGGAATGGAGTGGGAATGTCCTGATCTTTTGAACCCTCTGGTTCTACTAAGCTTTCAGTAATAGCTTGTGGTTCTAGAATTTCTTCCAGTTCTATTGCGCTCCCACTTATTTCTTTTTCTAAGAACTGATGTTCCAGAAAATGGGCATTACGAGAAACAAGGACTTTTTGTTCCTCTGCGTAATAAAAAAGATACCCCCTGGAGTTCTTTGGGTATCCCACAAACTTGCACAGTACTGAGCGTGCCTCTAGTTTGTCCGCATGCTGCTTTTTGACATAAGCTGGACATCCCCAAATCTTCAAGTATTGAAGATAGGATTTCTTTCCACTCCATAACTCATATGGTGTGGTAGGCACAGTCTTAGTGGGAACTCGGTTCAAAAGGTATGCAGCTGTTTCTAGCGCATATCCCCAGAATGATCGCGGCAACTCAGCGTTACTTATCATGGACCGTACCATATCCAATAGGGTTCGGTTCCGTCTCTCCGATACACCGTTATGTTGCGGAGTGTATGGAGGAGTAAGCTGAGAGAGAATTCCATTCTCTTTTAAGTAACCCAGGAACTCGGCACTAAAGTATTCACCACCTCGATCAGATCTCAGTGCCTTGATACATTTGCCTGTTTGTTTTTCTACTTCATTCTTGTATTCCTGGAATTTTTCAAAAGCCTCGGATTTATGTTTCATTAAGAAGACATAACCGTACCTTGAAAAGTCATCCGTAAAAGTAATGAAGTAAGAATAACCGGTTCGTGCATGTGTAGACATTGGACCGCACACGTCGCTGTGTACGAGTCCCAAGAGCTCGCTCGCTCTTACTCCGTGTCCAGTAAAAGGAGTCTTTGTCATCTTTCCTTTGAGACAGGATTGACAAGTTGCATACGATTGATATTCGAACGGATCCAAATATCCTTCTGCATGTAACTTAGTCAACCTTCTCTCATTGATGTGACCCAGTCTACAATGCCATAAGAAAGTTATATTGATTTTTGGAGACTTTCTTTTGTGTGTATTCTGGACATTGAAAATCTGTGGTTGGTTTAATACGTATATACCGTTGTTCAATGTACCTGACCCAATCAAAACTTGATTAAGGTGAATGTTCACTACATTACTTACAAATGCAAATTCATAACCTTCTTTAGATAATAAAGATACAGAAATGATATTACAGGTTGCATTTAGTACATAATAACAACTACGCAAAACTAAAAAGTGTCCATCTGACAGTCCCAGGTGATAGTCCCCCATGGCCTCAGCATCCATGCTAGCACCGTTTGCAACTCTAAGGGTCATGTCACCTGCCTTCAAAACTCTACGCTTTCTCAACGCCTGCAAAGAATTACAGATATGAGATCCTGATCCGGTATCCAATACCCAGGATGTAGAGTTTATTGATAGACAGTTTTCAATAACATACACACCTGAAGCTGAAGCCGCAACTCGCTTCAAATCCTGTGTTCTGGCCTTCCAAGCCTTGCAATCCTGTTTCCAGTGACCACTTTTGTGACAGTAGAAGCATTCTTCCTTCCCCACCAGCTTACCCGCTACCTTTGTTGCTTTTCCTTTTCCCTTCGTATCCACTTTACTGACACCGCCTCTTGGTTTGGCGGGGGCTTTCTTCTTCTTACCCTTGGCTTTCGCCCTGGACCTAGAAGAGGAAGATCCTCCTACAAACAAAGTGGATGTCTCCCTACTTTTCTGTAGGGTGCCCTCTGCACTCCTCAACATGTTGAGGAGCTCTGAAAGTTCAACTTCCTTTTCCTGTAAGTTGAAGTTCAGGATGAACTGGCCGTAAGTGGAAGGAAGGGACTGGAGAATCAAGTCCGTATAGAGCTCATTCACCAACGTGGTCCCAAGTTCTGCGAGCTCCTCTATGTAGCCAATCATCTTAAGCACGTGTTCCGCTACCGATGATCCTACGGCCAACCTTGCCGAAAACAACTTCTTCGACACTTCGTATCTAGCGATACGAGACTGCTCTCCATACAGTTCTTTTGTATGAAGAAATATGGACTCTAGGTCCATATTCTCGTGCCTCCTCTGATGTTCGTTGTCCATCGAGGCAAGTACGAGGCATTTGGCCTTCGCGCAATCTATTTCCCATGTCTTACGGATTTCCCTATCCGCGACACTGGTTTTGGGACCTGGGACAGGAGGAGCTTTGGTGGTAAGGAGATACCCCAGCTTGTCGTAAGTGATTGCCATCTTGACATTCCTGAGCCAATCTTTGTAGTTCGGCCCTGTCAGTATGTTTTTATCTAGTAATAACTTAAGTCCGGTCATGTTGAATGGTCGCTGCAATTAGGAGAGAGAAAAGAAACACTTTAGCATGATGCTCTTGCAAGTTTAGAGTGGTTTTTAGTTTATCTAAACAGGATGGCTCCCACTGTCTCTCGAATCCCTTCTCAAACCGTAAAGAAAGGATTAGTCAGGATCAATCTCACCGTACAATACTTGCTTAACCGTTCAGCCAGGCCAGTGTCGGTACTTCGAGGGAGGTTTTCCAACGCTTTCGCGAAGTTCCTTAATTAAGTAACCTCTTTTCCCTTTGGGCGTAGCCCCGCTAACACCTTTCTAGACACCTACTAGGTTTATAGCATTGATCGCTAAGTGAGAGTTTTCCCGAGGAGTAGCATATACTCACGGTAGGATCGGGATCCAAATATCATCGCGTGATAAAACCGAAGGAATCCTACCAGAATCATCACACTCCAAATGGTATGCAGCGCTAGCAAGTTTCAGTACTTATGAAACTCCCGATGTGGATTTTTGCCCCATGCTCTTATGACCTTGGCGTGAGGTCAAAATGTCATTAGTCACATGTCAAGTTCTTCCCATCATTATCCCGGTTAATTTGAACCCACCCGTACCTGTAGGGTTCCTAGGCACTCAAATGAGGTCTCACAAGGCATCAACCATGCCAATTTCAAAAATTACGGTGCCGAGAAACCCTAGACTACGGATCGTTAACTAGATGTCTAGGCGAAAACAAGAACTAGTAAACTACTTTACTAAGAAAACGGAAATACAACCTTTGTAGATCCGGTTCTCCACCTCCATAGCTCCGCAATGAAGTCTCCTCGCTGTCCAAATGGAATCCCGGGCTCTAGCGTCGGCTTCATCGGAAAAATGGGCGAGCTAGGTCGTCGACTTCGATGCCGAAGATGATCTACGTCGAGGCATCACTAGATCAAGCTCCAACTTCACCAAGTCAAGAAACTTGTGAAGAAAACACCCTATACTACTTGGCAAGAGGTAGAGGATGAAGAAATAGGAGGTGGGTTCACTTTAGAATTGGATTTCTCACTCATTTGCTCAAGTTGCCATTGATGGAGCAAGCTTTCTTCATGTTGATGATGAAGAAGAAGAAGAAGAAGGAATATTATGATAAGTTTCTCCAAAAATGAATAATAAAATCAATACTTATCATATGGCAACCATGATTAGGTGTAGAGAATAGACCATGGTTAATTGGAAGGGTTAGGGTTAAACATGAAGACAAAATGGTCACTAGGTCAAAGCTTCAAGATGCTTCAAAAACAAACAAAGAAAGCCACCATTTTCTCTTCATCATTTTCTTTTGCTAAAATAAACAAAATGGATAAATAAATGAATAAATGAATAAGTAAATGAAGCAAAAGAAACCCTAACCATTGACCAACCATGGTTTAAACTATACTCCAAACTATCATGTATCATCAAACATGATACAATCAAATGCACAAAAGTATATCATACATACAATGTGCACTTCAAATGAGAAAATCCTTTTTAAGTGAACCTTTATTAGTTAATGTAAAGTGATATATCAAATATATAATTATACATTAAATCATTAAATCAACACTTGATTTAACGACCCGGTCATATCGCATATAACCGACTAATATCAATAGTAACAACTTATCGAATCAACAATTGATCCGATAACCCGGCTATAACGCATATAACCGATCAATGTTACAAATCGCGAGAATGGAATACGGTATCACATACACGCATTATTCTCGGTCCCGCACATATCTCATATGCGCTCCTATTTCGTTTCGCTTGAGCCAGGAAACCTCTGTGTAGGACTCTAAAGACTCGTCAATACGCCGGCAGCAGATGATGATCATATCAAACACCCACAAGCCGCAAGCGGTCTGCTAAACGTAACGGCCACCCGAGTATTGAGCGATCAGAAGATCGATGAGCAAGCCCGCTAACACTCCTGTGAATCCAACCAGTAACACTTACCGTACAGTCCGGTCTCATCGTCTGATATGTCGCATATCTCGCCTAGGGGTGGTAAACGTCAGACCCCATTAGCTCGATAAGTCGTGTCGATATGAGGTCTATAACAGTTCGAGAAACTACTGGTAACACTTACCAGTAAATCTCAGCAACCCTGGCCAGGGATTTCCGGTTATAGCCAATCGAACACAGCGCAACATCAACTCACTATACCGGGAGAGACGAATCCCCTCCTATCGCTCATTGCCTCCATGTGACTCGGGACTGTACCCAAAAACCACCATTTTGCACGCCCTCTTAGACGTGGTAAGGTGGAAATCAAAGTACAGTGGGAATCACACAAGACTCTATGACGATCTCGGGTCAACAGACTACTCTGTACCAGTGTCACCAGAGAACTGCCATCTGACGTAAGGTATAATACCATCTGGGAGTTCTCGGCGAGTCCGTCCAGTGTACCCAGTCTCCACTGAGCACCCGTATATCATCTCTGATGTCAAACACCAATGGATATGGGATCATCCATCGCCCATCTGTATGGGTCGAGAAGGTATACGCTGGTCTACACTGGTATATCGATGCCCCGTCTCGATACACCCACGACTAGGGACCTTGAAGGATGTACTTATGGACTACCATGTCCCCACTAGTATGATCCGCATCATAGTCTAAGTAGTCAAGTACACATCCTAAGGGCTTTACCAACATGTAACAGAGAGACAATTAGTATACACGTTAAGGTAAAGATCAACCAGATAGCATACTATCATGTCGAGCAAGAAAGTCCTCCCTATATATGTCCAAGCATCCACTACAATATACATCCTATGTATAGTAATGGCCTCTAGGGCATACATATAACTAACAATCTCCCACTTGCACTAGGGCCATCTGATAGCAGTGGTTGTAGTATCTCATACTCAACCATCCCATAAAAATCTCTCTCTGGGAACAGGCCTTTGTGAGTGGATCCGCTGTGTTGTCCTCTGAGTCTACTCTCCTAACCTCGATCCCTTGGAGATCAAGCATCTCCATGATCAGGTGACACTGCCTTAGAATATGTCTGGATCACTGATGGGACGGACGTTCCTTGGCATAAGCCACAACTCCATTGTCATACAATGGGAGGAACTAAGTTCATCTCATGAACTAATATACACCCAGACAGCCACTTTGGTAGCATCTTAAGTAGCGATGTATTCAGCCTTAATCGTCTAGTATGCCATGGTATCTAGCTTGGAGCTCTTCCAACATACCGTCCCTTTACTGAGGGTAAAGACAATGCCTGCGACTGACATTCAGTCGGCTTTATCACCCTGGAACCCTTCCAGTGATTCTCCCCAGAATCAATTGATACCATCTCACTACAACTAGTGAGAATCCTAACATCCAATTAGATCTATCTCATAGATCCAAAACCCAGGATTTAGGAGGTATCACTTTGATCCTATATGGAGAATCATTGTGATAAGCGGAGATTGACCGAGCGTAGCATAGGAAACTCCTTCCCTATCAAGAGCATGTCATCCACGTACTCTACAAGGATCGTCACCATACTCCCTACTACCTTTTTGTATATACAAGGTTCATCTACCATTTTGATGAAGTCAAACTCTTTGACTACCACATCAAAACAGATGTTCCAACCCCGCGATACCTGCTTTATCTTATAAAGCATCTTGTACACGTTTCCGCTGCTCCCACTGTCTACAAAGCGCTCTGGCTGTGTCCTTACAGACATTCTCTTCTAAAAGAGCATTTAGAAAAGCAGTCATGGCACCCAACCGCCAGATATCGTAGTCATGATATGTAGCCGTGGCAAGTAGGATCTGGATGGACTTAAGCATAGTCACTTGAAAAGGTTTCATCATTATCCATGCCTGGTCGATGACGAAAACGCTTTAACAAGTCTAGCTTTGAAAGTCTCAACTTTTCCATCTACACCAAGTAATCTTCTCAAGATATATTTGCTCCTGATGGGGATTTAACCCTTCAGATATAGCAACTAAAGTCCATACTTTGTTGGTGTATAAGGATTCCATCTCAGATCGCTAAGTATCCAGCCATTCTTACAGAGTCCCACTCCTGATGGCCTGGTCGAAATTAGTTGGGTCATCATCTCATGATGCAATCCTCGCTCCCACTGTCATAGAGAAACCGAAATATCTCTCAGGTGGCTGAGGAACCCTACTAGATCGGCGGAGAGGCTGAGGTTCATTGGAATCTACTGAATCCTTTGGTTTTACCAAATCATCTGCCGTTGTTTGTATAGCTGGAACCTTTCCAGTTGTACATAACAGACCTTGCCTCGAGCTTGTCCGGATTATGCTTTTAGACATAGGCTGGACAACCCCAAATCTTAACCAACTTAAGATATGGGCTCTTCCCTTATCATATCAAATATGAAGTGGTAGGCAACTGATTTGATTTGAACCCTATTCAATAGGTATGCAGCTTCTCAAGTGCATAACTCCCAAAAGGAAATAGGAAACTCAGTAGTACTCATCATAGAGCACACCATATCATATAAGGTGTATCTGCTCCGCCCCGATACACCGACGTGCTGTGGCGTATACGGAGGAATAATGCTGAGAGAGAATCTCATTCTCCTTTAGAATAGTCCAGGATTTCCATGCTCAAGTATTCTCCTCCTTGATCTCATCAAAGGACATAATACTTATACCCGTATTGGTTCTCTACTTCTAGCTTATATTCTGTGAATATCTCAAAAGGTTCGGACTTGTGTTTCAGCAGGAACATAGGTCTGAATCTCGAAAGATCATCAGAGAATGTAATGAAGTACAAAGAACCGGTCTTGGCATGTGTAGACAGGGGACCTACCTACATCAACATGTATCGTCCCAAGAGTTTACCAACTCTTTCTCTGTTTCCAATAAACAGAGCTGGTGTCATTATATCTTTGTGACATGACTGGCAAGTTTCATAAGATGTAAATTCAAACAGATTTAAATATGCATCTATGTGTAACTTCAGCCAGTTGGGTCGCATTGATATGACCTAGTCTACAATACCTCAAGAAGAATCCGTTCATTTCTGAACTCTTCCTCTTGTGTGTGTTCCGTATACTAAGAACCGTAGTTTGATTTAGAACATCAATGCTTTTAGATAACGTGCCTGAACCGATCAACTATTGATATAGGAAATGTTCAAAACATTATCTAACAATACAAAATTTTATCGTTTCTTTACTAACAAAGAGACAGATATGATTTTGTATATCAGGTTCGGTATCTAATAACATTCGTTCAGAATCAATGTATTGATAAAACAGGGTGACAGTGACCAACAGACTTGGCTGCAACTCTTGCCCCGTTTTCTGCCTCATGAAACTTATCACCCGTTCTCAGTTCTCTACCTTTCTGTAGCCCTATGTAACATATTACATATCTGGGATCCTGATCTGGTATCACATACCCAGGACGTAAAGAATACAGAGAAACAGTTCTTTGTAATGAACACACCCGAAGATGATGCATCAGCATGCACTCTCTTCGTTTGGGCGGCACGGGAATTCTGGTAATCCCTAATTTCCTGCTCTGTCTTATAACAATTATAAGTTGGAGCGGGACCAACGTTCCCCAGCTCAGTATAACAAGCGGGTTCGGTCAATAATCCGTATTATTATCTTGATTAAGGCGTGATATGGTCGCTACCTGGAGAGAGAGAGAAGAAAACACTCAGCGTGCGCTCTTGCAAGAATAGATTGGTTATTATTTTATCTAATCAGGATGGCTCCCACTGCTTTTTATCAAATCTTCCTTCAAACCCTAAAAGGAAAGACTAGCCGGGATTAATTACACACTACAAGTTCGCCAATCTTTCAGCCAGGCCAGTGTCGGTACTTTGAGGGAGGTCCCCCGTGCTTTCGCACGAACCTAATTAATGTAAACCTCGTTTTCCCAGAGGCGTAACCTCGTTAACACCTTTCTAGACACCTACTTGATCGGCTAATTGTAATGTATAAAACTCTCCCAGGAGTAACACTTACTCGCAGCGGGTATCGGGATCCAACTATCTCATAGAAGGTATGCAATCTCATTGCAAATTTCAACACTTGAAATTCCCGATAATATTTTGCCCCTAGCAGCTATATGACCTTAACATAGTCAACAAATCATAAGTGCTAGTCAAGTTCAACCCGTCATTTCTCGATTGAATTAAACCCACCCGCACGACCCTTAACATAGTCAACAAAGTCGCATGACTACCCTAATCCAATCGCATCATATGCTTATGCAGATAAGCACTAATTAGCTACCGCACACTACTCCTTAACATAGTCAACAAACGTAGCACGAATACTAACTAGTACTTATCTGAAATGACGGAGGGCTACGACAGGTTTTTCTGAAAACCTATTGCGTAATGAACTTGATATCGTTGTAGAATCAAATGATTTTTAAAAATGGAGTGCTTTTGAGGCTTTTCTAGTTTTGCTAAAGGAGTCACTCCCGGTGAAGGGATCGTCGGTCCTTTCCTCTTCGAATGAGGTGCGGGATATATCATATATATCACTGTGCAAAGCAAAAACTCTTAAAAGCAATCAAAAGACAAACCGAGTGTGTAGCATCTGCCAGTTATTGCTAACGGAGTCACTCCCGGTGAAGGGATCTCGGTCCTTTCCTCATCGAATAAGGTGCAGGATATATCACATATACCGCTGTGCAAAGCAAGAACTGTAGCTACCTGTTTTATTTTGAAATTCGATTCTACAACATCTTAGGTTTCTTTTATTTTCATTAATCACATTAATGAAATCCCATCATTTAAGTACCTAAACATCATAGATAAATACGACGTACACTTATGCCATCCGCATTCGCCTCGATGTCCCCTCGTGCACCGTTAGGTTAGGTAACTAACGGCAGAGCGGGGCAGGACTAGCGCGGGTGTAAAACATAAGTAACGCCTATATAATATATCATATATACTATATACTGTATCTATCACAGAACATCACATGATCACATCACAGATATCGCAGCAGAAGAAACATATGAAATATTGGATATACTAGGACGTCCGTGTTTTCAATACGAGCCAGTATAAAACACGGATTCCACGGTCGCGATGAATAGCCAAACCCACACCCCAAGACCCCTACGAGAGCGGCAAGCAGCCCACCCAATTTTGCACAGTAACTTCCTTTATTCAGTGCTGAGTTCTCTGGGTATTTTTAAATATTATTCAAGAGTTGAATTTTCAGGGGTTGTTTTGGGGATTCGTTTATTCGATCGGATTGTCAAACTCTGTCTATGTGTATTTCCGGATAATTTTTGAATATGTTAAAAAGTTCGACCGGATATAAATACCAAATTTTTCCCCTGTCGGGAAATTTCCAAGTGTTGGATTTTTTCCGTAGTTTAACGACGTTCTAAGTTGTGCAAATAACGCGATGGTCCCTCTAGAAGACAACAAACCTTAACTCGATTATGTGACCGTCTTGAACTGCCCTTTGAACCTTCGGGTTTGGGGTAGTACGGCGTGCCACATGTGAGGCGTTGGCTTGACCCTTCTACGGCTGGACCGTTGGTACTGAGGCACGAAGTGAATGTTTTTGAACTTATTTCATGTGATGAGCTGTTTCGGGAAAACTTGGGTGTTTGATTATTCGATCGGAAAGTTTAACATTTTCTATCTTATTCGGAATGGGATACAATAATTGGAATTCACAAGTAGTTATGAGATAACTGAATGAATGTTATAAACATAGCAGTTTAGTCTCACTTGATCGGTTGCCACGGAATTTTGATATGATCAAAAGTCCGTCGCAATCACGTAGCGTACGCGGATACTCGCCGGGTAAACTTAATAGACAGCCTCGCCCCATATCCCCGACCAAGTGACTGTAGGAGAACCCCGTCGCCGAAAGTATCCGTTTGGGTGCTCGCGGCAGCGGTGTTCCGCCTTGGTGCATTTTGTCGACGGCGTCGGGGGTGCGGCCGTCCACTAAAGTTTGCGACGAGTATTCGATCAGGATGTCGGGAATCTTGTTGAATTGCCCGAATTGATATTGAAAAGAGTTTTCGATTTTGAGACTAAAATGCGGGGTTTATAATTGTTAGGCATACGATGTCTAAGTAATTCATTTGATTAGGCATGCGATGTCTATAGAGGTTGCGGATTCTAACTGTTGTAGTTTTACACTTTCTTTTCTGTGACCGTAAGTGTAATATGTGATATCGCCGATTTCGTTGCTATATGTCAACGACAATTGGGATGCGCATATTTACTTACATTGATGACATGTGATGTTATGTGTTGCTGGATATATTATATTGGATCGTCGTGTTTGAATAGCCGGGGTTTTTATGTGAGATGAGTGTTTTTCATTTTCATTCATGTAAAAACTTGTATGTAATATTTTTTTTTGGGGCACTTCCAGGTTGCGGAAGATGTCACCCTCTGTATATTATTTACTTTTCCGCACTAGGATAGACCCAAGGAGGGGAGCACAAGTAACCGGGTTCTGGAGTCCAGTGGGAGACCAACTCGAGGAGGGCTTCTGCCGCGGTTCCGCCGCACAAATCTGTAGGGTTCCTAGGCACTCAAATGAGGTCTCACAAGGCATCAACCATGCCAATTTCAAAAATTACGGTGCCGAGAAACCCTAGACTACGGATCGTTAACTAGATGTCTAGGCGAAAACAAGAACTAGTAAACTACTTTACTAAGATAACGGAAATACAACCTTTGTAGATCCGGTTCTCCACTTCCATAGCTCCGCAATGAAGTCTCCTCGCTGTCCAAATGGAATCCCGGGCTCTAGCGTCGGCTTCATCGGAAAAATGGACGGGCTAGGTCGTCGACTTCGATGCCGAAGATGATCTACGTCGAGGCATCACTAGATCAAGCTCCAACTTCACCAAGTCAAGAAACTTGTGAAGAAAACACCCTATACTACTTGGCAAGAGGTAGAGGATGAAGAAATAGGAGGTGGGTTCACTTTAGAATTGGATTTCTCACTCATTAGCTCAAGTTGCCATTGATGGAGCAAGCTTTCTTCATGTTGATGATGAAGAAGAAGAAGAAGGAATATTATGATAAGTTTCTCCAAAAATGAATAATAAAATCAATACTTATCATATGGCAACCATGATTAGGTGTAGAGAATAGACCATGGTTAATTGGAAGGGTTAGGGTTAAACATGAAGACAAAATGGTCACTAGGTCAAAGCTTCAAGAAGCTTCAAAAACAAACAAAGAAAGCCACCATTTTCTCTTCATCATTTTCTTTTGCTAAAATAAACAAAATGGATAAATAAATGAATAAATGAATAAGTAAATGAAGCAAAAGAAACCCTAACCATTGACCAACCATGGTTTAAACTATACTCCAAACTATCATGTATCATCAAACATGATACAATCAAATGCACAAAAGTATATCATACATACAATGTGCACTTCAAGTGAGAAAATCCTTTTTAAGTGAACCTTTATTAGTTAATGTAAAGTGATATATCAAATATATAATTATACATTAAATCATTAAATCAACACATGATTTAACGACCCGGTCATATCGCATATAACCGACTAATATCAATAGTAACAACTTATCGAATCAACACTTGATCCGATAACCCGGCTATAACGCATATAACCGATCAATGTTACAAATCGCGAGAATGGAATACGGTATCACATACACGCATTATTCTCGGTCCCGCACATATCTCATATGCGCTCCTATTTCGTTTCGCTTGAGCCAGGAAACCTCTGTGTAGGACTCTAAAGACTCGTCAATACGCCGGCAGCAGATGATGATCATATCAAACACCCACAAGCCGCAAGCGGTCTGCTAAACGTAACGGCCACCCGGGTATTGAGCGATCAGAAGATCGACGAGCAAGCCCGCTCACACTCCTGTGAATCCAACCAGTAACACTTACCGTACTGTCCGGTCTCGTCGTCTGATATGTCGCATATCTCGCCTAGGGGTGGTAAACGTCAGACCCCATTAGCTCGATAAGTCGTGTCGCTATGAGGTCTATAACAGTTCGAGAAACTACTGATAACACTTACCAGTAAATCTCAGCAACCCTGGCCAGGGATTTCCGGTTATAGCCAATCGAACACAACGCAACATCAACTCCCTATACCGGGAGAGACGAATCCCCTCCTATCGCTTATTGCCTCCATGTGACTCGGGACTGTACCCAAAAACCACCATTTTGCACGCCCTCTTGGACGTGGTAAGGTGGAAATCAAAGTACAGTAGGAATCACACAAGACTCTATGACGATCTCGGGTCAACAGACTACTCTGTACCAGTGTCACCAGAGAACTGCCATCTGACGTAAGGTATAATACCATCTGGGAGTTCTCGGCGAGTCCGTCCAGTGTACCCAGTCTCCACTGAGCACCCGTATATCATCTCTGATGTCAAACACCAATGGATATGGGATCATCCATCGCCCATCTGTATGGGTCGAGAAGGTATACGCTAGTCTACACTGGTATATCGATGCCCCGTCTCGATACACCCACGACTAGAGACCTTGAAGGATGTACTTATGGACTACCATGTCCCCACTAGTATGATCCGCATCATAGTCTAGGTAGTCAAGTACACATCCTAAGGGCTTTACCAACATGTAACAGAGAGACAATTAGTATACACGTTAAGGTAAAGATCAACCAGATAGCATACTATCATATCGAGCAAGAAAGTCCTCCCTATATATGTCCAAGCATCCACTACAATATACATCCTATGTATAGTAATGGCCTCTAGGGCATACATATAACTAACAGTACCTACCCTTGACGTAGGCCAAAATGGCAGTACGACTGTCTCAAACCAACGCATTCTATCTATGCAACAGATAAATATCTGGCAGCTACCAATCACTATGCCTTGGCGTGAGGTCAAAATACATAGCTTGAATACTACCGAATATTTAACTGAAATGATGGAGGGATACGAATGGTTTTGGCGAAACCGTGAACGTAGTGAACTTGATATAATCGATGGAACGAGATAGCTTTTAAAAGGAGTGGTTCAAGCTCCGTGTTTAAAAGTTTAGTTTTGAAAAGTACCGAGTGGTTTTCAAAGTGTTCCAATCGACTTTTACTTGGTTTATTTTCTTGCATTAGTTCTTTTAATGCGTCCCATCATTTAATCCTACCATTGCAGAAAACAACCAAAATATGACGTACGCTTATGCCATTCGCATTCGCCACGGGGCCCCGTCATCACCCGTTAGGTTACTTAACTAACGACAGAGCGGGGGCTGGGCTAGCGCGGCTGTAAAACATAAGCAACGCCTAAATAGTTATAATATATAAATATATAGCAATGATAGACATTACAGATCACAGATGAATACATTGGATATACTAGGAATCCGCAATCCGTTCGAGCCTGCAACGAAAAGCGGATTACACGGTCGTAGTGAATAGCCAATACCCCACCCAAGACCCCTACGGGTGCGGCAAACTACCCGCCAAGTACCCGAAGCGAAGCAACCTCCCTCACCACCGTGAGTAGGCCACTCGGCACTTCGAGATACCCGGTAGTTTGTGCACCCCCTCCATGGGTCTATCCTAGGAGCAAAACAGTAAAAAGAATTATACAATGACGGCTACAACCCCGACCCGGTTGCGCGGCCATAAAAATAATATTACATTAATTTACATGTTACAATGAATGAAAGAAAAAGAAACACTCATCTCACATCCACCCCGGCTATTCACCCGCAACAATCCAACGCATTCATATACACATACCATCATCAAACACAGATCACAGATATGTATAACCCCCACTAATCGAGATATAGCGATTAGCCGACGTTGAATACATATAAACATCACAGATATTACCCTTTAGTCAAAGTGTATTGAAGTTCGATCAAAAATACGGATTTATAGGCCCCCAAAAACAAATTTCTTTTCTGGAAAACCTGGGCACATATAAACCATCTTAAAAATCCCAAAACCATGCCATAAGAACACTGCACCAAACTCGACCCAGAGCCGAGCCAAAACGGCCGCGGTTGCGCGGCAATAGCTTGCTATTGCCGCGGAACCGCGGCTATTTGAGCGAGTCACTGGATCGTTTTTGGTGGCTTTCTTCACAAAACCCTGAGATGATTTTTGGAGTATGATTTATTTTATTTTGAACAGGAAAAAGTTTTAACAGAAACTTGGGTTTTGTAAACTCGGTTTTGCGAAAAAAATTTCGATTGAACTTCCATACACTTTTACTACCTAGCTGGTTTATGTTTAGTTAGGCTCTGATACCACTGTAAGTCCACGTTGCCCACCCCGGTGCTTGCGGGGAGGCGAAAAACGGAATAAAAAAACGGATTTTTATCACTTTAGGCAACATGGACTAGACAAAGAAGGATCTTTGCTAAACAAAAACAAGCTAAAGCTAACTCGAAACTAGCTAAGGGTAGAATGGTGATACCTAGGGCTTTATGTCCTTCTCTCCTTGCTCCTTGGAGTAGTAGAAAGGGATCACCTTTGTCGTCTTCTCACGTCGAAGAAGGATCCACCCGAAAGCTTCAACCTTTGGCTTCAACTCCAAGCTAGAAGTAACTAGGGTGCTAGAAGTGCTAATCCTAGAACCCTAGATGAGAGTAGAGATTATCAAGAAGAGGTTTTTCTCAAGCTCAAGTGTTTCTCAACACATGAGAGGGGAGAGCTTGAGGGAGAGGAAGAACAAGAGAGAGAAAGTAAATGATAGAATGAGAGAATAAAACAACCATTCTCACATATATGTGTGAATTATTATAAATTGATAATTAGCTAGATAATTGTCATGGTTAATCAAGACATGACCATTATCATTTCATATTTAATGCTAATTGTAAGGATCAAAGAGCATCTTTTATATGGAATGATGATGGTCAACATGTCAACTAAGGTCAACAAGTCAAGATAGTCAAATGGTCAACAACCATAACCATGCACAATTATATTAAACTAATATCAATTAACCATAATACACACATAAGCATTAGGGTTAATAAAATGACAATGGTCATTAACCCTGATCAAAGTCCTCTCCCTCTGTCTCAAGCAACTGTGCATACGCACCCGTATTCGTGATCCGAGGAACACGAATACAAAGAGATAAAACCAATTCCAAATCATATACTAGGATCCGGCTTAAACCAAAGCCCGCTAGTATAAGCTGTCCGGACAGCAAACGTGCACAAGTGCGCGGATGTGAACGAACCCTGTCGCAAAACCATGCGACCTCTACTCATTTTGCCTAAAGGCGAATAGCTCTCTGTGTGGGACTCTAAAGACTCGACACTACGCTGGCAGTGGGTTTAACCACAGACCGCAAGCGGCACTAGCTGTACGTAACGGTCCCCAGGTAGATGTCGATAAGAAGACTGACGAGGTAACCCCATCTGAACTCCTACTGAGCCTGTATGTGACAGTCTCCGTACAGTCCGGTCTGTTCGTCTGATACATCGCATGGCGGGCCTAGGGGGGCGGTGAAACGTCAGTCCCCTAATAGCGGTACAAGTCGTGTCGGAGTGTAGCCCAGAACACCCTGAGATAACACTGGAAACCTACCAGTATATCTCGCTTGCCCTGGCCAGGGACTACTCGTGTAATGGCTCTCCTGGACACAGCGCGATGTCAACCCCCAATACCGGGAGAGACGAATCCTGTCTAACCGTCACTGCCTCCAAGTGCTTCGGGACTGCACCCAACTACTACCTGTTTGCACGACTCCTTTGAGCCGTGGTAGGGTAGTAATCAAAGTACAGTGGGAACACACTCGAGGCGAAGTGATAGTATCAAGTCAGCGGACTAAGCTGTACTCATGTCACCTGGGAACTGATAACTGACGATAGGTATAATACCAACCAACAGTCCCCGACGAGTCATGTCCAGTGTACTCGTAACCTAACGAGCACCCGCATACTATCTCAAGTACGACGTACTGACGGCTGTGGGACAGACCGTCTCCCACGCTGGGATGAGAAGCGCATACGCTAGTCTACTACGGAGTATCGATGCCCTGTCTCGATAGTCCAATGACCAGGGACCTATATAAGGATGTGCTTATGGATTACCCAGCTCCCACGAGTGTGAGCGCCATCACAACGCTGGTAATCAAGCAAAGATCCTAAGGGCTCTACTAATATGTATATCAGCGATATGCTAAAAGAAACACATGCACATATTAAAGCAGAGACAAACCAAGTAGCATACTACCATTTCGAGCAAGATTGTATATACAACTGTGAATATCCCAAGCTTCCATCAAGTAATATACAAACTAGTATGATACAGTAATGGCCTCTAGGGCATATACACTAACATTTTCGTATGAGAATTTGATATAAAAATTAAGCATAAATACTACTCCATCATCCTCATCTAATCTAGCCAATTAGACTAGGGTGTTCACTTCATTAGAGTGAGAGAGCTTGAGTTATAGAAATTTCGACGTAAATCATCGGAGAAAAGGAACACTACAAGCTAGCATGGATCGTTCGAGTCGTGGATCCTCTCTTGAGTCCGGGAGATCATGGATCGCGGCGAAGGGGGTTCTACTCGGAGCTTATGAAGCGAAGGAGCGGACTACAAAGGTTGTAATCCCTCACACTTAGTTGTAAAGATGTTTACTTGCATGTTAAACCCTAATAATCTAGCAAAGATCCCGGCTTTGGGTTGTTCGGCACGTCTAAAATTTTATTCGGGCATGGTTGATACCTTATGAACCCTCACAAGAGTGCCTAGAAACCCTACACGTGTTTTCTCTTAACGTTCGTTTTTCGTGCGCTTTACCGCACTGGGCATTTATACGGACTGGATGCACTTGATTTGGATTTTCGCGTATGTTGGGCGCATGATATGAGATATGATTTTATGCACACCGGATGCACTCGATTGTTCGTGCATGTTAGTTGCACTAGATTGTGATTTTGTGCACTATAGATGCACTTGATATTATTGCCGTGCACACCCGTTGCACTGGACAGATACTTTCGTGCACACCCGTTACACTTAGTTTGGTTTTGCGCACATTCGTAGCACTTGTATTTGGTTTTGATTTCCGTGCGGACCAGACGCACATGATTGTTGGATATGCCTTTCGAGGCTGATTTTGCTCTTGAGCCGCTGTTTTCATGATAAGTACTATATTATATAGTGGCCGAACAGGACTGATCTGAGGATGGTACCTGAGTACTTTACATGCATTAAAAGTTTACCAAGAGGTTTTCAAAAATGAGCTATAGTCTCGCTATTTCCTACGTGTCCGCGAGCGACACGAACATTTATAAAGGAAAACCTTTTGGGATATTTTAAAAGGGCGGAACGTATATTTTAGCAAAATCTATATGAACATATATTTATTACCTTACAAATGAACGTCCGTCACTTGTACCGTGAGTTACGCATCACACGGCGATTCAGAAAAGATTTTGCATGGGTTTTATTCAGTTTTTAGAAGATTTTCAATGATGCGTACTATATATGTATTATAGTATTTGACTAGTGTATACTGGATTTCAGTGTTGGATTTCAAGATCTGTATCTCCATTGTAACTCCGATGATTGTGTTACGCTTGGCGGAGTTCGATTTTTGAGTTTGGTACTCGTATTCAGGCACACACAATGCGCTGTTGTCACGACCCGAAATAGCACGTGACGGGCACTTAAATCATATGAAGTCTAAAGGACCCCATCTAATCCAAGTAAGCCAAAAGCCCAGAAATCTAAAACCATTTTTAAGGAGTAAATAAGGAAAACTAGTTTAAGAAGTGAAGAAAATATGTTTTAAAAACATGGTTTTTAAATAAGTAAGCCGAATATGCATTTTTTTTAAAATGTCTCGTCTTTTCTGAAAATTTCGGCAGAGTTTCCTTTGTAAATACTGGCCCCGAATGGGGTACAACATGAATAATATATATGATGATAAAAGGCATCCCCAAGCGGGAGCTAGCTCTTCGTCAATCGACGGTCACAACCACTCAAGCAGTATAATATACAACGCCGAAGGGCGAGGATCAAACTCTAAGGAAAACTCAAAACAGTAAGAAAACCATAATACTACAACGCGCGACTCTAAGGTCGAAATAATACATAACTGGTTTTCTAAGTCTGAAACAATATACAAGTTTTGGTTGATGGAATTACTAGATACAACTGATAAAATAAATACAAGGGCGGTCACGATGCGAGTGAACCCACCTACCAATGCAATCACCCAGAAAGGAAGCAGTGTGCCAGAAGAGCCGCAATAAAACCTGTACGGCAAAACCTGCAAGAACTGTGGCACAACGGGGTGAGTTGCCAACTCGTGAATAGAAAACATCACAGAGCAGAAATCGTATGTATGACACAATCCTAGGTCAATACGATCAGATATATATATATAAACCTCAAATGAATAAGTCTGAAGCATAATAAGGTGGCAATGTAAATCTATACATGAGTGTAGTGCCAGGTGCTCGTGCCAGTGCCTCAGGTAATAACATATCATAAATATGAGGTATGATCAATTTTGACTATATCATGAAGTCTATGAATATGTGGATATCATCCAACTGTGTGATCAATATCATCAATGTCAATATATGCAGGTGGAAATCGTCCACGTGTCACCCAATGACAATAAGCATCATGCATGTAAATATCATAAGCATATGCATGGAAGTATGAGGATATAATCAACATATGTCCCTCGCGACACATCAAAATCATGGAACCTGAGTGTCAAGCATCGACACTCGAAAACATCATGAAACCTGTGTCTAGTATCGGCACGTAAATCCTCATATATCGGGCTCCGTTAGTCCGGATCGGCCCACGGGCTCCTTAAGTCCGGATCGGCCCATATCATCTCTCGACTCCGGTCGGTATCCTCCGGATATCCACCGAGCCCAAATACTATCATCGGTAGGTAGTTGTCCCTCTGCCAGGCCCGCCGTCTGTATACACAGCATCCCTTTCTTGTCCCGGGATACCATACCGGGCCCCACCATGTACCCACACACGGCTCACGACTCCTCCTCGCATGGGGTATATATATACATCAGAACCGATAAAACTCATGGTGGGTGCACTGAAATATCATATCAAGAGTAACCGGGTTTTTAAAACAATACATACTTTCTTTTGAAATACCCACGGTTCCCAAATCCAGAAATATCATGGAAACAGCATATCTCAATGCGTATAATCATAAAGTATGATGTATGCGACATATAAAAGAAAGGTAAGCATATCAGTATATCATGCAATGAGTCATATCCTGATGCAACAGTCCTACAGTGTAGTGACATGGCAATTATCAATGATGAAGTGTGTGAGCCGGCAAGCAGGTGTCCGGGGGATATATGCATCATCGATAATGGTGCTGGTGTCCTAACAGCATGGATTTGATATAACAATAAACATATTTAACATGCAATGCGATGCAAACAGTAAGAATCTGTGGCAAATGAATAATAAACACAACAGTGAAGAATCTACATCAAAGTATCTATGTCATACTGTTTTGCCATTTGGAAGAAGACGAATCGGGATTTTTAGGAAAATAAGGGCTACGGTGTTTTTAAGAAAGGATTCGTCTTTTGAAAATATTCATAAAATCCCTTGCCTGTCTTTAAAATACTCCCGATTCGTTAGTTTTTGAAATAGGTATGACATCGGCCTAGCCTAACATCTACTAGCAAGACTACGGCTCTAACTAACAAGTCAATCAGGAGGGGTATGGAAACCGCCTAAATCTGAGTCGATATATATATATATATATATATATATATATATATATATATATATATATATATATTATATATATATATATTTATATATATATATATAATAGTCGGTGATCCCGCCTTAAAGGTACCGCGTACGATACAATATCATATGACATCCTCGAGTCATGAGTGCGGATCTATCATCAATATAAAGCTCGTACGGTAAATCATCGTACGGCATCCCAAATCTGGATACGGGTCAATATCACAATCATCTCATCAATTATCTGGTATCCTTATCATCATATCTCATGATCTGGGGTACTAATCTAAGTCTAGTACAACCGATACCATCTATATAAATGCGTGTGTAAAACACACGTCCAAAGGCCCGCTAAATCTCATGTCATATCCCAATACGAATCACATTATATCACCGATCTCATGGCACTATGCCCAATCTCATCAACTCATCTCCAAATATCATACACTATCCTCATCATCCAGTTATAAGTATAACAAGCAAGCATATGTGTGCGTGTGGGTGTAAACCTATTCTAGGGTTCGCAACTAGGAAATTATACTAGTTTACTTCTACGCCCTAATCTAATCATAGTACACCTAATCTCATCTCAAATATCTACGATACACAGTAAGCTATCATATATAGTATATATATACTATACTAAACATCGAACTGCGGGGGTGCTATACGTCATCCACCCGACTTCCCCCGTAGATATAATCTACTCACCTGATCTTCGTTGGTCGATGTCGACGTTGTCACCATCATCTTCATCGCCTCGAATCACCGTGGGGGTACCTACATGTCACACGTATCGCATCGCATTAAAACCAAATCAAAACTAAAAAAATACACGAAAACCAAAACGATACGCTTAAAAGTTTATAGGTTAGAACCTATGGTTAGCTCTCGCAAATCAACCCGATATCACTCGCTATAAACGTACAAACGTCAAGTGATCGAGGTAAAACACAAATACGCAAATCCAGAATTCAAAATACGAGAAACGAAAACACGAATCAAAACAGCAACTCGGGAAAAAGGTCCCAAATTCTACCCTAGGTCAAATCGGACAATTTTGCATATAACAAGGGTCTAGTGTAAATGAAATAAAGCTTCAGAACCAACACGAGCCAAAATGGTGGGACCCAGGCCGCAAATTGCGGCCAATTGGATTAAATCTATGGCCAGTTTGGGGAATTAGGGTCTGGGGTTTTGGTGGTAGCTTCCTAGGTGCCTGCATGTATTACTGTCCTTGCAAAATAATTTTCAGAGTTTCGGGGTGATAGCAGATTTCATTTAACCCTCACAGAATCCATAAATTTCCGATATAGGCTTTTCTAAATCCGTATTCCGGGTTCCTAGTCTCTGGTTTAGGCCTGGATTCTAGCACTAGGGGTTTGTATGGCCTCTACTGAGCTTAATTGCCCAGCACAACTCAAGAATTCCAAAACCCTTAACTAGAATTTTCCTACCCTCACTAAACATCACTATATCGGTTTAAAGTTAACACGGATGTAAAAGCAATGGGAAAACTAAGCTAGTGGTTCAGAAAATACCTCATTTGGCAACTCAAGAAAATTCTTGAGTTGCCCCAAGTGGCCAAAATCCTTGCTTTCTTGGTCCAATGTGCTTCCCTTGAGCTTGTGCATCTTTTTTGTGAAATGGGATTTGGGTTTTGAGTTGATTTTCATGGAGTTTTGTGGCTTGAAGATGGAGGAGGAGGGGGAGGCAGCAACAGCAGCAACAAGAGGAGGGGAGAGGGAATGAGTGAAGGAAAAGGATGGGGGATGGCTCAAGACAAGGTTGACCCCTCACACTCTCTTTCTCTCTCTCACCCATACCTCACACTATTCCATTCTTTATTCAATTTCTTTTCTTTTCTAATCCATTTTTCTTCTCTCCTCAATAGTAAACCCAAAATAAAAGCTATGCAAAAATGTAACAAGTGTAAAAATGATACGGTGCAACGTTTTACACAAAATACGCTTAAAGCGCGATTAGCGATTTTTAATCGCGATTAGCACTAAATTAGTGTCAAACTAATCATAAAAACTTAAAATTTGCATAATTCACATAAAACACCCTCTTTTAATAATTTCTATAATTTTCAAAAATTTCCCAATTTATCGGTATTTAATTATACCGCCTTATTTAAAATATTCAATATTTTATTATTAAATTATAAAAATTCCCCAAAATAATATTTTATTTTTTTGAAATGTTACAATCTTCCCCTCTTAAAGAAATTCGGTCCCCGAATTTAAATTTTAAACCCCCAAATTCTAAAACATTTCAATAAAAGTCTAAGTCATCGGGGTTCCGAAATCATCAATACATAGATGCATCATAGCGCAATGCATGCGCATGAACAATGAGCAGATAACAAAAAATCAAAACTCCGTCAAACATCCCGCAATCATCGGAGTCATGGTAAAGTCACAAATGTCAAATCCGAAACAAAACCAATATGATATATATCATAACCATACATGTAGACATCAAATCTATACATGTAAATATCTGAAGAAAATGCATGCCAAACCCTTTTAAGTCGATGTGCGGTGCGCATAACACTGCACAGCGGTGGACGTTTATTGTATATATGTATATATCTTTTATTTAATAGGTACGTTCCGCCGTTTTGAAAACAATTTAGAAGGGTTTCCTTGTTTTAAATGTTTCGTGTCATATCAGACACGTAGGTAAATACTGAGACTATAGCTCTCTTTTTGGAAATCCCTTCGACAACTATCAATGCATGCAAAATATATCCAGGTACTGTCCTCTGACTAGTCCTGCTCAGTACGAAAACCAATAGCAAATATCATAAAAACGTACTGCTCCATCAGAAATAAATCCCAAATGTATATAAGAATACCCTTTGCGTCTGGTGCGCACGGAAATCAAAATCCATATATGTGCCATACATGTGCACAGAAACAACATCTAGGTGCAACGGGTGTGCACGAAACATCTGTCATAGACAACGTGTGTGCCTGACCGCAAAATCAGGTGCATCTGACATGCACGAAGAATCCCGATTTAGTGCATCTGGTGTGCACCAAAACCGCATCTCAAAACATGCGCTCAACACGCGCGAAAATCCAAATCAAATGCACGGAGTGCAAGAAATCAACATCAATATCAGAATCAAAATCGACGGTATACAATACGGCTCAATCAAATCAGGTATACCGTGGTATATAAGCTCACAACCATGTGCATCAGCGTGCACAAATCAAATCAAAACACTAAAAGTGCATGTAAACGATGCCGAAGGCATAAGTCAAATTGCATGCATAACATAGGCATGAAATCAAAATCAACATATCGAATGACATCAAATCGAAGTCAGGTGCAACCATAGTGCACAAAATATAAATCCGGTGCAACAAAGGCACGAAATATAAATCTGGTGCGATAAACGCACGAAGTATAAAACTGGTGCATCCTGTGTATAAATATGAATACCCAGTAGGTGCAACCATGGTGCACGAAAACAGAAATCATGGAACTCAGCCATCAAGACCAAATCATGCGAATAGATCGCCCAAAATACCGAAATCCAACGGACGGATACGTGATAATCGAATCACAAAATCACAAATCATAAATACCGTCATCGGTATATCCTCCTTCAAAGTCAAGAAGGGTGTCGGTGCATCCAATGCTAGCAGCGCAAGATATCTACTTGCCTCTTGCTCACGGTCTGGCGTCCTCTGTCTCCGGGCCCCTATCTCTTCTGTGGATTACCAATCTCGCAATCCGTCGGCTCATCGGCCCTGTCAGGTGTGCTAAGGGGACGATTCCGTTCTGGCACTTCTCTAGTCCTCTGAATACACATTACACATCTGATCCCGAGTGCAAATCTTATCACAGCTGTGTCCTAGAAGGAATCCTGCTCAAGGTCTCTTCCGATCTCGCCTATGCCGAACTGTACGGAGGCTGGTACTCTTGCATAATCTCTTCTCGCTCTATGGACATCTACGTCCTTAGCACAGCATTTCCTCGGAAACTGGTCGCATCTCAACGCCTCTGCAGACATATCCGACCTTTAATCTTAATGGGGAGTAACAACAGCTTGTCAGCATCTCGCACGAACCTCTTGTCCCATTTTTCTGTATCGTCGTCCACTTCGACATCACGTCTCTATCTGCGCACTGCAGTTGTTCTCGGCTACGGTCAATTCGAAGTCTCTCATACGGACTCAAAGTCACGAACTCGGTATCTTCATCACTCTGTGGAAGATATCTAGCCGAACACGCCCTCAGGAACTCGTCCCAACCTGCGGAGATATACTCCATACCCGTACGTTCTTGATCAATTCACAACGCATCTGGGTGAGGTCCTCTATCCGAACCTGGTCAACTATCTCGTCGACGATGCCAAACTCTGGCCTACTGGGTGTGCGCAATATGACCACTCCTGGGTCCAAGTCTTCTCGTATAGTATTCCAGAAAGGTCCTGTCGAGGTCTCTCTCAAATCTCGTTTCTGCCGAATTTCCCGAAAGTTACCATCCTTCACTATATCTGTTTCTTGTTCCGGAACGGCTGCATACTCATCGCGACTCCTTCTGGAAGGTATATCCATATACTACACCTCTGCATGCGTTTCGCATCTCTGATGTCAGCAGAGTGGAACGTCATCTCGTCGAAATCTCGTGCGAACTCTTTACTCCACTCTGTTCCAATATCAACTGATTCGGACTCGTCTTCTCGTGGCTATATGGACTGCGCTCCAACGGCTATACTCGTATCTGGAGTCTCCCAAGCAATGTGTCCCATCACATGATATCCGAATGTTGTCGAATCATCTGATCGATTTGTCCAAAACCTCATAGTCCCCCAAGAGATCAACATCTTGAGTGCAGTTTAATAGTATTCCAGTACATACCACAGCACCTGTGGACCAACCGTAGAAGGGCAAACCCAAGCCTCACAAATGGCACCGCTAAACTGCCACAAACCCTAAGGTTCGGAGGCGTTCCATGGTCATTACGTCGAGTTAGGGTTTCATTCTTCTAGAGGGTCCATAGCATTACTTGCATTGTCTTCCGAATACTTTAAACTTGGAAATGGGTTCTTGACATTTGATCGTCTCTATCGACTCTCAACGAATCTGTATGAAGTCGTCTCCAGCTGGAATCAATCTATCTGATGACCTCGCATCGGGGTAAGCGAATGAACCACATGTCCTAGTCATTCATCCTCGGGTGACTAGCGACCTTCCATCATATCTCTAAGTATATACTCATGCTGCAGTAGCTCCAACATCTGGGCAATATCTCGTCATTTGCAGCAGCAACTGGCTCATTCGTCGGTACGCTGAACAATGCCTCAATCATCCTGAATAAGCGATATATCAATGGTCATCACACTCTGGCTGGCCTCTAGCAGTAGCCTGATCCTCTGGTGCCGATCAGCACATCCGAGAAATCTCGTAAAAGCGACCCGTCAAACGCTCATGGCGCGAAAACACAATACAACGAAGCCTCTTTGCAATCGTACGTCTCTGGAATCACGCCCTGGTCAGTCCTCGTCCGTGACGAGCTCGTGCTAATGCAACTCTAGCCGTGGCTCTCTCTGCCCGTGTAATCAGGGCAGCGAAATCATAACCAATATCGATGAGGATAGATCATAGGAATGAATATAATACTGTGCAAGGAAATGTACATCCTAAGGTTTCTTAAGCGAAGTAGCGTATCGTAAGTATGCCGTGGAACGTACGTACGGTACGTCACTCTACTCAAGCCACCTACTCCATCAACCAAGGTTCATCCTATGCGACGAAAGTTCGGGTATAATACCCCCTCGACTAAGTCTAAGTTCCGTAAGGTCAAGCCTAAGTTCCGTATATATATAAACGCTCTAGGCTCCACATAGTCAAACTTAGACTCAAATCAAGATTAACCTAGCGCTCCGATACCAACTTTGTCACGACCCGAAATAGCACGTGACTGGCACTTGAATCATATGAAGTCTAAAGGACCCTATCTAATCTAAGTAAGCCAAAAGCCCAGAAATCTAAAACCATTTTTAAGGAGTAAATAAGGAAAACTAGTTTAAGAAGTGAAGAAAACATATTTTAAAACAAGGTTTTTAAATAAGTAAGCCGAATATGCATTTTTTTAAAATGTCTCGTTTTTTCTGAAAATTTCGGCAGAGTTTTGTAAATACTGGCCCCGAACGGGGTACAACATGAATAATATATTTATGATGATAAAAGGCATCCCCAAGCAGGAGCTAGCTCTTCATCAATCGACGGTCACAACCACTCAAGCAGTATAATATACAACGCCGAAGGGCGAGGATCAAACTCAAAGGAAAACTCAAAACAGTAAGAAAACCATAATACTACAACACGCGACTCTAAGGTCGAAATAATACATAACTGGTTTTCTAAGTCTGAAACAATATACAAGTTTTGGTTGATGGAATTACTAGATACAACTGATAAAATAAATAAAAGGGTGGTCACGATGCGAGTGAACCCACCTACCAATGCAATCATCCAAAAAGGAAGTAGTGTTCCAGAAGAACCGCAATGAAACATGTACGGCAAAACCTGCAAGAACTGTGGCACAACGGGGGTGAGTTGCCAACTCGTGAATAGAAAACATCACAGAGCAGAAATCGTATGTATGACACAATCCTAAGTCAATACGATCAGATATATATAAACCTCAAATGAATAAGTCTGAAGCATGATAAGGTGGCAATGTAAATCTATACATGAGTGTAGTGCCAGGTGCTCGTACCAGTGCCTCAGGTAATAACATATCATAAATATGAGGTATGATCAATGTCGACTATATCATGAAGTCTATGAATATGTGGATATCATCCAACTGTGTGATCAATATCATCAATGTCAATATATGCAGGTGGAAATCGTCCACGTGTCACCCAATGACAATAAGCATCATGCATGTAAATATCATAAGCATAGGCATGGAAGTATGAGGATATAATCAACATGTGTCCCTCGCGACACATCAAAATCATGGAACCTGAGTGTCAAGCATCGACACTCGAAAACATCATGAAACCTGTGCCTAGCATCGGCACGTAAATCCTCATATATCTAGCTCCGTCAGTCCGGATCGGCCCACGGGCTCCGTCAGTCCGGATCGGCCCATATCATCTCTCGACTCCGGTCGGTATCCTCCGGATATCCGCCGAGCCCAAATACTATCACCGGTATGTAGTAGTCCCTCTGCCAGGCTCACCGTCTGTATACACAGCATCCCTTTCTTGCCCCGGGGTACCATACCGGGCCCCACCATGTACCCACACACGGCCCACGACTCCTCCTCACATGGGGTATATATATACATCAGAACTGATAAAACTCATTGTGGGCGCACTGAAATATCATATCAAGGGTAACCGGGTTTTTAAAACAATACATACTTTCTTTTGAAATACCCACGGTTCCCAAATCCAGAAATATCATGGAAACGGCATATCTCAATGCGTATAATCATAAAGCATGATGTATGTGACATATAAAAGAAAGGTAAGCATATCAATATATCATGCAAGGAGTCATATCCTGATACAACAGTCCTACAGTGTAGTTGTAAGTGCACGGCAGCGCCCCGGCCGTCAATCCGAGGCAAAAACACGGAAACGAAACTTTTACAAAACTTGTAAACCGGCACTACCGCGCACTATAAACCCGGATCGGGCAACTAACCTAATCCTAGCAAACTAGAAGATGGGTAGAAAGTTATACCGAGCGATCCGTGTCCTTCGGTCTTCGGCCTCCACTCCGATCTCCTCGCAGAATCTCCAGTCTTCATCTCCTCGTCGGAACGGGCACCACATCGCCGGGTTCTTTTACGGGCTCCCACCTCTGGACCGAGGCAACTCGGGCACGAAGTTGGCGAGCCGACGTGCCCAAGGGTGCTATAGGATAAGTGTAGAATCACTTGTCTCAAGCGGGTATGAAGTTTCCATAATGATGGAGGTGGAATAATGGAAATGAGCTTAAGATTTTTGGTGCATGCAAAATTGAGAACAAGAAATTTCCCTCATCACAAAATGAATTCCCCTCTCTCCCTTAAATGTGTGGCCGGCCTCTCTCAAGAATGAGGAGAGAAAAAAAAATGTATCAAAAAGGAGGTAAGCACAAGATGGTTGTGGTAACCATAAGGAAATGTGTTGATATTGAGGATAAAGGTCACTTCCATTTCTAATCTTATCTTATCTCATTAATGCAAAAGAAATGATCACTAGAAAAAGCAAAGATGCTATATCTATCATATAATCCAAATGCCACATACAACCCTCCACATTTGCTAATTTGCACACTTGCAAATTAGCCCCTCCCACAGAAAAATCCGGCCGTGAAGGAACAAAGGAAAACTGGCCGAAACGGAATGCAAACTGGCAACTTCAAAAAACTGATCCCGTAATAAATTACAGGAAAACCCCGCGACTGTATATACATACCCGCATTTGTATTCCGACCGAATAGAAATGCAATGAGAAAAAATCTACACTGTACAATACTAGGATCCGGTTTAAACCAAAGCCCACTAGTATTATCTGTCCGATCATGATCCGTGCAATACCGCACGTATCTGATCGAACCCTGCCATATCTCCATACGGCCTCTACAGCATTTTGTCCGAAACTTGAGAAACTGTCTGTGGGGGACTCTAAAGACTCGTCAATACATTTGGCTGTGGATTTAACCACTAGCACGTCAGAGGTATTAGCCATACGTAACGGGCCACCGGGTATTGACCAAAAGGGACGTCTGTGAGCGAACTCATCCTGACACCCTACTGAGCCTGTCAGTGACAATATCCGTACTGTCCAGTCCGTTCGTCTATAAGCATCGCATGGCGGGCCTAGGGGGATGGTAAAAGTCAGACCCCCAATAACGGTACAAGTCGTGTCGGAGTGTAGCCAAGAACACCCTGAGATACTACTGGAATACCTACTAGTAAATCTCCTGCCTTGGCCAAGGACTTCGTGTAATGGCTCTCCTACACACAGCTCGACCTCACCCCCAATACCGGGAGAGACGAACCCCTGAAGATCCGCTCACTGCCTCCATGTGGCTCGGGACTGTACCCAACTAAAACCTGTTTGCATGACTCCTTTGAGCGTGGTAGGGTAGTAATCAAAGTACAGTGGGAACTCACACGAGACAAATGACGATCTCAGGTCGATGAACTAACCTGTACACATGTCACCAGGGAACTGCTATCTGATGTCAGGTATAATACCAACTAACAGGTTCCCGGCGAGTCCTGTCCAGTGTACTCATAACCCAATGAGCACCTGTATACATCTTAGGTGAACCAACTGACACCAGTGGCTTGTGAGACCAGCCACCACCCCTTGTCGGGGTCTAGACTGTATACACTAGTCTACTCTGGAGTATCGATAACCTGTCTCGAAACTCCCACGACTAGGGACCTTTTAAGGATGTGCTTATATACCCCAGCTCCCACGTATATGATCGCCCTCATACTGCTGGTAGTCAAGCAAGAATCCTAGGGGCTCTATCAACGTGCAGTAGTGATCAGTAATGTCACCTAAAGCAGTACACGATGTTAAAGATAAACCAGATAGCATACTATCATCTTGAGTAAGACTGTCCTACCAGTATAGGTCCTCCCTCAATCATTGTAATCACGTGCCTGTGATCCAATAATTGACTCTGAGGGCACTATCTCCAACAATCTCTCACTTGCACTCAAGGCTAATTATTGCGATGCCGCATACTCACAGCCCGTGTGATACCGAACACCCAACTCCTCTACTAGTCAGTCTCACAGAGATCGTTTGCGAAACTATTTTGTTCGAGGAATAACCTCAGTGAGTGGATCTGCTCTGATGTTTCTTTCTATGTCTCTCTAAATCTCAAGTTCGTGGAGAAACCCATCTCCCGAAATGAGCAATACCTGTCTTAGAATATGTCTGGATGTCTGATGGGACCTAGTTCATAAATGAACTCCAAATCTAAACTTCTTAGACTGTATCGTCAACTGAACTTAATCAGTATCCTGCGCCATACCTCCCTCAGTATCCACCTGAACCACCTGTCCAGATACTGCCCCTCGTCAGAGGGAAAACTATAACTCTGACAGCTACTCTGTCATCCAGGTCACCTTGGAAGCCTGGAATGATAACTGTCTCCAAAAAGAGGTTGTTGTTATCATATCCCTAGAACATCCACTTATGTTCTAAAACTGCTTCCGAATGTTTCTCCTTGATTGGATCAATATCAACTTATTGCATCTACTGTAAGAACAACATCTGGTGTGGTACTTGACATCTCATGATTGACTCAATTGCCTAAGCAAGTGATCTGCCAATCATGCACATCCCTCTCCCTTTTATTCTGTAAGACACCTTTAGAGAGGGTGACTCCATCACCTGCAGGTACACTACGTGCCAGGAGTCGTCCATTCTAAATACTCATAGAATGCTGTCTAAGTACCCTGATTGGGAAAATTCCCAAATCTAGATCTAAAACCATAGATCTAGTGACCAGAATATCTGATATAATATCCAAGTCTTATGTGGAGAAACCACTGTGTGACAACCAAAGTATAGCCGATCGTAGTATAGGAATTTCTTTTCCTACTCTGTGTGTGTCATCCAAATACCAGGACATCACACCCTACGACCTTCTTAACAGATCCATCCCCTATTCTGATGAAATCAAACCTATGACTGTCACATCAGAAATAGATGATCTATCTCCGCTATATCCGCTTTAGTCTATAAATAGACATAAGCCACCTGTCTACCAATGCTTCCGCTGCTTCCGCTGCTCCCACTGAATACGACAACCCTCTAGCAGAGTCTTATAGATGTACACTTCTAAAGCTAGTTTAGAACGACGCTATATTCATCCTCCTGCCGGGTCTCACAGTCTGGAACAACAGCAATGGAAAGTCTGGGTAAACAAGAACCTCCCTGTCACCGTCCTTGAGGCTATCGAAGTACCTCTCGAGTGCCTGAGGTTACCCACCATATCTGCGGAGTGGCTAATGGAATGTCAAACCAGATTGAATCTTTAGGTTTTTATCAAATCTTCAGTAATCGTTTGCGGTTCTGGAATCACTTCCAGTTCTACCATACTCCCACTACTGTTTTCTAAAAAAATCCATTTTTGTTAAAACTGTGGTGAGTCAAGAACAATATCACTATTGATCTTCCAAATGGTAGAAAATCAACCCTCGTCATAGCCCGGGTCAACCCAAAAACAGCCATTACAGAAACGTGCCTTGAGTTGTCCAGTGTCTGGTTTTAAGCATAAGCTTGACAACTCCCCGTACCTTAACAATGTCAAGATACGAACTGTTCTATATCCAATATAGAAACAGAGGCACTAGTTTAATTGAACCAGATTCAAATCATGCAGCTGTCTCCAGTGCATGTCAACTAAATGGTGAGAGGCCGATCAGCATTACTCGACTTAGGAGTACTTCCAATTATGAGTAACCTGAAAGAGAAGCAAGTTCTCTTAATCATTACCATCAACTGAGTACCATTCACAAGTATCTACATCTTCGATCACCTTGAAGAATCCCGATACTTGCAACACCTGATTCTCTACTTTACTCTTATACCTATAACTTCTCAAAACTCAGAACCTACATTTCTACGAAACACATGTCTAAGAACTAGAGAAGTCAAAAGTAAACAGAATATAGTACGAGTACCAACCCCTCTGTCCTAATGGACACTGGACAATATACAATACTCTGTATAAGTCCCTTGAGTCTAATAACTCAAACCCTGTGTGTCGTAGGTTGAAAACTGTACTTATGGTTAAGAAAAATTACACCGCTGTTTAATGCTCCTTACCTAACCATCCACTGATATAGGTAAATGTCATGGACATAATTCCAAAAAGTTATATCTCACTTTATAAAAATAAATGTAGAGATATATCAATTTGAAATTGGTGCATTACAACGGATATTCAAAACCAAATATTTGCCGTCCGGCAAACAACCTAGGCGATTTCCTCAAATATCACCAATTATAACGAATTCCGATATAATGAGGATAATCACCTAATTCCCAATAATTTACTCCCACTCATCATCTGTAAAACCATACAGATGTGAGAATCAAACCTGGTAAATACATACCCTGGAGCAAGTGTCTAATTGGGAAATCAGTTTTCTTTTAACAGTACACAGTGAAACTGAAACATTGAAATGTTTCAATGGGGTATCCGGGTATTCCTAGTAATGCCTCTTCCATTATCCAGATTCATAACTTTAGCCGTATCTTTCTTTGCCACCACTCCAAATCCCTTTATATGTCTTTAGTCATTACCTTCTGTACACCCTCTTAGGCTAAATGGTTTTCTTCCTTCCCTACCGTTCGGCACCAGCCTATGGTTTGGAAGAAAACTATCCAATAAGCATAATGGGTGTACTGTCCTAATCCTAGGAACACTCGCAACCCGAGAGAAGGTAAAGATAAAAGACACCAGAATAAACCTTATTCCTATTTCTCCTGAACCAGAATCCATCCCCGAACTGGAACAGGTTCCTTTCGAGTTCGTATATAACCATACGATGGAGTATCCAAATAACTGTGGATCTTCGTTGTGATACGGAGTGTCCTGGAGAAATACAAAGGTGAAGTGGGAGTGCTAATGAAATACTTGGTTTGGTCGTGAATAGCAGTCGCAATTTAATTTGCCCTCTTACTAATCCCTTTATTTGTCTTAACTTAATACCTTCTGTACACCATAGTTAAGCTAATTGGTTTTCTTCATTCCCTACCAATCGGCACCTGCCTATGGTTTGGAAGAAGACTATCCAATTTGCATAATAGGTGTACTGTCCTAATCCAAGGAGCACTCGCAACCTGAGAGAAGGTAAAAGGAAAAGACAACTGAATAGTCCTATTCGTTTTCTCCAGAACAGGAAACCATCCTCGAATAAATTCCTTCGAGTTCGTATATAACCATACGATGGTTTTATCCAATGGAAGTGGACGTTCGTAGTAATACGGGGTGTCCTGGAGAAAAGGGTAAAAGTAGGAGTGGCAATGAGGTTTGCAACTCGGACAATCCAAAAGCCAGTCTTATAAGAAGGTTCGGTTAATCTTGGTCACTGAGTCATAGTCAAGGGTCGGGTTATTGTCGCTGCCAAAGAGAGAGAGAAAAGAAACACTCAGCGTGCACTCTAACCTAGATCAGAATGGTTATCAATTTATCTAATCTGGAAACCTCCCACTGTACCGTCAAATTCTCCTCCAAACCTGAAAGAAGAATTAGTCGGGATCACCCGAGGAGTAAACCAACTCATCAGTGGGAATCGGGATCCAACTATCATCGCATGATAACGTGACGGAATCCGCTCACGTTATCACACTCCAGAAGGTATGCGCATATCGGGCAAATTTCAGTTTCTTTAGAAACTCCCGATGTGATTTTTGCCCCATGCTCTTATGACTTTGACGAAGGTCAACAAATCATAAGTCACATGTCAAGTTCTACCCGTCATTGTCCAGGTTAATTTGAACCCACCCGTACAAGCCCTTGACGAAGGTCAACAAGGCTATACGACTGTCCCAAACCAACACATCTATCTATACAGCAGAAAGGTAACAAGCAGCTACCATACACTATGCCTTGACGAAGGTCAACAAACATAGCATGAATACTACGTGCTACCCGTCTGAAATGACGGAGGGCTACGAATGGTTTTTGGCGAAAAACATTTAACGTAATGAACTTGATATCGTTGAAGGAACCGGATAGCTTTTATAAAAATATAGTGGCGAAAACCTTTGCTAAAAAGGTCACTCCCGGTGAAGGGATCTCGGTTCTTTCCCCGTAGAATGAGGTGTAGGATATTCTAACTGAATACCACGATGCAAAGCAAAAGTTGTTAGTTGTATGTATGCCCTAGAGGCCAGTATTGTACAGATGATGTATATTATATTGGATGCTTGGACATATATAGAGATGACTTTCTTGCTCGATATGATAGTATGCTATCTGGTTGCTCTTTATCTTAACGTGTACACTTGTCTCTTTAAACTGTCTTATAGTTACACGTTGATAAAGCCCTTAGGATGTGTACTTGACTACCTGGACTATGATGCAGATCATACTAGTGGGGACATGGTAGTCGATAAGTACATCCTTCAAGGTCCCTAGTCGTGGGTGTATCGAGACGGGGCATCGATATACCAGAGTAGACTAGCGTATACGCTTCTCGACCCATGAGATGGGCGATGGATGATCCCATATCCATTGGTGTTTGACATCAGAGATGCTATACGGGTGCTCAGTGGAGACTGGGTACACTGGACGGACTCGCCGAGAACTCCCAGATGGTATTATACCTCACGTCAGATGGCAGTTCTCAGGTGACACTTGTACAGGTTAGTCTGTAGACCCGAGATCGTCATAGAGTCTTGTGTGATTCCCACTGTGCTTTGATCTCCACCTTACCACGTCCATGAGGGCGTGCAAAATGGTGGTCTTTGGGTACAGTCCCGAGTCACATGGAGGCAATGAGCGATAGGAGGGGTTTCGTCTCTCCCGGTATTGGGGGTTGATGTTGCGCTGTGCTCGATTGGCCGTAACAGGGAAGTCCCTGGCCAGGGCTGATCAGAGATTTGCTGGTAAGTGTTACCAGTAGTTTCTCGACCCGTTATGAGCCTCACATCGGCACGACTTATCGGTTATTGGGGTCTGACGTTTACCACCCCTAGACATAATATGCGACGTATCAGACGAACAGACCGGACTGTACGGTAAGTGTTACTGGTTGGATTCACAGGAGTGTGAGCGGGCTAGCTCGTCGATCTTCTGATCGCTCAATACCCGGGTGGCCGTTACGTTTAGCAGACCGCTTGCGGCTTGTGGATGCTTGATATGATCATCATCTGCTACCGGCGTATTGACGAGTCTTTAGAGTCCTACACAGAGGTTTCCTGGCTCAAGCGAAACGAAATAGGAGCGCATATGAGATATGTGCAGGACCGAGAATAATGCGTGTATGTGATACCGTATTTCATTCTCGCGATAAATGTTTCGATTGGTTATATTCGATATGACCTAGTTATCGAATCATTGATTCGATAAATCGATACATTGGATACTAGTCGGTTATGTGCGACATGACCGGATCATTGAATCAAATGTTGATTTAATGATTTAATGTATAATTATATATTTGATATATTACTTTGCATTAACTAGTATTGGTTCACTTTAAATGGATTTTCTCACTTGATGTGCACATTGTATATGTGATATATTTTTGTACACTAGTTTGTATCATGTTTGATGATACTTGCTCACTTGGGTTTGTGTAAAGATTAGACCATGGTTATATGAATGGTTAGGGTTTTGTTTATTCACTTATTTATTTATTTATTTATTCATTTTGGATATTAGTAAGGATGGTGGCTTATTTTGTTTTTATGTTGAAGTTTCTTGAAGCTTTGACAAAGTCCACCATCCTTATCTCATCCTTAACCCTAACCATTCCTACTAACCTTAGTTTAATCTCTACACTTGACCATGGTCAAGATATGATAAGTATTCATATTAGTTTCTTTTTTCAAATAAGAAACTCATCATATTTTTCCTTCTTCATCATCTTCTTCTTCAAGAAAGAAAACTTGATGCCATTAATGGCAACTTGAGTTCCATAGTGAGAAATCCAATTCTAAAGTGAACCCACCTCCTATTTCTTCACCCTCTACCTCTTGCCAAGTTGTTTTGGGTGTTTTCTTCACAAGTTTCACAAATTTGTGAAGTCGGAGCTTGAACTTGTGATGCCTCGACGTAGATCATCTTCGGCACGTAGCCGACGACCTAGTCCGCCCAAATCTCCGATGAAGCCGATGCGAGAGTCCGAGATCCAACTAGGACAGCGAGAGGACGCCTACGTGGAGCTTAGGAAGTGGAGAAATGGATCTACAAAGGTTGTAGTCTCTCTCCTTTAGTTAAAGTGTTAACTAGTTTAATGTTTCGCCTAGAAATCTAGCCGACGATCCGTATTAGGGTTTCTCGGCACCCATAAAATTTTAAATTGGCATGATTGATGCCTTGTGAGACCTCTATAGTGTGCCTAGGAACCCTACAGTGGTATCAGAGCCTAGCTAGAGCCTTAGGCAAAGTCCAGACGACGTTTGAAGTCCGATCGAACCAAAACCCTAACCCGAAAACGGCTCTCTGTACATTTTTTAAAAACTGGGTTTTTTCCAAATTAAAAATATGCAGAAAACTTAGCAAGAAATTCTAAGAATTACGGCACAAAATTTGAGTCATGAACAGTGCAACCTGCGGCGGAACCGCGGCATAAGCCTCCTTAGGCGGCGGTTCCGCGGCATGATGATGACGTCAGCACTCCTACTTTGCGCAGTAATTAATTATTTCAGAAGCTGAGTTTTATGGGTATTTTTAATATTTATTCCAGAGTTTCATTTTCTGGGGTGTTTTGGAGCTTTGGTGTTTCGACCGGATTATCAAATTTCGTCTTTGTGGCTTTCCGGATAAATTTTAGAATATGTTAAAAAGTTCGACCGGATATAAATACCCAATTTTTCCCCTGTCGGGAAATTTCCAAGTGTTGGATTTTTCCGTAGTTTAACGACGTTCTAAGTAGTGCAAGTAACGCGATGGACCCTCTAGAAGACAACAAACCTTAACTCGATTATGTGACCGTCTTGAACTGCCCTTTGAACCTTCGGGTTTGGGGCAGTACGGCGTGCCACATGTGAGGCGTTGGCTTGACCCTTCTACGGCTGGACCGTTGGTACTGAGGCACGAACTGAATGTTGTTAGACTTATTTCATGTGTTGAGCTGTATCGGGAAAACTTGGGTATTCGACTGTTCGATCGGAAAGTTTAACATTTTCTGTTTATCTGGAATGTGATACAATAATTGGAATTCACAAACGGTTATGAGATAACTGAATGAATGTTATAAATCTAGCGGTTTAGTTTCACTTGATATTGAAAAGAGTTTTCGATAATGAGACTAAAATGCGGGGTTTATAACTGTTAGGCATGTGATGTCTAAGTATTTCATTTGATTAGGCATGTGATGTCTAAAGAGGTTGCGGATTCCAACTGTTGTAGTTTTACACTTTCTTTTCTGTGACCGTAAGTGTAATATGTGATATCGCCGGTTTCGTTGCTAGAATGTCAACGACAATTGGGATGGACATATTTACTTACGTTGATGACATGTGATGTTATGTGTTGCTGGATATGTTATGTTGGATCGTCGTGTTTGAATAGCCGGGGGTTTTTAAGTGAGATGAGTGTTTTTCATTTTCATTCATGTAAAAACTTGTATGTAATATTCTTTTATTTGGGGCACTTCCAGGTTGCGGAAGTTGTCACCTTTTGTATATTATTTACTTTTCCGCATTAGGATAGATCCAAGGAGGGGAGCACAAGTAACCGGGTTCTGGGGTCCAGTGGGAGACCAACTCGAGGAGTCGAGTCCGGGTCTCCTAACCCCAGAATTGGCAGGGTTGCTTGCCGCTCTCGTAGGGGTCTAGGGGTGTGGGATTGGCTATTCATCACGACCGTGGAATCCGTGTTTTATACTGGCTCGTATTGAAAACACGGACGTCCTAGTATATCCAATGTTTCATATGTTTCTTCTGCTGCGATATCTGTGATGTGATCATGTGATGTTCTGTGATAGATACAGTATATAGTATATATGATATATTATATAGACGTTACTTATGTTTTGCACCCGCACTAGCCCTGCCCTGCTCTGTCGTTAGTTACCTAACCTAACGGTGCATGAGGGGACATCGAGGCGAATGCGGATGGCATAAGTGTACGTCATATCTATCTGTGATGTTTAGGTACTTAAATGATGGGAATTCATTAATGAGATTAATGAAAGAAAAGAAACCTAAGATGTTGTAGAATCAAATTTTAAATAAAACAGGTAGCTACAGTTCTTGCTTTGCACAGCGGTATATGTGATATATCCTGCACCTTATTCGATGAGGAAAGGACCGAGATCCCTTCACCGGGAGCGACTCCTTTAGCAATAGCTGGCAGATGCTACAAACTCGGTCTGTTTTTGATTGCTTCTATAGTTTCTGCTTTGCACAGTGATATATATGATATATCCCGCACCTCATTCGACGAGGAAAGGACCGACGATCCCTTCACCGGGAGTGACCCCTTTAGCAAAACTAGAAAAGCCTCAAAATCACTCCATTTCAAAACTTCATTTGATTCTACAACGATATCAAGTTCATTACGCAATAGGTTTTCAGAAAAACCTGACGTAGCCCTCCGTCATTTCAGATAAGAACTGTTTAGTATTCGTGCTGCGTTTGTTGGCCTTTGTCAAGGCGTAGTGTGCGGTAGCTGAATAGTGATTATCTGCTTATGCATATGATGCAGATTGTTTCAGGGTAGTCGTACGACCTTGTTGGCCTTTGTCAAGGGCCGTGCGGGTGGGTTTGATTCAATCAAGAAATGACGGGTTGAACTTGACTAGCATGCTATGATTTGTTGGCCTTTGTCAAGGTCATAGGACGCTAGGGGCAAAATATTATCGGGAATTTCAAGTGTTGAAATTTGCAATGAGATTGCATACCTTCTATGAGATAGTTGGATCCCGATACCCACTGCGAGTAAGAGTTACTCCTGGGAGAGTTTTACACATTACAATTAGCCGATCAAGTAGGTGTCTAGAAAGGTGTTAACAAGGTTACGCCTCTGGGAAAACGAGGTTTACATTAATTAGGTTCGTGCGAAAGCACGGGGGACCTCCCTCAAAGTACCGACACTGGCCTGGCTGAAAGAGTGGCGAACTTGTAGTGTGTAATTAATCCCGGCTAGTCTTTCCTTTTAGGGTTTGAAGGAAGATTTGATAAAAAGCAGTGGGAGCCATCCTGATTAGATAAGATAATAACCAATCTGATCTTGCACGAGCATACGCTAAAGTGTTTTCTTCTCTCTCTCTCCAGGTAGCGACCATTTCATGCCCTAATAAAGATAATAATATGGATGTATTGACCGAACCCGCATGTTATACTGTGCTGGGGAACGTTGGTTCCGTTCTTTCCTACAAGAGTTATAGGACTGAACAGGATATAGGGGAATACCAGGATTCCCATGCCACCCGAATGAAGAAAGTACATGATGATGCATTTTCTTCGGGTGTGTTCGTTACAGAGAACTGTTTCTCCATTTGCCCTACGTCCTGGGTATTAGATACCGGGTCAGGATCCCATATATGTAATCAGTTACATGGGCTTAGAAAAGGTAGAGAACTTGGAGAAGGTGATAAAGACATTAGAGTTGGAAATGGTGCAATTGTTGCAGCTAAGACTGTCGGGGAATATCACCTTGTATTACCAACTGGTAATACATTGGTTCTAAACGAATGCTATTACATGCCGAACCTGATATGCAACATTATATCGGTTTCTTTATTGAGTAAAGAGGGATATAATTTTGTATTACAGGACAATGTTATGAACATTTTCCGTAACCAAAAGTTGGTTAGATCAGGCACGTTGTGCAATGGCATTTATGTTCTAAATCAATCAGCAGTTCTGAGCATAACTAACATACACAAGAGGAAGAGTTCTGAACTGAACGAATCCTTCTTGTGGCATTGTAGACTGGGTCACATCAATGCGACACGACTGGCTAAGTTGCATAAGGATGGATATTTGAATCCGTTTGAATTTTCATCTTATGACACTTGCCAGTCATGTCTCAAAGGCAAGATGACCAAAACTCCGTTTACGGGACATGGAGAAAGAGTTACCGAACTCTTAGGACTGATACATAGTGATGTATGCGGTCCTATGTCTACACATGCCAGGGATGGTTCTTCATACTTCATTACATTCACTGACGATCTCTCTAGGTTCGGATATGTGTTCCTGATGAAACACAAATCAGAAGCTTTTGAGAAATTTAGAGAATATAAACAAGAAGTAGAGAACCAAACCGGAAAAAGTATTAAAATCCTACGATCTGATCGAGGAGGTGAATACTTGAGCAATGAATTCCTGGACTTCCTAAAAGAGAATGGGATTCTCTCTCAGCTGACTCCTCCATATACACCACAGCACAACGGTGTATCTGAACGGAGGAACCGCACCCTATTGGATATGGTGTGCTCTATGATGAGCACAGCTGAGTTACCTATTTCCTTCTGGGGATATGCACTGGAGACAGCAGCATACCTATTGAATCAAGTTCCATCTAAATCTGTACCTACCACACCATATGAGATATGGAGTAGGAAGAGACCATGTCTTAAACGAGTTAAGATATGGGGTTGCCCGGCCTATGTCAAAAGGCAAAATCCGGACAAGCTCGAGACACGGTCAGTTCTATGCAAGTTTGTGGGATATCCCAAACATTCACATGGATATCTTTTCTACCATGCAGAGGAACAAAAAGTGTTTGTTTCTCGACATGCCACCTTTTTAGAAAAGGAATTCCTTGAAAAAGAAATTAGTGGCAAAGTGGTAGAGCTGGAAGAGGTTCCAGATACACAAACCGTAACTGAAGATTTAGTGGAACCAGAAGATTCAGTAGTACCCAATGAACCCCAGCCTCTCCACCGATCTAGTAGGGTTCCTCGCCAACCTGAGAGATACTACGGTTTTCTCATGGATGGTGGGAGCGAGGATTGCATCATGGAGGATGATGACCCAACTAGCTTCGAGCAGGCCATCACGAGTAGGGACTCGGTAAAATGGCTGGATGCTATGCGGTCCGAGATGGAATTCATGTACACCAACAAAGTATGGACTTTGGATGTTGCTCCTGAAGGGGTAAAACCCATTGGGAGCAAGTGGATCTTCAAGAAAAAACTTGGTGTAGATGGGAAAGTGGAGACTTTCAAAGCTAGACTTGTTGCAAAAGGTTTTCGCCAAAGACCAGGTGTGGATTATGACGAAACCTTTTCTCCAGTGGCTATGCTTAAATCCATCCGTATCATGCTTGCCATCGCTGCATATCATGACTACGAAATCTGGCAAATGGATGTTAAGACCGCCTTTCTAAACGGTGATTTAGAAGAGTGCGTGTACATGACTCAGCCAGAGGGCTTCGTAGACAGTGGGAGCAGCGGGAAGGTGTGCAAGCTGCTTAAATCCATTTATGGATTAAAGCAAGCATCGCGGAGTTGGAACATCTGCTTTGACGTCGTTATCAAAGAGTTTGATTTCGTCAAAAACCCAGATGAACCTTGTATCTACAAAAAGGTGGCAGAGAGTAAGGTAGTCTTCCTCGTATTGTACGTGGACGACATACTCTTGATAGGAAATGATATTCCTATGCTGCAATCGATCAAGCTCTTCTTATCACAAAGATTCTCGATGAAAGATCTTGGTGATGCCTCCTGCATATTGGGGATTAGGATCTATAGAGATAGATCCAAACGGATATTGGGATTGTCCCAATCCAGGTACATTGACACCATACTAAAGAGGTTTAGTATGGAAGAATCCAAGCGTGGGAACTTGCCCACGATCTCTGGAGTCACTCTCTCCAAAGAGATGTCTCCCAAGACTGATTTGGAGAGAGCTCGCATGCAAGGGATACCCTATGCTTCAGCTGTAGGCTCTATCATGTACGCGATGCTATGTACCAGACCCGATGTTGCATACTCACTAAGTGTAGTGAGCAGGTATCAAGCTGATCCTCGAGAGAGTCACTGGACAGCTGTGAAGAGCATTCTCAAGTACTTGCGAAGGACTAAAGAGATGCTCTTGGTGTATGGTAACGGGGAACTCCAAGTGGTGTCCTTTACCGATTCGAGCTTCCAGAGTGATAAGGACGACTCTAAGTCGCAGTCGGGTTTTGTCTTTACCCTTTACGGAGGGGCGGTTAGCTGGAAGAGTTCCAAGCAGGAAACCGTGGCAGACTCGACGATGGAGGCTGAATACATCGCTGCCAACGATGCTGCTAAAGAAGCTGTTTGGATCAAGAAGTTCATTACTGAACTTGGTGTGGTTCCATCCATTGAGCATCCAATACCTTTGTATTGCGATAACAATGGAGCGGTGGCTTTGGCCAAGGAACCCAGGTCCCATCAGCGATCCAGGCATATTCTGAGGCGGTATCACCTGATCCGGGAGATAGTTGATCGCCGGAAGATCGAGGTCAGGAGGGTTGACACGAAGAACAACACGGCGGATCCACTCACGAAGGCCATTCCCCAGATACAGTTTGAGAGACTCTTCGGGATGCTCGGTATGCGATACTACAGCAGCTGGCCCTAGTGCAAGTGGAAGATTGTTAGTTGTATGTATGCCCTAGAGGCCAGTATTGTACAGATGATGTATATTATATTGGATGCTTGGACATATATAGAGATGACTTTCTTGCTCGATATGATAGTATGCTATCTGGTTGCTCTTTATCTTAACGTGTACACTTGTCTCTTTAAACTGTCTTATAGTTACACGTTGATAAAGCCCTTAGGATGTGTACTTGACTACCTGGACTATGATGCAGATCATACTAGTGGGGACATGGTAGTCGATAAGTACATCCTTCAAGGTCCCTAGTCATGGGTGTATCGAGACGGGGCATCGATATACCAGAGTAGACTAGCGTATACGCTTCTCGACCCATGAGATGGGCGATGGATGATCCCATATCCATTGGTGTTTGACATCAGAGATGGTATACGGGTGCTCAGTGGAGACTGGGTACACTGGACGGACTCGCCGAGAACTCCCAGATGGTATTATACCTCACGTCAGATGGCAGTTCTCAGGTGACACTTGTACAGGTTAGTCTGTAGACCTGAGATCGTCATAGAGTCTTGTGTGATTCCCACTGTGCTTTGATCTCCACCTTACCACGTCCATGAGGGCGTGCAAAACGGTGGTCTTTGGGTACAGTCCCGAGTCACATGGAGGCAATGAGCGATAGGAGGGGTTTCGTCTCTCCCGGTATTGGGGGTTGATGTTGCGCTGTGCTCGATTGGCCGTAACAGGGAAGTCCCTGGCCAGGGCTGATCAGAGATTTGCTGGTAAGTGTTACCAGTAGTTTCTCGACCCGTTATGAGCCTCACATCGGCACGACTTATCGGTTATTGGGGTCTGACGTTTACCACCCCTAGACATGATATGTGACGTATCAGACGAACAGACCGGACTGTACGGTAAGTGTTACTGGTTGGATTCACAGGAGTGTGAGGGGGCTAGCTCGTCGATCGTCTGATCGCTCAATACCCGGGTGGCCGTTACGTTTAGCAGACCGCTTGCGGCTTGTGGATGCTTGATATGATCATCATCTGCTACCGGCGTATTGACGAGTCTTTAGAGTCCTACACAGAGGTTTCCTGGCTCAAGCGAAACGAAATAGGAGCGCATATGAGATATGTGCAGGACCGAGAATAATGCGTGTATGTGATACCGTATTTCATTCTCGCGATAAATGTTTCGATTGGTTATATTCGATATGACCTAGTTATCGAATCATTGATTCGATAAATCGATACATTGGATACTAGTCGGTTATGTGCGACATGACCGGATCATTGAATCAAATGTTGATTTAATGATTTAATGTATAATTATCTATTTGATATATTACTTTGCATTAACTAGTATTGGTTCACTTTAAATGGATTTTCTCACTTGATGTGCACATTGTATATGTGATATATTTTTGTACACTAGTTTGTATCATGTTTGATGATACTTGCTCACTTGGGTTTGTGTAAAGATTAGACCATGGTTATATGAATGGTTAGGGTTTTGTTTATTCACTTATTTATTTATTTATTTATTCATTTTGGATATTAGTAAGGATGGTGGCTTATTTTGTTTTTATGTTGAAGTTTCTTGAAGCTTTGACAAAGTCCACCATCCTTATCTCATCCTTAACCCTAACCATTCCTACTAACCTTAGTTTAATCTCTACACTTGACTATGGTCAAGATATGATAAGTATTCATATTAGTTTCTTTTTTCAAATAAGAAACTCATCATATTTTTCCTTCTTCATCATCTTCTTCTTCAAGAAAGAAAACTTGATGCCATTAATGGCAACTTGAGTTCCATTGTGAGAAATCCAATTCTAAAGTGAACCCACCTCCTATTTCTTCACGCTCTACCTCTTGCCAAGTTGTTTTGGGTGTTTTCTTCACAAGTTTCACAAATTTGTGAAGTCGGAGCTTGAACTTGTGATGCCTCGACGTAGATCATCTTCGGCACGAAGCCGACGACCTAGTCCGCCCAAATCTCCGATGAAGCCGATGCGAGAGTCCGAGATCCAACTAGGACAGCGAGAGGACGCCTACGTGGAGCTTAAAAAGTGGAGAAACGGATCTACAAAGGTTGTAGTCTCTCTCCTTTAGTTAAAGTGTTAACTAGTTTAATGTTTCGCCTAGAAATCTAGCCGACGATCCGTATTAGGGTTTCTCGGCACCCATAAAATTTTAAATTGGCATGATTGATGCCTTGTGAGACCTCTATAGTATGCCTAGGAACCCTACAAAAGTAATCGGCTATAGTGAAGTTATTTCCCTGACGCAAACTTCTGTCCAAAGGGTCACTCCCGGTGAAGGGATCTCAGCCCTTGCCTCGTCGACTGAGGTGCTAGATATTCATAATCGAATACCACTGTGCAAAACAAAAGAGAACGTCCTTGCAATAACAGCTTTTTGAAAAATGTTCCAACAACATCAGAATAGGTTTGTTTAGCTTGCATTGATCCGAATCAACGCAGTCCCATCAATTGATCACACCAATAAAGAACGAAAATAATGATGTACGTATATGCCATCCGCATTCGCCACTGGGTCCCGTCATCACCCGTTAGGTTACTTAACTAACGACAGAGCGGGGACTGGACTAGCACGGGTGTTAAACATATACAACATCTACTAGCATATATATCAATATATAATATTCGCTCAAGGCATGATAAAATGCAACATCACAGAAATGTAATAAGCATCACAGAACAATACAGATATCTGGGATCCCCAGGTTTCATAGAGCCGCTACTGAAACCCGACGTTCCCCTGATCGTGTGGATAGCCTGTGCAATGAAATCCTAAACCCCTACGGGCGCGGCAAGTTACCTGCCAAAACCTGAAGCGAAGCAGCCCCCTTCAACAACGTGAATGGACCACCCAGCACTCCACGGAATCCGGTAACATGGGCACCCCTCCTTGGGTCAACCTATACCCCCTACGAGTGCGGCGAATAGCCCGTCAATTCTAGAGTAAAGCCCCCTCCGTCTCAACGCCATGAGATGCGGGCCCGTTGCCCTCTAGAACCCGGCTACCCGTGCACCCTTCCGTGGGGTAATCCTAGTACAGAAAGTAAAATATACATACAACGGGTACATCGACCTCAACCCGGTCGTGCCCCAAAAGAATAATATACAAACAGGCAGCAACGGCAGTCCACATGTCGGACGCTCGCCCCGCAATATCAAATGTACATATACAACCAAACTGTACTATCATTGCATCCAGGCTATCCCCACGACAAATCCGCAAAATCACAGCACAATACAGAACATCAACGTGAATGTCACATTCGCAAATCCGTCTAAAAGGGCTATAGCAGTTAGACAGAATTTACCGATCAAGTGACATTCACGGTCGCAGATATAATGTAAATACTGTGAACTAACATGTTTAAAATTTTCGATCGACTAAATTTACCGAAGTGGGCCCCAAGCACAACTGTAGCACTCAAAGAAAATCTGGGCCCAAACAGAATATACCAAAAACCCTATTTCCTTGTCAGAGAGACACTGGAAAAATTTGGTACAGCAAGGACATATAATGGCCTCGGAACCGCGGCCAAAGCATGGGTTTGGCCGCGGTTCCGCGGTGGAACAGTGATATTAGGCGACCAAATTTTTTCAGATTCCATAAAAAACCCTGCACGTATTTTTACAATGTACCAAATAATTTTTTGAGCACTGCAAAAATTCGACAGAAACTGGACATGAAAACGCGGTTTTTTGAAAATCGGTTCGATCGAACTTGTAAACACGTTAGAGCAAGCTAGACTAGGTTAATGGCGTGGCTCTGATACCATTGTAAGTGCACGGCAGCGCCCCGGCCGTCAATCCGAGGCCAAAACGCGGAAACGAAACTTTTACAAAACTTGTAAACCGGCACTACCGCGCACTATAAACCCGGATCGGGCCACTAACCTAATTCTAGCAAACTAGAAGATGGGTAGAAAGCTATACCGAGTGATCCGTGTCCTTCGGTCTTCGGCCTCCACTCCGATCTCCTCGCGGAATCTCCGGTCTTCGTCTCCTCGTCGGAACAGGCACCACATCGCCGGGTTTTTTTACGGGCTCCTACCTCTGGACCGAGGCAACTCGGGCACGAAGTTGGCTAGCCGACGTGCCCAAGGATGCTGTAGGATAAGTGTAGAATCACTTGTCTCAAGCGGGTATGAAGTTGCCATAATGATGGAGGTGGAATAATGGAAATGAGCTTAGGATTTTTGGTGCATGCAAAAATGAGAACAAGAAATTCCCTCATCACAAAATGAATTCCCCTCTCTCCCTCAAATGTGTAGCCGGCCTCTCTCAAGAATGAGGAGAGAAAAAAAAATGTATCAAAACGGAGGTGAGCACAAGATGGTTGTAGTAACCATAAGGAAATGTGTTGATATTGAGGAATAAAGGTCACTTCCATTTCTAATCTTATCTTATCTCATTAATGCAAAAGAAATGATCACTAGAAAAAGCAAAGATGCTATATCCATCATATAATCCAAATGCCACATACAACCCTCCACATTTGCTAATTTGCACACTTGCAAATTAGCCCCGCCCACAGAAAAATCCGGCCGTGAAGGAACAAAGGAAAACTGGCCGAAACGGAATGCAAACTGGCAACTTCAAAAAACTGATCCCATAATAAATTACAGGAAAACCCCGCGGCTGTATATACATACCCGCATTTGTATTCCGACCGAATACAAATGCAATGAGACAAAATCTACACTGTACAATACTAGGATCCGGCTTAAACCAAAGCCCGCTAGTATTATCCGTCCGATCATGATCCGTGCAATACCGCACGTATCTGATCGAACCCTGCCATATCTCCATACAGCCTCTACAGCGTTTCGCCCGAAACTTGAGAAACTGTCTGTGGGGGACTCTAAAGACTCGTCAATACATTTGGTTGTGGATTTAACCACTAGCACGTCAGAGGTATTAGCCATACGTAACGAGCCACCAGGTATTGACCAAAAGGGACGTCTGTAAGCGAACTCATCCTGACACCCTACTGAGCCTGTCAGTGACAATATCCGTACAGTCCGGTCCGTTCGTCTATGAGCATCGCATGGCGGGCCTAAGGGTTGGTAAAAGTCAAACCCCCAATAGCGGTACAAGTCGTGTCGGAGTGTAGCCCAGAACACCTTGAGATACTACTGGAATACCTACCAGTAAATCTCCTGCCATGGCCAAGGACTTCGTATAATGGCTCTCCTAGACACAGCGCGACCTTACCCCCAATACCGGGAGAGACGAACCCCTGCAGATCCGCTCACTGTCTCCATGTGGCTCGGGACTGTACCCAACTAAAACCTGTTTGCACGACTCTTTTAAGCGTGGTAGGGTAGTAATCAAAGTACAGTGGGAACTCACATGAGACAAATGACGATCTCAGGTCGATGAACTAACCTGTACACATGTCACCAGGGAACTGCTATCTGACGTCAGGTATAATACCAACTAGCAGGTTCCCGGCGAGTCCTGTCCAGTGTACTCATAACCCAATGAGCATCTGTATACATCTTAGGTGAACCAACTGACACCAGTGGCTTGTGAGAACCGGCCACCGCCCCTCATCGGGGTCTCGACTGTATATACTAGTCTACTCTGGAGTATCGATGCCCTGTCTCGAAACTCCCATGACTAGGGACCTATTAAGGATGTGCTTATAGACCCCAGCTCCCACGTATATGATCGCCCTCATACTGCTGGTAGTCAAGCAAGAATCCTAAGGGCTCTATCAACGTGCAATAGTGATCAGTAATGTCACCTAAAGCAGTACACGATGATAAAGATAAACCAGATAGCATACTATCATCTTGAGTAAGACTGTCCTACCGGTATAGGTCCTCCCTCAATCACTATAATCACGTGCCTGTGATCCAATAATTGACTCTGAGGGCACTATCTCCAACAGTAGTGACATGGCAATTATCGATGATGAAGTGTGTGAGCCGGCAAGCAGGTGTACGTGGGACATATGCATCATCGATAATGGTGCTGGTGTCCTAACAGCATGGATTTGATATAACAATAAACATATTTAACATGCAATGCGATGCAAACAGTAAGAATCTGCGGCAAATGAATAATAAACACAACAGTGAAGAATCTACATCAAAGTATCTATGTCATACTGTTTTGCCATTTGGAAGAAGACGAATCGGTGTTTTTAGGAAAATAAGGGCTACGGTGTTTTTAAGAAAGGATGCGTCTTTTGAAAATATCCGTAGAATCCCTTGCCTGTCTTTAAAATACTTCCGATTCGTTAGTTTTTGAAATAGGTATGACATCGGCCTAGCCTAACATCTACTAGCATGACTACGGCTCTAACTAACAAGTCAATCAGGAGGGATATGGAAACCGCCTAAATCTGAGTCGATATATATATATATATAATAGTCGGTGATCCCGCCTCAAAGGTACCGCGTACGATACAATATCATATGACATTCTCGAGTCATGAGTGCGGATCTATCATCAATATAAAGCTCGTACGGTAAATCATCGTACGGCATCCTAAATCTGGGTACGGGTCAATATTACAATCATCTCATCAATTATCTGGTATCCTTATCATCATATCTCATGATCTGGGGTACTAATCTAAGTCTAGTACAACCGATACCATCTATATAAATGCGTGTGTAAAACACACGTCCAAAAGCTCGCTAAATCTCATGTCGTATCCCAATACGAATCACATTATATCACCGATCTCATGGCACTATGCCCAATCTCATCGACTCATCTCCAAATATTATACACTATCCTCATCATCCAGGTATAAGTATAACAAGCAATCATATGTGTGCGTGTGGGTGTAAATCTATTCTAGGGTTCGCAACTAGAAAACTATACTAGTTTACTTCTACGCCCTAATCTAATCATAGTACACCTAATCTCATCTCAAATATCCACGACTCACAGTAAGCTATCATATATAGTATATATTTACTATAGTAAATATCGAACTGCGGGGGTGCTATACGTCATCCACCCGACTTCCCCCGTAGATATAATCTACTCACCTGATCTTCGTTGGTCGATGTCGACGTTGTCACCATCATCTTCATCGCCTCGAATCACCGTGGGGGTACCTACATGTCAGACGTATCGCATCGCATTAAAACCAAATCAAAACTAAAACGATACACGAAAACCAAAACGATACGCTTAAAAGCTTATAGGTTAGAACCTATGGTTAGCTCTTGCAAATCAACCCGATATCACTCGCTATAGACGTACAAACGTTAAGTGATCGAGGTAAAACACAAATACGCAAATCCAAAATTCAAAATATGAGAAACGAAAACACGAATCAAAACAGCAACTAGGGGAAAAGGTCCCAGATTCTACCCTAGGTCAAATCAGACAATTTTGCATATACCAAGGGTCTGGTGTACATGAAATAAAGCTTCAGAACCAACACGAGCCAAAATGGTGGGACCCAGGCCACAATTTGCGGCCAATTGGATTAAATCTATGGCCAGTTTGGGGAATTAGGGTCTAGGGTTTTGGTGGTAGCTTCCTAGGTGCCTGCATGTATCACTGCCCTTGCAAAATAATTTTCAGAGTCTCGGGGTTATAGCAGATTTCATTTAACCCTCACAGAATCCACAAATTTCCGATATCGGCTTTTCTAAATCCATATTCCGGGTTCCTAGTCTCTGGTTTAGGCCTGGATTCTAGCACTAGGGGGTTTGTATGGCCTCTACTGAGCTTAATTGCCCAGCACAACTCAAGAATTCCAAAACCCTTAACTAGAATTTTCCTACCCTCGCTAAACATCACTATATCGGTTTAAAGTTAACACGGATGTAAAAGAAATGGGAAAACTAAGCTAGTGGTTCAGAAAATAACTCATTTGGCAACTCAAGAAAATTCTTGAGTTGCCCCAAGTGGCCAAAATCCTTTGCTTTCTTGGTCCAATGTGTTTCCCTTGAGCTTGTGCATCTTTTTTGTGAAATGGGATTTGGGTTTTGAGTTGATTTTCATGGAGTTTTGTGGCTTGAAGATGGAGGAGGAGGGGGAGGCAGCAGCAGCAGCAACAAGAGGAGGGGAGAGGGAATGAGTGAAGGAAAAGGATGGGGGATGGCTCAAGACAAGGTTGACCCCTCACACTCTCTTTCTCTCTCTCACCCATACCTCACACTATTCCATTCTTTATTCAATTTCTTTTCTTTTCTAATCCATTTTTCTTCTCTCCTCAATAGTAAACCCAAAATAAAAGCCATGCAAAAATGTAACAAGTGTAAAAATGATACGGTGCAACGTTTCGCACAAAATACGCTTAAAGTGCGATTAGCGATTTTTAATCGCAATTAGCACTAAATTAATGTCAAACTAATCATAAAAACTTAAAATTTGCATAATTCACATAAAACACCCTCTTTTAATAATTTCTATAATTTTCAAAAAATTTCCTAATTTATCGGTATTTAATTATACCGCCTTATTTAAAATATTCAATATTTTATTATTAAATTATAAAAATTCCCCAAAATAATATTTTATTTTTTTGAAATGTTACAGCTGTATTATCTCTATATCTTCCGTGATTTCGGAGCCCCGTTGATTTGAGTTGATTATTGAAATATTTTAGCATTTGGGGATTTAAATTTAAATTCGGAGACCAAATTTATTTAAGGGGAGAAGATTGTAACATTTCAGAAAATATAAAATATTATTTTTAGAATTTAATATTAAAATAATATATTTCGCGAAAACTACCCGATTTGCGAAATTGGGGTTTTCGTAAAATGGTATAAATATATACCAATAATTGTGAAATAATTGGAGATTAAAATAATTTATTCATTTAAAAAATATATTTATTGGATTTAGTATTTTTGTAATTAATTATATACAGTTTAAATAAAAAGTGATTAGTGCACTGCTAATTGCGATTAGGCCAAATGTTAGTGTATATGCCCTAGGGGCCATTATTGTATCATACTAGGTTGTATATTATTTAATGGAAGCTTGGAATATTCACAGTTGTATATACAGTCTTGCTAAAAATGGTAGTATGCTACTTGGTTTGTGTCTACTTTAATATGTACATATGTTTCTTGTAACGTATCACTTATACATATTAGTAGAGCCCATAGGTTCTTTGCTTGATTACCAGCGTTGTGATGGCAGTCACACTAGTAGGGGCTGGGTAATCTATAAGCAACATCCTATACATGTCCCTAATCGTAGGATTATCGAGACAGGGCATCGATACTCCAGAGTAGACTAATGTGTACGCTTCTCATCCCAGTTGGGGAGATGGTCTGTCCCACAGCCATCAGTACGTCGTACTGGAGATAGTATACAGGTGCTCGTTAGGTTACGGGTACACTGGACAGGACTCGCAGGGGAACTGTTGGTTGGTATTATACCTATCGTCAGTTATCAGTTCCCAGGTGACATGAGTACAGCTTAGTCCGCTGACTTGACACTGTCACTCCGCCTCGAGTGTGTTCCCACTGTACTTTGATCACTACCCTACCACGGCTCAAAGGAGTCGTGCAAACAGGTAGTGGTTGGGTGCAGTCCCGAAGCACTTGGAGGCAGTGACGGTTAGACAGGATTCGTCTCTCCCGGTATTGGGGGTTGACATCGCGCTGTGTCTAGGAGAGCCATTACACGAGTAGTCCCTGGCCAGGGCAAACGAGATATACTGGTAGGTTTCCAGTGTTATCTCAGGATGTATTGGGCTTCACTCCGGCACGACTTGTACCGCTATTGGGGGACTGACGTTTACCGCCCCCTAGGCCCGCCATGCGATGTATCAGACGAACAGACCGGACTGTACGGAGAATGTCACACTCAGGCTCAGTAGGAGTTCAGATGGGTTTCGCCTCGTCGGTCTTCTTGTCGGCATTACCTGGGGACCGTTACGCACAGCTAGTGCCGCTTGCGGTCTGTGGTTAAACCCACTGCCAGCGTAGTGTCGAGTCTTTAGAGTCCCACACAGAGAGTTTCCCTGCTCCAGGAGAAACGATATAGAGGTCGTATGGTTTTACGACAAGGGTTCGGACGCGTACGTGTGTTTACGCACGTACGACGTTCGGACAGTTTTTACTAGCCGGCTTTGGTTTAAGCCAGATTCTAGTATCGGGTTATTGGATTTATACAGTCTAAAGTTTTTCCGTGTTTTCACGGATTGGAGGGGCGTTCTCGTAATTTGTCGGGAAGCTTCTAGAAGCATAGTGACTTAAGGGGGTAAGGAGGCATTGTCATTAAATGATATTGTGACTCATTATTTGTGATTCATCATGTCATTAATGCATTATTAAATGCTTAATGACTCACATAGTGAATCACTCATATTGCATTTATGTAGCATGATGAATAATCTCTTTTATTCATTTATTCATTATTCATTATGCTTCATATATATCAAGTGAGAAACAATATCATTATCATTCTCATCTTCACCTTCTCTCTCCTCAAGCTCACTCTCTCTTCAAACCCTAACCCTAACCTCTCATGAGTTGAGATCAAGGGTTAGCTAGACTAATACATCCATAACCTCACTCTATATCCCCTAGGTAGCTTAGATTAGCACTTTAAGCAACCTAGTTATCACAATTTAGAGATCAAGCTTGGAGAAGGAGCTTTCGGGTGGATCGTCTTTGACTCGAGGAGGCCGTTGAGGTGCCGATGTTCCAAGGAGCCTACGAGGAGTGGAGGACAGCGATGAAGACCCGAAGGACATGTAACATGAGGTATAACTTCGAATCCGAGTAGTTAAACCTCTAGTAGTTAGTTAGTAATGGTTTAGATACGATTCATGCGCTCAAGTCCGTGTTACGAAACTTTGATAATCGTTTTTCATATATTCCGCCTCCCCACAAGTTCGTGGGGTGCGTGACATGGACTTACACCAAATCCGTGTTTCTACAGTTTTCCATGGCTAGTGCCCCATGACATGTTGCATTTTGTTACATGTTGTTTCATTTGTGTTGTTTTATTGGTGTTATGTGAATTATTGTGAGAAAGAAAAATGAGAAGAGAAAAAGAGAATTATTGGAGAGAGAGTGTGACTTGGCATGAGAGAGGGTGAGGGTGAAAATAAGAGAGAGGGGGGCTGCCCATTTCCTTCATCCTCCCCTATTATTTTCCTTCAACTCCTCCATCTCCAAGCTTCCCTCCACCTCCACCTCCAAGTATCATCTCAAAATCTTCTCAAAACTCTATACTCACTTCATTAAAAATGATCCCCACCTTATCCTCAACACATTGGACCAAGCAAAGTTGGATTTTGAAAATGTTGAGCAACTCAAGAAAATTCTTGAGTTGCCAAATGAGGTATAATTCTAAACCCTACCTAAGTTATTATGTTTAGTGTATTATAGTTTAGTTTAGAATGTGATTAAGTGTGGATTGTAGAAATTTCCTAGATGAGCTTTAGGGTTTGAGTTGTGTTGTGGTGATGTTTAGGGGCTATTTACAAGACCCCTAGTGGTGTTTTACTGGCCAAGATCAAAGATAGAACCAAAACACGAACTTAGAACTTTCCGACATCGATTAATTGACAGTTTGTGAATGTATATGGGAATCTGGGATGACCCGAGACCACTATAAATTAAGTTTCCTTGACAGTGAGACGAGCAGGCAAACTTGAATCACCCCTTGAAACCTGAGCCCCTTCCCTCTTTATCTGGCCGCAAATAAATTCCATGTTGCCGCAAATTGCGGCCACATCAGGGTGAAATATATTGATTCTTGGTCTGTGGCTCCCTTAGATCATATCTAGACCAACCCTATATGCAAAATGTTCTGATTTGACCTAGAATAAAATCTGGGATGGATTTCTTTAGTTGCTGAATTTGGTATTTGCGATTTTGTGAACTTGGGATTATTGGTTTTGATATTTGATATTGTATTTGGTCGTTGGATGTTTGTACATCGACGACGAGAGTTGTTTGGTTGTTTTTACATGCGTAGGCTATAGGTTCTAACCTATGAGTGCACCGTGTGCCGTATTGGTTTTCCGGACTTGATTTTAATAGCTTTTGCGATTGTGTATTTATTGTAGGTATCTTCACGTGGATTCCGAGACGACGGAGCACATCGACTACGGCAGAACAAGGAGTTCCGCGGGTGAGTAGATTTATATCTACGGTGAAAGTCGGGTGGATGGCGTATAGCACCACCGTAAGTTTTGATGGAAACCAATATATAGAATATGGTTAAAGAATTAGTAGGAGATAAGATGTACCATAACTTAAAGTTATAGCTTATGCTTTAGGTGATATGATATGATAGGAATGATGTCTCGAATTGATGTGTAAGGATGTTAAATGTAAATGTGAATCACGATATATAAATATAGGTTGTGCACGAGAATAAGTATGAGATTTAGGGTAGCATGACATGAGATTTATAAAATAGAATGCATATGTATGATGACTTGATGTGAGAAATTAATGTGATGAGAAGAGTATACGATGTGATATGATGACTTGGTATGATATACCATTATATGGATGCGAGTCGATATGAGATAGTTGATACCTTTGCCGGTCCCACGATATGAGATTTATACGGATGTGACCTGGGATATAGGTATATAGATATATAATGTTGTGAATCATGAGTGATATGCCGTACGAGACGTTAGGTCCGTACTCTCATTGTCATATAGGTTGATAGGATTCCCAATTGTTTAATGCCGCCGTACGATGGTTTACCGTACGTGATGATTTTATCTGATGATTGATCCATACCCTTGACTTGAGGATGTCATACGATGGATTATACCGTACGTGATGTTGTGAGGCTGGATGCCGATTGTAGATTCACAGACTCAGATATATCATAGATACGTATACTTGGTAGCATTTCGCTTACGATGTACTATATGCTACGTTCATGATACTCTCGTTGCATTATATATACCTGTGCTAGTACACCTACACCATTATCGATGATGCATATGTTACACTTACATAGATTTGTCGGCTCACACACTTTCATCATCGATAATTGTTATGTCACTTACACAGTAGAATTGCTATATCATGCTATGATATATTGCTATGCTCACATCACTATACCATGTCGCATGATATACTTGATATGCTCACACTTCTATTCTATATTTGTATATATCATGTTTTACGATTTTACGCATTGAGATGCTGTTTTCATGAAATTCTGGATTTGAGAACCGTGGTTATATTTTAGAGGAAATTATGTATTGTTTTAAAAAACCCGGTTTCTCTTGATATGATATTTCGAGACGCCCACCATGTGTTTTCTCGGTTCTGAGATTGGCATGCGAAACCGATTCGAGGAGTGGGAGGCACCGTCTGCGGGTACATGGTGGACCCGGTATGGTACCCCGGGACAAGAAATGATTTTCGTGGTGTAGACGATGAGCCTGGCAGAGGGACTAGTACCTACCGGTGATTGGTTAGACCTGGCGGTGTCCGGAGGATACCGGCCGGAGTCATGAGATGGATATGAGGGCCAATCAGAATATGCGGCACCTGAGATGAGATAGATATGAGGGCCGATCTGAGGATGCGGCGCCTGAGGTATGAGCATTTATGTGTTGATGCTGGACACGGGTTTCATGATATTTCGAGTGTCGGTGTTGGACACTCAGGTTCCATGATTTTGATGTGTCGTTGATAGACACACGTAATTGATATCCTCATACATACAGACATATGCTTTCATGATATTTATATGCATGATGTTGTTGTGTCATTGATGGACACGTAGATGTTATCCACATGCAGATAGGCATTGATTATATTGTTGGCACATACGCAGATACAGTCACCCTAGATATAATAATACTACCTTTATGATATATTTGACCTAGGAAATCGTTGTTTTATTCGATTTCTACCTGATGATGTTTTCTACTCACGAGTTGGCAACTCACCCCCGTTGTGCCACAGTTTTTGCAGGTTGACCGTATGAATCAGTAGCGGCATCGCTGGCACACAGCTTGCATTCGGGTGATTTGCTTTGGTAGGTGGTACATATTGGATTGTGCCACTATTGTATTTATTATTCCTATTGTATCTAGTCAACTCCATCAATCAGAAACTAGTACTTGTATAACTAGTGAGATTTAGCAAGACTTGTAGTTGCGAGACTTAGAGCGATAGGTTACATGTTCGCTTGGTGGGTTGATGTCTTGCTTATTTCATTATTCTTTATGTTGATTTTCGTCGTTGGGCGTCGTATACATATATTCTGTCTTTCGTGGTTGTGATTCCGCCGATTGGCGAAGAGCTAGCTCCCGCTTGGGGATGCCTTTATTGATGTTATGTATATGTGGTTTTGGATCAAATATATAAAGGAGGTGCTGCCCAAATTTTTAAAAGACGAAATATGTTTTCCAACTAATAGAATCCACTTGCATTTTTCATGTTCCATTATCTATACATTTAATAAAACGCACATTTTCATCATACCTTTATTTCAAAACTTCACCTCTTGTATTTTCTTAAAAAGGTTTAGATTTCTGGGTTTCGGCTTACTTGAATTACATTACGCCTTTAGACGTTGTGTGATTTAAGTTCCGGTCACGAACTAAATTTTCGGGTCGTGACATTGACATAGTATAAGTAATAGATACGATGGGTGGCAAACGGGCTAGCCCGAAGCCCGTCCGACTTGGCCGGTCAACAGGCCGGGCCAAGCCCGGTTGATCGGGCTTCAGGCAGGGCCTCAGCCCGAGTGCCCCAAACCCGACCCTAGCCCCGGCTTAGGTCGGGTCGGCCCAAATGCGATTTAAATATTGTTTTTTTTAAACTTGGTTTTTTGGGAAATTTTTTCTACTGATAAACATGCGGTTGCAGTATAAAATACATGTTCATTAAGAATTTTACTAATATAAAACAATTGTTATACTGATAAACATATAGTTGGGTAGTAAAAAACAGACAAAGTTTTAGTTGCAGTATAAAAATATTTTTAAAAATTACATAACATATCCAAAAACAAACCAATCAAACTCCTCTAAATCATTATCAGGCATTCAAAACCCCCCTCCCCATCACATCACACAGTATTCCCTCCCTTTATCTCTATAAATTCAAATGAATTTTTTCTTTCAAATTAACTTTTCTTATTTTCTCCCAAAAACCACTTATATTAACTATGTCAGAGAAAAACATGTCAACAAGGAGCACCCCCACTGTCAAGAGAGGGTCACCTTCATCAAAGAAACTTGATGTCAAGAAAGAGTCCCTTTCTCCTATACGACTGACACCGAACCCCTCACGAATTCTGCCATTCACTCTGCCTCATTCTCCTTCAAGTCTGTAAGAAGAACCCTTTGATGAGTATACCTTTCATGCACATCCGGCAGAAGAAATCCCTGCAGAAAATCCCCCTTCTACCGATCCCCTCGATCAAGGACCACCACCAAATGAGAATAATGACACTCGGTATCACTTTGACCCCACCGAACATAAAACCGAAACGGATGATCCTCTCTATGTCCATCCTCCTCCTAATCAACGTTTCATGTTTATCGCACGGTATGAAGTAAACGGCGTTCTTACTCATATATTCGACCGGGTCAAGGGAATTTTCGTCAAGGAACGGGAAACGAAGACAACAGAATACTGGAAATATCTTTCAAGACTCTAGGAATCCTTTCTTTCTATCAGTCTGTCGTAAGGTGTCTTTAGTATTTTATGTATATATGTGCTTTGTTTGTTTGATGTTATGTTTGTATTTCTATATTTATATCAATATGATGTTGTACTCCTACTATGAATGTTAAGTTATTTACTATACGTTAATCCATATTTATATGAATAGTATAAATCAAAACTCCTCCCCCAAGAAAATCAAAACTCCTCCCCCACCGTTGACTGGGCCCAGGCCGGGATGCTCCAGTCAAGCCAAGCCCGACCCTAGGCCGAGCCTGGGCCCACCGCATGGCAGCCAGGACAGGCCAAAAAGCAAGTCGGGTGGCCCAATTGCGATCGATGAATATGATCTCAAGCTCTAAAGTGTTAACTAGACAAGCACATACAAATATACAGAACAAAACCATACATGAATTCAACAATATAATCACAGCATTTAATTTAATCATCACCTTAGGTGTACAAGTTTTATCTTTTTCCAAGAAGTTACACACACACACGGAGAGAGAGGGGGGGGGGGGATCTGACCTTTTGAGGTCCGGCCTTATTTCTTATTTTAAAGTTCACTTTTCAAACACAAAATCCGTCGTGTTTCTCACCGATACGCACTGCTCATCGCGATCTACACATTTTAGATAAGTTATGTATCAAATTTTACGAGATTTAAAGATCTCTAACTAATCCATCAAATAGACTAAAACATCGATAGCTTTACGATGCATGAAAAACAAGATCACTTGATGGATATGTCAGAAGTCTCCAAATCTAATGAAACTTTATACATAACCTATCTAATACAAGAAGATCAAAATGACCAGTACGGTTCGCTGAAAATCACGGTCAGTTATGTGTTTAAAAGTTTGGCCTCAAAATAAGAAATGAAAACCGGCCTCATAATATATATATATATATATATATATATATATATATATATTACATCATTATTGATATTTCTTCCATAAAAACTTAGTTCAAATTATACAAGAAAAGGCCAACAGTCTGCTCAGTTAAAAACACAAGAAAATATGAATGCTTTAGAACAAAGTTTCCCTTCATGAAAGGAAATCTTTTTCAGCTCCCGAATCTCACTAAGGTGGTTATATCTGAGCGGCTTCCATAAAATCAAGTGTGGATCGACAAAATTTATCGATTGCATAACCATCTCAACCAGCAACAAATGCACGATCTATTTCAGAGCGATAATCTTCAAAATTTTCTGGCAGAGGAATTTGCTGATCCGTGAGGTGAGAACCAGCCACGGAATTATCCCAACCTGCATTTTGTATAAATACAGTTGCTCAAAAGTTGTACAAGAAGATTGTTTTTGAATTTAAGGGGACGATGGGTGTCTACCTTCAGAAGGCCATTGGCGGATTTGTTAGCTCTCCATGACAGAAACCTCCCTGCCATAGCATTATAATTTATTTTGAAGAGAACAAGAAACAAAAGCTGCTAGTGAAAATGAATAATTATGCTAGAAAAATGCAAATAAAAAAGCACATGGACACCCCATCTAACAATTTCAATAATGGGATTAGCCATATAAAAACCTACAGATAAACTAAGAGAGGGATCCATTAAACTAAAAAGAATAGGGCCATGAACTAGATAGACAACTTCTAGTTAAGTTAACTAATATTTTGCACGTGCGATACACGTGTGTGTATATTTTGAACAACATACATGCATCGCACTGAAGGCGTCTGTAAAATTTTTTTTATCCTGGACATTAAATGAAAATCTCTAAAGATATCTATAATTTTTCTAAAGTTAAATTAAATGAGTACGGCTAATGGAAATATTACAATTGAAAAATGTTGAGTTATACAAAAAATCAAAAATATAAAGGCTTGTGTGTAAATTTGTAAGGTATATCACTTTTTGGGCTTTTGAGCATGAGTGTGTAATGAATGAGAGGGAGGGAGGAGAAAGAGAGTTGTTGACTTTCCATTTTTTTATTTTTGTGTTTTGTGGAGGATGAGGTGGACATCTCCAATTCTCAACTCTGACTACTGGAGTTGTCATTTTTTCTGTTTTTTATTATGTTGATTAATGACATCTAAGGATTTCTAGTTATAATATTAACGATAGATCCACCAGCATCCTTGGGGTGCGCTTGGTAGGAGCTAATCTTGGTGGTAATCTTAGATTCTCATGAAATATTAGCTTGTTTAGGTGTAAAAAAAATTTCCTGGGAATATTACATTACCGTGGTAATCAAATAACCTCATTTCACGGGAATCCAATTCCCCCCAAATATGTGCCTATCATAAATTACCGTGAAATATGTCTACCTAACACGACATGTGCCATGACCATCCGCCACCCGTCGTTGGCCTTCCTAGCCCCCCGCCGAAGGCCTCCCTTGCCGGCTACCGCCGGCCATTCGACAGTTGAAAGTTTGTCGCCGATCGTCCGCCGGTCGAAAGTTCATCTCCGGCCTTCCTCGTGGCTCGCCGCCAGTCGTCCACCGGTCGGACGTTTCACCGCTCGCCTCCGGCCTTCCTCGCCGGCCATCACCGATCGGCCGCACGTTGGACGTTCGCTGCCAGCCTCCCTCCCCGCCGACCGCTGGTATGATGTTCGCCACCCGCCTCCCTCCCCGCCTACCGCCGGTCTCCCTAGCCAGCCATCGCCGGCCGGCAACCGGTCGAACATTCGCTACCAGTCTCCCTAGCCGCCAACCACTCGTCGTCTTCCGGTCAGACGTTTGCCGCCCGTTGCCGGTCATCCGCCGCAGTCCTGGCCGCCAGTCGCACCTCCATTGTTCGTCGACGGTCAACAGTTGCATACATATATTACCGTGGGTTAAAATGTACCAAGCACGGTAATGCAAGATTCCTTGGAATCGGATGCCCGATCATCACATTCCCCGGAATATGAGAATTTCCGGTAATGTTCCATTCCATGTACCAAGCGCAACCTAGGATATTAAAATTTTTGCTTAAAATTAGCAGAACAGCTGCTAGATGTCTTAAATTTCGCTCATTTTCTGTGATTGTTAAACTAGTAGACCTACTAGGGAAAACCCTGCCCAAAACAGAACATGTTCTAGATATCTTAAATTTCACTTATTTCTGAGCTGTGGAATGATCTCTAAATTCATTTCTATATTAGTAAAGTTTTAAATTTACCAATTTGATTGCTTTTATTAATATCATTAAGTATATTATTATTTTTATTAAACAATTGTTTTGCGATAAGTTTTTTCTTAAATTAGTCATATTAAACAGTGCATCTGACATTCTGGCTGGTAATTTGGTCAATCTATTGGTATGTACCAACATCGATGGAAGACTAGTATTTCGATATATATTGAGTGCCATACATTAGCGATTCTCTCAGCAAAACTGAGTTCCCGAACAAAATGGACAAAACGCCATCAAGTATACCATATAGCACCAGTTACACCACATTGATCCCATACACAATAAAAATTCCACTTTCTCAGCAGTCACCAAAATTTTTAACAGGCTCTTCTCATATACATTCGAAATATTGATTTACTCATCCATCAAGTATATTTAAAGACCACGATTAGGCTAGACTTTTACGCATCATTGTCAAATCTACATTCACCATTACTCCACCATACAGATACAAACGTGAGCAATTTTCAAAATTCTAGCAGATATATTCTTAATCTACTTCTAACTTCAAACCTTGCCCCAACAATCAAGCTAGCAACAGGCAAAATGGCATAGCATGAAAATTCCAACATCAAAATGTTCCTCCTTCCCCATCTAGCTTCAATTAACAGATATGATACATGAGGCCATGAAGGGCATAATGTGAAAACATTTTTAAAACAGGGTTACAACTGATAATGATACACAAAGGGCAAGGTAGGAAAAAACCATTTGCTCGTTGCTTTTTATCATACATAAAAATATCAAAAACATGCCCATTCCGTCCAGCATCTAACTTTCTATTATGTAATAGATAGATTGATAGGATCACTTATTACACCGGTCATGATGCTGAATCTATAAACATATATTGATAATGCTTGTGTTGATTTCCATCAATGTAGACCAGCATACGCAACAAATTGAAAACCCCATTTTTTTTTTATGAAAAACCATACTTGAGTAAGATATAGTTGGACCATGTTGGCATTGAAGTCTACCTAATACCCATGGTTCATTATTTATCATGTGACAAAAAACAGCAATATTAACAATTCAAGAATTCGATAGATAATGCATTTCCCTAAGGATGAAAGTAATTTGCTTATTGAGTTCGGCTGTCCCATCACCATTCAGATTTCAATCAACTACTAGAGCTACATATATCTTCCATTCACGGCAACTTTGGAGTGTGGGATAGTCCTCTCAGAAGATAACACCAATTATTTATGATCTTGTAGTTCAAAGATTGCAGTTTTTTTTAGGATAAAAAGTTTATTGCTATTGAAACATCATAGACATTATATCCACATTAAATTAATTTCATACAAGCTTGCTACAAGCAGTTTCATTGCACCAGCTTTTCGAAGTATTGATATGTGATCCCACACATGCAGTTTCATTCCATGATAGATTAGAGGCAACTTACTATAAGCAACCGATTCTATCTTCAAATCATTATAATAGTAAGCAACTTACTATAAGCAGCTGATTCTACCTTAAAATCATTATAATATTAAACTAAAATTTTGGGTTGAAATCGGCCTGTGAAGAAATTACCAAAAGGCCGCAAAAGATGTTGAGGGACTGCTGCTACAGGAATACTCCAAAAATGCCATACAAATCCGATATATAACACTACCTACAAAATTTCAGTTGAACCATATCAATTTCAGCATGAAACGGAATGGGATTGTTTAATGGGAATCACAGTGCACCTTAAGAACAAGGAGGGTTCTTGCATACAAATCATGTGACAATCTGCTATCCTTGCTCTGCTGCTCCTGTTCTGCAGTTTGCAATGAAGGAGAATTACATGTTGAAAATTTTCTACCAAAAGCATGGAATATAATAAGAGTTATGAAGGGCAATTTATATGACAACACAAACTTTTATAAAAAAAAAGAAAGAGATGATATCCTTCCTTTGGTAATCACGTTTTACATCACATTGTTAAAGATGGCTGGCTTCAAATTATTTTCAACTTATAGTTAAACTCCTTGATTGACACAATAAATTCATTTGAAAATGATCTGATGACCTTAAAACAAATTTGGACTTATTCGTTTCCCTCGCCCTGTGTGAATTACAGATTACTGTATATGAAAATTAAGATAAAGATTGCACTTTTATAAATAGAAACTACCAAAATTTATAGGAGAACATTTTATAAAGAACCTGATTCTAATAAGAGAAGGCACAGCATGAGCACGGTGGCACATATTTCGATTATGCATCATAAACCCAGACTATAAGATTATTTACTTTCAAACCAAGTGCCGAAATTCCAAAAGGCAGGAATCAATCCAGACAACTAATGATGCTTCAGTCGGTTTACAAATCCAGTTTTGAATTTATATTTATATTGATAAACTACCATGAATTAGCATCCAGCTCATTTTTCCTCGCCACTATCATTATGACTGAAAACCTTTACGGAAACGTGAGAATTTATAAAATAACATATGTAGTATTTACCTTTCTACCTTCATCCCCAAACCCTATTGATCTGCTCCCTTTGGCAATGATGGGTTTTGATTTTAATGAGAACAAGGTTGCTTTGCAAAACCATTTAGGAATTGTTGTTTGCGCCCAAGCAAGAAATATAACCATCGTTTTAAGTATTATTCAGTAAATTGAAGCTAATTCAATAAAACTAAATCCTTCAACTGATTTCTCCCTATACGGCCTTTATTTTATTTTATTTTTTTGCTCGAATGCAAATATGTGTTGATGTGAATGAATGAGGTTGGTTTGAAACGAAATCCTTTTAACATGACAAATCACGGATTCATGTATTATTAGATTATTTTTCAAACTGAGACCTACCATGCATCTAGATCTGACTTTCAGTGTATTGAAAACTTCTTTTTCCTCTTTCTCTTGCCAATTTTCTGCTTGCCATGACGAGCTTTGGCAAATCCGTGGAGGTGGACGCCAGAGTCTTCACTTTTTTTGGCAGTGTGAATTATTAATAAATTCATCATAACCTACCCTATGACACATCACAAATAATGAATAGGCATGTGGAATGAATTCAGTCAAATCAACAACTCTAAAGTTTAATCAAGAGACCATTTAGTCTATGGGCTTCGGGCTTCGTATTTGTTCTGCCTATACTAGCTGAGTGCAATTATAGGACCAATAAGTTGCAAGAAATTTGAGAAAAGGTTGGGCCTTATCTAATCAAATATAAAATCGTACACACAATTAGTAAACAAAGTATCTTATTAAGACGGGTATATGAGATGATAACTGCTAAACCAGTTATGAGAAGGCACATTTGAGTGCGACCTTCATATAACTTGTTTTTCGCATATGTGATGCATGTGGAATGAAGTACGCTTGCATTGCATATGAAGTTAAAAACTATTTGTTTGATAGATTGTGTATACAAAATTCACACCTTGATGCTATTCATTATAAAGATATAATAATAAATAATATAAATGATTACATGAAATGTGAAACTTCATCTTGTATATATCATAATTTAGATATAATAATTTTTATTATTATTGAGCTCGTCATTATATTATTATAGCAATAAGTTGAAATATTTATAAGGATTTGTATGCACTCATTTTTCTTTTTTTAAATGGATCACTTGAAAGAAATTCTTTTCTTTTTATTTGGAAAGAGTGGGGGAAGAGATTTTATTTGGAGAGGGGGGAGGGAGAGAGAGAGATTTTATTTGGAATATGAGAGCACTTGTTTGAAATGTACCATTTGAAAATATAATTTTATTGGACATTGATGACATGTATAGCTTAGGATGGAGTAGTTTTAAAGAGGATTTTTCTCTTTTTTAATAACTTCTCACAAAAGTAGAGGTTAACTACATCTACACAAAAAGACAAAATCAATTTAGACCCCAAAGAGTTTGCATTATAATAGTTGCGTTTCATAAATACACAACCTTACATCACTTTCCCAAATTGGTTCCACACACATTAGCTCATAACATGTGTTCCTATTATAGCTGAAGCCATGAAGATCAAGGGGGCACTTGACAGGATTACAAGTCCACAAACTCGGTGGTAGGTGAAGAAAATCAATATTGGTACTCGATGTAAGTAACCTATTATGTTCGGCATTTTATGTTGTCAATTACATATTGAACGATGTTACTCAAACACTTTGTACTTTAAATCCTTTCTTTTTATGGGCAGGGTTTCTTTTGGAGTGGCATGCGAGCATTTGAACGATTTGGATATACTCTGAAGGCAATTTAGGAGAATCGAAAATTGAATCAAATCAACATATAAGGATTATATTGCCCTGCCACTTCAATATTGGAGATGAAAGGAATGAAGTCTTATCTCTACAATGTCCATCAAATATCTAAATTAGTTTATCAAATGATTGCATAGATTCACATCTACATAAACTCATAATTGCATATAAATTTACCAATACAATTGTGTAGGACAGTATGTGTCACGACCCGAAAGAGCACGTGACTAGCCCTTGAACCATATGAAGTCTATAGGACCCCATCTGATCCAAGTAAGCCAAAAGCCCAGCAATCTAAAACCATTTAAAGAGTAAATAAGGAAAAACTGTTTTTGAAAAGTAAGGAAATCATGTTTGGAAATCAAAGTTTTTAAATAACTAAGCCGAATATGCATTTTTTTAAAATGTGTAATCTTTCCTGAAAATTTCGGCAGAGTTTCCTTTGTAAAAACTGACCCCGAACGGGATACAACAAGAATAATATATATGAAATGATAAAAGGCATCCCCAAGCGGGAGCTAGCTCTTCGTCCATCGACGGTCACAACCACGCAAGCAATAATAATATACAACGCCAAAGGGCGAGGATCAAAACCCAAAAAAAAGAAACTCAAAACAGCCAGAAAACCGTGATACTACTAGCGCGACTCTAAGGTCGAAATAAAACAACACTGTTTTCTAAGTCTGAAACAATATACAAGTTTTGGTTGATGGAAATTCTAGATACAATAAATGATACATGAACAATGGCGGTTCTGATACAAAAGAACCCACCTATCCAAGCAAGTCACCCATAAGGAAGCAGTGTGCCAGAAATGCCGCTATGGAATCTGTACGGCAAAAACCTGTAAGGACTGGGGCACAACGGGGGTGAGTTGCCAACTCGTGAATAGAAAATATCTACAAGCAGAGATCGAATGCATGACCCATCCTAGGTCAATACGATCAGATATAAATAAACCTCAATATGAATAAAGCTGAAGCATGCTAAACTGGCAATGTAATCTCTACATGAGTGTAATGCCAAGTGCTCGTGCTAGTGCCTCAGGTAATAGCATGTCATGAATATGAGGTATGATCAATGTAATCAAATCTGCACACACGTGGATCCCGTCCACTCGTCACCTAATGACAATAACCATCATGCAAGTAAATATCATGAAACCTGTGCATGGAAATATGAGGATATAACCCACCCGTGTCCTTCGCGACACGTCAAAATCATGGAACCGGAGTGCCCAGCATCGGCACTCGAAAACATCATGAAAACTGTGCCCAGCATCGGCACATAAATCCTCATATATCGGGCTCCGTCAGTCCGGATCGGCCCGCGGGCTCTGTCTGCGGTATCGGCCCTCGGCCCCGGCAGGACGCCCAAATCTATCCATCGACTCTGGTCAGTATCCTCCGGATAACCGCCAGGTCCAACCAATCACCGGTAGGTACTCGCCCGCCTCCAGGCTCAATCGGCAAAGCTCATCGATCATCTTGCCGAGGGGAACCATACCGGGTCCACCATGTACCCGCAATCGGCTCATCCACTCCTCGATTCGGGTTTCACATGTCGCTCTCAGCACCGAGAAAACACATGGTGGACGCACTGAAATATCATATCAAGGGTAACCGGGTTTTTAAAGCAATGACATATTCTCTTTTGAAACACTCTCGGTTCCCAAATCCAGAAATATCATAGAAACAACATATCTCAATGCGTATAATCAAAAGCATGAAGTATGCGACATGTAAAGGAAGGTATGCACATCATCATGTCATGCAAGGATCATATACTGAATGCAATAGTACTACAGTGTAGTGACATGGCAATTATCGATGATGAGTGTGTGAGCCGGCAACAAGTGTACGTGGAACATATGCATCATCGATAATGGTGCTGGTGTCCTAGCAGCCTGACTGAAATATAACCACAGTACAAGCGATGCAATGCAAATAGCATGAATATGCGGAATCGAATAATCAACGCAAAAGTAAAGAATCTACACCAATCTGTACAAGTCATGCAGGGGTGCTATTTGAAATAAGACGAATCAGGGCTTTTGGAAAAACAAGGGCTACGGTGTTTTAAGAAAAGATACATCATTTGAAAATATCCGTATGACCCTTCTGCCTATCTTTAAAATATCCCCGATTCGTTAGTTTGAAATAGGTATGACTCGGTCCAGTCTAATGTGTACTAAGTAATCTAGACAGGAGGGGTAAGAAACCACATAATCTGAGTCAATATATATAGATATGATAGTCGGTGATCCCGCCTCAATAACATATCGTAAGATATCCTCGAGTCATGAGTGCGGATCTATCATCAATATCGGCTCGTACGGTAGATCGTCGTACGGCATCCCAATAGCTGGGTAGGGGTCAATATCACAGTACCTCATCATATATCAGGTATCACTATCATCAGATCGCATAATCTGGGGTACTACTCTAAGTCTAGTACAAATCGATACCATCTATAAAAATATGAATGCGGGTAAAGCACATGTCCAAAGGCCCGCTAAAACTATCATATCGCACCTCGAAGACAAGCTATGTCACATCGCCGATCTCACGGCCTCACATCAAGTATCATCTCAAACCATGTACCATCCTCAAATCCCGTATATAAACACATAGTCCCATACCCATGTGTAGATATACGCACCATCATATGCACTCTAATAAATGAAAGAATGAATGCAAGTATGTGTGTAAATGTATGTGTGAGTGCAACCACTACTCTAGGGTTCGCACTATACTAAACCAATATATTCTTATCATCAAAATATCATTATTACCATCAATAACCCTAAACAACACAATATAAATATTCGTGTGTATACGTATTCGTATACATCACAACGGACTGCGGGGGTGCTATACGCCATCCACCCGACTTCTCCCCGTAGATATAAATCTACTCACCTTGCTTCTCGTGTGCCAAAGCCGATGTCGCTATCTTCACCTCCTTTGCCTCAACATCACGCGGGGTACCTACAAGTATATCGCAATGCTAAAGCACATGAAAATCATATCGGAAACCAAAATAGCACACGCTACCCGCATAGGTAAAAACCTATCGACTCGCATGTAAACACAATCAAAATCCACTTGTCGTTGATGTCCAAACGCCACCCGACAGGAATGAATCACCAAATACCAAAATCCATGCTAAAACAAGTCCCAAATTATACACCAACATAGGAAAATCAACCCAGATTTCATCCTAGATGGAATCAGTCAAAACTAGACATACTCAGGGTCAAAACTAGAGGAAATGGGGGCATGCACAGAAAACGAGGCAATTCCTTAAAATACCTTATTTTAGAATTTTCCATAATTTTTCCCCATTTATCTGTATTTAATTATACCAGAATATTAAAATATTCATTAAAATAATATTAAATTATAAAATTTCCCAAAAATCATATTTTATTATTTTGAAGACGTTACAGTATGTGCGCCTGTGCAAAATTTTTTGAAGGCTCGTGTGAGACCACCTTTGGACAAACAAATACTTGCGGGGGTTTTAAGCTAGGTTGCACAGACACATCCGACGGGTTGTCGTGTCTGTGGACACGGACACTTGTATGACACCGAACCAACCGATGCTCGGCCCTAGCAAAAGGGTTATGAGTCCGGTTATCCAATGCTAAAAGATTAGAATTCAAGAATAATCAAAGCAAACTGTTCTTAAGAATAGGGTAAGAAAGAGAAAATACGTCAAACTTTTAGAGGTTGTGGCTATTACGAAAAGTCAAAACATATAGGGGGGGAAAATCTGAAATATGGATCCTAAAAGTGCAGCTAAAGCATTATGCACACAAGAGAGGGACAAAAGAGCAACTATACATTAAAGTATCGATTTACTGCAAAAAAGAATTTATGAATGATTCTATTTAAGAATATTTTGTGCTGCAAGAACGCAAGAAGATAGAATAGGAAATGTAAAGTTTGGAAAATTATGTTCAGTCAAGGTTAAGCATTCGAATGCAGTTTTACTTGGGCGATCATGTTCCTTTATCCTTATCAGACATGTTTTTGTAACGGAAAATGATAAAAGGAAAATTTATGTTTTTGTAACGGATTATGATATAATAATATAATGATAGTAAGCATACTCTTCAATAGTTCCTTCTCTTTAGCTGCTGCCATTCGTCTAAGTTTTGCAGCCTGTGCAAATGTAGAGGGCCTGAACACAGATAAAACATATCATATTAACATGTATGGAGCCACCCCCTGTAGTTACTATGTATGTATTTCTGATATGAGTAAAAGTAGACTACAGGACTACTGATATAAACTGCTGCACTGATCTAGTAACGAGAGGGCGTAGTATGAAAGTGTTAAGTATAAGGACTAAGATCATATGTAGAATTAGATTGACACATGCAAATGTGAAGCAATGACCTTAATTAGGGTATTTGGAACATACATCGACAAGGAGCTTGCCTCTCTCAAAAGTTGCTTTATCTCTTGCCGCTCTAATTGTTCGTTGCTGCTTGTTCCTCTCTAAGAAGGCAAATGACGCAAATTAGATACTGATAAGCAGCATAGCACACAATGAGTTTGAGTTAAAAGTGATAAAAGAGAGAAATATACTGGGATTATTATAGAGCATTTAATCAATTTATCATAAAAGCACCGTTACTGTGAGGTATATGTGAACTACACATTTGCTTATTTATATATGCAAATGAAATGTTTTTTTTGGTAAATATGTCTGGAGCCAAAGTAACACATCTTTCTTATATAAAAGTAATGTTATCATCAACTTATAATGAACGGAGGCTAAATAACTTTAGTTCATCAACAGTTTTGGAGCCTTTCGCTTGGCCTCACTACAAAAAGTTTTTGACAAGAATATTTAACATTCTCACATTAACATGTGTTTGCAATGTAACATTCCATATAAAACAATAGATAAATATATTCAATCAGGGGTGTAATCATATATGTATGATGTTTATAGGTATTAGTAAGATGATATTGAAACATTTAATATGCTCGGAACCAAAAGGTGTCATGCTGCCACTTTATGCTTGTGATAGAAACATTCTTCATATATTTTTCATGTTATTCATCATTTCCAATCAAAATGAAGTCAACTATGAAGCAAGGCTCCATTAAAGATTTGATAAAGTTCTACGATTGGATGTCAAACCTCTTGTCGTTAGTCTCCAATTTGTAGCCAAAAAACACTATTGGCAAGAGAGGGACTCTTTGGTAATCCTAAATGACAAGTTGGACTTTTACGATATTCATGGACCGAGCAAAACACTAAAATGAGAAGGAAAGTATATGTGTTGTATTTATTCAGATAAACAGCTAACTCATCTTATAAACATTTGCCAGCATGAAGAACTAACGTTTCTCCCTTGAAACACATTTCTACCCAAAATTCAGCTGCAAACTTCCTCATCCCTCTTTTAAATTTGTGGTGAGAGGAAAATGCACTGGCAAATCAATGGCAAGGGAGAAATTATTCAATATGCCAGGTGTAATACACCCGAACATGAGGGAGAAAAAGATGGGCAATTCTAGGCATCCATCAGGTAGCTTGGTGGGTTCGTGTCTTATTTCTTTCTCTTTCATGACCGGGCACATGTGGCCAATACACAGTAGAATTTTTCGTAGAGACATATACTAATTCTCTACAGATTCATAAGCAACTACTCCCCTCGTTTTCTTTTAAGTCTCCAATTTTGGGTTTGCACTACTTTTAAGAAATTTTTTGAAAAACTACTATCTCATTCTAAGTTGCACGGACACTTCCATCGGGTTGACATATCCGTGGCCAACACGTATCGAACACCGACACTTGCAAGACACTTGCACGACACGTTGTATATATGTCATTTACGTATAGTATATTAGTATGTGTTCTATACTTGTCATATACGTATAAATATGTTTTTAGTATAATATTAGCATATATCATGTTAAGACTTATTATTTTTTCCTTATTTAATGGTCATAATGTTTGATATCTTATTTATCCGTAGAAGAGAATATATATAGCCGTGTCCCTGTATTCTATATTTTGGGATTTTTCCGTGTCGCCGTAGCGCATCGTGTCATGTCCGTATCCTCGTATCCATGTCCATGTAACCTTGATCTCATTTAAACTTATGATATGGTTGATACTAAATTACTATATTAATCTCATTTAAAGTTTACCTCATTAAAAGCGTGTTTGGTTAGGGGATTCATAAAAACGGATTCCCTAATCCTTGCATTAGAAAAAACTTGGATTTAATAATTTTTTGTTTGGTTTGTACCAATCTGAAGATGATGACCCAAAAAGTCTATAATCCTTTATTTGGTTGCACCAAATTGATATGGATTCCAAAACTTGAATTTGGAGGTAACATTAAGGTGGTGAGAATATCTTTGTCACCTCCAAAGACAAAAAATCCAATTTCCATGGCAATAAAACGAAGCGAATATCAATTGTTTATTCATAAAAAGGGTTTGGTGGAGAGAGTTTCTCCCAAATCCCTACTTTATTTTGGGATTCATGAATCTAGATTCTTGTTTATGTGGTAACAAATCTTTCCTAAACCAAATCCCCCAACCAAACAAAAAAACTATCAAAGCCATGTGGATTTGGCCCCAAAATTCACAAATCCTACCCAAATCTCTCAACCAAACAGGCTAAGTCTCCATTTATGTCTATCTCATCTTTTTTTCCTAGTTACCAATATTAATGATGGTTAGTATATGGATCAAATTTTAAATTTGTATTGGTAACACAAAAAGTAGCATTGATATTATAAATAGACACTTATAATGGAACAAAAAAAACCAAAATTAGACACTCAGAAGGGAACGAGGGAGTACATCAAAGAATCTACAACAATTTACTATTTAACCCCTGCTATTAATGATCCAGGACAATGATGTTTCTTTGCCCCAAAAAATGTTACTCCCAAAATTTACACATTTCATCCAAGGAACCCATTTACATAACCATTTTAATCCAGAATCACTGCGATATCATTAGCATCCCAATTTAACAACAAATTCCATATTTTTAATGCATTATTTTTCCTATTCAACCTTGAACAACAATTTTCGATTCTTCATCACAACGCACGGAATTTAAAACTAGTCAAATTTTAAACTTTCGCGACCCAGTCAAAGGATCGTTACCTTCTTAAGAATCGCGAGGAACTCGTTGAGGGCATGGAGCGAGAGAACGATCAAGAAGATGAAGAGAGGGCAGATAGTTCCGCCGCCGATGCCGATGACTGCTCCGACATCGCCGTTTAGGGTTCCGTCCATCTCCGTAGCTGTCGCCGTCAAGGGAAGAGATGATGAGAAGAGCTTTGGATCGTCAGAGGGTGACATCCACATATTGGATCCGTGTTATATTGGGTTCGGGTGCCGATTTGTAACCGACCGGGAAACAACGTTAATGGGTCGGATGTAAACGAGTGTTGGTCAGCTTTATATCTATACTGTTATCTTTATCCTTATTATTATAACCCAAACCCTTAATTTCATTATTCAATCATTTTCCCAAAAAATAAATTCCAAAAAAGGAGAAAAATTTATTGTCTCATACTTCGCCATATGCTTCCTCACATCATCCGGAGAAAATGACAAAAGAATATCCAATCATCTCTTTCTCTCACGGCTCCTTATAAAAAAGACAAAAAAAATACTTAATTCATCTCTCTCTCTCACAATTGTTGGGGTAAAAATTTACACCCCGTTTCCAAACTCAAAAATCAAAATCAAGCACAAAGTCAGAGTCAAAATTAAAATCAAAAACCAAGTGGGACCAAGCCCAAGCCCAAATCAAGCTCAAGCATGAAGAGAGGGTCAGCCAAAGAAAAGAAAAACTAAATGTAATTTTTGTTTTTAATAGGCCATAAGACAATTTTTGTACAAGCAATGGGGTTAAATGTCAAAAATGTAAGCCTATAAAAGGCCCCCATGGCCCCCATGGCGATTAAAAAAAAGACAACAAAAAATCTTAATCTTGAATCCAAAAAGAAAAATCAAAATGTTGAGTTTTGAGTCACACTTTATTGCGCAAATCTTTTTCTCCTCCCTTCTTTCTTTTTTTCAAAGTGTGTACGTCAGGAGGCCTCAAAAGGGGGAAAAGAGCCCCTTTTGATATTCAAAAGTCAAAATCTTGGTATTTTGGACTGTTGCTTCATTAGGTTTCGATTCTATTTGCGCCGTGCTAGGTGCGTACCCCGTTGGGTGCACATTTAACCAAGTACGCACACGTTCAGGTACGCACTTCCCTAAGTACGCACCGTACTGGACCTTTTGGCCCATTCGGGGCCCTTTGGCCCCCTTCACTCCCTCGCACTCGACAAGTGCGCACCTTGCTAGGTGCGTGCCTGGACAGGGGCGCATTTGGCTCGGCAGGTGTGCACTTGTCATGTGTGCCCCTTTACCAAGTGTGCACCTTTCTAGGTGAGCGTTTTGGCAGGTGCACACTATCACGTGCGCATCTTGCCACGTGCTCATTTGGCTAAGTGCGCACTTGACGTATATACACTCATCACCTTTCTCGTTAGAGAAAAATTTCTAACAGGAAGCTGTCCCGCACCACGCACGGGGGCTGCTAACCTCCTTGACCCCCAGCCCGCTATCCAGATAGCGAGACCCCCGTAAACTCTACAAGGCCCCTAATACGTCCAAAACACAACATACGCACGCCGCATATTGAGTTTGCATGACTAGTTTGTCTCGTCAATCGGAGGTTCTCATGCTTCAAAACCGAGGGATAATTAACAGCGACTTAGTCCGCGGCTGCCGGAGATTTGGATCCCCACAATCAATAAACCCCAGCCTACCCTAGGCAGAGAGAATCTGTATACGCCTGACAAGCGCGCGCATTCCTATCTTAATAGGGTGACGAAAAACACTCTACAGATTCTGGCACTCCCGGTGGGACTTTTCTCTCCTCCCATATCTCGGGTCAAACGTTCATGCGAACTCATTTAACATATATACCGATGTTTGTACTGAAATATTGCTTTTTCATCCAGCAATCAACTTTCAACGACGATGTCTTTCAAGATGAATTCAGCTTCTGACGCAAATCCGGTTACCTACGTGGTCAAGACCAACGCCTACGTGATTCTCCCCGCAGGTCTCATCGACAGTGGGAGGAACTACCCTGTCAATTTGGTTTTGTCATCATCTACCCTGCCGGAAGCACTCATCTGGCCGAGACCTCAGCAAACCAAGTGGCTAAACCGACCTCAAAGGGCAGGAGGCCGAACATTGTGATCGCCAAGGCACCACAACCTAAACGTAAGACAGTGTTCGAACGACTCCCTGGTGCTCTAGCTGGGGGCAAGACTGCCGGAATAAAGGGCATTATCAAATGTCGCGGATAAGCTCATGCGACGCGTCCGACAAGTGCACAATCAAGCGTATCTCCAAAGCTCTCCATCGCTCAGCCTACGGCGTCTTCCCGAAGAGCCGAAACCTGCAAAGTGCTCAAAATAGAAAAGTTGAGATGGAAGCGACTCAGATTTAGAGCCACAAAAGGCTAGGGCTCTGGCCAAGTTGAATTTTATAAAATTCCAAGAACCCGGTTACCCCGCGACACAAGCCGGGCCGGCAGTGAAGTTTGCTAACCCTTTTGAACCGTTGAAATTGGTTCAGAAGAATGCCATGATCGCAAAAATCAAGAAGACTGCGATCCAGAGGACACTGCGAAATGACATATCCAAGCCCCAAAGTAGAAAGCATGGCGCCATCTCTTCCGAAGTCTACCAAGTACTTCATGCCGCACGAAAGCAGCGGGGCAAAGCTTGAAAAGAAGCGCCAATGCCACTCAACAACCAGGCCAGGCAAACCGTCTTCAGTTGAATGACCTTTCCAGAAGCAGAAAGGCCACGACGACTGTCACGCCCCGCGTCCCAGAGTGCGCTAAGATCGGCACGTGACAGAGCCAACCATGCTATCTGTGGCTAGGAAACATCCCTCCACGGTCACATTACGGCTGTCTATAAGATATCAAGAATAATAAAATAAAATGAACTATCTAGTACATGTCCATATGCTAGAATAAACGAGTGAAGAAATAATATGCGAAAGCAATAAATCCAATAAACAATAACGTCTGGAAAGTACTGTAAGTCCATGTCACGTACCCCACGAACTTGCGGGGAGGCGGAATATATGAAAAACGATTATCAAAGTTTCGTAACACGGACTTGAGCGCATGAATCGTTATCTAAACCATTGCTAACAATCTACTAGAGGTTTAACTACTCGGATTCGAAGCTATACCTCACATTATATGTCCTTCGGGTCTTCATCGCCGTCCTCAACTCCTCGTAGGCTCCTTGGAACATCGGCACCTCAACGGCCTCCTCGAATCAAAGACGATCCACCCGAGAGCTCCTACGCCAAGCTTAATCTCAAACTTGAGATGATTAGGTTGCTTAGAGTGCTAATCTAAGCTACCGAGGGGATATAGAGTAAGGTTGTGGATGTATTAGTCTAGCTAACCCTTGATCTCAACTAATGAGAGCTTAGGGTTAGGGTTTGAAGAATGAGAGAGCTTGAGGAGAGAGAAGGTGAAGATGAGAATGAGAATGAATAATGAGCTCATGTGAATTTAACAACCATAACAATTTATCAAATAAATAAATATAAATGATTAATCATCATGGTTGATTCATTCACGTAGTGTGATTCATCATATGACTCACTAACTAATTAACGCATCAACAAAGGATGAATCACACAAATGAGTCATTAAGCATTAAATGCTTATGCCACCTTAACCCCTTAGTCACCACTCTTCTAGAAGCTTCCCGATAAATTACGAGAACGCCATTCCAATCCGTGAAAACACGGAAAAACTTTAGACTGTATAAATCCAATAACCCGATACTAGAATCTAGCTTAAACCAAAGCCGGCTAGTAAAAACTGTCCGAAAAGTCGTACGTGCGTAAACACACGTATGCGTCCGAACCCTTGTCGTAAAACCATACGACCTCTATATCGTTTCGCTTGGAGCAGGGAAACTCTCTGTATGGGACTCTAAAGACTCGACACTACGCTGGCAGTGGGTTTAACCACAGACCGCAAGCGGCACTAGCTATACGTAACGGTTCCCAGGTAGATGTCGATAAGAAGGCCGATAAGGAAAGCCATCCGAACCCCTACTGAGCCTGATGTGACAATCTCCGTACAGTCCGGTCTGTTCGTCTAAGACTATCGCATATCAAGCCTAGGGGGCGGCAAGCGTCAGTCCCCTAATAACTGTATAAGTCGTGTCGGAGCGAAGCCCATTACACCCTGAGAAGCTACTGGAACATACCGGTATATCTCGCTTGCCCTGGCCAGGGACTTTGCGTAATGGCTCTCTGACACAGCGCGATATCATCTCCCAATACCGGGAGAGACGAATCCTGTCTAACCACTACTGCCTCCAAGTGCTCGGGACTGCACCCAACTGCTACCTGTTTGCACGACTCCTTTGAGCCGTGGTAGGGTAGCAATCTAAGAACAATGGGACACACTCGAGGCGAAGTAGCAGTGTCAAGTCTGCGGACTATGCTGTACTCATGTCACCTGGAAACTGTTAACTGACGACGGGTATAATACCAACTAATCAGTTCCCCTGCGAGTCCTGTCCGGTGTACCCGTAACCTAACGAGCACCTGTATACTATCTCCAGTACGACGTACTGATGGCTATAGGACAGACCATCTCCCCAACTGGGATAAGAAGCGTACACACTAGTCTACTCTGGAATATCGATGCCCTATCTCGATAATCCAATAACCAGGGACCTGTATAGGATGTTGCTTACAGACTACCCAGCCCCCACTAGTGTGACTGCCATCACAACGCTGGTAATCAAGCAAAGAACTTATGAGCTCTGCTAATATGTATAAGTGATACGTTACAAGAAACATATGCACATATTAAAGTAGACACAAACCAAGTAGCATACTACCATTTTTAGCAAGACTGTATATACAACTGTGAATATCCCAAGCTTCCATTAAGTAATATACAATCTAGTATGATACAATAATGGCCCCTAGGGCATATACACTAACAATCTCCCACTTGCACTAGGGCCATGAGCTGGCATATCGTAGACCTATCATCTCGAATAGCCTCTCGAACCGCGTCTGAGGAAGGGCCTTTGTGAATGGATCAGCAATGTTATTCTCCGTCTCTACTCTCTTCACCTCGATCTCCCGGCGATCTACGATCTCCCTGATCAGGTGATACCGTCTTAAGATGTGTCTGGACTTCTGATGGGACCCGGGTTCCTTCGCTAAAGCTATAGCGCCGTTGTTGTCACAATACAGAGGTATTGGACCAACACTGGAAGGCACCACCTGAAGTTCTGTGAGGAACTTCTTCATCCAGACAGCTTCTTTTGCGGCATCGCAAGCAGCTATGTACTCCGCTTCCATTGTTGAGTCAGCAACGGTCTCTTGCTTGGAACTCTTCCAACAGACCGCCCCTCCATTGAGGGAAAAGACATAACCCGACATGGACTTGGAGTCATCTTTGTCACTCTGGAAGCCGGAGTCGGCAAAGGCCTCCATCTGGAGGTCTTTTCCGCCATACACCAAGAACATCTCCTTAGTCCTTCTTAGGTACTTGAGAATGTTCTTTCCGGCTATCCAGTGCTTCTCCCCTGGGTTTGCCTGATACCGGCTTACAACGCTTAATGCATATGTTACATCTGGTATGGTACATAACATCGCATACATTATAGAGCCTATCGCAGAAGCGTAGGGTATAATTGACATGCGATCCCTTTCCAAATCAGTCTTGGGAGACATCTCTTTGGAGAGGGTGATTCCGTGACAAGCCGGTAGGTTACCGTGCTTAGAATCATCCATACTGAATCTCTTCACTATGGTGTCTATGTACCTGGACTGCGAAAGTCCCAACATTCTCTTTGATCTATCATGATAGATCCGGATCCCCAGAATGTAGGTGGTATCACCCAGGTCTTTCATGGAGAATTTATGTGACAAGAATCTTTTGACTGACTGTAACATAGGAATATCATTTCCTATTAGGAGAATGTCATCCACGTACAAGACAGGTACTACAGCTCTCCCTACAATCTTACTGTATATGCAAGGTTCATCTGGATTTTTGATAAAGTCGAATTCTTTGACAGCATCATCAAAACAGATGTTCCAATTCCGTGATGCTTGCTTTAGTCCATAAATGGATTTAAGCAACTTGCATACTTTACCGCTGCTCCCACTCTGAATGAATCCCTCTGGCTGATCCATATAGACGCTTTCTTCCAAATTTCCATTTAGAAAGGCCGTCTTTACGTCCATCTGCCAGATCTCATAATCGTGGAAGGCAGCAATAGCAAGAAGGACCCGAATGGATTTCAGCATAGCAACTGGAGAAAAGGTTTCGTCATAGTCCAAACCAGGTCTTTGACGGAAACCCTTTGCAACAAGTCTAGCCTTATAGGTTTCAACCTGTCCATCTACACCAATCTTCTTTTTGAAGATCCATTTGCATCCTACGGGTTTTACCCCATCTGGAGCAAAGTCCAAAGTCCATACTTTGTTAGTGTACATGGACTCCATTTCGGTCCGCATTGCATCCAGCCATTTTACTGAGTCACCGCTCTGAATGGTTTGCTGGAAGCTAGTAGGCTCATCATAATCAATAGTGCAATCCTCTCTATCCCCGTCTATGAGAAAACCGTAGTGTCTGTCGGGCGGATGAGATTGCCTACTACTCCTGGGGAGTGGCGTCGGGAGGTCCTGTTCTCCTGAACCTTCTTGTTCTACCAAGGTATCAGTAATAGCTTGTGGCTCTGGAATTTCTTCCAATTCTATTGCGCTCCCACTCTTCTGATTTTCCAAAAATTCAGTTTTCAAGAAGCGGGCATGTTGAGAAATAAAGACCTTTTGTTCCTCTACGTAATAGAAACAATATCCCATGGAGTTCTTTGGATACCCCACAAACTTACACTGTACTGAGCGTGCCTCGAGCATGTCCGCATGCCACTTCTTTACAAAAGCTGGACATCCCCATGTCTTAATATACTTAAGACAGGGTTTCTTCCCACTCCATATCTGATATGGTGTGGTAGGCACAGTCTTGGTTGGAACTCGGTTCAAAAGATATGCAGCTGATTCTAGTGCATATCTCCAGAATGATCGCGATAACTCAGCGTTACTCATCATGGAACGTACCATATCTAATAAGGTTCGGTTCCGTCTCTGTGATACACTGTTATGTTGTGGTGTGTATGGAGGAGTAAGCTGAGAGAGAATTCCATTATCTTTTAAGTAACCTAGAAACTCGGCACTTAAGTATTCACCACCTCGATCAGATCTCAGTGTCTTGATACTTTTGCCGGTTTATTTTTCCACTTCATTCTTGTATTCTTGGAATTTCTCAAAGGCCTCAAATTTATGTTTCATTAAGAAGATATATCCATACCTAGAGAAATCATCCGTAAAAGTAATGAAGTAAGAATAACCACCTCGCGCATGTGTAGACATTGGACCGCATACGTCACTGTGTATGAGTCCCAAGAGCTCGCTTGCTCTTACTCCGTATCCAGAAAACGGAGTCTTTGTCATCTTTCCCATGAGACAAGATTCACAAGTAGCATAAGATTGATATTCGAACGGATTTAAATATCCTTCTCTATGTAACTTAGTCAACCTTCTCTCATTGATGTGACCTAGACTACAATGCCATAAGAAAGCCTGATTTAATTCCGGAGACTTTCTTTTAAGTGTATTCTGGACATTGAAAACCTGAGCTTGACTTAATACGTATATGCCGTTATCTAATGTACCTGACCCAATCAGAACTTGATTTAGGTGGATGTTAACTACATCGCTTACGAATGTAAAATCATATCCCTCTTTCAAAAGTGAGGACACTGACATGATATTACAAGTCTTACTAGGTATATATAAACAGCTACGTAAAATCAATATATGCCCACTTGTCAAACCTAGGCGATATTCTCTCACGGATTCAGCATTCACTGTCATTCCGTTTGCAACTTTGAGAGACCAATCACCCACCTTTATAACTTTACGGTTTCTCAAAGCATGTAATGAATTACAGATATGAGATCCTGCTTCGGTATCTAATACCCAGGAAGTAGAGTTAATTGACAAACAGTTCTCAATAACAAACACACTTGAGGCTGAAGCCACAACATACTTTGTATCTTGGCTACTGGCTTCCAAAGCCCTGCAATCATTCTTCCTATGCCCAATCCCATAATAATAGGAACTACCCTCTTTTACTGCATTATGTTCCAAAACTTTTTCCCTTCTCTTTCCTTCTACTCCCCTGGTTTCCTTCAGGGTAGAAGGTAGAGACTGTAGAATCAAGTCAGTATCTGACCTGTTTCCCAACGTGGTCTCCAGGTCCTGGAGCTCATTAATATAGTTAGTCATTGTAAGGACGTTGTCCCCTATAAATGACCCGTCAGTCAACCTCGCTTGAATTAATTCGTTCGAGGTTTCATATCTAGTGATATGAGATTGCTCTCTATATAAATCCTTATTATGGAGAAAGATGGAAACTAAGTCCATCTTCTCGTGCTGCTTCTGGTATACACCATCAACTGAAGCTAACACGAGGCACTTAGCTTTCGCTTTATCTTTTTCCCTTGTTTGACGGATATCCATATCCGCGGCAGTGGAAAATGGACCTGGGACGGCGGGATCTTGAGTAGTAATAGGGTGGTCCAGCTTGTCATAGCCAATGGACATCTGGACAGACCTTTGCCAGTCATATAAGTCAGATTCAGTCAATTTGTTATCTAGATGTAACCTATGTGTGGTCACAAGGTCGCTGCAATTAAGAGAGAGAGAAGAAAACATTTTAGCATGATGCTGTTGCAAGTTTAGATTGGTTTTAAGTTTATCTAAACTGGATGGCTCCCACTGTTTCTCGAATCCTTCCTCAAACCATAAAAGAAGAATTAGCCAGGATTATTCTCACCGTACAATACTTGCTTAACCGTTCAGCCAGGCCAGTGTCGATACTTCGAGGGAGGTTTTCGAACGCTTTCGCGAAGTTCCTTAATTAAATAACCTCTTTTCTCTAGGGGCGTAGCCCCGCTGACACCTTTCTTGACACCTACTTGGTTTATAGCATTGATCGTTAAGTGACGAATCTCCTGATAAGTAGCATGTACTCACAGTAGGATCGGGATCCAAAATATCATCGTATGATAATGTTGAAGGAATCCTACCAACATTCATCAAACTCCAAAATGGTATGCTCTTTCTGCAAATTTCAGTTTCTTTATAAATTCCCGATATGGATTTTTGCTCCATGCTCTTATGACCTTGACTTTAGTCAACAAATCATAAGTCACATGTCAAGTTCTACCCGTCATTATCCTGGTTAATTTGAACCCACCCGTACAAATCCTTGACTTTAGTCAACAAGGTAATACGACTGTCCCAAACCAACGCATCTATCTATGCTGCATATAAATATCCAACATCTACCAAACACTGTGCCTTGACTTTAGTCAACAAACACAGCTTGAATACTATTGACTATCTATATGAAATGACGGAGGGCTACGAATGGTTTTGGCAAAACCGTGAACGTAGTGAACTTGATATAATCGAAGGAACCTGATACTTTTTAAAAGGAGTGGTTAAAGCTCCGCAAAAAATTCTGATCTTTTACAATAACCGAGTGGTTTCTTTTTAAATTTGTTCCAACGATTTAATTTTGGTTTATTTTCTTTGCATTATAATAATGCGTCCCATCATTTATCCTATCATTACAGAAAACAATGAAAATACCACGTCCTCTTATGCCATCCGCATTCGCCACTGGGTCCCGTCATCACCCATTAGGTTACTTAACTAACGACAGAGCGGGGGCTGGGCTAGCACGGGTGTAAAACATAAGTGACGTCTAATAGCTATCATATATAGATATTGTACATTCGTCAGACGCAATAATAAGCATTCCAGATCACAGATAAACTTTATTGGATTTACTAGCAATCCGCATTTGCTTTGAGCCTGCAATAAAAGACGGATTACACAGTTGTGATGAATAGTCATTACCCCACCCTAGACCCCTATGGGTACGGCAAACTACCCGTCAAGTACCCGAAGTGAAGCGGTCTCCCTCAACAACGTGAGTAGGCCACTAAACACTTCAACGTACCCGGTAGTTTGTGTACCCCACCTTGGGTCTATCCTAGGAGAAAAAACAGTAAAAAGAAATAATACAACGGTGGCTACAACCGCAACCTGGATGTGCCCCGCAAAAGAATATTATATCAAATTACATTTACATTGAATGAATGAATATTAAACATATCTCAAACCCCGGCTAATCATCACAACAGTCCAACACAGTTCATATACACAACAGTAAACATTTCAGAAATGTGCAACCCCCTGCCAACCGACATACTAGCAGTTAGGGGAGATTTACGAACACATTAAACATTACAGACAAAAACCCAATTAGCAAATATCTTAGAATATCGATCGATTACCATGTTCCATGTCTACCCCAAAAGCAAACCTGCACTGAAGTAACCTGGGTAAAAACAGAACATACAGGAAAACAAAAAACACCAAAATATGAATTACTGTGAAAATACGAGTCAACTCGGAGTTGACTCGGCCGCGGATCCGCGGCCAAAAGCACACTATGGCCGCGGTTCCGCGGTCGTCAAGTCGAGTTGGGTCATCGTATTTTCCCAGTATTCTTACAATTCCCTGCTGTGAATTTTAAGGTATGTCAAATTATTTTTCAGACACTTTTAAAATTAACAGAAACTTGGAATATCCAAGGTTTTGTTTTCGTGTTTTCCGTCGATCGAACTTCTAATTAGTTGCTAACAAGCTAGTAATGGTTTAGTTGGCTTTGATACCACTGTAAGTCCATGTCACGCACCTCACGAACTTGCGGGGAGGCGGAATATATGAAAAACGATTATCAAAGCTTCGTAACACGGACTTGAGCACATGAATCGTTATCTAAACCATTGCTAACAATCTACTAGAGGTTTAACTACTCAGATTCGAAGTTATACCTCACGTTACATGTCCTTCGGGTCTTCATCGCTGTTCTCAACTCCTCGTAGGCTCCTTCGAACATTGGCACCTCAACGGCCTCCTCGAATCAAAGACGATCCACCCGAGAGCTCCTACGCCAAGCTTAATCTCAAACTTGAGATAACTAGGTTGCTTAAAGTGCTAATCTAAGCTACCTAGGGGATATAGAGTGATGTTATGGATGTATTAGTCTAGCTAACCCTTGATCTCAACTCATGAGAGGTTATGGTTAGGGTTTGAAGAATGAGAGAGCTTGAGGAGAGAGAAGGTGAAGATGAGAATGAGAATGAATAATGAGCTCATGTGAATTTAACAACCATAACAATTTATCAAATAAATAAATATAAATGATTAATCATCATGGTTGATTCATTCACCTAGTGTGATTCATCATATGACTCATTAACTAATTAATGCATCATTTAATACAAAGGATGAATCACACAAATGAGTCATTAAGTATTAAATGCTTATGCCACCTTAACCCCTTAGTCACCACTCTTCTAAAAGCTTCCCAATAAATTACGAGAACGCCCTTCCAATCCGTGAAAACACGGAAAAACTTATACTGTATAAATCCAATAAACCGATACTAGAATCTGGCTTAAACCAAAGCCGGCTAGTAAAAACTGTCCGAAAAGTCATACGCGCGTAAACACACGTATGCGTCCGAACCCTTGTCGTAAAACCATACGACCTCTATATCGTTTCTCCTGGAGCAGGGAAACTCTCTGTGTGGGACTCTAAAGACTCGACACTACGCTGGCAGTGGGTTTAACCACAGACCGCAAGCGGCACTAGTTGTACGTAACGGTCCCCAGGTAGATGTCGATAAGAAGGCCGATGAGGAAAACCATCCGAACCCCTACTGAGCCTGATGTGACAATCTCCGTACAGTCCGATCTGTTCGTCTAAGACTATCGCATATCAAGCCTAGGGGGCAGCAAGCGTCAGTCCCCTAATAGCTGTATAAGTCGTGTCGGAGCGAAGCCCATTACACCCTGAGAAGCTACTGGAACCTACCGGTATATCTCGTTTGCCCTGGCCAGGGACTTTGCGTAATGGCTCTCTGACACAGCGCGATATCATCTCCCAATACCGGGAGAGACGAATCCTGTCTAACCACTACTGCCTCCAAGTGCTCGGGACTGCACCCAACTGCTACCTGTTTGCACGACTCCTTTGAGCCGTGGTAGGGTAGCAATCTAAGAACAGTGGGACACACTCGAGGCGAAGTAGCAGTGTCAAGTCTGCGGACTATGTTGTACTCATGTCACCTGGGAACTGTTAACTGACGACGGGTATAATACCAACCAATCAGTTCCCCTGCGAGTCCTGTCCGGTGTACCCGTAACCTAACGAGCACCTGTATACTATCTCCAGTACGACGTACTGATGGCTATGGGACAGACCATCTCCCCAACTGGGATGAGAAGCTTACACACTAGTCTACTCTGGAATATCGATGCCCTATCTCGATAATCCAATGACCAGGGACCTGTATAGGATGTTGCGTACAGACTACCCAGCCCCCACTAGTGTGACTGCCATCACAACGCTGGTAATCAAGCAAAGAACCCATGGGCTCTACTAATATGTATAAGTGATACGTTACAAGAAACATATGCACATATTAAAGTAGACACAAACCAAGTAGCATACTACCATTTTTAGCAAGACTGCATATACAACTGTGAATATCCCAAGCTTCCATTAAGTAATATACAATCTAGTATGATACAATAATCGCCCCTAGGGCATATACACTAACAAGTACGTCCCAAATACGGGCTGACATCAGGAAATGAAAGTACGGCAATAAAACTAAACTAAACTAGATACTAACAGGATCCTCACTGCTCGGCCTGACGGCGGAAATACTCCTGATCAGACTGCGAAAGAGACAGAGGATCTGGGCCATGCAGAACCCAGACGTCAGTGCATCATAATATCAAACAATAAAATATAATCAGGAGTTAACAAGATATGCAGGCATGAGTATGAACAGGAATGAGTGTATAACAGTAACACGAATATGGAACAGTGAAGTGTATGTACATGCGGTGAGTAATCTATGCTACCGGGTTAATTACTCTCAAATCTTTGAAATCAATTTAATGAATCGCCGATATAACTCAATAGTATCCCGTGCATGCCCGAGACCACGGTCCAGATTCTCGGACTGAAACCGAGACGTGCCGCTAAGCACAAAACATGAAACATGTACAGATGAATGATGTCAGCAGCATCATCCCGAGACTGGCATAGCCTCCAAAACTGATCAGTATAAGCGTCGAACTGTTGAGTTACAAGTCAGGTTTCATCATTGATTTCCCCTTACCCCCAAGTTATGTGTTCAAGTCAGGTATTGATAAATCTGGAGCTAATGCCAACACGGGATCAAGCAGGTACAGGTTTTGTCTGAATAGACAACATGATATGTCCGTCAGGACAATATGTCAGGATTGTCAGCATTAGTAACAGGATCAAGTAACAGGTCAAGCAGTGGTGTATCAGGTCATGTCAGGTAGTGCATATGTATCAAATGGATGCCCAACAGTAAAATATAGCAAGTATCGAATCACGATAAAAGCACGGATGCACGAATAGAAATCAGCGGTAACATGATATAATATGGCATGGCATGAAACTAGATATATATCAATAACACGGATACGAACGGATATCGGAGAAACGGTAAAACTGTAACATGGATGTGAAATGCAATGAACATGTAATAATTCTATACCTATGGATGTAAAATACGTTGCATAACCTGTAACAAGATAAAATTGCATGCGACTAGATAAGTAAATAATGGTATGGATACGTACGGGTATCGAAAAACTGTAAAACTGTAACATAGGATGCACAATGCAGTAAACATGTGATATTTTTATTCATATGGATGCAAATATAATAATATAGCACGTAGCAAGATAAACTTGCCTGATCGGATCTCGCGACGGAATGCGTACGCTGTGTACGATGTCGGTAAATGTCACGACGCACACGTGGGTGTACAGAACTGAACCAAGCAAAGCAAGAATGTGACCATGCTGGCTGGGGATGTCCACTGGGTCGTCCGGATCATTGGCGACGGCACGGCTCCAGCGATGACCGGAAAATACACGATCAAGAAAAGAGAAAAAGAAGTAGTAGAAGAAGAAGAGAGCTGGTGCTCAGGGTTGGTGTTTGGGGACAGAGGCGAGGTGAGGGGGACGTTGATGATGAGTCGTGGGTTTTCCGGCGAGTTTTACGGCGATAGCAGCGGGGGTTGCGGGTTCTTGAAGTCGGATGATCGGGGTTCTTGCGCAGGGGGTCGTGGGTTTGCAGAGGAGAGGAGAGGAGAGAGGTTTGAGGCGGTGATGAGTGCAAGGAGGTGATAGGGTCGGAGCTCCAGTGAGGAGGGTGCAGCAAGGTTTCTTGCAGTGTTCGGGGTTTGGGTTGCCGGGTTCACGTCGGGGAAGGAGAGCGGGAGAGGAGGAAGAAGAATAGAGCAGAAGAAGGCGAGGAGGTTGATGAGGAGAGCGGAGGGCGCGATCATGGCGACGGCGACAGCGAGACGAGGGCAAGCAAGGTCGGGTTGATGGGTTCGGGTCGTCACGATGGGTGTGCTGGGGGAGGAGTGGAGGAGGGGAGAGTTGGTCGAGGAGATGAGAGGAGGAGGTCGACGTCGAGGGTGTAGCGACGAGGGTTGACGGCGACGAGGGGTGCGGGCGGAAGGTTAGGGTTGTGTTCGCAGAGGCGGGAAAAAGAGAAGTGCGAGAGAGAGAGGAATGTGGGTATGGGTTAAAAAATATATAAGAATATGGAAAGAGAGAACGTGAGGGATTGGATAAATAGATACAGGATAATTTAAATTGGAGAGAGTGAGAGTCATGAGAGAAGAGAGAGAGAGATCTGTGATGGTTAGGATTAGGATTTTAAAATATTTGAATATATTTGTATATGTGTGCAGAGAGAGTTAACTGTTAGGATTTTATTATATAAAATATATTTTAGTTTAAACTTATATAAAACATTTTAATATATAAAAGAATTTTATATTATATACTTTGAGATTTTGGCTAAACCAAAAGTAGTCCAAAACACGCCCGGTTTGAGTTTAAAATCATGGTTTGAAAATACGGTTAATATACGTGTCAACTAAAACCAAAATAGGATATCCGGGTAACGAAAATGCATACCCCCAAGAACGGATATACGTACGTGCACGTAGCTATCCAAACGAGTCCGTTTCACTGAACGGAACGAGAACAGGATGTACGGATGCTACAACAGGGTTAGGGGTATGATGCAGGCCATGCTAAATATTTTTAAAATATTTTATTAGACTTTATATGTTATATTAAAAAAATGTAGATGCCAGATATAATACAGATGAACAGGGTATACAACATGAAAATGCACGGATCCTCATAACTAGCCGGGATGGATCCAAAACAGGAATCAAGATGGGTTTTCAGCATGCGGGTCGGGTCGGGTCGGATGCAAATACAGATACCAATTACACTATTCGCACCCAAAACACAATAAATCAAGATATAACCATAAATAAAGAGATTAATCAAATCAAGCATGGTATAACGAACTAGGGTGTTACATTATACCCAACTATAAAAAGAATTTCGTCCTTGAAATTCCCGGAACAAGAAAAGAAAAACAAGCATGAATCAAGGAAAAGAGGTGTGGAAACTTCTGTCGAATCTCGTCTTCTTGTTCCCATGTCGATTCTCCATGCGAGCGATTCCTCCATGAAACAAGTACGAGAGGGATAACCTTGTTCTTGAGGATCTTTTCTCTTCGATCAACAATCGACATCGGTCGTTTCTCATAGGTCAAATCCTCCCTTACAGTCAGCTCCGAATGATCTAGCACATGCGTCTCGTCTCGAACATACTTACGGAGTTGAGATACATGAAACACGTCATGAACATTCGCCAAAGATGGTGGTAAAGCCAATTGATAAGCCACTTCTCCAACCCGCTCAATAATATCGAAAGGCCCCACGAATCGAGGACTAAGCTTGCCTCGGCTCCCAAAACGAATCATCCCTCTAGTCGGTGATATCTTCAAGAATACAAGATCGCCAACAGCGAACTCTAAAGGTTTTCTCGATATATCGGCCAACTCTTCTGCCGATCCTGTGCTGCCTTCATGTGATTCCGGATAGTATTAACTTTCTCCACGGTTTGCATGATATGATCCGGTCCCAAAAATTTTCGTTCTCCAATATCGTCCCAACAACGGGTGAGCGACACTTGCGACCATACAAAATCTCGAATGGAGCCATCTGGATAGTCGCCCAAAAACTGTTATTGTACGAAACTCCACCAAGTGTAGATGATCCTCCCATGAACCCTTGAAGTCCAACATGCCAGCTCTCAACATATCATCAAGAGTTTGGATCGTTCTTTCTGACTGGCCATCTGTCTGAGGATGATGAGCGGTGCTAAATTTCAATCGAGTCCCCAAACTTTCCTGTAAACTCCTTCAGAAGTGAGATAAGAATCGGGTATCACGATCGGAAACGATGCTCACAGGTACTCCATGCAATCTCACAATCTCCTTCATGTACTATTCTGCTAACGCTTCCGTCGACCGACCAACTCGAAACGGTATGAAATTGGCTGCCTTGGTCAATCGATCAACAATCACCCAAACTACATTGTTGCCCTTTGGACTCCGCGGTAAAGCTGTCATGAAATCCATGGTTATATGTTCCCACTTCCATTGAGGAACCAGAACTGGTTGCAATAAACCAGCTACCTTTTGATGTTCAGCCTTAACTTGCTGACACACCAAGCACTTCGCTACAAAGCGGGCAATCTTCCTTTTCATGCCTTCCCACCAGAAATGCTGTTATAGATCACGGTACATCTTCATGCCTCCTGGATGTACAGAATATGCGGAACTGTGTGCCTCCTTCATAAATTCTTCACGAATATCTCCTTTCGGCACACAAAAACGGCTATCATATGCAACGAACCATCTTCATGAATCAACAAGTCCGTTTGAAATCCCGCTTCAACCTGTTCTTGAAACTTCTGTAATTTTGGATCCTGTGACTGCGCTGCCTTAATATTGTAAGTGCACGGCGGCGCCCCGGCCGTCAATCCGAGGCCAAAATGCGGAAGCGATAATTTACATTAACTTTTTAAACCGGCACCACCGCGCACTAAAATCCCGGATCGGGCCATTAATCTAGTCCTAGCTAACAAGAGAAGGGGTAGAGAGATATACCGAGCGATCCGTGTCCTTCGGTCTTCTCGTCGTCGTCCCGATCTCCCCGCGGAAAACTTCGGTCTTCACCTCCTCGCCGGAAGGGCACCACATCGCCGGTTTCTTTTACGGGCTCCCACCTCTGGATCGAGGCAACTCGAGCACAAAGTTGGCGAGCCGACATGCCCAAGGATTGCTGTAGAATACGTGTAGTGCTCTATGTCTCATTTGGGGTTTGAGGAAGTTGCCTTTGGTGGAGGAAATGAACTAAACCTTTTTGGAGATGAACTTGGGATTTTTGCAAACATGAGGAGAACAAAATCCCACCCCAAAAATATTGGGCAGCCCCCTTCCCTCTATGGCCGGCCACTACTCTCCAAGAATGAGAATGGGGAGTTAGCCCAAAAAGAATGAATGAGTGAGCCAAAGAAAAAACAAGCAAGAGAGAGAAAAAGGGTGATGATGAAAAGCAATGATCACAATAAAACCCTCACTCCAAATCAACCAATCATAACTACAAAAAGTCATGCAATCATGAACTTATGAAGTCAATAGGTCAAGGTCAAACAAGAGCTATCATGAAGCATCAATATGTAAAGACAACCCTCCAAAATGGTTATTTGCACAAATGCAAATAAGCCCTCCTCCACCAATCTTCAGCCAATGAAAGATACAAAGAAATATGGCTAAAATGGAAAACAAACTGGCAGCTCCAAAAAACTGATCCCATAATAAATTACAGGAAAACCCCGCTACTGTATATACATACCCGCATTTGTATTCCGACCGAAATACAAATGCAATGAGACAAAATCTACACTGTACAATACTAGGATCCGGCTTAAACCAAAGCCCGCTAGTATTAACCGTCCGATCATGATCCGTGCAATACCGCACGTATCTGATCGAACCCTGCCATATCTCCATACGGCCTCTACAGCGTTTCGCCCGAAACTTGAGAAACTGGTCTGTGGGGGACTCTAAAGACTCGTCAATACTTTGGTTGTAGATTTAACTACTAGCACGTCAGAGGTATTAGCCTATACGTAACGGGCTACTAGGTATTGACCAAAAGGGACGTCGATGAGCGAACTCATCCTGACACCCTACTGAGCCTGCCAGTGACAATATCCGTACAGTCTGGTCCGTTCATCTATGAGCATCGCATGGCGGGCCTAGGGGGTTGGTAAAAGTCAGATCCCCAAAAGCGGTACAAGTCGTGTCGGAGTGTAGCCCAGAACATCCTGAGATACTACTGGAATACCTACCAGTAAATCTCCTGTCTCGGCCGAGGGCTTTGTGTAATGGCTCTCCTAGACACAGCGCGACCTCACCCCCAATACCGGGAGAGATGAACCCCTGAAGATCCGCTCACTGCCTCCATGTGGCTCAGGACTGTACCCAACTAAAACCTGTTTGCACGTCTCCTTTGAGCGTGGTAGGGTAGTAATCAAAGTACAGTGGGAACTCACACGAGACAAATGACGATCCTCAGGTCGATGAACTAACCTGTACACAAGTCACCAGGGAACTGCTATCTGACGTCAGGTATAAGACCAACTAGCATGTTCCCGGCGAGTCCTGTCCGGTGTACTCATAACCCAATGAGCACCTATATACATCTTAGGTGAACCAACTGACACCAGTGGCTTGTGAGACTGGCCACCGCCCCTCGTTGGGGTCTCGACTGTATACACTAGTCTACTCTGGAGTATCGATGCCCTGTCTCGAAACTCCCACGACTAGGGACCTTTTAAGGATGTGCTTATAGACTACCAGCTCCCACGTATATGATTGCCCTCATACTGCTGGCAGTCAAGCATGAATCCTAGTGGCTCTATCAACGTGTAATAGCGACCTATCTGGTCACCTAAAGCAGTACACGATGATAAAGATAAACCAGATAGCATACTATCATCTTGAGTAAGACTGTCCTACCGAGATAGGTCCTCCCTCAATCATTGCAATCATGTGCCTGTGATCCAATAATTGACTCTGAGGGCACTATCTCCAACAATCTCCCACTTGCACTCAAGGCTAATTATTGCGATGTCGCATACTCACAGCCCGTGTGAAGAACACCCAACTCCTCTACTAGTCAGTCTCACAAATCCCGTTTGCGAAACTATTGCGTTCGAGGAATAGCCTCAGCGAGTGGATCCGCTTTGATGTTTCTTTCTATATCTCTCTATATCTCAAGTTCGCGGAGAAAGCCATCTCCCGAAATGAGCAATACCTGTCTTAGAATATGTCTGGATATCTGATGGGACCTAGCTCATAAATGAACTCCAAATCCAAACTTCTTAGACTGTATCGACAACTGAAATTAATCAGTATCCCGCGTAATACCTCCCTCAGTGTCTGCTTGGATCATCTGTCCAAAACACTGCCCCTCGTCAGAGGGAAAACTATAACTCTGACGGCCACCCTATCGTCCAGGTCACCTTGGAAGCCTGGAATGATAACTGTCTCCTGAACGAGGCTGTCGTTATCATATCCCTAGAACATCCACTTATGTTCTAAAACTGCTTCCGATTGTTTCTCCAGGATTGGATCAATATCAACTTATTGCATCTACTGCAAGAACAACATCTGGTGTGGTACTTGACATCTCATGATAGACTCAATTGCCTAAGCAAGTGATCTGCCAATCATGCACATCCCTCTCCCCTTTAGTCTGTAAGACACCTTTAGAGAGGGTGACTCCATCATCTATAGGTACACTACCTGTAAGTGCACGGCGGCGCCCCGGCCGACAACCCGACGGCCAAATGCGGAAGCGATGAAAAACTTTAATTTTGCGGACTTTGCAAACCGGCACCACCGCGCACTAAACACCCGGATCGAACCATTAAACTAGTTCTAGCTAACTACAAGATGGGGAGAGATATACCGAGTGATCTGAGTCCTCCGGTCTTCTCGTCGTCATCCCGATCTCTCGCGGAAACTCCGGTCGTCGCCTCCTCGCCGGAAGGGCACCACATCGCCTGCATCTTTTACGGGCTCCCGCCTCTATACCGAGGCAACTCGGGCGCGAAGTTGGCTGGCCGACGCGTCCAAGAAATGCTGTGGAGTAGTGTAGTAGCCATGTCTCTTTGGGGTTTTGTGAGGTTGCCATTTTGGAGGAATTTTGCACAAGAGTTTTCATGGACGCTTGCTAGAAAAAGAATGGAGCATGCTAGAAAAAGAATGGAGCATCCTCTGGAAAAATGAGCTCGGCCAAATTTTGGAGCTCCCTGGAAAAAGAATGATTGATGAGCTTGGCCAAAAAACATCAGCACTCACAATGCACTCAAATGTGTATATATATTAATTCACCAACCCCCCAAAAACCATTCCAGCACACTCATATATCATTCATTCCCTTACTAAGGAAATTAATCCACTATACAAATTAAAACCTCACTCCAATTCCAAACAGTGGCCGGCCCACACAAAAATCCAAGTGGGAAAAATGAATGGAATAAATCCATACAAAACAAAACACCCATGCTAACACCTTAATCAACCCATACCCATTCTTATCACATTTAATGCAAGTGATGTAAAAAGAATGATGATGGTCAAATCATAATCCCACATATGCAAGAAACCCCCTCCCCAAAAGTAATTTGGAAAACTGCAAATTACCCCTCCAACGGAAAAGTCCGGCCGGGAAAGAACAAAGGAAAACCGGCCGGAACGGAACGCAAACTGGCAACTCCAGAAAACTGGTCCCGTAATGAATTACAGGAAAACCCCGATACTGTGCATACACACCCGCATCTGTATTCCTACCGGATACAAATGCAATGAGACAAAATCTACACTGTACTAAACTAGGATCCGGCTTAAACCAAAGCCGGCTAGTAATATCCGTCCGATCTTGATCCGTGCAATACCGCACGTATCTGATCGAACCCTGCCATATATCTATACGGCCTCTAGTACAAACCGTCCGATCCTGATCCGTGCAATACCGCACGTATCTGATCGGACCCTGCCATATCTCCATACGGCCTCTACAGCGTTTCGCCCGAAAGCTGAGTAACTGAATGTGTGGCGGACTCTAAAGACTCGTCAATACTATGGCTGTGGATTTAACCACTAGCACGTCAGAGGTATAAGCCAATACGTGACGGGCCACCAGCTATTGACCAAAAGGGACGTCGATGAGCGAACTCATCCTGACACCCTACTGAGCCTGTCAGTGACAATATCCGTACAGTCCGGTCCGTTCGTCTATGAGCATCGCATGTCGGGCCTAGGGGGTTGGTAAAAGTCAGACCCCCAAAAGCGGTACAAGTCGTGTCGGAGTGTAGCCCAGAACACGCTGAGATACTACTGGAATACCTACCAGTAAATCTCCTGCCTTGGCCAAGGACTTCGTGTAATGGCTCTCCTAGACACAGCGCGACCTCACCCCCAATACCGGGAGAGACGAACCCCTGAAGATCCGCTCACTGCCTCCATGTGCCTCGGGACTGTACCCAACTAAAACCTGTTTGCACGACTCCTTTGAGCCGTGGTAGGGTAGTAATCAAAGTACAGTGGGAACTCACACGAGACAAATGACGATCCCCAGGTCGATGAACTAACCTGTACACATGTCACCTGGGAACTGCTATCTGACGTCAGGTATAAGACCAACTAGCATATTCCCGGCGAGTCCTGTCCGGTGTACTCATAACCCAATGAGCACCTGTATACATCTTAGGTGATCCAACTGACACCAGTGGCTTGTGAGACCGGCCACCGCCCCTCGTCGGGGTCTCGACTGTATACACTAGTCTACTCTGGAGAATCGATGCCCTGTCTCGAAACTCCCACGACTAGGGACCATATAAGGATGTGCTTGTAGACCCCAGCTCTCACGTATATGATCGCCCTCATACTGCTGGCAGTCAAGCAAGAATCCTATGGGCTCTATCAACGTGTAATAGTGACATGTAAGGTCACCTAAAGCAGTACACGATGATAAAGGTAAACCAGATAGCATACTATCATCTCGAGTAAGACTGTCGTACCGGGATAGGTCCTCCCTCAATCATTGCAATCACGTGTCTGTGATCCAATAATTGACTCTGAGGGCACTATCTCCAACAATCTCCCACTTGCACTCAAGGCTAATTATTGCGATGTCGCATACTCACAGCCCGTGTGATACCGAACACCCAACTCCTCTACAAGTCAGTCTCACAAAGCTCGTTTGCGAGACTATTGCGTTCGAGGAATAGCCTCAGCGAGTGGATCCGCTCTGAAGATTCTTTCTATGTCTCTCTCTATATCTCAAGTTCGCGGAGAAAACCATCTCCCGAAATGAGCAATACCTGTCTTAGAGTGTCTGGATGTCTGATGGGACCGAGCTCATAAATGAACTCCAAATCCAAACTTCTTAGACTGTATCGTCAACTGAACTTAATCAGTATCCTGCGCCATGCCTCCCTCAGTATTGCCTTGGATCACCTGTCCAGAATACTGCCCCTCGTCAGAAGGAAAACTATAACTCTGACAACCTCCTTGTCGTCCATGTCACCTTGGAAGCCTGGAGTGATAACCGTCTCCTAAAGGAGGCAGCCGTTATCATATCCCTAGAACATCCACTTATGTTCTAAAACTGCTTCCGACTGTTTCTCCAGGATTGGATCAATGTCAACTTATTGCATCTAGTGCAAGAACAACATCTGGTGTGGTACTTGACATTTCATGATTGACTCAATTGCCTAAGCAAGTGATCTGCCAATCATGCACATCCCTCTCTACTTTAGTCTATAAGACACCTTTAGAGAGGGTGACTCCATCACCTGCAGGTACACTACCGTGCCAGGAGTCGTCCATTCTAAATACTCTTAGAATGCTGTCAAAGTACCCTGATTGGGAAACCACCCAAATCTAGATCTAAAACCATAGATCTAGTAACCAGTATGTCTTATATAATGTCCAAGTCCCTTGTGGAGAAACCACTGTGTGACGACCAAAGTATAACCGATCGTAGTATAGGAATATCACTTCCTACTACCTTCTCAACAGATCATCCCCTATTCTGATGACGTCAAACCTATGACTGTCACATCAGAAACAGATGATCTAACTCCGCTATATCTGCTTTAGTCTATAAATAGACATAAGCGTGATGTCCACCAATGCTTCCGCTGCTCCCACTGACTACGACAACCCTCTGGCAGAGTCATATAGATGTGCACTTCTAAAGCCAGTTTAGAACGACGCTATACTCATCCTCCCACCGGGTCTCGCAGCCTGGAACAACAGCAATGGCAAGTGTGGGTAAACAAGAACTTCCCTGTCACCGTCCTTGAGGCTACCGTAGTACCTCTCGGGTGCCTGAAGTTACCCACCTTATCTGCGGAGTGGCCAATGGAATGTTAAATCAGATTGAATCTTTAGGTTCCTTATCAAATCTTCAGTAATCGTTTGCGGTTCTGGAATCACTTCCAGTTCTACCATACTCCCACTACTGTTTTTTGAAAAAAATCCATTTTTATTAAAACTGTGGCGAGTCAAGAACAATATCACTATTGATCTTTCTTATGGTAGAAAATCAACCCTCGTCATAGCCTGGGTCGACCCACAAACAGCCATTACAGAAACGTGCCTTGAGTTATCCAGAGTCTGGTTTTAATCATAAGCCGGACAACTCCCCGTACCTTAACAATGTTAAGATATGAACTGTACTATATCCAATATAGAACCAGAGGCACTGATTTAATTGAACCAGATTCAAATCATGCAGCTGTCTCCAGTGCATGTCAACTAAATGGAGAGAGGCCGATCAGCGTTACTCAACTTAGGAATGCTTCCAATTATGAGTAACCTGAAAGAGAAGCAATTTCTCTTTATCATTACTATCAACTGGATACCATACACAAGTATCTACATCTTCGATCACTTGAAGAATCCCGATACTTGCTACACCTGGTTCTCTACTCTATTCAAATACCTATAACTCCTCAAAACTTAGACTCTGTGTTTCTACGAAACACATGTCTAAGAACTAGAGAAGTTAAAAGTAAACAGAATGTAGTATGAGGACCAACCCCTCCGTCCTAATGGACACTGGACAACATACAATACTCTGTATAAGTCCGCCGAGTCTAACAACTCTTTCACTGTGTGTCGTAGGTTGAAAACTGTACTTATGGTTAAGAAGAATTACACCGCTGTTTAATACTCCTTACCTAACCATCCACTGATATAGGTAAATGTCATCGACATAATATCAAAAGGTATATCTCACTCTATGAAAATAGACGTACAGATATATCAATTTGAAATTGGTGCACAACAGCGGATATTCAAAACCAAATATTTGCCGACCGGCAAACAGCCCAGATGATCTCCTCAAATATCACCGATTACAACGAATCCCGATATAATGAGGATGATCACCCTATTCCCAATAACTTACTCCCACTCATCATCTGTAAAACCATACAGATGTGAGAATCAAACCTGGTAAATACATACCCTGGAGTAAGTATCTAATCGGGAAATCAGTTTTCTTTTAACAGTACACAGTGAAACTGAAACATTGAAATGTTTCGTTGGGGTATCCCGGTATTCCTAGTAATGCCTCTTCCAGATTCACGACTGTAACCGTATAGTTCTTTGCCACCTCTCCAAATCCCTTTATTATGTCTTTAGTCATTTCCTTCTGCACACCCCTTTAGGCCAATTGGTTTTCTTCCTTCCCTACCGTTCGGCACCAGCCTATGGTTTGGAAGAAGACTATCCAATAAGCATAATGGGTGTACTGTCCTAGTCCTAGGAGCACTCGCAATGCGAGAGAAGGTGAAGATAAAAGACAACTGAATAAATCTTATTCCTATTTCTCCTGAACCAGAATCCATCCCCGAATTGGAACAAGTTCCTTTCGAGTTCGTATATAACCATACGATGGAATATCCAAATAACTGTGGATCTTTGTAGTGATACGGAGTGTCCTGGAGAAATACAAAGGTGATGTGGGAGTGGTAATGAAATACTTGGTTTGGTCGTGAATATCAGTCGCAATTTACTTTTGCCCTCTTACTAATCCCTTGCTTTGTCTTAATCTTAATACCTTCTGCACACCGTTTAGGCTAATTGGTTTTCTTCATTCCCTACCGGTCGGCACCAGCCTAAGGTTTGGAAGAAGACTATCCAATTTGCGTAATAGGTGTACTATCTCCTAAACCAAGGAGTACTCGCAACCTGAGAGAAGGAAAAAAGGAAAAGACAACTGAATAGTCCTATTCTTTTTCTCCAGAACCAGAAACCATCCTCGAATAAATTCCTTCGAGTTCGTATCTAACCATACGATGGTTTTGTCCAATGGAAATGGACGTTCGTAGTAATACGGGGTGTCCTGGAGAAAAGGGTAAAGGTAGGAGTGGCAATGAGGTCTGCAACTCTGACAATCCAAAAGCCAGTGTTAAGAAGGTTCGGTCAACTTGGTCACTGAGTCATAGTCTTAGGGTCGGGTCAATGGTCGCTGCCTAGAGAGAGAGAAAAGAAACACTCAGCGTGCACTCAAACCAAGATCAGAATGGTTACCAATTTATCTAATCTGGAAACCTCCCACTGTACCTCAAATTCTCCTCCAAACCTGAAAGAAGAATTAGTCGGGGTCACCCGAGGAGTAAACCAACTCATCAGTGGGAATCGGGATCCAACTCTCATCGCATGATAACGTGACGGAATCGGCTCACGGTATCACACTCCAGAAGGTATGCGCATATCTGGCAAGTTTCAGTTCTTTTGAAACTCCCGATGTGGATTTTTACCCCATGCTCTTATGACCTTGACTATGGCCAACAAATCATAAGTCACATGTCAAGTTCTACCCGTCATTATCCAGGTTGATTTGAACCCACCCGTACAAGCCCTTGACTAGGGCCAACAAGGCTATACGACTGTCCCAAACCAACGCATCTATCTATGCTGCATATGAATAACCAACAGCTACCAAACACTGTGCCTTGACTATAGCCAACAAACACAGCTTGAATACTATTGACTATCCATATGAAACGACGGAGGGCTACGAATGGTTTCTGGCGAAAACCTTTAACGTAATGAACTTGATATCGTTGAAGGAACGGATAGCTTTTTAGAAAATATAGTGACGAAAACCTTTACTAAAGAGGTCACTCCCGGTGAAGGGATCTCGGCTCTTTCCCCGTAGAATGGGGTGCAGGATATTCCAAATGAATACCACGATGCAAAGCAAAAGTAATCGGCTATAATGAAGTTAATGCCCTGACGCAAACTTCTGTCCAAGGGGTCACTCCCGGTGAAGGGATCTCGGCCCTTGCCTCGTCGACTGAGGAGCAGGATATTCCAAAAGAATACCACGATGCAAAACAAAAGTGAACGTCCTTGCAATAACAGCTTTTTGAAAAGTGTTCCTACAACATCAGATTAGGTTTGTTTAACTTGCATTGATCCGAATCAACGCAGTCCCATCAAATGATCACACCACAAAGAACGAAAATATACTGACGTACGTATATGCCATCCGCATTCGCCACTGGGTCCCGTCATCACCCGTTAGGTTAGCTAACTAACGGCAGAGCGGGGACTGGACTAGCGCGGATGAAAAACATATACAACATCTACTAATATATAGTATTTCGCTCAAGGCGTGAATAAAATGCAACATCACAGAAATGTACAGCATCACAGAACAATACAGATATCTGGGATCCCCGGGTTTCACAGAGCCACTACTGAAACCCGACGTTCCCCTGGTCGTGTGGATAGCCTGTGCAATGAAATCCTATACCCCCTACGAGTGCGGCGAATAGCCAGCCAATCCTGGAGTGAAGCCCCCTCCGTCCTAATGCCATGAGATGCGGGCTTGTTGCCTTCTAGAACCCGGCTATCCGTGCACCCCTCCGCGGGGTAATCCTAGTACAGAAAGTAAAATATACATACAACGGGTACATCGACCGCAACCTGGTCGTGCCCCAAAATAATAATACAATCAGGCAGTGACGGCAGTCCACATGTCGGACGCTCGCCCCGCAAAATCAAATGTACATAATACAACAAAACAGTACTAGCATTGCATCCAGGCTATCCCCCACGACCGATCCGCAACATCACAGCAAAACACAGAACATCAACGTGAAAGTCACGTTCGCAAATCCGTCTAACCGGGTTATAGCAGTTAGACCGGATTTACCGATCAAGTAACATTCACGGTCGCAGATATAATGTAAATACTGTGAAAAATGTGTTTAAAATATCCGATCAATCAAAAATTAACAAGTGGGCCCCCAAGCAATACTGTAGCACTCACAGAAATTCTGGGCCCAATTTTAATATTCCAAAACCCCTATTTTTAGCCCACAAGCCCACTGGAAAAAATTGATACAGTGAAGACATCAATTAGCGGCGGAACCGCGGCCCAAGGGGGGGTTTGGCCGCGGTTCCGCGCTTCAGTCATCGACTGACTGTGTCGAATTTTCCCAGTAGTCTTAGGTCTTCTAGCACAGTACTTTTATACAACCTGAAAAATTTTAGGAGACCAAAAAATTTCAACAGAAAACTGTCGTGAACAAAAATGCAAGTTTTGGAATTTTGGTCGATCGGAAATGTAAAACACATCAAACGAAGCTAGACGAAGTTAATGGCGAGGCTCTGATACCACTGTAAGTGCACGGCGGCGCCCCGGCCGACAACCCGACGGCCAAATGCGGAAGCGATGAAAAACTTTAATTTTGCGGACTTTGCAAACAGGCACCACCGCGTACTAAACACCCGGATCGAACCATTAAACTAGTTCTAGCTAACTACAAGATGGGAAGAGATATACCGAGTGATCCGAGTCCTCCGGTCTTCTCGTCGTCATCCCGATCTCTCGCGGAAACTCCGGTCGTCGCCTCCTCGCCGGAAGGGCACCACATCGCCTGCATCTTTTACGGGCTCCCGCCTCTATACCGAGGCAACTCGGGCGCGAAGTTGGCTGGCCGACGCGTCCAAGAAATGCTGTGGAGTAGTGTTGTAGCCATGTCTCTTTGGGGTTTTGTGAGGTTGCCATTTTGGAGGAATTTTGCACAAGAGTTTTCATGGACGCTTGCTAGAAAAAGAATGGAGCATGCTAGAAAAAGAATGGAGCATCCTCTGGAAAAATGAGCTCGGCCAAATTTTGGAGCTCCCTGGAAAAAGAATGATTGATGAGCTTGGCCAAAAAACATCAGCACTCACAATGCACTCAAATGTGTATATATATTAATTCACCAACCCCCCAAAAACCATTCCAGCACACTCATATATCATTCATTCCCTTACTAAGGAAATTAATCCACTATACAAATTAAAACCTCACTCCAATTCCAAACAGTGGCCGGCCCACACAAAAATCCAAGTGGGAAAAATGAATGGAATAAATCCATACAAAACAAAACACCCATGCTAACACCTTAATCAACCCATACCCATTCTTATCACATTTAATGCAAGTGATGTAAAAAGAATGATGATGGTCAAATCATAATCCCACATATGCAAGAAACCCCCTCCCCAAAAGTAATTTGCAAAACTGCAAATTTCCCCTCCAACGGAAAAGTCCGGCCGGGAAAGAACAAAGGAAAACCGGCCGGAACGGAACGCAAACTGGCAACTCCAGAAAACTGGTCCCGTAATGAATTACAGGAAACCCCCGATACTGTGCATACACACCCGCATCTGTATTCCTACCGGATACAAATGCAATGAGACAAAATCTACACTGTACTAAACTAGGATCCGGCTTAAACCAAAGCCGGCTAGTAATATCCGTCCGATCCTGATCCGTGCAATACCGTACGTATCTGATCGAACCCTGCCATAAATCTATACGGCCTCTAGTACAAACCGTCCGATCCTGATCCGTGCAATACCGCACATATCTGATCGGACCCTGCCATATCTCCATACGGCCTCTACAGCGTTTCGCCCGAAAGCTGAGTAACTGAATGTGCGGCGGACTCTAAAGACTCGTCAATACTATGGCTGTGGATTTAACCACTAGTACGTCAGAGGTATAAGCCAATACGTGACGGGCCACCAGCTATTGACCAAAAGGGACGTCGATGAGCGAACTCATCCTGACACCCTACTGAGCCTGTCAGTGACAATATCCGTACAGTCCGGTCCGTTCGTCTATGAGCATCGCATGTCGGGCCTAGGGGGTTGGTAAAAGTCAGACCCCCAAAAGCGGTACAAGTCGTGTCGGAGTGTAGCCCAGAACACGCTGAGATACTACTGGAATACCTACCAGTAAATCTCCTGCCTTGGCCAAGGATTTCGTGTAATGGCTCTCCTAGACACAGCGCGACCTCACCCCCAATACCGGGAGAGACGAACCCCTGAAGATCCGCTCACTGCCTCCATGTGGCTCGGGACTGTACCCAACTAAAACCTGTTTGCACGACTCCTTTGAGCCGTGGTAGGGTAGTAATCAAAGTACAGTGGGAACTCACACGAGACAAATGACGATCCCCAGGTCGATGAACTAACCTGTACACATGTCACCTGGGAACTGCTATCTGACGTCAGGTATAAGACCAACTAGCATATTCCCGGCGAGTCCTGTCCGGTGTACTCATAACCCAATGAGCACCTGTATACATCTTAGGTGATCCAACTGACACCAGTGGCTTGTGAGACCGGCCACCGCCCCTCGTCGGGGTCTCGACTGTATACACTATTCTACTTTGGAGAATCGATGCCCTGTTTCGAAACTCCCACGACTAGGGACCATTTAAGGATGTGCTTGTAGACCCCAGCTCTCACGTATATGATCGCCCTCATACTGCTGGCAGTCAAGCAAGAATCCTATGGGCTCTATCAACGTGTAATAGTGACATGTAAGGTCACCTAAAGCAGTACACGATGATAAAGGTAAACCAGATAGCATACTATCATCTCGAGTAAGACTGTCGTACCGGGATAGGTCCTCCCTCAATCATTGCAATCACGTTCCTGTGATCCAATAATTGACTCTGAGGGCACTATCTCCAACACTACCGTGCCAGGAGTCGTCCATTCTAAATACTCATAGAATGCTGTCTAAGTACCCAGATTGGGATACTTCCCAAATCTAGATCTAAAACCGTAGATCTAGTAACCAGAATGTCTGATATAATATCCAAGTCCTATGTGGAGAAACCACTGTGTGACAACCAAAGTATAACCGACCGTAGTATAGGAATTTCACTTCCTATTCTGTGTATGTCATCCAAATACCAGGACACACACCCTACTACCTTCTTAACAGATCCATCCCCTATTCTGATGAAGTCAAACCTATGACTGTCGCATCAGAAATAGATGATCTATCTCCGCTATATCTGCTTTAGTCTATAAATAGACATAAGCCACCTGTCCACTAATGCTTCCGCTGCTCCCACTGACTACGACAACCCTCTGGCAAAGTCATATAGACGTACACTTCAAAAGCTAGTTTAGAACGACGCTATAGTCATCCTCCTGCCGGGTCTCACAATCTGGAACAACAGCAATGGCAAGTCTGGGTAAACAAGAACCTCCCTGTCACCGTCCTTGAGGCTACCGGAGTACCTCTCGGGTGCCTGAGGTTACCCACCATATCTGCGGAGTGGCCAATGTAATGTCAAACCAGATTGAATCTTTAGGTTCTTTATCAAATCTTCAGTAATCGTTTGCGGTTCTGGAATCACTTCCAGTTCTACCATACTCCCACTACTGTTTTCTGAAAAAATCCATTTTTATTAAAACTGTGGCGAGTTAAGAACAATATCACTATTGATCTTCCATATGGTAGAAAGTCAACCCTCGTCATAGCCTGGGTCAACCCACAAACAGCCATTACAGAAACGTGCCTTGAGTTATCCAGAGTCTGGTTTTAAGCATAAGCTGGACAACTCCCCGTACCTTAACATCGTTAAGATACGAACTGTTCTATATCCAATATAGGACCAGAGGCACTGATTTAATTGAACTAGATTCAAATCATGCAGCTGTCTCCAGTGCATGTCAACTAAATGGAAGGAGGCCGATCAGCGTTACTCAACTTAGGAATGCTTCCAATTATGAGTAACCTGAAAGAGAAGCAAGTTCTCTTAATCATTACTTATCAACTGAATACCATACACAAGTATCTACATCTTCGATCACCTTGAAGAATCCCGATACTTGCAACACCTGGTTCTCTACTTTAATCTTATACTTATAACTTCTCAAAATTCGGACCCTGTGTTTCTACGAAACACCTGTCTAAAAACTAGAGAAGTCATAAGTAAACCGAATATAGTACGAGAACCAACCCCTTTGTCCTCATGGACGCTGGACAACATACAATACTCTGTATAAGTCTCTTGAGTCTAATAACTTAATCCCTGCGTGTCGTAGGTTGAAAATTGTACTTATGGTTAAGAAGAATTACACCGTTATTTAATGCTCCTTACCTAACCATCAACTGATATAGGTAAATGTCATAGACATAATTTCAAAAAGGTACATCTCACTCTATAAAAATAGACGTACAGATATATCAATTTGAAATTGGTGCATAACAGCGGATATTCAAAACCAAATATTTGCCGTCCGGCAAACAACCCAGGTGAATTTCTCAAATATCACCGATTACAACGAATCCCGATATAATGAGGATGATCACCCAATTCCCAATAACTTACTCCCACTCATCATCTGTAAAACCATACAGATGTGAGAATCAAACTTGGTAAATACATACTCTGGAGCAAGTGTCTAATTGGGAAATCAGTTTTCTTTTAACAGTATACAGTGAAACTGAAACATTGAAATGTTTCGATGGGGTATCCTGGTATTCCTAGTAATGCCTCTTCCATTATCAGGTTCACAACTATAACCGTATAATTCTTTGCCATCTCTCCAAATCCCTTCATATGTCTTTAGTCATTACCTTCTGTACACCCCTTTAGGCCAAATGGTTTTCTTCCTTCCCTACCATTCGGCACCAGCCTATGGTTTGGAAGAAGACTATCCAATAAGCATAATGGGTATACTGTCCTAATCCTAGGAGCACTCGCAATGCGAGAGAAGGTGAAGATAAAAGACAACTGAATAAACCTTATTCCTATTTCTCCTGAACCAGAATCCATCCCCGAACTGGAACAAGTTCCTTTCGAGTTCGTATATAACCATACGATAGAATATCCAATAAACTATGGATCTTCGTAGTGATACGGAGTGTCCTGGAGAAATACAAAGGTGAAGTGGGAGTGGTAATGAAATACTTAGTTTGGTCGTGAATATCAGTCGCAATTTACTTTGCCCTCTTACTAATCCCTTTCTTTGTCTTTACATAATACCTTCTGTACACCATCGTTAGGCTAATTGGTTTTCTTCATTCCCTACCGGTCGGCACCTGCCAACGGTTTGGAAGAAGACTATCCAATTTGCGTAATAGGTGTACTATCTCCTAAACCAAGGAGTACTCGCAACCTAAGAGAAGGTAAAAGGAAAATACAACTGAATAGTCCTATTCGTTTTCTCCAGAACCGGAAACCATCCTCGAATAAATTCCTTCGAGTTCGTATATAACCATACGATGGTTTTGTCCAATGGAAGTGGACGTTCGTAGTAATACGGGGTTTCCGGGAGAAAAGGGTAAAAGTAGGAGTGGCAATGATGTTTGCAACTCTGACAATCCAAAAGCCAGTGTTTAAGAAAGTTCGGTTAACTTGGTTACTGAGTCATAGTCTAGGGTCGGGTCAATGGTCGCTGCCAAAGAGAGAGAGAGAAAAGAAACACTCAGCGTGCACTCTAACCTAGATCAGAATGGTTATCAATTTATCTAATCAGGAAACCTTCCACTGTACCATCAAATTCTCCTCCAAACCTGAAAGAAAAATTAGTCGGGATCACCCGAGGAGTAAACCAACTCATCAGTGGGAATCGGGATCCAACTATCATCGCATGATAAAGTGACGGAATCCGCTCACGTTATCACTGTTAGTGTATATGCCCTAGAGGCCATTACTGTATCATACTAGTATGTATATTACTTGATGGAAGCTTGGGATATTCATAGTTGTATATACAATCTTGCTCGAAATGGTAGTATGCTACTTGGTTTGTCTCTACTTCAATATGTGCATGTGTTTCTTTTAGCATATCGCTTATATACATATTAGTAAAGCCCTTAGGATCTTTGCTTGATTACCAGCGTTGTGATGGCGCTCACACTCGTGGGGGCTGGGTAATCCATAAGCACATCCTTATACAGGTCCCTAGTCGTTGGACTATCGAGACAGGGCATCGAGACTCCGGAGTAGACTAGCGTATGCGCTTCTCATCCTAGCGTGGGAGACGGTCTGTCCCACGGCCGTCAGTACGTCGTACTTGAGATAGTATGCGGGTGCTCGTTAGGTTACGAGTACACTGGATAGGACTCGTCGGGAACTGTTGGTTGGTATTATACCTATCGTCAGTTATCAGTTCCCAGGTGACATGAGTACAGCTTAGTCCGCTGACTTGACACTATCACTTCGCCTCGAGTGTGTTCCCACTGCACTTTGATTACTACCCTACCACGGCTCAAAGGAGTCGTGCAAACATGTAGTTTTTGGGTGCAGTCCCGAAGCACTTGGAGGCAGTGACGGTTAGACAGGATTCGTCTCTCCCGGTATTGGGGGTTGACATCGCGCTGTGTCCAGGAGAGCCATTACACGAGTAGTCCCTGGCCAGGGCAAGCTAGATATACTGGTAGGTTTCCAGTGTTATCTCAGGGTGTTCTAGGCTACACTCCGACACGACTTGTACCGCTATTAGGGGACTGACGTTCACCGCCCCCCTAGGCCCGCCATGCGATGTATCAGACGAACAGACCGGACTGTACGGAGACTGTCACATACAGGCTCAGTAGGAGTTCAGATGGGGTCACCTCGTCAGTCTTCTTATCCGCATTGTAGGGTTCTTAGGCACTCCCAAGAGGTCTCACAAGGCATCAACCATGCCAATTTCAAAAAATCTAGGTGCCGAGAAACCCGACTACGGATCGTTGGCTAGAAAACTAGGCGAAAAAGCAACTAGTTTACAACTAAACTAAAAGAATACGGAAATACAACCTTTGTAGATCCGATGCTCCACCTCCATAGCTCCGCAATGAAGTCTCCTCGCTGTCCAAGTCGAACCCCGGGCTCTAGCGTCGGCTTCATCGGAGAATAGACGGGCTAGGTCATCGACGACGTGCCGAAGATGATCTACGTCGAAACATCACTAGATCAAGCTCCACCTTCACCAAGCCATGAAAACTTAAGAAGGAAACACACTCTACTACTTGGCAAGAGGTAGATGATGAAGAAATAGGAAGTGGGTAGACTTTAGAATTGGATTTCTCACTTGTTTTCATCAATCACCATTGATGAAGTAAGGTTTTCTTCAATGAAGAAGATGAAGAAGAAGAAGATAATCTTATGATAAGTTATTGTAAAATGAAAAGAATAATCAATTCTTATCATAATAGAACCATGGTTAGGTGTAGAGAATAAATCATGGTTAGTGGGATGGTTAGGGTTAAGCATGAGACAAAATGGTCACTTGGTCAAAGTCTTCATGAAGCTTCATGAACAAAACAAAACAAGCCACCATTTTCTCATTTGCTTTTCTTTTTCCAAAAGAATAAATAAATGAATAAATGAATAAAATGAATAAGGAAAAAGTAAACCCTAACCATTTCATTAACCAAGGTTTAATTCTTCACACTTAACCAAAAGGCATATATCATCAAACATGACACAAGCAAGTGCACAAAATCATATCGCATATGCAATGCGCACATCCGAGTGAGAAAATCCATCTTAAAGTGAACCGATACTAGTTAATGCAAAGTAATATATCAAATATATAATTATGCATTAAATCATTAAATCAACACTTGATTTAACGATCCGGTCATATCGCATATAACCGACTAATATCAACAGTAACAACTTATCGAATCAACACTTGATCCGATAACCCGGCTACATCACATATAACCGATCAATGTCACAGGTCGCGAGAATCGAATACAGTATCACATACTGGTATCATTCTCGGTCCCGCACATATCTCATATGCGCTCCTATTTCGTTTCGCTTGAGCCAGGAAACCTCTGTGTAGGACTCTAAAGACTCGTCAATACGCCGGCAGCAGGTGATGATCATATCAAACACCCACAAGCCGCAAGCGGTCTGCTAAACGTAACGGCCACCCAGGTATTGAGCGATCTGAAGATCGACGAGCAAGCCCGCTCACACTCCAGTGAATCCAACCAGTAACACTACCGTACAGTCCGGTCTGATCGTCTGATATGTCGCATATCTCGCCTAGGGGTGGTAAACGTCAGACCCCAATAGCTCGATAAGTCGTGTCGATATGAGGTCTATAACTATTCGAGAAACTACTGGTAACACTTACCAGTAAATCTCAGCAACCCTGGCCAGGGATTTCCTGTTATAGCCAATCGAACACAGCGCAACATCAACTCCCTATACCGGGAGAGACGAATCCCCTCCTATCGCTCATTGCCTCCATGTGACTCGGGACTGTACCCAAAAACCACCGTTTTGCACGCCCTCTTGGACGTGGTAAGATGGAAATCAAAGCACAGTGGGAACCACACAAGACTCTATGACGATCTCGGGTCAACAGACTACTCTGTACAAGTGTCACCAGAGAACTGCCATCTGACGTGAGGTATAATACCATCTGGGAGTTCTCAGCGAGTCCGTCCAGTGTACCCAGTCTCCACTGAGCACCCGTATATCATCACTGATGTCAAACACCAATGGATATGGGATCATCCATCGCCCATCTGTATGGGTCGAGAAGGTATGCGCTAGTCTACACTGGTATATCGATGCCCCGTCTCGATACACCCACGACTAGGGACTTTGAAGGATGTACTTATGGACTACCATGTCCCCACTAGTATGATCCGCATCATAGTCCAGGTAGTCAAGTACAGATCCTAAGGGCTTTACCAACATGTAACAGAGAGACAATCAATGTACACGTTAAGGTAAAGAGTAACCAGATAGCATACTATCATGTCGAGCAAGAAAGTCCTCCCTATATATGTCCCAGCATCCACTACAATATACATCCTATGTATAGTAATGGCCTCTAGGGCATACATATAACTAACAATCTCCCACTTGCACTAGGGCCATCTGATAGCAGTGGTTGTAGTATCTCATACTCAACCATCCCATAAAAGTCTCTCTCTGGGAACAGGCCTTTGTGAGTGGATCCGCTGTGCTGTCCTCTGAGTCTACTCTCCAAACCTCGATCTCCTTGGAGATCAACCATCTCCATGATCAGGTAATACTGCCTTAGAATATGTCTGGATCACTGATGGGACGAGCGTTCCTTGGCATAAGCCACAACTCCATTGTCACACAATGGGAGGAACAAAGTTCATCTCATGAACCAATATACATCCAGACTGCCTCTTTGGTAGCATCTTAAGTAGCGATGTATCCTGCCTTTATCGTCTAGTATGTCACGGTATCTAGCTTGGAACTCTTCCAACATACCGTCCCTTTACTGAGGGTAAAGACAATGCCTGCGACTGACATTCAGTCGTCTTTATCACCCTGGAACCTTTCCAGTGATTCTCCCCAGGATCGATTGATACCATCTCACTACAGCTAGTGAGTATCCTAACATCCAATTAGATCTATCTCATAGATCCAAAATCCAGGATTTAGTAGGTATCACTTTGATCCTATACGGAGAATCTTTGTGATAAACGGAGATTGATCGAGCGTAGCATAAGAAACTCCTTTCTTATCAAGAGTATGTCATCCACATACTCTACGAGGATCACCACCATACTCCCTACTACCTTTTTGTATATACAAGGTTCATCTACCATTTTGATGATGTCAAACTGTTTGACTAATTCATCAAAACAGACGTTCCAACTCCGCGATGCCTACTTTATCCTATAAAACATCTTGCACACGTTTCCGCTGCTCCCACTGTCTACGAAGCCCTCTGGCTGTGTACTTATAGACGCACTCTTCTAAAACATCATTTAGAAAAGCTGTCATGACACCCAACCACCAGATATCGTAGTCATGGTATGTAGCCGTGGCAAGTAGGATCTGGATAGACTTAAGCATAGGTACTTGAAAAGGTTTCATCATAATCCACGCCTGGTCAATGACGAAAAGCTTTAACAAGTCTATCTTTGAAAGTCTCAACTTTTCCATCTACACCAAGTAATCTTCTCAAGATATACTTGCTCCTGATGGGGATTTAACCCTTCAGATATAGCAACCAAAGTCCATACTTTGTTGGTGTACATGGATTCCATCTCAGATCATTAAGCATCTAGCCATTCTTACAGAGTCCTACTCCTGATGGCCAGCTCGAAACTAGTTGGGTCATCATCTCATGATGCAATCCTCGCTCCCACTGTCATAGAGAAACCGAAGTATCTCTCAGGTGGGTGAGAAACCCTACTAGATCGGCGGAGAGGCTGAGGTTCGTTAGAATCTACTGAATCCTTTGGTTTTATCAAATCATCGGCTGCAAATTGTATAGCTGGAACCTTTCCAGTTGTACATTACAGACCTTGCCTCGAGCTTGTCCGGATTTTGCTTTTAGACATAGGCCGGACAACCCCAAATCTTAATTAACTTAAGACATGGGCTCTTCCCTTTCCATATCACATATGAAGTGGTAGGCAACTGATTTGATTTGAACCCTTTTCAATAGGTATGCAGCTTCTCAAGTGCATAACCCCCTGAGGAAAAAGTTAACTCAGTAGTACTCATCATAGAGCACACCATATCAGATAGGGTGTATCTGCTCCGCCCCGACATACCATCGTGCAATGGTGTATACGGAGGAGTAATGCTGAGAGAGAATCTCATTCTCCTTCAGAATAGTCCAGGAATTCCGTGCTCAAGTATTCTCCTCCTTGATCACATCAAAGGACATAATACTTTTACCTGTTTTGGTTCTCTACTTCTAACTTATATTCCGTGAATATTTCAAAAGGTTCGGACTTGTGTTTCAACAGGAACATATGTCTGAATCTTGAGAGATTATCAGAGAATATAATGAAGTATAAAGAACCAGTCCTGGCATTTGTAGACTGGGGACCTACATACATCAACATGTATCATCCCAAGAGTTCACTAACTCTTTCTCTATTTCCAATAAACAGAGCTGTGGTCATCTTATCTTTGTGACATGACTGGCGAGTTTCACAAGATGTAAATTCAAACTGATTTAAATATGCATCTAAATGTAACTCAGCCAGTCGGGTCGCATTGATATGACCTAGTCTACAATACCTCAAGAAGGATTCGTTCATTTCTGAACTCTTCCTCTTGTGTGTGTTCTGTATACTAAAGAACTGTAGTTTGATTTAGAACGTCAATGCTTTTAGATAACGTGCCTGAACCGATCAACTTTTGATATAGGAAATGTTCAAAACATTATCCAACTATACAAAATTTTATCATTTCTTTACTATTAAAGAGATAGATATGATTTTGTATATCAGGTTCGGTATCTAATAACATTTGTTCAGAATCAATGTATTCGTAATACAGGGTGACAGTGACCGACAGACTTGGCTGCAACTCTTGCCCCGTTTTCTGTCTTATGAAACTTATCACCCGTTCTCAGTTTTTCTACCCTTTTGTAGCCCTATGTAATAAATTACATATCTGGGATCCTGATCCGGTATCATATACCCAGGATGCGGAGGATACTGAGAAACAGTTTTGTATAATGAACATACCCGAAGATGATGCATCAGCATGCACTCTCTTCGTTTGGGCGGCACGGGAAATCTGGTATTCCCCAATTTCCTGCTCTGTCTTATAACAATTATAAGTTGGAGCGGGACCAACGTTCCCCAGCTCAGTATAACAAGCGGGTTCGGTCAATATTCCGTATTATTATCTTGATTAAAGCGTGATATGGTCGCTACCTGGAGAGAGAGAGAAGAAAACACTCAGCGTGCGCTCTGTCAAGAATAGATTGGTTTTTATTTTATCTAATCAGGATGGCTCCCACTGCTTTTTATCAAATCTTCCTTCAAACCCTAAAAGGAAAGACTAGCCGGGATTAATTACACACTACAAGTTCGCCAATCTTTCAGCCAGGCCAGTGTCGGTACTTTGAGGGAGGTCCCCCGTGCTTTCGCACGAACCTAATTAATGTAAACCTCGTTTTCCCAGAGGCGTAACCCCGTTGACACCTTTCTAGACACCTACTTGAACGGCTAATTGTAATGTATAAAACTCTCCCAGGAGTAACTCTTACTCGCAGCGGGTATCGGGATCCAACTATCTCATAGAAGGTATGCAATCTCATTGCAACTTTCAACACTTGAAATTCCCGATAATATTTTGCCCCTAGCGTCCTATGACCTTGACAGAGGTCAACAAACCATAGGCTGCTAGTCAAGTTCAACCCGTCATTTCCTGATTGAAGTAAACCCACCCGCACGACTCTTGACAGAGGTCAACAAGGTCGCACGACTATCCTAAATCAATCACATCATATGCTTATGCAGATAAGCACTAATCAGCTACCGCACACTACGCCTTGACAGAGGTCAACAAACGCAGCACGAATACTAACTACTACTTATCTGAAATGACGGAGGGCTACGACAGGTTTTTCTGAAAACCTATTGCGTAATGAACTTGATATCGTTGTAGAATCAAATGATTTTAAAATGGAGTGCTTTTGAGGCTTTTCTAGTTTTGCTAAAGGAGTCACTCCCGGTGAAGGGATCGTCGGTCCTTTCCTCGTCGAATGAGGTGCGGGATATATCATATATATCGCTGTGCAAAGCAAAAACTCTTAAAAGCAATAAAAAGGCAAACCGAGTGTGTAGCATCTGCCAGTTATTGCTAAAGGAGTCACTCCCGGTGAAGGGATCTCGGTCCTTTCCTTATCGAATAAGGTGCAGGATATATCATATATACCGCTGTGCAAAGCAAGAACTGTAGCTACCTGTTTTATTTTGAAATTCGATTCTACAACATCTTAGGTTTCTTTTATTTCATTAATCACATTAATGAAGTCCCATCAATTAGGTACCTAAACATCACAGATAAATACGACGTACACTTATGCCATCCGCATTCGCCTCGATGTCCCCTCGTGCACCGTTAGGTTAGGTAACTAACGACAGAGCGGGGCAGGGCTAGCACGGGTGTAAAACATAAGTAACGCCTATATAATATATCATATATACTATATACTGTATCTATCACAGAACATCACATGATCACATCACAGATATCGCAGCAGAAGAAACATATGAAATATTGGATATACTAGGACGTCCGTGTTTTCAATACGAGCCAGTATAAAACACGGATTCCACGGTCGTGATGAATAGCCAAACCCACACCCCTAGACCCCTACGAGAGCAGCAAGCAACCCTACCAATTCTAGAGTTAGGAGACCCGGACTCGACTCCTCGAGTTGGTCTCCCACTGGACTCCAGAACCCGGTTACTTGTGCTCCCCTCCTTGGGTCTATCCTAGTGCGGAAAAGTAAATAATATACAAAGGGTGACAACTTCCGCAACCTGGAAGCGCCCCAATAAAAGAATATTACATACAAGTTTTTACATGAATGAAAATGAAAAACACTCATCTCACATAAAAACCCTCCGGCTATTCAAACACGACGATCCAATATAACATATCCAGCAACACATAACATCACATGTCATCAACGTAAGTAAATATGCGCATCCCAATTGTCGTTGACATATAGCAACAAAACCGGCGATATCACATATTACACTTACGGTCACAGAAAAGAAAGTGTAAAACTACAACAGTTGGAATCCGCAACCACCTCAGACATCGCATGCCTGACCAAATGAATTTCTTTAGACACCGCATGCCTAACAATTATAAACCCCGCATTTTAGTCTCTTTATCGAAAACACTTTTCAATACCAAGTCGGGCAATTCAACAAGATTCCCGAAAAACTGATCGAATGCTCGTCGCAAACTTCAGTAGACGGCCGCATCCCTGACGCCGTCGACAAAGTGCACCATGGCGGAACACCGCCACCGCGAGCACCCGAACGGATGCTTTCGGCGACGGGGTTCTCCTACAGTCACTTGGTCGGGGTTATGGAGTGAGGCTGTCTATTAAGTTTATCCGGCGAGTATCCGCGTACGCTACGTGATTGCGACGGACTTTTGATCACATCAAAATTCCGTGGCAACCGATCAAGTGAGACTAAACCGCTAGATTTATAACATTCATTCAGTTATCTCATAACAATTTGCGAATTCCAAGTGTTGTATCAAATTCCAGATAAAATAGAAAATGTTAAACTTTTCGATCGAACAATCGAACACCCAAGTTTTCCCGATAATGATCAACACATGAAATATGAGTCTAACAACATTCAGTTCGTGCCTCAGTACCAACGGTCCAGCCGTAGAAGGGTCAAGCCAACGCCTCACATGTGGCACGCCGTACTGCCCCAAACCCGAAGGTTCAAAGGGCAGTTCAAGACGGTCACATAATCGAGTTAAGGTTTGTTGTCTTCTAGAGGGTCCATCGCGTTACTTGCACTACTTAGAACGTCGTTAAACTACGGAAAAATCCAACACTTGGAAATTTCCCGACAGGGGAAAAAGTGGGTATTTATATCCGGTCGAACTTTTTAACATATTCTAAAATTTATCCGGAAAGCCACATAGACAAAATCTGATACTCCGATCGAAACACCGAATCCCAAAAACAACCCCAGAAAATTCAACTCTTGAATAAATATTAAAAATTCCCAGGAAAACCAGCACAGAAATATGAGAATTACTGTGAAAAACAAAATACACAAAACGACAAAACGGCCGCGGAACCGCCGCACGAGCCATGCTCGTGCCGCGGATCCGCGGCTCATTGATGGAATTAGTCCATCGAAATTCACAGTAACTCTTAGATTATCCTGCTTGTTTCTCTGCATATTTTTAATGTGGAAAAATCCTCGATTTTAGAAAAAGTACAGAGAGCAATTTCCGGGTTAGTTTTTCGGTTCGATCGGACTTCAAACTCCGTCTAAACTTCGCCTAAGGCTCTAGCTAGGCTCTGATACAACTGTAGGGTTCCTAGGCACTCCCAAGAGGTCTCACAAGGCATCAACCATGCCAATTTCAAAAAATCTAGGTGCCGAGAAACCCGACTACGGATCGTTGGCCAGAAAACTAGGCGAAAAAGCAACTAGTTTACAACTAAACTAAAAGAATACGGAAATACAACCTTTGTAGATCCGATGCTCCACCTCTATAGCTCCGCAATGAAGTCTCCTCGCTGTCCAAGTCGAACCCCGGGCTCTAGCGTCGGCTTCATCGGAGAATAGACGGGCTAGGTCATCGACGACGTGCCGAAGATGATCTACGTCGAAGCATCACTAGATCAAGCTCCACCTTCACCAAGCCATGAAGACTTATGAAGGAAACACACTCTACTACTTGGCAAGAGGTAGAGGATGAAGAAATAGGAAGTGGGTAGACTTTAGAATTGGATTTCTCACTTGTTTTCATCAATCACCATTGATGAAGTAAGGTTTTCTTCAATGAAGAAGATGAAGAAGAAGAAGAAGAAGATAATCTTATGATAAGTTATTGTAAAATGAAAAGAATAATCAATTCTTATCATAATAGAACCATGGTTAGGTGTAGAGAATAAATCATGGTTAGTGGGATGGTTAGGGTTAAGCATGAGACAAAATGGTCACTTGGTCAAAATCTTCATGAAGCTTCATGAACAAAACAAAACAAGCCACCTTTTCTCATTTGCTTTTCTTTTTCCAAAAGAATAAATAAATGAATAAATGAATAAAATGAATAAGGAAAAAGTAAACCCTAACCATTTCATTAACCAAGGTTTAATTCTTCACACTTAACCAAAAGGCATGTATCATCAAACATGACACAAGCAAGTGCACAAAATCATATCGCATATGCAATGCGCACATCCGAGTGAGAAAATCCATCTTAAAGTGAACCGATACTAGTTAATGCAAAGTAATATATCAAATATATAATTATGCATTAAATCATTAAATCAACACTTGATTTAACGATCCGGTCATATCGCATATAACCGACTAATATCAACAGTAACAACTTATCGAATCAACACTTGATCCGATAACCCGGCTACATCACATATAACCGATCAATGTCACATGTCGCGAGAATCGAATACAGTATCACATACTGGTATCATTCTCGGTCCCGCACATATCTCATACGCGCTCCTATTTCGTTTCGCTTGAGCCAGGAAACCTCTGTGTAGGACTCTAAAGACTCGTCAATACGCCGGCAGCAGGTGATGATCATATCAAACACCCACAAGCCGCAAGCGGTCTGCTAAACGTAACGGCCACCCGGGTATTGAGCGATCTGAAGATCGACGAGCAAGCCCGCTCACACTCCAGTGAATCCAACCAGTAACACTACCGTACAGTCCGGTCTGATCGTCTGATATGTCGCATATCTCGCCTAGGGGCGGTAAACGTCAGACCCCAATAGCTCGATAAGTCGTGTCGATATGAGGTCTATAACTATTCGAGAAACTACTGGTAACACTTACCAGTAAATCTCAGCAACCCTGGCCAGGGATTTCCTGTTATAGCCAATCGAACACAGCGCAACATCAACTCCCTATACCGGGAGAGACGAATCCCCTCCTATTGCTCATTACCTCCATGTGACTCGGGACTGTACCTAAAAACCACCGTTTTGCACGCCCTCTTGGACGTGGTAAGATGGAAATCAAAGCACAGTGGGAACCACACAAGACTCTATGACGATCTCGGGTCAACAGACTACTCTGTACCAGTGTCACCAGAGAACTGCCATCTGACGTGAGGTATAATACCATCTGGGAGTTCTCGGCGAGTCCGTCCAGTGTACCCAGTCTCCACTGAGCACCCGTATATCATCACTGATGTCAAACACCAATGGATATAGGATCATCCATCGCCCATCTGTATGGGTCGAGAAGGTATGCGCTAGTCTACACTGGTATATCGATGCCCCGTCTCGATACACCCACGACTAGGGACTTTGAAGGATGTACTTATGGACTACCATGTCCCCACTAGTATGATCCGCATCATAGTCCAGGTAGTCAAGTACAGATCCTAAGGGCTTTACCAACATGCAACAGAGAGATAATCAATGTACACGTTAAGGTAAAGAGTAACCAGATAGCATACTATCATGTCGAGCAAGAAAGTCCTCCCTATATATGTCCCAGCATCCACTACAATATACATCTTACGTATAGTAATGGCCTCTAGGGCATACATATAACTAACAGGCATCTACCTGGGGACCGTTACGTACAGCTAGTGCCGCTTGCGGTCTGTGGTTAAACCCACTGCCAGCGTAGTGTCGAGTGTTTAGAGTCCCACACAGATGGCTATTCGCCTTTAGGCAAAATGAGTAGAGGTCGCATGGTTTTGCGACAGGGTTCGTTCACATCCGCGCACTTGTGCACGTTTGCTGTCCGGACAGCTTATACTAGCGGGCTTTGGTTTAAACCAGATCCTAGTATATGATTTGGGATTGGTTTTATCTCTTTGTATTCGTGTTCCTCGGATCACGAATGCGGGTGCGTATGCACAGTTGATTGAGACAGAGGAAGAGGACTTTGATTAGGGTTAATGACCATTGTCATTTTATTAACCCTAATGCTTATGTGTGTATTATAATTAATTGATATTAGCTATATATAATTGTGCATGGTTACGGTTGTTGACATTTTGACCATACTTGACTTGTTGACCTTAGTTGACATGTTGACCATCATCATTCCATATAAAAGTTGCTCTTTGATCCTTGCAATTTTCATTTAATGTGAAATGATAATGGTCAAGTCTTGATTAACCACGACAATTATCTAGCTAATTATCTATTTTTTATAATTCACACATATATGTGAGAATGGCTTATTATTCTCTCATTCTATCATACACTTTCTCTCTCTTGCTCTTCCTCTTCCTCAAGCTCTTGTTGGTGTATATGCCCTAGAGGCCATTACTGTATCATACTAGTATGTATATTACTTGATGGAAGCTTGGGATATTCACAGTTGTACAGACAATCTTGCTCAATATAGTAGTATGCTACTTGGTTTGTCTCTGCTTTAATGTGTACATGTGTGTTTATTTATTATATCACCTATACGCATTAGTAGAGCCCTTAGGATCTTTGCTTGATTACCGGCGTTGTGATGGCGATCACACTCGTGGGGGCTGGGTAATCTACAAGCACATCCTTATACACGTCCCTAGTCGTGGGAGTATCGAGATAGGGCATCGATACTCCAGAGTAGACTAGCGTATGCGCTTCTCATCCCAGCACGGGAGACGGTCTGTCCCACAGCCGTCAGTACGTCGTACTTGAGATAGTATGCGGGTGCTCATTAGGTTACGAGTACACTGGACAGGACTCGTCGGGAACTGATGGTTGGTATTATACCTATCGTCAGTTATCAGTTCCCAGGTGACATGAGTACAGCTTAGTCCGCTGACTTGACACTGTCACTTCGCCTCGAGTGTGTTCCCACTGTTCTTTGATTACTACCCTACCACGGCTCTACTGAGTCGTGCAAACAGGTAGTAGTTGGGAGCAGTCCCGAAGCACTTGGAGGCAGTGACGGTTAGACAGGATTCGTCTCTCCCGGTATTGGGGGTTGACATCGCGCTGTGTCTAGGAGAGCCATTACACGAGTAGTCCCTGGCCAGGGCAAGCGAGATATACTGGTAGGTTTCCAGTGTTATCTCAGGGTGTATTGGGCTTCACTCCGACACGACTTGTACCGCTATTAGGGGACTGACGTTTACCGCCCCCCTAGGCCCGCCATGCGATGTATCAGACGAACAGACCGGACTGTACGGAGATTGTCACATACAGGCTCAGTAGGAGTTCGGATGGGTGTACCTCATCGGCCTTCTTATCGACATCTACCTGGGGACCGTTACGTACAGCTAGTGCCGCTTGCGGTCTGTGGTTAAACCCACTGCCAGCGTAGTGTCGAGTCTTTAGAGTCCCACACAGAGAGTTTCCCTGCACTGAGCGAAACGTGTAGAGGCCGTATGGTTTTACGGCAGGGCTGCGATCACTTACGTACACTTGTGTGCGTATGGTGTTCGGGCAGGCAGTACTAGTAGGCTTTGGTTTAAGCCGGATCCTAGTATTGCACGGATGGATTTGTTTTGTCTTCTGTGCATCCGCATTCTACGGAATACGGATGCAGGTGTGTATGCACAGTTTTCTGGAGCGATGAAGGAGGAGGTGCCTCATTAGGGTTTTGGCAGTTGGTTCGGCCAAAACCATTATGTGGCAGGCTCGTTAGGGTTTTGACAGTTCGTTTGGTCAAAACCATTATGAGCAGCGGACATCATTTACTAATCCTATTAGTGATAATCTTATGATGGCTAATTGCATTGACCATTTGACCCCGTTGACCCCTCTTGACTTTGTTGACCGGTTGACCGAGTTGACCATTGACTTTCAAGAGGATTCCACACTCTTCTTTTCTTTTCCATTTTCTTTTGGATTATGATAATGGTCATTTCAATTGTAGCCATCAACTTTATCTTGATGGAATTAGTAATGATGTGTTTTTTGCATTATTGCAACCATGGTTAGCTTTTCTCTTGGTTAAGCTTATCATAACATTATTCTCTTTCTCTCTCTTGAAAAAGAGAAGCTCCATGGTTGCTAAAAACCTCCTTCTTCTTCCTCCTCTTGTTTTCTCCTTTGATCTCATGTGTTGAGAGAAAAAGGTTTTCACTTGACAAACACATCCATACATCCTCTCTACACAACCTAGGGCTTCTAGATTGGCAATCTTCTTGCCCTAGTTACCTCGGCTTGAGGTGGAGCTCGGCGTACATCTCTCGGGTGGATCGTCTTCGACTCAAGGAGGCCGCGGAGGTGACCGAAGTCCGGATCAACCTTTGAGCAAGCCATGAAAAGAACAACAAGAAGAGAAGAACATCATAGAAGAACAACAACTAGAAGTGAAGGAGTTCAAGTTGAGGTATAACCCCTAACCGAGTAGATACATCTCTTGTTAGGTTGCTAGTTTATAGTTTAGCAAAGATCCGGCTTTTACGGTCCATGCTACTAAGCTTAGAAAAATTTTTTTTTTACCGTTTCCGCAACCCCGAAAGTACCGGGAGAGGTAACGTGGACCTAACAGTGGTATCAGAGCCTAACTAAACATAAACTAGCTTGGTAGTAAAGTGTATCGAAGTTCGAAACGGAAAAATCGAAAAAACCAAGTTATAAAAAATCTGAGTTTCTGTTAAAACTTTTTCTGGTCAAAACAAAATTTGTTATATCCCAAAAATCATCTCAGGCTTTTTAGAAGAAACCCACCAAAAACGACACAGTAACTCACCAGATCGGCCGCGCTTCCGCGGCAATAGCTTGCTATTGCCGCGGAAGAGCCGCTGTCTGGTAGAGTTGCTGTCTCGTTTTTGGTGCAGTGTGTTTCTGACATGGTTTTAGGATTTTTCTGATATATTATATGTTCCCAGATTTGCCAGAATAGAAATTTGTTTTTGGGGGCCTATAAATCCGTATTTTTCCGAACTTCAATATACTTTGACTATGTTGGTTATATCTGTGATGTTCTTATGTATTGAACGTCGGCTAATCGCTATATGTCGATTAGTCGGGGTTATACATATCTGTGATTGTTGTTGATGGTTTGTGTATATGAACTCGTTGGATTGTCGCGGATGAATAGCCGGGATGGATGTGAGATGAGAGTTTCTTTTTCTTTCATTCATGTAATAAATTTGTAAATTGATGTAATATTATTTGTTTGGCCGCACAACCGGGTCGGGGTTGTAGCCGTCATTGTATAATTCTTTTTACTGTTTTTGCTCCTAGGATAGACCCATGGAGGGGTGCACAAACTACCGGGTAGCTCGAAGTGCCGAGTGGCCTACTCATGGCATTGAGGGAGGTTGCTTCGCTTCGGGTACTTGGCGGGTAGTTTGCCGCACCCGTAGGGGTCTTGGGTGGGGTTTTGGCTATTCATCGCGATCGTGTAATCCGTTTTTCGTTGCAGGCTCGAACGAATTGCGGATTCCTAGTATATCCAAAGTGTTCATCTGTGATCTGTAATGTCTATCATTGCTTTACTATTTAGGCGTTGCTTATGTTTTACAGCCGCGCTAGCCCAGCCCCCGCTCTGTCGTTAGTTAAGTAACCTAACGGGTGATGACGGGGCCCCGTGGCGAATGCGAATGGCATAAGCGTACGTCATATTTTGGTTGTTTTCTGCAATGGTAGGATTTAAATGATGGGACGCATTAAAAGAACTAATGCAAGAAAATAAACCTAAAAGACGTTGTTGGAACAAGTTTTTCAAAAAGCTGTTATTACAAGGACGTTCATCTTTTTGTTTTGCATCGAGGTATTCGGTTATGAATGCCCAGCACCTCAGTCGACGAGGCAAGGGCCGAGATCCCTTCACCGGGAGTGACCCCTTGGACAAAACTTTGCGTCAGGGTAATAACTTCACCATAGTCGATTATTCTTGCTTTGCATCGAGGTATTCATCTTACGAATGCCCAGCACCTCACTCGACGAGGAAAGAGCCGAGATCCCTTCACAGGGAGTGACCTCTTTAGCAAAAGTTTTCGCCACTATGATTTTCAAAAAGGTGCAATCAGGTTCCTTCAACGATATCAAGTTCATTACGTTAACGGGTTTTTCGCCAAAAACCCAGCCGTAGCCCTCCGTCGTTTCGGATTAATATTATTCAGTATTCGTGCTGCGTTTGTTGACCTAGTCAAGGCGTAGTGAACGGTAGCTAAATAATATTTTTCTGTGGATTGCAAATGTGATTGGTTAGGACAGTCGTGCGGCCTTGTTGACCTAGTCAAGGGCACGTACGGGTGGGTCTAATGCAATCAGGATTATGACGGGTAGAACTTGTCTAACAGTTTGTGGCTTGTTGACCTAGTCAAGGTCATGAACAGTTAGGGGCAAAAACCACATCGGGAGTTTCAAAAGAACTGAAACTTGCAGATATAGCATACCTTCTGGAGTGTGGTGACTAGAGTGGATTCCATCTAGGTTATCACACAATGACAGTTGGATCCCGATCCCACTGATGAGTTGGTTTACTCTCGGGAGATTATTTCACTTAACGATCAATGCTATAAACCTAGTAGGTGTCTAGAAAGGTGTTAGCGGGGTTACGCCCCCAGGGAAAAGAGGTTCTTTAATTAAGGAACTTCGCGAAAGCGTTGGAAAACCTCCCTCGAAGTACCGACACTAGCCTGGCTGAAAGGTTAAGCAAGTATTGTGACGTGAATTAAAACCCGGCTAGTTCTTCTTTTAAAAAGGTTTTAAGAAGAATTTGAGGAAACAGTGGGAGACATCCTGGTTAGATAAATTAATAAACCAATCTAATCTTGCAAGAGCATACGCTGAGTGTTTCTTTTCTCTCTCTCCAGGCAGCAACCTTTTCACGCCCTAATCAAGATAATAAAATGTATCGCTTGACCGATCCGAATTCTTATTCGGGACTGAGGAAAGATGGTTCAGCTCTAACTTGTGACAACAGTCATGAGTATGAGAATGGGAAAGAGGAAAGTATGGATTTCCAGGATACCCAGTTGAAGAAGAAGCATGGTTTTGCATCTACTTCAGGTGTTCTTGTAATTGAGAACTGTTTTACGGTCAGCCCTACCTCCTGGGTACTTGATACCGGATCAGGATCTCATATCTGTAATTTATTGCAGGGACTGAGAAAAAGTAGGAAAGTTGCACCGGGTGATATGTCGCTCAGAGTAGCGAACGGAGCACAAGTTAATGCGGCAGCCGTCGGTGAATATCACCTAGTATTGCCAAATGGCAAGACTATGATTTTGAACGATTGCTACTATGTACCCTCCATGGTTTGCAACATCATATCAGTTTCTTTACTCGATAAAGATGGATATAACTTTGTTCTTGAAAAGAATATCATGAACATTTACCTTGATAAGGTACTGGTTGCAGAGGGTACACTGTTTAATGGTATCTACGTTCTAAATCAGAATACAGTTCTCAACATACAAAACACACGCAAGAGGAAGAATTCAGATACGAATGAATCCTACTTGTGGCATTGTAGACTTGGTCATATCGGAGAGAAAAGACTGAGTAAGTTACATAAAGATGGACTCTTGAATGCGTTCGAGTTTTCATCTTATGGAACTTGTCAGTCTTGTCTCAAAGGAAAGATGACCAAATCTCCGTTCACCGGACATGGAGAAAGAGCAGCAGAGCTCTTGGGACTCGTACATAGTGATGTATGTGGTCCGATGTCTATACATGCAAGGGGTGGGTTCTCGTACTTCATCACATTCACTGACGATCTCTCTAGGTTCGGATATGTGTATCTGATGAAACACAAATCTGAAGCTTTTGAGAAATTCAAGGAATTCAGAAACGAAGTAGAGAACCAGACAGGCAAAAGTATCAAGATCCTCCGGTCTGACAGGGGAGGGGAGTACTTAAGCACGGAATTCCTAGATTACTTAAAAGAGAATGGTATTCTCTCTCAGCTTACTCCTCCTTATACACCACAGCACAACGGTGTTTCGGAGCGGAGGAATCGTACCCTACTGGATATGGTTCGCTCCATGATGAGTAATGCCGAGTTGCCTCTTTCATTTTGGGGACATGCGCTTCAGACAGCGGCATACCTATTGAATGATGTTCCGTCTAAATCTGTGCCTAAGACTCCGTTCGAGATATGGAATGGAAAGAGGCCATATCTTAAAAGATCTAAGATATGGGGTTGTCCGGCTTATGTTAAAAAGCATAAACCGGATAAACTAGAGGCACGGTCAGTTTTATGTAAGTTTGTGGGATATCCAAAGAATGGTTATGGATATCTATTCTACCACACCGAGGAACAGAAGGTGTTTGTTGCTCAGCATGCCGTTTTCTTGGAAACGGAGTTTCTTGCAAAAGAAATTAGTGGGAGCACGGTAGAATTGGAAGAAATTCAGCGACCACAAACTGAAACTGAGAGTTTGACAGAACCTCAGGATTCAATAACCCCAGACGAACCTCAGCCACTCCGCAGATCTGGTAGGATTTCTCATCCGCCCGAGAGATACTACGGTTTTCTCATTGACGGGGATCGAGAGGATTGCATCTTGGAAGAAGATGACCCTACCAGTTTCAGGCAGGCCATTATCAGTAGGGACTCTGATAAGTGGCAGGAAGCAATGCAATCTGAAATGGAGTCCATGTACGCCAATAAAGTGTGGACCATGGATATTGCTCCACCTGGGGTAAAACCCGTTGGATGCAAATGGATCTACAAAAGGAAACTTGGTGTAGATGGGCAGGTGGAAACCTATAAAGCTAGACTCGTTGCAAAAGGTTTTCGTCAAAGACCTGGTTTGGACTATGATGAAACTTTTTCTCCGGTGGCTATGCTCAAATCCATTCGGATCCTACTTGCCATTGCTGCCTTCCATGACTATGAAATCTGGCAGATGGATGTTAAAACGGCTTTCCTAAACGGTTGTTTGGAAGAGTGCGTTTACATGGATCAACCAGAAGGTTTCGTAGACAGTGGGAGCAGCGGAAAGGTGTGCAAGTTGCTTAAATCCATTTATGGATTAAAGCAGGCATCGCGGAGCTGGAACATCTGTTTTGATGAGGCAATCAAGGAATTTGATTTCATCAAGAACGAAGATGAACCCTGTGTATATAAGAAGATTGTAGGACGAACTGTCGTATTCCTAGTCTTGTACGTGGACGACATTCTTTTGATAGGAAATGACATTCCTATGCTACAATCGGTCAAGCTGTTTTTGTCACAAAGGTTCTCTATGAAGGACCTGGGTGATGCCTCGTACATTCTGGGGATCAAGATCTATAGAGATAGATCCAAGAAACTATTGGGACTTTCGCAGTCCAGGTACATAGAGACCGTACTAAAGAGATTTAGTATGGAGGATTCCAAGCGCGGTAACATACCCGCATTGCACGGAATTACCCTCTCCAAGAAGATGTCTCCTAAGACTGACGAGGAGAGGGTTCGCATGAGCACTATACCCTACGCTTCGGCGGTAGGATCTATAATGTATGCGATGCTATGTACAAGACCAGATGTAGCTTACGCGTTGAGCACGGTAAGCCGGTATCAGTCGGACCCAGGGGAGGACCACTGGACAGCAGTGAAGAACATTCTCAAGTACCTGAGAAGGACTAAGGAGATGTTCCTGGTTTACGGTAATGGAGACCTTAGGGTCGAGTCCTTTACCGATTCAAGCTTCCAGAGTGACAAAGATGATAGCAAGTCCGTCTCGGGTTTTGTGTTTACCCTCAACGGAGGGGCGTTATGTTGGAGGAGTTCCAAGCAGGATACCGTCGCAGACTCGACGATGGAGGCTGAATACATTGCTGCAAGCGATGCCGCAAAAGAGGCGGTCTGGATTAAGAAGTTCATTAGTGAACTTCAGGTGGTTCCGTCCATTGTTGACCCAATACCTTTGTATTGCGATAACAATGGGGCTATAGCTTTAGCGAAGGAACCAAGGTCCCATCAGAAATCCAGGCACATCTTAAGGCGGTATCACCTGATCAGGGAGATCATTGATCGACAGGAGATCGAGGTGCGGAGAGTGGACACAAAGGACAACACTGCGGACCCATTCACGAAGGCTTTACCCCAGACTCAGTTCGAGCGGCTGATCGAGATGATAGGTCTTCGATACGCCAGTACATGGCCTTAGTGCAAGTGGGAGATTGTTGGTGTATATGCCCTAGAGGCCATTACTGTATCATACTAGTATGTATATTACTTGATGGAAGCTTGGGATATTCACAGTTGTACAGACAATCTTGCTCAATATAGTAGTATGCTACTTGGTTTGTCTCTGCTTTAATGTGTACATGTGTGTTTATTTATTATATCACCTATACGCATTAGTAGAGCCCTTAGGATCTTTGCTTGATTACCGGCGTTGTGATGGCGATCACACTCATGGGGGCTGGGTAATCTACAAGCACATCCTTATACACGTCCCTAGTCGTGGGAGTATCGAGATAGGGCATCGATACTCCAGAGTAGACTAGCGTATGCGCTTCTCATCCCAGCACGGGAGACGGTCTGTCCCACAGCCGTCAGTACGTCGTACTTGAGATAGTATGCGGGTGCTCGTTAGGTTACGAGTACACTGGACAGGACTCGTCGGGAACTGATGGTTGGTATTATACCTATCGTCAGTTATCAGTTCCCAGGTGACATGAGTACAGCTTAGTCCGCTGACTTGACACTGTCACTTCGCCTCGAGTGTGTTCCCACTGTTCTTTGATTACTACCCTACCACGGCTCTACTGAGTCGTGCAAACAGGTAGTAGTTGGGAGCAGTCCCGAAGCACTTGGAGGCAGTGATGGTTAGACAGGATTCGTCTCCCCCGGTATTGGGGGTTGACATCGCGCTGTGTCTAGGAGAGCCATTACACGAGTAGTCCCTGGCCAGGGCAAGCGAGATATACTGGTAGGTTTCCAGTGTTATCTCAGGGTGTATTGGGCTTCACTCCGACACGACTTGTACCGCTATTAGGGGACTGACGTTTACCGCCCCCCTAGGCCCGCCATGCGATGTATCAGACGAACAGACCGGACTGTACGGAGATTGTCACATACAGGCTCAGTAGGAGTTCGGATGGGTGTACCTCATCGGCCTTCTTATCGACATCTACCTGGGGACCGTTACGTACAGCTAGTGCCGCTTGCGGTCTGTGGTTAAACCCACTGCCAGCGTAGTGTCGAGTCTTTAGAGTCCCACACAGAGAGTTTCCCTGCACTGAGCGAAACGTGTAGAGGCCGTATGGTTTTACGGCAGGGCTGCGATCACTTACGTACACTTGTGTGCGTATGGTGTTCGGGCAGGCAGTACTAGTAGGCTTTGGTTTAAGCCGGATCCTAGTATTGCACGGATGGATTTGTTTTGTCTTCTGTGCATCCGCATTCTACGGAATATGGATGCAGGTGTGTATGCACAGTTTTCTGGAGCGATGAAGGAGGAGGTGCCTCATTAGGGTTTTGGCAGTTGGTTCGGCCAAAACCATTATGTGGTAGGCTCGTTAGGGTTTTGACAGTTCGTTTGGTCAAAACCATTATGAGCAGCGGACATCATTTACTAATCCTATTAGTGATAATCTTATGATGGCTAATTGCATTGACCATTTGACCCCGTTGACCCCTCTTGACTTTGTTGACCGGTTGACCGAGTTGACCATTGACTTTCAAGAGGATTCCACACTCTTCTTTTCTTTTCCATTTTCTTTTGGATTATGATAATGGTCATTTCAATTGTAGCCATCAACTTTATCTTGATGGAATTAGTAATGATGTGTTTTTTGCATTATTGCAACCATGGTTAGCTTTTCTCTTGGTTAAGCTTATCATAACATTATTCTCTTTCTCTCTCTTGAAAAAGAGAAGCTCCATGGTTGCTAAAAACCTCCTTCTTCTTCCTCCTCTTGTTTTCTCCTTTGATCTCATGTGTTGAGAGAAAAAGGTTTTCACTTGACAAACACATCCATACATCCTCTCTACACAACCTAGGGCTTCTAGATTGGCAATCTTCTTGCCCTAGTTACCTCGGCTTGAGGTGGAGCTCGGCGTACATCTCTCGGGTGGATCGTCTTCGACTCAAGGAGGCCGCGGAGGTGACCGAAGTCCGGATCAACCTTTGAGCAAGCCATGAAAAGAACAACAAGAAGAGAAGAACATCATAGAAGAACAACAACTAGAAGTGAAGGAGTTCAAGTTGAGGTATAACCCCTAACCGAGTAGATACATCTCTTGTTAGGTTGCTAGTTTATAGTTTAGCAAAGATCCGGCTTTTACGGTCCATGCTACTAAGCTTAGAAAAAATTTTTGTTTACCGTTTCCGCAACCCCGAAAGTACCGGGAGAGGTAACGTGGACCTAACAGCTCTCCCCTTTCATGTGTTGAGAAACACTTGAGCTTGAGAGAAAACCTCTTCTAGATAATCTCTACTCTCATCTAGGGTTCTAGGATTAGCACTTCTAGCACCTTAGTTACTTCTAGATTGAAGTTGAAGCCAAAGGTTGAGGCTTTCGGGTGGATCCTTCTTCGACTCGAGAAGGCGACAAGGCGATCTCTTTCTTACACTCCAAGGAGCAAGGAGAGAAGGACATAAAGCCCTAGGTATAACCATTCTTCCTTGTAGCTAATTTCTAGTTAGCTTTTAGTTAGTTTTGTTTAGTAAAGATCCTTCTTTTGTTAGTCCATGTTGCCTAGCATGATAAAAATCCGATTTTTATTCCGTTTTCCGCCTCCCCGCAAGCACCGGGGTGGACAACGTGGACTTACAGTGGTATCAGAGCCTAACTAAACATAAACTAGCTAGGTAGTAAAAGTGTATGGAAGTTTGATAGGAAAAATCGCAAAACCAAAACATACAAAACCCTAAGTTTCTGTTGAAATTTTTTCTGCTCAAAATAAAATAAATCTTACATCAAAAATCATCTCAGGGTTTTGTGAAGAAAGCCACCAAAAACGATCCAGTGAATCGCTCAAAGCGCGGCGGTTCCACGGCAAAAGCATGCCTATTGCCGCGGAACCGCGGCCGTTTTGACTCGGTTCTGGACCGAGTTTGGTGCAGTATTCCTCCGGTTTGGTTTTGTGATTTTTAAGACATTTTATTTGTGCCCAGGTTTTCCAGAAAAGAAATTTGTTTTTGGGGGCCTATAAATCCGTATTTTTTGATCGAACTTCACTACATTTTGACTAATGGGTTATATCTGTGATGTTTATATGTATTGAACGTCTGCTAATCGCTATAAGTCGATTAGTGGGGGTTATACATATCTGTAATCTGTGTTTGTTGATGGTATGTGTATATGAATGCGTTGGATTGTCACGGGTGAATAGCCGGGGTGGATGTGAGATGAGTGTTTCTTTTTTCTTTCATTCATGTAATATGTAAATTGATGTAATATTATTTGTTTGGCCGCACAACCGGGTCGGGGTTGTAGCCGTCATTGTATAATTCTTTTTACTATTTTTGCTCCTAGGATAGACCCATGGAGGGGGTGCACAAACTACCGGGTATCTCGAAGTGCCGAGTGGCCTACTCACGGTGTTGAGGGAGGTTGCTTCGCTTCGGGTACTTGGCGGGTAGTTTGCCGCACCCGTAGGGGTCTTGGGTGGGGTATTGGCTATTCACCGCGACCGTGTAATCCGCTTTTCGTTGCAGGCTCGAACGGATTGCGGATTCCTAGTATATCCAATGTATTCATCTGTGATCTGTAATGTCTATCATTGCTATATATTTATATATGATAACTATTTAGGCGTTGCTTATGTTTTACAGCCGCGCTAGCCCAGCCCCCGCTCTGTCGTTAGTTAAGTAACCTAACGGGTGATGACGGAGCCCCGTGGCAAATGCGAATGGCATAAGCGTACGTCATATTTTGGTTGTTTTCTGCAATGGTAGGATTAAATGATGGGACGCATTAAAAGAACTAATGCAAGAAAATAAACCAAGCAAAAGTCGATTGGAACACTTTGAAAACCACTCGGTTCTTTTCAAAACTAAACTTTTAAACGTGGAGCTTGAACCACTCCTTTTAAAAGCTATCTCGTTCCATCGATTATATCAAGTTCACTACATTCACGGTTTCGCCAAAACCATCCGTAGCCCTCCGTCGTTTCATATGAATATTCAACAGTATTCAAGCTGTGTTTGTTGGCCTTAGTCAAGGCACAGTGTTTGGTAGCTGGTGGGTATTCATATGTTGCATAGATAGAATGCGTTGGTTTGGGACAGTCGTATTGCTTTGTTGGCCATAGTCAAGGGTATATACGGGTGGGTTCAAATTAACCTGGATAACGACGGGTAGAACTTGACATGTGACTTATGATTTGTTGGCCTTAGTCAAGGTCATAAGAGCATGGGGCAAAAATCCACATCGGGAGTTTCATAAGTACTGAAATTTGCTAGCGCTACATACCATTTGGAGTGTGATAATTCTGGTAGGATTCCTTCGGTTTTATCACGCGATGATATTTGGATCCCGATCCTACTGTGAGTATATGCTACTCCTCAGGAAAACTCTCACTTAACGATCAATGCTATAAACCTAGTCGGTGTCTAGAAAGGTGTTAGCGGGGCTACGCCCACAGGGAAAAGAGGTTACTTAATTAAGAAACTTCGCGAAAGCGTTGGAAAACCTCCCTCGAAGTACCGACACTGGCCTGGCTGAACGGTTAAGCAAGTATTGTACGGTGAGATTGATCCCGACTAATTCTTTCTTTACGGTTTGAGAAGGAATTCGAGAGACAGTGGGAGCCATCCTGTTTAGATAAATTAAAAACCAATCTAAACTTGCAAGAGCATCATGCTAAGTGTTTTCTTCTCTCTCTCTTAATTGCAGCGACCCAATGACCGCACCTAGGTTACATCTAGATAATAACTTGACTGAATCTGACTGTTATGACTGGCAAAGGTCTGTCCAGATGTCCATTGCCCAGGACAAGCTGAGACACCTCTTGACTGATCCCACCCCTGCCGTCTCAGGTCCAGTTTCCCCTGTCACGGATATTGATATCCGTAGGACATCGGAAGAAGACTGTGCGAAAGCCAAGTGCTTCGTGTTAGCCTCAGTTGATGGTATATACCAGAGGCAGCACGAGAAGATGGACTCATCTTCTATCTTCCTCCATAACAGAGTTTTATATAGAGAGCAATCTCGTATTGCAAGATATGAAACCTCGAACGAATTGCTTCCAGCGAGGTTGGCTATCAGGTCATCTGTAGGGGGCAACGTCCTTACAGAGACCAGCTCTTTTGAGCTCTCGGACCTGAAGACCACGTTGAAGAACGGGTCAGATGCTGACTTAGTTCAACAGTCTCTACCTACTACCCTGAAGGAAACCAGGGAAGTAGAAAGAAAGAGAAGGGCAGAAGTTTCGGGAATGGATGCAGTAAAAGAGGGATGTTCCTATTGTTACGGGAATGAACATGGACAGAAGGATTGCAGGGCTTGCAAAGCCAGTAGCCAGAATTCGAAGCATGTTGTGGCTTCGGCTTCGGGTGTGTTTGTAATAGAGAACTGTATGTCAGTTAACCCTACTTCCTGGGTATTGGATACCGGATCAGGATCTCATATCTGTAATTCGTTACAGGCTCTGAGAAACCGTAGGGTTATCAGGAAATGTGATATGACTCTCAGGCTTGCTAACGGAATGAGCATGTATGCTGAATCCGTTGGGGAATATCATCTAGGACTGACAACTGGACAGATATTGATTCTGCGTGACTGTTTTTATGTACCAGGTGCGACTTGTAACATCATATCTGTATCCTTACTTTCTATGGAAGGATATGATTTTACTTTTGTAAGCGATGTTGTAAACATCCACCTAAATCAAGTATTGATTGGGTCAGGTACATTGAAATACGGTATATACGTTTTGAATCAAGCTCAGGTCTTCAGTGTCCAGAACACACTTAAAAGAAAGTCTCCGGAATTAAACCAGGCTTTCTTATGGCATTGTAGACTGGGTCACATTAATGAGACACGGTTGACAAAGTTACATAAAGAAGGATACTTGGATCCGTTCGAGTACCAGTCTTATGCCACTTATGAATCTTGTCTCATAGGAAAGATGACAAAGACTCCGTTCACTGGACACGGAGAAAGAGCGAGCGAGCTCTTGGGATTCATATACAGTGACGTGTGTGGTCCAATGTCTACACATGCGCGAAGTGGTTATTCATACTTCATTACTTTCATTGATGATTTCTCTAGGTTTGGGCATGTCTTCTTGATGAAGCACAAATTCAAAGCCTTTGAGAAATTTCGGGAATACAAGAATGAAGTTGAAAAAAAACAGGCAAAAGTATCAAGACACTGAGATTTGATCGAGGTGGTGAATACTTGAGTGCCGAGTTTCTAGGCTTCTTAAAAGAGAATGGAATTCTCTCTCAGCTTACTCCTCTATACACACCACAACACAACGGTGTATCGGAAAGGCGGAATCGAACCCTATTGGATATGGTTCGTTCCATGATGAGTAAGGCTGAGTTGCCGCGATCCTTCTGGAGTTATGCACTAGAAACAGCTGCATATCTTTTAAACCAAGTTCCTACTAAGTCAGTGCCTACCACACCATATCAGATGTGGAGTGGGAAGAAACCCAGTCTTAAACACTTTAAGACATGGGGGTGTCCAGCTTTTGTAAAAAATCAGCATGCAGACAAGCTCGAGGCACGTTCGGTACAGTGTAAGTTTGTGGGATACCCAAAGAACTCCAAGGGGTATCTTTTCTATTACGCAGAGGAACAAAAGGTTTTTGTTTCTCGCCATGCCCGCTTCTTGGAAACTGAGTTTTTAGAAAATCAGATAAGTGGGAGCGCAATAGAACTGGAAGAAATTCCAGAACCACGAACTATTACTGAAAGCTTAGTAGAACCAGAGGGTTCGAAAGAACAAGACATTCCTACGCCACTCCGCAGGAGTAGTAGGCAGTCTCATCTGCCCGAGAGATACTACGGTTTTCTCATTGACGGGGATAGAGAGGATTGCACTATGGATTATGGTGAGCCTACTAGCTTCTAGCAAGCCATTCAGAGCGGTGACTCGGTAAAATGGCTGGATGCAATGCGGGCCGAGATGGAGTCTATATACACCAACAAAGTTTGGACTTTGGACTTTGCTCCAGAAGGGGTAAAACCCGTAGGCTGCAAATGGATCTTCAGAAAGAAGATTGGTGTAGATGGGCAGGTTGAGACCTATAAAGCTAGACTTGTAGCAAAGGGTTTTCGTCAAAGACCTGGTTTGGACTATGACGAGACCTTTTCTTCAGTGGCTATGCTGAAATCCATTCGGATCCTCCTTGCCATTGCTGCCTTCCACGATTATGAAATCTGGCAGATGGACGTAAAGACGGCTTTCCTAAATGGAAATTTAGAAGAGTGCGTCTATATGGATCAGCCGGCGGGATTCATTCAGAGTAGGAGCAGCGGTAGAGTGTGCAAGTTGCTCAAGTCCATTTATGGACTTAAGCAGGCATCGCGGAGTTGGAACATCTGCTATGATGATACTGTCAAAGAATTCGACTTTATCAAAAACCTAGATGAACCATGCATTTACAGTAAGATTGTAGGGAGAACTGTGGTATTCCTCGTCTTGTACGTGGATGACATTCTCCTAATAGGAAATGATATTCCTATGCTACAGTCAGTCAAAGGATTCTTGTCGCAGAGGTTCTCCATGAAGGACCTGGGCGATGCCAACTACATTCTCGGGATCCAGATCTATCGTGATAGATCTAAGAGGATGTTGGGACTTTCACAGTCAAGGTACATCGACACCATACTGAAAAGGTTCAGTATGGAAGATTCCAAGCGCGGTAATCTACCGGCTTGTCACGGGATCACCCTCTCCAAAGATATGTCTCCCAAGACTGATTTGGAAAAGGATCGCATGTCTATTATACCCTACACTTCTGCGGTAGGCTCTATAATGTATGCGATGTTATGTACCAGACCAGATGTAGCATACGCATTGAGCATTGTAAGACGGTATCAGTCGAACCCAGGGAAGAAACACTGGATAGCGGTAAAGAACATTCTCAAGTACCTGAGAAGGACTAAGGAGATGTTCTTGGTGTATGGCGGAAAAGACCTCCAGCTCGAGGCCTTTGCTGACTCCAGCTTCCAAAGTGACAAGGATGACTCCAAGTCTATGTCGGGTTATGTCTTTACCCTCAATGGAGGGGCGGTTTGCTGGAAGAGTTCCAAGCAGGAGACCGTTGCAGACTAAACTATGGAAGCGGAGTACATAGCTGCTTGCGATGCCGCAAAGGAAGCTGTCTGGATGAAGAAGTTCCTCACGGAGTTTCAGGTGGTTCCTACCATTGTTGATCCAATACCGCTGTATTGCGACAACAACGGCGCTATAGCTTTAGCGAAGGAACCCAGGTCCCATCAGAAGTCCAGGCACATTTTGAGGCGGTACCACCTGATCAGGGAGATCATTGATCGCCGGGAGATCGAGGTGAAGAGAGTAAATACGGAGAACAACACTGCAGATCCACTCACGAAGGCCCTACCCCAGACTCAGTTCGAGCGGCTGATCGAGATGATAGGTCTTCGATACGCCAGTACATGGTCTTAGTGCAAGTGGGAGATTGTTAGTGTATATGCCCTAGAGGCCATTACTGTATCATACTAGTATGTATATTACTTGATGGAAGCTTGGGATATTCACAGTTGTATATACAATCTTGCTCGAAATGGTAGTATGCTACTTGGTTTGTCTCTACTTCAATATGTGCATGTGTTTCTTTTAGCATATCGCTTATATACATATTAGTAGAGCCCTTAGGATCTTTGCTTGATTACCAGCGTTGTGATGGCGCTCACACTCGTGGGGGCTGGGTAATCCATAAGCACATCCTTATACAGGTCCCTAGTCGTTGGACTATCGAGACAGGGCATCGAGACTCCGGAGTAGACTAGCGTATGCGCTTCTCATCCCAGCGTAGGAGACGGTCTGTCCTACAGCCGTCAGTACGTCGTACTTGAGATAGTATGCAGGTGCTCGTTAGGTTACGAGTACACTGGACAGGACTCGTCGGGAACTGTTGGTTGGTATTATACCTATCGTCAGTTATCAGTTCAGAGGTGACATGAGTACAGCTTAGTCCGCTGACTTGACACTGTCACTTCGCCTCGAGTGTGTTCCCACTGCACTTTGATTACTACCCTACCACGGCTCAAAGGAGTCGTGCAAACATGTAGTTTTTGGGTGCAGTCCCGAAGCACTTGGAGGCAGTGACGGTTAGACAGGATTCGTCTCTCCCGGTAAAGGGGGTTGACATCGCGCTGTGTCCAGGAGAGCCATTACACGAGCAGTCCCTGGCCAGGGCAATCGAGATATACTGGTAGGTTTCCAGTGTTATTTCAGGGTGTTCTAGGCTACACTCCGACACGACTTGTACCGCTATTAGGGGACTGACGTTCATCGCCCCCCTAGGCCCGCCATGCGATGTATCGGACGAACAGACCGGACTGTACGGAGACTGTCACATACTGGCTCAGTAGGAGTTCAGATGGGGTCACCTCGTCAGTCTTCTTATCGGCATCTACCTGGGGACCGTTACGTACAGCTAGTGCCGCTTGCGGTCTGTGGTTAAACCCACTGCCAGCGTAGTGTCGAGTCTTTAGAGTCCCACATAGAGAGCTATTCGTCTTTAGGCAAAATGAGTAGAGGTCGCATGGTTTTGCGACAGGGTTCGTTCACATCCGCGCACTTGTGCACGTTTGCTGTCCGGACAGCTTATACTAGCGGGCTTTGGTTTAAGCCAGATCCTAGTATATGATTTGGGATTGGTTTTATCTCTTTGAATTCGTGTTCCTCGGATCACGAATGCGGGTGCGTATGCACAGTTGATTGAGACAGAGGAAGAGGACTTTGATTAGGGTTAATGACCATTGTCATTTTATTAACCCTAATGCTTATGTGTGTATTATAATTAATTGATATTAGCTATATATAATTGTGCATGGTTAGGGTTGTTGACATTTTGACCATACTTGACTTGTTGACCTTAGTTGACATGTTGACCATCATCATTCCATATAAAAGATGCTCTTTGATCCTTGCAATTTTCATTTAATGTGAAATGATAATGGTCAAGTCTTGCTTAACCATGACAATTATCTAGCTAATTATCTATTTTTTATAATTCACACATATATGTGAGAATGGCTTATTATTCTCTCATTCTATCATACACTTTCTCTCTCTTGCTCTTCCTCTTCCTCAAGCTCTCCTCTCTCATGTGTTGAGAAACACTTGAGCTTGAGAGAAAACCTCTTCTAGATAATCTCTACTCTCATCTAGGGTTCTAGGATTAGCACTTCTAGCACCTTAGTTACTTCTAGCTTGAAGTTGAAGCCAAAGGTTGAGGCTTTCGGGTGGATCCTTCTTTGACTCGAGAAGGCGACAAGGCGATCTCTTTCTTACATTCCAAGGAGCAAGGAGAGAAGGACATAAAGCCCTAGGTATAACCATTCTTCCTTTTAGCTAATTTCTAGTTAGCTTTTAGTTAGTTTTGTTTAGTAAAGATCCTTCTTTTGTTAGTCCATGTTGCCTAGCATGATAAAAATCCGATTTTTATTCCGTTTTCCGCCTCCCCGCAAGCACCGGGGAGGGCAACGTGGACTTACAGTGGTACTCCAGAAGGTATGCGTATATCTGGCAAGTTTCAGTTTCTTTAGAAACTCCCGATGTGATTTTTACCCCATGCTCTTATTTCCTTGACTTTGGCCAACATATCATAAGTCACATGTCAAGTTCTACCCGTCATTCTCCAGGTTAATTTGAGCCCACCCGTACATACCCTTGACTTTGGCCAAAATAGCAGTACGGCTGCCCCAAACTAACACATCTATCTATGCTGCATATGAATACTCAATAGCTACCAATCACTGTGCCTTGACTTTGGCCAACATACACAGCTTGAATACTATTGACCACCCATATGAAACGACGGAGGGTTACGAATGGTTTCTGGCGAAAACCTTTAACGTAACGAACTTGATATTGTTGAAGGAACGGATAACTTTTAAAAATATAGTGACGAAAACCTTTGCTAAAGAGGTCACTCCCGGTGAAAGGATCTCGGCTCTTTCCCCGTAGAATGAGATGCAGGATATTCCAACTGAATACCATGATGCAAAGCAAAAGTAATCGGCTATAGTGAAGTTATTGCCCTGACGCAAACTTTTGTCCAAGGGGTCACTCCCGGTGAAGGGATCTCGGTCCTTGCCTCGTCGACTGAGGACCAGGATATTCCAACTGAATACCACTGTGCAAAACAAAAGTGAACGTCCTTGCAATAACAGCTTTTGAAAAATATTCCAACAACATCAGATTAGGTTTGTTTTTAACTTGCATTGATCCGAATCAACGCAGTCCCATCAATTGATCACACCAATAAAAAACGAAAATAATGACGTACGTATATGCCATCCGCATTCACCACTGGGTCCCGTCATTACCCGTTAGGTTAGCTAACTAACGACAGAGCGGGGACTGGACTAGCGCGGATGCAAAACATATACAACATCTACTAGTATATATATCAATATATAATATTTCGCTCAAGGCGTGATAAAATGCAACATCACAGAAATGTAATAAGCATCACAGAACAATACAGATATCTGAGATCCCCGGGTTTCACAGAGCCGCTACTGAAACCCGACGTTCCCCTGGTCGTGTGGATAGCCTGTGCAATGAAATCCTAGACCCCTACGGGCGCGGCAAGTTACCCGCCAAAACCCGAAGCGAGGCAGCCCCCTTCAGCAACGTGAATGGACCACCCAGCACTTCACGGAATCCGGTAACTTGGGCACCCCTCCTGGGTCAAGCTGTACCCCCTACGAGTGCGGCGAATAGCCCGCCAATTCTACAGTGAAGCCCCCTCCGTCTCAATGCCATGAGATGCGGGCTCGTTGCCCTCTAGAACCCGGCTATCCGTGCACCCCTCCGTGGGGCAATCCTAGTACAGAAAGTAAATATACATACAACGGGTACATCGACATCGACCCGGTCGTGCCCTAAAAGAATAATACAAACAAGCAGTGACGGCAGTTCACATGTCGGACGCTCGCCCCGCAATATCAAATGTACATAATACAACCAAAACTGTACTAGCATTGCATCCAGGCTATCCCCCACGACCAATCCGCAACATCACAGCACAATCACAGAACATCAACGTGAATGTCACGTTCGCAAATCCGTCTAACCGGGCTATAGCAGTTAGACAGGATTTACCGATCAAGTGACATTCACGGTCGCAAATATAATGTAAATACTGTGAACTAATGTGTTTAAAATATTCGATCGATCAAATTTACCCAAGTGGGCCCCAAGCACTACTGTAGCACTCACAGAAAGTCTGGGCCTAAAAAGAATGTTCCAAAACCCCTATTTTCAACACAGAGACACTCTGTAGAAATTTGACACACTAAACAGTAAGGACTGCGGCGGAACCACGGCCCAAGCATGGATTTGGCCGCGGTTCTGCGGTCGTATAGTGTGTTCACGTGATCAAATTTCTACAGAAGTCTTAGAATTCCCTGCACATCATTCTGCAACTACCTGAAAAAATTTTGGAGCCAAAAAAAATTCGACAGAAACTGATGCACATGAAAACGCGGTTTTTGGAATTTTGTTCGATCGGAAATGTAAACACAATAGACAAAGCTAGACTAGGTTAATGGCGAGGCTCTGATACCACTGTAAGTGCACGGCGGCGTCCCGGCCGTCAATCCGAGGCCAAAATGCGGAAGCGATAATTTACTTTAACTTTTTAAACCGGCACCACCGCGCACTAAAATCCCGGATCGGGCCATTAATCTAGTCCTAGCTAACAAGAGAAGGGGTAGAGAGATATACCGAGCGATCTGTGTCCTTCGGTCTTCTCGTCGTCGTCCCGATCTCCCCGCGGAAACTTCGGTCTTCACCTCCTCGCCGGAAAGGCACCACATCGCCGGTTTCTTTTACGGGCTCCCACCTCTAGACCGAGGCAACTCGGGCACGAAGTTGGCGAGCCGACATGCCCAAGGATTGCTGTAGAATACGTATAGTGCTCTATGTCTCATTTGGAGTTAGAGAAAGTTGCTTTTGGTGGAGGAAATAAACTAAACCTTTTTGGAGATGAACTTGGGATTTTTGCAAACACGAGGAGAACAAAATCCCACCCCAAAAATATTGGACAGCCCCCTTCCCTCTATGGCCGGCCACTACTCTCCAAGAATGAGAATGGGGAGTTAGCCCAAAAAGAATGAATGAGTGAGCCAAAGAAAAAAAAAGCAAGAGAGAGAAAAAGGGTGATGATGAAAAGCAATGATCACAATAAAACCCTCACTTCAAATCAACCAATCATAACTACAAAAAGTCATGCAATCATGAACTTATGAAGTCAATGGGTCAAGGTCAAACAAGAGCTATCATGATGCATCAATATGCAAAGACAACTCTCCAAAATGCTTATTTGCACAAATGCAAATAAGCCCTCCTCCACCAATCTTCAGCCAATGAAAGATATAAAGAAATATGGCTGAAACGGAAAACAAACTGGCAGCTCCAAAAAACTGATCCCGTAATAAATTACAGGAAAACCCCGCTACTGTATATACATACCCGCATTTGTATTCCGACCGAAATACAAATGCAATGAGACAAAATCTACACTGTACAATACTAGGATCCGGCTTAAACCAAAGCCCGCTAGTATTAACCGTCCGATCATGATCCGTGCAATACCGCACGTATCTGATCGAACCCTGCCATATCTCCATACGGCCTCTACAGCATTTCGCCCGAAACTTGAGAAACTGGTCTGTGGGGGACTCTAAAGACTTGTCAATACTTTGGTTGTGGATTTAACTACTAGCACGTCAGAGGTATTAGCCTATACGTAACGGGCTACCAGGTATTGACCAAAAGGGACGTCGATGAGCGAACTCATCCTGACACCCTACTGAGCCTGTCAGTGATAATATCCGTACAGTCCGGTCCGTTCGTCTATGAGCATCGCATGGCGGGCCTAGGGGTTGGTAAAAGTCAGACCCCCAAAAGCGGTACGAGTCGTGTCGGGGTGTAGCCCAGAACACCCTGAGATACTACTGGAATACCTACCAGTAAATCTCCTGCCTCGGCCGAGGGCTTTGTACAATGGCTCTCCTAGACACAGCGCGACCTCACCCCCAATACCGGGAGAGACAAACCCCTGAAGATCCGCTCACTGCCTCCATGTGGTTCGGGACTGTACCCAACTAAAACCTGTTTGCACGTCTCCTTTTAGCGTGGTAGGGTAGTAATCAAAGTACAGTGGGAACTCACACGAGACAAATGACGATCCTCAGGTCGATGAACTAACCTGTACACAAGTCACCAGGGAACTGCTATCTGACGTCAGGTATAAGACCAACTAGCATGTTCCCGGCAAGTCCTGTCCGGTGTACTCATAACCCAATGAGCACCTGTATACATCTTAGGTGAACCAACTGACACCAGTGGCTTGTGAGACCGGCCACCGCCCCTCGTCGGGGTCTCGACTGTATACACTAGTCTACTCTGGAGTATCGATGTCCTGTCTCGAAACTCCCACGACTAGGGACCTTTTAAGGATGTGCTTATAGACTACCAGCTCCCACGTATATGATCGCCCTCATACTGCTGGCAGTCAAGCATGAATCCTAGGGGCTCTATCATTGTGTAATAGCGACCTGTCTGGTCACCTAAAGCAGTACACGATGATAAAGATAAACCAGATAGCATACTATCATCTTGAGTAAGACTGTCCTACCGAGATAGGTCCTCCCTCTATCATTGCAATCACGTGCCTGTGATCCAATAATTGACTCTGAGGGCACTATCTCCAACAAATATTATCGATCAACGATGACTGTACTTGCAGCTGCATCAACTGTCCCGAAGAATGCGGTAGCACGATCTCCAACTTGAATCTCCAAAAATCATCGATAAGCTCTTTTTGTGTAGTCAACATCCGAATTGTTGGCAACCGACTAAGCGCATCTGGTACTACATTAACTTTCCTAGGATAGTACTTGAGATCAAGATCATAGTCAGCCATTAGCTCCAATCATCTACGCTGCCTCATGTTAAGCTCTTTCTGCGTGAACACATACTTTAGGCTTTTGTGATCGGTGAATGCTTCGACCTTTTCTCCCAATAAGTAGTGTCTCCAAATCTTCAAAGTGAAAATCATAACTGCTAGCTCTAAATCATGAGTTGGATAATTCCTCTCATGAGTCTTCAACTGCCGTGATGCGTAGGCTATATAACCTTCCCATGCTGCATCAGAACCCATTACAAACCTTTCCCAGATGCGTCGCTATGAATCACCAATCCTCCAGAACCGTCTGGTACGGTCAAAATAGGAGCGGTTATCAACCTTTACTTCAACGCCTCAAAAGCTGACGCACAACTATTCGTCCAAACGAACGGTACTTCCTTCCACGTAAGCTTGGTCAAAAGCTTAGCTAAACGAGCAAAATTCTCCATGAATCCTCTGTAATATCCTGCAAGTCCAACAAAACTTCTGATCTCCGCTACATTCTTCGGAATCGGCCAATCTTGAACTGTTGCAATCTTCTCAGGATCAACGGCGATTCCATCTCCGGATACGACGTGCCCCCAAAACTTCACTTCTTCAAGCCAAAACCCGCACTTGCTCATCTTTGCATATAATCTTTCTTGCCTCAACGATTGTAGTGCGATCCTTAAGTGTTCTGCATGCTCTTCTAGGCTCCTCGAATAGACCAGAATATCATCGATAAACACCACAATAAACTGGTCCAAGAACGGTGAAAAGATTTGGTTCATCAAGTCCATAAATATCGCCGATGCATTCGTGACTCCGAATGGCATCACTAAATACTCGTATTGTCCATATCGAGTTCGGAACGCAGTCTTACAAATATCCTCTGATTTTACTCAAACTTGATGATATCTGGATCGTAAATCCAGCTTCGAGAATACCCTCGCGCCACTGAGTTGCTCAAACAATTCGCCAATGCGAGGGATCCGATACTTGTTCTTAATAGTCACCCGGTTTAATTCTTGATAATCGATGCACATCCTCCTTGTGTCATCTTTCTTCTTGACTAGAAGAACTAGAGCCCCCCAAGGTGAATTGCTGCTGCGAATCCAACCCTTCTTTAGCAATTCGGTAACCTGCTTCTTTACTTCTTCCAACTCCACTGGTGCCATCGGATAGTACGCTCTTGAAATTAGCGCTGCACCAGGAACAAGATCGATCACAAAATCCACATCTCATTTTGGCGGTAAACCCGAGATGTCCTCAAACACGTCAATGAACTCTCGAACTACAGCTGATGTTTCCTTCTTATTAACTTCCATCGACGAAAGAATGACGCTTGTCGGCCTAGCCCTAAACTCGATTGGCCCGACAGAACTGCTACCTCCAGCAAATACAAACTCCGGATGTCCGGAAATCTGGAAAATTACTTTCTTAGCCCTACAATCAATGTGAGCGTGGAAAATGCCGAGAAAGTCCATTCCCAAGACAACATCAAAACTACTGGTGTCGATCACCACGAAATCTGCAAATAACTCCCATCCGCATATAACAACCGAACAATCCTTGCACTTGCTACTAGATTTGATCTTCCTATTCCCAGTGTGTATGTCCCAACAACAATACCGGGCCGTGTTTGAAATCGAGTGTGCAGTAATAAACTTGGATGACATACAACAATGAGATGCACCAGAAACGAATAATGCTAAAGCGGGAAAATCATAAACAAGTGGGATACCCGAAATGACTTCATCTGAAGCCAAACACTGAAGAAGATTAGCACGGCAAACAGGATTCAAGCTTGCGATAAAACATGAACTGGTAAACAATGAAACCGAGAGAAGCAAGATAATATAACTACCATAAAACAAGGAGATGAATCAAGACTAAGATTCTAAGTTACTTAAATAGAGTACCGCATTATAACTATACTGCAGTTCATAGTTACAATCACATAACTCCGTTCAAGTCGCCCAAATCCTGTTAGTGTGATATGCCCTAGAGGCCATTATTGTATAGTACTAGTTTGTATATTACATTTTGGAAGCTTGGGATATATAAACGGATTTATGACAGTCTTTCTCGATATAGTAGTATGCTACTTGGTTTGTATCTATCTTAATATATGTGTATGTTTCTTTTAACGTATCACTAATATATATTGATAGAGCCCTTAGGATCTTTGCTTGACTACCAGCGTTGTGATGGCAGTCACACTTGTGGGGGTTGGGTAGTCTACAAGCACATCTTTATACAGGTCCCTAGTCATAGGATTATCGAGACAGGGCATCGATACTCTAGAGTAGACTAGTGTGTACGCTTCTCGTCCCAGCTGGGGAGATGGTCTGTCCCACAGCCATCAATACGTCGTGCTAGAGATAGTATGCAGGTGCTCATTAGGTTATGAGTACACTGGACAGGACTCGTTGGGAACTGTTGGTTGGTACTATACCTATCGTCAGTTAGCAGTTCCCATGTGACATGAGTACATCTTAGTCCGTTGACTTGACACTGCTGCTTCGCCTCAAGTGTGTTCCCACTGTTCTTAGATTACTACCCTACCATGGCTCTATTGAGTCGTGCAAACAGGTAGTAGTTGGGTGCAGTCCCGAAGCACTTGGAGGCAGTGGCGGTTAGATAGGCTTCGTCTCTCCCGGTATTGGGGGTTGATATCACGCTATGTTTGGAGAGCCATTACACAAAGTCCCTTGCCAGGGCAAGCGAGATTTATTGGTGGGTACTCCAGTAGTTTCTCAGGTGTTTTGGACTACACTCCGACATGACTTATACCGCTATTAGGGGATTGATGTTTACCGCCCCTAGGCCCGATATGCGATGCTCTTAGACGAACAGAGCAGACTGTACGGAGATTGTCACATTCAGGCTCAGTAGGAGTTCGGATGGGTTTTCCTCATCGGCCTTCTTATCGACATCTACCTGGGGACCGTTACGTACAGCTAGTACCGCTTGCGGCCTGTGGTTAAACCCACTGCCAGCGTAGTGTCGAGTCTTTAGAGTCCCACACATAGGGTTGTTCACCTTTGGGCGATATGAGTAGATGTCGTATGGTTTTACGACAGGGTTCGTACACATACGCGCACTTGTGCGTGTTCGGTGTTCGGGCAGTAGATACTAGTGGGCTTTGGTTTAAGCCGGATCCTAGTATTGGATTTTAGATTGATTTAGTCTCATTGTATTCGTGTTTCTCAGAACACGGATACGAGTATTTACATACAGTTGACAGAGGCAGAGGAGGAGACACCTCATTAGGGTTTTGACCATTGACTTGATCAAAACCATAATGAGAAGGAGGAAATTGATTAATAGTTTTAATTAGAGATAATTGTATCATGGCTAATATTGGTTTGACCATTTGACTTGTTGACCCATCTTGACTTAGATATTTTTGTTAAGCATGAGATATTTTCTTTGAGTATGCTTAGCATTAATTGTGACATGATAAAGGTCAAATCAATATTCCATCACAATTATCTTAATTAATATTATTATTATCATATTTCCTTATATGAGAGCTTTATCCTCTCATTCTCATATTATCTTTCTCTCTCATGGTTTGCTCTCTCCTTTTCCTCTCTTAAAGCTTTAATCTTTCATGAGTTGAAAATCAAAAGCTTTTAAGACAAAACCACCAAAATACTTCTCTACTCACTCTAGGGTTCTTAGTCTAGCAAGCCAAGCACTCTATTACTTCATTGTTGAGGTAGGAGCTCAAGGCAGAGGCCTTCGGGTGGATCTTCTTCGATATAGAGAAGCCGGTGAGGAGGAGCCATCTACATCATTTCAAGGAGCTCACCATAAGGAGAAGAAGGAGTTCAAGACCAAGGTATAATCATCTAACCTAGTAGTTAAAACTCTAAGTTAGTTTGTTAGTTGTTGTTTAGCAAAGATCCTAATGCATAGTTTATGTTACCTTGTGACAAAAATTCGATTTTTACTCTTTCCGCCTCCCTGTAAGTACCGGGGTGGGTATCATAGACTTACAGTGGTATCAGAGCCTAGCTAAACAACAACTAATATGTTAGCAAAGTCTTTAGAACTTCGATCCCGGAAAAATCGCAAAATACATCAAAAATTTATATTTTTTGCCGATTTTCAAAACAGGTCTAAAAATATTTTCAGAGGCCTGAAAAATACGTGCAGGTTTTTTTAGGGACACCCAAGAAAAACGAGCTCGTGACTTGGTCAGACTGCCGCGGAAGCGCGGCGAAACCATGAGTTTTGCCGCGGATCCACGGCCGAGTCGACTCGGAGTCAACTCGTTTTTCTTGCAGAATGTCCAGCTTGATGTTTTGTGATTTTTCTGATATTTTGTTTCTGTCCAAAATCTTTTGAGTACAGTGTCGTATTTGGGATAGTTTCAAATTTGGTTATCGATCGAAATTCTATAAACTTTAGCTAATCGGATTATATTTATGATGTGTTATATGTACTGAACGTCTACTAATTGCTATACGTCGATTAGTGGGGGTTGTACATATCTGTGATCTGTGTTATTAGTTTGTGTATATAAACTTGTTGGATCGTCGTGATGAATAGCCGGGGATGTGAGATGAGAGTTTTCATTTTTCATTCAATGTAAATTTGTAAATTGATATAATATTGTTTTATGGTCGCACATCCGGGTTGAGGTTGTAGCCACCATTGTATATTATTTCTTTTACTGTTTTTCTCCTAGGATAACCCAAGGTGTGGTGCACAAACTACCGGGTACTTTGAAGTGCTAAGTGGCCTACTCACGTTGTTGAGGGAGGCTGCTTCACTTCGGGTATTTGGTGGGTAGTTTGCCGCACCCGTAGGGATCTAGGGTGGGGTTTGGCTATTCATCGCGACCGTGTAATCCGTCTTTCGTTGCAGGCTCAAATGAAACGCGGATTCCTAGTATATCCAATATGTTCATCTGTGATCTGGAATGACTATCATTGCGTCTGACGAATGTATATATATATATATATATATATATATATATATATATGATATCTAGTTGGCGTTGCTTATGTTTTGCATCCGCGCTAGTCCAGCCCCCGCTCTGTCGTTAGTTAAGTAACCTAACGGGTGATGACGGGGCCCAGTGGCGAATGCGGATGGCATAAGCGTACGTCATATTTTTGTTGTTTTCTGCAATGGTAGGATTAATTGATGGGACACATTATATTAATGCAAAGAAAACAAACCAAAGTTGAATCGTCGGAACAATTTCAAAACCACTCGGTTTTTCCAAAACAGCAAAACTTTTAAAATGCGGAGCTTAAAGCTCCTTTTAAAAAGCTATCAGGTTCCTTCCATTATATCAAGTTCACTACGTTCACGGTTTCGCCAAAACCATTCGTAGCCCTCCGTCATTTCAGTTAAATATTCAATAGTATTCAAGCTATGTATTTTGACCTTCGCCAAGGCATAGTGATTGGTAGCTGCCGAATATTTATCTGTTATATAGATAGATGCGTTGGTTTGGGACAGTCGTACTGCTGTTTTGGCCTTCGTCAAGGGTATGTACGGGTGGGTTCAAATTAACCTGGATAATGACGGATAGAACTTGACATGTGACTTATGATATATTGGCCTTCGTCAAGATCATAAGAGCATGGGGCAAAAATCCACATCGGGAGTTTCTAAAGAAACTGAAACTTGCTAGTATTGCATACCATTTGGAATGTGATAATTTTGGTAGGATTCCTTCAAGTTTATCACACAATGATATTTGGATCCCGGTCCTATTGTGAGTATATGCTACTCCTCGGGAATTTTTCTCACTTAACGATCAATACTATAAACCAAGTAGGTATCTAGAAAGGTGTTAGCGGGGCTACGCCCACAGGGAAAAGAGGTTATTTAATTAAGGAACTTTGCGAAAGCGTCGTAAAACCTCCCTTGAAGTACTAACACCGGCCTGGCTGAACGGTTAAGCAAGTATTGTACGGTGAGATCAATCTTGACTAGTTCTTCTTTTATGATTTGAGGAAGGATTCGAGAAATAGTGGGAGCCATCCTGTTTAGACAAACTAAAAACCACTCTAAACTTGCAAGAGCATCATGCTAAAGTGTTTTTTCTCTCTCTCCTAATTGCAGCAACTAAACAACATGACGGGCCTTAAGTTACTATTAGATAAAAATATATTGACAGGGCCAAAATACAAAGATTGGTTCAGGAATGTCAAAATGGCAATCACTTATGACAAGTTGGGGTATCTCCTTACCACTAAGGCCCCCGCCGTCCCAGGTCCAGAATCCAGTGTCGCGGATAAGGAAATTCGTAAGACCTGGAAGATTGACTGCGCGAAGGCCAAGTGCCTCGTGCTTGCCTCTATGGACAATGAACATCAGAGGAGGTATGGGAATATGGATCTTGAATCCATATTTCTCCATACTAAGAAACTAAATTGAGAGCAATCCCGTATCGCAAGATACGAGACCTCGAAGAAGCTTTTTCAAGCGAGGTTGGCCTTCGGATCATCTGTAGGGGAACACGTCCTGAAGATGATTGGCTACATTGAGGAGCTCGCGGACCTCCACGTTAGAGAATGAGCTGTACACTGACTTGATTCTCTAGTCCCTTCCTTCTACCTATACCCAGTTTATCCTGAATTTCAACATGCAAGGAAAAGAAGTTGAACTTCCAGAACTCCTCAACATGTTGAGGAGTGCAGAGGGCACCCTGCAGAAAGTCAGGGAAACACCCGCTTTGTTTGTTGGAGGAGCTTCCTCTTCTAGGTCCAAGGCGAAAGCCAAAGGAAAGAAGAAGAAGGCCCCTACCAAACCAAGGGGCAGTGTTAGTAAGGCGAAAGCCAAGGGAAAAGCAAAGGTAGCGGGATAGATTGTGAGAAAGGAAGAATGCTTTTATTGTCACAAGAAGGGACACTGGAAGAAAGATTGCGGGGCTTGGGAGGCCAAGAACCAGGACCCGAAGCAAGTTGTGGCTTCGGCTTCAGGTGTGTATGTTATTGAAAACTGTCTGTCAATCAACTATACTGCCTGGGTATTGGATACCGGATCAGGATCTCATATCTGTAATTCTTTGCAGGCACTGATAAACTGTAGGGTTTTGAAGGCAGGTGATATGACCCTCAGAGTTGCAAATGGACCAAGCATGGATGCTGTGTCCGTGGGGACTATCACTTAGGATTGACTGATGGACATGTTTTGGTTTTGCGCAACCGTTATTTTGTACCCAGTTCGACTTGTAATATCATATCTGTATCTTTAATGTCTAAAGAAGGTTATGATTTTGCATTTGTAAGAAATGTTGTAAATATTCACCTTAATCATGTTTTGATTGGGTCGGGTACATTAAGCAACGGTATATACGTATTAAACTAACCGCAGATTTTCAATATCCAGAATACACACAAAAAAAATTTTCCAGAATTAAATCATGCTTTCTTATGGCATTGTAGACTGGGTCACATTAATGAAACAAGGTTGACCAAGTTACATAAAGAAGGATATTTAGATCCGTTCGAATATCAATCTTATGCAACCTGTCAATCATGTCTCACAGGAAAGATGACAAAGACCCTGTTCACTGGATACGGAGTAAGAGCGACCGAGCTCTTGGGACTCATATACAGCGACGTGTGCGGTCCAATGTCTACACATGCAAGAGGTGGTTTTTCATATTTCATTACTTTTACGGATGATTTCTCTAGGTATGGACATGTCTTCTTGATGAAGTATAAATCCGAGGCCTTTGAGAAATTCCAGGAATATAAGAATAAAGTAGAAAAAAAACCTGGCAAAAGTATCAAGACACTGAGATCTGATCGAGGTGGTGAATACTTAAGTGCCGAGTTCCTGGATTACCTAAAAGAGAATGAAATTCTCTCTCAGCTAACTCCTCCATACACACCTCAGCACAACGGTGTATCGGAGAGACGGAACCGAACCCTATTGGATATGGTACGTTCCATGATGAGTAACGCCGAGTTACCACGATCATTCTGGGGTTATGCACTAGAATCAGCTGCATATCTTTTGAACAAAGTTCCTACTAAGACTGTGCCTACCACACCATATCAGATGTGGAGTGGGAAGAAACCCTATCTTCAATATCTGAAGATATGGGGATGTCCAGCTTTTGTCAATATGCAGCATGCGGACAAACTCGAGACACGCTCAGTACTGTGTAAGTTTGTGGGATACCCAAAGAACTCCAGGGGGTATCTTTTCTATTACGCAGAAGAACAAAAAGTTTTGGTTTCTCGTCATGCCCACTTTCTGGAACATCGGTTCTTAGAAAAAGAAACAAGTGGGAGCGCAATAGAACTGGAAGAAATTCCAGAACCACAAGCTATTACTGAAAGCTTGGTAGAATAAGAAGTTTCAAAAGAACAGGACATTCCTGCACCGCTCTGCAGAAGTAGTAGGCTTTCTCATCCACCTGAGAGATATTACGGTTTTCTCATAAACGGGGATAAAGAGGATTGCATCATTGATAATGATGAGCCGACTAACTTTCAGCAGGCCATTCAGAGCACTGACTCGGTAAAATGGCTGGATGCAATGCGGACCGAGATGGAGTCCATGTACACCAACAAAGTGTGGACTTTGGACATTGCTCCAGAAGGGGTAAAACCCGTAGGCTGCAAATGGATCTTCAGAAAGAAGATTGGTGTAGATGGACAGGTTGAAACCTATAAGGCTAGACTCGTTGCAAAGGGTTTTCGTCAAAGACCTGATTTGGACTATGACGAAACCTTTTCTCCAGTAGCTATGCCCAAATCCATTCGGATCCTTCTTGCCATTGATGCCTTCCACAATTATGAGATTTGGCAGATGGACGTAAAACGACTTTTCTAAATGGCAGTTTAGAGGAGTGTGTCTATATGGACCAGCCAGAGGGTTTCATTCAGAGTGGGAGCAGCGGGAAAGTGTGCAAGTTGCTTAAGTCCATTTATGGACTAAAGCAGGCATCGCGGAGTTGGAACATCTGTTTTGATGAGACGGTCAAAGAATTTGACTTTATCAAAAATCCAGATGAATCATGCATTTATAGTAAGACTGTAGCCCGAACTGTTGTATTTCTCGTCTTGTACGTGGATGACATTCTCTTGATAGGAAATGACATTCCTATGCTACAATCTGTCAAAGGGTTCTTGTCACACTGGTTCTCCATGAAAGACCTGGGTGATGTCTCTTACATTCTAGGGATCCAGATCTATCGTGATAGATCTAAAAGGATTTTAGGACTTTCGCAGTCCAGGTATATCGACACCATACTGAAAAGATTCAGTATGGAAGATTCAAAGCGCGGCAATTTACTGGCTTGTCACGAAATCACCCTCTCCAAAGAGATGTCTCCCAAGACTGATTTGGAAAGGGATCACATGTCTATTATACCCTACGCTTCTGCGGTAGGCTCTATAATGTATGCGATGTTGTGTACCAGACCAGATGTAGCTTATGCACTGAGTATAGTAAGCCGGTATCAGTCAAACCCTAGGGAGAAGCACTGGGTAGCGGTAAAGAACATTCTCAAGTACCTGAGAAGGACTAAGGATATGTTCTTGGTTTACGGTGGAAAAGACCTCCAGATCAAGGCCTTTGCTAACTCCAGCTTCCAGAGTGACAAGGACGACTCCAAATCCATGTTGGGTTATGTCTTTACCCTCAATGGAGGGGCAGTCTGTTGGAAGAGTTCCAAACAGGAAACCGTTGCTGACTCGACGATGGAAGCGGAATATATCGCAGCTTCTGATGCCGCAAAAGAAGCAGTCTGGATGAGGATGTTCTTAACAGAACTTCAGGTGGTTCCGTCCATTGCTGCTCCAATACCACTGTATTGTGACAACAATGGGGCTATAGTTTTAGCAAAGGAACCCAGGTCCCATCAGAAGTCCAGACACATCTTGAGGCAGTATCACCTGATCAGAGAGATCGTGGATTGCTGGGAGATCAAGATTCGGAGGGTTGCTACAGAGGATAACACTGCAGATCCATTCAAAAAGGCCATTCCTCAGACGCAGTTCGAAAGGCTATTCGAGATGATAGGTTTGCGATATTCCAGCACATGGCCTTAGTGCAAGTGGGAGATTGTTAGTATGATATGCCCTAGAGGCCATTTTTGTATAGTACTAGTTTGTATATTACATTTTGGATGCTTGGGATATATACACGGATTTATAACAGTCTTGCTCGATATAGTAGTATGCTACTTGGTTTGTATCTATCTTAATATATGTGTATGTTTCTTTTAACGTATCACTAATACATATTGATAGAGCCCTTAGGATCTTTGCTTGACTACCAGCGTTGTGATGGCAGTCACACTTGTGGGGGTTGAGTAGTCTACAAGCACATCCTTATACAGGTCCCTAATCATAGGATTATCGAGATAGGGCATCGATACTCTAGAGTAGACTAGTGTGTACGCTTCTCGTCCTAGCTGGGGAGATGGTCTGTCCCACAGACATCAGTACGTCGTGCTATAGATAGTATGCAGGTGGTCATTAGGTTATGAGTACACTGGACAGGACTCGTTGGGAACTGTTGGTTGGTACTATACCTATCGTCAGTTAGCAGTTCCCAGGTGACATGAATACAGCTTAGTCCGTTGACTTGACACTGCTGCTTCGCTTCAAGTGTGTTCCCATTGTTCTTAGATTACTACCCTACCACGGCTCTATCGAGGCGTGCAAACAGGTAGTAGTTGGGTGTAGTCCTGAAGCACTTGGAGGCAGTGGCGGTTAGATAGGCTTCGTCTCTTCCGGTATTGGGAGTTGATATCACGCTATGTTTGGAGAGCTATTACACAAAATCCCTGGCCAGGGCAAGCTAAATTTACTGGTAGGTACTCCAGTAGTTTCTCAGGTGTTTTGGACTACACTCCGACACGACTTATACTGCTATTAGGGGACTGACGTTTACTGCCACCTAGGCCCGATATGATATGCTCTTAGACGAACAGACCGGACTGTACTGAGATTGTCACATTAAGGCTCAGTAGGAGTTCGGATGGGTTTTCCTCATCGGCCTTCTTATCGACATCTACCCGGGGACCGTTACGTACTGCTAGTACCGCTTGCGGCATGTGGTTAAACCTATTGCCAGCGTAGTGTTGAGTCTTTAGAGTCCCACACAGAGGGTTGTTCATCTTTAGGTGATATGAGTAGACGTCGTATGGTTTTACGACAGGGTTCGTTCACATACGCGCACTTGTGCATGTTCGGTGTTCGGGCAGTAGATATTAGTGGGCTTTGGTTTAAGCTGGATCCTAGTATTGGATTTTGGATTGGTTTAGTCTCATTGTATTCGTGTTTCTCGGAACACAGATATGGGTATTTACATACAGTTGACAGAGGCAGAGGAGGAGACACCTCATTAGGGTTTTGACCATTGACTTGATCAAAACCATAATGAGAAGGAGGAAATTGATTAATAGTTTTAATTAGAGATAATTGTATCATGACTAATGTTAGTTTGACCATTTGACTTGTTGACCCATGTTGACTTAGATATTTTTGTTAAGCATGAGATATTTTCTTTGAGCATGCTTAGCATTAATTGTGACATGATAAAGGTCAAATCAATACACCATCACAATTATCTTAATTAATATTATTATTATAATATTTCCGCATATGAGAGCTTTATCCTCTCATTCTCATATTATCTTTCTCTCTTATGGTTTGCTCTCTCCTCTTCCGCTCTCAAAGCTTTAATCTTTCATGAGTTGAAAATCAAAACCTTTTGAGACAAAACCACCAAAATACTTCTCTACTCACTCTAGGGTTCTTAGTCTAGCAAGCCAAGCACTCTATTACTTCATTGTTGAGGTAAGAGCTCAAGGTAGAGGCCTTCAGGTGGATCTTCTTCGATATAGAGAAGCCGGTGAGGAGGAGCCATCTACACCATTCCAAGGAGCTCACAACAAGGAAAAGAAGGAGTTCAAGACCTTGGTATAATCATCTAACCTAGTAGTTAAACCTCTAAGTTAGTTTGTTAGTTATTGTTTAGCAAAGATCTTAATGCATAGTTTATGTTACCTTGTGATAAAAATTCGATTTTTACTCTTTCCGCCTCCCCGTAAGTACCGGGGTGGGTATCATAGACTTACAAATCCTACTATCATAATCGAAAGAATAGGTAAGGAGAAACAATAAGGAATCAAAAGGATTTCAAGCCGAGATGCAAAGTCATTCCATCTCGTCAAGATAAAGGGCCAAGAGAAAGATAAGATTCAAGAATGGCAAGATGGTAAAGTGGCAGGACATGTTCCTAATTACGGGCTTTTTGACTCGTGTCTTGGGTCCAATACCCAACTACAAAAGAATCAAACCCGATTAACCTAAATCCTATGGCTTTGATACCAAACAAACTCTGTCACACCCCGCGTCCCAGAGTGCGCTAAGATCGGCACGTGACAGAGCTAACCATTTTACCTGTGGCTAGGAAACATCCCTCCACGGTCACATTATGGCTGTCTATAAGATATCAAGAACAATAAAATAAAATGAACTATCTACTACATGTCCATATGTCAGAATAAACGAGTCAAGAAATAATATGCGGAAGCAATAAATCCAATAAACAATAACGTCTGGAAAGTACATCCCAAATACGGGCTCACATCAGGAAATGAAAGTACGTCAATAAAACTAAACTAAACTAGATACTAACAGGATCCTCACTGCTCGGCCTGACGGTGGAAATACTCCTGATCAGCCTGCGAAAGAGACAGAGGATCTGGGCTATGCAGAACCCATACGTCAGTACGTCATAATATCAAACAATAAAATATAATCAGGAGATAACAAGATATGAAGGCATGAGTATGAACAGTAATGAGTATATAACAGTAACACGAATATGGAACAGTGAAGTGTATGTGGATGCGGTGAGTAATCTATGCTACCGGGTTAATTACTCTCAAGTCTTTGAAATCAATTTAATGAATCGTCGATGTAACTCAATAGTATCCCGTGCATGCCCGGGACCACGGTCCAGATTCTCGGGCTGAAACCGAGACGTGCTGCTAAGCACAAAACAGGAAACATGTACAGATGAATGATGTCAGCAGCAGCATCCTGGGACTGGCCTTGTCCCCAAAACCGATCAGTATAAGCGTCGAACTATTGAGTTACAAGTCAGGTTTCATCATTGATTTCCCCTTACCCCCAAGTTATGTGTTTAAATCAGGTATTGATAAATCTGGAGCTAATGCCAACACGGGATCAAACAGGTACAGGTTTTGTCTGAATAGACAACATGATATGTCCGTCGGGACAACAATTCAGGATTGTTGGCATCAGTAACAGGATCAAGTAATAGGTCAAGCAATGGTGTATCAGGTCATGTCAGGTAGTGCACATGTATCAAATGGATGCCTAAGAGTAAAATGTAGCAAGTATCGAATCACGATAAAAGCACGGATGCACGAATAGAAATCAGCGGTAACATGATATAATATGACATGGCATGCAACTAGATATATACTAATAACATGGATATGAACGGATATCGGAGAAACGGTAAAACTGTAACATGGATGTGAAATGCAATGAACATGTAATAATTCTATACCTATCGATGTAAAATACGTTGCATAACCTGTAACAAGATAAAATTGCATGCGACTAGATATGTAAACAACGGTATGGATACGTATAGGTATCGGAAAACTATTAAACTGTAACATAAGATGCACAATGCAGTAAACATGTGATATTTTTATTCATATGGATGAAAATATAATAATATAGCATGTAACAAGATAAACTTACCTGATCGGATCTCACGACGGAATGCGTACGCTGCGTACGATGTCGGTAAATATCGTGACGCACACGTGGGCGTACAGAACTGAACCAAGCAAAGCAAGAATGTGACTATGCTGGCTGGGGATGTCCACTGGGTCGCCCGGATCATTGGCGACGGCACGGCTCCGGCGATGACCGGAAAATACATGATCAAGAAAAGAGAAAAAGAAGTAGAAGAAGAAGAAGAGAGCTAGTGCTCAGGGTTGGTGTTTGGGGACAGAGGTGAGGTGAGGGGGGCGTTGACGATGAGTCATAGGTTTTCCGGCGTGTTTTCCGGCGATGGCAGCATGGGTTGTGGGTTCTTGAAGTCGGATGATCGGGGTTTGTTCATACCAGAATATTGCATTTTATACCGCCCATTCTTACGCTCGTTTATTTATAGGCAGGTGCTTTTGATCAGTGTTTGCTACATATTTGCAGAATACTGGTTCTCAACTCTAAACAGTGAAATCCATGGAAAAGTACAACAAATTCTGGATTACTGCCAACAACAGATAAAACACGGGTCTCCGCTCTTTATCCGTGTGTTGCCACATACCAGTTTAAGGGACAAAATGGCAAATCGATTGTCATGTCATGCACAAAGCTCAATGTCAACACAAGATCCAAGAAATCTACGCGGAGCTCGAGGAAATCATGGCAAAAGATCCACATCACATCACCTCTTGTTCTACTGAAATTCTGGAATAATTGTGAAGAGATTATGAGAAAAGTCATATACCAAACAGCAGACAACTTCAAACCAGGGGACCCCAAAAAGTATGAGGAGCCAACTCCTCTATACGGCCGCGGAACCGCGGCCGTACGGCCTCCTCTCTCTGTCATCTTTCAGGGGCTGTTTTGTAATTTTATATAGAGGCAGATTGTTGCCCTAGGTTTCCAGTTCTCTGCCTATAAATATCCCAGAACTTGCCAAGCTTTGAGTGTTCATTCTCATGCCCTCTTTTTGTTAGTTTTAGTTTTCTTCTTCTTCATTCTTCCTCCATAAAAATGTAGTGAGAGCATTGAGTGGATGTTAATGAAGATGAGGGTTTTTGTATCATTCTCTTTTGTTTAACTTCCCCTTGAGATTCTTGCTTTTTCTTGATCTTTCAACCTCTTCATTGAGCTTGAAAGGTTAAGGGTTTTTTATTGATCTCAAGGGTCGTATTTTTCTTATGGAATTAGTGCTTCATTTCACATGCGTTCTTTATCCTTCTCTTGATCTTGCAACCTCTTGATTGAGCTTGCAAGTTTAAGGGTTGGCTATTGATCCCATGCTTGTCTTGAGTTCTAGTTTCTAGTTTTCTTTTTATTGCTTATTTATTACTTGCTTTTTATTACCTTGCTTTACTTACTTGCAATTTTATTCATGCACTTATTTACTTGTAATCTTTTCTTTTCTTTTGCTCTTTTCTTTTGCTCTTTTTGGTTCTTTTTGTGAATGGTTGTAATTATTGTTGTTGTTAAGAATCAATACGATATTGTAAGTTAATACTTCCTTGCTCATTTCCTTTTCCCGTTATTTTCCATTGAACTCCGCCCAAACGATACGCAAGCGCTCCGTTAGGCACCCTACCCTAACAAGGTAACGGTGATTCCTAACCGCGACCGGTTGCGTTCGGTTTGGCCGGAGGCGAAAGCAAGAGATAAGAACGGAAGGACAAGGGTAAATAAGCCGGATTCCACGAATACCGCGCTTAAATCCCCTAATCCACGTTGTTGCCAATTGCTCTAGCTTCAATTGGTCAAGACTCAGCTCAAAGGTTTTGAGTGCGGATTTCTTTAGCTTACAATTTCGTATCTTTTTCTTAACAACTTTATACTTGCAAATAATACACATAGGTTAGATTGAACAAACTTATACTCATTCTTTATTGACTAATCTAAAACAAGAAAGGACATACAACCATCTCCCTGTGGATCGACCCGTGCTCAACCGGCTAGCTGCATAGCGACACCGTCTTGATTGCGGTTAACTTTAATTATTTCAATCAAATGGCGCCGTTGCCGGGGAGACGGTAACGTATTTCTTTTCTTGTTATTTGGGTTAATATTCTTTTTGTATATATATATATATATAAAATAAAAAATAAAAAAAAATCTTTTTTTTTGATCATTTTTGTGGGCAAGAGTGCAGATTTTTGCAGATTTGCAAACTGCGATTGTGGGGAGCAAAGTGTACATTCAAGGTTAAGGTGATTACGAAGTACAGTGCCAAAGATCCGGGTAGTTTGACCCGCGCAAGCGAACCTTTTCAAGCTTATCGGATTTGATTCAACGGGGGTTTCCTAACCCAAAAACTTAACGGTACGTACTTTACTAACACCTTCTTCTCAAATCCGACGCATCCAATATACTATTCTTTGCAGGATTCTTTGCAAATTCGCTAGCAAACGCTAAAAATTGACTAACCCGTATTTGTTGCTGTGCCGTGCTTAAAATTAATAAACGATTGTTTGATTCTTTATAGAATTTTTATTGAATTGCGCATTGCATACATTAATACGGACTTAAGGGCAAGCGAACCCCACAACATACGGTAAAGGATTTCATCACCTTTTCCGTGGCCCACTAATCACGAACTTGAGCATAACGTTTACCCGCACAAAATTTAAAAGAAACTAGACTTTAAGCCTTAAGGACTTCGCGCTCACTAGGAGAAGTCAACTGTGTTTAGAACCTCGCTTAACGGTATATTGTTTACGGGGTGTCTAGGAAAGTGTTAACGGCGAAACCGCCAAAAGAGAAAGGGTTATTTAATTAAGGAACTTCGCGAAAGCGTTGGAAAACCTCCCCTTATCTCTGCACTTACCTGGCCTCGTGATCAGTGTATCTTGAGCCCGTTTCTCGACACAGTTTTACTTCGACAATCAAGTTCTGGAGCAGGTCCAGTTGACCTAGGTGAACCCTAGAACGATTAGGTGTGTGGTATTTTTGTGTCGTGATTGTTTTTGTCCATATTCCTTTTTGTGTGTATATTTCATTCTTTTGTTAATATCTAAAAAAAAATTTAAAAAAAAAATCATATTTTCCCCCCTCCTTTTCTCTGCCTTTCTTTCTTTCTCTCTTCATATCATGGGTACCCCACCTCGCAAAACTCTTGCCGAACTTTGGTACCTACAACCAGACATTACTTCTTACGGTTCTTGCTTTGGCCGAACGTCGAACGATCCCTCTATGCCCAAAATCTCTTTGAAAGATCGGATAGCAGCGTCTAGGACAAACACTTGCACTCCTCATTCCACTTTGTATCAACCTTTTCAACCTCCCACACCCGCTTATGTTGATACCCCTTTTGCAAGTCGTCCTTTGTCCATCGCTGAACATATTGAACAATCCTGTAGCCGATCTTTCACTCCTTTCACCACTACAGACTCTTGGGATCAACAATTCCATTCACCTTCTTATCCAAATGTTGATCCTGTTCCTGTCCAGCCATTCAATTCCTACCAGTCCTACCCGACTTTTGCACCTTCCCTAGACATTGCTTCTGAACCGCCATTTGGGAGTTTTCAGTATCCAAACAACTTTGAATCTTTTACTGAAACCCCTTCCCAACCCATGTCTAGTCTGGAACAGTCTTTGGAAGACTTTAGGGTAGCGTCGTACCAACAGATGATGGATTCGAATGCGTCCATGGCCGCCCTCATACAACCTAGTGACCCGGTAGCTAGTTTTCACCTAGCTCCAAATTTTTCAATGTATGATGAGGCGGCAGGACAGGCTGTGAATTTGAGTGGAGAGAGTGAGATGTATACCCTTCCAAATCAGACCTACCCGTTTCAATTTGAATCCCATAACTCCAGTTTTGAATGTCTATCTAGTGTTCCAAACGATTCATTGATTAAAGATAGAACAGATATTGAGTTGTGTGACTTTGTAGTGTTTGATTTGCCCGATTGTGAAGGGTCCCTTTCGAGTAAAACCACACCCAATCCTTTTGACCTCTACACCTCCACTCTAGAACCTGAATTAATTAATATCCATGCTTTTGTTGAGGTGTCTGAGAATATTGATTTTCACTTGATTGAGGATATTGACGCCGGGAATATTTTGGATGATGAACCTGTAGATTTGGCAGAGTTTTTCTCTCCAATTCATCATCCCGAGTCATTAAATATTTTTCCCGAACCCCATATGCGTCTGGATTTTGAAGAGAAATGCATGGATGTGCTAAATTTTGAGGAGAATTTTGAGGATAGCTTTGAGGATGAACCAGTTTTAATTGATGAGTCGGATTTTCCAGTTCATCCTGTTCCTGTCACTAACAGTGTACACCCTCCTGCACCTTTAACCGATAACCTTCCTCAACCATTTCCCTCCATCCTTTCCATCGTTCCGACCTTGCAAGAACCCGTCTCACTTTCATTTCATATGTCTGGTTTACCAAGTTCGGCGTACCCATGGTTTCTCACGGATCTTGAGGGATTGGACCCCATTTCTCGACGGGTTAATAGATTAGCACAATCGCTTTTTACACATCGCTCATCACAAATTGTGCTAATCTATTCACTCCATTTGCACCCTCAAGTTCGTACTCCACTCCTTTTTCCCTTCCGCCATTCTTCTTCTTCTGATATACCAAGACCGTATCCCGCTTCTATCTCCATACGGTCTCACGTATTCTCCATTTCTTTTCTCTACGCCTTCTTTGACCAACCACTGCTTTATCACGATAAAATTTTTGAATGGTTGGTGGTAACTTTTGGCCTTAGTAAGGCCTTGTATAGCTTGATACTATTCTCTTTCCCCCCTAATCCTGAACTTCAATGCGTAACAGTGGAAATACTGCTTTACTTAAGTTTGGGGGGGACTCCTTTTTTGTATATATTTTTTCCTTTTTGTTTTGTATATAATTTGTTTCTTGGGAGCGCCGACATTTTTGACCCTCTTGGTGTAGCCTGACAGTGAGGGCACTGTCAAGTTTAAGTTTGGGGGTGTGCTCGGTAAACTTTCTTCCTTCGCATTCATTTGTATATTTTGCATTTGCATACCTTATTAAAAACCCACAAAAACCTTATTAAAAACCCACAAAAATTGAAAATTTTCCAAAAAATATAAAAACTTTGTCGTCAAGTTAGCTAATAGGGTAACTTAGATCTTTATTCCGAAAGTTTAGTTGATATGATAGAAATAATTAAATTCTAGGCTAAGGGATTGAAAACCCTAAAAATAACCCTCATTCTGTCTAACTTTGGTAAGTATACGTGCTTACAGTTTTTTTTTGAGAAATAGGTAATCTTGAGTTCAGTTCTTGAGTTAAGTCAAGATGAAGGGAAAGTATTGATGCTTTACTGAAGGATAAGTCTGAAAAATAGTTTCTTTTCTCGAGTTCAATTTAGAAAGTATATACCCTACAAACTGCACTTACACGCACCTTGAAACTTGGGATAGTAGAGGATACCTTGAAATACTCTTGCCTGAAAGCCTAGTATGAAAGAAAAAACGGTATTTAAAGCTAAACACCAAAAGAGCATGTTGAAAAATATATCCGGTCTTGAAAAAGAAAAAGAAAAATAAAAATAAAAAGAAAAATAGAATAAAGTCAAGACCTGGAAACTGCTATTTACGCCTTAAGCTCACACATTCAGTAATCGGCCGTTAGTGCCTCAAGAAGCATTAATAGTCGCATGAAAAGTGTGTGAGCAACACCGTCCATCATTAAATGAAAAGAAGTAGTATTAGGTATTAGGGCAAGGGTATTATAGCTTGAATTGAATTCTTGAATGTAGGGGTGCAAATATACACACACGTAGGGGTATACAATCGATGTTTGGATAAAAGATAGAAATAAAGAATAAGACTTGTGTTTTCTGTAAAGTTGATAAAAATCCCTGATTTGAGGCAGCACTTTAGAAGGAAAACTCAGGAGAACCAACATCTTTCTAAACTTTTTTGGAACGTATAGGATCTAAAGTTAAACAGATAGGAGGTGTGAAACATAAGGGTTGGATATTTCTAACTTAGGATGATAGAATTTCTAACGTAAATACTAAACTGTAGGAGTAGAATCGATGTTAACTTATGACACTAGCTTGACGGGATTTTGTGGGTGTAATCCGCTGAAAACCCTCAGGAGACAACACTCCTCCTACTAAGGACACCTAGAGGTTTAACGGCTTGTTGCACGTGCTCAGTGCAATCGCGTTCCCTGCGAAAGTGCGGTTAGGACTTTTTTGTGAATAATTGGTTTTGCTCGGGACGAGCAAAAGTTAAGTTTGGGGGTATTTGTTCATACCAGAATATTGCATTTTATACCGCCCATTCTTACGCTCGTTTATTTATAGGCAGGTGCTTTTGATCAGTGTTTGCTACATATTTGCAGAATACTGGTTCTCAACTCTAAACAGTGAAATCCATGAAAAAGTACGACAAATTCTGGATTACTGCCAACAACAGATAAAACACGGGTCTCCGCTCTCTATCCGTGTGTTGCCACTTACCAGTTTAAGGGACAAAATGGCAAATCGATTGTCATGTCATGCACAAAGCTCAATGTCAACACAAGATCCAAGAAATCTACGCGGAGCTCGAGGAAATCATGGCAAAAGATCCACATCACATCACCTCTTGTTCTACTGAAATTCTGGAATAATTGTGAAGAGATTATGAGAAAAGTCATATACCAAACAGCAGACAACTTCAAACCAGGGACCCCAAAAAGTACGAGGAGCCAACTCCTCTATACGGCCGCGGAACTGCGGCATAAGCTTGCTTAGGCCGTGGAACCGCGGCCGTACGGCCTCCTCTCTCTGTCATCTTTTAGGGGCTGTTTTGTAATTTTATATAGAGGCAGATTGTTGCCCTAAGTTTCCAGTTCTCTGCCTATAAATATCCCAGAACTTCCCAAGCTTTGAGTGTTCATTTTCATGCCCTCTTTTTGTTAGTTTTAGTTTTCTTCTTCTTCTTCTTCTTCTTCATTCTTCCTCCATGAAAATGTAGTGAGAGCATTGAGTGGATGTTAATGAAGATGAGGGTTTTTGTATCATTCTCTTTTGTTTAACTTCCCCTTGAGATTCTTGCTTTCTCTTGATCTTTCAACCTCTTCATTGAGCTTGAAAGGTTAAGGGTTTGTTATTGATCTCAAGGGTCGTATTTTTCTTATGGAATTAGTGCTTCATTTCACATGCGTTCTTTACCCTTCTCTTGATCTTGCAATCTCTTGATTGAGCTTGCAAGTTTAAGGGTTGGCTATTGATCTCATGCTTGTCTTGAGTTCTAGTTTCTAGTTTTCTTTTTATTGCTTATTTATTACTTGCTTTTTATTACCTTGCTTTACTTACTTGCAATTTTATTCATGCACTTATTTACTTGTAATCTTTTCTTTTCTTTGTTCTTTTCTTTTGCTCTTTTTGGTTCTTTTTGTGAATGGTTGTAATTATTGTTGTTGTTAAGAATCAATACGATATTGTAAGTTAATACTTCCTTGCTCATTTCCTTTTCCCATTATTTTCCATTGAACTCCGCCCAAATGATACGCAAGCGCTCCGTTAGGCACCCTACCCTAACAAGGTAACGGTGATTCCTAACCGCGACCGGTTGCGTTCGGTTTGGCCGGAGGCGAAAGCAAGAGACAAGAACGGAAGGACAAGGGTAAATAAGCCGAATTCCACGAATACCGCGCTTAAATCCCCTAATCCACGTTGTTGCCAATTGCTCTAGCTTCAATTGGTCAAGACTCGGCTCAAAGGTTTTGAGTGCGGATTTCTTTAGCTTACAATTTCGTATCTTTTTCTTAACAACTTTATACTTGCAAATAATACACATAGGTTAGATTGAACAAACTTATACTCATTCTTTATTGACTCGTCTAAAACAAGAAAGGATATACAACCATCTCCCTGTGGATCGACCCGTGCTCAACCGGCTAACTGCATAGCGACACCGTCTTGATTGCGGTTAACTTTAATTATTTCAATCAGGGTTCTTGCGCAGGGGGTCGTGGGTTTGCAGAGGAGAGGAGAAGAGAGATGTTTGAGGCGGTGATGAGTGCACGGAGGCGACGGGGTCGGAGCTCCGGCAAGGAGGGTGCAGCGAGGTTTCTTGCAGTGGTCTGGGTTTGGGTTGCCGGGTGCAAGTCGAGGAAGGAGAGCAGGAGAGGAGGAAGAAGAGAAGAGGAGAAGAAGGCGGGGAGCTTGGCGACGAGAGCGGAGGGCACGGTCGTGGCGACGGCGAGACAAGGGCAAGCGAGGTTGGGTTGATGGGTTCGGGTCATCGCGGTGGGTGTCCAGGGGGAGGAGTGGAGGAGGGGAGAGGTGGTCAAGGAGATGAGAGGAGGAGGTCGATGTCGAGGGTGTAGCGACGAGGGTCGACGGCGACGAGGGGCGCGGGCGGAGGGTTGGGGTCATGTTCGCAGAGGCGGGAAAAAGAGAAGTGCGAGAGAGAGAGAGGAACGTGAGTACGGGTTAAAAAATATATAAGAATATGGAAAGAGAGAACGTGAGGGATTGGGTAAATAGATATAGGATAATTAAAAGAGGAGAGAGAGAGTCACGAGAGAAGAGAGAGAGATCTGTGATGGTTAGGATTAGGATTTTAAAATATTTGAATATATTTGTATATATGTGTAGAGAGAGAGAGTTAACTGTTAGGATTTTATTATATGAAATATATTTTAGTTGAAACTTATATAAAACAGTTTAATATATAAAAGAATTTTATATTATATACTGAGAGATTTTGGCTAAACCAAAAGTAGTCCAAAACACGTCCGGATTGGGTCTAAAATTACGGTTTAAAAATACGCTTAATATACGTGTCAACCAAAACAAAAATAAGATATCCGGGTAACGAAAATGCATACCCCCAAGAACGGATACACGTAGCGTGCATGTAGCTATCCAAACAAGTCCGTTTCACTGAACGGAACGAGAACACAAAGTACGGATGCTGCAACAGGGTTAGGGGTATGATGCAGGCCATACTAGATATTTTTAAAATATTTTATTAGACTTTATATGTTATATTAAAAAAATGCAGATGCCAGATATAATACAGATGAACAGGGTATACAACATAAAATGCACGGATCCTCATAACTAGCCGTGATGGTTCCAAAACAGGATTCAAGATGGGTTTCCAGTATGGGAGTCGGGTCGGATGCAAATACGGATGCCAATTATACTATTCGCACCAAAAACATAATAAATCAAGAAATAACCATAAATAAAGAAATTAATCAAATCAAGTATGGTATAACGAACTAGGTTGTTACAACGACGATCCGAAAAATTAGCTACCAAAGATAAAGAGATGGCCGGATATGTGGTCTACAACGTCTACATTGAAGGAATACGCAGCAAGAGTAAGGATGGGGCCACCACATCTCAAGTCCAACCGAGTTTGAATGTGGCTGCCACTTCCTAAGCCATGCCTCCTCCGGAAGATTATGAAAACCTCGCTAGTGAGGCTGATAAGCTGAGAGATCTCTCGGTTCATGAGAAATCGGGCTCGGAGAATGAAGAGGAGCCAATTTTCCGCCCCAGGACCGCAGAGCAGCAACTCTTTCAAGAGCTCCAAAAGTAGCTCAGAAACAAAGACAAGGAGATGGTCAGGTTTTACTAAAAAATTGACGACTTGAGAAACATCGTCTTACAGCTCACGACCTAAGTTACCTCTCAACAGCCTAATCAAGCACAAGATTCTATTCGTGGGCTGGGTGACAACCACCCGAAGCAGCCAAAACCCGTCTCCCAAAGTCCAAAAGCAGGTGAACCGCATGAAAGTTAGCCGTATCCTATCTCTGGAAATGTCTTGACTACCGATGACAGCAACCTGCTAACGCAAGATTAAATCATGGATTTGGTCGTATAACATTTTAGGAAAATAAAAAATTATTTTTGGAATTTAAATAAATAAAATAATAAATCTTATGAACATTATAAAAATATAGAAATTGGTTTTAATGAAGTAGTATGATTATATACTTATGGTTTGGAAAATAATTGGAAAATTTATAACATTTTATAAAATATTATACAATTAGTTGTATACAAGATTATGCTAAACTTATGTAATATTTCACTAATTATGCATTAATCTCATATATGTATTATGACATACAACATGACATGTTGCAAGACATTTTATATTTTATTGAACCATGGTTATAATTCTTTAGTTGCTTATTTGGTTTTGGTTTTAAATTAGAAAAGAAAAGGAAAAGAATTTGGAGAGATATTTTGTGAGAGGGGGACAGAGGGTTAATGGGCAAGAGAGGGGGGGAGAGAGAGAGGGAGGTTTTTTTTTTCCTGGCTCATTCACAATTCCTCCATCTTCATCTCATTTTCTTCTTGCTTCTTCTTCTCAATTTTCTTTCTCCAAGAAATTCAAATAGAAGCCACTTCATGAATTCAAGTTAAACCAACGTCAAGTGTCAAATAGCTCCACACAAGCCTTGGATCATCTCTTTTGTTCAAATCCTCCATGTTAAACCATTTGTTTTCAAATTATTGTTGAGAGTTTCGCCATGAAAAATATATCTTTTGTATAAAAATCTTGTTTTTATGGTTCAAATCTAGCAAAGAGAGGTTTTTAAACGGTTACTGAAATTCTTGTTGCTCATATGTGCGCTTGCTTACATATCTGTAACTTGCTACAAGATTACAGAATTATCATCAATAGTGTTCTTGATCTCTTGCTTACAAAAAAAAAAGTTAAATGCCACAAGTGTAGCCTACTGGATGCCTAAATAGATGTCATAGTCATAATTTGGTACCCATTCACATCTATTTGAGTATTAACCATACCATCAAAATTGTAGTTTGAGATCAAGAAGCCACTACACATAAGAGAAAACATCCTAGTCTTTTCATCAATTATCTTTGAGCATTTGCTTTATTATGGTTTTGCACCCTTGACTGTTTGATTGCGGTTAATTCTTTCTTGATATTCAAAAAGAATAACTCCTTTCACTTATCATTCTTCATAAATGATTACTGCATGCTTGATTCTTTTTATAGCTTAGCTATTATTAGCACTATGTCTGGAAAGTCTAATAAATGTATGCTAACTGTTAAGGTGTAAGTATTCTACATGACTTATTTGAAAAATATTGCATTATTCCGTATTTGTATATGTTGGTATGTGTTAGTTATCATCCACAAATTGATGTTTTGTCGTGTTTTTTTATATCGATATTGACGGATTTTCCCTTATGTGTTTATGGATATTATTGGATATCGGGATTCGACTAGCTAGTGCCGCAGTCGGTACCTTCGCATGGACTTCGGGACGACAAGAGAGAGCATGGCGTACATCGACTTCGGTTAAAGCGAGGATCGTAGGTGAGTAGATATATATCTACGGAAGAAATCGGGTGGATGGCGTATAGCACCCGCAACCGTAGACTAGGATATTTATATATATTACATATTTGTGTTAACGCAAGACTTGGAGACTTAGCAAATAAGGATTTAGAAGACCGTAAGATTAGAATAAGCGTGTTCGTAGGAAGGTATAATCTTAACCTCTTTTATCTTAGTCACAAACCTTTAGGGTATATGTTGTCACACACACGCGCGCGCACACACTTGGTATGACACGCACACACGCGTTCATATATATATATATATATATATACATATATATACATATACATGTGAGATGAGAATATGATATGTTTACTGGATATGAGTTGATATGATCGGACATGATATCGTGAGGTTATGATATATGATTTGATACTGAGATATCGTATATGATATGATATATTAAAAGATCGTTGGGCGATATATGCATAACATGCGATAATATGTGACTTGATGATATAATAGAATGTATGTGACCTTAGATCCGTACACTTGATTATGATACTGTACGATGGATGATACCGTACGAATTATGATATATACGATATTTGACCCGTACTCTCAATTTTGAGGATGCCGTACGACGGATTTTACCGTATGAGATATATTTATATGATGATTGATCCGCACTCTTGACTCGAGAATGCCGTACGATGGATATTACCGTACGTAATGCTATGAGGCTGGATTGCCGACTACTAGATATATCGACTTGGATATGCTTTCGATTTCGATTTACTTTCGTTTCCGTTTTTAGTTTAGTCTTTTAGTTACATAAGTTGATGTTAGAATATGGTTAGAGTCATACCTATTTTCTAACTAACGAATCGTAGTTGTTCTCAAAGGATAACCCGATGGGCGCTACGGATTTTCAAAAGATATCTCTTTTCTCAAAAACACTGTAGTCCCTACTTTTCCAAAACAACGATTCATGCTATTTCCAATACTATAACTGTATGGCTCGTATATATATATATATATATATATATATATATATATATATAATGTTGCGTTTATTGTGTATTTCCTATCAGGTTCATATTGTTCTCATTTCATTTTGTATAAACATGTGTTTTCATTAGCTGTTATGATCACGTCTGCTAGGACACATACACCATTACCGATGATGCGTATGTTGTATGTACACCTGCTTGCCGGCTCACACACATCATCATCGGTAATTGCCATGCCACATACATATTAGAGAACCGTTACTTCATTCATATAACTTGATAAATTGTAGCTTAGTAGTATTGTTTAGTATTTATGATCTCGCATGCTAGTTTAGAAGACATTGCATTTCTTACTTAAATGCCACATGCATTCACACACACACACAAACAAACACACACACACACACACACACACACATTCTGGTTATACACTATGGATTGACTCATTGCCAGCATTCATTGTTCATTATTAGCTCATGATTATGAGATTCCAATTTTCATGAGATTTCTGGATTTGGGAAACCGCATGTGAAATTGAAAACTTATGCTCCTTTTAAAAGAAAAATACGGTTTTCCTTGATATGATGTGTGCCGTCCACCATGAGCTTTTTCGGTTCTGGAGCATATATATATACCCGATTCGAGGAGCGATGAGACACCGTCTGTGGGTACATGGTGGGCCCGGTGCGGTATCCCGGGACAAGAAGGCCGTATAGAGAGACGTTGAGTCCGGCAGGGGAGCACTACCGATCGGTGATAGTTGGTATGGTAGATATCTGGAGGATACCGACTGTAGTCGTGAGATTAGATGGATATGGGCCGATCCGGACTGACGGAGCCCGAGTTATGAGGATTATGTGTCGCTGCTGGACACGATTTTCATAATGTTTTCGAGTATCGATACTGAACACTCAGGTTTTATCATGATTGTGTGTGTCGTTGCTGGACACACCTATTGATGATGCATTTATACATGATACACATGACATGTAGTTACTTTATGATACGGACACGAGTACTTGATATTACGCATATGCTTATATTGTTACCTTTGCTACTACTCGATGTTATCGTGTTATTATCATTATTGTATTATATTGTATGACCTAAGAGATAGTCATACATTCGGTTTCTACTCGGTGACATCTTCTACTCACGAGTTGGCAACTCACCCCGTTGTGCCACAGTTTTCTTGTAGGTTTGACCGCACAGGTTCCGTTGCGGCTTTGCTGGCACACCGCGTTCTTCCGGGTGATTGCTTTGGTAGGTGGGGTACACTTGCATCGTGACCACCAGTAGTACTTGTATATTTATTCTGTTGTATCTAATTAAAACTCCATCAACCAGACTATATATATTCGTAGACTTAGAAATCTTTGTTGTATATTTTTTCAGCCTTAGAGTCACGCTCATGTATTTATTATTGTTTCTGGTTTCTTAATAATGCTTTGTTTTCTTTACTTTATTTCTGTGTTTTGATCCTCGCCTTCGGCGTAGTATATTTATATCATTGCGTGGTTGTTTCCACCCATTTGGCGAAGAGCTAGCTCCCGCTTGGGGATGCCTATTATTAATATTGCTTGTATCATTTTTGGGTTAAAATATACAAAAGAGGCGCTGCCCAAATTTCAAACGACGAAACATGTTTTAAAGATAGTTTCAAAACATCGTTTTTCATATGATATTACTTATGTTTTCAAAGAAAGAACCTGATTCTAGTAAACCTTTATTTCAAAACTTCACCTCCACTATTTTCCCTAAAACGGTTTAGATTTCTGGGCTTTTGGCTTACTTAAAATAGGTGGGGTCCTATAAACTTCACATGATTCAAGTGCCAGTCACGTGCCTTTCCCGGGTCGTGACAGGTCACTAACAAAGTCAAAATATTGGTAGCCGAAGCCGAATCGCAAAAAGATGTCAGCAGTAGCGGGAGACAATATCCTGCTCGGTATGATCTGGTAGAGTTTCCTAATGGCTATATCATCCCCAAATTCGGAAGGTTCGATGGGACGGAAAATGCGAATCAGCACATCACCTACTTTAAAGCCTCATGCGGGAATACTGGGGGCAATAATACGCTTCTCCTTCGCCAGTGAGTTAATAGCCTAACCGATGTCGCTTTCGATTGGTACGCGAGCATACTGGATGGATCCATTACTATTTTCGTCCAAATGGAATCTCTGTTTTGACAAAGGTTTATGAGTGTCAGCTATAAGATCACCATTGTCGACCTCATAAGGACCAAGCCAAAGAATAACGAAAGAAGCACGGATTTTATAATCCGATGGCGCAATCTCTTCGTCAAATGTGAGCCACCATTGGAACAAGACCAATCCGTCAATTTCTTCATCGGAAATCTCAGCACCTGGATAAATCATTTTCTATGCACCGCAGGTCTCAAGACATTCCAAGAGCTGACCAAGTGGAACGCTCAAATCAGGAATCTTCCTCGGGTTCCCAAAATAACAATAAATTCTGGAGAAACCGAAAGGACAATAATCACAAAGGCGGAAATTCCGACGATGATGAATTTTTTAACACTTCGACTAACCGAAATAAGCGAGAGATAAGCGGGCCTAATGCCAACTAGTCTCGGAAGCTAGTGTTGGGAGAGGGAGGAGAATTGCCCTTGTAAGAGAAGCTGGATAAGGTCTATTCTTTCAGAAGGGACAAAATCCATACAATATTCAAAGACGCCTTAAGAAATGGTCTACAATTGCCAGAATAAAAAAGATCGCAAGAAGCGAATATGCCCGACGACCCCAAATATTGCCCTTTTCACAGAGTGATAGGTCGTGCCATTGAGGACTGCTTTGTCTTTAAAGATTGGATCGAAAAATAATACAAGGCAGGGAAGATAAAACTGTCTAGAGGCGCGTCAACAAACAATCAAGCTGCGACCGCCAATTTTATACAAACAAAGACCGAAGCCCTTCGGAAACCTGCTTCTCTCGGTCGTCTGCCCTTCTCTGAAAAGAGCGGATCAAGGCAACAAGCCAAAAGCCAAACGAGTGACATTGCCAATGAAGAAGCAGTAGACGGGTACACAACCCATATGGTCTATATGGTGGAGCCCAGTATAGTGGCCAGAATAACAAGCCCTCCTACGCCTTATAGCCATAACAATGATGCGGTTGTTGCCATCCAACACCGGCTCGGTCCAGATGATGAAGAGCCCATTCAGGCCATTAAGGAAAAGGAGTCAATGGTCCCTGTAGAATCAAGCTCGGGTAGTAAGGATGACCCGGTTATCATACCCGGAACTATAGAACAAGCATTATTCCAATGGCTTCAAAGAAAGCTTTAGGACAGGGACTAGAAGTTGGCCAAGGTCCGTTGCAAAGTCGATGAGATGGAAAATATCATAGCAGATCTGACGACCCAAGTCGTCCAATTGTAACTACAACAAAATCAAAATCTAGTTCATGAACCAGGGGATGATATCCTGAAACAGCCAACCGATACTCTCTCCAGCCCAAGAGCGGAACATCTTTGTGAAAAACGGCCGCGATCAGCCTTTAATCCTTTCGATACGTACACTGAACAGGGTAAGCGGACAGCGGGCGAACCAAAGACCGATCGGCCTCGAGGACCAGTATCAGGAAATGAGCCGACTCTAATAGAGAGAAAGAAGAAAGTATACTCTTTCAGGAGGGACGAAATCCTCAAAATATTCAAGGACGCCTTGAACAACGGTCTGCAACTACTTATTCCAAAGAGGCCATATGAAATGAACATGACCGGCCATCCCATGTACTGCTCATAACATAGGGTAGTGAGTCATACTATCGAGGACTATTGCATGTTTAAAGACTGGGTGGAGGACCAATACAAGATTAAGAAAACCGCACTGTCTTTTAATGGGCTGGTAAACTACCGAGTTACGGTCATCAATCCAGCTTTGCAAAAATCAAAGCGTGGAAAATTTGAATAAGCACACAAAAAACGACCCCTACGTCGTTAAACCGGGAAGAGTCGACCTCTAAGTCATTAAACTGGGAATAATTGACCTCTAAGTCATTAAACTGGGAAATAAAAAAAGAGAAAGAAAGAAGAAGAAGAAGAAGAAAAAAAATAAAAAATAAAGGGTCAATCCATAAGCAAAAGGGGCATGAATGAAAACCCGAGAAAACTTCATGAGTAAAAACAACGAGACTACTTGCGAATTTGTGGAAAAAAATCCCAAACGACGAATGATGAGTCGCTCGTGGTACCATATTCTAGCGCAACGATGCAGACGCCAACCAAAATCCAAATATCCAAATAGCGAATGATGAGTCGCTCGTGGTACCATATTCCAGTGTTAGCGTTGCAGATGCCAACAAAAGTTCAAATCCCCTAAATTCTCCTAGCCCTATGGTCGGTCTCTAAACTGACCACCGTATACAATCTATGGGCACAAATGATCCCCATCCTAACCAAATTCCCCAAATTCTCCCTGCCCTTCGGTCAACCCCTAAATTGACTATCGTGTACAATCCATGGGCATAACCAAGCTAAACCACACCCATACCCCACTGCAATCATCAGCCCCATGGCCGGTCTCCGTCCTTAGAATTATGCTCCATTTGGGAAGACCTACTCATATGTCCTCATGTTATATGAGGAGAATAAAACTTACGAGATCCTCTTGTCTCGTAAGAAAATATCTTAGTGTGATCCTTACGACTTACAAGGGAAAAACACATTTAGGAGTTCTTACGATTCCTAAGGAGAAAATACACCTACGAGTGTTGGATATAGTGTCCTCAAAGTCAATTATTGGATCACAGGCACGTGATTGCAATGATTGAGGGAGGACCTATGCCGGTAGGACAGTCTTACTCAAGATGATAGTATGCTATCTGGTTTATCTTTATCATCGTGTATAGCTTTAGGTGACCTTACAGATCACTATTACACATTGATAGAGCCCTTAGGATTCTTGCTTGACTACCAGCAGTATGATGGCGATCATATACGTGAGAGTTGGGTAGTCTATAAGCACATCCTTAAAGTGGTCCCTAGTCATGGGAGTTTCGAGACTGGGCATCTATACTCCATTAGCAGACTAGTGTATACGGATTGAGACCCCGACGAGGGGCGGTGGCTGGTCTCACAAGCCATTGGTGTCAGTTGGTTCACCTAAGACGTATACAGGTGCTCATTGGGTTATGAGTACACCGGACAGGACTCGCCGGGAACATGCTGTTGGATATGTATGCCCTAGAGGCCATTATTGTTTAGTACTAGTTTGTATAATACATTTTGGAAGCTTGGGATATATACATGGATTTACGACAGTCTTGCTCGATATAGTAGTATGCTACTTGGTTTGTTTCTATCTTAATATGTGTATATATTTCTTCTAACATATCACTAAAAACATATTGATGGAGCCCTTAGGATCTTTGCTTTACTACCGGCGTTGTGATGGCGATCACACTAGTGGGGGCTGGGTAGTCTATAAGCACATCCTTATTTTGGTCCCTAGTCGTAGGATTGTCGAGACAGGGCATCGATACTTCAGAGTAGACTAGTGCATACGCTTCTCGTCCCAGCAAGGGAGATGGTCTGTCCCACACCCATCAGTACGTCATACTGGAGATAATATGTAGGTGCTCGTTAGGTTACGAGTACACTGGACAAGACTCGTCGGGAACTGTTGGTTGGTATTATACCTATCGTCAGTTAACAGTTCCCAGGTGACATGAGTACAGCTTAGTCCGTTGACTTGACATTGTCACTTCGCCTTAAGTGTGTTCCCACTGTTCTTAGATTACTACCCTACCACGGATCTATTGAGTCATGCAAACAGGTAGTAGTTAGGTGCAGTCCCGAAGCACTTGGAGGCAGTGACGGTTAGACAGGATTCGTCTCTCCCGGTATTAGGAGTTGATATCGCGCTGTGTCTAGGAGAGCCATTACATATAGTCGTCCCTGGCCAGGGCAAGCGAGATTTGCTGGTAGTGTTACCAGTAGTTTCTCAGGGTGTTCTGGGCTACACTCCGACACGACTTGTACCGTTATTAGGGGACTGATGTTTACCGCCCCCTAGGCCTGCCATGCGATACTCTCAGACGAACAGACCGGACTGTACGGAGATTGTCACGTTCAGGCTCCGTAGGAGTTCGGATGGGTTCACCTCGTCGGTCTTCTTATCGGCATCTACCTGGGGACCGTTACGTACAACTAGTACCGCTTGCGGCCTGTGGTTAAACCCACTGCCAGCGTAGTGTCGAGCCTTTAGAGTCCCGCACAGAGGGTTATTCGCCTTTGGGCAAAACAGAGTAGAGGTCGCATGGTTTTGCGACGGGGTTCGTTCACATCCGCGCACTTGTGCACGTTTGTTGTCCGGACAGTTATTACTAGCGGGCTTTAGTTTAAGCCAGATCCTAGTATTTGTTTTGGGATTGGTTTTGTCTCATTGTATTCGTGTTCCTCGGAACACGGATGCGGGTGTGTATGCACAGTTGACAGAGGCAGAGGCAGAGGATTCTCATTAGGGTTGTTGACCGTTGACTTTTTCCAAACCCTAATGAAAATGAGAAATATGATTAATGATATTAATTAAAGATAATTGTGCCATGGTTAGGTTGACCATTTGACTTATGTTGACATTTTGACTTTGGTTGACCGGTTGACTTATGTTGACAATTTGACCATCATCATTTCACATGGAAGATGCTTCTTGATTCTTGCAAAATTCATTTAATGTGAAATGATAATGGTCATTCCAAATGAACCATCACATTTTCTTTTTAATTATTATTATTAATTCATTATTCTCTCATATGAGAGTATGGTTGCAAAAAGTAGCTCACTCTCTTTTGATCTTTCTCTCTCATGTTTGGAGCTCTCCCTCTTCCTCTCAAAGCTTAAGTGTTTCATGTGTTGGAAATCACAAGCTTTTGAGACTAAACCATCAAAGTATCTCTCTACTCTTTCTAGGGTTTTTTGTCTAGCAAACCAAGCACTCTAGTTACCTCTTGGTTGAGGTAGGAGCTCAAGGTAGAGGCCCTCGGGTGGATCTATCTTCGGCAAAGAGAAGACGAGGAGGAGGAGCCGTCTACGCAACTACAAGGAGCAAGCAAGAAGTAGAACCACAACAAGAAGAGAAGGAGTTCAAGACATAGGTATAACCATTCTACATAGTAGCTAGAACTTGTAGTTAGTATGTTAGTTTTTGTTTAGCAAAGATCCTTCATGCATGGTCCATGTTACCTTGTGAGAAAAATTTGATTTTTACCTATTCCGCCTCCCTGAAAGAACCGGGGTGGGTAACGTAGACCTAACACATGCTAGTTGGTATTATACCTGACGTCAGATAGCAGTTCCCTGGTGACATGTGTACAGGTTAGTTCATCGACATGAGATCGTCATTTGTCTCGTGCGAGTTCCCACTGTGCTTTGATTACTACCCTATCACGGCTCAAAGGAGTCATGCAAACAGGTTTTAGTTGGGTACAGTCCCGAGCCACATGGAGGCAGTGAGCGGATCGGCAGGGGTTTCGTCTCTCGCGGTATTGGGGGTGAGATCGCGCTGTGTCTACGAGAGCCATTACACGAAGTCCTTGGCCAAGGCAGGAGATTTATCGGTTGGTATTCCAGTAGTATTTCAGGGTGTTCTGGGCTACACTCCGACACGACTTGTACCGCTTTTGGGGGTCTGACTTTTACCAACCCCCTAGGCCCGACATGCGATACTCATAGACGAACGGACCGGACTGTACGGATATTGTCACTGACAGGCTCAGTAGGGTGTCAGGATGAGTTCGCTCATCGACCTCCCTTTTGGTCAATACCTGGTAGCCCGTTACGTACAACTAGTACCACTGACGTGCTAGTGGTTAAATCCACAGCCAAAGTATTGACGAGTCTTTAGAGTCCCCCACAGACAGTTTCTCAAGTTTCGGGCGAAACGTTGTAGAGGCCGTATGGATTTATGGCAGGGTTCGAACATACGCGTGCACTTGTGCACGTGTCATGGTTCGGACGGATAATACTAGCGGGCTTTGGTTTAAGCCGGATCCTAGTATTATACTGTGTAGATTTTGTCTCATTGCATTTGTATTCGATCGGAATACAAATGTGGGTATGTATATACAGTCACGGGGTTATCCTGTAATTTATTACGGGATCGCTTTTTGAAGTTGCCAGTTTGCATTCCGTTTCGGCCATTTTTCTTTCTTCCCTTCTTGGCTGAAATCCCTTTGTTGAAAGGGGGTTTATTTGCAAAGTGGGGATTTATAAAGTGAGGTTTTTTTTTGTGGTTGCTGGGGCTCCAGCAGCATATGGATGCTTCATGAGGGTTCTAGGTGTGCTTGGTTCAAGGTTTGCATTAATTGAGATTGGATTGATTTGGATAATGGATGTGAGGTTTTCTTGTGCTTATGGTCACCATTTTATTTGTTCCTACACTCACCACCACCATTCTTTTTCTATGCCATGGCCGAGCACAATTTGGACAGCCCCAAATTTTTGTGAGTGAGGAATTGATCTCATTTCATTTGCACAAAAATCCTTAGCTCAATTCCAAAGCTCATTTCTCCTCACACTTCCTAAAGGCAACTTCGATTAACTCTTGAGACAAAGTGTTCTACGTATATTCTACAGCAGTCTTGGACACGTCGGCTAGCAAACTTCGTGTCCGAGTTGCCTCGTTTCAGAGGCGGAAGCCCGTAAAAAGATTCTTTGATGTGGTGCCCTTCCGACGAGGAGATCGGAGATCGGAGATACCGCGAGGAGCTTGGGATGGCGGCCAAAGACCGAAGGACACGGATCGATCGGTATAGCTTTTCTAACCATTCTCTAGTTTGCTAGTTATAGGTTAATGGTTCGATCCGGGATTAAAGTCTGCGTTAGCGCCAGTTTCAAGTTTATGAAAAAGTTTTTGTTTCCGCGTTTTGGCCTCGGATCGACGGCCGGGGCGTTACCGTAGACTTACATTGTTATCAGAGCCACGCCATTAACCTTTACTAGCTTGTTCTAACGTGTTTAAAATATCGATCGGCCGAATTTTCCAAAACCGCAATTCCATTTTAGCAGTTTCTTTCGAAATTTTTTTTCGTCAAAAAATTATTTTCAGCACGTTATAAAATCGTGTAGGCTTTTTTAAGACCACTGCAAAAATTTTGTAGAATGATCTCACTGTGACGCCGCGGAACCGCGGCCTTAACCACGTTTTGGCCGCGGTTCTGCCGCAGTTCCGCCGCAGTTCTGGGGCTTCATTGCACAATTTTTTTTGTGGTGGTCTTCTGTGTGGAAATGTGGTTTCTGGAATTTTTTGTTTTGGCCCAGATTATTTTGAGTACTGGGAATTATACTTGGGGCCCACTTCGGGAAATTTTGTCGATCGAAATTTTTTAATATGTTAGTTCACCGTGCTTACTTTATATCTGCGACCGTGAATGTCATTCGAGCGGTAAATCTTGTCTAATTGCTATAGCTCTTTTAGACGGATTTGTGAACGTGACATTCACGTTGATGTTCTGTGTTGTGCTGTGATGTTGCGGATTTGTCGTGGTGGATAGCCTGGTTGTAATGCTAGTATAGTTTGGTTATATTTGTACATTTGATATTGCGGGGCGAGCGTCTGACATGTGGACTGCCGTCACTGCCTGTTTGTATATTATTCTTTTGGGGCAAGACCGGGCTGAGGTCGATGTACCCGTTGTATATATTTTACTTTCTGTACTGGGATTACCCCACGGTGGAGTGCACGGATAGCCGGGTTCTAGAGGGCAACGAGCCCGCATCTCATGGCTTTGAGACGGAGGGGGCTTTACACTAGAATTGGCGGGCTATTCGCCGCACTCGTAGGGGGTATAGGTTGACCTAAGGAGGGGTGCTCAAGTTACCGGATTCCGTGAAGTGTTGGGTGGCCCATTCACTTTGTTGAAGGGCGCTGCCTCTTTTCTGGTTTTGGCGGTAACTTGCTGCGCCCGTAGGGGTCTAGGATTTCATTGCACAGGCTATCCACACGACCAGGGGAACGTCGGGTTTCAGTTGCGGCTCAATGAAACCCGGGGATCCTAGATTATCTGTATTGTTCTGTGATGCTTATTACATTTCTGTGATGTTGCATTTTTATCACGCCTTGAGCGATTATTATATATTGATATATATACTAGTAGATGTTGTATATGTTTTACACCCGTGCTAGTCCAGTCCCTGCTCTGTCATTAGTTAAGTAACCTAACGGGTGATGACGGGACCCAGTGGCGAATGCGGATGGCATATACGTACATCGTATTTTCGTTCTTTATTAGTGTGATCAATTAATGTGACTGCATTGATTCGGATCAATGCAAGCTTAACAAACCTGTTCTGATGTTGTTGGAACATTTTTCAAAAAGCTGTTATTGCAAGGACGTTTTCTTTTGTTTTGCACAGTGGTATTCGGTTATGAATATCCAGCATCTCAGTCGACGAGGCAAGGGCCGAGATCCCTTCACCGGGAGTGACCCCTTGGACAGAAGTTTGCGTCAGGGTAATAACTTCACTATAGTCGATTACTTTTTGCTTTGCATCGTGGTATTCAGTTGGAATATCCTGCACCTCATTCTACGGGGAAAGAGCCGAGATCCCTTCACCGGGAGTGACCTCTTTACCAAAGGTTTTCGCTACTATATTTTTATAAAAAGCTATTCGGTTCCTTCAACGATATCAAGTTCATTACGTTAAAGGTTTTTCGCCAAAAACCATTCGTATCCCTCCGTCATTTCAGACGGGTAGCACTTAGTATTCATGCTATGTTTGTTGGCCAAAGTCAAGGCATAGTGTATGGTAGCTATTTGTTACCTTTCTGTTGCATAGATAGATTCGTTGGTTTGGGACAGTCGTACTGCTTTGTTGGCCAAAGTCAAGGGTAGGTACGGTGTTAGTAATATGTATGCCCTAGAGGCCATTACTGTACATTGGATGTATATTGTAGTGGATGCTGGGACATATATAGGCAGGACTTTCTTGCTCGACATGATAGTACGCTATCTGGTTGCTCTTTATCTTAACATGTATACTTTCTGTCTCTCTGATTACATGTTGATAAAGCCCGTAGGATGTGTACTCGACTTCCAGGACTATGATGCAGATCATACTAGTAGGGCCTGGATAGTCCATGAGTACATCCTTCAATGTTCCTAGTCGAGGGAATATCGAGACGGGGCATCGATATTCCAGAGTAGACTAGCGTATATCTTCTCGACCCATACGATGGGCGATGGATGATCCCATATCCATTGGTGTTTGACATCGGAGATGGTATGCGGGTGCTCAGTGGAGACTGGGTACACTGAACGGACTCGCCGAGAACTCCCAGATGGTATTATACCTCATGTCAGATGGCAGTTCTCTGGTGACACTAGTACAGCTTAGTCTGTTGACCCAAGATCGTCATAGAGTCTTGTGTGTCTCCCACTGTGCTTTGATTTCCACCCTACCACGGCTCTACTGAGTCCTGCAAACGGGTGGTTTTTGGGTACAGTCCCGATTCACATGGAGGCAATGAGCGATAGGAGGGGATTCGTCTCTCCCGGTATTGGGGGTTGATGTTGCGCAATGCACGACTGGCCATAACAGGAAATCCCTGGCCAGGGTTGCAGTGATATACTGGTAAGAGTTATCAGTAGTTTCACGAATGTTATGGACCCTACGTCGGCATGACTTATCAAGTTATTGGGGTCTGACGTTTACCACCCCTAGACGAGATATGCGACATATCAGACGAACAGACCGGACTATACGGTAAGTGTTACTGGTTGGATTCACAGGAGTGTGAGCGGGCTTGCTCGTCGATCTTCTGATCGCTCAATACCCGGGTGGCCGTTACGTTTAGCAGACCGCTTGCGGCTTGTGGGTGTTTGATATGATCATCATCTGCTGCCGGCGTATTGACGAGTCTTTAGAGTCCTACACAGAGGTTTCCTAGCTCAAGCGAAACGAAATAGGAGCGCATATGAGATATGTGCGGGACCGAGAATAATGCGTGTATGTGATACCGTATTCTATTCTCGCGATGAATGTATCGAATGGTTATATGCGATATAACCTAGTTATCGAATCAAGGATTGACTCGATAAGCCGATACATTGGATACTAGCCGGTTATATGCGACATGACCGGATCGTTAAATCAAGTGTTGATTTAATGATTTAATGTAGAATTATATATTCGATATATTACTTTGCATTAACTAGTATTGGTTCACTTTAAATGGATTTACTCACTTGGTTTGTGCACATTGTATATGTGATATATTTTGTGCACATAATTGTATCATGTTTGATGATACATGCAAGCTAGGGTTAGTGTAAAGAATTAGACCATGGTTAAGTTTATGATTAGGGTTTTCTTTTTATTTACTTATTCATTTATTTATTCTTTTTGTTTATTTTGGAAAAAGAAAATGATAAAGAAAATAGAATGGTGGCTTGATTTGTTTGTAGTTGAAGTTTCTTGAAACTTTGACTAAGTCACCATTCTTGTCTCATCTTTAACCCTAACCATTCAAGTTAACCATGGTCCATTCTCTACAACTAACCAAGGTTTAGTAAATGATAAGTATTGATTTATTTATCATTTACATAATACTTATCATATTCTTTATCTTCATCTTCTTCTTCATCTTCAACTTGAAGAAAGCTTGCACCATCAATGGCAACTAGCCAAAATGAGTGAGAAATCCAAATCTAAAGTCTACACACTTCCTATTTCTTCATCCTCTACCTCTTGCCAAGTTGTATAGGGTGTTTCCTTCACAAGTTTTCAAGGCTTGGTGAAGTTGGAGCTTGTTCTTGTGATGCCTCGACGTAGATCATCTTCGGCATCGAACCGACGATCAAGCCCGCCCATTCTTCGATGATGCCAATGCTAGAGTCAAGGGTTTGATTTGGACAGTGGAGGGAGATCATCGCGGAGCTTAGGAGGTGGTGGACCGGATCTACAAAGGTTGTAGTCACTTTCCCTTAGCATTTAATTCGATTACATGCTTGCTTCACCTCATTATCTAGTTAACGATCCGTATTAGGGTTTGTAGGCACTTGTAAAATTTGATTTGTGCATGTTTGATCACTTGTGAGACTCCATTAGAGTGCCTAGGAACCTTACAGTGGTATCAGAGCCTAGCTAGAGCCTTAGGCGATGCGTAGACGGAATTAGAAGTCCGATCGAATCAAAACCTAAACCCAAATTTGCTCTCTGGACATTTTTGAAAATCGTGGATTTTTGAGAATTAAAAATATGCAGAAAACTCAGTTGAAGATTCTAAGAATTACTGTATAAAATGGAGCCCCTGAATCCATAAAAGCGCGGCGGAACCGCGGAATTATCATGCTAATGCGGCGGTTCCGCGGCCCTTTTGTCTCCTCTTGCAATAAATTTTGCACAGTAATTCCTAGTTTGCAGTGCTGGTTTTCCTGGGAATTTTTAATATTTTTTCAAGAGTTGAATTTTCTGGGTTGTATTGGGGACTCGGTGTATCGATCGGATTGTCTAATTTTGTCAGTGTGGTTTTTCCGGATAAATTTTAGAATATGTTAAAAAGTTCGACCGGATATAAATACCCACTTTTTCCCCTGTCGGGAAATTTCCAATTGTTGGATTTTTCCGTAGTTTAACGACGTTCTAAGTAGTGCAAGTAATGCGATGGTCCCTCTAGAAGACAACAAACCTTAACTCGATTATGTGACCGTCTTGAACTGCCTTTTGAACCTTCGGGTTTGGGGCAGTACGGCGTGCCACATGTGAGGCGTTGGCTTGACCCTTCTACGGCTGGACCGTTGGTACTGAGGCACGAACTGAATGCTGTTAGACTTATTTCATGTGTTGAGCTGTATCGGAAAACTTGGGTGTTCGATTGTTCGATCGGAAAGTTTAACATTTTCTATTTATCCGGAATGTGATACAATAATTGGAATTCATAAGTAGTTATGAGATAACGGAATGAATGTTATAAACATAGCAGTTTAGTCTCACTTGATCGGTTGCCACGGAGTTTTGATGTGATCAAAAGTCCGTCGCAATCATGTAGCGTACGCGGATACTCGCCGGGTAAACTTAATAGACAGCCTCACCCTATAGCCCCGACCAAGTGACTGTAGGAGAACCCCGTCGCCGAAAGCATCCGTTTGGGTGCTCGCGGTAGCGGTGTTCCGCCTTGGTGCACTTCGTCGACGGCGTCGGGGGTGCGGCCGCCTACTAAAGTTTGCGACGAGCATTCGATTAGTTTTTCGGGAATGTTGTTGAATTGCCCGACTTGATATTGAAAAGTGTTTTCGATAATGAGACTAAAATGCGGGGTTTATAATTGTTAGGCATGCGATGTTTAAGGAATTCATTTGATTAGGCATGCGATGTCTAAAGAGATTGCGGATTCCAACTGTTGTAGTTTTACACTTTCTTTTCTGTGACCGTAAGTGTAATATGTGATATCGCCGGTTTCGTTGCTGTATGTCAACGACAATTGGGATGCGCATATTTACTTACGTTGATGACATGTGATGTTATGTGTTGCTGGATATATTATATTGTATCGTCGTGTTTGAATAGCCGGGTTTTTTTTATGTGAGATGAGTGTTTTTCATTTTCATTCATGTAAAAACTTGTATGTAATATTATTTTATTGGGGCACTTCCAGGTTGCGGATGTTGTCACCATTTGTATATTATTTACTTTTCTGCACTAGGATAGACCCAAGGAGGGGAGCATAAGTAACCGGGTTCTGGGGTCCAGTGGGAGACCAACTCGAGGAGTTGAGTCCGGGTCTCCTAACCCTAGAATTGGTAGGGTTGCTTGCCGCTCTCGTAGGGGTCTAGGGGTGTGGGACAGGCTATTCATCACGACCGTGGAATCCGTGTTTTATACTGGCTCGTATTGAAAACACGGACGTCCTAGTATATCCAATATTTCATATGTTTCTTCTGCTGTGATTTATCTGTGATGTGATCATGTGATGTTCTGTGACAGATATTATATATAGTATATATGATATATTATATAGACATTGCTTATGTTTTACACCCGCGCTAGCCCTGCCTCGCTCTGGCGTTAGTTACCTAACCTAACGGTGCAGACGGGACATCGAGGCGAATGCGGATGGCATAAGCGTATGTTATATTTATCTGTGATGTTTAGGTGGAATTAAATGATGGGATATTCATTAATGAGATTAATGAAAGAAAATAAACCTAATTGATGTTGTGGAATCGAATTTCAAAATAAAACAGGTAGCTACAGTTCTTGCTTTGCATCGCGGTGTTCATTATAGAACATCCTGCACCTTATTCGATGAGGAAAGGACCGAGATCTCTTCACCGGGAGTGACTCCTTTAGCAATAACTGGCCGATGCTACAACCCTCGGTTTGTCATTTGATCGCTTCTATAGTTTCCGCTTTGCACAGTGATATATATGATATATCCCGCACCTCATTCGACGAGGAAAGGGCCGACGATCCCTTCACCGGGAGTGACCCCTTTAGCAAAACTAGAAAAGCCTCGAAAACATTCCATTTAAAAACCATTTGATTCCGCAACGAGATCAAGTTCAAAGCGTTAAAGGTTTTCACAAAAAGCCATTCGCTACCCTCCGTCATTTTAGAAAGTAGAGTACTTAGTATTCGTGCTGTGTTTGTTGACCATAGTCAAGGCACAGTGTACGGTTGCTAAGTGATGTCTTCCTACACCGCATATGATGCGATTAGTTAGGACAGTCGCGTGACTTTGTTGACCTTAGTTAAGGGTCATGTGGGTGGGTCTAATTAATCACGAAATGACGGGTAGAACTTGACTAGTACTTATGATTTGTTGACCATAGTTAAGGTCATAGGTGCTAGGGGTAAAAACCTTTATCGGGAGTTTCAAGTGTTGAAATTTGCAATGAGATTGCATACCTTCTATATGATAGTTGGATCCCGATACCCACTGTGAGTAATTGTTACTCCTGGGAGAGTTTTGCACTTTGCAATTAGCCGATCAAGTAGGTGTCTAGAAAGGTGTCAACGGGGTTACGCCTCTGGGAAAACGAGGTTTACTGTAATTAGGTCCGTACGAAAGCACGGGAAACCTCCCTCAAAGTACCGACACTGGCCTGGCTGAAAGATTGGCGAACTTGTAGAGTGTAATTAATTCCGGCTAGTCTTTCCTTTTAGGGTTTGAAGGAAGATTTGATAAAAATAGTGGGAGCCATCCTGATTAGATAAAATACATAACCAATCTAATCTTGTAAGAGCGCACGCAGAGTGTTTTCTTCTCTCTCTCTCCTGGTAGCGACCATATCACGCCTTAATCAAGATAATAAAATGGATGTATTGACCGAACCCGCTTGTTATACTGAGCTGGGGAACGTTGGTCCCGCTCCAACTTATAATTGTTATAAGACAGAGCAGGAAATAGGGAATACCAGAATTCCTATGCCGCCCAAACGAAGAGAGTGCATATGATGTATCTTCTTCGGGTGTGTTCATTATAAAGAACTGTTTCTCAGTATCCTCTGAATCCTGGGTATTCGATACCGGATCAGGATCCCAGATATGAAATCTGTTACATAGGGCTACAAAAGGGTAGAAAAACTGAGAAAGGGTGATAAGTTTCATGAGACAGAAAACGGGGCAAGTGTTGCAGCCAAGTCTGTTGGTCACTGTCACCCTGTATTACGAATACATTGATTCTGAACAAATGCTATTAGATACCGAACCTGATATACAAAATCATATCAGTCTCTTTATTAGTAAAGAAAGGATATAATTTTGTATTGATGGATAATGTTTTGAACACTTCCTATATCAAAAGTTGATCGGTTCAGGCACGCTATCTAAAAGCATTGACGTTCTAAATCAAACTACAGTTCCTAGTATACAGAACACACACAAGAGGAAAAGTTCAGAAATGAACGAATCATTCTTGAGGCATTGTAGACTAGGTCATATCAATGCGACCCGACTGGCTGAAGTTACATTTTAGATGCATATTTAAATCAGTTTGAATTTACATCTTGTGAAACTTGTCAGTCATGTCACAAAGATAATATGACCATAGCTCTGTTTATTGGAAACAGAGGAAGAGTTAGTAAACTCTTGGGACTGATACATGATGATGTATGTAAGGTCTCCTGTCTACACATGCCAGGACTGGTTCTTTATACTTCATTATATTCTCTGATAATCTCTCAAGATTTAGTCGTATGTTCCTGTTGAAACATAAGTCCGAAGCTTTTGAGGTATTCACAGAATATAAGTTGGAAGTAGAGAACCAAAATACGGGTATAAGTATTATGTCCTATGATGAGATCAGGGAGGAGAATACTTGTGCATGGCATTCCTGGACCATTCTAAAGGAAAATGAGATTCTCTCTCCGTATTACTCCTCTGAATACACCACAGCACAACGGTGTATCAGGGCGGAGCAATCACACGATATTAGATATGGTATTCTCTATGATGAGTACTACTGAGTTTCCTATTTCCTTTTGGGAGTTATGCACTTATGAAGTTGCATACCTATTGAATAAGGTTCGATTCAAATCAGTGCCTACCACTCCATATGAGATATGGTATGGGAAGAGCCTATCTCTTAAGTTAGTTAAGATTTGGGATTGTCCGGCCTATGTCAAAAGCAAAATCCGGACAAGATCGAGGCAAGGTCAGTTCTGTAGAACTGGAAAGGTTCCAGCTATACGAAACTACAGCTGAAGATTTGACAGAACCAAAGGATTCTATAGTCCCCGACGAACCTCAGCCTCTCCGCCGATCTGGTAGGGTTCCTCGCCTGCCTGAGAGATACCTCGGTTTCTCGATGACAGTGGGAGCGAGGATTGCATCATGAGATGATGGCCCAATCAGTTTCGAGCAGGCCATCGAGAGTAGGGACTCTGTAAGAATGGCTGAATGCTTAGCCATCTGAGATGGAATCCATATACACCAACAAAGTATGGACTTTGGTTGCTATATCTGAAGGGTTAAATCCCCATCAGGAGCAAGTATATCTTGAGAAGATTACTTGGTGTACATGGAAAAGTTGAGACTTTCAAAGCTAGACTTGTTAAAGTTTTTCGTCATCAACCAGGCACTGATAATGATGAAACCTTTTCCAGGGACTATGTTTAAGTCCATCCAGATCCTACTTGCCACGACTACATACCATGACTACGATATCTGGTGGTTGGGTGCAATGACTACTTTTCTAAATATTGATTTAGAAGAGAACGTCTATAAGAACACAGCCAGAGGGCCTCGTAGACAGTGGGAGCAGCGGAAACGTGTGCAAGATGCTTTATAGGATAAAGCAGGCATCGCGGAGTTGGAACATCTGTTTTGATGGATTAGTCAAAGAAGTTGACATCATCAAAATGGTAGATGAACCTTGTATAAACAAAAAGGTAGTAGGGAGTATGGTGACGATCCTCGTAGAGTACGTGGATGACATACTCTTGTTAGGGAAGGAGTTTCCTATGCTACGATCGATCAATCTCCGCTTATCACAAAGATTCTCCAATAGGATCAAAGTGATACTTACTAAATCCTAAGCTTTGGATCTATGAGATAGATCTAATTGGATGTTAGGATACTCACTAGTTGTAGTGAGATGGTATCAATCGATCCTGGAGAGAATCACTGGAAGGGTTCCAGAGTGATAAAGAAGACTGAATGTCAGTCACAGGCACTGTCTTTACCCTCGGTAAAGGGACGGTATGTTGGAAGAGTTCCAAGCTCGATACCGTGGCAAACTAGACGATAAAGGCTGGTAACATCGCTATTAAAGATACTGCCAAAGAGGCAGTTTGGGTGTATATTGGTTCATAAGATGAACTAGGTTCCTGCCATTGTATGACAATGGAAGTGTGGCTTCGGCCCTGGAACCCTGGTCCTATCAGTGACCCAGACAAATTCTGAGGCAGCATCACCTGATCATGGAGATAGTTGATCTCCAGGATGATCGAGGTAAGGAGAGTAGACTCAGAGGACAACACGGCGGATCCACTCACGAAGGGCCTTTTCCCAGAGAGAGACTCATATGGGATGGTTGAGTATTAGATACTGCGACCACTGCTACAGATGGCCCTAGTGCAAGTGGGAGATTGTTAGTAATATGTATGCCCTAGAGGCCATTACTGTACATTGGATGTATATTGTAGTGGATGCTGGGACATATATAGGTAGGACTTTCTTGCTCGACATGATAGTACGCTATCTGGTTGCTCTTTATCTTAACATGTATACTTTCTGTCTCTCTGATTACATGTTGATAAAGCCCTTAGGATGTGTACTCGACTTCCAGGACTATGATGCAGATCATACTAGTAGGGCCTGGATAGTCCATGAGTACATCCTTCAATGTTCCTAGTCGAGGGAATATCGAGACGGGGCATCGATATTCCAGAGTAGACTAGCGTATATCTTCTCGACCCATGCGATGGGCGATGGATGATCCCATATCCATTGGTGTTTGACATCGGAGATGGTATGCGGGTGCTCAATGGAGACCGGGTACACTGAACAGACTCGCCGAGAACTCCCAGATGGTATTATACCTCACGTCAGATGGCAGTTCTCTGGTGACACTGGTACAGCTTAGTCTGTTGACCCAAGATCGTCATAGAGTCTTGTGTGTCTCCCACTGTGCTTTGATTTCCACCCTACCACGGCTCTACTGAGCCGTGCAAACGGGTGGTTTTTGGGTACAGTCCCGATTCACATGGAGGCAATGAGCGATAGGAGGGGATTCGTCTCTCCCGGTATTGGGGGTTGATGTTGCGCAATGCACGACTGGCCATAACAGGAAATCCCTGGCCAGGGTTGCAGTGATATACTGGTAAGAGTTATCAGTAGTTTCACGAATGTTATGGACCCTACGTCGGCATGACTTATCAAGTTATTGGGGTCTGACGTTTACCACCCCTAGGCGAGATATGCGACATATCAGACGAACAGACCGGACTATACGGTAAGTGTTACTGGTTGGATTCACAGGAGTGTGAGCGGGCTTGCTCGTCGATCTTCTGATCGCTCAATACCCGGGTGGCCGTTACGTTTAGCAGACCGCTTGCGGCTTGTGGGTGTTTGATATGATCATCATCTGCTGCCGGCGTATTGACGAGTCTTTAGAGTCCTACACAGAGGTTTCCTAGCTCAAGCGAAACGAAATAGGAGCGCATATGAGATATGTGCGGGACCGAGAATAATGCGTGTATGTGATACCGTATTCTATTCTCGCGATGAATGTATCGAATGGTTATATGCGATATAACTTAGTTATCGAATCAAGGATTGACTCGATAAGCCGATACATTGGATACTAGCCGGTTATATGCGACATGACCGGATCGTTAAATCAAGTGTTGATTTAATGATTTAATGTAGAATTATATATTTGATATATTACATTGCATTAAGTAGTATTGGTTCACTTTAAATGGATTTACTCACTTGGTTTGTGCACATTGTATATGTGATATATTTTGTGCACATAATTGTATCATGTTTGATGATACATGCAAGCTAGGGTTAGTGTAAAGAATTAGACCATGGTTAAGTTTATGATTAGGGTTTTCTTTTTATTTACTTATTCATTTATTTATTCTTTTTGTTTATTTTGGAAAAAGAAAATGATAAAGAAAATAGAATGGTGGCTTGATTTGTTTGTAGTTGAAGTTTCTTGAAACTTTGACTAAGTCACCATTCTTGTCTCATCTTTAACCCTAACCATTCAAGTTAACCATGGTCCATTCTCTACAACTAACCAAGGGTTAGTAAATGATAAGTATTGATTTATTTATCATTTACATAATACTTATCATATTCTTCATCTTCATCTTCTTCTTCATCTTCAACTTGAAGAAAGCTTGCACCATCAATGGCAACTAGCCAAAATGAGTGAGAAATCCAAATCTAAAGTCTACACACTTCCTATTTCTTCATCCTATACCTCTTGCCAAGTTGTATAGGGTGTTTCCTTCACAAGTTTTCAAGGCTTGGTGAAGTTGGAGCTTGTTCTTGTGATGCCTCGACGTAGATCATCTTCGGCATCGAACCGACGATCAAGCCCGCCCATTCTTCGATGATGCCAATGCTAGAGTCAAGGGTTTGATTTGGACAGCGGAGGGAGATCATCGCGGAGCTTAGGAGGTGGTGGACCGGATCTACAAAGGTTGTAGTCACTTTCCCTTAGCATTTAATTCGATTACATGCTTGCTTCGCCTCATTATCTAGTTAACGATCCGTATTAGGGTTTGTAGGCACTTGTAAAATTTGATTTGTGCATGTATGATCACTTGTGAGACTCCATTAGAGTGCTTAGGAACCTTACATACGGGTGGGTTCAAATTAACCTGGAAAATGACGGGTAGAACTTGACATGTGACTTATGATTTGTTGGCCAAAGTCAAGGTCATAAGAGCATGGGGTAAATATCACATCGGGAGTTTCTAAAAAAACTGAAACTTGCCAGGCATGCGCATACCTTCTGGAGTGTGATAACGTGAGTGGATTCCATCACATTATCATGCGATGATAATTTGATCCCGATTCCCACTGATGAGTTGGTTTACTCCTCGGGTGATCCCGACTAATTCTTCTTTCAAGTTTGGAGGAGAATTTGAGGATACAGTGGGAGGTTTCCTGATTAGATAAGTTGATAACCATTCTGATCTAGGTTAGAGTGCACGTAGAGTGTTTCTTTTCTCTCTCTCTCTTTGGCAGCGACCATGGCCCGACCCTAGACTATGACTCAGTGACCAAGCTAACCGAACCTTCTTAAAACACTGGCTTTTGGATTTTCAGAGTTGCATACCTCATTACCACTCCTACTTTTACCCTTTTCTCCAGGACACCCCGTATTACTACGAACATCCACTTCCATTGGATAAAACCATCGTATGGTTATATACGAACTCGAAGGAACTTGTTCCAGATTCGAGGATGGTTTCCGGTTCTGGAGAAAATGAATAGGACTATTCAGTTGTCTTTTTCCTTTTACCTTCTCTCAGGTTGCGAGTGCTCCTTGGATTAGGAAGGTACACCTATTACGCTAATTGGATAGTCTTCATCCAAACCATAGGCAGGTGCCGAATGGTAGGGAATGAAGAAAACCAATTAGCCCAACGATGGTGTACAGAAGGTAATAAGTTAAGAAAAATAAAGGGATTAGAAAGAGGGCAAAGTAAACTGCGACTGCTATTCACGACCAAACCAAGTATTTTATTACCACTCCTACTTCACCTTTGTATTTCTCCAGAACACTCCGTATCACTACGAAGATCCACAGTTATTTGGATACTCCATCGTATGGTTATATACGAACTCGAAGGAAGTTGTTCCAGTTCGGGGATGGATTCTGGTTCAGGAGAAATAGGAATAAGGTTTATTCAGTTGTCTTTTATCTTTCCCTTCTCTCGCATTGCGAGTGCTCCTAGGATTAGGACAGTACACCTATTACGCTTATTGGATAGTCTTCTTCCAGACCATAGGCTGGTGCCGAATGGTAGGGAAGGAAGAAAACCATTTAGCCTAACGATGGTGTGCAGAAGGTAACGACTAAAGACATATAAAGGGATTTAGAGAGATGGCAAAGAAATATACGGTTACAGTTATGAATCTGATAATGGAAGAGGCATTACTAGGAATACCCGGATACCCATTCGAAACATTTTCATGTTTCAGTTTCACTATGCGTTGTTAATAGAAAACTGATTTCCTTATAAGCCCTTACTCCAGGGTATGTATTTACCAGGTATGATTCTCACATCTGTATGGTTTTACAGATGATGAGTAGGGGTAAGTTATTAGGAATTGGGTGATCATCCTCATTATATCGGGATTCGTTGTAATTGGTGATATTTGAGGAAATCGCCTGGGTTGTTTGTCGGACGACAAATATTTGGTTTTGAATATCCGTTGTTATGCACCAATTTCAAATTGATATATCTGTACGTTTTTTTTATAAAGGAGATATAACTTTTTGAAATTATGTTCATGACATTTATCTATATCAGTGGATGATTAGGTAAGGAACATTAAACAGCGGTGTAATTCTTCATAACCATAGTACAGTTTTCAATCTATGATGCACAGGGTTTGAGTTATTAGACTCAGGGGACTTATACAGAGTGTTGCATATTGTCCAGTGTCCATTAGGACATAGGGGTTGGTCCTCGTACTATATTTTGTTTACTTATGACTTCTCTAGTTTTTAGACAAGTGTTTCGTACAAATACAAGGTCTAAGTTTTGAGAAGTTATAGGTATATGAATAAAGTAGAGAACTAGGTATTGCAAGTATCAGGATTCTTCAAGGTGATTGAAGATGTAGATACTTGTGTATGGTATTCAGTTGATAATAATGATTATAAGAACTTGCTTCTCTTTCAGGTTACTCATATCTGGATGTACTCCTAAGTTGAGTAATGCTGATCGGCCAGTCTCCATTTAGTTGACATGCACTGGAGACAGCTGCATGATTTGAATCTGGTTCCAATTAAATCAGTGCCTCTATTTCTACATTATATATAGAATAAATCATATCTTAACATTGTTAAGGTACGGGGAGTTTTCCGGTTTATGCTTAAAACCAGACTCTGGATAACTCAAGGCACGTTTCTGTAATGGCAGTTTGTGGGTTGACCCGGGCTATGACGAGGGTTGACTTTCTACCATCTGGAAGATCAATAGTGATATTGTTCTAGACTCGCCACAGTTTTGATAAAAATGGATTTTTTCAGAAAACAGTAGTAGGAGTATGGTAGAACTGGAAGTGATTCCAGAACCGCAAACGATTACTGAAAGTTTAGTAGGACTTAAAGGTTCAATCATGTTTGACATTCCATTGGCCACTCCGCAGATATGTAGGGTTACCTCAAGCACCCGAGAGGTACTCCGGCATCCTCAAGGACGGTGACAGGGAGGTTCTTGTTTACCCAGACTTGACACTACTGTTATTCCAGGCTATGAGACCTGGCAGGAGGATGAGTATAGCGTCGTTCTAAACTAGCTTTAGAAGTGCACGTGTATATGACTCTGCCAGAGGGTTGTCGTAGTCAGTGGGAGCAGCGGAAGCATAGTGGACAAGTAGCTTATGTCTATTTATGGACTAAAGCAGATATAGCGGAGATAGATCATCTATTTTTGATGTAACAGTCATGGGTTTGACTTCATCAAAATAGGGGATGAATCTGTTAAGAAGGTAATAGGGCGTGATGTTCTGGTATTTGGATGACATACGCAGAGTAGGAAGCAAAATTCCTGCACTACGATTGGTTATACTGTGGTTGTCACACAGTGGTTTCTCCACATAGGGCTTGGATATTATATCTGACATTCTGGTTACTAGGTCTATGGTTTTAGATCTAGATTTGGGGATTTTCCTAATCTGGATACTTAGACAGAATTCTAAAAGTGTTTTGGAATGGACGACTCCTGGCACGGTAGTATACCTGCAGGTGATGGAGTCACCCTCTCTAAAGGTGTCTTACAGACTAAAGGGGAGAGGGATGTGCATGATTGGCAGATCACTTGCTTAGGCAATTGAGTTGATCATGAGATGTCAAGTACCACACCAGATGTTGTTTTTGCACTATATGCAATAAGTTGATATTGATCCAATCCTAGAGAAACATTCGGAAGCAGTTTTAGAACATAAGTTAATGTTCTGGGGAAATGATAACGACAGCCTCCTTTGGGAGACGGTTATCATTCCAGGCTTCCAAGATGACCTGGATGACAGAGTGACTGTCAGAGTTATAGTTTTCCCTCTGACGAGGGGCATTAGTTTGGACAGGTGATCCAAGCGGACACTGAGGGAGGCATGGCGCAGGATACTGATTAAATTCAGTTGACGATACAGTCTAAGAAGTTTAGATTTGGAGTTCATTTGTGAACTAGGTCCTATCAGATATCCAGACATATTCTAAGACATGTATTGCTCATTTCGAGAGATGGTTTCTCTGCGAACTTGAGATAAAGAGAGACATAGAGAGAAACATCAGGGCGGATCCACTCACTGAGGCTATTCCTCGAACGCAATATTTTCACAAACGGGCTTTGTGAAACTGACTAGTAGAGGAGTTGGATGTTCGGTATCACACGGGCTGTGAGTGCGATATCGCAATAATTAACCTTGAGTGCAAGTGGGAGATTGTTGGATATAGTGCCCTCAAAGTCAATTATTGGATCACAGGCACGTGATTGCAATGATTGAGGGAGGACCTATGCCGGTAGGACAGTCTTACTCAAGATGATAATATGCTATCTGGTTTATCTTTATCATCGTGTATAGCTTTAGGTGACCTTACAGATCACTATTACACATTGATAGAGCCCTTAGGATTCTTGCTTGACTACCAGCAGTATGATGGCGATCATATACGTGAAAGTTGGGGAGTTTATAAGCACATCCTTAAAGTGGTCCCTAGTCGTGGGAGTTTCGAGACTGGGCATCTATACTCCATTAGTAGACTAGTGTATATGGATCGAGACCCCGACGAGGGGCGGTGGCTGGTCTCACAAGCCATTGGTGTCAGTTGGTTCACCTAAGACATATACAGGTGCTCATTGGGTTATGAGTACACCGGACATGACTCGCCGGGAACATGCTAGTTGGTATTATACCTGACGTCAGATAGCAGTTCCCTGGTGACATGTGTACAGGTTAGTTCATCGACCTGAGATCGTCATTTGTCTCATGTGAGTTCCTACTGTGCTTTGATTACTACCCTACCACGGCTCAAAGGAGTCGTGCAAACAGGTTTTAGTTGGGTACAGTCCTGAGCCACATGGAGGCAGTGAGCGGATCGGCAGGGGTTTTGTCTCTCCTGGTATTGGGGGTGAGATCGTGCTGTGTCTAGGAGAGCCATTACGCGAAGTCCTTGGCCAAGGAAGGAGATTTACTGGTAGGTATTCCAGTAGTATCTCAGGGTGTTCTGGGCTACACTCTGACACGACTTGTACCGCTTTTGGGGGTCTGACTTTTACTAACCCCCTAGGCCCGACATGCGATACTCATAGACGAACGGACCGGACTGTACGGATATTGTCACTGACAGGCTCAGTAGGGTGTCAGGATGAGTTTGCTTATCGACCTCCCTTTTGGGCAATACCTGGTAGGCCGTTATGTACAGCTAGTACCACTGACGTGCTAGTGGTTAAATCCACAACCAAAGTATTGACGAGTCTTTAGAGTCCCCCACAGACAGTTTCTCAAGTTTCGGGCGAAACGTTGTAGAGGCCGTATGGATTTATGGCAGGGTTCGAACATACGCGTGCACTTGTGCACGTGTCATGGTTCGGACAAATAATACTAGCGGGCTTTGGTTTAAGCCGGATCCTAGTATTATACTGTGTAGATTTTGTCTCATTGCATTTGTATTCGATCGGAATACAAATGCGGGTATGTATATACATTCGCGGGGTTATCCTGTAATTTATTACAGGATCGCTTTTTGAAGTTGCCAGTTTGCATTCCGTTTCGGCCATTTTTCTTTCTTCCCTTCTTGGCTGAAATTCCTTTGTTGAAAGGGGGCTTATTTGCAAAGTGGGGATTTATAAAGTGAGGGATTTTTTTTGTGGTCGCCGGGGCTCCAGCAGCATATGGATGCTTCATGAGGTTTCTAGGTGTGCTTGGTTCAAGGTTTGCATTAATTGAGATTGGATTGACTTGGATAATGGATGTGAGGTTTTCTTGTGCTTATGGTCACCATTTTATTTGTTCCTACACTCACCACCACCATTCTTTTTCCATGCCATGGCCGAGCATAATTTGGATAGCCCCAAATTTTTGTGAGTGAAGAATTGATCTCATTTCATTTGCACAAAAATCCTTAGCTCAATTCCAAAGCTCATTTCTCCTCACACTTCCTAAAGGCAACTTCGATTAACCCTTGAGACAAAGTGTTCTACGTATAGTCTACAGCAATCTTGGATACGTCGGCTAGCAAACTTCATGTCCGAGTTGCCTCGGTTCAGAGGCAGGAGCCCGTAAAAAGATTCTTTGATGTGGTGCCCTTCCGACGAGGAGATCAGAGATCGGAGATACTGCGAGGAGCTTGGGATGGCGGCCAAAGACTGAAGGACACGGATCGATCGGTATAGCTTTTCTAACCATTCTCTAGTTTGCTAGTTATAGGTTAATGGTTCGATCCGGGATTAAAATCTGCGTTAGCGCCAGTTTCAAGTTTATGAAAAAGTTTTTGTTTCCGCGTTTTGGCCTCGGATCGACGGTCGGAGCGCTACCGTAGACTTACAACGAGATCGTTTCAACTCGTAGGGAGAAAATGCTTTTATGGGACCCTTACAGCTCATAAAATTAAAAAGCCTTAGGTGATAGGGACCTAAACCTGTCTCCTAATCCAGCGTTCCCCTACAGGCAAAGGCAAATGATGAATTGCTCCTGGCACCTGTGCTCTAGTGTTAGCAACGCTAATGCCGACCCCTGTAAGGTTCCTAGGCACTCTCAAGAGGTCTCACAAGGCATCAACCATGCCAATTTCAAATTTTGGGTGCCGAGAAACCCGACTACGGATCGTTGGCTAGAAGTTTAGGCGATAACAAAAACTAGTTAACAACTTAACTAAAAGGTAAACGGAAATACAACCTTTGTAGATCCGGTTCTCTACCTCCATGGCTCCGCGATGATGTCTCCTCGCTGTACAAATCAAATCCCGGGCTCTAGAGTCGGCTTCATCGGAGAAAAAGCGGGCTAGGTCATCGACGACGATGCCGAAGATGATCTACGTCGAGGCATCACAAGATCAAGCTCCACCTTCACCAAGCCATGAAAACTTGTGAAGCAAACACCCTATACTACTTGGCAAGAGGTAGAGGATGAAGAAATAGGAAGTGGGTAGACTTTAGAATTGGATTTCTCACTCATTTCATCAATCCACCATTGATGAAGTCAAGCTTCTTCATCTTAAAGAAGAAGAAGAAGAAGAAGAAGATAATGTTATGATAAGAATAATCAAAATAGAAAAGAAAAAATGAATTCTTATCATAATTTTAACCATGGTAAAGTGTAGAGAATTAACTTAGGTTAAATGAATGGTTAGGGTTTAGGAGATGAAGACAAAAGAGTCACTTTGGTCAAAGCTTCATGAAGCTTCAACAAGCTTCATGTTGAAAGCAACCTTTTTGTTTTTCTTTTCTCTTATCTTTAATCCAAAAACAAATAAATAAATGAATGAATAATCAAATAAAAACCCTAACCATTTATTTAAACAAGGTTTAATTCTTTACACAAACCCTAACAATCATGTATCATCAAACATGATACAAACATGTGCACAAAAAGTATATCACATATACAATGTGCACATCCGAGCGAGAAAATCCATTTAAAGTGAACTGATACTAGTTAATGCAAAGTAATATATCAAATATATAATTATGCATTAAATCATTAAATCAACACTTGATTTAATGATCCGGTCATATCGCATATAACCGACTAATATCTACAGTAACAACTTATCGAATCAACACTTGATCCGATAACCGGCTATATCGCATATAACCGATCAATGTCACAAATCACGAGAATCGAATACAGTATCACATACTGGTATCATTCTCGGTCCCGCACATATCTCATATGCGCTCCTATTTCGTTTCGCTTGAGCCAGGAAACCTCTGTGTAGGACTCTAAAGACTCGTCAATACGCCGGCAGCAGATGATGATCATATCAAACACCCACAAGCCGCAAGCGGTCTGCTAAACGTAAAGGCCACCCGGGTATTGAGCAATCAGAAGATCGACGAGCAAGCCCGCTCATACTCCTGTGAATCCAACCAGTAACACTTACCGTACAGTCCGGTTTGATCGTTTGATAAGTCGCATATCTCGCCTAGGGGTGGTAAACGTCAGACCCCAATAGCTTGATAAGTCGTGTCGATATGAGGTCTATAACAATTCGAGAAACTACTGGTAACACTTACCAGTAAATCTCAGCAACCCTGGCCAGGGATTTCCGGTTATAGCCAATCGAACACAGCGCAAGATCAACTCCCTATACCGGGAGAGACGAATCCCCTCCTATCGCTCATTGCCTCCATGTGACTCGGGACTGTACCCAAAAACCACCGTTTTGCACGCCCTCTTGGACGTGGTAAGGTGGAAATCAAAGCACAGTGGGAACCACACAAGACTCTATGACGATCTCGGGTCAACAGACTACTCTGTACCAGTGTCACCAGAGAACTGCCATCTGACGTAAGGTATAATACCATCTGGGAGTTCTCGGCGAGTCCGTCCAGTATACCCAGTCTCCACTGAGCACCCGTATATCATCTCTGATGTCAAACACCAATGGATATGGGATCATCCATCGCCCATCTGTATGGGTCGAGAAGGTATACGCTAGTCTACTCTGGTATATCGATGCCCCGTCTCGATATACCCACGACTAGGGACCTTGAAGGATGTACTTATGGACTACCATGTTCCCACTAGTATGATCCGCATCATAGTCCAGATAGTCAAGTACACTTCCCAAGGGCTTTACCAACATGTAACAGAGAGACAATTAGTATACACGTTAAGGTAAAGATCAACCATATAGCATACTATCATGTCGAGCAAGAAAGTCCTCCCTATATATGTCCAAGCATCCACTACAATATACATCCTATGTATAGTAATGGCCTCTAGGGCATACATATAACTAACAATCTCCCACTTGCACTAGGGCCATCTGATAGCAGTGGTTGTAGTATCTCATACTCAACCATCCCATAAAAATCTCTCTCTAGGAACAGGCCTTTGTGAGTGGATCCGCTGTGTTTGTCCTATGAGTCTACTCTCCAAACCTCGATCACCCTGGAGATCAACCATCTCCATGATCAGGTGACACTACCTTAGAATATGTCTGGATCACTGATGGGACCGGCGTTCCTCGGCATAAGCCACAACTCCATTGTCTCACAATGGTAGGAATGTAGTTCATCTCATGAACCAATATACACCCAAACAGCCTCTTTGGTAGCATCTTTAGTAGCGATGTATCCTGCCTTTATCGTCTAGTATGCCACGGTATCTAGCTTGGAACTCTTCCAACATACCGTCCCTTTACTGAGGGTAAAGACAATGCCTGTGACTGACATTCAGTCGTCTTTATCACCCTGGAACCCTTCCAGTGATTCTCCCCAGGATCAACTGATACCATCTCACTACAGCTAGTGAGTATTCTAATACCCAAATAACATCTATCTCATAGATGAAAACTCAGGATTTAGGAGGTATCATCTTGATCCTATGTGGAGAATCATTGTGATAAGCGGAGATTGATCGATCGTAGCATAGGAAACTCCTTCCCTATCAAGAGTATGTCATCCACGTACTCTACGAGGATCGTCACCATACTCCCTACTACCTTTTTGTTTATACAAGGTTCATCTACCATTTTGATGATGTCAACTTCTTTGACTAATCCATCAAAACAGATGTTCCAACTCCGCGATGTCTGCTTTATCCTATAAAGTATCTTGCACACGTTTCCGCTGCTCCCACTGTCTACGAAGCCCTCTGGCTGTGTACTTATAGACGCTCTCTTCTAAAACATCATTTTAGAAAAGCATTCATGGCACCCAACCGCCAGATATCGTAGTCATGGTATGTAGCCGTGGCAAGTATGATCTGGATGGACTTATGCATAGCTACTTGAAAAGGTTTCATCATTATCCACGCCTGGTCGATGATGAAAACCTTTAACAAGTCTAGCTTTGAAAGTCTCAACTTTTCCATGTACACCAAGTAATCTTCTCAAGATATACTTGCTCCTGATGGGGATTTAACCCTTCAGATATAGCAACCAAAGTCCATACTTTGTTGGTGTATAAGGATTCCATCTCAGATCGCTAAACATCCAGCCATTCTTACAGAGTCTCACTCCTGATGGCCAGCTCGAAACTAGTTGGGTCATCATCTCATGATGCAATCCTCGCTCCCACTGTCATCGAGAAACCGAAGTATCTCTCAGGTGGGTGTGGAACCCTACTAGATCGGCGGAGAGGCTGAGGTTCGTTGGTAACTATTGAATCATTTGGTTTTACCAAATCATCTGCTGTAGTTTGTATAGCTGGAACCTTTCCAGTTCTACATTACAGACCTTGCCTCGAGCTTGTCCGGATTTTGCTTTTCGACATAGGCCGGACGACCCCAAATCTTTACTAACTTAAGAGATGGGCTCTTCCCTTATCATATCAAATATGAAGTGGTAGGCAACTGATTTGATTCGAACCCTATTCAATAGGTATGCAGCTTCTCAAGTGCATAACTCCCAAAAAGGAAAAAGGTAACTCAGCAGTACTCATCATAGAGCACACCATATCAAATAGGGTGTATCTGCTCCGCCCCGATATACTATCGTGCTATGGTGTATACGGAGGAGTAATGCTGAGAGAGAATCTCATTCTCCTTTAGAATAGTCCAGGAATTCCGTGCTCAAGTATTCTCCTCCCTGATCACATCAAAGGACATAATACTTGTACCCTTATTGGTTCTCTACTTCTAACTTATATTCTGTGAATATCTCAAAAGGTTCAGACTTGTGTTTCAACAGGAACATATGTCTGAATCTTGAGAGATTATCAGAGAACGTAATGAAGTATAAAGAACCGGTCCTGGCATGTGTAGACAGGGGACCTTACATACATCAACATGTATCAATCCCAAGAGTTCACTAACTCTTTCTCTGTTTCCAATAAACAGAGCTATGGTCATCTTATCTTTATGACATGACTGGCGAGTTTCACAAGATGTAAATTCAAACTGATTTAAATATGCATCTAAATGTAACTTCAGCCAGTCGGGTCGCATTGATATGACCTAGTCTACAATACCTTAAGAAGGATTCGTTCATTTCTGAACTTCTTCCTCTTTTGTGTGTTCCATATACTAAGAACTGCAGTTTGATTTAGAACATCAATACTTTTAGATAACGTGCCTGAACCGATCAACTTTTGATATAGGAAATGTTCAGAACATTATCCAACAATACAAAATTTTACCGTTTCTTTACTAATAAAGAGACAGATATGATTTTGTATATCAGGTTCGGTATCTAATAACATTCGTTCAGAATCAATGTATTGGTAATACAGGGTGACAGTGACCAACAGACTTGGCTGCAACACTTGCCCCGTTTTCTGCCTCATGAAACTTATCACCCGTTCTCAGTTCTCTACCTTTCTGTAGCCCTATGTAACAGATTACATATCTGGGATCCTGATCTGGTATCACATACCCAGGACGTAAAGGATACTGAGAAACAGTTCTCTGTAATGTACACACCCGAAGATGATGCATCAGCATGCACTCTCTTCGTTTGGGCAGCACGGGAATTCTGGTAATCCCCAATTTCCTGCTCTGTCTTATAACAATTATAAGTTGGAGCGGGACCAACGTTCCCCAGCTCTGTATAACAAGCGGGTTCGGTCAATAATCCGTATTATTATCTTGATTAAGGCATGATATGGTCGCTACCTGGAGAGAGAGGGAAGAAAACACTCAGCGTATGCTCTTGCAAGAATAGATTGGTTATTATTTTATCTAATCAGGATGGCTCCCACTGCTTTTTATCAAATCTTCCTTCAAACCCTAAAAGGAAAGACTAGCCGGGATTAATTACACACTACAAGTTCGCCAATCTTTCAGCCAGGCCAGTGTCGGTACTGTAAGTCCACGTTGCGACCCCCGGTTCTTACGGGGAGGCGGAAACGGTATAAAAATCAAATTTTTAGCGCAAGGGGCAACATGGACTAACCAAAGTCGGGATCTTTGACTAAACTAAAACTAGCAAACTTAGCTAAAGAGAGTTAGCTACTCGGATGGAGATGGTTATACCTTAACTTGAACTCCTTCGTCTTCAAGCTCCGATGGTGGTTCGATGGCTCCTTCTCGTTGTCTCCGTACGCCGAAGATAGATCCACTTGAAAGCTCCAACCTTTATCTCCTTCTTCGTTCTTTGAAGAAACTAGTTCACTTGGTTTGCTAAACCTAGTGAACTAGAATGAGTAGAGAAGAAATAGAATGGGATTTTATCTATGGTTCTCGATTCTCAACTCATGAGACAAGAGAACCATAGATCAAGAGAGGGAGCAAGAGGTTGAGGGTGAGAGCAAGAGGAGAGCTCAAGAACAAGAGAGAGAATGAGCAAGAAAGAATGAGCAAGTATTTTGTCTCTCACCCTCTCATAATCCAAAGCAATGATAACTCATCATATTAACAAAAGTCTTATGTGATGGTTAGAAGCAACCACAACCATATCATTTCATGCACTCATTTTACACAAATGAGCAAGTAAACAAAAGTCTTTGCCATGAAATGATGGCTATGGTCATCATGATGGTCAACTAGTCAAGCCTAGTCAACCGGTCAACAAGTCAACAAAAGTCAACAAGTCACCAAAGTCAACAAGTCAACAACCATATCACCATAATACTTAATTAATATAATAGTTAATCACATATCATATTCTCATTAGGGTTGAGCAAAAAGTCAAAAAGTCAACGGTCAACTGTCAACAACCCTAATGAGAATCCGCTGTCTGTGCCTCCCTGTCAACTGTGCATACACACCCGCATCCGCGTTCCGAGGAACACGAATGCAAACTGGATAAATCCAATCCCATAAGATACACTAGGATCTGGCTTAAACCAAAGCCCGCTAGTGTAAACTGTCCGGACACTGTACGTGCACAAGTGCACGGATGTGACCGAACCCTGTCGCAAAACCATGCGACCTGTCGCAATACCATGCGACCTCTACTCTTTTGCCTAAAGGCGAAAAGCTTTCTGTGTGGGACTCTAAAGACTCGACACTACGCTGGCAGTGGGTTTAACCACAGACCGCAAGCGGCACTAGCTGTGCGTAACGGTCCCCAGGTAATGTCGACAAGAAGACCGACGAGGCGAAACCCATCTGAACTCCTACTGAGCCTGAGTGTGACATTCTCCGTACAGTCCGGTCTGTTCGTCTGATACATCGCATGGCGGGCCTAGGGGGCGGTAAACGTCAGTCCCCCAATAGCGGTACAAGTCGTGCCGGAGCGAAGCCCAAAACACCCTGAGATAACACTGGAAACCTACCAGTATATCTCGTTTGCCCTGGCCAGGGACTACTCGTGTAATGGCTCTCCAAGACACAGCGCGATGTCAACACCCAATACCGGGAGAGACGAATCCTGTCTAACCGTCACTGCCTCCAAGTGCTTCGGGACTGCACCCAACCACTATCTGTTTGCACGACTCCTTTGAGCCGTGGTAGGGTAGTGATCAAAGTACAGTGGGAACACACTCGAGGCGGAGTGACAGTGTCAAGTCAGCGGACTAAGCTGTACTCATGTCACCTGGGAACTGATAACTGACGATAGGTATAATACCAACTAGTCAGTTCCCGACGAGTCCTGTCCAGTGTACCCGTATCCTAACGAGCACCCGCATACTATCTCAAGTACGACGTACTGACGGCTGTGGGACAGACCGTCTCCCACACTGGGATGAGAAGCGCATGCGCTGGTCTACTCCGGAGTATCGATGCCCTGTCTCGATAGTCCTGCGACCAGGGACCTGCATAAGGATGTGCTTATAGATTACCCAGCCCCACTAGTGTGACGGCCATCACATCGCTGGTAATCAAGCAAAGATCCTAAGGGCTCTACTAATGTGTATAGGCGATATACAAAAATAAACACATGTACACATTGAAGTAGAAACAAACCAAGTAGCATACTACTATTTTGAGCAAGATTGTATATACAAGGTGAATATCCCAAGCATCCATTAAGTAATATACAAACTAGTATGATACAGTAATGGCCTCTAGGGCATATACACTAACAATCTCCCACTTGCACTAAGGCCATGTACTGGCGTATCGAAGACCTATCATCTCGATCAGCCGCTCGAACTGAGTCTGGGGCAAGGCCTTGGTGAATGGATCTGCAGTGTTGTCTTCTGAAGCGACTCTCCGAACCTCGATCTCCTGGCGATCCACGATCTCCCTGATCAGGTGATACCGCCTCAAGATGTGCCTGGATTTCTGATGGGACCTTGGTTCCTTCGCTAAAGCTATAGCCCCGTTGTTGTCGCAATACAGAGGTATTGGATCAACAATGGACGGAACCACCTGAAGTTCTTTCAAGAACTTCCTCATCCAGACAGCTTCTTTTGCGGCATCAGATGCAGCGATGTATTCCGCTTCCATCGTCGAGTCTGCAACGGTTTCTTGTTTGGAACTCTTCCAACACACCGCCCCTCCATTGAGGGTAAAGACAAAACCCGACATGGACTTGGAATCATCCTTGTCACTCTGGAAGCTGGAGTCAGCAAAGGCCTCGATCTGGAGGTCTTTTCCGCCATACACCAAGAACATCTCCTTAGTCCTTCTCAGGTACTTGAGAATGTTCTTTACCGCTATCCAGTGTTTCTCTCCAGGGTTAGACTGATACCGGCTTACCACACTCAGTGCATAAGCTACATCCGGTCTGGTACACAACATCGCATACATTATAGAGCCTACCGCAGAAGCGTAGGGTATAATAGACATGCGATCCCTCTCCAAATCAGTCTTGGGAGACATCTCTTTAGAGAGGGTGATCCCGTGACAAGCCGGTAGGTTACCGCGCTTGGAATCTTCCATACTGAACCTCTTCAGTATGGTGTCGATGTACCTGGACTGTGAAAGTCCTAATATCCTCTTGGATCTGTCACGGTAGATCCGGATACCCAGAATGTATGAGGCATCACCCAGGTCTTTCATGGAGAACCTGTGTGACAAGAACCCCTTGACAGATTGTAGCATATGAATGTCATTTCCTATTAAGAGAATGTCATCCACGTACAAAACGAGGAATACTACAGTTCTCGCTACAAATCTACTATAGATGCATGGTTCATCTGGATTTTTGATAAAGCCAAATTCTTTGACCGTCTCATCAAAGCAGATGTTCCAACTCCGCGATGCCTGCTTTAGCCCATAGATGGACTTAAGCAACTTGCACACCTTTCCGCTGCTCCCACTCTGAATGAAACCCTCTGGTTGGTCCATATAGACACACTCCTCTAAATTTCCATTTAGAAAAGCTGTCTTTACGTCCATTTGCCAGATCTCATAATCGTGGATGGCAGCAATGGCAAGAAGGATCCGAATGGATTTCAGCATGGCTACTGGAGAAAAGGTTTCGTCGTAGTCCAAGCCAGGTCTTTGACGAAAACCCTTTGCTACCAGCCTAGCTTTATAGGTCTCAACCTGTCCATCTACACCAATCTTCCTTTTGAAGATCCACTTGCATCCTACGGGTTTTACCCTGTCTGGAGCAATGTCCAACGTCCATACCTTGTTGGTGTACATGGACTCCATTTCGGTCCGCATTGCATCCAGCCATTTCACTGAGTCAACGCTCTGAACGGCCTGCTGGAAGCTAGTAGGCTCATCATAATCTATGATGCAATCCTCTCTATCCCCGTCTATGAGAAAACCGTAGTATCTCTCGGGCGGATGAGACTGCCTACTACTTCTGCGGAGCGGTGTAGGAATGTCCTGTTCTGTTGAACCCTCTGGTTCCACTAACCTTTCAGTAATAGTCTGTGGTTCTGGAATTTCTTCCAGTTCTACTGCGCTCCCACTAATCTCCTTTTCCAAGAACTGGTGTTCTAGAAAGTGGGCATTACGAGAAACAATGACTTTTTGTTCCTCTGCGTAGTAGAAAAGATACCCCCTGGTGTTCTTTGGGTATCCCACAAACTTGCACAGTACTGAGCGTGCCTCGAGTTTGTCCGCATGCTGCTTTTTGACAAAAGCTGGACATCCCCAGATCTTCAGATATTGAAGATAGGGTTTCTTCCCATTCCACATTTCATATGGGGTGGTAGGCACAGTCTTAGTCGGAACTCGGTTCAAAAGGTATGCAGCTGATTCTAGCGCATACCCCCAGAATGATCGCGGTAACTCAGCGTTACTCATCATGGACCGCACCATATCCAATAGGGTGCGGTTCCGTCTCTCCGATACACCGTTATGTTGCGGGGTGTATGGAGGAGTAAGCTGAGAGAGAATTCCGTTCTCTTTTAGATAGTCCAGGAACTCGGCACTTAAGTATTCTCCACCTCGATCCGATCTTAGAATCTTAATACTTTTGCCGGTCTGTTTCTCTACTTCATTCTTATACTCCTGGAATTTTCCAAAGGCTTCGGACTTATGTTTCATTAAGAAGACATAACCGTACCTTGAGAAGTCATCCGTAAAAGTAATGAAGTAAGAATGTCCGCTTCGGGCATGTGTAGACATTGGACCGCACACGTCACTGTGTACGAGTCCCAAGAGCTCGCTCGCTCTCACTCTATGTCCAGTAAACGGAGTCTTTGTCATCTTTCCTTTGAGACAGGATTGACAAGTGGCATACGACTGATATTCGAACGTATTCAAATACCCTTCTGTATGTAACTTCGTCAACCTTCTCTCATTGATGTGACCCAATCTACAATGCCATAAGAAAGTCTGATTTATTTCTGGAGACTTTCTTTTGTGTGTATTCTGGACATTAAAAATCTGTGGTTGGTTTAACACGTATATACCATTACTCAATGTACCTGACCCAATCAGAACTTGATTAAGGTGAATGTTTACAACATTACTTACAAACGCAAATTCATAACCTTCTTTAGAAACTAAAGATACAGAAATGATATTACAAGTTGCGTTGGGTACAAAAAAGCAATTACGCAAAACCAAAACATGTCCATCTGACATTCCCAAGTGATAGTCCCCCACGGCTTTAGCATCCATGCTAGCTCCGTTTGCAACTCTGAGGGTCATGTCACCTGCCTTCAAAACCCTACGGTTTCTCAACGCCTGCAAAGAATTACAGATATGAGATCCTGATCCGGTATCCAATACCCAGGAAGTAGAGTTTATTGAAAGACAGTTTTCAATAACATACACACCTGAAGCTGAAGCTGCAACTTGCTTCAATTCCTGTGTTCTGGCCTTCCAGGCCCTGCAATCATTCTTCCAGTGTCCTTTCTTATGACAATAGAAGCATTCTTCCTTATCCACAAGCTTCCCCGCTATCTTTGTTGCTTTTGCTTTTCCCTTCGTATCCACTTTACTAACACCACCCCTTGGTTTGGCGGGGGCTTTCTTCTTCTTTCCCTTGGCTTTCGCCTTGGACCTAGAAGAAGACGATCCTCCTACAAACAAAGTGGATGTTTCCCTACCTTTCTGTAGGGTGCCCTCTGCGCTCCTCAGCATGTTGAGGAGCTCTGATAGTTCAACCTCTTTTTCTTGTAGGTTGAAGTTCAGTGTAAACTGGGCGTAAGTGGAAGGAAGGGACTGGAGAACTATATCCGTATATAGCTCACTCTCCAATGTGATCCCTAGGTCAGCGAGCTCCTCAATGTAGCCGATCATCTTTAGCACGTGCTCGGCTACTGATGATCCGACGGCCATTCTTGTCGAAAATAACTTTTTCGACGCTTCGTATCTTGCGATACGTGATTGCTCTCCATACAGTTCTTTTGTATGGAGCAATATGGACTCCATGTCCATATTCTCATGCCTCCTCTGATGTTCGTTGTCCATCGAGGCAAGCAGGAGGCACTTGGCCTTCGCGCTATCAATCTCCCAAGTCTTGCGGATTTCCTTATCCGCGACACTGGAAGTTGGACCAGGGACAGGGGGAGCTTTGGTGGTAAGAAGATACCCCAGCTTGTCATAAGTGATTGCTATCTTGACATTCCTGAGCCAATCTTTGTAGTTTGGCCCTGTCAGTTTGTTTTTATCTAGGAGTAACTTAAGTCCAGTCATGTTGATTGGTCGCTGCAATTAGGAGAGAGAAGAAGAAACACTCAGCATGATGCTCTTGCAAGTTTAGAGTGGTTTTTAGTTTGTCTAAACAGGATGGCTCCCACTGTTTCTCGAATCCCTCCTCAAACCATAAAGGAAGAATTAGTCAGGATCAATCCCACCGTACAATACTTGCTTAACCGTTCAGCCAGGCCGGTGTCGGTACTTCGAGGGAGGTTTTCCAACGCTTTCGCGAAGTTCCTTAATTAAAGAACCTCTTTTCCCTGGGGGCGTAGCCCCACTAACACCTTTCTAGGCACCTACTAGGTTTATAGCATTGATCGTTAAGTGAGAAATTTCCCGAGGAGTAGCATATACTCACAGTAGGATCGGGATCCAAATATCATCGCGTGACGAAACTGAAGGAATCCTACCAGAATCATCACACTCCAAATGGTATGCAAATCTAGCAAGTTTCAGTACTTATGAAACTCCCGATGTGGATTTTTTCCCCATGCTCTTATGACCTTGGCGTGAGGTCAAAATGTCATAAGTCACATGTCAAGTTCGTCCCATCATTATCCAGGTTAATTTGAACCCACCCGTACATACCCTTGACGTAGGCCAAAATGGCAGTACGACTGTCTCAAACCAACGCATTCTATCTATGCAACAGATAAATATCCGGCAGCTACCAATCACTATGCCTTGGCGTGAGGTCAAAATACATAGCTTGAATACTACCGAATATTTAACTGAAATGATGGAGGGCTACGGATGGTTTTGGCAAAACCGTGAACGTAGTGAACTTGATTTGGTCGATGGAACGAGATAGCTTTTAAATGGAGTGGCTCAAACTCCGTATTTTAAAAGTTTGTTTTGAAAAGAACCGAGTGGTTTTTCGAAAGTGTTCCAACGACTTTAACTTGGTTTATTATCTTGCATTAGTTCTTTTAATGCGTGATATTCTTGCATTAGTTCTTTTAATGCGTCCCATCATTTAATCCTACCATTGCAGAAAACAACCAAAATATGACGTACGCTTATGCCATTCGCATTCGCCACGGGGCCCCGTCATTACCCGTTAGGTTACTTAACTAACGACAGAGCGGGGGCTGGGCTAGCGCGTCTGTAAAACATAAGCAACGCCTAAATAATATCATATATAGATATACTGCAATGATAAACATTTCAGATCACAGATGAATACATTGGATATACTAGGAATCTGTAATTTGTACGAGCCTGTAACAAACGACAGATTACACGGTCGCGGTGAATAGCCAAAACCCCACCCAAGACCCCTACGGGTGCGGCAAACTACCCGCCAAGTACCCGAAGCGTAGCAACCTCCCTCATCTCCATGAGTAGGCCACTCGACACTTCGGCATACCCGGTAGTTTGTGCACCCCTCCATGGGTCTATCCTAGGAGCAAAAACAGTAAAAAGAAATTATACAATGACGGCTACAACCCCGACCCGGTTGTGCGACCATACAAATAATTATTACATCAATTTACAAATTTACATGAATTGAAAGAAAAGAAAACTCTCGTCTCACAACCCCCGGCTATTCACCCGCGACAATCCAACATATTCATATACACATTCCAGCACATTACAGATCATGTATAACCCCGACCAATCGACTTATAGCGATTAGCCGACGTTCAATACATGCAAACATCACAGATATAACCATCATAGTCAAAGTGCAGTGAAGTTCGGAAAAAAAAATACGGAATTATAGGACCCCAAAAGGAAATTTCTTTTCTGGAAAATCTGGGCACATATAATATATTTCAAAAATCCCAAAACCAACACAGACACACACTGCACGAAAAACGATGCAGAGAAGACGACAAACCGCGGCGCTTCCGCGGCACATGCCTACCTCGTGCGGCGGAAGCGCGGCGGTTTGAAGGAAACAGTGGACCGTTTTTCATGGGTGTTCACACAAAACCCTGAGCCGAATTTAGGAGTATAAAGTTTTTCATTTTGACCAGAAAAAATTTCAACAGAAACTCAGGTTTTGTAAAAGTTAGGTTTTTGGATTTTTTTCGGTTCCGAACTTCGTTACACTTTACTACCAAGCTAGTTTAAGTCTAGTTAGGCTCTGATACCACTGTAAGTCCACGTTGCGACCCCCGGTTCTTATGGGGAGGCGGAAACGGTATAAAAATCAAATTTTTAGCGCAAGGGGCAACATGGACTAACCAAAGTCGGGATCTTTGACTAAACTAAAACTAGCAAACTTAGCTAAAGAGAGTTAGCTACTCGGATGGAGATGGTTATACCTTAACTTGAACTCCTTCGTCTTCAAGCTCCGATGGTGGTTCGATGGCTCCTTCTCGTTGTCTCCGTACGCCGAAGATAGATCCACTTGAAAGCTCCAACCTTTAGCTCCTTCTTCGTTCTTTGAAGAAACTAGTTCACTTGGTTTGCTAAACCTAGTGAACTAGAATGAGTAGAGAAGAAATAGAATGGGATTTTATCTATGGTTCTTGATTCTCAACTCATGAGACAAGAGAACCATAGATCAAGAGAGGGAGCAAGAGGTTGAGGGTGAGAGCAAGAGGAGAGCTCAAGAACAAGAGAGAGAATGAGCAAGTATTTTGTCTCTCACCCTCTCATAATCCAAAGCAATGATAACTCATCATATTAACAAAAGTCTTATGTGATGGTTAGAAGCAACCACAACCATATCATTTCATGCACTCATTTTACACAAATGAGCAAGTAAACAAAAGTCTTTGCCATGAAATGATGGCTATGGTCATCATGATGGTCAACTAGTCAAGCCTAGTCAACCGGTCAACAAGTCAACAAAAGTCAACAAGTCACCAAAGTCAACAAGTCAACAAAAGTCAACAAGTCAACAACCATATCACCATAATACTTAATTAATATAATAGTTAATCACATATCATATTCTCATTAGGGTTGAGCAAAAAGTCAAAAAGTCAACAGTCAACTGTCAACAACCCTAATGAGAATCCGCTGTCTGTGCCTCCCTGTCAACTGTGCATACACACCCGCATCCGCGTTCCGAGGAACACGAATGCAAACTGGATAAATCCAATCCCATAAGATACACTAGGATCTGGCTTAAACCAAAGTCCGCTAGTGTAAACTGTCCGGACACTGTACGTGCACAAGTGCACGGATGTGACCGAACCCTGTCGCAAAACCATGCGACCTGTCGCAATACCATGCGACCTCTACTCTTTTGCCTAAAGGCGAAAAGCTTTCTGTGTGGGACTCTAAAGACTCGACACTACGCTGGCAGTGGGTTTAACCACAGACCGCAAGCGGCACTAGCTGTGCGTAACGGTCCCCAGGTAATGCCGACAAGAAGACCGACGAGGCGAAACCCATCTGAACTCCTACTGAGCCTGAGTGTGACATTCTCCATACAGTCCGGTCTGTTCGTTTGATACATCGCATGGCGGGCCTAGGGGGCGGTAAACGTCAGTCCCCCAATAGCGGTACAAGTCGTGCCGGAGCGAAGCCCAAAACACCCTGAGATAACACTGGAAACCTACCAGTATATCTCGTTTGCCCTGGCCAGGGACTACTCGTGTAATGGCTCTCCAAGACACAGCGCGATTTCAACCCCCAATACCGGGACAGACGAATCCTGTCTAACCGTCACTGCCTCCAAGTGCTTCGGGACTGCACCCAACCACTATCTGTTTGCACGACTCCTTTGAGCCGTGGTAGGGTAGTGATCAAAGTACAGTGGGAACACACTCGAGGCGGAGTGACAGTGTCAAGTCAGCGGACTAAGCTGTACTCATGTCACCTGGGAACTGATAACTGACGATAGGTATAATACCAACTAGTCAGTTCCCGACGAGTCCTGTCCAGTGTACCCGTATCCTAACGAGCACCCGCATACTATCTCAAGTACGACGTACTGACGGCTGTGGGACAGACCGTCTCCCACACTGGGATGAGAAGCGCATGCGCTGGTCTACTCCGGAGTATCGATGCCCTGTCTCGATAGTCCTGCGACCAGAGACCTGCATAAGGATGTGCTTATAGATTACCCAGCCCCACTAGTGTGACGGCCATCACATCGCTGGTAATCAAGCAAAGATCCTAAGGGCTCTACTAATGTGTATAGGCGATATACAAAAATAAACACATGTACACATTGAAGTAGAAACAAACCAAGTAGCATACTACTATTTTGAGCAAGATTGTATATACAAGGTGAATATCCCAAGCATCCATTAAGTAATATACAAACTAGTATGATACAGTAATGGCCTCTAGGGCATATACACTAACAGGTACTTTGAGGGAGGTCCCCCGTGCTTTCGCACGAACCTAATTAATGTAAACCTCGTTTTCCCAGAGGCGTAACCCCGTTGACACCTTTCTAGACACCTACTTGATCGGCTAATTGTAATGTGTAAAACTCTCCCAGGAGTAACAATTACTCACAGCGGGTATCGGGATCCAACTATCTCATAGAAGGTATGCAATCTCATTGCAAATTTCAACATTTGAAATTCCCGATAATATTTTGCCCTTAGCGTCCTATGACCTTGACAGAGGTCAACAAACCATAGGCTGCTAGTCAAGTTCAACCCGTCATTTCCTGATTGAAGTAAACCCACCCGCACGACCCTTGACAGAGGTCAACAAGGTCGCACGACTACCCTAAATCAATCACATCATATGCTTATACAGATAAGCACTAATCAGCTACCGCACACTACGCCTTGACGGAGGTCAACAAACGTAGCACGAATACTAACCAGTACATATCTGAAATGACGGAGGGCTACGACAGGTTTTTCTGAAAACCTATTGCGTAATGAACTTGATATCGTTGTAGAATCAAATGATTTTAAAATGGAGTGTTTTTGAAGCTTTTCTAGTTTTGCTAAAGGAGTCACTCCCGGTGAAGGGATCGTCGGTCCTTTCCTCATCGAATGAGGTGCGGGATATATCACATATATCACTGTGCAAAGCAGAACTCTTAAAAGCAATCAAAAGACAAACCGAGTGTGTAGCATCTGCCAGTTATTGCTAAAGGAGTCACTCCCGGTGAAGGGATCTCGGTCCTTTCCTTATCGAATAAGGTGCAGGATATATCATATATACCACTGTGCAAAGCAAGAACTGTAGCTACCTGTTTTATTTTTGAAATTCGATTCTACAACATCTTAGGTTTCTTTTATTTTCATTAATCACATTAATGAAATCCCATCATTTATATACCTAAACATCACAGATAAATACGATGTACACTTATGCCATCCGCATTCGCCTCGATGTCCCCTCATGCACCGTTAGGTTAGGTAACTAACGGCAGAGCGGGGCAGGGCTAGCGCGGGTGTAAAACATAAGTAACGCCTATATAATATATCATATATACTATATACTATATACAGTATCTATCACAGAACATCACATGATCACATCACAGATACCGCAGCAGAAGAATCATATGAAATATTGGATATACTAGGACGTCCGTGTTTTCAATACGAGCCAGTATAAAACACGGATTCCACGGTCGTGATGAATAGCCAAACCCACACCCCTAGACCCCTACGAGAGCGGCAAGCAACCCTACCAATTCTAGAGTTAGGAGACCCGGACTCAACTCCTCGAGTTGGTCTCCCACTGGACTCCAGAACCCGGTTACTTGTGCTCCCCTCCTTGGGTCTATCCTAGTGCGGAAAAGAAAATAATATACAAACGGTGACAACTTCCGCAACCTGGAAGTGCCCCAATAAAAGAATATTACATACAAGTTTTTACATGAATGAAAATGAAAAACACTCATCTCACATAAAAACCCCCTGGCTATTCAAACACGACGATCCAATATAACATATCCAGCAACACATAACATCACATGTCATCAACGTAAGTAAATATGTCCATCCCAATTGTCGTTGACATATAGCAACGAAACCGGCGATATCACATATTACACTTACGGTCACAGAAAAGAAAGTGTAAAACTACAACAGTTGGAATCCGCAACCTCCATAGACATCGCATGCCTAATCAAATGAATTACTTAGACATCGCATGCCTAACAATTATAAACCCCGCATTTTAGTCTCATTATCGAAAACACTTTTCAATATTAAGTCGGGCAATTCAACAAGATTCCCGACATCCTGATCGAATGCTCGTCGCAAACTTTAGTAGGCGGCCGCACCCCCCGACGCCGTCGACGAAGTGCACCAAGGCGGAACACCGCTGCCGCGAGCACCCGAACGGATGCTTTCGACGACGGGGTTCTCCTACAGTCACTTGGTCGGGGCTATGGGGTGAGGTTGTCTATTAAGTTTACCCGGCGAGTATTCGCGTACGCTACGTGATTGCGACGGACTTTTGATCACATCAAAATTCCGTAGCAACCGATCAAGTGAGACTAAACTGCTATGTTTATAACATTCATTCAGTTATCTCATAACTACTTGTGAATTCCAATTATTGTAGCACATTCCAGATAAACAGAAAATGTTAAACTTTCCGATCGAACATTTAAACACCCAATTTTTCCCGATACAGATCAACACATGAAATAAGTCTAACAACATTCAGTTCGTGCCTCAGTACCAACGGTCCAGCCGTAGAAGGGTCAAGCCAACGCCTCACATGTGGCACGCCGTATTGCCCCAAACCCGAAGGTTCAAAGGGCAGTTCAAGACGGTCACATAATCGAGTTAAGGTTTGTTGTCTTCTAGAGGGACCATCGCGTTACTTGCACTACTTAGAACGTCGTTAAACTACGGAAAAATCCAACACTTGGAAATTTCCCGACAGGAGGAAAATTGGGTATTTATATCCGGTCGAACTTTTTAACATATCCAAAAATTATCCGGAAAGCCACACAGACAAAATTTGATAATCCGATCGAACATACGAATCCCCAAAACAACCCAGAAAATTCAACTCTTGAATAAATATTAAAAATTCCCAGAAAATCCAACTCCAGAAAAGAGGAATTACTGTGCAAAAATGGGAAGCTGACGTCATCATACGGCCGCGGAACCGCCGCAGAAGCCAGGCTTCTACCGCGGTTCCGCCGCACTTTGGTGGATTCATGGGTACGGGCTTCACAGTAATTCTTACAATTCCCTGCTGATTTTTCTGCATATTTTTAATATTGAAAAACTCCAGATTTTAGAAAAAGTCCAGAGAGCATGTTTGGTTTAGGGTTTCGGGTTCGTTCGGGTTTCAAACTTCGTCTACGCATCGCCTAAGGCTCTAGCTAGGCTCTGATACCACTGTAGGGTTCCTAGGCACTCTCAAGAGGTCTCACAAGGCATCAACCATGCCAATTTCAAATTTTGGGTGCCGAGAAACCCGACTACGGATCGTTGGCTATAGGTTTAGGCGATAACAAAAACTAGTTAACAACTTAACTAAAAGGTAAACGGAAATACAACCTTTGTAGATCCGGTTCTCCACCTCCATGGCTCCGCGATGATGTCTCCTCGCTGTACAAATCAAATCCCGGGCTCTAGAGTCGGCTTCATCGGAGAAAAAGCGGGCTAGGTCATCGACGACGATGCCGAAGATGATCTACGTCGAGGCATCACAAGATCAAGCTCCACCTTCACCAAGCCATGAAAACTTGTGAAGGAAACACCCTATACTACTTGGCAAGAGGTAGAGGATGAAGAAATAGGAAGTGGGTAGACTTTAGAATTGGATTTCTCACTCATTTCATCAATCCACCATTGATGAAGTCAAGCTTCTTCATCTTAAAGAAGAAGAAGAAGAAGAAGAAGATAATGTTATGATAAGAATAATCAAAATAGAAAAGAAAAAATGAATTCTTATCATAATTTTAACCATGGTAAAGTGTAGAGAATTAACTTAGGTTAAATGAATGGTTAGGGTTTAGGAGATGAAGACAAAAGAGTCACTTTGGTTAAAGCTTCATGAAGCTTCAACAAGCTTCATGTTGAAAGCAACCCTTTTGTTTTTCTTTTCTCTTATCTTTAATCCAAAAACAAATAAATAAATGAATGAATAATCAAATAAAAACCCTAACCATTTATTTAAACAAGGTTTAATTCTTTACAAAAACCCTAGCAATCATGTATCATCAAACATGATACAAACATGTGCACAAAACGTATATCACATATACAATGTGCACATGCGAGTGAGAAAATCCATTTAAAGTGAACTGATACTAGCTAATGCAAAGTAATATATCAAATATATAATTATGCATTAAATCATTAAATCAACACTTGATTTAATGATCCGGTCATATCGCATATAACCGACTAATATCTACAGTAACAACTTATCGAATCAACACTTGATCCGATAACCCGGCTATATCGCATATAACCGATCAATGTCACAAATCGCGAGAATCGAATACAGTATCACATACTTGTATCATTCTCGGTCCCGCACATATCTCATATGCACTCGTATTTCGTTTCGCTTGAGCCAGGAAACCTCTGTGTAGGACTCTAAAGACTCGTCAATACGCCGGCAGCAGATGATGATCATATCAAACACCCACAAGCCGCAAGCGGTCTGCTAAACGTAACGGCCACCCGAGTATTGAGCGATCAGAAGATCGACGAGCAAGCCTGCTCATACTCCTGTGAATCCAACCAGTAACACTTACCGTACAGTCCGGTCTGATCGTCTGATATGTCGCATATCTCGCCTAGGGGTGGTAAACGTCAGACCCCAATAGCTTGATAAGTCGTGTCGATATGAGGTCTATAACAATTCGAGAAACTACTGGTAACACTTACCAGTAAATCTCAGCAACCCTGGCCAGGGATTTCCGGTTATAGCCAATCGAACACAGCGCAACATCAACTCCCTATACCGGGAGAGACGAATCCCCTCCTATCGCTCATTGCCTCCATGTGACTCAGGACTGTACCCAAAAACCACCGTTTTGCACGCCCTCTTGGACGTGGTAAGGTGGAAATCAAAGCACAGTGGGAACCACACAAGACTCTATTACGATTTCGGGTCAACAGACTACTCTGTACCAGTGTCACCAGAGAACTGCCATCTGACGTAAGGTATAATACCATCTGGGAGTTCTCGGCGAGTCTGTCCAGTGTACCCAGTCTCCACTGAGCACCCGTATATCATCTCTGATGTCAAACACCAATGGATATGGGATCATCCATCGCCCATCTGTATGGGTCGAGAAGGTATACGCTAGTCTACTCTGGTATATCGATGCCCCGTCTCGATATACCCACGACTAGGGACCTTGAAGGATGTACTTATGGACTACCATGTCCCCACTAGTATGATCCGCATCATAGTCCAGATAGTCAAGTACACTTCCTAAGGGCTTTACCAACATGTAACAGAGAGACAATTAGTATACACGTTAAGGTAAAGATCAACCAGATAGCATACTATCATGTCGAGCAAGAAAGTCCTCCCTATATATGTCCAAGCATCCACTACAATATACATCCTATGTATAGTAATGGCCTCTAGGGCATACATATAACTAACAACCCCAACCCTAAAATTCTAAACTTTCGATCCAATAAACCCCTAAATCGTTAAACTGGGAACAGATGACCCCCCTAAGTCATTAAACTGGGAACTAGGGAAATCCCCTCACGGCAAATGATGATTCGCTCCTGGTACCATATTCCAGTGTAGCGATACTGATGCCAAACAAAAACCCAAATTCTAAATCCCACACTCACAAAGTCCTCTTGACCTTGTGAGGAGAATATTCCTGCGTGAGATCTTTACAACTCACAAATGAGCAACACACTTGGGGGTCCTCACGACTCCTAAGGAGAAAATACACCGACAAGATCCTCTCGACTTGTAGGGAGAAAATACTTTTATGAGACCCTTATGGCTCATAAAATTGAGAAGTCTTAGGTGACAGAGGCCTAAACCTGTCTCCTAAGCCATCGTTCCCTAACGGGTATGGCAAATGATGATTCGCTTCTGGTACCATATTCCAGTGTAGCGATACTGATGCCAAACCAAAACCAAAATCCCTAAATCCTCTCATAGCAAATGATGATTTGCTCCTGTTACCATATTCCAGTGTTGCGATGCTGATGCCAAACCAAAACCAAAATCCTTAAATCCTATCATGGTAAATGGTGATTCGCTCATGGTACCATATTCTAGTGTAGCGATACGGATGCCAAACAAAATCCAAATTCTAAGTTCCCCTCAAATTCAGAAGTCCCGCCAAGTAAGACGAAAATAAAATTAATCAAATCAAAGTCCCATCGGCAGTGGTTCCAAGCTCAAAAGGCCCCGCAAAATGGACAAGGACTCTAAAACCAAACCAAATCAAATCAACAAGCCAACCAACAACCTTCCTGTCGGAATCAAGCTCCGCCTCGAAATCAAGTTAACTAGCAACCTCCTTTTCGGAATCAAACTCCGTCTCCGAATCAAGTCAACTAATGACTGTTGGGGTAAAAAATTACACCCCGGTTGACCAAGTCAAAGTCAAAGTCAACCCCAAACCAAGTGGGCCCAAGTCCAGATCAAGTGGGCTCATGCTCGAGTCGAGCCCGAACATGAAGCGGCCGGCCTCCCCCATGCCAAAATAAAAATAATGTAATAAATAATTTTGATGTAATTTTTTATGCATGAATGTAAGAAAAATGGGCATAAAGACAAATTTTTGTAAAGCCCATGGCTCATGTGCAAAAGAAATGAGCACATGAGGCATGGGTTGGGCAAAATGCCATTTTGTAAAGCCTAAGGGGCTATATGTAAATTTGTAAGTCTATATAAGGTAACATGATAATGAAATAAAGAAGAATTCATTCTCCCCAAAAATTAGGGTTTGTGCTTCCTTCTCCTTCCTAAAGGTTCTAAAACCTCCCCCCTTTTGAATTAAATCAAGAGTTTAACTCTTCCTTTTCCAAAAATAAACAGTTTTTCACCATCAAACCCTCGAAGGGGAACTCAGATCTTCCATCAGATCTCAAAAAGAGGAGATTTTAAATCTCACCCCCCCTTTTTCTCCAAGATCCAGCCAACAGAAGAGGAGGAAGAAGGAGACCCACCTCCAAAATCCCACTTTGGGGAAGATCCAGGGCCAAAGGGGGGAAGAAAGGGCTCCCCTTCGGTCATTTCCAAAGATTTCTAGGAGTTTAACTCCATTCAAGATCTGTTGGAGTTTAACTCTATAAACAAAACCATTTTAGGAGTTTAACTCCAAATCTACACATAATCCCTGTTAGAAGTTCAACTCCAAAGCCCCTTTGGGAGTTCAACTCCTAACCCAGGGACTAAGCCCCTTTTCCCGCTAGTGTTTCCAGGGTCGCGTGCCACACACGCGACCAGTGGGCACCCATGTAAGTCGATGTCGTGCACCCCACGTGTTTGCGGGGAGGCGAAATTTGCAAAAGATGATTTTTACGGGCTTCGCAACACCGACTACAACCAAGGATCGACCATAAACCCTAACTAGCAAACTACATGAGATTTAACTACTCGGAAAGAATGTTATACCCATGATATAAGTCCTCCGGGTCTTCTCCGCTGTCCTCCTCGTCATCGTAGGTTCTGAGGATCGATCCGGATCGTAGCTTCCTCGTCGGCTTCCTCGAGTCAAAGACGATCAACCCGTGAGTCTATAGTCCAAGCTCCAATCTCAAATCCGAGAGAACTAGGGCAACTAACTTGCTAAACTATATGTCCTAGGTGATGTAGAGAATGAATTTGGATTTATCTGTCTCTTAGAATGTCACGACCCAAAATTTAGGCACGTGACCGGCACTTAAACCACGTAACGTCAACAGACGTAACACAATTTAAGTAAGCCGAAAACCCAGAAATCTAAACCATCAAAAGTAGTAAGTGATAAAAACATTTGGAAATCTCAAGTAAAAATCTTTAAAGTTTAAATTTTATTTTCTTAAAAATTTCGGCAGCACCTCCTTTGTAAATGCTAGCCTCGACATAAGATATAAGTAAAGCATCCCTAAACGGGAGCAAATCACGCCCAAAGACAGAAACAACCACCACAAGCATAAATATACGACGCCGTAGCGAAGAAATAGACGATATAAAGTGAAAACAGTATAAGAGATAAAACTGCATAATAAAAACTGGCTCACACGAGCTCGACACCCAGAGTCACAAAATATATAATATCGTCCTCACAACTAGTCTCTAAGTCAATACATGAAATGGTAGATGGAGAATACTAGATAAAATAAGATGTACAATGAATATAAATGGATAACAGCAAAACCCACCTATAACAAAACGGCTCACAGCCAACCATAGCGGTATCCGCTGCAAAAAAATACAATAAGATAGCCCTGCCATGACTACTCTGAGGGCCAAGCCTGCAAAACACTGTGGCACAATGGTGGTGAGTTACCAACTCATGAATAATAAGTAATATCGTACAGGTAATCGCAGGTATGCACATACAGCGATAATCTATCACATGTAATCTGATAGTATCAATATGGTAATCTGGATATGCAACAATCATGAAAGGTACTCTATCAGGTACTACAAATACATGAAGCAATACATATCGAATGAATGCTGAGTATGGGATAAAATATATCATCATCAATGAATCATCATCGTGGAAAAATCGGTGTCCATCAACGACACCCCAAATCCCAATACCTCAGACGCCGTCACTCTGATCGGCTCTCGTATCCTGTAAATCTCATGGAACCTGAGTGCCCAATATCGACACTCGAAAACATCATGAAATACTCGTATCCAACATCGACACGCAAATCCACATATATCGGGCTCCGTCAGTCCGGATCGGCCCACAGGCTCCGTCAGTCCAGATCGGTCCATATCCATCTCTCGACTCCAGTCGGTATCCTCCGGATAATCGCCAGGTCCAACCAATCACCGGTAGGTAGTAGTCCCTCAGCCAGACTCATCATCTACTGCACAATATCCCTTTCTTGCCTCGGGGTACCATACCGGGTCCACCATGAACCTGCAAACGGATCATCCAACTCCTCGAATCGGGTTCCTATTATAAGTCTCAGAACCGAGAAAACTCATGGTGGACGCACTGAAATATCATATCAAGAGAAACCTGGTTTTTAAAATAGTGCATACTTTCTTGAGATAATACCACGGTTCTCAAATCCATAAATCATATGAAATCCGTATCTCAATGCATAAATCCATGAAATATGATATATGCAACATAAAACATAATATGAGCATATCAAGGGAAAACCGCTCTTTTAAATGAATCCAGTTTTTAAATATATCATGCGGTTCCCATTTTCTCCAAAATCAAATGCAACATCATATAAAGGTGTACATGTAGCTATGTACGCATGATGCATTTCATATGCGCAATAGAACAAGAATCAATGTGTCAACATCAATAGCAATACAATATTGCATATGTGTATAGGCTGTGCGTGTCATGGCAATTACTGACAGTGTGGGTGTAGAATACAATTTAGTGCTCGTGCAACATGAATCGTCAGTAATGGTGCAGTGTCTACTAGGTACTAAGTCAAGGCACAACAAGTAATGGTATGTAATGATGCTTATGCACAATCAACATATATGAATATAATCGTGCGGCTATAATATCACATCTAGCCCTGACGCATAACGCCATACGGGGGATTTCTCTGTAGATGTTAAATCTACTCACCGATAATCTCGAGCTAAGTAAATCCGACCACCTGCTTCCCTTTCTCTGCAGCGCCCGAAGTCCCCGCCTGCGATCCTATTAACACAAAACACAATAACGCGTGGATTTAGCAAACTACGCAATAATAACGAACACAACGCCAATTTAACGAATCGGTTCCCTTAAGCTACAAAAGGGTTCGCTTAGCGGCTAACGTGTGTGTCGACATTACCAAAACAAACCCACGACAGCAAGCTACCCGAAACACTGAACTACGTCGGATCAATCGTAACGAGCGTCGTCAAAACACTAAAAACTAGCTAATTGTTCCCAGATTATGCATACCGTCAAAACCAAAAAATCTAGCAGTACCAAACACCCTAAAACAACAGCAGACAGCTACCTTAAAAATTACACCATCCCAGTCACCAAGATGGCCGAGCTCGTCGGATTTATCCCCTATGTCGCCGGCCAAAACCGCTCATGTAGGGTTCGTTCTTCAGGTGAACACCTAGGGTCTCTAATGCAACACTACCATACTGCTAGAATTTACAGTAACAACTCGGGGTAACAGCAGGTTACTGAGACTCAAAAACAACACTAAAAATACGATATTTGCTCAAAATGATCTCTTTAGTGTTCTAATTAACGATTACCAAGCCACACAACATATTAGACACCTAATTAACAGTGAGAGATCTTTACCTATCCACACTTGGTCAAAATCCTAGCTTTCCATGCTCCAAGTGATCACCATAGGTTTTAGATCAAGTTTAATGATGGGTTTAGTGAGTTTTGTGGTGATTAATGAGTTTTGTGGTGATTAGTGAGGGTTTAGCTTTAGTTTAGTGAAGAACAAGAGAGGGTTTCAGTTGAGGGTGTAAGGAAATGAGATGAAGAAAAATGAGAATGAGAGGGTGTGAGGGAAATGAGAGTGTGTGTGAGTGAAGGATAAGGGAATGAGTGTGTGAGTTTAGTGTAGAGCCATGCCTCCCTCTTCTCTTTCCTCATTTAATGCATGACATGCTTGCCCCATGCTCATCATGCCCTCTCTCTCTCTTCCTCTCTTAAGTCAACATATTTTCAAAACCCTTTATTTTATTTTGAAAACTAATTAATTAACTAATTACATAATACTTAATGGAATGGGGTTAATATGCCATGGCTACTTAAGCATGGTTACCACTAATTAACCCTAGGTTAACATGCATAAGTGTGTGCAAGCCCAAAATAAATATTAATAAAATATTAATTAATTTTTATAAAATATGAGAAAACTATTTTCGTAAACTTTTTACTAAAAATCTGCATTATCGCTTAATTAACACTAATCGTATTCTAAGATGTTACAATTTTCCCCCTTAAAGAAATTCATCCCCGAATTAAAAAATCTTACTATGTGTACCTTTAAAGAGATGAGGGAATTTCTTCCGCATCTCGCTCTCGGCCTCCCAAGTGATCTCTTCACTATTTGGGCTACGCTAAAGAACCTTCACATATGGCAAGACTTTTGACTGAAGTTTCTTCACCTGCCGATCCAATATAACTACCGTCTGCTCGGTGAACGAAAGATCATGCTCTAGCTAAACGGTCTGGTGCTGAATCATGTGAAAAGGGTCATGAAGGTACTTGCGAAGCATCGACACATGGAATACGGGGTGAACATCCGGAAAACTGGGCGGAATTGCCAAACGATAGGAAACGGTACCAACTCGCTCAAGGATTTCAAAAGGACCTACAATTCTGAGACTAAGTTTCCCTTTCTTCCCAAATCTCATCACGCCCTTCATCGGAGAAATCCATAGGATTACATGATCCCCCACTGCGAACTCAAGCCTGCGACGACGACGGTCAGCATAAGACTTCTATCTGCACTGGGCTGCTCTCATCCTATCCTAAATCAACTGAATTTTCTCCGTAGTCTCTTGAACTAGCTGGGGTCCCAAAATCCTGCTCTCGCTGAGTTCGGTCCAACAGACTGGCGATCGACACTTTCTACAATACAAGGACTTAAAAGGCGCCATCTGAATCATCTCCTGATAACTGTTATTGTAGGAGAACTCTATCAACGGCAAGTGACGATCCCAACTGCTACCAAAATCAAGCACGCATGCATGAAGAATATCCTCCAGAGTCTGTATAGTCCGCTCTGACTGACCATCTGTCTGCCGATGGAAAGCAGTGCTAAAGCTCAAACGGGTACCCAAAGCTTCCTGTAGCTTCTGCCAAAGACGACTAGTGAACTGGGTGCCCCTATCGGATACAATGTATGTGGGAAGGCTATGCAAACGCACAATTTCATCAACGTACAACTGAGCATACTGAGCATAACCGAAAGTGGTCTTCACTGGAAGGAAGTGATCCGTTTTCGTCAACCGGTCAACAATCACCCAAATGGAGTCATACCCTCGACTAGACCTAGGTAGACCCATAATGAAGTCCATGGAGATCTTCTTCCATTTCCACTCCGGAACGGGTAAAGGCTGCAATTCTCCTGCCGGTCTCTGATGCTCAGCCTTGACTTGCTGACAAGTCAGGCACCTCGAAACGAAATCCAAAACACCACTCTTCATCCCTGCCCACCAGTAGATATCTCTCAGTTACGATACAACTTGGTGGAACCTGGGTGAACACTAAAAGCCGACTGATGTGCCTATTCTAGGATCTCGCGTCTCAACCCATTGGTATCAGGTATACATAAACGAGTCCCGAAATGTAGCACACCCTGGTCATCAATCAAGAACTCCGAATCTCTTCCCTGCCGAACATGCTCAAGAATCTCAGACAAACGGGTATCGGCGGGCTGTGCCTCACGAATACGATCAAGTAGAAGTGGACGGGCACGGACATGAGAAAGCTGTCCCCCAGTGGAAGTGAACTCAAACTGTACTCTGCTGTCGCACAAGATCTGCCAATCTGCCGAAGACTATCTCTGAACTGTGGTCAACTGGGACAAGTTACCCCCAGGCCTACGAATCAAAGCATCGGCTACCATATTCGCCTTGCCCGGGTGATAAAGGATCTCACAATCATAATCTTTCACAAGCTCCATCCAACGGCACTGTCTTAAATTCAAGTCCCACTGCTGGAAGATATACTTTAAGCTCTAGTGGTCTGTGAAAATTTGACACGACTCCCCGTACAAGTAGTGTCTCCAAATCTTAAGCGCAAAGACCACCACGACCATCTCAAGATCATGAGTTGGATAATTCCGCTTGTGCTTCTTCAACTGCCGGGAAGCGATAACTCTATCATGCTGCATCAATATACAACCGATCCCTACTCGAGAAGCATCACAGTAAACGACAAAGCCGCCCGATCCAGAAGACAAAGATAAAACTGGTGCAGTCGTCAACCGAGTCTTCAACTGCTGAAAACTTTGCTCGCATGCCTCAGTCCAAAGAAAAGGAACCCCCTTCCTGGTCAGTCCGGTCAGCGGTGCAGCGATACTCGAGAAGTCCTGAACGAAACGGCGGTAGTAACCGGCTAAGCCCAAAAAGCCGCGGACCTCTGTCACTGATACAGGTCTGGGCTAAAGCTGTACGACCTCGATCTTCCTCGTGTCCACACGAATACCGTCTCCCGTAACCACATGACCAAGGAAGTCAACACTATCAAGACAGAAGGCACACTTCGAGAATTTAGCAAACAGCTGGTGCTCTCTCAATGTCTGCAAAGCAATCCTTAAGTGCTGCTCATGCTTATCTCGACTCTTGGAATAAACCAGAATGTCATCAATAAACACAATAATAAACTGATCGAGGAACGACCTGAAAATCCAGTTCATCAAATCCATGAACGCTGCTGGGGCATTGGTGAGTCTGTTCTCCGCCGAAAGACGCGACCGGGACGTTGGGACGTCTGGCCTGAATTTTGGGGGCAGATGCTATTTGGTTTTATATGCCCACCTCTCCGAAGATGCCAGGTTGATTTATTGCACCGTATATCGGAGGTTTAGACAGTTGTGGCCGTTGTAGCAGACTTCGTCAGATTCCCCTTAATTGTGAGGGGTTTTTGATTATGGGGACGCTCTTCCCTGCAGGCGCAAGCCTCTGCAGTTAATTACGCTACCGCCTTACAGTAACCACTTTCTCCTTCTCTAGATGTTCACTTCATGTTGTGTGTATTTGTTTTATTTTTGGTTGCCCGTGGATTGTATACGGAGACTAATTTATGTTGTCGCCCGTATGACATGGATTAGTCCAAATCCGTATTTTCTTAGATTTGGGTTTGGGTTTGTTCTAAGGATTGTTAACCTCATTTGAGATTAAGATCAACTTAAATGGTTGTTAAGGATTCATTAGTCTAATTTTAGACTAAGATCTACTTAACAGGATTTTGGGATCATTTAGATCCAACGAAAGAGTATTTGGACTCTATCGTTTTAGTTTAGGGACATTGCGGTCCATTGGGTTTAAGGACATCATAGTCCATGAGTTTAAGGACCTCATAGTCCATAAGGTTTAAAGACATTATAGTCTGTATGGTTTAAAGACATCATAGTCTGGTTTAAAGACATCATAGTCTATACGGTTTAAAGACATCATAGTCTGTATGGTTTAAAGACATCATAGTCTGGTTTAAAGACATCATAGTCTGTAAGGTTTTGGTTTAACCGTTTGGGGATGCACCAAAAGTTATTGGTTATTGAGACCCCCCATCTCTCTGAAGCCGTTAAAGAATTACAATGACATGTATCGGAGGTATTAAGAGATGTACCCTTGAACCAATGTTGGTTGGGAGATCTATAGTCAGGTTTGGGATTAAGACCAATTAAAAAGATTGTGAGCACATGGGCTCGGTTAATTTGAATTAGGGACTTATGGCCAACTTGGGCTCAGTCGACTCAATTCTGAATAAAGTGTTTGAACACTTGTTTGGACTCAGTCCACTCATTTTGAATAAAATGTTGAACATTTGTTTGGGCTCAGCCCCTTTTTATTTAATAATGCTGAGCATTGATTTGGGTTCTGACACCCGCTTTTCTTTTTGTCTTTTATTGAGTGTTGAACACTTTCTATGGCGCTGGGGCCTTATTTACAGAGCGCTTTGTAATTCCTTAGCCCCCACGTGAGGAGCACGTAGAGCGCCTGGTGCTGAGCGCCAGACTGAGAAGGCTACAGTGCTTCTTATAAAAGGGCGCCCACGTGAGGAGCACGTGGAGCGCTTGGCGCTGAGCGCTAGACTTAGAGCACTAAAGCGCTTTTTATAAAATAGAGCCCTCGTGAGGAGCACGTGGAGCGCTTGGTGCTGAGCGCCAGACTTGGAGTGCTAAAGCGCTTCTTATAAAATAGCGCCCTCGTAAGGAGTACGTGGATCACTTAGCGCTGAGCGCCAGACTTGGAGCGCTAAAGCGCTTCTTATAAATTGGAGCCCTAAGGCGCTTCTTTGGCAGCTCTGATCAGTTCTGTGCTCTGAGAATTAAATTCTCGGTTTATAAGAAACTTTGTCTCATGGATCTAAGAACTGAGTTCTCCTTTTATGAGGAGATGCTATGATCTCTTTTGTTTTTATTTATGGGAGACTTTGTCTCATGGGTCTGTGATCTGAAAAAGAACTAAGTTCTTCTGATGTGAGAGTTAAACTCTCAAATATAGAGGAGATGCCATGATCTTTCTTCTTGCTATTTACCTTGAGAAGAAATTGCTCTCGTCTTTGAAGTTTCTTGAAACTTATGGGGAGGTTCTTCTGTACAAGACTTGAAGTCTTGGGTCCTTTATATAGGGGAGGCTGATTTGTTGAATCAGTTAAGGAAATCTCTTATTGAAATATATCTGATTGATTTGGGGATGTTCTCCACCATTGGATCTTTGATCTAAGGGCTTCTGTTTTACAGAAAACATTTTTCTTGTTTTTAACAAGATTGGGAAAATATTTTCCCATACAGAATTTATTCTGTATCTTGGTGATTTTTAATCACCATTGGATCTTTGATCCAACGGTGCTCTGATTTACAGAGTACAATTTTTCTTGTTTAGAAAGATTTGAGGAGTATTTCCTCAACAGAATTTTATTCTGGTAATTTGATGATTCATCATATTCGTTGGATCTTTGATCCAATGGTGGAGAACATTTAGTTCTAGCGCTGGCGCTCTCGTGCTTTGTACATGAGGTGCTGCCTTAGAGTTTTTGACTCTTGGCTCCAGCGCTCTTGGCGCTGGCGCTCTCGTGCTTTGCACGTGAGACGCTGCCTCAGAGTCTTTGACTATTAGCTCTGGCACTCTTAGCGCGAGAGCTCTCATGATGCGCTGCCTCATTTCAAATTTTAAATTTTGAATAGAGATTTACTCTCTTATTGGGAGCAACAAATGCCCCCCACCGTTGCGCTCACGTGGCTTACATGTGAGTGCAGCGGTGGCAACTTTTCCACCGTTGGATCAATTTGGAAGTTGAATCGACTTCCAGCGCCTATAAATAGGGCCTTTGGCTCTTGAGATGACTGCTTGTTCATCTTCTTGTTTTCTTGTTCTTGAGAATTTAATTCTCCTTCAGAGCTAAGCTCTCTGCCTTAAGAAATTTTTTAGAGTTAAAACTCTACCCAAATTTGGTAAGGATTGACCTTATTAATAAGGCTTTGCTCTTCTCAGATCGTAGATCTTAAAATGTTTTAGGGTTTTACCCATTAACAGAGCCGTGCTCATCTTTAGATCATAGATCTTCAAGATATAATCTTTTTAGGGTGATTTTAACCCATGAACCGGAACACTGTTCATCTTCCATGACGAACTCTTAGAGTTCGTTTACAGATCTTGAAGATCTTGGAGTTTTTACTCTGCAAAATCTTTGCTTTTTTAGGGTTTTGATGGATGATTCCATCGTCTTCACAGAGCATAGCTCTTGAAATTTTTAGAGAATTTTATTCCTCTCATGATTAGAGTTGACAGATATCACTCCTGTCTGCAGAGTGTTGCTCTCGAGGAAGTTTTTCCTTGGCCCGAGGGGCCTCTCATTAAATGAGAATCCTGTTAGGATTTCCTATTTAATGAGTGACTTTCTCATCAAAGATGAGCCGTCATCTTGATTTTGTGGGCCCCTTCGGGTCTTTTTCCACTGCATTGCAGTGCGGTACAAAATTTAAAGTACCAAGTGTCAGAATTTGAACTGTAGCCTTGACAGCTAACTCTTATTCTTTTTCGCGCAGGTATTATGTCTTTTGACACTTATTTCCTATTTGTTCGTTCGGAAAGCGCAATCCCTGATGCGCCCGTGGATAGGAAAGTCTTCACGCTGATCAAAGATCACGACCCAGAGCAAAAGTCTCTTCATTTATGGGGGGTCGTGGTACAATCAAATCATCCGGGGTCGACGCAGCTTCTCTTGTGCGGTGCCTTCGGAGCCCATTTCGGCGATCCATTACGACGACTCAGCCCCAGTAAACTATGCTGTAGAGGAGGTCAACTGGACTTCGGAGGGTTGCCTTCAGCCCTCTATAGTCGCGATACCCGTAAAGCCATCGATGGCTTTGGATATTCTGGGGCGGCGTATATGTCAAGGCGAGTCGCGCCCTTGGGGACAGCCGTGCATGATAGGCTTGACTCCTCGCCATCCAGCCGGATACTTGCAGTGGGCTCGATACATTTTGTCGGCCAAGAAATCACTGCTGCTAATGCTTGGGTTATACCCCGCTGTTTATGCGTGTCACGACCCGAAAATGGCACGTGACTGGCACTTGAATCATATGAAGTCTATAGGGCTCCATCTAATTCAAGTAAGCCAAAATCCCAGAAATCTAAACCATTTTTAATGAAAAAGTTTTGATAAAATAAGACGAATATGCGTTTTTAAAACATCAAGTCTTTTCTGAAAATTTCGGCAGAGTTTCCTTTGTAAAAACTGGCCCCGAACGGGGTACAACATGATAAATATATGCATCAATGATAAATGGCATCCCCAAGCGGGAGCTAGCTCTTCGTCAATCGACGGCCACAACCACGTAAGCAATATAATATACAATGCCGAAGGGCGAGGATCAAAACTCAAAAGGAAACTCAAATCAACATGAAAAAATCCATAATAATACAACGCGCGACTCTAGGTCGAAAGAATATACAACACTGGTCTCTAGTCAGAAATAAATATACATATCTAGTTGATGGAGTTTACTAGATACAATGAATAAAATAAAGTACAATGGTGGTCACGATACAAGTGAACCCACCTACCAAAGCAAATCACCCGAAATGGAAGCAGTGTGCCAGCAAAGCCGTAACGAAACCTGTATGGCAAAACCTGCAAGAAACTGTGGCACAATGGGGGTGAGTTGCCAACTCGTGAGTAGAAAACATCACCGAGCAGAAATCGTATGTATGACTCAATCCTAGGTCAATATGATCAAATATATGTAACCTCAAATGATAAAGTCTGAAGCATGAAAGGTGGCAAGGGTAAACATCTATACCAAAGTGTAATCCCATGTGCTCGTGTCAGTGCCTCAGGTAGCAATATATCATATGTATGAGGTATGAATGTAATGTAGTGAAAACAGAATACAAGTAAATGAAGAAACTGTTTTCTTACTTTAGTGAGATTTCTGTTTATATAATACGCGGTATCATCAATGAAATCAACATAATCAGTGTCTAGCATCGACACAAAACATAAATCCCAATATCTCAATATCTCAGGCTCCGGCTATCCGGACTGGCCTGTATCATCAAATCTCAATACCTCAATATCTCAAATCTCAATATCTCAATACCTCGGGCTCTGTCAGTCCGGATCGGCCCATATCATCAATCACACGACCACGAACGGTATCCTTCGGATATCCGCCGCGCCAACCAATCACCGGTAGGCAGTCTGCCCCTGCCAGGTTCATTATCCTCCATGAAATCACTCTCGCCCCGGGGTACCATACCGGGTCCACCATGTACCCGAGACGGTTCATACTACTCCTCGAAATGGGTCTCGAAATCCAACAGCTATCATGAAAACTCATGGTGGACGACTCATACATCACGAGCAAACCGCAACTTGCATTTTTAAAAGAGAGAGGGAGAAGTTTATATATATTCTTGCGGTTTTCTCCCAAATCCCGAAATCTCATGAAAATCCGAATTCCAAAATCAAGAGTAAGTAAACAGTGAATGTCGGCATAAAACCCCAAAATACTGCATAACCAACGAGTATATGAATGCATCTGATATCATTCAATGAGTGCAATAGTTAAACTAGCATATGAAAGAGATAACATATTGCAACTATCAGCTAGCAGGCTATGTCAATGAAATAATATTCACTAAAGTGTACGTGACATGGCAATTACCGATGATGATGTGTGTGAGCCGGCAAGCAAGTGTACGTGGAGCATACGCATCATCGGTAATGGTGCTGGTGTCCTAACAGCGTGATCTCAATAATGGCATATGAAAACACAATATAAGCATGCAAATGCGATGCGAACAACAATAATATGCGGGAGCTGAATAATAAACACAACAATAATGAATAGGCACCAATATATATATATATATGTGTGTCATACAGTTTTGCCATTTGAAATAACACGAATCGTGGTGTTTAGAAAATAAGGGCTACCGTGTTTTAGAAAAGACGCGTCTTTTGAAAATGTCCGTATAATCCCTTGGTCCGTCTTTAAAATACTCACGATTCGTTAGTTTTGAAATAGGTATGACCCGAGTCTAGTCTAACATCTACAAGTAAACTACAGGACTAAACGAACAATCTAACCGAGAGGGTAAGGGAAAACCACCTAAATCTAAGTCGATACATATAAATATAATAGTCGGTGATCCCGCCTCAATAATATGACGTACGAAACAATATAAATATAATATGACATCCTCGAGTGAAGAGTGCGGATCTATCATCAATATAGCTCGTACGGTAAATCCATCGTACGGCATCCCAAACTGGGTACGGGTCAAATATCACATTCATCACATCATTTATCTAGTATCCTGATCATCATATCTCATGAACTGGGGTACTGATCTATGTCTAATACAAACTGATACCATCTGCATATATATACGTGTATGAAAACACACGTCCAAAGGCCCGCTAAAATCTCATGTCGTATCTCATAATACGAACCACATCATATCACCGATCACATGGCACCATGCCCAATCTCATCAACTCATCTCCAAATACCATATACAATCATCATCATCCATGTATAGGTATATGTATATATATATATATATATATATATATATATATAGTCCCATACCCATGTGTGTATATATATACACATATCCCCATATACACACAAGTACCCCATATACACACAAGTAAATAAAATGAATGTATGTGTGTGTGTGCGTGTATGCAAATCACTACCCTAGGGTTCGCGACTAAACACTAACTTACAAGTACACTATACTAATCCAAAGTCATTCCATATCACATCGGTATGTATATATAATATAGATATAACACATTTGCGTTCTAATACGAAACTGCGGGGGTGCTATACGCCATCCACCCGACTTCCCCCGTAGATATATATCTACTCACCTTGCTCCTTTCTTGCCGAAGTCGAAGTGATTTGTCGTCTTGGAATCCATGCGGAGGTCCCTACAACAATACCCAATTGCAATTGCGTATTAAAATCAAATTGGAAAACCAAAACGGCACCCGTTTCGCCCATATAGGTCAAAACCTATAGCCTCACGTGCAAAACACGACCAATAACCCTTGTCGTTGACGTTCAAACGCCACACGACGGAAACACAATATCAAATACCAAATACCAAATCATCAAAAGTCGCAAAACAAAATTAGAAACTTGGAAATATGCTCCAGATTTTACCCTAAGTCAAATTAGCCAAATCAGCACATATGGAAGGTCTAATTCATTGGAGATAAAGCCCTGGAACAAGCACGGACCCAAACAGAAATGCCCAGGCCGCAAATTGCGGCCTAAAGGGATAAATTTGCGGCCAAGTAAGGGATTTGGGGTCCTAGGTTTTAGTGGTACACTCCAGCTTTCATGCACATCACTCTGTGTTTGCTAAATAATTTTCAGAGGCTCCGGGTGATAGCAGATACCAAAATACATCACAATTTCCATAAAATCTGCCGATGTCGAGGTTTTCAAAGTTTGGGTTTGGGGTTATATTCTCGGGTTTTAATCCAAAATTTTATTACTAAGGGGGTTTAAGGTCACTACTAAGTCAATTACACTATCTCAAATCAAAATCCCTTCAAACCCTAACTAGGGATTTTCAAAGTTCACCAAACCGCATCAAAACACTTCTAAACTTGTATGGGTGCTAAGGTAATGGAAATACAAATCTAATGGTGTAGAAATTACCTCATTTGGTAACTCAAGAAAATTCTTGAGTTGCCCCAAGTCTCCAAAATCCTTGCTTTCTTGGTCCAAAGTGTAGCTTGTGAGCTTGTCCATGCTTTTTGTGAAATGGAGTTGAAGTTTTGATGAATTTTTGGTTGTGTTTGTGAGGGTTGAAGAGGAGGGGGAAAATATGCTGCCATGGGAGAGGAGAAGGGGGAGAAAAATGAAGGGGATGAAGAATGATGACTAGGTCAATGAACCCCTCACCTCACTCTCTCTTCTCTCTCATGCCCATCCCTCCTTTTTCTATTCTTTTGTTTTGTTTTGTTTTGTTTTCTCTTCTTTTAAATTTAAAACCAAACCCAAATGACAAATAATGAGAAACCATGATGGAAAAATGCAACAAATATGAAAAATGACACGGTGCATGTCATGTGCACAAAACGCGCTAAATGCCCGATTAGCGATATTTAATCGCGATTAGCATTAAAGTAGTGTCAAATAAATCATAAATTTTCATAATTTGCTTAAATCCAATAAAGCACCCTCTTTTTACTAATTTCTATAATTTTCCAAATTTTCCCCTATTTATCGGTATTTAATTATACCGCCTTATTAAAATATTCAATATAATATTATTAAATTATAAAAAAATTCCCCAAAATAATAATTTATTTTTCTGAAATGTTACAACGCGTCTCTTTTCCAGTATTCCATGCCCCTTGTATGGTGGGTCAAAACTTTCTTGGAACAATGGAATGCACCGACTCACACCTTTCTTCTATCAGATCAGGAAGTTTCCATCTCTCTGGAGGAGTTCATGGAGATCTTCGGCATACCTGTCAGCGGAGAACATTATAAGGAGCTACTTCCTCTTGACGAGTACATATTTTCCACCAAATCAGTGGTGATGGGCCTTACCCCGGAGAATGCCATTCAACATCAATTCTTAAGTCTGATTAAGGTGTTGGAAATTTTACGAAAGTTTGTTTCTCGAATCCGAAGGACACGGGGTCAGCTTCACGGATTTCATTGCTCGCTTTCTTCGCCCAGAAGTCTTATCAAAACAAGCTGCAAAATTCACCAAGCTTGACGACCCGTTTGGTTTTGGCTTGGACAGCCAGCCAACAGCGGAGGCCGATCAAAGGAATTTCTTTCTCCCGGATACCCCGGTCGTCCCCTTTGCAGAGCTTGCAGCTTCAGACATTGACGAAGAGGCGTTCTTTTTAGGGTTTCTTGGCCTATGGTTAAGTTGGTTTGTGCTCCCAATGCACCCTCGCCATATGAGGCCATCCGTCTTCTACCCGGCTCACCGAATGGTTGTTGGGATGCGAGTGGCCGTCGGGGTCGCTTGGCTGGCTCACTTGTATCATGGCCTTAGCTTGGCAGCAAACACCACTCAACCAGGGGTGCAGTCCGTATATTTCCCGCTGCACTATTTCACTTCGTGGCTCGAGCTGCATGTGCTCGGCACTTTTGGAGTCCACAAGCGGCCCCGTTTCTATGAAAGTTATAACTTTCCTCGGGTCATGCGGCTAGTTGACGCTTCCGCTTTGTAACCGACTCAGTGAGAGGCTCGGGGTCTGGTTCTTCACCTACGTACAGGTGGAGATGGCATGACCTTTATCGATAAGGTTTTAACTATCGGTAAGGAATCCACTAAGACGGTGCAGCTGCTGCGGGACACCTTCAAAGACGAGGTTTCTACCTTGAAAGCTCGGGAGATTCTTCACTTATATTCAATCAAGCCGGGCTTTTTAGTGTTTAGGCAGAACGATTCGGCGCTGTTCATGAGATACAACCCGCACTGTTTTACTCAACAATCAAGCTACAATCAGGGTGTCCCGCTTGATGCCTTTTTAGCTGAGCCTGCTGCTACAGAGGAAGGTATCTGTAGTGCGCTGCACCATTTCATGCGGCTAAACACCGGGTCTATATTCTTTATCAGCGAGCCTAGCTGCGTTCCGAAAGTCTTGAACGTATATGTGGCGTGGTACCAGCACGCGATGGGTGCTATTATCAGGGAAGAAGCGATTATTGCTTGATCGCAAGGGTGCTGTCCCAGCTGCTAATCCAGCCGTTCCCTTGAAGCGACGGACCATCGTTCGTCATTCCCTAAGAGAAGCTGCTGCAGTTGTGGTCCCGTGCGCTTTTCCTGATAAGCCTCTACCTCGTGTGCCTGTAGAAGTGGTGGTTGCAGCGTCTCCCGAGTCTGGCGTGGGTACGGAGATCGGGACTCGTCGCCCAAAGTTTCCTGCCAAGCGCAAACTCCTGTCAGCGGTTGCCGGTGCTCGCTCGCAAAAGAAGAAGAAGTCGCTATTTTCTGCCGACGTTATGCTCGTCCAGGAGCCTCATGCTCCCTACATCGAAGGCTTAAGTGAGTATGGAACCAATGAGGGTTTATTTATCGTGCCTGCGGATGATACTGATCTTCAAGCTGCCCTTGTGGCTTCCAAGCGACTGGCTCACGATGAAGCAGCACTGATCACTATCGCACAGTCAGGTAGACTTCAGTCGTATCTCTCCGCGGTTATCTTTTTTTTAATTATGCTTTCATTGACATTTTCTTCCTCAACAGGTATCTCTGCCAAAGAGGCTCTTGCGGCTTCCCTCAAGACATTCGAAGCGGAAGAGAGGCTCCGTCCTTCTTTGGGCCTTGGTATACTTCGGCTCATTGTTCCTTCATTCCCTTTTTCTTTATTCGTGGTTTGTACCTCTCTTTTATTTTATTGCAGGGACTATCTTGACTCAGGTTATTCCAAGTGCGGTACCGATCACGAGTGGTGATGCAGCGGCGCTTCCAGAGCCGGCTATTGTAGCTCCAGCTCCCCCGACAGTACCGCAGGAGGCTTCACTTAAGCAGCCGATGATGGACGCCGTAATGTCTCTAGAGGCAGACCTTGGTTCGGATGATGACATCCCTTTGACGGAGGTGAGGAGATCTTTTCTCACCGCTCAGACCGAAAAGAAACGCAGGAAGCGCGTAGTGAAGGAACGTGATGCCGCTTTGGCTGTAGGTGCAGGCTCAAGCACCATTCCGTCTGTCGCTATTCTAGAGGATACTCCAGCTTCCCTGTCTACCGCCCATAGACAGGTTACGCGTGCGGCTCGGGAAGAAACTGAAAAGCTGTCCGAAGGTAACGTAACGCTGAGTCTTTTATTAGAACTTGATCTTCAAATTCTTATATACCATATCCTGCAGGGCCAAGTCCTGGCGATGAGATGGCAGGTGAGACGATGGCGACCACAGAGCCCAAAGTGGACACTCTTTCTCAGGAGTCCGGGACTGCTCAAACCGCTGCTCTTTTGTAACGTTCTAAAAATCGTTTCGGTGAAATTTCGGAAAATCGGTAAAATAAGGGGGTTTTCCGTAAAAATTCAAAATGTAAATATCTTTTAATATAAAATTAAATTTACATATTCTAGCTATATAATTGCTAGTATCTGGTGTTTATTGAGCCACTGGTAAAATTTCTAATTTTCTGAAAAATTTTCCGAAATTAATTATTTTAATATTATTTTAAGCCGTCACTAATACATTTAACTAACATGTAAAATATTGTTTTTGAAACAAAAGGAAACTGCCAAACGGTGTTAGAAAATATCGAAGAAAAAGGCTTAAATGGTGAAAATAATTTAAGTTGAAATTGGGGTATAATATTTATCTTTTTCCCTCACCCTACACACACACCCACACTCCCTCTCTCCCATCCAAGAATGGCCAAGCCCTATGCTGCCCCACACTCACACCTACACCTCACACTTCAAGTTAAGAATGAAAGATTAAAGGAAAATGAAATATTAAACAAAAGAGGTATGGGTTTATATACTTAATGTATGGGTTCTTGACTTGGTAAAACTCCCCACACCCTCTCTCTCCTCTCCCCACCTGCATTTGGCTGAGCCCCCCTTTTAGAACAGCCCCTTCATTTCTTCATCTCACTTTCTCTTCAAAAAATCCACAAAAATGCTTAAAAATCCACAAAAATTCAAAGTAAAATCAAAATCCACCTCCTACCCATTTTTCCTTGGCTACTTTAGCATGGATCTAGGGAACAAGATTTCAATTTGGGAGGCTAAGTGTGCTTGTGAGATTTTCAAATTAATTGGGTATAAATTCTAACCTTTTTGCTTAATTTGTTGTTAATTGCTTTATGTTAGCTTAATTAAGTGTTTAATTAGGTTTTTAATTGGTTCTAATTCCATGTTTTAAAAATTCAAGAGAGGGGCTTGAATTCAAATTGGGGTTTTGTGTTGTGAGATTATGGTTGTGTGATATATTTGATATATTAATGTTATGCTAAAACTAATTTAGTTGCTAGTTGCAAAAGGTTAATTTAAATTTGTAATAATTTTAAAAAAAATTTCAAACTTGGTTTTGTTAATTGATTCAAAATTGAGAATTTAAGTTATTGTAAGGGTTTCATCACATCATTAGCATTATAATGAGTGGTTTAATACCTTAGGTTATGCAAAACCAAGCTTAGTGATTGATGGTGTGTTGTTACTTTAAAAATTGTTAAAATTGGCTATTTTTGCAAACTTGAATTTTGTGTTAATGATAATTAGTGAGGTTAAAAATATGGAAGTGATTGGTATGACCTAGTTATGTTTTTTTATGAGACATTTTGGCCATTAGAGTCGTTAAAATATTTAGATTGGTTAAAATATCAAGTTTTGTACTGAAACGGTTAATTTTACTTGCTAGGTTTTCGGAAAAATAGCTTTTAAAGCGAGTTTAGGGTTTTTGTGAATTTTAACCTATTTCTTATATAATTAGTGATTTGTGAAACCATGATTGGTACGTTTGGTGTTTTTCTCGATGGTTTGATGTTTGTACATCGACATCGAGGGTTGGTTTGGCTGTTCTTGCATGCGTAGGCGATAGGTTTTGACCTATGCGTGATACGTGTACCGAATTGGTTTTCGTGCGTGACTTCGTTTACGATGCTATATATGACAAGTAGGTACCCCATGTGGACTTTGAGACGACAAGCAAGCATGTGGCGACGTCGACACCGGCGAGTGAAGATCAGGTGAGTAGTTTTATATCTATGGGGAGAAGTCGGGTGGATGGCGTATAGCACCCCCGCAAAGTTGTGAGGAATGAGGTGATATGGTAACGATATACTTTTATATGTCATTATATGATATGAACACCTAGTAAGAGAAGCCTTAGGAGCTTATGGGTTTAGGGTTAGCGAGAATTGAAGAAAAGACTTTAGCGGATTTCTTAGTCACGAAACCCTAGAGTAAGGATTTGTATACACACACACATATACACTTGCATATATCATTTTCTTGTGTGTATATGGGAATGTGTATATATGTATATACGCATGGGTATGGGACTATGCATATATACATTCATATACACATGCATGAATGTTGAGGATATTGTATGATATTTGGAGATGAGTCGATGAGATTGGGCTTGAGGCCATGAGATCGGTGATGTGATATGGTCCATATTTGAGATACGACATGATATTTTAGCGGATTCTTTAGGCGTGGTGTTTTCATACACACGCATGCATTTCATAGATGGTATCAGTATTGTACTAGACGTAGATCAGTACCCCGATCATGATATTTGATAAAGAGAATACCGGATGATTAATATGATAGATATGCCATTTGACCCGTACCCAGATTTGGGAGGATGTACGACGGATTTACCGTACGAGCTATATATATTGATGATATATCCGCACTCTTGACTCGAGAATGTCATATTATATAGGGTATCACATGGGATACTATTGAGGCGGGATTACCGACTATTATATACACACACACACACATATATATCGACTCAGATTTAGGTAGTTTCCCTACCCTTTCCGATTAGTTGTTAGTTAGACCTGTAGTTACCTAGTAGGTATTAGACTGGACCCGAGTCATACCTATTTCCAAAACTGACGAATCGTAAGAATTTTAAAGACATACCAAGGGATACTACGGATATTTTAAAAGACGTATTTTTTCTTAAAAACACTGTAGTTCTTATTTTCAAACACCATGATTCGTACTATTTCAAACGGCAAAACAGTATAACATATGTATAGTAAGGTAGATTCCATGTTGTCACTTTATTATTTATGTTCCGCACATTATTGTTATATTTACTATTCATTTTCCTTATTATGTTGTTATCGCCTCATTGCATGTTATTGTGTACGTAGTAACTATGAAACCATGTTGTTAGGACACCAGCACCATTACCGATGACGCGTATGCTCCACGTACACTCGCTTGCCGGCTCACACACATCTTCATCGGTAATTGCCATGTCACGTACACTTTAGAAAATACTATTTCAGTGACATAGATTGCTAGCTGATAGTTGTAATATGTTATAGTTTCTATATGCTAGTTTAATTATTGCATTCATTGCATGATATCAGATGCATCCATATATTCATTGGTTATGCAATATTATCGAGATTTATGCCGGTATTCACTGTTTATTGGTATCACGATTTTGATGATTTCGGATATACATGAGATTTCTGGATTTGGGGGAAAACCGCAAGAATTTAATAAAAACTTAGTATCATCATTTTAAAATGCAAATTTGCGGTTTTCTCGTGATGTATGAGTATCCACCATGATGTTTTCTCAGTTCTGAGATGGTTTTCGAGACCCGATTCGAGGAGTTGGATGAACCGTCTGCTGGTACATGGTGAACCCGGTATGGTACCCCGGGGCAAGAAGTTTGAGGAGTAGACGATGAGCCTGACAGGGGCAGACTACCTACCGGTGATTTTACCTGGCGTGGCGGATATCCGGAGGATACCGTTCGTGGCCATGAGATTGATGTTATGGGTTGATCCGTTCTGCCGGAGCCCGAGGGCCGATCCCGCAGATGATACGGATGCCTGAGATATTGAGATTTGAGATTTGAGATATTGAGATTTGATACTGAGATACTGAGACTTATGTTTTGTGTCGATACTTGACACTGATTTCTCTGTTGCGTTCATTGATGATACGTGATTGACATACATATAGAAATCTCATTGATTAAAGAAAACAATTGCCTCACTCATGATAGATTCTGTTTCCATTCGTAATGCATCCATACATCATATATCTGATATGTTGCTATCTGAGGCACTGACACGAGCAGGTAGTATTACACTATACATAGCTGGACCAGGATTTTTATTTAAGGATATTACCTGATATGACCTAGGATAGCGTTATGCATGCGATTTCTACGCGTAGATGTTTTCTACTCACGAGTTGGCAACTCACCCCCGTTGTGCCACAGTTCCTTGCAGGTTTTACTGTACAGGTTCATTGCGGCTTTGCTGGCACACTGTTCCTTCCGGGTGATTGCTTTGGTAGGTGGGTTCTTTGCATCAGGACCACCATTGTTTATTTATTATTTCTGTTGTATCTAGAAAACTCCATCAAACAGATTATATATTTGAGAGAGATAAAAGACCAGATTTGTTATTCTTTCGATCTTAGAGTCGCGCGTTGTATTATTTTGGGTTTTCTTGCTGATTTGATCCTCTCCCTTCGGCGTTGTATATTATATTGCTTGTGTGGTTGTGACCGTCGATTGACGAAGAGCTAGCTCCCGCTTGGGGATGCCTTTTTATTGATTTCGTATACTATTCATATTGTATCCCATTTGGGGCCAGTATTTATAAAGGAGACTCTGCCGAAAATTTCAGAAAATACTTGAGATTTTAAAAATACATACTTCGGTCTATGTTCATTAAAACTACTTACTTTAAATTGGTTTTTCCTTCACTCTACTGCTTCTTGGTTTTGATTTCTGGGTTTTGGCTTACTTAGATTACGTACGCCTCGAGACGTTTCGTAATTTAAGTGCCGGTCAGGTTCCGTACTTTTCGGGGCGTGTAAAAGTTGGTATTTGAGCGTTAGGTTTTACCTTCGGAGTGTGGGATGACCCTTGGTTGATGGAGTAGGTAACTTGAGTAGAGTGATGTACCGTACGTATGTTCTGCGGCATATTTACGATACGATACTCCGCTTAAGGAGTCTTAGGATGTACATTTCTTAGCACAACGTTATAGTCATTCCTATGATCTAGCCTCATCAGTACCAGTTATGGTTTGTTATCACGGTTGTACGGGCGTGGAGAGCTACGGCTAGAATTGCGGTCAGCATGAGCTCGTCATGGACGAGGACTAACCAGGGCGTGATTCCAGGGACATACGATTGCATAGGGAGGCGTCGTTTCATTGTGTTTTCGCGCCACGAGCGTTTGATGGATCGCTTTTATGAGATTTCTCGGACGTGCAGATCAGCACCAGAGGATTGGGCCACTTTAAGAGGCCAGCTAGATTGTGATGACCGTCAGAGCAAAGATTATTTTGATGATTGAGGCACTGTTCAGCGTGTGGACGAATGAGCCAGCTACATTGGCGAATGAAAGGATTTCGCCCCAGATGTTTGAAGTTAATGCCGCACGAGTTATACTTCGAGATATGATAGGAGATTGCTAGTCACCAGAGATGAAAGACTAGGACATGTGAGTCATTGCCTACCCCGATGCGAGGTCATCAGATTGATTGATTTCAGCTAGAGACGACTTCACGCGGATACGTTAAGAGTCGATAAAGACGATCGAATGTCAAGAACCCATTTTCCAAGTTTAAAGTATTCGGAAAATAATGCAAGCAATTCTATGGACCCTCTAGAAGAATGAAACCCTAACTCGATTTAATGACCATAGAATGCCGGTGAACCTTAGTGTTTGCGGCAGTTTAGCGGTGCCATTAGTGAGGCTTGGGTTTGCCCTTCTATGGCTGGTCCACAGGTGCTGTGGCATATATTCGATACTACTAAACTGTACCCAAGATGTTGAGCTCTTGGGGGATTATGAGGTTTTGACAATCGATCAGATGGTTCGACTTCATTCGGATATCATGTGATGGGATACATTGCTTGGGAGGCTCCAGATACGAGTGTAGCCGTTGGAGCGCAGTCCATGCAGCCACGAAGAGACGAGTCCGAAACAGTCGACATTTGAGAAAAGTGGAGTAAGAGGTTCATACGGGATCTTGACGAGATGACGTTCCACTCCGCCGACATCAGAGATATGATACGCAAGCAGAAGCGTTGTATATAGATATATCTTCCAGAAGGAGTCGCGATGAATATGCAGCCGTTCCGGAACAAGAAACAGATATAGGTTTAGTAGGAGATGATAACTTCCGGGCAGTTCGGCAGGAACGAGATTTGGGAGAGACCCCGAAAAGATCTTTCTGGAAATACTAAATGAGAAGACCTGGACCCAGGAGCGGTCATATGATGCACACCCAGTATGACAGAGTTCGGCATCATTGACGAGACATGTTATGAGTAACCATGATATTTGACCAAAGATCTTTAGAGGATGTGTCAGAGCAGACTGCTTCCATTATCGTTTCCATATTGGACCGTTGAGCCGAGGAGCTATGTACTTAGCAATTCGCAGTGTGAGACGAGAGCCTAAGGGCACCAGGCGACAGGCCATGATTAGGAGGCAAGTAGATATCTTGCTCTGCTAGCATTGGGTGCACCGACACCTTCTCGACTTTGAAGGACGGACATATCGACGACAACATTTATGATTTGTGATTTTGTGATTGACTATCACGTATCTGTCACATTGGATTTCAGTATTTGTGGGTGATTTATTTCATGATTGAGTTTTGATGACCGAGTTTCGTGATATTTGATTTCATGCCTAGGGCATGCATATGATTTGACATATGCTTTCTGTAAGTCGATGTACTACACCCCAGAACTTGTGGGGAGGCGGAATTTTCAAAAACGATCTTGTTTAGTGAACGAACATCGACTAACCGCTTGAATCGAAGCTAAACTATAAATAACCAAACACAAAGTGTTTCTAAACTACTGTGTTTAGGGATTATACCTAATGAACCAACTCCTTCGTCTTTACGATCTCCTTGTCCTCCTCGGCCTTCTCTAGGTAGTAGACGATCCACCCGAGAGCAAAACTCCAAGCTAAACCTCTAAACTTGAGGCAACTAACCTTCTTGGATTGCTAATCAAAGAAGCTAGGATGAAATAGAGTGATGGTTATGGATTGATTAGTCTTACTAACCCTTGTACTCAACTCATGAGAAGGGAGGATTAGTCTTTGAAGATGGAGAGCTTGAGGAGAGAGAATGTGAGAATGATAATTGAATAAAGTTATGAGTATCATAATAGATATGAAGCATTTTCTAATAAGAAGAAAAGAATAAAGAGTGATGAATAATCATGCTTCATAAAATATCAAGTGGTGATTCATTAGCATGAGTCATTAAGCAATAAATGTGCATTAATGAGATGAATGAATCACCCTCATGACTCATATAACTCATTCAATGTATATGACACATAACCCTCCTTAGTCACCATCTTCTAGAAGCTTCTCGCACAATTACGAGAACGCCCCTCCGATCCGTAAAAATACGGAAAAACTTTAGACTGTATAAATCCAATAACCGGATACCAGTAACTGGCTTAAACCAAAGCCGACTGGTAAAAACTGTCCGAAAGTCGTACGCGCGTAAACGCACGTATGCGTCCGAACCCTTTGTCGCAAAACCATGCGACCTCTATATCGTTTCGCCTGGAATAGGAAACTCTCTGTGTGGGACTCTAGAGACTCGACTACTACGCTGGCAGTGGGTTTAACCACAGACCGCAAGCGGCACTAGCTGTACGTAACGGTCCCCAGGTAGTTGTCGATAAGAAGGCCGATGAGAAAACCCATCTGAACTCCTACTGAGTCTGATGTGACAATCTCCATACAGTCCGGTCCGTTCGTCCAAGACTATCGAATATCGGGCCTAGGGGGGCGGCAAGCGTCAGTCCCCTAATAGCGGTATAAGTCGTGTCGGAGCGAAGCCCATTACACCCTGAGAAACTACTGGAACCTACCAGCAAATCTCGCTTGCCCTGGCCAGGGACTTTGCGTAATGGCTCTCTGACACAGCGCGATGTCTACTCCCAATACCGGGAGGGACGAATCCTGTCTAACCGCCACTGCCTCCAAGTGCTCGGGACTGCACCCAACTGCTACCTGTTTGCACGACTCCTTTGAGCCGTGGTAGGGTAGCAATCTAAGAACAGTGGGACACACTCGAGGCGAAGTAGCAGTGTCAAGTCTGCGGACTATGCTGTACTCATGTCACCTGGGAACTGCTCACTGACGACTGGTATCAAACCAACCAACAGTTCCCTGTGAGTCCTGTCCGGTGTACCCGTAACCTAACGAGCACCTGCATACTATCTCCAGTACGACGTACTGACGGCTGTGGGACAGACCATCTCCCCAACTGGGATGAGAAGCGTACACACCAGTCTACTCCGGAGTATCGATGCTCTGTCTCGATAATCCAACGACCAGGGACCAGAATAAGGATGTTCTTGTAGACTACCCAGCCCCCACTAGTGTGACTGCCATCACAACGCTGGTAAACAAGCAAGATCCTAAGAGCTCTATCAATACGTACGCTCACATATTAAGATAGAAAAACCAAGTAGCATACTACCATGTTTAGCAAGACTGTTATATACATGTGAATATCCCAAGCTTCCATTAAGTAATATACAAACTAGTATGATACAGTAATGGCCTTCTAGGGCATAAACACTAACACTTTCGGTATAGTTTTCATGCACTTTTAGTATTTCGATTCGATTTTGTGCACGCTGATGCACATGGTTGTGAGATTATATACCACGGTATACCTGATTTGGATTTGGATTGAGATATGTTGTATACCGTCGATTTCGATTTTGATATTCGATATTTGTTTTCATGCATATTGTGCACTTGATTTGGATTTTGCGCATACTTAAGGCACTTGATGCGATTTAGGTGCACACCAGATGCACTAAACTGAGATTTTTCGTGCATATCGGATGCACCTGGTTTTGCTATCAGGCACTACGTTGCCTCTGAAAGGTGTTTCGTGCACACCCATTGCACTTAGATGTTATTTCTGTGCACATGAATGACACATTCGTGGATTTCGATTTCCGTGCGCACCAGACGCACGTGGAATTTATATATATTTGGGATTGATTTCTTTTGGAGAAGTATATTTTATGATACTTGCTATCTGGTTTAGTACTGAGCAGAACTAGTCAGAGGACAGTACCTGAGTATATTTTTGCATGCATTGATAGTTATCGAAGGGATTTCCAAAGAGGAGCTATAGTCTTAGTATTTACCTATGTGTCAGTGATGACACGAAACTGTTTAAAAGGGAAACCCTTCTAAAAGTGTTTTCAAAACGGCGGGACGTGCATATTAAACAAGGATATATATATATATATATATATATATATATATATATATATATATATGTATGTATGTATGTATGTGTATATATAGTTATTTTCTTACGATAGACGTCTGCCACTGTGCAGTGTTATGCGCATCGCATAGCGACTTAAAAGGGTTTGGCATGCATTTCCTTCAGATGTTTATATGTATAGTGTTAATGTATATCATATTAGTTTTCATATTGGATTTGGACATTGATGTCTTCCCCATGACTCCGATGATTGCGGGATGCTTGACGGAGTTTTGATTTTGAGTTATACACTCTTTTTCATGCGCATGCATTGCGCTACGATATATGTTTTATGTATTTATGATTTCGGAGCCCCGACGACTTGATTGTTTTGCTGAAACGTTTTAGTATTTGGGGGAGTTTTTAATTTAAATTCGGGGACCGAATTTCTTTAAGGTGGGAAGATTGTAACGTTTTAAAAATCGTTTTGGTAAAATTTTGGAAAATCGGTAAAATAAGGGGGTTTTCCGTAAAAATTCAAAATATAAATATCTTTTAATATAAAATTAAATTTACATATTCTAGCTATATAATTGCTAGTATTTGGTGTTTATTGAGCCACTGGTAAAATTTCTAATTTTCTGAAAATTTTTCCGAAATTAATTATTTTAATATTATTTTAAGCCGTCACTAATACATTTAATTAGGGAAAATTACAAATTGGAATGGGTTAATACAAATTTTGTAATTCATGACACACTAAACTAACATGTAAAATATTATTTTTGAAATGAAAGGAAACTGCCAAACGGTGTTAGAAAATATCGAAAAAAAGGCTTAAATGGTGAAAATAATTTAAGTGGAAATTGGGGTATAATATTTATCTTTTTCCCTCACCCTACACCCACACCCACACACTCTCTCTCTCCCATCCAAGAATGGCCAAGCCCTATGCTGCCCCACACTCACACCTACACCTCACACTTCAAGTTAAGAATGAAAGATTAAAGGAAAATGAAATATTAAACAAAAGAGGTATGGGTTTATATACTTAATGTATGGGTTCTTGAGTTGGTCAAACTCCCTACACCCTCTCTCTCCTCTCCCCACCTGCATTTGGCCGAGCCCCCCATTTAGAACAGCCCCTTCATTTCTTCATCTCACTTTCTCTTCAAAAAATCCATAAAATGCTTAAAAATCCAAAAAAATTCAAAGCAAAACCAAAATCCACCTCCTACCCATTTTTCCTTGGCTACTTTAGCATGGATGTAAGGGACAAGATTTCAATTTGAGAGGCTAAGTGTGCTTCTGGGATCTTCAAATTAATTGGGTATAAATTCTAACATTTTTGCTTAATTGGTTGTTAATTGCTTTAGGTTAGCTTAATTAAGTGTTTAATTAGGTTTTTAATTGGTTCTAATTGCATGTTTTAAAAATTCAAGAAAGGGGTTTGAGTTCAAATTGGGGTTTTGTGTTGTGAGATTATGGTTGTGTGATGTATTTGACATATTAATGTTATGCTAAAACTAATTTAGTTGCTAGTTGCAAAAGGTTAATTTAAATTTATAATAATTTTAAAAAAAATTGCAAACTAGGTTTTGTTAATTAATTCAAAATTGAGAATTTAAGTTATTGTAAGGGTTTCATCACATCATTAGCATTATAATGAGTGGTTTAATACCTTAGGTTATGCAAAACCAAGCTTAGTGGTTGATGGTGTGTTGTTGCATTAAAAATTGTTAAAATTGGCTATTTTTGCAAACTTGAATTTTGTGTTAATGATAATTAGTGAGGTTAAAAATATGGAAGTGATTGGTATGACCTAGTTATGTTTTTTTATGAGCATTTTGGCCATTAGAGTCGTTAAAATATTTAGATTGGTTAAAACATCAAGTTTTGTACTGAAACGGTTAATTTTACTTGCTAGGTTTTCGGAAAAATAGCTTTTAAAGCGAGTTTGGGGTTTTTGTGAATTTTAACCTATTTCTTATATAATTAATGATTTGTGAAACCATGATTGGTACGTTTGGTGTTTTTCTCGATGGTTTGACGTTTGTACATTGACATCGAGGGTTGGTTTGGCTGTTCTTGCATGCGTAGGCGATAGGTTTTGACCTATGCGTGATACGCGTACCGACTTGGTTTTCATGCGTGACTTCGTTTACGATGCTATATATGACATGTAGGTACCCCATGTGGACTTCGAGACGACAAGCAAGCATGCGGCGATGTCGACACCGGCGAGTAAAGATCAGGTGAGTATATTTATATCTACGGGGAGAAGTCGGGTGGATGGCGTATAGCACCCCCGCAAAGTTGTGAGGAATGAGGTGATATGGTAACGATATACTTTTATATGTCATTATGTGATATGAACACCTAGTAAGAGAAGCCTTAGGAGCTTATGGGTTTAGGGTTAGCGAGAATTGAAGAAAAGACTTTAGCGGATTTCTTAGTCACGAAACCCTAGAGTAAGGATTTGCATACACGCACACATATACACTTGCATATATCATTTTCTTGTGCGTATATGGGAATGCGTATATATGTATATACGCATGGGTATGGGACTATGCATATATACATTCATATACACATGCTTGAATGTTGAGGATATTGTATGATATTTGGAGATGAGTCGATGAGATTGGGTTTGAGGCCATGAGATCGGTGATGTGATATGGTCCGTATTTGAGATACGACATGATATTTTAGCGGATTCTTTAGGCGTGGTGTTTTCATACACATGCATGCATTTCATAGATGGTATCAGTATTGTACTAGACGTAGATCAGTACCCCGATCATGATATTTGATAAAGAGAATAACAGATGATTAATGTGATAGATATGACATTTGACCCGTACCCAGATTTAGGAGGCCGTATGACGGATTTACCGTACGATCTATATATATTGATGATAGGTCCGCACTCTTAACTCGAGGATGTCATATTATATAGGGTATCGCATGGGATACTATTGAGGTGGGATCAACGACTATTATACACACATATATATATATATCGACTCAGCTTTAGGTAGTTTCCATACCCCTTCCGATGGTTGTTAGTTAGACCTGTAGTTACCTAGTAGGTGTTAGACAGGACTCGAGTCATACCTATTTCCAAAACTGACGAATCGTGAGAATTGTAAAGATATACTAAGAGATACTACGGACATTTTAAAAGACATATCTTTTCTTAAAAACACCGTAGTCCTTATTTTCAAACACAACGATTCGTACTATTTCAAACGGCAAAACAGTATAACATATGTATAGTAAGGTAGATTCCTTGTTGTCACATTATTATTCATGTTCCGCACATTATTGTTGTATTTACTATTCATTTTCCTTATTATGTTGTTATCGCCTCATTGCATGTTATTGTGTACGTAGTAACTATGAAACCATGTTGTTAGGACACCAGCACCATTACCGATGACGCGTATGCTCCACGTACACTCGCTTGCCGGCTCACACACATCTTCATCGGTAATTGTCATGTCATGTACACTTTAGAAAATACTATTTCAGTGACATAGCTTGCTAGCTGATAGTTGTAATATGTTATAGTTTCCATATGCTAGTTTAATTATTGCATTCATTGCATGATATCAGATGCATCCATATATTCATTTGTTATGCAGTATTATGGAGATTTATGTCGGTATTCACTGTTTATTGGTATCATGATTTTGATGATTTTGGATTTACATGAGATTTCTAGATTTGGGGGAAAACTTCAAGAATTTAATAAAAGCTTAATATCATCATTTTAAAATGCAAATTTGCGGTTTTCTCATGATGTATTAGTTTCCACCATGATGTTTTCTCGGTTCTGAGATGGTTTTCGAGACCCGATTCGAGGAGTTGGATGAACCGTCTGCGGGTACATGGTGGACCCGGTATGGTACCCCGGGGCAAGAAGTTTGAGGAGTAGACGATGAGCCTGGCAGGGGCAGACTACCTACCGGTGATTTTACCTGGTGCGGCGGATATCCGGAGGATACCGTTCGTGGCCGTAAGATTGATGTTATGGGTGGATCCGTTCTGCCGGATCCCGAGGGCCGATCCCGCAGATGATACGGATGCCTGAGATATTGAGATTTGAGATTTGATACTGAGATACTGAGACTTATGTTTTGTGTCGATACTTGACACTGATTTCTATGTTGCGTTCATTGATGATACGTGATTGACATACATATAGAAATCTCATTGATTAAAGAAAACGGTTGTCTCACTCATGATAGATTCTGTTTCCATTCGTAATGCATCCATACATCATATATCTGATATGTTTCTATCTGAGGCACTGACACGAGCAGGTAGTATTACACTATACATAGCTGGACCGAGATTTTTATTTGAGGATATTACCTGATATGACCTAAGATAGCGTTATGCATATGATTTCTACTCGTAGATGTTTTCTACTCACGAGTTGGCAAGTTACCCCCGTTGTGCCACAGTTCCTTGCAGGTTTTGCTGTACAGGTTCATTGCGGCTTTGCTGGCACACTGTTCCTTCCGGGTGATTGCTTTGGTAGGTGGGTTCTTTGCATCAGGACCACCATTGTTTATTTATTATTTCTGTTGTATCTAGAAAACTCCATCAACCAGATTGTATATTTGAGAGAGATAGAAGACCAGATTTGTTATTCTTTCGATCTTAGAGTTGCGCGTTGTATTATTTTGGGTTTTCTTGCTGATTTGGGTTTTCTTTTGAGTTTTGATCCTCGCCCTTCGGCGTTGTATATTATATTGCTTGTGTGGTTGTGACCGTCGATTGACGAAGAGCTAGCTCCCGCTTGGGGATGGCTTTTTATTGATTTCATATACTATTCATGTTGTATCCCATTTGGGGCCAGTATTTATAAAGGAGACTCTGCCGAAATTTTCAGAAAATACTTGAGATTTTAAAAATACATATTTCGGCCTATGTTGATTAAAACTACTTGCTTTAAATTGGTTTTTCCTTCACTCTACTGCTTCTTGGTTTTGATTTCTGGGTTTTGGCTTACTTAGATTACGTACGCCTCGAGACGTTTCGTAATTTAAGTGCCGGTCAGGTTCCGTACTTTTGGGGGCGTGATATCTTTCTCCTTGTGGTTCCCTGTTATCGGCGGGCACTGCGAGTGTCATGACGGCCCTCTTCGAATCAGGGGATGAAGCCATGGGCATCAAAACTATTCCACTGAAGGAGACCGAAGAAGCCGCTGCGCCTGGTGATACTTCCGTCGCGGTTTTGCCTGATGACCCATCGGGTAGGTCTTGGGTCGCTGTTTACTTTTTATTTCGCAATCCCTTTTAGTCCCCTTTGATGACATTTTGTTCATTTTGAGTGTAGGTGTGGTGAGCGTTGAGGTTGTGCCACCCAAAAAAGCGTCACCAATTGCTGCTCTGACGGTCGCCGTCCCTTCGCCTTCTCTCGTGTCCTCTCAAATGCTGGAAGGTATGGGTTTGCGATTCATTTAATTTAAATTGTGGATACCATCTTCTTTATATTGAAAGTATATTGTCGCAATTCTGCAGGAGTCCTTTTCGACCATCTGTATCAAGTGTTGAACCCACATTTCTCCTTCCAGTCAGAAATCGTCCTGCCTGCTGGTGTTGGTGAGTATAGTTTTTAACTGACGTCCTTTCCTTTCTTTTACGGGCAACCATGTCGTTGCTAATTTTTCTTTGAATTGATTACAGCATTACAGATTGGAGGAGGAGACGAGACTCCAGTACTCCCAACTTTGCCACCTGTCGCAGCCAGTATAGAAGACTCCATCGCTCGTGCATTTTCTTTATCTCTTAAGCTAACATTTGACCATGACTTGTTTTGCAGCAATCGCACCAGCTCCAGCTCCCTTTGAGTCTCGCATCTTAATGCCGGCAGGGCTTTTTTCTAGACGTCTATCTTCCAGGGGCACTGCGACGAGCCTGCGAATATTGAGCGAGTTCGTCGAAGATATTGATGAGGAGGCCCTCGGATCTGCTGCAGACTTTGCTGCTGAGGTTAATCCCATGCTGGCGACGCTCGTAAACTTTCATGATGAAGGCGTCATCGAGTCTTGGGTCAATTACTGCAGGAAGTCCGAGCCCTGCCTGCATGAGATTGAGCTCAAGCGTCCCACTCTGGAAGTATCAGCTTTGAACTCCCAGCGAGCTGCATGGGTTGAGCAGAGTGCTCCTTTCCTTCGCTATTTTGAACAAGAGGTGACCCTAAAGTGAAAGAAATGTTAGGCGACTTCCACCGAGTCTGTCCAAATGCATGCCCAAGTCGAAGCGAACACTCCAAAGCTGAAGGCTATTTTTGAAAACCTCCAACGATGTATTTCTGACGGGCTGGTGCTGAGGAAAAAGCTTAACTTCACTGAGCAGGTTACGCAGAGTCAGGAAGCCACTCAGCAAGAAATCGAAGAGAAGCTTTCATCCGGTTTACAGCAACGGGCTCGAATTGAAGCGGAGTTGGCCACGACGGCTGATCGTGAAAAAGAATTGAGTGGAGTGCGAGAGCGGCTTGCTGATTTGCTAAAAACGCCTCCTTCTTAGTAGCCATCTTTGTATCGATCGAAAATTTGTAATTTATGAAGAACATGCCTTTATTCAATTTTTTATTCTTTTGTATGATGTATCTTGTACTCAATTGAATTCATGAATAAAACACACACATTTTTTTTATCTCCTATTATCGCTTTCTTTTCTCTGCTGTGTCGTTGGCATGCTACTCTAGCAAGTGTAGCCTGTAGATGATAGATAACAATTCATCTTGAACTCTTTGTAGGGTAGCGATGGCTTAGGAAACAGGTTCAGGTCTGCTGCCTAAGACTTTTCAACTTTATGAGCCGTAAGGGTCTCATAAAGACTTTTCTCCCTACTAGTCGAGATGATCTCGTAGGTGTATTTCCTCATTAGGAATCGTAAGGATGCCTAAGTGCATTTTCTCTTGAGATTCGTAAGGATCTCACAAGAGAATTTTCTCCCTTACAAGTCGAGAGGACTCGTGAGTGGTTGGTGAGTTGACTTGTTTCCGAGACGGAGGTCATTTGTTGACGTTTTCCCGAGACGGAATCATTGGATGACGTGTTTCCGAGACGGGGTCATTGGATGACGTATTTCCGCGACGGGGTCATTGGATGACGTATTTCCGAGACAGGGTCATTGGCTGACGTATCTCCGAGACGGGATCATTGGCTGACGTATTTCTGAGACGGGATCATTGGATGACATATTTCCGTGACGGGGTCATTTGCTGACGTGTTTTCGAGACGGGGTCATTTGCTGACGTATTTCCGAGACAAGGTCATTAGATGACGTATTTCCGCGACGGGGTCATTAGCTGACGTATTTCTGAGACGGGGTCATTGGATGACGTATTTCCGAGACGGGTTCATTGGATGACGTATTTCCGAGACGGGTTCATTGGATGACGTATTTCCGCGACGAGGCGTATTTCCGAGACGGGGTCATTGGATGACATATTTTCGAGACGGGGTCATTGGCTGACGTATCTCCGAGACGGGGTCATTGGCTGACGTATTTCCGAGATGGGGTCATTGGATGACGTATTTCCGAGACGGGGTCATTTGCTGACGTATTTCGGAGATGGGGTCATTGGATGATGTATTTCCACGACGGGGTCATTTGCTGACGTATTTCCACGACGGGGTCATTTCTGACGTATCTCCGAGATGGGGTTATTGGCTGACGTATTTCCGAGACGGGGTCATTGGATGACGTATTTCCGCGACAGGGTCAATTGCTGATGTGTTTCAGAGACGGGGTCATTTGCTGACATATTTCCGAGACGGGGTCATTGGATGACGTATTCCGCGATGGGGTCATTGGATGACGTATTTCCAAGACGGGGTCATTTGCTGACGTATTTCCGCGACAGGGTCATCGGATGACGTATTTCCGAGACGGAGGTTACTGGCTGACGTGTTTCCGCGACGGGGTCATTGGATGACGTATTTCCGAGACGGGGTCATTTGCTGACGTATTTCCGTGACGGGATCATCGGATGACGTATTTCTGAGACGGAGGTCATTGGCTGACGTGTTTCCGCGACGGGGTCATTGGATGACGTATTTCCGAGACGGGGTCATTTGCTGACGTATTTCCGCGATGGGGTCATTGGCTGACGTGTTTCCTCGACGGGGTCATTAGATGACATATTTCGGCGATGGGGTCTTTGGATGACGTATTTCCGTGACGGGGTCATTGGATGACGTATTTCCGAGACGGGGTCATTTGTTGACTTTAGGTTGTCTGTGAACCGTAGAGTCTTGGAACTGGGGACTTTGCCATGGCTCCGATTGGTGGTGTCGCGTCCGTATCCTGCTGGAATGAGGAGGAACGCCGTTGCTGATTTTTAGGCTATAGATGTTGCAGTTGAGATTTGGAACTAGGGACTTTTCCAAGGCTCCGTTTTGTTGTGTCGCGTCCGTGCCCTGTTGGCATGAGGAGGAACGCCGTTGTTGGTCTTTAGGCTGTAGATGTTGCCGTTGGGATTTGGAACTATGGATTTTGCCATGGCTCCGTTTTGTTGTGTCGTGTCCATGCCCTGCTGGCATGAGGAGGAACGCCGCTGTTGGTCTTCTGGGATGCAAATGTTGCTGTCGAGATCTGACTTTCCCTTTGACAGAGTTTGTTAGGACATGTGGTTCCCTTTTCGTTTATGCCCATGGATTGTATACAGGGGTCAGTATGGACTTTCCTGCAGGGCAAAAGTTTCATTCTTTCATTCATTTTTTTATTTCTTTCCGCGATACTCTATCATTTCAGCTTTTTATATCGCGAAAGTCGCGATTGCCCAATCATTTTGGCTATTTTTCGTGGTGCCCAATCATTTCGGCTATTTTTCTTTTAACTCGCTGCTTTTATTGCGAATATGGACTTGGAATTTGATACGATTTAGGCATCAGTATCGCTGCAACTGGGATATTGCCAGGAGCAAATCATCATTTGCCTTTGTCGGTTCAAACAAAGGTGGCTTAGAAAACAGGGTTAAGATCCTGTCGACTAAGGCTTTTGACTTCATGAGCCGTAAGGGTCCCATAAAGATATTTCTCCCTACGAGTTATGAGGATCTCGTAGGTGTATGTTCTCCTTAGAAGTCATGAGGACTTCTAAGTGGTGTTCTCTCTCACAAATCGTAAGGATCTCATAAGAGTATTTTCCCCTTATAAGTTGAGAGGACTTACAAGTGTCTGTTCACCAAATGAGGACATTCCTCGTCGTTGGTGAGACTCGGTGAGGAAATGATTATTTATGCCCATGTATTATAAACAAGGGTCAGTATTGAGCCGCTTGTAGGGCAGTCTGGGAAAGGTGATGGCTTAAGAACAGGTTCAGATCCCTGTGCCTTAAGGCTTTTGAATCTTATGAGCCGTGAGGGTCTCATAAGAGGGTTCTCCTTACGAGTCGTGAGGATCTCGTAAGTTTAATTTCTCTTTAAGAATCATGGGGATCCCTAAGTGTGCTGCTCCCTTGCGAGTCGTAAGGATCTCACGCAGGTATTTTCTCCTTACAGGGTCGAGAGGACCTTGCAAGTGTGCATGAATTTTTTTACGAGTCTGCGCCCTTTCGGGTTTTCACAAACTTGCCGGTAGCCCTGCTGTTTTTACCCACGGAGCCCATTCTGGTTTTCATCCATGCCTATCTTGCTTATGGACATACAGTTTTTTTATTATTTATTTATTTATTTATTTTTTTTACATAGCCTAAGGATGTTGCGGTTTGTAGTAGTTTAAAGACGTTTCGGTCCATCGCTAGTTTCAGGACATTGCGGTCCGTAACTAGTTTTAGGAGATTACGGTCTATTGTTAGTTTAATGACATTTTGGTCCATTGTTAGTTTAGGGATGTTTCGGTCCGTTGTTAGTTTAGGGACGTTCCGGTCCATCACTGCCGTTTTGGAGACAATGGTTTTGCTGGATACTACTTATAGAGTTTGGGCTTAAGAAGATAGCGAGTGGACATAGGCGTCGTCATCTATCGTTGACTTAGGCCGTGACTCGTCAGGCGTAGTATTTTTCAGGAACCGGCCATTTATTGGCCTGAAGGGTCTCTCGCCATGCATATCCATGAGCAAGTAAGCCCTACCTTAGCAGACTTTGTCTATGATGTATGGGCCCTCATAGTTCGGCTCGAATTTCCCCCGTTTGGCATGATTGGGGATCATAGGTCTCTTGACCACTAGCATGAGTTCGCCCTGGCCAAATGTCCTCAGCCTGGTCAATCTCTCATATGAGCGCGTCATTTTTTCTTTGTAAACCTCCATGTTTTGCTGCGCCATGAGACGAGTTTCATTGAGGGCGTCGAGCTCCTCAAGTCGAAGATGAGCATTCTCTTCGTCTGTCAGTTCATAATGAACCGCCACTCGGAGAGAGGGTAGCTCTATTTCGAGGGGGAGTACCGCTTCTATGCCGAATACTAATGCGTACGACATTGTATTTATGGCTGTTTTGAATGTGGTCTGATAAGCCCAGAGAGCTTCATTCAATCTTTCGTGCCAGTCCTTTTTATTTTTGGACACCGTCTTCTTTATGATCTTCGTTAAGGTCTTGTTGAAAGCCTCAGCTAGACCGTTAGCTCGGGGATTATAGACCGAAGAGTATCTCCAGTTTATATTATGCTGTTGTGTGAAGCGGCTGATTTTGTTACTTCTGTAGGCCGGCCCGTCATTGGAGATAATCCGTTGCGGAGTGCCGAACCGATAGATGACGTGTGTCTTGAAGAAACGGAGAATGTTCTCCGTCTTCACTTCTCTTAGCGGTACTGCTTCTGCCCACTTAGAGAAGTAATCGGTTGTCGCCAATATGAACCGATGTCCTCTGGATGACGCTGGTTCGATGGGTCCGATTATGTCAGTTCCAGATCAGTCGAAAATACTGCATCTTTTAACCGGCAATTTCCCTATCATTTGCACTCATTTAGAAGTGTTCGGTATTCATATTTCACATATTAGCAAATCAGTCGTAAAATATCAGATTGTATGTGTTAGACTTTAAAACCGGCACTTTAAGGGAAATTGATTGTATTTTATAGCATCGCATCATCCCTATATTGCGCAACACTTGTTTCGAGATTTGTGCAGGAAAATCCAGGAGACAAGCCAAAATTGTCATTTTGCTGATCAAACATTACGCCAACTCAAAAGATTCAGATCTGGAAGTAATCTAGAAAGAATTTTCAGAATCAACATATCATAAAAAGGCCCACATATCAAATCAAACTAGCACCAGAGAGCCCAAGCCCCAACTCTTCCAAAGCGCCGCGGAACCGCGGCGGGAGCCGGCTTGAGCCGCGGTTCCGCGGCGGTTCTGCCACATCATCACCTAATTTTCAGGGCATAATTCCTATCTCAGTGGGTACACCTCATTTTGACACGTCAAATTCCAGAATTCTCCGGAGTCTTCTGCCAGATCAGCAAAGATCATTAAACTAATCCTAATTAAGCTCCTAACTAATCACATCTAGAAGCTTCTCCTCAACAAACTTTTGGAGGGAAATTCAAATCTCTTCTAACTAACTTTTGGAGGGAAATTCAAATTCTAATCCTAGATCTAGGGTTTGGGGAAGTCTATAAATAGAAGCCTAGACCTAGGGTTAATGGCTAATCCTTGGTTGTTCTTTAATAGTTCATTAGATCAATTCTTCATCTCTCCCTCTTCTTCCACAAGTTGAGTGACACGACTTGTGCGAAATCCTAACCCTAATTCCACTCCAAATTCAAGATCCCGAGTACCAATCAAGCGAGAAGCCTTCAACCTTTTAGGAGCCGAGCCGATCTTCAATCGGGAAAGTGATCCAAGCCGATCCGCGACTCAAGGAGACGAGCGAAACCAAATCGACGATCGAGTTCTTCCTCTTGTAGTTCTTGAGCGATTGTAACGAAATTGTTGATATAAATAAAAGGTGAAATTCTTTAATCTTGCTTTCTTTAAATTCTTGCATCATGATTCGATCTCAATTTGTGATTGTGATTGTTGTTGTGATGTTCGAGTAAAACTCCGCTAGTAAAGGAGTCGAGACGATCAATAGAATGATGATGTAACAAATCTTAATATGATTCTTGAGTCCTTCGAGCTTTGTAAACCCTAGCAAGTTCAAGAATCGATGACCTAGTTTCGTTGCGATGCTTTCTTGATTGTGATTGCTCGAAATTAGGGATCTACGATCGTTTCTTGAATTTACTAGAGGCTAGAATGTGAATGATATCGACGAAAGAACAAGGGATAAGATGAAACCCTAGTCTCATAAGAAATCCCTAATTCTCGATCGATCATCATCGATCTAGTATCAATTCATCGAAGGATAAGAATACGTAATTGTAAGATTACATCACATCTATAGATCCGATCGATTCCTACGAGCCTCATTTAGATTCTTGATATTTGGTTGGAAAAATCATCAAACTATCAAGTCTTGATTTTATCTTTTTCTTGTTATTAGATCTAGATTTTCTAATTCTTGAACTTCAACTATAAATCATGAATTGTTTTCGTTTCTTTTCTTTAAAGTTTCAATTCACCTAATTCAAAAGACGAACGATTACACTTTCCCTTTGGACGATCCGCACTTACTAACGCGCTACATTTGACACCGTTATTGATTGCGGTCAAATATTTTTGGTTGTGATTTCTCTACACATTTTTCAAAAACTACACATCCGGAAAATCATTTTCAATCAAATGGCGCCGCTGCCGGGGATTGTGCGCTAATTGTTCGTATTTTGAAATTTGAGTTGAAAAGTTTATTCCGTATCTATTTTTAGATCAAAACTTGCGCAAACACTAATACGTGTTGTTGTGATTTGTGCGAGGAAATCTGGAGCTTGCTGTGCAATTGAAATAATTTTTGGAATATACCAGAGAGCTGAGGGAGTCTACAGAGCCTCTCTAAAAAAAATTTGTGCAGTGTTCCCTCCATATGACCGCGGAAGGGCGGCATTAAGCATCAATTGCGGCGGAACCGCGGCAGCCTTGCGTCATCACTGCACCAAAATTTCTCAGGTACATCCTCACTTTCTTATCTCTCTCTAAAATCTGCTCCAAATAACATTTTGTGCAGGTTTCTTTGCAAAAATCGCAGCGCCGTGCAAAAAGAAAAATTAAATTGTGCTTGTTTTGATTTTTTGTGGTTGTTTGCATAATTAATACGGAAATTAAGAGGCACGACCAAATCCAGATTAGGTGGGGAGTTCATTACCCTTCCTAGGCCTCGAAAATCACAAAATTTGCATCCGCATTGACCCACATTAACTAAAAAATATCTAGAGATGACTCTAAGGACCGTCGTGCTCACTTAGGACAGAAGAAGGCCGTGGGTAATTCATTGCTTATCCGCGTTTTCTTGTGGTGTCTAAGGCAGGTGTGTCGAAGGATAGTGGTTATTAATTAGGCCCACTACTTACGTAGTGGAGTACCTTCCCACTTACCTGGCACTTACCTGGCCACAGGGGGACAAAGAGGCAGTGGAGGATTCTATCCTGCGACTTGTCTTTTGGCAGTTAGGAGCGGTCTAGAGCCGGACCTAGGTGACCCCTAGAATTAGGGTTTTGTGTGTTGCATTTGTTGTGTCACATCATTTTTTTCAAAAATCCGTATCATTTTTCAAAACAAACACCGCATACATCATTTCCCCTAATTATAAATCTACGCTGCCACTTGTACTAACCCTTTTTAGTGCAAGATAGGCTGGACACAGGATTCTAGTGCCTGTTCAGTCCGCGTCTCCCTGTAGGGTTCCTAGGCACTCTCAAGAGGTCTCATAAGGCATCAACCATGCTAATTTCAAATTTTATGAGTGCCGAGAAACACTCATACGGATCGTTAACTAGAATTTTAGGCGAAACAATAAACTAGTTAACATCTTAACTAAAAGTAGGAAACTACAACCTTTGTAGATCCGGTTATCCACTTCCTTAGCTCCACGTAGTTGTCCCCTCACTGTCCATCTCGAATCCCAGACACAAGCATCGGCTTCATCGGAGAAATGGGCGGGCAAGGTCGTCGGCTTCGTGCCGAAGATGATCTACGTCGAGGCAACACAAGTTCAAGCTCCAACTTCACCAAGTTATGAAACTTGTGAAGAAAACACCATATACTACTTGGCAAGAGGTAGAGGGTGAAGAAATAGGAGGTGGGTTCACTTTAGAATTGGATTTCTCACTCTTTTGCTCAAGATGCCATTGATGGAATCAAGCTTTCTTTCTTGATAAAGATGATGAAGAAGAAGAAAGAATATGATAAGTGTTTCTTTTAAAATGAAAATAAAATCAATACTTATCATATGCTAACCATGGTAAAGTGTAGAGAATAGATCATGGTTAGTTAGAATGGTTAGGGTTAAGGATGAAGACAAAATGGTAACTAAGTCAAACCTTCATGAAGCTTCAACTAAATACAAAGAAAGCCACCATTTTTCTTCATAATCCTTTCCAAAATCAATAAATAAATAAATGAGTAATAAAAAGGAAACCCTAACCATTACACAACCATGGTTTAATCTTTACACAAAACACAAGTTAGCATGCAACATCAAACATGATACAATCAAGTGCACACAAAATATATCACATATACAATGTGTTTTTCAAGTGAGAAAATCCCTTTAAAGTGAACCAATACTAGTTAATGTAAAGTAATATATCAAATATATAATTATACATTAAATCATTAAATCAACACTTGATTCAATGATCCGGTCATGTCGTACATAACCGACTAGTATCCTATGTATCGACTTATCGAATCGATCTTCGATTCGATAACTAGGTTATATCGCATACAACCAATCGAAACATTAATCGCGAGAATGAAATACGGTATCACATACACGCATTATTCTCGGTCCCGCACACATCTCATATGCGCTCCTATTTCGTTTCGCTTGAGCCAGGAAACCTCTGTGTAGGACTCTAAAGACTCGTCAATACGCCGGTAGCAGATGATGATCATATCAAGCACCCACAAGCCGCAAGCGGTCTGCTAAACGTAACGGCCACCCGGGTATTGTGCGATCAGAAGATCGACGAGCTAGCCCGCTCACACTCCTGTGAATCCAACCAGTAACACTTACCGTACAGTCCGGTCTGTTCGTCTAATATGTCGCATATCAAGTCTAGGGGTGGTAAACGTCAAACCCCAATAACCGATAAGTCATGCCGATGTGAGGCTCATAACGGGTCGAGAAAACTACTGGTAACACTTACCAGCAAATCTCTGATCAGCCCTGGCCAGGGACTTCCCTGTTACGGCCAATCGAGCACAGCGCAACATCAACCCCCAATACCGGGAGAGACGAAACCCCTCCTATCACTCATTGCCTCTATGTGACTCGGGACTGTACCCAAAGACCACCGTTTTGCACGCCCTCATGGACGTGGTAAGGTGGAGATTAAAGCACAGTGGGAATCACACAAGACTCTATGACGATCTCGGGTCTACAGACTAACCTGTACAAGTGTCACCTGAGAACTGCCATCCGACGTGAGGTATAATACCATCTGGGAGTTCTCGGCGAGTCCGTCCAGTGTACCCAGTCTCCACTGAGCACCCGTACACCATCTCTGATGTCAAACACCAATGGATATGGGATCATCCATCGCCCATCTCATGGGTCGAGAAGCGTATACGCTAGTCTAGACTGGTATATCGATGCCCCGTCTCGATACACCCACGACTAGGGACCTTGAAGGATGTACTTATGGACTACCATGTCCCCACTAGTATGATCTGCATCATAGTCCAGGCAGTCAAGTACACATCCTAAGGGCTTTATCAACATGTAACTATAAGACAGTTTAAAGAGACAAGTGTACATGTTAAGATAAAGAGCAACCAGATAGCATACTATCATATCGAGCAAGAAAGTCATCTCTATATATGTCCAAGCATCCAATATAATATACATCATCTTTACAATACTGGCCTCTAGGGCATACATACAACTAACAATCTCCCACTTGCACTAGGGCCAGCTACTGTAGTATCGCATACCGAGCATCCCGAAGAGTTTCTCAAACTGTATCTGGGGAATGGCCTTCGTGAGTGGATCCGCTGTGTTGTTCTTCGTGTCAACCCTCCTGACCTCGATCTCCCGGCGATCAACTATCTCCCGGATCAGGTGATACCGCCTCAGAATATGCCTGGATCGCTGATGGGGCCTGGGTTCCTTGGCCAAAGTCACCGCTCCATTGTTATCGCAATACAAAGGTATTGGATGCTCAATGGATGGAACCACTCCAAGTTCAGTAATGAACTTCTTGATCCAGACAGCCTCTTTAGCAGCATCGTTGGCAGCGATGTATTCAGCCTCCATCGTCGAGTCTGCCACGGTTTCCTGCTTGGAACTCTTCCAGCTAACCGCCCCTCCGTAAAGGGTAAAGACAAATCCCGACTGCGACTTAGAGTCGTCTTTATCACTCTGGAAGCTCGAATCGGTAAAGGACTCCACTTGGAGTTCTCCATTACCATACACCAAGAGCATCTCTTTAGTCCTTCGTAAGTACTTGAGAAAGCTCTTCACAGCTGTCCAGTAACTCTCTCCAGGATCAGCTTGATACCTGCTCACTATACTTAGTGAGTATGCTACATCGGGTCTGGTACATAGCATCGCATACATGATAGAGCCTACAGCCGAAGCATAGGGTATGCCTTGCATGCGAGCTCTCTCCAAATCAGTCTTGGGAGACATCTCTTTGGAGAGAGTGACTCCAGAGATCGTGGGCAAGTTCCCACGCTTGGATTCTTCCATACTAAACCTCTTTAGTATGGTGTCAATGTACCTGGATTGGGACAATCCCAATATCCGTTTGGATCTATCTCTATAGATCCTGATTCCCAATATGCAGGAGGCATCACCAAGATCTTTCATCGAGAATCTTTGTGATAAGAAGAGCTTGATCGATTGCAGCATAGGAATATCATTTCCTATCAAGAGTATGTCATCCACGTACAATACGAGGAAGACAACCTTACTCTCTGCTACCTTCTTGTAGATACAAGGTTCATCTGGGTTTTTGACGAAATCAAACTCTTTGATAACGACGTCAAAGCAGATGTTCCAACTCCGCGATGCTTGCTTTAATCCATAAATGGATTTAAGCAGCTTGCACACCTTCCCGCTGCTCCCACTGTCTACGAAGCCCTCTGGCTGAGTCATGTACACGCACTCTTCTAAATCACCGTTTAGAAAGGCGGTCTTAACATCCATTTGCCAGATTTCATAATCATGATATGCAGCGATAGCAAGCATGATCCGGATGGATTTAAGCATAGCCACTGGAGAAAAGGTTTCGTCATAGTCCACACCTGGTCTTTGACGAAAACCCTTTGCAACAAGTCTAGCTTTGAAAGTCTCCACTTTCCCATCTACACCATGTTTTTTCTTGAAGATCCACTTGCTCCCAATGGGTTTTACCCCTTCAGGAGCAACTTCCAAAGTCCATACTTTGTTGGTGTACATGTGTTCCATCTCGGACCGCATAGCATCCAGCCATTTCACTGAGTCCCCACTCGTGATGGCCTGCTCGAAGCTAGTTGGGTCATCATCCTCCATGATGCAATCGTCGCTCCCACCATCCATGAGAAAACCGTAGTATCTCTCAGGTGGGCGAGGAACCCTACTAGATCGGCGGAGAGGCTGAGGTTCATTGGGAGCTACTGAATCTTCTGGTTCCACTAAATCTTCAGTTACGGTTTGTGTATCTGGAACTTCTTCCAGCTCTACCATTTTGCCCCTAATTTCTTTTTCAAGGAATTCCTTTTCCAAAAAGGTGGCATGTCGAGAAACAAACACTTTTTGTTCTTCTGTATGGTAGAAAAGATATCCATGTGAATGTTTGGGATATCCCACAAACTTGCATAGAACTGACTGTGCCTCGAGTTTGTCCGGATTTTGCCTTTTGACATAGGCCGGGCAACCCCATATCTTAACTCTTTTAAGACATGGTCTCTTCCCACTCCATATCTCATATGGTGTGGTAGGTACAGATTTAGTTGGAACTTGATTCAATAGGTATGCTGCTGTTTCCAGCGCATATCCCCAGAAGGAAATAGGTAACTCAGCTGTGCTCATCATAGAGCGCACCATATCTAATAGGGTGCGGTTCCTCCGTTCTGATACACCGTTGTTCTGTGGTGTATATGGAGGAGTTAGCTGAGAGAGAATCCCATTCTCTTTTAGGAAGTCCAGGAATTCATTGCTCAAGTATTCACCTCCTCGATCAGATCGAAGGATCTTAATACTTTTTCCGGTTTGGTTCTCGACTTCTTGTTTATATTCTCTAAATTTCTCAAAAGCTTCTGATTTGTGTTTCATCAGGAACACATATCCGAATCTAGAGAGATCATCAGTGAATGTAATGAAGTACGAAGAACCATCCCTGGCATGTGTAGACATAGGACCGCATACATCACTATGTATCAGTCCCAAGAGTTTGGTAACTCTTTCTCCGTGTCCCGTAAACGGAGTTTTGGTCATCTTGCCTTTGAGACATGACTGGCAAGTGTCATAAGATGAAAATTCAAACGGATTTAAATATCCATCCTTATGCAACTTAGCCAGTCGTGTCGCATTGATGTGACCCAGTCTACAATGCCACAAGAAGGATTCATTCAGTTCAGAACTCTTCCTCTTGTGTGTGTTTGTTATGCTCAGAACTGTTGATTGATTTAGAACATAAATGCCATTGCACAACGTGCCTGATCCAACCAACTTTTGGTTACGGAAAATGTTCATAACATTATCCTGTAATACAAAATTATATCCCTCTTTACTCAACAAAGAAACCGATATAATGTTTCATATCAGGTTCGGCATGTAATAGCATTCGTTCAGAACCAATGTATTACCAGTAGGTAATGCAAGGTGATATTCCCCGACAGTCTTAGCTGCAACAATTGCACCATTTCCAACTCTAATATCTTTATCACCTTCTCCAAGTTCTATACCTTTCCTTAGCCTATGTAACTGATTACATATATGGGATCCTGACCCGGTATCTAATACCCAGGACGTAGAGCAAATGGAGAAACAGTTCTCAGTAACGAACACACCCGAAGAAAATGCATCAACATGTACTTTCTTCTTTTGGGTGGCATAGGAATCCTGGTATTCCCCTATGTCCTGTTCATTCCCATAACCTTTATAAGAAAGAACGGAACCAACGTTCCCCAGCACAGTATAACATGCGGGTTCAGTCAATACATCCATATTATTATCTTTATTAGGGCATGACATGGTCGCTACCTGGAGAGAGAGAGAAGAAAACACTTTAGCGTATGCTCTTGAAAGATCAGATTGGTTATTATCTTATCTAATCAGGATGGCTCCCACTGGTTTTTATCAAATCTTCCTTCAAACCCTAAAAGGAAAGACTAGCCGGGATTAATTACACCCTACAACTTCGCCAATCTTTCAGCCAGGCCAGTGTCGGTACTTTGAGGGAGGTTCCCCGTGCTTTCGCACGGACCTAATTAGAGTAAACCTCGTTTTCCCAGAGGCGTAACCCCGTTGACACCTTTCTAGACACCTACTTGATCGGCTAATTGTAATGTGTAAAACTCTCCCAGGAGTAACTCTTACTCGCAGTGGGTATCGGGATCCAACTATCCCATAGAAGGTATGCAATCTCATTGCAAATTTCAACACTTGAAATTCCCGATAATATTCTGCCCCTAGCGTCCTATGACCTTGACAAAGGCCAACAAATCATAGGCTGCTAGTCAAGTTCAACCCGTCATTTCTTGATTGAATCAAACCCACCCGCACGGCCCTTGACAAAGGCCAACAAGGTCGTACGACTACCCTGAAACAATCTGCATCATATGCACAAGCAGATAAGCACTATTCAGCTACCGCACACTACGCCTTGACAAAGGCCAACAAACGCAGCAAGAATACTAAACAGTTCTTATCTGAAATGATGGAGGGCTACGACAGGTTTTTCTGAAAACCTATTGCGTAATGAACTTGATATCGTTGTAGAATCGAATGATTTTGAAATGGAGTGTTTTTGAAGCTTTTTCTAGTTTTGCTAAAGGGGTCACTCCCGGTAAAGGGATCGTCGGCCCTTTCCTCGTCGAATGAGGTGCGGGATATATCATATATATCGCTGTGCAAAGCAAAACTCAAAAACAATCAAAACTCAAACCGAGTGTGTAGCATCTGCCAGTTATTGCTAAAGGAGTCACTCCCGGTGAAGGGATCTCGGTCCTTTCCTCATCGAATAAGGTGCAGGGTATATCATATATACCGCTATGCAAAGCAAGAACTGTAGCTACCTGTTTTGTTTAAAATTTGATTCTACAACATCTTAGGTTTCATTTCTTTCATTAATCACATTAATGAAGTCCCATCATTTAAATCACCTAAACATCACAGATAAATACGACGTACACTTATGCCATTCGCATTCGCCTGGATGTCCCCTCGTGCACCGTTAGGTTAGGTAACTAAAGACAGAGCAGGGCAGGGCTGGTGCGGATGCAAAACATAAGTAACGTCTATATAATATATCATATATACTATATACTGTATCTATCACAGAACATCACATGATCACATCACAGATATCGCAGCAGAAGAAACATATGAAACATTGGATATACTAGGACGTCCGTGTTTTCAATACGAGCCAGTATAAAACACGGATTCCACGGTCGTGATGAATAGCCAATCCCACACCCCTAGATCCCTACGAGAGCGGCAAGCAACCCTACCAATTCTAGGGTTAGGAGACCCGGACTCGACTCCTCGAGATGGTCTCCCACTGGACCCTAGAACCCGGTTACTTGTGCTCCCCTCCTTGGGTCTATCCTAATGCGGAAAAGTAAATAATATACAAAAGGTGACAACTTCCGCAACCTGGAAGTGCCCCAATAAAAGAATATTACATACAAGTTTTTACATGAATGAAAATGAAAAACACTCATCTCACATAAAAACCCCCGGCTATTCAAACACGACAATCCAATATAACATATCCAGCAATACATAACATCGCATGTCATCAACGTAAGTAAATATGCGCATCCCAATTGTCGTTGACATATAGCAACGAAACCGGCGATATCACATATTACACTTACGGTCACAGAAAAGAAAGTGTAAAACTACAACAGTTGGAATCCGCAACCTCTTTAGACATCGCATGCCTAACACTTATAAACCCCGCATTTTAGTCCCATCATCGAAAATTCTTTTCAATATCAAGTGAGACTAAAGCGCTAGATTTATAACTTTCATTCAGTTATCTCATAACCGTGTGTGAATTCCAATTATTGTATCCCATTCCGGATAAATAGAAAATATTAAACTTTCCGATCGAACATTCGAACACCCAAGTTTTCCCGAGACCGTTGAACACATGAAATAATGTTCAAAGACATTCACTTCATGCCTCAGTACCAACGGTCCAGCCGTAGAAGGGTCAAGCCAACGCCTCACATGTGGCACGCCGTACTGCCCCAAACCCGAAGGTTCAAAGGGCAGTTCAAGACGGTCACATAATCGAGTTAAGGTTTGTTGTCTTCTAGAGGGACAATCGCGTTACTTGCACTACTCAGAACGTCCTTAAACCACAGAAAAATCCAACACTTGGATATTTTCCGGCAGGGGAAAAGTTGGGTATTTATATCCGGTCGAACTTTTTAACATATTCGAAAATTATCCGGAAAAACACATAGACAAAGCTTGATAATCCGATCGAATCATCGATTTCCAATGCAACCCCAGAACACTCAACTCTTGAGTCAATTTAAAAATTCCCAGAAAACACAGCATATTAAAATAGGAATTACTGTGCAAACAGGGAAGGATGACGTCATGATCAGGCCGCGGAACAGCGGCAGAAGCCAGGCTTCTGCCGCGGTTCCGCCGCACTTTGGACTCTTCATTTTGAAAAATTTTCACCTTAATTCTTAGAATTCCCTGCTGAATTTTTTAAGCATTTTTAATCTGGAAAAAACCCAGTTTTTAGAAAAAGTCCAGAGAGCTCTTAGGTTTTTAGGGTTTCGGTTCGATCGGGTTTCAAACGTCGTCTACACTTCGCCTAAGGCTCTAGCTAGGCTCTGATACCACTGTAGGGTTCCTAGGCACTCTCAAGAGGTCTCATAAGGCATCAACCATGCTAATTTCAAATTTTATGAGTGCCGAGAAACACTCATACGGATCGTTAACTAGAATTTTAGGCGAAACAATAAACTAGTTAACATCTTAACTAAAAGTAGGAAACTACAACCTTTGTAGATTTGGTTATCCACTTCCTTAGCTCCACGTAGTTGTCCCCTCGCTGTCCATCTCGAATCCCAGACTCAAGCATCGGCTTCATCGGAGAAATGGGCGGGAAGGTCGTCGGCTTCGTGCCGAAGATGATCTATGTCGAGGAAACACAAGTTCAAGCTCCAACTTCACCAAGTTGTGAAACTTGTGAAGAAAACACCCTATACTACTTGGCAAGAGGTAGAGGGTGAAGAAATAGGAGGTAGGTTCACTTTAGAATTGGATTTCTCACTCTTTTGCTCAAGATGCCATTGATGGAATCAGGCTTTCTTTCTTGATGAAGATGATGATGAAGAAGAAAGAATATGATAAGTGTTTCTTTTAAAATGAAAATAAAATCAATACTTATCATATGCTAACCATGGTAAAGTGTAGAGAATAGATCATGGTTAGTTAGAATGGTTAGGGTTAAGGATGAAGACAAAATGGTAACTAAGTCAAACCTTCATGAAGCTTCAACTAAATACAAAGAAAGCCACCATTTTTCTTCATAATCCTTTCCAAAATCAATAAATAAATAAATGAGTAAGAAAAAGGAAACCCTAACCATTACACAACCATGGTTTAATCTTTACACAAAACACAAGTTAGCATGCAACATCAAACATGATACAATCAAATGCACACAAAATATATCACATATACAATGTGTTTTTCAAGTGAGAAAATCCCTTTAAAGTGAACCAATACTAGTTAATGTAAAGTAATATATCAAATATATAATTATACATTAAATCATTAAATCAACACTTGATTCAATGATCCGGTCATGTCGTACATAACCGACTAGTATCCTATGTATCGACTTATCGAATCGATCTTCGATTCGATAACTAGGTTATATCGCATACAACCAATCGAAACATTAATCGCGAGAATGAAATACGGTATCACATACACGCATTATTCTCGGTCCCGCACACATCTCATATGTGCTCCTATTTCGTTTCGCTTGAGCCAGGAAACCTCTGTGTAGGACTCTAAAGACTCGTCAATACGCCGGTAGCAGATGATGATCATATCAAGCACCCACAAGCCGCAAGCGGTCTGCTAAACGTAACGGCCACCCGGGTATTGAGCGATCAAAAGATCGACGAGCTAGCCCGCTCACACTCCTGTGAATCCAACCAGTAACACTTACCGTACAGTCCGGTCTGTTCGTCTAATATGTCGCATATCAAGTCTAGGGGTGGTAAACGTCAGACCCAAATAACCGATAAGTCGTGCCGATGTGAGGCTCATAACGGGTCGAGAAAACTACTGGTAACACTTACCAGAAAATCTCTGATCAGCCCTGGCCAGGGACTTCCCTGTTACGGCCAATCGAGCACAGCGCAACATCAACCTCCAATACCGGGAGAGACGAAACCCCTCCTATCGCTCATTGCCTCCATGTGACTCGGGACTGTACCCAAAGACCACCGTTTTGCACGCCCTCATGGACGTGGTAAGGTGGAGATCAAAGCACAGTGGGAATCACACAAGACTCTATGACGATCTCGGGTCTACAGACTAACCTGTACAAGTGTCACCTGAGAACTGCCATCTGACGTGAGGTATAATACCATCTGGTAGTTCTCGGCGAGTCCGTCCAGTGTACCCAGTCTCCACTGAGCACCCGTACACCATCTCTGATGTCAAACACCAATGGATATGGGATCATCCAGCACCCATCTCATGGGTCGAGAAGCGTATACGCTAGTCTAGACTGGAATATCGATGCCCCGTCTCGATACAACCATGACTAGGGACCTTGAAGGATGTACTTATGGACTACCATGTCCCCACTAGTATGATCTGCATCATAGTCCAGGCAGTCAAGTACATATCCTAAGGGCTTTATCAACATGTAACTATAAGACAGTTTAAAGAGACAAGTGTACATGTTAAGATAAAGAGCAACCAGATAGCATACTATCATATCGAGCAAGAAAGTCATCTCTATATATGTCCAAGCATCCAATATAATATACATCATCTGTACAATACTGGCCTCTAGGGCATACATACAACTAACACCCCCGATCGACCCAAAAGTCGGTATTTCTCCATTTACTTCTTCTTTACCCACCACCACACCCACATCGATGGATCCGACTCCATCGAACTTCTTTACCACTACTCTGCCGCCGTCCGTTGGTGCGCAGAATCCACCTCGCATCTCTCTGCAAGAAAGGTGCTATCCCACACGAGGTCCCCTTTCCACCTGCCTTTCCATTCCACCAGCCAACGGGGAAAATTTTCAAATAAAACCCCAATACATCAACCTTCTACCAAAATTTCACGGTCTCGAGTCTGAGGACGCATACGTGTTTATCACGAAATTTGAAAATGTATGCGCAATGATGGGTACCTCACAGCTTTCTGTGGATGCTATGCGTCTACGTCTTCTCCCATTCACCTTATGCGATATAGCCGAGAAATGGCTGTATAACACTACCGCACATTCCATTTCAAACTGGGAAGAATTCGTAAAAGCATTCCTTAAAAAATTCTACCCACATCAAAAGACAGCTCGAGTCCGTAGCGAAATATATCAATTCACCCAGCTTCCAAATGAAACATTTTCACAATGTCTTGAACGCTTTAAGGATCTGTTAGTCCAATGTCCTCATCACGGAATCCCCAAATGGGAACTGCGTCGAATCATTTATGAGGGCATTAATCCTAACACAAGACAAACCCTTGAATCCATGTGTCAAGGCAATTTCATGACCAAAGATGATGGGGAAGCTTGAAAATTTTTAGAAGATTTCGCTGAAAAGTCTTTACAGTGGGAGGGTGTGAGTCAATCGTCTAGGGATGGCAATGATATTTCCATAGGAGTTAGAGCTGACATTGCAGCTATACACAAAAAACTCGAGACTATGAAAAACAAATTTTTAGCCGCCACCCTAAGTCAAATGTCACTCTCCAAAACTGTATGTGGATGCTGTTCTGATCCATCACATCTCACGGAAGAATGTCCACTAAATTCTCCATTTCAAGATTATGAGCATACCAATGCCGCATTTCAAAGACCTAGAAACGATCCATTTTCTTCCACATATAATCAGGGTTGGAGGAATCACCCTAATTTTGCTTGGAACCAATCACAATCTCAAAACACGGTTCCAACCCAACACAATTTCCAAAGGGTTCTTCCACCACAACACCATCCACCACTTCAATTGAGTCAGCACCCCTTCCAATCACAAAACTTCCAAAATCCGGCCAATACTTTTGCACCACATGAAAACTCTTTGCAATTGACCGGTACAGATAACACCTCTGCACTAGCACAAACCTTGGATACTTTCATGAAACAATCCATCCAAGGGACGGCAAGTTTGCAATCTTCCATCGAGAATGTGATGAAGATCATTGTCTCTCAAAATGAGAATATCAAATCGATGGAAGAACAAATTGCACAACTAAAAGCCGAAATGAGTGCAAAAGAGAAAGGGAAACTTCCAGCTCAACCTTTGCCCAATCCTGGCTATTCACATCATGTGGATGCAGTCACGTTGAGATCTGGGAGAGTGCTTGACAATCACGTTGGGGAAGAGATTGATGACACTGAAAAATCTATCGATGATACCCCGGCTGAGACCTATCCTTCCACACACACTTCTAATTCTGACCCCAGTTCTTCTACCCCACCACCTTCTTGCGAGCATATTCTTCATTTCCCAAAAGGCTCGCCACCTCAGCCCATCTCTTCTAGTTCTCCACAGACGATCCCCACTCCTCTTTTGGGATCATGTCTACCCCCACTTCCTTCTCCTATGATGGACCCAGCGCTTATTGCTAAAGCACCTTATCCTAATCGGTTAAGGGCAAACACACCGAGTCCACATATGGAGAAGATTATGAACATTTTTAAGCAAGTTAACATCAACATCCCTCTCCTAGATGCCATCCAACAAGTTCCGTCCTATGCGAAAACTCTTAAGAACTTGTGCACTAGGAAGAGGAAAACTCAAGTGCCGAAAAAGATATTCATGGCAAAGACGGTAGATACGGCTTTCCCCCAACAATTACCGAGGAAACGTAAGGATCCTGGATATCCTACTATTTCCATTTCTACCGGGGAAAAACACATTAACCGTGCTCTACTAGACCTTGGCGCTAGTGTTAACTTGCTTCCATACTCAGTCTATGAGCAACTAGGTATCGGAGAGTTGAAGCCAACCCATTGCACTCTCCAGATGGCTGACCGATCAATCACTAAATCTAGGGGTGAACTGGAGGATGTGTTAATAAAAATCGGGGAATTCATATTCCCTGTGGACTTTATTGTAATTGATACACAGCCTGTAGTGAACCCACGGAATCAAATTCCGGTGATTTTAGGTCGCCCCTTTTTGGCCACTTCCAACGCTATCATCAACTGTCGTAATGGCTCTATGACCCTATCTTTCGGGAATAGGTCAATTGAGCTAAACATTTACAAGTTGGGAAGTGTACCCTCCGAACCTACTGCTCAGGTCTGTTCTGTCGATTTAATGGATGTCGACAGCAGCGAATTTGATGATCCTCCTGATACCGATCTTGACTCTTTTCATACGTTGTTGTTTGACCCAACTATGTATCATACACATACGGACTCTTCCACCGAGATGTCCGGGTCAACAACTAACACCGATTATAAACTGCTTTTAGAGTCTGAAGATCACCCCGCACTTTGTGATGACATTATTCTTCGGGGTATTGATGAAACTTTTGAGGAGATCTTCGCTGATGAACTCGCATTTCTGAATAACACGGGTGTTGAGATGAATCATGTCCCAATCATTGAAATTGAACCTCCACCCCTTCTTCTGAACTGTAAAAAGAATGCGAGCAATCCATCACATTCACTGCATCGTCTCTCCAAAATGAGACGCACACACACTCTCTTCCACCACTTGACCTTTCCCCACTTTTTCTTCCACCAACCAGAGCACTGCATTGACAAAATTTTTGAATGGTTGGTGTTGACGTTTGGTCTTTGGAAAGCTTGGCATCGACCACTGATTTTTGACCTCCTCATATGATTTTTTAACATTGCATAACTCAAGTTTTGGGGGGTATGATCGGGCTCCTGAAAAGAAACTTTTTACAAAATTTTGAGCCAAGAATAACTTTGGGGGAGGTTCTTCACTTAAATATTTTTCCCCCACTAATAAATTCCTCCCAAGCTTACAGGTTTTTCGAGATTTAGCAGAAGGCAACAGTGAGGACACTGTTGAAAACAAGTTTGGGGGAGCTTTGTGCTTATTTTCGCATCATTTGCATATCATTTGCATAAGTACAAAACATTTTTTCGAAAACCTATAAAAAATTTTAAAAAATTTCAAAAGATAAAAAAAAAATATTTTTGTACATAAATAAGATAATAAAAGTTTAGATAGTGAAAAATTACATCCATGAGATTAGAAAAATTTAAGAAAACTAAGAAAATTAGAAGTTTTCTTATACGAACTAGTAATAAGTAGTTATGAGCCGTTGTCCTAAGGGTTAGTAAGATGAAGGACGTCACTAATCTGAGGATAAAACTAAGTCTGAAAAATAGTTTCTATTCTGGAAGCCAAACATTTTGAACGTTGATACCCTGCTATTTGCACTTACACACGTCTTAAAGCCCGGGATAGTAGAGGATACCTTGAAATGCTCTAGTCTTAAAGCCGATGTATGAAGGAAAAAAAAGTGAATAAAAAATATAAAGTGGTGAGAAAAATGGACACTGGTTTTGTTATCACGGAGGGCAATAAAAAATATATAGCGAGGGTGCCTCTTCACCTAGTGCCCTAAGGCCAACTGGTCTGGGAGTCACTGCTATGCCTTAGGTGGTGCAAGACGAGAAAAATACACCAAATAAGCAAAGCACATGAGTAATCAGTCGGTTAGTACCTCAAGAAGTATTAACGGTCGCATGAAAGTATGTGAGCAAATCTCATCTAAATATTCATTAATTAAAAAGTACTGAGGCTGATGGGCAAGAGTATGATAGCTTGAATTGAATTCTTCGGGTGTAGGGATGTCTTTACACACACGTAGGGTTATATGATCGATGTTTGGAAGAAAGATAGGAATGAAGAATAAGACGATGTTTTATTGAGGGAAGACGTGATTTCTGACATCTTTTCATGACCATTAAGATAGGGCTCATGACAACCTAAAATCTAGCTTAGTTGGAAACCCTAATTTTCAAGGCTTTTCTTTTACAATTCTTTTCTTTAAATGTAATATTCGTGATCTTCCTTTTATTATTGGATTTTGTGGGTGCAATCCGCTGAAAACCCTCAGCAGACAACACTCCTCCTAATAGGGACACCTAGAGGTTTAAAGGCTTGTTGCACGTGCTCAGTGCAATCGTGTTGCCTACGAAAGTGTGCTAGTTAGTTTTTCTCTTTCTTTATTGTCTCCTTCTCTTTGTTAATAAAACAGTTCGCTCGAGACGATCGAAAATAAGTTTGGGGGAATTTGATCAGTCGAAAATACTGCATCTTTTAACCGGCAATTTCCCTATCATTTGCACTCATTTAGAAGTATTCGGTATTCATATTTCACATATTAGCAAATCAGTCGTAAAATATCAGATTGTATGTGTTAGACTTTAAAACCGGCACTTTAAGGGAAATTGACTGTATTTTATGGCATCGCATCATCCCTATATTGCGCAACACTTGTTTCGAGATTTGTGCAGGAAAATCCAGGAGACAAGCCAAAATTGTCATTTTGCTGATCAAACATTACGCCAACTCAAAAGATTCAGATCTGGAAGTAATCTAGAAAGAATTTTCAGAATCAACATATCATAAAAAGGCCCACATATCAAATCAAACTAGCACCAGAGAGCCCAAGCCCCAACTCTTCCAAAGCGCCGTGGAACCGCGGCGGGAGCCGGCTTGAGCCGCGGTTCCGCGGCGGTTCTGCCACATCATCACCTAATTTTTAGGGCATAATTCCTATCTCAGTGGGTACACCTCATTTTGACACGTCAAATTCCAGAATTCTCCAGAGTCTTCTGCCAGATCAGCAAAGATCATTAAGCTAATCCTAATTAAGCTCCTAACTAATCACATCTAGAAGCTTCTCCTCAACAAACTTTTGGAGGGAAATTCAAATCTCTTCTAACTAACTTTTGGAGGGAAATTCAAATTCTAATCCTAGATCTAAGGTTTGGGGAAGTCTATAAATAGAAGTCTAGACCTAGGGTTAATGGCTAATCCTTGGTTGTTCTTTAATAGTTCATTAGATCAATTCTTCATCTCTCCCTCTTCTTCCACAAGTTGAGTGACACGACTTGTGCGAAACCCTAACCCTAATTCCACTCCAAATTCAAGATCCCGAGTACCAATCAAGCGAGAAGCCTTCAACCTTTTAGGAGCCGAGCCGATCTTCAATCGGGCAAGTGATCTAAGCCGATCCGCGACTCAAGGAGACGAGCGAAGCCAAATCGATGATCGAGTTCTTCCTCTTGTAGTTCTTGAGTGATTGTAACGAAATTGTTGATATAAATAAAAGGTGAAATTCTTTAATCGTGCTTTCTTTAAATTCTTGCATCATGATTCGATCTCAATTTGTGATTGTGATTGTTGTTGTGATGTTCGAGTAAAACTCCGCTCGTAAAGGAGTCGAGACGATCAATAGAATGATGATGTAACAAATCTTAATACGATTCTTGAGTCCTACGAGCTTTGTAAACCCTAGCAAGTTCAAGAATCGATGACCTAGTTTCATTGCGATGCTTTCTTGATTGTGATCGCTCGAAATTAGGGATCTACGATCGTTTCTTGAATTTACTAGAGGCTAGAATGTGAATGATATCGACGAAAGAACAAGGGATAAGATGAAACCCTAGTCTCATAAGAAATCCCTAATTCTCGATCGATCATCATCGATCTAGTATCAATTCATCGAAGGATAAGAATACGTAATTGTAAGATTACATCACATCTATAGATCCGATCGATTCCTACGAGCCTCATTTAGATTCTTGATATTTGGTTGGAAAAATCATCAAACTATCAATTCTTGATTCTATCTTTTTCTTGTTATTAGATCTAGATTTTCTAATTCTTGAACTTCAACTATAAATCATGAATTGTTTTCGTTTCTTTTCTTTAAAGTTTCAATTCACCTAATTCAAAAGACGAACGATTACACTTTCCCTGTGGACGATCCGCACTTACTAACGCGCTACATTCGACACTGTTATTGATTGCGGTCAAAATATTTTTGGTTGTGATTTCTCTACACATTTTTCAAAAACTACACATCCGGAAAATCATTTTCAATCAGTTCCCCACATTTTGAACGACCAGCTAGCCACTGTTGGGTGTAGCGGGTTTAGATGCTGGTGGATGAAGTCTCCATGAATTTGGCATAAGTGGCATTGCTTCGCGTATTCGAGGCAGTCCTGAATCATCATGGGCCAATAGTAGCCCATCCTTTTGATCTTCAGCTTCATCTTTGACCCGGCTTGATGAGAACCGCAGAGTCCGTCATGAGTTTCTTGGACGACTCTCCTTGCTTCTTCCGGTCCTAGGCATCTCAACCACAGAGAGTCGAACGATCTCTTATATAGAGTATCATTGACGAAGGCAAAAGACAGAGCTCGTTTCATGAGCTGATGTCTTGAGGATGCATCTTCAGGTGTTCGACGGGATTTGAAGTAGTCTATAAAGACTTCTCTCCAATTCTTAGCCCTTTCTTAGTCCTCTATTGGCAGGACTGTTTCCTTGGTCGCTTCCTTTTCTTCAGATGACTCCGAAGATATTGCTACTGGCGCAAGAACCCGACGGCTTTGTACAACGATCCTCACGTCATCGAGGTTTTCGTCGGCCAGTTCTTTAGCGAGTTTAGCTAATGCATCCGCCTTGCTATTTTCCGTACGCGGTATGCTTTCTAGGACGTAGGAAGGGATTTGAGTCTGCAATCGTTGCACTCACTCGCCGTACTTTACTAACTCTGGTTTGCACGTTTGATAGTCGCCGTTTACTTGACTAACGACCAATTGGGAGTCTCCGTATATGAGGAGGTTTTTGATTCCCATGTCGACAGTGATCTCAAGACCTGTTATCAAAGCTTCATATTCTGCTTCATTGTTTGTCCTTGGCTCTATTAGGGAAAAGGCAAAGCGCATTATCCCTCCTTGCGGAGTCACGAAGATAAGGCCTACCCCCGATTTGATTATAGGGGTGTTGTGTTGACGCTTCTTTATGGAAGATACTCTATCGAAATAGAGTTCCCATCGGGTATCACTCCCTCCTTTCTCCCCGTCGATTGTGTCAAACGCGTGTTCGTCCGGCAGTTCACAATTTAAAGGTGAGTCGCCAGGTATCAGGTGCTCAGCAAGGAATTCGGCGATGGCCTGGCCTTTCACTGCCTTGAGAGGTCGATATGTTATCGAGAATTCTATTAAGAGTAGGGCCCATTTAGCGAGTCGTCCAGTTAGTATGGCTCTTGATATCAAATATTTGAGAGGATCCACTTTTGATATGAGATGGACTTCATGCGCTAAAGCATAGTGCCTGAGCTTCGTTATTGCGAAGATTAACGCCAAGCAGTGTTTTTCGACAAGGGAGTAGTTGTTTTCTGCCCCCAGTACAACTCGACTCAAATAGTAGAGGGCTCTCTCCTTCCCTTGGTCGTTTTCTGGTGCCCATAGTGTGCCTAAAGAACCTTCAAGGGCTGTTGTGTACAGGATGAAGGGCTTTCCCTTGATCGGGGCGGTCAGTACCGGTGGATTCTGCAGGTATTGCTTGATTTCGTCGAGTGCACTTCTGGCATTTCTGATCCCAGAAGAACAGGGTCCCTTTCTTCATTAGGTGGTCGTAGGGATGGCATTTGCCGGAGAGGTTGACTTGGATTTTGACACCTGTTTAGGCATCAGTATCGCTACAACTGGGATAATGCCAGGAGCGACTCATCATTTGCCCCAGTCGATTCGGACAAAGGTGGCTTAGTAGACAGGGTTAGGATCCTGTCGACTAAGGCTTTTTTGACTTTACGAGCCGTAAGGGTCTCATAAAGCTATTTCTCCTTATGAGTTGTGAGGATCTCGTAGGTATATGTTCTCCTTAGAAGTTATGAGGACTCCTAAGTGGTGTTTTCTCTTATAAGTCATAAGGATCTCATAAGAGTGTTTTCTCCTTATAAGTCGAAAGGACTTACAAGTGTTATTCACCATATAGGGACATTTCTTTCCATTCATAGAACTTGGCAAAGAAATATTTATTCATGCCCCTGGATTGAATACAGGGGTCAATATGGACCGCCTATAGGGCAATTTGAGAGATATGATGGCTTAAGAACAGGTTCAGGTCCCTGTATCTTAAGGATTTTGAATCCTATGAGCCGTGAGGGTCTCACAGGGGGAATTCTCCTTATGAGTCGTGAGGATCTCATAAGTGTATTTATTTCAACGAGGTTGTGCCCTTCCGGGTTTTTACAAGCTCGCCGACAGTCCTGTTGTTTTTACTCATGGCGTCCTTTCGGGTTTTCATCCATGCCCATTTTGCTTGTGAACGTAACTTTTTTTTAACGAGATTGCGCCCTTCCTGGTTTTCACAAGCTCGTCGGCAGTCCTGCTGTTTTTACTCACGGCACCCTTTTGGGTTTTCATCCGTTCCCATTTTGCTTGTGGACGTACCGTTTTTTAAGCGGGGCATTCTACTAGATTGTAGGACCTATTTGTAGGCCCCTTAATATCCTTCCTATTTTTTGAAAAGAAAGGACCATTCTACATAAAGATTCTTCCGCCAGTGAGGAATATGCCCCCCGTGTATATCTCGGGGAGAACGAGTACCCACGCCGTCGCTATTTTGGCGACAAGTTGCTTCGGAGCCATTTATTTTTGTTGAGCGTAGGCGACAAACTCCATCACTCGTCATCATCTGATGAGAAAGAGTCTTGACCCATTTGATCCAATCGAGCCATTTTATCCATGAGTTCTTGGAAGGTCAGGAACGTCTTTGAGTTTGGGTCAAGTGTGGCTATGAGCATTCACATGGCTGCTACTTCATCGATGCGTTGCTCGCATTTGACCAGAGATTTCGCCATCGGGTAACATATTGAACCCAAGTCTCATTTGGTCTAACCCTTTCGTTGACCAGCGTCGTCACGGTAGTACGTTCGTTCTCATTAGCGAATCCCTGACAGAAGAGCATATCCGTTTCATCGAAGCTCTTCACGCAATCATTTGGGAGTTCCGCATACCATTCGAAAGTGATGCCCGCCAGACCACTGACGAACTGTCAGAGGAGTAGTATGTCATTCCCTCCAGTATTTCCGCACATGGATTTAAATCGCGTAATGTGCTGGCGAGGATTCCTAGTTCCTTTGTACATGTGGAATGTTGGAAGTGTGTACTCTGGCGGGTCCTGCATTTGATCGTACCACGTCGGATACGGTCAACCAGTCTTGATTGATCCATCTGCGGCTTTACTAGCATAGTGAGCTTTGATTTGCTGAGCGATATGTGCCCAGCTTTTCTTTTAGGAATCATTTCCTCCTCAGCCGTTGATGAGATCTGCATAGGATTTGAAATGCCATCCTTATCTTTAAGACTGATTACCGGCAGTTCATTTGTCAATGGTTCCGATTGAACCATCATTCCATCCATATTCTGAATCAGAAGGGCCATCTGGTTCATTTTAGTGGACATTTATACCGCTTCTTCATCTTTCTTTTTCAGAGCGCGCTTTAGGAAATCAATATCCGACTGCTTCTCTACTCTTTCTTCAGGTGCGTCCTCGGGATTTTCCTTAGGCGATGAATTAGCGTTTGCTTCCGCCTGAGTGAGCATTTCCTGCAGATTTTCACGTTGCAGTTGAACTTTTGTCAGGGACCGAGTTTGAGGTCGGTGACTAGTAGAAACTCGAACTTCTTCTTTGGAATTCACCACATAGACTGTGTGAACTACCAAGCCCCCAGGCTTAGGGTGTTTGGAGTTTTAGCCTTTGGAGTTTGCTTCAGGCACTTGAGCTTCTATTAGGCTTCTTTTTTTTTTTGAAAAGCCGCTTTGGTTTTGGGAGGAACCGTTGTATTAGGATCCGTCTTCGGATGAGTCCCCTTCACTTGCTTCCACACCTTATATATAGATGAGGAAAGTTGTTTTAGGGAGCGAACTGGTTTCTGCTCTCGTGGATTTTCATTGGCTGCGGAGATTTCTTCAACATTGACGTGGGAGAATTTTTTCTGATCCTTCACAACAGTTTGAAGCTGTTCCCGGTTGGAACAACAACATTCACCTCTGGGGTTGAAATAGGACTATATGGAGAACTGCCCCCAGCTCATTTTGTTTGATGCCAATATCGACGTCGTCCGTTTCTTACGGCCGGGATTTGATTAGCTTCAGGATTTTTCCGAGCCTGCCTCCTGTTTCCTTTGAGAGCTTGAATATTCTTCCCCCTACGCCGACCTTGGTCCTTGGCATGTGCCAGTTGTTTGAGCACTGATTCCGTCGGCAAAGCTGCTATTTAGGGAGCCAGCCTGTAGAGGATAGACTTCCTCTGGGCTTCCTCCATCGGCGTTGAGGCACCAAGGGTGGGAGGTGGGAGTATCGACCCAAAGAGAAGCCTGTTGAATTCTTGAAGAGTCGGATGGCAGAGATTTGAGTCTGCAAGTGACCCATACTTGATTCCGCCAGATGTGACAGAGCCTGAGTTGCGGTGAGTGAAAGCAAACGCCATTCTCGGAAAAGACAAAACGCCGGATTCAATATCCTATCACCCAAGGGCAAACACAAACATATATACCGTGATTATTTAATTACGGAAAAACATGACACACGAAGTGTGGAGTGGAAAGAGGAAAAGGTCCTACCGGGCGTGCCGGATCTGTTCTCCGCCGAAAGACGTGACCGAGATGTTGGGACGTCTGGCCTGAATTTTGGGGGCAGATGCTATTTGGTTTTATCTGTCCACCTCTCCGAAGATGCCAAGTTGATTTATGGCACCGTATATCGGAGTTTTAGACAGATGCGGCCGTTGTAGCAGACTTCGTCAGATTCCCCCTCATTGTGAGGGGTTTTTGATTGTGGGGACGCTCTTCAATGCAGGCGTAAGCCCCTGCAGTTAATTATGCTACAGGCTCACGGTAACCATTTTCTCCTTCTCCAGATGTTCACTTCATGTTGTGTGTATTTGTTTTATTTTTGGTTGCCCGTGGATTGTATACGGAGACTAATTTATGTTGTCTCCCGTAGGGCGTGGATTAATCCAAATCCGTATTTTCTTAGATTTGGGTTTGGGTTTGCTCTAAGGATTGTTAACCTCATTTGAGATTAAGATCAACTTAAATGCTTGTTAAGGATACGTTAGTCTAATTTTAGACTAAGATCTACTTAACAGGATTTTGGGATCATTTAGATCCAACGAAAGAGTATTTAGGTTCTATCGTTTTAGTTTAGGGACATTGTGATCTATTGGGCTTAAGGACTGTAAGTCCACGTTGCCCACCCCGGTGCTTACGGGGAGGCGGAATAGGTAAAAACCGATTTTTCCTTAAGGCAACATGGACTAGAAACTACAGGATCTTTGCTAAAAAAAACTAGCAAACTAACTACAAGAGGTTCTATCTACTATGTAAGGAGATTATACCTCATGCTACTAGTCCTTCGGGTCTTCTCCGCTATCCTCCTCGTCTCCGTAGGCTCCATGAGTCGATCCGGATCTCGGTCACCTCCAGGGCTTCCTTGAGTCGAAGACGATCCACCCGAGAGTCTATAGTCCGAGCTCCACCTCAAGCCGAGGTAACTAGGGCAACAAGTATGCTACTCTTGATGTCCTAGGTGATGTAGAGGAAGAAGATGGATTTGTTTGTCTTTTTAGTTTCTATTTTTCTCAACAGATGAGAGCTATAGAAATTTCTAGTGAGGAGGAAGAAGAAGAACCATGGGAGCTTTCTTATGATAAGAGAGAAAGCTAAAGAGATAATCATCATAGAAAAATATATTTAGTAATCTTTTATCATGATAATGTTGATGGCTCCCCTTGATTTGACCATTATCATCTCAAAGATAAATCCAAAACAATAAGAAGGATCTAGTGCTCTCAAAATACCCAAGTCAACAATAGTCAACTAGGTCAAATGGTCAAGCAAGGTCAAATGGTCAAACCAACTAGCCATCACACAATTATCATTAAAAAGATTAATAAACATTTTCCCCACCTCACAATGGTTTTGACCAAGTCAATGGACGAAACCCTAATGAGGCTACTTCTTCTTTGCTCCTCACAACTGTGCATACACACCCGCATCCGCATTCCGTAGAATACGAATACACAGAAGACAAAACTAATCCATCTATACAATACTAGGATCCGGCTTAAACCAAAGCCCACTAGTATTGTCTGCCCGAACATCATACGCGCACAAGTGCACGTAAGTGATCGCAGCCCTGCCGTAAAACCATACGGCCTCTACACCTTTCGCCCAGTGCAGGGAAACTCTCTGTGTGGGACTCTAAAGACTCGACACTACGCTGGCAGTGGGTTTAACCACAGACCGCAAGCGGCACTAGCTGTATGTAACGGTCCCCAGGTAGATGTTGATAAGAAGGCCGATGAGATAAACCCATCCGAACTCCTACTGAGCCTAAATGTGACAATCTTCGTACAGTTCGGTCTGTTCGTCTGATAATATCGCATGGTGGGCCTAGGGGGGCGGTAAACGTCAGTCCCATAAGAGCGGTACAAGTCGTGTCGGAGTGTAGCCAAGAACACCCTGAGATAACACTGGAAAACCTACCAGTATATCTCGCTTGCCCTGGCCAGGGACTTTGTGTAATGGCTCTCCTAGACACAGCGCGATATCAACCCCCAATACCGGGAGAGACGAATCCTGTCTAACCGTCACTGCCTCCAAGTGCTTCGGGACTGCACCTAACTACTACCTGTTTGCACGACTCCTTTGAGCCGTGGTAGGGTAGTAATCAAAGAACAGTGGGAACACACTCGAGGCGAAGTGACGGTGTCAAGTCAGCGGACTAAGCTGTACTCATGTCACCTGGGAACTGATAACTGACGATAGGTATAGTCCCAACCAACAGTTCCTGACGAGTCCTGTCCAGTGTACTCGTAACCTAACGAGCACCCACATACGATCTCAAGTACGACGTACTAATGGCTGTGGGACAGACCATCTCCCCTGCTGGGATGAGAAGCGCATGCGCTAGTCTACTCCGGAGTATCGATGCCCCGTCTCGATAATCCAACGACTAAGGACCTGTATAAGGATGTGCTTGTAGATTACCCAGCCCCCACAAGTGTGACTGCCATCACAACGCTGGTAATCAAGCAAAGATACTAAGGGCTCCACTAATATGTATAAGCGATATGCTAAAAGAAACACATGCACATATTAAAGAAGAAACAAACCAAGTAACATACTACCATTTTGAGCAAGATTGTCTATACAACTGTGAATATCCCAAGCTTCCATTAAGTAATATACAAACTTATATGGTACAAGAATGGCCTCTAGGGCATATACACTAACAATCTCCCACTTGCACTAGGGCCATGTACTGGCGTATCGAAGACCTATCATCTCGATCAGCCGCTCGAACTGAGTCTGGGGTATGGTCTTCATGATTGGATCTGCAATGTTATTCTGCGAATCTACTCTCTTCACCTCGATCTCCCGGCGATCTACGATCTCCCTGATCAGTTGGTACCGCCTCAAAATGTGTCTGGACTTCTGATGGGACCTGGGTTCCTTTGCTAAAGCTATAGCGCCGTTGTTGTCACAATACAGCGGTATTGGATCAACAATGGTAGGAACCACCTGAAGCTCTGTGAGGAACTTCTTCATCCAGACAGTTTCCTTTGCGGCATCGCAAGCAGCTATGTACTCCGCTTTCATAGTTGAGTCAGCAACGGTTTCCTGCTTGGAGCTCTTCCAGCAAACCGCCCCTCCATTGAGGGTAAAGACATAACCTGACATGGACTTGGAGTCATCCTTGTCACTCTAGAAGCTGGAGTCAGCAAAGGTCTCGATCTGGAGGTCTTTTCTGCTATACACCAAGAACATCTCCTTAGTCCTTCTCAGGTACTTGAGAATGTTCTTTACTGCTATCCAGTGTTTCTTTCCTAGGTCCGACTGATACCGGCTTACAACGCTCAATGCGTATGCTACATCTAGTCTGGTACACAACATCGCATACATTATAGAGCCTACCGCAGATGCGTAGGGTATAGATGACATGCGAGCCCTTTCCAAATCAGTCTTGGGAGACATCTCTTTGGAGAGGGTGATTCCATGACAAGCCGGTAGATTACCGCGCTTTGAATCTTCCATACTGAATCGTTTCAGTATGGTGTCGATGTACCTGGACTGCGAAAGTCCCAACATCCTTTTAGATCTATCACGATAGATCTGGATCCCCAGAATGTAGTTGACATCGCCCAGGTCCTTCATGGAGAACCTCTGTGACAAGAATCCTTTGATTGACTGTAGTATAGGAACATCATTTCCTATTAGGAGAATGTCATCCACGTACAAGACGAGGAATACCACAGTTCTCCCTACAATCTTACTGTAAATGCATGGTTCATCTGGATTCTTGATAAAGCCGAATTCTTTGACAGTATCATCAAAGCAGATGTTCCAGCTCCGCGATGCCTGCTTTAGTCCATAAATGGACTTAAGCAACTTGCACACTTTACCGCCGCTCCCACTCTGAATGAAACCCTCCGGCTGATCCATATAGACGCACTCTTCCAAATTTCCATTTAGGAAAGCCGTCTTTATGTCCATCTGCCAGATCTCATAATCGTGGAAGGCAATAATGACAAGAAGGATCCGAATGGATTTGAGCATAGCCACTGGAGAAAAGGTCTCGTCATAGTCCAAACCAGGTCTTTGACGAAAACCCTTTGTAACAAATCTAGCTTTATAGGTTTCAACCTACCCATCTACACCAATCTTCTTTCTGAAGATCCATTTGCAGCCTACGGGTTTTACCCCTTATGGAGCAATGTCCAAAGTCCAAACTTTGTTGGTGTACATGGACTCCATCTCGGTCCGCATTGCATCCAGCCATTTTACTGAGTCACCGCTCTTAATGGCTTGCTGGACGCTAGTAGGCTCATCATTTTCAATGACGCAATCCTCTCGATCCCCGTCTATGAGAAAACCGTAGTATCTCTCGGGCGGATGAGACTGCCTACTACTCCTACGGAGTGGCGCCGGGATGTCCGGTTCTCCTGAAACTTCTGGTTCTTCCAAGCTTTCAGTAATAGCTTGTGGTTCTGGAATCTCTTCCAGTTCTATTGCGCTCCCACTTATCTGACTTTCTAAAAATTCAGTTTCCAAGAAGTGGGCATGCTGAGAAACAAAAACCTTTTGTTCCTCTGCGGAATAGAAAAGATACCCCTTGGAGTTCTTAGGGTATCCCACAAACTTACACAGTACTGAGCGTGTCTCGAGCTTGTCCGCATGCTGCTTCTTTACAAAAGCTGGACATCCCCATGTCTTAAGATACTTAAGACAGGGTTTCTTTCCACTCCACATCTGATATGGGGTGGTAGGCACAGTCTTGGTTGGAGCCTTGTTCAAAAGATATGCAGTTGTTTCTAGTGCATAACCCCAGAAAGATCGCGGTAACTCAGCCTTACTCATCATGGAATGAACCATATCCAATAGAGTTCGATTCCGTTTTTCCGATACACCGTTGTGTTGTGGTGTGTATGGAGGAGTAAGCTGAGAGAGAATTCCATTCTCTTTTAAGTAGCCCAGAAACTCGGCACTCAAGTATTCACCACCTCGATCAGATCTTAGTGTTTTGATACTTTTGCCTGTTTGTTTTTCAACTTCATTCTTGTATTCCCGAAATTTCTTAAAGGCCTCGGATTTATGCTTTATCAGGAAGACATGTCCATACCTAGAGAAATCATCCGTAAAAGTAATGAAGTATGAATAACCACTTCGCGCATGTGTAGACATTGGACCACACACGTCACTGTGTATGAGTCCCAAGAGCTGGCTTGCTCTTACTCCGTGTCCAGTGAACGGAGTCTTTGTCATCTTTCCCATGTGACAAGATTCAGAAGTGGCATAAGACTTATACTCGAACGGATTCAAGTATCCCTCTTTATGTAACTTTGTTAACCGTGTCTCATTAATGTGACCCAGTCTACAATGACATAAGAAAGCCTGATTTGTTTCCGGAGACATTCTTTTAAGTGTATTCTGGACACTGAAAACCTGAGCTTGATTCAGTACGTATATTCCGTTTTCTAATGTACTTGACCCAATCAGAACTTGATTTAGGTGGATGTGGACCACATCGCTTACAAAAGTAAAATCATATCCTTCCTTAGAATGTATGGATATAGATATGATATTACAAGCCATACTAGGTACATATAAACAGTTACGCAGAGTCAATATCTGCCCAGTTGTCAATCCAAGCTGATATTCCCCTACGGATTCAGCGTCCATGCTCATTCCGTTAGCAACCATGAGAGTCATATCACCTATCCTAATAACTCTACGGTTTCTCAGAGCCTGTAATGAATTACAGATGTGAGATCCTGATCCGGTATCCAATACCCAGGAAGTAGGGTTAATTGACATACAGTTTTCTATTACAAACACATCCGAAGCCGAAGCCACAACATGCTTCGAATCCTGGCTAATGGCTTTGCTAGCCCTGCAATCCTTCTGCCAATGTTCATTCCCGTAACAATAGGAACGTCCCTCCTTTACTACATCCAGTCCCGAAACTTTTGCCCTTCCCTTCCCTTCTACTTCCCGGGTTTCCTTCAGGGTATAAATAGAGGGCAGAGACTGTAGAATCAAGTTAGTATTTGACCCGTTCTTCAACGTGGTCTTCAGGTCCGTGAGCACACATCAAAATAGCTGGTCTCTGTAAGGACGTTGCCCCCTACAGATAACCCGATAGCCAACCTCGCTCGAAGCAATTCGTTCGAGGTCTCATATCTTACGATACGAGATTGCTCTCCATATAAATCTTTGTTATGGAGGAAGATAGAAACTAAGTCCATCTTCTCATGCTGCCTCTGGTATGCACCATCAACTGAGGCCAACACGAGGCACTTGGCATTCGCACAGTCTTTTTCCGATATCTTACGGATATCAATATCCGCGACAGTGGAAACTGGTCCTGAGACGGCAGGGGTTTGAATAGTTAAGAGGTGTCCCAGCTTGTCATACATAATGGACATCTGGACAGACCTTTGCCAGTCATAACAGTCAGATTCAGTCATTTTATTATCTAGATGTAACCTATGTCTTGTCACTGGGTCGCTGCAATTAAGAGAGAGAGAGAAGAAAACACTCAGCATGATGCTCTTGCAAGTTTAGATTGGTTTTTAATTTATCTAAACAGGATAGCTCCCACTGTTTCTCGAATCCTTCCTTAAACCATAAAAGAAGAATTAGTCGGGATCAATCTCACCGTATAATACTTGTTTAACCGTTCAGCCAGGCTAGTGTCGGTACTTCGAGGGAGGTTTTACGACGCTTTCGCGAAGTTCCTTAATTAAATAACCTCTTTTCTCTATGGGCGTAGCCCCGCTAACACCTTTCTAGACACCTACTTGGTTTATAGCATTGATCGTTAAGTGAAAAGTTTCCCGAGGAGTAGCGGATACTCACAGTAGGATCAGAATCCAAATATCATTGTGAGATAATGCTGAAGGAATCCTACCAACATTATCAAACTCCAAATGGTATGCAGCACTAGCAATTTTCAGTTTCTTTAGAAACTCCCGATGTGGATTTTTTCCCTATGCTCTTATGACCTTGATGAAGGTCAAAAAATCATAAGTCACATGTCAAGTTGTACCCATCATTGTCCAGGTTAATTTGAACCCACCCGTATATACCCTTGACGAAGGTCAACAAGATAATACGATTGTCCCAAACCAACGCATCTATATATGCTACATATGAACACCCAACAGCTACCAATCACTATGCCTTGACGAAGGTCAACAAACATAGCTTGAATACTATTGAATATTCATATGAAATGACGGAGGGCTATGAATGGTTTTGGCGAAACCGTGAACGTAGTGAACTTGATATAATCGAAGGAACCTGATAGCTTTTAAAAGGAGTGGTTTAAGCTCCGCATTTTTAAAAGTTTTCTGTTTTGAAAAGAAACCGAGTGGTTTTGAAATTATTCCAACGACTTAACTTTGGTTTATTTTCTTGTATTAATTTAATGCGTCCCATCATTTAATCCTACCATTGTAGAAAAAAACTAAAATATGACGTACGCTTATGCCATCCGCATTCGCTACGGGGCCCCGTCATCACCCGTTAGGTTACTTAACTAACGACAGAGCGGTGGCTAGACTAGCGCGGATGCAAAACATAAGTAACGCCTACTAGATACCATATATAGATATATACATTCGTCAGATGCAATGATAGCCATTCTAGATCACAGATGAACACATTGGATATGCTAGGAATCCGGGTTTCGTTCGAGCCTGCAACGAAAGACGGATTACACGGTCGCGATGAATAGCCAAACCCCACCCTAGACCCCTACGGGTGCGGCAAACTACCCGCCAAATAGCCGAAGTGAAGCAACCTCCCTCAACAACGTGAGTAGGCCACTCGGCACTTCAAAGTACCCGGTAGTTTGTGCACCCCACCTCGGGTCTATCCTAGGAGCAAAAACAGTAAAAGAAATAATATACAACGGCGGCTACAACCTCATCCCGGATGTGCGGCCATAAAATAATATTACATCAATTTACATATTACATCAAATGAAAGATAAAGAAAACTCTCATCTCATAACCCCCGTCTATTCATCCGCGACAATCCAACAAGTTCATATACACAATACAACAACATTACAGATCACAGATATGCATAACCCCCACTAATCGATGTATAGCGATTAGTCGACGTTCAGTGCATATATCACATTACAGATATAACCATTTAGCAAAAGTTTGTAGAACTTCGATCAAAATACCAATTTGCAATTACCCCAAACACAACATTGTTCTCTGGAAATTCTGGGCAGAAACAAAATATTTTAAAAATCCCAAAACAGTACACTGAACAAACTGCAGCAAACCTGAGTCGCGGCCGAGTCAACTCGGCGGCGGATCCACGATGAAACGCGTGGTTTCGCCGCGGTTCCGCGGCTCTTTGACCGAGTTGTGGGCTCGTTTTTGCTGCATGTTCCTAAAAAACCCTGCACCGATTTTTAAGGTATGTGGAATTATTTTTAGAGCAGTTTTAAAAATCGGCAGAAAGTATGAATTTTTGACATGTTTCGCGATTTTTTTTTCGGATCGAAGTTCCAAACACTTTGCTAACATGCTAGTTGTTGTTCAGTTAGGCTCTGATACCACTGTAAGTCCACGTTGCCCACCCCGGTGCTTATAGGGAGGCGGAATAGGTAAAAAACGATTTTTTCTTAAGGAAATATGGACTAGAAACTAGAGGATCTTTGCTAAACAAAACCTAGCAAACTAACTACAAAAGGTTCTATCTATTATGCAAGGAGATTATACCTCATGCTACTAGTCTTTCGGGTCTTCTCCGCTATCCTCCTCATCTCCGTAGGCTCCATGAGTCGATCCGGATCTCGGTCACCTCCACGGCCTCCTTAGGTCGACGACGATCCACCCGAGAGTCTAGAGTCCGAGCTCCACCTCAAGCCGAGGTAACTAGGGCAACAAGTATGCTACTCTTGATGTCCTAGGTGATGTAGAGGAAGAAGATGGATTTGTTTGTCTTTTTAGTTTCTATTTTTCTCAACACATGAGAGCTATAGAAATTTCTAGTGAGGAGGAAGAAGAAGAACCATGGGAGCTTTCTTTTGATAAGAGAGAAAGCCAAAGAGATAATCATCATAGAAAAATATATTTAGTAATCTTTTATCATGATAATGTTGATGGCTCCCCTTGATTTGACCATTATCATCTCAAAGATAAATCCAAAACAATAAGAAGGATCTAGTGCTCTCAAAATATCCAAGTCAACAATAGTCAACTAGGTCAAATGGTCAAGCAAGGTCAAACGGCAAGCAAGGTCAAATGGTCAAACCAACTAGCCATCACACAATTATCATTAAAAAGATTAATAAACATTTTCCCCACATCACAATGGTTTTGACCAAGTCAATGGTCGAAACCCTAATGAGGTTACTTCTTCTTTGCTCCTCACAACCGTGCATACACACCAGCATCCGCATTCCATAGAATACGAATACACAGAAGACAAAACTAATCCATCTATACAATACTAGGATCCAGCTTAAACCAAAGCCCACTAGTATTGTCTGCCCGAACATCATACGCACACAAGTGCACGTAAGTGATCGCAGTCCTGCCGTAAAACCATACGGCCTCTACACCTTTCGCAGGGAAACTCTCTGTGTGGAACTCTAAAGACTCGACACTACGCTGGCAGTGGGTTTAACCACAGACCGCAAGCGGCACTAGCTGTACGTAACGGTCCCTAGGTAGATATCGATAAGAAGGCCGATGAGGTAAACCCATCCGAACTCCTACTGAGCCTGAATGTGACAATCTCCGTACAGTCCGGTCTGTTCGTCTGATAATATCACATGGCGGGCTTAGGGGACGGTAAACGTCAGTCCCCTAATAGCGGTACAAGTCGTGTCGGAGTGTAGCCCAGAACGCCCTGAGATAACACCGGAAAACCTACCAGTATATCTCGCTTGCCCTGGCCAGGGACTTTATGTAATGGCTCTCCTAGACACAGCGCGATATCAACCCCCAATACCGGGAGAGACGAATCCTGTCTAGAAGTTACTGCCTGCAAGTGCTTCGGGACTGCACCCAACTATTACCTGTTTGCACGACTCCTTTGAGCCGTGGTAGGGTAGTAATCAAAGAACAGTGGGAACACACTCGAGGCGAGGTGACGGTGTCAAGTTAGCGGACTAAGCTGTACTCATGTCACATGGGAACTGATAACTGATGATGTACCAACCAACAGTTCCCGACGAGTCCTGTCCAGTGTACTTGTAACCTAACGAGCACCCGCATACTATCTCAAGTACGACGTACTAATGGCTGTGGGACCGACCATCTCCCCTGCTGGGATGAGAAGCGCATGCGCTAGTCTACTCCGGAGTATCGATGCCCCGTCTCGATAATCCAACGACTAGGGACCTGTATAAGGATGTGCTTGTAGATTGCCCAGCCCCCATAAGTGTGACTGCCATCACAACGATGATAATCAAGCAAAGATCCTAAGGGCTCCACTAATATGTATAAGCGATATGCTAAAAGTAACACATGCACATATTAAAGTAGAAACAAACCAAGTAGCATACTACCATTTTGAGCAAGATTGTCTATACCACTGTGAATATCCCAAGCTTCTATTAAGTAATATACAAACTAGTATGATACAGTAATGGCCTCTAGGGCATATACACTAACAAGGACATCATAGTCCATTAGTTTAAGGACCTCATAGTCCGTAAGGTTTAGAGACATCGTAGTCTGTATGGTTTAAAGATATCATGGTCTGGTTTAAAGACATCATAGTCTGTACCGTTTAAAGACATCATAGTCTGTCTGGTTTAAAGACATCATAGTCTGTAAGGTTTTGGTTTAACTGTTTGGGGATGCACCAAAAGTTATTGGTTATTGGGACCCCCATCTCTCTGAAGACGTTGAAGAATTACAACGACATGTATCAGAGGTATGAAGAGATGTACCTTTGAACCAATGTTGGTTAGGAGATCTATAGTCAGGTTTGGGACTAAGACCAATTAAAAAGATTCTGAGCACATGCTCGGTTAATTTGAATTAGGGACTTTTGGCCAACTTGGGCTCAGTCCACTCAATTCTGAATAAAGTGTTTGAACACTTGTTTGGACTCAGTCCACTCATTTTGAATAAAATGTTGAACATTTGTTTGGGCTCAGCCCCTTTCTATTCAATAATGCTGAGCATTGATTTGGGTTCTGACTCTCCTTTTTCTTTTTTTCTTTTATTGAGTGTTGAACACTTTCTATGGCGCTGGGGCCTTATTTACAGAGTGCTTTGTAATTCCTTAGTGCTCATGTGGGGAGCACGTGGAGCGTCTGGCGCTGAGCACCAGACTGGGAGCGCTACGACGCTTCTTATCAAAGGGTGCCCACGTGAGGAGTACGTGGAGCGTTTAGCGCTGAGCGCCAGACTTGGAGCGCTAAAGCGCTTCTTATAAAATAGCGCTCTCGTGAGGAGTACGTGGAGCGCTTGGCGCTGAGCACCAGACTTGGAGCGCTAAAGCGCTTCTTTTAAATTGGAGCGTTAAGATGCTTCTTTGGCAGCTCTGATCAGTTCTGTGCTCTGAGAATTAAATTCTCGGTTTATAAGAGACTTTGTCTCATGGATCTAAGAATTGAGTTCTTCTTTTACGAGGAGATGCTATGATCTCTTTTGTTTTTATTTATGGGAGATTTTGTCTCATGGATCTGTGATCTAAAAAAGAACTAAGTTCTTCTGATGTGAGAGTTAAACTCTCAAATATGGAGGAGATGCCATGATCTCTCTTTTTGCTATTTACTTTGAGAAGAAATTGCTCTCGTCTTTGATGTTTCTTGAAACTTATGGTGAGGTTCTTTTGTACAAGACTTGAAGTCTTGGGTCCTTTATATAGGGGAGGCCGATTTGTTGAATCAGTTAAGGAAATCTCTCATTGAGAGATCTCTGATTGATTTGGGGATGTTCTCCACCATTGGATCTTTGATCCAAGGGCTTCTGTTTTACAGAAGACATTTATCTTGTTTTTAACAAGATTGGGAAAATATTTTCCCATACAGAATTTATTCTGTATCTTGGTGATTTTTAATCACCATTGGATCTTTGATCTAACGGTACTCTGATTTACAGAGCATAATCTTTCTTGTTTAGAAAGATTTGAGGAGTATTTTCTCAACAGAATTTTATTCCGGTAATTTGATGATTCATCATATTCGTTGGATCTTTGATCCAATGGTGGAGAACATTTAGTTCTATCACTGGCGCTCTCGTGCTTTGCACATAAGGTGCTACCTTAGAGTCTGTGACTTTTGGCGTTAGCGCTCTTGGCGCTGGCGCTCTTGTGCATTGCACGTAAGGCGTTGCCTCAGAGTTTTTGACTATTAGCGCCGGCGCTCTTGGCGCGAGCGCTCTCATGAGGCATTACCTTATTTCAAATTTCAAATTTTGAATAAAACTTTGCTCTTTGATTGGGGGAAATAGAGTCCGAACGATATCACCTAAAACTCATAATGCTCGTAGCGCGTACGAAAAGAAGTCTTCGGAATGTCATCATTCTGAACCCGCAACTGATGATAACCTGATCTCAAATCAATCTTGGAAAAATGTCCCGCACCCTGGAGCTGATCAAACAAATCGTCAATGCGAGGTAAAAGATACCTATTCCGCACCGTCACTCAGTTCAATTGACGATAATCAATGCACAACCTCAAACTGCCGTCCTTCTTCTTGACGAACAGAACAGGAGCTCCCTAAGGCGAAATATTCGGACGTACAAGTCCCCTAACAAGCAGCTCTTGCAGCTGATCCTTAAGCTCCTTAAGCTTCGCCGGGGGCATCCGGTAAGGCGGTATAGAAATAGGCCCTGTGCCAGTGTAACATTTCAAAATAGCAAAATATTATTTTGGGAATTTTTATAATTAAATAATATTATATTGAATATTTTAATATTGCGGTATAATTAAATACCGATAAATTGGGAAAAATTTGGAAAATTATGGAAATTACTAAAAAGAGGGTGTTTTATGTGAATTATGCAAATTTTAAGTTTTTATGATTAATTATATGCTATTTAGTGCTAATCGCGATTAAATATCGCTAATCGCGTATTAAGCTTGTTTTGTGCAAAACATGCACCATATCATTTAACACTTGTTTTATATATTCCCACATGGCTTTCTCTTCATTTTTCATTCATGGCTTTGGTTTTGTGAGAAGAGAAAAGAAAAGGAAAAGAAAAGAAAATAAAACAAAGTAAATGAAAGGAATAAAGAATGGAGGGATGGGCATGAGAGAGAGTGAGAGGGTGAGGGGTCAAACCTTAGACCAAGCTCCCATTCCTACTTCATTTCTTCATCATTTCTCTCCTCTCCCTCACTCATTGCTGCTGCTGCTGCCCTCTCTCCCTTTGCCTCTCTACCTCCTCACAATCCATCACAAAACAACATCAAAACCCCATCTCCTCTTCACAAAAATTGTACATGAGCTCACTGGTTACACTTTGGATCAAGAAAGTTTGCATTTTGATGCTATGGGGGATTCTTGGGTCCCAAATGAGGTAAGTCATTCAACTTAAGTGTTGTAATTTAACTCCTTTATCATCCTTGCAAGTTTAGTTGTGATTAAGTGGTGTTTGGTTGAACTTTGAAAATTCTAGTTAGGGTTTAGGGTGTGATTTAAAATGAGATGTGTAATTAAGGTTAGTAGAGGCTATATAACCCCTGTGGTGATTGATTGGAGACCTAAACCAGAGACTAGAACCCCGGAATACGAATTTAGAAACCCGATATTGGGAGAATTGTAGATTCTGTGAGTGTATAATGAAATCTGCTAACACCCGGGTGACCTGAAAATTATTTACCAAAGGCAGTGATACATGCAGGCAACCTAGGACCCCCCACTAAAACCCTAGCCCCTAATCCTCTACCCAGGCCATAAATAAATTTGTGGCCAGAGCAGTGAGGAATTGACTCGTATTTGTTCTGTAGCTTTATCTCCTGTAAACTAGACCCTTGGCATATGCAAAATTGGCTTATTTGACCTAGGGTAAAATCTGGGACCATTTTCAAGAGTTGCTGTTTTGATTCGGGGTTTCGTTTTGCGTAATTTGAATTCTGGATTTTTGTGATTTGTGTCGTATTCGATCAGTTGACGTTTGTACGTCGAAATCGAGTGTTATTTGGTGGTTTTGAAAGCGTAGTCCATAGGTTCTAACCTATAGGCTTTTAGCGTGTCGTTTTGGTTTTGAATTGGGTTTTAATGAGACACGATACGTTATGATGTCTAGGTACCCCACGAAGACTTCGAGACGACAAGCAGGAGCGTGGCGACGTCAGCAACGGAAAGCGAAAAGCAATGTGAGTAGATTATATTTACGGGGGATGTCGGGAGGATGGCGTATAGCACCCCCGCAGTTCGATGTATAGTATGCTATATATATACTATATATATGATATCTTTTAAGTATGACATGGATATTCAAGATATGTTTAGGTGTTCAATGGTTAGATTAAGGTTTTTAGAAGTAAACTAGTATAGCTTCTTAGTTGTGAACCTTAGAATAGGTTTACACCCACACGCACACACATGCTTACTTTTTATACTTGTGCGTATATGGGGATACGTATATATATATACACACATAGGTATGGGACGATGTGTATATATACACGTATACCTACACTAGGATGATGAGGATAGTGGATGATATTTGGAGATGAGTCGGTGAGATTGGGCATGGTGCCATAAGATCGGTGATATGATGTGATTCGTATTATGAGATACGACATGAGATTTTAGCGGGCATTTGGGCGTGTGTTTTCATACACGCATATATATATATATATATATATATATATATATATATATATATATATATCGATGGTATCAGTTTGTACTAGACTTAGATCAGTACCACAGTTCATGAGATATGATGATAAGGATACCGGATAATTGATGAGATAAATGTGAGATTCGACCCGTACCCAGATTTGGGATGCCGTACGACGGATTTACGTACGAGCTATATATTGATGATAGTTCTGCATTCTTGACTTGAAAATGTTATATTGTATATTGTATCGTATGTGATACTATTGAGGCGGGATCACCGACTATTATATATATATATATATCGACTCAGATTTAGGTGGTTTCCATACCCTTTCGATTAGCTTGTTAGTTAGATCTGTAGTTTACTTAGTAGATGTTAGACTAGACCCGAGTCATACCTATTTCAAATCTAACGAATCGTGAGTATTTTTAAGACAGGTCAAAGGATTCTATGGATATTTTCAAAATACGCATCTTTTCTTAAAACCACCGTAGCCCTTAATTTTCTAAACCCCACGATTCGTGTTATTTCAAATGGCAAAACTGTAAGATATATATATATATATATATATATATATATATATAGATTGATGTAAATTCTTCACTGTTGTGTTTATTATTTATTTTCTGCTTATTCTTACTATTCGCATCGCATTGCATGTTTAAATGTGTTTATTGTTATATTAAACCCATGCTGTCAGGACACCAGCACCATTATCGATGATGCGTATGTTCCACGTACAACTGCTTGCCGGCTCACACACTTCATCATCGATAATTGCCATGTCACTACCAAGTAGGATTGTTGCATCAGGATATGACCCCTTGCATGACATACTTGTGTACATATATATTGTACACTCATACTTGCGTAAATACGTATTGTACACTCATACTTGCGTACACATATATTGTACACCCATACTTGCATACATACGTATTTGCACATACATAAATGATTCTGGCTTGATTTTGGAGATTTGGGAACCGCAAGATATATTTTAAAACCGGATTCATTTTAAAAGAGCGGTTTTCCCTTGATATGTGCATATTATTGTTCCATGTTACATGATATAGAGATATGCTTACATTTCTGTTATATGTCGCATACATCATGCTTTAGATTATACGCATTGAGATATTTGTTTTCATGAGATTTCTGGATTTGGGAACCGTGGTTATTTCAAAAGAGAGTATGTATTGTTTTAAAAACCCGATTTCCCTTGATATGATATTTCAGTGCGTCCACCATGTGTTTTCTCGGTTCTGAGACGTATGGCATGTGAAACCTGATTCGAGGAGTTGGATGAGGCCGATTGCGGGTACATGGTGGGCCCGGTATGGTACCCCGGGGCAAGAAAGGGATGCTGTGTATATAGACGGTGAGCCTGGCAGAGGGACTACTATCTACCGGTGATTGTATTTGAGCTTGGCGGATATCCGGAGGATACCGACCGGTGTTGAGAGATGATACGGGCCGATCCGGACTGACGGAGCCCGTGGGCTAATTCGGACTGACGGAGCCCTATATTATATGAGGATTTACGTGCCGATGCTGGGCACAGGTTTCATGATGTTTTCAAGTGTCGATGCTGGACACTCAGGTTCCATGATTTTGATGTGTCGCGAGGGACACACGTTGATTTATATCCTCATATTTCCATGCATATGCTTTATGATATTTACATGCATGATGTTTTGTTTCATTGGTTGACACGTGGACGTGATCCACATGCATACAGACATTGATTACATAGTTGGATGATATCCACATACTTATAGACTTCATGATATAGTTGACATTGATTCATGTTGATTACATTGATGATACCTCATATTTATGATATGTTGCTACCTGAGGCACTGACACGAGCACTTGGTATTACACTGATGTATAGATGTTTACCCTTGCCACTTTATCATGCTTTAGACTTTATCGTATTGAGGATATATATTACTGATCGTTTGACCTAAGATTGAGTCATACATACGATTTCTGCTCTGTGTTGTTTTTTACTCACGAGTTGGCAATTCACCGCCGTTGTGCCACAGTTCTTGCAGGTTTTGCCATACAGGTTTCATTGCGGCTTTCTGGCACACTGCTTCCTTTATGGGTGATTGCTTTGGTAGGTGGGTTCACTCGCATCGTGACTACCCTTGTATTTATTTTAACCAGGTGTATCTAGTAATTCCATCAACCAGACTTGTATATTTATTTCAGACTTAAAAACCAGTTGTCTATTATTTCGAACTTTGAGTCGCGCGTTGTAGTATTATGGTTTTCTTGATGATCTTGAGTTTCCTTTTGAGTTTTGATCCTCGTCCTTCGGCGTTGTATATTATATTTCTTGCGTGGTTGTGACCGTCGATTGACGAAGAGCTAGCTCCCGCTTGGGGATGCCTTTTATCATTGATGTATATATTATTCATGTTGTACCCCGTTTGGGGCCAGTATTTACAAAGGAAACTCTGCCGAAATTTTCAGAAAAGACTTGAGATTTTTAAAATGCATATTCGGCGAATGTTATAAAAAAACACTTGTTTTAAAACTAGTTTCTTTACATCTTCCATAAAATGGTTTAGATTTCTGGGATTTCTTGGCTTACTTTAATTAGATGGGGTCCTATAGACTTCATATGATACAAGTACCAGTCGCGTACCATTTCGGGTCGTGACAAAGTTGGTATCAGAGTGCTAGGTTAACCTTGGTTCGAGTCTAAGTTTGACTATACGGAGCCTAGAGCGTTTGTATATATTCAGAACTTAGGCTTGACCTTACGGAACTTAGACTTAGTCGAGGGGGTATTAGACCCGAATTTTCGTCGCATAGGTTGACCTTGGTTGATGGTGTAGGTGACTTCAGTAGAGTGACGTACCGTGTGTATGTTCCGCGGCATACTTACGATACGCCACTTAGCTTAAGGAGCCTTAGGATGTACATTTCCTTACACAATATTATATTCATTTCTATGATCTATCCTCATCTATATTGGTTATGATTTTGCTGCCACGATTACACGGGCGGAGAGAGCTATGGCTAGATTTGCGTCAGCATGAGCTCGTCGAGGACGAGGACTGACCAGGGCGTGATTCCAGGGACATACCATTGCATAGAGGTGTCGTCTTATTGTTTTTTCGCGCCATGAGCGTTTGATGGATCGCTTTTACGAGATTTCTCGGACGTGCTGATCAGCACCAGAGGATTGAGCCACTGATAGAGGCCAGCCAGAATGTGATGACCATCGATGTATCGCTTATTCATGATGATTGAGGCACTGTTCAGCGTGCAGAAGAATTGTTGGGTTACCCTTGCACCTAGTCTAGAGTTTGGTAGCATTACTCATGCCAATTTAAAAATTAGAGAGGTGCAAAGCTAACTAACCATGTATCTTGCTAGAATTTCTAGGGTAACAAGAAATGTATCACATACAAAGAAGAAAAGAGATAGGAATTACAACCTTTGTAGTCCGTTCCTTCGCTTCATAAGCTCCGTGTTGAGCAACCTTCGCTGCGATCAACGTGAACTCCGACTCTCGAGTGGCTCCATGAGGTAAATGATATACCTTGCTTGTAGTCTTCATGATCCAAGATGATTTACCTTGAAGAATCTCAAACCCAAGCTAACACTTCACTAATCAACTTATTAGAGAAGTGAACACCCTAATCTAAGTGGCTAGAATAGATGCGGATAATGAAGTAGGAATTTTGCTCTCTTTTGTTTTCTATTTCTCACTCAATATCATCACAAAACCAAATGCTAATGAAGCTTTTTCAAGAGCTCAAGGAAGAAGAAGATGAAGATTTTCCTTTTATGATGAATAATGAAATTATTGTTGTGGTTACTAATTCAACCATGGGTTAAGAATGATAGAGTTAATCCTTGTAGAGAATAAACTAGAGGTTAAGGTTTGGGTTGGGTTAATAAATATCAACACAAAATATCTAAGCTAAAAACAAAAGAAAGCTTCATGAAGCTTCATGGAAGCTTCATGCAAAAGCTAACCCTAATCCAAACCCTAACCAAGTTTAAGCCCTAATCCAATGTTGAATTTGTAACCCTAACATGTTACAATATTATATATCACATATATAATATATTTTGTAACAAAAGAAAATAATACAACTAACATATATCGCATATATATCAATGTATTATCCCGTGAGAAAATGAATCAATAAAGCGAGCTTATATTAGTTAACGTAATGTAATATATCACATATATAATTATACATTAAATTATCGAATCAACTCTTGATCCGACAATCCGGCTATATAGCATATAACCGACTAATATAACATGTACCATTTCGTCGAATCAACACTTGATCCGATGACCCGGCTATATCATATAAACCCGGCCGATATTTCATATCGTGAGAATAGAATACGGTATCTCATATTGTATTATTCTCAGTGCTGCACATATCATATATGTTCTCCTACTCCGATTTGCCTGAGCCAGGAAACCTCTGTGTAGGACTTTAAAGAATCGTCAATACGCCGGCAGTAGGTGATGATCATATCAATCACCCACAAGCTGCAAGCGGTCAGCTAAACGTAACAGCCACCCAGGTATTGAGCGATCAGAAGATCAACAAGCAAGCACGTACATTCTCCTGCGAATCCAATCAGTAACACTACCGTACAGTCCGGTCTCTTCGATTGATATGTCGCATATCCAGTCTAGGGGTGGTAAACGTCAGACCCTAGTAACCGATAAGTCGTGTCGATGTGAGGCTTATAACAGGTCGAGAAACTACTGATAACTCTTACCAGTAGCACTCTATATCAGCCCTGGCTAGGGACTTCCAGTTATAGCCAATCGAACACAGCACAACATCAACTCCCTATACCAGGAGAGACGAAAACCCTCCTAGCGCTCATTGCATCCATGTGATTCGGGACTGTACCCAAAAGCCACCATTTTGCATGCCCTCTTGGATGTGGTAAGGTGGAAATCAAAGCACAGTGGGAATCACACAAGACTCTATGATGATCTAGGGTCTACAGACTAACCTATACAAGTGTCACCGGAGAACTGTTATCTGACGATTAGTATAATACCATTTAGGAGTTCTCGGCGAGTCCGTTCAGTGTACCCAGTCTCCACTGAGCACCCGTACACTATCATTGATGTCAAACACCGATGGATATGGGATCATCCATCGCCCATCATATGGGTCAAGATGCGTATATGCTAGTCTATTCTAGAGTATCGATGCCCTGTCTCGATACTCCCTCGACTAGGAACAGTTATAGGATGTACTCGTTGACTACCCTGGCCCCACTAGCATGATCTCATCATAGTCCTAGTAGTCGAGAACATATCCTAAGGGCTTTATCAACATGTGAGAGCAAGACAGTAAACCAATACAGGTCAACATGTTAAGATAAAGTGAAACCAAATAGCATACTATCATGTCGAGCAAGAAAGTCCTCTCTATATATATCTAAGCATCCACTATAATATACATCATATGTACAACAATGGCCTCTAGGGCATATATATAACTAACAATCTCCCACTTGCACTAAGGCCAGCTCTTGTAGTATCTCATACCCAACATTCCGAAGAGTCTCTCAAACTGTATCTGGGGAATGGCCTTCGTGAGTGGATCCGCAGTGTTGTCCTTCGTGTTAACTCTCCTGACCTCGATTTCGCGGCGATCAACTATCTCCCGGATCAGGTGATACCGTCTCAGAATATGTCTGGACTTCTGATGGGACCTGAGTTCCTTGGCCAAAGGCACAGCTCTATTGTTATCACAATACAAAGGTATTGGATGCTCAATGGAAGGAACCACACCAAGTTCAGTGATGAGCTTCTTCATCCAGACAGCCTCTTTGGCAGCATCGTTGGGAACGATGTATTCAGCCTCCATCGTCGAGTCTGCCACGGTTTCTTGCTTGGAACTCTTCCAACAAACCGCCCTTCCATTTAGGGTAAAGACAAATCCCAAGTGCGACTTAGAGTCGTCCTTATCACTTTGGAAGCTTGAATCGGTAAAGGACTCCACTTGGAGTTCTCCGTTACCATACACCAAGAACATCTTCTTAGTCCTTCTCAAGTACTTGAGAATGTTCTTCACAGCTGTCCAGTGACTCTCTCCAGGATCTGCTTAATACCTACTCACTACACTTAGTGAGTATGCTACATTGGGTCTAGTACATAGTATCGCATGATAGAGCCTACTGCCGAAGCATAGAGTATCCCTTGTATGCGAGCTCTCTCCAAATCGGTCTTAGGAGACATCTCTTTAGAGTGAGTGAGTCCAGAGATCGTGGGTTGGTTACCACGCTTGGATTCTTCCATACTAAACCTCTTTAGTATGGTGTCAATGTAGCTGGATTGGGACAATCCCAGTATTCGTTTAGATCTATCTCTATAGATCATAATTCCCAAAATGCAGGAGGCATCACCTAGATCTTTCATTGAGAATCTATGTGATAAGAAGAGCTTGACCGAGTGCAGCATGGGAACATCATTTCCTATCAAGAGTATGTCATCCACGTACAATATGAGGAAGACAACCTTACTCTCTGCAACCTTCTTTTATATACAAGGTTCATCTACATTTTTGATGAAGTCAAACTCTTTGACTATGATATCAAAACAGATGTTCCAACTCCGCGATGCCTGCTTTAACCCGTAGATGGATTTAAGCAGCTTGCACACCTTTCTGCTGCTCCCATTATCTACGAAGCCCTTTGGCTGAGTCATGTACACGCACTCCTCTAAATCACCATTTAGAAAGGCGGCCTTAACATCCATTTGCCAGATTTCATAGTCATGGTATGCAGCAATGGCAAGTAAGATTCGGATGGACTTAAGCATAGCCACTGGAGAAAAGGTTTCGTCATAATCCACACCAGGTCGTTGACGAAAACCCTTTGCAACAAGTCTAGCTTTGTAAGTCTCAACTTTTCCATCTACACCAAGTTTCTTCTTAAAGATCCACTTGCTCCCAATGGGTTTTACCCCTTCAGGAGCAACTTCCAAAGTCTATACTTTGTTGGTGTACATGGATTCCATCTCAGATCGCATTGCATCCAGCCACTTTACAGAGTCCCCACTCGTGATGGCCTGCTCGAAGCTAGTTGGGTCATCATCTTCTATGATGTAATCCTCGCTTCCACCGTCAATGAGAAAACGGTAGTATCTCTCAGATGGATGAGGAACCCTGCTAGATTGGCGGAGAGGCTAGGGTTCGTCGGGAACTACTGAATCCTCTGGTTCCACCAAATCTTCTGTTGTAGTTTGTTCTGCTGGAACTTCTTCCAGTTCTACCTCAGAGCCACTAATTTCTTTTGCAAGAAATTCCTTTTCAAAAAAGGTAGCATGCCGAGAATCAAGCACCTTTTGTTCTTTAGTGTGGTAGAAGATATACCAGCGCGAATGTTTGGGATATCCAATAAACTTACACAGAATGGACCTTGCCCAGAGCTTGTCCGGATTTTGTGTTTTCACATATGCCAGACAACCCCATATCCTAACATAATTAAGATATGGTCTCTTTCCTTTCTATATCTCATATGGAGTGGTCGGTACAGATTTGGTGGGAACCATATTCAATAGGTTTGCAGCTGTCTCCAGTGCATATCCCCAGAAGGAAATAGGTAACTCAGCTGTGTTCATCATAAAGCGCACCATATCTAATAGGGTGCGATTCCTCCGCTCCGATACCCCGTTGTGCTGTGGTGTATAGGAAGGAGTAAGCTGAGAGAGAATCCCATTCTCTTTTAGATAATCTAGGAACTCATTGCTCAAGTATTCTCCTCCTCGATCAGATCGAAGGATCTTAATACTTTTGCCCATTTGGTTCTCTACTTCGTGCTTATATTCCCTGAATTTCTCAAAAGCTTCAGACTTGTGTTTCATCAGGAACACATGTCCGTATCTTGAGAGATCGTCAGTGAATGTAATGAAGTAAGAAGAACCGTTCCTGGCATGTATAGACATGGGACCACATACATCACTATGTATCAGTCCTAAGAGTTCTGTAACTCTTTCTCCGTGTCTACTAAACGGAGTTTTGGTCATCTTGCCTTTGAAACATGACTGGCAAGTATCATAAGATGAAAATTCGAACGGATTCAAATATCCATCCTTATGCAACTTAGCTAGCCGTGTCGCATTGATATGATCTAGTCTACAATACCACAAGAAGGATTCGTTCATTTCTGAACTCTTCCTCTTGTGTGTGTTTTGTACATTAAGTACTGTAATTTGGTTGAGAACGTATATTCCATTATTTAATGATCCTGATCCAATCAACTTTTGATTCAGGAATATGTTCATAATACTATCCTGTACTACAAAATTATATCCTTCTTTGCTCAATAAAGAAACTGATATAAGATTGCATATCAGGGTCGGAATGTAATAGCATTCGTTCAAAACCAATGTATTACCATTTGGTAACACTGGGTGATATTCGCCAACTGCTTTGGCTGCAACATTTGCACCATTCCCTACTCTTATGGAATGATCACCCTCTCCCAGTTCCGTACCTTTACGTAGCCCATGTATCATATTAGATATATGGGATCCCGATCTGGTATCTAATACCCAGGACGTAGAGTGAACTGAGAAACAGTTCTCGATAACTAACACACCAGAAGAAGATGCATCAACATGCTTTTTCTTCGTTTGGGTGGCGTAAGAATCCAGATATTCTACTATTCCCTGCTCAAACTTATAATAATTATAAGTTGGAGCGGGACCAACGTTCCCCTGCCCAGTATAAAAAGCGGGTTCAGTCAATACATCCATATTATTATCTTGATTAGGGCCTGAGATGGTCGCTACCTGGAGAGAGAGAGAGAAGAAAAACATTTTAGCGTATGCTCTTGCAAGATTAGATTGGTTATTATCTTATCTAATCAGGATGGCTCCCACTACTTTTTATCAAATCTTCCTTAAAAGCTTAAAAGGTAAGATTAGCCGGGATTAATTACACCTTATAAGTTCGCCAATCTTGCAGCCAGGCCAGTGTTGGTACTTTGAGGGAGGTTCCTCGTGCTTTCGCACGGACCTAATTAAAATAAACCTCGTTTTCCCAGAGGCATAACCCCGTAAACACCTTTCTAGACACCTACTTGATCGGCTAATTGTCCTGTGTAAAATTCTCCCAGGAGTAACTCTTACTCGCAGTGGGTATCAGGATCCATCTATCTCATAGAAGGTATGCAATCTCATTGCAAATTTCAACACTTGAAATTCCCGATAATTCTTTTACCCCTAGCGTCCTATGATCTTGACGCAGGCCAATAAACCATAGTCCGCTAGTCAAGTTCAACCTGTACATTTCTTGATTGAATTAAACCCACCCGTACGACCCTTGACGCAGGCCAACAAAGTCATACGAATACCCTAATCCAATCACATCTCATGTTGCAGATAAGTACTAGTTAGCTACCGCACACTACGCCTTGACGCATGCCAACAAACGTAGCACGAATACTAAGTAATATCTATCTGAAATGTCGGAGGGCTATGCAGGTTTTTCAAAAAACCATGAGCGTAATGAACTTGATATCGTTGTAGAAACAGGTGATTTTGAAAAGGAGTGTTTTTGAGGCTTTTCTAGTTTCGCTAAATAGATCACTCCCGATGAAGGGATCTCGGCTCTTTCCTTATCGAATAAGGTGCAGGATATTTCACAAATACCGCGGTGCAAACCAAGAATTATAGAAGCAATCAAAAACTAAACCGTGAGTTTGTAGCATCTGCCAGTTTTGCTAAAGAGGTCACTCCCGGTGAAGGGATCTCGGCTCTTTCCTCATCGAATAAGGTGCAGGGTATATCACACATACCGCTATGCAAAGCAAAAAACTGTAGCTACCCTTTTTGAAAATTTGATTGTACAACATCTTTTAGGTTTCTTTTCTTTTATTAATCTCATTAATAAATCCCATCATTTATGCTTCCTAAGCATCACAGAAGAAACGAATATACAACGTACGCTTATGCCATCCGCATTCGCTACAATGTTCCGTTATGCACCGTCAGGTTACTTAACTAACGGCATACCGGGACGGGACTAGCGCGGGTGCAAAACATAAGCAACGTTTATTATATATCATATATACAATAATAAAGCATTCTTCTCACGCATATAATATGATCACATCACAGTATATCAGCAGCAGAAGAAATATAAGAAATATTGGATATACTAGGAGGTCCGTATTTTATATCGAGCCTGAATAAAATACGGATTTCACGGTCGCGATGAATAGCCAAACCCACATCCCTAGACCCTTACGAGAGCGGAAAGTAACACTTCCAATTCTAGGGTTAGGAGACCCGGTCTCGACTCCTCGAGATGGCCTTTTACTGGACCCTAGAACCCGGTTACTTGTGCTCCCCTCCTTGGGTCTACCTAATGCGGAAAAGTAAATAATATACAATGGTGACATCATCCTCAACCCGGAAGTGCCCCAATAAAAGAATATTACATACAATGAATTTTACATGAATGAAAATAAAAACCCTCATCTCACATAAAACCCCCGGCTATTCAGAACACGACAATCCAATACAACATATCACAGCAACACATAATATCTCATATCATCAACGTAAGCAAGTATGCGTATCTCGATTGTCGTTGATGTATAGCAACGAAGCCGGTGATACACCACATACTACGCTTACGGTCACAGAAAAGAAAGTGTAAAACTACAACATTTGGAATCCACAATCGACTTAGACCTCGTAAACCCGAAATATCACATATTACGGATTTCTTGCTTAACTATATGAATTCCACATATTGTATCACATTACAGAATATCATGACGATGCATTTCGATCGAACCAACATACACTCACAAATTACCCCCGTGAGCTCAACATTTGAGCAAAGTCGAAACACTCAAAAACCGTGCCACAGTGTCTATGGTCCAGCCGTAGAAGGAGTTAACCAATGCCTCACCTATGACACCACGGAACTACGGCAAACCAGAAGGTTTGAACGCGGTTCCGTGGGCACAGAATCGAGTTAAGGTTATTATAGTCTTCTAGGGGGTCTATAGGGGTACTTGCACGATTTTACGAGTACAATCAACTTCGGAAAATTACAACGCTTGGGAATTTCAGCGGGGTACAAAATAGGGTGTGCGAAGTTCGATCGAACTGCTAAAAATTGTCAAGGTAACTAATACAGTGTTAAATTATACGACTATGAAGTACTACGAATTAGCTCGAGGTCAAACAGATCATCACATGAAAATTAGGCTAAATAAACAATACTAGGAAACCCAAAATGAAGCCAAAAGAGCACAGGGGGAATACGTAGGCTAGAGAAGCATCAGGGGCCGGCCTAGTCAGAATTTTGCCTCCTGTGGCCGGTTCAAAACCGGTTCCCTCCCACCGTATTTCTCCCATGTTCATATATTGTCCCAAAGACCATTCTGCACCTGTTTGAATAATTTTTAAAGGACTTTTTGAAAAATTTCCAGAGAGCAAGAATGTGGTTTCCTAAATATTGTATTTCAGAGTGGATTTCGTTTTCATAATTGTTATAACACCGCATCTAGAATTCTAGTTTGGCTCTGATACCACTGTTGGGTTACCCTTGCACCTAGTCTAGAGTTTGGTAGCATCACTCATGCCAATTTAAAAATTAGAGAGGTGCAAAGCTAATTAACCATGAATCTTGCTAGAATTTCTAGGGTAACAAGAAATGTATCACATACAAAGAAGAAAAGTGATAGGTATTACAACCTTTGTAGTCCATTCCTTCGCTTCATAAGCTCCGTGTTGAGGTCCCTTCGCTGCGATCAACGTGAACTCCGACTCTCGAGTGGCTCCACGAGGTAAATGAGACACCTTGCTTGTAGTCTTCATGATCCAAGATGATCTACCTTGAAGAATCTCAAACCCAAGTTAACACTCCACTAATCAACTTATTAGAGAAGTGAACACCCTAATCTAAGTGGCTAGAATAGATGAGGATGATGAAGTAGGAAATTTTCTCTCTTTTGTTTTCTATTTCTCACTCAATATCATCACAAAACCAAATGCTAGTGAAGCTTTTTCAAGAGCTCAAAGAAGAAGAAGATGAAGATTTTCCTTTTGTGATGAGTAATGAAATTATTGTTGTGGTTACTAATTCAACCATGGGTTAAGAATGATAGAGTTAACCCTTGAAGAGAATAAACTAGAGGTTAAGGTTTGGGTTGGGTTAATAAATATCAACACAAAATATCTAAGCTAAAAACAAAAAAAAGCTTCATGGAAGCTTTATGCAAAAGCTAACCCTAATCCAAACCCTAACCAAGTTTATGCCCTAATCCAATGTTGAATTTGTAACCCTAACATGTTACAATATTATATACCACACATATAATATATTTTGTAACAAAAGAAAATAATATAATTAACATATATCGTATATATATCAATGTATTATCCCATGAGAAAATGAATCAATAAAGCGAGCTTATATTAGTTAACGTAATGTAATATATTACATATATAATTATACATTAAATTATCGAATCAACTCTTAATCCGACAATCCAGCTATATAGCATATAACCGACTAATATAACATGTACCATTTCGTCGAATCAACACTTGATCCGATGACCCGGCTATATCACATATACCCGGCCGATATCTCATATCATGAGAATAGAATACGGCATCTCATATCGTATTATTCTCGGTGCCGCACATATCACATATGTGCTCCTACTCTAAAGAATCGGCAATACGCAGGCAGTAGTTGATGATCATATCAAACACCCACAAACTGCAAGCGGTCAGCTAAACGTAATAGCCACCCAGGTATTGAACGATCAGAAGATCAACAAGCAAGCCTGTACATTCTCCTGTGAATCCAATCAGTAACACTACCGTACAGCCCGGTCTCTTCGTCTGATATGTCGCATATCCAGTCTAGGGGTGGTGTCACGACCCGAAAGTACGGAACATGACCGGCACTTAAACTACGAACGTCTCGAGGCGTACGTAATCTAAGTAAACCGAAAACCCAGAAATCCAAACCAAGACAAGTAATAGAGTGCAGGAAAAACCAACTTAAAGCAAGTAATTTCAATAGCATAAGCCAAATTATGCGGTTTTTAAAACATCAAAAAATTTACTGAAAATTTCGGCAGAGTCTCCCTTGTAAATACTGGCCCCCAAACGGGATACAACATGAATAGTATACGAAATCAAGAAAAAGGCATCCCTAAGCGGGAGCTAGCTCTTCGTCAATCGACGGTCACAACCACACAAGCAATATAATATATAACGCCAACGGCGTGGATCAAAACTCAAAAGGAAATTCAAAACCACCAGAAATATAACGAGCGACTCTAAGGTCGAAAGAATAAACAACACTGGTCTCTATCTCAAAAAAAAAACATGTTTGGTTGATGGAACTTCTAGATACAACTGAATAATAATATACAAGATATAAGGATGGGTGAGATACAAATAACCCACCTACTAGCAAGCCACCCGGAATGGAAATAGTGCCAGCAAAGCCGTAATGAAACCTGTACGGCAAACCTGCAAGAAACTGGGGCACAACGGGGGTGAGTTGCCAACTCGTGAATAGAAAAAACATCTACGCACAGAAATCGCATAAATAACGCAACCTAGGTCAATGATCATAATATATCCTCAAATATATGTATAACAGGCAGCCTATGACAATGTCTAGGGTAATATCTAACCCGAGTGTAATCACATGTGCCCGTGTCAGTGCCTCAGGTAGCAATATATCATATGAGTGAGGTATGAATGCATGAAAACAGCATACATGTAAATGAAGAAACTGTTTTCATAAATTAGTGAGATTTCCTTTGTATTTTTTTCAAATGAGGTATCATAACTGAAATCAGCACCAACGGTGTCTAGCATTGACACAAAACATAAATCTCAATGTATCAAAATCTCAATATCTAAATCACAATATCTAGGGCGCCGCCAGTCCAGACCGGCCCCTACCATCCATCTCAAGACCACGACGGTATCCTCCGGATATCCGACGCGTCGGGTAATATCACCGGTAGGTAGTCTCCCCTTGCTAGGCTCATCGTCATCACCACGAGCTTCTTGCCCCGGGGTACCTTACCAGGTCCACCATGTATCCGAAACGGTTCCTCCACTCCTCGAACTCGGGTCTCACATGTCGCTCTCAGCACCGAGAAAACACATGGTGGACACACTGAAATATCATATCCAGGGTAACCGGGTTTTTAAAACAATTACATATTCTCTTTTGAAATCTCCACGGTTCCCAAATCCAGAAATATCAAGGAAATCCGAGTTCAAAACCTCAATAGCACATAAACTAGTGAATAAAGGCATGAGAATCCATGCGTGCAGTATAACAATGAATAACAATATGCATGAAGTAGCAAGTAATAACTGAAATGTCTAATATGGCATATAAGGAAAGTACACTAATATCATGTCAAAACTACTAGCTAACAAGCTAAGTCAAGCAAATATATTCTCTAAAGTGTACGTGACATGGCAATTACCGATGAAGATGTGTGTGAGCCGGCAAGTAGGTGTACGTGGTATATACGCATCATCGGTAATGGTGCTGGTGTCCTAACAGCATGATATCAATAATGGAATATGCAGCACAATAAGTATGCGAGGCAGAGCGAACAGCAATAATGTGCGGGAGCTGAATACTAGACACAACGATAACTAATCTGTAATAATCTAATATAAGTCCTACAAATGGTGCCTTTTGAAATAACACGAATCATGGGGTTTTGAAAATAGGGTTACGGTGTTTTTATGAAAAGATACGTCTTTTTGAAATATCCGTAGGATCCCTTGACCTGTCTTTTTAAAATACCCACGACCCGCTAGTTTTGAAATAGGTAGGAGTCTAATCTAATCTAACAACTACACTAAACTATACGGCTGAACTAACAAGCTGAACAACAGGTAAGGAAACCGCCTATCATCTGAGTCGATACATATACATACCTGTGTATGTATAGTCGGTGATCCCGCCTCAATAATATCATATCCGATACCATATCTATAATCAGGCATCCCAAGTCAAGAGTGCGGATCAATCATCAATATAGCTCGTACGTAAATCCGTCGTACGGCATCCCAATCTGGGTACGGGTCAATATCACATTCATCATACTATTCACCTGGTATCCCCTTTATCAAATATTATGATCGGGGTACTGATCTACGTCTAGTACCATACTGATACCGCCAACGTATGCATGGACGTGTGTGAAACACTACGTCAAGGACCCGCTACAACGTCATGTCGTATCTAAGATACGAACCCTGCTATATCACCGATCTCACGGCCTCAAATCGAATCTCATTGACTCAGCTCAATCCCAAGTATCATCCTCAAATCCATATGTGAACACATAGTCCCATACCCATGTGAACACATAACTATAAAGAATCCCATGAGCACATATCAATAGGAATGTATGCAAGTATGTATGTGTGTATGTGTAGTGCAACACTACCCTAGGGTTCGCAACACTAAGGTAATCCAACACACCAATATCCATCCTAAGCAACGTTATTAATCCCAAATAACATATAATAAATGTTGGTGTGTATACGCATCCGTATACACCACCACGGACTATGGGGGTGCTATACGCCATCCACCCGACTTTTCCCCGTAGATATAAATCTACTCACCTGAACCTCGCTCGCCGGTGCCGACGTCGCCACGCGCTTGCTTGTTGTCTCGAAGTCCACATGGGGTACCTACATATCATAACGCACCGTATCGCATAAAAACCCAATTCGAAATCGTAACGTCATAAGAAAACCAAATCGGCACGCGTATCACGCATAGGTCCAAACCTATCGCCTACGTATGCAAGAATAGTCAAACCAACCCTCGATGTCGATGTACAATGTCAAACCATCGAGGAAAATCCAATCACACTCATTTGCACATTCACGAACACTAATTTTAATATAAACTAGGTTAAAACTCACAAAAACCCCAACTTTACTTAAAAAGTCACTTTTCCGAAAATCTAGCAAGCACAATTCGCCGTTTTTGTACAAAACAGGATGTTTAAATGAATGTAGCGGCCAATATATTTATTAAATATCTTAAATAAGTCATAGAAACAATTTCCGGAATTTAATCTCATTAAATTCCAAAAACCCTAATATTCTAGTTTACAAAATACCCTTTTTTAACAATTTTCAAAATAACACTTCACAAATCATCAACTTGACTAGGTTTTGCATGAACTAAGGTGGTAAACTACAACTTATAAAATTAATGATATCATGAAGAACCTAATTAGATTTTTAATCTTACAATTTGATTTAATTTTAAAACCTAGTTTGCAATATAGCTTAATTATTACAATTTTAAGTTAACAATTTGCAACTAGCAACTAGATTAGGTTTTAACATGTCTTAAGATGTTAAATACATCACACAACCATAATCCCACTACTCAAAACCCTAACTTGAAATCAACCTCATTCTTGAATTTTTCAATCATGCAATTAGAACCAATCTAAAACCAAATTAAACACTTAATAAGCTAACATAAAGCAATTAAACAACAATTTCACTAAAGGGTTAAAATTTATACCTCCCAATTGAGTTCTAGCATACAAATCCTAGCCTCCAAAAGTAGCTTCCATGCTCCTAGATCCATGCTAGATAGGCAAGAAATAATGGGTAGGAGTTGGATTTGGGATTAGTGATGTTTTTGATGGATTTTGATGCAAAATTGATGAAATTTGGAGGTGAAATGAGGTGGGATTTTTTTGGGCTGAAGCTAGGGGAAGGCTCGGCCAGTGAAGGGAGTGAGTGGGAAAAAAAAATGAGTGAGGAATTTGTTAGTCAACTCCCATACATCAAGTACCCATACTTCTTAAATTAATATTTCTTTTTTTTTCCCTTCATTTTCCTTTCTCTTCTCATCTTGGTGTGGATAAAAAAAAGAGGAAGTAGGGCAGCTTGGGTTCGGCCAGCCCATGAGGGGGATGAGGTGAGTGGTGGGTTTGGGTGGAAAAAAGATAAATGTTATACCCCACTTCCATTTACACTAATTTCACCAAAAAAAGGCCTTATTTCTTCGAAAATTTCTAAACCGTTTTGGCAAACGTTTTCATTTCAAAAACCACATGATAAAATTTTATTTAAAGTTTTATGATGTACAAAATTTGTTTCAACTCATTCCAATTTGTAATTTTCCTTAATTAAATGTATTAGTGACGGCTTAAAATAATAATAAAATAATATTTTTTTTTTCAGAAAATTTGAAATTTCACCAGCGGCTCAATAAACACCAAATAATAGCAATTACATAGCTAGAATATGTATATTTAATTTTTATAATGAGATATTTGCATTTTGATTTTTTACAGAAAACTCCCCTTATTTTACCGATTTTTCGAAATTTCACCGAAACGATTTTCAAAGCGTTACAATCTTCCCCCTTAAAGAAATTCGGTCCCCGAATTTAAATTCAAACTCCCCCAAATACTAAAACATCTAAGAAAACCCATCAAGTCGTCGGGGCTCCGAAACTGTAAATACTTAAAACAAATCGTAGCGCAGCGCATGCGCTTGAAAAATGAGCATATAACTCAAATCAAAACTCCGTCAAGCATCCCGCAATCATCGGATTCATGGAGAAGACATCAATGCCAAATCCAAATCAAAACCAATATGACATAACTCGAAACTATACATGTAAATATCGAATCTATATCTGTATGTATCTGAAGGAGATGCATGCCAAATCTCTTTAAGTCGCTGTGCAACGCGTATAACACTCCACAGTGGCGGACGTCTATCATAAGAAAATAACTATATACATATATACCTTTGTTTGAAATGTACGTTCCGCCGTTTTGGAAACAATTTAGAAGGGTCTCCTTGTTTTAAACATTTCGTGTTATATCAGACACGTAGGTAAATACTGAGGCTATAGCTCGCTTTTTGGAAATCCCTTCAATAACTATCAATGCATGCAAAATATATTCAGGTACTGTCCTCTGACTAGTCCTGCTCAGTACGAAAACATATAGCAATATCATAAAAACGTACTGTTCTATAAGAAATCAATCCCAAAATATGCACATGAATACTACGTGCGTCTGGTGCGCACGGAAATCAAAATCCATGAATGTGCCATACATGCGCACAGAAACAACATCTAAGTGCATCGGGTGTGCATGAAACATCTGTCGTAGGCAACATGTGTGCCTGACAGCAAAATCAGGTGCATCTGACATGCACGAAAAATTCTCAATTTAGTGCCTCTGGTGTGCACCAAAATCACCCTTCAAAACATGCGCCCAACATGCGCGAAAATCCAAATCAGGTGCATCCATCGTGCACGAAATCATGAAATCCAATATCAAGCACCGAACGTGCGCAAAATCAATCAGGTGCACAAGGTGCACAAAACAAATATCGAGTATCACAATCGAAATCGAAGTCCAGTGCATCTAAGTGCACAAAAGGCATATCACTGCACTGCAAGCATATATAAACTATACAGAGTGCAGGAACCAAATCGTGTGCGTGCATATGCACAAAATCAACTCAAATGTCTAAAACCGTAAAATCACAAATATGTGAAACTAAAGCACGAAAACGATATCAAGTGCAACACTGTGCAAAGATCGTAAATCCTCAATCATCAAAATTAAATCATACGAATAAATCACCCAAAACATCGGAATCAATAATGGCGGAATAGTACTGCTCCAGCGCATCCTCTAAGAATCTCGGCCAACTGTCGCGGTCACTAGTGGGACGTCTCGTCGATGATCATGAACTCTGTCCTGCTGGTGTGCGTAACCATGACCACTCCTGGGTCAAGGTCTTCACTGTGAATTACCAATCTTTCGGTCCATCGGCTCATCGGCCCTGTCGGGTGTGCTAACGGGGATGATCCATTTCTGGCACGTCTCTTGTCATCTCCCGGTCAATCATCACGACCACTCGTAAGACAGCATATCACTGGCGTCGGCCTCTGGCTCTTTGAATGTACATGACACCTCTGATCCTGGGTGCAAGTATCATTGCAGCAGTGTCCTGGAAGGAATCCTGCTCACGGTCTCTTCCATGTCTCGTCTCTGCCAACTGTCCGGAAGTCGTTGTCCTTTCCTATATCTGCATCTTACTCTGGAACGACTGCATACTCATCGCGACTCCTTCTGGAAGGTAAGTCCAAGTACCATGCCTCGGCATGCGCATCGCCTCTCTGATGTCGGCGGAGTGGAACATCATCTCATCTAGATCTGGTGCGAACCTTTTACTCCACTTTTCTCTAATGTCGACCGCTTCGGACTTGTCTCGTCGTGGCTGCATGGACTGAGCTCTAACGGCTATCCTCGTATCTGGAGTCTCCCAAGAATGCATCTCACCACCTAGCATCCGAATTAAGTCGAGCAATCCGATCGAGTCGTCAAAACCTCATAATCCCCCAAGAGCTCAACATCTTGGGCACAGTTTAATAGTATCGAGTACATACCACAGCATCGGTGGTCCAGCCGTAGAAGGGCAAACCCAAGCCTCACTAATGGCGCCGTAGAAGGGCAAACCCAAGCCTCACTAATGGCGCCGTAGAACTGCCGCAAACCCGAAGGTTCAAAGGCTTTCACACGGTCATTAAGTCGAGTTAGGGTTTCATTCTTCTAAAGGGACCATAGAATTGCCTGCATGTCTTTCCGACTACTTTAAACTTGGAATAATAGGTTTCCGACATTCGATCGTCTCTGTCGACCCTCACGTCTCTGCGTGAAGTCGTCTCTAGCTGGAATCAATCTATCTGATGACCTCTCATCGGGTAGGCGAACGAACCACATGTCCTAGTCATTCATCCTCGGGTGACTAGCGACCTTTTATCATCTCTTAGTACAATCTGTACTGCAATAGCTCCAATATATGGGGCGATATCTCATCGCTCGCAGCAACAACTGGCTCACTCGTATGCATGCTGAACGGTGCCTCAATCATCAGGAGTAAGCAACACACCAACGGTCATCAAAATCTGGCTGGCCTCTATCATTGGCTCAATCCTCTAGTGTCGATCAGCACCTCCGAGTAACCTCATAAAGGCGATCCGCCAATCGCTCGTGGCGCGGAAACACAGTAAAAAGACACATCTCTGCAATCGTGTGTCGCCGGAATTTCGCCCTGGTCAGTCCTCGTTCGTGACGAGCTTGTGCTGACCGCAACTCTAGCCGTAGCTCTCCCTGCCCGTAACCGTAGCAGCAAAACCAAACTGGTACCGATGAGGCTAGATCAGGAAGGAATATAATACTGAACAAGGAAATGTACATCCTAAGGCTTCATAAGTGGAGTGGCGTATCGTAAATATGCCGCGGAACATATCAACGGTACGTCACTCTACTTTAGTCACCTATTCCATCAACCAAGGGTCATCCTACGCTCCGAAGGTTAAAACCTAACGCTCTGATACCAACTTTGTCACGACCCGAAAGTACGGAACATGACCGGCACTTAAACTACGAACGTCTCGAGGCGTACGTAATCTAAGTAAACCGAAAACCCAGAAATCCAAACCAAGACAAGTTGTAGAGTGCAGGAAAAACCAACTTAAAGCAAGTAATTTCAATAGCATAAGCCGAATTATGCGGTTTTTAAAACATTAAAAAATTTACTGAAAATTTCGGCAGAGTCTCCCTTGTAAATACTGGCCCCCAAACGGGATACAACATGAATAGTATACGAAATCAAGAAAAAGGCATCCCCAAGCGGAAGCTAGCTCTTCGTCAATCGACGGTCACAACCACACAAGCAATATAATATACAACGCCAACGGCGAGGATCAAAACTCAAAAGGAAATTCAAAACCACCAGAAATATAACGAGCGACTCTAAGGTCGAAAGAATAAACAACACTGGTCTCTATCTCAAAAAAAAAACATGTTTGGTTGATGGAACTTCTAGATACAACTGAATAATAATATACAAGATATAAGGATGGGTGAGATACAAATAACCCACCTACTAGCAAGCCACCCGGAATGGAAATAGTGCCAGCAAAGCCGTAATGAAACCTGTACGGCAAACCTGCAAGAAACTGGGGCACAACGGGGGTGAGTTGCCAACTCGTGAATAGAAAAAACATCTACGCACAGAAATCGCATAAATAACGCAACCTAGGTCAATGATCATAATATATCCTCAAATATATGTATAACAGGCAGCCTATGACAATGTCTTGGGTAATATCTAACCCAAGTGTAATCACATGTGCCCGTGTCAGTGCCTCAGGTAGCAATATATCATATGAGTGAGGTATGAATGCATGAAAACAGCATACATGTAAATGAAGAAACTGTTTTCATAAATTAGTGAGATTTCCTTTGTATTTTTTTCAAATGAGGTATCATAACTGAAATCAGCACCAACGGTGTCTAGCATTGACACAAAACATAAATCTCAATGTCTCAAAATCTCAATATCTAAATCACAATATCTAGGACGCCGCCAGTCCAGACCGGCCCCTACCATCCATCTCAAGACCACGACGGTATCCTTCGGATATCCGACGCGTCGGGTAATATCACCGGTAGGTAGTCTCCCCCTGCCAGGCTCATCGTCATCACCACGAGCTTCTTGCCACGGGGTACCTTACCGGGTCCACCATGTACCCGAAATGGTTCCTCCACTCCTCGAACTCGGGTCTCACATGTCGCTCTCAGCATCGAGAAAACACATGGTGGACGCACTGAAATATCATATCCAGGGTAACCGGGTTTTTCAAACAATTACATATTCTCTTTTGAAATCTCCACGGTTCCCAAATCCAGAAAAATCAAGGAAATCCGAGTCCAAAACCTCAATAGCGGCATGAGAATCCATGCGTGCGGTATAACAATGAATAACAATATGCATGAAGTAGCAAGTAATAACTGAAATGTCTAATATGGCATATAAGGAAAGTACACTAATATCATGTCAAAACTACTAGCTAACAAGCTAAGTCAAGCAAATATATTCTCTAAAGTGTACGTGACATGGCAATTACTGATGAAGATGTGTGTGAGCTGGCAAGTAGGTGTACGTGGTACATACGCATCATCGGTAATGGTGCTGGTGTCCTAACAGCATGATATCAATAATGGAATATGCAGCACAATAAGTATGCGAGGCAGAGCGAACAACAATAATGTGCGGGAGCTGAATACTAGACACAACGATAACTAATCTGTAATAATCTAATATAAGTCCTACAAATGGTGCCTTTTGAAATAACACGAATCATGGGGTTTTGAAAATAGGGCTACGGTGTTTTTATGAAAAGATACGTCTTTTTGAAATATCCGTAGGATCCCTTGACCTGTCTTTTTAAAATACCTACGACCCGCTAGTTTTGAAATAGGTAGGAGTCTAATCTAATCTAACAACTACACTAAACTATACGGCTGAACTAACAAGCTGAACTACAGGTAAGGAAACCGCCTATCATCTGAGTCGATACATATACATACCTGTGTATGTATAGTCGGTGATCCCGCCTCAATAATATCATATCCGATACCATATCTATAATCAGGCATCCCAAGTCAAGAGTGCGGATCAATCATCAATATAGCTCGTACGTAAATCCGTCGTACGGCATCCCAATCTGGGTACGGGTCAATATCACATTCATCATACTATTCACCTGGTATCCCCTTTATCAAATATTATGATCGGGGTACTGATCTACGTCTAGTACCATACTGATACCGCCAACGTATGCATGGACGTGTGTGAAACACTACGTCAAGGACCCGCTACAACGTCATGTCGTATCTAAGATACGAACCCTGCTATATCACCGATCTCACGGCCTCAAATCGAATCTCATCGACTCAGCTCAATCCCAAGTATCATCCTCAAATCCGTATGTGAACACATAGTCCCATACCCATGTGAACACATAACTATAAAGAATCCCATGATCACATATCAATAGGAATGTATGCAAGTATGTATGTGTGTATGTGTAGTGCAACACTACCCTAGGGTTCGCAACACCAAGGTAATCCAACACACCAATATCCATCCTAAGCAACGTTATTAATCCCAAATAACATATAATAAATGTTGGTGTGTATACGCATCCGTATACACCACCACGGACTGCGGGGGTGCTATACACCATCCACCCGACTTCTCCCCGTAGATATAAATCTACTCACCTGAACCTCGCTCGCCGGTGCCGACGTCACCACGCGCTTGCTTGTCGTCTCGAAGTCCACATGGGGTACCTACATATCATAACGCACCGTATCGCATAAAAACCCAATTCGAAATCGAAACGTCATAAGAAAACCAAATCGGCACGCGTATCACGCATAGGTCCAAACCTATCGCCTACGTATGCAAGAATAGTCAAACCAACCCTCGATGTCGATGTACAACGTCAAACCATTGAGGAAAATCCAATCACACTCATTTGCACATTCACGAACACTAATTTTAATATAAACTAGGTTAAAACTCACAAAAACCCCAACTTTACTTAAAAAGTCACTTTTCCGAAAATCTAGCAAGCACAATTCGCCGTTTTTGTACAAAACAGGATGTTTAAATGAATGTAGCGGCCAATATATTTATTAAATATCTTAAATAAGTCATAGAAACAATTTCCGGAATTTAATCTCATTAAATTCCAAAAACCCTAATATTCTAGTTTACAAAATACCCTTTTTTAACAATTTTCAAAATAACACTTCACAAATCATCAACTTGACTAGGTTTTGCATGAACTAAGGTGGTAAACTACAACTTATAAAATTAATGATATCATGAAGAACCTAATTAGATTTTTAATCTTACAATTTGATTTAATTTTAAAACCTAGTTTGCAATATAGCTTAATTATTACAATTTTAAGTTAACAATTTGCAACTAGCAACTAGATTAGGTTTTAACATGTCTTAAGATGTTAAATACATCACACAACCATAATCCCACTACTCAAAACCCTAACTTGAAATCAACCTCATTCTTGAATTTTTCAATCATGCAATTAGAACCAATCTAAAACCAAATTAAACACTTAATAAGCTAACATAAAGCAATTAAACAACAATTTCACTAAAGGGTTAAAATTTATACCTCCCAATTGAGTTCTAGCATGCAAATCCTAGCCTCCAAAAGTAGCTTCCATGCTCCTAGATCCATGCTAGATAGGCAAGAAATAATGGGTAGGAGTTGGATTTGGGATTAGTGATGTTTTTGATGGATTTTGATGCAAAATTGATGAAATTTGGAGGTGAAATGAGGTGGGATTTTTTTGGGCTGAAGCTAGGGGAAGGTTCGGCCAGTGAAGGGAGTGAGTGGGAAAAAAAAATGATGAGGAATTTGTTAGTCAACTCCCATACATCAAGTACCCATACCTCTTAAATTAATATTTCTTTTTTTTCCCTTCATTTTCCTTTCCCTTCTCATCTTGGTGTGGATAAAAAAAAGAGGAAGTGGGGCAGCTTGGGTTCGGGCAGCCCATGAGGGGGATGAGGTGAGTGGTGGGTTTGGGTGGAAAAAAGATAAATGTTATACCCCACTTCCATTTACACTAATTTCACCAAAAAAAAGCCTTATTTCTTCGAAAATTTCTAAACCGTTTTGGCAAACGTTTTCATTTCAAAAACCACATGATAAAATTTTATTTAAAGTTTTATGATGTACAAAATTTGTTTCAACTCATTCCAATTTGTAATTTTCCTTAATTAAATGTATTAGTGACGGCTTAAAATAATAATAAAATAATATTTTTTTTTCAGAAAATTTGAAATTTCACCAGCGGCTCAATAAACACGAAATAATAGCAATTACATAGCTAGAATATGTATATTTAATTTTTATAATAAGATATTTGCATTTTGATTTTTTACAGAAAACCCCCCTTATTTTACCGATTTTTCGAAATTTCACCGAAACGATTTTCAAAGCGTTACAGGTGGTAAACGTCAGACCCCAGTAACCGATAAGTCGTGTCGATGTGAGGCTCATAACAGGTCGAGAAACTACTGATAACTCTTACCAGTAGCACTTTATATCAGCCCTGGCCAGGGACTTCCGGTTATAGCCAATCGAACATAGCACAACATCAACTCCCTATACCAGGAGAGACGAAACCCCTCCTATCGCTCATTGCCTCCATGTTATTCAGGATTGTACCCAAAAGCCACCGTTTTGCACGCCCTCTTGGACGTGGTAAGGTGGAAATCAAAGCGCAGTGGGAATCACACAAGACTCTATGACGATCTCGGGTCTACAGACTAACCTGTACCAGTGTCACCAGAGAACTGCTATCTGACGATTGGTATAATACCATCTAGGAGTTCTCGGCGAGTCCGTTCAGTGTACCCAGTCTCCACTGAGCACCTGTACACCATCTTTGATATCAAACACCGATGGATATGGGATCATCCATCACCCATCATATGGGTCAAGATGCGTATACGCTAGTCTACTCTGGAGTATCGATGCCATGTCTCGATACTCCCTCAACTAGGAATAGTTATAGGATGTACTCGTTGACTACCCTGGCCCTCTATTATGATCTCATCATAGTCCTAGTAGTCAAGTATATATCCTAAGGGCTTTATCAACATGTGAGAGCAAGACAGTAAATCAATACAAGTCAACATGTTAAGATAAAGTGAAACCAAATAGCTTACTATCATGTCGAGCAAGAAAGTCCTCTCTATATATATCCAAGCATCCACTATAATATACATCATATGTACAACAATGGTTTCTAGGGCATATATATAACTAATACGAATGAACCAGTTGTTGCTGCGAACGACGAGATATTGCCTCAGAGGCTGGAGCTATTGCAGTACGAGTTGTACTTAGAGATATGATGGAAGATCGCTAGTCACCCGGGGATGAGTGACTAGGACATGTGGTTCGTTCGCTTACCCCGATGCGAGGTCATCAGATAGATTGATTCCAGCTAGAGACGACTTCACGCAGGTACGTTGGGAGTCGATAGAGATGATCGAATGTCAGGAACCCATTTCCAAGTTTAAAGTATTCAGAGACAAATGCAAGTAATGCTATGGACGCCCTAGAAGAATGAAACCCTAACTCGACGTAATGACCATGGAACGCCTTTGAACCTTAGGGTTTGCGGCAGTTTAGCGGTGCCATTTGTGAGGCTTGGGTTTGCCCTTCTACGGTTGGTCCACAGGTGCTGTGGCATGTACTGGAGTACTATTAAACTGTACCCAAGATGTTGAGCTCTTGGGGGATTATGGAACCTTGACAAATCGATCGAAAGGTTCGACATCTTTCGGATATCATGTGATGGGATGCATTGCTTAGGAGACTCCAGATACAAGTATAGCCGTTGGAGCACAGTCCATGCAGCCACGAAGAGACGAGTCCGAAGTAGTCGACATTAGAGAAAAAGTGGAGTAAGAGGTTCGTACGAGATCTTGATGAGATGACGTTCCACTCCGCCGACATCAAAGATGTGATACGCATGCAGAGGCGTTGATTATGGATATATCTTTTAGAAGGAGTCGCGATGAGTATGCAGCCGTTCCGGAATAAGTAACATATATAGTAAAGGGTGGTAGCTTCCGGGCAATTCGGCAAAAACGAGATTTGAGAGAGACCTCGACAGGACCTTTCTGGAATATTGTACGAGAAGACTTGGACCCAGGAGTGGTCATATTGCGCACACCCAGTAGGCCAGAGTTTGGCATCGTCGACGAGATAGTTGGCCAGAGATCTTTAGAGGATGTGCCAGAGCGGACTGCTTCCATTATCGTTTCCATATTGAACCGTTGAGCCGAGGAGCTATATATCTAGCAATGCACAGTGAGAGACAATAGCCTAAAAGCACCAGACGCCAGACCATGAACAGGAGGCAAGTGGATATCTTGCTCTGCTAGCATTGGATGCACCGACACCTTCTCGACTTTGAAGGAGGAAATATCGACGATGGTATTTATGATTTGTGATTTGGTGATTCGATTATCACGCATCCGTCACCTTGGATTTCGGTATTTTGGGCGATCTATTCGCATGATTGAGTTTTGATGACTGAGTTTCATGATATTTGTTTTCGTGCACCATGGTTTCACCTACTTGGTATTTATAGTTTGTGCACAGTTATTGCACTTGATATCGTTTTGTGTCTTGGCTGCACATGTGTATGATTCTTGGATTTCATACAGTTGGGTTGATTTTGTGCACATGGTATGTACACGATTTGGTTTTTGCACTCGATATAGCTTATATGTGCTTGTAGTGCATTGATATGTATTTTGTGCACGCAGTTGCACACGTTTATGATTTTTACACCTTGGTACACTCGGTGTTGCTATTTACGCACTTGAGTTATTGTTTGGTATTTTGTGCACTAGATGCACTGGATTGGTATTTTGTGCACAGGATGCACTGTATTGGTATTTTGTGCACTATATGCACTGGATTTGTATTTTGTGCACAAGATGCACTGTATTTGTATTTCTTGCACAGGATGCACCAAATTTGTGTTCTTGCACAGGATTTTCGTTTCATGCGTCTGTCGCACCAGATTTTCGTTTCATGCGTCTGTCGCACCAGATTTATATTTCATGCGTTTGTCGCACCAGATTTATATTTCGTGCATTTGTTGCACCGGATTTATATTTCGTGCGTTTGTTGCACTGGGTTTACATTTTGTGCACCACGGTTGCACCTGACTTCGGTTTGATGTCATTCGATATGTTGATTTTGATTTTATGCTTATGTAATGCATGTGATTTGACTTACGCTTTCGGCATAGTTTTCATGCACTTTTAGTGTTTTGATTTGATTTGTGCATGCTGATGCACATGGTTGTGAGATTATATACCGTGGTATACCTGTTTTGGATTGAGGTTTATTGTATATCGTCGATTTCGATTATGATATTGATGTTGATTTCGTGCAGTCCGTGCATTTGATTTGGATTCTTGCGCATATTTGGCGCGCTTGGATTGGATTTTGCGCATGTTCGGCGCTTGATATTGGATTTCATGATTCGTGCATGTTGGATGCATATGATTTAGATTTTATTCGTGCATGATGGATGCACCTGATTTGGATTTTCGCGCATGTTGGGCGCATGTTATGAGATGCGATTTTGGTGCACACCAGATGCACTAAATCGAGATTCTTCGTGCATATCAGATGCACCTGACTGTGCTGTCAGGCACACACGTTGTCTCTGACAGATGTTTCGTGCACACCCGTTGCACTTAGATATTGTTTCTGTGCACATGTATGGAACATATATGGATTTTGATTTCCATGCGCACCAGACGCACGTAGCATTCATATGCACATTTTGGGATTGATTTCATATGGAGCAGTACATTTTTATGATATTTGCTATTTGTTTTCGTACTGAGCAGGACTAGTCAGAGGACAGTACCTGGATATATTTTGCATGCATTGATAGTTATCGAAGGGATTTCCAAAAAGGGAGCTATAGTCTCAGTATTTACCTACGTGTCTGATATGACACGAAACGTTTAAAATAAGGAAACCCTTCTAAATTGTTTTCAAAACGGCTGAACGTACATATTAAACAAAAGATATATACATATATGGTTATTTTCTTACAATAGACGTCCGCCACTGTGCAGTGTTATGCGCATCGCACAGCGACTTAAAAAGGGTTTGCCGTGCATTTCCTTCAGGTATTATATGTATAGTGTTGATGTATATCATATTGGTTTTCGTATTGGATTTAGATATTGATGTCTTCCCCATGACTCCGATGATTGCGGGATGCTTGACGGAGTTTTGATTTTGAGTTATCTGCTCATTGTTCATGCGCATGCATTGTGCTATGATGCGTTTTATGTATTGATGATTTCGGAGCCCCGACGACTTGGACTTTTTACTGAAATATTTTAGTATTGAGGGGTTTAAATTTAAATTCGGGGACCGAATTTTTTTAAGGGGGGAAAATTGTAACATTTGAAAAAAATAAAATATTATTTTGGGAATTTTTATAATTAAATAATATTATATTGAATATTTTAATATTGCGGTATAATTAAATACCGATAAATTGGGAAAAATTTGGAAAATTATGGAAATTAATAAAAAGAGGGTGTTTTATGTGAATTATGCAAATTTTAAGTTTTTATGATTAATTATACGCTATTTAGTGCTAATCGCGATTAAATATCGCTAATCGCGCATTAAGCTTGTTTTGTGCAAAACATGCACCATATCATTTTAACACTTGTGTTACATTTTCCTAGATGGCTTTCTCTTCATTTTTCATTCATGGCTTTGGTTTTGTGAGAAGAGAAGAGAAAAGAAAAGGAAAAGAAAAGGAAAGAAAACAAAGAAAATGAAAGGAATAAAGAATGGAGGGATGGGCATGAGAGAGAGTGAGAGGGTGAGGGGCAAAACCTTAGACCAAGCTCCCATTCCTACTTCATTTCTTCATCATTTCTCTCCTCTCCCTCACTCATTGCTGTTGCTGCTGCCCTCTCTCCCTTTGCCTCTTTACCTCCTCACAATCCATCACAAAACAACATCAAAACCCCATCTCCTCTTCACAAAAATTGTACATGAGCTCACTAGCTACACTTTGGACCAAGAAAGTTTCCATTTTGATGCTCTAGGGGATTCTTGGGTCCCAAATGAGGTAAGTCTTTCACCTTAAGTGTTGTAATTTAACTCCTTTATCATCCTTGCAAGTTTAGTTGTGATTAAGTGGTGTTTGGTTGAACTTTGAAAATTCTAGTTAGGGTTTAGGGTGTGATTTAAAATGAGATGTGTAATTAAGGTTAGTAGAGGTTATATAACCCCTGTGGTGATTGATTGGAGACCTAAACCAGAGATTAGAACCCCGGAATACGAATTTAGAAACCCGATATCGGGAGAATTGTGGATTCTGTGAGTGTATAATGAAATCTGCTAACACCCGGGTGACCTGAAAATTATTTAGCAAAGGCAGTGATACATGCAGGCAACCTAGGACCCCCCACTAAAACCCTAGCCCTAATCGTCTACCCAGGCCACAAATAAATTTGCGGCCAGAGCAGTGAGGAATTGACTCGTATTTGTTCTGTGGCTTTATCTCCTGTAAACTAGACCCTTGGCATATGCAAAATTGGCTGATTTGACTTAGGGTAAAATTTGGGGCCGTTTTCAAGAGTTGCTGTTTTGATTCAAGGTTTCGTTTTGCGTATTTTGAATTTTGGATTTTTGTGATTTGTGTCGTATTCGATCACTTGACGTTTGTACGTCGAAATCGAGTGTTATTTGGTGGTTTTGAAAGTGTAGTCCATGGGTTCTAACCTATAGGCTTTTAGCGTGTCGTTTTGGTTTTGAATTGGCTTTTAATGCGAAACGATACCTTATGATGTGTAGGTACCCCACGAAGACTTCTAGATGACAAGCAAGCGCGTGGCGACGTCAGCAATGGAAAGCGAAAAGCAATGTGAGTAGATTATATCTACGGGGGAAGTCGGGTGGATGGAGTATAACACCCCCGCAGTTCGATGTATAGTATGCTATATATATACTAAATATGATATCTTTTAAGTGTAACATGGATATTCAAGATATGTTTAGGTGTTCAATGGTTAGATTAGGGTTTTTAGAAGTAAACTAGTATAGCTTCTTAGTTGCGAACCCTAGAATAGGTTTACACCCACACGCACATACATGCTTACTCTTTATACTTGTGCGTATATGGGGATACATATATATATATACACACACATAGGTATGGGACGATGTGTATATATACACGTATACCTACACTTGGATGATGAGGATAGTGGATGATATTTGGAGATGTGTCGGTGAGATTGGGCATGGTGCCATAAGATCGGTGATATGATGTGATTCGTATTATGAGATACGACATGAGATTTTAGCGGGCATTTGGGCGTGTGTTTTCATACACGCATATATATATATATATATATCGATGGTATCGGTTTGTACTAGACTTAGATCGGTACCCCAGTTCATGAGATATGATGATAAGGATACCAGATAATTGATGAGATAAATGTGAGATTCGACCCGTACCCAGATTTGGGATGCCGTACGACGAATTTACGTACGAGCTGTATATTGATAATAGATCCACACTCTAATCTCGAGGATGTCATATTGTATATTGTATCGTATGTGATACTATTAAGGCGGGATCACCGACTATTATATGTATATATATATCGCCTCAGATTTAGGTGGTTTCCATACCGTTTCGATTAGCTTGTTAGTTAGATCTCTAGTTTACTTAGTAGATGTTAGACTAGACCTGAGTCATACCTATTTCAAAAACTAACGAATCGTGAGTATTTTTAAGACAGGTCAAGGGATTCTACGGATATTTTCAAAAGACGCATCTTTTCTTAAAAACACCGTAGCCCTTATTTTTCTAAACTCCACGATTCTTATTATTTCAATGGGCAAAACTGTATGATATATATATATATATATATATATATATATATATATATATATATATATTGATGTATATTCTTCACTGTTGTGTTTATTATTCATTTTCCGTATATTCTTGCTATTCGCATCGCATCACATGTTTAAATGTGTTTATTATTATATTAAACCCATATTGTCAGGACACCAGCACCATTATCGATGATGCGTATGTTCCACGTACACCTGCTTGCCGGCTCACACACTTCATCATCGATAATTGCCAAGTCACTACACAGTAGGATTATTGCATCAGGATATGACCCCTTGCACGACATACTTGTGTACATACATATTGTACACTCATACTTGCGTACATACATATTATACACTCATACTTGCGTACACACATATTGTACACCCATACTTGCATACATACGTATTTGCCCATACATAAATGATTCTGGCTTGATTTTGGAGATTTGAGAACCGCAAGATATATTTTTAAACTGGATTCATTTTAAAAGAGCGGTTTTCCCTCGATATGTGCATATTACTGTTCCATGTTGCATGATATACAGATATGCTTACATTTCTGTTATATGTCACATACATCATGCTTTAGATTATACGCATTGAGATATTTGTTTTCATGAGATTTCTGGATTTGGGAACCGTGGTTATTTCAAAAGAGAGTATGTATTATTTGAAAAACCTGGTTTCCCTTGATATGATATTTCAGTGCGTCCACCATGTGTTTTCTCGGTTCTGAGACGTATGACATGTGAAACCCGATTCGAGGAGTTGGATGAGGCCGATTACGGGTACATGGTGGGCCCGGGGCAAGAAAGGGATGCTGTGTATACATACGGTGAGCCTGGCAGAGGACTACTACCTACCGGTGATTGTATTTGAGCTCGGCGGCTATTCGAGAATACCGACCGGAGTTGAGAGATGATACGGACCGATCCGGACTGACGGAGCCCGTGGGCCGATCCGGACTGACGGAGCCCTATATATATGAGGATTTACATGCCGATGCTGGGCACAGGTTTCATGATGATTTCGAGTGTGGATGCTGGACACTCAGGTTCCATGATTTTGATGTGTCGCGAGGGACACACGTTGATTTATATCCTCATACTTCAATGCATATGCTTTATGATATTTACATGCATGATGTTTTGTGTCATTGGTTGACACGTGGACGAAATCCACATGCATACAGACATTGATTACATAGTTGGATGATATCCACATACTTATAGACTTCATGATATAGTTGACATTGATTCATGTTGATTACATTGATGATACCTCATATTTATGATATGTTGCTACCTGAGGCACTGACACGAGCACTTGGTATTACATTGATGTATAGATGTTTACCCTTGCCACTTATCATGCTTCAGATTTTATCATATTGAGGATATATATTACTGATCCTTTGACCTAGGATTGAGTCATACATACGATTTCTGCTCTGTGATTTTTTCTACTCACGAGTTGGCAACTCACCCCCGTTGTGCCACAGTTCTTACAGGTTTTGCCGTATAGGTTTCATTGCGGCTTTCTGGCACACTTCTTCCTTTCTGGGTGATTGCTTTGGTAGGTGGGTTCACTCGCATCGTGACCACCCTTATATTTATTTTAATCAGTTGTATCTAGTAATTCCATCAACCAGACCTGTATTTATTTCAGACTTAGAAAACCAGTTGTGTATTATTTCGAACTTAGAGTCGCGCGTTGTAGTATTATGGTTTTCTTGATGATCTTAAGTTTTCTTTTGAGTTTTGATCCTCGCCCTTCGGCATTGTATATTATATTGCTTGCGTGGTTGTGACCGTCGATTGACGAAGAGCTAGCTGCCACTTGGGGATGCCTTTTATCATTATGTATATATTATTCATGTTGTACCCCGTTTGGGGCCAGTTTTTACAAAGGAAACTTTGCCGAAATTTTCAGAAAAGACTTGAGCTTTTAAAAAAATGCATATTCGGCGTATGTTATAAAAAAAAAACTTGTTTTAAAACTAGTTTCTTTACTTCTTCCTTAAAATGGTTTAGATTTCTGGGATTTCCTTGCTTACTTGAATTAGATGGGGTCCTATAGACTTCATATGATTCAAGTGCCAGTCGCGTACCATTTCGGGTCGTGACAGCCGGGGATCAGATCATTGCAAAACTCAATCTCATGCTCTGGCGGCAATCCATACAACTCATCGAGAAATACGTAGGGAAACTCTCGTACGATACGAAACCCGGTCCAATGAATCTACTGTGGCTCCGGTATCACGAATGAAAGCTAAGAATCCCCGACATCCCCTCCTCAAAAGCCGACTAGCGCAAAGGGCTGAAATCAAACTGTGAGGGGCGGCACCACGGCCCCCCTGCACAATAAGAACTAACTCGTTGGGAAAACAAAACCTGACTGTCTTCTCGCGGCAGTCCATAGAAGGATCAAGTTGACGGACGAATCTCTCTCTCCAATACGGACGGCACACGACCGAAACACGTGTCGCGCAACAAACGACTCGCCAACAGGAGTAGTCACAACAAGCGATTGATCTAGCAAACACGACTCTCGGCCCAATCTCGGCATGAAGTGTGTAGAAACATACGAGTGCGTAGATCCCGGATCAAACAAAACGTGTGCGTCGAAGGAACATACTGAAAGAGTACCTGAAACCACTGCATTGGACGCCTGCGCATCTTGATGAGTCAAAGCAAATACTCGAGCCTGCTCTCTACCTGCAACTGGTTGTCCTCCGCCTCTGCCACCCCGTCCTCTCTGAACAAACCCTCCGCGACCACGACCTCTCTGAGCATAAGTCTGACGCGGAGCAACAACAGGCGCAAGAGGCAACGCTCTCTGAGGTGGAGAAGGTGGTAAGGTAACATGCGATGCGACTGCCTCGTCCTCACGCGGCTCAGTATAATCTCGAACATGATGATAGAAACTCCCACACCGAAAACATCCAGACGATGACTGCTGACCCTCCTAGGGATAAGAGATAAACAACCGGCCTCGTCCCAGGACTCTGCTACCTGAACGAAATCTGTCGCGGTGTATAAACATCTGTCTCCGGGCTGATACACCAGTACGGACCCTCTTCGGTTCCGCAACGACCGACGTCTCGGAAAGACGCTCCTCAACCAATAGGGCTACGTCTACTGCCGCTGCATAGGTATCATAATGCTGTGCGCTGATAGCGAGGAACAACTGGGTAAGCAGGCCCCGTACAAACCTCTTGATTCGCATCTCCTCGGTGTCCACCAAATATGGAGCATACACAGATAGCTGGATAAACTGCACATCGTACTCTGCCACTGTCATACCCGGAGTCTGGCGTAATGACTCGAAACTGCGAGCTCGAGCATCCCTGACGCTTTGCAGAAGAAAACGGGCAAGAAACACCATCACAAACTTAGCCCAGGTCATAGGAGAAAGACCTACGACTCTGCCCCTCTCTAAAGATTCGCTCCACTTCTGGGCAAGTCCTTCTAGACGAAAACTCGCAACACTTCCCATCTCGCGTCGGAACATCTCAACGAACAACAGATCTTGGCCATCCGATCGATAAACGATTATGGATCCTCAGCTGCATCAGTGCCGGTGAAAACTGGAGGCTTTAGCCTCATGAACTCAGATAACGATATGGTGATAACCTCCATAGTTGCAAGTACAACTGCCTGAATCGTAGGCACCATCGCGGTCCTCGTAACCGGTGGGATAACCTCTTGTCGCTGCGCTTGACTGGCCTCAACTAATAGCCCCATCATCTGGCGCAAATCCTGCATACCGGCCTTTAGCCTAGTAATACGATCAAGCGAAAGTGGATCAATCTGCTCCTGTACAACGGGCAGACCGCCCTGGTCAGTCCTCATCTCAGACGAGCCAACTCCGACCTCGGCCCTCGTGGCCGCTTTCTGTGCCCTCGTAGTCTTCGGTTGCATAATGGCTGGAAATGAAAACAGGATTCGATAAGAACATGGAAATCGAATCACAAGGATGTATATAATCACGGAAGGAATTTCAACCAACATGTCCTAAGGTCACTTAGGCGAAGTACCGTGTCGTAAGTATGCCGTGGAACATACACACGCTACGTCACGCTGCTTAAGTTACCTACTCCATCATACCAAGGTCATCCTACACTCCGAAAAGTAAAACCTAGCGCTCTGATACTATCTTTGTCATGATCCAAAATTTAGGCACGTGACCGACACTTAAACCACGTAACGTCAACAGGCATATCGTAATTTAAGTAAGCCGAAAACCCAGAAATCTAAACCATCAAAAGTAGTGAGTGATAAAAACATTTGGAAATCTCAAGTAAAAATCTTTAAAGTTTAAATTTTATTTTCTTAAGAATTTCGGCCGCACCACCTTTGTAAAAACTAGCCCCGAAACGGGTACAAACATAAGATATAAGTAAAGCATCCCCAAACAGGAGCAAATCACGCCCAAAGGCGGAAACAACCACCACAAGCATAAATATACGACGCCGTAGCGAAGAAATAGACGATATAAAGTGAAAACAGCATAAGAGATAAAACTGCATAATAAAAGCCGGCTCACACGAGCTCGAAACCCAGAATCACAAAATATACAATATCGTCCTCACAACTGGTCTCTAAGTCAATACATGAAATGGTAGATGGAGAATACTAGATATAATAAGATGTACAATGAATATAAATGGATAGCCGCAAAACCCATCTATAACAAAACGGTTCACAGCCAACCGTAGCGGTATCCGCTGCAAAAAAATACAATAAGATAGCCCTGCCGCGACTACTCTAAGGGCCAAGCCTGTAAAACACTGTAGCACAACAGGGATGAGTTGCCAACTCGTGAATAGTAAGTAACATCGTACATATAATCGCAGGTATGCACGTACAACGATAATCTATCACATGTAATCTGACAGTATCAGTATGGTAATCTGGATATGCAACAATCATGAAAGGTACTCTATCAGGTACTACAAATACATGAAGTAATGCATATCGAATGAATGCTGAGTATGGGATAAAATATATCATCATCAATGAATCGTCATCTTGGAAAAACCGGTGTCCATCAACGACACTCCAAATCCCAATACCTCAGGCGTCGTCACTCTGATCGGCCCTCGTATCCTGTAAATCTCATAGAACCTGAGTGCCCAACATAGGCACTCTAAAACATCATGAAATACTCGTGTCAACCATCAACACAAAAATCCACATATATCGGGTTCTGTCAGTCCGGATCGGCCCACGGGCTCTGTCAGTCCGGATCGGCCCATATCCATCTCTCGACTCCGGTCGGTATCATCCGGATAACTGCCAGGTCCAACCAATCACCGGTAGGTAGTAGTCCCTCTGCCAGGCTTATCGTCTACTGAACAACATCCCTTTCTTGCCTCGGAGTACCATACCGGGTCCACCATGAACCCGCAAACGAATCATCCAACTCTTTGAATCGGGTTTTTATCACAAGTCTCAGAACCAAGAAAACTCATGGTGGATGCACTGAAATATCATATCAAGAGAAACCGGGTTTTTAAAACAGTGCATACTTTCTAGTGATAATACCACGGTTCTCAAATCCATAAATCACATGAAATCCGTATCTCAATGCGTAAATCCATAAAATATGATATATGCAACATAAAACCGTAATATGAGCATATCAAGGGAAAACCACTCTTTTAAATGAATCCAGTTTTTAAATATATCATGCGGTTCCCATTTTCTCCAAAATCAAATGCAACATCATATAAAGGTGTACATATAGCTATGTATGCACGATGCATTTCATATGCGCAATAGAACAAGAATCAATGTGTCAACATCAATAGCAATACAATACTGCATATGTGTATAGGCTGTGCGTGTCATGACAATTACCGACGGTGTGGGTGTAGTATACAATTTAATGCTCATGTAACATGAACCGTCAGTAATGGTGCAGTGTCCACTAGGTACTAAGTCAAGGCACAATAAGTAATGGTATGCAATGATGCTCATGCACAATCAACATATATGAATATAATAATGCTGCTATAATATCATATCTAGTCCTGACGCATAACGCCATACGGGCGATTTCCCCGTAGATGTTAAATCTACTCACCGATGATCTCGAGCTAAGTAAATCCGACCACCTGCTTTCCTTTCTTCGCAGCGCCCGAAGTCCCCGCCTGCGATCCTATTAAGACAAAACACAATAACGCGTGGACTTAAAAAACTACGCAATAATAACGAACACAATGCCAATTTAACGAATCGGACCCCTTAAGCTACAAAAGGGTTCTCTTAGCGGCTAATGTGTTTGTCGACATTACCAAAACAAACCCACGACAGTAAGCTACCCGAAACACTAAAACTACGTCGAATCAATCGTAACGCGCGTCGTCGAAACACTAAAAACTAGCTAATTGTTCCCAGATTTTGCATACTGTCAAAACCTAAAAATCTAGCAGCACCAAACACCCTAAAACAACAACAGACAGCTACCCTAAAAATTACAGCATCTCAGTCACCAAGATGGTCGAGCTCGCCGGATTTATCCCCTATGTCGCCGGCCAAAACCGCTCAGGTAGGGTTCGTTCTTCAGGTGAACACGCAGGGTCTCTAGTGCAACTGTTAGTTATATGTATGCCCTAGAGGCCATTACTATACATAGGATTTATATTGTAGTGGATGCTTGGACATATATAGGGAGGACTTTCTTGCTCGACATGATAGTATGCTATCTGTTTACTCTTTACCTTAACGTGTATACTGATTGTCTCTCTGTTACATGTTGGTAAAGCCCTTAGGATGTGTACTTGACTACCTGGACTATAATGCGGATCATACTACTGGGGACAGGGTAGTCCATAAGTACATCCTTCAAGGTCCCTAGTCGTGGGTGTATCGAGACAGGGCATCGATATACCAGAGTAGACTAGCGTATACCTTCTCGACCCATACAGATGGGCGATGGATGATCCCATATCCATTGGTGTTTGACATCAGAGATGATATACGGGTGCTCAGTGGAGACTGGGTACACTGGACGGACTCGCCGAGAACTCCCAGATGGTATTATACCTTACGTCAGATGGCAGTTCTCTGGTGACACTGGTACAGAGTAGTCTGTTGACCCGAGATCGTCATAGAGTCTTGTGTGGTTCCCACTGTACTTTGATTTCCACCTTACCACGTCCAAGAGGGCGTGCAAAACGGTGGTTTTTGGGTACAGTCCCGAATCACATGGAAGCAATGAGCGATAGGAGGGGATTCGTCTCTCCCGGTATAGGGAGTTGATGTTGCGCTGTGTTCGATTGGCTATAACCAGAAATCCCTGGCCAGGGTTGCTGAGATTTACTGGTAAGTGTTACCTGTAGTTTCTCGAACTGTTATAGACCTCATATTGACACGACTTATCGAGCTATTGGGGTCTGACGTTTACCACCCCTAGGCAAGATATGCGACATATCAGACGATCAGACCGGACTGTACGGTAAGTGTTACTGGTTGGATTCACAGGAGTGTGAGCGGGCTTGCTCGTCGATCTTCTGATCGCTCAATACCCGGATGGCCGTTACGTTTAGCAGACCGCTTGCGGCTTGTGGGTGCTTGATATGATCATCATCTGCTGCCGGCGTATTGACGAGTCTTTAGAGTCCTACACAGAGGTTTCCTGGTTCAACCGAAACGAAATAGGAGCGCATATGAGATATGTACGGGTCCGAGAATAATACCAGTATGTGATACTGTATTTGATTCTCGCGATATGTAACATTGATCGGTTATATGCGATATAGCCGAGTTATCGGATCAAGTGTTGATTCGATAAGTTGTTACTATTGATATTAGTCGGTTATATGCGATATGACCGGATCATTAAATCAAGTGTTGATTTAATGATTTAATGCATAATTATATATTTGATATATTACTTTGCATTAACTAGTATCGGTTCACTTAAGATGGATTTTCTCACTCGGCTGTGCACATCGTATATGTGATATATTTTTTGCGCACTTGATTGTATCATGTTTGATGATACATGATAGCTAGGGTTTGTGTAAAGACTTATACCATTGTTATGTTAATGGTTAGGGTTTTGGTTTTATTCATTTATTTATTTATCTATTCATTTTTGAGAAATAGATAAAAGAAAAACAAAAATGGTTTCTTTCATTCTTTCATGAAGCTTGTTGAAGCTTCATGAAGCTTTGACCAAAGCAACCATTCTTGTCTTCTTCTCTAACCCTAACCATTCAACCTAACTCAAGTTAACTCTCTACACTTGACCTTGGTTATGATATGATAAGTGTGGATTTTATTTAGTTTAAAATATAACTCATCATAATATTCTTTCTTCTTCTTCTTCATCTTCTTCAATGAAGAAAGCTTGACTTCATCAATGGTGACTTGATGAAATGAGTGAGAAATCCAATTCTAAAGTGAACCCACTTCCTATTTCTTCATCCTCTACATCTTGCCAAGTAGTATAGGGTGTTTTCTTCACAAGTTTAATAGCTTAGTGAAGTTAGAGCTTGATCTTGTGATGCCTCGACGTAGATCATCTTCGGCATCGTAGTCGATGACCTAGCCCGCCCATTTCTCCGATGAAGCCGATGCTAGAGTCATGAATTTGATTTGGACAGCGAGGAGACATCATCACGAAGCTATGGAGGTGGAGCACCGGATCTACAAAGGTTGTATTTCCGTTTACACTTTAGTTAAGTTGTTAACTAGCTCGTCGTTTCGCCTAAAATTCTAGTTAACGATCCGTATTAGGGTTTCTTGGCACTTGTAATTTTTGAAATTGGCATGGTTGATGCCTTGTGAGACCTCATTAGTGTGCCAAGGAACCCTACAGTGGTATCAGAGCCTAGCTAGAGCCTTAGGCGATGCGTAGACGATGTTAGAAACCCGATCGAACCCCGAAACCCTAACTTTTAACCCTCTCTGGACTTTTTCTGAAAAAGTGGTTTTTTCAAATTAAAAATGCTTAAAAAATTCAGCAGGAAATTCTAAGAATTACGGTGCAAAAATTACCTAATGATCTTTCTAAAGCGCGGCGGAACCGCGGCATTAGCCGCCTATTGCGGCGGTTCCGCGCCCATTTAGTCTCTTCAGTCAACCATTTTTGCACAGTAACTTCTTTATTTAAATGCTGAGTTTTATAGGAATTTTTAATATTTACTCAAGAGTTGATTTTTCTGGGTTGTATTAGGGACTCGGTATTTCGATCGGATTGTCTAATTTTGTCTGTGTGTTTTCCGGATAATTTGTTGAATATGTTAAAAAGTTCGACCGGATATAAATACCCAATTTTTCCCCTGTCGGGAAATTTCCAAGTGTTGGATTTTTCCGTGGTTTAAAGACGTTCTAAGTAGTGCAAGTAACGCGATGGTCCCTCTAGAAGACAACAAACCTTAACTCGATTATGTGACCGTCTTGAACTGCCCTTTGAACCTTCGGGTTTGGGGCAGTACGGCGTGCCACATGTGAGGCGTTGGCTTGACCCTTCTACGGCTGGACCGTTGGTACTGAGGCACGAAGTGAATGTCTTTGAACTTATTTCATGTGTTGATCTGTATCGGGAAAATTTGGGTGTTTGGATGTTCGATCGGAAAGTTTAACATTTTCTATTTATCCGGAATGTGATACAACAATTGGAATTCATAAATAGTTATGAGATAACTGAATGAATGTTATAAACATAGCACTTTAGTCTCACTTGATCGGTTGCCACAGAATTTTGATGTGATCAAAAGTCCGTCGCAATCACGTAGCGTACGCGGATACTCGCCGGGTAAACTTAATAGACAGCCTCACTCCATAGCCCCGACCAAGTGACTGTAGGAGAACCCCGTCGCCGAAAGCATCCGTACGGGTGCTCGCGGCAGCGGTGTTCCGCCTTGGTGCACTTCGTCGACGGCGTTAGGGGTGCGGCCGCCTACTAAAGTTTGCGACGAGCATTCGATCAGGGTGTCGGGAATCTTGTTGAATTGCCCGAGTTGATATTGAAAAGTGTTTTCAATAATGAGACTAAAATGCGGGGTTTATAATTGTTAGGCATGCGATGTCTAAGTAATTCATTTGATTAGGCATGCGATGTCTAAGGAGGTTGCGGATTCCAACTGTTGCAGTTTTACACTTTCTTTTCTGTGACCGTAAGTGTAATATGTGATATCGCCGGTTTCGTTGCTATATGTCAACGAAAATTGGGATGCGCATATTTACTTACGTTGATGACATATGATGTTATGTGTTGCTGGATATGTTATATTGGATCGTCGTGTTTGAATAGCCGGGGTTTTTTATGTGAGATGAGTGTTTTTCATTTTCATTCATGTAAAAACTTGTATGTAATATTCTTTTATTGGGGCACTTCCAGGTTGCGGAAGATGTCACCCTTTGTATATTATTTACTTTTCCGCACTAGGATAGACCCAAGGAGGGGAGCACAAGTAACCGGGTTCTGGAGTCCAGTGGGAGACCAACTCGAGGAGTCGAGTCCGGGTCTCCTAACTCCAGAATTGGTAGGGTTGCTTGCCGCTCTCGTAGGGGTCTAGGGGTGTGGGTTAGGCTATTCATCACGACCGTGGAATCCGTGTTTTATACTGGCTCGTATTGAAAACACGGACGTCCTAGTATATCCAATATTTCATATGATTCTTCTGCTGCGATATTTGTGATGTGATCATGTGATATGTTCTGTGATGGATACAATATATAGTATATATGATATATTATATAGACGTTACTTATGTTTTACACCCGCGCTAGCCCTGCCCCGCTCTGCCGTTAGTTACCTAACCTAACGGTGCATGAGGGGACATCGAGACGAATGCGGATGGCATAAGTGTACGTCGTATTTATCTGTGTTGTTTAGGTATTTAAATGATGGGACTTCATTAATGTGATTAATGAAATAAAAGAAACCTAAGATGTTGTAGAATCGAATTTCAAAAATAAAACAGGTAGCTACAGTTCTTGCTTTGCTCAGCGGTATATATGATATATCCTGCACCTTATTCGATGAGGAAAGGACCGAGATCCCTTCACCGGGAGTGACTCCTTTTGCAATAACTGGCAGATGCTACACACTCGGTTTGTCTTTTGACTGCTTTTAAGAGTTTTTGCTTTGCACAGTGATATATGTGATATATCCCGCACCTCATTCGACGAGGAAAGGACCGACGATCCCTTCACCGGGAGTGACTCCTTTAGCAAAACTAGAAAAGCCTCAAAAACACTCCATTTTAAAATCATTTGATTCTACAACGATATCAAGTTCATTACGCAATAGGTTTTCAGAAAAACCTGTCGTAGCCCTCCGTCATTTTAGATAAGTGGTAGTTAGTATTCGTGCTACGTTTGTTGGCCTGCGTCAAGGCGTAGTGTGCGGTAGCTAACTAGTATTTATCTGCTTATGCATATGATGCAGATTGGATTAGGGTAGTCGTGCGACTTTGTTGGCCTGCGTCAAGGGTCGTGCGGGTGGGTTTAATTCAATCAGGAAATGACGGGTTGAACTTGACTAGCGCACTATGGTTTGTTGGCCTGCGTCAAGGTCATAGCACGCTAGGGGCAAAAATTATCGGGAATTTCAAGTGTTGAAATTTGCAATGAGATTGCATACCTTCTATGAGATAGTTGGATCCCGATACCCGCTGCGAGTAATTGTTACTCCTGGGAGAGTTTTACATATTACAATTAGCCGATCAAGTAGGTGTCTAGAAAGGTGTCAACGAGGTTACGCCTCTGGGAAAACGAGGTTTACATTAATTAGGTTCGTGCGAAAGCACGGGGGACCTCCCTCAAAGTACCGACACTGGCCTGGCTGAAAGATTGGCGAACTTGTAGTGTGTAATTAATCCCGGCTAGTCTTTCCTTTTAGGGTTTGAAGGAAGATTTGATAAAAAGCAGTGGGAGCCATCCTGATTAGATAAAATAATAACCAATCTATTCTTGAAAGAGCGCACGCTGAGTGTTTTCTTCTCTCTCTCTCCAGTTAGCGACCATATCACGCCATAATCAAGATAATAATACGGATTATTGACCGAACCCGCTTGTTATACTGAGCTGGGGAACGTTGGTCCCGCTCCAACTTATAATTGTTATAAGACAGAGTAGGATATTGGGGATTACCAGAATTCCTGTGCCGCCCAAACGAAGAGAGTGCATGATGATGCATCATCTTCGGGTGTGTTCATTACAGAGAACTGTTTCTCAGTATCCTTTACGTCCTGGGTATGTGATACCAGATCAGGATCCCAGATATGTAATCTGTTACATAGGGCTACAGAAAGGTAGAGGACTGAGAACGGGTGATAAGTTTCATGAGGCAGAAAACGGGGCAAGAGTTGCAGCCAAGTCTGTTGGTCACTGTCACCCTGTATTACCAATACATTGATTCTGAACGAATGTTATTAGATACCGAACCTGATATACAAAATCATATCTCTCTCTTTATTAGTAAAGAAAGGATATAATTTTGTATTGTTGGATAATGTTTTGAACATTTCCTATATCAAAAGTTGATCGGTTCAGGCACGTTATCTAAAAGCATTGATGTTCTAAATCAAACTACAGTTCTTTTGTATACGGAACACACACAAGAAGAAGAGTTCAGATATGAACGAATCCTTCTTGAGGCTTTGTAGACTAGGTCATATCAATGCGACCCGACTGGCTGAAGTTACATTTTAGATGCATGTTTAAATCAGTTTGAATTTACATCTTGTGAAACTTGCCAGTCATGTCACAAAGATTAGATGACCATAGCCCTGTTTATTGGAAACAGAGAAAGAGTTAGTGAACTCTTGGGATGATACATGTTGATGTATGTAAGGTCCCCTGTCTACATATGCCAGGACTGGTTCTTTGTACTTCATTACATTCTCTGATGATCTCTCAAGATTCAGACATATGTTCCCGTTGAAACACAAGTCAGAACCTTTTGAGGTATTCACAGAATATAAGTTAGAAGTAGAGAACCAATAAGGGTATAAGTATTATGTCCTTTGATGAGATCAAGGAGGAGAATACTTGGGTGTGGAATTCCTGGACTATTCTAAAGGAGAATGAGATTCTCTCTCAGCATTACTCCTCCGAATACACCATAGCACGATGGTATATCGGAGCGGAGCAATAGCACCCTATGTGATATGGTGTGCTCTATGATGAGTACTACTGAGTTTCCTATTTCCTTTTGGGAGTTATGCACTTGAGAAGCTGCATACCTATTGAATAGGGTTCAAATCAAATCAGTTGCCTACCGCTTCGTATGTGATATGGTATGGGAAGAGCCCATGTCTTAAGCTAGTTGAGATTTGGGGTTTTCCGGGCTATGTCTAAAAGCATAATCCGGACAAGCTCGAGGCAAATACTGTTATGTAGAACTGGAATGGTTCCAGCCATACAAACGGCAGATGATGATTTGATAGAACCAAAGGATTCAATAGTAACTAACGAACCTCAGCCTCTCCGCCGATCTAGTGAGGTTCCTCATCCGCCTGAGAGATACTTCGGTTACTCTATGACAGTGGGAGCGAGGATTGCATCATGAGATGATGACCCAACTAGTTTCGAACTGGCCATCAGGAGTAGGACTCTGTAAGAATGGCTGGATGCTTAGTGATCTGAGATGGAATCCATGTACACAACAAAGTATGGACTTTGGTTGCTATATCTGAAGGGTTAAATCCCCATCAGGAGCAAGTATATCTTGAGAAGATTACTTGGTGTATATGGAAAAGTTGAGACTTTCAAAGCTAGACTTGTTAAAGCTTTTCGTCATAGACCAGGCGTGGATTATGATGAAACCTTTTCAAGTGGCTATGCTTAAGTCCATCCAGATCCTACTTGCCACGGCTACATACCATGACTACGATATCTGGCGGTTGGGTGCCATGACTGCTTTTCTAGATGGTGTTTTAGAAGAGTGCATCTATAAGTACACAGCCAGAGGGCTTCGTAGACAGTGGGAGCAGCGGAAACGTGTACAAGATGCTTTATAGGATAAAGCAGGTATCGCGGAGTTGGAACATCTGTTTTGATGAAGTAGTCAAACAGTTTGACATCATCAAAATGGTAGATGAACCTTGTATATACAAAAAGGTAGTAGGGGGTATGGTGATGATCCTCGTAGAGTACGCGGATGACATACTCTAGATAGGGAAGGAGTTTCCTATGCTACGCTCGGTCAATCTCTGCTTATCACAATGATTCTCCATATAGGATCAAAGTGATACCTCCTAAATCCTGGGTTTTGGATCTATGAGATAGATCTAATTGGATGTTAGGATTCTCACTAGTTGTAGTGAGATGGTATCAATCGATCCTGGGGAGAATCACTGGAAGGGTTCCAGAGTGATAAGGACGACTGAAAGTCAGTCGCAGGCATTCTCTTTACCCTCAGCATAGGGACGGTATGTTGGAAGAGTTCCAAGCTAGATACCGTGGCATACTAGACGATAAAGGCTCGATACATCGCTACTTAAGATGCTACCAAAGAGACAGTCTGGGTGTATATTAGTTCATGAGATGAACTTCCTTCCTCCCATTGTGTGACAATGGAGTTGTGGCTTATGCCAAGGAACACCTGTACCATCAGTGATCCAGACATATTCTAAGGCAGCGTCACCTGATCATGGAGATGGTTGATCTCCAGGGTGATCGAGGTTAAGAGAGTTGACTCAGAGGACAACACGGCGGATCCACTCATAAAGGACTTTTCCCAGAGAGAGACTTTTATGGGATGGTTGAGTATGAGATACTACAACCACTGCTATCAGATGGCCTTAGTGCAAGTGGGAGATTGTTAGTTATATGTATGCCCTAGAGGCCATTACTATACATAGGATGTATATTGTAGTGGATGCTTGGACATATATAGGGAGGACTTTCTTGCTCGACATGATAGTATGCTATCTGGTTACTCTTTACCTTAACGTGTATACTGATTGTCTCTCTGTTACATGTTGGTAAAGCCCTTAGGATGTGTACTTGACTACCTGGACTATGATGCGGATCATACTAGTGGGGACAGGGTAGTCTATAAGTACATCCTTCAAGGTCCCTAGTCGTGGGTGTATCGAGACAGGGCATCGATATACCAGAGTAGACTAGCGTATACCTTCTCGACCCATACAGATGGGCGATGGATGATCCCATATCCATTGGTGTTTGACATCAGAGATGATATACGGGTGCTCAGTGGAGACTGGGTACACTGGACGGACTCAACTCCCAGATGGTATTATACCTTACGTCAGATGGCAGTTCTCTGGTGACACTGGTACAGAGTAGTCTGTTGACCCGAGATCGTCATAGAGTCTTGTGTGGTTCCCACTGTGCTTTGATTTCCACCTTACCACGTCCAAGAGGGCATGCAAAATGGTGGTTTTTGGGTACAGTCCCGAATCACATGGAAGCAATGAGCGATAGGAGGGGATTCGTCTCTCCCGGTATAGGGAGTTGATGTTGCGCTGTGTTCGATTGGCTATAACCGGAAATCCCTGGCCAGGGTTGCTGAGATTTACTGGTAAGTGTTACCTGTAGTTTCTCGAACTGTTATAGACCTCATATCGACATGACTTATCGAGCTATTGGGGTCTGACGTTTACCACCCCTAGGCAAGATATGCGACATATCAGACGATCAGACCGGACTGTACGGTAAGTGTTACTGGTTGGATTCACAGGAGTGTGAGCGGGCTTGCTCGTCGATCTTCTGATCGCTCAATACCCGGGTGGCCGTTACGTTTAGCAGACCGCTTGCGGCTTGTGGGTGCTTGATATGATCATCATCTGCTGCCGGCGTATTGACGAGTCTTTAGAGTCCTACACAGAGGTTTCCTGGCTCAAGCGAAACGAAATAGGAGCGCATATGAGATATGTGCGGGACCAAGAATAATACCAGTATGTGATACTGTGTTTGATTCTCGCGATATGTAACATTGATCGGTTATATGCGATATAGCCGAGTTATCGGATCAAGTGTTGATTCGATAAGTTGTTACTATTGATATTAGTCGGTTATATGCGATATGACCGGATCATTAAATCAAGTGTTGATTTAATGATTTAATGTATAATTATATATTTGATATATTACTTTGCATTAACTAGTATCGGTTCACTTAAGATGGATTTTCTCACTCGGCTGTTCACATCGTATATGTGATATATTTTTTGTGCACTTGATTGTATCATGTTTGATGATACATGATAGCTAGGGTTTGTGTAAAGACTTATACCATTGTTATGTTAATGGTTAGGGTTTTGGTTTTATTCATTTATTTATTTATCTATTCATTTTTGAGAAATAGATAAAAGAAAAACAAAAATGGTTTCTTTCATTCTTTCATGAAGCTTGTTGAAGCTTCATGAAGCTTTGACCAAAGCAACCATTCTTGTCTTCTTCTCTAACCCTAACCATTCAACCTAACTCAAGTTAACTCTCTACACTTGACCTTGGTTATGATATGATAAGTGTGGATTTTATTTAGTTTAAAATATAACTCATCATAATATTCTTTCTTCTTCTTCTTCATCTTCTTCAATGAAGAAAGCTTGACTTCATCAATGGTGACTTGATGAAATGAGTGAGAAATCCAATTCTAAAGTGAACCCACTTCCTATTTCTTCATCCTCTACCTCTTGCCAAGTAGTATAGGGTGTTTTCTTCACAAGTTTAATAGCTTAGTGTAGTTGGAGCTTGATCTTGTGATGCCTCGACGTAGATCATCTTCGGCATCGTAGTCGATGACCTAGCCCGCCCATTTCTCCGATGAAGCCGATGCTAGAGTCATGGTTTCGATTTGGACACCGAGGAGACATCATCACGGAGCTATGGAGGTGGAGCACCGGATCTACAAAGGTTGTATTTCCGTTTACACTTTAGTTAAGTTGTTAACTAGCTCGTCGTTTCGCCTAAAATTCTAGTTAACGATCCGTATTAGGGTTTCTCGGCACTTGTAATTTTTGAAATTGGCATGGTTGATGCCTTGTGAGACTTCATTAGTGTGCCAAGGAACCCTACAGCAACACTACCATACTGCTAGAATTTACAGTAACCACTCAGGGTAATAGCAGGTTACAGAGACTCAAAAACAATACTGAAAATACGATATTTGCTCAAAATGATATCTTTAGTGTTCTAATTAACGATTACCAAGCCACACAACATATTAGACACCTAATTAACAGTGAGAGATCGTTACCTATCCACACATGGTCAAAATCCTAGCTTTCCATGCTCCAAGTGATCACCATAGGCTTTAGATCAAGTTTAATGAAGGGTTTAGTGAGTTTTGTGGTGATCTGTGAGGGTTTAGCTTTGGTTTAGTGAAGAACAAGAGAGGGTTTCAGTTGAGGGTGTGAGGAAATGAGATTATGAAAAATGAGAATGAGAGGGTGTGAGGGAAATGAAAGTGTATGTGTGAGTGAGGTATGGGGGATTGAGGGTGTGAGTTTAGTGTAGAGCCACGCCTCCCTCTTCTCTCTCTTCATTTAATGCATGACATGCTTGCCCCATGCTCATCATGCCCTCTCGCTCTCTTTCTTCCTCTCTAAAGTCAACATATTTTCAAAACCCTTTATTTCATTATGAAAACTAATTAATTAACTAATTACATAATACTTAATGGAATGGGGTTAATATGTCATGGCTACTTAAGCATGGTTACCACTAATTAACCCTAGGTTAACATGCACAAGTGTGTGCAAGCCCAAAATAAATATTAATAAAATATTAATTAATTTTTATAAAATATGAGAAAACTATTTTGGTCAACTTTTTACTAAAAATCTACATTATCGCTTAATTAACACTAATCGCATTCTAAGGTGTTACATGGAACCCTAGTTTACTCAACTCATGAGACCTTAAGGGTTTTTGTTGTGAGGAAGAAGAAGAGAGCTCACTTGAGGAAAGAGAAAAGGTTTTTTGATAATAATAATAGAAAATGAGATGCTCACTTGATATGACTACAAGCATAGCAAGAAAATATCTCACCCAAAAATATTTAGTGCCACAAAAATATCTCATAAGAAATATCTAAGTCAAACCAAGTCAAGTGGTCAAACCAAATCAAATAGTCAAAACAAGTAGCCATGCCACAATTATCATTTACAAAAATAACAAATACTTTCCTCCACCTCATAATTGTTTTAATCAAGTCAATGGTCAAAACCCTAATGAGGTGTCTCCTTCTATACCCCTCTCATCCGTATATACATACCTGCATCCGTGTTACGAGAAACACTAATACAAAGAGACAAAACTGATCCATCAATATAATACTAGGATCCGGCTTAAACTAAATCCCACTAGTATTATCCGCCCGAACATCATACACGCACATGTGCACGCATGTGATCAAAGCCCTATCGTAAAACCATACAGCTTCTACATCTTTCATCCGATGCAGGAAAACTCTTTGTGTGGGATGTTTACCATCGAAAATGGGAGACGGGAACGCGTAGGTCGTCTTTCCTGAATTTGGGGCATATACTATTTGGTTTTATCTTTCTACCTCTCCGAAGATACCAAGTTGATTTATGGCACCATGCATCGATGGTTTAAACAGATGCGGCCATTATAGCAGACATCGTCAGATTCCCCCTCATTGGTGAGGGGTTTTTGATTATGGGGACGCTCTTTCCTGCAGGCGCAAGCCTCTGCAGTTAATTACGTTACCGTGTAGCGATAACCACTTTCTCCTTCTACAGATGTTCACTTCGTGTCGTGTGTGTTTGTTTTGTTTTAGGTTGCCCGTGGATTGTATACGGAGACTAATTTATGTTGTCTCCTGTAGGGCGGGGATTAGTCCAAATCCGTATTTTCTTAGATTTGGGTTTGGTTGATTTAAGGATCATTAACTTCGTTTGAGATTAAGATCAACTTAAATGTTTGTTAAGGATATGTTAGTATAATTTTTAGACTAAGATCTACTTAACGGGGGTTCAGGATCATTTTTGATCTAACGAAAGAGCATTTGGGCTCTATCGTTTAAGTTTAGGGACATTATGGTCCGTCATTAGTTTTGAGACATTTCGGACCATTGTTTAAGGACATCATAGTCCGTGGAGTTTAAGGACATCATAGTCCGTAGAGTTTAAAAACATCATCGTCTATAGAGTTTAGTTTAGGGACATTACGGTCCAAAGGTTTTAGTTTAAAGACGTTACGGTCATGGAATTTAGTTTAAGGACATTATGGTCCACGGAGTTTTGCTGTTGGTCGTCGGGACCCCGCCACCTCTCTGAAGACGTTGAAGAATTACAACGACACATATCAGAGGTGTGAAGAGATGTACCCTTGAACCAAAGAATGTTCATCGGGGACATGGTATTCCTGTTTGGCACTAAGGCCAATTTAAAAGAAGACCCATGGGCTCGGTCGATTTGGGGTTTGGCCAACCTTGGGCTCAGCACACTTGATTACTTATTTGGACTTAATCTCTTTTGTTCAACAATGCTGAGCATTGATATGGGTCTTGATACCCACCCTCCTTTCTTTATTTTGTATTGAGTGTTGAACACTCCTTATAGCGCTGGGCTCTATTTACAGAGTGCTCTTTATTTCATCAGCATCCACATGAGGGGCACGTAGAGCGCTTGGCGCTGAGCGCCAAACTTGGAGTGCTTGGCGCCGAGCGCCAAACTTGGAGTGCTAAGCTCTTCTTATAAAATAGCGCGCATGTGAGGAGCATGTGGAGCGCTCGGCGCTGAACACCAGAGTTAGAAAGCTAAGCGCTTTTATAAAATAGTGCCCACGTGAGGAGCACGTGGAGTGCTCGGCGCTGAGCGCCAGACTTAGAAAGCTAAGCGCTTTTTAAAAAACAGCGCCCACGTGAGGAGCACGTGGAGCGCTCAGCGCCAGACTTAGAAAGCTAAGCGCTTTTTATAAAACAGTGCCCATGTGAGGTGCCCACGTGAGGAGCACGTGGAGCGCTCAGCGCTGAGTGCCAACTACTGAGTGCTAAGCACTCTTTATTTTGCAGCGCTTGGCGCTAGTTTTTTTTCTTTCTGTGTTATATTCTGCAAAGTTCAATTCTTTGTTCTCCCTTTGATCTTTGATCCCTAAGAACAAATTCATCCCCGTAAGAATTAAATTCTCATTTTGGGGAGACTTGTCTCATGGATCTCAGATCCAAGGAAAGAACTATGTTCTTTTTTATTAGGGTTAAACCCTTGAGATGCTCTGATCTCTATTTTTATTTACCTTGAAGAAAATTCTTCTTCTTAAAGCTTGCTCCTCTCTTTGAGATTGAAGTTTAGGGGGAGTTTCTTCTGTACAAGACTTGAAGTCTTGGGTCCTTTATATAGGGGAGGCTGATTCGTTGAATCAGTTAACGAAATCTCTCATTGAGAGATCTCCAATTGATTTGGGGAATTTATCCACCGTTGGTTTTTTGATTTAGGAAAATATTTTCCCGTAAATAACTTATTCTGTATCTTGGTGATTTTTAATCACCATTGGATCTTTGATCCAATGGTGCTCTGATTTACAGAGCACAATCTTTCTTGTTTAGAAAGATTTGAGGAATTTTTCTTCAATCAGAATTTAATTCTGTATTTGGTGATTTTTAATTACCATTGGATCTTTGATCCAACGGTGGAGAACTTTTAGTTCTGGCGCTCTCGCGCTATGCACATGAGGCGCTACCTCAGAGTCTTTAACTCATGGCGCTGGCGCTCTCGGCGCTTTGCACGTGAGGCGTTGCCTTAGAGTCTTTGACTCTTGGCGCTGGCGCTCTTGGCGCCAGCGCTCTCGTGCTTTGCACGTAAGGCGCTGCCTCAGAGTCCTTGACTCATGGCGCTGACGCTTTTGGCGCTGGCGCTTTCGTGCTTTGCACGTGAGACGCTGCCTCAATTCAAATTTCAAAGTTTGAACAGAGCCCTCTCTTCTTATTGGGGGGAAACAAATGCCCCCCCCGTTGTGCTTACGTGGCTCACACGCGAGTGCAGCGGTGGCAGCCTTTCCACCATTGGATTGTCTTGGAAGTTGGATCGACTTCCAGCACCCATAAATAGGGCTTTTGGCCCTTTGAGATTACCGCTGCTCATCTTCTTGCTTTTCGTTTTTCTGAGAATTTAATTCTCCCTTCAGAGTATAGATCTCTACCCAATGAACTTCCTTTAAGATAGAACTTTGTTCAAATATTCGGTAAGATCATGTTCGACCCCATTAAACAGAGCTTTGCTCTTCTCCGATCACAGATCTTAAAGATGTGTTTTAGGGTTTCTTAACCCGTTAAATGAAAACAGAGCTTTGCTCTTCTTAGATCATAGATCAAAAAATCTATTTTTAGGGTTTCTTAACCTTTTAATGAAGAACTCTTAGAGTTCGTTTTGCAGATCTTAAAGATCTCGGAGTTTTTAACTCAGTAAAAGCTTTGCTTTTTAGGATTTTGATGGATGATTCCATCGTTTTCACAGAGCATAGCTCTTTGAAATTTGGGGAATTTTTATTCCCTTCATGATTAAACTTGACAGATGTCGGTTCTATTTGCAGAGCGCTGCTATTGAGGGAGTTTAACTTCTTGGCCTAATGATTCTCTCATTAAATGAGAATCCTCTTAGGATTTCTTTTTCAATAAGAGATTGTCTCATCAATGATGAGCCGTCACCTTGATTCTGTGGGTCCCCCTTGGTCCCTTTCCACCGCATTGCAGTGTGGTACGAATTTAAAGTACCAAGTGTTAGAATTTGGACTGTAGCATTGGCGGCTAACCCTCGTTCTTTTTCACGTAGGTACTATGTCTTTTGACACCACTTTCCCATTTGTTCGTCTGGAGAGCGCATTTGCTGACGCGCCCATAGATAGGGAAGTCTTCGCGCTCATTAAAGATCATTACCCGGAGCGGAAATCTCTTCATCTATGGGGGTCGTAGTATAATCAAATTATCCAGGGTCGGCGTAGCTTCTCTTTTGCAGTACTGTAACATTTCGAAAATTTAGATAATAAATTAATTTAGTTAATTAAATAATAAAATGTTAATTTACAAGGTTATTGAAACAAAACAGGATATTTCATAAGTGGTATGTGAAACAAATTAAATTTGAAGTTTAGTTGTAATATTAATGAATCATAAGGGTTTTAGTGAAAAGATTAGCTTCATGTGTAATATGATATAGTATGGGGGTTATGTGATATGGTTAGTTCCTTATGCAAATTAGAATTTGTTAAGGGTTGTTATGCAAAAAGGGTAAGGTCCTGTTAAGCTTAGGTTGTAACCATGGCATAGCATATCATAGATGACACTTCATATGTCCACCTCAATCTTGCATGAAATCTCACCTCACTACTTGTGTGACACCTCCTCCTCCTTTCCTTTACACCACCACCTTGCACTTTCCACCTCTTCCTTTCTCTACAACAAACCCTCACTCTTTTTCTTATCTCACCCATTGTTTAGTTCATAAGATCAGAAGATTAAAGAGAAGAAAAGGAAAAGAAAAACATTACAACACAAAAAAGAAAATAAGAGAAGAGAGAAGAGAAGAAGAAAAAGTGCTAAGGATTTTCACCATCACCCTCTAGCTAGGACCTTGAGCTTGTGCATCTTAGAGGAAGCTTTTCCAAGTGATCTTGCTGTAGGTATAATCCTTGAACCCTGTATGATTTTGGTTCTGAAACTGTTTTACATTAGAAATCGAATATCGTAATATCGTATTTTGATAAGTTTAGCCTATGTTTGAATCTGCTCTAGTTTAAATGATAAATAGATTCATCAAACAGTACCTGGACCTTATAATCTATACTTAGGATTAACCATAAGAAAACGAACCCCAGTGTTCGGATTTTGGCCGGCGACCAACACACAAAATCCGATCTCGCCGGATTTCTTGGAGAGTTGGCTTATGTGGTTTTTAGGGTAGGTCTATGGGTGTGGATTAATGTGTTTGGTATTGTTTAAATAAGTTAGTTTTTCAGTGGGTTAAATCTGTAAGCTAATATCAGTTTAAGAGTAAAATTATATATACGACACATAGCATGTTTAGTGTTTGTGATAATTTAACTACAGAAAGTGAATCTGGAACTAAAAGGAATAATCACTAGAAAAACTAACAAAACCAAAAATATAATGAGCAAACTAGAAGATTATATTGAAAACCTGAGCCCCAAACTCACCACAAAATCCGGCAACCCACCTTAAAATTCCGGCGATGCCAGCCTTACCTAGGCAATTGGTTTTGGTTTTTCTGCTGTAGCTTTGAGTTGTTATTTTACAAGTCTCTGTATTGTTTGTGTTGTTTAAATATGCACACAGTAAAATCTGGGAACGTTTTAGAAATGGTTTATCAAATTTCAGATATTTACGATACGGAGTTTTAGTATTTTGATGTTGCAGCTGAACCGTTGACGTTTATACGTTAACGACAGAATTATATTGATGTTTTTGGGTTAAGAGTACTGTAGGTTAGAACCTACGGGCGTTTAGCTTGTTGTTTTGGTTTTCGATATGATATTTACATCAATGCGATCTAAATACGAATATAGGTACAATTCGAGGATTCCGAGACGGAGTTGGCGATTTAGCAGCGTGGATTCAGCGAGCTTATAAGTTGGTGAGTAGATTTATATCTATTGGGAAAGTCGGGTGGATGGCGTATAGCACCCCGGCAACCTTACAAATAGTATTATGATATCTAGTTAGTTAGTATTTATTCAAGACATTTATATAGTATCGCATCTAGTATGTCCTTCAATTTCATATAGTTTCATGCATAGTTATAGGCGATATACAGTGATACGATACGGATATGGTTTGATGGATTTGTACAAGGGATCACGCTAGACTTGGGATGATATAGATACAGTGATATGATGAGATATAATACAAGGGTTTATACGTATTGGAAAATGATGAATTTTGTATGCTGAATAACGACCAATTTATCCTTTGACTCTTAGAGTTAGGTTATATTCTGTTTTAGGATGTAATACTTGTGTGACTATATTCTTTTAAAAACTACGATTCGTTAGTCTTTTAAATAAAATACTAGGATGCGTGCTAGTTTGTAAAACGGATATCTGTTTTAAATCTAGGGCAGCTTCCTTATTTCAAACTTAACATTTCGATCATTTCTAAAGAAAATGGTATAACTCATAACAAGTAATTACAATAAGTACGTTTAGATTACTTTACAGGTTTACATTAAATTATCTATATTATATGTTTTTGCGTTATGCACACTTTGATAGAACATTGCACAACTACCAATGAGTACTATGCTGCATAAGCACGTGAATGTATATTACACTACACCTCATTGGTACTGCCATGTCACTGTAAAACCATGCTGTTATATATGTATTAAAATAAATAGGTTGTTATACCGTAGAACACTTGCACAAATACTAATGATTTCTATATTACATGAGTACAGACGCGTATGCTATACTACACATCATTAGTAGTACCATGACACAGTAGAATTGAAATCTATATTTATGTGATGTAATTACGTAGTCTTCTTTATTCCTGTTGTAAATTACGAATATTAGTACTATAGATGCTGTATTTGATTCTTATGGATTTTATGGATATTTTATTCCTGATGATATATATCGGTGGTATGGGACACTGTTATATGTGTATATATATATATATATATAAAATATATTATCAATACAATCTATGCAAGTTCTTATTCTTCACTTGATATTTTTATATGATGAGTAAACGTCCACCATGAGATTTGTGTTTTCTAATTTTGATATCCGAACCAAGTTGGGGGTCATACGGTTACAGATTTACAAGCTATCCAGACTGAGTTGGGGGGCATACAATGGGATACATGGTGGACCCGGTCAAGACCGAGGGGCAGGATAGCCGCATTCTAGACGGGGAGCCTAACGAGGTAACTCTATTCCGGAGATAGAGATGAGCACGGCAGATATCCAGGGGATACTGACCGGAAATAGAAACGAGCACGGAAGATATCCAGGGGATACTGACCGGGGTTCGATTGGGCACGGTGGATATCCAGGGAATACTGATCATAGCCAGGATATCGGTTGGCAATCATCTATTGAGGTGGTGTCGACGATATCTGTATTTACGTGTCGATGATAGACACGCGGGATTTCAGATTTCGATGTCGATGCTGTACATCTATGTATATATTGATATGAGCATTATCATGAGGTATACAGTTAGATATTATTATTGGATTCCACTAGGACTGATCTAGAGGACAGTACCTGCATATATTTGTATAGATATTCATATACAAAAAGGGATTCCAACACGAACTATAGATTCATGATTTTGACTCATATGAAATTGAGATATTATACTTGGGATTGCATGATAGTTAGTATTGCACATATGCATATCATATAGTATATTGGTACAGATTATGATAGGACTATATATATGACCTAGGTATAGTCGTGCATTTCGATTTCTACCTTTAGATATACTTTTATTCACTGAGTTGGAAACTCATCCCCGTTGTGCTACAGTTTCTTATAGGTTTCACCGCTTGGATTATCAATGGCTTGGGCACACATTCTTTTCAGGGATTGATTGGTAAGTGGGTTATTATTGTATCATACTCACTCTTGATTTTTCATATATTCTTGTATCTAGTAGAAACTCTATCAATTTAGAAGTGGTATATTATGGACTTAGAATCAAGCCTTAGAGTATATGTGTGGTGATGTCGCACTCTTTGGAGTCGATTGCCGACTTAGATTGTTGGTTGCTCCTTCGTTTAGACGTGGAGACTAGCTTCCGTTGGGATGCTATTTTACTATGTTGTATCGTGTTTTTATAAAAATGTAAAGGAGGTGATGTCAAGTTTCAAAACGTCATAAATGCTTTTCTACATACTTAATTAAATTTAGATGTTATTTTAAATTAATTTGTTTGGATGATTATTTAAACCTCACCTCTAATATTTTTAAAAAAGAGGGTTTAGATTCCGGGTTTCAGCTTATTTGGCTTGTGTCGATGTCTTTAGATATCATATGATTTAAGTGCCGGTCACGTGCCACATTTGGGTCATGAAAACTACCCTCAGAGCCCATTTCAGTGATTCATTATGCTGACTCACCCCCGGTAAATTACACTGTGGAGGAGGTTAGCTGGATTACGGATGGACGCCTCCAGTCTTCTATGGGTTCGATACCTGTGCAGCCGCAGATGGCTTTAGATACTCTGGGGTAGCGCATATGTCAAGGCGAATCGTGCCCCTGGGGACAAACGTATATGATTGGCTTGACTCCTCGCCACCCAGCTGGATATCTTAGTGGACTCGGTATATCTTGTCAGCCAAGAAATCACTGCTGCTGAAGCTCGGGTTGTACCCCCGCAGTTTACGTGTCTCTTTTCCAGTATTCCACGCCCCCTGTATGGCGAGTCAAAGCTTTTTTGGAGCAATGGAATATTCTGATTCACACCTTCCTTCTATCGGATCGGGAAGTTTCAATCTCTTTGGAGGAGTTCACGGAGATCTCCGGCTTACCCGTCAGGGGGGAACATTACAAGGAGCTACTTCCTCCTGACGAGTACATCTTTGCCACCAAATCAGTGGTGATGGGTCTTATTCCGGAGAATGCTATTCAACATCGATTCCAAAGTCTGATGAAGGTGTTGATATTTATGAGGGTCTATTTCTTGAATCCGGAAGGCATGGTGTCAGTTTCGTAGACTTCATCGCTCGCTTTCTTCATCCAGAAGTCTTAGCAAAACAAGCTGCGAATTTTGCCAAGCTTGACGACCCGTTTAGTTTTGGTTTGGATAACCAGCCGACGGAGGAAGTAGATCTAAAAAGCTTCTTCATTCCGGATAACCCGGTCGTTCCTTTCGCAGAGCTTGCCGCTGCAGACGTCTATGAAGAGACGTTCTTCCTGGGATTTATTGGCTTGCGGTTAAGCTGGTTTGTGCTCCCAATACACCCTCGCTATATGAGGCCATCCGTCTTCTATCCGGCTCACCGAATGGTTGCCGGGACGCGAGTGGCCGTCGGAATCGCTGGGCTGACTCACTTGTATCACGACCTCAGCTTAGCGGCAGACACCACTCAGCCAGGGTATAGCCCGTAACTCTCCCGCTGCACTATTTCACGTCGAGGATCGAGTTACATATGCTTGGCGCTCTTGGAGTTCACAAATGGTCCCGTTTCTACGACAGTTATAATTTCCCTCGGATTATGCTCCTAATTGACGCTTCCGCTATAAATCCGTCACAGCGGGAGGCTCGGGGTCTGGTCCTTCGCCCACGTACAGTTGGAGATAGCATGACCTTTGTCGATAAGGTTTTAACTATTGGCAAGGAATCCACTAAGACGGTGTAGCCGTTGCGGGACACCTTCAAAGATGGGTCTTCTACATTGAAGGCTTAGGAGATTCTGCATCTATACTCAATCAGGCCGGAGTTTTTGGTATTCAGGCAGAATGATTCGACGTTGTTCATGAGGTACAACCCGCACCGGTTCGCTCAACAGTCGAGCTACGATCAGGGTGTCCTGCTAGAGGCTTTCCTAACTGAGCCGGTTGCCACAGAAGAGGGTATCCGCAACGTAGTACACCATTTCATGCGGCTGAACACCGGTTCCCACTTTTTTATCAGTGAGCCGAGTTACGTTCCGAAAATCTCGAACGCATACGTGGCGTGGTACCAACATTCGATGGGTGCTGTTATTAAAGAAGAAAAGCAGTTATTGCTCGATCGCAAGGGTGCAGCCTGTAAGGTTAGTATAGCACCCAATGAAGAGTTTTGAAGCATCACATGACCCAAAGTTTTAATTTTTAAGGTGCTAAACTAACATGCAAAGGATAGATCCTAGAAAATTAGGGTTTACTAAACTTAAAGCTAACAAAAGTTAGGGTTTGAAAGCTACAACCTTTGTAGCTCCCGTTTTTGCTTCGCTCCTTAGGCTCTTTGGTGTTGAAACGAGGTCCTCTTGAACTCCCCTTGTGTCCACGATGATCCACCGCGGAGATATCCGTCCAAGCTCGCTACTTCGTCAAACCGAAGATAACACTCTAAACAAAACGGCTAAGCTTGTGTAGAATGTTGTTGTGGCTTTGGATCTCACTTCAAAAACCTTTCTTTTGTTGTGTTTCACTCACTAGAAAAGAACTAGAGAGAAGAAGATGAAGGAGGATGAAAATGGTGGCTTTTTCTTTCAAGAGATAAAATGATAACCATTAGGTTAACTTGCAAAAGAAAATAAATATCACTATATATATTTAATCCTTCTTGACTCTAACCATGATTAAATGATGGATGATTAATTTAACTTGGGTTTAGAATGATAAAGGAAAAGATAACCATGGTTTAGTGGTGGGTGAGAATGGTTAGGTTAAAAGAAGCATGTAGAAACTAGCATAATTATCCTTTCCTTTTCATTTTCTTTTAAAACCAAAATTAAATAATTATCCATAGTTTAATCTATGGTGTGAGGCTTATATTGCCACCATTTCCATATATAATCAACCATGATGGTTTGATGTATGTATGTGTACATGTATGCACATCTTCATGTGCATGAAACTAGAAAAGAAAAATAGAAACACATGCATGCGTGCATACATCCATCAAACCCTAGAAAGGTTTCAAGTGAGATAACTTATGGTTAAATGATAAATCAACACTTGATTTATCAATCCGGTCATATCTCATATGACCCCACCAAAAGCAATTCACCCGATCAATGTTCGGTATCATATACGCATATTTCAATCGGGTGCATGCGCATATCGCATATGCACACCACAACGTTTCGCCTGGACTGGGTAACTCCTCTGTGGGACTCTAAGACTCGTCAATACGCCGGCAGAGGGTAACGATCATATCAAGTGCCCTCAAGCCGCAAGCGGTCAGCTAAACGTAACGGCCACCCGGGTATTGAGCGATCAGAAGACAACAAGCGAACCTGCTACAACTCCCGTCGAGCCATCCGGCAACACTACCGTACAGTCCGGTCTCTTCGTCAGATATGCTGCATATCGAGCCTAGGGATGGACACGTCGACCCCAATAACTCAATAAGTCGTGTCGGTGAATGGTCTATAACAGATCGAGAAACTACTGATAACACTTATCAGCAAATCTCGGCAGCCCTGGCCAGGGACTTGCTGTTATAACCAGTCGAGCACAGCACAGCATCAACTCCCAATACCGGGAGAGATGAAACCCCTCCTATCGCTCATTGCCTTCGTGTGTCTCGGGACTGTACCCAACGGCCACCTGTTTGCACGACTCAGTAGAGCCGTGGTAGGGTGGCAATCAAAGTATAGTGGGAGAGCACACAAGACTCCATGACGATCTCGGGTCTACAGACTAACCTGTACCAGTGTCACCTGAGAACTGCTATCCGACGATAGATATAATTCCATATAGGAGTTCTCGGCGAGTCCGTCCAGTGTACCCAGTCATCACTGAGCACCCGTACATGATCTTGATGTCAAACATCGATGAATGTGGGAACATCCATCGCCCATCACATGGGTCTAGTATCATATACGCTAGTCTACTCTGGTATATCGATGCCCCGTCTCGATACACCTGTGACTAGGGACATTTCAGGATATGCTTATAGACTACAGATGTCCCACTAGTATGATCTCCATCATAATCAGAGTAGTCAAGCCGATATCCTTAGGGCTTTATCAGCATGTATGAATGAATAGAAGCATGATCAAATAAACATATCAGATAAAGAAGTACCAGATAGCATACTATCATGTCGAGCAAGAATGCAAACTGAATATATATACATGTATAGATACATCCACTATCACATAATGGCCTCTAGGGCATACATATATCCAACAATCTCCCACTTGCACTAAGGCCAGTTATTGGCGTATCTCATACCCAACATCTCAAAAAGTCGCTCATGCTGCGGCTGAGGGGGAGCCTTGGTGAATGGATCCGCGGCGTTGTTTTTTGTGTCTACTCTCTTAATCTCGATCTCGCGGCGATCTACAATCTCCCGGATCAAATGAAAGCGCCTCAGGATGTGTCTGGACCGCTGATGGGATCTGGGCTCCTTGGCTAACGCCATCGCCCCATTATTGTCACAATACAAAGGTATTGGATCAATAATGGTTGGAACTACTCCTAGCTCCGAGACGAACTTCTTCATCCAGACGGCTTCCTTGGCGGCATCATTTGCAGCAATGTACTCAGCTTCCATCGTAGAGTCTGCAACGGTATCTTGTTTGGAACTCTTCCAACTTACCGTCCCTCCATTGAGGGTAAATACAAACCCTGAGATAGATTTGTTGTCATCCTTATCGCTCTGGAAGCTCGAATCGGTAAAGGCCTCCATTTGGAGATCTTTATTACCATACACCAAGAACAATTCTTTAGTCCTTCGCAAGTACTTAAGAATGTTCTTCACAGCTGTCCAGTGGTTTTCCCCTGGGTTGGATTGATACCTGCTTACAACACTAAGTGCATAAGCTACATCTGGGCGTGTACATAACATCGCATACATTATAGATCCTACTGCCGAAGCATAAGGTATAATGCTCATGCGAGCTCTCTCTTCATCGGTCTTTGGACAAGAATCCTTGGAGAGAGTGACTCCATGGCAAGCGGGTAAGGCACCCCGCTTGGAGTCTTCCATACTAAACCTCTTTAGGATGGTGTTAATGTACCTGGTTTGGGACAGTCCCAATAACTTTTTGGATCTATCCCTATAGATCCTTATGCCCAGGATGTATGTGGCATCACCCAGGTCCTTCATGGAGAACCTTAGTGATAAGAATGATTTGACCGACTGTAGCATAGGAATATCATTTCCTATCAGAAGAATGTCATCTACGTACAATACGAGGAATGTGACAGCTCTTCCTACAGCCTTCCTATAAACACAAGGTTCATCTGGATTTTTGATGAAATCAAACTCTTTGATAACATCATCAAAACAGATGTTCCAACTCCGAGATGCCTGCTTTAACCCATAAATGGATTTAAGCAATCTACATGCTTTCTCGCTGCTCCCACTGTCAATGAAGCCCTCTGGCTGATCCATATAAACGCATTCTTCTAAATCTCCATTCAGGAATGCTGTTTTAACGTCCATCTGCCAGATTTCATAGTCGTAGTGAGTAGCAATTGCAAGTAGGATCCGAATGGATTTAAGCATGGCTACGGGCGAAAAAGTTTCGTCATAGTCCAGACCTGGTCTTTGACGAAAACCTTTCGCCACAAGTCTTGCCTTATAGGTCTCTACCTGCCCATCCACACCAATCTTTCTTTTAAAGATCCATTTGCACCCTACAGGTTTTACCCCAGGGGGTACAACGTCCAAAGTCCATACTTTGTTGGTGTACATAGACTCCATTTCGGATCTCATGGCATCCAGCCACTTCACAGAGTCTCCACTCGTGATAGCTTGCTGAAAACTGGTAGGATCATCATCTTCCATGATACAGTCTTCTCTGTCACCATCAATGAGGAAACCGTAGTACCTCTCCGGTGGGCGAGAAGTCCTACCAGACCTTCGGAGTGGCCGAGGTTCTTCAGTTTCTGCTGTAACAGTCGGTTCAACCAAATCGTCATTTGTAGTTTGTGTCTCTAGAACCTCTTCTAGATCCACCACTTTGCCATCATCTTTATCTGTGAAAAACTCTTTTTCCAAGAATGTGGCATGTTGAGAAACAAACACTTTTTGTTCCTCTTTGTGGTAGAACAAATATCCATAAGAATTCTTTGGATATCCTACAAAGTTACACATGACTGACCGTGTCTCGAGTTTGTCCGGATTCTGCTTTTTAACATAGGCCGGGCAACCCCAAATCTTAATTCTCTTAAGAGATGGTCTCTTCCCATGCCATATCTCATATGGCGTGGTAGACACGGCTTTGGTTGGAACCCTGTTTAGTAGAAACGCTGCAGTCTCCAATGCATGCCCCCAAAACGAGACTGGTAACTCAGTGTCACTCATCATGGACCGGACCATATCTAATAGGGTCCTATTCCGTCGTTCTGACACACCGTTGTGCTGTGGTGTGTAAGGAGGAGTGAGCTGAGAGAGAATCCCATTCTCTTTTAGGAAGTTTGCAAATTCTGTACTGAGATACTCTCCACCTCGATCTGATCGAAGCATCTTAATACTCAAGCCGGTTTGTTTTTCTACTTCTTGTTTATATTCAATGAATTTCTCGAAAGCTTCGGACTTGTGCTTTAATAAAAATACATGACCGAATCTTGAGAAATCGTCGGTGAATGTAATGAAGTATGAAAAACCGCCTCTAGCTTGTGTAGACATAGGCCCACATACATCACTATGTATGAGGCCCAGGAGCTGAGTAGCTCTTTCTCCGTGTCCGGTAAACGGAGTTTTGGTCATTTTACCCTTGATACAAGACTGGCAAGTCGCATAAGATTTATATTCAAAAGAGTTTAAATATCCATCTTTATGTAACTTGTTTAGTCTTGTTTCGTTAATATGACCAAGTCTACAGTGCCAAAGAAAAGCTTCATTTAATTCTGAAATTTTTCTTTTATTAGTGTGTTGTATACTGAAAACTGTGTGTTGATTTAGGACATATATTCCGTTATTAAGTGTACCATACCCAACCAACATTTGATTTAGGTGAATGTTCATAACATTGTTCTGCAACACAAAATTATATCCTTCATTGTCCAACAAAGATACGGATATTATATTACATAGCATATCAGGTACAAAATAACATGGATTCAAAATCAAAATACATCCAGACGGCAACCCCAAGTGATACTCTCCCACTGCGACTGTATGTACATTGGAACCATTTCCAACGCGGAGAGTATGGTCACCTGTCTTCAAAACCTTGCTATTTCTCAGCCCCTGCATAGTATTGCAAATGTGAGAACCTGAACCGGTATCCAATACCCAGGAAGCAGAGTTTATAGAAAAACAGTTTTCAGTCACAAACGCACCTGAAGCAGAAGCATCACCATGCTTCTTCTTAAGACTTAGGTACTCCGTGCAGTTGCGCTTCCAATGTCCTGTCTTGTGGTAATGAAAACACTCGCCTTTCCCTGGGTCTCCAGCCGTGGACTTTCCCTTTCCCTTCACCTTTTTGACTCCGCCCTTAGGATTAGTGGGTTTCTTCTTTTTCTTTCCCTTGGCCTTAGCTTTCGGGCGAGAAGAAGAAGACTGTCCAATCGTCATAACGGGAGTCTTTGCTGACTTCATAGTGCTCTCTGCACTCCTTAACATATTAAGGAGTTCAGGGAGGTCCTTCTCCATGCCATGCATGTTGAAGTTCACTATGAACTGAGCAAAGGTGGAGGGGAGGGACTGCAGAATAATATCTATATATTGTTCATTGTCCATAGTCCATCCGAGGTCCTCAAGCTCTTCTATAAGAGCTATCATCTTCAAAACATGGTCTGCTACTGGTGTGCCAGGGGCCATCCGCATGTGAAACAGTTTCTTTGATGCCTCGTATCGTAATACGCGGGACTGCTCCCCATACAACTCCTTTGTATGGAGCAGTATCCCGTGAATGTCCATGTCCTCGTGCTGCTTTTGATGTGTGTTATCCATCGATGCAAGCGCGAGGCATGTGGCCGTGGCACAGTCAGCGTCCCATGTCTTGCGGACTTCTATGTCCGCAACTGAGGATTTTGGGCCTGGGACGGGCGGGGCTGAAGCCGTGAGGACATATGATACTTTATCATAAGTCAAGGCGATCTTCAGATTCCTTAGCCAGTCTTTATAGTTGGTCCCGTTCAGTTTGTTTTTATCTAGTAGAAGCTTAAGTCCAGTCATTGGTATCTGCCATTAAGAGAGAGAAAAGAATACACTCAGCGAAAGCTCTTGCATAGATTAGATTGGTTTATTATCTTGTCTAATCGATGTTTCCCACTGCTTTTTATCAAGTTTTTCTTTCAAACCTTAAAAAGAAAAACTAGCCAGGATTAATTACAGTCTACAACTTCGCTAACCGTTCAGCCAGGCCAGTGTCGGTACTTTGAGGGAGGTTCCCCGTGCTATCGTACGGACCTAATTAGAGTAAACCTCGTTTTCCCAGAGGCGGAGCCCCGTTAACACCTTTCTAGACACCTAATGAGTTAGCTAATTGTAAACTGTAAAACTCTCCTAGGAGCAACTATTGCCCACAGTGGGATCGGGATCCAACCATCACATGGAAGGTATGCAATCTCATTGCAAATTTCAACACTTGAAATTCCCGATGTAATTTTTTTACCCCTAGTACTCATGACCTTAACTATGGTCAACAAATCATAAGTACTAGTCAAGTTCTACCCGTCATTTCTTGATCAATTAGACCCACCCATATGACCCTTAACTATAGTTAACAAAGTCGTATGAATGTCCTAATTAATCTGCATCATATGCAGTGTAGGAAGACATCACTTAGCTACCGTACACTACGCCTTAACTAAAGTCAATAAACGTAGCACGAATACTAAGTACTCTACTTCCTAAAATGACGGAGGGTTGCGAATGATTTTTAAGAAAATCTTTAACGCTTTGAACTTGATATCGTTGTAGAATCAAGCAGTTTTTCAAAAGGAGTGGCTTAAGCTCCGCAGTTTTGAAATATAGCTTTTTCATAAATAGCCGAGTGGTTTTTAAATCCGATTCTACAACATCTTTTAGGTTTATTTTCTTTACATTAATCACATTAATGTAATCCCATCATTTAAGTCCTTAAGCCAATCACAGAAAAGAAACGAAAATAACACGTACGCTTATGCCATCCGCATTCGCCGCAATGTTCCGTTATGCACCGTTAGGTTACTTAACTAACGGCATACCGGGACGGGACTAGCGCGGGTGTAAAACATAAGCAACGTCTACTATATATCATATATTTAATATGTCATTCGTCTCAGATATCACAGAACACAGGCAGCAGAAATATAGATATAACGTGGGATATACTAGGACGTCCGTATTTAGTATTTAGCCAGAATAGAAAATACGGATTCCACAGTCGCGATGAATAGCCAAGCCCACACCCTGGACCCCTACGAGAGCGGCAAGTGACCCTACCAATCCTGGAGTTTAGGAGACCCGGTCTCAACTCCTCGAGATGGCCTCCCACTGAACCCCAGAACCCGGTCACCTGTGCTCCCCTCCTTGGGTCCATCCTAATGCGGAAAAGTAAATAATATACAACACTGGTGACACAACCGCAACCTGGAAGTGCCCCAAATAAAAGAATATTACATTACATTTGAATTTACATGAATGAAAATATAAAACTCTCATCTCACAAAAACCCCCCGGCTATTCGATCGCGACAATCCTGCACATCATATCTCAGCAACACATAATATCACATATCATCAACGTAAGTAAGTATGCGTACCCCGATTGTCGTTGATGTATAGCAACGAAACCGGCGATATCTAACATACTACACTTACGGTCGCAGAAAAGAAAGTGTAAAACTACAATATTTGGAATCCAGATTCTCTTTAGACATCATAAATGCGAAATATCACATATTTCGTATTTCATGTCTACACTATTTGAATTCCACATATTGTATCACATTCCAGATAAACAGACAGTATTAAAGTTTTCGAACGAACTGTCAAGCACCCAAGATTCACTAAAGCTCAACACTTGAGCAGGGTTCAAAAAACCGGAGTGTGACACAGTAGCGGCGGTCCAGCCGTAGAAGGGTCAAGCCAAGGCCTCACATGTGGCACGCCGTACTGCCCCAAACCCTAAGGTTCAAAGGGCAGTTCGAGACGGTCACATAATCGAGTTAAGGTTTGTTGTCTTCTAGAGGGACCACCGCAAAAAAGACTTGCACACATCTCCAAACTATTTAAACCCCGCGAATATTGAGTAAATGATATTCGTTCAAACACTTCAATACTTTCTAGTTTACTCGGAAAAGAAATACGAAATGAAAATTCCGATCGAAACAACTAGTTCAAAACCATCTCCAGAATTTTCAACAGCAGATTCAGATTAAATACTCTCAAAATGTACTGTAGCAGGTAAAGAAAATTACTGTGCAAAAATTTGTCAGAGGGCCCCTCATATGGCCGCGGAAGAGCGGCATAAGCTTGCTTATGCCGCGCTTCCGCGGTCCAACTTACTGTTCATGGGTATGGATTTTCCAGATCGTCTAATTTTTACCTGCTCTATTTTTTGAGAATTTTTAATTTTGAAAAAGATCAGTTTTTAAAAAATTTCCAGAGAGCATCCCATAAATCCGTATTTTGGTTCGATCGGACTTTTCACTTCGCAAAAAGGTCGCCTAACGTTCTAGGTCGGCTCTGATACCAATGTAAGGTTAGTATAACACCCAATGAAGAGTTTTGAAGCATCACATGACCCAAAGTTTTAATTTTTAAGGTGCTAAACTAACATGCAAAGGATAGATCCTAGAAAATTAGGGTTTACTAAACTTAAAGCTAACAAAAGTTAGGGTTTGAAAGCTACAACCTTTGTAGCTCCCGTTTTTGCTTCGCTCCTTAGGCTCTTTGGTGTTGAAACGAGGTCCTCTTGAACTCCCCTTGTGTCCACGATGATCCACCGCGGAGATATCCGTCCAAGCTCGCTACTTCGTCAAACCGAAGATAACACTCTAAACAAAACGGCTAAGCTTGTGTAGAATGTTGTTGTGGCTTTGGATCTCACTTCAAAAACCTTTCTTTTGTTGTGTTTCACTCACTAGAAAAGAACTAGAGAGAAGAAGATGAAGGAGGATGAAAATGGTGGCTTTTTCTTTCAAGAGATAAAATGATAACCATTAGGTTAACTTGCAAAAGAAAATAAATATCACTATATATATTTAATCCTTCTTGACTCTAACCATGATTAAATGATGGATGATTAATTTAACTTGGGTTTAGAATGATAAAGGAAAAGATAACCATGGTTTAGTGGTGGGTGAGAATGGTTAGGTTAAAAGAAGCATGTAGAAACTAGCATAATTATCCTTTCCTTTTCATTTTCTTTTAAAACCAAAATTAAATAATTATCCATAGTTTAATCTATGGTGTGAGGCTTATATTGCCACCTTTTCCATATATAATCAACCATGATGGTTTGATGTATGTATGTGTACATGTATGCACATCTTCATGTGCATGAAACTAGAAAAGAAAAATAGAAACACATGCATGCATGCATACATCCATCAAACCCTAGAAAGGTTTCAAGTGAGATAACTTATGGTTAAATGATAAATCAACACTTGATTTATCAATCCGGTCATATCTCATATGACCCCACCAAAAGCAATTCACCCGATCAATGTTCGGTATCATATACGCATATTTCAATCGGGTGCATGCGCATATCGCATATGCGCACCACAACGTTTCGCCTGGACTGGGTAACTCCTCTGTGGGACTCTAAGACTCGTCAATACGCCGGCAGAGGGTAATGATCATATCAAGTGCCCTCAAGCCGCAAGCGGTCAGCTAAACGTAACGGCCACCCGGGTATTGAGCGATCAGAAGACAACAAGCGAACCTGCTACAACTCCCGTCGAGCCATCCGGCAACACTACCGTACAGTCCGGTCTCTTCGTCAGATATGCTGCATATCGAGCCTAGGGATGGACACGTCGACCCCAATAACTCAATAAGTCGTGTCGGTGAATGGTCTATAACAGATCGAGAAACTACTGATAACACTTATCAGCAAATCTCGGCAGCCCTGGCCAGGGACTTGCTGTTATAACCAGTCGAGCACAGCACAGCATCAACTCCCAATACCGGGAGAGATGAAACCCCTCCTATCGCTCATTGCCTTCGTGTGTCTCGGGACTGTACCTAACGGCCACCTGTTTGCACGACTCAGTAGAGCCGTGGTAGGGTGGCAATCAAAGTACAGTGGGAGAACACACAAGACTCCATGACGATCTCGGGTCTACAGACTAACCTGTACCAGTGTCACCTGAGAACTGCTATCCGACGATAGATATAATTCCATATAGGAGTTCTCGGCGAGTCCGTCCAGTGTACCCAGTCATCACTGAGCACCCGTACATGATCTTGATGTCAAACATCGATGAATGTGGGAACATCCATCGCCCATCACATGGGTCTAGTATCATATACGCTAGTCTACTCTGCTATATCGATGCCCCGTCTCGATACACCTGCGACTAGGGATATTTCAGGATATGCTTATAGACTACAGATGTCCCACTAGTATGATCTCCATCATAATCAGAGTAGTCAAGCCGATATCCTTAGGGCTTTATCAGCATGTATGAATGAATAGAAGCATGATCAAATAAACATGTCAGATAAAGAAGTACCAGATAGCATACTATCATGTCGAGCAAGAATGCAAACTGAATATATATACATGTATAGATACATCCACTATCACATAATGGCCTCTAGGGCATACATATATCCAATACAGCCCCTACTGGTAATCCCGCTGTCCCCTTGAAGAAACGGACCATTGTTCGTCCTTCCTTAAGAGAAGCTGGTACAGTTGCGGTCCCGCACGCTTTTCATGAGAAGCCTCTACCCCGTGTTCCTGTGGAAATGGTGGCTGCAGCATCCCCGAAGTCCGGCGTGGGTACGGAGATCGGGACTCGTCACCCAAAATTGCCCACCAAGCACAAGATCCTGTCATCGTCCGCTGGCACTCGCTTGCAGAAAAAGAAGAAGTTGCTCTTTTCTGCCGACGCTGTACTCAGCCAGGAGCCCCATGCTCCCTACAGCGAAGGCTTGTGCGAGTATAGGACCAATGAGGGTTTATTTATCACACATGTGGATGATACTAATCTCCAGGATGCCCTCGCGGCTTCCGAGCGATTGGCTCGCGATGAAGCAGCACTGATCACTATAGAGAAATCAGATATACTTCAATTACATTCTTTCACGGCTATCTTTTTTTTATTACGCTTTTACTAACGCTTTCTTTTTCAACAGGTATCTCCACCGAAGAGGCACTCGCGGCTTCCCTCAAAACATTTGAAGAGGAAGAGAGGCCCTACGCTTCTTTGGGTCTCGGTATAATCCAGCTCATTGTGTCTTCATTCCCCTTTTTATTTGTGCTCTGACCCTTTACTTTTTATTAAAGGGACTACCTCGACTTAGGTTATCCCGAGTGGGGTGCCGATCCCGAGTGGTGATGTGGCGACGCTTCCAGAGCCGGCTATTGTGGCCCCAGCTCCCCCAACATTACCGCAGGAAGCTTCACTAAAGCGGCCGATGACAGACGCCGTAACGGCTCCAGAGGCCAAGCTTGGCTCAGACGATGACGTCCCTTTGATGGAGGTCTGGAAGAGGTCACTTCTCACTGCTCAGACTGAAAAGAAACGTAGGAAGCTTGCGGCGAGGGAACACGATGCCATCTTGGCTATGGGTGCAGGCTCAAGCGTCATTCCGCTTCCTGATACTCCTTTGGCGGATGTTCCCTCTGCGTTGTCTACCGCCCGTAGACAGGTCGCGCGCGCAGATCGAGAAGAAACCGAAAAGCTTCCCGAAGGTAACGTAACACTGAGTCTTTTAATAGAATTTGATCTTCAAATTCTGACACATGCATTTTCTTTTAGGGCCGAGTCTTGGCGTTGGGATGACGGGTGAAATCCTGACGGTTACCGTGCCCGAAATTGCAACCCCTTCTTAAGAATCCGGGACCGTCCAGACCGCCACTCTTTCTTCGGGTGGCTCCCTGGTATCAGCGGGCGTCGCAAGCATTACAACGGCCCTCATCGAATCAGGGGATGAAGCCATGGGCGCTGAGACTATTCCTCTGAAGGAGAGCGAAGAAGCGGCAACGCCTAATGATGCTTCCGTCACGGTTTTGGTTGATGACCCATTAGGTAGGTCTTGGGTCACGGTTTACTTTTTATTTCGCAATCCCATTCAGCTTCTTCTGACGATACTTTGTTTGTAGGTGCAGTATATGCTGAGATTGTACCATCTGAAGCACCTTCGGTCGCCGCCATGACGGTTGTTGTTCCATCGCCTTCTCCTATGTCCTCTTAGATGCTGGAAGGTATAAGTTTGCGATTTATCGGTTTCACTATGGGTATCATCCTTCTTGTACTGGCAATATATTGTCACACATTGAAGGAGTTCTTTTTTACCATCTGTATCAGGTGCTGAACCCACCCTTCTCCTTCCAGTCGGACGTCATTCCGCCTGCTGGTATTGGTTAGTATATCTTTCAGCTATTATCTCCTTCTTTCTTTTTATGAATAGCCGTATCGTTGCTAAGTCTTCCTTGTATTGATCGTAGTGCCACAGATCAGAGGAGGGAACGAGAGAATGGCCTCGCCTCCGGTACTCCCAACTCTGCCAGCTGCTACAACCGGTATAATAGACTCCATTGCTCGTGTATTTTCTTTACCTTCCGAGTCGACATTTGACCATAATTTGTTTTGCAGTAATCGCACAGGCTCCAGCTCCCTTCGAGTCTCAAATCCTAATGCCTGCAGGGGCCTTTTCGAGACGTTCATCTTCCCGGGGCGCTGCGACTAGCCTGCACATGTTGAGTGAATTCATCAAGGATCTTGACGCCGAGGTCCTCGCATTCACTGTAGATTTTGCTACTGAGGTTAATCCTATGCTGGCGACGCTTATGAACTTCCATAATGAAGGTGTCGTCGAGTCTTGGGTTAATTACTGCAGACAGATCGAGGCTTGCCTGTACGAAATTGAGCTTAAGCATCTTGCTTCCGAGGTTCTGGCTTTGAACTCTTAGCGGGTTGCATGGGTTAAGCAGAGTGTTCCTTTCCTTCGCCATTTTGAACAAGAGGCGACTCGAAGACGGAAGGAACATGAGGCGGCTTCCAGCGAGTCTGTCCAATTGCGTGCTCAGGTCGAAGCAAATGCTGCATAGCTAAAAGTTATTTTTGAAGACCTCCAACGATGTATTTCTGACGGGTTGGTGTTAAGGCAGAAGTTCGACTTCACTGAGCGGGTTACGCAGGGTTACGAAGCTTCTCAGCAGGAAATTGACAAGAAGCTTTCATCCTGTTTGCGGCAACGGGCTCGGATTGAAGTCGAGTTGGCCGCGGTGGCTAATCATGACAAGGAGTTAAGAGGAGTGCATGAACGGCTTGCTGATTTGTTGAAAAAGCCTCCTCCTCAATAGCCATCTTTGTATCGACCGAAAATTTGTAATCTATAAATAATATGCTTTCATTCATTCATTCATCATTTTTTATTCTTTTTATGTGATGTATCTTGTACTCAATTGAATTCATGAATAAAAGACACACATTTTTTTTATCTTGTACTATTGCTTTCTTTTCTTTGCTGTGTCATTGGCATGTTACTTTAGCAAATATGGTCTATATATAGTAGATAACAGTCCATCCTAACCTCTTTGTAGGGTAGCGATGGCTTAGGAAGAAGGTTCAGGTCTGCTGCATGTTAGTTATGTATATGCCATAGAGGCCATTGTTGTACATATGATGTATATTATAATGGATGCTTTGATATATATAGAGAGGACTTTATTGGTCGATATGATAGTATGCTATCTGGTTTCACTTTGTCTTAACATGTTGACTTGTATTAGTTTACTGTCTTGCTCTCACATGTTGATAAAGCCCTTAAGATATGTACTTGACTACTAGGACTATGATGAGATCATACTAGTGGGGCCAGGGTAGTCCATGAGTACATCCTATAACTGTTCCTAGTCGAGGGTGTATCGAGACAGAGCATCGATACTCCAGAGTAGACTAGTGTACACGCATCTTGACCCACATGATGGGCGATGGATGATCCCATATCCATCGGTGTTGGACATCAAAGATGGTGTACGGGTGCTTAGTGGAGACTGGGTACACTGAACGGACTCGCCGAGAACTCCTAGATGGTATTATACCTATCATCAGATAGCAGTTCTCTGGTGACACTGGTACAGGTTAGTCTGTAGACCAGAGATCATCATAGAGTCTTGTGTGATTCCTACTGTGCTTTGATTTTCACCTTACCACGTCCAAGAGGGCGTGCAAAACGGAGGCTTTTGGGTATAGTCCTGAATCACATGGAGGCAATGAGCGATAGGAGGGGTTTCGTCTCTCTCGGTATAGGGAGTTGATGTTGTGCTGTGTTCGATTGGCTATAACTGGAAGTCCCTGGCCAGGGTTGATTTGGAGTGCTACTGGTAAGTGTTATCAGTAGTTTCTCGACCTGTTATGAGCCTTACATCGACACGACTTATCGATTATTGGGGTCTGACGTTTAGCACCCCTAGACTAGATATGCAACATATCAGACGAAGAGATCGGACTGTACGGGAGTGTTACTGATTGGATTCACAGGAGAATGTATAGGCTTGCTTGTTGATCTTCTGATTGTTCAATACACGGGTGGCTGTTGCGTTTAGCTGACCGCTTGCAGCTTGTGGGTGTTTGATATGATCATCACCTACTGCCGGCGTATTGATGATTCTTTAGAGTCCTACACAGAGCTTTCCTGGCTCAGGCAAAACGGAGTAGGGACACATGTGCGATATGTGCGGGACCGAGACTAATACGATATGAGATACCGTATTCTATTCTCGTGATATGTGATATCGGCCGGGTAAATGTGATATAGCCGGGTCATCGGATCAAGTGTTGGTTCGATGAAATGGTACTTGTTATATTAGCCGATTATATGTAATATAGCCGGGTTATCGGATCAAGTGTTGATTCGATAATTTAATGTATAATTATATATGAGATATATTACGTTACATTAACTAATATAAGCTCGCTTTATTGATTCTTTTTCTCACTTAGATAATACATTGATGTATATGCGATATATGTTACTTGTATTATTTTCTTTTGTTACATTATATATTATATATGTGATATATAATATTGTAACGTGCTAGGTTAAAATTGCAACTAGGGTGTATGAGACTTGAACCAGGCTAGGGTTAGATTAGGGTTTATAATTATTATTAAGGAAATACAAATAATGGTGGAATTATCCATGGTTGATATTTTGATGGAAGCTTGTAGGCTTCTTTGACTTTGTCCACCATTTTTGTCTTCCATAAGATATTTGTTGACCTAACTCTAACCATAGCAAATGGTTAAGTCTCTACAAGGGTTAAGGATGTTATCTTTAACCCATGGTTGCAATTCTAACCACACCACAATTCATTATTCATCACAAAAGCTTTCTTCTTCTTCTTCTTCTTCCACTTTTGAAAAAGCTTTCTAGTTTTTTGTGTTGTGATGATTTAAAGTGAGAAATTGAAAACAAAAGAGAGCAAAATTCCTACTTCATCATCCTCATCTATTCTAGCCACCTAGATTAGGGTGTTCACTTCACTAATACTTAATTAGAGAAGTGAGAGCTTGGATTTGAGATTCTTCAAGGTAGATCATCTTCGAAAAGGAAGACTTCAAGCAAGATGCCTCATTCACTTCATGGAGCCTCTCAAGAGTCCGGGTTCATGATGATCGCAGTGAAGGGACCTCAACATGGAGCTTATGAAGTGAAGAAACGGACTACAAAGGTTGTAATCCCAAACTCTTAGAAGTAAAGTTGTTTACATGCAAAGTTAAACCTAATTCTCTAGTTCGATTACTTGGTTGGTTTTTTTAGCACCCCAAAAATTTTAATATAGCATGTTTGATACTTTCCAAAACCTTCACAAGATGCTAAGCTAACCCTACAAGTGGTATCAGAGCCAAGCTAGAGCATTAGGAGTTGTCTAGACGAAATTAGAAGTTCGATCGAACCCCGAAACCCCGAAACGACCCCTTTTCTGGAAATTTTTCAAAAAGTTGAATTTTTCCATGTTAAAAATACTCAGAAAATCATGCAGGGAATTCTATGGACACACCTGAAGAACGAAACCCTAACTTGTCTAAGTGACCGTGGATCCGTGTAGGGTTACTAGGCACTGTTACAAGGTTCTACAAGACATCAACCATGCCCGATTTAAAATTTAGACGTGCCGAACAACCCTAACCAAGATCTTTATTAGAGATTAGGTGAAAACAAATAGCAAGTAAACAACTTTACTTCTAAGAGTTTGGGATTACAACCTTTCTAGTCCGGTCCTTCGCTTCATAAGCTCCGTGTTGAGCTCCCTTCGCTGCGATCATCATGTACCCGGACTCTAGAGTGGCTCCACGAAGAGAATGATGCAAGGTTGCTCCCGATCTTCGATAACTAAGATGATCTACCTTGAAGTTTCTTTAACACAAGCTCTCACTCACTAATGAAGTGAACACCCTAATCTAAATGGCTAGGATAGATTAGGATGATGAAGTAGGAATTTAGCTCTCATTTATTTTCTCAATCTCACTCATTTTCATCACCTCTCAAAAAGCTAGAAAACTTTTCAAGCAAGAAGGAAGAAGAAGATGAAGCTAACACTTTTGTGATGAATAATGAAAGTATGTTCTAATTACAAATTCAACAATGGTTAAAGATGAAGAGGCAAACCATTGTAGAGAGTTAACTAGGGTTAAAGGGTGTGGGTTGGGTTAGGAAATATCTTGCAAAATATCTAAACAAAATATCTTTGCAAGAATCAAAATAAAAGCTTCTAGAAGCTTCTAGAAAAGATTAACCCAAATCAGAACTTAACCATCTTTAAACTCCACTAATCATGTTGCATTAGTAATCATAACTTATTACAATATTATATATCACATATACAATATTTATTGTAACAAAATAAAATAATACAATTAACATATATCGCATATATATCAATGTATTACCCGATAGAGAAAAAGAATCTTTTAGTGAGCTTATATTAGTTAATGTAATTTAATATATTAAATATATAATTATACATTAAATTATCGAATCAACACTTGATCCGATAATCCGGCTATTTGACAAATAACCGACTAATATAATCTGTATCAGTTCATCGAATCAACATTTGATCCGATGACCCGGCTATATCACATATACCCGGCCGATATCACATATCGCGAGAATCTAGTACGGTATCACATACACGTATTGTTCTCGGTCCCGCACATATCACATATGTGCTCCTACTCCGTTTTGCCTGAGCCAGGAAACCTCTGTGTAGGACTCTAAAGAATCGTCAATACGCCGGCAGTAGGTGATGATCATATCAAACACCCGCAAGCTGCAAGCGGTCAGCTAAACGTAACAGCCACCCAGGTATTGAGCGATCAGAAGATCAACAAACAAGCCTATACATTCTCCTGTGAATCCAATCAATAACACTCCCGTACAGTCCGGTCTCTTCGTCTGATATGTCGCATATCTCGTCTAGGGGTGGTAAACGTCAGACCCTAGTAGCTTGATAGGTCATGTCGATGTGAGGTCCAAACAGTTCGAGAAACTACTGATAACACTTACCAGTAAATCTCAGCAACCCTGGCCAGGGATTTCCAGTTATAGCCAATCGAACACAGCGCATCATCAACTCCCTATACCAAGAGAGACGAATCCTCTCCTATCGCTCATTGCCTCCATGTGATTCGGGACTGTACCCAAAAGACACCTTTTTGCACGCCCTCTTGGACGGGGTATGATGGAAATCAAAGCACAGTGGGAATCACACAAGACACTATGACGATCTCGGGTCTACAGACTAACCCGTATCAATGTCACCAGAGAACTGCCATCTGACGTGAGGTATAATACCATCTGGGAGTTCTCGGCGAGTCCGTCCAGTGTACCGAGTCTCCACTAAGCACCCGTAAACCTTCTCCGATGTCAAACACCAATGGATATGGGATCATCCATCGCCCATCATATGGGTCAAGAAGCGCATACTCTAGTCTACTCTTGTATATCGATGCCCTGTTTTGATACACCTACGACTAGGAACATTTGAAGGATGTACTTGGCGACTACACTGTCCCCACTAGTATGATCCGCATCATAGTCCTGGTAGTCAAGTACTTATCCTAAGGGCTTTATCAACATGTGACATAAAGACAATCAGAGTACATGTTAGGATAAAGAGTAACTGGATAGCATACTATCATGTCGAGCAAGAAAGTCCTCCCTATATATGTCTAAGCATCCACTACAATATATATCGTGCGTACAGTAATGGCTTCTAGGGCATACATATAACTAACAATCTCCCACTTGCACTAGGGCCATCTGTTGTGGTATTACATACCCAACAATTAGCTGTGGTTGAAGTATCTAATACTCAACCATCCTATAAAAGTCTCTACTGGGAAAAAGGCCTTTGTGTGTGGATCCGCGCTGTTGCCCTCTGTGTCTACTCTCCTAAACTCGATCTCCCTGGAGATCAACCATCTCTATGATCGGGTGATACTGCCTAAGAATTATATCTGTATTTCTGATGGGACGGGGGTTTCTTGGCCAAAGCCATAACTCCATTGTCACACAATGGTTGGAACGAAGTTCATTTCATGAACTAATATATATCCAGACTGCCTCTTTGGTAGCATCCTTGTTAATGATGTATCTTGCCTCTAATCGTCTAGTAAGTCATGGTATCTAGCTTGGAACTTTTCCAACATATCGTCCCTCCACTGAGGGTAAAGACAATTCCTGCGACTGACATTCAGTCGTCCTTATCACCCTGGAACCTTTCCAGTGATTCTCCCCAGGATCGATTGATACCATCTCACTACAACTAGTGAGAATCCTAACATCCAATTAGATCTATCTCATAGATCCATAACCCAGGATTTAGGAGGTATCACATTGATCCTATATGGAGAATCCTTGTGATAAGAGGAGATTGACCGATCGTAGCATAGGAAACTACTTCCCTATCAAGAGTATGCCATCCATGTACAATACGAGGATCACCACCATACTCCCTACTACCTTTTTGTATATACAAGGTTCATCTACCATTTTGATGAAGTCAAACTCTATGACTACTTCATCAAAACAGACGTTCCAACTCTGCGATGCCTGATTTATCGCATAAATCATCTTGCACACTTTTCCGCTGCTCCCACTATCTACGAAGCTCTCTGGCTGTGTACTTATAGACGCTTTCTTCCAAAACATCATTTAGAAAAGCTGTCATGACACCCAACCGCCAGAGATCGTAGTTATGGTATGTAGCAATGGCAAGTAGGATCTGGATGGACTTAAGCATAGCTTTGAAAGTCTTAACTTTTCCATGTACACCAAGTAATCTTCTCAAGATATACTTGCTCCTGATTGGGATTTAACCCTTCAGATAAAGCAACCAAAGTCTATACTTTGTTGGTGTATAAGGATTCCATCTCAGATCGCTAAGCATCCAGCCATTCTTACAGAGTCCCACTCCTGATGGCCTGCTCGAAACTAGTTAGGTCATCATCTCATGATGCAATCCTCGCTCCCACTGTCATAGAGAAACCGAAGTATCTCTCAGGTGGATGAGGAACCCTACCAAATCGGCGGAGAGGCTGAGGTTTGTTGAAAACTATTGAATCCTCTGTTTCTACCAAATCACCAGCTGCAGTTTGTATAGCTGGAACTCCTTCCAGTTCTACCTCATGACCACTAATTTCTTCACAAGAAATTCCCTTTCACAAAGGTGGCATGCTGAGAAACAAAACATCTTTTGTCCCTCGATGTGGTAGAAGATATTCCCTTGCAAATGCTTGGGATATCCAACAAACTTCTACAGAATTGACTTCGCCTCGAGCTTGTCCAGATTATGCTTTTAGACATAGGCCGGACAACCCCAAATCTTAACATACTTAAGATATTGGCTCTTCCCATTCCATATCACATATGAAGTGGTAGGCAACTGATTTGATTGGAACCCTATTCAATAGGTATGCAGCTTCTTAAGTGCATAACTCCCAAAAGGAAATAGTAAACTCAGTAGTACTCATCATAGAGCGCACCATATCTAATAGGGTGTGTTTGCTCCACCCCGATACACCGACGTGCTGTGGTGTATACGGAGGAGTAATGCTGAGAGAGAATCTCATTCTCCTTTAGAATAGTCCAGGAATCTCGTGCTCAAGTATTCTCCTCCCTGATCACATCAAAAGACATAATACTTATACCCGTTTTTGGTTCTCTACTTCTGACTTATATTCATTGAATTTCTCAAAAGGTTCAGACTTGTGTTTCAACAGGAATTGTAGCGTCTTGAAAAGTCGTTTTGGTGTTTTCCTGAAATTCGGTGAAAATTCGGTATTTTTCCGAAAACCGTCTTTCTTGTTATTTTGCAGTTTAGGGCTAATTATACCTAAAATGGATAGGTAATTGCTTGTTTTTAGTAGCTAATGAGTTAATTATGAAATTCTGGTCATTTAAAAAATTTCCATTTTTTTTCAATTTTTTAATATTATTTTAAGCCGGTAAGAAAATACATTATATTAGCTATAAATACAAATTTCTCCAGGCTAATTTTAATCTCTAAAATTATGATAATTAAAATCTAGTGATAACATAAATTTTTAGTAATTTATTTTGATTTTTAACAAATTTTTATGATATGAAACGAATTTATTGAATTTTGAGCTAAAACTTGCAATTTTTGACTTGTAGGGGGCTTTTTTGCATAAAATTTCTTTTGTAAAACCCCTCTCTCTTTTTCCTCAGCCCTAGGACAGCCCCACCTTGTGCAAGTCCAGAAATTTCTGGCCTCATTTCCTTGGTTGCTTTCTTGAGTTGATTTAGTTAGTTTATGGCTTTATTTTAATTATAATGAATAAGGTATGGTGCATTTGACTTTGGAGACTTGACCATTGACTTTCGCCACTCACCCACACCCCTCCCCCTTACCTCCTCTGGCCGAAACCTGAACCCTCTCTTCTTCATCTCTTTTCTTTTCATTTTTCGTCAATTTTCTTCAAAAAACCACATCAAAATCCATAATTAATTCAAAAATCCAAACAAAATCCTTATGCTATCATTATCCTTAGCCATTCTTGCTTGAATCTTGGAGCTAGGAAGCCATCCTTAGAGGCAAATCACTTGCTTGATCCATAGATCTTGAGGTATAAATTCCATCAAGTTACTTCTTTTTTTTGCTAAATTCCTTTAATTGCATGGTTTAGTGTTAAAAGTTAGCTAATTTCTAATCTTGTTTTTTTAAAAAAAGAGTAGTTTGTTTAAATTAGGGTTTTGAAGCCATGATAGTTAATTAGATTGTTTTATAGTTAATCTAGTTGTTAATTAACTAATCTATATGGTCACCTTGTTTATGTAGTCTTCAATTATGCTAATTTAGTTAATTTTAGAAATGTGATTTGGTTGTAAATTGTTGTTTTAGGATTTTCAAGAGAGGGTTTATGTATGGATTGGGTTGTGAAGCATGATTAGTGAGTTGATTAAGGTTTAGAAACCATTATTTAGTTGATTAAACCCAATTTGTTACCTAGTTGTTTTGCTAACCTAATCTAGAAGGTTAACTTGCTAATTGGGTTTGAAATTAGTGTTAGTTAAGTTTTTCTAGTATGGATTTTGATTTGCAATTGCTTTTGAGAAAAATCAAGAAAGGGTTGGTTGTGGAATTTAGGTTTTGGAGCATGGTTATTGTGTTGAAATTTTGTGTAGTAGTTATCTAATGGTGTGACTTGGGTGATTATGCTAGATTGTAGTCGTTTTGTCGCAAATCGGCGATTTTTGCACCGATTTTGGAATGCATATGCTTACTAGTTTTGTTATAAAATTATGTGATGGATTATTTTCGACATCTTGATGATTGTGTTGGCTTATCCTATGACGTTTAGGATGCGTGTGTGCGGGTTTTTGGGTAGTCGGGTTTTAGTTTTGCCGGGCGACCAAATCGGCGTTTTTTTGGCAGTTTTTGCGATTTTCGCGTGTGTTCCGCGCACTTTGTGCACGTTGTACCTAGCTAGCGAACGTTAGTAGTTTCGTTTGGGTTTTGCGTCGTTCTTGATATGTAACCTTATGTTTGGTATTGATGTTAATTCCAGGTTCGGTCGCGGAGACGTCAGACGCGGCGCGAAAGGGGAAAGCGGTGATTGGACACAGCTAGCCAGGGATTCCGGGGAGTAGATATAACATCTACGGGGGGACTATCGTTGGATGGCGCAAGCCGCCCGATAGTTTTAGTAACTTACAAGACCCTTAGTGATGTTAGTAATTAGGGGTGAAATACTTGTTTGACTATTTGCTGCATCCATGCATTATATTGACATAGCTATACGAAACCATTTTATAGGACACCTGCACCATTGCCAGGGTTTTTATATGCAGCACGAGCACTATTCATGCTTACACACACACCCTGGTAATTGCCATGCCACCACACTAGATAACCTTTAAATTTAAACCTGTTACTAATTGATACTTAAACTTGTGCTATTGCCTTTAATTCCTTAAAAATGAAACCGTAGTATTGCTATTCATGTGCATGTACTTCATCATATTAATTGTTCATGCTTAATACATTAATCACACATCGCAACTTGATTATTGATACCATATGCATTCATTATCATTGATATATGCACTTATGAGGATTTCTTGAGATTTTATGATATTGCTGGATTTCAGGGGGAAAGCCGCAAAATTTCTAAACTTATTATATTTTTAAAATATGTAAATTACGGTTTTCTAGTGATGTAAGTGTCGTCCACCATGAGTTTGCTGTGGATTTGGAAATCCGTGTCGAGGAGTGGAGGAACCGGCACGGGTACATGGTGGGCCCGGTAAGGTACCCCGGGGCAAGAGGAATGTGGTGATGACGTTGAGCCTGGCAGGGGACGGATTACCTACCGGTGACTGTTTGGGACGGCGGATATCCAGAGGATACCGACCGTGGCTGCTAGATGATGAGATATTGATATTTGAGATGGGTCAGCCGGACGGCTGAGGCCAGAGATACATTTATGAGATTTGAGACAGCTTTTGGGTGTCGTTGCTGGACACCGGTTCTCATCGATTCTTTGAGTATTATGCTGGCATTCTAAAAGAGTTTCAAAAACAAAAAGAGATAAAATGTATCTTATATATACCTATTGAGACCTCAGATTTCATGTTGCATACATATTAGTACACTGATGTTGTATACACACCTGCTAGTGCATCCCGTCATACCTGTATTTTAGATGCTAGGATGCTTGTGTGCATGCATACGATAGCCTTTGTAGATGTTATCTATTACTCATGAGTTGGCAACTCACCCCCGTTGTGCCACAGTCTTTTGCAGGTCCGCTCCGTCAGTTCAGTAGCGGCGGGCGCACTTGTCCTTTTGCCTCTTTTGCCTGAGCTCGAGATTTGCTCATAGGTGGGTTATGTTATTATTTTGTACCACCTTGTATATTCTTGTATCTAGTGTACTCCATCTACTGTTTCTACCAGATTTATTGTATATTGACCTAGAGATGAGACTGTGAGGTTTGGGGACTTTTATACTGTATTTTGGGGTCGAGCTCACTTGAGTCGACATGATGTTTTCTTATGCTTTATTATGATTATTATGCTTGCTGTCATTTACATTGCGTGGGATTTGTGACCGCCTTGTGGCGAAGAGCTAGCTCCCGCTTGGGGATGCCCTATTTTGTTGGATTCATGTATATTTTTGTTGTACCCATTTTGGGGGCCAGTATTTACAAAGGAGACTCTGCCGAAATTTTCGGAAAAATTGGTATTGTTTTTAAAAAGGGTTGTACATGACTTATTTGATAATTCGCTTTCAATTGATTGGGTTTTCTTCACTCTTTTGCTTAATTGGTTTTGTTTTCTGGGCTTTGGCTTACTTATTTTACGGACTTCTTTAGACGTTTCGTAAACTTAAGTGCCAGTCACGTTCCGTACCCTGCGGGTCGTGACAAAGTTGGTATCAGAGCGATAGGTTTTACCTTTGTGAGTGTAGGATGACCCTTGGTAGATGGAGTAAGTGACTTAAGCAGGGTAACGTAGCGTGCGTATGTCCGCGGCATACTTACGATACGGTACTCCGCCTAAGTGACTTTAGGATATACTTGCTTGAAAAATTCCTTCTTCAATTCCGTGTATCCTATGATCCTATTGCACTGTCCTTACTATCCGTTTTCCTGTAACAGTCACTATGCCGTCGAAGGCTACGAGGGCACAGAGAGCTGCCGCCAGAGACGAGATTCGAGCTGGCTCGTCCGAGACTAGGACTGAGCAGGGTGGTATGCCTACGCCACAGGGACAGACCGATCCACCTTCCCCAGGCCGTATGGATAGGCTCGAGACCGGTATGGAGGAGTTGCGACAGATGATGGGAGGCATGCATGAGCTACGTCAGATGGTAGGATCTCTAATTGCAGCCAGTCATACACCGAGGCCGGATGATGTACCTACTACATCACAGACGACCATGATACCTGCTCCTACTACTACCACCATGGCCATTCCGGTTTCACTACAGGATTTCATAAGGCTGAGACCTCCAGTATTCACCGGCACCGAGGCAGCGGAGGATCCACAGATGTTCCTTGACAGTTTAGCCAGGATCTGCCGTTCGCTGAGATGTTCGGATGATCGATGGGTAGAGCTTGCGAGTTTCCGACTAGAGGGTCTCGCGCAGACATGGTGGGAGTCAGTCTTGAGAGGTCGAGCTGCAGGTCTACCGCCTATGACTTGGGCCGAGTTTACAGCGGTCTTTCTAGCCTGTTTCCTTCCAGAGAGCGTTCGTGACGCCAGAGCTCGTAGCTTCGAGGCCTTAGTCAAGACACCTGGGATGACGGTGTCTGAGTATGACATCCAGTTTACACAGTTATCCCGATATGCTCAGTATTTGGTGGATACCGAGGAGAAGATGGTGAAGAGGTTCGTACAGGGACTTGATGCCCAGCTATATCTTGCCATTGGCGCCCAGCACTACGACACTTATTCAGCTGCTATGGATACGGCATTGCGGATGGAGGCACGCATATCACGGACTTCGGCCGTTTCTGGGCCGAAGAGGATGCGCACCGATGTACCGTCTCAGAGGCAGCGCGCCAGATTCTTTCCGAGAGATAGGCCTGGCAGAGGATTTGGGCGGGGACAGTTATATGGTTCTTATCCCCAGGGGCAGCAGCCGTCGCCAGGATGTTTTGGGTGCGGGAGTCTGCACCATCTTGTCAGAGACTGTCCGGTGAGATGACAGGGAGCAGCGACAGTTCCGCATGTGACCCTACCACCATCACCACCCCCTCCTCAGAGAGCCCTACTTCCTACCCCAGGCGATGCTCCATGCCAGTTAGGTGCACCCAGAGGCCGTGGACGCGGCGGTCCTGTTCAGAGAGGACGAGGAGGCAGAGGCCGAGGACGAGGTCAGCCCGCTATCGGTGGAGGACAGGCCCGAGTTTTTGCTTTGACACCGCAGGATGCGCAGGCATCCCATGCCGTTGTGATAGGTACCTTGCCAGTTTGTTCTTTCGACGCACGGGTATTATTCGACCCAGGTTCTACACATTCATACGTCTCTACACACTTTGCACCGATGTTGGGCCGTGAGTTGTCGTCATTAGATCAGCCGCTTGTTGTTAGTACTCCGGTAGGCGAGTCGTTTGTCGCTCGTTTTGTTTTTCGTTTGTGTTCCGTTCGTATCGGGGAGAGGGATTCATCAGTTGATTTGATACTCCTCGATATGTTGGACTTTGATGTGCTTCTGGGCATGGATTGGCTAGCCACTTGTTATGCTTCGGTGGACTGCCGTGAGAAGGCAGTCAGATTTAGCTTTCCGGGAGAGCCAGTCCTTGTTATTCAGGGAGACCGCAGTGTCACCCTTCCCAGCTTAATTTCGTCTCTTCGCGCTGGTCAGCTCTTGCGGAAGGGATGTCAGGGATTCTTAGCGTTTGTTTGTGATACTCGAGCTACAGAGGTTCCGTTAGACCGGGTCCCGGTAGTTTGTGAGTTCCCTGATGTTTTCCCTGATGAGCTACCTGGGCTACCGCCTGAGCGCGATGTTGAGTTCTGCATTGATTTGATTCCCGGCTCGGGGCCTATTTCTATACCGCCTTATCGGATGGCCCCGGCGGAGCTTCGAGAGCTGAAGGATCAGTTGCAGAATTTGTTAGATAAGGGGCTTATTCGACCTAGTGTTTCTCCGTGGGGTGCTCCGGTCCTGTTTGTCAAGAAGAAGGATGGAAGTTTGCGCTTATGCATCGACTACCGCCAGCTGAACAAAGTTACCGTTCGGAACAGATATCCGTTGCCGCGCATTGATGATTTGTTCGACCAGCTTCAGGGTGCGGGGTATTTTTCGAGGATCGACTTGCGATCAGGATACCATCAGCTGCGAGTTCGACAGGAGGATATACCGAGGACAGCTTTCCGCACGCGCTACGGCCACTACGAGTTTTTGGTGATGTTGTTCGGACTCACCAACGCCCCAGCAGCATTCATGGATTTGATGAACCGTACATTCAGGCCGTATCTTGACCTGTTCATCATCGTGTTTATCGACGATATCTTGGTGTACTCCCAGAGCAGAGAGGAGCACGAGCAGCACTTGCGGATTACGTTACAGACTCTGAGGGAGCACCAGCTGTTCGCAAAGTTCTCCAAGTGTACATTCTGGCTGGACATCGTCGGATTCTTGGTTCACGTGGTTACAAGGGACGGCATTTGTGTGGATCCGAAGAAGATTGAGGCTGTTCAGCAGTGGCCCCGACCTACATCGGTTACTGAGATCCGTAGTTTTCTAGGCCTGGCGGGCTACTACAGGCGTTTTGTTCAGGACTTCTCCCGTATAGCTGCACCGTTGACCAGTTTGACCCGGAAGGGAGTTCCTTTCGTTTGGACAGAGGAGTGCGAGCGCAGTTTTCAGCAGCTCCGGACTTGTTTGACTACGGCGCCGGTATTATCTTTGCCTTTGGGATCAGGCGGATTTGTTGTCTACTGTGATGCTTCGCGAGTGGGATTAGGATGCGTATTGATGCAGCATGGCCGGGTGATCGCTTATGCTTCTCGGCAGTTGAAGAAGCATGAACAGAACTACCCCACTCATGATTTGGAGATGGCTGCAGTGGTCTTTGCACTGAAGATTTGGCGACATTACCTTTACGGCGAGTCGTGTCAGATATTCACCGATCACAAGAGCTTAAAGTACATATTTCAGCAGCGAGACCTGAACCTCAGACAGCGTCGTTGGATGGAGTTGGTGAAAGACTACGACTGCGAGATCTTATATCACCCAGGCAAGGCGAATGTGGTGGCAGATGCGTTGAGTAGGAGGCCCGGGGGTAGTCTATCCTTTTTGCGCGCAGTGCAGAGGCAGTCGTCAGCAGATTGGCAGATGTTATGCGACAGCCGAGTTGAGTTCGAGTTCACTCAGACAGGGGGACAGCTCGCGCATGTTCTTGCACGCCCACAGTTGCTTGACCGTATATGTGAGGCACAGCGCAGTGACGACCGTTGCTCAGAGATCATGGCACAGATGGGACAGGGCAGATTTTCCGAGTTCGTGGTTGACGATCAGGGGATTTTACGATATGGATCTAGACTGTGCGTACCAGATGCTGATGGATTGTGGCGCGACATTCTTGAGGAGGCACACCGATCAGTGTATAGTGTCTACCCCGGTTCCACCAAGATGTACCATGATATGAGAGAGACCTACTGGTGGGACGGGATGAAGAGGGACATTGCGGAGTTCGTTTCGAGATGCCTGACTTGTCAGCAAGTCAAGGCCGAGCACCGGAGGTTCGCAGGAGAGCTACAGCCGTTACCCATTCCAGAGTGGAAATGGGAACAGATTTCGATGGATTTCGTTGTGGGTCTACCCAGGACCAGTCGAGGGTACGACTCCATCTGGGTGATCGTGGATAGATTGACGAAAGCGGCTCACTTCCTTCCAGTGAAGACGACTTTCAGCTTCGCTCAGTATGCTCAGCTCTATATTGACGAGATCGTGCGACTACATGGCGTACCGACTTGAATCGTGTCAGATCGAGGCACTCAGTTCACCAGCCAACTTTGGCAGAGACTTCAGGAGGCTTTGGGCACTCGTTTGAGCTTCAGCACAGCGTTTCATCCGCAGACAGACAGACAGTCAGAGCGGACCATTCAGACTCTCGAGGACATGCTCAGAGCGTGCGTTTTAGACTTTGGTGGTAGCTGGGATCGTCATTTACCTCTAGTGGAGTTCTCCTACAACAACAGCTTCCAGGATACTATTCAGATGGCACCTTTCGAGGCATTGTGTGGGAGGAGATGCAGATCGCCCGTTTGTTGGACAGAGCTCAGCGAGAGCAGCATTTTGGGGCCGCAGCTTGTTGAGGAGACGACAGCGAAGATACAGTTGATCCGAGACCGGATGAGGGCAGCTCAGAGCAGACAGAAATCGTATGCAGACAGGCGCCGTCGCAGATTAGAGTTCGCAGTTGGCGACCATGTTTTTCTGAAAGTCTCTCCAATGAAGGGCGTGATGCGTTTTGGGCGAAAGGGGAAGCTTAGCCCTAGATTCGTAGGTCCCTTCGAGATCCTCGAGCGGGTTGGCGCTGTTGCTTATCGTTTGGCTCTTCCACCCAGCTTTCCCGATGTTCACCCCGTCTTCCATGTTTCAATGCTCCGCAAGTACCTTCACGACCCTTCGCATGCGATTCAGCACCCGACAGTCCAGCTTGAGCGCGACCTTTCTTTTGTAGAGCAGCCGGTGGCCATCCTGGATCGGCAGGTGAAGAAGTTGAGGTCGAAGATTATACCAACCGTCAAGGTCCTTTGGCGTAGCCCGAGCAGCGAGGAGGTTACCTGGGAGACCGAGGGCGAGATGAGGAAGAAATATCCCCATCTCTTTGAAGGTACGCGTAGCTATATTTTTTTTTAAATTCGGGGACCGAATTTCTTTAAGGGGGGAAGATTGTAGCGTCTTGAAAAGTCGTTTTGGTGTTTTCCTGAAATTCGGTGAAAATTCGGTATTTTTCCGAAAACCGTCTTTCTTGTTATTTTGCAGTTTAGGGCTAATTATACCTAAAATGGATAGGTAATTGCTTGTTTTTAGTAGCTAATGAGTTAATTATGAAATTCTGGTCATTTAAAAAATTTCCCTTTTTTTTCAATTTTTTAATATTATTTTAAGCCGGTAAGAAAATACATTATATTAGCGATAAATACAAATTTTTCCGGGCTAATTTTAATCTCTAAAATTATGATAATTAAAAGCTAGTGGTAACATAAATTTTTAGTAATTTATTTTGATTTTTAACAAATTTTTATGATATGAAACGAATTTATTGAATTTTGAGCTAAAACTTGCAATTTTTGACTTGTAGGGGGCCTTTTTGCATAAAATTTCTTTTGTAAAACCCCTCTCTCTTTTTCCTCAGCCTTAGGACAGCCCCACCTTGTGCAAGTCCAGAAATTTCTGGCCTCATTTCCTTGGTTGCTTTCTTGAGTTGATTTAGTTAGTTTATGGCTTTATTTTAATTATAATGAATAAGGTATGGTGCATTTGACTTTGGAGACTTGACCATTGACTTTCCCCACTCACCCACACCCCTCCCCCTTACCTCCTCTGGCCGAAACCTGAACCCTCTCTTCTTCATCTCTTTTCTTTTCATTTTTCTTCAATTTTCTTCAAAAAACCACATCAAAATCCATAATTAATTCAAAAATCCAAACAAAATCCTTATGCTATCATTATCCTTAGCCATTCTTGCTTGAATCTTGGAGCTAGGAAGCCATCCTTAGAGGCAAATCACTTGCTTGATCCATAGATCTTGAGGTATAAATTCCATCAAGTTACTTCTTTTTTTTGCTAAATTCCTTTAATTGCATGGTTTAGTGTTAAAAGTTAGCTAATTTCTAATCTTGTTTTTTTAAAAAAAGAGTAGTTTGTTTAAATTAGGGTTTTGAAGCCATGATAGTTAATTAGATTGTTTTATAGTTAATCTAGTTGTTAATTAACTAATCTATATGGTCACCTTGTTTATGTAGTCTTCAATTATGCTAATTTAGTTAATTTTAGAAGTGTGATTTGGTTGTAAATTGTTGTTTTAGGATTTTCAAGAGAGGGTTTATGTATGGATTGGGTTGTGAAGCATGATTAGTGAGTTGATTAAGGTTTAGAAACCATTATTTAGTTGATTAAACCCAATTTGTTATCTAGTTGTTTTGCTAACCTAATCTAGAAGGTTAACTTGCTAATTGGGTTTGAAATTAGTGTTAGTTAAGTTTTTCTAGTATGGATTTTGATTTGCAATTGCTTTTGAGAAAAATCAAGAAAGGGTTGGTTGTGGAATTTAGGTTTTGGAGCATGGTTATTGTGTTGAAATTTTGTGTAGTAGTTATCTAATGGTGTGACTTGGGTGATTATGCTAGATTGCAGTCGTTTTGTCGCAAATCGGCGATTTTTGCACCGATTTTGGAATGCAAATGCTACTAGTTTTGTTATAAAATTATGTGATGGATTATTTTCGACATCTTGATGATTGTGTTGGCTTATCCTATGACATTTAGGATGCGTGTGTGCGGGTTTTTGGGTAGTCGGGTTTTAGTTTTGCCGGGCGACCAAATCGGCGTTTTTTTTGGCAGTTTTTGCGATTTTCGCGTGTGTTCCGCGCACTTTGTGCACGTTGTACCTAGCTAGCGAACGTTAGTAGTTTCGTTTGGGTTTTGCGTCGTTCTTGATATGTAACCTTATGTTTGGTATTGATGTTAATTCCAGGTTCGGTCGCGGAGACGTCAGACGCGGCGCGAAAGGGGAAAGCGGTGATTGGACACAGCTAGCCAGGGATTCCGGTGAGTAGATGTAACATCTACGGGGGGACTATCGTTGGATGGCGCAAGCCGCCCGATAGTTTTAGTAACTTACAAGACCCTTAGTGATGTTAGTAATTAGGGGTGAAATACTTATTTGACTATTTGCTGCATCCATGCATTATATTGACATAGCTATACGAAACCATTTTATAGGACACCTGCACCATTGCCAGGGTTTTTATATGCAGCACGAGCACTATTCATGCTTACACACACACCCTGGTAATTGCCATGCCACCACACTAGATAACCTTTAAATTTAAACCTGTTACTAATTGATACTTAAACTTGTGCTATTGCCTTTAATTCCTTAAAAATGAAACCGTAGTATTGCTATTCATGTGCATGTACTTCATCATATTAATTGTTCATGCTTAACACATTAATCACACATCGCAACTTGATTATTGATACCATATGCATTCATTATCATTGATATATGCACTTATGAGGATTTCTTGAGATTTTATGATATTGCTGGATTTCAGGGGGAAAGCCGCAAAATTTCTAAACTTATTATATTTTTAAAATATGTAAATTGCGGTTTTCTAGTGATGTAAGTGTCGTCCACCATGAGTTTGCTGTGGATTTGGAAATCCGTGTCGAGGAGTGGAGGAACCGGTACGGGTACATGGTGGGCCCGGTAAGATACCCCGGGGCAAGAGGAATGTGGTGATGACGTTGAGCCTGGCAGGGGACGGATTACCTACCGGTGACTGTTTGGGACGGCGGATATCCAGAGGATACCGACCGTGGCCGCTAGATGATGAGATATTGATATTTGAGACGGGTCAGCCGGACGGCTGAGGCCAGAGATACATTTATGAGATTTGAGACAGCTTTTGGGTGTCGTTGCTGGACACCGGTTCTCGTCGATTCTTTGAGTATTATGCTGGCATTCTAAAAGAGTTTCAAAAACAAAAAGAGATAAAATGTTTCTTATATATACCTATTGAGACCTCAGATTTTCATGCTGCATACATATTAGTACACTGATGTTGTATACACACCTGCTAGTGCATCCCGTCATACCTGTATTTTAGATGCTAGGATGCTTGTGTGCATGCATACGATAGCCTTTGTAGATGTTATCTATTACTCACGAGTTGGCAACTCACCCCCGTTGTGCCACAGTCTTTTGCAGGTCCGCTCCGTCTGTTCAGTAGCGGCGGGCGCACTTGTCCTTTTGCCTCTTTTGCCTGAGCTCGAGATTTGCTCATAGGTGGGTTATGTTATTATTTTGTACCACCTTGTATATTCTTGTATCTAGTGTACTCCATCTACTGTTTCTACCAGATTTATTGTATATTGACCTAGAGATGAAACTGTGAGGTTTGGGGACTTTTATGCTGTATTTTGGGGTCGAGCTCACTTGAGTCGACATGATGTTTTCTTATGCTTTATTATGATTATTATGCTTGCTGTCATTTACATTGCGTGGGATTTGTGACCGCCTTGTGGCGAAGAGCTAGCTCCCGCTTGGGGATGCCCTATTTTGTTGGATTCATGTATATTTTTGTTGTACCCATTTTGGGGGCCAGTATTTACAAAGGAGACTCTGCCGAAATTTTCGGAAAAATTGGTATTGTTTTTAAAAAGGGTTGTATATGACTTATTTGATAACTCGCTTTCAATTGATTGGGTTTTCTTCACTCTTTTGCTTAATTGGTTTTGTTTTCTGGGCTTTGGCTTACTTATTTTACGGACGTCTTTAGACGTTTCGTAAACTTAAGTGCCAGTCACGTTCCGTACCCTGCGGGTCGTGACAGGAATACATGTGCGAATCTTGAGAGACTATCAGTGAATATAATAAAGTACAAAGAACCAGTGTTGGCATGTATAGATAGGGGACCTTACATACATCATCATGTATCAATCCCAAGAGTTCACTAACTCTTTCTCTGTTTCCAATAAACGGAGCTGTGGTCCTCTTATCTCTGTGACATGACCGGCAAGTTTCACAAGATGTAAATTCAAACTAATTTAAATATGCATCTAAATGTAACTTCAGCTAGTCGGGTCGCATTGATATGACCTAGTCTACAATACCTCAAGAAGGATTCGTTCATTTCTGAACTCTTCCTCTTGTGTGTGTTCTGTACACTAAGAACTGTGGTTTGATTTAGAACGTCTATACTTTTAGATAACGTGCCTGAACCGATCAACTCTTGATATAGGAAATGTTCAAAACATTATCCAACAATACAAAATTATATCCTTCTTTACTAATAAAGAGAATGATATGATGTTGTATATCAGGTTCGGTTTCTAATAACATTCGTTCCGAATCAATGTATTTGTTAATACAGGGTGATAACTACCAACAGACTTGCACCGTTTCTATCTCATGAAACTTATCACCCGATATCAGTTCTCTACCTATCTGTAGCCCATGTAACAAATTACATTTGCGGGATCCTGATCCGGTATCTCATACCCAGGACATAAAGGATACTGAGAAACAGTTCTCGGTAATGAACACACCCAAAAAAGATGCATCATCATGCACTTTCTTCGTTTGGGTGGCATGGGAATTCTGGTAATCCCCAATTTCCTGCTCTGTCTTATAACAATTATAAGTTGGAGCGGGACTAACGTTCCTTAGCGCAGTATGACAAGCGGGTTCGGTTAATACATCCGTATTATTATCTTGATTAAGGCGTGACATAGTCGCTACCTGGAGAGAGAGAGAAGAAAACACTCAGCGTGCACTTTTACAAGATTAGATTGGTTGTCAATTTATCTAATCAGGATGTTTCCCACTGTTTTAGTCAAATTTTCCTTGAAACCCTAAAAGGAAAGACTAGCCGGGATTAATTACACTCTACAAGTTCGCCAATCTTTCAGCCAGGCCAGTGCCGGTGCTTTGAGGGAGGTTCCCCGTGCTTTCGCACGGACCTAATTAAAATAAACCTCGTTTTCCCAGGGGCGTAACCCCATTAACACCTTTCTAGACACCTACTTTATTGGCTAATTGTAATGTGTAAAACTCTCCTAGGAGTAACTCTTACTCGCAGCGGGTATTGGGATCCAACTATCTCATAGAAGGTATGCAATCTCATTGCAAATTTCAACACTTGAAATTCCCAATAATATTTTACCCCTAGCATCCTATGAACTTGACGAAAGCCAACAAACCATAGGCTACTAGTCAAGTTCAACCCGTCATTTCCCGATTGAATTAAACCCACCCGCACGACCCTTGACGAAAGCCAACAAAGCCGCATGACTACCCTAACTCAATCGCATCATATGCTTATACAGATAAGCATAAATAGCTACCTCACACTACGCCTTGACGAAAGCCAACAAACGTAGTACGAATACTAAATACTACTTATGTGAAAGGTCGGAGGGCTACGACAGGTTTTTAAGAAAACCCTTTGCGTAATGAACTTGATATCGTTGTAGAATCGAGTGAATTTTGAATGGAGTGTTTTTGAGGTTTTTACTAGTTTTGCTAAAGAGGTCACTCCCGGTGAAGGGATCTCGGCTCTTTCCTCATCGAATAAGATGCAGGATATTTCACAAATATCACTATACAAAGCAAAAACTATAGAAGAAATCTAAAACAAAACCGAGTTTATAGCATCTGCTAGTTTCGCTAAAGAGGTCACTCCCGGTGAAGGGATCTCGGCTCTTTCCTTATCGAATAAGGTGCTGGATATTCTACAAGGAACACCGCTAAGCAAAGCAAGAACTAGAGCTACCGGTTTTTAAACATGTTTCTACAACATCTTTAGGTTTCTTTTATTTCATTAATCTCATTAATGAAGTCCCATTTTATTATGCTTCACAAGCATCACATTTGAAACGAAATCTGCAATATAACATATATCTTATATATATAATATAAGCATTCGTCTCAGGCAGTAATGTGATCTCAGCAAAGAACATTGCAGCAGAAGAACATATATGAAATATTGGATATACTAGGATTTCCGTGTTTTATGCGAGCCTGTATAAAACGCGGATTCCACGGTCGCGATGAATAGACGAACCCACATCCCTAGACCCCTACGAGAGCGTCAAGCAACACTGCCAATTCTAGGGTTAGGAGACCTGGTCTCGACTCCTAGAGATGGTCTTCCACTGGACCCTAGAACCCGGTTACTTATGCTCCCCGCCTTGGGTCTACCTAATGCGGAAAAGTAAATAGTATACAATGGTGACATCATCCTCAGCCCGGACGTGCCCCAATAAAAGAATATTACATACAAATGAATTTTACATGAATGAAAAAGAAAAACTCTCATCTCACATAAAAACCCACGGCTATTCAAACACGACGATCCAATATAACATATCACAGCAACACATAATATCTCATATCATCAACGTAAGCAAGTATGCGTATCCCGATTGTCGTTGATGTATAGCAACAAAGCCGGCGATACACCACATACTATGCTTACGGTCACAGAAAAGAAAGTGTAAAACTACAACAGTTGGAATCCGCAACTGCCTTAGACATCTCATGCCTAACCAAATGAATTACTTAGAAATCGCATGCCTAACAATTATAAACCCCGTATTTTAGTATCGATCTCGAAAACACTTTTCAATATCTAGTCGGGCAATTCAACAAGATTCCCGACATCCTGATCGAATGCTCGTCGCAAACTTTAGTAGACGGCCGCACCCTCGGATGCCATCGACGAAGTGCACTAAGGCGTAACACCGCTGCCGCGAGCACCCGAATGGATGCTTTTGGCGACGGGGTTCTCCTACAGTCACTTGGTCGGGGCTATGGGGCGTGGCTATCTATTAAGTTTACCCGGTGAGTATCCGCTTACGCTACGTGATTGCGACGGACTTTTGATCACATCAAAATCCCGTGGCAACCGATCAAATGAGACTAAACTGCTAGATTTATAACATTCAAATTAGTTATCTCATAACTACTTGTGGATTCCAAATATTGTATCACATTCCAGATAAATAGACAATGTTAAACTTTCCGATCGAATGATCAAACACCCAAGATTTTCCAAATAGTTCTCAACACTTGAAATTAGTTTAAAAGCATCCATCATATGCCACAGTACCAATGGTCCAGCTGTAGAAGGGTCAAACCAACGCCTCACATGTGGCAACGCCGTACTGCCCCAAATCCTAAGGTTTAGAGGCAGTTCAGACGGTCACATAATCAAGTTAAGGTTTGTGTTCTTCTAGATGGTCCACCGCGTTACTTGCACGACTTAGAACGTTCTTAAACTACGGAAAAATCCAACGCTTGGAAATTTTCCGGCAGGGGAAAAAGTGAGTTATTGATATCCGTTCGAAATTTTTGACACGTTCTAAAATTACCCGGAAAAACTTAAATGAAGTTAAACTTTCCGGTCGAATCAACGAATACAAAAGATCTCCAGAAAACTCAACACTTGAGTAAAATTAAAAATTCCCAGAACTATGCAAAAGTACCTACGGATCAACTGTTCAAAAAACTATCCCTCAATCCTCAAGACTTGCCGCGGAACCGCCGCCAATACCCTGGTTTGGCCATGGTTCCGCGGCGCTTTGATAGATTTAGGGGGTCGTTTTTCACAGTAATTCCTAAAATACCCTGCTTATTTTTCTGAGCATTTTTAATACAGAAAAAATCAACATTTTAAAAAATTTCCACAGAGGGGGGTAAAATGGTGTTTCGGGGTTCGATCAGACTTTAAACTTCGTCTAGACTTCGCCTAAAGCTCTAGCTTGGCTCTGATACCACTGTAGGGTTACTAGGCACTGTCATAAGGTTCTACAAGGTATCAACCATGCCCGATTTAAAATTTTGACGTGCCGAACAACCCAAACCAAGATCTTTACTAGAGATTAGGTGAAAACAAATAGCAAGTAAACAACTTTACTTCTAAGAGTTTGGGATTACAACCTTTGTAGTCCGGTCCTTCACTTCATAAGCTCCGTGTTGAGGTCCCTTCGCTGCGATCATCATATACCCGGACACTAGAGTGGCTCCACGAAGAGAATGATGTAAGCTTGCTTCCGATCTTCGATAACTAAGATGATCTACCTTGAAGTTTCTTTAACACAAGCTCTCACTCACTAATGAAGTGAACACCCTAATCTAAATGGCTAGGATAGATTAGGATGATGAAGTAGGAATTTAGCTCTCATTTATTTTCTCAATCTCACTCATTTTCATCACCTCTCAAAAAGCTAGAAAGCTTTTCAAGCAAGAAGGAAGAAGAAGAAGAAGCTAACACTTTTGTGATGAATAATGAAAGTATGTTATAATTACAAATGCAACCATGGTTAAAGATGAAGAGGCTAACCATTGTAGAGAGTTAACTAGGGTTAAAGGGTGTGGGTTGGGTTAGGAAATATCTTGCAAAATATCTAAACAAAATATCTAAACAAAATATCTTTGCAAGAATGAAAATAAAACCATCTAGAAGCTTCTAGAAAAGATTAACCCAAATCAAACCCTAATCATGTTTAATCTCCACTAATCATGTTGCATTAGTAATCATAACTTGTTACAATATTTATCACATATACAATATTTATTGTAACAAAATAAAATAATACAATTAATATATATCGCATATATATCAATGTATTACCCGACTGAGAAAAAGAATCTTTTAGAGAGCTTATATTAGTTAATGTAATTTAATATATCAAATATATAATTATACATTAAATTATCGAATCAACACTTGATCCGATAATCCGGCTATTTCACAAATAACCGACTAATATAATCTGTATCAGTTCATTGAATCAACACTTGATCCGATGACCCGGCTATATTACATATACCCGGCCGATATCACATATCGCGAGAATCTAGTACGGTATCACATACACGTATTGTTCTCGGTCCCGCACATATCACATATGTGCTCCTACTCCGTTTTGCCTGAGCCAGGAAACCTCTGTTTAGGACTCTAAAGAATCGTCAATACGCCGGCAGTAGGTGATGATCATATCAAACACCCGCAAGCTGCAAGCGGTCAGCTAAACGTAACAGCCACCTAGGTATTGAGCGATCAGAAGATCAACAAGCAAGCCTGTACATTCTCCTGTGAATCCAATCAGTAACACTCCCGTACAGTCCGGTCTCTTCGTCTGATATGTCGCATATCTCGCCTAGGGGTGGTAAACGTCAGACCCTAGTAGCTTGATAAGTTGTGTCGATGTGAGGTCCATAACAGTTCGAGAAACTACTGATAACACTTACCAGTAAATTTCAGCAACCCTGGCCAGGGATTTCTAGTTATAGCCAATCGAACACAGCGCAACATCAACTCCCTATACCGGGAGAGACGAATCCCCTCCTATCGCTCATTGCCTCCATGTGATTCGGGACTGTACCTAAAAGCCACCTTTTTGCACGCCCTCTTAGACATGGTATGATGGAAATCAAAGCACAGTGGGAATCACACAAGACTCTATGACGATCTCGGGTCTACAGACTAACCTGTATCAGTTTCACCAGAGAACTGCCATCTGACGTGGGGTATAATACCATCTAAGAGTTCTCGGCGAGTCCGTCCAGTGCACCCAGTCTCCACTGAGCACCCGTATACCTTCTGTGATGTCAAACACCAATGGATATGGGATCATCCATCGCCCATCGTATGGGTCATGAAGCGCATATGCTAGTCTACTCTGGTATATCGATGCCTTGTCTCGATAAACCTACGACTGGGAACATTTGAAGGATGTACTTGGCGACTACACTGTCCCCACTAGTATGATCCGCATCATAGTCCTGGTAGTCAAGTACTCATCCTAAGGGCTTTATCAACATGTGACATAGAGACAATCAGAGTACATGTTAAGATAAAGAGTAATCGGATAGCATACTATCATGTCGAGCAAGAAAGTCCTCCCTATATATGTCCAAGCATCCACTACAATATACATCGTATGTATAGTAATAGCCTCTAGGGCATACATATAACTAACAATCCGCGGCCAAAACCTGGTTTTGGCGGCGGATCCGCGGCGCCACTTGAGAGGCTTGGTTCGGCCCTTCAGCTGTTGGTCCGTAGGTACTGTGGTATGTCTCTGGTTAATTTTAACTGTGCTCAAGTGTTGAGCTCTCTGGAAATTTTTGGGAATTCATTGTATCTACTGAATTATCTAACTTCGTCTAGTTATCTGTGATGATTATGTGTTGCTGTGATATGTTATATTGGATCGTCGTGTATTGAATAGCCCGGGGTTTTATCTGAGATGAGAGTTTTTATTTTCATTAATGTAAAATTCATTTGTATATAATATTCTTTTATTGGGGTACTTCCGGGTTGAGGATGATGTCACCATTGTTGTATATTATTTACTTTTCCGCATTAGGATAGACCCAAGGCGGGGAGCACATGTAATCGGGTTCTAGAGTCCAGTGGGAGACCAACTCGAGGAGTCGAGTCGGGTCTCCTAACTCTAGAATTGGTAGGGTTGCTTGCTGCTCCCGTAGGGGTCTAGGGATGTGGGTTTGGCTATTCATCGCGACCGTGGAATCCGCGTTTTTAATGGCTTAAATAAAACACGAAATTCCTGGTATATCTAATATTTTATATGTGATTCTTCTGCTGCTGAATTACTGTGATGTTATCATTTTATATGCGTGAGACGAATGCTTATACAATATATATGATATATAAATATTACATCTTTCGTTTCTTCTGTGTTGCTTAGGAAGCTTAAATGATGGGATTTCATTAATGAGATTAATGGAAAGAAAAGAAGCCTAAAAGATGTTGTAGGTAGCTCTAGTTTTTGCTTTGCATAGCGGTATTCCTTGTAGAATATCCAGCACCTTATTCGATAAGGAAAGAGCCGAGATCCCTTCACCGGGAGTGACCTCTTTAGCAAAACTGGCAGATGCTACAAACTCACGGTTTAGTTTTTGATTGCTTCTATAGTTCTTGCTTTGCACAGCGGTATTTATGAAATATCCTGCACCTTATTCGATGAGGAAAGAGCCGAGATCCCTTCACCGGGAGTGAACTCTTTAGCGAAACTAGAAAAGCCTAAAAAACACTCCTTTTCAAAATCACTTGTTTCTACAACGATATCAAGTTCATTATGCAAAGGGTTTTCTTAAAAACCTGCGCAGCCCTCCGTCATTTCAGATAGGTGCTATTTTAGTATTCGTGCTATGGTAGTTTGGCCTCCGTCAAGGCGTAGTGTACGGTAGCTAATTTAGTACTTACCTGAAGCATGAGATGAGATTGGATTAGGATATTCGTACGGCGTTGTTTGACATCCGTCAAGGGTTGTGCGGATGGGTCTAATTCAATCAGGAAATGACGGGTTGAACTTGACTAGCGCCTTATGGGTAGTTTGGCCTCCGTCAAGGTTATAAGACACTAGGGGTAAAAGATATTATCCGGAATTTCAAGTGTTGAAATTTGCGATGAGATTGCATACCTTCTATGAGATAGTTGGATCCCGATACCCATTGCGAGTAAGAGTTACTCCTGAGAGAGTTTTACACATGACAATTAGCCGATCAAGTAGGTGTCAAGAAAGGTGTTAAGGGGGTTAAGCCTCTGGGAAAATGAGGTTTATTTTAATTAGGTCCGTGTGAAAGCATGGGGAACCTCCCTCAAAGTACCAACACTGACCTGGCTGAAAGATTGGCCGACTTGTAAGGTGTAATTAATCCCGGCCAGTCTTACCTTTTAGGGTTTGAAGGAAGATTTGATAAAAATAGTGGGAGCCATCTTGATTAGATAAGATAATAACCAATCTAATCTTGCAAGAGCATACGCTAAAGTGTTTTATTCTCTCTCTCTCCAGGTAGCGACCATGTCAGGCCTTAATCAAGATAATAATATGGATGTATTGACCGAACCCGCTTATTATACTGAACAGGGGAATGTTGGTTCCGTTCTTTCTTATAATTGTTATAAGACTGAACAGGAAATAGGGGAATACCAGAAATCACACGCCACCCAAACGAAGAATAAACATGTTGATGCATCTTCTTCGGATGTGTTAGTTACCAAGAACTGTTTCTCAGTTCACTCTACGTCCTAGGCATTAGATACCGGATCAGGATCCCACATATGCAATATATTGCATGGGCTAAAGAGAGGTAGAGAACTGGGAATGGGTGATCATTCCGTAAGAGTAGGGAATGATGCAAATGTTGCAGCCAAAGCTGTTGGCGAATATCACCTTATATTACCAAGTGGTAATACATTGATTCTGAACAAATGCTATTATATACCGAGCATGATATGCAACATTTTATCAGTTTCTTTATTAAGTAAAGAAGGATACAATTTTGTAGTACATGAAAATGTTATGAACATCTTCCTGAATCAAAAGTTGATTGGATCAGGTTCGTTAAATAATGGCATATACGTTCTAAATCAAAGCACAGTTCTTAATATACTGAACACACACAAGAGGAAAAGTTCAGAAATGAACGAATCCTTCTTGTGGCATTGTAGACTTGGTCATATAAATGAGACACGACTTGCTAAGTTACATAAAGATGGTTATTTAAATACGTTCGAATTATCAACTTATGAAACTTGCCATTCATGTCTCAAAGGAAAAATGACCAAAGCTCCGTTTAGTGGACACGGAGAAAGAGTTACGGAACTCTTGGGACTGATACATAGTGATGTATGCGGTCCCATGTCTACATATGCCAGGAATGGTTCCTCATACTTCATTACATTCACTGACGATCTATCAAGATACGGACATGTGTTCCTGTTGAAACACAAGTCTGAAGCTTTTGAGAAATTCAGAGAATATAAGAACGAAGTAGAGAACCAAACAGGTAAAAGTATTAAGATCCTTCGATCTGATCAAGGAGGAGAATACTTGAGCAATGAGTTCCTGGATTATCTAAAAGGGAATGGGATTATCTCTCATCTTACTCCTCCGTATACACCACAGTACAACAGTGTATCGGAGCGGAGGAATTACACCCTATTAGATATGGTACGCTCTATGATGAGCACTGCTGAGTTACCTATTTCCTTTTGGGGCTATGCGCTGGAGACAGCTGCATACCTATTGAATAGAGTTCCAACCAAATCAGTGCCTACCACTCTATATGAGATATGGAATGGGAAGAGGCCATGTCTTAATTTTATTCAGATATGGGGTTGTTCGGTCTATGTGAAAACACAAAATCCGGACAAGCTCGAGGCAAGGTCTGTTCTGTGCAAGTTTATTGGATATCCCAAGCAATCACAAGGGTATATTTTCTACCACTCCGAGGAACAAAAGGTGTTTGTTTCTCGACATGCTACCTTTAGAAAAGGGTTTTCTTATGAAAGAAATTAGTGGCAATGGGGTAGAACTGGAAGAAGTTCCAGCTACACAAACTGCAACAGAGGATTTGATGGAACCAGAGGATTCAGTAGTTCCCAACAAACCCCAGGCTCTTCGCCGATCTAGTAGGGTTCCTCATCCACCTGAAAGATACTATGGTTTTTTCATCGATAGTGGGAGCGAGGATTGCATCATGGAAGATGATGACCCGACTAGTTTCGAGCAGGCCATCACGAGTGGTGATTCTGTGAAATGGCCGGATGCAATGCGATCTGAGATGGAATCCATGTACACCAACAAAGTATGGACTTTGGAAGTTGCTCCTGAAGGGGTAAAACCCATTGGGAGTAAATGGATCTTTAAGAAGAAACTTGGTGTAGATAGAAAAGTTGAGACTTTCAAAGCTAGACTTGTTGCAAAGGGTTTTGGTCAACGATCAGGTATGGATTATGACGAAACCTTTTCTCCAGTGGCTATGCTTAAGTCCATCCAGATCCTACTTGCCATTGCTGCATTCCATGACTACGAAATATGGCAAATGGTTGTTAAGACCGCCTTTCTAAATTGTGATTTAGAGGAGTGCGTGTACATGACTCAGCCAGAGGGCTTCGTAGACAGTGGGAGCGGCGAAAAGGTGTACAAGATGCTTAAATCCATCTACGGGTTAATGCAGGTATCGCGGAGTTGGAACATTTGTTTTGATGTTGTAGTCAAAGAGTTTGACTTCATCAAAAACGTAGATGAACCTTGTATATACAAGAAGGTGGCAGAGAGTAAGGTTGTCTTCCTCGTATTGTATGTGGATGACATACTCTTGATAGGAAATGATGTTCCTATGCTGCACTCGGTCAAGCTCTTCTTATCACATAGATTCTCAATGAATGATCTAGGTGATGCCTCCTGCATTTTGGGAATCAAGATCTATAGAGATAGATCTAGACGGATACTGGGATTGTCTCAATCCAGGTACATTGACACCATACTAAAGAGGTTTAGTATGGAAGAATCCAAGCATGGGAACTTACCCACGATCTCTATACTCACTCTCTCCAAAGAGAAGTCTCCTAAGACTATTTTGGAGAGAACTCGCATGCAAGGGATACCCTATGCTTTGGCAGTAGGCTCTATCATGTACGCGATGCTATGTACCAGACCCGATGTAGCATACTCACTAAGTGTAGTGAGTAGGTATCAAGCAGATCCAGGAGAGGATCACTGGACAGCTGTGAAGAACATTCTCAAGTACTTGAGAAGGACTAAGGAGATGTTCTTGGTGTATGGTAACGGAGAACTCCAGGTGGATTCCTTTACCGATTCGAGCTTCCAGAGTGATAAGGATGACTCTAAGTCGCACTCGGGTTTTGTCTTTACCCTCAATGGAGGGGCGGTGTGTTGGAAGAGTTCCAAACAGGAAACCGTGGCAGACTCGACGATGGAGGCTGAATACATCGCTGCCAACGATGCTGCCAAAGAGGCTGTCTGGATAAAGAAGTTCATCACTGAACTTGGTGTGGTTCCGTCCATTGAGCATCCAATACCTCTGTATTGTGATAACAATGGAGCTGTGGCTTTGGCTAAGGAACCCAGGTCCCATCAGCGATCTAGGCATATTCTGAGGCGGTATCACCTGATCCGGGAGATAGTTGATCGCCGGGAGATCGAGGTTAGGAGAGTTGATACGAAGGACAACACTGCGGATCCACTCATGAAGGCTATTGTAAAGTTTTAAAAGTAATTAAATAAATAATTAAATGAATAAAAGTGTTTAAGTGAATTTTAGGATTTTCGGTAAAGTAAAATGTAATTTTCGTAAAACCAAACCGGGATTGTTTTTCATTATAATTTTAAAAATATCTATTTTAATTATGAAATTACTAGTAAATGATGTTTATTTAGCCACTTATAAATTTTTAGTTTAATAAAATATTTTTCCTAAATTAATTATTTTAAATATTAACATAAGCTTTATTTTTACACTAAATTAGTGTAAATTACAAATTTAAATGGTTTTAATTTGTAAAAATGAACCATGGAATATTAGAATTTAGTGTGTATCATGCAAAATTTATTTGCAAATTTTTCCTTGTTTCTAGATCTTTCTTGAGTTATTTTAGAAAAGAATTAAAAGAAAATGAATAAAGCATGAAAAGACATTAAGATGATGACATTTTGGAGAAGTTTCTACACCATTTCTCATGTGTTTCTCCCTCTTCCCCTTATTGTGGCCGGCCTCCCCATCACCATGGCTGCCCCCCCCCATTTTCCACCTCATTTTTATTCAAAAATCATCAAAAATACATCAAAAATTCAATTAAAATTCCACAAAATCCTATATATTTTTCTACCCTTCTATTCTTGCTCATATTTACATGGATTTTGGAGTGGGATAGCATACATTTTGGAGGCTCATTTCTTGTTTGGATTTCATATTTTTGGAGGTATAATTTCTTTCTTTTGATTTATTGTTATTAGATGTTCAATTAAGCTTAATTAGATTTAATGAATTAATTCTATGGTTTTTTTAAAAATTCAAGTTAGGGTTTGTAAATTCAAGTTATGCTTTTTGTTAATTATTTAGGGTTATAATAGTTAGTTTAACACTTTTAGAATTGGAAAATATTGCATGGTTGTTGAATTGTAAATTTTTCATTGAAAATTGTTTAAATTAGGAATTTTTGCTAACTAGGTTTCTATAAAACCTAATTATTGGTGAAATAAATCTCAATTAATATTTGTAATACTATATTTTGGTCTTAATAAGAGTTTTAACTTGTTGGTGGAATGGAAAACTTAAATTGATTGCTAGTTTCTATGGATAATTGATAAATTGTGATAAAAATTGTTATTTTTGTAAACTAGATTTTAGAAATTCCTAAATAAATGAGATTAAAAATATAATTATGGTTTCATTATATCATTATCATCATGAATTGTGGTTTAAGTCACTAATTTATGCAAAATCATGTTTTGTGGTGGAATTGTTGTGTTTTGCTTGAAAAATGTTGAAAATTGTTAAAGGGTGCAAACTAGAAATTTCAAATCTATATAAATTTGTGTAATAAAAATATAGTAATAGTTTGTATAGTCTAGTTATGCTATTTAATGAGTTTTATGACCATTGGTTTCATTTAAATGTCAAGTTTTGATGAAAAACGGTAAACTGGTATTTTCGGGTTTTACGAAATTGGACGGTTTGATAGATTTTAGGGTTTCGATGGATTTAATCATGTTTTATAGTATAAGTAATGTGTTTTAAAACTACAAGTTGTTTGTTGATGTTTATCTCGATCCATCGGAGTTTGTACGCCGATATCGAGCGGTATTTGGTTCTTTTGCGTGGACGGGACATAGGTTTTAACCTATGCTTGTTCCTTGTATCGTTTGACTTTTGTATGTGATTCGGTTTACGATGTTATTTATATGTTTGCGTTTAGGTACCCTTCAAGTGGACTATGGGCGATGAAGAGGAGGATCGCGACACCGTCGTCGGCAGACATGGACCAGGTGAGTAGATGTATATCTACGGGGGGAAGTCGGGTGGATGGCGTTTAGCACCCCCACAACATAGAATAGGAATAGTACTTATTGACATTAGGAAACCATATGTGACCCAAGATTCTTAATGAGTAGGACCCTAGTAATGACCCTAGGCTGGACTAGACCGATTTAGGAAAAGCATACCAGAGGATGAATACCTTGGAGGAGGTTCGTAGGTTTCAGATAGAAACACACACGCACACACTGGAACACGTCATGGTGTATACGTGCATGTGTATATATATATAGAACTAGGTATAGGTATATATATATATATACAACACGTACATGGGATTCATTGATGCGATATGATATCTGAGGTATGATGAAACAGTATAACTGGGCTTGATGCCGTGATTCTTGACTTTACAGTCGTATTAAGTGTTAGCGGATCATTAGAGAATGAGATGATGAACAGGTATATATAAATTATAATGGGTAGTGATGATATTGAGATACATGGGACTCTAAAATGGTACTCGAACTGCAACTTGTGACTGATCTCGATATGATATATGTACAACCTGATTACGACATTATATAGGTGTGACCTGATGCCGATATTATATAGGTGTGACCTGATGCCGATATCATATAGGTGTGACTTGATGACGACATGATTTTAGTATGAATTAATCACAATATGAAACATGTGACATAATATTTCTGAGGATAAACTAATGATGCATATTACGATGGCAATGATATATGATTGATGTATGGGATTACAGTTTAGCACCTTGATCATGAGATGTGTTGATGATGACATTATACGAATGATGAGGCACCTAGGAGATACTTGACCCGTACCCCGATATTGGGATGCCGTACGATGGATTTTACCGTACGAGGCATGGATATGATGATTGATCCGCACTCTTGATTCGAGGAAGCCGTACTACGTATGTGACGCTATTGAGGCTGGATCGCCGACTATTAGGGATATTGATTCAGACCTTAGGTAGACTCTTATTTCTATTGACTAGTTCTTAGGTTTAGTTTTCCTTAGGAGGTTAGATGGACACTAGGTTAGGTTCGAGTCATATAGTGGTAGTAGTATTAGTATATTAAATGAGTAGGTAATATACATTCGTCTTTACTTTCGCATTGTATCATAATGTTGCATGTTCATACATATGTTGCTATAAACAGTATAAACCTTACCTGTTAGGACACCAGCACCATTACCGATGATGCGCATATTCCACGCACACTTATTTGCCGGCTCACACACATCATCATCGGTAATTGCTATGTCACGTACACTTTAGATCATATTATCTTTTATTGATAAAATCAGTTAACAACTAAACCGATATAATATTATGATTACTCTCTGATGTTAGTATAGACATGATATTCATTACTTAGACATTCCCGCATTCATATTTTCATGTTATCGCACAGTATTATGAGCATATGCCGACATTTATCATATACTACTCATGGTTTTAAGATTTGGATTTCTGTGAGATTTCTAGATTTTTGGGGAAAACCGCAAGAATATATATAAAAACTTCTCTCTCTTTCCTCCTCTCTTTTTAAAAATAAGATGCGGTTTTCTCGTGATGTATGTGTCGTCCACCATGAGATTTCATGTTTTCTGATGGATTTCGAGACCCGATTCGAGGAGTGGATGAACCGTCTCGGGTACATGGTGGGCCCGGTATGGTACCCCGGGGCAAGAAGATCGAGTTGTAGACGATGAGCCTGGCAGGGGAAGGCTACCTACCGGTGATGTCTGGCGCGGCGGATATCCGGAGGATACCGACCGTTGTCGTGAGATTTGATGATATGGGCCGATCCGGACTGACGGAGCCCGAGATATTGAGACTATGAGACTTGAGATTTACATGTTTGTGTCGATGCTTGACACGGATTTCTATGGATTTCATTGTTGAGATTTCAGATTCTTATACACATTTTACCGGGATAACAGCTAAAAGATTTCTTATACAGACATATCTGGATTTTAGGATTTGGTTATTTTACATTCATGGTGCATGCATATCCATTCATATGACATAGTACTATATGAGGCACTGACACGAGCACGGAGTATTTGCTTTTACACGTAGTATTACCCTGCTATTACTAGGTGATTGGGACTTAGTGGTGTATTACTATGACCTAGGATAGCGTCGTGCATTCGATTTCTTTTCGTAGATGTCTTCTACTCACGAGTTGGCAACTCACCCCCGTTGTGCCAAATTTTATTACAGGTTCGATGTACAGGTTTTCTTGGCAGATTGCTGGCACATGATTTCCTTCCGGGTGATTTGCACGGTAGGTCGGTTCACTTGTATCTGAACCACCATTGTATCTGTATTATTTCATTTGTATCTAGAAAGCTCCATCAACCATACTTGTATTAATTGATAAGTTTATTGGACCAGTCTTTTATTTCGACCTTAGAGTCGCGCATGTATTATTCTGATTTGGTGGATTTGTTTTCTTTTGAGTTTTGAGCCTCGCCCTTTGGCGTTGTATATTATTGTGCTTGTTGTGGTTGTTTCCGCCTGTTGGCGTTGAGCTAGCTCCCGTTTGGGGATGCTTTTTATTGTTTATGCATATTATACCTGTTGTAGCCCGTTTGGGGGCCAGTTTTTACAGAGGAGACTCTGCCGAAATTTTTGGAAAAATTTGATGTTGCTTTTAAACTTGTATTCTACATGTTTTCTTCTTCTTCTTCTTCTTCTTTTATGGTTTAGATTTCTGGGCTTCGGTTTACTTAGGTTACGTTGCGCCTCTAGACGTTTCGTAATCTAAGTGCCGGTCACGTTCCGTACTTTCGGGTCGTGACAGCTATAACCCAGATACATTTTGAGAGACTCTTCGGGTTGTTGGGTATGAGATACTACGACAGCTGGCCTTAGTACAAGTAGGAGATTGTTAGTTATGTATATGCCCTAGAGGCCATTGTTGTACATATGATTTATATTATAATGGATGCTTTGATATATATATAGAGGACTTTCTTGCTCGACATGATAGTATGCTATCTGGTTTCACTTTGTCTTAACATGTTGAGTTGTATTAGTTTACTGTCTTGCTCTCACATGTTGATAAAGCCCTTAGGATATGTACTCGACTACTAGGACTATGATGAGATCATACTAGTGGGGCCAGGGTAGTCTACGAGTACATCCTATAACTGTTCCTAGTCGAGGGTGTATCGAGACAAGGCATCGATACTCCAGAGTAGACTAGTGTACACGCATCTTGACCCATATGATGGGTGATGGATGATCCCATATCCATTGGTGTTGGACATCAAAGATGGTGTACGGGTGCTCAGTGGAGACTGGGTACACTGAACGGACTCGCCGAGAACTCCTAGATGGTTTATACCTATCGTCAAATAGCAGTTCTCTGGTGACACTGGTACAGGTTAGTCTGTAGACCCGAGATCGTCATAGAGACTTGTGTGATTCCCACTGTGCTTTGATTTCCACTTTACCACGTCCAAGAGGGTGTGCAAAACGGTGGCTTTTGGGTACAGTCCCGAATCACATGGAGGCAATGAGCGATAGAAGGGGTTTTGTCTCTCCCGGTATAGGGAGTTGATGTTGTGCTGTGTTCGATTGGCTATAACTGGAAGTCCCTGGCCAGGGCTGATTTAGAGTGCTACTGGTTAGTGTTATCAGTAGTTTCTCGACCTGTTATGAGCCTTACATCGACACGACTTATCGGTTACTTGGGTCTGACGTTTACCACCCCTAGACTAGATATGCAACATATCAGACGAAGATATCAGACTGTACGGGAGTGTTACTGATTGGATTCACAAGAGAATGTATAGGCTTGCTTGTTGATCTTCTGATCGTTCAATACACGGGTGGCTGTTACGTTTAGCTGACCTCTTTCATCTTATGGGTGTTTGATATGATCATCACCTACTGCCGGCGTATTGACAATTCTTTAGAGTCCTACACAGAGCTTTCCTGGCTCAGGCAAAACGGAGTAGGGGCACATATGCGATATGTGCGGGACCGAGACTAATACGATATGAGATACCGTATTCTATTCTCACGATATGTGATATCGGCCGGGTATATATGATATAGCCGGGTCATCGGATCAAGTGTTGATCCGATGAAATGCTACTTGTTATATTAGCCGGTTATATGTAATATAGCCGGGTTATCGAATCAAGTGTTGATTCGATAATTTAATGTATAATTATATATGAGATATATTATGTTATATTAACTAATATAAGCTCGCTTTATTAATTCTTTTTCTCACTTAGATAATATATTGATGTATATGCGATATATGTTAATTGTATTATTTTCTTTTGTTACATTATATATTATATATGTGATATATAATATTGTAACGTGCTAGGTTAAAATTGCAACTAGGGTTTATGAGAATTGAACCATGCTAGGGTTAGATTAGGGTTTATAATTATTATTAAGGAAATACAAATAATGATGGAATTACCCATGGTTGATATTTTGATGGAAGCTTGTAGGCTTCTTTGACTTTGTCCACCATTTTTGTCTTCGTTAAGATATTTGTTGACCTAACTCTAACCATAGCAAATGGTTAAGTCTCTACAAGGGTTAAGGATGTTATATTTAACCCATGAATGCAATTCTAACCACACTACAATTCATTATTCATCACAAAAGCTTTCTTCTTCTTCTTCCTTTGAAAAAGCTTTCTAGCTTTTTGTGTTGTGATGATTTAAAGTGAGAAATTGAAAACAAAAGAGAGCAAAATTTCTATTTCATCATCCTCATCTATTCTAGCCACTTAGATTATGGTGTTCACTTCACTAATACTTAATTAGAGAAGTGAGAGCTTGGCTTTGAGATTCTTCAAGGTAGGTCATCTTCGAAAAGGAAGACTTCAAGCAAGATGCCTCATTCACCTCATTGAACCTCTCAAGAGTCCGGGTTCATGATGATCGCAGCGAAGGGACCTCAACACGGAGCTTATGAAGCGAAGGAACGGACTACAAAGGTTGTAATCCCAAACTCTTAGAAGTAAAGTTGTTTACATGCAAAGTTAACCCTAATTTTCTTGTTCGATTACTTGGTTGGTTTGTTTAGCACCCCAAAAATTTTAATATAGCATATTTGATGCTTGCCAAAACCTTCAGAAGGAGTTAAGCTAACCCTACACTGCCTAAGAATTTTCAACTTTTATGAGCCGTGAGGGTCTCATAAAGACTTTTCTCCCTACGAGTCGAGAGGATCCCGTAGGTGTATTTTCTCCTTAGGAATCATAAGAATTCCTAAGTGTGTATTTTCTCTCGAGATTTGTATGGATCTCGTAAGAGAATTTTTCCCCTTTACGAGTCGAGAGGATTCGTAAGTGGTTGTTTCCCTTCTTGTCGAGATTCGACTTTGGAGAGTGTGGCCCATGAATAGTATGCAATGACCCATCTTGGACCGACTTGCAGGCCCCCAGTGCTTAGGATACAGGTCCTTATCCCCATTACCTAAGGCTTTTCCCTACGAGTCGAGAGGATCCCGTAGGTGTATTTTCTCCTTAGGAATCGTGAGGATTCATAAGTGTGTATTTTCTCTCGAGAGTCGTAAGGATCTCCCAAGCGGATTTTTCCCCTTTACGAGTCGAGAGGATTAGTAAGTGGTTGTTTCCCTCCTTGTCGAGATTCGACTTTGGAGAGTGTGGCCCGTGAATAGTATGCAATGACCCATCTTGGACCGACTTGCAGGGCCCCAGTGCTTAGGACACAGGTCCTTATCCCCGTTATCTAAGACTTTTTCCTACGAGTCGAGACGAATCGAGGGATCATTGGTTGACTTTCTCCGCTTTCTACGGTGTTAGGGTCGACTTTCTCCGCATTCTGTGGTGTCGGGTTCGACTTTCTGCGCTTTCTGCGGTGTCAGGGTTGACTTTCTGCCCTTTCTGTGGTGTCGGGTTGACTTTCTGCGCTTTCTACGGTGTCAGGGTTGACTTTCTCCACTTTATGCAGTGTCAGGGTTGACTTTCTCCGCTTTCTGTGGTGTCAGGTTCGACTTTCCCCGCTTTCAGCGGTGTCGGGATTGACTTTCTCCACTTTCTGCGGTGTTAGGGTTGACTTTCTCCGCTTTCTGCGGTGGCAGGGTTGACTTTCTCCGCTTTCTGTGGTGTTGGGTTGACTTTCTCCGCTTTCTGTGGTGTTGGGTTGACTTTCTCCGCTCTCTGCGGTGCCGGGTTGACTTTCTCCGTTCTCTGCGGTGCCGGGGTTGACTTTCTCCGCTTTCCGCGGTGCCTGGGTTGACTTTCTTCGTTTTCTACGGTGTCGGGGTTGACTTTCTCTACTTTCTGCGGTGTCGGGCTTGACTTTCTCCGTTTTCTGCGGTGTCGGGGTTGACTTTCTCCGTTTTCTGCGGTGTCGGGGTTGACTTTCTCCGTTTTCTGCGGTGTCGGGGTTGACTTTCTCCATTTTCTGCGGTGTCAGGTTTGACTTTAGGTTGTCTATGAATCGTGGAGTCTTAGAAGTAGGGACTTTGCCGTGGCTCCAATTGGTGGTGTCGCGTCCGTATCCTGCTGGAATGAGGAGGAATGCCTTTGCCGATCTCTAGGCTGTAGGTGTTTCCATCGAGATCTAACTCTCCCTTTGACAGAGTCTGGTGGGGAAATGTGGTTTCCTTTTTGTTTATGCCCATGGATTGTATACAGGGGTCAATATGGACTCTCCTGTAGGGAAAAAGTTGAAAGTCGACCATAGCACCGTTAAGGGGTTCAAGAGGCATCAAGCATGCCAAATTTTAATTTTTCTAGGTGCTAAGCCAGACTACCAAGACCATTACTAGAATTTTAGGTTTTTCCTTTGTGATGTGATTAAGCTTAAGAGAAAGTTTAAGAGCATACAACCTTTGTAGTTCTTGTCCTTCTCTTCAAAAGCTCCGGGATGAAGTCCACGCGACTCTTCAAGGCTCCTCTCCAAGTTGAACGAACCTCGTTCGTGATCTTCGCGCCAAAGACGATCCACCCGAAGTCCACAAGCACAAGCTTTTCACTACAATAAACACTTTTAGTGTAGGAAACACACCACACCAAATTGCTAGTTTGGTGTTGGATGATGAAGTATGGGATAAGTAAAGCTCACTAAGGTCTCACATGCTCAATGATTCACATCTCATGTGAGGGTTTTGAGCTTGGAGGTGAGGTGAAGAAAATTGTAGAGAGCAGGAGAAGAAAAGAGCTCTTGAAAAATGGCTAAGGCATGAAATATGAAGCAAGTGTAGAATGAATAAAATGAATCCACTCTTTCCTCTCTCATTTAAGCATGGAATAAAAATCCAATTAAAATTGCAACCATGCTTGAATAGTGAGTCAAGAGTAATATAAAAACATATAAACCCATACCTTGAACCATACCACCAATATCTCCACAATTTACACCTCATTTTTCTATTTTTCAAAAATAGAAAAACATGCCATGCTTCATATAATATATATATATATATATATATATATATATTTATAAAGCAATTAGTGAGCTAATAATATTAGTTAAGATATAATTATATCATATATAATATATATCACATTATTAAATCAACACTTGATCTAATAATCCGGTTATATCACATTTAACAGACTAATATCATTAATCTGAATATCACATTATCAAACCAACACTTGATTCGATAATCCGGTTATATCACATATAATCTGACCGATAACAGATAACTGCCAGATTACAATACGGTATCACATACTCGTATTTAATCAGGCCCACACACATATCACATATGTGTCCTACTTCGTTTCGCTTGAACCAGTAAACTTTTGTGTGGGACTCTAAAGACTCGTCAATACGTCAGCAGTAGGTGATGATCACATCAGTTACCTACAAGCCGTCGGCGGTACTAGCTGGAGGTAACGGCTACCCGGGTATTGAGTGATATAAAGATCAACAAACAAGCTCGTCCATACTCTCCATGTAGCCTATCAGTAACACTACTGTACAGTCCGGTCTCTTCATCTGATATGTCGCATATCATGTCTAGGGGTGGTAAACGTCAGCCCCCAGTAACGTGATAAGTTATGCCGATGTATGGCCTATAACGGTTTGAGAAACTACTGATAAATCTTATCAGTAAATCTCATCAGCAGCCCTGGCCATGGACTTCCAGTTATAGCTAATCAAGCATAGCACAACATCAACCCCCAATACCGGGAGAGATGAAACCCCTCCTATCGTTCATTGCCTCCATGTGACTCGGGACTGTACCCAAAATCCACCTTTTTGCATGACTCCTTTGAGCCATGGTAGGGAGGAAATCAAAGCATAGTGGGAGACACACAAGACTCTATGACGATCTCGGGTCTACAGACTAACCTGTACCAGTGTCACCGGAGGACTGCTATCTGACGATAGGTATACTACCAACTAGGAGTCCTCGGCGAGTCTGTTCGGTGTACCCATTCTCCAATGAGCACCTGTGTACAATCTTTGATGTCACACACCAATGGTTGTGGGATCAACCATCGCCCTCTAAGGAACAAGTAACGTACACACTAGTCTACTATGGAATATCGATGCCCTAGTCTCGATATTCCCACGACTAAGAACTGATTAAAGGATGTACTTTTGGACCACCCTGGCCCCACTAGTATGATCTCATCATAGTCCTGGTAGTAAAGTACATATCCTAAGGGCTTTATCAACATGCGAGAGCAAGACAGTATAGAATACCAGTCAACATGTTAAGATAAAGAGTAACCAGATAGCACACTATTATGTCGAGCAAGAAAGTCCTTTATATATATGTCCAAGCATCCACTATAATATACATCACATCTACAATAATAGCCTCTAGGGAATACATATTCCTAACAATCTCCCACTTGCACTAAGGCCATGTGCTATAGTATCTCATACCCAACATCCTAAAAAGTCTCTCAAATTGTATCTGGGGGAGGGCTTTCGTGAGTGGATCCGCTACGTTGTCCTTCGTGTCAACTCTCCTGACCTCGATCACCCGGCGATCTACTATCTCCCTGATCATGTGATACCGCCTTAGAATATGTCTGGATTTCTGATGGGACCTGGGTTCCTTGGCCAAAGCCACCGCTCCATTGTTATCACAATACACAGGTATTGGATGCTCAATGGATGGAACCTACCAAGCTCAACAATGAACTTCTTCACCTAGACAGCCTCTTTGGTAGCATCATTGGCAGCGATGTATTCAACCTCCATCGTCGAATCTGCTACGGTGTCTTGCTTGGAACTCTTCCAACATACCGCCCCTCCATTAAGGGTAAAGTCAAAACTCGAGACTGACTTACTGTCGTCCTTATCACTGTGGAAGCTTGAATCGGTAAAGGACTCCATCTGGAGTTCACCGTTATCATACACCAAGAACATTTCTTTAGTCCTTCTCAAGTACTTAAGAATGTTCTTCACAGCTGTCCAATGGTTCTCCCTAGGATCTGATTGATACCTGCTCACAACGCCTAGTGAGTAAACAACATCCGGTCTTGTAGATAACATCGCATACATGATAGAGCCTACTGCCGAAGCATAGGATATCTCTTGCATGCGAGGTCTCTCCAAATCAGACTTGGGAGAGATCTCTTTAGAGACAGTGATTCCTGAGCAAGCAGGTAAATTACCTCGCTTGGAATCTTCCATACTAAAGCTCTTTAGTATGGTGTCAATATACCTGGATTGGGACAATCCTAAAATCCATTTAGATCTATCTCTATAGATCTTTATCCCCAGGATGTAGGAGGCATCACCAAGATCTTTCATGAAGACTTGAGTGATAAGAAGAGCTTGACCGAGTGTAGCATAGGAATATCATTCCCTATCAAGAGTATGTCATCCACGTACAATATGAGGAAGAACACCTTACTCTCTACAGCCTTCTTATATATACAAGGTTCATCTACATTTTTGATGAAGTCAAACTCTTTGATAGCTTCATCAAAATAGATGTTCCAACTCCGCAACGCTTGCTTTAATCCATAGATAGAATTAAGCAGCTTGCACACCTTGTCGCTGCTCCCACTATCTATGAAGCCCTCTGGCTGTATCATGTACATGCTCTCTTCTAAATCACCATTTAGAAAAGCGGTCTTGACGTCCATCTGCCAGATTTCGTAGTCATGGTATCCAGCAATAGAAAGTAGGATCCTTATGGACTTAAGCATAGCGACAGGAGAAAAGGTTTCATCATAGTCGACGCCAGGTCATTGACAAAAACCTTTTGCTACAAGTCTAACTTTGAAAGTCTCAACTTTTTCATCTACACCAATCTTCTTTTTGAATATCCACTTGCTCCCAATGGGTTTTACCCCTTCAGGAGCAACTTCCAAAGTCTATACTTGGTTGGTGTATATGGATTCCATCTCGGATCTCATAGCATCCATCCATTTCACAAAGTCCCCACTCGTGATGGCCTGCTCGAAACTAGTCGGGTCATCATCTACCATGATGCAATCCTCGCTCCCACCATCTATGAGAAAACCATAGTATCTCTTAGGTGGATGAGGAACCCTACTAGATCTGCGGAGTGGCTGGGGTTCGTTGCGTACTATTGGATCCTCTGGTTCCATCAAATCGTCAGTTGTGGTTTATACTCCTGGAACTTCTTCCGTTCTACCTCATTGCCACTAATTTCTTTCATAAGAAATTCCTTTTCCAAAAAGGTGACATGTTGAGCAAAAAACACCTTTTGTTCCTCAGTATGGTAGAAGATATATCCATAGGAATCTTTTGGATATCCTATAAACTTGCACAAAACAGACCTTGCCTTGAGCTTGTCTGGATTTTGCTTTTTAACATAGGCCAGACAATCCCATATCTTAACTCGTTTAAGAGATGGTCTCTTCCCATTCCATATCTCATATGGAGTGGTAGGCACTGATTTGGTCGGAACTCTATTCAATAGGTATGCAGCTGTCTCAAGCGCTTGTCCCCAAAAAGAAATAGGTAACTTAGCAATACTCATCATAGAGCGCACCATATCTAATAGGGTGCGATTTCTCCGCTCCGATACACTGTTTTGCTGTGGTGTATACGGAGGAGTGAGCTGAGAGAGAATCCCATGCTCTTTTAGATAGTCTCAGAATTCACCGCTCAAGTATTCTCCTCCCCGATCAGATTGTAGGATTTTAATACTTTTGCCCGTCTGGTTTTCAACTTCGCACTTATATTCCTTGAATTTCTTAAAAGTTTCAGATTTGTGTTTCAACAAGAACACATGTCCAAACCTTGAGAGATCATCGGTGGATATAATAAAGTACGAAAAACCATTCCTGGCATGTGTAGACATAGGACCGCATACATCACTATGTATCAGTCCCAAGAGTTCAGTAGCTCTTTCTCCGTGTCCAGTAAATGGAGTTTTGGTCATCTTGTCTTTAAGATATGACTGGCAAGTTTCATAAGATGAAAATTCGAACGAATTCAAATATCCATCTTTATGCAACTTAGCCAGTCTTGTCGCATTGATATGGCCTAGTCTACAGTTCCACAAGAAGGCTTCATTCATTTCTGAACTTTTCCTCTTGTTTATGTTCTGTACGTTAAGGACTGTACTTTGATTAAGAACATATATACCGTTACATAACGTACCAGATGCAATCAACACTTGATTCTGGAAAATGTTCATAACATTGTCCTCTAATTTGAGATTATATCCTTCTTTAGTTAGTAAAGAAATCGATATAATATAGCACATCATCTTTGGTACGTAGTAACAGTCATTCAGAATCAATGTATTACCAGTTGGTAATATAATGTGATAATCGCCAACTTCCTTAGCTGCAACAATTGCACCATTCCCTACTGTTAGAGATTTATCACCCTTTCCCAGTTCTCTACCTTTCTTTAGCCCATGTAACAAATTACATACGTGGAATCCTGATCCGGTATCCAATACCTAGGACGTAGAACAAACTGAGAAACAGTTCTCGGAAACGAACACACCCGAAGAAAATGCATCAACATACTGTTTCTTCGTACGTGTGGCGGGGGAATCCTGACATGCCCCAATCCCTTGCTCAGACTTATGAAATTCATAAGATAGAGCGGGACCAACGTTCCCTAGCCCTGTATAAAAGGAGGGTCCGGTCAATACATCCATATTATTATCTTGATTAAGGTGTGACATTGGTTGTTGCCTGGAGAGAGAGAGAAGGAAACACGTTAGCGTGCGCTCTTTGCAAGATTAGGTTGGTATTTATCTTATCTAATCAGGATGGCTTCCACTGGTTTTATCAAATCTTCCTTCAAACCCTAAAAGGTAAGATTAGCCAGGATTAATTACACCCTACAAGTTTGCTAATCGTTCGGCCAGGACGGTGTCGTACTTTGAGGGAGGTTCCCCGTGCTTTCGCACGGACCTAATTAAAATAAACCTCGTTTTTCCAGAGGTATTACCCCATTGACACCTTTCTAGACACCTACTTGATTAGCTAATTATAAAGTGCAAAACTCTTCCAGGAGTAACTCTTACTCGCAGTGGGTATCGGGATCCAACTATCATATAGAAGGTATGCAACCTCATTGCAAATTTCAACACTTGAAATTCCCGATAATGGTTTTTACCCCTCGCAACTTATGACCTTGGCTATGGTCAACAAATCATAAGTGCTAGCCAAGTTCAACCCGTCATTTCTTGATTGAATCAAACCCACCCGTGCGACCCTTAGCTAAGGTCAACAAAGCCGCACGACTACCCTAATCCAATCGCATCACATGCTGCAGACAAGTACTAATTAGCTACCGCACACTACGTCTTGGCTAAGGTCAATAAACATAGCACGAATACTAAATAGTACTTATCTGAAATGACGGAGGGCTACGCAGCTTTTTAAGAAAACCATGAGCGTAATGAACTTGATATCGTTGTACAATCTAATGATTTTGAAAAGGAGTGTTTTTTAGGCTTTTGCTAGTCTCGCTAAAGAGGTCACTCTCGGTGAAGGGATCTCGGCTCTTTTCTCATCGAACGAGGTGCAGGATATTAAAGAATACCACTGTCATGACCCAAAATTGGGCACACGACCGGCACTTAAACTACGTAACGTCAACAGGCGTAACGCAATTAAGTAAGCCGGAAAACCCAACAATTTAAACCATTACAAGAAAGAAAGATAGATCACTTTTAAAATCTCGATGCAAAACATTAAACTTAAGTTTGTTTTTCATAAAAATTTCGGCAGCACCTCCTTTGTAAAAGCTAGCCCCGAAACGGGTACAAACATAAGAAAAAGTAAAATATCCCCAAACGGGAGAAAATCTCGCCCAACGGCGGAAACAACCACCTTACCAGTTATATGACGCCGTAGCGAAGAAAAGATAATCCACATATATAAAAAGGCTGACTCACACGAGCCCGACAACCAGAGTTAAAAGAATATACAACATCGATCCTCACAACTCGTCTCTAAGTCAATACATTAAGGTGGTAGATGGAGAGCACTAGATACAAGAAATATACAATGTACATCATCGGATAACCACAACCTACCTATAGCAAACGGCTTCACAACCAACAGTAGCGGTATCCGTAAAAATAGAGATAGTAAGGCGCCCTGCCGCGACCACTCTGATGATCCGACCTGAAAAACCCTGCGGCACAACGGGATGAGTTGCCAACTTGTGAATAGTAAATAACATCATACAATAATCGCAAGTATGTACTAACAACGATAATCTATCATATGTAATCTGATAGTATAAGTATGACAATATGTATATGCAACAGTCATGAAAGGTACTCTATCAGGTGCAACTAATACATGAAGCAAGCGCATATCAAATAAATGCGGAGTATGGGATAAAACATGTCATCCTCACAGAATCCTCATCGTGGCCAACTAGTGTCCATCAAGACAATCTAAATCCCCAAATTCCATCAAATCGGCCCCCATATCGGCCCTCATATCGGGCATATCGGCCCCTCACATCGGGCACATCGACCCCTCATATCGGGCACATCAGCCCCTCATATCGCAATGAAAAAGAATACATGCACAGATCATTATGATGATATATATTATATAGGTGTACATATATATATATATATAAGAGCATCCCATACCACTGATATATATGTATACATGTTTATATATCAGCGTCCCATACCACTGATATATGTACCCAGGAGCAAAACATCCAGGAAACATCATGTGAAATCCATATATCAATGCGAAACCATGAAATATGATATATGCAATATGAAACAGTAATATGAGCATATAAAGGAAAAACCGCTATTTAACTGCATCAAGTTATTAAATATATCATGCGGTTCCTAATTTCTCCGAAACCAAACGCAACATCATATAAGGTGAACATGAAGCTATAGCCAGGTATGCGTACCCATGTCGGTATAGCAAGATGTGTGTATCTACCTATCAATAATGATGTAATACCCTCCAGGTATGTGTGTAGCTATATCAAGCTAGGTATATGTATATACATGTCAATAATGATACAATACCCTCCAGGTATGTGTATTCATGTAGGCATAGCAATGCATATGTATAAGCATGTAGGTATACAGGTATGCTATATCTCATATGCAAAATGGAATATGAATCAATGCCTCAATGTCTCTAACCGATCAATATCATATATGTATGTGTGTTGTGCGTGTCATGGCAATTATTGACGGTGTGGGTGGCATACAATTAGTGCTCGTGCAACATGAACCGTCAATAATAGTACAGTGTCTAAAGGGTACAAGTCCAAGCACAACAAGTAATAATATGCAATGAAGATTATGCGCAAACTCTATATATGCAATATAAACATGCGGCTAATATCATATCATATCTAGCCCTGACGCATAACTCCATGCGGGTGAATTCCCCGTAGATATTAAATCTGCTCACCGATAGTCACGGGCTAGGTAAATCTAATCACCTGCTTCCCTTTCTTCGCAGCGTCCGAAGTCCCCGCCTGCGATCCTATTAACAAAAAACATAACCAGTGAAAATCTCAGAAATCTATCAATATCACATACACAAGACGTTTGACCAACGCACCAACTCTAATCCGACCCACAAGTGTTCGTCTAACGGCTAACGTGCGCGACGACACACCAACACCAGCCCAAGTGTAGCAGCACACCAGATCATGAACCGTGTCGGATAATATAACATGCGTACTCAAAACACTAGAATATAGCAAAGTGGTCCCAGATTTTGATACACTAAAAATTGGTGAAAGTTGCAAGTACCACGAGACCACAAACAACCACAGAGACCCTATGCCCAAACCCCAACACCCCAGCCCCCACTGGCCGCAATTTGCGGCTAGAACCATTAAATTTGCGGCCTAAACATTAAGTGGCGGTCTTAGGTTTTTATGGTTGGTTCTATACCTCAACACTATGTCACTGTGATGGGAACTTTTCCAGAAAACACCTGGTTCTACAGCAGATCTCAGAGACTCAAAGTTGACACTAAAAATACGATTTTTGCACAAAATGCTATCTTTAGTGTTCTAATCCATAACAACAAGGCAACACAACAATATAACTCCGAACTATCAGTTTGAAGACATTACCTAGCCACTCTTGCTAAAAAATCCTAGCTTTCCAAGCTCCAAGGCAACCTAGTGGCTAATCAAGACATTTGAAGTGTTTTCTACGGATTTTTGTGAAGTTTTACAAGGATTTTAGTGAAAGGATAGTGAGGGTTCAGTTTGGGAGTGAGGAGATGAAGAATATTTGAAAATGAGAGAAGAATGAGAGAGTGGGGGAAATAATGGTGAGGGGTGAGTGTAGGGTGAAACAAAAGCTTAATCTCACTCTCCCCCTCACCTCAATTAATGCTCTCATTAATAACCCTCATGACTCACTAGCCACCTCCTCTCAATCCAAAAGAGATATTTCTCACAAAATATCCAGGTAAGGTTAAAGCAAGGTTAAGCTAAAGCATGGATTGTTTAAGGTGTCATGGTCATAAACAAGGTTAAAACTACTACCCCTCACAATAACATGCACATGTGTGTGCAAACCATAACAATTTATAATAAAATATTAATTACTTGCTATAAAATGTAAGGAAACCGATTTGGTAAATTTTTCCTTAAAAACCCGCATTATCGCTTAATTAACACTAATCAAATTTCAAGGTGTTACAACCACTATGTAAAGCAAGAACTACAGAAGCAATCAAAAAAAAAATCGGGTGAGTTGTAGCATTTGCTAGTTTCGCTAAAGAGGTCACTCCCAGTGAAGGGATCTCGGCTCTTTCCCCATCGAATGAGCTGCTAGATATTCATCAAGGAATAATACTATACGGTACTAGCTGGACATAACGGCTACCCAGGTATTGAGCGATATGAAGATCAACAAGCAAGATCGTCTATACTCTCCGTGAAGCCTATCAGTAACATTACCGTACAGTCCGGTCTCTTCGTCTGATATGTCGCATATCATGTCTAGGGGTGGTAAACGTCAGCTCCCAGTAACGTGATAAGTCATGCCGATATCTGGCCCATAACGATTTGAGAAACTACCGATAACTCTTATCAATAAATCTCATCAGCAGTCCTGGCCAGGGTCTTCCAGTTATAGCCAATCGAGCATAGCGCAACATCAACCCCCAATACCGGGAGAGACGAAACCTCTCCTATCGCTCATTGCTTCCTTGTGACTCCGGACTGTACCCAAAATCCACCTGTTTGCACGACTCCTTTGAGCTGTGGTAGAGAGAAAATCAAATCACAGTGGGAGCCACACAAGACTCTATGACGATCTCGGGTCTACAGACTAACCTGTACCAGTGTCACCGGAGATTGCTATCTGACGATAGGTATACTACCAATTAGGAGTCCTCGGTGAGTCTGTTCGGTATACCCATTCTCCAATGAGCACCTGTGTATAATCTTTGATGTCACACACCAATGGTTGTTGGATTAACCATCGCCCTCTAAGGGACAAGAAACGTACACACTAGTCTACTCTGAAATATCGATGCCCTAGTCTCGATATTTCCATGATTAGGAACTGATTAAAGGATGTACTTTTGGACCACCCTGGCCCCACTAGTATGATCTCATCATAGTCCTGGTAGTCAAGTACATATCCTAAGGGCTTTATCAATATGCGAGAGCAAGACAGTATAGAATACCAGTCAACATGTTAAGATAAAGAGTAACCAGATAGCACACTATCATGTTGAGCAAGAAAGTCCTATATATATATATATATATATATATATATATATATATGTCCAAGCATCCACTATAATATACATCACATGTACAATAATGACCTCTAGGGCATACATATTCCTAACAAAAGTTTCATCTTTTTTTTTGTTTTTCTTTCCGCGATGCTCTATCATTTCAGCTATTTATATCGCGAAAGTCGCGATCGCCCAATCATTTCGGCTATTTTCGCAGTGCCCAATCATTTCAGCTATTTTTTCTTTTTACTCGCTGCTTTTTATTGCGGGTTGCCCAAACATTTCGGCTATTTTTATATGCATATATTTTACTCGCTGATTTTTATTTCAAGTTGCCCAATCATTTCGGCTATTTCATATGCATTTTTGGCTCGCAGATTTTATTGCGAGTTTGGAACTTGAGATCTGATACCAGTCTTAGCATCAGCATCGCTGCGACTGGAATATTGCCAGGAGCGAATCATCACTTGCCGCGAAAGGACTTGGAATTTGTTACCGATTTAGGCATTAACATCGCTACAACTGGGATATTTCTAGGAGCGAATCATCACTTGCCTGTGTCGATTTAAACAAAGGTGACTTAGCGAACAGGGTTAGGATCCTGTCGACTAAGGCTTTTGACTTCATGAGTCGTGATGGTCTCATGAAAGTGTTTCTCCCTACGAGTCGTGAGGATCTCGTAGGTGTGTTTTCTCCTTAGGAATCGTGATGATTCTAAGTGTATGTTCTCTTATAAGTTGTAAGGATCTTACAAGAGTGTTTTCTCCTTATAAGTCGAGAGGACTTACAAGTGTCGTTCATTACCTGAGGACATTTCGCACCATTGGTGGAACTTGGTGAGGGAACGTTTATTTATGCCCATGGATTGTATACAAAAGTCAATATTGAACCGCTTGTAGGGCAAACTGGGGAATGTAATGGCTTAAGAACAGGTTCAGATCCCTGTAGCTTAAGGCTTTTCAATCCTATGAGCCATGAAGGTCTCATAAGGGAATTCTCCTTACGAGTCGTGAGGATCTCATAAGTATAATTTCTTCTTAGGAATCATGGGGATCCCTAAGTGTGTTGCTCCCTTGTGAGTCGTAAGGATCTCACGCAGGTATTTTCTCCTTATAAGGTCGAGAGGACCTTGCAAGCGTGCATGAATTTTTTATGAGTCTGCGCCCTTTCGGGTTTTCACAAACTCGCCGGTAGCCCTGCTGTTTTTACTCACGCAGCCCTTTCGGGTTTTCATCCGTGCCCATTTTGCTTATGGACGTACCGTTTTTTTGCTGCGTTAGCCTAAGGATGCTGCGGTTTGTAGTAGTTAAAAGACGTTTCGGTCCGTAGCTAGTTTAGAGACATTTTGGTCCATTTTTAGTTTAGGGACGATTGTGCCGCAAAGAAGAAATGTGAAGTCCATCTTGCTACACGACACGAGCCTAGGGTGAAGTTGAAGCAGACACGGTCAAGTGAAGTAAAGAGGGCCTTACTCTAGGTCGATCGAAGCTGCTATTACGTTGTATAAACCGTTTTTCTTTCCCAACCCGGGCAATGAATAAGCCGTTTCGGTCCGTAGCTAGTTTAAGGACATTACGGTCCGTAGCTAGTTTAAGGACATTACGGTCCGTAGCTAGTTTAAGGACATTACGGTCCATTTTTTAGTTTTAGGAACGTTTCGGTCCGTTTAGTTTGAGGACGTTACGGTCCATTGTTAGTTTGAGGACGTTACGGTCCATTGTTAGTTTAAGGACATTACGGTATATTGTTTTCCGTGTTTGGGACGGGGTATCGTTGGATACTACTTTTAGAGTCTTGACTAAAGAAGATAGCGAGTGGACATAGGCTTCGTCATCTATCATTGACCTGAGTTGTGACTCGTCAGGCGTAGTACTTCTTAAGGAATTAGCCGTTTATTGGCTGGAAGGGTCTTTTGCCATTCATATCCATGAGAAAGTAAGCCCCACCTTGGTAGAATTTGTCTATAATGTATGTGCCCTCATAGTTTGGCTCGAATTTCCCCCGTTTGGCACGATTAGGGATCATAGGTCTTTTGACAACTAGCACGAGTTCGCCTTGGCGGAATGTTCTCGGCCTAGTCAATCTTTCGTATAAGCACGCCATCCTTTCTTTGTAAGCTTCTAGGTTTTGCTGCGTCATGAGACAAGTTTCATCGAGGGCGTTGAGCTCTTCAAGCCGAAGATGAGCATTCTCTTCGTCTGTTAGCTCGTAATGAACCGCCACTCGTAGAGAAGGTAGCTCTATCTCCAAAGGGAGTACTGCTTCCGTGCCGAATACCAACGTGAATGGCGTTGTATTTGTGGCTGTTTTGAACGTGGTTCGATACGCCCAGAGAGCTTCATGCAGTCTCTCATGCCAGTCCTTTTTATTTTTGGACACCGTCTTCTTTATGATCTTTGTCAAGGTTTTGTTGAAAGCCTACGCTAGACCGTTAGCTCGGGGACTATAGATCGAAGAGTATCTCCAGTCTATGTTATGCTGCTATGCGAAGCGAACGATTCTGTAACTTTTGTAAGCCGGCCCGTTATCGGAGATAATCCATCGCGGAGTGCCGAACCGATAGATGACGTGTGTTTTGAAGAAATGGAGAATATTCTCTGTCTTCACTTCTCTTAACAATACTGCTTCTGCCCACTTAGAGAAGTAGTCGGTTGTCGCCAGTATAAACCGATGCCCTTTGGATGACGCTAGTTCAATAGGCCCAATTATGTCGGTTCCCTACATTTCGAACGGCCAGCTAGCCACTGTTGGATGTAGCGGGTTCGGATGCTAGTGGATGAGGTCTCCATGAATTTGGCATGAGTGGCACTGCTTTACGTATTCGAGGCAGTCCTGAATCATCATGGGTCAATAGTAGCCCATCCTTTTGATCTTCATCTTCATCTTTGGCCCGACTTGATGAGAACCGCATAGTCCGTCGTGGGTTTCTTGGACGACTCTCCTCACTTCTTCCGGTCCCAGGCATCTCAGCCATAGAGAGTCGAACGATCTCTTATATAGGGTATCATTGACGAAGGCGAAATACAGAGCTCGTTTCATGAGCTGATGTCTTGAGGATGCATCTTCCGGCATTTGATGGGATTTGAAGTAGTCTATAAAGACTTCTCTCCAATCTTTAGCCTTTTCTTGGTTCTTTATTTGTAGGGCCGTTTGCTTGGTCGCTTCCATTTCTTCAGACAACTCCGTGGACATTTCTGCTGGCGTAAGAACCCGTCGGCTTTGTACAACGATCCTCACGTCATCGAGGTTTTCGTCAGCCAGTTCTTTAGCTAGTTTGGCTAATGCGTCCGCTTTGCTATTTTCTGTACGCGGTATGCTTTCCAGGACATAGGAAGGGATTTGAGTCAGCAATTGTTTCACTCGTTTTGCCGTATTTTACCAACTCTGGTTTGCAAGTTTGATAGTCGCCGTTTACTTGACTAACGACCAGCTGGGAGTCTCCGTATATGAGAAGGTTTTGGATTCCCATGTCTACAGCGATCTCAAGACCTGCTATCAAGGCCTAATTTTCCACTTCGTTGTTTGTTCTTGGCTCTGTTAAGGAAAAGGAAAAGCGCATTATCCCTCCTCATGGAGTCACGAAGATGAGGCCTACCCCAGATTTGATTATGGGGGAGGTGTGCTTTCGCTTCTTTAAGGAGGATGCTCCATTGAAGTAGAGTTCCCATCGGGTATCACTCCCTTCTTTCTCCCCACCGATTGCGTCAAACGCATGTTCGTCCGGCAACTCGCAGTTCAAGAGAGAGTCGGCAGGTATCAGATGTTCAGTGAGGAAGTCGGCGATGGCCTGGCCTTTCACTGCCTTGAGAGGTCCATATGTTATCAAGAATTCCTTTAAGAGTAGGGCCCATTTAGCGAGCCGTCCCTTTATAATGGCTTTCGACATCAAATATTTAAGAGGATCCACTTTTGATATGAGATAGACCTCATGCGCCAAAGCATAATGTCGAAGCTTCATTATCGCGAAGATTAACGCCAGGCAGTGTTTTTCGATAGGGGAGTAGCTGTTTTCTACCCCCAGGAGAACTTGACTCAAATAGTGGAGGGCTCTCTCTTTCTCTTGGTCGTTCTCTTATGCCCATAACGCGTCTAACGAACCTTCGAGGGCTGTTGTGTACAGAATAAGGGGCTTTCCTTTGACCGGAGCGGTTAGTACCGGCGGATTCTGCAGGTATTTCTTGATTTCGTCCAGTGCGCTTTGGCATTTGCAATCCCAAATGAACGACATTTTCCGGAGAGGTTATCTATGAACCGTCGGATGTACGCGAGCTTCCCTTGTAGAGACCGCAAATGTTTTAAAGTTCTTAGAGAAGGCATTTCTATAATCGCCTTAATCTTTGATGGATCTATTTCGATGCCTCGATGTCGTATGATAAATCCTAGGAATTTTCCTGAGGAAACTCCGAACGCTCATTTCAGAGGGTTCATCTTCAGGTTGAATTTCCGAAGGCGCTGGAACACTATCTTCAGATGCTCCCAGTGCACCTCGTAGAATTTTTTTTACCACGAGGTCGTCAATATAACATTCGACAATCTCATATATGAGGTCATCGAAAATTTTCGTCATGGCCCTTTGATAGGTAGCACCGGCGTTCTTCCGTCTGAAAGTCATCACTTCGTAGCAGAATATGCCCAGAGGGGTCCGGAAAGCGGTATGCTTCTGGTCTTCGGGATGCTTCTTTATTTGATTGTACCCTGATGATCCGTTCATGAAGGAGAAGACTTCATGAGTGGACGTGTTATCTATCATCAACTCGGTAACCGGTATGGGAAAATCATCCTTCGGGCAAGCTTTGTTGAGGTCCCGAAAGTCTACGCAGATATGCACCGTCCCATTTTTCTTCATCACAGGGACGGTGTTGGCGATCCAGTCGGGGTATTGAACTTCTTGGATGATGCCGGAGTCGATCAGCTTCTTAACTTCGGCGCTGATGCTCATTTCAAGATCGAGCCACAATCTTCTTGGCGCTTGTTTGACTGGCTTGACGTCCGGAGATATCGCCAATTTATGCTCAGCGATTTCTGGGTCTAGTCCCAGCAACTCGGAGTAGTTCCATGCGAAGCAGTCTTTATACTGCTTGAGCACATCTTTTAGCTTAGCCACCTGCTCTTTAGACACCAGCTCACTGACGAACGTTGGCCGTGGGTCGTTTGCCGTCCCCATGTCGATTCTTTTCAGGTTGTCCGCCGTGGTGTGTATCCCATCATTTAATTCTTTTGGCGCCGGTGGAAATTCCGAGATCAACTCATCCTCATCCTTATTTTCGAAGCACCAGGAGGGGTCATCCATATTCTCGTGCATTCCTTCTTCCGACAGCGTTATCACGTGGCAGGTACGAGATCGTTTCCAAGACCGATGTTGATCTGGTTCTACTCTCACCATATACGTTGCTTTTGGCACATGCCTTTGCGGTGGGGCTACCTTCCAACTGTTGGATAGAGCGAACCTGCCGAGTTGATATTGGTTTTCCACCCAGTTTTTGTAGGGCAAGCAGTCTTCAAGAGGATGTCTTATAGCTTGGTGATAGGAGCAATAATTCGGGTGATGAACTTCATTTGCTTGATCGGGGTGCCGAGACTTTGGGAGTGTCATCATCTGATGTTTCATGATAAGGTCGAATATCTTCTTTGTCTTGTCTCGAGAAAAGGAATATTCCCGATCCATCTTCCTCATCAGTGGTGGATTTCGGCTGACCTTTTCTCGATCGCATGGCCTTTTGGACCTGTTTTGCTGTCTTGGAATGCCGTCCCCGCTCTGGACCTTATCATTGCTTCTGCGCCGGGCTTTCTTTTTACTACGAGAGTGCATAGCGGGTTGGGGGTGAAAGGGATTGTCATCCTTCATAGCCTGCTGAATGATACGTTCCGTCCTGTCCTTTTCGTTAATAGCCATTTCGCGGCTGTGGTCATCCCGAACCCTTTGACCTGCTTCTCTTATTAGCTTATCAATCTATTCTTCAAATGACAGACTCATCATTTTTATGATGGGACCTCGTTCTAGTTCAGCATCAGCATCCCCTTCTTCATCGAGATCATTTATGACATAGCAGTCATGATAATGCTCCCGTTTCTTGGACTGGACATATCCAAGCCCAATCATTTCTATTTTTCCATTGGGCAATTTTCGCTGAGTTCCGGAGATGTTCCAAATCCTGTTGAAAAACTGAGCTTGTCGATGAGTCTGTTTGAAAGGTACGCCTTCGCATCTTAATAACCTTCTCAATCCCTCCGTGTATTATATGGGCAGACAGATGGGTTGGATCCTGTCGAGCATAGAATCGACACCATGCCAGACTTCTCTTTCGACTTTAGTCTCCGCGGATCGATAGAATAGGATCGCCTTTTCACCTCTTCGCCTGGGAGGGACGTAGAATGTCTGCAGCTCTTGCACACTATATGTCTTAAGCGCATCGAGATCTTTGTAGTGCTATCTTGGGACCATGGCGATTTGCAAACCCTGATCATCTCCAGTGAGGGCCTGCATTGATGGACGGACGGAGAATACTGCGTTGACTTTATGTTCATAATCGCTGCCAAAGACCAGAATAGGGGTAGATGGTCCCGGGTTATGGCATTGAGGTGGCCCCGAATAGACTATCTCTTCTTCTTCCTCGGTATCGCTCCCGAAGATCAGAATAGTGGTGATAGTTTTTTGCTTATCCTCCGGTTTATGGCATTTTTCCGTGTCTTCAAAGTATGGTAGGAAATACTTTGCATCTTCGTATTTTCGGACTTCATTTACGGAGAATGGGTTTAGTTCCCCCGTCACGGTATGTAAGGTTAGTCTAGCACCCTATGAAGAGTTTTGAAGCATCACATGTCTCAAAGTTTGTATTTTTAAGGTGCTAAGCTAACATGCAAAGGATAGATCCTAGAAAATTAGGGTTATCAAAACTTTAAGCTAGTAAAGACTAGGGTTTGAAGACTACAACCTTTGTAGCTTCCCTTTGCAAGACTCCTTGATGTCTTGGGTGTTGAATCGAGGTCCTCTTGAACTCCCCTTGTGTCCACGACGATCCACCGCGGAGATCTCCGTCCAAGCTCGCTACTTTGTAAAATCGAAGTAAACACTCTAATCAAGTTGGCTAGACTTGAGTAGAATGGTGTTGTGGCTTTGGATCTCACTTCAAAAACCTTTCTTTTGTTGTATTTCACTCACTAGAAAAGACTAGAGAAGAAAAGATGAAGGAAGATGAAGATGGTGGCTAATATTAACAAGAGATAAAAGATAACCCTTGAGTAAAAAATAAGAGAAAGAAATATATATCACTATATATATTTAATTCCTTCTTGACTTCAACCATGATTAAATGATAGATAGTTAATTTAACTTGGGTTTAGAATGATAAAGAGAAGGATAACCATAGTTTAGTGGTAGTTGAGCTAGGTTAGGTTAGAAGAAGAGTGTGGAAACTAACATGATTATCCTTTTCTTTTTCATTTAACTTTAAAACCAAAATTAAATAATTATCCATTGTTTAATCTATGGTGTGAGGCTTATATTGCCACCATTTCCATATATAATCAACCATGATGGTTTGATGTATGTATGTGTACATGTATGCACATCTACATGTGCATGAAACTAGAAAAGAAGAAAGAAACACATGCATGCATGCATACATCCATCAAACCCTATAAAGGTTTTAAGTGAGAAAACTAATGGTTAAATGATAAATCAACACTTGATTTATCAATCCGGTCATATCTCATATGACCCCACCAAAAGCAGTTCACCCGATCAATGTTCGGTATCATATACGCACATTTCAATCGGGTGCATGCGCATATCGCATATGCACACCACAACGTTTCGCCTGGACTGGGTAACTCCTCTGTGGGACTCTAAGACTCGTCAATACGCCGGCAGAGGGTAATGATCATATCAAGTACCCTCAAGCTGCAAGCGGTCAGCTAAACATAACGGCCACCCGGGTATTGAGCGATCAGAAGACAACAAGCGAATCTGCTACAACTCCCGTCGAGCCATCCGGCAACACTACCGTACAGTCCGGTCTCTTCGTCAGATATGCTGCATATCGAGCCTAGGGATGGTCACGTCGACCCCAATAACTCAATAAGTCGTGTCGGTGAATGGTTTATAACAGATCGAGAAACTACTGATAACACTTATCAGCAAATCTCAGCAGCCCTGGCCAGGGACTTGCTGTTATAACCAGTCGGGCACTGCACATCATCAACTCCCAATACCGGGAGAGACAAAACCCCTCCTATCGCTCATCGTCTTCGTGTGTCTCGGGACTGTACCCAACGGCCACCTGTTTGCACGACTCAGTAGAGCCGTGGTAGGGTGGCAATCAAAATACAGTGGGAGAACACACAAGACTCCATGACGATCTCGGATCTACAGACTAACCTGTACCAGTGTCACCTGAGAACTGCTATCCGACGATAGATATAATTCCATATAGGAGTTCTCGGTGAGTCCGTCCAGTGTACCCAGTCACCACTGAGCACCCGTATATGATCTTGATGTCAAACATCGATGAATGTGGGAACATCCATCGCCCATCGTATGGGTCTAGTATCATATACGCTAGTCTACTCTGGTATATCAATGCCCCGTCTCGATATACCTACGACTAGGGACGTTCCAGGATATGCTTTTAGAATACAGATGTCCCACTAGTATGATCTCCATCATAATCAGAGTAGTCAAGCCGATATCCTCAGGGCTTTATCAGCATGTATGAATGAATAAAAGCATGATCAAATCAACATGTCAGATAAAGAAGAACCAGATAGCATACTATCATGTCGAGCAAGAATGCAAACTGAATATATATATACATGTATAGATACATCCACTATCACATAATGGCCTCTAGGGCATACATATATCCAACACGGTATACTCGAGACCATCCTTGAAATACTTCATATACTGATGCTGTGTTGAAGAGATGATGTTGTACTCGTGTAACCAAGGCCTGCCGAGCAAAGCGTTGTAGCAGGTCTTGGCATCAATGACATGAAATTTGATGTCAGTGACGAGCAGCCCGAAGTGTAACGTCAGTATTACAGACCCGAGCGTCCGTGATGACTGGGAGTCGAACCCGGAGATGGTGATTTTATCTCCCGAGCGAGGTGCTGAACGCTCATGCAGATTTCTTTTAGCACCCTCACATTTAGGAGGTTGACAGAGAACCCGTTGTCAACTAAGATCTTCTCTATCTTGATGTTGTGGCAGTACCCAGTGACATACAGGGGACGGTTGTGCTCGCACGTTCCGAGGAGGAGATCTTCATCGCCGAAAGTGATATCAGCTGTGTACACTTCTTCCAGCTCGTCCTTCATCTTTTCTTCGGCAAGGAAAGCTTGAAACTGCTTGGGCTCTTGTAATGCCCTGATCAGGGAATCTGGTGCCTCTTTAGATAACAGAAGGGAATCCAAAATGCTCAGCTGTGAGGGTATCTTCCTCAGGTGTTCTAGGACATTGTAATCCACTTTGTTTTTCTTGGGCGGGTCTTTGGCTACCAGTTCTTCGACGAATCGATCGTCGAGGGCGATGTCCTCAGGGACATTTTCCTTCCCCTTATTTTTTTGTTCGACCCTTTGTTTGTGGGTCCGAGATTCTTTTCAGGCAACGTACGGTTACGCAGCTGAATATTCTCATAGTTCTTTATTTTTTTCACTTTTCCCGAGGTGGATTCTTTGAAGAGAGGGCTAAGGGCTATTTCTTCATCAGAATCGCTTCCGAAGGTGAGAACTTGCGATCCCCCAGAATCAACCATGTGACAGTTGCCGGCAGTTCTTTTGTGGTCATCTTTCGTGCTTCTCTGCTCCCGACGAGTTTTGCGCTTCATCTGCTTGAAATGTTGTTGGTGGGCAACGTATCCCTGCCACCAGTTTTTAAAGACCATGCATTCTTCAGTTGGGTGTGCAATCCTCTGATGGTATAAGCAATAGTTACGATATACATCTGCTTCGTCGAGATGTATACCGCTAAGAGTATTTCCTTTGGAAGATGGCAGCTTCATCCCCATTGATAGGGCTTTAGCGAACCGTTTCCTTGTCTTAAGCTTGCTTTTATCTGCCACGGGCGTGCTTCGATCTGGTTGGAGTGCTTTGCGACTCATCCCTACCATGGCTTCTTTAAGTTGAAGCCGGTGCCTGGCCGTTTCAAATATGGCCATTTCACAGTCCTGATCAGCTTTGCTCTTCTGACGGGTATCGTTTAGTAGCATGTCAATCATCTCGTCTGACGGTTCCAAGGATTTTGGCACCGAACCTGTCCCCAGCTCTATATTATCTTTTGATACCGAGTGAGCTTCTTCGTCATTTATTGGTGAATGAGAGATCATGTGACAACTTGCCACATAATCCTCGGGTTCTTCCGACGAGTCGTTTCCATCGTCATTGTCATTATCTCCGCTCTCCAGGATATGGTTGAGAAATTCTTGGAGTGTGACCGGGGTTCGCGCCTTTTGGTTATATTCCTCCAGTGCGTCAATATGCCTCTACAAATCCGTGCGTTTGTCATCAGACTGCGCTGGCTTTCTGGTCTTCTTTTTCTTTTTCGAAGATTTTGATGGCTGGGCCTAGGTATTTTTCCCATCGCTACCAACTCTCGGTGTTGGACGCGGTTTCAGCATCCCCTCAATGATCTCGGGCTCTAGCGGGCTTTTCCACCTAATTGCCGGGCATGCATGAAGATCTTTCAGCATTCTCTTAGTCTTATCCGACAGAACAACTTCCTATGGAGCTTCCTCTATAAATGAGCATGATGCCCTCGGCGTGTCTATCTTTTTAGGAGCGTGCGGTTGTGGCGGGTTTACGCTCCAGTTTTCAGACAACGCGAATTTGCCTTGCTGGTATTGGTCTTCAATCCAGTTTTTGAAGATGAAGCAATTTTCGATTGGATGGCCTAATATTCGGTGATAGGGGCAGTAGTTGTGACTATTGACGTCACCGGGCTGCAGTGGGCATTTCGGATCTGGCAGGGTGATGAGCCTGTTGCGCACCACTAGTTCGAACAGTCTTTTGGTCTTATCCTGGGTGAATGAGTAAGGACGTCTCAACTTCTCATCAAAGAATCGCGATGTTTTGCCTTGGAGAGTAACCGGTTTCGGATCACTCGGCTGTTGCTGAGCGTTGGCGACGAAGGTCGCTTTCCCTTTCCCATTTTCATTCCGAGGATCCGTTTTCGAGAAGGACGGTCTATGGCCTATCTGGTCCATTTGGGCCAGCTTGTCGATCAAGGCCTGGAAAGTGGTCGGCTTGAAGAACATCATGAATTAGGATATAGTTGCTTGTGGATCCAGGGTCCCCACGAACATGCCCACGGCAGGAGCTTCTTCTATGCGTTGTTCGCTTCTCCTGGCTTCAACTTGGCATTGATCAATGCCGTGATCGGGGTGCGTTCGCTGGCACTTGCGAAACACTGGGTGAATAGCAACTCTATTTCTGTGAATGTTTTAATGGAGTCATTCGGAAGCTCCGAGTACCATTCAAAAGTTGTCTCCGCTAAGCTGCTGACGAACTGGCGAAGTAGCAATTTGTCATCACCTTTAGTATTGCTACAGAGAGCCCTGAACTGAGCGACATGCTGATGGGGGTTGCCTTTCCCCTTATACACATGAAATTTAGGGATCGTATATCTCGACGGGTACTTAATTTGATCGAACCAGCCTGGATATGGTCGCCCAGTTCTGACGACTTGGCCAGTAGCTTCATTTGCCTGATGTAACACCTTAGAATGCGATTAGTGTTAATTACGCGATAATGCAGGGTTTTAAGGAAAAGTTTACCAAATCGGTTTCCTCACATTTTATAACAATTAATTAATATTTTATTATTATTTGTTATAGCTTGCAAACACTTGTGCATGTTAGTGTGGGGGTTAGTTAGTGTTAATCTTGTTAAGTAGCCATGACACCTTAAGCTAATCCAAGCCTTGATTTAATCTTGCACTTAGATATTTTGTGTGAGAGATATTTTCAATTTTTAGAATGAGGGAGGTGGCTAGGTGAGTCATGAGGGCATTAATGCTAGCATTGATGAGGAGAGGGAGAGAGTAAGTGTAAGGCTAAAACTCACCCTACACTCACCCTCTCATCATTATCTTCCATCATTCTCTCATTCTTATCTCTTCTCAATTTTTTCTTCGTCTCCTCTAACTCAACTGAAACCTACACAAATTCATCACTTAAACCTTGCAAAACTTCATTAAATCCCACTAAAACACTTCTCAAGTCTTGTTTTAGCCACTGGGTTGACTTGGAGCTTGGAAATATTAGATTTTTGAGCAAGAGTGGCTAGGTAATGACCTTTAACTGATATTTAGGTGTTTATATTGTTGTGTTGCCTTGTAATTGTAGTTTAGAACACTAAAGGTAGAGTTTTTGAGAACATATCGTATTTTAATAAAGTGTTGTGTCTCGAGTGAATCTGCTGTTGAACCGGGTTGTTGTTTTAGAAGTTGCCATCACAAAGACCTAGTTTTGAGGTATAGAACCCACCATAAAAACCTGAGACCATTTCCCTCTAACTTGGCCGCAAATATATTGCTTCTGGCCGCAAATTGCGGCCAGACTTGGGAATGATGGTCCTTGTCTTGGTCGTGGGGTCTCTGGGGTTGTATGCGGTCTCGTGGAACTTGCAACTTTCACTAATTGTTTGTGTATCAAAATATGGGATCACTTTGCTATAATCTAGTATTTTGGACTACGCGTGTTACGTTATCCGACACGGTTCGTGATCTTGTGTAGCTGCTGCACTTGGGTTAGATTCGGAGCGTCGCCACACACGTTAGCCACTAGAAGGACACTTAAGAGTTGGATTGGAGTTGGTGCGTCGGTCAAACGTAGTTTGTATGTGATATTGGTCAATTCTGAGTTGCACTTGTTATGTTTTGTGTTAATAGGATCGCAGGCGGGGACTTCGAGCGCTGCGAAGAAAGGGAAGCAGGTGACTGGATTTACCTAGCTCGAGATCGTCGGTGAGTAGATTTAACATCTACGGGGAAATCGCCCGTATGGCGTTAAGCATCAGGGCTAGATATGATATGATATTAGCTGATGTTTATATGCACATATAGAGAATGTGCATGAATATCATTGCATATTATTACTTATTCTGCCTGGACTTGTAACCATTGCACACTGCACTATTATTGACGGTTCATGTTGCACGAGTACTAATTGTATGCTACACACACTCCGTCGGTAATTGCCATGACATGCACAACCCATATACATTTGTGATGTTGTATTGGTTAGTGACATTGTGACATTGATTCTTGTGTGATTGCGCATATGAAATATAACATACATGCATACCTACATGCTTACACATATACCTTGTTATAGCTACATGTTCACCTTTATATGGTGTTGCGTTGGATTTTGGATAATTGGGAACCGCGTGATATATTTAATAACTTGATGCATTTAAATAGCGGATTTTCCCTTTGATATGCTCATATTACTGTTCTATGTTGCATACATCATATTAAATGGATTTACGCATTGAGATATGGATTTCATGTTATTTTCTAGATTTGAGAAGCGCGGGGATATTTCAAGAAATGTGTATTGTTTTGAAAACCCGGTTTCTCTTGATATGATATTTCAGTGCGTCCACCATGAGTTTCTCGGTTCTGAGACTTGTGTTAGAAACCCGATATGAGGAGTGGATGTAGCCTTTTGCGGGTTCATGGTGGACCCGGTATGGTACCCCGGGGCAAGAAAGGTATGTCGATGGATTAGCCGATGAGCCTGGCAGCAGGACTACTACCTACCGGTGATAGTTTTGGACTCGGCGGTTATCCGAAGGATATCGACCGGAATCGTGAGATGGATATGGGCCGATTCGTACTGCCGGAGCCCGCGGGCCGATTCGGCCAGACGGAGGCCATGGTACGTGGATTTACGTGTTGATGCTGGACACGAGTATTTCATGATGTTTCGAATGTCGATGTTGGACACTCAGGTTCCATGAGATGTACGGATATGAGGTCCGGTCCTGATGATGGCGCCTGAGGATTTTGGGATTTTGGGGTGTCGCTGATGGACACCAGGGTTTTTCCATGCTGATGATTTATGCATGAGGTTATTTATTTATCCCACACACAGGATTTATTTGATATGCGTTTGATTCATGTAGATGTAGTACCCAGGTGGTGTAGATCATGATTGTTGCATATCCATATTGCCATACTTATGCTATTAGATTGCCTGTGATAGATTATCGCTGTTCGTGCATACTTGCGATTACAGTATGATGTTATTTACTATTCAAGAGTTGGCAACTCACCCCCGTTGTGCCACAGTATTTTGCAGGTCTAACCCTCAGAGTAGTTGCGGCAGGGCGCCTTATTATCTCTACTTTTGCGGATACCGCTACGGTTGGCTGTGAGGCCTTTTGCTACAGGTAGGTTTTGCGGTTATCCGATGATGTTCATTATATATACTATTGTATCTAGTACTCTCCATCTACCACCTTTATGTATTGACTTAGAGACGAGTTGTAAGGATCGATGTTGTATATTCTTGTGACTCTGGATGTCGTGCTCGTGTGGGCCGGCCTTTGTTTATGTTGATTATCTCTTTTATGCTGTTTCTTCGCTACGGCGTCGTATATCTGTTTATGGTTGTTGTGTCTGCCTTTCGACGAGATTTGCTCCCGTTTGGGGATGCTTTATTTATATCTTATGTTTGTACCCATTTCGGGGCTAACTTTTACAAGGGTGGTGTTGCCGAAATTTTTGTGAAAACAAACTTAAGCTTTTAGTTTTTCTTGAGATTTAAAAATGTTTTTATCTTTTCCTTCTTATAATAGTTTAGATTGCTGGGTTTTCGGCTTACTTAAATTGCGTTACGCCTGTTGACGTTACGTAGTCTAAGTGCCGGTCATGTGCCTAACTTGGGTCGTGACAAAGTTGGTATCAGAGCACTAGGTTTTACCTTTCGGAGTGTAGCATGACCTTGGTATGATGGAGTCGGTAGCCTAAGCAGAGTGATGTAGCGTGTGTATGTTCCACGGCATACTTACGACACCGTGCTCCACCTAAGTGACCTTAGGACTTATTGCTTTAAATTCCTTTTATGATTATATACATCCTTGTGATTCGATTTCTGTGTCCTTATCGAATCTTGTTTCCTTTTCCAGCCTTTATGCTGCCAAATACTACGAGGGCATAGAGAGCGGCCGCGAGGGCCGAGGTCAGAGTTGACTCATCTGAGACGAGGACTGACCCGGGCGGTATGCCCATTGTGCAGGAGCAGATTGATCCACTTTCGATGGACCGTATTGATAAGCTTGAGGCCGGTATGCAGGATATGCACCAGATGATGGGAACGTTGGTTGAGGCCAGTCGAGCTCAGCGACAGGAGGTTGTCCTACCTGTTACAGGGACTGTGTTGGTGCCTACTGTTCTGGCAGTTGTACCTGCAGCTACAAAGGTGATCACCGTATCGTTATCTGAGTTCATGAGGCTGAAGCCTCCGGTTTTCACAGACACTGATGCAGCTGAGGATCCCCAGTCGTTTATCGGTCGGATGGCCAGGATATGTTATTCGCTGAGATGCTCCGACGCGAGATGGGTAGAGTTCATGAGTTTTCGTTTGGAGGGTCTGGCCCAGAAGTGGTGCGAGTCTTTGGAGAAAGGCAGAGCCGCAGGTCTTTCTCCTATGACCTGGGCTGAGTTCGTGGAGGTGTTTCTTGCCCGTTTTCTTCCGCAGAGCATCAGGGATGCTCGAGCGCGCAGTTTCGAGTCGTTACGCCAGACTCCAGGGATGACGGTGGCTGAGTACGATGTGCAGTTTACCGAGCTGTCTGTGTATGTTCCGTATTTGGTAGCTACTAAGGATATGCAGGTCAAGAGGTTTGTTCAAGGCTTGCTTACCCAGTTGTTCCTTGCTATCAGCGTACAGCATTATGACACGTATGCAGCAGCGGTGGACGCAACTCTATTGGTTGAGGAGCGTCTTTCCGAGACGTCGGTTGTTCCGAAACCGAAGAGGGTTCGTACTAGTGTATCAGCATGGAGACAGACGTTTAAACGCCGTGACAGATTCCGTTTAGGTACTGGGGGTAGTGGAGGCTCGATGCGAGGCCAGTTATTTAGCTCCTATCCCCAGGAGGGTCAACAGTTTTCATCTGGATGTTTCCGGTGCGGGAGTTTGTTTCATTGAGTCAGAGATTGTACTGAGGCACTTGTGGACAAGGCAGCTGTACCACATGTTACCTTACCACCTTCTCCACCTTAGAGAGCATTGCCTCTTATGCCTATTGTTGTTCTGCGTCAGACCCATGCTCAGAGAGGTCGTGGTCACGGCGGTTTTGTTCCGAAGGGACGGGGTGGCAGAGGCGGAGGTCGGCCAGTCGCCGGTAGAGGGCAGGCTCGGGTGTTTGCCTTGACTCATTAGGACGCGCAGGCGTCCAATGCAGTGGTTTCAGGTACTCTTTCTGTATGTTCTTTTGATGCACATATTTTATTTGATCAAGGATCTACGCACTCGTATATTTCTACACACTTCGTGCCAAGGTTGGGCCGAGAGTCGTGTTTGCTAGATCAGCCGCTTGTTGTGATTACTCCTGTTGGCGATTCTTTTGTTGCGCGACATGTGTTTCAGTCAAGTGCCATTCAGATTGGAGATAGAGATTCGTCCATCGACTTGATCCTTTTAGATATGTTGGACTTCGATGTTCTCCTTGGTATGGACTGGTTAGCTTCATGCTTTACGTCTGTGGACTACCATGAGAAGATAGTCAGTTTTAGTTTTCTAGACGTGTCTGTTCGGGTTGTGCAGGGGGACCGTGGTGCCGCCCCTCACAGTTTGATTTCAGCCCATTGCGCTAGTCGGCTTTTGAAGAGAGGATGTCGGGGATTCTTGGCTTTCATTCAAGATACTGGAGCCACAGTAGAGTCGTTGGACCGGGTTCCTATCGTGCGAGAGTTTCCCGACATTTTTCCCGATGAGTTACCTGGGTTGCCGCCAGAGCACGATATTGAGTTTTGCATTGATCTGATTCCCGGTGCGGGGCCTATTTCTATACCGCCTTATCAGATGGCTCCGGCGGAGCTTAGAGATCTTAAAGATCAATTGCAAGAGTTGCTTGATAGGGGACTTGTGCGTCCGAGTGTTTCGCCTTGGGGAGCTCCTGTTCTGTTCGTCAAGAAGAAGGACGGCAGTTTGAGGTTGTGTATTGATTATCGTCAATTGAACCGAGTTACGATACGGAATATGTATCCTTTACCTCGCATTGACGATTTGTTTGGTCAGCTCCAGGATGCGAAACTTTTTTCTATGATTGATTTGCATTCGGGTTATCATCAGTTGCGGGTTCGGAATGATGACATCCCGAAGACTGCTTTTCGTACACGCTACGGGAATTATGAGTTTTTGGGGATGTCTTTCGGACTCACCAATGCCCTAGCAGCGTTCATGGATCTGATGAACCCGATTTTCAGGCCGTTCCTCGACCTGTTTATTATTGTGTTTATTGATGAGATTCTGGTCTATTCTAGGAGTCGTGAGGAGCATGAGCAGCACTTGAGGATTTCTTTGCAGACATTGAGAGAGCACCAGCTGTATGCTAAATTCTCAAAGTGCGCATTTTGACTTGATAGAGTTGGCTTCCTAGATCATGTGGTGATGGGAGATGGTATTCATATGGACCCGAGGAAGATCGAGGCTGTACAGTTTTGGCCCAGACCTGTATCTGTGGCAGAGGTCCGCAGCATTTTAGGCTTAGCTGGTTATTTCCGCCGTTTTGTGCAGAATTTCTCGAGTATCACTGCACCCCTGACCGGACTGACCCAGAAGGGGGTTCCTTTTCTTTGGACTGATGCATGCGAGTAGAGTTTTCATCAGTTGAAGACTCAGTTGACGACTGCACCAGTCCTATCTTTGCCTTCTGGATCGGGTGGCTTTGTAGTTTACTATGATGCTTCTCGAGTGGGGCTCAGTTGTGTACGGATGCAACATGATAGAGTGATTGCTTATGCTTCTAGGCAGCTGAAGAAGCACGAGCAGAATTATCCCACTCACGATCTTGAGATAGCCGCGGTGGTCTTTGCACTGAAGATTTGGAAACACTACTTGTACGGGGAGTCGTGTCAGATTTTCACGGACCACAAGAGCTTAAAGTACATCTTGCAGTAGCGGGATCTGAATCTGAGACAGCGCCGGTGGATGGAGCTTGTGATGGATTATGATTGAGAGATCCTTTATCACCCGGGTAAGACGAATGTGGTAGCTGATGCTTTGAGTCGTAGGCCCGTGGGTAGCTTGTCCCAGTTGAGCGCAGTCCAGAGACAGTCTTATGCAGATTGGCAGATCTTGTACGATGGTAGATTACAGTTTGAGTTCACTTCCACTGGGGGACAGCTTGTTCACGTCCGCCCCCGTCCACTTTTACTTGATCGTATCCATGAGGCGTAGCCCAGTGATGCCCGTTTGTCTGAGATTCTTGAGCTTGTTCGGCAGGGTACAGAGTCAAAGTTCTTGATTGATGACCAGGGTGTGCTACGTTACGGGACTCACTTGTGTGTACCAGATATCGATGGGTTGAGACGCGAGATCCTAGAGCAGGAACATTAGTCAGCCTTTATCGTTCATCTTGGTTCCACCAAGATGTACCGTGACTTGAGAGACATTTACTGGTGGGAAGGGATGAAGCGCAATGTTTCGGACTTTGTTTCGAGGTGCCTGACTTGTCAGCAGTCAAGACTGAGCATCAGAGACCGGCTGGAGAGTTGCAGCCTTTACCCTTTCCTGAGTGGAAATGGGAGCAGATTTCCATGGACTTTGTTGTGGGTCTACTCAGGGCCAGTCGGGGGTATGAATCCATTTGGGTGATCGTTGACCGGTTGACGAAAGCGGCCCACTTTCTTTCAGTGAAGACCATTTTCGGTTATGCTTAGTATGATCAGTTGTATATATATGAGATTGTGCGTTTGCATGGCGTTCCCACATGCATCGTATCCGACAGAGGCACCCAATTTATTAGCCGTCTTTGGCAGAATCTTCAGGAATCTTTGGGTACCTGGTTGAGTTTCAGCACCGCTTTCCATCTGCAGACCGATGATCAGTTAGAGTAGACTATATAGACTCTGGAGGATATGCTTCGGGCGTGTGTGCTTGATTTTGCTGGCATTTCGGATCGTCACTTGCCGTTGATTGAGTTCTCCTACAACAACAGCTTTCAGGAGACTATTTAGATGGCACCTTTTGAGGCTTTGTATGCTAGGAAGTGTCGATCGCCAGTCTGTTGTACCAAACTCAACGAGAGTAGGGTTTTGGGACCCTAGCTAGTTCAGGAGACTATGGAGATGTAGGGTTCCTAGGCACACTATAGAGGTCTCACAAGGCATCGAACATGCCAATTTAAAATTTTACGGGTGCCGAGAAACCCTAATACGGATCGTCGGCTAGATTTCTAGGCGAAATACGATTCTAGTTAACAAATTAACTAAAGGTCGGAAGTTACAACCTTTGTAGATCCGGATATCCAACTCCTTAGCTCCACGTGGTCATGCCCTCGCTGTCCATCTCGAATCCCGAACTCAAGCATCGCTTTCGTCGGAGAAACGGGCGAGCTAGGTCGTCGGCTTCGTGCCGAAGATGATCTACGTCGAGGCATCACTAGTTCAAGCTCCGACTTCACAAACTTGTGAAACTTGTGAAGTAAACACCCAAAACAACTTGGCAAGAGGTAGAGGGTGAAGAAATAGGAGGTGGGTTCACTTTAGAATTGGATTTCTCACTTTGGATCTCAAGATGCCATTAAAGTAGCAAGCTTTTCTATTTCAAGAAGAAGAAGAAGATCAAGCTAGTTATGATAAGTTCTTTTTAAAATGAAATAGAAAATCAATACTTATCATAACTTAACCTTGGTTAAGTGTAGAGAATATACCATGGTTAGTGGGTGGGTTAGGGTTAAGCATGATGACAAGAATGGTAGCAAAAGTCAAGGGTTCATGAAGCATCTTATAAGAAACAAAAATGCCACCATTCTCATTTAAACTTATCCAAATAAATGAATAAACAAATAAATGAACAAATAAATATGCAAAACCCTAATTATCATAATAACCATGGTTTAATTCTATTCACTTAACCATATGATCAAGTATCATCAAACATGATACAAAAATGTGCACAAAAGTATATCACATATACAATGTGCAATCCAAGTGAGAAAAATCCGTTTAAAGTGAACCAATACTAGTCAATGCAAAGTAATATATCAAATATATAATTATACATTAAATCATTAAATCAACACTTAATTCAATGATCCGGTCATGTCACACACGACCGACTAGTATTCAATGTATCGGCTTATCGAATCGATCTTCGATTCGATAACTAGGTTATATCGCATACAACCATTCGAAACATTAATCGCGAGAATTAAATACGGTATCACATACACGCATCATTCTCGGTCCCGCACATATCTCATAGGCGCTCCTATTTCGTTTCGCTTGAGCCAGGAAACCTCTGTGTAGGACTCTAAAGACTCGTCAATACGCCGGTAGCAGATGATGATCATATCAAGCACCCACAAGCCGCAAGCGGTCTGCTAAACGTAACGGCCACCCGGGTATTGAGCGATCAGAAGATCGACGAGCTAGCCCGCTCACACTCCTGCGAATCCGACCAGTAACACCTAACGTACAGTCCGGTCTCTTCGTCTGATATGTCGCATATCAAGTCTAGGGGTGGTAAACGTCAGACCCCAATAACCCGATAAGTCGTGCCGATGTGAGGCTCGTAACGGGTCGAGAAACTACTGGTAACACTTACCAGCAAATCTCTGATCAGCCCTGGCCAGGGACTTCCCTGCTACGGCCGATCGAGCACAGCGCAACATCAACTCCCAATACCGGGAGAGACGAAACCCCTCCTATCGCTCATTGCCTCCATGTGACTCGGGACTGTACCCAAAGACCACCGTTTTGCACGCCCTCATGGACATGGTAAGGTGGAGATCAAAGCATAGTGGGAATCACACAAGACTTTATGATGATCTCGGGTCTACAGACTAACCTGCACAAGTGTCACCTGAGAACTGCCATCTGACGTCAGGTATAATACCATCTGGGAGTTCTCGGCGAGTCCGTCCAGTGTACCCAGTCTCCACTGAGCACCCGTACACCATCTCTGATGTCAAACACCAATGGATATGGGATCATCCATCGCCCATCTCATGGGTCGAGAAGCGTATACGCTAGTCTACTCTGGTATATCGATGCCCCGTCTCGATACACCCACGAATAGGGACCTTGAAGGATGTACTTATGGACTACCATGTCCCCACTAGTATGATCTGCATCATAGTCCAGGTAGTCAAGTACAAATCCTAAGGGCTTTACCAACATGTAACTATAAGACAGTATAAAGAGACTAGTGTACATGTTAAGATAAAGAGTAACCAGATAGCATACTATCATATCGAGTAAGAAAGTCATCTCTATATATGTCCAAGCATCCAATATAATATACATCATCTGTACAATACTGGCCTCTAGGGCATACATACAACTAACAATCTTCCACTTGCACTAGGGCCAGCTGCTGTAGTATCGCATACCGAGCATCCCGAAGAGTCTCTCAAACTGTATCTGGGGAATGGCCTTCGTGAGTGGATCCGCCGTGTTGTTTTTCGTGTCAACCCTCCTGACCTCGATCTCCCGGCGATCAACTATCTCCCGGATCTGGTGATACCGCCTCAGAATATGCCTGGATCGCTGATGGGACCTGGGTTCCTTGGCCAAAGCCACCGCTCCATTGTTATCGCAATACAAAGGTATTGGATGCTCAATGGATGGAACCACTCCAAGTTCAGAAATGAACTTCTTGATCCAGACAGCTTCTTTAGCAGCATCGTTGGCAACGATGTATTCAGCCTCCATCGTCGAGTCTGCCACGGTTTCTTGCTTGGAACTCTTCCAGCTAACCGCCCCTCCGTAAAGGGTAAAGACAAAGCCCGACTGCGACTTAGAGTCGTCCTTATCACTCTGGAAACTCGAATCGGTAAAGGACTCCACTTGGAGCTCTCCGTTACCATACACCAAGAACATATCTCTAGTCCTTCGTAAGTACTTGAGAATGCTCTTCACAGCTGTCCAGTGACTCTCTCCAGGATCAGCTTGATACCTGCTCACTACACTTAGTGAGTATGCTACATCGGGTCTGGTACATAGCATCGCATACATGATAGAGCCTACTGCCGAAGCATAGGGTATCCCTTAAATGCGAGCTCTCTCCAAATCAGTCTTGGGAGACATCTCTTTGGAGAGAGTGACTCCAGAGATCGTGGGCAAGTTCCCACGCTTGGACTCTTCCATACTAAACCTCTTTAGTATGGTGTCAATGTACCTGGATTGGGACAATCCCAAAATCCGTTTGGATCTATCTCTATAGATCCTAATTCCCAATATGGAGGAGGCATCACCAAGATCTTTCATTGAGAATCTTTGTGATAAGAAGAGCTTGACCGCTTGCAGCATAGGAATATCATTTCCTATCAAGAGTATGTCGTCCACATACAATACGAGGAAGACAACCTTACTCTCTGCCACCTTCTTGTAAATACAAGGTTCATCTGGATTTTTGACGAAATCAAACTCTTTGATAACGACGTCAAAGCAGATGTTCCAACTCCGCGATGCTTGTTTTAATCCATAAATGGATTTAAGCAGCTTGCACACCTTCCCGCTGCTCCCACTGTCTACGAAGCCCTCTGGCTGAGTCATGTACACGCACTCTTCTAAATCACCATTTAGAAAGGCGGTCTTAACATCCATTTGCCAGATTTCGTAATCATGATAAGCAGCGATGGCAAGCATGATACGGATGGATTTAAGCATAGCCACTGGAGAAAAGGTTTCATCATAGTCCACACCTGGTCTTTGACGAAAACCCTTTGCTACAAGTCTAGCTTTGAAAGTCTCCACTTTCCCATCTACACCAAGTTTCTTCTTGAAGATCCACTTGCTCCCAATGGGTTTTACCCCTTCAGGAGCAACTTCCAAAGTCCATACTTTGTTGGTGTACATGGATTCCATCTCGGACCGCATAGCATCCAGCCATTTCACTGAGTCCCTACTCGTGATGGCCTGCTCGAAGCTAGTTGGGTCATCATCATCCATGATGCAATCCTCGCTTCCACCATCAATGAGAAAACCGTAGTATCTCTCAGGTGGACGAGAAACCCTACTAGATCGGCGGAGAGGCTGGGGTTCGTCGGGTACTATCGAATCTTCTGGTTCCACTAAATCTTCAGTTATAGTTTGTGTATCTGGAATTTCTTCCAGCTCTACCACTTTGCCACTAATTTCTTTTTCAAGGAATTCCTTTTCTAAAAAGGTGGCATATTGAGAAACAAACACTTTTTGTTCTTCAGCATGGTAGAAAAAATATCCTTGGGAATTCTTAGGATATCCCATAAACTTGCAGAGAACTGACCGTGCCTCGAGTTTGTCTGGATTTTGCCTTTTGACATAGGCCGGACAACCCCATATCTTAACTCGTTTAAAATATGGTCTCTTCCCACTCCATATCTCATATGGTGTGGTAGGTACAGATTTAGATGGAACTTGATTCAATAGGTATGCTGCTGTCTCCAGCGCATAACCCCAGAAGGAAATATGTAACTCAGCCGTGCTCATCATAGAGCGCACCATATGTAATAGGGTGCGGTTCCTCCGTTCAGATACACCGTTGTGCTGTGGTGTATATGGAGGAGTCAGCTGAGAGAAAATCCCATTCTCTTTTAGGAAGTCCAGGAATTCATTGCTCAAGCATTCCCCTCCTCGATCAGATCGTAGGATTTTAATACTTTTTCCGGTTTGGTTCTCAACTTCTTGTTTATATTCCCTAAATTTCTCAAAAGCTTCTGATTTGTGTTTCATCAGGAACACATATCCGAATCTAGAGAGATCGTCAGTGAATGTAATGAAGTATGAAGAACCATCCCTGGCATGTGTAGACATAGGACCGCATACATCACTATGTATCAGTCCTAAGAGTTCGGTAACTCTTTCTCCGTGTCCCGTAAACGGAGTTTTGGTCATCTTGCCTTTGAGACATGACTGGCAAGTGTCATAAGATGAAAATTCGAAAGGTTTTAAATATCCATCCTTATGCAACTTAGCCAGTCGTGTCATATTGATGTGACCCAGTCTATAATGCCACAAGAAGGATTCGTTGAGTTCAGAACTCTTCCTCTTGTGTGTGTTTGTTATGCTCAGAACTGTTGATTGATTTAGAACATAAATGCCATTGCATAACGTGCCTGATCCAACCAACTTTTGGTTACGGAAAATGTTCATAACATTATCCTGTAATACAAAATTATATCCTTCTTTACTTAATAAAGAAACCGATATAATGTTGCATATCAGGTTCGGCATGTAATAGCATTCGTTCAGAACCAATGTATTACCAGTTGGTAATACAAGGTGATATTCCCCGACAGTTTTAGCTGCAACAATTGCACCATTTCCAACTCTAATGTCTTTATCACTTTCTCCAAGTTCTCTACCTTTCCTTAGCCCATGTAACTGATTACATATATGGGATCCCGACCCGGTATCCAATACCCAGGACGTAGAGAAAATAGAGAAACAGTTCTCAGTAACGAACACACCCGAAGAAAATGCATCAACGTGTACTTTCTTCATTCGGGTGGCATGGGAATCCTGGTATTCCCCTATATCCTGTTCATTCCTATAACTCTTATAGGAAAGAACGGAACCAACGTTCCCCAGCACAGTATAACATGCGGGTTCGGTCAATACATCCATATTATTATCTTCATTAGGGCATGAAATGGTCGCTACCTGGAGAGAGAGAGAAGAAAACACTTTAGCGTAAGCTCGTGCAAGATCAGATTGGTTATTATCTTATCTAATCAGGATGGCTCCCACTGTTTTTATCAAATCTTCCTTCAAACCCTAAAAGGAAAGACTAGACGGGATTAATTACACACTACAAGTTCGCCAATCTTTCAGCCAGGCCAGTGTCGGTACTTTGAGGGAGGTCCCCCGTGCTTTCGCACGAACCTAATTACTGTAAACCTCGTTTTCCCAGAGGCGTAACCCCATTGACACCTTTCTAGACACCTACTTGATCGGCTAATTGCAATGTGTAAAACTCTCCCAGGAGTAACTCTTACTCGCAGTGGGTATCGGGATCCAACTATCTCATAGAAGGTATGCAATCTCATTGCAAATTTCAACACTTGAAATTCCCGATAATATTTTTCCCCTAGCAGCTATATGACCTTAACATAGTCAACAAATCATAAGTGCTAGTCAAGTTCAACCCGTCATTTCCCGATTGAATTAAACCCACCCGCACGACCCTTAACATAGTCAACAAAGTCGCACGACTACCCTAATCCAATCGCATCATATGCTTATACAGATAAGCACTAATTAGCTACCGCACACTACGCCTTAACATAGTCAACAAACGTAGCACGAATACTAACTAGTACTTATCTGAAATGATGGAGGGCTACGTCAGGTTTTTCTGAAAACCTATTGCGTGATGAACTTGATATCGTTGTAGAATCAAATGAAGTTTTAAAATGGAATGATTTTGAGGCTTTTCTAGTTTTGCTAAAGGGTTCACTCCCGGTGAAGGGATCGTCGGCCCTTTCCTCGTCGAATGAGGTGCGGGATATATCATATATATCACTGTGCAAAGCAAAAACTCTTAAAAGCAATCAAAGCCAAACCGAGTGTGTAGCATCTGCCAGTTATTGCTAAAGGAGTCACTCCCGGTGAAGGGATCTCGGTCCTTTCCTCATCGAATAAGGTGCAGGGTATATCATATATACCGCTATGCAAAGCAAGAACTGTAGCTACCTGTTTTGTTTAAAATCTGATTCTACAACATCTTAGGTTTCTTTTCTTTCATTAATCACATTAATGAAGTCCCATCATTTAAATACCTAAACATCACAGATAGATATGACGTACACTTATGCCATCCGCATTCGCCTCGATGTCCCCTCGTGCACCGTTAGGTTAGGTAACTAACGACAGAGCAGGGCAGGGCTAGCGCGGGTGTAAAACATAAGTAACGTCTATATAATATATCATATATACTATATACTATATCCATCACAGAGTCACAACACAGATATCGCAGCAGAATAAACATATGAAATATTGGATATACTAGGACGTCCGTGTTTTCAATACGAGCCAGTATAAAACACGGATTCCACGGTCGTAACGAATAGCCAATCCCACACCCCTAGACCCCTACGAGAGCGGCAAGCAACCCTGCCAATTCTAGGGTTAGGAGACCCGGACTCGACTCCTCGAGTTGGTCTCCCACTGGACCCCAGAACCCGGTTACTTGTGCTCCCCTCCTTGGGTCTATCCTAATGCGGAAAAGTAAATAATATACAAAAGGTGACAACTTCCGCTACCTGGAAGTGCCCCAAATAAAAGAATATTACATACAAGTTTTTACATGAATAAAAATGAAAAACACTCATCTCACATAAAAACCCCCGGCTATTCGAACACGACAATCCAATATAACATATCCAGCAACACATAACATCACATGTCATCAACGTAAGTAAATATGTCCATCCCAATTGTCGTTGACATATAGCAACGAAACCGGCGATATCACATATTACACTTACGGTCACAGAAAAGAAAGTGTAAAACTACAACAATTGGAATCCGCAACTTCTTTAGACATCGCATGCCTAACAGATATAAATCCCGCATTTTAGTCTCATTATCGAAAACTCTTTTCAATATCATATGGGACTAAATTGCTAGATTTATAACATTCATTCAGTTATCTCATAACTACTTGTGAATTCCAATTATTGTATCACATTCCAGATAAACAGAAAATGTTAAACTTTCCGATCGAAACACCGAATCCCCAAAGCATCCCCAGAAAATTCAACTCTTGAATAATTATTAAAAATTCCCATAAAACTCAGCACCAGAAAAGAAGAATTACTGTGCAAACAAAATTGAGCAAAGTGAACAGTCGGCGGCGGAACCGCGGCAGAAGCCATGCTTCTGCCGCGTTTCCGCGGCTGTTTGGAGGCCTCATGATCTCGTGTTTCAACAGATTTCTTAGATCTTCCTGCTGAATTTTTTAGGCATTTTTAATCTGGAAAAATCCACGTTTTCAGAAAAAGTCCAGAGAGCGTGTAAAAAATGCGGTTTCCGGTTCGATCGGACTTCAAATTCCGTCTAGACTTCGCCTAAGGCTCTAGCTAGGCTCTGATACCACTGTAGGGTTCCTAGGCACACTATAGAGGTCTCACAAGGCATTGAACATGCCAATTTAAAATTTTACGGGTGCCGAGAAACCCTAATACGGATCGTCGGCTAGATTTCTAGGCGAAATACGATTCTAGTTAACAAATTAACTAAAGGTCGGAAGTTACAACGTTTGTAGATCCGGATATCCAACTCCTTAGCTCCACTTGGTCATGCCCTCGCTGTCCATCTCGAATCCCGAACTCAAGCATCGTCTTCGTCGGAGAAACGGGCGAGCTAGGTCGTCGGCTTCGTGCCGAAGATGATCTACGTCGAAGCATCACTAGTTCAAGCTCCGACTTCACAAACTTGTGAAACTTGTGAAGTAAACACCCAAAACAACTTGGCAAGAGGTAGAGGGTGAAGAAATAGGAGGTGGGTTCACTTTAGAATTGGATTTCTCACTTTGGATCTCAAGATGCCATTAAAGTAGCAAGCTTTTCTATTTCAAGAAGAAGAAGAAGATCAAGCTAGTTATGATAAGTTCTTTTTAAAATGAAATAGAAAATCAATACTTATCATAACTTAACCTTGGTTAAGTGTAGAGAATATACCATGGTTAGTGGGTGGGTTAGGGTTAAGCATGATGACAAGAATGGTAGCAAAAGTCAAGGGTTCATGAAGCATCTTATAAGAAACAAAAATGCCACCATTCTCATTTAAACTTATCCAAATAAATGAATAAACAAATAAATATGCAAAACCCTAATTATCATAATAACCATGGTTTAATTCTATTCACTTAACCATATGATCAAGTATCATCAAACATGATACAAAAATGTGCACAAAAGTATATCACATATACAATGTGCAATCCAAGTAAGAAAAATCCGTTTAAAGTGAACCAATACTAGTCAATGCAAAGTAATATATCAAATATATAATTATACATTAAATCATTAAATCAACACTTGATTCAATGATCCGGTCATGTCACACACGACCGACTAGTATTCAATGTATCGGCTTATCGAATCGATCTTCGATTCGATAACTAGGTTATATCGCATACAACCATTCGAAACATTAATCGTGAGAATTAAATACGGTATCACATACACGCATCATTCTCGGTCCCGCACATATCTCATATGCGCTCCTATTTCGTTTCGCTTGAGCCAGGAAACCTCTGTGTAGGACTCTAAAGACTCGTCAATACGCCGGTAGCAGATGATGATCATATCAAGCACCCACAAGCCGCAAGCGGTCTGCTAAACGTAACGGCCACCCGGGTATTGAGCGATCAGAAGATCGACGAGCTAGCCCGCTCACACTCCTGCGAATCCGACCAGTAACACCTAACGTACAGTCCGGTCTCTTCGTCTGATATGTCGCATATCAAGTCTAGGGGTGGTAAACGTCAGACCCCAATAACCCGATAAGTCGTGCCGATGTGAGGCTCGTAACGGGTCGAGAAACTACTGGTAACACTTACCAGCAAATCTCTGATCAGCCCTGACCAGGGACTTCCCTGCTACGGCCAATCGAGCACAGCGCAACATCAACTCCCAATACCGGGAGAGACGAAACCCCTCCTATCGCTCATTGCCTCCATGTGACTCGGGACTGTACCTAAAGACCACCGTTTTGCACGCCCTCATGGACGTGGTAAGGTGGAGATCAAAGCACAGTGGGAATCACACAAGACTTTATGACGATCTCGGGTCTACAGACTAACCTGCACAAGTGTCACCTGAGAACTGCCATCTGACGTGAGGTATAATACCATCTGGGAGTTCTCGGCGTGTCCGTCCAGTGTACCCAGTCTCCACTGAGCACCCGTACACCATCTCTGATGTCAAACACCAATGGATATGGGATCATCCATCGCCCATCTCATGGGTCGAGAAGCGTATACGCTAGTCTACTCTGGTATATCGATGCCCCGTCTCGATACACCCACGACTAGGGACCTTGAAGGATGTACTTATGGACTACCATGTCCCCACTAGTATGATCTGCATCATAGTTCAGGTAGTCAAGTACAAATCCTAAGGGCTTTACCAACATGTAACTATAAGACAGTATAAAGAGACTAGTGTACATGTTAAGATAAAGAGTAACCAGATAGCATACTATCATATCGAGCAAGAAAGTCATCTCTATATATGTCCAAGCATCCAATATAATATACATCATCTGTACAATACTGGCCTCTAGGGCATACATACAACTAACAGGAGAAGATCCAGCTGATTTAGGACAGGATGAGAGCAGCCTAGTGCAGACAGAAGTTTTATGCCGACCGTCGTTGTCGCAGACTTGAATTTGCAGTGGGGGATCATGTATTCCTGCGGATTTCTCCGATGAAGGGCGTTATGAGATTTGGGAAAAAAGGGAAGCTTAGTCCTAGATTTGTAGGTCCTTTCGAGATCCTTGAGCGAGTTGGTACCGTTGCCTATCATTTGGCACTCCCGCCCAATTTTCCGGATGTTCACCCCGTATTCAATGTGTCGATACTTCGTAGATACCTTCATGATCCTTCTCACATGATTCAGCAGCAGACCGTTCAGCTTGAGCCTGATCTTTTGTTCACCGAGCAGCCGATAGTTATATTGGATCAGCAGGTGAAAAAACTTCGATCTAAGGTCTTGCCATCTGTGAAGGTTCTTTGGCATAGCCAAACTGGTGAGGAGATCACTTGGGAGACCGATAGCGAGATGTGGAAGAATTTCCCTCATCTCTTTAAAGGTACGCGTAGTAAGAATTTTAAATTCGGGGACGAATTTCTTTAAGTGGGGAGATTGTAACACCTTAGAATGCGATTAATGTTAATTAAGAGATAATGCGGGTTTTTAAGGACAAGTTTATCAAATCGGTTTCCTTATATTTTATAACAATTAATTAATATTTTATAATTGTTTGTTATGGCCTGTACACACTTGTGCATGTTAGTGTGGAGGTTAGTTAGTATTAATCTTGTTAAGTAGCCATGACATCTTAAACTAATCTATGCCTTGATTTAACCTTGCACTTAGATATTTTGCGTGAGAAATATTTTCAATTTTTGGAATGAGGGAGATGGCTAGGTGAGTCATGAGGGCATTAATGCTAGCATTGATGAGGAGAGGGAGAGAGTAAGTGTAAGGCTAAAACTCACTCTACACTCACCCTCTCATCATTATCTTCCCTCACTCTCTCATTCTTATCTCTTCTCAATTTTTTCTTCATCTCCTCTAACCTCAACTGAAACCCGCACAAATTCATCACTTAAACCTTGCAAAACTTCATTAAATCCCACTAAAACACTTCTCAAGTCTTGTTTTAGCCACTAGGTTGGCTTGGAGCTTGGAAATATTGGATTTTTGAGCAAGAGTGGCTAGGTAATGACCTATAATTGATATTTAGGTGTTTATATTATTGTGTTGCCTTGTAGTTGTGGTTTAGAACACAAAAAGTAGATTTTTTGGGAACATATCGTATTTTAGTAAAGTGTTGTGTCTCGAGTGAATCTGCTGTTGAACCAGGTTGTTGTTTTAGAAGTTGCCATCACAGAGACCTGGTTTGAGGAATAGAACCCACCATAAAAACCTGAGACCATTTCCCTCTAACTTGGCCGCAAATATATTGCTTCTGGCCACAAATTGTGGCTAGAATGGGGAATGATGGTCCTTGTCTTGGTCGTGGGGTCTCTGGGGTTGTATGTGGTCCCGTGGAACTTGCAACTTTCACTAATTGTTTATGTATCAAAATCTGGGATCACTTTGCTCTAATCTAGTATTTTGGACTACGCGTGTTACGTTATCCGACATGGTTCGTGATCTTGTGTAGCTGCTGCACTTGGGTTGGATTCGGAGTGTCGCCACATATGTTAGCCACTAGACGGACACTTGAGAGTTGGATTGGAGTTGATGCGTTGGTCAAACGTAGTTTGTACGTGATATTGGTTGATTCTGAGTTGCACTTGTTATGTTTTGTGTTAATAAGATCGTAGGCGGGGACTTCGAGCGCTGCGAAGAAAGGGAAGTAGGTGACTGGATTTACCTAGCTCGAGATGTTCGGTGAGTAGATTTAACATCTACAGGGAAATCGCCCGTATGGCGTTAGGCGTCAGGGCTAGATATGATATGATATTAGCTGTATGTTTATATGCACATATAGAGATTGTGCATGAACATCATTGCATATTATTACTTGTTGTGCCTGGACTTGTAACCATTGGACACTGCACTATTATTGACGGTTCATGTTGCACGAGCACTAATTGTATGCTACACACACATTGTCGGTAATTTCTATGACACGCACAACCCATATACATATGTGATGTTGTATAGGTTAGTGACATTGAGACATTGATTCTTGTGCGATTGCGCATATGAAATATAGTATACACGCATACCTACATGCTTCCATATATACCTTGCTATAGCTACATGTTCACCTTTATATGATATTGCGTTGGATTTTGGATAATTCGGAACAGCGTGATATATTTAATAACTTGATGCATTTAAATACCGGATTTTCCCTTGATATGCTCATATTACTTTTCTATATTGCATACATCATACATGGATTTACGCATTGAGATATGGATTTCATGTGATTTTCTGGATTTAAGAACCGCGGGGATATTTCAAGAAATGTGTATTGTTTTGAAAACCCAGTTTCTCTTGATATGATATTTCAGTGCGTCCACCATGAGTTTCTCGATTCTGAGACTTGTGTTAGAAACCCGATGCGAGGAGTGGATGTGGCCGTTTGCGGCTTCATGGTGGACCCGGTATGGTACCCCGGGGCAAGAAATGTATGTCGATGGATTAGCCGATGAGCCTGGCAGGAGGACTAGTACCTACCGGTGATAGTTTTGGACTCGGCTGTTATCCGGAGGATATCGGCCAGAGTCGTGAGATTGATATGGGCCGATTCGTACTGCCGGAGCCCGCGGGCCGATCCGGGCAGACGGAGCCCATGGTACATGGATTTACGTATCGATACTGGACACGAGTATTTCATGATGTTTCGAGTGTCGATGTTGGACACTCAGGTTCCATGAGATCTACGGATATAAGGGCCAGTCCTGGTGATGGCGCCTGAGGATTTTGGGATTTTAGGGTGTCGTTGATGGACACCGGGGTTTTTCCATGCTAATGATTTATGCATGAGGTTATTTATTTATCCCACACTCATGATTTATTTGATATGCATTTAATTCATGTAGATGTAGTACCCAGGTGGTGTACCTTGATCATGATTGTTGCATATCCATATTGCCATACTTATGTTATCAGATTGCATGTGATAGATTATCGCTGTTCGTGCATACTTGCGATTACAGTATGATGTTATTTACTATTCATGAGTTGGCAACTCACCCCCATTGTACCACAGTGTTTTGCAGGTCTGACCCTCAGAGTAGTCGCGGTAGGGCGCCTTATTATCTCTACTTTTGCGGATACCGCTACGGTTGGCTGTGAGGCCTTTTGCTATAGGTGGATTTTGCGATTATCGATGATGTTCATTGTATATCTTATTGTATCTAGTACTCTTCATCTACCACCTTCATGTATTGATTTAAAGACGAGTTGTCAGGATCGATGTTGTATATCCTTGTGACTCTGGGTGTCGTGCTCGTGTGAGCCGACCTTTGTTTTTTTTTATTATCTCTTTTATGCTATTTCTTCACTACAGCGTCGTATATCTGTTTGTGGTGGTTGTTTCCGCCTTTGGGCGAGATTTGCACCCGTTTGGGGATGCTTTACTTATATCTTAGGTTTGTACCCGTTTCGGGGTTAACTTTTACAAAGGAGGTGCTGCCGAAATTTTTATGAAAACAAACTTAAGTTTTAAGTTTTGCTTGAGATTTAAAAATGTTTCTATCTTTTCCTTCTTGTAATGGTTTAGATTGCTGGGTTTTCGGCTTACTTAAATTGCGTTACGCCTATTGACGTTATGTAGTTTAAGTGCCGGTCATGTGCCTAACTTAGGTCGTGACACCTGATGAGCTCGTATCTGTTGAGCAATTTAGTCATCAAGCGCAGCTTTTGAGATCGTCTTCTCCCTAGCCACTGACAAAGCCGAAAGAGGGTTCGATGACTCCCCTCTGTTGTCTTCAATTATTACTGGAGGATCTTCAGCTGAGGGTCCGGTTGGATCATCATCCCCACCATATCTTGGAACAGGAGCGCCATTTGCTTTATATCAGCCGCTTGTTCCGCTGCCTCTTTATTTTTTTTCTCGAGCATTCTGCGAAGGAACTCGGCGTCGGCTTCCTGCTCCCAGCGTTGATCTAATGATACTTCTGGGCTTTCTTTTTTCCCAGTAAGTGCGGCCATCTTCGTCAGCATCTCCTGGAATTTCTGCTGTTGCTCCTGAGCCTTTGTTACTGACTGGGTAAGTGGTCGATGACCCCCAGAAACACGACTTTCCTCTTTTCCGGAAGCCATGTAGACGGTGTGCATTACCATGCCCCTAGACTTGGGGCATTTAGGTTCAGTGCCCTTGAGATTTGCCGTGGACATGGGGATCTTCTCCGACCTTCTCCTTGTATGGGCGGACGAAGTTAAGGGGGTTGTATTAGGCACCTTTGCAGACGACACCTTCTGTAGCATGGAGGCGGGATGGTCCTCCTCTTGCTGAACTTTCATTTTCTTCTATCTGCGGGAGTAGTCTTTGTCGATCACAGAGTCTTGGACTCTTCGCCAGACCCTGTGGATTTTAGAGGACAGCCGCTGAGGGGGCTATTCCGGCTTCGCCTTTTTGATGTTTTCAGCAGGCGGAGGAGACTTTTTCAGCACGGCAGTTAGAGAGTTCTTGCGCACCCTCCTGAGCGGCTCAAAGCTGTTCCCAGTTGGAACAACATCAACTTCTACCATTGGAGCCGGTGGGGTAAGTCCAAAAGGGGAACTTCCCCCAGCTTTCTTCACTCGGCGCCAGTGGCGACGTCGAGCATGTCGTGTAGCCGGGATCACCTCTGTTGTTGAGATAGCTTCATCATGCCCCCCGATCTGATGAGAAGTTTTTCTCGGCGTCAACCTATCGAAGACAGATGTCCACTGAGAAGGAATAGTCAATCTTGCAAAGGCCGATTTTTGGGAAGGGGATGCACTTGTAACGACCTCACTCGAAGCAAGAATTGGAATGGCCAGTCTTGCGAAGACCGACCCCTTAGCAGGAGAAGCCCCTTTGATGACTTCATTTACTGGAGCTGGAATGGCTATCTGCTTCGGGATAACTCCTTCGGATATTGTAGGCTTCTTCACGGGCTTGCTTGAGCTTTGGCCTAGTCTGTTAAAGACCGAGGCGTTGGATTTGGATGACCCGTTAAAAGGGGCCGTGGTAGTGGTAAGCCGATCAAAGACCGACTTCTTCGGAGCTTCCTGTAATGGCACTGAGGCATTAAAGCTCATTGGTGGGAGCATGGTCCCGAAGAACAATTCCGTGGTGGCCTGTGTCACCTGTTCCACCGGCATTGCGTAGATGGAGGCCGCTTGGGGCCCGTAATTTACTCCTCCAGACGGGGTGGAGCGGGAGTTGTTGGTGCTGTTGGAAGCCATTGACGCCATCTTCTTTTTTGCACGGAGCAAGACACCAAATCTTAGTAGCTCGAATCCACAGGCAACCATAGCAGACTGCGATTTGTCCGCGAAACACGATGCACGAAGTGTTGAGTGGAAAGAGGAAAAGGTCCCTCCGGGCGTGCCAGAATCTGTTTACCACCAAAAAGGGAGACAGGACCGCGTAGGTCGTCTTTCCTGAATTTAGGGGTAGATGCTATTTGGTTTTATCTGTCTACCTCTCCGAAGAAGCCAAGTTGATTTATGGAACCATGCATCGAAGGTTTAAACAGATGCGGCCTTTGTAACAGACTTCGTCAGATTCCCCCTCGTTGGTGAGGGGCTTTTGATTATGGGGACGCTTTTCCCTATAGGCACAAGCCCCTGCAGTTAATTACGTTACCGCGTAGCGATAACCACTTTCTCCTTCTCCAGATGTTCACTTCATGTCGTGTGTGTTTGTTTTGTTTTAGGTTGCCCGTGGATTGTATACGGAGACTAATTTATGTTGTCGCTCGTAGGGCGGGGATTAGTCCAGATCTGTATTTTCTTAGATTTGGGTTTGGTGGATTTAAGGATCATTAACCTTGTTTGAGATTAAGATCAACTTAAATGTTTGTTAAGGATACGTTAGTCTAAGTTTTAGACTAAGATCTACTTAACGGGGGTTCAGGATCACTTTTGATCCAACGAAAGAGCATTTAGGCTCTATCGTTTAAGTTTAGGGACATTACGGTCCGTCAGTAGTTTTGAGATATTGCGGTCCATTGTTTAAGAACATCATAGTCCGTGGAGTTTAAAGACATCATAGTCCGTAGAGTTTAAAGACATCATAGTCTATAGAGTTTAGTTTAGGGACGTTACGGTCCAAAGAGTTTAGTTTAAAGACGTTACGGTCATGGAATTTAGTTTAAGGACATTACGGTCCACGGAGTTTTGCTGTTGGTCGTCAGGACCCGCAACCTCTCTGAAGACGTTGAAGAATTACAATGACACATATCAGAGGTGTGAAGAGATGTACCCTTGAACCAAAGAATGTTCATCAGGGACTTGGTATTCCTGTTTGGCATTAAGGCCAATTTAAAAGAAGACCTATAGGCTCGGTCGATTTGGGGTTTGGCTAACCTTGGGCTCAGCCCACTTGATTACTTATTTGGACTTAATCCCTTTTGTTCAACAATGCTTAGCATTGACATGGGTCTTGATGCCCACCCTCCTTTTTTGTTTTGTATTGATGTTGAACACTCCTTATGGCGCTGGGTTTTATTTACAGAGCGCTCTTTATTTCATCAGTGCCCACGTGAGGGGCACGTGGAGCGCTTAGCGCTGAGTGCCAAACTTAAAGCGCTTGGCGCTGAGCGCCAAACATGGAGTGCTAAGCTCTTCTTATAAAATAGCGTCTACGTGAGGAGCACGCGGAGCACTCAGCGCTGAGCGCCAGACTTAGAAAGCTAAGCGCTTTTATAAAATAGCACCCACGTGAGGAGCACGTGGAGCACTCGGCGCTGAGCGCCAGACTTAGAAAGCTAAGCGCTTTTTATAAAACAACGCCCATGCGAGGAGCACGTGGAGTGCTCGGCGCCGAGCGCCAAACTTTGAAAGCTAAGTGCTTTTTATAAAACAACGCCCATGTGAGGAGCACGTGGAGCACTCGGCGCTGAGCGCTAACTACTGAGTGCTAAGCACTCTTTATTTTGCAGCGCTTGGTGCTAGGTTTTTTTTCCTTTCTGTGTTATATTCTGCAAAGTTCAATTCTTTGTCCTCCCTAGGATCTTCGATCCCTAAGAACAAATTCATCCCCGTAAGAATTAAATTCTCATTTATGGGAGACTTGTCTCATGGATCTCAGATCCGAGGAAAAAACTATGTTCTTTTTTATGAGGGTTAAACCTTTGAGATGCTCCGATCTCTATTTTTATTTACCTTGATGAAAATTCTTTTTCTTAAATCTTGCCCTTCTCTTTGAGATTGAAGTTTGGGGGGGGGGGCTTTCTTCTGTACAAGACTTGAAGTCTTGGGTCCTTTATATAGAAGAGGCTGATTCGTTGAATCAGTTAAGGAAATCTCTCATTGAGAGATCTCCAATTGATTTAGGAAATTTATCCACTGTTGGATCTTTGATCCAAGGGCTTCTGCTTTACAGAAGACATTTTTCTTATTTTCAACAAGATTAGGAAAATATTTTCCCATAAAGAACTTATTCTGTATCTTGATGATTTTTAATCACCATTGGATTTTTGATCCAACGGTGCTCTGATTTACAGAGCACAATCTTTCTTGTTTAGAAAGATTTAAGGAATTTTTCCTCAATCAGAATTTAATTCTGTATATGATGATTTTTAATTATCATTGGATCCTTGATCAAATGGTGGAGAACTATTAGTTCTGGCGCTGGCGCTCTTGCGCTCTGCATGTGAGGCGTTACCATAGAGTCTTTGACTCATGGCGTTGGCGCTAGCGCTCTCGTGCTTTGCACGTGAGGCGCTGCCTCGGAGTTTTTGACTCATGGCGCTGGCGATCTTGGCGCCAGCACTCTCGTGCTTTTCACGTGAGGCGCTACCTCAGAGTCCTTGACTCATGGCACCGGCGCTCTTGGCGCTGGCGCTATTGGCGGTAGCACTTTCGTGCTTTGCACATGAGGCGCTGCCTTAGTTCAAATTTCAAATTTTGAACAGAGCCCTGCTCTTCTTATTGGGGGGAACATGGGACTCTAATGACTTGACAGTACGCTGGCAGTGGGTTTAACCACAAGCCGCAAGCGGTACTAGTTGCATGTAACGGCTACCCAGGTATCTATCGATAAGAAAGCCGATGAGAAAACCTATCCGAACTCCTACTGAGCCTGGATGTGACAATCGCTGTACATTCCGGTCTGTTTATCTAACAGTATCACATATCGGACTTAGGGGGCGGTAATCGTCAGACCCCTAATAACGCAATAAGTCGTGCCGGAGTGTAGCCTAAAACACCCTGAGAAACTACTGGAATACCTACCGGTAAATCTTGCTTTCCTTGGCCAGGGTCTTTGTATAATGGCTCTCCGAATAGAGCACGATATCAACCCCCAATACCGGGAGAGACGAATCCTATCTAACCGCCACTGCCTCCAAGTGCTTCGGGACTCCACCCAACTACTACCTGTTTGCATGACTCCTTTAAGCCATGGTAGGGTACTAATCAAAGTACAGTGGGAACACACTCGAGGTGAAGTAGCAGTGTCAAGTCGACAGACTAAGCTGTACTGATGTCACCTGGGTACTGCTACCCGACGATAGGTATAATACTAATCAACAGTTCCCGACGAGTCCTGTCCAATTTACTCATAACCTAATGAGCACCTGCATACTATCTCCAGTACGGCGTACTAATGGTTGTGGGACAGACCATCTCCCCTGCTGGGATGAGAAGCGTATACACTAGTCTACTTCGGAGTATCGATGCCCCGTCTCGATAATCCTATGACTGGGGGCCTGTATAAGGATGTGCTTATAGATTACCCAGCCCCCACTAGTGTGACTGCCATCACAATGCCGGTAATCAAGCAAAGATCCTAATGGCTCTACTAATATGTATAAGCGATATGCTAAAAGAAACACATGCACATATTAAAGTAGAAACAAACCAAGTAGTATACTACCATTTTGAGCAAGACTGTCAATACAACTGTGAATATCCCAAGCTTCCATAAAGTAATATACAAACCAGTATGATACAATAATGGCCTCTAGGGCATACATCACTAACAATCTTCCACTTGCACTAGGGCCATGTATTGGCATATCGCAGACCTATCATCTCGATTAGCCTCTCGAACTGTGTCTGAGGGATGGCCTTCGTGAGTAGATCTACAGTGTTATTCTCCGTATCTACTCTCCTCACCTCGATCTCCCGGCGATAAACGATCTCCTTGATCAGGTGGTAACGCCTCAAAATGTGTCTGGACTTTTGATGGGACCTGGGTTCCTTCGCTAAGGCTATAACGTCGTTGTTGTCGCAATACAGAGGTATTGGATCTACAATGGATGGAACCACTTGAAGTTCCGTCAAGAACTTCCTCATCCAGACTGCTTCCTTCGCGGCGTCACAAGCAGCTATGTACTCCGCTTCCATCGTCAAGTCAGCAACGGTGCCCTATTTGGAGCTCTTCCAACATACCGCCTCTCCATTGAGGGTAAAGACATAACCTGACATAGATTTGGAGTCATCCTTGTCACTCTGGAAGCTGGAGTCAATAAAGGCCTCGATCTGGAGGTATTTTCCACCATACACCAAGAACATCTCCTTAGTCCTTCTCAGGTACTTGAGAATGTTCTTTACTGCTATCCAGTACTTCTCCCCCGGGTTTGACTGATAGCGGCTTACCACGCTCAATGTGTAAGCTACATCTGGTCCGGTACACAACATCACATACATTATAGAGCCTACCACAGAAGCGTAGGGTATAGATGTCATACGAGCCCTTTCCAAATCAGTCTTGGGAGATATCTCTTTGGAGAGGATGATTCCGTGACAAGCCGGTAGATTACCATGCTTTGAATCTTCCATACTAAATCTTTTTAGTATGGTGTCAATCTACCTGGACTGCGAAAGTCCCAACATCCTCTTAGATCTATCACCATAGATCTAGATCCCCAGAATGTAGGAGGCATCACCCAGGTCTTTCATGGAGAACCTCTTTGATAAGAATCCTATGACTGATTGTAGAATATGAATGTCATTTCCGAATAAGATAATGTCATCCACGTATAAGACGAGGAATACCACAGCTTCCGCTACAATCTTACTATATATGGATGGTTCATCTGGATTTTCGATAAAGTCGAATTCTTTGAACGTCTCATCAAAACAGATGTTCCAACTCCGCGATGCCTGCTTTAGTACATAAATGGAGTTAAGCAACTTGCACACTTTCCCGCTGCTCCCACTCTGAATGAAACCCTCTAGCTGATCCATATAGATGCACTCTTTCAAATTACCATTTAGAAAACCCGTCTTTACGTCTATCTGCCAGATCTCATAATCGTGGAAGAAGGAAATGGCAAGAAGGATCCGAATGGATTTAAGTATAGTCATTGGAGAAAAGGTTTCATCATAGTCCAAACTAGGTCTTTGACAAAAACCCTTTGCAACAAGTCTAGCCTTATAGGTTTCAACCTGTCCATCTACACCAATCTTTTTTCTCAAGATCCATTTGTAGCCTACAGGTTTTACCCTTTCTGGAGCAATGTCCAAAATCCAAACTTTGTAGGTGTACATGGACTCCATTTCGATCCGCATTGCATCCATCCATTTTACCGTGTCGCCGCTCTGAATAGATTGCTGGAAGCTAGTAGGCTCATCATTGTCAATGATGCAATCTTCTCGATCCCCGTCTATGACAAAACTGTAGTATCTCTTGGGCGAATGAGACTGCCTACTACTCTTACGGAGTGGCGCTGGGATGTCCAGTTCTTCTGAAACCTCTGGTTCTACCAAGCTTTCAGTAATAGCCTGTGGTTCTGGAACTTCTTCCAGTTCTATTGCGCTCCCACTTATCTGATTTTCTAAAAATTTAGTTTCCAAGAAGCGGGCATGGCGAGAGACAAAGACCTTTTGCTCCTCTGCGTAATAGAAAAGATCCCCCTTGGAGTTCTTTGGGTATTCCACAAACTTACACTGTATCGAGCATGCCTCGAGCTTGTCCGCATGCTGCTTTTTGACAAAAGCTGGACATCCCCATGTCTTAAAGTGTTTAAGACAGGGTTTCTTCCCACTCCACATCTGATATGGTGTGGTAGGCACTGACTTAATAGGAACCTAGATCAAAAGATATGCAGCTGATTCTTGTGCATAACCTCAGAAGGATCGCGGTAACTCAGCCTTACTCATCATGGAACGAACCATATCCAATAGGGTTCGATTCCACCTTTCCGATACACCGTTGTGTTGTGGTCTGTATGGAGGAGTAAGCTGAGAAAGAATTCCATTTTCTTTTAAGTAGTACAAGATCTCGGCACTTAAGTATTCACCACCTCGATTAGATCTCTGTGTCTTGATACTTTTTCCTGTTTTTTTTCCACTTCATTCTTGTATTCCCGGAATTTTTCAAAGGTCTCGGATTTATGCTTCATCAAGAAGACATGTCCATACCTAGAGAAATCATCCGTAAAAGTAATGAAATAGGAATAACCACTTCGTGCATGTGTAGACATTGGACCACACACATCGCTTTGTATGAGTCCCAAGAGCTCGCTGGCTCTTACTCCGTGTCCAGTGAACGGAGTCTTTGTCATCTTTCCCATGAAACAAGATTGACAAGTTGCATAAGACTAATATTCGAACGGATCCAAATATCCCTCTCTATGTAGCTTCATCAACCATGTTTCATTGATGTGACCCAGTCTACAATGCCATAAGAAAGCCTGATTTAATTCCAGAGATTTTCTTTTAAGTGTGTTCTGGACACTGAAAACCTGAGCTTGATTTAATATGTATATACCATTATCTAATGTACCTGACCAAATCAGAGCTTGATTTAGGTGGATGTGGACCGTATCGCTTACAAATGTAAAATCATATAGTTCCTTAGAAAGTAAGGATACAAATATGATATTACAAGCTAGACTAGGTACATACAAACAGTTACGTAGAATCAATATCTGCCCACTTGTCAATCCTAGGTGATATTCCCCTACGGATTCAGCGTCCACGCTCATTCCGTTAGCAACCCTAAGAGTCATATCTCCTACCCTGATAACTCTACGGTTTCTCAAAGCTTATAAGGAATTACAGATCGGAGATCCTGATCCGGTATCTAGTTCCCAGGAAGTAGAGTTAATTGATATGCAATTTTCGATTACAAACACACCCGAAGTCGAAACCACAACATACTTCGGATCCAGGATTCTGGCTTTCATAGCCCTACAATCCCTCTGCCAATGTCCTTTCCCATAACAATAGGAACATCCCTCCTCCCTTACTGTTAGCCCAGAAACTTTTTCCCTTCCCTGTCCTTCTACCTTACTGACACCGCATATCAGCTTTGAAGAGGTCTTCTTCTTCTCACCCTTGGCATCCGCCTTAGATCCAGAAGAGGAAGATTCTACAATAAGCAGAGAGGGTGTCTCCCTGGTTTCCTTCAGGGTGCCCTCAACTGGAAGAATAACTTTCTTCCCCTGGGCATGAGTAGGAGGTCGGGACTGTAGGATCAAGTCAGCATATGACTCGTTCTCCAATGTAGTCTCCAGGTCCGTGAGCTTTTTAATATAGCTAGTCATCGTAAGGACGTTGTCCCCTACAGATGACCCAATAACCAACCTCGTTTGAAGCAGTTCCTTCGAGGTCTCATATCATGCGATACGAGATTGCACTCCATATAAATCTTTGTAATGGAGGAAGATGGAAGCTAAGTCCATCTTCTCGTGCCGTCTCTGGTTTACACCATCTACCGAGGCTAACACAAGGTACTTGGCATTTGCACTGTCCTTTTCCAATGTCTTATGGATATCAATATCCGCGACGGTGGAAACTGGACCTGAGACGGTGGGGGCTTGAGTAGTAAAGATGTATCCCAGCTTGTCTTAGGTAATGGACATCTGGACAGACCTTTGCCAGTCATTATAGTTAGATTCAGTCATTTTATTATCTAGATGTAACCTAGTCTTGGTCACTGGGTCGCTGCAATTAAGAGAGAGAAGAAAACACTTAGCATGATGCTATTGCAAGTTTTGATTGGTTTTTAATTTATCTAAACAGGATGGTTCCCACTATTCCTCGAATCGTTCCTCAAACCATAAAAGAAGAATTAGTTAGGATTAATTTCACCGTACAATTCTTGCTTAACCGTTCAGCCAGTCTAGTGTCGGTACTTCGAGGGAGGTTTTACGACGCTTTCGTAAAGTTCCTTAATTAAATAACCTCTTTTCCCTGGAGGCGTATCCCCGCTAACACCTTTCTAGACACCTACTTGGTTTGTAGTATTGATCGTTAAGTGAAAAATCTCCCGAAGAGTAGTATATACTCATAGTAAAATCGGGATCCAAATATCATTGTGTGATAATGCTGAAGGAATCCTACCAATATTATCGCACTCCAAATGGTATGCAATACTAGCAGGTTTCAATTTCCTTAGAAACTCCCGATGTGGATTTTTACCCCATGCTCTTATCACCTTGACTAAGGCCAACAAATCATAAGTCACATGTCAAGTTCTACCCATCATTGTCCAGGTTAATTTGAACCCACAACAAAGTAGTACGACTGTCCCAAACTAACGCATCTATCTATGGAATATATGAATACCCAGCAGCTACCAATCACTATGTCTTGACTAAGGCCAACAAACATAGCTTGAATACTATTGAATATTCATATGAAATCACGGAGGGCTACGAATGGTTTTTGGCGAAACCGTGAACGTAGTGAACTTGATATAATCAAAGGAACCTGATAGCTTTTAAAAGGAGTGGTTTAAGCTCCGCATTTAAAAGTTTCCTGTTTTAAAATAACTGAGTGGTTTTTAAAATTTGTTCTAAAGATTCAGCTTTGGTTTGTTTGCTTTGCATTAATTTAATGCAGTCCCATCAATTAATCTACCATTGCAGAAAACTACGAAAATACAACGTGCGCTTATACCATCCGCATTCGCCATGGGGCTCCATCATCAACCGTTAGGTTACATAACTAACAACAGAGTGGGGGCTGGACTAACACGGATGCAAAACATAAGCAAAGTCTATTATATAATATATATAATAATATCCATTTGTTAGATGCAATGATAGGCATTCCAGATCACAGATGAACACATTGGATATATTAGGAATTCCGTGTTTCGTTTGAGCCTGTAACGAAAGACAGATTCTACGGTCGTGATGAATAGCCAAACCCTACCCTAGACCCCTACGGATGTGACAAACTACCGCCAAATACCCGAAGTGAAGCAACGTCCCTCAGCAAAGTGAGTAGGCCACTCGGCACTTCAAAGTACCCGGTAGTTTGTGCACCCCACTTTAGGTCTATCCTAGGAGCAAAAACAGTAAATGAAATAATACAACGGTGGCTGCAACCTCAACCCGGATGTGCCCCATAAAAATAATATTACATCACTTTACAATTTTTTACATTGAACGAAAGAATGAAAACCCTTATCTTACATCCCCGGCTATTCATCCACGACGATCCAACAAGTTCATATACACAAACCATCATAAAAATATCACAGATATATGCAACACCGACTAATCGACGTATAGCAATTAGTCGACATTTCCAAACACATATATACAACACAATGCTTGTAAAGTAACTACGACATTAGAATTCCGCACGCAATTAGCAAACTTAACTAATTTTCCAAGACATGAAAATCCAGTGAGCTAAAGTTCCAAAACCGATCGTTCTGAGCCAATCTGGGAGTTGAAACGAACTCGAAACCCGCCCGAATATTCACGGAGGCGAAGACACAAGAATAAATATCAAACTGGGGGCCTCGGGAGGGGGGTACCCACCCCTGGGGGCCACCACGAGGTGGCCTCCAAGGGGAGGCAGACCCGAGAGCACCAAACTGTGGTGCTCTCGGGTCATCAGCCCCTAAGACCACCTTTTGGTGGTCTTGGGGGGTGGTCCCGGCCATTGGTCCCCTCCGGGTGCGTACGCTTCACTCCATGGCTTCTCGGTTCAAACCGTGAGCCCGCGGGGTATGCAAACAACTCAAAACATCATTTTTGAAAACTGTTTTTGTTGGCAGTTTTTGTACGAAAAAACGGCGGATTTCTAACGTCGTTACAAGCTATCTAAGGTTTATGAGAGGCTCTGATACCACTGTAAGTCGATGTTGCGCACCCCACGTGTTTTTGGTGAGGTAGAATTTGCAAAAAATGATTTTTACGGGCTTTGCAACACCGACTAGAACCAAGGATCGACCATAAACCCTAGCTAGCAAACTACATGAGATTTAACTACTCGGAAAGAATGTTATACCTTATGATACAAGTCCTTCGGGTCTTCTCCAATGTCCTCCTCATCATCGTAGGCTCCGAGGATCGATCCGGATTGTAGCTTCCTCGAGTCAAAGATAATCCATCCGAGATTCTATAGTCCGAGCTCCAACCTTAAATCCGAGTTAAGTAGGGAAACTAGCTTGCTAAACTAGATGTCCTAGGTGATGTATAGAATGAATATGTATTTATTTGTCTCTTGGAACCCTAGTTTACTCAACTCATGAGACTTTAAGGGTTTTTGTTGTGAGGAGGAAGAAGAGAGCTTACTTGAAGAAAGAGAAAAGGTTTTTTTTTGATAATAATAATAGAAAATGTGATAGCTCACTTGATATGACTGCAAGCATGACAAGAAAATATCTCACCCAAATATATCCAGTGACACAAAAATATCTCATAAGAAATATCTAAGTCAAAAAGTCAAACCAAGTCAAGTGGTCTAACCAAGTCAAGTAGTCAAAACAAGTAGCCATGCCATAATTATCATTTACAAAAATAACAAATACTTTCCTCCATCGCATAATTGTTTTAATCAAGTCAATGGTCAAAACCCTAATGAGGTCTCTCCTTCTATACCCCTCTCATCTATATATACATACCCGCATCCATGTTCCGAGAAACACGAATACAACGAGACGAAACTGATCCATCAATATAATACTAGGATCCGGCTTAAACCAAAGCCCACTATTATTATCCGTCCGAACATCATACGCGGACAAGTGCACGTATGTGATCAAAGCCCTACCGTAAAACCATACGGCCTCTACATCTTTCGCCCGATGTTGGGAAACTCTCTGTGTGGGACTCTAAAGACTCGACAGTACGCTGGCAGTGGGTTTAACGACAAGCCGCACGCGGTACTTGCTGCACGTAATAACTACCCAAGTATCTGTCGATAAGAAGGCCGATGAGGATACCTATCCGAACTCCTACTGAGCCTGGATGTGACAATCTCCATACAGTCCGGTTTGTTCATCTAAGAGTTTCGCATATCGGGCCTAGAAGGGCGGTAATCGTCAGACCCCTAATAGCGCAATAAGTCATGCCGGAGTGTAGCCCAAAACACCCTGAGAAACTAATAGAATACCTACCAGTAAATCTCGCTTTCCCTGGCCAGGGACTTTGTGTAATGGCTCTCCGAACACAGCACGATATCAACTCCCAATACCGGGAGAGACGAATCCTATCTAACCGCCACTGCCTCCAAGTGCTTCGAGACTCCACCCAACTACTACCTGTTTGCACGACTCCTTTAAGCCGTGGTAGGGTAGTAATCAAAGTACAGTAGGAACACACTCGAGGCGAAGTAGCAGTGTTAAGTAGACGGACTAAGCTGTACTCATGTCTCCTGGGAACTGCTACCCGACAATAGGTATAATACCTACCAACAGTACCCGATGAGTCCTGTCCATTATACTCGTAACCTAATGAGCACCTGCATACTATCTCCAGTATGACGTACTAATGGTTGTGGGACAGACCATCTCCCCTGCTGGGATAAGAATCATATACATTAGTCTACTCCGGAGTATCGATGCCCCGGATCGATAATCCTATGACTAGGGACCTATATAAGGATGCGCTTGTAGATTACCCAGCCCCCACTAGTGTGACTGCCATCACAATGCTGGTAAACAAGCAAAGATCCTAAGGGCTCTACTAATATGTATAAGCGATATGCTAAAAGAAACACTTGCACATATTGAGGTAGAAACAAACCAAGTAGTATACTACCATTTTGAGCAAGACCGTCAATACAACTGTGAATATCCCAAGCTTCCATTAAGTAATATACAAACCAGTATGATACAATAATAGCCTCTAGGGCATACATCACTAACAGCCCAGCGGTCGAGTGCAGGGCACGTGACCCGCGGGCGCTAAGCGCCCACGTGCGCCTCATGCGACCCGCAGGAGCTCAGCGCCCTGTGGTCCCATGCAGCTCACGTGACTTGCTGGCGTTCAGCATTCGCGTGCTGCGCACGTGACCCGCTGGCGACCAACGCACGCGTGCTGTGCACGTGCCCCGCTGGCGCCTCACGCCCATGCGCTTGGCACGCGTCTTTAAGACGTTCCTCACCCCTCATTTTTCATGCACTCCACTCCAGAAATACGTCCCCCGTTAGGAATTTTTTTCTAACCGGGCGCTGCCCTGCACCCCGTAAGGGGGATGCTAGCCCCTTTGACCCCCAGCCCGTTATCCAGGTAGCGGGACCCCCATAACATTCTGTGGGGCCCCGGATATATCTAATTCCCCTCCAAAAAACATACGCACACTGCACATTGAGTTCGCATGACCAGTTTGACCTATCAATCGGGGGTTCCTTCGCTTCAAAGGCGAGGGGTAATTAACGACAGCTTAGTCCGCGGTTGCCGGAGATTTGGATCCCCCCGCCTACCCTAGGCAGGGGGAATCTGTAGTACGCCTAACAAGAACGCGCGTATTCCCATCTCAATAGGGTGACGAAAAACACCTTACAATGACCTCCCCGTCGGAATCAAGCTCTGTCTCGAAATCAAGTCAACTAACGACATCCCTATCAGAATCAAACTCCATCTCAGAATCAAGTCAACCAACAACCTCTGCGTCGGAATCATACTTCGTTTCAGAATATGCCCCGTGTCGGAATCATACTTCGCCCTAGAGTATCTACCTTCCCTGTCAGAATTATGCTTTGCCTTGGAATCAACCTCTGTGTCGGAATCTTATTTCGTCTAAGAATGTGCCCCGTGTCGGAATCATGCTTCGCCTCGGAGTACCTACCTTCCCTGTCAGAATTATACTTCGCCATGGAATCAACCTCTGCATCGGAATCATATTTCGTCTCATAATGTGCCCCGTGTCCGAATCATGCTTTGCCTCAGAGTACCTACCTTCCCTGTCGGAATTATGCTTCGCCTTGGAATCAACCTTTGCATCGGAACTATATTTCGTTCAGAATGTCCACCTCTGCGTCGGAGTTATGTATTGTTTTAGGATACAACTATCCCATGTCAGAATTATGCTTTGTCCCGGAACCCTGCATCGGAATCATGTTTCATCTCAAAATATACCTATCCCATGTTGGGATTATGTTTTGTCCCGGAACCCTACGCCGGAATCATGTTTCGTCTCAAAATATACCTGTCCCGTATTGGAATTATGTTCCACACCTCGGAATGATGCTCCGATACCCATAATTATGCCCCACTCCTCGGAATGATGCTCTGATACCCGGAATTATGCTTTGCACCTCGGAATGATGCTTCGACCCCTTAGAATTATGCTCCACACATCGGAATGATGCTCCGACCCCCGGAATTAAGATCCCGGAAGGATGCCCCGCCTCCGGAATGATGCTCCACCTCAAAGTCAAACTTCTATGGAACAAGATCCATCAATTTCATGCACACGGCCCATGTACGCAGTGTGCATTCATTAATAGGGGCACTTTGTTGGGGTAAAAATTTACACCCCGTTGCCAAACTCAAAATCAAAATCAAGCACAAAGTCAGAGCCAAAATTAAAATCAAAAGCCAAGTGGGCCCAAACCCGAGCCAAAGTTAAGCCCAAGCATGAAGAGGGGGCCAGCCAAAGAAAAGAAAAGAAAAGAAAAACTAAATGTAATTTTTGTTTTTAATAGGCAATAAACCAATTTTTGTATAAGCCATGGGGCTAAATGTAAAATATGTAAGCCTATAAAAGGCCCCCGATGGTGATTAGAAAAAAAAGACAACAAAAAATCTTAATCTTTATTCCCAAAAAAAAAAAATCAAAATCTTGAGTTTTGACCCACACTTTATTGCGCAAGTCTTTTTCTCCTTCCTTCCTTCTTTTTTTTCAAAGTGCGCATATCAGGAGGGCCAAAAAAAGGGAAAAGACCCCCTTTTGATCTCCAAAAGTCAAAATCTTGGTTTTTTTTATTGTTGCTTCATTGGGTTTTGACCCTACTTGCACCGTGCTAGGTATCCATTTGGCTAGGAGCACATCTTGTTGGGTGCACATCTAGCCAAGTACGCACCTGCCCAGGTGCGCACTTTGCTAAGTGCGCACTTCCTTAAGTGTGCACCTTACTGGACCTTTTGGCCTATTTGGGACCCTTTGGCCCCCTTCACTCCCTTGCACCTTATCAGTGCACACCTTGCTTGGTGCATGCCTGGACAGGTGTGCACTTGGCTTGACAGGTATGCACTTGTCATGTGCACTCCTTTGCCAAGTGCACACCTTGCTAGGTGAGCGTTTTAGCAAGTGTGCACTGTCACGTGCACATCTTGCCACGTGTGCACTTGACATATATACACACATCACCTCTCCCATTAGAAATAAATTTCTGACAGGATTCTGCCCCGCACCCCGCCAGGGGACTGCTAGCCCTCTTGACCCTCAGCCAGCTATCAGGGTAGCGGGACCCCCGTAAACTCTATGAGGCTCCAGATACGTCTAAAACACAACATTCACACGCTGCATATTGAGTTTGCATGACTAGTTTGGCTCATCAATCAGAGGGTCTCTTACTTCAAAGGTGAGGGGTAATTAACAGTGGCTTAGTCTGCAGTTGCCGGAGATTTGGATCCCCACAATCAATAAAGCCCAGCCTAACCTAAGCAGGGGGAATCTATATACGCCTGATAAGCGTGCACATTTCTATCTTAATAGGGTGACGAACTCTACAACAATCTCCCTAATAAAGACAAAAGAACATCTAATCTTTCATATCTTCTTAATAATTTTTAATATACAAAACATAATTTTTTATCTTTTAAGTTTGAGTGTGATGGAGGTCGGAATCTCCCTCAGATATTGTTCTCCGTCGATCTTGTAACTAGCGGGGCTGAACGGTTGAGATTTATAGTGGGAGGTTGGGTGTGGATTTCAATGGGTTGTTGATTGTTGTTAACGCCGAGCTACCTGCAAAGGAAGTCCCAGGATAGGAAACTACCATAGGACCCTATGAAGATCAAGTAAGTACCGGAGAATAATTGGGCATAGTAGCAGCGTATTGGAATGAGTTCGACTTATCTGAATTGTCTGGAGAAGGGATTTATATAGGGGCCGCATTAGAACGAGCTGATGCGAGATTCTCGCCATCCATTTCGTCCCCGCATCATGTTCGCATAGATGGCGAGATACGCTCATTAATGGTGAGATATGCTAGTGTGGGATGTGGGACGTGGAGCGGCGGAGATTTCATCGTAGCGAGATACACGGAGCCCTTATGGGGGCGCTCGTGTTCCATGCTCCTGGCCAAACAGGGATGCTGAGGAAACTCAGCTATAGGATAGCTTGGAGACAAGCAAGGAAGCTTGGTAAAAGGAAGTTGAGGAAGCTCAATCTAGGGAAGCTCGGGCTTTGTGCTACTGGTCCCGATCTGGTCGGGGCGGCAAGAGGACTGAGGAAGCTTAGCTTTAGGATACTTCGAAGACGAGCTATTGACCGATGGTTGGTCAAAGAAGGAATACACCCAAGGGAAGGCCTCGTATGGTCGGAGCCCATTTCTTGGATGGAGCCTCGGAGGTGAGATATCGTGGAATGTTCCCTTATTCCAAATTGGCAGCCCCCCAGGAATCTAGGCGGCATGCACGGAGGACACGCCATCTGCTACGTATCTAGATCCAGGGAATACCCAACTGTGAGTATCATCATTAGCCCCCTACACTCGTCCCGGCCTATTTTAAGGGTAGGGTCATGGGTGGATTCTTTGGTCTTCTCTGTCCAGCTTTTTGCCGAAGAATCTACGCGGTGGAACGTTCGGAAACAACACGGCATTCGGGGTTTGTGTCTCCTCGATTTTCGAGTCCATGTGGCTTTCACCGTGCGCCTTAATTTCTGCGCGTATCCTCGATGACGTCAGCGGATCACTGATAGGAAGGTGCCGTTATAGAGATGTCGCTTCTCTTGCTCGGGTCGTTATGGCGATAGGCCGACCATCGATTTCGTGCTATGTGACCCCATTCGGATGGCAGATTGTAAGACGTCACTTCAGCCGATCGGATCCGCGTGAGGGGAAAGCATCCAATGGTTGGTTACCGTATAACGCCATCTGGATCGTTGGGTATGATGCTTTGTTTTACCAAGAGCGGATCTAGGCCGCTGGACGGCTTTTGCTTAGTCTATAAATAAGGGCGGCTTGTACTTAGGAAACATCTTTGCTTCGCTTGCATTTTGTTGTCTTTGGATTTCATGGTGCCCCCGTTCTTAGGTCGGATCTATAGTTTAAACCCACCTTCAGCCCCCCTCCTTTGAATCTGGTCAGATGTCTTCCTCTGATCCTCTAGTAAATATAGTTAAGATAGAGTCGGGCGATGAAGCTTCGACCTCTGAAGCCGAGTCTAGTAGGTCCGAGGAGGTTCTTCTTCTTCTGTGTCGGGTTCACCACCAAGGGGAGGCGATTCCCTTGTTCCCCGTCATCAAAGGGACAAGAAAGCGCCTAAGGTGCGTATCGAGAACACTCGTGACGCTGCCTCGGTGCTGAACAGGCTGGACAATCTTTCCGACATACTGAATCGTTTCCACATTCCCTCTGGCTACATGCTTCGTCTGGCCATGGAGGGTGAACGGGCATACCAAGTACTGGGTAATAAGATTTCCTTGTACTTGGAAGCATTTTGAGTAGGAATGCGTTTGCCCTTTTCGCCTAAGATTTGTGCAGTCCTTCACTGTTTTCAACATGCCCTGGGCCAGCTAGCACCGAATTCGTGGAGGATTCTCCTCGGATTCCTGGTCCAGCTTAAAATTGATCAGATCTCCTTTAGTCTAAGGTTCCTCTTATCATTTCTCTGCTCTAAGAACCATCCGGGTACCAATAAGGACAAGTCAAGTTGGGTTTACTTTTCTTTTAAGAAGCTCATGGGTAGGGCGGCCGGGTCGGGGGTAGTGGTCGTCCTTTCTTCTATCTATGAGTGGAAGGAGAAGTTCATTTTCGTCGGTCTCTGAAGGGAGGGGAGTGGCCGGTGCCCATCGAGTGGCATAGGGTAGATTGCCCAAAAACCAAGTCGTCGAATGCCCCGAAGGCGAGGATCGTGTCCCGGTGGGAGCCGATCCAGCGCGTCGATGCCTTGCTTTCCGAGCAGGCCCTGAGCTGGGTGGGACTCTGTCCCGCATGCTTTCTGAGTAAGTTAGGTCTTACCTAATCAATTTAGACTTGGTTTATTTTGTTGCTTTTGTTGCTAACCCATTTTTGTTTCTCTCTGCAGAGCCAATGGACAGGTCGAAGATTATGGCCGCATTGGCCTGTTAGGAATATGTATACCCTAGAGGCCATTATTGTATATTATAGTGGATGCTTGGACATATATATAGAGGACTTTCTTGCTCTACATGATAGTATGCTATCTGATTGCTCTTTATCTTAACATGTACACTTGTATTATTATACCGACTCTTTAATACATGTTGATAAAGCCCTTAGGATGTGGACTTGACTACCAGGACTATGATGCAGATCATACTAGTGGAGCCTGGATAGTCCATAAGCACATCCTTTAATAGTTCCTAGTTGAGAGGATATCAAGACAGAGCATCGATATTACAGAGTAGACTAGTGTGTACGTTTCTTGACCCTGTATAGGGCGATGGTTGATCTCATAACCATTGGTGTTTGAAATCAAAGATTGTACACAGGTGCTCATTAGAGAATGGGTACACTGAACAAGACTCACCGAGAACTCCTAGATGGTACCATACCTATCGTCAGATAGTTGTTTTTTGGTGACACTGGTACAGGTTAGTCTGTAGACCTGAGATCGTCATAGTGTCTTGTGTGGTTCCCACTGTGCTTTGATTTCCTCCCTACCACGGCTCAAAGGAGTCGTGCAAACTGGTGGATTTTGGGTACAGTCCCGAGTCGCATGGAGGCAGTGAGCGATAGGAGGGGTTTCGTCTCTCTCGGTATAGGGAGTTGATGTTGCACTATACTCGATTGGCTATAATAGAAAGTCCCTGGCCAGGGCTGATGAGATTTACGGGTAAGTGTTATCAGTAGTTTCTCGAACCGTTATAGGCCACACATCAGCATGACTTATCAAGTTACTAGGGTCTAACAATTCCACCCCTAGACTCGAAATGCGACATATCATACGAAGAGATCAGACTGTACGGTAAGTGTTGCTTATAGGATTTACGGGAGTTTGTACAAGTTTGCTTGTTGATCTTCTATTCGCTCTTGTAACGTTCTGAAAATTCTATTAGGTTAATTATGTATTAATTATTGATAATAAGTATTTTCCGTAAAATCAAGATATAATTATTTTTCCACATAGACTTAAATATACCTATTTTAACTATGTGATTGCTAGTATTGGTATTTAATTAGTCACTTATTAATTGCTGGTTTATTTAATTATTTTCCTTAATTATTTATTTTTAAATATTATTTAAGCTTTCACTTACACATTTAATTAGTGATAATTACAAATTAGTATTGGTTAATACAAGTTTAGTGCACCATGTCAAACTTAAACTAATCTTGTAACATGTTCTTTTTCTTTCTATATTGTAGATAGTTCTAGAATTCTTTAGAAAAGAGAAAAGAAAAATGAAAAATAAAATAAAAAGAAAATGAAGCATGAAAGCATTTATTTGAGGTATGGTGCATGTTCTTTTGGGGTATGTTCACCTCCCTCACTCACCCTCTCCCCTCACTTTGCTGGCCAAAATCTGCAGCCCCTCATCTCCATTTCTCTTCTTCTTTTCATTGAAAAATCCCCACAAAACTCACTCAAAAATCCACAAAACTCAAAACTAATTTCTAGTTTAATCCATCACAAAAATTCCTTGTTCAATCTAAGCAAGGTTTTTTGGATCAAGTCTACATTTTGGTTGCAAGTTTGGATCTTTTCCAACCCATTGTGAGGTATAAATCTTAATCAAATTGTTATCTTGTTAGTTATTGCTTTAATCTAATTTTAATTAGGTGTTAATATGGTTTTAATTATAAGTTTTGATTTTAAAGAGAAGGTTTTGGGTTGAAATTAAGGTTTTTATCACTTAATTAAATTAGCTAAGTGTAGTTTAGCATCTAGTAGTTTTTCAAACATAATCTAGGTATTAACTTGATGATCCTAACTTTTAAATTGTCTTAATTATGTGTATATGCAAATTAATTTTAAGTTTAGGGTTTAAAAAGGTGAGGTTAAAATTAGTTAAGTGTTGCATGGCTTCATTAGAATATTAAGTGTAATTCATGGCCACTAGGTTTGCTACAACATATAGTTTTGCACCAAAATACCTTAACGTTGATTACTAGATTTTTAAAAGAGATAGTTTTTAGTTACGGTTTGAGGTTGTGATGAGCTACAACTTAATTTCTAAAGTTTTTAGTGTGATGTGAATGTGCGGTTTGTACGATTAGGTTCTAGGTTTAGTGTTTGCTTCGCAAGGCAGCCCCTAGTTGTGGTTTGTGGCGATGTCGCGCACATTTTGTGCACCAAGTGCATGCACGTTTTTCTAAATGCGCGTTGGTTACTACGTCGTTTTTGTTCGCGTCTATTTAAATGTTTAGCTTTCTTTATATTGATATGTATGCGATCCTAGGATCGGTAGTGGACACGTCGGATGCGGCAATGAAAGGGAAGGCTGTGATTGGGGCAGATTAGCAGAGGCGTCCCGGTGAGTAGATGTACACATCTATGGGGGGATCATCTGGATGGAGGAAGGCGCCCGATAGTTAGGATTACTAGTAGTTCTTGTATTTATATGCGTAGTCTCCTAGTCATTCATCTCATTGCATTGCATCATCTTATATATATATATATATGATATTATCACTTAGGACACTTGCACCATTACCATTGGTCCATGCCGCACGTGCACTATTTATTGCGAACACACACGCCATTGGTAATTGCTAAGTCACGAACACTATAGAACTTGCTTAAATCAGTATCTAAGCATTTGCATTATTTATGATATGTAACTTGTAGTTGTATATTCATTTCATCAGGATGGATACGTAGTGTAAGTCCGTGTCATGCACCCCGTGTGACCGCGGGAGGCGGAAGTTGTGAAAACAATTATCAAAGTATCGCAATACAGACTCGAGCTCCCAGATCATGTCTAAACCCTAACTAGAAAGACTTGTAAAGTGGTTATCTACTCGGATAAGAGATTATACCTCACGATACAAGTCCTTCGGGTCTTCATCGATGTCCTCCTCGTCATCGTAGGATCTAAGGATCGAAATGGATCGTGGCTTCCTCGTCGGCTTCCTCGAGTCAAAGACGGTCCACCCGAGAGTCTATAGTCTGAGCTCCAACCTCAACTCCGAGGTAACTAAGGCAAGTAGCTTGCTAGACTAGATGGCCTAGGTGATGTAGAGAGTGAAGATGGAATGCTTTGTCTCTTTGAACCCTAGATTTCTCTACTCATGATACAATTAGGGTTTGTGTGAGAGTAGAAGTGAACTTGAGAAATGAGAGGGGAACTTGTGAACCCCTTGAATAGAGATGCTGACCTAAAGATAAAGAATAAGTCATATGAGATATTTTGGAGATAAATATCTCACAAATAAATATCTCACAAGATTCACAAAATATCTATTTTGTTAAGTGTGAGTCACCTTGTAGCCATGCTTGATTCAATGTTCACAATCCACCTAATTTTTTTAATCTCAAAAAGAAATCAAAACCCTAATAGGTCTCCCTTCTATAAGCTTTCCCAAAGTATTTACGAAAATGCCCCTCATCCGTATATACATACCCGCATCCGCATTCCGAAGAATATGAATACAAAGAGACGAAACAATCTATCAATACAATACTAGGATCCGGTTTAAACCAAAGCCTACTAGTATAGTCCGCCCGAACATCATACGCACATAAGTGGACGTACGTAATCGAAGTCCTGTCGTAAAACCATACGACCTCCACATCTTTCACCCGATGTAGGGAAACCCTCTTTGTGGGACTCTAAAGACTCGACAGTACGCTGGCAGTGGGTTTAACCACAAACCGCAAGCGGTACTAGCTGCACGTAACGGCTACCCAGGTATCTGTCGATAAGAAGGCCTATGAGCAAACCCATTCGAACTCCTACTGAGCCTGCATGTGACAATCTCCGTACAGTTCGGTCTGTTCATCAAAGAGTATCGCATATTGGGCCTAGGGGGATAGTAAACGTCAGACCCCTAATAGCGGTATAAGTCATGTCGAAGTGTAGCCCAGAACACCCTGAGAAACTACTGGAATACCTACCAGTAAATCTCACTTGTCCTGGCCAGGGACTTCGTGTAATGGCTCTCCAAATACTGCGCGATATCAACCCCCAATATCGGGAGAGATGAATCCTATCTAACCGCCATTGCCTCCAAGTGCTTTAGGACTGCACCCAACTACTACCTGTTTGCACGACTCCCTTGAGCCGTGGTAGGGTAGTAATCAAAGTACAGTGGGAACACACTCGAGGCGAAGTAGCAGTGTCAAGTCGAAGGAATAAGCTGTACTCATGTCACCTGGGAACTGCTACCCGGCGATAGGTATAATACCCATCAGCAGTTCCCGACGAGTCCTGTCCGGTGTACTCATAACCTAATGAGCACCTTCATACTATCTCCAGTACGACGTACTAATGGCTGTGGGACAGACCATCTTCCCTGATAGGATGAGAAGCGTATACACTAGTCTACTCTGGAATATAGATGCCCCGTCTCGATAATCCTACGACTAGGGACCTGAATAAGGATGTGCTTATAGGATTCCTAGCCCCCACTAGTGTGACTGCCATCACAATGCTGGTAATCAAGCAAAGATCCAAAGGGCTCTACTAATATGTATAAGCGATATGCTAAAATGCATGCACATATTGAAGTAAAAACAAGCCAAGTAGCATACTACCATTTTGAGAAAGACTGTTAATACAACTGCGAATATTCCAAGCCTCCATTAAATAATATACAAACCAGTATGATACAATAATGCCCTTTAGGGCATACATCACTAACAATCTCCCACTTGCACTTGGGCCATGTACAGGCGTATCTGTAACATTTCAGGAAAATAAAATATTATTTTTTGTAATTTTTATAATTAAATAATAATTATATTGAATATTTTAATAAGGCAGTAAAATTAAATACCGATAAATTTGGGGAAAATTTGGAAAATTATAGAAATTACTAAAAAGAGGGTGCTTTGTGTAACTTATGCAAATCATGATGTTTTATGATTTATTATACACCATTTTAGTGCTAATCGCGATTAAATATCGCTAATCGGACATTAAGCGCGTTTTGTGTACATGACATGCACCATATAATTTTTACACTTGTTACATTTCTCTATCATGGATTTTTTTCTTATTTTTATCATGCATGGCTTTTTAAATGAAAAGAAAAGAGAAGAAGACAGAAACAAAAGAATAGGAAAAGGTATCATGATGACAAGAGGGATGGGCATGAGAGAGAGAGGGTGAGGGGTCAAACCATAGTCATGACTCATTGTTTCTCTCTTCATCTTTTCACCATTTCTTCCCACTTCACCCATGGAAACCCCCATCTCCCTCCTCCACTTCAAGACTCAAAACACCCCCAAAACAAACCCAAAACACCATCTCCATTTCACAAAAAGCATGCACAAGCTCAAGGGAAGCACATTGGACGAAGAAAAATCAAATTTTGAGGACTTTGGGCAACTCAAGAAAATTCTTGAGTTGCCAATTGAGCTAATTTCTGCACCTTTAGATTAGTATTTAAATTCTTTAGGCCTCCATATATGTTTAGTATCGATATCGAGAGGTTTTGTGAACCTAGAAATTTCGAGATGAGGGTTTTGAGAAATTTTTGAATTGTGAAGTGTAATTGAGGTTAGTAGAGACCTTATGACCCCTGTAGGGACTGTATCTTGGACTGAAACCATAGAATAAACCCCGGAATACGAACTTAGAAACCCAGAAACCGGAAAACTGTGAAAATATGATGATAATTTGAAATCTGCTAACACTCGGGGACCTGAAATTTTTTTTAGCAAACACTGAGATACATGCAGGAAACCTAGGACCCCCACTGAAACCCTAGCCCCTACTTCCCCAACTTAGCCACAGAAATATTCCTTTTGGCCGTGATTTGCGGCCAGACCTATTGCATTATGGTCGTATTTGTTCTGCAGATCCATCTCCAGTAAATTAGACACCTCCTGTATGCAAAATGTCCCAATTGTCACCTGAGGAAAATCTGGAAGTGTTTTACTTAGTTGCTGAAATTGTTTTACGGCTTTTAATGAACTGGAAATTGGTATTTAGAGATCTGGGATGACCCGAGACCTTAGTAAGAGAAGTTCCCTTGACCATGAGACGCGCAGGCAACTTAGGACCTATACCCAAAACCCTGGACCCTAACCCCCAATCCAGACTGCAGATTTAATGTTTTGGGCCGCAATTTACGGCCATGTCAGAGGGGAACCTTTTGATTTTTGGTCCAGGGCATTGTTATCCTATATCTAGAGCAACTCCGTATGCATAATTTACTAGTTTGACCCGAGTCAAAATCTGGTAACATTTTGGGCTGTTTTGGGTTATGTTTTTCCGTATTTTTAGTGCTTTGTTTTGATGTTGGTGTTGTATTTGGTTGTTAGATGTTCGTACTGTTAGTGTGTATATGCCCTAGAGGCCATTGATGTACATATGATGTATATTATAATGGATGCTTGGATATATATAGAGAGGACTTTCTTGCTCGTCATGATAATATGCTATTTGGTTTCACTTTATCTTAACATGTTGACTTATATATATTGTTTACTGTCTTACTCTCACATGTTGATAAAGCCCTTAAGATATGTACTCGACTACTGGGACTATGATGAGATCATACTAGTGGGGCCACGGTAGTCGACGAGTACATCCTATAACTGTTCCTAGTCGAGGGTGTGTCGAGACGGGGCATCGATACACCAGAGTAGACTAGCGTATACGCATCTTGACCCATATGATGGGCGATGGATGATCCCATATCCATCGGTGTTTGACATCAAGGATGGTGTACGGGTGCTCAGTGGAGACTGGGTACACTGAACGGACTCGCCGAGAACTCCCAGATGGTGATATACCACACGTCAGATGGCAGTTCTCCGGTGACACTGGTACAGGGTAATCTGTAGACCCGAGATCGTCATAGAGTCTTGTGTGATTCCCACTGTGCTTTGATTTCCAACTTACCACGTCCAAGAGGGCATGCAAAACGGTGGCTTTTGGGTGCAGTCCCGAATCACATGGAGGCAATGAGCAATAGGAGGGGATTCGTCTCTCTCGGTATATGGAGTTGATGTTGTGCTGTGTTCGATTGGCTATAACTGGAAGTCCCTGGCCAGGACTGATATAGAGATTTACTGGCAAGTGTTACCAGTAGTTTCTCGACCCGTTATGAGCCTCACATCGACATGACTTATCGGTTACTGGGTCTGACGTATACCACCCCTAGACTAGATATGCAACATATCAGACGAAGAGACCGGACTGTACAGGAGTGTTACTGATTGGATTCACAGGAGAACGTGCAGGCTAGCTTGTTGATCTTCTGATCGCTCAATACCTGGGTGGCTGTTACGTTTAGCTGACCGCTTGCAGCTTGTGGGTGTTTGATATGATCATCACCTGCTATCGGCGTATTGACGATTCTTTAGAGTCCTATACAGAGGTTTCTTGGCTCAGGAAAAATGGAGTAGAGACACATATGAGATATGTGCAGGACCGAGGATAATGCGATATGAGATACCGTATTATATTCTCGCGATATTCAGATATGAACCGGGTCACCGGATCAAGTGTTGATTCGATGAATCGGTACATGATATATTAGTCGGTTATATTCGATATAGCCGGATTGTCGGATGAAGTGTTGATTCGATAATTTAATGTATAATAATATATATAATATATTGTATTATATTATCTAATATTGGCTCACTTTATTATTTCATTTTCTCACCGGGTAATACATTGATATATATGCGATATATGTTAATTGTATTATTTTCTTTTGTCACAAATATATAATATATATGTGATATATATTATTGTAACATGATATGATTAATAATGAAACATGTTTAGTGGAGATTAAACAAGGTTAGGGTTTGATTAGGGTTAGTTGCTTCTTGCACCTTCTAGAAGCAATTCCTTCTGTCATGAGTTAGATATTATGGTAGATATTTTTCTATGACTCATTCTTTAACCCAACCAAACCCTAGCCCTAGTTAATTCTCTACAAGGGTTATCCTTGTCATCCTAAACCATGGTTGCATTATTAATTCATATATTCATTTCATTATTCATCACAAAAGGATTAACTCATTTTTCATTATCTTTTTCTCTCTTGAGCATTGAGAAAGCTTACTAGTTTTTCCTTTTGTGATATTTTCATGTGAGAATTTGATAAAAAAAGATAGCATAAATACTACTCCATCATCCTTATCTAATCTAGCCCATTAGATTAGGGTGTTCACCTCATTAGAGTGAGAGAGCTTGAGTTATAGCAACTTCGACGTTGATCATCGGAGAAAAGGAACACTACAAGCTAGCATGGATCGTTCTAGTCGTGGAGCCTCTCTTGAGTCCGGGAGATCATGGATCGTGGAGAAGGGACTTCTACTCGAAGCTTATGAAGTGAAGGACGGACTACAAAGGTTGTAATCCCTCACACTTAGTTGTAAAGTTGTTTACCAGCAGGGAAATATAAGCATTACAGTGAAAAACGAGTGTATAATCCGTACAAACTGCCGCAGAACCGCGGCCGTACCACGATTAGGCCGCGGATCCGCGGTCGTATGGAAGAAATATGCACTCGTTTTAGCACAGTAATGACCGAAGTTGAAAGTGCTAATTTCTGGGTATTTTTAATCTGACTCAAGTGTCTAGTGTTTTGGAGTTTATTTTGTAATCATAGATTCGATCGGAAAATTTAATTTCATTATTTTTTTTCCGGATATTTAGAAACTGTTAAAATGTTCGAACGGATATCATTAACTCATTTTTTCCCGGCACGAAAAACTTTTAAGTGTTGAATTTTTCTTGGGTTTAAATCTTCCGGAAAAACGTGCAAGTAATACGATGGACCCTCTAGAAGAACACAAACCTTAACTCGATCATGTGACCGTCTGAACCACCTGTAACCTTAGGGTTTGGGGCAGTACGGCGTGCCACATGTCAGGCGTTGGCTTGACCCTTCTACGGCTGGACCATTGGTACTGTGATAGATTCTGGGATTGTTTGAACTCCGCTCATGTGTTGAGCTATTTAGGAAATCTTGGGTATTTGATTATCCGATCGGAAAGTTTAATACTGTCTATTTATCTGGAATGTGATACAATATGTGGAATTCATATAGTTAGGCATGAAATGCGAAGTATGTGATATTTCGGATTTACGATGTCTAAAGTGATTGTGGATTCCAAATGTTATAGTTTTACAATTTCTTTTCTGTGACCGTAAGTGTAATATGTAGTTGTATTGCCGGTCTTCTTTGTTATACATCAACAAAGATCGGTGTATGCATACTTACGTTGATGATATGTGATATTATGTGTTGCTGTGATATGTTATATTGGATCATCTTGTTCTGAATATCCGGGGGTTTTATGTGAGATGAGGGTTTTTATTTTCATTCATGTAAAATTCATTTGTATGTAATATTCTTTTATTGGGGCACTTCCGAGCTGAGGATGGTGTCACCATTGTATATCATTTACTTTTCCGCATTAGGTAGACCCAAGGAGGGGAGCACAAGTAACCGGGTTCTAGGGTCCAGTGGGAGGCCATCTCGAGGAGTCGAGACCGGGTCTCCTAACCCTAGAATTGGCAGTGTTACTTGCCGCTCTTGTAGGGGTCTAGGGATATGGGTTTGGCTATTCATCACGACCGTCGAATCCGTGTTTTATACCGGCTCGTATTAAAAATACGGACATCCTAGTATATCCAATATTTCATATATGTTCTTCTGCTGCAATGTTCTGTGATGAGATCATATTACTGCCTTAGACGAATACTTATACTATATATATATATATATGCTGATATATAAATATTACTGCTTTCGTTTCTTCTGTGATGCTTAGGAAGCATAAGCAGATGGGATTTATTAATGAGATTAATAAAAAGAAAGAAACCTAAAAGATGGTGTAGAATCAAAACTTTATAAAAAGGGTAGCTACAGTTTTGCTTTGCATAGCGGTATATACGATAAACCCTGCACCTTATTCGACGAGGAAAGAGCCGAGATCCCTTCACCGGGAGTGACCTCTTTAGCGAAACTGGCAGATGCTACAAACTCACGGTTTAGTTTTTGACAACTTATATAGTCTTGCTTTGCACAGCGGTATATATGATATACCCTGCACCTTATTCGATGAGGAAAGAGCCGAGATTCCATCACCGGGAGTGACCTCTTTAGCGAAACTAGAAGCCTCAAAAACATTCCTTTTCAAAATCACTTGTTTCTACAACGACATCAAGTTCATTACGCTCATGGTTTTCTTAAAAACCTGCGTAGCCCTCCGTCATTTCAGATAAGTGATATTTAGTATTCGTGCTGTGGTAGTTTGGCATGCGTCAAGTCGTAGTGTACTGTAGTTGATTATTACTTATCTGTAGAATGAGATGCGATTGGATTAGGGTATTCGTACGACGTTGTTTGGCATGCGTCAAGGGTCGTACGGATAGGTTTAATTCAATCACGAAATGAACGGGTTGAACTTGACTAGCGGACTATGGGTTGTTTAGCATGCGTCAAGGTCATAGCACGCTATGGGCAAAAACTATTATCGGGAATTTCAAGTGTTGAAATTTGCAATGAGATTGCATACCTTCTATGAGATAGATGGATCCTGATATCCACTACGAGTAAGAGTTACTCCTGGGAGAATTTTATACAGGACAATTAGCCGATCAAGTAGGTGTCTAGAAAGGTGTTAACGGGGTTATGCCTCTGGGAAGACGAGGTTTATTTTAATTAGGTCCGTGCGAAAGCACGGGGAACCTCCCTCAAGTACCGACACTGATCTGGCTGAAAGATTGACGAAATTGTAGAGTGTTATTAATCCCGGCTAATCTTACCTTTTAGGGTTTGAAGGAAGATTTGATAAAAACAGTGGGAGACATCCTGATTAGATAAGATAATAACCAATCTAATCTTGCAAGACCATACGCTAAAGTATTTCCTTCTCTCTCTCTCCAGGTAGCGACCGTGTCAGGACTTAATCAAGATAATAATATGGATGTATTGACTGAACTCGCTTATTATACTGAGCAGGGGAACTTTGGTCCCGTTCTTTCTTATAAGAGTTATAAGACTGAACAGAAAACAGGAGAATATCTGGATTCTCATGCCGCCCAAACACAGAACATGCATGCTGATGCATCTTCTTCGGCTGTGTTAGTTATTGAGAATAGTTTCTCAGTTCACCCTACGTCCTGGGTATTAGATACCGGATCAGGATCCCACATATGTAAATTATTACATGGGCTACGTAAAGGTAAAGATCTGGGAAAAGGTGATCATTCCGTTCAAGTAGAGAATGGTGCAAGTATTGCAGCCAAAGCAGTTGGCGAATATCACCTTGTATTACCAAGTCGTAATACACCGATTCTGAATGAGTGCTATTATATACCGAACATGATGTGCAACATTGTTTCTTTATTAAATAAAGAAGGATATAATTTTGTAGTAAAGGATAATGTTATGAACATATTCCTAGATCAAAAGTTGATAGCATAGGCTCGTTACATAATGGCATATTCATTCTTAATCAAAATACTGTCTTCAATATACAAAACACACACAAGAGAAAGAGTTCAGAAATGAACGAATCCTTCTTGTGGCATTGTAGACTTGGTCATATCAATGTGACACGGCTAGCTAAGTTACATAAGGATAGATATTTGAATTCATTCGAATTATCAACTTATGATACTAGCCATTCATGTCTCAAAGGAAAAATGACAAAAACTCTGTTTAGTGGACACGGAGAAAGAGTTACGGAACTCTTAGGACTGGTACATAGTGATGTATGCGGTCCCATGTCAACACATGCTAGGAACGGTTCTTCTTATTTTATTACATTCACTGACGATCTCTCAAGATTCGGATATTTGTTCCTGATGAAACACAAGTCTGAAGCTTTTGAGAAATTCAGAGAATATAAGCACGAAGTAGAGAACCAAACGGGAAAAAGTATTAAGATTCTTCGATCTGATCGAGGAGGTGAATACTTAAGCAATGAGTTCTTAGATTATCTAAAAGAGAATGGGATTCTCTCTCAGCATACTCCTCCTTATACACCACAGCACAACGGTGTATCGGAGCGGAGGAATCGCACCCTATTAGATATGATGCGCTCTATGATGAGCACTGCTGAATTGCCTATTTCCTTCTGGGGGTATGCGCTTGAGACAGCCATAGACCTATTGAATAGGGTTCCCACCAAATCTGTGCCCACCACTCCATATGAGATATAGAAAGGAAAGAGACCATATCTTAATTACATTAAAATATGGGGTTGTCCAGCCTATGTCAAAAGACAAAATCCGGACAAACTCGAGGCAAGATCTGTCTTATGTAAGTTTGTCGGATATCCCAATTATTCACAAGGGTATATCTTCTACCACCCCGAGGAACAATAGGTGTTTGTTTCTCGACATGCCACTTTCTTAGAAAAAGGTTTTCTTATGAAACAGATTAGTGGCATTGAGGTAGAACTGGAAGAGGTTCCAGCGACACAAACTATAACAGAAGACTTGATGGAACCAGAGGATTCAGTAGTACCCGACGAACCCCAGCCTCTCCACCGATCTAGCAGGGTTTCTCATCCACCTGAGAGATACTACAGTTTTCTCATTGATGGTGGAAGCGAGGATTGCATCATGGTAGATGATGACCCAACTAGTTTCGAGCAGTCCATCACGAGTGGTGACTCTGTGAAATGGCTGGATGCAATGCGATCAGAGATGGAATCCATGTACACCAACAAAGTATGGACTTTGGAAAATACTCCTGAAGGGGTAAAACCTATTGGGAGCAGGTGGATTTTTAAAAAGAAAATTGGTGTAGATGGAAAAGTTGAGACTTTCAAAGCTAGACTTGTTGCAAAGAGTTTTCATCAACGACCAGGTGTGGATTATGACGAAACCTTTTCCCCAGTGGCTATGCTTAAGTCCATCCGGATCTTACTTGCAATTGCTGCATACCATGATTACGAAATTTGGCAAATGGATGTTAAGACCACCTTTCTAAACGTGATTTAGAAAAGAGTGTGTACATGACTCAGCCAGAGGGCTTCGTAGATAGTGGGAGCAGTGGAAAGGTGTGCAAACTGCTTAAATCCATTTATGAATTAAAGCAAGCATCGCGGAGTTGGAACATCTGCTTTAATGTTGTAGTCAAAGAGTTTGACTTCATCAAAAACATAGATGAACCTTGTATGTATAAGAAGGTTGTAGAGAGTAAAGTTGTCTTCCTCGTATTGTACGTCGATGACATACTCTTGATAGGAAATGATGTTCCTATGCTGCAATCAGTCAAGCTCTTCTTATCACAAAGATTCTCAATGAAATATCTAGGTGATGCCTCCTGCATACTGGGAATTATGATCTATAGAGATAGATCTAAACGGATACTGGGATTGTCCCAATCCAGGTACATTGACACCATACTAAAGAGGTTTAGTATGGAAGATTCCAAGTGTGGGAACCAACCCACGATCTCTGGACTCACTCTCTCCAAAGAGATGTCTCCTAAGACTGATTTGGAGAGAGCTCGCGTGCAAAGGATACCCTATGCTTCGGCAGTAGGCTCTATCATGTATGCGATGCTATGTACCAGACCCGATGTAGCATACTCACTAAGTGTAGTGAGTCGGTATCAAGCAGATCCTGGAGAGAGTCACTGGACAGCTGTGAAGAGCATTCTCAAGTACTTACGAAGGACTAAAGAGATGTTCTTGGTGTATGGTAACGGAGAACTCCAGGTGGAGTCCTTTACCGATTCCAGCTTCCAAAGTGATAAGGACGACTCTAAGTCACACTCGGGATTTGTCTTTACCCTCAATGGAGGGGCGGTATGTTGGAAGAGTTCCAAACATGATACCGTTGCAGACTCGACGATAGAGGCTGAATACATCGCTGCCAACGATGCTGCCAAAGAGGCTGTCTGGATAAAGAAGTTCATTAGTGAGCTTGGTGTGGTTCCATCCATTGAGCATCCAATACCTCTGTATTGCGATAACAATGGAGCTCTGGCTTTGGCCAAGGAACCCAGGTCCCATCAAAAGTCCAGACATATTCTGAGGCGGTATCACCTGATCAGGGAGATAGTTGATCGCCGGGAGATCGAGGTCAGGAGAGTAGATACGAAGGACAACACTGCGGATCCATTCATGAAGGCCATTCCCTAGATACAGTTTGAGAGATTATTCGGGATGCTAGGTATGAGATACTACAGCAGCTGGCCTTAGTGTAAGTGGGATATTGTTAGTTATGTATATGCCTTAGAGGCCATTGTTGTACATATGATGTGTATTATAATGGATGCTTGGATATATATCGAGAGGACTTTCTTGCTCGTCATGATAGTATGCTATTTGGTTTCACCTTATATTAACATGTTGACTTATATATATTGTTTACTGTCTTACTCTCACATGTTGATAAAGCCCTTAGGATATGTACTCGACTACTGGGACTATGATGAGATCATACTAGTGGGGCCACGGTAGTCAATGAGTACATCCTATAACTGTTCCTAGTCGAGGGTGTGTCGAGACAGCGCATCGATACACAAGAGTAGACTAGCGTATACGCATCTTGACCCATATGATGGGCGATGGATGATCCCATATCCATCGGTGTTTGACATCAAGGATGATGTACGGGTGCTTAGTGGAGACTGGTTACACTGAACGGACTCACCGAGAACTCCCATATGGTGATAAACCACACGTCAGATGGCAGTTCTCCGGTGACACTGGTACAGGGTAGTCTGTAGACTCGAGATCGTCATAGAGTCTGGTGTGATTCCCACTGTGCTTTGATTTCCACCATACCACGTCCAAGAGGGCATGGAAAACGGTGGCTTTTGGGTGCAGTCCCGAATCAGATGGAGGCAATGAGCGATAGGAGGGGATTCGTCTCTCCCGGTATAGGGAGTTGATGTTGTGCAGTGTTTGGTTGGCTATAACCGGAAATCCCTGGCCAGGGTTGCTGAGATTTACTGGTAAGTGTTACCAGTAGTTTCTCAAACTGTTATAGACCTCATAACGACACGACTTATCGAGCTATTGGGGTCTGACGTTTACCACCCCTAGGCGAGATATGCTACATATCAGACGACGAGACCGGACTGTACGGTAAGTGTTACTGGTTGGATTCACAGGAGTGTGAGCGGGCTTGCTCGTCGATCTTCTGATCGTTCAATACCTGGGTGGCCGTTACGTTTAGCAGACCGCTTGCGGCTTGTGGGTGTTTGATATGATCATCACCTGCTGCCGGCGTGTTGACGAGTCTTTAGAGTCCTACACAGAGGTTTCCTGGCTCAAGCAAAACGAAATAGGAGCGCATATGATATATGTGCGGGATCGAGAATAATGCGTGTATGTGATACTGTATTCTATTCTCGCGATGAATGTATCGATTGGTTGTATGCGATATAACCTAGTTATCGAATCAAGGATTGATTCGATAAGTCGATACATTGGATATTATTTGGTCATATGCGATATGACCGGATCGTTAAATCAAGTGTTGATTTAATGATTTAATGTATAATTATATATTAGATATATTACTTTACATTAACTAGTATTTGTTCACTTAAAGATGGATTTTCTCACTTGATGTGCACATTGTATATATGATATAGTTTTGTGCACTAGATTGTATCATGTTTGATGATACATGCAGACTTGGGTATATGTTTACTTTAAACCATGTTTAAGTGAATGGTTAGGGTTTTGTTATCATTTCTTGATTATTTTATTTATTTATTTATTCATTTTTTCAAGAAAAGAAATGGTTGGTTCTTTTGTTTTTTCCTTGAAGCTTCAAGAAGCTTTGACCATTTTTGTTTCTTTTGCTTAACCTAACCATTCACCTAACCATAGTTTATTCTCTACACTCAACCATGGTTGCATTATGATAAGAATGACTTGGATTTTCTTTTTAAAAGAATTCTTATCATATTCTTTTCTTCTTCTTCTTCTTCTTCAAGAAGAATGAAACTTGCTACCTTCAATGGTGCCGTGAGAAAAAGAGTGAGAAATCCAAATCCAAAGTGAACCCACTTCCTATTTCTTCATCCTCTACCACTTGCCATGTAGTATAGGGTGTTTTCTTCACAAGTTTCATGACTTGGTGAAGTTGGAGCTTGATCTTGAGTTGCCTCGACGTAGATCATCATCGGCATCGAAGTCGACGACCTAACCCGATCATTTCTTCGATGAAACCATCGCTAGAGTCCAGGATCCGATGATCGCAGTGGAGGGACATTATCACGGAGCTAAGGAAGTGGAGGACCGGATCTACAAAGGTTGTATTTCCATTCACTTTAGAGTAAGTTGTTTACTCGCATTTTTTTCGCCTATGCTTTAGTTAACGATCGCATTAGGGTTTCTCGGCACCGGAAAAAATTAGAATTTGGCATGGTTGATTCCTTGTAGAACCTCATTAGTATTCCTAGGAACCCTACAATGGTATCAAAGCCTAACTAGAGCCTTAGGCGATGTGTAGACGAAGTTAGAAACCCGATCGAACCCCGAAACCCTAATTCAAACCCTTCTCTGTACATTTTCTGAAAATGTGGATTTTTCCAAATTAAAAATAGCCAAAAAATTCAGCAGGGTTTTATAGGAATTACTGTGAAATTCGTGTGCCCAAATCCATTAAACCGCCGCGGAACCGCGGCCGTACCCTAGGTTGGGCGGCGGTTCCGCGGCAATACAGTGGCCTTTTTCACTTCTGTTTGTACAGTAATCCCTAACTGGAGTTGCTGTATTTTATGGGAATTTTTAATTTATACTCAAGAGTTGAGTTTTCTGGGGTGTATTGGGGACTCGACGATTCGATCGGAATCTTTAACTTTGTCTGTGTTTTTCCGGGTATTTTAGAACATGTTAAAAAGTTGACCGGATATAAATACCCACTTTTTCCCCTGCCGGGAAATTTCTAAGTGTTTGATATTTTCGTGGTTTAAAGACGTTCTAAGTAGTGCAAGTAACGTGATGGACCCTCTAGAAGACAACAAACCTTAACTCGATTATGTGACCGTCTTGAACTGCCCTTTGAACCTTAGGGTTTAGGGCAGTACGGCGTGCCACATGTGAGGCGTTGGCTTGACCCTTCTACGGCTGGACCGTTGATACTGTGGCATGAAGTGAATGTTCTTAAAACCAATTTCATGTATTGAGCTGTTTCGGGAAAACTTGGGTGTTTGGATGTTCAATCGGAAAGTTTAACATTTTCTATTTATCTGGAATGTGATACAATATTTGGAATTCACAAATAGTTATGAGATAACTAATATGAATGTTATAAACATAGCACTTTAGTCTCACTTGATCGGTTGCCACGGAATTTTGATGCGATCAAAAGTCCGTCGCAATCACGTAGCGTACGCGGATACTCGCCGGATAAACTTAATAGACAGCTACATCCCTTAGCCCCGACTAAGTGACTGTAGGAGAACCCCGTTGCCGAAAGCATCCGTTCGGGTGCTCGCGGTAGCGGTGTTCCACCTTGGTGCACTTCGTCGACGGTATCGGGGGTGCGGCCGTCTACTAAACTTTGCGACGAGCATTCGATCAGAATATCGGGAATCTTGTTGAATTGTCCGACATGATATTGAAAAGTGTTTTCGATAATAAGACTGAAATGCGGAGTTTATAATTGTTAGGCATGCGATGTCTAACGAATTCATTTGGTTAGGCATGCGATGTCTAAAGAGTTTGCGGATTCCAACTGTTGTAGTTTTACACTTTCTTTTCTGTGACCGTAAGTGTAATATGTGATATCGCCGATTTCGTTGCTATATGTCAACGACAATTGGGATGGGCATATTTACTTACGTTGATGACATGTGATGTTATGTGTTGCTGGATATGTTATATTGGATCGTCGTGTTTGAATAGCCGGGGGTTTTTATGTGAGATGAGTGTTTTTCATTTTCATTCATGTAAAAACTTGTATGTAATATTCTTTTATTAGGGCACTTCCAGGTTGCGGAAGATGTCACCTTTGTATATTATTTACTTTTCCGCACTAGGATAGACCCAAGGAGGGGAGCATAAGTAACCGGGTTCTAGGGTCCAGTGGGAGACCATCTCGAGGAGTCGAGTCCGGGTCTCTTAACCCTAGAATTGGTAGGGTTGCTTGCCGCTCTCGTAGGGGTCTAGGAGTGTGGGTTTGGCTATTCATCGCGACCGTGGAATCCGTGTTTTATACTGGCTCGTATTAAAAACACGGACGTCCTAGTATATCCAATATTTCATATGATATTTTCTGTTGCGTTATCTGTGATGTGATCATGTGATGTTCTGTGATAAATATTGTATATAGTATATATGATATATTATATAGACGTTGCTTATGTTTTACACCCGCTAGCCCTGCCTCGCTCTGGCGTTAGTTAGCTAACCTAATGGTGCAGACGGGACATCGAGGCGAATGCGGCTGGCATAAGCATACGTTATATTTATCTGTGATGTTTAGGTGCTTAAATGATGGGACTTCATTAATGTGATTACTGAAAGAAAAAGAAACCTAAAGATGTTGTGGAATCGAATTTCAAAAATAAAACAGGTAGCTACAGTTCTTGCTTTGCACAGCGGTATATATGATATATCCTGCACCTTATTCGATGAGGAAAGGGCCGACGATCCCTTCACCGGGAGTGACCTCTTTAGGAATAACTGGCAGATGCTACACCTCTCGGTTTGTCTTTTGATTGCTTCTATAGTTCTTGCTTTGCACAGTGATATATATGATATATCCCGCAGCTCATTCGACGAGGAAAGGGCCCACGATCCCTTCACCGGGAGTGACCCCTTTAGCAAAACTAGAAAAGCCTAAAAAACACTCCATTTCAAAATCATTTGATTCTACAACGATATCAAGTTCATTACGCAATAGGTTTTCAGAAAAACCTGTCGTAGCCCTCCGTCATTTCAGATAAGTCCTACTTAGTATTCGTGCTACGTTTGTTGGCCTGCGTCAAGGCGTAGTGTGCGGTAGCTAACTAGTATTTATCTGTTTATGCATATGATGCAGATTGGATTAGGGTAGTCGTGCGACTTTGTTGGCCTGCGTCAAGGGTCGTGCGGGTGGGTTTAATTCAATCAAGAAATGACGGGTTGAACTTGACTAGCGGACTATGGTTTGTTGGCCTGCGTCAAAGTCATAGGACGCTAGGGGTAAAATATTATCGGGAATTTCAAGTGTTGAAATTTGCAATGAGATTGCATATCTTTTATGAGATAGTTGGATCCCGTTACCCGCTGCGAGTAAGAGTTACTCCTGGGAGAGTTTTATATATTACAATTAGCCGATCAAGTAGGTGTCTAGAAAGGTGTTAACGAGATTACGCCTCTGGAAAAATGAGGTTTACATTAATTAGGTTCGTGCGAAAGCACGGGGGACCTCCCTCAAAGCACCGACACTGGCCTGGCTGAAAGATTGGCGATCTTGTAGTGTGTAATTAATCCCGGCTAGTCTTTCCTTTTAAGGTTTGAAGGAAGATTTGATAAAAACAGTGGGAGCCATCCTGATTAGAAAAAATAATAACCAATCTATTCTTTCAAAAGCGCACGCTGAGTGTTTTCTTCTCTCTCTCCAGGTAGCGACCATATCACGCCTTAATCAAGATAATAATACGGAATATTGACCGAACCCGCTTGTTATACTGAGCTGGAGAACGTTGGTCCCGCTCCAACTTATAATTGTTATAAGACAGAGCAGGAAATTGGGGATTACCAGAATTCCCGTGCCGCCCAAACGAAGAAAGTGCATACTGATGCATCATCTTCGGGTGTGTTCATTATATAGAACTGTTTCTCAGTATTCTTTTCGTCCTGGATATGAGATACCGGATCAGGATCCCGCATATGTAATTTGTTACATGGGCTACAGATAGGTAAAGAACTGAGAACGGGTGATAAGTTTCATGAGACAGAAAACGGGGCAAGTGTTGCAGCCAAGTCTGTTGGTCACTGTCACCCTGTATTACCAATACATTAATTCTGAACAAATGCTATTAGATACCGAACCTGATATACAAAATCATATCAATCTCTTTATTTAATAAAGAAAGGATATAATTTTGTATTGTTGGATTATGTTTTGAACATTTCCTATATCAAAAGTTGATCGGTTCAGGCACGTTATCTAAAAGCATTGACGTTCTAAATCAAACTACAGTTCTTTGTATACAGAACACACTCAAGAGGAAGAGTTCAGAAATGAACGAATCCTTCTTGAGGCATTGTAGATTAGGTCATACAATGCGACCCGACTAGCTGAAGTTACATTTAGATGTATATTTAAATTAGTTTGAATTTACATCTTGTGAAACTTGCCAGTCATGTCATAAAGATAAGATGACCACAGCTCTGTTTATTTGAAATAGAGAAAGAGTTAGTGAACTCTTGGGATGATAAATGTTGATGTATGAAGGTCCCCTGTCTACACATCCCAAGACCGGTTCTTTGTACTTCATTACATTCTCTGATGATCTCTCAAAATTCAGTCATATGTTCTTGTTGAAACACAAGTCCGAACCTGTTGAGATATTCACAGAAAATAAGTTAGAAGTAGAGAACCAAATATGGGTATAAGTATTATGTCCTTTGATGTGATCAGGGAGGAGAATACTCGAGCATAGAATTCCTGGAATATTCTAAAGGAGAATGAGATTCTCTCTCAGCATTACTCCTCCATATACACCACAGCACGTCGGTGTATCGGGGCGGAGCAATTGCACCCTATTCGATATGGTGCGCTCTATGATGAAAACTACTGAGTTACCTGTTTCCTTTTGGGGGTTATGCACTTGAGAAGCTGCATACCTATTGAATTAGGATCGAATCAGATCACAGCCTACCACTTCATATTTGATATGATAAGGGAAGAGCCCATCTTAAGTTAATTAAGATTTGGGGTTGTCCGGACTATGTCTAAAAGCATAATCCGGACAAGCTCGAGGCAAGGTCTGTAATGTAGAACTGGAAAGGTTCCAGCTATACAAATTAAAGCAGATGATTTGATAGAACCAAAGGATTCAATAGTTACCAACGAACCTCAGCCTCTCCGCCGATCTAGTAGGGTTCCTCACCCACCTGAGAGATACTTCGGTTTCTCTATGACAGTGGGAGCGAGGATTGCATCATGAGATGATGACCCAACTAGTTTCAAGCTGGCCATCAGGAGTAAGACTCTATAAGAATGGCTGGATGCTTAGTGATCTGAGATGGAATCCTTATACACCAACAAAGTATGGACTTTGGTTGCTATATCTGAAGGGTTAAATCCCCATCAGGAGCAAGTATATCTTGAGAAGATTACTTGGTGTAGATGGAAAAGTTGAGACTTTCAAAGCTAGACTTGTTAAAGGTTTTCGTCATCGACCAAGCATGGATAATGATGAAACCTTTTCCAGTGGCTATGCTTAAGTCCATCCGGATCCTACTTGCCACGGTTACATACCATGACTACGATATCTGGCGGTTGGGTGTCATGACTGCTCTTCTAAATGATATTTTAGAAGAGTGAGTCTATAAGTACACAGGCAGAGGGCTACGTAGACAGTGGGAGCAGCGGAAACGTGCACAAGATGCTTTATAGGATAAAGCAGCCATCGCGGAGTTGGAACCTCTGTTTTGATGTAGTAGTCAAATAGTTTGACTTCATCAAAATGGTAGATGAACCTTGTATATACAAAAAGGTAGTAGGTAGTATGGTGGTGATCCTCGTAGAGTACATGGATGACATACTCTTGATAGGGAAGGAGTTTCCTATGCTACGCTCGATCAATCTCCGCTTATCATAATGATTCTCCATATAGGATCAAAGTGATACCTCCTAAATCCTGGGTTTTGGATCTATGAGATAGATCTAATTGGATATTAGGATACTCACTAGTTGTAGTGAGGTGGTATCAGTTGATCCTGGGGAGAATCACTGGAAAGGTTCCAGAGTGATAAGGATGACTGAAAGTCAGTCACATGCATTGTCTTTACCCTCAGTAAAGGGACGGTATGTTGGAAGAGTTCCAAGCTAGATACCGTGACAAACTAGACGATAAAGGCTGGATACATCGCTACTTAAGATGCTACCAAAGAGGAAGTCTGGGTGTATATTAGTTCATGAGATGAACTTCGTTCCTACCATTGTGAGACAATGGAGTTGTGGCTTATGCCTAAGAACGCCTGTCCCATCAGTGATCCAGACATATTCTGAGGCAGTGTCACCTGATCATGGAGATGGCTGATCTCCAAGGGATCGAGGTCAGGAGAGAAGACTCAGAGGACAACACGGCGGATCCACTCACAAAGGCCTTTTCCCAGAGAGAGACATTTTTGGGATGGTTGAGTATGAGATACTGCAACCACTGCTATCAGATGGCCCTTGTGCAAGTGGGAGATTGTTAGTTATATGTATGCCCAAGAGGCCATTACTATACATAGGATGTTTATTGTAGTGGATGCTTGGACATATATAGGGAGGACTTTCTTGCTCGACATGATAGTATGCTATCTGGTTGTACTTTACCTTAACGTGTACACTGATTGTCTCTCTGTTACATGTTGGTAAAGCCCTTAGGATGTGTACTTGACTACCTGGATTATGATGCGGATCAGACTAGTGGGGACAAGGTAGTCTATAAGTACATCCTTCAAGGTCCCTAGTCATGGGTGTATCGAGACGGGGCATCGATATACCAGAGTAGACTAGCGTATACCTTCTCGACCCATACAGATGGGCGATGGATGATCCTATATCCATTGGTGTTTGACATCAGAGATGATATACGGGTGCTCAGTGGAGACTGGGTACACTGGACGGAGTCGCCGAGAACTCCCAGATGGTATTATACCTTACGTCAAATGGCAGTTCTCTGGTGACACTGGTACAGGTTAGTCTGTAGACCCGAGATCATCATAGAGTCTTGTGTGATTCCCACTGTGCTTTGATTTCCACCTTACCACGTCCAAGAGGGCGTGCAAAACGGTGGTTTTTAGGTACAGTCCTAAATCACATGGAGACAATGAGCGATAGGAGGGGATTCGTCTCTCCCGGTATAGGGAGTTGATGTTGCGCTGTGTTCGATTGGCTATAACCGGAAATCCCTGGCCAGGGTTGCTGAGATTTACTGGTAAGTGTTACCAGTAGTTTCTCGAACTGTTATAGACCTCATATCGACACGACTTATCGAGCTATTGGGGTCTGACGTTTACCACCCCTAGGCGAGATATGCGACATATCAGACGACGAGACCGGACTGTACGGTAAGTGTTACTGGTTGGATTCACAGGAGTGTGAGCAGGCTTGCTCGTCGATCTTCTAATTGCTCAATACCCGGGAGGCTGTTACGTTTAGCAGATCGCTTGCGGCTTGTGGGTGTTTGATATGATCATCACCTGCTGCCGGCGTATTGACGAGTCTTTAGAGTCCTATACAGAGGTTTCCTGGCTCAAGCAAAACGAAATAGGAGCGCATATGAGATATGTTCGGGACCGAGAATAATGCGTTTATGTGATACCGTATTCTATTCTCGCGATGAATGTGTCGATTGGTTGTATGCGATATAACCTAGTTATCGAATCAAGGATTGATTCGATAAGTCGATACATTGGATATTAGTCGGTCATGTGCGATATGACCGGATCGTTAAATCAAGTGTTGATTTAATGATTTAATGTATAATTATATATTAGATATATTACTTTGCATTAACTAGTATTTGTTCACTTAAAGATGGATTTTCTCACTTGATGTGCACATTGTATATACGATATAGTTTTGTGCACTAGATTGTATCATGTTTGATGATACAAGCAAACTTGGGTGTATGTTTACTTTAAACCATGTTTAAGTGAATGGTTAGGGTTTTGTTATCATTTATTGATTATTTATTTTATTTATTTATTCATTTTATCAAGAAAAGAAATGGTTGCTTCTTTTGTTTTTTCCTTGAAGCTTCAAGAAGCTTTGACCATTTTTGTTTCTTTTGCTTAACCTAACCATTCACCTAACCATAGTTTATTCTCTACACTCAACCATGGTTTCATTATGATAAGAATGACTTGGATTTTCTTTTTAAAAGAATTCTTATCATATTCTTTTCTTCTTCTTCTTCTTCTTCTTCAAGAAGAATGAAACATGCTACCTTCAATGGTGCCATGAGAAAAAGGGTGAGAAATCCAAATCCAAAGTGAACCTACTTCCTATTTCTTCATCCTATACCACTTGCTATGTAGTATAGGGTGTTTTCTTCACAAGTTTCATGACTTGGTGAAGTTGGAGCTTGATCTTGAGTTGCCTCGACGTAGATCATCTTCGGTATCGAAGTCGACGACCTAGCTCGATCATTTCTTCGACGAAACCATCGCTAGAGTCCGAGATCCGATGATCGCGGCGGAGGGACATCATCACGGAGCTAAGGAAGTGGAGGACCGGATCTACAAAGGTTGTATTTCCATTCACTTTAGAGTAAAGTTGTTTACTCGCATTTGTTTTCGCCTATCCTCTAGTTAACGATCGCATTAGGGTTTCTCGACACCGGAAAAATTAGAATTTGGCATGGTTGATGCCTTATGGAACCTCATTAGTGTTCCTAGGTGCCCTACATATCCTTGTCATTCTAAACCATGGTTGCATTATTAATTCATATATTCATTTCATTATTCATCACAAAAGGATTAACTCATTTTTCATTATCTTTTTCTCTCTTGAGCTTTGAGAAAGCTTACTAGTTTTTCCTTTTTTGATATTTTCTTGTGAGAATTTGATATAAAAAGATAGCATAAATACTACTCCATCATCCTCATCTAATCTGGCCCATTAGATTAGGGTGTTCACCTCATTAGAGTGAGAGAGCTTGAGTTATAGCAATTTCGACGTAGATCATCGGAGAAAAGGAACACTACTAGCTAGCATGGATCGTTCGAGTCGTGGAGCCTCTCTTGAGTCCGGGAGATCATGGATCGCGGCGAAGGGACTTCTACTCGGAGCATATGAAGCGAAGGAGTGGACTACAAAGGTTGTAATCACTCACACTTAGTTGTAAAGATGTTAACTTGCATGTTAAACCCTAATAATCTAGCAAAGATCCCGGCTTTGGGTTGTTCGGCACGTCTGAAATTTTATTCGGGCATGGTTGATGCATTATGAACCCTCACAAGAGTGCCTAGGAACCCTACACGTACATCAACCACCGGGATTGTTTGGTTATTCTTGCATGCGTAGACATAGGTTTAAACCTATGTACGATTCGTGTGCCGTTTTGGTTTTCGCGCGTGATTTCGTTTACGATGCTATATATATGATATGTAGGTACCCCCACATGGACTTCGAGACGACGAGGATGAGCGTGGCGTCATCGACTCCAGCAAGCAAGATAGAGGTGAGTAGATTATATCTACGGGGGAAGTCGGGTGGATAGCATATAGCACCCCCGCAAAGTCGTAAGAAACAATATGATGTGATATAGATATACATTTATATGTTATTGAGAGATTTGAACACTTACCAGGAAAAGCTTTAGGAGATTATGGGTTTAGTGTTAGCGAGAAGTGAAAAAAGGACTTTAGTCGATTTCATAGTCACGAAACTATAGAGTAAAGATTTACATACACGCACATACACATATCCGCATACATTTACTTACTTGTGCGTATTGGGGACACATATACATATATATTGGAATTCATATGTTTGGATGATGAGGAATTTATATGATACTTGGGAATGAGTCGATATGATCGGGCATGATGCCGTGAGATATTAATATGTGACCGAGATATGTCATGATGTTATAGCGGATCGTTTGACGACGATACCATGTGGATGATGATATATAAATGACAGTTGACATATGATCGGGATATAAGATGAGATATGTTATGATATTTATAATGGATTGCTTGGGCGATGTATACTTCTATTTGATAATATGTGTTGATGACATCGGATGGTATGAGGCTTTAGATCAGTAGCCAGACCATGATATTGTTGATGATATTAGTAGTGTACAAGACTTAGAGCAGTACCCTTGCTCACGATATGCGATGATGTGGATACTAGATGAATAATGAGATAAATGTGATATTTGACCCGTATCCAGATTTGTGATGCCGTACGATAGATTTACCGTACGAGATATAGTTATGAGGATAGATCCACACTCTTGACTCGAGGATGTCATAATATTTATTGTTTCGTACGTGATACTATTAAGGTGAGATCACTGACTACTAGATATATATATAGATCGACTCAGACTTAGGTGGATTCTCTTACCCTTTTGACTGGGCTCGAGTCATACTCATTTTCAAAAGTGGAGAATCGCGAGTATTTTAAATACCAAATTGTATGACTCGTATTTTGGGTAGGTATATTTTTCAGTGTTGCTGTTACTACATCACTTTCTGTATATTCATGATGTTTCATCGCATTGCATGCTTGTACATATGTTATATGTAATTATCATGAAACCCTGCTGTCAGGAAACCAGCACCATTACCGATGATGCGTATGTTCCACGTACAACTGCTTGCCGGCTCACACACATCATTATCAGTAATTGCCATGTCACGTACACTTTAGAAAATACTATTCATTGACATAGCTTGCTAGTTGATAGTTGCAATATGTTATAGCTTTCATATGCTAGTTTAACTATTGCATTCATTGCATGATATCAGATGCATCCGTATATTCATTGGTTATGCAGTATTATGGAGATTTATGCCGGTTTTCATTGTTATCAACATGGTGACTTGATGATTTCGGATTCTTCTTGATATTTTCTGGATTTGGAAACCGCATATGAAAGTTTTGTAAACTGATGAATTATTTTAAAGAGAAAAATGCGGTTTTCCTTGATATGTTGAGTATTGTCCACCATGGTGTTTCCTCGGTTCAGAGATGTTTTCGAGACCCGATTCGATGAGTTGGATGAACCATCTTGGGTACATGGTAGGCCCGGTAAGGTATCCCGGGACAAGAAGCTTGAGTTGTAGATGATGAGCCCGGCAGGGGCAGACTGCCTGCCGGTGATTTTACCTGGCGCGGCAGATATCCGGAGGATACCGTTCGTGGTTATGTGATTGATGATATTGGCCGATCCGGACAGACGGAGCCCGAGGTATTGAGATATTGAGATTTGAGACACTGAGATATTGAGACTTGAGACACTGAGATATTGAGATTTGATGATACAGGCCAGTCCGGATAGCCGGAGCCAGAGGTATTGAGATACTGAGATTTATGTTTTATGTCGATGCTGGACACTGTTTTATCTGTCGATTTCATTGATGATACGCGATTTATATACATACAGAAATCTCATTAAATAAAGAAAACAGTTGCCTCATTCATGATGCATTCTGTTTCATTTGTAATGCATTCATACATCTTATATCTGATTTGTTGCTATCTGAGGCACTGACACGAGCATGTAGTATTGCACGTATACATAGATGGACCAGGATTTTTATTTGAGGATATTACTTGTTATGACCTAGCATAGCGTCATACATGCGATTTCTACTCGTAGATGTTTTGTACTCACGAGTTGGCAACTCAACCCCGTTGTGCCACAGTTTCTTGCAGGTTTGGCCGTACAGGTTTCGTTGTGGCTTTGCTGGCATACTGTTCCTTCCGGGTGATTGTTTTGGTAGGTGGGTTCACTTGCATCGTGACCACCATTGTATATTGTTATTTCAGTTGTATCTAGTAAAACTCCATCAACTAGACTTGTATATTTTTTTGAGATAGATGACCAGTGTATATTATTTCGACCTTAGACTCGCGCGTTGTATTATTATGGCTTTCTTGATGATTTTGAGTTTTCTTTTGATCTTTGATCCTCACCCTTGGCGTTGTATATTATATTGCATTGTGTGGTTTTGTCCGTCGATTGACGAATAGCAAGCTCCCACTTGGGGATGCCTTTATTCATTATACATGCTTTATCAGGTTTTGTACCCGTTTGGGGTCTGAATTTTCAAAGGAAACTCTGCCGAAATTTTCAGAAAAGACTTGACATTTTAAAAATGCATACTTCGGCTTTTGTTGTTAAACTTCTTTCTTTAAAATTGGTTTTTCCTTCAATCTACTGCTTTACTTGGTTTTGATTTCTGGGTTTTGACTTACTTAGATTACGTACGCCTTGAGACGTTTCGTAATTTAAGTGTCAGTCACGCTCGGTACTTTTCGGGTCATGACAAAGTTGGTATCAGAGCATTAGGTTTTACCTTCGGAGTGTAGGATGACCCTTGGTTGATGGAGTAGGTGACTCAAATAGAGTGACGTACCGTGTGTATGTTCCACGGCATACTTACGATACGATACTCCGCTTAAGAAGCCTTAGGATGTACATTTCTTTGCACAGTATTATATTCATTCCTATTATCTATTCTCATCGGTACCAGTTTATGGTTTTGTTACCACGGTTGTACGGGCGTGGAGAGCTACGGCTAGAGTTGCGGTCAGCACGAGCTCGTCACGGACGAGGACTGACCAGGGCGTGATTCCAGAGACATACGATTTGCATAGATGCGTCGTTTAGTTGTGTTTTCGCGCCATGAGCATTTGACGGATCGCTTCTACGAGATTTCTCGGACGTGCAGATCAGCACCAGAGGATTTGGGCCACTGCTAGAGACCAGCCAGAATGTGATGACCGTCAATGCACCGATTACTTGATGATTGAGGCACTGTTCAGCATGTGGACAAAAGAGCCTGCGACTTCGGCAAATGAAAAGATTTCGCTCCAGATGTTTAAAGTTAATGCCGCACGAGTTATACTTCGAGATATGATAGAAGATCGCTAGTCACCAAAGATGAAGTACTAAGACATGTGATTCATTGCCTACCCCGATGCGAGGTCATCAGAGTGATTGATTCCAGCTAGAGACGACTTCACGCTGATACGTTGAGAGTCGATATAGACGATCGAATATGAGGAACCCATTTTCCAAGTTTAAAGTATTCGGAAAACAATACAAGTAATTCTACGGACCCTCTAGAAGAATGAAACCCTAACTCGACATAATAACCACGGAACGCCGATGAACCTTAGGGTTTGCGGCAGTTCAGCGGTGCCATTAGTGAGGCTTGGGTTTGCCCTTCTACGGTTGGTCCATAGGTGCTGTGGCATATATTCGATACTATTAAACTTTACCCAAGATGTTGAGCTCTTGGGGGATTATGGAACCTCGACGAATCGATCGGAAAGTTCGACATCATTCGGATATCATATAATGGGATGCATTGCTTGGGAGACTCCAGATACGAGTATAGCCGTTGGAGCGCAATCAGTTGACATTAGAGAAAAGTAGAGTAAGAGGTTCGTATGAGATCGTGACGAGATGACGTTCTACTCTGCTGACATCAGAGAGCTGATATACATACAGAGGTGTTGAGATACGACTAGTTTCCAAGGAGGAGTTGTGCTGAGAACGCAGATGTCCAGAAAAAGAGAAAGGATTATGTTAGAGTACCAGCCTCCGTACAGTTCGGCATAGGCGAGATCGGAAGAGACCCTGAGCAGGTTCTTCCCAGGACACTGCTGCAATGAGATTTGCACCGAGGATCAGATGTGTAATGTATATTCAGAGGACCAGAGACCGACGCCATAGACGTGCCGCTTGATGAGTGGTCGTGCTAATTGGTCATGAGAGAACCAGAGGAGTACTAGAGCTGATCGTTTCCGTTAGTACACTGGACCGGGCCGACGAGCCGAGAGATTACGAGATCGGTAATCCACAGAGAAATGAGGACCCAGAGACAGAAGACGCCAGACCGTGAGCTGGAGGCAGCGGATGTTCTTGCTCTTCCAGTTTTGGACGTATCGACACTTTTCGACATTGTAGGAGGTGTACCTTAATGTCATTTGTTGCGATTTTCATTGTGATCCGAGTAACACGCCTTTATCGCTTTGATTTGAGTTTTGATGATTGGGCTTTATGGTATTGTTTACGTGCACCATGGTTACACCTACTGGGTGTTTATGTTTTTGTGCATAGTTATTGCACTTGAGATATGTTTTTGTACACCGTTGTGTTGATTTATGATTTGTGCTTATTTATTGCACTTGATATCGGTTTGTGCCTTGGCTGCACATGTTTATGATTTCGTGGATTTCCTACGGTTGATTTGATTTTTAGGCATATGGTATGCACTCGATTTGGTTTTTGCACTCGGTATAGCTTACATGTGCTTGCAGTGCACTGATACGTGTTTTGTGCACGCAGTTGCATGCGTTCATGATTTTATACATCTTGGCACACTCGGTGTTGCTTTTTATATGCATTTGAGTTATTGATGCATCTCCGTGCACTTGTTGCACCCGATTTGTATTTTGTGCACTGGATGCACTGTATTTGTATTGTGTGCACTGGATGCACTGTATTTAGTATTTCGGGCACTGGATGCATTGGATTTGGTATTTTGTGCGCTGGATGCACTGTATTTGATATTTCATGCATGTTGGATGCACATGATTTAGATTTTATTTGTGCATGATGGATACACCTGATTTGGATTTTCGCGCATGTTGGGCGCACGATATGAGATACGATTTTGGTGCGCACCAGATGCACTAATATACTCGTTTTTTACGCGCATACATTGCGCTGCGATGTGTCTTATGTATTGATGATTTTAGAGCCCCGATGACTTGGACTTTTTACTGAATGTTTTAGTATTTGAGGGGTTTAAATTTAAATTCGGGGACCGAATTTCTTTAAGGGAGGAAGATTGTAACATTTCAGGAAAATAAAATATTATTTTTGGGAATTTTTATAATTAAATAATAATTATATTGAATATTATAATAAGGCGGTAAAATGAAATACCGATAAATTTAGGGAAAACTTGGAAAATTATAGAAATTAATAAAAAAAAGGCTGCTTTGTGCAACTTATGCAAATTATGAAGTTTTATGATTTATTATACACCATTTTAGTGCTAATCGCGATTAAATATCTTTAATTGGGCATTAAGCGCGTTTTGTGCACATGACATGCACCATATCAATTTTACACTTGTAACATTTTTCTATCATGGATTTTTCATTATTTTTCTCATGCATGGCTTTTTAAATGAAAAGAAAAGAGAAGAAGACAAAAACAAAAGAATAGGAAAAGGTATCATGATGACAAGAGGGATGGGCATGAGAGAGAGAGAGGGTGAGGGGTCAAACCATAGTCATGACTCATTGTTTCTCTCTTCATCTCTTTACCATTTCTTCTCCCTCTTCACCCATGGCACCCCCTATCTCCCTCCTCCACTTCAAGCCTCAAAACACCCCCAAAACTAACCCAAAACCCCATCTCCATTTCACAAAAAGCATGCACAAGCTCAAGGGAAGCACAATGGACCAAGAAATATCAAATTTTGAGGACTTTGGACAACTCAAGAAAATTCTTGAGTTGCCAATTGAGGTAATTTCTGCACCTTTAGATTAGTATTTAAATTCTTTAGGCCTCCATATATGTTTAGTATCGATATCGAGTGGTTTTGTGAACCTAGAAATTTCTAGTTGAGGGTTTTGAGAAATTTTTGAATTGTGAAGTGTAATTGAGATTAGTAGAGACCTTATGACCTCTTTAGGGATTGTATCTTAGACTGAAACCATAGAATAAATCCTAGAATATGAACTTAGAAACCCCGACATCGAAAAACTGTGAAAATATGATGATAATTTGAAATCTGCTAACACTCGGGGACCTGAAATTTTTTTCAGCAAACACTGAGATAAATGCAGGCATCCTAGGACCCCCACTGAAACCCTAGCCCCTACTTCCCCAACTTGGCCGCAGAAATATTCCTTCTGGCCGCAATTTTCGGCCAGACCTATTGCATTATGGTTCGTATTTGATCTGTAGCTCCATCGCCTGTAAATTAGACCTCTCCTATATGCAAAATGTCCCAATTGTCACCTGAGGAAAATCTGGAAGTGTTTTACTTAGTTGCTGAAATTGTTTTACGGCTTTTAATGAACTGGAAATTGGTATTTAGAGATCTGGGATGACCCGAGGCCTTAGTAAGAGAAGTTTCCTAGACCATGAGACGTGCAGGAAACCTAGGACCTATACCCAAAACCATGGACCCTAACCCCCAATCCAGACCGCAGATTTAATGTTTTGGGCCGCAATTTACGGCCAGGTCAGAGGGGAACCTTTTGATTTTTGGTCCAGGGCATTGTTATCCTATATTTAGAGCAACTCCATATGCAAAATTTACTAGTTTGACCCGAGTCAAAATCTGGGAACATTTTGGGCTGTTTTGGGTTATGTTTTTCCGTATTTTTAGTGCTTGGTTTTGATGTTGGTGTTGTATTTGGTTGTTGGATGTTCGTACATCAACTACCAAGATTGTTTGGTTATTCTTGCATGCGTAGACATAGGTTTAAACCTATGTACGATTCGTGTGCCGTTTTGGTTTTCGCACGTGATTTCGTTTACGATGCTATATATATGATATGTAGGTACCCCCACATGGACTTCGAGACGACGAGGATGAGCGTGGCATCATCGACTCCAGCAAGCATAATAGAGGTGAGTAGATTATATCTACGGGGGAAGTCGGGTGGATGGCGTATAGCACCCCCGCAAAATCGTAAGAAACAATGTGATGTGATATAGATATACATTTATATGTTATTGAGAGATTTGAACACTTAGCAGGAAAAGCTTTAGGAGATTATGGGTTTAGTGTTAGCGAGAAGTGAAAAAAAGACTTTAGTCGATATCTTAGTTACGAAACCCTAGAGTAAAAATTTGCATACACACACATACACATACTCGCATACATTTACTTCCTTGTGCGTATTGGGGACACATATATATATTGGTATTCAAATGCTTGGATGATGAGGAATTTATATGATACTTGGGAATGAGTCGATATGATCGGGCATGATACCGTGAGATATTAATATGTGACCGAGATATGTCATGATGTTATAGCGGATCGTTGGACGACGATACCATGTGGATGATGATATATATATGACAGTTGACATATGATCGGGATATGAGATGAGATATGTTATGATATTTATAATGGATTGCTTAGGCGATGTATACTTCTATATAAAAAAATGTGTTGATGACATCGGATGGTATGAGGCTTTAGATCAGAAGCCAGACCGTGATATTAGTGATGATATTAGTAGTGTACTAGACTTAGATCAGTACCCGTGCTCACGATATGTGATGATGTGGATACCAGATGAATAATGAGATAAATGTGATATTTGACCCGTACCCAGATTTGGGATACCGTACGATAGATTTACCGTACGGGATATAGTTATGAGGATAGATCCGCACTCTTGACTCGAGGATATTATATTATTTATTGTATCGTACGTGATACTATTGAGGCGAGATCACCGACTACTAGATATATATAGATCGACTCAGACTTAGGTGGATTCCCTTACCATTTTGACTGGGCTCGAGTCATACTCATTTTCAAAAGTGGAGAATCGCGAGTATTTTAAATACCAAACTGTATGACTCGTATTTTGGGTAGGTATATTTTTCAGTGTTTCTGTTACTACATCACTTTCTATATATTCATGATGTTTCATCGCATTGCATTCTTGTACATATGTTATCTGTAATTATCATAAAACCCTACTGTCAGGACACTTGCACCATTACCGATGATGCGTATGTTCCACATACACTTACTTGCCGGCTCAAACACATCATCATCGGTAATTGCCATGTCACGTACACTTTAGAAAATACTATTCATTGACATAGATTGCTAGTTGATAGTTATAATATGTTATAGCTTTTAATATGCTAGTTTAACTATTGCATTCATTGCATGATATCAGATGCATCCGTATGTTCATTGGTTATGCAGTATTATGGAGATTTATGCCGGTTTTCATTGTTATCGACATGGTGACTAGATGATTTCGGATTCTTCTTGATATTTTCTGGATTTGGAAACCGCATGTGAAAGTTTTGTAAACTGATATATTATTTTAAAGAGAAAAACACGGTTTTCCTTGATATGTTGAGTATTGTCCACCATGGTGTTTTCTCGTTTCTGAGATGTTTTCGAGACCCGATTCGAGGAGTTGGATGAACCGTCTCGGGTATATGGTGGGCCCAGTAAGGTACCCCGCGGCAAGAAGCTCGAGTTGTAGACGATGAGCCCGGCAGGGGCAGACTGCCTACCAGTGATTTTACTGTCAGTTATATGTATGCCCTAGAGGCCATTACTATACATAGGATGTACATTGTAGTGGATGCTTGGACATATATAGGGAGGACTTTCTTGCTCGACATGATTGTATGCTATCTGGTTGATCTTTACCTTAACGTGTACACTGATTGTCTCTCTGTTACATGTTGGTAAAGTCTTTAGGATGTGTACTTGACTACCTAGACTATGATGCGGATCATACTAGTGGGGACATGGTAGTCCATAAGTACATCCTTCAAGGTCCTTAGTCATGGGTGTATCGAGACGGGGCATCGATATACCAGAGTAGACTAGCGTGTACCTTCTCGACCCATACAGATGGGCGATGGATGATCCCATATCCATTGGTGTTTGACATCAGAGATGATATACGGGTGCTCAGTGGAGACTGGGTACACTGGACAGACACGCCGAGAACTCCCAGATGATATTATACCTCACGTCCGATGGCAGTTCTCTGGTGACACTGGTACAGAGTAGTCTGTTGACCCGAGATCGTCATAGAGTCTTATGTGATTCCCACTGTGCTTTGATTTCCACCTTACCACGTCTAAGAGGGCGTGCAAAACGGTGGTTTTTGGGTACAGTCCCGAATCATATGGAGGCAATGAGCGATAGGAGGGGATTCGTCTCTCCCGGTATAGGGAGTTGATGTTGCGCTGTGTTCGATTGGCTATAACCGGAAATCCCTGGCCAGGGTTGATGAGATTTACTGGTAAGTGTTACCAGTAGTTTCTCAAACTGTTATAGACCTCATATCGACACGACTTATCGAGCTGCTGGGGTCTGACGTTTACCACCCCTAGGCGAGATATGCGACATATCAGACGAACAGACCGGACTGTACGGTAAGTGTAGCTGGGTGGATTCACAGGAGTGTGAGCGGGTTTGCTCGTCGATCTTCTGATTGCTCAATACCCGGGTGGCCGTTACGTTTAGCAGACCGCTTGCGGCTTGTGGGTGTTTGATATGATCATCACCTGCTGCCGGCGTATTGACGAGTCTTTAGAGTCCTACACAGAGGTTTCCTGGCTCAAGCGAAACGAAATAGGAGCGCATATGAGATATGTGCGGGACTGAGAATAATGCGTGTATGTGATACTGTATTTTATTCTCGCGATGATTGTATCGATTGGTTGTATGTGATATAACCTAGTTATCGAATCAAGGATTGATTCGATAAGTCGATACATTGGATATTTGTCGGTTATATGCGATATGACCGGATCGTTAAATCAAGTGTTGATTTAATGATTTAATGTATAATTATATATTTGATATATTACTTTACATTAACTAGTATTGGTTCACTTAAGATTATTTTCTCACTTGAATGTGCACATTGTATATATGATATAGTTTTGTGCACTAGATTGTATCATGTTTGATTATACATGCAAACTTGGGTGTGTATGCTTTAAACCATGGTTTAGGTTAATGGTTAAGGTTTATATTTAATTTATTTATTCATTTATTTATTCATTTTGGTTAAAATAAAATGGTGGCTTTCTTGTTTTGTTCATGAAACTTCATGAAGCTTTGAAAGTCTTTGCCATTTTTGTTTTATCCTTAACCTAACCATCAACATAAACCCTAGTTTATTCTCTACATGAGTTATCCTCACCCATGGTTGTATTATGATAACTCATCACTTCATTTTCTATTTTGATAATTCATTCTTTTTCTTCTTCTTCATCTTCTTCTTCTTGAGAAAGAAAAGAAAAGCTTGCTCCAAAAATGTCAAGTGATGATTCCAAGTGAGAAATCCAAATCCAAAGTGAACCCACTTCCTATTTCTTCATCCTCTACCACTTGCCAAGTAGTATAGGGTGTTTTCTTCACAAGTTTCTTGACTTGGTGAAGTTGAAGCTTGATCTTGAGTTGCCTCGACGTAGATCATCTTCGGCATCGAAGTCGACGACCTAGCCCGATCTTTTCTCCGATGAAACCACCGCAAGAGTCTAGGATTCCGATGGGTACAGCGGAGGGACGTCATCACGGAGCCAAGGAAGTGGAGGATCAGATCTACAAAGGTTGTAGTCTCTTTCACTTAGCAGTAAAGTTGTTTACTAGCTTGTCGTTTCGCCTAAACTCTAGTCAACGATCGCATTAGGGTTTCTCGGCACCGGAAAAATTTGAATTTGCCATGGTTGATGCCTTGTGAGACCTCATTAGTGTGCCTAGGAACCCTAAAGTGGTATCAGAGCCTAGCTAGAGCTTTAGGCGAAGTGTAGACGAAGTTAGAAGTCCGATCGAACCCGTAAACCCCGACAAAACCCTTCTCTGTACATTTTTCAAAACAGTGGATTTTTGTGAATTATAAATTCTCAGAAAAACAAGCAGGACAAACTAAGAATTACTGTGAAGTACGGTCCACTAAGTCAATAATTTGACCGCGGCACCGCGGCGAAACCATGGGTTTGGTGGCGGTTCCGCGGCCAAAATTTAGACTTAGTCCCTGAAATTTCATATATTTATTCTTAGGTCCTTACGTGGCAATTTTTTATGGGAATTTTTTAATTCCACTCAAGTGTTGAGTTTTCTATTGTTTTATTGGGGACTCGTTAATTTGATCGGATAATTTAACTTCGTTTATGTTTTTCCGGTTATTTTAGAAACTGTTAAAAAGTTCGACCGGATATAAATACTCACTTTTTCCCCTACTGGGAAATTTCCAAGTGTTGGATTTTTCCGTAGTTTAAGAATGTTCTAAGTAGTGCAAGTAAGGCGATGGACCCTCTAGAAGACAACAAATCTTAACTCGATTATGTGACCGTCGTGAACTGCCCTTTGAACCTTAGGGTTTGGGGCAGTACGGCGTGCCACATGTGAGGCGTTGGCTTGACCCTTCTACTGCTGGACCGTTGGTACTGAGGCATGAAGTGAATGTTTTTAAACTTATTTCATGTGTTGATCTGTTTCGGGAAAACTTGGGTGTTTGATTGTTCGATCGGAAAGTTTAACATTTTCTATTTATCTGGAATGAGATACAGTAATTGGAATTCACAAGTAGTTATGAGATAACTGAATGAATGTTATAAACATAGCAGTTTAGTCTCACTTGATCGGTTGCCACGGAATTTTGATGCGATCAAAAGTCTGTCGCAATCGCGTAGCGTACGCGGATACTCGCCGGTAAACTTAATAGACAGCCTCACCCTATAGTCCCGACCAAGTGACTGTAGGAGAACCCAGTCGCCGAAAGCATCTGTTCGGGTGCTCGCGGCAGCGGTGTTCCGCCTTGGTGCACTTCGTCGACGGCGTCGGGGGTGCGGCCGCCTACTAAAGTTTGCGACGAGCATTAGATCAGAATGCCGGGAATCTTGTTGAATTGCCCGACATGATATTGAAAAGTGTTTTCGATAATGAGACTAAAATGCGGGGTTTATAATTGTTAGGCATGCGATGTCTAAGTAATTCATTTGATTAGGCATGCGATGTCTAAAGAGTTTGCGGATTTCAACTGTTGTAGTTTTACACTTTCTTTTCTGCGACCGTAAGTGTAATATGTGATATCGCCGGTTTCGTTGCTATATGTCAACGACAATTGGGATGTGCATATTTACTTACGTTGATGACATGTGATGTTATGTGTTGCTGGATATGTTATATTGGATCGTCGTGTTTGAATAGCCGGGGGATTTTATGTGAGATGAGTGTTTTTCATTTTCATTCATGTAAAAACTTGTATGTAATATTCTTTTATTGGGGCACTTCCAGGTTGCGGAAGATGTCACCTTTTGTATATTATTTACTTTTCCGCATTAGGATAGACCCAAGGAGGGGAGCACAAGTAACCGGGTTCTAGGGTCCAGTGGGAGACCATCTCGAGGAGTCGAGTCCGGGTCTCCTAACCCTAGAATTGGTAGGGTTGCTTGCCGCTCTCGTAGGGGTCTAGGGGTGTGGGATTGGCTATTCATCGCGACCGTGGAATCCGTGTTTTATACTGGCTCGTATTGAAAACACGGACGTCCTAGTATATCCAATGTTTTATATGATTTTTCTGCTGCGTTATCTGTGATGTGATCATTTGATATGCTGTGATGGATACTGTATATAGTATATATGATATATTATATAGACGTTACTTATGTTTTACACCCGCGCTAGCCCTGCCCCGCTCTGCCGTTAGTGACCTAACCTAACGGTGCACGAGGGGACATCGAGGCGAACACGGATGGTATAAGTGTACGTCGTATTTATCTGTGATGTTTAGGTAACTTAAATGATGGGACATCATTAATATGATTAATGAAAGAAAAAGAAACATAAGATGTTGTGGAATTGAATTTCAAAAATAAAACAGGTAGCTACAGTTCTTGCTTTGCACAGCGGTATATATGATATATCCTGCACCTTATTCGATAAGGAAAGGGCCGACGATCCCTTCACCGGGAGTGACCCCTTTAGCAATAACTGGCAGATGCTACACACTCGGTTTTTCTTTTGATTGCTTCTGTAGTTTCTGCTTTGCACAGTCATATATATGATATATCCCGCATCTCATTCGACGAGGAAAGGGCCGACGATCCCTTCACCGGGAGTGACCCCTTTAGCAAAACTAGAAAAGCCTCAAAAACACTCCATTTCAAAATTCATTCGATCCTACAACGATATCAAGTTCATTACGCAATGGGTTTTCAGAAAAACTTGTCGTAGCCCTCCGTCATTTCAGATAAGTACTATTTAGTATTCGTGCTGCGGTAGTTTGGCATGCGTCAAGGCGTAGTGTACGGTAGCTAACTGGTACATATCTGCTAGCATACGATGCGATTGGATTAGGGTATTCGCACGGCGTTGTTTGGCATGCGTCAAGGGTCGTGCGGGTGGGTTTAATTCAATCAAGAAATGAACGGGTTGAACTTGACTAGCGGACTATGGGTTGTTTGGCATGCGTCAAGGTCATAGCACGCTAGGGGAAAAATTATCGGGAATTTCAAGTGTTGAAATTTGCAATGAGATTTCATACCTTCTATGAGATAGTTGGATCCCGATACCCACTGCGAGTAATTGTTACTCCTGGGAGAGTTTTACACATTACAATTAGCCGATCAAGTAGGTGTCTAGAAAGGTGTCAACGGGGTTATGCCTCTGGGAAAACGAGGTTTACATTAATTAGGTTCGTGCGAAAGCATGGGGGACCTCTCTCAAAGTACCGACACTGGCCTGGCTGAAAGATTGGCGAACTTGTAGCGTGTAATTAATCCCGGCTAGTCTTTCCTTTTAGGGTTTGAAGGAAGATTTGATAAAAACAGTGGGAGCCATCCTGATTAGATAAAATTATAACCAATCTATTCTTGCAAGAGCGCACGCTGAGTGTTTTCTTCTCTCTCTCTCCCGGTAGAGACCTTATCACGCCTTAATCAAGATAATAATACGGAATATTGACCGAACCCGCTTGTTATACTGAGCTGGGGAACGTTGGTCCAGCTCCAACTTATAATTGTTATAAGACAGAGTAGGAAATAGGGGAATACCAGAATTCCTATGCCGCCCAAACGAAGAAAGTGCATATGATGCTTCTCCTTCGGGTGTGTTCATTATAAAGAACTGTTTCTTTGTATCCTCTACGTCCTGGGTATTTGATACCGGATCAGGATCCCAGATATGTAATCTATTACATAGGCTATAGAAAGGTAGAGAACTGAGAACGGGTGATAAGTTTCATGAGACAGAAAACGGGGCAAGTGTTGCAGCCAAGTCTGTTGGTCACTGTCACCCTGTATTACCAGTACATTGATTCTGAACGAATGTTATTAGATACCGAACCTGATATACAAAATCATATCAATTTCTTTATTAGTAAAGAAATGATAAAATTTTGTATTGTTGGATAATGTTTTGAACATTTCCTATATCAAAAGTTGATCGGTTCAGGAACGTTATCTAAAAGCATTGATGTTCTAAATCAAACTACAGTTCTTAGTATACGGAACACACACAAGAGGAAGAGTTCAGAAATGAACGAATCCTTCTTAAGGTATTGTAGACTTGGTCATATCAATACGACCCGACTAGCTGAAGTTACATAAAGATGCATATTTAAATTAGTTTGAATTTACATCTTGTGAAACTTGCTGGTCATGTCACAAAGATAAGATGATCATAGCTCTGTTAATTAGATACAGAGAAAGAGTTAGTAAACTTTTGGGATTGAAACATGCTGATGTATAAAGGTCCCCTGTTTACACATGCCAAGACCGGTTCTTTGTACTTCATTACATTCTCTGATGATCTCTTTAGATTCAGACATATGTTCCTGTTGAAACACAAGTCCGAAACTTTTGAGAAATTCACAGAATATAAGTTAGAAGTAGAGAACCAAATATGGGTATAAGTATTATGTCCTTTGATGTGATCAAGGAGGAGAATACTTGAGCACGGAATTCTTGGACTTTTCTAAAGGAGAATGAGATTCTCTCTCAGCATTACTCCTCCGTATACACCATAGCACGATGGTATATCGGGGTGGAGCAATCACACCCTATATGATAAGGTGTGCTCTATGATGAGTACTGCTGAGTTACCTATTTTCTTTTGGGAGTTATGCACTTGAGAAGCTGCATACCTATTGAATAGGGTTCAAATCAAATCAGTTGCCTACCACTTCATATGTGATATGGAAAAGGAAGAGCCCATATCTTAAGTTAGTTAAGATTTGGGGTTGTCCGGCCTATGTCTAAAAGCAAAAATCCGGACAAGATCGAGGCAAGGTCTGTTATGTAGAACTGGAAAGGTTCCAGCTATACAATCTACAGCAGATGATTTGATAGAACCAAAGGATTCAATAGTAACCAACGAACCTTAGCCTCTCCGTCGATCTAGCAGGGTTCCTCACCCACCTGAGAGAAACTTCGGTTTCTCTATGACAGTGGGGGCGAGGATTGCATCATGAGATGATGACCCAACTAGTTTCGAGCTGGCCATCAGGAGTGGAACTCTGTAAGTATGGCTGGATGCTTAGCGATCTGAGATGGAATCCTTATACACCAACAAAGTATGGACTTTAGTTGCTTTATCTGAAGGGTTAAATTCCTATCAGGAGCAAGTATATCTTGAGAAGATTACTTGGTGTACTTGGAAAAGTTGAGACATTCAAAGCTAGACTTGTTAAAGGTTTGCATCATTGACCAGGTATGGATTTTGTTGAAACCTTTTCCAAGTAGCTATGCTTAAGTCCATCCAGATCTTACTTGCCACGGCTACATACCATGACTAAGATATCTGGTGGTTGGGTGTCATGACTGCTTTTCTAAAATGATGTTTCAGAAAAGAGAGTCTGTAAATACACAGTCAGAGGGCTTCGTAGACAGTGGGAGCAGCAGAAACGTGTGCAAAATGTTTTATGTGATAAAGCAGGCATCGCGGAGTTGGAACATTTGTTTTGATCTATTAGTCAAAGAGTTTGACATCATCAAAATGGTAGACGAACCTTGTATAAACAAAAAGGTAGTAGGGAGTATGGTGACGATCCTCGTAGAGTGCGTGGATGACATACTCTTGATAGGGAAGGAGTTTCCTATGCTACGCTCGATCAATCTCCGCTTATCACAATGATTCTCCACATAGGATCAAAGTGATACCTACTAAATCCTGGGTTTTGGATCTATACGATAGATCTAAATGGATGTTAGGATTCTCACTAGATGTAGTGAGATGGTATCAATCGATCCTGAGGAGAATCACTGGAAGTGTTCCAGGGTGATAAGGACGACTGAATGTCAGTCACAGGCATTGTCTTTACCCTCTATGGAGGGACGGTATGTTGGAAGAGTTCCAAGCTAGATACCGTGACATACTAGATGATTAAAGGCAAGATACATCACCACTTAAGATGCTACCAAAGAGGCAGTCTGGATGTATATTTGTTCATGAGATGAACTTAGTTCCTCCCATTGTGTGACAATTGAGTTGTGGCTTAGGCCTAGGAACGCCCATCCCATCAGTGATCCAGACATATTCTGAGGCAGTGTCACCTGATCATGGAGATAGTTGATCTCCAGGGTGATCGAGGTTAGGAGAGTAGACTCAGAGGACAACACGGCGGATCCACTCACAAAGGCCTTTTCCCAGAGAGAGACTTTTATGGGATGGTTGAGTATGAGATACTACAACCACTGCTACAGATGGCCCTAGTGCAAGTGGGAGATTGTTAGTTATATGTATGCCCTAGAGGCCATTACTATACATAGGATGTATATTGTAGTGGATGCTTGGACATATATAGGGAGGACTTTCTTGCTCGACATGATTGTATGCTATCTGGTTGATCTTTACCTTAACGTGTACACTGATTGTCTCTCTGTTACATGTTGGTAAAGCCCTTAGGATGAGTACTTGACTACGTGGACTATGATGCGGATCATACTAGTGGGGACATGGTAGTCCATAAGTACATCCTTCAAGGTCCTTAGTCGTGGGTGTATCGAGACGGGGCATCGATATACTAGAGTAGACTAGCGTGTACCTTCTCGACCCATACAGATGGGCGATGGATGATCCCATATCCATTGGTGTTTGACATCAGAGATGATATACGGGTGCTCAGTGGAGACTGGGTACACTGGATGGACTCGCCGAGAACTCCCAGATAGTATTATACCTCACGTCAGATGGCAGTTCTCTGGTGACACTGGTACAGAGTAGTCTGTTGACCCGAGATCGTCATAGAGTCTTGTGTGATCCCCACTGTGCTTTGATTTCCACCTTACCACGTCCAAGAGGGCGTGCAAAACGGTGGTTTTTGGGTACAGTCCCGAATCATATGGAGGCAATGAGCGATGGGAGGGGATTCGTCTCTCCCTGTATAGGGAGTTGATGTTGCGCTGTGTTCGATTGGCTATAACCGGAAATCCCTGGCCAGGGTTGCTGAGATTTACTGGTAAGTGTTACCAGTAGTTTCTCAAACTGTTATAGACCTCATATCGACACGACTTATCGAGCTGCTGGGGTCTGACGTTTACCACCCCTAGGCGAGATATGCAACATATCAGACGAACAGACCGGACTGTACGGTAAGTGTTGCTGGGTGGATTCACAGGAGTGTGAGCGGGCTTGCTCGTCGATCTTCTGATCGCTCAATACCCGGGTGGCCGTTACGTTTAGCAGACCGTTTGCGGCTTGTGGGTGTTTGATATGATCATCACCTGCTGCCGGCGTATTGACGAGTCTTTAGAGTCCTACACAGAGGTTTCCTGGCTTAAGCGAAATGAAATAGGAGCGCATATGAGATATGTGCGGGACAGAGAATAATGCGTGTATGTGATACCGTATTTTATTCTCGCGATGATTGTATCGATTGGTTGTATGTGATATAACCTAGTTATCGAATAAAGTATTGATTCGATAAGTCGATACATTGGATATTAGTCGGTTATATGCGATATGACCGGATCGTTAAATCAAGTGTTGATTTAATGATTTAATGTATAATTATATATTTGATATATTACTTTACATTAACTAGTATTGGTTCACTTAAGATTATTTTCTCACTTGAATGTGCACATTGTATATATGATATAGTTTTGTGCACTAGATTGTATCTTGTTTGATGATACATGCAAACATGGGTGTGTATGCTTTAAACCATGGTTTAGGTTAATGGTTAAGGTTTATATTTAATTTATTTATTCATTTATTTATTCATTTTGGTTAAAATAAAATGGTGGCTTTCTTGTATTATTCATGAAGCTTCATGAAGCTTTGAAAGTCTTTGCCATTTTTGTTTTATCCTTAACCTAACCATCAACCTAAACCCTCGTTTATTCTCTACATGAGTTATCCTCACCCATGGTTGTATTATGATAACTCATCACTTCATTTTCTATTTTGATAATTCATTCTTTTTCTTCTTCTTCTTGAGAAAGAAAAGAAAAGCTTGCTTCAAAAATGTCAAGTGATGATTCCAAGTGAGAAATCCAAATCCAAAGTGAACCCACTTCCTATTTCTTCATCCTCTACCACTTGCCAAGTAGTATAGGGTGTTTTCTTCACAAGTTTCTTGACTTGGTGAAGTTGGAGCTTGATCTTGAGTTGCCTCGACGTAGATCATCTTCGGCATCGAAGTCGACGACCTAGCCCGATCATTTCTCCGATGAAACCACCGCGAAAGTCTAGGATTCCGATGGGTACAGCGGAGGGACGTCATCACGGAGCCAAGGAAGTGGAGGACCGGATCTACAAAGGTTGTAGTCTCTTTCTCTTAGCAGTAAAGTTGTTTACTAGCTTGTCGTTTCGCCTAAACTCTAGTCAACGATCGCATTAGGGTTTCTCGGCACCGGAAAAATTTGAATTTGGCATGGTCGATGCCTTGTGAGACCTCATTAGTGTGCTTAGGAACCCTACATTTACTTGGCGCGGCGGATATCCGGAGGATACCATTCGTGGACTTGTGATTGATGATATGGGACGATCCGGACTGATGGAGCCCGAGGTATTGAGATATTGAGATTTGAGACACTGAGATATTGAGACTTGGGACACTGAGATATTGAGATTTGGTGATACAGGCTGGTCCGGATAGCCGGAGCCTGAGGTATTGAGATATTGAGATTTATGTTTTGTGTCGATGCTGGACACTGTTTTATCTGTCGATTTCATTGATGATACGCGATTTATATACATACAGAAATCTCATTAAATAAAGAAAACAGTTGTCTCATTCATGATGCATTCTGTTTCATTTATATTGCATTCATACATCTTATATCTGATTTGTTGCTATCTGAGCCATTGACACGAGCACGTGGTATTGCACGTATTCATAGATGGACCGGGATTTTTATTTGAGTATATTACTTGTTATGACCTAGGATAGCGTCATACATGCGATTTCTACTCGTAGTTGTTTTCTACTCATGAGTTGGCAACTTAACCCCGTTGTGCCACAGTTCCTTATAGGTTTGGCCGTACAGGTTTCGTTGCGGCTTTGCTGGCATACTGTTCCTTCCGGGTGATTGCTTTGGTAGGTGGGTTCACTTGCATCGTGACCAGTATTGTATATTGTTATTTCAGTTGTATCTAGTAAAACTCCATCAACCAGACTTGTATAATTGATTGAGATAGATGACCAGTGTATATTATTTCGACCTTAGAGTTGCACGTTGTATTATTATGGCTTTCTTGATGATTTTGAGTTTCCTTTTGAGCTTTGATCCTCGCCCTTGGCGTTGTATATTATATTGCATTGTGTGGTTTTGTCCGTCGGTTGACGAAGAGCTAGATCCTGCTTGAGGATGCCTTTATTCATTATACATGCTTTATCAGGTTTTGTACCCGTTTGGGGTCTGAATTTACAAAGGAAACTCTGCCGAAATTTTCAGAAAAGACCTGACATTTTAAAAATGCATACTTCGGCTTATGTTGTTAAACTTCTTGCTTTAAAATTGGTTTTTCCTTCACTCTACTGCTCTACTTGGTTTTGATTTCTGGGTTTTGTCTTACTTAGATTACGTACGCCTTAAGATGTTTCGTAATTTAAGTGCCAGTCACGCTCGGTACTTTTCGGGTCGTGACAGTATCGCAGACCTATCATCTCGATCAGCCTCTCGAACTGTCTCTGAGAGATGGCCTTCGTGAGTTGATCTGCAGTGTTATTCTCCGTATCCACTCTCCTCATATCGATCTCCCGGCGATCTATGATATCCCTGATCAGGTGGTACCGTCTCAAAATGTGTCTGGACTTCTGATGGGACCTGGGTTCCTTTGCTAAAGCTATAGAGCCGTTGTTTTCGCAATACAGTGGTATTGGATCAAAAATGGTTGGAACCACCTGATGTTCTGTAAGGAACTTCTTCATCTAAATTGCTTCTTTCGCGGCATCGCAAGCAGCTATGTACTCCGCTTCCATCGTCGAGTCAGCAACGGTGTCCTGTTTGGAGCTCTTCCAACAGACCGCCCCTCCATTGAGGGTAAAGACATAACGCGACATGGACTTGGAGTCATCCTTATCACTCTGGAAGCTGGAGTCAGCAAAGGCCTCGATTTGGAGGTCTTTTTCGCCATACACCAAGAACATCTCCTTAGTTCTTCTCAGGTATTTGAGAATGTTCTTTACTGCTATCCAGTGCTTCTCCCCTAGGTTTGACTGATACCGGCTTACAACGCTCAATGCGTATGCTACATCTCGTCTGGTACATAACATCGCATACATTATAGAGCCTACCGCCGATATGTAGGGTATAATTGACATGCGGGCCCTTTCCAAATCAGTCTTTGGAGACATCTCTTTGGAGAGGGTGATTCTGTGAAAAGCCGGTAGATTACCGTACTTTGAATTTTCCATACTGAATCTTTTTAGTATGGTGTCGATGTACCTTGACTGTGAAAGTCCAACTATCCGTTTAGATCTATCACGATAGATCTGGATTCCCAGAATGTAGGAGGCATCACCCAGGTCCTTCATGGAGAACTTCCGTGACAAGAATCCTTTGAGTGACTGTAGCATAGGAACGTCCTTTCCTATTAAGAGAATGTCATGTATGTACAAGACGAGAAATACTACAGTTCTCCCTACAATCGTACTATATATGCATGGTTCATCTGCATTTTTGATAAAGTCAAATTACTTGACAGTATCATCAAAATAGATGTTCCAACTCCGCGATGCCTGCTTTAGTCCATAAATGGACTTAAGCAACTTGCACACTTTCCTGCTGCTCCCACTCTGAATGAAACCCTCTGGCTGATCCATATAAACGCACTATTTCAAATTACCATTTAGAAAAGCCGTCTTTACGTCCATCTGCCAGATCTCATAATCGTGGAAGGCAGCAATGGAAAGAAGGATCCGAATGGATTTAAGCATAGCCACTGGAGAAAAGTTTTCATCATAGTCCAAACCAGGTCTTTGACGAAAACCCTTTGCAACAAGTCTAGCCTTATAGGTTTCAACCTGTCCATCTACACCAATCTTCTTTCTGAAGATCCATTTGCAGCCTACGAATTTTACCCCTTCTGGAGCAATGTCCAAAGTCCAAACTTTGTTGGTGTACATGGACTCCATTTCGGTCCACATTGCATCCAGCCATTTTACCGTGTCGCCGCTCTGAATGACTTGCTGGAAGCTAGTAGGCTCATCATTGTCAATGATGCAATCCTCTCGATTCCCGTCTATGAGATAACCATAGTATCTCTCGGGCGGATGGGACTGCCTACTAGTCCTGCGGAGTGGCGCTGGGATGTCCGGTTCTTCTGAAACCTCTGGTTCTACCAAGCTTTCAGTAATAGACCGTGGTTCTGGAATTTCTTCCAGTTCTATTGCGCTCCCACTTTTCTGATTTTCTAAAAATTCAGCTTCTAAGAAGTGGGGATGTTAAGAAACAAAAACCTTTTGTTTCTCTGCGTAATAGAAAAGATACCCCTTGGAGTTCTTAAGGTATCCCACAAACTTACACAGTACTGAGCGTGCTTCGAGCTTGTCCGTATGCTGCTTTTTAACAAAAGCTGGACATCCCCATGTCTTAAGGTACTTAAGAAAGGGTTTCTTCCCACTCCACATCTGATATGGTGTGGTAGGCACTGTCTTGGTTGGAACCTTATTCAAAAGATATGCAGTTGATTCTAGTGCATAACCCCAGATGGATCGCGGTAACTCAGCCTTACTCATCATGGAACGAACCATATCCAATAGGGTTCGATTCCGCCTTTTTGATACACCGTTGTGTTGAGGTGTGTATGGAAAAGTAAGCTGAGAGAGAATTCCATTCTCTTTTAAGTAGCCCAGGAACTCGGCACTTAAGTATTCACCACCTCGATCAGATCTCAGTGTCTTGATACTTTTGCCTGTTTGTTTTTCCACTTCATTCCTATATTCCCGGAATTTCTTAAAGGCCTCGGATTTATGCTTCATCAAGAAGACATATCCATACCTAGAGAAATCATCCGTAAAAGTAATGAAATAGGAATAACCACCTCACGCATGTGTAGACATTGGACCACACACATCGCTGTGTATGAGTCCCAAGAGCTCGCTCGCTCTTACTCCGTGTCCAGTAAATGGAGTCTTTGTCATCTTTCCCATGAGACAAGATTCACAAGTAGTATAAGACTGATATTCGAATGGATCCAAATATCCCTCTCTATGTAACTTCGTCAACCGTGTTTCATTGATATGACCCAGTCTACAATGACATAAGAAAGCCTGATTTGTTTCCAGAGACTTTCTTTTAAATGTGTTCTGGACACTGAAAACCTGAGCTTGATTTAATACGTATATTCTATTTTCTAATGTACCTGACCCAATCAGAACTTGATTTAGGTGGATATGGACCACATCACTTACAAATGTAAAATCATATCCTTCCTTAGAAAGTAAGGGTACATATATGATATTACATGCTAGACTAGGTACATATAAACAGTTACGTAGAATCAATATCTGCCCACTTGTCAATCATAGGTGATATTCCCTACGGATTCAGTGTCCATGCTCATTCCGTTAGCAACCCTGAGAGTCATATCACCTTCCCTGATAAATCTACGGTTTCTCAAAGCCTGTAATGAATTACAGATATGAGATCCTGATCCGGTATCTAGTACCCAGGAAGTAGAGTTAATTGACATACAGTTTTCATTTACAAACACACCGAAGCCGAAGCCACAACGTTCTTCGAATACTGGCTACTGGCTTTCCAAGCCAAGCAATCCTTCTGCCAATGTTCTTTCCCGTAACAATAGGAACGTCCCTCTTTCCCTACTTTTAGTCCTGAAACTTTTACCCTTCCCTTTCCTTCTACCTTCCTAACACCGCATATCGGCTTTGTAGAGGTCTTCTTCTTCTCACCCTTTGCTTTCTCCTAAGATGTAGAAGAGGAAGATTCCCCAATAAGCAGAGCGGGTGTCTCCCTGGTTTCCTTCAGAGTGTAAGTAGAGGGTAGGGACTGTAGAATCATGTCAGTATATGACTCGTTCTCCAACGTGGTCTTCAGGTCCGTGAGCTCATCAATATAGCTAGTCATTGTAAATACGTTGTCCCCTACAAATGACCCGATAGCCATCCTCGCTTGATGCAATTCTTTCGAGGTCTCATATCTTGCGATACGAGATTGCTCTCCATATAAATCTTTGTTATGGAGGAAGATGGAAGCCTCGTGTTTCATCTAGTTTACACCATCTACTAAGGCCAACACGAGGCACTTGGCATTCATACTATCTTTTTCCGATGTTTTACGGATATCAACATCCGTGACAGTGGAAACTGGACCTGGGACGGTGGGGGCTTGAGTAGTAAAGAGGTGTCCCAGCTTGTCATAGGTAATGGACATCTGGACAGACCTTTGCCAGTCATTGTAGTCAGATTCAGTCATTTTATTATCTAGATGTAACCTAGTCTTAATCAATGGGTCGCTGCAATTAAGAGAGAGAGAAGAAAATACTTTAGCATGATGCTTTTGCAAGTTTAGATTAGTTTTTAATTTATCTAAACAGGATGGCTCCCACTGTCTCTCGAATCCTTTCTCAAACTATAAAAGAAGAATTATTCAGGATTGATCTCACCGTACAATTCCTGCTTAACTGTTTGGCCAGGCTAGTGTCGGTACTTCGAGGGTGCTTTTACGACGCTTTCGTGAAGTTCCTTAATTAAATAACCTCTTTTCCCTGGAGGCGTAGCCACGCTAACACCGTTCTAGACACCTACTTGGTTTATAGCATTGATCGTTAAGTGAAAAATCTCCCGAGGAGTAGCGGATACTCATAGTAGGATCGGGATCCAAATATCATTATGTGATAATGCTAAAGGAATCCTACCAACATTATCAAACTCTAAATGGTATGCAACACTAGCAAGTTTCAGTTTCTTTAGAAACACCCGATGTGGATTTTTGCCCCATGCTCTTATGAGCTTGACGAAGGTCAACAAATTATAAGTCACATGTCAAGTTCTACCCATCATTGTCCAGGTTAATTTGAAACCACCCATATATACCCTTGACGAAGGTCAACAAGGTAATATGACTGTCCCAAACCAACGCATCTATCTATGCCACAGATGAACACCCAGTAGCTACCAATCACTATGCCTTGACGAAGGTCAACAAATATAGCTTGAATACTATTGAATATTCATATGAAATGATGGAGGATTATGACTTGTTTTCGTGAAACCGTGAATATAGTGAACTTGATATAATCGAAGGAACCTGATAGCGGAGTGGTTTAAGCTCCACACTTTAAAAGTCTGTTGTTTTGAAAAAACCGAGTAGTTTTGAAATTGTTCCGACGATTCAGCTTTGGTTTGTTTTCTTCGCATTAATATAATGCGCCCCATCAATTAGCCTACCATTGCAGAAAAAGACGAAAATATGACGAACACTTATGCCATTCGCATTCGCCATTGGACCCCGTCATCACCCGTTAGGTTATTTAACTAACGATAGAGCGGGGGCTGGACTAGCGCGGATGCAAATTTCTGTGATGTCAAAGACGGTTATCTACTCGGATAAGAGATTATACCTCACGATATAAGTCCTTCGGGTCTTCATTATCAAAGCAACGCAACACGGACTCGAGCTCCCGGATCATGTCTAAACCCTAACTAGCAAGCCTTGTAAAGAGGTTATCTACTCGGATAAGAGATTATACCTCACGATATAAGTCCTTCTCGTCATCGTAGGCTCTGAGGATCGAAACAGATCGTGGCTTCCTCGTCGGCTTCCTCGAGTCAAAGACGATCCACCCGAGAGTCTGTAGTCCAAGCTCTAACCTCAACTCCGAGGTAACTAGGGCAAGTAGCTTGCTAGACTAGATAGCCTAGGTGATGTAGAGAGTGAAGATGGAATGCTTTGTTTCTTTGAACCCTAGGTTTCTCAACTCAGGAGACAATTAGGGTTTGTGTGAGAGTAGAAGTGAACTTGAGAAATGAGAGAGGAACTTGTGAACCCCTTGAAAAGAGATGGCTGCCCTAAAGATAAAGAATGAGTAATATGAGATATTTTGGAGATAAATATTTCACAAATAAATATCTCACAAGCTTCACAAAATATCTATTTTTTCAAGTGTGAGTCACCTTGTAGCCATGCTTGATTCAATGTTCACAATCCACCTTATTTCTGCAACTAATTGTGTTAATCTCAAAAAGAAATCAAAACCTTAATAGGTCTCCCTTCTAGAAGCTTTCCCGAAGTATATACGATAATTCCCCTCATCCGTATATACATACTAGCATCCGCATTCCGAAGAATACGAATGCAAAGAGACGAAACAATCCATCAATACAATACTAGGATCCGGCTTAAACCAAAGCCCACTAGTATAGTCCGCCCGAACATCATACGCACACAAGTGGACGTACGTGATCGAAACCTTGTCGTAAAACCATACGACCTCTACATCTTTCGCCCGATGCAGGGAAACCCTTTGTGTGGGACTCTAAAGACTCGATAGTACGCTGGCAGTGGGTTTAACCACAAACCGCAAGCGGTACTAGCTGCACGAAATGGCTACCCAGGTATCTGTCGATAAGAAGGCTGATGAGCAAACCCATCCAAACTCCTACTGAGCCTGCATGTGACAATCTCCGTATAGTTCGGTCTGTTCGTCAAAGAGTATCGCATATCGGGCCTAGGGGGACGGTAAACGTCAGATCCATAATAGCGGTATAAGTCGTGTCGGAGTGTAGCCCAAAACACCCTGAGAAACTACTGGAATACCTACCAGTAAATCTCACTTTCCTTGGCCAGGGACTTTGTGTAATGGCTCTCCAAACACTACGCGATATCAAGCCACAATACCGGGAGAGACGAATCCTATCTAACCGCCATTGCCTCTAAGTGCTTCGGGACTGCACCCAACTACTACTTGTTTGCACGACTCCCTTGAGCCGTAGTAGGGTAGTAATCAAAGAACAGTAGGAACACACTCGAGGCGAAGTAGCAGTGTCAAGTCGAAGGAATAAGCTGTACTCATGTTACCTGGGAACTGCTACCCGGCGATAGGTGTAATACCCATCAGCAGTTCCCGGCGAGTCCTGTCCGGTGTACTCATAACCTAATGAGCACCTTCATACTATCTCCAGTACGACGTACTAATGGCTGTGGGACAGACCGTTTTCCCTGCTAGAATGAGAAGCGTATACACTAGTCTACTCTGGAGTATTGATGCCCCGTCTTGATAATCCTACGACTAGGGACCTGTATAAGGATGTGCTTATAGACCACCCAACCCCTACTAATGTGTCTGCCATCACAACGCTGGTAATCAAGCAAAGATCCTAAGGGCTCTACTAATATGTATAAGCGATATGCTAAAACACATGCACATATTGAAGTAGAAACAAACCAATTAGCATACTACCATTTTGAGCAAGACTGTCTATACAACTGTGAATATCCCAAGCTTCCATTAAGTAATATACAAACCAGTATGATACAATAATGGCCTCTAGGGCATACATCACTAATTTGTAGGATTGCTAGTCATATGTATATACCTCATTGCATCATCATTCATACATAGTTTTCTAGTCATACATCGCCTTGCATATTGCCGATATCATAGACATCCTTCATTACCGACATGTTCATATATTTTGATTTTCTTGGAGATTTCAGTATTTATGAGATTTTTGGATTTTGGGGGAAAACCACAAGAATTTATAAACCTATTATCATTTTAAAAATACAAGTTGCGGTTTTCTCATGCTATGATGTATGTGTCGTCCACCATTAGTTTTCCTGATTTCTGTTGGTTTTCGAGACCCGATTCGAGGAGTAGGATGAACTGTCTTGGGTACATGGTGGACCCGGTATGATACCTCAGGGTGAGAGTGTTTTTGTGGGGATGCCGATGATCTTGGCAGGGGTGGACTACCTATCGGTGATGTCTGCCGCGGCGGATATCCGGAGGATACCGATCGTAGTCGTGAAATTTGATGATATGGGTTTATCCGGACTGACGGAGCCTGAGATATTTAGGATATTGTGTCGATGCTTGACACTGACTTTTCTGTCGATTTCACTGATGATACTCTAGTTTTTAATATGCAAAAGTTTTACTTAGATAAGAATACAGATCTTCTCATATCAGTTATATCTGGATTTCATGTTAATTATCCATTCATGTTGCATTCATACTAGTGCATCGCATCATATTGGTATATGTAGGTTGTGACGCATTTTCGTGCATGCATACGATTGCTTTATTAGATGTTACTTACTATTTACGAGCTGGCAACTCACCCCTATTGTGCCACAGTATCTTGCAGGTCTGACCCATCAGCATAGTAGCGGCGGGCGTACTTCCTCATTTTGCTTCATTTGCATTGACTTGCGGTTTGCGATGATATTTTTTTTCCACCTTGTGCATTGTTATTGTATCTAGTACACTCCATCTACTTTATCTATCGTTTTCCACCAGTTGTATATTGGACTTAGATGGTGAGCTTGTGAGATTTGTATATATTCTATTTCTGATGTCGATGCTCAATTGAGCCGACGTGGTGTTTTCTTATTTCTTGTTTACATATGCTTATTGTAGGGTTTCTAGGCACACTAACAAGGCTCTACAAGGCATCGACCATGCCAAAATTAAATTTTTATGTGCCGAACAACCCTAAGCAAGATCGTATACTAGAGATTAGGCGAATCAAATAGCAAGTAAACAACTTTACGACTAAGTGAATACGAAATACAACCTTTGTAGATCGGTCCTTCACTTCTTTAGCTCCTTGTTGAAGTCCCTTCACTGCGATCGTGGTTCTCCCGGACTCTTGCATGGCTTCACGAGGCGAAAGACGTGTCCTTACTTGAAGTCTTCGAGGCCGAAGATGATCTACGTCGAGGGGATGCTAACTCAAGCTTCTACTTCACTAACTAGAGAATTAGTGAAGCAAACACCCTAAACTAATGTGCTAGTCTAGTAGAGGATGGAGAAATAGGAAGCGGGTTATCTTTAGAATTTTATTTCTCACAATGATTCTCACTTTGGATCAAACCCTAGCAAGCTTTTTCTTTTGAACTAAAGAAAGAAGAAGATGAACAAAAGAAAAGAGATGAGGATAATGATCAAGTGAGTGAGCTAACCATGTTGAGTGAGTATCATATACTAACTCATGTAGAAACATTACCATAGCTAAGTGTGATGGTTCGGTTAAAAGGAATCTAAGGTAAAGACAAAGCTAGGAGACTTTGTCAAAGCAAAGTAAGCTTTTACAAGCTTCATGCTCTTTCCAAATCTCCACTAAATTTGTAATTATCTTAAATAATCATATCCCACCATAATACATAGAATGGTGTATGTCTTACACACCCAAGTCAAGTGTATCATCAATCATGATACAAAAAGAAAACACTTTTTAATATATATCACATATATATTGAAGTTGTATACAAGTGAGAAAAAACCCTAAGTGAACAATTGTTAGTTAATGTAAACTAGCATATCTAATATACAATTATATACTTAATTATTAAATCAACACTTGACTTAATAATCCGGTCATATCACATATAACTGACTAACATTCAATGTATCAATTTATCGAATCAACACTTGATTCGATAACCCGGCTATATCATATATAACCGACCGATACAAAAAGTCGCAAGAATAGAATACGGTATCACATACACGCATTATTCTCGGTTCCGCACATATCACATATGCGCCCCTATTTCGTTTTGCCTGAGCCAGTAAAACCTCTATATAGGACTCTAAAGACTCGTCAATACACCGGCAGTAGGTGATGATCACATCACGCACCCACAAGCCGTCAGCGGTACTAGCTGGACGTAACGGCTACCCGGGTATTGCGCGATCAGATGATCAGCAAGCAAGCCCTCTCAAACTCCAGTAAAAGCCTGCCGGTAACACTTCCTGTACAGTCCGGTCTCCTTGTCTGATATGTCGCATATCAAGTCTAGGGGTGGTAAACGTCAGACCACAATAACCGATAAATCATGCCGATGTGAGGCTCATAACGGGTCGAGAAACTACTGGTAACACTTACCAGTAAATCTCTAACTCAGCCCTGGCCAGGGACATCCCTGTTATGGCCAATCGAGCACAGCGCAACATCAACCCCCAATACCGGGAGAGACGAAACCCTTCCTATCGCTCATTGCCTCCATGTGACTCGGGACTGTACCCAAAAACCACCGTTTTGCATGCCCTCTTGGACATGGTAAGGTGGAAATCAAAACACAGTGGGAATCACACAAGACTCTATGACGATCTCGGGTCTACAGACTAACCTGCACAAGTGTCACCAGAGAACTGCCATCTGACGTAAGGTATAATACATCTGGGAGTTCTCGGCGAGTCTGTCCAGGGTACCCAGTCTCCACTGAGCACCCGTATACCATCTCTGATGTCAAACACCAATGGATATAGGATCATCCATCGCCCATCTCATGGGTCGAGAAGCGTATACGCTAGTCTACTCTGGTATATCGATGCCCCGTCTCGATACACCCACGACTAGGGACCTTGAAGGATGTACTTATGGACTACACTGTCCCCACTAGTATGATCTGCATCACAGTCCAGGTAGTCAAGTACACATCCTAAGGGCTTTATCAACATGTAGCTATAAGACAGTATCAAGGGACAAGTATACATGTTAAGATAAAGAACGACCAGATAGTATACTATCATATCGAGCAAGAAAGTCCTCTCTATATATGTCCAAGCATCCAATATAATATACATCATATGTACAATACTGGCCTCTAGGGCATACATACAACTAACAATCTCCCACTTGCACTAGGGCTAGCTGCTGTAGTATCGCATACCGAGCATCCCGAAGAGTCTCTCAAATTGTATCTGGAGAATGGCCTTCCTGAGTGGATCCGCTGTGTTGTTCTTCGTGTCAAGCCTCCTGACCTCGATCTGCCGGCGATCAACTATCTCCCGGATCAGGTGATACCGCCTTAGAATATGCCTGGATCGCTGATGGGACCTGGGTTCCTTGGCCAAAGCCACCGCTCCATTGTTATCGCAATACAAAGGTATTGGATGCTCAATGGATGGAACCACTCCAAGTTCAGTAATAAACTTCTTGATCCAGCCAGCCTCTTTCGCAGCACCGTTGGCAGCGATGTATTCAGCCTCCATCGTCGAGTCTGCCACGGTTTCCTGCTTGGAACTCTTCCATCTAACCGCCCCTCCGTAAAGGGTAAAGACAAATCCCGAGTGCGACTTAGAGTCGTCCTTATCACTGTGGAAGCTCGAATCGGTAAAGGACTCCACTTGGTGTTCTCCGTTACCATACACCAAGAGCATCTCTTTAGTCCTTCGTAAGTACTTGAGAATGCACTTCACAGCTGTCCAGTGACTCTCTCCAGGATCAGCTTGATACCTACTCACTATACTTAGTGAGTATGCTACATTGGGTCTGGTACATAGCATCGCGTACATGATAGAGCCTACTGCCGAAGCATAGGGTATCCCTTGCATGCGAGCTCTCTCCAAATCAGTCTTGGGAGACATCTCTTTGGAGAGAGTGACTCCAGAGATCGTGGGTAAGTTCCCACGCTTGGATTCTTCCGTACTAAACCTCTTTAGTATGGTGTCAATGTACCTGGATTGGGACAATCCCAATATCCTTTTAGATCTATCTCTATAGATCATAATTCACAATATGCAGGAGGCATCACCAAGATCTTTCATTGAGAATCTTTGTGATAAGAAGAGCTTGACCGATTGCAGCATAGGAATATCATTTCCTATCAAGAGTATGTCGTCCACGTACAATACGAGGAAGACAACCTTACTCTCTGCCACCTTTTTGTAGATACAAGGTTCATCTACGTTTTTGACGAAATCAAACTCTTTGATAACGACGTCAAAGTAGATGTTCCAACTCCGTGATGCTTGCTTTAATCCATAAATGGATTTAAGCAGCTTGCACACCTTCCCGCTGCTCCCACAATCTACGAAGCCCTCTGGCTGATTCATGTACACGCACTCTTCTAAATCACCGTTTAGAAAGGCGGTCTTAACATCCATTTGCCAGATTTCGTAGTCATGATATGCAGCGATAGCAAGCATGATCCGGATGGATTTAAGTATAGCCACTGGAGAAAAGGTTTCGTCATAGTCCACACCTGGTCTTTGACGAAAACCCTTTGCAACAAGTCTAGCTTTGAAAGTCTCCACTTTCCCATCTACACCAAGTTTTTTCTTGAAGATCCACTTGTTCCCAATGGGTTTTACCCTTTCAGGAGCAACTTCCAAAGTCCATACTTTGTTGGTGTACATGGATTCCATCTCGGACCGCATTGCATCCAACCATTTCACTGAGTCTCCACTCGTGATGGCCTGCTCAAAGCTAGTTGGGTCATCATCAACCTTGATGCAATCCTCGCTCCCACCATCCATGAGAAAACCGTAGTATCTCTCAGGTGGACGAGGAACCCTACTAGATCGACGAAGTGGCTGGGGTTCATTAGGAACTACTGAATCCTCCGGTTCCACTAAATCTTCAGTTGCGGTTTGTGTATATGGAACCTCTTCCAGCTCTACCACTTTGCCACTAATTTCTTTTACAAGAAATTCCTTTTCCAAAAAGGTGGCATGTTGAGCAACAAACACCTTTTGTTCCTCACTATGGTAGAAAAAATACCCATATGAATTCTTTGGATATCCCACAAACTTGCAAAGAACTGACCGTGCCTCGAGTTTGTCCGGATTTTGTCTTTTGACATAGGCCGGACAACCCCATATCTTAACTCGTTTAAGATATTGTCTCTTCCCACTCCATATCTCATATGGTGTAGTAGGTACAGATTTAGATGGAACTTGATTCAATAGGTATGCTGCTGTCTCCAGTGCATACCCCCAGAAGGAAATAGGTAACTCAGCTGTGCTCATCATAGAGCGCACCATATCTAATAGGGTGCGGTTCCTCCGTTCCGATACACCGTTGTGCTGTGGTGTATATGGAGGAGTCAGCTGAGAGATAATCCCATTCTCTTTTAGGAAGTCCAGGAATTCATTGCTCAAGTATTCACCTCCTCGATCAGATCGAAGGATTTTAATACTTTTTCCGGTTTGGTTCCCGACTTCTTATTTATATTCTCTAAATTTCTCAAAAGCTTCTGATTTGTGTTTCATCAGGAACACATATCCGAATCTAGAGAGATCGTCAGTGAATGTAATGAAGTACGAAGAACCATCCCCGGCATGTGTAGACATGGGACCGCATACATCACTATGTACCAGTCCCAAGAGTTCGGTAACTCTTTCTCCGTGTCCCGTAAACGGAGTTTTGGTCATCTTTCCATTGAGACATGACTGGCAAGTATTATAAGATGAAAATTCAAACGGATTTAAATATCCATCCTTATGCAACTTAGCTAGTCGTGTCGCATTGATGTGACCCAGTCTACAATGCCACAAGAAGGATTCGTTCAGTTCTGAACTCTTCCTCTTGTGTGTGTTTGTTATGCTCAGAACTGTTGATTGATTTAGAACATAAATGCCATTGCACAACGTGCCTGATCCAACCAACTTTTGGTTAAGGAAAATGTTCATAACATTATCCTGTAATACAAAATTATATCCCTCTTTACTTAGTAAAGAAACTGATATAATGTTGCATATCAGGTTCGGCATGTAATAGCATTCGTTCAGAACCAATGTATTACCAGTTGGCAATACAAGGTGATATTCCCCGACGGTTTTAGCTGCAACAATTGCACCATTTCCAACCCTTATGTCTTTATCACCTTCTCCAAGTTCTCTACCTTTCCTAAGCCCATGTAACTGATTACATATATGGGATCCTGACCCGGTATCTAATACCCAGGACGTAGAGCAAATGGAGAAACAGTTCTCCGTAACGAATACACCCGAAGAAAATGCATCAACATGTACTTTCTTCACATGGGTGGCATAGGAATCCTGGTATTCCCCTATATCCTGTTCAGTCCTATAACTCTTATAAGAAAGAACGGAACCAACATTCCCCAGAATAGTATAACATGCGGGTTCGGTCAATACATCCATATTATTATCTTGATTAAGGCATGAAATGGTCGCTACCTGGAGAGAAAGAGAAGAAAACACTTTAGCGTATGCTCCTGCAAGATAAGATTGGTTATTATTTTATCTAATCAGGATGGCTCCCACTGTTTTTTTATCAAATCTTCCTTCAAACCCTAAAAGGAAAGACTAGCCGGGATTAATTACACCCTACAATTTCGCCAATCTTTTAGCCAGGCCAGTGTCGGTACTTTGAGGGAGGTTCCCCGTGCTTTCGCACGGACCTAATTAAAGTAAACCTCGTTTTCCCAGAGGCGTAACCCCGTTGACACCTTTCTAGACACCTACTTGATCGGCTAATTGTCTTGTGTAAAACTCTCCCAGGAGTAACAATTACTCGCAGTGGGTATCGAGATCCAACTATCTCATAGAAGTTATGCAATCTCATTGCAAATCACAACACTTGAAATTCCCGATAATATTTTGCCCCAAACGATCTATGACCTTGACAAGATCAACAAACCATAGACCGTAAGTCAAGTTCAACCCGTCATTTCTTGATTGAATTAAACCCACCCGCACGACCCTTGACAAGGTCAACAAGGCTGTACGACTACCCTAATCCAATCTGCATCATATGCATAAGCAGATAAATACTGGTCAGCTACCGCACACTGCGCCTTGACAAGGTCAACAAACGCAGCACGAATACTAAGCAGGACTTATCTGAAATAACATAGGGCTACGACAGGTTTTTCTGAAAACCTATTGCATAATGAACTTGATATCGTTGTAGAATCGAGTGAAATTTTGAAATGGAGTGATTTTGAGGCTTTCATTAGTTTTGCTAAAGAGGTCACTCCCGGTGAAGGGACCTCGGCTCTTTCCTCATCGAATAAGGTACATGATATATCATATATATCGCTATGCAAAGCAAAACTCCAAAAGCAGTCAAAAGTCAAACCGAGTGTTGTAGCATCTGCCAGCTTTGCTAAAGAGATCACTCCCGGTGAAGGGATCTCGTCTCTTTCCCCATCGAATAAAGTGCAGGGTATATCATATATACCGCTATGCAAAGCAAAACTGTAGCTACCTATTTATTTGAAAATTTGATTCTACAACATCTTTTAGATTTCTTTTATTTCATTAATCACATTAATGAAGTCCCATCATTTAAGTCACCTAAGCATCACAGATAAATACGACGTACACTTATGCCATCCGCATTCGCCTCGATGTCCCCTCGTGCACCGTTAGGTTAGGTAACAAACGGCAGAGCGGGGCAGGGCTAGCGCGGGTGTAAAACATAAGTAACGTCTATATAATATATCATATATACTATATATAGTATCTATCACAGCACATCACATGATCACATCACAGATATCGCAGCAGAAGAAACATATGAAAACATTGGATATACTAGGACGTCCGTGTTTTATTTTGAGCCTCTATAAAACACGGATTCTACGGTCGCGACGAATAGCCAAACCTACACCCCTAGACCCCTACGAGAGCGGCAAGCAACCCTACCAATTCTAGAGTTAGGAGACCCGGACTCGACTCCTCGAGTTGGTCTCCCACTGGACTCCAGAACCCAGTTACTTGTGCTCTCCTTCTTGGGTCTATCCTAATGTGGAAAAGTAAATAATATACAAATGGTGACATCGACCTCATCCCGGAAGTTCCCCAATAAAAGAATATTACATACATTTAATTTTACATGAATGAAAATAAAAACTCTCATCTCACATAAAAAAAACCCGGGCTATTCAGAAATGCGACGATCCAATATAACATATCCAGCAACACATAACATCACATGTCATCAACCTAAGTAAATATGCGCATCCGAATTGTCGTTGACATATAGAAACGAAACCGGCGATATCACATATTACACTTACGGTCGCAGAAAAGAAAGTGTAAAACTACAACATTTGGAATCCACAATCTCTTTAGACATCGTAAATCCGAAATATCACATATTTCGCATTTCATGCCTAACTGTATGAGTTCCACATATTGTATCACATTCCAGATAAATAGACAGTATTAAACTTTCCGATAGAATAATCAAATACCCAAGATTTCCATAATAGCTCAACACTTGAGCGGAGTTCAAAAATTCCAGAATACATCACAGTAGCAACGGTCCAGCCGTAGAAGGGTCAAGCCAACGCCTCACATGTGGCATGCCGTACTGCCCCAAACCCTAAGGTTCAAAAGGCAGTTCAAGACGGTCACATAATTGAGTTAAGGTTTGTTGTCTTCTAGAGGGTCCATCGCTTCACATGCACGTTTTTCCGAAAGATTTAAACCGGAGAAAAATTCAACACTTGAATGTTTTTCGTGCCGGGAAATAATGAGTTAATAATATCCGTTCGAACATTTTAATACTTTCTAAATTATCCAGAATAACATAACAAAATTAAATTCTCCGATCGAATCGACGATTACAAAATAAACCCCAAAATACTCAACACTTGAGTCAGATTAAAAAATACACAGAAAGTATCCTAACAGAACTAAACATTACTGTACAAACACAAAAGCACAATGTCACTGAACGGCCGCGGTTCCGCAGCACAAGCAGGGTATTGCCGCGGAACCGCGATGGTTAGCACGATTTAGGTGCTCGATTTGCACAGTGATGCTTAGAAAACCCTGCTGAATTTTTTAGGTATTTTTAATACTGAAAATACACAGTTTTGAAAAAATGTACAGAGAGGGGGTAAACTTTGACGTTTCCGGGTTTGATCGGGTTTTTAACTTCGTTAACACATCGCCTAATGCTCTAGCTAGGCTTTGATACCATTGTAGGGTTACTAGGCACACTAACAAAGCTCTACAAGGCATCGACCATGCCAAAATTAAATTTTTATATGCCGAACAACCCTAAGCAAGATCGTATACTGTTCATACCAGAATATTGCATTTTATACCGCCCATTCTTACGCTCGTGTGTTTATAGGTAGGTGCTTTTAATCTGTGTTTGTTACATATTTTCAGATTACAGGTTTCCAGTACAAATATTGCAAATCAAGATAAAATCTCCATAGTTACACCAAATACAGAACATCTGTCACAGCAGATAAAAGCCGGGTTCCGGTCATCCATATCCGTCCAGTGCCGAGTACCAGTTCCAGAGACAAGACATATGACAGTGGTCATTCGTGTCTCGGACAAGCACAGAGCACGAGGGGGGCTGCACAAGAATCAATGGGTGCGCGGAGCTCGAGGGAGATAAAGTCAAAAGTAAAGAAAATAGTGCAATCTTGGACTAAGGAATCTGAAAATATTCTGGAAGATTTTGTGCAGTGTAAAGTTTGCAAACACAAGTAAAAATGGAACCAGGGAAAACGACAAAAGAAGACCACCCAACTCCACCAAAGGACCGCGGAACCGTGCCAAAAGGGGGTCTAGGGCGCGGTTCCGCGGCCATATTGACTCCTCTCTCTGTCGTATTTTGGGGGCATGTTGGTCTTTTCATTTATGGGCAGATTATTGCCCTAGGTTTCCCATTCCCCTCCTATAAATACCCCAGATCTTAACCATTGCAAAGTGTTCATTCTTTGTGCCTCTTTTGTAGGTTTTAGTGTAGTTTTGTTCTTCTTCTTCTTCTTCTTCATTCTTCCTCCATGGAAATGTAGTGAGAGTATTGAGTGGATGTTAATGAAGATGAGGGTTTTTGTATCTTTCTTGTTAGTTTAACTTCCCCTTCAGATTCTTGCTTTCTCTTGATCTTGCAACCTCTTTATTGAGCTTGAAAGGTTAAGGGTTTGTTATTGATCTCAAGGGTCGTATTTTTCTTATGGAATTAGTGCTTCATTTCACATGCGTTCTCTACCCTTCTCTTGATCTTGCAACCTCTTGATTGAGCTTGCAAGTTTAAGGGTTGGCTATTGATCCCATGCTTTTCTTGAGTTCTAGTTTCTAGTTCTTTTTATTGCTTATTTATTACTTGCTTTTTATTATGTTGCTTTACTTATTTGCAATTTAAATTCATGCACTTACTTACTTGTAATCTTTTCTTTTCTTTGTTCTTTTCTTTTGCTCTTTTTGGTTCTTTTTGTGAATGGTTGTAATTATTGTTGTTGTTAAGAATCAATACGATATTGTAAGTTAATACTTCCTTGCTCATTTCCTTTTCCCGTTATTTTCCATTGAACTCCGCCCAAACGATACGCAAGCGCTCCGTTAGGCACCCTACCCTAACAAGGTAACGGTGATTCCTAATCGCGACCGGTTGCGTTCGGTTTGGCCGGAGGCGAAAGCAAGAGACAAGAACGGAAGGACAAGGGGTAAATAAGCCGGATTCCACGAATACCGTGCTTAAATCCCCTAATCCACGTTGTTGCCAATTGCTCTAGCTTCAATTGGTCAAGACTCGGCTCAAAGGTTTTGAGTGCGGATTTCTTTAGCTTACAATTTCGTATCTTTTTCTTAACAACTTTATACTTGCAAATAATACACTTAGGTTAGATTGAACAAACTCATACAAATTCTTTATTGACTCGTCTAAAACAAGAAAGGACATACAACCATCTCCCTGTGGATCGACCCGTGCTCAACCGGCTAGCTGCATAGCGACACCGTCCTGATCGCGGTAAACTTTAGAACTTTGAACATCCGACACGCTTTTGGCGTGCGATCAAATGGCGCCGTTGCCGGGGAGACGGTAACGTATTTCTTTTCTTGTTATTCGGGTTAATATTCTTTTTGTATATATATATATATATAATAAAAAATAAAAATCTTTTTGTCTTTTTTTTGATCATTTTTGTGGGCAAGAGTGCAGATTTTTGCGGATTTGCATACTGCGATTGTGGGGAGCAAAGTGTACGTTCAAGGCTAAGGTGTTTGCAAAATACAGTGCCAAAGATCCGGGTAGTTTAACCCGCGCAAGCGAACTTTTCAAGCTTATCGGATTTGATTCAACGGGGGTTTCCTAACCCAAAAACTTAACGGTACGTACTTTACCAACACCTTCTTCTCAAATCCGACGCATTCAATATACTATTCTTTGCAGGATTCTTTGCAAGTTCGCTAGCAAACGCTAAAAATTGACTAACCCGTATTTGTTGCAGTGCCGCGCTTAAACTAAAAAACGATTTTTTGATTCTTTATAGAATTTTTATTGAATTGCGCATTGCATCAATTAATACGGACTTAAGGACAAGCGAACCCCATAATATACGGTAAAGGATTTCATCACCTTTTCTGTGGCCCACAAATCACGAACTTGAGCATAACGTTTACCCGCACAAAATTTAAAAGAAACTAGACTTTAAGCCTTAAGGACTTCGCGCTCACTAGGAGAAGTTAACCGTGTTTAGAACCTCGCTTAACGGTACATTGTTTATGGGGTGTCTAGGAAAGTGTTAACGGCAAAACCGCCAAAAGAGAAAGGGTTATTTAATTAAGGAACTTCGCGAAAGCGTTGGAAAACCTCCCCTTATCTCTGCACTTACCTGGCCTCGTGATCCGTGTATCTTTATCCCGTTTCTCGACACAGTTTTACTTCGACAATCAAGTTCTGGAGCAGGTCTAGTTGACCTAGGTGAACCCTAGAACGATTAGGTGTGTGGTATTTTTGTGTCGTGATTGTTTTTGTCCATATTCTTTTTTGTGTGTATATTTCATTCTTTTGTTAATATCTAAAAAAAAAATCACATTTTCCCCCCTCCTTTTCTCTGCCTTTCTTTCTTTCTCTCTTCATATCATGGGTACCCCACCTCGCAAAACTCTTGCCGAACTTTGGTACCCACAACCAGACATTACTTCTTACGGTTCTTGCTTTGGCCTAACGTCGAACGATCCCTCCATGCCCAAAATCTCTTTGAAAGATCGGATAGCAGCGTCTAGGACAAACACTTGCACTCCTCATTCCACTTTGTATCAACCTTTTCAACCTCCCACACCCGCTTATGTTGATACCCCTTTTGCAAGTCGTCCTTTGTCCATCACTGAACGTATTGAACAATCCTGTAGCCGATCTTTCACTCTTTTCACCACTACAGATTCTTGGGATCAACAATTCAATTCACCTTCTTATCCAAATGTTGATCCTGCTCCTGTCCATCCATTCAATTCCTACCAGTCCTACCCGACTTTTGCACCTTCCCTAGACATTGTTTCTGAACCGTCATTTGGGAGTTTCCAGTACCAAAACAACTTTGAATCTTTTACTGAAACCCCTTCACAACCCATGTCTAGTCTGGAACAGTCATTGGAAGACTTTAGGGTAGCGTCGTACCAACAGATGATGGATTTGAATGCGTCCATGGCCGCCCTCATACAACCTAGTGACCCGGTAGCTAGTTTTCAACTAGCTCCAAATTTTCCAATGTATGAAGAGGCGGTAGGACAGGCTGTGAATTTGAGTAGTGAGAGTGAGCTATACCCCCTTCCGAATCGAGCCTACCCATTTCAACTTGAATCCCACAACTCCAGTTTTGAATGTCTATCTAGTGTTCCCAACGATTCACCGATTGAAGAAAGAATGATTAATGAGTTGTGCGACTTTGTAGTGTTTGATTTACCCGATTGTGAAGGGACCTTGCCAAGTGAAACCACACTCAATCCTTTTGACCTCTACACCTCCACTCTAGAACCTGAATTGATTGATATCCATGCTTTTGTTGAGGTGTCTGAGAATATTGATTTTCACTTGATTGAGGATATTGACGTTGGGAATATTTCGGATGATGAACCCGCTGTTTTGGATGAGTTTTTCTCTCCAATTCATCATCCCGAGTCTTTAACTGTTTTCCCGAACTTCATATACGTCTTGATTTTGAAGAAATTTGCATGGATAAGATGAACTTTGAGGAAAATTTTGAGGATAGTATTGAGGATGAACCAGTTTTGCTTGATGAGTCGGATTTTCCAATACATCCTGTTCTTTTCATTGACTGTGTACACCCTCCCGAACCCTTAACAGATACCCTTCCTCGATCACTTCCGTCCATCCTTTCCATCGTTCCGACCTTGCAAGAACCCGTCTCACTTTCATTTCATATGTCTGGTTTACCAAGTTCGGCATACCCATGGTTTCTCACGAATCTTGAGGGATTTGACCCCATTTCTTGACGGGTAAATATATTAGCACAATCGCTTTTCACACATCGGTCATCACAAATTGTGCTAATCTATTTACTCCATTTGCACCCTCAAGTTCGTATTCCACTTCTTTTTCCCTTCCGCCATTCTTCTTCTTCTCATATACCGAGACCGTATACCACTTCTATCTCCATACGGTCTCGCGTATTCTCCATCTCTTTTCTCTATGCCTTCTTTCACCAGCCAATGCTTTATCACGATAAGATCTTTGAATGGTTGGTGCTCACCTTTGGCCTGTGTAAGGCCTTGTATAGATAGATATTGTTCTTTCCCCCCTAATCCTGAACTTCAATGCTTAACAGTGGAAACACTGTTTTACTTAAGTTTGGGGGGGACTCCTTTTTGTATATATTTTTTGTTTTCCTTTTTGTTTTGTATATAATTTGTTTCTAGGGAGCGCCGACATTTTTGACCCTCTTGGTGTAGCCTGACAGTGAGGGCACTGTCAAGTTTAAGTTTAGGGGTGTGCTCGGTAAGCTTTCTTCCTTCGCATTCATTTGTATATTTTGCAATTGCATACCTTATTAAAACCCACAAAAATTGAAAATTTTCCAAAAAATATAAAAACTTTGTCGTCAAGTTAGCTAATAGGGTAACTTAGATTTTTATTCTGAAAGTTTAGTTGATATGTTAGAAATAACTAAATTATAGGCTTAGGAATTGAAAACCCTAAAAATAACCCTCATTCTGTCTAACTTTGGTAAGTATACGTCCTTACAGTTTTTTTTTAGAAGTAGGTAATCTTGAGTTCAGTTCTTAAGTCAAGTCAAGATGAAGGTAAAATATTGAAGCTTTACTGGAGGATAAGTCTGAAAAATAGTTTCTTTTCTCGAGTTCAAATTTAGAAAGTATATACCCTACAAATTGCACTTACACGCACCTTGAAACTTTGGATAGTAGAGGATACCTTGAAATACTCTTGCCTGAAAGCCTAGTATGAAAGAAAAAACGGTATTTAAAGCTAAACACCAAAAGAGCATGTTGAAAAATATATCCGGTCTTGAAAAAGAAAAAGAAAAAGAAAAAGAAAAATAAAAAGAAAAATAGAATAAAGTCAAGACCTGGAAACTGCTATTTACGCTTTAAGCTCACACATTCAGTAATTGGCCGTTAGTGCCTCAGGAAGCATTAATAGTCGCATGAAAAGTGTGTGAGCAACACCGTCCATCATTAAATGAAAAGAAGTAGTATTAGGTATTAGGGCAAGGGTATTATAGCTTGAATTGAATTCATGAGTGTAGGGGTGCAAATATACACACACGTAGGGGTATACAATTGATGTTTGGATAAGAGATAGAAATAAAGAATAAGACTTGTGTTTTCTGTAAAGTTGATAAAAATCCCTGATTTGAGGCCGCACTTTAGAAGGAAAACTCAGGAGAACCAACATCTTTCTAAACTTTTTTGGAACGTACAGGATCTAAAGTTAAACAGATAGGAGGTGTGAAACATAAGGGTTGGATATTTCTAACTTAGGATGATAGAATTTCTAACGTAAATACTAAATTGTAGGAGTAGAATCGATGTTAACTTATAACACTAGCTTGACGGGATTTTGTGGGTGTAATCCGCTGAAAACCCTCAGGAGACAACACTCCTCCTACTAGGGACACCTAGAGGTTTAACGGCTTGTTGCACGCGCTCAGTGCAATCGCGTTCCCTGCGAAAGTGCGGTTAGGACTTTTTTTTTGTGAATAATTGGTTTTGCTCGGGACGAGCAAAAGTTAAGTTTGGGGGTATTTGTTCATACCAGAATATTGCATTTTATACCGCCCATTCTTACGCTCGTGTGTTTATAGGTAGGTGCTTTTAATCTGTGTTTGTTACATATTTTCAGATTACAGGTTTCCAGTACAAATATTGCAAATCAAGATAAAATCTCCATAGTTACACCAAATACAGAACATCTGTCACAACAGATAAAAGCCGGGTTCCGGTCATCCATATCCGTCCAGTGCCGAGTACCAGTTCCAGAGACAAGACATATGACAGTGGTCATTCGTGTCTCGGACAAGCACAGAGCACGAGGGGGGCTGCACAAGAATCAATGGGTGCGCGGAGCTCGAGGGAGATAAAGTCAAAAGTAAAGAAAATAGTGCAATCTTGGACTAAGGAATCTGAAAATTGTTAGTTATATGTATGCCCTAGAGGCCATTACTGTACATTGGATGTATATTGTAGTAGATGCTGGGACATATATAGGTAGGACTTTCTTGCTCGACATGATAGTAAGCTATCTGGTTGCTTTTTATCTTAATATGTATACTTTCTGTCTCTCTGATTACATATTGATAAAGACCTTAGGATGTGTACTCGACTTCCAGGACTATGATGAAGATCATACTAGTGGGGCCTGGGTAGTCAATGAGTATATCCTTCATTGTTCCTAGTCGTGGGAATATCGAGACGGGGCATCGATATTCCAGAGTTGACTAGCGTATATCTTCTCGACCCATGTGATGGGCGATGGATGATCCCATATCCATTGGTGTTTGACATCAGAGATGGTATACGGGTGCTCAGTGGAGACTGGGTACACTGAACGGACTCGCCGAGAACTCCCAGATGGTATTATACCTCACGTCAGATGGCAGTTCTCTGGTGACACTGGTACAGCTTAGTCTGTTGACCCGAGATCGTCATAGAGTCTTGTGTGTCTCCCACCGTGCTTTGATTTCCACCCTACCACGGCTCTACTGAGTCGTGCAAACAGGTGGTTTTTGGGTACAGTCCCGATTCACATGGAGGCAATGAGCGATAGGACGGGATTCGTCTCTCCCGGTATTGGGGGTTGATGTTGCGCTATGCTCGACTGGCCATAACAGGAAATCCCTGGCCAGGGTTGCAGTGACCTACTGGTAAGTGTTATCAGTAGTTTCACACATGTCATGGAGTTCACGTCGGCATGACTTATCGAGCTACTGGGGTCTGACGTTTACCACCCCTAGGCGAGATATGCGACATATCAGACGAACAGACCGGACTGTACGGTAAGTGTTACTGGTTGGATTCACAGGAGTGTGAGCGGGCTTGCTCGTCGATCTTCTGATCGCTCAATACCCGGGTGGCCGTTACGTTTAGCAGACCGCTTGCGGCTTGTGGATGTTTGATATGATCATCATCCGCTGCCGGCGTATTGACGAGTCTTTAGAGTCCTACACAGAGGTTTCCTGGCTCAAGCGAAACGAAATAGGAGCGCATATGAGATATGTGCGGGACCGAGAATAATTCGTGTATGTGATACCGTATTCCATTCTCGCGACGAATGTATCGATTGGTTATATGCGATATAACCTAGTTGTCGAATCAAGGATTGATTCGATAAGCCGATACATTGGATACTAGCCGGTTATATGCGACATGACCGGATCGTTAAATCAAGTGTTGATTTAATGATTTAATGTATAATTATATATTTGATATATTACTTTGCATTAACTGGTATTGGTTCACTTTAAATGGATTTTCTCACTTGGATTGTGCAAGTTGTACATGTGATATACTTTTGTGCACAAGATTGTATCATGTTTAATGATACATGCAAGCTTGGGTTTGTGTAAAGAATTGACCATGGTTATATGAATGGTTAGGGTTTCATTTTATTTACTTATTCATTTATTTATTCTTTTTGTTTATTTTGGAAAAAGGAAATGATAAAGAGAAAAAAGGAATGGTGGCTTAGTTTGTTTTTAGTTGAAGTTTCATGAAGCATTGACTAAGTCACCATTCTTGTCTCATCCTTAACCCTAACCATTCAAGTTAACCATGGTCCATTCTCTACAATTAACCAAGGGTTAATATATGATAAGTATTGATTTATTTATATTATTATTCAACACTTATCATATCATCTTCTTCTTCTTCATCTTCTTCTTCCATGAAGAAAGCTTGCTACATCAATGGTGATTGATGAAAAAGTGTGAGAAATCCAAATCTAAAGTCTACCCACTTCCTATTTCTTCATCCTCTACCTCTTGCCAAGTAGTATAGGGTGTTTCCTTCATAAGTTTTCTTGACTTGGTGAAGTTGGAGCTTGATCTAGCGATGCCTCGACGTAGATCATCTTCGGCATCGTCGTCGATGACCTAGCCCGCTTTTTCTCCGATAAAGCCGACGCTAGAGCCCAAGATCCGATTTTTACAACGAGGAGACTTCATCGCGGAGTTTAGGAGGTGGGGGACCGGATCTACAAAGGTTGTAGCCCCTTCCCTTTAGCTATAATTCCGTTTACTTGCTTGCATCACCTTGATTTCTAGTTAACGATCCGTATTAGGGTTTGTAGGCACAAGGAATTTTTGATTTGTGCATGTTTGATCACTTGTGAGACTCCATTAGAGTGCCTAGGAACCCCTACAGTGGTATCAGAGCCTAGCTAGAGCCTTAGGCGATGCGTAGACGGAGTTAGAAGTCCGATCGACCCAAAACCCCGACTTTAAAATGCTCTCTGGACAATTCTGTAAAATGTGGATTTTTGTAGATTAAAAATATGCAGAAAAATCAGCAGGTGATTGTAAGGGTTACTGCAAAATTCGACGGCCTAATTCCTTAAAGGCGCCGCGGATCCGCGGCATGAGCATGCTCATGCGGCGGTTCCGCGGCAGTTTTGTCTTGTTGTGCATCGAAGTTTGCACCGTAATTCTTAGTAAGAAGTGCTGGTTTTCCTGGGAATATTTTAATATTTATTCCAGAGTTTTATTTTCTGGGTTGTATTGGGAACTCAGTGTATCGATCGGATTGTCTAATTTTGTCAGTGTGTTTTTCCGGGTATTTTAGAATATGTTAAAAAGTTCGACCGGATATAAATACCCACTTTTTTCTCTCCCGGAAAATTTCCAATTGTTGGATTTTTCCGTAGTTTAACGACGTTCTAAGTAGTGCAAGTAACGCGATGGACCCTCTAGAAGACAACAAACCTTAACTCGATTATGTGACCGTCTTGAACTGCCCTTTGAACCTTCGGGTTTGGGGCAGTACGGCGTGCCACATGTGAGGCGTTGGCTTAACCCTTCTACGGCTGGACCGTTGGTATTGAGGCACGAACTGAATGCTGTTAGACTTATTTCATGTGTTGAGCCGTATCGGGAAAACTTGGGTGTTTGAATGTTCGATCGGAAAGTTTAACATTTTCTGTTTATCCGGAATGTGATAGAATAATTGGAATTCACAAGTATTTATGAGATAACGGAATGAATGTTATAAACATAGCAGTTTAGTCTCCCTTGATCGGTTGCCACGGAGTTTTGATGTGATCAAAAGTCCGTTGCAATCACGTAGCGTACGCGGATACTCGCCGGGTAAACTTAATAGACAGCCTCACCCCATAGCCCCGACCAAGTGACTGTAGGAGAACCCCGTCGCCGAAAGCATCCGTTTGGGTGCTCGCGGTAGCAGTGTTCCGCCTTGGTGCACTTCATCGACGGCGTCGGGGGTGCGGCCGCCTACTAAAGTTTGCGACGAGCATTCGATCAGTTTTTCGGGAATCTTGTTGAATTGCCCGACTTGATATTGGAAAGAGTTTTCGATAATGTGACTAAAATGCGGGGTTTATAATTGTTAGGCATGCGATGTCTAAAGAATTCATTTGGTCAGGCATGCGATGTCTGAGGTGGTTGCGGATTCCAACTGTTGTAGTTTTACACTTTCTTTTCTGTGACCGTAAGTGTAATATGTGATATCGCCGGTTTCGTTGCTATATGTCAACGACAATTGGGATGCGCATATTTACTTACGTTAATGACATGTGATGTTATGTGTTGCTGGATATGTTATATTGGATCGTCGTGTTTGAATAGCCGGGTTTTTTTTTATGTGAGATAAGTGTTTTTCATTTTCATTCATGTAAAAACTTGTATGTAATATTCTTTTATTGGGGCACTTCCAGGTTGCGGAAGATGTCACCGTTGATGTATATTATTTACTTTTCTGCACTAGGATAGACCCAAGGAGGGGAGCACAAGTAACCGGGTTCTGGGGTCCAGAGCGAGACCATCTCGAGGAGTCGAGTCCGGGTCTCCTAACCCTAGAATTGGTAGGGTTGCTTGCCGCTCTCGTAGGGGTCTTAGGGTGTGGGATTGGCTATTCATCACGACCGTGGAATCCGTGTTTTATACTGGCTCGTATTGAAAACACGAACGTCCTAGTATATCCAATATTTCATATGTTTCTTCTGCTGTGTTTTATCTGTGATGTGATCATGTGATGTTCTGTGACAGATATTATATATAGTATATATGATATATTATATAGACGTTGCTTATGTTTTACACCCGCGCTAGCCCTGCCTCGCTCTGGCGTTAGTTACCTAACCTAACGGTGCAGACGGGACATCGAGACGAATGCGGATGGCATAAGCGTACGTTATATTTATCTGTGATGTTTAGGTGGACTTAAATGATGGGATATTCATTAATGAGATTAATGAAAGAAAATAAACCTAATTGATGTTGTGGAATCGAATTTCAAAATAAAAACAGGTAGCTACAGTTCTTGCTTTGCATCGTGGTGTTCATTATAGAACATCCTGCACCTTATTCGATGAGGAAAGGACCGAGATCCCTTCACCGGGAGTGACTCCTTTAGCAATAACTGGCAGATGCTACAACCCTCGGTTTGTCTTTGATCGCTTCTATAGTTTCTGCTTTGCACAGTGATATATATGATATATCCCGCATCTCATTCGACGAGGAAAGGGCCGACGATCCCTTCACCGGGAGTGACCCCTTTAGCAAAACTAGAAAAGCCTCGAAAACATTCCATTTAAAAACCATTTGATTCCGCAACGAGATCAAGTTCAAAGCATTAAAGGTTTTCACAAAAACCATTCGCAACCCTCCGTCATTTTAGGAAGTAGAGTACTTAGTATTCGTGCTGTGTTTGTTGACCATAGTCAAGGCACAGTGTACGGTAGCTAAGTGATGTCTTCCTACACCGCATAGGATGCGATTAGTTAGGACAGTCGCGTGACTTTGTTGACCTTAGTTAAGGGTCATGTGGGTGGGTCTAATTAATCATGAAATGACGGGTAGAACTTGACTAGTACTTATGATTTGTTGACCATAGTTAAGGTCATAGGTGCTAGGGGTAAAAACCTTTATCGGGAGTTTCAAGTGTTGAAATTTGCAATGAGATTGCATACCTTCTATATGATAGTTGGATCCCGATACCCACTGCGAGTAATTGTTACTCCTGGGAGAGTTTTGCACTTTGCAATTAGCCGATCAAGTAGGTGTCTAGAAAGGTGTCAACGGGGTTACGCCTCTGGGAAAACGAGGTTTACTGTAATTAGGTCCGTGCGAAAGCACGGGGAACCTCCCTCAAAGTACCGACACTGGCCTGGCTGAAAGATTGGCGAACTTGTAGAGTGTAATTAATCCCGGCTAGTCTTTCCTTTTAAGGTTCGAAGGAAGATTTGATAAAAACAGTGGGAGCCATCCTGATTAGATAAAGTATATAACCAATCTAATCTTGCAAGAGCGCACGCTGAGTGTTTTCTTCTCTCTCTCTCCTGGTAGCGACCATATCACGCCTTAATCAAGATAATAAAATCGATGTATTGACCGAACCCGCTTGTTATACTTAGCTAGGGAACGTTGGTCCCGCTCCAGCTTATAATTGTTATAAGACAGAGCAGGAAATTGGGGATTACCAGAATTCCCGTGTCGCCCAAACGAAGAGAGTGCATGCTGATGCATCATCTTCGGGTGTGTTCATTACAAAGAACTGTTTCTCAGTATCCTCCGCATCCTGGGTATATGATACCGGATCAGGATCCCAGATATGTAATATGTTACATAGGGCTACAAAAAGGTAGAAAAACTGAGAACGAGTGATAAGTTTCATGAGGCAGAAAACGGGGCAAGTGTTGCAGCCAAGTCTGTTGGTCACTGTCACCCTGTATTACCAATACATTGATTCTGAACAAATGCTATTAGATACCGAACCTGATATACAAAATCATATCAGTCTCTTTATTAGTAAAGAAATGATAAAATTTTGTATTGTTGGATAATGTTTTGAACGTTTCCTATATCAAAAGTTGATCGGTTCAGGCACGTTATCTAAAAGCATTGATGTTCTAAATCAAACTACAGTTCCTAGTATACGGAACACACATAAGAGGAAGAGTTCAGAAATGAACGAATCCTTCTTGAGGTATTGTAGACTAGGTCATATCAATGCGACCCGACTGGCTGAAGTTACATTTTAGATGCATATTTAAATTAGTTTGAATTTATATCTTGTGAAACTTGCCAGTCATGTCACAAAGATTAGATGACCATAGCTCCGTTTGCTGAAAACTGAGAAAGAGTTAGTAAACTCTTGGGACTGATGCATGATGATGTATGTAAGGTCTCTTGTCTACACATGCCAGGACTGGTTTTTTATACTTCATTATATTCTCTGATAATCTCTCAAGATTCAGTCATACGTTCCTGTTGAAACATAAATCCGAACCTTTTGAGATATTCACAGAATATAAGTTAGAAGTAGAGAACCAAAAACCGGGTATAAGTATTATGTCCTATGATAAGATCAGGGAGGAGAATACTTGTGCATCGCATTCCTGGACTATTCTAAAGGAGAATGAGATTCTCTCTCAGTGTTACTCCTCTGTATAAACCATAGCACGATGGTATATCGGAGCGGAGCAATCACACCCTATATGATAAGGTGTGCTCTATGATGAGTACTACTGAGTTACCTATTTCCTTTTTGGGAGTTATGCGCTTGGGAAGCTGCATACCTATTGAATTAGGTTCAAATCAAATCAGTTGCCTACCACTTCATATGTGATATGGAAAGGGTAGAGCCCATCTCTTAAGCCAGTTAAGATTTGGGGTTGTCCGGCCTATGTCTGAAAAGCAAAATCCGGACAAGCTCGAGGCAAGATCAGTTCTGTAGAACTGGAAAGGTTCCAGCAGTACAAAACTGCTAATGATTTGACAGAACCAAAGGATTCAATAGTTTCCGACGAACCTCAGCCTCTCCGCCGATCTGGTAGGGTTCCTCATCTGCCTGAGAGATACCTCGGTTTCTCGATGACAGTGGGAGCGAGGAATGCATCATGAGATGATGACCCAACTAGTTTCGAGCCGGCCATCAAGAGTGGGACTCTGTAAGAATGGCTGGATGCTTAGCGATCTGAGATGGAATCCATATACACCAACAAAGTATGGACTTTGATTGCGATATCTGAAGGGTTAAATCCCTATCAGGAGCAAGTATATCTTGAGAAGATTACTTGGTGTAGATGGAAAAGTTGAGACTTTCAAAGTTAGACTTGTTAAAGGTTTTCGTCATCGACCAGGCACGGATAATGATGAAACCTTTTCCAGGGACTATGCTTAAGTCCATCCAGATCCTACTTGTCACGGCTACATACCATGACTACGATATCTGGTGGTTGGGTGCCATGACTACTTTTCTAAATAATGTTTTAGAAGAGTGCGTCTATAAGTACACAGCCAGAGGGCCTCGTAGACAGTGGGAGCAGCGGAAACGTATGTAAGATGCTTTATAGGATAAAGCAGGCATCGCAGAGTTGGAACATCTGTTTTGATGGATTAGTCAAAGAAGTTGACATCATCAAAATGGTAGATGAACCTTGTATAAACAAAAAGGTAGTAGGGAGTATGGTGACGATCCTCGTAGAGTACGTGGATGACATACTCTTGTTAGGGAAGGAGTTTCCTATGCTACGCTCGATCAATCTCCGCTTATCACAATGATTTTCCATATAGGATCAAAGTGATACATATTAAATCCTAAGCTTTGGATCTATGAGATAGATCTAATTGGATGTTAGGATACTCACTAGTTGTAGTGAGATGGTATCAATCGATCCTGGGGAGAATCACTGGAACGGTTCCAGAGTGATAAAGACGACTGAATGTCAGTCACAGGCATTGTCCTTACCCTCAGTAAAGGGACGGTATGTTGGAAGAGTTCCAAGATAGATACCGTGACATACTAGACGATAAAGGCAGGATACCTCGCTACTTAAGATGCTACCAAAGAGGCTGTTTGGGTGTATATTGGTTCATAAGATGAACTAGGTTCCTGCCATTGTGTGACAATGGAAATGTGGCTTTGGCCCTGGAACCCTGGTCCCATCAGTGACCCAGACATATTCTGAGGAAGCATCACCTGATCAAGGAGATAGTTGATCTCCGGGGTGATCGAGGTTAGGAGAGTAGACTCAGAGGACAACACGGCGGATACACTCACGAAGGCCTTTTCCCAGAGAGAGACTCCTATGGGATGGTTGAGTATTAGATACTGCAACCACTGCTACGGATGGCCCTAGTGCAAGTGGGAGATTGTTAGTTATATGTATGCCCTAGAGGCCATTACTGTACATTGGATGTATATTGTAGTGGATGCTGGGACATATATAAGTAGGACTTTCTTGCTCGACATGATAGTAAGCTATCTGGTTGCTCTTTATCTTAATATGTATACTTTCTGTCTCTCTGATTACATGTTGATAAAGCCCTTAGAATGTGTACTCGACTTCCAGGACTATGATGAAGATCATACTAGTGGGGCCTGGGTAGTCAATGAGTACATCCTTCATTGTTCCTAGTCGTGGGAATATCGAGACGGGGCATCGATATTCCAGAGTAGACTAGCATATATCTTCTCGACCCATGTGATGGGCGATGGATGATCCCATATCCATTGGTGTTTGACATCAGAGATGGTATACGGGTGCTCAGTGGAGACTGGGTACACTGAACGGACTCGCCGAGAACTCCCAGATGGTATTATACCTCACGTCAGATGGCAGTTCTCTGGTGACACTGGTACAGCTTAGTCTGTTGACCCGAGATCGTCATAGAGTCTTGTGTGTCTCCCACTGTGCTTTGATTTCCACCCTACCACGGCTCTACTGAGTCATGCAAACAGGTGGTTTTTGGGTACAGTCCCGATTCACATGGAGGCAATGAGCGATAGGACGGGATTCGTCTCTCTCGGTATTGGGGGTTGATGTTGCGCTATGCTCGACTGGCCATAACAGGAAATCCCTGGCCAGGGTTGCAGTGACCTACTGGTAAGTGTTATCAGTAGTTTCACACATGTCATGTACTTCACGTCGGCATGACTTATCAAGCTACTGGGGTCTGACGTTTACCACCCCTAGGCGAGATATGCGACATATCAGACGAACAGACCGGACTGTACGGTGAATGTTACTGGTTGGATTCACAGGAGTGTGAGCGGGCTTGCTCGTCGATCTTCTGATCACTCAATACCCGGGTGGCCGTTACGTTTAGCAGACCGCTTGCGGCTTGTGGATGTTTGATATGATCATCATCCGATGCCGGCGTATTGACGAGTCTTTAGAGTCCTACACAGAGGTTTCCTGGCTCAAGCGAAACGAAATAGGAGCGCATATGAGATTTGTGCGGGACCGAGAATAATTCGTGTATGTGATACCGTATTCCATTCTCGCGACGAATGTATCGATTGGTTATATGCGATATAACCTAGTTGTCGAATCAAGGATTGATTCGATAAGCCGATACATTGGATACTAGCCGGTTATATGCGACATGACCGGATCGTTAAATCAAGTGTTGATTTAATGATTCAATGTATAATTATATATTTGATATATTACTTTGCATTAACTGGTATTGGTTCACTTTAAATGGATTTTCTCACTTGGATTGTGCAAGTTGTACATGTGATATACTTTTGTGCACAAGATTGTATCATGTTTGATGATACATGCAAGCTTGGGTTTGTGTAAAGAATTGACCATGGTTATATGAATGGTTAGGGTTTCATTTTATTTACTTATTCATTTATTTATTCTTTTTGTTTATTTTGGAAAAAGGAAATGATAAAGAGAAAAAAGGAATGGTGGCTTAGTTTGTTTTTAGTTGAAGTTTCATGAAGCATTGACTAAGTCACCATTCTTGTCTCATCCTTAACCCTAACCATTCAAGTTAACCATGGTCCATTCTCTACAATTAACCAAGGGTTAATATATGATAAGTATTGATTTATTTATATTATTATTCAACACTTATCATATCATCTTCTTCTTCTTCATCTTCTTCTTCCATGAAGAAAGCTTGCTACATCAATGGTGATTGATGAAAAAGTGTGAGAAATCCAAATCTAAAGTCTACCCACTTCCTATTTCTTCATCCTCTATCTCTTGCCAAGTAGTATAGGGTGTTTCCTTCATAAGTTTTCTTGAATTGGTGAAGTTGGAGCTTGATCTAGCGATGCCTCGACGTAGATCATCTTCGGCATCGTCGTCGATGACCTAGCCCGCTTTTTCTCCGATGAAGCCGACGCTAGAGCCAAAGATCCGATTTGTACAGCGAGGAGACTTCATCGCGGAGTTTAGGAGGTGGGGGACCGGATCTACAAAGGTTGTAGCCCCATCCCTTTAGCTATAATTCCGTTTACTTGCTTGCATCGCCTTGATTTCTAGTTAACGATCCGTATTAGGGTTTGTAGGCACAAGGAATTTTTTATTTGTGTATGTTTGATCACTTGTGAGACTCCATTAGAGTGCCTAGGAACCCCTACAAAAATATTCTGGAAGATTTTGTGCAGTGTAAAGTTTGCAAACACAAGTAAAAATGGAACCAGGGAAAACGACAAAAGAAGACCACCCAACTCCACCAAAGGACCGCGGAACCGCGGCCAAAAGGGGGTCTAGGCCGCGGTTCCGTGGCCATATTGACTCCTCTCTCTGTCGTATTTTGGGGGCATGTTGGTCTTTTCATTTATGGGCAGATTATTGCCCTAGGTTTCCCATTCCCCTCCTATAAATACCCCAGATCTTAACCATTGCAAAGTGTTCATTCTTTATGCCTCTTTTGTAGGTTTTAGTGTAGTTTTGTTCTTCTTCATTCTTCCTCCATGGAAATGTAGTGAGAGCATTGAGTGGATGTTAATGAAGATGAGAGTTTTTGTATCTTTCTTGTTAGTTTAACTTCCCCTTCAGATTCTTGCTTTCTCTTGATCTTGCAACCTCTTTATTGAGCTTGAAAGGTTAAGGGTTTGTTATTGATCTCAAAGGTCGTATTTTTCTTATGGAATTAGCGCTTCATTTCAGATGCGTTCTCTACCCTTCTCTTGATCTTGCAACCTCTTGATTGAGCTTGCAAGTTTAAGGGTTGGCTATTGTTCCCATGCTTGTCTTGAGTTCTAGTTTCTAGTTCTTTTTATTGCTTATTTATTACTTGCTTTTTATTATCTTGCTTTACTTATTTGCAATTTAAATTCATGCACTTACTTACTTGTAATCTTTTCTTTTCTTTGTTCTTTTCTTTTGCTCTTTTTGGTTCTTTTTGTGAATGGTTGTAATTATTGTTGTTGTTAAGAATCAATACGATATTGTAAGTTAATACTTCCTTGCTCATTTCCTTTTCCCGTTATTTTCCATTGAACTCCGCCCAAACGATACGCAAGCGCTCCGTTAGGCACCCTACCCTAACAAGGTAACGGTGATTCCTAACCGCGACCGGTTGCGTTCGGTTTGGCCGGAGGCGAAAGCAAGAGACAAGAACGGAAGGACAAAGGGTAAATAAGCCGGATTCTACGAATACCGTGCTTAAATCCCCTAATCCACGTTGTTGCCAATTGCTCTAGCTTCAATTGGTCAAGACTCGGCTCAAAGGTTTTGAGTGCGGATTTCTTTAGCTTACAATTTCGTATCTTTTTCTTAACAACTTTATACTTGCAAATAATACACATAGGTTAGATTGAACAAACTCATACAAATTCTTTATTGACTCGTCTAAAACAAGAAAGGACATACAACCATCTCCCTGTGGATCGACCCGTGCTCAACCGGCTAGCTGCATAGCGACACCGTCCTGATCGCGGTAAACTTTAGAACTTTGAACATCCGACACGCTTTTGGCGTGCGATCATATACTAGAGATTAGGCGAATCAAATAGCAAGTAAACAACTTTACGACTAAGTGAATACGAAATACAAACTTTGTAGATCGGTCCTTCACTTCTTTAGCTCCTTGTTGAAGTCCCTTCACTGCGATCCTGGTTCTCCCGGACTCTTGCATGGCTTCACGAGGCGAAAGACGCGTCCATGCTTGAAGTCTTCGAGGCCGAAGATGATCTACGTCGAGGGGATGCCAACTCAAGCTTCTACTTAACTAACTAGAGAATTAGTGAAGCAAACACCCTAAACTAAAGTGCTAGTCTAGTAGAGGATGGAGAAATAGGAAGTGGGTTCTCTTTAGAATTTTATTTCTCACAAGAATTCTCACTTTGGATCAAACCCTAGCAAGCCTTTTCTTTTAAACTAAAGAAAGAAGAAGATGAACAAAAGAAAAGAGATGAGGATAATGATCAAGTGAGTGAGCTAACCATGGTGAGTGAGTATCGTATACTAACTCATGTAGAGACATTACCATAGCTAAGTGTGATTGTTGGGTTAAAAGGAATCTAAGGTAAAGACAAAGCTAGTAGACTTTGTCAAAGCAAAGTAAGCTTCATGCTCTTTCCAAATCTCCACTAAATTTGTAATTATCTTAAATAATCATAACCCACCATAATACAAAGAATGGTCTATGTCTTACACACCCAAGTCAAGTGTATCATCAACCATGATACAAAAAGAAAACACTTTTTAATATATATCACATATATATTGAGGTTCTGTACAAGTGAGAAAAAACCCTAAGTGAACAAGTGTTAGTTAATGTAAACTAGCATATCTAATATACAATTATACACTAAATTATTAAATCAACACTTGACTTAATAATCCGGTCATATCACATATAACCGACTAACATTCAATGTATCAATTTATCGAATCAACACTTGATTCGATAACCCGGCTATATCATATATAACCGACCGATACAAAAGGTCGCGAGATTAGAATATGGTATCACATACACGCATTATTCTCGATCCCGTACATATCACATATGCGCCCCTATTTCGTTTTGCCTGAGCCAGTAAAACCTCTATGTAGGACTCTAAAGACTCGTCAATACGCCGGCAGTAGGTGATGATCACATCACGCACCCACAAGCCGTCAGCGGTACTAGCTGGACGTAACGGCTACCCGGGTATTGAGCAATCAGAAGATCAGAAGCAAGCCCGCTCCAACTCTTGTAAAAGCCTGCCGGTAACACTTCCCGTACAGTCCGGTCTCCTCGTCTGATATGTCGCATATCAAGTCTAGGGGTGGTAAACGTCAGACCCCAATAACCGATAAGTCGTGCCGATGTGAGGCTCATAACGGGTCGAGAAACTACTGGTAACACTTACCAGTAAATCTCTAACTCAGCCCTGGCCAGGGACTTCCCTGTTATGGCCAATCGAGCACAGCGCAACATCAACCCCCCAATACCGGGAGAGAAGAAACCCCTCCTATCGCTCATTGCCTCCATGTGACTCGGGACTGTACCTAAAAACTACCGTTTTGTATGCCCTCTTGGACGTGGTAAGGTGGAAATCAAAACACAGTGGGAACCACACAAGTCTCTATGGTGATCTCGGGTCTACAGACTAACTTGCACAAGTGTCACCAGAGAACTGCCATCTGACGTTAGGTATAATACCATCTGGGAGTTCTCGGCGAGTCCGTCCAGTGTACCCAGTCTCCACTGAGCACCCGTATACCATCTCTGATGTCAAACACCAATGGATATAGGATTATCCATCGCCCATCTCATGGGTCGAGAAGCGTATACGCTAGTCTACTCTGGTATATCGATGCCCCGTCTCGATACACCCACGACTAGGGACCTTGAAGGATGTACTTATGGACTACACTATCCCCACTAGTATGATCTGCATCACAGTCCAGGTAGTCAAGTACACATCCTAAGGGCTTTATCAACATATAGCTATAAGACAGTATCAAGAGACAAGTATACATTAAGATAAAGAACGACCAGATAGCATACTATCATATCGAGCAAGAAAGTCCTCTCTATATATATCCAAGCATCCAATATAATATACATCATCTGTACAATACTGGCCTCTAGGGCATACATACAACTAACACTTATCTCATATTTTGATGATATATATATTGCTTGTGGTTGTGATTCCGCCATTGGCGAACCGCTAGCTCCCGCTTGGAGATGTCTTTATTCATTACTTACGCATATTCTTGTTTTGTACCCGTTTGGGGCCAGTATTTACAAAGAAAACTCTGCTGAAATTTTCGGGAAAACTTGATGCTTTAAAAATATTTAATGTGACCTTACTTTGTTAAAATCACTATCTTTAAACATGTTTTCCATCATTCTATTTTCTTTAAATGGTTTAGATTTCTGGGATTTGGCTTACTTAGATTACGTTATGCCTCTAAATGTTGCGTAATTTAAGTGCCAGTCACATTTCGTACATTCGGGTCATGACAAAGTTAGTATCAGAGCGATAAGTTTTACCTTTCTGAGTGTAGGATGACCCTTGGTAGATGGAGTAGGTGACTTAAGTAGAGTGACGTAGCGTGTGTATGTTCCGCGGTATACTTACGATACGGTACTCCACCTAAGTGACCTTAGGATATATGATTGCTTGTACTTCCTTCTTTGATTCCTGAAATCCATTGATTCAATTGCAATGTTCTTATCAATCCTGTTTCTTACTCCAGCCACTATGCCGCCGATGACTATGAGGACTCAGAGGGCTGCCGTCAAAGATGAGATTTGGGCGGGCTCGCTTGAGACGAGTGTAGGGTTAGCTTAGCACCTTGTGAAGGTTTTGGCAAGCATCAATCATGCTACTTTAAAATTTTGGGGTTCTAAACAAACTCTAACCAAGATCTTAACTAGAGACTTAGGGTTAAACATGATATGTAAACTCTTTACATCTAAGTGAACAAGAAATACAACCTTTGAAGACCGGTCCTTCACTTCAATAGCTCCATATAGTAGTCCCTTCGCTGCGATCACGATCCCCCGGACTCTAGAAAGGCTCCCATGAAGAAACGAACAAGCTTGCTTCGAATTCTTCAAGGCCGAAGATGATCTACGTCGAGGAGATACTAGCTCATGCTATCTCTTCACTAATTGTGCAGATTAGTGAAGCAAACACCCTAAACTATATGGCAAGTGGTAGAGGATGATGAAGTAGGAAGTGGGATCACTTTAGTTTTATTTTTCTCACAATAAATCATCACTTTCACAAAAGCTAGAAAGCTTGAATGAGCAAGAAGAAGACGAAGCTCAAGTGATGAATGAATCCATGAGGTTAGAAATGCAACCATAGTTAGTGTATTTCATCCACTAACCATTGTAGAGACTTAACCATATCTATGAGTTAAGGGTTGGGTCAAAAAATATCTTAAGCTAGACAAACAAGTGGAGTAAGTCAAAGTTTTCCACAAGCTTCTCCAAGCTTCCACCATGACTCAATATCCAAGTGTTCGAATTACTTAAAACAAAAAAAATCTAACTTAACCCTAGTATGGTCTGAGTCTCATACATACATGTTGCATGTATAACCTAGCATGACACAACAAAATATATCACATATATATTTTGTGCAAAAAGAAAACAATATATTCAACATATATCACATATATATCAATTTATCATAAAGTGAGAAAAAATCTTAAGTAAGCTAATATTAGTCAATGTAATTTAATATATCAAATATATAATTATACATTAAATTATTAAATCAACTCTTGATTTAATAATCCGGCTATAATTCATATAACCAACTAATATCAAATGAATCAACTTATTGAATCAAAACTTTATCCGATAACCCGGCTATATCTCATATACCCGACCGATATCACATATCGCGAGAATAGAATACAATATCACATACTCGTATTAATCTCGGTCCCGCATATATCACATATGTGCTCCTACACCGTTTCACATGAACCAGGAAAGCTCTATGTAGGACTCTAAGTCTCGTCAATACGCCGGTAGTAGGTGATGATCATATCAAACACCCACAAGCTGTAAGCGGTCTGCTAAACGTAACGGCCACCCAGGTATTGCGCGATCAGAAGAACAACAAGCAAGCCTGCTATAACTCCTTCGAATCCAATCAGTAACACTAGCATACAGTCCGGTCTCTTCGTCTGATATGTCGCATATCACAGCCTGGGGTGGTATAACGTCAGACCCCAATAGCCTGATAAGTCATGCCGATGCAAGGTCCATAACGGTTTGAGAAACTACTGATAACACTTACCAGTAAATCTCAGCAACCCTGGCCAGGGATTTCCTGTTATGGCCAATCGAGCATAGCGCAACATCAACTCCCTATACCGGGAGAGACGAAACCCCTCCTATCGCTCATTGCCTCCATGTAACTCGGGACAGTACCCAAAAGCCACCATTTTGCACGATCTCTTGACTGTGGTATGGTGGAAATCAAAGCACAGTGTGAATCACACAAGAATCTATGACGATCTCGGGTCAACAGACTAACCTGTTTCAGTGTCACCAGAGAACTGCTATCCGACGATAGGTATAATACCATCTAGGAGTTCTCAGCGAGTCCGTCCAGTGTACCCAGTCTCTACTGAGCACCCGTATAACTTCTGTGATGTCAAATACCAATGGATATGGGATCATCCATCGCCCATCATATGGGTCGAGAAGTGTATACGCTAGTCTACTCTGGAGTATCGATGCCCTGTCTCGATACTCCCACGACTAGGAACGTTTGAAGGATGTACTTATCGACTACCTTGTCCCCACTGGTATGATTTGCATCATAATCCTGGTAGTCAAGTAATCATCCTAAGGGCTTTATCAACATGTAATCACAAAACATTATTTGTTAACATGTTAAGATAAAGTGCAACCAGATAGCATACTATCATGTCGAGCAAGAAAGTCATCCCTATATATATCTAAGCATCTACTACAATATACATCATATGTACAGTAATGGCCTCTACGGCATACATATAACTAACAATCTCCCACTTGCACTAAGGCCATCTGTCATAGTATCCCATACCCAACAATATAGCAGTGGTTGTAGTATCCCATACTCAACCATTGTAGAGAAGTCTCTCTAGGGGTAAGGCCTTTGTGAGTGGATCTGCTGTGTCAACCTTCTGGTCTACTCTCCTAACCTCGATCCCTTGGAGATCAGCCATCTCCCTGATCAGGTGATACTTGCCTCAGAATATGTCTGGAACGCTGATGGGACCGGTGTTCCTAGGCCAAAACCACAACTCCATTGTTATCATAATAAAAGTTATCGGACGCTTAATGGTAGGAACCTTGTTTATCTTATGAACAAGAAATGTCCAGACAACCACTTTGGTATTATCGTTGGTCGCAATATATTCAGCCTTTATCGTCTAGTATGTAACGGTATCTAGCTTGGAACTCTTCCAACATACCATCCCTCCACTAAGGGTAAAGAAAATGCCTGTGACTGACTCTCAGTCGAACTAATCACTCTGGAAGCTGGATCCAAGAACTTTCTTTTAGTGCTTCTCAAGTACTTAAGAATGTCCTCCACAACTTTTCAGCGATTCTTCCAAGATTCGATTGATTCCTGATTACTATACCTAGTGAGTCATCTACATCTAATCTGGTACATAACATCGCATACTCTGCTAGAGCCTACTGCCGAAGCATAGGGTATCCCTTGTACGTGAGCTCTTTCCAAATCAGTCTTGGAAGATATCTTTTTTGGAGAGAGTGATTCCTGAGTTAGTGGGCAAACCACCACGCTTAGAATCTTCAATGCTAAACCCCTTTAGTATGGTGTTAATGTACCTGGGTTTGGGACACTCCCAATATCCACTTAGATTTATCACTATAGATCATAATCTACAAGATGCAGTAGGTATCATCTAGATTTTCTATTGAGAATCCCCGTGATAAGAGGAGCTTTGACCGAGTGTAGTATAGGAAACTATTTCCTATCAAGAGTATGTCTTCTACGTACAATACGTGGAAGATAACCTTACTCTCTACAACCTTCTCGTATATACAAGGTTTATATACCATTTTGATAAAGTCAAACTCTTTGACTATGACATCAAAACAGACGTTCCAACTGCCTGAACCCAGTTGGTCCAACTTCTTATGATGCAATCCTCGCTCCCACTGTTACTGAGAAGACCGTAGTATCTCTCAAGTGGATGAGGAACCGTACTAGATTCGCGGAGAGGCTGAGATTCGCTGGTGACTATTTAATCCTTTGGTTTCACCAAATCATCAGTTGTTAGTTTGTCTAGCTGGAACTCCTTCCAGTTCTACATCATGACCACTAATTTCTTCACAAGAAATTTCTTTTCTAAAAAGGGGGCATGCCGAGAAACAAAACACCTTTTGCTCCTCAGAATGGTAGAAGATATTCCCTCACTAATGTTTTGGGATATCCTGACAAACTTACACAACTGACCTTGCTTCGAGCTTGTCCGGTTTTTTCTTTTCAACATAGGCCGGACAACCCCATATCTTAACTCGTTTAAGGCATGGTCTCTTCCCATTTCATATCTCATATGTAGTGGTAGGCACTGATTTGGATGGAACCTTATTCAATAGGTATGCAACTTCTCAAGTGCATAACTCCCAAAAGAAAACAGGTAACTCAGTAGTACTCATCATAGAGCGCGCCATATCTTATAGGGTGCGATACCTCCACCCCGATACACCGTTGTGTTGTGGTGCATACGAAGGAGTAAGGTGAGAGAGAATCACATTCACCTTTTAGAAACTCCAGGAACTCCATACGCAATTATTCGCCTCCTCGATCACATCGTAGGACTTTAATACTTCTACCCGTTTGGTTCTCAAAAGAACCAACCTTGGAATTTGTAGACATGGGACCATATACATCATCATGTATCTGTCCCAAGAGTTCACTAACTCTTTCTCTATTTCCAGTAAACGGAGTATTGGTCATTTTATCTTTGAAACAAGACTAGAAAGTAGCATAAGATGAAAATTCGAACAAATTCTCACATTCATCCTTATGTAACTTAGCTGGTCGTGTCGCATTGATATGACCTAGTCTACAATGCCTCAAGAAGGATTCGTTAATTTCTGAATTAGTCTTCTTGTGTGTGTTCTACGTACTTTGAACTGTGGTTTTGATTTAGAACGTATATGCTATTATATAACGTGCCTGATCGAATCAACTCTTGATTCAGGAAAATGTTCACAACATTATCCTCCAATACATAATTATATCCTTCTATAACTCAGTAAAGAACATGATGTAATGTTGTATATCAGGTTCGGTATGTAATAACATTTGTTCAGAATCAATGTATCAAATACAAGGTGATATCTGCCAACAGACTTGGCTGCAACAATTGCACCAATTTCTGACACTTAGAGACATATCACCCATTCTCAGTTCTCTACCTATCGTAGCACATGTAACATATTACATGCACGGGATCTTGATCCGGTATCACATACCCAGGACGTAGAGGATACCGAGAAACAGTTCTCGGTAATAAGGACACCTGAAGAATATACATCAACATGCACATTCTTGGAATTGGGTGGCATGGGAATCCGGATATTCCCCTATTTCCTGTTCAGTCTTATAACAATTATAAAAAAATCGGAACCAACAATCCCCTGCACAGTATAATGAGCTGGTTCGGTCAATGCATCCATATTATTATCTTGATTAAGGCGTGATATGTTTGCAACCTGGAGAGAGAGAAGAAAACACTCTGTGTGCGCTTTAGCAAGATTAGATTGGTTATTATTTTTTTCTAATCAGGATGGCTCCAACTGTTTTAGTCAAATCGACCTTCAAACCCTAAAAGGTAAGACTAGCTGGGATTAATTACACCCTACAAGTTCGCCAATCTTTCGGCCAGATCAGTGTCGGTATTTTGAGGGAGGTTCCCCGTTCTTTCGCACGGACCTAATTAAAATAAACCTTGTTTTCCCAGAGGCATAACCCCGTTAACACCTTTCTAGACACCTACTTAATTCGCTAATTGTCATGTGTAAAACTCTCCCAGGAGTAACTCCTACTCGCAGTGGGTATCGGGATCCAACCATCTCATAGAAGGTATGCAATCTCATTGCAAATTTCAACACTTGAAATTCCCGATAATACTTTACCCCTAGCGTCCTATGACCTTGACGGAGGTCAACAAACCATAGGCTGCTAGTCAAGTTCTACCCGTACATTTCATGATTGAATTAAACCTACCCGCACGACCCTTGACGGAGGTCAACAAGGCCGCACGACTACCCTAATCCAATTGCATCGTATGCAGCAGATAAGCACTAGTCAGCTACCGCACACTACGCCTTGACGGAGGTCGACCAACGTAGCACGAATACTAAGTAGTATTTATCTGAAATGACGGAGGGCTACGCAGGTTTTTAAGAAAACCATGAGCGTAATGAACTTGATATCGTTGTAGAATCAAGTGATTTTTGTAAAGGAGTGTTTTTGAGGCCTTTACTAGTTTTGCTAAAGAGGTCACTCCCGGTGAAGGAATCTCGGCTTTTTCCTTTTCGAATAAGGTGCAGGATATTTCACAAATACCACTATGCAAAGCAAAAACTATAGAAGCAATCAAAAGACAAGCCGAGTGGGTTGTAGCATCTGCCAGTTTTGCTAAAGAGGTCACTCTCGGTGAAGGGATCTCGGCTCTTTCCTTATCGAATAAGGTGCTGAATATTCTACAATGAATACCGCTATGCAAAGCAAGAACTAGAGCTACCAGTTTTTAAACAAGTTTCTACAACATCTTTAGGTTTCTTTTTATTTCATTAATCTCATTAATTAAGTCTCATTATTTATGCTTCCCAAGTATCACAGAAGAAACGAAAGCAATAATATTAATTATGTCTCATATATATAATATTGTCATTCGTCTCACGCATATAAAATGATCACATCACAGAATATCGGCAGCAGAAGAATCACATATGAAATATTGGATATACTAGGAATTCCGTGTTTTATTTAAGCCAGTAAGAACGTGGATTCCACGGTCGTGATGAATAGCCAATCCCACATCCCTAGACCCCTACGAGAGCGGCAAGCAACCCTACCAATTCTAGAGTTAGGAGACCCGGTCTCGACTCCTCGAGATGGTCTCCTACTGGACCCTAGAACCCGGTTACTTGTGCTCCCCGCCTTGGGTCTATCCTAATGCAGAAAAGTAAATAATATACACTAATGGTGACATCATCCTCAACCCAGAAGTGCCCTAATAAAAGAATATTACATACAATGAATTTTACATGAATGAAAATAAAACCCACATCTCACATAAAACCCCTGGCTATTCTAATCACGACGATCCAATATAACATATCACAGCAACACATAACATCAATGTCATCAATGTAAGTAAATATGCGTATCCCAATTGACGTTGATGTATAGCAACGAAACCGGCGATACACTACATATTACACTTACGGTCGCAAAAAAGAAAGTGAAAAACTACAACAGTTGGAATCCGCAACCACCTTAGACATCATAAACCCAATATATCACATACATTGGATTTCATGCCCAACAAAATGAATTCCTTAGACATCACATGCCTAACAATTATAAACCCCGCATTTTAGTCTCGATATTGAAAAAACTTTCCAATAACATGTTGGGTAATTCAACAAGATTCTCGATAACCTGATCGAATACTCGTCGGAAACTTTAATAGACGGCTGCACCCGCCGATGCCGTCAACGAAGTGCACTAAGGAGGAACACCGCTGCCGCGAGCACCCGAACGGATGCTTTTGGCAACGAGGTTCTCCTACAGTCACTTGGTCGGGGTTATGGGATGTGGCTCTCTAGTAAGGTTATCCGGCGAGTATCCGCGTACACTACGTAATTGCAATGGACTTTTGATCAACATCAAAATTCTATGGCAACCGATCAATTGAGACTAAACCGCTAGATTTACGAAATTCAAACTAGTTATCACATAACCAATTATGTGGATTCCAAATATTATATGACAATCACAGATAGATAGACGAAGTTAAATAATTCGATCGATGCAACGAATTCCTACAAATTCCCGGAGAGCTCAGCACTTGGGCACAGTTAAAATTAACCAGAGACATGCCACGGTACCTACGGACCAACAGCTGAAGGGCCCGACCCAAGCCTCTCAAGTGGCGCCACGGATCCGCCGCCAAAACCATGTTTTGGACGCAGTTCTGCGGTCACATGGACGAGTTAGGGTTTCGTTCTTCATGTGTGTCCTTAGAATTCCCTGCATGATTTTCTGAGTATTTTTAACATGGAAAAATCCAACTTTTGGAAAAATTTCCAGAAAAGGGGGTCTTTTCGGGCTTTCGGAGTTCGATTGGACTTTAAACTTCGTCTAGACAATGCCTAATGCTCTAGCTTGGCTTTGATACCACTATAGGGTTAGCTTATCACCTTGTGAAGGTTTTGGCAAGCATCAATCATGCTACTTTAAAATTTTGGGGTGCTAAACAAACCCTAACCAAGATCTTAACTAGAGACTTAGGGTTAAACATGATATGTAAACTCTTTACATCTAAGTGAACAAGTAATACAATCTTTAAAGACCGGTCCTTCACTTCAATAGCTCCATGTAGTACTCCCTTCGCTGCAATCATGATCCCCCGGACTCTAGAAAGGCTCCCATGATGAAACGAACAAGCTTGCTTCGAAGTCTTCGAGGCCGAAGATGAACTACGTCGAGGTGACACTAGCTCATTCTATCTCTTCACTAATTTTGTAGATTAGTGAAGCAAACACCCTAAACTAAATGGCAAGTAGTAGAGGATGATGAAGTAGGAAGTGGGTTCACTTTAGTTTTATTTTTCTCACAATAAATCATCATTTTCACAAAAGCTAGAAAGCTTGAATGAGGAAGAAGAAGAGGAAGCTCAAGTGATGAATGAATCCATGAGGTTAGAAATGCAACCATAGTTAGTGTATGTCATCCGCTAACCATTGTAGAGACTTAACCATAGCTATGAGTTAAGGGTTGGGTCAAAAAATATCTTAAGCTAGACAAACAAGTGGACTAAGTCAATGTTTTCCACAAGTTTCTCCAAGCTTCCACCATGAATCATTATCCAAGTGTTTGAATTACTTAAAACAAATAAAACCCTAACTTAACTCTATCATGGTGTGAGTCTCATACATATATGTTGCATGTGTAACCTAGCATGACACAACAATATATATCACATATATATTTTGTGCAAAAAGAAAACAATACATTTAACATATATCACATATATATCAATGTATCATAAAGTGAGAAAAGAAATCTTAAGTGAGCTAATATTAGTCAATATAATTTAATATATCAAATATATAATTATACATTAAATTATTAAATCAACTCTTGATTTAATAATCCGGCTATAATTCATATAACCGACTAATATCAAATGAATCAACTTATCGAATCTACGTTTGATCCAATAACCCGGCTATATCTCATATACCCGACCGATATCACATATCGCGAGAATAGATTACGGTATCACATACTCGTATTAATCTCGGTCCCGCACATATCACATATGTGCTCCTACTCCATTCCGTATGAATCAGGAAACCTCTGTGTAGGACTCTAAAGACTCGTCAATACGCCGGCAGTAGGTGATGATCATATCAAACACCCACAAGCCGCAAGCGATCCGCTAAACGTAACGGCCACCCGGGTATTGAGCGATCAGAAGATCAACAAGCAAGCCTGCAATAACTCCTGCGGATCCAATCAGTAACACTACCGTACAGTCTGGTCTCTTCCTCTGATATGTCGCATATCATAGCCAGGGGGTGGTATAACGTCAGACCCCAATAGCCTGATAAGTCATGCCGATGAAAAGTCTATAACAATTTGAGAAACTATTGACAACACTTACCAGTAAATCTCAGCAACCCTGGCCAGGGATTTCCTGTTATGGCCAATCGAGCATAGCGCAACATCAACTCCCTATATCGGGAGAGACGAAACCCCTTCTATCGCTCATTGCCTCCATGTGACTCGGGACTGTACCCAAAAGCCACCATTTTGCACGATCTCTTGACCGTGGTATGGTGGAAATCAAAGCACAGTGGGAATCACACAAGACACTATGACGATCTTGGGTCTACAGACAAACATGTACCATTATCACTAGAGAACTGCTGTCCGACGATATGTATAATACCATCTAGGAGTTCTCGACGAGTCCGTCCAATGTACCCAGTCTCCACTGAGCACCCGTATACCTTCTGTGATGTTAAATACCAATGGATATGGGATCATCCATCGCCCATCATATGGGTCGAGAAGCGTATACGCTAGTCTACTCTGGAGTATCGATGCACTGTCTCGATACTCCCACGACTAGGAACATTTGAAGGATGTACTTATCGACTACCTTGTCCCCACTAGTATGATCTGCATCATAATCCTGGTAGTCTAGTAGTCATCCTAAGGGCTTTATCAACATGTAATCACAAAACAGTATTTGTTAACATATTAAGATTAAGTGCAACCAGATAGCATACTATCATGTCAAGCAAGAAAGTCCTCCCTATATATGTCCAAGCATCCACTACAATATACATCGCATGTACAGTAATGGCCTTTAGGGCATACATATAACTAACAACGAGGACCGACCCGGGTAGTACGCCTATTTTTCATGGACAGATTGATCCACCCTCTATTGATTGTTTGGCTAGGCTGGAGGCGAGTATCCAGGATTTGTGCCAAATGATTGGATTCTTGATAGAGATTAGTCGAGCACGGAGATTGGACATTGTTCCACTTACGGTTGTTCCGAGACCTAGGCGAATTCGTACCGATATGTATGCCCAGAGGCAGACGGGTAGACGCCATGGCAGACACCCTCCAGGCCGTGGTGATAGAAGAAGCTTGAGACTAAGCCAGTTATATAGACTTTTTCCACTGGGTCAGCAGCTGTCGTTGGAATGTTTCTGGTGTGGAAGTCAGTTTACCGCATTAGGGATTGCACCGTGAGGCGCCAGGACACAGCGACAGTTCCATACGTCACTTTACCACTTTCACCCCCTGCTCCGAGAGTTTTTACTTCCTACCCCTGTTGATGCTTCATGCCAGGTAGATGCTCCTAGGGGCCATGGGTATGGCAGTCCTGTTCAGAGAGGACGGGGAGGCATAGGCAGAGGACAGCCGGCTACTAGTGCGGGACAAGACCGAATGTTCACTTTGATCCCTTTGGATGCGCAGGCATCCAATGTAGTAGTGACAGGTATTCTTTCGGTGTTTTTTTTCCGATGCGTATTTTTCTTGTGTTGTTTGAAACGATATCCACATTTTTTGTATCGAGGTTTACCCGATAGTAGTCTTTGCTAAATCAGCCGCTTGTTGTGATTTCTCCCGCATGCTAGACTTTTGTCACTCGATATGTTTTTCGTTCGTGTTGGAGATAGGGATTCTTCTATCAATTTGATTTTTCTCGATATGTTTGACTTCGAAGTTCTTATGGGCATGGATTGGTTAGCCACGTGTTATGCGTCCGTGGACTGCCATGAGAAGGCAGTTAGATTTAGTTTTCCGGGTGAGCCAGTTCTTGTTATTCAGGGAGACCGTAGTGTCACCCATCCCAGTTTAATTTCTTCTCTTCGTGCTAGTCAGCTTTTAAGGAAAGGATGTCAGGGATTTTTAGTGTATGTACGTGATGCTGGAGCCATAGAGGTTCCGCTGGACCAGGTTCCGATAGTAAGGGACTTTTCCGATGTCTTTCCTGACGAGCTTCCTGGTTTACCGCCAGAGCACGATATTGAGTTCTACCTTGACTTGATCACCGGCACGGGGCCTATTTCTCTACCGCCTTATCGGATGGCCCCTGCGGAGCTTAAAGAGCTGAAGGATCAGTTGCAAGTTTTGCTGGATAAAGGGCTTATTTGACCGAGTGTGTCACCTTGGGGTGCTCTTATCCTGTTCGTCAAGAAGAAAGATGGAAGTATGCATTTGTGCATCAATTATCGTCAGTTCAATCGAGTGACTGTGCTGAACAGATACCCATCCGATAAAATTGGAACAAATACCCCCTACCTCGCATTGACGATTTGTTTGATCAGCTCCAGGGTGCGGGGCACTTCTTGAAGATTGACTTGTGATCAGGTTACCATCAGTTGCAGGTTCGGAAAGATGATATTCCGAAGACTGATTTCGTACGTGCTACGGGCATTATGAGTTCTTGGTGATGCCGTTCGGGCTCACCAATGCCTAGCGGCATCTATGGACTTGATGAACCGTATATTGAGGTCGTTTCTTGATCAGTTTATTATCGTGTTCATTGATGATATCTTAGTATACTCCCAGAGCCGAGAGGAGCACGAGCAGCATTTGAGGATCACATTGCAGACTTTGAGGGAGCATCAGCTGTTCGCTAAATTCTCCAAGTGTTCCTTCTGGCTTGATAGCGTCGACTTCTTAGGTCACGTGGTTACGAGAGTTGGCATATGTGTGGACCTGAAGAAGATCGAGGCCGTTCAGCACTGGTCCAGACACGTATCAGTGACGGAGGTTCGCAGCGTTTTGAGTTGGCCGAATACTACCGACATTTTGTTCAGGATTTTTCTCGTATAGCTGCACCGCCGACCGGGTTGACCCGGAAGGGAGTTTCGTTTCTTTGGACCGAGGCATGCGAGCAGAGCATTCAACAGTTGAAGTCTCATTTGATTACTGCGCCAGTATTATGTTTGCCTTTAGGTTCAGGAGGTTTTGTCGTTTATTAAGATTCTTCTTGAGTGGGGTTAGGCTGTGTGTTGATGCGGCACGGCAGAGTCGTCGCTTATGCTTCTCTGCAGTTGAAGAAACACGAGCTGAACTACCCACTCATGATTTAAAGATGGCTGCGGTGAATTTTGCACTCATGATCTGGAGACACTACTTATACGGTGAGTCATACCAGATATACACGGACCATAAGAGCTTAAAGTATATCTTTCAGCAGCGAGATCTAAATTTTAGACAGCGCCGTTGGATGGAGCTAGTGAAAGACTATGACTGCGAGATTCTTTATCATCCGGGAAAGGCGAATGTTGTGGCAGACACTTTGAGTCGGAGGCCCGAAGGTAGCTTGTCTTGTTTGAGTGCAGTTCAGAGATAGTCGACGACAGATTGGCAGATTCTAATCGGCAGCCGAGTACAGTTTGAGTTTACTTTGACCGGGGGAAAGCTTTCCCGTGTCCGTGTACATCTACAGTTACTTGATCGCATCAGTGAGGCACAGTCCGATGACGTTCGTTTGTCAGAGATCATTGAGCAGGTTCGACAGGGCAGAGATTCAGAGTTCGTGATTGATGATCAGGGAGTACTACGATTTAGGACTCGACTACGTGTGATAGATTCTGAGGGACTGAGATGCGAGATTTAGGACGCACTTTACACTGCACTTCGTCTGCAGCAGTTTTCGATCATTACTCTTTCCGAAAATCATGCCGCATTAGTCAGCATATAGTGTTCATAGGGGTTCCACAAAGATGTATCATGACTTAAGAGAAGTCTACTGGTGTGAATGGATGAAGAGAGATGTCACAGATTTTGTTTCGGGATGTTTGACTTGTCAGTAAGTCAAGGCCGAGCATCAGAGGCCAGCAGTAGAGTTACAGCCCTTGCCCATTCCGGAGTGGAAATGGGAGTAGATCTCTATGGATTTATTGTGGGTCTACCTAGGACCAGTTGAGGGTATGACTCTATTTGGGTGATCGTAGATCGATTGGAAAAAGCAGCTCACTTTCTGTCAGTAAAGACCGCTTTCGGATTCGCTCAGTATGCTCAGATTTATGTTGATGAGATTGTGCAACTACACGGCGTTCCGACTTGCATTGTTTCTGACAGAGGAACCCAGTTCACCAGCTGACTATGGCAGAAACTTTAGTAGGCATTGGGCACTCGATTGAGTTTCAGTAATGTTTTCCATCCGTAGACCGACGACCAGTCAGAGCGGACCATATAGACTCTTGAGGACATGCTCCGAGCTTGCGTTCTAGATTTCGGTGGCAGCTGGGATCATCATTTGCCCTTTATAGAGTTCTCCTATAATAACAGCTTCCAGGAGACGCTTCAGATGGCACCCTTCGAGGCGTTATATGGGAGGAGATGTCGATCGCCCGTTTGTTGGACAGAGCCCAGTGAGAGCAGTATTTTTGGACCGCAGATTGTGCAGGAGACAACCGAGAAGATCCAGTTAATTCGAGATAGGATGAGAGCGGCCTAGAGCAAGCAGAAATCTTATGCTGATTGACGTTGGCGTAGACTGGAATTCGCTGTAGGCGATCATGTTTTCTTGAGGGTTTCTCCGATGAAGGGCTTGATGAGATTTAGGAAGAAAGTGAAGCTTAGTTCCAAATATATGGGTCCCTTTGAGATTCTCGAGCGAGTCGGCATAGTTGCTTATCGTTTGGCTCTTCCACCCAGCTTCCCAGATGTTCATCCTGTGTTCCATGTGTCGATGCTCCTCAAGTACCTTCATGACCCTTCTCACGCGATACAGCATCAGACGATCCGGCTGGAGCGTGATCTTTCTTTCACCGAGCAGCCGGTAGTCATTCTAGATCGGCAGGTGAAGAAACTGAGGTCCGAGGTCATACCGTCCGTAAAGGTTCTTTTGCGTGGCCAAAACAGCGAAGAGGTCACGTGGGAAGCCGAGGAGTGATGAGGAAGAAATATCCCCATCTCTTTGAAGGTACACGTAGTTAGATTTTAAATTCGGGGACCTAATTTCTTTAAGGGGGAAGTTTGTAACGTTCTGAAAATTCGATTAGGTTAATTATGTATTAATTATTGATAATATGTGTTTTCCATAAAAACCAAGATATAATTATTTTTCCACGTAGACTAAAATATACCTATTTTAACTATGTAATTGTTAGTATTGGTATTTAATTAGTCACTTATTAATTGCTAGTTTATTTAATTATTTTCCTTAATTATTTATTTTTAAATATTATTTTAAGCTTTCACTTACACATTTAATTAGTGATAATTATAAATTAGTATTGGTTAATACAAGTTTAGTGCACCATGGCAAACTTAAACTAATCTTGTAACATGTTCTTTTTCTTTCACTATTGTAGATAGTTCTAGAATTCTTAAGAAAAGAGAAAAGAAAAATGAAAAATAAAATAAAAAGAAAATGAAGCATGCAAGCATTTATTTGAGGTATGGTGCAAGTTCTTTTGGGTATGGTCACCTCCCTCACTCACCCTCTCCCCTTACTTTGCTGGCCGAAATCTGCAGCCCCCTTCTCAATTTCTCTTCTTCTTTTCATTGTAAAAAGCCTACAAAACTCACTCAAAATTCCACAAAACTCAACACTAAATTCTATTTTAATCCATTACATAAATTCCTTGTTCAATCTAAGCATGGTTCTTTGGATCAAGTCTACATTTTGGTTGTAAGTTTGGATCTTTTCCAACCCATTGTGAGGTATAAATCTTAATCAAATTGTTATCTTGTTAGTTATTGCTTTAATCTAATTTTAATTAGGTGTTAACATGGTTTTAATTACAAGTTTTGATTTTAAACAGAAGGTTTTAGGTTTAAATTAAGGTTTTTATTGAAGGGTTCCTTAAAACGACAGCAAGGCTTCGGGGGGCATCATGCATGCCGTTTTAAAAATTTTGTCGTTTAAAAGAACTCTACGCTAGAATCGTTAACTAGAGATTTAGTCGGAATAGAATGCAAACATCTTTACATCTAAAAGGATCAAGAATACAACATTTGTAGACGGTCCTTCTCTTCAATATGCTCCGTGTAGTAGTCCCGCGACTCCACAAGGCTTCTCTTAAGACATTTAACAAGCTTCCTTCGTTGCCTTCGCGCCAAAGATGATCCACCACAAAGCTCCTACTAGTTCAAGCTAGCACTACACTAAACTCTTTAGTGTATGAAACACATAACACTAATTTGCTAGAATGGTGTGAGATGATGAAGTGGAGGATGTTAAGAGCTCACTAATTTGTATTCAAGCTTCATGATTCATATCACATGTGAGGGTTGAAGCTTGAGGCAAAGCAAGAGGAGGAAGAAGAAGCATAGGAGCAAGCATGAGAGAAAATGGCTAAGTCTTTTGAAATGAACAAGATTCAAAATAAAATCAAGACCCCTCACTCATTCAAGCATGGAATTATGCAATATTAAATTGCAACCATGCTTGAATAGTGAGTCAAGAATGAATAAACAAAAGAATAACCCATGCTTGCAACCATGCTTCATTTTACACCTCATTTCTATTTTCACAAAATAGAAACATAAATACCTTGCTTCATTTTAATATATATATTTATATATCATATATATATTAATATATATTTAATGAAGAATAATTAGTGAGCTAATGATATTAGTTAATATATAAATATATCACAAATAATTTATATCCCATTATTAAATCAAAACTTGATTTAATAATCCGGTTATATTACATATGATCGACTAATATCATTTATCTGTATATCATATTATCGAGTCAACACTTGATTCGACAATCTGGTTATATCACATATAACCGAACTGATAACAGATGACTGCCGGATTACAATACGGTATCACATACTCGTATTTAATCTGTCCCACACACATATCACATATGTGTCCTACTTCGTTTCGGTTGAACCAGGGAACTTCTATGTGGGCTATAAAGACTCGTCAATACGGCAGCAGTAGGTGATGATCATATCAGTCACCTACAAGCCGTCAGCAGTACCAGCTGGACGTAACGGCTACCCGGGTATTCAGCGATATGAAGATCAACAAGCAAGCATGTCATAAAGCCTATCAGTAACACTACCGTACAGTCCGATCTCTTCTTCTGATATGTCGCATATCATGTCTAAGGGGGAAATCGTCAGACCCCATTAACATAATAAGTCATGCCGATGTTGTAGGGTTACTAGGCACACGCACAAGGGTCTACGAGGCATCAACCATGCTCGATTAAAATTTTAGCCGTGCCGAACAACCCAAAGCCGGATCTTTAAACTAGAGATTAGGCAAAAACAAGCATGTTAAACTCTTTAACACTAAGTGAGAGGGATTGCAACCTTTGTAGATCCGGTCCTTCACTTCTTAAGCTTCGTGTTGAAGTCCCTTCGCTGCGATCATCGTGTTCCGGACTCTCGAGAGGCTCCGCGAAGAGAAAGATGCAAACTTGCTTCCGATCTTCGATAACAAAGATGATCTACCTTGAAGTTTCATTAACACAAGCTAACACTCATAAAATGATGTGAACACCCTCATCTAAATGGCAAGGGTAGATGAGGATGATGAAGTAGGATTTTTGCTCTCTTTTATTTTCATTTACTCACTCATTTTTCATCACCTTGAAAAAGCTAGAAAGCTTTTTCTATGAAATAAAGAAGGAAGAAGATGAACAATCAACATCAAACCTTTTGTGATGAATAATGAAAGGATAAATATGATGATTAATGCAACCATAGTCAACTAAACCCATGTAGAGAATTAACTAGGGTTAGGGTTTGGGTTAGGTCAAGGAACGAGTCATAACAAAATATCTTTCACAAAACAAAACTAAACCTTCTAGAATCATCTAGATAGCATTAACCCAAATCAAACCCTAATCTTGTTTAATCTCTACTATACATGTTGCATTAGTTATCTATCATGTTACAATATTATATATCACATACACAATATATTTTGTAACAAAAGAAAATAATACAATTAACATATATCGCATATATATCAATGTATTACCCGAGTGAGAAAAAGAATATCTTAATGAGCTAATATTAGTTAATGTAATTTAATATATCATATATATTATTATACATTAAATTATCGAATCAACACTTGATCCGACAATCCGGCTATATCGCAAAATACCGAATAATACGATGACCCGGCTGTATCACATATACCCGGCCGATATCTCATATCGCGAGAATCCAATACGGTATCACATACCGCATTATCCTCGGTCCCGCACATATCACATATGTGCTCTTACTTCGTTTTGCCTGAGCCAAGAAACCTCTGTGTAGGACTCTAAAGAATCGTCAATACGCCGGCAGTAGGTGATGATCATATCAAACACCCACAAGCTGCAAGCGGTCAGCTAAACGTAACAGCCACCCAGGTGTTGAGCACTCAGAAGATCAAAAAGCAAGCCTGTACATTCTCCTGTGAATCCAATCAATAACACTCCTGTACAGTCCGGTCTCATCATCTGATATGTCGCATATCTCGCCTAGGGGTGGTAGACGTCAGACCCCAGTAGCTCAATAAGTTGTGTCGATATGAGGTCTATAACAGTTCGAGAAACTACTGATAATACTTGCCAGTAAATCTCAGCAACCCTGGCCAGGGATTTCCGGTTATAGCCAATCGAACACAGCACAACATCAACTCCCTATACCGGGAGAGACGAATCCCCTCCTATCGCTCATTGCCTCCATGTGATTCGGGACTGTACCCAAAAGCCACCTTTTTGCATGCCCTCTTGGACGTGGTATGATGGAAATCAAAGCATAGTGGGAATCACACAAGACTATATGACGATCTCGGGTCAACAGACTACTCTGTACCAGTGTCACCGGAGAACTGCCATCTGACGTGAGGTATAATACCGTCTGGGAGTTCTCGGCGAGTCCGTCCAGTGTACTCAGTCTCCACTGAACACCCGTACACCATCCTTGATGTCAAACACCAATGGATATGGGATCATCCTGTAGGGTTCCTAGACACTCTCAAAAGGTCTCACAAGGCATCAACCATGCCAATTTTAAATTTTACAAGTGCCGAGAAACTCTAATACGGGTCGTTAACTAGAATTTTAGGCGAAAAGAGAAACTAGTTAACAACTTAACTAAAAGTAAGAAACTACAACCTTTGTAGATCTGGTTCTCCACTTCCTTAGCTCCACGTAGACGTCCTCCCGCTGTCCAAGTCGGATCTCGGACTCTAGCATCGGCTTCATCGGAGAAATAAGCAGACTAGTCGTCGGCTACTATGCCGAAGATGATCTACGTCGAGCTTACACAAGATCAAGCTCCAACTTCACCAAGTTGTGAAACTTGTGAAGAAAACACCTTATACTACTTGGCAAGAGGTAGTGGGTGAAGAAATAGGAGGTGGGTTCACTTTAGAATTGGATTTCTCACACTTTTGCTCAAGATGCCATTAAAGGTGGCAAGCTTTTTCTTGAAGAAGAAGATGATGAAGAAGATAGAATATGATAAGTTATTCTTGAAAAGAATAATAAAATGAATACTTATCATCTTCTAACCTTGGTTAGGTGTAGAGAATAGACCATGGTTAGTGGGAATGGTCAGGGTTAAGGATGAAGACAAAATGGTCACTTTACTCAAAGCTTCATGAAGCTTCAACAAGCTTCATGATAAAAAGAAACAATTTTGTTTTCATTTTATCTATTTCTCATAAAAGAATGGATAAATAAATAAGTGAATAACTCAAAACCCTAACCATTATCATAACCATGGTTTAATTCTTTGCACAAAGCCAAGTAAGTATGTATCATCAAACATGATACAATCAAGTGCACACAAAATGTATCACATATACAATGTGCACTTCAAGTGAGGAAAACCTTTTAAAAAAAGAACCAATACTAGTTAATGCAAAGTAATATATCAAATATATAATTATACATTAAATCATTAAATCAACACTTGATTCAATGATCCGGTCATGTCGCACATAACCGACTAGTATCAAATGAATCGACTTATCGAATCAATCTTTGATTCGATAACTAGGTTATATCGCATACAACCAATCGAAACATTCATCGCGAGAATGAAATACGGTATCACATACACGCATTATTCTCGGTCCCGCACATATCTCATATGCGCTCCTATTTCGTTTCGCTTGAGCCAAGAAACCTCTATGTAGGACCCTAAAGACTCGTCAATACGCCGGCAGCAGATGATGATCATATCAAGCACCCACAAGCCACAAGCGGTCTGCTAAACGTAACGGCCACCCGGGTATTGAGCGATCAGAAGATCGACGAGCTAGCCCGCTCACACTCCTGTGAATCCAACCAGTAACACTTACCGTACAGTCCGGTCTGTTCGTCTGATATGTCGCATATCAAGTCTAGGGGTGGTAAACGTCAGACCCCAATAACCGATAAGTCGTGCCGATGTAAGACTCATAACGAGTCGAGAAAGTACTGGTAACACTTACCAGCAAAACTCTGATCAGCCCTGGCCAGGGACTTCCCTGTTACGGCCTATCGAGCACAGCTCAACATCAACCCCTAAAACCGGGAGAGACGAAACCCCTCCTATCGCTCATTGCCTCCATGTGACTCGGGACTGTACCCAAAAACCACCGTTTTGCACGCCCTCATGGACGTGGTAAGGTGGAGATCAAAGCACAGTGGGAATCACATAAGACTCTATGACGATCTCGGGTCTACAGACTAACCTGCACAAGTGTCACCTGAGAACTGCCATCTGACGTGAGGTATAATACCATCTGGGAGTTCTTGGCGAGTCCGTCCAGTGTACCCAGTCTCCACCGAGCACCCGTATACCATCTCTGATGTCAAACACCAATGGATATAGGATCATCCATCGCCCATCTTATGGGTCGAGAAGCATATACGCTAGTCTACACTGGTATATCGATGCCCCGTCTCGATACACCCACGACTAGGGACCTTGAAGGATGTACCTATGGACTACCATGTCCCCACTAGTATGATCTGCATCATAGTCCAGGTAGTCAAGTACACATCCTAAGGGCTTTACCAACATGTAACTATAAGACAGTTTAAAGAGACAAGTGTACATGTTAAATAAAGAGCAACCAGATAGCATACTATCATATCGAGCAAGAAAGTCATCTCTATATATGTCCAAGCATCCAATATAAAATATATCATGTATACAATACTGGCCTCTAGGGCATACATACAACTAACAATCTCCCACTTGCACTAGGGCCAGCTGCTGTAGTATCGCATACCGAGCATCCCGAAGAGTCTCTCAAACTGTATCTGGGGAATGGCCTTCGTGAGTGGATCCGCCGTGTTGTTCTTCGTGTCAACCCTCCTGACCTCGTTCTCCCGGCGATCAACTATCTCCCGGATCAGGTGATACTGCCTCAGAATATGCCTGGATCGCTGATGGGACCTGGGTTCCTTGGCTAAAGCCACCGCTCCATTGTTATCGCAATACAAAGGTATTGGATGCTCAATGGATGGAACCACACCAAGTTCAGTAATGAACTTCTTGATCCAGACAGCCTCTTTAGCAGCATCGTTGGCAGCGATGTATTCAGCCTCCATCGTCGAGTCTGCCACGGTTTCCTGCTTGGAACTCTTCCAGCTAACCGCCCCTCCGTAAAGGGTAAAGACAAATCCCGACTGCGACTTAGAGTCGTCCTTATCACTCTGGAAGCTCGAATCGGTAAAGGACTCCACTTGGAGCTCTCCGTTACCATACACCAAGAGCATCTCTTTAGTCCTTCGCAAGTACTTGAGAATGCTCTTCACAGCTGTCCAGTGACTCTCTCCAGGATCAGCTTGATACCTCCTCACTACACTTAGTGAGTATGCAACATCGGGTCTGGTACATAGCATCGCGTACATGATAGAGCCTACAGCCGAAGCATAGGGTATCCCTTGCATGCGAGCTCTCTCCAAATCAGTCTTGGGAGATATCTCTTTGGAGAGAGTGACTCCAGAGATCGTGGGCAAGTTCCCATGCTTGGATTCTTCCATACTAAACCTCTTTAGTATGGTGTCAATGTACTTGGATTGGGACAATCCCAATATCCGTTAGGATCTATCCCTATAGATCCTGATTCCCAATATGCAGGAGGCATCACCAAGATCTTTCATCGAGAATCTTTGTGATAAGAAGAGCTTGACCGATTGCAGCATAGGAATATCATTTCCTATCAAGATTATGTCGTCCACATACAATACGAGAAAGACAACCTTACTTTCTGCTACCTTCTTGTAGATACAAGGTTCATCTGGGTTTTTGACGAAATCAAACTCTTTGATAAGGACGTCAAAGCAGATGTTCCAACTCCGCGATGCTTGCTTTAATCCATAAATGGATTTAAGCAGCTTGCACACCTTCCCGCTGCTCCCATTGTCTACGAAGCCCTCTGGCTAAGTCATGTACACGCACTCTTCTAAATCACCATTTAGAAAGGCGGTCTTAACATCCATTTGCCAGATTTCGTAATCATGATATGCAGCGATGGTAAGCATGATCCGGATGGATTTAAGCATAGCCACTGGAGAAAAGGTTTCGTCATAATCCACACCTGGTCTTTGACGAAAACCCTTTGCAACAAGTCTAGCTTTGAAAGTCTCCACTTTCCCATCTACACCAAGTTTTTTCTTGAAGATCCACTTGCTCCCAATGGGTTTTACCCCTTCAAGAGCAACTTCCAAAGTCCATACTTTGTTGGTGTACATGGATTCCATCTCGGACCGCATTGCATCCAGCCATTTCACTGAGTCCCTACTCGTGATGGCCTGCTCGAAGCTAGTTGGGTCATCATCCTCCATGATGCAATCCTCGCTCCCACCATTCATGAGAAAACCGTAGTATCTCTCAGGTTGGCGCGGAACCCTACTAGATCGGCGGAGTGGCTGGGGTTCATTGGGAACTATTGAATCCTCTGGTTCCACCAGATCTTCTGTTGTAGCTTCTGTAGCTGGAACCTCTTCCAGTTCTACCTCATGACCACTAATCTCTTTTTCAAGAAATTCCTTTTCTAAAAAAGTGGCATGCCGAGAGACAAACACTCTTTGTTCCTCATGTAAGGTTAGTATAGCACCCTATGAAGAGTTTTGAAGCATCACATGATCCAAAGTTTTAATTTTTAAGATGCTAAACTAACATGCAAAGGATAGATCCTAGAAAATTAGGGTTTACTAAACTTTAAGCTAACAAAAATTAGGGTTTGAAGGCTACAACCTTTGTAGCTCCCGTTTTTGCTTCGCTCCTTAGGCTCTTTGGTGTTGAATCGAGGTCCTCTTGAACTCCCCTTGTGTCCACGACGATCCACCGCGGAGATCTCCGTCCAAGCTCGCTACTTTGTAAAATCGAAGTAAACACTCTAATCAAGTTGGCTAGACTTGAGTAGAATGGTGTTGTGGCTTTGGATCCCACTTCAAAAACCTTTCTTTTGTTGTATTTCACTCACTAGAAAAAAACTAGAGAGGAGAAGATGAAGGAGGATGAAAATGGTGGCTATTTCTTTTCAAGAGGTAAAATGATAACCATAAGGTTAAGCTTGCAAAAGAAATAAATATCACTATATATATTTATTCCTTCTTGACTCCAACCATGATTAAATGATAGATGATTAATTTAACTTGGGTTTAGAATGATAAAGGAAAGGATAACCATGGTTTAGTGGTAGGTGAGCATGGTTAGGTTAGAAGAAGCATGTAGAAACTAGCATAATTATCCTTTCCTTTTCATTTTCTTTTTAAATCCATAATCAAATAATAATCCATTAAATAATCTATGGTGTGAGTCTTATATTGCCACCATTTCCATATATAATCAACCATGATGGTTTGATGTATGTATGTGTACATGTATGCACATCTACATGTGCATGAAACTTGAAAAGAAGAAAGAAACACATGCATGCATCCATCAAACCCTAGAAAGGTTTTAAGTGAGAACACTAATGGTTAAATGATAAATCAACACTTGATTTATCAATCCGGTCATATCTCATATGACCCCACCAAAAGCAGTTCACCCGATCAATGTTCGGTATCATATACGCACATTTCAATCGGGTGCATGCGCATATCGCATATGCACACCACAACGTTTCGCGTGGACTGGGTAACTCCTCTGTGGGACTCTAAGACTCGTCAATACGCCGGCAGAGGGTAATGATCATATCAAGTACCCTCAAGCCGCAAGCGGTCAGCTAAACGTAACGGCCACCCGGGTATTGAGCGATCAGAAGACAATAAGCGAACCTGTTACAACTCCCGTCGAGCCATCCGGCAACACTACCGTACAGTCCGGTCTCTTCGTCAGATATGCTGCATATCGAGCCTAGGGATGGTCACGTCGACCCCAATAACTCAATAAGTCGTGCCAGTGAATGGTCTATAACAGATCGAGAAACTACTGATAACACTTATCAGCAAATCTCAGCAGCCCTGGCCAGGGACTTGCTGTTATAACCAGTCAGGCACTGCACAGCATCAACTCCCAATACCGGGAGAGGCGAAACCCCTCCTATCGCTCATCGTCTTCGTGTGTCTCGGGACTGTACCCAACGGCCACCTGTTTGCACGACTCAGTAGAGCCGTGGTAGGGTGGCAATCAAAGTGCAGTGGGAGAACACACAAGACTCCATGACGATCTCGGGTCTACAGACTAACCTGTACCAGTGTCACCTGAGAACTGCTATCCGACGATAGATATAATTCCATATAGGAGTTCTCGGTGAGTCCGTCCAGTGTACCCAGTCACCACTGAGCACCCGTATATGATCTTGATGTCAAACATCGATGAATGTGGGAACATCCATCACCCATCGTATGGGTCTAGTATCATATACGCTAGTCTACTCTGGTATATCGATGCCCCGTCTCGATATACCTACGACTAGGGACGTTCCAGGATATGCTTATAGACTACAGATGTCCCACTAGTATGATCTCCATCATAATCAGAGTAGTCAAGCCGATATCCTTAGGGCTTTATCAGCATGTATGAACGAATAAAAGCATGATCAAATCAACATGTCAGATAAAGAAGAACCAGATAGCATACTATCATGTCGAGCAAGAATGCAAACTGAATATATATACATGTATAGATACATCAACTATCACATAATGGCCTTTAGGGCATACATATATCCAACAATCTCCCACTTGCACTAAGGCCAGTTATTGGCGTATCTCATACCCAACATCTCAAAAAGTCGCTCATGCTGCGGCTGAGGGAGGGCCTTGGTGAATGGATCCGCGGCGTTGTTCTTTGTGTCAACTCTCTTAATCTCGATCTCGCGGCGATCTACAATCTCCCGGATCAAATGAAAGCGCCTCAGGATGTGTCTGGACCGCTGATGGGATCTGGGCTCCTTGGCTAACGCCATCTCCCCATTATTGTCACAATACAAAGGTATTGGATCAATAATGGTTGGAACTACTCCTAGCTCCGAGACGAACTTCTTCATCCAGACGGCTTCCTTGGCGGCATCATTTGCAGCAATGTACTCAGCTTCCATCGTAGAGTCTGCAACGGTATCCTGTTTGGAACTCTTCCAACTTACCGCCCCTCCATTGAGGGTAAATACAAACCCTGAGATAGATTTGCTGTCATCCTTATCGCTCTGGAAGCTCGAATCGGTAAAGGCCTCCATTTGGAGATCTTTATTACCATACACCAAGAACAATTCTTTAGTCCTTCGTTAGTACTTAAGAATGTTCTTCACAGCTGTCCAGTGGTTCTCCCCTGGGTTGGATTGATACCTGCTTACAACACTAAGTGCATAAGCTACATCTGGGCGTGTACATAACATCGCATACATTATAGACCCTACTGCCGAAGCATAAGGTATAATGCTCATGCGAGCTCTCTCTTCATCGGTCTTTGGACAAGAATCCTTGGAGAGAGTGACTCCATGGCAAGCGGGTAAGGCACCCCGCTTGGAGTCTTCCATACTAAACCTCTTTAGGATGGTGTTGATGTACCTGGTTTGGGACAATCCCAATAACTTTTTGGATCTATCCCTATAGATCCTTATGCCCAGGATGTATATGGCATCACCCAGGTCCTTCATGGAGAACCTCAGTGATAGGAATGATTTGACCGACTGTAGCATAGGAATATCATTTCCTATCAGAAGAATGTCATCTACGTACAATACGAGGAATGTGACAGCTCTTCCTACAGCCTTCCTATAAACACAAGGTTCATCCGGATTTTTGATGAAATCAAACTCTTTGATAACATCATCGAAACAGATGTTCCAACTCCGAGATGCCTTCTTTAACCCATATATGGATTTAAGCAATCTACATGCTTTCTCGCTGCTCCCACTGTCAATGAAGCCCTCTGGCTGATCCATATAAACACATTCTTCTAAATCTCCATTTAGAAATGCTGTTTTAACGTCCATCTGCCAGATTTCATAGTCGTAGTGAGCAGCAATAGCAAGTAGGATCCGAATAGATTTAAGCATGGCTACGGGCGAAAAAGTTTCGTCATAGTCTAAACCTGGTCTTTGACGAAAACCTTTTGCCACAAGTCTTGCCTTATAGGTCTCTACCTGCCCATCCACACCAATCTTTCTTTTAAAGATCCATTTGCACCCTACAGGTTTTACCCCAGGGGGTACAACGTCCAAAGTCCATACTTTGTTGGTGTACATAGACTCCATTTCGGATCTCATGGCATCCAGCCACTTCACAGAGTCACCACTCGTGATAGCTTGCTGAAAACTGGTAGGATCATCATCTTCCATGATACAGTCTTCTCTGTCACCATCAATGAGGAAACCGTAGTACCTCTCCGGTGGGCGAGAAGTCCTACCAGACCTACGGAGTGGCCGAGGTTCTTCTGTTTCTGTTGCAACAGTCGGTTCAACCAAATCGTCATTTGTAGTTTGTGTCTCTAGAACCTCTTCTAGATCTACCACTTTGCCATCATCTTTATCTGTGAAAAACTCTTTTTCCAAGAATGTGGCATGTTGAGAAACAAACACTTTTTGTTCCTCTTTGTGGTAGAATAGATATCCATAGGAATTCTTTGGATATCCTGCAAAGTTACACATGACTGACCGTGTCTCGAGTTTGTCCGGATTCTGCTTTTTAACATAGGCCGGGCAACCCCAAATCTTAATTCTCTTAAGAGATGGTCTCTTCCCATGCCATATCTCATATGGCGTGGTAGACACGGCTTTGGTTGGAACCCTGTTTAGCAGAAACGCCGCAGTCTCCAATGCATGCCCCCAAAACGAGACTGGTAACTCAGCGTCACTCATCATGGACCGGACCATATCTAATAGGGTCCTATTCCGACGTTCTGACACACTATTGTGCTGTGGTGTGTAAGGAGGAGTGAGCTGAGAGAGAATCCCATTCTCTTTTAGGAAGTTTGCAAATTCTGTACTGAGATACTCACCACCTCGATCTGATCGAAGCATCTTAATACTCAAGCCGGTTTGTTTTTCTACTTCTTGTTTATATTCAATGAACTTCTCGAAAGCTTCGGACTTGTGCTTTAATAAAAATACATGACCGAATCTTGAGAAATCATCGGTGAATGTAATGAAGTATGAAAAACCGCCTCTAGCCTGTGTAGACTTTGGCCCACATACATCACTATGTATGAGGCCAAGGAGCTGAGTAGCTCTTTCTCCGTGTCCGGTAAACGGAGTTTTGGTCATTTTACCCTTGATACAAGACTGGCAAGTCGTATAAGATTTATATTCAAAAGAGTTTAAATATCCATCTTTATGTAACTTGTTTAGTCTTGTTTCGTTAATATGACCAAGTCTACAGTGCCAAAGAAAAGCTTCATTTAATTCTGAAATTTTTCTTTTATTAGTGTGTTGTACACTGAAAACTGTGTGTTGATTTAGGACATATATTCCGTTATTAAGCGTACCATACCCAACCAACATTTGATTTAGGTGAATGTTCATAACATTGTTCTGCAACACAAAATTATATCCTTCATTGTCCAACAAAGATACGGATATTATATTACATAGCATAGTTGGTACAAAATAACATGGATTCAAAATCAAAATACATCCAGATGGCAACCCCAAGTGATACACTCCCACTGCGACTGTATGTACATTGGAACCATTTCCAACGCGGAGAGTATGGTCACCTGTCATCAAAACCTTACTATTTCTCAGCCCCTGCATAGAATTGCAAATGTGAGAACCTGAACCGGTATCCAATACCCAGGAAGCAGAGTTTATAGAAAAACAGTTTTCAGTCACAAACGCACCTGAAGCAGAAGCATCACCATGCTTCTTCTTGAGACTTAGGTACTCCGTGCAGTTGCGCTTCCAATGTCCTGTCTTGTGGCAATGAAAACACTCGCCTTTCCCTGGGTCTCCAGCCATGGACTTTCCCTTTCCCTTCACCTTTTTGACTCCACCCTTAGGATTAGTGGGTTTCTTCTTTTTCTTTCCCTTAGCCTTAGCTTTTGGGCGAGAAGAAGAAGACTGTCCAATGGTCATAACGGGAGTCTTTGCTGACTTCATAGTGCTCTCTGCACTCCTTAACATATTAAGGAGTTCAGGGAGGTCCTTCTCCATGCCATGCATGTCGAAGTTCACTATGAACTGAGCAAAGGTGGAGGGGAGGGACTGTAGAATAATATCTATATATTATTCATTTTCCATTGTCCATCCAAGGTCCTCAAGCTCTTCTATAAGAGCTATCATCTTCAACACATGGTCTCCTACTGGTGTGCCAGGGGCCATTCGCATCTGAAACAGTTTCTTTGATGCTTCGTATCGTAATACGCGGGATTGCTCCCCATACAACTCCTTTGTATGGAGCAGTATCCCGTGAATGTCCATGTCCTCGTGCTGCTTTTGATGTGTGTTATCCATCGATGCAAGCGCGAGGCATGTGGCCGTGGCACAGTCAGCATCCCATGTCTTGCGGACTTCAATATCCGCAACTGAGGATTTTGGGCCTGGGACGGGCGGGGCTGAAGCCGTGAGGACATATGATACTTTATCATAAGTAAAGGCGATCTTCAGATTCCTTAGCCAGTCTTTATAGTTGGTCCCATTCAGTTTGTTTTTATCTAGTAGAAGCTTAAGTCCAGTCATTGGTATCTGCCATTAAGAGAGAGAAAAGAATACACTCAGCGAAAGCTCTTGCATAGATTAGATTGGTTTATTATCTTGTCTAATCGATGTTTCCCACTGCTTTTTATCAAGTTTTCTTTCAAACCTTAAAAAGAAAAACTAGCCAGGATTAATTACAGTCTACAACTTCGCTAACCGTTCAGCCAGGCCAGTGTCGGTACTTTGAGGGAGGTTCCCCGTGCTTTCGCACGGACCTAATTAGAGTAAACCTCGTTTTCCCAGAGGCGGAGCCCCGTTAACACCTTTCTAGACACCTAATGAGTTAGCTAATTGTAAACTGTAAAACTCTCCTAGGAGCAACTATTGCCCACAGTGGGATCGGGATCCAACCATCACATGGAAGGTATGCAATCTCATTGCAAATTTCAACACTTGAAATTCCCGATGTGGTTTTTACCCCTAATACCCGTGACCTTGGCTAAGGTCAACAAATCACGAGCACTAGTCAAGCTCAACCCGTCATTTCTTGATTAATTAGACCCGTTCACATGACCCTTGGCTAAGGTCAACAAAGTCATATGCCCGTCCTAATTAATCTGCATCATATGCGTTTGTAGGAAGACATCACTTAGCTACCGTACACTACGCCTTGGCTAAGGTCAACAAACGTAGCACGAATACTAAGTACTCTACTTCCTAAAATGACGGAGGGTTGCGGATGATTTTTAAGAAAATCTTTAACGCTTTGAGCTTGATATCGTTGTAGAATCAAACAGTTTTCAAAAGGAGTGGCTTAAGCTCCGCAGTTTTGAAATGTAGCTTTTTCATAAATAGCCGAGTAGTTTTTAAATCCGATTCTACAACATCTTTTAGGTTTATTTTCTTTACATTAATCACATTAATGTAATCCCATCATTTAAGTCCTAAAGCCAATCACAGAAAAGAAACGAAAATAACACGTACGCTTATGCCATCCGCATTCGCCGCAATGTTCCGTTATGCACCGTTAGGTTACTTAACTAACGGCATACCGGGACGGGACTAGCGCGGGTGTAAAACATAAGCAACGTCTACTATATATCATATATATAATATGTCATTCGTCTCAGATATCACAGAACACAGGCAGCAGAAATATAGATATAACGTGGGATTTACTAGGACGTCCGTATTTAGTATTTAGCCAGAATAGAAAATACGGATTCCACAGTCGCGATGAATAGCCAAGCCCACACCCTGGACCCCTACGAGAGCGGCAAGTGACCCTACCAATCCTGGAGTTTAGGAGACCCGGTCTCGACTCCTCGAGATGGCCTCCCACTGAACCCCAGAACCCGGTCACCTGTGCTCTCCTCCTTGGGTCCATCCTAATGCGGAAAAGTAAATAATATACAACACTGGTAACACAACCGCAACCTGGAAGTGCCCCAAATAAAAGAATATTACATTACATTTGAATTTACATGAATGAAAATATAAAACTCTCATCTCACAAAAAAAAAAACCCCCCGGCTATTCGATCGCGACAATCCTGCACATCATATCTCAGCAACACATAATATCATATATCATCAACGTAAGTAAGTATGCATACCCCAATTGTCGTTGATGTATAGCAACGAAACCGGCGATATCTAACATACTACACTTACGGTCGCAGAAAATAAAGTGTAAAACTACATTATTTGGAATCCAGATTCTCTTTAGACATCATAAATGCGAAATATCACATATTTCGTATTTCATGCCTACACTATATGAATTCCACATATTGTATCACATTCCAGATAAGCAGACAATATTAAAGTTTTCGAACGAACTATCAAGCACCCAAGATTCACTAAAGCTCAACACTTGAGCAGGGTTCAAAAATCCGGAGTGTGGCACAGTAGCGGCGGTCCAGCCGTAGAAGGGTCAAGCCAACGCCTCACATGTGGCACGCCGTACTGCCCCAAACCCTAGGGTTCAAAGGGCAGTTCGAGACGGTCACATAATCGAGTTAAGGTTTGTTGTCTTCTAGAGGGACCACCGCAAAAAGTCTTGCACGCATCTCCAAACTATTTAAATCCCCGTGAATATTGAGTAAATGATATTCGTTCAAACACTTCAATACTTTCTAGTTTACCCTGAAAAGAAAACGAAATGAAAATTCCGATCAAAACGACGTGTTCAAAACCATCTCCAGAATTTTTTAACAGCAGATTCAGATTAAATACACTCAAAATATAATATAGCAGGTAAAGAAAAACACTGTGCAAAAAATTGTCAAAGAGCCCCTTATATGGCCGCGGATGCGCGGCCTAAGCTTGCTTATGCCGCGCTTCCGCGGCCAAAGTTACTGTTCATTGGAACGAATTCTCCAGATTGTCTTATTTTTACCTGCTCTATTTTTTGAGAATTTTTAATTCTGAAAATGGTCAGTTTTTAAAAAATTTCCAGAGAGCATCCTATAAATCCGTATTTTGGTTCGATCGGACTTTTCACTTCGCAAAAAGGTCGCCTAATATTCTAGGTCGGTTCTGATACCAATGTAAGGTTAGTATAGCACCCTATGAAGAGTTTTGAAGCATCACATGACCCAAAGTTTTAATTTTTAAGGTGCTAAACTAACATGCAAAGGATAGATCCTAGAAAATTAGGGTTTACTAAACTTTAAGCTAACAAAAGTTAGGGTTTGAAGGCTACAACCTTTGTAGCTCCCGTTTTTGCTTCGCTCCTTAGGCTCTTTGGTGTTGAATCGAGGTCCTCTTGAACTCCCCTTGTGTCCACGACGATCCACCGCGGAGATCTCCGTCCAAGCTCGCTACTTTGTAAAATCGAAGTAAACACTCTAATCAAGTTGGCTAGACTTGAGTAGAATGGTGTTGTGGCTTTGGATCCCACTTCAAAAACCTTTCTTTTGTTGTATTTCACTCACTAGAAAAAAACTAGAGAGGAGAAGATGAAGGAGGATGAAAATGGTGGCTATTTCTTTTCAAGAGGTAAAATGATAACCATAAGGTTAAGCTTGCAAAAGAAATAAATATCACTATATATATTTATTCCTTCTTGACTCCAACCATGATTAAATGATAGATGATTAATTTAACTTGGGTTTAGAATGATAAAGGAAAGGATAACCATGGTTTAGTGGTAGGTGAGCATGGTTAGGTTAGAAGAAGCATGTAGAAACTAGCATAATTATCCTTTCCTTTTCATTTTCTTTTTAAATCCATAATCAAATAATAATCCATTAAATAATCTATGGTGTGAGTCTTATATTGCCACCATTTCCATATATAATCAACCATGATGGTTTGATGTATGTATGTGTACATGTATGCACATCTACATGTGCATGAAACTTGAAAAGAAGAAAGAAACACATGCATGCATCCATCAAACCCTAGAAAGGTTTTAAGTGAGAAAACTAATGGTTAAATGATAAATCAACACTTGATTTATCAATCCGGTCATATCTCATATGACCCCACCAAAAGCAGTTCACCCGATCAATGTTCGGTATCATATACGCACATTTCAATCGGGTGCATGCGCATATCGCATATGCACACCACAACGTTTCGCCTGGACTGGGTAACTCCTCTGTGGGACTCTAAGACTCGTCAATACGCCGGCAGAGGGTAATGATCATATCAAGTACCTTCAAGCCGCAAGCGGTCAGCTAAACGTAACGGCCACCCGGGTATTGAGCGATCAGAAGACAACAAGCGAACCTGTTACAACTCCCGTCGAGCCATCCGGCAACACTACCGTACAGTCCGATCTCTTCCTCAGATATGCTGCTTATCGAGCCTAGGGATGGTCACGTCGACCCCAATAACTCAATAAGTCGTGCCAGTGAATGGTCTATAACAGATCGAGAAACTACTGATAACACTTATCAGCAAATCTCAGCAGCCCTGGCCAGGGACTTGCTGTTATAACCAGTCAGGCACTGCACAGCATCAACTCCCAATACCGGGAGAGACGAAACCCCTCCTATCGCTCATCGTCTTCATGTGTCTCGGGACTGTACCCAACGGCCACCTGTTTGCACGACTCAGTAGAGCCGTGGTAGGGTGGCAATCAAAGTGCAGTGGGAGAATACACAAGACTCCATGACGATCTCGGGTCTACAGACTAACCTGTACCAGTGTCACCTGAGAACTGCTATCCGACGATAGATATAATTCCATATAGGAGTTCTCGGTGAGTCCGTCCAGTGTACCCAGTCACCACTGAGCACCCGTATATGATCTTGATGTCAAACATCGATGAATGTGGGAACATCCATCGCCCATCGTATGGGTCTAGTATCATATACGCTAGTCTACTCTGGTATATCGATTCCCCGTCTCGATATACCTACGACTAGGGACGTTCCAGGATATGCTTATAGACTACAGATGTCCCACTAGTATGATCTCCATCATAATCAGAGTAGTCAAGCCGATATCCTGAGGGCTTTATCAGCATGTATGAACGAATAAAAGCATGATCAAATCAACATGTCAGATAAAGAAGAACCAGATAGCATACTATCATGTCGAGCAAGAATGCAAACTGAATATATATACATGTATAGATACATCAACTATCACATAATGGCCTTTAGGGCATACATATATCCAACACCTCAGGGTGGTAGAAGATATACCCTTGTGAATTTTTGGGATATCCTATAAATTTGCATAAAACAGACCGTGCCTCGAGTTTGTCCGGATTTTGTTGTTTGACATAGGCTGGACAACCCCATATCTTAACATAGTTAAGACATGGTCTCTTCCCTTTCCATATCTCATATGGAGTGGTAGGCACTGATTTGGTGGGGACCATATTCAATAGATGTATTGCTGTCTCAAGCGCATACCCCCAGAAGGAAATTGGTAACTCAGCTGTGCTCATCATAGAGCGCACCATATCTAATAGGGTGCGGTTCCTCCGTTCTGATACACCGTTGTGCTGTGGTGTATATGGAGGAGTCAGCTGAGAGAGAATCCCATTCTCTTTTAGGAAGTCCATGAATTCATTGCTTAAGTATTCACCTCCTCGATCAGATCGAAGGATTTTAATACTTTTTCCGGTTTGGTTCTCAACTTCTTGTTTATATTCTCTAAATTTCTCAAAAGCGTCAGACTTGTGTCTTATCAAGTTTACATGTCCGTATCTTGAGAGATCGTCAGTGAATGTAATGAAGTACGAAGAACCATCCCTGGCATGTGTAGACATGGGACCGCATACATCACTATGTATCAGTCCCAAGAGTTCGGTAACTCTTTCTCCGTGTCCCGTAAACGGAGTTTTGGTCTTCTTGCCTTTGAGACATGACTGGAAAGTGTCATAAGATGAAAATTCGAATGGTTTCAAATATCCATCCTTATGCAACTTAGCTAGTCGTGTCGCATTGATGTAACCCAGTCTACAATGCCATAAGAAGGATTCGTTCAGTTCTGAACTCTTCCTCTTGTGTGTGTTCGTTTTGCTCAGAACGGTTGATTGATTTAGAACATAAATGCCATTGCACAACGTGCCTGATCCAACCAACTTTTGGTTACGGAAAATGTTCATAACATTATCCTGTAATACAAAATTATATCCCTCTTTACTCAATAAAGAAACTGATATAATGTTGCATATCAGGTTCGGCATGTAATAGCATTCGTTCAGAACCAATATATTACCAGTTGGTAATGCATAGTGATATTCCCCGACAGTCTTAGCTGCAACAATTGCACCATTTTCAACTCTAATGTCTCTATCACCTTCTCCAAGTTCTCTACCTTTCCTGAGCCCATGTAACTGATTACATATATGGGATCCTGACCCGGTATCTAATACCCAGGACGTAGAGCAAATGGAGAAACAGTTCTCTGTAACGAACACACCCGAAGAAAATGCATCATCATGTACTTTCTTCATTCGGGTGGCTTGTGAATCCTAGTATCCCCCTATGTCCTGTTCATTCCTATAACTCTTATAAGAAAGAAGGGAACCAACGTTCTCCAGCACAGTAAAACATGCAGGTTCAGTCAATACATCCATATTATTATCTTTATTAGGGCATGACATGGTCGCTACCTGGTGAGAGAGAGAAGAAAACACTTTAGCGTATGCTCTTGCAAGATCAGATTGGTTATTATCTTATCTAATCAGGATGGCTCCCACTGGTTTTTATCAAATCTTCCTTCAAACCCTAAAAGGAAAGACTAGCCGGGATTAATTACACCCTACAACTTCGCCAATCTTTCAGCCAGGCCAGTGTCGGTACTTTGAGGGAGGTTCCCCGTACTTTCGCACGGACCTAATTAAAGTAAACCTCGTTTTCCCAGAGGCGTAACCCCGTTGACACCTTTCTAGACACCTACTTGATCGGCTAATTGTAATGTGTAAAACTCTCCCAAGAGTAACTCTTACTCGCAGTGGGTATCGGGATCCAACTATCTCATAGAAGGTATGCAATCTCATTGCAAATTTCAACACTTGAAATTCCCGATAATGCTTTTGCCCCTAGCGTGCTATGACCTTGACGAAAGCCAACAAACCACAGCCCGCTAGTCAAGTTCAACCCGTACATTTCTTGACTGAATTAAACCCACCCGCACGTCCCTTGACGAAAGCCAACAAAGCCGTACGACTACCCTAATCCAGTCGCATCATATGCAGCAGATAAGCAGCATATAGCTACCGCACACTACACCTTGACGAAAGCCAACAAATGTAGCATGAATACTATATGCAACTTATCTGAAATGACGGAGGGCTACGACAGGTTTTTCTGAAAACCTATTGCGTAATGAACTTGATATCGTTGTAGAATCAAATGAAGTTTTGAAATGGAGTGATTTTGAGACTTTTCTAGTTTTGTTAAAGGGGTCACTCCCGGTGAAGGGATCGTCGGCCCTTTCCTCGTCGAATGAGGTGCAGGATATATCATATATATCACTGTGCAAAACAGAAACTATAGAAGCAATCAAAAGTCAAACCGAGTGTGTAGCATCTGCCAGTTATTGCTAAAGGAGTCACTCCCGGTGATGGGATCTCGGTCCTTTCCTCATCGAATAAGGTGCAGGGTATATCATATATACCGCTATGTAAAGCAAGAACTGTAGCTACCTGTTTTGTTTAAAATTTGATTCTACAACATCTTAGGTTTCTTTTCTTTCATTAATCACATTAATGAAGTCCCATCATTTAAGTCACCTAAACATCACAGATAAATACGACGTACACTTATGCCATCCGCATTCGTATGGATGTCCCCTCGTGCACCGTTAGGTTAGGTAACTAACGACAGAGCAGGGCAGGGCTAGTGCGGGTGAAAAACATAAGTAACGTCTATATAATATATCATATATACTATATACTGTATCTATCACAGAACATCACATGATCACATCACAGATATCGCAGTAGAAGAAACATATGAAACATTGGATATACTAGGACGTCAGTGTTTTCAATACGAGCCAGTATAAAACACGGATTCCACGGTCGTGATGAATAGCCAATCCCACACCCCTAGACCCCTACGAGAGCGGCAAGCAACCCTACCAATTCTAGGGTTAGGAGACCCGGACTCGACTCCTCGAGATGGTCTCCTACTGGACCCTAGAACCCGGTTACTTGTGCTCCCTTCCTTGGGTCTATCCTAATGCGGAAAAGTAAATAATATACAAAAGGTGACAACTTCCGCAAACTGGAAGTACCCCAATAAAAGAATATTACACAAGTTTTTACATGAATGAAAATGAAAAACACTCATCTTACATAAAAAACCCCGGCTATTCAAACACGACAATCCAATATAACATATCCAGCAACACATAACATCACATGTCATCAACGTAAGTAAATATGCGCATCCCAATTGTCGTTGACATATAGCAACGAAACCGGCGATATCACATATTACACTTACGGTCACATAAAAGAAAGTGTAAAACTACAACAGTTGGAATCCACAACCTCATTAGACATCGCATGCCTAATCAAATGAAATACTTAGACATCACATGCCTAACAATTATAAACCCCGCATTTTAGTCCCATTATCGAAAAATCTTTTCAATATCAAGTAAGACTAAACCGCTAGATTTATAACATTCATCCAGTTATCTCATAACTGTTTATGAATTCCAATTATTGTATCCCATTCCGGATAAATAGAAAATATTAAACATTCCGATCGAACATTCGAACACCCAATTTTTCCCGAAACCGTTCAACACATGAAATAGGTTCAAAGACATTCACTTCATGCCTCAGTACCAACGGTCCAGCCGTAGAAGGGTCAAGCCAACGCCTCACATGTGGCACGCCGTACTGCCCTAAACCCGAAGGTTCAAAGGGCAGTTCAAGACGGTCACATAATCTAGTTAAGGTTTGTTGTCTTCTAGAGGGACCATCGCGTTACTTGCACTACTTAGAACGTCTTTAAACCTCAGAAAAATCCAACACTTGGAAATTTTCCGGCAGGGGAAAAGTTGGGTATTTATATCCGGTCGAACTTTTTAACATATTCTAAAGTTATCCGGAAAAACACATAGACGAAGTTTAACAATCCGATCGAATCAACGATTCCCAATGCAACCCCAGAACACTCAACTCTTGAGTCAAATTAAAAATTCCCAGAAAACTCAGCATCATAAAGTAGGAATTACTGTGCAAAAAGCGAATGATGATGTCATCATATGGCCGTGGAACCGCCGCAGAATCCAGGCTTCTGCCGCGGTTCCGCCGCTCTTTGAACTCATCTCTTGGAAAAATTTGCACCGTAATTCTTAGAATTCCCTGCTGAATTTTTTAAGCATTTTTAATCTGGAAAAAACCCAGTTTTTAGAAAAAGTCCAGAGTGCGTGGAAAAATTAGGGTTTCGGGTTCGATCGGGTTTCAAACATCGTCTACGCATCGCCTAAGGCTCTAGCTAGGCTCTGATACCACTGTAGGGTTCCTAGGCACTCTCAAGAGGTCTCACAAGGCATCAACCATGCCAATTTTAAATTTTACAAGTGCCGAGAAACTCTAATACGGATCGTTAACTAGAATTTTAGGCGAAAAGAGAAACTAGTTAACAACTTAACTAAAAGTAAGAAGCTACAACCTTTGTAGATCCGGTTCTCCACTTCTTTAGCTCCACGTAGACGTCCTCTCGCTGTCCAAGTCAGATCTCGGACTCTAGCATCGGCTTCATCGGAGAAATGAGCGGACTAGTCGTCGGCTACTATGCCGAAGATTATCTACGTCGAGGTTACACAAGATCAAGCTCCAACTTCACCAAGTTGTGAAACTTGTGAAGAAAACACCCTATACTACTTGGCAAGAGGTAGAGGGTGAAGAAATAGGAGGTGGGTTCACTTTAGAATTGGATTTCTCACACTTTTGCTCAAGATGCCATTAAAGGTGGCAAGCTTTTTCTTGAAGAAGAAGATAATGAAGAAGATAGAATATGATAAGTTATTCTTGAAAAGAATAATAAAATGGATACTTATCATCTTCTAACCTCGGTTAGGTGTAGAGAATAGACCATGGTTAGTGGGAATGGTTAGGGTTAAGGATGAAGACAAAATGGTCACTTTAGTCAAAGCTTCATGAAGCTTCAACAAGCTTCATGATAAAAAGAAACCATTTTGTTTTCATTTTATTTATTTCTCATAAAAGAATGGATAAATAAATAAGTGAATAACTCAAAACCCTAACCATTATCATAACCATGGTTTAATTCTTTGCACAAAGCCAAGTAAGTATGTATCATCAAACATGATACAATCAAGTGCACACAAAATGTATCACTTATACAATGTGCACTTCATGTGAGAAAAACCTTTTTAAAAAAAGAACCAATACTAGTTAATGCAAAGTAATATATCAAATATATAATTATACATTAAATCATTAAATCAACACTTGATTCAATGATCCGGTCATGTCGCACATAACCGACTAGTATCAAATGAATCGACTTATCGAATCAATCTTTGATTCGATAACTAGGTTATATCGCATACAACCAATCGAAACATTCATCGCGAGAATGAAATACGGTATCACATACACGCATTATTCTCGGTCCCGCACATATCTCATATGCGCTCCTATTTCGTTTCGCTTGAGCCAGGAAATCTCTATGTAGGACCCTAAAGACTCGTCAATACGCCGGCAGCAGATGATGATCATTTCAAGCACCCACAAGCCGCAAGCGGTCTGCTAAACGTAACGGCCACCCGGGTATTGAGAGATCAGAAGATCGACGAGCTAGCCCGCTCACACTCCTGTGAATCCAACCAGTAACACTTATCGTACAGTCCGGTCTGTTCATCTGATATGTCGCATATCAAGTCTAGGGGTGGTAAACGTCAGACCCCAATAACCGATAAGTCGTGCCGATGTGAGGCTCATAACGGGTCGAGAAAGTACTGGTAACACTTACCAGCAAAACTCTGATCAGCCCTGGCCAGGGACTTCCCTGTTACGGCCAATCGAGCACAGCGCAACATCAACCCCCAATACCGGGAGAGACGAAACCCCTCCTATCGCTCATTGCCTCTATGTGACTCAGGACTGTACCCAAAAACCACCGTTTTGCACGCCCTCATGGACGTGGTAAGGTGGAGATCAAAGCACAGTGGGAATCACACAAAACTCTATGACGATCTCAACTTTACAGACTAACCTGCACAAGTGTCACCTGAGAACTGCCATCTAACGTGAGGTATAATACCACCTGGGAGTTCTCGGCGAGTCTGTCCAGTGTACCCAGTCTCCACCGAGCACCCGTATACCATCTCTGATGTCAAACACCAATGGATATGGGATCATCCATTGCCCATCTCATGGGTCGAGAAGCATATACGCTAGTCTACACTGGTATATCGATGCCCCGTCTCGATACACCCACGACTAGGGACCTTGAAGGATGTACCTATGGACTACCATGTCCCCACTAGTATGATCTGCATCATAGTCCAGGTAGTCAAGTACACATCCTAAGGGCTTTACCAACATGTAACTATAAGACAGTTTAAAGAGACAAGTGTACATGTTAAGATAAAGAGCAACCAGATATCATACTATCATATCGAGCAAGAAAGTCATCTGTATATATGTCCAAGCATCTAATATAAAATACATCATGTGTACAATACTGGCCTCTAGGGCATACATACAACTAACACATCCATCGCCCATCATATGGGTCAAGATGCGTATACGCTTGTCTACTCTGGTGCATCGATGCCCTGTCTCAATACACCCTCGACTAGGAATATTTATAGGATGTACTCGTCGACTACCGTGGCCCCACTAGTATGATCTCATCATAGTCCCAGTAGTCGAGTACATATCCTAAGGGCTTTATCAACATGTAACATAGAGACAATCAGAGTACATGTTAAGATAAATACAACCAGAAAGAATACTATCATGTCGAGCAAGAAAGTCCTCCCTATATATGTCCAAGCATCCATTACAATATACATCATATGTACAGTAATGGCATCTAGGTCATACATATAACTAACAATCTCCCACTTGCACTAGGGCCATCTGTTGTGGTATCGCATACCCAACAATTTGCTGTGGTTGAAGTATCTCATACTCAACTATCCCATAAAAGTCTCTACTGGGAAAAAGGCCTTTGTGAGTGGATCAGTGTTGTTGTCCTCTGTGTCTACTCTCCTAACCTCGATCTCCCTGGAGATCAACCATCTCCATGATCAGGTGATACTGCCTAAGAATTATATCTGGATTTCTGATGGGACGAGGGTTCCTTGGCTAAAGCCACAACTCCATTGTCACACAATGGTAGGAACGAAGTTCATCTTATGAACTTATATATCCAGACTGCCTCTTTGGTAGCATCCTTGGTAACGATGTATCTTGCCTTTAATCGTCTAGTAAGTCACGGTATCTAGCTTTCCAACATACCGTCCCTCCACTGAGGGTAAAGACAATGCCTGCGACTGACATTCAGTCGTCCTTATCACCCTAGAACCTTTCCGGTGATTCTCCCCAGGATCGATTGATACCATCTCACTACTCCTAGTGAGAATCCTAACATCCAAATAGATCTATCTCATAGATCCATAACCCAGGATTTAGGAGGTATCACTTTGATCCTATATGAAGAATCCTTGTGATAAGCGGAGATTGACCGAGCGTAGCATAGGAAACTCCTTCCCTATCAAGAGTATGTCATCCACGTACACTACGAGGATCACCACCATACTCCCTACTACCTTTTTTGTATATACAAGGTTCATCTACCATTTTGATGAAGTCAAACTCTTTGACTACCACATCAAAACAAATGTTCCAACTCCGCGATGCCTATTTTATCATATAAAACATCTTGCACACGTTTCCGCTGCTCCCACTGTCTACGAAGCTCTCTGGCTGTGTACTTATAGACGCTCTCTTCTAAAACATCATTTTAGAAAAGCAGTCGTGACACCCAACCACCAGATATCGTAGTCATGGTATGTAGTCGTGGCAACTGGATCTGGATGGACTAAAGCATAGTATTGAAAGTCTCAACTTTTCCATGTACACCAAGTAATCTTCTCAAGATATACTTTCTCCTGATGGGGATTTAACCCTTCAGATAAAGCAACCAAAGTCCATACATTGTTGGTGTATAAGGATTCCATCTCAGATCACTAAGCATCCAGCCATTCTTACAGAGTCCCACTCCTGATGGCCAACTCGAAACTAGTTGGGTCATCATCTCATGATGCAATCCTCATTCCCACTGTCATAGAGAAACCGAAGTATCTCTCAGGTGGGTGAGGAACCCTACTGGATCGGCAGAGAGGCTGAGGTTCGTTGGAAACTGCTAAATCCTTTGGTTCTACCAAATCATCAGCTGCAGTTTGTATAGTTGGAACTACTTCCAGTTTTACAGAGTTGACCTTGCCTCGAGCTTGTCCGGATTTTTCTTTTAGACATAGGCCGAACAACCCCAAATCTTAACAAACTTAAGATATGGGCTCTTCCCTTTCCATATCACATATGAAGTGGTAGGCAACTGATTTGATTTGAACCCTATTCAATAGGTATGCAACTTCTCAAGTGCACAACTCCCAAAAGGAAATAGGAAACTTAGTAGTACTCATCATAGAGCACACCATATCACATAGGGTGTTATTGCCCCGCCCCGATATACCATCGTGCTATGGTGTATCCGAAGGAGTAATGCTGAGAGAGAATCTCATTCTCCTTTAGAATAGTTCAGGAATCTACGTGCTTAAGTATTCTCCTCCTTGATCTCATCAAAGAACATAATACTTATACCCGTATTTGGTTCTCTACTTCTAACTTATATTCTGTGAATATTTCAAAAGCTTCGGACTTATGTTTCAACAGGAACACATGTCTGAATCTTGAGAGATTATCAGAGAATGTAATGAAGTACAAAGAACCGGTCTTGTCATGTGTAGACAGGGGACTTTCATACATCATCATGTATCAATCCCAAGAGTTCACCAACTCTTTCTCTGTTTCCAATAAACAGAGCTGTGGTCATCTTATCTTTGGGACATGACCGGCAAGTTTCACAAGATGTAAATTCAAAAAAATTTAAATATGCATCTAAATGTAACTTTGCTAGTCGGGTCGCATTGATATGACCTACTCTACAATGCCTCAAGAAGGATCCGTTCATTTCTGAACTCTTCCTCTTGTATGTGTTCTGTATACTAAGAACTGTAGTTTGATTTAGAACCTCAATGCTTTTAGATAACGTGCCTGAACCGATCAACTCTTGATATAGGAAATGTTCAAAACATTATCCAACAATACAAAATTATATCCTTATTTACTAATAAAGAGACTGATATGATGTTGTATATCAGGTTCGGTATCTAATAACATTTGTTCAGAATCAATATATTCTGGTAATACAGGGTGATAGTGACCAACAGACTTGGCTGCAACACTTGCACCGTTTCTATCTCATGAAACTTATCACCCGTTCTCAGTTCTCTACCTATCTGTAGCCCATGTAACAGATTACATATGCGGGATCCTGATCCGGTATCACATACCGAGGACGTAAAGGATACTGAGAAACAGTTCTCTGTAATGAACACACCCGAAGAGGATGCATTAGCATGCACTTTCTTCGTTTGGGCGGCACGGGAATTCTGGTTATCCCCTATTTCCTGCTCTGTCTTATAACAATTATAAGTTGGAGCGGGACTAACGTTCCCCAGCTCAGTATAACAAGCGAGTACGGTCAATATATCCGTATTATTATCTTGATGAAGGCGTGATACGGTCGCTACCTGGAGAGAGAGAAAAGAAAACACTCAGCGTATGCTCTTGCAAGATTAGATTGGTTATCTAATATATCTAATCAGGATGTCTCCCACTGTTTTAATCAAATCTTCCTTCAAACCCTAAAAGGAAAGACTAGCCGGGATTAATTACACCCTACAAGTTCACCAATCTTTCAGCCAGGCCAGTGCCGGTACTTTGAGGGAGGTTCCCCGTGCTTTCGGACGAACCTAATTAAAGTAAACCTCGTTTTCCCAGGGGCGTAACCCCGTTAACACCTTTCTAGACACCTACTTGATCGACTAATTGTAATGTGTAAAACTCTCCTAGGAGTAACTCTTACTCGCAGCGGGTATCGGGATCCAACTATCTCATAGAAGGTATGCAATCTCATTGCAAATTTCAACATTTGAAATTCCCAATAATATTTTACCCCTAGCGTCCTATGACCTTGACGCAGGCCAACAAACCATAGTCCGCTAGTCAAGTTCAACCCGTCATTTCTTGATTGAATTAAACCCATCCGCACAACCCTTGACGCAGGCCAACAAAGTCTTACGACTACCCTAATCCAATCTGCATCATACGCATAAACAAATAAATACTAGTCAGCTACCGCACACTATGCCTTGACGCAGGCCAACAAACGTAGCACGAATACTAAGTAGGACTTATCTGAAATGACGAAGGGCTACGACAGGTTTTTATGAAAACCCTTTGCGTAATGAACTTGATATCGTTGTAGAATCGAGTGATTTTAAATGGAGTGTTTTTGAGACTTTTCTAGTTTTGCTAAAGGGGTCACTCCCGGTGAAGGGATCGTCGGCCCTTTCCTCATCGAATAAGGTGCAGGATATTTCACAAATATCATTATGCAAAGCAAGAACTATAGAAGCAATCAAAAGACAGACCGAGTTTGTAGCATCTGCAAGTTTCACTAAAGAGGTCACTCCCGGTGAAGGGATCTCGGCTCTTTCCTTATCGGATAAGGTGTTGGATGTTCTACAAGGAACACCGCTATGCAAAGCAAGAACTAGAGCTACCACTTTTTTAAACAAGTTTCTACAACATCTTTAGTTTTCTTTTAGTTTCATTAATCTCATTAATGAAGTCCCATTTTAATATGCTTCATAAGCATCACATTTGAAATGAAATCTGCAATATAACATATATATCATATATATAATATAAACATTCGTCTCAGGCAGTAATATGATCTCATCACAGAACATTGTAGCAGAAGAACATATATGAAATATTGGATATACTAGGATGTCCGTGTTTTCAATACGAGCCTGTATAAAACACGGATTCCACGGTCGCGATGAATAGCCAAACCCACATCCCTAGACCCCTACGAGAGCAGCAAGCAACTTTGCCAATTCTAGGGTTAGGAGACCTGGTCTCGACTCCTCGAGATGGTCTCCCACTGGACCCTAGAACCCGGTTACTTGTGCTCCCCGCCTTGGGTCTACCTAATGGGAAAAGTAAATAATATACAATGGTGACATCATCCTCAGCCCGGAAGTGCCCCAATAAAAGAATATTACATACAAATGAATTTTACATGAATGAAAAAGAAAAAAAAACTCTCATCTCACATAAAACCCCCGGCTATTCAGAACGCGACGATCCAATATAACATATGACAGCAACACATAATATCTCATATCATCTATGTAAGCAAGTATGCGTATCCCGATTGTCGTTGATGTATAGCAACGAAGCCGGCGATACACCACATACTACGCTTACGGTCACAGAAAAGAAAGTGTAAAACTACAACAGTTGGAATCCGCAACCTCTTTAGACATCGCATGCCTAACCAAATGAATTCCTTAGACATTGCATGCCTAACAATTATAAACCCCGCATTTTAGTCTCATTATCGAAAACTCTTTTCAATATCCAGTCGGGCAATTCAACAAAATTCCAGACTACCTGATCGAATGCTCGTCGCAAACTTTAGTAGACGGCCGCACCCCCGGATGCCGTCGACGAAGTGCACTAAGGCGGAACACCACTGCCGCGAGCACCCGAACGGATGCTTTTGGCTACGGGGTTCTCCTACAGTCACTTGGTCGGGGCTATAGGGCATGGCTATCTATTAAATTTATCCGGCGAGTATCCGCGTATGCTACGTGAATGCGGCGGACTTTTGATCACATCAAAATTCCGTGGCAACCGATCAATTGAGACTAAACTACTATGTTTATAACATTCTAATTAGTTATCTCATAATTACCTGTGGATTCTAAATATTGTATCACATTCCAGATAAATAGACAATGTTAAACTTTCCGATCGAATAATCAAACACCCAAGATTTCCCCAATATATCTCAACACTTGAAATCAGTTTAAAAACATCCATCACATGCCACAGTACCAATGGTCCAGCCGTAGAAGGGTCAAGCCAACGCCTCACATGTGGCACGCCGTACTGCCCCAAACCCTAAGGTTCAGAGGTAGTTCAAGACGGTCACATAATCGAGTTAAGGTTTGTTGTCTTCTAGAGGGTCCACCGCATTACTTACACGACTTAGAACCTTCCTAAACTATGAAAAAATCCAACGCTTGGAAATTTTCAGGCAGGGGAAAAAGTGAGTTATTGATATCCGTTCGAACTTTTTAACACGTTCTAAAAATTATCCGGAACAAACTAAACAAAGTTAAATTATCCGATCGAATCAACAAGTCCCCAATACAATCTTAGAAAACTCAACACTTAAGTGGAATTAAAAATTCCCAGAAAAAAATTACAAGAAAGGACCTAAAAATAAATATATGAAGTTACAGGGATAAATCAAAATTTTGGTCGCGGAACCGCCGCCAAACCCTTGGTTTGGCCGCGGTTCCACGGTTAAATCAGCGCATTACTGGTCCGTACTTCACAGTAATTCTTAGTTTTTCCTGCTTAATTTTCTGAGCATTTTTAATTCATAAAAAACCACATTTTTGGAAAATGTCCAGAGAAGGGTTCAAATTAGGGTTTCGGGGTTCGATCGGAGTTTAAACTTCATCTAGATTTTGCCTAAAGCTCTAGCTTGGCTCTGATACCACTATAGAGTTGCTAGGCACACGCACAAGGGTCTACGAGGCATCAACCATGCCCGATTAAAATTTTAGCCGTGCCGAACAACCCAAAGCTGGATCTTTAAACTAGAGATTAGGCAAAAACAAGCATGTTAAACTCTTTAACACTAAGTGAGAGGGATTGCAACCTTTGTAGATCCGGTCCTTCACTTCTTAAGCTTCGTGTTGAAGTCCCTTCGCTGCGATCATCGTGTTCCGGACTCTCGAGAGGCTCCGCGAAGAGAAAGATGCAAACTTGCTTCCGATCTTCGATAACAAAGATGATCTACCTTGAAGTTTCATTAGCACAAGCTAACACTCATAAAATGATGTGAACACCCTCATCTAAATGGCAAGGGTAGATGAGGATGAGGAAGTAGGATTTTTGCTCTCTTTTATTTTCATTTACTCACTCATTTTTCATCACCTTGTAAAAGCTAGAAAGGTTTTTCTATGAAAGAAAGAAGGAAGAAGATGAACAATCAACATCAAACCTTTTGTGATGAATAATGAAAGAATAAATATGATGATTAATGCAACCATAGACAACTAAACCCATGTAGAGAATTTACTAGGGTTAGGGTTTGGGTTAGGTCAAGGAATGAGTCATAACAAAATAACTTTCACAAAACAAAACTAAACCTTCTAGAATCATCTAGAAAGCATTAACCCAAATCAAACCCTAATCTTTTTTAATCTCTACTAAACATGTTGCATTAGTTATCATATCATTTCACAATATTATATATCACATGTTAGTGTTTATGCCCTAGAAGGCCATTACTGTATCATACTAGTTTGTATATTACTTAATGGAGGCTTGGGATATTCACATGTATATAACAGTCTTGCTAAACATGGTAGTATGCTACTTGGTTTTTCTATCTTAATATGTGAGTGTACGTATTGATAGAGCTCTTAGGATCTTGCTTGTCTACCAGCGTTGTGATGGCAGTCACACTAGTGGGGGCTGGGTAGTCTACAAGCACATCCTTATTCAGGTCCCTGGTCGTTGGATTATCGAGACAGAGCATCGATACTCCGGAGTAGACTAGTGTGTACGCTTCTCATCCCAGTTGGGGAGATGGTCTGTCCCACAGCCGACAGTACGTTGTACTGGAGATAGTATGCAGGTGCTCGTTAGGTTACGGGTACACCGGACAGGACTCACAAGGAACTGTTGGTTGGTTTTATACCAGTTGTCAGTGAACAGTTCCCAGGTGACATGAGTACAGCATAGTCCGCAGACTTGACACTGCTACTTCGCCTCGAGTGTGTCCCACTGTTCTTAGATTGCTACCCTACCACGGCTCAAAGGAGTCGTGCAAACAGGTAGCAGTTGGGTGCAGTCCCGAGCACTTGGAGGCAGTGGCGGTTAGACAGGATTCGTCCCTCCCGGTATTGGGAGTAGATATCGTGCTGTGTCAGAGAGCCATTACGCAAAGTCCCTGGCCAGGGCAAGCGAGATTTGCTGGTAGGTTCCAGTAGTTTCTCAGGGTGTAATGGGCTTCGCTCCGACACGACTTATACCGCTATTAGAGGACTGACGCTTGCCGCCCCCCTAGGCCCGATATGCGATAGTCTTGGACGAACGGACCGGACTGTATGGAGATTGTCACATCAGACTCAGTAGGAGTTCAGATGGGTTTTCTCATCGGCCTTCTTATCGACAACTACCTGAGGACCGTTACGTACAGCTAGTGCCGCTTGCAGTCTGTGGTTAAACCCACTGCCAGCGTAGTAGTCGAGTCTCTAGAGTCCCACACAGAGAGTTTCCTATTCCAGGCGAAACGATATAGAGGTCGCATGGTTTTGCGACAAAGGGTTCGGACGCATACGTGCGTTTACGCGCGTACGAATTTCGGACAGTTTTTACCAGTCGGCTTTGGTTTAAGCCAGTTACTGGTATCCGGTTATTGGATTTATACAGTCTAAAGTTTTTCCGTATTTTTACGGATCGGAGGGGCGTTCTCGTAATTGTGCAAGAAGCTTCTAGAAGATGGTGACTAAGGAGGGTTATGTGTCATATACATTGAATGAGTTATATGAGTCATGAGGGTGATTCATTCATCTCATTAATGCACATTTATTGCTTAATGACTCATGCTAATGAATCACCACTTGATATTTTATGAAGGATGATTATTCATCACTCTTTATTCTTTTCTTCTTATTAGAAAATGCTTCATATCTATTATGATACTCATAACTTTATTCAATTATCATTCTCACATTCTCTCTCCTCAAGCTCTCCATCTTCAAAGACTAATCCTCCCTTCTCATGAGTTGAGTGCAAGGGTTAGTAAGACTAATCAATCCATAACCATCACTCTATTTCATCCTAGCTTCTTTGATTAGCAATCCAAGAAGGTTAGTTGCCTCAAGTTTAGAGGTTTAGCTTGGAGTTTTGCTCTCGGGTGGATCGTCTACTACCTAGAGAAGGCTGAGGAGGACAAGGAGATCGTAAAGACGAAGGAGTTGGTTCATTAGGTATAATCCCTAAACACAGTAATTTAGAAACACTTTGTGTTTGGTTATTTATAGTTTAGCTTCGATTCAAGCGGTTAGTCGATGTTCGTTCACTAAACAAGATCGTTTTTGAAAATTCCGCCTCCCTACAAGTTCTGGGGTGTAGTACATCGACTTACATCACATATACAATATATTTTGTAACAAAAGAAAATAATACAATTAACATATATCGCATATATATCAATGTATTACCCGAGTGAGAAAAAGAATCTTTTAGTGAGCTAATATTAGTTAATGTAATTTAATATATCATATATATTATTATACATTAAATTATCGAATCAACACTTGATCCGACAATCCGGCTATATCGCATATAACCGACTAATACGATGACCCGGCTATATCACATATACCCGGCCGATATCTCATATCGCGAGAATCCAATACGATATCACATACCGCATTATCCTCGGTCCCGCACATATCACATATGTGCTCCTACTTCGTTTTGCCTGAGCCAAGAAACCTCTGTGTAGGACTCTAAAGAATCGTCAATACGCCGGCAGTAGGTGATGATCATATCAAACACCCACAAGCTGCAAGCGGTCAGCTAAACGTAACAGCCACCCAGGTATTGAGCGCTCAGAAGATCAACAAGCAAGCCTGTAATTTCTCCTGTGAATCCAATCAATAACACTCCTGTACAGTCCGGTCTCGTCGTCTGATATGTCGCATATCTCGCCTAGGGGTGGTAGACGTCAGACCCTATTAGCTCGATAAGTCATGTCGATATGAGGTCTATAATAGTTCGAGAAACTACTGATAACACTTACCAGTAAATCTCAGCAACCCTGACCAGGGATTTTTGGTTATAGCCAATCGAACACAGCACAACATCAACTCCCTATACCGGGAGAGACGAATCCCCTCCTATCGCTCATTGCCTCCATGTGATTCGGGACTGTACCCAAAAGCCACCTTTTTGCACGCCCACTTGGACGTGGTATGATGGAAATCAAAGCACAGTGGGAGTCACACAAGACTCTATGACGATCTTGGGTCAACAGACTACTCTGTACCAGTGTCACCGGAGAGCTGCCATCTGACGTGAGGTATAATACCATTTAGGAGTTCTCGGCGAGTCCGTCCAGTGTACCCAGTCTCCACTGAGCACCCGTACACCATCCTTGATGTCAAACACCAATGGATATGGGATCATCCATCGCCCATCATATGGGTCAAAATGCGTATACGCAAGTCTACTCTGGTGCATCGATGCCCTGTCTCGATACACCCTCGACTAGGAACAGTTATAGGATGTACTCGTCGACTACTGTGGCCCTACTAGTATGATCTCATCATAGTTCCAGTAGTCGAGTACATATCCTAAGGGCTTTATCAACATGTAACATAGAGACAATCAGAGTACATGTTAAGATAAAGTACAACCAGATAGCATACTATCATGTCGAGCAAGAAAGTCCTCCCTATATATGTCCAAGCATCCATTACAATATACATCATATGTACAGTAATGGCCTCTATGGGCATACATATAACTAACAGATGTGAGGCTCAAAACAGGTCGAGAAACTACTGATAACACTTATCAGTAGATCTCCATATCAGCCCTCGCCAGAGACTTCCAGTTATTGCCAATCGAGCATAGCGCAACATCAACCCCCAATACCGGGACAGACGAAACCCCTCCTATCGCTCATTGCCTCCATGCGACTCGGGACTGTACATAAAATTCACCTGTTTGCACGACTCATCTTAAGCGTGGTAGGGAGGAAATCAAAGCACAAGGGGAGCCGCACAAGACTCTATGACGATCTCGGGTCTACAGACTAACCTGTACGAGTGTTACCAGAGGACTGCTATCTGACGATAGGTATACTACCACATAGGAGTCCTCGGCGAGTCCTGTTCAGTGTACCCAGTCTCCACTGAGCACCCGTATACCATCTCTGATATCAAACACCAATGGATGTAGGATCATCCATCGCCCATCATATGGGTCAAGAAGCGTATACGCTAATCTACTCAGGAATATCGATGCCCTGTATCGATATTCCCTCGACTAGGAACAATTGAAGGATATACTTATGAACTACCCTTGCCCCACTAGTATGATCTACATCATAGTCCTGGTAGTCAAGTACATATCCTAAGGGCTTTATCAACACGTGACAGCAAGACAGTATCACAATACAAGTCTACATGTTAAGATAAAGGTAACCAGATAGCATACTATCATGTCGAGCAAGAAAGTTCTCTCTGTATATATATCCAAGCATCGACTATATTATACATCATATGTACAATAATGGCCTCTAGGGCATACACATAACTAACAATCTCCCACTTGCACTAAGGCCATGTGTTGTAGTATCTCATAACCAACATCCCAAAGAGTCTCTCAAATTGCGTCTGAGGGAGGACCTTCGTGAGTGGATCCGCTACGTTGTCCTTCGTGTCAACTCTCCTGACCTCGATCTCCCGGCGATCTACTATCTCCCGGATTAGGTGATACCATCTCAGAATATGTCTAGATCTCTGATGAGACCTGGGTTCCTTGGCCAAAGCCACCGCTCCATTGTTATCACAATACACGGGTATTGGATGATCAATGGATGGAACCACACCAAGCTCAGTAATGAACTTCTTCATCCAGACAGCTTCTTTGGCAGCATTGTTGGCAGCGATGTATTCAGCCTCCATCATCGAGTCTGCAACGGTGTCTTACTTGGAACTCTTCCAACACATCGCCCCTCCGTTGAGGGTAAAGACAAAACCCGAGACCGACTTACTGTCGTCCTTATCACTTTGGAAGCTCGAGTAGGTAAAAGACTCCACTTGGAGTTCACCGTTACCGTACACCAAGAACATCCCCTTAGTCCTTCTCAAATACTTGAGAATGTTCTTTACAGCTGTCCAGTGATTCTTTCCTTGATCTTCTTGATACCTACTCACTACACTAAGTGAGTACGCTATATCGGGTCTGGTACATAACATCGCATACATGATAGAGCCTACTGCCGAAGCATAGGGTATCCCTTGTATGCGAGCTCTCACCAAATCAGTCTTGGGAGACATCTCTTTAGAGAGAGTGAGTCCTGAAATCGTGGGTATGTTCCCACGTTTGGAATCTTCCATACTAAACCTCTTTAGTATAGTGTTTATGTACCTGGATTGGGACAATCCCAGTATCCGTTTAGATCTATCTCTGTAGATCTCAATCCCTAAGATGTAGGAGGCATCACCTAGATCTTTCATTGAGAATCTTTGTGATAAGAAGAGCATGACCGAGTGCAGCATAGGAATATCGTTTCTTATCAAGAGTATGTCATCCACGTACAATACGAGGAAGAAGACCTTACTCTCTGCAACCTTCTTGTATATACAAGGTTCATCTATATTTTTGTTGAAGTCAAACTCATTGACTACCTCATCAAAAAAGATGTTCCAACTCCGCGATGCCTGCTTTAACCCGTAGATGGATTTAAGCAGCTTGCACACCTTTCCACTGCTCCCACTGTCTACGAAGCCCTCCGGCTGAGTCATGTACACGCACTCTTCTAAATCACCATTTAGAAAGGCGGCCTTAACATCCATTTGTCAAATTTCGTAGTCATGGTATGCAGCGATGGCAAGTAGGATCCGGATGGACTTAAGCATAGCCACTGGAGAAAAGGTTTCATCATAATCCGCACCTGGTCGTTGACGAAAACCTTTTGCAACAAGTTTAGCTTTGAAAGTCTCAACTTTTCCATCTACACCAAGTTTCTTCTTAAAGATCCATTTGCTCCCAATGGGCTTTACCCCTACAGGAGCAACTTTCAAAGTCCATACTTTGTTGGTGTACATGGATTCCATCTCAGACCGCATTGCATCCAGCCATTTCACAGAGTTCCCACTCGTGATGGCCTTCTCGAAGCTAGTTGGGTCATCATCTTCCATGATGCAATCCTCGCTCTCACCATCAATGAGAAAACCATAGTATCTCTCGGGTGGATGACGAACCCTACTAGATCTGCGGAGAGGCTGGGGTTCGTTGGGAACTACTTGATCCTATGGTTCCAATAAATCATCAGTTGTAGTTTGTGTAGCTGGAACTTCTTCCAGCTATACCTCTTTTCCACTAATTTCTTTTACAAGAAATTCCTGTTCCAAAAAGTTGGCATATTGAGAAACAAATACTTTTTGTTTCTCTGCGTGGTAGAAGATATACCCTTGTGAATTCTTTGGATATCCCACAAACTTGCAAAGAACTGATCATGCCTCGAGTTTGTCCGAATTTTGCCTTTTGACATAGGCCGGACAACCCCATATCTTAACTCGTTTAAGATATGGTCTCTTTCCACTCCATATCTCATATGGTGTTGTAGGTGCCGATTTAGATGGAACTTGATTCAATAGGTATGCTGCTGTCTCAAGCGCATAACCCCAAAAGGAAATAGGTAACTCAGCGGTGCCTATCATAGAGCGCACCATATCTAATAGGGTGTGATTCCTTCGCTCCGATACACCGTTGTGCTGTGGTGTATACGGAGGAGTAAGCTGAGAGAAAATCTCATTCTCTTTTAGATAGTCCAAGTATTCTCCTTCACGATCAGATCGAAGGATTTTAATACTCTTACCCGTCTGGTTCTCTACTTCATGATTATATTCTTTGAATTTCTTAAAAGCTTCAGACTTGTGTTTCAACAGGAACACATGACCGAATCTTGAGAGATTGTCAGTGAATGTAATGAAGTACGAGGAACCATTCCTGGCATGTGTAGACATGGGACCGTATACATCACTATGTATCAGTCCCAAGAGTTCCGTAACTCTTTCCCCGTGTCCTGTAAACAGAGTTTTGGTGTCACGTCCCGAAAGTACGGAATATGACCGGCACTTAAACTACGAACGTCTCGAGGCGTACGTAATCTAAGTAAGCCGAAAACCCAGAAACCCAAACCAAGAAAAGTAGTAGAGTGAAGGAAAACCAATTTAAAACAAGTAGTTTTAATAGCATAAGCCGAATTATGTGGTTTTAAAAAAAACATCAAATATTTCCCAAAAATTTCGGCAGAGTCTCCTTTGTGAAAACTGGCCCCCAAACGGGATACAACAAGAATAGTATACGAAATCAATAAAAAGGCATCCCCAAGCGGGAGCTTGCTCTTCGTCAATCGACGGTCACAACCACACAAGCAATATAATATACAACGCCAACGACAAGGATCAAAATTCAAAAGGAAACTCAAAACCACAAGAAAACCACAGAAATATAACGCGCGACTCTAAGGTCGACGGAATAACATCACTGGTCTCTATCTCAAATAAATACATGTTTGGTTGATGGAACTTCTAGATACAACAGAATAATAATATACAAGATATATAATGAGGGTACGATACAAGTAAGCCCACCTACTAGCAAATCACCCGAAGGAAACTATGCCCGCAAGCCATAATGAAACCTGTACGGCAAACCTGCAAGAAACTGGGGCACAACGGGGGTGAGTTGCCAACTCGTGAATAGAAAAACATCTACGAAAAGAAATCGCATAAATAACGCAATCCTAGGTCAATAATCATAATATATCCTCAAATATATAACCAGTAACCCATAACAATGGTTAGGGCAAATATCTAACCAAGTGTAATTCCATGTGCCCGTGTCAGTGCCTCAGGTAGCAATGTATCATATGGATGATGTATGAATGCATGGAACAGAATGCATGTACTGAAGAAAACTGCTTTCATAAACCAGTGAGATTTCTGTATTTTAAAAGTGAGGTACCATAAATGAAATCAGCATAAAACAGTGCCCAGCATCGACACAAAACAAGTGTCCAAATATCTCGATACCTCTGTATCATAATCTCTGTACCTCAATATCTCAAAATCTTAATATCTCAATCACAATATCTAGGGCGCCGTCAATTCAGACCGACCCCTACCATCCATCTCAAGACCACGACGGTATCCTCCGGATATCCGACGCGTCGGGTAAAATCACCGGTAGGTAGTCTCCCCCTGCGAGGCTCATCGTCATCACCACGAGCTTCTTGCCCCGGGGTACCTTACCGGGCCCACCATGTACCTGAAACGGTTCATCCATCTCCTCGAATCGGGTCTCGAAATCCATCAGCAAACTCATGGTGGACGACTCATACATCATGGGAAAACCGCATTTTTTTTATTTGAAAAGAGAGAAAGCAGTTTATATATGTTTTGCGGTTTTACTCCTAATCCAGAAAATATCATGGAAATCCGAATCATCAAAAGCATGTAAAACCATGACTATAAGCATGGGCATCCATGAATACGGCATATAATGAATAACAGTATACACGAAGTGACAAGTAATAACTAAAATGTTTAAACTAGCATATAATGCAAGCAACTAATCATCATGTCAAAGCTACTAGTTAACAAGCTACATTAGGCAATAATATTTTCTAAGGTGTGCGTGACATGGCAATTACCGATGAAGATGTGTGTGAGCCGGTAAGCAAGTGTACGTGGTACATACGCATCATCGGTAATGGTGCTGGTGTCCTAACAGTATGATATCAACAATGCAATAAGAAATTATAATATAAGTATGCGATGCGGAGCGAACAGTAATAATGAGCGGGAGCTAAATACTAAACACAACGATAACTAATCTGCATTACCCTAATATAAATCCTACAAATGGTGCCTTTTGAAATAACACGAATCATGGGGTTTTGAAAATAGGGGCTACGGTGTTTTTATGAAAAGATACGTCTTTTGAAATATCCGTAGGATCCCTTAGGCTGTCTTTAAAAAAATACGCACGATTCGTAAGCTTTGAAATAGGTAGGAACCGAATCTAATCTAACAACTAACTAAACTAAAGGGCTAAGATACAAGCTAGACTACAGGTAAGGAAACCGCCTAACATCTGAGTCGATACATATACATACCTGTATATATATTAGTCGGTGATCCCGCCTCAATAATATCATTTCCGATACGATATCTATAATCAGACATCCCAAGTCAAGAGTGCGGATCAATCATCAAGATATAGCTCGTACGTAAATCCGTCGTACGGCATCCCCAAATCTGGGTACGGGTCAATATCACACTCATCATACTATTCACCTAGTATCCTCTTTATCAAATATCATGATCGGGGTACTGATCTACGTCTAGTACAATATTGATACCGCCTAAGTATGCATGCACGTGTGTGAAACACTATGTCAAGGACCCGCTACAACGTCATGTTGTATCTCAAATACGAACCCTGCTATATCACCGATCTCACGGCCTCAAATCCAATCTCATCGACTCATCATAAATCCCAAGTACTATCCTCAAATCTGTTTGTGAACACATAGTCCCATACCCATGTGAACACATAACTATATATTCCCGAATAAGCACAAATGAAAGAAGAAAGTATGCAAGTATGGGTGGTTGTGTGCATGTGTGGTGCGACCACTACTCTAGGGTTTCGCGACACTAAATCATCCAAGAACACCAAATATCCATATTATCATCAATATACTCAAACAAAATATAATCAATATATATATGTGTGTATACGTATTCGTATACATCACCACGAACTGCGGGGGTGCTATACGCCATCCACCCGACTTCTCCCCGTAGATATAAATCTACTCACTTGGTCCTCACTCGCCGGTGCCAACGTCGCCACGCGCTTGCTTGTCATCTCGAAGTCCACATGGGGTACCTACACATCATAACGCACCATATCGCATTAAAATCCGACTCATGACCAAAACGTCCCACATAGGTCAAAACCTATGGTTGCTTTCACAAATCAACCCAAAACCCTCGACTTCGGCGTACAAACGCCAAACCATCGAGAAAAACCTAAACACACTCATTTGTACAATCACAAGCACTAATTATAATATAAAATAGCTTAAAATTCACAAAAACCCCAAATTCACTTTAAAAGCCATTTTTTCCGAAAATTTAGCAAGCACAATTCGCCGTTTTTGTACAAAACAAGATGTTTAAACAAATGTAGCGGCCATAATACTTATTAAATATCTTAAATAAGTCATAAAAACCATTTCCATAATTTAATCTCATAAATTTGCATAATTTCCAAAATCCTAGTTTGCAAAAATATTAATTTTTAACACCTTTTAAAGCAAAATTCACAATTCATCAATTAAGCTTGGTTTTGCATGATCCAAAATCTTTAAACCAGTCATTATAATATTAATAATGACATGAAACCTTAATTTAGATTTTAATCCCAATAAAAAACAATTTCAAAAAAAACTAGTTAGCAAAAAGCACATTTATCACAATTTCTAACTAACAAATTTTGAAATTAGTAACTAGATTAGGTTTTAGCAAGAATTAACATGTCAATCTACTCATGGCAACCTTATTGATGTGATAAAACCCTATCTTGATTTTAATCTCACATATAACCATTAACCCCACAATTCAAGTTTGCAATATGTACACAAATTAAACACCAAATTTAGTTAAATTGGAGTAATTAACCAACAGTTAAGACATGGGTTAAGATTTATACCTCCCAATTAGAGATCTAGCAAGGATCTAAGCCTTCCAAATTGCTCTCTTGCTCCCAAAATCCATGCTAGATAGGTAAATAAATAATGGGTAGGAGTTGGATTTCGGTTTTGAGTTTTAGTTGATTTTTCATGAAATTTTTTGTGAATTTTTTTGGAGAAGAGATGAGATGAGGAATGAGAGGGGAGGGCTGCTGAATGTGCAGGTTTCGGCCAGCATGGGGGTGGGGAATGGGTGAGGGAGGAGAGAGAGAGTGAGGTGGAGAAAGTGGAAAATGTCAAAGTCCACCATTTTCTATCATTTTCCTTTCTTTTCTTTTCTTTTCTTGGTGATTGGAGAGAGAGAGAGGGGGGAGGGCTGTCATGGTGGGGCCAGCCACATGGGGAGAGGGAGAGAGGGTGAGGTGTGGGTGTGTTGGTTAGGGAAAAAGATAAATGTATTACCCCGATTCCCGTTAACACTAATTTCACCGAAAAAGCCTTTTTCTTCGATATTTTCTAAACCGTTTTGGCAAACGATTTCATTTCAAAAACCACATGATAAAATCTTATTTAAAGTTTTATTATGCACAAATTTTGTTTCAACTCATTCCAATTTGTAATTTTTCCTAATTAAATATATTAGTGACGGCTTAAAATAATATTGAAATAATTAATTTCGGAAAATTTTTCAGAAAATTTAAAATTTCACCAGTGGCTCAATAAACACCAAATAATAGCAATTACATAGCTAGAATACGTATATTTAATTTTTATAATAAGATATTTGCATTTTGACTATTTACAGAAAACCCCCTTATTTTACCGATTTTCTGAAATCTCACCGAAACGATTTTCAAAACGCTATATTTGGTCATTTTGCCTTTGAGACATGACTGGCAAGTTTCATAAGATGAAAGTTCGAACGGATTCAAATATCCATCTCTATGTAACTTAGCTAGTCGTGTCGCATTGATATGACCTAGTCTACAATGCCACAAGAAGAATTCGTTCAGTTCTGAACTTTTCCTCTTGTGTGTGTTCTGTACGTTTAGAACTGTGTTTTGATTCAGAACGTATAATCCATTACATAACGCACCAAACCCAATCAACACTTAATTTAGGTAAATGTTCATAACATTATTCTCTACTACAAAGTTATATCCTTCTTTATCTAATAAAGAAATTGATATTAAATTGCATATCATAGAGGGTACGTAATAACAGTCGTTCAGGATCAGTGTATTCCCAGTTGGCAATATAAGGTGATATTCACCAACTGTTTTGGCTGCAACACTTGCACCATTCCCTTCTTTTAGAAAATGATCACCTTTTCCCAGTTCTCTACCTTTTCTTAGCACATGCAACACATTGCATATGTTGGATCCCGATCCGGTATCAATACCCAGGATGTAGAGTGCATTGAGAAACAGTTCTCTGTAACTAACACACCTGAAGAAGATGCATCAACATACTTATTCTTCGTTTGGGTGGCGTGGGAATCCGTATATGTTCCTATTTCCTGCTCGGACTTATAACACTTATACGTTAGAGCGGAACCAACTTTCCCTTTCTCAGTAAAACAAGCGGGTTCGATCAATACATCCATATTATTATCTTGATTAAGGCGTGACATTGGTTGCTGCCAGGAGAGAGAGAGAGAGAGAAGGAAACGCGTTAGCATGCACTCTTTGCAAGATTAGATTGGTTATTATCTTATCTAATCAGGACGTCTCCCACTGTTTTTATCAAATCTTCCTTCAAACCCTAAAGGTAAGATTAGCCGGGATTAATTACACTTTACAAGTTCGCCAATCTTTCAGCCAGGCCAGTGCCGGTACTTTGAGGGAGGTTCCCCGTGCTATCGCACGGACCTAATGAAAATAAATCTCATTTTCCCAGAGGCATAACCCCGTTAACACCTTTCTAGACACCTACTTGATTGGCTAATTGTCATGTGTAAAACTCTCCCAGGAGTAACTCTTACTCGCAGTGGGTATCGGGATCCAACTATCTCATAAAATGTATGCAATCTCATTGCAAATTTCAACACTTAAAATTCCCGATAATACTTTACCCCTACCGTCCTATGACCTTGACAGAGGCCAACAAACCATAGGCTGCTAGTCAAGTTCTACCCGTACATTTCATGATTGAATTAAACCTACCCGCACGACCCTTAACATAGTCAACAAAGTCGCACGACTATCCTAATCCAATCGCATCTCATGTTTTAGCAGATAAGCACTAATTAGCTACCGCACACTACGCCTTAACATAGTCAACAGACGTAGCACGAATACTAAGTAGTACTTATCTGAAATGACGGAGGGCTACGACAGTTTTTTAAGAAAACCATTAGCGTAATGAACTTGATATCATTGCAGAATCGAGTGATTTTGAAAAGGAGTGCTTTTGAGGCTTTTACTAGTTCCACTAAAGAGGTCACTCCCGGTGAAGGGATCTCGGCTCTTTCCTCATCGAATGAGGTGCTGGATATTTTACAAGGAATACCGCTATGCAAAGCAAGAACTATAGAAGCAATCAAAAACTAAACCGAGTGATTTGTAGTATTGTCTAGTTTTGCTAAAGAGGTCACTCCCGGTGAAGGGATCTCGGCTCTTTCCTTATCGAATAAGGTGCTGGATATTCTACAAGGAATACCGCTATGCAAAACAAAAACTAGAGCTACCCTTTTTTGAAAATTTAATTCTACAACATCTTTAGGTTTCATTTCTTTCATTAATCTCATTAATGAAGTCCCATCAATTAAGCTTCCTAAGTATCACAGAATAAACGAAAATACAACGTACATATAAAGTGATCACGTCACAGAACATCAGCAGCAGAAGATAACATATGAAATATTGGATAAACTAGGAATTCCATGTTTTAAGTTAAGCCAGTATAAAACACGGATTGCATGGTCGTGATGAATAGCCAAACCTACATCCCTAGACCCCTACGAGAGCGGCAAGCAACCCTACCAATTCTAGAGTTAGGAGACCCGGACTCGACTCCTCGAGATGGTCTCACACTGGACTCTAGAACCCGGTTGCTTGTGCTCTCTACCTTGGTTCTATCCTAATGCGGAAAAGTAAATAATATTTAACAATGGTGACATCATTGTCAACCCGGAAGTGCCCCAATAAAAGAATATTACATACATTGAATTTTACATGAATGAAAATAAAAAAAAACTCTCATCTCACAAAAAACCCCGGCTATTCAAAATGCGACGATCTAATATAACATATCCAAGTAACACAGAACATCACATGTCATCAAAATATTAGACGATGTTAAACATTCCGATCGAATCAAAAAACACCCATAATTACCCAATAAGGTAAACACTTGAGCGTAGTTTGAAAGTATTCATCACATGCCATAGTACCAATGAACCATACGTAGAAGGGCCAACCAATGCCTCACATGTGGCACCGCTGAATCATCACGAACCCTAGGGTTCAGTGGCGGTTCTGACGGTCACATAATCGAGTTAAAGTTTCATTCTTCTGGAGGGTTCATCGAATAACTTGCACGATATTTGAGTGTTTCAAACTACGGAAAAGATCCAACTCTTGAATAAATTTCCAGCGAGGGTCAAAGTGGGTATTTGATATCCGTTCGAACTTTTTAACACCGTCGGAAATAGCCCGAAAATAGTTAAAAGTACGACTATGAAATACTCCGAGTTGCTGTTTTGGTAAATAAACATCACATGAAATTTAGCAAAAATAAATAACATCTGAAACACAAAAACCCAGAGACTAGAACACACCACAAAACACAACTTCAGAAGCCAAGGAAAATCCGGCGTCGCCGGAATTTTGTGCTTGGTCACCGGCCCAGATCCGAGGGCATGGGGTGAGTTTTGTGCTGTGTTCATATACTGTCCCATACTACATTCTGCACTTGTTTAAATAATTATTTGACAACTTTTAAAATTCGATAGAAACTGGAATTTTAGGGTTTCAAGTTTCGGAATTTTTCGGTTTCGTAATTCTACGCAATCCTTCTAATTCGCTAACCAGGCTCTGATACCACTGAAGGGTTCCTTGGAACGACAACAAGGTTTCGGGGGTCATCATGCATGCCGTTTTAAAAATTTTGTCGTTACAAAGAACCCTACACTAGAATCGTTAACTAGAGATTTAGTCGGAATAGAATGCAAACATCTTTACATCTAAAAGGATCAAGAATACAACCTTTGTAAACGGTCCTTCTCTTTAATATGCTCCGTGTAGTAGTCTCGCGAATCCACAAGGCTTCTCTTGATACTTTGAACAAGCTTCCTTCGTTGCCTTCATGCCAAAGATGATCCACCACGAAGCTCCTACTAGTTCAAACTACCACTACACTAAACTCTTTAGTGTATGAAACACATCACACTAATTTGCTAGAATGGTGTGAGATGATGAAGTAAGGGATGTTAAGAGCTCACTAATTTGTGTTCAAGCTTCATGATTCACATCACATGTGAGGGTTGAAGCTTGAGGCAAAGCAAGAGCAGGAAGAAGAAGCATGAGAGAAAATGGCTAAGTCTTTTGGAATGAACAAGAATCAAAATAAAATCAAGACCCCTCACTCATTCAAGCATGGAATTATGCAATATTAACTTGCAACCATGCTTGAATAGTGAGTCATGAATGAATAAACAAAAGAATAACCCATGCTTGCAACCATGCTTCATTTTACACCTCATTTCTATTTTCAAAAAATAGAAACATAAATACCATGCTTCATTTTAATATATATATTTATATATCATATATATTAATATATATTTAATGAAGAATAATTAGTGAGCTATTGATATTAGTTAATATATAATTATATCACATATAATTTATATCACATTATTAAATCAACACTTGATTTAATAATCCGGTTATATTACATATGACCGACTAATATCATTTATCTGTATATCATATTATCGAATCAACACTTGATTCGACAATCTGGTTATATCACATATAACCGAACTGATAACAGATGACTGCCAGATTACAATATGGTATCACATACTCGTATTTAATCAGGTCCACACACATATCACATATGTGTTCTACTTCGTTTCGCAGGAACCAGGGAACTTCTTTGTGGGACTCTAATGACTCGTCAATATGCCAGCAGTATGTGATGATCATATCAGTCACCTACAAGCCGTCAGTGATACTAGCTGGACGTAACGGCTACCCGGGTATTGAGCGATATGAAGATCAACAAGCAAGCCTGTCCACAGTCTCCATGAAGCTTATCAGTAACACTACCGTACAGTCCGGTCTCTTCGTATGATATGTGGCATATCATGTCCAGGGGTGGAAATCGTCAGACCCCAGTAACGTGATAAGCCATGTCGATGTGAGGTGTATAATAGGTCAAGAAACTACTGATAACACTTATCAGTAAATCTCCATATCATCCCTGGACAGGGACTTCCAGTTATTGCCAATCGAGCATAGCGCAACATCAACCCCCAATACCGGGAGAGACGAAACCCCTCCTATCGCTCATTGCCTCCATACGACTCAGGACTGTACCTAAAATCCACCTGTTTGCACGACTCCTCTTGATCGTGGTAGGGAGGAAATCAAAGCACAGTGGGAGCCGCACAAGACTCTATGACGATCTCGGGTCTATAGATTAACCTGTACCAGTGTCACCAGATGACTGCTATCTAACGATAAGTATACTACCACATAGGAGTCCTCGGCGAGTCCTGTTCAGTGTACCCAGTCTCCACTGAGCACATGTATACCATCTCTGATGTTAAACACCAATGGATGTGGGATCATCCATCGCCCATCAATTGGGTTAAGAAGCGTATACATTAGTCTACTCTGTAATATTGATGCCCTGTTTCGATATTCCCTCGACTAGAAACAATTGAAGGATGTACTTGTGAACTACCCTGGCCCCACTAGTATGATATACATCATAGTCCAGGTAGTCAAGTACATATCCTAAGGGCTTTATCAACACGTGAGAGCAAGACAGTATCACAATACAAGTCTACATGTTAAGATAAGGGTAACCAGATAGCATATTATCATGTCGAGCAAGAAAGTCCTCTCTGATATATATATATATCCAAGCATCCAATATAATATACATCATATGTACAATAATGGCCTCTAGGGCATACACATAACTAACATTTATCACTTAATTAAATTAGCTAAGTGTAGTTTATCATCTTGTAGTTTTTCAAACATAATCTAGTTGTTAACTTGATGATCCTAACTTTTAAATTGTCTTAATTATGTGTATATAAAAATTAAATTCAAGTTTAGGGTTTAAAAAGGTGAGGATAAAATTAGTTAAATGTTGCATGGATTGATTAGAATATTAAGTGTAATTCATGGCCACTAGGTTTGCTACAACATAGAGTTTTGCACCAAAATACCTTAATGTTGCTTACTAGATTTTTAAAAGAGATAGTTTTTAGTTACGGTTTGAGGTTGTGATGAGCTACAACTTAATTTCTAAAGTTTTTAGTATGATGTGAATGCGCGATTGGTACGATTAGGTTCTAGGTTTGGTGTTTGCTTCGCAAGGCAGCCCCTAGTTGTGGTTTGTGGCGATGTCGCGCACATTTTGTGCACCAAGTGCATGCACGTTTAGCAAAATGCGCGTTGGTTGCTATGTCGTTTGTGTTCGCGTCTATTTAATTGTGTAGCTTTCTTTATACTGATATGTGTGCGATTCTAGGATCAGTAGGGGAGATGTCGGACGTGGCAAGGAAAGGAAAGGCTGTGATTGGGGCAGATTAACCGAGGTGTCCCGATGAGTAGATGTACACATCTATGGGGGGATCGTCTGCATGGCGCAAGGCGCCCGATAGTTAGGATTACTAGTAGTGCTTATATTTATATGCGTAGTCTCCTAGTCATTCATCTCATTGCATTACATCATCTTATATATATATATATATATATATATATATATATATATATACGATATTATCTGATAGGACACTTGCACCATTACCATTGGTCCTTGCCGCACGTGCACTATTTATTACGAACACACACGCCATTGGTAATAGCTATGTCATGAATACTATAGAATTTTCTTAAATCGGTATCTAAACATTTGCATTATTTATGATATGTAACTTGTAGTTGTATATTCATTTCATCAGGATGGATACGCAGGATTGCTAGTCATATGTATATACCTCATTGCATCAACATTCATACATAGTTTTCTAGTCATTCATCGCCTTGCATATTACCGATATTACAGACATCCATCATTACCGACATGTTCATATATTATGATTTTCTTGGAGATTTCAGTATTTATGAGATTTCTGGATTTTGGGGGAAAACCGCAAGAATTTATAAACCTATTATCATTTTAAAAATACAAGTTGCGGTTTTCTCGTGATATGATGTATGTGTCGTCCACTATGAGTTTTCCTGATTTCTGTTGGTTTTTGAGACCCAATTCGAGGAGTAGGATGAACCGTCTCGGATACATGGTGAACCCGGTATGGTACCTCGGGGTGAGAGTGTTTTTGTGGGGATGACGATGAGCCTAGCAGGGGCGGACAACCTATCGGTGATGTCTGACGTGGCAAATATCCAGAGGATACCGATCGTAGTCGTGAGATTTGATGATATGGGCCAATCCGGACTGACAGAGCCCGAGATATTGAGGATATTGTGTCGATGCTTGACACAGACTTTTCTGTCGATTTCACTGATGATACTCCAGTTTTTATTATACAAAATTTTTAATGAGATAAGAATACAGATCTTCCCATATCAGTTATATCTGGATTTCTTGTTGATTATCCATTCATGTTGCATTCATACTAGTGCATCGCATCATATTGGTATATGTAGGTTGTGACGCATTTGCGTGCATGCTTACGATTTCCTTATTAGATATTACTTACTACTCACGAGTTGGCAACTCACCCCCGTTGTGCCACAGTATCTTGCAGGTCTGACCCGTCAGCACAGTAGCGGCGGGCGTACTTCCTCATTTTGCTTCATTTGCATTGACTTGCGGTTTGCTCGTAGGTGTGTTGCGAGGATATTTTTGTTTCCACCTTGTGTATTATTATTGTATCTAGTACACTCCATCTACCTTATCTACCGTTTTCCACCAGTTGTATATTGGACTTAGATGGTGAGCTTGTGAGATTTGTATATATTCTATTTCTGGTGTTGATGCTCACTTGATCCGACGTGGTGTTTTCTTATTTCTTGTTTTCTGATGCTTATCTCATATTATGATAATATATATTGCTTGTGGTTATGATTTCGCCATTGGCGAAGATCTAGCTCCCGCTTGGGGATGCCTCTATTCATTACTTATGCATATTCTTGTTTTGTAACCATTTGGGGTCAGTATTTACAAAGGAAACTCTGCCGAAATTTTCTGGAAAACTTGATGCTTTTAAAATGTTTAATGCAACCTTATTTTTTTAAAATCACTTTCTTTAAACAAGTTTTTCTTCACTCTATTTTTTAAAAATGGTTTAGATTTCTGGGCTTTGGCTTACTTAGATTACGTTACGTCTCTAGACGTTGCGTAATTTAAGTTCCAGTCACGTTCCGTACATTCGGGTCGTGACAAAGTTGGTATCAGAGCGATAGGTTTTACCTTTCTGAGTGTAGGATGACCCTTGGTAGATAGAGTATATGACTTAAGCAGAGTGACGTAGCGTGTGTATGTTCCGCTGCATACTTACGATACGGTACTCTGCCTAAGTGACCTTAGAATATATGTGCAAGTCTACGGTAGCGCCCCGGCCGTCATTCCGAGGCCAAATGCAGAACAAAAAACTTTTTCGAACTGGCGCTAACGCAAACTTAAAACCTGGATCATTCCATTAACCGTAAACTAGTATACTGTAAAAGTGGGTTTAGAGATTATACCGATCGATCCATGTCCTTCGATCTTTAAGCTCTTCCCCTAGCTTGTTGTAGTTGCACTGACGATGTTCGCTCTCCGATCTCGATCAATCAACGGTCTCCTCCTCGCCGAAAGTTGCGCCACGTCAACGAATCTTTATACGGGCTCTCGCCTCTAAACCGAGGCAACTCGGACATGAAGTTTGCTAGCCGACATGTCCAAGGTTGAAGTAGAGATAGTGTAGAATACTTTGTCTCGAGTCACCCAACGAATCGGGTGAGGGTTAATCGAAGTTGCCACAAATAGAGTAGAGATTGAAATGGGCATTGTAGATGAGATAAGGATTTTAGTGCAATGAAAATGAATCACAAAAATTCCTCACACTAAAAAATTGGGGCAGCCATAGAGAAGTGCTCGGCCAAAGCATGTAGGGGTGAGCACAAAAAATCCTAAGTGGTGATGATATGCTAAAAAATCCACAAATATCCTTAAGCAAAATATCCTTAAGTGGACAAGAGGAATTAAATGCAAATGGTGACTCAAAAAAAACACCTCATACAACAAGAATTCCGGCAGCTTCCTCAAGCCCCAGGCAACCGCATAAAACCCCCTCCTTTACAAATTTCACATTTGCAAATAAACCCCCTTACAACACAAGAATTCAGCCGTGAAGAAAGGACAGACGGCATGGCCAAAAAGAATGCAAACTGGCAACTTCAAAAAGCGATCCCGTAATAAATTACAGGATAATCCCGCAACTGTGTATACGTACCCGCATTTGTATTCTGACCGAATACAAATGCAATGAGACAAAATATATCCATACACAATATAACACTAGGATCCGGCTTAAACTAAAGCCTACTAGTATTATCTGTCCGAACCATGACACGTGCACAAGTGCACGCGTATGTTCGAACCCTGCCATAAAACCATACGACCTCTACAATGTTTCGCCTAAACTGGGAAACATTCTGTAGGGGACTCTAAAGACTTGTCAATACTCTAGCAGTAGGTTTAACTGCAGGGTTCCTAGGCACTCTAATGAGGTCTCACAAGGCATCAATCATGCCAATTTCAAATTTTACAAGTGCCGAGAAACCCTAATACGGATCGTTAACTAGAATTTTAGGCGAAACAAGAAGCTAGTTAACAATTTAACTAAGTGAACGGAAATACAACCTTTGTAGATCCGGTTCTCCACCTCTATAGCTCCATGATGAAGTCCCCTCGCTGTACAAATCGCATCCCGGACTCTAGCATCGGCTTCATCGAAGAAATGGGCGGGCTTAGTCGTCGGCTTCGATGCCGAAGATATTCTACGTCGAGGCATCACTAGATCAAGCTCCCACTTCACCAAGTCATGAAACTTGTGAAGAAAACACCCTATACTACTTGGCAAGAGGTAGAGGATGAAGAAATAGGAAGTGGGTTCACTTTAGAATTGGATTTCTCACACTTTTGCTCAAATCACCATTGATGAAGCAAGCTTTTCTTCTTCAAGTGAAGAAGAAGAAGAAGATGATAATAAATATGATAAGTTTTTTAAAAATAAAAAAGAAAAATGAATACTTATCATATTCAAACCATGGTCAAGTGTAGAGACTAAACTAAGGTTAGGTGAATGGTTAGGTTAGGCATGAAAACAAAAATGGAAGACTTTTTCAAAGCTTCATGAAGCTTCAGAAATCAACCATTTCTTTACTTGCCTAAAAAGGAAATAAACTAAATAAATGGTTAAGAAAAGATAACAAAACCCTAACCATTCACTTAAACATGGTTTAAAGCCTTACACAAACCCAAGTAAACATGTATCATCAAACATGATACAATCAAGTGCAAAAAAGTATATCACATATACAACTTGTGCAATGCAAGTGAGAAAATCCATTTAAAGTGAACCAATACTAGTTAATGCAAAGTAATATATCAAATATATAATTATGCATTAAATCATTAAATCAACACTTGATTTAACGATCCGGTCATATCGCATATAACCGACTAATATCCAATGTATCGACTTATCGAATCAATCCTTGATTCGATAACTAGGTTATATCGCATACAACCATTCGATACATTCATCGCGAGAATGAAATACGGTATCACATACACGCATTATTCTCGGTCCCGCAGATATCTCATATGCGCTCCTATTTCGTTTTGCTTGAGCCAGGAAACCTCTGTGTAGGACTCTAAAGACTCGTCAATACGCCGGCAGCAGATGATGATCATATCAAACACCCACAAGCCGCAAGCGGTCTGCTAAACGTAACGGCCACCCGGGTATTGAGCGATCAGAAGATCGACGAGCAAGCCCGCTCACACTCCTGTGAATCCAACCAGTAACACTTACCGTACAGTCCGGTCTGATCGTCTGATATGTCGCATATCTCGCCTAGGGGTAGTAAACGTCAGACCCCAATAGCTCGATAAGTCGTGTCGATATGAGGTCTATAACAGTTTGAGAAACTACTGGTAACACTTACCAGTAAATCTCAGCAACCCTGGCCAGGGATTTCCGGTTATAGCCAATCGAATACAGCGCAACATCAACCCCCTATACCGGGAGAGACGAATCCCCTCCTATCGCTCATTGCCTCCATGTGACTCGGGACTGTACCCAAAAACCACCATTTTGCACGCCCTCTTGGACGTGGTAAGGTGGAAATCAAAGCACAGTAGGAACCACACAAGACTCTATGACGATCTCGGGTCAACAGACTACTCTGTACCAGTGTCACCAGAGAACTGCCATCTGACGTAAGGTATAATACCATCTGGGAGTTCTCGGCGAGTCCGTCCAGTGTACCCAGTCTCCACTGAGCACCCATATATCAACTCTGATGTCAAACACCAATGGATATGGGATCATCCATCGCCCATCTGTATGGGTCGAGAAGGTATACGCTAGTCTACACTGGCATATCGATGCCCCGTCTCGATACACCTACGACTAGGGACCTTGAAGGATGTACTTATGGACTACCATGTCCTCACTAGTATGATCCGCATCATAGTCCAGGTAGTCAAGTACACATCCTAAGGGCTTTACCAACATGTAACAGAGAGACAATCAGTGTACACGTTAAGGTAAAGAGTAACCAGATAGCATACTATCATGTCGAGCAAGAAAGTCCTCCCTATATATGTCCCAGCATCCACTACAATATACATCCAATGTACAGTAATGGCCTCTAGGGCATACATATAACTAACATTAACCACAAGCCGTCAGTGGTACTAGCTGTACGTAACGGCTACCCATGTATTGAGTGAAAGGGAAAACGATGAGAGAACTCATCCTGGAACCCCACTGAGCCTATGTGTGACAATATCCATACAGTTCGGTCCGTTCGTCTATGAGTATCGTATATCGAGCCTAGGGAGCTGTTAAACATCAGACCCCCAACAGCGGTATAAGTCGTGTCGGAATATTGCTCAGAACACCTTGAGATACTACTGGAATCCATACCAGTAAATCTCGCTTACCATGGCCATGGATTTTGTGTAATGGCTCTCCAGACACAGCACGATCTCACTCCCAATGTTGGGAGAGATGAAGCCCCTGCCGATTCGCCCACTGCCTCCATGTGGCTCCCACCTAAAACCATAGATCTAATAACCAGAATATCAGATATTATATACATATCCTTTGTGGAGAAACAACTGTGTGACAACCATAGTATAACCGATCGTAGTATAGGAATTTTACTTCCTACTCTGTGTATGTCATCCAAATACCAGGACATCACACCCTACAACTTTCTTAACAGATCCATCCCCTATTCTAATGAAGTCAAAGCTCATCACTATCACATCAAAAATGGATGATCTAACTCCGCTATATCTGCTTTAGTCTATAAATATACACAAGCTTCTTGTCCACTATGCTTCCGCTGCTCCCACTGACTACGACAACCCTCTAGCAGAATAATATACACGTGCATTTCTAAAACTAGTTTAGAACGACGCTATACTTATCCTCCTGCAGAGTCTCATAGTCTGGAATAGCAGTAATGGCAAGTCTGGGTAAACAAGAACCTCCCTGTCACCGTCCTTGAGGCTACCGGAGTACCTTTCGAGTGTCTGAGGTTACCCATCATATCTGCGGAGTGGCTAATGGAATGTCAAACCTGATTGAATCTTTACGTCCTATTAAATTTTCCGTAATCGTTTGCGGTTCTAGAATCTCTTCCAGTTCTACTATACTCCCACTACTGTTTTCTGAAAAAAAAAACCATTTTACTAAAACTGTGGCGAATCAAAAACAATATCACTATTGATCTTCCAGATGGTAGAAAATCAACCTTCGTCTAAGCCAAGGTCAACCCGCAAACTTCCATTACAGAAACGTGACTTGAGTTATCCAGAGTCTGGTTTTAAGCATAAGCTGGACAACTCCATATACCTTAACATCATTAAGATATGATCCATTCTATATACAATATAGAAACAGAGGCACTGATTTAATTGGAACCAGATTCAAATCATGCAGCTATCTCCAGTGCATGTCAACTAAATGGAAAGAGGCCGCTCAGCATTACTCAACTTAGGAGTGCATCCAATTATGATTAACCTGAAAGCGAAGCAAGTTCTCTAAAACATTACTATCAATTGAATACCATAAACAAGTATCTACATCTTCGATCACCTTGAAGAATCCCGATACTTGCTACACCTGGTTCTCTACTTTATTCTTGGACCTATAACTTCTCAAACATGGACCTTGTATTTCTATGAAACACATGTCTAAAACTGGAGAAGTCACAAGTAAACAGAATATAGTACGAGGACCTACCCCTTTGTCCGAATGGACACTGGACAATATACAATACTTTATATAAGTCCCCTGGGTTGAATAACTTAAACCCTGCGCGTCGTAGGTTGAAAATTGTACCCAGGCAATTTTCTCAAGTATCACCAATTGCAACGAATTCCGATATAATGAGGATGATCACCTAATTTCAAATAACTTACTCCTACTCATCATCTGTAAAACTATACAGATGTGAGAATCATACTTGGTAAATACATACCCTGGAGTAAGGACTAATTGGGAAATCAATTTTCTATTAACAATACACAGTGAAACTGAAACATGAAAATGTTTCGAAGGGGTATCCAGGTATTCCTAGTAATGCCTCTTCCATTATCCAGATTCATGACTGTAACCGTATATTTCCTTTGCCATCTCTCCAAATCCTTTTATTTGTCTTTAGTCGTCACCTTCTGTACACCATCGTTAGGCTTAATGGTTTTCTTCCTTCCCTACCGTTCGGCACCAGCCTATGGTTTGGAAGAAGACTATCCAATAAGCATAACAGGTGTACTCTCCTAATTTTAGGAGTACTCACAACCTGAGAGAAGGTGATGATAAAAGACAAATGAATAAAGCTTATTCTATTTCTCCTGAACCAGAATCCATCCCCGAAATGGAATAAGTTCCATCGAGTTCGTATATAACCATACGATGGATTATCCAAATAACTGTGGATCTTCGTAGTGATACGGGGTGTTCTGGAGAAATACAAAGGTGAAGTAGGAGTGGCGATGAAATACTTGATTTGGTCGTGAATAACAGTCGCAATCTATTTTGCCCTCTTTCTAATCCCTTTATTTGTCTTTACTTATTACCTTCTGTACACCACACTTAAGCTAATTGGTTTTCTTCATTCCCTACCTTTCAGCACCTGCCTATGATTCGGAAGAAGACTATCCAATAAACGTAATAGGTGTACTGTCCGCTAATCCTAGGAGCCCTCATAACCTGAGAGAAGGTAAAAGGAAAAGACAACTGAATAGTCCTATTATATCTCTCCAGAACCATAATCCATCCTCGAATCTGGAACAAGTTCCTTCGAGTTCGTATATAACCATACGATAGATTTATCCAATAGAAGTGGATGTTCGTAGTGATACGGGGTGTTCTGGAGAAATGCAAAAGGTAAAAGAAGGAGTGGCAATGATGTATGCAATTCAGACAATCCAAAAGCCAGTGTTTTAAGAAAGTTCGGTTAACTTGGTTACTGATTCATAGTCTAGGGTCGGGTCATGGTCGCTGCCAAAGAGAGAGAGAAAAGAAATACTCTGCGTGCACTCTAACTTAGATCAGAATGGTTATCATTTTATCTAATCAGGAAACCTCCCACTGTATCCTCAAATTCTCCTCCAAACCTGAAAGAAGAATCAGTCGGGATCACCCGAGAAGTAAACCAACTCATCAGTGGGAATCGGGATCCAACTATCATCGTATGATAACATGACGGAATCCACTCACGTTATCACACTCCAGATGGTATGCGCATGCCTCGAAAGTTTCAGTTTCTTTAGAAACTCCCGATGTGATTTTTACCCCATGCTCTTATGATCTTGACTAAGGCCAACAAATCATAAGTCACATGTCAAGTTCTACCCGTTATTGTCCAGGTTAATTTGAACCCACCCGTATATACCCTTGACTAAGGCCAAAAAAGTAGTATGACTGTCCCAAACCAACGCATCTATCTATGCAACAGAAAAGTAACCAATAGCTACCATATACTATGCCTTGACTAAGGCCAACAAACATAGCATGAATACTAAGTGCTACCCATCTGAAATGACGGAGGGCTACGAATGGTTTTTGGCGAAAAACCTTTAACGTAATGAACTTGATATCGTTGAAGGAACCGGATAGCTTTTACAAAAATACAGTGGCGAAAACCTTTGCTAAAGAGGTCACTCCCGGTGAAGAGACTCAGCTCTTTCCCAATGAGGTGCAGGATATTCCAAACTGAATACTACAATGCAAAGCAAAAAGTAATCGACTATAGTGAAGTTATTACCCTGACGCAAACCTCTGTCCAAGGGGTCACTCCCGATGAAGGGATCTCGGCCCTTGCCTCATTGAATGAGGTGTTGGATATTCTAAACTGAATACCACTGTGCAAAACAAATGAAAGCGTCCTTGCAATAACAGTTTTTTGAAAAATGTTCCAACAACATCTGTATAGGTCTGTTTTCTTTTTGCATTGATCTGAATCAATGCAGTCCCATCAATTAATCACACCAATAAAGAACGAAAATAAAATGTACGTATATTCCATCCGCATTCGCCACTGGGTCCTGTCATCACCCGTTAGGTTACTTAACTAACGACAGAGCGGGGACAGGACTAGCACGGGTGTAAAACAAATACAACATCTACTAGTATATGTATATCAATATACAATAATTGCTCCAGGCGTGATAAATGCAACAATACAGAAAAGTAATAAGTATCACAGAACAATACAGATAAGCTGGGAGCCCCGGGCTTCATAGAGCCACAAATGAAACCCGACGTTCCCCTCGTCGTGTGGATAGCCTGTGCAATGAAAACCTAGACCCCTACGAGTGCGGTAAGTTACCCTCTAAAACCAGAAGCGAGGCAGCCCCCTTCAGCAATGTGAATGGACCACCCGGCACTTCACGGAATCCGGTAACTTGAGCACCCCACCTTGGGTCAACCTATACCCCCTACGAGTGCGGCGAATAGCCCGCCAATTCTATAGTGAGGTCCCCTCCCTCTCAATGCCATGAGATGCGGACCCGTTTGTAGGGTTACTAGGCACTCTCACAAGAGTCTATAAGGCATCAACTAAGCCCGATTTAAAATCTAGACATGCCGAACAACCCTAACCAAGATCTTTACAAGAGATTAGGCGAAACAAATCATGTTAAACACTTTAACATCTGAGAGTTTAGGATTACAACCTTTGTAGTCCGGTCCTTCACTTCTAAAGCTCCGTGTTGAGGTCCCTTCGCTGCGATCATCGAGTACCCGGACTCTAGAGAGGCTCCACGAAGAGAAAGATGTAAGCTTGCTTCCGATCTTCGATAACTAAGATGATCTATCTTGAAGAAACTTTAACTCAAGCTCTCACTCACTAATGAAGTGAACACCCTAATCTAATTGGCAAGAATAGATTAGGATGATGAAGTAGGATTTATGCTCTCATTTGTTTTCTTAATCTCACTCATTTTCATCACTAAAATCAAAGGTAGAAAGCTTTGCAAGGAGGAAGAAGAAGATAAATTACTTTGTGATGAATAATGAAACCATGTGAGGTTAGAAATGCAACCATGGGTTAAGTATGATAACTTAACCCATGTAGAGAATGAACCATGGTTAAGGGTTGGGTTGGGTTAAAAAATATCATAACAAAATATCTTTACAAAATATTTTTACAAAAATAAAAACAAAAGCTTCTAGAAGCTTCTAGAAAAATTAACCCAAATCAAACCTTAATCATGTTTAATCTCCACTAATCGTGTTGCATTAATAACCATGACATGTTACAATATTATATATCACATATATAATATTTATTGTAACAAAATAAAATAATACAATTAACATATATTGGATATATATCAATGTATTACCCGAGTGAGAAAAAGAATCTTTTAGTGAGCTTATATCAGTTAATGTAATTTAATATATCAAATATATAATTATACATTAAATTATCGAATCAACACTTGATCCGATAATCCGGCTATTTCAGAAATGACCAACTAATATAATCTTTATCAGTTCATCGAATCAACACTTGATCCGATGACCCAGCTATATCATATATACCCGGCCGATATCTCATATCACGAAAATCTAATATGGTATCACATATACGTATTGTTCTCGTTCCCGCACATATCATATATGTGCTCCTACTCCATTTTGCCTGAGCGAAGAAACCTCTGTGTAGGACTCTAAAGAATCGTTAATACGCCGGCAGTAGGTGATGATCATATCAAACACCTACAAGCTGCAAGTGGTCAGCTAAACGTAACAGCCACCCAGTTATTGAGCGATCAGAAGATCAACAAGCAAGCCTGTACATTCTCCTACAAATCCAATCAGTAACACTCCCGTACAGTCCGGTCTCTCCGTCTGATATGTCGCATATCTCGCCTAGGGGTAGTAAACGTCAGACCCCAGTATCTTGATAATTCGTGTCGATATGAGGTCTATAACAGTTCGAGAAACTACTGATAACACTTACCAGTAAATCTCAGCAACCCAGCCTAGGGATTTCCACTTATAGCCAATCGAACACAGCGCAACATCAACTCCCTATACCGGGAGAGACGAATCCCCTCCTATCGCTCATTGCCTCAATGTGATTCGGGACTGTACCCAAAAGCCACTTTTTGCACGCCCTCTTGGACGTGGTATGATGGAAATCAAAGCACAGTGGGAATCACACAAGACTCTATGACGATCTCAGGTCTACAAACTAACCTGTACCAGTGTCACCAGAGAACTGCCATCTGACGTGAGGTATAATACCATCTGGGAGTTCTCGGCGAGTCCGTCCAGTGTACCCAGTCTCCACTGAGCACCCGTATACCTTCTCTGATGTCAAACACCAATGGATATGGGATCATCCATCGCCCATCATATGGGTCAAGAAGCGCATACGCTAGTCTACTCTGGTATATCGATGCCCTGTCTAGATATACCCTCGACTAGGAACAGTTATAGGATGTACTCGTCGACTACCGTGTCCCCACTAGTATGATCTCATCATAGTCCCAGTAGTCGAGTACATATCCTAAGAGCTTTATCAACATGTAACATAGAGACAATCAGAGTACATGTTAAGATAAAGAGCAACCAGATAGCGTACTATCATGTCGAGCAAGAAAGTCCTCCCTATATATGTTCAAGCATCCACTACAATATACATCGTATGTACAGTAATGGTCTCTAGGGTATACATATAACTAACAATCTCCCACTTGCACTAGGGCCATCTGTTGTGGTATCGCATACCCAACAATTAGCTGTGATTGAAGTATCTCATACTCAACTATCCCATAAAAGTCTCTACTGGAAAAAAGGCCTTTGTGAGTGGATCCGCGCTGTTGTCCTCTATGTCTATTCTCCTGACCTTAGTCTCCTTGGAGATCAACCATCTCCATGATCAGGTGATACTGCCTAAGAATTATATCTGGATTTCTGATGGGACGGGGGTTCCTAGGCCGAAGCCATAACTCCATTGTCACACAATGGTTGGAACGAAGTTCATCTCATGAACTTATATATATCCAGACTGCCTCTTAGGTAGCATCCTTGGTAACGATGTATCTTTCCTTTAATCGTCTAGTAAGTCACGGTATCTAGCTTGGAACTCTTCCAACATACCGTCCCTCCACTGAGGGTAAAGACAATGCCTGCGACTGTAATTCAGTCGTCCTTATCACCCTGGAACCTTTTCCAGTGATTCTCCCCAGGATCGATTGATACCATCTCACTACAACTAGTGAGAATCTTAACATCCAATTAGATCTATCTCATAGATCCATAACCTAGGATTTAGGAGGTATCACCTTGATCCTATATGGAGAATCTTTGTGATAAGAGGAGATTGACCAAGCGTAGCATAGGAAACTCCTTCTCTATCAAGAGTATGTCATCCACGTACTCTACGAGGATCACCACCATACTCTCTACTACCTTTTTGTATATACAAGGTTCATCTACTATTTTGATGAAGTCAAACTCTTTGACTACTTCATCAGAACAGACGTTCCAACTCCGTGATACCTGATTTATCACATAAAACATCTTGCTCACGTTTCCGCTACTCCCACTATTTACGAAGCCCTCTGGCTGTGTACTTATAGACGCTCTCTTCTAAATCATCATTTAGAAAAGCAGTCATGACACCCAACCGCCAGATATCATAGTCATGGTATGTAGCCGTGGCAAGTAGGATCTGGATGGACTTAAGCATAGCTTTGAAAGTCTCAACTTTTCCATGTACACCAAGTAATTTTCTCAAGATATACTTGCTCTTGATGGGGATTTAACCCTTCAGATAAAGCAACCAAAGTTCATACTTTGTTGGTGTTTAAGGATTCCATCTTAAATCGCTAAGCATCCAACCATTCTCACAGAGTCCCACTCCTGATGGCCTACTCGAAACTAGTTGGGCCATCATCTCATGATGCAATCCCCGCTCCCACTGTCATAGAGAAACCGAAGTATCTCTCAGGTGGGTGAAGAACCCTACCAGATCGACGGAGAGGCTGAGGTTCGTTGGAAACTATCGAATCCTTTGGTTCTACCAAATCATTAGCTGCAGTTTGTATAGCTGGAACTCTTTCCAGTTCTACCTCATGACCACTAATTTCTTCACAAGAAATTCCCTTTCACAAAGGTGGCATGCTGAGAAACAAAACATCATTTGTTCCTTGATGTGGTAGAAGGTATTCCCTTGCGAATGCTTGGGATATCCAACAAACTTCCACAGAACTGACTTTGCCTCGAGCTTGTCCGGATTTTGCTTTTTAGACATAGGCCGGACAACCCCAAATCTCAATACACTTAAGAGATGGGCTCTTCCCATACCATATCACATATGGAGATGTAGGCATCTGATTTGATTGGAACCCTATTCAATAGGTATGCAGCTTCTCAAGTGCATAACTCCCTAAAGGAAATAGGCAACTCAGTGGTACTCATCATAGAGCACACCATATCATATAGAGTGCGATTGCTCCGCCCCGATATACCATCGTGCTATGGTGTATACGAAGGAGTAATGCTGAGAGAGAATCTCATTCTCCTTTTAGAATAGTCCAGGATTTCCGTGCTCAAGTATTCTCCTCCTTGATCTCATCAAAGGACATAATACTTATACCCGTTTTTGGTTCTCTACTTCTAACTTATATTCATTGAATTTCTCAAAAGTTCCAGACTTGTGTTTCAACAGGAACATATGTCCAGATCTCTAGAGATAATCAGTGAATGTAATGCTGTACAAAGAACCGGTCTTGGCATGTGTAGTCAGGGGACCTTCATATATCATCATGTATCAATCCCAAGAGTTCACTAACTCTTTCTCAGTTTCCGATAAACGGAGCTGTGGTCATCTTATCTTTGTGACATGACTGGAAAGTTTTACAAGATGTAAATCCAAACTAATTTAAATTTGCATCTTTATGTAACTTCAGCTAGTCCGGTCGTATTGATATGACCTAGTCTACAATGCCTCAAGAAAGATTCGTTCATTTCTGAACTCTTCCTCTTATGTGTGTTCTGTACATTAAGAACTGTGGTATGATTTAGAATGTTTATGCTTTTAGATAACGTGCCTGAACCGATCAACTCTTGATATAGGAAATATTCAAAACATTATCCAACAATACAAAATTATATCCTTCTTTACTAATAAAGAGACTGATATGATGTTGTATATCAGGTTCGGTATCTAATAATATTCGTTCAGAATCAATGTATTCTGGTAATACAGGGTGATAACTGCCAACAGACTTGGCTGCAACACTTGCATCTTTTCTAACTCTTGAAACTTATCACCCATTCTCAGTTCTCTACCTATCTGTAGCCCATGTAACAGATTACATTTGCGGGATCCTGATCCGGTATCTCATACCCAGGACGTAAAGGATACCGAGAAACAGTTCTCGGTAATGAACACACCCGAAGAAGATGCATCAGCATGCACTTTCTTCGTTTGGGTGGCACGGGAATTCTGGTAATCCCCTATTTCCTGCTCTGTCTTATAACAATTATAAGTTGGAGCGGGACAAACGTTCCCTTGCGCAGTATAACAAGCGGGTTCGGTCAATACATCCGTATTATTATTTTGATTAAGGCGTGACATAGTCGGTACCTGGAGAGAGAGAAGAAAACACTCAGCGTGCGCTTTTACAAGATTAGATTGGTTATCAATTTATCTAATCAGGATGTCTCCCACTGTTTTAGTCAAATTTTCCTTCAAACCCTAAAAGGAAAGACTAGCCGGGATTAATTACACTCTATAAGTTCGCCAATCTTTCAGCCAGGCCAGTGCCGGTACTTTGAGGGAGGTTTCCCGTGCTTTCGCACGGACCTAATTAAAATAAACCTCGTTTTCCCAGGGGCGTAACCCCGTTAACACCTTTCTAGACACTTACTTGATAGGCTAATTGTAATGTGTAAAACTCTCCCTGGAGTAACTCTTACTCGCAGAGGGTATCGGGATCTAACTATCTCATAGAAGGTATGCAATCTCATTGCAAATTTCAACACTTGAAATTCCTAATAATATTTTACCCCTTGCATCCTATGACCTTGACGAAAGCCAACAAACCATAGGCTACTAGTCAAGTTCAACCCGTCATTTCCTGATTGAATTAAACCCATCCGCACGACCCTTGACGAAAGCCAACAAAGCCGCATGACTACCCTAACTCAATCGCGTCATATGCTTATACAGATAAGCATAAATAGCTACCGCACACTACGCCTTGACGAAAGCCAACAAACGTAGTACGAATACTAAATACTACTTATCTGAAATGACGGAGGACTACGACAGGTTTTTAAGAAAACCCTTTGCGTAATGAACTTGATATCGTTGTAGAATCGAGTGAATTTTGAATGGATTGTTTTTTAGGCTTTTACTAGTTTTGCTAAAGAGGTCACTCCCGGTGAAGGGATCTCGGATCTTTCCTTATCGAATAAGGTGCAGGATATTTCACAAATACCACGGTGCAAAGCAAGAACTATAAAAACAATCAAAAGACAAACCGAGTGTGTAGCATCTGCTTGTTTTGCTAAAGAGGTCACTCCCGGTGAAGGGATCTCGGCTCTTTCCTTATCGAATAAGGTGCTGGATATTCTACAAGGAATACCGCTATGCAAAGCAAGAACTAGAGCTACTAGTTTTTAAACAAGTTTCTACAACATCTTTAGTTTTCTTTTAGTTTCATTAATCTCATTAATGAAGTCCCATTTTATTATGCTTCACAAGCATCAGATATGAAATGAAATCAACAATATACAATATATATCTCATATATATAATATAAACATTCGTCTCAGGCAGTAATATGATCTCATCACAGAACATTGCAGCAGAAGAACATATATGAAATATTGGATATACTAGGACGTCCGTGTTTTAATACGAGCCTGCAAAAAACGCGGATTCCACGGTCGTGATGAATAGCCAAACCCACATCTCTAAACCCCTACGAGAGTGGCAAGCAACACTGCCAATTGTAGGGTTAGGAGACCCGGTCTCGACTTCTCGAGATGGTCTCCTACTGGACCCTAGAACCCGGTTACTTATGCTCCCCGCCTTGGGTCTACCTAATGCAGAAAAGTAAATAATATACAATGGTGACATCATCCTCAGCCTGGAAGTGCCCCAATAAAAGAATATTACATACAAATGAATTTTACATGAATGAAAAAGAAAAACTCTCATCTCACATAAAACCCCCGGCTATTCAGAACACGACGATCCAATATAACATATCACAGCAACAGATAATATCTCATATCATCAACGTAAGCAAGTATGCGTATCCCGATTGTCGTTGATGTATAGCAACGAAGCCGGCAATACACCACATACTACGCTTACGGTCACAGAAAAGAAAGTGTAAAACTACAACAGTTGGAATCCGCAACCTCCTTAGACATCGCATGCTTAACCAAATGAATTTCTTAGACATCGCATGCCTAACAATTATAAACCCCGCATTTTAGTCTTGATCTCGAAAACACTTTTCAATATCTAGTCGGGAAATTCAACAAGATTCCCGACATCCTGATCGAATGCTCGTCACAAACTTTAGTAGATGCCTGCACCCCCGGATGCCGTCGACTAAGTGCACTAAGGCGGAACACCACTGCCGCGAGCACCTGAACGGATGCTTTTGGCGATGGGGTTCTCCTACAGTCACTTGGTCGGGGCTATGGGGCGTGGTTATCTATTAAATTTATCCGGCGAGTATCCGCGTACGCTACATGATTGCGATGGACTTTTGATCACATCAAAATCCCGTGGCAACCGATCAATTGAGACTAAACTGCTATGTTTATAACATTCTAATTAGTTATCTAATAACTACCTATGGATTCCAAATATTGTATCACAGATAAATAGATAATGTTAAACTTTCCGATCGAATGATCAAACACCCAAGATTTCCCAAATAGCTCAACACTTGAAATGAGTTTAAAAACATCCATCACATGCCACAGTACCAATGGTCCAGCCGTAGAAGGGTCAAACCAACGCCTCATATGTGGCAACGTCGTACTGCCCCAAACCCTAAGGTTTAGAGGCGGTTCAGACGGTCACATAATCAAGTTAAGGTTTGTGTTCTTCTAGAGGGTCCACCGCGTTACTTGCACGACTTAGAACGTTCTTAAACTACGGAAAAATCCAACACTTGGAAAATTTTTGGCAGGGAAAAAAGTGAGTTATTGATATCCGTTCGAACATTTTAACACGTTCTAAAATTACCTGGAAAAAAAAAAGGAATTTAAACTTTCCGATCGAATCAACGACTTCCCAATACAACCCAGAAAACTCAACACTTGAGTATAATTAAAATTTCCCAGAAGCATCAGGAAGTGCCTACGGATGTTACTGTGCAAACAGTAAACCCTAATTCTCCTATACGGCCGCGGAACCGCCGCGCAAGGCATGGTATTGCTGCGGTTCCGTGGCGCTTTAGTGGGATTACTGTCTCGTTTTGCACAGTAATTCCTAAAATACCCTGCTTAATTTTCTGAGTATTTTTAATACAGAAAAAATCAGCATTTGAAAATATTTCCAGAAATTAGGGTTTTACGGGTATTCGGAGTTCGATCGGACTTTAAACTTCGCCTAGACTTCGCCTAAAGCACTAGCTTGGCTCTAATACCACTGTAGGGTTACTAGGAACTCACAAGGGTCTATAAGATATCAACCATGCCCGATTTAAAATTTAGACGTGCCGAACAACCCTAACCAAGATCTTTACTAGAGATTAGGCGAAACAAAGCATGTTAAACACTTTAACATCTAAGAGTTTGGGATTACAACCTTTGTAGTCCGGTCCTTCACTTCTAAAGCTCCGTGTTGAGGTCCCTTTGCTGCGATCATCGAGTACCCAGACTCTAAAGAGGCTCCACGAAGAGAAAGATGTAATCTTGCTTCCGATCTTCGATAACTGTTCAGACCATAATATTGCATTTATCATTCCCCTATTCTTATCCTTTTTATAAATAAACAGGTACTCTTGACGCACGTTTGTTGCATATTACAGGTTACAGGTTTCTGGAGCAAATACAGTGAAAAAGACACAAAACAACAGATAAAGGGACTTTTGACCAGCAAGTAGACGGACCCTAGTCAAGCACAGTCGAAGAACAGTGCAAGGTCCAAAAAGTCAAGTGAAACGGTTAAAAAGCCCAATACAAGTCTTCACTAAAAATCTGGAGAAGATCCAGAAGTCCAACAGAGAAAAGAAGAGTAAAAACAGAAGCCCAAAGAGCCAAGGAAAAAGCCCACAAAAGCTCAGATCCCAACTCCTCAGTTTGGCCGCGGAACCGCGGCCAAACCCATGCTGGCGCCGCGGTTCCGCGGCCATTAAGAGCGCGTGTCGGTGGAAAATTGGCGTATCGGTGCGACGGTTCTGGTGTTGGGATTCTCAGGGGTCAAATCTGTAAATTCGCAAGTGCGAGAGTCTGTAACCCTAGGTTTTCTATTTTCCTATAAATTGTAATCTTAGATCTAAAAATTGTATGCCTCTTTTCAATAAATAAAATTCAGAAATTCTGGACGTGACATTCAGATCTGTTCGTTATCGCTTGGAGGGAGCCATCACCATTAGTAAGTATTTTTCTTTTATTCTTTTAATGTTATTTCATCCCCTAATGAGCGAGTAGTCTCCTCGCTTGTTAGGGTTAGCTTTAGGGAAAGGGTTGAGAGATGAGATCTCTTACCCCTTTCAATGCCTAACCCATTAAGAACTCCATGCATGCGCGCACAACCGCTCCCTGCGGCACCCTACCCTTCGAGGTAACGGTGAACCGCAGTATAAAGGGCCGGTTGCGCGCGTTTTCCATGGGGGTTAGGGTAATTAACGATAAAGGAAGGATACGAATCTAGAGGAAGAAAACATCTTCCCAAAAGAGTCGTATCCACTTTATCGATAATTACTATAACACCTAATGGATCTAAAATACGGCATTGAAAGCGGTGAAGGAAACATCAATCTCCAAAACTTCCTCTAAGCCTAACCCTAGCAAGAATTTAAATTAGATTAATTAAGTTTTAGATCTAGATTTTTATAAAACCAAAACGACAAATAGAATCAACTCGTTAAAACACACTAAAGGAATTTACCCGTCTCTGTGGATCGACCCGCACTCACCGGCTAGCTGCGAAGCGACGCCGTTTCTTGATTGCGGTAATTATATTTTTGATCGTAAAAACCTCTACCAATCAAATGGCGCCGTTGCCGGGGACGGCGTAATTTTTCTTTTTGTGAATTTTCGGGTTGATATAAATTTTAAAAATTATAAAAATCTGAAAATATAAAAAATATAAAAAAAATAATCAAATTTGATCTGTTTGAAGGGTGTATCTTTTGGATCTTGCAGGAACAGCGAAGAATTGAGGATCTGGAATTTTACAGAGGGCAAATCAAAATTTGGTACATAAGAACAGAGAGAAATTGAATGTTCAGAACCACAGAAAATTTTCCAGAGCACGAACCCACCCCTTGACCGCGCTTCCGCCGCATAAACACGCATTCCGCCGCGGATCCGCGCTCATAGTGCCACGTCAGCGCACCAACTTTTGTGGGTTTGTCTCTCTTTCTTCCCTCTGCAACCTAAAGTATATCTCTCTGTAAAAAATTTTCTGCAGGATTTCTTTGCGTAAAGAGTCTTTCTCCCCCTTCTAAATAACAGATTTCTGCAGGTTTCTTTGCGCCGCGCTAAAAAAATTCTGATTGCAAGTGAAATTTTATTTGTTTTGCATAATTTAACCGGATTCTAAGAGGCTATTTGACCAAATTCAGATTGGGTGGGGATTTCATCACCCTTCCCAGGACCCCAGAAAACACCTAAAGCATTTTGCATCGACCACCTTTAATTAAAAAAGATTAGACTCAGACCTAAGGACAGCGAGCTCAATAGGAAAAGGACTAGGGTAGGCATCGGCCGTTTATCCTAACCGACATTGCGGTGTCTAGGCTAGTGGTTTTTAATTAGGCCCACTGTAGTGGTGGTTCCTTCCTACTTACCTGGCCGTATTTGTCTGTGAAGAGGCGGTTTGAGGTCTATTTCTAGCCCTAGTTAGGAGCTGTCTAGTAGACCTAGGCAACCCTAGATCTAGGTCTGATTGTGCATGTGTGGTAGATACATTTTTTGTGTCACGAGTCCCGTTTCTAAAACCTCTTTGCAAAACCTTCACATAAATAAAAGAAAAAGAAAAAGAAAAATCTTTTCAAAAACTTGCAACTTGCCGCTAAAGAAAACTTGCAAACCACTTCCACCACTTCTTCTCACTGACGTTATCTTACCCCCACATTCTGTTTTTCTTTTTTTTCTGACTGCACTACCCTTTAGTGTATGTCATTTTGGACTAGGGATACTAACGCCCGATTAGTCCGCGTTTCGTTGGTACCGACCAACGAACCCTTCGACGAACCCTTCGTCGATCTTCCGTCCACTTCCTTACCTCCACATTCAAATTCTTCTTTCGAAGGTATGTCGGGATTCAACCCCAATGATACCTTAACGACGGGAATGATTCCACCTCCACCAGGTGCGAATAACCCGAATCTACCGCCTGTTGTAGCGCCCGCACGAGTTGCGCTCCAGGACCTCTTCTACCCTGTCCGCACTTCTTTACCCACATGTCTTTCACCCCCACCGGCAAATGGGGATAATTTTGAAATAAAACCACACTTCATCAATATGCTGCCTAAGTTTCATGGTTTGGAATCCGAAGATGCTTATATTTTCATTAATAAATTCCAAAACGTTTGCGCCATGATGAAGACAACCCAATTAAGTGATGACGCAATTAGGCTAAGGGTCATTCCTTTTACCTTATGTGACCTAGCCGAGAAGTGGCTATACAGCACCGCATCACACTCCATTAGAAATTGGGACGAGTTTGTGAGAGCTTTTCTGAAAAAGTTCTACCCTCATCATAAAACTGCTAGAATCCGAAACGAGATTATACAATTTTCACAGCTTCCGTCCGAACCATTCTGGAAGTGCTTCGAGAGATTTAAAGACCTACTTGTTCAATGCCCTCATCATGGGATAGAAAATTGGCAACTTTGCCAAACATTATACGAGGGATTGAATGCAGCAACGAAGCAGTTGCTAGAAACAATATGTCAAGGTCATTTTCTCTCCAAGTCTAGCGACGAAGCTTGGCAGTTTCTTGAGGACCTAAGTGAGCAAACAATTCAATGGGAGAGTACCAAGACCACATCATCTTCTTCTAGTGGTCAATCTAGGGCAGGCATACATCAAATAGATATGTCGATAGCTATGAAGGCCGAAATGGCCTCACTTATGAAAAACCTAGAAGCCATTGAGACCAAGATCTCATCGTCTTCTCCAGCCCCTACTCTACCCACACGAACTGTTTGTGCTTGTTGTTCGAACCCATCGCATTTAACCGAAGAGTGTCCTCATAATGCACCTATTCAAGGACAGGATCAAGTCAATGTTGCATTTCAGCAACGACAAAGAAATGATCCTTACTCTTCGACATACAATCAGGGGTGGAGGAGTCACCCGAATTTCGCTTGGAACCAAAATCAACAAGTCCAAGGGAACAATAATTTTCAAAGACCTCCTCCACAACAACAACAAGCACCCTTACAAACTCAAAACCAGCAACCTTTCCAACAACAACCTTATACAAATCAAACGAACAATTTGGTTCAACCTAATGATGATAAGGTTAGCTCGCTCGAGAAAAGTCTTGAAGCATTTCTCAAGCAAACTACAGAATCCGCAGCAAGATTTGAAAGTTATGTGCAATCTTTAATGAATAACAATGCCTCACACGATCAAAGTATCAAATCTATTGAGGCACAAATTGCACAATTAACTGCTGCGTTGAGCGAGAGAGAAAAGGGAAAGCTTCCATCTCAACCATTGCCCAATCCCGGTCACGCACAAAACGCATATCACAATCACAATGTAAATGCGGTGACCACGTTGAGATCCGGAAGAGAGTTTCAAAATAATGTGGAAACTAATGATGACATCCCCGCCGGTGGTTCTTGTAAGTGCACGGCGGCGCCCCGGCCGTCAATCCGACGCCGGAATGCGGAAACGGTGATAAACTTAATTTTTGCGGACTTTGCAAACCGGCACCACCGCGCACTTTAACCGGATCGGACCATTAACTAGTCTAAGCTATCTACAAGAATGGGAATAGAGATATACCGACGATCCAAGTCCTCCGGTCTTCATCTCCACTCCGATCTCCTCGCGGGATCTCCGTCCACATCGTCGCCTCCTCGCCGGAAAGGGCACCACATCGCCTTCGTCTTTTACGGGCTCCCGCCTCAATACCGAGGCAACTCGAGCATGAAGCCGGCAACTCGACATGCTCAAGATATGCTGTAGAATGTAGTGTAGAAGATGCTTGTCTCTTTGGGGTTATGTTGTTGCCAATGAGGATGATGGAGGAAACAAGGATTAGAAAAATGGTGCTTGCATTTTTCTAGCATGAAAACTAGATCAAGAAAGAAAACTCTCATGAATGAAGCTCTCTCTTCTTCTTCTCACAACCATGAAAGACTTATCATCTAGTGAGAATAATGGTGGTGGAAAAACAATATATGAAGCAAGAAGGGAGGTGAGTGTAGGAGAAGTCAAGAGGTGACCACAACATCAACCATACTTCTTACTATTAAACCCATACCCTCTCAAATCTCATCCTCATTCAATCAAATCTCATAAAAGCAAAAGCATGGATGAAAAAGAAATGAAAGCTATCATAATCAAACATTTACAAGAAACCCCCTCCACAAATGTTATTTGCACAATTGCAAATAACCCCCTCCATCGGAAAAGTCCGGCCGGGAAAGAACAAAGGAAAACCGGCCGGAACGGAATGCAAACTGGCAACTCCAGAAAACTGGTCCCGTAATAAATTACAGGAAAACCCCGATACTGTGCATACACACCCGCATCTGTATTCCGTCCGGATACAAATGCAAAAAGACAAAATCTACACTGTACTAAACTAGGACCGGCTTAAACCAAAACCGGCTAGTATAAACCGTTCGATCCTGATCCGTGCAATACCGCACGTATCTGATCGAACCCTGCCATATAACTATACGGCCACTAGTACAAAACTGCCCGATCCTGATCCGTGCAATACCGCACGTATCTGATCGGACCCTGCCATATCTCCATACGGCCTCTACAGCGTTTCGCCCGAAACTTGAGTAACTGAAAGTGTGGTGGACTCTAAAGACTCGTCAATACTATGGCTGTGGATTTAACCACTAGCCCGTCAGAGGTATAAGCCAATACGTAACGGGCCACCAGCTATTGACCAAATGGGACGTCGATGAGGAAGCTCACCCCGACACCCAACTGAGCCTGTCAGTGACAATATCCGTGCAGTCCGGTCCGTTCGTCTATGAGTATCGCATGGCGGGCCTAGGGGGTTGGTAAAAGTCAGACCCCCAAAAGCGGTACAAGTCGTGTCGGAGTGTAGCCCAGAACACCCTGAGATACTACTGGAATACCTACCAGTAAATCTCCTTGCCTTGGCCAAGGACTTTGTGTAATGGCTCTCCTAGACACAGCACGACCTCACCCCCAATACCGGGAGAGACGAACCCCTGAAGATACGCTCACTGCCTCCATGTGGCTCGGGACTGTACCCAACTAAAACCTGTTTGCACGACTCCTTTGAGCCGTGGTAGGGTAGTAATCAAAGTACAGTGGGAACTCACACGAGACAAATGACGATCCCCAGGTCGATGAACTAACCTGCACACATGTCACCAGGGAACTGCCATCTGACGTCTGGTATATGACCAACTAGCATGTTCCCGGCGAGTCCTGTCCGGTGTACTCATAACCCAATGAGCACCTGTATACATCTTAGGTGATCCAACTGACACCAGTGGCTTGTGAGACCGGCCACCGCCCCTCGTCGGGGTCTCGACTGTATACACTAGTCTACTAATGGAGTATCGATGCCCAGTCTCGAAACTCCCACGACTAGGGACCTTTTAAGGATATGCTTGTAGACCCCCAGCTCCCACTTATATGATCGCCCTCATACTGCTGGTGGTCAAGCAAGAATCCTAGGGGCTCTATCAATGTGTAATAGCGACATGTCAGGTCACTTAAAGCAGTACACGATGATAAAGGTAAACCAGATAGCATACTATCATCTCGAGTAAGACTGTCCTACCGGGATAGGTCCTCCCTCAATCATTACAATCACGTACCTGTGACCTAATAATTGACTCTGAGGGCACTATCTCCAACAATCTCCCACTTGCACTCAAGGCTAATTATTGCGATGTCGCATACTCACAGCCCGTGTGATACCGAACATCCAACTCCTCTACTAGTCAGTCTCACAAAGCTCGTTTGCGGAACTATTGCGTTCGAGGAATAGCCTCAGTGAGTGGATCCGCTTAGTTGTTTCTTCCTATGTCTCTCTATATCTCAAGTTCGCGGAGAAAACCATCTCCCGAAATGAGCAATACATGTCTTAGAACGTGTCTGGATGTCTGATGGGACCTAGCTCATAAATGAACTCCAAATCCAAACTTCTTAGACTGTATCGTCAACTGAACTTAATCAGTATCCTGCGCCATGCCTCCCTCAGTACTGCCTTGGATCACCTGTCCAAAATACTGCCCCTCGTCAGAGGGAAAACTATAACTCTGACAACCTCCTTGTCGTCCATGTCACCTTGGAAGCCTGGAATGATAACTGTCTCCTGAATGAGGCTGTCGTTATCATATCTCTAGAACATGCACTTATGTTCTAAAACTGCTTCCGACTGTTTCTCCAGGATTGGATTAATGTCAACTTATTGCATCTAGTGCAAGAATAACATCTGGTGTGGTACTTGACATCTCATGATTGACTCAATTGCCTAAGCAAGTGATCTGCCAATCATGCACGTCCCTCTCCCCTTTAGTCTGTAAGACACCTTTAGAGAGGGTGACTCCATTACCTGCAGGTACACTACCGTGCCAGGAGTCGTCCATCCTAAATACTCTTAGAATGCTGTCAAGTACCCTGATTGGGAAACCACCCAAATCTAGATCTAAAACCATAGATCCAGTAACCAGTATGTCTGATATAAAATCCATTTCCTTTGTGGAGAAACAACTGTGTGACGACCAAAGTATAACCGATCGTAGTGTAGGAGTTTCTTTTCCTACTTTGTGTATATCATCCAAATATCAGGATATCACACCCTACTACCTTCTCAACAGATCCATCCCCTATTCTGATGAAGTCAAACCCATGACTGTCACGTCAGAAATAGATGATCTATCTCCGCTACATCTGCTCTAGTCTACAAATAGACATAAGCAACCTGTCCACCAATGCATCCGCTGCTCCCACTGACTACGACAACCCTCTGGCAGAGTCATATAGACGTACACTTCTAAAACTGGTTTAGAACAACGCTATACTCATCCTCCCGCCGAGTCTCGTAACCTGGAACAACAGCAATGGCAATTGTGGGTAATCAAGAACTTCCCTGTCACCGTCCTTGAGGGTACCGTAGTACCTCTCGGGTGCCTGAAGTTACCCACCTTATCTGCGGAGTGGCCAATGGAATGTCAATCCAGATTGAATCTTTAGGTTCCTTATCAAATCTTCAGTAATCGTTTGTGGTTCTGGAATTACTTCCAGTTCTACCATACTCCCACTACTATTTTCTGAAAAAAATCCATTTTTAATAAAACTGTGGCGAGTCTAGAACAATATTGCTATTGTTCATCCAGATGGTAGAAAATCAACCCGCGTCATAGCCTGGGTCAACCCACAAACAGCCATTACAGAAACATGCCTTGAGTTGTCCAGTGTCTGGTTTTAAGCATAAACCGGACAACTCCCCGTACCTTAACAATGTTAAGATATGAACTGTTCTATATCCAATATAGAAACAGAGGCACTGATTTAATTGAACCAGATCCAAATCATGCAGCTGTCCCCAGCGCATGTCAACTAAATGGAAGGAGGCCGATCAGCGTTACTCAACTTAGGAATACTTCCAATTATGAGTAACCTGAAAGAGAAACAAGATCTCTTTATCAACTGAATACCATACACAAGTATCTACATCTTCGATCACCTTGAAGAATCCCGATACTTGCTACACCTGGTTCTCTACTCTATTCAAATACCTATAACTCCTCAAAACTTAGACCCTGTGTTTCTACGAAACACATGTCTAAGAACTAGAGAAGTTAAAAGTAAACAGAATATAGTATGAGGACCAACCCCTCTGTCCTAATGGACACTGGACAACATACAATACTCTGTATAAGTCCGCTGAGTCTAACAACTCTTTCACTGTGTGTTGTAGGTTGAAAAACTGTACTTATGGTTAAGAAGAATTACACCGCTGTTTAATGCTCCTTACCTAACCATCCACTGATATAGGTAAATGTCGTAGACATAATATCAAAAGGTATATCTCACTCCATGAAAATAGACGTACAGATATATCAATTTGAAATTGGTGCATAACAGCGGATATTCAAAACCAAATATTTGCCGACCGGCAAACAGCCCAGGTGATTTCCTCAAATATCACCGATTACAACGAATCCCGATATAATGAGGATGATCACCTAATTCCCAATAACTTACTCCCACTCATCATCTGTAAAACCATACAGATGTGAGAATCGTACCTGGTAAATACATACCCTGGAGTAAGCGTCTAATCAGGAAATCAGTTTTCTTTTAACATTACACAGTGAAACTGAAACATCGAAATGTTTCGATGGGGTATCCTGGTATTCCTAGTAATGCCTCTCCCAAATTCACGACTGTAACCGTATAATTCTTTGCCACCTCATCAAATCCCTTCATTTGTCTTTAGTCTTTACCTTCTGCACACCCCTTTAGGCCAAATGGTTTTCTTCCTTCCCTACCGTTCGGCACCAGCCTATGGTTTGGAAGAAGACTATCCAATAAGCATAATGGGTGTACTGTCCCAATCCTAGGAACACTCGCAATGAGAGAGGGTGAAGATAAAAGACACCTGAATGTACTTTATTCCTATTTCTCCTGAACCAGGATCCATCCCCGAACTGGAACAAGTTCCTTTCGAGTTCGTATATAACCATACGATGGAATATCCAATAAACTGTGGATCTTCGTAGTGATACGGAGTGTCCTGGAGAAATACAAAGGTGATGTGGGAGTGGTAACGAAATATTTGGTTTGGTCGTGAATATCTGTTGCAATTTACTTTGCCCTCTTACTAATCCCTTGCTTTGTCTGAACTTAATACCTTCTGCACACCATCGTTAGGCTAATTGGTTTTCTTCATTCCCTACCGGTCGGCACCAGCCTAAGGTTTGGAAGAAGACTATCCAATTTGCGTAATAGGTGTACTATCTCCTAAACCAAGGAGTACTCGCAACCTGAGAGAAGGTAAAAGGAAAAGACAACTGAATAATCCTATCCGTTTTCTCCAGAACCGGAAACCATCCTCGAATAAATTCCTTCGAGTTCGTATCTAACCATACGATGGTTTTGTCCAATGGAAGTGGACGTTCGTAGTAACACGGGGTGTCCTGGAGAAAAGGGTATAAGTAGGAGTGGCAATGAGGTCTGCAACTCTGACAATCCAAAAGCCAGTGTTAAGTAGGTTCGGTCAACTTGGTCACTGAGTCATAGTCTAGGGTCGGGTCAATGGTCGCTGCCAGAGAGAGAGAGAAAAGAAATACTCAGCGTGCACTCTAACCTAGATCAGAATGGTTACCAATTTATCTAATCTGGAATCCTCCCACTGTACCTCAAATTCTCCTCCAAACCTGAAAGAAGAATTAGTCGGGGTCACCCGAGGAGTAAACCAACTCATCAGTGGGAATCGGGATCCAACTCTCATCGCACGATAACGTGACGGAATCCGCTCACGGTATCACACTCCAGAAGGTATGCGCATATCTGGCAAGTTTCAGTACTTTTGAAACTCCCGATGTGATTTCTGCCCCATGCTCTTATGACCTTGACTTTGGCCAACATATCATAAGTCACATGTCAAGTTCTACCCGTCATTCTCCAGGTTAATTTGAGTCCACCCGTACATACCCTTGACTTTGGCCAAAATGGCAGCACGACTGTCCCAAACCAACGCATCTATCTATGCTGCATATGAATACCCCAATAGCTACCAATCACTGTGCCTTGACTTTGGCCAACATACACAGCTTGAATACTATTGACCACCCATATGAAACGACGGAGGGCTACGAATGGTTTCTGGCGAAAACCTTTAACGTAATGAACTTGATATCGTCGAAGGAACGGATAGCTTTTTAAAAAATATAGTGACGAAAACCGTTGCTAAAGAGGTCACTCCCTGTGAAGGGATCTCGGCTCTTTCCCCGTAGAATGAGGTGCAGGATATTCCAAATGAATACCACGGTGCAAAGCAAAAGTAATCGGCTATAGTGAAGTTAATGCCCTGACGCAAACTTCTGTCCAAGGGGTCACTCCCGGTGAAGGGATCTCGGCCCTTGCCTCGTCGACTGAGGAGCAGGATATTCCAATGAATACCACGATGCAAAACAAAAGTAAACGTCCTTGCAATAACAGCTTTTTGAAAAGTGTTCCAACAACATCAGATTAGGTTTGTTTTTAACTTTGCATTGATCCGAATCAATGCAGTCCCATCAATTGATCACACCACAAAGAACGAAAATATACTGATGTACGTATATGCCATCCGCATTCGCCACTGGGTCCCGTCATTACCCGTTAGGTTAGCTTACTAACGACAGAGCGGGGACTGGACTAGCGCGGATGCAAAACATATACAACATCTACTAATATATATACCAATATATTATATTTCGCTCAAGGCGTGAATAGAATGCAACATCACAGAGAATGAACAGCATCACAGAAACAATACAGATATCTGGGATCCCCGGGTTTCACAGACCCACTACTGAAACCCGACGTTCCCCTGGTCGTGTGGATAGCCTGTGCAATGAAATCCTAGACCCCTACGGGCGCGGCAAGTCACCCGCCAAAACCTGAAGCGAGGCAGCCCCCTTCAGCGCCGTGAATGGACCACCCAGCACTTCACGGAATCCGGTAACTTGGGCACCCCTCCTGGGTCAACCTGTACCCCCTACGAGTGCGGCGAATAGCCCGCCAATCCTAGAGTGAAGCCCCCTCCGTCTCAATGCCATGAGATGCGGGCTTGTTGCCCTCCAGAACCCGGCTATCCGTGCACCCCTCCGCGGGGCAATCCTAGTACAGAAAGTAAAATATACATACAACGGGTACATCGACCGCAACCAGGTCGTGCCCAAAAAGAATAATACAAACGGGCAGTGACGGCAGTCCACATGTCGGACGCTCGCCCCGCAATATCAAATGTACATAATACAACAAAACTGTACTAGCATTGCATCCAGGCTATCCCCCACGACCGATCCGCAACATCACAGCAAATACATAGAACATCAACGTGAAAGTCACGTTCGCAAATCCGTCTAACCGGGCTATAGCAGTTAGACCGGATTTACCGATCGAGTGACATTCACGGTCGCAGATATAATGTAAATACTGTGAAAAATGTGTTTAAAAAATTTCCGATTGATCAAACAATTAACAAGTGGGCCCCAAAGAAAACTGTAGCACTCACAGAAACAATTGGCCCAACTTTAATATTCCAAAGCCCATATTTTAAGCCCAGAAGGCCTCTGTAAAAAAATGGTGAAGTGATGTGAATAGTGCGCGGCGGAAGGGCCGCACAAAGGGGGTTTTCGCGGCGGTTCCGCGCTCCAACTGTGGAGTTACTTCATCAAATTTTTACAGAACTCTTAGATTTTCCAGTACATCAATATTTTACAACCTGAAAAATTTTTCGAGACCAAAAAATTTCAACAGAAACTGTCGTGGGCAAATACGGGTTTTTGGACATTTCGATCGATCGGAACTGAAAAACACATTACACAAAGCTAGAATAAGTTAATGGCGAGGCTCTGATACCACTGCCCACAGGTCACAGGATCGGAACCTGTCTCTGATACCACTGTAAGTGCACGGCGGCGCCCCGGCCGTCAATCCGACGCCGGAATGCGGAAACGGTGATAAACTTAATTTTTGCGGACTTTGCAAACCGGCACCACCGCGCACTTTAACCGGATCGGACCATTAACTAGTCTAAGCTATCTACAAGAATGGGAATAGAGATATACCGACGATCCAAGTCCTCCGGTCTTCATCTCCACTCCGATCTCCTCGCGGGATCTCCGTCCACATCGTCGCCTCCTCGCCGGAAAGGGCACCACATCGCCTTCGTCTTTTACGGGCTCCCGCCTCAATACCGAGGCAACTCGAGCATGAAGCCGGCAACTCGACATGCTCAAGATATGCTGTAGAATGTAGTGTAGAAGATGCTTGTCTCTTTGGGGTTATGTTGTTGCCAATGAGGATGATGGAGGAAACAAGGATTAGAAAAATGGTGCTTGCATTTTTCTAGCATGAAAACTAGATCAAGAAAGAAAACTCTCATGAATGAAGCTCTCTCTTCTTCTTCTCACAACCATGAAAGACTTATCATCTAGTGAGAATAATGGTGGTGGAAAAACAATATATGAAGCAAGAAGGGAGGTGAGTGTAGGAGAAGTCAAGAGGTGACCACAACATCAACCATACTTCTTACTATTAAACCCATACCCTCTCAAATCTCATCCTCATTCAATCAAATCTCATAAAAGCAAAAGCATGGATGAAAAAGAAATGAAAGCTATCATAATCAAACATTTACAAGAAACCCCCTCCACAAATGTTATTTGCACAATTGCAAATAACCCCCTCCATCGGAAAAGTCCGGCCGGGAAAGAACAAAGGAAAACCGGCCGGAACGGAATGCAAACTGGCAACTCCAGAAAACTGGTCCCGTAATAAATTACAGGAAAACCCCGATACTGTGCATACACACCCGCATCTGTATTCCGTCCGGATACAAATGCAAAAAGACAAAATCTACACTGTACTAAACTAGGACCGGCTTAAACCAAAACCGGCTAGTATAAACCGTTCGATCCTGATCCGTGCAATACCGCACGTATCTGATCGAACCCTGCCATATAACTATACGGCCACTAGTACAAAACTGCCCGATCCTGATCCGTGCAATACCGCACGTATCTGATCGGACCCTGCCATATCTCCATACGGCCTCTACAGCGTTTCGCCCGAAACTTGAGTAACTGAAAGTGTGGTGGACTCTAAAGACTCGTCAATACTATGGCTGTGGATTTAACCACTAGCCCGTCAGAGGTATAAGCCAATACGTAACGGGCCACCAGCTATTGACCAAATGGGACGTCGATGAGGAAGCTCACCCCGACACCCAACTGAGCCTGTCAGTGACAATATCCGTGCAGTCCGGTCCGTTCGTCTATGAGTATCGCATGGCGGGCCTAGGGGGTTGGTAAAAGTCAGACCCCCAAAAGCGGTACAAGTCGTGTCGGAGTGTAGCCCAGAACACCCTGAGATACTACTGGAATACCTACCAGTAAATCTCCTTGCCTTGGCCAAGGACTTTGTGTAATGGCTCTCCTAGACACAGCACGACCTCACCCCCAATACCGGGAGAGACGAACCCCTGAAGATACGCTCACTGCCTCCATGTGGCTCGGGACTGTACCCAACTAAAACCTGTTTGCACGACTCCTTTGAGCCGTGGTAGGGTAGTAATCAAAGTACAGTGGGAACTCACACGAGACAAATGACGATCCCCAGGTCGATGAACTAACCTGCACACATGTCACCAGGGAACTGCCATCTGACGTCTGGTATATGACCAACTAGCATGTTCCCGGCGAGTCCTGTCCGGTGTACTCATAACCCAATGAGCACCTGTATACATCTTAGGTGATCCAACTGACACCAGTGGCTTGTGAGACCGGCCACCGCCCCTCGTCGGGGTCTCGACTGTATACACTAGTCTACTAATGGAGTATCGATGCCCAGTCTCGAAACTCCCACGACTAGGGACCTTTTAAGGATATGCTTGTAGACCCCCAGCTCCCACTTATATGATCGCCCTCATACTGCTGGTGGTCAAGCAAGAATCCTAGGGGCTCTATCAATGTGTAATAGCGACATGTCAGGTCACTTAAAGCAGTACACGATGATAAAGGTAAACCAGATAGCATACTATCATCTCGAGTAAGACTGTCCTACCGGGATAGGTCCTCCCTCAATCATTACAATCACGTACCTGTGACCTAATAATTGACTCTGAGGGCACTATCTCCAACAGTTCTTCTTCCCCTTCTTCATTTTCTTCACTTCCTTCTTCACCTTTTTCTTTAGAGCCTATTCTCCACCCTTCACACGGCTCTACTTCTTCTGACTCGAACGGACCCATTTCTAACAACACGAACACATCCACACTGGGATCCGTTCCTATTCCACATTCTACTCCACAGACTTTTGACTCAACAAATTTTCAGAATGCACCATTTCCAAACAGGTTGAGTGCTAATAAACTAAATACACAAGTGGAGAAGATTGTGGAGATCTTTAAGCAGGTTAGCATAAATATACCTCTCTTGGATGCTATCCAACAAGTCCCTTCATACGCGAAAATCTTAAAGGGCTTGTGCACCTCGAAGAGAAAGGCATCTCAAGTACCCAAGAAAGTTCTAGTGGCTAGTGCAGTGAGCAATGCAATTAACCACCATCAAACCTTACCCCAAAAACGAAAGGACCCCGGCTGTCCTACGATTTCAATTACAATTGGGGATAAGAAAATTAATCAAGCACTTTTAGATCTTGGGGCTAGTGTTAACCTGATTCCCTATTCCGTGTACGAACAATTAGGGGTTGGAGAGTTGAAACCCACTCGTTGCACTCTCCAAATGGCTGATCGATCAATCACCTATCCAAGGGGTCAACTAGAGGATGTGTTGATCAAAGTTGGGGAGTTCATATTCCCCGTTGATTTTATCGTTATGGATACACAACCTGTTGCTAACCCAATAAACCAAATTCCGGTGATTCTTGGTCGACCATTTTTGGCCACTTCCAATGCCGTAATAAATTGTCGCAATGGCTCCATGACCCTATCCTTCGGAAAGAGGTCTAGTGAGTTCAATATTTATAAGATGGGAAGTCTGCCCCCCGTGCCTAAAACTAGTACACGAGAAGTTTGCTCTATTCACGAAATCACGCAGGAGGACTGCGAGCTTGAAAGATTTCTATTTGATGAAAACAGTTTTGACGCCACTAGTGCGTCCCTCCTTGAGCCTACTGCCGTTGACACAACCGATGCTGATTATGAATGTTTCACTTTTTCGGATGACGACAACTCACAGCCCGAATATGAGTCGTTTGAATTTTTGGATGAGTCAGTCGAACCATCCGAATCGGTTGTTTGCAGTGATTTCGAACCTGTGTTGGAGTCCTTTGAGTTTGAAGTAGATTCCGCAATGGTTCTTTCGCCTCAGAAATTCGAACTCATGCCCTTGCCGTCTCACCGTAGATATGCTTACATAGGTGAGAATGAGACTTTTCCCATTATCATATCAGCCTCTCTAGCCTTCGAGCAAGAGAACGCTATTTTAAAAGTCTTACAAGATAGGCGGCAAGTTTCCAGTTGGACTATGGCGGACATCGAGGAGATAAGTTTCCTCATAAGTGAATATCATACACAATTGATGGATGATGCCATGTCAATAGAGGACACACGGGAACATCTTGGGGGTATTGTGGTGAGCCAACTTCCTCCCTTAGAAGTTGAAATACCCCCATTTCTTTTAATAAGATACGAGAATGCCAACACTCCACTGATTGCTGATCATTTACATTCTCGTTTCTATGCATCACCATCACCTGTATATTTACCTCCACACCTCCCATACCACTACTTCTATCTTCCCCAATTCTTTGCGGACCCCTACAACTTATTTTTCCACCACCCAATATTCTTTACTGATAAATTTTTCAACTGGTTGGTGTTGACGTGTGGCCGATGCAAGGTTTGGCAGTATTGTCTAACATAGTTTGGGGGAGGGTCTTTTTGTATATATTTTTGTTTTTCTTAACAATAATAAAAAAAAAATTATAAATAAATAAACAGGGGAGTATCAGTATTTTGACCCTCTTAGTTTAGCATGACAGTGAGGACACTGTCAAGTTCAAGTTTGGGGGTATGCTCGGTACGTCTTCTTCCTTCGCATTCATTTGTACATATTTTTGCATTTGCATACTTATTTGAAAACCCATAAAAATTTGAAAAATTATAAAAATTAATGTATTCAATTTTGGCTAATTGACTTGAGTTTGACTAATAGGTTAACTGGTTAGGAACAACTAGATCTTAGACTTAGTGAATTAAAAACCCTAAAAATAACATTTCTTAAAGTTTAACGGTAGAAAGTATATGCCTTGTAGTTTATTTAGAAATAGGCAAATTTTGGGTTCACTTCTTGTACTAAGTCGAAACAAGGGAAGAGTATTGATGTTCTTATTAGAGTATAAGTTTAAAAAATAGTTCCTACCTTAAGTCTAAATTCTGAAAATGTATACCCTACAATTTGCACAATCACGCACCTTGAAACTTGGAATAGTAGAAGAGACCTTGAAATGCTCTTGTCTAAAGTCCTTAGTATGAAAAAGTGTGAATAAAAAAAAAAATGGACACTGGTTTTTGTGATTACTTAAGGCTGCAAAAATAGAAAAATATTTAGCGAGGGTGCTTCATCACCTAGTGCCTTAGACCAACTGGTTTGGGAGTCACTGCTAAAGCCTTGGGTGTTGCAAAGACTAGGAAGTACGCTTTAAAGTGCAAGCGCATTTTGTAATCGGTCGTTGGTACCTCAAGAAGTATTAACGGTCGCATGAAGGATGTGTAAGCAAATTTCATTCACCAACTAATTAGTACTTTGGACAATGGACAAGGGCATGATTGCTTGAATTGAATTTCCAAGTGTAGGGGTGATCTATACACACACGTAGGGGTACGTGATTGGAATTTAGATAAGAGAGAGGAATGAAAGATAGAACTTGTATCTTTAGTAGAATTGACAAAAATTCCTAAGTAGAGATTGAACCCTAGAAGGAAGACTTAAGAAATGCCGAAAGCTAAGTAGATCTACATAACATATATAATCTTAAGTTAAATAATAAGGAAGTGTGAAGAATGTGGGTGGATAATTTGCGAGTCAAAAGATAATAGAATTTCTTGTTAGAAAACTTAATTGGAGAACAAAAGTCAATGGGCCGAGTTGATAGGATTTTGTGGGTGTAATCCGCTGAAAACCCTCAGGAGACAACACTCCTCCTACTAGGGACACCTAGAGGTTTAACGGCTTGTTGCACGTGCTCAGTGCAATCGCGTTTCCCTGCGAAAGTGCGGTTAGGATTTTAGTGAATAAAATAATAAGTTTGCACGAGGACGAGCAAAAGGTAAGTTTGGGGGTATTTGTTCAGACCATAATATTGCATTTATCATTCCCCTATTCTTATCCTTTTTATAAATAAACAGGTACTCTTGACGCACGTTTGTTGCATATTACAGGTTACAGGTTTCTGGAGCAAATACAGTGAAAAAGACACAAAACAACAGATAAAGGGACTTTTGACCAGCAAGTAGACGGACCCTAGTCAAGCCCAGTCGAAGAACAGTGCAAGGTCCAAAAAGTCAAGTGAAACGGTTAAAAAGCCCAATACAAGTCTTCACTAAAAATCTGGAGAAGATCCAGAAGTCCAATAGAGAAAAGAAGAGTAAAAACAGAAGCCCAAAGAGCCAAGGAAAAAGCCCACAAAAGCTCAGATCCCAACTCCTCAGTTTGGCCGTGGAACCGCGGCCAAACCCATGCTGGCGCCGCGGTTCCGCGGCCATTAAGAGCGCGTGTCGGTGGAAAATTGGCGTATCGGTGCGACGGTTCTGGTGTTGGGATTCTCAGGGGTCAAATCTGTAATTCGCAAGTGTGAGAGTCTGTAACCCTAGGTTTTCTATTTTCCTATAAATTGTAATCTTAGATCTAAAAATTGTATGCCTCTTTTCAATAAATAAAATTCAGAAATTCTGGACGTGACATTCAGATCTGTTCTTTATCGCTTGGAGGGAGCCATCACCATTAGTAAGTATTTTTCTTTTATTCTTTTAATGTTATTTCATCCCCTAATGAGCGAGTAGTCTCCTCGCTTGTTAGGGTTAGCCTTAGGGAAAGGGTTGAGAGATGAGATCTCTCACCCCTTTCAATGCCTAACCCATTAAGAACTCCATGCATGCGCGCACAACCGCTCCCTGCGGCACCCTACCCTTCGAGGTAACGGTGAACCGCAGTATAAAGGGCCGGTTGCGCGCGTTTTCCATGGGGGTTAGGGTAATTAACGATAAAGGAAGGATACGAATCTAGAGGAAGAAAACATCTTCCCAAAAGAGTCGTATCCACTTTATCGATAATTACTATAACACCTAATGGATCTAAAATACGGCATTGAAAGCGGTGAAGGAAACATCAATCTCCAAAACTTCCTCTAAGCTTAACCCTAGCAAGAATTTAAATTAGATTAATTAAGTTTTAGATCTAGATTTTTATAAAACCAAAACGACAAATAGAATCAACTCGTTAAAACACACTAAAGGAATTTACCCGTCTCTGTGGATCGACCCGCACTCACCGGCTAGCTGCGAACCGACGCCGTTTCTTGATTGCGGTAATTATATTTTTGATCGTAAAAACCTCTACCAATCAATAACTAAGATGATCTACCTTGAAGAAACTTTAACTCAAGCTCTCACTCACTAATGAAGTGAACACCCTAACCTAATTGGCAAGAATAGATAAGAATGATGAAGTAGGATTTATTCTCTCATTTGTTTTCTTAATCTCACTCATTTTCATGACTAAAATCAAAGCTAGAAAGCTTTGCAAGGAGGAAGAAGAAGATGAATTAATTTGTGATGAATAATGAAACCATGTGAGGTTAGAAATGCAACCATGGGTTAAGTATGATAACTTAACCCATGTAGAGAATGAACCATGGTTAAGGGTTGGGTTGGGTTAACAAATATCATAACAAAATATCTTTACAAAATATCTTTGCAAAAATAAAAACCAAAGCTTCTAGAAGCTTCTTGAAAAATTAACCCAAATCAAACCTTAATCATGTTTAATCTCCACTAATCATGTTGCATTAATAACCATGACATGTTACAATATTATATATCAAATATATAATATTTATTGTAACAAAATAAAATAATACAATTAACATATATCGTATATATATCAATGTATTACCCGAGTGAGAAAAAGAATCTTTTAGTGAGCTTATATCAGTTAATGTAATTTAATATATCAAATATATAATTATACATTAAATTATCGAATCAACACTTGATCCGATAATCCGGCTATTTCACAAATAACCGACTAATATATTCTTTATCGGTTCATCGAATCAACACTTGATCCGATGACCCGGCTATATCACGTATACCCGGCCGATATCTCATATCACGAGAATCTAATACGGTATCACATACACGTATTGTTCTCGGTCCCGCACATATCATATATGTGCTCCTACTCCGTTTTGGCTGAGCCAAGAAATCTCTGTGTAGGACTCTAAAGAATCGTCAATACGCCGGCAGTAGGTGATGATCATATCAAACACCCACAAGCTGCAAGCGGTCAGCTAAACGTAACAGCCACCCGGTTATTGAGCGATCAGAGGATCAATAAGCAAGCATGTACATTCTCCTGCGAATCCAATCAGTAACACTCCCGTACAGTCCGGTCTCTCCGTCTGATATGTCGCATATCTCGCCTAGGGGTGGTAAATGTCAGACCCCAGTAGCTTGATAAGTCGTGTCGATATGAGGTCTATAAAAGTTCGAAAAATTACTGATAACACTTACCAGTAAATCTCAGCAATCCTGGCCAGGGATTTCCAGTTATAGCCAATCGAACAAAGCGCAATATCAACTCCCTATTCCGGGAGAGACGAATCCCCTCCTATCGCTCATTGCCTCCATATGATTCGGGACTGTACCTAAAAGCCACCTTTTTGCACGCCCTCTTGGACGTGGTATGATGGAAATCAAAGCACAGTGGGAATCACACAAGACTCTATGACGATCTCGGGTCTACAGACTAACCTGTACCAGTGTCACCAGAGAACTGCCATCTGACGTGAAGTATAATACCATCTGGGAGTTCTCGGCGAGTCCGTCCAGTGTACCCATTCTCCACTGAGCACCCGTATACCTTCTCTGATGTCAAACACCATTGGATATGGGATCATCCATCACCCATCATATGGGTCAAGAAGCGCATACGCTAGTCTACTCTGGTATATCGATGCCCTGTCTCGATATACCCTCGACTAGGAACAGTTATAGGATGTACTCGTCGACTACCGTGGCCCCACTAGTATGATCTCATCATAGTCCCAGTAGTCGAGTACATATCCTAAGGGCTTTATCAACATGTAACATAGAGACAATCAGAGTACATGTTAAGATAAAGAGCAACCAGATAACGTACTATCATGTCGAGCAAGAAAGTCCTCCTTATATATGTCCAAGCATCCACTACAATATACATCGTATGTACAGTAATGGCCTCTAGGGCATACATATAACTAACACCGTTGCCCTCCAAAACCCGGCTATCCATGCACTCCACCACGAGGTAATCCTAGTACAGAAAAGAAAATATGTACAACGGGTACATCGACCTCAAACCGGTCATGCCCCAAAAGGATAATATACAAACAGGCAGTGACGGCTGTTCACATGTCGGACGCTCACCCCGCGATATCAAATGTACAAATAAAACTAAATTGCACTACCATTGCACACAAGCTATCCACCACGACAAATCCGCAACATCTCAGCACAACACAGAACATCAACGTGAATGTCACGTTCGCAAACCCGTCTAAAAGAGCTATAGCAATTAGACAAGATTTACCGCTCGAATGAAATTCACGGTCACAGAAAGTAATGTAATGCACTGCAAACTTTAAACAATGTTAGAAAATATCGACTCCGAAATAACCCCCGAATAGCCCAAATAACTTGATAAAAAGCATATCCAAATTGGGCTAAATATACAACACCACAGAACTAAATTCCCAGAGACCAGAACAACACCCAAAACACAAACACCAAAGGCCAACACAGGGCCGGCGAGGCCGGATATTGGGGCTTGGGCATCAGCCAAAAGCTGAAAGTTGGGGTCCGTGTTTGGGGTGTGTTCTTGTGTCCTCCTGCGTAGTCGTCTGAACATGTTTAAATAATTTTTCTGGACCATTTCAAAAACAACAGAAACTACGTATTCCATGGCATCGTTTGGGTTTTGTTCCGGTTTTGATACTTTAATATTGTCTAAACCAACTAGTAGACGGATAATAGTTTGGCTATGATACCAATGTAAGTCTACGGTAGCGCCCCGGCCGTCATTCCGAGGCTAAATGCGGAACAAAAAACTTTTTCGATCTGGCGCTAACGCAAACTTAAAACCCGGATCGTTCCATTAACCGTAAACTAGTATACTGTAAAAGCGGGTTTAGAGATTGTACCGATCGATCCGTGTCCTTCGGTCTTTAAACTCTTCCCCTAGCTTGTTGTGGATGCACCGACGATGTTCGCTCTCCGATCTCGATCGATCAACGGTCTCCTCTTCGCCGAAAGTTGCGCCATGTCAACGAATCTTTATACGGGCTCCCACCTCTAAACTGAGGCAACTCGGACATGAAGTTTGCTAGCCGAATGTCTGAGGTTAAAGTAGAGATAGTGTAGAATACTTTGTCTCGAGTCACCCAACGAATCGGTTGAGGGTTAATCGAAGTTGCCACAAATAGAGTAGAGATTAAAATGGGCTTTGGAGATGAGCTACGGATTTTAGTGCAATGAAAATGAATCACAAAAATTCCTAACACTAAAAAATTGGGGCAGCCACAGAGAAGTGCTCGGCCAAAGCATGTAGGGGTGAGCACAAGGAATCCTTAGTGGTGATGATATGCTAAAAAATCCACAAATATCCTTAAGCAAAATATCCTTAAGTGGACAAGAGGAATTAAATGCAAATGGTGACTCAAAAAAAACACCTCATACAACAAGAATTCCAGCAGCTTCCTCGAGCCTTAGGCAACAGCAACCGTAACCGCAACTGTTAGTTATATGTATGCCCTAGAGGCCATTACTGTACATTGGATGTATATTGTAGTGGATGCTGGGACATATATAGGGAGGACTTTCTTGCTCAACATGATAGTATGCTATCTGGTTGACCTTTACCTTAACGTGTACACTGATTGTCTCTCTGTTACATGTTGGTAAAGCCCTTAGGATGTGTACTTGACTACCTGGACTGTGATGCGGATCATACTAATGGGGACATGGTAGTGTATAACTACATCCTTCAAAGTCCCTAGTCGTGGGTGTATCGAGACGGGGCATCGATATACCAGAGTAGACTAGCGTGTACCTTCTCGACCCATACAGATGGGCGATGGATGATCCCATATCCATTGGTGTTTGACATCGGAGATGATATACGGGTGCTCAGTAGAGACTGGGTATACTGGACGGACTCGCCGAGAACTCCCAGATGGTATTATACCTCACGTCAGATGGCAGTTCTCTGGTAACACTGGTACAGAGTAGTCTGTTGACCTGAGATCGTCATAGAGTCTTGTGTGGTTCCCACTGTGCTTTGATTTCCATCTTACCACGTCCAAGAGGGCGTGCAAAACGGTGGTTTTTGGGTACAATCCCGAGTCACATGGAGGCAATGAGCGAAAGGAGGGGATTCATCTCTCCCGGTATAGGGAGTTGATGTTGCGCTGTGTTCGATTGGCTATAACAGGAAATCCCTGGCCAGGGTTGCTGAGATTTACTGGTAAGTGTTACTAGTAGTTTCTCGAATTGTTATAGACCTCATATCGAGCTATTGGGGTCTGACGTTTACCACCCCTAGGCGAGATATGCGACATATCAGACGATCAGACCGGACTGTACGGTTGTGTTACTGGTTGGATTCACTGGAGTGTGAGCGGGCTTGCTCGTCGATCTTCAGATCGCTCAATACCCGGTTGGCCGTTACGTTTAGCAGACCGCTTGCGGCTTGTGGATGTTTGATATGATCATCATCCGCTGCCGGCGTATTGACGAGTCTTTAGAGTCCTACACAGAGGTTTCCTGGCTCAAGCGAAACGAAATAGGAGCGCATATGAGATATGTGCGGGACCGAGAATAATGCGTGTATGTGATACCGTATTCTATTCTCGCGATGGATGTATCGATTAGGTTATATGCGATATACCCTAGTTATCGAATCAAAGGTTGATTCGATAAGCCGATACATAGGATACTAGTCGGTTATATGCGATATGACCGGATCGTTAAATCAAGTGTTGATTTAATGATTTAATGTATAATTATATATTTGATATATTACTTTGCATTAACTAGTATTGGTTCACTTTAAATGGATTTTCTCACTCGGTTTGTGCACATTGTATATGTGATATACTTTTGTACACATGATTGTATCATGTTTGATGATGCATGTTTACTTGGTTAAGTATAAAGAATTAAACCATGGTTAAACATATAATTAGGGTTTTATTTTCCATTACTTATTTATTCATTTATTTATTTGTTTATATATTTTGGAAAATAAATGGAAAAGAGAAAAGAATGGTGGCTTAATTTGTTGTTTAGTTGAAGCTTCATGAAGCTTTGACCTTGACCACCATTCTTATCTCATCCTTAACCCTAACCAATGATTTAACCATGGTCAATTCTCTACACATAACCATAGTTAGTATTATGATAAGTATCATATTCTTTTCTATTTTTTTTATAAAAATAACTTATGATAACTTATCATCTTCTTCCTCTTCTTCTTCTTCATGAAGAAACCTTACTTCATCAATGGTGGATTGATGAAACAAGTGAGAAATCTAATTCTAAAGTCTACCCACTTCCTATTTCTTCATCCTCTACCTCTTGCCAAGTAGTAGAGTGTGTTCTCTTCACAAGTTTTTGGACTTGGTGAAGTTGGAGCTTGATTTAGCGATGCCTCGACGTAGATCATCTTCGGCATGGACATCGATGACCTAGCCCGTCCATTCTCCGATGAAGCCGACGCTAGAGCCCGGGACTTTTTATGGACAGCGAGGAGACTTCATTGCGGAGCTATGGAGGTGGAGAACCGGATCTACAAAGGTTGTATTTCCGTATCTCTTAGTTAAGTGTTAACTAGTTTATGTTTTCGCCTAGAAACCTAGCCAACGATCCGTTCTAGGGTTTATCGGCACCGTTTAAATTTGTAATTGGCATGGTCGATGCCTTGTGAGACCTCATTAGGGTGCTTAGGAACCCTACAGTGGTATCAGAGCCTAGCTAGAGCCTTAGGCGAACTCTAGACGGAATTTGAAGTCCGAACGACCCGAAAACCCGATCACAAACTTGCTCTCTGTCCTTTTTTCAAAAACTGGGATTTTTATATATTAAAAATATGCGGAAAAACATGCAGGAAGATCTAAGAGTTACTGTGAAATCGTATGCCATAATTCGATCATTGCGCCGCGGTTCCGCGGCACGAGCATGGCTCGTGCGGCGGTTCCGCGGCCGTACTGCCTTATTATACATAGAAATTGACACAGTAATTCTTGGTTTGATATGCTGGATTTTCTGGGTATTTCTAAAATTTATTCAAGAGTTGAATTTTCTGCAGTTGTTTTGGGGATTCGGTGTTTCGATCGGAATATCAGATTTTGTCTATTTGGCTTTCCGGATAAATTTTTAGAATATGTTAAAAAGTTCGACCGGATATAAATACCCAATTTTTCCCCTGTCGGGAAATTTCCAAGTGTTGGATTTTCCGTAGTTTAACGACGTTCTAAGTAGTGCAAGTAACGCGATGGTCCCTCTAGAAGACAACAAACCTTAACTCGATTATGTGACCGTCTTGAACTGCCCTTTGAACCTTCGGGTTTGGGGCAGTACGGCGTGCCACATATGAGGCGTTGGCTTGACCCTTCTACGGCTGGACCGTTAGTACTGAGGCGCGAACTGAATGTTGTTAGACTTGTTTCATGTGATGAGCTGTTTCGGGAAAACTTGGGTGTTCGATTGTTCGATCGGAAAGTTTAACATTTTCTATTTATCTGGAATGGGATACAATAATTGGAATTCACAATAAGTTATGAGATAACTAAATGAATGTTATAAACATAGCAGTTTAGTCTCACTTGATCGGTTGCCACGGAATTTTGATGTGATCAAAAGTCCGTCGCAATCACGTAGCGTACGCGGATACTCGCCGGGTAAACTTAATAGACAGCTTCACTCCATAGCCTCGACCAAGTGACTGTAGGAGAACCCCGTCGCCGAAAGCATCCGTTCGGGTGCTCGCGGCAGCGGTGTTCGGCCTTGGTGCACTTCGTCGACGGTATCGGGGGTGCAGCCGTCTACTGAAGTTTGCGATGAGCATTCGATCAGATGTCGGGAATCTTGTTGAATTGCCCGACTTGATATTGAAAAGTGTTTTCGATAATGAGACTAAAATGCGGGGTTTATAATTGTTAGGCATGCGATGTCTAAGGAATTCATTTGGTCAGGCATGCGATGTCTGAGAAGGTTGCGGATTCCAACTATTGTAGTTTTACACTTTCTTTTCTGTGACCGTAAGTGTAATATGTGATATCGTCGGTTTCGTTGCTATATGTCAACGACAATTGGGATGCGCATATTTACTTACGTTGATGACATGTGATGTTATGTGTTGCTGGATATGTTATATTGGATCGTCGTGTTTGAATAGCCGGGGTTTTTTTATGTGAGATGAGTGTTTTTCATTTTCATTCATGTAAAAACTTGTATGTAATATTCTTTTATTGGGGCACTTCCAGGTTGCGGAAGTTGTCACCTGTTGTATATTATTTACTTTTCCGCACTAGGATAGACCCAAGGAGGGGAGCACAAGTAACCGGGTTCTAGGGTCCAGTGGGAGACCATCTCGAGGAGTCGAGTTCGGGTCTCCTAACCCTAGAATTGGTAGGGTTGCTTGCCGCTCTCTTAGGGGTCTAGGGGTGTGGGTTTGGCTATTCATCACGACCGTGGAATCCGTGTTTTATACTAGCTCGTATTGAAAACACGGACGTCCTAGTATATCCAATATTTCATATGATTCTTCTGCTGCGATATCTGTGATGTGATCATGTGATGTTCTGTGATAGATACAGTATATAGTATATATGATATATTATATAGATGTTACTTATGTTTTACACCCGCGCTAGCCCTGCCCCGCTCTGCCGTTAGTTACCTAACCTAACGGTGCACGAGGGGACATCGAGGCGAATGCGGATGGCATAAGTGTACGTCGTATTTATCTGTGATGTTTAGGTATATAAATGATGGGACTTCATTAATGTGATTAATGAAATAAAAAGAAACCTAAGATGTTGTAGAATCGAATTTCAAAATAAAACAGGTAGCTACAGTTCTTGCTTTGCATAGCGGTATATGTGATATATCCTGCACCTTATTCGATGAGGAAAGGACCGAGATCCCTTCACCGGGAGTGACTCCTTTAGCAATAACTGGCAGATGCTACACACTCGGTTTGTCTTCTGATTGCTTTTAAGAGTTTTTGCTTTGCACAGTGATATATATGATATATCCCGCACCTCATTCGACGAGGAAAGGACCGACGATCCCTTCACCGGGAGTGACTCCTTTAGCAAAACTAGAAAAGCCTAAAAAACACTCCATTTTTAAAATCATTTGATTCTACGACGATATCAAGTTCATTACGCAATAGGTTTTCAGAAAAACCTGTCGTAGCCCTCCGTCATTTCAGATAAGTACTAGTTAGTATTCGTGCTGCGGTTGTTTGGCATGCGTCAAGGCGTAGTGTACGGTAGCTAACTAGTGCTTATCTGCAAGCATACGATGCGATTGGATTAGGGTATTCGCACGGCGTTGTTTGGCATGCGTCAAGGGTCGTGCGGGTGGGTTTAATTCAATCAAGAAATGTACGGGTTGAACTTGACTAGCAGACTATGGGTTGTTTGGCATGCGTCAAGGTCATAGCGAGCTAGGGGCAAAATATTATCGGGAATTTCAAGTGTTGAAATTTGCAATGAGATTGCATACCTTCTATGAGATAGTTGGATCCCGATACCCGCTGCGAGTAATTGTTACTCCTGGGAGAGTTTTATATATTACAATTAGCCGATCAAGTAGGTGTCTAGAAAGGTGTCAACGGGGTTACGCCTCTGGGAAAACGAGGTTTACATTAATTAGGTTCGTGCGAAAGCACGGGGGACCTCCCTCAAAGTACCGACACTGGCCTGGCTGAAAGATTGGCGAACTTGTAGTGTGTAATTAATCCCGGCTAGTATTTCCTTTTAGGGTTTGAAGGAAGATTTGATAAAAAGCAGTGGGAGCCATCCTGATTAGATAAAATAATAACCAATCTATTCTTGACAGAGCGCACGCTGAGTGTTTTCTTCTCTCTCTCTCCAGGTAGAGACCATATCACGCCTTAATCAAGATAATAATATGGAATATTGACCGAACCCGCTTGTTATACTGAGCTGGGGAACGTTGGTCCCGCTCCAACTTATAATTGTTATAAGACAGAGCAGGAAATTGGGGATTACCAGAATTCCCGTGCCGCCCAAACGAAGAGAGTGCATGTTGATGCATCATCTTCGGGTGTGTTCATTACAAAGAACTGTTTCTCAGTGTCCTTTACGTCCTGGGTATGTGATACCGGATCAGGATCCCGCTTATGTAATCTGTTACATAGGGCTACAGAAAGGTAGAGAACTGAGAACGGGTGTTAAGTTTCATGAGGCAGAAAACGGGGCAAGTGTTGCAGCCAAGTCTGTTGGTCACTGTCACCCTGTATTACCAATACATTGATTCTGAACGAATGTTATTAGATACCGAACCTGATATACAAAATCATATCCATCTCTTTATTAGTAAAGAAATGATAAAATTTTGTATAGTTGGATAATGTTTTGAACATTTCCTATATCAAAAGTTTATCGGTTCAGGCACGTTATCTAAAAGCATTGATGTTCTAAATCAAACTACAGTTCTTGGTATATGGATCACACACAAGAGGAAGAGTTCAGAAATGAACGGATCCTTCTTGAGGCATTGTAGACTAAGTCATATCAATGTGACCCGACTAGCTGAAGTTATATGTAGATGCATATTTAAATCAGTTTGAATTTACATCTCATGAAACTTGCGAGTCATGTCACAAAGATAAGATGACCATAGCTCCGTTTACTGGAAACAGAGAAAGAGTTAGTGAACTCTTGGGATGATACATGTTGATGTATGTAGGTCCCCTGTCTACACATGCCAAGACCGGTTCTTTGTATTTTATTACATTCTCTGATAATCTCTCAAGATTCAGACATATGTTCCTGTTGAAACACAAGTCAGAACCTTTTGAGATATTCACAGAATATGATTTAGAAGTACAGAACCAAAACGGGTATAAGTATTATGTCCTTTGATGAGATCAAGGAGGAGAATACTTGAGCACGGAAATCCTGGATTATTCTAAAGGAGAATGAGATTCTCTCTCGGCATTACTCCTCCGTATACACCATGGCACGATGGTATATCGGGGCGGAGCAATCACACCCTATATGATAAGGTGTGCTCTATGATGAGTATTACTGAGTTACCTTTTTCCTATTGGGTGTTATGCACATGAGAAGTTTCATACCTATTGAATAGGGTTCAAATCAAATCAGATGCCTACCATTTCATATGTGATATGGAAAGGGAAGAACCCATGTCTTAAGCTAGTTAAGATTTGGGGTTGACCGGCCTATGTATGAAAGCAAAATCCGGACAAGCTCGAGGCAAAGTCTGTAATGTAGAACTGGAAAGGTTCCAGCTATACAAATTACAGCAGATGATTTGAAAGAACCAAAGGATTCAATAGTTACTAACGAACCTCGGCCTCTCCGCCGATCTAGTAGAGTTCCTCACCCACCTGAGAGATATTTCGGTTTCTCTATGACAGTGGGAGCGAGGATTGCATCATGAGATGAAGACCCAACTAGTTTCGAGCAGGCCATCAGGAGTGAGACTCTGTAAGAATGGCTGGATGTTTAGCGATCTGAGATGGAATCCATGTACACCAACAAAGTATGGACTTTGGTTGCTATATCTGAAGGGTTAAATCCCCATCAGGAGCAAGTATATCTTGAGAAGATTACTTGGTGTAGATGGAAAAGTTGAGACTTTCAAAGCTAGACTTGTTAAAGATTTTCGTCATCGACCAGGCGTGGATAATGATGAAACCTTTTCAAGCAGCTATGCTTAAGTCCATCCAGATCCTATTTGCCACGGCTACATACCATAAATACGATATCTGGCAGTTGGGTGTCATGACATCTTTTCTAAATGATGTTTTAGAAGAGGACGTCTATAAGTACACAGCCAGAGGGCTTCGTAAACAGTGGGAGCAGCGGAAACGTATGCAAGATACTTTATAGGATAAAGCAGGCATCGCGGAGTTGGAACATCTGTTTTGATGAAGTAGTCAAAGAGTTTGACATCATCAAAATGGTAGATGAACCTTGTATATACAAAAAGGTAGTAGGGAGTATGGTGATGATCCTCGTAGAGTACGTGGATGACATACTCTTGATAGGGAAGGAGTTTCCTATGCTACGCTCGATCAATCTTCGCTTATCACAATGATTCTCCATAAAGGATCAAAGTGATACCTCATAAATCCTGGGTTTGGATCTATGAGATAGATCTAATTGGATGTTAGGATTCTCACTAGTTGTAGTGAGATGGTATCAATTGATCCTGGCGAGAATCACTGGAAGTGTTCCAGGGTGATAAAGATGACTGAATGTCAGTCACAGGCATTGTATTTACCCTCAGTAAAAGGGACGGTATGTTGGAAGAGTTCCAAGCTAGATACCGTGACATACTAGACGATAAAGGCTGGATACATCGCTACTTAAGATGCTACCAAAGAGGCTGTTTGGGTGTATAATGGTTCATGAGATGAACTATGTTCCTCCCATTGTGTGACAATGGAGTTGTGGCTTATGCCAAGGAACGCCGGTCCCATCAGTGATCCAGACATATTCTAAGGCAGTGTCACCTGATCATGGAGATGCTTGATCTCCAAGGGATCGAGGTTAGGAGAGTAGACTCAGAGGACAACACAGCGGATCCACTCACAAAGGCCTGTTCCCAGAGAGAGATTTTTATGGGATGGTTGAGTATGAGATACTACAACCACTGCTACAGATGGCCCTAGTGCAAGTGGGAGATTGTTAGTTATATGTATGCCCTAGAGGCCATTACTGTACATTGGATGTATATTGTAGTGGATGCTGGGACATATATAGGGAGGACTTTCTTGCTCGACATGATAGTATGCTATCTGGTTGACCTTTACCTTAACGTGTACACTGATTGTCTCTCTGTTACATGTTGGTAAACCCCTTAGGATGTGTACTTGACTACCTGGACTGTGATGCGGATCATACTAGTGGGGACATGGTAGTCTATAAGTACATCCTTCAAAGTCCCTAGTCGTGGGTGTATCGAGACGGGGCATCGATATACCAGAGTAGACTAGCGTGTACCTTCGCGACCCATACAGATGGGCGATGGATGATCCCATATCCATTGGTGTTTGACATCGGAGATGATATACGGGTGCTCAGTAGAGACTGGGTACACTGGACGGACTCGCCGAGAACTCCCAGATGGTATTATACCTCACGTCAGATGGCAGTTCTCTGGTGACACTGGTACAGAGTAGTCTGTTGACCCGAGATCGTCATAGAGTCTTGTGTGGTTCCCACTGTGCTTTGATTTCCATCTTACCACGTCCAAGAGGGCATGCAAAACGGTGGTTTTTGGGTACAATCCCGAGTCACATGGAGGCAATGAGCGATAGGAGGGGATTCGTCTCTCCCGGTATAGGGAGTTGCTGTTGCACTGTGTTCGATTGGCTATAACAGGAAATCCCTGGCCAGGGTTGCTGAGATTTACTGGTAAGTGTTACCAGTAGTTTCTCGAATTGTTATAGACCTCATATCGACACGACTTATCGAGCTATTGGGGTCTGACGTTTACCACCCCTAGGCGAGATATGCGACATATCAGACGATCAGACCGGACTGTACGGTAGTGTTACTGGTTGGATTCACTGGAGTGTGAGCGGGCTTGCTCGTCGATCTTCAGATCGCTCAATACCCGGGTGGCCGTTACGTTTAGCAGACCGCTTGCGGCTTGTGGATGTTTGATATGATCATCATCCGCTGCCGGCGTATTGACGAGTCTTTAGAGTCCTACACAGAGGTTTCCTGGCTCAAGCGAAACGAAATAGGAGCGCATATGAGATATGTGCGGGACCGAGAATAATGCGTGTATGTGATACCGTATTCTATTCTCGCGATGGATGTATCGATTAGGTTATATGCGATATACCCTAGTTATCGAATCAAAGGTTGATTCGATAAGCCGATACATAGGATACTAGTCGGTTATATGCGATATGACCGGATCGTTAAATCAAGTGTTGATTTAATGATTTAATGTATAATTATATATTTGATATATTACTTTGCATTAACTAGTATTGGTTCACTTTAAATGGATTTTCTCACTCGGTTTGTGCACATTGTATATGTGATATACTTTTGTACACATGATTGTATCATGTTTGATGATGCATGTTTACTGGTTAAGTATAAAGAATTAAACCATGGTTAAAGATATAATTAGGGTTTTATTTTCCATTACTTATTTATTCATTTATTTATTTGTTTATATATTTTGGAAAATAAATGGAAAAGAGAAAAGAATGGTGGCTTTATTTGTTGTTTAGTTGAAGCTTCATGAAGCTTTGACCTTGACCACCATTCTTATCTCATCCTTAACCCTAACCAATGATTTAACCATGGTCAATTCTCTACACATAACCATAGTTAGTATTATGATAAGTATCATATTCTTTTCTATTTTTTTTTAAAAATAACTTATGATAACTTATCATCTTCTTCCTCTTCTTCTTCTTCATGAAGAAACCTTACTTCATCAATGGTGGATTGATGAAACAAGTGAGAAATCCAATTCTAAAGTCTACCCACTTCCTATTTCTTCATCCTCTACCTCTTGCCAAGTAGTAGAGTGTGTTCTCTTCACATGTTTTTGGACTTGGTGAAGTTGGAGCTTGATTTAGCGATGCCTCGACGTAGATCATCTTCGGCATGGACATCGATGACCTAGCCCGTCCATTCTCCGATGAAGCCGACGCTAGAGCCCGGGACTTGTTATGGACAGCGAGGAGACTTCATTGCGGAACTATGGAGGTGGAGAACCGGATCTACAAAGGTTGTATTTCCGTATCTCTTAGTTAAGTTTTAACTAGTTTATGTTTTCGCCTAGAAATCTAGCCAACGATCCGTTCTAGGGTTTCTCGGCACCGTTTAAATTTGAAATTGGCATGGTCGATGCCTTGTGAGACCTCATTAGGGTGCTTAGGAACCCTACAGCAACCGCATAAAACCCCCTCCTTTACAAATTTCACATTTGCAAATAAACCGCTTTACAACACAAGAATTCAGCCATGAAGAAAGGAAAGAAGGCATGGCCAAAAAGAATGCAAACTGGCAACTTCAAAAAGCGATCACATAATAAATTACAGGATAACCCCGCAACTGTATATACATACCTGCATTTGTATTCGGTCCATGAAGAAAGGAAAGAAGGCATGGCCAAAAAGAATGCAAACTGGCAACTTCAAAAAGCGATCCCGGAATAAATTACAGGATAACCCCGCAACTGTATATACATACCCGCATTTGTATTTCGACCGAATACAAATGCAACGAGACAAGATATATCCCTACACAATATAATACTAGAATCCGGCTTAAACCAAAGCCCACTAGTATTATCTGTCCGAACCATGACACGTGCACAAGTGCACGCGTATGTTCGAACCCTGCCATAAAACCATACGGCCTCTAAAACTTTTCGCCCGAACTTGAAAACTTTCTGTTAGGGACTCCAAAAACTCGTCAGTACTCTGGCAGTGGGTTTAACCACAAGCCGTCAGTGGTACTAGCTGTACGTAACGGCTACCCATGTATTGAGTGAAAGGGAAAACGATGAGTGAAATGATCCTGGAACCCCACTGAGCCTATGTGTGACAATATCAGTACTGTCCGGTCCGTTCGTCTATGAGTATCGCATATCCGGCCTAGGGAGCTGGTAAACGTCAGACCCCCAAAAGTGGTATAAGTCGTGTCAGAGTGTAGCCCAGAACACCCTGAGATACTATTGGAATATCTACCAGTAAATCTCGCTTACCATGTGTAACGTTTTAGAAATCGTTATGCGAATTTTTCCGTTTTAGGATAAAATTGTCGGTATTTTCCGTTTTAAACCGTCTGTGATCAAACGACCATATAAACTTGATAGCACCTAGTTTAGCTGAAATAAAGCAAGTGCACAAGCTTTGGGGGTATATGGGACGTTTTGGTTCAGATAGAATTTTTCTCAATTTTAATATTATTTTAATGCGGTATTCACATTTTGGGAAATTTCTCTTAGGTGATCTGTTCAACAATTAAGTTTGAGTAAACCCAAAACCCTTCTCTTAATATCTAGATATTTGTTTAGGTTTAATGTTTAAGTTTAAAGGAAAAAAATAATTAATGAGGTGCATGCATGTGTGCATGAATGCATTTATGTGCATTTATTGATGAGAAATAGCTAGGAAACTCCACACAAACCCTCCCCTTCCTCACTTGGCCGAGATCCTTCCTCCCCCTTCTGCCTTGATCATTCCCTTCCATTTTTGCATCAATCCGAACTCATAATTCTCCAAAATTTCAAAATAAATCACAAAATACTTCAAGTCTTGAGTTTTTGCCTTCTTGATCACTTGGAGCTAGGAAAGCTTGGATCTTGTGAGCAAGGTTGATAGGTATATTCCCTAATCTGTTATATAGGAGTTTTTATGATGTTTAGCTCGTTGGTTGTAGCATAGAACTCTTTATGTATCGATTAGTGCAATATCATGTTTTTAGTGTCTTTTTGAACCTCTGAGAACTGCTGTGACCTGGAAATTTTAGTGAGTGACCAAACAAAATTGTAGTGATGTACTAGTGACCCTAGAGCACCACCTGAGACACGAGCACCACCCCACCAGCCATGGCCGGCGACTCAAGGCAAAATTCCGGCGACGCCGGCTATTGAGGGAGGTGCTAGAGTTTTGTTTTTGTGGGTAGTTATCTGCTGTGGTTTATGGGTGTTTGGTACTGTTTACTTTTTAGTATTTACAGTATGCAAAATTTGGGATCGTTTTCCTAAAATCTAGTGTTTTGTGTCTGCGCGATACGTTATACGACATGGATTGTGCACTTTGTGTGATTTTTACTCTTAGGTTGTTTTCGTCGTGTCGCTACGCACGTTAGCCACAATACGAACACTTGAGAGTATGTTTTGTGTTGTTGCATCGGTTAATTGTAGTTTGTGCATGTTTTGGGTCTATTATTAATATATATACCTTTTTTTATTATTTTAATGTCGTAGGTTCGCAGGCGGGGACTTCGGGCACTGCTACCAGGGGAAAATAAGTGGTTGGCTTCACTTAGCTAGGAACGTTGGTAAGTAGATTTAACAACAACAGGGGAATCGCCCACATGGCGTTATGCGTCTGGGTTAGAAATGACTTGACTTGTCGCATAATCTATTTCATATTTAGAATTGCGCATTCACCATACTGCTTAGTTAAGTGTTGTGCTTGGACTAGTATCCTTAGGACACTGCACTATTATTGACGGCTCATGTTGCACGAGCACTGATTGTATGCCACACACACCGTCAATAATTGCCATGTCACGCACAACCCACATATAGAAATGAAATTGTTTGGTTAGGGACATTGAGACATTGATTCACATTTCTTTATGCATATAACTTATAGCATACCTGTATACCTACATGCTTACACATATGCCCTGGCATGCTTACATGCTAGTTAACCATATACTTATAGGGTAGTGTACCATTAGTGATAGGTATATACACATATGAGACATAGCTACATATACATCTGGCATACATACATACATATACCTGGAGGGTATTATCGATAAGCATAGAGACATATCTTGCTACATATACTTTTATATCATACATACTTACATGTGGACATACATATCTTGCTATACCGACACGGTTACGCATACCTTGTTATAGCTACATGTTCACCTGTATATGATGTTGTGATTAATCTCAAAACTTGTATTTACCGCAATCATAAACGGCGTCGCTTCGCAGCTAGCCGGTGAGTACGGGTCGATCCATAGAGACGGGTAAATTTCTTTTATGTGTTTTAACGAGTTGATTCAAAATGTCATTTTGGTTGGTTTATAAAAATCTATAAAAACTGGATCTAATTAATCTAATTAAGAGTCTTGCTAGGGTTAGGCTTAGGGGAAGTTTTGGAGATTAACGTTTTTCCTCACCGCTTTCAATGCCTTCTTTTTTAGATCTATTAGATGTTAAGGTAATTATTAATAAAGTGGATCCAAATCTTTTGGGAAGATGTTTCTTCCTCTAGATTTGTATCCTTCCTTTGTTGATAATTACCCTAGCCCCCACGGAAAACGCACGCAACCGGCCCTTTATACTACGGTTCATCGTTACCTCGAGGGGTAGGATGCCGCAGGGAGCGGTTGTGCGCGTATGCATGGAGTTCTAATTCATTAGGTGAAGGTGGCATTGAAAGGGGTGAGAGATCTGATCTCTCAACCCTTTCCCTAAGGCTAACACTAACAAGCGAGGAGACTACTCGCTCATTAGGGTATGATAAGGCATACTAATTAAAAGAAAGAAAGACATAATTTACCTTCCTAAATTGACGGCTCCCCCCAAACAATATAGAACAGATCTGAATTTATCTCCCAGAAATTCTGAAATTTATTGATTGAAAAGGGGCATACTTTTTACAGATCTGGGAATACAATATATAGGAAAACAGAAAACCCAGGGTTACAGACTCTCGCACATGCGCAATTACAGATTTGCCCACTGAAAATCCCAACACCTGCACCGTCGCACCGACACGCCAAAAATCCACCGACGTGCGCTCTATATGGCCGCGGAACCGCGGCGCCATGCTGGGTTTGGCCGCGGTTCCGCGGCCAAGTTGAGGATTTGGGACTCTGAAATTTTTGGGCTTTTTCTTGGCTTCTTGGGCTTCCTATTTCCATATGTATTTTTCTCTGTTAGGCTTTTTATTCTCCTCCAGATATTTCAGTGAATACTTGTAGCGATCTTTTAACCGTTCACTTGACATTTTGGACCTTGCACTGTTCTTCGACTAGGCTTGACTAGGATCCGTCTACTTGTTGGTCAAAAGTCTCTTTTCTGTATCAGCTTTCGTCTTTTTCACTTTATTCGCTTTCAAGCCCTGTATCCTGTAACATGTAACAAACGTGCGTCAAGAGTACCTGTTTATTTATAAAATGGATAAGAATAGGGGAATGAAAAATGCAATATTATGGTCTGAACAAATACCTCCAAACTTACCTTTTGCTCGTCCTCGAGTAAACTTATTTTTTTTTATTCACTAAAATCCTAACCACACTTTCGCAGGGAAACGCGATTGCACTGAGCACGTGCAACAAGCCGTTAAACCTCTAGGTGTCCCTAGTAGGAGGAGTGTTGTCTCCTGAGGGTTTTCAGCGGATTACACCCATAAAATCCTATCAACTCGGCTCATTGACTTTTGTTCACCAATTAGGTTTTCTAAAAAGGAATTTTATTATCATCGACCTGCAAATTATCCACCCATATTCTTCACACTTTCTCATTATTTAACTTAAGATTATATATGTTATGTAGACCTACTTAGCTTTCGGCATTTCTTAAATCTTCCTTCTAGGGTTTCATCTCCACTTAGGAATTTCTATCAACTCTACTAGAGATACAAGTTCAATTCTTCATTCCTTTCTCTTATCTAAATTCCAATCACATACCCCTACGTGTGTGTATAGATCACCCTTAAACTTGGAAATTCAAATCAAGCAATCGTACTCTCGTCCATTGTCCAAAGCACTTGTTAATTAGTGAATTTTTAATAGAATTTTGCTTCCACATCCTTCATGCGACCGTTAATACTTCTTGAGGTACCAACGATCGATTGCAAAATGTGTTTGCACATTTAAAGCGTACTTCCTAGTTTTGCAACCCCCAAGGCTTTAGCAGTGACTCCCAAACCAGTTGGTCTAAGGCACTAGGAGATGAAGCACCCTTGCTAGATATTTTTCTATTTTTACAGCCTTAAGTAATCTCATAAACCAGTGTCAATTTTTTGTTATTCATTTTTTTTTCTTTTTCATTGTACTAAGGACTTTAGACAAGAGTATTTCAAGGTCTCTTCTACTATTCCAAGTTTCAAGGTGCGTGATTGTGCAAATTGTAGGGTATACATTTTCAGAATCTAGACTTAAGCTAGGAACTATTTTTCAAACTTATACTCTAATAAGAACATCAATACTCTTCCCTTGTTTCGACTTAGTCCAAGAAGTGAACCCTAAAATTTGCCTATTTCTAAATAAACTACAAGGCATATATTTTCTACCGTTAAACTTTAAGGAAGGTTATTTTTAGGGTTTTTAATTCATTAAGTCTAAGATCTAGTTGTTCCTAGCCAGTTGACCTATTTGTCAAACCAAAGTCAATTAGCCAAAATTGAATACAGTAATTTTTATAATTTTTGAAATTTTTTCAATTTTTTATGGGTTTTCAAATAAGTATGCAAATGCAAAAATATGTACAAATGAATACGAAGGAAGAAGACGTACAGAGCATACCCCCAAACTTGAACTTGACAGTGTCCTCACTGTCATGCTAAACCAAGAGGGTCAAAATATCGATACTCCCCTATTTATTTATTTATAAATTTATTTTTATTGTTAAGAAAAACAAAGAATATATACAAAAAGGCCCTCCCCCAAACTTCATTTAAACTATGTTAGACATTACTGCCAAACCTTGCATAGACCAACACCAACCAGTTGAAAATTTTATTAGTAATGAGTATTGGCTGGTGGAAGAATAAGTTGTAGCGATCCACAAAGAATTGGAAAAGATAGAAGTAGTGGTAAAGAAGGTGTGGAGGTAAATATACAGGCGATGGTGATATATCAAAACGAGAATGTAAATGATCAGCAATCAGTGGAGTATTGGCATTCTCGTAACTTATTAAAAGAAATGGGGGTGTTTCAACTTCTAAAGGAGGTTGACTCACCACAATACCCCCAAGATGTTCCTGTGGGTCCTCTATTGACTTGGCATCATTCATCAATTGTATATGATATTCAATTATGAGGAAACTTATCTCCTCGATGTCCGCCATAGTCCAACCGAAAACTTGCCGCCTATCTTGTAAGACCATTACGAGGGCGTTCTCTTGCTCGAGGGCTAGAGAGGCCGATATGATAATGGGAAAGGTCTCATTCTCACCTATGTAAGCATATCTAAGGTGAGACGGCAAGGGCGTGAGTTCGAGTTTTGGAGGCGAAAGAATCATTGCGGAGTCTACCTCGAACTCAAAGGATTCCAACACAGGTTCGAAATCACTGCAAACAACCGATTCGGATGGCTCGACTAACTTATCCAAAAATTCAAAAGCCTCATATTCGGGCTGTGAGTCGTCATCATCCGAAAAAGTAAAACATTCATAATCAATATCGGTTGTGTCAACGGTGGTAGGCTCAAGGAGGGACGCACTAGTGGCGTCAAAACTGTTTTCATTAAACAAGAATCTTTCAAGCTCACAGTCCTCCTGCGTGATTTCGTGAATAGAGCAAACTTCTCGTGTATTACTTTTAGGTACGGGGGGGCAGACTTCCCATCTTATAAATATTGAACTCACTAGACATTTTCCCAAAGGATAGAGTCATGGAGCCATTGCGACAATTTATTACTGCATTGGAAGTGGCCAAAAATGGTCGACCATGAATCACTGGAATTTGGTTTCTTAGGTTAGCAACAGGTTGTGTATCCATAACAATAAAATCAACGGGGAATATGAACTCCCCAACTTTGATCAACACATCCTCTAGCTGACTCCTTGGATGGGTGATTGATCGATCAGCCATTTGGAGAGTGCAACGAGTTGTTCTACACACTTTGTGCCTTGGTTGGGCCGAGAGTCGTGTTAGCAAGATCAGCCATTGTTGTGTTAAGTTCTGTCAGCGATTTTTTTTGTTGCGCGACACGTGTTTCAGTCGTGTGCCGATCGGAAGGGAGATAGAGATTCGTCCATCGTTGTGGTCCTTCTAGAGATGTTGGATTTGACGTTTTCCTGGGCACGGACTGGTTAGCTACGTGCTAGGCGTCTGTGGACTGCCGCGAGAAAACAGTCAGGTTTTGTTTTACCGGCAAGTCAGTTCTTGTTGTGCAGTGGGATAGTGGAGCCGCCTCTCACAACTTGAATTCAGCCTTTTCGCTAGTCAGCTTTTGAGGAGAGGATGTCGTGGATTCTTGGCGTTCATTCGTAATACCAGAACCACAGTGAGTTCATGCGAGAGTTTGTCGACGTTGTTCCAGATGAGCCGACGGAGCTTTGGGAGCTTGAGGATCAGCTGCAGAGTTGTTTTGTCGAGGGACTTATTCGTCCAAGTGTTTCGCTTTGGGGAGCTCCTATTCTGTTCGTCAGGAGAAGGGCGGTAGCTTGAGTTTGAGTATTGATGGATCATCAATTGAACCGGCTTACGGTGCGGATAGGTATCCTTTATCTTGCATTGACGATTTCTTCGATCAGCTCCAGGGTGCGAGACATTTTTCTAAGTTTGCTTTGGGATCTGGTCATCATTGATTGCAGGTTCGGAGTGATGACATTCTGAAGACTGCTTTTGTGCGTGCTACGGGCAGTATGTGTTTTGGTGGTGTCGTTGGACTCACCAATGCCCTAGCAGCATTCGTGATGTGATGAACCAGATTTCTTCAAGCCGTTCCTCGACCAGATTATTATTGTGTCATTGATGACATTCTGGTCTATTCCAATGAGTCGTGAGGAACGTGAGCAGCACTTGAGGATTTGTTTTGCAGATACTGGGAGAGCACCAGCTGTTTGCTAAATTCTCGGAGTGTTCCTTCAGGCTTGATTGTGTTGACTCCTAGGTCTTGTAGTTACGGGAGACGGTTTTCGTATGGACCCGAGGAGGATCGAGGCCGTACAGCTTTGGCCCATACTTATATCCGGGACAGAGATCCGCAGATTTTGGGCTTAGCAAGTTTTTACCGCCGTTTCGTGCAGGATTGCTTGTGTATCGCTGCACCATTGACTGGACTGACCAGAAAGGAGGTTCTTTTTCTTTGGACGGAGGCATGCGTGCAGAGTTTTTCAGCAGTTAGAGATTCGGTTGACAACTGCATCAGTTCTTTCTTGCTTTCTGGTTCGGGCGACCTTGTTGTTTAACTGTGAAGTTTCGTGAGTGGGGCTCGATTGTGTACTGAGGTGACACTATAGATTTATCGCTTTTTGCTTCCCGATAGTTGGAGGAAGTACGAGCAGGATATTCCACTCATGATCTGGAGATAGCCGCGATGGTCGTGCGTTTGAGATTTAGAGACACTACATGTTCGAGAGTCGTGTCAGATTTTCACGGACCACCAGAGCTTAATGTATATCTTCTTGCAGCGGATATTGATTGTTGAGATAGTCTTCTGCAGATTTACAGTTCTTGTGCGATGGTTGAGTACAACTTAAGTTCGCCTCTACTGAGGGGACAACTTGCTCATGTCCGCGCCCGACCACTTTTCCTTAATCGCTTTCGCGAGGCACTGCCCGCCGATACTCGTTCGTCAGAGATACTTGAGCATACTTGGCTGGGTAATGATTTGGAGTCCTTGTTTTGTGACCAGATGTGCTACTTTTGGGGACGCGTTTGAGTACTTGTTGGTAATAGACAGAGACGCGAAATCCTAAAGCAGGCACATCAGTCAGCTTTCGGTGTTCATCCAAGTTCCACCAACATTTGATGTGACTTGTGAGATAGTTACGGGTAGGCAAGGATGTAAAGAGAAGTTTCTGGTTTCTTTTCAAGGTGTCTGTCTTTTTGTGTGCTAAGGTTGAGTATTTGAGACCGGCTGGAGAGTTGCAATCTTTAACCTTTCCTGAGTGGGAATGGGAGCAGATCTCCATGGTTTTCATTGGGGTGTCTACCCAAGTCTAGACAGGGTGTGACTCCATTCAGGTGCTTGTTGTCTGGTTATTCTCAGCTTGCTCATTTGTTCTTTGTTATGCTTGTGCGCACGTACTTGTTGTTGTCGGCAGTTGGGATCGTCACTTGCCATTGTTAGAGTTCTCCTTCGATAGCTGTTATCAGGAGACACTCCAATTGGCAACCTTTAGTTATGTTGTTCGGTTGTGTCGATCGCCATTCTGTTTTTCTGACTCTGCGTAAGTAGGATTTTTGGACCCCAGCTAGTCTAGAGACTTCGGAAATGATCCAGTTGGTTCAGTTCAGGAGGATGACAGTCCTGTGCGAACAGAGGTCTAATGCCGACCATGGTGGTCGCAGGTTTGAGTTCGCAGTGGGAGATTATGAATTCTTACGGATTTTTTCGATAAATGACGTGTTGAGTTTTAGGAAGCTTACCCCAGGATTTTAGGTCCTTTTGAGATCCTTTTAGCGAGTTAGCTCCGTTGCCTATAACTTGGCACTTCCGCCCAGATTAATGAGTTTTCACCCCGTATTCCATGTGTCGTTACTTTGCAAATACCTTCATGACCTTTCCCACATGATTCAGCACCAGACCATTTAGCTTGGACGCGATCTTTTCGTTCACCGGCAGCCATTTATGTTAGTGGCTCGGCAGGTGGAGAAACTTCGGTCAAGGGTCTTGCCATCTGTGGAGAGTTTTCTTGGACGTAGCTGTATAGTGAGGTGATCACTTAGGAGGCTGCGAGCGAGATTTGGGAGTTTTATACTCATTTCTTTGGAGGTACGCTTACTGAGAATTTTAAATTCGGGGACGAATTTTTATAAGGGGGGACATTGTAACGTTTTAGAAATCGTTATGCGAATTTTTCCGTTTTAGGGTAAAATTGTCGGTATTTTCCGTTTTAAACTGACTGTGATCAAACGACCATATAGACTTGCCAACATCTAGTTTAGCTAAAATAAAGCTAGTGCGCAAACTTTGGGGGTATATGGGACGTTTTGGTTCAGATAGAATTTTTCCCAATTTTAATATTATTTTAATGCGGTATTCACATTTTGGGAAATTTCTCTTAGGTGACCTTTGCAACAATTAAGTTTGAGTAAACCTAAAACCCTTCTCTTAATATCTAGATATTTGTTTGGGTTTAATGTTTAAGTTTGAAGGAAAAAGAAAGAAGCAATGAGGTGCATGCATGTGTGTGTGAATGCATTTATGTGCATTTATTGATGAGAAATAGCTAGGAAATTCCACACAAACCCTCCCCTTCCTCACTTGGCCAAGATCCTTCCTCCCCTTTTTGCCCTTGATCATTCCCTTCCATTTTTGCATCAATCCAAACTCATAATTCTCCAAAATTTCAAAATAAATCACAAAATACTTCAAGTCTTGAGTTTTTGCCTTCTTGATCACTTGGAGCTAGGAAAGCTTGGATCTTATGAGCAAAGTTGATAGGTATATTCCCTAATCTGTTATATAGGAGTTTTTATGATGTTTAGCTCGTTGTTTGTAGCATAGAACTCTTTATGTATCGATTTGTGCAATATCATGTTTTTAGTGTCTTTTTGAACCTCTGAGTACTGCTGTGACCTGGAAATTTTAGTGAGTGACCAAACAAAATTATAGTGATGTACTAGTGACCCTTGAGCACCACCTGAGACACGAGCACCACCCCACCGGCCATGGCCGACGACTCAAGGCAAAATTCCGGCGACGCCGGCTATTGAAGGAGGTGCTAAGGTTTTGTTTTTGTGGGTAGTTGTCTGCTATGGTTTATGGGTGTTTGGTACTGTTTACTTTTTAGTATTTACAGTATGCAAAATCTGGGATCGTTTTCCTATAATATAACGTTTTGTGTCTGCGCGATACGTTATACGACACAGATCGTGCACTTTGTGTGATTTTTGCTCTTAGGTTGTTTTCGTCGTGTCGCTACGCACGTTAGCCACAATACGAACACTTGAGAGTATGTTTTGTGTTGTTGCGTCGGTTAATTGTAGTTTGTGCATGTTTTGGGTCAATTATTAATATATATACTTGTTTTATTGTTTTAATGTCGTAGTTTCACAGGCGGGGACTTCGGACACTGCTACCATAGAAAAACAAGTGGTTGGCTTCACTTAGCCAGGAGCGTTGGTGAGTAGATTTAACATCTACTGGGGAATCGCCCGCATGGCGTTATGCGTCTGGGCTAGAAATGACTTGACCTGTCGCATATTTTATTTCATATTTAGAATTGGGCATTCACCCTACTGCTTAGTTAAGTGTTGTGCTTGAACTAGTATCCTTAAGACACTGCACTATTATTGACGGCTCATGTTGCACGAGCACTGATTGTATGCCACACATACCGTCAATAATTGCCATGTCATGCACAACCCACATATGGAAATGATATTGTTTGGTTAGGGACATTGAGACATTGATTCATATTTCTTTATGCATATAACTTATAGCATACCTGTATACCTACATGCATACATATATGCCCTGGCATGCTTACATGCTAGTTAACCATATACTTATAGGGTAGTGTACCATTAGTGATAGGTATATACACATATGAGACATAGCTACATATACATCTGGTATACATACATACATATACCTGGAAGGTATTATGGATAAGCATAGAGACATATCTTGCTACATATACTTTTACATCATACATACTTACATATGGACATACATATCTTGCTATACCGACACGGTTACGCATACCTTGTTATAGCTACATGTTCACCTGTATATGATGTTGCATCTGATTTAGGAGAAACCAGGAACCGCATGATATATATTTAATAACTTGTTGCAGTTAAATAGCAGTTTTCCTTTATATGCTTATATTACTGTTTCATGCTGCATATGTTACATTCTTGGATTTCATATGATGTTCTCTGATATTGTTAATCCAAAGTATATATAACAGTAGAGTGGGACGCTGTTATATATGCGTATGTATATATATATATATATATATATATATATATATATATATTAGTGGAGTGGGACGCTAGTATATATGTATTGATTCATGCAGTTATACTTATTCATGTCTTGATGTTTTTTTTCTGGATTTGAGGACCGTGGTTGTTTCATGAAATTATGCATTATTTGAAAAACCCGGTTTTTCTTGATATGATATTTCTGCAGCCACCATGAGTTTTATCGGTTCTGATTATATACCCGATTCGAAGAGCGGTAGGCACCATCTGCGGGTACATGGTGGGGCCCGTAGGTACCCCGGGGCAAGAAGATTGATGGACCTTGCCGATTGAGCCTGGCAGGGGAACCATACACTCCGGTGGCAGTACTTATGACTCGGCGGTTATCGTGGGGATACCGACGGGAGTCATGTACGTATGGATGCGTCGAGAGACGAGGGTCAGAGCTAGGCACTCGGGCTGTTCGATATAGCATATGATACATACCTATCAGGGGGCCAGTCGTGGTGACAGCACCTGATAGATCAGTATTTCTTTGTCGATGCTTGACACTTGTTTCATGATGTTTTGGGTGTCGATTTTAGACATCCACCTTATATGAAACTTACTTGATACTGATATTGTACACACAGGATATGTGGGATATACTAATATTGTACACACGGGATATATGGGATATACTGATATTGTACATACATGATATGTGAAATCTACTTGATGTTGGACATTCAGGATATATAAGATTTACATGATATGAGAGCCAATTTGGGGGCTGATTTGTGGAAATTGGGAATTTGATTGTCTTGTTGGATTTCGGTCCTACCACGAGGTTAGGATTTCCGTGGAAATGACATGTTTTATTCCATACTCCACATTTATTGTTTCTACACTGCTTCATGTATTAGTTGTACCTGATAGAGTACTTTCGATGACTGTTGAATTTACATACTATTATACGCATTGTTTCATGTATTATTTGTGCCTGATAGAGAACTTTATATGATTATCGCATACCGATTGTCATATTATTGCTTCATGTATTAGTAGTACCTGCTAGCGTACCTTTCATGATTGATGCATTACATATGACCATTCATTGCTATTAAATGCTTATGTTAGATTCGCGTTGTACGTGCATACTCGCGATTACCCGCATATGTTATTTACTTTTCACGAGTTGGAAACTCACCCCGTTGTGCCACAGTGTTTTGCAGGTGTTCCTCAGGATAGTCAGAGACAGAGCTATTTTCATCCGTCTTATCATCTTTTGCTGCGGATACCGCTTCGCCTGACAGTGTGCATTTTTTGCTTAGGTAGGTTTTGCGGTTATCCGATGTTGCCTGTTGTATATTCGTTGTATCCTGTACTCTCTATCTACCATTATCTTGTATGAGTTAGACCTGATGTGAGGACGATATTGTATATTATTTTGTGACTTGGAGGATTTTATGCAGTTTTATTTATATCGTCTCTTTCTTCGCTACGGCGTCGTATATCTGTTGTGGTGATTGTTTTCCGCCGTTGGGCGTGGATTTTTGCTCCCGTTTGGGATGCTTTTACTTATATATTATGTTGTGCCATTTTTGGGGTTCGTTTTACAAAAGAGGTGCTGTCAAAATTTTAAAGGAAGAAAAGTTGTACTTTAAAGAATTTGAGTTGAGATTTCAAAGGTTTTGAAAATGTTTCTTATTTTTTCTTGTCTTTTAATGGTTCAGATTTCTGGGTTTTGGCTTTCTTTTACTGCGTTACGCCTGTAGACGTTGCGTAGTATTAGGGCCGTCACGTGCCAATTTCAGGTCGTGACACCATGGCTATGGATTTTGTGTAATGGCTCTCCAGACACAGCACGATCTCATTTCCAACGTTGGGAGAGACGAAGCCCCTGCCAATACGCCCACTGTCTCCATGTGGCTCGGGACTGTATCCAACTAAAACCTGTTTGCACGACTCCTTTGAGCCATGGTAGGGTAATAATCAAAGCACAGTGGGAACTCACACGTGACAAATGACGATCTCAGGTCGATAGACTAACTTGTACACATGTCACCTGGGAATTGCTATCTGACGACAGGTTTTAATAACCAGCTAGCATGTTCCCGGCGAGTCCTGTCCAGTGTACTCATAACCCAATGAGCACCTGTATACATTTTAAGTGAACCAACTGACACCAATGGCTTGTGAGACCGGCAACTGCCCCTCGTCGGGGTCTTGACTGTATACACTAGTCTACTACGGAGTATCGATGCCCTATTTCGAAACTCCCGTGACTAGGGACCACTTTTAAGGATGTGCTTATAGACTACCCAACTCTCACGTATGATCGCCATCATAGTGTTAGTAGTCAAGCAAGAATCCTATGGGCTCTATCAACGTGCAATAGTGATATATCATGTCACCTTAAGCAGTACACGTTTCATAAAGATAAACCAGATAACATACTATCATCTCGAGTAAGACTGTCCTACTGGTATAGGTCCTCCCTCAATCATTGAAATTATATGCCTGCGATCCAATAATTGACTTTGAGGGAACTATATCCAACAATATGATTGCCATCACTATTGAAGCATAGTTGTGATTTATTGTTGAAAAATGATTTATGCTTCAATGAGTGAAGTGTATATTGAGCCATTCTACACTTGCCTCAAAGACCAAGCTCATTTGCATTCTCTCATTTTTCATCCCATGTTCATCTTCTTCTTCCTCCTCTAGCTTCTTTTCTTGAGTTGGAAAAAGATAGGAAAAGATTTCTAAGTGAGCCAAAACCCCAACTTCATCAACCTACTCTAAACTAGCCCTTTAGATTAGGTTGTTTCCTTCACTAATACTTAATTAGTGAAGAGCTAACTTGACCTAGAGAGACTTCAAGGTGGATCATCTTCGGCCTCGAAGTTCGAAAAGCAAGCTCGATCCTTTTTTCAAGTGGAGCTAAGAGGAGTTTTAAGGACTACTAGTTGGAGCTATAGAAATGAAGGACTTGGTCTACAAAGGTTGTAACATTCTTCACTTAGTTATAGAACTAGTTTACTTGCTTAAAACCCTAATTCTCTAGTTAGATTTTAGGTTTGTATAGCTTAGCACACTAGATTTTTTAAAATTGCATATTTGATGCTTGTATAAACCTAGTAGTGGTGCTAAGACATACTTTCATAGTATCAGAACTAAGCTAGAGCATTAGACGATGTATAGAAATTACAAAACCGAAATAACTCCTAAACAGACGAAACAAAATCCAACTTTCTATCGAATTTTTAAGAGGCTCTAAAAGTTATTTAAACAGTTGTAGAGTGCTCTTCTTGTTGCCAAAAGAACACCAGAGAAAAACGAGAACCAAACTCAAAAATGTGGCCGGCCAAACATCACTTTTTCTCGGCCTGGCCGACCCCCACAATAAGTTTGGTCTTCGATTTTGTTTGGTGTTCTGGAATCTTAGACTTTGGGTTTCAGGTGCTGTTTGACTTTGCCTAGATTGCATATGATATTATCTTTCTGTTGGGGCAATTCGGAGTGTTTCGAAGTCGCAGTTTTAACATCGTTTATGGGTTTAAGTTTGTAAATGTGATACAATATTTGAAATCCACATTAATTAGTTTTGTGAAAAATAGTTTGTGTTTTGTAAATCTAGCATTTTAGTCTCATCTGAACGATTGCCATAGAGTTTCGATTCAGATCAAAACTCCGTCACAATCATGTATTGTACACATAACACTAGTAGATAGCCAGGCCCCATTACCCTGACCAAGTGACTATAGGAGAACCCCGTTGCCAAAAGTATCCACTCGGGTGCTTACGGCTATGGTGTTCCACCCAAGTGCACTTCGTCGACGGCATCGTTGGTGCGGCCATTTACTAAAGTTCCCGACGAGTATTCAATCAAAGAAATCGGGAATCTTGTTGAATTACCCGAATTTCAATTGAAAAGTGTTTTCAATTCAAGACTCAAATGCAAGGTTTATAGGGTTAGGCATGAAATCCGGAATATGTGATATTCCGGGTTTATGATATCTAAGGAATTTGCGGATTCTAATTATTGTAGTTTTCATTTCTTTTCTGCGACCGTAAGTGTAATATGTGGGGTATCCCCGATCTCGTTGCTATACGTCAATGACATTCGGAATACGCATATTTACTTACGTTGATGACATGTGATGTTACTGTGTTGCTGTGATATGTTATATTGGATCGTTGTGATTGAATAGCTGGGGGTTTTTGCTTAAGGTGAGAGTTTTTCAATTTTCATTCATGTAAAAAGTTGTATGTAATATTCTTTTATTGCGACACTTCCTGATTGAGGTTGTTGTCACCATTGATGTATATTATTTACTTTTCCACATTAGGATAGACCCAAGGTGGGGAGCAGAAGTAACCGGGTTCTAGAGTCTAGTGGTAGATCAACTCGAGGAGTCGAGACCGGGTCTCCTAACTCTAGAATTGGGAGGGTCGCTTGCCGCTTTCGTAAGGGTCCAGGGATGTGGGTTTGGCTATTTATCACGGACATGGAATCCGTGTTTTCATTACTGGCTTAATTGAAAACACGAACCTCCTAGTATATCCAATATTTCATATATTGACTTCTGCTGCTTGAGTTCTGTGATGTGATCATATAACTGCGTGAGACGGATGCTATATATATATGATATATATAATAAATGTTGTTTATGTTTTGCACCCACGCTAGTCCAGCCCCTACTCTGCCGTTAGTTAAGTAAACTAACGGTGCATGATAGGGCCCCGTGGCGAATGCGGATGGCATAAGCGTACGCTCTATTTTTGTTTTTTCTGTGATATTTAGGAAACATAAATGATGGGACGTCATTAATGAGATTAATGATAAGATAAGAAACCAAAGATGTTGTAGAATCAAACTTTTCAAAAAGGTAGCTCTAGTTCTTGCTTTGCATAGTGGTATTCCATTATGAATATCCAACACCTCATTCGATGAGGAAAGAGCCTAGATCCCTCACCTTAAGTGACCTCTTTAGCAAAACTAGCAAATACTACAATCCACGTGGTTTGTTTTGAAAACTAATCGATTTTAAAAGTGGAGCTTAAACCACTTCTTTTCAAATCACTAGATTCTACAACGATATCAAGTTCATTTCGTTAAAGGTTTTCTACAAAACTAGTCATAGCTCTCCGTCATTTCACATAAGGACTATTTAGTATTTATACTGCGTTTGTTAACCATGTTCAAGGCGTAGTATGCGGTAGCTGATTAGTGCTTATCTGCCGTATATGATGCGATTCGATTAGGGTAGTCGTATGACCTTGTTGGTCTCCGTCAAGGGTCGTACGGGTGGGTTTAATTCAATCGCGAAATGACGGGTTGAACTTGACTATCGGCCTATGTTTTGTTGGTCTCCGTCAATGTCATAGGTCGTTAGGGGTAAGAACAGATATCGGGAATTTTAAGTGTTGAAATTTGCAATGAGATTGCATATCTTCTTTATGATAGTTGGATCCCTATGCCCACTGCGAGTAAGTGTTTCTCCTGGGAGAGTTTTCCACTTTACAATTAGCTAATCCAGTAGGTGTCAAAGAAAGATGTTGACGGGGTTATGCCCCTGCGGAAATGAGGTTATTTAATTAGTTTCATGCGAAGGCATGGGGAAATTACCTCGGAGTACCAATACCTGCCTGGCTGGCCGATTGGCGAACTTGTAGGGTGTAATTAATCCCGGCTAATCTTACCTTTTAGGGTTTGAAAGAAGATTTGATAAAAACAGTAGGAGCCATCCTGATTAGATAAGATAATAACCATTCTAATTTTGCAAGAGTGCACGCTAAAGTGTTTCCTTCTCTCTCTCTCCAGATAGAGACCATAACACGCCTTAATCAAGATAATAATATGGATGTATTGACTGAACCTGCTTATTATACTGAGCTGGGGAACGTTGGTTCCGCTCTATCTTATGTCTGTTATAAGTCTGAGCAAGGAATAAGGGAATATCAGGATTCCCACACAACCCGAACAAAGAAAGAGCATGATGATGCATCTTCTTCGGGTGTGTTTGTTATCGAGAACTGTTTCTCAGTATGCTCTACGTCTTGGGTATTGGATACAGGATCAGGATCCCACGTTTGTAATATGTTACATGGGTTAAGGAGAGGTAGAGAACTGGGAAAGGGTGATATGTCTCTCAAAATAGGGAATGGAGCAATTGTTGCAGCCAAAGCAATTGGCGAATATCACCTTGTATTACCAAATGGTAATACATTGATTCTGAATGACTGTTATTACGTACCAAAAATGATATGCAATATTATATCAGTTTCTTTATTTCATAAAGAATGATATAACTTTGTATTGGAGGAAAATGTTATGAACATTTTCCTGAATCAAGTATTGATTGGTTTGGTACGTTGTGTAACAGTATATACATTCTAAATCAAACTACAGTTCTAAACATACAGAACACACACAAGAAAAAAAGTTCAGAAATAAACGGAGCCTTCTTGTGGCATTGTAGACATGGTCATATCAACGCGACATGACTAGCTAAGTTGCACAAAGATGGATAGTTGAATCAATTTGAATTTACATCTTATGAAACTTGCGAGTCATGTCTCAGAGGAAAAATGACCAAAACTCCATTTACAGGACACGGAGAAAGAGCTACTGAACTCTTGGGACTGATACATGGTGATGTATGCGGTCCTATGTCTACATATGCCAGGAATGTTTCTTCATGCTTTATTATATTCATCGATGATCTCTTAAGATTCGGACATGTGTTCTTATTGAAACACAAATCTGATTCTTTTGAGAAATTCAAGGAATATGAGTGTGAAGTAAAGAACCAAATGATTAAAAATATTAAAGTCCTTCGATCTGATCAAGAAGGAGAATACTTGAGCACGGAATTCCGAGACTATTTAAAAGAGAATAGGATTCTCTCTCAGCTTACTCCTCTGTATACACCACAGAACAATGGAGTATCGGAGCAGAGGAATCGCACCCTATCAGATATGGTACGCTTTATGATAAGTGTTGCTGAGTTACCTATTTTTTTCCTAGGGTTATGCAGTTGAGACAGCTGCATACCTATTGAATAGGGTTCCAACCAAATCCGTGCCTACCACTACATAGGAGATATGGAAAGGGAAGAGATCATGTCTTAATTTTATTAAGATATGGGGTTGTCCGGCTTATGTTAAAACGCAAAATCCGGACAAGCTCGAGACAAGGTCTGTTCTATGTAAGTTTGTAGGATATCACAAACATTCGCGAGGGTATATTTTCTACCACACCGAGAAATAAAAGGTGTTTGTTTCTCGACATGCCACCTTTTTAGAAAAGGAATTTCTTATAAAAGAAATTAGTGGTAATGAGTTAGAGGTGGAAGAAGTTCCAGCTACACAAACTACAACTGATGATTTGGTAGAACCAGAGGATTCGATAGTCCCCGACGAACCTCAGCAACTCCGCAGATCTAGTATGGTTCCTCATCCACCAGAGGGATACTACGGTTTTCTCATAGACGGTGGGAGCGAGGATTGCATCATGGAAGATGATGACCCAACTAGTTTCGAGCAGGCTATCATAAGTAGGGACTCTGTGAAACGGTTGGATGCTATGCGATCTGAGATAGAATCTATGTACACCAACAAATTATGGACTTTGGAAATTGCTCTTGAAGGGGTAAAACCCATTGGGAGCAAGTGGATCTTTAAGAAGAAAATTGGTGTAGATGGAAAGGTTGAGACCTTAAAAGCTAGACTTGTAGCAAAATGTTTTCGTCAAAGACCAGGTGTCGATTATGATGAAATATTTTCTCCAGTGGCTATGCTTAATTCCATTAGGATCCTACTTGCCATTGCTGCATACCATGACTACGAAATCTGGTAGATGGACGTCAAGACCGCTTTTCTAAATGGTGATTTAGAAGAGAGCATGTACATGAAACAGCCAGAAGGCTTCATAGACGGTGGGAGCAGCGGAAAGGTATGCAAGCAGTTTAAATCAATTTATGGATTAAAGCAGGCATCGCGGAACTGGAACATCTGTTTTGATGAAGCAGTCAAAGAGTTTGAATTCATCAAAAATGTGGATGAACTGTGTATTTACAAAAAGGTTGTAGAGAGTAAGGTTGTCTTCCTCGTATTGTACATGGATGACATACTCTTGATAGGAAATGATGTTCGTATACTACACTCGGTTAAACACTTCCAATCACACAAGTTCTCCATGAAAGATCTGGGTGATGCCTCCTACATCCTAGGGATTAAGATCTATAAAGATATATCTAAGCGGATGTTGGGATTGTCCCAATCCAGGTATATTGACACCATACTAAAGAGGTTTAGTATGGAAGATTCTAAGCGTGGTAATTTACCCGCTTGCTCAGAAATCACTCTCTCCAAGGAGATGTTTCCCACGACTAATTTGGAGAGGGCTCGCATGTAAGAGATACCCTATGCTTCTGGAGCTGGGTCTATCATGTACGCGATGTTATGTACCAGACCGGATGTAGCTTACGCACTTAGTGTGGTATGTAGATATCAATCGGATCCTGGGAAGAAGCAATGGACAGCTGTGAAGAACATTCTTAGTGTATGGTAACGGTGAACTCCAAGTGGAGTCTTTTACTGATTCAAGCTTCCAGAGCGATAAGGACAACATCAAGTCAGTCTCGAGTTTTGTCTTCACCCTCAATCGAGGGGTGGTATATTGGAAGAGTTCCAAGAAAGATACCATAGCAGACTTGACGATGGAGGCTGAATACATCACTGCTAACGATGTTGCCAAAGAGGCTGTCTGGATGAAGAATTTCATTGCTGAACTTGGTGTGGTTCCATCCATTGAGCATCCAATACCTTTGTATTGTGATAACAATGGAGCTGTGGCTTTGGCCAAGGAACCCCGGTCCCATCAGCGATCCAGACATATTCTAAGACGGTATCACCTGATCCGAGAGATAGTTGATCGCCGGGAGATCGATGTCAGGGGAGTTGACATGAAGGACAACACTGCGGATCCACTTACGAAGGCCCTCCCCCATAAGTAGTTTGAGAGACTTTTTGGGATGTTGGATATGAGATACTACAACAACTGGCCTTAGTGCAAGTGGGAGATTGTTAGAAATATGTATGCCCTAGAGGCCATTATTGTATATTATAGTGGATGCTTGGACATATATATAGAGGAATTTCTTGCTCAACATGATAGTATGCTATCTGGTTGCTCTTTATCTTAACATGTACACTTGTATTTTTATACTGACTCTCTGATACATGTTGATAAAGCCCTAAGGATGTGGACTTGACTACCAGGACTATGATGCAGATCATACTAGTGGGGCCTGGATAGTCCACAAGCACATCCTTTAATAGTTTCTAGTCGAGGGGATATCGAGACAGGGCATCGATATTCTAGAGTAGACTAGTGTGTATGTTTCTTAACCCTATATGGGGCGATGGTTGATCCCACAACTATTGGTGTTTGACATCAAAGATTGTACACATGTGCTAATTGGAGAATGGGTAAACCGAACAGGACTCGCCGAGAACACCTAGATGGTACCATACATATCGTCAGATAACAGTTCTCTGGTGACACTGGTACAGGTTATTCTGTAGACCTGAGATCGTCATAGTGTCTTGTGTTGTAATACCCCTGGTGAAGTTGGGGCTGAATACCACCTACCCCGTGAGAAGTGAGATATTATCCGGTATCGAGGTGGGGATGTTACCGATACGGATGCACACAGGGACCCACCAGAACATTGGGGAGTATCGAATTCCATTCCGAAAGTGGGCACGATCTGAACTATAAATGGAATGATACCACTCTTATAACACAGAGGCGCCTTTTGGATGAATCGGAACTCCGAAATTTGAAAAACTCCGTAGTTAACCGTGCTTGAGCCAGAGAAATTTTGGAATGGGTGACTTACTGGGAAGTACCCTCGGGTTTATTCAAAGGGATAAAACCATGCGGCTTCGGCCAGAGTGGACAATACGATCTGTGTTTGGGTGTGGGTCGTGAAAAATATGGTATCAGAGCCGGTGTCACGACCCGTAATTGGCATATGACGGCCCTTAAACTACGCGACGTCTACAGGTGTAATGCAATTTAAGTAATCCGAGAACACAACAATCTAAACCATCAATAGCAGTAAGAAATAATAGAAATTTTAAAACCTTTGAAATCTCAACCCAAATTCTTTAAAGTCCAATTTTACTTTCTTAAAAATTTCGGCAGCACTTCCTTTGTAAAAACCAACCCCAAAAATGGGTACAACATAAATATAAGTAAAGCATCCCCAACAGGAGAAAATCCATGCCCAACGGCGAAAAACAACCACCACAACAGATATATGATGCCGTAGCGAAGAAATAAAAGACGATATAAGTAAAACTGTATAAAAGACATCCAAGTCACCAAAATATACAATATCGTCCTCACATCAAGTCTCTAAGTCATACAAGATAATGGTAGATGGAGAGTACATGGATACAACGAATATACAATAAACAATTTTGGATAACTGCAAAACCTACCTAAGCAAAATTGCACACTGTGAGTTGAAGCGGTATCCGCTGCAAAAGATGATGTGATAGATGAATAGCCTGCCTCGACTACTTTGGGGAAACAACCTGCAAAACCCTGTGGCACAACGGGGGTGAGTTGCTAACTCGTGAATAGTAAATAACATATGCAGCTAATCGCAAGTATGCACGTACAACGCGAATCTAACATATGCAAGCTAATAGCAATAAATGGTCATATGTATGCAATAGTCATGAAAGGTACACTAGCAGGTATAACTAATACATGAAGCAATACTAATATGACAATCTGTATGCAACAATCACGTAAGGTACTTTATCAGGTACTACTAATACATGAAGAAATGATATGACAATGTATATATGCAACAATCATGAATGGTACTCTAGTAGGTACAGCTAATACATGAAGTAATGCATATAAAATAAAGTATGTAAATGCAACAGTCATGGAAGGTACTCTATCAGGTACTACTAATACATGAAGCAGTGCATAAACAATAAATGTGAAGTATGAGATGAAACATGTCATTTCCACGTAATCCTGACATCGTGGTAGGTCCAAAGTTCATTAAGACAATCCAAATCCCAATTCTTCAAATCAACCCCTAAATTGGCTCTCATATCATGTAAGTCTCACAAACCCCGAATGTACAACATCAAGTAAATATCATTTATACTGAATATACAAAATCAAGTAAATCTCATATATCCTGTATCCAATATCAAGTAAATCTCATATATCCTGAATCCAATATCAAGTGAATCTCATATATCCTGAATAAGTATATTTGCATGAATAATTATAATGATGTATATGAATTGAAATGTATACATATATATTAGCGTCCCATTCCACTAATAAATATATATATATATATATATATATAACAGCGTCCCATTCCACTGTTATATATACTTAGAAGTAAAAATATCATGAAACCAAGTGTCAAGTATCGACACATAAATACTGATCTATCAGGTGCTGTCACCACGACTGACCTCCTGATAGGTACGTATCATACGCTATACCAAAAGCTCGAGTGCCTAGCTCTGACCTTCGCCTCTCGACGTATCTATACGTACATGACTCCCGTCGATATCCCTAAGATAACCGCCGAGTCATTGGTACTGTCACCGGTAGGTACTTGCCCACCTTCCAGGCTCAATCGGCATGGACCGTCGATCATCTTGCCGAGGGGAACCGTACCGGGCCCCACCATGTACCCTCACATGGCCCACGACACTCCTCGCATGGGGTATATATATCAGAACCGATAAAACTCATGGTGGCTGCTGAAATATCATATCAAGAGAAACCGTGTTTTTCAAATAATGCATAATTTCATGAAACTACCACGGTCCTCAAATCCGGAAAACATCATGAAAAATCCATATCTCATTGCGAAAATCCATGAATATAATATATGCAACATAAAACTGCAATGTAAGCGTATAAAGGAAAAGCCGCTATTTAACTGCAACAAGTTAAAATATATATATGCGGTTCCTAATTTCTCCAAGTCTATATAACATCAAATAAAGGTAGACATGTAGCTACAACCAGATATGTGTGTAAACATGAAGGTATTGCAAGCTATATGTATCTACCTATCAATAATGATGTAATATACCCTCCAGGTATAAGTGAAGTATGTATGCAAGTTATACATGTAGCTAGGTTATTATGTGTGTATGTACCTATCGCTAATGGTACAATACCCTATAGGTATACAGGTAACTAGCATGTAAGCATGTCAAGGCATATGTGTAAGCATGTAGGTATACAGGTATGCTATATGTCATATGCATAAAGAAATATGAATCAATGTCTCAATGTCCCCAACCAAACAATATCATATAGGTAAGTGTGTTGTGCGTGTCATGGCACTTATTGACGGTGTGTGTGACATACAATCAGTGCTCGTGCAACATGAGCCGTAAATAATAGTGCAGTTTCCTACAGGTACAAGTCCAAGCACAACAAATAACTAAGCAATAAGGTGTATGCGCAACTCTATCTATGAAATAGGATATGCGACAATTCATAACATCTCTAGCCTAAATGCATAACGCCATGCTGGCGATTCCCTTGTAGATGTTAAATCTACTCACCAACGCTCCTGGCTAAGTAAAGCCTACCACTCGCTTTCCCCTGTTCGCAGCGCCCGAAGTCCCCGCTTGCGATCCTGAACACATATAACACTAAAGCAAGCGTATATAAGCAATCGACCAAAAATACGTACAACTACGTTTAACCAACGCACCAACTCCAAACAACTCTCGAGTGTTCATTTAGTGGCTAACGCGCGTAGCGACACTACGAAACGAACTCAAGAGCAAAAGCTACACAAAGACACGAACGACGTCGGCAAGACCCTAGCTAGGAACGATAAAACGACACCATCATCAAGCCTAGACCGTAATCTTACCGATCGCGCAAACACAACACAATAATAAACATGGAATCTAATATAAATAACGTCGAAACGTCAAAATAAACTCACGCCCAAAATATCCGTAAATCTAGTAAGCGGTATTTATCATATTAGCACAAAATCACAAGTTTTACCAAAAACTAGAATTTACAATATCTTCAAATAGCAAGGTTAAACCACTTACACCTTTACTAAAATTTTAGATTTCACTAATTAGGATTAGCAAAATTTTAGTTTGTTAATTAGCTTAATTATCCAATTAGGAAAATATCATTTAACAAATTATCAACTTGGTTTAATTTTCTTCAAGCTTAACATATTAATTAATCATTTCACTAATTAAAACCCTAATTGATTAACCAAAACCGTTTGCTAGAAATTCTACATATGCAAATTAAAGCTTTATTTAAACATCTAATTAACTAGATTAAGGTATTAAAACATCTAATTAACTTAATCTTATAGTTAGGATTTATATCTCAAACTTGATTTCAAAAACTAGCAAAAATCTCCAAAATTAGCCTCCAAAATGATGTCTTGATTGAAGATCCAAGCATGTTTTGTGAAGAAGAATGATGGGAAATGATTATATTTGAGTTTATATGAATTTATTTGGATTTTTCATGATTTTTTTGAAGCAAAATGAGAAGAAATGAGATGAGAAAATTTTTGGGCAGCAAGAGGAAGTGGCCGGCCTTGATGGAAGAAATGAGGAAGTGAGTAGATTTGTATAGCAAATTCTAGAAATAAAACTCAATAATCGCAATACAAAACAAAATAGCATTTGTCACCATTTTCATTTTCTTTAAAACATAAAATAAATCCTAAAAATCTAGATATTTTCGAGAGAAGGTTCTAAATATAATTCTTGTGATTAGTTTAGTATAAAACCACATTAGTAATAATTAACCCATAAAACAAAGTAATTACCACTAATAAAGTGCACAAATAAAGCATTATAATAATATTTTATTAGGGAAAAATTCTATGTGAACCAAAACATCCCATTGACCCCCAAAGTTCGTGCACTAGCTTTATTCTAGCTAAACTAGGTGCCGACAAGTCTATATTGAATTTTGATCACAATCGGGTTAAAACGGAAAATACCGACTATTTTACCCTAAAACGGAAAATTTGAAAAACGATTTCTAAAACGTTACAGCCGGTCCCTCAAAAGTAGGTCTGTGGTTTGAGGATGAACCATTGTTCTAAATGGGGGGGAATGTAATACCCTGGGTAGAGTTGGGGCCGAATACCACCGACCCCGTGAGAAGTGAGATGTTATCCGGTATCGAGGTGGGGATGTAACCGATATGGATGCACACGGGGACCCACCAGAACAATAGGGAGTATCGAATTCCATTCCGAAAGAGGACACGATCTGAACTATAAATGGAATGATACCACTCTTATAACACAGAGGCGCCTTTTGGATGAATCGGAACTCCGGAGTTTGAAAAACTCCGTAGTTAAGTGTGATTGAGCCAGAGAAATTCCGGGATGGATGACCTACTGGGAAGTAGCCCTGGGTTCATTCAAAGGGATAAAACCGTGCAGCTTCGGTCAGAGCAGACAATACCATCTGTGTTTGGGGGTGGGTCGTGACATGTGTGGTTCCCGCTGTGCTTTGATTTCCTCCCTACCACGGCTCAAAGGAGTCGTGCAAACAGATGTATTTTGGGTACAGTCCTGATTCGCATGGAGGTACTGAGCGATAAGAGGGGTTTCGTCTCTCCCGGTATAGGGAGTTGATGTTGCGCTATACTCGATTGGCTATAACAGCAAGTCCCTGACCAAGGCTGATGAGATTTACTGGTAAGTGTTATCAGTAGTGTCTCGAACCATTATAGGCCACACATCGGCATGACTTATCAAGTTACCAGGGTCTGACGATTCCACCCCTAGACTCGATATGCGACATATCAGATGAAGAGATCGGACCGTACGGTAAGTGTTGCTTATAGGCTTCATGTGAGTTTGGACAACTTTGCTTGTTGATCTTCTATTCACTCAATACCTGGGTAGCCATTACGTCCAGCTAGTACCGCTGACGACTTGTGGGTAATTGATGTGATCATTACCTACTGCTGGAATATTGACGAGTCTTTAGAGTCCTTCACAGAGGTTTCCTAGCTCAAGCGAAACGAAATTAGGTACATATGCTGATATGTGCGGGAGCTTGATTAAATACGAGTATGTGATACCGTATTCTAATCTGGCGATATTTGATATCGGTCAGGTTATATGTGATATAACCGGATTATGGAATCAATTGTTGATTTGATAATATGATATACATATAAATGATATTAGTCGGTTATATATGATATAACCGGATTATTGAATCAAGTGTTGATTTAATAATTTGATATATATTTATATATTAACTAATATTAAAGCCCAATTAAGTTTTTCTTCTCTTAATATATATTTATATATATATATATATATATACGTGTGATATATATATATATGTGTGTGTGTATGTGTGTGTGTGTGTGTAATTTATATTGTGTCATGGTAGATGATGCATAGAATATGGATTATCAGTTTTGAGAAAATAGATTTGTGAGGTGGAAAATGAGGAGTTTTTTTAGGCATGGGTGAAGTACGGATCTAAATATTTGTTTATTGGTTTTCTATCACTATTGAAGCATCGTTGTGATTTATTATTGAAAAATGATTCATGCTTCAATGAGTGAAGAGTATATTGATCCATTCTACACTTGCCTCAAAGACCTAGCTCATTTGCACTCTCTCATCGAGCTCATTTGCACTCTCTCATTTTTCCTCCCATGTTCATCTTCTTCTTCCTCTCCTAGCTTCTTTTCTTGAGTTGGAAAAAGACAGGAAAAGATTTCTAAGCGATCCAAAACCCCTACTTCATCAACCTACTCTAAACTTGCCCTTTAGATTAGGTTGTTTCCTTCACTAATACTTGATTAGTGAAGAGCTATCTTGACCTAAAGAGACTTCAAGGTGGATCATCTTCAGCCTTAAAGATCGCAAAGCAAGCTTGATCCTTTCTTCATGTGGAGCCATGAAGAATTCTAGGGACTACTACTTGGAGCTATAGAAGTGAAGGACTTGGTCTACAAATGTTGTAACTTTCTTCACTTAGTTATAGAACTTATTTACTTTCTTAAAATACTAATTCTCTAGTTAGATTCTAGGTTAGTGTAGCTTAGCACACTAGATTTTTAAAAATTGCATTTGATGCTTGTATAAACCTAGTAGTGGGGCTAAGACATACTTTCATGGCCGCAAGGCACAGGGCCGGAAGTGCGGTAGAGGTAGCCCGTCCAAGCCCGTGCCTGTAACACTCTGGAATGCGATTAGTATTAATTAAGCGTTAATGCAGGTTTTAAAGGAAGGTTTACCAAATCGGGTTCCTCACATTTTATAACAATAAATTAATAATTTTATATTATTTTTTATGGCTTGCACACACTTTTGCATGTTAATCTGAGGGTATATTTTAGTGTTAATCTTGTTTAGCAACCATAACACCTTAAGCTAAAGCTTGCCCAAATTAACCTTGCCTTAACCTTTTCCTAGATCTTTTTGTGTGAGAAAATATCTTGTTGGAGAGAAAGAGAGAGGTGGCTAGTGAGTCATGGATGCATTAATGGTGGCAATGGAGGTGAGGGAGAGAGTGAGCATAAAGAATTTGTTGACCCTACACTCACCCTCTCACACTTAAACTCTCTCACTCTCTCTTTTCCTCTCACTCTCAATCATTTCTCATTTTCCTCAATCTCAAACTGAACCCTCATTCACTCTTCACAAATCCTTGCAAAAACTTCAGAAAAATCCATAGAAAACACTTCAAATGTCTTGATTTTGCACTAGGTTGCCTTGGAGCTTGGAAAGCTAGAATTTTTGAGCAAGAGTGGCTAGGTAATGATCTCTCAACTGATAATTAGGAGTTATATTGCTGTGTTGCCTTATTGTTATGGATTAGAACACTAAAGGTAGCATTTTGTGCAAAAATCGTATTTTTAGTGTCAACTTTGAGTCTCTGAGATCTGCTATAGAACCAGGTGTTTTCTGGAAAAGTTCCCATCACAGTGACATAGTGTTGAGGTATAGAACCCACCATAAAATCCTGAGACCACCCCTTCATTTTTGGGCCGCAATTTTAATGGTTCTTGCCGCCAATTGCGGCCAGAGTGGGGGCTGGGGAGTTGAGTCTTTGTCGTGGTGTTTCTGGGAGTGTATGTAGTCTCGTGGCACTTGCAACTTTCACCAATTGTTAGTTTATAAAAATCTGGGATCACTTTGCTATATTCTTGTGTTTTGAGTACGCGTGTTACGTTATCCGACACGGTTCATGATCTGGTGTGCTGCTACACTTGGGCTGGTGTTGGTGTGTCGTCACGCACGTTAGCCGTTAGACGAACACTTGTGGGTCGGATTGGAGTTGGTGCGTTGGTCAAACGTCTTGTGTACGTGATATTGATCTATTTCTGAGATTTGCACTAGTTATGTTTTATGTTAATAGGATCACAGGCGGGGAATTCGGACGCTGCGAAGAAAAGGAAGCAGGTGATTGGATTTATCTAGCCCGCGACTGTCGTTGAGTAGATTTAACATCTGCGGGGAATTCGCCCGCATGGCGTTATGCGTCTGGGCTAAATATGATATGATATTAGCCGCATGTTTATATTGCACATATAGAGTTTGCGTATAAACTTCATTGCATATTATTACTTGTTATGCTTGGACTTGTACTCTTTGGACACTGCACTATTATTGACGGTTCATGTTGCACGAGCACTGATTGTATACCACCCACACCGTTAATAATTGCCATGACACGCACAACACACATACATATATGATATTGTTCGGTTAGGAACATTGAGACATTGATTCATATTCCATTGTATATATGACATATAGTATACCTCTACACCTACATGCTTACACATATGCCTTGCTATACCTACATGAATACACATACCTCGAGGGTATTGTATCATTATTGACATGTATATATATATACTTAGCTTGATATAGCTACACACATAACTGGAGGGTATTACATCATTATTGATAGGTAGATACACACATCTTGCTATACCGATATGGGTACGTATACCAGGCTATAGCTACATGTTCACCTTTATATGATTTTGCGTTTGATTTCGGAGAAATTAGCAAACGCGTGATATATTTAATAACTTGCTGCAGTTAAATAGTAGTTTTTCCTTTATATGCTCGTATTCTTGTTTCATGTTGCATAAATTATATTTCATTGTTTCCGCATTGATATATGGATTTCATATGATGTTTCTGGATGTTTTACTCCTGCGTATATATATCAGTGGTATGGGACACTTATATATACATGTATATATATATCAGTGGTATGGGACGCTGTTATATATATATATATCAGTGGTATGGGACGCTGTTATATATATATATATCAGTGGTATGGGACGCTGTTATATAGGTATACCTATAATATATATCATCATAATGATCTTTGCATGTATTCTTATTCATTGTGATAAGAGGGGCCGATGTGCCCGATCTGAGGGGCCGATGTGCCCGATATGAGGGCCGATATTAGGCTCGATTTGAGGGAATTTGGTGATTTAGATTGTCTTGATGGGAACTGGTTTGCCTCGATGAGTATCCGTGAGGATGACATGTTTTATCCCACACTCCGCATTTATTTGATATGCACTTGCTTCATGTATTAGTAGTACTTAATAAAGTACCTTTCATGACTGTTGCATATACATATAGTCATACTTATGCTATCAGATTACATGTGATAGATTATCGCTGTTAGTACATACTTACGATTACTGTATGATGTTATTTACTATTCATGAGTTGGCAACTCACCCCGTTGTGCCGCAGGGTTTTTCAGATCTGATCATCAGAGTGGTCGCGGTAGGGCGCCCTTTTGTCTCTACTTTTGCGGATACCGCTACGGTTGGCTGTGAAGCTGCTTGCTATAGGTGGGTTGTCGATATCTGATGATGTACATTGTATATTTCTTGTATCTAGTACTCTCCATCTACCACTCTCATGTATTGACTTAGAGACGAGTTGTGAGGATCGATGTTGTATATTCTTTTGACTCTGGTTGTCGGGCTCGTGTGAGCCGGCCTTTCTATATATGTGGATTATCTTTTCTTCGCTACGGTGTCGTATATCTATTGTGGTGGTTGTTTCCGCCGTTAGGCGAGATTTGCTCCCTTTTGGGGATGTTTTACTTTTTCTTATGTTTGTACCCGTTTCAGGGATAACTTTTACAAAGGAGGTGCTGTCGAAATTTTATGAAAAACAAACTTAAGTTTAAAGTTTTGCATCAAGATTTTAAAAGTGATCTATCTTTCTTTCTTGTAATGGTTTAGATTTGTTAGGTTTTACGGCTGGCTTAATTGCGTTACCCCTGTTGACGTTATGTAGTTTAAGTGTCGGTCATGTGCCCAATTTTGGGTCGTGACAAAGTTGGTATAAGAGTGCTAGGTTTTACCTTTCGGAGTGTAGCATGACCTTGGTATGATGGAGTAGGTAGCTTAAGCAGAGTAACATAGCGTGCGTATATTCCGCGGCATACTTACGACACGGTGCTCCGCCTATGTGACCTTAGGACTTATTGCTTGAAATTCCTTCCGTGATATATATATCCTTGTGATCCGATTTCTGTGTTCTTATCAAATCCTGTCTCCATTTCAAGCCTTTATGTCGCCGAAGACTGCGAGGGTGCAGAGAGTAGTCGTAAGGGCCGAGGTCAGAGTTGACTCGTCCGAGACGAGGACTGACCAGGGCGGTACGCCCGTTGTACAGGAGCAGATTGTTCCACCTTCGACAGACCATATGGCTATGCTAGGGACTGGTTTGCAGGATTTGCGCCAGATGATGGGGTCGTTAGTTGAGTCCATTCGAGCGCAGGGGCAGGCGGTTGTTCCACCCGTTACGGGGACCGTGTCGGTGCCTACTGTTCAGGCGGTTGTACCTGCAGCTACGGAGGTGATCACTGTATCGTTATCAGAGTTTATGAGGTTGAGGTCTCCGGTTTTCACGGGCACCGATGCAGCTGAGGATCCGCAGTCGTTTATCGACCGGATGGCCAAGACATGTCATTCGCTTAGATGCTCCGATGTGAGATGGGTAGAGTTCGCGAGCTTTCGTTTGGAGGGTCTTGTCTAGAAGTGGTGCGAGTCCTTAGAGAAGGGCAAAGCCGCAAGTCTTTCTCATATAACCTGGGCTGAGTTCGTGATGGTGTTTCTTGCGTGTTTTCTTCCGCTAAGCGTCAAGGATGCTCGAGCATGCAGATTCGAGTCATTACGCCAGACTCAGGGTATGACGGTGGCCGAGTATAATGTGTTGTTTATCGAGCTGTTTATGTATGCTCCGTATTTGGTGGCTACGGAGGAGATGCAGGTAAAGAGGTTTGTTCAAGGCCTGCTTACCAATTTGTTCCTCGCTATTAGCATTCAGCATTACGACACCTATGCAGCAGCGGTGGACGCAACCCTGTTGGTTGAGGAGCGTCTTTCTGATATGTCGGTTGCTCCAGAACTAAAGAGGGTTCGTACTGGTGTTTTAGCATAAAGGAAGGCATTTAGACATCGTGACTGTTCCCGTTCAGATACTGGGGGTAGTGGAGGTCCGGGACGAGGATAGCTTTTTAGCTCTTATTCTCAGAGGAGTCAGCAATTTTCATCTGGATGTTCCCGGTGCTGGAGTTCGGGTCATCGGGTTCGATATTGTACTGAGCCACGTGAGCACGAGGCAGCTGTACCGCAGGTTACCTTACCACCTTCTCCACCGCAGAGGGCATTGCCCCTTATGCCTGTTGTTGCTCCGCGTCAGACTCTTGTGCAGAGAGGTCGAGGACACAGTGGTTTTGTGCCGAGAGGGCGGGGTGGTAGAGGCAGAGGTCAGCCAGTTGTCGGTAGAGGACATGCTCAGGTGTTTTCCTTGACTCATCAGGACGTGCAGGCCACCAATGCAGTGGTTTCAGGTACTCTTTTTGTATGTTCTTTTGAGGCTCATGTTTTGTTTGATCAGGGATCTACGCATTCGTATGTTTCTATGCAGTTCGTGCCGAGTTTAGGCCTTGAGTCGTGTTTGCTAGATCAACTGCTTGTTGTGATTACACCTGTTGGCGATTGTTTTGTCGCGCGTTATGTGTTTCGGTCGTGTGCCGTTCAGATTGGAGATAGAGATTCGTCCTTCGATTTGATCCTTCTGGATATGTTGGACTTCGACATTCTCCTTGGAATGGATTGGTTGGCAGCTTGTTATGCGTCGGTGGACTGCCGTGAGAAGACGGTCAGTTTCAATTTTCCGGGCGAGTCTGTTCGGGTTGTGCAGGGGGACCGTGGTACCGCCCCTCACAGTTTGATTTCTGCCCTTTGCGCTAGTCGGTTTTTAAGGAGTGGATGTCAAGGATTCTTGGCTTTCATTTGTGATACTGGGGCCACAATAGGGTCATTGGACCGGGTTCCTATCGTGCGAGAGTTTCTCGACACTTCTCCCAATGAGTTACCTGGTTTGCCGCCAGAGCGCGATATTGAGATTTGCATTGATCTGATTCTTGACACGGGGCCTATTTCTATACCGCCTTACCGAATGGCTCCAGCAGAGCTTCGAGAGCTCAAAAATCAATTGCAAGAATTGCTTGATAAGGGACTTGTGCGTCCGAGTGTTTCACCGTAGGGAGCTCCTGTGTTGTTCGTCAAGAAGAAGGACGGCAGTTTGAGATTGTGTATTGATTATCGTTAATTGAACCGAGTTACAGTTCGGAATAGGTATCCTTTACCTCGCATTGACGATTTGTTTGATCAGCTCTAGGGTGCGAAACATTTTTCCAAGATTGATTTGTGTTCGGGTTATCATTAGTTGTGGGTTCTAAATGATGACATTCCGAAGACTGCTTTTCGTACACGCTACAGGCATTATGAGTTTCTGGTGATGTCGTTCGGACTCACCAATGCCCAGCTGCGTTCATGGATCTGATGAACCGAATTTTCAGGCTGTTTCTCGACCAGTTCATTATTATGTTTATTGATGACATTCTGGTCTACTCTAAGAGTCGGGAGGAGCATGAACAACACTTGAGCATTGCTTTGCAGACATTGAGAGAGCACCAGCTGTATGCTAAATTCTCAAAGTGCGCATTTTGGCTTGATAGAGTTGACTTCCTGGGTCATGTGGTGAAGGGAGATAGTATTCTTGTGGACCCGAGGAAGATCGAGGCTATGCAGCATTGGCCCAGACCTGTATCCGTGACAGAGGTCCGCAGCTTTTTGGGCTTAGCTGGTTATTAACGTAGTTTCGTGCAGGATTTTTTGAGTATCGCTGCACCGCTGACCGGACTGACCCGGAAGGAGGTTCCTTTTCTTTGGACTGATGTGTACGAGCAAAGTTTTCATCAGTTGAAGACTTGGTTGACGACTGCACCTGTTCTATCTTTGCCTTCTGGATCAGGTGGCTTTGTAGTTTACTTTGATGCGTCTCGAGTAGGGTCGGGTGTGTGCTGATACAGCATGATAGAGTGATTGCTTATGCTTCTAGGAAGCTGAAGAAGCATGAGCAGAATTATCCCACTCACGATCTTGAGATGGCTGCGGTGGTCGTTGCATTGATGATTTGGAGACACTACTTGTATGGGGAGTCATGTCAGATTTTCATGGACCACAAGAGCTCGAAGTACATCTTCGAGCAGCGGGATCTGAATCTAAGACAGCACCGGTGGATGGAACTTGTGAAGGATTATGATTGTGAGATCCTTTATCACCCGGGCAAGGCGAATGTGGTAGCTGACGCTTTAAGTCATAGGCGTGAGGGTAGCTTGTCCCAGTTGAGCGCAGTTCAGAAGCAGTCTTCTGCGGATTGGCAGACCTTGTGCGATGGTAGAGTAATGTTTGAGTTCACTTCCACTGGGGGACAGCTTGCTCATGTCCACGCCCGTCCGCTTCTTTTGGATCGTATCCGTGAGGCGCAACCCAGTGATACCCGTTTGTCTGAGATTCTTGAGCTTGTTCGGCAGGGTACAGTTACGGAGTTCATGACTGATGAACAGGGTGTGCTACGTTGTGGGACTCGCTTGTGTGTACCCGATATTGATGGGTTGAGATGTGAGATCCTAGAGCAGGCACATCAGTCAGCCTTTAGCGTTCATCAAGGTTCCACCAAGATGTACCGTGACTTGAGAGACTTTTACTGGTGGGAAGGGATGAAGCGCGATGTTTCAGATTTCGTTTCGAGGTGCCTGACTTGTCAGCAAGTCAAGGCTGAGCATCAGAGACCGGCTGGAGATTTGCATCCTTTACCCGTTCCTGAGAGGAAATGAGAGCAGATTTCCATGGACTTAGTTGTGGGTCTAGGACCAGTCGGGGGTATGACTCCATTTGGGTGATTGTTGACTGATTGACGAAAGCGGCTCACTTCCTTCCAGTGAAGACGACTTTTGGTTATGCTCAGCATGCTCAGATGTATATAGATGAGATTATGCGTTTGCACGGTGTTCCCCACATGCATTGTATCCGACAGGGGCACCCAGTTTACTAGCCGTCTTTAGCAGAAGCTTCAGCAAGCTTTGGGTACCCGGTTGAGTTTTAGCACCGCTTTCCATCCGCAGACCGATGGTCAGTCAGAGCGGATGATACAGACTCTAGAGGATATGCTTCGGGCATGCGTGCTTGAATTTGGTGGCAGTTGGGATTGTCACTTGTCGTTGATTGAGTTCTCCTACAACAGCAGTTTTCATGAGACTATCCAGATGGCGCCTTCCGAGGCATTGTATGGTAGGAAGTGATGATCGCCGGTCTGTTAGACCAAACTCTGTGAGAGTAGGGTTTTGGGACCCCAGCTAGATTAGGAGACTACGAAGATGATCCAACTGATTCAAGACAGGATGAGAGCAGCCCAGTGCAGAAAGAAGTCTTATGCCGACCGTCGTCGTCGCAGACTTGAGTTCGCAGTGGGAGATCATGTATTCCTACGGATTTCTCTGATGAAGGGCGTTATGAGATTTGGGAGGAAGGGGAAACTCAGTCCAAGATTTATAGGTCCCTTCGAGATCCTTGAGCGAGTTGGTACCGTTGCTTATCGTTTGGCGCTTCCCCCCAGTTTTCCCGATGTTCACCCCGTGTTCCTGTAGGGATCCTAGGCACACTCAAGAGGTTCCACTAGGCATCAACCATGCCAAATTCAAAAATTATGTGCCGAGAAACCCTATGGTAGATCGTTAACTAGAGGATAGGCGAAACTACAAGCAAGTTAACAACTTAACTATGAGTGAAAGGGACTACAACCTTTGTAGATCCGGTCCTCCACTTCCTTAGCTCCGTGATGACGTCCCTCCGCTGCGATCAACCGGATCCCGGACTCTAGCGTTGGTTTCATCGGAGAAATGATCGGGCTAGGTCGTTGACTTCGATGCCGAAGATGATCTACGTCGAGGCGAATCAAACTCAAGCTCCATCTTCACTAGGTCATGAAACTTATGAAGAAAACACCCTATACAACATGGCAAGTGGTAGAGGATGAAGAAATAGAAAGTGGGTTCACATTGGATTTGGATTTCTCACTTGATTTCATCACTTGGAATTTTCAAAAAATCTTTTCTTTTCTTCATCAAGAAGAAGAAGGAAAATGAAAAAGAATTAACTTAAAAGAAAATTCAAGTGAATCTTATCCTAATGCAACCATGGGTAAGTTTAACTCATGTAGAGAGCAAACCATAGTTTAGGTAATGGTTAGGTTTAAGAACAAAACAAAATGGCTAGACTTTTCAAAGATGCTAAAAGCTTCATGAAGCTTCAAGTATAATACAAGAAAAGCCACCATTTTGTTTAATCAAAATAAATAAAGAAAATAAAACCCTAACCATTAACTAAACATGGTGTACATCAAACACATACCCAAGTTTGCATGTATCATTCAACATGATACAATCTAGTGCACAAACATATATCAAATATACAATGTGCACAATCTAGTGAGAAAAATAATCTTAAGTGAACCAATATTAGTTAATGTAAAGTAATATATCAAATATATAATTATACATTAAATCATTAAATCAACACTTGATTTAATGATCCGGTCATACTGCATATAACCGACTAATATCAATAGTAACAACTTATCGAATCAACACTTGATCCGATAACCCGGCTATATCGCATATAACCGATCAATGTCACAAATCGCGAGAATCGAATACAGTATCACATACTGGTATTATTCTCGGTCCCGCACATATCTCATATGCGCTCCTATTTCGTTTCGCTTGAGCCAGGAAACCCCTGTGTAGGACTCTAAAGACTCGTCAATACGCCGGCAGTAGGTGATGATCATATCAAACACCCACAAGACGCAAGCGGTGTGCTAAACGTAACGGCCACCCGGGTATTGAGCGATCAGAAGATCAACGAGCAAGCCCGCTCACACTCCTGTGAATCCAACCGGTAACACTTACCGTACAGTCCGGTCTCGTCGTCTGATATGTCGCATATCTCGCCTAGTAGTGGTAAACGTCAGACCCCGGTAGCTCGATAAGTCGTGTCGATATGTGGGCTATAACAGTTCTAGATACTACTGATAACACTTACCAGTAAATCTCAGCAACCCTGGCCAGGGATTTCCGGTTATAGCCAATCGAACACAGCACAACATCAACTCCCTATACCGGGAGAGACGAATCCCCTCCTATCGCTCTATGCCTCCATGTGAATCGGGACAGTACCCAAAAACCACCGTTTTGCACGCACTCTTGGACGTGGTAAGGTGGAAATCAAAGCATAATGGGAATCACACAAGACTCTATGATGATCTCGGGTCTACAGACTAACCTGTACCAGTGTCACCAGAGAACTGCCATCTGACGTAAGGTATAATACCATCCGGGAGTTCTCGGCGAGTCCGTCCAGTGTACCCAGTCTCCACTGAGCACCCGTATATCATCTCTGATGTCAAACACCAATGGATATGGGATCATCCATCGCCCATCTGTATGGGTCGAGAAGGTATACGCTAGTCTACTCTGGTATATCGATGCCCCGTCTCAACACACCCACGACTAGGGACCTGAAAGGATGTACTTATGGACTACCATGTCCCCACTAGTATGATCCGCATAATAGTCCAGGTAGTCAAGTTCACATCCTAAGGGCTTTACCAACATGTAACAGAGAGACAATCAGTGTACACGTTAAGGTAAAGAGCAACCAGATAGCATACTATCATGTCGAACGAGAAAGTCCTTCCTATATATGTCCAAGCATCCACTACAATATACATCCTATGTATAGTAATGGCCTCTAGGGCATACATATAACTAACAATCTCCCACTTGCACTAGGGCCATCTGATAGCAGTGGTTGTGGTATCTCATACTCAACCATCCCATAAAAGTCTCTCTCTGGGAAAAGGCCTTTGTGAGTTGATCCGCCGTGTTGTCCTCTGAGTTTACTCTCCTAACCTCGATCCCCTGGAGATCAACTATCTCCACGATCAGGTGACACTTCCTTAGAATATGTCTGGATCACTGATGGGACGGGCGTTCCTTGGCATAAGCCACAACTCTATTGTCTCACAATGGTAGGAACGAAGTTCATCTCATGAACTAAAATACACCCAGACTTCCTCTTTAGTAGCATCTTTGGTAGCGATGTATCCATCTTTTATCGTCTAGTATGCCACGGTATCTAGCTTGGAACTCTTCTAACATACCGTCCATTTACTGAGGGTAAAGACAATGCCTGTGACTTACTTTCAGTCGTCCTTATCACCCTGGAACATTTCCAGTGATTCTCCCCAGGATCAATTGATACCTTCTCACTTCAACTAGTGAGTATCCTAACATCCAATTAGATCTATCTCATAGATCCAAAACCTGGGATTTAGGAGGTATCACTTTGATCCTATATGGAGAATCCTTGTGATAAGCGGAGATTGACCGAGCGTAGCATAGGAAACTCCTTCCCCAACTAGAGTATGTCATCCACGTACTCTACGAGGAACTCCACCATACTCCCTACCACCTTTCTGTATATACAAGGTTCATCTACCATTTTGATGATGTCAAACTCTTTGACTAACTCATCAAAACAGATGTTCCAACTCCGCGATGCCTGCTTTAATCTATAAAGTAACTTGCACACGTTTCCGCTGCTCCCACTGTCTACGAAGCCCTCTGGCTGTGTTCTTATAGACGTCCTCTTCTAAATCATTATTTAGAAGAGCAGTCATGGCACCCAACCACCAGATATCGTAGTCATGGTATGTAGCAATGGCAAGTAGGATCTGGATGGACTTAAGCATAGCCACTGGAAAAGGTTTCATCATTATCCACGCCTGGTCGATGACGAAAACCTTTAACAAGTCTAGCTTTGAAAGTCTCAACCTTTCCATGCATACCAAGTAATCTTCTCAAGATATACTTGCTCCTGATGGGGATTTAACCCTTCAGATAAAGCAACCAAAGTCCATACTTTGTTGGTGTATAAGGATTCCATCTCAGATCGCTAAGCATCCAGCCATTCTTACAGAGTCCCACTCCTGATGGCCAGCTCGAAACTAGTTGGGTCATCATCTCATGATGCAATCCTCGCGCCCACTGTCATAGAGAAACCGAAGTATCTCTCAGGCGGATGAGGAACCCTACCAGATCGGCGGAGAGGCTGAGGTTCATCGGGGACTATTGAATCCTTTGGTTCTGTAAAATCATCAGTTGCAGTTTTGTATAGCTGGAACCTTTCCAGTTCTACAGAACTGACCTTGCCTCGATCTTGTCCGGATTTTTCTTTTGACATAGGCCGGACAATCCCAAATCTTAACTTACTTAAGAGATAGGCTCTTCCCATACCATATCTTATATGGAGTGGTAGGCACAGATTTAATTCAAACCCAATTCAATAGGTATGCAGCTTCTCAAGTGCACAAACCCCAAAAAAAAAGAAACAGGCAACTCAGTAATACTCATCATAGAGCACACCATATCTAATATGGTGCGATTGTTCCTCCCCGATGTACCAACGTGCTATGGTGTATACGGAGGTATAATGCTGAGAGAGAGAATCTCATTCTCCTTTAGAATAGTCCAGGAAATCCGTGCACAAGTATTCTCCTCCTTGACATAATACTTATACCCGGTTTTTGGTTCTCTACTTCTAACTTATATTCTGTGAATATCTCAAAAGTTTTGGACTTGTGTTTCAACATGAACATATGTCTGAATCTTGAGAGATTATCAGAGAATGTAATGAAGTACAAAGGACCGGTCTTGGCATGTGTAGACAGGGGACCTTTCATACATCAGCATGTATCAATCCCAAGAGTTCACTAACTCTTTCTCTGTTTCCAATAAACGGAGCTGTGGTCATCTTATCTTTATGACATGTCCGGCAAGTTTCACTAGATGTAAATTCAAACAAATTTAAATATGCATCTATGTGTAACTTAGCTAGTCGGGACACATTGATATGACCTAGTCTACAATACCTCAAGAAGGATTCGTTCATTTCTGAACTATTCCTCTTGTGTGTGTTCTGTATACTAAGAATTGTAGTTTGATTTAGAACGTTAATGCTTTTAGATAACGTGCCTGAACCGATCAACTTTTGAAATGTTCAAAACAATGTTCAACAATACAAAATTATGTCCTTCTTTAATAAACAAAGAGATTGATATGATTTTGTATATCAGGTTCGGTATCTAACAGCATTTGTTCAGAATCAATGTATTGGCAATACAGGGTGACAGTGACCAATAGACTTGGCTGCAACACTTGCACCGTTTTCTATCTCATGAAACTTATCACCCGTTCTCAGTTCTCTACCTATCTGTAGCTCATGTAACAGATTACATATGCAGGATCCTGAACCGGTATCTCATACCTAGGACGTAGAGGATACTGAGAAACAGTTCTTTATAATGAACACACCCGAAGGAGATGCATCACATGCACTTTCTTCATTTGGGCGGCATGGGAATCCTGGTATTCCCCTGTTTCCTGCTCTGTCTTATAACAATTATAAGTTGGAGCGGGACCAACGTTCCCCAGCTCAGTATAGCAAGCGGGTTCGGTAAATAATCCGTATTATTATCTTGATTAATGCGTGATATGGTCGCTACCTGGAGAGAGAGAGAAGAAAACACTCTGCGTGCGCTCTTGCAAGATTAGATTGGTTATGTATTTTATCTAATCAGGATGGCTCCCACTGTTTTTATCAAATCTTCCTTCAAACCCTAAAAGGAAAGACTAGCCGGGATTAATTACACGCTACAAGTTCGCCAATCTTTGAGCCAGGCCAGTGTCGGTACTTTGAGGGAGGTCCCCCATGCTTTCGCACGAACCTAATTAATGTAAACCTCGTTTTCCCAAAGGCATAACCTCATTAACACCTTTCTAGACACCTACTTGATCGGCTAATTGTAATGTGTAAAACTCTCCCAGGAGTAACTCTTACTCGCAGCGGGTATCGGGATCCAACTATCTCATAGAAGGTATGCAATCTCATTGCAAATTTCAACACTTGAAATTCTCGATAATATTTTACCCCTAGCGTCCTATGACCTTGACGCAGGCCAACAAACCATAGTCCGCTAGTCAAGTTCAATCCGTCATTTCTTGATTGAATTAAACCCACCCGCACGACCCTTGACGCAGGCCAACAAAGTCGCATGACTACCCTAATCCAATCTGCATCATATGCATAAACAGATAAATACTAGTTAGCTACCACACACTACGCCTTGATGCAGGCCAACAAACGTAGCACGAATACTAAGTATGACTTATCTGAAATGACGAAGGGCTACGACAGGTTTTTCTGAAAACCTATCGCGTAATGAACTTGATATCGTTGTAGAATCAAATGATTTTAAAATGGAGTGTTTTTGAGGCTTTTCTAGTTTTGCTAAAGGGGTCACTCGCGGTGAAGAGATCGTCGGCCCTTTCCTCGTCGAATGAGGTGCGGGATATATCATATATATCACTGTGCAAAGCAGAAACTATAGAAGCAATCAAAAGACAAACCGAGTGTGTAGCATCTGCCAGTTATTGCTAAAGGGGTCACTCCCGGTGAAGGGATCTCGGCCCTTTCCTCATCGAATAAGGTGCAGGATGTTCTACAAGGAACACCGTGATGCAAAGCAAGAACTGTAGCTACCTGTTTTTGAAAATTCGATTCCACAACATCTTTTGGGTTTCTTTTTCTTTCATTAATCATATCAATGAAGTCCCATCTTTTAAGTCACCTAAACATCACAGATAAATACGACGTACACTTATGCCATCCGCATTCGCCTCGATGTCCCGTCTGCACCGTTAGGTTAGGTAACTAACGGCAGAGCGAGGCAGGGCTAGCGCGGGTGTAAAACATAAGCAACGTCTATATAATATATCATATATACTATATATAGTATCTATCACAGCTCATCAAATGATCACATCACAGATATCGCAGCAGAAGAAACATATATGAAATATTGGATATACTAGGACGTCCGTGTTTTAGTACGAGCCAGTATAAAACACGGATTCCATGGTCGTGATGAATAGCCAAACCCACACCCCTAGACCCCTACGAGAGCGGCAAGCAACCCTACCAATTCTTGAGTTAGGAGACCCAGACTCGACTCCTCGAGTTGGTCTCCCACTGGACTCCAGAACCTGGTTACTTGTGCTCTCCACCTTGGGTCTATCCTAGTGCGGAAAAGTAAATAATATACAAATGGTGACATCATCCGCAACCTGGAAGTGCCCCAATAAAAGAATATTACATACAAGTTTTTACATGAATGAAAATGAAAAACACTCATCTCACACAAAAAACCCCGGCTATTCAAACACGACGATCCAATATAACATATCTAGCAACACATAACATCACATGTCATCAACATAAGTAAATATGCCCATCCCAATTGTCGTTGACATATAGCAACGAAACCGGCGATATCACATATTACACTTACGGTCACAGAAAAGAAAGTGTAAAACTACAACAGTTGGAATCCGCAACCGCTTTAGACATTGCATGCCTAATCAAATGAATTCCTTAGACATCACATGCCTAACAATTATAAACCCCGCATTTTAGTCTCATTATCGAAAACTCTTTTCAATATCAAGTCGGGCAATTCAATAAGATTCCCGACATCCTGATCGAATGCTCGTCGCAAACTTTAGTAGATAGCCGCACCCCCGATGCCATCGACGAAGTGAACTAAGGTGGAACACCGCTGCCGCGAGCACCCAAACGGATGCTTTTGGCTACGGGGTTCTCCTACAGTCACTTGGTCGGGGCTATGGGGTGTAGCTGTCTATTAAGTTTACCGGCGAGTATCCGCGTACGCAACGTGATTGCGACGGACTTTTGATCCCGTCAAAATTCCGTGGCAACCGATCAAGTGAGACTAAACTTCTATGTTTATAACATTCATTCAGTTATCTCATAAGTACTTGAGGATTCCAAATATTGTATCACATTCCAAATAAACAGAAAATGTTAAACTTTCCGATCGAACAATCAAACACCCAAGTTTTCCCGAAAAGCTCAACAATTGAAATAAGTTTAAAAATATCCAGTTCATGCCACAGTAGCAACGGTCCAGCCGTAGAAGGGTCAAGCCAACGCCTCACATGTGGCACGCCGTACTGCCCCAAACCCTAAGGTTCAAAGGGCAGTTCAAGACGGTCACATAATCGAGTTAAGGTTTGTTGTCTTCTAGAGTGTCCATCGCGTTACTTGCACTACTTCAAACGTTCTTAAACTACGGAAAGATCCAACACTTGGAAATTTTCCGACAGGGGAAAAAATGGGTATTTATATCCGGTCGAACTTTTCAACATTTTCTAAAATTATCTGGAAAAACCTATAGACGAAGTTAAACATCCCGATCGAAACACCGAGTCCCCAATACAACCCAGAAAAACTCAACTCTTGAGTAAATATTAAAAATTCCCAGAAAACACAGCACTAACATAGAGAAATTACTGTGCAAACCACGTGCCCTGATTCAACACATTGGCCGCGGAACCGCCGCACAAACTAGGGTGGGACCGCGGTTCCGCAGCGCATCTGTCGTGTTACGGGCACGTGCTGCACAGTAACTCCAAGAAAACCCTGCTGAATTTTTTGGATATTTTTAATCAGGAAAAATCCACAATTTCAGAAAATGTACAGAAAGGGGTATCGATTAGGGTTTCGGGGTTCGATCGGGTTTCTAACATCGTCTACACATCGCCTAAAGCTCTAGCTAGGCTATGATACCACTGTAGGGATCCTAGGCACACTCAAGAGGTTCCACTAGGTATCAACCATGCCAAATTCAAAAATTATGTGCCGAGAAACCTTATGATAGATCGTTAACTAGAGGATAGGCAAAACTACAAGCAAGTTAACAACTTAACTATGAGTGAAAGGGACTACAACCATTGTAGATCTGGTCCTCCACTTCCTTAGCTCCGTGATGACGTCCCTCCGCTGCGATCAACCGGATCCCGGACTCTAGCGTTGGTTTCATCGGAGAAATGATCGGGCTAGGTCGTTGACTTCGATGCCGAAGATGATCTACGTCGAGGCGACTCAAACTCAAGCTCCATCTTCACTAGGTCATGAAACTTATGAAGAAAACACCCTATACAACATGGCAAGTGGTAGAGGATGAAGAAATAGGAAGTGGGTTCACTTTGGATTTGGATTTCTCACTTGATTTCATCACTTGGAATTTTCAAGAAAGCTTTTCTTTTCTTCATCAAGAAGAAGAAAGAAAATGAAAAAGAATTAACTTAAAAGAAAATTCAAGTGAATCTTATCATAATGCAACCATGGGTAAGTTTAACTCATGTAGAGAGCAAACCATAGTTTAGGTAATGGTTAGGTTTAAGAACAAAACAAAATGGCTAGACTTTTCAAAGATGCTAAAAGCTTCATGAAGCTTCAAGTATAATACAAGAAAAGCCACCATTTTGTTTAATCAAAATAAATAAAGAAAATAAAACCCTAACCATTAACTAAACATGGTGTACATCAAACACATACCCAAGTTTGCATGTATCATTCAACATGATACAATCTAGTGCACAAACATATATCAAATATACAATGTGCACAATCTAGTGAGAAAAATAATCTTAAGTGAACCAATATTAATTAATGTAAAGTAATATATCAAATATATAAATATACATTAAATCATTAAATCAACACTTGATTTAATGATCCGGTCATACTGCATATAACCGACTAATATCAATAGTAACAACTTATCGAATCAACACTTGATCCGATAACCCGGCTATATCGCATATAACCGATCAATGTCATAAATCGCGAGAATCAAATATAGTATCACATACTAGTATTATTCTCGGTCCCGCACATATCTCATATACGCTCCTATTTCGTTTCGCTTGAGCCAGGAAACCCCTGTGTAGGACTCTAAAGACTCGTCCATACGCCGGCAGTAGGTGATGATCATATCAAACACCCACAAGCCGCAAGCGGTCTGCTAAACGTAACGGCCACCCGAGTATTGAGCGATCAGAAGATCAACGAGCAATCCCGCTCACACTCCTGTGAATCCAACCAGTAACACTTACCGTACAGTCCGGTCTCGTCGTCTGGTATGTCGCATATCTCGCCTAGTGGTGGTAAACGTCAGACCCCAGTAGCTCGATAAGCCGTGTCAATATGTGGTCTATAACAGTTCGAGATACTACTGATAACACTTACCAGTAAATCTCAGCAACCCTGGCCAGGGATTTCCGGTTATAGCCAATCGAACACAGCACAACATCAACTCCCTATACCGGGAGAGACGAATCCCCTCCTATCGCTCATTGCCTCCATGTGAATCGGGACTGTACCCAAAAACCACCGTTTTGCACGCCCTCTTAGACACGGTAAGGTAGAAATCAAAGCACAGTGGGAATCACACAAGACTCTATGACGACCTCCGGTCTACAGACTAACCTGTACCAGTGTCACCAGAGAACTGCCATCTGACGTAAGGTATAATACCATCTGGGAGTTCTCAGCGAGTCCGTCCAGTGTACCCAGTCTCCACTGAGCACCCGTATATCATCTCTGATGTCAAACACCAATGGATATGGGATCATCCATCGCCCATCTGTATGGGTCGAGAAGGTATACGCTAGTCTACTATGGTATATCGATGCCCCGTCTCGACGCACCCACGACTAGGGACCTTGAAGGATGTACTTATGGACTACCATGTCCCCACTAGTATGATCCGCATCATAGTCCAGGTAGTCAAGTACACATCCTAATGGCTTTACCAACATGTAATAGAGAGACAATCAGTGTACACGTTAAGGTAAAGAGCAACCAGATAGCATACTATCATGTCGAGCGCGAAAGTCCTCCCTATATATGTCCAAGCATCCACTACAATATACATCCTATGTATAGTAATGGCCTCTAGGGCATACATATAACTAACAGTTCCAAGTGTCGATGCTTCGTAGATACCTTCATGACCCTTCTCACATGATTCAGCACGAAACCGTTCAGCTTGAGCGTGATCTTTCGTTCACCGAGCAGCCGGTTGTTATATTGGATCGGCATGTGAAGAAACTTCGGTCAAAGGTCTTGCAATCTGTGAAGGTTCTTTGGCGTAGCCCAACTAATGAGGAGATCACTTGGGAAGCCGAGAACGAGATGCAGAAGAAATTCCCTTATCTCTTTGAAGGTACGCTTGTATGAAATTTTAATTCGGGGACGAATTTTCTTTAAAGGGGGAGATTGTAACACCTTGGAATGCGATTAGTGTTAATTAAGCGTTAATCCGGGCTTTTAAGGAAAGTTTACCAAATCGGGTTCCTCACATTTTATAACAATTAATTAATATTTTTATATTATTTTTTTTGGCTTGCACACACTTGCGCATGTTAATGTGAGGGTATATTTTAGTGTTAATCTTGTTTAGCAACCATAACACCTTAAGCTAAACCTTACCCAAATTAACCTTGCCTTAACCTTTTCCTAGATCTTTTGGTGTGAGAAAATATCATGTTGGAGAGAGAGAGAGGTGGCTAGTGAGTCATGGATTCATTAATGGTGGCATTAATGGAGGTGAGGGAGAGAGTGAGCATAAGGAATTTGTTGACCCTACACTCACCCTCTCACCCTTAAACTCTCTCACTCTCTCTTTTCCTCTCACTCTCAATAATTTCTCATTTTCCTCATTCCCAAACTGAACCCTCACTCCCTCTTCACAAATCCTTGCAAAAACATCACAAAAATCCATAGAAAACACTTCAAATGTCATGATTTGCCACTAGGTTGCCTTGGAGCTTGAAAAGGTAGGATTTTTAAGCAAGAGTGGCTGGGTAATGATCTCTCAATTGATAATTAGGAGTTATATTGTTGTGTTGCTTTGTTGTTATGGATTAGAACACTAAAGGTTGCATTTTGTGCAAAAATCGTATTTTTAGTGTCAATTTTGAGTCTCTGAGATCTGCTATAGAACCAGGTGTTTTCTGGAAAAGTTCCCATCACAGTGACATAGTGTTGAGGTATAGAACCCACCATAAAAACCTGATACCACCCCTTCATTTTTGTGCCACAATTTTAATGGTTCTGGCCGCCAATTGCGGCCAGAGTGGGGGCTGGGGAGTTGAGTCTTTGTCGTGGGGTCTATGGGAGTGTATATAGTCTCGTGGCACTTGCAACTTTCACTAATTGTTAGTGTATCAAAATCTGGGACCACTTTTCTATATTCTAGTGTTTTGAGTATGCGTATTATGTTATCCGACACGGTTTATGATCTGGTGTGCTGCTACACTTAGGATAGTGTTGGTGTGTCGTCACGCACGTTAGCCGTTAGACGAACACTTGTGGGTCGGATTAGAGTTGGTGCGTTGGTCAAACGTCTTGTGTACGTGATATTGATCGATTTCTGAGATTTGCACTGGTTATGTTTTGTGTTAATAGGATCGCAGGCGGGGAATTCGGACGCTGCAAAGAAAGGGAAGTAGGAGATTCGATTTACCTAGCCCACGACTGTCGGTGAGTAGATTTAACATCTACGGGGAATTCGCCCGCATGGTGTTATGCGTCAGGGCTAGATATGATATGATATTAGCCGCATGTTTATATTCCACATATAGAGTTTGTGTATAAACTCCATTGCATATTATTACTTGTTGTGCTTGGACTTATACCGTTTTCGCACTGCACTATTATTGACGGTTCATGTTGCACGAGCGCTGATTGTATGCCACCCACACCGTCAATAATTGCCATGACACGCACAACACACATACATATATGATATTGTTCAGTTAGGAACATCGAGACATTGATTCATATTCTATTGTGCATATGACATATAGCATACCTGTACACCTACATGCTTACACATATGCCTTGCTATACCTACATGAATACACATACCTGAAGGGTATTGTATCATTATTGACATGTATATACATATAACTAGCTTGATATAGCTACACATACCTGGAGGGTATTACATCATTATTGATAGGTAGATACACACATTTTGCTATACCGACATGGGTACGCATACCTAGATATAGCTACATGTTCACCTTTATATGATGTTGCGTTTGGTTTCGGAGAAATTAGGAACCGCATGATATATTTAATAACTTCTTGCAGTTAAATAGCGGTTTTTCCTTTATATGCTCATATTGCCGTTTCATGTTGCATATATTATATTTCATGGTTTCCGCATTGATATATGGATTTCATATGATGTTTCTGGATGTTTTACTCCTGCGAATATATATCAGTGGTATGGGATGCTGATATATATACATGTATATATATATCAGTGGTATGGGACGCTGTTATATATGTACACCTTATATATATATATATATATCAGTGGTATGGGACGCTGTTATATATGTATACCTAAAATATATATCATCATAATGATCCGTGCATGTATTCTTATTCATTATGATATGAGGGGCTGATGTGCCCGATATGAGGGGCCGATGTGCCTGATATGAAGGCCGATATGGGGGCTGATTTGACGGAATTTGGGGATTTAGATTGTCTTGATGGACACTGGTTCACCACGATGAGGATTTCGTGTGGATGACATGTTTTATCCCACACTCCGCATTTAATATGCACTTGCTTCATGTATTAGTAGTACCTGATAGAGTATCTTTCATGACTGTTGCATATACATATTGTCATACTTATGCTATCAGATTATATGTGATAGATTATCACTGTTAGTACATACTTACTATTACTGTATGATGTTATTTACTATTCATGTGTTGGCAACTCACCCCCGTTGTTTTTCAGGTCTGATCATCAGAGTGGTCGCGGCAGGGCACTCTTTTGTCTCTACTTTTGCGGATACCGCTTGGTTGGTTGTGAAGCCGCTTGGTATAGGTGGGTTACGGATTTCTGATTATGTACATTGTATATTTCTTGTATATAGTACTCTCCATCTACCACCCTCATGTATTTACTTAGAGACGAGTTGTGAGGATCGATGTTGTATATTCTTTTGACTCTGGTTGTCGGGCTCGTGTGAGCCGGCCTTTTTATATATGTGGATAATCTTTTCTTCGCTACGGGGTCGTATATCTGTTGTGGTGGTTGTTTCCGCTGTTAAGCGAGATTTGCTCCCGTCTGGGGGAAGTTTTACTTTTTCTTATATTTGTACCCGTTTCGGGGCTAGCTTTTACAAAGGAGGTGTTGCCGAAATTTTATGAAAAACAAACTTAAGTTTAAAGTTTTGCATCGAGATTTTAAAAGTGATCTATCTTTCTTTCTTGTAATGGTTTAGATTTGATGGGTTTTTTGGCTTACTTAATTACGTTACGCCTGTTGACGTTACGTAGTTTAAGTGCCGGTCATGTGCCCAATTTTGGGTCGTGACAGTGCCGAGTGGGACGCTCTTCCAGAAGGCTTCTGCAAAGGTTGCCATCCCTCCACCAGTCCCTGAGGCACGCAGGGGAAAAGAGCAGAAACAATCCTGGGAACAGATTCCCTGGGTGAGGCCAAAGGAGCCTTCTCCAGCCGAATCTCCGGCCAAGAAGCTCATGATGGTGGTTCCCCGGCTGGAACCGACCGAGATACACATTCAGGAGGGCGACTTCCGCATCGAGGTGCCTTCGGGATGTCTCTGGCCGACGGCCTCCTGACGGATATGGAAAAGACGGTGGGGTCTAAAATACCTCGGGGCACCATGAAATCCCAGGTTGCCACGATAGCCCGAGAGGCCGTCTAGGTATATGAGCTCTCTACGAACTTTTCAAGTATTTTTTCCTTATTTAGTTTTTCACAGATACTATTTGCTTTCTTCTGCAGGTCCTCCATCACTATGCCCTCTTGGCTGCCATGGAGGTCTTATAAGTTGCCCCGACGATAAAAATGGCCGGGGAGACATTCTCACGCGAGGATGAAATCCTCTCCAAGTTGAAGGAGGCTGAGGACAACGCCACCTCTTTCGAGACGCGGTTGCTCTCGGAGGGGGTGAAGGCCACAAGGATGAAGGAGTCCCATCGGGCTCTGACTGAGTCCAACCAGGCTTTCCAGGCCCAGGTCAGCGAAGTCAACGAGCTTTTTGATGCGATGAGGAAGCAAAGAGACTCGTTTAAGGAGGATGTCCGGGCGGCCAATAAGGTGGTGAAAAAGGCCGAGGAGAAAGCAGAGAAGGTTGTGGAGGACTACAAAATGTCTGACCAGTTTTACGTCGACCTCACCGACTCCATGACCATTGGGTGGCATAATTCCCTAGACGCCATTAAGGAGATGGTGCCCAGGTTTGACGACCAGGAGTTCATTGCGAGGTACCCTCTTCCGGAGGAAGAGACAAAGGGCGGAGGCGCGGGCGACATCGAGACCTTGGTCGAGAAGATGACTTAAAGCCGTCGCTCTCTCTGCTTTCTTTCTTTTCCTTTATTTTCCATTGTAAGCTTTCAAGCAATTTTGCAACATTTTTGTAAAGCTGAGGAGCTCATAATACCTTGTACATAATTTTGAAATCAATGATGTATATTTGCTTGTCAGCAATATGTCTGATTGGAAAAAATTTCATTTTTATTGTTCTAAGTGTGGGTAGACCGATGTCCCCCCGTCACCCTGGAGACGAGGTTACTTGAGTCGAGCGATAATTAGGTTTATTCTTCCAAATATAGATAGACCGGTGTCCCCTTAGAAACTCTAGGAACTTTGACCGGGCTTTACAAAGCTCGGTAATATCCGCTCTTCCCCCGGAGACGGGCTGATTCGAGTGGAATGAGAGTTGGGCCGGCTATCGACCGTAAATGAGCTTTCTTTACTTAGGCTATGCTAGAGTCTGCCTACTTTGAGTATGCGTGCAGGGTAGGAGTCTGCCCACCGGTCTAATGCGAGGTCTTAGGATCCACCGTTTTGGCCAAGAAGGAATCTGTTCGTCGTGAATAGGTGTGCCTTGGCGTCGAGCAGGAGTCTACCCATGCCGGGAGTTAGGATTCATAGTTTAGGCTGAGTAGGAATCTACTCGCTGCGAATTGGCCCGGCAGGAAGCTGCCCAGCGGCCTCATGAAAGGGATTCTAATCCATAGTTTGGGCCGAGTCGGAATCTACTCACTGTGAATTGGTTGGGCAAGAAGCAACACAGCGGCCTCGCGAGAGGGCTTCTGATCTACAGTTTAGGCCGAGCGGGAATCTACTTGCTGTGAATTGGTCGGGCAGGAAGCTACCCAGTAGCTTCATGATAGGCTTAAGATCCACAGTTTGGGCCGAGCAGGAATCTACTCACTGCAAATTGGCCGGGCAGGAAGCTACCCAACGGCTTCGTAAGAGAGATTCTGATCCACAGTTTAGGCCGAGCAAGAATCTACTCGCTGCGAATTGACCGGGCAGGAAGTTACCCAGCAGCCTTATGAGAGGGCTTCAGATCAATGGAAGGTCGGATCGCTATGACATTGACATTTGCGCTTCCCTGATTCCCGGTGCCACATGGCGCATGGCAGGTATCTTAAGATCAGCACGTATCTTCTGGCAGCGTTGTTCAATCTGCCCAAATCCGCATGAAAGGGAGGTGGCCAATGGCCGGAAGCCGCATGGCGACGCCTCATCCGATGGATGTGATGCTCTATAATTCGCGCCTTGGCGGGAATGAATCTCGACCGTAGAGGAATTTTTGTTGATGCTATAAATAGAGGAGTCTCAGCCTCCTCTTAGGCACTTCTGTCGATTTGCTTTTAGTTGCCTCCGTCTCTTGCCTTTTTGCTTTCTCCGACCTTCGTAGTCAATCGTTTTTTGATGGACGGCAACACGTACAACATTCGAGATATCGTATCCCGCAACGGCATCTACTATTACAACCATGACAGCTCTAAGGCGATATACGAGGCGGTGATAGCTCGGCTGGAACATCATTATGGGCGGTTACTCCCACGTAGATCATCTCTCCTACGTATCCTTGTCCATGCGATCTGGAGGTCTTCCTTCGGCCTTTTTAGGGCGTTGTCGCAACAAGCGCTGGAGGAAACCGTCGACAAGATGCGCACGACCCATGAGTTGAGCTTGATCTCAAAGAGCAGACGAGATCACTCGATAGATCTCTTGCACCGATCTTTCTAACAGAGATTGATCATAGCTTCATGCACGACGGCGGGAGTCCCCGACGGCACTATGCTGCCTGGGTCCACGGACATAGGCAGTGGGAGTGATGGGATGCTTCTTGGGATTTGCTGTCGGATCTCTGATTTGAGTATCCCGATCAATGTATTCATCCACCTCTCCCTCCTTTGCTTTAATCGTTAAGCGACAAAATAGTGTTTTCTTTGGCAATTATCGGGGCGCTTTTGTAAGGCTGAGGAGCCGAGAATACCTCTTATTAATAAATTTTTCTTTGCTCAGAATTTCAGAATATCAAAAATTTTCGTATCTGTTTTCCAAATGTAGGTAAATCGGTGCCCCTCTTTCCTTCACCTTGGAGTCGAGGTAAGATGGGCGGAGCGAGACTTAGGTCAGCTTCCTGCACCCACGTTTTATTCACCTAAGTAAAAGGCTGGCCTAAAATACTTCCCTTGCTTCCGAACCGGGCTGGAGACAGCCTATAGGCTTGTTAGAGGGGCTTCAGATCCCCAGTTAGGTTAGGCAGGAAACTACCCGTTTTGAATGGGCGCAACGGGCAGGAGGCTGCCCCCCGGCCTTGCGGGACATCCTGGTTTGGAATGGGGGGAAATAGCCCTGATTGCGGAGAAGCAAGAATCTTTATTATTAAGAGGAGTACAAGTTTAACAATACAATTTAAGCTTTTCTGTATTATACGGCCGCGGAAGGTTATGTCCCAAAGAATCTTAGAGGTGGTATGCTCCTTTGGGCTATACCTCGGTCATGAGGAAGGGGCCGTCCCACTTCAGGGAGAACTTGTGCAGCTTCCCTTGGCTCTCGAATTTTTTGCGCCGGAGGACTAATTCTCCTGATTTGAATGCTCGTTGTTTGACTTGAGCATTGTGAACTGACTAAATGACCTTATTCTCCCAGAACGCTGCAGTCTGCTGCTGATATGCGACCATCCTTATTTGTGCCCAGTCTCTCAGTAAGTAGATGCTCATGCTCTTGTTGCAAACTAGCGACCAAGGCGGAATACAAAACAAAAATTTCTACAACTTGAGCATGAACTTCTATGAGCTAGAATCGAAACCAAACACTAAATTAGCGAACAAGAGAAGGTTGTAACTACTCGGACAGTGATAGCTATCTTTGTAGTCGTGTCCTTCATCTTCTTTTCTCTTTTATCGCTCCTAGAGACTTCAGGAACGAGCTTGGATTTTGGTCTTCGATGTCGAAGAAGATCCACTCGAGGGAACCCTAGCAAAGGCTAAATCTTCACACTAAAACCAAGTGAAGAAAACTAGTGAACTAAACTTGCTAAGAATAACTCACTAGGATGATGTAGTGGTTAATCTTTATATATTTCTCTCTCAATCTTTTTCTATCTCAACCAAAGAAAAACCAAGATGAGAGGAAGAAGAAGATAATGGTAATGATGGTGATCAAAACTCAAGCATGGCTCACATAATCAATACCCCTCTCTTTTCTTTTTCACTCTTCTTTAATTTGAGGAATTGTGTAGACTTGTGACACACCATGGTGAATCATAAGCCCACACACTTCTCATATCTACAAGAAGAGATGAGAGGAAAAGAGAGAGCCACCTCATTTGTAACTCATATACATATGTATATGTACATATATAAATGTGTGTGTGTGTGCGCGCACACACACACACTAATACAAGTATATGCTACAAAATCCATACACCCGTATTCGTATCAAAATACATATACCCTTATTCGTATAAAATACGAATACACGTATTTGTATTAAGATACAAATACCCATATTTATATCATGACACAAATACACGTATTTATATAAATACCCGTATTCATATAAATATCCTTATTCATATAAATACCGTATTTTGTCAAAATACGAATACAAAAAAGAGAGATACTAAAGAGATAAATAATACTAGCTCATATTTAATCCAAATGTGATAACCTGGCTGTCTTTCAAAGCTGCTGGTGTTAACAAACTGTCCGATTAAAAGTACGTGTATAAAAACACGTATTTAATCGAACCCAAGTACATATCAAAATACGCACACTACATCGTTTCACCAAAGCTGGTGATTGATGTGAAATGTTGTATCTTTTATCATTTTAATTGCTGCAATCAATAACGGTGTAGCAAATAGCTAGCCGATAGTGAGTACGAGTCGTCCACCGAGAGATGGTAAATTACTACTTTTGTTTTAGACGAGTTAATAGAAAAAGGTTTGGATTTGTCGTTTTTATTCTAAAAGGATTTAAAAATATTAATGTTAGAAGAACTTATTAGGGTTTTTTTTAAAAACATCTAATTTTCTTGCATTTCTTAAGTCTCTTACTTTCTTTCATATGTATTTTTCACTTTCTAACTTTCATTTTCAAAATCTTCTAGTTTTTTTGTTTTTGTGCATATGATGCGTAGATACATTGTGTAATACAAAATTTACATATGATGCGAGGATATATACAAACCCCGCAAACTTGTTTGCAGCAGTGTCCTCACTGATATCGTCTTTTAACCTTAAACTTGAATACTTGGAGAAAAGGTTCTCAAAGATTTGTAAATGGGATAAGAGTTAATGACAGTGAAATCCTCCCCCAAACTTATTCTTGGCTAACAATCGTGCAAAAAAAATTCTTTTCTGTCAAGTGCCATATAAAAATATTTTCTCTTTCGCCTCAAACTTGAGTAAAATAGTGTTTTCATTACTAAACATTGAAATTCAACATAAAAGGAGGGAATATTATCGGTCTACACAAAGCTTTTCAAAGACCAAAAGTTAAAACCAACTATTCAAATACTTTATCATAATAAGACCATGGTTGGTAGAAGAATGCGAAACGGATGTACGTGAAGAATACTCAAGATTGTATTTGAATGGAACTGATTTTAAGTCTCAAGTGGAAAGAATGGAAATGAGAGTGGCGATAGGAGATGATGTGAAGGGCAGACAAGAAGCATATTCAAAAGGTTTTACGTCTCGGTTGGTGGAGACGAAAAAGTGAGTGTGAATGAGAATATGAAAGATAAGGAATGGGTGGACTGGTCGCTGTCACGGCCCAAGTTAGGCACATGATCGGCACTTGGACTACGTAACGTCACCAGGCGTAACGCAATTTAAGTAAGCCGAAAACCCAGCAATCTAAACCATTACAAGAAGTAATAGATAGAAACATTTTAGAAATCTCAAGTAAAACCTTAAAGCTTATGTTTGTTTTCATAAAAATTTCGGCAGCACCTCCTTTGTAAAAGCTATCCCCGAAACGGGTACAAACATAAGATATAAGTAAAGCATCCCTAAATGGGAGAAAATCTTGCCCAAAGGCGGAAACAACCACCACCACAGATATATGACGCAGTAGCAAAGAAATGAGATGATAATCAACATAAAACAAAGGCCGGCTCACACAAGCACGACACCCAGAGTCACAAGAATATATAACATCGATCCTCACAACTCATCTCTAAGTCAATACATGAAGATGGTAGATGGAGAGTAATAGATACAAAAGATATACAACAACATCATCGGATAACCGCAAACCCACCTATAGCAAAAGGCCTCACAGCCAAGCGTAGCGGTATCCGCAAAAGTAGTGATAAGAAGACGCCCTGCCGTGACTACTCTGAGGGTCTAACCTTCAAAACAACACTGTGGCACAACGGGGGTGAGTTGTCAACTCGTGAATAGAAAAATAACATCATACTGTAATCGCAAGTATGCATGAACAGCGAAAATCTATCACATGTAATCTGATAGCATAAGTATGGCAATATGACTATGCAACAATCATGATCAAGGTACACCACCAGGGTACTATATCTACATGAATCAAATGCATATCAAATAAATCCTAAGTGTGGGATAAATAATAAACCTCATGCATAAATCATCTGCATGGAAAAACCTGGTGTGTATCAATGACACCCCAAATCCCAAAATCCTCAGGCACCGTCACCAGGACTGACCCTCATATCCTTTAAATCTCATGGAACTTGAGTATCAAACATCGACACCCGAAACATCATGAAAACATATGCCTGTGTGTGTGTATGAGGATATCTATCTCGTGTGTCTATTAACGACACATCAAAATCATGAAACCTGAGTGTCCAACATCGACACTTGAAACATCATGAAAACCCATGTCCAGCATCAACACGTAAATACTCATCTCTCAGGCACCGTCACCAGGACTGGCCCTCATATCCATACATCTCATGGAACCTGAGTGTCCAACACCCACACTCGCAATCCACATATCATATTGGGCTCCGTCAATCTGGGTCGGCCCACATATCTATACGTCTCACGGAACCTGAGTGTCCAACATCGACACTCGCAATCCACATATCATATCGGGCTCTGTCAATCCGGGTCGGCCCACATATCCATACGTCTCACGAAACCTGAGTGTCTAACATCGACACTTGCAATCCATATATCATATCGGGCTTCTAACACAAGTCTCAGAACCGAGAAAAAAACTCATGGTGGACGTATCGAAATATCATTTTAAGAGAAATCGGGTTTTCAAAACAATGCATACTTTCTTGAAATATCCCTACGGTTCTCAATCCATAAATCACATGAAATCCGTATCTCAATGCGTAAATCCATAAAACATAATATATGCAATATAGAACAATAATATGAGCATATAAAGGGAAAACCGATATTTAAATGTATCAAGTTATTAAATATATAATGCGGTTCCCAATTTATCCAAAATCCATCGCAACATCATATGAAGCTGAATATTTAGCTATAGCAAGGTATATGTGTAAGCATGTAGGTATGCATGTATGCTATATTTCATATGCCTAATTTATCCAAAATCAATGCCTCAATGTCATTAACCATGTCACGCCCCGCTTCCCAAAAAACGGAATACGAGGGGTTGACAAGGCCAGCCATGCTCCTACGGTCGAGGAAATATCCTGCCGTAGTCACACTTCGGCTTCTAGCTTTACGTGGTAATCAGTAAACAATGCATAGGTAATGAAAAATGCAGTCACTAGATCAAAACTGATACAAAACTAACCAGATAGAGATCAAGGAAGTATAGCTCTGAATCGCTGATCAAGATGTCCGCAATATCCTCGAGATACGTCAGGTCCTGGTCCGAGATAAATCAACTTCTCCCTCTGAGCATGCATACTCAGGTCGTCAGAGCGACACAATAGCAATAAATATAAATACATATGTAACACGAGTAATAATGATGAATATGAAACAGTAAGCATGGAGTGATGATATGAGCATGAATGAGCCAATACAGGTAAACAGTAAAGCGGGTAAATAGTATGGCAGGTATATTGAATCAGTAATCAATGCATGTCACTAAACTTATCAGTCTCTAAGTCTCACTATCCAGGTCGTTAAACCTATCGTCAGTCCAAGTGTGAGAGTCAACCACTCGTGAGTATACTCCACCCAAGGGTAGTGCCCCAGGGGCAAGGGAACACGGGCCCAAGTCGCTCGCTAATAATAAGTAATATCACCCATATAACTCCAGAATCACTGTGTATGCCGGCAATGGGACTCCCGAGATTCCGTTGAACTCACACTCAAACTACCCCACACCTCGTAGTCTACATTAAACGCCCACCATAAACTCAAATACTAGTCGGTCCATGACAAGTCTACGCGAGAATTGGAGACAGGATTGTTAGTTGTATGTATGCCCTAGAGGCCAGTATTGTACAGATGATGTATATTATATTGGATGCTTGGACATATATAGAGATGACTTTCTTGCTCGATATGATAGTATGCTATCTAGTTACTTTTTATCTTAACATGTACACTTGTCTCTTTAAACTGTCTTATAGTTACATGTTGATAAAGCCCTTAGGATGTGTACTTGACTACCTGGACTATGATGCAGATCATACTAGTGGGGACATGGTAGTCCACAAGTACATCCTTCATGGTCCCTAGTCGTGGGTGTATCGAGACGGGGCATCGATATACCAGAGTAGACAAGCGTATACGCTTCTCGACCCATGAGATGGGCGATGGATGATCCCATATCCATTGGTGTTTGACATCAGAGATGGTATACGGGTGCTCAGTGGAGACTGGGTACACTGGACGGACTCGCCGAGAACTCCCAGATGGTATTATACCTCACGTCAGATGGCAGTTCTATGGTGACACTTGTGCAGGTTAGTCTGTAGACCCGAGATCGTCATAGAGTCTTCTGTGATTCCCACTGTGCTTTGATCTCCACCTTACCACGTCCATGAGGGCGTGCAAAATGGTGGTCTTTGGGTACAGTCCCGAGTCACATGGAGGCAATGAGCGATAGGAGGGGTTTCGTCTCTCCCGGTATTGGGGGTTGATGTTGCGCTGTGCTCGATTGGCCGTAACAGGGAAGTCCCTGGCCAGGGATGATCAGAGATTTGCTGGTAAGTGTTGCCAGTAGTTTCTTGACCCGTTATGAGCCTCACATCGGCACGACTTATCAGTTATTGGGGTCTGACGTATACCACCCCTAAACTTGATATGCGACATATCAGACGAACAGACCGGACTGTACGGTAAGTGTTACTGGTTGGATTCACAGGAGTGTGAGCGGGCTAGCTCGTCGATCTTCTGATCGCTCAATACCCGGATGGCCGTTACGTTTAGCAGACCGCTTGCGGCTTGTGGGTACTTGATATGATCATCATCTGCTACCGGCGTATTGACGAGTCTTTAGAGTCCTACACAGAGGTTTCCTGGCTCAAGCGAAACGAAATAGGAGTGCATATGAGATATGTGCGGGAGCGAGAATAATGCGTGTGTGTGATACCGCATTTCATTCTCGCGATAAATGTTTCGATTGGTTATATTCGATATGACCAAGTTATCGAATCATTGATTCGATAAATCGATACATTGTATACTAGTCGGTTATGTGCGACATGACCGGATCATTGAATCAAATGTTGATTTAATGATTTAATGTATAATTATATATTTGATATATTACTTTGCATTAACTAGTATTGGTTCACTTTATACGGATTTTCTCACTTGATGTGCAAGTTGTATATGTGATATACTTTTGTGCACATATATGTATCATGTTTGATGATACTTGATCATTTGGTTAAGTGTGAAGAATTAAACCATGGTTAAATGATAATTAGGGTTATGCCTTATCATTTATTTATTCTTTTCTTTATTTATTTTATTGGATAAATGAAGAGATAATGGTTTGTTTTTTGTCATGAAGCTTGTTGAAGCTTCATGAAGCTTTGACCAAGGAGACCATTTTGTCTTCATGCTTAACCCTGACCCATCCACTTACCATGGTTTATTCTCTACACTTAACCCATGTTAGATTATGATAAGTATGTATTTTTTTTTCTTTTCATTGAAAAATAACTTATCATAAACTAGCTTCATCTTCTTCCTTCTTCTTCAAGATAGAAACCTTGATGCCATCAATGGCAACTTGAGTTTTAGTGAGAGAAATCCAAATCTAAAGTGAACCCACCTCCTATTTCTTCATCCTCTACCTCTTGCCTAGTGGTTTTGGGTGTTTTCTTCACAAGTTTCACAACTTGGTGAAGTCGGAGCTTGAACTTGTGCAACCTCGACGTAGATCGTCTTTGAAACGAAGCCGACGACCTTGCTCGCCCGTTTTTCCGATGAAGCCGACGAATGAGTCTAGGATTCGTGATGGACAGCGAGAGCACACCCACGTGGAGCTAATGAAGTGGGGAACCGGATCTACAAAGGTTGTAGCATCTAACTTTTAGTTAAGTAGTTAACTAGATTCTCATTTCGCCTAAACATCTAGTCAACGATCCGTGTTAGGGTTTCTCGGCACCAATAATTTTTGAAATTGGCATGGTTGATGCCTTGTGAGACTTCATTAGGATGCCTAGGAACCCTACAGTGGTATCAGAGCCTAGCTAGAGCCTTAGGCGAAGTCTAGACGGAATTTGAAGTCCGAACGAACCGAAAACCCAAAATTTCCATGCTCTCTGTCCTTTTTTGAAAAACGTGGATTTTTCCAAATTAAAAATTGCTAAAAAATTCAGCAGGGTCCAATTAGAATTACTGTGAAATTCGTGGGGCTAATTCATCAAAAGTGCGGCGGAACCGCGGCAGAAGCCTGGCTTCTGCGGCGATTCCGCGACAGTTTGATGACGTCACCCTTCCTATTTTGCACAGTAATTCCTCTTTCACAGTGCTGGATTTTATGGGAATTTTTAAATTTTATTCAAGAGTTGAATTTTCTGCAGTTGATTTGGGGATTCGGTGTTTCGATCGGGATATCAGATTTTGTCTATGTGGCTTTCCGGATAAATTTTAGAATATGTTAAAAAGTTCGACCGGATATAAAAACCCAATTTTTCCCCTGTCGGGAAATCTCCAAGTGTTGGATTTTTCCGTAGTTTAACGACGTTCTAAGTAGTGCAAGTAACGCGATGGACCCTCTAGAAGACAACAAACCTTAACTCGATTATGTGACCGTCTTGAACTGCCCTTTGAACCTTCGGGTTTGGGGCAGTACGGCGTGCCACATGTGAGGCGTTGGCTTGACCCTTCTACGGCTGGACCGTTGGTACTGAGGCACGAACTGAATGTTGTTAGACTTATTTCATGTGTTGAGCTGTATCCGGAAAACTTGGGTATTCAAATGTTCGATCGGAAAGTTTAACATTTTCTGTTTATCTGGAATGTGATACAATAATTGGAATTCACAAACAGTTATGAGATAACTGGATGAATGTTATAAATCTAGCGGTTTAGTTTCACTTGATATCGAAAAGAGTTTTCGATAATGGGACTAAAAAGCGGGGTTTATAACTGTTAGGCATGTGATGTCTAAAGAGGTTGCGGATTCCAACTGTTGTAGTTTTACACTTTCTTTTCTGTGATCGTAAGTGTAATACGTGATATCGCCGGTTTCGTTGCTATATGTCAACGACAATTGGGATGCGCATATTTACTTACGTTGATGACATGTGATGTTATGTGTTGCTGGATATGTTATATTGGATCGTCGTGTTTGAATAGCCGGGGGTTTTTATGTGAGATGGGTGTTTTTCATTTTCATTCATGTAAAAACTTGTATGTAATATTCTTTTATTTGGGGCACTTCCTGGTAGCGGAAGTTGTCACCCTTTGTATATTATTTATTTTTCCGCATTAGGATAGACCCAAGGAGGGGAGCACAGGTAACCGGGTTCTGGGGTCCAGTGGGAGACCAACTCGAGGAGTCGAGTCCGGGTCTCCTAACCCTAGAATTGGCAGGGTTGCTTGCCGCTCTCGTAGGGGTCTAGGGGTGTGGGATTGGCTATTCATCACGACCGTGGAATCCGTGTTTTATACTGGCTCGTATTGAAAACACGGACGTCCTAGTATATCCAATGTTTCATGTGTTTCTTCTGCTGCGTTATCTGTGATGTGATCATGTGATGTTTTGTGATAGATACTTTATATAGTATATATGATATATTATATAGACGTTACTTATGTTTTGCACCCGCACTAGCCCTGCCCTGCCCTGTCGTTAATTAACTAACCTAACGGTGCACGAGGGGACATCGAATCGAATGCGGATGGCATAAGTGTACGTCGTATTTATCTGTGATGTTTAGGTACTTAAATGATGGGACTTCATTAATGTGATTAATGAAAGAAAAGAAACCTAAGATGTTGTAGAATCAAATTTTAAATAAAACAGGTAGCTACAGTTCTTGCTTTGCATAGCGGTATATATGATATACCCTGCACCTTATTCGATGAGGAAAGGACCGAGATCCCTTCACCGGGAGTGACTCCTTTAGCAATAACTGGCAGATGCTACACACTCGGTTTGGTTTTGATTGCTTTTAAGAGTTTTGCTTTGCATAGTGATATATATGATATATCCCGCACCTCATTCGACGAGGAAAGGGCCGACGATCCCTTCACCGGGAGTGACCCCTTTAGCAAAACTAGAAAAGCCTCAAAATCACTCCATTTTTAAAACTTCATTTGATTCTACAACGATATCAAGTTCATTACGCAATAGGTTTTCAGAAAAACCTGACGTAGCCCTCCGTCATTTCAGATAGATATTATTTAGTATTCATGCTGTGTTTGTTGACTTAGTCAAGGCATAGTGTATGGTAGCTAAATTATGTTTATCTGCAACAACGTGAGATGTGATTGGATAAGAGCATTCGCACGGCCTTGTTGACTCAGTCAAGGGTCGTACGGGTGGGTTTAATTCAATCGGGAAATGTACGGGTTGAACTTGACTTGCGATTTATGGTTTGTTGACTTAGTCAAGGTCATAGATCGCTAGGGGCAAAAGCATTATCTGGAATTTCAAGTGTTGAAATTTGCAATGAGATTGCATACCTTCTATGAGATAGTTGGATCCCGATACCCACTGCGAGTAAGAGTTACTCCTGGGAGAGTTTTACACATCACAATTAGCCGATCAAGTAGGTGTCTAGAAAGGTGTTAACGAGGTTACGCCTCTGGGAAAACGAGGTTTACATTAATTAGGTTCGTGCGAAAGCACGGGGGACCTCCCTCAAAGTACCGACACTGGCCTGGCTGAAAGATTGGCGAACTTGTAGTGTGTAATTAATCCCGGCTAGTCTTTCCTTTTAAGGTTTGAAGGAAGATTTGATAAAAAGCAGTGGGAGCCATCCTGATTAGATAAGATAATAACCAATCTGATCTTGCACGAGCTTACGCTAAAGTGTTTTCTTCTCTCTCTCTCCAGGTAGCGACCATTTCATGCCTTAATCAAGATAATAATATGGATGTATTGACCGAACCGGCATGTTATACTGTGCAGGGGAACGTTGAACCCGTTCTATCTTATAAGTGTTATAAGAATGAACAGGAAACAGGAGAATATCTGGATTCTCATACCGCCCAAAAGGAGAACATGCATGTTGATGCATCATCTTCGGGTGTGTTTGTCATTGAGAACTGTTTCTCAGTTCACCCTACGTCCTGGGTATTAGATACCGGATCAGGATCCCACATATGTAAGCAGTTACATGGGCTAAGGAAAGGTAGAGAACTGGGAAAAGGTGATCATTCCGTTCAAGTAGGGAATGGGGCAAATGTTGCAGCCAAAGCAGTTGGCATATATCACCTGGTATTACCAAATGGTAATACACTAGTCCTGAATGAGTGCTATTATATACCGAACATGATGTGCAACATTATATCAGTTTCTTTATTAAGTAAAGAAGGATATAATTTTGTAGTAAAGGATAATGTTATGAACATATTCCTGGATCAAAGGTTGATTGCATCAGGCTCGCTACATAATGGCATATTCATTCTCAATCAAAATACAGTCTTCAATATACAAAACACACACAAAAGGAAAAGCTCAGAAATGAACGAATCCTTCTTGTGGCACTGTAGACTTGGCCATATCAATGAGACACGACTAGCTAAGTTGCATAAGAATGGATATTTGAATTCATTCGAATTATCATCTTATGACACTTGCCATTCATGTCTCAAAGGAAAAATGACCAAAACTCCGTTTACGGGACACGGAGAAAGAGTTACTGAACCCTTGGGACTGGTGCATAGTGATGTATGCGGTCCAATGTCTACACACGCCAGAAATGGTTCTTCCTACTTCATTACATTCACTGACGATCTCTCTAGATACGGGCATGTGTTCCTGTTGAAACACAAGTCTGAAGCTTTTGAGAAATTCAAAGAATATAAGCACGAGGTAGAGAACCAAACGGGCAAAAGTATAAAGGTTCTTCAATCTGATCGAGGAGGTGAATACTTAAGCAGTGAATTCCTGGATTATCTAAAAGAGAATGGGATTCTCTCTCAGCTTACTCCTCCTTATACACCACAGCACAACAGTGTATCGGAACGAAGGAATCGCACCCTATTAGATATGGTGCGTTCAATGATGAGTAATGCTGAGTTACCTATTTCCTTTTGGGGGTATGCGCTTGAGACAGCCATATACCTATTGAATCTGGTTCCGTCTAAATCTGTATCTACCACACCATATGAGATATGGAGTGGGAAGAGACCATATTTTAAACGAATTAAGATATGGGGTTGTCCGGCCTATGTCAAAAAACAAAATCCGGACAAACTCGAGGCACGATCAGTCCTTTGCAAGTTTGTGGGATATCCTAAGAATTCTCAAGGATATTTTTTCTACCAAGCTGAGGAACAAAGAGTGTTTGTTGCTCAACATGCCACCTTTTTGGAAAGGGAATTTCTTGCAAAAGAAATTAATGGCAAAGAGGTAGAGCTGGAAGAGGTTCCAGCACCACAAACTGCAACTAACGATTTTGTAGAACCAGAGGATTCAGTGGTGCCCGACGTACCCCAGCCTCTCCGCCGATCTAGTAGGGTTTCTCGTCCACCTGAGAGATACTATGGTTTTCTCATTGATGGTGGCAGTGAGGATTGCATCATGGAGGATGATGACCCTACTAGCTTCGAGCAGGCCATCACGAGTGGGGACTCAGTGAAATGGCTGGATGCTATGCGGTCCGAGATGGAATCCATGTACACCAACAAAGTATGGACTTTGGACGTTGCTCCTGAAGGGGTAAAACCCATTGGGAGCAAGTGGATCTTCAAGAAGAAACTTGTTGTAGATGGGAAAGTGGAGACTTTCAAAGCTAGACTTGTAGCAAAGGGTTTTCGTCAAAGACCAGGTGTGGACTATGACGAGACCTTTTCTCCAGTGGCTATGCTTAAATCCATCCGGATCATGCTTGCCATCGCTGCATATCATGACTACGAAATCTGGCAAATGGATGTTAAGACCGCCTTTCTAAATGGTGATTTAGAAGAGTGAATGTACATGACTCAGCCAGAGGGCTTCGTAGACAGTGGGAGCAGCGGGAAGGTGTGCAAGCTGCTTAAATCCATTTATGGATTAAAGCAAGCATCGCGGAGTTGGAACATCTGCTTTGACGTCGTTATCAAAGAGTTTGATTTCGTCAAAAATCCAGATGAACCTTGTATCTACAAGAAGGTGGCAGAGAGTAAGGTTGTCTTCCTCGTATTGTACGTGGACGACATACTCTTGATAGGAAATGATATTCCTATGCTGCAATCGGTCAAGCTCTTCTTATCACAAAGATTCTCAATGAAAGATCTTGGTGATGCCTCCTGCATACTGGGAATTAGGATCTATAGAGATAGATCCAAACGGATATTGGGATTGTCCCAATCCAGGTACATTGACACCATACTAAAGAGGTTTAGTATGGAAGAATCCAAGCGTGGGAACTTGCCCATGATCTCTGGACTCACTCTCTCCAAAGAGATGTCTCCCAAGACTGATTTAGAGAGAGCCCGCATGCAAGGGATACCCTATGCTTCGGCAGTAGGCTCTATCATGTATGCGATGCTATGTACCAGACCCGATGTTGCATACTCACTAAGTGTAGTGAGTCGGTATCAAGCAGATCCTGGAGAGAGTCACTGGACAGCTGTGAAGAACATTCTCAAGTACTTGCGAAGGACTAGAGATATGTTCTTGGTGTATGGTAACGGAGAACTCCAAGTGGAGTCCTTTACCGATTCGAGCTTCCAGAGTGATAAGGACGACTCTAAGTCGCAGTCGGGTTTTGTCTTTACCCTTTACGGAGGGGCGGTTAGCTGGAAGAGTTCCAAGAAGGAAACCGTGGCAGACTCGACGATGGAGGCTGAATACATCGCTGCCAATGATGCTGCTAAAGAAGCTGTCTGGATCAAGAAGTTCATTACTGAACTTGGAGTGGTTCCATCCATTGAGCATCCAATACCTTTGTATTGCGATAACAATGGAGCGGTGGCTTTGGCCAAGGAACCCAGGTCCCATCAGCGGTCCAGGCATATTCTGAGGCGATATCACCTGATCCGGGAGATAGTTGATCACCGAGAGATCGAGGTCAGGAGGGTTGACACGAAGAACAACACGGCGGATCCACTCACGAAGGCCATTCCCCAAATACAGTTTGAGAGACTCTTCGGGATGCTCGGTATGCGATACTACAGCAGCTGGCCCTAGTGCAAGTGGGAGATTGTTAGTTGTATGTATGCCCTAGAGGCCAGTATTGTACAGATGATGTATATTATATTGGATGCTTGGACATATATAGAGATGACATTCTTGCTCGATATGATTGTATGCTATCTGGTTACTCTTTATCTTAACATGTACACTTGTCTCTTTAAACTGTCTTATAGTTACATGTTGATAAAGCCCTTAGGATGTGTACTTGACTACCTGGACTATGATGCAGATCATACTAGTGGGGACATGGTAGTCCACAAGTACATCCTTCATGGTCCCTAGTCGTGGGTGTATCGAGACGGGGCATCGATATACCAGAGTAGACTAGCGTATACGCTTCTCGACCCATGAGATGGGCGATGGATGATCCCATATCCATTGGTGTTTGACATCAGAGATGGTATACGGGTGCTCAGTGGAGACTGGGTACACTGGACGGACTCGCCGAGAACTCCCAGATGGTATTATACCTCACGTCAGATGGCAGTTCTATGGTGACACTTATGCAGGTTAGTCTGTAGACCCGAGATCGTCATAGAGTCTTGTGTGATTCCCACTGTGCTTTGATCTCCACCTTACCACGTCCATGAGGGCATGCAAAACGGTGGTCTTTTGGTACAGTCCCGAGTCACATGGAGGCAATGAGCGATAGGAGGGGTTTCGTCTCTCCCGGTATTGGGGGTTGATGTTGCGCTGTGCTCGATTGGCCGTAACAGGGAAGTCCCTGGCCAGGGCTGATCAGAGATTTGCTGGTAAGTGTTGCCAGTAGTTTCTCGACCCGTTAGGAGCCTCACATCGGCATGACTTATCGGTTATTGGGGTCTGACGTATACCACCCCTAGACTTGATATGCGACATATTAGACGAACAGACCGGACTGTACGGTAAGTGTTACTGGTTGGATTCACAGGAGTGTGAGCGGGCTAGCTCGTCGATCTTCTAATCGCTCAATACCCGGATGGCCGTTACGTTTAGCACACCGCTTGCGGCTTGTGGGTGCTTGATATGATCATCATCTGCTACCGGCGTATTGACGAGTCTTTAGAGTCCTATACAGAGGTTTCCTGGCTCAAGCGAAACGAAATAGGAGTGCATATGAGATATGTGCGGGAGCGAGAATAATGCATGTGTGTGATACCGCATTTCATTCTCGCGATAAATGTTTCGATTGGTTATATTCGATATGACCTAGTTATCGAATCATTGATTCGATAAATCGATACATTGTATACTAGTCGGTTATGGGCGACATGACCGGATCATTGAATCAAATGTTGATTTAATGATTTAATGTATAATTATATATTTGATATATTACTTTGCATTAACTAGTATTGGTTCACTTTATACGGATTTTCTCACTTGATGTGCAAGTTGTATATGTGATATACTTTTGTGCACATATATGTATCATGTTTGATGATACTTGATCATTTGGTTAAGTGTGAAGAATTCAACCATGGTTAAATGATAATTAGGGTTTTGCCTTATGATTTATTTATTCTTTTCTTTATTTATTTTATTGGATAAATGAAGAGATAATGGTTTGTTTTTGTCATGAAGCTTGTTGAAGCTTTGACCAAGGAGACCATTTTGTCTTTATGCTTAACCCTAACCCATCCACTTACCATGGTTTATTCTCTACACTTAACCCATGTTAGATTATGATAAGTATGTATTTTTTTTTCTTTTCATTGAAAAATAACTTATCATAAACTAGCTTCATCTTCTTCCTTCTTCTTCAAGATAGAAACCTTGATGCCATCAATGGCAACTTGAGTTTTAGTGAGAGAAATCCAAATCTAAAGTGAACCCACCTCCTATTTCTTCATCCTCTACCTCTTGCCTAGTGGTTTTGGATGTTTTCTTCACAAGTTTCACAACTTGGTGAAGTCGGAGCTTGAACTTGTGCAACCTCGACGTAGATCGTCTTTGACACGAAGCCGACGACCTTGCTCGCCCGTTTTTCCGATGAAGCCGACGAATGAGTCTAGGATTCGTGATGGACAGCGAGAGCACACCCACGTGGAGCTAATGAAGTGGGGAACCGTATCTACAAAGGTTGTAGCATCTAACTTTTAGTTAAGTAGTTAACTAGATTCTCATTTCGCCTAAACATCTAGTCAACGATCCGTGTTAGGGTTTCTCGGCATCAATAATTTTTGAAATTGGCATGGTTGATGCCTTGTGAGACTTCATTAGGATGCCTAGGAACCGTACAAGGATCTCCATCAAGCATGTCTCGACTGATACCCAAGATAAATGGACAGTGTTTGGTGACTTATCTATGACACTAATATAAGTGCTTCCGTAATCTTCCCATACCAATTATAGTGACACTTATATATGTCACATAGACGTCGACAATGTAATAAATTAACTGGGTTTGCTGATTGTGTACAAGTACGTGTCACTTTCACTTATTCATTCACGCTCTAACACTAATTTACTTGCCACAATCAAACACTAATATCTAACACTGGGTAATGTATACGACCACTAGGTCATCAATGTATATGAGCTTTACATGATATGATGAGAATGCAATAATTAAGGTATGAATAAGATATCATCAGTCAGTGTCTGAACACTTGCATAATTCACAATAAATCATACATGCAGAATTGAGCAAAACAATGAAAAAAGGATAAGCAGTATGTTTAATTATCTATCCGTCAAAATTGGTTTCATGCCAATCAGGTTTCAAGTTTGCTAGATATGGTCATTTCAATTTAAGTGTTCACTGCTGGAAATCCGATTTCATAATTGGAAGTCCGTTTCGTAACACATTTTAATCCCAGTTTGGATCGAAATTAGGCGACACTATAGGTGAAAAATATATAGGGTTATTAGTTAGGTTTCCAACGCAATTAGTGGATCAGTAATATCCTATATCCACATGGAGTTATGGCCAGGTTTAGGTTGATGTGTAAAATCTATCACTGCAGAATTCAGCTGGACATGTCGACATTATAAAATGTGTTAAAAATATCATACAGAACAGGAATCCAGTGAAACTAGTGGAGTAAGAAAGCTAACTCAATTTTCTACGTAAATATATAGGGTTCCGCACCTTTTCGCATTTGAGCAAGGACATACAGTGATTTAAAACAAGGGTTAACTGGGATTACTGCTCTGGACTGCAGTCCAGAATCGTAATTCTCCGCAGTTATCTGTATCATAATTTGTTAAAATTCAGTGATCACCTATAGATTACTATAGGTTAATCAGTTAACTTCGATACAAGCCATGGAACACTAGGATCCGATATGTAAATGATTTATTAGGATTTTAACAGTCTAACATGTCCGGAAGAATTCAGATTCCACAAGGGTTATCAGGATGTCATTTCATAGTGATGATCTTGATATTATGCGTCCAAACTTCTACATGATATTCCTTAACAGTAAAGCGGTTCGTTTATTTCAAATTTAGGTGTTTTAAAAATAATTTATGGTTTAGGGTTTAACATTGAACATGTAGCACGTATATACATAGGTCCATCTTCGTCCAATATACTAACTCATAATTAAACAATTATAATAAATTTAACATGATTATAGAAAGTGAAAGGGGGTTCACTTGGCTTCGGTCACTTGATATAGAAGCGACGCCGCTGCAGACTTTGTCTCGACACACGAGACAGCGCGATGCTGGATAAGGCGCGTGGCACGGGAGCGATGCGTGGAGATCCGGTACTGGGCACGGTGGCGACACGGGCGTGATACGGTAGTGGACCTGGTGATGATGCGGGCGCGACATGGTGCTGGGCACGGTGACAATGCGAGTGTGACACGGTAGTAGGCATGGTCTTGGCTCGGTACGTGATACGGCACGACATGGTATGTGCACAGGGTCGGGAACATTGTGGCACGGGGGCTGGCACGTCATAGCACGGGAAGTGAGTCCGACGTGGCACGGGGAGTGGGTATGGAGCGCGACGCGTCTGGGTACGTGGTGATACAGAGACAGGCACTGGACCGAGTACAGTAGCGGCAACGGCAACGGTGCAATCGCGACACACGCGCAGCACGGCAACTCGATTCAGGCACGGCACAACAGCAACAAAAGTTTTCGATCTTGGCTCGAGTTCTCGGCAACGACGGCTATGGCACAAGCAGCAGCAACAACTAGGGGTGCTCAGCTATGGACTAAGGAGCTCTGGCGAAGGTGGCAGCAAAGGCTTCGAGAGTTGCAGATGGCCGTCGACACGGTGAGAGGAAGTGGCGAAGACAGCGAGTGGCTGGAGCTTGGAGACAGGGAGGTGGTCGAAGGAGTTGAGGCTTGGTGGTGGTGCTAGGGGCTTGCCGGTGAGGTGGTCGGCCGGTGAAGTTTCTGGTGGTGGAGGCGGCGAGGAAGGAGGTTCTCGGTGTAGCAGGAGGCGGAGGCCTCGGTGATGGGCTGATGTGGGTGAAGGTGGTGCTTTGGGATGAAGACGACGACGATGGTGGTTGGAGGATGGTGTGAGGGTGGTGTTGGGTGTTGGGTTGCGAGGTGATCGTGTCAGCTTGGACTATAGCGGTGCCGGTAAGGAGGAGACGGCGAGGGAGGAGCTCAAGTTTGATGTGGGTGTCAATGGCGAGCGGTGTGCAGAGCTGGCGGTCGCGGTGGAGGAAAGGGGAGCTCGGAGGAAGAAGGATGGTGTGCAGTCGGGGTGCTCGGGAGACGAGGTGGTTGTGGGGTCTTGGGGTGAGAGGGAGAACGAGAGTGAGAGGGGGAGGAAAGAAAGACGTGAAGAGAAGGAGGGAGCGAGGAGGGTAGAGGGGAGTGAGCGAGCGCGCGTGTGAGGTCATGGGTCGAGGAGTGGGGCATGGTCGCGACGAGGAGCGGGGCGTGGGACGCGGCAGTCGTTGGGGAAAATCGTAGGCGGGAAAAGAGAATAGGGGAGGAGAAGAACGAGAAGAGGGAGTGAAGTCGAGTCGGGTTGGGGAAAAAGTTGGGCCGGGTGTGGGTTAATGGGCCGGGAAAAATAAAAGAGGGATATATAGGGAGTGGGCTGGGCTAGAGAACTAAAAAGGGGAAAGGAAAATAAAAAGGAAACAAGGTTAGGGTTTTAAAATAATTAGAATTATACATAAATAAATTTTGTATAAAACACTTTATAAAATACGGATATTGGTGTGCGAAAATAACTGGGTATTACATCATATCCCCCTTAAAGAAAATTTCATCCTCGAAATTAAAATAAACGATAAGCTATAAAATAATATGCGAAAAGCCACAAAATCAAACACTAACATATATTGATTTACTTAAAAGCGGCTAGATAAAAATCCAAGGTCTATACATATATAAGAAATAACGCATCTAAAAGAACAAGCATAAGTAAGCGAAATGCAATCATCTATAATGATAAACTATATACACAATACCAGGCAAAATAGAATAACAACAATAAACAATAGTGAAGGATTTGCCGATACGCCAAAATATTTTAAAATAAATATGTCGATCAAACAATTTAAAATAAACTGAGGAACCCCATATGGTGAAATAAGAAAAATAAAGCGAAATAGTATGTGCGACGTATATTTGCGTTACTGAAGACGGGAAGAATAGTATGGTATTCAGAATAAGTTAAACAGAAGTAATTAATAACACGCAATTTTTCGATAAACACAAAAATGAAAACTAAATTTTTTGAATAACGATGTCACTGAATCTAATCGTAGTAATAAGGAATAGCACTAATAATGTATAAGGGCTAGTCAGGATAGAGATTACAATGGAGTATGGCCCACTCAAGAGGTCGAAGTGCTACACTTTAATCTGAATGTTGAAGAGGCTAGGGTTAGGTCAGCACAAGGTGCAAGGGTGAATAGTAATGAATCTCAGAAGGGAAAGAAATGTGTTGGGGGTAAACAGTCAATGCATCATGCGAATCAATACTCAAAAGATTAGCGAACTCAGAAACTTTATTATTATTCCAGAAAATTTCAAACAAGGCATTCTCGAAAGACAAAAGGTGGCCCTAAACTATACATAGATTTATTTGGCCAGAGGAACAAAGGATAAATCGCGTCGGTCGCGGTTATGGAAGTTCAGCAGGTTACAGTAAGCTCGCGCGCTGAGATAAGGGTGTCCATTTCTATAGCTCCTCGCAGAGATTGCCGCTGGAGGTTCTTCTGCCATGGGGTCTTCTTCTCCTGGTCCTTCTTCCTCGGCTGGAGCTTCTTCATCGTGGTATGCTTCCACGTGATTCACCTCTTCTGGATCTTTTTCCACGAGATTTTCTTTCGCTCGATTCTCCTCAGGGTCTTCCTTAGGATCTTCCTCTATCGGGTCCTCTATCGGGGTCCTCTTTGGGGTCCTCTTCTTCGTTGTCAAAGTCGCTGATCATGTAGAATTCTGGGGCTGCAACTCTCTCATCCTCGGAATCACTGTTTCCGAAAATAACCTGTGGGCCGTTGATCTCATCATATGATCTCACCAGCATGCAGTCCAAGGAAACACAGGACCGAGTGTCCTCATCGAGGGGCGACGCTGCTTCAGGGTTGGCCATGGCCTGAAAAGAAAGAGTCATGATCGGACAGTGGAACAAACCAAGAGAATATCCATGGATATGGAGCACAAGGAAAATATATTGTAGGTAAGGACTGAAAATCAAATTTTGAATAATGATGCAGTAAGTAGTATAAGGAATATGAGTGACAAGGGAACGATATATAAATCATAACTTACAATTTTATTGCATTCAAACTAAGGAGTTCAACGGATACAAGATTCTAAACGAAAGTAAGCAATTAGTAAAGAGTGACAATATTTTTATTGAAAATAGAAAAGGTGAAAACTCTATGTTGATCGCTGCATTCTCGTCAAGCGAGTGGAATCTTGCGCTGGGTTCATACTATCCTCGAAGCTCGAACTATGAAATAACCAAGTCACTTACAATAGTGGAGAGTGTGGACGAATCTCCTACTTGCAGCTCCTTCCTTCTAGGGCAACCGTTGACAAGATGTTCGTTGGATCCGCAAATAAGATATTGCCCTTTCGCGCTGTGATAGTCTCTCTGAAAGTGTCCTGGTCTCTTACAGTATCCACAACGTTGATTTCTCTGTTGCTTCTTGTCACGACCCAAAATTTGGCCCGTAACCGGCACTTAAACTACGAAACATCTACAGGCGTACGCAACTCAAGTAAGCCGAAACCCAGAAATCTAAACCACCCAAATCTGGATTAACGGAGAAAAATATAGTTTTAACATTTGGAAAATCTCTAACTCTAGTTTTCTTTCTTGAAAATTTCGGCAGCACCTCCTTTGTAAAAACTAGCCCCGAAAACGAGTACAATATAGATAAAATATAAAGCATCCCAAATGGGAGGAAAATCACGCCCAACGGCGGAGACAACCACCACAAGATATAAATACGACGCCAAAGCGAAGAATATAAAGGAAAACTGCATAAAGAGGTAAAACTTTCCAACATAACCGGCTCCCACGAGCACGGCACCCAAAGTCACCAAAATATACAACACAGAATCCTCACAAGTCGCCTCTAAGCCATATACAAACAGTGGTAGATGGAGAATACTAGATCCAACAAAAAGGATATACAATGTACAAACAGATAACCGTAAACCCACCTAAAGTACGGGCCTCACAGCCAAACGTAGCGGTATCCGCAAAAGTAGTGATGATATGACGCCAGCCGCGACTACTCTGAGGGTAAGTCCTGCAAAACACTGTGGCACAACGGGGGTGAGTTGCTAACTCATGAATAGTAATTAACATCATACTGTAATCACAGGTATACATGAACAGCGATCTATCTATCATATGTAATCCGATAGCATAAGTATGATAAGTGAATATGCAACAATCATGTAAAGGTACATCATCAGGGTACTATAACTACATGAAGCAATGCATATCAACATAATCCTGAGTGTGGGATGATACAATAAAATCTCATGCAAAATCATCAGCATGGAAAAACATCAGTGTCCCTCACTGACACATCAAATCTCAAATCCTCAGGCACCGCATCCTCAGATCGGCCCTCACATCCTGTAAGTCTCATGGAACCTGAGTGTCTATCATCGACACCCGAAACATCATGAAAACATATACCTGTAAGTATATATATATATATATATAAGGATATCAACCATGTATGTCCACCGACGATACGTAAAAATCATGGAAACCTGAGTGTCTAACATCGACACTCGAAACATCATGAAACCCGTGTCTAGTATCGACACGTAAATCCTCATAACTCAGGCGCTGTCATCATGACTGGCCCTGACGATATGTCGTACATCACTCCGTTCGGTATCCCCATGATAACCGCCGAGTCCAAATACAATCACCGGTAGGTAGTGGTCCAACTACTAGGCTTATCATCTACACCACGAAATCATCACTCACCCCGGGGTACTATACCGGGTCCACCATGTACCCATAGACGGTGCCTCCCGCTCCTCGAATCGGGTATCACAAGCTAAGGAAACCGGGTTTTCAAAAAAATACATAGTTTTCAAAAAAATACCCGAGTGTCTAACATTGACACTCGAAACATCATGAAACCCGTGTCTAGTATCGACACATAAATTCTCATAACTCAGGCGCTGTCATCACGAATGGCCCTGACGATATGCCGTACATCACTCCGTTTGGTATCCCCATGATAACCGCCGAGTCTAAATACAATCACCGGTAGGTAGTGGTCCCACTGCTAGGCTTATCGTCTACACCACGAAATCATCACTCACCCTGGGGTACTATACCGGGTCCACCATGTGTAGGGTTCCTAGGCACTCTCAAGAGGTCTCACAAGGCATCAACCATGCCAATTTTAAATTTTACAAGTGCCGAGAAACTCTAATGCGGATCGTTAACTAGAATTTTAGGCGAAACAAAAACCTAGTTAACAACTTAACTAAAAGTGAGAAGCTACAACCTTTGTAGATCCGGTTCTCCACTTCCTTAGCTCCACGTAGACGTCCTCTCGCTGTCCAAGTCAGATCTCGGACTCTAGCATCGGCTTCATCGGAGAAATGAGCGGACAAGTCGTCGGCTACGATGCCAAAGATGATCTACGTCGAGGTTGCACTAGATCAAGCTCCAACTTCACCAAGTTGTGAAACTTGTGAAGAAAACACCCTGTACTACTTGGCAAGAGGTAGAGGGTGAAGAAATAGGAGGTGGGTTCACTTTAGAATTGGATTTCTCACACTTTTGCTCAAGTTGCCATTGATGGTGGCAAGTTTTCTTTCTTGAAGAAGAAGATGAAGAAGAAGATAGAATATGATAAGTGTTTTAAAATGAAAAAGAAAATGAATACTTATCATAATGTAAACCATGGTTAGATGTAGAGAATTGACTAAGGTTAGATGAATGGTTAGGGTTAAGCATGAAGACAAAATGGTCACTTTGGTCAAAGCTTCATGAAGCTTCAATAAGCTTCAAGAATGAAAGCAACCCTTTTGTTTTCTTTTGCCATTTCTTTTTAATCCAAATTAAAAAGATAAAAGAATAAATAAATAAAAACCCTAATCATTTACTTAACCAAGGTTTAATTCTTTACACTTAACCAAATGAGCAAGCATCATCAAACATGATACAAACATGTGCACAAAAGTATATCACATATACAACTTGCACATCAAGTGAGAAAATCCATTTAAAGTGAACCAATACTAGTTAATGCAAAGTAATATATCAAATATATAATTATACATTAAATCATTAAAACAATACTTGATTTAACGATCCGGTCATATCGCATACAACCGACTAGTATCCTATGTATCGTCTTATCGAATCAATCCTTGATTCGATATCTAGGTTACATTGCATATAACCAATCGATACATTCATCGCGAGAATGGAATACGGTATCACATACACGCATTATTCTCGGTCCTGCGCATATCTCATATGCGCTCCTATTTCGTTTCGCATGAGCCAGGAAACCTCTGTGTAGGACTCTAAAGACTCGTCAATACGCCGGCAGCAGATGATGATCATATCAAGCACCCACAAACCGCAAGCGGTCTGCTAAACGTAACGGCCACCCGGGTATTGAGCGATCAGAAGATCGACGAGCTAGCCCGCTCACACTCCTGTGAATCCAACCAGTAACACTTACCGTACAGTCCGGTCTGTTCGTCTGATATGTCGCATATCAAGTCTAGGGGTGGTATGCGTCAGACCCCAATAACCGATAAGTCGTGCCGATGTGAGGCTCATAACGGGTCGAGAAACTACTGGTAACACTTACCAGCATATCTCTGATCAGCCCAGGCCAGGGACTTCCCTGTTACGGCCAATCGAGCACAGCGCAACATCAACCCCCAATACCGGGAGAGACGAAACCCCTCCTATCGCTCATTGACTCCATGTGACTCGGGACTGTACCCAAATACACCGTTTTGCACGCCCTCATGGACGTGGTAAGGTGGAGATCAAAGCACAGTGGGAATCACACAAGACTCTATGACGATCTCGGGTCTACAGACTAACCTGCACAAGTTTCACCTGAGAACTGCCATCTGACGTGAGGTATAATACCATCTGGGAGTTCTCGACGAGTCCGTCCAGTGTACCCAGTCTCCACTGAGCACACGTATACCATCTCTGATGTCAAACACCAATGGATATGGGATCATCCATCGCCCATCTCATGGGTCGAGAAGCGTATACGCTAGTCTACACTGGTATATCGATGCCCCGTCTCGATACACCCACGACTAGGGACCTTGAAGGATGTACCTATGGACTACCATGTCCCCACTAGTATGATCTGCATCATAGTCCAGGTAGTCAAGTACACATCCTAAGGGCTTTACCAACATGTAACTATAAGACAGTTTAAAGAGACAAGTGTACATGTTAAGATAAAGAGCAACCAGATAGCATACTATCATATCGAGCAAGAAAGTCATCTCTATATATGTCCAAGCATCCAATATAATATACATCATCTGTACAATACTGGCCTCTAGGGCATACATACAACTAACAATCTCCCACTTGCACTAGGGCCAGCTGCTGTAGTATCGCATACCGAGCATCCCGAAGAGTCTCTCAAACTGTATCTGGGGAATGGCCTTCGTGAGTGGATCCGCCGTGTTGTTCTTCGTGTCAACCCTCCTGTCCTCGATCTCCCGGCGATCAACTATCTCCCGGATCAGGTGATACCGCCTCAGAATATGCCTGGATCGCTGATGGGACCTAGGTTCCTTGGCCAAAGCCACCGCTCCATTGTTATCGCAATACAAAGGTATTGGATGCTCAATGGATGGAACCACTCCAAGTTCAGTAATGAACTTTTTGATCCAGACAGCCTCTTTAGCAGCATCGTTGGCAGCGATGTATTCAGCCTCCATCGTCGAGTCTGCCGCGGTTTCCTGCTTGGAACTCTTCCAGCTAACCGCCCCTCCGTAAAGGGTAAAGACAAATCCCGACTGCGACTTAGAGTTGTCCTTATCACTCTGGAAGCTCGAATCGGTAAAGGACTCCACTTGGAGTTCTCCGTTACCATACACCAAGAGCATCTCTTTAGTCCTTCGCAAGTACTTGAGAATGCACTTCACAGCTGTTCAGTGACTCTCTCCAGGATCAGCTTGATACCTGCTCACTACACTTAGTGAGTATGCTACATCGGGTCTGGTACATAGCATCGCGTACATGATAGAGCCTACAGCCGAAGCATAGGGTATCCCTTGCATGCGAGCTCTCTCCAAATCAGTCTTGGGAGACATCTCTTTGGAGAGAGTGACTCCAGAGATCGTGGGCAAGTTCCCACGCTTGGATTCTTCCATACTAAACCTCTTTAGTATGGTGTCAATGTACCTGGATTGGGACAATCCCAATATCCGTTTGGATCTATCTCTATAGATCCTAATCCCAATATGCAGGAGGCATCACCAAGATCTTTCATTGTGAATCTTTGTGATAAGAAGAGCTTGACCGATTGCAGCATAGGAATATCATTTCCTATCAAGAGTATGTCGTCCATGTACAATACGAGGAAGACAACCTTACTCTCTGCCACCTTCTTGTAAATACAAGGTTCATCTGGGTTTTTGACGAAATCAAACTCTTTGATAACGACGTCAAAGCAGATGTTCCAACTCCGCGATGCTTGTTTTAATCCATAAATGGATTTAAACAGCTTGCACACCTTCCCGCTGCTCCCACTGTCTACGAAGCCCTCTGGCTGAGTCATGTACACGCACTCTTCTAAATCACCATTTAAAAAGGCGGTCTTAACATCCATTTGCCAGATTTCGTAATCATGATATGCAGCGATGGCAAGCATGATCCGGATGGATTTAAGTATAGCCACTGGAGAAAAGGTTTCGTCATAGTCCACACCTGGTCTTTGACGAAAACCCTTTGCAACAAGTCTAGCTTTGAAAGTCTCCACCATCCCATCTACACCAAGTTTCTTCTTGAAGATCCACTTGCTCCCAATGGGTTTTACCCCTTCAGGAGCAACATCCAAAGTCCATACTTTGTTGGTGTACATGGATTCCATCTCGGACCGCATTGCATCCAGCCATTTCACTGAGTCCCTACTCGTGATGGCCGGCTCGAAGCTAGTTGGGTCATCATCCTCCATGATGCAATCCTCGCTCCCACCATCCATGAGAAAACCGTAGTATCTCTCAGGTTGGCGAGGAACCCTACTAGATCGGCGGAGAGGCTGAGGTTCATTGGGAGCTACTAAATCTTCTGGTTCCACTAAATCTTCAGTTACGGTTTGTGTATCTGGAACTTCTTCCAGCTCTACCACTTTTCCACTAATTTCTTTTTCAAGGAATTCCTTTTCTAAAAAGGTGGCATGTCGAGAAACAAACACTTTTTGTTCCTCTGCATGGTAGAAAAGATATCCATGTGAATGTTTGGGATATCCCACAAACTTGCATAGAACTGACCGTGCCTCGAGTTTGTCCGGATTTTGCCTTTTGACATAGGCCGGGCAACCCCATATCTTAACTCGTTTAAGACATGGTCTCTTCCCACTCCATATCTCATATGGTGTGGTAGGTACAGATTTAGTTGGAACTTGATTCAATAGGTATGCTGCTGTTTCCAGCGCATTTCCCCAGAAGGAAATAGGTAACTCAGCTGTGCCCATCATAGAGCGCACCATATCTAATAGGGTGCTGTTCCTCCGTTCTGATACACCGTTGTGCTGTGGTGTATATGGAGGAGTCAGCTGAGAGAGAATCCCATTCTCTTTTAGGAAGTCCAGGAATTCATTGCTTAAGTATTCACCTCCTCGATCAGATCGTAGGATTTTAAAACTTTTTCCGGTTTGGTTCTCAACTTCTTGCTTATATTCTTTAAATTTCTCAAAAGCTTCTGATTTGTGTTTCATCAGGAACACATACCCGAACCTAGAGAGATCGTCAGTGAATGTAATGAAGTATGAAAAACCATCCCTGGCATGTGTAGACATAGGACCGCATACATCACTATGTATCAGTCCTAAGAGTTCAGTAACTCTTTCTCCGTGTCCCGTAAACGGAGTTTTGGTCATCTTGCCTTTGAGACATGACTGGCAAGTGTCATAAGATGAAAATTCAAAGGGATTCAAATATCCATCCTTATGTAACTTAGCCAGTCGTGTCGCATTGATATGACCTAGTTTACAGTGCCACAAGAAGGATTCGTTTAGTTCTGAACTCTTCCTCTTGTGTGTGTTTGTTATGCTCAGAACTGTTGATTGATTTAGAACATAAATGCCATTGCACAACGTGCCTGATCCAACTAACTTTTGGTTACGGAGAATGTTCATAACATTATCCTGTAATACAAAATTATATCCCTCTTTACTCAACAAGGAAACCGATATAATGTTGCATATCAGGTTCGGCATGTAATAGCAATCGTTCAGAACCAATGTATTACCAGTTGGTAATGCAAGGTGATATTCCCCGACAGTCTTAGCTGCAACTATTGCACCATTTCCAATTCTAATGTCTTTATCATCTTCTCCAAGTTCTCTACCTTTCCTGAGCCCATGTAACTGATTACATATATGGTATCCTGACCCGGTATCTAATACCCAGGACGTAGAGCAAATGGAGAACAGTTCTCTGTAATGAACACATCCGAAGAAAATGCATCAACATGTACTTTCTTCATTCGGGTGGCAAGGGAGTCCTGGTATTCCCCTATGTCCTGTTCATTCCCATAACTCTTATAAGAAAGAACGGAACCAACGTTCCCCAGCACAGTATAACATGCGGGTTCAGTCAATACATCCAAATTATTATCTTTATTAGGGCATGACATGGTCGCTACCTGGAGAGAGAGAGAAGAAAACACTTTAGCGTATGCTCTTGCAAGATCAGATTGGTTATTATCTTATCTAATCAGGATGGCTCCCACTGGTTTTTATGAAATCTTCCTTCAAACCCTAAAAGGAAAGACTAGCCGGGATTAATTACACCCTACAACTTCACCAATCTTTCAGCCAGGCCAGTGTCGATACTTTGAGGGAGGTTCCCCGTGCTTTCGCACGGACCTAATTAAAGTAAACTTCGTTTTCCCAGAGGCGTAACCCCGTTGACACCTTTCTAGACACCTACTTGATCGGCTAATTGTAATGTGTAAAACTCTCCCAGGAGTAACTCTTACTCGCAGTGGGTATCGGGATCCAACTATCTCATAGAAGGTATGCAATCTCATTGCAAATTTCAACACTTGAAATTCCCGATAATATTTTGCCCCTAGCGTCCTATGACCTTGACAAAGGCCAACAAATCATAGGCTGCTAGTCAAGTTCAACCCGTCATTTCTTGATTGAATCAAACCCACCTGCACGGCCCTTGACAAAGGCCAACAAGGTCGTACGACTACCCTGAAACAATCTGCATCATATGCACTAGCAGATAAGCACTATTCAGCTACCGCACACTACGCCTTGACAAAGGCCAACAAACACAGCACGAATACTAAACAGTTCTTATCTGAAATGACGGAGGGCTACGACAGGTTTTTCTGAAAACCTATTGCGTAATGAACTTGATATCGTTGTAGAATCGAATGATGTTTTGAAATGGAGTGATTTTGAGGCTTTTCTAGTTTTGCTAAAGGGGTCACTCCCGGTGAAAGGATCGTCGGCCCTTTCCTCGTCGAATGAGGTGCGGGATATATCATATATATCACTGTGCAAAGCAGAAACTATAGAAGCAATCAAAAGTCAAACCGAGTGTGTAGCATCTGCCAGTTATTGCTAAAGGAGTCACTCCCGGTGAAGGGATCTTGGTCCTTTCCTCATCGAATAAGGTGCAGGGTATATCATATATACCGCTATGCAAAGCAAGAACTGTAGCTACCTGTTTTGCTTAAAATTTGATTCTACAACATCCTAGGTTTCTTTTCTTTCATTAATTACATTAATGAAGTCCCATCAATTATGTCATCTAAACATCACAGATAAATACGACGTACACTTATGCCATCCGCATTCGCCTGGATGTCCCCTCGTGCACCGTTAGGTTAGGTAACTAACGACAGAGCAGGGCAGGGCTAGTGTGGGTGCAAAACATAAGTAACGTCTATATAATATATCATATATACTATATACTGTATCTATCACAGAACATCACATGATCACATCACAGATATCGCAGCAGAAGAAACATATGAAACATTGGATATACTAGGACGTCCGTGTTTTCAATACGAGCCAGTATAAAACACGGATTCCACGGTCGTGATGAATAGCCAATCCCACACCCCTAGACCCCTACGAGAGCGGCAAGCAACCCTACCAATTCTAGGGTTAGGAGACCCGGACTCGACTCCTCGAGATGGTCTCCCACTGGACCCTAGAACCCGGTTACTTGTGCTCCCCTCCTTGGGTCTTTCCTAGTGCAGAAAAGTAAATAATATACAAAAGGGTGATATCTTCCGCAACCTGGAAGTGCCCCAATAAAAGAATATTACATACAAGTTTTTACATGAATGAAAAAGAAAAACACTCATCTCACATAAAAAAAAACCCGGCTATTCAAACACGACAATCCAATATAACATATCCAGCAACATATAACATCACATGTCATCAACGTAAGTAAATATGCGCATCCCAATTGTCGTTGACATATAGCAACGAAACCGGCGATATCACGTATTACACTTACGATCACAGAAAAGAAAGTGTAAAACTACAACAGTTGGAATCCGCAACCTCTTTAGACATCGCATGCCTAATCAAATGAAATACTTAGACATCACATGCTTAACAATTATAAACCCCGCATTTTAGTCCCATTATCGAAAACTCTTTTCAATATCAAATGAGACTAAACCGCTAGATTTATAACATTCATTCAGTTATCTCATAACTGTTTGTGAATTCCAATTATTGTATCCCATTCCGGATAAATAGAAAATATCAAACTTTCCGATCGAACATTCGAACACCCAAGTTTTCCCGAAAACGTTCAACACATGAAATAGGTTCAAAGACATTCACTTCATGCCTCAGTACCAACGGTCCAGCCGTAGAAGGGTCAAGCCAACGCCTCACATGTGGCACGCCGTACTGCCCCAAACCCGAAGGTTCAAAGGGCAGTTCAAGACGGTCACATAATCGAGTTAAGGTTTGTTGTCTTCTAGAGGGACCATCGCGTTACTTGCACTACTCAGAACGTCTTTAAACCACAGAAAAATCCAACACTTGGAAATTTTTCGGCAAGGGAAAAGTTGGGTATTTATATCCGGTCGAACCTTTTAACATATTCTTAAATTATCCGGAAAACCTCATAGACAAAATTTGATAATCCGATCGAATCTTTGATTCCCAATACAACCCCAAAATACTCAACTTTTGAGTCAATTTAAAAATTCCCAGAAAACTCAGCATAATATAATAGGAGTTACTGTGCAAACTGGGAATGATGATGTCATCAGAGGGCCGCGGAACCGCCGCATAAGCTAGGCTTCTGCCGCGGTTCCGCCGCAGCTTTGTAGTATCAATGGTCAATTTTGCACCGTAATTCTTATAATTCCCTGCTGAATTTTTTAAGCATTTTTAATCTGGAAAAAACACAGTTTTTAGAAAAAGTCCAGAGAGCTCTTAGCTTTTTAGGGTTTCGGTTCGATCGGGTTTCAAACGTCGTCTACACTTCGCATAAGGCTCTAGCTAGGCTCTGATACCACTGTAGGGTTCCTAGGCACTCTCAAGAGGTCTCACAAGGCATTAACCATGCCAATTTTAAATTTTACAAGTGCCGAGAAACTCTAATACGGATCGTTAACTAGAATTTTAGGCGAAACAAAAACCTAGTTAACAACTTAACTAAAAGTGAGAAGCTACAACCTTTGTAGATCCGGTTCTCCACTTCCTTAGCTCTACGTAGACGTCCTCTCGCTGTCCAAGTCGGATCTCGGACTCTAGCATCGGCTTCATCGGAGAAATGAGCGGACAAGTCGTCGGCTACGATGCCAAAGATGATCTACGTCGAGGTTGCACTAGATCAAGCTCCAACTTCACCAAGTTGTGAAACTTGTGAAGAAAACACCCTATACTACTTGGAAAGAGGTAGAGGGTGAAGAAATAGGAGGTGGGTTCACTTTAGAATTGGATTTCTCACACTTTTGCTCAAGTTGCCATTGATGGTGGCAAGTTTTCTTTCTTGAAGAAGAAGATGAAGAAGAAGATAGAATATGATAAGTGTTTTAAAATGAAAAAGAAAATGAATACTTATCATAATATAAACCATGGTTAGGTGTAGAGAATTGACTAAGGTTAGATGAATGGTTAGGGTTAAGCATGAAGACAAAATGGTCACTTTGGTCAAAGCTTCATGAAGCTTCAATAAGCTTCAAGAATGAAAGCAACCCTTTTGTTTTCTTTTGCCATTTCTTTTTAATCCAAATTAAAAAGATAAAAGAATAAATAAATGAAAACCCTAATCATTTACTTAACCAAGGTTTAATTCTTTACACTTAACCAAATGAGCAAGCATCATCAAACATGATACAAACATGTGCACAAAAGTACATCACATATACAACTTGCACATCAAGTGAGAAAATCCATTTAAAGTGAACCAATACTAGTTAATGCAAAGTAATATATCAAATATATAATTATACATTAAATCATTAAATCAATACTTGATTTAACGATCCGGTCATATCGCATACAACCGACTAGTATCCTATGTATCGTCTTATCGAATCAATCCTTGATTCGATATCTAGGTTATATCGCATATAACCAATCGATACATTCATCACGAGAATGGAATACGGTATCACATACATGCATTATTCTCGGTCCTGCACATATCTCATATGCGCTCCTATTTCGTTTCGCTTGAGCCAGGAAACCTCTGTGTAGGACTCTAAAGACTCGTCAATACGCCGGCAGCAGATGATGATCATATCAAGCACCCACAAGCCGCAAGCGGTCTGCTAAACGTAACGGCTACCCGGGTATTGAGCGATCAGAAGATCGACGAGCTAGCCCGCTCACACTCCTGTGAATCCAACCAGTAACACTTACCGTACAGTCCGGTCTGTTCTTCTGATATGTCGCATATCAAGTCTAGGGGTGGTATGCGTCAGACCCCAATAACCGATAAGTCGTGCCGATGTGAGGCTCATAACGGGTCGAGAAACTACTGGTAACACTTACCAGCAAATCTCTGATCAGCCCTGGCCAGGGACTTCCCTGTTACGGCCAATCGAGCACAGCGCAACATCAACCCCAAATACCGGGAGAGACGAAACCCCTCCTATCGCTCATTGCCTCCATGTGACTCGGGACTGTACCCAAAGACCACCTTTTTTCACGCCCTCATGGACGTGGTAAGGTGGAGATCAAAGCACAGTGGGAATCACACAAGACTCTATGACGATCTCGGGTCTACAGACTAATCTGCACAAGTGTCACCTGAGAACTGCCATCTGACGTGAGGTATAATTCCATCTGGGAGTTCTCGGCGAGTCCGTCCAGTGTACCCAGTCTCCACTGAGCACCCGTATACCATCTCTGATGTCAAACACCAATGGATATGGGATCATCCATCGCCCATCTCATTGGTCGAGAAGCGTATACGCTAGTCTACACTGGTATATCGATGCCCCGTCTCGATACACCCACGACTAGGGACCTTGAAGGATGTACCTATGGACTACCATGTCCCCACTAGTATGATCTGCATCATAGTCCAGGTAGTCAAGTACACATCCTAAGGGCTTTACCAACATGTAACTATAAGACAGTTTAAAGAGACAAGTGTACATGTTAAGATAAAGAGCAACCAGATAACATACTATCATATCGAGCAAGAAAGTCATCTCTATATATGTCCAAGCATCCAATATAATATACATCATCTGTACAATACTGGCCTCTAGGGCATACATACAACTAACACCATGTACCCGTAGACGGTGCCTCCCGCTCCTCGAATCGGGTATCACAAGCCAAATCTCAGAACCGAGAAATCACATGGTACACGCACTGAAATATCATATGAAGAGAAACCGGGTTTTCAAAAATATACATAGTTTTCTTGAAATACCCCCACGGTTCTCAAATCCATAAATCATATGAAATCCATATCTCAATGCGTAAATCCATGAAAAACTGATATATGCAACATAAAGCAACAATATGAGCAAATCAAGGGAAATCCGCTCTTTTAAATGAATCCATCTTTAAAATATATCTTGCGGTTCCCAAAATCCTCCGAAAAACAAGTGCAGCATCATATGTGGTGTACATGTATGTGTAGCAAGGTTTAAGTATCTACATGTAAGCAAGTATGCATAATGCATTTCATAAGCGCAATCATTAACAACTCAATATCATATATCAAAACAATACCACTTGGGGTACATACAACTATAGCGAAAATATGCGGGTGTACATGTCAATATGTGTGCATGATATACATGTAGCTGTAATAGACTATGTGGGTGTACATGTCAATATGTATGCATGATGTACAAGTAGCTATAATAAGGTATACGTGAAATGGATTAAAAGTTACTATCATAACTATCCATGTCAAACACAATAACATCACGTATGTAGGTGTCAACAATATCTCCTATGCAGAAAGTAATAAAAGTTACTACCTCCACTATCCCTATCCCCTACCATATCACGTATGTAGCTGGTGTGTGCGTGTCATGACAATTACTGACGATGTGAGTGTAGCATACAATTTAGTGCTCGTGCAACATGAACCGTCAGTAATGTGTTATATCTAAAGGTACGAGTCAAGTACAACAGATAATGCTATGCAATGACTTCATATGGAAGTAACTAATATACAAATACATGCAGCTATCATATCATATTTGCCCCGACGCATAACGCCATATGGGCGATTTCCCCGTAGATGTTAAATCTATTCACAAATGGTCTCCAGCTATGAAAATCCGACCACCTGCTTCCCCTTGTTCGCAGCGTCCGAAGTCCCCGCTTGCGACGCTATATTTTCACAAACACAAGAAATAGTGCAAACATCTCAGAAATCAACCAAAATAACGTAAAAATACGTATTAAATAACGCACCAACACTAAACTAACTCGCGAGTGTACGTCTAGTGGCTAACGTGCGCAACGACACTACTAAACCAAACTGAGTACAGCCGCATCAGATCACGATTCGTGTCGGATTACGTAACACGCAGACCCAAAGCACTAGATTATAGGTAAACGATCCCAGATTTTATATACTGCAATTACTAAAAAAGTAAACAGTACCAAACATCCCTAACCAACAGCAGACAACTACCCACAGAACCCAAACCCCAACACCCTCCTAGAAAACCGGCGTCGCCGGTATTCGCCATAGGGGTCGCCGGCCCCGGCCGGTGGGGTGGTCCTCATGTCACAGGTGGTGTCTCAGGTTCACTATTACATCACTAAAATTTTGTTTGGTCACTCACTATATTTTCCAGGTCACAGCAGATACAAAGGCTCTAAAAAGACACTAAAAACCCGATATTGCACAAATCGATATAAAAAGCGTTCTACGCTATAAGCAACGAGCAAAACAACATAAAAACTCTAATTAACAGTGTAGGGATTATACCTAACAGTCTTGCTCACAAGATCCAAGCTTTCCCTAGCTCCAAGTGATCCAAGAAGGCAAAAACAAGACTTGGTGTATATTTTGGGATTTATTTGGAAATTTTGGAGATTTTCGAGTTTGGATTGATGAAAAACGAGAAGGAAATGATCAAGAGTAGTAGAGAGAGAAAGAGATTCGGCCAAGTGAAGAGGGGAGGGTTTTGTGAGGAATTACCTAGCAATTACCAACATTAAATGCAATTAAATGCATTCATACACACATATGCACACATGCATGCACCTCTTTCTTTTCTTTTCTTTTCTTTAATCCAATAAAACCTAACCTCCACACAAATATCTAGATACCAAGTGAAAGGTTTTGGTTTTACCCAAACTTAATTATTGAAAAGATACAAAGGAGAAGTTTTCCCAGAATGTGAATACCGCATTAAAATAATATTAAAATTGGAAAAAATTCTAATTGAACCAAAACGTCCCATATACCCCCAAGCTTGCGCACTAGCTTTATTTTAGCTAAACTAGGTGCTGGCAAGTCTATATGGTCGTTTGAACACAGTCGGGTTAAAACGGAAAATACCGACAATTTAACCCTAAAACGGAAAAATTCGCATAACGATTTCCAAAACGTTACACTTCTGTTGCTAAGGAACAAATGGGCGCTTCATCTTCATGTCTTTTCCTTGTTTAACAGGGATTCCCTTACGATTGGAGGCTTCCGCTGGTGCTTGAGCCATTTGCATTCTTAGTCCTTCAGCTAAAAGGTCGTTCGTTCGCTCCTGAGCTTCCTTCAAGCCTTGCAGTACACCCAAAATCTTGACGGTCTCACTCTGGGGAGTGGAGATAGAAGAAGAGTTGTGGGAAGACATGGTCCTGAAACAATAATTTTAAGACATCATCAGGTACAAGAAATAAGGATCAGAATAAGATATAGAATGGACAACGAAACAATAATATATGGTGAGGCGAAAGTCAAATGAGTGGAAATCAAATGTAGAACTCCAAATCACTCAAGTAGAATGCTGCCTTGTAACTATGCTGCAGTTCATAGTTACAATCACATAACTCTACTAAGTCACCCAAAACTCTAGCGGATGGATCAAAATATGCAGCAGAACACACTATCTGAATCATGATCAAGGATAACGAGTTTACAATCTAAGCCGAAAGGGTGACTTAAATTGTCAAGCTCTAGTCAGAAACTGCAATCTCGAACCAAACCAACCTGGCTCTGATACCAATAATACCATGTCATGCCCCGCTTCCCAAAATATGGAATACGAGGGGTTGACAAGGCCAGCCATGATCCTACGGTCGAGGAAATATCCTGCCGTAGTCACACTTCGGCTTCTAACATTACGTGGTAATCAGTAATCAATGCATAGGTAATGAGAAATACAGTCACTAAATCAAAACTGATACAAAACTAACCAGATAGAGATTAAGGAAGTATAGCTCTGAATCGCTGATCAAGATGTCCGCAATATCCTCGAGGTACGTCAGGTCCTGGTTCGAGCTAAATCCACTTCTCTCTCTGAGCATGCATACTTAGGTGATCAGAGCGACACAATAGCAATAAATATAAATACATATGTAACACGAGTAATAATGATGAATATGAAACAGTAAGCATGGAGTGATGATATGAGCATGAAGGAGCCAGTACAGGTAAACAGTACAGCGGGTAAACAGTATGGCAGGTTTATTGAATCAGTAATCAATGCATGTCATTAAACATATAAGTCTCTAAGTCTCACTGTCCAGGTCGGTAAACCTATCGTCAGTCCAAGTGTGAGAGTCAACCACTCGTGAGTATCCCCCATCCAAGGGTAGTGCCCTAGGGGCAAGGCAACACGGGCCCGAGTCGCTCGCTAATAATCAGTAATATCACCCATATAACTCCAGAATCGCTGTGTATGCCGGCAATGGGACTCCCGAGATTCCGTTGAACTCACACTCAAACTACCCCACATCCCGCGGTCTACATCAAACGCCAACCATAAACTCAAATACTAGTCGGTCCATGACAAGTCTACGCGAGAATTGGAGACATGATTTCCATCAAGCATGTCTCGACTAATATCGAAGATAAGTGGACAGTGTTTGGTGTCTTACCTATGACACTAATATAAGTGCTTCCATAATCTTCCCATACCAATTATACTTACACTCATATATGTCCCTTAGATGTCGACAATGCAATAAATTAACTGGGTTTGCTGATTGTGTACAAGTACGTGTTACTTTCACTTATTCATTCACGCTCTAACACTAATGTAGTTGCCACAATCAAACACTAATATCTAAAACTGGGTAATGTACACGACCACTAGGTCATCAATGTATATGAGCTTTACATGATATGATGAGAATGCAATAATTAAAGTATGAAAAAGATATCATCAGTCTATGTCCGAACACTTGCATAATTCACAATAAATCATACATGCAGAACTGAGCAAAACAATGAAAAAAGGATAAGCAGTATGCTTAATTATATATCCGCCAAAATTAGTTTTGCGCCAATCGGATTTCAGGTTTGCTAGATACGGCCATTTCAATTTAAGTGTTCACTGCTGGAAATCCGATTTCAGAATTGGAAGTCCGTTTCGTAACACATTTTAATCCCAGTTGGGATCGAAATTAGGCGACACTATAGTTGAACAATATTTAGGGTTATTAGTTAGGTTTCCAACTCAATTGGAGGATCAGTAATATCCTATATCCACAGGGAGTTATTGCCAAGTTTAGGTTGATGTGTAAAATCTGTCACTGCAAAATTCAGCTGGACATGTCGACATTATAAAATATATTAAAAATATTATACAAAATATGAATCCAGTGAAACCAGTGGATTAAGAAAGCTAACTCAATTTTATACGCAACGATATAGGGTTCCACACCTTTTCGCATTTGAGCAAGGACATACAGTGATTTAAAAACAAGGGTTAACTGGGATTTCTTCTCTGGACTGCAGTCCAGAATCGTAATTCACCACAGTTATCTCTATCATAATTTGTTAAAATTCAGTGATCAACTATAGAGTACTATAGGTTAATCAGTTATCTTCGATACAAGACATTGAACACTAGGATCCGATATGTAAATGATTTATTAGGATTTTAACGGTCTAACATGTCCGGAAGAATTCAGATTCCGCAAGGGTTATCAGGATGTCATTTCATAGTGATGATCTCGATATTATGCATCCAAACTTCTACATGATATTTCTTAACAGTAAAGCAGTTCGTTTATCTCAAATTTAAGTGTTTTTAATATAAGTTATGGTTAAGGGTTTAACATCGAACATGTAGCACGTATATACATAGGTCCATCTTCGTCCAATATACTAACTCATAATTAACCAATTATAATAAATTTACCATGATTATAGCAAGTGAAAGGGGGTTCACTTGCCTTCGGTCGCTTGATATAGAAGCGACGCCGCTACAGAGTTTGTCTCGACACACGAGACGGCACGATGCTGGACACGGCGCGTGGCACGGGCGCGATGCGTGGAGATCTGGTACTGGGCGTGGTGGCGACGCGGGCGTGATACGGTAGTGGACCTAGTGATGACACAGGTGTAAGTCCATGCTACATCTCCCGGTACTTACGGGCTTGCAGAATTTGATGAAAAACGATTTTCTAGAGGTGGCAACATGGACTCAAACCGGATCTTTGTTAAACTATCTACCTAACAACCTAACTAGGAGTTGTTAACTACTCGGTTAGGGGGTTATACCTTTCTTTCTTGAACTCCATCGTTTTCAACCCTCGATGGTGTACAGATCGGCTTCACCCCGTCATCTCCTTCCGCCGAAGATCGATCCACCCGAAAGCTTCTACCTTTGGCATCTTCTTCGAACTTTGAAGAAACTAGTTCACTCGGTTTGCTAAACCTTGTGAACTAGAGTGAGTAGAGGAGAGTGTGTTGGGATTTTTTTCTATGGTTCTTGCTTCTCAACACATGAGACAAGTGAACCATAGACTATAGAGAGAGGGAGAGCAAGAGGAAGAGGGTGAGAGCTCAAGCAAGAGAGAGAATGCAAATGAGAGAATGAGAAAGACTTTTTCCCTCTTGGCTCTCATAATCCAAAGCCATCATAACAAATAATAGCAATCAAGTATTATGTGATGGTTTAAGTCAAAATAGCCATATCATTTCATGCACTCATTTTGCACATGATAAACAAGCAAGCAAAAGTCTTTGCCATGAAATGATAGCTATTGTCATGATGATGGTCAACTAGTCCAACCTAATCAACCGGTCAACAAAGTCAACTAGTCAACAAAGTCAACCCCTCAACAACCATGTCACTATAATACTTAATTAATATTATTGTTAATAATATATCATATTCTCATTAGGGTTTAGCAAAAAGTCAATAGTCAACAGTCAACAGTCAACAACCCTAATGAGAATCCTCTGCCTCTGTCTCTCCGTCAACTGTGCATACACACCCGCATCCGCGTTCCGAGGAACACGAATACATACGAGATAAAAACAATCCCAAAACGTACACTAGGATCTGGCTTAAACCATAGCCCGCTAGTGTTAACTGTCCGGACAGTAAACGTGCACAAGTGCACGGATGTGACCGAACCCTGTCGCAAAACCATGCGACCTGTCGCAAAACCATGCGACCTCTACTCTTTTGCCTAAAGGCGAAGAGCTTTCTGTGTGGGATTATAAAGACTCGACACTACGCTGGCAGTGAGTTTAACCACAGACCGCAAGCGGCACTAGCTGTGCGTAACGGCCCCCAGGTAGATGCCGACAAGAAGACTGACGAGGTGAAACCCATCTAAACTCCTACTGAGCCTGAATGTGACAATCTCCATACAGTCCGGTCTGTTCGTCTGATACATCGCATGGCGGGTCTAGGGGGCGATGAACGTCAGTCCCATAATAGCAGTACAAGTCGTGTCGGAGTGAAGCCCAGAACACCCTGAGATAACACTAGAAACATACCAGTATATCTCGCTTGCCCTGGCCAGGGACTACTCGTGTAATGGCTCTCCTAGACACAGTGCGATGTCAACCCCCAATACCGGGAGAGACGAATCCTGTCTAACCGTCAATGCCTCCAAGTGCTTTGGGACTGCACCCAAAAACTACCTCTTTGCACGACTCCTTTGAGCCATGGTAGGATAGTAATCAAAGTACAGTGGGAACACACTCGAGGCGAAGTGACAGTGTCAAGTCAGTGGACTAAGCTGTACTCATGTCACCTGGGAACTGATAACTGACGATAGGTATAGTACCAGCCAACAGTTCCCGATGAGTCCTGTCCAGTGTACTCGTAACCTAACGAGCACCCGCATACTATCTCTAGTACGACGTACTGACAGCTGTGGGACAGACCGTCTCCCACACTAGGATGAGAAGCGCATACGCTAGTCTACTCCGGAGTATCGATGCCCTGTCTCGATAGTCCTGCGACTAGGGACCTACATAAGGATGTGCTTATAGATTACCCAGCCCCCACAAGTGTGACTGCCATCACAACGCCGGTAATCAAGAAAAGATCCTAAGGGCTCCACTAATGTGTTTAGGTGATATACTAAAATAAACACATGTACACATTGAAGTAGAAACAAACCAAGTAGCATTCTACTATATTGAGCAAGATTGTCAATACAAGGTGAATATCCCTAGCTTCCATTAAGTAATATACATACTAGTATGATACAGTAATGGCCTCTAGGGCATATACACTAACAATCCCCCACTTGCGCTAAGGCCATGTACTGGCGTATCGAAGACCTATCATCTCGATCAGCCGCTCGAACTGAGTCTGGGGCAAGGCCTTGGTGAATGGATCTGCAGTGTTATCTTCTGAAGCAACCCTCCAAACCTTGATCTCCTGGCGATCCACGATCTCCCTGATCAGGTGATACCGCCTCAAGATGTGTCAGGATTTCTGATGCGACCTGGGTTCCTTCGCTTAAGCTATATCCCCGTTGTTGTCGCAATGCAGAGGTATTGGATCAACAATGGACGGAACCACCTGAAGTTCTTTCAAGAACTTCCTCATCCAGACGGCTTCTTTTGCGGCATCTGCAGCAGCGATATATTCCGCTTCCATCGTGGAGTAAGCAACGGTTTCCTGTTTGGAACTCTTCGAACATACCGCCCCTCCATTGAGGGTAAAGACAAAACCCGACATGGACTTGGAATCATCCTTGTCACTCTGGAAGCTGGAATCAGCAAAGGCCTCGATCTGGAGGTCTTTTCCGCCATACACCAAGAACATCTCCTTAGTCCTTCTCAGGTACTTGAGAATGTTCTTTACCGCTATCCAGTGTTTCTCCCCAGGGTTTGACTGATACCGGCTTACCACACTCAGTGCATAAGCTACATCCGGTCTGGTACACAACATCGCATATATTATAGAGCCTACCGCAGAAGCGTAGGGTATAATAGACATGCGATCCCTCTCCAAATCAGTCTTGGGAGACATCTCTTTAGAGAGGGTGATCCCGTGACAAGCCGGTAGGTTACCGCGCTTGGAATCTTCCATACTGAATCTTTCCAGTATGGTGTCGATGTACCTGGACTGCGAAAGTCCTAATATCCTCTTGGATCTATCACGATGGATCCGGATCCCCAGGATGTATGAGGCATCACACAGGTCTTTCATGGAGAACCTGTGTGACAAGAACCCCTTGACAGATTGTAGCATAGGAATGCCATTTCCTATCAGAAGAATGTCATCCACGTATAAAACGTGGAATACGACAGTTCTTGCTACAAATCTACTATAGATGCAAGGTTCATCTGGATTTTTAATAAAGCCAAATTCTTTGATCGTCTCATCAAAACAGATGTTCGAACTCCGCGATGCCTGCTTTAGTCCATAGATGGACTTAAGCAACTTGCACACCTTTCCGCTGCTCTCACTCTGAATGAAACCCTCTGGCTGGTCCATATAGACACACTCCTCTAAATTTCCATTTAGAAAAGCGGTCTTTACATCCATCTGCCAAATCTCATAATCGTGGACGGCAGCAATGGCAAGAAGGATCCGAATGGATTTCAGCATAGCCACTGGAGAAAAGGTTTCATCATAGTCCAAACCAGGTCTTTGACGAAAACCCTTTGTAACAAGTCTAGCTTTATAGGTCTCAACCTGTCCATCTAAACCAATCTTCCTTTTGAAGATCCACTTGCATCTACGAGTTTTACCCCGTCTGGAGCAATGTCCAACGTCCATACTTTGTTAGTGTACATGGACTCCATTTCGGTCCGCATTGCATCCAGCCATTTTACCGAGTCAACATTCTGAACGGCCTGCCGGAAGCTAGTAGGCTCATCATAATCTATGATGCAATCCTCTCTATCCCCGTCTATGAGAAAACCGTAGTATCTCTCGGGCAGATGAGACTGCCTACTACTCCTGCGGAGCGGCGTAGGAATGTCATGATCTTTCGAACACTCTGGTTCTACTAAGCTTTCAGTAATAGCTCATGGTTCTGGAATTTCTTCCAGTTCTATTGCGCTCCCACTTATCTGATTTTCCAAAAACTCAGTTTCCAAGAAGTGGGCATGACGAGAAATATAAATCTTTTGTTCCTCTTCGCAATAGAAGAAATATCCCTTGGAGTTCTTTGGATATCCCACAAACTTGCACTGTACTGAGCGTGCCTCGAGCTTGTCCGCATGCTGCTTTTTGACAAAAGCTGGACATCCCCATGTCTTAATGTGATTAAGATAGGGTCTCTTCCCACACCACATCTGATATGGTGTGCTAGGCACAGTCTTAGTTGGAACTCGGTTCAAAAGGTATGCAGCTGATTCTAGTGCATATCCCCAGAATGATCGCGGTAACTCAGCGTTACTCATCATGGACCGTACCATATCCAATAGGTTTCGGTTCCGTCTCTCCGATACACCGTTATGTTGCGGAGTGTATGGAGGAGTAAGCTGAGAGAGAATTCCATTCTCTTTTAAGTAATCCAGGAACTCGGCACTTAAGTATTCACCACCTCGATCAGATCTTAGTATCTTGATACTTTTGCCGGTTTGTTTTTCTACTTCATTCTTATATTCCTAGAATTTTCCAAAGGCTTCGGATTTATGTTTCATTAAGAAGACATAACCGTACCTTGAAAAGTCATCCGTAAAAGTAATGAAGTAAGAATAACCGCTTCGCGCATGTGTAGACATTGGACCGCACACGTCGCTGTGTACGAGTCCCAAGAGCTCGCTCGCTCTTACTCCGTGTCCAGTGAACGGAGTCTTTGTCATCTTTCCTTTGAGACAGGATTGACAAGTGGCATACGATTGATATTCGAACGGATCCAAATATCCTTCTGTATGTAACTTCGTTAACCTTCTCTCATTGATGTGACCCAGTCTACAATCCATAAGAAAGTCTGATTTATTTCCGGAGACATTCTTTTGGGTGTATTCTGGACATTGAAAATCTATGGTTGGTTTAGTACGTATATACCATTGCTTAATGTACCTGACCCAATCATAACTTTATTAAGGTGAATGTTTACAACATTACTTACAAACGCAAATTCATAACCTTCTTTAGAAACCAAAGATACAGAAATGATATTACAAGTTGCGTTGGGTACAAAAAAGCAATTACGTAAAACCAAAACATGTCCATCTGACATTCTCAGGTGATAGTCCCCCACAGCCTTAGCATCTATGCTAGCTCCGTTTGCAACTTTGAGGGTCATGTCACCTGCCTTCAAAAACCTACGGTTTCTCAACGCCTGCAAAGAATTACAGATATGAGATCCTGATCCGGTATCCAATACCCAGGAAGTAGAGTTTATTGAAAGACAGTTATCAATAACATACACACCTGAAGCTGAAGCCGCAACTTGCTTCAGATCATGTGTTCTGGCCTTCCAAGTCCTGCAATCTTTCTTCCAGTGCCCACTCTTATGACAGAAAAAGCACTCTTCCTTTCCAATAAGCTTCCCCGCTTTCTTTGTTGCTTTTGCCTTTCCCTTCGTATCCACTTTACTAACACCGCCCCTTGGTTTGGCGAGGGTTTTCTTCTTCTTTCCCTTGGCTTTCGCCTTGGACCTAGAAGAGGAAGATCCTCCTACAAACAAAGTGGATGTTTCCCTACCTTTCTGTAGGGTGCCCTCTGCACTCCTCAGTATGTTTAGGAGCTCTGAAAGTTCAACTTCCTTTTCTTGCAAGTTGAAATTCAGAATAAACTGGGCGTAAGTGGAAGGAAGGGACTGGAGAATCAAGTCCGTATAGAGCTCATTCTCCAACGTGGTCCCAAGGTCCGCGAGCTCCTCTATGAAGCCAATCATCTTAAGCACGTGTTCCGCTACCGATGATCCGACGGCCAACCTTGCCGAAAATAGCTTCTTCGACACTTCGTATCTTGCGATACGAGATTGCTCTCCATACAGTTCTTTTGTATGGAGAAATATGGATTCGAGGTTCATATTCTCATGCCTCCTCTGATGTTCGTTGTCCATAGAGGCAAGCACGAAGCACTTGGCCTTCGCGCAATCGATTTCCGAGGTCTTACGGATTTCCCTATCCGTGATGCTGGTTTTGGGACCTGGGACAAGGGGAGCTTTGGTGGTAAGGAGATACCCCAACTTGTCATAAGTGATTGCCATTTTGACATTCCTGACCCAATCTTTGTAGTTTGGCCCTATCAGTATGTTTTTATCTAGTAATATGTAACTCTTCGAAAACCGTTTAGACAGTTTTTCGGTAATCGGCTAATTTTTCAGCTTTTTCCGTAAAAAGTCAAAATAGGTATTTTTTCATTGTAGAACTAATTATACAAAATTTAGATAAGATATTACTATAAATTGGTCACTAAAATGTTAAAATTTTCCAGTTAAATAATTTTTTTTCGTAATTAATTATTTTTAATATTATTTCAAGCTTTTAAAAATACATTAAATTAGTGATAAATACAAATTTAATTAGGTAAATTTCATAATTAGGAATCTTTATAAACTAAAATAGAGTGTTAATAAATTGTATCATGACCTTCTAAGATTTTAGTTTTATGGTGTGAAATTTATGAAGAAAATGAAGTAAAATGGGTTTTTTTTTAAAAAGGCTTGATGCGAAAGGCATTAAATAGGAACTTAAGGGGTTTTTTGACCTAGAATCATCTACACAACCCCCACACCCTCCTCCTCTTCCCGCTGTCCGAGAATTGCAGCAGCTCCCCCTTCCATTTCCTCACTTCTTTTTGCTACAATTTTCATAGCAAAATCCATTAAAAATTCACAAATTCATTCTCCAATTCAAAACAAAACCCTAATCCACTCTCTCCTCAAGCCAATTTAGCTTAAAACTTGAAGAAAGGAGGCATCTTTGGTGGCTTGAGCATGCTAGGGTTCAACTTGTGAGGTCAAAATTCTAAACTAGTTGTTAAATTGTAGATTGAATGTGCTAAAAATTGAATTTTCAAGTATTAATTTAGTTGTAGTTACTTGTTCATGAAATTCAAGAAAGGTATTTGATTTTGAATTAGGGTTTGTATCATGGTTGATGGATTTAAGTTAGGGCTTTGGTTATCTAATTGGTTAGAGTGGTTAATTGTGCGATGTTGCGCTCGCTAGATCGATAAAATTGCGATATTTGCATCGAATCGGTATGCTATTTGCTTACTAGATTTTTATAAAATTAGGATGTGATCTAATTGCGTTATATTAGCGAAATAATTAGCTTCATATACGACTATTAGTGTGCGCGAATGCGGGGTTTTGTCTAGTCGGGTTTTAGTTTTGTCAATTTCCCCGAAATGACGATTCTAGTTAAGATTTAGCGATTTTCATGTGTTTTCCGCACACCGAGTGCACGTTATGTTTAATTCAAGAGCGTCGATCTTTTTATATTGACTTGGTGTCGTTTTAGGGGTATGTAATCTTATATTTTGTGTTATGCAATGCTAGGATCGATTGGGGAAACATCGGACACGGCGCGTAAAGGCAAGGCGGTGGTCGGATCGGATTAGCGAGGCATTCAGGTGAGTAGATGTATTCATCTATGGGGGAATCGTCTGGACGGCGCGAGGCGCCCCCTAGTTGGGATTACCCTATTTCTTGCAAGACTTGTATTGCTAGTTAGCATACCCCTTTATTTACATTGCATACCCTCACAGCTAACCGTATACTAGATTGCATGGACATTCATATAACATTCATATACACATATGCGATATCACTTCGTAGGACACGAACACCATTATCATTGGCATCTGTTGCACGCGTACTATTCATGTGACACACACACCTTTGGTAATTGCCATGCCACGTGCACCATAGAACATGTTTAGTTTAGTATCGCCACTTGCATCATACATGATATATGAAATTGCATAGCATGTATATACCTCGCATCATCATCATACTTACATAGATTTTTAGCCACAATTCACATCGCATACCTTGTTATCATAGACATTTATCATATATAACATGTGGACATTATGATTTTTCTTGAGGATTTCAGTATTGCTGCGATTTCTGGATTTTTGGGGAAAAACCGCAAGAATTTAACAAAAGCTTATATTTATCATTTTTAAAACAAAGTTACGGTTTTCTCGTGATGTATGTGTCGTCCACCATGAGTTTTCATGTTTTCTTTTGGATTTCGAGACCCGATTCGAGGAGTGGATGAACCGTCTCGGGTACATGGTGGGCCCGGTATGGTACCCCGGGGCAAGAAGATCGAGTTGTAGACGATGAGCCTGGAAGGGGAAGACTACCTACCGGTGATGTCTGGCGCGGCGGATATCCGGAGGATACCGACCGTTGTCGTGAGATTTGATGACATGGGCCGATCCGAACTGACGGAGCCCAATATTTGAGACATTGATACAGTGAGACATTGAGACAGATGTGATTTCATATTTGGTGTCGATGCTTGACACGGATTTCAGATGATTTCTTGATGGTATTTAGCTATTATACAGATATTCTTTTTCTAAAGATTAGAATGCAGAACACTTAGCATTTAAAACACTTAAAGATTTAGTAATGACATTGCATACATGTGCATGCATACTAGAGGTATTATATCACATCTGAACATACATGCTATGATGGATTTGCGTGCATTCTTATGATTGCCTTATTAGATGTTATATTCTACTCACGAGCTGGCAACTCACCCCCGTTGTGCCACAGTGTCTTGCAGGTCGGACCCGTCATCCTTGTAGCGGCGGGCTATCTTATCATCAGCTCCTTTTGCTCAGACTCGCGACATCGCTCGTAGGTGGATTGCGAGCACACTTTATTCCTTTTTTTTGCTCTATCATTGTATCTAGTATTCTCCATCTACAACTTTTTATTTGTATATGCGACCTAGTGATGAGACTGAGAGATTTGTATATATGTGGTTTCTTTTGGGTCGAGCTCACTTAAGCCGACGTTGTGTTTTCTGATATTTTGCATTTCTTTTATGCTCTTTTTCTTAATATTACTTGTTTATTGCGTGTGGTTGTGATCCGCCTTGGGCGAAGAGCTAGCTCCTGCTTTGGGATGCCATTTTATGATTACAGGTTATATATATCTTGTTGTACCCATTTTGGGGGATAGAAAATACAAGGGAGACTCTGCCGAAATTTTCGGGAATTTTTGATGTTTTTAAAAAGGGTTTCAATGCAACTTAATTGATTTACAAATTGTTTTCATGTAAGGTTTTCCTTCACTCTCTTTTGATTTTGGTTTAGATTCTTCTGGGCTTTGGCTGACTTAGGTTACAGTACGCCTTTAGACGTCTCGTAATCTAAGTGCCAGTCATGTTCCGTACCTTCGGGTCGTGACAAAGTTGATATCAGAGCGTAGGTTTTACCTTTCCGAGTGTAGGACGACCTTGGTAGATGGAATAGGTGACTTAAGCAGAGTGGCGTAGCGTGGGTATAATCCGCAGCATACTTACGATACGGTACTCTGCCTAAGTGACCTTAGGACATAATTGCTTGTATTTCCTTTCTTGATTCCTTGCATTCCTTGATTCAATTGCAATGTTCTTATAAGTCCTGTTTCTTATTCCAGCTTCGATGCCGCCAAAGACTACGAGAGCTCAGCGGGCTGCCGCTAGGGATGAGATTCGAGCGGGCTCGTATGAGGCGAGGATCGAGCGGGAGGATACGCCTACCCCTCAGGGTCATACTGATCCGCCTTATCCAGACCGTATTGCCAGATTAGAAGCCGGCATGCAAGAGTTGCGACAGATGATGGGATCTTTAGTTGAGTCCAGCCGGGCACAGTGATCCGAGGACGTTCCTTTCACCGCACAGACCACGATTGTACCTGCTGCACAGATGGTCACTCCTGCTGCTACTATGGAGACTATCCCTGTTTCACTACAGGAGTTCATGAGATTGAGAACTCCAGCTTTTACCGGTACAGATGCGACAGAGGACCCACAGGCATTTCTTGATAGGATGGCTCGGATTTGCCGTTCGTTGAGGTGTTCTGATGATAGATTGGTGGAGTTTGCGAGTTTTCGTCTGGAGGGTCTTGCCCAGACATGGTACGATTCAGTAGAGAGAGGCCGAGCTGCAGGTCTACCTTCTATGACCTAGGATGAGTTTACATCTGCATTTCTTGCCCGTTTTCTTCCGGAGAGTGTCCGAGATGCTCAAGCCCGTAGTTTTGAGTCTTTGTGCAAGACTCCTGGGATGACGGTGTCGGAGTATGATATACAGTTTACCCAGTTGTCTCGATATGCTCCGTACCTAGTAGACACAGAAGAGAAGAGAATAAAGAGGTTTGTGCGAGGGCTTGATACACAGCTATTCCTTGCCATCGGCACCCAGCACTTTGATACATACGCAGCCGCGATGGATGCAGCCTTACTTTTGGAGGAGCATATTTCTGAGACTTCGGTCGTTTCTGGGCCGAAGAGGATCCGTACTGATACGCCAGCTCAGCGGCAGATGGGTAGACACCACGATAGATTATTTCCGGGAGATGGTGGAGGCAGAGGATTGAGACGAGGTTAGTTATTTGGTTCATATCCACAGACCCAGCAGTCGTCGCCAAGATGTTTTCGGTGTGGGAGTCAGTACCACCGTATCAGAGACTGTACCATAGGACGTCAGGGCACGGCGACAGTCCCGCATGTGACCTTACCACCCTCACCACCTCCTTAGAGAGCTCTACTTCCTACACCTGATGATGCTCCACGCCAGCCAGATGCTTCTAGAGGTCGTGGGCGTGGTGGTCCGGTTCAGAGAGGACGAGGCGACAGAGGCAGAGGCAGAGGCCGAGGTAGAGGCAGAGGACAGCCAGCTATTAGTGGTGGACAGGCCCGAGTGTTCGTGTTGACTCCTCAGGATGCACAGGCATCCAATGCCGTCGTGACAGGTACTCTGCCAGTATGTTCCTTTGATGCACGGGTATTATATGATCCAGGCTCCACACATTCCTATGTATCCACGTACTTTGCACCGAGGTTGGGCCGAGAGTCTTCTCCGTTAGATCAGCCGCTTGTCGTTATTACACCGGAAGGCGAGTCTTTTGTTGCCCGTTTTGTGTACCGATCGTGTTCCGTTCGTATTGGGGAGAGAGATTCTTCAGTTGACTTGATTCTCCTCGATATGCTAGACTTTGACGTTCTTCTTGGTATGGACTGGCTAGCCACCTGTTATGCTTCCGTGGACTGCCGTGAGAAAGCAGTCAGATTCAGTTTTCCTGGTGATCTGGTTCTTGTGATTCAGGGAGATCGTAGCGCTACCCTTCCCAGCTTGATTTCTTCTCTTCGCGCTGGTCAGCTCTTAAGAAAAGGGTGTCAGGGATTCTTAGCTTATGTTTGTGATACTAGCTCCACAGAGGTTCCGTTGGACTAGGTCGCTGTTGTGAGAGAGTTTCCTTATGTATTCCCTGACGAGCTGCCTGGTCTGCCACCAGAGCGCGAGATTGAGTTCTGTATTGACTTGATCCCCGGGACGGGGCCTATCTCTATACCGCCTTATCGGATGGCCCCGGCGGCGCTGAGAGAGCTAAAGGATCAGTTACAGGACTTGCTGGACAAAGGGCTTATCCGACCGAGTGTGTCACCTTAGGGTGCTCCCGTCCTGTTTGTTAAGAAGAAGGACGGAAGTATGCGCTTATGCATTGATTATCGTCAGCTGAACCGGGTTACTGTGTGGAACAGATATCCCCTACCCCGCATTGATGACTTATTTGATCAGCTCCAGGGTGCAGGGTTCTTCTCGAAGGTTGATTTACAGTCAGGTTATCACCAGTTGCGGGTTCGGAAGGAGGATATTCCGAAGACCGCTTTCCGTACTCGTTATGGTCATTATGAGTTCTTGGTGATGTCGTTCAGGCTCATCAATGCCCCGGCAGCATTTATGGACTTGATGAACCGTGTATTCAGGCCGTATCTCGATCAGTTCATTATTGTGTTCATTGACGACATCTTGGTTTATTCTCGGAGCCGGGAGGAGCATGAGCAGCACTTACATATCACATTGCAGACTTTGAGGGAGCATCAGCTGTTCGCCAAATTTACCAAGTGCGCATTCTGGTTAGACAGTGTCGATTTCTTGGGTCATGTGGTGACGAGAGATGGTATTTGTGTGGACCCGAAGAAGATCGAGGCAGTTCAGTGTTGGCCTAGACCAGTATCAGTTATAGAGGTTCGCAGTTTTCTAGGTCTGGCCGGCTACTATCGACGTTTTGTCCAGGATTTCTCCCGTATTGCTGCACCGTTGACCGGATTGACCCGGAAGGGGGTTCCTTTTGATTGTACCCAGGCATGTGAGGATAGTTTCCAGCAGTTGAAGACTCGTCTGACTACTGCACCAGTGTTAGCATTGCCTTCAGGATCAGGCGGGTTCGTGGTATATTATGATGCTTCTCGAGTGGGGCTGGGCTGTGTATTGATGCAGCACGACAGAGTTAACGCGTATGCTTCTCGGCAGCTGAAGAAACACGAATAAAACTACCCCACCCATGATTTAGAGATGGCTGCAGTGGTATTTGCACTTAAGATCTGGAGACATTACCTATACGGTGAGTCGTGCCAGATATTCACTGACCACAAGAGTTTGAAGTACATCTTCCAGCAGCGAGATCTGAACCTGAGACAGCGCCGATGGATGGAGTTGGTGAAGGATTATGACTGCGAGATTTTATACCATCCGGGCAAGGCGAATGTGGTAGCAGATGCTTTGAGTAGGCGGCCCGGAGGTAGCTTATCTTGTTTGAGCGCAGTACAGATGCAGTCGACGGTGGATTGGCAGGTTTTATGTGATAGCAGAGTGCAGTTCGAGTTTACTCCTACAGGGGGACAGCTGGCCCATTTCAGAGCACGCCCACAGTTACTTGACCGTATCCGCGAGGCACAGTCCGGCGATGCCCGTATCTTAGAGATTATTGAGCAGATTCGGCAGGGCAGAGTTTCTGAGTTCGTGATTGATGATCACGGGATACTTCGATTTGGGACTCGACTGTGCGTACCAGATTCTGAGGGACTGAGGCGTGATATTATCGAGGAGGCACATAGATCAGTATACAGTGTGCATCCAGGTTCCACCTAGATGTACCATGATTTGAGAGAGGTTTACTGGTGGGACGGGATGAAGAAGGATATTACAGACTTTGTGTCGAGATGCCTGACTTGTCAGCAAGTCAAGGCCGAGCACCAGAGGCCAGCCGGCGAGTTACACCTTTGCCCATCCCTGAGTGGAAGTGGGAGCAAGTCTCTATGGACTTCATTGTGGGTCTACCCTGGACCAGTCGAGGGTATGACTCTATTTGGGTGATTGTGGATCGACTGACGAAAGCGGCTCACTTCCTGCCAGTGAAGACCACTTTTGGATTTTCTCAGTACGCACAGGTTTATATTGATGAGATAGTGCGACTGCATAGTGTTCCGACTTGCATCATGTCCAACCGGGGCACCCAGTTTACCTGCCGATTGTGGCAGAAACTTCAGGAAGCATTGGGCACCCGATTGAGTTTTAGCATTGCCTTTCATCCTCAGACTGACGGTCAGTCGGAGCGTACTATTCAGACTCTTGAGGACATGCTCAGAGCTTGTGTTTTAGATTTCGGTGGTAGCTGAGATCGTCATTTGCCTTTGATCGAGTTTTCCTACAATAATAGCTTCCAGGAGACGATTCAGATGGCACCTTTCGAGGCTTTATATGGGAGGAGATGTCGATCGCCGGTATGTTGGACAGAGCTCAGGGAGAGCAGTATTTTGGGGCCGCAGATCGTACAGGAGACGACCGAAAAGATACAGCTGATTCGGGACAGGATGAGAGCGGCACAGAGCAGGCAGAAATCTTATGCTGACAGGCGCCGTCTCTGACTCGAGTTCGCTGTTGGCGATCATGTTTTCCTGAAGGTCTCTCCGATGAAAGGTGTGATGAGATTTGGGCGGAAAGGGAAGCTCAGTCCTAGATATGTTGGTCCTTTCGAGATCCTAGAGCGTGTTGGTCCAGTCGCTTATCGGTTAGCTCTTCCGCCCAGTTTCCCCGATGTTCACCCCGTGTTCCATGTCTCGATGCTCCGCAAGTACCTTCATGATCCTTCCCATGCGATTCAGCACCAGACGATCCAGCTAGAGCGTGATCTTTCATTCACCGAGCAGCCGGTGGTCATTCTGGATCGGCAGGTGAAGAAATTGAGGTCGAAGGTTATAACGTCCGTCAAGGTCCATTGGCGTGGCCCGAACAGCGAGAAGGTCACCTGGGAGACCGAGGTCGAGATGAGGAAGAGATATCCCCATCTTTTTGAAGGTACGCATAGTTAAATTCTAAATTCGGGGACCGAATTTCTTTAAGCGGGGAAGATTGTAACTCTTCGAAAACCGTTTAGGCAGTTTTTCGGTAATCGGCTAATTTTTCAGCTTTTTCCGTAAAAAGTCAAAATAGATATTTTTTCATTGTAGACCTAATTATACAAAATTTAAATAAGATATTACTATAAATTGGTCACTAAAATGTTAAAATTTTCTAGTTAAATAAAAAAAAATTCGTAATTAATTATTTTTAATATTATTTTAAGCTTTTAAAAATACATTAAATTAGTGATAAATACAAATTTAATTAGGTAAATTTCATAATTAGGAATCTTTATAAACTAAAATAGAGTGTTAATAAATTGTATCATGACCTTGTAAGATTTTAGTTTTATGGTGTGAAATTTATGAAGAAAATGAAGTAAAATGGGGTTTTTTGTAAAAAGGCTTGATGTGAAAGGCATTAAATGGGAACTTAAGGGGTTTTTTGACCTAGAATCATCTACACAACCCCCATACCCTCCTCCTCTTCCTGCTAGCCGAGAATTGCAGCAGCTCCCCCTTCCATTTCCTCAATTCTTTTTGCTACAATTTTCATAGCAAAATCCATTAAAAATTCACAAATTCATTCTCCAATTCAAAACAAAACCCTAATCTACTCTCTCCTCAAGCCAATTTAGCTTAAAACTTGAAGAAAGGAGGCATCTTTGGTGGCTTGAGCATGCTAGGGTTCAACTTGTGAGGTGAAAATTCTAAACTAGTTGTTAAATTGTAGATTGAATGTGCTAAAAATTGAATTTTGAAGTATTAATTTAGTTGTAATTACTTGTTCATGAAATTCAAGAAAGGGATTTGATTTTGAATTAGGGTTTGTAGCATGGTTGATGGATTTAAGTTAGGGCTTTGGTTATCTAATTGGTTAGAGTGGTTAATTTTGCGATGTTGCGCTCGCTAGATCGATAAAATTGCGATATTTGCATCGAATCGGTATGCTATTTGCTTACTAGATTTTTATAAAATTTGGATGTGATCTAATTGCATTATATTAGTGATATAATTAGCTTCATATACGACTATTAGTGTGCGCGAATGCGGGGTTTTGTCTAGTCGGGTTTTAGTTTTGTCGATTTCCCGAAATGACGATTCTAGTTAAGATTTAGCGATTTTCGTGTGTTTTCCGCGCACCGAGTGCACGTTATGTTTAATTCAAGAGCGTCGATCTTTTTATATTGACTTGGTGTCGTTTTAGGGGTATGTAATCTTATATTTTGTGTTATGCAATGCTAGGATCGGTCGAGGAAACATCGGACACGGCGCATAAAGGCAAGGCGGTGGTCGGATCGGATTAGCGAGGCATTCAGGTGAGTTGATGTATTCATCTATGGGGAAATCGTATGGATTGCGCGAGGCACCCCCTAGTTGGGATTACCCTATTTCTTGCAAGACTTGTATTGCTAGTTAGCTTACCCCTTTATTTACATTGCATACCCTCACAGCTAACCGTATACTAGATTGCATGGACATTCATAGAACATTCATATACACATATGCGATATCACTTCGTAGGACACGAACACCATTACCATTGCCATCTGTTGCACGCGCACTATTCATGTGACACACACGCCTTTGGTAATTGCCATGCCACGTGCACCATAAAACCTGTTTAGTTTAGTATCGCCACTTGCATCATACATGATATATGAAATTGCATAGCATGTATATACCTCGCATCATCATCATACTTGCATAGATTTTTAGCCACAATTCACATTGCATACCTTGTTATCATAGACATTTATCATATATAACATGTGGACATTATGATTTTTCTTGAGGATTTCAGTATTGCTGCGATTTTTGGATTTTTGGGGAAAACCGCAAGAATTTAACAAAAGCTTATATTTATCATTTTTAAAACAAAGTTGCGGTTTTCTCGTGATGTATGTGTCGTCCACCATGAGTTTTCATGTTTTCTTTTGGATTTCGAGACCCGATTCGAGGAGTGGATGAACCGTCTCGGGTACATGGTGGGCCCGGTATGGTACCCCGGGGCAAGAAGATCGAGTTGTAGACGATGAGCCTGGCATGGGAAGACTACCTACCGGTGATGTCTGGCGCGGCGGATATCCGGAGGATACCGACCGTTGTCGTGAGATTTGATGACATGGGCCGATCCGGACTGACGGAGCCCGATATTTGAGACATTGATACAGTGAGACATTGAGACAGATGTGATTTCATATTTGGTGTCGATGCTTGACACGGATTTCAGATGATTTCTTGATGGTATTTAGCTATTATACAGATATTCTTTTTCTAAAGATTAGAATGCAGAACACTTAGCATTTAAAACACTTAAAGATTTAGTAATGACATTGCATACATGTGCATGCATACTAGAGGTATTATATCACATCTGAACATACATGCTGTGACGCATTTGCGTGCATTCTTACGATTGCCTTATTAGATTTATATTCTACTCACGAGCTGGCAACTCACCCCCGTTGTGCCACAGTGTCTTGCAGATCGGACCCGTCATCCTTGTAGCGGCGGCCTATCTTATCATCAGCTCCTTTTGCTCAGACTCGCGACATCGCTCGTAGGTGGGTTGCGAGCACACATTATTCCTTTTTTTGCTCTATCATTGTATCTAGTATTCTCCATCTACCACTTTTTATTTGTATATGCGACCTAGTGATGAGACTGAGAGATTTGTATATATGTGGTTTCTTTTGGGTCGAGCTCACTTGAGCCGACGTTGTGTTTTCTGATATTTTGCATTTCTTTTATGCTCTTTTTCTTGATATTACTTATTTATTGCGTATGGTTGTGATCCGCCTTGAGCGAAGAGCTAGCTCCCGCTTGGGGATGCCATTTTATGATTATAGGTTATATATATCTTGTTGTACCCATTTTGGAGGATAGAAAATACAAGGGAGACTGTGCCGAAATTTTCAGGAATTTTTGATGTTTTTAAAAAGGGTTTCAATGCAACTTAATTGATTTACAAATAGTTTTCATGTAAGGTTTTCCTTCACTCTCTTTTGATTTTGGTTTACATTCTTCTGGGCTTTGGCTGACTTAGGTTACAGTACGCCTTTAGACGTCTCGTAATCTAAGTGCCAGTCACGTTCCGTACCTTTGGGTCGTGACATAATAACTTAAGTCCGGTTATGATGTTTGGTCGCTGCAATTAAGAGAGAGAGAAGAAACACTTTAGCATGATGCTTTTGCAAGCTTAGAGTGGTTTTTAATTTGTCTAAACAGGATGGCTCCCACTGTCTCTCGAATCCCTCCTCAAACCAAAAAGGAAGTATTAGTCAGGATCAATCTCACCGTACAATTCTTGCTTAACCGTTCGGCCAGGCTGGTGTCGTTACTTCGAGGAAGGTTTTCCAACGCTTTCGCGAAGTTCCTTAATTAAATAACCTCTTTTCCCTGTGGCGTAGCCTCGCTAACACCTTTCTAGACACCTACTGTTGGATATAGTGCCCTCAGAATCAATTATTGGATCACAGGCACGTGATTGCAATGATTGAGGAGGACCTATGCCGGTAGGACAGTCTTACTCGAGATGATAGTATGCTATCTGGTTTATCTTTATCATCGTGTACTGCTTTAGGTGACCTTACGAGTCGCTATTACACGTTGATAGAGCCCCTAGGATTCTTGCTTGACTACCAGAAGTATGAGGGCGATCATATACGTTAGAGCTGGAGTTTATAAGCACATCCTTAAATGGTCCCTAGTCGTGGGAGTTTCGAGACAGGGCATCGATACTCCGGAGTAGACTAGTGTATACAGTCGAGACCCCGACGAGGGGCGGTTGCCGGTCTCACAAGCCACTGGTGTCAGTTGGTTCACCTAAGATGTATACAGGTGCTCATTGGGTTATGAGTACACCGGACAGGACTCGCCGGGAACCTGCTAGTTGGGATTATACCAGACGTCAGATAGAAGTTCCCAGGTGACATGTGTACAGGTTAGTTCATTGACCTGAGATCGTCATTTGTCTCGTGTGAGTTCCCTCTGTGCTTTGATTACTACCCTACCACGCTCAAAGGAGACGTGCAAACAGGTTTTAGTTGGGTACAGTCCCAAGCCACATGGAGGTAGTGAGCGGATCTGCAGGGGTTCGTCTCTCCCGGTATTGGGGGTGAGGTCACGCTGTGTCTAGGAGAGCCAGAACATGAAAAGTCCTTGGTCAAGGCAGGTGATTTGCTGGTAGGTATTCCAGTAGTATCTTAGGGTGTTCTGGGCTACACTCCGACATGACTTGTACCGCTATTGGGGGTCTGACTTTTACCAACCCCCTAGGCCCGCCATGCGATGCTCATAGACGAACAGACCGGACTGTACGGATATTGTCACTGACAGGCTCAGTAGGGTGTCAGGATGAGTTCGCTCATCGACGCCCCTTTTGGTCAGTACCTGGTAGCCCGTTATGTATTGGCTGATACCTCTGACGTGCTAGTGGTTAAATCCACAACCATAGTATTGACGAGTCTTTAGAGTCCACCACACACAGTTACTCAAGTTTCGGGCAAAACGCTGTAGAGGCCGTATGGAGATATGGCAGGGTTCGATCAGATACGTGCGGTATTGCACGGATCGTGATCGGACGGTTTTTACTAGCCGGCTTTGGCTTAAGCCGGATCCTAGTATTAGATAGTGTAGATTTTGTCTCTTTGCATTTGTGTTCAGTGGGAATACAAATGCGGGCATGTATATACAGTAGCGGGGTTTTCCTGTAATTTATTACTGGATCAGTTTTCTGAAGTTGCCAGTTTGCATTCCGTTCCGGCCGGTTTTCCTTTGTTCCTTCGCGGCCGGACTTTATCATTGGAGGGGGTTATTTGCAAGAGTGCAAATAACTTATTGTGAAGGGTTTTCTTGCATATGATGGCTTCATGATTTGACTAGTATCATGAGATCCTTTTTCTTTCTTATCTTTTGCATCATGAGAAAAGAATGGATGAGATATTGATGTGAGGCTTACTTTTGATATGGTCACCATTTTTGTTCCTACACTCACCTCCCTTGTTTGATCCCCTTCTCATATTTGGCCGGCCATAGATTGGGAGGGTGGAGGAAGTTCATTTTTGATATGGGAAATTATTCATGCCTCATATTCTCTACTTGCCAAAAACTCTACATCTCCAAAGTTCATTATTCTTGATACCTCCATGGCAACTAAACCCTCAAAGTGACATGGCTACTACACTATCCTACAGCAAATCTTGGACGCGTCGGCTAGCCAACATCACGCCCGAGTTGCCTCAGTCAAGAGGTGGGAGCCCATAAAAGTATTCGGCTACGTGGTGCCCTTTCCGACGAGGACGTGACGGACGGAGATTCCGCGGGAGATCGGAGTGGAGACGAAGACCGAAGGACACGGATCACTTGGTATAGCTTCTCTACTCTTTTCTAGTTTGCTAGTAGCTAGGTTAATGGCCCGATCTGGGTGAAAAGTGCACGGTGGTGCCGGTTTGCTAGTTTGCAAAGTTTTTTGTTTCCGCGTTTCCGGCATCGGATCGACGGCCGGGGCGCCGCTGCGGACTTACATTGGTATCAGAGACACGCCATTAACCATGCCTAGCTTGCTCTAGTATGTTTAGAACTCGAGCGAACAAAATTCCCCAAAAAAAACCGTATTTTGTATGCACATGTGTTTTCTGTCGAAATTTTTCCAGCTCCAAAAATTTTTCTGGTTGTCTCAGAATACTGTGCATGGATATCGAAGCAATCTGTGAAAATTTGGTCGCGCGATCTCTCCAAACCGCCGCGGAACCGCGGCCAAACCCATGCTTGGGCCGCGGTTCCGCCGCGCTTTTGATTGATCACTTGACCAAAATTTTGCATATTGCTTCTGAGTTGGAAATAGGGGTTTTGGGATATTATTTTTGGGGCCCGAATTTTCTGTAAGTGCTACAGTACTGCTTGGGGCCCACTTTGATAAATTTGTTCGATCGGATATTTTAAACATGCTAGTTCACAGTATTTACATTATATCTGCGACCGTGAATGTCACTCGATCGGTAAATCCTGTCTGACTGCTATAGCCCGGTTAGACGGATTTGCGAACGTGACATTCACGTTGATGTTCTGTGTTGTGCTGTGATGTTGCGGATCGGTCGTAGGGATAGCCTGGGTGCAATGTTAGTACAGTTTTGTTTTATATGTACAATTGATACTGCGGGGCGAGCGTCCGACATGTGAACTGCCGTCACTGCCTGTTTGTATTATTCTTTTAGAGCACGACCAGGTTGCGGTCGATGTACCCGTTGTATGTATATTTTACTTTCTGTACTAGGTTTACCCCGCGGAGGGGTGCACGGGTAGCCGGGTTCTAGAGGGCAACGAGCCCGCATCTCATGGCGTTGAGACGGAGGGGGCTTTACTCTAGAATTGGCGGGCTATTCGCCGCACTCGTAGGGGGTATAGGATTGACCCAGGAGGGGTGCCCAAGTTACCGGATTCCGTGAAGTGCTGGGTGGTCCATTCACGTTGCTGAAGGGGGCTGCCTCGCTTCAGGTTTTGGCGGGTAACTTGCCACGCCCGTAGGGGTCTAGGATTTTCATTGCACAGGCTATCCACACGACCAGGGGAACGTCGGGTTTCAGCAGCGGCTCTGTGAAACCCGGGGATCCCAGATTTCTCTATTATTCTGTGATGCTATACATTTCTGTGATGTTGCTTTTTATCACGCCTTGAGCGAAAATTATATTATATATATAGTAGTAGATGTTGTATATGTTTTGCATCCACGCTAGTCCAGTCCCCGCTCTGTCGTTAGTTAGCTAACCTAACGGGTGATGACGGGACCCAGTGGCGAATGCGGATGGCATATACGTACGTCAGTATATTTTCGTTCTTTTTGGTGTGATCAATTGATTGGGCTGCGTTGATTCGGATCAATGCAAGATAAACAATCCTATTCTGATGTTGTTGGAACATTTTTCAAAAAGCTGTTATTGCAATGACGTTCACTTTTGTTTTGCATCGTGGTATTCAGTTGGAATATCCTGCTTCTCAGTCGACGAGGCAAGGGCCGAGATCCATTCACCGGGAGTGACCCCTTAGACAGAAGTTTGCGTCAGGGCAATAACTTCACTATAGCCGATTACTTTTGCTTTGCATCGTGGTATTCAGTTGGAATATCCTGCACCTCATTCTACGGGGAAAGAGCCGAGATCCCTTCACCGGGAGTGACCTCTTTAGCAAAGGTTTTCGTTACTATATTTTTCTAAAAAGCTATCCGTTCCTTCAACGATATCATGTTCATTACGTTAAAGGTTTTCGACAGAAACCATTCGTAGCCCTCCGTCGTTTCAGACGGGTAGCACGTAGTATTCATGCTATGTTTGTTGGCCTTCGTCAAGGCATAGTGTATGGTAGCTGCTTGTTACCTTTCTGCTGCATAGATAGATGCATTGGTTTGGGACAGTCGTATAGCCTTGTTGGGCTTCGTCAAGGGCTTGTACGGGTGGGTTCAAATTAACCTGGACAATGACGGGTAGAACTTGACTTGTGACTTATGATTTGTTGGCCTTCGTCAAGGTCATAAGAGCATGGGGAAAAAATCCACATCGGGAGTTTCAAAAGAACTGAAACTTGCCAGATATGTGCATACCTTCTGGAGTGTGATAACGTGAGCGGATTCCGTCACGATTATCATGCGATGATAGTTGGATCCTGATTCCCACTGATGAGTTGGTTTACTCCTCGGGTGATCCCGGCTAATTCTTCTTTCAGGTTTGGGGAAGAATTTGACGTTACAGTGGGAGGTTTCCAGATTAGATAAAGTGATAACCATTCTGATCTAGGTTAGAGTGCACGCTGAGTGTTTCTTTTCTCTCTCTCTTTGGCAGCGACCATTGACCCGACCCTAGACTATGACTCAGTGACCAAGTCGACCGAACCTTCTTTAACACTGGCTTTTGGATTGTCAGAGTTGCAGACCTCATTGCCACTCCTACTTTTACCCTTTTCTCCGGGACACCCCGTATTACTACGAACGTCCACTTCCATTGGACAAAACTATCGTATGGTTATATACGAACTCGAAGGAATTCGAGGATGGTTTCCGGTTCTGGAGAAAACGAATAGGACTATTCAGTTGTCTTTTCTTTTCACCTTCTCTCATTGCGAGTACTCCTTGGTTTAGGAGATAGTACACCTATTACGCAAATTGGATAGTCTTCTTCCAAACCATAGGCAGGTGCCGACCGGTAGGGAATGAAGAAAACCAATTAGCCTAAACGGTGTACAGAAGGTATTAAGTAAAGACAAAGAAAGGGATTAGTAAGAGGGCAAAGTAAATTGCGACTGCTATTCACGACCGAACCAAGTATTTCTTCGCCAATCCTAAATCACCTTTGTATTTCTCCAGGACACTCCGTATCACTACGAAGATCCCAAGTTTATTGGATAATCCATCGTATGGTTATATACGAACTCGAAAGGAACTTGTTCAAGTTCGGGGATGGATCCTGGTTCAGGAGAAATAGGAATTAAGTTCATTCGGTTGTCTTTTATCTTCACCTTCTCTCGCATTGCGAGTGCTCCTAGGATTAGTACAGTACACCCATTATGCTTATTGGATAGTTTTCTTCCAAACCATAGGCTGGTGCCGAACGGTAGGGAAGGAAGAAAACCATTTGGCCTAAAGGGGTGTGCAGAAGGTAATGAATAAAGACATAAAAAGGGATTTGGACAGGTGGCAAAGAATTATACGGTTACAGTTGTGAATCTGGATAATGGAAGAGGCATTACTAGGAATACCAGGAAACCCCAACGAAACATTTCGATGTTTCAGTTTCACTGTGTACTGTTAAAAGAAAACTGATTTCCCGATTAGACACTTGCTCCAGGGTATGTATTTACCAAGTTTGATTCTCACATCTGTATGGTTTTACAGATGATGAGTGGGAGTAAGCTATTGGGAATTAGGTGATCATCCTCATTATATCGGGATTCGTTGTAATTAGTGATATTTGAGGAAGTCACCTGCGTTGTTTGCCGGACGGAAAATATTTGGTTTTGAATATCCGTCGTTGTGCACCAATTTCAAATTGATATATCTGTACGTCTATTTTTATAGAGTGAGATATACCTTTTTGAAATTATGTCTATGACATTTACCTATATCAGTGGATGGTTAGGTAAGGAGCATTGAACAGCGGTGTAATTCTTCTTAACCATAAGTACAGTTTTCAACCTACGACACACAGGGAATGAGTTATTAGACTCAAGGGACTTATACAGAGTATTGTATATTGTCCAGTGTCCATTAGGACAGAGGGGTTGGTTCTCGTACTGTATTCTGTTTACTTATGACTTCTCTGGTTCTTAACAGGTGTTTCGTAGAAACACAGGGTCCAAGTTTTGAGAAGTTATAGGTATAAGAATAGAGTAGAGAACCGGGTATTGCAAGTATCGGGATTCTTCAAGGTGATCGAAGATGTAGATACTTGTGTATGGTATTCAGTTGATAGTAATGTTTAAGAGAACATGCTTCTCTTTCAGATTACTCATAATTGGAAGTATTCTTAAGTTGAGTAACGCTGATCGGCCTCCTTCCATTTAGTTGACATGCACTAGAGACAGCTGTATGATTTGAATCTGATTCAATTAAATCAGTGCCTCTTTTTCTATATTGGATATAGAACAGTTCATATCTTGACATTGTTAAGATACGGGGAGTTGTCCGGCTTATGCTTAAAACCAGACACTGGACAACTCAAGGCACGTTTCTGTAATGGCTGTTTGTGGGTTGACCCGGGCTATGACGAGGGTTGACTTTCTACCATCTGGAAGATCAATAGTGATATTGTTCTTGACTCGCCACAGTTTTAATAAAAATGGATTTTTTCAAAAAACAGTAGTGGGAGTATGGTAGAACTGGAAGTGATTCCAGAACCGCAAACGATTACTGAAGATTTGATAAGAACCTAAAGATTCAATCTGGTTTGACATTCCATTGGCCACTCCGCAGATATGGTGGGTAACCTCAGGCACCCGAGAGGTACTTCGGTATGCTCAAGGACAGTGGCAGGGAGGTTCTTGTTTACCCAGACTTACCATTGCTGTTGTTCCAGACTGTGAGACCCGGCAGGAGGATGAGTATAGCGTCGTTCTAAACTAGCTTTGGAAGTGCACGTATATATGACTCTGCCAGAGGGTTGTCGTAGTCAGTGGGAGCAGCGGAAGCATTGGTGGACATTAGGCTTATGTCTATTTATAGACTAAAGCAGATATAGCGGAGATAGACCATCTATTTCTGATGTGACAGTCATAGGTTTGACTTCATCAGAATAAGGGATGAATCTGTTAAGAAGGTAGTAAGGTGTGATGTCCTGGTATTTGATGACATACACAGAGTAGGAAGTGATATTCCTATACTACGATCGGTTATACTTTGGTCGTCACACAGTGGTTTCTCCACATAGGACTTGGATATTATATCAGACATTCTGGTCACTAGATCTATAGTTTTAGATCTAGATTTGTGTGGTTTCCCAATCTGGGTACTTAGACAGCATTCTATGAGTATTTAGAATAGACGACTCCTGACACGGTGGCGTACCTGCAGGTAATGGAGTCACCCTCTCTAAAGGTGTCTTACAGACCAAAGGGGAGAGGGAGGTGCATGATTGACAGATCACTTGCTTAGGCAATTGAGTTGATCATGAGATGTCAAGTACCACACCAGGTGTTGTTCTTGCAGTAGATGCAATAAGTTGATATTAATCCAATCCTGGAGAAACAGTCGGACGCAGTTTTAGAACATAAGTGTATGTTCTAGGGATATGATAACGATAGCCTCGTTCTGGAGATGGTTATCATTCCAGGCTTCCAAGTTGACCTGGATGGCGGAGTGGCTGTCAGAATTATAGTTTTTCCCTCTGACGAGGGGCAGTATTTTGGACAGATGGTCCAGGTGGATACTGAGGGAAGGCATGGCGCAGGACACTGATTAAGTTCAGTTGTCGATACAGTCTAAGAAGTTTGGATTTGGAGTTCATTTATGAGCTAGGTCCCATCAGACATCCAGACATTCTAAGACAGGTATTGCTCATTTCGGGAGATGGCTTTCTCCGCGAACTTGAGATAAAGAGAGACATAGAAAGAAACACCAGAGCGGATCCACTCACTGAGGCTATTCCTCGAACGCAATAGTTTCGCAAACGAGCTTTGTGAGACTGACTAGTAGAGGAGTTGGGTGTTCGGTATCACACGGGCTGTGAGTATGCGACATCGCAATAATTAGCCTTGAGTGCAAGTGGGAGATTGTTGGATATAGTGACCTCAGAGTCAACACAGGCACGTGATTGCAATGATTGAGGAGGACCTATGCCGGTAGGACAGTCTTACTCGAGATGATAGTATGCTATCTGGTTTATCTTTATCATTGTGTACTGTTTTAGGTGACCTTACGAGTCGCTATTACACGTTGATAGAGCCCCTAGGATTCTTGCTTGACTACCAGCAGTATGAGGGCGATCATATACGTGAGAGCTGGAGTCTATAAGCACATCCTTAAATGGTCCCTAGTCGTGGGAGTTTCGAGACAGGGCATCGATACTCCGGAGTAGACTAGTGTATACAGTCGAGACCCCGATGAAGGGCGGTAGCCGGTCTCACAAGCCACTGGTGTCAGTTGGTTCACCTAAAATGTATACAGGTGCTCATTGGGTTATGAGTACACCGGACAAGACTCCCCGGGAACCTGCTAGTTGGGATTATACCAGACGTCAGATAGCAGTTCCCAGGTGTCATGTGTACAGGTTAGTTCATCGACCTGAGATCGTCATTTGTCTCGTGTGAGTTCCCACTGTGCTTTGATTACTACCCTACCACGCTCAAAGGAGACGTGCAAACAGGTTTTAGTTGGGTACAGTCCCGAGCCACATGGAGGTAGTGAGTGGATCTGCAGGGGTTCGTCTCTCCCTGTATTGGGGGTGAGGTTGCGCTGTGTCTAGGAGAGCCAGAACATGAAAAGTCCTTGGCCAAGGCAGGAGATTTGCTGGTAGGTATTCCAGTAGTATCTCAGGGTGTTCTGGGCTACACTCCGACACGACTTGTACCGCTATTGGGAGTCTGACTTTTACCAACCCCCTAGGCCCGCCATGCGATGCTTATAGACGAACGGACCGGACTGTACGGATATTGTCACAGACAGGCTCAGTAGGGTGTCAGGATGAGTTCGCTCATCGACGTCCCTTTTGGTCAGTACCTGGTAGCCCGTTACGTATTGGCTGATACCTCTGACGTGCTAGTGGTTAAATCCACAACCATAGTTGTAGGGTTCCTAGGCACACTAATGAGGTCTCACAAGGCATCAACCATGCCAATTTCAAACGTTACAAGTGCCGAGAAACCCTAATACGGATCGTTAACTAGATATTAGGCGAACAAATACAACTAGTTAACAACTTAACTATGAGTTAACGGAAATACAACCTTTGTAGATCCGGTGCTCCACCTCCATAGCTCCGTGATGATGTCTCCTCGCTGCGATCATCGGATCCCGGGCTCTAGCGTCGGCTTCATCGGAGAAAAAGCGGGCTAGGTCGTCGACTTCGTGCCGAAGATGATCTACGTCGAGGCATCACAAGATCAAGCTCCCACTTCACCAAGTCATGAAACTTGTGAAGAAAACACCCTATACTACTTGGCAAGAGGTAGAGGATGAAGAAATAGGAAGTGGGTTCACTTTAGAATTGGATTTCTCACTCATTTTCTCAAGTTGCCATTAAAGCTCTCAAGCTTTTTCTTCTTGTCAAGATGAAGAAGAAGAAGAAAGAATATGATAAGTTAATTCCAAAATGGAAAAGAAAAATGAATACTTATCATATTCAAACCATGGTTAAGTGTAGAGAGTGAATCATGGTTAAGTGGAATGGTTAGGGTTAAGCATGAGACAAAATGGTGACTTAGTCAAAGCTTCATGAAGCTTCAATATGAAACAAAGTTAGCAACCATTTTTCTCTTTATGCTTTTCATTTTCCAAAAAGAATAAATAAATAGATAAATGAATAAGAAAATGAAAACCCTAACCATTACACAACCATGGTTTAATCTTTACACAAACCCAAGTTTGCATGCATCATCAAACATGATACAAACTTGTGCACAAAAACATATCACATATACAATGTGCACAAACAAGTGAGAAAAACCATTTAAAATGAACCAATACTAGTTAATGCAAAGTAATATATCAAATATATAATTATACATTAAATCATTAAATCAACACTTGATTTAACGATCCGGTCATATCGCATACAACCGACTAATATCCAATGTATCGGCTTATCGAATCAACCCTTGATTCGATAACTAGGTTATATCGCATACAACCAATCGATACATTCATCGCGAGAATGAAATACGGTATCACATACACGCATTATTCTCGGTCCCGCACATATCTCATATGCGCTCCTATTTCGTTTCGCTTGAGCCAGGAAACCTCTGTGTAGGACTCTAAAGACTAGTCAATACGCCGGCAGCGGATGATGATCATATCAAACACCCACAAGCCGCAAGCGGTCTGCTAAATGTAACGGCCACCCGGGTATTGAGCGATCAGAAGATCGACGAGCAAGCCCGCTCATACTCCTGTGAATCCAACCAGTAACACTTACCGTACAGTCCGGTCTGATCGTCTGATATGTCGCATATCTCGCCTAGGGGTGGTAAACGTCAGACCCCAATAGCTCGATAAGTCGTGTCGATATGAGGTCTATAACAGTTCGAGAAACTACTGGTAACACTTACCAGTAAATCTCAGCAACCCTGGCCAGGGATTTCCGGTTATAGCCAATCGAACACAGCGCAACATCAACTCCCTATACCGGGAGAGACGAATACCCTCCTATCGCTCATTGCCTCCATGTGATTCGGGACTGTACCCAAAAACCACCGTTTTGCACGCCCTCTTGGACGTGGTAAGGTGGAAATCAAAGCACAGTGGGAACCACACAAGACTCTATGACGATCTCGGGTCAACAGACTACTCTGTACCAGTGTCACCAGAGAACTGCCATCTGACGTAAGGTATAATACCATCTGGGAGTTCTCGGCGAGTCCGTCCAGTGTACCCAGTCTCCACTGAGCACCCGTATATCATCTCTGATGTCAAACACCAACGGATATGGGATCATCCATCGCCCATCTGTATGGGTCGAGAAGGTATACGCTAGTCTACTCTGGTATATCGATGCCCCGTCTCGATACACCCACGACTAGGGACCTTGAAGGATGTACTGATGGACTACCATGTCCCCACTAGTATGATCCTCATCATAGTCCAGATAGTCAAGTACACATCCCAAGGGCTTTACCAACATGTAACAGAGAGACAATCAGTGTGCACGTTAAGGTAAAGAGTAACCAGATAGCATACTATCATGTCGAGCAAGAAAGTCCTCCCTATATATGTCCCAGCATCCACTACAATATACATCCTATGTATAGCAATGGCCTCTAGGGCATACATATAACTAACAATAGTATTGACGAGTCTTTAGAGTCCACCACACACAGTTACTCAAGTTTCGGGCGAAACGCTGTAGAGGCCGTATGGAGATATGGCAGGGTTCGATCAGATACGTGCGGTATTGCACGGATCGTGATCGGACGGTTTTACTAGCCGGCTTTGGCTTAAGCCGGATCCTAGTATTAGATAGTGTAGATTTTGTCTCTTTGCATTTGTGTTCAGTGGGAATACAAATGCGGGCATGTATATGCAGTAGCGGGGTTTTCCTGTAATTTATTACGGGATCAGTTTTCTGAAGTTGCCAGTTCGCATTCCGTTCCGGCCGGTTTTCCTTTGTTCCTTCGCGGCCGGACTTTATCATTGGAGGGGGTTATTTGCAAGAGTGCAAATAACTTATTGTGGAGGGTTTTCGTGCATATGATGGCTTCATGATTTGACTAGTATCATGAGATCCTTTTTCTTTCTTATCTTTTGCATCATGAGAAAAGAATGGATGAGATATTGATGTGAGGCTTACTTTTGATATGGTCACCATTTTTGTTCCTACACTCACCTCCCTTGTTTGATCCCCTTCTCATATTTGGCCGGCCATAGATTGGGAGGGTAGGGGAAGTTCATTTTTGATATGGGAAATTATTCATGCCTCATATTCTCTACTTGCCAAAAACTCTACATCTCCAAAGTTCATTATTCTTGATACCTCCATGGCAACAAAACCCTCAAAGAGACAATGGCTACTATACTATTCTACAGCAAATCTTGGACGCGTCGGCTAGCCAACTTCGCGCCCGAGTTGCCTCGGTCAAGAGATGGGAGCCCATAAAAGTATTCGGCTACGTGGTGCCCTTTCCGACGAGGACGTGACGGACGGAGATTCCGCGGGAGATCGGAGTGGAGACGAAGACCGAAGGACACGGATCGCTTGGTATAGCTTCTCTACTCTTTTCTAGTTTGCTAGTAGCTAGGTTAATAGCCCGATCCGGGTGAAAAGTGCGCGGTGGTGTCGGTTTGCTAGTTTGCAAAGTTTTTTGTTTCCGCGTTTCCGGCGTCGGATCGACGGCCGGGACGCCGCTGCGAACTTACACCTACTTGGTTTATAGCATTGATCGTTAAGTGAGAAATTTCCCGAGGAGTAGCATATACTCACAGTAGGATCGGGATCCAAATATCATTGCATGACAAAACTGAAGGAATCCTACCAGAATCATCACACTCCAAATGGTATGCAGCGCTAGCAAGTTTCAGTTCTTTTGAAACTCCCGATGTAGATTTTTGCCCCATGCTCTTATGACTTGACTTTGGCCAACAAATCATAAATCACATGTCAAGTTCTACCCGTCATTCTCCAGGTTAATTTGAGCCCACCCGCACATACCCTTGACTTTGGCCAACAAGGTAGAACGATTGTCCCAAACCAACACATCTATCTATGCTGCACATGAATACCCAATAGCTACCAATCACTATGCCTTGACTTTGGCCAACAAACATAGCTTGAATATTATTGACCATCCATGTGAAACGACGGAGGGCTACAAATGGTTTTGGCGAAACCGTGAACGTAGTGAACTTGATATAATCGATAGAACGAGATAGCTTTTAAAAGGAGTGGCTCAAACTCCGCATTTAAAAGTTGGTTTTTGAAAAGAACCGAGTGGTTTTGAAAGTGTTCCAACGACTTTTACTTGGTTTATTTTCTTGCATTAGTTCTTTTAATGCGTCCCATCATTTAATCCTACCATTGCAGAAAACAACCAAAATATGACGTACGCTTATGCCATTCGCATTCGCCACGGGGCCCAGTCATTACCCGTTAGGTTACTTAACTAACGACATAGCGGGGGCTGGGCTAGCGCGGCTGTAAAACATAAGCAACGCCTAAATAATATCATATATAGATATATTGCAATGATAGCCATTTCAGATCACAGATGAACACATTGGATATACTAGGAATCCGCAATTCGTACGAGCCTGTAACGAAAAGCAGATTACACGGTCGCGGTGAATAGCCAATACCCCACGCAAGACCGCTACGGGTGCGGCAAACTACCCGCCAAATATCCGAAGCGGAGCAACCTCCCTCAACGACGTGAGTAGGCCACTCGGCACTTCGAGATATCCGGTAGTTTGTGCACCCCACAATGGGTCTATCCTAGGAGCAAAAACAGTAAAAAGAAATTATACAATGACGTCTACAACCCCGACCCGGTTGTGCGGCCATACAAATAATATTACATCAATTTACATATTTACATGAATTGAAAGAAAAGAAAACTCTCATCTCACAACCCCCCGGCTATTCACCCGCGACAATCCAATGAATTCATATACACATACCAGCAACATTACAGATCACAGATTTGTATAACCCCCACTAATCGACATATAGCGATTAGCAGACGTTCAATACAAATATCACATCACAGATAAATACCCGTCAGCTTAAGTCTTTAGAAACTCGATCAAAATATTGTTTTTAAAGCCCCAAAAAAAAAAATTTCTTTCTGGAAAATATGGGCTGAAAAAACATATACCAAAAATTCCAAAATACCCCACAGAACAAACTGCAATGAAAACGATCGACAGAAGAGCTAAATCGGCCGCGTTTCCGCGGCGGTTTGATGGGTTCTCTGGACCGTTTTTCTACAATATACTATAAAAACCCTGAGTCGATTTTTGAAGCATGATTTATTATTTTTACAGAACTTTAAAAATCGACAGCCGGCTTGATATCCGGGTGTATTTCGCGACTTTTTCTCCGATCGGATTTCTAGTTACTATGCTAACATGTTAGGTAGTGTTTAACTAGGCTCTGATACCACTGTAAGTCCATGCTACCTCTCCCGGTACTTACGGGCTTGCGGAATTTGATGAAAAACGATTTTCTAGAGGTGGCAACATGGACTCAAACCGGATCTTTATTAAACTATCCACCTAACAACCTAACTAGGAGTTGTTAACTACTCGGTAAGGGGTTATACCTTTCTTTCTTGAACTCCTTCGTCTTCAACCCTCGATGGCGTACGGATCGGCTTCACCCCGTCGTCTCCTTGCGCCGAAGATCGATCCACCCGAAAGCTTCTACCTTTGGCTTCTTCTTCGAACTTTGAAGAAACTAGTTCTCTCGGTTTGCTAAACCTTGTGAACTAGAGTGAGTAGAGGAGAGTGTGTTGGGATTTTTCTCTATGGTTCTTTCTTCTCAACACATGAGACAAGTGAACCATAGACTATAGAGAGAGGGAGAGCAAGAGGAAGAGGGTGAGAGCTCAAGCAAGAGAGAGAATGCAAATAAGAGAATGAGAAAGACTTTTTCCCTCTTGGCTCTCATAATCCAAAGCCATCATAAAAAATAATAGCAATCAAGTATTATGTGATGGTTTAAGTCAAAATAGCCATATCATTTCATGCACTCATTTTGCACACGATAAACAAGCAAGCAAAAGTCTTTGCCATGAAATGATAGCTATTGTCATGATGATGGTCAACTAGTCCAACCTAGTCAGCGGTCAACAAAGTCAACAAGTCAACAAAGTCAACCCCTCAACAACCATGTCACTATAATACTTAATTAATGTTATTGTTAATCATATATCATATTCTCATTAGGGTTTAGCAAAAGTCAATAGTCAACAGTCAAAAGTCAACAACCCTAATGAGAATCCTCTGCCTCTGTCTCTCCGTCAACTGTGCATACACACCCGCATCCGCGTTCCGAGGAACATGAATACATACGAGATAAAACCAATCCTAAAACGTACACTAGGATATGGCTTAAACCAAAGCCCGCTAGTGTTAACTGTCCGGACACTAAACGTGCACAAGTGCACGGATGTGACCGAACCCTGTCGCAAAACCATGTGACCTGCCGCAAAACCATGCGACCTCTACTCTTTTGCCTAAAGGCGAATAGCTTTCTGCGTGGGACTCTAAAGACTCGACACTACGCTGGCAGTGGGTTTAACCACAGACCGCAAGCGGCACTAGCTGTGCGTAACGGCCCCCAGGTAGATGCCGACAAGAAGACTGACGAGGTGAAACCCAACTGAACTCCTACTGAGCCTGAATGTGACAATCTCCATACAGTCCGGTCTGTTCGTCTGATACATCGCATGGCGGGCCTAGGGGGCGGTGAACGTCAGTCCCCTAATAGCGGTACAGGTCGTGTCGGAGTGAAGCCCAGAACACCCTGAGATAACACTGGAAACCTACCAGTATATCTCGCTTGCCCTGGCCAGGGACTACTCGTGTAATGGCTCTCCTAGACACAGCACGATGTCAACCCCCAATACCGGGAGAGACGAATCCTGTCTAACCGTCACTGCCTCCAAGTGCTTCGGGACTGCACCCAAAAACTACCTTTTTGCACGACTCCTTTGAGCCGTGGTAGAGTAGTAATAAAAGTACAGTGGGAACACACTCGAGGTGAAGTGACAGTGTCAAGTCAGCGGACTAAGCTGTATTCATGTCACCTGGGAACAGATAGCTGACGATAGGTATAGTACCAACCAACAGTTCCCGACGAGTCCTGTCTAGTGTACTCGTAACCTAACGAGCACCCGCATACTATCTCAAGTACGACGTACTGACGGCTGTGGGACAGACCGTCTCCCACACTGGGATGAGAAGCGCATACGATAGTCTACTCCGGAGTATCGATGCCCTGTCTCGATAGTCCTGCAACTAGGGACCTGCATAAGGATGTGCTTATAAATTACCCAGCCCCCATGAGTGTGACTGCCATCACAACGCCGGTAATCAAGCAAAGATCCTAAGGGCTCCACTAATGTGTATAGGTAATATACTAAAATAAACGCATGTACACATTGAAGTAGAAACAAACCAAGTAGCATACTACTATATTGAGCAAGATTGTCAATACAAGGTGAATATCCCAAGCTTCTATTAAGTAATATACATACTAGTATGATACAGTAATGGCCTCTAGGGCATATACACTAACAGCGGGCGCGACACGGTGCTTGGCACGGTGATGATGCGAGTGTGACACGGTAGTGGGCGTGGTCCTGGCTCGGTGCGTGACATGGCACGACACGGTGTGTGCACTGGATCGGGTACGGTGTGGCACGGGGGCTGGCACATCATGGCACGGGAAGTGAGTCCGACGTGGCATAGGGAGTGGGTACGGGGCGCGACATGTCTGGGTACGCGGTGATGTTCATACCATAATATTGCATTATTATATTCCCCATTCTTATTCGTTTTATAAATAAACAGTTGCTTTTGACGCATGTCTGGTACATATTACATGTTACAGGTTCTTGGATCTAAAATAGTGAAAAAGATAAAAGACGATGCGAAAGTGGAACTACAACCAACAAACAGAAGGATCTTGATAAAGCCTACACAAAGATCATTTTACAAAGTACAAAGGCAGCGCAAGGTCCAAGATTACAAAGTGAACGGTTAAAAGTCCACTGCAATTGTTCACAGGAGATCTGGAAGAAACCTAGAAGCTATTTTGATAAAAGAACCAAAGAATAAGGAAGCCCAGAAAGCCCAGAGCCTGCAGTAGAAAACAGAAGGCCCAATCCTCCTTTTTGGCCGCGGAACCGCGACCAAACCAGGCCTCGGGCCGCGGTTCCGCGGCGGGGTTAAAGAGTTATCGGCAGAAAATTCTACCAAGTCTTGTGGCGGCTTTGACTGGTTAACCTAGGTGTATTTTGGTAAATGCAGACGTGCGAATCAATTGTAACCTAGGGTTTCTATCTCTTATAAATAGAAGCCCAAATCATTGTATTAGGTCATGCCTCCCTCATGCCTCTTTTTATGAATAAAATTTAGAATTCTTTTGGAGTGCATCGATGCCTCTTTTCATATCATCTATTCAGATCTGACAACCCTGCGTTGATATTTGGAGAGAGCCATCTGTAAAGTAAGTAGGTAATTTCAATTCTTGCCCTAGGTAATTTTTCATTCTCTGCCCTAGATAAATGTTTTTAAATTCCCTAATGAGCGAGTAGTCTTCTCGCTTGTTAGGGTTAGTTTTGGGGAAGGCTTTTGAGAGATGAGATCTCTCATCCTTTTCTTGCCCATCATACTTTTTAATAGGACTTCATGGATACATGCACATACCGCTCTCTACGGCACCCTATCCCTCGAGGTAGCGGTGATACCGTAGTATAAAGGCCCGGTTGTAATGTTTTCCATGGAGATTAGGGTAAGGATTGATAAAGGAAGGACAAGAAACTAGAGGAAGAAAACATCTTCTCGATGATTCTAATCCCTTTTATTAATAATTACCATAACTCCTACTAGATCCTAATTTGGTATAGAAAGTGTTGAGATTTATTTACATTTCCAAACCTACCCTAAACCTAACCCTAGCAAGATTTAGATCTAGATAATCTTAGTATAGATAGATTTAGTTTTTAGATTTAATAAATCAATCCGAACACCCATCGGAATTAACTCGTTTGAGCAATTAGGAAATTCACAACATCCCTGTGGACCGACCCCTACTCACCGGCTAGCTACCAAGCGACGCCGTTGTTGATTGCGGTTACTAGATATTTTTGACACATGAATCAAATGGCGCTGTTGCCGGGGATGGCGTAAAATTTCCTTTTTGCAATTTCGGGTTAATATAAATTAAAAAATCATAAAAACTGAAAAATCAAAAAAATATATATATATCATCTGTTATTTTTTGGAAAGGGTATTTTTTTTTGTGAATCTTTGCAGGATCGACGGATCTGGAAAAATCCAGAGTGCGAAACAGAAAAAAGTAGATCAGAACGGAAGGGAATTGGACCAACAGAACACCAGAATATTTTCAGAGACCTGAAGCCTCAACGCCGCTGCCTTTCCGCCGCACAAGCCGCCTCCCGCCGCTAATCCGCGGTCCTTCTGGCTCTTCAGCACGCGAAAATTGCTCTGTTTGTTTTCTTTTTCCCCCTCCGCAACCTAAAATATATCTTTTGTCAAATCTCTTGCAGAATTCTTTGCGCTTTAAAAATCTTCCCCTTCCAAATAACAAATCTTGTGCAGGATTCTTTGCGCGCGTTTAAAATAAAAATTGATTGCAAGAAATCTTTTCTGTTTTGCATATCTTTTCTCAAATTGCAATAAAAAAATCTTTGATTGCAAGTGATTTACTAATTTACATATTTTTAATCGGATTTTAAGGGGCTTTTGACCAATTCAGATTGGGTGGGGATTTCATCACCCTTCCCAGGACCCCAGAAATCACATAAGGCATTTTGCATTGACCATTCTTAATTAAATAATACTAGACTCAGCCCTAACGACTTCGAGCTCAATAGGACAGATGACTAGTTATAGGCATCGACCGTTTATCCTAACCTGACTTTGCGGTGTCTAGGCAAGCGTGTCTAAGGCAAGTGGTTACTTAATTAGGACCGCTACTTGTGGTGGGGAGCCTCCCACTTACCTGGCACTTACCTGGCCGCAATTGGCGGTGAAGAGGCGGTTTGAGGTCCTATTTCTAGCCCTTTGGAATAGTTAGGAGCTGTCTAGCTGACCTAGGTGATCCTAGATTTAGGCCTGATTGTGCATTTGTGGTTGATCGCATTTGTGTCAAAGTCTCTTTTCAAAAATCTTTTTACAAAATTTCCAAATATAGAGAAAAAGGAAAAAGGAAAATTTTTTTTTAACAAAACTTGCATTGTTTGCCGCTAAGAAATCCTTGCACCACCTACCTTCTTTCTCTTCTCTTTCTTCTATCATGGGTACCCCACATCATAAATCTCTTGCCGAACCTAACTTTGCCTCGTACGTCAATTGTTTCGGTCGATTTAAGGAAGATCCCTCCATGCCCAAAATTTCTTTGAAAGATCAAATAGAAGCATCTAGGAGAAACAGTTCGACTTTGCAATCCACTTTGTGTCAACCATGTCAACCTTCACCACCTTCGTACGTTGATACCACTTTTTCAAGTCATGTTGTAACTCCTAAACCGATGTCTATTACTGAGCACATTGCACAATCTTGTAGCCGATCTTTCACCCCTCTCAACACATCATGTTCTAGGGATCAACAAGTCCATTCACCTTTTTATCCCAATGTTGACCCTACCCCTGTCCAACCATCCAATTTCTACTAGTCCTACCCGACTTTCCCACCTTCACTAGACACTGCTTCTACACAGCCATTTGGGAGTTTCATGTATCCAAACAATTTCGAATCTTTTACCGAAACCCCTTCACAACCCATGTCTAGTTTGGAACAGTCGTTGGAAGCTTATATTTAAGCAACAAACAAAATGGTTAGGAATGTGGATGTGTCCATTGCCGCACTTATGCAACCTAGTGAACCGGTAGCTAGTTTCCAACTAGCTTCAAATTTTTCAATGTATGAGGAGGCGGTTGGACAGAGAGAGAATTTGAGAGGCGCGAGTGAGTTCTATACATTCCCAAATCAGACCTACCCATACCAAATTGAATCCCACAACTCCGGTTTTCCATCGATTGTCCGGAATAGTTCACCGGTTGAAAATAAAAACGAGTTGTGTGATTTTGTAGTGCTTGATTTGCCAGATTGTGAAGAACCCCTTTCAAGTGAAACCACACTTAATCATTTCGATTTTTACACCTCCAATCTGGAACCTAAATCGATAAATATCCATGCTTTTGATGAGGTGTCAGAAAAAATTAATTTTCACTTGATTGAGGATATAGACGGCGGGAATATTTTGGATGATGAACCAGTCTATTTGATTGAAATTTTATGTCCAATTCATCATCCCGAGTCATTAAATGTTTCTCCCGAACTTCAAATGCGTCTTGATTTTGATGATAATGGCATGGATGAGTTAAATGTTGAGGAGAATTATGAGGATAGTATTGAGGAGAGTATTGAGAATAATATTAAGGTTGAACCATTTTTGTTTGATGTGTCTGATTTTCCAATTCATCCTCCTGAAACTTTAACTGTCATATCACCCTCCCTCCTTTCCATCGTTCCGACCATGCAAAGGATCACGCTTGACGACTGTGAGCTTGAAAAATTTCCCTTTGAATCTGACATAGTCCTCACAGCCGATAACACTTACGAGTTTTTCACTTTTTCGGACGATATTGATATCTCACCGCCCGAGTTTGAGTCCTTTACATTTTCAGATGAGTTAGTTGAACCATCAGACTTGGTTGTTTACAGTCATTTCGAACCATTGATGGAATCCTTCAAGTTCGAGACAGATTACTTAGGTGAGATTAAGACTATCCCTAAATCACTCCCTTCCATCATCCCTATCGTTTCGACCACGCAAGACTCCGTCGCGTTTCCATTTTCAATGGAGGGTTTACCAAGTTCGACGTACCCATGTTTTCTTGTGAATCTTGAGGAATTTGACCTCATTTCTCGACGGGTTGATAGAGCACAATCGTTTTTAACACATCGATCATCACAAATTGCGCTAATTTATTCACTCGATTTACACCCTCAAGTTCGTACTACACTTCCTTCTCTTTTCCGCCATTCTTCTCCTCCACCGAGACCGTATACCGCTTCTATCTCCACACGGTCTCGTGTGCTTCTCATTTCTTTTCTTTCCACTCCATTCTTTCACCAACTCTACCATTACCACGATAAAATTTTTGAATGGTTGGTGCTAACTTTTGGCTTGTGTAAGGCCTTGTTTAGTTTGGGGAGGACCTTGTTGTATATATGTATATATATTTTTTGTTTTCTTTTTCTCATTACAAAAAAATTTTTAAAAAAAATTTATAAATAAATAAACAGGGGAGTGCCGACATTTTGACCCTCTTGGTGTAGCATGACAGTGAGGACACTGTCAAAGTTAAGTTTGGGGGTATGCTCGGTAAGCCTTCTTTCTTCGCATTCATATATACATATTTTTGCATTTGCATACTTATTTGAAAACCCATAAAAAATTGAAAAATTTCAAAAATTATAAAAATTATTGTATTCAATTTTGGCTAATTGACTTGAGTTTGATAAATAGGTTAACTGGCTAGGAACAACTAGATCTTAGATTTAGTAAATTAAAAACCCTAAAAATAACCTTCCTTAAAGTTTAACGGGAGAAAGTATATATGTCTTTGTAGTTTATTTAGAAATAGGCAAATTTTGAGTTCACTTTTTGGGCTAAGTCGAAACGAAAGGAAGAGTATTGATGTTTTTATTAAAGTATGAGTTTGAAAAATAGTTCCTAGCTTAAGTCTAGATTCTGAAAACATATACCCTACAATTTGCACAATCACGTACCTTGAAACTTGGAATATTAGAGGAGACCTTGAAATGCTCTTGTCTAAAGTCCTTAGTACGAAGAAAATAAAATGAAAAATACAAGTGTGAATAAAGAAAAAAAATGAACACTGGTTTTTGTGATTACTTAAGGCTGCAAAAATAGAAAAATATTTAGCAAGGGTGCTTCATCACCTAGTGCCTTAGACCAACTGGTTTGGGAGTCACTGCTAAAGCCTTGGGTGTTGCAAGACTAGGAATTACGCTTTAATGTGCAAACACATCTTCTAATTGGTTGTTGGTACCTCAAGAAGTATTAACGGTCGCATGAAGGATGTGTAAGCAAAAATTCATTTAAAAATTCACCAATTAATAAGTGCTTTAGACAACGGACAAGAGTACGATTGCTTGATTTGAATTTCCTAGTGTAGGGGTGATTTATACACACACGTGGGGATATGTGATTGAAGTTTAGATAAGAGAGAGGAATGAAGAATAGAACTTGTATCTTTAGTAAAGTTGATAAAAATTCCTAAGTGGAGATGAAAACTTAGAAGGAAAACTTAAGAAATGCCGAAAGCTAAGTAGGTCTGCAGATCATATATAATCATAAGTTAAATGATGAGGAAGTGTGAAGAATATGGGTGGATAATTTACGAGTCGACGATAATAGAATTCTTTGTTAGAAAACCTACTTGGAGAATTAAAGTCGATAGGCCGAATTGATAGGATTTTGTTGGTAGTATCCGCTGAAAACCCTCAGGAGACAACACACCTCCTACTAGGGACACCTAGAGGTTTAACGGCTTGTTTCACGAGCTCAGTGTAATCGCGTTTCTCTGCGAAAGTGCGGTTAGGATTTTGTAGAGAATAAAACTAAGTTTGCTCAAGGACGAGCAAAAGAGAAGTTTGGGGGTATTTGTTCATACCATAATATTGCATTATTATATTCCCTATTCTTATTCGTTTTATAAATAAACAGGTGCTTTTGACGCATGTCTGCTACATATTACAGGTTACAGGTTCTTAGATCTAAAATAGTGAAAAAGATAAAAGACGATGCAAAAGTGGAACTACAACCAACAAACAGAAGGATCTTGATAAAGCCTACACAAAGATCAGTTTACAAAGTACAAAGGCAGCGCAGGGTCCAAGATTACAAAGCGAACGGTTAAAAGTCCACTGCAATTGTTCACTAGAGATCTGAAAGAAACCTAGAAGCTATTTTTATAAAAAGAACCAAAGAATAAATAAGCCCAGAAAGCCCAGAGCCTGCAGTAGAAAACAGAAGGCCCAATCCTTCTTTTTGGCCGCGGAACCGCGGCCAAACCAGGCCTCGGGCCGCGGTTCCGCGGCGGGGTTAAGGAGTTATCGGCAGAAAATTTTACCAAATCTTGTGGCGGCTTTGACTGGTCAACCTAAGGGTAATTTGGTAAATGCAGACGTGCGAATCAATTGTAACCTAGGGTTTCTATCTCTTATAAATAGAAGCCCAAATCATTGTATTAGGTTATGCCTCCCTCATGCCTCTTTTTATGAATAAAATTTAGAATTCTTTTGGAGAGCATCGATACCTCTTTTCATATCATCTATTCAGATCTGACAACCCTGCGTTGATGTTTGGAGAGAGCCATCTGTAAAGTAAGTAGGTAATTTCAATTCTTGCCCTAGGTAATTTTTCATTCTCTGCCTTAGATAAATGTTTTTAAATTCCCTAATGAGCGAGTAGTCTCCTCGCTTGTTAGGTTTAGCTTTGGGGAAGGCTTTTGAGAGATGAGATCTCTCATCCCTTTCTTGCCCATCATACTTTTTAATAGGACTCCATGTATACATGCACATACCGCTCTCTACGGCACCCTATCCCTCGAGGTAGCGTTGATACCGTGGTATAAAGGCCCGGTTGTGATGTTTTCCATAGAGGTTAGGGTAAGGATTGATAAAGGAAGGACAAGAAACTAGAGGAAGAAAACATCTTCCCGATGATTCTAATCTCTTTTGTTAATAATTACCATAACTTCTACTAGATCCTAATTTGGGTATAGAAAGCGTTGAGATTTGTTAACATTTCCAAACCTACCCTAAACCTAACCCTAGCAAGATTTAGATCTAGATAATCTTAGTATAGATAGATTTAGTTTTTAGATTTAATAAATCAATCCGAACACCCATCGGAATTAACTCGTTTGAGCGATTAGGAAATTCACAACATCCCTGTGGACCGACCCGTACTCACCGGCTAGCTACCAAGAGACGCCGTTCTTGATTGCGGTTACTAGATATTTTTGACATATGAATCAGGTGACACGGAGGCAAGCACTGGACCGGGTACAGTAGCGGCAAAGGCAACGGTGCGATCGCGACACACGCGCAGCACGGCAACTCGATTCAGGCACGGCACAATAGCAACAAAAGTTTTCGGTCTTGGATCGAGTTCTCGGCAACGACGGCTATGGCACAAGCAGTGGCAATAACTAGGGGTGCTCAGCTATGGACCAAGGAGCTCCGGCGAAGGTGGCAGCAAGGGCTTCGAGAGTTGCAGATGGCCGTCGACACGGTGAGAGAAAGTAGCGAAGACAGTGAGTGGCAGGAGCTTGGAGACAGGGAGGTGGTCGAAGGAGCTGAGGCTTGGTGGTGGTGCTAGGGGCTTGCCGGTGAGGTGGTCAGCCAGTGAAGTTTCTGGTGGTGGAGACGGCGAGGAAGGAGGTTCTCGGTGTAGGAGGAGGCGGAGGCCACGATGATGGGCTGATGTTGGTGAAGGTGGTGCTCTGGACGACGACAATGGTGGTCGGAGGTTGGTGTTGGGTGTTGGGTTGCGAGGTGATCAGGTCAGCTTGGGCTGTAGAGGTGCCGGTGAGGAGGAGACGGCGAGGGAGGAGCTCGAGTTGGAGGTGGGTGTCAATGGCGAAGGGTGTACAGAGCTGGTGGTCGCGGTGGAGGAGAGGGGAGCTTGGAGGAAGAAGGATGGTGTGCTGTCTAGGTGCTCGGGAGAGGAGGTGGTTGTGGGGTCTTGGGATATGAGGGAGAACGAGAGTGAGAGAGGGAGGGAAGAAAGACATGAAGAAAAGGAGGGAGCGAGGAGGGTCGAGGGGAGTGAGCGAGCGCGCGTGTGAGGTCTTGGGTCGAGGAGTAGGGCATGGTCGCGACGAGGAGCGGGGAGTGGTACGCGGGAGCCGTTGGTGAAAATCGTGGACGGGAAAAGAGAACAGGGGAGGAGAAGAAGGAGAAGTGGGAGTGAAGTCGGGTCGGGTTGGGGAAAAGGTTAGGCCGGGTGTGGGTTAATAGGCCAGGAAAAATAAAAGAGAGATATAGAGGGAGTGGGCTGGGCTGGAGAATTAAAAAGGGAAAAGGAAAATAAAAATGAAATAGGGTTAGGGTTTTAAAATAATTAGAAATATACATAAATAAATTTTGTATGCAACACTTTATAAAATACGGATATTGGTGTGCAAAAGGAACCGGGTATTACAAATCAATACAATATCACATATGTATATGTGTTGTTCGTATCATGGCAATTACCGACAATGTGTGTGTAGCATACAATGAATGCTCGTGCAACATGGACTGTCAATAATAGTGCAGTGTCCAATGGGTACAAGTTCAGGCACAACAAGTAATAATATGCAATGAAGTTCATGCACCATCTCTATATGTGCATATAAACATGCGGCTAATATCATATCATATCAAGCCCTGACGCTTAACGCCATACGGGCGATTTCCCCGTAGATGTTAAATCTACTCACCGACTATCTCGAGCTAGGTAAATCCAGTCACCTGCTTCCCTTTCTTCACAGCGTTCGAAGTCCCCACCTGCGATCCTATTAACACAAAACATAGCAAGTGAAAATCTCAGAAATCGACCAATATCATGTACAAACTACGTTTGACCGATGCACCAACACCAAACCAACTCACAAGTGTCCGTTTAGTGGCTAATGTGTGTGGCAACACTACGAAACCAACCCAAGTGCAGCAGCTACACAACATCACGGACCGTGTCGGATAACATAACACGCGTAGTCGTAACACTAGATTATAGCAAAGTGATCCTAGATTTTGTATACTGTCAAAACATAAAAATCAAGCAGTACCAAACACCTCTAAACAACTGCAGACAGCTACTTGACAAAACCCAAGCCCAACTCCCCCAATCGGCCGAGCTCGCCGGATTTCCCCTTAATGTCGCCGGCCAAAACCGCCCAGGTGGGGTTCGTGCTTCAGGTGTAAACTTAGGGTCACTAGTGCATCACTATTACACTGCTAGATTTTACAGTAAAGATTCCAGGTCAAAGCAGATCATAGAGACTCCAATATGACACTAAAAATACGATATGTGCACAAAACTAAAGCTTTAGTGTTCTAAACCACAACTACAAGGCAACACAATAATATAAACACCTAATTATCAGTTAGAGATCATTACCTATCCACTCTTGCTCAAAAATCAAATCTTTCCAAGCTCCAAGGCATCTTAGTGGCTAAAGCAAGACTTGAGAAGTGTTTTAGTAGGATTTTATGAAGTTTTGCAAGGTTTTGGTGATGGGGTAGTGAGGGTTCAGTTGAGAGTTGAGGAGATGAACAATAATTGAGAATGAGAGAAGAATGAGAGAGTGAGGTGTGATAATGGTAAGAGGGTGAGTGTAGGGTGAGCTTAACCTTACACTTACTCTCTCCCTCTCCTCATCAATGCTTGCATTAAAGCCCCCATGACTCACCTAGCCACCTCTCTCTCAATCCAAAACATGAAAATATCTCTCACACAAATATCTAAGCTCAAGGTTAATCAAGGCATGGATTGCTTAAAGTGTCATGGCTAGTAAACAAGGTTAAAAGTAAACAACCCTCACATTAAAATGAATAAGTGTGTGCAAGCCAAAACAATTAATAATAAATTATTAATTAATTGTTATAAAATGTAAGGAAACTAATTTGGTAAACTTTTATATTAAAAACCCACATTAACGTTTAATTAACACTAATCGCGTTCTGAGGTGTTACAGTCGCATTCTCATATGGGATAAGAAGGAGGGGCGGCGGTTCAATTTCTTCGGCCTCAAACAGAGGCGCATAAATTTCCGGTGGAGGTTGATTTAGCACATTATCCAATTCTTCAAGAAACACGAGTTCTTCAACGAAAATATCTTCGAAACTTGCATCGATTTTCTTAATGGCGATCTCATCGGAAAGAAATGAATCGATATCCATGTTAGTGGAATAGAAAGATTCATTACAAAGGTTGAAAGTTTCAAGGTCAATGTGTTGTGCACCATAATTCAAAACACTCAATTTGTCAGAAATTACGAAGGTGGGAGACTCGAAAAGCTCGTCTACCTTGTAACAACCCTAATTTTTCCATACAAATTTTTGTACAATTTTTTTCAAAATTGTTTAAAGGGGTATTTATTGCCTGAGCACAAGATAAGTAATTAATTAGCAATTTAATTACAAGAAGGAGCTTGTGGCTCATTGGTAATACCTTGCACTGCTGAACCAAGCCACCAGAGTTCAAATCCCGTATCCCACATTATTTTTAATATTATTTTGTTTTGAATTTTTAGAATACCAAGAGTTTACACGTGCATATCTCACAAAAACCCACTACACCCAAAAATGTAGCATTGCCAGAGGATAGATGAACCGTCGGGGGGGATTCCGGCCGCCTGACTCGGCCGGAAATCGGCCAACTCGGCCTCGACTTGGCCGACTTAGGCCTTCTACCATGTCACGGCCGAGTCACGGCCGAGTCGGCCGATTCCGGCGATGACCCCAACATGAAAATTGTGTCTTTTCACATTCCCTACACACCTGTATAATTTATTTCCTCAGACCATTTCCAGAGCTCTTTTAAAGCCTCATTTACTCCATTTTTAAATACATTTTAATATATGTTTACATTTTTTTCAATTAAACTCTTCATCTACCCTAACCTTAGCCTAACCCTATAAATACCACCCCTAAACACTACCCCCTCACCCTAAAATTCTAAGCCAACTCTCAAGAAATTTCTAGAAACCCTAGTGTACTTTGGAAGAAGCGAAAGGCGAAGCTCCGGCTAATTTTCCGGCCATCTTCCAACGACGATCCTAGGAACTCCCGACGACGAGACGACGCACTGTCGACTCCTATCGTCTTACCTTCCTCTCCTCTATTAACTAAACCCATAAGTCCCACCTTCCTCCTTCTCTAATCTTTCTAAAAATACGAAATTCTAAAACCCGACGGAATCGGAACAAATCCGATTTCCGATTCGGTTTCTTCCTAAAACCTCACTTTTCTTTAATACAATTATGCTAAAACCAATTCATGTTGACTATTAAACACTAAATAATCATATTGAACAAGTACCATATCAAAAGTAATTGCTATTTCTATTTTACCGTATTTTTTCATTAAAATACCATATAGTTTCATTTCTACATTTAAACCATCAAAATCTTGCTATATCTTTAATTAGACCACGAGGTAACGAGCTACCTCCTCACACACTCATATGCAACATAGCAGAAAAATTTCGGGAACATAGAATACGAGAAAACGAAACCTTTCAAATAAATACCATTACTATTAAAACCGTTTTCTAAAAGATTAGTATTTTATACAAATCTTTCCAATGCGCCGCTACAACCCAAATTGAGGAACCTGTTCAGGATGGTGCGGATTATCGCACATCCTTGGGCTTAGTAGTGTGAGATGCAGACCTCCGCAAGGAGCATTCGGTCTCGAAAGATTTAAAATACGAAATCTTAAGAAAATGAGATTTTTAGAAATATAAAATATATATTAAAATTATTTTTATATAATTATATATATATATGTAACATTAAGATATCTATTTTGAAATATTATAAATATTCCAACTGTTTTCAAAAATCAAAATAATCATTTTACATTAAAATACCATGAATTTCGTACAAGTCAATATTACAAATAAATACCCTTTACTATGGAATTAGGATATTTTCACTAGAAATATCACAATGTAAAATATACATTCATTACAACTCTAAAGAAGATTATTAAATACTTGGGGTGTATTTTGAAAACTATACAAAAGTTTTTTTTACATAAAACACCCTCAAGTTCTATAAATTACCCTAAGGACCCTAGTAAACATAGGTTTAAGCAGGACCAATCTCTTGAGCCTCAGGGAGCCGGAGAAGTGGGTTCTTGCCTATCTAAGGTAGACAACTTAATAAACGGTGTTATCAACACGGTAATCGTCTTTAAAAAAGACACAAATCCTGCCGCGCATGTGCAGCGGTTCCCGATAACATCAAAACAATCAGGACTTCAATTTACTTTTCTAGTTGTCTGACTCAGATGAGTCTCTTTAATAATCTGACTTGAATATGATTCAATTACAATCTACAATCTATAATATATAATATTACAATTCAACATGAATCCATGAATCCATTATTCCATATATTCAATCTATCAATCTATACAATTTGACTGAACCGAACCATGGATATACATTCCATTTGCTTGATTCTCCAGTTACATCCATTTACCTGATTCTACAGTTACATCCGTTTACTGATATCATGGTTTCGGTAAGCCATCCAATTATACAATCTACACTACAATACAATTCAAGTTACAATACATTTACAATATAAACAATACAATCAAGATAACACGGGGTTTAAGGGGTAGATTGGTATGGAAGGTGTTAGAAGTGGCATGAGACAGTAAGATTATGACACCTAACCTATATTTCGTTGCTGTTGTACCATGGCCTAACGGTTCCTTGTACATTCCGTTTGCCCTGGTCTCTAGCATATAAAGACCCCTCTCGTATACACTGGCATCCTTTTGTACCAAGCTACAACCAACAGCGTTAACACAATATTATAACAATATACTACAACTTTAAAAGCTACCTTCTTATTCTGTCTATTCTATTTCTCCCTTATCTTTGGGACTTACCGAGCAACCTGTTCGCTAACGACATTCACTTTCTTTCATCTTTGAATGTCGTCGGGTGATCTGGACACTCCGGAGAACGATCCCAGTGTTGAAGACTTGGACCATTTCATTGAAGACCCAGAGCTTTAGTTCATTATACATTTTATTTCAGTACCTTTCTTTTTCTGTTATGCCATTGTTTAGGCATTGCTTTATTTCAGTTGTATTTACATTTCCATGTATTGTACAGAAAGAATGTGAATAAATAAAGTTGCTATTTTATTATATCTTGTCTCTTGTACATTTACTTTTATATTGCTTAGATACGCTTAGCGTATTTACTTCACAATAAATACCTAGCGGCCTCGTCGCGTCCTCTGCCCGTATACTGGGAAGCGGGGCGTGACATACCTCGTCCTTAAAGACTATTGCACATCAAGAATTATAGAACTAGAGATATCGGAGTGTGGTTCAGCAAATCTCGATGGAAGTGTAAGAAGATGAGAATAACCAAAGAAAGTGTTAGTGTTATATGCCCTAGAGGCCATTATTGTATAGTACTGGCTTGTGTATTACATTTTGGAAGCTTGGGATATATACACAGGTTTATAACAGTCTTGCTCAACATAGTAGTATGCTACTTGGTTTGTATCTATCTTAATATGTGTATATTTTTCTTTTAACATATCGCGAATACATATTGATAGAGCCCTTGGGATCTTGCTTGACTACCAGCGTTGTGATGGCAGTTACACTAGTGGGAGCTGGGTGGTCAACAGGCACATCCTTTTACAGGACCCTAGTCGTAGGATTATTGAGACAGGGCATCGATACTCTAGAGTAGACTAGTGTATACGCTTCTCGTCCCAGCAGGGGAGATGGTCTGTCTCGTAGCCATCAATACGTCATACTGGAGATAGTATGCAGTTGCTCGTTAGGTTACGAGTACACAGGACGGGACTCTTCAGGAACTGTTGGTTGGTATTATACCCGTCGTCAGTTAGCAGTTCCCAGGTGACATGAGTACAGCATAGTCCGTTGACTTGACACTGCTATTTCGCCTCGAGTGTGTTCCCGTTGTTCTTAGATAGCTACCCTACTACGGCTCTATTGAGTCATGCAAACAGGTAGTAGTTGGGTGCAGTCCAGAAGCACTTGGAGGCAGTAGCGGTTAGACAGGATTCGTCTTTCCCGGTATTGGGGGTTGATACTGCGCTGTGTATGGAGAGCCATTACGCAAAGTCCCTGGCTAGGGCAAGCGAGATTTACTGGTAGGTACTCCAGTAGTTTCTCAGTTGTAATGGGCTACACTCCGACACGACTTATACCGCTTTTAGGGGACTGACGCTTGCCGCCCCCTAGGCCCGATATGCGATATTCTTAGATAAACAGACCGGACTGTACGGTGATTGTCACATCAGGCTCAGTAGGAGTTCGGATGGGTTTCCTCATCGTCCTTCTTATCGACATCTACCTGGGGACCATTACGTACAGCTAGTACCGCTTGCGGCCTGTGGTTAAACCCACTGCCAGCATAGTGTGGAGTCTTTAGAGTCGCACATAAAGGATTTCCCTGCTTCAGGTGAAATGATATAGAATTTGTATGGTTTTACGACAGGGTTCAGACATATACGTGTACTTGTGCACGTATGGTATTCGGACAGATTATACTAGTGGGCTTTGGTTTAAGCCAGATCATAGTATTAGATTATTGGATTTAATTTAGTCTCATTATATCCATATTTTTCCTAAATACGGATGGGAGGAGCATTCTCGTAATTTGTCGGGAAGCTTCTAGAAGGAGATGACCCATTTGTGTTTTAATCCTTATGATTTAAACTAAATGAGGTAGAGGAGATGAGGTATAATTATCATTAAATGAACCATGACTCATGAGTTGATTCATCTCAAGTATTAAATGAAGCATGGTTGCTAGATATTTGATGAGATATTTTTCATGCTTCATATTATCCAAATGAGTCAAGATTCATTTAAAAATAACAAACACTTTCTCTCTCCTCAAGCTCTCCCTTCTTTATCTTAACCCTAATCCTCTAATGAGTTGAGAACCCTAGGGTTAAAAAGACTATCAAATCCATAATCACTCTCTATATCATCTAGGTTACTTGGATTAGCACTCTAAGTCACTTAGTTACCTCATCTTGGAGGTGTAAGCTTATAATAGGAACTCTCGGGTGGATCTTCTATTACTTCGAGGAGCCGACGAGGAGGTGCCTTCCATTCTCATTAAAAGGAGCTTAAGAAAAGGAGGAAGACAACAAGAACAAGAAAGACTAGTATCTTGAGGTATAAAAATTCTTGCTTAGTAGTTAAACCTCATAGATTAGTGCTAGCTAGGGTTTATGAATGATCCGTGGTTCTAGTCGATGTTGCGAAGCCCGTAAAACTCATTTTTTGCTCATTCCGCCTCCCCACAAACACGTGGGGTGCACAACATAGACTTACAGTGGTATCAGAGCCTCTCATAAACCATAGATAGCTTGTAGCGATATTAGAATTACGCCGTTTTTGTCGGACAAAAACTGTCGACAAAAACAGTTTTCAAAAGTGAGGATTTGAGTTGTTTGCACACCCCGCGGGCTCACGGTTTGAACCAAGAAGCCGCGGGGTGGGGCGTGCGTACCTCAGGGCAGCTCGAGGGGGACCAAAGGCCGGGACCACCCCCCAAGACCACCACTTGGTGGCCTTGCGAGGTGGTGACCCGTGAGCACCATCACTTGGTGCTCTCGGGTCTGCCCACTTTGTAGGGCCACCTCGAGGTGGCCCCACAAAGTGGGAAGACCCGAAAGGTGGCCCTATAAATCAACGTTACACACCCCACAAGATGCGAGGAGGCAGAATAGGTAAAACAATCATTTTGTTCAAAGTAACATCGACTATCAAACGGGTCTTTGCTAAACCCTAACTAACAAACTTTCTAGAAGTAGTTAACTACTATGATAGATGATTATACCTCAAGATACTAGTCCTTCTTGTTCTTGTTGTTCACCTCCTCAATAGCCTCCTCGATGTAATAGAAGATCCACCCGAGAGTTCCTTCTTCAAACTTTAACCTCTAACTTGAGGTAACTAAGTGGCTAGGATTGCTAATCCAAGTGACCTAGAAAATATAGAGATAGATTAAGGACCTATTAGTCTTGATAACCCTAGGGTTCTCAATACATGAGAGGATTAGGGTTAGGATGAAAAAGATGAGAGCTTGAGGAGAGAGAATGTGTATGTGATAACGAATTAAATCTTGAGTCTCTTAGATAATTATGAAGCATGAAAAATATCTAAACAATAATAAATATAATCAACACCATGCTTCAAAAATTACCTTGAGGTGAATTACCTCATGACTCATGGTGTAATTAATGAAAATTACACATCACCTCACCACCTCATTAAGTTTAATTCATAAATGAATTAAAACTAAATGAGTCACCTATCTTCTAGAAGCTTCTCGAGTAATTACGAGAATGCCCCTCCCATCCGTATTTACGAAAAACACGGATATACTGAGACTGCATAAATCTAATAATCCAATACTAGAATCTGGCTTAAACCAAAGCCCGCTAGTATAATCTGTCCGAACATCATACGTGCACAAGTACACGTATATGTCCGAACCTTGTCGTAAAACCATATGACCTCTATATCGTTTCGCCTGAAGCAGGGAAACCCTCTGTGTGGGACTCTAAAGACTCGACACTACGCTGGAAGTGGGTTTAACCACAGGCCGCAAGCGGCACTAGCTGTACGTTACGGTCCCCAGGTAGATGTCGCTAAGAAGGTCGATGAGGAAACCCATCTGAACTCCTACTGAGCCTGATGTGACAATCTCCGTACAGTCCGGTCTGTTCGTCTAAGACCGTCACATATCGGGCCTAGCGGGGTCGCAAGCGTTAGTCCCCTAAAAAGCGGTACAAGTCATGTCGGAGTGAAGCCCATCACACCTTGAGAAGCTACCGGAAAACCTACCAGTAAATCTCGCTTGCCCTGGCCAGGGACCTTGCGTAATGGCTCTCCAAACACGGCGCGATATCAACCCCCAACACCGGGAGAGACGAATCCTATCTAACCGCCATTTCCTCCAAGTGCTTCGGGATTGCACCCAACTGCTACCTGTTTGCACGACTCAGTCGAGCCGTGGTAGGGTAGCAATCTAAGAACAGTGGGAACACACTCGAGGCGAAGAAACAGTGTCAATTCTACAGACTATGCTGTATTCATGTCACCTGGGAACTGTTAACTGACGACGGGTATAATACCAACCAACAGTTCCCTGGGAGTCCTGTCCGGTATACCCGTAACCTAACGAGCACCAGCATAATATCTCTAATACAACGTACTAATGGCTGTAGGACAGACCATTTCCCCTACTGGGACGAGAAGCGTATACACTAGTCTACTCCGGAGTATCGCTGCCCTGTCTCGAAAATCCTACGACTAGGGACCTGAAAAAGGACGTGCTTGTAGACTACCCAGCCCCTACTAGTGTGACTGCCATCACAACGCTGGTAGTCAGAAAAGATCCTATGGGCTCTATCAATATGTATTCGCGATATGCTAAAAGAAGCATATACACATATTAAGATAGATATAAACCAAGTAGCATAGTTCTATGTTGAGCAAGACTGTTAATACAACTGTGAATATCCCAAGCTTCCATTAAGTATATACAAACTAGTATGATACAATAATGGCCCCTAGGGCATATACATTAACAAACTCCTACTTGCACTAGGGCCATGTACTGGCGTATCGAAGCCTTATCATCTCGAATAGCCTCTCGAACTGTGTCTTAGGTAAGGCCTTTGTGAATGGATCTGCAGTGTTCTCCTCTGTAGAAACTCTCCGGACCTCGATCTTCCGGAGATCTATGATCTCCCTGATCAGGTTATACCGCGTCAAGATGTGTCTAGACTTTTGATGGGACCTGGGTTCCTTCGCTAAAGCTATAGCCCCGTTGTTGTCACAATACCGAGGTATTGGATCAACAATGGATGGAACCACCTGAAATTCTGTTAAGAACTTCTTTACCCAGACTTCTTCTTTTGCGGCATCAGAAGCTGCTATATACTCCGCTTCCATCGTCGAGTCAGCAACAGTGACCTGCTTGGAACTTTTCCAGCACACCGCCCCTCCATTGAGGGTAAAGACATAACCTGATATAGTCTTGGAGTCATCCTTGTCACTCTGGAAGCTTGAATCAGCAAAAGCCTTGATCTGGAGGTCTTTTCCGCCGTAAACCAAGAACATATCCTTAGTCCTTCTCAAGTACTTAAGAATGTTCTTTACTGCTATCCAGTGCATCTCCCCTGGGTCTGACTGATACCGGCTTACCACGCTTAGTGTGTAAGCTACATCTGGTCTGGTGCACAACATCGCATATATTATAGAGCCTACCGCAGAAGCGTAGGGTATAATCGACATGCGATCTCTTTCCAAATCAGTCTTGAGAGACATCTTTTTGGAGAGGGTGATTCCGTGACAATCCGGTAAATTACCGCGCTTAGAATCTTCCATACTGAATCTTTTCGGTATAGTCTTGATATACCTGGACCGTGAAAGTCCCAACATCCTCTTAGATCTGGATCCCCAGAATGTAAGAGGCATCACCCAAGTGTTTCATAGAGAACCTGTGTGACAAGAATCCTTTGACAGATTGTAGCATAGGAATGTCATTTCCTATCAAGAGAATGTCATCCACGTACAAGACGAGGAATACAACAGTTCGTGCTACAATCTTACTATATATACATGGCTCATCTGGATTTTTGATAAAGTCATATTCTTTGGCCGTTTCATCAAAATAAATGTTCCAACTCCGCGATGCCTGTTTTAGTCCATAAATGGACTTAAGCAACCTGCACACTTTCCCGCTACTCCCACTCTGATTGAAACCATCTGGCTGATCCATATAGACGCACTCGTCCAAATTTCCATTTAGAAAAGCCGTCTTTACGTCCATCTGCCAGATCTCATAATTATGGAAGGCAGCAATGGTAAGAAGGATCTGAATGGATTTGAGCATAGACACTTGAGAAAAAGTTTCGTCATGGTCCAAACATGGCCTTTGACGAAAACCCATTGCAACAAGTCTAGCCTTATAAGTTTCCACCTGTTCGTCTACACCAATCTTCTTTTTGAAGATCCACTTGCATCCTATGGGTTTTACCCCATCAGGAGCAAAGTCCAATGTCCATACTTTGTTGGTGTACATGGACTCCATCTCGGTCAGCATTGCATCCAGCCATCTTACCGAGTCGCCGCTCTGGATAGCCTGCTGGAAGCTAGTAGGTTCATTATTATCAATGACGCAATCCTCTCTATTCCCGTCTATGAGAAAATCGTAGTATCTCTCAGGCGGATGAGACGGCATACTACTCCTGCGGAGTGGTGCGGGAATGTCCTGTTCTTCTGGAACTTCTGGTTCTACCAAGTTTTCAGTAGTAGATTGTGGTTCTGGATTTTCTTCCAGTTCTATTGTGCTCCTACTTGTTTCCTTTTCTAAAAACTGCTGTTCTAGAAAATGGGCGTTGCGAGAAACAAAAACCTTTTGTTCCTCTGCGTAATAGAAAAAATACCCCTTGGAGTTCTTTAGATATCCCATAAACTTACACTGTACTGAGCGTGCCTCGAATTTGTCCACATGCTGCTTTTAACAAAAGCTGGACATCCCCATATGTTTACAGAGGCGTTGGGATGCGACCAGTTTCCGAGAAAATATTGTGCTGAGGACGCAGATGTCCAGAGAGCGAGAAAGGATTATGCAAGAGTACCAACCTCCGCACAGTTCGGCCTAGGCGAGATAGGAAGAGATCTTGAGCAGCATTCCTTCCAGGACACTGCTGCAATAAGATCTGCACCAGGAGCAGAAGTGTGATGTGCATTCAGAGGACCAGAGGTCGGCGCCAGTGACGTGCTGCTTTACGAGTGGCCGTGAGGATTGACCGAGAGATGACCAGAGAAGTGATAGAACGGAATTGTTCCCGTTAGCACACCTGACAGGGCCGTTTAGCCGATGGATTGCGAGATTGATAATCCACAGAAAAGATAAGGGCCCAGAGACAGAGGACATCCGACCGTGAGCAAGAGGCAAGTAGATATGTTGCGCTACTAGCATTGGATGCATCGACACCTTCTCAACTTTGAAGGAGGATATACCGATGACGGTATTTATGATTTGTGATTTTGTGATTCGATTATCACGTATCCGTCACCTTGGAATTCAGTATTTTGGGCGATTTATTCGCATGATTTAGTCTTGATGGCTGAGTTCCATAATATTTGTTTTCGTGCACCATGGTAGAACCTACTGGGCATTTATATCTCGTGCATAGTTTTTACACTTGAGGCATGCTTTACACACCGTTGAGTTGATTTTGTGCATATGATACGCACACGAATTGATTCTTGCACTCGGTATAGGTTATATGTGCTTGTAGTGCATTGATATGTGTTTTGTGCACGCGGTTGCACACGTTTATGATTTTTACACCTTGGTACACTCGGTGTTGTTATGTATGCATTTGAGTTTTTGTTTGGGTTTTGTGCACAGGATGCACCAGTTTTACATTTCGTGCGTTGTCGTACCAGTTTTATATTTTGTGCGTTTAACGCACCGGATTTATATTTCCTGCCTTTATTGCACCGGATTTATATTTTGTGCACTACGGCTGCACCTGACTTCGATTTGATATCATTCCATATGCTGATTTTGATTTCATGCCTGTGTTGTGCATGCGATTTGACTTATGCTTTCGGCATCGTTTATATGAACACCTAGTGTTTATGTAACGTTTTAAAAATAATTAAAAAAAATTAGATAAATAAAACCCTTTAAGTGAATTTTCTGATTTTCGGTAAAATAAAACGTATTTTTCGTAAAATTTAACCATAATTATTTTTCTTTATAAATTTAAAAAAACCTATTTTAATCATATAATTACTAGTAAATGGTGTTTATTTAGTCAGTTATAAATTTTTATTTTAATGAAATATTTTTCCTAAATTAATTATTTTAAATATTAACATAAGCTTTTAAATATACATTAAATTAGTGTAAATTACAATTTGCAATTGGTTTATTTTTCAAAAGTGAACCATGACATATTAGAATTAGGTTTTTAGCATGCTAATATCTTCTTGAATTGTCTTTAAAATTCTAGAGTTTTCTATGATGAGTTGAATTAAGAAAATTAATAAAATAAAGAAATTATGAAAAGACATAAAAGGTGTATTTCTTTGGAGAATGTTCTACACTATTCTTCATTCCTTCTTCCTCTCTTTTCCTCACCTCATGGCTGGCCTCACCTCCATGGGCAGCCCCAAAATTTTTCCACCATCATTTTTTCATTAAAAATCATCAAAATTCATCAAAAATTCCAATAATAAACCTCAAAAATCAACATTCAACCTCTACCATTTTCCTTTGACCTATTTAGCATGGAATTTGGAGTTGGAAACCATTATTTTGGAAGCATATTTTCATGTTTGGATCTCATGCTTTGAAGGTATAATTTTTATTCTTATGATTAATTGTTGTTAAAAGCTTTTATTTAGCATATTTAGATTTTCTTAATTAATTCTATTTGCAAGTTTAAAATTCAAGATATGGTTTCTAAAATCAAGTTAGGTTTTTTATTAATTAATTGTGGTTATAATAAGTAGCTTAACATTTTTAGAAGGGAAAAATCTAGCATGGTTGATATATTATAATTTGTGCATTCAAAATTGTTTAAATTAAGCAATTTTGCTAACTAGATTTTTATAAATTATATATATTGTTGTGTTAAAATTCTAATTAAGGTTTTTATCATTATATTGTGGTTTTAATTAGAATATTAACATGTTAAATGATTGAAATACCTAATCTAATTATTAGTTTCAAATTGTTAGTTAATATAATGTGATAAATATGCTATTTCGGTAAATTAGGTTTTAGAAATTAATTTAAAATGTAGTATTAAAATTCTAATTAGGGCTTTAGCTCATTATTAAGTTTTCATGGAGTGGTTTAACACTTTAATATATGCAAAATCAAGTTTAGTAGTGGAATTGTGAATTTTTGCTTAACAAGTGTTAATTTTGGCTAATTTGCAAACTAGAAATTTTAAATAAAGACAAAATGATGTGAGAAAAATATGGTAATGGTTTCTACAATCTAGTTATGTTATTTAATGAATATTATGACCATTAGTTTCTTTTAAACATCAAGTTTTGAAGTAAAACGGTAAATTGACATTTTCAAGGTTTTGCGGAATTGGACGATTTGATCGATTTTAGGGTTTCGATGAATTAAATCGTGTTTTATATTATAAATAATGAGTTTTAAAACTACGAGTTGTTTGTTGGTGTTTTATCTCGATCAATCGGTGTTTATACGCCGATATCGAGCGATATTTGGTTCTTTTGTATGAGCGGGTCATTGGTTTTGACCTATGCGCGTTTCGTGCGTCGTTTTGGTTTTGTCCGTGATTCAGTTTACGATATTATATATGTTTGCGTATAGGTACCCCTCGCGTGGACTTAGGACGAGGAAGAAGAGGAGGGCGGCATCCTCTTCGGCAGACAAGGACTAGGTGAGTAGGTGTATATCTACGGGGGAAGTCGGGTGGATGGCGTTTAACACCCCCGCAAACGTAGAATAGGGATATTGCTTATTGTCATTAGGAAGTCGGAAATGACCATAGATTATTGGCGAGTAGGACCCTATTAAAGACCTTAGGTTGGACTAGACTGATTTAGATAGACTTTACCAGAGGAGGAATGTCTTGGAGGAAATTCGTAGGTTTCAGCTAGACACACACGCATACACAGAAACTTGACTTGGTGTATATGTGTATGTGTATATATAAGTAGGATTGTGTGTAGGTGTATATATACACAACATGTATATGTGATATAAGGATATTATATGATACATGGGGATGAGACGATATAACTGGGCTTGATGCCGTGATCTCTTGGCTATACAGTCATATTATGATCTTAGCGGATCGTTGGAAAATGAGAGAATGGATATGTATACATAAACGATAATAGGTGATGATGACATTGAGATATACGAGACTCTAGAATAGAACCCGGACCGTAACCTGTGACTTGATTACGATATGATATATGTGTGACCTGATTACGATATGATATATATGACATGATGTTTCTGAGGAACAATTGACGACGTATATGTTCGTAGACAATGATATATGATTGATGATATTGGGATGTATGCGATTACAGTATAGTACCTTTGATCATGACATTATTTGATGATGATATTATACGAATGATGATGTACGTAGGTGATACTTGACCCGTACCCCGTTATTGGGATGCCGTACGATGGATTTTACCATACGAGGCATAGATGTGATGATTGATCCGCGCTCTTGATTCGAGGAAGCCGTACTACGTACGTGATGCTATTGAGGCTGGATCGCCGACTATTACAGATATGGACTCAGATCTTAGGTGGATTCTTATTTCCTATCGACTAGTTCCTTTAGTTTAGTTCCTTAGGGGGTTAGATAGATACTAGTTGAGGCTCGAGTCATATAGCTGTAATTAGATATGTATATTCCAAATGAGTGTTTAGTACACATTTTACCTTTACATTCAGATTGAAATCATCAAGTTCCATGTTCATACATATGTTTCTTTAGTCAGTATGAAACTCTGCTTGTTCGGACACCAGCACCATTACCGATGATGCGCATGTCCCATGTACACTTATTTGCCGGCTCACACACACATCATCGGTAATTGCCATGTCACGTACACTTTAGAACATATTATCTTTTATGATAGAATCAGCTAAAGGCTAGATCAACATAGTATTGTGATTACTCTCAGGTGTTAGTCTAGACATTGCATTTATTACTTAGACATTTCATGCATTCACATTTTCATGTTATCATGCAGTATTATGGGGCTTATGCCGACACTTACCATTTACTTACTCATGATTTTGGGATTTTGGATTTCTATGAGATTTCTGGATTTTGGGGAAAACCGCAAGAATATATATAAAAACTTCTCACGTTCTCCCTCTCTTTTTAAAATAGAAGTTGCGGTTTTCTCGTGATGTATGTGTCGTCCACCATGAGATTTCATTTTTTCTGTTGCATTTCGAGACCCGATTCGAGGAGTGGATGAACCGTCTCGGGTACATGGTGGGCCCGGTATGGTACCCCGGGGCAAGAAGATCGAGTTGTAGACGATGAGCCTGGCAGGGGAAGACTACCTACCGGTGATGTCTGGCGAGGCGGATATCCGGAGGATACCGACCGTTGTCGTGAGATTTGATGATATGGGCCGATCCGGACTGACGGAGCCCGAGATATTGAGACTATGAGGTATTGAGACTTGAGATTTACATGTTTTATGTCGATGCTTGACACGGATTTCCATAGATTTCATCGATGATGTTTCAGACTTCTATACAAATTTTATTATGGTGAAAGTTAAAGACTTTTTACACAGATATATCCAGATTTCAGGGTTGATTGTTTTACATTCATGGTGCATGCATACTTATTCACACGACATATTACTATTTGAGGCACTGACACGAGCACGGAGCATTTACACTTACGCGTAGTTTATTACCATGCACTACTAGCTGACTAGTGATATATTAGTATATTATTATGACCTAAGACAGCGTCGTGGATTTGATTTCTTTTCGCAGATGTCTTCTACTCACCAGTTGGCAACTCACCCCCGTTGTGCCAAATTTTATTACAGGTTCGATGTATAGGTTTCCTTGGCAGCTTGTTGGCACATCTTTTCATTCAGGGTGATTTGCACGGTAGGTTGGTTCATTTGTATCAGGACCGCCGTTGTACTTTATTTATTTCATTGGTATTTAATAAGCTCCATCAACCAAACTTGTATTACTTGATAAGTTTAAAGGACCAGTTATTTATTTCGACCTTAGAGTCACGCTTGTATTATTATGGTATCTGGTGGATTTGTTTTCTTTTGAGTTTTGAGCCTCGCCATTTGGCGTTGTATATTATTGTGCTTGGTATGGTTGTTTCCGCCTGTTGCATAGAGCTAGCTCCCGCTTGGGGATGCCTTTTTATTGCTGTATATATATTATTCTTGTTTGTACCTGTTTGGGGCCGGTTTTTACAAAGGAGACTCTGCCGAAATTTTTGAGAAAATTGGATGTTGCTTTTAAACTTCTTTTTCTACATGTTTTCCTTTACTTCTTCTTTTATATGGTTTAGATTTCTAGGCTTCGGCTTACTTAGATTACGTTGCGCCTCTAGACGCTTCATAATTTAAGTGTCGTTCACGTTCCGTACCTTCGGGTCGTGATAAAGTTGGTATCAGAGCGCTAGGCTTAACCTTTGTATAAGTCTAGGGCGACCCTTGGTTGATGGAGTAGGTGGCTTAGGTAGAGTGACGTACCGTAGGTATGATCCGCGACATACTTACGATACGCTACTCTGCTTAAGAAGCCTTAGGATTTACATTTCTTTGCACCGTTTTTCATCCATTCGTTTGATCTATCTTCGTCGATATCGGATGATGTTTCTGTTACCACGGTCGCACGGGCAGAGGGAGCTGCGGCTCGAATGCGATAACCATTAGGGTATCGTTTACTCTTGAGGATTGAAGCATCGTTGAGCGTGCGGAAGAAGGGTATTCACATGCCGTCCAGACGAAGTTAAAGGGTTCGAACGATTGTCAGAGACCCATTTTCCCAAGTTTAATGTATTCGGAAGAACATGCAGGTATTTCTATGGACCCTCTAGAAGAATGAAACCCTAACTCGACATAATGACCATGAGAACGCCTTTGAACCTTAGGGTTTACGGCAGTTCCATGGTGCCATTAGTGAGGCTTGGGTTTGCCCTTCTACAGCTGGTCCGCAGATGCTGAGGCATGTACTGGATATTTTTAAACTGTACTTGAGTGTTGAGCTCTCGGGGAATTATGGGATTTTGATGAATCGATCGAAAAGTTTAACGTAGTCCGGATATCAGGTGAAGGGATAGATTACGCGGGAGGCTCTCGATATGAGCATAGCCGTTTGCATCGCAATCAGCACCGCGATGAGGAGACGAGTCCGAATCAGTTGACATTAGAAAGGCGCACATTGACGATAGTGTTTACGATTGTGATTTGGTGATTTAAATTTCAAATTTCCGTTGTTTGGATTTTGGTATTTTGAGGATTTTGTTCTACTATTGGTATTTCTTATGTGTACATTCATTACACTCTATTCGTATTTCATATGTCAGTTGTATTGATGTTGTTTTGTATATACCCAGTGCACTCGATTTGGTTTTATACCTTTTGAGATATTGATTTTGTTTCGTGCATATGGGGGTTGCACATGATTTTGACGTATGCTTCGACATAGTTTTCATGCATTTTTTTTCGTACCGTGATTTCGATTTTTATATTCGGTGTATGTTTTTTGTACACCATGTGCACTTGATTGAGATTTTTGCGCACACTTGGCGCACTTGATGCGATTTTGTGCACACCAGATGCACTAAATCGGAGTTTTGTGCAGATTAGATGCACCTGATATTATTGTCGTGCACGCCCGTTGCACTTGACAGATGTTTTTGGTGCACACTTGTTGCACTCAGTTTTGTTCTGTGCGTATTCGAGGCATTTGTATTTGGTTTCGGTTTTCGTGCGCACCGGACGCACATGATATTTTTATACTGTGATTGGGATTGATTTCATTTTGAACGGTATGTTTTTATAATGATTACTATTTGGTTTAGTAACCAGGCGGGACGTGTAGGTTAATTAAAAGATATATATATGTATAGCTATTGTTTTAAAATAAACGTCCGCTACTTATGCCGTGACACGTGCATCGCACGGCAATTTTAAAAAGAGGTTTTTGCATGCTTCTTTATTAAGATGTTTAGACGATTTTACTACGATGCGCACTGTATATAAGTTATAGATTTGATGTATATTATGTTGGTTTTCGTATTGGGCTTGGATATTCTATTTTCACCATAACTCTGATGATTGCGTTATGCATGACGGAGTTGATTTTTGTTATGTATTGATGATTTCGGAGCCCCGATGATTTGAGTGTTTTGGCTGAATGTTTTAGTAATTAAGGGGGTTTAATTTAAATTCGGGGACCGAATTTTTTAAAGGGGGGAAGATTGTAACGTTTTAAAAATAATTAAAAAAAATTAGATAAATAAAACCCTTTAAGTGAATTTTCTGATTTTCGGTAAAATAAAACGTATTTTTCGTAAAATTTAACCATAATTATTTTTCATTATAAATGTAAAAAGACTTATTTTAATCATATAATTACTAGTAAATGGTGTTTATTTAGTCACTTATAAATTTTTCGTTTAATGAAATATTTTTTCTAAATTAATTATTTTAAATATTAACATAAGCTTTTAAATATACATTAAATTAGTGTAAATTACAATTTGCAATGGGTTTATTTTTCAAAAGTGAACCATGACATATTAGAATTAGGTTTTTAGCATGCTAATCACTTCTTGAATTGTCTTTAAAATTCTGGAGTTTTCTATGATGAATTGAATTAAGAAAATTAATAAAATAAAGAAATTATGAAAAGACATAAAAGGTGTATTTCTTTGGAGAATGTTCTACACTATTCTTCATTACTTCTTCCTCTCTTTTCCTCACCTCATGGCCGGCCTCACCTCCATGGGCAGCCCCAAAATTTCCCCCCCATCATTTTTGCATTAAAAATCATCAAAATTCATCAAAAATTCCAAAAATAAACCTCAAAAATCAACATTCAACCTTTACCATTTTCCTTTGACCAATTTAGTATGTGTTAGTGTATATGCCCTAGAGGCCATTACTGTATCATACTAGTTTGTATATTACTTAATGGAAGCTTGGGATATTCACCTTGTATATACAATCTTGCTCAAAATAGTAGTATGCTACTTGGTTTGTTTCTACTTCAATGTGTACATGTGTTTATTTTAGTATATCGCCTATACACATTAGTGGAGCCCTTAGGATCTTTGCTTGATTACCAGCGATGTGATGGCCGTCACACTAGTGGGGCTGGGTAATCTATAAGCTCATCCTTATGCAGGTCCCTGGTCGCAGGACTATCGAGACAGGGCATCGATACTCCGGAGTAGACCAGCGCATGCGCTTCTCATCCCAGTGTGGGAGACGGTCTGTCCCACAGCCGTCAGTACGTCGTACTTGAGATAGTATGCGGGTGCTCGTTAGGTTATGGGTACACTGGACAGGACTCGTCGGGAACTGACTAGTTGGTATTATGCCTATCGTCAGTTATCAGTTCCCAGGTGACATGATTACAGCTTAGTCCGCTGACTTGACACTGTCACTTCGCCTCGAGTGTGTTCCCACTGTACTTTGATCACTACCCTACCACGGCTCAAAGGAGTCATGCAAACAGGTAGTGGTTGGGTGCAGTCCCGAAGCACTTGGAGGCAGTGACGGTTAGACAGGATTCGTCTCTCCCGGTATTGGGCGTTGACATCGCGCTGTGTCTAGGAGAGCCATTACACGAGTAGTCCCTGGCCAGGGCAAACGAGATATACTGGTAGGTTTCCAGTGTTATCTCGGGGTGTTTTGGGCTTCGCTCCGGCACGACTTGTACCGCTATTGGGGGACTGACGTTTACCGCCCCCTAGGCCCGCCATGCGATGTATCAGACGAACAGACCGGACTGTACGGAGAATGTCACATTTAGGCTCAGTAGGAGTTCAGATGGGTTTCGCCTCGTCGGTCTTCTTGTCGGCACTACCTGGGGACCGTTACGCACAGCTAGTGCCGCTTGCGGTCTGTGGTTAAACCCACTGCCAGCGTAGTGTCGAGTCTTTAGAGTCCCACACAGAAAGCTTTTCGCCTTTAGGCAAAAGAGTAGAGGTCACATGGTATTGCGACAGGTCGCATGGTTTTGCGACAGGGTTCGGTCACATCCGTGCACTTGTGCACGTACAGTGTCCGGACAGTATGCACTAGCGGGCTTTGGTTTAAGCCAGATCCTAGTGTACCTTTTGGGATTGGATTTATCCAGTGTGCATTCGTGTTCCTCGGAACGCGGATGCGGGTGTGTATGCACAGTTGACAGGGAGGCAGAGGCAGCGGATTCTCATTAGGGTTGTTGACAGTTGACCGTTGACTATTTGACTTTTTGGTCAACCCTAATGAGAATATGATATGTGATTAACTATTATATCAATTAAGTATTATGGTGACATGGTTGCTGACTTTTGTTGACTTTGTTGACTTGTTGACTTTTGTTGACTTGTTGACTTTGTTGACCGGTTGACTAGGCTCGACTAGTTGACCATCATGATAACCATAGCCATCATTTCATGGCAAAGACTTTTTCTTGCTTGCTCATTTGTGTAAAATGAGTGCATGAAATGATATGGTTATGGTTGCCTCAACCATCACATAAGACTTTTTTTGGTATGATGAGTTATCATGACTTTGGATTATGAGAGGGTGAGAGACAAAAGACTTGCTCATTCTTTCTTGCTCATTCTCTCTCTTGTTCTTGAGCTCTCTTGTTTTGCTCTCACCCTCAACCTCTTGCTCCCTCTTTTTGACTCTATGGTTCTCTTGTCTCATGAGTTGAGAATCAAGAACCATAGATAAAATCCCATACAAACTCTTCTCTACTCATTCTAGTTCACTAGGTTTAGCAAACCAAGTGAACTAGTTTCTTCAAAGAACGAAGAAGGAGCTAAAGGTTGGAGCTTTCAGGTGGATCTATCTTCGGCGTACGGAGACGACGGGAAGAAGCCAATCCGGACCACCATCGGAGCTTGAAGACGAAGGAGTTCAAGACAAGCAAGGTATAACCCCCTAACCGAGTAGCTAGAAACTCGTAGTTAGGTTGTTAGATAGATGTTTAACCAAGATCCGGGTTTTAGGTCCATGTTACCACCTCCGTAAAAATCGTTTTTTACCAAATTCCGCATTCCCGAAAGTACCGGGAGAGGTAGCATGGACTTACAGTGGTATCAGAGCCAGGTTAAACTCTATCTAACATGTTAGCAAGTAACTAGAAGATCGATCAAAGAAAAAGTCCCGAAAACAAACCCCGAAATTCGAAGTTTCTGTCGATTTTTATACTGTTCAAAAGTTGATTATTTCCACACCAAAAATCGGCTCAGGCTTTTCTGTGAACACCCACCAAAATTGGTCCAACGATCGAGTCAAAGCGCCGCGGAAACGCGGCGGGAGCTCGCTCCCGCCGCGGATCCGCGGCCGAGTTGACTCGGCCGTGGTCCATTTTTGGTGCAGTGTTCTTTTGGGGGTATTTTGGGATTTTTGGAATATATATTTTCAACCCAGATTTTCCAGAACGAAAAATTTATTTTTGGGGTCCCGAAAATCCGTATTTTTGATCGAACTTCTAAAAGACTTTAGCTAACGGGTTTTTCTGTATTGTGATATTTGTATTGAACGTCTACTAATCGCTATATGTCGATTAGTGGGGGTTATACAAATCTGTGATCTGTAATGTTGCTGGAATGTGGATATGAATATGTTGGATTGTCGCGGGTGAATAGCCGGGGGTTGTGAGACGAGAGTTTTCTTTTCTTTCAATTCATGTAAATTTGTGAATTGATGTAATAATTATTTGTATGGCCGCACAACCGGGTCGGGGTTGTATCCGTCATTGTATAATTTCTTTTTACTGTTTTTGCTCCTAGGATAGACCCATGGAGGGGGTGCACAAACTACCGGGTATGCCGAAGTGTCGAGTGGCCTACTCATGGAGATGAGTGAGGTTGCTACGCTTCAGGTACTTGGCGGGTAGTTTGCCGCGCCCGTAGGGGTCTTGGGTGGGGTTTTGGCTATTCACCGCGACCGTGTAATCTGTTTTTCGTTACAGGCTCGTGCGAATTACAGATTCCTAGTATATCCAATGTATTCATCTGTGATCTGAAATGTTTATCATTGCAGTATATCTATATATGATATTATTTAGGCGTTGCTTATGTTTTACGGCCGCGCTAGCCCAGCCCCCGCTCTGTCGTTAGTTAAGTAACCTAACGGGTAATGACGGGGCCCCGTAGCGAATGCGAATGGCATAAGCGTACGTCATATTTTGGTTGTTTTCTGCAATGGTAGGATTAAATGATGGGACGCATTAAAAGAACTAATGCAAGAATATCACGCATTAAAAGAACTAATGCAAGATAATAAACCAAGTTAAAGTCGTTGGAACACTCTCGAAAAACCACTCGGTTCTTTTCAAAACCAACTTTTAAATGCGGAGCTTGAGCCACTCCTTTTAAAAGCTATCTCGTTCCATCGACCATATCAAGTTCACTACGTTCACGGTTTTGCCAAAACCATTCGTAGCCCTCCGTCGTTTCATATGAATAGTTAATAGTATTCAAGCTGTATTTGTTGGCCAAAGTCAAGGCATAGTGATTGGTAGCTGTTGGGTATTCATGTGCAGCATAGATAGATGTGTTGGTTTGGAACAGTCGTACTGCCTTGTTGGCCAAAGTCAAGGGTAGGTGCGGGTGGATTCAAATTAACCTGGAGAATGACGGGTAGAACTTGACATGTGACTTATGATTTGTTGGCCAAAGTCAAGGTCATAAGAGCATGGGGCAAAAATCCACATCGGGAGTTTCATAAGTACTGAAACTTGCTAGATTTGCATACCATTTGGAGTGTGATGATTCTGGTAGGATTCCTTCAGTTTCGTCACGCGATGATATTTGGATCCCGATCCTACTGTGAGTATATGCTACTCCTCGGGAAATTTCTCACTAATCGATCAATGCTATAAACCCAGTAGGTGCCTAGAAAGGTGTTAGCGGGGCTACGCCCCCAGGGAAAAGAGGTTCTTTAATTAAGGAACTTCGCGAAAGCGTTGGAAAACCTCCCTCGAAGTACCGACACCGGCCTGGCTGAACGGTTAAGAAAGTATTGTGCGGTGGGATTGATCCCGACTAATTCTTCCTTTATGGTTTGAGGAGGGATTCGAGAAACAGTGGGAGCCATCCTGTTTAGACAAACTAAAAACCACTCTAAACTTGCAAGAACATCATGCTGAGTGTTTCTTCTTCTCTCTCCTAATTGCAGCTACCAATCGACATGACTGGACTTAAGTTACTCCTAGATAAAAACAAACTGACAGGGCCAAACTACAAAGATTGGCTCAGGAATGTCAAGATAGCAATCACTTACGACAAGCTGGGGTATCTTCTTACCACCAAAGCTCCCCTTGCCCCTGGTCCCACTTCCAGCGTCGCGGATAAGGAAATCCGCAAGACTTGGGAGATTGATAGCGCGAAGGCCAAGTGCCTCCTACTTGCCTCGATGGACAACGAACATCAGAGGAGGCACGAGAATATGGACCTTGAATCCATATTTCTCCATACAAAAGAACTGTATGGAGAGCAATCTCGTATCGCAAGATACGAAGCGTCGAGAAAGTTATTTTCGGCAAGAATGGCCGTCGGATCATCAGTAGCCGAGCACGTGCTAAAGATGATCGGCTACATTGAGGAGCTCGCGGACCTAGGGATCACATTGGAGAGTGAGCTATATACGGATATAGTTCTCCAGTCCCTTCCTTCCACTTACGCCCAGTTTATACTGAACTTCAACTTACAAGAAAAAGAGGTTGAACTTTCAGAGCTCCTCAACATGCTAAGGAGCGCAGAGGGCACCCTACAGAAAGGTAGGGAAACATCCACTTTGTTTGTAGGAGGATCATCTTCTTCTAGGTCCAAGGCGAAAGCCAAGGGAAAGAAGAAGAAAGCCCCCGCCAAACAAAGGGGCGGTGTTAGTAAAGTGGATACGAAGGGAAAAGCTAAAGCAACAAAGATAGCGGGGAAGCTTGTGGATAAGGAAGAATGCTTCTATTGTCATAAGAAAGGTCACTGGAAGAATGATTGCAGGGCCTGGAAGGCAAGAACACAGGAATTGAAGCAGGTTGCAGCTTCAGCTTCAGGTGTGTATGTTATTGAAAACTGTCTTTCAATAAACTCTACTTCCTGGGTATTGGATACCGAATCAGGATCTTATATCTGTAATTCTTTGCAGGCGTTGAGAAACCGTAGGGTTTTGAAGGCAGGTGACATGACCCTCAGAGTTGCGAACGGAGCTAGCATGGATGCTAAAGCCGTGGGGGACTATCACCTGGGAATGTCAGATGGACATGTTTTGGTTTTGCGTAATTGCTTTTTTGTACCCAACGCAACTTGTAATATCATTTCTGTATCTTTAGTTTCTAAAGAAGGTTATGAATTTGCGTTTGTAAGTAATGTTGTAAACATTCACCTTAATCAAGTTCTGATTGGGTCAGGTACATTGAGTAATGGTATATACGTATTGAACCAACCACAGATTTTCAATGTCCAGAATACGCACAAAAGAAAGTCTCCAGAAATAAATCAGACTTTCTTGTGGCATTGTAGACTGGGTCACATCAATGAGAGAAGGTTGACTAAGTTACATACAGAAGGATATTTGAATGCGTTCGAATATCAATCATATGCCACTTGTCAATCTTGTCTCAAAGGAAAGATGATAAAGACTCCGTTTACTGGACATGGAGTAAGAGCGAGCGAGCTCTTGGGACTCGTACACAGTGACGTGTGCGGTCCAATGTCTACACATGCGCGAAGCGGTTATTCTTACTTCATTACTTTTACGGATGACTTCTCAAGGTACGGTTATGTCTTCTTAATGAAACATAAGTCCGAAGCCTTTGGAAAATTCCAGGAGTATAAGAATGAAGTAGAGAAACATAGCGGCAAAAGTATTAAGATTCTAAGATCGGATCGAGGTGGAGAATACTTAAGTGCCGAGTTCCTGGACTATTTAAAAGAGAACGGAATTCTCTCTCAGCTTACTCCTCCATACACCCCGCAACATAACGGTGTATCGGAGAGACTGAACCGCACCCTATTGGATATGGTGCGGTCCATGATGGGTAACGCTGAGTTACCGCGATCATTCTGGGGATATGCGCTAGAATCAGCCGCATATCTTTTGAACCGAGTTCCTACTAAGACTGTGCCTACTACGCCATATGAGATGTGGTGTGGGAAGAGACCCTATCTTAAGCACATTAAGACATGGGGATGTCCAGCTTTTGTCAAAAGAAGCATGCGGACAAGCTCGAGGCACGCTCAGTACAGTGCAAGTTTGTGGGATATCCAAAGAATTCCAAAGGATATTTCTTCTACTGTGAAGAGGAACAAAAAGTTCTTGTTTCTCGTCATGCCTACTTCTTGGAAACTGAGTTTTTGGAAAACCAGATAAGTGGGAGCGCAGTAGAACTGGAAGAAATTCCAGAGCTACGGACTATTACTGAAAGTTTAGTGGAACCAGAGGGTTCGGAAGAACAGGACATTCCTACGCCGCTCTGCAGGAGTAGTAGGCAGTCTCATCCGCCCGAGAGATATTACGGTTTTCTCATAGACGGGGATAGAGAGGATTGCATCATAGATTATGATGAGCCTACTAGCTTCCAGCAGGCCGTTCAGAGCGTTGACTCAGTGAAATGGCTGGATGCAATGCGGACCGAAATGGAGTCCATGTACACCAACAAGGTATGGACGTTGGACATTGCTCCAGACGGGGTAAAACCCGTAGGATGCAAGTGGATCTTCAAAAGGAAGATTGGTGTAGATGGACAGGTTGAGACCTATAAAGCTAGGCTGGTAGCAAAGGGTTTTCGTCAAAGACCTGGCTTGGACTATGACGAAACCTTTTCTCCAGTAGCCATGCTGAAATCCATTCGGATCCTTCTTGCCATTGCTGCCTTCCACGATTATGTGATCTGGCAAATGGACGTAAAGACAGCTTTTCTAAATGGAAATTTAGAGGAGCGTGTCTATATGGACCAGCCAGAGGGTTTCATTCAGAGTGGGAGCAGCGGAAAGGTGTGCAAGTTGCTTAAGTCCATCTATGGACTAAAGCAGGCATCGCGGAGTTGGAACATCTGCTTTGATGAGACGGTCAAAGAATTTGGCTTTATCAAAAATCCAGATGAACCATGCATCTATAGTAGATTTGTAGCGAGAACTGTAGTATTCCTCGTTTTATACGTGGATGACATTCTCATAATAGGAAATGACATTCCTATGCTACAATCTGTCAAGGGGTTCTTGTCACACAGGTTCTCCATGAAAGACCTGGGTGATGCCTCATACATTCTGGGTATCCGGATCTACCGTGACAGATCCAAGAGGATATTAGGACTTTCTTAGTCCAGGTACATCGACACCATACTGAAAAGATTCAGTGTGGAAGATTCCAAGCGCGGTAACCTACCGGCTTGTCACGGGATCACCCTCTCTAAAGAGATGTCTCCCAAGACTGATTTGGAGAGGGATCGCATGTCTATTATACCCTACGCTTCTGCGGTAGGCTTTATAATGTATGCGATGTTGTGTACCAGACCGGATGTAGCTTATGCACTGAGTGTGGTAAGCCGGTATCAGTCAAACCCTGGGGAGAAACACTGGATAGCGGTAAAGAACATTCTCAAGTACCTGAGAAGGACTAAGGAGATGTTCTTGGTGTATGGCGGAAAAGACCTCCAGATCGAGGCCTTTGCTGACTCCAGCTTCCAGAGTGACAAGGATGATTCCAAGTCCATGTCGGGTTTTGTCTTTACCCTCAATGGAGGGGCGGTGTGTTGGAAGAGTTCCAAACAAGAAACCGTTGCAGACTCGACGATGGAAGAGGAATACATCGCTGCATCTGATGCCGCAAAAGAAGCTGTCTGGATGAGGAAGTTCTTGAAAGAACTTCAGGTGGTTCCGTCCATTGTTGATCCAATACCTCTGTATTGCGACAACAACGGGGCTATAGCTTTAGCGAAGGAACCCAGGTCCTATCAGAGATCCAGGCACATCTTGAGGCGGTATCACCTGATCAGGGAGATCGTGGATCGCCAGGAGATCGAGGTTCGGAGAGTCGCTTCAAAAGATAACACTGCAGATCCATTCACCAAGGCCCTACCCCAGACTCAGTTCGAGCGGCTGATCGAGATGATAGGTCTTCGATACGCCAGTACATGGCCTTAGTGCAAGTGGGAGATTGTTAGTGTATATGCCCTAGAGGCCATTACTGTATCATACTAGTTTGTATATTACTTAATGGAAGCTCGGGATATTCACCTTGTATATACAATCTTGCTCAAAATAGTAGTATGCTACTTGGTTTGTTTCTACTTCAATGTGTACATGTGTTTATTTTAGTATATCGCCTATACACATTAGTGGAGCCCTTAGGATCTTTGCTTGATTACCAGCGATGTGATGGCCGTCACACTAGTGGGGCTGGGTAATCTATAAGCTCATCCTTATACAGGTCCCTGGTCGCAGGACTATCGAGACAGGGCATCGATACTCCGGAGTAGACCAGCGCATGCTCTTCTCATCCCAGTGTGGGAGACGGTCTGTCCCACAGCCGTCAGTACGTCATACTTGAGATAGTATGCGGGTGCTCGTTAGGTTACGGGTACACTGGACAGGACTCGTCGGGAACTGACTAGTTGGTATTATGCCTATCGTCAGTTATCAGTTCCCAGGTGACATGAGTACAGCTTAGTCCGCTGACTTGACACTGTCACTTCGCCTCGAGTGTGTTCCCACTGTACTTTGATCACTACCCTACCACGGCTCAAAGGAGTCGTGCAAACAGGTAGTGGTTGGGTGCAGTCCCGAAGCACTTGGAGGCAGTGACGGTTAGACAGGATTCGTCTCTCCCGGTATTGGGGGTTGACATCGCGCTGTGTCTAGGAGAGCCATTACACGAGTAGTCCCTGGCCAGGGCAAACGAGATATACTGGTAGGTTTCCAGTGTTATCTCAGGGTGTTTTGGTCTTCGCTCCGGCACGACTTGTACCGCTATTGGGGGACTGACGTTTACCGCCCTCTAGGCCCGCCATGCGATGTATCAGACGAACAGACCGGACTGTACGGAGAATGTCACATTCAGGCTCAGTAGGAGTTCAGATGGGTTTCGCCTCGTCGGTCTTCTTGTCGGCACTACCTGGGGACCGTTACGCACAGCTAGTGCCGCTTGCGGTCTGTGGTTAAACCCACTGCCAGCGTAGTGTCGAGTCTTTAGAGTCCCACACAGAAAGCTTTTCGCCTTTAGGCAAAAGAGTAGAGGTCGCATGGTATTGCGACAGGTCGCATGGTTTTGCGACAGGGTTCGGTCACATCCGTGCACTTGTGCACGTACAGTGTCCGGACAGTATGCACTAGCGGGCTTTGGTTTAAGCCAGATCCTAGTGTACCTTTTGGGATTGGATTTATCCAGTGTGCATTCGTGTTCCTCGGAACGCGGATGCGGGTGTGTATGCACAGTTGACAGGGAGGCAGAGGCAGCGGATTCTCATTAGGGTTGTTGACAGTTGACCGTTGACTATTTGACTTTTTGCTCAACCCTAATGAGAATATGATATGTGATTAACTATTATATCAATTAAGTATTATGGTGACATGGTTGTTGACTTTTGTTGACTTGTTGACTTTTGTTGACTTGTTGACTTTGTTGACCGGTTGACTAGGCTTGACTAGTTGACCATCATGATAACCATAGCCATCATTTCATGGCAAAGACTTTTTCTTGCTTGCTCATTTATGTAAAATGAGTGCATGAAATGATATGGTTATGGTTGCCTCAACCATCACATAAGACTTTTTTTGGTATGATGAGTTATCATGACTTTGGATTATGAGAGGGTGAGAGACAAAAGACTTGCTCATTCTTTCTTGCTCATTCTCTCTCTTGTTCTTGAGCTCTCTTGTTTTGCTCTCACCCTCAACCTCTTGCTCCCTCTCTTGACTCTATGGTTCTCTTGTCTCATGAGTTGAGAATCAAGAACCATAGATAAAATCCCATACAAACTCTTCTCTACTCATTCTAGTTCACTAGGTTTAGCAAACCAAGTGAACTAGTTTCTTCAAAGAACGAAGAAGGAGCTAAAGGTTGGAGCTTTCAGGTGGATCTATCTTCGGCGTACGGAGACGACGGGAAGAAGCCAATCCGGACCACCATCGGAGCTTGAAGACGAAGGAGTTCAAGACAAGCAAGGTATAACCCCCTAACCGAGTAGCTAGAAACTCGTAGTTAGGTTGTTAGATAGATGTTTAACCAAGATCCGGGTTTTAGGTCCATGTTACCACCTCCGTAAAAATCGTTTTTTACCAAATTCCGCATTCCCGAAAGTACCGGGAGAGGTAGCATGGACTTACAGTATGGAATTTGGAGTTGGAAACCATTATTTTGGAAGCATATTTTCATGTTTGGATCTCATGCTTTGAAGGTATAATTTTTATTCTTATGATTAATTGTCGTTAAAAGCTTTTATTTAGCATATTTAGATTTTCTTAATTAATTCTATTTGCAAGTTTAAAATTCAAGATAAGGTTTCTAAAATCAAGTTAGGTTTTTTATTAATTAATTGGGGTTATAATAAGTAGCTTAACATTTTTAGAAGGGAAAAATCTAGCATGGTTGATGTATTATAATTTGTGAATTCAAAATTGTTTAAATTAAGCAATTTTGCTAACTAGATTTTTATAAATTATATATATTGGTGTGTTAAAATTCTAATTAAGATTTTTATCATTATATTTTCGTTTTAATGAGAATATTAACATGTTAAATGAATGAAAGACCTAATCTAATTATTAGTTCCAAATTGTTAGTTAATATAATATGATAAATATGCTATTTCGGTACACTTGGTTTTAGAAATTAATTTAAAATGTAATATTAAAAATCTAATTAGGGCTTTAGCTCATTCTTAAGGTTTCATGGAGTGGTTTAACACTTTAATATATCCAAAATCAAGTTTAGTAGTGGAATTGTGAATTTTTGCTTAACAAGTGTTAATTTTGGCTAATTTGCAAACTAGAAATTTTAAATTAAGACAAAATAGTGTGAGAAAAATATGGTAATAGTTTATATAATCTAGTTATGTTATTTAATGAATATTATGACCATTAGTTTCTTTTAAACATCAAGTTTTGAAGTAAAACGGTAAATTGACATTTTCAAGGTTTTGCGAAATTGGACGATTTGATCGATTTTAGGGTTTCGATGAATTAAATCGTGTTTTATATTATAAATAATGAGTTTTAAAACTACGAGTTGTTTGTTGCTGTTTTATCTCGATCAATCGGTGTTTGTACACCGATATCGAGCGATATTTAGTTCTTTTGCATGAGCGGGTCATAGGTTTTAACCTATGCGCGTTTCGTGCGTCGTTTTGGTTTTGTCCGTGATTCAGTTTACGATATTATATATGTTTGCGTATAGCTACCCCTCGCGTGGACTTCGGATGAGGAAGAAGAGGAGGGCGACATCCTCTTCGGCAGACAAGGACCAGGTGAGTAGATGTATATCTATGGGGGAAGTCGGGTGGATGGCGTTTAGCACCCCCGCAAACATAGAATAGGGATATTGCTTATTGTCATTAGGAAGTCGGACGTGACCTTAGATTCTTGGTGAGTAGGACCCTATTAAAGACCTTAGGTTGGACTAGACTGATTTAGATAGACTTTACCAGAGGAGGAATGTCTTGGAGGAAATTCGTAGGTTTCAGCTAGACACACACACGCACACACAGAAAAATTGCTTGGTGTATACGTGTATGTGTATATATAAGTAGGAATGTGTGTAGGTGTATATATACACAACATGTATATGTGATATAGGGATGTTATATAATACATGGGGATGAGACGATATAACTTGGCTTGATGCCGTGATCTCTTGGCTATACAGTCATATTATGATCTTAGTGGATCGTTGGAAAATGAGAGAATGGATATGTATACATAAACGATAATAGGTGATGATGACATTAAGATATACGTGACTCTAGAATAGAACCCGGACCGTAACCTGTGACTTGATTACGATATGATATGTGTGTGACCTGATTACTATATGATATATATGACATGATATTTCTGAGGAACAATTGATGACGTATATGTTCGCAGACAATGATATATGATTGATGATATTGGGATGTATGCGATTACAGTATAGTACCTTTGATCATGACATTATTTGATGATGATATTATACAAATGATGATGTACGTAGGTGATACTTGACCCGTACCCCGATATTGGGATGCCGTACGATGGATTTTACCGTACGAGGCATAGATGTGATGATTGATCCGCGCTCTTGATTCAAGGAAGCCGTACTATGTACAGATGCTATTGAGGCTGGATCGCCGACTATTACAGATATGGACTCAGACCTTAGGTGGATTCTTATTTCCTATCGACTAGTTCTTTTAGTTTAGTTCCTTAGGGGGTTAGATAGATACTAGTTGAGGCTCGAGTCATATAGTTGTAGTTAGATATGTATATTCCAAATGAGTGTTTAGTACACATTTTACCTTTACATTCAGATTGAAATCATCAAGTTGCATGTTCATACATATGTTTCTTTAGTCAGTATGAAACTCTGCCTGTTCGGACACCATCACCATTACCGATGATGTGCATGTCCTACGTACACTTATTTGCCGGCTCACACACACATCATCGGTAATTGCTATGTCACGTACACTTTAGAACATATTATCTTTTATGATAGAATCAGCTAAAGGCTAGATCAATATAGTATTGTGATTACTCTCAGGTGTTAGTCTAGACATTGCATTTATTACCTAGACATTTCATGTATTCACATTTTCATGTTATCATGCAGTATTATGGGGCTTATGCCGACACTTACCATTTACTTACTCATGATTTTGGGATTTTGGATTTCTATGAGATTTCTGGATTTTGGGGAAAACCGCAAGAACATATATAAAAACTTCTCTCTTTTTAAAATATAAGTTGCGATTTTCTCGTGATGTATGTGTCGTCCACTATGAGATTTCATGTTTTATGTTGCATTTCGAGACCCGATTCGAGGAGTGGATGAACCGTCTCGGGTACATGGTGGGCCCGGTATGGTACCCCGGGGAAAAAAGTTCGAGTTGTAGACGATGAGCCTGGCAGGGGAAGACTACCTACCGGTGATGTCTGGCGCGGCGGATATCTGGAGGATACCGACCGTTGTCATGAGATTTGATGATATGGGCCGATCCGGACTGACGGAGCCCGAGATATTGAGACTATGAGGTATTGAGACTTGAGATTTACATGTTTTGTGTCGATACTTGACACGGATTTCTATGGATTCATCGATGATGTTTCAGACTTCTATACAAATTTTACTATGGTGAAAGTTAAAGACTTTTTATATAGATATATCCAGATTTCAGGGTTGATTGTTTTACATTCATGGTGCATGCATACTCATTCACACTACATATTACTATTTGAGGCACTGACACGAGCACGGAGCATTTGCACTTACGCGTAGTTTATTACCCTGCACTACTGGATGACTAGTGATATATTAGTATATTATTATGACCTAAGACAGCGTCGTGCATTCGATTTCTTTTCGCAGATGTCTTCTACTCACGAGTTGGCAACTCACCCCCGTTGTGCTAAATTTTATTACAGGTTCGATGTGCAGGTTTCCTTGGCAGCTTGTTGGCATATCTTTTCATTCAGGGTGATTTGCACGGTAGGTTGGTTCATTTGTATCAGGACCGCCGTTGTACTTTATTAATTTCATTGGTATCTAGTAAGCTCCATCAACCAAACTTGTATTACTTGATAAGTTTAAAGGACCAGTTATTTATTTCGACCTTAGAGTCACGTTTGTATTATTATGGTATCTGGTGGATTTGTTTTCTTTTGAGTTTTGAGCCTCGCCCTTTGGCGTTGTATATTATTGTGCTTGGTGTGCTTGTTTCCGCCTGTTGGCGTAGAGCTAGCTCCCGCTTGGGGATGCCTTTTTATTGCTGTATATATATTATTCTTGTTTGTACCGTTTGGGGCCAGTTTTTACAAAGGAGACTCTGCCGAAATTTTTGAGAAAATTGGATGTAGCTTTTAAACATGTTTTTCTACATGTTTTCCTTTACTTCTTCTTTTATATGGTTTAGATTTCTGGGCTTCGGCTTACTTAGATTACGTTGCGCCTCTAAACGCTTCGTAATTTAAGTGCCGGTCACGTTCCGTACCTTCGGGTCGTGACAGTTTAGATGTTGATTTCCTGCACTCCGTGCATTTGATTGGACTTGCGTATGTTCGACGCTTGATATTGGATTTCGTTATTTCGTGCATGTTGAGTGCTCATGATTTAGATTTTATTCATGCGTGATGGATGCACCTGATTTTGATTTTCGCGCATGTTGAGCGCATTATTTGAGATGCGATTTTGGTGCACACCAGATGCGCTAAATCGGGACTCATCGTGCATGTCGGATGCACCTGATTTTGCTGTCAGGCACACACGTTGCCTATGACAGATTTTTCGTGCACACCTGTTGCATCTAGATGTTGGTTTGTGCGCCTATATGGCACATATATGGATTTTGATTTCCGTGCGCACCAGACGCACAGGGTTTTCATATGCGCACTTTGGGATTTATTTTTATGGAGCAGTATATTTTTGTGATGTTTATTATTGTTTTCACACTGAGCAGGACTAGTCAGATGACAGTACCTGAATATATTTTGCATGCAATTACTTCAGCTATTTACATGTATAGTTCCGATTTATATCATATTGGTTTTGCTTGGATTGGCATTCGTGTCTTTACCATAACTCCGATGATTGCGGGATGCTTGAAGGAGTTTTGTTTTTGAATTATCTTCTCATTACTCATGCGCATGCATTGCGCTATGATGCGTTTTATGTATTGATGATTTCGGAATCCCGATAATTTGGACTTCTTATTAAAATGTTTTCGAATTTGGGGGTTTAAATTTAAATTCGGAGACCGAATTTCTTTAAGGGGGGATCCTGTAACATTTGAAAATAATAAAATATTATTTCTGGGAATTTTTATAATTTAATATTATTTTATTGATTATTTTAATATTAAATTTATAATTAAATGTCGATAAATGGGAAAAATTTTGAAAAAATTTTGGAAAATTCTAATATAATGTATTCTATGGAATTATGTCATTTTTAAGTTTTTATGAGCATTTATATGCTAATTTAGTTCTAATCGAGATTAAAAATAGCTAATTAGATTTTAGCGTTTTTGGGCAAAATACAGACATATCATTTGTACACTTGTGTTTCATTCGTTTCTTTGCCTTCTCTTCATTTTAGCATGGTTGATTAGGGTTGACCATTGAGTGAGAATGATAAGGAGAAAAGAAAAGAAAAAGGTAAAGAATGATGATGAGAGAGAGAGGGTAGGTATAGGTCAACTTTTACTTTTTGAACCATACTCCCATCATTTTATCCTCTCATTTCACTCACCCTCTTTCCCTATCTCCTGCTACTGCCTCTTCCCTCACTTCCTCCTCCACCTTCAAGCCTCTCAAACACAACAAAAATCAACTCAAAACCTCACACCCATTTCACAAAAAGTGTGCACAAGCTCACAAGCTTTAGAATGGACCAAGAAAGATGGTGTTTTGGTGCTGTGGGAAGATTCATGAGTCTCTATGGAGGTAATTCTTTCACAATTGTTGTAGCATTTCAAGTGATTTAGCCCCCTTTAAAGTTTAGTGTCGTTTTGTCGAAGTTTTATACACTTTGGAAAACCCTAGAGAGGGTTAGGATAAATTTGAGTTGGGGCGATGCAATTGGACTCTAATGGTGACCCTAGACCCTATATTGACTAAGACCCTTACCTAGCAAGACCTGGAACCAAAAAATACGGAATTACGGGCCTTCCATGTCGGTTTGTGAGATGTTTTAGTGTGCAGGAAAATCTGGAATGTGCTGGGAGTTTTGTTGGAAAATTAAATAATACCAGAGGACTAGAATTGACCCAAGGAACACCCTGTATCAAGACGAACCCCTTTGGACCCTACAGGGCCGGCCAGGCCGGTTTTACCCTTTAGAGGGCTCAGCCACTTGGTAGGCTCAAGTGCCCAAGCTTCTGCTGTAGGTCACATAAACCCTATACATCACTCTAGACTTGTTTGCTTGCCTTTTTTTTGGCCTGAGACGAAATCTGGGATCATTTTCTTGGGTTGCTGCTTTGAATTTAGTTTTGGTTTTGTGTATTTTGATTTCTAGATTTTGGTATTTGTGCGTTATCTCGATCGTGTGACGTTTGTACGTCTATATCGAGTGATTTCGGGTTGTTTTGCGAAGGCTAACCATAGGTTCTAACCTATAGTCCTTTTAGCGTATCGTGTTGGTTTTCGCGTGTCGTTTTAAGTTTTAATTTGGTTTTGATGGGATGCGATACGTGTGATATGTAGGTACCACCACGGCGATCCGAGACGATGAAGAAGATGAAGGCGACATCGACACCGACATGCAGGATGCAGGTGAGTAGATTATATCTACAGGGGGAAGTCGGGTGGATGGCGTATAGCACCCCCACAGTCCGATATTAGTATAGCATACATATATACTCATGATAGCTTTTAGTGTCGTGGATATTTGAAATATGTTAGGTGTACTATAGATAGATTAGGGGTAGAAGTAAACTAGTGTAGTTTCTAGTCGCGAACCCTAGAACAGGTTTACACCCACACGCACACACGTACTTATTGCTATACTTGTACCTTGATGATGAGGATAGTGGATAACATTGGAGATGAGTCGATGATTTAGGCTAAGTGCCATGATATCGGTGATATGATGTGATTCGTATTTGGGATACGACATATGGTTTTTAGCGGGCCTATAGACGTGTGTTTCACACACGCACTTATATTTATGTGGATGGTATCGATTTGTACTAGATTTAGATCAGTACCCCAGATCATGGGATATGATGATAAGGATACCAGATAATTGATGAGACAATTATGATATTGACCTGTACCCAGCTATTGGGATGCCTTACGACGATTTACCGTACGAGCTTTATATTGATGATAGATCCGCACTCATGGCTCGAGGACGTCATATGATATACTGTATCGTACGTGATACTATTGAGGCGGGATCACCGACTATTATATATATATATATATATCGACTCAGATGTAGGTGGTTTCCATACCCCTCCTGCTTAGCTTGTTAGTTAGGTCTGTAGATTAGTTAGTAGACATTAGACTAAACCCGAGACATACCTATTTCAAAACTAACGAACCGGGAATATTTTAAAGATAGGCAAAAAGGGATTCTACGGATAATTTCAAAAGGCGCATCTTTTCTTAAAAACACCGTAGCCCTTATTTTACTAAAAAGCCTGATTCGTCTTATTTTAAAAGGCAAAACTGTATGACACTTACATATTGATATAGATTCTTCACTGTTGCATTGATTACTTGATTCCTCATACTCATGTTATTTGCATCGCATTACATGTGTTTATTGCTATATTACCATCATGCTGTTAGGACACCAGCACCATTATCGATGATGCGTATGTTCCACGTACACTATTTGCCGGCTCACACACTTCATCATCGATAATTGCCATGTCACTACACTGTAGTACTGTTGCATTCATGATATGATTCCTTGCATGGCATACTCGTGTACCTACATAGCGTACACCCATACCTGTGCACATATTTATTGTACATTCATACTCGTGTACCTACATAGCGTACATTCATACTTGTGCATATATCTATTGTACATTCATGTTCATGTACTCACATATTGTACACTCCTACTCGTGCACCTACCTGTTGAACACTTATACTTGTACACTTACATATTGCGCATACATAGATGATTCTGGCTTGACTCGCAGATTGGGAACCGCAAGATACTTTTAAAAACTGATTCATTTTAAAGAAGCGGTCTTCCCTAATTATGTGCATATTGCTACTCCATGTTGCATGATATACTGATATGCTTACATTTTGATTATATGTCGCATACATCATGCTTTTTGACTATACACATTGAGATATGTTGTTTCCATAATATTTCTGGATTTGGGAACCGTGGGTATTTTAAAAGAGAGTATATATTGTTTTAAAAACCCGGTTACCCTTGATATGATATTTCAGTGCGTCCACCATGTGTTTTCTCGGTTCTGAGAGTGGCATGTGAAACCCGATTCGAGGAGCGGTAAGCACCGTCTGCGGGTACATGGTGGACCCGGTGAGGTACCCCGGGGCAAGAGACTCGTATATGTTAAACGGTGAGCCCGGCAGGGGAATACTACCTACCGGTGATAGTATTTAGGCCCGGCGGTTATCGTGGGGATACCGACCGGAGTTATGTACGTAAGGATATGTCGGAATTCGAGGTCGAAGCTAGGCACTCGGGTTTTCGAGATAGCGTATGATACGTACCTATCAGGGCCAGTCGTGGTGACAGCGCCTGATAGATAAGGATTTACGTGCCGATGCTAGGCACAGGTTTCATGATGTTTTCGAGTGTCGATGCTAGGCACTCAGGTTCCATGATTTTGATTATATCCTCATACTTCCATGCATATGCTTTATGATATTTACATGCATGATGCTTATTGTCATTGGGTGACAGGTGGACGGGATCCACATACATACAGACTTTGATTACATTGATCATACTTCATATGTATATATAACAGTGGATGAGGACGTTGTTGTATATGCCCTTACACCAATATTAGTGGAATGGGACGCTAATATATGTGTATTGATATCAGTTTAGATACTTCATCATACTTATTCATGCAGACATACCTCATCCTATGATATGTTATTACCTGAGGCACTGGCACGAGCACTTGGCACTACATACATGTTTAGATGTTATATTGCCACCTTATCATTCTTCAGACTTATTTATTTAAGGTTTTTATATATCTGATCGTTTTGACCTAGGATTAGGTCATGCATGCGATTTCTACATGTGGATATCTTCTATTCACAAGTTGGCAACTAACCCCCGTTGTGCCACAGTTCTTGCAGGTTTTTGCCGTACAGGTTTCAATGCGGCTTTTCTGGCACACTGCTTCCATATGGGTGATTTGCTTGGGTAGGTGGATTCTTTTGCATCAGAACCACCATTGTATATATATTATTCAGTTGTATCTAGAAATTCCATCAACCAAAAACTTGTATATTGTTTCAGACTTAGAAATCAGTTATGTATTATTTCGACCTTAGAGTCGCGCATTGTAGTATTACGCTTTTCATGCTATTTGAGTTTTCCTTTGAGTTTTGATCATCGCCCTTCGGCGTTGTTTATTATATTGCTTGCGTGGTTGTGACCGTCGATTGACGAAGAGCTAGCTCCCGCTTAGGGATGCATTTTATCACTGCAGATATATTATTAATGTTGTACCCCATTCGGGGCCAGTATTTACAAAGGAAACTCTGCCGAAATTTTCAGAAAAGTTATGTGATTTTAAAAATGCATATTCGGCCTACATATTTAAAAAGTAAAACTTTGATTTTAAAACATGTTTTCTTCACTTTTAAAAGCTATTTTCTTTACTTTTAAAAACCAGTTTTCTCTATTTACTCCTTAAAATGGTTTTAGATTTCTGGGCTTTTTATAGGGTCCTAGGCACACTCATGAGGTTCCATAAACGGATCAACCATGCCAAAATCAAAAATTTATGTGCCGGGAAACCCTAATGCTAGATCGTTAACTAGAGGTAAGGCGAAACTAAGCAAGCAAACTACTTTGCTATTAAGTGAAAGAGACTACAATCTTTGTAGATCCGGTCCTCCACTTCTTTAGTTCCGTGTTGACGTCCCTCCGCTGCGATCATCGGAATCCCGGACTCTAGCGTCGGTTTCATCGGAGAAATAGGCGGGCTAAGTCGTTGACTTCGATGCCGAAGATGATCTACGTCGAGGCGACTCAAACTCAAGCTCCATCTTCACTAGGTCATGAAACTTGTGAAGACAACACCCTATACAACATGGCAAGTGGTAGAGGATGAAGAAATAGGAAGTGGTTTCACTTTGGATTTGGTTTTCTCACTTGATTTCATCACTTGGAAATTTTCAAGAATGGTTTTCTTCACTTGAAGAAAATGAAGAAGAAGAAGGAAAAAGAATTATTCTTGAAAATAATAAATCAAGAGATTCTTATCATAATGCAACCATGGGTGAAGTAAACACATGTAGAGAATAAACTAGGGTTTAGGTGTAATGGTTAGGTTAAGGAAAAAACAAAATGGTTAAGACTTACAAAGCTTCATGAAGCTTCAAGAATAAAACAAAGCAAGCCACCATTTTGTTTTTGCAAAATATAAATAAATAAAATAAATAAATAAGTTAAAACCCTAACCATTAACCTAAACATGGTTTAAAGCATATACACACCCAAGTTTGCATGTATCATCAAACTTGATACAAACTAGTGCACAAACATATATCATATATACAATGTGCTCAATCTAGTGAGAAAAATAATCTTAAGTGAACAAATACTGGTTAATGTAAAGTAATATATCAAATATATAATTATCCATTAAATCATTAAATCAACACTTGATTTAATGATCCGGTCATATTGCATATAACAGACTAATATCAAGCGCATCATCATATCGAATCAACATTTGATTCGGTAACCTGGCTATATCTTATATGACCGTCCGATGATACAAATCGCGAGAATAGAATTCAGTATCACATACTGGTATTATTCTCGGTCCCGCACATATCTCATACGCGCTCCTATTTCGTTTCGCTTGAGCCAGGAAACCTCTGTGTAGGACTTTAAAGACTCGTCAATACGCCGGCAGCAGGTGATGATCATATCAAACACCCACAAGCCGCAAGCGGTCTGCTAAACGTAACGGCCACCCGGGTATTGAGCGATCAGAAGATCAACGAGCAATCCCGCTCACACTCCTGTGAATCCAACCAGTAACACTTACCGTACAGTCCGGTCCGTTCGTCTGATATGTCGCATATCTCGCCTAGGGGTGGTAAACGACAGACCCCAATAGCTTGATAAGTCATGACGATGTAAGGTCCATAACAAGCATGAAACTTCTGATAACACTTACCAGTAAATCAGTGCAACCCTAGCCAGGGATTTCCAGTTATGGCCAGTCGAGCATAGCGCAACATCAACTCCCAATACCGGGAGAGACGAATCCCCTCCTATCGTTCATTGCCTCAATGTGAATCGGGACTGTACCCAAAAACCACCTGTTTGCATAACTTAGTAGAGCCGTGGTAGGGTGGAAATCAAAGCACAGTGGGAGACACACAAGACTCTATGACGATCTTGGGTCAACAGACTAAGCTGTACCTGTGTCACCAGAGAACTGCCATCTGACGTGAGGTATAATACCATCTGGGAGTTCTCGGCGAGTCCGTTCAGTGTACCCAGTCTCCACCGAGCACCCGCATACCATCTCTGATGTCAAACACCAATGGATATGGGATCATCCATCGCCCATCACATGGTTCGAGAAGATATACGCTTGTCTACTCTGGAGTATCGATGCCCCGTCTCGATATTCCCACGACTAGGAATATTGAAGGATGTACTCATGGACTACCCAGGCCCCACTAGTATGATCTACATCATAGTCCTGGAAGTCGAGTATACATCCTAAGGGCTTTATCAACATGTAACAGAGAGACAGAAAGTATACATGTTAAGATAAAGAGCAACCAGATAGCATACTATCATGTCGAGCAAGAAAGTCCTACCTATATATGTCCCAGCGTCCACTACAATATACATCCTATGTACAGTAATGGTCTCTAGGGCATATATATATCTAACAATCTCCCACTTGCACTAGGGCCATCTGTAGCAGTGGTTGCAGTATCTAATACTCAACCATCCCATAAAAGTCTCTCTTTGGGAAAAAGCCTTTGTGAGTGGATCCGCCGTGTTGTCCTCTGAGTATACTCTCCAAACCTCAATCACCGTGGAGATCAACTATCTCCATGATCAGCTGACGCTGCCTCAGAATATGTCTAGGTCATTGATGGGATCAGGTTTCCTGGGCCAAAGCCACACTTCAATTGTCACACAATGGTAGAAACCTAGTTCATCTCATGAACCACTATACACTTAAATTGCCTCTTTGGTAGTATCTTTAATAGCGATGTTACCAGCCTTTATCGTCTAGTTTGCCACGGTATCTCAGCTTGGAACTCTTCCAACATACCGTCCCTTTACTGAGGGTAAAGACAATGCCTGCGACTGACATTTAGTCGTCCTTATCACCCTGGAACCTTTCCAGTGATTCTCCCCAGGATCGATTGATGCCATCTCACTAAACATAGTGAGAATCCTAACATCCAGTTAGATCTATCTCATAGATCAAAATCCCAGGATTTAGGAGGTATCACCTTTATCCTATTTGGAGAATCCTTATGATAAGAGGAGATTGACCGAGCGTAGTATAGGAAACTCCTTCCCTATCAAGAGTATGTTGTCCACGTACAATACGAGGATGACCACCTTACTCTCTACTACCTTTTTGTATATACAAGGTTCATCTATCATTTTGATGAAGTCAAACAGTTTGACTACCACATCAAAACAGACGTTCCAACTCCGCGATGCCTGCTTTATTCTGTAAAGCAACTTGCACATGTTTTCGCTGCTCCCACTGTTTACGAAGCCCTCTGTCTGTGTTCTTATAGACGTTCTCTTCTAAATTATTATTTAGAAAAGTAGTCATGGCACCCAACCACCAGATATCGTAGTAAAGGTATGTAGCAATGGCAAGTAGGATTCGGATGGGCTTAAGCATAGCTACTGGAAAAGGTTTCATCATTATCCACGCCTAGTCAATGATGAAAACCTTTAACAAGTCTAGCTTTGAAAGTCTCAACTTTTTCATCTACACCAAGTAATCTTCTCAAGATATACTTGCTCCTGATGGGGATTTAACCCTTCAGATATAGCAACCAAAGTCCATACTTTATTGGTGTACATGGATTCCATCTCAAATCTCTAAGCATCCAGCCATTCTTACAGAGTCCTTACTCTCGATGGCCTGCTCGAAACTAGTTGGGTCATCATCTCATGATGCAATCCTCGCTCCCATTATCATCGAGAAACCGAAGTATCTCTCAGGCGGATGAGGAACCCTTCCAGATCGGCGGAGAGGCTGAAGTTCATAGTAGACTATCGAATCCCTTTGTTCTGTCAAATTATCCGGTGCAGTTTGTATAACTGGAACCTTTCCAGTTCTACATAACAGTCCTTGCCTCGAGCTTGTCCGGATTTTGCTTTTAGACATAGGCCGGACAACCCCAAATCATAACTTGTTTAAGAGATGGGCTCTTCCCATACCATATCTCATATGGAGTGGTAGGCAGTAATCTGATTCGAACCTAATTCAATGGGTATGCAGCTTCTTAAGTGCATAACCCCAAAAGGAAATAGGTAACTCAGCAGTACTCATCATAGAGCACACCATATCTAATATGGTGCGATTGCTCCGCCCCGATACACCGTTGTGCTGTGGTATATTCAGAGGAGTAATACAGAGAGAGAATCTCATTCTCCTTTAGAATAGTCCAGGAATTCTATGCACAAGTATTCTGCTCCCTGATCTCATTATAGGACATAATACTTATACCCGGTTTTTGGTTTTCTACTTCTAACTTATATTCTGTGAATATCTCAAAAGGTTCGGACTTGTGTTTCTACAGGAACATATGTCTGAATCTTGAGAGATCATCAGAGAATGTAATGAAGTATAAAGAACCGGTCCTAGCATGTGTAGACAGGGGACCTTACATACATCATCATGTATCATTCCCAAGAGTTTTCTAACTCTTTCTCTATTTCGAGTAAACAGAGCTATGGTCATCTTATCTTTGTGACATGACTGGAAAGTTTCATAAGATGTAAATTCAAACTGATTTAAATATGCATCTAAAATGTAACTTAGCTAGTCGGGTCGCATTTGTTAGTTATATGTATGCCCTAGAGGCCATTACTGTACATAGGATGTATATTGTAGTGGATGCTGGGACGTATATAGGGAGGACTTTCTCGCTCGACATGATAGTATGCTATCTGGTTGATCTTTACCTTAACGTGTATACTGATTGTCTCTCTGTTACATGTTGGTAAAGCCCTTAGGATCTGTACTTGACTACCTGGACTATGATGCGGATCATACTAGTGGGGATATGGTAGTCCATAAGTACATCCTTCACAGTCCCTAGTCGTGGGTGTATCGAGATGGGGCATCGATAATACCAGAGTAGACTAGCGTGTACCTTCTCGACCCATACAGATGGGCGATGGATGATCCCATATCCATCGGTGTTTGACATCAGAGATGATATACGGGTGCTCAGTAGAGACTGGGTACACTGGACGGACTCGCCGAGAACTCCCAGATGGTATTATACCTCACGTCAGATGGCAGTTCTCTGGTGACACTGGTACAGAGTAGTCTGTTGACCCGAGATCGTCATAGAGTCTTGTGTGGTTCCCACTGTGCTTTGATTTCCATCTTACCACGTCCAAGAGGGCGTGCAAAACGGTGGTTTTTGGGTACAGTCCCGAGTCACATGGAGGCAATGAGCGATAGGAGGGGATTCGTCTCTCCCGGTATATGGGGGTTGATGTTGCGCTGTGTTCGATTGGCTATAACAGGAAATCCCTGGCCAGGGTTGCAGAGATTTACTGGTAAGTGTTACCAGTAGTTTCTCGAACAGTTATAGACCTCATATCGACACGACTTATTGAGCTACTGGGGTCTGACGTTTACCACCCCTAGGCGAGATATGCGACATATCAGACGATCAGACCGGACTGTACGGTAGTGTTACTGGTCGGATTCACTGGAGTGTGAGCGGGCTTGCTCGTCGATCGTCAGATCGCTCAATACCCGGGTGGCCGTTACGTTTAGCAGACCGCTTGCGGCTTGTGGATGTTTGATATGATCATCATCCGCTGCCGGCGTATTGACGAGTCTTTAGAGTCCTACACAGAGGTTTCCTGGCTCAAGCGAAACGAAATAGGAGTGCATATGAGATATGTGCGGGACCGAGAATAATGCGTGTATGTGATACCGTATTCTATTCTCGCGATAAATATATCGAATGGTTGTATGCGATATAACCTAGTTATCGATTCAAGCGTTGATTCGATAAGCCGATATATTTGATACCAGTCGGTTATGTGCGCATGACCGGATCATTGAATCAAGTGTTGATTTAATGATTTAATGTATAATTATATATTTGATATATTACTTTGCATTAACTAGTATCGGGTCACTTTAAGATGGATTTTCTCACTCTTTTGTGCGCATTATATATGCGATATGATTTTGTGCACTTCCTTGTGTCATGTTTGATGATGCATGCCCTTTTTTGGTTAAGTGTAAAGAATGAACCATGGTTGTGAATGGTTAGGGTTTTGTATTAATCATTCATTTATTTATATATATTTGTTTTGAATTTAAATTGTGAGAAGAAAACAAAATGGTTGCATTTTTCTTCATGAAGTTTCTAAGTGCTTCATGCACTTTGACCATTTTGTCTTCTTCTCCTTTACCTAACCATTCACTAACTATGATTCACTCTCTACACCTAACTATGATTAAGTCATGATAAGTATTCTTTTTATTGATAATTTAAACAATTCTTATCATAACTTTTCATGAGCTTCTTCTTCTTCTTCATAAAACACATGAAGAAAAAGCTTGTAGTCATCAATGGTAGATTGATGATATGAGTGAGAAATCCAATTCTAAAGTCTACCCACTTCCTATTTCTTCATCCTCTACCTCTTGCCAAGTAGTAGAGTGTGTTTCCTTCACAACTTTTTACGGTTTGGTGAAGGTGGAGCTTGATTCATCGATGCCTCGACGTAGATCATCTTCGGCATGGACATCGACGACCTGGCTTGCCCATTCTCCGACGAAGCCGACTCTAGAGCCCGGATTTGATTTGGACAGCGGAGACGACATCGTTGCGGAGCCGTGGAGGTGGATAACCGGATCTACAAAGGTTGTATTTCCGTATTCTCATTAGTTAACTGTTAACTAGTTCTTGTTCGCCTAGACTTCTAGTATACGATCCGTTGTTTAGGGTTTGTAGGCACCATAATTTTTTAAATTGCCATGGTTGATGGCTTGAGAGACCTCACTAGAGTGCCTAGGAACCCTGCAGTGGTATCAGAGACTAGCTAGAGCCTTAGGCGAAGTCCAGACGGAAATTGAAGTCCGATCGAACCGAAACCATACCCGGAAAATTGCTCTCTGTCCAATTTTTAAAATCTGGTATTTTTCTACATTAAAAATGTTCAGAAAAATCAGCAGGTTAATATATGATATACTGTGAAATTCGTACCCGAAATTCCTTAATCTTGCCGCGCTTCCGCGGCACGAGCTAGCCTCGTGCGGCGGTTGCGCGGCGGTACGGAATGATTGTTTAGTAATTTCTGCACAGTATCTCATAATTATTAGTGCTGGTATTCCTGGGTATTTTTAATATATTTTCCAGAGTTGAATTTTTCTGGGTTGTTTTGGGAATTCGGTATTTCGATCGGGATATCAAATTTTGTCTGTGTGGCTTTCCGGATAAATTTTAGAATATGTTAAAAAGTTCGACCGGATATAAATACCCAATTTTTCCCCTGTCGGGAAATTTCCAAGTGTTGGATTTTTCCGTAGTTTAACGACGTTCTAAGTAGTGCAAGTAACGCGATGGTCCCTCTAGAAGACACAAACCTTAACTCGATTATGTGACCGTCTTGAACTACCCTTTGAACCTTCGGGTTTGGGGCAGTACGGCGTGCCACATGTGAGGCGTTGGCTTGACCCTTCTACGGCTGGATCGTTGGTACTGAGGCACGAACGGAATGTTGTTAGACTTGTTTCATGTGTTGATCTGTTTCGGGAAAACTTGGGTGTTCGATTGTTCGATCGGAAAGTTTAACATTTTCTGTTTATCTGGAATGGGATACAATAATTGGAATTCACAAAAAGTTATGAGATAACTAAATGAATGTTATAAACATAGCAGTTTAGTCTCACTTGATCGGTTGCCACGGAATTTTGATGTGATCAAAAGTCCGTCGCAATCACGTAGCGTACGCGGATACTCGCCGGGTAAACTTAATAGACAGCCTCACTCCATAGCCCCGACCAAGTGACTGTAGGAGAACCCCGTCGCCGAAAGCATCCGTCCGGGTGCTCGCGGTAGCGGTGTTCCGCCTTGGTGCACTTCGTCGACGGTATCGGGGGTGCAGCCGTCTACTGAAGTTTGCGACGAGCATTCGATCAGTGTGTCGGGAATCTTGTTGAATTACCCGACTTGATATTGAAAAGTGTTTTCGATTTTGAGACTAAAATGCGGGGTTTATAATTGTTAGGCATGTGATGTCTAAGGTATTCATTTGGTCAGGCATACGATGTCTGAGGTGATTGCGGATTCCAACTGTTGTAGTTTTACACTTTCTTTTCTGTGACCGTAAGTGTAATATGTGATATCGCCGGTTTCGTTGCTATATGTCAACGACAATTGGGATGGACATATTTACTTACGTTGATGACATGAGATGTTATGTGTTGCTGGATATGTTATATTGGATCGTCGTGTTTGAATAGCCGGGGGTTTTTATGTGAGATGAGTGTTTTTCATTTTCATTCATGTAAAAACTTGTATGTAATATTCTTTTATTGGGGCGCTTCCAGGTTGCGGGAGTTGTCACCTGTTGTATATTATTTACTTTTCCGCACTAGGATAGACCCAAGGAGGAGGGCACAAGTAACCGGGTTCTGGAGTTCAGTGGGAGACCAACTCGAGGAGTCGAGTCCGGGTCTCCTAACTCCAGAATTGGTAGGGTTGCTTGCCGCTCTCGTAGGGGTCTAGGGGTGTGGGTTTGGCTATTCATAACGACCGTGGAATCCGTGTTTTATACTGGCTCATATTGAAAACACGGACGTCCTAGTATATCCAATATTTCATATGATTCTTCTGCTGCGATATCTGTGATGAGATCATGTGATGTTTCTGTGATGGATATAGTATATAGTATATATGATATATTATATAGACGTTACTTATGTTTTACACCCGCGCTAGCCCTGCCCTGCTCTGCCGTTAGTTACCTAACCTAACGGTGCACGAGGGGACATCGAGGCGAATGCGGATGGCATAAGTGTACGTCATATCTATCTGTGATGTTTAGGTACTTAAATGATGGGACTTCATTAATGTGATTAATGAAATTAAAAGAAACCTAAGATGTTGTAGAATCGAATTTCAAAATAAAACAGGTAGCTACAGTTCTTGCTTTGCATAGCGGTATATGTGATATATCCTGCACCTCATTCGACGAGGAAAGGACCGAGATCCCTTCACCGGGAGTGACTCCTTTAGCAATAACTGGCAGATGCTACACACTCGGTTTGTCTTTTGATTGCTTTTAAGTGTTTTGCTTTGCACAGTGATATATATGATATATCCCGCACCTCATTCGACGAGGAAAGGACCGACGATCCCTTCACCGGGAGTGACTCCTTTAGCAAAACTAGAAAAGCCTCAAAAGCACTCCATTTCAAAATTCATTCGATCCTACAACGATATCAAGTTCATTACGCAATAGGTTTTCAGAAAAACCTGTCGTAGCCCTCCGTCATTTCAGATAAGTTGTATATAGTATTCGTGCTGCATTTGTTGGCTTTCGTCAAGGTGCAGTGTGCGGTAGCTATATGCTGCTTATCTGCTAGCATACGATGCGATTGGATTAGGGTAGTCGTGCGGCTTTGTTGGCTTTCGTCAAGGGTCGTGCGGGTGGGTTTAATTCGATCAAGAAATGTACGGGTTGAACTTGACTAGCGGGCTATGGTTTGTTGGCTTTCGTCAAGGTCATAGCACGTTAGGGGCAAAATATTATCGGGAATTTCAAGTGTTGAAATTTGCAATGAGATTGCATACCTTCTATGAGATAGTTGGATCCCGATACCCGCTGCGAGTAAGAGTTACTCCTGGGAGAGTTTTATACATTGCAATTAGCCGATCAAGTAGGTGTCTAGAAAGGTGTCAACGAGGTTACGCCTCTGGGAAAACGAGGTTTACAGTAATTAGGTTCGTGCGAAAGCACGGGGGACCTCCCTCAAAGTACCGACACTGGCCTGGCTGAAAGATTGGCGAACTTGTAGTGTGTAATTAATCCCGGCTAGTCTTTCCTTTTAGGGTTTGAAGGAAGATTTGATAAAAAGCAGTGGGAGCCATCCTGATTAGATAAAATAATAACCAATCTTTTCTTGACAGAGCGCACGCTGAGTGTTTTCTTCTCTCTCTCTCCAGGTAGCGACCATATCACGCCTTAATCAAGATAATAATACGGAATATTGACCGAACCCGCTTGTTATACTGAGCTGGGGAACGTTGGTCCCGCTCCAACTTATAATTGTTATAAGACAGAGCAGGAAATTGGGGATTACCAGAATTCCCGTGCCGCCCAAACGAAGAGAGTGCATGCTGATGCATCATCTTCGGGTGTGTTCATTATACAGAACTGTTTCTCAGTATCCTTTACGTCCTGGGTATGTGATACCAGATCAGGATCCCAGATATGTAATCTGTTACATAGGGCTACAGAAAGGTAGAGAACTGAGAACGGGTGATAAGTTTCATGAGGCAGAAAACGGGGCAAGTGTTGCAGCCAAGTCTGTCGGTCACTGTCACCCTGTATTGCAATACATTGATTCTGAACGAATGTTGTTAGATACCGAACCTGATATACAAAATCATATCAGTCTCTTTATCTGAAAAGAAAGGATATAATTTTGTATTGTTGGATAATGTTTTGAACATTTCCTATATCAAAAGTTGATCGGTTCAGGCACGTTATCTAAAAGCATTAATGTTCTAAATCAAACTACAGTTCTAAGTATACGGAACACACACAAGAGGAAGAGTTCAGAAATGAACGAATCCTTCTTGAGGTATTGTAGACTAGGTCAGATCAATGTGACCCGACTAGCTAGAGTTACATATAGATGCATATTTAAATCAGTTTGAATTTACATCTTGTGAAACTCGCCAATCATGTCACAAAGATAAGATGACCATAGCTCTGTTTATTGGAAACAGAGAAAGAGTTAGTGAACTCTTGGGATAATACATGTTGATGTATGTAAGGTCCCCTGTCTACATATGCCAGGAACGGTTCTTTGTACTTCATTACGTTCTCTGATGATCTCTTTAGATTCAGACATATGTTCTTGTTGAAACACAAGTCCGAACCTTTTGAGATATTCACAGAATATAAGTTAGAAGTAGAGAACCAAAATACGGGTATAAGTATTATGTCCTATGATGAGATCAAGGAGAAGAATACTTGAGCACGGGAATCCTGGACCATTCTAAAGGAGAATGAGATTCTCTCTCGGCATTACTCCTCCGAATACACCATAGCACGATGGTATATCGGGGTGGAGCAATCACACCCTATGTGATAAGGTGTGTTCTATGATGAGTAATTCTGAGTTACCTTTTTCCTTTTGGGAGTTATGCACTTACGAAGATGCATACCTATTGAATAGGGTTCGAATCAAATCAGTTGCCTACCACTTCATATGTGATATGGAAAGGGAAGAGCCCATATCTTAAGTTAGTTAAGATTTTGGGTTGTCCGGCCTATGTTTAAAAGCATAATCTGGACAAACTCGAGGCAAGATCTGTTATGTACAACTGGAAATGTTCCAGCTATACGAACTACAGCAGATGATTTGATAGAACCAAAGGATTCAGTAGATACCAATGAACCTCAGCCTCTCCGCCGATCTAGTAGGGTTCCTCACCCACCTGAGAGATACTTCGGTTTCTCTATGACAGTGGGAGCGAGGATTGCATCATGAGATGATGACCCAACTAGTTTCGAGCTGGCCATCGAGAGTAAGACTCTGTAAGAATGGCTGGATGCTTAGCGATCTGAGATGGAATCCTTATACACCAACAAAGTATGGACTTTGGTTGCTATATCTGAAGGGTTAAATCCCCATCAGGAGCAAGTATATCTTGAGAAGATTACTTGGTGTAGATGGAAAAGTTGAGACTTTCAAAGCTAGACTTGTTAAAGGTTTTCTTCATTGACCAGGCGTGGATCATGATGAAACCTTTTCAAGGATCTATGCTTAAGTCCATCCAGATCCTACTTGCCACGGCTACATACCATGACTGCGATATCTGGTGGTTGGGTGTCTTGACTGCTTTTCTAAATGATGATTTAGAAGAGTGCGTCTGTAAGTATACAGCCAGAGGGCTTCGTAGACAGTGGGAGCAGCGGAAACGTGTGCAAGATGCTTTATAGGATAAAGCAGGCATCGCGGAGTTGGAACATCTGTTTTGATGAATTAGTCAAAGAGTTTGACATCATCAAAATGGTAGATGAACCTTGTATAAACAAAAAGGTAGTAGAGAGTATGGTGGTGATCCTCGTAGAATACGTGGATGACATACTTTTAATAGGGAAGGAGTTTCCTATGCTACGCTCGATCAATCTCCGCTTATCACTATGATTCTCAACATAGGATTAAAGTGATACCTACTAAATCCTGGATTTTGGATCTATGAGATAGATCTAAATGGATGTTAGGATACTCACTAATTGTAGTGAGACGGTATCAACCGATCCTGAGGAGAATCACTGGAATGGTTCCAGGGTGATAAAGACGACTGAGTGTCAGTCACAGGCATTGTCTTTACCCTCAGTAAAGGGACGGTATGTTGGAAGAGTTCCAAGCTAGATACCGTGACATACTAGACGATAAAGGCAGGATACATCGCTACTTAAGATGCTACCAAAGAGGCTGTTTGGGTGTATATAGGTTCATGAGATGAACTATGTTCCTACCATTGTGAGACAATGGAGTTGTGGCTAATGCCAAGGAACGACGGTCCCATCAGTGATCCAGACATATTCTAAGGCAGCATCGCCTGATCATGGAGACAGTTGATCTCCAGGGTGATCGAGGTTAGGAGAGTAGACTCAGAGGACAACACAGCGGATCCACTCACAAAGGCCTGTTCCCAGAGAGAGAGACTTTTATGGGATGGTTGAGTATGAGATACTTCAAACCACTGCTACAGATGGCCCTAGTGCAAGTGGGAGATTGTTAGTTATATGTATGCCCTAGAGGCCATTACTGTACATAGGATGTATATTGTAGTGGATGCTGGGACGTATATAGGGAGGACTTTCTCGCTCGACATGATAGTATGCTATCTGGTTGATCTTTACCTTAACGTGTATACTGATTGTCTCTCTGTTACATGTTGGTAAAGCCCTTAGGATCTGTACTTGACTACCTGGACTATGATGCGGATCATACTAGTGGGGACATGGTAGTCCATAAGTACATCCTTCACAGTCCCTAGTCGTGGGTGTATCGAGATGGGGCATCGATAATACCAGAGTAGACTAGCGTGTACCTTCTCGACCCATACAGATGGGCGATGGATGATCCCATATCCATCGGTGTTTGACATCAGAGATGATATACGGGTGCTCAGTAGAGACTGGGTACACTGGACGGACTCGCCGAGAACTCCCAGATGGTATTATACCTCACGTCAGATGGCAGTTCTCTGGTGACACTGGTACAGAGTAGTCTGTTGACCCGAGATCGTCATAGAGTCTTGTGTGGTTCCCACTGTGCTTTGATTTCCATCTTACCACGTCCAAGAGGGCGTGCAAAACGGTGGTTTTTGGGTACAGTCCCGAGTCACATGGAGGCAATGAGCGATAGGAGGGGATTCGTCTCTCCCGGTATATGGGGGTTGATGTTGCGCTGTGTTCGATTGGCTATAACAGGAAATCCCTGGCCAGGGTTGCAGAGATTTACTGGTAAGTGTTACCAGTAGTTTCTCGAACAGTTATAGACCTCATATCGACACGACTTATTGAGCTACTGGGGTCTGACGTTTACCACCCCTAGGCGAGATATGCGACATATCAGACGATCAGACCGGACTGTACGGTAGTGTTACTGGTCGGATTCACTGGAGTGTGAGCGGGCTTGCTCGTCGATCTTCAGATCGCTCAATACCCGGGTGGCCGTTACGTTTAGCAGACCGCTTGCGGCTTGTGGATGTTTGATATGATCATCATCCGCTGCCGGCGTATTGACGAGTCTTTAGAGTCCTACACAGAGGTTTCCTGGCTCAAGCGAAACGAAATAGGAGTGCATATGAGATATGTGCGGGACCGAGAATAATGCGTGTATGTGATACCGTATTCTATTCTCGCGATAAATATATCGAATGGTTGTATGCGATATAACCTAGTTATCGATTCAAGCGTTGATTCGATAAGCCGATATATTTGATACCAGTCGGTTATGTGCGCATGACCGGATCATTGAATCAAGTGTTGATTTAATGATTTAATGTATAATTATATATTTGATATATTACTTTGCATTAACTAGTATCGGGTCACTTTAAGATGGATTTTCTCACTCTTTTGTGCGCATTACATATGCGATATGATTTTGTGCACTTCCTTGTGTCATGTTTGATGATGCATGCCCTTTTTTGGTTAAGTGTAAAGAATGAACCATGGTTGTGAATGGTTAGGGTTTTGTATTAATCATTCATTTATTTATATATATTTGTTTTGAATTTAAATTGTGAGAAGAAAACAAAATGGTTGCATTTTTCTTCATGAAGTTTCTAAGTGCTTCATGCACTTTGACCATTTTGTCTTCTTCTCCTTTACCTAACCATTCACTAACTATGATTCACTCTCTACACCTAACTATGATTAAGTCATGATAAGTATTCTTTTTATTGATAATTTAAACAATTCTTATCATAACTTTTCATGAGCTTCTTCTTCTTCTTCATAAAACACATGAAGAAAAAGCTTGTAGTCATCAATGGTAGATTGATGATATGAGTGAGAAATCCAATTCTAAAGTCTACCCACTTCCTATTTCTTCATCCTCTACCTCTTGCCAAGTAGTAGAGTGTGTTTCCTTCACAACTTTTTACGGTTTGGTGAAGGTGGAGCTTGATTCATCGATGCCTCGACGTAGATCATCTTCGGCATGGACATCGACGACCTGGCTTGCCCATTCTCCGACGAAGCCGACCCTAGAGCCCGGATTTGATTTGGACAGCGGAGACGACATCGTTGCGGAGCCGTGGAGGTGGATAACCGGATCTACAAAGGTTGTATTTCCGTATTCTCATTAGTTAACTGTTAACTAGTTCTTGTTCGCCTAGACTTCTAGTATACGATCCGTTGTTTAGGGTTTGTAGGCACCATAATTTTTTAAATTGCCATGGTTGATGGCTTGAGAGACCTCACTAGAGTGCCTAGGAACCCTGCAGCATTGATATGACCTAGTCTACAATGCCTCAAGAAGAATTCGTTCATTTCTGAACTCTTTCTCTTGTTTGTGTGTGTTCTGTATACTAAGAACTGTAGTTTGATTTAGAACGTCAATGCTTTTAGATAACGTGCCTGAACCGATCAACTTTTGATATAGGAAATGTTCAAAACATTATCCAACAATACAAAATTATATCATTTCTTTATTAATAAAGAGATTGATATGATTTTGTATATCAGGTTCGGTATCTAATAGCATTCGTTCAGAATCAATGTATTCTGGTAATACAGGGTGATAGTGACCAACAGACTTGGCTGCAACACTTGCACCGTTTTCTGTCTCATGAAACTTATCACCCGTTCTCAGTTCTCTACCTTTCTGTAGCCCATGTAATGGATTACATTTGCGGGATCCTGATCCGGTATCTAATACCTAGGACGTAGAGGACACTGAGAAACAGTTCTTTATAATGAACACACCCGAAGGAGATGCATCATATGCACTTTCTTCGTTTGGGCGGCATAGGAATTCTGGTATTCCCCTATTTCCTGCTCGGTCTTATAACAATTATAAGTTGGAGCGGGACCAACGTTCCCCAGCTCAGTAAAACAAGCGGGTTCGGTCAATACATCCATTTTATTATCTTGATTAAGGCATGATATGGTCGCTACCTGGAGAGAGAGAGAAGAAAACACTCTGCGTGCACTCTTGCAAGATTAGATTGGTTATTTATTTTATCTAATCAGGATGGCTCCCACTGTTTTTATCAAATCTTCCTTCAAACCTTAAAAGGAAAGACTAGCCAGGATTAATTACACTCTACAAGTTCGCCAATTTTTCAGCCAGGCCAGTGTCGGTACTTTGAGGGAGGTTCCCCGTGCTTTCGCACGGACCTAATTACAATAAACCTCATTTTCCCAGGGGGCGTAACCCCGTTGACACCTTTCTAGACACCTACTTGATCGGCTAATTGTAAAGTGCAAAACTCTCCCAGGAGTAATAATTACTCGTAGTGGGTATCGGGATCCAACTATCATACAGAAGGTATGAAAATTTCATCACTTGAAACTCCAATCTCATTGCAAATTTCATCACTTGAAACTCCCGATAATGGTTTTTACCCCTAGCACCTAGAACCTTGGCTAAGGTCAACAAATCATAAGCACTAGTCAAGTTCTACCCGTCATTTCGTGATTAATTAGACCCACCCACATGACCCTTGGCTAAGGTCAACAAAGCCACATGACTGTCCTAACTAATCGCATCATATGCTGTGTAGGAAGACATCATTTAGCTACCGTACACTACGCCTCGGCTATGGTCGACAAACGTAGCACGAATATTAAGTACTCTACTTCCTAAAATGACGGTGGGTTGCGGATGGTTTTTAAGAAAACCTTTAACGCTTTGAACTTGATCTCGTTGCGAAATCAAATGGTTTTTAAATGGAGTGTTTTTTAGGCTTTTCTAGTTTTTCTAAAAGGGTCACTCCCGGTGAAGGGATCGTCGGCCCTTTCCTCATCGAATAAGGTGCAGGATATATCATATATACCGCTGTGCAAAGCAAAAACTATAGAAGCAATCAAAAGACAAACCGAGGGTTGTAGCACGTCGCCTGCTTCTTTTACGGGCTCCCACCTCGTCGCCAGAAGGGCACCACGTCGCCTGCTTCTTTTACGGGCTCCCACCTCTATACCGAGGCAACTCGGGCACGAAGTTGGCGAGCCGACGTGCGGAAGGTTTGCTGTAGAATGTGTAGTGCTCATGTCTCATTTTGGGGTTCATGGAGGTTGCCATTTTGTGGAGGAGAATGAACTATACTTTGGAGGTGGAACCATGGGATTTTTGTGAAGCTAAAAGACCAAAAATCCCCACATGAAATATTGGGACAGCCCCCCCTTTTGCTTGGCCAGCCATTTTCTCATGGTGGAAGTGAGAATGAGAGAGAGGTCAATGGATGATAGAACCACAACCATAATGCAAAGGAATAAAGATAATCATGAAGGGAAATGATCACAATCAAATCCACACTCCAAAACAACCATCATCAACCACAAGTCAAAACATGATGACTAAAGAAAGTCAAGCAATGATGGTGCAAGTATCATGATACAACAAAATGCAAAGAACACCCTCCACAAACGCTTATTTGCACAAATGCAAATAAGCCCTCCTCCACCAAACTTCGGCCAAAGAAAGATACAAAGAAATATGGCCGAAACGGAAAGCAAACTGGCAACTCCAGAAAACCGGTCCCGTAATAAATTATAGGAAAACCCCGCTACTGTGTATACACACCCGTATTTGTATTTCGACTGAAATACAAATGCAATGAGACAAACTCTACACTGTACTATACTAGGATCCAGCTTAAACCAAAGCCGGCTAGTATTATCCGTCCGATCCTGATCCGTGCAATACCGCACGTATCTGATCGAACCCTGCCATATCTCCATACGGCCTCTACAGCGTTTCGCCCGAAAACTTGAGCAACTGAATGCGGGGGACTCTAAAGACTCGTCAACACCTTGATTGTGGATTTAACCACTAGCACGTCAGAGGTATAAGCCAATACGTAACGGGCTATCAGGTATTGACCAAAAGGGACGTCGATGAGCGAACTCATCCTGACACCCTACTGAGCCTGTCAGGGACAATATCTGTACAGTCCGGTCCGTTCGTCTATAAGCATCGCATGGCGGGCCTAGGGGGTTGGTAAAGTCAGACCCCTAAAAGCGGTACAAGTCGTGTCGGAGTGTAGCCCAGAACACCCTGAGATACTACTGAAATACCTACCAGTAAATCTCCTGCTTCGGCCGAGGGCTTTGTGTAATGGCTCTCCTAGACACAGCGCGACCTGACCCCCAATACCGGGAGAGACGAACCCCTAAAGATCCGCTCACTGCCTCCATGTGGCTCGGGACTGTACCCAACTAAAACCTGTTTGCACGTCTCCTTTGAGCGTGGTAGGGTAGTAATCAAAGTACAGTGGGAACTCACACGAGACAAATGACGATCCCCAGGTCGATGAACTAACCTGTACACATGTCACCAGGGAACTGCTATCTGACGTCTGGTATAATCCCAACTAGCAGGTTCCTGGCGAGTCCTGTCCGGTGTACTCATAACCTAATGAGCACCTGTATACATCTTAGGTGAACCAACTGACACCAATGGCTTGTGAGACCGGCCAACGCCCCTCGTCGGGGTCTCGACTATATACACTAGTCTACTCTGGAGTGTCGATACCCTATCTCGAAACACCCACGACTAGGGACCTTTTAAGGATGTGCTTATAGACCACCAGCTCTCACGTATATGATCGCCCTCATACTGCTGGCAGTCAAGCAAGAATCCTAGGGGCTCTATCAACGTGTAATAGCGACCTGTCAGGTCACCTAAAGCAGTACACGATGATAAAGATAAACCAGATAGCATACTATCATCTCGAGTAAGACTGTCCTACCGGGATAGGTCCTTCCTCAATCATTGCAATCACGTGCCTGTGATCCAATAATTGACTCTGAGGGCACCATCTCCAATAATCTCCCACTTGCACTCAAGGCTAATTATTGCGATGTCGTATACTCACAGCCCGTGTGATACCGAACACCCAATTCCTCTACTAGTCAGTCTCACAAAGCTCGTTTGCGAAACTATTGCGTTCGAGGAATAGCCTCAGTGAGTGGATCCACTTTGATGTTTCTTTCTATGTCTCTCTATATCTCAAGTTCGCGGAGAAAGCCATCTCCCGAAAAGAGCAATACCTGTCTTAGAATGTGTCTGGATGTCTGATGGGACCTAGCTCATAAATGAACTCCAAATCCAAACTTCTTAGACTGTATCGTCAACTGAACTTAATCAGTATCCAGCGCCATGCCTCCCTCAGTATCTGCTTAGATCACCTGCCCAAAATACTGCCCCTCATCAGAAGGAAAACTATAACTCTGACAACCTCCCTGTCGTCCAGGTCACCTTGGAAGCCTGGAATGATAACTGTCTCCGAAAGAGGCTGTCGTTATCATAACCCTAGAACATCCACTTATGTTATAAAACTGCTTCCGACTGTTTCTCCAGGATTGGATCAATGTCAACTTATTGCATCTAGTGCAAGAGCAACTTCTGGTGTGGTACTTGACATCTCATGATTGACTCAATTGCTTGAGCAAGTGATCTGCCAATCATGCACATCCCTCTCCCCTTTAGTCTGTAAGACACCTTTAGAGAGGGTGACTCCATCACCGGCAGGTACACTACCGTGTCAGGAGTCATCCATTCTAAATACTCTTAGAATGCTGTCTAAGTACCCAGATTGGGAAACCACCCAAATCTAGATCTAAAACCATAGATCTAGTAACCAGTATGTCTGATATAATGTCCAAGTCCCATGTGGAGAAACCACTGTGTGACGACCAAAATATAACCGATCGTAGTGTAGAAGTTTCTTTTCCTACTCTGTGTATGTCATCCAAATACCATGACATCACACCCTACTTCCTTCTCAACAGATCCATCCCCTATTCAGATGAAGTCAAACCTATGACTGTCACATCAGAAATTGATGATCTATCTCCGCTATATCTGCTTTAGTCTATAAATAGACATAAGACACTTGTCCACCAATGCTTCCGCTGCTCCCACTGACTACGACAACCCTCTGGCAGAGTCATATAGACGTGCACTTCTAAAGCTAGTTTAGAACGACGCTATACTCATCCTCCTACCGGGTCTCACGGTCTGGAACAACAGCAATGGCAAGTGTGGGTAAACAAGAACTTCCCTGTCACCGTCCTTGAGGCTACCGGAGTACCTCTCGGGTGCCTGAAGTTACCCACCTAATCTGCGGAGTGGCCAATGGAATGTCAAACCAGATTGAATCTTTAGGTTCCTATCAAATCTTCAGTAATCGTTTGTGGTTCTGGAATCACTTCCAGTTCTACCATACTCCCACTGCTGTTTTCTGAAAAATCCATTTTATTTAAAACTGTGGCGAGTCTAGAATAATATCGCTATTGTTCTTCCAGATGGCAGAAAGTCAACCCTCGTCATAGCCTGGGTCAACCCACAAACAGCCATTACAGAAATGTGCTTTGAGTTGTCCAGTGTCTGGTTTTAATCATAAGCCGGACAACTCCCCGTACCTTAACATCGTTAAGATATGAACTGTTCTATATCCAATATAGGACTAGAGACACTGATTTAATTGAACCAGATTCAAATCATGCAGCTGTCCCCAGTGCATGTCAACTAAAATGGAAAGAGGCCGATCAGCGTTACTCAACTTAGGAATGCTTCCAATTATGAGTAACCTGAAAGCGAAGCAAGTTCTCTTAATCATTACTATCAACTGAATACCATACACAAGTATCTACATCTTCGATCATTTTGAAGAATCCCGATACTTGCTACACCTGGTTCTCTACTCTATTCAAATACCTATAACTTCTCAAAATTTGGACCTTGTGTTTCCACGAAACACTTGTCTAAAAACTAGAGAAATCATAAGTAAACCGAATATAGCACGAGGACCAACCCCTCTGTCCTGATGGACCTTGGACAACATACAATACTCTGTATAAGTCCCTTGAGTCTAATAACTCATTCACTGTGTGTCGTAGGTTGAAAACTGTACTATGGTTATGAAGAATTATACCGCTGTTTAATGCTCCTTACCTAACCATCCACTGATATAGGTAAATGTCACAGACATAATTTCAAAAAGGTATATCTCACTCTATAAAAATAGACGTACAGATATTTCAATTTGAAATTGGTGCATGACAGCGGATATTCAAAACCAAATATTTGCCGTCTGGCAAACAACCCAGGTGATTTCCTCAAATATCACTGATTACAACGAATCCCGATATAATGAGGATGATCACCCAATTCCCAATAACTTACTCCCACTCATCATCTGTAAAACCATACAGATGTGAGAATCATACCTGGTAAATACATACCCTGGAGTAAGTGTCTAATTAGGAAATTAGTTTTCTTTAACAGTACACAGTGAAACTGAAACATTGAAATGTTTCGATGGGGTATCCGGGTATTCCTAGTAATGCCTCTTCCAGATTCACGACTGTAACCGTATAATTCTTTGCCACCTCTCCAAATCCCTTTATATGTCTTTAGTCATTACCTTCTGTACACCCCTTTAGGCCAAATGGTTTTCTTCCTTCCCTACCGTTCGGCACCAGCCTATGGTTTGGAAGAAGACTATCCAATAAGCATAATGGGTGTACTATCCTAATCCTAGGAACACTCGCAAAGCGAGAGAAGGTGAAGATAAAAGACAGCCGAATAAATCTTATTCCTATTACTCCTGAACCAGAATCCATCCCCGAACTGGAACAAGTTCCTTTCGAGTTCGTATATAACCATACGATGGAGTATCCAATAAACTGTGGATCTTCGTAGTGATACGGAGTGTTCTGGAGAAATACAAAGGTGATTTGGGAGTGGTAAAGAAATACCTGGTTTGGTCATGAATATCAGTTGCAATTTACTTTGCCCTCTTATTAATCCCTTGCTTTGTCTTAACTTAATACTTTCTGCACACCATTGTTATGCTAATTGGTTTTCTTCATTCCCCACCGTTCGGCACCAGCCTAAGGTTTGGAAGAAGACTATCCAATTTGCGTAATAGGTGTACTATCTCCTAAACCAAGGAGTACTCGCAACCTGAGAGAAGGTAAAAGGAAAAGACAACTGAATAGTCCTATCCGTTTTCTCCAGAATCGGAAACCATCCTCGAATAAATCCCTTCGAGTTCGTATATAACCATACGATGGTTTTGTCCAATGGAAGTGGACGTTCGCAGTAATACGGGGTGTCCTGGAGAAAAGGGTAAAAGTAGGAGTGGCAATGAGGTTTGCAACTCTGACAATCCAAAAGCCAGTGTTTAAGAAGGTTCGGTTAATTTTGGTCACTGAGTCATAGTCTTAGGGTCGGGTCAATGGTCGCCGCCGAAGAGAGAGAGAAAAGAAACACTCAGCGTGCACTCTAACCTAGATCAGAATGGTTACCAATTTATCTAATCTGGAAACCTCCCACTGTACCGTCAAATTCTCCTCCAAACCTGAAAGAAGAATTAGTCGGGATCACCCGAGGAGTAAACCAACTCATCGGTGGGAATCGGGATCCAACTATCATCGCATGATAACGTGACGGAATCCGCTCACGCTATCACACTCCAGAAGGTATGCGCATATCTGGCAAGTTTCAGTTTCTTTAGAAACTCCCGATGTGATTTTTACCCCATGCTCTTATGACCTTGACTTTTGCCAACATATCATAAGTCACATGTCAAGTTCTGCCCGTCATTCTCCAGGTTAATTTGAGCACACCCGTACATACCCTTGACTTTGGCCAAAATAGTAGTACGACTGCCCCAAACCAACGCATCTATCTATGCTGCATATGAATATCCCAATAGCTACCAATCATTGTGCCTTGACTTTGGCCAACATACACAGCTTGAATACTATTGGCCACCCATATGAAACGACGGAGGGCTACGAATGGTTTCTGGCGAAAACCTTTAACGTAATGAACTTGATATCGTTGAAGGAACGGATAGCTTTATAGAAAATATAGTGACGAAAACCTTTGCTAAAGAGGTCACTCCCGGTGAAGGGATCTCGGCTCTTTCCCCATAGAATGAGGTGCAGGATATTCCAACTGAATACCACGGTGCAAAACAAAAGTAATTGGCTATAGTGAAGTCATTGCCCTGACGCAAACTTTTTGTCCAAGGGGTCACTCCCGGTGAAGGGATCGCGGCCCTTGCCTCGTCGACTGAGGAGCAGGATATTCCAACTGAATACCACGATGCTAAACAAAAGAGAACGTCCTTGCAATAACAGCTTTTTGAAAAGTGTTCCAACAACATCAGATTAGGTTTGTTTTTAACTTGCATTGATCCGAATCAACGCAGTCCTATCAATTGATCACACCACAAAGAACGAAAATAATATGACGTACGTATATGCCATCCGCATTCGCATTCGCCACTGGGTCCCGTCATTACCCGTTAGGTTAGCTAACTAACGACAGAGCGGGGACTGGACTAGCGCGGATACAAAACATATACAACATCTACTAATATATATACCAATATATTATATTCGCTCAAGGCGTGATAAAATGCAACATCACAGAAATGTACAGCATCACAGAACAAAACAGATATCTGGGATCCCCGGGTTTCACAGAGCCGCTGAAACCCGACGTTCCCCTGGTCGTGTGGATAGCCTGTGCAATGAAAATCCTAGACCCCTACGGGCGCGGCAAGTTACCCGCCAAAACCTGAAGTGAGGCAGCCCCTTTCAGCAACGTGAATGGACCACCCAGCACTTCACGGAATCCGGTAACTTGGGCACCCCTCCTGGGTCAACCTGTACCCCCTACGAGTACGGCGAATAACCCGCCAATCCTAGAGTAAAGCTCCCTCCATCTCAATGCCATGAGATGCGGGCCCGTTGCCCTCTAGAATCCGGCTATCCGTGCACCCCTCCGCGGGGCAATCCTAGTACAGAAAGTAAAATATACATACAACGGGTATATCGACCGCAACCTGGTCGTGCCCCAAAATAATAATACAAACAGGCAGTGACGGCAGTCCACATGTCGGACGCTCGCCCCGCAATATCAAATGTACATAATACAACAAAACTGTACTACCACTGCAACCAGGCTATCCCCACGACCGATCCGCATCATCACAGCAAAATCACAGAATATCAACGTGAAAGTCACGTTCGCAAATCCGTCTAACCGGGCTATAGCAGTTAGACAGGATTTACCGATCAAGTGACATTCACGGTCGCAGATATAATGTAAATACTGTGAACAAATGTGTTTAAAATATCCGATCGATCAAATTTTACCAAGTGGGCCCCAAGCACTACTGTAGCAGTTAAAGAAATTCTGGGCCCAAACAAAGTATACCAAAACCCCTATATTCAGCCCACAAGCCCACTGCAAAAAATTGGTGATGTGAATCCAAATTCCTGCGGCGGAACCGCGGTCAAAGAGGGGTTATGGCCGCGGTTCCGCGGTCTTACGGAAGGATCAGGTGACCAAAATTCTACAGTGTTCTTAGGATTCCCTGCACATCATTCTGCAACATACTGAAAAATTTTTGGACTCCAAAAAATTTCGACAGAAACTGATGTGAAGAAAAATACGGTTTTTGGAAAATTGTTCGATCGGAAATGAAAAACACATTAGACAAAGCTAGACTATGTTAACGGCGAGGCTCTGATACCAATGTAAGTGCACGGCGGCGCCCCGGCCGTCAATCCGACGCCGGAATGCGAAAGCGATGCTTAACTTTAATTTTTCAAACCGGCCCCACCGCGCACTATAACCCGGATCGTACCATTAACTAGTCCTAGCTAACTACAAGATGGGGAAGAGAGATATACCGAGCGATCCGTGTCCTCCGGTGTTCTCGCCGTTGTCCCGATCTCCTGCGGATGTCCGGTCTCCACCTCGTCGCCGGAAGGGCACCACGTCGCCTGCTTCTTTTACGGGCTCCCACCTCTATACCGAGGCAACTCGGGCACGAAGTTGGCGAGCCGACGTGCCCAAGGTTTGCTGTAGAATGTGTAGTGCTCATGTCTCATTTTGGGGTTCATGGAGGTTGCCATTTTGTGGAGGAGAATGAACTATACTTTGGAGGTGGAACCATGGGATTTTTGTGAAGCTAAAAGACCAAAAATCCCCACATGAAATATTGGGACAGCCCCCCCCCCTTTTGCTTGGCCGGCCATTTTCTCATGGTGGAAGTGAGAATGAGAGAGAGGTCAATGGATGATAGAACCACAACCATAATGCAAAGGAATAAAGATAATCATGAAGGGAAATGATCACATATGCAAAGAACACCCTCCACAAATGCTTATTTGCACAAATGCAAATAAGCCCTCCTCCACCAAACTTCGGCCAATGAAAGATACAAAGAAATATGGCCGAAACGGAAAGCAAACTGGCAACTACAGAAAACCGGTCCCGTAATAAATTACAGGATAACCCCGCTACTGTGTATACATACCCGCATTTGTATTCCGACCGAAATACAAATGCAATGAGACAAACTCTACACTGTACTATATTAGGATCCGGCTTAAACCAAAGCCGGCTAGTAATATCTGTCCGATCCTGATCCGTGCAATACCGCACGTATCTGATCGAACCCTGCCATATCTCCATACGGCCTCTACAGCGTTTCGCCCGAAAACTTGAGCAACTGAATGCGGGGGACTCTAAAGACTCGTCAATACCTTGGTTGTGGATTTAACCACTAGCACGTCAGAGGTATAAGTCAATACGTAACGGGCTACCAGGTATTGACCAAAAGGGACGTCGATGAGCGAACGCATCCTGACACCCTACTGTGCCTGTCAGTGACAATATCTGTACAGTCCGGTCCGTTCGTCTATGAGCATCGCATGGCGGGCCTAGGGGGTTGGTAAAGTCAGACCCCCAAAAGCGGTACAAGTCGTGTCGGAGTGTAGCCCAGAACACCCTGAGATACTACTGGAATACCTACCAGTAAATCTCCTGCCTCGGCCGAGGGCTTTGTGTAATGGCTCTTCTAGAAAGAGCGCGACCTCACCCCCAATACCGGGAGAGACGAACCCCCGAAGATCTGCTCACTGCCTCCATGTGGCTCGGGACTGTACCCAACTAAAACCTGTTTGCACGTCTCCTTTGAGCGTGGTAGGGTAGTAATCAAAGTACAGTGGGAACTCACACGAGACAAATGACGATCCCCAGGTCGATGAACTAACCTGTACACATGTCACCAGGGAACTGCTATCTGACGTCTGGTATAATCCCAACTAGCAGGTTCCCGACGAGTCCTGTCCGGTGTACTCATAACCTAATGAGCACCTGTATACATCTTAGGTGAACCAACTGACACCAATGGCTTGTGAGACCGGCCACCGTCCCTCGTCGGGGTCTCGACTGTATACACTAGTCTACTCTGGAGTATCGATGCCCTATCTCGAAACTCCCACGACTAGGGACCTTTTAAGGATGTGCTTATAGACTACCAGCTCTCACGTATATGATCGCCCTCATACTGCTGGCAGTCAAGCAAGAATCCTAGGGGCTCTATCAACGTGTAATAGTGACCTGTCAGGTCACCTAAAGCAGTACACGATGATAAAGATAAACGAGATAGCATACTATCATCTCGAGTAAGACTGTCCTACCGGGATAGGTCCTCCCTCAATCATTGCAATCACGTGCCTATGATCCAATAATTGACTCTGAGGGCACCATCTCCAACATGGCTATCTATTAAGTTTACCGGCGAGTATTCGTGTACGCAACGTGATTGCGACGGAGTTTTGATCACATCAAAATCCCGTGGCAACCGATCAAGTGAGACTAAAGTGCTATGTTTATAACATTCATATTAGTTATCTCATAACTACTTGTGAATTCCAAATATTGTATCACATTCCAGATAAATGGAAAATGTTAAACTTTTCGATCGAACAATCAAACACCCAAGTTTTCCCGAAACATCTCAACACATGAAATAAGTTTAAAAACATTCACTTCATGCCTCAGTACCAACGGTCCAGCCGTAGAAGGGTCAAGCCAACGCCTCACATGTGGCACACCGTACTACCCCAAACCCTAAGGCTCAAAGGGCAGTTCAAGACGGTCACATAATCGAGTTAAGGTTTGTTGTCTTCTAGAGGGTCCATCGCGTTACTTGCACTACTTTGAACGTTCTTAAACTACGGAAAGATCCAACACTTGGAAATTTCCCGACAGGGAAAAAAGTGGGTATTTATATCCGGTCGAACTTTTCATCATTTTCTAAAATTATCCGGAAAAACACAGACGAAGTTAAACTTTCCGACCGATACATCGACTCCCCAATACAACCCAGAAAACTCAACTCTTGAGTATAAAATAAAAATACCCAGAAAACACAGCAAATACAGAACAATATTACTGTGCAAACTGAAATGAACAAGGTGATAGTACGGCCGCGGAACCGCCGCATGAGCTATGCTCATGCCGCGGTTACGCGGTGCTCTGGAAGACTTAGGCGCACGTGCTGCACAGTAACTCCTAAAAAACCCTGCTGAATTTTTTGGATATTTTTAATTTGGAAAAATGCACAGTTTCATAAAATGTACAGAAAGGGGTATCGATTAGGGTTTCGGGGTTCGATCGGGTTTCTAACTTCGTCTACCAATCGCCTAAAGCTCTAGCTAGGCTCTGATACCACTGTAGGGTTCCTAGGCACACTCATGAGGTTCCACAATGGATCAACCATGCCAAAATCAAAAATTTATGTGCCGGGAAACCCTAATGCTAGATCGTTAACTAGAGGTAAGGCGAAACTAAGCAAGCAAACTACTTTGCTAGTAAGTGAAAGAGACTACAACCTGTGTAGATCCGGTCCTCCACTTCTCTAGCTCCGTGTTGACGTCCCTGCGCTGCGATCATCGGAATCCCGGACTCTAGCGTCGGTTTCATCGAAGAAATGGGTGGGCTAGGTTGTTGACTTCGATGCCGATGATGATCTACGTCGAGGCGACTCAAACTCAAGCTCCATCTTCACTAGGTCATGAAACTTGTGAAGATAACACCCTATACAACATGGAAAGTGGTAGAGGATGAAGAAATAGGAAGTGGGTTCACTTTGGATTTGGTTTTCTCATTTGATTTCATCACTTGGAAGTTTTCAAGAATGGTTTTCTTCACTTGAAGAAGATGAAGAAGAAGAAGGAAAAAGAATTATTCTTGAAAATAATAAATCAAGTGATTCTTATCATAATGCAACCATGGGTGAAGTAAACATATGTAGAGAATAAACTAGGGTTTAGGTGTAATGGTTAGGTTAAGGAAAAAACAAAATGGTTAAGACTTTCAAAGCTTCATGAAGCTTCAAGAATAAAACAAAGCAAGCCACCATTTTGTTTTTGCCAAATATAAATAAATAAGTTAGAACCCTAACCATTAACCTAAACATGGTTTAAAGCTTATACACACCCAAGTTTGCATGTTTCATCAAACATGATACAAACTAGTGCACAAACATATATCATATATACAATGTGCACAATCTAGTGAGAAAAATAATCTTAAGTGAACAAATACTGGTTAATGTAAAGTAATATATCAAATATATAATTATAGATTAAATCATTAAATCAACACTTGATTTAATGATCCGGTCATATTGCATATAACCGACTAATATCAAGTGCATCATTATATCGAATCAATATTTGATCGGTAACCCGGCTATATCTTATATGACCGTCCGATGATACAAATCGTGAGAATAGAATTCAGTATCACATACTGGTATTATTCTCGGTCCCGCACATATCTCATACGCGCTCCTATTTCGTTTCGCTTGAGCCAGGAAACCTCTGTATAGGACTCTAAAGACTCGTCAATACTCCGGCAGCAGGTGATGATCATATCAAACACCCACAAGCCGCAAGCGGTCTGCTAAACGTAAAGGCCACCCGGGTATTGAGCGATCAGAAGATCAACGAGCAAGCCCGCTCCCACTCCTGTGAATCCAACCAGTAACACTTACCGTACAGTCCGGTCTGTTCGTCTGATATGTCGCATATCTCGCCTAGGGGTGGTAAACGTCAGACCCCAATAGCTTGATAAGTCATGCCGATGTAAGGTCCATAACAAGCATGAAACTACTGATAACACTTACTAGTAAATCAATACAACCTTGGCCAGGGATTTCCAGTTATGGCCAGTCGAGCATAGCGCAACATCAACTCCCAATACCGGGAGAGACGAATCCCCTCCTATCGCTCAGTGCCTCCATGTGAATCGGGAATGTACCCAAAAACCACCTGTTTGCTCGACTCAGTAGAGCCATGGTAGGGTGGAAATCAAAGCATAGTAGGAGACACACAAGACTCTATGACGATCTCGGGTCAACAGACTAAGCTGTACCAGTGTCACCAGAGAACTGCCATCTGACGTGAGGTATAATACCATCTGGGAGTTCTCGGCGAGTCCGTTCAGTATACCCAGTCTCCACTGAGCACCCGCATACCATCTCTGATGTCAAACACCAATGGATATGGGATCATCCATCGCCCATCACATGGGTCGAGAAGATATACGCTAGTCTACTCTAGAATATCGATACCCCATCTCGATATTCCCACGACTAGGAACATTGAAGGATGTACTCATAGACTACCCAGGCCCCACTAGTATGATCTACATCATAGTCCTGGAAGTCGAGTACACATCCTAAGGGCTTTATCAACATGTAACAGAGAGACATAAAGTATACATGTTAAGATAAAGAGCAACCAGATAACATACTATCATGTCGAGCAAGAAAGTCCTACCTATATATGTCCCAGCATCCACTACAATATACATCCTATGTACAGTAATGGCCTCTAGGGCATACATATAACTAACACTTTCGGCTTACTTGGATCAGATGGGGTCCTATAGACTTCATATGATTTAAGTGCCAGTCACGTGCTCTTTCGGGTCGTGACAAAGTTGGTATCAAAGCGCTAGGTTAAACTTGGTTCGAGTCTAAGTTTGACTATGTGGAGCCTAGAGCGTCTATATATATACAGAACTTAGGCTTGACCTTACGGAACTTAGACTTAGTCGAGGCGGTATCATACCCGAACTTTCGTCGCGTAGGATGACCCTTGGTTGATGGAGTAGGTAGCTTTAGTAGAATGACGTACCGTACGTATGTTCCGCGGCATATTTACGATACGCTACTCCGCTTAAGAAACCTTAGGATGTACATTTCCTTGCACAGTGTTATATTCTTTCCTATGATCTATCCTCATCGATACTGGTTATGATTTTTGCTGCCACGATTACACGGGCAGAGAGAGAGCTACGGCTAGAGTTGCGTCAGCATGAGCTCGTCGTGGATGAGGACTGACTAGGGCGTGATTCCAGAGACATACGATTGCTTGTAGAGGCGTAGTTTATTGTGTTTTCGCGCCATGAGCGTTTGACAGATCGTTTTTACGAGATTTCTCGGAGGTGCAGATCGGTACCAGAGGATCAGGCTACTGCTAGAGGCCAGCCAGGATATAATGACTGAAGATATATCGCTTATTCAGGACGATTGAGGTGCTGTTCAGCGTACAGACGAATGAACCAGTTGTTGCAGCAAATGACGAGATATCGCCCAGGTGATTGGAGCCGCTGCAGCATGAGCATATACCTAGAGATATGATGGTGAGTCGCTAGTCACCCGAGGATGAATGACTAGGACATGTGGTTCGTTCGCTTACCCCGATGCAAGGTCATCAGATAGATTTATTCCAGTTAGAGACGACTTCACGCAGATACGTTGAGAGTCGATAGAGACGATCGAATATCAGGAACCCAATTCCAAGTTTAAAGTATTCAGAAAGACATGCAAGCTAGTCTATGGACCCTCTAGAAGAATGAAACCCTAACTCGACATAATGACCGTGTGAAGCCTTTGAACCTTAGGGTTTGCGGCAGTTCCGCGGCGCCATTAGTGAGGCTTGGGTTTGCCCTTCTACGGCTGGACCACCGATGCTGTGGTATGTACTCGATACTACTAAACTGTACCCAAGATGTTGAGCTCTTGGGGGACTATGAGGTTCTAACGAGTCGATCGGATAGTTCGACATCATTCGGACATCATGTGATGGACATATTGCTTGGGAGACTCCAGATACGAGTATAGCTATTGGAGCGCCGTCCATGCAGCCATGATGAAACGAGTCCGAAGCAGTCGACAGCATAGAAAAGTGAAGTACGGGATTCGTATGAGCTATTGACGAGAGGACGTTCCACTCCGCTGACATCAGAGATGCGTTACGCATGCAGATGCATTGATTGCTGAATATACCTTCCAGAAGGAGTCGCGATGGGTATGCAGCCATTCCGGAACAAGAGCCAGATATAGTAAAGGTGGTAATTTCCAGGCAATTCGGCAGAAACGAGATTTGAGAGAAACCTCGACAGGACCTTTCCGGAATATTATACGAGAAGACTTGGACCCAGGAGTGGTCATATTATGCACACCCAGCAGGCCAGAGTTCGGCATCGTCGACGAGACAGTTGACCAGGTTTGGATAGAGGACCTCACCCAGATGCGTTGTGAGTTGATCAAGAACGGACGGGTGTTGAGTATATCTCCACAGGATGGGACGAGTTCCGGAGGATGTGTTCGGCTAGATATCTTCCACAGAGTGATGAAGATACTGAGTTCGTGATTTCGAGTCCGTGTGAGAGACTTCGGATGGACCGTAGCTGAGAACAATTGCAGTGCGCAGATAGAGACGTGACGTCGAAATGGATGATGATGCAGACAGGCGGAACAAGAGGTTCGTGCGAGATGCTGACGAGCTGTTGTTACTCCCCGTTAAGATTAAAGGCCGGAGATGTTTACAGAGGCGTTGGGATGTGACCAGTTTCCGAGAAAATGTTGTGCTGAGGATGCAGATGTCCAGAGAGCGAGAAAGGATTATGCAAGAGTACCAGCCTCCGCACAGTTCGGCATAGGCGAGATAGGAAGAGACCTTGAGCAGGATTCCTTCCAGGACATTGCTGCAATAAGATTTGCACCAGGAGCATAAGTGTGATGTGCATTCAGAGAACCAGAGGTCAGCGCCAGTAACGTGCTGCTTTACGAGTGGCCGTGAGGATTGATCGAGAGATGACCAGAGAAGTGCCAGAATGGAATTGTTCCTATTAGCACACCTGATAGGGCCGTTTAGCCGATGGATTGCGAGATTGATAATCCACAGAAAAGATAAGAGCCCAGAGACAGAGGACACCAGACCATGAGCAAGAGGAAAGTAGATATCTTGCGCTACTAGCATTGGATGCATCGACACCTTCTTAACTTTGAAGGAGGATATACCGATGACGGTATTTATGATTTGTGATTTTGTGATTCGATTATCACGTATCCGTCACCTTGGATTTCGGTATTTTGGGCGATTTATTCGCATGATTTAGTCTTGATGGCTGAGTTCCATGATATTTGTTTTCGTGCACCATGGTTGCACCTACTGGGCATTTATATCTCGCGCATAGTTTTTACACTTGAGATGTGCTTTACACACCGTTGAGTTGATTTTGTGCATATGATACGCACACGAATTGATTCTTGCACTCGGTATAGCTTATATGTGCTTGTAGTGCATTGATATGTGTTTTGTGCACGCAGTTGCACACGTTTATGATTTTTACACCTTGGTACACTCAGTGTTGCTATGTACGCATTTGAGTTTTTGTTTGGGTTTTGTGCACAGGATGCACCAGTTTTACATTTCTTGCGTTGTCGCACCAGTTTTATGTTTTGTGCATTTAACGCACCAGATTTATATTTCCTGCCTTTATTGCATCGGATTTATATTTTGTGCACTACGGTTGCACCTGACTTCGATTTGATGTCATTCCATATGCTGATTTTGATTTCATGCCTGTGTTGTGCATGCGATTTGACTTATGCCTTCGGCATCGCTTACATGCACACCTAGTGTTTAGATGTTGATTTCCTACACTCCGTGCATTTGATTAGACTTGCGTATGTTCGACGCTTTATATTGGATTTCATGATTTCGTGCAAGTTGAGTGCGCATGATTTAGATTTTATTCATGTTTGATGGATGCACCTGATTTGGATTTTCGCGCGTGTTGAGCGCATGATTTGAGATGAGATTTTGGTGCACACCAAATGCGCTAAATCGGGATTCTTCGTGCATGTCAGATGCACCTGATTTTGCTATCAGGCACACACGTTGCCTATGACAGATGCTTCGTGCACACCCGTTGCACCTAGATGTTGGTTTGTGCGCTTGTATGGCATATATATGGATTTTGACTTCCGTGCGCACCAGACGCACAGGGTTTTCATATGCGCACTTTGGGATTTATTTTTATGGAGTAGTATATTTTTGTGATGTTTATTATTATTTTCATACTGAGCAGGACTAGTCAGATGACAGTACCTGGATATATTTTGCATGCAATTACTTCAGCTATTTACATGTATAGTTCCGATTTATATCATATTGGTTTTGCTTGGATTGGCATTCGTGTCTTTACCATAACTCTGATGATTGCGGGATGCTTGATGGAGTTTTGTTTTTGAGTTATCTGCTCATTACTCATGCGCATGCATTGCGCTATGATGCGTTTTATGTATTGATGATTTCGGAACCCCGATGATTTGGACTTATTGAAATGTTTCAGAATTTGGGGGATTAAATTTAAATTCGGGGACCGAATTTCTTTAAGTGGGGAAGATTGTAACATTTCAAAATAATAAAATATTATTTTTGGGAAATTTATAATTTAATATTATTTTATTGATTATTTTAATATTAAATTTAAAATTAAATACCGATAAATGGGAAAAAATTTGAAAAAATTATGGAAAATTCTAAAATAATGTATTCTATAGAATTATGTCATTTTTAAGTTTTTATGAGCATTTATATGCTAATTTAGTGCTAATCGCGATTAAAAATCGCTAATTAGATTTTTAGCGTTTTTGGGCAAAACATGCACATATCATTTGTACACTTGTGTTTCATTCGTTTCTTTGCCTTCTCTTCATTTTAGCATGGTTGATTAGGGTTGACCATTGAGTGAGAATGATAAGGAGAAAAGAAAAGAAAAGGTAAAGAATGATGATGAGAGAGAGAGGGTAGGTATAGGTCAACTTTTACTTTTTGAACCATACTCCCATCATTTTATCTTCTCATTTCTCTCTCCCTCTTTCCCCATCTCCTGCTGTTGCCTCTTCCCTCACTTCCTCCTCCACCTTCAAGCCTTTCAAACACCACAAAAATCAACTCAAAACCTCACACCCATTTCACAAAAAGTGTGCACAAGCTCACAAGCTTTAGAATGGACCAAGAAAGATGGTGTTTTGGTGCTGTGGGAAGATTCATGAGTCTCTATAGAGGTAATTCTTTCACAATTGTTGTAGCATTTCAAGTGATTTAGCCTCCTTTAAAGTTTAGTGTCGTTTTGTTTTAGTTTTATACACTTTGGAAAACCTTAGAGAGGGTTAGGCTAAATTTGAGTTGTGGCGATGCAATTGGACTCTTATGGTGACCTTAGACCTTATATTGACTAAGACCCTGACCTAACAAGACCTGAAACGCAAAAATACGGAATTACGGGACTTCCATGTCGATTTGTGAGATGTTTTAGTGTGCAGGAAAATCTGGAATGTGCTGGGAGTTTTGCTGGAAAATTAAACAATACCAGAGGACTAGAATTGACCCTGGGAACACCCTGTATCAAGACGAACCCCTTTGGACCCTACAAGGCCGGCCAGGCCGGTTTTACCCTTTAGAGGGCTTGGCCACTTGGCAGGCTCAGGTGCCCAGGCTTCTGCTGTAGGTCACATAAACCCTATACATCACTCTTGACTTGTTTGCTTGCCTTTTTTTGGCCTGAGACGAAATCTGGAATCATTTTCTTGGGTTGCTGCTTTGAATTTAGTTTTGGTTTTGCGTATTTTGATTTCTAGATTTTGGTATTTGTGCGTTATCTCGATCGTGTGACGTTTGTACGTCTATATCGAGTGATTTCGGGTTGTTTTGCGAAGGCTAACCATAGGTTCTAACCTATAGGCCTTTTAGCGTATCGTGTTAGTTTTCACGTGTCATTTTAAGTTTCGATTTGGTTTTGATGCGATGCGATATGTGTGATATGTAGGTACCCCCACGGCGATCCGAGACGATGAAGAAGATGAAGGCGACATCGACACCGACACGCAGGATGCAGGTGAGTAGATTATATCTACAGGAGAAAGTTGGGTGGATGGCGTATAGCACCTCCGAAGTCTGATATTAGTATAGCATACATATATACTCATGATAGCTTTTAGTGTTGTGGATATTTGAGATGTGTTAGGTGTACTATAGATAGATTAGGGGTAGAAGTAAACTTGTGTAGTTTCTAGTCGCTAACCCTAGAACAGGTTTACACCCACACGCAGACACGTACTTATTGCTATACTTGTACCTTGATGATGAGGATAGTGGATGACATTGGAGATGAGTCGATGATTTGGGCTTAGTGCCATGATATCGGTGATATGATGTGATTCGTATTTGGGATACGACATGTGGTTTTTAGCGGGCCTATAGACTTGTGTTTGACACGCGTACTTATATTTATGTGGATGGTGTCGATTTGTACTAGATTTAGATCAGTAACCTAGATCATGGGATATGATGATAAGGATACCAGATAATTGATGAGACAATTATGATATTGACCCGTACCCAGCTATTGGGATGTCGTACGACGATTTACCGAACGAGCTTTATATTGATGATAGATCAGCACTCATGACTTGAGGACGTCATATGATATACTGTATCGTACGTGATACTATTGAGGTGGGATCATCGACTATTATATATATATATATATATATATATATATATATATATATCGACTCAGATGTAGGTGGTTTCCATACCCCTCCTGCTTAGCTTGTTAGTTAGGTCTGTAGATTACTTAGTGGACATTAGACTAAACCCGAAACATACCTATTTCAAAACTAACGAACCTGGAATATTTTAAAGATAGGCAAAAAGGGATTCTACAGATAATTTCAAAAGGCGCATCTTTTCTTAAAAACACCGCAGCCCTTATTTTACTAAAAACCCCGATTCGTCTTATTTTAAAAGGCAAAGCTGTATGACACTTACACATTGATATAGATTCTTCACAGTTGCGTTGATTACTTGATTCCTCATACTCATGTTATTTGCATCGCATTACTTGTGTTTATTGCTATATTACCATCATGCTGTTAGGACACCAGCACCATTATCGATGATGCGTATGTTCCACGTACACTATTTGCCGGCTCACACACTTTATAATCGATAATTTCCATGTCACTACACTGTAGTACTGTTGCATTCATGATATAATTCCTTGCATGGCATACTCGCGTACCTACATAGCGTACACCCATACCTGTGCACATATTTGTTGTACATTCATATTCGTGTACCTCCATAGCGTACACCCATACTTGTGCACATACCTATTGTACATTCATGTTCGTGTACTCACATATTGTACACTCCTACTCGTGCACCTACCTGTTGCACACTTATGCTTGTACACTTACATATTGCGCATACATATATGATTCTGGCTTGACTCGCAGATTGGGAACCGCAAGATACTTTTAAAAACTGATTCATTTTAAAGAAGCGGTCTTCCCTAATTATGTGCATATTGCTACTCCATGTTGCATGATATACTGATATGCTTACATTTTGATTATATATCGCATACATCATGCTTTTTGACTATACGCATTGAGATATGTTGTTTCCATGATATTTCTCGATTTGGGAACCGTGGGTATTTTAAAAGAGAGTATATATTGTTTTAAAAACCTAGTTACCCTTGATATGATATTTCAGGGCGTCCACCATGTGTTTTCTAGGTTCTGAGAGTGGCATGTGAAACCCGATTTGAGGAGCGGTAGGCACCGTCTGCGGGTACATGGTGGACACGGTGAGGTACCCCGGGGCAAGAGACTCGTATATGTTAGACGGTGAGCCCGGTAGGGGAGTACTACCTACCGGTGATAGTATTTGGGCCCGACGGTTATCGTGGGGATACCGACCGGAGTTATGTACGTATGGATACGTCGGAATTCGAGGTCGAAACTGGGCACTCGGGTTTTCGAGATAGCGTATGATACGTACCTATCAGGGCCAGTCGTGGTGACAGCGCCTGATAGATGAGGATTTACGTGCCGATGCTAGGCACAGGTTTCATGATGTTTTCGAGTGTCGATGCTAGGCACTCAGGTTCCATGATTTTAATTATATCCTCATACTTCCATGCATATACTTTATGATATTTACATGCATGATGCTTATTGTCATTGGGTGACAGGTGGACGGGATCCACATACATACAGACTTTGATTACATTGATCATACTTCATATGTATATATAACAGTGGATAAGGACGCTGTTATATATGCCCTTACACCAATATTAGTGGAATGGGACGCTAATATATGTGTATTGATATCAATTTAGATACTTCATCATACTTATTCATGCAGACATACCTCATCCTATGACATGTTATTACCTGAGGCAGTGGCACGAGCACTTGGCACTACATACATGTTTAGATGTTATATTGCCATTTTATCATGCTTCAGACATATTTATTTAAGGTTTTTATATATCTGATCGTTTTGACCTAGGATTAGGTTATGCATGCGATTTCTACTTGTAGATATCTTCTATTCACGAGTTGGCAACTCACCCCCGTTGTGCCACAGTTCTTACAGGTTTTTTCCGTACAGGTTTCAATGCGGCTTTTCTGGCACACTGCTTCCATATGGGTGACTTGCTTGGGTAGGTGGATTCTTTTGCATTAGAACCACTATTGTATATATATTATTCAGTTGTATCTAGAAATTCCATCAACCAAAAACTTGTATATTGTTTCAGACTTAGAAATCAGTTATGTATTATTTCGACCTTAGAGTCGCGCGTTGTAGTATTACGCTTTTCATGCTATTTGAGTTTTCCTTTGAGTTTTGATCCTCGCCCTTCGGCGTTGTATATTATATTGCTTGCCTGGTTGTGACCGTCGATTGACGAAGCGCTAGCTCCCGCTTGGGGATGCATTTTATCACTGCATATATATTATTTATGTTGTACCCCGTTCGGGGCCAGTATTTACAAAGGAAACCCTGCCGAAATTTTCAGAAAAGTTATGTGATTTTAAAAATGCATATTCGGCCTACTTATTTAAAAAGTAAAACTTTGATTTTAAAACATGTTTTCTTCACTTTTAAAAGCTATTTTCCTTACTTTTAAAAACCAGTTTTCTCTATTTACTCCTTAAAATGGTTTTAGATTTCTGGGCTTTTGGTTTACTTGGATCAGATGGGGTCCTATAGACTTCATATGATTTAAGTACCAGTCCCGTGCTCTTTCGGGTCGTGACAAATCCCTTATGGACACAACATCCACGCTCGCTCCGTTCGCAACTTTCAGGGTCATATCACCAGTCTTCAGCACTCTACGGCTTCTCAGTGCCTGCAACGAATTGCATATATGAGATCCTGATCCGGTATCCAATACCCAGGAAGTAGAGTTGATAGACATACAATTTTCAATTACAAACACACCTGAAGTTGAAGCCACAACTTGCCTCGGGTCCTGGTTCTTGGCAATCCAAGCTTTGCAATCCTTCTTCCAATGGCCTTTCCTACGACAGTGGAAGCACTCGTCCTTTGCTACTACTGGCACCGCAACCTTTGCCTTTCCCTTGACTCCCACCTTACCAACACCACCTCTCCGTTTGGTAACGGCCTTCTTCTTCCTTACTTTGGCCCTTGCCTTGGACCTGGAGGAGGAAGCACTACGAACAAACATAGAGGGTGTTTCCCTTGCTTCCTGCAAGGTGCCCTCTGCACTCCTCAACATGTTAAGGAGTTCTCGAAGTTCAACTTCTTTACCTTGAATATTGAAATTCAAGATAAACTGGGCGTAGGTGGAAGGAAGGGACTGGAGAACCAAGTCTGTATACAGCTCGTTCTATAATGTTGTCCCGAGGTCCGCGAGCTCCTCAATATGGCCAATCATCTTAAGGACATGTTCCCCTACAGATGATCCGACGGCCAGTCTCGACTGAAACAAGTTCTTCGAGGTCCCGTATCTAGCTATACGAGATTGCTCTCCAAACAGTTCCTTGGTGTGGAGAAATATGGATTCAAGATCCATATTCTCGTGCCTCGTCTGATGTTCATTATCCATAGAGGCAAGCACGATGCATTTGGCCTTCGCACAGTCAATCTCCCAGGTCTTGCGGATTTCTTTATCCGCGACACTGGATTCTGGACCTGGGACGGCAGGGGCTTCAGTAGTAAGGACATACCCCAATTTGTCATAGGTGATTGCCATCTTGACATTCCGGAACCAATCTTTATAGTTTTGCCCTGTCAAAATATTTTTATCTAATAATAACTTAAGGCCCGTCATGTTCTGGTCGCTGTAATCAGGAGAGAGAGAAGAAACACTTTATCATGATGCTCTTGCAAGTTTAGTGTGGTTTTTAGTTTATCTAAACAGGATGGCTCCCACTGTTTCTCGAATCCTTCCTCAAACCATAAAAGAAGAACTAGTCAGGACTATTCTCACCGTACAATACTTGCTTAACCGTTCAGCCAGGCCAGTGTCGATACTTCGAGGGAGGTTTTACGACGCTTTCGAGAAGTTCCTTAATTAAATAACCTCTTTTCCCTGGGGGCGAGCCCCGCTGACACCTTTCTCGACACCTACTTGCTTTATAGCATTGATCGTTGAGTGAAAGAATCTCCCGATGAGTAGCATATACTCACAGTAGGATCGGGATCCAAATATCATCGTGTGATAAAGCTGAAGGAATCCTACCAAAATTATCACACTCCAAATGGTATGCAACTCTAGCAAGTTCCAGTTTCTTTAGAAACTCCCGATATGGATTTTTGCCCCTTGCTCTTATGACCTTAACGTTGGCCAAAATATTATAAATCACATGTCAAGTTCTACCCATCATTATCTTGTTAATTTGAACCCACCCGTACACATCCCTGACGTTGGCCAAATGGCAGTACGACTGTCCCAAACCAACTCATCTATCTATGCAATAGATGAATACCCAGCAGCTACCAAACACTATGCCTTGGAATTGGTCAAAATACATAGCTTGAATACTACTGAATACCCAAATGATATGACAGAGGGCTACGAATGGTTTTGGCGAAACCGTGAATGTAGTGAACTTGATATGATCGAAGAAACATGATAGCTTTTAAAAGGAGTGGTTTAAGCTCCGCAATTAAAAATCTGCTATTTTTAAAATAACCGAGTGGTTTCTTTTAAATTGTTCTAACGATTCAACTTTGGTTTATTTTCTTTGCATTAATATAATGCATCCAATCAATTAGCCTATCATTGTAGAAAACAATGAAAATATAACGTCCGCTTATGCCATCCGCATTCGCCACTGGGCCCCGTCATTCACCTGTTAGGTTACTTAACTAATGACAGAGCGGGGGCTGGGCTAGCACGGATGCAAAACATAAGCAACGCCTACTAGATATCATATATAGATATTGTACATTCATCAGACGCAATAATAGGCATTCCAGATCGCAGATGAACATATCGTATTCTAGGAATCTGCATTTGCTTTTGAGCCTGCAATGAAAGACGGATTACATAGTCGTGATGAATAGCCAACCCCACCCTAGACCCCTACGGGTACGGCAAACTACCCGTCAAGTCCCCGAAGTGAAGCAGTCTCGCTCAACTACGTGAGTAGTCCACTAAGCACTTCAAAGTACCCGGTAGTTTGTGCACCCCACCTTGGGTTTATCCTAGAAGCAGAAAACAGTAAATGAAATAATACAATGGTGGCTACAACCTCAACCCGGATATGCCCCACAAAAGAATATTACAACAAATTACAATTTTCATTTGAATGAAAGAAACACTCGTCTCACATCCCTGGCTATCCATTCACGATAATCCAACAAGTTCATATCCACAAACATAAAGTAACCATTACAGAAATGCGCAACCCCCTGCGAACCGACATACTTGCAATTAGGGGAGGTTTACGAACACATTAATCACAACACAGATATAATCCAGTTAGCCAAAGTTCTTAGAATTTCGATCAAGTACCACATATAAATCTACTCTGAATAATTCTCTGTGCATATAAAACCTGAGCAAAAACAAAATATCCCAGAAAACCCAATATCAACACAGAAGAATAACTGAGCAAATTTGGGTCGACTCGGTGTCAACTCGGTCGCGGATCCACGGCGGATCGGTTGGATCGGGCGCGGTTCCGCGGTGGTTTGGACGAGTCACGATCTCAAAATTCTTCACAATTCTTAAAAAACCCTGCTTGTTTTTTTAAGGGTCCCTGAAAAATTTTTAGACCCCAATTTAAAATCAGCAGAAACTTGGTGAAAATGTCGTTTTTACGGGATTAAATTGCGATCGAATTTTTAAAGACTTTGCTAACATGTTAGTTATGGTTTAGCTAGGCTCTGATACCACTGTAAGTCAACGTTACACACCCCACAAGATGCGGGGAGGCGGAATAGGTAAAACAATCATTTTGTTCAAAGTAACATCGACCATCAAACGGATCTTTGCTAAACCCTAAGTAACAAACTATCTAGAAGTAGTTAACTACTATGATAGATGATTATATCTCAAGATACTAGTCCTTCTTATTCTTGTTGTTCACCTTTTCGTCGGCCTTCTCGATGTAATAGAAGATCCACCCGAGAGTTCCTTCTTCAAGTTTTAACCTCTAACTTGAGGTAACTAAGTGGCTAGGATTGCTAATCCAAGTGACCTAGAAGATATAGAGATCGATTAAGGATCTATTAGTCTTGCTAACCCTAGGGTTCTCAACAAATAAGAGAATTAGGGTTAGGATGAAGAAGATGAGAGCTTGAGGAGAGAGAATGTGTATGTGATAATGAATTAAACCTTGCGTGTCTTAGATAATTATGAAGCATGAAAAATATCTAAACAATAATAAATATAATCAACAACCATACTTCATTAATTACCTTGAGGTGAATCATCTCATGACTCATGGTGTAATTAATGAAAATTACACACCACATTTCCACCTCATTAAGTTTAATTCAAAAATGAATTAAAACTAAATGAGTCACCTATCTTCTAGAAGCTTCTTGAGTAATTACGAGAATGCCCCTCCCATCCGTATTTACAAAAAACACAGATATACTAAGACTGCACAAATCCAATAATCCAATACTAGAATCTGGCTTAAACCAAAGCCCGCTAGTATAATCTGTCCGAACATCATACGTGCACAAGTACACGTATATGTCCGAACCCTGTCGTAAAACTATACGACCTCTATATCGTTTCGCCTGAAGCAGGGAAACCCTCTGTGTGGAACTCTAAAGACTCGACACTACACTGGCAGTGGGTTTAACCACAGGTCGCAAGCGGCACTAGCTATACGTAACGGTCCCCAGGTAGATATCGATAAGAAGGTCAATGAGGAAACCCATCCGAACTCCTACTGAGCCTGATGTGACAATCTCCGTACAGTCTAGTCTGTTCGTCTAAGACTATCGCATATCGGGCCTAGGGGGCGGCAAGCGTCAGTCCCTAGAAAGCGGTATAAGTCGTGTCGGAGTGAAGCCCATCACACCTTGAGAAGCTACTTGAATACCTACCAGTAAATCTTACTTTCCCTGGCCAGGGACCTTGCGTAATGGCTCTCCAAACACAGCGCGATATCAACCCCCAACACCGGGAGAGACGAATCCTATCTAACCGTCACTGCCTCAAAGTGCTTCGGGACTGCACCCAACTGCTACCTGTTTGCACGACTCAGTCGACCCGTGGTTGGGTAGCAATCTAAGAACAGTGGGAACACACTCGAGGCGAATCAACAGAGTCAAGTCTACGGACTATGCTGTACTCATGTCACTTGGGAACTGTTAACTGACGACGGGTATAATACCAACCAACAGTTCCCTGTGAGTCCTGTCCGGTGTACCTGTAACCCAATGAGCACCTGCAGACTATCTCCAGTACAACGTACTAATGGCTGTGGGATAGACCATTTCCCATGCTGGGACGAGAAGTGTAACACTAGACTACTACGGAATATTGATGCCCTGTCTCGATAATCCTACAACTAGGGACCTCAAAAAGGATGTGCTTGTAGACTACCCAGCCCCCACTAGTGTGACTGCCATGACAACGCTGGTAGTCAAGCAAGATCCTATGGGCTCTATTAATATGTATTTGCGATATGCTAAAAGAAACTGTAAGTCCATGTCACGCACTCTACGAGCTTGCGGGGAGGCGGAATATATGAAAAACAATTATCAAGGCTTCATAACACGGACTTGAGCACACGGATCGTGTCTAAACCATTACTAGCAAACTACGAAAGGTTTAACTACTCGGATTTGAAGTTATACCTCACGTTACTTGTCGTTCGGGTCCTCATCGCTGTCCTCCACTCCTCGTAGGCTCTATGGAATGTCGGCACCTCAACGGCCTCCTTGAGTCAAAGACAATCCACCCCGAGAGCTACTACTCCAAGCTTGACCTCTATATTGAGGTAACTAGGTTACTAAAAGTGCTAATCAAAGCAACCTAGGGGATATAGAGTAGGATTATGGATTAATAAGTCTTGCTAACCCTTGATCTCAACACATGAGAGGTTAGGGTTAGGGTTTGAAGAGAGAGAGCTTGAGGAGAGAGAAGGTGAGAATGAGAATCCTTTTGGAATAATGATATCATTGTGAATATATGAAGCATAACACATTATTAAATGAATAACAAATAATAATGTGTCATCATGCTTCATTAATACACATAGTGATTCCTCTCATGAGTCATTTAAATCATAAATGAATCATTAACTCCATGGATGAATCACACCATGACTCATTAATACAATAAATGCAAATGCCACCTTAGCCTCCATGTCATCATCCTTCTAGAAGCTTCTCGACAATTTACGAGAACGCCCCTCCTATCCGTGAAAACACGGAAAAACTTTAGACTGTATAAATCCAATAATCCGATACTAGAATCTGGCTTAAACCAAAGCCCGCTAGTAAAAACTGTTCGAACATCATACGTGCGTAAAAACACGTATACGTCCGAACCCTGTCGTAAAACCATACGACCTCTATATCGTTTCGCTCGAAGCAGGGAAACTCTCTGTGTGGGACTCTAAAGACTCGACACTACGCTGGCAGTTGGTTTAACCACAGACCGCAAGCGGCACTAGATGTACGTAACGGTCCCCAGGTAGATATCGATAAGAAGGACGATCAGGAACCTATCCGAACTCCTACTGAGCCTGATGTGACAATCTCCGTACAGTCCAGTCTGTTCGTCTAGGACTATAGCATATTGGGCCTAAGGGGGCGTTAAACGTCAGACCCCTAATAGCGGTATAAGTCGTGTCGGAGTGAAGCCCATTACACCTTGAGAAACTACTAGAAGCCACCAGTAAATCTCGCTTGCCCTGGCCAGGGACTTTGCGTAATGGCTCTCCATACACAGTACGATATCAACCCCCAATACCGGGAGAGATGAATCCTGTCTAACCGCCACTGCCTCCAAGTTCTTCGGGACTGCACCCAACTACTACCTGTTTGCATGACTCCTTTGAGATGTGGTAGGGTAGTAATCTAAGTATAGTGGGAACACACTCGAGGCGAAGTAGCAGTGTCAAGTCGACGGATTAATCTGTACTCATGTCACCTGGGAACTGCTATCTGGCGATGAGTATAAATCCAACCTGCAGTTCCCGGCGAGTCCTGTGTGGTGTACCCGTAAGCTAACGAGCACCTGCATACTATCTCCAGTACGACGTACTGATGGCTGTGGGACAGACCATCTCCCCAACTGGGATGAGAAGCAAATAACCAGTCTACTCCGGAGTATCGATGCCCTATCTCGATAATTCTACGACCAGGGACCTGTATAGGATGTTTCTTATAGACTACCCAGTCCCCACTAGTATGACTGCCATCACAACGCTGGTAATCAAGCAAAGATCCCAAGGGCTCTACTAATATGTATAAGCGATACGTTAAAAGAAACATATGCATATATTAAAGTAGACACAAACAAAGTAGCATACTACCATTTTTAGCAAGACTGTCAATACAACTGTGAATATCCCAAGCTTCCATTAAGTAATATACAAACTAGTATCATACAGTAATGGCCTCTAGGGCATAAACACTAACAATCTCCCACTTGCACGAGGGCCATGTACTGGCATATCGCAGACCTATCATCTCGAATAGCCTCTCGAACTGCGTCTGAGGAATGGCCTTTGTGAATAGATCTGCAGTATTATTCTCTGTATCTACTCTCTTTACCTCGATCTCCCTGATCAGGTGATACCGCCTTAAGATGTGTCTGGACTTCTGATGGGACCTGGGTTCCTTCGCTAAAGCTATAGCGCCGTTGTTGTCGCAATACAGAGGTATTGGACCAATACTGGTAGGAACCACCTGAAGTTCTGTGAGGAACTTCTTCATCCAGACAGCTTCTTTTGCGGCATCGCAAGCAGATATGTACTCCGCTTCCATCATTGAGTCAACAATGGTCTCCTGCTTGGAACTCTTCCAACAGACTGCCCCTCCATTGAGGGTAAAGACATTACCCGACATGGACTTGGAGTCATCCTTTTCACTCTGGAAGCTGGAGTCGGCAAAGGCCTCGATCTGGAGGTCTTTTTCGCCATACACCAAGAACATCTCCTTAGTCCTCCTCAGGTACTTGAGAATGTTCTTTACTGCTATCCAGTGCTTCTCCCCTGGGTTTGCCTGATATCGGCTTACAACGCTTAATGCGTATACTACATCTGGTCTAGTACATAACATCGCATACATTATAAAGCCTACCGCAGAAGCGTAGGGTATAATCGACATGCGATCCCTTTCCAAATCAGTCTTGGGAGACATCTCTTTGGAGAGGGTGATTCCGTGATAAACCGTTAGGTTACCGTACTTAGAATCTTCCATACTGAATCTTTTCAATATGGTGTCTATGTACCTGGACTGCGAAAGTCCCAACATCATCTTAGATCTATCACGATAGATCTGGATCCCCAGAATGTAGGTAGCATCACCCAGGTCCTTCATGGAGAACTTCTATGACAAGAATCTCTTGACTGACTGTACCATAGGAATATCATTTCCTATTAGGAGAATGTCATCTACGTACAAGATGAGGAATACAACAACTCACCCTACAATCTTACTGTATATGCATGGTTCATCTGGATTTTTGATAAAGTCAAATTTTTTGACAGTATCATCAAAACAGATGTTCCAACTCTACAATGCCTGCTTTAGTCCATAAATGGACTTAAGCATCTTGCACACTTTACCGCTGCTCCTACTCTGAACGATTCCCTCTGGCTGATCCATATAGATGCTCTTTTCCAAATTACCATTTAGAAAGGCCGTCTTTACGTCTATCTGCCAGATCTCATAATCGTGGAAGGCATCAATGGCAAGAAGGACCCGAATGGATTTGAGCATAGCCACTGGAGAAAAGGTTTTGTCATAGTCCAAACCAGGTCTTTGACGGAAATCCATTGCAACAAGTCTAGCCTTATAGGTTTCAGCCTGTCCATCTACACCAATCTTCTGTCTAAAGATCCATTTGCATCCTACGGGTTTTACCCCATCTGGAGCTGTAACGTTTTAAAAATAATTAAATAAATAATTAAATGAATAAAATTGTTTAAGTGAATTTTTTGAATTTCGGTAAAGTAAAATGTATTTTTCGTAAAATTAAACCGTGATTGTTTTTCATTATAATTTCAAAAATACATATTTTAATTATGTAATTACTAGTAAATGGTGTTTATTTAGCCACTTATAAATTTTTATTTTAATTAAATATTTTTCCTAAATTAATTATTTTAAATATTAACATAAGCTTTATTTTTTAAACTAAATTAGTGTAAATTACAAATTTGAATGGTTTTAATTTGTAAAAATGAGCCATGGTATATTAGAATCAAGTGTGTAATATGCAAAATCTTTTCCAAAATCTCTCCATGGTTCTAGAAATTTCTAGGAAAAGGGTTAAATTGAAAAAGTTAGATAATAAAGGGTTTAAGTGAAAAAATGCATTATTTATGAACTTTCTACACAATACCACACATTTTTTCTCTCTCTCCACCCTCCTCCCTCTCCATGGCCGGCCTCCCCTCCATGGGTAGCCCCAAAATTTTTCCCCCATCATTTTTGCAATAAAAATCATCAAAATTCATCAAAAATTCCAAAAATAAATCTCAAAAATCAACATTCAACCTCTACCATTTTCCTTTGACCTATTTAGCATGGATTTTGGAGATGCAAAGCATGCATTTTGGAGGCTCATTTTCATGTTTGGGTTTCATATTTTGAAAGTATAAATTTCCTTCTTTTGTTTTATTTCTATTAGATGTTTCTTTTAAAGCATAATTAGATTTAATATATTAATTCTAGTTGCAAATTTTAAAATTAAATTTAGGGTTTGTAAATTCAAGTTGTGGTTTTTATTAATTAAATAAGGTTATAATAGCTAGTTTAACATCTTTTAGAGTGGAAAAATATTGCATGGTTGTTGTATAATAAATTGTTTATTCAAATTGTTTTAATTAAGCTATTTAGCTAACTAGATTTTTCAAAAATGTGTTTGTGGGTAAAATAAAATTCTTATTAAGCTTGTTATCATTAGATGGTAGTTTTAATGAGAATATTAGCATATTAAAGGAAAGAAAAACTTAGTTTGATCACTAGTTTCCTTTGATAATTGGAAAATAGTAATAAAATGATAATATTTTGTAAACTAGATTTTGGAAATTCCTATATAAATGAAATTAAAAATATAATCATGGTTTCATCATATCATTATCATCATGAATTGTAGTTTAGTACATTAATTCATGCAAAATCATGTTTTGTGGTGGAATTTAGGTATTTTGCTTGAAAAATGTTGAAAATTGTTAATGGTTGCAAACTAGAAATTTCAGATTAATACAAATTTGTGTAATAAAAATATAGTAAGGGGTTGTATAGTCTAGTTATGCTATTTAATGAGTTTTATGACCATTGGTTTCATTTAAATGTCAAGTTTTGATGAAAGACGGTAAATTGGTATTTTCGGGTTTTACGAAATTGGACGGTTTGATGGATTTTAGGGTTTCGATGGATTTAATCATGTTTTATAATATAAGTAAGGTATTTTAAAACTACGAGTTATTTGTTGATGTTTATCTCGATCCATCGGAGTTTGTACGCCGATATCGAGCGATATTTGGTTCTTTTGCGTGGACGGGACATAGGTTTTAACCTATGCTTGTTCCTTGCGTCGTTTTGGCTTTTGTATGTGATTCGGTTTACGATACTATTTATATGTTTGCGTTTAGGTACCCCTCACGTGGACTGCGGGCGATGAAGAGGATAATGGCGACACCGTCTTCGGCAGACATGGACCAGGTGAGTAGATGGATATCTACGGGGGGAAGTCGGGTGGATGGCGTTTAGCACCCCCGCAACGTAGAATAGGAATAGTACTTATTGACATTAGGAAACCAGATGTGACCCTAGATTCTTAATGAGTAGGACCCTAGTAATGACCCTAGGCTGGACCAGAATGATTTAGGAAGACCATACCAGAGGATGAATACCCTGGAAGAGGTTCGTAGGTTTCAGGTAGAAACACACACACGCACACACTGAAACTCGACATGGTGTATACGGGTATGTGTATATATATATAGGACTAGGTATAGGTATATATATAGATATATACAACACGTATGCGGGATACATTGATACACGGGAATGAAACAGGATAACTGGGCTTGATGCCGTGATTCTTGACTATACAGTCGTATTAAAGTGTTAGCGGATCATTAGAGAATGAGATAATGAACAGGTATACCTAAATTATAATGGGTAGTGATGATATTGAGGTACATGGGACTCTAAAATAGAACCCGAACTGTAACTTGTGACTGATCACGATATGATATATGTATGACTTGATTACGACATCATATAGGTGTGACCTGATGTCGATATCATATAGGTGTGACTTGATGACGATATGATATCAGTATGACTCGATCACAACATGATACATATGACATGCTATTTCTGAGGATAAATTAATGGGGTATATTTATGATGGCAATGTTATATAATTGATGTATGCGATTACAGCATAACACCTCGATCATGACATGTGTTGATGATGATATTATACGAATAATGAGACACGTAGGTGATATTTGACCCGTACCCCGATATTAGGATGCCGTACGATGGATTTTACCGTACGAGGCATAGATGTGATGATTGATCCGCACTCTTGATTTGAAGAAGTCGTACTATGTACATGACGCTATTGAGGCAGGATCGCCGACTATTAGAGATATGGACTCAGGCTTTAGGTATACTTCTATCGACCAGTTCTTAGGTTTCGTTTTCCTTAGGGGGGGTTAGATGGACACTACGTTAGGTTCGAGTCGTATAGTGGTAGTGGTAATTGTATATCAAATGAGTGGATAACACAAATCCGTCTTTACTTTCACATTGTAATCATAATGTTGCATGTTCTTACATATGTTGCTATAATCAGTATAAACTTTACCTATTAGGACACCAGCACCATTACCGATGATGCGCATATTCTACGCACACTTATTTGCCGGCTCACACACATCATCATCGGTAATTGCTATGTCACGTACACTTTAGATCATATTGTCTTTTATGGATAGAATCAGTTAACAACTAGACCGATATAATATTGTGATTATTCTCTGATGTTAGTATAGACATGATATTTATTACTTAGACATTCATGCATTCATATTTTCATGTTATCATGCAGTATTATGGGCATATGCCGACACTTATCATATAGTTACTCATGATTTTGAGATTTGGATTTCTATGAGATTTCTGGATTTTAGGGAAAACCGCAAGAATATGTGAAAAACTTCTCTCTCTCCTCCTCCTCTCTTTTTAAAAACATAAGATGCGGTTTTCTCGTGATGTATGTGTCGTCCACCATAAGATTTCATGTTTTCTGTTGGATTTCGAGACCCGATTCGAGGAGTGGATGAACCGTCTCGGGTACATGGTGGGCCCGGTATGGTACCCCGGGGCAAGAAGATCGAGTTGTAGACGATGAGCCTGGCAGGGGAAGGCTACCTACCGGTGATGTCTGGCGCGGCGGATATCCGGAGGATACCGACCGTTGTCGTGAGATTTGATGATATGGGCCGATCCGGACTGACGGAGCCCGAGATATTGAGACTTGAGATTACATGTGTTGTGTCGACGCTTGATACGGATTTCCATGGATTTCATTATTGGGATTTCAGATTCTTATACACATTTTACTATGATAACAGCTAAAGATTTCTTATACATATATATCTGGATTTCAGGATTTGTTACTTTACATTCATGGTGCATGCATTTCATGTTAGTTGTATGTATGCCCTAGAGGCCAGTATTGTACAGATGATGTATATTATATTGGATGCTTGGACATATATAGAGATGACTTTCTTGCTCGACATGATAGTATGCTATCTGGTTGCTCTTTATCTTAACATGTACACTAGTCTCTTTATACTGTCTTATAGTTACATGTTGGTAAAGCCCTTAGGATTTGTACTTGACTACCTGGACTATGATGCAGATCATACTAGTGGGGACATGGTAGTCCATAAGTACATCCTTCAAGGTCCCTAGTCGTGGGTGTATCGAGACGGGGCATCGATATACCAGTGTAGAGTAGCGTATACGCTTCTCGACCCATGTGATGGGCGATGGATGATCCCATATCCATTGGTGTTTGACATCAGAGATGGTATACGGGTGCTCAGTGGAGACTGAGTACACTAGACGGACTCGCCGAGAACTCCCAGATGGTATTATACCTCATGTCAGATGGCAGTTCTCAGGTGACACTTGTACAGGTTAGTCTGTAGACCCGAGATCGTCATAGAGTCTTGTGTGATTCCCACTGTGCTTTGATCTCCACCTTACCACGTCCATGAAGGCGTGCAAAACGGTGGTCTTTGGGCACAGTCCCGAGTCACATGGAGGCAATGAGCGATAGGAGGGGTTTCGTCTCTCCCGGTATTGGGAGTTCATGTTGCGCAGTGCTCGATTGGCCGTAGCAGGGAAGTCCCTGGCCAAGGCTGATCAGAGATTTGCTGGTAAGTGTTACCAGTAGTTTCTCGACCCGTTATGAGCCACACATCGGCACGACTTATCGGGTTATTGGGGTCTGACGTTTACCACCCCTAGACTTGATATGCGACATATCAGACGAAGAGACCGGACTGTACGGTAAGTGTTACTGGTCGGATTCGCAGGAGTGTGAGCGGGCTAACTCGTCGATCTTCTGATCGCTCAATACCCGGGTGGCCGTTACGTTTAGCAGACCGCTTGCGGCTTGTGGGTGCTTGATATGATCATCATCTGCTACCGGCGTATTGACGAGTCTTTAGAGTCCTACACAGAGGTTTCCTGGTTCAAGCGAAACGAAATAGGAGTGCATATGAGATATGTGCGGGACCGAGAATAATGCGTGTATGTGATACCGTATTTGATTCTCGCGATTAATGTTTCGATTGGTTGTATATGATATAACCTAGTTATCGAATCGATGATCAATTCGATAAGCCGATACATTGAATACTAGTCGGTCATGTGCGACATGACCGGATCATTGAATCAAGTGTTGATTTAATGATTTAATGTATAATTATATATTTGATATATTACTTTGCATTAACTAGTATTGGTTCACTTTAAACGGATTTTTCTCAATTGATGTGCACATTGTATATGTGATATGCTTTTGTGCACATGATTGTATCATGTTTGATGATGCATGTTGACTTGACTTTGTGTAAAAGAATTGAACCATGGTTATGAGAGTGGTTAGGGTTTATGATTTATTCACTTATTATTTAATCCATTCATTATTTATTAATTGGTTTTATGAAAATAAAATGGTTTCATTTATCATGAAGAATGGTGAAGCTTCATGAAGCATTTACTAATGATGCCATTTTGTCTTCATACTTAAACCTAACCACTCCCACTAACCATGGTAAATTCTCTACACTTGACCATGGTTAGGATATGATAAATATCATTTTCTTTTCTATTTTGATTAAGTTTTTTATCATATTCTATCATCTTCTTCATCTTCTTCTTCAAAAGAAAAGCTTGCTACTTTAATGGCAACTTGAGTTCTAGTGAGAGAAATCCAAATCTAATGTGAACCCACCTCCTATTTCTTCATCCTTTACCTCTTTCCAAGTGGTTTTGGGTGTTTTCTTCACAAGTTTCACTACTTGGTGAAGTCGGAGCTTGAACTAGTGCAACCTCGACGTAGATCGTCTTTGACACGAAGCCGACGACCTAGCTCGCCCGTTTCTCCGATGAAGCCGACGATTGGGTTCGGGATTCATGATGGACAGCGAGAGGACACCCACGTGGAGCTAAGGAAGTGGAAATCCGGATCTTCAAAGGTTGTAGCATCTAACTTCTAGTTAAATAGTTAACTAGTTTTGTGTTTCGCCTAGAATTCTAGTCTAAGATCCGCGTTAGGGTTTCGTGGCACCCATAATTTTTGAAATTGGCATGTTCGATGCCTTGTGAGACCTCACTAGAGTGCCTAGCAACCTTTCACTGGTATCAGAGCCTAGCTAGAGCCTTAGGCGAAGTCTAGACGACGTTTGAAACCCGATCGAACCGAAACCCAAAACCATAAAATGCTCTCTGGACTTTTTCTAAAAATTCGGATTTTTGTCAATTAAAAATATGCAGAAAATCAAGCAGGGTGTTATTTGAATTATTGTGAAATACGAGGGCCTGAATCAACTTTTCCACCGCGGAACCGCGGCACGTGCTATGCATGCTGCGGCGGTTCCGCGGCCTTACTGGTCCTTTGTGTGATGTTTTCTGCACAGTAACTCATATAATTCAATGCTGTGTTTTCTGGGATATTTTTGTTGTGACTATACAGAAGAGTATTCTGGGGTACTATTGGGAATCAAAGTTTCGATCAGATTATCAAATTTCGTCTTAGTGTTTTTCCGGATAATTTTTTGAATATGTTAAAAAGTTCGACCGGATATAAATACCCAATTTTTCCCCTGTCGGGAAATTTCCATGTGTTGGATTTTTCAGTAGTTTAACGACGTTCTAAGTAGTGCAAGTAACGCGATGGACCCTCTAGAAGACAACAAACCTTAACTCGATTATGTGACCGTCTTGAACTGCCCTTTGAACCTTCGGGTTTGGGGCAGTACGGCGTGCCACATGTGAGGCGTTGGCTTGACCCTTCTACGGCTGGACCGTCGGTACTGAGGCACGAACTGAATGTTGTTAGACTTATTTCATGTGTTGAACTGTATCGGGAAAACTTGGGTATTCGACTGTTCGATCGGAAAGTTTAACATTTTCTGTTTATCTGGAATATGATACAATAATTGGAATTCACCAACAGTTATGTGATAACTGAATGAATGTTATAAATCTAGCGGTTTAGTCCTACTTGATATTGAAAAGAGTTTTCGATAATGAGACTAAAATGCGGGATTTATATCTGTTAGGCATGTGATGTCTAAGTATTTCATTTGATTAGGCATGCGATGTCTAAAGAAGTTGCGGATTCCAATTGTTGTAGTTTTACACTTTCTTTTCTGTGACCGTAAGTGTAATATGTGATATCGCCGATTTCGTTGCTATACGTCAACGACAATTGGGGTATGCATACTTACTTACGTTGATGACATGTGATGTTATATGTTGCTGGATATGTTATATTGGATCGTCGTGTTCGAATAGCCGGGGGTTTTTATGTGAGATGGGTGTTTTTCATTTTCATTCATGTAAAAACTTGTATGTAATATTCTTTCATTTGGGGCACTTCCAGGTAGCGGAAGTTGTCACCCTTTGTATATTATTTACTTTTCCGGATTAGGATAGATCCAAGGAGGGGAGCACAAGTAACCGGGTTCTTGGGTCCAGTGGGAGACCAACTCGAGGAGTCGAGTCCGGGTCTCCTAACCCTAGAATTGGCAGGGTTGCTTGCCGCTCTCGTAGGGGTCTAGGGGTGTGGGATTGGCTATTCATCACGACCGTGGAATCCGTGTTTTATACTGGCTCGTATTAAAAACACGGACGTCCTAGTATATCCAATATTTCATATGTTTATTCTGCTGCGATATCTGTGTTGTGACTCTGTGATGGATATAGTATATAGTATATATGATATATTATATAGACGTTACTTATGTTTTACACCCGCGCTAGCCCTGCCCTGCTCTGTCGTTAGTTACCTAACCTAACAGTGCACGAGGGGACATCGAGGCGAATGCGGATGGCATAAGTGTACGTCATATCTATCTGTGATGTTTAGGTATTTAAATGATGGGACTTCATTAATGTGATTAATGAAAGATAAGAAACCTAAGATGTTGTGGAATCGAATTTTAAAATAAAACAGGTAGCTACAGTTCTTGCTTTGCACAGCGGTATATATGATATACCCTGCACCTTATTCGATGAGGAAAGGACCGAGATCCCTTCACCGGGAGTGACTCCTTTAGCAATAACTGGAAGATGCTACACACTCGGTTTGCTTTTGACTGCTTTTGGGTTTTTGCTTTGCACAGCGATATATATGATATATCCCGCACCTCATTCGACGAGGAAAGGACCGAGATCCCTTCGCCGGGAGTGACTCCTTTAGCAAAACTAGAAAAGCCTCAAAATCACTCCATTTCAAAACATCATTTGATTCTACAACGATATCAAGTTCATTACGCTCATGGTTTTCAGAAAAACATGGCGTAGCCCTCCGTCATTTCAGATGAGTAGTAGTTAGTATTCGTGCTACGTTTGTTGGCCTGCGTCAAGGCGTAGTGTACGGTAGCTAACTAGTATTTATCTGCTTATGCATATGATGCAGATTGGATTAGGGTAGTCGTGCGACTTTGTTGGCCTGCGTCAAGGGTCGTACGGGTGGGTTTAATTCAATCAGGAAATGACGGGTTGAACTTGACTAGCGCACTATGGTTTGTTGGCCTGCGTCAAGGTCATAGGACGCTAGGGGCAAAATATTATCGGGAATTTCAAGTGTTGAAATTTGCAATGAGATTGCATACCTTCTATGAGATAGTTGGATCCCGATACCCGCTGCGAGTAAGAGTTACTCCTGGGAGAGTTTTACACATTGCAATTAGCCGATCAAGTAGGTGTCTAGAAAGGTGTCAACGGGGTTACGCCTCTGGGAAAACGAGGTTTACATTAATTAGGTTCGTGCGAAAGCACGGGGGACCTCCCTCAAAGTACCGACACTGGCCTGGCTGAAAGATTGGCGAACCTGTAGTGTGTAATTAATCTCGGCTAGTCTTTCCTTTTAGGGTTTGAAGGAAGATTTGATAAAAAGCAGTGGAAGCCATCCTGATTAGATAAGATAATAACCAATCTGATCTTGCACGAGCTTACGCTAAAGTGTTTTCTTCTCTCTCTCTCCAGGTAGCGACCATTTCATGCCCTAATGAAGATAATAATATGGATGTATTGACCGAACCCGCATGTTATACTGTGCTGGGGAACGTTGGTTCCGTTCTTTCCTATAAGAGTTATAGGAATGAACAGGAAATAGGGGAATACCAGGATTCCCATGCCACCCGATTGAAGAAAGTACATGTTGATGCATTTTCTTCTGGTGTGTTCGTTACTGAGAACTGTTTCTCCATTTGCTCTACGTCCTGGGTATTGGATACCGGGTCAGGATCCCATATATGTAATCAGTTACATGGGCTTAGGAAAGGTAGAGAACTTGGAGAAGGTGATAAAGACATAAGAGTAGGAAATGGTGCAATTGTTGCAGCCAAGACTGTCGGGGAATATCACCTTGTATTACCAACTGGTAATACATTGGTTCTGAACGAATGCTATTACATGCCGAACCTGATATGCAACATTATATCGGTTTCTTTATTAAGTAAAGAGGGATATAATTTTGTATTACAGGACAATGTTATGAACATTTTCCGTAACCAAAAGTTGGTTGGATCAGGCACGTTATGCAATGGCATTTATGTTCTAAATCAATCAACAGTTCTGAGCATAACAAACGCACACAAGAGGAAGAGTTCTGAACTCAACGAATCCTTCTTGTGGCATTGTAGACTGGGCCACATCAATGCGACACGACTAGCTAAGTTGCATAAAGATGGATATTTAAATCCGTTTGAATTTTCATCTTATGACACTTGCCAGTCATGTCTCAAAGGCAAGATGACCAAAACTCCGTTTACGGGACACGGAGAAAGAGTTACCGAACTCTTGGGACTGATACATAGTGATGTATGCGGTCCCATGTCTACACATGCCAGGGATGGTTCTTCGTACTTCATTACATTCACTGACGATCTCTCTAGATTCGGATATGTGTTCCAGATGAAACACAAATCAGAAGCTTTTGAGAAATTTAGAGAATATAAACAAGAAGTCGAGAACCAAACCGGAAAGAGTATTAAAATCCTTCGATCTGATCGAGGAGGTGAATACTTGAGCAATGAATTCCTGGACTTCCTAAAAGAGAATGGGATTCTCTCTCAGCTGACTCCTCCATATACACCACAGCACAACGGTGTATCAGAACGGAGGAACCGCACCCTATTAGATATGGTGTGCTCTATGATGAGCACAGCTGAGTTACCTATTTCCTTCTGGGTATATGCACTGGAAACAGCTGCAGACCTATTGAATATGGTTCCCACCAAAACCGTGCCGACCACTCCATATGAGATATGGAAAGGAAAGAGACCATGTCTTAATTATGTTAAGATATAGGGTTGTCCGGCCTATGTAAAAACGCAAAATCCGGACAAACTCGCGGCAAGGTCTATTCTGTGTAAGTTTATTGGATATCCCAAACATTCGCGAGGGTATATCTTCTACCACCCTGAGGAACAAAGAGTGTTTGTTTCTCGGCATGCCACCTTTTTAGAAAAGGAATTTCTTGAAAAAGAGATTAGTGGTCATGAGGTAGAACTGGAAGAGGTTCCAGCTGCAGAAGCTACAACAGAAGATCTGGTGGAACCAGAGGATTCCGTAGTTCCCGATGAACCCCAGCCACTCCGCCGATCTGGTAGGGTTTCTCGTCCACCTGAGAGATACTACGGTTTTCTCATTGACGGTGGAAGCGAGGATTGCATCATGGAGGATGATGACCCAACTAGCTTCGAGCAGGCCATCACGAGTAGGGACTCAGTGAAATGGCTGGATGCTATGCGGTCCGAGATGGAATCCATGTACACCAACAAAGTATGGACTTTGGAAGTTGCTCCTGAAGGGGTAAAACCCATTGGGAGCAAGTGGATCTTTAAGAAGAAACTTGGTGTAGATGGGAAAGTGGAGACTTTCAAAGCTAGACTTGTTGCAAAGGGTTTTCGTCAAAGGCCAGGTATGGACTATGATGAAACCTTTTCTCCAGTGGCTATGCTTAAATCCATCCGGATCATGCTTGCCATCGCTGCATATCATGATTACGAAATCTGGCAAATGGATGTTAAGACCGCCTTTCTAAAGGGCGATTTAGAAGAGTGCGTGTACATGACTCAGCCAGAGGGCTTCGTAGACAGTGGGAGCAGCGGGAAGGTGTGCAAGCTGCTTAAATCCATTTATGGATTAAAGCAAGCATCGCGGAGTTGGAACATCTGCTTTGACGTCGTTATCAAAGAGTTTGATTTCGTCAAAAATCCAGATGAACCTTGTATTTACAAGAAGGTGGCAGGGAGTAAGGTTGTCTTCCTCGTATTGTACGTGGACGACATACTCTTGATAGGAAATGACATTCCTATGCTGCAATCGGTCAAGCTCAACTTATCACAAAGATTCTCAATGAAAGATCTTGGTGATGCCTCCTGCATATTGGGGATCAGGATCTATAGAGATAGATCCAAACGGATACTGGGATTGTCCCAATCCAGGTACATTGACACCATACTAAAGAGGTTTAGTATGGAAGAGTCCAAGCGTGGGAACTTGCCCACGATCTCTGGAGTCACTCTCTCCAAAGAGATGTCTCCCAAGACTGATTTGGAGAGAGCTCGCATGCAAGGGATACCCTATGCTTCGGCAGTAGGCTCTATCATGTATGCGATGCTATGTACCAGACCCGATGTAGCATACTCACTAAGTATAGTGAGCAGGTATCAAGCTGATCCTGGAGAGAGTCACTGGACAGCTGTGAAGAGCATTCTTAAGTACTTACGAAGGACTAGAGATATGTTCTTGGTGTATGGTAACGGAGAACTCCAAGTGGAGTCCTTTACCGATTCGAGCTTCCAGAGTGATAAGGACGACTCTAAGTCGCAGTCGGGATTTGTCTTTACCCTTTACGGAGGGGCGGTTAGCTGGAAGAGTTCCAAGCAGGAAACCGTGGCAGACTCGACGATGGAGGCTGAATACATCGCTGCCAACGATGCTGCCAAAGAGGCTGTCTGGATCAAGAAGTTCATTACTGAACTTGGTGTGGTTCCATCCATTGAGCATCCAATACCTTTGTATTGCGATAACAATGGAGCAGTGGCTTTGGCCAAGGAACCCAGGTCCCATCAGCGATCCAGGCATATTCTGAGGCGGTATCACCTGATCCGGGAGATAGTTGATCGCCGGGAGATCGAGGTCAGGAGGGTTGACACGAAGGACAACACTGCGGATCCACTCACGAAGGCCATTCCCCAGATACAGTTTGAGAGACTCTTCGGTATGCTCGGTATGCAATACTACAGCAGCTGGCCCTAGTGCAAGTGGGAGATTGTTAGTTGTATGTATGCCCTAGAGGCCAGTATTGTACAAATGATGTATATTATATTGGATGCTTGGACATATATAGAGATGACTTTCTTGCTCGACATGATAGTATGCTATCTGGTTGCTCTTTATCTTAACATGTACACTAGTCTCTTTATACTGTCTTATAGTTACATGTTGGTAAAGCTCTTAGGATTTGTACTTGACTACCTGGACTATGATGCAGATCATACTAGTGGGGACATGGTAGTCCATAAGTACATCCTTCAAGGTCCCTAGTCGTGGGTGTATCGAGACGGGGCATCGATATACCAGTGTAGAGTAGCGTATACGCTTCTCGACCCATGTGATGGGCGATGGATGATCCCATATCCATTGGTGTTTGACATCAGAGATGGTATACGGGTGCTCAGTGGAGACTGAGTACACTGGACGGACTCGCCGAGAACTCCCAGATGGTATTATACCTCACGTCAGATGGCAGTTCTCAGGTGACACTTGTACAGGTTAGTCTGTAGACCCGAGATCGTCATAGAGTCTTGTATGATTCCCACTGTGCTTTGATCTCCACCTTACCACGTCCATGAGGGCGTGCAAAACGGTGGTCTTTGGGCACAGTCCCGAGTCACATGGAGGCAATGAGCGATAGGAGGGGTTTCGTCTCTCCCTGTATTGGGAGTTGATGTTGTGCAGTGCTCGATTGGCCGTAGCAGGGAAGTCCCTGGCCAAGGCTGATCAGATATTTGCTGGTAAGTGTTACCCATAGTTTCTCGACCCGTTATGAGCCTCACATCGGCATGACTTATCGGGTTATTGGGGTCTGACGTTTACCACCCCTAGACTTGATATGCGACATATCAGAAGAAGAGACCGGACTGTACGGTAAGTGTTACTGGTCGGATTCGCAGGAGTGTGAGCGGGCTAGCTCGTCGATCTTCTGATCGCTCAATACCCGGATGGCCGTTACGTTTAGCAGACCGCTTGCGGCTTGTGGGTGCATGATATGATCATCATCTGCTACCGGCGTATTGACGAGTCTTTAGAGTCCTACACAGAGGTTTCCTTGCTCAAGCAAAACGAAATAGGAGTGCATATGAGATATGTGCGGGACCGAGAATAATGCGTGTATGTGATACCGTATTTGATTCTCGCGATTAATTTTTCGATTGGTTGTATATGATATAACCTAGTTATCGAATCGAAGATCGATTCGATAAGTCGATACATTGAATACTAGTCGGTCATGTGCGACATGACCGGATCATTGAATCAAGTGTTGATTTAATGATTTAATGTATAATTATAAATTTGATATATTACTTTGCATTAACTAGTATTGATTCACTTTAAACGTATTTTTCTCACTTGATGCACATTGTATATGTGATATGCTTTTGTGCACATGATTGTATCATGTTTGATGATGCATGTTGACTTGACTTTGTGTAAAAGAATTGAACCATGGTTATGAGAGTGGTTAGGGTTTATGATTTATTCACTTATTATTTAATCCATTCATTATTTATTAATTGGTTTTGTGAAAATAAAATGGTTTCATTTATCATGAAGAATGGTGAAGCTTCATGAAGCATTTACTAATGATGCCATTTTGTCTTCATACTTAAACCTAACCACTCCCACTAACCATGGTAAATTCTCTACACTTGACCATGGTTAGGATATGATAAATATCATTTTCTTTTCTATTTTGATTAAGTTTTTTATCATATTCTATCATCTTCTTCATTTTCTTCTTCAAAAGAAAAGCTTGCTACTTTAATGGCAACTTGAGTTCTAGTGAGAGAAATCAAAATCTAATGTGAACCCACCTCCTATTTCTTCATCCTCTACCTCTTGCCAAGTAGTTTTGGGTGTTTTCTTCATAAGTTTCACTACTTGGTGAAGTCGGAGCTTGAACTAGTGCAACCTCGACGTAGATCGTCTTTGACACGAAGCCGACGACCTAGCTCGCCCGTTTCTCCGATGAAGCCGACGATTGGGTTCGGGATTCATGATGGACAGCGAGAGGACACCCACGTGGAGCTAAGGAAGTGGAAATCCGGATCTACAAAGGTTGTAGCATCTAACTTCTAGTTAAATAGTTAACTAGTTTTATGTTTCGCCTAGAATTCTAGTCTAAGATCCGCGTTAGGGTTTCGCGGCACCCATAATTTTTGAAATTGGCATGTTCGATGCCTTGTGAGACCTCTATAGGGTGCCTAGGAACCTTTCACTTCATTTCATATGACATAGTATTATATGAGGCACTGACACAAGCACGGAGTATCTGCACTTACACGTAGTTTTACCCTGCTATTACTAGATGATTGGGATATTATAGTGTATTATTGTGACCTAGGATAGCGTCGTGCATTCGATTTCTTTTCGTAGATGTCTTCTACTCACGAGTTGGCAACTCACCCCCGTTGTGCCAAATTTTATTTCAGGTTCGATGTACAGGTTTCCGTGGCAGCTTGTTGGCACATCTTTTCTTCAGGGTGATTTGCACGGTAGGTTGGTTCACTTGTATCCGAACCACCATTGTACTTTTATTCATTCATTTGTATCTAGTAAGCTCCATCAACCATACTTGTATTACTTGATAAGTTTATTGGACCAGTCTTTTTTTTCGACCTTAGAGTCGCGCATGTATTATTCTGATATGGTGGTTTTATTTTCTTTTGAGTTTTGAGCCTCGCCCTTTGGCGTTGTATATTATTGTGTTTGTTGTGGTTGTTTCCGCCTGTTGGCGTTGAGCTAGCACCCGTTTGGGGATGCTTTTTATTGTTTATTTATATTATACTTGTTGTACCCGTTTGGGGGCCAGTTTTTACAGAGGAGACTCTGCTGAAATTTTTGAGAAAATTTGCTGATGCTTTTAAACTTGTTTTCTTTTTTTTCTTCTTCTTTTATGGTTTAGATTTCTGGGCTTCGACTTACTTAGGTTACGTGGCGCCTCTAGATGCTTCGTAATCTAAGTGCCGGTCACGTTCCGTACTTTCGGGTCGTGACAGGAGCAATGTCCAAAGTCCATACTTTGTTAGTATACATGGACTCCATTTCGGTCCGCATTGCATCCAGCCATTTTACTGAGTCGCCGCTCTGAATGGCTTACTGGAAGCTAGTAGGGTCATCATTATCAATTATGCAATCTTCTCTATCCCCGTCTATGAGAAAACCGTAGTATCTCTCGGGCGGACGAGACTGCCTACTACTTCCGCGGATGGTATGTCCCTATCTTCTGAAACTTCTGCTTCTACTATACTTTCAGTAACAGCTCGTGGTTCTGGAATTTCATCCAGTTCTACTGCGCTCTCACTCTTCTGATTTTCTAAAAATTCAGCTTCTAAGAAGTGGGCATGACGAGAAACAAAAACCTTTTGTTCCTCTGCACAATAGAAATAATACCCCTTGGAGTTCTTTGGATATCCTACAAACTTACACTGTACTGAGCGTGCCTCAAGCTTGTCCGGATGCTGCTTTTTTACAAAAGCTGGACATCCCCATGTCTTCAGGTACTGAAGATTGGGTTTCTTCCCACTCCACATCTGATATGATGTGGTAGGCAAAGTCTTAGTTGGAATCTTCTTCAAAAGATATGCAGCTGATTCTAGTGCATAATGTTGGCTATAGTGTCCTCAAGGCAATTATCATAGTCATGGACTTGTGATTATGATGATTGAGTCATGACCTATACCGATAAAACAGTTTTACTCAAGATGATAGTATGCTATCTGGTTTGTCTTTATCATCATATACATGTTGATAGAGCCAATAGGATTCTTGCTTGACTGCCAGCATTGTGATGGCGATCACATACGTGGGAGCTGGGGGTCTATAAGCACATCCTTAAATGTCCCTAGTCGTGGGAGTATCGAGACCAGGCATCGATACTCCAGTGTAGACTAGTGTATACTGATCGAGACCCCGACGAGGTGCGGTGGCCAGGTCTCACAAGCCATTGGTGTTAGTATGTTCACCTAAGATAGTATACAGGTGCTCATTGGGTTATGAGTACACTAGATGGACTCGCCGGGAATCTGCTAGTTGGTATTATACCTATTGTCAGATAGCAGTTCCCAGGTGACATGTGTATAGGTTAGTCTGTCGACCTGAGATCGTCATTTGTCTCGTGTGAGTTCCCACCGTGCTTTGATTACTACCCTACCACGGCTCAAAGGAGTCGTGCAAACAGGTTTAGTTGGGTATAGTCCCGAGCCACATGGAGGCAGTGATCGGATCGTCGGGGATTCGTTTCTCCCGGTATTGGGGGTTGATGTCGCGTTGTGTACGGATGGCCATCACCATAAATCCGTGGCCACGGTGGACGAGAATTATCGATCCAGGATCGATAGTTTCTCAGGTGATGATGGGTTACATACCGACACTAAATATTGCGTTGTTGGGGGTCTGACTTTATCCACCCCCCCAAGACTCAATACGCGATACTCTTAGACGAACAGACCGGACTGTACGGATATTGTCACTGACAGGCTCAGTAAGGGTTCAGGTTGAGTTTGCTCGTTGGCCTCCCTTTCGCTCAATACCTGGGTAGCCGTTACGTACAGCTAGTGCCGCTGACGTGCTTGTGGTTAAACCCACTGCCAGCGTATTGACGAGTCTTTAGAGTCCTACACAGAGGGTTTTCACGGTTTAGGCAATATGGTGTACATGTCGTATGTTGGTACATACGGGTGTCCGATTATATATGTGCACTTGCTGCGCAGACTTTAATCGGACGGTTGATAATACTAGCGGCTTAGGATTAAGCCGGATTATTAAATCGGGTCTTGATTTAATAATTTATATATGTATTTGTATATACGTATACTAGTATTATTGTTCGCTAATTATTTTCTCTCTTGGCTATTCGTATTTTTGTACGAATACGCGTATATGTATTTCGATACATGTACCGGGAAGTATTCCGTATTTTCTAAGGAATAGCTTCTAGAAGCTTTGCCACCTCATTATTTGATTTTCTATTTATTGAAATTCATTTTGTTTAATAATGAGGTGGTGGGTGTGAGGTGGCATTTGCATAGTGTTATGCATGTTCATGGCATGGGTTAAGGGTATGGTTCTTTTGTTTATTGTATTTTGACATTGAAAAAGATTTTTTTGGAATTGAGAGAGGGAGAGAGTCCGGCCACTAAGGGGTGGGGATTGATTTTCATTTTGGTTTTTACATGAGACGTTACACAAGCCCACTCTCTCACTCTCTCAATTTCACACAAAACCCTTAACCATTTTTTGTTCAAAAAAATGCTTCATCACCTCCTCAATCATCTTCTATGCTTGCTCAATGAGAAAAAAGGAAAGAGAGAAAATATAGTGACACACTACTACACCTCGACTCTCCATCGTTAGCAACTTTGGAGCGTCGGTTGCCTCGTTCGTCGAGCTGGAGCTTACGCTGTTTCCCTCGGGTGGATCATCGGAGATGGAGGAAGACCGGCGACCAAACATCATCATGGAACCGCTAGGAGCTTGGAATGAAGACCGAAGGACTCGGATCATCTCGGTATAACCTTTCTAACTCTTAGTTAGCTCGCTAGAATAGGGTTTAAGGTCGATCCGGAAATCGGGTAACGGTAGCGCCGGTTTAATAAATTTTTGTTCCGCATTTTGACCGCGTTTCGACGGCCGGGGCGCTGCCGGGACCCTTCATGGTATCAGAGCCACCTTTTAAACCCTTTACTAGCTTGTTTAGTTGTGCTTAAAAGATCGATCGATGGATTTTACCGAAATCACGATTTCATTCTTCAGTTTGCTGTTGATTTTAAAATGTGGTCAAAAAAATTATTTCACACATCTCAAAAATCCGAGCAGGCAAATTTAAGGGTACTAGAAACATTTGGGCTCGTGATTCCACAAAAGCGCCGCGGATCCGCCGCACTTAGCCCCTTTTGGCGGCGGTTTAGTGGCAACGGGTGACCAAATTTTTTCTGTAGCTCATGTACTTGGAATTGTGATTTTTGTGATATTCTGTTTTGGCCCAGGTTTCAGTTAAGTGTTGTTTTGCTATTGGGGCCAATTTGGAACTTAATCGATCGATATTTTAAGTGGGCATTTAACAGTACATACATTATATTCTGCGACCGTGAGTGTCATTTGATCGGTAAACTCGTCTAATTGCTATATGTCTTTTAGACGGGTTTGCGAACGTGACATTCACGTTGATGTTCTGTGATGTGCTGTGATGTTGGTTGGATCGTCGTGGTGGATAGCAATGGTGCAATAATAGTACAATTTTCATTTTATTTATACATTTGATATTGCGGGGCGAGCGTCCGACATGTGGACTGCCGTCACTGCCACTTTGTATATTATTCTTTTGGGGCACGACCTGGCTGAGGTCGATTTCACCCTTGTATATTATTTTCTTTTCTGTACTAGGATTACCCCGCGGTGGGGTGCATGAATAGCCGGGTTCTAGAGGGCAACTGGTCCGCATCTTAAGGCATTCATACGTAGGGGACCTTACTCTAGAATTGGCGGGCTATTCGCCGCACTCGTAGGGGGTATAGGTGACCCAGGAAGGGTGCTCAAGTTACCGGATTCCGTGAATGCTGGATGGTCCATTCACGTTGCTGAAAGGGGCTGTCTCATTTCTGGTTTTGGCGGGTAACTTGCCACACTCGTAGGGGTCTAGGTTTCATTGCACATGCTATCCACATGACTGGAAACATCGGGTCTCACTTGCGGCTCAAGTGAAACCCGGGGGTCCAGATTATCCACCATTCTGTGTTGCTTCTGTGATGTTGCTTTATATCATGCCTGGGACGAATGTTATATATATTTATATATATTATTAGATGTTGTATATGATTTTCACCCGCGCTAGTCCAGTCCCCGCTCTGTCGTTAGTTAAGTAACCTAACGGGTGATGACGGGACCCAGAGGCGAATACGAATGGCATATACGTACATTTTATTTTCGTTCTTTTCTGGTGTGATTAATTGATGGGACTGCATTGATTCTTATTAATGCAAGGATAAAACAAACCTATATATGATGTTATTGGAACCAAGTTTTTTAAAACTGACATTACAGACGTTCTCTTTTGCTTTGCACAGTGGTATTCGGTTATGAATATCCAGCACCTCATTCGACGAGGCAAGGGCCGAGATCCCTTCATCGGGAGTGACCCCTTGGGTAAAAGTTTGCGGCAACGTAATAACTTTACTATAGTCGATTATTTTTGCTTTGCATCGTGATATTCAGTTTGGGATATCCTGCACCCCATTCGACGGAGAAAGAGCCGAGATCCCTTCACCGGGAGTGACCTCTTTAGCAAAAGTTTTCGCCACTATATATTTATAAAAACCACTTGGATTCCTTCAACGAGATCAAGTTCATTACGTTAAAGGTTTTTCGCCAAAAACCAGCCATAGCCTTCCGTCATTTCAGATTAGTATTGCTTAGTATTCGTGCTACGTATGTCGTGCATTGCCGAGGCGTAGTGTGCGGTAGCTCTGTAATGCTTTTCTGTCGCATGGATATGTGGATTGGTTAGGACAGTCGTACGGTTATGTTGGCATTTTCAAGGACTCGTACGGGTGGGTTTAATGCAATCAAAATAATGACGGGTTGAACTTGACTAGGACTCTTTGATATGTTGGCATTGTCAAGGTCACTTGGGTCCTAGGGGTAAAAACTCATATCGGGAGTTTCAAACATACAGGAAACTTGCCAGGTTTGGGCATACCTTCTGGAGTGTGGTGACTTGAGTGGCTTCCATCAGGTTATCTTGCGATGATAGTTGGATCCCGATTCCCACTGATGAGTAGGATTACTCCTCGGGTGATTCCGACTAATTCTCCTTTTGGGTTTGGAGGAGAATTCGAGGAAATAGTCGGAGCCTTCCAGATTAGATAAAATGATTGACCATTCTGATCTAGGTTAGAGTGCACGCTGAGTGTTTCTTCTCTCTCTCTCTCTCTCTCTGTGGCTGTGACTATGACCCGACCTTTGACTAAAACTCATGAAACCAAGTTGACCGAACCTTCTTAAAACACTTTGACTTTTGGAATGTCACGGTGTTGCAAACATCATTGCCATTTCTATATCACCTTTGCATTTCTCCAGAACACCCCGTATTATTACGAACATCCACTTCCAATGGATAAATCCATCGTATGGTTATATACGAACTCGAAGGAATTTTTTCGAGGATGGATTCTGGTTCTGGAGAGATTGAATAGGATTATTCGGTTGTCTTTTCTCTTTACCTTCTCTCAGGTTGTGAGGGCTCCTAGGATTAGGAGAGAGTACACCTATTGAGCTTATTGGATAGTCTTCCTCTAGACCATAGGCAGGTGCCGAACGGTAGGGAAGGAAGAAAACCAACAAGCTTAACTGTGGTGTACAGAAGGTAATAAGTAAAGACATATAAAGGGATTAAAATAATGGCAAAGGAAATTGCGATCGCCATCATTCACGACAAAGACCGTATATACCCCAGCCACTCCTACATTCACTTTGCTTTTCTCTAGAACACTCCGTATCACTATGGATATCCACTTCCATTGGATAAATCCATCGTATAGTTACATACGAACTCGTAGGATCTTTTTTCGAGGATGGATTCTGGTTCAGGAGAAAAAGAATAGGATTATTCAGATGTCTTTTCCCATTACCTTCTCTCAGGTTGCGAGGGCTCCTAGAATTAGGAGAGTACGTCTATTACGCTTATTGGATAGTCTTCTTCCAAACCTTAGGCTGGTGCCGAAGGGTAGGGAAAGAAGAAAACCAATTAGCGTAAAGAAGGTGTACAGAAGGTAATAAGTAAAGACATGATAAAGGGATTGGAGTGAGGGCAGGTAAGTATATGGTTACTGTCATGATTCAGGATAACGGAGGAGGCGTTACTAGGAATACCAGTTAACCCTTTTGAAACATTTTCATGTTTCATTTTTACTGTGCGATGTTAATTGAAAACTGTTTTCCCAATAAGAATCTAACTCCAGGGTATGTATTTACCAGATCAGTTCTCACATCTGCATGTTATTGCGGATGGTGAGTGGGAGTAAGATATTGGGAATTGGGTGATTAGATCCTCATTATATCGGAATTCGTTGTAATTGGTGATATTTGAGGAAATCGTCTGGATTTTGCCGGATGGCAAATATTTGGTTTTGAATATCCGTTGTTATGCACCAATTTCAAACTGATATATCTGTACATTTATTTTATAAAGTGAGATATAACTTTTTGATATTGTGTTTATGACATTTACCTATATCAGTTGGTGATTAGGTAAGGTGCATTCAACAGCGGTGTAATTCTTCTTAACCATACTACAGTTTTTTAACCTACGACACACAGGGTTTTAGTTGTTGAACTCAGTGGACTTGTACAAAGTATTGTATGTTGTCCAGCGTCGATTACGACATTGGGGTTGGTACTCATACTATATTCTGTTTACTTGTGACTTCTCCAGTTCTGGACAAGTATTTCGTTGAAATGCAAAGTCCAGATATTGAGAAGTTATAGGTATAAGAATGAAGTAGAGAACCATTTGTTAGAAGTATCAAGATTCTTCGATGAGGTCGAAGATGTAGATACTTGTGTTTGTTATTCAGTTAATAGTAATGGTTTTGAGAACTTGCTTCTCTTTCGGGTTACTCATATGTGGATGCACTCCTAGATGAGTAATGCTGATTGTCCTCTTTCCATTTGGTTGATATGCACTGGAGACAGCTGCATGATTTTGAATCTGGTTCAAATTAGATTAGTGCTTTTGTTTCTATATTAGGTATATATAGAATCAATTTATATCTTAACAATGTTAAGATATAGGGAGTTGTTCGGCTGATACTTAAAACCAGAATCCGGATAAACTCGAGGCACGTTTCAGTAATGGCTGTTTGTGGGTTATCCCGGGCTTTGACGAGGGATAATATTCTACCATCTGGAAGATCAATATTTATATTGTTCTTGACTCGCCATAGTTTTAATAAAATGGATTTTTTCAGAAAAACAAAAGTGCGAGTATGGTAGAACTGGAAGTGATTCCAAAACCACAAACGATCACTGAAGATTTAGTAGAACCTAAGGATTCAATAAGTTTCGACATTCCATTAGCCACTCCGCAGATTTAGTGGGTAACCTCAGGCACCTGAGAGGTACTTCGGTCTTCTCAGATACGGTGACAGGGACGTTCCTGTTTACCCAGACTTGCCATTGCTGCTGTTCTAGACTATAAGACCCGGCAGGAGGATGAGTATAGGGTCGTTCTAAACTAGTTTTAGAAGTGCACGTGTATGTGACTCTGCCAGAGGGTTATTGTAGTCAGTGGGAGCAGCGGAAGCATAGTAGGCAAGTACCTTGTGTCTATTTATAGACTAAAGCAGGTATAGCGGAAATAGATCATCTATTTTTGATGTGACAGTCATAGGTTTTGACTTCATCAGAATAGATGATGGATCTGGTAAGAAGGTAGTAGGGTGTGATGTCCGAGGATTCGGGATGACATGCACTTGATAGGAAGAGATATTCCTATACTACGATCGGTTATACTGTGGTTGTCACAAATTTGTTTTCTCCACATAGGATATGGATATAATATCAGGTTTTCTGGTTACTAGATCTATGGATTTAGATCTAGATTTGGGAAGTATCCTAATCTGGGTACTTTGCCATTAAATGGACGACTCCTGGCATGGTGGTGTACCTGCAGGTGATGGAGTCAACCTCTCTAAAGGCGTCTTACAGACTAAAGGGGAGAGGGATCTACATGATTAACATATCATTGGCTAGGCCAATTGAGTTGTCATGAAATGTCAAGTACCACACCAGATATTGTTTTTGTACTAGATGCAATAAGCAGATATATTATTCTAATCCTGGAGAAACATTGGGAAGCATTTATTGAACATAAGTAAATGTTCTAGGAAAATGATTAAGGCAGCCTCCTTCGGGAGACGATTATCATTTCAGGCTTCCAAGGTGACCTGGATGACAGAGTGACTGTCAGAGTTATAGTTTTTCCCTCTTTTGAGAGACAGTATGTTGGACAGGTGGTCCAAGCGGATACTGAGGAAGGCATGGCGCATGTTACTGATTAAATTCAGTGGATGGTACTATCTAGGAGGTTTGCTAGATTTGGAGTTCATTTGTGAACTGGGTCCCAACAGATATCCAGACAAATTCTAAGACAAGTATTACTCATTTCGGAAGATAGTCTTCTCCGCGAAGTTGAGATTAAGAGAGACACAGAAAGAAACATTGGAGTGGATCCACTCACTAAGGCTATTTCTCGAACGCAATCATTTTCGCAAACGGGCTTTGCGAAACTGATAAGTAGAGAAGTTGGGTGTTCGGTATCACACGGGCTGTGAGTATGCGACATCTTAATAATTGGCCTTAAGTGCAAGTGGGAGATTGTTGGCTATAGTGCCCTCAAGGAAATTATCATAGTCGCGGACTTGTGATTATGATGATTGAGGCAGGACCTATACCGATAAAAAAGTCTTACTCAAGATGATAGTATGCTATCTGGTTTGTCTTTATCATCATATACATGTTGATAGAGCCTATAGGATTCTTGCTTGACTGCCAGCATTGTGATGGCGATCACATACGTGGGAGCTGGGGGTCTATAAGCACATCCTTAATTGGCACTAGTCGTGGGAGTATCGAGACCGGGCATCGATACTCCAGTGTAGACTAGTGTATACTGATCGAGACCCCGACGAGGGGCGGTGGCCAGGTCTCACAAGCCATTGGTGTTAATATGTTCACCTAAGATAGTATACAGGTGCTCATTGGGTTATGAGTACACTGGACGAACTCACCGGGAACCTGCTAGTTGGTATTATACCTATTGTCAGATAGTAGTTCCCAGGTGACATGTGTACAAGTTAGTCTGTCGACCTGAGATCGTCATTTGTCTCGTGTGAGTTCCCATTATGCTTTGATTATTACCCTACCACGGCTCAAAGGAGTCGTGCAAACAGGTTTTAGTTGGGTACAGTCCCGAGCCACATGGAGGCAGTGATCGGATCGTCGGGGATTCGTCTCTCCCGGTATTGGGGGTTGATGTCGCGTTGTGTACGGATGGCCATCACCATAAATCCGTGGCCACGGTGGACGAGAATTATCGATCCAGGATCGATAGTTTCTCGGGTGGTGATGGGTTTCATACCGATAATAAATATTGTGTTGTTGGGGGTCTGACTTTATCCACCCCCTAAGACTCGATATGCGATACTCTTAGACGAGCAGACCGGACTATACGGATATTGTCACTGACTGGTTCAGTAGGGGTTCAGGATGAGTTTACTCGTCGGCCTCCCTTTCACTCATTACCTGGGTAGCCGTTAAGTACAGCTAGTGCCGCTGACGTGCTTGTGGTTAAACCCACTGCCAGCGTATTGACGAGTCTTTAGAGTCCCACACAGAGGGTTTTCACGGTTCAGGCAATATGGTGTACATGTCGTATGTTGGTACATACGGGTGTCCGATTACATATGTGCACTTGCTGCGCAGACTTTAATCGGACGGTTGATAATACTAGCGGCTTAGGATTAAAACGGGTTTTGATTTAATAATTTATATATGTATTTGTATATACGTATTCTAGTATTAATGTTCGCTATTTATTTTCTCTCTTGGCTATTCGTATTTTTGTACGAATACGCGTATATGTATTTCGATACATGTACCGGGAAGTATTCCGTATTTTGTACGGAATAGCTTTTAGAAGCTTTGCCACCTCATTATTTGATTTTCTATTTATGGAAATTCATTTTGTTTAATAATGAGATGGTGGGTGTGAGGTGGCATTTTCATAGTGTTATGCATGTTCATGGCATGGGTTAAGGGTATGGTTCTTTTGTTTATTGTATTTTGACATTGAAAAAGATTTTTTTGGAATTGAGAGAAGGAGAGGGTCCGGCCACTAAGGGGTGGGGATTGATTTTCATTTTGATTTTTACTTGAGACATTACACAAGCCCACTCTCTCACTCTCTCAATTTCACACAAAACCCTTAACCATTTTTTGTTCCAAAAAATGCTTCATCACCTCCTCATTCATCTTCTATGCTTGCTCAATGAGCAAAAAGGAAAGAGAGAAAATATAGTGACACACTACTACACCTCGACTCTCCATCGTTAGCAACTTTGGAGCGTCGGTTGCCTCGTTCGTCGAGCTGGAGCTTACGCCGTTTCCCTCGGGTGGATCATCGGAGATGGAAGAAGACCGGCACCAAACATCATCATGGAACCGCTAGGAGCTTGGAATGAACACCGAATGACTTGGATCATCTCGGTATAACCTTTCTAACTCTTAGTTAGCTCGCTAGAATAGGGTTTAAGGTCGATCCGGAAATCGGGTAGCGGTAGCGCCGGTTTAATAAATTTTTGTTCCGCATTTTGGCCGCGTTTCGACGGCCGGGGCGCTGCCGGGACCCTTCACATAACCCCAGAAAGATCGCAGTAACTCAGCCTTACTCATCATGGAACGAACCATATCCAATAGGGTTCGATTCCGCCTTTCCGTTGTGTTGTGGTGTGTATAGAGGAGTAAGCTGAGAGAGAATTCCATTCTCTTTTAAGTAACCCAGGAACTTGGCACTTAAGTATTCACCACCTCGATCAGATCTCAGTGTCTTGATACTTTTGCCTGTTTAGTTTTCCACTTCATTCTTGTATTCCTGGAATTTCTTAAAGGCCTCGGATTTATGCTTCTTCAAGAAGATATGTCCATACCTAGAGAAATCATCCGTAAAAGTAATGAAGTAGGAATAACCACCTCGCGCATGTGTAGACATTGGACCGCACACGTCACTGTGTACGAGTCCCAAGAGCTCGCTCGCTCTTACTCCGTATCCAGTAAACGGAGTCTTTGTCATCTTTCCCATGAGACAAGATTCAAAAGTAGCATAAGATTGATATTCGAACGGATTCAAATATCCTTCTCTATGTAACTTAGTTAATCGTGTTTCATTGATGTGACCTAGTCTACAATGGCATAAGAAAGCCTGATTTATTTCTGGAGACTTTCTTTTAAGTGTGTTCTGGACATTGAAAACCTGAGCTTGACTCAATACGTATATACCATCATCTAATTGCAGGGTTACTAGGCACACGCACAAGGGTCTATGAGGAATCAACCATGCCCGATTTAAAATTTAGCCGTGCCGAACCACCCTAACCAAGATCTTTATACGAGAGATTAGGTGAAAACTAGCATGTTAAACACTTTAACACTAAGTGAGAGGGATTACAACCTTTGTAGAGTCGGTCCTTCACTTCATAAGCTCCATGTTGAGGTCCCTTCACTGCGATCATCGTGCATCCGGACTCTAGAGAAGCTCCACGAAGAGAAAGGTGCAAGCTTGCTTCCGATCTTCGATAGCAAAGATGATCTACCTTGAAGTTTCCATAACACAAGCTCTCACTCACTAAATGAAGTGAACACCCTCATCTAAATGGCAAGGATAGATGAGGATGATGAAGTAGGATTTTTTTTCTCTTTTGTTTTCATATTCTCACATATAAACATCACTTAAGAAAAAGCCAGTGAAGCTTTTTCATCAAAAAAAGAAGAAGCAAGAAGAAGAGCTCAATCCTTTTGTTATGAATAATGAATTATTGTAGTGGTTACAAATCTAACCAAGGGTTAAGCATGAAGGCGTTAACCCTTGTAGATAATTAACTAGAGTTAATGGTTTGGATTGGGTTAACAAAATATCTAGCAAAAAACAAAGTCAAAGCTTCATGAAGCTTCATGGAAGCTTCATGCAAAAGCTAACCCTAATCCAAACCCTAACCAAGTTTAAACCCTAAACCATTGTTAAATTTGTAACCCTAACATGTAACAATATTATATATCACATATACAATATATTTTGTAACAAAAGAAAATAATACAATTAACATATATCGCATATATATCAATGTATTATCCCGTGAGAAAATGAATCAATAAAGCGAGATTATATTAGTTAATGTAATTTAATATATCACATATATAATTATACATTAAATTATCGAATCAACACTTGATCCGATAACCCGGCTATATTACATATAACCGACTAATATAACATGTACCATTTCATCGAATCAACACTTGATCCTATGACCCGGTTATATCACATATAACCGGCCGATATCTCATATCGCGAGAATAGAATACGGTATCTCATATCGTATTATTCTCGGTCCCGCACATATCACATATGTGCTCCTACTCCATTTTGCCTGAGCCAGGAAACCTCTGTGTAGGACTCTAAAGAATCGTCAATACGCCGGCAGTAGGTGATGATCATATCAAACACCCACAAGCTGCAAGCGGTCAGCTAAACGTAACAGCTACCCAGGTATTGAGCGATTAGAAAATAAACAAGAAAGCCTGTACATTCTCCTGCGAATCCAACCAGTAACACTCCCGTACAGTCCGGTCTCTTTGTCTGATATGTCGCATATCTCGCCTAGGGGTGGTAAACGTCAGACCCCAATAGCTTGATAAGTCATGTCGATATGAGGTCTATAACAGTTCGAGAAACTACTGATAACACTTACCAGTAAATCTCAGCAAACCTGGCCAGGGATTTCCAGTTATAGCCAATCGAACATAGCGCAACATCATCTCCCTATACCGGGAGAGACGAAACCCCTCCTATCGCTTATTGTCTCCATGTGATTCGGGACTGTACCCAAAAGCCACCTTTTTGCACGCCCACTTAGACGTGATATGATGGAAATCAAAGCATAGTGGGAATCACACAAGACTCTATGATGATCTCGGGTCTACAGACTAACCTGTACCAGTGTCACCAGAGAACTGCCATCTGACGTGAGGTATAATACCATCTGGGAGTTCTCGGCGAGTCCGTCCAGTGTACCCAGTCTCTACTGAGCATCCGTACACCATCCTTGATGTCAAAAACCGATGGATATGGGATCATCCATCGCCCATCATATGGGTCAAGATGCGTATACGCTAGTCTACTCTGGTGCATCGATGCCCTGTCTCGATACACCCTCGACTAGGAACAGTTATAGGATGTACTCATCGACTACCGTGGCCCCACTAGTATGATCTCATCATAGTCCCAGTAGTCGAGTACATGTCCTAAGGGCTTTATCAACATGTAACATAGAGACAATCAGAGTACATGTTGAGATAAAGAGCAACCAGATAGCGTACTATCATGTCGAGCAAGAAAGTCCTCCATTTATATGCATCCACTACAATATACATCGCATGTACCATAATGGCCTCTAGGGCATACATATCACTAACAATCTCCCACTTGTACTAGGGCCATCTGTTGTAGTATCTCATACCAAACAATCAGCTGTAGTTGAAGTATCTCATACTCAACCATCCCATAAAAGTCTCTGCTGGGAAATAGGCCTTTGTGAGTGGATCCGCGCTGTTGTCCTCTGTGTCTACTCTCCATACCTCGATGTCCCTGGAGATCAACCATCTCCATGATCAGGTGATACTGCCTAAGAATTATATCTGGATTTCTGATGGGACGGGGGTTCCTTGGCATACGCCACAACTCCATTGTCACACAATGGCAGGAACGAAGTTCATCTCATGAACTTATATTTATATCCAGACTGCCTCTTTTGTAGCATCCTTGGTAACGATGTATCTTGCCTTTAATCGTCTAGTAAGTCACGGTATTTAGCTTGGAACTCTTCCAACATACCGTCCCTCCACTGAGGGTAAAGACAATGCCTGCGACTGACATTTAGTCGTCCTTATCACCCTGGAACCTTTCCAGTGATTCTCCCCAGGATCAATTGATACTATCTCACTACAACTAGTGAGTATCCTAGCATCCAATTAGATCTATCTCATAGATCCAATACCCAAGATTTAGGAGGTATCACCTTGATCCTATATAGAGAATCATTGTGATAATAGGAGATTGACCGAGCGTAGCATAGGAAACTACTTCCCTATCAAGAGCATGTCATCCACGTACTCTACTAGGATCACCACCATACTCCCTACTACCCTTTTCTATATACAAGGTTCATCTACCATTTTGATGAAGTCAAACTCTTTGACTACCACATCAAAACAGATGTTCCAACTCCGCGATGCCTGATTTATCACATAAAACATCATGCACACGTTTCCGCTGCTCCCACTGTCTACGAAGCCCTCTGGCTGTGTACTTATAGACGCTCTCTTCTAAATCAGAATTTAGAAAAGCAGTCATGACACCCAACCGCCAGATATCGTAGTTATGGTATGTAGCTGTGGCAAGTAGGATCTGGATGGACTTAAGCATAGCTTTGAAAGTCTCAACTTTTCCATGTACACCAAGTAATCTTCTCAAGATATACTTGCTCCTGATGGGGATTTAACCCTTCAGATAAAGCAACCAAAGTCCATACTTTGTTGGTGTATAAGGATTCCATCTCAGATCGCATTAGCATCCAGCCATTCTTACAGAGTCCCACTCCTGATGGCCTGCTCGAAACTAGTTAGGTCATCATCTCATGATGCAATCCTTTCTCCCACTGTCATAGAGAAACCGAAGTATCTCTTAGGTGGGTGAGGAACCCTACTAGATCGGTGGAGAGGCTGAGGTTCGTTGGAAACTATTGAATCCTTTGGTTCTACCAAATCATCAGCTGCAGTTTGTATAGCTGCAACTCCTTCCAGTTCTACCCCATGACTACTAATTTCTTCACAAGAAATTCCTTTTCACAAAGGTGGCATGCTGAGAAACAGAAACACCTTTTGTTACCCAGTTTGGTAGAAGATATTCCCTTGCGAATGCTTGGGATATCCAACAAACTTCCACAGAACTGACTTTGCCTCGAGCTTGTCTGGATTTTTCTTTTTAGACATAGGCGGGACAACCCCAAATCTTAACTTTGTTAAGATATGGGCTCTTCCCATTCCATATCACATATGAAGTAGTAGGCAACTGATTTGATTGGAACCCTATTCAATAGATATGCAACTTCTCAAGTGCATAACTCCCAAAAGGAAATATGCTACTCAGTAATACTCATCATAGAGCACACCATATCACATAGGGTGTAATTGCTCAACCCCGATATACCATCGTGCTATGGTGTATACGGAGGAGTGATGCTGAGAGAGAATCTCATTTTCCTTTAGAATAGTCCAGGAATTCCGTGCTCAAGTATTCTCCTCCCTGATCTCATCAAAGGACATAATACTTTTACCCGTATTTTGGTTCTCTGCTTCTAACTTATATTCTATGAATATCTCAAAAGGTTCAGACTTGTGTTTCAACAGGAACATATGTCCGAATCTTGAGAGATAATCAGTGAATGTAATGAAGTAAAAAGAACCGGTCTTGGCATGTGTAGACAGGGGACCTCATACATCATCATGTATCAATCCCAAGAGTTCACTAACTCTTTCTCTATTTCCAATAAACAGAGCTGTGGTCATCTTATCTTTATGACACTACTGGCAAGTTTCACAAGATGTAAATTCAAACTAATTTAAATATGCATCTATATGCAACTTCAGCTAGTCGGTTCGCATTGATTTGACCTAGTCTACAATGCCTTAAGAAGGATTCGTTCATTTCTGAACTCTTCCACTTGTGTGTGTTCTGTATACTAAGAACTGTAGTTTGATTTAGAACGTCTATGTTTTTAGATAACGTGCCTGAACCGATCAACTCTTGATATAGGAAATGTTCAAAACATTATCTAACAATACAAAATTATATCCTTTCTTTACTTATAAAGAGATTGATATGATGTTGAATATCAGGTTCAGTATCTAATAACATTCGTTCAGAATCAATGTATACTGGTAATACAGGGTGATAGTGACCAACAGACTTGGCTGCAACACTTGCACCGTTTCTATCTCATGAAACTTATCACCCGTTCTCAGTTCTCTACCTATCTGTAGCCCATGTAACAAATTAAATATATGGGATCCTGATCCGGTATCTCATACCCAGGATGTGATGGATACTGAGAAACAGTTCTATGTAATGAACACACCCGAAGATGATGCATCAGCATGCACTTTCTTTGTTTGGGCGGCACGGGAAATCTGGTATTCCCCAATTTCCTGCTCTGTCTTATAACAATTATAAGTTGCAGCGGGACCAATGTTCCCTAGCGTAGTATAACAAGCGGGTTCGGTCAATACATCCATATTATTATCTTGATTAAGGCGTGATATGGTCGCTACCTGGAGAGAGAAAGAAGAAAACACTCAGCGTGCGCTTTTACAAGATTAAATTGGTTATCAATTTATCTAATCACGATGTCTCCCACTGTTTTAGTCAAATCTTTCTTCAAACCCTAAAAGGAAAGACTAGCCGGGATTAAGTACACTCTACAAGTTCGCCAATCTTTCATCCAGGCCAGTGTCGGTACTTTGAGGGAGGTTCCCCGTGCTTTCACACGGACTTAATTAAAGTAAACCTCGTTTTCCCAGGGGCGTAACCCCGTTAACACCTTTCTAGACACCTACTTGATCGGCTAATTGTATTGTGTAAAACTCTCCCAGGAGTAACTCTTACTCGCAGCGGGTATCGGGATCCAACTATCTCATAGAAGGTATGCAATCTCATTGCAAATTTCAACACTTGAAATTCCCAATAATATTTTACCCCTAGAGTCCTATGACCTTGACGGAGGTCAACAAACCATAGGCTGCTAGTCAAGTTCTACCCGTCATTTCCTGATTGAATTAAACCCACCCGCACGACCCTTGACGGAGGTCAACAAGGCCGCACGACTACCCTAAAACAATCTGCATCATATGCATAAGCAGATAAATACTAGTTAGCTACCGCACACTACGCCTTGACGGAGGCCAACAAACGTAGCACGAATACTAAGTAGGACTTATCTGAAATGACAGAGGGCTACGACAGGTTTTTAAGAAAACCCTTTGCGTAATGATCTTGATATTTTTGTAGAATCGAGTGATTTTAAATGGAATGTTTTTGATGCCTTTTCTAGTTTTGCTAAAGAAGTCACTCCCGGTGAAGGGATCGTCGGCTCTTTCCTCATCGAATAAGGTGCAGGATATTTCACAAATATCACTATGCAAAGCAAAAACTATAGAAACAATCAAAAGACAAACCGAGTTTGTAGCATCTGCTAGTTTCGCTAAAGAGGTCACTCTTGGTGAAGGGATCTTGACTCTTTCCTTATCGAATAAGGTGCTGGATGTTCTATAAGGAACACCACTATGCAAAGCAAGAACTAGAGCTACCAGTTTTTAAACAAGTTTCTACAATATCTTTAGGTTTCTTTTAGTTTCATTAATCTCATTAATGAAGTCCCATTTTATTATGCTTCATAAGCATCTCTTTTGAAACGAAATCTGCAATATAACATATATCTCATATATATAATATAAACATTCGTCTCAGGCAGTAATATGATCTCATCACAGAATATTGCAGCAGAAGAACATATATGAAATATTGGATATACTAGGACGTCCGTGTTTTAAAACGAGCCAGTATAAAACACGGATTCCACGGTCGCGATGAATAGCCAAACCCACATCCTTAGACCCCTACGAGAGCGGCAAGCAACACTGCCAATTCTAGGGTTAGGAGACCCGGTCTCGACTCCTCGAGATGGTCTCCCACTGGACCCTAGAACCCGGTTACTTGTGCTCCCCGCCTTGGGTCTACCGAATGCGGAAAAGTAAATAATATACAATGGTGACATCATCCTCAACCCGGAAGTGCCCCAATAAAAGAATATTACATACAAATGAATTTTACATAAATAAAAAAGAAAAACTCTCATCTCACATAAAACCCCCGGCTATTCAGAACACGACGATCCAATATAATATATCACAGCAACACATAATATCACATATCATTAACATAAGTAAATATGCGTATCCCAATTGTCGTTGATGTATAGCAACGAAACCGGCGATACACCATATATTACACTTACGGTCGCAGAAAAGAAAGTGTAAAACTACAACAGTTGGAATCCGCAACCACCTTAGACATCGCATGCCTAACCAAATGAATTCCTTAGACATCGAATGCCTAACAATTATAAACCCCGCATTTTAGTCTCGATCTCGAAAACACTTTTCAATATCAAGTCGGGCAATTGAACAAGATTCCCGACATTCTGATCGAATGCTTGCCGCAAACTTTAGTGGACGGCCGCACCCCCGGATGCCGTTGACGAAGTGCAATAAGGCGGAACACCGCTGCCGTGAGCACCCGAACGGATGCATTTGGCTACGGGGTTCTCCTACAGTCACTTGGTCGGGGCTGTGGGGCGTGGCTGTCTATTAAGTTTACCCGGCGAGTATCCGTGTACGCTACGTGATTGCGACGGACTTTTGATCACATAAAAATTCCATGGCAACCGATTATCTGAGACTGAACTGCTAGATTTATAACATTCAAATTAGTTATCTCATAACTACTTGTGGATTCCAAATATTGTATCACATTCCAGATAAATAGACAATGTTAAACTTTCCGATCGAATAATCAAGCACTCAAGTTTTCCCAAATTGTTCTCAACACTTGAAATTAGTTTTAAAACATCCATCACTTGCCACAGTACCAATGGTCCAGCCGTAGAAGGGTCAAGCCAACGCCTCACATGTGGCACGCCGTACTGCCATAAACCCTAAGGTTTAGAGACAGTTCAAAACGGTCACATAATCGAGTTAAGGTTTGTTGCCTTCTAGAGGGTCCACCGCGTTACTTGCATGACTTAGAACGTTCTTAAACTACGGAAAAATCCAACACTTGAAAATTTTCCGGCAGGGGAAAAAGTGAGTTATTGATATTCGGTCGAACTTTTTAACAGTTTCTAAAATTATCGGGACCAACTAAACAAAGTTAAATTATCCGATCGAATCAACGAGTCCCCAATACAACCCAGAAAACTCAACTCTTGAGTATAAATAAAAAATTCCCAGAATAATCAGGAAACACATACGGAGGTTACTGTGCAAACAGTGAAAAATAAGTCTACTATTTGGCAGCGGAACCGCCGCCAAAGCCATGGTATGGCCGCGGTTCCGCGGCGCTTTAGTGGTATTTGGGGCACGTGTTTCACAGTAACTCTTGTATTTCCCTGCTGATTTTTTTGAGCATTTTTAATACAGAAAAAATCACAATTTTAGAAAATTTCCAGAGAAGGGTATATATCGGGGTTTCCGGGTTCAATCGGATATTAAACTTCGTCTAGATTTAGCCTAAAGCTCTAGCTTGGTTCTGATACCACTGTAGGGTTACTGGGCACATGTACAAGGGTCTACGAGGCATCAAACATGCCCGATTTAAAATTTAGCCGTGCCGAACAATCCTAACCAAGATCTTTATACTAGAGATTAGGTGAAAACTAGCATGTTAAACACTTTAACACTAAGTGAGAGGGATTACAACCTTTGTAGATCCGGTCCTTCACTTCACAAGCTTTATGTTGAGGTCCCTTCGCTGCGATCATCGTGCATCCGGACTCTAGAGAAGCTCCACGAACAGAAAGGTGCAAGCTTGCTTCCGATCTTCGATAACAAAGATGATCTACCTTGAAGTTTCCATAAGACAAGCTCTCACTCACTAAATGAAGTGAACACCCTCATCTAAATGGCAAGGATAGATGAGGATGATGAAGTAGGATTTTTGCTCTCTTTTGTTTTCATATTCTCACATATAAACATCACTTATGAAAAAGCTAGTGAAGCTTTTTCATCAAAAAAAGAAGAAGCAAGAAGAAGAGCTCAATCCTTTTGTGTTGAATAATGAATTATTGTAGTGGTTACAAATCTAACCAAGGGTTAAGCATGAAGGAGTTAACCTTTGTAGAGAATTAACTAGAGTTAATGGTTTGGATTGGGTTAACAAAATATCTAGCAAAAAACAAAGTCAAAGCTTCTTGGAAGCTTCATGCAAAAGCTAACCCTAATCCAAACCCTAACCAAGTTTAAACCCTAAACCATTGTTAAATTTGTAACCCTAACATGTTTCAATATTATATATCACATATACAATATATTTTGTAACAAAAGAAAATAATACAATTATATCGCATATATATCAATGTATTATCCCGTGAGAAAATGAATCAATAAAGCGAGCTTATATTAGTTAATGTAATTTAATATATCACATATATAATTATACATTAAATTATCGAATCAACACTTGATCCGATAACCCGGCTATACTACATATAACCGACTAATATAACATGTACCATTTCATCGAATCAACACTTGATCCGATGACCCGGTTATATCACATATAACCGGCCGATATCTCATATCGCGAGAATAGAATACGGTATCTCATATCGTATTATTCTCGGTCCCGCACATATCACATATGTGCTCCTACTCCGTTTTGCCTGAGCCAGAAAACCTTTGTGTAGGACTCTAAAGAATTGTCAATACGCCGGCAGTAGGTGATGATCATATCAAATACCCACAAGCTGCAAGCGGTCAGCTAAACGTAACAGCTAGCCAGGTATTGAGCAATCAGAAGATCTACAAGCAAGCCTGTACATTCTCCTGCGAATCCAATCAGTAACACTCCCGTATAGTCCGGTCTCTTCGTCTGATATGTCGCATATCTCGCCTAGGGGTGGTAAACATCAGACCCCAATAGCTTGATAAGTCATGTCGATATGAGGTCTATAATAGTTCGAGAAACTACTGATAACACTTACCAGTAAATCTCAGCAACCCTGGCCAGGGATTTCCAGTTATAGCCAATCGAACACAGCGCAACATCATCTCCCTATACCGGGAGAGACGAAACCCCTCCCATCGCTCATTGCCTCCATGTGATTAGGGACTGTACCCAAAAGCCACCTTTTTGCACGCCCTCTTGGATGTGGTATGATGGAAATCAAAGCACAGTGGGAATCACACAAGACTCTATGACGATCTCGGGTCTACAGACTAACCTGTTTCAGTGTCACCAGAGAACTGCCATCTGACGTGAGGTATAATACCAGCTGGGAGTTCTCAGAGAGTCCGTCCAGTGTACCCAGTCTCTACTGAGCACCCGTACACCATCCTTGATGTCAAACACCGATGGATATGGGATCATCCATCGCTCATTATATGGGTCAAGATGCGTATACGCTAGTCTACTCTGGTGCATCGATGCCCTGTCTTGATACACCCTCGACTAGGAACAGTTATAGGATGTACTCGTCGACTACCGTGGCCCCACTAGTATGATCTTATCATAGTCCTAGTAGTCGAGTACATATCCTCGGGCTTTATCAACATGTAATATAGAGAAAATCAGAGTAAATGTTAAGATAAAGAGCAATCAGATAGCGTACTATCATGTAGAGCAAGAAAGTCCTCCATATGTATGTCCAAGCATCCACTACAATATACATCGCATGTACGGTAATGGCCTCTAGGGCATACATATCACTAACACTAATGTACCGGACCCAATCAGAACTTGATTTAGGTGGATGTGAGCTACATCGCTTTCGAATGTAAAATCATATCCCTCTCTCGAAAGTGAGGACACTGATATGATATTACAAGTCAAACTAGGTACATACAAACAGTTACGTAGAATCAATATCTGCCCACTTGTCAAACCTAGGTGATATTCTTCCACGGATTCAGTGTCCACGCTCATTCCGTTTGCAACTCTGAGAGACAAATCACCTACCCTGATAACTCTACGGTTTCTCAAAGCATTTAATGAATTACAGATATGAGATCCTGCTCCGGTATCTAGTACCCAGAAAGTAGAGTTAATTGACAAACAGTTCTCAATTACAAACGCACTTGAGGCCGAAGCCACAACATGCTTCTTATCCTGGCTACTGGGTTCCAAAGCCCTGCAATCCTTCTGCCAATGCCCGTTCCCATAACAACAGGAACATCCCTCCTTACCTACACTAAGTCCCGAAACTTTTGCTCTTCCCTTTCCTCCTACTTTACCAACACCGTATATCGGCTTTGTAGAGGTCTTCTTCTTTTCACCCTTTGCTTTCGCCCTGGATGTAGAAGAAGAAGGTCCCCCATTAAGCAGAGCTTGTGTCTCCCTGGTTTCTTTCAGGGTATAAGTAGAGGGTAGGGACTGTGGAAATAAGTCAGCATATGACTTGTTTCCCAATGTGGTCTCCAGGTCCTTGAGCTCATCAATATAGCTAGTCATCGTAAGGACGACGTCCCCTACAGATGACCCGACAACCTCGATTGAATTAATTCGTTCGAGATCTCATATCTTGCGATACGAGATTACTCTCCATATAAATCTTTGTTATGGAGAAAGATGGAAACTAAGTCCATCTTCTCCTGCTGCTTCTGGTATACACCATCAACTGAAGCCAACACGAGGCACTTGACATTCGCATTGTCCTTTTCCCTTGTCTGACGGATATCCATATCCGCGACGGTGGAAACTGGACCTGGGACGGAGGGATCTTAAGTAGTAATAGGGTGGTCCAGCTTGTCATGGGCAATGGACATCTGGACAGACCTTTGGTAGTCATATAATTCAGATTCAGTCAACTTGTTATCTAGATGTAACCTAGTCATGGTCACAAGGTCGCTGCAATGAGAGAGAGAGAAGAAAACACTTTAGCATAATGCTCTTGCAAGTTTAGATTGGTTTTTAGTTTATCTAAACTGGATGGCTCCCACTGTTTCTCGAATCCTTCCTCAAACCATAAAAGAAGAATTAGCGAGGACTGATCTCACCGTACAATACTTGCTTAACCGTTCAGCCAGGCCGGTGTTGGTACTTCGAGGGAGGTTTTCCAACACTTTCGCGAAGTTCCTTAATTAAATAACCTCTTTTCTCTGGGGGCATAGCCCTGCTGACACCTTTCTTGACACCTACTTGGTTTATAGCATTGATCGTTAAGTGACGAATCTCCTGATAAGTAGCATATACTCACAGTAGGATCGGGATCAAAATTTCATCGTATGATAATGTTGAAGGAATCCTACCAACATTCATCAAACTCCAAATGGTATGCAACACTAGCAAGTTTCAGTTTCTTTAGAAACTCCCGGTGTGGATTTTTGCCCCATGTTCTTATGACCTTGACGAAGGCCAACAAATCATAAGTCACATTTCAAGTTCTGCCCATCATTATCGTGTTAATTTGAACCCACCCGTACATACCCTTGACGAAGGACAACAAGGTAATACGACTGTCCCAAACCAACTCATCTATCTATGAAACAAATGAATACCTCAGTAGCTACCAAACACTATGCCTTGGCGAAGGCCAACAAACATAGCTTGAATACTACTGACCATCCATAAGAAATGATGGAGGGATATGACTGGTTTTGGCGAAACCGTGAACGTAGTGAACTTGATATAATCGAAGGAACCTGATAGCTTTTTAAAAGGAGTGGTTAAGGCTCCGCATTTAAAAATTCTGCTCTTTTAAAATAACCGAGTGGTTTCTTTTAAATTTGTTCCAACGATTCAACTTTGGTTTATTTTCATTGCATTAATATAATGCGTCCCATCAATTAACCTATCATTGCAGAAAACAACGAAAATACAACGTCCTCTTATGCCATCCGCATTCGCCACTGGGTCCCGTCATCACCCGTTAGGTTACTTAACTAACGACAGAGCGAGGGCTGGGCTAGCGCGGGTGTAAAATATAAGTGACGTCTAAATAGCTATCATATATAGATATTGTACATTCGTCAGACGCAATAATAGGAATTCCAGATCACAGATGAGCATTATTGGATATACAAGCAATCCGCGTTTCCTTCGAGCCTGCAACGAAAGACGGATTACACAGTTGTGATGAATAGTCATTACCCCACCGTAGACCCCTATGGGTACGGCAAACTACCCGCCAAGTACCCGAAGTGAAGCGGTCTCCCTCAACAATATGAGTAGGCCACTAAACACTTCAAAGTACTCGGTAGTTTGTGCACCCCACCTTGGGTCTATCCTAGGAGCAAAAAATAGTAAATGAAATAATACAACGGTGGCTACAACCACAACCTGGATGTGTCCCGCAAAAGAATATTATATCATATTACAATTTACATCGAATGAATGAATATAATAACCCATCTCAAACCCCGGCTAATCATCACAACGATCCAATCAAGTTCATATATACAAACAGTAAAAACCATTACAGAAATGTGCAACCCCCTGCCAACCGACATACTAGCAGTTAGGGGAGGTTTACGAACACATTAAACATTACAGATAAAAACCCGATTAGCAAATAACTTAGAATATCGATCGACAACCTTTTTCCATGTCTACCCCAAATGCAAGCCAGCACATTAGTAACCTGGGCAGAAACAAAATATACTGGAAAACAAAACACCACAAAATAAGAATTACTGTGAAAATCCGAGTCAACTCAGAGTTGACTCGGCGGTGGATCCGCGGCCGAATGCACTCATCTGCCGCGGTTCCGCGGCCGTATCACCGAGGTACCTCCTCGTATTTTCCCAGTATTCTTAGAATCCCCTGCTGTGAATTTTCATACCTATCAAATAATTTTTTAGACACGTTTAAAATTGACAGAAACTGAGGGGGTCCGGGGTTAAGTTTTCGTGTTTTTCCGATGATCGAAGTTCTAATTAGTTGCTAACAAGCTAGTAAAGGTTTAGTTGGCTTTGATACCACTGTAAGTCCATGTCACGCACCCCACGAGCTTGCGGGGAGGCGGAATATATGAAAAACAATCATCAAGGCTTCGTAACACGGACTTGAGCACACGGATCGTGTCTAAACCATTACTAGCAAACAACGAAAGGTTTAACTACTCGGATTTGAAGTTATACCTCACGTTACTTATCCTTCGGGTCTTCATCGCTGTCCTCCACTCCTCGTAGGCTCTATGGAACGTCGGCACCTCAACGACCTCCTCGAGTCAAAGACGAACCACCCGAGAGCTACTACTCCAAGCCTGACCTCTAACTTGAGGTAACTAAGTTACTAAAAGTGCTAATCAAAGCAACCTAGGGGATATAGAGTAGCATTATGGATTAATAAGTCTTGCTAAACCTTGATCTCAACACATGAGAGGTTAGGGGTAGGGTTTGGAGAGAGAGAGAGCTTGAGGAGAGAGAATGTGAGAATGAGAATCCTTTTGGAATAATGATATCATTGTGAATATATGAAACATAACACATTATTAAATGAATAACAAATAATAATGTGTCATCATGCTTCATTAATACACATAGTGATTCATCTCTTGAGTCATTTAAATCATAAATGAATCACTAACTCCATGGATGAATCACACCATGACTCATTAATCCAATAAATGCAAATGCCACCTTAGCCTCCATGTCATCATCCTTCTAGAAGCTTCTCGACAATTTATGCGAACGCCCCTCCTATCCGTGAAAACACGGAAAAATTTTAGACTGTATAAATCCAATAATCCGATACTAGAATTTTGATTAAACCAAAGCCCGCTAGTAAAAACTGTCCGAACATCGTACGTGCGTAAAAACACGTATGCGTCCGAACCTTGTCGTAAAACCATACGACCTCTATATCGTTTCACCCGAAGCAGGGAAACTCTCTGTGTGGGACTCTAAAAACTCGACACTACGATGGCAGTGGGTTTAACCACAGACCGCAAGCGGCACTAGCTGTACGTAACGGTCCCCGGGTAGATGTCGATAAGAAGGACGATGAGGAACCCATTCGAACTCCTATTGAGCCTGATGTGATAATCTCCGTACAGTCCGGTCTGTTCGTCTAGGACTATCGCATATCAGGCCTACGGAGCGGTAAACGTCAGACCCCTAATAGCGGTATAAGTCGTGTCGGAGTGAAGCCCATTACACCTTGAGAAACTACTGGAAGCCACCAGTAAATCTCGCTTGCCCTAGCCAGGGACTTTGCGTAATGGCTCTCCATACACAGCGCGATATCAACCCCCAATACCGGGAAAGACAAATCCTGTCTAACAGCCACTGCCTCCAAGTGCTTCGGGACCGCACCCAACTACTGCCTGTTTGCACGACTCGTTTGAGCCGTGGTAAGGTAGTAATCTAAGTATAGTAAGAACACACTCGAGGCGAAGTAGCAGTGTCAAGTCGACGGACTAAGCTGTACTCATGTCACCTGGGAACTGCTATCTGACGATGGGTATAAATCCAACCTGCAGTTCTCGGCGAGTCCTGCCCGGTGTACCCGTAACCTAACGAGCACCTGCATACTATCTCCAGTATGACGTACTGATGGCTGTGGGACAGACCATCTCCCCAACTTGGATGAGAAGCGTATACACCAGTCTACTCCGGAGTATTGATGCCCTATCTCGATAATCCTACGACCAGGGACCTGTATAGGATGTTGTTTATAGTCTATCCAGCCCCTACTAGTGTGACTGCCATCCCAACGCTGGTAATCAAGCAAAGATCCCAATGGCTCTACTAATATGTATAAGCGATATGTTAAAAGAAACATATGCACATATTAAAGTAGACACAAACCAAGTAGCATACTACCATTTTTAGCAAGACTGTCAATACAACTGTGAATATCCCAAGCTTCCATTAAGTAATATACAAACTAGTATGATACAGTAATGGCCACTTGGGCATAAACACTAACAGAAACATATACATATATTAAGATAGATATAAACCAAGTAGCATACTACTATGTTGAGAAAGACTGTTAATACAACTGTGAATATCCCAAGCATCCATTTAGTAATATACAAACTAGTATGATACAATAATGGCCCCTAGGGCATATACACTAACAGGCCCCATAGGGTGGGTGCCCCCCGAGGCCCCATGTTCAATGTATTTTCATGTGCCTTCGCCTCCGCGAAGATTCAGGCACGTTTCGAGTTCGTTTCGACTCCCAGATTGGCTCAAAACTATCACTTTTGAATGTTCAGCTCAATGGATTTTCATGTGTTGGAAAATTGGATGTGTTTGCTAATTGCGTGCGCAATTCTAATGTCGTATTTACTTTACAAGCTTTGTGATTGTTTATATGTGTTTGTAAACGTCGACTAATTGCTATACGACAATTAGTCGGGGTTTCACATATTTGTGATGTTGGTATATATCGGTTTGTGTATATGAACTTGTTGGATTGTCGTGGATGAATAGCCGGGGTTATGAGATTTGGGTTTTTATTAGTTCATTCAAATGTAAATTGTAATTTGTTGTAATATTGTTTCACGGGGCACATCCGGGTTGAGGTTGTAACCACCGTTGTATTATTTCATTTACTGTTTATTGCTCCTAGGATAGACCCAACGTGGGGTGCGCAAACTACCGGATACTTTGAAGTGTTTAGTGGCCTACTCACGTTGTTGAGGGAGACTGCTTCACTTCGGGTACTTGGCGGGTAGTTTTCCGCACCCGTAGGGGTCTAGGGTGGGGTTTTGGCTATTCATCGCGACTGTGAAATCCGTCTTTCATTGCAGGCTCAAACGAAATGCGGATTGCTAGTATATCCAATGTGTTCATCTGTGATCTGGAATGCCTATTATTGCGTCTGACGAATGTACATATCTATATATGATATCTAGTAGGCGTTGCTTATGTTTTGCATCCGCGCTAGCCTAACCCCCGCTCTGTCGTTTGTTAAGTAACCTAACGGGTGAATGACGGGACCCAGTGGCGAATCCGGATGGCATAAGAGGACGTTGTATTTTCTTTGTTTTCTGCAATGATAGGTTAATGATGGGACTGCATTAGATTAATGCAATGTAAAACAAACCAAAGCTGAATCGTTGGAACAATTTAAAAACCACTCGGTTTTTCAAAACAGTAAAACTTTTAAATCCGGAGCTTAAACCACTCCTTTTAAAAGCTATCAGGTTCCTTCGATCATATCAAGTTCACTACGTTCACGGTTTCGCCAAAACCATTCGTAGCCCTACGTCATTTCAGTTGGATATTCAGTAGTATTCAAGCTATGTATTTTGACTAACGCCAAGGCATAGTGTTTGGTCGCTACTGTAGGGTTCCTAGGCACTCTAATGGAGTCTCACAAGTGATCAAACATGCACAAATCAAATTTTACAAGTGCCTATAAACCCTAATACGGATTGTTAACTAGATAAATAGGCGAAACAAGAAAGTAAACGGAAATGTATCTAAAGGAAAGGGGCAACAACCTTTGTAGATCCGGTCCACCACTTCCTAAGCTCCGCGATGATCTCCCTCCGCTGTCCAAATCGAACCCTTGACTCTAGCATTGGTATCATCGAAGAATGGGCGGGCTTGATCGTCGGTTCGATGCCGAAGATGATCTACGTCGAGGCATCACAAGAACAAGCTCCAACTTCACCAAGCCTTGAAAACTTATGAAGGAAACACCCTATACTACTTGGCAAGAGGTAGAGGATGAAGAAATAGGAATTGGGTAGACTTTAGTTTTGGATTTCCCACACTATTTCATCAATCACCATTGATGTAGCAAGCTTTTTTCTCATGTTGAAGAAGAAGAAGATGAAGAAAAAGAATATGATAAGTATTAAGTAAATGATAAATAAATCAATACTTATCATTTACTAACCCTTGGTTAGTTGTAGAGAATGGACCATGGTTAACTTGAATGGTTAGGGTTAAGGATGAGACAAGAATGGTGGACTAATTCAAAGCTTCAAGAATCTTCAACTAGCAAACAAAAATAGCAACCATTCTTTTCTCATCTTTTTCCAAAATAAATAAATAAATAAATAAGAAAAAAGAAAACCCTAATCATAATCTTAACCACGGTCTAATTCTTTACACTAACCCTAGCTTGCATGTATCATCAAACATGATACAATCATGTGCACAAAATATATCACATATGCAATGTGCACAAACTAAGTGAGTAAATCCATTTAAAGTGAACCAATACTAGTTAATGCAAAGTAATATATCAAATATATAATTATACATTAAATCATTAAATCAACACTTGATTCAATGATCCGGTCATGTCGCATATAACCGGCTAGTATCCAATGTATCGGCTTATCGAATCAATCATTGATTCGATAACTAGGTTATATCGCATACAACCATTCGACACATTCATCGCGAGAATGAAATACGGTATCACATACACGCATTATTCTCGGCCCCGCACATATCTCATATGCGCTCCTATTTCGTTTCGCTTGAGCCAGGAAACCTCTGTGTAGGACTCTAAAGACTCGTCAATACGCCGGTAGCGGATGATGATCATATCAAGCACCCACAAGCCGCAAGCGGTCTGCTAAACGTTACGGCCACCTGGGTATTGAGCGATCAGAAGATCGACGAGCAAGCCCGCTCACACTCCTGTGAATCCAACCAGTAACACTTACCGTACAGTCCGGTCTGTTCGTCTGATATGTCGCATATCTTGCCTAGGGGTGGTAAACGTCAGACCCCAATAGCTCGATAAGTCATGCCGACTTGAGGTCCATAACATTCGTGAAACTACTGATAACTCTTACCAGTATATCACTGCAACCCTGGCCAGGGATTTCCTGTTATGGCCAGTCGTGCATTGCGCAACATCAACCCCCAATACCGGGAGAGACGAATCCCCTCCTATCGCTCATTGCCTCCATGTGAATCGGGACTGTACCTAAAAACCACTTGTTTGTACGACTCAGTAGAGCCGTGGTAGGGTGGAAATCAAAGCACAGTGGGAGACACACAAGACTCTATGACGATCTCGGGTCAACAGACTAAGCTGTACCAGTGTCACCAGAGAACTGCCATCTGACGTGAGGTATAATACCATCTGGGAGTTCTCGGCGAGTCCGTTCAGTGTACCCAGTCTCCACTGAGCACCCGTATACCATCTCCGATGTCAAACACCAATGGATATGGGATCATCCATCGCCCATCGCATGGGTCGAGAAGATATACGCTAGTCTACTCTGGAATATCGATGCCCCGTCTCGATATTCCCTCGACTAGGAACATTTCAAGGATGTACTCATGGACTACCCAGGCCCCACTAGTATGATCTACATCATAGTCCTGGAAGTCGAGTACACATCCTATGGGCTTTATCAACATGTAATCAGAGAGACAGAAAGTATACATGTTAAGATAAAGTGCAACCAGATAGCGTACTATCATGTCGAGCAAGAAAGTCCGACCTATATATGTCCCAGCATCCACTACAATATACATCCAATGTACAGTAATGGCCTCTAGGGCATACATATAACTAACAATCTCCCACTTGCACTAGGGCCATCTGTAGCAGTGGTTGCAGTATCACATACTCAACCATCCCCTAAATTGTCTCTCTTTGGGAAAAGGCCTTCGTGTGTGGATCCGCCGTGTTGTCCTCTGAGTCTACTCTCCTAACCTCGATCACCCTGGAGATCAACTATCTCCATGATCAGGTGATGCTTCCTCAGAATATATCTGGGTCACTGATGGGACCAGGGTTCCAGGGCTAAAGCCATACTTCCATTGTCATACAATGGCAGGAACCTAGTTCATCTTATGAACCATTATACACCCAAACTGCCTCTTTGGTAGTATCTTTAATAGCGATGTTACAAGCCTTTATCGTCTAGTTTGCCACGGTATCTAGCTTGGAACTCTTCCAACATACCGTCCCTCTACTAAGGGTAAAGACAATACCCGTGACTGACATTCAGTCGTCTTTATCACCCTGGAACTCTTCCAGTGATTCCCCCCAGGATCGATTGATACCATCTCACTACATCTAGTGAGAATCCTAACATCCAATTACATCTATCTCATAGATGAAAACTCAGGATTTAGGAGGTATCACTTTGATCCTATTTGGGGAATCCTAGTGATAATAGGAGATTGACCGATCATAGTATAGGAAACTCTTTTCCTATCAAGAGTATGTTGTCTACGTACAATACGAAGATGACCACCTTACTCTCTACTACCCTTTTGTATATACAAGGTTCGTCTACCATTTTGATGAAGTCAAACACTTTGACTATCACATCAAAACAGACGTTCCAACTCCGCGATGCCTGCTTCATTATGTAAAGCAACTTGCACACGTTTCCGCTGCTCCCACTGTTTTACGAAGACCTCTGGCTGTGTTCTTATAGACGTTCTCTTCTAAATCAGTATTTAAAAAAGTAGTCATGGCACCCAACCACCAGATATCGTAGTCATGGTATGTAGCCGTGGCAAGTAGGATCTAGATGGATTTAAACATAGTCCCTGGAAAAGGTTTCATCATTATTCGTGCCTGGTTGATGACGAAAACCTTTAACAAGTCTAGCTTTGAAAGTCTCAACCTTTCCATGTACACCAAGCAATCTTCTCAAGATATACTTGCTCCTGATGGGGATTTAACCCTTCAGTTATAGCAACCAAAGTCCATACTTTGTTGGTGTATAAGGATTCCATCTCAGATCACTAAGCATCCAGCCATTCTTACAGAGTCCCTACTCTCGATGGCTTGCTCGAAACTGGTTGGGTCATCATCTCATGATGCAATCCTCGCTCCCACTGTCATCGAGAAAACCGAGGTATCTCTCAGGTGGGTGAGGAACCCTACTAGATCGGCGGAGAGGCTGAGGTTCGTCGGAAACTATTGAATCCTTTGGTTCTGTCAAATCATTAGCAGTTTTGTACAGCTGGAACCTTTCCAGTTCTACAGAACTGATCTTGCCTCGATCTTGTCCGGATTTTGCTTTTGACATAGGATGGACAATCCCAAATCTTAACTTACTTAAGAGATAGGATCTTCCCGCACCATATCTTATATGGAGTGGTAGGCACTGATTTGATTCGAACCTAATTCAATAGGTATGCAGCTTCTCAAGCGCATAACTCCCAAAGGAAAAAGGTAACTCAGTAGTACTCATCATAGAGCACACCACATCAAATAGTGTGTATCTGCTCCGCCCCGACATACCATTGTGCTATGGTGTATTCGGAGGAGTAATGCCGAGAGAGAATCTCATTCTCCTTTAGAATAATCCATGAATTCCATGCACAAGTATTCTCCTCCTTGATCTCATCAAAGGACATAATACTTATACCCGGTTATTGGTTCTCTACTTCTAACTTATATTCTGTGAATACCTCAAAAGGTTCAGACTTATGTTTCAACAGGAACATATGACTGAATCTTGAGAGATTATCAGAGAATATAATGAAGTATAAAGAACCAGTCCTGACATGTGTAGACAGGAGACCTTATATACATCATTATGTATCAGTCCCAAGAGTTTACTAACTCTTCCTCTGTTTCCAATAAACAGAGCTATGGTCATCTTATCTTTGTAACATGACTGGCAAGTTTCACAAGATGTAAATTCAAACTGATTTAAATATGCATCTAAAATGTAACTTCAGCCAGTCGGGTCGCATTGATATGACCTAGTCTACAATGCCTCAAGAATGATTCGTTCATTTCTGAACTTTTCCTCTTGCGTGTGTTCTGTATACTAGGAACTGTAGTTTGATTTAGAACGTCAATGATTTTAGATAACGTGCCTGAACCGATCAACTTTTGATATAGGAAATGTTCAAAACATTATCCATCAATACAAAATTATATCCTTTCTTTATTAATAAAGAGATTGATATGATTTTGTATATCAGGTTCGGTATCTAATAGCATTTGTTCAGAATCAATGTATTCGTAATACAGGGTGACAATGACCAACAGACTTGGCTGCAACACTTGCCCCGTTTTCTGCCTCATGAAACTTATCACCCGTTCTCAATTTTTCTACCTTTTTGTAGCCCTATGTAACAGATTACATATCTGGAATCCTGATCCGGTATCATATACCCAGGATGCAGAGGATACTGAGAAACAGTTCTTTGTAATGAACACACCCGAAGGAGATGCATCATATGCACTTTCTTCGTTTGGGCGGCATAGGAATTCTGGTATTCCCCTATTTCCTGCTCTGTCTTATAACAATTATAAGTTGGAGCGGGACCAACGTTCCCCAGCTCAGTATAACAAGCGGGTTCGGTCAATACATCCATTTTATTATCTTGATTAAGGCGTGATATGGTCGCTACCAGGAGAGAGAGAGAAGAAAACACTCTGCGTGCGCTCTTGCAAGATCAGATTGGTTATATATTTTATCTAATCAGGATGGCTCCCACTGTTTTTATCAAATCTTCCTTCAAACCTTAAAAGGAAAGACTAGCCGGGATTAATTACACTCTACAAGTTCGCCAATCTTTCAGCCAGGCCAGTGTCGGTACTTTGAGGGAGGTTCCCCGTGCTTTCGTACGGACCTAATTACTGTAAACCTCGTTTTCCCAGAGGCGTAACCCCGTTGACACCTTTCTAGACACCTACTTGATCGGCTAATTGCAAAGTGCAAAACTCTCCCAGGAGTAACAATTACACGCAGTGGGTATCGGTATCCAACTATCACATAGAAGGTATGCAATCTCATTGCAAGTTTCAACACTTGAAACTCCCGATAAAGGTTTTTACCTCTAGCACCTATGACCTTAACTATGGTCAACAAATCATAAGTACTAGTCAAGTTCTACCCGTCATTTCGTGATTAATTAGACCCACCCACATGACCCTTAACTAAGGTCAACAAAGTCACGCGACTGTCCTAACTAATCACATCATATGCGGTGTAGGAAGACATCACTTATCTACCGTACACTGTGCCTTGACTATGGTCAACAAACACAGCACGAATACTAAGTACTCTACTTCCTAAAATGACGGAGGGTTGCGAATGGTTTTTGCGAAAACGTTTAATGCTTTGAACTTGATCTCGTTGCGGAATCAAATGGTTTTTAAATGGAATGTTTTCGAGGCTTTTCTAGTTTTGCTAAAGGGGTCACTCCCGGTGAAGGGATCGTCGGCCCTTTCCTCGTCGAATGAGGTGCGGGATATATCATATATATCACTGTGCAAAGCGGAAACTATAGAAGCGATCAAAGACAAACCGAGGGTTGTAGCATCTGCCAGTTATTGCTAAAGGAGTCACTCCCGGTGAAGGGATCTCGGTCCTTTCCTCATCGAATAAGGTGCAGGATGTTCTATAATGAACACCGCGATGCAAAGCAAGAACTGTAGCTACCTGTTTTTATTTTGAAATTCGACTCCACAACATCAATTAGGTTTATTTTCTTTCATTAATCTCATTAATGAATATCCCATCATTTAAGTCCACCTAAACATCACAGATAAATATAACGTACGCTTATGCCTTCCGCATTCGCCTCGATATCCTGTCTGCACCGTTAGGTTAGGTAACTAACGGCAGAGCGGGGCAGGGCTAGCGTGGGTGTAAAACATAAGCAACGTCAATATAATATATCATATATACTATATATAATATCTGTCACAGAACATCACATGATCATAGATAAATCACAGCAGAAGAAACGTATGAAATATTGGATATACTAGGACGTCCGTGTTTTCAATACGAGCCAGTATAAAACATGGATTCCACAGTCGTGATGAATATCCAATCCCACACCCCTAGACCCCTACGAGAGCGGCAAGCAACCCTACCAATTCTAGGGTTAGGAGACCCGGACTCGACTCCTCGAGTTGGTCTCCCACTGGACCCCAGAACCCGGTTACTTGTGCTCCCCTCCTTGGGTCTATCCTAATGCGGAAAAATAAATAATATACATCAACGGTGACAACTTCCGCAACCTGGAAGTGCCCCAATAAAAGAATATTACATACAAGTTTTTACATGAATGAAAATGAAAAAACACTCATCTAACATAAAAACCCCCGGCTATTCAAACACGACGATCCAATATAACATATCCAGCAACACATAACATCACATGTCATCAACGTATGTAAATATGCGCATCCCAATTGTCGTTGACATATAGCAACAAAACCGGCGATATCACATGTTACACTTACGGTCACAGAAAAGAAAGTGTAAAACTACAACAGTTGGAATCCGCAACCTCCTCAGACATCGCATGCCTGACCAAATGAATTCTTTAGACATCGCATGCCTAACAATTATAAACCCCGCATTTTAGTCTCATTATCGAAAACACTTTTCAATATCAAGTCGGGCAATTCAACAAGATTCCCGAAAGACTGATCGAATGCTCGTGGCAAACTTTAGTAGGCGGCCGCACCCCCGACGCCGTCGACAAAGTGCACCAAGGCGGAACACCGCTGCCGCGAGCACCCGAACGGATGCTTTCGGCGACGGGGTTCTCCTACAGTCACTTGGTCGGGGCTATGGAGTGAGGCTGTCTATCAAGTTTACCCGACGAGTATCCGCGTACGCTACGTGATTGCTACGGACTTTTGATCACATCAAAATTCCGTGGCAACCGATCAAGTGAGACTAAACTGCTACGTTTATAATATTCATTCCGTTATCTCATAACAATTTGTGAATTCCAATTATTGTATTACATTCCGGATAAATAGAAAATGCTAAACTTTTCGATCGAACAATCGAACACCCAAGTTTTCCCGATATAGCTCAACACATGAAATAAGTCTAACAACATTCAGTTCGTGCCTCAGTACCAACGGTCCAGCCGTAGAAGGGTCAAGCCAACGCCTCACATGTGGCACGCCGTACTGCCCCAAACCCGAAGGTTCAAAGGGCAGTTCAAGACGGTCACATAATCGAGTTAAGGTTTGTTGTCTTCTAGAGGGTCCATCGCGTTACTTGCACTACTTAGAACGTCGTTAAACTACGGAAAAATCCAACAATTGGAAATTTCCCGGCAGGGGAAAAAGTGGGTATTTATATCCGGTCGAACTTTTTAACATATTCTAAGATTTATCCGGAAAAACACACCGACAAAATTAGACAATCCGATCGATACACTGAGTTCCCAATACAACCCAGAAAATAAAACTCTGGAATAAATATTAAAATATTCCCAGGAAAACCAGCACTGCATACTAAGAATTACTGTGCACATTTCATCAAATAAAGATACATTATGGCCGCGGATCCGCCGCATAAGCCATGCTTATGCGGCGGAAACGCTGCTCTTTGATGGATACAGGAGCTCGAATTTCACAGTATGTCTTAGATCTTCCTGCTGATTTTTCTGAATATTTTTAATTCAAAAAAAACCACGAATTTCAAAAAAGTCCAGAGAGCATGTTAAAATCGGGGTTTCGGGTCGATCGGACTTCTAACTCCTTCGGGACTTCGCCTAAGGCTCTAGCTAGGCTCTGATACCACTGTTGGGTTCCTAGGCACTCTAATGGAGTCTCACAAGTGATCAAACATGCACAAATCAAATTTTACAAGTGCCTATAAACCCTAATACAGATCGTTAACTAGATAAATAGGCGAAACAAGCAAGTAAACGGAAATGTATCTAAAGGAAAGGGGCTACAACCTTTGTAGATCCGGTCCACCACTTCCTAAGCTCCGCGATGATCTCCCTCCGCTGTCCAAATCGAACCCTTGACTCTAGCATTGGTATCATCGAAGAATGGGCGGGCTTGATCGTCGGTTCGATGCCGAAGATGATCTACGTCGAGGCATCACAAGAACAAGCTCCAACTTCACCAAGCCTTTAAAACTTGTGAAGGAAACACCCTATACTACTTGGCAAGAGGTAGAGGATGAAGAAATAGGAATTGGGTAGACTTTAGTTTTGGATTTCCCACACTATTTCATCAATCACCATTGATGTAGCAAGCTTTTTTCTCATGTTGAAGAAGAAGAAGATGAAGAAAAAGAATATGATAAGTATTAAGTAAATGATAAATAAATCAATACTTATCATTTACTAACCCTTGGTTAGTTGTAGAGAATGGACCATGGTTAACTTGAATGGTTAGGGTTAAGGATGAGACAAGAATGGTGGACTAATTCAAAGCTTCAAGAATCTTCAACTAACAAACAAAAATAGCAACCATTCTTTTCTCATATTTTTCCAAAATAAATAAATAAATAAATAAGAAAAAAGAAAACCCTAATCATAATCTTAACCATGGTCTAATTCTTTACACTAACCCTAGCTTGCATGTATCATCAAACATGATACAATCATGTGCACAAAATATATCACATATGCAATGTGCACAAACTAAGTGAGTAAATCCATTTAAAGTGAACCAATACTAGTTAATGCAAAGTAATATATCAAATATATAATTATACATTAAATCATTAAATCAACACTTGATTCAATGATCCGGTCATGTCGCATATAACCGGCTAGTATCCAATGTATCGGCTTATCGAATCAATCATTGATTCGATAACTAGGTTATATCGCATACAACCATTCGACACATTCATCGCGAGAATGAAATAAGGTATCACATACACGCATTATTCTCGGTCCCGCACGTATCTCATATGCGCTCCTATTTCGTTTCGCTTGAGCCAGGAAACCTCTGTGTAGGACTCTAAAGACTCGTCAATACGCCGGTAGCGGATGATGATCATATCAAGCACCCACAAGCCGCAAGCGGTCTGCTAAACGTAACGGCCACCCGGGTATTGAGCGATCAGAAGATCGACGAGCAAGCCCGCTCACACTCCTGTGAATCCACCTAGTAACACTTACCGTACAGTCCGGTCTGTTCGTCTGATATGTCGCATATCTCGCCTAGGGGTGGTAAACGTCAGACCCCAATAGCTCGATAAGTCATGCCGACTTGAGGTCCATAACATTCGTGAAACGACTGATAACTCTTACCAGTATATCACTGCAACCCTGGCCAGGGATTTCCTGTTATGGCCAGTCTTGCATTGCGCAACATCAACCCCCAATACCGGGAGAGACGAATCCCCTCCTATCGCTCATTGCCTCCATGTGAATCGGGACTGTACCCAAAAACCACCTGTTTGCACGACTCAGTAGAGCCGTGGTAGGGTGGAAATCAAAGCACAGTGGGAGACACACAAGACTCTATGACGATCTCGGGTCAACAGACTAAGCTGTACCAGTGTCACCAGAGAACTGCCATCTGACGTGAGGTATAATACCATCTGGGAGTTCTCGGCGAGTCCGTTCAGTGTACCCAGTCTCCACTGAGCACCCGTATACCATCTCCGATGTCAAACACCAATGGATATGGGATCATCCATCGCCCATCGCATGGGTCGAGAAGATATACGCTAGTCTACTCTGGAATATCGATGCCACGTCTCGATATTCCCTCGACTAGGAACATTTCAAAGATGTACTCATGGACTACCCAGGCCCCACTAGTATGATGTACATCATAGTCCTGGAAGTCGAGTACACATCCTATGGGCTTTATCAACATGTAATCAGAGAGACAGAAAGTATACATGTTAAGATAAAGTGCAACCAGATAGCGTACTATCATGTCGAGCAAGAAAGTCCTACCTATATATGTCCCAGCATCCACTACAATATACATCCAATGTACAGTAATGGCCTCTAGGGCATACATATAACTAACAGCTACTAGATATTTATCTGTTCCATAGATAGATGTGTTGGTTTGGGACAGTCATACTGCCATTTTGGCCAACGTCAAGGGTATGTACGGGTGGGTTCAAATTAACCTGGATAATGATGGGCAGAAATTGACATATGACTTATGATATTTTGGCCAACGTCAAGGTCATAAGAACATGGGGCAAAAATCCACATCGGGAGTTTCTAAAGAAACTGAAACTTGCTAGTGTTGCATATCATTTGGAGTGTGATAATTTTGGTAAGATTCCTTCGACTTTATCACACGATGATATTTAGATCCCGATCCTACTGTGAGTATATGCTACTCATCGGGAGATTCTTTCACTTAACGATCAATACTATAAACCTAGTAGGTGTCGAGAATGGTGTTAACGGGGCTACGCCCCCAGGGAAAAGAGGTTATTTAATTAAGGAACTTCGCGAAAGCGTCGTAAAACCTCCATCGAAGTACCAACACTGGCCTGGCTGAAAGGTTAAGCAAGTATTGTACGGTGAGAATAGTCCTGACTAGTTCTTCTTTTATGGTTTGAGGAAAGATTCGAGAAACAGTGAGAGCCATCCTGTTTAGATAAACTAAAAACCACTCTAAACTTGCAAGAGCATCATGCTAAAGTGTTTCTTCTCTCTCTCCTAATTGCAGTGCCGATAGTGGTAAAGGACGAGTGCTTCCACTGTCATAGAAAGGGCCATTGGAAGAAGGATTGCAAAGCTTGGAATGCCAAGAACCAGGACCCGAGGTTGTGGCTTCGGCTTCAGGTGTGTTTGAAATTGAAAATTTCCTATCAATCAACTCTACTTCCTGGGTATTGGATACCGGATCAGGATCTCATATATGCAATTCATTGCAGGCACTGAGAAGCCGTAGAGTGCTGAAGACTGGTGATATGACCCTCAGGATTGCTAACGGAGCGAACGTGGATGCTGTGTCCGTAGGGGATTATCACCTTGGATTGACAAGAGGACATATTTTGGTTTTGCGCAACTATTTTTGTGTACCTAGTTTAACATGCAATATCATATCAGTATCCTTGTTATCAAAAGAAGGTTATGATTTTACATTTGTAAGCGATGTTGACAACATTCACCTTAATCATGGTTTGATTAGGTCCGGTATACTAGATAACGGTATATACATGTTAAACCAATTGCAGATTTTCAATGTCCAAAACACACTTAAAAGAAAGTCTCCGAATATAAATCAGGCTTTCTTATGGCATTGTAGACTGGGTCACATCAATGAGACAAGGTTAACTAAGTTACATAAAAAAGGATATTTGGATTCGTTCGATTATCAATCTTATACCACTTGTCAATCATATCTCAAAGGAAAGATGACAAAGACTCCGTTAACTGGACACGGAGTAAGAGCGAGCGAGCTCTTAGGACTCATACACAGCGACGTGTGTAGTCCAATGTCTACACATGCAAGAAGCGGGTTTGCCTATTTCATTACTTTTACGGATGATTTCTCTAGGCATGGACATATTTTCTTGATGAAACATAAATCCGAGGCCTTCGAGAAATTCCGTGAATAAAAGAGTGAAGTAGAAAAACAAACCGGCAAAAGTATCAAGACACTGAGATCTGATCGAGGTGGTGAATACTTAAATGCCGAGTTCCTGGATTACCTAAAAGAGAATGGAATTCCCTCTCAGCTTACTCCTCTATACACTCCACAACACAACGGTGTATTGGAGAGACGGAACCGAACTCTATTGGATATGGTGTTAGTTATGTATATGCCCTAGAGGCCATTTTTGTACATATGATGTATATTATAATGGATGCTTGGATATATATAGAGAGGACTTTCTTGCTCGACATGATAGTATGCTATTTGGTTTCACTTTATCTTAACATGTTGACTTATATATTGTTTATTGTCTTACTCTCACATGTTGATAAAGCCCTTAGGATCTGTACTCGACTACTGGGACTATGATGAGATCATACTAGTGGGGCCATGGTAGTCGATGAGTACATCCTATAACTGTTCCTAGTCGAGGGTATATCGAGACAGGGCATCGATACACCAGAGTAGACTAGCGTATACGCATCTTGACCCATATGATGGGCGATGGATGATCCCATATCCATCGGTGTTTTGACATCAGAGATGGTGTACGGGTGCTCAGTGGAGACTGGGTACACTGGACGGACTCGCCGAGAACTCCCAGATGGTGATATACCACACGTCAGATGGCAGTTCTCCGGTGACACTGGCACAGGGTAGTCTGTAGACCCGAGATCGTCATGGAGTCTTGTGTGATTCCCACTGTGTTTTGATTCCTACCTTACCACGTCCAAGAGAGTGTGCAAAACGGTGGCTTTTGGGTACAGTCCCGAATCACATGGAGGCAATGAGCGATAGGAGGGGATTCGTCTCTCCCGGTATAAGGAGTTGATGTTTTGCTGTGTTCGATTGGCTATAATTGGAAGTCCCTGGCCAGGGCTGATATAGAGATTTACTGGTAAGTGTTATCAGTAGTTTCTCGACCCGTTATGAGCCTCACATCGACACGACTTATCGGTTATTGGTGTCTGACGTATACCACCCCTAGACTTGATATGCAAAATATCAGACGAAGAGACCAGACTGTACGGGAGTGTTACTGATTGGTTTCACAGGAGAATGTACAGGCTAGCTTGTTGATCTTCTGATCGCTCAATACCTGGGTGGCTGTTATGTTTAGCTGACCGCTTGCAGCTTGTGGGTGTTTGATTTGATCATCACCTGCTACCGGCGTATTGATGATTCTTTAGAGTCCTACACAGAGGTTTCTTGACTCAGGCAAAATGGAGTAGGGGCACATATGTGATATGTGCACGACCGAGGATAATGCGATATGAGATACTGTATTATATTCTCGCGATATTTAGATATGAGCCGGGTCATCGGATCAAGTGTTGATTCGATGAATCGGTACATGATATATTAGTCGGTTATATTCGATATAGCCGGATTGTCGGATCAAGTATTGATTCGATGATTTAATGTATAATAATATATATGATATATTGTATTACATTATCTAATATTGGCTCGCTTTATTATTTCATTTTCTCACCGGATAATACATTGATATATATGCGATATATATTATTTGTATTATTTTCTTTTGTTACAAATATATAATATATATGTGATATATATTATAGTAACATGATATAATTAATAATGAAACATGTTTATTGGAGATTAAATAAATTTAGGGTTTGATTTGGGTTAGATCTTTCATGCACCTTCTAGAAGGTTTTTCTTTTGTCATGAGAAAGATATTATGCTTGATATTTTCTTACGACTCATTCTTTAACCCAACCAAACCCTAGCCCTAGTTAACTCTCTACAAGGGTTATCCTTGTCATCCTAAACCATGGTTGCATTATTATTCATATATTCTTTTCAATATTCATCACAAAAGGTTTAACTCATTTTTCATCTTCATCTTCAACCTTGAGCTTTGAGAAAGCTTACTAGTTTTTCCTTTTATGATGTTTTCATGTGAGAATTTGATATTAAAAGAAAGCATAAATACTACTCTATCATCCTCATCTAATCCAGCCAATTAGATTAGGGTGTTCACCTTATTAGAGTGAGAGAGCTTGAGTTATAGCAATTTCGACGTAGATCATCGGAGAAAAGGAACACTACAAGCTAGCATGGATCGTTTGAGTCGTGGAGCCTCTCTTGAGTCCGGTAGATCATGGATTGCGGAGAAGGGACTTCCACTCGGAGCTTATGAAGCGAACGAGCGGACTACAAAGGTTGTAATCTCTCACACTTAGTTGTAAAGATGTTTAGTTGCATGTTAAACCCTAATAATCTAGCAAAGATCCCGGATTTGGGTTGTTCGGCACGTCTAAATTTTTATTCGGGTATGGTTGATGCCTTATAGACCTTCATAAGAGTGCCTAGGAACCCTACAGTGGTATCAGAGCCTAGCTAGAGCATTAAGCAACGTGTATACGAAGTTAAAACTCCGATCGAACCCCGAAATGTCAAAACGACCCCTCTCTGGTCAAATTTTAAAAATGCGATTTTTTCTGTATTAAAAATACCTAAAAAATCAGCAGGTAAATATAAGTAATACTGTTGAAAACGAGCCTGCAATTCGTACGGACCGCCGCAGAACCGTGGCCAAACCTTGCTTGGGCCGCGGATCCGCGGCCGTACTGTTCAATTGGGCTTTGGTTTTTCAACAGTATTATCCATATATGTTAGTTCTAATTTCTGGGTATTTTTAATCTGACTCAAGTGTTGAGTGTTCTGGGGATTATTTTGTATTCGTTGATTCGATCAGAAAGTTTAATTTCGTTATGTTTTCGGGATATTTAGAAACTGTTAAAATGTTCGAACGGATATCATTATCCAAAAGCCAGTGTTAAGAAGGTTCGGTCAACTTGGTCACTGAGTCATAGTCCTGGGTCGGGTCAATGGTCGCTGCCAAAGAGAGAGAGAAAAGAAACACTCAGCGTGCACTCTAACCTAGATCAGAATGGTTATCACTTTATCTAATCTGGAAACCTCCCACTGTATCTTAAATTCTCCTCCAAACCTGAAAGAAGAATTAGTCGGGATCACCCGAGGAGTAAACCAACTCATCAGTGGAAATCGGGATCCAGCTATCATCGCATGATAACTTGACGGAATCCACTCAAGTCACCACACTCCAGAAGGTATGCGCATGCCTGGCAAGTTTCAGTTTCTTTAGAAACTTCAGATGTGATTTTTACCCCTAGGACCCAAGTGACCTTGACATAGTCAACAAATCAAAGAGTCCTAGTCAAGTTCAACCCGTCATTATCCTGGATTGCATTAAACCCACCCGTACGAGCCCTTGACACAGTCAACAAGGCCGCACGACTGTCCTAACCAATCCCATTAATATGCTACAAACAAACACTACTTAGCTACCGCACACTACGCCTTGACACAGTCAACAAACGCAGCACGAATACTAAGTAATACTTGTAAGAAATGACGGAGGGCTACGACTGGTTTTTGGCGAAAAACCTTTAACGTAATGAACTTGATATCGTTGAAGGAACTGCATAACTTTTTATAAAAATATAGTGACGAAAACCTTTGCTAAAGAGGTCACTCCCGGTGAAGGGATCTCGGCTCTTTCCCCGTAGAATGAGGTGCAGGATATTCCAACTGAATACCACGATGCAAAGCAAAAGTAATCGGCTATAGTGAAGTTATTGCCCTGATGCAAACTTCTGTCCAAGGGGTCACTCCCGGTGAAGGGATCTCGGCCCTTGCCTCGTCGACTGAGGAGCAGGATATTCCAAATGAATACCACGATGCAAAACAAAAGTGAACGTCCTTGCAATAACAGCTTTTTGAAAAATGTTCCAACAACATCAGAATAGGTTTGTTTAGCTTGCATTGATCTGAATCAACACAGTCCCATCAATTGATCACACCACAAAGAACGAAAATATACTGATGTACGTATATGCCATCCGCATTCGCTACTGGGTCCCGTCATTACTCGTTAGGTTAGCTAACTAACGACAGAGCGGGGACTGGACTAGCGCGGATATTTGAATGCGTTCGAATATCAATCGTATGCCACTTGTCAATCTTGTCTCAAAGGAAAGATGACAAAGACTCCGTTTACTGGATAAGGAGTAAGAGCGAGCGAGCTCTTGGGACTCGTACACAGTGATGTATGCGGTCCAATGTCTACACATGCCCGAAGCGGACATTCTTACTTCATTACTTTTACGGATGACTTCTCAAGGTACGGCTATGTCTTCTTAATGAAACATAAGTCCGAGGCCTTTGGAAAATTCCAGGAGTATAAGAATGAAGTAGAGAAACAGACCGGCAAAAGTATTAAGATTCTAAGATCGGATCGAGGTGGAGAATACTTAAGTGCCGAATTCCTGAATTACTTAAAAGAGAATGGTATTCTCTCTCAGCTTACTCCTCCATACACTCCGCAACATAATGGTGTATCGGAGAGACGGAACCGAACCCTATTGGATATGGTTCGGTCCATGATGAGTAACGCTGAGTTACCGCGATCATTCTGGGGATATGCACTAGAAGCAGCTGCGTATCTCTTGAACAAGGCTCCCACCAAGACTGTGCCTACCACCCCATATGAGATGTGGACTGGGAAGAAACCCTGTCTTAAGTATCTTAAGGTATGGGGATGTCCAGCTTTTGTAAAAAAGCAGCATGCGGACAAGCTTGAGGCACGTTCAGTACAGTGTAAGTTTGTGGGATACCCAAGGAACTCCAGGGGGTATCTTTTCTATTCCGCTGAGGAGCAAAAGGTCTTTGTTTCTCAGCATGCCCGCTTCTTGGAAACTGAGTTTTTAGAAACCCAGATAAGTGGGAACACAATAGAACTGGAAGAAGTTCCAGAACCACAGACTGTTACTGAAAGCTTAGTGGAACCAGAGGGTTCAACAGAACAGGACATTCCTGCGCCACTCCGCAGCAGTAGTAGGCAGTCTCATCCGCCCGAGAGATACTACGGTTTTCTCGTAGACGGGGATAGAGAGGATTGCATCATAGACTATGATGAGCCTACTAGCTTCCAGCAGGCCGTTCAGAGCGTTGACTCAGTGAAATGGCTGGATGCAATGCGGACCGAAATGGAGTCCATGTACACCAACAAGGTATGGATGTTGGACATTGCTCCAGACGGGGTAAAACCCGTAGGATGCAAGTGGATCTTCAAAAGGAAGATTGGTGTAGATGGACAGGTTGAGACCTATAAAGCTAGGCTGGTTGCAAAGGGTTTCCGTCAAAGACCTGGCTTGGACTATGACGAAACCTTTTCTCCAGTAGCCATGCTGAAATCCATTCGGATCCTTCTTGCCATTGCTGCCTTCCACGATTATGAGATCTGGCAAATGGACGTAAAGACAGCTTTTCTAAATGGAAATTTAGAGGAGTGTGTCTATATGGACCAGCCAGAGGGCTTCATTCAGAGTGGGAGCAGCGGAAAGGTGTGCAAGTTGCTTAAGTCCATCTATGGACTAAAGCAGGCATCGCGGAGTTGGAACATCTGCTTTGATGAGACGGTCAAAGAATTTGGCTTTATCAAAAATCCAGATGAACCATGCATCTATAGTAGATTTGTAGCGAGAACTGTAGTATTCCTCGTTTTATACGTGGATGACATTCTCTTAATAGGAAATGACATTCCTATGCTACAATCTGTCAAGGGGTTCTTGTCACATAGGTTCTCCATGAAAGACCTGGGTGATGCCTCGTACATTCTGGGTATCCGGATCTACCGTGACAGATCCAAGAGGATATTAGGACTTTCGCAGTCCAGGTACATCGACACCATACTGAAGAGATTCAGTATGGAAGATTCCAAGCGCGGTAACCTACCGGCTTGTCACGGGATCACCCTCTCTAAAGAGATGTCTCCCAAGACTGATTTGGAGAGGGATCGCATGTCTATTATACCCTACGCATCTGCGGTAGGCTCTATAATGTATGCGATGTTGTGTACCAGACCAGATGTAGGTTATGCACTAAGTGTGGTAAGCCGGTATCAGTCAAACCCTGGGGAGAAACACTGGATAGCGGTAAAGAACATTCTCAAGTACCTAAGAAGGACTAAGGAGATGTTCTTGGTGTATGGCGGAAAAGACCTCCAGATCGAGGCATTTGCTGACTCCAGCTTCCAGAGTGACAAGGATGATTCCAAGTCCATGTCGGGTTTTGTCTTTACCCTCAATGGAGGGGCGGTGTGTTGGAAGAGTTCCAAACAAGAAACCGTTGCAGACTCGACGATGGAAGCGGAATACATCGCTGCATCTGATGCCGCAAAAGAAGCTGTCTGGATGAGGAAGTTCTTGAAAGAACTTCAGGTGGTTCCGTCCATTGTTGATCCAATACCTCTGTATTGCGACAACAACGGGGCTATAGCTTTAGCGAAGGAACCCAGGTCCCATCAGAGATCCAGGCACATCTTGAGGCGGTATCACCTGATCAGGGAGATCGTAGATCGCCAGGAGATCGAGGTTCGGAGAGTCGCTTCAGAAGACAACACTGCAGATCCATTCACCAAGGCCTTGCCCCAGACTCAGTTCGAGCGGCTGATCGAGATGATTGGTCTTCGATACGCCAGTACATGGCCTTAGTGCAAGTGGGAGATTGTTAGTGTATATGCCCTAGAGGCCATTACTGTATCATACTAGTTTGTATATTACTTAATGGATGCTTGGGATATTCACCTTGTATATACAATCTTGCTCAAAATAGTAGTATGCTACTTGGTTTGTTTCTACTTCAATGTGTACATGTGTTTATTTTTGTATATCGCCTATACACATTAGTAGAGCCCTTAGGATCTTTGCTTGATTACCAGCGATGTGATGGCCGTCACACTAGTGGGGCTGGGTAATCTATAAGCACATCCTTATGCAGGTCCCTGGTCGCAGGACTATCGAGACAGGGCATCGATACTCCGGAGTAGACCAGCGCATGCGTTTCTCATCCCAGTGTGGGAGACGGTCTGTCCCACAGCCGTCAGTACGTCGTACTTGAGATAGTATGTGGGTGCTCGTTAGGTTACGGATACACTGGACAGGACTCGTCGGGAACTGACTAGTTGGCATTATACCTATCGTCGGTTATCAGTTCCCAGGTGACATGAGTACAGCTTAGTCCGCTGACTTGACACTGTCACTCCGCCTCGAGTGTGTTCCCACTGTACTTTGATCACTACCCTACCACGGCTCAAAGGAGTCGTGCAAACAGGTAGTGGTTGGGTGCAGTCCCGAAGCACTTGGAGGCAGTGACGGTTAGACAGGATTCGTCTCTCCCGGTATTGGGGGTTGACATCGCGCTGTGTCTAGGAGAGCCATTACACGAGTAGTCCCTGGCCAGGGCAAACGAGATATACTGGTAGGTTTCCAGTGTTATCTCAGGGTGTTTTGGGCTTCGCTCCGGCACGACTTGTACCGCTATTGGGGGACTGACGTTTACCGCCCCCTAGGCCCGCCATGCGATGTATCAGACGAACAGACCGGACTGTACGGAGAATGTCACACTCAGGCTCAGTAGGAGTTCAGATGGGTTTCGCCTCGTCGGTCTTCTTGTCGGCACTACCTGGGGACCGTTACGCACAGCTAGTGCCGCTTGCGGTCTGTGGTTAAACCCACTGCTAGCGTAGTGTCGAGTCTTTAGAGTCCCACACAGAAAGCTTTTCGCCTTTAGGCAAAAGAGTAGAGGTCGCATGGTATTGCGACAGGTCGCATGGTTTTGCGACAGGGTTCGGTCACATCCGTGCACTTGTGCACGTACAGTGTCCGGACAGTTTACACTAACGGGCTTTGGTTTAAGCCAGATCCTAGTGTACCTTATGGGATTGGATTTATCCAGTTTGCATTCGTGTTCCTCGGAACGCGGATGCAGGTGTGTATGCACAGTTGACAGGGAGGCAGAGGCAGCGGATTCTCATTAGGGTTGTTGACAGTTGACCGTTGACTATTTGACTTTATGCTCAACCCTAATGAGAATATGATATATGATTAACTATTATATTAATTAAGTATTATGGTGATATGGTTGTTGACTTGTTGACTTTTGTTGACTTGTTGACTTTGTTGACTTGTTGACTTTTGTTGACTTGTTGACCGGTTGACTAGGCTTGACTAGTTGACCATCATGATAACCATAGCCATCATTTCATGGCAAAGACTTTTGTTTACTTGCTCATTTGTGTAAAATGAGTGCATGAAATGATATGGTTGTGGTTGCTTCTAACCATCACATAAGACTTTTGTTAATATGATGAGTTATCATTGGTTTGGATTATGAGAGGGTGAGAGACAAAATACTTGCTCATTCTTTTCTTGCTCATTCTCTCTCTTGTTCTTGAGCTCTTCTCTTGCTCTCACCCTCAACCTCTTGCTCCCTCTCTTGATCTATGGTTCTCTTGTCTCATGAGTTGAGAATCAAGAACCATAGATAAAATCCCATTCTAAATCTTCTCTACTCATTCTAGTTCACTAGGTTTAGCAAACCAAGTGAACTAGTTTTTTCAAAGAACGAAGAAGGAGCTAAAGGTTGGAGCTTTCAAGTGGATCTATCTTCGGCGTACGGAGACGACGAGAAGGAGCCATCGGACCACCATCGGAGCTTGAAGAGAAGGAGTTCAAGTTTAGGTATAACCATCTCCATCCGAGTAGCTAACTCTCTTTAGCAAAGTTTGCTAGTTTTAGTTTAGTTAAAGATCCCGACTTTGCTTAGTCCATGTTGCCCCTTGCGCTAAAAATTTGATTTTTATACCGTTTCCGCCTCCCCGTAAGAACCGGGGGTCGCAACATGGACTTACAGTGGTATCAGAGCCTAACTAAACTTAAACTAGCTTGGTAGTGAAGTGTAACGAAGTTCGGAACCGGAAAAATCCAAAAACCAAACTTTTACAAAACCTGAGTTTCTGTTGAAATTTTTTTGGCTCAAAATGAAAAAATTTATATACCTAAATTCGGCTCAGGGTTTTGTGTGAACACCCAAGAAAAATGTTGCCCTAATTCGTTCAAACCGCCGCGCTTCCGCCGCACGAGGTAGGCATGTGCCGCGGAAGCGCCGCAGTTTGTCGTCTTCTCTGCATCGTTTTTCGTGCAGTGTGTGTCTGTGCTGGTTTTGGGATTTTTGAAATATATTATATGTGCCCAGATTTTCCAGAAAAGAAATTTCCTTTTGGGGTCCTATAATTCCGTATTTTTTCCGAACTTCACTGCACTTTGACTATGATGGTTATATATGTGATGTTTGCATGTATTGAACGTCGGCTAATCGCTATAAGTCGATTGGTCGGGGTTATACATGATCTGTGTTTGATGCTGGAATGTGTATATAAATATGTTGGATTGTCGCGGGTGAATAGCCGGGGGTTGTGAGACGAGAGTTTTCTTTTCTTGCAATTCATGTAAATTTGTAAATTGATGTAATAATTATTTGTATGGCCGCACAACCGGGTCGGGGTTGTAGCCGTCATTGTATAATTTCTTTTTACTGTTTTTGCTCCTAGGATAGACCCATGGAGGGGGTGCACAAACTACCGGGTATGCCGAAGTGTCGAGTGGCCTACTCATGGAGATGAGGGAGGTTACTACGCTTCGGGTACTTGGCGGGTAGTTTGCCGCACCCGTAGGGGTCTTGGGTGGGGTTTTGGCTATTCACCGCGACCGTGTAATCTGTCTTTCGTTACAGGCTCGTACGAATTACAGATTCCTAGTATATCCAATGTATTTATCTGTGATCTGAAATGTTTATCATTGCAGTATATCTATATATGATATTATTTAGGCGTTGCTTATGTTTTACAGACGCGCTAGCCCAGCCCCCGCTCTGTCGTTAGTTAAGTAACCTAACGGGTAATGACGGGGCCCAGTGGCGAATGCGAATGGCATAAGCGTACGTCATATTTTGGTTGTTTTCTGCAATGGTAGGATTAAATGATGGGACGCATTAAAAGAACTAATGCAAGAATATCACGCATTAAAAGAACTAATGCAAGATAATAAACCAAGTTAAAGTCGTTGGAACACTTTCGAAAAACCACTCGGTTCTTTTCAAAAACAACTTTTAAATGCGGAGCTTGAGCCACTCTTTTTAAAAGCTATCTCGTTCCATCGACCAAATCAAGTTCACTACGTTCACGGTTTTGCCAAAACCATTCGTAGCCCTCCGTCGTTTCGTATGAATATTCAATAGTATTCAAGCTGTGTTTGTTGACCTTCGTCAAGGCATAGTGATTGGTAGCTATTGGGTATTCATATGTAGCATAGATAGATGCGTTGGTTTGGGACATTCGCATTACCTTGTTGACCTTCGTCAAGGGTATATACGGGTGGATTCAAATTAACCTGGATAATGACGGGCAGAACTTGACATGTGACTTATGATTTGTTGACCTTCGTCAAGGTCATAAGAGCATGGGGCAAAAATCCACATCGGGAGTTTCATAAGTACTGAAACTTGCTAGATTTGCATACCATTTGGAGTGTGATGATTCTGGTAGGATTCCTTCAGTTTCGTCACGCGATGATATTTGGATCCCGATCCTACTGTGAGTATATGCTACTCCTCGGGAAATTTCTCACTTAACGATCAATGCTATAAACCTAGTAGGTGCCTAGAAAGGTGTTAGCGGGGCTACGCCCCCAGGGAAAAGAGGTTCTCTAATTAAGGAACTTCGCGAAAGCGTTGGAAAACCTCCCTCGAAGTACCGACACCGGCCTGGCTGAACGGTTAAGCAAGTATTGTACGGTGGGATTGATCCTGACTAATTCTTCCTTTATGGTTTGAGGAGGGATTCGAGAAACAGTGGGAGCCATCCTGTTTAGACAAACTAAAAACCACTCTAAACTTGCAAGAGCATCATGCTGAGTGTTTCTTCTTCTCTCTCCTAATTGCAGCGACCAATCAACATGACTGGACTTAAGTTACTCCTAGATAAAAACAAACTGACAGGGCCAAACTACAAAGATTGGCTCAGGAATGTCAAGATAGCAATCACTTATGACAAGCTGGGGTATCTTCTTACCACCAAAGCTCCCCCTGTCCCTGGTCCAACTTCCAGTGTCGCGGATAAGGAAATCCGCAAGACTTGGGAGATTGATAGCGCGAAGGCCAAATGCCTCCTGCTTGCCTCGATGGACAACGAACATCAGAGGAGGCATAAGAATATGGACATGGAATCCATATTGCTCCATACAAAAGAACTGTATGGAGAGCAATCACGTATCGCAAGATACGAAGCGTCGAAAAAGTTATTTTCGACAAGAATGGCCGTCGGATCATCAGTAGCCGAGCACGTGCTAAAGATGATCGGCTACATTGAGGAGCTCGCTGACCTAGGGATCACATTGGAGAGTGAGCTATATACGGATATAGTTCTCCAGTCCCTTCCTTCCACTTACGCCCAGTTTATACTGAACTTCAACCTACAAGAAAAGGTGGTTGAACTATCAGAGCTCCTCAACATGCTGAGGAGCGCAGAGGGCACCCTACAAAAAGGTAGGGAAACATCCACTTTGTTTGTAGGGGGATCATCTTCTTCTAGGTCCAAGGCGAAAGCCAAGGGAAAGAAGAAGAAGGCCCCCGCCAAACCAAGGGGCGGTGTTAGTAAAGTGGATACGAAGGGAAAAGCAAAAGCAACAAAGATAGCGGGGAAGCTTGTGGATAAGGAAGAATGCTTCTATTGTCATAAGAAAGGACACTGGAAGAATGATTGCAGGGCCTGGAAGGCCAGAACACAGGAATTGAAGCAGGTTGCAGCTTCAGCTTCAGGTGTGTATGTTATTGAAAACTGTCTTTCAATAAACTCTACTTCCTGGGTATTGGATACCGGATCAGGATCTCATATCTGTAATTCTTTGCAGGCGTTGAGAAACCGTAGTGTTTTGAAAGTAGGTGACATGACCCTCAGAGTTGCGAACGGAGCTAGCATGGATGCTAAAGCCGTGGGGGACTATCACCTGGGAATGTCAGATGGACATGTTTTGGTTTTGCGTAATTGCTTTTTTGTACCCAACGCAACTTGTAATATCATTTCTGTATCTTTAGTTTCTAAAGAAGGTTATGAATTTGCGTTTGTAAGTAATGTTGTAAACATTCACCTTAATCAAGTTTTGATTGGGTCAGGTACATTGAGTAATGGTATATACGTGTTAAACCAACCACAGATTTTCAACGTCCAGAATACACACAAAAGAAAGTCTCCGGAAATGAATCAGACTTTCTTATGGCATTGTAGATTGGGTCACATCAATGAGAGAAGGTTGACTAAGTTACATACAGAAGGATATTTGAATGCGTTCGAATATCAATCGTATGCCACTTGTCAATCTTGTCTCAAAGGAAAGATGACAAAGACTCCGTTTACTGGATAAGGAGTAAGAGCGAGCGAGCTCTTGGGACTCGTACACAGTGATGTATGCGGTCCAATGTCTACACATGCCCGAAGCGGACATTCTTACTTCATTACTTTTATGGATGACTTCTCAAGGTACGGCTATGTCTTCTTAATGAAACATAAGTGCGAGGCCTTTGGAAAATTCCAGGAGTATAAGAATGAAGTAGAGAAACAGACCGGCAAAAGTATTAAGATTCTAAGATCGGATCGAGGTGGAGAATACTTAAGTGCCGAATTCCTGAATTACTTAAAAGAGAATGGTATTCTCTCTCAGCTTACTCCTCCATACACTCCGCAACATAATGGTGTATCGGAGAGACGGAACCGAACCCTATTGGATATGGTTCGGTCCATGATGAGTAACGCTGAGTTACCGCGATCATTCTGGGGATATGCACTAGAAGCAGCTGCGTATCTCTTGAACAAGGCTCCCACCAAGACTGTGCCTACCACCCCATATGAGATGTGGACTGGGAAGAAACCCTGTCTTAAGTATCTTAAGGTATGGGGATGTCCAGCTTTTGTAAAAAAGCAGCATGCGGACAAGCTTGAGGCACGTTCAGTACAGTGTAAGTTTGTGGGATACCCAAGGAACTCCAGGGGGTATCTTTTCTATTCCGCTGAGGAGCAAAAGGTCTTTGTTTCTCAGCATGCCCGCTTCTTGGAAACTGAGTTTTTAGAAACCCAGATAAGTGGGAACACAATAGAACTGGAAGAAGTTCCAGAACCACAGACTGTTACTGAAAGCTTAGTGGAACCAGAGGGTTCAACAGAACAGGACATTCCTGCGCCACTCCGCAGGAGTAGTAGGCAGTCTCATCCGCCCGAGAGATACTACGGTTTTCTCGTAGACGGGGATAGAGAGGATTGCATCATAGACTATGATGAGCCTACTAGCTTCCAGCAGGCCGTTCAGAGCGTTGACTCAGTGAAATGGCTGGATGCAATGCGGACCGAAATGGAGTCCATGTACACCAACAAGGTATGGATGTTGGACATTGCTCCAGACGGGGTAAAACCCGTAGGATGCAAGTGGATCTTCAAAAGGAAGATTGGTGTAGATGGACAGGTTGAGACCTATAAAGCTAGGCTGGTTGCAAAGGGTTTCCGTCAAAGACCTGGCTTGGACTATGACGAAACCTTTTCTCCAGTAGCCATGCTGAAATCCATTCGGATCCTTCTTGCCATTGCTGCCTTCCACGATTATGAGATCTGGCAAATGGACGTAAAGACAGCTTTTCTAAATGGAAATTTAGAGGAGTGTGTCTATATGGACCAGCCAGAGGGCTTCATTCAGAGTGGGAGCAGCGGAAAGGTGTGCAAGTTGCTTAAGTCCATCTATGGACTAAAGCAGGCATCGCGGAGTTGGAACATCTGCTTTGATGAGACGGTCAAAGAATTTGGCTTTATCAAAAATCCAGATGAACCATGCATCTATAGTAGATTTGTACCGAGAACTGTAGTATTCCTCGTTTTATACGTGGATGACATTCTCTTAATAGGAAATGACATTCCTATGCTACAATCTGTCAAGGGGTTCTTGTCACATAGGTTCTCCATGAAAGACCTGGGTGATGCCTCGTACATTCTGGGTATCCGGATCTACCGTGACAGATCCAAGAGGATATTAGGACTTTCGCAGTCCAGGTACATCGACACCATACTGAAGAGATTCAGTATGGAAGATTCCAAGCGCGGTAACCTACCGGCTTGTCACGGGATCACCCTCTCTAAAGAGATGTCTCCCAAGACTGATTTGGAGAGGGATCGCATGTCTATTATACCCTACGCATCTGCGGTAGGCTCTATAATGTATGCGATGTTGTGTACCAGACCAGATGTAGGTTATGCACTAAGTGTGGTAAGCCGGTATCAGTCAAACCCTGGGGAGAAACACTGGATAGCGGTAAAGAACATTCTCAAGTACCTGAGAAGGACTAAGGAGATGTTCTTGGTGTATGGCGGAAAAGACCTCCAGATCGAGGCATTTGCTGACTCCAGCTTCCAGAGTGACAAGGATGATTCCAAGTCCATGTCGGGTTTTGTCTTTACCCTCAATGGAGGGGCGGTGTGTTGGAAGAGTTCCAAACAAGAAACCGTTGCAGACTCGACGATGGAAGCGGAATACATCGCTGCATCTGATGCCGCAAAAGAAGCTGTCTGGATGAGGAAGTTCTTGAAAGAACTTCAGGTGGTTCCGTCCATTGTTGATCCAATACCTCTGTATTGCGACAACAACGGGGCTATAGCTTTAGCGAAGGAACCCAGGTCCCATCAGAGATCCAGGCACATCTTGAGGCGGTATCACCTGATCAGGGAGATCGTAGATCGCCAGGAGATCGAGGTTCGGAGAGTCGCTTCAGAAGACAACACTGCAGATCCATTCACCAAGGCCTTGCCCCAGACTCAGTTCGAGCGGCTGATCGAGATGATAGGTCACTAGTAAAATAGGGGGTTGCCCCTACGGATGGGATTATCCGTTGGGGCAGATTTTACTTGGCTCTACGGATTAATCCGTAGGGCTAAAGGGTTGCCCCTACGGGCACTGACTTTCAAGAATAAAAAATTTAATTCTTAATTTGGTGTTTGCCCCTACGGTGGCGCAAACAAAGGACCTACGGACATATCCGTAGGGGCAAGTAAATATCAATTTAAAACAAATCCAGATCGAAAAGCCTACGCTCATTTTCTCTCTCTCCCTCAAACGCGCGCGAAAAACCCTAAATCGCCACCGTCGCGTCGCCACCGTCGCCGGCCGTCGTCGCCACCGTCGTCGCCACCGCCGATTTCGTCGCCATCCTCGTCGCCACCGCCAGTTTCGTCGCCACCGTCGTCGCCACCGCCGGTTTCTTCGCCAATTCGACGCCGTCGTCGCCACCGCCCGTTCAGGTATAAATCTCGAGGTAAATTAAAGCATTTTTGGATTATTCATGGCTGGGTCTGGGTTGCGCGCGCGAGAGTTGGGTTTGGGCAGGGGCGCGGTGGCGGTCGGGGTCGGGGTCGGGGTCGGGGTCGGGGTAGGGTTAGGGTTGGGGTTCGGCTGCTGCTGTGGTGGGGCTGGGGTTAGGGTTACGGTGGGGCTGGGGTTAGGGTTACTGTGGGGCTGGGGTAGGGTTACGATGGGCTGGGGTTAGGGTTGGGGCTAGGGTTAGGGTTACTGTGGGGCTGGGGTAGGGTTACGGTGGGCTGGGGTTAGGGTTGGGGCTAGGGTTAGGGTTACTGTGGGGCTGGGGTTAGGGTTATGAGAGGCATGTCAGCATATTTATGTGTAATAATTGAGAGGATCAAGCTAAGTTCTATGCAAGCAGTCCCTCAGAATACATAGAAAGCTAGCCTTACATTTTAAATTAACATATTCCATAGTTGTCTTAATCGTAAGGCAGATACCCATATTGTGTAAGAGCTGACATTAATACAACCATAGGGAGCTGACTGATTACATCTCATGTGGCATTAAAATCTATAAATGGACATACGAGATAATGCAAAGAAAGAGCAATAGATCAAGACTCAATCAACTTTCCTATGCTTTATGATTTCAGCGGATAGCTCAACTTTAGTTTCAACTTTATATTCTTATTTTTCTCTCTTTTTTCTTTAGTGCTTCTTCCTCCATTTCTTTGAAGAGTCTCTCACAGCGAAATACACTCCATTTTTTCTTAATGGGATAGAATCCTACCCCCGACAGCCGGAACACATACATACAAACGCATAATTAGAGAGCGACTCGAGATGTTCGGGTTAAAACCAATATATGATACTCGATGATGATATGAAACTTTCATATTCCCATCGATACCCGTATATGAAACTAAAACGCCACTTAGTCCCCGTCTATCGGTTAACATACGTGCGATGCTCGTCGTGACCTAGAACTATACGAAGGTTGTTAAATATCGGACAGTATAGCTCGATACTAACAACCGTCGTATAGTCTGCGCGACAAGAAAATTCAATCGTATGGTAACCCATAGATTTGTCCCGTGTGGACAAGTTAAGAATGTATAAAGCAAACGCCTTCATGCACTTGTGTTTTCATCCGTTTCGAGATATTTCGTCGGTACCTTTCCGCTGGTTCTCCGTGTACAAAGATAGATTAGATGTTCATTTCAACGTTGTTTCACAGCTTTGAAATGATTATCTATTCTATTACAGTGTACTCGGAGAACAGCGGGGAGGTGCTGCCGAAATTTACTCGAAACGGTTGAAAGCACAAGTGATGGGCGTTCGCTCTATACATTCTTAATGGGATAGAAGCCTACCCCCGACAGCCGGAACACATACATACAAACGCATAATCAGAGAGCGACTCGAGATGTTCGGGTTAAAACCAATATATGATAATATGAAACCTTCATATTCCCATCGATACCCGTATATGAAACTAAAGCGCCACTTAGTCCCCGTCTATCGGTTAACATACGTGCGATGCTCGTCGTGACCTAGAACTATACGAAGGTTGTTAAATATCGGACAGTATAGCTCGATACTAACAACCGTCGTATAGTCTGCGCGACGAGAAAATTCAATCGTATGGTAACCCATAGATTTGTCCCGTGTGGACAAGTTAAGAATGTATAAAGCAAACGCCTTCATTCACTTGTGTTTTCATCCGTTTCGAGATATTTCGTCGGTACCTTTCCGCTGGTTCTCCGTGTACAAAGATAGATTAGATGTTCATTTCAACGTTGTTTCACAGCTTTGAAATGATTATCTATTCTATTACAGTGTACTCGGAGAACAGCGGGGAGGTGCTGCCGAAATTTACTCGAAACGGTTGAAAGCACAAGTGATGGGCGTTCGCTCTATACATTCTTAATGGGATAGAAGCCTACCCCCGACAGCCGGAACACATACATACAAACGCATAATCAGAGAGCGACTCGAGATGTTCGGGTTAAAACCAATATATGATAATATGAAACCTTCATATTCCCATCGATACCCATATATGAAACTAATTAAAAGCGCCACTTAGTCCCCGTCTATCGGTCAACATAACGTGCGATAATTTATTCTTTTCAACGACAAACGCACACACAAAGCATCTACATGGATTTTCTCCTTTGTCAGTAACTATCCCGTTCTTATATTTCTCAATATAGTCAGCATAACCTACAATTTATATGTTATTCAGTCTAACATGGCCCATGAGTACATCAGAGTTAAGGACTGGATGTATGTGGATTGGAAACAACGTATGCAACCTACGTTTGTCGCAGGGGTTGCTGCTTTCCTTGAATTTGCACGAGCACATAATAAGATCATATTAGAGAAGATTCTCTGTCCGTGCGATAGATGTGGCAATAAGTACTGGCAGAAGGTAGAATTGGCAGAGCTTCATATTGTAAAACATGGGTTTACTAGACTTTATTCAATTTGGAAATATCACGGGGAAGGAGAAGAATGCAGTACTGCGGTAGAAGAAGGAGAACACGATAATGCGGCAGGAGAAGAAGAAGAATTCGGTAATACGGCAGGATACGGAAATTTATTTCCATCAGAAGAAATGGAGGATATGGTAGAGGCTGCCCTAGGTGAATCTATTCGTACCGAAGATGACATTCCTTCCGGTCAAGGACCGCGTGCGGATAAATATGAAAATTTCATGAATGATGCTAGGAAACCAGTTTATGAGAATGCGAAGTATTCCACCCTCTCATGGTTCGTCCAACTTTTCCAAATTAAGTGCCTAAATGGATGGAGCAACAAGTCATTCACAATGCTTCTTTCGTTCTTGAAAGATTCTATGCCTCCGGGAAATAATGTGCCCGAAAGCTGGTACGAAGCCCAGAAAATGATGTCTGATTTGGGTCTAAAGTGCGAGAAGATTCAAGCATGTCCTAAAAATTGCGTGTTGTACCGGAAAGAGAATTCAGATTTGAAAGAGTGTCCAACATGCGGAGAGGCCAGGTATAAGCCGAAAGATTCTGATAAGAAGCCTGATATACCTGTGAAGATAGCACGATATTTTCCCATAACACAGAGGCTACAGAGGCTATTCAGGTGCAAGAAAACAGCCGAGGCAATGATTTGGCATCATCGTGCTCCTCCAAGCGAAAATGGAAAAATGAGCCATCCAAGAGATTCACCGGCATGGAAGGATTTCGATAGGAGGCACACAATATTCAGTAGCGATCCCCGCAATGTCCGGCTCGGACTGGCTGCCGATGGCTTCTGCCCATTCAACTATATGGCTGGAAGTCACAGTACATGGCCCGTTGTAATGATAATTTATAATCTGTCGCCTTGGTTGGCTATGGACCAATCATACTTTATGATGCCTCTTCTTATCGACGGACCAAACTCACCGGGGAACAATATCGACGTCTATCTCCGACCTCTGATTGAGGAGCTGAAAACTTTGTTTATTGATGGTGTAGAGACATATGATTCAAACACAAATACAACCTTCATACTGCGTGCGGCTTTAATGTGGACAATTAATGACTTTCCTGCATATGGAATGCTTTCAGGTTGGTCCGTACATGGTCACAAAGCATGTCCTCATTGCCATGAACACACAACATCAAAATTTTTGAATTTTAGCAGGAAGGTTTGTTATTGCGGCCATCGACGTTTTCTGCCTCCAGACCACCCCTACAGGTTAGACACGGTTCACTTTGATGGTCATCAGGAGCTTCTTGGGCCTCCATCCCCATTGTCCGGAGAGGACGTGACTGCTAAATGGGATGGTTACAATAACGTGACCTTCGGGATGGATCCGACGAGACAGGTCAAACCACAATATTGGAACAAGTTAAGCATTTTCTTCGAGCTTCCGTACTGGTCTACAAATTCAGTGCGTCATTGTCTGGACGTCATGCATATAGAGAAGGGAGTATCAGAGCACATACTTAACTTGCTTCTGTGTAAAGACGGGAAATCGAAAGACAACATGAATGCCCGGATGGATCTACAAGAGTGGGGAATAAGAAGTGAACTGCACCCTAAACCGGTAGCGGGTAAACCGGGCAAGTTTGTACTTCCCAATGCCGCTTATCATATGTCACAACCGGAGAAGAAAAGATTCCTGCAGGTGTTGCATGATTTGAAAGTCCCCACAGGTTTCTCAGGATCATTCAGCAAGAAAATAAAAATTGTGAAGGGCAAGATCGATGGGCTGAAAAGTCATGACCACCATGTTATCGTGGAGCACCTTCTTCCATTAGCCCTCAGGACTTCTCTCCCCGACTCGGTTGGTCTAGTAATCAACGACCTATGTTGTTTTTTCAGGGAGTTGTGTGCTAAAACGCTGGAGGTTGCGACGCTGGATAAACTACAAAATTCTATTGCGTTGATACTTTGCAAGTTTGAGCGTATTTTCCCACCGTCATTCTTCGATATCATAATACACTTGACGGTTCATCTTGCAACTGAGGCGAAGTTAGCCGGACCGGTACAATATCGATGGATGTATCCCGTCGAGAGGTACGTGTAATTTTTCGTTTCGCGCAATTTATAAATTTATTTTTGTCATGTATGCCCGTGTTTATTTATTCAACATATTCTCATTAGGTACCTTTACACTCTTAAGAAGTATATACGCAATAAAAATCGACCAGAGGGTTCTATCATGCAAGGTTATCTTCTTGATGAAGCAACCACATTTTGCTCCCGCTATCTGGACGAGAACATTGAGACAAGGCTTAACCGACCTCGAAGAATTCAAGACGGGCCATATGGTAAAGCCGAGTATAAGAGGGTAGACACTATGTTTATCAACAAGATATACCGGTTTATCTTGCTTAATTGCGAATGTCTTGAACAAATTAGAGAGTAAGTTCTTTTGGATTAATTGTTATATCTGTGTTTGTGTGTGTATGAAATGACATAATATTAATGTCACAATTATTTGTCGAAAACAGAACTCATTTTAACGAGGTACGTGAGGGGCATCCTGATTGGAACGAAGAGCGTTTGGAAAAATACCATCAGGATAATTTTTGTGATTGGGTCACAGAGCATGTAAGTTATTCGAATTACATTTTATTGCTATCAGTTTTAATCTAAACTTGTATCGTTATGTATTTATCGTAAAATTTGTTTTGTTAGATCCATGATCCGAACTTGTCTGCATCATTTGAGAGTGATTCAAGATGTTTAGCTCAATTTCCTAGTATGGAGGTTGCACATTACAAAGGATTTGGTGTCCTTGGATACAAATTCGAAATTAAGGACATAGAAACATCTAGAATCACTCAGAATAGTGGTATTGCGACGGTAGGATCGGACGGTGTGATTTACTATGGGTACTTAAATTGTATACTCGGCATCCACTATCCCGGACGATCAGAACCCTTTTATATATTCCACTGTACTTGGTACGATCCGCGAACCGATACAGACAGGTGGAGAAGCAGTCTTGGGACTTGGAAAGATGAATATGGATTGACCAGTGTGAACACACTTCGATTTTACGGTCAAGACGATCCGTTCATCTTTCCGAACCAAGCGTTCCAAGTATACTACTCACAGTGTTTGAAGCATCCGGGGTGGAGTGTTGTATGCCGATGGAAACCTAGAGATGTCTACGATGTCCCAGAATACGAGGACAGCGATGAGGACGAAGAAGAGAGAAGGCTTAAAGTGCTCCGACCGTTTGTTTCGAAGGACGGGTTGTCTTCGACCGATCATGAAGTTACGTGGGTTAGAAATGACATCGACGATGAAATCCAAGTAGATATGTATGATGCGCCCACGAAACGAAAAAGGTTATCAGTAATGTTATATTATTACTTCACATTTTACGCTCTAGAGCATATATAGTCAATACTTTTAATGATTGTCTAATGCGTCCACGAACCGTTTATCTAGATTGGATGACGATGTCGGGAGCAGCGAGGGGCGGCAGGAGCTCCAGCCGCGGCAGAGGCAGAGGCAGAGGCAGAGCGGTTCTGCCGCCCGGAGAGCTCCGTAGGGAGCTTCAGAGGGCCGGTCTTGCACCCAGATCGGAGACCCCTTCGGATGCCTCCTTCCGTGTGGATTTTTCCACACCTCCAGGTATACTGCACGCATATCCATTTTCAATTTAATATTACAGATATTCATGCCTGTTTATGTCAAAATTACTTATATTGTCAATGTTTGATTGTCTAGTTGTTGGTCCTGCGTCCACATCTGGGACAGAGGCCACCCCCGCTCCTCCAGGTATGTTTATATATCATATAGTGCATGCATATTGATTTAGAACGTTATATTATTGATCTACACATTCTTTTTGCAATTACTTATCAAATCTATTTTTAATTGTCTAGTTGTTGGTCCTGCGTCCACATCTGGGACAGAGGCCACCCCCGCTCCTCCAGGTATGTTCATATATCATATAGTGTATGTATATTGATTTAGAATGCTATATCATAAATATACACATTCCTTTTGCTCTTACTTAGCAATTTTTATTATTGTCTAGCTGTAGGTGGTGACACCACCGCACCTGCGGGTATGTTTATATGTCCTATAGTTCATGCATATTGATTTAGAACGTTATATTATTGATCTACACATTCTTTTTGCAATTACTTATAAAATCTATTTTTAATTGTCTAATTATAGGTGGTGCGTCCACACCTTCCACAGGGCCACTCCTGCCGCTTCCGTACCCTCCGCATCGTCTGCAGGTTAGTATGAATAAATTTAAAATATTTATTTATTTTACATATGCTCTATAGAATAAATATGAACTTCATGGAGATTTAGCGTCGATGTTTATTTTATAGTTGGAGGGGATGCGTCCGGGTCCGGGACCCCGGTTGTTCCTCACCGGAGGAACTATCGTCCCGCTCGTGCTGCTGCTCGGGCCCAGGCTCGTGCGTTATTCACCGGAGGTATATATCACACTTGAATTTTTGTTTAACCTTGATTTCTTAATACAACTTTGTATTATTATTGATTGTCTTGATATTTCGTGCAGACGCAGGGCCTCTCCATCCCCAGAGGGGGACTCGAGGCCCGAATCAGTCCCATAGGCTGAGGCCTAATAGAGCTAGGGGGGAGGCAGCATTCCCCCTATTTTTTACCCTTGACTATCGCTATACCGGTCCTCATGCCGAGAGGTTCGGCCGGTATTTGGGGGACGAGAGCCGGATCGTGAAGAACTATCCACTTCACGTTGAGTGGGGCGAGCAGCACCAGCGCTCATTCGCCCTCTTCTTTGAACAGGCTCGGGTATGTATTAATATATATTTTCATTTGATCTATCCAATATATTTATTATTAACACTTGCAATCTAATAACAATGTTTTTTTTTTGTATTTTCAGTTGGATTACGATTTTCAGCCTGTAGCCGACCCTGATCACTCGGGGAGGGTGCTCGACCTTCATGCTCTGTACAATGGCCTGATGAAGAACATGCAGGCCAAGGTCCGATACAACAGGAATGAGCTGAAGGCCGACTGCTACTCCCTATGGATAGCGACCCCCGAGGCAGAGAGAGTGGCCCTCCTATCTACTCCGGCGTTTGCGAGAGTCGACGTAGAGACATGGCCTCTATTGTGCGCTTATTTCGACTCCGAACGCAAACAAGTATGTATTTTAAATTTAATTCATTATTTATGATATAATTTATTTCTTTGTGTTTCTTAATTAGAGAACTAAATGTTAATGCGTTGTGCAGAAACAGGCCGCTCAGAATACGGAGAACAGGAAGTCGGCGAAGAGGGGTCGCCCCACTTACACAGGTGGCTCGAGGAACATTACTCGAGCCATGGAGTTATCGGTAAATTAAGTGTTATTCTCTAATATTCTGCAATATTAAGAGTTATTCTCTAATATTTCTAATATTAAGAGTTACTTTCTAATATTGCAGACATCTCGGACCGTGGCGTCAGGTGGTACACCGAGCGTGCTGTCCGCATATCTTGCCGTCCACGGCACCTCGACAGATCCCGCCACGGGCGAGCTTCGATGTCCCGACGTCGCTACCCAGGAGTACTGCGTAAGTGTTAATATTTTTTCTACCCAAATTTGAAATTTTAGTTTTGGAAGGTTCAAGTTTAAATTTTATACTTATACTTTACTGCTTAATGTGGGTGTAGGAGCGGGTGGTTGAGCAGGCCCAGGCCTCGGGGATCGATTTTACCGGACAGAACGATCCGAGGCTGCTGACCCCAGTTCTGGACGCCGCACACGGAGGGCACCACGGAGGTTGGGAGAGAGGCCGGGGATTGGGCCCTAGCAGGGCCCATATGAGGTTGGACTCCACCCCGGCGGTTACTTCCTCCGTCTCCAGTGGCCGGCATGTCCATCAGGAACTGGATAGCTTGAGGGCCACCGTTCAGGAGTTGAAGGAGATGCTGGTATGTATACTACTTTATAGTAAAATATCATTTCATATTATATACATATCAACACAACCCTTATTAGTACGTAAGTCTGATTAATCATACATACATATGTAATTAAAATAAACAACGCTTTTCCAAACTAGATATCCAAACAGGGTTTCGAAATAACTTAATAATGAAACGAATTCGAATAATACACCGTTCTTAGACGCTTCTTACACACGTTATGTCCAGACGCGACAGGGTAGATCGGCCGAGCCTCCACATGCATCTCCTTCGGCTGCGGCTCCGCAAGCCACTACATCGGCTGCGGTTCCGCAGACAGCTCCTGTAGCTCCACCGCCCACTCAGACTCCCGCAGCCGCGGCTCCGCAAGCGACTACCTCGACGGCGGCTGCGCAGACCACGACGCCAGCTCCACATGCCGCTCAGACTCCTTTATTTGCAGTATTGGATAGTGTATTTACCGAGGAGCAGGCGCGCGTTATTCGAACGTTACTCGGAGGTGGAGCTGGACCGAACTAGGGTAGCTTTTTGGTTCTTATTTTTTGAAACATGTATTTATTTATATCACATTGTACTACATTTTGAAACGATATTGATATTGGTTTGAATTTATATCATATTCAGTTTTTGGGTTTCTTTTGTATATTATATATATGCGTGGGATGTGATTATGAATACTGCAATATATGATTTGATTGATGTATATAGTATTGTGCACAGGGCGGAAAAAAATCTAGCAGCCCTTTTTTAAAAAAAAATACAGAAAACATGTACCTACGGATTACACCGTAGGTAACTATATTGCCCCTACGCAGTTATCCGTAGGGGCAAAATATCAGGAAACCTGATATTTTCCCACCTGATATCAGTGCAGGGTGTTGGGGGTGCCCCTACGGATATATACGTAGGGGCCAATACTTATCCCCTACGTATATATCCGTAGGGGCAACATATCAGGTCCCCTGATATTTCCCCCCGATCTCAGTTCATTGTGTTGGGAGAGGACCCTACGGAAACAGCCGTAGGGGCTACTTTATATCCCCTACGGCTTTATCCGTAGGGGACTAAATAGGACCTACGGATATATCCGTAGGTATATACAATATATTAAAAAAAAAAATTAAATATATGATTTTATTACCCCTACGGGGTACTCCGTAGGGGCTATAGCACCTACTGATTTATCCGTAGGGGAATAAATTTATCCGTAGGGCCAAGTTCAGGACCTCAACTTGCACCTGCGGCCTTTGCACCTACGGGGTTTTTTTTCGCCCCTACGCACGAATCCGTAGGGGCAACCCTTATTTGTAGTAGTGGGTCTTCGATACGCCAGTACATGGCCTTAGTGCAAGTGGGAGATTGTTAGTGTATATGCCCTAGAGGCCATTACTGTATCATACTAGTTTGTATATTACTTAATGGATGCTTGGGATATTCACCTTGTATATACAATCTTGCTCAAAATAGTAGTATGCTACTTGGTTTGTTTCTACTTCAATGTGTACATGTGTTTATTTTTGTATATCGCCTATACACATTAGTAGAGCCCTTAGGATCTTTGCTTGATTACCAGCGATGTGATGGCCGTCACACTAGTGGGGCTGGGTAATCTATAAGCACATCCTTATGCAGGTCCCTGGTCGCAGGACTATCGAGACAGGGCATCGATACTCCGGAGTAGACCAGCGCATGCGTTTCTCATCCCAGTGTGGGAGACGGTCTGTCCCACAGCCGTCAGTACGTCGTACTTGAGATAGTATGTGGGTGCTCGTTAGGTTACGGATACACTGGACAGGACTCGTCGGGAACTGACTAGTTGGTATTATACCTATCGTCGGTTATCAGTTCCCAGGTGACATGAGTACAGCTTAGTCCGCTGACTTGACACTGTCACTCCGCCTCGAGTGTGTTCCCACTGTACTTTGATCACTACCCTACCACGGCTCAAAGGAGTCGTGCAAACAGGTAGTGGTTGGGTGCAGTCCCGAAGCACTTGGAGGCAGTGACGGTTAGACAGGATTCGTCTCTCCCGGTATTGGGGGTTGACATCGCGCTGTGTCTAGGAGAGCCATTACACGAGTAGTCCCTGGCCAGGGCAAACGAGATATACTGGTAGGTTTCCAGTGTTATCTCAGGGTGTTTTGGGCTTCGCTCCGGCACGACTTGTACCGCTATTGGGGGACTGACGTTTACCGCCCCCTAGGCCCGCCATGCGATGTATCAGACGAACAGACCGGACTGTACGGAGAATGTCACACTCAGGCTCAGTAGGAGTTCAGATGGGTTTCGCCTCGTCGGTCTTCTTGTCGGCACTACCTGGGGACCGTTACGCACAGCTAGTGCCGCTTGCGGTCTGTGGTTAAACCCACTGCTAGCGTAGTGTCGAGTCTTTAGAGTCCCACACAGAAAGCTTTTCGCCTTTAGGCAAAAGAGTAGAGGTCGCATGGTATTGCGACAGGTCGCATGGTATTGCGACAGGTCGCATGGTTTTGCGACAGGGTTCGGTCACATCCGTGCACTTGTGCACGTACAGTGTCCGGACAGTTTACACTAACGGGCTTTGGTTTAAGCCAGATCCTAGTGTACCTTATGGGATTGGATTTATCCAGTTTGCATTCGTGTTCCTCGGAACGCGGATGCGGGTGTGTATGCACAGTTGACAGGGAGGCAGAGGCAGCGGATTCTCATTAGGGTTGTTGACAGTTGACCGTTGACTATTTGACTTTATGCTCAACCCTAATGAGAATATGATATATGATTAACTATTATATTAATTAAGTATTATGGTGATATGGTTGTTGACTTGTTGACTTTGTTGACTTGTTGACTTTTGTTGACTTGTTGACCGGTTGACTAGGCTTAACTAGTTGACCATCATGATAACCATAGCCATCATTTCATGGCAAAGACTTTTGTTTACTTGCTCATTTGTGTAAAATGAGTGCATGAAATGATATGGTTGTGGTTGCTTCTAACCATCACATAAGACTTTTGTTAATATGATGAGTTATCATTGGTTTGGATTATGAGAGGGTGAGAGACAAAATACTTGCTCATTCTTTTCTTGCTCATTCTCTCTCTTGTTCTTGAGCTCTTCTCTTGCTCTCACCCTCAACCTCTTGCTCCCTCTCTTGATCTATGGTTCTCTTGTCTCATGAGTTGAGAATCAAGAACCATAGATAAAATCCCATTCTAAATCTTCTCTACTCATTCTAGTTCACTAGGTTTAGCAAACCAAGTGAACTAGTTTCTTCAAAGAACGAAGAAGGAGCTAAAGGTTGGAGCTTTCAAGTGGATCTATCTTCGGCGTACGGAGACGACGAGAAGGAGCCATCGGACCACCATCGGAGCTTGAAGAGAAGGAGTTCAAGTTTAGGTATAACCATCTCCATCCGAGTAGCTAACTCTCTTTAGCAAAGTTTGCTAGTTTTAGTTTAGTTAAAGATCCCGACTTTGCTTAGTCCATGTTGCCCCTTGCGCTAAAAATTTGATTTTTATACCGTTTCCGCCTCCCCGTAATAACCGGGGGTCGCAACGTGGACTTACAATGAGATGCGGGCCCGTTGCCCTCAAGAACCCGGCTATCCGTGCACTCCTCCGCGGGGTAATCCTAGTACAGAAAGAAAAATATACATACAACGGGTACATCGACCGCAACCAGGTCGTGCCCCAAAAGAATAATACAAACAGGCTGTGACGGCAGTCCACATGTCGGACGCTCGCCCCGCAAAATCAAATGTACATATAAAACAAAACTGTACTAACATTGCATCCAGGCTATCCCCCACGACCGATCCGCAACATCACAGCATAAACACAGAACATCAACGTGAAAATCACGTTCGCAAATCCGTCTCACCGGGCTATAGCAGTTAGACAGGATTTACCGATCAAGTGATATTCACGGTCGCAGATATAATGTAAATACTGTGAAATAATGTGTTTAAAATATCCAATCGACCAAAAATTAACAAGTGGGCCCCCAAGTAATACTGTAGCACTCACAGAAATTCTGGGCCCAATATTAATATTCCAAAACCCCAAAAATAAGCCCAGAAGCCCACTGGAAAAATATGATACAGTGAAGACACCAATGCGCGGCGGAACCGCGGCCCAAGGAGGGGTTTGGCTGCGGTTCCGCGCTTGAGTGATCGACTGACTGTGTCGAATTTTTCCAGTAGTCTTCGAATTTCCAGTACATTAGTTTTTTACAACGTGAAAAATTTTTAGAGCCCGGAAAAAATCGACAGAAAACTGATGCACACGAAATGGGGTTTTTGGGATTTTGTTCGATCGGAAATGTAAAACACACTAGAACAAGCTAGGAAAGGTTAATGGCGTGGCTCTGATACCATGTTGCGCCACGGCAGCGCCCCGGCCGTCTATCCGAGGCCAAAAAGCGGAATCAAAATTTTTCTTAACTTTAAACTGGCGCTACCGCGGACAATATACCCGGATCGTAACCATTAACCGATACTAGCTAATAAGAGAAAGGGTAAGAGATATACCGAGTGATCCGAGTCCTTCGGTCTTCTCGTCATCGTCCCGATCTCCCGCGGAAACTCCGGTCGTCGCATCCTTGCCGGAAGGGCACCACATCGTCTGTATCTTTTACGGGCTCCCACCTCAATACCGAGGCAACTCGGGCATGAAGCTGGCAAGTCGACATGCCCAAGATGTGTTGTATAATGTAGTGTAGATGATGCTTGTCTCTTTGGGGTTATGTTGCCTTGATGGAGGAAAGGATTGGAACTTTCAAGTGGAACTCTCATTTATCAAGCATGGAATGAGATGATGAAATTTCCTCACCAAAATGAAACCTCTCATTTTTCTCTCCTCTCCCAAATTGTGGCCGGCCATACATAACGTGGAAAATGGTGGAGGGCAAAAACAAATCATGAAGGGAGGTGAGTGTAGGATAAAGAAAGAGGTGACCACAAACAAAACATCAACCATGCTTATCACTTCCAATCACATAAATGCACCATCATGAATAATGTAAGTGATGTAAAGAGAATGATGATGGTCATATCATAATGGATACATTTGCAAGAAACCCCCTCCACGAATGTAATTTGCAAAACTGCAAATTACCCCCTCCATCGGAAAAGTCCGGCCGGGAAAGAACAAAGGAAAACCGGCCGGAACGGAATGCAAACTGGCAACTCCAGAAAACTGGTCCCGTAATAAATTACAGGAAAACCCCGATACTGTGCATACACACCCGCATCTGTATTCCGACCGGATACAAATGCAATGAGACAAAATCTACACCGTACTAAACTAGGATCCGGCTTAAACCAAAGCCGGCTAGTAATATCCGTCCGATCATGATCCGTGCAATACCGCACGTATCTGATCGAACCCTGCCATATATCCATACGGCCACTAGTACAAACCGTCTGATCCTGATCCGTGCAATACCGCACGTATCTGATCGGACCCTGCCATATCTCCATACGGCCTCTACAGCATTTCGCCCGAAAGCTTGAGTAACTGAAAGTGTGGTGGACACTAAAGACTCGTCAATACAATGGTTGTGGATTTAACCACCAGCACGTCAGAGGTATAAGCCAATACGTGACGGGCCACCAGCTATTGACCAAAAGGGACGTCGATGAGCGAACTCATCCTGACACCCTACTGAGCCTGTCAGTGACAATATCCGTACAGTCCGGTCCGTTCGTCTATGAGCATCGCATGGCGGGCCTAGGGGGTTGGTAAAAGTCAGACCCCCAAAGACGGTACAAGTCGTGTCGGAGTGAAGCCCAGAACACCCTAAGATACTACTGGAATACCTACCAGTAAATCTCCTGCCTCGGCCGAGGGCTTTGTGTAATGGCTTTCCTAGACACAGCGCGATCTCACCCCCAATACCGGGAGAGACGAACCCCTGCAGATCCGCTCACTGCCTCCATGTGGCTCGGGAGTGTACCCAACTAAAACCTGTTTGCACGACTCCTTTGAGCCGTGGTAGGGTAGTAATCAAAGCACAGTGGGAACTCACACGAGACAAATGACGATCTCAGGTCGATGAACTAACCTGTACACATGTCACCAGGGAACTGCTATCTGACGTCAGGTATAAGACCAACTAGCATGTTCCCGGCGAGTCCTGTCCGGTGTACTCATAACCCAATGAGTACCTGTATACATCTTAGGTGAACCAACTGACACCAGTGGCTTGTGAGACCGGCCACCGCCCCTCGTCGGGGTCTCGACTGTATACACTAGTCTACTCTGGAGAATCGATGCCCTGTCTCGAAACTCCAATGACTAGGGACCATTTAAGGATGTGCTTATAGACCACCAGCTCTCATGTATATGATCGCCATCATACTGCTGGCAGTCAAGCAAGAATCCTAGGGGCTCTATCAGCGTGTAATAGCGACCTGTAAGGTCACCTGAAGCAGTACACGCTGATAAAGGTAAACCAGATAGCATACTATCATCTCGAGTAAGACTGTCCTACCGGGATAGGTCCTCCCTCAATCATTGCAATCACGTGCCTGTGATCCAATAATTGACTCTGAGGGCACTATCTCCAACAATCTCCCACTTGCACTCAAGGCTAATTATTGCGATGTCGCATACTCACAGCCCGTGTGATACCGAACACCCAACTCCTCTGCTAGTCAGTCTCACAAAGCTCGTTTGCGAAACTATTACGTTCGAGGAATAGCCTCAGTGAGTGGATCCGCTGTGAAGTTTCTTTCTATGTCTCTCTATATCTCAAGTTCGCAGAGAAAGCCATCTCCCGAAATGAGCAATACCTGTCTTAGAGTATGTCTGGATATCTGATGGGACCTAGCTCATAAATGAACTCCAAATCCAAACTTCTTAGACTGTATCATCAACTGAACTTAATCAGTATCCAGCGCCATGCCTCCCTCAGTATTGCCTTGGACCACCTGTCCAAAATACTGCCCCTCGTCAGAAGGAAAAACTATAACTCTGACAGCCACTCTGCTATCCAAGTCACCTTGGAAGCCTGTAATGATAACCGTCTCCTAAAGGAGGCTGCTGCTATCATATCCCTAGAACATCAACTTATGTTCTAAAACTGCTTCCGGCTGTTTCTCCAGGATTGGATCAATATCAACTTATTGCATCTACTGCAAGAACAATATCTGGTGTGGTACTTGACATCTCATGATTGACTCAATTGCCTAAGCAAGTGATCTGCCAATCATGCACATCCTCTCCCCTTTAGTCTGTAAGACACCTTTAGAGAGGGTGACTCCATTACCTGCAGGTATACTACCGTGCCAGGAGTCGTCCATTCTAAATACTCATAGAATGCTGTCAAAGTACCCAGATTGGGAAACCACCCAAATCTAGATCTAAAACCATAGATCTAGTGACCAGAATGTCTGATATAATATCCAAGTCCTATGTGGAGAAACCACTGTTTGACAACCAAAGAATAACCGATCGTATTATAGGAGTTTCCTTTCCTACTCTGTGTATGTCATCCAAAACCAGGACATCACACCCAACTACCTTCTTAACAGATCCATCCCCTATTCTGATGACGTCAAACCTATGACAGTCACATCAGAAATAGATGATCTATCTCCGCTATATCTGCTTTAGTCTATAAATAGACATAAGCCTGATGTCCACCAATGCTTCCGCTGCTCCCACTGACTACGACAACCCTCTGGCAGAGTCATATAGACGTGCACTTCTAAAGCTAGTTTAGAACGACGCTATACTCATCCTCCTGCCGGGTCTCGCAGCCTGGAACAACAACAATGGCAAGTGTGGGTAAACAAAAACTTCCCTGTCACCGTCCTTGAGGCTACCGGAGTACCTCTCGGGTGCCTGAAGTTACCCACCTTATCTGCGGAGTGGCCAATGGAATGTCAAATCAGATTGAATCTTTAGGTTTCTTATCAAATCTTCAGTAATCGTTTGCGGTTCTGGAATCGCTTCCAGTTCTACCATACTCCCACTACTGTTTTCTGAAAAATAACCATTTCTTTTTAAAATGTGGCGAGTTAAGAACAATATCATTATTGATCTTTCAGATGGTAGAAAGTCAACCCTCGTCATAGCCTGGGTCAACCCACAAACAGCCATTACAGAAACGTGCCTTGAGTTGTCCAGTGTCTGGTTTTAATCATGAGCCGGACAACTCCCCATACCTTAACATCGTTAAGATATGAACTGTTCTATATCCAATATAGAACCAGAGACACTGATTTAAATGAACCAGATTCAAATCATGCATCTATCTCCAGTGCATGTCAACTAAATGGAAGGAGGCCGATCATCGTTACTCAACTTAGGAATGCTTCCAATTATGAGTAACCTGAAAGAGAAGCAATTTCTCTTTATCATTACTATCAACTGAATACCATACACAAGTATCTACATCTTCGATCACTTTGAAGAATCCCGATACTTGCTACACCTGGTACTCTACTCTATTCAAATACCTATAACTCCTCAAAACTTAGACCCTGTGTTTCTACGAAACACATGTCTAAGAACTAGAGAAGTTAAAAGTAAACAGAATATAGTATGAGGACCAACCCCTCTGTCCTAATGGACACTGGACAACATACAATACTCTGTATAAGTCCGCTGAGTCTAACAGCTCTTTCACTGTGCGTCGTAAGTTGAAAACTGTACTTATGGTTAAGAAGAATTACACCGCTGTTTAATGCTCCTTACCTAACCATCCACTGATATAGGTAAATGTCATCGACATAATATCAAAAGGTATATCTCACTCTATGAAAATAGACGTACAGATATATCAATTTGAAATTGGTGCACAACAGCGGATATTCAAAACCAAATATTTGCCGACCGGCAAACAGCCCAGGTGATCTCCTCAAATATCACCGATTACAACGAATCCCGATATAATGAGGATGATCACCCTATTCCCAATGACTTACTCCCACTCATCATCTGTAAAACCATACAGATGTGAGAATCATACCTGGTAAATACATACCCTGGAGTAAGTATCTAATCGGGAAATCAGTTTTCTTTTAACATTACACAGTGAAACTGAAACATTTAAATGTTTCTGTGGGGTATTCCGGTATTCTTAGTAATGCCTCTTCCATTATCCAGATTCACAACTATAACCGTATAATTCTTTGCCACCTGTCCAAATCCCTTTATATGCCTTTAGTCAATACCGTCTGCACACCCCTTTAGGCCAAATGGTTTTCTACCTTCCCTACCTACCGGCACCAGCCTATGGTTTGGAAGAAGACTATCCAATAAGCATAATGGGTGTACTGTCCTAATCCTAGGAGCACTCGCAATGCGAGAGAAGGTGAAGATAAAAGACAACCGAATAAACCTTATTCCTATTTCTCCTGAACCATAATCCATCCCCGAACTGGAACAAGTTCCTTTCGAGTTCGTATATAACCATACGATGGATTATCCAATAAACTTGGGATCTTCATAGTGATACGGAGTGTCCTGGAGAAATACAAAGGTGATTTAGGATTGGCGAAGAAATACTTGGTTCGGTCGTGAATAGCAGTCGCAATTTACTTTGCCCTCTTACTAATCCCTTGCTTTGTCTTAACTTAATACCTTCTGTACACCATCGTTATGCTAATTGATTTTCTTCATTCCCCACCGTTCGGCACCTGCCTAAGGTTTGGAAGAAGACTATCCAATTTGCGTAATAGGCGTACTATCTCCTAAACCAAGGAGTACTCGCAATGAGAGAAGGTGAAAAGAAAAGACAACTGAATAATCCTATTCGTTTTCTCCAGAACCAGAAACCATCCTCGAAGTCCTTCGAGTTCGTATATAACCATACGATGGTTTTGTCCAATGGAAGTGGACGTTCGTAGTAATACGGGGTGTCCTGGAGAAAAGGGTAAAAGTAGGAGTGGCAATGAGGTTTGCAACTCTGACAATCCAAAAGCCAGTGTTAAGAAGGTTCGGTCAACTTGGTCACTGAGTCATAGTCCAGGGTCGGGTCAATGGTCGTTGCCAAAGAGATAGAGAAAAGAAATACTCAGCGTGCACTCTAACCTAGATCAGAATGGTTATCACTTTATCTAATCTGGAAACCTCCCACTGTATCTCAAATTCTCCTCCAAATCTGAAAGAAGAATTAGTCGGGATCACCCGAGGAGTAAACCAACTCATCAGTGGAAATCGGGATCCAACTATCATCGCATGATAACTTGACGGAATCCACTCAAGTCACCACACTCCAGAAGGTATGCGCATGCCTGGCAAGTTTCAGTTTCTTTAGAAACTCTCGATGTGATTTTTACCCCTAGGACCCAAGTGACCTTGACATAGTCAACAAATCAAAGAGTCCTAGTCAAGTTCAACCCGTCATTATCCTGGATTGCATTAAACCCACCCGTACGAGCCCTTGACACAGTCAACAAGGCCGCACGACTGTCCTAACCAATCCCATTAATATGCTACAAACAAACACTACTTAGCTACCGCACACTACGCCTTGACACAGTCAACAAACGCAGCATGAATACTAAGTAATACTTGTAAGAAATGACGGAGGGCTACGACTGGTTTTTGGCGAAAAACCTTTAACGTAATGAACTTGATATCGTTGAAGGAACTGCATAACTTTTTATAAAAATATAGTGACGAAAACCTTTGCTAAAGAGGTCACTCCCGGTGAAGGGATCTCGGCTCTTTCCCCGTAGAATGAGGTGCAGGATATTCCAACTGAATACCACGATGCAAAGCAAAAGTAATCGGCTATAGTGAAGTTATTGCCCTGATGCAAACTTCTGTCCAAGGGGTCACTCCCGGTGAAGGGATCTCGGCCCTTGACTCGTCGACTGAGGAGCAGGATATTCCAAATGAATACCACGATGCAAAACAAAAGTGAACGTCCTTGCAATAACAGCTTTTTGAAAAATGTTCCAACAACATCAGAATAGGTTTGTTTAGCTTGCATTGATCTGAATCAACGCAGTCCCATCAATTGATCACACCACAAAGAACGAAAATATACTGATGTACGTATATGCCATCCGCATTCGCTACTGGGTCCCGTCATTACTCGTTAGGTTAGCTAACTAACGACAGAGCGGGGACTGGACTAGCACGGATGTAAAACATATACAACATCTACTAATATATATACCAATATATAATTTTCGCTCAAGGCCTGATAAAATGCAACATCACAGAAATATGCAGCATCACAGAACAATACAGATATCTGGAAGCCCCGGGTTTCACAGAGCCGCTGCTGAAACCCGACGTTCCCCTGGTCGTGTGGATAGCCTGTGCAATGAAAACCTAGACCCCTATGGGCGCGGCAAGTCACCCGCCAAAACCTGAAGCGAGGCAGCCCCCTTCAGCGCCGTGAATGGACCACCCAGTACTTCATGGAATCCGGTAACTTGGGCACCCCTCCTGGGTCAACCTGTACCCCCTACGAGTGCGGCAAATAGCCCGCCAATCCTAGAGTGAAGCCCCCTCCGTCTCAATGCCATGAGATGCGGGCCCGTTGCCCTCTAGAACCCGGCTATCCGTGCACTCCTCCGCAGGGTAATCCTAGTACAGAAAGAAAAATATACATACAACGGGTACATCGACCGCAACCAGGTCATGCCCTAAAAGAATAATACAAACAGGCAGTGACGGCAGTCCACATGTCGAACGCTCGCCCCGCAAAATCAAATGTACATATAAAACAAAACTGTACTAACATTGCATCCAGGCTATCCCCCATGACTGATCCGCAACATCACAGCATAAACACAGAACATCAACGTGAAAATCACGTTCGCAAATCCGTCTCACCGGGCTATAGCAGTTAGACAGGATTTACCGATCAAGTGATATTCACGGTCGCAGATATAATGTAAATACTGTGAAATAATGTGTTTAAAATATCCAATCGACCAAAAATTAACAAGTGGGCCCCCAAGTAATACTGTAGCACTCACAGAAATTCTGGGCCCAAAATTAATATTCCAAAACCCCAAAAATAAGCCCAGAAGCCCACTGGAAAAATATGATACAGTGAAGACACCAATGCGCGGCGGAACCGCGGCCCAAGGGGGGGTTTGGCCGCGGTTCCGCGCTTGAGTGATCGACTGACTGTGTCGAATTTTTCCAGTAGTCTTAGAATTTTCAGTACATTAGTTTTTTACAACCTGAAAAATTTTTAGAGCCCGGAAAAAATCGACAGAAAACTGATGCACACGAAATGGGGTTTTTGGGATTTTGTTCGATCGGAAATGTAAAACACACTAGAACAAGCTAGGCAAGGTTAATGGCGTGGCTCTGATACCATGTTGCGCCACGGCAGCGCCCCGGCCGTCTATCCGAGGCCAAAAAGCGGAATCAAAATTTTTCTTAACTTTAAACTGGCGTTACCGCGGACAATATACCCGGATCGTAACCATTAACCGATACTAGCTAATAAGAGAAAGGGTGAGAGATATACCGAGTGATCCGAGTCCTCCGGTCTTCTCGTCATCGTCCCGATCTCCCGCGGAAACTCCGGTCGTCGCATCCTTGCCGGAAGGGCACCACATCGTCTGTATCTTTTACGGGCTCCCACCTCAATACCGAGGCAACTCGGGCATGAAGCTGGCAAGTCGACATGCCCAAGATGTGCTGTATAATGTAGTGTAGATGATGCTTGTCTCTTTGGGGTTATGTTGCCTTGATGGAGGAAAGGATTGGAACTTTCAAGTGGAACTCTCATTTATCAAGCATGGAATGAGATGATGAAATTTCCTCACCAAAATGAAACCTCTCATTTTTCTCTCCTCTCCCAAATTGTGGTCGGCCATACATAATGTGGAAAATGGTGGAGGGCAAAAACAAATCATGAAGGGAGGTGAGTGTAGGATAAAGAAAGAGGTGACCACAAATGTAATTTGCAAGAAACCCCCTCCACAAATGTAATTTGCAAAACTGCAAATTACCCCCTCCATCGGAAAAGTCCGGCCGGGAATGAACAAAGGAAAACCGGCCGGAACGGAATACAAACTGGCAACTCCAGAAAACTGGTCCCGTAATAAATTACAGGAAAACCCCGATACTGTGCATACACACCCGCATCTGTATTCCGACCGGATAAATGCAATGAGACAAAATCTACACTGTACTAAACTAGGATCCGGCTTAAACCAAAGCCGGCTAGTAATATCCGTCCGATCCTGATCCGTGCAATACCGCACGTATCTGATCGAACCCTGCCATATATCCATACGGCCACTAGTACAAACCATCTGATCCTGATCCGTGCAATACCGCACGTATCTGATCGGACCCTGCCATATCTCCATACAGCCTCTACAGCGTTTCGCCCGAAAGCTTGAGTAACTGAAAGTGTGGTGGACTCTAAAGACTCGTCAATACAATGGTTGTGGATTTAACCACCAGCACGTCAGAGGTATAAGCCAATACGTGACGGGCCACCAGCTATTGACCAAAAGGGACGTCGATGAGTGAACTCATCCTGACACCCTACTGAGCCTGTCAGTGACAATATCCGTACAGTCCGGTCCGTTCGCCTATGAGCATCGCATGGCGGGCCTAGGGGGTTGGTAAAAGTCAGACCCCCAAAGGCGGTACAAGTCGTGTCGGAGTGAAGCCTAGAACACCCTAAGATACTACTGGAATACCTACCAGTAAATCTCCTGCCTCGGCCGAGGGCTTTGTGTAATGGCTCTCCTAGACACAGCGCGACCTCACCCCCAATACCGGGAGAGACGAACCCCTGCAGATCCGCTCACTGCCTCCATGTGGCTCGGGACTGTACCCAACTAAAACCTGTTTGCACGACTCCTTTGAGCCGTGGTAGGGTAGTAATCAAAGCATAGTGGGAACTCACACGAGACAAATGACGATCTCAGGTCGATGAACTAACCTGTACACATGTCACCAGGGAACTGCTATCTGACGTCAGGTATAAGACCAACTAGCATGTTCCCGGCGAGTCCTGTCCGGTGTACTCATAACCCAATGAGTACCTGTATACATCTTAGGTGAACCAACTGACACCAGTGGCTTGTGAGACCGGCCACCGCCCCTCATCGGGGTCTCGACTGTATACACTAGTCTACTCTAGAGAATCGATGCCCTGTCTCGAAACTCCAACGACTAGGGACCATTTAAGGATGTGGTTATAGACCACCAGCTCTCATGTATATGATCGCCATCATACTGCTGGCAGTCAAGCAAGAATCCTAGGGGCTCTATCAGCGTGTAATAGCGACCTGTAAGGTCACCTGAAGCAGTACACGCTGATAAAGGTAAACCAGATAGCATACTATCATCTCAGTAAGACTGTCCTACCGGGATAGGTCCTCCCTCAATCATTGCAATCACGTGCCTGTGATCCAATAATTGACTCTGAGGGCACTATCTCCAACAGTCAAGGGTCATGCAGGTAGGTTTAATTCAATTGGGAAATGACGGGTTGAACTTGACATGCGATTTATGGTTTGTTGACCTTGTCAAGGTCATAGATCGCCAGGGGCAAAATATTATCGGAAATTTCAAGTGTTGAAATTTGCAATGAGATTGCATACCTTCTATGAGATAGATGGATCCTGATACCCACTACGAGTAAGAGTTACTCCTGGGAGAGTTTTACACGGGACAATTAGCCGATCAAGTAGGTGTCTAGAAAGGTGTTAACGGGGTTATGCCTCTGGGAAGACGAGGTTTATTTTAATTAGGTCCATGCGAAAGCACGGGGAACCTCCCTCAAGTACCGACACTGATCTAGCTGAAAGATTGACGAAATTGTAGGGTGTAATTAATCCCGGCTAATCTTACCTTTTAGGGTTTGAAGGAAGATTTGATAAAAACAGTAAGAGACATCCTGATTAGATAAGATAATAACCAATCTAATCTTGCAAGAGCATACGCTAAAGTGTTTTCCTTCTCTCTCTCTCCAGGTAGCGACCGTGTCAGGACTTAATCAAGATAATAATATGGATGTATTGACTGAACCTGCTTATTATACTGAGCAGGAGATTATTGGTCCCGTTCTTTCTTATAAGAGTTATAAGACTGAGCAGGAAATAGGAGAAATCTGGAATCTCACGCCGCCCAAATGAAGAACAGGCATGCTGATGCATCTTCTTCGGGCGTGTTAGTTATTGAGAACTGTTTCTCAGTTCACCCTATGTCCTGGGTATTAGATACCGGATCGGGATCCCACATATGTAAATTGTTACGTTGGCTACTGATTGAAGAGATTCAGCGTGCTTGCGCTTTCTAAAAGATAGATCAAAAATATTTGTAACCGCAATCAAGAACGGCGTCGCTTTGCAGCTAGCCGGTGAGTACGGGTCGGTCCACAGGGATGTTGTGAATTTCCTAATCACGCTAACGAGTTAATTCCGAAGGGTGTTCGGATTGGTTATTAAATCTAAAAATTGAAGTTGTATGATACTAGGATTAGAAACTTGCTAGGATTAGGTTTAGGGAAAATTTGGTAAACAAAGATCTACATCTCTTTCCATTGCCTTTAATTAAAGATATCATATTAGTGTTATGGTAAATCTTAACAAAGGGGATTAGGATGATTGGGAAGATTGATTCTTCCTCTAGATCCTTGTCCTTCCTTTCTTAATCTTTACCCTAACCTCCATGGAAAACCTTAAAATCCGGGCCTTTAGACTATGGAATCACCGTTACCTCGAGGGTAGAGTGCCGTAGGGAGCGGAATAAGAAGGTATGCATGGAGTTCTAATTTTCATAAAAGATTGGCAAAGAAAAGAGATGAGAGATCTTCATCTCTCAAATCCTTCCCTATTCCTAACCCTAACAAGCGAGGAAACTACTCGCTCATTAAGGAATTTAAAAACATCTATCTAGGGCAGAGAATAAAAATTACCTAGGGCAAGAATTGAAATCTAAACTAGAGCAAGGAATTAAATCTACTTACAGATGCATCTCTTCAATCATCAACGCAGGGTTGTCAGATCTGAATTCATGAATTGAAAAGAAACACCGATGCTCTCCAAAAGAATTCTAAAATTTATTAATGAAGGGAGGCATAAAGAATTACAATCTGTAGAGTTCCTATTTATAGGAAATAGAAACCCTAGGTTACATTTTGATCCGCATGTCTAAAATTACAAAAATAGCCCCAGGGAATCTTTTCAGAGCCGTATAAACATTATGGTAAAATTTTCTTTAAGAGAGGGCTCTTAATGGCCGCGGAACCGCGGCATGGGTAAGGCTTGGGCCGCGGTTCCGCGGCCCATTGGTGAGATCACATCATGAAATTTCCTGGGCTGCTTCAAGGTTCTTTGGGCTTCTGGTTCTTGGGTTTATTTTATTAATTGGACTTCTCCATTGGTTCCAGATCTTCAGTGAACATTTTGCAATGGATCTTTTAACCGTTTGCCTTATTATTTTGGACCTTGCCTTGCCTTGTTGATTGTGAACTGTTCTTTGATGTAAGCTTGATCAAGAGTCCTCTGTTTGTTGGTCAAAAGTCCATATTTTCATTGTCTTTACATCGTTTTCACTGTTTCCTGTCCAAGAACCTGTAACCTGTAACATGTAGCAGACATGCGTCAAAAGTACCTGTTTATTTATAAAAAGAATAAGAATGGGGAATATAATAATACAATATTATGGTGTGAACAGCTACATAAAGGTAGAGAACTGGGAATAGGTGATCATTCCGTTCAAGTAGGGAATGGTGCAAATATTGCAGCCAAAGCAGTTGGCGAATATCACCTTGTATTACCAAATAGTAATACATTGATTCTGAATGAGTGCTATTATATACCGAACATGATGTGCAACATTATAACAGTTTCTTTATTAAGTAAAGAAGGATATAATTTTGTAGTAAAGGATAATGTTATGAACATATTACTAGATCAAAAGTTGATTGGATCAGGCTCGTTACATAATGGCATATTTATTCTCAATCAAAATACAGTCCTTAATATACAAAACACACACAAGAGGAAAAGTTCAGAAAGGAACGAATTCTACTTGTGGCATTGTAAACTTGGTCATATCAATGCGACACGGCTAGCTAAGTTACATAAGGATGGATATTTGAATCCGTTCGAATTATCATCTTATGATAATTTCCATTCATGTCTCAAAGGTAAAATGACCAAAACTCCGTAAATGGAGAAGATTCTGGAGTTGATTCTGGAGTTGTTTAAACAGGTTAACATCAACATTCCACTCTTAGACGCAGTCCAACATGTTCCTTCCTACGCAAAAATCTTAAGGGACTTGTGCCTCAAGAAGAGGAAATCTTAGGTACCCAAGAAAGTTTTCTTAGCTAGTGCCGTGAGTGATGCTTTGACCCAATCTTTATCTCAAAAACGAAAGGGCCCTGGCTGTCCTACAATTTCAGTAACCATTGGGGATAAGAACATCAACCGCGCACTTTTGGATCTTGGTGACGGTGTTAACCTGGTTCCGTATTCAGTATATGAACAACTTGGAGTAGGAGAGCTGAAACCCACACACTGTACTCTCCAAATGGCCGAACGATCTATCTCCCATCCTAGGGGTGAGCTAGAGAATGTGTTAATCAAGGTTGGAGACTTCATATTCCCTGTTGACTTCATTGTTTTAGACACACAGCCTGTAGCTAACCCCCGGAATCAAATTCCAGTGATACTCGGTCGCCCATTCCTTGCAATCTCAAATGCTGTGATCAATTGCCGAAATAGTTCGATGAACCTATCTTTTGGAAACATGACAATTGAACTCAACATTTTCAGGTTAGGGAATCAGCCCTCCGAACCTAATGCTCATATACTGGACGTTTTTTCGATCAAGGAGATCACCTCTGAGGACTGTGAATTCGAGGAGTTTTTGTTCGATCACAGCAATCTTGACGCCACTAGTGCGTTCCTCTTCGAATCTGCTGCTGCTTCTGCTCCCGACAGTGATTAGGAGCGTTTCACTTTCTCGAACGATCTTGGCCAGTCACCACCCGAGTTTGAATCCTTAGAATTTCCGGATGAGTTAGCTGAACCATCCAACTCGGTCGCTTACACTCATTTTGAACCTCTGCTGGAATCCTTTGAGTTCGAGACCTTTTCACCAATCTTGCCTTAAATCGTTTCACCTCCAATGCTCGAACTCAAGCCATTGCCGTCTCACCTTAAGTACGCTTACTTAAGTGAGAACGAGACCCTCCCTGTTATCATCTCGGCTTCTCTAGCTCCAGAGCAGGAGAAAGCCCTTCTTACGGTCTTGCAAAGCAATCGACAAGTTTTTGGCTGGTCAATGGCGGACATCAAGGGGATTAGTCCCCCGATCGTTGAACATCATATTCATATGATGGATGATACCAAACCAGCTAGGGATCCACAAAGGCGACTCAACCTAGTCATGAAGGAGGCTGTAAAAAAGGAGATCGTAAAGTGTCTGGATAGTGGTATCATTTACCCTATCTCTGATAGCCAGTGGGTTAGCCCCATTCATGTTGTCCCCAAGAATTCAGGCATAACGGTCATAACCAATGAGGCGAACGAGTTAATCCCTAATCGCACCCAGAATGGGTGGAGAGTATGCATCGATTGTAAAAAACTCAACGCCGCAACGCGGAAAGACCACTTTCCGCTACCTTTCATTGACTAAATGCTTGAACGATTAGCAGGACACGAGTACTACTGCTTTCTGGATGGCTACTCCGGCTATAACCAGATTCCCATCGCCGAAAAGACCAGGACAAGACCACATTCACATGTCCTTTCGGCACGTTTGAATATCGCCGCATGCCCTTTGGGTTATGCAATGCGCCCGCTACCTTCCAGCGGTGTATGATGGGAATCTTCTCAGACATGGTAGAGAAATTCTTGGAGATCTTCATGGACGATTTCTCCATTTTCGGTGATTCCTTTGATGAGTGTTTGCTGAATCTCGACGCTGTCCTTACCCGGTGTAAGGATAAGAACCTCACTTTAAATTGGGAAAAGTGCTACTTCATGGTACGCGAAGGTATTGTCCTCGGACATATCATCTTGAAAAATGGCATTAAGGTAGATAAAGTGAAGATTGAAGCTATTTCCAATCTCCCTCCTCCCCAATGCATTAGAGACATCCGAGCCTTCCTTGGCCATGCCGGTTTCTATAGACGGTTCATCAAGAACTTTAGCAAGATTGGTAGGCCCTTGACTCTTTTGCTGGCCATGGACACGACATTCGACTTCAACTTGAGCTGTGTGACTGCGTTCGAGTCATTAAAAAGCTCACTCACTTCTGCTCCCGTTCTGTCTTCTCCCGACTGGACGTATCCATTTGAGATTATGTGCGACGCATCTAACTTTGCCATCGGTGCGGTCCTTGGACAGCACATCGATAAGATGCCGCATGTAATCTATTATGCTAGCCGAACCCTGAACGATCCCCAACAGAACTACATAACAACCGAGAAGGAATTCTTGGTTGTTGTGTTCGCTTTAGAAAAGTTCAGGCCTTACTTGATCGGCTCTCCAGTCATCGTATACACTGACCATTCAGCTCTTCGCCATCTTTTTGCGAAGAAGGACGTAAAATCTCGGCTGATACGTTGGATCCTCTTACTTCAAGAGTTTGACCTTGTCATCAAAGACAAAAGAGGATGCGAAAACATAGTCGCCGACCATCTTTCATGCCTCCCTTCTTCACCGTCGCTTCAAATTCCGATCAACGATGATTTTCCGGATGAGCAGCTATTGACAGTATCCTGCGAACCTTGGTTCGCAGATATTGTGAACTATTTGGCCACTGGACTACTTCCGAATGAATGGTCAAAACAGGACAGGCTCCGATTCTTATCCCAGGTAAAACACTTTTACTGGGACGAACCTTATCTATTCAAATACTATCCCGACCAGATTATTCATCAGTGTGTCCCCGACAATGAATTCAAGAGCGTGCTGTCATTTTTCCACGATCAAGTATGTGTCGGGCATTTTGGCCCTAGAAAGATAGCCGAAAAGATCTTGCAGTGTGGATTCTACTGGCCACAACTCTTTAAAGACGCACATGATTACTGCAAGACGTGCTCCCGGTGCCAACACTTGGGCCGGATATCCAGGAGAAACGAAATGCCGCTCCAACCAATCTTGGTTGTAGAGATTTTTTATAATTGGGGGATTGATTTTATGGGGCCGTTTCCCAATTATTTTGGGAATTTTTATATTCTTCTTGCTGTTGATTATGTCTCTAAGTGGATCGAGACTGTGCCCATCCAGACTAACGACAACAAGGTTGTCGTTAAATTCCTCAAAGAAAACATTTTCTCCCGGTTTGGACACCCCGGAGCAATCATTACCGACAATGGAACTCATTTCTGTAATAGAACTTTCAAGTCCTTAATGCGGAAATATTCCATTAATCATAAGCTATCTATGCCTTATCACCCCTAAACGTGTGGGCAAGCTGAGGTTTCAAATCAACAAATCAAGCAGATATTGGAGAAGACGGTTTCCAAAAACTGTAAGGATTGGTCTTTAAAACTCACTGATACCCTTTGGGAATTTTGAACTGCTTATAAGACCGATCTTGGCATGTCTCCTTATCGACTTGTTTACGGAAAGGCTTGCCACCTTCCATTGGAAATAGAGCATCGCGCATTTTGGGCAATCAAAGAGCTGAATTTGACCCTTGAAGATGCGGGAAGCTATCGGAAGCTGCAGCTGAACGAATTGAACGAGCTTTGGGATGAAGCTTATGACAACGCGGTTATTGTAAAGAATTGAATGAAGGTGTTTAATGATAAACACCTTACGCGCAAAACTTTCTCACCTGGACAGCAGGTGCTTCTTTATGACACCCGACTATATTTTCATCCCGGTAAGCTCAGATCTCGCTGGAAGGGACCTTTGTTGTGCGGACTGTATATCCGCACGGCTCGGTGGATTTGGAAAATCTAAAGGACTGTTCGTATTTCAAACTAAATGGACACAGACTGAATCCGTATCTTAGCGCTGAACCATCAGAGGAGCTCCTGGTCTTACAGGAGCCGGTTTACCCTGCATAATCTTCCTCTGCCTACCACCAAACTTCGGTTATCTAGCCAAAACAGTGGATACTGTTTCAAATAAGTTTGGGGGTATGTATATACGATTTTATTTTGTATATATATGTGGATATTCTTGTCCGGTGCATATCCATTTTTGACGAGCAATCTTGTCTGGTGATTGCTCAGTTTCATATTAAAAAAATTTAAAAAAATGTATATCTAACCGTCGTTTTTGACCCTTCAATATTTTTTGCCTTCTCGATGTACAATGACAGTGGGGGCACTGTCCAGTTTAAGTTTGGGGGTACGCTCGGTACGCATTTCTAACCTTCGCATTCATTTGTTTATTCTACATTTCCATACATATTTTAAAAACCCACAAAAAGCGAAAAATTTTCCAAAAAAAAAATATATAAACTTTGTCGTCAAGATAGCTAGTGAAAGAATTTAGATTCAATATTTCGACGGTTTTGTTTGATACGATAGGAAAAACTAAATCCTATTTTTAGATTTTGAAAACCTGAAAGATAACACTCCTTTGAAGTTAACTATAGCTAAGTCTTTACATCACACTACGTGTCATGGGTTTTGAAAATTAGATGACAAGTCTATTATGTCTGAAAACTTTTAAATTGATAAACTATTTTCTGAGAATCAAATAGGTTTGTTCTGAAATAAGTAATATCAAGACTAGTTTATAAAGAGAGGTGGATACGAAGGGATATTATTGATGCCTTGATAAGAACTTGTAAGTCCACGGTAGCGCCCCGGCCGTCTAACAGACGCCAAATGCGGAACAAAATTGTTTTACAAACTGGCGCTATCGTGTACCGTAACCCGGATCTGCCATTAAAGCTAAACTAACAAACTACAAAGTGGGTAGAAGAGTTATACCGAACGATCCGAGTCCTTCGGTCTTCAACCATCATCCCACGCTTGTTGCGGCTGCTCCGATCTCCTGAATCTCCAGTCTCGTCGTCCAGGTGGCACTACGTCGACGGATCTTTAAACGGGCTCCCGCCTCTGAATCGAGGCAACTCGATCGTCAAGTTTGCTAGAAGAGACGACCATGATGAAGTAGAGAATGAGTAGAACACTTTGTCTCATTACGTCCAAGGCTATGGACGAACGATTAATGAAGTTGCCTTTTGGATCGGGTGGAAATATGAAATGAGTATCCTTAATTTCCATGAACCAAATAACTATATCTTTTTCTAACAACCATAACCCATCACCAAAAGAATGGCCGACCAAATATATAGAAGGAGGGAGGTGAGTGTAGGAGTAAGTGGTGACCATTAGAAAAGCATCTCACAAAAGATCAAGAGGAAATATCTAAGCAAGAACAAAAAACATTAATGAAAAGGTGACTCACTAATTACACCTCATCATCCAATTAATGCAAGATGGTGACTCACTAATCTAGTCACAAAAACTAGAAGCTTCCACTAATGACTCACCTCATGACTCACCCTCAAGAAGAAAAGATAAATCCGCATTTAACCGACTGTTAAATACGGCTGATAGAAAACTGGAAACTGGCAACTTCCAAAAGTGATCCTGAAACGAATTTCAGGATAACCTCGTATTAGTATAAACATATCCGCATTTGTATTACGACCGAATACAAATGCAACTGAGACAAAGATATTATATCTACACAGTATAATACTCGGATCTGGCTTAAACCAAATCCGACCAGTATCATCTGCCCGAAAAATGACACGTGCGAAAATGCACGTGCATTTTCCGAACCTTGCCATAAACCCATACGGCCTCTATAACATTTTTCCCGAACTTGGGAAAGTGTCTGTAGGGGACTCTAATGACTCATCAACACACTGGTACTAGGTATAGCCACTAGCACGTCAGAGGTACAAGCTGCACGTAACGTTTTGCCTATGTATTGATTAGAAGGGAAGCTGACGAGCGAACTCATCTATAAACCCTACTGAGCCTGACATTGACAATGTATATACGGTCCGTTTCGTTCGTCTAAAGAGTATCGCATATCGAGTCTAGGGGGGTGGATAAAGTCAGACCCCTAATAACGCGATAAATCGTGTTGGCATGAAACCCATCACCACCTGAGAAACTACTGATCCAAATCAGTAATTCTCCACTACCTCGGCCGAGGATTCCTAGTGATGGCCACCTGTGCATTGCGTGACATCAACCCCTAATACTGGGAGAGACGAATCCCCGACGATCCGCTCACTTGCCTCCAATGTGGCTCGGGACTGTACCCAACTAAAACCTGTTTGCACAACTCCTTTGAGCGTGGTAGGGTAGTAATCTAAGCACAGTGGGAACTCACATGAGACAAATGAGGATCTCAGGTCGATGAACTAACCTGTACACATGTCACCAGGGAATTGCTATCTGACGATATGTATAATACCAACTAGCAGATTCCCGGCGAGTCCTGTCCGGTGTACTCATAACTCAATGAGCACCTGTATACATCTTAGGTGATCAAAATGACACCAGTGGCTTGTGAGACCGGCCACCGCCCCTCGTCGGGGTCTCGACTGTATACACTAGTCTACTCTGGAGTATCGATGCCCTGTCTCGAAACTCCCACGACTAGGGACACGTTTAAGGATGTGCTTACAGACCACAACTCCCACGTATATGATCGCCATCATACTGCTGGTAGTCAAGCAAGAATCCTATGGGCTCTATCATCATGCAATAGTGAACTAAAGCATGTATACAATGATAAAGACAAACTAGATAGCATACTATCATCTCGAGCAAGACTGTCATATCGGTATAGGTCTTTCCTCAATCATTGCAATCATGTACCTGCGATCCAATAATTGACTTTGAGGGCACTATCTCCAACAATCTCCCACTTGCACTCAAGGCTAATTATTGCGATGTCGCATACTCACTGCCCGTGTGATACCGAACATCCAACTCCTCTACTAATCAGTTTCACAAAGCTAGTTTGTAAAACTCTTGTGTTCGAGAAATAGCCTCAGTGAGTGGATCCGCGCTGAAGTTTCTTTCTATATCTCTCTTAATCTCAAGTTCGCGGAGAAAGCCATCTCCCGAATTGAGTCACACCTGTCTTAGAATATGTCTGAATATCTGATAGGACCTAGTTCGTAAATGAACTCCAAATCCAAACTTCTTAGACTGTATCGATAACTGAACCTAATCAGTATCCAGCACCATGCCTCCCACAGTATACTCTTGGACCACCTGTCCATAATACTGTCCCTCATCATAGGGAAAACTATAACTCTGACAATCACTCTGTCATCCATGTCACCTCTGAAGCCTGGAATGATAACCGTCTCCCGAAGGAGGCTGCCGTCATCAAATCCGTAGAACATGCACCTTATGTTCTAAAACTGCTTCCTTACATTTCTTCAGGATTGGATTAATATAAACTTATCGCATCAAGTGCAAAAACTACATCTGGTGTGGTACTTGACATCTCATGATTGACTCAATTGCCTAAGCAAGTGATCTGCCAATCATGCACTTCCCTCTCTCCTTTAGTCTCTAAGACACCTTTAGAGAGGGTGACTCCATCACCTGCAGGTACACCACCATGCCAGGAGTCATCTATTCTAAAATACTATTAGAATACTGTCAAAGTACCTACATTGGGAAACTACCCAAATCTAGATCTAAAACCATAGATCTAGTAACCAGAATGTCTGATATTATATCCATACCCTGTCTGGAGAAACAACTGTGTGACGACCACAGTACAACCGATCGTAGTATAGGAATTTTACTTCCTACTCTGTGTATGTCATCCAAATACCAGGACATCACACCCTACTACCTTCTTAACAGATCCATCCACTATTCAGATGAAGTCAAACCTATAACTTTCACATCAAAATTGGATGATCTTCTCTCCGCTATATATGCTCAAGCCTATAAATAGACATAAGCTACTTGCCCACTATGCTTCCGCTGCTCCCACTGACTACGGCAACCCTCTGGCAGAATAATATATACGTACACTTCTAAAGCTTGTTTAGAACGACGCTATACATATCCTCCTGCCGGGTCTCATAGTTTGGAACAACAGTAGTGTCAAGTCTTGGTAAACAAGAACCTCCCTGTCACCGTCCTTGAGGCTACCTGAGTACCTCTCAGGTGTCTGAGGTTACCCACTATATCTGTGGAGTGGCTAATGGAATGTCAAACCTGATTGAATATATAGGTCCTATTAAATTTTCCGTAATCGTTTGCGGTTTCTGGAATCACTTCCGGTTCTACCATACTCCCACTACTGTTTTCTGAAAAAGTCCATTTTAATAAAACTGTGGTGAGTCAAGAACAATATCACTATTGATCTTCCAGATGGTAGAAATGTCAACCCTCGTCAAAGCCAGGGTCAACCCACAAACTGCCATTACAGAAACGTGCCTTGAGTTATCCAGTGTCTGGTTTTAAGTATAAGCTGGACAACTCCCCATATCTTAACATCGTTAAGATATGAACCATTCTATATCCAATATAGAAACAGAGGCACTAATTCAATTGGAACCAGATTCTAATCAAGCAGCTGTCTCCAGTGCCTAACAATTTAATGGAAAAAGGCTAATCAGCATTGCTCAACTTAGGAATCCATCCAATTATGAGTAACCTGAAAGAGAAACAAGTTTCTCAAAAACCATTACTATCATCTGAATACCAATCATAAGAATCTACATCTTCGACCTCTTTGAAGAATCCCGATACTTGTGATACCTGGTTCTCTACTTTATTCTTATACCCACAACTTCTTAAAACTTAGACATTGTATTTCTACGAAACACTTGTCTTAAAACTAGAGAAGTCACAAGTAAACAGAACATAGTACGAGGACCTACCCCTTTGTCCTTACGGACACTGGACAACATACAATACTCTGTATAAGTCCGCTGAGTTGAATAACTCAAAACCTGTGTATCGTAGATTGAAAACTGTACCCTGGCGATTTCTTCAAATATCACCAATTACAACGAATTTCGATATAATGAGGATGATCACCTTAATTTCTAATAACTTACTCCCACTCATCATCTGTAAAAACTATACAGATATGAGAATGAAACCTGGTAAATACATACCCTGGAATAATTATCTAATCAGGAAATTAGTTTTCTTTTAACAATGCGCAGTGAAACTGAAACATTAAAAATGTCTCGTAGGGGTATGATGGTATTCCTAGTAATGCCTCTTCCATAATCCAATTCATGACTGTAACCGTATATTTCCTTTGCCATCTCTCCAAATCCCTTTATTTGTCTTTATTCATTACCTTCTGTACACCATCATTAGGCTAAATGGTTTTCTTCCTTCCCTACCATTCGGCACCAGCCTATGATTTGGAAGAAGACTATCCAATAAGCATAATAGGTGTACTCTCCTAATCCTAGGATTACTCGCAACTTGAGAGAAGGTTATGATAAAAGACAACTGAATAATACCTTATTCTATTTCTCCCGAACTGGGGAAAAAGCAAAGGTGAAATAGGAGTGGCGATGATGTACGCGGTTTGGTCGTGAATGATAACAGTCGCAATTTACTTTTCCCTCTTTCCAATCCCTTTATTTTGTCTTTACATATTACCTTCTGCACACCCTACTTAGGCTAATTGGTTTTCTTCATTCCCTACCTTTCGGCACCAGCTTATGGTTTGGAATAATACTATCCAATAAGCGTAATGGTGTACTCTCCTAAACCAAGGAGCCCTCGCAACCTGAGAGAAGGTGATAATAAAAGACAACTGAATAAACCAATTCTATTTCTCCTGAACCTGGATCCATCCTCGAAGTAGTACCTTCGAGTTCGTATATAACCATACGATGGATCTATCCAATGGATGTGGATGTCCGTAGTAATACGGGGTATTCTGAGAAATACAAAGGGAAGAAGGAGCAGCAATGACTTATGCAACTCGGACAATCCAAAAGTCAGTATTTTCAGAAGGTTCGGTCAACTTGGTCATTGAGTCATAGTCTAGGGTCGGTCAAAGGATGCTGCCAAAGAGAGAGAGAAAAGAAACACTCTGCGTGCACTCTAACCTAGATCAGAATGGTTATCACTTTGTCTAATCAGGAAACCTCCCACTGTAATCTCAAATTCTTCTCCAAACCTGAAAGAAGAATTAGTCGGGATCACCCGAAGAGTAAACCAACTCATCAGTGGGAATCGGGATCCAACTCTCATCGCATGATAACTTGATGGAAGCCACTCAAGTTATCACACTCCAGAAGGTATGCGCATATCTGGCAAGTTTCCTGTATATTTGAAACTCCCGATGTGATTTTTGCCTCATGCTCTTATGACCTTGACTTTAGTCAACAAATCATAAGTCACATGTCAAGTTCTACACGTCATTGTCCAGGTTGATTTGAACCCACCCGTACATACCCTTGACTTTAGTCAACAAGGTAATACGACTGTCCCAAACCAACGCATCTATCTATGCAACAAATGAATACCCAGCAACTACCAAACACTATGCCTTGACTTTAGTCAACAAACATAGCTTGAATACTACTGACCACCCATAAGAAATGACGGAGGTGTACGGCTGGTTTTTGGCGAAAAACCTTTAACGTAATGAACTTGATATCGCTGAAGGAACCTGATAGCTTTTTAGAAAATATAGCGACGAAAACGTTTTGCTAAAGAGGTCACTCCCGGTGAAGGGATCTCGGCTCTTTCCTCGTGGAATAAGGTGCAGGATATTCCAACTGAATACCACGATGCAAAGCAACTTGTAATCGACTATATTGAAGTTATTACCCTGACATAAACTTCTGCCCAAGGGGTCACTCCCGGTGAAGGGTTCTCGGCCTTTGCCTCGTGGAATGAGGTGCAGGATATTCTAACTGAATATCGCTATGCAAAACAAAAAGGAAATATCTTTGTAATAACACTTTTAAAATTTGTTCCAACAACATCAAATATAGGTTTGTTTTATCCTTGCATTAATAAGAATCAATGCTGTCCCACCAATCAATCACACCAGAAAAGAACGAAAATAAAATGTACGTATATGCCATCCGCATTCGCCACTGGGTCCCGTCATCACCCGTTAGGTTACTTAACTAACGACAGAGCGGGGGCTGGACTAGCGCGGGTGTAAAACATATACAACATCTAATAGTATATATACCAATATACAATAATCGCTCCAGGTGTGATAATATGCAACATTACAGAAAAGTAATAAGCACCACAGAACAATACAGATAATCTGGGATCCCCGGGTTTCACAGAGCCGCTACTGAAACCCGACGTTCCCCTGGTCGTGTAGATAGCCTGTGCAATGAAACCTAGACCCCTACGGGTGCGGCAAGTTATCCGCCAAAACCTGAAGCGAGGTAGTCCCCACAGCATAGTGAATGGAACACCCGGCACTTCACGGAATCCAGTAAATTGAGCACCCCTCCTTTGGTCAACCTGTACCCCCTACGAGTGCGGCGAATAGTCTGCCAATTCTTAAGTGAGGTCCCTTTGCCTCTCAAAGCCATGAGATACGGACCCGTTGCCCTCCAGAACGTGGCTATCCATGCACTCCTTCGCAGGATAAACCTAGTACAGAAATAAAAATATGTACAACGGGTACATCGACCTTGACCCGGTCGTGCCCCAAAAGAATATTATACAAACAGGCAGTGACGGCAGTCCACATGTTGGATGCTCGCCCCGCAATATCAAATGTACAAATAAATCCAAACTGCACTATCATTGCACCCTGCTATCCACCACGACATATCCGCAACATCACAGCACAACACAGAACATCAACACGAATGTCACGTTCGCAAACCCGTCTAAAAGAACTATAGCAATCAGACGCGGTTTACCGATCAAATGACATTCCCGGTCGGAGATATAAAGTAAGTACTGCTTACTAACAAATTTAAAATTTCGATCGACCAAATTTCCCGAAGTGGGCCCCACGAACAACTGGTGTACAGTAATAAAAACAGGGCCCAAAAGAATATACTAAAAAGCCATAATTTCCAAGAAGAATTTACTGGTGAAATTTGGAACACTGTTGCCACATACTGGCCGCGGTTCCGCGGTCAAACCCAAGCTTTGACCGCGGTTCCGCGGCGGTATAGTGGTAACACGTGCCTAAATTTCACAGTAATTCTTAAAAAACCCTGCTTAGTTTTCTGTATTATGCAAAATTATTTTTAGGCCCTTTAAAAAATCGACAGAAACCCAGGTGCTTGAAAAATGTGATTTCGGAAATTCCGTTCGATCGATCTTTTAAACGTGTTAGCACAAGTTAGTATAGCTTAATGGTGAGGCTCTGATACCACTGTAAGTCCACGGTAGCGCCTCGGCCATCTAACAGACGCCAAATGCGGAACAAAAACTTTTTACAAACTGGCGCTATCGTGTACCGTAACCCGGATCTGCCATTAAAGCTAAACTAACAAACTACAAAGTGGGTAGAAGAGTTATACTGAACGATCCGAGACCTTCGGTCTTCAACCATCATCCCACGCTTGTTGCGGCTGCTCCGATCTCCTGAATCTCCAGTCTCGTCGTCCAGGTGGCACCACGTCGACGGATCTTTAAACGGGCTCCCGCCTCTGAACCGAGGCAACTCGATCGTCAAGTTTGCTAGAAGAGACGACCAAGATGAAGTAGAGAATGAGTAGAAAACTTTGTCTCGTTACGTCCAAGGCTATGGACGAACGGTTAATGAAGTTGCCTTTTGGATCGGGTGGAAATATGAAATGAGTATCCTTAATTTCCATGAACCAAATAACTATATCTTTTTTCTAACAACCATAACCCATCACCAAAAGAATGGCCGGCCAAATATATAGAAGGAGGGAGGTGAGTGTAGGAGCAAGTGGTGACCATTAGAAAAGCTTCTCACAAAAGATCAAGAGGAAATATCTAAGCAAGAACAAAAAACATTAATGAAAAGGTGACTCACTAATTACACCTCATCATCCAATTAATGCAAGATGGTGACTCACTAATCTAGTCACCAAATCTAGAAGCTTCCACTAATGACTCACCTCATGACTCACCCTCAAGAAGAAAAGATAAATCCGCATTTAACCGACTGTTAAATACGGCTGATAGAAAACTGGAAACTGGCATCTTCCAAAAGTGATCCTGAAACGAATTTCAGGATAACCCCGTATTAGTATAAACATACCCGCATTTATATTACGACCGAATACAAATGCAACTAAGACAAAGATATTATATCTACACAGTATAATACTCGGATCCGTCTTAAACCAAAGCCGACCAGTATTATCTGCCCGAAAAATGACGTGCGAAAACGCACGTGCATTTTCCGAACCTTGCCATAAACCCATACGACCTCTACAACGTTTTGCCCGAACTTGGGAAAGTGTCTGTGGGGGACTCTAATGACTCATCAACACACTAGCACTGGGTATAACCACTAGCACGTCAAAGGTACAAGCTGCACGTAACGTTTTGCCTATGTATTGATTGGAAGGGAAGTTGTCGAGCGAACTCATCTATAAACCCTACTGAGCCTGACAGTGACAATGTATATACAGTCCAGCCCGTTCTTCTAAAGAGTATCGCATATCGAGTCTAGGGGGGTGGATAAAGTCAAACCCCTAATAACGCGATAAATCATGTCGGCATGAAACCCATCACCACCTGAGAAACTACTGATCCAAATCAGTAATTCTCCACTAGCTCGGCCGAGAATTCCTAGTGATGGCCACCCGTGCACTGCACGACATCAACCCCCAATACCGGGAGAGACGAATCCCCGACGATCCGCTCACTTGCCTCCAATGTGGCTCGGGACTGTACCCAACTAAAACCTATTTTCACAACTCCTTTGAGTGTGGTAGGGTAGTAATCTAAGCACAGTGGGAACTTACACGAGACAAATGACGATCTCAGGTCGATGAACTAACCTGTACACATGTCACCAGGGAATTGCTATCTGACGATATGTATAATACCAACTAGCAGATTCCCGGCGAGTCCTGTCCGGTGTACTCATAACTCAATGAGCACCTCTATACATCTTAGGTGATCAAACTGACACCAGTGGCTTGTGAGACCGGCCACCGCCCCTCGTCGGGATCTCGACTGTATACACTAGTCTACTCTGGAGTATCAATGCCCTGTCTCGAAACTCCCATGACTAGGGACACGTTTAAGGATGTGCTTACAGACCCCAGCTCCCACGTATATGATCGCCATCGTACTGCTGGTAGTCAAGCAAGAATCCTATGGGCTCTATCATCATGCAATAGTGAACTAAAGTATGTATACGATGATAAAGACAAACCAGATAGCATACTATCATCTCGAGCAAGACTGTCATATCGGTATAGGTCCTTCCTCAATCATTGCAATCACGTACCTGCGATCCAATAATTGACTTTGAGGGCACTATCTCCAACAGAACTAATTCTGAAGAATTACCCATCTGAATCTTGATTGGAATGATTACACACCTAGCCAACTAAACACGTCTTTTATCCAAAAAAAATAATTGAACAACTAGTTATATCTCCGTTCGCATTAAATCGTTATGATTTTCACGCAAAAATTGGTCTTTTGTTTTAGGACCTAGGTAACTTGAGCAATTAAGTCCGCCGGGGTGTCTTTACACCTAATGCCCTAAAATCGACTGGTTTGGGTGCATTGACCCAAAACTCGCTAAGAAGCCTAGAAATTCCAGATTAAAACAAAGTCAAGCAAGTGTTCTCTCCGAGTTAAAATTCCTAACGGTTCTTTGTGTGAGAATAATCTTGACAAAAGACAGGTTTTTATAAAAATATTTCTAGTAGAGATATGAAAGGTTTTATTCTATGATAAACATTATTGCACGTTCACAGAGATGTGTATGAAACGAAAACAAGAAAAAGGTGGAGTGAAAAATAAGACCTAGTTTCCTGTTAAGGAAGATAGAAATTCTGAATTTGAAACCTAACTGGAAAACGAAACTTGTGAAATGCTTAACTCTCTATAAAACTTATGTGATCCTTTTTAAGTTTTTATCTGGGCTTTATTTTGTGACATGAAGACTTTAATCGATCCTTTTGAAACTTAACGATACTATTTGCACTGCACGTAAAGACATATAGAATCTTAAGTTAAATAGAAAGCGGGGTTTTAAAACTAAAGTTTCGATAGTTTTAAATTTAGGATAATAGAATTGCTAGCTTTAAAATAAAACCTTAGGGTTTGAATCATAGTTATTTCGCAAAACTAGCTTGACGGGATTTTGTGGGTGAAATCCGCTGAAAACCCTCAGGAGACAACACTCCTCCTACTAGGGACACCTAGAGGTTTAACGGCTTGTTGCACGAGCTTAGTGCAATCGCGTTCCCTACGAAAGTGAGGTCGGGATTCTTTTTGTTTTGCTCGGGACGAGCAAAAGATAATTTTGGGGGTATTTGTTCATATCAGAAAACTGCATTTTAATACCGCTCATTCATTATCTATTTTTTGTATTTATCAATACTATTAACCAGTGTCTACTCAGTGATACATATTACAGGTACCCGTGACAGAATACTGAAAATACATTCAAAAGCACGGATATATCATTTGAAATCCGACACTGCAACCAGAACCGCAAACCGACCGATACTTCATGAGTTTCTTTTTGCAACAAGTTTGTGTACACATTTTTTTTTTATCTAAATGGTCCAACACAAACAAGTGTGTGGACAAGACTTTTAGGCACATGTGGATATGAAGTAATGTGCATTCAATGCTAAAGATTATGTATGGATTTAAAGATTCAAATCTCCTTCCAAAACTGAGTGCAAATCAAATTAAAATAGACCTATCAGCATGAACAATGATGGAGGCAGCCATGGATTTAGGCACAAGTGGAAATGAAGTAATGAGCATTTAATGGTAAAGATTATGTGTTGAATTGAAGATTCAAATTTCCCTCCAAGCACTGGGTGCAAACCAGGTCAAAACAGAGAAAATAAACTGGACCAAAGAGACACTAGGAACAACAAAAGACCACGTACCAAATTCTAGACCCTACCATCGATTTTTAGCCGAGCCCCTTCCCCATTAAACCAGCCTGACCGGCCCCACCACCTCCTGTGGGCCCCAGCTTCTCATACCCCCTGCTGCCAGTTGGTCTTGATTTTATTGTTTATTTATTCTCTTTTTGAGCCTATAAATACAGACTAGAGGCATAAGGAAAAGGATAGCTTTTTCTTTAGTTTTGTTTTAGAATTCTTGTAATTTCTCTTTTAATTCTTGAGCTCTTTCCCCTTTGTCTTGACCTTGCAACTTCTCATTTGAACTTGCAAGCTTAAGGCTTAGGTTCTTGACTTCAAAATCTCTTGTAACATGTTTGCAAATCAATAAAAAGTTCTCATTTTTATTACATGTCTTGTTCTATTTTACATATTTGCAATTGTGAAATTTTTGGTTTACTTTGACTTGCAACCTCTTAAGTGAACTTGCAACCTTAAAGTTTGGTATTTGAATTTCACATTTCACCGAGCGTAAGAACACTTGGAGATAATAGCACTTGGATTCATCGGTTCTCTTTTTATCTTTCTTTTCTTGCATTTTTTTTATTATGTTCCTTACCCTTTTCTCTTTTCTTTATTTTTACTTTGTGAATATGTTTGAGTAATCCATTTACTTGTTAAGGGTGTAATACGATTAGATTGTATTTGAAGATGTTCTTTGCTAAAACTTTAAAAACCTTAAAAATTTGCAATTGAAACTCCGTGCAGATCACTCGCAAATCCGCTCCACTAGGCATCCTATCCTACCACGATAGCGATGATTCCTAATCATGACCGGATTGCTAGTGGTTTGCCGAAGGCTAAAATCAAGAGATAACAACGGAAGGACAAGAGGCAAAGAAAACAGATTTAGCGAAATGCCGCAAATACCGTATTTCAAGTTCCCTAATCCGCGTTGTTACCTATTGCTTTAGTGTCAATACCAAAGTTGGGGCTATAAGGATTCGGAAAACATCACCTTCATACAATCTAACCTATTACTACCCTTAATAAGTCTCTTTTTTTTATACATATCCTTGTTACGACATTTAGTTTAACCAACAAATCAAAACACGTTGTTAACTCGTTAAAACAAGCCTAAAAACTTACCATCTCCCTACGGACGACCCGTACTCATCACGGCTAGCTGTAAAGCAACATCGTTTTGATTGTGGTAATTTCAAAACTCTTTTTAAATACGACACGGTGAAAACGCGACAATCATTTGTATCTATCTTAATACGTGTATATGTTTCTTTTAACATATCATGAATACATATTGATAGAGCCCTTGGGATCTTACTTGACTACCAGCGTTGTGATGGCAGTCACACTAGTAGGGCCTGGGTGGTCTACAGGCACATCCTTTTACAGGTCCCTAGTCGTATGATTATTGAGACAGGGCATCGATACTCTGGAGTAGACTAGTGTATACGCTTCTTGTCCCAGCAGGAGAGATGGTCTGTCCCGCAGCCATCAGTACGTCGTACTAGAGATAGTATGCAGGTGCTCGTTAGGTTACGAGTATACCGGACAGGACTCGTCGGGAACTGTTGGTTGGTATTATACCCGTCGTCAGTTAGCAGTTCCTAGATGACATGAGTACAGCATAGTCCGTTGACTTGACACCGCTACTTCGCCTCGAGTGTGTTCCCACCGTTCTTTGATTGCTACCTTACCATGGCTCTATTGAATCGTGCAAACAGGTAGTAGTTGGGTGCAGTCCCGAAGCACTTGGAGGTGGTGGCGGTTAGACAGGATTCGTCACTCCCGGTATTGGGGGTTGATATCGTACTGTGTATGGAGAGCCATTACGCAAAGTCCTTGGCCAGGGCAAGCGAGATTTACTGGTAGGTACTCCAGTAGTTTCTCAGGTGTATTGGGCTACACTCCGACACGACTTATACCACTTTTAGGGGACTGACGCTTGCCGTCCCTTAGGCCTGATATGTGATGTTCTTAGACCAACAGACCTGACTGTACGGAGATTGTCACATCAGGCTTAGTAGGAGTTCGGATGGGTTTCCTTATCGGCCATCTTATCGACATCTACCTGGGGACCGTTATGTACAACTAGTACCGCTTGCGGCCTGTGGTTGAACCCACTGCCAGCGTAGTGTCAAGTCTTTAGAGTCCCACACAGAGGGTTTCCCTGCTTCAGGCGAAACGATATAGAGGTCGTATGGTTTTACGACAGGGTTCGGACATATATGTGTACTTGTGCACGTATGATATTCGGACAGATTATACTAGTGGGTTTTGGTTTAAGCCAGATCATAGTATTAGATTATTGGATTTAATTTAGTCTCAGTATATCCGTGTTTTTCGTAAATACGGATGGGAGGGGCATTCTCGTAATTTGTCGGGAAGCTTCTAGAAGGAGATGGCTCATTTGTGTTTTAATCTTTTTGATTTAAACTAAATGAGGTGGAGGAGATGGGGTGTAATTATTATTAAATGAACCATGACTCATGAGATAATTCATCTCAAGTATTAAATGAAGCATGGTTGCTAGATATTTGATGAGATATTTTTCATGCTTCATATTATCCAAATGAGTCAAAATTCATTTCATAATAACAAACACTTTCACTCTCCTCTAGCTCTCACTTCTTCATCTTAACCTTAATCCTCTCATGAGTTGAGAACTCCAGGGTTAACAAGACTATTAAATCCTTAATCACTCTCTATATCATCTAGGTTACTTGGATTAGCACTCTAAGTCACTTAGTTACCTCATCTTGGAGGTGTAAGCTTTTTGTAGGAACTCTTGGGTGGATCTTCTATTACTTCGAGGAGCCGACGAGGAGGTGCCTTCCATTCTCACTACAAGGAGCTTAAGAAGAGGAGGAGGACAACAAGAACAAAAAGGACTAGTATCTTGAGGTATAACAATTCTTGCTTAGTAGTTAAACCTCATAGATTAGTGCTAGCTAGGGTTCATGAATGATCCATGGTTCTAGTCGATATTGTGAAGCCCGTAAAAATCATTTTTTGCTCATTCTGCCTCCCCAAAAACACGTGGAGTGCGCAACATAGACCTACAGAAAGTTAGTAATGAAATGGGTAAACGAACTTTTGCAATGAGCATTATTGATCCAGATGTGGGAGATGAAGGCTGAATATCGTTTTGTATATCGGATAGGTGGGTGGTAAGAATATGATCGGTTAAATGTACAGGAAGATATTCACATTCAATAGAAAGGATGCGATGAGTCAGGGAATCTAACTCATCCAGAATAGCGAGTTCATCTTCAAAGATATTCTTAACATTGATCTCACTAGCACCTTTAGTCAAATCAAATTAACAGTTGTTTAAAAATTCATTAATTATATTATCCTCAATCGATGAATCACTAGATTCACTTAATGGGATTGAAAGACTGGAAATGTCAAGATTAGTCGGATAAGAATAAGTTTGATTTGGAATGGTGTAAGTCTTTTTTGCACACTCATGATTAGGCAAGTCAAAAATGTTATACTTGGGAACCTCATCAAATAGATTAATAAGCGGTTGATCATCAGATACATTCGGTTAGGGTTCAGGATGGAAGGTGTTGAGATCAAAAGAATTGGTTCTGGTTTGACTTGGAAGGATCCCTAGTTATTTCTCACTACTCAATTCCAACTCTACTTCAAGACTAGACATAATTTGTGAAGAATTTTCAATGAAGGATTCTCTTTGAACCGTGGAACTTCCTAATTGATATTCAGAAGTACTGTCTAAATAAGGTGCAAAAGTTGAGTATAGTTGGAATGCGTTTAATTGTTGGCTATGGGCGAGTTCAATATGTTCCGCAATAGAAATGGGCTTACGAGTTGCCACATTAGCCTCAAGAGAAGTATCAACATGAGTGGGTGTGAAACTTTGGTACTGTTGATAAGAGTTAGTGTTAGTTATATGTATGCCCTAGAGGCCATTACTGAACCTGCGATGTATATTATAGTGGATGCTTGGACATATATAGGTAGGACTTTCTTGCTCGACATGATAGTATGCTATCTGGTTGCGCTTTATCTTAACATGTAAACAAATACTGTTTTGTGATCACATGTTGATAAAGCCCTTAGGATGAGTACTTGACTACCAGGACTATGATGTAGATCATAAGAGTGGGGACTGGGTAGTCGATAAGTACATCCTTCAAATGTTCCTAGTCGTGGGAATATCGAGACAGAGCATCGGTACTCCAGAGTAGACTAGTGTATGCGCTTCTTGACCCATATGATGGGCGATGGATGATCCCATATCTATTAGTGTTTGACATCAGAGAAGGTATATGGGTGCTAAGTGGAGACTGGGTACACTGGACGGACTCGCCGAGAACTCTTAGATGGTATTATACCTATCGTCGGATAGCAGTTCTCTAGTGACACTGGTACAGGTTAGTCTGTAGACCCGAGATCGTCATAGAGTCTTGTGTGATTCCCACTGTACGTTGATTTCCACCTTACCACGGTCAAGAGATCGTGCAAAACGGTGGCTTTTGGGTACAGTCCCGAATCACATGGAGGCAATGAGCGATAGGAGGGGTTTCGTCTTTCCCGGTATTGGGGGTTGATGTTGCGCTGTGCTCGATTGACCATAATAGGAAATCCCTGGCCAGGGTTGCTGAGATTTACTGGTAAGTGTTATTAGTAGTTTCTCGAACCATTATGGACCTTGTATCGGCATGACTTATCAGGCTACTGGGGTTTGATGTTATACCACCCCTAGGCTGTTGATATGCGACATATCAGACGAAAAGACCGGACGGTACGGTATTGTTACTGATTGGATTCGCAGGAGTTATAGCAGGCTTGCTTGTCGCTCTTCTGATCGCTCAATACCCGGGTGGCCATTACGTTTAGCAGACCGCTTGCGGCTTGTGGGTGATCGATATGATCATCACCTACTGCCGGCGTATTGACGAGTCTTTAGAGTCCTACACAAAGATTTCCTGGTTCATGCAAAATGGAGTAGGAGCACATATATGATATGTACGGGACCGAGATTAATATGAGTATGTGATACCGCATTCTATTCTCGCTATATATGATATCGGTCGGGTATATGTGATATAGCCGGGTTATCGGATCAAGTGTTGATTCGATAAGTTGATTCATCTGATATTAGTCGGTTATATGTATTATAGCCGGATAATTAAATCAAGGGTTGATTTAATAGTTTAATGTATAATTATATATTAGATATATTAAATTACATTAACTAATATTAGCTCACTTAAGATTTCTTTCTCACTTTTTGATACATTGATATATATATGTATGTGTGTGTGTGTGTGTGAGTGATATATATTAATTGTATTCTTTTTGCACAAAATATATATATGATATAAATTGTTGTGTCATGCTAGGTTACACATGCAACATGTATGAGACTAACACCATGTTAGGGTTAATATTTATTCTTAAGTAATTACAAATTAGTGGAGATATTTTGATGGTTGGAAGCTTTAAGATAACTATTGACTTAGTCCACTCTTTTGTTTTCCTTAAGATATTTATCAACTCAACCATTAACCATACACAATGGTTAACTCTCTACAAGGGTTAGATATATGATATACTCACCCATGGTTGCATTTCTAACCTCATGAGTTCATTCATTTTCTTCTTCTTCATCAAGTGAGAAAAGGTTGCTAGCTTTTTCAAAAGTGATGGAAACTTGTGAGAAAAATATATCTAAAGTGAACCCACTTCCTACTTCGTCATCCTATACTATTAGCCATTTAGTTTAGGGTGTTTGCTTCACTAATCTACACACTTAGTGAAGAGATAGCATGAGCTAGTGTCTCCTCAACGTAGATCATCTTCGGCCTCGAAGATTTCGAAACAAACTTGTTCCGTACATCTTGTGAAGCCACTCTCGAGTGTAACGTTTTGAAAATCGTTCAGGTGAAATTTCGGTTAATCGGTAAAATAACGGGTGTTTTCCGTAAAAATCAAGACATAAATATCTTTTAATATAAAATTAAATAATACATATTCTAGCTATGTAATTGCTAGTATTTGGTGTTTATTGAGCCACTTGTAAAATTTCTAATTCATTGAAAAATTTTCTGAAATTAATTATTTTAATATTATTTTAAGCCGTCACTAATACATTTAATTAGGTGTTAGTTATATGATCTTGTTAAGGGTTGTTCGGCACGGCTAAATTTTAAATCGGGCATGGTTGATGCCTCGTAGACCCTTGTGCATGTGCCTAGTAACCCTACATTAGGGATAATTACAAATTGGAATGGGTTGATACAAATTTTGTGCACATTAAACTAACCTGTAAAATATTGTTTCTGAAATGAAAAGAAATTGTCAAATGGTTTTAGAAAATATTGAAGAAAAAGGCTTATTTTGTGAAAATAAATTAGGTAATTGAGGTATGGGGGTATTTCCTTCAATTGGAACTTGCCACACACACACCCACAATCACTTACCTCCCTTTTCCATGGCTTGGCCGAGCCCCAAACCAGCAGCCCACCTTTCCCCACTTCCCCACATCAAAAGCTAAATGGAAATGAAATAAAAAAGGGGAAAATATTAAAGAATAGAATATGGTGATAGGTTGAGGTATGAGCCTTGCTTTTGACTTGGTCATAACCTATTCCTCATTCTCTCTCTTCCCTTCCCTCTCATGGCCGAGCTCCCTCACAGCAGCCCCCCCAAATTCTTCTCCTCTCATTTCTCATCAAAAATCCACCATTTTGCCTCAAAATCCATACAAAATCAAAGCTAAATCCAAATCCAACTCTTAACCATTTTTCCTTAGCCTAACATGCATGGATTGTGGTGAAAAGAGAGCATTTTAAGAGGCTAGATTTCAAGTTTGATCCATGGTTCATGAGGTATAAATCTTGACCTTTTGTTTAATTGTTGCTATAATACTTCTTTATTAGCTAATTAGATGCTTAATTAGGTTTTAATTTGAAAACTTGGAAATTCTAAAATGGGGTTTAATTGCTAGTTAGGATTTTGGGTAATTAGATAATAGTTGTGTGTTGTAATTAAGATCTTAAGTCATGTAAAGGTAAAGCTAGTTGTAGTTTGCTAATTGTATTTTAAAATTTGTTCTAATTAAGAATGCTAGCAAACTAGGTTTTTGGAACTAATTCAAAATATAAGATTAAAATCTAGTAAAGGTTTTTATGACATAATTAACATGTTTAATAAACATTATAGCCACTAGAATTGTTAAAATATTTAGATTGGTTAAAACACTAAGTTTTGAACTAAAATGGGAATTTGTTCTAACTAGCTTTTTGGGAAATAAAACGATTTGATTAACTTTAATGTTTTGATGATTTAAACCCTATTTCATATATGATTAGTGATTTGTGAAATCACGAATGGTGCGTTTGAGTTTTTCTCGATCGCTCGGCGTTTGTACGCCAATGTCGAGGGTTTTTGGGTTGATTTGAGAAGCAAAACCATAGGTTTTGACCTATATGAGATTCGTGTGTCGTTTTGGTCATGAGTCGGATTTTAACACGATACGATGCGTTATGATACGTAGGTACCCTCATGGGGACTTCGATACGACAAGCAAGCGCTTGGCGACATCGATTTCGGCAAGCGAGGACCAGGTGAGTAGATTATATCTACGTGGAAAGTCGGGTGGATGGCGTATAGCACCCCCGCAGCCCATAGTATTGTTTATGATACGAGGATGATTATCAAGATGTGATTTTGTGTTTATGGTTTAGTTTAGGATAGTTAGAAGTAGCTTAGTTTAGCCTCTTAATCGTGAAACCCTAGAGTAAAGATTTCCATACATGCACCTCCACACACTTGCATGCATTTTAGTACTTGTGCGTAAATGGGATATGTGTATATTTATATACATATAGGTATGGGACTATATATATATATATATATATATACATACATACGTATACCTATACATGGATAATGAGGATAGTGGATGATAGTTGGGGATGAGTCGATGAGATTGGGCTTGATGCCACGAGATCGGTGATGTAATTGGGATCATATAATGAGGTGCGACATGTGATGATAGCGGATCGGTAGGCGATGTTTTTCATACACACGCATTTACATATATGTTGATGGTATCAGATTGTACAAGACTGTAGGTCAGTACCCCTAATTCATGTTGTAATGATAAGGATACCAGATAAATGATGAGATTGATGTCGTAGTTGACCTGTACCCAGATTGGGATGCCGTACGATGGATTTACCATACGAGCTATATATTAACGATAGATCCGCACTCTTGACTCGAAAATGTCATATGATATGTTGTATCGTACGTGATTATTGAGGCGGGATCACCGACTATATATATATGTATGTATATATCGACTCAGATTTAGGTGGTTTCCATACCCCTTTAGATTGGCTGTTAGTAGACCTGTAGCTTACCTAGTAGATGTTAGACTGGACCCGAGTCATACCTATTTCCAAAACTAATGAATCGTGAGAATTTTAAAGACATGTCAAGGGATACTACGGATATTTCGAAAGACATACCTTTTGTTAAAAACACCATAGCCCTTATTTTCAAAACACCATGATTCATACTATTTCAAACGGCAAAACAGTATAACACAGGTGTAGCGATATAGATTCCTTATTGTTACGTTATCATTCATGTTCCGCATATTATTTTTGCAATTACTATTCATTGCTATTTATCATGTTGTTATCGTCTCATTGCATGTTTATTGTGTACTTAGTGATTATGAACCATGTTGTCCGGACACCAGAATGTTCATACCAGAATATTGCATTTTATACCACCCATTCTTATGCTCCTGTGTTTATAGGTAGGTGCCTGTAATCCGTGTTTGTTACATATTTACAGAATACAGGTTTCCAGTACAAATATTGCAAATCAAGACAAAATCTCCACAGTTACACCAAATACAGAACATCTGTCACAGCAGATAAAAGCCGGGTTCCGGTCATCCATATACGTCCGGTGCCGAGTATCAGTTCCAGAGACAAGACATATGACAGTGGTCATTCGTGTCTGGGACAAGCACAGAGCACGAGGGGGGCAGCACAAGAATCAATGGGTGCGCGGAGCTCGAGAGAGATAGAAGTCAAAAGTGAAGAAAAGATAGCAATCTTGGACTAAGAATTCTGAAGATATTCTGGAAAGATTATCAGAAAATACATGTACCAGACAACAGGGGACAGCAGACCAGGGCCGTACAGAAAAGCCCATGCCCTGACTCCACAATAGGGCCGCGGATCCGCGGCCAATAGGAGGTATAGGCCGCGGATCCGCGACCGTAATGGCGCCTCACATGATGAAATTTCAGGGGCTATTTGGTCTTTTTATGTAGGTTCTGAATGTTGCCCTTGATTTCCAGCTCCCTGCCTATAAATACTCCAGAATTGAGCTAAGCCAATGGTCCAATTCTACGTTCATTCTTTGTTCCTCTTTTGTAGTTTTTGTGTAGTTCTTCTTCTTCTTCTTCATTCTTTTTCCATGAAAATTGTAGTGAGAGCTTTTTGAGTGGGAGATCAATGAAGATGAGGGCTTTTTGTATCATTCTCTTTTGTTTCTTCTTCCCCTTGAGATTCTTGCTTTCTCTTGATCATTCAATCTCTTCATTGAGCTTGAATGGTTAAGGGTTAGTTATTGATCTCAAGGGTCGTATTTTCTTATGGAATTAGCGCTTCAATTCACATGCATTCTCTACCCTTCTCTTGATCTTGCAATCTCTTGATTGAGCTTGCAAGTTTAAGGGTTGGCTATTGATCACATGCTTGTCTTGAGTTCTAGTTTCTAATTCTTTTTATTGCTTATTTATTACTTGCTTTTTATTACCTTGCTCTACTTTCTTGCAATTTATATTCATGCACTTAATTACTTGTAATCTTTTCTTTTCTTTGTTCTTTTCTTTTTGTTCTCTCTTTTTGGTTCTTTTTTGTGAATGAATGTAATTATTGTTGTTAAAATGAAATACGGTATTGTAAGTTAACATTTCTTTGCTCATTTCCTTTTCCCGTTATTTTCCATTGAACTCCGCCCAAACCATACGCAAGCACTCCGTTAGGCACCCTACCCTAACAAGGTAACGGTGATTCCTAACCGCGACCGGTTGCGTTCGGTTTGGCCGGAGGCGAAAGCAAGAGACGAGAACGGAAGGACAAGGGTAAATAAGCAGTATTCCACGAATACCGCGCTTAAATCCCCTAATCCACGTTGTTGCCGATTGCTCTAGCTTCAATTGGTCAAGACTCGGCTCAAAGGTTTTGAGTACGGATTTCTTTAGCTTATAATCTCGTATCTTTTTCTTAACAACTTCATACTTGCAAATAATACACATAGGATAGTCTCGAACAAACACATACTCATTCTTTATTGACTCGTCTAAGACAAGAAAGGACATACAACCATCTCCTTGTGGATCGACCCGTGCTCAACCGGCTAGCTGCATAGCGAGACCGTCTTGATTGCGGTTAACTTGAATTCTTCCAATCAAATAGCGCCGCTGCCGGGGAGACGGTAGCGTATTTTCTTTCTTGTTATTCGGGTCAATATTCTTTTTGTATATATTTATTAAAAAAAATATTCTTTTTGTTTTTTTTTGATCATTTTTGTGGGCAAGTGTGCAGATTTTTGCGTATTTGCAAACTGCGATTGTGGGAGCAAAGTGTGCATTCAAGGCTAAGGTGATTGCGAAGTACAGTGCCGAAGATCCGGGTAGTTTGACCCGCGCAAGCGAACTTTCCAAGCTTACCGGATTTGATTCAACGGGGGTTTCCTAACCCAAAACTTAACGGTACGTACTTTACTAACACCTTCTTCTCAAATCCGACGCTTCCAATATACTATTCTTTGCAGGATTCTTTGCAAGTTCGCTAGCAAACGCAAAAAAAAATTGACTAACCCGTATTTGTTGCAGTGCCGCGCTTAAACTAAAAAACGATTTTTTGATTCTTTATAGAATTTTTATTGAATTGCGCATTGCATACATTAACACGGACTTAAGGGCAAGCGAACCCCACAACATACGGTAAAGGATTTCATCACCTTTTCCGTGGCCCACAAATCACGAACTTGAGCATAACGTTTACCCGCACAAATTTTAAAAGAAATTAGACTTTAAGCCTTAAGGACTTCGCGCTCACTAGGAGAAGTTAACTGTGTTTAGAACCTCGCTTAACGGTATATTGTTTACGGGGTGTCTAGGAAAGTGTTAACGGCGCAACCGCCAAAAGAGAAAGGGTTATTTAATTAAGGAACTTCGCGAAAGCGTTGGAAAACCTCCCCTTATCTCTGCACTTACCTGGCCTCGTGATCAGTGTATCTTGAGCCCGTTTCTCGACACAGTTTTACTTCGACAATCAAGTTCTGGAGCAGGTCTAGTTGACCTAGGTGAACCCTAGAACGATTAGGTGTGTGGTATTTTTGTGTCGTGATTGTTTTTTTTGTCCATATTCTTTTTGTGTGTATATTTCATTCTTCTGTTAATATATATCTAAAAAAATAAAAAAATTAAAAAATCACATTCTTTTCCCCCTCCTTTTCTCTGCCTTTCTTTCTTTCTCTTCATATCATGGGTACCCCACCTCGCAAAACTCTTGCCGAACTTTGGTACCCACAACCAGACATTACTTCTTACGGTTGTTGCTTTGGCCGAACATCGAACGATCCCTCCATGCCCAAAATCTCTTTGAAAGATCGGATAGACGCGTCTAGGACAAACAATTTGACTCCGCAATCCACTTCGTATCAACCATTTCAAATATTCACCCCTTCTTACGTTGATACCCCTTCTCCGAGTCATGTTGCAACTCCAAGACCTATGTCTATTGCAGAACGTATAGAACAATCCCGTAGCCGATCCTTCACTCCTTTCACCACTTCAAATTCTTGGGATCAACAATTCCATTCACCTTCCTATCCAAATGTTGATCCTGCTCCTGTCCAGCCATTCAACTCCTACCAATCCTACCCTACTTTTTCACCTTCCCTAGACATTGCTTCAGAACCGCCATTTGGGAGTTTTCAGTATCCAAACAACTTTGAATTTTTTACTGAAACCCCTTCCCAACCCATGTCTAGTCTGGAACAGTCTTTAGAAGACTTTAGGGTAGCGTCGTACCAACAGATGATGGATTTGGATGCGTCCATGGCCGCCCTCATACAACCTAGTGACCCGGTAGCTAGTTTTCAACTAGCTCCATATTTTTCAATGTATGAAGAGGCGGTCGGACAGGCTGTGAATTTGAGTGGAGAGAGTGAGTTGTACCCCCTTCCAAATCAAACCTACCCGTTTCAAATTGAACCCCACAACTCCTGTGTTGAAAGTCTATCAAGTGTCCCAACTGAATTATCAATTGAAGATAGAATGTTTAATGAGTTGTGCGACTTTGTAGGGTTTGATTTTCCAGATTGTGAAGGGACCTTGCCAAGTGAAACCACAAACAATCCTTTTGACCTCTACACCTCCATCTTAGAACCTGAATTGATTGAAATCCATGCTTTTGATGAGATGTCGGAGAAAATTGACTTTCACTTGATTAAGGATATTGACGCCGGGAATATTTTGGATGATGAACCAGTAGATCTGGCAGAGTTTTTCTCTCCAATTCATCATCCCGAGTCATTAAATATTTTTCCCGAACCCCATATGCGTCTGGATTTTGAAGAGAAATGCATGGATGTGCTAAATTTGGAGGAGAATTTTGAGGATAGCTTTGAGGATGAACCAGTTTTAATTGATGAGTCGGATTTTCCAATTCATCCTGTTCCTTTCATTGACTGTGTACACCCTCCTGAACCTTTAACCGATAACCTTCCTCAATAACCTACCTCCATCCTTTCCATCGTTCCGACCTTGCAAGAACCCGTATCATTTTCACTTCCTGTGTCTGGTTTACCAAATTCGGCGTACCCATGGTTTCTCACGAATCTTGAGGGATTTGACCCCATTTCCCGACGGGTAAATATATTAGCACAATCGCTTTTCACACATCGGTCATCACACATTGTGCTAATCTATTCACTCCATTTCCTCCCTCAAGTTCGTATTCCACTTCTTTTTCCCTTCCGCCATTCTTCTTCCTCTCATATACCGAGACCGTATCCCGCTTCTCTCCGCATACGGTCTCGCGTATTCTCCATTTCTTTCCTCTTCACCTTCTTTCACCAGCCACTGCTTTATCACGATAAGATCTTTCAATGGTTGGTACTAACTTTTGGCCTGTGTAAGGCCTTGTATAGCTTGATACTGTTCTCTTTCCCCCCTAATCCTGAATTTCAACGCTTAACAGTGGAAACACTGTTTTACTTAAGTTTGGGGGGGACTCCTTTTTTTGTATATATATTTTTTTTTGTTTTCCTTTTTTGTTTGTATATAATTTGTTTCTAGGGAGCGCCGACAATTTTGACCCTCTTGGTATAGCCTGACAGTGAGGGCACTGTCAAGTTTAAGTTTGGGGGTGTGCTCGGTAAGCTTTCTTCCTTCGCATTCATTTGTATATTTTGCATTTGCATACCTTATTAAAAAAAAACCCCAAAAATTAAAAATTTTCCAAAAAATATAAAAACTTTGTCGTCAAGTTAGCTAATAGGGTAACTTAGATCTTTATTCCGAAAGTTTAGTTGATATGATAGAAATAACTAAATTCTAGGCTTAGGGATTGAAAACCCTAAAAATAACCCTCATTCTGTCTAACCTTGGTAAGTATACGTCCTTACAGTTTTTTTGAGAAATAGGTAATCTTGAGTTCAGTTCTTGAGTTAAGTCAAGATGAAGGGAAAGTATTGAAGCTTTACTGAAGGATAAGTCTGAAAAATAGTTTCTTTTCTTGAGTTCAAATTTAGAAAGTATATACCCTACAAACTGCACTTACACGCACCTTGAAACTTGGGATAGTAGAGGATACCTTGAAATACTCTTGTCTGAAAGCCTAGTATGAAAGAAAAAACGGTATTTAAAGCTAAACACCAAAAGAGCATGTTGAAAAATATATCCGGTCTTGAAAAAGAAAAAAAAAAGAGAAAAAGAAAATGAAAAAAGAAAAATAGAATAAAGTCAAGACCTGGAAACTGCTATTTACGTTTTAAGCTCACACATTCAGTAATCGGCCGTTAGTGCCTCAAGAAGCATTAATAGTCGCATGAAAGGGGTGTGAGCAAATCCGTCCATCCTTAATGAAAAGAAGTAGTATTAGGTATTAGGGCAAGGGTATTATAGCTTGAATTGAATTCTTGAGTGTAGGGGTGCAAATATACACACACCCAGGGATATACAATCGATGTTTGAATAAAAGATAGAAATAAAGAATAAGACTTGTGTTTTCTGTAAAGTTGATAAAAATCCCTAATTTGAGGCCGCACTTTAGAAGGAAAACTCAGGGGAACCAACATCTTTCTAAACTTTTTTGGAACGTATATGATCTAAGGCTAAACAGATAGGAGATGTGAAATATAAGGGTTGGATATTTCTAACTTAGGATGATAGAATTTCTAACGTAAATACTAAACTGTAGGAGTAGAATCGATGTTAACTTACGAAACTAGCTTGACGGGATTTTGTGGGTAGTGTCCGCTGAAAACCCTCAGGAGACAACACTCCTCCTACTAGGGACTCCTAGAGGTTTAACGGCTTGTTGCACGCGCTCAGTGCAATCGCGTTCCCTGCGAAAGTGCGGTTATCATTTTATTTTTGTGAATAATTGGTTTTGCTCGGGACGAGCAAAAGTTAAGTTTGGGGGTATTTGTTCATACCAGAATATTGCATTTTATACCACCCATTCGTATGCTCGTGTGTTTATAGGTAGGTGCTTGTAATCCGTGTTTGTTACATATTTACAGAATACAGGTTTCCAGTACAAATATTGCAAATCAAGACAAAATCTCCACAGTTACACCAAATAAAGAACATCTGTCACAGCAGATAAAAGCCGGGTTCCGGTCATCCATATACGTCCGGTGCCGAGTACCAGTTCCAGAGACAAGACATATGACAGTGGTCATTCGTGTCTGGGACAAGCACAGAGCACGAGGGGGGCAGCACAAGAATCAATGGGTGCGCGGAGCTCGAGAGAGATAGAAGTCAAAAGTGAAGAAAAGATAGCAATCTTGGACTAAGAATTCTGAAAATATTCTGGAAAGATTATCAGAAAATACATGTACCAGACAACAGGGGACAGCAGACCAGGGCCGTACAGAAAAGCCCATGCCCTGACTCCACCATAGGGCCGCGAATCCGCGGCCAATAGGAGGTATAGGCCGCGGATCCGCGGCCGTACTGGCGCCTCACATGATGAAATTTCAGGGGCTATTTGGTCTTTTTATGTAGGTTCTGAATGTTGCCCTTGATTTCCAGCTCCCTGCCTATAAATACTCCAGAATTGAGCTAAGCCAATAGTCCAATTCTAAGTTCATTCTTTGTTCCTCTTTTGTAGTTTTTGTGTAGTTCTTCTTCTTCTTCTTCATTCTTTTTCCAAGAAAATTATAGTGAGAGCTTTTTGAGTGGGAGATCAATGAAGATGAGGGCTTTTTGTATCATTCTCTTTTGTTTCTTCTTCCCCTTGAGATTCTTGCTTTCTCTTGATCATTCAACCTCTTCATTGAGCTTGAATGGTTAAGGGTTAGTTATTGATCTCAAGGGTCGTATTTTCTTATGGAATTAGCGCTTCAATTCACATGCGTTCTCTACCTTTCTCTTGATCTTGCAACCTCTTGATTGAGCTTGCAAGTTTAAGGGTTGGCTATTGATCACATGCTTGTCTTGAGTTCTAGTTTCTAATTCTTTTTATTGCTTATTTATTACTTGCTTTTTATTACCTTACTCTACTTTCTTGCAATTTATATTCATGCACTTAATTACTTGTAATCTTTTCTTTTCTTTGTTCTTTTCTTTTTGTTCTCTCTTTTTGGTTCTTTTTTGTGAATGAATGTAATTATTGTTGTTAAAATGAAATACGGTATTGTAAGTTAACATTTCTTTGCTCATTTCCTTTTCCCGTTATTTTCCATTGAACTCCGCCCAAACCATACGCAAGCGCTCCGTTAGGCACCCTACCCTAACAAGGTAACGGTGATTCCTAACCGCGACCGGTTGCGTTCGGTTTGGCCGGAGGCGAAAGCAAGGGACGAGAACGGAAGGACAAGGGTAAATAAGCCGTATTCCATGAATACCGCGCTTAAATCCCCTAATCCACGTTGTTGCCGATTGCTCTAGCTTCAATTGGTCAAGACTCGGCTCAAAGGTTTTGAGTACGGATTTCTTTAGCTTATAATCTCGTATCTTTTTCTTAACAACTTCATACTTGCAAATAATACACATAGGATAGTCTCGAACAAACACATACTCATTTTTTATTGACTCGTCTAAGACAAGAAAGGACATACAACCATCTCCCTGTGGATCGACCCGTGCTCAACCGGCTAGCTGCATAGCGAGACCGTCTTGATTGCGGTTAACTTGAATTCTTCCAATCACAGCACCATTACCGATGATGCGTATGTTCCACATACACTTACTCGCCGGCTCACACACATCATCATCGGTAATTTCCATGTCACGTACACTTTAGAAAATACTATTTCAGTGACATAGCTTGCTAACTGATAGTTGCTACATGTTATAGCTTTCATATGCTAGTTTAATTATTGCATGATATCATATGCATCCATATATTCATTGGTTATACGGTATTATGGAGATTTATGACGGTTTTCATTGTTATTGACAAGGTGACTTGATGATTTCATATTCTTCTTGATATTTTCTGGATTTGGAAACCGCATGTGAAAGTTTTGTAAACTGATGAACCATTTGAAAGTGAAAAATGCGGTTTTCCTAGATATGTTGAGTATCGTCCACCATGATGTTTTCTCGGTTCTGAGATGTTTTCGAGACCCGATTCGAGGAGTTGGATGAACCGTCATGGGTACATGGTGGACCCAGTATGGTACCCCGAGGCAAGAAGCTCGAGTTGTAGACGATGAGCCCGGCAGGGGCAGACTGCCTACTGGTGATTTTACCTGGCGCGGCGGATATCCGGAGGATACCGTTCGTGGTCGTGTGATTGATGATATGGGCCGATCCGTATTGACGGAGCCCGAGGTATTGAGATTTTAAGATTTGAGACACTGAGATATATAGATTTGATGATACAGGCCAGTCCGGATAGCTGGAGCCTGAGATATTGAGGTTTATGTTTTATGTCAATGCTTGACACGGATTTGATGTTGATTTCATTGATGATATCTCGGTTTATATACATACAGAAATCTTATTAAATAAAGAAAAACAGTTCTTTGATTCATGATGTACTTTGTTCTCATTATATGCATCCGCACATCATTTTAGTGATATATTGCTACCTGGCATTTGTACATCATATTAGTGACATGTTGTTAACTGAGGCACTGACACGAGTTCTTGGTATTACACTATATGGATAGATATTTACCCTTACCGTTATATTATGCTTCAAGCCATATTATTATTATTTGAGGATATTACCTGATATGACCTCGGATAGCGTCATCCATGCGATTTCTACTCATAGATGTTTTCTACTCACGAGTTGGAAAATCACCCTCGTTGTGCCTGTTGGATATAGTGGCCTCAAAGTCAATTATTGGATCGCAAGCACGTGATTGCAATGATTGAGAGAGGACCTATACCGGTAGGACAGTCTTAGTCGAGATGATAGTATGCTATGTGGTTTATCTTTATCATACTTGTACTGTTTTAGGTGACATGATATATCACTATTGCACGTTGATAGAGCCCATAGGATTCTTGCTTGACTACCAACAGTATGATGGCGATCATATACATGAGAGTTGGGTAGTCTATAAGCACATCCTTAAAAGTGGTCCTTAGTCGCAGGAGTTTCGAGATAGGGCATCGATACTCCGGAGTAGACTAGTGTATACAGTCGAGGCCCCGACGAGGGGCGGTGGCCGATCTCACAAGCCATTGGTGTCAGTTTATTCACCTAAGATGTATACAGGTGCTCATTAGGTTATGAGTACACCGGACAGGACTCTCCGGGAACATGCTAGCTGGTTTTTAAAAACTGTCGTCAGATAGCAATTCCCATGTGACATGTGTACAGGTTAGTCTATCGATCTGAGATCATCATTTGTCTCGTGTGAGTTCCCACTGTGCTTTGATTATTACCCTACCACGGCTCAAAGAAGTCGTGCAAACAGGTTTTAGTTGGGTACAGTCCCGAGCCATATGGAGGCAGTGAGCAGATCGGCAGGGAATTCGTCTCTCCCAACGTTGGGGGTGAGATCGTGCTGTGTTTAGGAGAGCCATTACACGAAGTCCATGGCTATGGAAAGCGAGATTTACTGGTAAGTATTCCAGTAGTATCTCAGGGTATTTTGGGCTACACTCCGACACGACTTATACCGCTTTTGGGGGTCTGACGTTTACCAGCTCCCTAGGCCCGATATGCGATACTCATAGACGAACGGACCGGACTGTACGGATATTGTCACACATAGGCTCAGTAGGGTTCCAGGATGAGTTCTCTCATCGGACTCCCTTTCACTCAATAAATGGGCAGCCGTTACGTACAGCTAGTACCACTGACGTGCTTGTAGTTAAACCCACTGCCAGAGTATTGACGAGTCTTTAGAGTCCCCCACAGAAAGTTTCCCAGTTCGGGCGAAACGTTGTAAAGGCCGTATGGTTTTATGGCAGGGTTCGAACATACACGTGCACTTGTGCACGTGTCATGGTTCGGACGGATAATACTAACGGGCTTTGGTTTAAGCCGGATCCTATACTGTGTAGATTTTGTCTCATTGAATTTGTATTCGGCCGGAAGTATATACAGTTGCGGGGTTATCCTGTAATTTTATTATGGGATCGCTTTTTTAAGTTGCCAGGTTGTTTTCTCATCTTTGGCCAAACTCCTATTCTTTTGTTCTTGGCTGAAATTGCTGTGAGATGAAGGGGTTCTTTGCAAATGTGGAGATTTGTAAATAGAGGGGTTTATCTGTGGTGATAGGGGCTCCAGCAGCTTCTTGAGACTTCATGAGTGTTCTAGATTGGTTTGACTCTTGTTTGAATTATTGGACTTTGGATATTTTGGTGAGGAGATTTTTTTCTTAGACTTCTTCACTTGTGCTTGTGCTCACCTCCCTCCTTTCTCCAATAATGGCCGAGACTTCTCTGTGGCAGCCCCATTTTTTGGGTTGTGAGAGAATGATTCATTTTTGCAAGGAAAATCCTTAAGCTCATTTCCATTTCAATCTCTACTCCAAATGGCAACTTCAATTAACCCTTTATCCATTCACTTGGGTGATTTGAGACAAAGTATTCTACATCATCTCTACATCAACCTTGGACACGTCGGCTAGCAAACTTCATGTCTGAGTTGCCTCTGTTCAGAGGTGGGAGCCCGTATAAAGATTCGTTGTTGTGACACAGTTTTAGGCGAGGTGGAGATCGTAGATCGAGCGAGATCGGAGAGCGGGCTTCGTCGGCACATCCGCAACATGGTTTGGGAAAAGGTTAAAGACTGAAGGACTCGGATCGATCGGTATAATCTCGAAACCCCCTTTACAGTATACTAGTTTACGGTTAATGGAACGATCCAGGTTTTAAGTTTGCGTTAGCGCCAGTTCGTAAAAAATTTTTTGTTCCGCATTTGGCCTCGGAAAGACGGTCGGGGCGCTACCGTAGACTTACAGTGCCACAGTTTCTTGCAGGTTTTGCCGTACAGGTTTCGTTGCGGCTTTGCTGGCACACTGTTCCTTCCGGGTGATCGCTTTGGTAGGTGGGTTCTTTACATCAGGACCACCATTGTTTATTTATTATTTCAGTTGTATCTAGAAACTTCATTAACCAGATTGTATATTTGATAGAGATAGAAGACAAGACTTGTTATTATTTCGACCTTAGAGTTACGCGTTGTATTATTATTGTTTTCATGCTGATTTTGAGTTTCTTTTAAGTTTTGATCCTCGCCCTTCGACGTTGTATATTATATTGCTTGCGTGGTTGTGACCGTCAATTGACGAAGAGCTAGCTCCCGCTTGGGGATGCCTTTTTATTTATTTCGTATACTATTCATGTTGTATCCCGTTTGGGGCCAGTATTTACAAAGGAGACTTTGCCGAAATTTTCAGAAAATACTTGAGATTTTAAAAATACATACTTCAGCCTATGTTGTTAAAACTACTTGCTTTAAATTTGGTTTTTCCTTCACTCTATTGCTTCTTGGTTTTGATTTCTGGGTTTTGACTTACTTAGATTACGTATGCCTCGTGACGTTTCGTAATTTAAGTGCCGGTCATGTTCCGTACTTTTCGGGTCGTGACAAAGTTGGTATCAGAACGTTAGGTTTTACCTTCGGAGTGTAGGATGACTCTTGGTTGATGGAGTAGGTATCTTGAGTAGTGTGACGTATTGCACGTATGTTTCTCTGCATATTTACGATACGATACTCCACTTAAGAAGCCTTAGGATGTACATTTCTTTGTACAGCATTATATTCATTCCTATGATCTAGCCTCATCAGTACTAGTTATGGTTTGGTTATCACGGTTGTACGGGCATAGAGAGCTACGGATAGAGTTGCGTCAGCATGAGTTCGTCACGGACGAAGACTGACCAGGGCGTGATTCCAGGGTCATACGGTTTGCATAGAGGTGCCATTTTATTATGTTTTCGCGCCACGAGCGTTTGATGGATCACTTTTGCATGATTTCTCGGACGTGCAGATCAGCACCAGAGGATTGGGCCACTTCAAGAGGCCAGCCAGATTGTGATGACCGTCAGAGCACAGATTGTTTTGATGATTGAGGCATTGTTCAGCGTGCAGATGAATGAGCCAGTTATTTTGGCGAATGAAAAGATATTGCCCCAAATGTTTGAAGCTAACGCCGCACGAGTTATACTTAGAGGTATGATAGGAGATCGCTAGTCACCAGAGATGAAAGACTAGGACATGTGATTCATTGCCTACCCCGATACGAGGTCATCAGATTGATTGATTCCGGTTAGAAACGACTTCATGCTGATACGTTGAGAGTCGATAGAGACGATCGAATATCAGGAACCCATGTTCCAAGTTTAAAGTATTCGGAAAATAATGCAAGCAATTCTATGGACCCTCTAGAAGAATGAAATCCTTACTCGACATAATGACCGTGTGAAAGCCTTCGAACCTTAGGGTTTGCGGCGGTTCTGCGGTGCCATTAGTGAGGCTTGGGTTTGCCCTTCTACGGCTGGTCCACAGGTGCGGTGGCATATATTTGATACTATTAAACTGTACCCAAGAGGTTGAGCTCTTGGGGAATGATGGACCCTTGACGAATCGATCGAAAAGTTCGACATCATTCGGATATCATATGATAGGATACATTGCTTGGGAGACTCCAGATACGAGTATAGCCGTTGGAGCGTAGTCCATGCAGCCACGATGAGACGAGTCCGAATCAGTCGACATTAGAGAAAAGTGGAGTAAGAGGTTCGTACGATAAGATGACGTTCCACTCCGCCGACATCAGAGATGTGATACACAAGCAGAAGTGTTGACTATGGATATATCTTCCAGGATGAGTCGTGATGAGTATGCAGCCATTCCGGAACAAGAAATAGATATGGTAAGGATGATGACTTCCGGACAGTTCGACATAAACGAGATTTGGGAGAGACTTCGACGGAATCTTTGTGGGATGCTATACGAGAAGATTTGGACCCAGGATCGGTCATATTGCACACACCCAGCAGGCTAGAGTTCAGCATTGTCGACGAGACATGTTATGAATGACCATAAGAGTTGGCCAGATATCTTTAAAGGATGTGCCAGAGCGGACTACTTCCATTATCGTTTCCATATTGGACCGTTGAGCCGATGAGCTATGTACTTAGCAATTTGCAGTGAGAGACGAGAGCCTAAGGGCACCAGGCGACAGGCCATGACCAGGAGGCAAGTAGATATCTTGCTCTGCTAGCTTTGGGTGCACCGACACCTTCTCGACCTTGAAGGAAGGACAGCGACGACAGTATCTATGATTTGTGATTTTGTGATTGACTATCACGTATCCGTCACTTTGGATTTTCAGTATTTTTGGGTGATTTATTTCATGATTGAGTTTTGATGACTGAGATTCATGATATTTGATTTCATGCCCAGGGAAAGCATATGATTTGACTTATGCTTTCGGCATAGTTTTCATGCACTTTTAGTATTTTGATTTGCTTTTGTGCACGCCGATGCACAGGATGGTGAGATTTTATACCACGGTATACTTGATTGGGATTTTGATTGAAATGTGTTGTATACCGTCGATTTCGATTGTGATATTCGATATTTGTTTTCGTGCACATTGTGCACTTGATTGGATTTTGCGCATACTTAAGGCGCTTGATGTGATTTAGGTGCACACCAGATGCACTGAATTGAGAATCTTCGTGCATATCAGATGCACCTGGTTTTGATGTCGTGCACATCCGTTGCACTGGACAGATGCTTTCGTGCACACCCGTTGCACTTAGATATTGTTTCTGTGCACATGTATGACACATTCATGGATTTGGATTTCCGTGCGCACCAGACGCACGTAGCATTCATATGCACATTTTGGGATTGATTTCTTATGGAGCAATACGTTTTTATGATATTTACTATTTGTTTTAGTACTGAGCAGGACTAGTCAGAGGATAGTACCTGAGTATATTTTTGCATGCCATGATAGTTATCGAAGGTATTTCCAAAGAGGAGCTATAGTCTCAGTATTTACCTACGTGTCCGTGATGACATGAAACTTTTTACAAGGGAAACCCTTCTAAATTGTTTTCAAAACGGCGGGACGCGTACGTTAAACAAAGCATATATATAAATATATAGTTATTTTCTCACAATGGACGTCCGCCACTGTGCAGTGATACACCCATCGCACAGCCATTTGAAAAAGGTTTGGCATGCATTGCTTCCAGATGTTTTAATGATGTTTACCTATATAGTTTTGACTTTTACAGGTATAGTTTTTATGTATATCATATTGATTTTCGTTTTGGATCTTGACATTGGTGTCTTCACCATAATTCCGATGATTGTGGGATTCTTGATGGAGTTTTGATTTTGGTTTATATATCTATTTTTCATGCGCATGCATTGCGCTACGATGTGTTTTATGTATTTATGATTTCGGAGCCCCGACGACTTGATGGTTTTGGCTGAAATGTTTTAGTATTTAGGGGGGAGTTTTAATTTAAATTCGGGGACCGAATTTCTTTACGGGGGAAGATTGTAACGTTTTGAAAATCGTTCAGGTGAAATTTCGGTTAATCGGTAAAATAACCGGTGTTTTCCGTAAAAATCAGGATATAAATATCTTTTAATATAAAATTAAATAATACATATTCTAGCTATGTAATTTCTAGTATTTGGTGTTTATTAAGCCACTTGTAAAATTTCTAATTTATTGAAAAAATTTCCGAAATTAATTATTTTAATATTATTTTAAGCCGTCACTAATACATTTAATTAGGGATAATTACAAATTGGAATGGGTTGATACAAATTTTGTGCATCATGACACAATAAACTAACCTGTAAAATATTGTTTCTGAAATGAAATGAACTTATCAAATGGTTTTAGAAAATATTGAAGAAAAAGGCTTATTTTGTGAAAATAAATTAGGTAATTGAGGTATAGGGGTATTTCCTTCAATTAGAACTTTCCACACACACAGACACACACACAATAACGTATCTCCCTTTCCCATGGATTGGCCGAGCCCCAAACCAGAAGCCCACCTTTCCCCACTTCCCCACATCAAAAGCAAAATGGAATTGAAATAAAAAAGGGAAAAACATTAAAGAATAGAATATGGTGATAGGTTGAGGTATGGGCTTTTCTTTTGACCTGGTCATAACCCATTCCTCATTCTCTCTCTTCCTTTCCATCTCATGGCCGAGCTCCCTCACAGCAGCCCCCCCTAAATTCTTCTCCTCTCATTTCTTATAAAAAATCCACTATTTTGCCTCAAAATCCATACAAAATAAAAGCTAAATCCAAATCCAACTCTTACCCATTTTTCCTTAGCCTAAGATGTAAGGATTGTGGTGAAAAGAAAGCATTTTGAGAGGCTAGATTTCAAGTTTGATCCATGGTTAATGAGGTATAAATCTTGACCTTTTCTTTAATTGTTGCTATAATACTTCCTTATTAGCTAATTAGATGCTTAACAAGGTTTTAATTTGAAAACTTGGAAATTCTAGAATGGGGTTTAATTGCCTGTTAGGGTTTTGGGTAATTAGATAATGGTTGTTGTAAGTTCACGGCGGCGCCCCGGCCGTCAATCCGACGTCGGAATGCGGAAACGAAACTTTTCTAAAAACTAAAAAACGGAACCACCGCGTACAAAAATCCCGGATCGGGCCATTAACCTACTCCTATCTAACTAGAAAAAACGGTAGAGGGCTATACCGAGCGATCCGTGTCCTTCGGTCTTTGGCCTCCACTCCGATCTCCTCGCGGAATCTTCGGTCTTCATCTCCTCGTCGGAACGGGCACCACATCGCCGGGTTCTTTTACGGGCTCCCGCCTCTAGACCGAGGCAACTCGGGCACGAAGTTGGCGAGCCGACGTGCCCAAGGGAGTGCTGTAGAAGCAGTGTAGAAACCATTGTCTCATTTGGGGTTTAAGTTGCCTTTGATGGAGGAATGAATGAACTTTGGAGTGATGTGTAGAATATTGTAGCAAGAAGAATGAGATGAAATGAAAATTCCTCATACTAGAAATGAACCCTCTCTCTTCTCCCCCTCAAGTGGCCGGCCCCTCTCAAATATGGGAGTGGAAAAAAATCCATGAAGGGAGGTGAGTGTAGAAATCAAAAGAGGTGACCACACCCAAAAGCAAGCCTCACATCAAAATGCAAATTAACTCTCATCACAAATCCTTTCTCATTAATGAAAACCATTATGAAAGAAAAAGCAAAGATGTTTTACCCATCATAATCTCACAATAACAAATAAACCCCTCCACAATGCTAATTTGCACAATTGCAAATTAGCCCCCTCCATCAGAAAAGTCCGGCCGGGAAGGAACAAAGGAAAACTGGACGAAACGGAATGCAAACTGGCAACTTCAAAAAACTGATCCCGTAATAAATTATAGGAAAACCCCGCGACTGTATATACATACCCGCATTTGTATTCCCACTGAATACAAATGCAAAGAGACAAAATCTACACTGTACAATACTAGGATCCGGCTTAAACCAAAGCCCCCTAGTTTTATCCGTACGATCATGATTCGTGCAATACCGCTCGTATCTGATCGAACCCTGCCATATCTCCATACGGCCTCTACAGCGTTTCTCCCGAAACTTGAGAAAATGGCCTGTGGGGGACTCTAAAGACTCGTCAACACCTTGGTTGTGGATTTAACCACTAGCACGTCAGAGGTATTAGCCTATACGTAACGGGCTACCAGGTACTGACCAAAAGGGACGTCTGTGAGCGAACTCATGCTGACACCTTACTGATCCTGTCAGTGACAATATCCGTACAGTTCGGTCCGTTCGTCTATGAGCATCGCATGGCGGGCCTAGGGGGTTGGTAAAAGTCAGACCCCCAAAAGCGGTACAAGTCGTGTCGGAGAGTAGCCCAGAACACCATGAGATACTACTGGAATACCTACCAGTAAATCTCCTGCCTTGGCCAAGGACTTTCATGTACTGGCTCTCCTAGACACAGCGCGACCTCACCCCCAATACCGGGAGAGACGAACCCCTGCAGATCCACTCACTGCCTCCATGTAGCTCGGGACTGTACCCTACTAAAACCTGTTTGCATGACTCCTTTGAGCCGTGGTAGGGTAGTAATCAAAGCACAGTGGGACCTCACACGAGACAAATGACGATCTCAGGTCGATGAACTAACCTGTACACATGTCACTAGGGAACTGCTATCTGACGTCTGGTATAATCCCAACTAGCAGGTTCCCGGCGAGTCCTGTCCGGTGTACTCATAACCCAATGAGCACCTGTATACAACTTAGGTGAACCAACTGACACCAGAGGCTTGTGAGACCGGCCACCGCCCCTCGTCGGGGTCTCGACTGTATACACTAGTCTACTCTGGAGTATCGATGCCCTGTCTCGAAACTCCCACGACTAGGGACCTTTTAAGGATTTGCTTATAAACCCCAGCTCCCACGTATATGATCGCCTTCATACTGCTGGTAGTCAAGCAAGAATCCTAGGGGCTTTATCAACGTGCAATAGTGATCAGTAATGTTACCTAAAACAGTACACGATGATAAAGATAAACCAGATAGCATACTATCATCTTGAGTAAGACTGTCCTACCGGTATAGGTCCTCCCTCAATCATTGCAATCACGTGCCTGTGATCCAATAATTGACTCTGAGGGCACTATCTCCAACAATCACCCACTTGCACTCAAGGCTAATTATTTCGATGTCGCATACTCACAGCCCGTGTGATACTGAACACCCAACTACTCTACTAGTCAGTCTCACAAATCTCGTTTGCGAAACTATTGCGTTCGAGGAATAGCCTCAGTGAGTGGATCCGCTCTGATGTTTCTTTCTATGTCTTTCTATATCTCAAGTTCGTGGAGAAAGCCATCTCCCGAAATGAGCAATACCTGTCTTAGAGTATGTCTGGATATCTGATGGGACCTAGTTCATAAATGAACTCCAAATCCAAACTTCTTAGACTATATCGTCAACTGAACTTAATCAGTATCCTGTGCCATGCCTCCCTCAGTATCTGCCTGGACCACCTGTCCAAAATACTGCCCCTCGTCAGAGGGAAGACTATAACTCTGACAGCCACTCTGTTAACCAGGTCACCTTGGAAGCCTGGAATGATAACTGTCTCCCGAAGGAGGATGCCGTTATCATTTGCCTAGAACATCCACTTATGTTCTAAAACTGCTTCCGATTGTTTCTCCAGGACTGGATTAATATCATATGTGGAGAAACCACTGCGTGACAACCAAAGTATAACCGATCGTAGTATAGGAATTTCACTTCCTGCTCTGTATATGTCATCCAAATACCAGGACATCACACCCTACTACCTTCTTAACAGATCCATCCCCTATTCTGATGAAGTCAAACCTATGACTGTCACATCAGAAATAGATGATCTATCTCTGCTATATCTGCTTTAGTCTACAAATAGACATAAGCCACTTGCCCACCATGCTTCCGCTGCTCCCACTGACTACGACAACCCTCTGGAAGAGTCATATACACGTACACTTCTAAAGCTAGTTTAGAACGATGCTATACTCATCCTCCTGCCGGGTCCCACAGTATGGAACAACAGCAATGGCAAGTCTGGGTAAACAAGAACCTCCCTGTCACCGTCCTTGAGGCTACCGGAGTACCTCTCGGGTGCCTGAGGTTACCCACCATATCTGCGGAGTGGCCAATGGAATGTCAAATCAGATTGAATCTTTAGGTTCTTATCAAATTTTCAGTAATCGTTTACGGTTTTGGAATCACTTCCAGTTCTACCATACTCCCACTACTGTTTTCTGAAAAATTACATTTTTATTAAAACTGTGGCGAGTCAAGAACAATATCACTATTGATCTTCCAGATGGTAGAAAATCTACCCTCGTCATAGCCTGGGTCAACCTACAAACAGCCATTACAGAAACGTGCCTTGAGTTATCCACAGTCTGGTTTTAAGCATAAGCCGGACAACTCCCCGTACCTTAACATCGTTAAGATATGAACTGTTCTATATCCAATACAGAAACAGAGGCACTGATTTAATTGAACCAGATTCAAATCATGCAGCTGTCTCCAGTGCATGTCAACTAAATGGAAAGAGGCCGATCGGCGTTACTCAACTTAGGAGTGCTTCCAATTATGAGTAACCTGAAAGAGAAGCAAGTTCTCTTAATCATTACTATCAACTGAATACCATACACAAGTATCTACATCTTCGATTACCATGAAGAATCCCGATACTTGCAACACCTGGTTCTCTACTTTACTCATATACCTATAACTTCTCATATCTTGGACCCTGTGTTTCTACGAAACACATGTCTAAGAACTAGAGAAGTCATAAGTAAACCGAATATAGTACGAGGACCAACCCCTCTGTCCTAATGGACACTGGATAATATACAATACTTTGTATAAGTCTCTTGAGTCTAATAACTCATTCCCTGTGTGTCCTAGGTTGAAAACTGTACTTATGGTTATGAAGAATTACACCGCTGTTTAGTGCTCCTTACCTAACCATCCACTGATATAGGTGAATGTCATAGACATAATTTCAAAATGGTATATCTCACTCTATGAAAATAGACGTACAGATATATCAATTTGAAATTGGTGCACAACAACGGATATTCAAAACCAAATATTTGCCGTCCGGCAAACAACCCAGGTGATTTCCTCAAATATCACCAATTACAACGAATTCCGATATAATGAGGATGATCACCTAATTCCCAATAAGTTACTCCCACTCATCTTCTGTAAAACCAAACAGATGTGAGAATCAAACCTGGTAAATACATATCCTGGAGCAAGGACTAATTGGGAAATCACTTCTCTTTTAACAGTACACAGTGAAACTGAAACATTGAAATGTTTCGATGGGGTATCCCGGTATTCCTAGTAATGGCTCTTCCATTATCCAGATTCACAACTGTAACCGTATATTTCTTTGCCATCTCTCCAAATCCCTTTATATGTCTTTAGTCATTACCTTCTGTACACCCCTTTAGGCCAAATGGTTTTCTTCCTTCCCTATCTTTCGGCACCAGCCTATGGTTTAGAAGAAGACTATCCAATAAGCATAATGGGTGTACTGTCCTCATCCTAGGAGCACTCGCAATGCGCGAGAAGGTGAAGATAAAAGACAACCGAATAAACCTTATTCCTATTTCTCCTGAACCAGAATCCATCCCCGAACTGGAACAAGTTCCTTTCGAGTTCGTATATAACCATACGATGGAGTATCCAATAAACTGTGGATCTTCGTAGTGATACGGAGTGTCCTGGAGAAATACAAAGGTGAAGTGGGAGTGGTAATGAAATACTTGGTTTGGTCATGAATAGCAGTCGCGATTTACTTTGCCCTCCTTCTAATCCCTTTATATGTCTTTACTTAATACCTTTTGTACACCATCGTTATGCTAATTGGTTTTCTTCATTCCCCACCGTTCGGCACCAGCCTATGGTTTGGAAGAAGACTATCCAATTTGCGTAATAGGTGCACTGTCCTAATCCAAGGAGCACTCGCAACCTGAGAGAAGGTAAAAAGAAAAGACAACTGAATAGTCCTATTCGTTTTCTCCAGAACCGGAAACCATCCTCGAATAAATTCTTTTGAGTTCGTATATAACCATACGATGGTTTTGTCCAATGGAAGTGGACATTCGTAGTAATACGGGGTGTCCTGGAGAAAAGGGTAAAAGTAGGAGTGGCAATGAGGTATGCAACTCTGACAATCCAAAAGCCAGTGTTTAAGAAGGTTCGGTTAATTTTGGTCACTGAGTCAATGTCAAGGGTCGGGTCATGGTCGCTGCCAAAGAGAGAGAGAAAAGAAATACTCAGCGTGCACTCTAACTTAGATCAGAATGGTTATCACTTTATCTAATCAGGAAACCTCCTACTATACCGTCAAATTCTCCTCCAAACCTGAAAGAAGAATTAGTCGGGATCACCCGAGGAGTAAACCAACTCATCAGTGGGAATCGGGATCCAACTATCATCGCATGATAATGTGACGGAATCCACTCACGTTATCACACTCCAGAAGGTATGCGCATATCTGGCAAGTTTCAGTTTCTTTAGAAACTCCTGATGTGATTTTTGCCCCATGCTCTTATGACCTTGACGAAGGCCAACATATCATAAGTCACATGTCAAGTTCTACCCATCATTATCCAGGTTAATTTGAACCCACCCATACATACCCTTGACGAAGGTCAAAATAGTAGTACGACTGTCCCAAACCAACGCATCTATCTATGCTGCAGAAAAGTAACAAATAGCTACCATACACTATGCCTTGACAAAGGCCAACATACATAACATGAATACTAAGTGCTATCTTTCTGAAATGAAGGAGGGCTACGAATGGTTTCTGGCGAAAAACCTTTAACGTAATGAACTTGATATCGTTGAAGGAACTGGATAGCTTTTATAAAAATATAGTGACGAAAACCTTTGCTAAAAAGGTCACTCCCGGTGAAGGGATCTCGGCTCTTTCCCCGTAGAATGAGGTGCAGGATATTCCAACTGAATACCACGATGCAAAGCAAAAGTAATCGGCTATAGTGAAGTTATTGCCCTGACGCAATGTTCTGTCCAAGGGGTCACTCCCGGTGAAGGGATCTCGGCCCTTGCCTCGTCGACTGAGGAGCGGGATATTCCAACTGAATACCACTGTGCAAAACAAAAGAGAACGTCCTTGCAATAACAGCTTTTTGAAAATTGTTCCAACAATATCAGAATAGGTTTGTTTAGCTTACATTGATCCGAATCAACGCAGTCCCATCAATTAATTACACCACAAAAGAACGAAAATAATGATGTACGTATATGCCATCCGCATTCGCCACTGGGTCCCGTCATCACCCGTTAGGTTACTTAACTAACGACAGAGCGGGGACAGGACTAGCGCGGATGCAAAACATATACAACATCTACTAGTATATATATCAATATATAATATTCGCTCAAGGCGTGATAAAATGCAACATCACAGAAATGTAACCAGCATCACAGAACAATACAGATATCTGGGATCCCCAGGTTTCATAGAGCCGCTACTGAAACCCGACGTTCCCCTGGTCGTGTGCATAGCCTGTGCAATGAAATCCTAGACCCCTACGGGCGCGGCAAGTTACCCGCCAAAACCTGAAGCGAGGCAGCCCCTCTTCAGCTACGTGAATGGACTACCCAGCACTTCACGGAATCCGGTAACTTGGGCACCCCTCCTTAGGTCAACCTATACCACCTACGAGTGTGGCGAATTGCCCGCCAATTCTAGAGTAAATCCCCCTCCGTCTCAAAGCCATGAGATGCAGGCCCATTGCCCTCTAGAACCCGGATATCCGTGCACCCCTCCGCGGGGTAATCCTAGTATAGGAAGTAAAATATACATACAACGGGTACATCGACCTCAACCCGGTTGTGCCCTAAAAGAATAATATACAAACAGGCAGTGACGGCAGTCCACATGTCGGACGCTCGCCCCGCAAAATCAAATGTACATATAATAGGAAAACTGTACTAACATTGCATCCAGGCTATCCCCACGAGCAATCTGCAACATCACAGCACAACACAGAACATCAACGTGAATGTCACGTTCGCAAATCCGTCTAAAAGGGTTATAGCAGTTAGACAGGATTTGCCGATCAAATGACATTCACGGTCGCAGATATAATGTAAATACTGTGAACTAACATGTTTAAAATTTTCGATCGGTCAAATTTACCGAAGTGGGCCCCAAGCACTCCTGTAGCACTCAAAGAAAAAATGGACCCAAAAAGAATATTCCAAAAAACCCATTTCCATGTCAAAAGCCCACTGGAAAAAATTGGTGAAATCAAGCTTCATTCCTGCGGTGGAACCGCGGCCAAAGTGGGGTTATGACCGCGGTTCCGCGGCTCTATTGAAGGATCAGGTCACCAAATTTTTACAGTGCTCTTACACAACCCTGAACATGTTTCTGCAATGTACTGAAAAAATTTTTGACAACTATAAAATTTCGACAGAAACTGTGCATTAGAAATCGGGTTTTCGGAAAATCCGTTCGATCGAACTTGTAAACACGTTAGAGCAAGCTAGACTAGGTTAATGGCGTGGCTCTGATACCAGTGTAAGTTCATGGCGGTGCCCCGGCCGTCAATCCGACGCCGGAAAGCGGAAACGAAACTTTTCTAAAAACTGAAAACCGGCACCACCGCGCACAAAAATCCTGGATCGGGCCATTAACCTACTCCTAGCTAACTAGAAAAAAAGGTAGAGGGCTATACCGAGCGATCCGTGTCCTTCGGTCTTCGGCCTCCACTTCGATCTCCTCGCGGAATCTCCGGTCTTCATCTCCTCGTCGGAACGGGCACCACATCGCCGGGTTCTTTTACGGGCTCCCGCCACTAGACCGAGACAACTCGGGCACGAAGTTGGCGAGCCGACGTGCCCAAGGGAGTGCTGTAGAAGCAGTGTAGAAACCGTTGTCTCATTTGTTGTTTATGTTGCCTTTGTTGGAGGAGTGAATGAACTTTGGAGTGATGTGTTGAATTTTGTAGCAAGAAGATTGAGATGAAATGAAAATTCCTCATACTAGAAATGAACCCTCTCTCTTCTCCCCCTCAAGTGGCCGGCCCCTCTCAAATATGGGAGTGGGAAAAAATCCATGAAGGTAGGTGAGTGTAGGAATCAAAAGAGGTGACCACACCCAAAAGCAAGCCTCACATCAAAATGCAAATCAACTCTCATCACAAATCCTTTCTTATTAATGAAAACCATTATGAATGAAAAAGCAAAGATACTTTACCCATCATAATCTCCCAATAAAAAATAAACCCCTCCACAATGCTAATTTGCACAATTGCAAATTAGCCCCCTCCGTCGGAAAAGTCCGGCCGGGAAGGAACAAAGGAAAACTGGCCGAAACGGAATGCAAACTGGCAACTTCAAAAAACCGATCCCGTAATAAATTACAGGAAAACCCCGCGACTGTATATACATACCCGCATTTGTATTCCCACTGAATACAAATGCAAAGAGACAAAATCTACACTGTACTAGGATCCGGCTTAAACCAAAGCCCGCTAGTATTATCCGTCCGATCATGATTCGTGCAATACCGCGCGTATCTGATCGAACCCTGCAATATCTCCATACGGCCTCTACAACGTTTCGCCCGAAACTTGAGAAAACGGTCTGTGGGGGACTCTAAAGACTCGTCAACACCTTGGTTGTGGATTTAACCATTAGCACGTCAGAGGTATTAGCCTATACGTAACGGGCTACCAGGTATTGACCAAAAGGGACGTCTGTGAGCGAACTCATGCTGACACCCTACTGAGCCTGTCCGTGACAATATCCGTACAGTCCGGTCCGTTCGTCTATAAGCATCGCATGGCGGGCCTAGGGGGTTGGTAAAAGTCAGACCCCCAAAAGCGGTACAAGTCGTGTCGGAGAGTAGCCCAGAACACCATGAGATACTACTGGAATACCTACCAGTAAATCTTTTGCCTTGGCAAAGGACTTTCATGTACTGGCTCTCCTAGACACAGCGCGACCTCACCCCCAATACCGGGAGAGACGAACCCCTGCAGATCCGCTCACTGCCTCCATGTGGCTCGGGACTGTACCCAACTAAAACCTGTTTGCACGACTCCTTTGAGCCGTGGTAGGGTAGTAATCAAAGCACAGTGGGACCTCACACGAGACAAATGACGATCTCAGGTCGATGAACTAAGCTGTACATATGTCACCAGGGAACTGCTATCTGACGCCTGGTATAATCCCAACTAGCAGGTTCCCGGCGAGTCCTGTCCGGTGTACTCATAACCCAATGAGCACCTGTATACATCTTAGGTGAACCAACTGACACCAGTGGCTTGTGAGACCTGCCACCGCCCCTCGTCGGGGTCTCGACTGTATACACTAGTCTACTCTGGAGTATCGATGCCCTATCTCGAAACTCCCACGACTAGGGACCTTTTAAGGATTTGCTTATAAACCCCAGCTCCCACGTATATGATCGCCCTCATACTGCTGGTAGTCAAGCAAGAATCCTATGGACTTTATCAACGTGCAATAGTGATCAGTAATGTCACCTAATGCAGTACACGATGATAAAGATAAACCAGATAGCATACTATCATCTTGAGTAAGACTGTCCTACCGGTATAGGTCCTCCCTCAATCATTGCAATCACGTGCCTGTGATCCAATAATTGACTCTGAGGGCACTATCTCCAACAGTTGTGTGTTGTAATTAAGATCTTAAGTCATGTAAAGGCAAAGCTAGTTGTAGTTTGCTAATTCTATTTTAAAATTTGTTCTAATTAAGAAAGCTAGTTATAGCTCTTATGTTCAAAACACCACGATTCGTACTATTTCAAACGGCAAAACAGTATAACACAGGTATAGCGATGTAGATTCCTTATTGTTACGTTATCATTCATGTTCCGTATATTATTGTTGCAATTACTATTCATTTCAATTTATCAAGTTGTTATCGTCTCATTGCATATTTATTGTGTACTTAGTGAATATGAACCATGCTGTCAAGACACCAGCACCATTACGGTTGATGCGTATGTTCCATATACACTTACTCGCCGGCTCACACACATCATCATCGGTAATTGCCATGTCACGTACACTTTAGAAAATACTATTTCAGTGACATAGCTTGCTAACTGATAGTTGCTACATGTTTTAGCTTTCATATGCTACTTTAATTATTGCATGATATCAGATGCATCCATATATTCATTGGTTATGCGGTATTATGGAGATTTATGCCGGTTTTCATTGTTATTGACATAGTGATTTGATGATTTCGGATTCTTCTTGATATTTTCTGGATTTGGAAACCGCATGTGAAAGTTTTGTAAACTGATGAACCATTTTAAAGAGAAAAAAGCGGTTTTCCTTGATATGTTGAGTATCGTCCACCATGATGTTTTCTCGGTTCTGAGATGTTTTCGAGACCCGATTCGAGAAGTTGGATGAACCGTCTTGTGTAAATGGTGAACCCGGTATGGTACCCCGGAGCAAGAAGCTCGAGTTGTAGACGATGAGCCCGGCAGGGGCAGACTGCCTACCGGTGATTTTACCTGGCACGGCGGATATCCGGGGAATACCATTCGTGGTCGTGTGATTGATGATATGGGCCGATTCAGATTGACGGAGCCCGAGGTATTGATATTTTGAGATTTGAGACACTGAGATATATAGATTTGATGATACAGGCCAGTCCGGAGAGCCGGAGCCTGAGATATTGAGATATCGAGGTTTATGTTTTGTGTCGATGCTTGACACAGATTTGATGTTGATTTCATTGATGATATCTTGATTTATATACATACAGAAATCTCATTAAATAAAGAAAAACAGTTCTTTGATTCATGATGTACTTTGTTCTCATTATATGCATCCGCACATCATTTTAGTGATATATTGCTACCTGACATTTGTACATCATATTAGTGACATGTTGTTACCTGAGGCACTGACACGAGTTCTTGGTATTACACTATATAGATAGATATTTACCCTTACTGTTATATTATGCTTCAGGCCATATTATTATTATTTGAGGATATTACGTGATATGACCTAGGATAGGGTCATGCATGCGATTTCTACTCATAGATGTTTTCTACTCACGAGTTGGCAACTCACCCCCGTTGTGCCACAGTTCCTTGCAGGTTTTGCCGTATAGGTTTCGTTACGGCTTTGCTGGCACACTGTTCCTTCCAGGTGATCGCTTTGGTCGGTGGGTTCTTTGCATCAGGACCACCATTGTTTATTTATTATTTCAGTTGTATCTAGAAACTCCATCAACCAGATTGTATATTTGATAGAGATAGAAGACCAGACTTGTTATTATTTCGACCTTAGAGTCACGCGTTGTATTATTATGGTTTTCATGCTGATTTTGAATTTCTTTTGAGTTTTGATCCTCGCCCTTCGACGTTGTATATTATATTGCTTGCGTGGTTGTGACCGTCGATTGACGAAGAGATAGCTCCCGCTTGGGGATGCCTTTTTATTTATTTCGTATACTATTCATGTTATATCCCGTTTAGAGCCAGTATTTACAAAGGAGACTCTGCCGAAATTTTCAGAAAATACTTGAGATTTTAAAAATACATACTTCGGCCTATGTTGTTAAAACTACTTGCTTTAAATTGGATTTTTCCTTCGCTCTACTGATTCTTGGTTTTGATTTCTGGGTTTTGGCATACTTAGATTATGTACTACTCGTGACGTTTCGTAATTTAAGTGCTGGTTATGTTCCATACTTTTTGGGTCATGATATAGAGTCCGGGAGTTTGTGATCGCAGCGAATGGATTACTACACGGAGCTATTGAAGTGAAGGACCTGTCTACAAATGTTGTATTTCTTGTTCACTTAGATGTAAAGTGTTTACATATCTTGTTTAACCTTAATTCTCTAGTTCGATTACTTGGCGGGTTGGATTAGCACCCCAAAAATTTTAAAGTGGCATGATTGATGCTTGCCAAAACTTCACAAGGTGCTAAGCTAACCCTACAGTGGTATCAGTGCCAAGCTAGAGCATTAGGCGTCTTGTAGGCGAAGTTTAAAGTCCGATCGAAGTCCGAAACCCCAAAAAATCCCACTTTTTGGAAATTTTTCAAAAGTTGAAATTTTTCATATTAAAAATACTCAGAAAATCATGCAAGGAATTCTAAGGATTACTGTGAAGTACGAAACCATAACTCACTCAAGGGACCGCGGAACCGCGGCCAAACCATGCGTTCGGCGGCGGTTCTATGGCCAACTTTGGGAGTTCGGTGCTAATACTTTAGGGGTTTATTCCTGGGTACTTTTTCAAACTTCTGGGAATTTTTAATTCTACTCAAGTGTTGAGATTTCTGGGAAATAATTGGGAACTCGTTGATTCGATCGGAAAGTTTAACTTCGTTTAAATTTTTCCGGGTAATTTAGAACGTGTTAAAAGGTTCGAACAGATATCAATAACTCACTTTTTCCCCTGTCGGATAACTTTCAAGTGTTGGATTTTTCCCGAGTTTAAAACTTTCAGAAAATCATGAAAGAGAATCTGTGGACCTCTAGAAGAACGTAACCTTAACTCGATTATGTGACCGTCAAAACCGCCACTAAACCATATGGTTTGTGGTAGTTTAGCGTTGCCACATGTGAAGCGTTGGTTTAATCCTTCTATGCTGGTTCATAGCGGCTGTGGCATGTTCTGGGTCTTTTTGAACTCCGCTCAAGTGTTGAGCTATTTGGAAAATCTTGGGTGTTTGTTTATTCGATCGGAAAGTTTAACATTGTGTATTTATCTGGAATGTGATACAATGTGTGGAATTCATATAGTTAGGCAGGAAATGCGAAGTATATGATATTTCAGATTTAAGATGTCTAAAGTGATTGTGGATTCCAAATGTTGTAGTTTTTTTCACTTTCTTTTCTGCGACCGTAAGTGTAATATATGGTGTATCGCCGGTTTCGGTGCTATATGTCAACGAAAACTGGGATACGCATATTTACTTACGCTGATGACATGTGATGTTATAATGTTGCTGTGATATGTTATATTAGATTGTCGTGTTTTGAATAGCCGGGGGTTTTATGTGAGATGAGAGTTTTTCATTTTCATTCATGTAAAATTCATTGTATGAAATATTCTTTTATTGAGGTACTTCCGGGTTGAGGATGATGTCACCATTGTATATTATTTACTTTTCCGAATTATGATAGATCCAATGCGAGGAGCACAAGTAACCGGGTTCTAGGGTACAATGGGAGACCATCTCGAGGAGTCGAGACCGGGTCTCCTAACTCTAGAATTGGTAGGGTTGCTTGCCGCTCTCGTAGGGGTCAAGGGATGTAGGTTTGGCTATTCATCACTGTAAAATTTCAGAAAATATAAAATATTATTTTGGAATTTAATATTACAATAATATATTTCCCGAAAACTGCCCGATTTGCGAAATTGGGGTTTTCGAAAAAGGGTATAAATATATACCAATATTTGTGAAATAAATGGATATTAAAATGATTTATTCATTTAAAAATATATTTAAAAGATTTGGCATTTTAAAAATTTAGTATCTGCAGTTTCGATAAAACCCCGATTAGTGCACTGCTAATCGCGATTAAGCCATATTCGTGTTTCTACAGTTTTCCATGGCTAGTGCGCCATGTCATGTTCCATTTGGTTACTTGTTGTTGTATTTGTGTTGTTTTATGGGTATTATGTGCTTTGGTTTTGAAAATTGAAAGAGAAAAGAAAAAGAAATGGCAAAAGAGTAATTTAGTGAAGAGGGGTATGATTGGAGACAGAGAAAGAGTATGAATAAGTGATAGAGAGGGAGGGGGTTGCTGCCATTTTATTCCCCCATCTTTTTTTTTCCTTCTCCCTCTTCATCTTCCTCAAGCCACAACCCTCCACTTAAAAGCCTAGATCTATCTCCAAACAATCCCCAAAAGCCTAAACCCCTTTCACAAAAATTAATCCCCATCTCTTCCTCTACATATTAAACCAAGCAAAGTGGGATTTTGATGACGTTGGGGAGTTAGGGTTTTCTTGAGTGGCTTTATTGAGGCATAACTTCTTCCCTTTAGATTAGTTGTGTAAGATATCGTGTTTTGAATGTCGTTTTGTGATATCCACAACCTACTGTGACCCCGAGACTTGTTGGTGAAAACAAACAATGTAGTCAAGTTGTAATTGTGACCCTGAGTACACACTTATGACCCCGACCCTTCCTGCTCGGTTTTGACCGGTGGCTATGGGGGTAATTCCGGCGACCCCCGGTGGGTAGAGGAGTTAGGGCTTGGATTTTGTAGGGTGGTTACCTGAAGATGTTTAGAGGTGTTTGGTCTTACTGGATTTTTTTGTAATGACTATAGGTAAAATTTGGGAGCTGTTGTGAGTGTTTGCTTGACCATAGTGACACGATTCCTGACCTAAGACTTAGAATTGAGCCGATGCACGAACTTAGGATTTGTTCCGTATCGGTTTAGTGAACTTTGGGAATTCCTAGTTAGGGTTTGAAGGGATTTTTGAGTTGCGGTTGTGCTTATAAGCCTTAGTGGTGACCTTAAACCCCCCTTGGTTCTAGAAACCCAAACCCAACACAAATACAAAACCTGAAACCCCAAAACAGAACTATCCATGTCGGTTTGTGAGGAAATTAGAGTGTGCAGGGAAATCTGGAGCAACCCTGGGAATTTTGAGTGTAGCAAACAATGCCAGAGACCAAACTAAGTTACTAGGAGACCACTCTGACATGATGAACCCAAACAGAGACCCCTGGGCCGGCGACATTGGGTTTTAGGTGGAAGTGGCCGGCCACTTGGTGAGGGTATGGGTCTAGGTTTGTCTGGTAGGTCATATATACTATACACATAACTCTAGACTTGTTTGCTTGGATTTATTTGACCCGAGTCAAATTCAGGGAGCCTTTTTATGTGATTTTGGCTATGGTTTTCCGTATTTTGAAATGCTAAGTTTTTATATTTGGATTTGTATTTGGTTGTTGAATGTTTGTACATCAACGGCTAGGGGTAATTGGTTGTTTTTGCATGCGTGGGCTATAGGTTTTAACCTATGAGCGAAACGTGTGCCGTTTTAGTTTTCCGCCTTGATTTTGACACGCATTGCGATTATGTATTATTGTAGGTACCTTTGCATTGATTCTGAGATGACGGAGCGTGGCGTCATCGACTTCGGCAAGCAAAGACCAAGGTGAGTAGATCTTTATCCACGGGGGAAGTCAGGTAGATGGCGTATAGAACCCCCGCAAAGTTTGATGGAAAACTGATTTATAGGATATGGTTAAGGAAACCTAGATTAGGAAACTAGGGTTATAATTAAAGGATAGTTAGTGATACTATATTAGAAACTAAGGATAGTTAGAAATGATATAATAGGCTATTATGTGATGACGGGATTTGAGGATGATGGTTGACGATATTGCCGTTTAGGGTACTATAGGACTAGATAGTCGACGTAGCTGTGTCATCCGAACCATACATATTTCTAAACTGAAGAATCGTATGCATCTTTTAAACAGTTACCTTGAGGAACGTTACGGATTTTCAAACGATATCTTTTCCTTAAAAACACCGTAACTCCTATTTTCAAAACTACGATTTGCTTCTTTTCAAAATCTGTTTGTATGGTTCGGGTGTGTATGTTAGATTAGATACTTATACTTATAGTAGAGATAGATATGTAAACTTGACTTGATGTGAGATATAAATGCGATGAGAGAATATAAGACGGATATGATAATATGATTATATGTTGATATACGGATGCGAGTCGATCGAGATGATTTATACCCTGTCGGTCCCCTGATATGAGATTATTACGGATGTGACCTGGGACATAGGTGTATATATATAGAATGTTGTGAATCATGGATGATAGGACGTACATGATATTAGGACGTACCCTCATTTGTCGTATAGGATGATAGGATCCTTATTAGCTTAATGCCGCCGTACGATGATTTTCCGTGCGTGATGAGTTTGACATGATGTTTGATCCATACCCTTGACTAGAGCTGCCGTACGATGTATTACACCGTACGCGATGTTGTTAGGCTGGATGCCGATTGATAGATTTGCCGTCTCGATCGTGTTAGATACGTATACCCGTCATTATTTGCATATGATTACCTTAAGCTGCATTCATATTATTCTCATTGCCTTGTTTATACCTGTGATAGTAGACCTGCACCATTATCGATGATGCGTATGTTACACGTACACAGATTGTAGGCTCACACACTTCATCATCGATAATTGCCATGTCACTACACAGTAGGATTACTGCATCATGATATGACTCTTCGCATAACCTGCTTGCACACATACACATTAGTATATTCAAATTGGTGCACATATACATTGATAAATCTATATTTTCGCACATACACATTGTATATTCATGTTGGTGCACATATACATTGATACATCCTTATTTGCGCACATACACATTGTATATTCATATTTGTGCACATATACATTGATACATCCATACTTGCGCAAATACATATTGTACCTATATAGATAACTGGTTTTATTGGGAAATTAGGAACCGCATGTTATATTTTAAAAACTGGAATCATTTTAAAGGAGCGGTTTTCCCTTAACATGTCATATCACTGTTCCATGTTGCATGATACACGGTTATGCCCGAATTTCTCTTATATGTCGCATACATCATGCTCTATTATTTTACGCATCGAGATATGCTATTTTCATGAGATTTCTGGATTTGAGAACCGTGGATATTTCAAAAGAGAATATGTGTTGTTTAAAAACCCGGTTTCTCTTAATATGATATTTCAGTGCGTCCACCATGTGTTTTCTCGGTTCTGAGAGCGACATGTGAAACCCGATTCGAGGAGGCGGATGAGGCCGATTGCGGGTACATGGTGGACCCAGTATGGTACCCCGGGGCGAGAACGGATCGCTGTGCAGTAGACGGTGAGCCTGGCAGAGGGACTACTACCTACCGGTGATAGTATTTGGGCTCGGCGGATATTCGGAGGATACCGATCGGAGTCGAGAGATGATATGGGCCGATCCGGACTGACAGAGCCCGTGGGCCGATCCAGACTGACGGAGCCCGATATATAAGGATTTACGTGTCGATGCTAGGCACGGTTTTCATGATGTTTTCAAGTGTCGATGCTAGGCACTCAGGTTCCATGATTTTGATGTGTCGTGAGGGACACCGTTGATATATATATCCTCATACTTTCATGCACACTCTTTTATGATATTTACGTGCATACAGACATTGATTATTTGGGTGGACGAGATCGACATGCATACATACATTGATTATTACTGTTGGATGTTATCCACATGCATATAGGTATTGACTACCTTGTTGGCATATATATAGACTCGGTCACCCTAGATATCATAGTATCACCTTTATGATACAGTTGACCTAAGAGTCGTTGTTTATTCGATTTCTATCTGTTGATATTTTTCTACTCACGAGTTGGCAACTCACTCCCGTTGTGCCACAGTTCTTGCAGGTTGACCGCTTGGATTAGTAGCGGCTTCGCTGGCACACAGTTGCATTCGGGTGTTTTGCATTGGTAGGTGGGACATTTGTATCATACCCACTCTTGTATCTATATTTCATTATTATATCTAGTTAACTCCATCAATCGAAATTTGTAAATTGTATAAGTAATGAGACTTAGTCGGATTGTGGTTGCGAGACTTAGAGCGAGGGATTTTTCCCTACTTGTGGTATTTATGTCTTGCTTTCCTTTATCTTTGGCGGTGAACTTCGCCGTTGGGCGTCGTATACTTATTTTTACTGTATTGCGTGGTTGTGATCCGCCGTTTGGCAAAGAGCTAGCTCCCGCTTGGGGATGCCTTTATCAATATTATGTATCAGTGGTTTTAGATCAAAATATACAAAGGAGGTGCTGCCAATTTTTTTTTAAAAGACGAAACATGTTTTCAAACTAGTAAATTTCACTTGCATCATTCATGTTTCTTTTCTATGCATTTAAGCACACTTGATTTCATTATACATTTTTTTCAAAAACTTCACCTCCTTTATTTTCTTAAAAAGATTTAGATTTCTGGGTTTCAGCTTACTTGAATTACGTTACACCTTGAGACGTTGCGTGATTTAAGTGCTGGTCACGAGCTAATATTTCGGGTCATGACAAAGTTGGTATCAGAGCGTTAGATTTAGCCTTTGTTCGAGTCTATGTTTGACTATGCGGAATCTAGGGCGGGTATGTATTTCGGAACCTAGGCTTGACCTTACAGAACTTAGACATGAACGGGGGGTATTAGACCCGAACTTTCATTTCATAGGCTGACCCTGATTGAGGGAGTAGGTAGCTTGAGTAGAGTGACGTACCATACGTATGTTCTGCGGTATATTTACGATACGATACTCCACTTAAGAAACCTTAGGATGTATATATTTTTGAGACCAGTGATTCTCTTCGTATCCATGATTATACATCCATTTGAGATCCTTGATTTTATTTGTTCCATGATCATTCTCTCATTGATGGTGCTCCTTCTTATGATCATGTATCCATTCTGGATCTGTCGTTTCCTTTCATGCCATTGATCTGCTTCCTTAGATACTCGATTTAGGTTCCTGTCACCATGTTTGAGCGCAGTTGAGCTGCTGCTAGTGTTGCGGTCAGGGCGAGCTCGTCTAGTACGAGGGCCGACCATTGTGTTTTCTAGTGACACGGGAACGTCTCGAGATAGTATTTATGTTGTGACCTCTCAGATGAGGCGAGTGTTTGGTTTTGCACTGGATGATCGGGCCTTTGAAAAAGCTGCCAGCTGCGAGAGGACCGTTGATGAACAGCATACCTTAGACATTTTAATGTCGCCTACCGCATAGACAGATGGCCCAGCTATGGCTGAGATTGATGGAATGTCGCTTTCATAGCTTACGAGCTGAGATCGCCGGAGCTTCCAGGTAGAACAGCGACAGATGAAAGCTAGCCTACCCCGAGTTGAGGGACGAAGGTGATTTGTCAGATTGATGCACTGACGTAGGCCCAGTTGAGTTGAAAATTTCTAGTGTGGAGAGTCTTACTCAGACCTAGAGCAGACTGATCCGGAGATGACCGTCGATGTATCGCCTTTCCTGAAGGATTGAGGCATTGTTTAGTGTGCGGACGAAGGGTATTCACATGTTGTATGGGCGAAGCTAAAAGGTTCGAACGTGTTTCAGAAACCCATTTTTCCAAAGTTTAAAGTGTTCGGAGGAACATGCAGGTAATTCTGTGGACCCTCTAGAAGAATGAATCCCTAACTCGACATGATGACCATGGAACCGCTTTTAACCATAGGATTTATGGCAGTTTAGCGGTTCCATCAGTGAGGCTTTGGTTTGCCCTTCTACGGTTTGTCCAGAGGTACTGTGGTATGTACCAGATATTTTTAGACTGTGCTCAGGTGCTGAGCCTTCGGGAAATTTTGGGACCTTGATGACTTGATCGAAAAGTTTGACGTCGTCTAGATATCATGTGATAAGAGATTAGCAAGCTGACCAGCTTCTGATAGAGGACCTCACCCAGATGCGTTTTGAGTTGACCGAGAACGGACGAGTATTGAGTATTCCTCCAATGATTGGGGCGAGTTCCCGAGGACATGTTCGGCTAGATATCTTCTATAGAGTGATGAAGATACCGAGTTCGTGATTTCGAGTATGTATGAGAGACTTCGGATTGACCGTGGCCGAGAACCGTTGAAGTACATAGATAGCATGACGTGACGTCGAAGCGGACGATGATAAAAGCGAGTGGAACTAGAGGTTCATGTGAGATGCTGACGAGCTGTTACTACTCCCCGTCGAGATTAGAGATCTGATATGCATACAGAGGCGTTGGGATACAGCCTGTTTCTGAGGAAATGTGTGCTGAGAATGCAGATGTCCAGAAAGCGAGAAAAGATTATGTAAGAGTACCAGCCTCCGTACAGTTCGGTATAGGCGAGATCGGAAGAGACCTTGAGCAGGATTCCTTCCGGAAGACTGCTGCAATGAGACTTGCACCCAGGATCAGATGGGTCATGTGTATTCAGAGAACCAGAGGCCGACGCCAGTGAAGTGCTGCCTTACGAGTGGTCGTGATGATTGATCAGGAGATGACCAGAGAAGTGCCAGAACGGAATCGTCCCCGTTAGCACACCTGATAGGGCCGATGAGCCGATGGATTACGAGATTGGTAATCCAAGGAGAAGATGAGTACCAAAAGACAGAGGACGCCAGACCGTGAGCAAGAGGCGAGCGGATATTCTTGTTCTGACGGTTTTAGGCGCACGGACTCATTTTTCGACATTGTAGGAGGTGTACCTCAATGTCCTTTGTTGCGATTTGCGTTTGTGATCTGAGTATCATGCTCATATCGCTTGGATTTGAGTTTTGATGATGAGTTCCTGATATAGATTTCGTGCACAATGGTTGCACCTACTGGGTATTTACGTTTTGCGCATAGTTGTTTTGCGCATAGTTGTCGCACTTGAAATATGTTTTATACACCATTGTGTTGATTTGCGATTTGTGCATATCTATTGCATTGATGTCGATTTTATACCTTCGTAGCATGTGTTTATGATTTCGTGGATTTCATAGGGATGATTTGATTTTTGCACTCAGTATAGCTTATATGTGCTTGTAGTGCATCGATACGTTTTTTGTGTACCACAGTTGCACCTGACTTCGTTTTGATATCATTTGAGATATTTATTGTGATTTCATGCCTGGGGCATGCATATGATTTGATTTATGCTTTCGGCATAGTTTTCATGCACTTTTGGTATTTGATTTGCTATTGTGCACGCTGATGCACATGGTTGTGAGATTATATACCACGGTATACCTGATTTGGATTTGGATTGAGATGTGTTGTATACCGTCGATTTCGATTTTGATACTCGATATTTGTTTTGTGCACCTTATGCCCCTTATTGGATTCTTGCGCATGATCGGCGCTTGATATTGGATTTCGTAGTTTCATGCATGTTAGATGCACATGATTGAGATTTTCGTGCACAATAGATGCACCAAGTATTGTTGTCGTGCACACCCGTTGCAGTGGACAGATGCTTTTATGCACACCCGTTGCACTTAGTTTTGCTTTGTGCTTATAGTGGCACATGTATTTGGTTTGATTTCCATGCGCACTAGACGCATGTGATTATTGGATACGCCTTGAGGCTGATTTTGCTTTTGAGCACTTTGTTTTTATGTTGGGCACTACATTGTGTAGTAGCCAAACAGGACTGATCCGAGGACAGTACCTGAGTACTTTGCATGCATTAAATGCTTACCAAGGGGTTTTCAAAGGAGCTATAGTCTCGCTATTTCCTACGTGTCGTGAGCGACGCGAACGTTTATAAGGGAAAACCTTTTGGGATATTTTGAAAACGACGGAACGTACATTTAGCAAATTATATATGGACATATATTATTTCCTTACAAATGGATGTCTGTCACTTAGGCCGTGAGTTATGCATCACACGACGATTTAGAAAAGATTTTTGCATGAGTTTTATTCAGTTCTTGAAAGTTTTCCAAAGATGCGTACTATACACGTATTATAGTATTTGACTAGTGTATATTGGATTTCAGTAATAGATTCGAGATCTGTATCTCTATTGTAACTCCGAGGATATGCATGCAAATCCGATGATTGGCATAACGCTTGACGGAGTTCGATTTTGAGTTTTGTACTCGTTTTCATGCGCACTTGACGCACTGTGTTATTTCTGCGTTTTCCATGATTTCAGAGCCCCGTTGATTTGAGGTGATTATCGAAATATTTTAGATTTTGGGGGTTTAAATTTAAATTCGGGGACCGAATTTATTTAAGGGGGGAAGATTGTAATATTTCAGAAAATATAAAATATTATTTTGGAATTTAATATTAAAATAATATATTTCCCAAAAACTGCCCGATTTGCGAATTGGGCTTTTCGAAAAAGGGTATAAATATATACCAATATTTATGAAATAAATGGAAATTAAAATGATTTATTCATTTTAAAATATATTTAAAGTATTTTGCATTTTTAAAATTTAGTATCCGCAGTTTCGATAAAAACCCGATTAGTGCACTGCTAATCGCTATTAAACCAAATCCGTGTTTCTACAGTTTTCCATGGCTAGTGCACCATGTCATGTTCCATTTGGTTACATGTTGTTGTATTTGTGTTTTTTTATGAGTATTATGTGCTTTGGTTTTGAAATTTGAAAGAGAAAAGAAAAAGAAATGGCAAATGGGTAATTTAGTGAAGAGGGGTATGATTGGAGAGAGAGAAAGAGTGTGAATAAGTGAGAGAGAGGGAGAGGGCTACTGCCATTTTATTCCCCCAACTTTTTTTTCTTCTCCCTCTTCATCTTCCTCAAGCCACAACCCTCCACTTAAAGCCCTAGATCTATCTCCAAACAATCCCCAAAAGCCTAAACCCCTTTCACAAAAATTAATCCCTATCTCTTCCTCTACACATTGAACCAAGCAAAGTGGGATTTTGATGATGTTGGGGAGCTAGGGTTTTCTTGAGTTGCCTTATTGAGGTATAAATTCTTCCCTTTAGATTAGTTATGTAAGATATCGTGTTTTGAATGTCGTTTTGTGATATCCACAACCTGCTGTGACCCCGAGACTTGTTGGTGAAAACAAACAATGTAGTCATGTTATAATTGTGACCCTGAGTGCACACTTGTGACCCCGAACCTTCCTGCTTGGTTTTGACCGGCGACCATGGGGGTAATTCCGGCGACCCCGGGTGGGTAGAGGAGTTAGGGCTTGGATTTTGTAGGGTGGTTACATGAAGATGTTTAGAGGTGTTTGGTCCGACTGGATTTTTCTGTAATGACTATAGGTAAAATCTGGGAGTTGTTGTGAGTGTTTGCTTGACCATAGTGACACGATTCCTGACCTGAGCCTTAGAATTGAACCGATGCACGAAGTTAGGATTTGTTCCGTATCGGTTTAGTAAAATTTGGGAACTCCTAGTTAGGGTTTGAAGAGATTTTTGAGTTGCGGTTGTGCTTATATGCCTTAGTGGTGACCTTAAACCCCCCTTTGTGCTAAAAACCCAGACCCAACACAAATACAAAACCTGAAACCCCAAAACAGAACTATCCATGTCAGTTTGTGAGGAAATTAGAGTGTGCAGGGAAATCTGGAGCAACCCAGGGAATTTTTGAGAGTAGCAAACAATGCCAGGGACCAAACTAAGTCACTAGGAGACCACTCTGACCTGATGAACCCAAGCAGAGACCCCTGTGCCGGCGATATTGGATTTTAGGTGGCAGTGGCCGGCCACTTTGTGAGGGTATGGGTCTAGGTTGGTCCAGTAGGTCATATATACTATACACATAACTCTAGTCTTGTTTGCTTGGATTTATTTGACCTGAGTCAAATTCTGGAAGCCTTTTTATGTTATTTTGGCTATGGTTTTCCGTATTTTGAAATGCTAAGTTTTTATATTTGGATTTGTATTTGGTTGTTGAATGTTTGTACATCAACGGCTAGGGGTAATTAGTTGGTTTTGCATGCGTGGGCTATAGGTTTTAACCTATGAGCGAAACGTGTGCCATTTTGGTTTTCCGCCTTGATTTTGACACGCATTGCGATTGTGTATTATTGTTGGTACCTTCGTGTGGATTTTGAGATGACGGAGCATGGCGTCATCAACTTCGGCAACCAAAGTGTAGGGTTCCTAGGCACTCTCAAGAGGTCTCACAAGGCATCAACCATGCCAATTTCAAAAATTATGGGTGCCGAGAAACCCTAATACAGATCGTTGACTAGAAGTTTAGGCGATATGTGAATCTAGTTAACAACTTAACTAAAAGAAGAGAGCTACAACCTTTGTAGATCCGGTTATCCACTTCCTTAGCTCCATGTAGGCATCCTCTCGCTGTCCATCTCGAATCCCGAACTCAAACGTCGGCTTCATCGGAGATTTGGGCGGACTAGGTCGTCGGCTTCGTGCCGAAGATGATCTACGTCGAGGCATCACAAGTTCAAGCTCCGACTTCACAAATTTGTGAAACTTGTGAAGATAACACCCAAAACAACTTGGCAAGAGGTAGAGGGTGAAGAAATAGGAGGTGGGTTCACTTTAGAATTGGATTTCTCACTTTGGAACTCAAGTTGCCATTAATGGCATTAAGCTTTTTCTTCTGAAGATGAAGAAGAAGATGAAGCTAGAATTATGATAAGTGTTGAGTTAAAATGAATAATAATTCAATACTTATCATAAGCTAACTAAGGTTAAGTGTAGAGAATAGACCATGGTTACTTGGATGAGTTAGGGTTAAGCATGAAGACAAGAATGGTTACAAAAGTCAAAGCTTCATGAAGTTTCAACTTAAAACAAAGAAAGCCACCATTCTCATCATAATCCTTTTCAAATAAATAAATGAATATGCAAAACCCTAATCAACACTTAACCATGGTTTTAATTCTTTACACTTAACAATTTGATCAAGTATCATCAAACATGATACAAATATGTGCACAAAAGTATATCACATATACTTCTTGCACATCAAGTGAGAAAATCCATATAAAGTGAACCAATACTAGTTAATGCAATGCAATATATCAAATATATAATTATACATTAAATCATTAAATCAACACTTGATTTAACGATCTGGTCATATCGCATATAACCGACTAGTATCCAATGTATCGGCTTATCGAATCAATCCTTGATTCGATATCTAGGTTATATCGAATATAATCATTTGATACATCCATCGCGAGAATGAAATACGGTATCACATACACGCATTATTCTCGGTCCTGCACATATCTCATATGCGCTCCTATTTCGTTTCGCTTGAGCCAGGAAACCTCTGTGTAGGACTTTAAAGACTCGTCAATACGCCGGTAGCAGATGATGATTATATCAAGCACCCACAAGCCGCAAGCGGTCTGCTAAACGTAACGGCCATCCGGGTATTGAGCGATCAGAAGATAGACGAGCTAGCCCGCTCACACTCCTGTGAATCCAACCAGTAACACTTACCGTATTGTCCGGTCTGTTCGTCTGATATGTCGCATATCAAGTCTAGGGGTGGTAAACGTCAGACCCCAATAACCGATAAGTCGTGCCGATATGAGGCTCATAACGGGTCGAGAAACTACTGGTAACACTTACCAGCAAATCTCTGATCATCCCTGGCCAGGGACTTCCCTGTTACGGCCAATCGAGCACAGTGCAACATCAACCCCCAATACCGGGAGAGACGAAACCCCTCCTATCGCTCATTGCCTCTATGTGACTCGGGACTGTACCCAAAGACCACCGTTTTGCATGCCCTCATGGACGTGGTAAGGTGGAGATCAAAGCACAGTGGGAATCACACAAGACTCTATGACGATCTCGGGTCTACAGACTAACCTTTACAAGTGTCACCTGAGAACTGCCATCTGACGTGAGGTATAATACCATCTGGGAGTTCTCGGCGAGTCCGTCCAGTGTACCCAGTCTCCACTGAGCACCCGTATACCATCTCTGATATCAAACACCAATGGATATGGGATCATCCATCGCCCATCTCATGGGTCGAGAAGCGTATACGCTAGTCTACACTGGTATATCGATGCCCCGTCTCGATACACCCACGACTAGGGACCTTGAAGGATGTACCTATGGACTACCATGTCCCCACTAGTATGATCTGCATCATAGTCCACGTAGTCAAGTACACATCCTAAGGGCTTTATCAACATGTAACTATAAGACAGTTTAAAGAGACCAGTGTACATGTTAAGATAAAGAGTAACCAGATAGCATACTATCATATCGAGCAAGAAAGTCATCTCTATATATGTCCAAGCATCCAATATAATATACATCATCTGTACAATACTGGCCTCTAGGGCATACATACAACTAACAATCTCCCACTTGCACTAGGGCCAGCTGCTGTAGTATCGCATACCGAGCATCCCGAAGAGTCTCTCAAACTGTATCTGGGGAATGGCCTTCGTGAGTGGATCCACCGTGTTGTTCTTCGTGTCAACCCTCCTGACCTCGATCTCCCGACGATCAACTATCTCCCGGATCAGGTGATACCGCCTCAGAATATGCCTGGACCGCTGATGGGACCTGGGTTCCTTGGCCAAAGCCACCGCTCCATTGTTATCGCAATACAAAGGTATTGGATGCTCAATGGATGGAACCTCTCCAAGTTCAGCAATGAACTTCTTGATCCAGACAGCCTCTTTGGCAGCATCGTTGGCAGCAATGTATTCAGCTTCCATCGTCGAGTCTGCCACGGTTTTCTGCTTGGAACTCTTCCAGCTAACCGCCCCTCCGTAAAGGGTAAAGACAAAGCCCGACTGCGACTTAGAGTCGTCCTTATCACTCTGGAAGCTCGAATCGGTAAAGGACTCCACTTGGAGTTCTCCGTTACCATACACCAAGAGCATCTCTTTAGTCCTTCGCAAGTACTTGAGAATGCTCTTCACAGCTGTCCAGTGATTCTCTCCAGGATCAGCTTGATACCTGCTCACTACACTTAGTGAGTATGCAACATCGGGTCTGGTACATAGCATCGCATACATGATAGAGCCTACTGCCGAAGCATAGGGTATCCCTTGCATGCGAGCTCTCTCCAAATCAGTCTTGGGAGATATCTCTTAGGAGAGAGTGACTCCAGATATCGTGGGTAAGTTCCCACGCTTGGATTCTTCTATACTAAACCTCTTTAGTATGGTGTCAATGTACCTGGATTGGGACAATCCCAATATCCGTTTGGATCTATCTCTATAGATCCTAATTCCCAATATGCAGGAGGCATCACCAAGATCTTTCATTGAGAATCTTTGTGATAAGAAGAGCTTGACCGCTTGCAGCATAGGAATATCATTTCCTATCAAGAGTATGTCGTCCACGTACAATACGAGGAAGACAACCTTACTCTCTGCTACCTTCTTGTAGATACAAGGTTCATCTGGGTTTTTGACGAAATCAAACTCTTTGATAACGACGTCAAAGCAGATGTTCCAACTCTGCGATGCTTGCTTTAATCCATAAATGGATTTAAGCAGCTTGCACACCTTTCCGCTGCTCCCACTGTCTACGAAGCCCTCTGGCTGAGTCATGTACACGCACTCTTCTAAATCACCATTTAGAAGGGCGGTCTTAACATCCATTTGCCAGATTTCGTAATCATGATATGCAGCGATGGCAAGCATGATCCGGATGGATTTAAGCATAGCTACTGGAGAAAAGGTTTCGTCATAGTCCACACCTGGTCTTTGACGAAAACCTTTTGCAACAAGTCTAGCTTTGAAAGTCTCCACTTTCCCATCTACACCAAGTTTCTTTTTAAAGATCCACTTGCTCCCGATGGGTTTTACCCCTTCAGGAGCAACATCCAAAGTCCATACTTTGTTGGTGTACATGGATTCCATCTCGGACCGCATAGCATCCAGCCATTTCACTGAGTCCCTACTCGTGATGGCCTGCTCGAAGCTAGTTGGGTCATCATCCTCCATGATGCAATCCTCGCTTCCACCGTCCATGAGAAAACCGTAGTATCTCTCTAGTTGGCGAGGAACCCTACTAGATCGGCGGAGAGGCTGAGGTTCATTGGGAGCTACTGAATCTTCTGGTTCCACTAAATCTTCAGTTACGGTTTGTGTATCTGGAACCTCTTCCAGCTCTACCACTTTGCCACTAATTTCTTTTTCAAGGAATTCCTTTTCTAAAAAGGTGGCATGTTGAGCAACAAACACTTTTTGTTCCTCACTGTGGTAGAAAAAATACCCATATGAGTTCTTTGGATATCCTACAAACTTGCAAAGAACTGACCGTGCCTCGAGCTTGTCCGGATTTTGTCTTTTGACATAGGCTGGACAACCCCATATCTTAACTCGTTTAAGATATGGCCTCTTCCCACTCCATATCTCATATGGTGTGGTAGGTACAGATTTAGATGGAACTTGATTCATTAGGTATGCTGCTGTCTCCAGTGCATATCCCCAGAAGGAAATAGGTAACTTAGCTTTGCTCATCATAGAGCGCACCATATCCAATAGGGTGCGGTTCCTCCGTTCAGATACACCGTTGTGCTGTGGTGTATATGGAGGAGTCAGCTGAGAGAGAATCCCATTCTCTTTTAGGAAGTCCAGGAATTCATTGCTCAAGTATTCACCTCCTCGATCAGATCGAAGGATTTTAATACTTTTTCCGGTTTGGTTCTCGACTTCTTGTTTATACTCTCTAAATTTCTCAAAAGCTTCAGACTTGTGTCTTATCAAGTACACATGTCCGTATCTTGAGAGATCGTCAGTGAATGTAATGAAGTACGAAGAACCATCCCTGGCATGTGTAGACATGGGACCACATACATCACTATGTATCGGTCCCAAGAGTTCGGTAACTCTTTCTCTGTGTCCCGTAAACGGAGTTTTAGTCATCTTGCCTTTGAGACATGACTGGCAAGTGTCATAAGATGAAAATTCGAATGGTTTCAAATATCCATCCTTATGCAACTTAGCCAGTCGTGTCGCATTGATGTGACCCAGTCTACAATACCACAAGAAGGATTCGTTCAGTTCTGAACTCTTCCTCTTGTGTGTGTTTGTTATGCTCAGAACTGTTGAATGATTTAGAACGTAAATGCCATTGCACAACGTGCCTGATCCAACCAACTTTTGGTTACGGAAAATGTTCATAACATTGTCCTGTAATACAAAATTATATCCTTCTTTACTTAGCAAAGAAACCGATATAATGTTGCATATCAGGTTCGGCATGTAATAGCATTCGTTCAGAACCAATGTATTACCAGTTGGTAATACAAGGTGATATTCCCCGACAGTCTTAGCTGCAACAATTGCACCATTTCCAACTGTAATGTCTTTATCACCTTCTCCAAGTTCTCTACCTTTTCTAAGCCCATGTAACTGATTACATATATGGGATCCTGACCCGGTATCTAATACCCAGGACATAGGGCAAATGGAGAAACAGTTCTCTGTAACGAACACTCCCGAAGAAAATGCATCATCATGTACTTTCTTCATTCGGGTGGCATGGGAATCCTGGTATTCCCCTATATCCTGTTCAGTCCTATAACTCTTATAGGAAAGAACGGAACCAACGTTCCCCAGCACAGTATAACATGCGGGTTCGGTCAATACATCCATATTATTATCTTTATTAAGGCATGAAATGGTCGCTACCTAGAGAGAGAGAGAAGAAAACACTTTAGCGTATGCTCGTGCAAGATCAGATTGGTTATTATCTTATCTAATCAGGACGGCTCCCACTGCTTTTTATCAAATCTTCCTTCAAACCCTAAAAGGAAAGACTAGCCGGGATTAATTACACACTACAAGTTCGCCAATCTTTCAGCCAGGCCAGTGTCGGTACTTTGAGGGAGGTCCCCCGTGCTTTCGGACGAACCTAATTAATGTAAACCTCGTTTTTCCAGAGGCGTAACCTCGTTAACACCTTTCTAGACACCTACTTGATCGGCTAATTGTAATATGTAAAACTCTCCCAGGAGTAACTCTTACTCGCAATGGGTATCGGGATCCAACTATCTCATAGAAGGTATGCAATCTCATTGCAAATTTCAACACTTGAAATTCCCGATAATGCTTTTGCCCCAAACGATCTATGACCTTGACAAGGTCAACAAACCAGAGACCGTAAGTCAAGTTCAACCCGTCATTTCTTGATTGAATCAAACCCACCCGCACGACCCTTGACAAGGTCAACAAGGCCGTACGACTACCCTAACTCAATCTGCATCATATGCATAAGCAGATAAATACTGGTTAGCTACCGCACACTGCGCCTTGACAAGGTCAACAAACGCAGCACGAATACTAAACAGGACTTATCTGAAATGACGGAGGGCTACGACAGGTTTTTCTGAAAACCTATTGCGTAATGAACTTGATATCGTTGTAGAATCAAATGAAGTTTTGAAATGGAGTGATTTTGAGGCTTTTCCAGTTTTGCTAAAGGGGTCACTCCCGGTGAAGGGATCGTCGGCCCTTTCCTCGTCGAATGAGGTGCGGGATATATCATATATATCGCTGTGCAAAGCAGAAACTTATAGAAGCAATCAAAAACAAACCGAGTGTGTAGCATCTGCCAGTTATTGCTAAAGGAGTCACTCCCGGTGAAGGGATCTCGGTCCTTTCCTCATCGAATAAGGTGCAGGGCATATCATATATACCGCTATGCAAAGCAAGAACTGTAGCTACCCGTTTTTATTTAAAATTTGATTCTACAACATCTTTTGGTTTCTTTTATTTCATTAATCACATTAATGAAGTCCCATCATTTAAGTACCTAAACATCACAGATAAATACGACGTACACTTATGCCATCCGCATTCGCCTCGATGTCCCCTCGTGCACCGTTAGGTTAGGTAACTAACGACAGAGCAGGGCAGGGCTAGTGCGGGTGCAAAACATAAGTAACGTCTATATAATATATCATATATACTATATACAGTATCTATCACAGAACATCACATGATCACATCACAGATAAAGCAGCAGAAGTAACATGTGAAATATTGGATATACTAGGACGTCCGTGTTTTCAATACGAGCCAGTATAAAACACGGATTCCACGGTCGTGATGAATAGCCAATCCCACACCCCTAGACCCCTACGAGAGCGGCAAGCAACCCTGCCAATTCTAGGGTTAGGAGACCCGGACTCGACTCCTCGAGTTGGTCTCCCACTGGACCCCAAAACCCGGTTACTTGTGCTCCCCTCCTTGGGTCTATCCTAATGCGGAAAAGTAAATAATATACAAAAGGTGACATCTTCCGCTACCTGGAAGTGCCCCAAATAAAAGAATATTACATACAAGTTTTTACATGAATGAAAAGAAAAAACACTCATCTCATATAAAAACCCCCGGCTATTCAAACACGACGATCCAATATAACATATCCAGCAACACATAACATCACATGCCATCAACGTAAGTAAACATGCGTATCCCAATTGTCGTTGACATATAGCAACGAAACCAGCGATATCACATATTACACTTACGGTCACAGAAAAGAATGTGTAAAACTACAACAGTTGGAATCCGCAACCTCTTTAGACATCACATGACTAATCAAATGAAATACTTAGACATCACATGCCTAACAGTTATAAACCCCGCATTTTAGTCCCATTATCGAAAACTCTTTTCAATATCACGTGAGACTAAACCGCTAGATTTATAACATTCATCCAGTTATCTCATAACTGTTTGTGAATTCCAATTATTGTATCCAATTCCGGATAAATAGAAAATGTTAAACTTTCCGATCGAACAATCGAACACCCAAGTTTACCCGAAACCGTTCAACACATGAAATAGGTTCAATGACATTCGCTTCATGCCTCAGTACCAACGGTCCAGCCGTAGAAGGGTCAAGCCAACGCCTCACATGTGGCACGCCGTACTGCCCCAAACCCGAAGGTTCAAAGGGCAGTTCAAGACGGTCACATAATCGAGTTAAGGTTTGTTGTCTTCTAGAGGGACCATCGCGTTACTTGCACTACTCAGAACGTCTTTAAACCATAGAAAGATCCGACACTTGGAAATACTCCGGCAGGGGAAAAGTTGGGTATTTTCATCCAGTCGAACTTTTTAACATATTCTTAAAATATCCGAAAAACACATAGACGAAATTTGATAATCCGATCGAACTATCGACGCTCCAAAACAACCCCAGAAAATGCAACTCTTGAATAAATTTTAAAAATTCCCAGGAAAACCAGCACTATCAATTAGGAGTTACTGTATAAAATATATTGAATAAGGAGGCCGTACGACCGCGGAACCGCCGCACGAGCCATGCTCGTGCCGCGGAACCGCGGCGTTTTGATGGAGTTAGGCACACGAAATTCACAGTAACTCTAAAAATCACCTGCTGATTTTTCTGAATATTTTTAATATTGAAAAATCCCGATTTTTAAAAATTGGACAGAGAGCATTTTGTGAGTTAGGGTTTCGGTTCGTTCGGGTTTCAAACGTCGTCTAGACTTCGCCTAATGCTCTAGCTAGGCTCTGATACCACTGTAGGGTTCCTAGGCACTCTCAAGAGGTCTCACAAGGCATCAACCATGCCAATTTCAAAAATTATGGGTGTCGAGAAACCCTAATACGGATCGTTGACTAGAAGTTTAGGCGATATGTGAATCTAGTTAACAACTTAACTAAAAGAAGAGAGCTACAACCTTTGTAGATCCGGTTATCCACTTCCTTAGCTTCATGTAGGCATCCTCTCGCTGTCCATCTCGAATCCCGAACTCAAACATCGGCTTCATCGGAGATTTGGGCGGACTAGGTCGTCGGCTTCGTGCCGAAGATGATCTACGTCGAGGCATCACAAGTTCAAGCTCCGACTTCACAAATTTGTGAAACTTGTGAAGAAAACACCCAAAACAACTTGGCAAGAGGTAGAGGGTGAAGAAATAGGAGGTGGGTTCACTTTATAATTGGATTTCTCACTTTGGGACTCAAGTTGCCATTAATGGCATCAAGCTTTTTCTTTTGAAGATGAAGAAGAAGATGAAGCTAGAATTATGATAAGTGTTGAGTTAAAATGAATAATAATTCCATACTTATCATAAGCTAACTAAGGTTAAGTGTAGAGAATAGACCATGGTTACTTGGATGAGTTAGGGTTAAGCATGAAGACAAGAATGGTTACAAAAGTCAAAGCTTCATGAAGCTTCAACTTAAAACAAAGAAAGCCACCATTCTCATCATAATCCTTTTCAAATAAATAAATAAATAAATGAATATGCAAAACCCTAATCAACACTTAACCATGGTTTTAATTCTTTACACTTAACAATTTGATCAAGTATCATCAAACATGATACAAATATGTGCACAAAAGTATATCACATATACTTCTTGCAAATCAAGTAAGAAAATCCATATAAAGTGAACCAATACTAGTTAATGCAATGCAATATATCAAATATATAATTATATATTAAATCATTAAATCAACACTTGATTTAACGATCCGGTCATATCGCATATAACCGACTAGTATCCAATGTATCGGCTTATCGAATCAATCCTTGATTCGATATCTAGGTTATATCGAATATAACCATTTGATACATCCATCGCGAGAATGAAATAAGGTATCACATACACGCATTATTCTCGGTCCTGCACATATCTCATATGCGCTCCTATTTCATTTCGCTTGAGCCAGGAAACCTCTGTGTAGGACTCTAAAGACTCGTTAATACGCCGGTAGCAGATGATGATCATATCAAGCACCCACAAGCCGCAAGCGGTCTGCTAAACGTAACGGCCATCCGGGTATTGAGCGATCAGAAGATCGACGAGCTAGCCCGCTCACACTCCTGTGAATCCAACCAGTAACACTTACCGTACAGTCCGGTCTGTTCGTCTGATATGTCGCATATCAAGTCTAGGGGTGGTAAACGTCAGACCCCAATAACCGATAAGTCGTGCCGATATGAGGCTCATAACGGGTCGAGAAACTACTGGTAACACTTACCAGCAAATCTCTGATCATCCCTGGCCAGGGACTTCCCTGTTACGGCCAATCGAGCACAGCGCAACATCAACCCCCAATACCGGGAGAGACGAAACCCCTCCTATCGCTCATTGCCTCCATGTGACTCGGGACTGTACCCAAAGACCACCGTTTTGCACGCCCTCATGGACATGGTAAGGTGGAGATCAAAGCACAGTGGGAATCACACAAGACTCTATGACGATCTCGGGTCTACAGACTAACCTGTACAAGTGTCACCTGAGAACTGCCATCTGACGTGAGGTATAATACCATCTGGGAGTTCTCGGCGAGTCCGTCCAGTGTACCCAGTCTCCACTGAGCACCCGTATACCATCTCTGATGTCAAACACCAATGGATATGGGATCATCCATCGCCCATCTCATGGGTCGAGAAGCGTATACGCTAGTCTACACTGGTATATCGATGCCCCGTCTCGATACACCCACGACTAGGGACCTTGAAGGATGTACCTATGGACTACCATGTCCCCACTAGTATGATCTGCATCATAGTCCACGTAGTCAAGTACACATCCTAAGGGCTTTATCAACATGTAACTATAAGACAGTTTAAAGAGACCAGTGTACATGTTAAGATAAAGAGTAACCAGATAGCATACTATCATATCAAGCAAGAAAGTCATCTCTATATATGTCCAAGCATCCAATATAATATACATCATCTGTACAATACTGGCCTCTAGGGCATACATACAACTAACACAAAGACCGAAGTGAGTGGATCTATTTCCACGGGGGAAGTCTGGTGGATGGCGTATAGCACCCTCGCAAAGTTTGATGGAAAACTGATTTATAGGATATGGTTAAGGAAACCTAGATTTGGAAACTAGGGTTATAATTAAAGGATAGTTAGTGATACTATATTAGAAACTAAGGATAGTTAGAAATGATATAATACGGCTATTTTGTGATGACGGGATTTGAGGATGATAGTTGACGATATTGCCGTTTAGGGTACTATAGGACTAGATAGTCGACGTAGTTGTGTTATCCGAACCATACATTTTTCTAAACTGAAGAATCGTATACATGTTTTAAACAGTTACCTTGTGGAACGTTATGGATTTTCAAACGATATCCTTTCCTTAAAAACACCGTAACCCCTATTTTCAAAACTACGATTCGCTTCTTTTCAAAATCTGCTTGTATGGTTCGGGTGTATATGTTAGATTAGATACTTAAACTTATAGTAGAGATAGATATGTAAACTCGACTTGATGTGAGATAAAAATACGATGAGAGAACGTAAGACGGATATGATAATATGATGATATGATGATATATTGGTATACGGATGCAAGTCGATCGAGATGATTTATATCCTGCTGGTCCCCTGATATGAGATTATTGCGGATGTGACCTGGGACATAGGTATATATATATATATATATATATATATATATATATATATAGAATGTTATGAATCATGGATGATAGACCGTACGTGATATTAGGCCGTACCCTCATTTGTCGTATAGGATGATAGGATCCTTATTAGCTTAATGCCGCCGTACGATGATTTTCCGTGCGTGATGAATTTGACTTGATGTTTGATCCATACCCTTGACTAGAGCCTGTCGTACGATGTATTACACCGTACGCGATGTTATTAAGCTGGATGTCGATTGATAGATTTGCCGGCTCGATCATGTTAGATACGTATACCCATCAGTATTTGCATATGATTACCTTATGCTGCATTCATATTATTCTCATTGCCTTGTTGATACCTGTGATAGTACACCTGCACCATTATCGATGATGCGTATGTTACACATACACAGATTGTAGGCTCACACACTTCATCATCGATAATTGCCATGTCACTACACAGTAGGATTACTGTATCATGATATGACTCTTCGCATAACCTGCTTGCGCACATACACATTAGTATAATCATATTGGTGCACATATCATTGATACATCCATATTTGCGCACATACACATTCTATATTCATGTTGGTGCACATATACATGGATACATCCATATTTGCGCACATACACATTGTATATTTATATTGGTGCACATATACATTAATACAACTTTATTTGCGCACATACGCATTGTATATTCATATTGGTGCACATATACATTGATACATCCATACATGCGCATATACATATTATACCTATATAGATAACTAGTTTTATTGGGAAATTGGGAACCGCATGTTATATTTTAAAAACTGGAATCATTTTAAAGGAGTGGTTTTCCCTTAACATGTCATATCACTGTTCCATGTTGCATGATACACGGATATGCCCGCATTTCTCTTATATGTCGCATACATCATGCTCTATTATTTTATGCATTGAGATATGCTGTTTTCATGACATTTCTGGATTTGAGAACCATAGATATTTCAAAAGAGATTATGTGTTGTTTAAAAACCCGGTTTCTCTTGATATGATATTTCGGTGCGTCCACCATGTGTTTTCTTGGTTCTGAGAGCGACATGTGAAATCCGATTCTAGGAGGCGGATGAGGCCGATTGCGGGTCATGGTGGGCCCGGTATGGTACCCCGGGGCAAGAACGGATCGCTGTGCAGTAGACGGTGAGCCTGGCAAAGGGACAACTACCTACCGGTGATAGTTTTTGGGCTCGACGGATATCCGAAGGATACCGACCGGAGTCGAGAGATGATATAGGCCAATCCGGACTGACGGAGTCCGTAGGCCGATCCGGACTGACGGAGCCCGATATATGAGGATTTGCGTGCCGATGCTAGGCATGGTTTTCATGATGTTTTCGAGTGTCGATACTAGGCACTCAGGTTCTATGATTTTGATGTGTCGTGAAGGACACCGTTGATATATATATTCTCATACTTTCATGCACACTTCTTTTATGATATTTACGTGCATACAGACATTGGTTATACGGGTGGACGAGATCTACATGCATACATGCATTGATTATTACTGTTGGATGTTATCCACATGTATATAGGTATTGACTACCTTGTTGGCACATATACAGACCCGGTCACCCTAGATATCATAGTATTACCTTTATGATATAGATGACCTAGGAGTCGTTGTTTATTCGATTTCTATTTGTTGATATTTTTCTACTCACGAGTTGGCAACTCACCCCCGTTGTGCCACATTTCTTACAGGTTGACCGCTTGGATTAGTAGCGGCTTCGCTGGCATACAGTTGCATTCGGGTGTTTTGCATTGGTAGGTGGGAAATTTGTATCGTAGCCACTCTTGTATCTATATTTCATTATTATATCTAGTTAACTCCATCAATCGAAATTTGTAAATTGTATAAGTAATGAGACTTAGTGGGATTGTGGTTGCGAGACTTAGAGCGATGTGTTTTTCGCTACTTGTAGTATTTATGTCTTGCTTTCCTTTTTCTTTGGTGGTGAACTTCGCCGTTGGGCGTCGTATACTTATTTTTACTGTATTGCGTGGTTGTGATCCACCGTTTGGCGAAGAACTAGCTCCCGCTTGGGGATTCCTTCATCATTATTATGTATCTGTGGTTTTAGATCAAAATATACAAAGGAGGTGCTGCATGATTTTTTTTAAAAGAAGAAACATGTTTTCAAACTAGTAAATTTCACTTGCATCATTCATGTTTCTTTTCTATGTATTTAAGCACACTTGATTTCATTATACCTCTATTTCAAAAACTTCACCTCCTTTATTTTCTTAAAAAGGTTTAGATTTCTGGGTTTCAGCTTACTTGAATTACGTTACGCTTTTATACGTTGCGTGATTTAAGTGCTAGTCACGAGCTAATATTTCGGGTCGTGACAATCACGACCGTGGAATCCGTGTTTTATATTGGCTTGAATTAAAACACGGAATTACTAGTATATCCAATATTTGATATGTGATTCTTCTGCTGCTGATATTCTGTGATGTGATCATTTTATATGCATGAGACGAATGCTTATACTATATATATATGATATATAAATATTATTGCTTTCGTTTCTTCTGTGATGCTTGGTAAGCATAAATAAATGGGACTTCATTTATGAGATTAATGAAATAAAAGAAACCTAAAAATGTTGTAGAAACTTGTCTTGAAAACTGGTTGTTCTAGTTCTTGCTTTGCATAGCGGTATTCCTTGTAGAATATCCAGCACCTTATTCGATAAGGAAAGAGCCGAGATCTCTTCACCGAGAGTGATTTCTTTAGCGAAACTAGCAGATGCTACAAACTCGGTTTATCTTATGATTGATTTTATAGTTTTTGTTTTGCAAAGTGGTATTTGTGAAATATCCTGCACCTTATTCGATAAGGAAAGAGCAGAGATCCCTTCGCCGGGAGTGACATCTTTAGCAAAACAAGTAAAAGCATCAAAAACACTCCTTTTCAAAATTCACTCGATTCTACAATGATATCAAGTTCATTACGCTCATTGTTTTCTTAAAAACCTACGTAGCCCTCCGTCATTTCAGATAAGTACTACTTAGTATTCGTGCTGCGGTAGTTTGGCATTCGTCAAGGCGTAGTGTACGGTAGCTAACTAGTGCTTATCTGCTAGCATACGATATGATTGGATTAGGGTATTCGTATGGCGTTGTTTGGATTTTGTCAAGCGTCGTGTGGGTGGGTTTAATTCAATCATGAAATGTACGGGTTAAACTTGACTAGCGGACTATTGGTTGTTTGGCATTCGTCAAGGTCATAGCACTCTAAGGGTAAAAATATTATTGGGAATTTCAACTGTTGAAATTTACAATGAGGTTGCATACCTTCTATGAGATAGTTGGATCCTGATACCCACTGCGAGTAAGAGTTACTCCTGAGAAAGTTTTACACATTACAATTAGCCGATCAAGTAGGTGTCTAGAAAGGTGTTAACTGGGTTATACACCTGGAAAAACGAGGTTTATTTTAATTAGGTCCGTGCGAAAGCACGGAGAACCTCCCTCAAAGTACCGACACTAGCCTGGCTGAAAGTTTGACGAACTTGTAGGGTGTAATTAATCCTGGCTAGTCTTACCTTTTAGGGTTTGAAAGAAGATTTGACTAAAACAGTGGGAGCCATCCTGATTAGATAAAATAATAACCTATCTAATCCTACAAAAGCTCACGCAGAGTGTTTTCTTCTCTCTCTCTCTCTCCTAGTAGAGACCAAGTCACGCCTTAATCAAGATAATAATATGGATGCGTTGATCGAACCTACTTATTATACTGAGCTAGGGAATGTTTGTTCCGCTCAATTTTATAATTGTTATAAGTCTGAGTAGGAAATAGGGGAATATCCGGATTCCCATGCCACCCAATTCGAAGAAAGTACATGTTGATGCATATTCTTCGGGTGTCTTTTTACCGAGAACTGTTTTTCAGTATCCTCTACGTCCTGGGTATATGATACCGGATCAGGATCCCGCATATGTAATATGTTACATGGGCTAAAGAAAGGTAGAGAAATGAGAATGGGTGATATGTCTCTAAGTGTTAAAGAATAGTGCAATTGTTGCAGCCAAATCAGTTGGCAGATATCACCTTGTATTAATACATTGATTCGGAACAAATGTTATTACATACCGAACCTGATATACAACATTACATCATGTTCTTTACTGAGTTAAAGAAGAATATAATTCTGTATTGGAGGATAATGCTGTGAACATTTTCCTGGATCAAGAGTTGATTCTAGCAGGCACGTTATATAATAGCATATAACTTCTAAATCAAACCACAGTTCAAAGCATATAGAACACAGACAATGTTGGATATAGTGCCCTCAAAGTCAATTATTGGATCACAGGCACGCGATTGGAATGATTGAGGGAGGACCTATGCCAGTAGGACAGTCTTACTTAAGATGATAGTATGCCATCTGGTTTATCTTTATCATCGTGTACCGCTTTAGGTGACATTACAGGTCACTATTGCACGTTGGTAGAGCCCATAGGATTCTTGCTTGACGACCAGCAGTATGATGGCAATCATATACGTGGGAGCTGGGGTCTATAAGCACATCCTTAAATGGTCCTTGGATGTGGGAGTTTCGAGACTGGGCATCGATACTCCATTAGTAGACTAGTGTATACAGTCGAGACCCCGACGAGGGGCGGTGGCCGGTCTCACAAGCCATTGGTGTTAGTTGGTTCACCTAAGATGTATACAGGTGCTTATTGGGTTATGAGTACACCGGACAGGACTCGCCGGGAACATGCTAGTTGGTATTATACCTGACGTCAGATAGCAGTTCCCTTGTGACATGTGTACTGGTTAGTTCATCGACCTGAGATCGTCATTTGTCTCGTGTGAGTTCCCACTGTACTTTGATTACTACCTTACCACGGCTCAAACGAGTCGTGCAAACAGGTTTTAGTTGGGTACAGTCCTGAGCCACATGGAAGCAGTGAGCGGATCAGCAGGGGTTTCGTCTCTCCCGGTATTGGGGGTGAGATCGCGCTGTGTCTAGGAGAGCCATTACACAAAGCTCTCGGCCGAGGCAGGAGATTTACTGGTAGGTATTCCAGTAGCATCTCAGGGTGTTCTGGGCTACACTCCGACACGACTTGTACCGCTTTTAGGGGTCTGACTTTTACCAACACCCTAGGCCCGCCATGCGATGCTCATAGACGAACGGACTGGACTGTACGGATATTGTCACTGATAGGCTCAGTAGGGTGTCAGGATGAGTTCAATCATCGACCTCCCTTTTGGTCAATACCTGGTAGCTCGTTACGTACGGCGAATACCTCTGACGTGCTAGTGGTTAAATCCACAGCCAAAGTATTGACGAGTCTTTAGAGTCCCCCGCAGACAGTTTCTCAAGTTTCGGGCGAAACGTTGTAGAGGTCGTATGATATATGGCAGGGTTCGATCTTATACGTGCGGTATTGCACGGATCATGATCGAACGGATCATACTAGTGGGCTTTGGTTTAAGCCGGATCCTAGTATTAGATTTGTTGGATTACTTTAGTCTCATCGCATTCACATTCAGTCGGAATGCGGGTGCAGATATGTATATACAGGTGAGGGGTATCCTTGTGATCTATCACGAGTTTACTTTAGATGTTGCCGTATCTTTTTGTTGTGGCAAACATTTGGATTAATGTTTGCTAATGGAAATTATGAGCTAGAAACCATCATTTTGTGCATTAAATGATACATGTACTTCATGGGTGATTCATGGTGTCATTTCTTGTGCAAACATCACATTATGTGATTGATTAATGGGTTGATTTGATAAGAGGGGAGAGAGGGGCAGCCAAGGGCAAGGTTGGTCTTGTATTATTGTTACAACTCTCTCTCATTTTGATCATTCCAACATCACACAAGAAAAGAAAAGAGCTCTATTCTCCTTCTTCTTCCTCTAGCTCATAGCTTCCATTAATGGCAACACCTTCAACCTCCATCCAAATTCATGGATGCAAGAGACAAAATGATTACAAACATTCTCTACAACACCTTGGACACGTCGGCTAGCACACTTCATGCCCGAGTTGCTTCGGATGAAGCGGGAGCCCGTAAAAGGAATCGATGATGTAGTGCCCTTTCCGACGAGGAGATCGAGACCGGAGATGCCGCGAGGAGCTTGGGATGGTGGCCGAAGATCGAAGGACACGGATCGATCGGTATAGCATTCTATCCCTTCTCTAGATTGCTAGTTTTAGGTTAATGGTTCGATCCGGGTTTTAAGCATACGATAGCGCTGGTTTTCAAGTTAAGAAAAATATTTCATTTCCGCATTTTGGCTTCGGAAAGACGGCCGGGGCGCTACCGTAGTCTTACATGGTATCAGAGCCACGCCATTAACCTTTACTAGCATGGTCTAACATGTTTAGAACTTCGATTGGACGGAATTTCCAAAAACCGCATTTTCAAATCACAGTTTCTGTCGAAGTTTTTCTGTGGTCAAAAAATTTTTTGGTGTATTGCAGAAAATCAGGCAGGGTTTTTTAATAAAACTGAGAAAATTTGGTGGGCTGATTTTACTGTAGCACGGCGGATCCGCGGCCAAAACGTGGTTTTGGCCGCGGATCCACGGCCTTACTGTAGCTACAGTGCACCAAATTTCTTCAGTAGGTCTCTGACTTGGAAAAGGGGTTTCTGGTAATTTTATTTTGGGCCCAGATTTATTTGAGTGCTGGGTATTGTGCTTGGGGCCCACTTCGAGAAATTTTGTCGATCGAAAATTTTAAACATGTTAGTTCAAAGTATTTACATTATATCTGTGACCGTGAATGTCATTTGATCGGTAAATCCCATCTAATTGCTATAGTCCTTTTAGACGGATTTGCGAACGTGACATTCACGTTGATGTTCATGTGTTGTGCTGTGATTTTGCGGATTTGTTGTGGTGGATAGCCTGGATGCAATGGTAGTACAGTTTGGTTGTATATGTACATTTGATATTGCGGGGCGAGCGTCCGACATGTGGACTGCCGTCACTACCTGTTTGTATATTATTCTTTTGGGGCACGACCGGGCTGTGGTCGATGTACCCGTTGTATATTTTACTTTCTGTACTAGGATTACCCCACGGTGGGGTGCACGAATAGCCGGGTTCTAAAGGGCAACGAGCCCACATCTCATGGCTTTGAGACGGAGGGGGCTTTACTTAGAATTGGCGGGCTATTCGCCGCACTCGTAGGGGGTACAGGTTGACCCAAGGTGGGGTGCTCAAGTTACCGGATTCCGTGAAGTGCTGGGTGGTCCATTCACGTTGTTGAAGGGGGCTGCCTCGCTTCAGGTTTTGGCGGGTAACTTGCCACGCCCGTAGGGGTCTAGGATTTAATTGCACAGGCTATCCACACGACCAGGGGAACGTCGGGTTTCAGTAGCGGCTCTATGAAACCCGGGGATCCCAGATATCTGTATTGTTCTGTGATGCTTATTACATTTCTGTGATGTTTCATTTTATCACGCCTTGAGCAAATATTATATATTGATATATATACTAGTAAATGTTGTATATGTTTTACACCCGCGCTAGTCCAGTCCCCGCTCTGTCGTTAGTTAAGTAACCTAACGGTCGATGACGGGACCCAGTGGCGAATGCGGATGGTATATACGTACATCATTATTTTCATTCTTTATTGGTGTGATCAATTGATGGGACTACGTTGATTCGGATCAATTCAAGCTAAACAAACCTAGTCTGATGTTGTTGGAACATTTTTCAAAAAAATCTGTTATTGCAAGGACGTTCTCTTTTGTTTTGCACAGTGGTATTCAGTTATGAATATCCAGCACCTCAGTCGACGAGGCAAGGGCCGAGATCCCTTCACCGGGAGTGACCCCTTAGACAGAAATTTGCGTCAGTGTAATAACTTCACTATAGCCGATTGCCTCTTGCTTTGCATCGTGGTATTCAGTTGGAATATCCTGCACCTCATTCTACGGGGAAAGAGCCGAGATCCCTTCACCGGGAGTGACCTCTTTAGCAAAGGTTTTTGTCACTATATTTTTATAAAAAGCTATCCGGTTCCTTCGACGATATCAAGTTCATTACGTTAAAGGTTTTTCACCAAAAACCAGTCGTAGCCCTCCGTCATTTCAGATTAGTATTGCCTAGTATTCGTGCTACGTATGTCGTGCTCAGTCGAGGCGTAGTGTGCGGTAGCTCTGTAATGCTTTTTTGTCTTATGGATATGTGATTGGTTAGGACAGTCGTACGGTCATTTTGGCTCAGTCAAGGACTCGTGTGGGTGGGTCTAATGCAATCAAGATAATGACGGGTTAAACTTGGCTAGGATCCTTTTTGATATGTTGGCTCAGTCAAGGTCACTTGGGTCCTAGGGGTAAAAACATACATCGGGAGTTTCTAAAGAAACTGAAACTTGCCAGGCATGCGCATACCTTCTGGAGTGTGATAACGTGAGTGGATTCTGTCACGTTATCATGCGATGATAGTTGGATCCCGATTCCCACTTATGAGTTGGTTTACTCCTCGGGTGATCCCGACTAATTCTTCTTTCAGGTTTGGAGGAGAATTTGAGGTTACAGTAGGAGGTTTCCTGATTAGATAAATTGATAACCATTCTGATCTAGGTTAGAGTGCACACTGAGTGTTTCTTTTCTCTCTCTCTTTGGCAGCGACCATGGCCCGACCCTTGACTATGACTCAGTCACCAAGATTAACCAAACCTTCTGGAAATACTGACTTTTGGATTGTCAGAGTTGCATACCTCATTGCCACTCCTACTCTTACCCTTTTCTCCAGGACACCCCGTATTATTACGAACATCCACTTCCATTGGATAAAACCATCGTATGGTTATATACGAACTCGAAGGAACTTGTTCCAGATTCGAGGATGCTTTTCGGTTCTGGAGAAAACGAATAGGACTATTCAGTTGTCTTTTCCTTTTACCTTCTCTCAGGTTACGAGTGCTCCTTGGTTTAAGACAGTACACCTATTACGCTAATTGGATAGTCTTCTTCCAAACCATAGGCAGGTGCCGAACGGTAGGGAATGAAGAAAACCACTTAGCTTAAAAGGTGTACAGAAGGTATTAAGCAAAGACAAATAAAGGGATTAGTAAGAGGGCAAAGTAAATTGCGACTGCTATTCACGACCAAACCAAGTATTTCTTCGCCAATCCTACATCACCTTTGTATTTCTCCAGAACACTCCGTATCACTATGAAGATCCACAGTTATTTGGATACTCCATCGTATAGTTATATACGAACTCGAAAGGAACTTGTTCTAGTTCGGGGATGGATTCTGGTTCAGGAGAAATAGGAATAAGGTTTATTCAGTTGTCTTTTATCTTTACCTTCTCTCGCGTTGCGAGTGCTCCTAGGATTAGGACAGTACACCTATTACGCTTATTGGATAGTCTTCTTCCAAACCATAGGCTGGTGCCGAATGGTAGGGAAGGAAGAAAACTATTTAGCCTAACGAAGGTGTACAGAAGGCAATGACTAAAGACATATAAAGGGATTTGGAGAGACGGCAAAGAAATATACGGTTATAGTTGTGAATCTGATAATGGAAGAGGCATTACTAGGAATACCCGGATACCCTTTCGAAACATTTCAATGTTTCAATTTCACTGTGTACTGTTAAAAGAAAACTGATTTCCCAATTAGCCCTTGCTCCAGGGTATGTATTTACCAGGTATGATTCTCACATTTGTATGGCCTTACAGATGATGAGTGGGAGTAAGTTATTGGGAATTAGGTGATCATCCTCATTGTATTGGAATTCGTTGTAATTGGTGATATTTGAGGAAGTCACCTGGGTTGTTTGCCGGACGGCAAATATTTGGTTTTGAATATCCGTTGCTGTGCACCAATTTCAAATTGATATATCTGTACGTCTATTTTTATATAGTGAGATATACCTTTTTGAAATTATGTCCATGACATTTACCTATATCAGTAGATGGTTAGGTAAGGAGTATTAAACAGCGGTGTAATTCTTCTTAACCATAAGTATAGTTTTCAACCTACGACATACAGGGAATGAGTTGTTAGACTCAAGGGACTTATACAGAGTATTTTATATTGTCCAGTGTCCATTAGGACAGAAGGGGTGGTCCTCGTACTATATTCTGTTTACTTATGACTTCTCTAGTTTTTAGATAAGTGTTTCGTAGAAACACAAGGTCTAAGTTTTGAGAAGTTATAGATATATGAATAAAGTAGAGAACCAGGTATTGCAAGTATCGGGATTCTTCAAGGTGATCGAAGATGTAGATACTTGTGAATGGTATTCAGTTGATAGTAATGATTAAGAGAACTTGCTTCTCTTTCAGGTTACTCATAATTGGAAGCATTCCAAAGTTGAGTAACGCTGATCGGCCTCCTTCCATTTAGTTGACATGCACTGGAGACAGTTGCATGATTTGAATCTGGTTCCAATTAAATCAGTGCCTCTGTTTCTATATTGGATATAGAACGGTTCATATCTTAACGATGCTAAGGTACTGGGAGTTGTCCGGCTTATGCTTAAAACCAGACTATGACGAGGGTTAACTTTCTACCATCTGGAAGATCAATAGCGATATTATTCTTGACTCGCCAAAGTTTTAGTAAAATGGATTTTTTCAGAAAACAGTAGTGGGAGTATGGTAGAACTGAATGTGATTCCAGAACCGCAAATGATTACTGAAAATTTGATAAGAATCTAAAGATTCAATATGGTTTGACATTCCATTAGCCACTCCGCAGATATGGTGGGTAACCTCAGGCACTCGAGAAGTACTTCGATATGCTTAAAGACGGTGACAGGGAGATTCTTGTTTACCCAGACTTGCCATTGCTGTTGTTCCAGACTGTGAGACCCGGTAGGAGGATGGGTATAGCATCATTCTAAACTAGCTTTAGAAGTACACGTGTATATGACTCTGCCAGAGGGTTGTCGTAGTCAGTAGGAGCAGCGGAAGCATAGTGGACAAGTAGCTTATGTCTATTTAAGGACTAAAGAAGATATAGCGGAGATAGATCATCTATTTCTGATGTGACAGTCATAGGTTTGACTTCGTCGGAATAGGAGATGGATCTGTTAAGAAGGTAGTAGGGTGTGATGTTCTGGTATTTGGATGACATACAAAGAGTAGGAAGTGAAGTTCCTATACTACGATCGGTTATACTTTGGTTGTCACACAGTGGATTCTCCACATAGGACATGGATATTATATCAGACATTCTGGTTACTAGATCTATGCTTTTAGATCTAGATTTGGGTAGTTTCCCAATCTGGGTACTTAGACAGCATTCTAAAGGTATTTAGAATGGAGGACTCCTGGCACGGCAGTGTACCTGCAGGTGATGGAGTCACCCTCTCTAAAGGTGTCTTACAGACTAAAGGGGAGAGGGATGTGCATGATTGGCAGATCACTAGCTTAGGCAATTGAGTCAATCATGAGATGTCAAGTACCACACCAGATGTTGTTTTTGCACAATATGCAATAAGTTATGATATTAATCCAATCCTGGAGAAACGTTCGGAAGCAGTTTTAGAACATAAGTTGATGTTAGAGGGATATGATAACAACAGCCTTTTTTGGGAGACGGTTATCACTCCAGGCTTCCAAGGTGACCTGGATGACAGAGTGACTGTCAGAACTATAGTTTTCCCTCTGATGAGGGACAGTATTTTGGACAGGTGGTCCAAGCGGATACTGAGGGAGGCATGGCGCAGGATACTGATTGGTTTCAGTTGACGATACAGTCTAAGAAGTTTTGATTTGGAGTTCATTTATGAAGAAGGTCCCATCAGATATCCAGACATATTCTAAGACAGGTATTGCTCATTTCGGGAGACGGATTTCTCCGCGAACTTTAGATAAAGAGAGACATAGAAAGAAACATCAGGGCGGATCCACTCAATGAGGCTATTCCTCGAACACAATAGTTTTGCAAACGGGCTTTGTAAGACTGATTAGTAGAGGAGTTGGGTGTTCGGTATCATACGGGCTGTGAGTATGCGACATCGCAATAATTAGCCTTGAGTGCAAGTGGGAGATTGTTGGATATAGTGCCCTCAAAGTCAATTATTGGATCATAGGCATGTGATTGCAATGATTGAGGGAGGACCTATGCCAGTAGGACAGTCTTACTTAAGATGATAGTATGCTATCTTGTTTATCTTTATCATCGTGTACAGCTTTAGGTGACATTACAGGTTACTATTGCACGTTGGTAGAGCCCATAGGATTCTTGCTTGACGACCAACAGTATGATGGCGATCATATATGTGGGAGTTGGGGTCTATAAGCACATCCTTAAATGGTCCCTGGTCGTGGGAGTTTCGAGACTGGGCATCGATACTCCATTAGTAGACTAGTGTATACAGTCAAGACCCTGACGAGGGGCGGTGGCCGGTCTCACAAGCCATTGGTATCAGTTGGTTCACCTAAGATGTATACAGGTGCTCATTGGGTTATGAGCACACCGGACAGGACTCGTCGGGAACATGCTAGTTGGTATTATACCTGACGTCAGATAGCAGTTCCCTGGTGACAAGTGTACAGGTTAGTTCATCGACCTGAGATCGTCATTTGTCTCGTGTGAGTTTCCACTGTACTTTGATTACTACCCTACCACGACTCAAAGGAGTCGTGCAAACAGGTTTTAGTTGGGTACAGTCCCGAGCCACATGGAGGCAGTGAGCGGATCGGCAGGGGTTTCGTCTCTCCCGGTATTGGGGGTGAGATCGCGCTGTGTCTAGGAGAGCCATTATACAAAGCCCTCGGCCGAGGCAGGAGATTTACTGGAAGGTATTCCAATAGTATCTCAGGGTGTTCTGGGCTACACTCCGACACAACTTGTACCGCTTTTGGGGGTCGGACTTTTACCAACCCCTAGGCCCGCCATGCGATGCTCATAGACGAACAGACCGGACTGTACGGATATTGTCACTGACAAGCTCAGTAGGGTGTCAGGATGAGTTCGCTCATCGACCTCCCTTTTGGTCAGTACCTGGTAGCTCGTTACGTACGGCTAATACCTCTGACGTGCTAGTGGTTAAATTCACAGCCAAAGTATTGACGAGTCTTTAGAGTCCCCCACAGACAGTTTCTCAAGTTTCTGGCAAAACGTTGTAGAGGCCGTATGATATATGGCAGGGTTTGATCATATACGTGCGGTATTGCACGGATCATGATCGGACGGATCATACTAGTGGGCTTTGGTTTAAGCCGGATCCTAGTATTAGATTTGTTGGATTACTTTAGTCTCATCGCATTCGCATTCAGCCGAAATGCGGTTGCAGATATGTATATACAGGTGAGGGGTATCCTTGTGATCCATCACGAGTTTACTTTAGATGTTGCCGTATCTTTTTGTTGTGGCAAACATTTGGATTAATGTTTGCTAATGGAAATTATGAGCTAGAAACCATCATTTTGTGCATTAAATGATACATGTACTTCATGGGTGAGTCATGGTATCATTTCTTGTGCAAACATCACATTATGTGATTGATTAATGGGTTGATTTGATAAGAGGAGGGAGAGGGGCAGCCAAGGGCAAGGCTGGTCTTGTATTATTGTTACAACTCTCTCTCATTTTGATCATTCCAACATCACACAAGAAAAGAAAAGAGCTCTCTTCTCCTTCTTCTTCCTCTAGCTCATAGCTTCCATTAATGGCAACACCCTCAACCTCCATCCAAATCCATGTTTTCAAGAAACAAAGTGATCACAAACATTCTCTACAACACCTTGGACACGTCGGCTAGCACACTTCGTGCCCGAGTTGCTTCGGATGAAGCGAGAGCCCGTAAAAGGAATCGATGATGTGGTGCCCTTTCCGACGAGGAGATCAAGACCGGAGATGCCGCGAGGAGCTAGGGATGGTGGCCGAAGACCGAAGGACACGGATTGATCGGTATAGCATTCTATCCCTTCTCTAGATTGCTAGTTGTAGGTTAATGGTTCGATCCGGGTTTTAAGCATACGATAGCACCGTTTTCAAGTTAAGAAAAAAATTTTATTTCCGAATTTTGGCTTCGGAAAGACGGCCGGGGAGCTACCGTAGTCTTACAGACAAGAGGAGTAGTTCAAGAATGAACGAATCCTTCTTGAGGTATTGTAGACTAGGTCCTATCAATGCGACACGACCAGCTAAGTTACATAAAGATGAATATCAGAATCTGTTCGAATTTTCATCTTATGCTACTTGCTAGTCTTGTCTCAAAGATAAAATGACCAATACTCCGTTTAGTGGAAATAGAGAAAGAGTTACTGAACTCTTGGGACAGATACATGATGATGTATATGGTCCCATGTCTACAAATGCCAAGGTTGGTTCTTTTGAGAAACAAACGGGTAAAAGTATTAAAGTCCTACGATGTGATCGAGGAGGCGAATACTTGTGTATCGAGTTCCTGGAGTTTCTAAAAGGAGAATTTGATTCTCTCTCAGCTTACTCCTTCGTATACACCACAGCACAATGGTGTATCGGGGCGGAGGTATCGCACCCTATGAGATATGGCGTGCTCAATGATGAGTCCTGCTGAGTTACCTGTTTCCTTTTTAGTGTTATGCACTTAAGAAGCTGCATACCTATTGAATGGGGTTCCATCCAAATCTGTGCCTACCACTACATATGAGATATGAAATGGGAAGAAACCATGTCTTAAACGAGTTAAGATATGGTGTTGTCCGGCCTATATTAAAAAGCAAAAACCGGACAAGTTCGAAGCAAGGTCAGTTGTGTGAGTTTGTCAGGATATCCCAAAACATTAGTGAGGGAATAACTTCTACCACTCTGAGGAGCAAAATGTGTTTTGTTTCTCGGCATGCCCCATTTTTAGAAAAGGAATTTCTTATGAAGAAATTGGTGGTCATGAGTTAGAACTGGAAGGTGTTCCAGCTAGACAAACTAACAGTTGATGATTTGGTGAAACCAAAGGATTCAATAATCTCCAACGAATCTCAGCCTCTCCGCGAATCTGTTAGGGTTAATCATCCACTTGAGACATACTACGGTCTTCTCGGTGACAGTAGGAGCAAGGATTGCATCATGAAATGATGGCCCAACCGGGTTCAGGTAGATGGAACGTTTGTTTTGATGTCACAGTCAAAGAGTTTGATTTCATCAAAATGGTAGATAAACCTTGTATATACAAGAAGGTTGTAGAGAGTAAGGTTGTCTTCCACGTATTGTACGTAGAAGACATACTCTTGATAGGAAATAGTTTCCTATACTACACTCGGTCAAAGCTCCTCTTATCACGGGGATTCTCAATAGAAGATCTGGATGATACCTACTACATCTTATTGATTATGATCTATAGTGATAGATTTAAATGGATGTTGGGAATGTCCCAAAATCCAGGTACATAAACACCATACTAAAAAAGTTTAGTATAGACGATTCTAAGCGTGGTGGTTCGCCCACTTACTCTTCAATCACTCTCTCCAAAAAGAAGTCTCCCGAGACTGATTTGAAGAAAGCTTGCGTGCAAGTGATAACCTATGTTTCGGCAGTAGGCTCTATCAGAGTATGCGATGTTATGTACCATACTAGATGTAGTGATCAGGAATCAATCGGATCTTGGGAGAATCACTGGACAGCTGAGGAGGACATTCTTAAGTACTTGAGAAGCTCTAAAAGAAAGTTCTTGGTTCCAGCTTCCAGAGTGATAAGTTCGACTGAGGGTCAGTCACATGCATTGTCTTTACCCTCAGTGCAAGGACGGTATGTTGGAAGAGTTCCAAGCTAGATACCGTGACATACTAGACGATAAAGGTTGAATACATTGCTACCAACGATACTACCAAAGTGGCTTTCTGGACATTTCTTATTCATAAGATGAACATGGTTCCTACCATTGAGCGTCGAATAACTGTTATTGTGACAACAATGGAGTTGTGGCTTATGCCTAGGAACGAAGGTCCCATCAGCGTTCCAGACATATTCTGAGGCAAGTATCACCTGATCAGGGAGATGGTTGATCTCCAAAGGATCGAGGTTAGAAGAGGAGACTAGAAGGTTGACACAGCGGATCCACAGAGGCCTTACCCTTAGAAAGACTTCTCTACAATGGTTGAGTATGGGATACTAGAACCTCTGCTATATTGTTGGGTATTGAATACTACAACAGATGGCTTTAGTGCAAGTGGGAGATTGTTAGTTATATGTATGCCCTAGAGGTCATTACTGTACATGCGATGTATATTATAGTGGATGCTTGGACATATATAGGAAGGACTTTCTTGCTCGATATCATAGCATGCTATCTGGTTGCACTTTATCTTAACATGTAAACAAATACTGTTTTGTGATCACATGTTGATAAAGCCCTTAGGATGAGTACTTGACTATCAGGACTACGATGTAGATCATACTAGTGGGGACTGGGTAGTTGATAAGTACATCCTTCAAATGTTCCTAGTCGTGGGAGTATCGAGACAGGGCATCGGTACTTCAGAGTAGATTAGCGTATGCGCTTCTTGACCCATATGATGGGCGATGGATGATCCCATATCTATTGGTGTTTGACATCAGAGAAGGTATACGGGTGCTCAGTGGAGACTGGGTATACTGGACGGACTCGCCGAGAACACATAGATGGTATTATACCTATCGTCGGATAGCAGTTCTCTGATGACACTGGTACAGGTTAGTCTGTAGACCCGAGATCGTCATAGAGTCTTGTGTGATTCCCACTGTGCTTTGATTTCCACCTTACCACGGTCAAGAGATCGTGCAAAACGGTGGCTTTTGAGTACAATCCCGAATCACATGGAGGCAAGGAGGGGTTTCGTCTCTCCCGGTATTGGGGGTTGATGTTGTGCTGTGCTCGATTGGCCATAACAGGAAATCCCTAGCCCGGGTTGCTGAGATTTACTAGTAAGTGTTATCAGTAGTTTCTCAAACCGTTATAGACCTTGTATCGGCATGACTTATCAGGCTATTAGGGTCTGACATTATACCACCCCCAGGCTGTTGACATGCGACATATCAGGCTATTAGGAATGCTTGTTGGTCTTCTGATCGCTCAATACCCGGATGGCCGTTACGTTTAGCAGACCACTTGAGGCTTGTGGGTGTTCGATATGATCATCACCTACTGCCGGCGTATTGACGAGTCTTTAGAGTCCTACACAGAGTTTTCCTGGTTCATGCGAAACGGAGTAGGAGCACATATGTGATATGTGCAGGACCGAGATTAATGTGAGTATGTGAAACCGCATTCTATTCTCGCGATATGTGATATCGGTCGGGTATATGTGATATAGCTGGGTTATCGGATCAAGTGTTGATTCGATAAGTTGATTCATCTGATATTAGTCGGTTATATGTATTATAGCCGAATTATTAAATCAATTGTTGATTTAATAGTTTAATGTATAATTATATATTTGATATATTAAATTACATTAACTAATATTAGCTCACTTAAGATTTCTTTCTCACTTTTTGATACATTGATATATATATGTGATATATATTAATTGTATTCTTTTTGCACAAAATATATATATATGATATATATATTGTTGTGTCATGCTAGGTTACACATGCAACATGTATGAGACTAACACCATATTAGGGTTAATGTTAAGTTTAATATTTATTCTTAAGTAATTACAAATTAGTGGAGATATTTTGATGGTTGGAAGCTTGGAGAAGCTTTAAGATAACCATTGACTTAGTTCACTCTTTTGTTTTCCTTGAGATATTTATCAACTCAACCATTAACCATACACAATGATTAACTCTCTACAAAGGATAGATATACGATATACTCACCCATGGTTGCATTTCTAACCTCATGAGTTCATTCATCTTCTTCTTCTTCATCAAGTGAGAAAAGCTTGCTAGCTTTTTCAAAAGTGATGGAAACTTGTGAGAAAAATATATCTAAAGTGAACCCACTTCCTACTTCATCATCCTATACTATTAGCCATTTAGTTTAGGGTGTTCGATTCACTAATCTACACAATTAGTGAAGAGATAGCATGAGCTAGTGTCTCCTCGACATAGATCATCTTCGGCCTCGAAGACTTCAAAGCAAGCTTGTTCCGTACATCTTGTGGAGCCTCTCTAGAGTCCGGGAGTTCGTGATCGCAGCGAAGGGACTACTACACGGAGCTATTGAAGTGAAGGACCGGTCTACAAAGGTTGTATTCCTTGTTCACTTAGATGTAAAGTGTTTACATATCTTGTTTAACCTTAATTCTCTAGTTCGATTACTTGGCGGGCTGGTTTAGCACCCTAAAAATTTTAAAGTAGCTTGATTGATGCTTGCCAAAACCTTCATAAGGTGCTAAGCTAACCCTACAGTTAGATGGTTGTATCCAATTATCATAAATAGGATTAGGATCAACATTGTCATATGAAGAAGATTGAGATTGGTTGAATTGTTGGCGACTAGATTTTGCAATTTGCTCAGCATTGATCATGGGTTTAAAAGTTGCCAAATTCGCCTCAAAAGGAGTATCAACATTTTCATATGGAAATGATTGTAATTGTTGTCCTAAGGGTTTTGGAGTAGTGAAAGATATGAAACTTTGGCTATGGGTTTTTGCAGTATTCTCAGTAATGGACATGGGTTTAATAGTTGCCTCATAAGCCTTAAAAGGAGTATCAACATAAGAAGGTGTTGAATTTTAACACGGTTGATAGGAATTTGAGTGTGGTGTCCAACCGTTATTTCTAGAGCGCTCTATCCTATCCCTCAAAGAAATGGTGGGGTCAGAAGTTTATCAAAACAATAACGATATAAAGAAATATCTGGTTGTGTATAGCAAAACTCGCCAAGAGTTGGTCGGTTTGTGTTACCCATCATAAGAAAAGTGAAAAGAATTTGAGGCGAAAAGAAAAGAGTGAAATGGTAAGTTTTTTAAAAGTTTTTTTTTGGATTTTTGGGATTGTTTTGCTTGGATAGAAGGACTCGACTTAACCAATCACAAACGTGCACAAACAACACCTAGAATTAGGGTCACCTAAGTAAAATCACCAGACTGCTCCTAGGCTTTCAATGGACAAGACATAGGATAAATCCTCTATCACCTCTTTATCAATCTTGCAGCCAAGTAAGTGCCAGATAATTGGAAGGTATTCGCTATACAAATTACCGAAATTGCGGGCCTAATTAAATAAACCACTTGACTTAGACACACTTGTTTTAGACACTACAAGAAAGATGAGATAAGTAACAAATTACCCACAACCCTCCTCTGTCCTAATTGAGCGTGATTGTCCTTAGAGACTTGGTTTAGATATTTTTTTATTAATGTAGGATGATACGTATGCTCGTTTATGATTTTTAGGGTTTAGGAAGGTTAATGAACTCCCCACCTAATCTGAATTTGGATTTCTTTCCCCTTAATATCCGTTTAAATGATGCAAAGAAAAAACACACCAAAAACACGCACAAAGATATATTTTTATTTGCGGCGCTGTTTGCAAAGAATTCTGCAGGTAGAAATAGTTTATTAGAGATTCAGAGAAGAGAAGAAGAAGAGGGAACGATACCAGAAAAAATTGGGGGCCGGAATCCATTAATAGGCCACGGTTCCGCCGCCAAATGCCCTCTTCCGCCGCGGTTCCGCCGCCGTTCTTCGTCGTGACTTCTCCAGTTTTTGGCACCGACCTCCACTACTCCTCTGCTTCTATTTAGAAATCTCTGAATCTCTGTTGGTGCACCAGATTTCATGTAAAACTCCCACAAGAATTATTAAAAATACAAGATACGGTTTTAATTTAAAAAAAAAAATTTAACCCGAATAACAAGAAAAATAAACTACCGTCTTCCCAGCAACGGTGCCATTTGATTGATATGAAATTTTGTATCTTTTATCGTTTTAATTACCGCAATCAACAACAGCGTCACAAATAGCTAGCCGATAGTGAGTACGGATCGTCCACAGGGAGATGGTAAATTACTACGCTTGTTTTAGACGAGTTAATAGAAGAAATTTTGAATTTGTCGTTTTTAATCTAAAAGGATTTAAGAATATTAATATTCGAAGAATTCATTAGGATTTTCGGATTGGGTTGTTTAAAGGATGTATTAAAAATTCTTCACCTTTAAGCACTTGTTGTAATATCCCAGGTATTATCCGGTAAACCCATATATACCAGATAAGAATAGGACCCACTATAAAACAATGGTGAATTTTCGGAATACATTTCGAAAGAGGACAGATCTGTACTATAAATGGAATGATACCACTCTTTAATACAGAGGCGCCTTTTAAGTGAACTGGCACTACATGAGTTTGAGAACTCTGTAGTTAAGCGTGCTCGGGCCAGAGAAGTCTGGGGATGGTGACCTCCTGGGAAGTGGCCCCTGTTCGGGCCCAGTTCGCTCCGAAGGACAAAACCATGCGGATTCAGCCAGAGTGGACAATACTCTCTGTATTGGGTGTGGGTCGTGACAGAATGGTATCGGAGCTGGTTCCTCAATAGTAGGTTTGTGGTTCGAGAACGAACCATTGTTCTAAGTGGGGGAGAATGTAATACCCCAGGTATTATCCGGTATACCTATATATACCAGATAAGCATGGGGACCCACAATAAAACAACAGGGAATCTTCGGAATAAATTCCGAAAGAGGACAGATCTGTACTATAAATGGAATGATACCACTCTTTAATACAGAGGCGCCTTTTAAGTGAACTGGCACTACATGAGTTTGAGAACTCCATTGTTAAGCGTGCTCGGGCCAAGAAAGTCTTGGGATGGGTGACCTCCTGGGAAGTGCCCCCTGTTCGGGTCCAATTCGCTCCGAAAGACAAAACCGTGCGGATTCAGCAAGAGCAGACAATACTCTCTATATTGGGGGTGGGTCGTGACAGAATGGTATCAGAGCTGGTTCCTCAATAGTAGGTTTGTGGTTCGAGGATGAACCATTGTTCTAAGTGGGGGAGAATGTAATACCCTAGATATTATCCGGTATACCTATATATACTAGATAAGCATTGGGACCCACTATAAAACTATGGGGAATCTTCGGAATACATTCCGAAAGAAGACAGATCTGTACTATAAATGGAATGATACCACTTTTTAATACAGAGGCGCCTTTTAAGTGAACTGGCACTACATGAGTTTGAGAACTCCATAGTTAAGTGTGCTCGGGCTAGGGAAGTCCTGAGATGGGTGACCTCCTGGGAAGTGGCCCCAGGTCGGGTCCAGTTCGCCCCGAAAGACAAGACCGTGCGGATTCGGCCAGAGCGGACAATACTCTCTGTATTGGGGGTGGGTCATGACAGAATGAATTGTAACAATTCAGAAAAATAAAATATTATTTTTAGGAATTTTTATAATTAAATAATAAATATATTGAATATTTTAATATTTCAGTATAATTAAATACCGATAAATGGGGAAAATTTTGGAAAATTATAGAAATTACTAAAATGAGGGAGCTTTATGTGATTTATGCAAATTATAAGATTTTATGATTTATTATACACTATTTTAATGCTAATCGTGATTAAATATCGATAATGGCGCATTAAGCTTGTTTTTTGCACATGACATGCACCGTGTCGTATTTTACACTTGTGCTACATTTTATAACCATGGTTTCATTTAGGATTTATGTGTTTGGTTTTAAAAATGAAATGGAAAAGAAAAGAAAAGACAAGAAAAAGGAAAACATTAAACAATATGGTATGAGCAAGAGAGAGAGAGTGAGAGGTCAAACCTTGGTCATGGCCCTTTGTTTCTTTCATCATCTTCATCATTTTCTTCTCTCTCTTCAGCCCATGGCAGCACCCCTCCTCAACCTCCACTTCAAACCCTCAAATCATCATCAAAACGACACCAAAAGTCCATCCCCATTTCATAAAAAATGTACACAAGCTCACAAGCTACACATTGGACTAAGAAAGCTAGGATTTTGGACACTTGGGGCAACTCAAGAATTTTCTTGAGTTGCCAAATGAGATATTATCTTAACCATTAGCATAGTATTTCCATTGCTTTTACATCCATGTTTGTTTAGAACCAATTTAGTGTCGTTTAGTGAGGTTTGGACATTTCTAGTTAGGGTTTGAGGAATTCTTGAGTTGTGATGTGTAATTAAGGCATATAGTGACCTTAAACCCCTGCAATGATTGTATATTGGACCAAAACCAGAGATAAACCCCAATTCACGAACTTTGAAATTCTGCCGATATCGTATTTTGTGGAAATTGTGATGAGAAAATTGAATCTGCTAATACTTGGGGACCTGGAAAATTAATTTGCAAACACAGGGAGATGTGCAGGTGATATAGAGCATCCCTAAAGACCCGAGACCCAACTACCCACACCAGGCTGCAAATAATATCATTCTGGCCGCAAATTGCGGCCAGACCTTGGAGTTCTGGTGTCATTCTTGCTTCATGGCTCTATTACCTGTAAACTAGACCCTTTACATATGCAAAATTTGCCAATTTGACCTAGGGTAAAATCTAGGACCATTTTCATACGTTGCTACATTGTTTTTGTAAACTTTTCGTGAACCAAGTTTTCGTTTTGTGTTTTGTTTTCGGTCACTTGACGTTTGTACGTCTATATCGAGTGGTGGTTTTGAAGGCGCAGTCCATAGGTTCTAACCTATAGGCTTTTAGCGTGTCGATTTGGTTTTGAATTGGGTTTTAATGCGGCACGATACGTTATGATGTGTAGGTATCCCCATGAGGACTTCGAGACGACAAGCAAGCGCGTGGCGACATCGGCAACGGCAAGCGAAGAGCAAGGTGAGTAGATACACATCTACGGGGGAAGTCGGGTGGATGGCGTATAGCACCATCACGGTTCGTAGCGTAGTGTATGGTATATATTATATTGATATGTTTATATGTTTATTGTGAGTTTTATGATTATCTAGATAGAATTTGGGAGTCATGGATAATTTTAGTATAATTGGATTACAGCGTCATTAGTTAGTTTAGTTGCGGACCTTAAAATAAGGTTTAGACCCACAAGCGCACACACACATGTTTACATTGTTTTTCTTGTGCGGTTATGTGGAGATGTATATATATATATACGTATACTTATATATGGATGATGAGGATTGTTTATGATATTTGAAGATGAGTCGATGAGATTAGGCATGATGCCATAAGATCTGTGATGTGTATTGATTCGTATTATGAGATACGACATGAGATTTTAGCGGGCCTTTAAGCGTGTGTTTTCATACACATACTTATTGCAGATGGTATCAGTTGTACTAGACTCAGATCAGTACCCCCAGTTCATGAGATATGATGATAATTGTCACGACCCGAAAGTACGGAACATGACCGGCAATTAAACTACGAACGTCTCGAGGCGTACGTAATCTAAGTAAACCGAAAACCCAGAGATCCAAACCAAGAAAATAGTAGAGTGCAGGAAAAACCAACTTAAAGCAAGTAGTTTCAATAGCATAAGCCGAATTATGCGGTTTTTTAAAAACATCAAAATTTTACTGAAAATTTCGGCAGAGTCTCCTTTGTAAATACTGGCCTCCACCGGGATACAACATGAATAGTATACGAAATCAATAAAAAGGCATCCCCAAGCGGGAGCTAGCTCTTCGTCAATCGACGGTCACAACCACACAAGCAATATAATATACAACGCCGAAAGGCGAGGATCACAACAGAAAAGGAAACTCAAAACAGCATGAAATTCGTATGAATACAACGCGTGACTCTAAGGTCGATAGAATAAACAACACCGGTCTCTATCTCTGAAATAATTACATGTTTGGTTGATGGAACTTCTAGATACAACAGAATAATGATATACAAGATAATATGATGGGTACGATACAAGAAAAAACCCACCTACTAGCAAGTCACCCGAATGAAACTGAGCCCGCAAAGCCGTAATGAAACCTGTACGGCAAACCTGCAAGAAACTGGGGCACAACGGGGGTGAGTTGCCAACTCGTGAATAGAAAAACATCTACGCACAGAAATCGCATAAATAACGCAACCTAGGTCAATGATCATAATATATCCTCAAATATAAGTATAACAGGCAGCCTATAACAATGGCTAGGGTAATATCTAACCCGAGTATAATTTCATGTGCCCGTGTCAGTGCCTCAGGTAGCAATATATCATATGAATGAGGTATGCATGCATGAAACAGAATACATGTAAACGAAGAAACTGTTTTCATAAATTAGTGAGATTTCCTTCGTATTTTTAAACTGAGGTATCATAAATGAAATCAGTATCAACAGTGTCTAGCATCGACACAAAACATAAATCTCACTGTCTCGAAATATCAATGTCTCAATCTCAATATCTAGGGCGCCGTCAGTCCAGACCGGCCCCTACCATCCATCTCAAGACCACGACGGTATCCTCCGGATATCCGACGCGTCGGGTAATATCACCGGTAGGTAGTGCTCCCCAGCCAGGCTCAACGTCAACACCACATTCCTCTTGCCCCGGGGTACCATACCGGGCCCACCATGTACCCGTGACGGTTCCTCCACTCCTCGACACGGATCTCCAAAACCACAGCAAACTCATGGTGGACGACACTTTACATCACTAGAAAACCGCAACATTTTATATTTTAAAAGATCATAAGTTGTAAATTTTGCGGCTTTCCCCGAAATCCAGAAATATCATAAATCTCAAGAAATCATCACAAGTGCATATGTCAATGATAATGAACTAGGCATGAACAACTGAATAACAGTATGCATGAAGTGGTAGGTAATAACTACAATGTCTAATATGACAAATAAGGGAAGTACACTAATATCATGTCAACACTACTAGCTAACAATCTAAGTCAAGCAATTATATTCTCTAAAGTGTACGTGACATGGCAATTACCGATGAAGATGTGTGTGAACCGGCAAGTAGGTGTACGTGGTACATACGCATCATCGGTAATGGTGCTGGTGTCCTAACAACATGATATCAATAATGGAATATGCAGCAAAATAAATATGCGAGGCAGAGCGAACAACAATAATGTGCGGAAGCTGAATACTAGACACAACGATAACTAATCTGCAATAATCTAATATAAGTCCTACAAATGGTGCCTTTTGAAATAACACGAATCATGGGGTTTTGAAAATAGGGGCTACGGTGTTTTTATGAAAAGATACGTTGTTTTTGAAATATCCGTAGATTCCCTTGAGCTGCCTTTAAAAATGCCCACGATTCGTTAGTTTTTGAAATAGGTAAGAAGTCTAATCTAATCTAACAACTACACGAAACTATACGGCTGAACTAACAAGCTGAACTACAGGTAAGGAAACCGCCTATCATCTGAGTCGATACATATACATACCTGTATATGTATAGTCGGTGATCCCGCCTCAATAATATCATATCCGATACCATATCTATAATCAGGCATCCCAAGTCAAGAGTGCGGATCAATCATCAATATAGCTCGTACGGCATCCCAATCTGGGTACGGTTCAATATCACATTCATCATACTATTCACCTGGTATCCTTTTTATCAAATATCATGATCGGGGTACTGATCTACGTCTAGTACCATACTGATACCGCCTACGTATGCATGGACGTGTGTGAAACACTACGTCAAGGACCCGCTACAACGTCATGTCGTATCTAAGATACGAACCCTGCTATATCACCGATCTCACGGCCTCAAATCAAATCTCATCGACTCAGCTCAATCCCAAGTATCATCCTCAATCCGTATGTGAACACGTAGTCCTATACCCATGTGAACACATAACTATAAAGAATCCCATGAGCATATATCAATAGGAATGTATGCAAGTATGTATGTGTGTATGTGTGTGTGTAACACTACCCTAGGGTTCGCAACACTAAAGTAATCCAACACACCAATATCCATCCTAAGCATCGTTATTAATCCCAAATAACATATAATAATTGTTGGTGTGTATACGCATCCGTATACACCACCACGGACTGCGGGGGTGCTATACGCCATCCACCCGACTTCTCCCCGTAGATATAAATCTACTCACCTGGTCCTCGCTAGCCGGTGTCGACGTCGCCACGCGCTTGCTTGTCGTCTCGAAGTCCACATGGGGATACCTACATATCATAACGTACCATATCGCATTAAAACTAAATTCGAAATCGAAACGGCATACGAAAATCAAATCGGCACGCGTATCACGCATAGGTCCAAACCTATCGCCCACGCATGCAGGAATAGTCAAACCAACCCTCGATGTCGATGTACGAACGTCAAACCATCGAGAAAATCCAATCACACTCATTTGCACATTCACGAACACTAATTTTAATAAAAACTAGGTTAAAACTCACAAAAACGCCAATTTCACTTAAAAAGTCATTTTTCCGAAAATCTAGCAAGCACAATTCGCCGTTTTTGTACAAAACACGATGTTTAAACAAATTTAGCGACCAAAATATCCACTAAATATCATAACTAAGTCATATAAACCATTTCTATAATTTATTCTCATAAATTTGCCTCATTTCCAAAATCCTAGTTTGCAAAAATATCAATTTTTAACACCTTTTATAGCAAAATTCACAATTCATCAATTAAGCTTGGTTTTGCATAATCTAAATTGCTAAACAACAAATTAAAATGTTAATAAAGTCATCAAAACCTTAATTAGATTTTAAATCACCCATTTGGAACCAAAAGCTAAAAACTAGTTTGCTTAAATGAAGCTAAATTGGATATTTTAATGTTACAATTAGCACTAAGCAACAAGATTACATTTTGCATGCCCTAAGATACAAAAATACATCACATAACCATGCACAATTGATCACCATTCAACTCCAAAACAAAACCCCACTTCAATTTCATAAACCCTAATCTTGAATTTGGACTCTAAATTTAAAATCTAAACTAAACCTTTCATTAACATAATTTGAAGTAATAACAAACAACTCAAAAAAAGAACAAGATTTATACATCATAACCATCTTGAGATCAACATGAAACTTGTCTCCAAATTGCAAACTTTTCACCAAGATCCATGCTAGATAGGCTAAGTAAAAATGGGTAGGGCTTGGATTTGGATTTTGTGGGATTTCTTGTGTTGATTTTTGGGCATAATATGAAGAAATTTTGAGGTGAAATGAGAAGAGAAAGGGGGGGGGGTGTTACTGCAGTGAGGATGGGAGGGGTTCGGCCAAAATTGAGGGGAGGAAGAGAGAGAGAGAGAATGAGGTTGGGGTGTGGGTTGAAGTCAACAAAGTCCACTTTATGTTAAATACCATACCTCATCAATTAATCTATCATTCTTCTTTCTTTTCTTCTTCTATTTTTTTTTCAAAAGAGAGGGCTGCTGGAATGTGGTGGTGGGGCCGGCCATGTGAGTGGGTGAGGATGAGAGGGTGTGTGTGTGGAGCAATGAACACCAAACACCAATACAATATGCACCAAAACCCTTTTATTTTCACAAAATAAGCCTTTTTCTTCAATATTATCTAAACCGTTTTGGCAAACAATTTTATTTCAAAAACCACATGATAAAATTTTATTTAATGTTTTATGATGCACAAAATTTGTTTCAACTCATTCCAATTTGTAATTTTCCCTAATTAATTGTATTAGTGACGGCTTAAAATAATAATAAAATAATATTTTTTTCAAAAAATTTGAAATTTCACCAGCGGCTCAATAAACACCAAATAATAGCAATTACATAGCTAGAATATGTATATTTAATTTTTATAATAAGATATTTGTATTTTGACTTTTTACAGAAAACCCCCTTATTTTACCGATTTTTCGAAATTTCACCGAAACGATTTTCAAAGCGTTACAATCTTCCCCCCTTAAAGAAATTCGGTCCCCGAATTTAAATTCAAACTCCCCCAAATACTAAAACATCTAAGAAAAACCATCAAGTCGTCGGGGCTTCGAAATTGTAAATACTTAAAACAAATCGCAGCGCAGCGCATGCGCTTGAAGAATGAGCATATAACTCAAATCAAAACTCCGTCAAGCATCCCGCAATCATCGGAGTCATGGAGAAGACATCAATGCCAAATCCAAAGTAAAACCAATATGATATAACTCAAAACTATACATGTAAATATCGAATCTATATCTGTAAGTATCTGAAGGAAATGCATGCAAAATATATTCAGGTACTGTCCTCTGACTAGTCCCGCTCAGTATGAAAACACATAGCAATATCATAAAAACGTACTGCTCTATAAGAAATCAATCCCAAAATATGCACATGAATACTACGTGCGTCTGGTGCGCACGGAAGTCAAAATCCATGAATGTGCCATACATGCGCACAGAAACATCTATGTGCATCGGGTGTGCACGAAACATCTGTTGTAGGCAACATGTGTGTCTGACAGCAAAATCAGGTGCATCTGACATGCACGAAAAAAAAAATCTCGATTTAGTGCATCTGGTGCGCACCAAAATCACCCTTCAAAACATGCGCCCAACATGCGCGAAAATCCAAATCAGGTGCATCCATCGTGCACGAAATCATGAAATCCAATATCAAGCGTCGAACATGCGCAAAATCCAATCAGGTGCACAAGGTGCACAAAACAAATATCGAGTATCACAATCAAAATCGAAGTCCAGTGCATCTAAGTGCACAAAAGGCGTATCACTGCACTGCAAGCATATATAAACTATACCGAGTGCAGGAACGAAATCGTGTGCATGCATACACACAAAACCAACTCAACTGTTTAAAACCGTAAAATCACAAACATGTGAAACTAAAGAACGAAAACGATATCAAGTGCAACACTGTGCAAAGATCGTAAATCCTCAATCATCAAAATCAAATCATACGAATAAATCACCCAAAACATCGTAATCAATAATGGCGGAACAGTACCGCTCAAGTGCATTCTCTAAGAATCTCGACCAACTGTCGCGGTCACTAGTGGGACGTCTCGTCGATGATCATGAACTCTGTCCTGCTGGTGTGCGTAACCATGACCACTCCTGGGTCAAGGTCTTCACTGTGAATTACCAATCTTTCGGTCAATCGGCTCATCGGCCCTGTCAGGTGTGCTAACGGGGACGATTCCGTTCTGGCACTTCTCTGGTCATCTCTTGGTCAATCATCGCGACCACTCGTAAGACAGCATATCACTGGCGTCGGCCTCTGGCTCTCTGAATGTACGTGACACATCTGATCCTGGTGCAAGTATCATTGCAGCAGTGTCCTGGAAGGAATCCTGCTCACGGTCTCTTCCATGTCTCGTCTCTGCCAACTGTCCGGAAGTCATTGTCCTTTCCTATATCTGCATCTTGCTCTGTAACGGCTGCATACCCATCGCGACTCCTTCTGGAAGGTATATCCAGTACTCTGCCTCGGCATGCGCATCGCATCTCTGATGTCGGCGGAGTGGAACGTCATCTCATCTAGATCTGGTGCGAACCTCTTACTCCACTTTTCTCTAATGTCGTCTGCTTTGGACTCGTCTCGTCGCGGCTGCATGGACTGAGCTCCAACGACTATCCTCGTATCTGGAGTCTCCCAAGAATGCATCTCACCACCAAGCATCCGAATTAAGTCGAGTCATCCGATCGAGTCGTCAAAACCTCATAATCCCCCAAGAGCACAACCTCTTGGGCACAGTTTAATAGTATCGAGTACATACCACAGCATCGGTGGTCCAGCCGTAGAAGGGCAAACCCAAGCCTCACTAATGGCGCCGTAGAACTGCCGTAAACCCGAAGGTTCAAAGGCTTTCACACGGTCATTATGTCGAGTTAGGGTTTCATTCTTCTAGAGAGACCATAGAATTGCCTGCATGTTTTTCCGACTACTTTAAACTTGGAATAATAGGTTTCTGACATTCGATCGTCTTTGTCGACTCCCAACGTCTCCGCATGAAGTCGTCTCTAGCTGGAATCAATCTATCTGATGACCTCGCATCGGGGTAGACGAACGATCCATATGTCCTAGTCATTCATCCTTGATGACTAGCGACCTCCTATCATCTCTTAGTACAACTCGTCCTGCATTAATTCTAGCATCTGGGAAATATCTCGTCGTTCGCAGCAATAACTGGCTCGCTCGTCTGCACGCTGAACCGTGCCTCAATCATCAGTAGTAAGCAACACACCAACGGTCATCAAAATCTGGCTGGCCTGTATCATTGGCTCAATTCTCTAGTGTCGATCAGCGCCTCCGAGTAACCTCATAAAGGCGATCCGCCAAACACTCGTGGCGCGGAAACACAGTAAAAAGATACATCTCTGCAATCGTGTGTCGCCGGAATTTCGCCCCGGTCAGTCCTCGTTCGTGACAAGCTTGTGCTGACCGTAGCTCTCCCTGCCGTAACCGTAGCAGCAAAACCAAACTGGTACCGATGAGGCTAGATCAGGAAGGAATATAATACTGAACAAGGAAATGTACATCCTAAGGCTTCATAAGTGGAGTGGCGTGTCGTAAATATGCCGCGGAACATACCAACGGTACGTCACTCTACCTTAGTCACCTGTTCCATCAACCAAGGGTCATCCTACGCTCCGAAGGTAAAACCTAACGCTCTGATACCAACTTTGTCACGACCCGAAAGTACGGAACATGACCGGCACTTAAACTACGAACGTCTCGAGGCGTACGTAATCTAAGTAAACCGAAAACCCAGAGATCCAAACCAAGAAAATAGTAGACTGCAGGAAAAACCAACTTAAAGCAAGTAGTTTCAATAGCATAAGCCGAATTATGCGGTTTTTTAAAAACATCAAAATTTTACTGAAAATTTCGGAAGAGTCTCCTTTGTAAATACTGGCCCCCAAACGGGATACAACATGAATAGTATACGAAATCAATAAAAAGGCATCCCCAAGCGGGAGCTAGCTCTTCGTCAATCGACGGTCACAACCACACAAGCAATATAATATACAACGCCGAAAGGCGAGGATCACAACAGAAAAGGAAACTCAAAACAGCATGAAATTCGTATAAATACAACACGTGACTCTAAGGTCGATAGAATAAACAACACTGGTCTCTATCTCTGAAATAATTACATGTTTGGTTGATGGAACTTCTAGATACAACAGAATAATGATATACAAGATAATATGATGGGTACGATACAAGAAAAAACCCACCTACTAGCAAGTCACCCGAATGAAACTGAGCCCGCAAAGCCGTAATGAAACCTGTACGGCAAACCTGCAAGAAACTGGGGCACAACGGGGGTGAGTTGCCAACTCGTGAATAGAAAAACATCTACGCACAGAAATCGCATAAATAACGCAACCTAGGTCAATGATCATAATATATCCTCAAATATAAGTATAACAGGCAGCCTATAACAATGGCTAGGGTAATATCTAACCCGAGTATAATTTCATGTGCCCGTGTCAGTGCCTTAGGTAGCAATATATCATATGAATGAGGTATGCATGCATGAAACAGAATACATGTAAAGGAAGAAACTGTTTTCATAAATTAGTGAGATTTCCTTCGTATTTTTAAACTGAGGTATCATAAATGAAATCAGTATCAACAGTGTCTAGCATCGACACAAAACATAAATCTCACTGTCTCGAAATATCAATGTCTCAATCTCAATATCTAGGGCGCCGTCAGTCCAGACCGGTCCATACCATCCATCTCAAGACCACGACGGTATCCTCCGGATATCCGACCCGTCGGGTAATATCACCGGTAGGTAGTGCTCCCCAGCCAGGCTCAACGTCAACACCACATTCCTCTTGCCCCGGGGTACCATACCGGGCCCACCATGTACCCGTGACGGTTCCTCCACTCCTCGACACGGATCTCCAAAACCACAGCAAACTCATGGTGGACGACACTTTACATCACTAGAAAACCGCAACATTTTATATTTTAAAAGATCATAAGTTGTAAATTTTGCGGCTTTCCCCGAAATCCAGAAAAATCATAAATCTCAAGAAATCATCACAAGTGCATATGTCAATGATAATGAACTAGGCATGAACAACTGAATAACAGTATACATGAAGTGGTAGGTAATAACTACAATGTCTAATATGACATATAAGGGAAGTACACTAATATCCTGTCAACACTACTAGCTAACAATCTAAGTCAAGCAATTATATTCTCTAAAGTGTACGTGACATGGCAATTACCGATGAAGATGTGTGTGAACCGGCAAGTAGGTGTACGTGGTACATACGCATCATCGGTAATGGTGCTGGTGTCCTAACAACATGATATCAATAATGGAATATGCAGCAAAATAAATATGCGAGGCAGAGCGAACAACAATAATGTGCGGGAGCTGAATACTAGACACAACGATAACTAATCTGCAATAATCTAATATAAGTCCTACAAATGGTGCCTTTTGAAATAACACGAATCATGGGGTTTTGAAAATAGGGGCTACGGTGTTTTTATGAAAAGATACGTTGTTTTTGAAATATCCGTAGATTCCCTTGAGCTGCCTTTAAAAATGCCCACGATTCGTTAGTTTTTGAAATAGGTAAGAAGTCTAATCTAATCTAACAACTACACTAAACTATACGGCTGAACTAACAAGCTGAACTACAGGTAAGGAAACCGCCTATAATCTGAGTCGATACATATACATACCTGTATATGTATAGTCGGTGATCCCGCCTCAATAATATCATATCCGATACCATATCTATAATCAGGCATCCCAAGTCAAGAGTGCGGATCAATCATCAATATAGCTCGTACGTAAATCCGTCGTACGGCATCCCAATCTGGGTACGGTTCAATATCACATTCATCATACTATTCACCTGGTATCCTTTTTATCAAATATCATGATCGGGGTACTGATCTACGTCTAGTACCATACTGATACCGCCTACGTATGCATGGACGTGTGTGAAACACTACGTCAAGGACCCGCTACAACGTCATGTCGTATCTAAGATACGAACCTTGCTATATCACCGATCTCACGGCCTCAAATCAAATCTCATCGACTCAGCTCAATCCCAAGTATCATCCTCAATCCGTATGTGAACACGTAGTCCCATACCCATGTGAACACATAACTATAAAGAATCCCATGAGCACATATCAATAGGAATGTATGCAAGTATGTATGTGTGTATGTGTGTGTGTAACACTACCCTAGGGTTCGCAACACTAAAGTAATCCAACACACCAATATCCATCCTAAGCATCGTTATTAATCCCAAATAACATATAATAATTGTTGGTGTGTATACGCATCCGTATACACCACCACGGACTGAGGGGGTGCTATACGCCATCCACCCGACTTCTCCCCGTAGATATAAATCTACTCACCTGGTCCTCGCTAGCCGGTGCCGACGTCGCCACGCGCTTGCTTGTCGTCTCGAAGTCCACATGGGGGTACCTACATATCATAACGTACCATATCGCATTAAAACTAAATTCGAAATCGAAACGGCATACGAAAATCAAATCGGCACGCGTATCACGCATAGGTCCAAACCTATCGCCCACGCATGCAGGAATAGTCAAACCAACCCTCGATGTCGATGTACGAACGTCAAACCATCGAGAAAATCCAATCACACTCATTTGCACATTCACGAACACTAATTTTAATAAAAACTAGGTTAAAACTCACAAAAACGCCAATTTCACTTAAAAAGTCATTTTTCCGAAAATCTAGCAAGCACAATTCACCGTTTTTGTACAAAACACGATGTTTAAACAAATTTAGCGACCAAAATATCCACTAAATATCATAGCTAAGTCATATAAACCATTTCTATAATTTATTCTCATAAATTTGCCTCATTTCAAAAATCCTAGTTTGCAAAAATATCAATTTTTAACACCTTTTATAGCAAAATTCACAATTCATCAATTAAGCTTGGTTTTGCATGATCTAAATTGCTAAACAACAAATTAAAATGTTAATAAAGTCATCAAAACCTTAATTAGATTTTAAATCACCCATTTGGAACCAAAAGCTAAAAACTAGTTTGCTTAAATGAAGCTAAATTGGATATTTTAATGTTATAATTAGCACTAAGCAACAAGATTACATTTTGCATGCCCTAAGATACAAAAATACATCACATAACCATGCACAATTGATCACCATTCAACTCCAAAACAAAACCCCACTTCAATTTCATAAACCCTAATCTTGAATTTGGACTCTAAATTTAAAATCTAAACTAAACCTTTCATTAACATAATTTGAAGTAATAACAAACAACTCAAAAAAAGAACAAGATTTATACCTCATAACCATCTTGAGATCAACATGAAACTTGTCTCCAAATTGCAAACTTTTCACCAAGATCCATGCTAGATAGGCTAAGGAAAAATGGGTAGGGCTTGGATTTGGATTTTGTGGGATTTCTTGTGTTGATTTTTGGGCATAATATGAAGAAATTTTGAGGTGAAATGAGAAGAGAAAGGGGGGGGGCTGTTAATGCAGTGAGGATGGGAGGGGTTCGGCCAAAATTGAGGGGAGGAAGAGAGAGAGAGAGAATGAGGTTGGGGTGTGGGTTGAAGTCAACAAAGTCCACTTTATGTTAAATACCATACCTCATCAATTAATCTATCATTCTTCTTTCTTTTCTTCTTCTATTTTTTTTTCAAAAGAGAGGGCTGCTGGAATGTGGTGGTGGGGCCGGCCATGTGAGTGGGTGAGGATGAGAGGGTGTGTGTGTGGAGCAATGAACACCAAACACCAATACAATATGCACCAAAACCCTTTTATTTTCACAAAATAAGCCTTTTTCTTCAATATTATCTAAACCGTTTTGGCAAACAATTTTATTTCAAAAACCACATGATAAAATTTTATTTAATGTTTTATGATGCACAAAATTTGTTTCAACTCATTCCAATTTGTAATTTTCCCTAATTAATTGTATTAGTGACGGCTTAAAATAATAATAAAATAATATTTTTTTCAGAAAATTTGAAATTTCACCAGCGGCTCAATAAACACCAAATAATAGCAATTACATAGCTAGAATATGTATATTTAATTTTTATAATAAGATATTTGTATTTTGACTTTTTACAGAAAACCCCCTTATTTTACCGATTTTTCGAAATTTCACCGAAACGATTTTCTAAGCGTTACAATAATGGATACCAGATGAATAATGAGATGAATGTGATATTTGACCCGTACCCAGATTTGGAATGCCGTACGACGGATTTACGTATGAGCTATATACTGATGATAGATCTGTAGGGTTAGCTTAGCACCTTGTGAAGGTTTTGGCAAGCATCAATCATGCTACTTTAAAATTTTTGGGGTGCTAAACAAACCCTAACCAAGATCTTAACTAGAGACTTAAGGTTAAACAAGATATGTAAACACTTTACATCTAAGTGAACAAGGAATACAACCTTTGTAGACCGGTCCTTCACTTCAATAGCTCCGTATAGAAGTCTCTTCGCTGCGATCACGATCCCCCGGACTCTAGAGAGGCTCCCACGAAGAAACGAACAAGCTTGCTTCGAAGTCTTCATGGCCAAAGATGATCTATGTCGAGGAGACACTAGCTCATGCTATCACTTCACTAATTGTGTAGATTAGTGAAGAAAACACACTCTACTAAATGGCAAGTAGTAGAGGATGATGAAGTAGGAAGTTTACTCACTTTAGAAATCATTTTCTCACATTTTATCTCATACCTCCCTTGAAGCTAGAAAGCTTTTCATGGAGCTTGATGAAGAAGAAGAAGAACTCATGAATAATTCATCCTTATGAATTATTGCACCCATGATTGAGTTAAAGCTATCATACTTAACTCATGTAGAGAATTAACTCATGGCTATGGTTAAGGGTTGGGTCAAGTAAAATATCCTAAGGAATGACAAAAGAGTGGACTTAGTCAAAGTTCTATAAGCTTCTCCAAGCATAAAACTTTGACCAAGTCTTTGTCTCTTTTGTAATAACTTAAGAAATAATCAAAACCCTAATTAAACCCAAGCATGGTATAGGTCTCATACACCCATCTTGTATGTATCATCAAACATGACACAATACATGTACACAAATATACATATCACATATATATACAATGTGCACATCAAGTAAGAAAAGAAATCATTAGTGAGCTAAATATTAGTTAATGTAATATAATATATCAAATATATATAATTATGCATTAAATTATTAAATCAACTCTTGATTTAATAATTCGGCTATAATACATATAACCGACCGATATCACAAATCGCGAGATTAGAATGCGGTATCACATACTCGCATTAATCTCGGTCCCGCACATATCACATATGCGCTCCTACTCCGTTTTGCATGAATCATGAAACCTCTATGTAGGACTCTAAAGACTCGTCAATACGCCGGCAGTAGGTGATGATCATATCAAACACCCACAAACCGCAAGCGGTCTGCTAAACGTAACGGCCACCCGGGTATTGAGCGATCAGAATATCAACAAGCAAGCCTGCTATAACTCCTGCGAATCCAATCAGTAACACTACCGTACAGTCCAGTCTCTTCGTCTGATATGTCGCATATCACAGCCTGGGGGTGGTTTAACGTTAGACCCCAATAGCCCGATAAGGCATGCCGATGCAAGGTCCATAACGGTTCAGGAAACTACTGGTAACACTTACCAATAAATCTCAGCAACCCTGGCCAGGGATTTCCTGTTATGGCCAATCGAGCACAGCGATACATCAACGCCCAATACCGGGAGAGACAAAACCCCTCCTATCGCTCATTGCCTCCATGTGATTCGGGACTTTACCCAAAAGCCACCGTTTTGCAAGATCTCTTGACCGTGGTAAGGTGGAAATCAAAGCACAGTGGGAATCACACAAGTGTCTATGACGATCTCGTGTCTACAGACTAACCTGTACCAGTGTCACCAGAGAACTGCTATCCGACTATAGCTATAATACCATCTAGGAGTTCTCGGTGAGTCCGTGCATTGTACCCAGTCTCCACTGAGCACCCGTATACCTTCTCTGATGTCAAACACCAATGGATATAGGATCATCCTTCGCCAATCATATGGGTCAAGAAGCGTATACGCTTGTCTAATTTGGAGTACCGATGCGCTGTCACGATACTCCCACGACTAGGAACATTTGAAGGATGTACTTATCGACTACCCTGTCCCCACTAGTATGATTTGCATCATAATCTTGATAGTCAAGTAATCATCTTAAGGGTTTTATCAACATGTGATCACAAAACAGTATTTGTTTACATGTTAAGATAAAGTGCAACCAGATAGCATACTATCATGTTGAGCAAGAAAGTCCTTCCTATATATGTCCAAGCATCCACTACAACATACATCACATGTACAGTAATGGCCTTTAGGGCATACATATAACTAACAATCTCCCACTTGCACTAAGGCCATTTGTTGTGGTATCCAATACCCAACAATATAGCAGAGGTTGTAGTATCCCATACTCAACCATTGTAGAGAAGTCTCTCTAGGGTAAGGCCTTTGTGAGTGGATCCGCTGTGTCTACCATCTGGTCTACTCTCTTAACCTTGATCCCTTGGAGATCAACCATCTCCCTAATCAGGTGATACTTGCCTTAGAATATGTCTGGAACGCTGAAGGGGACCTGCGTTCCTGGGCCTAAGCCACAACTCCATTGTTGTCACAATAACAGTTATTGGACGCTCAAAGGTAGGAACCTTGTTTATCTTATGATCAAGAAATGTCCAGACAGTCACTTTGGTAGTATCGTTGGTAGCAATGTATTCAGCCTTTATCGTCTAGTAAGTCACGATATCTAGCTTGGAACTCTTCCAACATACCGTCCCTCCACTGAGGGTAAAGAAAATGCCTGTGACTGACTCTCCGTCAACTTATCTCTCTGGAAGCTGGAACCAAGAACTTTCTTTTAGAGCTTCTCAAGTACTTAAGAATGTCTTCCACAGCTGTCCAGTGATTCTCTCCAAGATCCGATTGATTCCTGATCACTACACCTAGTGAGTCATCTACATATAGTCTGGTTCATAACATCGCACACTCTGATAGAGCCTACTGCCGAAGCATAGGATATCCTTTGTGTAAGTCTACGGTAGCGCCCCGGCCGTCTACAGACGCCAAATGCGGAACAAAAACTTTTTAACTGGCGCTATCGTATACTTTAACCCGGATCTTCCATTATTGCTAAACTAACAAACTGTAAAGTGAGTAGAAAGGTTATACCGAACGATCCGAGTCCTTCGTTCTTTAACCATCATCCCACGCTCCGTTGCGGCTGCTCCGATCTCGTCGATCTCCGATCTGCTCGTCCAGGTGGCACCACGTCGACGATTCTTTAAACGGGCTCCCGCCTCTGACTCGAGGCAACTCGGTCGTCAAGTTTGCCAAAAGATACGACCAAGATTGATGTAGAGAATGAGTAGATGACTTTGTCTCACTTCGTCCAAAGCCGTGGACGATCGGTTAATGAAGTTGCCACTCGGATCGGGTGATGGAATGAAAAAGGCTATGAAATTTCCATGCACCCTAAACCATAGTCTTTTCTCTCAAGAATGAAAATTAATCTCTCTCTCTTCTCTCAAGGGGGCCGGCCACTTTTTTGCAAAGAGGGAGGTGATGGTAGGAGCAATCAAGGAGGTGACCTTAAACAAGAAGCTTATCCTCATCATAAATGAAAAGCATGACTCACTAGAAACATTGAATCTAAAACCCTTAGTCATCAAGCATTAATGGCACCATTAATGCACTAATGACTCACCAATCCATGTCACCCTCTCTAGAACCATCTAGAACACTGACTCACCTCATCTCAAGAAAAGATAATTCCGTCTTTAACCGAATGTTAAAAGACGGGCGATAGAAAACTGGAAACTGGCAACTTCCAAAAGTGATCCTGAAACGACTTTCAGGATAACCCCGTAACTATATAAAAATACCCGTATTTGTATTACGACCGAATACAAATGCAACTGAGACAAAGATATTATATCTACTCAATATAATACTCGGATCTGGCTTAAACCAAAGCCGACCAGTATGATCTGCCCGAAAACTGACACGTGCGTAAACGCACGTGCATTTTCCGAACCCTGCCATAAAACCATACGGCCTCTACAACGTTTCGCCCGAACTTGGGAAACTGTCTGTGGGGGACTCTAATGACTCGTCAGTACCCTGGCAGTGGGTTTAACCACAAACCGTCAGCGGCACTAGCAATGCGTAACGGCTGCCCATGGACTGACCTCAAGGGAGGCCGATGAGCGAACTCATCCGGAAACCCAACTGAGCCTAACAGTGACAATGTATATACAGTCCGGTCCGTTCGTCTATGAGTATCGCATATCTGCCTAGGGGGCTAGTAACGTCAGACCCCCAATAGCAGTATAAGTCGTGTCGGAGTGTAGCCCAATAACACCCTGAGATACTACTGGAGTATCTACCAGTAAATCTCCTGCCACGGCCGTGGGCTATATGTAATGGCTCTCCTAGACACAGCACGATCTCGCCCCCAATACCGGGAGAGACGAATCCCCTGCCGATCCGCTCACGTGCCTCCATATGGCTCGGGACTGTACCCAAAAGCTACCTGTTTGCACGACTCCTTTGAGCCGTGGTAGGGTAGAAATCAAAGCACAGTGGGAACTCACACGAGACAAATGACGACCTCAGGTCGATGAACTAACCTGTACACATGTCACCAGGGAACTGCTATCTGACGATATGTATAATACCAACTAGCAGGTTCCCGGCGAGTCCTGTCCGGTGTACTCATAACCCAATGAGCACCTGTATACATCTTAGGTGATCCAACTGACACCAGTGGCTTGTGAGACCGGCCACCGCCCCTCGTCGGGGTCTCGACTGTATACACTAGTCTACTCCGGAGTATCGATGCCCTGTCTCGAAACTCCCACGACTAGGGACCACAATTAAGGATATGCATATAAACTACCCAACTCTCATGTATATGATCGCCATCATACAGTTGGTAGTAAAGCAAGATCCTAAGGGCTCTATCAAAGTGTAACATGTAATCAGTCACCTGAACATGTACACGACTGATAAAGGCAAACCAGATAGCATACTATCATCTCGAGTAAGACTGTCCTACCGGTATAGGTCCTCCGCAATCATTGCAATCACGTACCTGCGATCCAATAATTGACTATGAGGGCACTATCTCCAACAATCTCCCACTTGCACTCAAAGCTAATTATTGCGATGTCGACTACTCACAGCCCATGTGAAACCGAACACCCAACTCCTCTACTAATCAGTTTCACAAAGCCCGTTTGTAAAACTATTGTGTTCGAGAAATAGCCTCAGTGAGTGGATCCGCCTAGATGTTTCTTTCTATATCTTTCTTAATCTCAAGTTCGCAGAGAAAGCCATCTCCCGAATTGAGTAATACCTGTCTTAGAATATGTCTGGATATCTGATGGGACCTAGTTCATAAATGAACTCTTAATCCAAAACTTCTTAGACTGTATCGATCACTGAACCTAATCAGTATCCGGCACCATGCCACCCACAGTATCCTCTTGGACCATCTGTCTATAATACTGTCCCTCGTCAGAGGGAAAACTAAAACTCTGACAATCACTCTGTCATCCACGTCACCTTTGAAGCCTGGAATGATAATCGTCTCCCGAAGGAGGCTGCCATCATCAAATCCGTAGAACATGCACCTATGTTCTAAAACTGCTTCCTTATGTTTCTCCAGGATTGGATTAATACAAACTTATTGCATCAAGTGCAAAAACAATATCTGGTGTGGTACTTGACATCTCATGATTGACTTAGTTGCCTAAGCAAGTGATCTGTCAATCATGACCATCCCTCTCCCCTTTAGTCTGTAAGACAACTTTAGAGAGGGTGACTCCATCACCTGCAGGTACACCACCATGCTAGGAGTCATCTATTCTAAAAACCATTAGAATACTGTCAAAGTACCCACATTGGGAAACTACCCAAATCCAGATCTAAAACCATAGATCCAGAAACCAGAGTGTCAAATATTATATCCATATCCTGTCTGGAGAAACAACTGTGTGACGACCACAGTACAACCGATCGTAGTATGGGAATTTTACTTCCTATTCTGTGTATGTCATCCAGATACCATGACATCACACCCTACTACCTTCTTAACAGATCCATCCCCTATTCTGATTGAAGTCAAACCCATGACTGTCACATCAAAATTAGATGATCTATCTCCGCTATAACTGCTCAAGTCTATAAATAGATATAAGCATCTTGCCCACTATGCTTCCGCTGCTCCCACTTACTACGACAACCCTCCTACCGGGTCTCATAGCATGGAACAACAGTAGTGTCAAGTCTGGGTAGATAAGAACCTCTCTGTCACCGTCCTTTAGGCTACCGAAGTACCTCTCGGGTGTCTGAGGTTACCCACCATATCTGCGGAGTGGCTAATGGAATGTCAAACCTGATTGAATATATAGGTCCTATTAAATTTTCCGTAATCGTTTGCGGTTCTGGAATCACTTCCAGTTCTACCATACTCCCACTACTGTTTTCTGAAAAAGTCCATTTTACTAAAACTGTGGCGAGTCAAGAACAATATCACTATTGATCTTCCAAATGGTAGAATATCAACCCTCGTCATAGCCAGGGTCAACCCACAAGCAGCCATTACAGAAACGTGCCCTGAGTTATCCATAGTCTGGTTTTAAGCATAAGCTGGACAACTCCCCGTACCTTAATATCTTATAAGGTATGATCCATTCTATATCCAATATAGAAACTTTGGCACTTAATTTAATTGGAACCAGATTCAAATCATGCAGCTGTCTCCAGTGCATATCACCTTAATGGAAAGAGGCTAATCAGCATTACTCAACTTAGGAATCCATCCAATTATGAGTAACCTGAAAGAGAAATATGTTTCTCGAAACCATTACTATCATCTGAATACCAATCATAAGAATCTACATCTTCGATCTCTTTGAAGAATCTCGATACTTGTGATACCTGGTTCTCTACTTTATTCTTATACCCACAACTTCTCAAAACTTAGACCGTGTATTTCTACGAAACACTTGTCTAAAAACTAAAGAAGTTATAAGTAAACAGAACATAGTACGAGGACCTACCCCTTTGTCCTGAAGGACACTTGGACAACATACAATACTCTGCATAAGTCCGCTGAGTTAAACAACTCATAACCTGTGCATCGTAGGTTGAAAAACTGTACCCTGGCGATTTCCTCAAATATCACCAATTACAACGAATTCCGATATAATGAGGATGATCACCTAATTCCCAATAACTTACTCCCTCTCATCATCTGTAAAACCATACAGATATGAGAATGAAACCTGGTAAATACATACCCTTGGAGTAAGTATCTAATCGGGAAAACAGTTTTCTTTTAACAATGCACTGAAACATGAAAATGTTTCGTAGGGGTAACCTGGTATTCATAGCAATGCCTCTTCCATAATCCAATTCATGACTATAACCGTATATTTCTTTGCCTTCTCTCCAAATCCCTTTATTTGTCTTTAGTCGTTACCTTCTGTACACCATTGTTAGGCTAAATGGTTTTCTTCCTTCCCTACCGTTCGGCACCAGCCTTTGGTTTGGAAGAAGACTATCCAGTAAGCATAATAGGTGTACCCTCTTAAACCAAAGAGTACTCGCAACTGAGAGAAGGTGATGATAAAAGACAACTGAATAATACCTTATTCTTTTAAAGGTGAAATAGGAGTGGCAATGATGTACGCGGTTTGGTCGTGAATGATAATAGTCGCAACTTACTTTGCCCTCTTTCTAATCCCTTTATTTTGTCTTTTGTTATTTCCTTCTGTACACCGTACTTAGGCTAATTGGTTTTCTTCATTCCCTACCTTTCGGCACCTGCCTATGGTTTAGAATAAGACTATCCAATAAGCGTAATAGGTGTACTCTCCTAAACCAAGGAGCCCTCGCAACCTGAGAGAATGTGATAATAAAAGACAACTGAATAAACCAATTCTATTTCTCCTGAACCTTGATCCATCCTCGAAGAAGTCCTTTCGAGTTCGTATATAACCATACGATGGATCTATCCAATGGAAGTGGATGTCCGTAGTAATACGGGGTGTTCTGAGAAATTCAAAGGGTAAAAGAATGAGTGGCAATGACTTATGCAACTCAGACAATCCAAAAGCCAGTATTTTAAGAAGGTTCGGTCAACTTGGTCACTGAGTCATAGTCTACGGTCGGTTAAAGGTCGCTGCCAAAGAGAGAGAGAAAAGAAACACTCTGCGTGCACTCAAACCTAGATCAGAATGGTTATCACTTTATCTAATCCGGAAACCTCCCACTGCCCTGTCAAATTCTCCTCCAAACCTGAAAGAAGAATCAATCGGGATCACCCGAAGAGTAAACCAACTCATCAGTGGGAATCGGGATCCAACTCTCATCGCATGATAACGTGATGGAATGCATCCACGTTACTCATACTCCAGAAGGTATGCGCATACTTGGCAAGATTCAGTTTCTTTAGAAACTCCCGATATGATTTTTGCCCCATGCTCTTATAACCTTGGATTTGGTCAAAATGTCATAAGTCACATGCCAAGTTCTACCCGTCACTATCTTGTCAATTTGAACCCACCCGCACATGCCCCTGTCTTTGGCCAAATAGCAGAACGACTGTCCCAAACCAACTCATCTATCTATGCAACAAATGAATACCCAGCAGCTACCAAACACTATGCCTTAACTTTGGCTAAAATGCATAGGTTGAATACTACTGAATACCCAAAAGAAGTGACGGAGGGCTACGGCTGGTTTTTGGCGAAAGACCTTTAACGTAACGAACTTGATATCGCTGAAGAAACCTGATAGCTTTTTAAAATATAGTGGCGAAAACCTTTTGCTAAAGAGGTCATTCCCGGTGAAGGGATCTCGACTCTTTCCTCGTGGAATGAGGTGCAGGATATTCCACTGAATACCGCGATGCAAAGCAACTTGTAATCGACTATAGTGAAGTTATTACCCTGACGCAAACTTCTGCCCAAAGGGTCAGTCCCGGTGAAGGGATATCGGCCCTTGCCCCGTCGAATGAGGTGCAGGATATTCCACTGAATACCGCTATGCAGAACAAAAGGAAACGTCTTTGCAATAACACTTTTTAAATTTGTTCCAACAACTGACAAATAGGTTTTCTTTCCTTTGCATTGATCAAAATCAACGCAGTCCCATCAATCAATCACACCAGAAAAGAACGAAAATAAAATGTACGTATATGCCATCTGCATTCGTCACCGGGTCCCGTCATCACCCGTTAGGTTACTTAACTAACGACAGAGCGGGGACTGGACTAGCGCGGGTGTAAAACATATACAACATCTAATAGTATATAAACCAATATACAATAATCGCTCCAGGCGTGATAATATGCAACATTACAGAAAAGTAATAAGCATCACAGAACAATACAGATAATCTGGGATCCCCGGATTTCACAGAGCCGCTGCTGAAACCCGACGTTCCCCTATCGTGTGGATAGCCTGTGCAATGAAACCTAGACCCCTACGGGTGCGGCAAGTTACCCGCCAAAACCTGAAGCGAGGCAGCCCCCTACAGCAAAGTGAATGGACCACCCTTCACTTCACGGAATCCGGTAATCTTGGGCACCCCTCCTTGGGTCAACCTGTACCCCTTACGAGTGCGGCGAATAGTCTGCCAATTTTAGAGTAAGGCCCCTCTGCCTCTCAAAGCCATGAGATGCGGACCCGTTGCCCTCCAGAACCCGGCTATCCGTGCACTCCGTCGCAGGGCAAAACCTAGTACAGTAATGAAAAATAGTACAACATGTACATCGACCGCAACCTGGTCGTGCCCCAAAAGAATATTATACAACAGGCAGTGACGGCAGTCTACAAGTTGGACGCTCGCCCCGCAATATCAAATGTACAAATAAACTCAAACTACACTACCATTGCACACTGCTATCCACCACGAAAAATCCGCAACATCACAGCACAACACAGAACATCAACGCGAATGTCACGTTCGCAAACCCGTCTAAAAAAACTATAGCAATCAGACGCGGTTTACCGATCAAATGACATTCCCGGTCGGAGATATAATGTAAGCGCTGTAAACTAACATGTTTAAATTTCGATCGACTAAATATCACAAAGTGGGCCCCACGAACAACTGGTGAACAGTAACAAAATCTGGGCCCAAAAGATATGTACCAAAAACCCCAATTTCCAGAGAAGAATACACTGTGCAAGTTTGGGGGCCTGATCACTCAGAACGGCCGCGGATGCGCGGCCAAACCATGGGTTTGGCCGCGATTCCGCGGCAGTCTTGTCGATTCATGTGCCCAAATTTGTAAGGTGTTCTTATAAAACCCTGCACAGTTTTCTGAGATATGTAGAAAAATTTTAGGACATCATTTAAAATCGACAGAAACTGTGAAGCTTGAAAATTGTGTTTTTCGATATCCGGTTCGATCGATGTTTTAAACAGGTTAGCACAAGTTAGTATAGCAAAATGGTGAGTCTCTGATACCACTGTAAGTCAACGGTAGCGCCCCGGCCGTCTACAGACGCCAAATGCGGAACAAAAACTTTTTAACTGGCGCTATCGTATACTTTAACCCGGATCTTCCATTATTGCTAAACTAACAAACTGTAAAGTGAGTAGAAAGGTTATACCGAACGATCCGAGTCCTTCGTTCTTTAACCATCATCCCACGCTCCGTTGCGGCTGCTCCGATCTCGTCGATCTCCGATCTGCTCGTCCAGGTGGCACCATGTCGACGATTCTTTAAACAGGCTCCCGCCTCTGACTCGAGGCAACTCGGTCGTCAAGTTTGCCAAAAGAGACGACCACGATTGATGTATAGAATGAGTAGATGATTTTGTCTCACTTCGTCCAAAGCCGTGGACGATCGGTTAATGAAGTTGCCACTCGGATCGGGTGATGGAATGAAAAAGGCTATGAAATTTCCATGCACCCTAAACCATAGTCTTTTCTCTCAAGAATGAAAATTAATCTCTCTCTCTTCTCTCAAAGGGGCCGACCACTTTTATGCAAAGAGGGAGGTGATGGTAGGAGCAATCAAGGAGGTGACCTTAAACAAGAAGCTTATCCTCATCATAAATGAAAAGCATGACTCACTAAGAAACATTGAATCTAAAACCCTTAGTCATCAAGCATTAATGGCACCATTAATGCACTAATGACTCACCAATCCATGTCACCCTCTCTAGAACCATCTAGAACACTGACTCACCTCATCTCAAGAAAAGATAAATCCGTCTTTAACCGAATATTAAAAGACGGGCGATAGAAAACTGGTAACTGGCAACTTCCAAAAGTGATCATGAAACGACTTTCAGGATAACCCCGTAATTGTATAAAAATACCCGCATTTGTATTACGACCGAATACAAATGCAACTGAGATAAAGATATTATATCTACTCAATATAATACTCGGATCCGGCTTAAACCAAAGCCGACCAGTATCATCTGCCCGAAAATTGACACGTGCGTAAACGCACGTGCATTTTCCGAACCCTGCCATAAAACCATACGGCCTCTAAAACGTTTCGCCCGAACTTGGGAAACTGTCTGTGGGGGACTCTAATGACTTGTCAGTATCCTGGCAGTGGGTTTAACCACAAACCGTCAGCGGCACTAGCAATGCATAACGGCTGCCCATGGACTGACCTCAAGGGAGGCCGATGAGCGAACTCATCTGGAAACCCTACTGAGCCTAACAGTGACAATGTATATACAGTCCGGTCCGTTCGTCTATGAGTATCGCATATCTGCCTAGGAGGCTAGTAACGTCAGACCCCCAATAGCAGTATAAGTCGTGTCGGAGTGTAGCCCAATAACACCCCGAGATACTACTGGAGTACCTACCAGTAAATCTCCTGCCACGGCCGTGGGCTATGTGTAATGGCTCTCCTAGACACAGCACGATCTCGCCCCCAATACCGGGAGAGACGAATCCCCTGCCGATCCGCTCACGTGCCTCCATATGGCTCGGGACTGTACCCAAAAGCTACCTGTTTGCATGACTCCTTTAAGCCGTGGTAGGGTAGAAATCAAAGCACAGTGAGAACTCACACGAGACAAATGACGACCTCAGGTCGATGAACTAACCTGTACACATGTCACCAGGGAACTGCTATCTGACGATATGTATAATACCAACTAGCAGGTTCCCGGCGAGTCCTGTCCGGTGTACTCATTACCCAATGAGCACCTGTATACATCTTAGGTGATCCAACTGACACCAGTGGCTTGTGAGACCGGCCACCGCCCCTCGTCGGGGTCTCGACTGTATACACTAGTCTACTCCGGAGTATCGATGCCCTGTCTCGAAACTCCCACGACTAGGGATCACAATTAAGGATATGCATATAAACTACCCAACTCTCACGTATATGATCGCCATCATACAGTTGGTAGTATAACAAGATCCTAAGGGCTCTATCAAAGTGTAACATGTAATCAGTCACCTGAACATGTACACGACTGATAAAGGCAAACCAGATAGCATACTATCATCTCGAGTAAGCCTGTCCTACCGGTATAGGTCCTCCGCAATCATTGCAATCGCGTATCTGCGATCCAATAATTGACTATGAGGGCACTATCTCCAACACTTTGCACGCGAGCTCTCTCCAAATCAGTATTGGAGAGAGTGATCCATGAGTAAGTGGGCGAACCACCACGCTTAGAATCATCCATACTAAACACCTTTAGTATGGTGTTTATGTACCTGGATTTGGGACACTCCCAACATCATCATAGATCTATCACCAGAGATCATAATCCACAAGATGTAGTAGGTATCATCCAGATCTTATATTGAGAATCTCCGTAATAAGAGGAGCTTGGCCTAGTGTAGCATAGGAAACAATTTCCTATCAGGAGTATGTCATCTACGTACAATACGTGGAAGACAACCTTACTCTCTACAACCTTCTTGTATATACAAGGTTCATCTACCAGTTTGATGAAGTCAAACTCTTTGACTATCACATCAAAACAGACGTTCCAGCTTCCTGAACCCGGTTGGGCTATCATCTCATGATACAATCCTCACTCCCACTGTTACGGAGAAAACCGTAGTATCTCTCAAGTGGATGAGGAACCCTGCTAGATTTGCGGAGAGGCTGAGGTTCGTTGGAGACTATTGAATCCTTTGGTTTCATCAAAACATCAGCTATTAGTTTGTCTAGCTGGAACTCCTTCCAGTTCTACCTCATGACCACTTAATTTTTTTACAAGAAATTCATTTTCTAAAAAGGTGGCATGCTGAGAAACAAAACACCTTTTGCTCCTCAGTTAGGTAGAAGATATTCCCTTACTAATGTTTGGGATATCCCGACAAACATACACAACTGACCTTACCTTGAGCATGTCCGGATTTTGCTTTTCAACATAGGCCGGACAACCCCATATCTTAACTCGTTTAAGACATGTCTCTTCCCATACCATATCTCACATGTAGTGGTAGGCTCTGATTTGGATGGAACCCCATTCAATTGGTATGCAACTTCTCAAGTGCATTTCTCTAAAAGGAAACAGGCAACTCAGCAGTACTCATCATAGAGCGTGCTATATCTCATAAGGTGCGATACCTCCACCCCGATACACCGTTGTTCTGTGGTGTATATGAAGGAGTAAGCTGAGAGAGAATAATATTCTCTGTTTAGAAAATCCAGGAATTGCATGCCAAAGTATTTTCCTCCTCAATCACATCTTAGGAATTTAATACTTCTACCCGTTTGGTTCTCAAAAGAACCAACCGACCTCGGCATTTGTAGACATGGGACCATATACATCATCATGTATCTATCCCATGAGTTCAGTAATTTTCTCTGTTTCCAGTAAACGGAGTATTGATCATTTTATGTTTGAGACAAGACTAGAAGTAGCATAAGATGAAAATTGGAATAGATTATCATATTCATCCTCATGTAACTTGGCTGGTCGTGTCACATTGATATGACCTAGTCTACAATGCCTCAAGAAGGATTCATTCATTCCTGAACAACTCCTCTTGTCTGTGTTCTATATGCTTTGAACTGTGGTTTGATTTAGAACTTCTATGCTATTATATAACGTGCCTGATAGAATCAACTCTTGATTCAGGAAAATGTTCACAGCATTATCCTCCAATACAGAATTATATCCTTCTTTAACTCAGTAAAGAACATGATGTAATGTTGTATATCAGGTTTGGTATGTAATAACATTTGTTCAGAATCAATGTATTAATACAAGGTGATATCTGCCAACTGATTTGGCTGCAACAATTGCACCATTCTCTAACACTTAGAGACATATCACCCATTCTCAGTTCTCTACATTTCTGTAGCCATGTAACATATTATATATGCGGGATCCTGATCTGGTATCACATACCCAGGACGTTGAGGATACTGAAAAATCAGTTCTCGGTAATAAGGACACCCGAAGAATTTGCATCAACATGTACTTTCTTCGAATTGGGTAGCATGGGAATCCGGATATTCCCCTATTTCCTGCTTGGTCTTATAATAATTATAAGATTGAGCGGAACCAACGTTCCCTAGCTTAGTATATTAAGGAGGTTCGGTCAATACATCCATATTATTATCTTGATTAAGGCGTGACATTTTTGCAACCTGGAGAGAGGGAAAAGAAAACACTCTGCGTGCGCTTTTGCAAGATTAGATTTGGTTATCATTTTATCTAGTCAGGATGGCTCCCACTATTTTAGTCAAATCTTCCTTCAAACCCTAAAAGGTAAGACTAACCGGGATTAATTACACCGTACAAGTTCGCCAATCTTTCGGCCAGGCCAGTGTCGGTACTTTGAGGGAGGTTTCCCGTGCTTTCGCACGGACCTAATTAAAATAAACCTCGTTTTCCTAGGGGCGTAACCGTGTTAACACCTTTCTAGACACCTACTTGATCGGTTAATTGTAATGTGTAAAACTTTCCCTGGAGTAACTCTTTCTCGCAGTGGGTATCGGGATCCAACTATCTCATAGAAGGTATGCAATCTCATTGCAAATTTCAACACTTGAAATTCCCAATAATACTTTTTACCCCTAGTACCTATGACCTTGGCTATGGTCAACATATCATAAGCACTACTCAAGTTCTATCCGTCATTTCGTGGTTAATTAGACCCACCCACATGACCCTCGGCTATGGTCGACATAATCATGTGACTGTCCTAACTAATCGCATCATATGCTGTATAGAAAAAACATCACTTAGCTACCGTACACTACGCCTCGGCTATGGTCGACATACGCAGCACGAATACTAAGTACTCTATTTCCTAAATGACAGAGGGCTACACAGGTTTTTAAGAAAACCATGAGCGTAATGAACTTGATATCTTTGTAGAATCAAGTGAATTTTTAAATGAGTGTTTTTTAGGCTTTTCTTGTTTCGCTAAAGATGTCACTCCCGGTGAAGGGATCTCTGCACTTTCCTTATCGAATAAGGTGCAGGATATTTCACAAATACCACTATGCAAAGCAAAAACTATAGACACAATCAAAAGACAAACCGTGTTTGTAGCATCTGCTAGTTTCGCTAAAGAGGTCACTCCCGGTGAAGGGATCTCGGCTCTTTCCTTATAGAATACGGTGCAGGATATTCTACAAGAAATATCGCTATGCAAAGCAAGAACTAGAGCTACCAGTTTTTAAACAAGCTTCTACAACATCTTTAGCTTTCTTTTTCTTTCATTAATCTCATTAATGAAGTCCCATTTATTTATGCTTCCTAAGCATCATAGAAGAAACGAAAGCAACAATATTAATTATATCTCATATATATAATATAAGCATTCGTCTCATGCATATAAAATGATCACATCACAGAATATCAGCAGCAGAAGATTCACACAAGAAATATTAGATATACTAGGAATTTCGTGTTGTAAGTTAAGCCAGTATAAAACACGAATTCCACGGTCGCGATGAATAGCCAAACCCACATCCCTAGACCCCTACGAGAGCGGAAAGCAACCCTACCAATTCTAGAGTTAGGAGACCCGGTCTCGACTCCTCGAGATGGTCTCCCACTGGACCCTAGAATCCGGTTACTTGTGCTCCCCGTCTTGGGTCTATCCTAATGCGGAAAAGTAAATAATATACAATGGTGACATCATCCTCAACCCGGAAGCGCCCCAATAAAAGAATATTACATACAATGAATTTTACATGAATGAAAATGAAAAACCCCCATCTCACATAAAACCCCCGGCTATTCAAAACATGACAATCCAATATAACATATCACAGCAACACATAACATCACATATCATCAGCGTAAGTAAATATGCGTATCCCAGTTGTCGTTGACATATAGCACCGAAACCGGCGATACACCACATAATACACTTACGGTCACAGAAAAGAAAGTGTTGTTAGTGTTTATACCCTAGAAGGCCATTACTGTATCATACTAGTTTGTATATTACTTAATGGAAGCTTGGGATATTCACATGTATATAACAGTCTTGCTAAACATGGTAGTATGCTACTTGGTTTTTCTATCTTAATATGTGAGTATACGTATTGATAGAGCTCTTAGGATCTTGCTTGACTACCAGCGTTGTGATGGCAGTCACACTAGTGGGGGCTGGGTAGTCTACAAGCACATCCTTATTCAGGTCCCTGGTCGTTGGATTATCGAGACAGAGCATCGATACTCCGGAGTAGACTAGTGTGTACGCTTCTCATCCCAGTTGGGGAGATGGTCTGTCCCACAGCCGTCAGTACGTCGTACTGGAGATAGTATGCAGGTGCTCGTTAGGTTACGGGTACACCGGACAGGACTCACAGGGAACTGTTGGTTGGTTTAATACCAGTCGTCAGTGAACAGTTCCTAGGTGACATGAGTACAGCATAGTCCGCAGACTTGACACTGCTACTTCGCCTCGAGTGTGTCCCACTGTTCTTAGATTGCTACCCTACCACGGCTCAAAGGAGTCGTGCAAACAGGTAGCAGTTGGGTGCAGTCCCGAGCACTTGGAGGCAGTGGCGGTTAGACAGGATTCGTCTCTCCCGGTATTAGGGGTTGATATCGCGCTGTGTCAGAGAGCCATTACGCAAAGTCCCTGGCCAGGGCAAGCGAGATTTGCTGGTAGGTTCCAGTAGTTTCTTAGGGTGTAATGGGCTTCGCTCCGACACGACTTATACCGCTATTAGGGGACTGACGCTTGCCGCCCCCTAGGCCCGATATGCGATAGTCTAAGACGAACGGACCGGACTGTATGGAGATTGTCACAGCAGGCTCAGTAGGAGTTCGGATGGGTTTCCTCATCGGCCTTCTTATCGACATCTACCTAGGGACCGTTACGTACAGCTAGTGCCGCTTGCGGTCTGTGGTTAAACCCACTGCCAGTGTAGTAGTCGAGTCTCTAGAGTCCCACACAGAGAGTTTCCCTACTACGGGCGAAACGATATAGAGGTCGTATGGTTTTACGACAAGGGTTCGGACGCATACGTGTATTTACGCACGTACGACTTTCGGACAGTTTTTACCAGTCGGCTTTGGTTTAAGCCAGTTACTGGTATCCGGTAATTGGATTTATACAGTCTAAAGTTTTTCAGTATTTTTGCGGAAAGGAGGGGCGTTCTCGTAATTGCGCGAGAAGCTTCTAGAAGATGGTGACTAAGGAGGTTTAGGTGGCATATACAATGAATGTGATTAGTGAGTCATATGGATGATTCATCCATGTCATTAATGCATCATAAATGCTTAATGACTCATGGATGTGAATCATCACTAGATATTATCAAGCATGGTTGTTAAATTCATTTCTTTTCTTTTCTTGATAAAAAGAAATGCTTGATATATATTATGATAACTCATTATTCTCACTTCATTATTATCTTCACCTTCTCTCTCCTCAAGCTCTCCCTCTTCAAACCCTAATCCTCCCCTCTCATGTGTTGAGTACAAGGATTAGTTAGACTAATTAAGCCATAACCCTCACCCTATATCACCTAGCTTCTTTGATTAGCACTTAAAGAAGGTTAGTTGCCTCAAGTTTAGAGGCTAAGCTTGGAGTAAAGCTCTCGGGTGGATCGTCTACTACTTCGAGAAGGCCGAGGAGGAGGAGGAGTTCGCAAAGACGAAGGACACGATTCGTCAGGTATAATCCCTAAACATAGTAGTATAGAACTTCTATGTTTCTTGTTAATTATCGTTTAGCTTCGATTCGTGCGGTTAGTCGATGTTTAAGCAAAGAACAAGATCGTTTTTCATATTTCCGCCTCCCCGCAAGTCGTGGGGTGTTGTACATCGACTTACAGTGGTATCAGAGCCTCGCTAAACAATAAATAACTTACTTGCAAATTTGTATGAATTTCGAACGGAAAAAACGAAACCGGAAAAACCCGAAATCACAAGTTTCTGTCGATTTTTAAATGAAGTCCAAAAATTTTTTAGGGAGGTTCAGAAAGCTTAAAAAGACAGTTGAAGAACACCCAAGAAATTTGGGCCCCTGAATCGTCTAAAGCGGCGCGGAACCGCGGCGGATCGCACCGATCCGCCGCGCTTCCGCCGCCGAGTTAGCGATTCAGGAACCCAAATTTTCTGTGTTGCTTCTCTGTGATATTTGGTATTTTCTGGAAGTTTTTATTTTTGCTCAGGTTTCAGATTTACAGAGAAGTATTGGAGCAAAATTAAAAGTGTTTAATCGATCGAAATTATACAGTATTTGCTTGTTGGATTATATCTGTGTTTGTATAATGTGTTCGTAAACCTCCCCTAACTGCTAGTATGTCGGTTGGCAGGGGGTTGCACATTTCTGTAATGGTTTTTACTGTTTGTGGATATGAACTGTGTTGGACTGTTGTGATGTATAGCCGGGGTTATGTGATGGGTTATTATTTAATTCATTTGATGTAAATGTAATTTGTTGTAATATTATTTTGCGGGGCACATCCAGGTTGCGGTTGTAGCCACCATTGTATTATTTCATTTTACTATTTTTGCTCCTAGGACAGACCCAAGGTGGGGTGCACAAACTGCCGGGCGGGTAGTTTGCCGTACCCGTTGGGGTCTTGGGTGGGGTAATGGCTATTCATCACAACTGTGTAATCCGTCTTTTGTTGCAGGCTCAAAACAAACACAGATTACTTGCAAATCCAATAAAGTTCATCTGTGATCTGGAATGCCTATTATTGCGTCTGACGAATGTACAATATCTATATATGATAGCTATTTAGACGTCACTTATGTTTTACACCCGCGCTAGCCCAGCCCCCGCTCTGTCGTTAGTTAAGTAACCTAACGGGTGATGACGGGACCCCGTGGCGAATGCGGATGGCATAAGAGGACGTTGTATTTTCGTTGTTTTCTGCAATGATAGGTTAATGATGGGACGCATTATTTATAATGCAAAGAAAATAAACCAAAAGTTAATCGTTGGAACAATTTAAAAGAAACCACTCGGTTAATTTTAAAAACAGATATTTTTAAATGCGGAGCTTTAACCACTCCTTTTAAAAGCTATCAGGTTCCTTCGGTTATATCAAGTTCACTACGTTCACGGTTTCGCCAAAACCATTCGTAGCCCTCCGTCATTTCATTTGGGTATTCAGTAGTATTCAAACTATGCATTTTGGCCAAAGTCAAGGCATAGTGTTTGGTAGCTGCTGGGTTTTCATTTGTTGCATAAGATAGATGAGTTAGTTTGGGACAGTCGTATTATCATTTGACTAAAGTCAGGGGTATATACGGATGGGTTCAAATTGACAAGATAATGACGGGTAGAACTTGACATGTGACTTATGACATTTTGACCAAAGCCAAGGTCATAAGAGCATGGGGCAAAAACATATATCAGGAATTTCTAAAGAAACTGAAATTTGCAAAGAGATGCATACCATTTGGAGTTTGATGAATGTTGGTAGCATGCCTTCAACATTATCATACAATGATATTTGGATCCCGATCCTACTGTGAGTATATGCTACTTATCAGGAGATTCGTCACTTAACGATCAATGCTATATACCAAGTAGGTGTCCAGAAAGGTGTCAGCAGGGTTACGCCCCCAGAGAAAAGAGGTTATTTAATTAAGGAACTTCGCGAAAGCGTTGGAAAACCTCCCTCGAAGTATCGACACTAGCCTGGCTGAACGGTTAAGCAAGAATTGTACAGTGAGAATAGTCCTGGCTAATTCTTCTTTTATGGTTTGAGGAAGGATTCGAGAAACAGTGGGAGCCATCCAGTTTAGATAAACTAAAAACCACTCTAAACTTGTAAGAGCATCATGCTAAAGAGTTTTCTTCTCTCTCTCCTAATTGCAGCGACCCTGAAAATGACTGGACTTAAGTTACTTTTAGAGAAAAATATACTGACAGGGCCAAACTATAAAGATTGGCTGCGGAATGTCAAAATGGCATTGACCTATGACAAACTGGGGTACGTCCTCACCGCTACGGCACCTGCTGTCCCTGGTCCCAAATCCAGCAATGTGGATAAGGAAATCCGCAAAACCTGGGATTTAGATTGCGCGAAAGCCAAGTGCATCGTGCTTGCCTCAATGAACAATGAACATCAGAGGAGGCACGAGGATATGAACCTTGATGGCATATTTCTCCATACAAAGGAACTTTATGGAGAGCAATCTCGTATAGCAAGATACGAGACCTCTAAGAACTTGTTTCGAGCGAGGTTGGCTGTCGGGTCATCGTTAGGAGAACATGTCCTAAAGATGATCGGCTATATTGAAGAGCTCGCAGACCTTGGGACGACTTTGGATAATGAGCTCTATACAGACCTTATTCTCCAGTCCCTTCCTCACACCTACGCCCAGTTTATCCTGAACTTCAACCTTCAAATAAAAGAAGTTGAACTTCCGGAACTCCTGAACATGTTAAGGAGTGCAGAGGGCACCTTGCAGAAAGCAAGGGAAACACCCACTATGTTTGTTAGCGGTGCATCTTCTTCCGGGTCCAAGGCTAAGGCCAAAGGAAGGAAGAAGAAGGCCGCCACCAAACCTAGAGGAGGTGTTAGTAAGGTGGGAGGGAAGGGAAAGAAAAAGTTTGCGGTACCGGTAGTTGGCCAGGATGAGTGCTTCCATTGTCACAGGAAAGGGCACTGGAAGAAGGATTGCAAGGCGTGGAACGCCAAGAACCAGGAACCGAAGCAAGCTGTGGCTTCGACTTCAGGTGTGTTTGTAATTGAGAATTGTCTGTCGATCAACTCTACTTCCTGGGTATTGGATACCGGATCAGGATCTCATATTTGCAATTCATTGCAGGCACTGAGAAACCGTAGAGTGCTGAAGGAAGGTGATATGACCCTAAAGGTTGCTAACGGAGCTAGCGTGGGAGCTGCGTCCGTCGGGGATTATCACCTAGGATTGACGAGTGGACACATTTTGGTTTTACATAACTATTTTTTTGTACCAAGCTTAACGTGTAATATCATATCAGTTTCCTTGTTATCAAATAAAGGTTATGATTTCACGTTTGTAAGAGATGTTGTTAACATCCACCTTAATCATGGTTTGATTGGGTCCGGTACACTAAATAACGGTATATATGTTTTAAACCAACTCCAAATTTTCAATGTCCAGAACACACTTAAAAGAAAGTCTTCAGATTTAAATAAAACTTTCTTATGGCATTGTAGACTGGGTCACATCAATGAGAGAAGGTTGACTAAGTTGCATAGAGAAGGATATTTGGACTCGTTCGAATATCAAACTTATGATACTTGTCAATCTTGTCTCAAAGGAAAGATGACAAAGACTCCATTTACTGGACAAGGAGTAAAAGCGAGCGAGCTCTTAGGACTCATACACAGCGATGTATGCGGTCCAATGTCTACACATGCAAGAGGTGGTTTTTCCTATTTCATTACTTTCACGGATGATTACTCAAGGTACGGATTCATTTATCTGATGAAACATAAATCCGAGGCTTTTGAGAAATTCCAAGAGTATAAGAATGAAGTAGAAAACCAAACCGGCAAAAGTATCAAGACACTTATATCTGATCGAGGTGGTAAATACTTGAGTGCCGAGTTCCTAGGTTACCTAAAAGAGAAAGGAATTCTCTCTCAGCTTACTCCTCCATACACTCCACAGCATAATGGTGTATCGGAGAGACGGAATCGAACCCTATTGGATATGGTACGATCCATGATGAGTAATGCTGAGTTACCGCAATCTTTCTGGGGTTATGCGCTAGAATCAGCGGCATATCTTTTGAACAGGGCTCCTACCAAGACTGTGCCAACCACTCCATATCAGATGTGGACTGGGAAGAAACCCCATCTTCAGCATATGAAGATTTGGGGATGTCCAGCTTTTGTTTAAAAGCAGCATGTGGACAAGCTCGAGGCACGATCAGTAAAATGTATGTTTGTGGGATATCCAAAGAACTCCAAGGGATATTATTTCTATTACGCAGAGGAACAAAAGGTTTTTGTTTCTCGTAATGCCCATTTTCTGGAACATCAGTTTTTAGAAAAGGAAATAAGTGGGAGCGAAATAGAACTGGAAGAAATTCCAGAACCACAAACTGCTACTGAAAGTTTGGTAGAACCGGAAGTTCAAGAAAAACAGGACATTCCCGCACCCCTCCGCAGGAGTAGTAGGCCGTCTCATCCTCCTGAGAGATACTACGGTTTTCTCATAGATGGGGATAGAGAGGATTGCATCATAGATGATGATGAACCTACTGACTTCCAGCAGGCCATCCAGAGCGGCGACACGGTACGATGGCTAGATGCTGTTAGTTATATGTATGCCCTAGAGGCCATTACTGTACATATGATGTATATTGTAGTGGATGCTGGGACATATATAGGGAGGACTTTCTTGCTCGACATGATAGTATGCTATCTGGTTGATCTTTACCTTAACGTGTATGCTGATTGTCTCTCTGTTACATGTTGGTAAAGCCCTTAGGATCTGTACTTGACTACCTGGACTATGATGCGGATCATACTAGTGGGGACATGGTAGTCCATAAGTACATCCTTCAAAGTCCCTAGTCGTGGGTGTATCGAGACGGGGCATCGATATACCAGAGTAGACTAGCGTATACCTTCTCGACCCATACAGATGGGCGATGGATGATCCCATATCCATTGGTGTTTGACATCAGAGATGATATACGGGTGCTCAGTAGAGACTGGGTACACTGGACGGACTCGCCGAGAACTCCCAGATGGTAATATACCTCACGTCAGATGGCAGTTCTCTGGTGACACTGGTACAGAGTAGTCTGTTGACCCGAGATCGTCATAGAGTCTTATGTGGTTCCCACTGTGCTTTGATTTCCATCTTACCACGTCCAAGAGGGCGTGCAAAACGGTGGTTTTTGGGTACAGTCCCGAGTCACATGGAGGCAATGAGCGATAGGAGGGGATTCGTCTCTCCCGGTATAGGGAGTTGATGTTGCACTGTGTTCGATTGGCTATAAGAGGAAATCCCTGGCCAGGGTTGCTGAGATTTACTGGTAAGTGTTACCAGTAGTTTCTCGAATTGTTATAGACCTCATATCGACATGACTTATCAAGCTATTGGGGTCTGACGTTCACCACCCCTAGGCGAGATATGCAACATATCAGACGATCAGACCGGACTGTACGGTAGTGTTACTGGTTGGATTCACTGGAGTGTGAGCAGGCTTGCTCGTCGATCTTCAGATCGCTCAATACCCGGGTGGCCGTTACGTTTAGCAGACTGCTTGCGGCTTGTGGGTGTTTGATATGATCATCACCTGCTGCCGGCGTATTGACGAGTCTTTAGAGTCCTACACAGAGGTTTCCTGGCTCAAGCGAAACGAAATAGGAGCGCATATGAGATATGTACGGGACCGAGAATAATGCGTGTATGTGATACCGTATTCCATTCTCGCGATGAATGTATCGATTAGGTTATATGCGATATACCCTAGTTATCGAATCAAAGGTTGATTCGATAAACCGATACATTGGATATTAGTCGGTTATATGCGATATGAACGGATCATTAAATCAAGTGTTGATTTAATGATTTAATGCATAATTATATATTTGATATATTACTTTTCATTAACTAGTATCGGTTCACTTAAGATGGATTTTCTCACTCGGATGTGCGCATTGTATATGCGATATATTTTTGTGCACTTGTTTGTATCATGTTTGATGATACATGTTTACATGGTTAAGTGTAAAGAGTTAAACCATGGTTAAACTTATGATTAGGGTTTTATTTCCTTTTCTCTTTTCCTTTATCTATTTATTCATTTTGGAAAATAGATGGAAAAAGGAGAAAAAGAATGATGGCTTTTTTTTGTTGTTTAGTGGAAGCTTCATGATACAAACCCTAACCATTCATCTAACTTGAGTTAACTCTCTACAATTAACCATGGTCTTGTTATGATAAGGTTTGATTATTCATTTCATTTTTAATTAACTTATCATAACTATTATCTTCTTCTTCCTCATTTTTCTTCAAGTGAAGAAAGCAAGGTCATCAATGGTGATTGATGATAAAGAGTGAGAAATCCAATTCTAAAGTCTACCCACTTCCTATTTCTTCATCCTCTACCTCTTGCCAAGTAGTAGAGTGTGTTTCCTTCACAAGTTTTTAGGGCTTGGTGAAGGTGGAGCTTGATTTAGCGATGCCTCGACGTAGATCATCTTCGGCATGGACATCGACGACCTAGCTCGCTTTTTCTCCGACGAAGCCGACTCTAGAGCCCGGATTCCTTTTGGACAGCGGAGACGACTTCGTTGCGGAGCTATGGAGGTGGAGCACCGGATCTACAAAGGTTGTATTTCCGATATCACATTAGTTAAGTTGTTAACTAGATTGTTTTTCGCCTAGTTTTCTAGCAAACGGTCCGTAGTCAGGTCTCTCGGCACCCGTAAAATTTTATATTGGCATGATCGATGCCTTGTGAGACCTTATTAGGGTGCCTAGGAACCCTTCAGTGGTATCAGAGCCTAGCAAGAGCCTTAGGCGAAGTCTAGACGGATTTTGAACTCCGAACGAACCCGAAATCCTAACACACCCATACTCTCTGTCCAATTTTCAAAAACAGGGATTTTTCAGTATTAAAAATATGCAGAAATATCAGCAGGTTATTTTAAGAGTAACTGTGAAATACGAGTGCGTAATTCCATCAAACAGCCGCGGTTCCGCGGCACGAGCATGGCTCGTGCGGCGGATCCGCGGCCGTACGGACTCATTCTTCAGTCAATGTTACACAGTAACTCCTAATTGACATTGCTGGTTTTCCTGGGTATTTTTAAATTTTATTCAAGAGTTGAATTTTCTGGAGTTGTTTTGGGGATTCGGTGTTTCGATCGGGGTATCAAATTTTGTCTTTTTGGCTTTCCGGATAAATTTTAGAATATGTTAAAAAAGTTCGACCGGATATAAATACCCAATTTTTCCCCTGTCGGGAAATTTCCAAGTGTTGGATTTTTCCGTAGTTTAACGACGTTCTAAGTAGTGCAAGTAACGCGATGGTCCCTCTAGAAGACAACAAACCTTAACTCGATTATGTGACCGTCTTGAACTGCCCTTTGAACCTTCGGGTTTGGGGCAGTACGGCGTGCCACATGTGAGGCGTTGGCTTGACCCTTCTACGGCTGGACCGTTGGTACTGAGGCATGAACGGAATGTTGTTATACTTGTTTCATGTGTTGATCAGTTTCGGGAAAACTTGGGTGTTCGATTGTTCGATCGGAAAGTTTGACATTTTCTATTTATCCGGAATGGGATACAATAATTGGAATTCACAAGAAGTTATGAGATAACTGAATGAATGTTATAAACGTAGCAGTTTAGTCTCACTTGATCGGTTACCACGGAATTTTGATGTGATCAAAAGTCCGTCGCGATCACGTAGCGTACACGGATACTCGCCGGGTAAACTTAATAGACAGCCTCGCTCCATTGCCCTGACCAAGTGACTGTAGGAGAACCCCGTCGCCGAAAGCATTCGTTCGGGCGCTCGCGGCAGCGGTGTTCCGCCTTGGTGCACTTCGTCGACGGCATCGGGGGTGCGGCCGCCTACTAAAGTTTGCGACGAGCATTCGATCAGGATGTCGGCAATCTTGTTGAATTGCCCAACTTGATATTGAAAAGAGTTTTTGATAGTGAGACTAAAATGCGGGGTTTATAATTGTTAGGCATGCGATGTCTAAGTAATTCATTTGATTAGGCATGCGATGTCTATGCAGGTTGCGGATTCCAACTGTTGTAGTTTTACACTTTTTTTCTGTGAGCGTAAGTGTAATATGTGATATCGCCGGTTTCGTTGCGACAATTGGGATGGACATATTTACTTACGTTGATGACATGTGATGTTATATGTTGCTGGATATGTTATATTGGATTGTCGTGTTTGAATAGCCGGGGGTTTTTATGTGAGATGAGTGTTTTTCATTTTCATTCATGTAAAAACTTGTATGTAATATTCTTTTATTGGGGCGCTTCCAGGTTGCGGAAGTTGTCACCCTTTGTATATTATTTACTTTTCCGCACTAGGATAGACCCAAGGAGGGGAGCACAAGTAACCGGGTTCTGGGGTCCAGTGGGAGACCAACTCGAGGAGTCGAGTCCGAGTCTCTTAACCCTAGAATTGGTAGGGTTGCTTGCCGCTCTCGTAGGGGTCTAGGGGTGTGGGTTTGGCTATTCATCACGACCGTGGAATCCGTGTTTTATACTGGCTCGTATTGAAAACACGGACGTCCTAGTATATCCAATATTTCATATGATTCTTCTGCTGCGATATCTGTGATGTGATCATGTGATGTTCTGTGATAGATACAGTATATAGTATATATGATATATTATATAGACGTTACTTATGTTTTACACCCGCGCTAGCCCTGCCCCGCTCTGCCGTTAGTTACCTAACCTAACGGTGCACGAGGGGACATCGAGGCGAATACGGATGGCATAAGTGTACGTCGTATTTATCTCTGATGTTTAGTTACTTAAATGATGGGACTTCATTAATATGATTAATGAAAGTAAAAGAAACCTAAGATGTTGTAGAATCGGATTTCAAAATAAAACAGGTAGCTACAGTTCTTGCTTTGCACAGCGGTATATGTGATATATCCTGCACCTTATTCGATGAGGAAAGGACCGAGATCCCTTCACCGGGAGTGACTCCTTTAGCAATAACTGGCAGATGCTACACACTCGGTTTGTCTTTTGATTGCTTTTAAGAGTTTTTGCTATGCACAGTGATATATATGATATATCCCGCACCTCATTCGACGAGGAAAGGACCGACGATCCCTTCACCGGGAGTGACTCCTTTAGCAAAACTAGAAAAGCCTCAAAAGCACTCCATTTTAAAATCATTTGATTCTACAACGATATCAAGTTCCTTACGCAATAGGTTTTCAGAAAAACCTGTCGTAGCCCTCCGTCATTTCAGATAAATCCTGTTTAGTATTCGTGCTGCGTTTGTTGACCTTGTCAAGGCGCAGTGTGCGGTAGCTAACCAGTATTTATCTGCTTATGCATATGATGCAGATTGGGTTAGGGTAGTCGTGCGGCCTTGTTGACCTTGTCAAGGGTCGTGCGGGTGGGTTTGATTCAATCAAGAAATGACGGGTAGAACTTGACTTGCGGTCTATGGTTTGTTGACCTTGTCAAGGTCATAGATCGTTCGGGGCAAAATATTATCGGGAATTTCAAGTGTTGAAATTTGCAATGAGATTGCATACCTTCTATGAGATAGTTGGATCCCGATACCCACTGCGAGTAAGAGTTACTCCTGGGAGAGTTTTATACATTACAATTAGCCGATCAAGTAGGTGTCTAGAAAGGTGTCAACGGGGTTACGCCTCTGGGAAAACGAGGTTTACATTAATTAGGTTCGTGCGAAAGCACAGGGGACCTCCCTCAAAGTACCGACACTGGCCTGGCTGAAAGATTGGCGAACTTGTAGTGTGTAATTAATCCCGGCTAGTCTTTCCTTTTAGGGTTTGAAGGAAGATTTGTTAAAAAGCAGTGGGAGCCATCCTGATTAGATAAAATAAAACCAATCTATTCTTGCAAGAGCGCACGCTGAGTGTTTTCTTCTCTCTCTCTCATGGTAGCGACCATATCACGCCTTAATCAAGATAATAATACGGATTATTAACCGAACCCGCTTGTTATACTGAGCTGGGGAACGTTGGTCCCGCTCCAACTTATAATTGTTATAAGACAGAGCAGGAAATTGGGGATTACCAGAATTCCCGTGCCGCCCAAATGAAGAGAGTGCATGCTGATGCATCATCTTCGGGTGTGTTCGTTACAAAGAACTGTTTCTCTGTATCCTCTACGTCCTGGGTATGTGATACCAGATCAGGATCCCAGATATGTAATATGTTACATAGGGCTACAGATAGGTAGAGAACTGAGAACGGGTGATAAGTTTCATGAGGCAGAAAACGGGGCAAGTGTTGCAGCCAAGTCTGTTGGTCACTGTCACCCTGTATTCCAAATACATTGATTCTGAACGAATGTTATTAGATACCGAACCTGATATACAAAATCATATCTGTCTCTTTATTAGTAAAGAAACGGTAAAATTTTGTATTGTTGGATAATGTTTTGAACATTTCCTATATCAATAGTTGATCGGTTCAGGCACGTTATCTAAAAGCATTGATGTTCTAAATCAAACTACAGTTCTTAGTATACGGAACACACACAAGAGGAAGAGTTCATAATTGAACGATTCCTTCTTGAGGTATTGTAGACTAGGTCATATCAATGCGACCCGACTGGCTAGAGTTACATAAAGATGCATATTTAAATTAGTTTGAACTTACATCTTGTGAAACTCGCCAGTCATGTCACAAAGATAAGATGTCCATAGCTCTGTTTATTGGAAACAGAGAAAGAGTTATTGAACTCTTGGGATGATACATGTTGATGTATGTAGGTCCCCTGTCTACACATGCCAGGACTGGTTCTTTTTACTTCATTACATTCTCTGATGATCTCTCGAGATTCAGACATATGTTCCTGTTGAAACACAAGTCCGAACCTTTTGAGATATTCACAGAATATGATTTAGAAGTAGAGAACCAAAACATGGGTATAAGTATTATATCCATTGATGTGATCAAGGAGGAGAATACTTGAGCACGGAAATCCTGGAACATTCTAAAGGAGAATGAGATTCTCTCTTAGCATTACTCCTCTGTATACACCATAGCATGATGGTATATCGGGGCGGAGCAATCACACCCTATATGATAAGGTGTGCTCTATGATGAGTGCTACTGAGTCACCTATTTCCTTATGGGAGTTATGCACTTGAGAAGTTGCATACCTATTGAATAGGGTTCCAATCAAATCAGTTGCCTACCATTTCATATGTGATATGGAAAGGGAAGAGCCCATGTCTTAAGCTAGTTAAGATTTGGGGTTGTCCAGGCTATGTTTAAAAGCAAAATCCGGACAAGCTCGAGGCAATGTCAGTTATGTAGAACTGGAAAGGTTCCAGCTATACAAACTACATCAGATGATTTGGTAGAACCAGAGGATTCAGTAGATACCAACGAACCTCAGCCTCTCCGCCGATCTAGTAGGGTTCCTCACCCACCTGAGAGTTACTTCGGTTTCTCTATGACAGTGGGAGCGAGGATTGCATCATGAGATGATGACCCAACTAGTTTCGAGCTGGCCATCAGGAGTGAGACTCTGTAAGAATGGCTGGATGCTTAGAGATCTGAGATGGAATCCTTATACACCAGCAAAGTATGGACTTTAGCTGCTATATCTGAAGGGTTAAATCCCCGTCAGGAGCAAGTATATCTTGAGAAGATTACTTGGTGTAGATGGAAAAGTTGAGACTTTCAAAGCTAGACTTATTAAAGGTTTGCATCATAAACCAGGTTTGGATCATGATGGAACTTTTTCTAATGATCTATGCTTAAGTCCATCCAGATCCTACTTGCCACGGCTACATACCATGACTACGATATCTGGTGGTTGGGTGTCTTGACTGCTTTTCTAAATAATGATTTGGAAGATAGCGTCTATAAGTACACAGCCAGAGGGCCTCTTAGACAGTGGGAGCAGCGGAAACGTGTGCAAGATACTTTATAGGATAAAGCAGGCATCGCGGAGTTGGAACATCTATTTTGATGGATTAGTCGAAGAGTTTGACATCATCAAAATGGTAGATGAACCTTATATAAATGAAAGGATAGTAGGGAGTATGGTGGCGATTCACGTAGAGTACGTGGATGACATACTCTTGATAGGGAAGTAGTTTCCTATGCTACGCTCGGTCAATCTCCGCTTATCACAATGATTCTCCATATAGGATCAAAGTGATACCTCCTAAATCCTGGGTTTTGGATCTATGAGATAGATCTAATGGGATGTTAGGACTCTCACTAAATGTAGTGAGATGGTATCAACCGATCCTGGGGAGAATCACTGGAAGGGTTCCAGGGTGATAAAGACGACTGAAAGTCAGTCACAGGCATTGTCTTTACCCTCAGTAAAGGGACGGTATGGTGGAAGAGTTCCAAGCTAGATACCGTGACATACTAGACGATAAAGGCTGAATACATCGCTACTTAAGATGCTACCAAAGAGGCTGTCTGGGTGTATATTAGTTCAGGAGATGAACTTAGTTCCTCCCATTGTATGACAATGGAGTTGTGGCTTATGCCAAGGAACGTCCGTCCCATCAGTGATCCAGACAAATTCTAAGGCAGTGTCACCTGATCATGGAGATGCTTGATCTCCAGGGAGATCGAGGTTAGGAGAGTAGACTCAGAGGACAACACAGCGGATCCACTCACAAAGGCCTGTTCCCAGAGAGAGACTTTTATGGGATGGTTGAGTATGAGATACTACAACCACTGCTACAGATGGCCCTAGTGCAAGTGGGAGATTGTTAGTTATATGTATGCCCTAGAGGCCATTACTGTACATATGATGTATATTGTAGTGGATGCTGGGACATATATAGGGAGGACTTTCTTGCTCGACATGATAGTATGCTATTTGGTTGATCTTTACCTTAACGTGTATGCTGATTGTCTCTCTGTTACATGTTGGTAAAGCCCTTAGGATCTGTACTTGACTACCTGGACTATGATGCGGATCATACTAGTGGGGACATGGTAGTCCATAAGTACATCCTTCAAAGTCCCTAGTCGTGGGTGTATCGAGACGGGGCATCGATATACCAGAGTAGACTAGCGTATACCTTCTCGACCCAAACAGATGGGCGATGGATGATCCCATATGCATTGGTGTTTGACATCAAAGATGATATACGGGTGCTCAGTAGAGACTGGGTACACTGGACGGACTCGCCGAGAACTCCCAGATGGTAATATACCTCACGTCAGATGGCAGTTCTCTGGTGACACTGGTACAGAGTAGTCTGTTGACCCGAGATCGTCATAGAGTCTTATGTGGTTCCCACTGTGCTTTGATTTCCATCTTACCACGTCCAAGAGGGCGTGCAAAACGGTGGTTTTTGGGTACAGTCCCGAGTCACATGGAGGCAATGAGCGATAGGAGGGGATTCGTCTCTCCCGGTATAGGGAGTTGATGTTGCACTGTGTTCGATTGGCTATAAGAGGAAATCCCTGGCCAGGGTTGCTGAGATTTACTGGTAAGTGTTACCAGTAGTTTCTCGAATTGTTATAGACCTCATATCGACACGACTTATCAAGCTATTGGGGTCTGACGTTCACCACCCCTAGGCGAGATATGCGACATATCAGACGATCAGACCGGACTGTACGGTAGTGTTTCTGGTTGGATTCACTGGAGTGTGAGCAGGCTTGCTCGTCGATCTTCAGATCGCTCAATACCCGGGTGGCCGTTACGTTTAGCAGACCGCTTGCGGCTTGTGGGTGTTTGATATGATCATCACCTGCTGCCGGCGTATTGACGAGTCTTTAGAGTCCTACACAGAGGTTTCCTGGCTCAAGCGAAACGAAATAGGAGCGCATATGAGATATGTGCGGGACCGAGAATAATGCGTGTATGTGATACCATATTCCATTCTCGCGATGAATGTATCGATTAGGTTATATGCGATATACCCTAGTTATCGAATCAAAGGTTGATTCGATAAACCGATACATTGGATATTAGTCGGTTATATGCGATATGACCGGATCATTAAATCAAGTGTTGATTTAATGATTTAATGTATAATTATATATTTGATATATTACTTTTCATTAACTAGTATCGGTTCACTTAAGATGGATTTTCTCACTCGGATGTGCGCATTGTATATGCGATATATTTTTGTGCACTTGTTTGTATCATGTTTGATGATACATGTTTACATGGTTAAGTGTAAAGAGTTAAACCATGGTTAAACTTATGATTAGGGTTTTATTTCCTTTTCTCTTTTCCTTTATCTATTTATTCATTTTGGAAAATAGTTGGAAAAAGGAGAAAAAGAATGGTTGCTTTTTTTTGTTGTTTAGTGGAAGCTTCATGATACAAACCCTAACCATTCATCTAACTTGAGTTAACTCTCTACAATTAACCATGGTCTTGTTATGATAAGGTTTGATTATTCATTTCATTTTTAATTAACTTATCATAACTATTATCTTCTTCTTCCTCATTTTTCTTCAAGTGAAGAAAGCAAGGTCATCAATGGTGATTGATGATAAAGAGTGAGAAATCCAATTCTAAAGTCTACCCACTTCCTATTTCTTCATCCTCTATCTCTTGCCAAGTAGTAGAGTGTGTTTCCTTCACAAGTTTTTAGGGCTTGGTGAAGGTGGAGCTTGATTTAGCGATGCCTCGACGTAGATCATCTTCGGCATGGACATCGACGACCTAGCTCGCTTTTTCTCCGACGAAGCCGACTCTAGAGCCCGGATTCCTTTTGGACAGCGGAGACGACTTCGTTGCGGAGCTATGGAGGTGGAGCACCGGATCTATAAAGGTTGTATTTCCGATATCCCATTAGTTAAGTTGTTAACTAGATTGTTTTTCGCCTAGTTTTCTAGCAAACGGTCCGTAGTCGGGTCTCTCGGCACCCGTAAAATTTTATATTGGCATGATCGATGCCTTGTGAGACCTCATTAGGGTGCCTAGGAACCCTTCAGATGCAATGCGGACCGAAATGGAGTCCATGTACACCAACAAAGTATGGACTTTGGACTTTGCTCCAGATGGGGTAAAACCCATAGGATGTAAATGGATCTTCAAGAAAAAGATTGGTGTAGATGGACAGGTGGAAACCTATAAGGCTAGACTTGTTGCAAAGGGTTTTCGTCAAAGACCTAGTTTGGACTATGACGAAACTTTTTCTCCAGTGGCTATGCTCAAATCCATTCGGGTCCTTCTTGCTATTGCGGCCTTCCATGATTATGAAATCTGGCAGATGGACGTAAAGACGGCTTTTCTGAATGGAAATTTAGAAGAGTGCGTCTATATGGATCAGCCAGAGGGTTTCAATCAGATTGGGAGCAGCGGGAAAGTATGCAAGTTGCTTAAGTCCATTTATGGACTAAAGCAGGCATCGCGGAGTTGGAACATCTGTTTTGATGAGACAGTCAAAGAATATGACTTTATCAAAAATCCAGATGAACCGTGCATATATAGTAAAGTTGTAGCCAGAAGTGTCGTATTCCTCGTCTTGTACGTGGATGACATTCTATTGATAGGAAATGACATTCCTATGCTACAATCTGTCAAAGGATTCTTGTCACACAGGTTCTCCATGAAAGACCTGGGTGATGCCTCTTACATTCTGGGGATCCGGATCTATCGTGATAGATCCAAAAGGATGTTGGGACTTTCGCAGTCCAGGTATATCGACACTGTACTGAAAAGATTCAGTATGGAAGATTCTAAGCATGGTAATCTACTGGCTTGTCACGGAATCACCCACTCCAAAGAGATGTCTCCCAAGACTGATTTGGAAAGGGAACGCATGTCTGTTATACCCTACGCTTCTGCGGTAGGCTCTATAATGTATGCGATGTTGTGCACCAGACCAGATGTAGCTTACGCACTAAGCGTGGTAAGCCGGTATCAATCAGACCCAGGGGAGAAGCACTGGATAGCAATAAAGAACATTCTCAAGTACCTGAGAAGGACTAAAGAGATGTTCTTGGTTTACGGCGCAAAAGACCTCAGGTTGGAGGCCTTTGCTGATTCCGGCTTCCAGAGTGATAAGGACGATTCCAAGTCCATGTCGAGTTATGTCTTTACCATCAATGGAAGGCGGCGTGCTGGAAGAGCTCCAAGCAGGACACCGTTGCTGACTCAACGATGGAAGCGGAGTATATAGCTGCTTGCGATGCCGCAAAAGAAGCAGTCTGGATGAAGAAGTTCTTAACAGAACTTCAGGTGGTTCCTACCATAGTTGATCCAATACCTCTGTATTGCGACAATAACGGAGCTATAGCTTTAGCAAAGGAACCAAGGTCCCATCAGAAGTCCAGACACATTTTAAGACGGTATCACCTGATCAGGGAGATCATTGATCGTCAGGAGATCGAGGTTCGGAGAGTTACTTTTGAAGAGAACATTGCTGATCCATTCACGAAGGCCCTACCTCAGATTCAGTTCGAGAGGCTACTCGAGATCATCGGTCTTCGATACGCCAGTACATGGCCCTAGTGTAAGTGGGAGATTGTTAGTGTTTATACCCTAGAAGGCCATTACTGTATCATACTAGTTTGTATATTACTTAATGGAAGCTTGGGATATTCACATGTATATAACAGTCTTGCTAAACATGGTAGTATGCTACTTGGTTTTTCTATCTTAATATGTGAGTATACGTATTGATAGAGCTCTTAGGATCTTGCTTGACTACCAGCGTTGTGATGGAAGTCACACTAGTGGGGGCTGGGTAGTCTACAAGCACATCCTTATTCAGGTCCCTGGTCGTTGGATTATCGAGACAGAGCTTCGATACTCCGGAGTAGACTAGTGTGTACGCTTCTCATCCCAGTTGGGGAGATGGTCTGTCCCACAGCCGTCAGTACGTCGTACTGGAGATAGTATGCAGGTGCTCGTTAGGTTACGGGTACACCGGACAGGACTCACAGGGAACTGTTGGTTGGTTTTATACCAGTCGTCAGTGAACAGTTCCCAGGTGACATGAGTACAGCATAGTCCGCAGACTTGACACTGCTACTTCGCCTCGAGTGTGTCCCACTGTTCTTAGATTGCTACCCTACCACGGCTCAAAGGAGTCGTGCAAACAGGTAGCAGTTGGGTGCAGTCCCGAGCACTTGGAGGCAGTGGCAGTTAGACAGGATTCGTCTCTCCCGGTATTGGGGGTTGATATCGCGCTGTGTCAGAGAGCCATTACGCAAAGTCCCTAGCCAGGGCAAGCGAGATTTGCTGGTAAGTTCCAGTAGTTTCTCAGGGTGTAATGGGCTTCGCTCCGACACGACTTATACCTCTATTAGGGGACTGACGCTTGCCTCCCCCTAGGCCCGATATGCGATAGTCTAAGACGAACGGACCGGACTGTATGGAGATTGTCACAGCAGGCTCAGTAGGAGTTCGGATGGGTTTCCTCATCGGCCTTCTTATCGACATCTACCTGGGGACCGTTACGTACAGCTAGTGCCGCTTGCAGTCTGTGGTTAAACCCACTGCCAGCGTAGTAGTCGAGTCTCTAGAGTCCCACACAGAGAGTTTCCCTACTCCGGGCTAAACGATATAGAGGTCGTATGGTTTTACGACAAGGGTTCGGACGCATACGTGTGTTTACGCACGTACGACTTTCGGACAGTTTTTACCAGTCGGCTTTGGTTTAAGCCAGTTACTGGTATCCGGTTATTGGATTTATACAGTCTAAAGTTTTTCCGTATTTTTGCGGAAAGGAGGGGCGTTCTCGTAATTGCGCGAGAAGCTTCTAGAAGATGGTGACTAAGGAGGTTTAGGTGGCATATACAATGAATGTGATTAGTGAGTCATATGGATGATTCATCCATGTCATTAATGCATCATAAATGCTTAATGACTCATGGATGTGAATCATCACTAGATATTATCAAGCATGGTTGTTAAATTCATTTCTTTTCTTTTCTTGATAAAAAGAAATGCTTGATATATATTATGATAACTCATTATTCTCACTTCATTATTATCTTCACCTTCTCTCTCCTCAAGCTCTCCCTTTTCAAACCCTAATCCTCCCCTCTCATGTGTTGAGTACAAGGATTAGTTAGACTAATTAAGCCATAACCCTCACTCTATATCACCTAGCTTCTTTGATTAGCACTTAAAGAAGGTTAGTTGCCTCAAGTTTAGAGGCTAAGCTTGGAGTAAAGCTCTCGGGTGGATCGTCTACTACTTCGAGAAGGCCGAGGAGGAGGAGGAGTTCGCAAAGACGAAGGACACGATTCGTTAGGTATAATCCCTAAACATAGTAGTATAGAACTTCTATGTTTCTTGTTAATTATCGTTTAGCTTCGATTCGTGCGGTTAGTCGATGTTTAAGCAAAGAACAAGATCGTTTTTCATATTTCCGCCTCCCCGCAAGTCGTGGGGTGTTGTACATCGACTTACAAGTGTAAAACTGCAACATTTGGAATCCACAATCACTTTAGTCATCTTAAATCTGAAATATTACAAACTTCGCATTTCATGCCTAACTATATGAATTCCACATATTGTATCACATTCCAGATAAATAGACAATGTTAAACTTTCCGATCGAATAAACAAACACCCAAGATTTCCCAAATTGCTCAACACTTGAGCGGAGTTCAAAAATTTCCAGAACATGTCACAGCCGCTATGAACCAGTCGTAGAAGGGTCAAACCAACGCCTCACATGTGGCAACGCTAAACTACCATAAACCATATGGTTCATTGGCGGTTTTGACAGTCACATAATCGAGTTAAGCTTATGTTCTTCTAGAGGGTCAACAGATACACTTGCATGATTTTCTGAAAGTTTTAAACTCAGGAAAAAACCAACACTTGAAAGTTTTCCGACATGGGAAAAAGTGAGTTATTGATATCCGTTCGAACCTTTTAACACGTTTTAAATTACCCGAAAAAACTTAAACGAAATTAAAATTTCTGGTCGAATCAACGAGTTCCCAATATTTCCCAGAAATATCAACACTTGAGTAGAATTAAAAATTCCCAGAACCATGAAAAAGTACTCAGGAATAAACCCTGAAGTATTAGCCCCTAACTCCTAAAGTTGGCCGCGGAACCGCCGCCAAACGCATGGTTTGGCCGCGGTTCCGCGGTCTCTTGAGTGAGTTATGGCTACGTACTTCACAGTAATCCCTAGAATTCCCTGCATGATTTTCTGAGTATTTTTAATATGAAAGATTTCATCTTTTGAATTTTTTTTCAGAAAGGAGGATTTTTCGGGGTTTCGGAGTTCGATCGGACTTTATACTTCGCCTACATGACACCTAATGCTCTAGCTTGGCTTTGATACCACTGTAGGGTTATCTTAGCACCTTGTGAAGGTTTTGGCAAGTATCAATCATGCTACTTTAAAATTGTTGGGGTGCTAAACAAACCTTAACCAAGATCTTAACTAGAGACTTAGGGTTAAACAAGATATGTAAACAATTTACATCTAAGTGAATAAGGAATACAACCTTTGTAGACTGGTCCTTCACTTCAATAGCTCCGTGTAGAAGTCTCTTCGCTGTGATCACGATCCCCCGGACTCTAGAGAGGCTCCTACGAAGAAACGAACAAGCCTGCTTCAAAGTCTTCGAGGCCGAAGATGATCTACGTCGAGGAGACACTAGCTCATACTATCTCTTGACTAATTGTGTAGATTAGGGAAGCAAACACACTCTACTAAATGGCAAGTAGTAGAGGATGATGAAGTAGGAAATTTGCTCACTTTAGAAATCATTTTCTCTCATTTTATCTCATACCTCCATTGAGGCTAGAAAGCTTTTCATGGAGCTTGATGAAGAAGAAGAAGAACTCATGAATAATTTATCCTTATGAATTATTGCATCCATGGTTGAGTTAAAGCTATCATGCTTAACTCATGTAGAGAATTAAGTCATGGCTATGGTTAAGGGTTGAGTCAAGTAAAATATCCTAAGGAATGACAAAAGAGTGGACTTTGTTAAAGTTCTACAAGCTTCTCCAAGCTTAAAACTTTGACAAAGTCTTTTGCTCTTTTGTAATAACTTAAGAAATAATCAAAATCCTAATTTAACCCTAGCATGGTATAGGTCTCATACACCCATCTTGTATGTATCATCAAACATGACACAATACATTTACACAAATATACATATCACATATATATACAATGTGCACATCAAGTAAGAAAAGAAATCATTAGTGAGCTAAATATTAGTTAATGTAATATAATATATCAAATATATATAATTATACATTAAATTATTAAATCAACTCTTGATTTAATAATTCGGCTATAATACATATAATCGACCGATATCACAAATCGTGAGATTAGAATGCGGTATCATATGCTCGCATTAATCTTGGTCCCTTACATATCACATATGCGCTCCTACTACGTTTCGTATGAACCATGAAACCCCTATGTAGGACTCTAAAAAGTCGTCAATATGCCGGCAGTAGGTGATGATCATATCAAACACCCACAAGCCGCAAGCGGTCTGCTAAACGTAACAGCCACCCGGATATTGAGCGATCAGAAGATCAACAAGCAAGCCTGCTATAACTCCTGCGAATCCAATCAGTAACACTACCGTACAGTCCGGTCTCTTCGTTTGATATGTCGCATATCACAGCCTGGGGGTGGTTTAACGTCAGACCCCAATAGCCCGATAAGTCATGCCGATGCAAGGTCCATAACGGTTCAAGAAACTACCGGTAACACTTACCAATAAATCTCAACAACCCTGGTCAGGGATTTCCTGTTATGGCCAATCGAGCACAGCACAACATCAACCCCCAATACCGGGAGAGACGAAACCCCTCCTATCGCTCATTGCCTCCATGTGATTTGGGACTGTACCCAAAAGCCACCGTTTTGCATGATCACTTGACCGTGGTAAGGTGGAAATCAAAGAACAGTGGGAATCACACAAGACTCTATGACGATCTCGGGTCTACAGACTAACCTGTACCAGTATCACCAGAGAACTGCTATCCGACGATGGGTATAATACCATATAGGAGTTCTCGGCGAGTCCGTCCAGTGTTCCCAGTCTCCACTGAGCACTCATATACCTTCTCTGATGTCAAACACCAATGGATATGGGATCATCCTTCGCCCATCATATAGGTCAAGAAGCGCATACGCTAGTCTAATCTGGAGTACCGATGCCCTGTCTCGATACACCCACGACTAGGAACATTTGAAGGATGTACATATCGATTACCCTGTCCCCACTAGTTTGATCTGCATCATAATTCTTGTAGTTAAGTAATCATCCTAAGGGCTTTATCAACATGTGATCGCAAAACAGTATTTGTTTACATGTTAAGATAAAGTGTAACCAGATAGCATACTATCATATTGAGCAAGAAAGTCCTTCCTATATATGTCCAAGCATCCACTACAACATACATCGCATGTACGGTAATGGCCTCTAGGGCATACATATAACTAACAATCTCCTTCTTGCACTAAGGCCATTTGTTGTAGTATCCAATACCCAACAATATAGCAGAGGTTGTACTATCCCTTACTCAACCATTGTAGAGAAGTCTCTCTGGGGTAAGGCCTTTGTGAGTGGATCCGCTGTGTCTACCTTCTGGTCAACTCTCCTAACCTTGATCCCTTGGAGATCAACCATCTCCCTGATCACGTGATACTTGCCTCAGAATATGTCTGGAACGCTGATGGGACCTGCGTTCTTGGGCCTAAGCCACAACTCCATTGTCGTCACAATAACAGTTATTGAATGCTCAATGGTAGGAACCCGGTTTATCTTATGAACAAGAAATGTCCAGACAGTCATTTTGGTAGTATCGTTAGTAGCAATGTATTCTGCCTTTATCGTCTAGTAAGTCACGGTATCTAGCTTGGAACTCTTCCAACATACCGTCCCTCCACTGTGGGTAAAGACAATGCCTGCGACTGACTCTCAGTCAACTTATCGCTCTGGAAGCTGGAACTAAGAACATTCTTTTAGTGCTTCTCAAGTACTTAAGAATGTCCTCCACAGTTGTCCAGTGATTCTCTCCAAGTCCCGATTGATTCCTGATCACTACACCTAGTGGGTCATCTATATCCAGTCTGGTACATAACATCGCACACTCTGATAGAGCGTACCGCCGAAGCATAGGATATCCTTTGCATGCGAGCTCTCTCCAAATCAGTATTGCAGAGAGTGATCCATGAGTAAGTGGGCGAACCACCACGCTTAGAATCATCCATACTAAACACCTTTAGTATGGTGTTTATGTACCTAGATTTGGGACACTCCCAACATCTTCATAGTTCTATCACCATAGATCATAATCCATAAGATGTAGTAGGTATCATCCGGATCTTATATTGAGAATCTCAGTGATAAGAGGAGCTTGGCCGAGTGTAGCATAGGAAACCATTTCCTATCAGGAGTATGTCATCTACGTACAATACGAGTATGTCATCTACGTACAATACGTGGAAGACAACCTTACTCTCTACAACTTTCTTGTATATACAAGGTTCATCTACCATTTTGATGAAGTCAAACTCTTTGACTATCACATCAAAACAGACGTTCCAGCTTCCTGAACCCGGTTGGGCCATCATCTCATGATGCAATCCTCGCTCCCACCGTTACGGAGAAAATCGTAGTATCTCTCAAGTGGATGAGGAACCCTGCCAGATTTGCGGAGAGGCTGAGGTTCGTTGGAGACTATTGATTCCTTTAGTTTCGTCAAAACATCTGCTATTAGTTTGTCTAGCTGGAACTCCTTCCAGTTCTACCTCATGACCACTTAATTTCTTCGCAAGAAATTCCTTTTCTAAAAAGGTGGCATGCTGAGAAACAAAACACCTTTTGCTCCTCAGTTAGGTAGAAGATATTCCCTTACTAATGTTTGGGATATCCCGACAAACTTACACAACTGACCTTGCCTTGAGCATGTCCGGATTTTGCTTTTCAACATAGGCCGGACAACCCCATATCTTAACTCGTTTAAGACCTGGTCTCTTTCTATACCATATCTCATATGTAGTGGTAGGCTCTGATTTGGATGGAACCCCATTCAATAGGTATGCAACTTCTCAAGTGCATTTCTCCAAAAGGAAACAGGCAACTCAGCAGTACTCATCATAGAGCGCGCCATATCTCATAGGGTGCGATACCTCAACCCCGATACACCGTTGTTCTGTGGTGTATACGAAGGAGTAAGCTGAGAGAGAATCATATTCTTTGTTTAGAAAATCCAGGAACTGCATGCCAAAGTATTCTCCTCCTCAATCACATCGTAGGACTTTAATACTTCTACCCGTTTGGTTCTCAAAAGAACCAACCAACCTCGGCATTTGTAGACATGGGACCATATACATCATCATGTATTTGTCCCAAGAGTTCAGTAACTCTTTCTCTGTTTCCATAAAACGGAGTATTGATCATTTTATCTTTGAGACAAGACTAGCAAGTAGCATAAGATGAAAATTCGAATAGATTCTCATATTCATCCTTATGTAACTTGGCTGGTCGTGTCACATTGATATGACCTAGTCTACAATACCTCAAGAAGGATTCGTTCATTCCTGAACAACTCCTCTTATATGTGTTCTATATGCTTTGAACTGTAGTTTGATTTAGAACTTCTATGCTCTTATATAACGTGCCTGATAGAATCAACTCTTGATTCAGGAAAATGTTCACAGCATTACCCTCCAAAATAGAATTATATCCTTCTTTAACTCTGTAAAGAACATGATGTAATGTTGTATATCAGGTTCGATATGTAATAACATTTGTTCAGAATCAATGTATTAATACAAGGTGATATCTGCCAACCGATTTGGCTGCAACAATTGCACCATTCTCTAACACTTAGAGACATATCACCCATTGTCAGTTCTCTACCTTTCTGTAGCCCATGTGACATATTATATATGCGGGATCCTGATCTGGTATCACATACCCGGGACGTAGAGGATACTGAAAAATCAGTTCTCGGTAATAAGGACACACGAAGAATATGCATCAACATGTACTTTCTTCGAATTGTGTTGCATGGGATTCCGGATATTCCTTTATTTCCTGCTTGGTCTTATAACAGTTATAAGATTGAGTGGAACCAACGTTCCCTAGCATAGTATAATAGGGAGGTTCGGTCAATACATCCATATTATTATTTTGATTAAGGAGTGACATTTTTGAAACCTGGAGAGAGAGAGAAGAAAACACTCTGTGTGCGCTTTTGCAAGATTAGATTTGGTTATCATTTTATCTAGTCAGGATGGCTCCCACTATTTTAGTCAAATCTTCCTTCAAACCCTAAAAGGTAAGACTAGCCGGGATTAATTACACCGTACAAGTTCACCAATCTTTCGGCCAGGCCAGTGTCGGTACTTTGAGGGAGGTTCCCCATGCTTTCGCAGGGACCTAATTAAAATAAACCTCGTTTTCCGAGGGGCGTAACCCCGTTAACACCTTTCTAGACACCTACTTGATCGGTTAATTGTAGTGTGTAAAACTTTCCCAGGAGTAACTCTTACTCGCAGTGGGTATCGGGATCCAACTATCTCATAGAAAGTATGCAATCTCATTGCAAATTTCAACGCTTGAAATTCCCGATAATACTTTTTACCCCTAGTACCTATGACCTTGGTTATGGTCAACATATCATAAGCACTAGTCAAGTTCTATCCGTCATTTCGTGGTTAATTAGACCCACCCACATGAACCTCGGCTATGGTCGACATAATCATGTGACTGTCCTAACTAATCGCATCTATGCTGTATAAAACATCACTTAGCTACCGTACACTACGCCTCGGCTATGGTCAACATACGCAGCACGAATACTAAGTACTCTATTTCCTAAAATGACGGAGGGCTACGCAGGTTTTTAAGAAAACCATGAGCGTAATGAACTTGATATCTTTTTAGAATCAAGCGAATTTTTAAATGAGTGTTTTTGAGGCTTTTCTAGTTTCGCTAAGGAGGTCACTCCCGGTGAAGGGATCTCGGCTCTTTCCTTATCAAATAAGGTGTAGGATATTTCACAAATACCACTATGCAAAGCAAAAACTATAGAAGCAATCAAAAGACAAACCGTGTTTGTAGCTTCTGCTAGTTTCGCTAAAGAGGTCACTCCCGGTGAAGGGATCTCGGCACTTTCCTTATCGAATAAGGTGCAGGATATTCTACAAGGAATATCGCTATGCAAAGCAAGAACTAGAGCTACCAGTTTTTAAACAAGCTTCTACAACATCTTTAGCTTTCTTTTTCTTTCATTAACCTCATTAATGAAGTCCCATTTATTTATGCTTCCTAAGCATCACCGAAGAAACGAAAGCAACAATATTAATTATATCTCATATATATAATATAAGCATTCGTCTCACGCATATAAAATGATCACATCACAGAATATCAGCAGCAGAAGAATCACACATGAAATATTGGATATACTAGGAATTTCGTGTTTTAAGTTAAGCCAGTATAAAACACGGATTCCCCGGTCGCGATGAATAGCCAAACCCACATCTCTAGACCCCTACGAGAGCGGCAAGCAACCCTACCAATTTTAGAGTTAGGAGACCCGGTCTCGACTCCTCGAGATGGTCTCCCACTGGACCCTAGAACCCGGTTACTTGTGCTCCCCGTCTTGGGTCTATCCTAATGCAGAAAAGTAAATAATATATAATGGTGACATCATCCTCAACCCGGAAGCGCCCCAATAAATGAATATTACATACAATGAATTTTACATGAATGAAAATGAAAAACCCTCATCTCACATAAAACCCCCGGCTATTCAAAACATGACGATCTAATATAACATATCACAACAACACATAACATCACATATCATCAACGTTAGTAAATATGCGTATCCCAGTTGTCGTTGACATATAACACCGAAACCGGCGATACACCACATATTACACTTACGGTCACAGAGAAGAAAGTGTAAAACTACAACATTTGGAATCCACAATCACTTTAGTCATCTTAAATCCGAAATATCACATATTTCGCATTTCATGCCTAACTATATGAATTCCACATATTGTATCACATTCCAGATAAATAAACAATGTTAAACTTTTCGATCGAATAAACAAACACCCAAGATTTCCCAAATTGCTCAACACCTGAGCGGAGTTCAAAAAGTTTCAGAACATGTCACAGCCACTATGAACCAGCCGTAGAAGGGTCAAACCAACACCTCATATGTGGCAATGCTAAACTACCACAAACCATATGGTTCATTGGTGATTTTGACGGTCACATAATCGAGTTAAGGTTATGTTCTTTTAGAGGGTCTATAGATACGCTTGCATGATTTTCTGAAAGTTTTAAACTCAGGAAAAAACCAACACTTGAAAGTTTTCCGACATGGGAAAAAGTGAGTTATTGATATCCGTTCGAACCTTTTAATACGTTCTAAATTATCCGGAAAAACTTAAACGAAGTTAAAATTTTCGATCGAATCAACGAGTTTCCAATATTTCCCAGAAAGCTCAACAATTGAGTAGAATTAAAAATTCCCAAAACCATGAAAAAGTAATCAGGAATAAACCCTGAAGTATATTAGCCCCTAACTCCCAAAGTTGGCCGCGGAACCGCCGCTATACGCATGGTTTGGCCGCGGTTCCGCGGTCTCTTGAGTGAGTTATGGCTTCGTACTTCAAAGTAAACCCTAGAATTCCTTGCATTATTTTCTGAGTATTTTTAATATGAAAAATTTCAACTTTTGAAAAAATTCCCAGAAAGTGGGATTTTTCGGGGTTTCGGAGTTCGATCGGACTTTAAACTTCGCCTACATGACGCCTAATGCTCTAACTTGGCTTTGATACCACTGTAGGGTTAGCTTAGTACCTTGTAAAGGTTTTGGCAAGCATCAATCATGCTACTTTAAAATTTTTGGGGTGCTAAACAAACCCCAACCAAGATCTTAACTAGAGACTTAGGGTTAAACAAGATATGTAAACACTTTACATCTAAGTGAACAAGGAATACAACCTTTGTAGACCGGTCCTTCACTTCAATAGCTCCGTGTAGAATTCCCTTCGCTGCGATCACGATCCCCCGGACTCTAGAGAGGCTCCCACGTAGAAACGAACAAGCTTGCTTCGAAGTCTTCGTGGCCGAAGATGATCTACGTCGAGGAGACACGAGCTCATGCTATCTCTTCACTAATTGGATAGATTAGTGAAGCAAACACACACTACTAAATGGAAAGTAGTAGAGGATGATGTAGTAGGAAGTTTGCTCACTTTAGAAATCATTTTCTCACATTTTATCTCATACCTCCATTGAAGCTAGAAAGCTTTTCGTGGAGCTTGATTAAGAAGAAGAAGAACTCATGAATAATTCATCCTTATGAATTATTGTACCTATGGTTGAGTTAAAGCTATCATTCTTAACTCATGTAGAGAATTAACTCATGGCAATGGTTAAAGGTTGGGTCAAGTAAAATATCCTAAGGAATGACAAAAGAGTGGACTTTGTCAAAGTTCTACAAGCTTCACCAAGCTTAAAACTTTGACCAAGTCTTTTGCTCTTTTGTAATAACTTAAGAAATAATCAAAACCCTAATTTAACCCTAGCATGGTATAGGTCTCATACACCCATCTTGTATGTATCATCAAACATGACACAATACATGTACACAAATATACATATCACATATATATACAATGTGCACATCAAGTGAGAAAAGAAATCATTAGTGAGCTAAATATTAGTTAATGTAATATAATATATCAAATATATATAATTATACATTAAATTATTAAATCAACTCTTGATTTAATAATTCGGCTATAATACATATAACCGACCGATATCACAAATCGCGAGATTAGAATGCGATATCACATACTCGCAATAATCTCGGTCCCGCACATATCACATATGCGCTCCTACTCCGTTTCGCATGAACCAGGAAACCTCTATGTAGGACTCTAAATACTCGTCTATACGTCGGCAGTAGGTGATGATCATATCAAACACCAACAAGCCGCAAGCGGTTTGCTAAACGTAACGACCACCCGGGTATTGAGCGATAAGAAGATCAACAAGCAAGCCTGCTATAACTCCTGCGAATCCAATCAGTAACACTACCGTACAGTCCGGTCTTTTCGTCTGATATGTCGCATATCACAGCCTAGGGGTGGTTTAACGTTAGACCCCAATAGCCCGATAAGTCATGCCGATGCAAGGTCCATAACGGTTCAAGAAACTATTGGTAACACTTACAAATAAATCTCAGCAATTCTAGCCAGGGATTTCCTGTTATGGCCAATCGAGCACAGTGCAACATCAACCCCCAATACCGGGAGAGAAGAAACCCCTCCTATCGCTCATTGCCTCCATGTGATTCGGGACTGTACCCAAAAGCCACCGTTTTGCATGATCTCTTGACCGTGGTAAGGTGGAAATCAAAGCACAGTGGGAATCACACAAGACTCTATGACGATCTCGGGTCTACAGACTAACCTGTACCAGTGTCACCAGAGAACTGCTATCCGACGATAGGTATAATACCATCTAGGAGTTCTCGGCGAGTCCGTCCAGTGTACCTAGTTTCCACTGAGCACCCGTATACCTTCTCTGATGTCAAGCACCAATGGATATGGGATCATCCATCGCCCATCATATGGGTCAAGAAGCGCATACGCTAGTCTAATTTGGAGTACCGATGCCCTGTCTCGGTACTCTCACGACTAGGAACATTTGAAGGATGTACTTATCGACTACCCTATCCCCACTAGTATGATCTGCATCATAATCTTGGTACTCAAGTAATCATCCTAAGGGCTTTATCAACACGTGATCACAAAACAGTATTTGTTTACATGTTAAGATAAAGTGCAACCAGATAGCATACTATCATATTGAGCAAGAAAGTCCTTCCTATATATGTCCAAGCATCCACTACAACACACATCGCATGTACAATAATGGCCTCTATGGCATATATATAACTAACAAGATCCGCACTCTTGACTCGAGAATGTCATGTGGTATATTGTCTCGTATGTGATACTATTGAGGCGGGATCACCGGCTATTATATATATATATATATATATATATATATATGTATCGACTCAGATTTAGGTGGTTTCTTTATCTTTTAGATTAGCCTGTTAGTTTAGTCCTATAGCTTACTTGTAGATGTTAGACTGGACTCGAGTCATACCTATTTCAAAAACTAACGAATCGTGAGTATTTTAATGATAGGCCAAGGGATACTACGGATATTTTCAAAGGAAGTACATTTTCATAAAAACACCGTAGCCCTATTTTCTAAAATACCACGATTCGTGCAACTTTCAAATACCAAAAACTGTATGACTCGTATATAGGAATGCATATTTCTTTATTGCTGCAATATTATTCACTTACCATTTATTCTGCTACTCACATTGCATTGCATGCTTATATGTTATTGATTCATATTCCATTGTGCATATGACATATAGCATACCTTTATAGCTACATGCTTATACATATGCCTTGACATACTTACATGCTTGTTACCCATATATCTATATGGTATTGTACCATTAGTGAAAGGTATATACACATATGAAATATAGCTACATGTTCACCTTTATATGATGTGGTATGAATTTGGATAATTTAGGGACAGCATGATATATTTTATAACTTGTTGCAGTTAAATAGCGATTTTTCTTTATATGCTCATATTACTGTTTCATATTGCATATATTATATTCATGGATTTCGCATTGAGATATGGTTTGCATATGATGTTTTCTAGATTGGTTTACTCCTGCGTATATATATCAGTGGTATGGGACACTGATATATATATATATATATATATATATATATATATATATACACGCACACCTGCATCATATATCATCATGATGATATATGCATATATACTTATTCATTATATATGTGGGCCTATATGGTCGATGAGAGAGGCCTATGTGATCGGAGCCTATGTGCTCGATGTGAGGGGCCTCTATGGTCGATGAGAGGGGCCTATGTGCTTGATGTGAGGGGCCTATATGGTCGATGAGAGGGGCCTTTGTGTTTGGGGCCTATGTGCTTGATGTGAGGGGCCTATATGGTCGATGATCGGGGCCTATGTGCTCGATGTGAGTGGCCTATATGGTCGATGAGAGAGGCTTATGTGCTCAGGGCCTATGTGCTCGATGTGAGGGGCTTATATGGTCGATGAGAGGGGCCTATGTGCTCGAAGCCTGTGTGCTTGATTTTGGATATTGGATATATGAGATTTATTTGATATTGGGATATTGAGATATATATTTTGTTTCGATGTTTGACACTGATTTTCTGATGATTTCATTGATGATACTTGAATGTTTATACAAAAATCTCACTATATTAAGAAAACAGTTTTCTCATTCATGATGTCTTCTGTTTTCATTTTACCACATTCATACCTCATATTTACGATATTTTACTACCTGAGGCATTGACACGAGCACGTGGGCTTACACTTATGTTTATATGTTTATCCTTGCCTTTTTATTATGCTTCAGACTTTATCATATTGAGGATATATATATATATTACTGATTGTTTGACCTAGGATTTAGTCATACATACGATTTCTGCTCTGTGACGTTTTCTACTCACGAGTTGGCAAATCATCCCCGTTGTGCTACAGTTTCTTGCAGGTTTTGCCGTACAGGTTTCATTGTGCCTTTCTGGCACACTACTACCATTCCGGATGATTTCTTTAGTAGGTGGGTTCACTCGCATCGTGACCACCATTGTACTTATTTATTTTCAGTTGTATCTAGAAAAATTCCATCAACCAAACTTGTACATTTATTCAGACTTAGAGACCAGTTGTATATTATTTCGACCTTAGAGTCACGCGTTGTATTATTATGGGTTTTCTTGATGTTTGGAGTTTCCTTTTGAGTTTTTGATCCTCGCCCTTCGGCGTTGTATATTATATTGCTTGCGTGGTTGTGACCGTCAATTGACGAAGAGCTAGCTCCCGCTTAGGGATGCCTTTACTCATATTATACTTGTTGTATCTATTTGGGGCCAATATTTACAAAGGAAACTCTGCAGAAATTTTCAGAAAAGACTTGAGATTTTAAAAATACATATTCGGCTTATGTTATTTAAAACTACTTGCTTTCAAACATGTTTTCCTCACTTCTTTCTTAAAATGGTTTAGACTTCTGGGATTTTTGGCTTACTTGAATTAGGTGGGGTCCTATAGACTTCATATGATTCAAGTTTCAGTCACGTGCCATTTCGGGTCGTGACAAAGTTGGTATTAGAGCGCTAGTTTAACCTTGATTAGAGTCTAAGTTTGACTATGCGGAGCCTAGAGCGTTTGTATATATTCGGAATTTAGGCTTGACCTTACGAAACTTAGACTTAGTCGAGGGGGTATTAGACCCGAACTTTCGTTGCGTAGGTTGATCTTGGTTGATGGAGTTGGTGACTTAAGGAGAGTGACGTACCATGTGTATGTTCCGCGGCATACTTACGATACACTACTCCGCATAGGGAGCCTTAGTATGTACATTCCTTGTACAGTATTATATTCATTCCTATAATCTATCCTCTTCGATATTGGTTTATGGTTTTGCTACCACGATTACACGGGCAGAGAGAGAGCTACGGCTAGAGTTGCGGTCAGCATGAGCTTGTCATGAATGAGGACTGACCACGGCGTGATTCCAGGGACTTACGATTGCATAGAGGCGTTGTTTTATTTTGTTTTCGCGCCATGAGCGTTTGATGGATCGCTTTTACGATATTTCTCGGACGTACAGATCAGCACCAGAGGATCAGACTACTGCTAGAGGCCAGCCAGAATGTGATGACCGTCGATGCACCTATTATTTGATGATTGAGGCACTATTCAGCGTGCGGACAAATGAGCCAGTTGTTGCTGTGAATGACGAGATATCGCCGCAGATGTTTGAGGTATTGCCGCACGAGTTGTACTTAGAGATATGATAGAAGACCGTTAGTCACCTATGGAGGAAGGACTAGGACATATGATTCGTTGCCTACCCCGATGCGAGGTCATCCGATTGATTGATTCCAGTTAGAGACGACTTCACGCAGGTATGTTGGGAGTCGATAGAGACGATCGAATGTCAGAAGCTCATTTTCCAAGTTTAAAGTATTTAGAGACAAATGCAAGTAATGCTATGGACCCTCTAGAAGAATGAAACCCTAACTCGACATAATGACCATGAAAACGCTTTGAAACCTTAGGGTTTGCGGCAGTTCGGCGGTGCCAATATTGTGGCTTGGGTTTGCCCTTCTAAGGTTGGTCCATAGGTACTGTGGCATGTACTAGAATGCTATTAAACTGTACCCAAGATGTTGAGCTCTTTGGGGATTATGGAACTTTGACGAATCGATCGAAAGGTTCGACATTATTCGGATATCATGTGATAGGATACATTACTTGGGAGACTCCATATATGAGTATAGCCGTTGGAGCGCAGTCCATATAGCCACGAAAAGACGAGTCCGAAGCAATTGACATTAGAGAAAAGTGGAGTAAGAGGTTCGTACGAGATCTTGATGAGAGGACGTTCCACTCCACCGACATCAGAGATGTGACACGCATACAGATGCGTTATATATGGATATATCTTCTAGAAGGAATCGTGATGAGTATGCAGCCGTTCCAGAACAAAAAATAGCTATAGAAAAGGGTGATAACCTCCGGGCAGTTCGGCAGAAATGAGATTTGAGAAAGACCTCGACAGGACCTTTCTGGAATACTATACGAGAAGATTTGGACCTAGGATCGGTCATATGACGCACACCCAGCATGCCAGAGTTCGGCATCATCGACGAGACATGTAATGAGTGACCATGATGGTTGGCCAGAGATCTGTAGAGGATGTGCCAGAGCGGGACTGTTTCCGTCGTCATTCCATATTAGGCCATTGAGCCGAGAAGCCATATATCTAGCAATTCGCAGTGAGAGACAAGAGCCTAAAGGCACCAGCCACCAGACCATGAACATGAAGCAAGTAGATATCTTGCTCTGCTAGCTTTGGATGCACCGACACCTTCTCGACTGTGAGGGAAGGACATATCGACGACAATATTTATGATCTGGGATTTGGTGATTCAAATATCACGCATCCAACATTTTTAGATTTCGGTATTTTGGACGATTTGTTTGCATGATTGAGATTTTGTACACTACGGTTGCACTTGACTTCGATTTGATGTCATTCGAAATATTCATTTTGATTTCATGCCTATGATATGTATATGATTTGACTTGTACTTTCAGCATACTTTTCATGCACTTTTAGTATTTGATTTGATTTTGTGCACGCTGATGCACATGGTTGTGAGATTATGTACCGCGGTATAACTAATTTGGATTTGGATGGAATGCGTCGTATACCGTCGATTTCGATTTGATATTCGATATTTGTTTTCGTACACTTGATTTGGATTCTTGCGCATGCTTGGGCGCTTGATGCGATTTTGGTGCACACCAGATGCACTAAATCGAGATTCTTCGTGCATATCAGATGCACCTGATATTGCTGTCAGACACACCCGTTGTCCTTGACAGATGTTTCGTGCACACCCGATGCATTTAGATGTTGTTTCTTGGCACATGTATGGCACATTCATGGGTTTCGATTTCCGTGCGCACCAGACGCACGTAGCATTCATATGCACATTTTGGGATTGATTTCCTATGGAGCAGTACGTTTTATGATATTTGCTATTTGTTTTCGTCTGAGCAGGACTAGTCAGAGGACAGTACCTGGATATATTTTTCATGCATTGATAGTTATCGAAAGGATTTCCAAAAAGGGAGCTATAGTCTCAGTATTTACCTACGTGTCTGATATGACACGAAATGTTTAAAACAAGGAAACCCTTCTAAATTATTTTCAAAAACGGTGGGACGTACATATTAAACAAAGGATAAGTATATATATAGTTATTTTCTTACAACATACGTCCGCCACTGTGCAGCGATACGCGCATCGCACAGCAACATGAAAGGTTTGGCATGCATTTCCTTCAGATGTTTATATGTATAGTTTTGATTTATATCATATTGGTTTTCGTATTGGATTTGACATTTCTGTCTTCACCATGACTCCATTGCGAGATGCTTGACGTAGTTTTGATTTGGAGTTATCTGCTCATTGTTCATGCCCATGCATTGTGCTATGATGCGTCTTATGTATTGATGATTTCGGAGCCCCGACAACTTGGACTTTTTACTGAAATGTTTTATTATTTGAAGGGTTTAAATTTAAATTCGGGGACCAAATTTCTTTAAGGGGGGAAGATTGTAACATCAGAAAAATAAAATATTATTTTTGGGAATTTTTATAATTAAATAATAAATATATTGAATATTTTAATATTGCGTTATAATTAAATACCGATAAGTGGGGAAAAATTTGGAAAATTATAGAAAATACTAAAAAGAGGGTACTTTATGTGATTTATGCAAATTATAAGATTTTATGATTTAGAATACATTATTTTAATGCTAATCGCGATTAAATATCGCTAATCGCGCATTAAGCTTGTTTTGTGCACATGACATGCACTGTGTCGTATTTTACACTTGTGTTACATTTTATAACCATGGTTTCATTTGGGATTTATGTGTTTGGTTTTAAAAATGAAATGGAAAAGAAATGAAAAGAAAAGAAAAAGGAAAACATTAAATAATATGGTATGGGCAAGAGAGAGAGAGAGGGTGAGGGGTCAAACCTTGGTCATGGCCCTTTGTTTCTTTCAACATCTTCAACTTTTTCTTCTCCCTCTTCAGCCCATGGTAGTACCCCTCCTCCACCTCCACTTCAAACCCTCAAATCATCATCAAAACAACACTAAAAGTCCATCCCCATTTCATAAAAAATGTGTGCAAGCTCACAAGCTACACTTTGGACTAAGAAAGCTAGGATTTTGGACACTTGCTGCAACTCAAGAATTTTCTTGAGTTTCCAAAAGCGGTATTCTCCTAACCATTAGCATAGTATTTCCATTGCTTTTACATCCATGTTTGTTTAGAACCGATTTAGTGTCGTTTAGTGAGGTTTGGTGATTTCTAGTTAGGGTTTGAGGAATTCTTCAGTTGTGATGTGTAATTGAGCCTTATAGTGATCATAAACCCCTGTAATGATTGTATATTGGACCAAAACCAGAGACAAACCCTAATTCACGAACTTTGAAATTTTGTCGATATCGTATTTTGTGGAAATTGTGATGAGAAAATTGAATTTGCTAACACTCGGGGACCTGGAAAATTAATTATCAAACACAGGGAGATGTGCAGGTGATATAGAGCATACCCTAAAGACACGAGACCCAACTACCCACACCAGGCCGTAAATAATATCATTCTAGCCGCAAATTGCGGCCAGACCTTGGAGTTCTGGTGTCATTCTTGCTTCATGGCTCTATTACCTGTAAACTAGACCCTTTACATATGCCAAATTTGCCAATTTGACCTAGGGTAAAATCTAGGACCATTTTCATAGGTTGCTGCATTGTTTTTGTAAACTTTTCATGAACCAAGTTTTCGTTTTGTGTTTTGTTTTCGGTCACTTGACGTTTGTACGTCTATATCGAGTGTTATTTGGTGGTTTTGAAGGCGTAGTCCATAGGTTCTAACATATAGGCTTTTACTGTGTCGTTTTGGTTTTGAATTAGGTTTTAATGCGGCATGATACGTTATGATGTGTAGGTACCCCCATGAGGACTTTGAGATGACAAGCAAGCGCGTGGTGACGTCGGCAACGGCAAGCAAAGAGCAAGGTGAGTAGATACACATCTATGGGGGAAGTCGGGTGGATGGCGTATAGCACTCCCGCTGTTCGTAGCGTAGTATATAGTATATATTAGATGGATATATTTATATGTTTATTATGAGTTTTATGATTATCTAGATAGACTTTAGGAGTCATGGATAATTTTAGTATAATTGGATGATAGCGTCATTAGTTAGTTTAGTCGCGGACCTTAGAATAAGCTTTACACCCACACGCACGCACACATACACACATGTTTACATTGTTTTACTTGTGCGGTTATGGGAAGATGTGTGTGTGTGTGTGTGTGTGTGTGTGTGTGTGTGTACGTATACTTATACATGGATGATGATGATTGTTTATGATATTTGAAGATGAGTCGATGAGATTAAGCATGATGCCATGAGATCGGTGATGTGTTTTGATTCGTATTATGAGATACGACATGAGATTTTAGCGGGCCTTTAGGTGTGTATTTTCATACACATATTTAATGCAGATGGTATCAGTTGTACTAGACTTAGATCAGTACCCTCGGTTCATGAGATATGATGATAATGGATACCAGATGAATAATGAGATGAATGTGATATTTGACCCGTACCCAGATTTGGGATGCCGTACAACGGATTTACATACGAGCAATATATTGATGATAGATCCGCACTCTTGACTCGAGGATGTCATGTGGTATATTGTATCGTATGTATTACTATTGAGGCGGGATCACCGACTATTATATTTATATGTATCGACTCAGATTTAGGCGGTTTCCTTATCTTTTCGATTAGCCTGTTAGTTTAGTCTTGTAGTTTACTTGTAGATGTTAGACTATACTCGAGTCATACTTATTTCAAAAACTAACGAATTGTGAGTATTTTAAAGACAGGCCAAAGGATACTACGGATATTTTCAAAGGAAGTACTTTTTCATAAAAACACCATATCCCTATTTTCTAAAACACCACGATTCGTGCAACTTTCAAATACCAAAAACTGTATGACTCGTATATAGGAATGTATATTTCTTTATTGCTGCATTATTATTCAATTACCATTTATTCTGCTGCTCGCATTGCATTGCATGCTTATATGTTATTCATTAATATTCCATTGTGCATATGACATATAGCATACATGTATACCTACATGCTTATACATATGCCTTGACATATTTACATGCTAGTTACCCATATACCTATATGGTATTGTACCATTAGTGATAGGTATATACACATATGAAATATAGCTACATGTTCACCTTTATATGATGTGGTATGAATTTGGAGAATTTAGGAACCGCATGATATATTTTATAACTTGTTGCAGTTAAATAGCGATTTTTCTTTATATGCTCATATTACTGTTTCATGTTGCATATTTTATATTCATGGATTTCGCATTGAGATATGGTTTTCATATAATGTTTTCTGGATTGTTTTACTCCTGCATATATATATATCAGTGGTATGGGACGCTGATATATATATGTATACCCATCGTATATATATATATATATATATCAGTGGTATGGGATACTGATATATATATACACCTGCATCATATATCATCATGATGATATATGCAAATATACTCATTATATATGTGGGCCTATATGGTCGATGAGAGGGGCCTACGTGATCGCCGGGGCCTATGTGCTCGATGTGAGGGGCCTATATAGTCGATGAGAGGGGCCTATGTGCTCGATGTGAGGGGTTTATATGGTCAATGATCGGGGCCTATATGCTCGAGGCGTATGTGCTCGATGTGAGGGGCCTATATGGTCGATGAGAGGGGCCTATGTGCTCGGGGCCTATGTGCTCGATGTGAGGCGCCTATATGGTCGATGCTTGGGGCCTATGTGCTCGATGTGAGGGGCCTATTTGCTCGATGAGAGGGGTCTATGTGCTTGGGGCCTATGTGCTCGATGTGAGGGGCCTCTATGGTCGACGAGAGGGGCCTATGTGCTCGGGTCCTATATGCTCGATGTGAGAAGCCTCTATGGTTGATGAGAGGGGCCTATGTGCTCGGGGCTTATGTGCTCGATGTGAGGGGCCTATGTGGTCGATGAGAGGAGCCTATGTGCTCGGGGCCTATGTGCTCGATTTTGGATATTGGATATATGAGATTTATTTGATATTGGGATATTGATATATATATATTTTGTGTCGATGCTTGACACTGATTTTCTGATGATTTCATTGATGATACTTGAATGTTGATACAAAAATCTCACTATATTAAGAAAACAGTTTTCTCCTTCATGATGTCTTCTGTTTTCATTTTACAGCATTCACACCTCATATTTACGATATTTTGCTACCTGAGGCATTGACACGAGCACATGGGATTACACTTTTGTTTAGATGTTTATTCTTGCCTTTTTACTATGCTTCGGACTTTATCATATTGAGGATATATATATATATATATATATATATATATATATATATTACTGATCGTTTGACCTAGGATTTAGTCATAGATATGATTTCTGCTCTGTGATGTTTTCTACTCACGAGTTGGCAACTCACCCCCGTTGTGCCACAGTTTCTTGCAGGTTTTGCCGTACAGGTTTCATTACGGCTTTCTGGCACACTGCTCCCATTCCGGGTGATTGCTTTGGTAGGTGGGTTCACTCGCATCGTGACCGCCATTGTACTTATTTATTTTCAGCTGTATCTAGAAAAATTCCATCAACCAAACATGTACATTTATTCAGACTTAGAGACCAGTTGTATCTTATTTCGACCTTAGAGTCGCGCGTTGTATTATTATGGGTTTTCTTGATGTTTGGAGTTTCCTTTTGAGTTTTTGATCCTCGTCCTTCGGCGTTGTATATTATATTGTTTGCATGGTTGTGACTGTCAATTGACGAAGAGCTAGCTCCTGCTTGGGGATGCCTTTACTCATATTATACTTGTTATACCCTTTTGGGGCCAGTATTTACAAAGAAAACTCTACCGAAATTTTCAGAAAAGACTTGAGATTTTAAAAATGCATATTCGGCTTATGTTATTTGAAACACTTGCTTTCAAACTTGTTTTCTTCACTTCTTTCTTAAAATGGTTTAGATTTCTGGGATTTTTGGCCTATTTGAATTAGATGGGGTCCTAAAAACATCATATGATTCAAGTGCCAGTCACTTGCTATTTCGGGTCGTGACACTTGTTGAATTGATGCGAGAATAATATCAAACAATGTGGATTAAGGTTTAAAGGGGTACTAGGGATTCCCTTCATTGACCCTTGTCCTTCCAATAATCACTATTATCTCAAGTTTTTAGTAAAGTTCCCACAACTTGTCTCGAAAGTTGAGTTGCAACTATCATGGAAGGATAGAGCGCCCAAAAGGAGAGTGATGTGGTTTATCACTGAAAAAGTTATAGATTCATATGTTGGGTAAGGAAAAGTGTAAGGGATTTTTCCATCTCTCAAACTCGCTTTTCCTAAATCCTAACGAGTGAGGAAATTACTCACCCATTAATCAAAATAGAAAAAAAAGAAAGGAGAAAAACAAATTAAAAATAATGATTTAAAGCTAACATCTAGGGCCCTCATGAATGCAAGGAGCAACCTTTGAGTGTCATCGCTTTATAAAAGATTAAGATAGAAGAAGGAAAAAGAAAGATTCATAAAAGAAAAAACCCATCTACGATTAATAAAATAAAAGCGCAAGAATTAAAGTGTAGAAATTTAAGATGCGAAAAGAAAAGACAAGAAACAAAATTGAACACTACTTTTTATTGATAAACTTCAATGTTTAATGGCTAAAAGAATAAATACAAGAATTTTAAAACCTTAAAAAGAAAATCCTATATGATCTTTCTTCGTTGCTGCTCGGTCTTTTATATAGTACTTGGATTACAGAATCCTAACCCTAATATTGATGTACTTGTAATGACGATAATGACCTTGAAAATATTTCTTTCTCTCTACAGTTGCGAGAATCTTCAATCTGGTCCCAAACTTGGCAGCTTTGATTGTTGAATTTAATTTGATTGATCTCTTAAATTTTATTTGCAGTCTTGAACTAATTTTCTACCTTTAAAGCTGCACAATATCTCAAATCAAATCATTAGCAGCATTTATTTTATAAAAATAAGATATTCAACCAATTTTCTCACAATTAAATTATTTAATAGTTAAGAACTTCAAAGATATTTGATATGATATGATATGCATATTTTATTAATAATGATTAAGAATCTCATGGATATTTTATTTAAATATGATATGCATATATAACACCCAATTATATTAATTATAAGTTAAGAAACATATGAAAAAATCTTTTTCCACATAAACCCACATATGTTTTTGAATTACAAATAACATCGTTTAGTAATTAATAAAAATAAGGAAAATGACTGTAAAAATGTGCAACAAATATGAGTGATCAAATACCCCAAACTTATCTTTTGATCGCCATGAGCAAACCGTTTTATTTTAAAAGAAAAAGAAAAATCTAGCATACTTTCATAGGCAACACGATTGCACTTAGCACGTGCAACAAGCCTTTAAATCTTTATATGGCTCTAGTAGGAGGAGTGTTGTTTCTTGAAAGTTTTCAGCGGATTACACCCATAAACTCCTAAAATTTAGAAACTAAAGAAAACAAAAATAAGAAAACGAAAATTACTTGCAAAGATAAGAATATATAAAAGAAAAACATGAAAATAAGAGTTTCGAACTATACTAGCTTTTCAGTTGTCATGAGCCCTATCTTAATGGTCTTGAAATGATGCTGAAAATCATATCTTCCCTCAATAAAACATCATCTTTAGTTTTCCTCCTTACCCGTCCTCCAAATATCGATCATATACCTATATGTGTGTGTAAAAGTCATCCCAATACTTAGAGAATTCAATTCAAGCCATCATACCCTTTGTCCATATTTCTTAGTACTTTTTAGTCGGTGAATGTTTTAGATGGATTTGCTCACACATTTTTCATGCGACCGTTAATACTTATTGAGGCTCTAACCAACCGATTACTGAATATGCTCAATTATTAAGACGTAATTAGCAATATCCCAATTTTGCAACACCTAAGACTTAACAGTGATCCCCAAACCAGTTGGTCTAAGGCACTAGGTGATAAGGTACCCTCGCTATATTTTTTATATGCTACCTTAAGTAATAACAAAACCAGTGTTCATTTTCTTAAAATTTTATTTTATGAGTCATTTATATTTTGTTGATTTTTTTTCATACTAAGGTTTCCAGGCAAGAGTATTTCAAGGTATTCTCTACTATCCCAAATTTCAAGATTTGTACAAGTGCGTATAATAAGGTATCAATATTTAGAAATTTCGACTCAAGAATAGGGACTATCTTTCAGACTTATTTCTATCCGCAAATTACCGACTCCTTCATCTTACTAACCCTTGGATAATAGCTCATGAACACGTATTACTAGTTTCGTTCTAAAACATCTAATTTTCTTGCATTTCTTAAGTCTCTTCCTCTCTTTCATATGTATTTTTCACTTTCTAATTTTCATTTTCAAAATCTTCTAGTTTTTTTTTGTGCATATGATGCGTCGATACATTGTGCAATGCAAAATTTACATATGATGCGTGGATACATACAAACCTTCCATACAAACCTTCCCCAAACTTGTTTGCAGTAGTGTCCTCACTAATATCGTCTTTTACGCTTAAACGTGAATACTGGGAGAAAAGGTTCTCAAAGATTTGTAAATGGGACAAGAGTTAATGACAGTGAAATCCTCCCCTAAACTTGTTTTTAGCTCACAATCGTGCCAAAAAAAAATTCTTTTTTGTCAAGATCCATTTAAAAAAAATTTTGCTTTCCTCCCAAACTTGAGTAAAATAGTGTTTTCATTACTAAACATTAAAATTCAACATGAGGGGGGGGGATATTATCGGTTTACATACAACTTTATAAAGACCAAAAGTTAAAACCAACCATTCAAATATTTTATCACAATAAGACCATGGTTGGTAGAAGAATGGGAAACGGATGTACGCGAAGATTACTCGAGATTGTATATGAATGGAACTGATACTAAGTCTCGAGTGGAAAGAATGGAAATGAGAGTGGCGATAGGAGATGATGTGAAGGGTTGACAAGAAGTGTATTCAAAAGGTTTTACGTCTTGGTTAGTGGAGATGAAAAAGTGAGTGTGAATGAGAATGTGAAAGATAAGGAATGGGTGGACTGGTCATATTTTCATATGGGATAAGAAGAAGGGGACGCGGTTTAACTTCTTCGGTCTCAAACAGAGGCGCATAAATTTTTGGTGGAGGTTAATTCAGCACAAATCCAATTCTTCAAAAAATGCGAGTTCTTCGGCGAAAATATCTTCGAAACTTGCATCGATGTTCCTAATGATGTTCTCATCGGAAGAAAGGAATCGATATCCATGTTAGTGGAATAGGCAGATTCACTAGGAAGGTTGAATGTTTCAAGATCAATATGTTGCGCACCATGAATCAAAACACTCAATTTGTCAGAAATTATGGAGATAGGAGACTCGAAAAGCTCGTCTACCTTGTCCTTAAAAGAATCTAACTCAGACTGTTTCACATCAAGAATTATAGAACTAGAGATATCAGAGTGTGGTTCAGCAAATCTCGGTGGAAGTGAAAGTAGAACCAAAGAAAGCGTGTAATGAAATGGATAAACGAACTTGTGTAATAAGCATTGTTGATCCAGATGTGGGAGATGAAGGCTGAATATCGTTTTGCATATCGGATAGGTTGGTGGTAAGAATAGGATCGGTTAAATGTGCATGAAGATGTTCACATTCAATGGAAGGGACATGATGAGTCGGGGAATCTAACTCATCCAATATAGCGAGTTCATCTTCAAAAATATTCCCAATACTGATCTCATTAGCACCTTCAGTCAAATCAAATGAATAGTTCTTTAAAAATTCATCAATTATATTATTCTCAATCTATGGATCACTAGGTTCACTTAATGGGATTGAAAGACTGGGCATGTCAAGATCAGTCAGATAAGAATAAGTATGATTTGGAATGGTGTAAGGCTCTCTTGCACACTCACGATTAGGCAAGTCAAAAATGTTATACTCGGGTACCTCATCAATTAGATTATTAAGTGGTTGATCATCAAATACATTCGGTTGGGGTTCAGGATGGAAGGTGTTAAGATCAAAAGAATTGGTTCTGGTTTGACTTGGAGGGATCCCTGGTTCTTTCTCACTGCTCAGTGCCAACTCTACTTCAAGACTAGATATGGTTTGTGAAGAAGTTTCAATGAAAGATTCACTTTGAACCGTGGAACTTCCTAATTGATGTTCAGAAATACTGTCTAGATAAGATGCAAAAGTTGAGCATGGTTGGAATGGGTTTAATTGTTGGCTACAGGCGAGTTCAATGTGTTCCGCAATAAAAATGAGTTTACGAATTGCCACATTAGCCTCAAGAGAAATATCAACATGAGAGGGTGTGAAAGTTTGGTATTGTTGATAAGAGTTAGATGATTGTATCCAGTTGTCATAAAAAGGATTAGAATCAGAATTATCATATGAAGAAGTTTGAGATTGGTTGAATTGTTGGCGGCTAGCTTTGGCAATTTACTCAGCAATGGTCATGGGTTTAAAACTTGTCATATTCGCCTCAAAAGGAGTATCAATATTTTCATATGGAAATGATTGTAATTGTTGTCCTAAGGGTTTTGGAGTAGTGAAAGGTATGAAACTTTGGCTATGGGCTTTTGCAATCTGCTCAGCAATGGACATAGGTTTAAAAGTTGCCCCACGAGCCTTAAAAGAAGTATCAACATAAGAAGGTGTTGAATTTTGACACGGTTGATTGGAATTTGAGTGTGGTGTCCAACTGTTATTTCTAGAGCACTCTATCGTATCCCTCAAAAAAATGGTGGGGTCGGAAGTTTTACCAAAGCAATAATGATATAAAGAAACATCTAGTTGTGTGTAGTATAGCTCGCCAATAGTTGGTCTGTTTAGTTTACCCATCATAAGAAAAGTGAAAAGAATCTGAGGTGAAAAGAAAAAAGTGTGAAATGGTAAGTTTTTTTTAAAAAATTTTTTTGGAATTTTGTAATTGTTTTTCTTGGAAAGATGGACTCGACTTAACCAATCACAAACGTGCACAAACAACACCTAGAATTAGGGTCATCTAAGTAAAATCACTAGAACCCTCCTAGACTTCTAAAGAGACGTAAGATAAATCCTCTATCACCTCTTTATCAAGCTTGCAGCCAGGTAAGAGCCAGATAAGTGGGAGGTATCTGCTATACGAACCACCAAAATAGCGGGCCTAATTAAATAAACCACTTTTCTTAGACACACTTGCCTTAGACATTACAAGAAAAATGTGGATAAGTAACAGATTACCCACGACCCTCCTCTGTCCTAATTGAGCGTGATTGTCTTTAGAGGCTTGGTCCAGATATTTTTTTTATTAATGTAGGATGATATGTATGCTCGTTTGTGATTTTTAGGACTTAGGAAGGGTAATGAACTCCCCACCTAATCTGAATTTGGGTTTCTTTCCTCTTAATATCCGTTTAAGTGATGCAAAGAAAAAACACGCACAAAGATATATTTTTATTTGCGAAGCTGTTTGTAAAGAATCCTGCATGAAGAAACAATTTATTGGAGTTTCAAAGGAGAGATGAAGAAGAGGGAACGTTACCAGAAAAAATTGAGGGCTGGAATCCACTAAAAGGCTGCGGTTCCGCCACCAAATGCCCTCTTCCGCCGCGGTTCTGCCGTTGTTCTTCGTCTTGACTGCTCTAGTTTTTGGCACTGACCTCCACTACTTCTCTGCTTCTATTTGGTAGTCTCCGAATCTATGTTGGTTCGTGATTGATCGTGAAAAATTGTGTTAGTGTGTTGTAAATAACTGCAATCAATAATGTGTTAGCTATAGTCCCCTCAAGGCAATTATCATAGTCGCAGGCAGGTGATTATGAAGATTGAGGGGGGACCTATATCGATGGAACAATCTTACTCAAGATGATAGTATACTATATGGTTTGTCTTTATCATCATGTATAACATTAGGTGGCATTACAGATCACTATTACATGTTGATAGAGCCCATAGGATTCTTGCTTGACTGCCAACAATATGATGGCGATCATATACGTGGGAGCTGGGTAGTCTATAAGTACATCCTTAAATGTCTCTAGTCATGGGAGTTTCGAGACTGGGCATCGATATCCCATAGTAGACTAGTGTATACTAATCGAGACCCCGACGAGGGGCGGTGGCCAGTCTCACAAGCCATTGGTGTTAGTTTGTTCACCTAAGATGTATACAGGTGCTCACTGGGTTATGAGTATACTGGACGGACTCGCCGGGAACATGCTAGTTGGTATTATACCTATTGTCAGATAGCAGTTCCCTGGTGTCATGTGTACAGGTTAGTCTATCGACCTGAGATCATCATTTGTCTCATGTGAGATCCCACTGTGCTTTGATTACTACCCTACCACGGCTCAAAGGAGTCATGCAGACAGGTTTTCGTTGGGTACAGTCCCGAGCCACATGGAGGCAGTGAGCAGATCGTCGGGGGATTCATCTCTCCCGGTATTGGGGGTTGATGTCGCGGTTGTGCACGGGTGGCCATCATAAAAAATCCTTGGCCAAGGTAGTCGAGAATTACTGATATAGGATCGGTAGTTTCTCAGGTGGTGATGGGCTTCATACCGACACTAAATGTCGGGTCTGACTTTATCCACCCTCTATACTCGATATGCGATACTCATAGACGAACGAACTGGACTGTACGGATATTGTCACTGTCAGGCTCAGCAGGGGTTTCAGGATGAGTTTGCTCGTCGGCCTCCCTTTTGCTCAATACCTGGGTAGCTATTACGTACAGGTAGTGCCGCTGACGTGCTTATGGTTAAACCCACTGCAAGCGTATTGATGAGTCTTTAGAGTCCCACAAAGAGGGTTTCCCTGCTTCGGGTGAAACGATATAGAGGTCGTATGGTTTTACGGCAGGGTTCGATCACATACGTGTACTTGTGCTCGGATGATGTTCGGACGGATAATACTACTAGGCTTTGCTTTAAGCCGGATCCTAGTTTTATATTTGTTGGATTATTTTCGTCTCTTTGTATTCGTATTCTTCGGAATACGGATGCGGGTATGTATATACGGTTGAGGGGTATTATTGTAATTTATTACAAGATTACTTTTAGAATATTACACCTCATCATGGTTTAGACCTTTTTGGATTAAAAGGTTATTGGGGTGTAGGATGAGGTGTTTATTGTATTTTTGTGGCATGGCTAATTAGTGACCCATGGTTACTATTTTAGCATGCTTAGGATTTTTGTTTGTTGTGAGATTATGTTGACTTGAGATATTTATTGTTGACTAAGATATTTTAGAGACATGGATATTTCTGTGATGACTCCATTATTTCTTATCACACTCACACAACAAATAAAAACACAAGCCATTATTCATTTTCTTTTTCTATTTCTTGAGTTGCTCTCAACATCTCATTCTCATGGCATCTTCTTCTTCCTCTACATCTACCCAAAGCCTCTCATGAGTTAAGAATCCTTGGGTGTCTTGAGACAAATTAATCCTTCATCACTCTCTACTTTATCTACGGTATCTAGAGTAATGATCTAGGTGCCCTAGTTTCCTCGAATATAAGGTTCGAGCTCGTTGCATAGACTCTCGGGTAGATCATCTTCGATGGAGAGAGACCAGAGATCAAGCTTGATCAAGGAAGCCCCAGGGAGCTTGGGATGATAGTTGAAGACCGAAGGACACGGATCTATTCGGTATAACCATTCTAACTCCTTTGCATGTTTTGTTATCTAGGGCTTATGGATAGATCCAGGTAATTGGTTGTGGTAGTGCAAAGTTTTATAAAAAAAATTTCCGCATTTGGTCATGGATTGATGGCCGTGGAATTTTCGTAACCCAACATAATATCAGAGCCACTCCATAAGCTTTAGTTAACTCATTGTGATATTAGAAATCCGTCGTTTTTGTCGTGCAAAATCTGCTGATAAAAATAGTTCCGAAAACTGAAAGTTTAAGATGTTTGCACACCCCGCGGGTTTACGGTTTGAATTGTGAAGCCGCGGAGTGGTGCATGGGCACCCTGTGGAACCCCCGGGGGGACCGAACGGCTGGGCCTACTCCCAAGACCACCAGAAGGTGGTCTTGGCGGTGGGGACCCGAAACTGCCCTACCTTGGGCAGTTTCGGGTCTGCCTCACCCCCTGGCCACCTCGTGGTGGTCTCGATGGTGGGGTACCCACTCTAGGCCCTCCAAATCGATGTTAATTTCGTTCTCTAACTCCCCGTTAATGTTTGAGCGCGTTTCGTTTTGATTCGGACTTCCGGATTGGCTTTAAACAGTCGGTTTTTTGAACTTTAGCTCACTGTTCTGTGTTGTGCTGTGGTTGTGGTAGGATCGTCATGTGGATAGCTTGGGTGCAATGGTAGTACAGTTTAGTTTCATTTATATATCTAATATTGTGAGGCGAGTGTCCGACATGTGGACTGCCGTCACTGCCTATTTGTATATTATTTGTTTGGGGCACGACCGGGTTGAGTTCGATGTCACCCTTGTATATATTATTTTCTTTTCTGTTCAAGGATTACCCCAAGGCGGGGTGCCCGAATAGCCGGGTTCCAGAGGGAAATATGCCCGCATCTCATGGCGTTGAGACAGAGGGGGCCTTACTCTAGAATTGGCGGGTTATTCGCCGCACTCGTAGGGGGTACAGGTTGACCCATGGAGGGGTGCTCAAGTTACCGGATTCCGTGAAGTGCTGGGTAGCCCACTCACTTTGTTGATTGGGGTTGCCTCACTTCTGGGATTGGCGGGTAAATTTCCGCGCTCGTAGGGGTCTAGGTTTTCATTGCACAGGCTATCCACACGACCAGGGGAATGTCGTGTTTCACTTGCGGCTCAAAGGAAATTCGGGGCTCCCAGATTATCTGTATTGTTCTATGATGCTTATCGCTTATCTGTGATGTTGAATATATCATGCCTGGAACGATTATTATATATTGTTATATATATACTAGTAGATATTGTATATGTTCTGCACCCGCGCTAGTCCAGCCCCCATTCTGTCGTTAGTTAAGTAACCTAATGGGTGATGATGGGACCCAGTGGCGAATGCAGATGACATATACGTACATCATATTTTCGTTCTTTTCTTGCGTGATTAGTTGATGGGGCTGCGTTGATTTTGATCAATGCAAGAAAAACAAACCTATTTGATGTTGTTGGAACCCATTTTAAAAATAGACATTACAGACGTTTTCTTTTGCTTTGCACTGTGGTATTCGGTTATGAATATCTAGCACTTCATTCGACGAGGCATGGGCCGAGATCCCTTCATCGGGAGTGACCACTTTGGCAGAAGTTTGCGTCAGGGTAATAACTTCACTATATTCGATTATTTTTTTGCTTTGCATCGTGGTATTCAGTTTGGAATATCCTGCACCTCATTCGACGAGGAAAGAGCCGAGATCCCTTCGCCGGGAGTGACCTCTTTGGCAAAAGTTTCGCCACTATATATTTGTAAAACCACCTGGATTCCTTCGACGATGTCAAGTTCATTACGTTAAAGGTTTTTCTCCAAAAACCAGCCGTAGCCCTCCTTCATTTCAGACGGGTAGCGCCTAGTATTCATGCTATGTATGTTGGCCTTCGTCAAGGCATAGTGTATGGTAGCTGTGTGTTACATTTCTGTTGGATGGATAGATGCGTTGGTTTGGGACAATCATACTACAATTTTGTCCTTCGTCAAGGTATGTACGTGTGGGTTCAAATTAACCTGGACAATGATGGGTAGAACTTGACATATGACTTATGATATGTTGGCCTTCGTCAAGGTCATAAGAGCATGGGGAAATAATCCACATAGGGAGTTTCTAAAGAAACTGAAACTTGCCAGGCATGCGCATACCTTCTGGAGTGTGATAACTTGAGTGGGTTCCATCAAGTTATCATACGATGATAGTTGGATCCCAATTCCCACTTATGAGTTGGTTTACTCCTAGGGTGATTTTTGATGAACCCGACTAATTCTTCTTTTGGGTTTGGAAGAGAATTTGAGGATACAGTGGGAGATATCCTGATTAGATAAAGTGATTAACCATTCTGATCTAGGTTAGAGTGCACGCTGAGTGTTTCTTTTCTCTCTCTCATTGGCAGCGACCATGGCCCGACCCTAGACAAGAACTCATAAACCAAGTTAACCGAACCTTCTTAAAAAACACTGACTTTTAGATTGTCAGAGTTGCATACATCATTGCCACTCCTACTTTTACCCTTTGCTTTTCTCCGGAACATTCCGTATCACTACGAAGACCCACATTTATTGAATATGGCATGACCCGAAATTTAGTTCGTGACCGGCACTTAAATCACGCAACGTCTAATGGCATAACGTAAATTAAGTATGCCGAAGCCCAGAAATCTAAACCTTTTAAAAAAAATAACAGGGGTGAAGTTTTGAAATAAAGGTATGATGAAATCAAATGTTTCTTAAATGCATAGATAATGGAATATGAAAATGCAAGTAGATTATACTAGTTGAAAAACATGTTTCGTCTTTTAAAAATTTGGGCAGCACCTCCCTTGTATATTTTGATCCAAAACCACATATACATGATAATATAAAAGGCATCCCCAAGCAGAAGCTAGCTATTCGCCAATCGGCGGAATCACAACCACGTAAGTCAGAAATATAAGTATACGACGCCCAACGGCTAAGATCAACACAAGGATAATGAATAAAGCAAGACATCAACCCACCAAGCGAACATATAACCCATCGCTTTAAGTCTCGCAACCACAAGTATTTCTAAGTCTTACTACTTATACAAATACTAGTTTCTGATTGATGGAGTTGACTAGATATAACAGGAATAATAAATACAAGAGTATGCACGATCCAATATGTCCTACCTACCGAAGCAAATCTCCTGAAAGAAAGCTGTGTGCCAGCGATACTGTTACTGATCCATGCGGTCAAACCTACAAGAACTGTGGCACAATGGGGGTGAGTTGCCAACTATTGAGTAGAAAACATCAGTATGTAGAAATCGAATAAAACAACGACTCCTAGGTCAACTATATCATAAAGGTAATACTATGATATCTAGGATGGCCGTATCTGCATATATGCCAACAATATAATCAATGCCTGTATGCATGTGGATATCATTTACGTGTCCATCACTGACACAACAACATCATGCATGTAAATATTATGATAGCATATGCATGTAAATATGAGGATATCAACCAACGTGATTCCATCAACGACACATCAAAATCATGGACCTGAGTGTCCAACGTCGACACTCGAAACATCATGAAACCCGTGTCTAGCATCGACACGTAAATTCTCATATCTCGGGCTCCGTCAGTCCGGATTGGCCCATATCATCTCAGCGAGTCCAAATACTATCACCGGTAGGTAGTTCTCCCCTGCCAGGCTCACCGCCTAACTATACGAGTCTTCTTGCCCCAAGGTTCCTCACCGGGTCCACCATGTACCCGCAGACGGTGTCTACCGCTCCTCGAATCGGGTTTCACATACCAATCTCAGAATCGAGAAAACTCATGGTGGACGTCTCGAATATCATATCAAGAGAAACCGGGTTTTTAAAACAATACATACTTTTGAAATATAACCACGGATCTCAAATCCAGAATTTCATGAAAACAGCATCCCAATGAATATAATCGTAAAGCATGATGTATGCAAACATAGACATCGAACAAAAATGTGAGCATATCAAGTATATCATGCGACATAGTATAGTGATGTGAGCATAGCAAGTATATCATGCCAACGAGTCATATGACAGTACTGAACAATTAAGAGTAAAAGCATGATGTAGCAATTCTACTGTGTAAGTGACATAACAATTATCGATGATGAAAGTGTGAGCCGACAATCTGTGTAAGTGTAACATACGCATCATCGATAATTGTGTAGGTATACTTGCACTGGTATATGTAATACAATGAGAATATCATGAGCGAACCATAAATTACATCGTACGCAAAATGTTATAGAGTATACATATCTAATCTAACATTTACGTAAAGGCTAAACTAAACAGTGTAGACAGGGAATATATATCTATAATATCTCTGAGTTGGTGAATCTATCAATCAGCATCCAGCCTCACAACATCACGTACGATATAATCCATCATATGACATCCTCTAGTCAAGGGTATGGATCAATCATCCAGCAACACACATCATGTACTGTAACCCATCGCACGACGGCATTAAGCAATTAGGGATTCTATCAATATATATGACAATGAGGGTACGGACGTAACGTCTCGTACGACATATCACTCATTATTCACATCATTATATATATGTATATACCTATATCTCTGGTTACATCCGTATCAATCTCATATCATGGGACCGACAAAAGTATCGATTATCTCATCTCGACTCGCATTCGTATAATGACATATCAACCAAGTCATCATATCTCATCGTATACTCTTTTCATCACATCAATATCTCACATCAAGTCATTTTTATTAATCTCTTGTCATATTTATCGACCTCATAACAAGCCACTAAAATCTTATACTTATTCTCTTGCAACTACGTACACATATTGTGATTCACATTCACGTTTCATATCCTTATATATCAATTCGAGATATCCTTTCTATCATATCATTTCACACTAAACCATTAACTATAACCTTAAGTCGTGGCATATCTTGTCTCCAAATTATAAATCACATATCAATGTTTGTGGGGGTGCTATACGCCATCCACCCGACTTCCCCCGTAGATATAAATCTACTCACCTGCGAAACTCCTTGTCCAGCCGCATTCAATGTGCTTCGTCGTCTCGGAATCCACGCGAAGGTACCTACAATTAATACAAAATCATAATTCTATTAAAATCAATGTCCGAAAAACCGATACGGCACATGGTGCGCTCATAGGTTAGAACCAATAGCTTACGCATGCAAAAACAACCAAACAACCCTCATCGTAGACGTACAAACATCCAACGACTAAATACAAATCACAAATATCAAAACCAAGCATTCAAACTTCGAAAAACTTTGCTCAAAACACTCACAACAACTCCCAGATTTTAGCTCAGGTTAAATGGGTCTAAACTAGCAAGTACAGGGGATAGTTTATAGGGATTAGGAGCTACAGACAAAAACCCAACCCCAAAACCCATCAAAAATCCGGCGACATCACCATAATGCCCGAGCTCACTGGCCAGATTAGGGTATAATTGGCTCGTATTTTGGTGGTGGTCTTCTGGTCATTTATCTAGGTCACTGGAATTGCTAGATTTACTTTAAACTGCCCCAGATAGCTCCAGATACCCTGCAGGCTATTAAACATCACAAAACTGACACGGGGAAATTTCTAAGTTCATATTTTGGTGCTAATCTCGGGTCTTGGCCAGTAAAATCAACACTAAGGTCTTGTAAATAGCCACTACATAACACTAGTCCACACAATCACCGAAACCCTCTATTGGAATTTCCAAACATCACTAATCAATATCGATTTAACTCTAAACTAAAAATAGGATAAACTAAACACAATAACTTAACTAAAGTCTAGAATTATACCACATTTGGCAACTCACGAATTTTCTTAAGTTGCTCAAAGTGAACAAAATCCAACTTTGAAGCATCCATTAGGATTGTAGAGAGGTTATGCGTCTTTTTAATGAAGGGGTTGTAGGGTTTTGGTGAAGAAATTGAGATGATACATGGAGGTGGAGGTGGAGGGAATATGAGGATGAAGGAGTTGAAGAAAACAATGGGGGAGGATGAAGGGGCAGCCTACACACACTCTCTCTCTCTCATCCTCACTCTCCTTATGCTTACACTCTCAATCATTCATGCCATGTCACACACACTCTCTCTCTCCAATAATTCTTTTTCTTTACTTTCGCTTTTTCTTTTTAAAACCAAATATCAACAAATACTAATGAAACAACATGCAACCAAATGCAACATGTCATTGTGCACTAACCATAGAAAAATGTAGAAACACAGATTTGGCCTAATCGCGATTAGTAGTGCACTAATCAATTTTTTATTTAAACGGCATATAATTAATTATAAAAATGCCAAATCTAATAAATATATTTTTAAATGAATAAATTATTTTAATCTCCAATTATTTCACAAATATTGGTATATATTTATACCATTTTATGAAAACCCCCAATTCGCAAATCGGGTAGTTTTCGCGAAATATATTATTTTAATATTAAATTCCAAAAATAATATTTTATATTTTCTGAAATGTTATAATCTTCCCCCTTAAATAAATTCGGTCCCCGAATTTAAATTTAACCCTCAAATGCTAAAACATTTTAATAATCAGCTCAAATCAACGGGGCTCTGAAATCACGGAAGATATCAAAATACCACAGCGCATCGTGTGCGCCTGGAAACGAGTATGAAACTCAAAAACGAACTCCGTCAAGCGTCACACAATCATCGGAGTTACATTGGAGATACAAGTCTCGAAATCCACTACTGAAATCCAATATACACTAGTCGAATACTATAATACGTATATAGTACGCATCCTTGGAAAAATCTCCTAAAACTTAATAAAACACAAGCAAAATTTTTTCTGAATCACCATGTGATGCGTAACTCACGGCATAAGTGATAGACGCTCATTATAAAGTAATAAATATACGTTCATATATGTTTTTGCTCAAATATACGTTCCGCAATTTTGAAATATCCCCAAAGGGTTTCCTTTGTAAATATTCGTGCCGCTCGCGGACACGTAAGAAGTAGCGAGACTATAGCTCCTTTTTGAAAAACCTCTAGGTAAACTTTTTAATGCATGCAAAAGTACTCAGGTACTGTCCTCAGATCAGTCATGTTCGTCTACTATATAATATTGTGCCCATCATTAAAACAAAGTGCTCAAGAGCAAAATCGGCCTCAAAAGGCGTATCCAATAATCACGTACGTCTGGTGAGTACGGAAATCAAATCCAATACAAGCGCTACGATATGCACAAAAGCAAAACTAAGTGCAACGGGTGTGCATGAAAGCATCTGTCCAGTGCAACGGATGTGCATGACAACAATATCAAGTGCATCTATAGTGCATGAAAATCTCAATCCAGTGCAACTATCACGCACGAATAAAATCTTAATCAAGTGCAACTATCATGCACGAATAAAATATCTATCAAGTGCAACTATCATGCACGAATAAAATCTCAATCAAGTGCAACTCGATGTGCACAAAATCATAACTTATATCATGCGCCCAACATGCGCGAAAATCTAAATCAAGTGCGCCAGGTCCGCACAAAACATCTTGTGCAGTAGCGTGCACGATAACGAACGCCAAGTGCAGATGTTCATGAAAACATAAATCCGGTGCAACCAATACACGAAATATAAATCTAGAGCAACAAATGCATGAATTATAACTTTAGTGCAACCAATGCAAGAAATACAAATCGGGTGCGACAAGTGCACAGAAACTCATCAATAACTCAAATGCGTATAAAAAGCAACCCCGAGTGTACTGAGGTGTATAAAATCATAAACGTGTGCACTACGTGCACAAAACACGTATCAATGCGCTGCAAGCACATGTGAGCTATAACGAGTGCAAAAATCAAATCGAGTGCATACCACATGCACAAAATCAAATCAACCGTATGAAATCCACGAAATCATAAACACGTGCAGCCAAGGCACAAAACCGATATCAAGTCCAATAGATATGCACAAAAGAAAATATCCAATAGGCGAAGCCATGGTGCACGAAAAAAATGTCATGAAACTCAATCCCAACGATATAAACGTGATACTCTGATCACCAACAACAAATCGCAATAAATGACATTGTGGTACACCTCCTTCAATGTCGAAAAGATATCGGTGCGCTCAAAACTGGTAGAGTAAGAACATCCGTCTACTTCCTGCCCACGGTCTGGCATTCTCTGTCTCTGGGTCTTCATTTCTCTGTGGATTACCAATCTCGCAATCCATCGGCTCGTCGGCCCGGTCAGGTGTACTAACGGAAACGATTCCGCTATGGCACCCTTCTGGTCATTTCTCGGCCAATTAGTATGACCACTCGTAAAGCAGCACGTCACCGGCATCGGCCTCTGGCCCTCTGAATACACGTGACACAACTGATCCTGGGTGCAATTCTTATCGCAGCAGTGTCTTGGAAGGAACCTGTTCTAGGTCTCTTCCAATCTCGCCTAAGCCGAACTATACGGAGGCCGGTACTCTTACATAATCTTTTCTCGTTTTCTGGACATCTGCTTTCTATGCACAGCATTTCCCCGGGAACTAGCCGTATCCCAACGCCTCTGTATACCTATCCAATCTCTAATCTAAATGGGGAGTAAAAACAGCTCGTTAACATCTCGTACGAACCTTTTGTTCCACTCGTCTTTATTATCGTCCACTTCAACGTCACGTCATGCTATCTGCGTACTGCAATTGTTCTCGGCTACAGTCAATCCGGAGTCTCTCACACGGACTCGAAATTACGAACTCGGTATCTTCATCACTCTGTAGAAGATATCCAGCCGAACACGTCCTCAGGAACTCGTCCCAACTATCGGAGGAATATACTTTATTCATCCGCTTTCGATCAACTCACAATGCATCTGGGTGAGGTCCTCTATAGGAAAACTGGTCACCTTACTGATCTCTTATCGGATCATCCAACGAACAACATCATCTCTGAATCGATCTACTCTAGATCTGAATAAGATTCTCCACACTAGAAATCTTCAACTCAACTGAGCCTATGTCGGCGCATCAAATCTGACGAATCACCTTCGTCTCTTAACTCAAGATACACTAGCTATCTTTTGTCGCATCTCTGCCTGAAAGCTCCAGCGATCTCAGCTCGTAAGCTCTGGAAGCGACATCCTATCAATCTCAGCAACAGCTGGTTCATCTGTCTGCAAGGTAGAGAACATCACGATCTTTGAGGTAGGCTGTACATCAACAGTCCTCTCACAACAGGCATCCTCTATCAGTGGCCCGATCATCCGGTGGAAAATCAAACACTCGCCTCAACGAGAGGTCACAACACAAACACTAAATCGATACGTTCCCATATCACCAGAAAACATGATGGTCAGTCCTCGTTCATGACGAGCTCCCCCTGACCGCATCACTAGCAGCAACTCAATCTGCGCCCAAACCATGGTGACAGGAACCACAAGCATGTATCGATCAAGATAGATCAAAGGAACGAAAGGAATCAACAGATCCAGAATGGATACATGATCATAAGAAGGAACGGAATCAATGAGAGTATGATCATAGGAATGAATATAATCAAGGATCTCAAATGGACATATAATCATAGGAACGAAGAGAATCACAGATCTCAAGATATGTACATCCCAAGGTCACTTAAGCGGAGTATCGTATCGTAAGTATGCCGCGGAACATACGCACGGTACGTCATTCTACTTGAGTTACCTACTCCAACAATCAGGGATAGCCTATGTAACGAAAGTTCGTGTCTAATACCCTCCTATTCAAGTCTAAGTTCCGTAAGGTCAAGCCTAGGTTCCGAAATAGATTACGCCACAGACTCTACATAGTCAAACCAAGACTCGAACCAAGGTTAAACCTAACGCTCTGATACCAACTTTGTCACGACCCGAAATTTAGTTCATGACCGGCACTTAAATCATGCAACGTCTAAAGGTGTAACGTAAATTAAGTAAGCCGAAACCCATAATTCTAAACCTTTTGAAGAAAATAACAGAGGTGAAGTCTTGAATAAAGGTATGTTGAAATCAAATGTTTCTTAAATGCATAGATAATGGAATATGAAGATGCAAATCGATTATACTAGTTCAAAAACATGTTTCGTCTTTTAAAAGTTTGGGCAGCACCTCCCTTGTATATTTTGATCCAAAACCATATATACATGATAATATAAAAGGCGTCCCCAAGCGGGAGCTAGCTGTTCGCGAATCGGCGGAATCACAACCACGCAAGTCAGAAATATAAGTATACGATGCCCAACGGCGAAGATCAACACAAGGATAATGAATAAAGCAAGACATCAACCCACCAAGCAAACATATAACCCATCACTCTATGTCTCGCAACCACAAGTCTTTCTAAGTCTTACTACTTATACAAATACTAGTTTCTGATGGATGGAGTTGACTAGATACAACAGGAATAATAAATTCAAGAGTGGGCACGATCCAATATGTCCCATCTACCGAAGTAAATCACCCGAAAGCAAGCTGTATGCCACTACTGATCCATGCGGTCAAACCTGCAAGAACTGTGGCACAACGGGGGTGAGTTTCCAACTCGTGATTAGAAAATATCAGCAGGTAGAAATCGAATAAAACAACGACTCCTAGGTAACCTATATCATAAAGGTAATACTATGATATCTAGGGTGACTGTATCTGCATATATACTAATAATATAATCAATGCCTGTATGCATGTGGATATCATCTACGTGTCCATCACTGACACAACAACATCATGCATGTAAATATCATGAAAGTATATGCATGTAAATATGAGGATATCAACCAACGTGTGTCCATCAACGACACATCAAAATCATGGAACCTGAATGTCCAACATCGACACTCGAAACATCATGAAACCCATCTCCAGCATCGACACGTAAATCGTCATATCTCGGGCTTCATCAGTCCGGATCGACCCACGGGCTCCGTCAGTCCGGATCGGCCCATATCATCTCACGACTCCGGTCGGTATGCTCCGGATAACCGCCGAATCCAAATATTGTCAACGGTAGGTAATGCTCCCCTGCTAGGCTCACCGCCTAACTATACGAGTCTTCTTGCCCTGGGTACCTCACCGGGTCCACCCTTTACCCACAGACGGTGCTTACTGCTTCTCGAATCAGGTTTCACATACTAATCTCAGAACCGAAAAAACTCATGGTGGACGTCTCAAAATATCATATCAAGAGAAACCGGGTTTTTAAAACAATACATAGTTTCTTTTGAAATATAACCACGGTTCTCAAATCTAGAATATCATGAAAACAGCATCTCAATGCATATAACCGTAAAGCATGATGTATACAAACATAGACATAAAACAAAAATGTGAGCATATCAAGTATATCATGCGACATAGTATAGTGATGTGAGCATAGCAAGTATATCGTACCAACGAGTCATGTGACAGTACTGAACACTTAAGAGTAATAGCATGATATAGCAATTCTACTGTGTAAGTGACATAACAATTATCGATGATGAAAGTGTGTGAGCCGACAATCTATGTAAGTGTAACATACGCATCATCGATAATTGTATAGGTGTACTGGTACTGGTATATGTAGTACAATGAGAATATCATGAATGAACCATAAAGTATATCGTACGCAAAATGTTATAGGGTATACGTATCTAATCCAACATCTATGTAGAGGCTAAACTAAGCGGTGTAGACAGGGATTAGATATCTATAACATCTCCGAGTCGGTGAATCTATCAATCGGCATCCAGCCTCACAACATCACATACGATATAATCCATCGTATGACATCCTCTAGTCAAGGATATGGATCAATCATCCAGTAACACTCATCACGTATGGTAACCCATCGTACGGAGGCATTAAACAATTAGGGATTCTATCAACCTATATGACAATGAGGGTACAGACCTAATGTCTCATACGGTATATCACTTATTATTCACATCATCATATTTATGTATATGCCTATATCTCAGGTCGCATTTGTATCAATCTCATATCATGAGACCGACAAAGATATCAATTATCCCATCTCGACTCGCATCCGTATAACGACATATCAACCAAGTCATCGTATCTCCTCGTATACTCTTTTCATCACATCAATATCTCACATCAAGTCATTTTTATTACTCTCTTGTCGTAATTATCGACCTCATAACAAGCCACTAAAATCTCACACTTATTCTCTTGCAACTACGTATACATATCGTGATTCACATTCACGTTTCATATCCTTATATATCAATTCGAGACATCCTTTCTATCATATCATTTCACACTAAACCATTAACTATAACCTTAAGTCGTGGCATATCTTGTTTCCAAATTACAAATCACATATCAATGTTTGCGGGGGTGCTATACGCCATCCACCCGATTTCCCCCGTAGATATAAATCTACCCACCTGCGAAACTCCTTGTCCAGCCGTAGTTGATGTGCTTCGTCGTCTCGGAATCCACGCGAAGGTACCTACTATTAATACGAAATCGTAATTTTATTAAAATCAGTGTACGGAAAACCGATACGGCAAACGGTGCGCTGTTAGGTTAGAACCTATAGCTTACGCATGCAAAAACAACCAAACAACCCTCGTCGTTGACGTAAAAACATCCAACGACCAAATACTAATCTCAAATATCAAAACCAAGCATTCAAACATCGGAAAAATTTGTCCAAAACACTCACAACAGCTTCCAGATTTTAGCTCAGGTTAAATGGGACTAAACTAGCAAGTACAGGGGATAGTTTATAGGGATTAGGAGCTACAGACAAAAAATTAACCCCAGAACCTATCAAATATTCGGCGACATCACCATAATGCCCGAGCTCGCTGGCCAGATTAGGGTATAATTGGCTCGTATTTTAGTGGTGGTCTTCTAGTCATTTATCTAGGTCACTGGACTTGCTAGATTTTCTTGAAACTACCCTAGATAGCTCTAGATACCCTGTAGGCTATTTAACATCACAAAAACGACACGGGGAAATTTCTAATTTCGTATTTTGGTGCTAATCATGTAAGTCCATGCTACCTCTCTCGGTACTTTCGGGCATGCGGAATTTGGTGAAAAACAATTTTCTAGAGGTGATAACATGGACTCAAAACCGGATTTTTGTTAAACATCTAACTAACAACCTAACTAGGAGTTGTTAACTGCTCGGTTAGAGGGTTTATACCTTTCTTATCTCGAACTCCTTCGTCTTCAAGCCTCGATGGTTGTCCGAATCGTTTTCTTCCCGTCGTCTCCTTGCGCCGAAGATAGATCCACCTGAAAGCTTCTACCTTTGGCTCCTTCTTCGAACTTTGAAGAAACTAGTTCACTCGGTTTGCTAAACCTTATGAACTAGTGTGAGTAGAGAAGAGATTGTTTGGGATTTTATCTATGGTTCTTGGTTCTCAACTCATGAGACAAGTGAACCATAGACTCAAGAGTGGGAGAGCAAGAGGAGGAAGATGAGAGCTCAAGAACAAGAGAGAGAATGAGCATGAAAGAACAGAGAAGACTTTTCTCATTTGGCTCTCATAATCCAAAACCATCGTAACACATCATAGAAATCAAGTATTATGTGATGGTTTAAGCAACAATAGCCATATCATTTCATGCACTCATTTTGCACAAGAGAGCAAGCAAGCAATAGTCTTTGCCATGAAATGATAGCTATTGTTATCATGATGGTCAACTAGTCAAGCCTAGTCAACCGGTCAACAAAGTCAACAAGTCAACAAAGTCAACAAAGTCAATCCCTCAACAACCATGTCACCATAATACTTAATTAATATAATTGTTAATTACATATCATATTCTCATTAGGGTTGAGCAAAAAGTCAATAGTCAACGGTCAACGGTCAACAACCCTAATGAGAATCCTCTGCCTCTGTCTCTCCGTCAACTGTGCATACACACCCGCATCCGCGTTCCGAGGAACACGGATGCATACTGGATAAAACCAATCCCAAAAGGTACACTAGGATCTGGCTTAAACCAAAGCCCGTTAGTGTAAACTGTCCGGACACTGTACGTGCACAAGTGCACGGATGTGACCGAACCCTGTCGCAAAACCATGCGACCTGTTGCAAAACCATGCGACCTGTCGCAAAACCATGCGACCTCTACTCTTTTGCCAAAAGGCGAATAGCTTTCTGTGTGGGATTCTAAAGACTCGACACTACGCTGGCAGTGGGTTTAACCACAGACCGCAAGTGGCACTAGCTGTGCGTAACGGTCCCCAGGTAGATGCCGAAAAGAAGACTGACGAGGTGAAACCCATCTGAACTCCTACTGAGCCTTAATGTGACAATCTCTGTACCGTCTGGTCTGTTCGTCTGATACATCGCATGGCGGGCCTAGGGGGGCGGTAAACGTCAGTCCCCTAATAGCGGTACAAGTCGTGTCGGAGTGAAGCCCAATACACCCTGAGATAACACTGGAAGCCTACCAGTATATCCCGCTTGCCCTGGCCAGGGACTACTCGTGTAATGGCTCTCCTAGACACAGCGCGATGTCAACCCCCAATACCGGGAGAGACGAATCCTGTCTAACCGTCACTCTCTCCAAGTGCTTCGGGACTGCACCCAACTACTACCTGTTTGCACGACTCCTTTGAGCCGTGGTAGGGTAGTAATCAAAGTACAGTGGGAACACACTCGAGGCGAAGTGACAGTGTCAAGTCAGCGGACTAAGCTGTACTCATGTCACCTGGGAACTGATAACTGACGATAGGTATAATACCAACCGGTCAGTTCCCGACGAGTCCTGTCCAGTGTACTCGTAACACAACGAGCACCCGCATACTATCTCCAGTACGACGTACTGATGGCTGTGGGATAGACCATCTCCCACTCTGGGATGAGAAGCGCATGCGCTAGTCTACTCCGGAGTATCGATGCCCTGTCTCGATAGTCCTGCGACTAGGGACCTGCATAAGGATGTGCTTATAGATTACCCAGCCCCACTAGTGTGACTGCCATCACAACGCTGGTAATCAAGCAAAGATCCTAAGGGCTCCACTAATGCGTATAGGTGATATAATAAAATAAACACATGTACACATTGAAGTAGAAACAAACCAAGTAGCATACTACTATTTTGAGCAAGATTGTATATACAAGGTGAATATCCCAAGCTTCCATTAAGTAATATACAAACTAGTATGATACAGTAATGGCCTCTAGGGCATATACACTAACAATCTCCCACTTGCACTAAGGCCATGTACTGGCGTATCGAAGACCTATCATCTCGATCAGCCGCTCGAACTGAGTCTGGGGCAAGGCCTTGGTGAATGGATCTGCAGTGTTATCTTCTGAAGCAACCCTCCGAACCTCGATCTCCTGGCGATCCACGATCTCCCTGATCAGGTGATACTGCCTCAAGATGTGTCTGGATCTCTGATGGGACCTGGGTTCCTTCGCTAAAGCTATAGCCCCGTTGTTGTCGCAATACAGAGGTATTGGATCAACAATGGACGGAACCACCTGAAGTTCTTTCAAGAACTTCCTCATCCAGACAGCTTCTTTTGCGGCATCAGATGCAGCGATGTATTCTGCTTCCATTGTCGAGTCTGCAACGGTTTCCTGTTTGGAACTCTTCCAACACACCGCCCCACCATTGAGGGTAAAGACAAAACCCGACAAGGATTTGGAATCATCCTTGTCACTCTGGAAGCTGGAGTCAGCAAAGGCCTCGATCTGGAGGTCTTTTCTGCCATATACCAAGAACATCTCCTTAGTCCTTCTCAGGTACTTGAGAATGTTCTTTACCGCTATCCAGTTTTTCTCCCCAGGGTTTGACTGATACCGGCTTACCACACTCAGTGCATAAGCTACATCCGGTCTGGTACACAACATCGCATACATTATAGAGCCTACCGTAGAAGCGTAGGGTATAATAGACATACGATCCCTCTCCAAATCAGTCTTGGGAGACATCTCTTTAGAGAGGGTGATCCTGTGACAAGCCGGTAAGTTACCGCGCTTGGAATCTTCCATACTGAATCTCTTTAGTATGGTGTCGATGTACCTGGACTGTGAAAGTCCTAATATCCTCTTGGATCTATCACGATGGATCCGGATCCCCAGGATGTATGAGGCATCACCCAGGTCTTTCATGGAGAACCTGTGTGACAAGAACCCCTTGACAGATTGTAGCATAGGAATGTCATTTCCTATTAAGAGAATGTCATCCACGTACAAAACGAGGAATACTACAGTTCTCGCTACAAATCTACAATAGATGCATGGTTCATCTGGATTTTTGATAAAGCCAAATTCCTTGACCGTCTCATCAAAACAGATGTTCCAACTCCGCGATGCCTGCTTTAGCCCATAGATGGACTTAAGCAACTTGCACACCTTTCCGCTGCTCCCACTCTGAATGAAACCCTCTGGTTGGTCCATATAGACACACTCCTCTAAATTTCCATTTAGAAAAGCGGTCTTTACGTCCATTTGCCAGATCTCATAATCGTGGAAGGCAGCAATGGCAAGAAGGATCCGAATGGATTTCAGCATAGCCACTGGAGAAAAGGTTTCGTCATAGTCCAAGCCAGGTCTTTGACGGAAACCCTTTGCAACAAGTCTAGCTTTATAGGTCTCAACCTGTCCATCTACACCAATCTTCCTTTTGAAGATCCACTTGCATCCTACGGGTTTTACCCCGTCTGGAGCAATGTCCAACGTCCATACCTTGTTGGTGTACATGGACTCCATTTCGGTTCGCATTGCATCCAGCCATTTTACCGAGTCAACGCTCTGAACGGCCTGCTGGAAGCTAGTAGGCTCATCATAATCTATGATGCAATCCTCTCTATCCCCGTCTATGAGAAAACCGTAGTATCTCTCGGACGGATGAGACTGCCTACTACTCCTGCGGAGCGGCGTAGGAATGTCCTGTTCTTTTGAACCCTCTGGTTCCACTAAGCTTTCAGTAATAGTCTGTGGTTCTGGAATTTCTTCCAGTTCTACTACGCTCCCACTAATTTCCTTTTCCAAGAACTGGTGTTCTAGAAAGTGGGCATTACGAGAAACAAGGACTTTTTGTTCCTCTGCGTGGTAGAAAAGATACCCCCTGGTGTTCTTTGGGTATCCCACAAACTTGCACAGTACTGAGCGTGCCTCGAGTTTGTCCGCATGCTGCTTTTTGACAAAAGCTGGACGTCCCCAGATCTTCAGATATTGAAGATAGGGTTTCTTCCCACTCTATAACTCATATGGTGTGGTAGGCACAGTCTTAGTGGGAACTCGGTTCAAAAGGTATGCGGCTGATTCTAGCGCATACCCCCAGAATGATCGCGGTAACTCAGCGTTACTCATCATGGACCGTACCATATCCAATAGGGTTCGGTTCCGTCTCTCCGATACACCGTTATGTTGCGGAGTGTATGGAGGAGTAAGCTGAGAGAGAATTCCGTTCTCTTTTAAATAGCCCAGGAACTCGGCACTCAAGTATTCACCACCTCGATCCGATCTTAGGATCTTGATACTTTTGCCGGTTTGTTTTTCTACTTCATTCTTATATTCCTGGAATTTTCCAAAGGCTTCGGACTTATGTTTCATTAAGAAGACATGTCCGAATCTTGAAAAATCATCCGTAAAAGTAATGAAGTAAGAAAAACCGCTTTGCGCATGTGTAGACATTGGACCGCACACGTCGCTGTGTACGAGTCCCAAGAGCTCGCTCACCCTTACTCCGTGTCCAGTAAACGGAGTCTTTGTCATCTTTCCTTTGAGACAGGATTGACAAGTGGCATACGATTGATATTCGAACGGATTCAAATATCTCTCTGTATGTAACTTCGTCAACCTTCTCTCATTGATGTGACCCAGTCTACAATGCCACAAGAAAGTCTGATTTATTTCCGGAGACTTTCTTTTGTGTGTATTCTGGACATTGAAAATCTGTGGTTGGTTTAATACGTATATACCATTGCTCAATGTACCTGACCCAATCAGAACTTGATTAAGGTGAATGTTTACAACATTACTTACAAACGCAAATTCATAACCTTCTTTAGAAACCAAAGATACAGAAATGATATTACAAGTTGCGTTGGGTACAAAAAAAGCAATTACGCAAAACCAAAACATGTCCATCTGACATTCCCAGGTGATAGTCCCCCACGGCCTTAGCATCCATGCTAGCTCCGTTTGCAACTTTGAGGGTCATGTCACCTGCCTTCAAAACCCTACGGTTTCTCAACGCCTGCAAAGAATTACAGATATGAGATTCTGATCCGGTATGCAATACCCAGGAAGTAGAGTTTATTGAAAGACAGTTTTCAATAACATACACACCTGAAGCTGAAGCTGCAACCTGCTTCAATTCCTGTGTCCTGGCTTTCCAAGCCCTGCAATCATTCTTCCAGTGTCCTTTCTTATGACAATAGAAGCATTCTTCCTTATCCACAAGCTTTCCCACTTTCTTTGTTGCTTTTGTCTTTCCCTTCGTATCCACTTTACTAACACCGCCCCTTGGTTTGGCGGGGGCTTTCTTCTTCTTTCCCTTGGCTTTCGCCTTGGACCTAGAAGAGGAAGATCCTCCTACAAACAAAGTGGATGTTTCCCTACCTTTCTGTAGGGTGCCCTCTGCACTCCTCAGCATGTTGAGGAGTTCTGAAAGTTCAACTTCTTTTTCTTGTAAGTTGAAGTTCAGGATAAACTGGGCGTAAGTGGAAGGAAGGGACTGGAGAATCAAGTCCGTATAGAGCTCGTTCTCTAACGTGGTCCCAAGTTCCGCGAGCTCCTCAATGAAGCCAATCATCTTAAGCACGTGTTTCGCTACCGATGATCTGATGGCCAACCTTGCCGAAAATAACTTCTTCGACACTTCGTATCTTGCGATACGAGACTGCTCTCCATACAGTTCTTTTGTATGGAGAAATATGGATTCGAGGTCCATATTCTCGTGCCTCCTCTGATGTTCGTTGTCCATAGAGGCAAGCACAAGGCACTTGGCCTTCGCGCAATCTAGTTCCCAGGTCTTACGGATTTCCTTATCCGCGACGCTGGTTTTGGGACCTGGGACAGGGGGAGCTTTGGTGGTAAGAACATACCCTAGCTTGTCGTAAGTGATTGCCATCTTGACATTCCTGAGCCAATCTTTGTAGTTTGGCCCTGTCAGTATGTTTTTATCTAGAAGTAACTTAAGTCCAGTCATGTCGATTGGTCGCTGCAATTAGGAGAGAGAAGAAACACTCAGCTTGATGCTCTTGCAAGTTTAGAATGGTTTTTAATTTGTCTAAACAGGATGGCTCCCACTGTTTCTCGAATCCCTCCTCAAACCAAAAAGGAAGAATTAGTCAGGATCAATCTCACCGTACAATACTTGCTTAACCCTTCAGCCAGGCTGGTGTCGGTACTTCGAGGGAGGTTTTACAACGTTTTCGCGAAGTTCCTTAATTAAATAACCTCTTTTCCCTGGGGGCGTAGCCCCGCTAACACCTTTCTAGACACCTACTTGGTTTATAGCATTGATCGTTAAGTGAGAAATTTCCCGAGGAGTAGCATATACTCACAGTAGGATCGGGATCCAAATATCATCGCGTGACGAAACTGAAGGAATCCTACCAGAATCATCACACTCCAAATGGTATGCAACTCTAGCAAGTTTCAGTACTTATGAAACTCCCGATGTGGATTTTTGCCCCATGCTCTTATGACCTTGGCGTGATGTCAAAATGTCATAAGTCGCATGTCAAGTTCTTCCCATCATTATCCAGGTTAATTTGAACCCACCCGTACCTACCCTTGACGTAGGCCAAAATGGCAGTACGGCTGTCCCAAACCAACGCATTCTATCTATGCAACAGATAAATATCCAGAAGCTACCAATCACTATGCCTTGGCGTGAGGTCAAAATACATAGCTTGAATACTACCGAATATTTAACTGAAATGATGGAGGGCTATGAATGGTTTTGGCTAAACCGTGAACGTAGTGAACTTGATATAATCGATGGAACGAGATAGCTTTTAAAAGGAGTGGCTCAAGCTCCGCATTTAAAAGTTAGTTTTGAAAAGAACCGAGTGGTTTTTCGAAAGTGTTCCAACGACTTTAACTTGGTTTATTTTCTTGCATTAGTTCTTTTAATGCGTGATATTCTTGCATTAGTTCTTTTAATGCGTCCCATCATTTAATCCTACCATTGCAGAAAACAACCAAAATATGACGTACGCTTATGCCATTCGCATTCGCCACGGGGCCCCGTCATTACCCGTTAGGTTACTTAACTAACGACAGAGCGGGGGCTGGGCTAGCGCGGCTGTAAAACATAAGCAACGCCTAAATAATATCATATATAGATATACTGCAATGATAGCCATTTCAGATCACAGATGAACACATTGGATATACTAGGAACCTGCAATTCGTACGAGCCTGTAACGAAAAGCAGATTACACGGTCGCGGTGAATAGCCAATACCCCACCCAAAACCCCTACGGGTGCGGCAAACTACTCGCCAAGTACCCGAAGCGAAGCAACCTCCCTCAACCCCGTGAGTAGGCCACTCGGCACTTCGGCATACCCGGTAGTTTGTGCACCCCCTCCATGGGTCTATCCTAAGAGCAAAAACAGTAAAAAGAAATTATACAATGACGGCTACAACCCCGACCCGGTTGTGCGGCCATACAAATAATTATTACATCAATTTACAAATTTACATGAAATGAAAGAAAAGAAAACTCTCGTCTCACAACCCCCGGCTATTCACCCGCGACAATCCAATGAATTCATATACACATTCCAATGACATTACAGATCACAGATTTTTATAACCCCCACTAATCGACATATAGCGATTAGTAGACGTTCAATACAAATATCACATCACAGAAAAACCCGTCAGTTTAAGTCTTTTAGAAGTTCGATCAAAAATACGGATTTATAGGCCCCAAACACAAAATTTTCGTTCTGGAAAATCTGGGCTGAAAAAAAATATTCCAAAATTCCCAAAATACCCCACTGAACAAACTGCAACCAAAATTTCCCACTGCCGAGTCAACTCGGCCGCGGAACCGCGGCGGGAGCACGCTCCCGCCGCGTTTCCGCGGCGCTTTGATCGGTTCAGTGGACGAAATTTTGTCAGTTTGTTATAAAAACCCTGAGCCGAATTTTAAAGTATGATTTATCATTTTTGGAACAGAGGAAAAATTCGACAGCAAGCATGATATCGGGGTTCATTTCGGGAATTTTTCTTTGATCGATCTTCTAGCTACTTTGCTAACATGTTAGATAGAGTTTAACTAGGCTCTGATACCACTGTAAGTCCATGCTACCTCTCCCGGTACTTTCGGGCATGCGGAATTTGGTGAAAAACAATTTTCTAGAGGTGGTAACATGGACTCAAAACCGGATCTTTGTTAAACATCTAACTAACAACCTAACTAGGAGTTGTTAACTACTCGGTTAGGGGGTTTATACCTTTCTTATCTCGAACTCCTTCGTCTTCAAGCCTCGATGGTTGTCCGAATCGGCTTCTCCCCGTCGTCTCCTTGCGCCGAAGATAGATCCACCTGAAAGCTTCTACCTTTGGCTCCTTCTTCGAACTTTGAAGAAACTAGTTCACTCGGTTTGCTAAACCTTTTGAACTAGAGTGAGTAGAGAAGAGTTTGTTTGGGATTTTATCTATGGTTCTTGGTTCTCAACTCATGAGACAAGTGAACCATAGACTCAAGAGAGGGAGAGCAAGAGGAGGAAGATGAGAGCTCAAGAACAAGAGAGAGAATGAGCATGAAAGAATGAGAGAAGACTTTTCTCATTTGGCTCTCATAATCCAAAACCATCATAACACATCATAGCAATCAAGTATTATGTGATGGTTTAAGCAACAATAGCCATATCATTTCATGCACTCATTTTGCACAAGAGAGCAAGCAAGCAAAAGTCTTTGCCATGAAATGATAGCTATTGTTATCATGATGGTCAACTAGTCAAGCCTAGTCAACCGGTCAACAAAGTCAACAAGTCAACAAAGTCAACAAGTCAACAAAGTCAATCCCTCAACAACCATGTCACCATAATACTTAATTAATATAATTGTTAATTACATATCATATTCTCATTAAGGTTGAGCAAAAAGTCAATAGTCAACGGTCAACAACCCTAATGAGAATCCTCTGCCTCTGCCTCTCCGTCAACTGTGCATACACACCCGCATCCGCGTTCCGAGGAATACGGATGCATACTGGATAAAACCAATCCAAAAAGGTACACTAGGATCTGGCTTAAACCAAAGCCCGCTAGTGTAAACTGTCCGGACACTGTACGTGCACAAGTGCACGGATGTGACCGAACCCTGTCGCAAAACCATGCGACCTGTCGCAAAACCATGCGACCTCTACTCTTTTGCCAAAAGGCGAATAGCTTTCTGTGTGGGACTCTAAAGACTCGACACTACGCTGGCAGTGGGTTTCACCACAGACCGCAAGCGGCACTAGCTGTGCGTAACGGTCCCCAGGTAGATGCCGAAAAGAAGACTTACGAGGTGAAACCTATCTGAACTCCTACTGAGCCTGAATGTGACAATCTCCGTACAGTCCGGTCTGTTCGTCTGATACCTCGCATGGCGGGCCTAAGTGGGCGGTAAATGTCAGTCCCCTAATAGCGGTACAAGTCATGTCGGAGTGAAGCCCAATACACCCTGAGATAACACTGGAAGCCTACCAGTATATCCCGCTTGCCCTGGCTAGGGACTACTCGTGTAATGGCTCTCTAGACACAGCGCGATGTCAACCCCCAATACCGGGAGAGACGAATCCTGTCTAACCGTCCTGCCTCCAAGTGCTTCGGGACTGCACCCAACTACTACCTGTTTGCACGACTCCTTTGAGCCGTGGTAGGGTAGTAATCAAAGTACAGTGGGAACACACTCGAGGCGAAGTGACAGTGTCAAGTCAGCGGACTAAGCTGTACTCATGTCACCTGGGAACTGATAACTGACGATAGGTATAATACCAACCGATCAGTTCCCGACGAGTCCTGTCCAGTGTACTCGTAATCCAACGAGCACCCGCATACTATCTCCAGTACGACGTACTGATGGCTGTGGGACAGACCATCTCCCACTCTGGGATGAGAAGCGCATGCGCTAGTCTACTCCGGAGTATCGATGCCCTGTCTCGATAGTCCTGCGACTAGGGACCTGCATAAGGATGTGCTTATAGATTACCCAGCCCCACTAGTGTGACTGCCATCACAACGCTGGTAATCAAGCAAAGATCCTAAGGGCTCCACTAATGCGTATAGGTGATATAATAAAATAAACACATGTACACATTGAAGTAGAAACAAACCAAGTAGCATACTACTATTTTGAGCAAGATTGTATATACAAGGTGAATATCCCAAGCTTCCATTAAGTAATATACAAACTAGTATGATACAGTAATGGCCTCTAGGGCATATACACTAACAAATCTCTGGCCTTGGCCAGTAAAATCAACACTAAGGTCTTGTAAACAGCCACTACATAACACAAGTACACACAATCTCCCAAACCCTCTCTTGGAATTTCCAAACATCACTAATCAACATCGATTTAACTCTAAACTAACAATAGGATAAACTAAACACAATAACTTAAATAAAGTCTAGAATTATACCTCATTTGGCAACTCAAGAATTTTCTTGAGTTGATCAAAGTGATCAAAATCCAACTTTGAAGCATCCATTTGGTTTGTAGATAGGTTGTGCATCTTTTTAATTAAGGGGTTGTAGGGTTTTGGTGAAGAAATTGAGATGATACATGGAGGTGGAGGTGAAGAGAGTATGAGGATGAAGGAGTTGAAGAAAACAATGGAGGAGGATGAAGGGGCAGCCTACACACACACACTCTCCCTCTCTCTCTCTCTTATCCTCACTCTCCTTATGCTCACCCTCTCAATCATTTATGCCATGTCACACACACCCTCTCTCTCTCCAATAATTCTCTTTCTTACCTTTCTCTTTTTCTTTTTAAAACCAAATATCAACAAATACCAATGAAACAACAAGCAACCAAATGCAACATATCATGGTGCACTAACCATGAAAAAATGTAGAAACACGGATTTTTCCTAATCGCGATTAGTAGTGCACTAATTAATTTTTTATTTAAACTGCATATAATTCATTTTAAAAATTCCAAATACAATAAATATAATTTTAAATGAATAAATCATTTTAATCTCCAATTATTTCACAAATATTAGTACATATTTATACCATTTTACGAAAACCCCAAATTCGCAAATCGGGCAGTTTTCGCGAAATATATTATTTTAATATTAAATTCCAAAAATAATATTTTATATTTTCTGAAATGATATAGGATATGACCATCGTATAGTTACATACGAACTCGAAAAAACTTGTTTCAGATTCGAGAATGGTTTCCGGTTCTGGAGAAATTGAATAGGACTATTCAGTTGTCTTTTCCTTTTACCTTCTCTTAGGTCGTGAGGGCTCCTAAGATTAGGAGAGGGTATACCTATTGCGCTTATTGGATAGTCTTCTTCCAAACCATACACAGGTGCCGAAATGTGGGGAAGGAAGAAACCAATTAGCCTAATTGAGGTGTACAGAAGGTAATAAGTAAAGACAAATAAAGGGATGAGAAAGAAGGAAAAGTAAATTGCGACTGCTATCATTCCCGACCAAACCGCGTATATCATCGTCACTCCTACTTCACCTTTGCATTTCTCCAGAACACCCCGTATCACTACGAAGATCCAAATTTATTGGATAATCCATCGTATAGTTATATACGAACTCGAAGGAACTTGTTTCAGTTCGAGAATGGATTCTGGTTCAGGAGAAATAGAATAAGAATTATTCAGTTGTCTTTTCCCTTTACATTCTCTCAGGTTGCGAGGGCTCTTAGGATTAGGAGGGTACACCTATTATGCTTATTGGATAGTCTTCTTCCAAAGCTTAGGCTGGTGCCAAAAGGAAGGGAAGGAAGAAAACCATTTAGCTTAAGTACGGTGTACATAAGGTAATAAGTAAAGACAAATAAAGGGATTAGAGAGATAGAAATGAAATATACGGTTACAGTCTTGAATCTGGATAGTGGAAGAGGCATTACTAGGAATACCCGGATACCCCTTCGAAACATTGTCATGTTTCAGTTTCACTGGGAATTGTTAATTGAAAACTGATTTTCCAATTAGATTCTTACTCCAGGATATGTATTTAACAGGTTTGATTCTTATATCTGTATGGTATTACAGATGATGAGTGCGAGTAAGATATTTGGAATTAGGTGATTATATCCTCATTATATCGGAATTCATTGTAATTGGTGATATTTGAGGAAATCATCTAAGGTTTTGCCTGACGGCAAATATTTGGTTTCGAATATCTGTTGTTATGCACTAATTTCAAACTGATATATCTGTAAGTTTATTTTATAAAGTGAGATATAACTTTATGAAATTATGTCCATGACGTTTACCTGTATCAGTTGATGATTAGGTAAGGAGTATTAAACAACGGTGTAATTCTTCTTAACCATAAGTATAGTTTTCAACTTACGACGCGCTGGAATTGAGTTATTCAACTCGGGGGACTTATACAAAGTATTATATGTTGTCCAGTGTCCATTAGGACAAAGGGGTTGGTACTCGTACTATATTCTGTTTACTTATAACTTCTGCAGCTTTAGACAAGTATTTCGTAGAAATACAAGGTCTAAGTTTTAAGAAGTTATAGGTACAAGAATAAAGTAGAGAACCATGTGTTGTGTAATACCCAAGGGGAGTTGGGGCTAAATACCACCTGCGCCATGAGAAGTGAGATGCTATCCGGTATCGAGGTGGGAAGTAACCGATACGAATGCATACGGGGACCCACCAGAACAATGGGGAGTATCGAACTCCATTCCGAATGAGGGCACGATCTGAACTATAAATAGAATGATACCACTCTTATAACACAGAGACACCTTTTGGATGAATAGGAACACCGGAGTTTGAAAAACTCCGTAGTTAAGCATGCTTGAGCCAGAGAAATTCTTGGATGGGTGACATACTGGGAAGTAGTCCGGGGTTCATTCAAAGGGACAAAACCGTGCGGTTTCGGCCAGAGCGGACAATACCATCTGTGTTTGGGGGTGGGTCATGACAAATATGGTATCAGAGCCGGTCCCTCAAAAGTAGGTCTGTGGTTCGAGGATGAACCATTGTTCTAAGTGGGGGGATGTAATACCTTAGGTGGAGTTGGGGCTGAATACCACCTACCTCGTGAGAAGTAAGATGCTATCCGGTATCGAGGTGGGCATGTAACCGATACGGATGCACACGGGGATCCACCAGAACAATGGGGAGTATTGAATTCCATTCCGAAAGAGGGCACGATCTGAACTATAAATGGAATGATACCACTCTTATAACACAGAGGCGCCTTTTGGATGAATCAGAACTCCTGAGTTTGAAAAACTCCGTAGTTAAGCGTGCTTGATCCAGAGAAATTCTGGGATGGGTGACCTACTGGGAAGTAGCCCCGGGTTCATTCAAAGGGACAAAACCGTGCGGTTTCGGCCAAAGCGGACAATACCATCTGTGTTTAGGGTTGGGTCATGACAAATATCCACGACCCGTAATTTAGCACGTGACCGGCATTTAAATTACGCAACGTCTAAAGGCGTGATGTAAATCAAGTAAGCCGAAGCTCAGATAATCTAAACCTTTTTGCGGAAAATAATGCGGGTGCAGTTTTGAAATAAAGGTATAATGAATCATGTTTTTCTTTAAATGCATAGCTAATGAAACATGAAAATGTAAGTGGATTATATTATAGTGAAAATATATTTCGTCTTTTAAAATTCGGGCAGCACCTCCCTTGTATATTTTGATCCAAACACATATACACAATAATATATACGCATCCCCAAGCGGGAGCTAGCTCTTGGCCAATCGGCGGAATCATAACCACGCAATAATATATATACGACGCCCAACGGCGAATAATCAACCTAGAAGAACTAATAAATAAGCAAGACATCAAAACTTAATAAAAGCGATCATAAACCCATCGCTCTAAGTCTCGCACAATACCCAAGTCCGACTAGGTCTACCAATATACAATTTCTAGTCTCTGATCTGATGAAGTTTATCTAGATACAACGGATATAAAGTACGATAGTGGGCACGATCCAACATGTGTCCCACCTACCAAAACAAAGCACCCTGGAAGAAGTTGTGTGCCAGCAATACCACAAACGATCCCAAGCGGTCATATGTGCAAGAACTGTGGCCCAACGGGGGTGAGTTGCCAACTCGTGGTAGAAAACATCAACATGTAGAAATCGAATAAAACAACGATTTCCTAGGTCACTATATCTTGAAGGTAATACTATGATATCTAGGGTGACCAAGTACACATATATATAAACAATCGAGCCAATGCAATGACATATATAAATAAACATTCGACATCATATGCCTGTATGCATGTGGATATCATCCACGTGTCCATCAATGACACATCAAATCATAGAACCTGAGTGTCGAACACCGACACTCAAAACATCATGATAACCCGTGTCCAGCATCGACACGTAAATTCTTATATCACAGGAGCCGCATCCTGAGATCGGTCCTCATATCCATCTCATATCATAACTCTAAACGGTATCCTTCGGATATCCGCCGAGCTCTATACAATCACCGGTAGGTAGTGCTCCCCTGCCAGGCTCACCGCCTAACAATACGAGTCTTCTTGCCCCGGGGTACCTCACCAGGTCAACCATGTACCCGCAGACGGTGCCTACCGCTCCTCGAATCGGGTATACTCAATGCTCAGAACCGAGAAAACTCATGGTGGACACCTTGAAATATCATATCAAGAGAACTCGTGTTTTTAAAATAGTACACAATTTCCCATGAAATTAAACTGCGGTTCTTAAATCCGGAGATCTCATAAAAATAGTATTTCAATGCACATAACCATAAAGTACGATGTATGCAGCATAGAGTAGTAATATGAGCATATCGGGTATATCATGCAAGCATGTCAAGTGATAATACTGAACAATGAATGTACTTTTACGGTTAAAAGTAATATAATGATATGGCAGTTCTACTGTTGTTCAGTTGATAAAACTGCACATTTAATATGATATTTTTCCTACTATTTCTATATTAGAAAAGGTGTTTATTATAATATATGATACACATGAGGGTTTATCTGTAAAAATACTGTTTTCATGTATTTTATATATTATAATTAACATTTGGTAGGAAAATGTACGCATAAATATCATTGACCAAATCTTAATGGTGAAATTAATATCTCAATAAAACAAACTCTACTAATATTATTTGTTGAGTTGTTGTGCAGAATTTTCAGGGCGAAAATCAAGGGAATCAAAGTTGTGTAACACCTCAGGTTGTGTTTAGTGGTTAATTATATTTTAATATATGGTTTTTAATAAAAAGTTTACCAAATTGTGTTCCAAATATTTTATCCTATTTAATGAGTATTTTTGTCACGACCCGCAGGGTACGGAACGTGACTGGCACTTAAGTTTACGAAACGTCTAAAGACGTCCATAAAATAAGTAAGCCAAAGCCCAGAAAACAAAACCAATTAAGCAAAAGAGTGAAGAAAACCCAATCAATTGAAAGCGAGTTATCAAATAAGTCATGTAAAACCCTTTTTAAAAACAATACCAATTTTTCCCGAAAATTTCGGCAGAGTCTCCTTTTTAAATACTGACCCCCAAAAATGGGTACAACAAAATATATACATGAATCCAACAAAATAGGGCATCCCCAAGCGGGAGCTAGCTCTTCGCCACAAGGCGGTCACAAATCCCACGCAATGTAAATGACAGCAAGCATAATAATCATAATAAAGCATAAGGAAGCATGAAAAAGTAGCATGTCGGCTCAAGTGAGCTCGACCCCCAAAATACAGCATAAAATCCACAAACCTCACAGTCTCATCTCTAGGTCAATATACAATAATCTGGTAGAAACAGTAGATGGAGTACACTAGATGCAAAGAATATACAAGGTGGTACAAAAAATATTAACATAACCCACCTATGAGCAAATCTCGAGTCCAGGCAAAAGAGGCAAAAGAAGCAAGCGCACCCGCCGCTACTGAACTGACGGAGCGGACCTGCAACAGGCTATGGCACAACGGGGGTGAGTTGCCAACTCGTGAGTAATAAATAACATTTACACAGGCTATCGAATGCATGCACACAAGCATCCTAGCATCTATATACAGGTAAGGCAGGACATAATGGCGAGTATGTATGCAATATGGATATACTAGCAGGTGTGTATACAACATCAGTGTACGAATATGTATGCAACATGAATATCTGAGGTCTCAATAGGTTTATATATAAAAATATTTTATCAGATGTTGTTTTTGAAACTCTTTTAGAATGCCAGCAAATGTCAATGAATCGACGAAAACCGGTGTCCAGCAACGACACCCCAAAAGCTGTCTCAAATCTCATAAATGTATCGCTGGCCTCAGCCGTCCGGCTGACCCATCTCAAATATCAATATCTCATCATCTAGTGGCCACGGTCGGTATCCTCTGGATATCCGCCGTACTAAACAGTCACCGGTAGGTAATCCGTCCCCTGCCAGGCTCAACGTCATCACCACATTCCTCTTGCCCCGGGGTACCTTACCGGGCCCACCATGTACCCGTGCCGGTTCCTCCACTCCTCGACACGGATTTCCAAAGCCACAGCAAACTCATGGTGGACGACACTTACATCACTAGAAAACCGCAATTTACATGTTTTAAAAATATCATAAGTTTGGAAATTTTGCGGCTTTCCCCCGAAATCCAGCAATATCATAAAATCTCAAGAAATCCTCATAAGTGCATATATCAGTGATAATGAATGCATATGATATCAATAATCAAGTTGCGATGTGTGATTAATGGATTAAGCATGAACAATTAATATGATGAAGTACATGCACATGAATAGCAATTCTACGGTTTCATTTTAAGGAATTAAAGGCAATAGCACCAGTTTAAGTATCAATTAGTAAAAGGTTTAAATTTAAATGTTATCTAGTGTGGTGGGATGGCAATTACCAGGGTGTGTGTGTAAACATGAATAGTGCTCGTGCTGCATATAAAAACCTGGTAATGGTGCATGTGTCCTACAATTGAGTTTGCGTATATGGGTATAACATATTGATCTAATTGCAGCAATTATCATGCCAGTATTATTATTCTAATGTCACAAGTGGTTATCCAGTTTACTATTTTATTTTCAGTTTACTAAATCTATCGGGCGACTTGCGCCATCCAAACGATCGTCCCCCGTAGATGTTAAATCTACTCACCGGGATCCCTGGCTAGCTGTGTCCAATCACCGCCTTTCCCTTTCGCGCCGCGTCTGACGTTTCCGCGACCGAACCTGGAATTTACATCATTACCAATTATAAGGTTACATATCAAGAACGACGCAAACCCCAACGAAACTACTAAAGTTCGCTAGCTAGGTACAACGTGCACAAAGTGCGCGGAACACACGCGAAAATCGCAAAAACTGCCAAAAACGCCGATTTGGGTCACCCGGCAAAACTAAAACCCGACTACCCAAAAACCGCACTCACGCATCCTAAAAGTCGTAGGACAAGCCATTACAATCATCAAGATATCAAAAATAGTCCATCACATAATTTATATAAAAATCTAGTAAGCATATACATTCCAAAAATCGGTGCAAAAATCGCCGATTTGCGACAAAACGACTACAATAAAGCATACTCACCCAAGCACACTACAAGCAATCCACACCCACTAATTACAACACATTAACCATGCTCCAAAACCTATATTCCACAACCAAACCCTTTCTTGATTTTTATAAATAGCAATTGCAAATCAAAAACCATACTTGAAAAACTTAATTAACACTAATTTCAACCCCAATTAGCAAGTTCACCTCTTAGATTAAGGTTAGCAAAACAATAGATAGCAAATTAGGTTTAAATCAATTAAGTAATGCTTTCTAAAACTTAATCAACTCACTAATCAAGTTTCAAATATCAATTCCATACAAAAACCTTCTCTTGAAAATTTAAAACAACAATTTACAACTAAAATCAACTTCTAAAATTACCTAAATTAGCATAATTAAAGACTACATAACAAGGTAACCATATAGATTAGTTCACTAACAACTAGATTAACTACAAAACAACTTAATTAATTATCATGGCTTCAAAACCCTAATTTAAACAAACTACTCTTTTTAAACTAGATTAGAAATAAGCTAACTTTTAACACTAACCATACAATTAAAGGAATTTTTAGCAAATGAAAGCAACTTGATGAGAATTATACCTCTTGATCTATGGATCAAGCAAGAAAATTTGCTCCAAGGAATGGCTTCCTAGCTCCAAGGTTCAAGCAAGAATGGCTAAGGATAATGATAGCATAAGGATTTTGTTTGGATTTTTGAATTAAATCATGGATTTTGATGTATTTCTTGAAGAAATTGAAGAAAAATGAAAAGAAAAGAGAGGAAGAAGAGGGTGTGCAGGAATTTCGGCCAGAATGAGGTATGGGGGAGGGTGTGGGGTGAGTGGGAAAGTCATGGTCAAGTCCACAAAAGTCAATGTATCATACATTATCCATTTTAATTAAAATAATACCATAAACTATCAAATTAACTCAACAAAGAAACCAAGAAGAGAGAGGCCAGAAATTTCTGGTCTCACACAAGGTGGGGCTGTCCTAGGGCTGAGGAAAAAGATAGAGGGGTTTTACAAAAGAAATTTTATGCAAAAAGGCCCCCTACAACTCAAAAATTGCAAGTTTTAGACCAAAATTCAATAAATTCGTTTCAATTCATAAAAATTGGTTAAAAATCAAAATAAATTACTAAAAATTCATGTCATCACTAGAATATAATTATCATAATTTTAGAGATTAAAATTAGCCCGGAAAAATTTGTATTTATCGCTTATTTAATGTATTTTCTTACCGGCTTAAAATAATATAAAAAATTGAAAAATAGGAAAAAAAATTTAAATGACCAAAATTTCATAAATAACTCATTAGCTACTAAAAACAAGTAATTACCTATCCATTTAAGGTATAATTAGCCCTAAACTGCAAAATATCGAGAAAGACGGTTTTCGGAAAAATACCGAATTTTCACCGAATTTCAGAAAAACACCAAAACGACTTTTCAAGACGCTACAATCTTCCCCCCTTAAAGAAATTCGGTCCCCGAATTTAAAAATATAGTTACGCGTACCTTCAAAGAGATGGGGATATTTCTTCCTCATCTCGCCCTCGGTCTCCCAGGTAACCTCCTCGCTGCTCGGGCTACGCCAAAGGACCTTGACGGTTGGTATACTCTTTGACCTCAACTTCTTCACCTGTCGATCCAGGATGGCCACCGGCTGCTCTGCAAAAGAAAGGTCGCGATCTAGCTGGACTGTCGGGTGCTGAATCGCATGCGAAGGGTCGTGAAGGTACTTGCGGAGCATCGAAACATGGAAGACGGGGTGAACATCGGGAAAGCTGGGAGGAAGAGCCAAACGATATGCAACAGCGCCAACACGCTCGAGGATCTCGAAGGGACCTACGAATCTAGGGCTAAGCTTTCCCTTTCGCCCAAAACGCATCACGCCCTTCATCGGAGAGACTTTCAGAAAAACATGGTCGCCAACTGCGAACTCTAATCTGCGACGGCGCCTGTCAGCATACGATTTTTGCCTGCTCTGAGCCGCTCTCATCCGGTCTCGGATCAACTGTATCTTCGCTGTCGTCTCCTCAACAAGCTGCGGCCCCAAAATGCTGCTCTCGCTGAGCTCTGTCCAACAAACGGGCGATCTGCATCTCCTCCCATACAATGCCTCGAAAGGTGCCATCTGAATAGTATCCTGGAAGCTGTTGTTGTAGGAGAACTCCACTAGAGGTAAATGACGATCCCAGCTACCACCAAAGTCTAAAACGCACGCTTTGAGCATGTCCTCGAGAGTCTGAATGGTCCGCTCTGACTGTCCGTCTGTCTGCGGATGAAACGCTGTGCTGAAGCTCATACGAGTGCCCAAAGCCTCCTGAAGTCTCTGCCAAAGTCGGCTGGTGAACTGAGTGCCTCGATCTGACACGATACAAGTCGGTACGCCATGTAGTCGCACGATCTCGTCAATATAGAGCTGAGCATACTGAGCGAAGCTGAAAGTCGTCTTCACTGGCAGGAAGTGAGCCGCTTTCGTCAATCTATCCACGATCACCCAGATGGAGTCGTACCCTCGACTGGTCCTGGGTAGACCCACAACGAAATCCATCGAAATCTGTTCCCATTTCCACTCTGGAATGGGTAACGGCTGTAGCTCTCCTGCGGGCCTCTGGTGCTCGGCCTTGACTTGCTGACAAGTCAGGCATCTCGAAACGAGCTCCGCAATGTCCCTCTTCATCCCGTCCCACCAGTAGGTCTCTCTCATATCATGGTACATCTTGGTGGAACCGGGGTGGACACTATACACTGATCGGTGTGCCTCCTCGAGAATGTCGCGCCGTAATCCATCAGCATCTGGTACGCACAGTCTAGATCCATATCGTAAAATCCCCTGATCGTCAACCATGAACTCGGAAAATCTGCCCTGTCCCATCTGTGTCATGATCTCTGAGCAACGGTCGTCACTACGCTGTGCCTCATATATACGGTCAAGCAACTGTGGGCGTGCACGAACATGCGCGAGCTGTCCCCCTGTCTGAGTGAACTCGAACTCAACTCGGCTGTCGCATAACATCTGCCAATCTGCTGACGACTGCCTCTGCACTGCGCGCAAAAGGATAGACTACCCCCGGGCCTCCTACTCAACGCATCTGCCACCACATTCGCCTTGCCTGGGTGATATAAGATCTCGCAGTCGTAGTCTTTCACCAACTCCATCCAACGACGCTGTCTGAGATTCAGGTCTCGCTGCTGAAATATGTACTTTAAGCTCTTGTGATCGGTGAATATCTGACACGACTCGCCGTATAGGTAATGTCGCCAAATCTTCAGTGCAAAGACCACTGCAGCCATCTCCAAATCATGAGTGGAGTAGTTCTGTTCATGCTTCTTCAACTGCCGAGAAGCATAAGCGATCACCCGGCCATGCTGCATCAATACGCATCCTAATCCCACTCGCGAAGCATCACAGTAGACAACAAATCCGCCTAATCCCGAAGGTAAAGATAATACCGGCGCCGTAGTCAAACAAGTCCGTAGCTGCTGAAAACTGCGCTCGCACTCCTCTGTCCAAACGAAAGGAACTCCCTTCCGGGTCAAACTGGTCAACGGTGCAGCTATACGGGAGAAGTCCTGAACAAAACGCCTGTAGTAGCCCGCCAAGCCTAGAAAACTACGGATCTCAGTAACCGATGTAGGTCGGGGCCACTGCTGAACAGCCTCAATCTTCTTCGGGTCCACACAAATGCCGTCTCTCGTAACCACGTGACCTAAGGATCCGACGCTGTCCAGCCAGAAAGCACACTTGGAGAACTTCGCGAACAGCTGGTGCTCCCTCAGAGTCTGTAACGTAATCCGCAAGTGCTGCTCGTGCTCCTCTCTGCTCCGGGAGTACACCAAGATATCGTCGATAAACACGATGATGAACAAGTCAAGATACGGCCTGAATGTACGGTTCATCAAATCCATGAATGCTGCTGGGGCGTTGGTGAGTCCGAACGACATCACCAAAAACTCGTAGTGGCCATAGCGTGTACGGAAAGCTGTCCTCGGTATATCCTCCTGTCGAACTCGCAGCTGATGGTATCCTGATCGCAAGTCGATCCTCGAAAAATACCCCGCACCCTGAAGCTGGTCGAACAAATCATCAATGCGCGGCAACGGATATCTGTTCCGAACGGTAACTTTGTTCAGCTGGCGGTAGTCGATACATAAGCGCAAACTTCCATCCTTCTTCTTGACAAACAGGACCGGAGCACCCCACGGAGAAACACTCGGTCGAATAAGCCCCTTGTCCAACAAATCCTGCAACTGATCCTTCAGTTCTCGAAGCTCTGCCGGGGCCATCCGATAAGGCGGTAGAGAAATAGGCCCCGAACCGGGAATCAAATCAATGCCGAACTCAACATTGCGCTCAGGCGGTAGCCCAGGTAGCTCATCAGGGAAAACATCAGGGAACTCACAAACTACCGGGACCCGGTCCAACGGAACCTCTGCAGCTCGAGTAACACAAACAAACGCTAAGAATCCCTGACATCCCTTCCGCAAGAGCTGACCAGCGCGAAGAGACGAAATTAAGCTGGGAAGGGCGACACTGCGGTCTCCCCGAATAACAAGGACTGGCTCTCCCGGAAAGCTAAATCTGACTGCCTTCTCACGGCAGTCCACCGAAGCATAACAAGTGGCTAGCCAATCCATGCCCAGAAGCACATCAAAGTCCAACATATCGAGGAGTATCAAATCAACTGATGAATCCCTCTCCCCGATACGAACGGAACACAAACGAAATACAAACCGAGCGACAAACGACTCGCCTACCGGAGTAATAACAACAAGCGGCTGATCCAACGACGACGACTCACGGCCCAACATCGGTGCAAAGTGTGTAGAGACGTACGAATGTGTGGAACCTGGGTCGAATAATACCCGCGCGTCGAAAGAACAAACTGGAAAAGTACCTGTCACAACGGCATTGGATGCCTGCGCATCCTGCGGTGTCAAAGCAAATACTCGGGCCTGTCCTCCACCGATAGCGGGCGGACCTCGACCTCGGCCTCTGCCTCCTCGTCCTCTCTGAACAGGACCGCCACGTCCTCGGCCTCTCGGTGCACCTAACTGGCATGGAGCATCGCCTGGGGTAGGAAGTAGGGCTCTCTGAGGAGGGGGTGGTGATGGTGGTAGGGTCACATGCGGAACTGTCGCTGCTCCCTGTCGTCTCACCGGACAGTCTCTGATACGATGATGCAGGCTACCACACCAAAAACATCCTAACCATGGCTGCTGACCATATGGGTGAAGGCGATATAACTGGCCCTTAAAGAATCCACCACAGCCTCTGCGAACCCTCTTAGGTGCTAACATATCAGTGCGAATCCGACTCGGTCTCGAAACGACTGCAGGGGGAGTAATATCCGATCTCTGTGCTCGATTGACCTCTACTAACGATTCCACCATCTGTCGTAACTCCTGCATGCCTCCCATCATCTGTCGCAGCTCCTCCATACCGGACTCAAGCCTATCCATGCGACCTGGGGAATGCGGATCAGTCTGTCCCTGCGGCGTAGGCATACCACCCTGCTCAGTCCTAGTCTCGGACGAGCCAGCTCGAATCTCGTCTCTGACGGCAGCCCTCTGTGCCCTCGTAGCCTTCGGCGGCATAGTGGCTGGTACAGGAAAAGGATAATAAGGACAGTGCAATAGGATCATAGGATACACGGAGTTGAAGAAGGAATTTTTCAAGCAAGTATATCCTAAAGTCACTTAGGCGGAGTACCGTATCGTAAGTATGCCGCGGACATACGCACGCTACGTTACGCTGCTTAAGTCACTTACTCCATCTACCAAGGGTCATCCTACACTCACAAAGGTAAAACCTATCGCTCTGATACCAAATTTGTCACGACCCGCAGGGTACGGAACGTGACTGGCACTTAAGTTTACGAAACGTCTAAAGACGTCCGTAAAATAAGTAAGCCAAAGCCCAGAAAACAAAACCAATTAAGCAAAAGAGTGAAGAAAACCCAATCAATTGAAAGCGAGTTATCAAATAAGTCATGTAAAACCCTTTTTAAAAACAATACCAATTTTTCCCGAAAATTTCGGCAGAGTCTCCTTTGTAAATACTGACCCCCAAAAATGGGTACAACAAAATATATACATGAATCCAACAAAATAGGGCATCCCCAAGCGGGAGCTAGCTCTTCGCCACAAGGCGGTCACAAATCCCACGCAATGTAAATGACAGCAAGCATAATAATCATAATAAAGCATAAGGAAGCATGAAAAAGTAGCATGTCGGCTCAAGTGAGCTCGACCCCCAAAATACAGCATAAAATCCACAAACCTCACAGTCTCATCTCTAGGTCAATATACAATAATCTGGTAGAAACAGTAGATGGAGTACACTAGATGCAAAGAATATACAAGGTGGTACAAAAAATATTAACATAACCCACCTATGAGCAAATCTCGAGTCCAGGCAAAAGAGGCAAAAGAAGCAAGCGCACCCGCCGCTACTGAACTGACGGAGCGGACCCGCAACAGGCTATGGCACAACGGGGGTGAGTTGCCAACTCGTGAGTAATAAATAACATTTACACAGGCTATCGAATGCATGCACACAAGCATCCTAGCATCTATATACAGGTAAGGCAGGACATAATGGCGAGTATGTATGCAATATGGATATACTAGCAGGTGTGTATACAACATCAGTGTACGAATATGTATGCAACATGAATATCTGAGGTCTCAATAGGTTTATATATAAAAATATTTTATCAGATGTTGTTTTTGAAACTCTTTTAGAATGCCAGCAAATGTCAATGAATCGACGAAAACCGGTGTCCAGCAACGACACCCCAAAAGCTGTCTCAAATCTCATAAATGTATCGCTGGCCTCAGCCGTCCGGCTGACCCATCTCAAATATCAATATCTCATCATCTAGTGGCCACGGTCGGTATCCTCTGGATATCCGCCGTCCCAAACAGTCACCGGTAGGTAATCCGTCCCCTGCCAGGCTCAACGTCATCACCACATTCCTCTTGCCCCGGGGTACCTTACCGGGCCCACCATGTACCCGTGCCGGTTCCTCCACTCCTCGACACGGATTTCCAAAGCCACAGCAAACTCATGGTGGACGACACTTACATCACTAGAAAACCGCAATTTACATGTTTTAAAAATATCATAAGTTTGGAAATTTTGCGGCTTTCCCCCGAAATCCAGCAATATCATAAAATCTCAAGAAATCCTCATAAGTGCATATATCAGTGATAATGAATGCATATGATATCAATAATCAAGTTGCGATGTGTGATTAATAGATTAAGCATGAACAATTAATATGATGAAGTACATGCACATGAATAGCAATTCTACGGTTTCATTTTAAGGAATTAAAGGCAATAGCACCAGTTTAAGTATCAATTAGTAAAAGGTTTAAATTTAAATGTTATCTAGTGTGGTGGCATGGCAATTACCAGGGTGTGTGTGTAAACATGAATAGTGCTCGTGCTGCATATAAAAACCTGGTAATGGTGCATGTGTCCTACAATTGAGTTTGCGTATATGGGTATAACATATTGATCTAATTGCAGCAATTATCATGCCAGTATTATTATTCTAATGTCACAAGTGGTTATCCAGTTTACTATTTTATTTTCAGTTTACTAAATCTATCGGGTGACTTGCGCCATCCAAACGATCGTCCCCCGTAGATGTTAAATCTACTCACCGGGATCCCTGGCTAGCTGTGTCCAATCACCGCCTTTCCCTTTCGCGCCGCGTCTGACGTTTCCGCGACCGAACCTGGAATTTACATCATTACCAATTATAAGGTTACATATCAAGAACGATGCAAACCCCAACGAAACTACTAAAGTTCGCTAGCTAGGTACAACGTGCACAAAGTGCGCGGAACACACGCGAAAATCGCAAAAACTGCCAAAAACGCCGATTTGGGTCACCCGGCAAAACTAAAACCCGACTACCCAAAAACCGCACTCACGCATCCTAAAAGTCGTAGGACAAGCCATTACAATCATCAAGATATCAAAAATAGTCCATCACATAATTTATATAAAAATCTAGTAAGCATATACATTCCAAAAATCGGTGCAAAAATCGCCGATTTGCGACAAAACGACTACAATAAAGCATACTCACCCAAGCACACTACAAGCAATCCACACCCACTAATTACAACACATTAACCATGCTCCAAAACCTATATTCCACAACCAAACCCTTTCTTGATTTTTATAAATAGCAATTGCAAATCAAAAACCATACTTGAAAAACTTAATTAACACTAATTTCAACCCCAATTAGCAAGTTCACCTCTTAGATTAAGGTTAGCAAAACACTAGATAGCAAATTAGGTTTAAATCAATTAAGTAATGCTTTCTAAAACTTAATCAACTCACTAATCAAGTTTCAAATATCAATTCCATACAAAAACCTTCTCTTGAAAATTTAAAACAACAATTTACAACTAAAATCAACTTCTAAAATTACCTAAATTAGCATAATTAAAGACTACATAACAAGGTAACCATATAGATTAGTTCACTAACAACTAGATTAACTACAAAACAACTTAATTAATTATCATGGCTTCAAAACCCTAATTTAAACAAACTACTCTTTTTAAACTAGATTAGAAATAAGCTAACTTTTAACACTAACCATACAATTAAAGGAATTTTTAGCAAAAGAAAGCAACTTGATGAGAATTATACCTCTTGATCTATGGATCAAGCAAGAAAATTTGCTCCAAGGAATGGCTTCCTAGCTCCAAGGTTCAAGCAAGAATGGCTAAGGATAATGATAGCATAAGGATTTTGTTTGGATTTTTGAATTAAATCATGGATTTTGATGTATTTCTTGAAGAAATTGAAGAAAAATGAAAAGAAAAGAGAGGAAGAAGAGGGTGTGCAGGAATTTCGGCCAGAATGAGGTATGGGGGAGGGTGTGGGGTGAGTGGGAAAGTCATGGTCAAGTCCACAAAAGTCAATGTATCATACATTATCCATTTTAATTAAAATAATACCATAAACTATCAAATTAACTCAACAAAGAAACCAAGAAGAGAGAGGCCAGAAATTTCTGGTCTCACACAAGGTGGGGCTGTCCTAGGGCTGAGGAAAAAGATAGAGGGGTTTTACAAAAGAAATTTTATGCAAAAAGGCCCCCTACAACTAAAAAATTGCAAGTTTTAGCCCAAAATTCAATAAATTCGTTTCAATTCATAAAAATTGGTTAAAAATCAAAATAAATTACTAAAAATTCATGTCATCACAAGAATATAATTATCATAATTTTAGAGATTAAAATTAGCCCGGAAAAATTTGTATTTATCGCTTATTTAATGTATTTTCTTACCGGCTTAAAATAATATAAAAAATTGAAAAATAGGAAAAAATTTTTAAATGACCAAAATTTCATAAATAACTCATTAGCTACTAAAAACAAGTAATTACCTATCCATTTAAGGTATAATTAGCCCTAAACTGCAAAATATCGAGAAAGACGGTTTTCGGAAAAATACCGAATTTTCACCGAATTTCAGAAAAACACCAAAACGACTTTTCAAGACGCTACAATTTTATTAGAATTTTTCTAGGCATACACACACTTGTGCATGTAAATTAGGGTTAAAATGGGGTTAGGCCATGATTAGCAACCATGGTGAACTAACCATTTTTCCTGAAGCTCATAATATTTGAAGTAAGTTATTTGGGTTTTTATTTAAGTTTTTTTTTAATGGGTAATCATTTGAAATTAGTTGATTTGGTGAGAGAGAGAGAGAGTGAGGCATGATGGCCTTGCCATGCTTCATTTAATAAACAGAGAGGGGGGTCTTTGACTTGTACACTCTCATTTCTCTTGTTCTCACTTCTCTCATTTTCTCACACACACACACAACCACCAACACAGAAACAGAAGCAGCAGTAGCTCCAGCATCAGCACCAGCTCCAGCAGCAAGCAGCAACAACAGCAACAGCATGAAGCAGCAGCAACAACAGAAGCAGTAGCAGCTGCAGCAGCAACAGCTCTAGCAGCAATAGCAGCACCAAATCTTCTTCTTCTCCTTCCTCCTGCTTCCTAGGGTCTTTTGGGGTATAATTCTTAAACCTACTTCCTTGTTTGCTAAGTTTGTATAGAATTAGCTTCGGTTTGAGATAAAAGTGAGATTTTGTGCTCGTAATGGTGATTTGTGTAGATTTTTGGTTAAGTGATGTTGGTGATGGTTAAACTAACTTAGTTAAGTGTTATTAGGGCCACTTAAACCTAGGTAAACCCCATATTTCACCAAAATACCATAGGGTTTCCATTTTGTGCAAAATTAGTGTTTTCAAGCGATATTGTAGCTTTCTGTGATCTGCTTGTGACCCGGCTCTCTCAGATCAAAATTGAGGAAACTGGAGCTTGTACACTAGGTATAGATCACACCACCTGAGCACAAAACCCTAATTCCAAACTGTGGTCGCCGGTTTATTAGTTCTGGCTGCAAATTGCGGTCAGGTAGGGGGCTGGGGTATTGGGATTTTTCCTAGGGTAGTCTGTTGTGTTTTCCAGTGTTTTGGCATGAGCAATTTTGTGAGATTTCACCTGTAGCAAAATCTGGGACGATATATCGCTTTTCTAATACGTTTAGTTCGCGCGATACGCGCGATACCTGAGTGGGTTCTGTGATCCAGCGTGTCGATTCAAGCGGTATCCTAAAAAAAAGGTACTTTCAAGTGGCGTGTCGGGATAATTTTAGACGCATACGCACGTTTCAGCGTATCGTACACACGCGCGTAAATTCGCGACGCGAGTGTATCGTTTTACTTCAATATCGCGTTTTGCGAGATATTTGCTTATATATGGATTCTTTGTGTAAATTCCAAGTTCGCAGGCGGGTACGTCGAACGAAGCAAAGAAAGGGAAGCTGGTGGTCGGCTACGTGTAGCACGTGACCAGGTGAGTAGATTTAACATCTACGGGGAAATCGCCTGTATGGCGTTAAGCGCCAGGGCGTGTTAGGGTATTTAGTCGTAGATGTTCATATGGACTAGTAGCAAACCTTCTTGTTGCATATAGAAATGGTTGTATAGAAAACAGCACTGTCACTAACGGTTAAAGCTACACGAGCACGATTTATATGTTACACTCACACCGTTAGTGATTGCCATGACACTTGCACTATAGGATTGCTACGCATTATACATATCGTTTGATTGCTGCATCATTGATGATTGTCATGACTTGTCGCATATTGACATATATTGATATCTTCATACCTGCGCACATGCATACTGTATATTCATACCAGTGCACACATATATTGATATCTTCATACCTGCGCACATGCATAATGTATATTCATACCAGTGCACACATATATTGATATCTTCATACCTGTGCACATGCACACTGTATATTCAAACCAGTGCACACATATATTGATATCTTCATATCTGCGCACATGTACACGGTATATTCATACCAGTGCACACATATATTGATATCTTCATACGTGCGCACATGCACACTGTATATTCATACCAGTGCACACATATATTGATATCTTCATACGTGCGCACATGCACACTGTATATTCATACCAGTGCACACATATATTGATATCTTCATAACTGCGCACATGCACACTGTATATTCATACCAGTGCACATATATATTGATATCTTCATACGTGCGCACATGCACACTGTATATTCATACCTTCATACCTGCGCACATTCACACTGTATATTCATACCAGTGCACACATATATTGAAATCTTCATATCTGCACACATGCACACTGTATATTCATACCAGAGCACACATATATTGATATCTTCATACCTGCGCATATGCATACTGTATATTCATACCACTGCACACATATATTGATATCTTCATACCTGCGCACATGCACACTGTATATTCAGACCAGTGCACACATATATTGATATCTTCATACCTGCGCACATGCACACTGTATATTCATACCAGTGCACACATATATTGATATTTTCATACCTGCGCACATGCACACAGTATATTCATACCTGTGCACACATATATTGATATCTTCATACTTGAATGGATTTACGCATTGAGATATGTTGATTCCATGATATTTCTGAATTTGGGAACCGTGGATATTTCAAAAGAGAATATGTAAATGTTTTAAAAACCCGGTTACCCTTGATATGATATTTCAGAGCGTCCACCGTGAGTTTTCTCGGTTCCAGAGAGCTTGTGTGAGTATACCCGATTCGAGGAGTGGTAGGCACTGATTGCGGGTATATGGTGGATCCGGTACGGTACCCCGGGGTAAGAAGACTCGTATTGTCAGACGGTGAGCCCGGCGGAGGGACTACTACCTACCGGTGATTTTTTGGACCTGGCTGTTATCCGGAGAATACTGACCAGTGATGAGAGATGGATACGGGCCGATCCGTACTGCCGGGGCCGAGGGCCGATTCCGCAGACGGAGCCCGATACTTGAGGATTTGCGTGTCGATGCTAGACACGATGATTCATGATATTTTAGTGTGCCGATGCTAGGCACCCATGATTCTATGAGACTTACAGGATTTAGGCATATGGATGGACATCGATTATTTTCCATGTTGATATTCCGTGTAGATATTATTATTCCCATGCTCAGCATTTAGTATTTTATATCTTATCCTGTATCTGTTGTACCAGATAGAGTACACATGCTATGCATGATTATTGCATACCCTGCTCATCCTATATAGATGTCATTATACTGTTGGAGATAGTGCCCTCAGAGTCAATTATTAGGTCACAGGTACGTGATTGCAATGATTGATGGAGGACCTATCCCGGTAGGACAGTCTTACTCGAGATGATAGTATGCTATCTGGTTTACCTTTATCATCGTGTACTGCTTTAAGTGACCTGACACGTCGCTATTACACGTTGATAGAGCCCCTAGGATTCTTGCTTGACCACCAGCAGTATGAGGGCGATCATATAAGTGGGAGCTGGGGGTCTATAAGCATATCCTTAAAAGGTCCCTAGTCGTGAGAGTTTCGAGACAGGGCATCGATTCTCCATAGTAGACTAGTGTATACAGTCGAGACCCCGACGAGGGGCGGTGGCCGGTCTCACAAGCCACTGGTGTCAGTTGGATCATCTAAGATGTATACAGGTGCTCATTGGGTTATGAGTACACCGGACAGGACTCGCCGGGAACATGCTAGTTGGTCATATACCAGACGTCAGATGGCAGTTCCCTGGTGACATGTGTGCAGGTTAGTTCATCGACCTGGGGATCGTCATTTGTCTCGTGTGAGTTCCCACTGTACTTTGATTACTACCCTACCACGGCTCAAAGGAGTCGTGCAAACAGGTTTTAGTTGGGTACAGTCCCGAGCCACATGGAGGCAGTGAGCGTATCTTCAGGGGTTCGTCTCTCCCGGTATTGGGGGTGAGGTCGTGCTGTGTCTAGGAGAGCCATTACACGAAGCCCTCGGCCGAGGCAAGGAGATTTACTGGTAGGTATTCCAGTAGTATCTCAGGGTGTTCTGGGCTACACTCCGACACGACTTGTACCGCTTTTGGGGGTCTGACTTTTACCAACCCCCTAGGCCCGCCATGCGATGCTCATAGACGAACGGACCGGACTGTACGGATATTGTCACTGACAGGCTCAGTAGGGTTGTCAGGCTGAGTTCGCTCACGGACGTCCCTTTTAGTCAATACCTGGTAGCCCGTTACGTATTGGCTTATACCTCTGACGTGCTAGTGGTTAAATCCACAGCCAAGGTGTTGACGAGTCTTTAGAGTCCCCCACATTCAGTTACTCAGCTTTCGGGCGAAAGGTTGTAGAGGCCGTATGGAGATATGGTAAGGTCCGATCAGATACGTGCGGTATTGCACGGATCATGATCGGACAGTTTGTACTATAGGCCGTATGGTAATATGGCAGGGTTCGATCAGATACGTGCGGTATTGCACGGATCAGGATCGAACAGATATTACTAGCCGGTTTTGGTATAAGCCGGATACTAGTATAGTACAGTGTAGATTTTGTCTCATTGCATTTGTATTTCGGTCGAAATACAGATGCGGGTGTGTATGCACAGTATCGGGGTTTTCCTGTAATTTATTACGGGACCAGTTTTCTGGAGTTGCCAGTTTGCTTTCCGTTTCGGCCAATTTCCTTTGTATCGTTCATTGGCCGAAGATTGGTGGAGGAGGGCTTATTTGCATTGTTGCAAATAAGTGTTTGTGGAGGGGGTTCCTTGCATATTTCCTTGTATCATGATGGTGCACCATTCTTTTGACCTTGACTTCTTCTATCATGATTGCTTGACTTTGTAAGCAATCATGGTTGTAGTAGGTGGGTTTTTGGAGTATGGGTTTGATTTTGTGATCATTGCTTTTCATGATTTCTTTCTCCTCTCTCTTGCATGATAGAGTTTACCATCCATTCTTTTAGTGACTCCCCTCACTCTCACTCTCCACACACTTGCCATGGCCGGCCATTCTTTTGAGGGGGGGCTGTCCCAATTTTTGATGGGGTGATTTTGGTTGATATCATATCATTTTCTTCACCAAAATTCCCAAGAAAAACTCCTTGTATCATCCCTCCACCAAAAGGCAACCTCCACTACCCCAAAGTGAGACTTGAGTACTACATATTCTACAGCGAACCTTGGGCACGTCGAGTAGCCGGTTTCGTGCCCAAGTTGCCTCGGCATTGAGGTGGGAGCCCGTAAAAGAAGTAGGCGATGTGGTGCACTTCCGGCGACGAGGAGGAGACGGGACATTCCGCAAGAGATCGGGACGATGACGAGAAGACCGGAGGACTTGGATCGTCGGTATATCTCTTTCCCTTCTTATAGTTAGCTAGGACTAATTAATGGTTCGATCCGGGTATTAGTGCGCGGCGGTTTACCAGTTCAAGAATATTTAAGTTTATCACCGCTTCCGCATTTGGCCGTCGGATTGACGGCCGGGGCGCCGCCGTGCACTTACAGTGGTATCAGAGCCTCGCCATTAACTTAGTCTAGCTTGGTGTAATGTGTTTTTCTGTTTCGATCGATCGAATGTTCCAAAACTGCATTTTAGTTCGCATCAGTTTCTGTTGAAAATTTTTGGTCTCGAAAAATTTTTCAGGTGATTGCAGAATGATGTACAGAGTACCCTAAGACCACTGGAAAATTTTGGTTGCCTGAACCCTCCGTACGACCGCGGAACCGCGGCCATAACCCCTTGTTGGCCGCGGTTCCGCCGCAGGTAATTGGGTTCAGCTCACCAGCTTTTTCCAGAGGGCTTGTGGGCTTAAAATTGGGGTTTTGGAATATTAATTTTGGGCCCAGAATTTCTTGATGTGCTACAGTAGTACTTGGGGCCCACTTGTTATATTTTGATCGATCGGATATTTTTAAACACATTATTTCACAGTATTTACATTATATCTGCGACCGTGAATGTCACTTGATCGGTAAATCCGGTCTAACTGCTATAGCCCGGTTAGACGGATTTGCGAATGTGACTTTCACGTTGATGTTCTGTTTTTGCTGTGATGTTGCGGATCGGTCGTGGGGATAGCCTGGGTGCAATGCTAGTACAGTTGTGGTTGTATTATGTACATTTGATATTGCGGGGCGAGCGTCCGACATGTGGACTGCCGTCACTGCCTGTTTGTATTATTATTTTGGGGCACGACCTGGTTGCGGTCGATGTACCCGGTGTATGTATATTTTACTTTCTGTACTAGGATTGCCCCGCGGAGGGGTGCACGGATAGCCGGATTCTAGAGGGCAACAAGCCCGCATCTCATGGCATTGAGACGGAGGGGGCTTCGCTCTAGGATTGGCGGGCTATTCGCCGCACTCGTAGGGGGTACAGGTTGACCCAGGAGGGGTGCCCAAGTTATCGGATTCCGTGAAGTGCTGGGTGGTCCATTCACGGCGCTGAAGGGGGCTGCCTCGCTTCAGGTTTTGGCGGGTGACTTGCCGCGCCCGTAGGGGTCTAGGATTTCATTGCACAGGCTATCCACACGACCAGGGGAACGTCGGGTTTCAGCGGCTCTGTGAAACCCGGGGATCCCAGATATCTGTATTGTTTCTGTGATGCTGTACATTTCTGTGATGTTGCATTTTATTCACGCCTTGAGCGAATATAATATATTGGTATATATATTAGTAGATGTTGTATATGTTTTACATCCGCGCTAGTCCAGTCCCCACTCTGTCGTTAGTTAGCTAACCTAACGGGTAATGACGGGACCCAGTGGCGAATGCGGATGGCATATACGTACATAAGTATATTTTCGTTCTTTTTGGTGTGATCAATTGATGGGACTGCATTGATTCGGATCAATGCAAGTTTAAAAACAAACCTAATCTGATGTTGTTGGAACACTTTTTCAAAAAAAAGCTGTTATTGCAAGGACGTTCACTTTTGTTTTGCATCGTGGTATTCAGCTGGAATATCCTGCTCCTCAGTCGACGAGGCAAGGGCTGAGATCCCTTCATCGGGAGTGACCCCTTGGACAAAAAGTTTGCGTCAGGGCATTAACTTCACTATAGCCGATTACTTTTGCTTTGCACCGTGGTATTCAGTTGGAATATCCTGCACCTCATTCTACGGGGAAAGAGCCGAGATCCCTTCACCGGGAGTGACCTCTTTAGCAATGGTTTTCGTCACTATATTTTTAAAAGCTATCCGTTCCTTCAACGATATCAAGTTCATTACGTTAAAGGTTTTCGCCAGAAACCATTCGTAGCCCTCCGTCGTTTCAGACGGGTAGCACGTAGTATTCATGCTGTGTTTGTTGACCTTCGTCAAGGCATAGTGTATGGTAGCTGCTTGTTACCTTTCTGCTGCATAGATAGATGCGTTGGTTTGGGACAGTCGTATAGCCTTGTTGACCTTCGTCAAGGGCTTGTACGGGTGGATTCAAATTAACCTGGATAATGACGGGTAGAACTTGACATGTGACTTATGATTTGTTGACCTTCGCCAAGGTCATAAGAGTATGGGGCAGAAATCACATCGGGAGTTTCAAAAGAACTGAAACTTGCCTGATATGCGCATACCTTCTGGAGTGTGACACCGTGAGCGGATTCCGTCACGTTATCATGCGATGATAGTTGGATCCCGATTCCCACTGATGAGTTAGTTTACTCCTCGGGTGATCCCGACTAATTCTTCTTTCAGGTTTGGAGGAGAATTTGAGGTACAGTGGGAGTTTTCCAGATTAGATAAATTGGTAACCATTCTGATCTAGGTTAGAGTGCACGCTGAGTGTTTCTTTTCTCTCTCTCTTCGGCAGCGACCATTGACCCGACCCTAAGACTATGACTCAGTGACCAAGTTGACCGAACTTTCTTGACACCGGCTTTTGGATTGTCAGAGTTGCAGACCTCATTGCCACTCCTACTTTTACCCTTTTCTCCAGGACACCCCGTATTACTACGAACGTCCACTTCCATTGGACAAAACCATCGTATGGTTAGATACGAACTCGAAAGAATTTATTCGAGGATGGTTTCCGGTTCTGGAGAAAACGGATAGGACTATTCAGTTGTCTTTTCCTTTTACCTTCTCTCAGGTTGCGAGTACTCCTTGGTTTAGGAGATAGTACACCTATTACGCAAATTGGATAGTCTTCTTCCAAACCTTAGGCTGGTGCCGACCGGTAGGGAATGAAGAAAACCAATTAGCCTAACGATGGTGTACAGAAGGTATTAAGTTCAGACAAAAGAAAGGGATTAGTAAGAGGGCAAAGTAAATTGCGACCGAGATTCACGACCAAACCAAGTATCCCTTCGCCAATCCTAAATCACCTTTGTATTTCTCCAGGATACTCCGTATCACTACGAAGATCCACAGTTTATTGGATACTCCATCGTATGGTTATATACGAACTCGAAAGGAACTTGTTCCAGTTCGGGGATGGATTCTGGTTCAGGAGAAATAGGAATAAGATTTATTCATGTGTCTTTTATCTTCACCTCCTCTCGCATTGCGAGTGTTCTTAGTATTGGGACAGTACACCCATTATGCTTATTGGATAGTCTTCTTCCAAACCATAGGCTGGTGCCGAACGGTAGGGAAGGAAGAAAACCATTTGGCCTAAGGGGTGTACAGAAGGTAAAGACTAAAGACATATGAAGGGATTTAGAGAGGTGGCAAAGAATTATACGGTTACAATCGTGAATCTGGAAGAGGCATTACTAGGAATACCAGGATACCCCATCGAAACATTTCAATGTTTCAGTCTCACTGTGTACTGTTAAAAGAAAACTGATTTCCCGATTAGATACTTACTCCAGGGTATGTATTTACCAGGTTTGATTCTCACATCTGTATGGTTTTACAGATGTTGAGTGGGAGTAGGTTATTGGGAATTGGGTGATCATCTTCATTATATCGGGATTCGTTGTAATCGGTGATATTTGAGGAAATCACCTGGGTCGTTTGCCGGTCGGCAAATATTTGGTTTTGAATATCCGCTGTTATGCACCAATTTCAAATTGATATATCTGTACGTCTATTTTCATAGAGTGAGATATACCTTTTTGAAATTATGTCGATGACATTTACCTATATCAGTGGATGGTTAGGTAAGGAGCATTAAACAGCGGTGTAATTCTTCTTAACCATAAGTACGGTTTTCAACCTACGACACACAGTGAATGAGTTTTCAGACTCAAGGGACTTATACAGAGTATTGTATGTTGTCCAGGGTCCATCAGGACAGAGGGGTTGGTCCTCGTACTATATTCGGTTTACTTATGACTTCTCTGGTTTTTAGACAGGTGTTTTGTGGAAACACAGGGTCCGAATTTGGAGAAGTTATAGGTATTTGAATAGAGTAGAGAACCAGGTATAGCAAGTATCGGGATTCTTCAAAGAGATCGAAGATGTAGATACTTGTGTATGGTATTCAGTTGATAGTAGTGATTAAGAGAAATTGCTTCTCTTTCAGGTTACTCATAATTGGAAGCATTCCTAAGTTGAGTAACGCTGATCGGCCTCCTTCCATTTAGTTGACATGCACTGGGGACAGCTGCATGATTTGAATATGGTTCAATTAAATCAGTGCCTCTGTTTCTATATGGGATATAGAACAGTTCATATCTTAACGGTGTTAAGGTACGGGGAGTTGTCCGGCTTATGATTAAAACCAGACACTGGACAACTCAAGGCACGTTTCTGTAATGGCTGTTTGTGGGTTGACCCAGGCTATGACGAGGGTTGACTTTCTACCATCTGGATGAACAATAGAGATATTGTTCTAGACTCGCCACAGTTTTATTAAAAATGGATTTTTTCAGAGAACAGTAGTGGGAGTATGGTAGAACTGGAAGTAATTCCAGAACCACAAACGATTACTGAAGATTTCATAGGAACCTAAAGATTCAATCTGATTTGACATTCCATTGGCCACTCCGCAGATGCGGTGGGTAACTTCAGGCACTCGAGAGGTACTACGGTAGCCTCAAGGACTGTGACAGGGAAGTTCTTGTTTACCCACAATTACCATTGCTGTTGTTCCAGGCTGCGAGACCCGACGGGAGGATGAGTATAGCGTCGTTCTAAACTAGTTTTAGAAGTGTACGTCTATATGACTCTGCCAGAGGGTTGTCGTAGTCAGTGGGAGCAGCGGAAGCATTGGTGGACAGGTAGCTTATGTCTATTTATAGACTAAAGCAGATATAGCGGAGATAGATCATCTATTTCTGACGTGACAGTCATAGGTTTGACTTCATCAGAATAGGGGATGGATCTGTTGAGAAGGTAGTAGGGTGTGATGTCCTGGTATTTGGATGACATACACAGAGTAGGAAAAGAAACTCCTATACTACAATCGGTTATACTTTGGTCGTCACACAGTGTTTTCTCCACACAGGACTTGGATATTATGTCAGACATACTGGTTACTAGATCTATGGTTTTAGATCTAGATTTGGGTGGTTTCCCAATCTGGGTACTTAGACAGCATTCTAAGAGTATTTAGAATGGACGACTCCTGGCACGGTAGTGTACCTGCAAGTAATGGAGTCACCCTCTCTAAAGGTGTCTTACAGACTAAAGGGGAGAGGGATGTGCATGATTGGCAGATCACTTGCTCAGGCGATTGAGTCAATCATGAGATGTCAAGTACCACACCAGATATTGTTCTTGCACTAGATGCAATAAGTTGATATTGATCCAATCCTGGAGAAACAGTCGGAACCAGTTTTAGAACATAAGTGGATGTTCTAGGGATATGATAACGACAGCCTCATTCGGGAAACAGTTATCATTCCAGGCTTCCAAGGTGACATGGACGACAAGGAGGTTGTCAGAGCTATAGTTTTCCTTCTGACGAGGGGCAGTATTTTGGACAGGTGGTCCAAAGCAATACTGAGGGAGGCATGGCGTAGGATACTGATTAAGTTCAGTTGACGATACAGTCTAAGAAGTTTGGATTTGGAGTTCATTTATGAGCTAAGTCCCATCAGACATCCAGACATATTCTAAGACAGGTATTGCTCATTTCGGGAGATGGGTTTCTCCGCGAACTTGAGATATAGAGAGACATGGAAAGAGACAACAAAGCGGATCCACTCACTGAGGCTATTCCTCGAACGCAATAGTTTCGCAAACGAGCTTTGTGAGACTGACTAGTAGAGGAGTTGGGTGTTCGGTATCACACGGGCTGTGAGTATGCGACATCGCAATAATTAGCCTTGAGTGCAAGTGGGAGATTGTTGGAGATAGTGCCCTCAGAGTCAATTATTAGGTCACAGGTACGTGATTGCAATGATTGATGGAGGACCTATCCCGGTAGGACAGTCTTACTCGAGATGATAGTATGCTATCTGGTTTACCTTTATCATCGTGTACTGCTTTAAGTGACCTGACACGTCGCTATTACACGTTGATAGAGCCCCTAGGATTCTTGCTTGACCACCAGCAGTATGAGGGCGATCATATAAGTGGGAGCTGGGGGTCTATAAGCATATCCTTAAAAGGTCCCTAGTCGTGAGAGTTTCGAGACAGGGCATCGATTCTCCATAGTAGACTAGTGTATACAGTCGAGACCCCGACGAGGGGCGGTGGCCGGTCTCACAAGCCACTGGTGTCAGTTGGATCACCTAAGATGTATACAGGTGCTCATTGGGTTATGAGTACACCGGACAGGACTCGCCGGGAACATGCTAGTTGGTCATATACCAGACGTCAGATGGCAGTTCCCTGGTGACATGTGTGCAGGTTAGTTTATCGACCTGGGGATCGTCATTTGTCTCGTGTGAGTTCCCACTGTACTTTGATTACTACCCTACCACGGCTCAAAGGAGTCGTGCAAACAGGTTTTAGTTGGGTACAGTCCCGAGCCACATGGAGGCAGTGAGCGTATCTTCAGGGGTTCGTCTCTTCCGGTATTGGGGGTGAGGTCGTGCTGTGTCTAGAAGAGCCATTACACGAAGCCCTCGGCCGAGGCAAGGAGATTTACTGGTAGGTATTCCAGTAGTATCTCAGGGTGTTCTGGGCTACACTCCAACACGACTTGTACCGCTTTTGGGGGTCTGACTTTTACCAACCCCCTAGGCCCGCCATGCGATGCTCATAGACGAACGGACCGGACTGTACGGATATTGTCACTGACAGGCTCAGTAGGGTTGTCAGGCTGAGTTCGCTCACGGACGTCCCTTTTAGTCAATACCTGGTAGCCCGTTACGTATTGGCTTATACCTCTGACGTGCTAGTGGTTAAATCCACAGCCAAGGTGTTGACGAGTCTTTAGAGTCCCCCACATTCAGTTACTCAGCTTTCGGGCGAAAGGTTGTAGAGGCCGTATGGAGATATGGCAAGGTCCGATCAGATACGTGCGGTATTGCACGGATCATGATCGGACAGTTTGTACTATAGGCCGTATGGTAATATGGCAGGGTTCGATCAGATACGTGCGGTATTGTACGGATCAGGATCGAACAGATATTACTAGCCGGTTTTGGTATAAGCCGGATCCTAGTATAGTACAGTGTAGATTTTGTCTCATTGCATTTGTATTTCGGTCGAAATACAGATGCGGGTGTGTATGCACAGTATCGTGGTTTTCCTGTAATTTATTACGGGACCAGTTTTCTGGAGTTGCCAGTTTGCTTTCCGTTTCGGCCAATTTCCTTTGTATCGTTCATTGGCCGAAGATTGGTGGAGGAGGGCTTATTTGCATTGTTGCAAATAAGTGTTTGTGGAGGGGGTTCCTTGCATATTTCCTTGTATCATGATGGTGCACCATTCTTTTGACCTTGACTTCTTCTATCATGATTGCTTGACTTTGTAAGAAATCATGGTTGTAGTAGGTGGGTTTTTGGAGTATGGGTTTGATTTTGTGATCATTGCTTTTCATGATTTCTTTCTCCTCTCTCTTGCATGATAGAGTTTACCATCCATTCTTTTGGTGACTCCCCTCACTCTCACTCTCCACACACTTGCCATGGCCGGCCATTCTTTTGAGGGGGGGGCTGTCCCAATTTTTGATGGGGTAATTTTGGTTGATATCATATCATTTTCTTCACCAAAATTCCCAAGAAAAACTCCTTGTATCATTCCTCCACCAAAAGGCAACCTCCACTACCCCAAAGTGAGACTTGAGTACTACATATTCTACAGCGAACCTTGGGCACATCGAGTAGCCGGCTTCGTGCCCAAGTTGCCTCGGCATTGAGGTGGGAGCCCGTAAAAGAAGTAGGCGATGTGGTGCACTTCCGGCGACGAGGAGGAGACGGGACATTCCGCAAGAGATCGGGATGATGACGAGAAGACCGGAGGACTTGGATCGTCGGTATATCTCTTTCCCTTCTTATAGTTAGCTAGGACTAATTAATGGTTCGATCCGGGTATTAGTGCGCGGCGGTTTGCCAGTTCAAGAAAATTTAAGTTTATCACCGCTTCCGCATTTGGCCGTCGGATTGACGGCCGGGGCGCCGCCGTGCACTTACATATACTTCACAAGATATGCACGATTATTGCATATCCTGCTCATCCTATATAGATGTCATTAGACTTCACATGCTATACACGATTATTGCATATCCTGCTTATCCTATATAGATGTCATTAGACTTGACATGCTATGCACGATTATTGCATATCCTTCTTATCCTATATAGATGTCATTAGACTTCACATGCTATGCACGATTATTGCATATCCTGCTCATCCTATATAGATGTCATTAGACTTCATATGGTATGCTCGATTATTGCATACCCCGCTTATCATTTAGAGATGTTGTTAGATCGTACTTGATGCATGATTACTGCTCATATAGTTCATCATATAGATGTTATCTGTTGGCATAGGTTAGAGTATCGCAACACGTGTACACTCGCGATTACCTTTATATGTTATCTACTATTCACAAGTTTGCAACTCACCCCCGTTGTGCCACAGTGTTTGCAGGTTGCCCTTTGGAGTAGTCGCGGCAGGCTGCTTTCTAGCATCTTTTGACACAGATACCCTATAGTTGGCGTACTAGCTCCATTGCTGCTAGGTGGTTTGTGGTATCTGGTTATTTCCATTGTACATATTTTGTATCTAGTACTCTCCATCTACTTTTATGTATTTGACTTAGAGACCAGTGTGAGGACGATGATATATATGATTTTGTATTCTGGTGTCGAGCTCGTTGTGAGCCGACTTTACTTATGCAGTTCTTATCTTGTGTGATGTTTTCCACTTACTGCTCTTTTCTTCGCTACGGCGTCGTATATTGTTATCTTGGTGATCGTCTACTTGAGGTTTTCTCATCAGTTTAACAAATGTTTCTATTAAATGTTTTAAACACTCTATACTTTTACTGGTTTGATTTCTGGGTTTCGGCTTACTTAGTCGCGTTGCGCCTGTAGACGTTATATGGTTAAGTGCCGGTCATGGGCCAAACTTTGGGTCGTGACAATGTTGGTATCAGAGCGTAGGTTTTACCATCGGAGTGTAGGATTACTCTGGTATGATGGAGTAGGTAGCTGCAGCAGAGTGGCGTAGTGTGCATGTGTTCCGCGGCATACTCACGACACGGTACTCCGCCTAAGCGACCTTTGGACTTATTGATTGGAATTCCTTCATGACTGTATACATCCTTGTGATTCGATTCCGTATCCTCATCGAATCCTAATTTCTTTTCAGGCATTATGCCGCCAAGGACTACGAGGGCGCAAAGAGTAGCCGCGAGAGCCGAGATTCGAGTTGATTCATCTGAGACGAGGACTGATCCGGGTAGTACCCCTATTGTACCAGAGCAGATTGTTCCTTCTACGACAGATCAGATTGCTAGACTAGTGGTAGAGATGCAGGACTTGCGCCAGACGATGAGCTCATTGGTGGAGGCCGTTCGAGCGCAGCGGCAGGAGGTTGTCACCACTGTTACCCAGTTGTTCCTTGCGATCATCATGCAGTATTCCGTCACCTACATAGCACCAGTAGAGGCAGCCCCAGTTTACGAGACACGTCTTCCAGAGACCGTGAGAGTTCCGGAACAGTTGAGGAATCGTACTGGTGTACCAACCCAGAGTAGAGGCTTAGGACGAGGACAGTCGTTTGGCTCTCATCCCCAGGAAGGTCAGTAGTCAGTGCGTGGATGTTTTCGATGCGGAAGCCTTCAACACTTTGTCAGACATTGTTCCTTAGCACCACATCAGGGTCGTATTCTGAAACGTCATGGATACGAAAGGTTCGCGCAGAGGGGTCAGTCTAGTAGAGGAGGAGTTCGGTCAGTCACAGGTGAAAGGCAGGCAAAAGTTTTCGCTTCGACCCATCGGGACGCGAGGGCGTCCAATGCAAAGTTTTCAGGTATCCTTAATTTGCATGTTCTTTTGATGTATTTGTTTGATCTGGAATCCATGCACTCGTACGTTTCCAAACACTTCGTGCCGAGTCGTGCTAGGTAGATCAGCCGTTTGTTGTGTTAATTTCTGTCAGCGATTCTTTTGTTGCGCGACACGTAATTCGGTCATGTGCCAATGGGATAGAAGATTCGTCTGTCGTTTTGATCCTTCTAGAGATGTTGGACTTGGCGTTCTCCTGGGTATGGACTGGTTAGCTACGTACTAGGCGTTGGAGACTATCGTGAGGAAACAGTTAGGTTTTGTTTTCCCCGGCGAGTCAGTTCTTGTTGTGCAGATGGATAGTTGTGCCGCCTCTCACAGCTTGAATACAGCCTTTTTCGCTAGTCGGATCTTGAGGAGATGTCATGGATTCTTGGCGTTTGTTCCTGATACTGTAGCCATGATTGGGTTGTTGGACCGGTTTTCTTCCGTGCGAGAGCTTCCGACGTTGTTCCAGATGAGCCGGCGAAGCATAAGGAGCTTAGGGATCCGCTACAGAGTTGTTTGTTGGGGGAGTTTCGTGCGTCTGAATGTTTCGCATTAGGAAGCTCCTATTTCTGTTCGTCAAGGAGAAAGACGACAGATTGAGGTTGGGTATTGATGGATCGTCAATAGAACCGGCTTACGGTGCGGATAGGTATCCTTTACCTCGCATTGACGATTTCTTCGATCAGCTTCAGAGTGCGAGATATTTTCTAAGTTTGTTTGGGATCAGGTCATCATTGTTGTGGGTTCAGAGTGATGACATTTCGAAGACTGCCTTGTGCGTGCTACGGGCTTGTGTGTTTTGGTGTGTCATTGGATTCACCAATGCCCTAGCAGCATTCGTAGAGGTGATGAATCGGATTTCTTCAAGCCATCCCTCAACCAGTTATTGTTGTTATTTACGACATTCTGGCCTATTTAATGTGCCTTGAGGGACAGGAGTAGCAGTTGAGGATTTGTTTTGCAGATACTGGGAGAGCCCCAATGGTTTGTTAGATTCTCGGAGTATTTCTTCAGGCTTGTCTGTGTTGACTCCTAGGTCTTGTAGTTACGGGAGACGATTTTGTATGGTTCCGAGGAAGATCGTGGCTGTACAGCTTAGGCCAGACTTGTGAGAAGGACGGAGGTCCGCAGATTTTTGGGCTTAGCAGGTTTACCGCTGTTTCAGGCAGGATTGCTAGTGTAGTGTTGCACCGTTGACTAAATTGACCGGAAAGGAGGTTTCTTTTCTTCGGACTGAGTCTTGTATACAGAGTTTCGGCAGTTGAAGTTTCGGTTAACAACTGCATCAGTTCCTTCTTTGCTTTTGGTTTGGGCGACTTTGTGGTTTAACTATGATGTTTCGTGAGTAGGACTCGAATGTGTACTGAGGTGACACAATGGAGTTATCGCTTTTGCTTCCCTACATTTGGAGGAAGTACGAGAAGGATATCCCACTCATGATCTGGAGATGGCCGCGGTGGTTTTGCGTTGGAGATTTAGAGACACTACTTGTTCGAGAGTCGTGTCAAATTTTTACGGACCACCAGAGCTTAATGTACATCTTCCTGCAGCGGATTTAATTGTTGTGATGGCCCTCCACAGATTTACAGTTCTTGTGTGATCGTTGAGTACAGCTTAAGTTCGTCTCTACTGAGGGGACAGCTTGCTCATGTCCACGCCTGACCACTTTTCTTTAATCGCTTTCGTGAGACACTGCCGCCGACGCTCGTTCGTCAGAGATACTTGAGCCTGTTCGGCTGGGTAATGATTCGGAGTCCTTGAATTGTGACAAGGGTGTGCTCAGTTTAGGGACGCGTTTGTGTACCTGATATTATCGGGTAAAGACGCGAAATCCTAGAGCAGGCACATCGGTCGACTCTCTGTACTGATTCAAGTTCCACTAACATTTAACGTGACTTGTGAGATAGTTACGGGTGGGCAGGGATGTAAAGAGAAGTCTCGGGTTTCGTTTCAAGGTGTCTGTCTTGTTGTGTGCTTGGGTTGAGCAACTGAGACCGGCTGGAGAGTTGCAACCTTTTAACTGTTCCGAAGTGGGAATGGGAGCAGGTCTCCACGAATTTCGTTATGGTGTCTACCCAGGTTTAGTCAGGGTGTGACTCCATTCAGATGCTTATCGTCCGGTTATACGCAATTTGCTCAGTTGTTCTTTGTTAAGTTTTTGCGTATGTGTTAATTGTTGTCGGCAGTTGGGGATCGTCACTCGCCATTGTTAGGGTTCTCCTTCGATAGCTGTTATCAGGAGACACTCCAATTGGAAACCTTTAGATTTAGGGGTTAGGCCGTGTCGATCACCGGTCTATTTTTTTCTAACTCCGCGTTGTAGGATTTTTGGACCACAGCTTGTCTAGAGACTTCGGAGATGATCCATTGTTTTAGGTCAGGATGAGAATTGTCCATTTCGGACAGAGGTCATATGCCGACCCAGATGGTCGCAGATTCGAGTTCGCAGTGGTTGATCATGTATTCCTACGGATTTTTCCGATAAATGACATGTTGAGTTTTGGGAAGCTTATTCCAAGATAGTAGGTCTTTTTAAGATCCTTAAGGCGAGTTAGTATCGTTGCCTTTAATTTGGCACTTTCACCCAGATTATTGAGTATTCACCCCGTATTTTCGTGTCGATACCTTGCAATTTCCTTAATGACCTTTCTCACTTGATTCAGCACCAGACCATTTAGTTCGAGCGCGATCTTTCGTTCACCAAGCAGCCAGTCGTAATATTGGACCGGCAGGTGAAGAAACTTTAATCGAAGGTCTTGCCATCAGTGAAGGTGCTTTGGCGCAGCCCGAATGGTGAAGAGATCACTTGGGAGGCCGAGGGCGAGATGCGGAAGGAGTTCCCTCATCTCTTTGAAGGTACGCGTAGCATTATATTTTTAAATTCGGGGACGAATTTCTTTAAGAGGGGAAGATTGTAATATCTCAGGTTGTGTTTAGTGGTTAATTATATTTTAATATAAGGTTTTTAATAAAAAGTTTACCAAATTGAGTTCCAAATATTTTATCCTATTTAATGAGTATTTTATTAGAATTGTTCTAGGCATACACACACTTGTGCATGTAAACTAGGGTTAAAATGGTGTTAGGCGATGATTAGCAACCATGGTGAACTAACCATTTTTCCTTAAGCTAATAATATTTGAATTAAGTTATTTGGGTTTTTATTTAAGTTTGTTTTCTTAATGGGTAATCATTTGAAATTGGTTGACTTGGTGAGAGAGAGAGAGTGTGAGAATGGGGCATGGTGGCCTTGCCATGCTTCATTTAATGAAGAGAGAGAGAGGGGGGGTCTTTGACTTGTACACTCTCATTTCTCTTGTTCTCACTTCTCTCATTTTATCACACACACACACAACCACCAACACAGCAGCAGAAGCAGCAGCAGCTCCAGCAGCTCCGGCATCAGCAACAGCTCCAGCAGTAAGCAGCAACAACAGCAATAGCATGAAGCAGCAGCAGCAACAGAAGCAGTAGCAGCTCCAGCAGAAACAGCTCCAGCAGCAATAGCAGCACCAAATCTTCATCTTCTCCTTCCTCCTGCTTCTTAGGGTCTTTTGGGGTATAATTCTTAAACCTACTTCCTTGTTTGCTAAGTTTGTGTAGAATTAGCTTCGGTTTGAGATAAAAGTGAGATTCTCTGCTAGTAATGGTGATTTGTGTAGATTTTTGGTTAAGTGATGTTGGTGATGGTTAGACTAACTTAGTTAAGTGTTATTAGGGTCAGTTAAACCTAAGTAAACCCCAGATTTCACCAAAATACCATAGGGTTTCCATTTTGTGCAAAATTAGTGTTTTTAAGCGATATCATAGCTTTCTGTGATTTGCTTGTGACCCGGCTCTCTCAGATCAAAATTGAGAAAACTAGAGCTTGTACACTAGGTATAGACCACACCACCTGAGCACGAAACCCTAATTCCAAACTGTGGCCGCCGGTTTATTAGTTCTGGCCGCAAATTGCGGCCAGGTAGGGGGCTGGGGTGTTGGGTTTTTCCTAGAGTAGTCTGCTGTGTTTTCCAGTGTTTTGGCATGTGCAATTTTATGAGATTTCACCTGTAGCAAAATCTGGGACGATATATCGCTTTTCTAGTACGTTTAGTTCGCGCGATACGCGCGATACGTGAGTGGGTTCTGTGATCCAGCGTGTCGCCGCGTGTCGGGATAATTTTAGACGCGTACACACGTTTCAGCGTATCGTACACACGCGGGCTAATTCACGACGCGAGTGTATCGTTTGACTTCAATATCGCGTTTTGCGAGATATTTGCTAATATATGGATTTTTGTAAATTCCAGGTTCGCAGGCGGGTACGTCGATAGAAGCAAAGAAAGGGAAACAGGTGGTCCGCTACGTGTAGCACGCGACCAGGTGAGTAGATTTAACATCTATGGGGAAATCGCCCGTATGGCGTTAAGCGTCAGGGCGTGTTAGGATATTTAGTCGTAGATGTTCATATGGACTAGTAGCATACCTTCTTATTGCATATAGAAATGGTTGTATAGAACACTGCACTGCCACTAACGATTAAAGCTGCACGAGCACGATTTGTATGTTACACTCACACCGTTAGTGATTGCCATGACACTTGCACTATATGATTGCTACGCATTATACATATCGTTTGATTACTGTATCATTGATGATTGTCAAGACTTGTCACATATTGACATATATTGATATCATCATACCTGCGCACATGCACACTGTATATTCATACCAGTGCACACATATATTGATATATTCATACGTTCGCACATGCACACTGTATATTCATACCAGTGCACACATATATTGATATCATCATACCTGCACACTTGCACACTGTATATTCATACCAGTGCACACATATATTGATACCTTCATACCTGCGCACATGCACACTGTATTTTCATACCAGTGCACACATATATTGATATCTTCATACCTGCGCACATGCACACTGTATATTCATACCAGTGCACACACATATTGATATCTTCATACCTGCGCACATGCACACTGTATATTCATACCAGTGCACACATATATTGATATCTTCATACCTGCTCACATGCACACTGTATATTCATACCAGTGCACACATATATTGATATCTTCATACCTGCGCATATGCACTCTGTATATTCATACCAGTGCATACATATATTGATATCTTCATACCTGCGCACATGCACACTGTATATTCTTACCAGTGCATACATATATTGATATCTTCATAACTGCGCACATGCACACTGTATATTCATACCAGTGCACACATATATTGATATCTTCATACTTGCATGGATTTACGCATTGAGATATGTTGTTTCCATGATATTTTTGAATTTGGGAACCGTGGATATTTCAAAAGAGAATATGTAATTGTTTTAAAAACCCGGTTACCCTTGATATGATATTTCAGTACGTCCACCATGAGTTTTCTCGGTTCCAGAGAGCTTGTGTGAGTATACCCGATTCGAGGAGCGGTAGGCACCGATTGCGGGTATATGGTGGACCCGGTACGGTACCCCGGGGCAAGAAGACTCGCATTGTTAGATGGTGAGCCCGGCGGAGGGACTACTATCTACCGGTGATTGGTTGGACCTGGCGGTTATCCGGAGGATACTGACCAGTGATGAGAGATGAATACGGGCCGATCCGTACTGCCGGGGCCGAGGGCCGATTCCGCAGACGGAGCCCGATACTTGAGGATTTGCGTGTCGATGCTAGACACGATGATTCATGATTTTTTAGTGTGCCGATGCTCGGCACCCATGATTCTATGAGACTTACAGGATTTGGGCATATGGATGGACACCGATTATTTTCCATATTGATATTCCGTGTAGATATTATTATTCCCATGCTCAGCGTTCAGTATTTTATATCTCATCCTGTATCTATTGTACCTGATAGAGTACACATGATATGCACGATTATTGCATACCCTGCTCGTCCTATATAGATGTCATTAGACTTCACAAGCTATGCACGATTATTGCAAATCCTGCTCATCCTATATAGATGTCATTAGACTTCACATGCTATACACGATTATTGCATATCCCGTTCATCCTATATAGATGTCATTAGACTTCACATGCTATGCACGATGTCATTAGACTTCACATGCTATGCACGATTATTGCATACCCCGCTTATCATTTAGAGATGTTGTTAGATCGTACTTTATGCATGTTTACTGCTCATATAAATGTTATCTGTTGGCATAGGTTAGAGTATCGCAGCACGTGCATACTCGCGATTATCTTTATATGTTATCTACTATTCACGAGTTGGCAACTCACCCCCGTTGTGCCACAGTGTTTGCAGGTTGCCCTTCGGAGTAGTCGCGGCAGGCTGCTTTCTAGAATCTTTTGACACAGATACCCTATAGTTGGCGTACTAGCTCCTTTGCTGCTAGGTGGGTTTGTGGTATCTGGTTATTTCCATTGTACATATTTTGTATCTAGTACTCTCCATCTACTTTTATGTATTTGACTTAGAGACCAGTGTGAGGACGATGATGTATATTATTTTGTATTCTGGTATCGAGCTCGTTGTGAGCCGACTTTACTTATGCAGTTCTTATCTTGTGTGATGTTTTCCACTTACTGCTCTTTTCTTCGTTACGGCGTCGTATATTGTTATCTTGGTGATTGTCTACTTGAGGTTTTCTCATCAGTTTAACAAATGTTTCTATTAAATGTTTTAAACACTCTATAATTTTACTGGTTTGATTTCTGGGTTTCGGCTTACTTAGTCGCGTTGCGCCTATAGACGTTACGTGGTTAAGTACCGGTCACGGGCCAAACTTTGGGTCGTGATAAGTTGTTAGAGCAAACCAGCCTAATTAAGAAAGCAAACTAAGAAATCAAGTTTTGCAGTAACGAAGAAAAGATTTTCAGTTTCCAGAGATTCCAAAGATCACCACGTGTCATGAAGATGAAAGCCCAGAAGACCAAATCAAATGATCGTCCTATAAGGCCGCGGATCCATGTCCAAACCCACCTATTGGCTGCGGATCCGCCACGTGCCAGATGAATTGGGTGCTGGAATTTTTCTGTTTGGATCATAACTACTCTCTTCCAAATTAGGAAACTAGGGTTATGGCTCTGGGACTATAAATAAGGACCGAGAGCCTCTTGGAAAAATTATCAAGCCGACGAGATCACGAAGTCCAAGACGGCTCACGCATCCTGGCTGATCATCAACCGTTCGTCTACCTTCGTAGAAGAGATCGAGAAGCAAACTAGCATTTGTAATCATTTTCTAAGGGAATAAAGTGTAAATGAATTTTGTTGATTAATAAAGGTAGTTCTTTTTCTTATTCTATTTCTTGTAGTTTCATTATCATTTCCCTCTCCATCTTTTCTTCTCCCATCATGCGCGAGTAATTCTCCGCTTGATAGGGTTCGTAGGATTAGGGTTGATTAATGGAAGATGAAGATCTTTAAACTCTTTTTACATCCTATAAAGTTTATAAGCTTTACCAAAAGAATCATTAACATCCTAATCGGGCGCACTACCAATTTATTGCTAGTCTCGACCGCGATTAGAGATTAGATCAATGATTGTTTCGGTAAAGGCTAGATATGAACGGAGTTCCATGTCGAGATAGGGGTTAAGAGTGGGAACCCTTTTCCCTCCAGAAACCCTAATCTACATGCATCTCTATCATTCTAGTTTTAAATCTATTAAAGGATAAAAAGGGTAATCTTTAATTAATCATCCATAACTATTAAATCCTAACGAACCCTACAAGACCCCTTTTATATTAAACTTACATCCATAATTGATCTAGATCTATATTTTGCATCCGTGTTTAACAAAGATCTAGAACCTACAACCATTCTTTATTCTTCCTCCTTTCTTTCTCAAAACGCCGAAAGTAAGAATAAAATATTCAACGTTTCCTAGAGGACGACCCGTACTCATCTCGGTCTAGCTACACGCGACACCGTTATTGATTGCGGTTAACTACTACACACATCTATAAAAATACAGATCAATCAAATGGCGCCGTTGCTGGGGATACATGCGTAATTTTTTATTCTTACTATTTGTGTTGAATTCTTATTCGATCTATATCATAATTAAAACAAAACTGCAAATCGTATATTTAACGAAGTGTGTGAATTTTTGCAAGGAGATCTGGAGTCACAGACTTGCGGAAACAGAAATACAGAGACATTCATCGAGATCCAGAGGAGTACAGGAGGCCACGTAGCAAAATTCTACACCTGATCCATCTTTCTTGCGGCGGAACCGCGGCAGAAGGAGCTTATTGGCGGCGGAAGCATGGCGGGATTAGGGAGTTAGGGGTCGTAACTTCTCTGGTAAGATTCTCAACTCCTTCTCTCTCCTCCGAAATCCAATAAAATATCTTTTCTGCAGGATTCTTTGCAAAATATCGCCGCTCAAAAATCTTTTTGCAAAGTTTTGTGATTGGTTTGTTTTGTATATTTTAATACGGACTTTAAGGGGCAAAGACCAAATCCAGATTAGGTGGGGATTTTATCACCCTTCCTAAGCCCCACAAATCACAAACCGAGCATCTGCATCAAACCTACATTAATTTAAAAACTATCTTGATAAGACTCTGAGGACTGTCACGCTCAATAAGGACAGAGGAAGGTCGTGGGTAATCTATCACTTATCCGCATAACTTTTGTGGTGTCTAGGCAACTGTGTCTAAGGCAAGTGGTTACTTAATTAGGCCCACTACTTACGTAGTGGATACCTCCTACTTACCTGGCACTTACCTGGCCACAAGAATAGTAAAGAGGTGGTCGAGGATTGATCCTGCGGCTTGTCCTTTGGAAGTCTAGGAGCGGTCTAGAGACTTGACCTAGGTGACCTTAGTTCTAGGGTTATTTGTGCATTTTTATGTGATTTATCTTTAGTCCCACTTTTTCAAAACAAACCAATTTTAAATCACACACACGTTGCCACTTGCGCTAAACCCGCTTAGTGCATGCTTGGCTGGACACGGGATTCTAGTGCCCGTCTTGTCCGCGTTCCTGCTATCGACTCCGAAGTCGGTACTTCTTCATCTTCTTTTCCCCCACCACACACCACATCAACCTAGATGGATGGTACTCCATCAGATTATAACATCGCGGTGCCACCGCCCGTAGGTGCGCAGAATCCACCGTGCATCTCTCTCCAAGAGAGATGCTATCCTATCCGTGGTCCAATTCCCACTTGTCTATCTATTCCACCAGCTAACGGGGATAATTTTGAAATTAAACCCCACTATATCAATCTGTTGCCCAAATTTCATGGGCTTGAATCTGAAGACGCGTACGTTTCCATCACTAAATTCGAAAACGTATGCGCAATGATGGGTACTTCACAACTAACTGTGGATGCTATGCTCTTGCATCTTCTCCCATTCACTCTGAGCGACTTGGCAGAAAATGGTTTTATAATACTGCCGCACACTCTATCACTAATTGGGATGAATTCGTAATAGCATTTCTTAAGAAGTTTTACCTAAACCATAAGACCGCCCATATTAGGAGTGAGATCAACCAGTTCACCCAGCTTCCTAATGAACCATTTTGGAAGTGCTTTGAACGTTTCAAGGATCTGCTTGTCCAATATCCTCATCATGGAATACAAAGATAGGATTTGTGCCGAATTATATATGAGGGCATTAATCCAGCAACATAGCAGATGCTTGAAACAATGTGTCAATGCAATTTCATGTCCAAAGACGACAGTGAAGATTGGAAATATCTGGAAGACCTCGCTGAAAATACTTTGCAGTGGGAAAGCGTAAGACCACCTTCATCTAGGGGAGGTATTCATCAGCTCGATATTTCCATCGTAGTAAAAGCCGAAATGGCAGCGATGCAGAAGAAACTCGACGCTATTGAGAATAAATTCTCATCAGTCTCCCTAAATCAGGTAACGCTTCCCAAGACCGTATGTGGTTGCTGTTCAGATCCTTCACACTTGACGGAAGAATGTCCTATGAATGCACTGTTTCAAGGTCATGAGCAATCTAATGCTTCTTTTCAGCAGCGACCTAGAAACGATCCTTATTTTTCCACGTACAATCAAGGATGGAGGAATCATCCTAATTTTTCTTGGAACCAAAACCAACCCCAAAATCAAAAGTAGTTCCAAAGCAATTATCAAAGACCTCCTCCACAGCAACCACAACCACAAAGTCAGCACCCCTTTCAGTCACAAAATTTTCAAAATCCGGGAAACATTTCTGCACCGCAATTGGCCGGTACTGATAACTCTTCACTCGCACAAACATTAGATTTGTTTATGAAACATTCCATTCAAATGTCGGATGATATGAAGTCTTTTATTGATACCATAAAGAAAGACTCCGCCTCCCACGGTGACAGTATTAAATCAATAGAAAACCAAATTGCACAGATGAACGCCGCTATGAGTGCGAGAGAGAAAGGGAAACTCCCATCTCAACACCTACCGAATCCTGGCCACTCACAAAATCATAATGTGAATGCCATTACTACGTTGAGATCGGGAAAAGTGCTGAATAACCGAGTGGGTGAGCAATTTGAAGATGTTAGTGACACCAATGATACCCCAGCTTCTACTTTTTCCCCTAATTCGTCTAGTCTCCCACCTTTACCCGAGCCTATTCTCCGTTATCCCCAAGGCTCGAACACTTCGCCCAATCTATCTAAGACGATTCTCACTCCAAATTTGGGATCGAATCCGTCCCCATAATCTTCTCCACAAATGTTGGACCCAAAACTTATTAATCAAGCTCCATTTCCAAACAGATTAAGGGCCAACAGACCTAACCCACAAATGAAGAAGATAGTGGAAATGTTTAAGCAAGTTAACGTAAATATTCCTCTCATAGATGCTATTCAACAAGTCCCATCTTATGCAAGAATCTTTAAAGACTTGTGCTAGGAAGAGAAAAACTCAAGTGCCTAAAATTTTTCATGACGAGTAATGTTAGCACAGCTTTTACCCAGCAAATACCAAAGAAACGTAAGGACCTTGGTTGTCCTACCATCTCTATTTCTATTGGGGGTAAAAATATTAATCGTGCTTTACTCGACCTTGGTGCTAGCGTTAACTTGCTTCCTTATTCAGAATACAAGCAGTTAGGGATTGGAGAATTGAAACCCGCCCATTGTACTCTCCAGATGGCAGACCGATCAATCACCAAACCACGGGGTGAACTAGAGGATGTGTTAATTAAAGTCGGGGAATTCATATTCCCTGTGGAATTTATTGTTTTAGACACACAGCCTGTGGCAAACCCACGCAATCAAATCCCGGTGATACTCGGTCGACCCTTCCTAGCAACTTCTAACGCTGTAATTAATTGTCGTAACGGTTCTATGAACTTATCTTTCGGGAAAATGACAATTGAGCTGAATATTTACAAGCTAGGAAGTCAACCATTTGAACCTTCTGCTCATTTGCTTGATAAGTGGTGTTGATATTAGGTCTATAACAGTTCAAGAAACTACTGATAACACTTACCAGTAAAAACCCTGGCCAAGGATTTCTAGTTATAGCCAATCGACCACAGCGCAACATCAACTCCCTATACCGGGAGAGACGAATCCCCTCCTATTGCTCATTGCCTCCATGTGATTCGGGACTGTACCCAAAAGCCACCTTTTTGCATGCTCTCTTGGACGTGGTATGAAGGAAATCAAAGCACAGTGGGAATCACACAAGACTCTATGACGATTTCGGGTCTACAGACTAACATGTACCAGTGTCACCAGAGAACTGCCATCTGACGTGAGGTATAATACTATCTGGGAGTTCTCGGCGAGTCCGTCCAGTGTACCCAGTCACTACTAAGCACCCATACACCATCTTTGATGTCAAACACCGATGGATATGGGATCATCCATCGCCATCATATTGGTCAAGATGCGTATACGCTAGTCTACTCTGGTGTATCGATGCCCTCTCTCGATACACCCTCGACTAAGAACAGTTATAGGATGTACTCGTCGACTACCGTGGCCCCACTAGTATGATCTCATCATAGTCCCAGTAGTCGAGTACATATCCTAAGGGCTTTATCAATATGTAACATAGAGACAATCAGAGTACATGTTAAGATAAAGAGCAACCAGATAGCGTACTATCATGTCGAGAAAGAAAGTCCTCCTTATATATTGTAAGTCCACGTTGCCCACCCCGGTGCTTGCGGGGAGGCGGAAAACGGAATAAAAATCGGATTTTTATCATGCTAGGCAACATGGACTAGACAAAGGAGGATCTTTGCTAAACAAAAACTAACTAAAAGCTAACTAGATTTAGCTATAGGGTAGAAAGGTTATACCTTGGGCTTTATGTCCTTCTCTCCTTGCTCCTTGGAGTGGTAGAAAGGGATCACCTTGTCGCCATCTCTAGTCGAAGAAGGATCCACCCGAGAGCCTCAACCTTTGGCTTCAACTTCAAGCTAGAAGTAACTAAGGTGCTAGAAGTGCTAATCTTAGAACCCTAGATGAGAGTAGAGATTATCTAGAAGAGGTTTTCTCAAGCACAAGTGTTTCTCAACACATGAGAGGGGAGAGCTTGAGAGAGAGGAAGAGGAGGAGAGAGAATGAATATGATAGAATGAGAGAATAATGAAGCATTCTCACATATATGTGTGAATTATTGTAAATTGATAATTAGTGAGATAATTGTCATGGCTTAATCAAGACATGACCATTATCATTTCATATTTAATGCTAATTGCAAGGATCAAAGAGCATCATTTATATGGAATGATGATGGTCAAAGTGTCAACCTAGGTCAACAAGTCAAGAGTGGTCAAATAGTCATCAACCCTGACCATGCACAATTATATATAACTAATATCAATTAACCATAATACACACATAAGCATTAGGGTTAGCAAAATGACAATGGTCATTAATCCTAATCAAAGTCCTCTCCCTCTGTCTCAATCAACTGTGCATACGCACCCGTATTCGTGATCCGAGAAACACGAATACAAAGAGATAAAACTAATCCCAAATCATATACTAGGATCTGGCTTAAACCAAAGCCCGCTAGTATAAGCTGTCCGGACAGCAAACGTGCACAAGTGCGCGGATGTGAACGAACCCTGCCGCAAAACCATGCGACCTCTACTTATTTTGCCTAAAGGCGAATAGCTCTCTGTGTGGGACTCTAAGGACTCGACACTACGCTGCCAGTGGGTTTAACCACAGACCGCAAGCGACACTAGCTGTACGTAATGGTCCCAAGGTAGATGCCGATAAGAAGACCGACGAGGTGAACCCATCTGAACTCCTACTGAGCCTGTATATGACAGTCTCCGTACAGTCCGGTCTGTTCGTCTGATACATCGCATGGCGGGCCTAGGGGGGCGGTGAACGTCAGTCCCCTAATAGCGGTACAATTCGTGTCGGAGTGTAGCCCAGAACACCCTGATATAACACTGGAAACCTACCAGTATATCTCGCTTGCCCTGGCCAAGGACTACTCGTGTAATGGCTCTCCTAGACACAGCGCGATGTCAACCCCCAATACCGGGAGAGACGAATCCTGTCTAACCGTCACTGCCTCCAAGTGCTTCGGGACTGCACCCAACTACTACCTGTTTGCACGGCTCCTTTGAGCCGTGGTAGGGTAGTAATCAAAGTACAGTGGGAACACACTCGAGGCGAAGTGACAGTGTCAAGTCAGCGGACTAAGCTGTACTCATGTCACCTGGGAACTGATAACTGACGATAGGTATAATACCATCCAACAGTTCCCGACGAGTCCTGTCTAGTGTACTCGTAACCTAACGAGCACCCGCATACTATCTCAAGTACGACGTACTGACGGCTGTGGGACGGACCGTCTCCCCCGCTGGGATGAGAAGCGCATACGCTAGTCTACTCCGGAGTATCGATGCCCTGTCTCGACAGTCCAACGACTAGGGACCTGTATAAGGATGTGCTTATAGATTACACAGCCTCCACGAGCGTGAGCGCCATCACAACGCTGGTAATCAAGCAGAGCTCCTAAGAGCTCTACTAATATGTATATAAGCGATATGCTAAAAGAAACACATGCACATATTGAAGTAGAGACAAACCAAGTAGCATACTACCATTTTGAGCAAGATTGTATATACAACTGTGAATATCCCAAGCTTCCATTAAGTAATATACAAGCTAGTATGATAAAGTAATGGCCTCTAGGGCATATACACTAACAATCTCCCACTTGCACTAAGGCCATGTACTTGCGTATCGAAGACCTATCATCTTGATCAGCCGCTCGAACTGAGTCTGGGGTAGGGCCTTTGTGAGTGGATCTGCAGTGTTATTCTCCGTATTTACTCTCTTCACCTCGATCTCCCGGCGATCTACGATCTCCCTGATCAGGTGGAACCGCCTCAAAATGTGCCTGGACTTCTGATGGGACCTGGGTTCCTTCGCTAAAGCTATAGCGCCGTTGTTGTCGCAATACAGCGGTATTGGATCAACAATGGTAGGAACCACCTGAAGCTCCGTGAGGAACTTCTTCATCCAGACAGCTTCCTTTGCGGCATCGCAAGCAGCTATGTACTCCGCTTCCATAGTTGAGTCTGCAACGGTCTCCTGCTTGGAACTCTTCCAGCAAACCGTCCCTCCATTGAGGGTAAAGACATAACCCGACATGGACTTGGAGTCATCCTTGTCACTATGGAAGCTGGAGTCAGCAAAGGCCTCGAGCTGGAGGTCTTTTCCGCCATACACCAAGAACATCTCCTTAGTCCTTCTCAGGTACTTGAGAATGTTCTTTACCGGTATCCAGTGTTTCTCCCCTGGGTTTGACTGATACCGGCTTACAACGTTCAATGTGTATGCTACATCTGGTCTGGTACATAATATCGCATACATTATAGAGCCTACCGCAGAAGCGTAGGGTATAATAGACATGCGATCCCTTTCGAAATTAGTCTTGGGAGACATCTCTTTGGAGAGGGTGATCCCGTGACAAGCCGGTAAATTACCGCGCTTGGAATCTTCCATACTGAATCTTTTCAGTATGGTGTCGATGTACCTTGACTGTGAAAGTCCCAACATCCTCTTAGATCTATCACGATAGATCTGGATCCCCAGAATGTAGTTGGCATCGCCCAGGTCCTTCATGGAGAACCTCTGCGACAAGAATCCTTTGACTGACTGTAGCATAGGAATATCATTTCCTATTAGGAGAATATCATCCACGTACAAGACGAGGAATACCACAGTTCTCCCTACAATCTTACTGTAAATGCATGGTTCATCTGGGTTTTTGATAAAGTCGAATTCTTTGAAAGTATCATCAAAGCAGATGTTCCAACTCCGCGATGCCTGCTTAAGTTCATAAATGGACTTTAGCAACTTGCACACTCTACCGCTGCTCCCACTCTGAATGAATCCTTCTGGCTGATCCATATAGACGCACTCTTCCAAATTTCCATTTAGGAAAGCCGTCTTTACGTCCATCTGCCAGATTTCATAATCGTGGAAGGCAGCAATGGCAAGAAGGATCCGAATGGATTTTAGCATAGCCACTGGAGAAAAGGTCTCGTCATAGTCCAAACCAGGTCTTTGACGAAAACCCTTTGCAACAAGTCTAGCTTTATAGGTCTCAACCTGCCCATCTACACCAATCTTCTTTCTGAAGATCCATTTGCAGCCTACAGGTTTTACCCCTTCTGGAGCAAAGTCCAAAGTCTAAACTTTGTTGGTGTACATGGACTCCATCTCGGCCTGTATTGCATCCAGCCATTTTACCGAGTCGCCGCTCTGAATGGCTTGCTGGAAGCTAGTAGGCTCACCATAATCCATAGTGCAATCCTCTCTATCCCCGTCTATGAGAAAACCGTAGTATCTCTCGAGCGGATGAGACTGCCTACTACTCCTGCGGAGTGGCGCTGGGATGTCCGGTTCTCTTGAAACATCTGGTTCTTCCAAGCTTTCAGTAATAGTTTGTGGTTCTGGAATTTCTTCCAGTTCTACTATGCTCCCACTTGCTTCTTTTTCTAAAAACTGATGTTCCAGAAAGTGGGCATGACGAGAAACAAAAACCTTTTGTTCCTCTGCGTAATAGAAAAAATACCCCCTGGAGTTTTTTGGGTATCCCACAAACTTACACAGTACTGAGCGTGCCTCGAGCTTGTCCGCATGCTCCTTTTTTACAAAAGCTGGACATGCCCATATCTTCAGATACTTAAGACAGGGTTTCTTCCCACACCATATCTGATATGGTGTGGTAGGCACAGTCTTGGAGGGAACCTTGTTCAAAAGATATGCAGCTGATTCTAGTGCATAACCCCAGAAGGATCGCGGCAACTCAGCCTTACTCATCATAGATCGAACCATATCCAATAGGGTTCGATTCCTCCTTTCCGATACACCGTTGTGTTGTAGTGTGTATGGAGGAGTAAGCTGAGAGAGAATTCCATTCTCTTTTAAGTAGCCCAGAAACTCGGCACTCAAGTATTCACCACCCCGATCAGATCTCAGTGTCTGAATACTTTTGCCTGTTTGTTTTTCAACTTCATTCTTGTATTCCTGAAATTTCTCAAAGGCCTCGGATTTGTGCTTCATCAAGAAGACATGCCCATACCTAGAGAAATCATCTGTGAAAGTAATGAAGTATGAATAACCACTTCGCGCATGTGTAGACATTGGACCACACACATCACTGTGTATGAGTCCCAAGAGCTCACTTGCTCTTTCTCCGTGTCCAGTGAACGGAGTCTTTGTCATCTTTCCCATGAGACAAGAATCACAAGTGGCATAAGACTGGTACTCGAACGGATCCAAGTATCCTTCTTTATGTAACTTTGTCAACCGTGTTTCATTAATGTGACCCAGTCTACAATGCCATAAGAAAGCCTGATTTAATTCCGGAGACTTTCTTTTAAGTGTGTTCTGGACACTGAAGACCTGAGCTTGATTCAAAACGTATATACCGTATTTCAATGTACCTGACCCAATCAGTACTTGATTTAGGTGGATGTTTACTACATCTCTTACAAAAGTAAAATCATATCCTTCCTTAGAAAGTAAGAATACAGATATGATGTTACAAGTCACACCTGGTACATAAAAACAGTCACGCAGAATCAATATCTGCCCAGTTGTCAGTCCTAGATAATATTCCCCTACGGATACAGCATACATGCTCATTCCGTTAGCAACCCTGAGAGTCATATCACCTTTCCTGATAACCCTACGGTTTCTCCGAGCCTGTAACGAATTACAGATATGAGATCCTGATCCGGTATCCAATACCCAGGAAGTAGGGTTAACTGACATACAGTTCTCTATTACAAACACACCCGAAGCCGAAGCCACAACATGCTTCGAATTCTGGCTACTGGCTTTGCAAGCCCTGCAATCCTTCTGCCCATATTCATTCCCGTTACAATAGGAACATCCCTCTTTTACTACATCCAGTCCCGAAACTTCTGCCTTTCCCTTTCTTTCTACTTCCCTGGTTTCCTTCAGGGTAGTAGGTAGGGACTGTTGAACTAAGTCAGCATCTGACCCGTTCTTCAACGTGGTCCTCAGGTCCGAGAGCTCAAAAGAGCTGGTCTCTGTAAGGACGTTGTCCCCTACAGATGACCCGATAGCCAACCTCGCTGGAAGCAATTCGTTCGAGGTCTCATATCTTGCGATACGAGATTGCTCTCCATATAAAACTTTGTTATGGAGGAAGATAGAAGCTGAGTCCATCTTCTCCTGCTGCCTCTGGTATATACCATCAACTGAGGCTAACACGAGGCACTTGGCTTTCGCACAGTCTTCTTCCGATGTCCTACGGATATCAATATCCGTGACAGGGGAAACTGGACCTGAGACGGCAGGGGCTGGATCAGTCAAGAGGTGTCTCAGCTTGTCATGGGCAATGGACATCTGGACAGACCTTTGCCAGTCATAACAGTCAGATTCAGTCATTTTATTATCTAGATGTAACCTAGGAGCGGTCATTGGGTCGCTGCAATTAAGAGAGAGAGAAGAAAACACTTAGCATGATGCTCTTGCAAGTTTGGATTGGTTTTTAATTTATCTATACAGGATGGCTCCCAATGTCTCTCGAATCCCTCCTCAAACCATAAAGGAAGAATTAGTCAGGATCAATCTCACCGTACAATACTTGCTTAACCGTTCAGCTAGGCCAGTGTTGGTACTTCGAGGGAGGTTTTCCAACGCTTTCGCGAAGTTCCTTAATTAAGTAACCACTTTTTCCTGTGGGCGTGTAGGGTTCCTAGGCACTCTAGTAAGGTCTCACAAGGCATCGAACATGCCAATTTAAAAAAAATGGTGCCGAGAAACCCTAGACTACGGATCTTAGACTAGATATTTAGGCGAAATGATAATCTAGTTAACACTTAACTACTTGGATATAGAAATTACAACCTTTGTAGATCCGGATATCCACCTCCACGGCTCCGCAACGAAGTCTCCTCGCTGTCCATGTCGAACCCCGGGCTCTAGCGTCGGCTTCATCGGAGAATCGGGTGAGCTAGGTCGCCGGCTTCGTGTCAAAGACGATCTACGTCGAGGCATCGCAAGTTCAAGCTCCGACTTCACAAAGTGATGAAACTTGTGAAGAAAACACACTCTACAACTTGGCTAGAGGTAGAGGATGAAGAAATAGGAGGTGGGTTCTCTTTAGAATTGGATTTCTCACTCTCAAGCTCAAGTTGCCATTAATGGACCTTGAGCTTTTGTTGAAGAAGAAGATGAAGATCAAGAAGGAAATATATGATAAGTGTTTTTCAATAATGAAATAAAATTGATACTTATCATAATCTAACATGGGTTAAGTGTAGAGAGCAAACCATGGTAAGTGGGAATAGTTAGGGTTTAGCATAAAGACAAAACGGTCTTTGAGTCAAACCTTCATGAAGCTTCATTAAGCTTCATGACAAAAGAAAACCATTTTGTTTTTATAAAACAATTTAAATAAAAAGGAATGGATAAATAAATGTGTGATAAAACCAAAACCCTAATTATCCTCTTAACCATGGGTTTATTCTTTACACTTAACCAAATAAACATGCATCATCTAAAATGATACAAACAAGTGTACAAAAGTATATCACATATACATCATGCACATCAAGTGAGAAAATCCATTTAAAGTGAACCCATATTAGTTAATGTAAAGTAATATATCAAATATATAATTATATATTAAATCATTAAATCAACACTTGATTTAACGACCCGGTCATATCGCATATGACCAACTAATATCAAAAGTAACAACTTATCGAATCAACACTTGATCCGATAACCCGGCTATAATGCATATAACCGATCAATGCTACAAATCGCGAGAATGAAATGCGGTATCACATACACGCATTATTCTCGGTCCCGCACATATCTCATATGCGCTCCTATTTCGTTTTGCTTGAGCCAGGAAACCTCTGTGTAGGACTCTAAAGACTCGTCAATACGCCGGTAGCAGATGATGATCATATCAAGCACCCACAAGCCGCAAGCGGTCTGCTAAACGTAATGGCCACCCGGGTATTGAGCGATCAGAAGATCGACGAGCTAGCCCGCTCACACTCCTGCGAATCCGACCAGTAACACTTACCATACAGTCCGGTCTCTTCGTCTGATACGTCGCATATCAAGTCTAGGGGTGGTAAACGTCAGACCCCAATACTCGATAAGTCGTGCCGATGTGAGGCTCATAACGGGTCGAGAAACTACTGGTAACACTTACCAGCAAATCTCTGATCAGCCCTGGCCAGGGACTTCCCTGTTACGGCCAATCGAGCACAGCGCAACATCAACCCCCAATACCGGGAGAGACGAAACCCCTCCTATCGCTCATTGCCTCCATGTGACTCGGGACTGTACCCAAAGACCACCGTTTTGCACGCCCTCATGGACATGGTAAGGTGGAGATCAAAGCACAGTGGGAATCACACAAGACTCTATGACGATCTCGGGTCTACAGACTAACCTGTACAAGTGTCACATGAGAACTGCCATCTGACGTGAGGTATAATACCATCTGGGAGTTCTCGGCGAGTCCGTCCAGTGTACCCAGTCTTCACTGAGCACCCGTACACCATCTCTGATGTCAAACACCAATGGATATGGGATCATCCATCGCCCATCACATGGGTCGAGAAGCGTATACACTAGTCTACTCTGGTATATCGATGCCCCATCTCGATACACCCACGACTAGGGACCTTGAAGGATGTACTTATGGACTACCATGTCCCCACTAGTATGATCTGCATCATAGTCCAGGTAATCAAGTAAACATCCTAAGTGCTTTACCAACATGTAACTATAAGACAGTATAAAGAGACTAGTGTACATGTTAAGATAAAGAGTAACCAGATAGCATACTATCATTTCGAGCAAAAAAGTCATCTCTATATATGTCCAAGCATCCAATATAATATACATCATCTGTACAATACTGGCCTCTAGGGCATACATACAACTAACAATCTCCCACTTGCACTAAGGCCAGCTGCTGTAGTATCTCATACCGAGCATCCCGAAGAGTCTCTCAAACTGTATCTGGGGAATGGCCTTCGTGAGTGGATCCGCCGTGTTGTTCTTCGTGTCAACCCTCCTGACCTCGATCTCCCGGCGATCAACTATTTCCCGGATCAGGTGATACCGCCTCAGAATATGCCTGGATCGCTGATGGGACCTGGGTTCCTTGGCCAAAGCCACCGCTCCATTGTTATCGCAATACAAAGGTATTGGATGCTCAATGGATGGAACCACTCCAAGTTCAGTAATGAACTTCTTGATCCAGACAGCCTCTTTGGCAGCATCGTTGGCAGCGATGTATTCAGCCTCCATCGTCGAGTCTGCCACGGTTTCCTGCTTGGAACTCTTCCAGCTAACCGCCCCTCCGTAAAGGGTAAAGACAAAACCCGACTGCGACTTAGAGTCGTCCTTATCACTCTGGAAGCTGGAATCGGTAAAGGACTCCACTTGGAGTTCTCCGTTACCATACACCAAGAACATATCTCTAGTCCTTCGCAAGTACTTGAGAATGCTCTTCACAGCTGTCCAGTGACTCTCTCCAGGATCAGCTTGATACCTGCTCACTATACTTAGTGAGTATGCTACATCGGGTCTGGTACATAGCATCGCATACATGATAGAGCCTACTGCCGAAGCATAGGGTATCCCTTACATGCGAGCTCTCTCCAAATCAGTCTTGGGAGACATCTCTTTGGAGAGAGTGACTCCAGAGATCGTGGGCAAGTTCCCACGCTTGGACTCTTCCATACTAAACCTCTTTAGTATGGTGTCAATGTACCTGGATTGGGACAATCCCAAAATCCGTTTGGATCTATCTCTATAGATCCTAATTCCCAATATGCAGGAGGCATCACCAAGATCTTTCATTGAGAATCTTTGTGATAAGAAGAGCTTGACCGATTGCAGCATAGGAATATCATTTCCTATCAAGAGTATGTCGTCCACGTACAATACGAGGAAGACAACCTTACTCTCTGCCACCTTCTTGTAGATACAAGGTTCATCTGGATTTTTGACGAAATCAAACTCTTTGATAACGACGTCAAAGCAGATGTTCCAACTCCGCGATGCTTGCTTTAATCCATAAATGGATTTAAGCAGCTTGCACACCTTCCCGCTGCTCACACTGTCTACGAAGCCCTCTGGCTGAGTCATGTACACGCACTCTTCTAAATCACCATTTAGAAAGGCTGTCTTAACATCCATTTGCCAGATTTCGTAATCATGATATGCAGCGATGGCAAGCATGATCCGGATGGATTTAAGCATAGCCACTGGAGAAAAGGACTCGTCATAGTCCACACATGGTCTTTGACGAAAACCCTTTGCTACAAGTCTAGCTTTGAAAGTCTCCACTTTCCTATCTACACCAAGTTTCTTCTTAAAGATCCACTTGCTCCCAATGGGTTTTACCCCTTCAGGAGCAACGTCCAAAGTCCATACTTTGTTGGTGTACATGGATTCCATCTCGGACCGCATAGCATCCAGCCATTTCACTGAGTCCCTACTCGTGATGGCCTGCTCGAAGCTAGTTGGGTCATCATCCTCCATGATGCAATCCTCGCTTCCACCGTCAATGAGAAAACCGTAGTATCTCTCAGGTGGACGAGATACCCTACTAGATCGGCGGAGAGGCTGGGGTTCGTTGAGTTCTACTGAATCCTCTGGTTCCACCAAGTCTTCTGTTACAGTTTGTGTTGCTGGAACTTCTTCCAGTTCTACCTCAATGCCACTAATATGTTTCATAAGAAAACCTTTTTCTAAGAAAGTGGAATGTCGAGAAACAAACACCTTTTGTTCCTCGGGGTGGTAGAAGATATACCCTTGTGAATTTTTGGGATATCCTACAAACTTACATAAGACAGATCTTGCCTCGAGTTTGTCCGGATTTTGTCTTTTGACTTAGGCTGGACAACCCCATATCTTAACATACTTAAGAGATGGTCTCTTCCCTCTCCATATCTCATATGGAGTGGTAGGCACTGATTTGGTAGGAACCATATTCAATAGGTGTATGGCTGTCTCAAGCGCATAACCCCAGAAGGAAATAGGTAACTCAGCTGTGCTCATCATTGAACGCACCATATCTAATAGGGTGCGATTCCTTCGTTCCGATACACCGTTGTGCTGTGGTGTATAAGGTGGAGTAAGCTGAGAGAGAATCCCATTCTCTTTTAGATAATCTTGGAACTCATTGCTCAAGTATTCTCCTCCTCGATCAGATCGAAAGATCTTAATACTTTTGCCCGTTTGGTTCTCTACTTCGTGCTTATATTCTCTGAATTTCTCAAAAGCTTCAGACTTGTGTTTCAACAGGAACACATGCCCGTATCTAGAGAGATCGTCAGTGAATGTAATGAAGTAGGAAGAACCATCCCTGGCATGTGTAGACATAGGACCGCATACATCACTATGTATCAGTCCTAAGAGTTCAGTAACTCTTTCTCCGTGTCCATTAAACGGAGCTTTGGTCATTTTTCCTTTGAGACATGAATGGCAAGTATCATAAGATGATAATTCGAACGGATTCAAATAACCATCCTTATTTAACTTAGCCAGTCGTGTCGCATTGATATGACCAAGTCTACAATGCCACAAGAAGGATTCGTTCATTTCTGAATTTTTCCTCTTGTGTGTGTTTTGTATATTGAGGACTGTATTTTGATTTAGAATGAATATACCATTATGTAGCGAGCCTGATGCAATCAACTTTTGATCTAGGAATATGTTCATAACATTATCCTTTACTACAAAATTATATCCTTCTTTACTCAATAAAGAAACTGATATAATGTTGCACATCATGTTCGGTATATAATAGCACTCATTCAGAATTATTGTATCACCACTTGGTAATACTAGGTGATATTCGCCAACTGCTTTGGCTGCAACACTTGCACCGTTCCTAACTTGAACGGAATGATCACCTTTCCCCAGTTCTCTACCTTTTCGTAGCCCATGTAACTGTTTACATATGTGGGATCCTGATCCGGTATCTAATACCCAGGACGTAGGGTGAACTGAGAAACAGTTCTCAATAACTAACACACCTTTAGAAGATGCATCAACATGCATGTTCTTTTGGGCATCTTGAGAATCCAGATATTCTCCTGTTTCCTGTTCATTCTTATAACACTTATAAGATAGAACGGGTTCAACGTTCCCCTGCACAGTATAACATGCGGGTTCGGTCAATACATCCATATTATTATCTTTATTAAGGCATGAAATGGTCGCTACCTGGAGAGAGAGAGAAGAAAACACTTTAGCGTAAGCTCGTGCAAGATCAGATTGGTTATTATCTTATCTAATCAGGATGGCTCCCACTGCTTTTTATCAAATCTTCCTTCAAACCCTAAAAGGAAAGACTAGCCGGGATTAATTACACACTACAAGTTCGCCAATCTTTCAGCCAGGCCAGTGTCGGTACTTTGAGGGAGGTCCCTCGTGCTTTCGCACGAACCTAATTACTGTAAACCTCGTTTTCCCAGAGGCGTAACCTCGTTAACACCTTTCTAGACACCTACTTGATCGGCTAATTGTAATGTGTAAAACTCTCCCAGGAGTAACTCTTACTCGCAGTGGGTATCGGGATCCAACTATCTCATAGAAGGTATGCAATCTCATTGCAAATTTCAACACTTGAAATTCCCGATAATATTTTACCCCTAGTGTTCTATGACCTTGACGAATGCCAAACAACCCATAGTCCACTAGTCAAGTTCAACCCGTACATTTCTTGATTGAATTAAACCCACCCGCACGACCCTTGACGAATGCCAAACAACGCCGTACGAATACCCTAATCTAATCTGCATCATATGCATAAGCAGATAAATACTAGTTAGCTACCGTACACTACGCCTTGACGAATGCCAAACTACCGTAGCACGAATACTAATTAGTATTTATCTGAAATGACGGAGGGCTACGCAGGTTTTCATAAAACCATGAGCGTAATGAACTTGATATCGTTGTAGAATCAAATGAAGTTTTAAAAATGGAGTGATTTTGAGGCTTTTCTAGTTTTGCTAAAGGGGTCACTCCCGGTGAAGGGATCGTCGGCCCTTTCCTCGTCGAATGAGGTGCGGGATATATCATATATATCACTGTGCAAAGCAAAAACTCTTAAAAGCAATCAAAGCCAAACCGAGTGTGCAGCATCTGCCAGTTATTGCTAAAGGAGTCACTCCCGGTGAAGGGATCTCGGTCCTTTCCTCATCGAATAAGGTGCAGGGTATATCATATATACCTCTGTGCAAAGCAAGAACTGTAGCTACCTGTTTTATTTTAAAATTCGATTCCACAACATCTTAGGTTTCTTATTTTTTTCATTAATCACATTAATGAAGTCCCATCATTTAAATACCTAAACATCACAGATAGATATGACGTACACTTATGCCATCCGCATTCGCCTCGATGTCCCATCGTGCACCGTTAGGTTAGGTAACTAACGACAGAGCAGGGCAGGGCTAGCGCGGGTGTAAAACATAAGTAACGTCTATATAATATATCATATGTATACTATATACTATATCCATCACAGAAACACAACACAGATATCGCAGCAGAATCAACATATGAAATATTGGATATACTAGGACGTCCGTGTTTTCAATACGAGCCAGTATAAAACACAGATTCCATGGTCGTGATGAATAGCCAATCCCACACCCCTAGACCCCTACGAGAGCGGCAAGCAACCCTGCCAATTCTAGGGTTAGGAGACCCGGACTCGACTCCTCGAGTTGGTCTCCCACTGGACCCCAGAACCCGGTTACTTGTGCTCCCCTCCTTGGGTCTATCCTAATGCGGAAAAGTAAACAATATACAAAGGGTGACAGCTTCCGCTACCTGGAAGTGCCCCAAATAAAAGAATATTACATATAAGTTTTTACATGAATGAAAATGGAAAACACTCATCTCACATAAAAAAAACCCGGCTATTCTAACACGACGATCCAATATAACATATCCAGCAACACATAACATCACATGTCATCAACATAAGTAAATATGTCCATCCCAATTGTCGTTGACATATAGCAACGAAACCGGCGATATCACATATTACACTTACGGTCACAGAAAAGAAAGTGTAAAACTACAACAGTTGGAATCCGCAACCTTTTTAGACATCACATGCTTAACAGTTACAAACCCCGCATTTTAGTCTCATTATCGAAAACTCTTTTCAATATCGTATGGGACTAAACTGCTAGATTTATAACATTCATCCAGTTATCTCATAACTGTTTGTGAATTCCAATTATTGTATCCAATTCCGGATAAATAGAATATATTAAACTTTCCGAACGAACATTCGAACACCCAAGTTTTCCCGACACCGATCAACACATGAAATAGGTTCAAAGACATTCACTTCATGCCTCAGTACCAACGGTCCAGCCGTAGAAGGGTCAAGCCAACGCCTCACATGTGGCACGCCGTACTGCCCCAAACCCGAAGGTTCAAAGGGCAGTTCAAGACGGTCACATAATCGAGTTAAGGTTTGTTGTCTTCTAGAGAGACCATCGCGTTACTTGCACTACTTCGAACGTCTTTTAACCACAGAAAAATCCAACACTTGGAATTTTTCGGCAGGGGAAAAGTTGGGTATTTGTATCCGGTCAAACATTTTAACATATTCTACAGTTATCTGGAAATCCACTTAGACAAAGTTCGATAATCCGATCGAATCGTTGATTCCCTACACAACCCCAGAATACTCAACTCTGCAGTCAAATTAAAATTCCAAGAAAACTCAGAGCAATTAATCAGGTATTACTGTGCAAAGAAGTGGGGCTGACGTCATCAAGGAGCCGCGGAACCGCCGCAGAAGCCATGCTTCTGCCGCGGTTCCGCCGCAGTTTATACTGTTCATAGGAAACGTTTTGCACAGTAATTCTTAGATTTTATTGCAGATTTTTTTAAGCAATTTTAATTGACAAAAAACCACAAATTTGAAAAATTTCCAGAGAGCTATTTTGGGGTTTGGATTTCGGTTCGTCCGGGTTTCAAACTCCGTCTACACTTCGCCTAAGGCCCTAGCTAGGCTCTGATACCACTGTAGGGTTCCTAGGCACTCTAGTAAGGTCTCACAAGGCATCGAACATGCCAATTTAAAAAAAATGGTTCCGAGAAACCCTAGACTACGGATCTTAGACTAGATATTTAGGCGAAATGATAATCTAGTTAACACTTAACTACTTGGATATGGAAATTACAACCTTTGTAGATCCGGATATCCACCTCCACGTCTCCGTAACGAAGTCTCCTCACTGTCCATGTCGAACCCCGGGCTCTAGCATCGGCTTCATCGGAGAATCGGGTGAGCTAGGTCGCCGGCTTCGTGTCAAAGACGATCTACGTCGAGGCATCGCAAGTTCAAGCTCCGACTTCACAAAGTGATGAAACTTGTGAAGAAAACACACTCTACAACTTGGCTAGAGGTAGAGGATGAAGAAATAGGAGGTGGGTTCTCTTTAGAATTGGATTTCTCACTCTCAAGCTCAAGTTGCCATTGATAGACCTTGAGCTTTTGTTGAAGAAGAAGATGAAGATCAAGAAGGAAATATATGATAAGTGTTTTTCAATAATGAAATAAAATTGATACTTATCATAATCTAACATGGGTTAAGTGTAGAGAGCAAACCATGGTAAGTGGGAATAGTTAGGGTTTAGCATAAAGACAAAACGGTCTTTGAGTCAAACCTTCATGAAGCTTCATTAAGCTTCATGACAAAAGAAACCATTTTGTTTTTATAAAACAATTTAAATAAAAAGGAATGGATAAATAAATGTGTGATAAAACCAAAACCCTAATTATCCTCTTAACCATGGTTTATTCTTTACACTTAACCAAATAAACATGCATCATCTAAAATGATACAAACAAGTGTACAAAAGTATATCACATATACATCATGCACATCAAGTGAGAAAATCCATTTAAAGTGAACCCATATTAGTTAATGTAAAGTAATATATCAAATATATAATTATACATTAAATCATTAAATCAACAATTGATTTAACGACCCGGTCATATCGCATATGACCGACTAATATCAAAAGTAACAACTTATCGAATCAACACTTGATCCGATAACCCGGCTATAATGCATATAACCGATCAATGCTACAAATCGCGAGAATGAAATGCGGTATCACATACACGCATTATTCTCGGTCCCGCACATATCTCATATGCGCTCCTATTTCGTTTCGCTTGAGCCAGGAAACCTCTGTGTAGGACTCTAAAGACTCGTCAATACGCCGGTAGCAGATGATGATCATATCAAGCACCCACAAGCCGCAAGCGGTCTGCTAAACGTAATGGCCACCCGGGTATTGAGCGATCAGAAGATCGACGAGCTAGCCCGCTCACACTCCTGCGAATCCGACCAGTAACACTTACCATACAGTCCGGTCTCTTCGTCTGATACGTCGCATATCAAGTCTAGGGGTGGTAAACGTCAGACCCCAATACTCGATAAGTCGTGCCGATGTGAGGCTCATAACGGGTCGAGAAACTACTGGTAACACTTACCAGCAAATCTCTGATCAGCCCTGGCCAGGGACTTCCCTGTTACGGCCAATCGAGCACAGCGCAACATCAACCCCCAATACCGGGAGAGACGAAACCCCTCCTATCGCTCATTGCCTCCATGTGACTCGGGACTGTACCCAAAGACCACCGTTTTGCACGCCCTCATTGACGTGGTAAGGTGGAGATCAAAGCACAGTGGGAATCACACAAGACTCTATGACGATCTCGGGTCTACAGACTAACCTGTACAAGTGTCACCTGAGAACTGCCATCTGACGTGAGGTATAATACCATCTGGGAGTTCTCGGCGAGTCCGTCCAGTGTACCCAGTCTTCACTGAGCATCCGTACACCATCTCTGATGTCAAACACCAATGGATATGGGATCATCCATCGCCCATCACATGGGTCGAGAAGCGTATACGCTAGTCTACTCTGGTATATCGATGCCCCGTCTCGATACACCCACGACTAGGGACCTTGAAGGATGTACTTATGGACTACCATGTCCCCACTAGTATGATCTGCATCATAGTCCAGGTAATCAAGTAAACATCCTAAGGGCTTTACCAACATGTAACTATAAGACAGTATAAAGAGACTGGTGTACATGTTAAGATAAAGAGTAACCAGATAGCATACTATCATTTCGAGCAAGAAAGTCATCTCTATATATGTCCAAGCATCCAATATAATATACATCATCTGTACAATACTGGCCTCTAGGGCATATATACAACTAACAGGGCGTAGCCCCGCTAACACCTTTCTAGACACCTACTAGGTTTATAGCATTGATCGTTAAGTGAGAGTTTTCCCGAGGAGTAGCATATACTCACAGTAGGATCGGGATCCAAATATCATCGCGTGATAAAACCGAAGGAATCCTACCAGAATCATCACACTCCAAATGGTATGCAGCGTTAGCAAGTTTCAGTACTTTTGAAACTCCCGATGTGGATCTTTGCCCCATGCTCTTATGACCTTGACGAAGGCCAACATATCATAAGTCACATGTCAAGTTCTACCCGTCATTCTCCAGGTTAATTTGAACCCACCCGTACATACCCTTGACAAAGGCCAAAATAGTAGTAAGACTGTTCCAAACCAATGCATCTATCTATGCTACAGATAAATATTCAGCAGCTACCAATCACAATGCCTTGGCGAAGGTCAAAATACATAACTTGAATACTACTGAATATTTAACCGAAATGACGGAGGGCTACGAATGGTTTTGGCGAAACCGTGAACGTAGTGAACTTGATATAATCGATGGAACGAGATAGCTTTTAAAAGGAGTGGTTCAAGCTACGCATTTAAAAGTTTAGTTTTGAAAAGAACCGAGTGGTTTTCAAAGTGTTCCAATCGACTTTAACTTGGTTTATTTTCTTGCATTAGTTCTTTTAATGCGTCCCATCAATTAATCCTACCATTGCAGAAAACAACCAAAATATGACGTACGCTTATGCCATTCGCATTCGCCACGGGGCCCCGTCATCACCCGTTAGGTTACATAACTAACGACAGAGCGGGGGCTGGGCTAGCGCGACTGTAAAACATAAGCAACGCCTAAATAGTTATCATATATAAATATATAGCAATGATAGATATTACAGATCACAGATGAATACATTGGATATACTAGGAACCTGCAATCCGTTCGAGCCTGCAACGAAAAACGGATTACACGGTCGCGGTGAATAGCCAATACCCCACCCAAGACCCCTACGGGTGCGGCAAACTACCCGCCAAGTACCCGAAGCGAAGCAACCTCCCTCAACACCGTGAGTAGGCCACTCGGCACTTCGAGACACCCGGTAGTTTGTGCACCCCCTCCATGGGTCTATCCTAGGAGCAAAAACAGTAAAAAGAATTATACAATGACGGCTACAACCCCGACCCGGTTGTGCGGCCAAACAAATAATAATACATCAATTTACATATTACATGAATGAAAGAAAAAGAAACACACATCTCACATCCACCCCGGCTATTCACCCGCGACAATCCAACGCATTCATATACACATACCATCAACAAACACAGATCACAGATATGTATAACCCCCACTAATCGACGTATAGTGATTAGCAGACGTTCAATACATATAAACATCACAGATATAACCCTTTAGTCAAAGTGTAGTGAAGTTCGATAAAAAATACGAATTTATAGGCCCCCAAAAACAAATTTCTTTTCTGGAAAACCTGGGCATAAATAAACCATCTTAAAAATCCCAAAACCATGTCAGAAGAACACTGCACCAAACTCGATCCAGAACCGAGTCAACTCGGCTGCGGTTACGCGGCAATAGCTTGCTATTGCCGCGGAACCGCGGCGCTTTGAACGATTCACTGGACCGGGTTTGGTGAATTTCTTAACAAAACCCTGAGATGATTTTTGACGTATGATTTTTTATTTTTAGAGCAGAAAAAATTACAACAGAAACTTAGGGTTTTGATGTTTAGGTTTTGCTTTTTTTTCGATCAAACTTCCATACACTTTACTACCTAGCTAGTTTATGTTTAGTTAGGCTCTGATACCACTGTAAGTCCACGTTGCCCACCCCGGTGCTTGAAGGGAGGCGGAAAACGGAATAAAAATCGGATTTTTATCATGCTAGGCAACATGGACTAGACAAAGGAGGATCTTTGCTAAACAAAAACTAACTAAAAGCTAACTAGATTTAACTATAGGGTAGAAAGGTTATACCTTGGGCTTTATGTCATTCTCTCCTTGCTCCTTGGAGTGGTAGAAAGGGATCACTTTGTCGCCTTCTCTAGTCGAAGAAGGATCCACCCGAGAGCCTCAACCTTTGGCTTCAACTTCAAGCTAGAAGTTACTAAGGTGCTAGAAGTGCTAATCCTAGAACCCTAGATGAGAGCAGAGATTATCTAGAAGAGGTTTTCTCAAGCTCAAGTGTTTCTCAACACATGAGAGGGGGAGCTTGAGAGAGAGGAAGAGGAGGAGAGAGAATGAATATGATAGAATGAGAGAATAATGAAGCATTCTCACATATATGTGTGAATTATTGTAAATTGATAATTAGTGAGATAATTGTCATGGCTTAATCAAGACATGACCTTTATCATTTCATATTTAATGCTAATTGCAAGGATCAAAGAGCATCTTTTATATGGAATGATGATGGTCAAAGTGTCAACCTAGGTCAACAAGTCAAGAGTGGTGCACAATTATATATAACTAATAGCAATTAACCATAATACACACATAAGCATTAGGGTTAGCAAAATGACAATGGTCATTAACCCTAATCAAAGTCCTCTCCCTCTGTCTCAATCAACTATGCATACGCACCCGTATTCGTGATCCGAGGAACACGAATACAAAGAGATAAAACCAATCCCAAATCATATACTAAGATCTGGCTTAAACCAAAGCCCGCTAGTATAAGCTGTCCGGACAGCAAACGTGCACAAGTGCGCGGATGTGAACGAACCCTGTCGCAAAACCATGCGACCTCTACTCATTTTGCCTAAAGGCGAATAGCTCTTTGTGTGGGACTCGAAAGACTCGACACTACGCTGGAAGTGGGTTTAACCACAAACCGCAAGCGGCACTAGCTGTACGTAACGGTCCCCAGGTAGATGCCGATAAGAAGACTGATGAGGTGAACCCATCTGAACTCCTACTGGACCTGTATGTGACAGTCTTCGTACAGTCCGGTCTGTTCGTCTGATACATCGCATGGCGGGCCTAGGGGGCGGTGAACGTCAGTCCCCTAATAGCAGTACAAGTCATGTCGGAGTGTAGCCCAGAACACCCTGAGATAACACTAGAAACCTACCAGTATATCTCACTTGCCCTGGCCAGGGACTACTCGTGTAATGGCTCTCCTAGACATAGCGCGATGTCAACCCCCAATACCGGGAGAGACGAATCCTGTCTAACCATCACTGCCTCCAAGTGCTTCGGGACTGCACCCAACTACTACCTGTTTGCACGGCTGCTTTGAGCTGTGGTAGGGTAGTAATCAAAGTACAGTGGGAACACACTCGAGGCGAAGTGACAGTGTCAAGTCAGCGGACTAAGCTGTACTCATGTCACCTGGGAACTGATAACTGACGATAGGTATAATACCAACCAACAGTTACCGACGAGTCCTGTCCAGTGCACTCGTAACCTAACGAGCACCCGTATACTATCTCAAGTACGACGTACTGACGGCTGTGGGACAGACCGTCTCCCCCGCTGGGATGAGAAGCGCATTCGCTGGTCTACTCCGTAGTATCGATGCCCTGTCTCGACAGTCCAATGACTAGGGACCTGTATAAGGATGCGCTTATGGATTACCCAGCCCCCACGAGCGTGAGCGCCATCACAACGCTGGTAATCAAGCAGAGATCCTAAGGGCTCCACTAATATGTATATAAGCGATATGCTAAAAGAAACACATGCACATATTGAAGTAGAGACAAACCAAGTAGCATACTACCATTTTGAGCAAGATTGTATATACAACTGTGAATATCCCAAGCTTCCATTAAGTAATATACAAGCTAGTGTGATACAGTAATGGCCTCTAGGGCATATACACTAACATATATGTCCAAGCATCCACTACAATATACATCGTATGTACAGTAATGGCCTCTAGGGCATACATATAACTAACAATCTCCCCCTTGCACTAGGGCCATTTGTTGTGCTATCGCATACCCAACAATTAGCTGCGGTTGAAGTATCTCATACTCAACCATCCCATAAGAGTCTCTACTGGGAAAAAGGTCTTTGTGAGTGGATCCGCGCTGTTGTCCTCTGTGTTTACTCTCCTAACCTCGATCTCCCTGGAGATCAACCATCCCCATGATCAGGTGATACTGTCTAAGACTTATATCTGGATTTCTGATGGGACGGGGGTTCCTTGGTATAAGCCACAACTCCATTGTCACACAATGGTAGGAACGAAGTTCATCTCATGAACATATATCTATCCAGACTGCCTCTTTGGTAGCATCCTTGGTAACGATGTATCTTGCCTTTAATCATTTAGTATGTCACGGTATCTAGCTTGGAACTCTTCCAACATACCGTCCCTCCACTAAGGGTAAAGACAATGCCTGCGACTGACATTCAGTCGTCCTTATCACCCTGGAACCTTTCCGGTGATTCTCCCCAGGATTGATTGATACCATCTCACTACACCTAGCGAGAATCCTAACATCCAATTAGATATATCTCATAGATCCAAAACCTAGGATTTAAGAGGTATCACCTTGATCCTATTTAGAGAATCATTGTGATAAGAGGAGATTGACCGAGCGTAGCATAGGAAACTCCTTCCCTATCAAGAGTATGTCATCCACGTACTCTACGAGGATCACCATCATACTCTCCACTACCTTTTTGTATATACAAGGTTCATTTACCATTTTGATGAAGTCAAACTCTTTGACTATCATATCAAAACAGATGTTCCAACTCCGCGATGCCTGATTTATCATATAAAACATCTTGTGCACGTTTCCACTGCTCCCACTGTCTATGAAGCCCTCTGGCTGTGTACTTATAGACGCTCTATTCTAAATCAACATTTAGAAAAGCAGTCATGACACCCAACCACCAGATATCGTACTCATGGTATGTGGCCGTGGCAAGTAGGATCTGGATGGACTTAAGCATAGCTTTGAAAGTCTCAACTGTTCCATGTAATCCAAGTAATCTTCTCAGGATATACTTGCTCCTGATGGGGATTTAACCCTTCAGATAAAGTAACCAAAGTCCATACTTTGTTGGTGTATAAGGATTCCATCTCAGATAGCTAAGCATCCAGCCATTCTTACAGAGTCCCACTCCTGATGGCCAGCTCGAAACTAATTGGGTCATCATCTCATGATGCAATCCTCGCTCCCACTGTCATAGAGAAACCGAAGTATCTCTCAGGTGGGTGAGGAACCCTACTAGATCGGCGGAGAGGATGAGGTTCGTTGGAAACTATTAAATCCTTTGGTTCTATCAAATCACCAGCTGCAGTTTTGTTTAGCTGGAACTCCTTCCAGTTCTACCTCATGACCATTAATTTCTTCACAAGAAATTCCCTTTCACAAAGGTGGTATGCTGAGAAACAAAACATCTTTTGTTCATCGGTTTGGTAGAAGATATTCCCTTGCGAATGCTTGGGATATCCAACAAACTTTTACAGGACTGACTTTGCCTCGAGCTTGTCTGGATTTTGCTTTTAGACATAGGCCGGATGTTCAGTTGATAAAACTGCACATTTAATATGACATTTTTCCTACTATTTCTATATTAGAAAAGGTGTTTATTATAATATATGATACATATGAGGGTTTATCTTTAAAAAAACTATTTTCATGTGTTTATATATTATAATTAACATTTTGTAGGAAAATGTAAGCATATAATATCCATGTAACATTTGGCCAATTTAAAATATGCTTACTTTATTAAATACCTTTGACCAAAGTCTTAATGGTTAAGTTAATATATCAATATAACAAACTCTACTAAATATTATTTGTTGAGTTATTGTGCTGAATTTGCAGGGCAAAAATCAAGGGAATCAAAGTTGTTAAAGCAAACCTGCCTAATTAAGAAAGCAAACTAAAGAAATCAAATCTGGCAGAAACAAAGAAAGGATTTCCAGTTTACAAAGATTCCATTGATCACCACGTGTCATGAAGATGCAAGGACAGAAAAATCAACATGAGATCTCACTTTTTGGCCGCGGATCCGCGGCCAAAATCCCCTATTGGCCGCGGATCCACCGCGGTTTTGAAGACTTAGGAGATGGGATTTTTTCTGTTGGATACTAACTACTTGCTTCCAAATTAGGAAGCTAAGTTTCTGGCTTTGGGACTATAAATAAAGACCGAGAGCCTCTTAGAAAAATTATCAAGCCGACGAGATCACGAAGTCCAAGACGGCTCACGCATCCAGGATGATCATCAACTGTTCATCTACCTCCTTAGAAGAGATCGAGAAGCAAACTAGGTTTCTGTAATCATTTTCTAAGGAATCAAAGTGTACTTGATCTTGTTGATTAATAAAGGTAGTTTATTGCATTTTATTTTCTTTATGATTTCTATCTCTTCTTATCCCAACATGCGCGAGTAATTCTCCGCTTGTTAGGGTTCGTAGGATTAGGGTTGGCTAATGGATGATGAAGATCCTTAAACTCTTTTTAAGTCCTATAAGGTTTATAAACTTTATCAAAAGAATCATTAACATCCTAATCGGGCGCGCTACCAATTCATTGTTAGTCTCAACCGCGATTAGAGATTGGATTAATGATTGTTTTGGTAAAGGCTAGATATGAACGGAGTTCCGTGTCGAGATAGGGTTAAGAGTGGGATTCCTTTTCCCTCCAAAAATCCTAATCTGCATGAATCACTGTCGTTCTAGTTTTAAATCTATTAAAGGATAAAAAGGGTAATTTTTAATTAATCATCCATAACTACTAAATCCTAAGGAACCCTACAAGCCCCCTTCTTATATAAACTTAGATCCGTAGTTAATCTAGATCTATATTTTTAAATCAGTGTTTAACGTAGATCTGGATCCTACAACCATTCTTCAATATTCTTTATCCCTCCTCTCTTTCTCAACACGTCTAAAGTAAGAGTAAAAGGTTCCACGTTTCCCCGAGGACGACCCGTACTCATCTCGGTCGCGACACCGTTATTGATTGCGGTTAACTACTACACACTTTTTCACATCAATCAAATGGCGACGTTGCCGGGGATACGTGCGTAATTTTTTAGTCTTACTATTTATGTTGAATTCTTATTTGATACATATCAAAATTAACACAAAATAGTAAATTGCATATTTAACGATTTGTGCGTGAATTTTGCAAGGAGATCTGGAGTCACAGAATTGAGAAAACAGGAGACAGATACATTCTTAGAGATCCAGAGGAGTACAGGAGGCCAAAGAAAAATTTTCATCACCTGATCCCTCCACTTCGCGGTGGAACCGCGGCACGAAGGCCCTTTCGGCGGCGGAAACGCGGCGTAACTAAGGAGTTAGGGTTACAAAATTCTCTGGTAAGATTCTCAACTCTTCCTCTCTCCTCTAAAATCCAATAAAATCTATTTTCTGCAGGATTCTTTGCAAAATAGCGCCGCTAAAAATTCTTTTTGCAAAAGTTTTGTGATTGGTTTTGTTTTGCATATTTTAATACAGATTTTAAGGGGCAAGGACCAAATCAAGATTAGGTGGGGATTTCATCACCCTTCCTAAGCCCCACAAATCACAAACCAAGAATCTGCATCAACCCTTCATTAATTTAAAAAATATCTAGACCAGACTCTAAGGACTGTCGCGCTCGATAAGGACAGAGGAAGGTCGTGGGTAATCTATCGCTTATCCGCATTACTTTTGTAGTATCTAGGCAAGTGTGACTAAGGCTAGTGGTTTTTAATTAGGCCCACTACTGTGGTTCCTTCCCACTTACCTGGCACTTATCTGGCTACAAGGATAGTACAGAGGCGGTAGAGGATTGATCCTGCGGCTTGTCCTTTGGAAGTCTAGGAGCGGTCTAGAGACTGGACCTAGGTGACCTTAGTTCTTGGGTTGCTTGTGCATTTTAGAGTGATTTGTCTTGAGTCCCACTTTTTTCAAAAACAAACCAATTTTAAAATCACACACACGCTGCCACTTGCACTAAACCCGCTTAGTTCATGCTCGGCTGGACACGGGATCCTAATGCCCGTCTTGTCCGCGTTCCAGCTATCGATGCCGTAGTCGGTACATCTTCATCTTCTTTTCCCCCACCACACACCACGACCGAGATGGACGGCACTCCATCAGAATACAATACCACGCTGCTGCCACCCGTAGGTCGCAGAATCCACCGCGCATCTCTCTCCAAGAGAGATGCTATCATATCCGTGGTCCCCGTCCTACTTGTCTATCCATTCCACCAGCTAACGGGGATAATTTCGAAATTAAACCGCACTACATCAATCTGCTGTCCAAATTTCACGGGCTTGAGTCGGAAGACGCGTACGTTTTCATCACCAAATTCGAAAACGTATGCGCAATGATGGGTACTTCACAGTTGACTGTCGATGCTATGCGCTTGCGTCTTCTCCCATTCATACTGTGCGACTTGGCAGAAAAATGGCTTTATAATACTGCCGCACACTCTATCACTAATTGGGATGAATTCGTCATTGCATTTCTTAAGAAGTTTTAACCAAACCATAAGACTGCCCATATTAGGAGCGAGATCAACCAGTTCACCCAACTTCCCAATGAACCATTTTGGAAGTGCTTTGAACGTTTCAAGGATCTGTTTGTCCAATGTCCTCATCATGGAATACAAAGATGGGATTTATGTCGAATTATATATGAGGGCATTAATCCAGTGACAAAGCAGATGCTTGAAACAATGTGTCAATGCAATTCAATGTCTAAAGATGACGGTGAAGCTTGGAAGTATCTGGAAGACCTCGCTGAAAATACTTTGCAGTGGGAAAGCGTAAGACCACCTTCATCTAGGGGAGGTATTCACCAGCTCGATGTTTCCATCGCAGTGAAATCCGAAATGGCAGCGATGCAAAAGAAACTCGATGCTATTGAGAACAAACTTTCATCAGTCTCCCTAAATCAGGTCACGCTTCCCAAGACCGTCTGTGGTTGCTGTTCAGATCCTTCACACTTAACAGAAAAATGTACTATGAATGCATCATTTCAAACTAATGCTGCTTTTCAGCAGCGACCTAGAAACGATCCTTATTCTTCCACGTACAATCAAGGATGGAGGAATCATCCTAACTTTGCTTGGAACCAAAACCAACAAAGCAATTATCAAAGACCTCCTCCACAGCAACCACAGCCACAGAATCAGCTCCCCTTTCAGTCACAGAACTTTCAAAATCCGGCCAACACTTCACCACAAGTGGCCGGTACTGACAGCTCTTCACTCGCACAAACTTTGGATATGTTCATGAAACATTCCATGCAATTGTCAGCTGAGATGAAGTCTTCTATTGATACCATACAGAAAGACTCCGCCTCCCACGGCGTAAGTATTAAATCAATAGAAAACCAACTTGCATAGTTAAACGCCGCAATGAGTGCGAGAGAGAAAGGGAAACTCCCATCTCAACCCATACCTAATCCTGGCCACTCACAAAGTTATAATGTGTGTGCCGTTACTACGTTGAGATCGGGAAATGTGCTGAATAACCGAGTGGGTGAGCAAGGTGATGATGTTAGTGACACCAATGATACCCCAGCTTCTTCTTCTTCCCCTAATTCGTCTAGTCTCCCACCTTCACCTGAGCCTATTCTCCGTTTTCCCCAAGGCTCGAACCCTTCTCCCATTTCCTCGAATCTACCTAAAACGATCCCCACTCCAATTCTAGGATCCACTCCATCCCCACAATCTTCTCCAATGTTGGACCGAACCCTTATTGATAAAGCACCTTATCCAAACAGGTTAAGGGGCAACAGACCAAGTCCACAAATGGAGAAGATTGTGGAAATTTTTAAGCAAGTTAACATAAACATTCCTCTCCTAGATGCTATTCAACAAGTTCCTCCATATGCGAAAATCCTAAAGGACTTGTGCACTAGGAAGAGAAAAGTTCAAGTACCTAAAAAAGTTTTCCTTACGAGTAATGTGAGCACTGCTTTTACACAACAACTACCCAAGAAACGAAAGGTCCCCGGAAGTCCTACAATTTCTATTTCTGTTGGGGGTAAAAATATCAATCGTGCTCTACTCGATTTAGGTGCTAGTGTTAACTTGCTTCCGTATTCTGTTTATGAGCAATTAGGGATCGGAGAGTTAAAACCTGCGCATTGCACTCTTTAGATGGCCGATCGATCTATCACCCAACCTAGGGGTGAGCTAGAGGATGTGTTAATCAAAGTCGGGGAATTCATATTCCCTGTGGACTTTATCGTTATAGATACACAACATGTGGCAAACCCGCGCAATCAAATTCTGGTGATACTCGGTCGACCCTTTTTGGCCAATTCCAACGCAGTAATCAATTGTAGAAACTGCTCTATGACCCTATCCTTTGGAAAGAAGTCAATTGAGCTTAACATTTACAAGTTGGGAAGTGAACCCTCCGAACCCTATGCTCATGTGTGTTCTGTCGAATTAATGGATGTCGACAGCAGCGAATTTGATCAACCTCATGATACTGACTCTTTTCATACGTTGTTGTTTGACCCAACCATGTACTCTTCCACCGAGTTGTCCGGGTCAACATCTAACGCTGATGAGGAACTTTTTATAGAGTCTGACGATCACCCCATTTTTTCTGATGACATTATTCTTCGGGGTATCGATGAAAACTTTGAGAAAATTTTCGCTGATGAACTCGCATTTTTACAAGACACGGGTGTTGAGATGAATCAACTCCAAGACAAAGAAATTGAACCTCCACCCCTTCTTTTGGACAATCATGATAATGCGAGTAATCCATCATTACTATCACTGTGTCGTCTCTCCAAATTGAGACGCAATCCTTTTCCATTACACCTCTTATCACCTCCCCACTTCTTCTTGTCGAAAGGTGACATGTTCTTCCACCAACCTTGGTACTTCATCAATAAAATTTTTGAATGGTTGGTGTTGACCTTCGGTCTTTGAAAAGCTTGGCATTGACCAATAACCTTGACCCCCTCGTGTGATTTTAAAAGATTAAAATAGTTTAACTCAAGTTTGGGGGGGTTGGTATATTTTGGCTCTTGAAAGAAAATGATTTTTACAAAATTGTGAGCCTAAAATAAGTTTGGGGGAGGATTTTCACTTTCATATATTCTTGCCCCCATTAATAATTTCCTCCCAAGTCTACAGGTTTTTGAGCTTAACGTATGACATCAGTGAGGACACTGCTGTAAACAGGTTTGGGGGAGGTTTGTGCTTATTTACACATCAATTTGCATCATACTCTGCATAAGCACAACATTTTCAAAAATTTAAAAAAAAAAGTTTATAACAAAAGAGTAGAAAGTGAAAAATTACATCCAAAAGATAGGAATAGTTTAAGAAAACCAAGAAAATTAGAAGTTTTCTTAAACAAACTAGTAATAAGTAGTCATGAGCTGTTGTCCCAAGGGTTAGTAAGATGAAGGAAGTCACTAATCTGAGGATAAAAATAAGTCTGAAAAATAGTTTATATTCTGGAAGCCAAACATTTGAATGTTGATACCCTACTATATGCACTTACACACGTCTTGAAACTCGGGATAGTAGAGGATACCTTGAAATGCTCTTGTCTAAAAGCCAAAGTATGAAGGAAATGAAAAAAAATAAAATAAAATATAAAAATGGTGAAAAGAAAAATGAACACTGGTTTTGTTATCGCCAAGGCAGCAATAAAAAAATATAGCGAAGGTGCTTCATCACCTAGTGCCTTAGACCAACTGGTTTGGGAGTCACTGCTAAGCCTTAGGTGATGCAAGACGAGGAAAATACTATCACCTAATCAGCAAGCACATGAGTAATCGGTCGGTTAGTACCTCAAGAAGTATTAACGGTCGCATGAAAATGTGTGAGAAAATCTAAATATTCATCAAATTAAAAAGTACTGAGGTAGATGGACAAGAGTATGATAGCTTGAATTGAATTCTCCGAGTGTAGGGATGTTCTATTTACACACGTAGGGGTATATGATCGATGTTTGGATGAAAAGTAGGAACGAAAAATAAAGACGATGTTTTATTGAGGGATGATGTGATTTCTAACATTTTTTCATGACTATTAAGATAGGGCTCATGACAACTGAAAAACTAGTATAGTTGGAAACTCTAAATTTTTAAAGTATTTCTTTTATGATTCTTATCTTTATATGTAAATTTCACCATCTCTCTTTTATTATAGGATTTTGTGGGTGTAATCCGCTGAAAAACCTCAGGAGACAACACTCCTCCTACTAGGGACACCTAGAGGTTTAACGGCTTGTTGCACGTGCTCAGTGCAATCGTATTTGCCTACGAAAGTGTGCTTAGTTTTCTCCTTTCATTTTTCTCCTTCTCTTCAATAAACTAGTTTGCTCGGGATGATCAAAGATAAGTTTGGGGGTATTTGTTCAGTTGATTAAACTGCACATTTAATATGACATTTTTCCTACTATTTCTATATTAGAAAAGGTGTTTATTATAATATATAATACATATGAGGGTTTATCTTTAAAAATACTATTTTCATGTGTTTATATATTATAATTAACATTTGGTAGGAAAATGTAAGCATATAATATCCATGTAACATTTGGCCCATTTAAAATATGCTTACTTTATTAAATTCCTTTGACCAAAGTCTTAATGGTTAAGTTAATATCTCAATATAACAAACTCTTCAAAATATTATTTGTTGAGTTATTGTGCAGAATTTGCAGGGCTAAAATCAAGGGAATCAATGTTGTTAAAGCAAACCTGCCTAATTAAGAAAGCAAACGAAAGAAATCAAATCTGGCAGAAACAAAGAAAGGATTTCCAGTTTACAAAGATTCCATTGATCACCATGTGTCATGAAGATGCAAGGACAGAAAAATCAACATAAGATCTCACTGTTTGGCCGCGGATCCGCGGCCAAAACCTTCTATTGGCCGCGGATCCGCCGCGGTTTTGAAGACTTAGGAGATGGGATTTTTTCTGTTGGATACTAACTACTTGCTTCCAAATTAGGAAGCTAAATTTCTGGCTTTGGGACTATAAATAAAGACCGAGAGCCTCTTGGAAAAATTATCAAGCCGACGAGATCACGAAGTCCAAGACGGCTCACGCATCCAAGCTGATCACCAACTGTTCATCTACCTCCTTAGAAGAGATCGAGAAGCAATCTAGGTTTTTGTAATCATTTTCTAAGGAATCAAAGTGTACTTGATCTTGTTGATTAATAAAGGTAGTTTATTGCATTTTATTTTCTTCATGATTTCTATCTCTTCTTATCCTAACATGCGCGAGTAATTCTCCGCTTGTTAGGGTTCGTAGGATTAGGGTAGGCTAATGGATGATGAAGATCCTTAAACTCTTTTTAAGTCCTATAAAGTTTATAAACTTTATCAAAAGAATCATTAACATCCTAATCGGGCGCGCTACCAATTCATTGTTAGTCTCGACCGCGATTAGAGATTAGAATAATGATTGTTTTGGTAAAGGCTAGATATGAACGGAGTTTCGTGTCGAGATAGGGGTTAAGAGTGGGATTCCTTTTCCCTCCAGAAACCCTAATCTGCATGCATCACTGTCGTTCTAGTTTTAAATCTATTAAAGGATAAAAAGGGTAATTTTTAATTAATCATCCATAACTACTAAATCCTACAGAACCCTACAAGCCCCCATCTTATATAAACTTAGATTCGTAGTTAATCTAGATCTATATTTTTACATCAGTGTTTAACGTAGATCTAGATCCTACAACCATTCTTCAATATTCTTTATCCCTCCTCTCTTTCTCAACACGTCTAAAGTAAGAGTAAAAGGTTCCATGTTTCGCAGAGGACGACCCGTACTCATCTCGGTCAAGCTACACGCGACACCGTTATTGATTGCGGTTAACTACTACACACTTTTTCACATCAATCACCGGACAACCCCAAATCTTAACGCACTTAAGATTTGGGCTCTTCCCATTCCATATCACATATGAAGTGGTAGGCAACTGATTTGATCGGAACCCTATTCAATAGGTATGCAGCTTCACAAGTGCATAACTCCCAAAAGGAAATAGGAAACTCAGTAGTACTCATCATAAAGCGCACCATATCAAATAGGGTGTGATTGCTCCGCCCCGATACACCGACGTGCTGTGGTGTATACGGAGGAGTAATGCTGAGAGAGAATCTCATTCTCCTTTAGAATAGTCCAGGAATCCCGTGCTCAAGTATTCTCCTCCTTGATCTCATCAAAGGACATAATACTTATACCCGTTTTTGGTTCTTTACTTCTAACTTATATTCTGTGATTATCTCAAAAGTTTCGGACTTGTGTTTCAACAGGAAAATATGTCTGAATCTTGAGAGATCATCAGTGAATGTAATAAAGTACAAAGAACCGGTCTTGGCATGTATAGACAGGGGACCTTACATACATCATCATGTATCAATCCCAAGAGTTCACTAACTCTTTCTCTGTTTCCAATAAACAGAGCTGTGGTCATCTTATCTTTGTGACATGATCGTCAAGTTTCACAAGATGTAAATTCAAACTGATTTGAATATACATCTAAATGTAACTTCAGCTAGTCGGGTCACATTGATATGACCTAGTCTATAATACCTCAAGAAGGATCCGTTCATTTTTGAACTCTTCCTCTTGTGTGCGTTATGTACATTAAGAACTGTAGTTTGATTTAGAACGTCTATGCTTTTAGGTAACGCGCCTGATCCGATCAACTCTTGATATAGGAAATGTTCAAAACATTATCCAACAATATAAAATTATATCCTTTCTTTACTAATAAAGAGACTGATATGATGCTGTATATCAGGATCGGTATCTAATAACATTCGTTCAGAATCAATGTATTCTGATAATACAGGGTGATAACTGCCAACTGACTTGGCTGCAACACTTGCATCATTTCCAAATCTTGAAAAATATCACCCGTTCTCAGTTCTCTACCTATCTGTAGCCATGTAACAAATTACATTTGCGGGATCCTGATCCGGTATCTCATACCCAGGACCTAAAGGATACTGAGAAACGGTTCTCTGTAATGAACACACCCGAAGAAGATGCATCAGTATGCACTTTCTTCGTTTGGGCGGCACGGGAATTCTGGTAATCCCCAATTTCTTGCTCTGTCTTATAACAATTATAAGTTGGAGCGGGACCAACGTTCCTTAGCGCGGTATAACAAGCGGGTTCGGTCAATACATCCGTATTATTATCTTGATTAAGGCGTGACATAGTTGTAACCAGGAAAGAGAGAGAAGAAAACACTCAACGTGCGCTTTTATAAGATTAGATTGGTTATCAATTTATCTAATCAGGATATCTCCCACTGTTTTAGTCAAATCTTTCTTCAAACCCTAAAAGGAAAGACTAGCCGGGATTAATTACACTCTACAAGTTCGCCAATCTTTCAGCCAGGCCTGTGCCGGTACTTTGAGGAAGGTTCCCCGCGCATTCGCATGGACCTTACTAAAATAAACCTTGTTTTCCCCAGAGGCGTAACCCCGTTAACACCTTTCTAGACACCTACTTGATCGGCTAATTGTAATGTGTAAAACTCTCCCAGGAGTAACTCTTACTCGCAGCGGGTATCGGGATCCAACTATCTCATAGAAGGTATGCAATCTCATTGCAAATTTCAACACTTGAAATTCGCAATAATATTTTGCCCTTAGCGTCCTATGACCTTGACGAAAGACAACAAACCATAGGCTACTAGTAAAGTTCAACCCGTCATTTCCCGATTGAATTAAACCCACCGGCACGACCCTTGACGAAAGCCAACAAAGTCGCACGACTATCCTAACTCAATCGCATCATATGCTTATACAGATAAGCATAAATAGCTACCGCACACTACGCCTTGACGAAACCCTACAAACGTAGTACGAATACTAAATGCTACTTATCTGAAATGATGGAGGGCTACGACAGGTTTTTAAGAAAACCCTTTGCGTAATGAACTTGATATCGTTGTAGAATCGAGTGATTTTAAATGGAGTGTTTTTAAGGCTTTTCTAGTTTCGCTAAAGAGGTCACTCCCGGTGAAGGGATCGTCGGCTCTTTCCTTATCGAATAAGGTGTAGGATATTTCAAAAATACCACTATGCAAAGCACAAACTATAGAAGCAATCAAAAGACAAACCGTGTTTGTAGCATCTGCTAGTTTCACTAAAGAGGTCACTCCCGGTGAAGAGATCTCGGCTCTTTCCATATCGAATAAGGTGCTGGATGTTATACAAGGAACACCGCTATGCAAAGCAAGAACTAGAGCTACCAGTTTTTAAACAAGTTTCTACAATATCTTAGGTTTCTTTTAGTTTCATTAATCTCATTAATGAAGTCCCATTTTATTATGCTTCACAAGCATCACATTTGAAACGAAATCTGCAATATAACATATATCTCATATATATAATATAAACATTCGTCTCAGGCAGTAATATGATCTCATCACAGAACATTGCAGCAGAAGAAACATATATGAAATATTGGATATACTAGGACGTCCGTGTTTTAGTACGAGCCTATATAAAACACGGATTCCACAGTCACGATGAATAGCCAAACCCACATCCCTAGACCCCTACGAGGTGGCAAGCAACACCGCTAATTCTAGGGTTAGGAGACCCGGTCTCGACTCCTCGAGATGGTCTCCCACTGGACCCTAGAACCCGGTTATTTGTGCTCCCCACCTTGGGTCTACCTAATGCGGAAAAGTAAATAATATACAATGTTGACATCATCCTCAATCCGGAAGTGCCCCAATAAAAGAATATTACATACAAATGAATTTTACATGAATGAAAAAGAAAAAATCTCATCTCACATAAAACCCCCGGCTATTCAGAACGCGACGATCCAATATAACATATCACAGCAACACATAATATCTCATATCATCAACGTAAGCAAGTATGCGTATCCCGATTGTCGTTGATGTATAGCAACGAAGCCGGCGATACACCACATACTATGCTTACGGTCGTAGAAAAGAAAGTGTAAAACTACAACAGTTGGAATCCGCAACCTCCTTAGACATATCATGCCTAACCAAATGAATTCCTTAGACATCGCATGCCTAACAATTATAAACTCCGCATTTTAGTCTCATTATCGAAAACTCTTTTCAATATCAAGTCGGGTAATTCAACAAGATTCCTGACATCCTGATCGAATGCTCGTCGCAAACTTTAATAGACGACCGCACCCCCGGATGCCATCGACGAAGTGCACTAAGGCAGAACACCGCTGCCGCGAGCACCCGAACGGATGCTTTCAGCGACGGGGTTCTCCTACAGTCACTTGGTTGGGGCTATGGGGCGTGGCTATCTATTAAATTTACCCGGCGAGTATCCGCGTACGCTACGTGATTGCGACGGACTTTTGATCACATCAAAATTCCATGGCAACCGATCAATTGAGACTAAACTGCTATGGTTATAATATTAAAATTAGTTATCTCATAACTACCTGTGGATTCCAAATATTGTATCACATTCCAGATAAAAAGACAGTGTTATACTTTCCGATCGAATAATCAAACACCCAAGTTTTCCCAAATAGCTCAATACTTGAGCGGAGTTTAAAAAATATCCATCACATGCCAAAGTACCAATGGTCCAGCGGTAAAAGGGTCAAGCCAACGCCTCATATGTGGCAACGCCGTACTGCCCCAAACCCTAAGGTTCAGAGGCGGTTCAAACGGTTACATAATCGAGTTAATGTTTGTTGTCTTCTAGAGGGTCCACCGCGTTACTTGCACGATTTTCTGAAATTTTCAAACTCGAGAAAAATTCCAACTTTTGAAAATTTTCCGACAGGGGAAAAAGTGAGTTATTGATATCCTTTCGAACTTTTTAACAGTTTCTAAAATTATCCGGAAAAAACTTAAACGAAGTTAAATTATCCGATCGAATCAATGAGCTCCCAATACAACCCAGAAAAATCAACACTTGAGTAAGAATTAAAAATTCCCAGAAGCATCAGGAAACACATACGGACGTTACTATAGAAAATCGAAACCCTAACTCTCAATTATTGCCGCTGAACCGCCGCCAATACCCCAGTTTGGCCGCAGTTCCGCGGCGCTATAGTGGACTTAGAGTGTCATTTTTCACAGGTCTCCATAGAATTCCCTGCTGATTTTTTTGAGTATTTTTAATATGAAAAATATCAACTTTTGAAAAAAATTCCAGAAAAGGGTATAAATCGGAGTTTCCGGGTTCGATTGGACTTTAAACTTCGCCTAGACTTCGCCTAAAACTCTAGCTTGGCTCTGATACCACTGTAGGGTTACTAGGCACACACACAAGGGTCTATAAGGTATCAACCATGCCCGATTTAAAATTTAACCGTGCCGAACAATCCTAAACCAAGATCTTAGACTAGAGATTAGGAAAAATAAAGCATGTTAAACACTTTAACACTAAGAGTTTGGGATTACAACCTTTGTAGTCCGGTCCTTCACTTCTAAAGCTCCGTGTTGTGGTCCCTTCGCTGCGATCATCAAGTTCCGGACTCTTGAGAGGCTCCACGAAGAGAAAGATGCAAGCTTGCTTCCGATCTTCGATAACAAAGATGATCTACCATGAAGTTTCATTATCACAAGCTCTCACTCACTAAATGAAGTGAACACCCTAATCTAAATGGCTAGGATAGATTAGGATGATGAAGTAGGATTTTAGCTCTCATTTGTTTTCTTAATCTCACTCATTTTCATCACCTCTCAAAAATCTAGAAAGCTTTCCAAGCAAAGAAGAAGAAGGAAGAAGATGAACTAATCCTTTTGTGATGAATAATGAAAGTCAAGTATAAGGTTAGAAATGCAACCATGGTCAATGTAACCTCTGTAGAGATTTAACCAAGGTTAAAAGGTTTGGTTGGGTTAAGGAAATATCTTGCAAAATGTCATAACAAATATCTTTTGCAAGAAACAAAAGCAAAGCTTCTAGAAAATTCTAGAAAAGCTTAACCCTAATCAAACCCTAACCATATTTAATCTCCACTAAACATATTTCATTAATAACCATATCATGTTACAATATTATATATCACATATATAATATTTATTGTAACAAAATAAAATAATACAATTAACATATATCGCATATATATCAATGTATTACCCGAGTGAGAAAAAGAATCTTTTAGTGAGCTTATATTAGTTAATGTAGTTTAATATATCAAATATATAATTATACATTAAATTATCGAAACAACACTAGATCCGATAATCCGGTTATTTCATAAATAACCGACTAATATAATCTGTATCAGTTCATCGAATCAACACTTGATCCGATGACCCGGCTATATCACATATACCCGGCCGATTTCTCATATCGCGAGAATCTAATACGGTATCACATACATGTATTGTTCTCGGTCCCACACATATCATATATGTACTCCTACTCCATTTTTCCTGAGCCAAGAAACCTCTGTGTAGGACTCTAAAGAATCGTCAATACGCCGGCAATAGGTAATGATCATATCAAACACCCACAAGCTACAAGCGGTCAGCTAAACGTAACAACCACCCAGGTATTGAGCGCTCAGAAGATAAAAAAGCAATCCTGTACATTCTCCTATGAATCCAGTCAGCAACACTCTTGTACAGTCCGGTCTCTTCGTCTAATATGTCGCATATCTCGCTTAGGGGTGGTAAACGTCAGACCCCAGTAGCTCGATAAGTTGTGTCGATATGAGGTCAATAACAGTTCGAGAAACTACTGATAACACTTACCAGTAAATCTCAGCAACCCTGGCCGGGGATTTCTAGTTATAGCCAAATACCGGGAGAGACGAATCCCCTCCTATCGCTCATTGCCTCCATGTGATTCGGGACTATACCCAAAAGCCACCTTTTTGCACGCCCTCTTGGACGTGGTATGATGGAAATCAAAGCACAGTTGGAATCACACAAGACTCTATGACGATCTCGGGTCTACAGACAAACCTGTACTAGTGTCACCAGAGAACTGCCATCTGACGTGAAGTATAATACCATCTGAGAGTTCTCGGCAAGTCCGTCCAGTGTACCCAGTCACTACTGAGCACCCGTACACCATCCTTGATGTCAAACACCGATGGATATGGGATCATCCATCGCCATCATATGGGTCAAGATGCGTATACGCTAGTCTACTCTTGTGTATCAATGCCCTATCTCGATACACCCTCGACTAGGAACAGTTATAGGATGTACTCATCGTCTACCGTGGCCCTACTAGTATGATCTCATCATAGTCCCAGTAGTCGAGTACATATCCTAAGGGCTTTATCAACATGTAACATAGAGACAATCAGAGTACATGTTAAGCTAAAGAGCAACCAGATAGCGTACTATCATGCCGAGCAAGAAAGTCCTCCCTATATATGTCCAAGCATCCACTACAATATACATCGTATGTACAGTAATGGTCTCTAGGGCATACATATAACTAACAACCTGCTCATCTTAAATATGCATATAGGTGAGAATGAGACTTTGCCATTGATTATATCCGCTTCTCTAGCCTTAGAGCAAGAGAACGCACTTTTGGCAGTGTTGAGATCGAATCGGCAAGCATTTGGTTGGACAATGGCTGACATCAAAAGGATTAGTACCTTAATTGTTGAACATTATATACATCTGATGGATGAAGCCAAACCAACCCGAGACCCATAAAGACGGTTAAATCCCGTTATGAAGGAGGCGGTAAAGAAAGAAATCGTCTAGTGCCTTGATAGTGGTATAATTTATCCTATATCTGATAGCCAATAGGTAAGTCCTATTCTTGTGGTCCCTAAAAAGTCTGATATAATGGTCATAACTAATGAGGCTAATGAGTTAATCCAAACACGCACCCAAACTGGGTGGCGCGTATGTATTGATTACAGAAAACTCAATGCCGCGAAGAGGAAAGATCACTTCCCTCTACCTTTCATTGACCAAATGTTAGAACGATTAGCTGGACACGAATACTATTGCTTCTTGGACGGATACTCTGGCTATAACCAAGTCCCCATCGCCAAAAAGGATCAAGATAAAACCACATTTACTTGTCCTTTCGGTACTTTTGCTTATAGACGCATATCCTTTGGGTTATGCAACGCTCCCGCTACATTTCAGCGGTGTATGATGGGGATATTCTCAGATATGGTGGAGAATTTTCTGGAAATTTTTATGGACGATTTCTCCATTTTTGGGGATTCCTTTGAGGACTGCCTTCGTAATCTTGACGCGGGTCTTACACGCTGTAAGGATAAGAACTTAACTTTGAATTGGGAAAAATGCCATTTTATGGTCCAAGAAGGTATTGTCCTTGGACATATAATTTCACGAAAAGGCATTGAGGTTGACAGAGCTAAAAGATGTCATTCATAACCTCCCCCGTCCCAAATGCGTCAAAGATATACGATCCTTCCTTGGTCATGCAAGATTTTATAGGAGGTTCATTAAGGACTTTAGCAAAATTGCTAGACCCTTAACCCTTCTATTGGCCAAGGATACTGCATTTCACTTCGATTCAGATTGTGAGGCTGCTTTTGAATCTCTTAAAGGATCGCTCACTACAGCCCCTATTCTATCATCTCCGGATTGGAACCACCCGTTCGAGCTTATGTGTGATGCATCAGATTTTGCTATTGGTGCGGTCTTAGGACAGCACATTGACAAGATGCCACATGTAATTTACTACGAAAGTAGAACCTTGAATGATGCACAAATAAATTACACAACTACCGAGAAAGAAATCTTTGCAGCTGTATTTGCATTAGAGAAATTCAGGCCTTACTTGATTGGCTCGCCAATAGTGGTTTACACTGATCACTCCGCCCTACGACATCTTTTATCGAAGAAAGATGCTAAGGCCAGGCTAATACGTTGGATCCTATTGTTATAAGAATTTGATCGTGTCATCCGAGACAAGAGTGGATGTGAAAACGTTGTAGCCGACCATCTTTCACTTATCACTTCTTCATCAAGTTTGACCGTGCCGATAAATGACTCATTTCCTGACGAACGGCTCTTGACTATATCCTACGAACCTTGGTTCGTAGATATTGTGAGCTATCTTGCGACGGGACTTATTCCTAGCGATTGGTCGAAACAAGACAAACTTCTATTTCTATCCCAAGTAAAATACTTTTACTGGGATGAATCTTATCTGTTTAAATATTGTTCCGATCAAATCATTCGCAGGTGTGTCCCTAACGATGAATTCTAGAGTGTGTTATCATTTTGTCATGATCAGGCATGCGGCAGTCATTTTGGTCCTCGAAAAACGGCGGAGAAAGTTTTTGCAATGTGGCTTTTATTGGCCAACATTATTTAAAGATGCATATGAACATTGCAAAACTTGTCCACGATGTCAGCATTTGGGTCGGATTTCAAGAAGAAACGAGATGCCGCTCCAACCTATATTGGTTGTGGAAATATTTGATATTTGGGGTATTGATTTTATGGGCCCTTTTCCCAACTCTTTTGGGAATTTATATATCTTGTTAGGGGTTGATTATGTCTCGAAATGGGTGGAAGCAATACCGTGTGGCACTAATGATAACAAAGTTGTCATTAAGTTCCTTAACGAAAATATCTTTTCGCGATTCGGACACCTCGCGCTATAATTAGCGACAACGGGACACATTTCTGTAATCGGTGTTTCGAGGACTTGATGCGGAAATATTCAATCACTCACAAACTTTCTACGCCCTATCATCCCTAAACAAGCGGGCAGGCTGAGATCTCAAATAGGCAAACAAATTTCGGAAAAGACGGTTTCTAAAAACCGTAAAGATTGGTCAACCAAATTAACGGATACTCTTTGGGCATTTTGCACCGTTTACAAGACCGATCTTGGTATGTCTCCATACCTCCTTGTGTTTGGGAAGGCATGCCACCTTCCTGTCGAGATCGAACATAACGCAATGTGGGCTATTAAAGAGCTTAACTTCGATTTTGATCAAGCGTGCAGCTATCGGAAGCTGCAATTGAATGAGCTAAGCGAACTCCGCGATGAAGCTTACGATAATGCGGTGATAGTAAAGAACCGGACTAATGTGTTCCACGATAGAAACCTTTTTAGAAAAACTTTCACATCGGGGCAGCAAGTCCTTCTTTACGATTCCTGTCACCATCTTCATCCGGCTAAGCTCAAATCTCGTTGGAAAGGACCTTTTGTGGTGCGGTATGTACACCCGCACGGGGCAGTAGAAGTTGAAAATTTGAAAAACGGTTCAATTTTTAAAGTAAATGGGCATAGATTAAAACCGTATTTCTCTACTGACCCAGTGGAGGAGCTCCTGTTTTTACAGGAGCCGCTTTATCTGAACTGAATTTCCTCCGCCTCACCTTCATGTTTTGGTAACATTTTCTCATTTTAAGAATGGAAGTGAGTGAAAATGGACTTAACTGAATATCTGTGCATGCCAAAGAAAAGGTTTGGGGGTAGTTTTCATTTAACTATTATTTTACCCCTTTTTGTCTCTCCCCAAGTATATAGGTCCATGCTCTCAAAAGACAACATCAGTGAGGACACTGCTGAAAACATGTTTGGGGGGGAGGTTTGTATTCACTGAATTATCTTTGACACTGGGCATTCAAATTTTTTTTTTATAACAAAAGAGTAGAAAGTGAAAAATTATATTTAAAAGATAGGAATAGTTTAAGAAAACCAAGAAAATTAGAAGTTTTCTTAAATGAACTAGTAATAAGTAGTTATGAGCCATTGTCCCAACGGTTAGTAAGATGAAAGAAGTCACTAATCTGAGGATAAAAATAAGTCTGAAAAATAGTTTCTATTCTGGAAGCCAAACATTTGAATGTTGATACCCTTCTATACGCACTTACACACGTCTTGAAGCTCGGGACAGTAGAGGATACCTTGAAATGCTCTTGTCTAAAAGCCAAAGTATGAAGGAAATTATGAATGAATAAAATATAAAATGGTGAAGAAAAATGAACACTGGTTTTGTAATCACCAAGGCAGCAATAAAAAAAATATAGCGAGGGTACTTCATCACCTAGTGCCTTATGTTGGGATGCGGCTGCGCCTCGGCAGTCTAAGCGAGGCCAAATGCAGAACAAAAACTTTTACTAAACCGGCGCTACCATGACCCAAAAACCCGGATCGTTCCATTAACCGTAAACTAGCAAAATGTAAAAGATTTTGGAAAGATTATACCGATCGATCCGTGTCCTTCGGTCTTTAATCTCCGCACCAAGCTCCCCGCTGCTGCGCCGACGAAGTCCGCTCCCCGATCTCGCTCGTCGATGTGGCACCACGTCAATGAATCTTTATACGGGCTCCCACCTCGAACCGAGGCAAATCGGACATGAAGTTTGCTAGCCGACATGTCCAAGAGTGAAGTAGAGAGAGTGTGGAATATTTTGCCTCAAGAGTGAAGTTGCCAAAAAGGAATCGATGATGTGAGCTAAGGATTTTTGACTTGAAGAAAATTCTTCACCCAAGCCATTAGGCTCGGCCACACTCAAAAAAAGGATGAAGGAATTGGCTCTGGGGAATTTTTAATATGAAGAAGTGGTGCTCTCCAAAAATTAAAACATGCAAGTAAATTAATCACCTCAAATGAATTCCCCCTTTTTTTTACTCCTGAAGCTCACAGCCACCCACTACAAAAAAAACCCTTCCTATTTTAGTGCTAGAGAAATTCCAGAGAACCCCCCGGGGGAAAACATAGCCACCATGTTAAAACAAAGAAGCAAAGCCACCGCCTAATTAAAATGGCCATGCCTCATAAATGAAGCAAGGACATGCAGCCCCCCCATGCTCGAAATGGACAGCCCCACACATGAAAATTAGTGCAAGAGATGGCAAGAAAAAAAGACAAGAACAAGGTCAAGGCTGACACAGATTAAACCCAGATCAGGATGTTTAGGACGGAAAACAAAATGGCAACTCCGAAAGTAATCCCGTAACGAATTACGGGATTGCCCCTCAACTGTGAATACATACCCGCATTTGTATTCCGACCGAATATGAATGAAAATGTGACAAAAATATTCCTGCAATATAATATTAGGATCCGGCTTAAACCAAAGCCCGCTAGTATTGTCTGCCCGATCATGATCCGTGCACAAGTGCACGAATATGATCGAACCCTGCCATATAACCATACGGCCTCTACAACGTTTCGCCCGAACTTGGGAAACTGTCTGTGGGGGACTCTAATGACTCATCAATACACTGGCACTGGGTATAACCACTAGCACGTCAGAGGTACTAGCTGTACGTAACGGTTTCCTATGTATTGAAAGAAGGGGAAGCTGATGAGCGAACTCATCCTGAAACCCTACTGAGCCTGATGGTGATAATATCGGTACAGTCCGGTCCGTTCGTTTATGAGTATCGCATATAGGGCCTAGGGGACTGGTAAACGTCAAACCCCCAATAGCGGTATAAGTCATGTCGGAGAGTAGCCCAGAACACCCTGAGATACTACTGGAATACCTACCAGTAAATCTCGATTACCCTGGCCAGGGATTTCATGTAATTGCTCTCCTAAACACAGCGTGATCTCACCCCTAATACCGAGAGAGACGAATCCCTGACGATCCGCTCACTGCCTCTATGTGGCTCGGGACTGTACCCAACTAAAACCTGTTTGCACGACTCGTTTGAGCCGTGGTAGGGTAGTAATCAAAGCACAGTGGGAACTCACACGAGACAAATGACGATCTCAGGTCGACAGACTAACCTGTACACATGTCACCTGGGAACTGCTATCTGACGATATGTATAATACCAACTAGTATGTTCCCGGCGAGTCATGTCCGGTGTACTCATAACATAATGAGCACTTGTATACTTCTTAGGTGAACCAACTGACACCAATGGCTTGTGAGACCGGCCACCGCCCCTCGTCGGGGTCTCGACTGTATACACTAGTCTACTCTGGAGTACCGATGCCCTGTCTCGAAACACCCATGACTAGAGACACTTTAAGGATGTGCTTCTAGACCCCAGCTCCCACATATATGATCGCCATCATACTGCTGGCAGTCAAGCAAGAATCCTATGGGCTCTATCAACATGCAATAATGAACTAAAGCATGTACACGATGATAAAGACAAACCAGATAGCATACTATCATCTCAAGCAAGACTGTCCTATCGATATAGGTCCTCCCTCAATCATTGCAATCACGTACCTGCGATCCAATAATTGGCTTTGAGGGTACTATATCCAACACCTTAGACCAACTGGTTTGGGAGTCATTGCTAAGCCTTAGGTGTTGCAAGACGAGAAAAATACTAATACGCCAAATAAGCAAGTACATGAGTAATCGGTCGGTTAGTACCTCAAGTAGTATTAACGGTCGCATGAAAAATGTGTGAGCAAATTCATCTAAATATCATTGATTAAAAAGTACTGAGGTGATGAACAAGGGTATGATAACTTGAATTGGATTCTCCGAGTGTAGGGATGTTTTTTACACACACGTAGGGGTATATGATCAATGTTTGGATAAAAGGTTGGAATGAAAAATAAAGACGATATTTTATTGAGGGATGATGTGATTTCTAACATCTTTTCATGGCTATTAAGATAGGGCTCATGACAATTTAAAAGCTAGTGTAGTTGGAAACTCTAAATTTTCAAAGTCTTTCTTTTATAGTTCTTATCTTTTTATGTAACTTTCACCATCTCTCTTTCATTATAGGATTTTGTGGGTATAATCCGCTGAAAACCCTCAGGAGACAACACTCCTCCTACTAGGGACACCTAGAGGTTTAACGGTTTGTTGCATGTGCTCAGTGCAATCGTGTTGCCTACGAAAGTGTGCTTAGTTTTCTCCTTTCTTTTTCTCCTTCTCTTGAATAAACTAGTTTGCTCGGGACGATCAAAGATAAGTTTGGGGGTATTTGTTCAGTTGATAAAACTGCACATTTAATATGACATTTTTCTTACTATTTCTATATTAGAAAAGGTGTTTATTATAATATATGATACATATGAGGGTTTATCTGTAAAAATACTATTTTCATGTGTTTTATATATTATAATTAACATTTGGTAGGAAATGTAAGCATAAATATCATTGACCAAATCTTAATTGTGAAATTAATATCTCAATAAAACAAACTCTACTAATATTATTTGTTGAGTTGTTGTGCAGAATTTTCAGGGCTATAATCAAGGGAACCAAAGTTGTTAGAGCAAACCTGCCTAATTAAGAAAGCAAACTAAGAAATCAAGTCTGGCAGTAACGAAGAAAAGATTTTCAGTTTCCAGAGATTCCAAAGATCGCCACGTGTCATGAAGATGAAAGCCCAGAAGACCAAATCAAATGATCCTCCTATAAGGCCGCGGATCCGCGGCCAAACCCACCTATTGGCCGCAGATCCGCCGCGTGCCAGATGAATTGGGAGCTGGAATTTTTCTGTTTGGATCATAACTACTCTCTTCCAAATTAGGAAGCTAGGGTTATGGCTCTGGGACTATAAATAAGGACCGAGAGCCTCTTGGAAAAATTATCAAGCCGACGAGATCACGAAGTCCAAGACGGCTCACGCATTCAGGCTGATCATCAACTGTTCGTCTACCTCCTTAGAAGAGATCGAGAAGCAAACTAGCATTTGTAATCATTTTCTATGGGAATAAAGTGTAAATGAATTTTGTTGATTACTAAAGGTAGTTCTTTGTCTTATTCTATTTCTTGTAGTTTCATTATGATTTCCCTCTCCATCTCTTCTTCTCCCATCATGCGCGAGTAATTCTCCACTTGATAGAGTTCGTAGGATTAGGGTAGATTAATGGATGATGAAGATTCTTAAACTCTTTTTACGTCCTATAAAGTTTATAAACTTTACCAAAAGAATTATTAACATCTTAATCGGGCGCGCTACCAATTTATTGCTAGTCTCGACCGCGATTAGAAATTAGATCAATGATTGTTTTGGTAAAGGCTAGATATGAACGGAGTTCCATGTCGAGATAGGGGTTAAGAGTGGGAACCCTTTTCCCTCCAGAAACCCTAATCTACATGCATCACTGTTATTCGAGTTTTAAATCTATTAAAGGATAAAAGGGTAATCTTTAATTAATCATCCATAACTACTAAATCCTAACGAACCCTACAAGCCCCCTTTTATATTAAACTTACATCCATAATTAATCTAGATCTATATTTTGCATCCGTGTTTAACATAGATCTAGAACCTACAACCATTCTTTATTCTTCCTCCTTTCTTTCTCAACACGCCTAAAGTAAGAATAAAATATTCAACGTTTCCTAGAGGACGACCCGTACTCTTCTCGGTCTAGCTACACGCGACACCGTTATTGATTGCGATTAACTACTACACACAACTATAAAAATACAGATCAATCAACTGTGTAAGTAGCATGGAAATTACCGATGAAGAATGTGTGTGAGCCAGCAAATCTGTATAAGTGTAACATGCGCATCAACAGTAATTGTGTGGGTGTACTAGCAAGTATATCATATAACATTAAATACTGGAAACATGTTAGGTATCACACGAGGAATAATATCCTACACAACATGAACAATAAATAGGTATATCTACCTACACAAGAATCATACAGTCACTTTTTAAACGATACACATCATTGTTTTAAAAATAGGTATGGTTCAGGTGGTAATCTTTATATCGGCGATCCCGCCTCATAACATCCGATATGACAATAATCATCATCTTCAAATCACTAGCGCGGATCAATCATCCGGTACATCTCATCGCATACGGTAATCCATCATAAGGGGTCATCAAACAGAATAGGGAATCTATCGACCTATACAATAGTGAGGGTATGGATCTAAAGTCTCGTACGGCGTATCACTCATTATACTCATAAATATATATATACACACACATACACACGCACACACATATCTCAATTCACATTTGTAAAAACGTCATATCTTATCAATTCCACAACACCTCTATCTCAATCTCGTGTCGTGTTTATCGATCTCGATCTCATCTTATACCATCATTAACTCATACTTGTTCTCTTTCAATTCATACATATCATGATTTACTTCTCATTTTATTTTCTCATAAATCAATATATTTATTAGTGTCAACTTTAATCATATCATATCTTAATAAATCCTATAATAAGATTATCTTAAGCTTGTAGCCTAATCCTTAATCAAATTCGAATTTATATCATAATCTTCCATATTAATGGTTACGGGGGTTCTATACGCCATCCACCCGACTTCTCCCGTAGATATAAATCTACTCACCTGCTAAACTTCTCGCTTAGCCGAAGTCGATGTGCATCATCATCTTGGAAGTCCATGCGAAGTACCTACAATCAATACACAATCGAAATGCAAACACAATAAATATTCGAAAACTGATATGGCACATGGATTGCCTATAGGTTAGAACCTATAGCTTACGCATGCAAAAACAACCAAACAACCCTCGCCCGTTGATGTACAAACGTCTAACGACGGAATCAAATCCAAATATAAAAACCACGTATTCCGAATATAAAAACCAAGAATTCACATATCGGAAACATAGCCAAACACTCTCAAACAACTCCCGAGATTTTGGCTCAGGTAAATGGGAATTAAACAAACAAGTATAGGGGATAGGTTATAGGGTTAGGGAGCTACAGGCAAAACCACAACACCAAAGGAATTTAGGGGTCCGGCGACATCACCCTGAAATCCGGTCACGCCGGCCGTACTAGGGGAAAATGGGTTAGTACTTCTATAGTGGTCTTCTAGTGGTTTATATAGGTCAATGGACTTTCTTGGAAATTCCCCAGATAGCTCCAGATACCCTGTAGGCCTTAAGGCTTCACAAAACCGACACGGGAAAATTCTAACTTCGTATTTTGGGTTCTAAACTCAATTCTAAGCCATGAAATCAATCTCTAAGGTCTAGTAAAGACTCCCTTCAGCTCAATTGGCCACTTAACAGTAACTTGTAATTTTCCAAGATCACAAACCTAATTATCTCAAATTCTAAACTAAACTACGATATTTAACACAAATACATATCTAGAGTGAAGGGATTACCTCATTTGCAACTAAAGAAAGTTCTTGAGTTGCCCAAAGATTTAAAAATCCAAACTTGAATGGTTCTAAGGATTTAGGATAGGGTTGTGGATGTTTTATGTAAAGGTTGCATATGGTTTCAGAAAAGGAATGGAGATGATGCATGGAGGTAGTGAGGTGAAGGAGCATAGAGGAATACATGAAGAAACAATGGAGGAGGGAAAAGGGGAAGCCAACTCTCTCTTAGGCTCACTCTCTCTCACAAAATATCTCCCCTACACTCACTCTCGCACACAAATATCAATATTGTTTTACTCGCATATTCTTTTCACACTTAAACCCTTTTCTCTCTTTTGTTTTTCTTTTCCTTTACTTTTCCTTTGCTTTTCTTTTCTTTTCTATCTGACAAACTCACAAATCATACACACAACACTTAACACGCACATGACATGGTGCACAAGTCATGAAAAAAAATGTAAAAATACGAATTTGGCCAAAAATCCGATAAATATCATTAAAATAAATAAATCATTTTAATCTCCGATTAATTGTAGGGTTGCTAGGCGCACACACAAGGGTCTATGAGGCATCAACCATGCCCGATTTAAAATTTAGCTGTATCGAACAACCCAAAGCCGGATCTTTAAACTAGAGATTAGGCGAAAACAAGCATGTTAAACACTTTAACACTAAGTGAGAGGGATTACATTCTTTGTAGATCCGGTCCTTCACTTCTTAAGGTCCGTGTTGAGGTCCCTTCGCTGCGATCATCGTGTTCCGGACTCTCGAGAGGCTCCACGAAGAGAAAGATACAAGCTTGCTTCCGATCTTCGATAACAAAGATGATCTACCTTGAAGTTTCATTAACACAAGCTCTCACTCACTAAATGAAGTGAACACTCTCATCTAAAGGGCAAGGGTAGATGAGAATGATGAAGTAGGATTTTTGCTCTCATTTGTTTTCTATTTCTCACTCATTTTCATCCCTTGGATCAAAGCTAGAAAGCTTTTCTAAGCAAAAGGAAGAAGAAAAAGAATAGTGATCCAATTGTGATGAATAATGAAAGGATAATAATAATGATGAATAATGCAACCATGGTTAAACAAACCTTTGTAGATACTTAACCAAGGGTAAGGGTTTGGGTTGGGTTAAGAATGAGTCACTTGAAAAATATCTTTACAAAAACAAAAACAAACCCTCTAGAAGGTTCAAGAATGAACTAACCCAATTCAAAACCTAATCTTGTTTAATCTCCACTAATCATGTTGCATTAGTTATCATATCATGTTACAATATTATATATCACATATATAATATTTATTGTAACAAAAAAAATAATACAGTTAACATATATCGCATATATATCAATGTATTACCCGAGTGAGAAAAAGAATCTTTTAGTGAGCTAATATTTGTTAATGTAATTTAATATATCATATATATTATTATACATTAAATTATCGAATCAACACTTTATCCGACAATCCGGTTATATCGCTTATAACCGACTAATATATCATTTACCGATTCATCGAATCAACACTTGATCCGATGATCTGGGTGATATCAAATATCGCGAGAATAGAATACGGTATCTCATATCGCATTATCCTCGGTCCTGTACATATCATATATGTGCCCCTACTCCGTTTTGCCTGAGTCAAGAAACCTCTGTATAAGACTCTAAAGAATCGTCAGTACGCCGGCAGTAGGTGATGATCATATCAAACACCCACAAGCTGCAAGCGGTTAGCTAAACGTAACAGCCACCCAGGTATTGAGCGCTTAGAAGATCAACAAGCAAGCCTGTACATTCTCCTATGAATCCAATCAGTAACACTCCCGTACAGTCCGGTCCCGTCGTCTGATATGTCGCATATTTCGCCTAGGGGTGGTAAACGTCAGACCCCAGTAGCTTGATAATTCGTGTCGATATGAGGTCTATAACAGTTCGAGAAACTACTGATAACACTTACCAGTAAATCTCAGCAACCCTGGCCAGGGATTTCCAGTTATAGCCAATCGAACACAGCACAACATCAACTCCCTATACCGGGAGAGACGAATCCCCTCCTATCGCTCATTGCCTCCATGTGATTCGGGACAGTACCCAAAAGCCAACTTTTTGCACGCCCACTTGGATGTGGTATGATGGAAATCAAAGTACAGTGGGAATCATACAAGACTCTATGACGATCTCGGGTCAACAGACTATTCTGTACCAGTGTCACTGGAGAACTGCCATCTGACGTGAGGTATAATACCATCTGGGAGTTCTCGGCGAGTCCGTCTAGTGTACCCAGTCTCTAATGAGAACCCGTACACCATCCTTGATGTCAAACACCCATCATATGGGTCAAGATGCGTACACGCTAGTCTACTCTGGTGCATCGATGCCCTGTCTCGATACACTCTCGACTAGGAACAGTTATAGGATGCACTCGTCGACTGTCGTGGCCCTACTAGTATGATCTCATCATAGTCCCAGTAGTCGAGTACATAACCTAAGGGCTTTATCAATATGTAACATAGAGACAATCATAGTACATGTTAAGATAAAGTATAACCAGATAGCATACTATCATGTCGAGCAAGAAAGTCCTCCCTATATATGTCCATGCATCCACTACAATATACATCAAATGTACAGTAATGACCTCTAGGGCATACATATAACTAACAATCTCCCACTTGTAGTAGGGCCATCTGTTGTGGTATTGCATACCCAATAATTAGCTGTGGTTGAAGTATCTCATACTCAACCATCCCATAAAAGTCTCTACTGTGAAAAAGGCCTTTGTGAGTGGATCCGCGCTGTTGTCCTCTGTGTCTACTCTCGTAACCTCGATCTCCCTGGAGATCACCCATCTCCATGATCAGGTGATACTGCATAAGAATTATATCTGGATTTCTGATGGGATGGGGGTTCCTTGGCATAAGCCACAACTCTATTGTCACACAATGGTAGGAACGAAGTTCATCTCATGAACTTATATATCCAGACTGCCTCTTTGGTAGCATCTTTGGTAACGATGTATCTTTCCTTTAATCGTCTAGTAAGTCACGGTATCTAACTTGGAACTCTTCCAACATACCGTCCCTCCACTGAGGGTAAAGACAATGCCTGCGACTGACATTTAGTCGTCCTTATCAGCCTGGAACCTTTCCAGTGATTCTCCCCAGGATCGATTGATACAATCTCACTACAACTAGTGAGTATCCTAACATCCAATTAGATCTATCTCATAGATCCAAAACCCAGGATTTAGGTGGTATCATTTTGATCCTATATGGAGAATCCTTGTGATATGCGGAGATTGACCGAGCGTAGCATAGGAAACTCCTTCCCTATCAAGAGTATGTCATCCACGTACTCTACGAGGATCACCACTATACTCTCTACTACCTTTTTGTATATACAAGGTTCATCTACCATTTTGATGAAGTCAAACTCTTTGACTACCACATCAAAACAGATGTTCCAACTCCGTGATGCCTGCTTTATCCTATAAAGCATCATGCATACGTTTTCGCTGCTCCCACTGTCTACGAAGCCCTTTGGCTGTGTACTTATAAACGCTCTCTTCTAAAACATCATTTAGAAAAGCAGTCATGACATCCAACCACTAGATATCATAGTTATGGTATGTAGTAGTGGCAAGTAGGATCTGGATGGACTTAAGCATAGCTTTGAAAATCTCAACTTTTCCATGTACACTAAGTAATCTTCTCAAGATATACTTGCTCCTGATGGGGATTTAACCCTTCAGATAAAGCAACCAAAGTCCATACTTTGTTGGTGTATAAGGATTCCATCTCAGATCACTAAGCATCCAGCCATTCTTACAGAGTCCCACTCCTGATGGCCAGCTCGAAACTAGTTGGGTCATGATCTCAAGATGCAATCCTCGCTTCTACTGTCATAGAGAAACCGAAGTATCTCCCTGGTGGGTGAGTAACCCTACTAGATCGGCGGAGAGGCTGAGGTTCGTTGGAAACTATTGAATCCTTTGATTCTACCAAATCATCTGCTGTAGTTTATATAGCAGGAACTCGTTCCAGTTCGACCTCATGTCCATAAAATTTTTTACAAGAAATTCCCTTTCACAAAGGTGGCATGTTGAGAAACAAAACATTTTTGTTCCTCGGTTAGGTAGAAGATATTCCCTTGTGTTTGCTTGGGATATCCAACAAACATCCACAGATCTGACTTTTCCTCGAGCTTGTCCGGATTTTGCCTTTTAGACATAGGCCGGACAATCCCAAATCTTAACAAACTAAAGATATGGGCTCTTCCCATTCTATATCACATATGAAGTGGTATGCAACTGATTTGATTGCAGGCAACTGATTTGATTAGAACCCTATTCAATAGGTATGCAGCTTCTCAAGTGCATAACTCCCAAAAGGAAATAGGAAACTCAGTAGTTCTCATCATAGAGCGCACCATATCACATAGGGTGCGAGTGCTCTGCCCCGATATACCGACCTGCTGTGGTGTATACGGAGGAGTATTGCTGAGAGAGAATCTCATTCTCCTTTAGAATAGTCCAGGAATCCCGTGCTCAAGTATTCTCCTCCTTGATCTCATCATAGAACATAATACTTATACCCGTTTTTGGTTCTCTACTTCTAACTTATATTCTGTGATTATCTCAAAAGTTTCGGACTTGTGTTTCAACAGGAACATATGTCTGAATCTTGAGAGATCATCAGTGAATGTAATGAAGTACAAAGAACCGGTCTTGGCATCTGTAGACAGGGGACCTTCATAAATCAGCATGTATCAATCCCAAGAGTTCACTAACTCTTTCTCTGTTTCCAATAAACGGAGCTGTGGTCATCTTATCTCTGTGACATGACTGGCAAGTTTCACAAGATGTAAATTCAAACTAATTTAAATATGCATCTATATGTAACTTCAGCTAGTCGGGTCGCATTGATATGACCTAGTCTACAATGCCTCAAGAATGATTTGTTTATTTCTGAACTCTTCCTCTTGTGTGTGTTCTATACGTTAAGAACTATGGTTTGATTTAGAACGTCTATGCTTTTAGATAACGTGCCTGAACCGATCAACTCTTGATATAAGAAATGTTCCAAATATTATCCAACAATACAAAATTATATCCTTCTTTACTAATAAAGATATTGATATGATGTTGTATATCACGTTCGGTATCTAATAACATTCATTCAGAATCAATGTATTCTGGTAATACAGGGTGATACTGACCAACAGACTTGGCTGCAACACTTGCACCGTTTTCTATCTCATGAAACTTATCACCCGTTCTCAGTTCTCTACCTATCTGTAGCCCATGTAACAAATTGCATATGTGGGATCCTGATCCGGTATCACATACTCAGGACATAAAGGAAACTGAGAAACAGTTCTTTGTAATGAACACACTCGAAGAAGATGCATCAGCATGCACTTTCTTCGTTTGGGCGACATGGGAAATCTGGTATTCCCCAAATTCCTGCTCTGTCATATAACAATTATAAGTTGGAGCGGGACCAACGTTCCCTAGCGCAGTATAACAAGTGGGTTCGGTCAATACATTCGTATTATTATCTTGATTAAGGCGTGACATAGTCGTAACCAGGAGAGAGAGAGAGAGAAGAAAACACTCAGCTTGCGCTTTTACAAGATTAGATTGGTTATCAATTTATCTAATCAGGATGTCTCCCACTGTTTGAGTCAAATCTTCCTTCAAACTCTAAAAGGAAAGACTAGCTGGGATTAATTACACTATAGAAGTTCGCCAATCTTTCAGCCAGGCCAGTGCCGGTACTTTGAGGGAGGTTCCCCGTGCTTTCGCACGGACCTAATTAAAGTAAACCTCGTTTTCCCAGGGGCGTAACCCCGTTGACACCTTTCTAGACACCTACTTGATCGGCTAATTGTAATGTGTAAAACTCTCCCAGGAGTAACTCTTACTCGCAGCGGGTATCGAGATCCAACTATCTCATAGAAGGTATGCAATCTCATTGCAAATTTCAACACTTGAAATTCCCAATAATATTTTACCCCTAGCAGCTATATGACCTTAACATGGCCAACAAATCATAAGTGCTAGTCAAGTTCAACCCGTCATTTCCCGATTGAATTAAACCCACCCGCACGATCCTTAACATGGTCAACAAAGTCGCACGACTACCCTAATCCAATCGCATCATATGCTTATACAGATAAGCACTAATTAGCTACCGCACACTATGCCTTAACATGGTCAACAAACGTAGCACGAATACTAACTAGTACTTATCTGAAATGACGGAGGGCTACGACAGGTTTTTAAGAAAACCTTTTGCGTAATGAACTTGATATCGCTGTAGAATCGAGTGATTTTAAATGGATTGTTATTGAGGCCTTTTCTAGTTTGCTAAAGAGGTCACTCCCGGTGAAGGGATCGTCGGCTCTTTCCTCATCGAATAAGGTGCAGGATATTTCACAAATATCGCTGTGCAAAGCAAGAACTATAGAAGCAATCAAAAGACAAACCAAGTTTGTAGCATCTGCTAGTTTCACTAAAGAGGTCACTCCCGGTGAAGGGATCTCGGCTCTTTCCTTATCGAATAAGGTGCTCGATGTTCTACAAGGAACACCGCTATGCAAAGCGAGAACTAGAGCTACCAATTTTTAAACAAGTTTCTACAACATCTTTAGGTTTCCTTTAGTTTCATTAATCTCATTAATGAAGTCCCATTTTATTATGCTTTACAAGCATCACATTTGAAACGAAATCTGCAATATAACATATATCTCATATATATAATATAAACATTCGTCTCAGGCAGTAATATGATCTCATCATAGAACATTGCAGCAGAAGAACATATATGAAATATTGGATATACTAGGACGTCCGTGTTTTCAATATGAGCCTGTATAAAACACGGATTTCACGTTCGTGATGAATAGCCAAACCCACATCTCTAGACCCCTACGAGAGCGGCAAGCAACACTGCCAATTCTAGTGTTAGAAGACCCGGTCTCGATTCCTCGAGATGGTCTCCCACTAGACCCTAGAACCCGGTTACTTGTGCTCCCCGCCTTGGGTCTACCTAATGCGGAAAAGTAAATAATATACAATGGTGAAATCATCCTCAGCCCGGAAGTGCCCCAATAAAAGAATATTACATACAAATGAATTTTACATGAATGAAAAAGAAAAACTCTCATCTCAGATAAAACCCCCGGCTATTCAAAACGCGACAATCCAATATAACATATCACAGCAACACATAATATCTCATATCATCAACGTAAGCAAGTATGCGTATCCCGATTGTCGTTGATGTATAGCAACGAAGCCGGCGATACACCACATACTACGCTTACGGTCACAGAAAAGAAAGTGTAAAACTACAACAATTGGAATCAGCAACCACCTTAGACATCGCATGCCTAACCAAATGAATTCCTTAGACATCGCATGCTTAACAATTATAAACCCCGCATTTTAGTCTTATTACCGAAAACTCTTTTCAATATCAAGTCGGGCAATTCAACAAGATTCCTGACATCCTGATCGAATGCTCGTCGCAAACTTTAGTAGACGGCCGCACCCCCGGATGCCGTCGACGAAGTGCACCAAGGCGAAACACCGCTGCCGCGAGCATCCGAACGGATGCTTCTGGCGACAGGGTTCTCCTACAGTCACTTGGTCGGGGCTTTGGGGCGTCGCTGTCTTTTAAGTTTACCCGGCGAGTATCCGCATACGCTACGTGATTGCGATGGACTTTTGATCACATCAAAATCCCGTGGCAACCGATCATGTGATACTGAACTGCTAGATTTATAACATTCAAATTAGTTATCTCATAACTACTTGTGGATTCCAAATATTGTATCACATTCCAGATAAATAGACAGTGTTAAACTTTCCGATCAAATAATCAAACACCCAAGATTTCCCAAATAGCTCAACACTTGAGCGGAGTTCAAAAAATATCCATCACACGCAACAGTACCAATTGTCCAACCGTAGAAGGGTCAAGCCAACGCCTCACATGTGGCACGCCGTACTGCCCCAAACCCTAAGGTTTAGAAGCAGTTCAAGACGGTCACATAATCGAGTTAAGGCTTGTGTTCTTCTAAAGGGTCCACCGCGTTACTTGCACGACTTAGAAAATTTCAAACTCGAGAAAAAATCCAACTTTTCAAAAATTTTCCGACAGGGGAAAAAGTGAGTTATTGATATCCGTTCGAACTTTTTAACAGTTTCTAAAAATTATCCGGAAAAAATTAAAGGAAGTTAAATTATCCGATCGAATCAATGAGTCCCTAATACAACCCAGAAAACTCAACACTTGAGTGGAATTAAAAATTTCCAGAAGAATCAGGAAACACCTACGGAGGTAACTGTAGAAAAACGAGTCCCTAATCTCCACATACGGCTGCGGAACCGCCGCCAAAACCAGGGTACGGCCGCGGTTCCGTGGCGCTACAGTGGAGTTAGGAAGTCGTTTTCTACTGTTATTCTCAGATTTCTCTGCTGATTTTTTTAGTATTTTTAATATGAAAAAAATTACATTTTTAAAAAATGTCCATAGAAGGGTTCGTGTCGGGGTTTCCGGGTTCGATCGGACTTTAAACATCGCCTAGACTTCGCCTAAAATTCTGGCTTGGCTCTGATACCACTGCAGGGTTGCTAGGCACACGCACAAGGGTCTACGAGGCATCAACCATGCCCGATTTAAAATTTAGCCATGCCGAACAACCCAAAGCCCGATCTTTAAACTAGAGATTAGGCGAAAACAAGCATGTTAAACACTTTAACACCAAGTGAGAGGGATTACAACCTTTGTAGATCCGGTCCTTCACTTCTTAAGCTCCGTGTTGAGGTCCCTTCGCTGCAATCATCGTGTTCCGGACTCTCGAGAGGCTCCACGAAGAGAAAGATACAAGCTTGCTTCCGATTTTCTATAACAAAGATGATCTACCTTGAAGTTTTATTAACACAAGCTCTCACTCACTAAATGAAGTGAACACTCTAATCTAAAGGGCAAGGGTAGATGAGAATGATGAAGTAGGATTTTTGCTCTCATTTGTTTTCTATTTCTCACTCATTTTCATCACATGGATCAAAGCTAGAAAGCTTTTCTAAGCAAAAGGAAAAAGAAGAAGAATTGTGATCCATTTGTGATGAATAATGAAAGGATAATAATAATGATGAATAATGCAACCATGGTTAAACAAACCTTTTTAGAGACTTAACCAAGGGTAAGGATTTGGGTTAGGTTAAGAATGAGTCACTTGAAAAATATCTTTGCAAAAACAAAAACAAACCTTCTAGAAGGTTCAAGAATGAACTAACCCAATCTAAACCCTAATCTTGTTTAATCTCCACTAATCATATTGCATTAGTTATCATATCATGTTACAATATTATATATCACATATATAATATTTATTGTAACAAAAAAAAATAATACAATTAACATATATCGCATATATATCAATGTATTACCCGAGTGAGAAAAAGAATCTTTTAGTGAGGTAATATTAGTTAATGTAATTTAATATATCATATATATTATTATAAATTAAATTATCGAATCAACACTTGATCCGACAATCCCGCTATATCGCATATAACCGACTAATATATCATTTACCGATTCATCGAATCAACACTTGATCCGATGATCCGGGTGATATCAAATATCGCGAGAATAGACTACGGTATCTCATATCGCATTATCCTCAGTCCTACACATATCACATATGTGTCCCTACTCCGTTTTGCCTGAGTCAAGAAACTTCTGTGTAGGACTCTAAAGAATCGTCAATACGCCGGCAGTAGGTGATGATCATATCAAACACCATAAGCTGCAAGCGGTCAGCTAAACGTAACAGCCACCCAGGTATTGAGCGCTTAGAAGATCAACAAGCAAGCTTGTACATTCTCCTGTGAATCAAATCAGTAACACTCCCGTACAGTCCGGTCTCGTCGTCTAATATGTCGCATATTTCGCCTAGGGGTGGTAAACGTCAGACCCCAGTAGCTTGATAAGTCGTGTCGATATGAGGTCTATAACAGTTCGAGAAACTACTGATAACACTTACCAGTATATCTCAGCAACCCTGGCCAGGGATTTCTAGTTATAGCCAATCGAATACAGCACAACATCAACTCCCTATACCGGGAGAGACGAATCCCCTCCTATCGCTCATTGCCTCCATGTGATTCGGGACTGTACCCAAAAGCCAACTTTTTGCACGCCCACTTGGATATGGTATGATGGAAATCAAAGCACAGTGGGAATCACACAAGACTCTATGACGATCTCGGGTCAACAGACTACTCTGTACCAGTGTCACTGGAGAACTGCCATCTGACGTGAGGTATAATACCATCTGGGAGTTCTCGGCGAGTCTGTCCAGTGTACCCACTCTCTACTGAGCACCCGTACACCATCCTTGATGTCAAACACCGATGGATATGGGATCATCCATCGCCCATCATATGGGTCAAGATGCATATACGCTAGTCTACTCTGGTGCATCGATGCCCTGTCTCCATACACCCTCGACTAGGAACAGTTATAGGATGTACTCGTCGACTACCGTGGCTCCACTAGTATGATCTCATCATAGTCCCAGTAGTCGAGTACATATCCTAAGGGCTTTATCAACATGTAACATAGAGACAATCAGAGTAAATGTTAAGATAAAGTACAACCAGATTGCATACTATCATGTCGACCAAGAAAGTCCTCCCTATATATGTCCAAGCATCCACTACAATATACATCAAATGTACAGTAATGGCCTCTAGGGCATACATATAACTAACATTAATTTCCAAATATTTGTATATAATTATACCATTTTACGAAAAATTCCTATTCGCAAATCGAATAGTTTTCGCGAAATATATTATTTTAATATTAAATTTCTAAAAATAATATTTTATATTTCTGAAATGTTACATGTTGCAAGTATCAGGATTCTTCAAGGTGATCGAAGATGTAGATACTTGTGTTTGGTATTCAGTTGATAGTAATGGTTTTAAGAACTTGCTTTTCTTTCAGGTTACTCATATCCGGATGCACTCCTAGTTGAGTAGTGCTGATCAGCCACTTTCTATTTAGTTGACATGAACTGGAGACAACTGCATGATTTGAATCTGGTTCCAATTAAATTAGTTCCTCTGTTTCTATGTTGTATATAGAATGGTTCATATCTTAACGATGTTAAAGTATATGGAGTTGTTCGTCTTATGCTTGAAACCAGACTCTGGATAACTCAAGGCACGTTTCTGTAATGACAATTTATGGGTTATCTCGGGCTATGACGATGGTTAACTTTCTACCATGCAGAAGATCAATAGTGATATTGTTTTTGACTCGCCACAGTTTTAGTAAAATGGACTTTTTCAGAAAACAGTAGTGGGAGTATGGTAAAACTGGAAGTGATTCCAGAACCACAAACGATTACTGAAAATTTAATAGAACCTAAAGATTCAATCGGGTTTGACATTTCATTAGCGACTCCGCAGTTATGGTGGGTAATCTCAGGGGCCCGAGAGGTATTTTGGTATCCTCAAAGACGGTGACAGGGAGGTTCTTGTTTACCCAGACTTTCTATTACTGCTGTTCTAGACTATGAGACTCGGCAGGAGAATGAGTATAGCGTCGTTCTAAACTATCTTTAGAAGTGCACGAGTATATGACTCCGCTAGAGGGTTTTTATAGTCAGTGGGAGCAGCGGAAGAATAGTGGACAAGTAGCTTGTGTCTATTTATAGACTGAAGCAGGTATATCGGAGATAGATCATCTATTTTTGATGTGATAGTCATAGGCTTTGATTTCATCAGAATAGAAGATGGATCTGTTAAGAAGGTAGTAGGGTGTGATGTCCTGGTATTTGGATGACATGCACTTTATAGGAAGTGAAATTCCTATAGTACGATCGGTTATACTGTGGTTCTCATACAGTGGTTTCTGCACATTGGATATAGATAATATATCAGGCATTCTGGTAACTAGATTTATGGTTTTAGATCTAGATTTGGGTAGTTTCCCAATTTGGGTACTTTGACACTATTCTAAAGGTGTTTTAGAATGGACGACTCCTGGCATGATGGTGTACCTGCAGGTGATGGAGTCACCCTCTCTAAAGGTATCTTACAGACTAAAGGGGAAAGGGATGTGCATGATTGGCATAACACTTGCTAGGTAATTGAGTCAATCATGAGATATCAAGTGCCACACCAGATGTTGTTTTTGCACTAGCTGCAATAAGTTTATATTGATCCAATCCTGGAGAAACGTTGGGAAGCAGTTTATGAATATAAGTGGATGTTCATGGGATATGGTAACATCAGCGTCCTTCGGGAGACGACTATCATTCCAGGCTTCCAAGGTGACCTGGATGACAGAGCGACTGTCAGAGTTTTAGTTTTCCCTCTTTTGAGGGGCAGTAGTTTGGACAGGTAGTCCAAGCGGATACTGAGGAAGGCATGGTGCAGTATATTGATTAAATTTAGCGGACAAATACAGTCTAAGAAGTTTGCTGGATTTGGAGTTCATTTGTGAACTGGGTCCCATGAGATATCCAGACATATTCTAAGACAGGTATTGCTCATTTCGGGAGATAGCTTTCTCTGCGAAGTTGAGATATAGAGAGATACAGAAAGAAACATTGGAGCGGATCCACTCACTGAGGCTATTTCTCAAACACAATAGTTTCGGAAACAAACTTTGCAAGACTGATTCGTAGAGGAGTTAGGTGTTCGGTATCACACGGGCTGTGAGTATGCGACACCGCAATAATTAGCCTTAAGTGCAAGTGGGAGATTGATGGCTATAGTGCCCTCAAAGCAATTATTATAGTCGCAGGCAGATGATTATGATGATTGAGGGAGGACCTATACCGGTAGAACATTCTTACTCGAGAGGATAATATACTATCTGGTTTATCTTTATCATCATGTACAGCATTAGGTGGCATTACAGATCGCTATTACATGTTGATAGAGCCCATATGATTCTTGCTCGACTGCCAGCAGTATGATGGCGATCATATACGTAGGAGCTGGGTAGTCTATAGGCACATCCTTAAATGTCCCTAGTCGTAGGAGTTTCGAGACTGGGCATCGATACTCTATAGTAGACTAGTGTATACTTATCGAGACCCCGACGAGGGGCGGTGGCCGGTCTCACAAGCCATTGGTGTTAGTTTGTTCACCTAAGATGTATACATGTGCCCATTGGGTTATGAGTACACCGGATGGACTCGCCGAGAACATGCTACTTGGTATTATACCTATTGTTAGATAGCAGTTCTGTGGTGACATGTGTACAGGTTAGTCTATCGACCTGAGATCTTCATTTGTCTCGTATGAGTTCCCACTGTGCTTTAATTAATACCCTACCACGGCTCAAAAGAGTCGTGCAAATAGGTTTTAGTTGGGTACAGTCCCGAGCCATATGGAGGCAGTGAGCGGATCATCGAGGGATTCGTCTCTCCAGGTATTGGGGGTTGATGTCGCGGTTGTGCACGGGTGGCCATCACCAGAAATCCTTGGCCAAGGTAGTCGAGAATTACTGATTTAAGATCGGTAGTTTCTCAGGTGGTGTTGGGCTTCATACTGACACTAAATGTCGTGTTATTAGGGGTCTGATTTTATCCACCCCCTAGACTCAATATGTGATACTCATAGACCAACGGATCGGACTGTGCGGATATTGTCACTGTCAGGCTCAGTAGGGGTTTCAGGACGAGTTTGCTCGTTGGCTTCCCTTTCTCTCAATACCTGGGTAGCCGTTATGTACAGCGAGTGCCGCTGACGTGCTTGTGGTTAAACCCACTGCCAGCGTATTGACGAGTCTTTAGAGTCCCACACAGAGGGTTTCCCTGCTTCGGGCGAAACGATGTAGAGGCCGTATGGTTTTAATGCAGGGTTCGATCACATACGTGTACTTGTGCACGGATGATGTTTTGACGGATATTACTAGTGGGATTTGGTTTAAGCCGGATCCTAGTATTATATTTGTTGGATTATTTTCATCACTTTGTATTCGTATTCTTCGGAATACGAATGCGGGTATGTATATACGGTTGAGGGGTATTCTTATAATTTATTACAAGGTTACATTTAGAAGATTACACCTCATCATGGCTTAGACCTTTTGGATTAAAAGGTTATTGAGGTGTAGGATGAGGTGTTTATTGCATTTTTATGGCATGGCTAATTAGTGACCCATTGTTACTATTCTAGCATGCTTATGGTTTTTGTTTGTTGTGAGATTATGTTGACTTGAGATATTTTTTGTTGACTAAGATATTTTGGAGACATGAACATTTATGTGATGGCTCCATTATTTCTTATCACACTCACACAACAAACAAAAACACAAGCCATTATCCATTTTCTTTTTCACTCTCTTGAGTTGCTCTCAACACCTCATTCTCATGGCATCTTCTTCTTCCTCTAGCTACACCTAAACCCTCTCATCAGTTGAGAATCCTTGGGTGTCTTGAGACAAATTAATCCTTCATCGCTCTCTACTTCATCTACGGTATCTAGAGCAGCGATCTAGGTGCCCTAGTTGTCTCGGATATAAGGTTGGAGCTCGTTGCATAGACCCTCAGGTGGATCATCTTCGATGGAGAGAGACCGGAGATCAAGCTTGATCAAGGAAGCCCCTAGGAGCTTGGGATGATGGTTGAAGACCGAAGGACACGGATCTATTCGGTATAACCATTCTAACTTCTTTGCATGTTTTGTTATTTAGGGCTTATGAATAGATCCGGGTAATTGGTTGTGGTAGCGCCAAGTTTTATAAATTTTTGTTCCGCATTTGGTCACGGATTGATGGCGGGGCGCTGCCGTAACCCAACATAATGGTGTCGCAATACCTAGCTGCTAGTGAGTACGGGTCGTCCGCAGAAAAATACTGAACTACTTTTCTTGCTTTAGACGAGTTGATAGAAGAAAGATGGAGTTTTGATCGTTTATTCTTAGAACGTTTAAGATTTTATAAGAAAAGGGCTTGTAGGGTTTGTAGGAATTAGTTTTTAATGGATGGAGATTTAAAAATAATTCTTTTTATTTTTTAATTGTTTAATACTAAAGAGATAGCGATGAATGTGGATTAGGATTCTTAGAGGGAATTAGGATTTCCCTCCACTGCCTTTTGTCCTTCCATTGATCTCTATTTATCTCAAGCCCTTAACAAAACGATTATTAACGAATCTTGAATCGTGGTTGTGACTCTCATGAATTGATAGCGCGCCCGATAAGAGGGTTAACATTCATTTTGCTAAAATTTATAAACATTAAAACTTTTAAAAAGAATTTAAATTATAGTTTTCATCTATTATTATACCATATCCTACAAAACCCAGCAAGTAAGAATTTACTCGCTCATGGTTTTTAGTGATTTAAAAAAGAGAGGTGGAGAATGAATGGACCCATAATTAAAAATTAAAAGTGCAAAAAGTAATTGCGGAATGTAAGTGCAGAAAGTAATGCGGAAAGTAAAGTGCAGAAAATAAATGCAGAAAGTAATGCAGAAATGTAATGCGACAAAAATTAAAATAAAAGACTACCTTTATCGATCAACTTATGCATTACAAAATTGCTCGCTGAAAATGTAAATTACAAAAACCCTAGTTGCTTGCTAGATTTTTTTCTCGATCGATGGATAAATGAAATTATTGATAGATAGATAGCTCTCGGTCCTTTTATAGGCTCTGAAATGTGAATCCTTAGACGTCATATTGAAGTGTGTCAAATTACGATCATGACCCTGAAGTTTCAGATCCTACGGCCGCCAAATAACCACTGAATCACCGCCAAAAGCCTATTTTGACCGCACTTCCGCCGCCTTTTAGTGGATTTGGGCTTCCAAATTTTTCATGGATTTTCTTATTGATATTTGGGGATCCTTCTGATAAAAATATTCTGGAGATATTGATCTTAGTCTCTGCCGTTGCGAGATTCTTCGATTTTCTCCTAATGTTCAGCAGATTTGGTTTAGTGAACCGATTTGCTTTGGATCTCCTACTTAGATTTCAGACCTGATCTATTATAATACCTTCACAATATCTCAAAATCATTTTGTTAGTAGCATTTGATTTATTTAAGATATCATTCCAACCAGTTATATGATATGATATCTTAAGAATATTGATTAGGAATATTTGATAAGATATGCATATTTTAATTAATAATATTTTATTTAAATATTATATGCATATATTTTCCCTAATTATATTAATTATAAATAAAAAAACATATGATAATAATCTTTTTACAAATCAACCCACATATGTTTTTTTACCATTAACACCTTTTAGCAGTAAACAATAGTAGGAAAATATCCATACAAATGTGCAATATATTTGATTGATCAAATACCCCCAAACTTATTTTTGATCGTCCCGAGAAAATTATTTATTAAAAAGAAAAAGAAAAAGAAAAACAAGCATACTTTCGTCGACAACACGATTGCACTTAGCTCATCCAATAAGCCGTTAAATCTCTAGATGTCCTTAATAGGAGGAGTGTTGACTCCTGAGGGTTTTCAGTGGATTACACCCACAAAATCCCAAAATAAAAGAAAGAAGATAAAAATTACATATAAAGATAAGGAATGTATAAAAGAAAAAACTTGAAAAGAAGAGTTTCAAACTACACTAGCTTTTTATTTGTCATGAGCCCTATCTTAATGGTCTTGAAAAGATGTCAGAAATCATATCATCCCTCAATAAAACATCGTCTTTAGTCTTCCTCCCTAGCTTTCCTACAAACATCGATCATATGCCCCTACATGTGTGTAAAAGTCATCTCTCCACTTGGAGAATTCAATTAAAGCTATCATACCTTTTGTCCATCTTCCTTAGTACTTTTTAGTCAGTGATATTTTAGATTGATTTTCTCATACATTCTTCATGCGACCATTAATACTTCTTGAGATATTAACCAACCGATTACCGAATGTGCTCACTTATTAAGGCGTAATTAGTAATTTTCTAGTCTTGCAATACCTAAGGCTTAGCAGTGACTCTCAAATCAGTTGGTCTAAGACACTAGGTGATAAGGCACCCTCGCTATATTTTTTTATGTTGCCTTAAGTAATTACAAAAGCAGTGTTCATTTTTCTGCACCACTTATCTTTTTGTTGATTATATATATATATATATATATATATATATATATATATATATATTCCCTTTCATACTAAGGCTTTTAGACAAGAGTATTTCAAGGTATTCTCTACTATCCCAAGTTTCAAGATGTGTGCAAGTGCGTATAGTAGGGTATCAACGTTCCGAAGTTTGGACTCAAGAATATAGACTATTTTTCAGACTTATTTTTATCCGCAGATTAGTAATTCCTTCATCTTACTAACCCTTGGGACAACATCTCATGACTATGTATTACTAGCTTCGTTTTAATACATTTAATTTTCTTGCATTTCTTAAATCTCTTCCTCTTTTTCATATGTATTTTTCACTTTCTAACTTTAATTTTCAAAATTTATGCAATGCAATATTTACATATGATGCGTGGATATATAAAAACCATCTATACAAACTATCCACCTAAATTTTTTTGCATCAGTATCCTCACTGATGTTGTCCTGTAGGCTCAAAACCTGAAGACTAGAAGGAACGGTTCAATAAGATGATATAAAGAAGGGGTCAAGAGTGAATGACAATGAAATTTCCCCCCAAACTTGTTCTTGGCTCACAATCGTGAAAACATTTCTTTTCTTTCAAGAGCCATTTTGAAAAATATTTTTCTTCTTCCCCCTTCCCCCAAACTTGAGTAAAACAGTGTTTTCAGTACTAAACATTAAAATTCAACATTAGAGAGGGGGTAAATATTATCGATTTACACAAAGCTTTACACAGACCAAAAGTTAAAACCATCCGTTCAAATATTTTATCAAGGTAACACCATGGTTGGTAGAAGAATGCGAAACGGATAGATGTGAAGAAGACTCGAGACTGTATAAGAATGAAGGTTGTATCATTTCTCGAGTAGAAAAAACAAAAATGAGAGTAATGAGAAGAGATGAAGTGGAGAGGAGATAAGAATTGTAATCGAAAGGTTTTACGTCTTGGTTGGTGGCGATGAAAAAGTGAGTGTGAATGAAAACGAGACTATGAAAGATAAAGAATGGGTGGAATAGTAGCATTCTCGTATGTGATTAGTAGAAGGGGCGGCGGTTCAAATTCTTCGGCCTCAAAAGGAGGTGCATGAATTTCCGGTGGAGTTTGATTCATCACAGCATCCAGGTCATCAAGGAACGCGAGTTCTTCGTCGAAAATATCTTCAAAACTTTCATCAATGATCTCATCGGAAAGAAAGGAATCGATATCTATATCAGTGGAATAGGCAGATTCACTATGAAGGTTGAAAGTTTCAAGGTCAATATTTTGCGCACCAAGATTCAAAACACTTGATTCATCAGAAATAATGGGGGTAGGCGACTTGAAAATCTCATCTAACTCATTTTCAAAAGAGTCTAAATCAAATGATCTTTCAAAAATCATAGAACTCAAAATATCATAATGTGGTTCATCAAAGCTCGGTGGAATTGAAAGAAGATGAGAAGAAGAACCAAAGGAAGTGTGTAATGAAATGGGTAAACGAACTTGGGTGTCGAGCATTGTTGAACTAGATATAGGAGATGAAGGCTGAATATCGTTTTGCATATCATATAGGTCAGTGGTAAGAATAGGACCAGCTAAATGCACTGGAAGATGTTCACATTCAATGGAGGGGATATGATGGGTCGGGGAATCCAACTTATCCAACATAGCGAATTCATCTTCTAAGATATTCTTATCATTGATCTCACTAGCACCTTCAGTCAAATCAAACGAATAGTTCTTTAAAAATTCATCAATTATATTATCCTCAATCGATGGATCACTTTATTCACTTGATATAATAGGAAGGTTTGAAATGTCAAGTTTAGTCGTATAAGGATCGGTTTGATTTGGAATGGTGCATGGCTCTCTTTCATACTCATGATTGGAAAAGTCAAATATGTTATTCTCGAGCACCTCATTAATCAGATTATTAAGCGGTTGATCATCAAATACATTCTGTTGGGGTTCAAGATGGAAGGTGTCGAGATCAAAAGAATTGGTTCTGGTTTGACTTTGATGGATCCCCAGTTCTTTCTCACTACTCAATTCCAACTCTACTTCAAGACTAGACATTGTTTGTGAAGAAGTTTCAATGAAGGATTCTCTTTGAACCGTGGAACTTCCTAATTAATGTTCAGAAGTATTGTCTAGATAAGGTGCAAAAGTTGAGTATGGTTGGAATGGATTTAATTGTTGGATACGGGCGAGTTCAATGTGTTCCGCAATAGAAATGGGTTTACGAATTGCCACATTAGCTTAAAGAAAAGTATCAATATGAGAGGGTGTTGTTAGTGATATATGCCCTAGAGGACATTATTGAATAGTACTGGTTTGTATATTATATTTTGGAAGCTTGGGATATACATGGATAAAATAAAAGTCTTACTCGTTATGGTAGTATGCTACTTAGTTTGATTCTATCTTAATATGTGTATATGTTTCTTTTAGTATATCGCTTATACATATTGGTAGAGCCCTTAGGATCGCTGCTTGACTACCAGCGTTGTGATGGCAGTCACACTAGTGGAAGCTGGATAGTCTATAAGCATATCCTTATACAGGTAAGTAGTCGTAGGATTATCGAGGCGGGATATCGATACTTCAGAGTAGACTAATGTATACGCATCTCATCCCAGCAGGGGAGATGGTCTGTCCCATAGCCATTAGTATGTCGTACTGGAGATAGTATATAGGTGCTCATTAGGTTATTAGTTACATTGGACATGACTCGTGGGGAACTATTGGTAGGTATTATATCTATCGTCAGGTAGCAGTTCTCGGGTGACATGAGTACAGCTTAGTCCGTTGACTTGACATCACTATTCGTCTCAAGTGTGTTCCCACTGTACTTAGATCACTACCCTACAACGGCTCAAATGAGTCGTGCAAACAGGTAGTGGTTGGATGCAGTCCTGAAGCACTGGGAGGCAGTAGTGGTTAGATAGGATTCATCTCTCCCGGTATTGGGGGTTGATATTGCGCTGTGTTCGGAAAGCCATTACACAAAATCCCTGGCCAGGGCAAGCGGGATTTACTGGTAGGTACTCCAGTAGTTTCTCATGGTGTTTTGGGCTCTATCCCGGCACGACTTATTGCGCTATTAAGGGTCTGACGGTTACCGCCCTTCTAGGCCCGATATGCGAGTATCTTAGACGAACATACCAGACTGTATGGAGATTGTAATAGATAGGCTCAGTAGGAGTTTAGATGAGTTTGCTCATCGACCTTCTTATCAACAGATACTTGGGTAGCCATTACGTGCAGCTAGTACCAGTGACGTGCTTGTGGTTAAACCCACTACCAGCGTACTATCAAGTCTTTAGAGTCCCACACAGAAGGTTTCCCTTCTTCGGGGGAAATGATGTAGAGGTCGTATGGTTTTACGGCAAGGTTTCGATCACATACGTGTACTAGCTACACGGATGATGTTCGGACGGATAATACCAGTGGGCTTTGGTTTAAGTCGGATCCTAATATTATATTCTTAGATTATTTTTGTCTCTTTGTATTCGTATTTTTTCGGAATACGGATACATGTATGTATATACGATGAGGGGTATTCATGTAATTTTACAAGAGTGCTTCTAGAAGAAGACACCTCATTTGTGGTTTTATCCATTTACTTAAATGGATAATGAGGTGAAGGTATGAGGTGTTACTTGGCAATAAATGAAGCATGGCTACTTGGGTGACTCATGGTTTTGTGACTATTAAAGCATGGTTGATTCATTTTGGTGAATTATTTTTTGCTTCATTATCACAACCCTTAGCCATTCTTCATATCATTATCATCACTACACTCTCTCTCCTCCAAGCTATCTTCTTCTTCCTCAAACCCTAAAAGTCTCATATGTTGAGAATCCTAGGGTTCTTGAGACAAATCAATCCATAATCATTCTCTACATCATCTAGGATACTTAGCTTAGCATATTAGGTACCCTAGTTACCTCGGTTTAGAAGTTGGAACTCAAAGTACATACTCTCGGGTGGATCGTCTTTGACGTGAGGAGGCCGACGTTGCAAGCTCGATCCAATCTTCGAGGAGCCAAGGAGGGGAGGAAAATAAGACCCGAAAGACTTGTTCATGGAGGTATAAAACCCTAACCTAGTAGTTAGAACCTCCAAGTAGTTAGCTAGTTAAGGTTCCGTAAAGATCCTGGAGTTTAGTCGGTGTTGCGAAGCTTGTAAAAATCGTTTTTTACACATTCTTCCTCCCTGCGAACCCACGAGGTGCGCGACATCAACTTACAGTGGTATTAGAGCCTACTAAACCTTAACTAGCAGTTTAGACAATGCATAGAACTACGAAACCGAAATATCTCCGAAACATTGAAATCAAAGTCCAAGTTTCTGTCAAATTTTTCAGAGGCTCTAATTTTTTTAAAACAATTGCAGAGTGCTCCTTTACTTGTATATTTAACACCATAGATAAACGAGGCCATGACTCAAAAATATGGCCGGCCACAGTTGCAAAATTCCCGGTCTGGCCGGCCCCATGATGAATTTTGGTGCCGTGTTTTGTTTGGTGTTCTGGACACTTGGATTTAGGGTTTCGGTTTATGTTTGTTTTTGCCAAGATTGCATATAATGTTATCTTTGTGTTGTGGCAATTCGGAGTATTTCGAAATCGCAGTTTTAACGTTGTTTACTTGTTTCAGTTTATATGTATTTTGAAACGTCCGCTAATTGCTATACGTCGATTAGTGGAGGTTGCACATATCTGTAATCTGTGATTGTGCTTTGTGGATATGATGTATTGGATCGTCATGATGCAATAGCCAGGGGATGTTAGAAGTGCGTTTTTTTGTTTCATTCATGTAAATTTGTAGTTGAGGTAATATTATTTTGCGGGACACATCTGGGTTAAGTTTGTAGCAACCGTTGTATTATTTCATTTACTGTTTCTTGCACATAGGATAGACCCAAGGTGGGGTGCACAAACTACCGGTTTCTTGAAGTGCCGAGTGGCCTACTCATCTCATTGAGGGAGGTTGCTTCACTTCGGGAATTTGGTGGGTAGTTTGCCGCACCCGTAGGGGTCTAGGGTGGGGTTTAACTATTCATCAAGATTGTGGGATCCATCTTTCGTTATAGGCTTAAATGAAACGCGGAATTCCTAATATATCCAATATATTCATCTATGATCTGGAATGCATATTATTGCGTGAGACGAATGGATATATATATATATGATATATAATAGACGTTGCTTATGTTTTGCACCCACGCTAGTCAAGCCCCCGCTCTGCCGTTAGTTAAGTAACCTAACGGTGCATTACGGGGCCCCGTGGCGAATGCGGATGGCATAAGCGTACGTTTTATTCCCGTTTCTTTCTGCAATGATAGGATTAAATGATGGGACATCATTAATTGATTAATGCAAAGAAAACATACTAAAGTTAAATCATTAGAACAGTTTCAAAACCACTCGGTTTTCTTCAAAAAGCAACTTTTAAATGCGTAGCCTAAGCCACACTTTTTAAAAGCTATCATTGTTCTTTCGACTATATAAAGTTCATTACGTTCATGGTTTCGCCAAAACCATTTATAACCCTCCGTCATTTCAGATGGGTATTCAGTAGTATTCAAGTTATGTATTTTGGCCATCACCAAGGCATAGTGATTGATAGCTGTTGGGTATTCATCTGTAGCATAGATAGATGCGTTGGTTTGGGACATTCGTACTACTATATTGGCCTTCGTCAAGAGTATGTACGGATGGGTTCAAATTAACCTGGACAATGACGGGTAGAACTTGACTTGTGACTTATGATATGTTGGCCTTCGTCAAGGTCAAAAGAGCTTGGGGCAAAAATTCACATGGAGAGTTTCTATGGAAATTGAATCTTGCTAGTGTTGCATACTATTTGGAGTGTGATGATTTTGGTAGGATTATGATATTTTGATCCCGATCCTACTGTGAGTATCCGCTACTCCTTGGGAGATTTTTTCACTAAACAATTAATACTATAAACCAAGTAGGTGTCTTGAACGGTGTTAGTGGGGCTACGCCTCCAGGGAAAATAGATTATGTAATTAAGGAATTTTGCGAAAGCGTTGGGAAATCTCTCTTAATGTACCAACACTAGCCTGGCCGAAAAGTTAAGCAAGAATTGTAGGATGAGATTAATCCTGACTAATTCTTCTTTTATGGATTGAAGGAGGATTCAAGAAACAGTAGGAGCCATCCTGTTTAGATAAACTAATAACCAATCTAAATTTGCAAGAGTATCATGCTGAGTGTTTCTTCTCTCTCCCCTAATTGCGGCGACCAAGATGACCGGGCTTAAGTTACTATTAGATAATAACATATTGACAAGGCCGAACTATAAAGATTGGCTCAGGAATGTCCAGATGGCCATAACCTATGACAAGCTGGGTTACCTCTTTACTATTAAAGCCTCCACCGTTCTAGGTCCAGATTCCAGCGTCGCGGATATTGAGATCCATAAGACCTGGGGAATTGACAGTGCGAAAGCCAAGTGGCTCGTGCTGACTTTTATGGATAATGAACACCGGATGCGGTACGAGAAGAAGGAACTTGCTTCCATATTTTTCTATACCAAGGATTTATATGGAGAGCAATCTCATATCGCAAGATATGAGCTCTCAAAGAAATTATTTCAGGCGAGGTTGGCCGTCGGGTCATCTGTAGGGGACCATGTCCTTAAGATGATCAGCTACATTGAGGAGCTCGCGGACCTGGGGACCACATTGGAAAATGAGTTGTACACAGACTTGATTCTACAGTCCCTCTCTTCTACCCACGCCCAGCTTATCTTGAATTTCAATATTCAAGAGAAGGAAGTTACACTTCCAGAACTCCTCAACATGTTGAGGAGCGTTGAGGGCACCTGATTAGTAAAAAATATTGCACATTTGAATGATTATTTTCCCTACTATTATTAAGTTCTAAAAAGTGTTTATTGTAATTATAGAACATATGAGGGTTTATGTGTAAAAAGTTTATTATCATATGTTTTTAAATTATAATTAACATAATGAAGGAAAATACATGCAAATAATATTTATATGAAATATTAGTAATTAAAATATGCATATCATATCAAATATTTCCAATTAATATTCTTTGTTAGTTATATGTATGCCCTGTAGGCCATTACTGTACATTGGATGTATATTGTAGTGGATGCTGGGACATATATAGGAAGGACTTTCTTGCTCGACATGATAGTACGCTATCTGGTTGCACTTTATCTTAACATGTATACTTTCTGTCTCTCTGATTACATGTTGATAAAGCCCTTAGGATGTGTACTCGACTTCCAGGACTGTGATGTAGATCATACTAGTGGGGCCTGGGTAGTCCATGAGTACATCCTTGAAATGTTCCTAGTCGAGAGAATATCGAGACGGGGCATCGAAATTCCAGAGTAGACTAGCGCATATCTTCTCGACTCATGCGATGGGCGATGGATGATCCCATATCCATTGGTGTTTGACATCAGAGATGGTATGCGGGTGCTCAGTGGAGACTGGGTACACTGAACGGACTCGCCGAGAACTCCCAGATGGTATTATACCTCACGTCAGATGGCAGTTCTCTGGTGACACTGGTACAGCTTAGTCTGTAGACCCGAGATCGTCATAGAGTCTTGTGTGTCTCCCACTGTGCTTTGATTTCCACCCTACCACGGCTCTACTGAGTTGTGCAAACAGGTGGTTTTTGGGTACAGTCCCGATTCACATGGAGGCAATGAGTGATAGGAGGGGATTCGTCTCTCCCGGTATTGGGGGTTGATGTTGCGCCATGCTCGACTGGCCATAACAGGAAATCCCTGGCCAGGGTTGCAGTGATATACTGGTAAGAGTTATCAGTAGTTTCACGAATGTTATGGACCTGAAGTCGGCATGACTTATCGAGCTACTGGGGTCTGACGTTTACCACCCCTAGGCGAGATATGCGACATATCAGACGAACAGACCGGACTATACGGTAAGTGTTACTGGTTGGATTCACAGGAGTGTGAGCGGGCTTGCTCGTCGATCTTCTGATCGCTCAATATCCGGGTGGCCGTTACGTTTAGCAAACCGCTTGCGGCTTGTGGGTGTTTGATATGATCATCATCTGCTGCCGGCGTATTGACGAGTCTTTAGAGTCCTACACAGAGGTTTCCTGGCTCAAGCGAAACGAAATAAGAGCGCATATGAGATATGTGCAGGACCGAGAATAATGCGTGTATGTGATATCGTATTCTATTCTCGCGATGAATGTATCGATTGGTTATATGCGATATAACCTAGTTATCGAATCAAGGATTGATTCGATAAGCCGATACATTGGATACTAGTCGGTTATATACGATATGACCGGATCATTAAATCATGTGTTGATTTAATGATTTAATGTATAATTATATATTTGATATATTACTTTGCATTAACTAGTATTGGTTCACTTTAAATGGATTTACTCACTTGGTTTGTGCACATTGCATATGTGATATATTTTGTGCACATGATTGTATCATGTTTGATGATACATGCAAGCTAGGGTTAGTGTAAAGAATTAGACCATGGTTAAGATTATGATTAGGGTTTTATTTTTCCTTATTCATTTATTTATTCTTTTGTTTATTTTGGAAAAAGAAAAAGATAAAGAGAAAAAGAATGGTTGCTAGTTTTGTTTGTAGTTGAAGTTTCTTGAAACTTTGACTTAGTCACCATTCTTGTCTCATCCTTAACCTTAACCATTCATGTTAACCATGGTCCATTCTCTACAACTAACCAAGGGTTAGTAAATGATAAGTATTGATTTATTTATCTAATTTACATAACTTATCATAATTCTTTTATCATCTTCTTCTTCATCTTCAAGTTGAAAAAAGCTTGCACCATCAATGGCAACTAGCCAAAATGAGTGAGAAATCCAATTCTAAAGTCTACCCACTTCCTATTTCTTCACCCTCTACTACTTGCCATGTAGTAGAGTGTGTTGTCTTCACAAGTTTCTTGACTTGGCAAAGGCGGAGCTCGAGTTTGTGATGCCTCGACGTAGATCATCTTCGGCATCGAACCGACGATCAAGCCCGCCCATTTCTTCGATGAAGCCGATGCTAGAGTTCGGAATTCGATTTGGACAGCGGAGAGAGATCATCGTGGAGCTTAGGAAGTGGTGGACCGGATCTACAAAGGTTGTAGCCCCTTCCCTATTTCTATATTTCCGTTTACTTGCTTGCTTTGCCTAAATATCTAGTTAACGATCCGTTCTAGGTTTTCTCGGCACCGTAATTTTTAGAAATTAGCGTGTTTGATCACTTGTGAGACTTCACTAGAGTGCCTAGGAACCCTACAGTGGTATCAGAGCCTAGCTAGAGCCTTAGGCGAAGTCCCGACGGAATCAGAAGTCCGATCGACCCAAAAAACCGACTTGAAAAATGCTCTCTGGACTTTTCTGTAAAATTTGGATTTTTCGAAATTATAAATATGCAGAAATATCAGCAGGTAATCCTAAGAATCACTGTGAAATTCGGCAGCATGATTCCTCTACATTGCGGCGGAACCGCGGCACAAGCATGGCTTGTGCGGCGGTTCCGCGGCCAAGTTGTCCCATCATCTGTTTTAATTTTCACAGTAACTCCTAGTTTTTAGTGCTGGTCTTCCTGGGAATATTTTAATATTTATTCCAGAGTTGTATTTTCTGAGTTGTAATGGGAACTCGGTATATTCGATCGGACTGTCTAATTTTTGTCGGTGTGCTTTTCCGGGTATTTTAGAATATGTTAGAAAGTTCGACCGGATACAAATACCCACTTTTTCCCCTGCCGGAAAATTTCCAATTGTTGGATTTTTCCGTAGTTTAACGACGTTCTAAGTAGTGCAAGTAACTCGATGGACCCTCTAGAAGACAACAAACCTTAACTCGATTATGTGACCGTCTTGAACTGCCCTTTGAACCTTCGGGTTTGGGGCAGTACGGCGTGCCACATGTGAGGCGTTGGCTTGACCCTTCTACGGCTGGACCGCTGGTACTGAGGCACGAACTGAATGTTGTTAGACTTATTTCATGTGTTGAGCTGTATCGGGAAAACTTGGGTGTTCGATTGTTCGATCGAAAAGTTTAGCATTTTCTATTTATCCGGAATTTGATACAATAATTGGAATTCACAAATTGTTATGAGATAACGGAATGAATATTATAAACATAGCAGTTTAGTCTCACTTGATCGGTTGCCACGGAATTTTGATGTGATCAAAAGTCCGTCGCAATCACGTAGCGTACGCGGATACTCACCGGGTAAACTTAATAGACAGCCTCACTCCATTGCCCCGACCAAGTGACTGTAGGAGAACCCCGTCGCCGAAAGCATCCGCCCGGGTGCTCGCGGCAGCGGTGTTCCGCCTTGGTGCACTTCGTCGACGGCATCGGGGGTGCGGCCGTCTACTAAAGTTTGCGACGAGCATTCGATCAGAATGTCGGGAATCTTGTTGAATTGCCCGACTTGATATTGAAAAGTGTTTTCGATAATGAGACTAAAATGCGGGGTTTATAATTGTTAGGCATGCGATGTCTAAGTAATTCATTTGGTCAGGCATGCGATGTCTGAGGAGGTTGCGGATTCCAACTGTTGTAGTTTTACATTTTCTTTTATGTGACCGTAAGTGTAATATATGATATCGCCGGTTTTGTTGCTATATGTCAACGACAATTGGGATGCGCATATTTACTTACATTGATGACATGTAATGTTATGTGTTGCTGGATATGTTATATTGGATCGTCGTGTTTGAATAGCCGGGGGTTTTTTTTTATGTGAGATGAGTGTTTTTCCTTTTCATTCATGTAAAAACTTGTATGTAATATTCTTTTATAGGGGCACTTCTAGGTTGCGGAAGTTGTCACCGTTGATGTATATTATTTACTTTTCTGCACTAGGATAGACCCAAGGAGGGGAAGCACAAGTAACCGGGTTCTGGGGTCCAGTGGGAGACCAACTCGAGGAGTCGAGTCCGGGTCTCCTAACCCTAGAATTGGTAGGGTTGCTTGCCGCTCTCGTAGGGGTCTAGGGATGTGGGATTGGCTATTCATCACGACCGTGGAATCCGTGTTTTATACTGGCTCGTATTGAAAACACGGACGTCCTAGTATATCCAATATTTCATATGTTTCTTCTGCTGTGATTTATCTGTGATCATGTGATGTTCTGTGACAGGTATTATATATAGTATATATGATATATTATATAGACGTTGCTTATGTTTTACACCCGCGCTAGCCCTGCCTCGCTCTGGCGTTAGTTACCTAACCTAACGGTGTAGACGGGACATCGAGGCGAATGCGGATGGCATAAGCGTACGTTATATTTATCTGTGATGGTTAGGTGGACTTAAATGATGGGATATTCATTAATGAGATTAATGAAAGAAAATAAACCTAATTGATGTTGTGGAATCGAATTTCAAAATAAAACAGGTAGCTACAGTTCTTGCTTTGCATCGTGGTGTTCCTTGTAGAACATCCTGCACCTTATTCGATAGGGAAAGGACTGAGATCCCTTCACCGGGAGTGACTCCTTTAGCAATAACTGGCAGATGCTACAACCCTCGGTTTGTCTTTTGATCGCTTCTATAGTTTCTGCTTTGCACAGTGATATATATGATATATCCCGCACCTCATTCGACGAGGAAAGGGCCGACGATCCCTTCACCGGGAGTGACCCCTTTAGCAAAACTAGAAAAGCCTCAAAAACATTCCATTTAAAAACCATTTGATTCCGCAACGAGATCAAGTTCAAAGCGTTAAAGGTTTGCACAAAAACTAGCCGCAACCCTCCGTCATTTTAGGAAGTAGAGTACTTAGTATTCGTGCTGTGTTTGTTGACCATAGTCAAGGCACAGTGTACGGTAGCTAAGTGATGTCTTCCTACACCGCATATGATGCGATTAGTTAGGACAGTCGCGTGACTTTGTTGACCTTAGTTAAGGGTCATGTGGGTGGGTCTGATTAATCACGAAATGACGGGTAGAACTTGACTAGTACTTATGATTTGTTGACCATAGTTAAGGTCATAGGTGCTAAGGGTAAAAACCTTTATCGGGAGTTTCAAGTGTTGAAATTTGCAATGAGATTGCATACCTTCTATATGATAGTTGGATCCCGATACCCACTGCGAGTAATTGTTACTCCTGGGAGAGTTTTGCACTTTATAATTAGCCGATCAAGTAGGTGTTTAGAAAGGTGTCAACGGGGTTACGCCTCTGGGAAAACGAGGTTTACTGTAATTAGGTCCGTGCGAAAGCACGGGGAACCTCCCTCAAAGTACCGACACTGGCCTGGCTGAAAGATTGGCGAACTTGTAGAGTGCAATTAATCCCGGCTAGTCTTTCCTTTTAGTGTTTGAAGGAAGATTTGATAAAAACAGTGGGAGAGATTCTGATTAGATAAAATACATAACCAATCTAATCTTGCAAGAGCGCACGCTGAGTGTTTTCTTCTCTCTCTCTCCTGGTAGCGACCATATCACGCCTTAATCAAGATAATAATACGGAATTTTGACCGAACACGCTTGTTATACTGAGCTGGGGAACGTTGGTCCCGCTCCAACTTATAATTGTTATAAGACAGAGCAGGAAATAGGGAATACCAGAATTCCTATGCCGCCCAAACGAAGACAGTGCATATGATTGATCGCACGGCGATGGCGTGTCGGATGTTCAAAGAATTAAAGTGTAACCGCGATCAGGACGGTGTCGCTATGCAGCTAGCCGGTGAGCACGGGTCGGTCCACAGGGAGATGGTGGTATCTTACCTTCTTGTCTTAGACGAGTCAATAAAGAATCTGTATGTTTGTTCAGTCTAACCTATGTGTTTATTTGCAAGTATAAAGTTGTTAAGAAAAGATACGAGATTATAAGCTAAGAAATCCGTACTCAAAACCTTTGAGCCGAGTCTTGACCAATTGAAGCTAAGCAATTGGCAACAACGTGGATTAGGGGATTTAAGCGCGGTATTCGTGGAATCCGGCTTATTTATCCTTGTCCTTCCGTTCTTGTCTCTTGCCTTCGCCTCCGGCCAAACCGAACGCAACCGGTCGCGGTTAGGAATCACCGTTACCTTGTCAGGGTAGGGTGCCTAACGGAGCGCTTGCGTATGGTTTGGGCGAAGTTCAAATGGAAAATAACGGGAAAAGGAATTGGCAAAGAAATGTTAACTTATAATACCGTATTTATTCTTAACAATAATAATTACATCATTCACAAAATGAATAAAAGAGAACAAAAAGAAAAGAACAAAGAAAAGAAAAGATTACAAATAATTAAGTGCAAGGAATTTAAGTGCATGAAATAAATTGCAAGTAATAAAAAGCAAGTAATAAAAAGCGAGTAATAAAAAGAACAAGAAATGAAAAATGCAAGAAAGTAATTACAAGAACCGTAGAACTCAAAACAAGCATGGGATCAATAGCCAACCCTTAAACTTGCAAGCTCAATTAAGAGGTTGCAAGATCAAGGGAAGGGTAGAGAACGCATGTGAATTGAAGTACTAAGGAGTGAACAAAATACGACCCTTGAGATCAATAACTAACCCTTAACCATTCAAACTCAATGAAGAGGTTGAATGATCAAGAGAAAGCAAGAATCTCAAGGGGAAGAAGAAACACAAGAGAATGATACAAAACCCTCATCTTCATTGATCTCCCACTCAAAAGCTCTCACTACAATTTCATGGAAAAAGAATGAAGAAGAAGAAGAAGAACTATACAAAAAACTAAAAAGAGGCTACCAGAATGAACACCAAGGTTGGGCTCAGATCTGCTGTATTTATAGGCTGGAGAATGGAGTTCTAGGGCAACCACCAGACCAGAAATGGAGTACCCAAAATACCCCCAAAAGACGACAACATGAGGCCACAGTACGGCCGCGGATCCGCGGCCTGGACCCCACTTTGGCCGCGGATCCGCGCCCTTATAGTGATGTTAGGGTGTGGTCTTCTGTGTACCTCCTTGGTCTTCTGTCCCCTCTTGTCTGGTACATGTATTTTCTGATAATTTCATCCAGAATATCAGCAGAATTCATAGTCCAAGATTGTTATCTTTTCTTCACTTTTGACTTTATCTCTCTTGAGCTCCGCGCACCCATTGATTCTTGTGCTGCCCCCCTCGTGCTCTGTGCTTGTCCGAGACACGAATGACCACTGTCATATGTCTTGTCTCTGGAACTGGTACTCGGCACTGGACGGATATGGATGACCGGAACCCGGCTTTTATCTGCTGTGACAGATGTTCTGTATTTGGTGTAACTGTGGAGATTTGTCTTGATTTGCAATATTTGGACTGAAAACCTGTACTCTGTAAATATGTAACAAACACGGATTAAAAGTACCTACCTATAAACAACCGAGCGTAAGAATGGGCGGTATAAAATGCAGTATTCTGTGATGAACAAATACCCCCAAACTTAACTTTTGCTCGTCCCGAGCAAAACCAATTATTCACAAAAAAATAAAATGATAACCGCACTTTCGCAGGGAACGCGATTGCACTGAGCTCGTGCAACAAGCCGTTAAACCTCTAGGTGTCCCTAGTAGGAGGAGTGTTGTCTCCTGAGGGTTTTCAGCGGATACTACCCACAAAATCCGGTCAAGTTGGTTTCGTAAAATAACTAAGATTCAAACCCTAAAGTTTTGTTTTTAGAAAATAACAATTCTATAATCCTAAGTCTAGACCATCGAACCTTTATTTTTCGCACCTCGCTTCTTATTTAACTACAAATTTTATATGTCTTTACGTGCAGTGCAAATAGTGTCGTTCAGTTCCCGAAAGGTCGAATAAAGTCATCACGTCGCACAATAAAGCCCAGATAACAATTTTAAAAGGATCACATAAGTTTTATAAAGAGTTAAGCATTTTTCAAGTTTCGTTTTCCAGTAAGGTTTCAACTTCAGAATTTCTATCTTCCATAACAGGAAACTAAGTCGTATTTTTCACTCCACCTTTTTCTTGTTTTCATTTCATACACACCTCTGTGAATGTGCAATAGTATTTATCATAGAATAAAACCTTAATATCTCCGCTAATTTTTTTTTATAAAAAGCCTGTCTTTTATCAAGATTATTCTCACACAAAGAACCGTTAGCAATTTTAACTCGGAGAGAACACTTGCTTGACTTTGTTTTAACCTGGACTTTCTAGGCTTCTTAGCGAGCTTTGGGCCAATGCACCCAAACCAGTTGGTTTTAGGGCATTAGGTGTAGAAACACCCCAGCGGACTTAATTACTCAAGTTACCTAGGTCCAAAAACAAAAGACAATTTGGCGTGAAAATCAGATGATTTAATACGAACGGAGATATAACCGGCAGTTCAATTATTTTTTTGGATAAAAGACGTGTTTAGTGGGTTTGGTGTGTAATCATTCCAATCAAGTTTCAGATGGGTTATTTTTCAGACTTAGTTCCAATTACGGCATCAATAATATTCCTTCATATTCGCTTTACTTCATAAACTATTCTTGACATTACTTATTTCAGAACAAACCTATTTGATCCTTAGAAAATCATTTATCTGTTTAAAAGTTTTTTATACATAAAAGACTTGTCATCTAATTCCCAAAAACTCACGACACGTGTAGTGTGATGTAAAGACGTATATCAACTATAGTTAACTTCAAAGGAGAGTTATCTTTCAGGTTTTCAAAATCTAAACATAAGATTTAGTTATTCCTATCTTTTCAAACAAAAACCGTCGAAATGTTGAATCAGAGTTTTTCCACTAGCTACTTGATAGAAAGGTTTTTATGTTTTTAGAAAATTTTCAATTTTTTGTGGGTTTTTAATAGGGTATGCAAATGCAAAATATACAAATGAATGCGAAGGAAGAAAGCTTACCGAGCACACCCCCAAACTTAAACTTGACAGTGCCCTCACTGTCAGGCTATACTAAGAGGGTCAAAATTGCCGGCGCTCCCTAAAAATAAATTATATACAAAACAAAAAGGAAAACAAAAATATATACAAAAAAGTGTCCCCCCCAAACTTAAGTAAAACAGTGTTTCCACTGTTAAGCGTTGAAATTCAGGATTTAGGGGGGAAAGAACAGTATCAAGCTATACAAGGCCTTACACAGGCCAAAAGTGAGCACCAACCATTCAAAGATTTTATCGCTATAATGTACAGGTTGGTGGAAGAAGGCGTAGAGAAAAGAGAAGGACAATACGCAAGACCGTATGCGAAGAGAAGCGGGATACGGTCTCGGTATATGAGAGGAAGAAGAATGGCGGAAGGGAAAAAGAAGTGGAATACGAACTTGAGGGTGCAAATGGAGTGAATAGATTAGTACAATCTGTAATGATCGATGTGAAAAGATGGATTGTACTAATCTATCAATATGGCGAGAAATTGGGTCAAATCCCTCAAGATTCGTAAGAAACCATGGGTACGCCGAACTTGGTAAACCAGACATATGAAGTGAAAATGATACGGGTTCTTGCAAGGTCGGAACGATGGAAAAGATGGAGGAAAGTGGTTGAGGAAGGGCATCGGTTAAGGTTTCGGGAGGGTGTACACAGTCAATGAAAGGAACAGTATGAATTGGAAAATCCGACTCATCAATTAAAACTGGTTCATCCTCAAAACTATCCTCAATATTCTCCTCAAAATTTAGCACATCCATGCTCTTCTCTTCAAAGTCCAGATGCATATGGGGTTCGGGAAAAACATTTAATGACTCGGGATGATGATTTGAAGAGACAAACTCAGCCAAATCTACGGGTTCATCATCCAAAATATCCCCAGCGTCAATATCCTCAATCAAGTGAAAATCAAAATTCTCTGACACCTCATTAAAAGCATGGATATTAATCGATTCTGGTTCTAAGATATAGGTGTAGAGGTCAAAAGGATTAGGTATGGTTTCACTTGGAAGGGACCCTTCACAATTGGGCAAATCAAACACTACGAAGTCGCACAACTCATTCATCATTCTATCTTCAATTGATAAATCATGTGGGATACTCGATCGACTTTCAAAACAGGAGTTGTGGGATTCAATTTGGGACGGGTAGGTTTGAAGGGGGTACATCTCACTCTCTCCACTCAAATTCACATCCTGTCCTACCGCCTCTTCATACATTGGAAAATTTGGAGCTAGTTGAAAACTAGCTACCGGGTCACTAGGTTGTATGAGGGCGGCCATGGACGCATTCAAATCCATCATCTGTTGGCTTGACGCTACCCTAAAGTCTTCCAAGGACTGTTCTAGACTAGACATTGGTTGTGAAGGGGTTTCAGTAAAAGATTCAAAGTTGTTTGGATACTTAAAATTCCCAAATGGCGGTTCAGAAACAATGTCTAGGGAAGGTGAAAAAGTAAGGTAGGACTGGTAGGAATTGAATGGTTGGACAGGGGTAGGATCAACATTTGGATAAGAAGGTGAATGAAATTGTTGATCCCAAGAATTTGAAGTGGTGACAGGAGTGAAAGATCGGCTACGAGATTGTTCAATACGTTCTGCAATAGACATAGGACTTGGAGTTGCAACATGACTCGAAGAAGGGGTATCAACGTAAGAAGGGGTGAATGTATGAAATGGTTGATACGGTGGATTGCGGAGTCAAATTGTTTGTCCTAGACACGTCTATCCGATCTCTCAATGAAATTTTGGGCATGGAGGGGTCGTTCGAAGTTCGGCCAAAGCAAGAACCGTAAGAAGTAATTTCTGGTTGTGGGTACCAAAGTTCGGCAAGAGTTTTGCGAGGTGGAGTACCCATGATATGAAAAGAGAAAGAAAGAAAGGCAGAGAAAAGAAGGGGAAAAAGAATGTGATATTTTTTTTATTATTAGTTTTTTTTAGTTTATATATTAACAGAAGAATGAAATATACACACAAAAAGAATATTGACAAAAACAATCACGACACAAAAATAACACACACCTAATCGTTCTAGGGTTCACCTAGGTCAACTAGACCTGCTCCAGAACTTGATTGTCGAAGTAAAACTGTGTCGAGAAACAGGCTCAAGATACACTGATCACGAGGCTAGGTAAGTGCAGAGATAAGGGGAGGTTTTCCAACGCTTTCGCGAAGTTCCTTAATTAAATAACCCTTTCTCTTTTGGCGGTTTCGCCGTTAACACTTTCCTAGACACCCCGTAAACAATATACCGTTAAGCGAGATTCTAAACACAGTTAACTTCTCCTAGTGAGCGCGAAGTCCTTAAAGCTTAAAGTCTAATTTCTTTTAAAATTTGTGCGGGTAAACGTTATGCTCAAGTTCGTGATTTGTGGGCCACGGAAAAGGTGATGAAATCCTTTACCGTATATTGTGGGGTTCGCTTGCCCTTAAGTCCGTATTAATTGATGCAATGCGCAATTCAATAAAAATTCTATAAAGAATCAAAAAAATCGTTTTTTAGTTTAAGCGCGGCGCTGCAACAAATACGGGTTAGTCAATTTTTAGCGTTTGCTAGCGAACTTGCAAAGAATCCTGCAAAGAATAGTATATTGGATGCGTCGGATTTGAGAAGAAGGTGTTAGTAAAGTACGTACCGTTAAGTTTTGGGTTAGGAAACCCACGTTGAATCAAATCCGGTAAGCTTGAAAAGTTCGCTTGCGCGGGTCAATCTACCCGGATCTTTGGCACTGTACTTTGCAATCACCTTAGCCTTGAACGTACACTTTGCTCCCCACAATCGCAGTTTGCAAATCTGCAAAAATCTGCACTCTTGCCCACAAAAATGATCAAAAAAACAAAAAGAATTTTTTTTTTATTTTTATATATATATATATATACAAAAAGAATATTAACCCGAATAACAAGAAAGAAAATACGCTACCGTCTCCCCGGCAACGGCGCCATTTGATCGCACGCCGATGGCGTGTCGGATGTTCAAAGAATTAAATTGTAACCGCGATCAGGACGGTGTCGCTATGCAGCTAGCCGGTGAGCACGGGTCGGTCCACAGGGAGATGGTGGTATCTTACCTTCTTGTCTTAGACGAGTCAATAAAGAATCTGTATGTTTGTTCAGTCTAACCTATGTGTTTATTTGCAAGTATAAAGTTATTAAGAAAAGATACGAGATTGTAAGCTAAGAAATCCGTACTCAAAACCTTTGAGCCGAGTCTTGACCAATTGAAGCTAAGCAATTGGCAACAACGTGGATTAGGGATTTAAGCGCGGTATTCGTGGAATCCGGCTTATTTACCCTTGTCCTTCCGTTCTTGTCTCTTGCCTTCGCCTCCGGCCAAACCGAACGCAACCGGTCGCGGTTAGGAATCACCGTTACCTTGTCAGGGTAGGGTGCCTAACGGAGCGCTTGCGTATGGTTTGGGCGAAGTTCAAATGGAAAATAACAGGAAAAGGAATTGGCAAAGAAATGTTAACTTATAATACCGTATTTATTCTTAACAATAATAATTACATCATTCACAAAATGAATAAAAGAGAACAAAAAGAAAAGAACAAAGAAAAGAAAAGATTACAAATAATTAAGTGCAAGGAATTTAAGTGCATGAAATAAATTGCAAGTAATAAAAAGCAAGTAATAAAAAGCGAGTAATAAAAAGAACAAGAAATGAAAAATGCAAGAAAGTAATTACAAGAACCGTAGAACTCAAAACAAGCATGGGATCAATAGCCAACCCTTAAACTTGCAAGCTCAATTAAGAGGTTGCAAGATCAAGGGAAGGGTAGAGAACGCATGTGAATTGAAGTACTAAGGAGTGAACAAAGTACGACCCTTGAGATCAATAACTAACCCTTAACCATTCAAGCTCAATGAAGAGGTTGACTGATCAAGAGAAAGCAAGAATCTCAAGGGGAAGAAGAAACACAAGAGAATGATACAAAACCCTCATCTTCATTGATCTCCCACTCAAAAGCTCTCACTACAATTTCATGGAAAAAGAATGAAGAAGAAGAAGAAGAACTATACAAAAAACTAAAAAGAGGCTACCAGAATGAACACCAAGGTTGGGCTCAGATCTGCTGTATTTATAGGCAGGAGAATGGAGTTCTAGGGCAACCACCAGACCAGAAATGGAGTACCCAAAATACCCCCAAAAGACGACAACATGAGGCCACAGTACGGCCACGGATCCGCGGCCTGGACCCCACTTTGGCCGCGGATCCGCGCCCTTATTGTGCTGTTAGGGTGTGGTCTTCTGTGTACCTCCCTGGTCTTCTGTCCCCTCTTGTCTGGTACATGTATTTTCTGATAATTTCATCCAGAATATCAGCAGAATTCATAGTCCAAGATTGTTATCTTTTCTTCACTTTTGACTTTATCTCTCTTGAGCTCCGCGCACCCATTGATTCTTGTGCTGCCCCCCCCCCCCGTGCTCTGTGCTTGTCCGAGACACGAATGACCACTGTCATATGTCTTGTCTCTGGAACTGGTACTCGGCACTGGACGGATATGGATGACCGGAACCCGGCTTTTATCTGCTGTGACAGATGTTCTGTATTTGGTGTAACTGTGGAGATTTGTCTTGATTTGCAATATTTGGACTGAAAACCTGTACTCTGTAAATATGTAACAAACACGGATTAAAAGTACCTACCTATAAACAACCGAGCGTAAGAATGGGCGGTATAAAATGCAGTATTCTGTGATGAACAAATACCCCCAAACTTAACTTTTGCTCGTCCCGAGCAAAACCAATTATTCACAAAAAAATAAAATGATAACCGCACTTTCGCAGGGAACGCGATTGCACTGAGCTCGTGCAACAAGCCGTTAAACCTCTAGGTGTCCCTAGTAGGAGGAGTGTTGTCTCCTGAGGGTTTTCAGCGGATACTACCCACAAAATCCGGTCAAGTTGGTTTCGTAAAATAACTAAGATTCAAACCCTAAAGTTTTGTTTTTAGAAAATAACAATTCTATAATCCTAAGTCTAGACCATCGAACCTTTATTTTTCGCACCTCGCTTCTTATTTAACTACAAATTTTATATGTCTTTACGTGCAGTGCAAATAGTGTCGTTCAGTTCCCGAAAGGTCGAATAAAGTCATCACGTCGCACAATAAAGCCCAGATAACAATTTTAAAAGGATCACATAAGTTTTATAAAGAGTTAAGCATTTTTCAAGTTTCGTTTTCCAGTAAGGTTTCAACTTCAGAATTTCTATCTTCCATAACAGGAAACTAAGTCGTATTTTTCACTCCACCTTTTTCTTGTTTTCATTTCATACACACCTCTGTGAATGTGCAATAGTATTTATCATAGAATAAAACCTTAATATCTCCGCTAATTTTTTTTTATAAAAAGCCTGTCTTTTATCAAGATTATTCTCACACAAAGAACCGTTAGCAATTTTAACTCGGAGAGAACACTTGCTTGACTTTGTTTTAACCTGGACTTTCTAGGCTTCTTAGCGAGCTTTGGGCCAATGCACCCAAACCAGTTGGTTTTAGGGCATTAGGTGTAGAAACACCCCAGCGGACTTAATTACTCAAGTTACCTAGGTCCAAAAACAAAAGACAATTTGGCGTGAAAATCAGATGATTTAATACGAACGGAGATATAACCGGCAGTTCAATTATTTTTTTGGATAAAAGACGTGTTTAGTGGGTTTGGTGTGTAATCATTCCAATCAAGTTTCAGATGGGTTATTTTTCAGACTTAGTTCCAATTACGGCATCAATAATATTCCTTCATATTCGCTTTACTTCATAAACTATTCTTGACATTACTTATTTCAGAACAAACCTATTTGATCCTTAGAAAATCATTTATCTGTTTAAAAGTTTTTTATACATAAAAGACTTGTCATCTAATTCCCAAAAACTCACGACACGTGTAGTGTGATGTAAAGACGTATATCAACTATAGTTAACTTCAAAGGAGAGTTATCTTTCAGGTTTTCAAAATCTAAACATAAGATTTAGTTATTCCTATCTTTTCAAACAAAAACCGTCGAAATGTTGAATCAGAGTTTTTCCACTAGCTACTTGATAGAAAGGTTTTTATGTTTTTAGAAAATTTTCAATTTTTTGTGGGTTTTTAATAGGGTATGCAAATGCAAAATATACAAATGAATGCGAAGGAAGAAAGCTTACCGAGCACACCCCCAAACTTAAACTTGACAGTGCTCTCACTGTCAGGCTATACTAAGAGGGTCAAAATTGCCGGCGCTCCCTAAAAACAAATTATATACAAAACAAAAAGGAAAACAAAAATATATACAAAAAAGTGTCCCCCCCAAACTTAAGTAAAACAGTGTTTCCACTGTTAAGCGTTGAAATTCAGGATTTAAGGGGGAAAGAACAGTATCAAGCTATACAAGGCCTTACACAGGCCAAAAGTGAGCACCAACCATTCAAAGATTTTATCGCTATAATGTACAGGTTGGTGGAAGAAGGCGTAGAGAAAAGAGAAGGACAATACGCAAGACCGTATGCGAAGAGAAGCGGGATACGGTCTCGGTATATGAGAGGAAGAAGAATGGCGGAAGGGAAAAAGAAGTGGAATACGAACTTGAGGGTGCAAATGGAGTGAATAGATTAGTACAATCTGTAATGATCGATGTGAAAAGATGGATTGTACTAATCTATCAATATGGCGAGAAATTGGGTCAAATCCCTCAAGATTCGTAAGAAACCATGGGTACGCCGAACTTGGTAAACCAGACATATGAAGTGAAAATGATACGGGTTCTTGCAAGGTCGGAACGATGGAAAGGATGGAGGAAAGTGGTTGAGGAAGGGCATCGGTTAAGGTTTCGGGAGGGTGTACACAGTCAATGAAAGGAACAGTATGAATTGGAAAATCCGACTCATCAATTAAAACTGGTTCATCCTCAAAACTATCCTCAATATTCTCCTCAAAATTTAGCACATCCATGCTCTTCTCTTCAAAGTCCAGACGCATATGGGGTTCGGGAAAAACATTTAATGACTCGGGATGATGATTTGAAGAGACAAACTCAGCCAAATCTACGGGTTCATCATCCAAAATATCCCCAGCGTCAATATCCTCAATCAAGTGAAAATCAAAATTCTCTGACACCTCATTAAAAGCATGGATATTAATCGATTCTGGTTCTAAGATATAGGTGTAGAGGTCAAAAGGATTAGGTATGGTTTCACTTGGAAGGGACCCTTCACAATTGGGCAAATCAAACACTACGAAATCGCACAACTCATTCATCATTCTATCTTCAATTGATAAATCATGTGGGATACTCGATCGACTTTCAAAACAGGAGTTGTGGGATTCAATTTGGGACGGGTAGGTTTGAAGGGGGTACATCTCACTCTCTCCACTCAAATTCACATCCTGTCCTACCGCCTCTTCATACATTGGAAAATTTGGAGCTAGTTGAAAACTAGCTACCGGGTCACTAGGTTGTATGAGGGCGGCCATGGACGCATTCAAATCCATCATCTGTTGGCTTGACGCTACCCTAAAGTCTTCCAAGGACTGTTCTAGACTAGACATTGGTTGTGAAGGGGTTTCAGTAAAAGATTCAAAGTTGTTTGGATACTTAAAATTCTCAAATGGCGGTTCAGAAACAATGTCTAGGGAAGGTGAAAAAGTAAGGTAGGACTGGTAGGAATTGAATGGTTGGACAGGGGTAGGATCAACATTTGGATAAGAAGGTGAATGAAATTGTTGATCCCAAGAATTTGAAGTGGTGACAGGAGTGAAAGATCGGCTACGAGATTGTTCAATACGTTCTGCAATAGACATAGGTCTTGGAGTTGCAACATGACTCGAAGAAGGGGTATCAACGTAAGAAGGGGTGAATGTATGAAATGGTTGATACGGTGGATTGCGGAGTCAAATTGTTTGTCCTAGACACGTCTATCCGATCTCTCAATGAAATTTTGGGCATGGAGGGGTCGTTCGAAGTTCGGCCAAAGCAAGAACCGTAAGAAGTAATTTCTGGTTGTGGGTACCAAAGTTCAGCAAGAGTTTTGCGAGGTGGAGTACCCATGATATGAAAAGAGAAAGAAAGAAAGGCAGAGAAAAGAAGGGGAAAAAGAATGTGATATTTTTTTTATTATTATTTTTTTTTAGTTTATATATTAACAGAAGAATGAAATATACACACAAAAAGAATATTGACAAAAACAATCACGACACAAAAATACCACACACCTAATCGTTCTAGGGTTCACCTAGGTCAACTAGACCTGCTCCAGAACTTGATTGTCGAAGTAAAACTGTGTCGAGAAACAGGCTCAAGATACACTGATCACGAGGCCAGGTAAGTGCAGAGATAAGGGGAGGTTTTCCAACGCTTTCGCGAAGTTCCTTAATTAAATAACCCTTTCTCTTTTGGCGGTTTCGCCGTTAACACTTTCCTAGACACCCCGTAAACAATATACCGTTAAGCGAGATTCTAAACACAGTTAACTTCTCCTAGTGAGCGCGAAGTCCTTAAAGCTTAAAGTCTAATTTCTTTTAAAATTTGTGCAGGTAAACGTTATGCTCAAGTTCGTGATTTGTGGGCCACGGAAAAGGTGATGAAATCCTTTACCGTATATTGTGGGGTTCGCTTGCCCTTAAGTCCGTATTAATTGATGCAATGCGCAATTCAATAAAAATTCTATAAAGAATCAAAAAATTCGTTTTTTAGTTTAAGCGCGGCGCTGCAACAAATACGGGTTAGTCAATTTTTAGCGTTTGCTAGCGAACTTGCAAAGAATCCTGCAAAGAATAGTATATTGGATGCGTCGGATTTGAGAAGAAGGTGTTAGTAAAGTACGTACCGTTAAGTTTTGGGTTAGGAAACCCACGTTGAATCAAATCCGGTAAGCTTGAAAAGTTCGCTTGCGCGGGTCAATCTACCCGGATCTTTGGCACTGTACTTTGCAATCACCTTAGCCTTGAACGTACACTTTGCTCCCCACAATCGCAGTTTGCAAATCTGCAAAAATCTGCACTCTTGCCCACAAAAATGATCAAAAAAACAAAAAGATTTTTTTTTTATTTATATATATATATATATATACAAAAAGAATATTAACCCGAATAACAAGAAAGAAAATACGCTACCGTCTCCCCGGCAATGGCGCCATTTGATCGCACGCCGATGGCGTGTCGGATGTTCAAAGAATTAAAGTGTAACCGCGATCAGGACGGTGTCGCTATGCAGCTAGCCGGTGAGCACGGGTCGGTCCACAGGGAGATGGTGGTATCTTACCTTCTTGTCTTAGACGAGTCAATAAAGAATCTGTATGTTTGTTCAGTCTAACCTATGTGTTTATTTGCAAGTATAAAGTTATTAAGAAAAGATACGAGATTGTAAGCTAAGAAATCCGTACTCAAAACCTTTGAGCCGAGTCTTGACCAATTGAAGCTAAGCAATTGGCAACAACGTGGATTAGGGATTTAAGCGCGGTATTCGTGGAATCCGGCTTATTTACCCTTGTCCTTCCGTTCTTGTCTCTTGCCTTCGCCTCCGGCCAAACCGAACGCAACCGGTCGCGGTTAGGAATCACCGTTACCTTGTCAGGGTAGGGTGCCTAACGGAGCGCTTGCGTATGGTTTGGGCGAAGTTCAAATGGAAAATAACGGGAAAAGGAATTGGCAAAGAAATGTTAACTTATAATACCGTATTTATTCTTAACAATAATAATTACATCATTCACAAAATGAATAAAAGAGAACAAAAAGAAAAGAACAAAGAAAAGAAAAGATTACAAATAATTAAGTGCAAGGAATTTAAGTGCATGAAATAAATTGCAAGTAATAAAAAGCAAGTAATAAAAAGCGAGTAATAAAAAGAACAAGAAATGAAAAATGCAAGAAAGTAATTACAAGAACCGTAGAACTCAAAACAAGCATGGGATCAATAGCCAACCCTTAAACTTGCAAGCTCAATTAAGAGGTTGCAAGATCAAGGGAAGGGTAGAGAACGCATGTGAATTGAAGTACTAAGGAGTGAACAAAATACGACCCTTGAGATCAATAACTAACCCTTAACCATTCAAGCTCAATGAAGAGGTTGACTGATCAAGAGAAAGCAAGAATCTCAAGGGGAAGAAGAAACACAAGAGAATGATACAAAACCCTCATCTTCATTGATCTCCCACTCAAAAGCTCTCACTACAATTTCATGGAAAAAGAATGAAGAAGAAGAAGAAGAACTATACAAAAAACTAAAAAGAGGCTACCAGAATGAACACCAAGGTTGGGCTCAGATCTGCTGTATTTATAGGCAGGAGAATGGAGTTCTAGGGCAACCACCAGACCAGAAATGGAGTACCCAAAATACCCCCAAAAGACGACAACATGAGGCCACAGTACGGCCGCGGATCCGCGGCCTGGACCCCACTTTGGCCGCGGATCCTCGCCCCTATAGTGGTGTTAGGGTGTGGTCTTCTGTGTACCTCCCTGGTCTTCTGTCCCCTCTTGTCTGGTACATGTATTTTCTGATAATTTCATCCAGAATATCAGCAGAATTCATAGTCCAAGATTGTTATCTTTTCTTCACTTTTGACTTTATCTCTCTTGAGCTCCGCGCACCCATTGATTCTTATGCTGCCCCCCTCGTGCTCTGTGCTTGTCCGAGACACGAATGACCACTGTCATATGTCTTGTCTCTGGAACTGGTACTCGGCACTGGACGGATATGGATAACCGGAACCCGGCTTTTATCTGCTGTGACAGATGTTCTGTATTTGGTGTAACTGTGGAGATTTGTCTTGATTTGCAATATTTGGACTGAAAACCTGTACTCTGTAAATATGTAACAAACACGGATTAAAAGTACCTACCTATAAACAACCGAGCGTAAGAATGGGCGGTATAAAATGCAGTATTCTGTGATGAACAATGATGCATCTTCTTCAGGTGTGTTCATTGTAAAGAACTGTTTCTCAGTATCCTCTGCATCCTGGGTATATGATACCGGATCAGGATCCCAGATTTGTAATCTGTTACATAGGGCTACAAAAAGGTAGAAAAACTGAGAACGGGTGATAAGTTTCATGAGACAGAAACCGGGGCAAGTGTTGCAGCCAAGTCTGTTGGTCACTGTCACCCTGTATTACCAATACATTGATTCTGAACAAATGCTATTAGATACCGAACCTGATATACAAAATCATATCAGTCTCTTTATTAGTAAAGAAATGATATAATTTTGTATTGCTGGATAATGTTTTGAACATTTCCTATATCAAAAGTTGAATGGTTCAGGCACGTTATCTAAAAGCATTGACGTTCTAAATCAAACTACAGTTCCTTGAATACTGAACACACACAAGAGGAAGAGTTCAGAAATGAACTAATTTTTCTTGAGGTATTGTAGACTAGGTCACATCAATGCGATCCGACTGGCTGAAGTTACATTTAGATGTATATTTAAATCAGTTTGAATTTATATCTTGTGAAACTAGCCAGTCATGTCACAAAGATAAGATGACCATAGCTCCGTTTACTGGAAACAGAGAAAGAGTTAATGAACTCTTTGGACTGATACATGATGATGTATGTAAGGTCTCCTGTCTACAAATGCCAGGACTGGTTCTTTATACTTCATTATATTCTCTGATAATCTCTCAAGATTCAGTCGTATGTTCCTGCTGAAACATAAGTCCGAAGCTTTTGAGGTATTCACAGAATATAAGTTAGAAGTAGAGAACCAATAACCGGGTATAAGTATTATGTCCTTTGATGAGATCAAGGAGGAGAATACTTGTGCATGGAATTCTTGGATTATTCTAAAGGAGAATGAGATTCTCTCTCAGCATTACTCCTCCAAATAACCATAGCACATTGGTGTATCGGGGCGGAGCAATCACACCCTATATGATAAGGTGTGCTCTATGATGAGTACTACTGAGTTACCTGTTTTCTTTTTGGGAGTTATGTGCTTGAGAAGCTGCATACCTATTGAATAGGGTTCTAATCAAATCACTGCCTACCATTCCATATGTGATATGGTATGGGCAGATCCTATCTCTTAAGTAAGTTAAGATTTGGGATTGTCCGTCCTATGCCAAAAGCAAAATCCGGACAAGATCGAGGCAGGATCAGTTCTGTAGAACTGGAAAGGTTCCAGCTATACAAAACTGCAGTTGATGATTTGACAGAACCATAAGATTCTAGAGTTCCCGACGAACCTCAGCCTCTCCGCCGATCTAGTAGGGTTCCTCATCCGCCTGAGAGATACCTCGGTTTCTCGATGACAGTGGGAGCAAGGATTGCATCATGAGATGATGACCCAACTAGTTTCGAGCAGGCCATCGAGAGTAGGGACTCTGTAAGAATGGCTGGATGCTTAGCGATCTGAGATGGAATCCATGTACACCAGCAAAGTATGGACTTTAGCTGCTATATCTGAAGGGTTAAATCCCCATCAGGAGCAAGTGTATCCTGAGAAGATTACTTGGTGTAGATGGAAAAGTTGAGACTTTCAAAGCTAAACTTGTTAAAGGTTTTCGTCATCAACCAGGCGTGGATAATGATGAAACCTTTTTCCAGTAGCTATGCTTAAGTCTATCCAGATCCTACTTACCACGGCTACATACCATGACTACGATATCTGGCGGTTGGGTGCCATGACTGCTTTTCTAAATACTGATTTAGAAGAGAACGTCTATAAGAACACAGCCAGAGGTCTTCGTAAACAGTGGGAGCAGCGGAAACGTGTGCAAGTTGCTTTACATAATTAAGCAGGCATCGCGGAGTTAGAACGTCTGTTTTGATGTGATAGTCAAAGTGTTTGACTTCATCAAAATGGTAGACGAACCTTGTATATACAAAAGGGTAGTAGAGAGTAAGGTGGTCATCTTCGTATTGTACGTAGACAACATACTCTTGATAGGAAAAGAGTTTCCTATACTACGATCGGTCAATCTCCTATTATCACAAGGATTCTCCAAATAGGATAAAGAAGACCCTCCTAAATCCTGGGATTTGGACCTATGAGATAGAGCTAAAGGGATATTAGGGTTCTCACTAGGTATAGTGAGATTGTATCAATCGATCCTGGGGAGAATCACTGGAAGTGTTCCAGGGTGATAAAGACGACTGAATATCAGTCACAGGCACTGTCTTTACCCTCAGTAAAGGGACGGTATGTTGGAAGAGTTCCAAGCTAGATACCATAGCAAACTAGACGATAAAGGCTGGTAACATCGCTATTGAAGATACTACCAAAGAGGCAGTTTGGGTGTATATTGGTTCATAAGATGAACTTGGTTCCTGCCATTGTATGACAATGGAAGTGTGTCTTAGGCCCTGGAACCCTGGTCCCATCAGTGACCCAGACATATTCTGAGGAAGCATCACCTGATCATGGAGATAGTTGATCTCCAGGTTGATCGAGGTTAGGAGAGTAGACTCAGAGGACAACACGGCGGATCCACTCACGAAGGCCTTTTTCCCAAAGAGAGACTTTTAGGGGATGGTTGAGTATGTGATACTGCAACCACTGCTACAGATGGCCCTAGTGCAAGTGGGAGATTGTTAGTTATATGTATGCCCTAGAGGCCATTACTGTACATTGGATGTATATTGTAGTGGATGCTGGGACATATATAGGAAGGACTTTCTTGCTCGACATGATAGTACGCTATCTGGTTGCACTTTATCTTAACATGTATACTTTCTGTCTCTCTGATTACATGTTGATAAAGCCCTTAGGATGTGTACTCGACTTCCAGGACTGTGATGTAGATCATACTAGTGGGGCCTGGGTAGTCCATGAGTACATCCTTGAAATGTTCTTAGTCGAGGGAATATCGAGACGGGGCATCGATATTCCAGAGTAGACTAGCGCATATCTTCTCGACTCATGCGATGGGCGATGGATGATCCCATATCCATTGGTGTTTGACATCAGAGATGGTATGCGGGTGCTCAGTGGAGACTGGGTACACTGAACGGACTCGCCGAGAAGTCCCAGATGGTATTATACCTCACGTCAGATGGCAGTTCTCTGGTGACACTGGTACAGCTTAGTCTGTAGACCCGAGATCGTCATAGAGTCTTGTGTGTCTCCCACTGTGCTTTGATTTCCACCTTACCACGGCTCTACTGAGTTGTGCAAACAGGTGGTTTTTGGGTACAGTCCCGATTCACATGGAGGCAATGAGCGGTAGGAGGGGATTCGTCTCTCCCGGTATTGGGGGTTGATGTTGCGCCATGCTCGACTGGCCATAACAGGAAATCCCTGGCCAGGGTTGCAGTGATATACTGGTAAGAGTTATCAGTAGTTTCACGAATGTTATGGACCTCAAGTCGGCATGACTTATCGAGCTACTGGGGTCTGACGTTTACCACCCCTAGGCGAGATATGCGACATATCAGACGAACAGACCGGACTATACGGTAAGTGTTACTGGTTGGATTCACAGGAGTGTGAGCGGGCTTGCTCGTCGATCTTCTGATCGCTCAATACCCGGGTGGCCGTTACGTTTAGCAGACCGCTTGCGGCTTGTGGGTGTTTGATATGATCATCATCTGCTGCCGGCGTATTGACGAGTCTTTAGAGTCCTACACAGAGGTTTCCTGGCTCAAGCGAAACGAAATAGGAGCGCATATGAGATATGTGCGGGACCGAGAATAATGCGTGTATGTGATACCGTATTCTATTCTCGCGATGAATGTATCGATTGGTTATATGCGATATAACCTAGTTATCGAATCAAGGATTGATTCGATAAGCCGATACATTGGATACTAGTCGGTTATATACGATATGACCGGATCATTAAATCAAGTGTTGATTTAATGATTTAATGTATAATTATATATTTGATATATTACTTTGCATTAACTAGTATTGGTTCACTTTAAATGGATTTACTCACTTGGTTTGTGCACATTGCATATGTGATATATTTTGTGCACATGATTGTATCATGTTTGATGATACATGCAAGCTAGGGTTAGTGTAAAGAATTAGACCATGGTTAAGATTATGATTAGGGTTTTCTTTTTCCTTATTCATTTATTTATTCTTTTGTTTATTTTGGAAAAAGAAAAAGATAAAGAGAAAAAGAATGGTTGCTAGTTTTGTTTGTAGTTGAAGTTTCTTGAAACTTTGACTTAGTCACCATTCTTGTCTCATCCTTAACCTTAACCATTCATGTAAACCATGGTCCATTCTCTACAACTAACCAAGGGTTAGTAAATGATAAGTATTGATTTATTTATCTAATTTACATAACTTATCATAATTCTTTTATCATCTTCTTCTTCATCTTCAAGTTGAAAAAAGCTTGCACCATCAATGGCAACTAGCCAAAATGAGTGAGAAATCCAATTCTAAAGTCTACCCACTTCCTATTTCTTCACCCTCTACTACTTGCCATGTAGTCGAGTGTGTTGTCTTCACAAGTTTCTTGACTTGGCGAAGGCGGAGCTCGAGTTTGTGATGCCTCGACGTAGATTATCTTCGGCATCGAACCGACGATCAAGCCCGCCCATTTCGTCGATGAAGCCGATGCTAGAGTTCGGAATTCGATTTGGACAGCGGAGAGAGATCATCGTGGAGCTTAGGAAGTGGTGGACCGGATCTACAAAGGTTGTAGCCCCTTCCCTATTTCTATATTTCCGTTTACTTGCTTGCTTTGCCTAAATATCTAGTTAACGATCCGTTCTAGGTTTTCTCGGCACCGTAATTTTTAGAAATTAGCGTGTTTGATCACTTGTGAGACTTCACTAGAGTGCCTAGGAACCCTATATTCTTAACATAAAATATCATATAAAATGGTTAGGATAGTATCTCAAAAATACTAAATACTACTAGTACTATGACTTGAGATATTGTGCAGAAATTAGCTCAAGTCTGGAATCCAGGAGATCCAAATTAAATCGGGATGTCGGAATCAAGTCTGCCAGAATATGGAATCAAATCTGCCAGAATAAATCGAGAGATCTTGCAACGGCAGAGACTTAGAGCATTATTTTTAGAATCTTGACATCGAGAGGATCTCCAAAAATCAAGATAAAATAGCACAAAAAATCCCAGGAAATGAAGCCACCAAACCGCGACGGAACCGCGGCCAAATAGGCCTATATGCTGCGGTTTCATAGTGGTTCTAGAGCATTAGGATGTGATATTTTGGTGATTTTATTATAACAACATATATTCACTTAGGGAATTTAGGGTTTCTAGTTTCTATGACTATATATAGGACCGAGAGCTTCACATCAAAAATCATCGAACCGAAGAGATCAAGAGGTCCAAGAAAATCCACGCATCCGAGTTGATCAACAGCTGTTCATCTACTTCCAACAAGATAGAGATTGAGAGCAAAAACTAGAGTTCTTGTACTCTACTTTAAAAAGATTTGTACATGATATAGTTGATTAATAAAGGTAGAGTTTTTATTAGTCTTTTCGTAATTAATTCCTGCACTTACTTTCTGCATCTTAATCGTGTTTTCATTCTTCAATCTTTCTTCTAAATCTCAAACCATGAGTGAGTAATTCCTAGCTTGCTAGAGTTCGTAGGTTAGGGTAGATCAATAGATGATAAAATCATTTAACTTCTTTTATACATTTTAAAGTCTATAAACTTTAGCAAAATAAATGTTAACATCCTTATCAGGCGTGCTACCAATTTATTGCTAGCCACGACCACGATTTAAGATTGGTTTAACGCTTGTTTTGTTAAGAGCTAGACATGAATGGAGATCAATTCAAGGACCAGGGTTAAGAGCGGGAAAACCCTAGTTTCTTCCAAAAGAGAACCCTAATCTACATTAATCACAATCGATCTAGTTTTAAACTATTAAAATATAAAAGGAGTCATTTTTAATTAGCCATCCATTACTACTAAGTCCTATGAACCCTACGAGCCTCTTCTTTATAAATCTTACATCTGTAGTATATCCGTAACTATAACCAATCATCTTGTTTCCATTAAATTGTCTAATGCAAGAAAAAGGTACACGTTTCGCTGTGGACGACCTGTACTCATCGTGACTAGCTACTAGCAACACCGTCTTAATTGTGGTTACTTTACAAAAAAACTTTTAAACAGAACAATCAAATGGCGTCATTGCCGGGGAAACAGCTGTAATTTTTTTCTTGTTATTCGGGTTGATTTCTTATAAAATCCAGTAAACATATTATAAACGAGAACCAAAACGGCATCTTGTGTATTTAACGATTATTTTACGAGTTTTGCAAAGGATTCTGGAGTAACTGGAGCAAACCAATAGAGAGTTAGATAATCTCAACATATCCCAGAGGAGCATTTGGGTGCTCTGAAGAAAACTCAGCAAGAGAACTCTCCATAGTGCGGCGGAACCGCGGCGCAAAGAGGTGTATTGCAGCGGAACCACGGCGTCTTGGTCGAGTTGGAACCCCAAAATCTTTAGGTAATTTTCTAAAATCTTTCTCTCTCCTCTAAGCTCCAATAATCTGATCATTCCTGCAGGATTCTTTGCAAATATCGCCGGTCAAAAAATCTTTTTGCGTGTTTTTATATTGGTTTATTTATGCATATCTTAACCGGTCATTAAGGGGCAATAACCCAAATCCAAATTAGGTGGGGGTTTCATCACCCTTCATAGGCCCCACAAATTACAAAACGAGCATACTTTCACCCTACATTAATTAAAAAATATCAAGACCAAGACTCTAAGGACTGTCGAGCTCAATTAGGACAAAGGAGGGTCATAGGTAATCAATCGCTTATCCGCATTTCTCTTGTAGTGCTTTGGCAAGTGTGACTAAGAAAAGTAGTTACTTAATTAGGCCCACTATTTTCGGTGATTCGTATAGTGGATACCTCCTACTTACCTAGCCACAAGTGTGATAAGATGTGGTAGAGGATTGATCCTGCGACTTATCCTTTAGAAGTCTAGGAGCGGTCTAGTGAATTAACCTAGGTGACCCTATCTATAGGGATTGATTGTGCATTTTGTGATTTGTTGAGTCAAGCCTCACGTCCAACACTTTTTCAAAACAAACCTTCTTAAAAATCGTTTTCACACATGCTGCCACGCGCACTAAACCTGCTTAGTGCATGATCAGCTGGATACGGGATTCTAGTGCCCGTTTTGTCCGTGTCTTTGCTATCGACTCCGAAGTCGGTACTTCTTCATCTTCTATTTCCCCTTAACCCACCACATCTTCCGAAATGGATGGATCTCCATCGGGATTTCATGATACCACCCTGCCACTACCCGTAGGTGTGCAGAATCTACCGCGCATCTCTCTTCAAGAAAGATGCTACCTCATACGCTGTCCCCTTCCTACTTGTTTGTCTATTCCACCAGCCAATGGGGATAATTTTGAAATTAAACCCTACTTCATCAACTTGTTCCCCAAATTTCATGGGCATGAATCCGAAGACGCATACGTTTTTATAACCAAATTCGAAAACGTATGTGCAATGATGGGCACTACACAACTTTCTGTGGATGTTTTGCGATTACGTCTTCTTCCTTTTACCCTGTGCGATCTAGCAGAAAAATGGATTTATAGCACTGCCGCACATTCTATCGCTAAATGGGACGAATTCGTTATAGCATTCCTTAAGAAATTTTATCCCAATCACAAAACCGCCTGTAATCGAAGCGAGATTAACCAGTTTACCCAACTTCCTAGTGAACCATTCTGGAAATGCTTTGAACGGTGTAAAGATCTTCTTGTACAATGCCCCCATCACGGAATTGATAGATGGCAACTTTGCCGAATTATATATGAGGGTGTTAATCCTGCCATGAAACAGATGCTTGAAACCATTTGTCAATGCCATTTCATGTCAAAAGACGATGGCGAACCTTGGCAATGTCTGGAAGATCTCACTGAACTAACCTCACAATGGGAGAGCGTTAGACCAACATCATCTTCATCTTGGGCAAGTATCCATCAGCTCGACGTTTCCATCGCAGTGAAAGCCGAAATGGCCACGATGCAAAAGAAACTCGAAGCTATCGAAAACAAAGTCTCGCCAACCTCCCTAAACCAAGTTATGCCACCCAAAACCGTGTGTGGTTGCTATTCTGACCCATCACATTTAACGGAAGAATGCCATTTGAATTCTCTATTTCAAAGTCAAGAACAAACTAATGCTGCTTTTCAGCAACGACCTAGAAACGATCCTTATTCTTCTACATACAATCAGGGATGGAGGAATCATCCAAATTTTTCTTGGAACCAAAACCAAACTCAAACTCAAAATCCGTTCCTAAGCCAAAATAACTATCAAAGGCCTCCCTCACAGCAACAACAGCCACCACAGCACACCTTTCAACCATAATCTTTTCAAAACACGACTAACAACTTTGATCCTTATAATAATATTTCAACGGCCGGTACCGATAAAACCTCTGCACTCGAACGTAACTTAGAAACGTTCATTAAACAATCTACACAAACGACAGCTAATTTAACGTCTTCTATCCAAACGTTAGTGCAACACACTGCTTCCCACAGTGAAAGCATAAAATCGATAGAAGCATAACTTGCAAAATTAAACACCGTAATGAGTGAGAGAAAGAAAGGGAAACTTCCATCTCAACCTCTACCAAATCCCGGTTGTAGGGTTCCGTAAGGCGGCAGCAAGGTTTCTGTAGGCATCGTCCATGCCAATTTCAAAATTTTGTCGTTCTAAAGAACCCTAACCTAGAATCTTAACTAGAGATTTAAACAATAAGCATTGCAAACAACTTTTCATAAAAAGTGAATGAGGAATACAACCTTTGCAGACCGGTCCTTCACTTCTAAAGCTCCGTGTAGTAGTCCCTTCGCTTCAAGTATTGAACACTCAAACTCTAGTAAGGGTTCACATGAAGAAATGAACAAGCTTGCTCGAAGTCATCGAGGCCGAAGATGATCTACGTCGAGAAGACTTAAGCTCAAGCAAGCTCTTCATTAATGGTAGATTAGTGAAGTAAACACCCTAAACTAAATGGCTAATATAGTAAAGGATGATGAAATAGGAAATGGCCTCACTTTAGATTTAATTTTCTCACAATATTTTCTCACTTTAAGAAAAGCTAGCAAGCTTTCTCATGAGGAAGAAGAAGATGAAGTGGAGATGAGAATATGAAACTCATGAGGTGAGAATAGTAACCATGGGTGAGTTAGTGCCATACACTAACCCATGTAGAGAGTGAACCATGGCTAAGGTTAAGGGTTAGGTTAATAAATATCTACAAGTGAAACAAAATTGGTGGACTTGGTCAATGGTTCCACAAGCTTCTAAAAGCTTGTAACCATGATAAATATCCATCCAATTTTGAATTACTTAGATAAATATGAACCCTTCATTATATCAAGTATGGTGTAAGTCTCATACACCCATGAAGCATGTGGCATCAAGCATGACACAAATAAAATGTATATTAATATATATCACATATATACTATATGCACATAAGTGAGAAAAAGAATACTTAGTGAGCAAATATTAGTTAATGTAAGTTAATATATCAAATATATAATTATACATTAAATTATAAAATCAACACTTGATTTAATAATCCGGCTATATCACATACAACCGACTACTATCATATGAATCAACTTATCGAATTAACACTTGATCAATAACCCGGTTATATCACATATAACCGACCGATATCACATATCGCGAGAATAGAATACGGTATCACATACGCGCATTAATCTCGGTCCCGCACATATCACATTTATGCTCCTACTTCGTTTCACATGAACTAGGAAACCTCTGTGTAAGACTCTAAAGACTCGTCCATACGCCGGCAGTAGGTGATTATCATATCAAACACCCATAAGCCGCAAGCGGTCTTCTAAACGTAACGGCCACCCGAGTATTGAGCAATCAAAAGATCAACAAGCAAGTATGCTCATACTCCTACGAATCCAATCAGTAACACTACCGTACAGTTCGGTCTCTTCGTCAGATATGTCATATATCACAGCCTGAGGGTGGTATAACGTCAGACGCCAATAGTCTGATAAGGCATACTGATGCAAGGTCCATAACGGTTTGAGAAACTACTGAGAACACTTACCAGTAGATCTTAGCAACCCTGGCCAGGGATTTCCTGTTATGGCTGTTAGTTATGTATATGCCCTAGAGGCCATTGTTGTACATATGATGTATATTATAATGGATGCTTAGATATATATAAAGAGGACTTTCTTGCTCGGCATGATAGTATGCTATCTGGTTTCACTTTGTCTTAACATGTTGACTTGTATTAGTTTACTGTCTTGCTCTCACATGTTGATAAAGCCCTTAGGATATGTACTTGACTACTAGGATTATGATGAGATCATACTAGTGGGGCCAGTGTAGTCAACGAGTGCTTCCTATAACTGTTCCTAGTCGAAGGTGTATCGAGACAGGGCATCGATACGCCAGAGTAGACTAGCGTATACACATCTTGACCGATATGATGGGTGATGGATGATCCCATATCCATTGGTGTTTGACATCAAAGATGGTGTACTGGTGCGCAGTGGAGACTGGGTATATTGAACGGACTGGCCGAGAAATCCTCCATGGTATTATACCTGTCGTCAGATAGCAGTTCTCCGGTGACACCGGTACAGGTTAGTTTGTAGACCCGAGATCGTCATAGAGACTTGTGTGATTCCTACTGTGCTTTGATTTCCACCTTACCACGTCCAAGAGGGCGTGCAAAACGGTGGCTTTTTGGTACAGTCCCAAATCACATGGAGGCAATGAGCGATAGGAGGGGTTTGTTCTCTCCCGGTATAGGGATTTGATGTTGTGTTGTGTTCGATTGGCTATAACTGGAAGTCCTTAGCCAGGGCTGATATGGAGATTTACTGGTAAGAGTTATGAGTAGTTTCTCAACCCATTATGAGCCTCACATCGACACGACTTATCGGTTACTGGGTCTGACGTTTACCACCCCTAGACTGGATATGCAACATATCAGACGAAGAGACCGGATTGTACGGCAGTGTTACTGATTGGATTCGTAGGAGTATGTACAGGCTTGCTTGTTGATCTTCTGGTCGCTTAATACCCTGGTCGCTGTTACGTTTAGCTGACTGCTTGCAGCTTGTGGGTGTTTGATATGATCATCACTTACTTCCGGCATATTGACGAGTATTTAGAGTCCTATATAGAGGTTTCCTGGATCAGGAGAAATGTAGTAGGAGCACGTATGTGATATGTGCGGGATCGAGATTGATACGTGTATGTGATACCTTATTCGATTCTCACGATATGTGATATCGGCCGGTTATATATGATATAGCCGGGTTATCGGATCAAGTGTTGATTCGATTAAATATAATATATATATATATATATATATATATATATATTATGTGCTCACTTATATATTTATTATTCTCACTTGTGATACATTTAACATATATGCGATATATGTTTATTTTATTGTTTTCTTTTGTTACATAAATATTATATATGTGATATATAATATTGTAGCTTGCTAGGTTATACATGCAACATGTATGTATGATAATTATACCATGCTATATGTAATGTTTGGGTGTAAATATCTAAGTAATTCAAATTATTGAAATGAGTCATGGATGAAGCTTCATGAAGCTTGTAGATTACCATTGACCAAGTCCACCCTTTTTGTTTTGCCCTAAATATTTCTAACCCAACCAAGACACATAGCCATGATTAACTCTCTACAATGGTTAATGATGATATACTTGACCCATGGTTGCATTTCTTACCCCAATCTCATTCATTCTTCTTCTTCTTCCTCATTCTCATTTTGTTTTCTAGCTTTTGAGATCAAGAAGAAAATAGTGAGAAATTAAATAATAAAGTGAGCAAAATTCCTACTTCATCATCCTCTTCTATACTAGCCATATAGATTAGTGTGTTAGCTTTACTAATTCATAATTAGTGAAGTCATAGCTTGAGTTCGTGTTTCCTCGAAGTAGATTATCTTGGATTTCGAAGTCTTCAAGTAAGCATGGATCATTCGACTTGTGGAGCCTCTCTAGAGTCCGGGAGTTCATGGATCGCGGCGAAGGTATTACTACTCGGAGCTTATGAAGTGAAAGAATGGACTACAAAGGTTGTAATCCCTCTCTCTTAGATGTAAAGTTGTTTACATGCAAAGTTAACCCTAATTCTCTAGTTCGATTACTTGGTTGGTTTGTTTAGCCCCCCAAAAATTTTAATATAGCATGTTTGATGCTTAACAAAACCTTGATAAGGTGCTAAGCTAACACTACAGTGGTATCAGAGCCAAGCTAGAGCATTAGGCGTTGTCTAGATGAAGTTAGAAGTCCAATCGAACCCTGAAACCCCGAAACGACCCCTTTTCTGGAAATTTTTCAAAAAGTTGAATTTTTCCATGTTAAAAATACTCAGAAAATCATGCAGGGAATTCTATGGACACACCTGAAGAACGAAACCCTAACTCGTCTAAGTGACCGCGGATCCACGGCCAAAACCTGTTTTTGCAGGCGGATCCGCGGCGCCACTTGAGAGGTTTGGGTCGGCCCTTCAGCTGTTGGTCCGTAGGTACTGTGGTATGTCTCTGGTTAATTTTAACTGTGCTCAAGTGTTGAGCTCTCTGGGAATTTTTGTGAATTCGGTGTATCTATCGAATTATCTAACTTCGCCTAGTTATCTGTGACGATTATGTGTTGCCGTGATATGTTATATTGGATCGTTGTGTATTGAATAGTCGGTGATTTTATGTGAGATGAGAGTTTTATTTTTCATTCTTGTAAAATTCATTTGTATGTAATATTCTTTTATTGGGGTACTTCCGGATTGAGGATGATATCACCATTGTATATTATTTACTTTTCCGCATTAGGATAGACCCAAGGCGGAGAGCACAAGTAACCGGGTTCCAAGGTCCAGTGGGAGGCCATCTCGAGGAGTTGGGACCGGGTCTCCTAACCCTAGAATTGGCAGGGTTACTTGGCGCTCTCGTAGGGGTCTAGGGACACGGGTTTGGCTATTCATCGCGACAGTGGAATCCGTGTTTTATACAGGCTCAAAATAAAACACGGATGTCCTAGTATATCCAATATTTCATATGTTGACTTCTGCTGCAATGTTCTGTGATGAGATCATATTACTGCCTGTGACGAATGCTTATACTATATATATATCTATATGTTGATATATAAATATTATTGCTTTCGTTTCTTCTGTGATGCTTAGGAAGCATAAATGATGGGATTTAATAATGAGATTAATAAAAGAAAAGAAACCAAAAGGATGTTATAGAATCAAATTTTATAAAAAAAAGGGTAGCTCTAGTTTTTGTTTTGCATAGCGGTATTCCTTGTAGAATATACAGCACCTTATTCGATAAGGAAAGAGCCGAGATCTCTTTACCGGGAGTGACCTCTTTAGCAAAACTGGCAGATGCTACAAACTCACGGTTTAGTTTTTAATTGCTTCTACAGTTCTTGCTTTGCATCGCAGTATTTGTGAAATATCCTGCACCTTATTCGATAAGGAAAGAGCCGAGATCGCTTCACCGGAAGTGACCTCTTTAGCGGAACTAGTAAAAGCCTCAAAAACACTTCTTTTCAAAATCACTTGTTTCTACAACGATATCAAGTTCATTACGCAAAAGGTTTTATAAAAACCTGTCGTAACCCTCCGTCATTTCAGATAAGTAATATTTAGTATTCGTGCTACGTTTGTTGACTTAATCAAGGCGTAGTGTACAGTAGCTAAATAGTGTTTATCTGCTAAAGCATGAGATGCGATTGGATTAGGGTAGTCGTACGGCCTTGTTGACTTAGTTAAGGGTCGTACGGGCGGGTTTAATTCAATCGGGAAATGTACGGGTTGAACTTGACTTGCGATTTATGGTTTGTTGACTTAGTCAAGGTCATAGATCGCTAGGGGTAAAAGAATTATCAGGAATTTCAAATGTTGAAATTTGCAATGAGATTGCATACCTACTATGAGATAGTTGGATCCTCATACCCACTGCGAGTAAGAGTTACTCCTGGGAGAGTTTTACACAGAAAAATTAGCCGATCAAGTAGGTGTCTATGCTAACGGGGTTATGCCTCTGCGAAAACGAGATTTATTCTAATTAGGTCTGTGCGAAAGCACGGGGAACCTCCTTCAAAGTACCAACACTGACCTGGCTGAAAGATTGGCGAACTTGTAAGGTGTAATTAATACCGGCTAGTCTTACATTTTAGGGTTTGAAGGAAGATTTGATAAAAACAGTGGGAGCCATCCTGATTAGATAAGATAATAACAAATCTAATCTTGCAAGAGCGCACGCTAAAGTGTTTTCCTTCTCTCTCTCTCCAGGTAGCGACCATGTCAGGCTTTAATCAAGATAATAATATGGATGTATTGACTGAACCCGCTTATTATAGTGAGCAGGGGAACGTTGGTCCCGTTCTTTCTTATAAATGTTATAAGACTGAGCAGGGAATAGAGACATATCCGAATACTCACGCCGCCCAAACGAAGAATAAGCATTCTGATGCATCTTCTTCGGGTGTGTTAGTTATCGAGAACTGTTTCACAGTTCACTCTACCTCCTGGGTATTAGATACCGGATCAGGATCCCACATATGTAATATGTTACATGGGCTACGGAAAGGTAAGGAACTGGGAATGGGTGATCATTCCGTAAGAGTAGGGAATGGTGAAGATGTTACAGCCAAAGCAGTTGGCGAATATCACCTTGTATTACAAAATGGCAATACATTGATTCTGAACGAATGCTATTACATACCGACCCTGATACGCAATGTTATATCAGTTTCTTTATTAAGCAAAGAAGGATATAATTTTGTAGTACAGGAAAATATTATGAACATCTTCCTGAATCAAATGTTGATTGGATCAGGCTCGTTATATAATGGCATATATGTTCTAAATCAAAACACAATTCTTAATATACAGAAAACACACAAGAGGAAAAGTTCAGAAATGAACGAATCCTTCTTGTGGCAATGTGGACTTGGTTATATCAATGCGACACGACTTGCTAAGTTACATAAAGATGGTTATTTGAATATGTTCGAATTATTATCTTATGAAACTTGCCATTCTGTAACGTTTTGAAAATCGTTTCGGTGAAATTTCGGAAAAATCGGTAAAATAAGGGGGTTTTCTGTAAAAAGTCAAAATATAAATATCTTTATTATAAAATTAAATATACATATTCTAGCTATGTAATTGCTAGTATTTGGTGTTTATTGAGCTACTGGTAAAATTTCTAATTTTCTGAAAAATTTTCCGAAATTAATTATTTTAATATTATTTTAAGCCGTCACTAATACATTTAATTAGCGATAAATGCAAATTTAAATGGGTTAATTTTAATCTATAGAACCATGACAACTAAAATCTAGTTTGTAATATAAATTTTTAGTATTTTATTTCAAGTTCTTATTAGTTATAATCGAAGGAAATTAAAATTTTAATTAATTAAACTAAAACTTGCATTTTTGTAACTTGAGGGGTTCTTTTTGCATGGATTTCTTTTGTGCAATCTCTCACACTCTTTCCTCACTCAATTGGAAGGTCCACCACCAGCAGCAGCCCATGAAATTTTCCCCCTCCAATTTGTTTTCTTCAACTCTCTTTATGAGAGGAAATGAATTAAATAGGTGTAGGTTAAGATGTATTGTTTTGGAGGCTTATTGTACCTTGATTTGAGGGGGGTTGACTTGGCCAATTTTGCACAACTCCCACACCATTCCCCCCCATCATCCTCTGGCCAAAACTGAGCAGCCCTCCCCTCTTGAAAAATCCTCACTTCTTCACATCAAAAATCCACAAGAATTCACTCAAAAATCCAAACTAAAACCTTCCAAACTCCTAACTAAGCCTTACCCATTTCTCCTTAACCTATACTAGCATGATTCTTAGAGAAAGTTAGCATTTTGGAAGTTAAGATTTGTCAAGCTTGATCTACAAATTAAGGTATAAATCCTAACCCTTTTGTTCAATTGTTGGTTATTACTTTAATCTAGCTTAATTAGGAAATTAATCTTGGTTCTAATTACAAGTTTTGGAATTTCAAGAGGGGGTTGTGAATTAAAATTAGGGTTTTTGTTGTGTAATTATGGTTGCAAGTGTAATTCATCATATTGTGAAATGAAAAACCTAATCAAATTGCTAGTTTGCAAATTGTTAGGTTGAAATTATGATAATTATGCTAAAGTGCTAACTAGGTTTTAGAAATTGAATTAAATTATGGGTTTAAAATTTACATAATAGTTTTCATGGCATAATGAAGATATTAAGTTATCATCTTGGTCACTAGAATTGTTAAAACATCATGTTTTGTACAAAAACGGTAAACCTTGCTTGCTAGGTTTTTGGAAAAATAGCTTTTAAAGTGAGTTTTGGGTTTTTGTGAATTTTAACCTATTTCACATTATAATTAGTGTTTGTGAATGTGCAAATGAGTGTGTTTGGGTTTTTCTCGATGGTTTGACGTTTGTACATCGACATCGAGGGTTGGTTTAGCTATTCTTGCATGCGTACACGATAGGTTTTGACCTATGCGAGATACGCGTGCCGAATTGGTTTTCGTATACCATTTCGATTTCGGATTTGGTTTTTATGCGTTACGATACGTGGCGACATGTAGGTACCCCAGGTGGACTTCGAGACGACAAGCAAGCACGTGACGACGTCGGCACCGGCGAGCTCAGATCAGGTTAGTAGGTTTATATCTACGGGGAGAAGTCGGGTGGATGGCGTATAGCACACCCAGCAGTTCGTGGTGATGTATACGAATACGTATACACACATATATTTAGTATATGTTGAATTGAGATTATTGATGATAAAGATGGACTTTTGGTGTTCTGTGATTGGTTTAGTATAGTTGCGAAACCTTAGAGTAGGGGTTGCACCTATACACACACACGCACATACTTGCATACATCCTTCCTTTTACATGTGCGTATATGGGATTATATATTTATGTGTTCACATGGGTATGGGACTGTGTTCATATACTGGATTTGAGGATAGTACTTGGGATTTGAGATGAGTCGATGAGATTTGATTTGAGGCCGTGAGATCGGTGATTTGGCAGGGTTCGTATTTGAGATACGACATGACGTTGTAGTGGGTCCTTTGACGTAGTGTTTCACACACGTGCATGCATACGCAAGTGGTATCAGTATTGTACTAGACATAGATCAGTACCCGGATTACGATCTTTGATAAAGGGGATACCGGATGAATAGTGTGATGAATGTGATATTGACCCGTACCCAGATTTGGGATGCCGTACGACGGATTTACGTACGAGCTATATATTGATGTTGATCTGCACTCTTGACTTGGGAATATCTGATTATAGATATGGTATTAGATGTGATATTATCGAGGCGGGATCACCGACTAATATATATGTATATATATGTATGTATCGACTCAGATGTTAGGCGGTTTCCTTACCTTCAGTTAGCTGGTTAATTCAGCCGTATAGTTTAGTGTAGTTGTTAGACTAGGTTAGATTCCTACCTATTTCAAAACTAACGGATCATGGGTATTTTAAAAGACAGGTCAAGCGATTCTACGGATATTTCAAAAGACGTATCTTTTCTTAAAAACACCGTAGCCCTTATTTTCAAAACCCTACGATTCGTGTTATTTCAAATGGTACCACTGTGGAACTCATATTTTATTAAATGCAGATTAGTTATCATTGTGTTTAGTATTCAGCTCCTGCACATTATTGCTGTTCGCTCCGCATCGCATACTTATTTTGTGATTCATATACCGTTATTGATATCATGCTGCTGGGACACCAACACCATTACCGATGACGCGTATGTACCACGTACACTTACTTACCGGCTCACACACATCTTTATCGGTAATTGCCATGTCACGAACACTTTAGAAAATACTATTTCATTGACATAGTTTGTTAGCTAATAGTTTAGACATGATATTAGTGTACTTGCCTTATATGCTAGTTTAGACGTTGTAGTTATTACTTGCTACTCCATGCATGTTATTATTCACTGTTATGCCACATTCATGGATTTTTATGCCTATATTCACTTTTTACATGCTATTGAGGATTTGGATTCGGATTTTCATGAGATTTCCTGGATTTGGGGGAAAACCGCAAAAACATTTATAAACTTCTTTTCTTTCTCTTTTTAAATGAAAAGTGCGGTTTTCCCATGATGTATGAGTCGTCCACCATGAGTTCGCTGATGGATTTCGATACCTGATTCGAGGAGTTGGATGAACCGTTCCGGGTACATGGTGGGCCCGGTAAGGTACCCCGGGGCAAGAAGTTTGAGTAGTAGACGATGAGCCTGGCAGGGGAGGACTACCTACCGGTGATTTTAACCGACGTGTCGGATATCCGGAGGATACCGTCGTGGTCTTGAGATTGATGGTAAGGGCCGGTCCGGACTGACGGCGCCCTAGATAGCGAGAATGAGACATTGAGATTTTGAGACATTGAGGTACTGAGATTGATGATCCAGGCCAGTCCGGATAGCTGGAGCTTGAGATATTGAGATATTGGGATTTATGTTTTGTGTCGATGCTAGACACTGTTTATGCTGATTTCATTTATGATACCTCGTTTTGAAAATACAGAAATCTTACTAGATTATGAAAGCAGTTTCTTCATTTACATGTATTATGTTTTCATGCATTCATACCTCATCCATATGATATATTGCTACCTGAGACACTGACACGAGCACTTGGTATTTCCGTTGTTTAGAGGTATACCCTAGCCATTGTTATAGGCTGCAGATTATATATTTGAGGATATATTGTAAGGTTCCAAGGCACACTAATGAGGTTCCACAAGGCAACAACCATGACAAAATCAAATTTTTCTGGGTGCCGAGAAACCCTAATGAAGATCGTTAACTAGAGATTAGGCGAAAAAGAAACAAGCAAACAACTTTGCTACTAAGTGAATGGAAATACAACCTTTGTAGATCCGGTCCTCCATTTCCAAAGCTCCGTGATGACGTCCCTACGCTGCGATCATCGGATCCCGGACTCTAGCGATGGTTTCGTCGGAGAAATGATCGGGCTAGGTCGTTGACTTCGATGCCGAAGATGATCTACGTCGAGGCGACTCAAACCCAAGCTCCACCTTCACTAGGTCATGAAACTTGTGAACAAAACACACTCTACTACATGGCAAGTGGTAGAGGATGAAGAAATAGGAAGTGGGTTCACTTTTGATTTGGATTTCTCACTTGGATTGTTCACTTGTAAATTTCTAGCAAAGGTTTTCTTTCTTCATCAAGAAGAAGAAGAAGAAAGAAATGGAAAAATGAATCATCTAAAAAAAAATACAAGTGAAGTCTATCATTTAGCAACCATGGGTGAGGTAAACTAATGTAGAGAATAAACTAGGGTTTAGGCAAATGGTTAGGTTAACGAAATAACAAAATGGTTTGAACTTTTCAAAGCTTAATGAAGCTTCAAATAAAAACAAAGAATGCCACCATTTTATTTTTTCCAAAATGAATAAATAAATAAATAAATAAAAACCCTATCCATTTACCTAAACATGGTCTAAAGCATACTCACACCCAAGTTTGCATGTATCATCAAACATGCTACAAACTAGTGCACAAAACTATATCATATATACAATGTGCACATTCAAGTGAGAAAATAATCTTAAGTGAACCAATACTAGTTAATGTAAAGTAATATATCAAATATATAATTATACATTAAATCATTAAATCAACACTTCATTTAATGATCCGGTAATACTGCATATAACCGACTAATATTAAGTGTATCAATGTATCGAATCAACACTTGATTCGGTAACCCGGCTATATCTCATATAACCGTCCAATGATACAAATCGCGAGAATAGAATACAGTATCACATACTGGTATTATTCTCGGTCCCGCACATATCTCATATGCGCTCCTATTTCATTTTGCTTGAGCCAGGAAACCTCTGTGTAGGACTCTAAAGACTCGTCAATACGCCGGCAGCAGGTGATGATCATATCAAACACCCACAAGACGCAAGCGGTCTGCTAAACGTAACGGCCACCCGGGTATTGAGCGATCAGAAGATCAACGAGCAAGCCCGCTCACACTCCTGTGAATCCAACCAGTAACACTTACCGTACAGTCCGGTCTCGTCGTCTGATATGTCGCATATCTCGCCGAGCGGTGGTAAACGTCAGACCACAATAGCTCGATAAGTCGTGTCGATATGAGGTCTATAACAGTTCGAGAAACTACTAGTAACACATACCAGTAAATCTCAGCAACCCTGGCCAGGGATTTCTGGTTATAGCCAATCGAACACAGCGTAACATCCACTCCTTATACCGGGAGAGACGAATCCCCTCCTATCGCTCATTGCCTCCATGTGATTCGGGACTGTACCCAAAAACCACCATTTTGCATGCCCTCTTAGACGTGGTAAGGTGGAAATCAAAGCACAGTGGGAATCACACAAGACTCTATGACGATCTCGGGTCTACAGACTAACCTGTACCAGTGTCACCAGAGAACTACCATCTGACGTAAGGTATAATACCATCTGGGAGTTCTCGGGGAGTCTGTCCAGTGTACCCTGTCTCCACTGAGCACCCGTATATCATCTCTGATGTCAAACACCAATGGATATGGGATCATCCATCACCCATCTGTATGGGTCGAGAAGGTATACGCTAGTCTACTCTGGTATATCGATGCCCCGTCTCGATACACCCACGACTAGGGACCTTGAAGGATGTACTTAAGGACTACCATGTCCCCACTAGTATGATCTGCATCATAGTCCAGGTAGTCAAGTACAAATCCTAAGGGCTTTACCAACATGTAACAGAGAGACAATCAGTGTACATGTTAAGATAAAGAGCAACCAGATTGCATACTATCATGTCGAGCAAGAAAGTCCTCCCTATATATGTCCCAGCATCCACTACAATATACATCCTATGTACAGTAATGGCCTCTAGGGCATACATATTACTAACAATCTCCCACATGCACTAGGGCCATTTGTAGCAGTGGTTGCAGTATCTCATACTCAACCATCCCATAAAAGTCGCTCTCTGGGAAAAGGCCTTTGTGAGTGGATCCGCCGTGTTGTCCTCTGAGTCTACTCTCCTGACCTCGATCCCTTTGAGATCAACCATCTCCATGATCAGGTTACACTGCCTCAGAATATGTCTGGATCACTGATGGGACGGACGTTCCTTGGCATAAGCCACAACTCCATTGTGACACAATGGGAGGAACTAAGTTCATCTCATGAACTAATATACACCCAGACAGCCTCTTTGGTAGCATCTTAAGTAGCGATGTATCCAGCCTTTATCGTCTAGTATGTCACGGTATCTAGCTTGGAACTCTTCCAACATACCGTCCTTTTACTGAGGGTAAAGACAATGCCTGTGACTGACATTCAGTCGTCCTTATCACCCTGGAACCCTTCCAGAGATTCTCCCCAGGATCGATTGATACCATCTCACTACAACTAGTGAGTATCCTAACATCCAATTAGATCTATCTCATAGATCCAAAACCCAGGATTTAGTAGGTATCACTATGATCCTATATGGAGAATCCTTGTGATAAGCGGAGATTGACCGAGCGTAGCATAGGAAACTCCTTCCCTATCAAGAGTATGTCATCCACGTACTCTACGAGGATCACTACCATACTCCCTACTACCTTTTTGTTTATACAAAGTTCATCTACCATTTTGATGATGTCAAACTCTTTGACTAACTCATCAAAACAGACGTTCCATCTCCGCGATGCCTGCTTTATCGCATAAAGCATCTTGTACATGTTTCGGCTGCTCCCACTGTCTACGAAGCCCTCTGGCTGTGTACTTACAGACGCTCTCTTCTAAAACATCATTTTAGAAAAGCAGTCATGACACCCAACCGCCAGATATCGTAGTCATGGTATGTAGCCGTGGCAAGTAGGATCTGGATGGACTTAAGCATAGCCACCGAAAAAGGTTTCATCATTATCCATGCCTGGTCGATGATGAAAACCTTTAACATGTCAAGCTTTGAAAGTCTCAACTTTTCCATCTACACCAAGTAATCTTCTCAAGATATACTTGCTCCTGATGGGGATTTAACCCTTCAGATAAAGCAACCAAAGTCCATACTTTGTTGGTGTATTAGGATTCCATCTCAGATCGCTAAGCATCCAGCCATTCTTATAGAGTCCCACTCCTGATGGCCAGCTCGAAACTACTTGGGTCATTATCTCATGATGCAATCCTCGCTCCCACTATCATAGAGAAACAGAAGTATCTCTCAGGTGGGTGAGAAACCATACTAGATCGGCGGAGAGGCTAAGGTTCGTTGGAATCTACTGAATCCTTTGGTTCTATCAAATCATCTGCTGTAGTTTGTATAGCTGGAACCTTTCCAGTTCTACAGAACTGACCTTGCCTCGATCTTGTCCGGATGTTGCTTTTGACATAGACCGGACAATCCCAAATCTTAACTTACTTAAGAGATAGGCTCTTCCTATACCATATCTTATATAGAGTGGTAGGCACTGATTTGATTCGAACCTATTCAATAGGTATGCAACTTCATAAGTGCATAACTCCCAAAAGGAAATAGGAAACTCAGTAGTACTCATCATAGAGCACACCATATCACATAGGGTGCTATTGCTCCACCCCGATATACCATCGTGCTATGGTGTATACGGAGGAGTAATGCTGAGAGAGAATCTCATTCTCCTTTAGAATAGTCCAGGAATTCCGTGCTCAAGTATTCTCCTCCTTAATCTCATCAAAGGACATAATACTTATACCCGTATTGGTTCACTACTTCTAACTTATATTCTGTGAATATCTCAAAAGGTTCGGACTTGTGTTTCAACAGGAACATATGACTGAATCTTGAGAGATCATCAGAGAATGTAATGAAGTACAAAAAACCGGTCTTGGTATGTATAGACAGGGGACCTTCATACATCAGTATGTATCAATCCCAAGAGTTCACTAACTCTTTCTCTGTTTCCAATAAACGGAGCTATGGTCATCTAATCTTTGTGACATGACTGGCAAGTTTCATAAGATTTAAATTCAAACAGATTTAAATATGCATGTAAATATAACTTCAGCTAGTCGGGTCGCATTGATATGACCTAGTCTACAATACCTCAAGAAGGATCCGTTCATTTCTGAACTCTTCCTTTTGTGTGTGTTCTGTATACTAAGAACTGTAGTTTGATTTAGAACGTCAATGCTTTTAGATAACGTGCCTGAACTGATCAACTTTTGATATAGGAAATGTTCAAAACATTATCCAACAATACAAAATTTTATCATTTCTTTACTAATAAAGAGACTGATATGATTTTGTATATCAGGTTTGGTATCTAATAACATTTGTTCAGAATCAATGTATTTGGAATACAGGGTGACAGTGACCAACAGACTTGGCTGCAACACTTGCACCGTTTTCTGTCTCATGAAACATATCACCCGTTCTCAGTTCTCTACCTTTCTGTAGCCCTATGTAACAGATTACATATCTGGGATCCTGATCCGGTATCAAATACCAGGACGTAGAGGACACTGAGAAACAGTTCTTTATTATGAACACACCAGAAGGAGATGCATCGTATGCACTTTCTTCGTTTGGGCGGCACGGGAAATCTGGTATTCCCCAATTTCCTGCTCTGTCTTATAACAATTATAAGTTGGAGCGGGACCAAAGTTCCCCAGCACAGTATAACAAGCGGGTTCGGTCAATACATCCGTATTATTATCTTGATTAAGGCGTGATATGGTCGCTACCTGCAGAGAGAGAGAGCAGAAGACACTCAGCGTGCGCTCTTGCAAGATTAGATTGGTTATTATTTTATCTAATCAGAATGGCTCCCACTGTTTTTATCAAATCTTCCTTCAAACCCTAAAAGGAAAGACTAGCCGGGATTAATTACATGCTACAAGTTCGCCAATCTTTCAGCCAGGCCAGTGTCGGTACTTTGAGGGAGGTTCCCCGTGCTTTCGCACGGACCTAATTATAGTAAACCTCGTTTTCCCAGAGGCGTAACCCCGTTGACACCTTTCTAGACACCTACTAGATCGGCTAATTGTAAAGTGTAAAACTCTCCCAGGAGTAACAATTACTCGCAGTGGGTATCGAGATCCAACTATCACATAGAAGGTATGCAATCTCATTGCAAATTTCAACACTTGAAATTCCCGATAATTTTGCCCCTAGCACCCTATGACCTTGACGGAGGTCAACAAACCATAGGCTACTAGTCAAGTTCAACCCGTCATTTCTTGATTGAATCAAACCCACCCGCACGACCCTTGACGGAGGTCAACAAGGCCGTACGACTACCCTAACACAATCTGTATCATATGCATAAGCAGATAAATACTAGTTAGCTACCGCACACTACGCCTTGACGGAGGTCAACAAACGTAGCACGAATACTAAGTAGGATTTATCTGAAATGACGGAGGGCTACGACAGGTTTTTCTGAAAACCTATTGCGTAATGAAATTGATATTGTTGTAGAATCAAATGATTTTAAAATGGAGTGTTTTTGAGGCTTTTCTAGTTTTGCTAAAGGGGTCACTCCCGGTGAAGGGATCGTCGGCCCTTTCCTCGTCGATTGAGGTGCGGGATATATCATATATATCACTGTGCAAAGCAGAAACTATAGAAGCAATCAAAAGACAAACCGAGTGTTGTAGCATCTGCCAGTTATTGCTAAAGGGGTCACTCCCGGTGAAGGGATCGTCGGCCCTTTCCTCATCGAATAAGGTGCAGGATGTTCTACAAGGAACACCGCGATGCAAAGCAAGAACTGTAGCTACCTGTTTTTGAAAATTCGATTCCACAACATCTTTAGGTTTCTTTTTCTTTCATTAATCATATTAATGAAGTCCCATCATTTAAGTCACCTAAACATCACAGATAAATATAACATACGCTTATGCCATCCGCATTCGCCTCGATGTCCCGTCTGCACCGTTAGGTTAGGTAACTAACGGCAGAGCGAGGCAGGGCTAGCGCGGGTGTAAAACATAAGCAACGTCTATATAATATATCATATATACTATATATAATGTCTATCTGAACATATCACATGATCACATCACAGATAACGCAGCAGAAAATATCATATGAAATATTGGATATACTAGGACGTCCGTGTTTTCAATACGAGCCAGTATAAAACACGGATTCCACGATCGTGATGAATAGCCAAACCCACACCCCTAGACCCCTACGAGAGCGGCAAGCAACCCTACCAATTCTAGAGTTAGGAGACCCGGACTCGACTCCTCGAGTTGGTCTCCCACTGGACTCCAGAACCCGGTTACTCGTGCCCTCCTCCTTGGGTTTATCCTAGTGCGGAAAAGTAAATAATATACAAAAGGTGACATCTTCCGCAACCTGGAAGTGCCCCAATAAAAGAATATTACATACAAGTTTTTACATGAATGAAAATGAAAAACACTCATCTCACATAAAAAAAAACCCCGGCAATTCAAATACGACGATCCAATATAACATATCCAGCAACACATAACATCACATGTCATCAACGTAAGTAAATATGAGCATCCCAATTGTCGTTGACATATACCAACGAAACCGGCGATATCACATATTACACTTACAGTCGCAGAAAAGAAAGTGTAAACCAACAACAGTTGGAATCCGCAACCTCCTTATATATCGCATGCCTAACCATCTGAATTCCTTAGACATCACATGCCTAACAATTATAAACCCCGCATTTTAGTCTCATTATCGAAAACACTTTTCAATATCAAGTCGGGCAATTCAACATGATTCCCGGCATTTTGATCGAATGATCGTCGCAAATTTTAGTAGGCGGCCGCACCCCCGATGCCGTCGACGAAATGCACCAAGGTGGAACACCGCTGCCGCGAGCACCCGAACGGATGCTTTCGGCGACGAGGTTCTCCAACAGTCACTTGGTCGGGGCTATGGGGTGTGGCTGTCTATTAAGTTTACCCGGCGAGTATTCGTGTACGCTACGTGATTGCGACGGACTTTTGATCACATCAAAATCCCATGGCAACCGATCAAGTGAGACTAAACTGCTAGGTTCATAACATTCATTCAGTTATCTCATAACTTACTTGTGGATTCCAAATATTGTATCACATTCCAGATAAATAGAAAAATGTTAAACATTTCGATCGAACAATCAATCACCCAAGTTTTCTCGAAACAGCTCAACATATGAAATAAGTTTAAAAAAACATTCACTTCATGCCTCAGTACCAACAGTCCAGCCGTTGAAGGGTCAAGCCAACGCCTCACATGTGGCACGCCGTACTGCCCCAAACCCTAAGGTTCAAAAGGCAGTTCAAGACGGTCACATAATCGAGTTAAGGTTTGTTGTCTTCTAGAGAGTCCATCGCGTTACTTTCACTACTTAGATCGTTCATAAACCACGGAAAAATCTAACACTTGGAAATTTCCCGGCAGGGGAAAAAGTGAGTTATTGATACCCGGTCGAACTTTTTAACCGTTTCTAAAATATCCGGAAAAACACATAGACAAAGTTAAACAATCCGATCGAATCACCGAGTCCCCAAAACAACCCAGAAAACTCAACTGTTGAGTATATATTAAAAGTACCCAGAAACATCAGGAAACACATACGGAGGAAACTGTACAAATTAGAAACCCTAACTCAATAGTTTAGCCACGGAACCGCCGCTAATGGCATGTCATTGCCGCGGTTCCACGGCCGTTCAAGTGACTTAGGGTCTCGTTTTGCACATGGGTCCATAAAATTCCCTGCTGATTTTTCTGCATATTTTTAATATGGAAAAATCCACTGTTTTTAAAAATGTACAGAGAAGGGTGAAATTTAGGGTTTCGGGGTTCGATCGGGTTTCTAACTTCGTCTACACTTTGCCTAAGGCTCTAGCTAGGCTCTGATACCACTGTAGGGTTCCTAAGCACACTAATGAGGTTCCACAAGGCATCAACAATGCCAAAATCAAATTTTTCTAGGTGCCGAGAAACCCTAAAGAAGATCGTTAACTAGAGATTAGGCGAAAAAGAAACAAGCAAACAACTTTGCTACTAAGTGAATGGAAATACAACCTTTGTAGATCCGGTCCTCCACTTCCAAAGCTCCGTGATGACGTCCTTCCACTGCGATCATCGGATCCCGGACTCTAGCGATGGTTTCGTCGGAGAAATGATCGGGCTAGGTCGTTGACTTCGATGCCGAAGATGATCTACGTCGAGGCGACTCAAACCCAAGCTCCACCTTCACTAGGTCATGAAACTTGTGAAGATAACACACTCTACTACATGGCAAGTGGTAGAGGATGAAGAAATAGGAAGTAGGTTCACTTTTGATTTGGATTTCTCACTTAGATTGTTCACTTGTAAATTTCGAGCAAAGGTTTTCTTTCTTCATCAAGAAGAAGAAGAAGAAAGAAATGGAAAAATCTATTATCTAAAAAAAAATATAAGTGAAGTCTATCATTTAGCAACCATGGGTGAGGTAAACTAATGTAGAGAATAAACTAGGGTTTAGGCAAATGGTTAGGTTAAGGAAAAAACAAAATGGTTTGAACTTTTCAAAGCTTCATGAAGCTTCAAATAAAAACAAAGAATGCCACCATTTTATTTTTGCCAAAATGAATAAATAAATAAATAAATAAAAACCCTAACCATTTACCTAAATATGGTCTAAAGCATACTCACACCCAAGTTTGCATGTATCATCAAACATGATACAAACTAGTGCACAAAACTATATCATATATACAATGTGCACATTCAAGTGAGAAAATAATCTTAAGTGAACCAATACTAGTAAATGTAAAGTAATATATCAAATATATAATTATACATTAAATCATTAAATCAACACTTGATTTAATGATCCGGTCATACCGCATATAACCGACTAACATCAAGTGTATCAATGTATCGAATCAACACTTGATTCGGTAACCCGGCTATATCTCATATAACAGTCCAATGATACAAATCGCGAGAATAGAATACAGTATCACATACTGGTATTATTCTCGGTCCCGCACATATCTCATATGCACTCCTATTTCATTTTTCTTGAGCCAGGAAACCTCTTTGTAGGACTCTAAAGACTCGTCAATACGCTGGCAACAGGTGATGATCATATCAAACACCCACAAGCCGCAAGCGGTCTGCTAAATGTAACGGCCACCCGGGTATTGAGCGATCAGAAGATCAACGAGCAAGCCCGCTGACACTCCTGTGAATCCAACCAGTAACACTTACCGTACAGTCCGGTCTCGTCGTCTGATATGTCGCATATCTCGCCTAGGGGTGGTAAACGTCAGACCCCAATAGCTCGATAAGTCGTGTCGATATGAGTTCTATAACAGTTCGAGAAACTACTGGTAACACTTACCAGTAAATCTCAGCAACCCTGGCCAGGGATTTCAAGTTATAGCCAATCGAACACAGCGCAACATCAACTCCCTATACCGGGAGAGACGAATCCCCTCCTATCGCTCATTCCCTCCATGTGATTCGGGACTGTACCCAAAAACCACCGTTTTGCATGCCCTATTGGACGTGGTAAGGTGGAAATCAAAGCACAGTGGGAATCACACAAGACTCTATGACGATCTCGGGTCTACAGACTAACCTGTACCAGTGTCACCAGAGAACTGCCATCTGACGTAAGGTATAATACCATCTGGGAGTTCTCGGCGAGTCCGTCCAGTGTACCCAGTCTCCACTGAGCACCCGTATATCATCTCTGATGTCAAACACCAATGGATATGGGATCATCCATCGCCCATCTGTATGGGTCGAGAAGGTATACGCTAGTCTACTCTGGTATATCGATGCCCCGTCTCGATACACCCACGACTAGGGACCTTGAAGGATGTACTTATGGACTACCATGTCCCCACTAGTATGATCTGCATCATAGTCCAGATAGTCAAGTACACATCCTAAGGGCTTTACCAACATGTAACAGAGAGACAATCAGTGTACATGTTAAGATAAAGAGCAACCAGATAGCAAACTATCATGTCGAGCAAGAAAGTCCTCCATATATATGTCCCAGCATCCAATACAATATACATCCTATGTACAGTAATGGCCTCTAGGGCATACATATTACTAACAATCTCCCACTTGCACTAGGGCCATCTGTAGCAGTGGTTGCAGTATCTCACACTCAACCATCCCATAAAAGTCTCTCTCTGGGAAAAGGCTTTTGTGAGTGGATCTGCCGTGTTGTCCTCTGAGTCTACTCTCCTGACCTCGATCCCTTAGAGATCAACCATCTCCATGATCAGGTGACACTGCCTCAGAATATGTCTGGATCACTGATGGGACGGACGTTCCTTGGCATAAGCCACAACTCCATTGTCACACAATGGGAGGAACTAAGTTCATCTCATGAACTAATATACACCTAGACAACCTCTTTGGTAGCATCTTAAGTAGCGATGTATCCAGCCTTTATCGTCTAGTATGTCACGGTATCTAGCTTGGAACTCTTCCAACATACCGTCTTTTTACTGAGGGTAAAGACAATGCCTGTGACTGACATTCAGTCGTCCTTATCACCCTGGAACCCTTCCAGAGATTCACCCCAGGATCGATTGATACCATCTCACTACAACTAGTGAGTATCATAACATCCAATTAGATCTATCTCATAGATCCAAAACCCAGGATTTAGTAGGTATCACTATGATCCTATATGGAGAATCCTTGTGATAAGCGGAGATTGACCGAGCGTAGCATAGGAAACTCCTTCCCTATCAAGAGTATGTCATCCACGTACTCTACGAGGATCACTACCATACTCCCTACTACCTTTTTGTTTATACAAAGTTCATCTACCATTTTGATGATGTCAAACTCTTTGACTAACTCATCAAAACAGACGTTCCATCTCCGCGATGCCTGCTTTATCACATAAAGCATCTTGTACACGTTTCGGCTGCTCCCACTGTCTACGAAGCCCTCTGGCTGTGTACTTACAGACGCTCTCTTCTAAAACATCGTTTTAGAAATGCAGTCATGACACCCAACCGCCAGATATCGTAGTCATGGTATGTAGCCGTGGCAAGTAGGATCTGGATGGACTTAAGCATAGCCACTGAAAAAGGTTTCATCATTATCCATGCCTGGTCGATGATGAAAACCTTTAACATATCTAGCTTTGAAAGTCTCAATTTTTCCATCTACACCAAGTAATCTTCTCAAGATATACTTGCTCCTGATGGGGATTTAACCCTTCAGATAAAGCAACCAAAGTCCATACTTTGTTGGTGTATTAGGATTCTATCTCAGATCGATAAGCATCCAGCCATTCTTATAGAGTCCCACTCCTGATGGCCAGCTCGAAACTAATTGGGTCATCATCTCATGATGCAATCCTCGCTCCCACTATCATAGAGAAACAGAAGTATCTCTCAGGTGGGTGAGAAACCCTACTAGATCGGCGGAGAGGCTAAGGTTCGTTGGAATCTACTGAATCCTTTGGTCTATCAAATCATCTGCTGTAGTTTGTATAGCTGGAACCTTTCCAGTTCGACAGAACTGACCTTGCCTCGATCTTGTCCGGATGTTGCTTTTGACATAGACCGGACAATCCCAAATCTTAACTTACTTAAGAGATAGGCTCTTCCTATACCATATCTTATATGGAGTGGTAGGCACTGATTTGATTCGAACCTATTCAATAGGTATGCAACTTCATAAGTGCATAACTCCCAAAAGGAAATAGGAAACTCAGTAGTACTCATCATAGAGCACACCATATCACATAGGGTGCTATTGCTCCACCCTGATATACCATCGTGATATGGTGTATACGGAGGAGTATGCTGAGAGAGAATCTCATTCTCCTTTAGAATAGTCCAGGAATTCCGTGCTCAAGTATTCTCCTCCTTGATCTCATCAAAGGACATAATACTTATACCCGTATTGGTTCACTACTTCTAACTTATATTCTGTGAATATCTCAAAAGGTTCGGACTTGTGTTTCAACAGGAACATATGACTGAATTTTGAGAGATCATCAGAGAATGTAATGAAGTACAAAGAACCGGTCTTGGTATGTATAGATAGGGGGCCTTCATACATCAGTATGTATCAATCCCAAGAGTTCACTAACTCTTTCTCTGTTTCCAATAAACGGAGCTATGGCCATCTAATCTTTGTGACATGACTGGCAAGTTTCATAAGATATAAATTCAAACAGATTTAAATATGCATCTAAATGTAACTTCAGCTAGTCGGGTCGCATTGATATGACCTAGTCTACAATACCTCAAGAAGGATCCGTTCATTTCTGAACACTTCCTCTTGTGTGTGTTCTGTATACTAAGAACTGTAGTTTGATTTAGAACGTCAATACTTTTAGATAACGTGCCTGAACCGATCAACTTTTGATATAGGAAATGTTCAAAACATTATCCAACAATACAAAATTTTATCATTTCTTTACTAATAAAGAGACTGATATGATTTTGTATATCAGGTTCGGTATCTAATAACATTTGTTTAAAATCAATGTTTTTGGAATACAGGGTGACAGTGACCAACAGACTTGGCTGCAACATTTGCACCGTTTTCTGTCTCATGAAACTTATCACCCGTTCTCAGTTCTCTACCTTTCTGTAGCCCTATGTAATAGATTACATATCTGGGATCCTGATCCGGTATCAAATACCCAGGACGTAGAGGACACTGAGAAACATTTCTTTTTTATGAACACACCCGAAGGAGATGCATCGTATGCACTTTCTTCGTTTGGGCGGCACGGGAAATCTGGTATTCCCCAATTTCCTGCTCTGTCTTATAACAATTATAAGTTGGAGCGGGACCAACGTTCCCCAGCACAGTATAACAAGCGGGTTCGGTCAATACATCCGTATTATTATCTTGATTAAGGCGTGATATGGTCGCTACCTGGAGAGAGAGAGAGAGAAGAAGACACTCAGCGTGCGCTCTTGCAAGATTAGATTGGTTATTATTTTATCTAATCAGGATGGTGTAAGTCTACGCTAGCGCCCTGGCCGTCTACAGACGCCAAATGCGGAACAAAAACTTTTTATCTGGCGCTATCGTATACTTTTACCCGGATCTGCCATTATTGCTAAACTAACAAACTGTAAAGAGTGTAGAAAGGTTATACCGAACGATCCGAGTCCTTCGTTCTTTAACCATCATCCCACGCTCCGTTGCGGCTGCTCCGATCTCGTCGATCTCCGATCTGCTCGTCCAGGTGGCACCACATCACTGATTCTTTAAACGGGCTCCCGCCTCTGACTCGAGGCAACTCGGTCGTCAAGTTTGCTAGAAGAGACGACCAAGAATGATGTAGAGAATGAGTAGATGACTTTGTCTCACTTCGTCCAAGTCCGTGAACGATCGGTAAATGAAGTTGCCATTTTATCGGGTGATGGAAATGAAAGAGGCAATGAAATTTCCATGCACCCTAAACCATAGTCTTTTCTCTCAAGAATGAAATTAATCTCTCTTTCTCTCACTCAAGGGGGCCGGCCACAATTTATGCAAGAGGGAGGTGATGGTAGGAGCAATCAAGGGGCTGACAATAAACACAAAGCTTATCTTTTATCATAAATGAAAAGCATGACTCATTTAGAAACAATGAATCAAAACAACCTTAGTCATCAAGCATTAATGACACCATTAATGCACTAATGACTCACCAATCCATGTCACCCTCTCTAGAACCTTCTAGAACACTGAGTCACTCTCATCCAAGAAAAGATAAATCCGTCTTTAACCGAATGTTAAAAGACGACTGATAGAAAACTGGAAACTGGCAACTTCCAAAAGTGATCCTGAAACGACTTTCAGGATAACCCCGTAACTGTATAAATATACCCGCATTTGTATTACGACCGAATACAAATGCAACTGAGACAAAGATATTATACCTACTCAATATAATACTCGGATCCGGCTTAAACCAAAGCCGACCAGTATCATCTGCCCGAAAACTGACACGTGCGTAAACGCACGTGCATTTTCCGAACCCTGCCATAAAACCATACGGCCTCTACAACGTTTCGCCCGAACTTGGAAAACTGTCTGTGGGGGACTCTAATGACTCGTCAGTACCCTGGCAGTGGGTTTAACCACAAACCGTCAGCGGCACTAGCAATACGTAACGGCTGCCCACGGACTGACCTCAAGGGAGGCTGATGAGCGTCCTCAAGGGAGGCCGATGAGCGAACTCATCCAGAAACCCTACTGAGCCTAACAGTGACAATGTATATACAGTCCGGTCCGTTCGTCAATGAGTATCGTATATCCGCCTAGGGGGCTAGTAACGTCAGACCCCCAGAAGCAGTATAAGTCGTGTCGGAGTGTAGCCCAATAACACCCTGAGATACTACTGGAGTACCTACCAGTAAATTTCCTGCCATGGCCATGGACTTTGTGTAATGGCTCTCCTAGACACAGCACGACCTCGCCCCTAATACCGGGAGAGACGAATCCCCTGCCGATCCGCTCACGTGCCTCCATATGGCTCGGGACTGTACCCAAAAGCTACCTGTTTGCACGACTCCTTTGAGCCGTAGTAGGGTAGAAATCAAAGTACAGTGGGAACTCACACGAGACAAATGACGACCTCAGGTTGATGAACTAACCTGTACACACGTCACCAAGGAACTGCTATCTGACGATAGGTATAGTACTAACTAGCAGATTCCCGGCGAGTCCTGTCCGGTGTACTCATAACCCAATGAGCACCTGTATACATCTTAGGTGATCCAACTGACACCAGTGGCTTGTGAGACCGGCCACCGCCCCTCGTCGGGGTCTCGACTGTATACACTAGTCTACTCCGGAGTATCGATGCCCTGTCTCGAAACTCCCACGACTAGGGACCACAATTAAGGATATGCATATAAACTACCCAACTCTCACGTATATGATCGCCATCATACAGTTGGTAGTAAAGCAAGATCCTAAGGGCTCTATCAAAGTGTAACATGCAATCAGTCACCTGAACATGTACACGACTGATAGAGGCAAACCAGATAGCATACTATCATCTCGAGTAAGACTGTCCTACCGGGATAGGTCCTCCGCAATCATTGCAATCACGTACCTGCGATCCAATAATTGACTATGAGGGCACTATCTCCAACAATCTCCCACTTGTAAAACTATTGTGTTCGAGAAATAGCCTCAGTGAGTGGATCCGCCTAAATGTTTCTTTCTATATCTCTCTAAATCTCAAGTTCGCGGAGAAAGCCATCTCCCGAATCGAGTAATACCTGTCTTAGAATATGTCTGGAAATCTGATGGGACCTAGTTCATAAATGAACTCCAAATCCAAACTTCTTAGACTGTATCGATCACTGAACCTAATCAGTATCCGGCACCATGCCTCCCACAGTATCCTCTTGGACCACCTGTCCATAATACTGTCCCTCTTCGTCAGAGGGAAAAACTAAAACTTTGACAATCACTCTGTCATCCACGTCACCTTTGAAGCCTGGAATGATAACCGTCTCCCGAAAGAGGCTGCCGTCATCAAATCCGTAGAACATGTACTTATGTTCTAAAACTGCTTCCTTATGTTTCTCCAGGATTGGATTAATACAAACTCATTGCATCTAGTGCAAAAACAACATTTGGTATGGTACTTGACATCTCATGATTGACTCAATTGCCTAAGCAAATGATCTGCCAATCATGCACTTCCCTCTCCCCTTTAGTCTATATGACACCTTTAGAGAGGGTGACTCCATCACCTGCAGGTACACTACCATGCTAGGAGTCAACTATTCTAAAAACCATTAGAATATCTGTCAAAGTACCCACATTGGGAAACTACCCAAATCTAGATCTAAGACCATAGATCCAGAAACCATAATGTCAAATATTATATCCATATCCTGTCTGGAGAAACAACTGTGTGACGACCACAGTACAACCGATCGTGGTATAGGAATTTTACTTCCCACACTGTGTATGTCATCCAGATACCATGACATCACACCCTACTACCTTCTTAACAGATCCATCCCCTATTCTGATTGAAGTCAAACCCATGACTGTCACATCAAAATTAGATGATCTATCTCCGCTATAACTGCTCTAGTCTATAAATAGACATAAGCTACTTGCCCACCATGCTTCCGCTGCTCCCACTGACTACGACAACCCTCCTACCGGGTCTCATAACCTGGAACAACAGTAGTGTCAAGTCTGGGTAGATAAGAACCTCCCTGTCACCGTCCTTGAGGCTACCGAAGTACCTCTCGAGTGTCTGAGGTTACCCACCATATCTGCGGAGTGGCTTATTAGAATGTCAAACCTGATTGAATATATAGGTCCTATTAAATTTTCCGTAATCGTTCGCGGTTCTGGAATCACTTCCAGTTCTACCATACTCCCACTACTGTTTTCTGAAAAAGATCCATTTTACTAAAACTGTGGCGAGTCAAGAACAATATCACTATTGATCTTCCAAATGGTAGAATATCAACCCTCGTCTTAGCCAGGGTCAACCCACAAATAGCCATTACAGAAACGTGCCCTGAGTTATCCAGAGTCTGGTTTTAAGCATAAGCTGGACAACTCCCCATACCTTAATATCTTTTAAGGTACGATCCATTCTATATCCAATATAGAAACTTTGGCACTTATTTAATTGGAACCATATTCAAATCATGCAGCTGTCTCCAGTGCATATTACTTTAATGGAAAGAGGCTAATCAGCATTACTCAACTTAGGAATCCATCCAATTATGAGTAACCTGAAAGAGAAACTCGTTTCTCAAAACCATCACTATCATCTGAATACCAATCACAAGAATCTACATCTTCGATCTCTTTGAAGAATCCCGATACTTGTGATACCTGGTTCTTTACTTTATTCTTATACCCACAACTTCTCAAAACTTAGACCTTGTATTTCTACGAAACACTTGTCTAAATACTAGAGAAGTTATAAGTAAACAGAACATAGTACGAGGACCTACCCCTTTGTCCTGAAGGACACTGGACAACATACAATACTCTGTATAAGTCCGCTGAGTTGAACAACTCAAAACCTGTGCGTCGTAGGTTGAAAACTGTACCCTGGCGATTTCCTCAAATATCACCAATTACAACGAATTCCGATATAATGAGGATAATCACCTAATTCCCAATAACTTACTCCCACTCATCATCTGTAAAACCATACAGATATGAGAATGAAACCTGGTAAATACATACCCTTGGAGTAAGTGTCTAATCAGGAAAACAGTTTTTCTTTAACAATGCACTGAAACATGAAAATGTTTCGTAGGGGTATCCTGGTATTCATAGCAATGCCTCTTCCATAATCCAATTCATGACTTCAACCGTATATTTTATTGCCATCTCTCCAAATCCCTTTATTTGTCTTTAGTCGTTACCTTCTTTACACCATCGTTAGGCTAAATGGTTTTCTTCCTTCCCTACCGTTTGGCACCAGCCTATGGTTTGGAAGAAGACTATCCAGTAAGCATAATAGGTGTACCCTCCTAAACCAAGGAGTACTCGTATCTTGAGAGAAGGTGATGATAAAAGACAATTGAATAATACCTTATTCCTTTAAAGGTGAAATAGGAGTGGCGATGAAGTACGCGGTTTGGTCGTGAATGATATCAGTCGCAATTTACTTTGCCCTCTTTCTAATCCCTTTACTTTGTCTTTACATATTACCTTCTGCACACCCTACTTAGGCAAATTGGTTTTCTTCATTCCCTACCTTTCGGCACCTGCCTATGGTTTGGAATAAGACTATCCAATAAGCGTAATAGGTGTACTCTCCTAAACCAAGGAGCTCTCGCAACCTGAGAGAAGGTGATAATAAAAGACAACTGAATAAACCAATTCTATTTCTCCTGAACCGAACCATCCTCGAAGAAGTCCCTTCGAGTTCGTATATAACCATACGATGGATCTATCCAATGGAAGTGGATATCCGTAGTAATACGGGTGTTCTGAGAAATTCAAAGGGTAAAAGAAGGAGTGGCAATGACTTATGCAACATAGACAATCCAAAAGCCAGTATTTTAAGAAGGCTCGGTCAACTTGGTCACTGAGTCATAGTCTAGGGTCGGTCAAAGGTCGCTGCCAAAGAGAGAGAAAAGAAACACTCTGCGTGCACTCTAACCTAGATCAGAATGGTTATCACTTTATCTAATCCGGAAACCTCCCACTGTCCTGTCAAATTCTCCCCCAAACCTAAAGAAGAATCAATCGGGATCACCCGAAGAGTAAACCAACTCATCAGTAGGAATCGGGATCCAACTCTCATCGCATGATAACGTGATGGAATGCATCCACGTTACTCATACTCCAGAAGGTATGCGCATACTTGGCAAGTTTCAGTTTCTTTAGAAACTCCCGATCTGATTTTTGCCCCATGCTCTTATAACCTTGGCTTTGGTCAAAATGTCATAAGTCACATGCCAAGTTCTACCCGTCACTATCTTGTCAATTTGAACCCACCCGCACATGCCCCTGACTTTGGCCAATCGGTAGAACGACTGTCCCAAACTAACTCATCTATCTATGCAACAATTGAATACCCAGCAGCTACCAAACACTATGCCTTAACTTTGGCTAAAATACATAGCTTGAATACTACTGAATACCCAAAAGAAGTGACGGAGGGCTACGGATGGTTTTTGGCGAAAAACCTTTAACGTAGTGAACTTGATATCGCTGAAGGAACCTGATAGCTTTTTTAAAATATAGTGGCGAAAACCTTTTGCTAAAGAGGTCACTCCCGGTAAAGGGATCTCGGCTCTTTCCTCATGGAATGAGGTGCAGGATATTCCACTGAATACCGCTATGCAAAGCAACATGTAATCGACTATAGTGAAGTTATTACCCTGACGCAAACTTCTGCCCAAGGGGTCAGTCCCGGTGAAGGGATATCGGCCCTTGCCCCGTCGAATGAGGTGCAGGATATTCCACTGAAAACCGCTATGCAAAACAAAAGGAAACGTCTTTGCAATAACACTTTTTAAATTTGTTCCAACAACATCAAACAGGTTTGTTTAACTTTTTGCATTGATCAGAATCAACGCAGTCCCATCAATCAATCACACCAGAAAAGAACGAAAATAAAATGTACGTATATGCCATCCGCATTCGTTACTGGGTCCCGTCATCACCCGTTAGGTTACTTAACTAACGACAGAGCGGGGACTGGACTAGCGCGGGTGTAAAACATATACAACATCTAATAGTATATAAACAAATATATAATAATCTCTCCAGGCGTGATAATATGCAACATTACAGAAAAGTAATAAGCATCACAGAACAATACAGATAATCTGGGATCCCCGGGTTTCACAGAGCCGCTGCTGAAACCCGACGTTCCCCTGTCGTGTGGATAGCCTGTGCAATGAAACCTAGACCCCTACGGGTGCGGCAAGTTACCCGCCAAAACCTGAAGCGAGGTAGTCCCCACAGCATAGTGAATGGAACACCCGGCACTTCACGGAATCCGGTAAATTGAGCACCCCTCCTTGGGTCAACCTGTACCCCCTACGAGTGCGGCGAATAGTCTGCCAATTCTAGAGTGGGACCCCTCTGCCTCTCAAAGCCATGAGATGCGGACCCGTTGCCCCTCAGAACCCGGCTATCCGTGCACTCCATCTCGGGGTAAAACCTAGTACAGTAATGAAAAATAGTACAACAGGTACATCGACCGCAACGTGGTCGTGCCCCAAAAGAATATTATATAACAGGCAGTGACGGCAGTCCATAAGTTGGACGCTCGCCCCGCAATATCAAATGTACAAATAAACTCAAACTGTACTACCATTGCACACTGCTATCCACCACGACAAATCCGCAACATCACAGCACAACACAGAACATCAACGCGAATGTCACGTTCGCAAACCCGTCTAAAAGAACTATAGCAATCAGACGCGGTTTACTGATCAAATGACATTCCCGGTCGGAGATATAATGTAAGCACTGTAAACCAACGTGTTTAAATTTCGATCGACAAAATATCACAAAGTGGGCCCCACGCAAATCTGGAGAACAGTAACAAAACCTGGGCCTAAAATATATATACCAAAAACCCCAATTTCCAACATAGAATCCACTGTAGAAAACTGAGTGAGTGATCCCACTTTCCTGCGGCGGATCCGCGGCAAAACCCTAGCTGGGGCCACGGATCCGCGGCGGAACAGTGGAATTACTTCCTCGAATTTCTACAGTATTCCTAAAAAACCCTGCTTGATTTTCTGAGATGTGTGAAATATTTTTAGGACACCGTTTAAAATCAACAGAAACTGTCAAGCTTGGATTTTGCAGTTTTTGATTTCCGGTTCGATCGATGTTTTAAACGCGTTAGCACAAGTTAGTATAGCAAAATGGGAAGGCTCTGATACCACTGTAAGTCTACGCTAGCGCCCCGGCCGTCTACAGACGCCAAATGCGGAACAAAAACTTTTTATCTGGCGCTATCGTATACTTTAACCCGGATATGCCATTATTGCTAAACTAACAAACTGTAAAGAGTGTAGAAAGGTTATACCGAACGATCCGAGTCCTTCGTTCTTTAACCATCATCCCACGCTTCGTTGCGGCTGCTCCGATCTCGTCGATCTCCGATCTGCTCGTCCAGGTGGCACCACATCACTGATTCTTTAAACGGGCTCCCGCCTCTGACTCGAGGCAACTCGGTCGTCAAGTTTGCTAGAAGAGACGACCAAGAATGATGTAGAGAATGAGTAGATGACTTTGTCTCACTTCGTCCAAGTCCGTGAACGATCGGTAAATGAAGTTGCCATTTTATCGGGTGATGGAAATGAAAGAGGCAATGAAATTTCCATGCACCCTAAACCATAGTCTTTTCTTTCAAGAATGAAATTAATCTCTCTTTCTCTCACTCAAGGGGGCCGGCCACAATTTATGCAAGAGGGAGGTGATGGTAGGAGCAATCAAGGGGGTGACAATAAACACAAAGCTTATCTTTTATCATAAATGAAAAGCATGACTCATTTAGAAACAATGAATCAAAACAACCTTAGTCATCAAGCATTAATGACACCATTAATGCACTAATGACTCACCAATCCATGTCACCCTCTCTAGAACCTTCTAGAACACTGAGTCACTCTCATCCAAAAAAAGATAAATCCGTCTTTAACCGAATGTTAAAAGACGACTGATAGAAAACTGGAAACTGGCAACTTCCAAAAGTGATCCTGAAACGACTTTCAGGATAACCCCGTAACTGTATAAATATACCCGCATTTGTATTACGACCGAATACAAATGCAACTGAGACAAAGATATTATACCTACTCAATATAATACTCGGATCCGGCTTAAACCAAAGCCGACCAGTATCATCTGCCCGAAAACTGACACGTGCGTAAACGCACGTGCATTTTCCGAACCCTGCCATAAAACCATACGGCCTCTACAACGTTTCGCCCGAACTTGGAAAACTGTCTGTGGGGGACTCTAATGACTCGTCAGTGCCCTGGCAGCGGGTTTAACCACAAACCGTCAGCGGCACTAGCAATGCGTAACGGCTGCCCACGGACTGACCTCAAGGGAGGCTGATGAGCGTACTCAAGGGAGGCCGATGAGCGAACTCATCCAGAAACCCTACTGAGCCTAACAGTGACAATGTATATACAGTCCGGTACGTTCGTCAATGAGTATCGCATATCCGCCTAGGGGGCTAGTAACGTCAGACCCCCAGAAGCAGTATAAGTCGTGTCGGAGTGTAGCCCAATAACACCCTGAGATACTACTGGAGTACCTACCAGTAAATCTCCTGCCATGGCCATGGACTTTGTGTAATGGCTCTCCTAGACACAGCACGACCTCGCCCCCAATACCGGGAGAGACGAATCCCCTGCCGATCCGCTCACGTGCCTCCATATGGCTCGGGACTATACCCAAAAGCTACCTGTTTGCACGACTCCTTTGAGCCGTGGTAGGGTAGAAATCAAAGCACAGTGGGAACTCACACGAGACAAATGACGACCTCAGGTCGATGAACTAACCTGTACACACGTCACCAAGGAACTGCTATCTGACGATAGGTATAGTACTAACTAGCAGATTCCCGGCGAGTCCTGTCCGGTGTACTCATAACCCAATGAGCACCTGTATACATCTTAGGTGATCCAACTGACACCAGTGGCTTGTGAGACCGGCCACCGCCGGGTCTCGACTGTATACACTAGTCTACTCCGGAGTATCGATGCCCTGTCTCGAAACTCCCACGACTAGGGACCACAATTAAGGATATGCATATAAACTACCCAACTCTCACGTATATGATCGCCATCATACAGTTGGTAGTAAAGCAAGATCCTAAGGGCTCTATCAAAGTATAACATGCAATCAGTCACCTGAACATGTACACGACTGATAGAGGCAAACCAGATAGCATACTATCATCTCGAGTAAGACTGTCCTACCGGGATAGGTCCTCCACAATCATTGCAATCACGTACCTGCGATCCAATAATTGACTATGAGGGCACTATCTCCAACAGATGGCTCCCACTGTTTTTATCAAATCTTCCTTCAAACCCTAAAAGGAAAGACTAGCCGGGATTAATTACACGCTACAATTTCGCCAATCTTTCATCCAGGCCAGTGTCGGTACTTTGAGGGAGGTTCCCCGTGCTTTCGCACGGACCTAATTATAGTAAATCTCGTTTTCGCAGAGGCGTAACCCGGTTGACACCTTTCTAGACACCTACTAGATCGGCTAATTGTAAAGTGTAAAACTCTCCCAGGAGTAACAATTACTCGCAGTAGGTATCGGGATCCAACTATCACATAGAAGGTATGCAATCTCATTGCAAATTTCAACACTTGAAATTCCCGATAATTTTGCCCCTAGCACCCTATGACCTTGACGGAGGTCAACAAACCATAGGCTACTAGTCAAGTTCAACCCGTCATTTCTTGATTGAATCAAACCCACCCGCACAACCCTTGACGGAGATCAACAAGGCCGTACGACTACCCTAACCCAATCTGCATCATATGCATAAGCAGATAAATACTACTTAGCTACCGCACACCACGCCTTGACGGAGGTCAACAAACGTAGCACGAATACTAAGTAGGAGTTATTTGAAATGACGGAGGGCTACGACAGGTTTTTCTGAAAACCTATAGCGAAATGAACTTGATATTGTTGTAGAATCAAATGATTTTAAAATGGAGTGTTTTTGAGGCTTTTCTAGTTTTGCTAAAGGGGTCACTCCCGGTGAAGGGATCGTCGGCCCTTTCCTCGTCGAATGAGGTGCGGGATATATCATATATATCACTGTGCAAAGTAAAAACTATAGAAGCAATCAAAAGACAAACCGAGTGTTGTAGCATCTGCCGGTTATTGCTAAAGGGGTCACTCCCGGTGAAGGGATCGTCGGCCCTTTCCTCATCGAATAAGGTGCAGGATGTTCTACAAGGAACACCGCGATGCAAAGCAAGAACTGTAGCTACCTGTTTTTGAAAATTCGATTCCACAACATCTTTAGGTTTCTTTTTCTTTCATTAATCATATTAATGAAGTCCCATCATTTAAGTCACCTAAACATCACAGATAAATATAACGTACGCTTATGCCATCCGCATTCGCCTCGATGTCCCGTCTGCACCGTTAGGTTAGGTAACTAACGGCAGAGCGAGGCAGGGCTAGCGCGGGTGTAAAACATAAGCAACGTCTATATAATATATCATATATACTATATATAATGTCTATCTGAACATATAACATGATCACATCACAGATAACGCAGCAGAAAATATCATATGAAATATTGGATATACTAGGACGTCCGTGTTTTCAATACGAGCCAGTATAAAACACGAATTCCACGGTCGCGATGAATAGCCAAACCCACACCCCTAGACCCCTACGAGAGCGGCAAGCAACCCTACCAATTCTAGAGTTAGGAGATCCGGACTCGACTCCTCGAGCTGGTCTCCCACTGGACTCCAGAACCCGGTTACTTGTGCCCTCCTCCTTGGGTCTATCCTAGTGCGGAAAAGTAAATAATATACAAAAGGTGACATCTTCCGCAACCTGGAAGTGCCCCAATAAAAGAATATTACATACAAGTTTTTACATGAATGAAAATGAAAAACACTCATCTCACATAAAAAAAACCCCCGGCAATTCAAACACGACGATCCAATATAACATATCCAGCAACACATAACATCACATGTCATCAACGTAAGTAAATATGCGCATCCCAATTGTCGTTGACATATAGCAACGAAACCGGCGATATCACATATTACACTTACGGTCGCAGAAAAGAATGTGTAAACCAACAACAGTTGGAATCCGCAACCTCCTTAGACATCGCATGCCTAACCATCTGAATTCCTTAGACATCACATGCCTAACAATTATAAACCCCGTATTTTAGTCTCATTATCGAAAACACATTTCAATATTAAGTCGGGCAATTCAACAAGATTCCCGGCATTTTGATCGAATGATCGTCGCAAATTTTAGTAGGCGGCCGCACCCCCGATGCCGTCGACGAAGTGCACCAAGGCGGAACACCGTTGCCGCGAGCACCCGAACGGATGCTTTCGGCGACGGGGTTCTCCTACAGTCACTTGGTCGGGGCTATGGGGTGTGGCTGTCTATTAAGTTTACCCGGCGAGTATTCGTGTACGCTACGTGATTGCGACGGACTTTTGATCACATCAAAATCCCATGGCAACCGATCAAGTGAGACTAAACTGCTAGGTTCATAACATTCATTCAGTTATCTCATAACTTACTTGTGGATTCCAAATATTGTATCATATTCCAGATAAATAGAAAAATGTTAAACTTTTCGATCGAACAATCAAACACCCAAGTTTTCTCGAAACAGCTCAACACATGAAATAAGTTTTAAAAAAAACATTCACTTCATACCTCAGTACCAACGGTCCAGCCGTAGAAGGGTCAAGCCAACGCCTCACATGTGGCACGCCGTACTGCCCCAAACCCTAAGGTTCAAAAGGCAGTTCAAGACGGTCACATAATCGAGTTAAGGTTTGTTGTCTTCTAGAGGGTCCATCGCGTTACTTGCACTACTTAGAACATTCTTAAACCACGGAAAAATCCAGCACTTGGAAATTTCCCGGCAGGGGAAAAAGTTAGTTATTGATACCCGGTCGAACTTTTTAACAGTTTCTAAAATATCCGGAAAAACACATAAACAAAGTTAAGCAATCCGATCGAATCACCGAGTCCCCAAAACAACCCAGAAAACTCAACTGTTGAGTATATATTAAAAGTACCCAGAAACATCAGGAAACACATACGGAGGAAACTGTACAAACTAGAAACCCTAACTCAATAGTTTAGCCGCGGAACCGCCTATAATGGCATGTCATTGCCGCGATTCCGCGGCCGTTCAAGTGACTTAGGGTCTCGTTTTGCACATGGGTCCATAGAATTCTCTGCTGATTTTTCTGCATATTTTTAATATGGAAAAATCCACGGTTTTTAAAAATGTACAGAGAAGGGTGAAATTTAGGGTTTCGGGCTTCAATCGGGTTTCTAACTTCGTCTACACTTCGCCTAAGGCTCTAGCTAGGCTCTGATACCACTGTAGGGTTCCTAGGCACACTAATGAGGTTCCACAAGGCATCAACCATGCCAAAATCAAATTTTTCTAGGTGCCGAGAAACCCTAATGAAGATCGTTAACTAGAGATTCGACGAAAAAGAAACAAGCAAACAACTTTGCTACTAAGTGAATGGAAATACAACCTTTGTAGATCCGGTCCTCCACTTCCAAAGCTCCGTGATGACGTCCCTTCGCTGCGATCATCGGATCCCGGACTCTAGCGATGGTTTTGTCGGAGAAATGATCGGGCTAGGTCGTTGACTTCGATGCCGAAGATGATCTACGTCGAGGCGACTCAAACCCAAGCTCCACCATCACTAGGTCATGAAACTTGTGAAGATAACACACTCTACTACATGGCAAGTGGTAGAGGATGAAGAAATAGGAAGTAGGTTCACTTTTGATTTGGATTTCTCACTTGGATTGTTCACTTGTAAATTTCTAGCAAAGGTTTTCTTTCTTCATCAAGAAGAAGAAGAAGAAAGAAAAGGAAAAATGAATTATCTAAAAAAAATACAAGTGAAGTCTATCATTTAGCAACCATGGGTGAGGTAAACTAATGTAGAGAATAAACTAGGGTTTAGGCAAATGGTTAGGTTAAGGAAAAAACAAAATGGTTTGAACTTTTCAAAGCTTCATGAAGCTTCAAATAAAAACAAAGAATGCAACCATTTTATTTTTGCCAAAATGAATAAATAAATAAATAAATAAAAACCCTAACCATTTACCTAAACATGGTCTAAACCATACTCACACCCAAGTTTGCATGTATCATCAAAAATGATACAAACTAGTGCACAAAACTATATCATATATACAATGTGCACATTCAGGTGAGAAAATAATCTTAAGTGAACCTATACTAGTTAATGTAAAGTAATATATCAAATATATAATTATACATTAAATCATTAAATCAACACTTCATTTAATGATCCGGTCATACTACATATAACCGACTAATATCAAGTGTATCAATGTATCGAATCAACACTTGATTCGGTAACCCGGCTATATCTCATATAACCGTCCAATGATACAAATCGCGAGAATAGAATACAGTATCACATACTGGTATTATTCTCGGTCCCGCACATATCTCATATGCGCTCCTATTTCATTTTGCTTGAGCCAGGAAAGCTCTGTGTAGGACTCTAAAGACTCGTCAATACGCCGGCAGCAGGTGATGATCATATCAAACACCCACAAGCCGCAAGCGGTCTGCTAAACGTAACAGCCACCCGGGTATTGAGCGATCAGAAGATCAACGAGCAAGCCCGCTCACACTCCTGTGAATCCAACCAGTAACACTTACCGTACAGTCCGGTCTCGTCGTCTGATATGTCGCATATCTCACCTAGGGGTGGTAAACGTCAGACCCCAATAGCTCGATAAGTCGTCTCGATATGAGGTCTATAACAGTTCGAGAAACTACTGGTAACACTTACCAGTAAATCTCAGCAACCCTGGCCAGGGATTTCCGGTTATAGCCAATCGAACACAGCGCAACATCAACTCCCTATACCGGGAGAGACGAATCCCCTCCTATTGCTTATTCCCTCCATGTGATTCGGGACTGTACCCAAAAACCACCGTTTTGCACGCCCTCTTGGATGTGGTAAGGTGGAAATCAAAGCACAGTGGGAATCACATAAGACTCTATGACGATCTCAGGTCTACAGACTAACCTGTACCAGTGTCACCAGAGAACTGCCATCTGATGTAAGGTATAATACCATCTGGGAGTTCTCGGCGAGTCCGTCCAGTGTACCCAGTCTCCACTGAGCACCCGTATATCATCTCTAATGTCAAACACCAATGGATATGGGATCATCCATCGCCCATCTGTATGGGTCAAGAAGGTATACGCTAGTCTACTCTGGTATATCGATGCCCCGTCTCGATACACCCACGACTAGGGACCTTGAAGGATGTACTTATGGACTACCATGTCCCCACTAGTATGATCCGCATCATTGTCCAGGTAGTCAAGTACACATCCTAAGAGCTTTACCAACATGTTACAGATAGACAATCAGTGTACACGTTAAGATAAAGAGCAACCAGATAGCATACTATCATGTCGAGCAAGAAAGTCCTCCCTATATATGTCCCAGCATCCACTACATTATACATCCTATATACAGTAATGGCCTCTAGGGCATACATATTACTAACATATATTTTGATCGTATGACTTAGGATTGCGTTGTCCATGCGATTTCTGTTCGTAAATGTTTTCTACTCCCGAGTTGGCAAATTACCCCCGTTGTGCCACAGTTTCTTGCAGGTTTTGCCGTACAGGTTTCTTTACGGCTTCACTGGCACTGCTTCTTTTTCGGGTGACTTTCTAGTAGGTGGGTTTACTTGTATCGAACCCATCATTATACCTTGTATATTATTATTCTGTTGTATCTGGAAGTTCCATCGACCAAACATGTATTTATTTCAGAGATAGAGACCAGTGATGTTTATTCTTTCGACCTTAGAGTCGCGCGTTATATTTTTATGGATTTCTTGCTGTTTTGAGTTTCCTTTTGAGTTTTGATCCTCGCCCTTGGCGTTGTATATTATATTGCTTGCGTGGTTGTGACCATCGATTGACGAAGAGCTAGCTCCCGCTTGGGGATGCCTTTTTATTAATTTCGTATACTATTTATGTTGTATCTCGTTTAGGGGCCAGTATTTACAAAGAAGACTCTGCCGAAATTTTCAGTAAATATTTGATGTTTTTAAAAACGCATAATTCGGCTTATACTATTAAAACTACTTGTTTTAAGTTGGTTTTTTCCTTCACTCTACTGCTTCTTTGGTTTTGATTTCTGGGTTTTGGCTTACTTAGATTACGTACACCTCGAGACGTCCGTAATTTAAGTTCCGGTCATATTCCGTACTTTTCGGGTCGTGCTTGTATTACCGAATGGCAATACTTTGATTCTGAACGAATGCTATTACATACCGACCCTGATACGCAATGTTATATCAGTTTCTTTATTAAGCAAAGAAGGATATAATTTTGTAGTACAGAAAAATGTTATGAACATCTTCCTGAATCAAATGTTGAATGGATCAGGCTCGTTACATAATAGTATATACGTTCTAAATCAAAACACAGTTCTTAATATACAGAACACACACAAGAGAAAATGTTCAGAAATGAACGAATCCTTCTTGTGGCATTGTAGACTTGGTCATATCAATGCGACACGACTTGCTAAGTTACATAAAGATGGTTATTTGAATATGTTCGAATTATCATCTTATGAAACTTTCCATTCATGTCTCAAAGGTAAAATGACCAAAACTCCGTTTCGTGGACACGGAGAAAGAGTTACCGAACTCTTGGGACTGATACATAGTGATGTATGCGGTCCCATGTCTACACATGCCAAGAATGGTTCCTCGTACTTCATTACATTGACTGACGATCTCTCAAGATACGGACATGTGCTTCTGTTGAAACACAAGTCTGAAGCTTTTGAGAAATTCAAAGAATATAAACACGAAGTCGAGAACCAAACGGGTAAAAGTATTAAGACACTTCAATCTGATCGAGGAGGAGAATACTTGAGCAATGAGTTCCTGGACTATCTAAAAGAGAATGGGATTCTCTCTCAGCTTACTCCTCCTTATTCACCACAACACAACGGTGTATCGGAGAGGAGGAATTGCACCCTATTAGATATGGTGCGCTCAATGATGAGCACTGCTGAGTTGCCTATTTCCTTTTGGGGGTATGCGCTTGAGACAGCCATATACCTATTGAATCTAGTTCCATCTAAATCTGTACCCACCACATCATAAAAGAGACCATATTTTAAACGAGTTAAGATATGGGGTTGTCCGGCCTATGTCAAAAGGCAAAATCCGGACAATCTCGACGCACGATCAGTTCTTTGCAAGTTTGTGGGATATCCAAAGAATTCTCAAGGATATTTTTTCTACCACACTGAGGAACAAAAGGTGTTTGTTGCTCAACATGCCACCTTTTTAGAAAAGAAATTTCTTGTAAAAGAAATTAGTGGCAAAGAGGTAGAGCTGGAAGAGGTTCCAACAACACAAACTGCAATTGAAGATTTAGTGGAACCAGAAAAATCAGTAGTCCCCGACGAACCTCAGCCGCTCCGCCGATCTAGTAGGGTCGCTCATCCACCTGAGAGATACTATGGTTTTCTCATTGATGGTGGGAGCGAGGATTGCATCATGGAAGATAATGACCCGACTAGCTTCGAGCAGGCCATCACAAGTAGGGATTCTGTGAAATGGCTGGATGCAATGCGATCTGAGATCGAATCCATGTGCACCAACAAAGTATGGACTTTGGAAGTTGCTCCTGAATGGGTAAAACCCATTGGGAGCAAATGGATCTTTAAGAAGAAACTTGATGTAGACGGAAAAGTTGAGACTTACAAAGCTAGACTTGTTGCAAAGGGTTTTCGTTAACGACCAGGTGTGGATTATGACGAAACATTTTCTCCAGTGGCTATGCTTAAGTCCATCCGGATCTTACTTGCTATTGCTGCATACCATGACTATGAAATCTGGCAAATAGATGTTAAGACTGCTTTTCTAAATGGTGATTTGAAAGAGTGCGTGTACATGACTCATCCAGATGGCTTCTTAGATAGTGGGAGCAGCGGAAAGGTGTGCAACCTGCTTAAATCCATCTATGGGTTGAAGCAGGCATCGCGGAGTTGGAACATATGTTTTGATGTGGTAGTCAATGAGTTTGACTTAATCAAAAACATAGATAAACCTTGTATATACAAGAAGGTGGCAGAGAGTAAGGTTGTCTTCCTCGTATTGTATGTGGATGACATACTCTTGATAGGAAATGATGTTCCTATGCTGCACTCGGTTAAGCTCTTCTTATCATAAAGATTCTCAATGAAAGATCTAGGTGATGCCTTCTGCATTTTGGGAATTAAGATTTATAGAGATAGATCTAGACGGATACTGGGATTGTCCCAATCCAGGTACAATGACACCATACTAAAGAGGTTTAGTATGGAAGAATCCAAGCGTGGGAATTTACCCACGATCTCTGGACTCACTCTCTCCAAAGAGATGTCTCCTGAGACTGATTTGGAGAGAGCTCGCATGCAAGGGATACCCTATGCTTCGGCAGTAGGCTCTATCATGTACGCGATGCTATGTACCAGACCCGATGTAGCATACTCACTAAGTATAGTGAGTAGGTATCAAGCAGATCCTGGAGAGGATCACTGGACAGCTGTGAAGAACATTCTCAAGTACTTAAGAAGAACTAAAGAGATGTTCTTGGTTTATAGTAATGGAGAACTCCAGGTGGAGTCCTTTACCGATTCGAGCTTCCAAAGTGATAAGGACGACTCTAAGTCGCACTCGGCATTTCTCTTTACCCTAAATGGAGTGGCGGTTTGTTGGAAGAGTTCCAAACAGGAAACCGTGGCAGACTCAACGATGGAGGCTGAATACATCGCTGCCAACGTTGCTACCAAAGAGGCTGTCTGGATGAAGATGTTCATCACTGAACTTGGTGTGGTTCCGTCCATTGAGTATCCAATACCTCTGTATTGTGATAACAATGGAGCTGTGGCTTTGGCCAAGGAACCCAGGTCCCATCAGTGATCCAAGCAAATTCTGAGGCGGTATCACCTGATCCGGGAGATAGTTGATCGCCGGGAGATCAAGGTTAGGAGAGTTGATACGAAGGACAACACTGCGGATCCACTAACGAAGGCCATACCCAGATACATTTTGAGAGACTCTTCGGGTTGTTGGGTATGAGATACTACAACAGCTGGCCTTAGTACAAGTGGGAGATTGTTAGTTATGTATATGCCCTAGAGGCCATTGTTGTACATATGATGTATATTATAATGGATGCTTGGATATATATAGAGAGAATATTCTTGCTCGACATGATAGTATGCTCTCTGGTTTCACTTTGGCTTAACATGTTGACTTGTATTAGTTTACTGTCTTGCTCTCACATGTTGATAAAGCCCTTAGGATATGTACTCGACTAATAGGATTATGATGACATCATACTAGTGGGGCAAGGTTAGTCAACGAGTACATCCTATAACAGTTCCTAGTCGAGGGTGTATCAAGACAGGGCATCGATATGCCAGAGTAGACTTGCGTATACGCATCTTGACCCTTATGATGGGCGATGGATGATCCCATATCCATTGGTGTTTGACATCAAAGATGGTGTACGGGTGCTCAGTGGAGACTAGGTACACTGAACGGACTCCCTGAGAACTCTTGGATGGTATTATACCTATCGTCAGATAGCAGTTCTCTGGTGACACTGGTACATGTTTGTCTGTAGATCCGAGATCGTCATAGAGTCTTGTGTGATTCCCACAATGCTTTGATTTCCACCTTACCACGTCCAAGAGGGCATGCAAAACGGTGGCTTTTGGTTACAGTCCCGAATCACATGGAGGCAATGAGCGATAGGAGGGGTTTCGTCTCTCCCGGTATAGGGAGTTGATGTTGTGCTGTGTTCGATTGACTATAACTGGAAGTCCCTGGCCAGGGCTGATATGGAGATTTACTGGTAAGAGTTATCAGTAGTTTCTCGACCCGTTATGAGCCTCACATCGACACGACTTATCGGTTACTGGGGTCTGACGTTTACCACCCATAGACTGGATATGCAACATATCAGACGAAGAGACCGGACTGTACGATAGTGTTACTGATTGGATTCATAGGAGTATGTACAGGCTTGCTTGTTGATCTTCTGGTCGCTCAATACCTGGGTGGCTGTTACGTTTAGCTGACCGCTTGCAGCTTGTGGGTGTTTGATATGATCATCACTTACTGCCGGCGTATTGACGAGTCTTTAGAGTCCTACACAGAGGTTTCCTGGCTCAGGCGAAATGGAGTGGGAGAACGTATGTGATATGTGTTAGTTATATGTATGCCCTAGAGGCCATTACTATACATAGGATGTATATTGTAGTGGATGCTGGGACATATATAGTGAGGACTTTCTTGCTCGACATGATAGTATGCTATCTGGTTGATCTTTACCTTAACGTGTACACTGATTGTCTCTCTATTACATGTTGGTAAAGCCCTTAGGATGTGTACTTAACTACCTGGACTATGATGCGGATCATACCAGTGGGGACATGGTAGTCCATAAGTACATCCTTCAAAGTCCCTAGTCGAGGGTGTATCGAGACGGGGCATCGATATACCAGAGTAGACTAGCGTGTACCTTCTCGACCCATACAGATGGGCGATGGATGATACCATATCCATTGGTGTTTGACATCAGAGATGATATACGGGTGCTCAGTAGAGACTGGGTACACTGGACGTACTCGCTGAGAACTCCCAGATGGTATTATACCTTACGTCAGATGGCAGTTCTCAGGTGACACTGGTACAGAGTAGTCTGTTGACCCGAGATCGTCATAAAGTCTTGTGTGGTTCCCACTGTGCTTTGATTTCCATCTTACCACGTCCAAGAGGGCATGCAAAACGGTGGTTTTTAGGTACAGTCCCGAGTCACATGGAGGCAATGAGCGATAGGAGGGGATTCGTCTCTCCCGGTATAGGGGGTTGATGTTGCGCTGTGTCCGATTGGCTATAACAGGAAATCCCTGGCCAGGGTTGTTGAGATTTACTGGTAAGTGTTACCAGTAGTTTCTCGAATTGTTATAGACCTCATATCGACACGACTTATCGAGCTATTGGGGTCTGACGTTTACCACCCCTAGGCAAGATATGCGACATATCAGACGAACAGACCGGACTGTAAGGTAGTGTTACTGGTTGGATTCACTGGAGTGTGAGCGGTCTTGCTCGTCGATCTTCTGATCACTCAATACCCGGGTGGCCGTTACGTTTAGCAGACCGGTTGCGGCTTGTGGGTGTTTGATGCTGCCGGCGTATTGACGAGTCTTTAGAGTCCTACACAGAGGTTTCCTGGCTCAAGCGAAACGAAATAGGAGCGCATATGAGATATGTGCGGGACCGAGAATAATGCGTGTATGTGATATCGTATTTTATTCTCGCGATGAATGTGTCGTATGGTTATATGCGATATAACCTAGTTATCGAATCGAGGGTTGGTTCGATAAGCCGATACATAGAATACTAGTCGGTTATATGCGATATGACCGGATCGTTAAATCAAGTGTTGATTTAATGATTTAATGCATAATTATATATTTGATATATTACTTTGCATTAACTAGTATTGGTTCACTTTAAGATGGATTTTCTCACTCGGATGTGCGCTATGCGATATGATTTTGTGCACTTGCTTGTATCATGTTTGATGATGCATGCCTTTTGGTTAAGTGTAAAGAATTAAACCTTGGTTAATGAAATGGTTAGGGTTTACTTTTTCCTTATTCATTTTATTCATTTATTTATTCTTTTGGAAAAAGAAAAGCAAATGAGAAAATGGTGGCATGTTTTGTTTTGTTCATGAAGCTTCATGAAGACTTTGACCATGTGACCATTTTGTCTCATGCTTAACCCTAACCATCCCACTAACCATGATTTATTCTCTACACTTTACCATGGTTTGGTTATGATAAGTATTCTTTTAATTTTCTTTTTGGAATTAACTTGTCATAACATTTACCTTCTTCTTTTTCATTTTCTTCAAGTGAAGAAAGCTTGCCTCCATCAATGGCAAGTGATGAAAAAGAGTGAGAAATCCAAATCTAAAGTCTACCCACTTCCTATTTCTTCATCCTCTACCTCTTGCCAAGTAGTAGAGTGTGTTTTCTTCACAAGTTTCATGACTTGGTGAAGTGAGAGCTTGATCTTGCGATGCTTCGACGTAGATCATCTTCGACATGGACATCGACGACCTAGCTCGCCTATTCTCCGATGAAGCCGACGCTAGAGCCCGGGATTTATTTTGGACAGCGAGAGGACTTCATTGCGGAGCTATAGAGGTGGAGCACCGGATCTACAAAGGTTGTATTTCCGTATTCTCTTAGTTAAGTGTTAACTAGTTTACTTTTCGCCTAGAAATCTAGCCAACGATCCGTTCTAGGGTTTCTCGGCACCGTTTAAATTTGAAATTGGCATGGTTGATGCCTTGTGAGACCTCATTAGGGTGCCTAGGAACCCTACAGTGGTATCAGAGCCTAGCTAGAGCCTTAGGCGAAGTCTAGACGGAATTTGAAGTCCGAACGAACCGAAAACCCAACCCGGAAAATGCTCTCTGTCCTTTTTCTAAAATATGGGATTTTTCGAAAATAAAAATATGCAGAAAAATCAGCAGGGAATCCTAAGAATAACTGTGCAACATGTGTCCATAATTCCACTGTAGCGCGGCGGAACCGCGGCACAAGCTGGCTTGTGCGGCGGTTCCGCGGCTATTTTGTCGTTTTCTGCGTCTAGTTCTGCACAGTAATTCTTAGTTTTGTGTGCTGGTTTTCCTGGGAATTTTTTATATTTTTTCCAGAGTTGAATTTTCTGGGTTGATTTGGGGATTCGGTGTTTCGATCGGAGTATCAGATTTTGTCTATGTGGCTTTCCGGATAAATTTTAGAATATGTTAAAAAGTTCGACTGGATATAAATACCCAATTTTTCCCCTGTCGGGAAATTTCCAAATGATGGATTTTTCCGTAGTTTAATGACGTTCTAAGTAGTGCAAGTAATGCGATGGTCCCTCTAGAAGACAACAAACCTTAACTCGATTATGTGACCGTCTTGAACTGCCCTTTGAACCTTAGGGTTTGGGGCAATACGGCGTGCCACATGTGAGGCGTTGGCTTGACCCTTCTACGGCTGGACCGTTGGTACTGAGGCACGAACTGAATGTTGTTAGACTTATTTCATGTGTTGATCTGTTTTAGGAAAACTTGGGTGTTTGACTGTTCGATCGGAAAGTTTAAAATTTTCTGTTTATCTAGAATGGGATACAATAATTGGAATTCACAAGTAGTTATGAGATAACTGAATGAATGTTATAAACATAGCAGTTTAGTCTCACTTGATCGGTTGCCACGGAATTTTGATGTGATCAAAAGTCCGTCGCAATCACGTAGCGTACGCGGATACTCGCCGGATAAACTTAATAGACAGCCTCACTCTATAGCCCCGACCAAGTGACTGTACGAGAACCCCGTCGCCGAAAGCATCCGTTCGGGTGCTCCCGGCAGCGGTGTTCCGCCTTGGTGCACTTCGTCGACGGTATCGGGGGTGCAGCCGTCTACTGAAGTTTGCGACGAGCATTCGATCAGGATGTCGGGAATCTTGTTGAATTGCCCGACTTGATATTGAAAAGTGTTTTCGATTTTGAGACTAAAATGCGGGGTTTATAATTGTTAGGCATGCGATGTCTAAAGAATTCATTTGATTAAGCATGCGATGTCTATGCAGGTTGCGGATTCCAACTGTTATAGTTTTACACTTTCTTTTCTGTGACCGTAAGTGTAATGTGTGATATCGCCGGTTTCGTTGCTGTATGCCAACGACAATTGGGATGCGCATATTTACTTACGTTGATGACATGTGATGTTATGTGTTGCTGGATATGTTATATTGGATCGTCGTGTTTGAATAGCCGGGGTTTTTTATGTGAGATGAGTGTTTTTCATTTTCATTCATGTAAAAACTTGTATGTAATATTCTTTTATTGGGGCTCTTCCAGGTTGTGGAAGTTGTCACCCTTTGTATATTATTTACTTTTCCGCACTAGGATAGACCCAAGGAGGGGAGCACAAGTAACCGGGTTCTGGAGTCCAGTGGGAGACCAACTCGAGGAGTCGAGTCCGGGTCTCCTAACTCTAGAATTGGCAGGGTTGCTTGCCGCTCTCGTAGGGGTCTAGGGGTGTGGGTTTGGCTATTCATCACGACCGTGGAATCCGTGTTTTATACTGGCTCGTATTGAAAACACGGACGTCCTAGTATATCCAATATTTCATATGTTTCTTCTGCTGCGATATCTGTGATGTTCTGTGATAGATACAGTATATAGTATATATGATATATTATATAGATGTTACTTATGTTTTACACCCGCGCTAGCCCTGCCCCGCTCTGCCGTTAGTTACCTAACCTAACGGTGCACGAGGGGACATCGAGGCAAATGCGGATGGCATAAGTGTACGTCGTATTTATCTGTGATGTTTAGGTATTTAAATGATGGGACTTCATTAATGTGATTAATGAAATAAAAGAAACCTAAGATGTTGTAGAATCGAATTTCAAAATAAAACAGGTAGCTACAGTTCTTGCTTTGCACAGCGGTATATATGATATATCCTGCACCTTATTCGATGAGGAAAGGACCGAGATCCTTTCACAGGGAGTGACTCCTTTAGCAATAACTGGCAGATGCTACACACTCGGTTTGTCTTTTGATTGCTTTTAAGAGTTTTTGCTTTGCACAGTGATATATATGATATATCCCGCACCTCATTCGACGAGGAAAGGACCGACGATCCCTTCACCGGGAGTGACTCCTTTAGCAAAACTAGAAAAGCCTCAAAAGCACTCCATTTTTAAAATCATTTGATTCTACTATGATATAAAGTTCATTACGCAAAAGGTTTTCTTAAAAACCTGACGTAGCCCTCCGTCATTTCAGATAAGTCCTAGTTAGTATTCGTGCTGCGTTTGTTGACTCAGTCAAGGCGTAGTGTGCGGTAGCTGATTAGTGCTTATCTGCAAAGCATATGATGCGATTGGATTAGGGTAGTCGTGCGGCCTTGTTGACTCAGTCAAGGGTCGTGCGGGTGGGTTTAATTCAATCGAGAAATGACGGGTTGAACTTTACTTGTGGTCTATGATTTGTTGACTCAGTCAAGGTCATAGATCGCTTGGGGCAAAATTTTATCGGGAATTTCAAGTGTTGAAATTTGCAATGAGATTGCATACCTTCTATGAGATAGTTGGATCCCGATACCCACTGGGAGTAATTGTTACTCCTGGGAGAGTTTTACACATTACAATTAGCCGATCAAGTAGGTGTCTAGAAAGGTGTTAACGAGGTTACGCCTCTGGGAAAACGAGGTTTACATTAATTAGGTTCGTGCGAAAGCACGGGGGACCTCCCTCAAAGTACCGACACTGGCCTGGCTGAAAGATTGGCAAACTTGTAGTGTGTAATTAATCTCGGCTAGTCTTTCCTTTTAGGGTTTGAAGGAAGATTTGATAAAAGGCAGTGGGAGCCATCCTGATTAGATAAAATAATAACCAATCTATTCTTGCAAGAGCGCACGCTGAGTGTTTTCTTCTCTCTCTCTCCAGGTAGCGACCATATCACGCCTTAATCAAGATAATAAAACGGAATATTGACTGAACCCGCTTGTTATACTGAGCTGGGGAACGTTGGTCCCGCTCCAACTTATAATTGTTATAAGACAGAGCAGGAAATTGGGGATTACCAGAATTCCCGTGCCACCCAAACGAAGAGAGTGCATGCTGATGCATCATCTTCGGGTGTGTTCATTACAAAGAACTGTTTCTCAGTATCCTCCGCATCCTGGGTATATGATACCGGATCAGGATCCCAGATATGTAATCTGTTACATAGGGCTGCAAAATGGTAGAAAAACTGAGAACGGGTGATAAGTTTCATAAGACAGAGAACGGGGCAAGTGTTGCAGCCAAGTCTGTTGGTCACTGTCACCCTGTATGACCAGTACATTGATTCTGAACAAATGTTATTAGATACCGAACCTGATATACAAAATCATATCAGTCTCTTTATTAGTAAAGAAATGGTAAAATTTTGTATTGTTGGATAATGTTTTGAACATTTCCTATATCAAAAGTTGATCGGTTCAGGCACGTTATCTAAAAGCATTGATGTTCTAAATCAAACTGCAGTTCTTAGTATATGGAACACACATAAGAGGAAGAGTTCAGAATTGAACGATTCCTTCTTGAGGTATTGTAGACTAGGTCAGATCAATGTGACCCGACTAGCTAGAGTTACATAAAGATGCATATTTAAATTAGTTTGAATTTACATCTTGTGAAACTCGCCAGTCATGTCACAAAGATATAATGACACCAGCTCTGTTTATTGGAAACAGAGAAGGAGTTAGTAAACTCTTGGGATGATACATGTTGATGTATGTAGGTCCCCTGTCTACACATGCCAAGAATGGTTCTTCGTACTTCATTACGTTCTCTGATAATCTCTCAAGATTTAGACATATGTTCCTGTTGAAACGCAAGTCTGAACCTTTTGAGATATTCACAGAATATAAGTTAGAAGTAGAGAACCAATACGGGCATAAGTATTATGTCCTGTGATGAGATCAAGGAGGAGAATACTTGAGCACGAAAATCCTGGATTATTCTAAAGGAGAATGAGATTCTCTCTCAGCATTACTCCTCCGTATACACCAAAGCACGATGGTATATCGGGACGGAGCAATCACACCTTATATGATAAGATGTGCTCTATGATGAGTACTACTGAGTTACCTATTTCCTTTTTTGGAAGTTATGCACTTGAGAAGCTGCATACCTATTGAATAGGGTTCAAATCAAATCAGTTGCCTACCACTTCATATGTGATATGGAAAGGGAAGAGCCCATATCTTAAGATGGTTAAGATTTGGGGTTGTCCGGCCTATGTCTAAAAGCAAAATCCGGACAAGCTCAAGGCAAGGTCAGTTATGTTGAACTGGAAATGTTCCAGCTATACAAACTGCGGCTGATGATTTGAAAGAACCAAAGGATTCAATAGTTACCAACGAACCTCAGCCTCTCCGCCGATCTGGTAGGGTTCCTCACCCACCCGAGAGATATTTCGGTTTCTCTATGACAGTGGGAGCGAGGATTGCATCATGAGATGATGACCCAACTAGTTTCGAGCCGTCCATCAGGAGTAGGACTCTGTAAGAATGGCTGGATGCTTAGCGATCTGAGATGGAATCCATATACACCAACAAAGTATGGACTTTGGTTGCTATATCTGAAGGGTTAAATCCCCATCAGGAGCAAGTATATCTTGGGAAGATTACTTGGTGTAGATGGAAAAGTTGAGACTTTCACAAGCTAGACTTGTTAAAGCTTTTCGTCATCGACCAGGCGTGGATAATGATGAAACCTTTTCAAGTGGCTATGCTTAAGTCCATCCAGATCCTACTTACCACGGCTACATACCATGACTACGATATCTGGCGGTTGGGTGCCATGACTGCTTTTCTAAATGATGTTTTAGAAGAGAACGTCTATAAGTACACAGCCAGAGGGCTTCGTAGACAGTGGGAGCAGCGGAAACGTGTACAAGATGCTTTATAGGATAAAGCAGGTATCGCGGAGTTGGAACATCTATTTTGATGTGTTTGTCAAAGAGTTTGATATCATCAAAATGGTAGATGAACCTTGTATAAACAAAAAGGTAGCAGGGAGTATGGTGATGATCCTCGTAGAGTACGTGGATGAAATACTCTTGATAAGAAAGGAGTTTCTTATGCTACGCTCGATCAATCTCCGTTTATCACAAAGATTCTCCGTGTAGGAGCAAAGTGATACCTACTAAATCCTGGATTTTGGATCTATGAGATAGATCTAAATGGATGTTATAATACTCACTAGCTGTAGTGAGATGGTATCAATAGATCCTGGGAAGAATCACTGGAAATGTTCCAGGGTGATAAAGACAACTGAGTGTCAGTCACAGGCATTGTCTTTACCCTTGGTAAAGGGACGGTATGTTGGAAGAGTTCCAAGCTAGATACCGTGACATACAAGACGATAAAGGCTGGATACATCGCTACTTAAGATGCTACCAAAGAGGCTGTTTGGGTATATAATGGTTCATAAGATGAACTATGTTCCTCCCATTGTGTGACAATGGAGTTGTGGCTTATGCCAAGGAACGCAGGTCCCATCAGTGATCCAGACATATTCTAGGGCAGTATCACCTGATCATGGAGATAGTTGATCTCCAGGGGATCGAGGTCAGGAGAGTAGGCTCAGAGGACAACACAGCGGATCCACTCACAAAGGCCTGTTCCCAGAGAGAGACTTTTATGGGATGGTTGAGTATGAGATACTTCAAACCACTGCTACAGATGGCCCTAGTGCAAGTGGGAGATTGTTAGTTATATGTATGCCCTAGAGGCCATTACTATACATAGGATGTATATTGTAGTGGATGCTGGGACATATATAGTGAGGACTTTATTGCTCGACATGATAGCATGCTATCTGGTTGATCTTTACCTTAACGTGTACACTGATTGTCTCTCTATTACATGTTGGTAAAGCCCTTAGGATGTGTACTTAACTACCTGGACTATGATGCGGATCATACCAGTGGGGACATGGTAGTCCATAAGTACATCCTTCAAAGTCCCTGGTCGAGGGTGTATCGAGACGGGGCATCGATATACCAGAGTAGACTAGCGTGTACCTTCTCGACCCATACAGATGGGCGATGGATGATCCCATATCCATTGGTGTTTGACATCAGAGATGATATACGGGTGCTCAGTAGAGACTGGGTACACTGGACGGACTCGCTGAGAACTCCCAGATGGTATTATACCTTACGTCAGATGGCAGTTCTCAGGTGACACTGGTACAGAGTAGTCTGTTGACCCGAGATCGTCATAGAGTCTTGTGTGGTTCCCACTGTGCTTTGATTTCCATCTTACCACGTCCAAGAAGGCGTGCAAAACGGTGGTTTTTGGGTACAGTCCCGAGTCACATGGAGGCAATGAGCGATAGGAGGGGATTCGTCTCTCCCGGTATAGGGGGTTGATGTTGCGCTGTGTCCGATTGGCTATAACAGGAAATCCCTGGCCAGGGTTGCTGAGATTTACTGGTAAGTGTTACCAGTAGTTTCTCGAATTGTTATAGACCTCATATCGACACGACTTATCGAGCTATTGGGGTCTGACGTTTACCACCCCTAGGCAAGATATGCGACATATCAGACGAACAGACCGGACTGTACGGTAGTGTTATTGGTTGGATTCACTGGAGTGTGAGCGGGCTTGCTCGTCGATCTTCTGATCGCTCAATACCCGGGTGGCCGTTACGTTTAGCAGACCGCTAGCGGCTTGTGGGTGTTTGATATGATCATCACCTGCTGCCGGCGTATTGACGAGTCTTTAGAGTCCTACACAGAGGTTTCCTGGCTCAAGCGAAATGAAATAGGAGCGCATATGAGATATGTGCGGGACCGAGAATAATGCGTATATGTGATACCGTATTTTATTCTCGCGATGAATGTGTCGTATGGTTAAATGCGATATAACCTAGTTATCGAATCGAGGGTTGGTTCGATAAGCCGATACATATAATACTAGTCGGTTATATGCGATATGACCGGATCGTTTAATCAAGTGTTGATTTAATGATTTAATGCATAATTATATATTTGATATATTACTTTGCATTAACTAGTATTGGTTCACTTTAAGATGGATTTTCTCACTCGGATGTGCGCATTGCATATGCGATATGATTTTGTGCACTTGCTTGTATCATGTTTGATGATGCATGCCTTTTGGTTAAGTGTAAAGAATTAAACCTTGGTTAATGAAATGGTTAGGGTTTACTTTTTCCTTATTCATTTTATTCATTTATTTATTCTTTTGGAAAAAGAAAAGCAAATGAGAAAATGGTGGCATGTTTTGTTTTGTTCATGAAGCTTCATGAAGACTTTGACCATGTGACCATTTTGTCTCATTCTTAACCCTAACCATCCCACTAACCATGATTTATTCTCTACACTTGACCATGGTTTGGTTATGATAAGTATTCTTTTAATTTTCTTTTTGGAATTAACTTGTCATAACATTTACCTTCTTCTTCTTCATTTTCTTCAAGTGAAGAAAGCTTGCCTCCATCAATGGCAAGTGATGAAAAAGAGTGAGAAATCCAAATCTAAAGTCTACCCACTTCCTATTTCTTCATCCTCTACCTCTTGCCAAGTAGTAGAGTGTGTTTTCTTCACAAGTTTCATGACTTGGTGAAGTGAGAGCTTGATCTTGCGATGCTTCGACGTAGATCATCTTCGACATGGACATCGACGACCTAGCTCGCCTATTCTCCGATGAAGCCGACGCTAGAGCCCGGGATTTATTTTGGACAGCGAGAGGACTTCATTGCGGAGCTATGGAGGTGGAGCACCGGATCTACAAAGGTTGTATTTCCGTATTCTCTTAGTTAAGTGTTAACTAATTTACTTTTCGCCTAGAAATCTAGCCAACGATCCGTTCTAGGGTTTCTCGGCACCGTTTAAATTTGAAATTGGCATGGTTGATGCCTTGTGAGACCTCATTAGGGTGCCTAGGAACCCTACAATATGTGCGGGATCGAGATTGATACGTGTATGTTATACCGTATTCGATTCTCGCGATATGTGATATCGGCCGGTTAAATTTGATATAGCCGAGTTATCGGATCAAGTGTTGATTCGATTAAATATGATATATATATATATATATTATGTCGTCACTTATATATTTTTTATTCTCACTTGTGATACATTTAACATATATGTGATATATGTTTATTGTATTGTTTTCTTTTGTTACATAAATATTATATATGTGATATATAATATTGTAGCATGCTAGGTTATACATGCAACATGTATGTATGAGAATTATACCATGCTATATGTTATGTTTGGGTTTAAATATCTAAGTAATTCAAATTGTGAAAATGTGTCATGGATGAAGCTCCATGAAGCTTGTAGATTACCATTGACCAAGTCCACCCTTTTTGTTTTGCCTTAGATATTTCTAACCCAACCATGACACATAACCATGGTTAACTCTCTACAATGGTTAAGGATGATATACTTGACCCATGGTTGCATTTCTAACCTCAATCTCATTCATTCTTCTTCTTCTTCCTCATTCTTATTTTGCTTTCTAGCTTTTGAGATCAAGAAGAAAATAGTGGGAAATTAAATAATAAAGTGAGCAAAATTCCTACTTCATCATCCTCTTCTATACTAGCCATATAGATTAGTGCGTTAGCTTAACTAATTTATAATTAGTGAAGTCATAGCTTGAGTTCGTGTTTCCTCGAAGTAGATCATCTTGGATATCGAAGTCTTCAAGAAAGCATGGATCATTCGACTTGTGGAGCCTCTCTAGAGTCCGGGAGTTCATGGATCGCGGCTAAGGGACTACTACTCGGAGCTTATAAAGTGAAGGAATGGACTACAAAGGTTGTAATCCCTCTCTCTTAGATGTAAAGTTGTTTACATGCAAAGTTAACCCTAATTCTCTAGTTCAATTACTTGGTTGGTTTTTTTAGCACCCCAAAAATTTTAATATAGCATGTTTGATTCTTGCCAAAACCTTGCTAAGGTGCTAAGCTAACCCTACAATGGCCAATTGAGCATAGCGCAACATCAACTCCCAATGCCGGGAGAGAAGAATCCCCTCTTATCGCTCATTACCTCCATGTGACTCGGAAGTGTACCCAAAAACCACCTTTTTGCACGATCTCTTGACCATGGTATGGTGGAAATCAAAGCACAGTAGGAATCATACAAGACTCTATGACGATCTCGGGTCGACAGACTAACCTGTACCAGTGTCACCAGAGAACTGCTATCTGACGACAGGTATAATACCATCTAGAAGTTCTCGACGAGTCCGTCCAGTGTACCCAGTCTCCACTGAGCACCCGTATACCTTCTCTGATATCAAACACCAATGGATATGGGATCATCCATCGCCTATCATATGGGTCGAGAAGCGTATACGCTAGTTTACTCTGGAGTATCGATGCCCTGTCTCGATACTCTCATGACTAGGAACAATTGAAGGATTTACTTACCGACTACAATTGCCCCACTAGTATGATCTGTATCATAATCCTGGTAGTCAAGTACTCATCCTATGGGCTTTATCAACTTGTAATAGAGAGACAATAAGTGTATATGTTAAGATAAAGAGCAACCAGAATGCATACTATCATGTCGAGCAAGAAAGTCCTCCCTATATATGTCGAAGCATCCACTACAATATACATCACATGTATAGTACTTGTGGCGAAAGGATTTCGACAAAGACCAGGACTGGACTATGACAAAACCTTTTCTCCTGTGGCCATTCTTAAATCCATTCGGATCCTACTTACTATTGCTGCTTACTACGACTATGAAATCTGGCAGATGGACGTTAAACCTGCTTTTCTAAATGGTGATTTAGAAGAATGTGTTTATATGGATTAGCCAGAGGGCTTCATTGATAGTGGGAGCAGCGGGAAAGCATGTAGGTTGCTTAAATCCATTTATGGATTAAAGCAGGCATCATGGAGTTAGAATATCTGTTTTGATGATGTTATCAGAGAGTTTGATTTCGTCAAAAATCCAGATGAACCTTGTGTTTATAAGAAGATTGTAGGAAGTACTGTCGCATTCCTCGTATTGTACGTGGATGACATTCTTCTGATAGGAAACGACGTTCCTATGCTACAATCGGTCAAACTGTTCTTATCACAAAGGTTCTCCATGAAGGACCTGGGTGATGCCTCGTATATATTGCGCATGAAGATCTATAGGGATAGATCTAAAAAGTTATTGGGATTGTCCCAAACTAGGTACATTAACACCATCCTAAAGAGGTTTAGTATGGAAGACTCCAATCGGGGTTCCTTACCTGCTGGTCATGGAGTCACCTTCTCCAAGGACTTTTGCCCAAAAACTGATGAAGAGAGAACTCGCATGAGCATTATACCCTACGCTTCTGCTGTAGGATCTATAATGTATGCGATGTTATGTACACATCCTGATGTAGCTTACGCACTAGGTGTAGTAAGCAAGTATCAATCTAACTTAGGGGAGAATCACTGGACTGCTGTGAAGAACATTCTTAAGTACTTGCGAAGGACTAAAGAAATGTTCTTGGTGTATGGTAACGGGGATCCCCAAATGGAGGCCTTTACCGTTTCGAGCTTCTAGAGTGATAAGGATGACAGCAAATCTATCTCAGGGTTTTTCTTTACCCTCAATGGTGGGGCGGTGTGTTGGAATAGTTCTAAATAGGATACAGTTGTAGACACCACGATGGAAGCTGAGTATATTGCTGCAAATGATGCTGCCAAGGAAGCCATCTGGATGAGGAAGTTCATCTCGGAGCTAGGAGTAGTTCCGACCATTATTGATCCAATACCATTATATTGTGATAATAATGGGGCTATGGCGTTAGCCAATGTGCTCTGGTCCCATCAGCGATCCAGACACATCCTTTGGCAATATCATCTGATCCGGGAGATAGTTGATCGCCACGAGATCGTGATTCGGAGAGTAGATACAAAAGATAACACCGTGGATCCACTCATCAAGGCCCTCCCTTTGCCGCCGCATGAGCGACTTTTTGAGATGTTGGATATGAGATACGCCAATAATTGGCCTTAGTACAAGTGGGAGATTGTTGGATATATGTATGCCCTAGAGGCCATTATATGATAGTGTATGTACCGGTATGTGTGTGTGTGCGTGCGTGCGTGTGTATGTATTCAGGGGAAATTCTTGCTCGACATGATAGTATGCTATCTGGTTGCACTTTTTATCTTGACATGTTCATTTGATCATGATTTCATTCATTTGGTACATGTTGATATAGCCCTTAGGATATGCAGGACTACTGAGATTGTGATGCAGATCATAATAGTGGGACATGTGTAGTCTATCAGCATATCCTTGAAATGTTCCTAGTCGTGGGTGTATCGAGACTGGTCATCGATATTACCAGTGTGGACTAGCGTATACGTTGCTTGTCCCATATGATGGGCGATGGATGATCCCATATCCATTGGTGTGGTGACAACAAAGAACGTATACGGGTGCTCAGTGAGACTGGGTACACTGAACGGACTCACCGAGAACTCCTATGTGGTATTATATCTATCGTCGGATAGCAGTTCTCAGGTGATACTGGTACAGGTTAGTCTGTAGACCCGAGATCATCATAGAGTCTTGTGTGCCTCACACTGTACTTTGATCTCCACCTTACCACGGCTCTACTGAGTCGTGCAAACAGGTGGATTTTGGGTACAGTCCCGAGGCACATTGAGGCAATGAGCGATTGGAGGGGTTTCGTCTCTCCAGGTATTGGGGGTTGATGTTGCACCATGTACGATTGGCTATAATAGGAAGTCCCTGGCCAGGGCTGCTGAGATTTACTGATAAGTGTTATCAGTAATTTCTCGATCTGTTATAAGCCATATACCGGCATGACTTATTGGGTTATTGGGGTCAATGATACCATCCGTAGACTCACATATTCAGCATATTTGATGAAAATACCGGACTGTACGGTAAGTGTTACCAGTTGGCTCGACGGGAGTTTTAGCAGGTTTGCTTGTATGTCTTCTGATCGCTCAATACCTGGGAGCCGTTACTTATAGCTTGTGAGGCTGACGGTTTGTGGGCATGTGATGTGATCACTGCCTATTGCTAGCGTATTGACGAGTCTTAGAGTCCTACAATGGGGTCTCCTAGCTCAGGCGAAAAGATGTGGGGTGCATATGTGATATGCGCGGGAGATCGATTAAATGCGTGTATTGTATCCCGTATTTTAATCGGGCGTTTACTATTGGACGGGTCATATGAGACATGACCGGGTTTTTAAATCAAGTGTTGATTTAATATTAAGTCCATTAGCTCATTTATTAAAACTTATTTCCTTATGATGCATGCATGAGTGTATGTATACGTTGATATGGATGGACACATGCAAGCATACATGTGCCATGGTTGATGATACATTGGTGGTGGCAATGCAAGACTCACATGGTAACATATTTAGATATTTTGTTTATTTGAGAAAAGCAAAATGGCAACATGGTCATGTTTGACTATTCAACTCTCTTGAGTTGACAATAGTCAATGGTATTTTAGCCCATGGTTTTGCTTAACCTCAAGTTACAAAATATCTAGTTATTTTTTAACCATAGTTTAGCATGGTTGACTTCACTTACTCTCTTAAGTTTAGAATGGGTTATCATATTATTCTCTTGAGTTTAGTTTGAGCCATCTCCTTCTTCCTCTCTCTCCTCAAAGCTCTCTATGGTTTTAAAATAAAGAGAAAGAATTTAAAAGAAAAGGTTTTGTAGTGAGATCCAAATCCACATCACCATTCCACTTTAGTCTAGCCCACTAGTGTGGAGTGTTTGCCTCATCTTCATCCTTGATCAAGTGAAGCTTGGAGCTTGGTGCAAAGGGACTTCGTGGTGGATCATCATGGACTTGGATGGACACAAGCCAACCGGTTCAAACCCTACTCGATCCAAGTAGTCTAGGAGGAGGTTTACAAAGGTATTCTCTCCCCACTTAGTGTTAGACACTATATAGTATGTGATTCTATTGTTTGTTACTCTATTTTTCTAGTTCGATTCATGGTTGAATTGTTTAGCACCCCGTTAAATTTTTGTTATAGCATGTGTGATGCAACTTTAAATCTAGGCATGGTGCTAAAGAATCCCTACAGTGGTATCAGCGCCAAGATAAAAACTTAGACGATGTTAGATTAATTACGAAACCGAAACAACTCCGAATTAACAAAACTGCAACCGTGAAATTATGCCCTCTGTCGATTTTAAAACGGGCTCGAAAAAATTTTTAAACAACTGCATAAGAGTGTTATGTTGCACTGAGAACACAGAAGAAATTTGAGGCAATTCCCTGAGAATTTGGCCGAGCACCACCCCTTAAAATCTAGCGAGGCTGGCCCCTTTACCCCCGAATCGCCTCAAATTTTTCCTGTGCTCTGGTGTCTAGGTTTTGGGGTTTCAGGTATTGTTTGTTTAAGCCAAAATTTCATGTGATGCTAATTTTTTTTAGGGGCTTATTCCGAGTGTTTCGTAGTCGTATATTTTAACATTGTACTGGTAACTTGGACGATATTTAACTATTCGAGCGAACATCAATCACCCCTATTACCCTCGCTGAAAATTTCCATGTGTTGGAATTTTCCAAGTTAAATATATTTGAATGTTCATGCAAGTAACCCTATGGACCCTCTAGAGGAACAAAACCCTAACTTGATTCTATGACCATGGAACTGCGGTTAAACCTTAGGGTTTTACGTAGTCCTGTGGCGCCATAGGTGAGGCAAGGGTTGACCCTTCTACGGTTGGTCCATAGGCACTGTTGCACATTTTTGGGTATTTTAGTTTTGCTCAAGTGTTGAGCTCTCGGGGTAATTTGAGGGTGTTTGTTGACTCGATCAAAACGTTTAACATTGTCTAGATATTTATGATGTGATACATAATTGGAATCTACACTAATTAGTTTTGTGAAAAGTAATTAGTTGCGTATAAGTCTAATATTTTTTCCTCGGTAGAATCGGGAATCTTGTTGAATTACTCGACTTCTTTTGAAAAGGTGTTTTCATAGTTGAGACCTAAATATAAGATTTGCATTGTTAGGCATGAAATCCTGAAATGTGATATTCCGGGTTTATGATGTCTAAAGGCAGTGTCGATTCCAATTGTTGTAGTTTTTCACTTTCTTTTCTGCGACCGTAAGTGTAGTATGTGGTGTATCACCGGTTTTTTTTTGCTATACATCAACGACAATTGGGGTACGCATACTTACTTATGTTGATGATATATGATATTATGTGTTGCTGAGATATGATATACAGGATTGTCGCGAATGAATAGCCGGGGGTTTTATGTGAGATGAGAGTTTTTCTTCTCATTCATATAAAATTAATTGTATGTAATATTCTTTTATTGGGGCACTTCCGGGTAGAGGATGATATCACCATTGTTGTATATTATTTACTTTTCCTCATTAGGATAGACCCAAGGAGGGGAGCACAAGTGACCGGGTTCTGGGGTTCAGTAGGAGGCCATCTAGAGGAGTCGAGACCGAATCTCCTAAACTCTAGAATTGGTAGGGTCACATGCCGCTCTCGTAGGGGTCTAGTGGTGTGGGCTTGGCTATTCATCGCGACCGTGGAATCCGTATTTTCTATTGTTAGCTAAATACAAAATATGGACCTCCTAGTATATCCTGTATTTTCATATATGTGCTTCTGCTGTGGATATTCCGTGATGTGATCACTTTATATGCTGAGACGAATGATGTATTATATATATAATATATAATAAAAGTTGCTTATGTTTTGCATCCACGCTAGTCTCGCACCGCTATGTCGTTAGTTAAGAAACCTAACGGTACATAACGGGACATTATGGCGAATGCGGATGGAATAAGCGTACGTTCTATTTTCGTTTCTTTTCTGTAATGGCTTAAGGACATAAATCTTGGGACAACATTAATAAGATTAATGTAAACAAAAAGAAACCTAAAAAGATGTTGTAGAATCAGATTTGAAACCTACTCAGCTTTTTATGAAAAGCAAGATTTCAAAAGGCGGAGCTTAAGCCGCTCCTTTTTTAAACCATTAGATTCTACAACGATATCAAGTTCGACGCGTTAAAGGTTTTCTTAAAAACTGTTCGCAACCCTCCGTCATTTTAGGAAGTAGAGTACTTAGTATTCGTGTTGCGTATTTTGACTATAGTTAAGGCACAGTGTACGGTAGCTAAGTGATGTCTTCCTACACCGCATATGATGCGATTAGTTAGGACATTCATATGATTATGTTGACTATAGTTAATGGTCATATGGGTGGGTCTAGTTAATCAAGAAATGACGGGAAGAACATGACTAGTACTTATGATATGTTGACTATAGTTAAGGTCATGAGTACTAGGGGTAAAAACTATATCGGGAGTTTCAAGTGTTTAAATTTGCAATGAGATTGCAAACCTTCTATATGATAGTAGTGTTGGAGATAGTGCCCTCAGAGTCAATTATTGGATCACAGGCACGTGATTGCAATGATTGAGGGGAGGACCTGTCCCAGTAGGACAGTCTTACTCGAGATGATAGTATGCTATCTGGTTTATCTTTATCATCGTGTACTGCTTTAGGTGACCTTACGAGTCGCTATTACACGTTGATAAAGCCCCTAGGATTCTTGCTTGACTTCCAGCAGTATGAGGGCGATCATATAAGTGGGAGCTGGGGTCTATAAGCACATCCTTAAATGGTCCCTAGTCGAGGGAGTTTCGAGACAGGGCATCGATTCTCTAGTGTAGACTAGTGTATACAGTCGAGACCCCGGCGAGGGGCGGTGGCCGGTCTCACAAGCCACTGGTGTCAGTTGGTTCACCTAAGATGTATACAGGTGCTCATTGGGTTATGAGTACACCGGACAGGACTCGCCGGGAACCTGCTAGTTGGGATATACCAGACGTCAGATAGCAGTTCCCAGGTGACATGTGTACAGGTTAGTTCATCGACCTAGGATCGTCATTTGTCTCGTGTGAGTTCCCACTGTACTTTGATTACTACCCTACCACGGCTCAAAGGAGTCGTGCAAACAGGTTTTAGTTGGGTACAGTCCCGAGCCACATGGAGACAGTGAGCGGATCTGCAGGGGTTCGTCTCTCCCGGTATTGGGGGTGAGGTCGTGCTGTGTCTAGGAGAGCCAGAACATGAAAAGTCCTTGGCCAAGGCAGGAGTTTTGCTGGTAGGTATTCCAGTAGTATCTCAGGGTGTTCTGGGCTACACTCCGACACGACTTGTACCGCTTTTGGGGGTCTGACTTTTACCAACCCCCTAGGCCCGCCATGCGATGCTCATAGACGAACGGACCGGACTGTACGGATATTGTCACTGACAGGCTCAGTAGGGTGTCAGGATGAGTTCGCTCATCGACGTCCCTTTTGGTCAATAGCTGGTGGCCCGTCATGTATGGCTAATACCTCTGACGTGCTGGTGGTTAAATCCACAGCCATAGTATTGACGAGTCTTTAGAGTCCACCACACAGACAGTTACTCAAGTTTCGGGCGAAATGCTGTAGAGGCCGTATGGAGATATGGCAGGGTTCGATCGGATACGTGCGGTATTGCACGGATCGCGATCGGACAGTTTTTACTAGCCGGCTTTGGCTTAAGCCGGATCTTAGTATTAGATAGTGTAGTTTTGTCTCTTTGCATTTGTGTTCAGTGGGAATACAAATGCGGGCATGTATTTGCAGTAGCGGGGTTTTCCTATAATTTATTATGGGATCGGTTTTCTGGGGTTGCCAGTTTGCATTCCGTTCCGGCCGGTTTTCTCTTTTTCCTTCACGGCCGGACTTTCCGTTGGAGGGGGTTAATTGCAGTTGGCAACTAACTTATTTGATGAGGGCTTTATTGCATTTGTGCCATTATCATCATGATATTCCATTTTGGTCATTCACTTGCATTTATGAGAAAGGGATTGGATTGGATATGGATTAGATTATGGTTGTGACCATTTTGGTATTTGTTTATTCTTTTTTTGATTTTTCCTTCACCTTGGAAGGGGCCGGCCACTGTTCAATGGAGAGGGGAGAGGTTTATTTTGTGTGGGTTAATTCATTCTTGCTTCATTAGTGGGCCCTCCATTTGTTTCAATGTGTGCTGTGAGTTTTATTCCTTTTCCTTAGGCCTGGTATTAATTTGCAAAAAAATACACACATTCTATATATGATGAGAATGATGCTTCATTCATTCTTCCCAGTGAGCACTTCTTCCTTTTTATGGCCGAGCTCACTTCTTGACAAGCTCCATTTTTCTCTTTAAGTCTTCATGGAAAATCCTTGTGCAAATATTCCTCCAACCATGGCAACCTCATAAACCCCAAAGAGATAACCTTCTACACTATTCTATAGCAAGTCTTGGACGCGTCGGCTAGCCAACTTCGCGCCCGAGTTGCCTCGGTCAAGAGGCGGGAGCCCGTAAAAGATTCCGGCTACGTGGTGCCCTTTCCGACGAGCGAGGAGGTGACGGAGATTCCGCGGGAGATCGGAGCGGAGACGAAGACCGAAGGACACGGATCGTTTGGTATAACTTCTCTACTCTTTTCTTTTCGCTAGCTAGCTAGGTTAATGGCCCGATCCGGGTGAAAAGTCCGCGGCGGTGCCGTTTTGCAAAGTTCGCAAAGTTTTTGTTTTCCGCGTTTCCGGCGTCGGATCGACGGCCGGGGCGCCCCCGCGGGCTTACAATGGTATCAGAGCCAGGCCATTAACCTTCCCTAACTTGCTCTAGCGCGTTTAGAACTCGATCGAACAAAAACCCGAAAACCGTATTTTTGTGCACATGTGTTCTCTGTTAAAATTTTTTGAGCTCCTAAAATTTTTCTGGTAATTGCAGAGACATGTACAAGAAATTATAAGAATTCTGGGAAAATATGATCCACTGATTCCTCACTTCGACCGCGGAAGGGCGGCCAAACCCCTGGTTTGGCCGCGGTTCCGCGGCGGATAAGAGGAATCGTGGCACCATATTTTCTCAGTAAGCTTATGAGTTGGAAATAGGGCTTTTGGGATATTTTCTTTGGGCCCAGATTTTCTGTAAGTGCTACAGTACTCTTTAGGGCCCACTTTGATAAATTTGTTCGATCGGATATTTTAAACATGCTAGTTCACAGTTTTTACATTATATCTGCGACCGTGAATGTCACTTGATCGGTAAATCCTGTCTAACTGCTATAGCCCGGCTAGACGGATTTGCGAACGTGACATTCACGTTGATGTTCTGTGATTGTACTGTGTTGTTGCGGATCGGTCGTGGGGGATAGACTGGTTGCAGTGGTAGTACAGTTTTGTTGTATTATGTACATTTGATATTGCGGGGCGAGCGTCCGACATGTGGACTGCCGTCACTGCCTGTTTGTATTATTATTTTAGGGCACGACCTGGTTGCGGTCGATGTACCCGTTGTATGTATATTTTACTTTCTGTACTAGGATTACCCCGCGGAGGGGTGCACGGATAGCCGGATTCTAGAGGGCAACAAGCCCGCATCTCATGGCATTGAGGTGGAGGGGGCTTCACTCTAGAATTGGCGGGCTATTCGCCGCACTCGTAGGGGGTGTAGCGTTGACCCAGGAGGGGTGCCCAAGTTACCGGATTCCGTGAAGTGCTGGGTGGTCCATTCACGTTGCTGAAGGGGGCTGCCTCGCTTCAGGTTTTGACGGGTGACTTGCCGCGCCCGTAGGGGTCTAGGATTTTCATTGCACAGGCTATCCACACGACCAGGGGAACGTCGGGTTTCAGCAGCGGCTCTGTGAAACCCGGGGATCCCAGATATCTGTATTGATCTGTGTTGTTATACATTTCTGTGTTGCTTTTTATCACGCCATGAGCGAAAATTATATATTATATATATATTAGTAGATGTTGTATATGTTTTTCATCCGCGCTAGTCCAGTCCCCGCTCTGCCGTTAGTTAGCTAACCTAACGGGTGATGACGGGACCCAGTGGCGAATGCGGATGGCATATACGTACGTCAGTATATTTTCGTTCTTTGTGGTGTGATCAATTGATGGGACTGCGTTGATTCGGATCAATGCAAGTTAAACAAACCTAATCTGATGTTGTTGGAACACTTTTTCAAAAAGCTGTTATTGCAAGGGCGTTCTCTTTTGTTTTGCACAGTGGTATTCATTTGGAATATCCTGCTCCTCAGTCGACGAGGCAAGGGCCGAGATCCCTTCACCGGGAGTGACCCCTTGGACAAAAGTTTGCGTCAGGGCATTAACTTCACTATAGCCGATTGCTTTTGCTTTGCACCGTGGTATTCAGTTGGAATATCCTGCACCTCATTCTACGGGGAAAGAGCCGAGATCCCTTCACCGGGAGTGACCTCTTTAGCAAAGGTTGTCGTCACTATATTTTTAAAAAAGCTATCCGTTCCTTCAACGATATCGAGTTCATTACGTTAAAGGTTTTCGCCAGAAACCATTCGTAGCCCTCCGTCATTTCAGTTAAATATTCGGTAGTATTCAAGCTATGTATTTTGACCTCACGCCAAGGCATAGTGTTTGGTAGCTGCCGGGTATTTATCTGTTGCATAGATAGATGCGTTGGTTTGGGACAGTCGTACTACTATTTTGGCCTACGTCAAGAGTATGTACGGGTGGGTTCAAATTAACCAGGATAATGACGGGTAGAACTTGACATGTGACTTATGATATTTTGACCTCACGCCAAGGTCATAAGAGCATGGGGTAAAAATCCACATCGGGAGTTTCAAAAGAACTGAAACTTGCCAGATATGCGCATACCTTCTGGAGTGTGATAGCGTGAGCGGATTCCGTCACGTTATCATGCGATGATAGTTGGATCCCGATTTCCACTGATGAGTTGGTTTACTCCTCGGGTATTCCCGGCTAATTCTTCTTTCAGGTTTGGGGAAGAATTTGACGTTACAGTGGGAGGTTTCCAGATTAGATAAATTGGTAACCATTCTGATCTAGGTTAGAGTGCACGCTGAGTGTTTCTTTTCTCTCTCTCTTTGGCAGCGACCATTGACCCGACCCTAGACTATGACTCAGTGACCAAGTTGACCGAACCTTCTTAACACAGGCTTTTGGATTGTCAGAGTTGCAAACCTCATTGCCACTCCTACTTTTACCCTTTTCTCCAGGACACCCCGTATTACTACGAACGTCCACTTTCATTGGACAAAACCATCGTATGGTTATATACGAACTCGAAGGACTTCGAGGATGGTTTCCGGTTCTGGAGAAAACGAATAGGACTATTCAGTTGTCTTTACCTTTTACCTTCTCTCAGGTTGCGAGTACTCCTTGGTTTAGGAGATAGTACACCTATTATGCAAATTGGATAGTCTTCTTCCAAACCTTAGGCTGGTGCCGACCGGTAGGGAATGAAGAAAGCCAATTAGCCTAAACGGTGTACAGAAGGTATTAAGTTCAGACAAAGCAAGGGATTAGTAAGAGGGCAAAGTAAATTGCGACTGCTATTCACGACCAAACCATGTACTTCTTTGTCAATCCTAAATCACCTATGAATTAAGTACATTCGGTTGTCTTTTATCCTCACCTTCTCTCGCATTGCGAGTGCTCCTCGGATTAGGACAGTACACCCATTATGCTTTTTGGATAGTCTTCTTCCAAACCATAGGCTGGTGCCGAACGGTAGGGAAGGAAGAAAACCATTTGGCCTAAAGGGGTGTACAGAAGGTAATGACTAAAGACATGTAAAGGGATTTGGAAAGATGGCAAAGAATTATACGGTTATAGTTGTGAATCTGGATAATGGAAGAGGCATTACTAAGAATACCAGGATACCCCATCGAAACATCTCAATGTTTCAGTTTCACTGTGTACTGTTAAATGAAAGCTGATTTCCCAATTAGGCACTTGCTCCAGGGTATGTATTTACCAGGTATGAGTCTCGCATCTGTATGGTTTTACAGATGATGAAGGGGAGTAAGTTATTGGGAATTAGGTGACCATCCTCATTATATCGGGATTCGTTGGAATTGGTGATATTTGAGGAAGCCACCTGGGTTGTTTGCCGGTCGACAAATATTTGGTTTTGAATATCCGTTGTTGTGCACCAATTTCAAATTGATATATCTGTACGTCTATTTTTATAGAGTGAGACATATCTTTTTGAAATTATGTCTATGACATTTACCTATACCAGTGGATGGTTAGGTAAGGAGCATTGAACAGCGGTGTATTTCTTCTTAACCAAAAGTACAGTTTTCAACCTACGACACACAGTGAATGAGTCACTTGACTCAAAGGACTTGTACAGAGTATTGTATATTGTCCAGTGTCCATTAGGACAGAGGGGTTGGTCCTCGTACTATATTCTGTTTACTTTTAACTTCTCTAGTTCTTAGACATGTGTTTCGTAGAAACACAGGGTCTAAGTTTTGAGGAGTTATAGGTATAAGAGTAAAGTAGAGAACCAAGTGTTGCAAGTATCGGGATTCTTCAAGGAGATCGAAGATGTAGATACTTGTGAATGGTATTCAGTTGATAGTAATGATTAAGAGAACTAGCTTCTCTTTCAGGTTACTCATAATTGGAAGTACTCCTAAGTTGAGTAACGCTGATCGGCCTCTCTTCCATTTACTTGACATGCACTGGAGACAGCTGCATGATTTGAATCTGGTTCAATTAAATCAGTGCCTCTGGTTCTTGGATTTAGAACAGTTCATATCTTGACATTGTTAAGATACGGGGAGTTGTCCGGCTTATGCTTAAAACCAGACACTGGACAACTCAAGGCACGTTTCAGTAGTGGCTGTTTGTGGGTTGACCCGGGCTATGACGAGGGTTGACTTTCTACCATCTGGAAGATCAATAGTGATATTGTTCTTGACTCGCCACAGTTTTATCAAAAATGGATTTTTTCAGAAAAACAGGAGTGGGAGTATGGTAGAACTGGAAGTGATTCCAGAACCGCAAACGATTACTGAAGATTTGATTAGAACCTAAAGATTCAATCTGGTTTGACATTCCATTGGCCACTCCGCAAATACGGTGGGTAACCTCAGGCACCCGAGAGGTACTTCGGTATGCTTAAGGACGGTGACAGGGAGGTTCTTGTTTACCCAGACTTGCCATTGCTGTTGTTCCAGGCTGCGAGACCCGGCGGGAGGATGAGTATAGCGTCGTTCTAAACTTGCTTTAGAAGCGTACGTGTATATGACTCTGCCAGAGGGTTGTCGTAGTCAGTGGGAGCAGCGGAAGCATTGGTGGACATCAGGCTTATGTCTATTTATAGACTATAGCAGATATTGCAGAAATAGATCATCTATTTCTGATGTGACAGTCATAGGTTTGACTTCATCAGAATAGGGGATGGATCTGTTAAGAAGGTAGTAGGGTGTGATGTCCTGGTATTTGATGACATACACAGAGTAGGAAGTGATATTCCTATACTACGATCGGTTATACTTTGGTCGTCACACGGTGGTTTCTCCACATAGGACTTGGATATTATATCAGACATTCTGGTTACTAGATTTATGGTTTTAGATCTAGATTTGGGTGGTTTCCCAATCTGGGTACTTTGACCGCATTCTATGAGTATTTAGAATGGACGACTCCTGGCACGGTAGTGTACCTGCAGGTAATGGAGTCACCCTCTCTAAAGGTGTCTTACAGACTAAAGGGGAGAGGGACACGCATGATTGACAGATCACTTGCTTAGGCAACTGAGTCAATCATGAGATGTCAAGTACCACACCAGATATTGTTCTTGCAGTAGGTGCAATAAGTTGATATTAATCCAATCTTGGAGAAACAGTCGGAAGCAGTTTTAGAACATAAGTTGATGTTCTAAGGAATTGATAACGGCAGCCTCCTTTAGGAGACGGTTATCATTCCAGGCTTCCAAGGTGACCTGGATGGCAGAGTGGCTGTCAGAGTTATAGTTTTCCTTCTAACGAGGGGCAGTATTTTGGACAGGTGGTCCAGGTGGAAACTGAGGGAAGGCATGGCGCAGGACACTGATTAAGTTCAGTTATCGATACAGTCTAAGAAGTTTGGATTTGGAGTTCACTTATGAGCTAGGTCCCATCAGACATCCAGACATTCTAGGACAGGTATTGCTCATTTCGGGAGATAGTTTTCTCTGCGAACATGAGATATAGAGAGACATAGAAAGAAACATCAAGGCGGATCCACTCACTGAGGCTATTCCTCGAACGCAATAGTTTCGCAAACGAGCTTTGTGAGACTGACTAGTAGAGGAGTTGGGTGTTCGGTATCACACGGGCTGTGAGTATGCGACATCGCAATAATTAGCCTCGAGTGCAAGTGGGAGATTGTTGGAGATAGTGCCCTCAGAGTCAATTATTGGATCACAGGCACGTGATTGCAATGATTGAGGGGAGGACCTGTCCCAGTAGGACAGTCTTACTCGAGATGATAGTATGCTATCTGGTTTATCTTTATCATCGTGTACTGCTTTAGGTGACCTTACGAGTCGCTATTACACGTTGATAAAGCCCCTAGGATTCTTGCTTGACTTCCAGCAGTATGAGGGCGATCATATAAGTGGGAGCTGGGGTCTATAAGCACATCCTTAAATGGTCCCCAGTCGAGGGAGTTTCGAGACAGGGCATCGATTCTCTAGTGTAGACTAGTGTATACAGTCGAGACCCCGGCGAGGGGCGGTGGCCGGTCTCACAAGCCACTGGTGTCAGTTGGTTCACCTAAGATGTATACAGGTGCTCATTGGGTTATGAGTACACCGGACAGGACTCGCCGGGAACCTGCTAGTTGGGATATACCAGACGTCAGATAGCAGTTCCCAGGTGACATGTGTACAGGTTAGTTCATCGACCTGGGATCGTCATTTGTCTCGTGTGAGTTCCCACTGTACTTTGATTACTACCCTACCACGGCTCAAAGGAGTCGTGCAAACAGGTTTTAGTTAGGTACAGTCCCGAGCCACATGGAGACAGTGAGCGGATCTGCAGGGGTTCGTCTCTCCCGGTATTGGGGGTGAGGTCGTGCTGTGTCTAGGAGAGCCAGAACATGAAAAGTCCTTGGCCAAGGCAGGAGTTTTGCTGGTAGGTATTCCAGTAGTATCTCAGGGTGTTCTGGGCTACACTCCGACACGACTTGTACCGCTTTTGGGGGTCTGACTTTTACCAACCCCCTAGGCCCGCCATGCGATGCTCATAGACGAACGGACCGGACTGTACGGATATTGTCACTGACAGGCTCAGTAGGGTGTCAGGATGAGTTCGCTCATCGACGTCCCTTTTGGTCAATAGCTGGTGGCCCGTCATGTATGGCTAATACCTCTGACGTGCTGGTGGTTAAATCCACAGCCATAGTATTGACGAGTCTTTAGAGTCCACCACACAGACAGTTACTCAAGTTTCGGGCGAAACGCTGTAGAGGCCGTATGGAGATATGGCAGGGTTCGATCGGATACGTGCGGTATTGCACGGATCGCGATCGGACAGTTTTTACTAGCCGGCTTTGGCTTAAGCCGGATCTTAGTATTAGATAGTGTAGTTTTGTCTCTTTGCATTTGTGTTCAGTGGGAATACAAATGCGGGCATGTATTTGCAGTAGCGGGGTTTTCCTATAATTTATTATGGGATCGGTTTTCTGGGGTTGCCAGTTTGCATTCCGTTCCGGCCGGTTTTCTCTTTTTCCTTCACGGCCGGACTTTCCGTTGGAGGGGGTTAATTGTAGTTGGCAATTAACTTATTTGATGAGGGCTTTATTGCATTTGTGCCATTATCATCATGATATTCCATTTTGGTCATTCACTTGCATTTATGAGAAAGGGATTGGATTGGATATGGATTAGATTATGGTTGTGACCATTTTGGTATTTGTTTATTCTTTTTTTGATTTTTCCTTCACCTTGGAAGGGGCCGGCCACTGTTCAATGGAGAGGGGAGAGGTTTATTTTGTGTGGGTTAATTCATTCTTGCTTCATTAGTGGGCCCTCCATTTGTTTCAATGTGTGCTGTGAGTTTTATTCCTTTTCCTTAGGCCTGGTATTAATTTGCAAACAAATACACACATTCTATATATGATGAGAATGATGCTTCATTCATTCTTCCCAGTGAGCACTTCTTCCTTTTTATGGCCGAGCTCACTTCTTGACAAGCTCCATTTTTCTCTTTAAGTCTTCATGGAAAATCCTTGTGCAAATATTCCTCCAACCATGGCAACCTCATAAACCCCAAAGAGATAACCTTCTACACTATTCTATAGCAAGTCTTGGACGCGTCGGCTAGCCAACTTCGCGCCCGAGTTGCCTCGGTCAAGAGGCGGGAGCCCGTAAAAGATTCCGGCTACGTGGTGCCCTTTCCGACGAGCGTGGAGGTGACGGAGATTCCGCGGGATATCGGAGCGGAGACGAAGACCGAAGGACACGGATCGTTTGGTATAACTTCTCTACTCTTTTCTTTTCGCTAGCTAGCTAGGTTAATGGCCCGATCCGGGTGAAAAGTCCGCGGCGGTGCCGTTTTGCAAAGTTCGCAAAGTTTTTGTTTTCCGCGTTTCCGGCATCGGATCGACGGCCGGGGCGCCCCCGCGGGCTTACAAGTAGGATCCCAATCCCACTGTGAGCAATAGTTGCTCCCAGGAGAGTTTTGCACTTTACAATTAGCTAACACATTAGGTGTCTAGAAAGGTGTCAACGGGACTATGCCTCTGGGAAAATGAGGTTTATTTTAATTAGGTCCGTATAAAATTATGGTGAACCTCCCTCAGAAGTACCGGCACTGGCCTGGCTGAATGGTTAGCGAAGTTGTAGAATGTAATTAATCCTGGCTAATTTTTTCCTTTTAAGGTTTGAAGGAAAATTTGATAACAGCAGTGGGAGACATCGATTAGATAAGATAAATAACCATCTGATCTTTGCAAAAGTTTTCGCCGAGTGTATTCTTTTCTCTCTCCTAATGGCAGCTAATCATGACTGGACTTAAGCTACTGTTAGAGAAAAATAAGCTTAACGGGCCGAATTATAAAGACTAGTTGAGGAACATTAACATTGCACTCACATATGATAAAGTATCATATGTCCTCACTGCCTCAGCCCCGCCCAAACCAGGCCCTGAATCTTCTGTTGTGGATGGGGAAATCCGCAAAACGTGTGATATTGACCGTGCCACCGCCAAATTCCTCGCGCTTGCATCGATGGACAATACACATCAAAAGTAGCATGAGGAGATGGATGTTCAATCCATCTTTCTCCATACAAAAGATTTGTATGGGGAGCAATCTCGTATCCTTCGATACGAAGCATCTCAAAAGCTGTTTCAGATGCAGATGGCTCCTGGCACATCAGTAGGTGACAATGTTTTGAAGATGATAGCTCTTATTGAAGAGCTTGAGGGCCTCAGATGGACAATGGAGAACGAGCAATATATGGATATTGTTCTACAGCCTCTCCCCTCTGCCTTTGCTCCTTTTGTAGTGAACATCAACATGCATAGAATGGAGAAATCACTACCCGAACTTCTTAATATGTTGAGAAATGTGGAGAGCATGCTTAAGGCGAAGTCTCCCTCCCTGCTTGGTGGACAATCTTCCTCTTCTGTCCTAAAAGCCAAGGCCAAGGGAAAGAACAAGAAGAAATCCACCAAGCCGTGAGGTGGAATCAAGAAGGCAAAGGGGAAAGACAAATCCAAAGCTGCGGAGTCGGGAAAAGGAGAATGTTTCTTTTGCAAAAGGACGGGACACTAGAAGCGGAACTGTACTGAGTACCTTGGTCTCAAAAAAAGAAGCATGGTGATGCTTCAGCTCAGGTGTGTTCGTAACTGAAAACTGTTTTTCTATAAACTCTGCTTCCTGGGTATTGGATACCGGTTTGGGTTCACATATCTGTAATTCTATGCAGGGGAAGAGAAATAGCAGAGTTTTGAAGACAGGTGATCATACTCTCCGAGTTGGAAATGGTTCCAATGTACATGCAGTTTCAGTGGGAGAGTATCATCTAGGGTTGCCATCGGGTTATATTTTTGTTTTGAACCCATGTTATTTTGTACCAAGCATGCTTTGTAATATAATATCCGTTTCTTTGTTAGACAATGAAGGATATCATTTTGTATTGCAGCATAATGTTATAAACATTAAAATGATTCAAGAGTTGATTGGTTATGGTACACTTAATAATGGGATATACGTCCTGAATCAACACACAATTTTCAACATACAACACACTAATAAAAGAATGTTTTCAGATATAAATGAAGCTTTTCTTTGGCATTGTAGACTTGGTCATATTAATGAAACAAGACTAAATAAGTTTCATAAATATGGATATTTAAATTCTTTTGAGTATAAATCTTATGCGACTTGTCAGTCTTGTATCAAAGGGAAAATGACCAAAACTCTGTTTACTGGACACGGAGAAAGAGCTACTGAGCTCTTGGGCCTCATACATAGTGATGTATGTGGGCCAATGTCTACACATGCAAGAGGCGGTTTTTCTTATTTTATAACTTTTACTGATGATTTCTCAATATTCGGTCATGGGTTTTTGTTAAATCATAAGTCTGAAGCTTTCGAGAAATTCAAGGAAACAAACATGAAGTAGAAAAACAAACTGGAATGAGCATCAAGATACTTCGATCAGATCAAAGTGGAGAGTATCTTAGTACCGAGATTTTGAACTTCCTAAAAGAGAATGGACTTCTCTCTCAGCTCACTCCCCCTTACACACCATAGCACAACGGTGTGTCAGAGCGACGGAATCAAACCCTATTAGATATGGTACGATCAATGATGAGTGATGCTGAGTTGCCCCTCTCCTTTTGGGGGCATGCATTGGAGACTGCAGCTTTTCTGTTGAACAAAGTTCCAACCAAGACCGTGTCTACCACTCCATATAAGATATGGTATTGGAAGAGACCATCTCTTAAACGAGTTAAGATTTGGTGTTGTTCGGTTTTTGTTAAAAAGCAGAATCCAGACAAACTCGAGACACGATAAGTCAAGTGTATATTTATGGGATATCCGAAACATTCGTTTGGGTATCTTTTCTACCACAAGGAGGAACAAAAGGTGTTTATTTCTCAATATGCCACGTTTTTGGAAAATGAGATTTTTCCAAACGATGCTGATGGCAATGTGGTAGATCTAGAAGAAGTTTTAGAGACACAAGTTGCAAATAACGACTTGGTTGAACCGGAAGTTGCAACAGAACCTAATGAACCTCAACCACTCCGTAGATCTGGTAGAACTTCTCGCCCACCGGAGAGATACTACGGTTTTCTCGTTGATAGTGATGGAGAAGATTGCATCATGGATGATGATGATCCTACCAGTTTTCAGCAAGCTATCACGAGTAGTGACTCTGTGAAGTGGCTGGATGCCATAAGATCCGAAATGGAGTCAATGTACACCAACAAAGTATGGACTTTGGAAGTTGTACCCTCTACAGTAAAACCCGTAGGGTGCAAATGGATTTTTAAGAGAAAGATCGATGTAAATGGGCAGGTGGAGACCTATAAAGCAAGGCTTGTGGTGAAAGGATTTCGACAAAGACCGGGACTAGACTATGACGAAACCTTTTCTCCTGTGGCCATGCTTAAATCCATTCGGATCCTACCTGCTATTGCTGCTCACTACGACTATGAAATCTGGCAGATGGACGTTAAAACGGCTTTTCTAAATGGTGATTTAGAAGATTGCGTTTATATGGATCAGCCAGAGGGCTTCATTGATAGTGGGAGCAGCGGGAAAGCATGTAGGTTGCTTAAATCCATTTATGGATTAAAGCAGGCATCATGGAGTTGGAACATCTGTTTTGATGATGTTATCAAAGAGTTTGATTTCGTCAAAAATCCATATGAACCTTGTGTTTATAAGAAGATTGTAGGAAGTACTGTCACATTCCTCGTATTGTACATGGATGACATTCTTCTGATAGGAAATGATGTTCCTATGCTACAATCGGTCAAACTGTTTTTATCACAAAGGTTCTCCATGAAGGACCTGGATGATGCCTCGTACATATTGGGCATGAAGATCTATAGGGATAGATCTAAAAGGTTATTGGGATTGTGCCAAACCAGGTACATTAACACCATCCTAAAGAGGTTTAGTATGGAAGACTCCAAGCGGGGTTCCTTACCCGCTAGTCATTGAGTCACTCTCTCCTAGGACTTTTGCCCAAAGACTGATGAAGAGAGAGCTCGCATGAGCATTATACCTTACGCTTCTGCTGTAGGATCTATAATGTATGCGATATTATGTACACGCCCTGATGTAGCTTACGCACTGGGTGTATTAAGCAGGTACCAATCCAACCCAGGGGAGAATCACTAGACTGCTGTGAAAAACATTCTTAAGTACTTGCGAAGGACTAAAGAAATGTTCTTGGTGTATGGTAACGGGGATCTCCAAATGGATGCCTTTACCGATTCGAGCTTCTAGAGTGATAATGATGATAGCAAATCTATCTCAGGGTTTGTCTTTACCCTCAATGGAGGGGCGGTGTGTTGGAAGAGTTCCAAACAGGATACAGTTGCAGACTCCACGATAGAAGCTGAGTATATTGCTGCAAATGATGCTGCCAAGGAAGCCGTCTGGATGAGGAAGTTCATCTCGGAGCTAGGAGTAGTTCCGACCATTATTGATCCAATACCATTGTTTTGTGATAATAATGGGGCTATGGCGTTAGCCAAAGAGCCAAGGTCCCATCAACGATCCAGACACATCCTTAGGCGATATCATCTGATCCGGGAGATAGTTGATCGCCGCGAGATCATGATTCGGAGAGTAGATATAAAAGATAACACCGCGGATCCACTCACCAAGGCTCTCCCTTTGACGCAGCACGAGCGACTTTTTGAGATGTTTGTTATGAGATACGCCAATAATTGTCCTTAATGCAAGTGGAAGATTGTTGCATATATGTATGCCCTAGAGGCCATTTTATGATAGTGTATGTACCGGTATGTGTATATATATATTCTGGGGAAATTCTTGCTCGACATGATAGTATGCTATCTGGTTGCACTTTTTATCTTGACATGTTCATTTGATCATGCTTTCTTTCATTTGGTACATGTTGATATAGCCCTTAGGATATGCAGGACTACTGAGATTATGATGCGGATCATACTGGCGGGACATGTGTAGTCTATGAGCATATCCTTAAAATGTTTCTAGTCGTGGGTGTATTGAGACTAGGCATCGATATTACTAGTGTAGACTAGCGTATACGTTGCTTGTCCCATATGATGGGCGATGGATGATCCCATATCCATTGGTGTGGTGACAACAATGACCGTATATGGGTGCTCTGTGAGACTGGGTACACTGAACGGACTCGCCGAGAACTCCTATGTGGTATTATAACTATTATCGGATAGCAGTTCTCAGGTGACATTGGTACAGGTTAGTCTGTAGACCCGAGATCGTCATAGAGTCTTGTGTGCCTCCTACTGTACTTTGATCTCCACCCTACCACGGCTCTATTGAGTCATGCAAATAGGTGGATTTTGGGTACAGTCCCGAGGCACATGGAGGCAATGAGCGATAGGAGGGGTTTCATCTCTCCCGGTATTGGTGGTTGATGCTGCACCATATACGATTGGCTATAATAGGAAGTCCCTGGCCAGGGCTGCTGAGATTTACTGATAAGTGTTATCAGTAGTTTCTCGATCTGTTATGAGCTAAATACCAGCATGACTTATTGGGTTATTAGGGTCGACGATACCATCCCTAGACTCACATATGAAGCATATTTGACGAAGAGACCGAACTGTACGGTAAGTGTTACCAGTTGGCTCGACGGGAGTTTTAGCAGGTTTGCTTGTGTTTCTTCTGTTCGCTCAATACCTGGGAGCTGTTACATACAGCTTATGCCACCGACGGTTTGTGGGCATGTGATGTGATCACTGCCTACTGCTAGCGTATTGACGAGTCTTAGAGTCCCACAAATTGGTCTCCTAGCTCAAGCAAAAAGATGTGGGGTGTATATGTGATATGCGTGGGAGCTCGATTAAATACGTGTATTGGATACCGTATTTTAATCGGGCGTTTACTATTAGACGAGTCGTATGAGATATGACCGGGTCATTAAATCAAGTGTTGATTTAATATTATGTCCATTAGCTCATTTATTAAAACCTATTTCTTTATGATGCATGCATGAGTGTATGTATATGTTGATATGGATGCACACTTGCAAGCATACATGTATCATGGTTGATACATTGGTGGTGGCAATGCAAGACTCACATGGTAAAATATTTAGATATTTTGTTTATTTGAGAAAAGCAAAATGGCAACATGATCATGGTTGACTATTCAACTCTCTTGGGTTGACAATAGTCAATGGTTTTTTAGCCTATGGTTTTGTAGCCCATGGTTTTGCTTAACCTCAAGTTACAAAATATCTAGATATTTTGTAACCATAGTTTAGCATGAATGAATTCACTTACTCTCTTGAGTTTAGAATGGGTTATCATATTATTCTCTTGAGTTTAGTTTGAGCCATCTCCTTCTTCCTCTCTCTCCTCAATGCTCTCTAAGGTTGTAAAAGAATTAGAAAAAGGTTTTGTAGTGAGATCTTGTAACGTTTTAGAAATCGTTTAGGTGAATTTTCCGATAATAGGTAAAATAAGCTGTGTTATCCGTAAAACCCCATAAGTGATCATTTTTCAGTATAGACTTAACCGCACCTAGTTTAACTGGGAAATTGCTAGTTTGTGGTTTTTAGTTATCACTTGAAAATTTTTGTCACGACCCGAAATATTAGCTCGTGACCAGCACTTAAATCACGCAACGTCTAAAGGCGTAACGTAATTCAAGTAAGCTGAAACCCAGAAATCTAAATGTTTTTAAGAAAATAAAGCATGTGAAGTTTTGAAATAAAGGTATAATGAAATCAAGTTTTCTTAATGCATAGAAAAAGAACATGAAAATACAAGTAAAATTTACTAGTTAGAAAACGTGTTTTGTCTTTTAAAAATTTGGGCAGCACCTCCTTTGTATATTTTGATCCAAAACCACAAATACATAACAAGAATAATGGCATCCCTAAGTGGGAGCTAGCTCTTCGCCAATCGGCGGATCACAACGACATAAGACAGCAAATATAAGTATATGACGCCCAACGGCGAAATTCACCACAAAGATAAAGAAATAAGCAAGACAGTAAAACCACAAGTAGCGGAAAACCCCTCGCTCTGTGTCTCGCAACCACAAGTCTCACTAGGTCTCATTATTTATATAAATACTTGTTTTATTGATGGAGTTGACTAGATACAATATGAATAGTAAATACAAGAGGGGTACGATCCAACATGTACCACCTACCAAAGCAAAACACCCGAATGCAACTGTGTGCCCGCGATGCCGCTACGGATCCATGCGGCCAACCTGTAAGAACTGTGGCACAACAGGGGTGAGTTGCCAACTCATGAGTAGAAATACATCTACAGATAGAAATTGAATAAATAACGACTCCTAGGTGAACTATATCATAAAGGTAATACTATGATATCTAGGGTGACCGGGTCTGTATATGTGCCAACAATGAAATCAACACCTATATGTATGCGGATATCATCCAACCATATGATCAATGTCTGTATGCATGTGGATCTAATCCAACTATATCATCAACGTATGGATGCATGTGGATCTCGTCCAACTATATCATCAACGTATGTATTTATCATAAAAGCATATGCATGAAAATATGAGGATATAAATGTAACGACCCGAAAAGTACGGAACATGACCGGCAATTAAATTACGAAACATCTCAAGGCATACGTAATCTAAGTAAGCCAAAACCCAGAAATCCAAACCAAGTAAAGCAGTAGAGTGAAGGAAAAACCAATTTTTAAAGAAAGAAGTTTAACAACATAAGCCGAAGTATGCACTTTTAAAATCTTAAGTCTTTTCTGAAAATTTCGGCAGAGTTTCCTTTGTAAAAACTGACCCCAAACGGGTACAAACCTGATAAAGCATATATAATGTGTCACGACCCAAAATTTGGATGTGACCGGCACTTAGATTGTATAATATCTAAAGATATATACACAATCCGAGTAAGCCGAAAACCATGATCAAAATCCTTTTTGTGGAATTCTTTATATAGAAATTTAACTTTTAAGCAAAAATCACAGTTATGAAATTAAGATATAAAGACAAGTATAAGGTGTTAAATTTTGTTGCATCCCTAGTTGGGATCAACAATATCAATAGTGGAGAAAAATATTCTAGAATATATGACATCAATAAGAATTTCAGATAAGTAAAAGAAATAACAATTTATAGAACTAAACCATCTCATCTGTCAATTAATATACATATAACCATCTCTCACTCTAAATCAAATAAAGGTCTGATGGAGATTTTCTAGATACAAAATACAATACCAAAAGAGAAGGTTACTACATATGTAACCCACCTATCAAAAGATGCGATATAAGCTGCGAAAAGAGGAACTGTCGGCCGCTAACCGTCCACTCTACCCCTGCAAGGACCTATGGCACAACGGGGGTGAGTTTCTAACTCAGTGAATATAACGGTTAATAATGTAAATATGACGATCACAGCTAACTGAAATGAAAGCAAGTGGGATGTACGATTGTATATGGAAAGCATGAATCTGTACTACAAATCAGATAACCAAAACTGAAATCTCATCATTTATTATCAAAAAATTTCATCTTTCCGTGTCCATCATCGACACACAACATCCATTTTTCTCAGGCATCATTTCTCGAACGATCCTGTAATCAACAAAGTCCACCGTGTATCCAACTGTATCCCCACCGACTCAGTATGGATAAACTGTAAATCCGTAACCGTATACCCACCGACTCGGTCCGGAATAAAACTATAAATCCATAACCGTATACCCACCGACTCGGTTCGGAATAAACTCAAATTAAAAATTCTCAAAAATACAAAGCTTCATATATCGACTTAGAATACTCGGATGATAAACATGATGTCATTTATGCAAGTTACCACTATTGTTAATAATTTATATATGATAGGAATCATATTTAACAAGATGAATATTTAGTTTAAAATTGACATTTTAATATCGACGAGGTGTAGTGTAACATGTAGAGATGTGCACGTGTGGCATAACTCGTCGATAATTGTGCAGTGTTCTAACAACTAAAGTGAAGTACATGTAGATATAAATACATATTATAATTTAGCATACAAAAGAAAGCATTTATTTAAATAAAACTACGGGCGTAACACGCCATCTCTACAAAATTCCCCGGTAGATGTTTAGTCTACTCGCCGGAAATACGTCGTATCTACTCAGAAATCGCCAATCCTTTTCCTTTCCTTCCGGCTTCCAAAGTTCCCGTATTCGAATCTAAGATCGAAAATTAACTTGTATAAGGAAACAATTATTCCGACACGGGGAATATGCGAACACACGTTTTCTACGTACTAGTTATATTGTATACGACTATTTCAAGCTATCATACACTTAACCTTACTGGATTTTAACCCAACCCTGCATCGCGACAGAAAACAGATCGCAATACGTTTTAACCGTGTTGTATTTTGGGTTTTTAGATATCTTTTCCGATATTAGCTTCCATATTGTATATACAGTGAAACTAACTTGTTTAAATAATACCAAAATGGCCAAAATCATACACAGAAACCTACCCAACAGGCCAAAACCATCTAACTTCCTAGAAACCCGGCGACGCCGGAATTTCTATATTGGTCGCCGGCCCAATTCCGATCCCCTGGGTTCGTGCTCCTATGGTTTGTTCTAGGTTCAACATACATCATTTAGACCCTGTATAGTTTAGTTAACATTTCTCAAAACTACAGCAGATTCAAACAGAGCCTAGTTTTTTACAAAAATATGATATTATAGAACTTTTTCATTTCAAATTAAACTAGTTACAGAATTCAAATTCCTACTGTGGTTAATAATTTTACCTACAAATAATTTGTTGGAATAACACCCTCCAAGATACACAAGCTCCTTGTCCTAACTTGATGGTGAGGAAATCCTAGATTTAGTTCTTCTCTTCTTCTTTCTCTTACTCTCGTTTGTTTTGCTTTGTTTTTTTCTTTTTCTTTCTTCAAATTTTTAGGTTTTTAGAATGCTTCAGATCTGAACACAAGCTATTTATGTGAGAAAAGGAAAGGATAAGGGAAAAGAGGAGGTGTTACCAAGCAAGATGTGGGGGTTTCATGCAAGGAGGAGGTGTGGTGTGTAGATTATGCATGAGAGTAGGAGGTGTCCATACTTTATCATCTCTAAATTGAATTATCTTAATAAAATTCTGAACTAAAAACCTAATTTTACCTCTTTTTCATTTACACCCTAAATAAATTCTCATTTGCATAAATTCCAAAACTTTACATAGAAACCCTTCACAACTTATGTTATTATAAAACACCCTTTTTATTAAAATAAAGCTAAAATTCACATTAAAACCCTTATAATTTATTTATGTTGCATACTAAAATTTTAATTTAATTTGTTTTACACACATCTTATGAAATTTTCTTAATTGGTTTTAATAACTTTTTAATTTAATATTTTATTATTTAATTAATTAATTTTATTTATTTCAAATTCTTCAGAAGGTCACATTATTCCCCCCTTAAGAAAATTCGGTCCCCGAATTTAAAACTTAGTTAGACATACCTTCAAAAAGATGTGGAAATTTCTTCCGCATCGCATCCTCGGTTTCCCAAGTAACCTCCTCGCGATTCGTTCCTCGCCAAAGAACCTATACAGATGGAAGTACCATCGATCTTAGTTTCTTTGCCTGCCTGTCTAGAATAGCGACTGGTTGCATTGTGTAGCATAAATCCGGCTCAAGCTGTAAGGTCTGATGCTGGATCGCGTAAGAAGGATCGTGAAGATAGTTGCGAAGTATCGAAACGTGAAACACCGGATGCACATCGGGAAAACTCGGTGGAAGGGCTAAACGATAAGCTACAGCACCCACTCTCTCCAGAATCTCGTAAGGTCCAACATATCTGGGGCTGAGCTTCCCCTTCTTCCCGAAACGCAGCACACCTTTCATCGGGGATACACGAAGAAACACATGATCTCCCACATCAAACTCGAATCTACGACGTCGTCGATCTGCATATGATTTCTGTATGCACTGGGCCGCTCTCATTCTATCTCGTATCAATTGAATCTTCTCTGTAGTCTCCTGTACTATCTGCGGTCCTAAGATACTACTCTCGCTCAGTTCCGTCCAGCAAACGGGTGATCGACATTTCCTTCCATACAAAGCTTCAAAGGGTGCCATCTGGATCGTCTCCTGAAAACAGTTGTTGTACGAGAATTCTATCAAAGGTAAGTGACGATCCCAACTACCACCGAAATTAAAGCTACAAGCCCAAAGCATATCCTCTAGTGTCTGAATGGTTCGCTCCGACAGACCATCTGTCTGTGGGTGAAAAGCTGTACTAAAACTCAATCGTGTACCGAGAGCTTCTTGATGTTTATGCCATAGCCTGCTAGTAAACTGGGTACCCCTATCGGATACTATGCACATCGGAACACCATGTAAACGTACAATCTCATCGATTTAAATCTGAGCATACTGTGCAAATCCATACGTCGTCTTCACTGGAAGAAAATGAGCTGCTTTTGTCAATCTATCTACAATCACCTAAATGGAATCATACCCTCTGCTAGTCCTGGGTAGACCCCCAACGAAATCCATGGAAATCTGTTCCTATTTCCACTCTGGAATGGGCAAGGGCTGCAACTCTCCGGCCGGCCTCTGATGTTCAGCTTTGACCTGTTGACAAGTCAAGCATCTCGAAACAAACTCCGCAACTTCCCTCTTCATTCCTTCCCACCAATAAACATCCTTCAAGTCATGATACATCTTAGTGGAACCAGGATAAATACTATATGCTGATCGATGGGCTTCCTCTAAGATCTCACACATCAATCTATCTGAATCTGGTACACAAAGACGGGTCCCAAAACGTAATACCCCTCTGTCATCAATCACAAACTCCGACTCTCTGCACTGCCTAACCTAATCCATAATCTCAGTCATACGAGCATCTGTAGGCTGTGTCTCTCGAATACGATCCAGTAACTGAGGTTGGGTGCGAACATGTGCTAACTGTCCTCCTGTCGGGGTGAACTCAAACTGAATACGACTATCACATAAAATCTTCCAGTCTGTAGAAGACTGTTTCTGCAAGATGTGCAAATGAGATAAATTACCTCCAGGTCTCCTACTCAAAGCATCTGCTACAACATTCGCTTTGCGTGGATGATACAAGATCTCACAATCGTAATCTTTCACCAGTTCCATCCATCTACGCTTCCTTAGGTTCAGATCCCTCTACTGAAAAATATACTTCTAACTCTTATGATCTGTGAAGATATGGCACGACTCCCCATATAAATAATGCCTGCAAATCTTCAGTGCGAAAACTACAGTAGCCATCTCCAAATCATGAGTGGGGTAGTTCTGCTAGTGCCTCTTTAACTGTCGAGAAGCATAAACTACAACATTGCCGTGCTGCATCAACACACAGCCTAAACCCACTCTAGAGGCATCACAATACACAACAAAGCCACCTGACCCAGAAGGTAACGATAAAACAAGTGCAGTCGTTAAGCGAGTCTTCAATTGCTGGAAACTCTGCTCACATACATCTGTCCACAGAACTGGAACCTCCTTCCTAGTCAATCCGGTCAACGGTGCATCTATCCGAGAAAATCCTGTACAAAGCATCGGTAATAACCTGCCAGACCTAAGAAACTGCGAATCTCAGTAACTTACACAGGTCTGGGCCAGTGCTGCACTTCTTCGATCTTCTTTGGGTCCACACGTATACCTTCTCTCATGACCACGTGACCCAAGAATTCTAGACTGTCTAGCCAAAAAGCACACTTGGAGAATTTCCCAAACAGCTGATGCTCCTTCAATGTCTGTAACGTGATACGCGAATGCTGCTCATGCTCCTCTCGACTTCGGGAATAAACGAGAATATCATATATGAATAGTATAATAAACTGATCAAGAAAGGGCCTGAAGATACGGTTCATCATATCCATAAAAGCTGCTGGGGCGTTGGTGAGTCCGAACAACATCACTAGAAATTCATAGTGTCCATATCTTGTGCGAAACGCAGTCTTCGGAATATCGTCTTTCCGAACTCTCAACTGGTGATACCCTGACCGCAAATCAATCTTCGAGAAGTAACCAGCTCCCTGCAACTGATCGAACAAGTCATCGATACGTGGTAGTGGATACACGTTTCGCACAGTGACGCGATTCAGCTGTCGGTAGTCGATGCACAGTCTCATACTACCGTCCTTCTTCTTTACAAATAACACAGGAGCTCCCCATGGTGATACACTGGGACGAACAAGTCCTCTATCTAACAACTCTTGCAACTGACTTTTGAGTTCCTTCAACTCCGTCGGGGCCATCCGATAGGGTGGTATAGAAATAGGCTCCGCACCTGGAATCAAGTCGATGCAAAAATCAATATCGCGATCGGGCGGTAATCCTGGTAACTCAGCAGGAAACACGTCCGGAAATTCTCGTGCGATCGGAACTTGGTCCAATGGAATCTCAGCGACCCCTAAATCCTGAACAAAAGCCAAGAACCCATGACATCCCTTCTTCAAGAGTTGTCCCGCACAAAGAGCAGAAACTATGTTGGCAGGAGTTATATTATAATCTCCTTACACAACAAAGATCGGTTCACCTGGAAAACAAAATCTGACCGCTTTCCCCCGACAATCTATATAGGCATGACAAGCGGCCAACCAATCCATACCGAGAAGTATATCAAAATCTAACATATCCAGGAGAATTAGGTCAACTAGAGAATCTCTATCACCAACACGCACAGAACATGATCTGAATACGTGTCGAGCTATAAAAGAATCTCCCACCGGGGTAATCACCACTAATGGCAACTCTAACAACGACGACTCTTTCCCCAAAGAAAGTGTAAAGCGTGAAGATACATAAGAATGTGTAGAACCGGGATCAAATAAAATATGTGCATCTAACGAACATACTGCAAGAGTACTTATCACAATTGCATTTGATGCCTGGGCATCCTGTGGAGTCAGCACAAAAACCCGTGCCTGGCCCTTACCCGCATCCTGTCATCCTCTACCTCTATCTCCTCGACCTCTCTAAGATCGTCCTGCAAAACCTCGACCTCGTGGTGCAACTGCCTGGCGTATAGGGCCAACTAGAGAAGGAGTAAAGCCATCAGCGTAGAAGGTGGAGGGAGTAAAGCAACCTGTAGAGTAACAGTCCCGCTATAGCGTGTACACCCTCTAGCCGTATGCCATGGAAGCCGGCAATTATAACATATAAGTGGGGTCCCCTGATCATTGGGGTATGAACTAAACATCTAGCCCTAGGTCGAACCTCGTCCGAAACTGCGGCCTGGAGTATATCTGTCTCTACCTCCGCCAAATTGTTTAGTCATTGGCCCGATCGGTCTACTCCTCTTTGGCTCCGGAACAACCACTGCCTCGCTCAACTGCTCCTCTACTCGTATCGTTGCATCCATGTCCTGTGCATACGTGTCAAAATGCTGGGAGCCTATAGCCAAATATAACTACGTGTCCAGACTCCTTAAGAACCTCTTCACCCGAACCTCCTCCGTAGGAACTAAATAGGGAGCATAGCGTGACAACTGGGTGAATCGTAAATCAAAATCTGCTACCGACATACTTGCAGATTTTCGCAACGCTTCAAAACTGCTAGCTCTAGCGTCCCTCACACTCTGTGGAAGAAATCTGGCAAGAAAGACCTCGGAAAACTCGATCCACGACATCGGAGGAAGACTCGTAGCTCGCCCTCTCTCCATCGACTCACACCACTCCTGTGCAAGTCCCTCCAAACGAAAGCTAGTCAGCTCAACTGACCTTGCATCCGAAGATCGCAATGATCTGCCAATCCTCGCCATGCTATCAAGAAAGGACTGAGGATCCTCCACTACATCGGTCCCTGTAAATACCGGAGGTCTCAATCTCATGAACTCTGCAAGCGATACCTCCATCACTCTCGTATCTACAAGTGCTACCGTCTGCGTGTGCTGTACCTCGGACTCTGCCACGGTCGGTGCCGAATCCTGTCTCAGTACTCGAGTGCTCTCAGCTAACTGTCCCACCACTCGCTGCAATCCTAGCATGCCTCCTCTATCCTAGTCATGCGATCTGGAGGAGGAGGATCAACATGCTTATGCACCGGCGGAACGTCCGGTGTAACAGTTGCCATCACAGGCGGACTCACCCTAGCTGCATCCCTGGCCGCGGCTCGCCTAGCACGTGTAGCCATAGCAACTGGAACAAGAAACGAGAGTTGATAAGGCTTACGAATAGGAATAATCAATAACAGAGAGTTAAAGGAAGAATAGATCAAGATATACATCCTAAGGTTTGTTAGGCTGAGTATGGTAGCGTAAATATACCGTGGAACATACGTACGGTACTACACTCATCCTAATTCACCTACTCCATCAAAATAAAGGTCATCCTAAATCACGGACTCAAGTCAACTTATCTTAACTCACTACTCGACTCCGTAAGGTTAATCCTAAGCTCTGATTCCAACTTTGTCACGACCCAAAATTTGGATGTGACCGACACTTAGATTGTATAATATCTAAAGATATATACACAATCCGAGTAAGCCGAATGTAAGTCCACGTTGCGACCCCCGGTTCTTACGGGGAGGCGGAAACGGTATAAAAAAACAAATTTTTAGCGCAAGAGGCAACATGGACTAAGCAAAGTCGGGATCTTTAACTAAACTAAAACTAGCATACTTAGCTAAAGAGAGTTAGCTACTCGGATGGAGATGGTTATACCTTACTTGTCTTGAACTCCTTCTCTTCAAGCTCCGATGGTGGTCCGATGGCTCCTTCTCGTCGTCTCCGTACGCCGAAGATAGATCCACTTGAAAGCTCCAACCTTTAGCTCCTTCTTCGTTCTTTGAAGAAACTAGTTCACTTGGTTTGCTAAACCTAGTGAACTAGAATGAGTAGAGAGGAAATAGAATGGGATTTTATCTATGGTTCTTGATTCTCAACTCATGAGACAAGAGAACCATAGATCAAGAGAGGGAGCAAGAGGTTGAGGGTGAGAGCAAGAGGAGAGCTCAAGAACAAGAGAGAGAATGAGCAAGAAAGAATGAGCAAGTATTTTGTCTCTCACCCTCTCATAATCCAAAGTGATCATAACTCATCATATCAAAAAAGTCTTATGTGATGGTTTGAAGCAACCATAACCTTATCATGTCATGCACTCATTTTACTCAAATGAGCAAGCAAGTAAAAGTCTTTGGCATGAAATGATAACCATGGTTATCATGATGGTCAACTAGTCAAGCCTAGTCAACCGGTCAACAAGTCAACAAAAGTCAACAAGTCAACAAAGTCAACAAGTCAACAAAAGTCAACAAGTCAACAACCATATCACCATAATACTTAATTAATATAATAGTTAATCACATATCATATTCTCATTAGGGTTGAGCATAAAGTCAAATAGTCAACAGTCAACTGTCAACAACCCTAACGAGAATCCGCTGCCTCCGCCTCCCTGTCAACTGTGCATACACACCCGCATCCGCGTTCCGAGGAACACGAATGCAAACTGGATAAATCCAATCCCATAAGGTACACTAGGATCTGGCTTAAACCAAAGCCCGCTAGTGTAAACTGTCCGGACACTGTACGTGCACAAGTTGTTGGAGATAGTGCCCTCAGAGTCAATTATTGGATCACAGGCACGTGATTGCAATGATTGAGGGAGGACCTATCCCGGTGGGACAGTCTTACTCGAGATGATAGTATGCTATCTGGTTTACCTTTATCATCGTGTACTGCTTTAGGTGACCTGACATGTCGCTATTACACGTTGATAGAGCCCCTAGGATTCTTGCTTGACTACCAGCAGTATGATGGCGATCATATACGTGGGAGCTGGTAGTCTATAAGCACATCCTTAAAAGGTCCCTAGTCGTAGGAGTTTCGAGACAGGGCATCGATACTCCATTAGTAGACTAGTGTATACAGTCGAGACCCCGACGAGGGGCGGTGGCCGGTCTCACAAGCCACTGGTGTCAGTTGGTTCACCTAAGATGTATACAGGTGCTCATTGGGTTATGAGTACACCGGACAGGACTCGCCGGGAACCTGCTAGTTGGGCTTATACCTGACGTCAGATAGCAGTTCCCAGGTGACATGTGTACAGGTTAGTTCATCGACCTGAGGATCGTCATTTGTCTCGTGTGAGTTCCCACTGTGCTTTGATTACTACCCTACCACGGCTCAAAGGAGTCGTGCAAACAGGTTTTAGTTGGGTACAGTCCCGAGCCACATGGAGGCAGTGAGCGGATCTTCAGGGGTTCGTCTCTCCCGGTATTGGGGGTGAGGTCGCGCTGTGTCTAGGAGAGCCATTACGCAAAGCCCTCGGCCGAGGCAGGAGATTTACTGGTAGGTATTCCAGTAGTATCTCAGGGCGTTTTGGGCTACACTCCGACACGACTTGTACCGCTTTTGGGGGTCTGACTTTTACCAACCCCCTAGGCCCGCCATGCGATACTCATAGACGAACGGACCGGACTGTACGGATATTGTCACTGACAGGCTCAGTTGGGTGTCGGGGTGAGCTTCCTCATCGACGTCCCTTTTAGTCAATAGCTGGTGGCCCGTCACGTATTGGCTAATACCTCTGACGTGCTAGTGGTTAAATCCACAGCCATAGTATTGACGAGTCTTTAGAGTCCACCACACTTTCTGTTACTCAGCTTTCGGGCGAAACGCTATAGAGGCCGTATGGAGATATGGCAGGGTCCGATCAGATACGTGCGGTATTGCACGGATCAGGATCGGACAGTTTTGTACTAGTGGCCGTATGGATATATATGGCAGGGTTCGATCAGATACGTGCGGTATTGCACGGATCAGGATCGAACGGTTTTTTACTAGCCGGCTTTGGTTTAAGCCGGATCCTAGTTTAGTACAGTTTAGATTTTGTCTCATTGCATTTGTATCCGGTCGGAATACAGATGCGGGTGTGTATGCACAGTGTCGGGGTTTTCCTGTAATTTATTACGGGACCAGTTTTCTGGAGTTGCCAGTTTGCATTCCGTTCCGGCCGGTTTTCCTTTGTTCTTTCCCGGCCGGACTTTTTCGATGGAGGGGGTTATTTGCAGTTTTGCAAATAACACTTTGTGGAGGTTTTATTTGCATAATGATTTATTATGATATCTTTCATCCATGCTTGCTTTAAATGAGATTTGATATGAGTATGGGTTGGTTTAATGAAATATGGTTGTATGTTTATTTGTCTCTTGATGTGGTTACCTCCACCATTCTCCTACACTCACCTTCCTTCTAATGTTATGCTTCATATTCAATCCTCCACCCTTTTTCTAAGAGGATAAGTTTTTTTTCATTTAGAAAAAAAAAGGAAGAAAAAAGAAAGAGAGAAAGAAAAAGAATGAGAGAGTTCATCTTGATTATGTGAGGAATTCTTCATCTCCTTCTTCTTCTTGTTTTGGAAAAATGAAAGCACCATTTTTTCCTAACCCCATTCCTCCATCAAGGCAACAACAAACCCCAAATGAGACTAGCATGATCTACTACACATTCTACAGCATATCTTGAGCATGTCGAGTTGCCGGCTTCATGCTCGAGTTGCCTCGGTATTGAGGCGGGAGCCCGTAAAAGACGAAGGCGATGTGGTGCCCTTTCCGGCGAGGAGGCGACGATATGGAGAATACACTTTCCGCGGGAGATCGGGGCGATGATGAGAAGACCGGAGTACTCGGACTCTTGGTATACTTCTTTTCCCATCTCTTGTTAGCTAGCGTAGGTTAATGGTTAACGATCCGGGTTTTCTTTGTCCGCGGTAGCGCCGGTTTCCGAGTAAGGAAAAATTTTGATTCCGCAATTTGGCCTCGAGTAAGACGGCCGGGGCGCTGCCATGGCGCAACATGGTATCAGAGCCACGCCATTAACCTTATCTAGCTTGTTCTAATGCGTTTTACTTATCCGATCGACCAAAATCTCAAAAACCGTATTTTTCCTTCACATCAGTTTCTGTTGAAATTTTTTGGAGTCTAAAAATTTTTCAGGTGGTCTCAGAAAGATGTGCAGGGAGTTATAAGCAATCTGGGAAAAAACGATGCAGTGAACCATTACATTGAGCGCGGAAGCGCGGCAAAACCCCTCATTCTGCCGCGCTTCCGCCGCAACTTGGTCTGGTCAATGAGTCGTATTTTTCCAGTGGGCTTCTGGGCTTATTTTAGGGCTTTTGGGATATTAAAATTGGGCCAATTATTTCTGTGAGTGCTACAGTTTTCTTTGGGGCCCACTTGTTAATTGTTTGATCGATCGGATATTTTTAAACACATTATTTCACAGTATTTACATTATATCTGCGACCGTGAATGTCACTCGATCGGTAAATCCGGTCTAACTGCTATAGCCCGGTTAGACGGATTTGCGAACGTGACTTTCACGTTGATGTTCTATGTTCATGCTGTGATGTTGCGGATCGGTGGTGGGGGATAGCCTGGATGCAATGCTAGTACAGTTTTGTTGTATTATGTACATTTGTTATTGCGGGGCGAGCGTCCGACATGTGGACTGCCGTCACTGCCTGTTTGTATTATTCTTTTGGGGCACGACCTGGTTGCGGTCGATGTACCCGGTGTATGTATATTTTACATTCTGTACTAGGTTTGCCCCGCGGTGGGGTGCACGGATAGCCGGGTTCTAGAGGGCAACGGGCCCGCATCTCAGGGCATTGAGACGGAGGGGGCTTCAGTCCAGGATTGGCGGGCTATTCGCCGCACTCGTAGGGGGTACAGGTTGACCCAGGAGGGGTGCCCAAGTTACCGGATTCCGTGAAGTGCTGGGTGGTCCATTCACGGTGCTGAAGGGGGCTGCCTCGCTTCAGGTTTTGGCGGGTGACTTGCCGCGCCCGTAGGGGTCTAGGTTTTCATTGCACAGGCTATCCACACGACCAGGGGAACGTCGGGTTTCAGCAGCGGCTCTGTGAAACCCGGGGCTTCCAGATATCTGTATTGTTCTGTGATGCTGTACATTTCTGTGATGTTGCATTTTATTCACGCCTTGAGCGAAATACTATATATTGGTATATATATTAGTAGATGTTGTATATGTTTTACATCCGCGCTAGTCCAGTCCCCGCTCTGCCGTTAGTTAGCTAACCTAACGGGTGATGACGGGACCCAGTGGCGAATGCGGATGGCATATACGTACGTCAGTATATTTTCGTTCTTTGTGGTGTGATCAATTGATGGGACTGCGTTGATTCGGATCAATGCAAGATAAACAAACCTATTCTGATGTTGTTGGAACACTTTTCAAAAAGCTGTTATTGCAAGGACGTTCACTTTTGTTTTGCATCGTGGTATTCATCTGGAATATCCTGCTCCTCAGTCGACGAGGCAAGGGCCAAGATCCCTTCACCGGGAGTGACCCCTTGGACAGAAGTTTGCGTCAGGGCATTAACTTCACTATAGCCGATTACTTTTGCTTTGCATCGTGGTATTCAGTTGGAATATCCTGCACCTCATTCTACGGGGAAAGAGCCGAGATCCCTTCACCGGGAGTGACCTCTTTAGTAAAGGTTTTCGTCACTATATTTTATAAAAGGCTATGCAGTTCCTTCAACGATATCAAGTTCATTACGTTAAAGGTTTTTCGCCCAAAACCAGTCGTAGCCCTCCGTCATTTCAGATTAGTATTACTTAGTATTCGTGCTGCGTTTGTCGTGCATTGCCGTGGCGTAGTGTTCGGTAGCTATGTAATGTTTTTCTGTCACATGGATAAGTGGATTGGTTAGGACAGTCGTACGGTCTTGTTGGCATTGTCAAGGACTCGTACGGGTGGGTTTAATGCAATCAAGATAATGACGGGTAGAACTTGACTAGGACTCTTTGATTTGTTGGCTTTGTCAAGGTCACTTGGGTCCTAGGGGTAAAAACATACATCGGGAGTTTCAAAAGAACTGAAACTTGCCAGGCATGCGCATACCTTCTGGAGTGTGGTGACTTGAGTGGATTCCGTCAAGTTATCATGCGATGATAGTTGGATCCCGATTTCCACTGATGAGTTAGTTTACTCCTCGGGTGATCCCGACTAATTCTTCTTTCAGGTTTGGAGGAGAATTTGAGGTACAGTGGGAGGTTTCCTGATTAGACAAAGTGATAACCATTCTAATCTAGGTTAGAGCGCACGCTGAGTGTTTCTTTTCTCTCTCTCTCTTTCGCAGCGACCATTGACCCGACCCTGGACTATGACTCAGTGACCAAGTTGACCGAACCTTCTTAACACTGGCTTTTGGATTGTCAGAGTTGCAGACCTCATTGCCACTCCTACTTTTACCCTTTTCTCCAGGACACCCCGTATTACTACGAACGTCCACTTCCATTGGACAAAACCATCGTATGGTTAGATACGAACTCGAAGGACTTCGAGGATGGTTTCTGGTTCTGGAGAAAACGGATAGGACTATTCAGTTGTCTTTTCTTTTCACCTCCTCTCAGGTTGCGAGTACTCCTTGGTTTAGGAGTAGTACACCTATTACGCAAATTGGATAGTCTTCTTCCAAACCTAAGGCTGGTGCCGACCGGTAGGGAATGAAGAAAACCAATTAGCATAACGATGGTGTGCAGAAGGTATTAAGTTAAGACAAAGCAAGGGATTAGTAGGAGGGCAAAGTAAGTTGCAACTGATATTCACGACCAAACCAAGTATTTCTTCGCCAATCCTAAATCACCTTTGTATTTCTCCAGGACACTCCGTATCACTACGAAGATCCACAGTTTATTGGATATTCCATCGTATGGTTATATACGAACTCGAAAGGAACTTGTTCCAGTTCGGGGATGGATTCTGGTTCAGGAGAAATAGGAATAAAGTACATTCAGGTGTCTTTTATCTTCACCTTCTCTCGCATTGCGAGTGCTCCTAGGATTAGGACAGTACACCCTTTATGCTTATTGGATAGTCTTCTTCCAAACCATAGGCTGGTGCCGAACGGTAGGGAAGGAAGAAAACCAATTGGCCTAAAGGGGTGTGCAGACGGTAATGACTAAAGACATATAAAGGGATTTGGACAGGTGGCAAAGAATTATACGGTTACAGTTGTGAATCTGGATAATGGAAGAGGCATTACTAGGAATACCAGAATTCCCCACAGAAACATTTCAATGTTTCAGTTTCACTATGTAATGTTAAAAGAAAAACTGATTTCCCGATTGGACACTTACTCCAGGGTATGTATTTACCAGGTATGATTCTCACATCTGTATGGTTTTACAGATGACGAGTGGGAGTAAGTTATTGGGAATTGGGTGATCATCCTCATTATATCGGGATTCGTTGTAATCGGTGATATTTGAGGAAGTCACCTGGGTTGTTTGCCGGTCGGCAAATATTTGGTTATGAATATCCGCTGTTGTGCACCAATTTCAAATTGATATATCTGTACGTCTATTTTCATAGAGTGAGATATACCTTTTGATATTATGTCGATGACATTTACCTATATCAGTGGATGGTTAGGTAAGGAGCATTAAACAGCGGTGTAATTCTTCTTAACCATAAGTACAGTTTTCAACCTACGACACACAGTGAAAGAGTTGTTAGACTCAGCGGACTTATACAGAGTATTGTATGTTGTCCAGTGTCCATCAGGACAGAGGGGTTGGTCCTCGTACTATATTCAGTTTACTTATGACTTCTCTAGATTTTAGACAGCTGTTTCGTGGAAACACAGGGTCTAAGTTTTGAGGAGTTATAGGTATTTGAATGGAGTAGAGAACCAGCTGTAGCAAGTATCGGGATTCTTCAAAGAGATCGAAGATGTAGATACTTGTGTATGGTATTCAGTTGATAGTAATGATAAAGAGAAATTGCTTCTCTTTCAGGTTACTCATAATTGGAAGCATTCCTAAGTTGAGCAACGCTGATCGGCCTCCTTCCATTTAGTTGACATGCACTGGAGACAGCTGCATGATTTGAATCTGGTTCAATTAAATCAGTGCCTCTGTTTCTATATTGGATATAGAACAGTTCATATCTTAACGATGTTAAGGTACGGGGAGTTGTCCGGCTTATGCTTAAAACCAGACTCCGGATAACTCAAGGCACGTTTCTGTAATGGCTGTTTGTGGGTTGACCCAGGCTATGACGAGGGTTGACTTTCTACCATCTGGAAGATCAATAGAAATATTGTTCTAGACACGCCACAGTTTTATTAAAAATGGATTTTTTCAAAAACAGAAGTGGGAGTATGGTAGAACTGGAAGTGATTCCAGAACCGCAAACGATTACTGAAGATTTAATAAGGAACCTAAAGATTCAATCTGATTTGACATTCCATTGGCCACTCCGCAGATAAGGTGGGTAACTTCAGGCACCCGAGAGGTACTCCGGTAGCCTCAAGGACGGTGACAGGGAAGTTCTTGTTTACCCACACTTGCCATTGTTGTTGTTCCAGGCTGCGAGACCCGGGAGGAGGATGAGTATAGCGTCGTTCTAAACTAGTTTTAGAAGTGCACGTCTATATGACTCTGGCAGAGGGTTGTCGTAGTCAGTGGGAGCAGCGGAAGCATTGGTGGACTTCATGCTTATGTCTATTTATAGACTAAAGCAGACATAGCGGAGTTAGATCATCTGTTTCTGATGTGACAGTCATGGGTTTGACGTCATCAGAATAGGGGATGGATCTGTTGAGAAGGTAGTAGGAAGTGATATTCCTATACTACGATCGGTTATACTTTGGTCGTCACACAGTGTTTTCTCCACATGGGACTTGGATATTTTATCAGACATACTGGTTACTAGATCTATGGTTTTAGATATAGATTTGGGTGGTTTCCCAATCAGGGTACTTTGACAGCATTCTAAGAGTATTTAGAATGGACGACTCCTGGCATGGTAGTGTACCTGCAGGTAATGGAGTCACCCTCTCTAAAGGTGTCTTACAGACTAAAGGGGAGAGGGATACGCATGATTGACAGATCACTTGCTTAGGCAATTGAGTCAATCATGAGATGTCAAGTACCACACCAGATGTTGTTCTTGCAGTAGGTGCAATAAGTTGATAATAATCCAATCCTGGAAAAACAGTCGGAAGCAGTTTTAGAACATAAGTGAATGTTCTAGGGATATGATAACGGCTGCCTCCTTTAGGAGACGGTTATCACTCCAGGCTTCCAAGGTGACATGGACGACAAGGAGGTTGTCAGAGTTATAGTTCTCCCTCTGACGAGGGGCAGTATTTTGGACAGGTGGTCCAAGGCAATACTGAGGGAGGCATGGCGCAGGATACTGATTAAGTTCAGTTGATGATACAGTCTAAGAAGTTTGGATTTGGAGTTCATTTATGAGCTAGGTCCCATCAGACATCCAGACATTCTAAGACAGGTATTGCTCATTTCGAGAGATGGCTTTCTCCGCGAACTTGAGATATAGAGAGACATAGAAAGAAACATCACAGCGGATCCACTCACTGAGGCTATTCCTCGAACGCAATAGTTTCGCAAACAGGCTTTGTGCGACTGACTAGTAGAGGAGTTGGGTGTTCGGTATCACACGGGCTGTGAGTATGCGACATCGCAATAATTAGCCTTGAGTGCAAGTGGGAGATTGTTGGAGATAGTGCCCTCAGAGTCAATTATTGGATCACAGGCACGTGATTGCAATGATTGAGGGAGGACCTATCCCGGTGGGACAGTCTTACTCGAGATGATAGTATGCTATCTGGTTTACCTTTATCATCGTGTACTGCTTTAGGTGACCTGACATGTCGCTATTACACGTTGATAGAGCCCCTAGGATTCTTGCTTGACTACCAGCAGTATGATGGCGATCATATACGTGGGAGCTGGTAGTCTATAAGCACATCCTTAAAAGGTCCCTAGTCGTAGGAGTTTCGAGACAGGGCATCGATACTCCATTAGTAGACTAGTGTATACAGTCGAGACCCCGACGAGGGGCGGTGGCCGGTCTCACAAGCCACTGGTGTCAGTTGGTTCACCTAAGATGTATACAGGTGCTCATTGGGTTATGAGTACACCGGACAGGACTCGCCGGGAACCTGCTAGTTGGGCTTATACCTGACGTCAGATAGCAGTTCCCAGGTGACATGTGTACAGGTTAGTTCATCGACCTGAGGATCGTCATTTGTCTCGTGTGAGTTCCCACTGTGCTTTGATTACTACCCTACCACGGTTCAAAGGAGTCGTGCAAACAGGTTTTAGTTGGGTACAGTCCCGAGCCACATGGAGGCAGTGAGCGGATCTTCAGGGGTTCGTCTCTCCCGGTATTGGGGGTGAGGTCGCGCTGTGTCTAGGAGAGCCATTACGCAAAGCCCTCGGCCGAGGCAGGAGATTTACTGGTAGGTATTCCAGTAGTATCTCAGGGCGTTCTGGGCTACACTCCGACACGACTTGTACCGCTTTTGGGGGTCTGATTTTTACCAACCCCCTAGGCCCGCCATGCGATACTCATAGACGAACGGACCGGACTGTACGGATATTGTCACTGACAGGCTCAGTTGGGTGTCGGGGTGAGCTTCCTCATCGACGTCCCTTTTAGTCAATAGCTGGTGGCCCGTCACGTATTGGCTAATACCTCTGACGTGCTAGTGGTTAAATCCACAGCCATAGTATTGACGAGTCTTTAGAGTCCACCACACTTTCTGTTACTCAGCTTTCGGGCGAAACGCTATAGAGGCCGTATGGAGATATGGCAGGGTCCGATCAGATACGTGCGGTATTGCACGGATCAGGATCGGACAGTTTTGTACTAGTGGCCGTATGGATATATATGGCAGGGTTCGATCAGATACGTGCGGTATTGCACGGATCAGGATCGAACGGTTTTTTACTAGCCGGCTTTGGTTTAAGCCGGATCCTAGTTTAGTACAGTGTAGATTTTGTCTCATTGCATTTGTATCCGGTCGGAATACAGATGCGGGTGTGTATGCACAGTGTCGGGGTTTTCCTGTAATTTATTACGGGACCAGTTTTCTGGAGTTGCCAGTTTGCATTCCGTTCCGGCCGGTTTTCCTTTGTTCTTTCCCGGCCGGACTTTTTCGATGGAGGGGGTTATTTGCAGTTTTGCAAATAACACTTTGTGGAGGTTTTATTTGCATAATGATTTATTATGATATCTTTCATCCATGCTTGCTTTAAATGAGATTTGATATGAGTATGGGTTGGTTTAATGAAGTATGGTTGTATGTTTATTTGTCTCTTGATGTGGTTACCTCCACCATTCTCCTACACTCACCTTCCTTCTAATGTTATGCTTCATATTCAATCCTCCACCCTTTTTCTAAGAGGATAAGTTTTTTTTCATTTAGAAAAAAAAAGGAAGAAAAAAGAAAGAGAGAAAGAAAAAGAATGAGAGAGTTCATCTTGATTATGTGAGGAATTCTTCATCTCCTTCTTCTTCTTGTTTTGGAAAAATGAAAGCACCATTTTTTCCTAACCCCATTCCTCCATCAAGGCAACAACAAACCCCAAATGAGACTAGCATGATCTACTACACATTCTACAGCATATCTTGAGCATGTCGAGTTGCCGGCTTCATGCTCGAGTTGCCTCGGTATTGAGGCGGGAGCCCGTAAAAGACGAAGGCGATGTGGTGCCCTTTCCGGCGAGGAGGCGACGATATGGAGACTACACTTTCCGCGGGAGATCGGGGCGATGATGAGAAGACCGGAGTACTCGGACTCTTGGTATACTTCTTTTCCCATCTCTTGTTAGCTAGCGTAGGTTAATGGTTAACGATAAGGGTTTTCTTTGTCCGCGGTAGCCCCGGTTTCCGAGTAAGGAAAAATTTTGATTCCGCAATTTGGCCTCGAGTAAGACGGCCGGGGCGCTGCCGTGGCGCAACACAAGTGCACGGATGTGACCGAACCCTGTCGCAAAACCATGCGACCTTTCGCAATACCATGCGACCTCTACTCTTTTGCTTAAAGGCGAAAAGCTTTCTGTGTGGGACTCTAAAGACTCGACACTACGCTGGCAGTGGGTTTAACCACAGACCGCAAGCGGCACTAGCTGTGCGTAACGGTCCCCAGGTAATGCCGACAAGAAGACCGACGAGGTGAAACCCATCTGAACTCCTACTGAGCCTGAGTGTGACATTCTCTGTACAGTCCGGTCTGTTCGTCTGATACATCGCATGGCGGGCCTAGGGGGCGGTAAACGTCAGTCCCCCAATAGCGGTACAAGTCGTGCCGGAGCGAAGCCCAAAACACCCTGAGATAACACTGGAAACCTACCAGTATATCTCGTTTGCCCGGGCCAGGGACTACTCGTGTAATGGCTCTCCTAGACACAGCGCGATGTCAACCCCCAATACCGGGAGAGACGAATCCTGTCTAACCGTCACTGCCTCCAAGTGCTTCGGGACTGCACCCAACCACTACCTGTTTGCACGACTCTTTTGAGCCGTGGTAGGGTATTGATCAAAGTACAGTGGGAACACACTCGAGGCGGAGTGACAGTGTCAAGTCAGCGGACTAAGCTGTACTCATGTCACCTGGGAACTGATAACTGACGATAGGTATAATACCAACTAGTCAGTTCCCGACGAGTCCTGTCCAGTGTACCCATAACCTAACGAGCACCCGCATACTATCTCAAGTATGACGTACTGACGGCTGTGGGACAGACCGTCTCCCACACTGGGATGAGAAGCGCATGCGCTGGTCTACTTCGGAGTATCGATGCCCTGTCTCGATAGTCCTGCGACCAGGGACCTGCATAAGGATGTGCTTATAGATTACCCAGCCCCACTAGTGTGACGGCCATCACATCGCTGGTAATCAAGCAAAGATCCTAAGGGCTCTACTAATGTGTATAGGCGATATACAAAAATAAACACATGTACACATTGAAGTAGAAACAAACCAAGTAGCATACTACTATTTTGAGCAAGATTGTATATACAAGGTGAATATCCTAAGCATCCATTAAGTAATATACAAACTAGTATGATACAGTAATGGCCTCTAGGGCATATACACTAACAATCTCCCACTTGCACTAAGGCCATGTACTGGCGTATCGAAGACCTATCATCTCGATCAGCCGCTCGAACTGAGTCTGGGGCAAGGCCTTGGTGAATGGATCTGCAGTGTTGTCTTCTGAAGCGACTCTCCGAACCTCGATCTCCTGGCGATCCACGATCTCCCTGATCAGGTGATACCGCCTCAAGATGTGCCTGGATTTCTGATGGGACCTTGGTTCCTTCGCTAAAGCTATAGCCCCGTTGTTGTCGCAATACAGAGGTATTGGATCAACAATGGACGGAACCACCTGAAGTTCTTTCAAGAACTTTCTCATCCAGACAGCTTCTTTTGCGGCATCAGATGCAGCGATGTATTCCGCTTCCATCGTCGAGTCTGCAACGGTTTCCTGTTTGGAACTCTTCCAACACACCGCCCCTCCATTGAGGGTAAAGACAAAACCCGACATGGACTTGGAATCATCCTTGTCACTCTGGAAGCTGGAGTCAGCAAAGGCCTCGATCTGGAGGTCTTTTCCGCCATACACCAAGAACATCTCCTTAGTCCTTCTCAGGTACTTGAGAATGTTCTTTACCGCTATCCAGTGTTTCTCCCCAGGGTTAGACTGATACCGGCTTACCACACTCAGTGCATAAGCTACATCCGGTCTGGTACACAACATCGCATACATTATAGAGCCTACCGCAGAAGCGTAGGGTATAATAGACATGCGATCCCTCTCCAAATCAGTCTTGGGAGACATCTCTTTAGAGAGGGTGATCCCGTGACAAGCCGGTAGGTTACCGCGCTTGGAATCTTCCATACTGAATCTCTTCAGTATGGTGTCGATGTACCTGGACTGCGAAAGTCCTAATATCCTCTTGGATCTGTCACGGTAGATCCGGATACCCAGAATGTACGAGGCATCACCCAGGTCTTTCATGGAGAACCTGTGTGACAAGAACCCCTTGACAGATTGTAGCATAGGAATGTCATTTCCTATTAAGAGAATGTCATCCACGTACAAAACGAGGAATACTACAGTTCTCGCTACAAATCTACTATAGATGCATGGTTCATCTGGATTTTTGATAAAGCCAAATTCTTTGACCGTCTCATCAAAGCAGATGTTCCAACTCCGCGATGCCTGCTTTAGCCCATAGATGGACTTAAGCAACTTGCACACCTTTCCGCTGCTCCCACTCTGAATGAAACCCTCTGGTTGGTCCATATAGACACACTCCTCTAAATTTCCATTTAGAAAAGCTGTCTTTACGTCCATTTGCCAGATCTCATAATCGTGGAAGGTAGCAATGGCAAGAAGGATCCGAATGGATTTCAGCATGGCTACTGGAGAAAAGGTTTCGTCGTAGTCCAAGCCAGGTCTTTGACGAAAACCCTTTGCTACCAGCCTAGCTTTATAGGTCTCAACCTGTCCATCTACACCAATATTCCTTTTGAAGATCCACTTGCATCCTACGGGTTTTACCCCGTCTGGAGCAATGTCCAACGTCCATACCTTGTTGGTGTACATGGACTCCATTTCGGTCCGCATTGCATCCAGCCATTTCACTGAGTCAACGCTCTGAACGGCCTGCTGGAAGCTAGTAGGCTCATCATAATCTATGATGCAATCCTCTCTATCCCCGTCTATGAGAAAACCGTAGTATCTCTCGGGCGGATGAGTCTGCCTACTACTCCTGCGGAGCGGCGTAGGAATGTCCTGTTCTGTTGAACCCTCTGGTTCCACTAAGCTTTCAGTAACAGTCTGTGGTTCTGGAACTTCTTCCAGTTCTATTGTGTTCCCACTTATCTGGGTTTCCAAAAACTCAGTTTCCAAGAAGCGGGCATGCTGAGAAACAAAGACCTTTTGTTCCTCAGCTGAATAGAAAAGATACCCCCTGGAGTTCCTTGGGTATCCCACAAACTTACACTGTACTGAACGTGCCTCAAGCTTGTCCGCATGCTGCTTTTTTACAAAAGCTGGACATCCCCATACCTTAAGATACTTAAGACAGGGTTTCTTCCCAGTCCACATCTCATATGGGGTGGTAGGCACAGTCTTGGTGGGAGCCTTGTTCAAGAGATACGCAGCTGCTTCTAGTGCATATCCCCAGAATGATCGTGGTAACTCAGCGTTACTCATCATGGACCGAACCATATCCAATAGGGTTCGGTTCCGTCTCTCCGATACACCATTATGTTGCGGAGTGTATGGAGGAGTAAGCTGAGAGAGAATACCATTCTCTTTTAAGTAATTCAGGAATTCGGCACTTAAGTATTCTCCACCTCGATCCGATCTTAGAATCTTAATACTTTTGCCGGTCTGTTTCTCTACTTCATTCTTATACTCCTGGAATTTTCCAAAGGCCTCGGACTTATGTTTCATTAAGAAGATATAGCCGTACCTTGAGAAGTCATCCGTAAAAGTAATGAAGTAAGAATGTCCGCTTCGGGCATGTGTAGACATTGGACCGCACACGTCACTGTGTACGAGTCCCAAGAGCTCGCTCGCTCTTACTCCTTATCCAGTAAACGAAGTCTTTGTCATCTTTCCTATGAGACAAGATTGACAAGTGGCATACGATTGATATTCGAACGCATTCAAATATCCTTCTGTATGTAACTTAGTCAACCTTCTCTCATTGATGTGACCCAATCTACAATGCCATAAGAAAGTCTGATTCATTTCCGGAGACTTTCTTTTTTGTGTATTCTGGACGTTGAAAATCTGTGGTTGGTTTAACACGTATATACCATTACTCAATGTACCTGACCCAATCAAAACTTGATTAAGGTGAATGTTTACAACATTACTTACAAACGCAAATTCATAACCTTCTTTAGAAACTAAAGATACAGAAATGATATTACAAGTTGCGTTGGGTACAAAAAAGCAATTACGCAAAACCAAAACATGTCCATCTGACATTCCCAGGTGATAGTCCCCCACGGCTTTAGCATCCATGCTAGCTCCGTTCGCAACTCTGAGGGTCATGTCACCTGCCTTCAAAACCCTACGGTTTCTCAACGCCTGCAAAGAATTACAGATATGAGATCCTGATCCGGTATCCAATACCCAGGAAGTAGAGTTTATTGAAAGACAGTTTTCAATAACATACACACCTGAAGCTGAAGCTGCAACCTGCTTCAATTCCTGTGTTCTGGCCTTCCAGGCCCTGCAATCATTCTTCCAGTGTCCTTTCTTATGACAATAGAAGCATTCTTCCTTATCCACAAGCTTCCCCGCTATCTTTGTTGCTTTTGCTTTTCCCTTCATATCCACTTTACTAACACCGCCCCTTGGTTTGGCGGGGGCTTTCTTCTTCTTTCCCTTGGCTTTCGCCTTGGACCTAGAAGAAGACGATCCTCCTACAAACAAAGTGGATGTTTCCCTACCTTTCTGTAGGGTGCCCTCTGCGCTCCTCAGCATGTTGAGGAGCTCTGATAGTTCAACCTCCTTTTCTTGTAGGTTAAAGTTCAGTGTAAACTGGGCGTAAGTGGAAGGAAGGGACTGGAGAACTATATCCGTATATAGCTCACTCTCCAATGTGATCCCTAGGTCAGCGAGCTCCTCAATGTAGCCGATCATCTTTAGCACGTGCTCGGCTACTGATGATCCGACGGCCATTCTTGTCGAGAATAACTTTTTCGACGCTTCGTATCTTGCGATACGAGACTGCTCTCTATACAGTTCTTTTGTATGAAGCAATATGGACTCCATGTCCATATTCTCATGCCTCCTCTGATGTTCGTTGTCCATCGAGGCAAGCAGGAGGCACTTGGCCTTCGCGCTATCAATCTCCCAAGTCTTGCGGATTTCCTTATCCGCGACGCTGGAAGTTGGACCAGGGACAGGGGGAGCTTTGGTGGTAAGAAGATACCCCAGCTTGTCATAAGTGATTGCTATCTTGATATTCCTGAGCCAATCTTTGTAGTTTGGCCCTGTCAGTTTGTTTTTATCTAGGAGTAACTTAAGTCCAGTCATGTTGATTGGTCGCTGCAATTAGGAGAGAGAAGAAGAAACACTCAGCATGATGCTCTTGCAAGCTTAGAGTGGTTTTTAGTTTGTTTAAACAGGATGGCTCCCACTGTTTCTCGAATCCCTCCTCAAACCATAAAGGAAGAATTAGTCAGGATCAATCCCACCGTACAATACTTGCTTAACCGTTCAGCCAGGCCGGTGTCGGTACTTCGAGGGAGGTTTTCCAACGCTTTCGCGAAGTTCCTTAATTAAAGAACCTCTTTTCCCTGGGGGCGTAGCCCCGCTAACACCTTTCTAGGCACCTACTAGGTTTATAGCATTGATCGTTAAGTGAGAAATTTCCCGAGGAGTAGCATATACTCACAGTAGGATCGGGATCCAAATATCATCGCGTGACGAAACTGAAGGAATCCTACCAGAATCATCACACTCCAAATGGTATGCAAATCTAGCAAGTTTCAGTACTTATGAAACTCCCGATGTGGATTTTTGCCCCATGCTCTTATGACCTTGACGAAGGTCAACAAATCATAAGTCACATGTCAAGTTCTGCCCGTCATTATCCAGGTTAATTTGAATCCATCCGTATATACCCTTGACGAAGGTCAACAAGGTAATGCGAATGTCCCAAACCAACGCATCTATCTATGCTACATATGAATACCCAATAGCTACCAATCACTATGCCTTGACGAAGGTCAACAAACACAGCTTGAATACTATTGAATATTCATACGAAACGACGGAGGGCTACGAATGGTTTTGGCAAAACCGTGAACGTAGTGAACTTGATTTGGTCGATGGAACGAGATAGCTTTTAAAAGGAGTGGCTCAAGCTCCGCATTTAAAAGTTGGTTTTGAAAAGAACCGAGTGGTTTTTCGAAAGTGTTCCAACGACTTTAACTTGGTTTATTATCTTGCATTAGTTCTTTTAATGCGTGATATTCTTGCATTAGTTCTTTTAATGCGTCCCATCATTTAATCCTACCATTGCAGAAAACAACCAAAATATGACGTACGCTTATGCCATTCGCATTCGCCACGGGGCCCCGTCATTACCCGTTAGGTTACTTAACTAACGACAGAGCGGGGGCTGGGCTAGCGCGGCTGTAAAACATAAGCAACGCCTAAATAATATCAGATATAGATATACTGCAATGATAAACATTTCAGATCACAGATGAATGCATTGGATATACTAGGAATCTGTAATTCGTACGAGCCTGTAACGAAAGACAGATTACACGGTCGCGGTGAATAGCCAAAACCCCACCCAAGACCCCTACGGGTGCGGCAAACTACCCGCCAAGTACCCGAAGCGTAGTAACCTCCCTCATCTCCATGAGTAGGCCACTCGACACTTCGGCATACCCGGTAGTTTGTGCACCCCCTCCATGGGTCTATCCTAGGAGCAAAAACAGTAAAAAGAAATTATACAATGACGGCTACAACCCCGACCCGGTTGTGCGGCCATACAAATAATTATTACATCAATTTACAGATTTACATGAATTGCAAGAAAAGAAAACTCTCGTCTCACAACCCCCGGCTATTCACCCGCGACAATCCAACATATTTATATACACATTCCAATATCAAACACAGATCATGTATAACCCTGACCAATCGACTTATAGCGATTAGCCGACGTTCAATACATGCAAGCATCACAGATATAACCATCATAGTCAAAGTGCAGTGAAGTTCGGAAAAAATACGGAATTATAGGACCCCAAAAGGAAATTTCTTTTCTGGAAAATCTGGGCACATATAATATATTTCAAAAATCCCAAAACCAACACAGACACACACTGCACGAAAAACGATGCAGAGAAGACGACAAACCGCGGCGCTTCCGCGGCACATGCCTACCTCGTGCGGCGGAAGTGCGGCGGTTTGAACGAAACAGTGGACCGTTTTTCATGGGTGTTCACACAAAACCCTGAGACGAATTTAGGAGTATAAAGTTTTTCATTTTGACCAGAAAAAATTTCAACAGAAACTCAGGTTTTGTAAAAGTTAGGTTTTTGGATTTTTTCCGGTTCCGAACTTCGTTACACTTTACTACCAAGCTAGTTTAAGTTTAGTTAGGCTCTGATACCACTGTAAGTCCACGTTGCGACCCCCGGTTCTTACGGGGTGGCGGAAACGGTATAAAAAAACAAATTTTTAGCGCAAGAGGCAACATGGACTAAGCAAAGTCGGGATCTTTAACTAAACTAAAACTAGCATACTTAGCTAAAGAGAGTTAGCTACTCGAATGGAGATGGTTATACCTTACTTGTCTTGAACTCCTTCTCTTCAAGCTCCGATGGTGGTCCGATGGCTCCTTCTCGTCGTCTCCGTACGCCGAAGATAGATCCACTTGAAAGCTCCAACCTTTAGCTCCTTCTTCGTTCTTTGAAGAAACTAGTTCACTTGGTTTGCTAAACCTAGTGAACTAGAATGAGTAGAGAGGAAATAGAATGGGATTTTATCTATGGTTCTTGATTCTCAACTCATGAGACAAGAGAACCATAGATCAAGAGAGGGAGCAAGAGGTTGAGGGTGAGAGCAAGAGGAGAGCTCAAGAACAAGAGAGAGAATGAGCAAGAAAGAATGAGCAAGTATTTTGTCTCTCACCCTCTCATAATCCAAAGTGATCATAACTCATCATATCAAAAAAGTCTTATGTGATGGTTTGAAGCAACCATAACCTTATCATGTCATTCACTCATTTTACTCAAATGAGCAAGCAAGTAAAAGTCTTTGGCATGAAATGATAACCATGGTTATCATGATGGTCAACTAGTCAAGCCTAGTCAACCGGTCAACAAGTCAACAAAAGTCAACAAGTCAACAAAGTCAACAAGTCAACAAAAGTCAACAAGTCAACAACCATATCACCATAATACTTAATTAATATAATAGTTAATCACATATCATATTCTCATTAGGGTTGAGCATAAAGTCAAATAGTCAACGGTCAACTGTCAACAACCCTAACGAGAATCCGCTGCCTCTGCCTCCCTGTCAACTGTGCATACACACCCGCATCCGCGTTCCGAGGAACACGAATGCAAACTGGATAAATCCAATCCCATAAGGTACACTAGGATCTGGCTTAAACCAAAGCCCGCTAGTGTAAACTGTCCGGACTCTGTACGTGCACAAGTGCACGGATGTGACCGAACCCTGTCGCAAAACCATGCGACCTGTCGCAATACCATGCGACCTCTACTCTTTTGCCTAAAGGCCAAAAGCTTTCTGTGTGGGACTCTAAAGACTCGACACTACGCTGGCAGTGGGTTTAACCACAGACCGTAAGCGGCACTAGCTGTGCGTAACGGTCCCCAGGTAATGCCGACAAGAAGACCGACGAGGCGAAACCCATCTGAACTCCTACTGAGCCTGAGTGTGACATTCTCCGTACAGTCCGGTCTGTTCGTCTGATACATCGCATGGCGGGCCTAGGGGGCGGTAAACGTCAGTCCCCCAATAGCGGTACAAGTCGTGCCGGAGCGAAGCCCAAAACACCCTGAGATAACACTGGAAACCTACCAGTATATCTCGTTTGCCCTGGCCAGGGACTACTCGTGTAATGGCTCTCCTAGACACAGCGCGATGTCAACCCCCAATACCGGGAGAGACGAATCCTGTCTAACCGTCACTGCCTCCAAGTGCTTCGGGACTGCACCCAACCACTACCTGTTTGCACGACTCTTTTGAGCCGTGGTAGGGTAGTGATCAAAGTACAGTGGGAACACACTCGAGGCGGAGTGACAGTGTCAAGTCAGCGGACTAAGCTGTACTCATGTCACCTGGGAACTGATAACTGACGATAGGTATAATACCAACTAGTCAGTTCCCGACGAGTCCTGTCCAGTGTACCCGTAACCTAACGAGCACCCGCATACTATCTCAAGTACGACGTACTGACGGCTGTGGGACAAACCGTCTCCCACACTGGGATGAGAAGCGCATGCGCTGGTCTACTCCGGAGTATCGATGCCCTGTCTCGATAGTCCTGCGACCAGGGACCTGCATAAGGATGTGCTTATAGATTACCCAGCCCCACTAGTGTGACGGCCATCACATCGCTGGTAATCAAGCAAAGATCCTAAGGGCTCTACTAATGTGTATAGGCGATATACAAAAATAAACACATGTACACATTGAAGTAGAAACAAACCAAGTAGCATACTACTATTTTGAGCAAGATTGTATATACAAGGTGAATATCCCAAGCATCCATTAAGTAATATACAAACTAGTATGATACAGTAATGGCCTCTAGGGCATATACACTAACACCGAAAACCAAGATCAAAATCCTTTTTGCGGAATTCTTTATATAGAAATTTAACTTTTACGTAAAAATCACAGTTGTTATGAAATTAGGATATAAAGACAAGTATAAGGTGTTAAATTTGGTTGCATCCCTAGTTGGGATCAACAATATCAATAGTGGAGACAAATATCCAAGAGTATATGACATCAAGAAGAATTTCAGATAAGTAAAAGAAATAATAATTTATAGAACTAACCATCTCATCTGTCAATTAAAATATATATATAACCATCTCTCACTCTAAGTCAAATACAGATCTGATGGAGATTTTCTAGATACAAAATACAATACCAAATGAGAAGGTTATTACATATGTAACCCACCTATCAAAAGATGCGATATAAGCTGCGAAAAGTGGAACTGTCGGCCGCTAACCATCCACTCTACCCCTGCAAGGAACTGTGGCACAGCGGGGCTGAGTTGTCAATTCAGTGATTATAACTAACATATAATGGTTAATAATGTAAATATGACGATCAAAACTAACTGAAATGAAAACAAGTAGGATGTACGATAGTATATAGAAAGCATGAATCTGTACTACAAATCAGATAACCAAACTAAAATCTCTTTATTTATTATCAACAAATTTCATCTTTCCGTGTCCATCATCGACACACAAGTTCCATTTCTCTCAGGCATCATTCCTCGAACGATCCTGTAATCAACAAAGTCCACCGTGTATCCAACTGTATCCCCACCGTCTCAGTCTGGATAAACTGTAAATCCGTAACCGTATACCCACCGACTCGGTCCAGAATAAAACTATAAATCCATAACCCTATACCCACCGACTCGGTTCGAAATAAACTCAAATTAAAAATTCTCAAAAATATAAAGCTTCATATATCAACTTAGAATACTCGGATGATAAACATGATGTCATTTATGCAAGTTACCACTATTGTTAATAATTTATGTATGATAGGAATCATATTTAACAAGATGAATATTTAGTGTAAAAGTGACATTTTAATATCGACGAGGTATAGTGTAATATGTAGAGATGTGCACGTGCGGCATAACTCGTCGATAATTGTGCAGTGTTCTAACAACTATAGTGAAGTACATGTAGATATAAATGCATATTATCATTTAGCATACAAAAGTAAGCATTTACTTAAATAAAACTACGGGAGTAACACGCCATCTCTACAAAATTTCCCGGTAGATGTTTAGTCTACTCACCGGAAATACGTCGTATCTACTCAGAAATCGCCAATCCTTTTCCTTTCCTTGCGGCCTCCAAAGTTCCCGTATTTGAATCTAACATCGAAAATTAACTTGTATAAGGAAACGATTATTCCAACACGGCGAATATGCAAACACACGTTCCTATGTACTAGTTATATTGTATACGACTATTTCAAGCTATCATACACTTAACCTTACTGGATTTTAACCCAACCCTGCATCGCGACAGAAAACAGATCGCGATACGTTTTAACCATGTCGTATTTTGGGTTTTTAGATATCTTTTCTGATATTAGCTTCCAGATTGTATATACAGTGAAACTAAATTGTTTAAATAATACCAAAATGGCCAAAATCATACACAGAAACCTACCCAACAGGCCAAAACCACCTAGCTTCCTACGAACCCGGTGACGCCGGAATTTCCATATTGGTCGTCGGCCCAATTCCGATCCCCTGGGTTCGTGCTCCTATGGTTTGTTCTAGGTTCAACACACATCATTTAGACCCTATTTAGTTTAGTTAACATTTCTCAAAACTACAGGAGATTCAAACAGAGCCTAGTTTTTTACAAAAATACGATATTATAAAACTTTTTCGTTTCAAATTAAACTAGTTAAAGAATTCAAATTCCTACCGTGGTTAAGAATTTTACCTACAAATAATTTGTTGGAATAACACCTTCCAAGATGCACAAGCTCCTTGTCCTAGCTTGATGGTGAGGAGATCCAAGATTTAGCTCTTCTCTTCTTCTTTCTCTTGCTCTCCTTTGTTTTGCTTTGTTTTTTTCTTTTTCTTTCTTTAAATTTTTAGGTTTTTAGAATACTTCAGATCTGAACACAAGCCATTTATGTGAGAAAAGGAAAGGATAAGGGAAAAGAGGAGGTGTCACCAAGCAAGATGTGGGGCTTTCATGTAAGGAGGATGTGTAGTGTGTATGTTATGCATGAGAGTAGGAGTTGTCCATACTTTATCATCTCTAAATTGAATTATCTTAAAAAAATTCTGAACTAAAAACCTAATTTTACCTCTTTTTCATTTACACCTTAAAAAAATTCTCATTTGCATAAATTCCAAAACTTTACATAGAAACCCTTCACAACTTATGTTATTATAAAACATCCTTTTTATTAAAATGAAGCTAAAATTCACATTAAAACCCTTATAATTTTTTTATGCTGCATACTAAAATTTTAATTTAATTTGTTTTACACACATCTTATGAAATTGTCTTAATTGGTTTTAATAACTTTTTAATTCAACATTTTATTATTTAATTAATTAATTTTATTTATTTCAAATTTTTCAAAAGGTTACATAATGAATAAAGGCATCCCCAAGCGGGAGTTAGCACTTCGCCAACCGGCGGACAAACTACACAATGCAATATAATATACAACGCCGAAAGGCGGGGATCAAACTCAGTATAAAAATCCAACATCATCAAGAAAACCAGAGGAAAACCATAATAATACAGCGCGCGACTCTAAGATCGAAAGAATATACACTGGTCATCTATCTCTAACAAATATACAAGTCTGGTTGATGAAGTTTTACTAGATACAACTGAATTAACAAATATACAATGGTTGTCACGATGCAAGTGAACCCACCTACCAAAGCAATCACCCGGAAGGAACAGTGTGCCAGCAAAGCCGCAATAAAACATGTACGGCAAAACATGCAAGGAACTGTGGCACAACGGGGGTGAGTTGCTAACTCGTGAGTAGAAAACATCACAGAGCAGAAATCACATGTATGACGCATCCTAGGTCATATCAAGTAATATCCTCAAATAAATATCCTGATCCATCTACACATAAATGCAATACCACGTGCTCGTGTCAGTGCCTCAGATAGCAACATATCAGATATATGATGTATGAATGCATTACTAATGGAAACAGAATACATCATGAATGAGACAACTGCTTTCTTTACTTAATGAGATTTATGTATGTATATAAATCGAGTATCATCAATGAAATCAACAGAGAAATCAGTGTCAAGCATTGACAAAAAACATAAATCTCAATATCTCAATATCTCAGGCTCCAGCTATCCGGGCTGGGCTGTATCATCAAATCACAATATCTCAGTGTCTCAAATCTCAATATCTCAATATCTCAATGCCTCGGGCTCCGACAGTCCGGATCGGCCCACATCATCAATCACACGACCACGAACGGTATCCCTCGGATATCCGCCACGCCAAACAATCACCGGTAGGCAGTCTTCCCCTGCCGGGCTCATCGTCTACAACTCGAGCTTCTTGCCTCGGGGTACCATACCGGGTCCACCATGTACCCGCAGACGGTTCATCCAACTCTCGAATCGGGTCTCGAAAACCATCTCAGAACCGAGAAAACATCATGGTGGACAATACTCATCATATCAAGGAAAACCGCATCTTTCTCTTTAAAACAATTCATCAGTTTAATAAACTTTCACATGCGGTTTCCAAATCCAGAAATTCTCAAGAAGGATCCGAAATCATCAAATCACCATGTTAATAAATAGTGAAAACCGGCATAAATCTCCATAATACTGCATAACCAATGAATACATGAATGCATCTGATATCTTGCAATGAATGCAATAGTTAAACTAGCATATGAATGCTATAACATATTGCAACTATCAGCTAACAAGCTATGTCAATGAAATAGTATTCTTTAAGTGTACGTGACATGACAATTACCGATGATGATGTGTGTGAGCCGGCAAGCAGGTGTACGTGGAACATACGCATCATTGGTAATGGTGCTGGTGTCCTGACAGCAGGGTTTCATAATAATTACAGATAACATATGTATAAGCATGCAATGCCATGAAACATCATGAATATACAGAAAGTGATATAGTAACAGCAACACTGAAGAATAAACCTATCCAATATACGAGTCATACAGTTTGGTATTTTAAAGTTCTCGCGATTCACTGCATTTGAAAACAAGTATGACTCGAGCCCAATCAAAAGGGTAAGGAAATCCACATAGGTCTGAGTCGACCTATATATATATCTAGTAGTCGGTGATCTCGCCTCAATAGTATTACGTACAATACAATAAATAATATGACATCCTCGAGTCAAGAGCGCGGATCTATCATCTTAATTATATCTCGTACGGTAAATCCATCGTACGACATCCCAAATCAGGGTACGGGTCGAATATCACATATAACACAACATCCATATGGTATCATCATCACATATCATGAATTATCACATATAACACAACATCAATATGGTATCATCATCACATATCATGAACTATCACATATAACACAACATAAATATGGTATCATCATCATATATCATGAACTATCACATATAACACAACATCCATATGGTATCATCATCACATATCATGAACTGGGGCGGAACTGATCTAAAGTCTAGTACAAACTAATACCAATATCATCATACATATGTCCTTGTGTGAATAAAATCAAATCACCCAACGATCCACTATAATATCCTGCTGCATCTCATATCATGACCCAAACACATATCACAACTCACGGCATCAAGCCCGATCATATCGACTCGCCTCCAAATATCTTATACTATCTTCAACATCCGTGTATACATGTGTCTCTCTCTCTCTCTCTCTCTCTCTCTATATATATATATATATATATATATATATATAAGCACCAAAACATCCACATAAACCTATATATATAAATATGACGTATACACCCAAAACCAATTCCCTTGTGTATATATGTATATGTACAACCTTACTCTAGGGTTCACGACTAAGAAACCAACTAAATCCTTCCTTCAATTCTCGCTAACACTAACCCATGATCTCCTAAACCTTTTCTTGCTAAGTGTTCATATCTCTCAATAACACATCTAAGTAAATCTATATCACATCATACCATTTCTTACGACATTGCAGGGGTGCTATACGCCATTCACCCGACTTCCCCCGTAGATATAAATCTACTCACCTTCTCTTGCTTGACGGTGTCGATGTCGCCACGCCCATCCTTGTTGCTCCGAACTCACTCGAGGGTACCTGCATGTATATCACATGACATTGTAATTCGAAATCGCATACGAAAACTAAATCGGCACGCGTATCACACATGGGTTAAAACCCATGATCTACGTATGCAAGAATAGCTAACAACCCTCGAAGATTGACGTATGAACGTGAATCGTCTGATAAAAACACCAATATCAAAACCATATTTCATAAATAACACTAAACATAAAGCAGCAACATTGAAAACATGCTCCAGATTTTACCCTAGGCCAAACTAGCCAAAGTTACATATGTCAAGGGTCTAGTTTACTGGAGATAAAGCCTCAGAACCAACACGAACCCAAATGAACCAGGTCTGGCCGCAAATTGCGGCCAGAACGAATATATTTGCAGCCAAGTTGGGGATGTAGGGGCTAGGGTTTCAGTAGGGGTTTTTAGGTTGTCTGCATGTATCTCAGTGTTTGCTAAATAATTTTTCAGATCCCCGAGTGTTAGCAGATTTCATATTATCCTCATATTTTCACAGTTTTTCCGATGTCGGGGTTTCTAAGTTCATATTCCGGGGTTTATTCTATGGTTTCAGTCCAAGTTACAATCCGTACAGGGGTCATAAGGTCTCTACTAAGCTCAATTACACTTCACAATTCAAAATTTCACAAAACCCTCATCTAGAATTTTCTAGGTTCACAAAACCACTTGATATCGATACTAAACATATATGGATGCCTAAAGAATTTAAATACTATTCTGAAGGTGCAAAAATTACCTCAATTGGCAACTCAAGAATTTTCTTGAGTTGCCCAAAGTCCTCAAAATTCGATTTTTCTTGGTCCAATGTGCTTCCCTTGAGCTTGTGCCTGCTTTTGCTGAAAAGGAGATGGGGTTTTGGGTTTGTTTTGGGAGTGTTTTGAGGCTTGAAGTGGAGGAGGAGATGAAGTGCTACCATTGGAGTGAGGGAGGAGAGGAAAAGATGAAGGGGATGAAGGATGAATGAAAACAAAATGAGAGCCATGCTAGGTTGACCCCTCACCCTCTCTCTCTCTCATGCCCTTCCCTCATTCTTTGTTCTTTTCTTTTCTTTTCTTTTCTATTCTCTTCTCTTCTCACTTTAGAAACCCAAACCAAAACAAAAGAGAAGCAATGTAGGAAAATGTAATAAGTGTGAAAAAGGTGACATGGTGCATGTCTTGTACACAAAATCGGGTTAATGCGAGATTAGCGATATTTAATCGCGATTGGCATTAAAATAGCGTATAATTAATCATAAAAACATATAATTTGCATAAATCACATAAAGCACCCTCATTTTAGTAATTTCCATAATTTTCCGACTTTTTTCCCAATTTATCGGTATTTAATTATACCGCCTTATTAAAATATTCAATATATTACAATTTAATTATAAAAATTCCCAAAAATAATATTTTATTTTTCTGAAATGTTACAATCTTCACCCCTTAAAGAAATTCGGTTCTCGAATTTAAATTTAAACCCCTCAAATACTAAAACATTTCAGTATAAAGTCCAAGTCGTCGGGGCTCCGAAATCATCAATACATAAAACGCATCATAGCGCAATGGATGCGCATGAACAATGAGCAGATAACTCCAAATCAAAACTCTGTCAAGCATCCCGTAATCGTCGAAGTCATGGTGAAGACACAAATGTCAAATCCAACACGAAACCAATATGATATACTCAAAACTATATAAGTAAATATCATCGAAACATCTGAAGAAATGCATGCCAAACCTTTCAAATCTCTTTGCAATATGCGTATCACTATACAGTGGAGGACATCAATTGTAAGAAAATAATTATATATACATATATCTTTTGTTTAACATACACGTCCCGCCGTTTTGAAAACAATGTTAGAAGGGTTTCCTTTATAAAATGTTTCGTGTCATCTCGGACACGTAGGTAAATAATGAGACTATAGCTCCCTTTTTGGAAATCACTTTGATAACTATCGATGCAAGCAAAAATATACTCAGGTACTGTCCTCTGACTAGTCCTGCCCATCTACTATACCAAATAGTAAATATCATAAAAACGTACTGCTCCAAAAATCAATCCTAAAATGTTTATAAGAATGTCGCGTGTGTCTGGTGCGCACGGAAAGCGAAATCTATAACTGTGCCATACATATGCACAGAAATAACATCTAAGTGCAACGGGTGTGCACGAGAACACCTATCAAGGGCAATGGTGTGTGCCTGACAGTAATACCAGGTGCATCTGATATGCACGAAAATCTCGATTTAGTGCATATGGCGTGCACCAAAATTGCATCAAGCGCCCAAGTATGCGCAAGAATCCAAATCCAATGCACAAAGTGCACGAAGACAATATCAAATATCATAATCAAAATCGATGGTATATAATAAACCTCAATCCAATCAGGTATACCACGGTATAAAATCTCACAACCATGTGCATCAGCATATACAAAATCTAATCAAAATACTAAAAGTGTATGAAAACTATGCCGAAAGCATAAGTCAAATCACATACATACCACAGGCATGAAATCAAAATCAACATCTCGAATGATATCTAATCAAAGTCAAGTGCTACTGTGGTGCACAAAATCTCAATCCAGTGCAATTAACATGCACGAATGGAAATCCTAATCGAGTGCATCCGGTGTGCACAACACCATATCTCATATCATGCGCTCAACATGCGCTCAAATCCAAATCAAATACATCCGTCATGCACGAATGAAGGCTAAATCAAGGGCATCGAACATGCATGAATAAAATCTAAATCAAGTGCATCCAACATGCACGAATAAAATCTAAATCAAGTGCATCCAACATGCACGAATAAAATCTAAATCAAGTGCATCCGATGCGCACAAAATCCAATATTAAGCGCCTAATAGGCGCAAAAATCCAACCTAAGCGCATCAGTCCGTGAAAAGTATCTAGTGCAGTAACATGCATGAAAATGAACATCAAGTGCAGACACGTACAAAACACAAATCTGGTAAGGCAAATGCTCAAAGACATAAATCGGGTGCAACCAAGGTACGGAGTATAATTCCGGTGCAAGCAATGCACAAAATACCTAGCTGGTGCAACAAATGCTCAAAATATGAATTCGGTGCATCCAATGCACGAAATACAATACAGTGCAACAACCGCACAAAAATACAAATATGGTGCATCCAGTGCATGAAATACCAAATACAGCGCATCCAGTGCACGAAATACCGAATACAGCGCATCCAGTGCACGAAATACCAAATACAGTGCATCCAGTGCACGAAATACCAAATACAGTGCATCCAGTGCACGAAATACCAAGTACAGTGCATCCAGTGCACGAAATATCAAATACAGTGCATCCAGAGCACGAAATACAATATGGTGCAACAATGCACAGCGTAAAAACCTAGTGCAACAACTGCACAAAATACAAATCGGGTGCAATAAGTGCACGGAAATGGATCAATAACTCAAATGCGTATAAAAAGCAACACCGAGTATGCCCAGGTGTATAAAGTCATAAACGCGTGCAACTGCGTGCACAAAACACGTATACATGCACTGCAAGCACATGTAAGCTATACCGAGTGCAAAAATCAAATCGAGTGCATACACCTGCACAAAAATCAATCAGCTGTATGCAATCCATGAAATCATAAACATGTGCAGCCAAGGCACAAAATCAACATCAAGTGCAATAACTATGCATAAAAACGTGAATACCCAGTAGGTGCAGTCATGGTGCACGAAAACAAATATCATGAAACTCTGTCATCAAAACTCAATCATGCAATAAATCACCCAAAATACCGAATCCAAAGTGACTGATACGTGATAGTCAACTCACGAAATCACAAATCGTAAATACTGTCGTCGATATGTCCTTCCTTTAAGGTCGAGAAGGTGTCGGTGCATCCAATGCTAGCAGATCAAGATATTTACTTGTCTCCTGATCATGGCCTGTCGTCTGGTGCCCTTAGGCTCTCGTCTCTCACTGCGAATTGCTAAGTACATAGCTCCCTGGATCAACGGTCCAATATGGAAACGATAATGGAAGTAGTCCGCTCTGGCACGTCCTCTAAAGATCTCTAGCCAACTCTTATGGTCACTCATAACATGTCTTATCGACGATGCTGAACTCTGGCCTGCTGGGCGTGTGCAATATGACTGATCCTGGGTCCAAGTCTTCTCGTATAGTATTTCTAGGAAGGTCCTGTCAAGGTCTCTCCCCAATCTCGTTTCTGCCGAACTACCCGGAAGTCATCATCTTTACTATATCTATTTCTTGTTCCGGAACGGCTGCATACTCATCACGACTCCTCCGGGAAGATATACACATAGTCAACGCCTCTGCTTGCGTATCACATCTTTAATGTCAGCGGAGTGGAACGTCCTTTCTGAAAGTTTCCTAAGGCACCCTAAGGTGGTCTCACAAGGCATCAACCATGCCCGTTTCAAATTTTACGGTGCCGAGAAACCCTAATACGGATCGTTGGCTAGAAGTTTAGGCGAAACAAAACTAGTTAACACTTAACTAAGAGAATACGGAAATACAACCTTTGTAGATCCGGTGATCCACCTCCATAGCTCCGCAATGAAGTGCTCTCGCTGTCCAAAACAAATCCCGGGCTCTAGCGTCGGCTTCATCGGAGAATAGGCGAGCTAGGTCGTCGATGTCCATGCCGAAGATGATCTACGTCGAAGCATCGCTAGATCAAGCTCCACCTTCATCAAGCCATGAAAACTTGTGAAGGAAAAACACTCTACTACTTGGCAAGAGGTAGAGGATGAAGAAATAGGAAGTGGGATGACTTTAGAATTGGATTTCTCACTTTATTTCATCAATCACCATTGATGAAGAAAGGTTTTCTTCATGGAAGAAGATGAAGAAGAAGAAGATGAAGTTATGATAAGTTATCAAGAATAGAAAAGAATAATCATTCTTATCATAATCAAACCATAGTTAAGTGTAGAGAGCTAACTAGAGTTTAATTGAGTGGTTAGGGTTAAAGAAGAAGAAGACAAAATGGTCACATGGTCAAAAGTTGCATGAAGCTTGAAGAAGCTTCTAATAAAGCAACCATTTGTTTTCTTTTCTCATTCTTTTCATCCAAAAAGAAATAGATAAAAGAATGAATAAATAAATAAAACCCTAACCATTTACTTAACCAAAGATTAATTCTTTACACTTAACCAAACTAGCATGTATCATCAAACATGATACAAACAAGTGCACAAAAGTATATCGCATATACAATGCGCACATCCGAGTGAGAAAATCCATCTTAAGTGAACCGATACTAGTTAATGCAAAGTAATATATCAAATATATAATTATGCATTAAATCATTAAATCAACACTTGATTTAACGATCCGGTCATATCGCATATAACCGACTAATATCCAATGTATCGGCTTATCGAATCAACCCTCGATTCGATAACTAGGTTATATCGCATATAACCAATCGATACATTCATCATGAGAATAGAATACGGTATCACATACACGCATTATTCTCGGTCCCGCACATATCTCATATGCGCTCCTATTTCGTTTCGCTTGAGCCAGGAAACCTCTGTGTAGGACTCTAAAGACTCGTCAATACGCCGGCAGCAGGTGATGATCATATCAAACACCCACAAGCCGCAAGCGGTCTGCTAAACGTAACGGCCACCCGGGTATTGAGCGATCAGAAGATCGACGAGCAAGCCCGCTCACACTCCTGTGAATCCAACCAGTAACACTACCGTACAGTCCGGTTTGATCGTCTGATATGTCGCATATCTCATCTAGGGGTGGTAAACGTCAGACCCCAATAGCTCGATAAGTCGTGTCGATATGAGGTCTATAACAATTCGAGAAACTACTGGTAACACTTACCAGTAAATCTCAGCAACCCTGGCCAGGGATTTCCGGTTATAGCCAATCGAACACAGCGCAACATCAACTCCCTATACCGGGAGAGACGAATCCCCTCCTATCGCTCATTGCCTCCATGTGACTCGGGACTGTACCCAAAAACCACCGTTTTGCACGCCCTCTTGGACGTGGTAAGATGGAAATCAAAGCACAGTGGGAACCACACAAGACTCTATGACGATCTCGGGTCAACAGACTACTCTGTACCAGTGTCACCAGAGAATTGCCATCTGACGTGAGGTATAATACCATCTGGGAGTTCTCGGCGAGTCCGTCCAGTGTACCCAGTCTCTACTGAGCACCCGTATATCATCTCTGATGTCAAACACCAATGGATATGGGATCATCCATCGCCCATCTAAATGGGTCGAGAAGGTATACGCTAGTCTACTCTGGTATATCGATACCCCGTCTCGATACACCCACGACTAGGGACTTTGAAGGATGTACTTATAGACTACCATGTCCGCACTAGTATGATCCGCATCACAGTCCAGGTAGTCAAGTACACATCCTAAGGGCTTTACCAACATGTAACAGAGAGACAATCAGTGTACACGTTAAGGTAAAGTTCAACCAGATAGCATACTATCATGTCGAGCAAGAAAGTCCTCCCTATATATGTCCCAGCATCCACTACAATATACATCCAATGTACAGTAATGGCCTCTAGGGCATACATATAACTAACAATTTCATCACGATCTCGTACGAACCTCTTACTCCACTTTCCTCCAATTTCGACTGATTCGGACTCGTCTCCTCGTGGCTGCATGGAATGCGCTCCAACGGCTATACTCGTATCTGGAGTCTCCCAAGCAATATATCCCATCATTTGATATCCGAATGATGTCGAACTTTTCGATCGGTTCCTCAAGGTTCCATAATCCCCCAAGATCTCAACAACTTGGGTACAGTTTAATAGTATCGAATACAAGCCACAGCACCTGTGGACCATCCGTAGAAGGGAAAACCCAAGCCTCATTAATGGTACCTTTGAACTGCTATAAACCTTAGGGTTTTGAAGCGTTCTCCAGGTCATTATATCGAGTTAGGGTTTCATTCTTCTAGAGGGTCCAAAGAATTACTTGCATTGTTTTCCGAATACTTTAAACTTGGAGAATGGGTGCCTAACATTCGATCGTTTCTATCGACTCCCATCGTACCTGCGTGAAGTCATCCCTAGCTGGAATCAATCAATCAGATGACCTCGCATCAGGGTAAGCGAATGAACCACATATCCTAGTCATTCATTCTCGGGTGACTAGCGATCTTCTGTCATGTCTTTAAGTACAACTTGTATGGCATTAGCTCCAAACATCTGGGGCGATATCTCCTCACTCGCAGCAGCAACTAGCTCATTTGTCCGCACGCTGAACAGTTCCTCAATCATCAAGTATAATCTGTGCTTTAACGGTCATCACATCCTGGCTGGCCTCTATCAGTGGCCCAATCCTCTGGTGCTGATCTGCACGTCCAAGAATTCTCGTAACAGCGATCCATCAACGCTAATGGCGCAAAAACGCAAATAAACGATACGTCTATGCAATCGTATGTCCTTGGAATCACGCCCTAGTCAGTCCTCGTCCGTGACGAGCTCGTGCTGACCGCAACTCTAGCCATAGCTCTCCACGCCCGTACAACCGTGATAACAAAACCATAAAATGGTACCGATGAGGATAGATCATAGGAATGAATATAATACTGTGCAAAGAAATGTACATCCTAAGGCTTCTTAAGCGGAGTATCATATCGTAAGTATGCCGCGGAACATACGCACGGTATGTCACTCTACTGGAGTCACCTACTCCATCAACCAAGGGTCATCCTACACTCCGAAGGTAAAACCTAACGCTCTGATACCAACTTTTCACGACCGAAAAGTACGGAACATGACCGGCAATTAAATTACGAAACGTCTCAAGGCGTACGTAATCTAAGTAAGCCAAAACCCAGAAATCCAAACCAAGTAAAGCAGTAGAGTGAAGGAAAAACCAATTTTTAATGCAAGAAGTTTAACAACATAAGCTGAAGTATGCACTTTTAAAATCTCAAGTCTTTTCTGAAAATTTCGGCAGAGTTTCCTTTGTAAAAACTGACCCCAAATGGGTACAAACCTGATAAAGCATATATAATGAATAAAGGCATCCCCAATCGGGAGCTAGCACTTCGCCAACCGGCGGACAAACCATACAATGCAATATAATATACAACACCGAAAGGCGATGATCAAACTCAGGATAAAAATCCAACATCATCAAGAAAACCAGAGGAAAACCATAATAATACAGCGTGCGATTCTAAGGTCGAAAGAATATACACTGGTCATTTATCTCTATCAAATATACAAGTCTGGTTGATGAAGTTTTACTAGATACAACTGAAATTACAAATATACAATGCTGGTCACGATGCAAGTGAACCTACCTACCAAAGCAATCACCCGGAAGGAACAGTGTGCCAGCAAAGCCGCAACGAAACCTGTACGGCAAAACCTGCAAGGAACTGTGGCACAACGGGGGTGAGTTGCCAACTCGTGAGTAGAAAATATCACAGAGCAGAAATCGCATGTATGACGCATCCTAGGTCATATCAAGTAATATCCTCAAATAAATATCCTGATCCATCTACACATAAGTGCGATACCACGTGCTCATGTCAGTGCCTCAGATAGCAACATATCAGATATATGATGATGAATGCATTACTAATGGAAATAGAATACATCATGAATGAGACAACTATTTTCATTACGTAATGTGATTTCTGTATGTATATAAATCGAGTATCATCAATGAAGTCAACAGAGAAATCAGTGTCAAGCATCGACACAAAACAAAAATCTCAATATCTCAATATCTCAGGCTCCGGCTAACCGGACTGGCCTGTATCATCAAATCTCAATATATCAGTGTCTCAAATCTCAATATCTCAATGCCTCGGGCTCCGTCAGTCCGGATCGGCCCATATCATCAATCTCACGACCACTAACGGTATCCTCCGGATATCCGCCGTGCTAAACAATCATCGGTAGGAAGTCTGCCCCAACCGGGCTCATCGTCTACAACTCGAGCTTCTTGCCCCGGGTACCATACCGGGTCCACCATGTACCCGCAGACGGTTCATTTAACTCCTCGAATTCGGTCTCGAAAACCATCTCAGAACCGAGAAAACATCATGGTAGACAATACTCATCATATCAAGGAAAACCGCATCTTTCTCTTTAAAACAATTCATCAGTTTAATAAACTTTCACATGCGGTTTCCAAATCCAGAAAATCTCAAGAAGGATCCGAAATCATCAAATCACCATGTCAATAAACAGTGAAAACCAGCATAAATCTCCTTTATACTGTATAACCAATAAATACATGAATGAATTTGATATCATGCAATGAATGCAATAGTTAAACTAGCATATGAAAGCTATAACATATTTCAACAATCAGCTAGCAAGCTATGTCAATGAAATAGTTTTCTCTAAGTGTACGTGACATGGCAATTACCGATGATGATGTGTGTGAGCCGGCAAGTAGGTGTATGTGGAACATACGCATCATCGGTAATGGTGCTGGTGTCCTGACAGCAGGGTTTCATAATAATTACAGATAACATATGTATAAGCATGCAATGCGATGAAACGTCATGAATATACAGAAAGTGATATAGTAACAGCAACAGTGAAGAATAAACTTACCCAGTATACGAGTCATACAGTTTGGTATTTTAAAGTACTCACGATTCACTGCATTTGAAAACAAGTATGACTCGAGCGCAGTCAAAAGCGTAAGGAAATCCACCCAGGTCTTAGTCGACCTATATATATATATCTAGTAGTTGGTGATCTCGTCTCAATAGTATTACGTACGATACAATAAAGAATATGACATTCTCGAGTCAAGAGCGTGGATCTGTCATCATAATTATATCTCATACGGTAAATCCATCGTACGGCATCCCAAATCAGGGTACGGGTCAAATATCACATATAACACAACATCCATATCGTATCATCATCACATATCATGAACTATCACATATAACACAACATCCATCATTACATATCATGAACTATCACATATAACACAACATCCATATGGTATCATCATCACATATCATGAACTATCACATATAACACAACATCCATATGGTATCATCATCACATATCATGAACTGGGATGGTACTGATCTAAAGTCTAGTACAAACTGATACCAATATCTGTTAGATATGGATGCCTTAGAGGCCATTATTGTATAGTACTAGTTTGTATAATACATTTTGGAAGCTTGGGATATATATATGGGTTTACGACAGTCTTGCTCAATATAGTAGTATGCTACTTGGTTTGTTTCTATCTTAATATGTGTATATGTTTCTTTTAACATATCGCTAATACATATTGATGGAGCCCTTAGGATCTTTGCTTGACTACCGGCGTTGTGATGGCGATCACACTGGTGGGGGCTAGGTAGTCTATAAGCACATCCTTATACAGGTCCCTAGTCGTAGGATTATCGAGACAGGGCATCGATACTCCAGAGTAGACTGGTGTATACGCTTCTCGTCCCAGCATGGGAGATGGTCTGTCCCACAGCCATCAGTACGTCGTACTGGAGATAGTATACAGGTGCTCGTTAGGTTACGAGTACACTGGAAAGGACTCGTCGGGAACTGTTGGTTGGTATTATACCTATTGTCAGTTAACAGTTCCCAGGTGACATGAGTACAGCTTAATCCGTTGACTTGACACTGTCATTTCGCCTCGAGTGTGTTCCCACCGTTCTTAGATTACTACCCTACCACGGCTCTATTGAGTCGTGCAAACAGGTAGTAGTTGGGTGCAGTCCCGAAGCACTTAGAGGCAGTAACGTTTAGACAGGATTCGTCTCTCCCAGTATTAGGAGTTGATATCGCGCTGTGTAAAGGAGAGCCATTACACAAAGTCCCTGGCCAGGGCAAGCGAGATTTACTGGTAGTGTTTCCAATAGTTTCTTAGGGTGTTCTGGGCTACACTCTGACACGACTTGTACCGCTATTAGGGGTCTGACGTTTACCGCCCCCTAGGCCCGACATGCGATACTCTTAGACGAACAGACTGGACTGTACGGAGATTGTCACATTCAGGCTCAGTTGGACTTCAGATGGGTTCACCTCATCGGTCTTCTTATCGGCATTTACTTGGGGACCTTTACGTACAGCTAGTACCGCTTGCGGCTTGTGGTTAAACCCACTGCCAGCGTAGTGTCGAGTCTTTAGAGTCCCACACAGAGGGTTGTTCACCTTTGGCCGAAACGAGTATAGGTCGTCTGGTTTTACGACGGAGTTCGTTCACATATGCGTACTTCTGTGCGTTTGTTGTTCGGACAGTTGATACTAGTGGGATTTGGTTTAAGCCGGATCCTAATATTTGATTTTGGCTTAGTTCAGTCTCATTGCATTCGTGTTCTTCGGAACACGGAAGCGGGTATGTATATATAGTTGATAGAGAAAAATGAAGGAGACATCTCATTAGGGTTTTTGACCATTGACTTGATTAAGATCTTAATGAGATGAAGGTAATTGATTAATAGTTTTAATTAGTGATAATTGTGTTATGGTTATTTGGATAGACCATTTGACTTATTGACCAAAGTTGACTAAGATATTTTTCTTAAGCAAAAGATTCTTTGCTTAGCATTAATGGTGACATGATAATAGTCAAATCAAATGAACCATCACAACTTTTTTGCTAATTAAAATTATTATTCTTTTATGCTAATATGAGAGCTATCTCTTCATTATATGATATTCATTATCATACATATGTTCTCGTGTGAATAAAATCACATCACCCAACGATCCACTATAATATGCTGCCGCATCTCATATCATGACTCAAACACATATCACAACTCACGGCATCATGCCCGATCATATCGATTCGCCTCCAAATATCATATACTATCCTCAACATCCATGTGTGTGTGTCTATACACACACACACACACACACTCACACACACACACACACACACATATATAAGCACCAAAACATTTTTTTCTCTTTCCTAGCTCTCTCTCCTTCATCCTCTCTCTCAAACCCTAACCTCTCATTTGTTGAGAACCAAGGGAAATTGAGATCAAACCATAAAATCACTCTACTCACTCTAGGATTCTTAATCAAGCAAGCAAAGCACTCTAGTTACTTCATGGTTGAGGTATGAGCTCAAGGTAGAGGCCTTCGGGTGGATCTTCTTCGATATAGAGAAGCCAGTGAGGAGGAGCCATCTAGATCATTCCAAGGAGCTCACAACAAGGAGAAGAAGGAGTTCAAGTTTAAGGTATAACTTTCTATCATAATAGATAGAACTCTATTCTTTTGCTAGTTAGGTTTATGGTAAAGATCCGGGTTTTAGTGTTATTCTAGTACTAAGTTTATGTTCGTCGTAAAAAATTTGTTCCGCATTTGGCCACGGAAGTTGGCTGGGGCGCTAGTGTAACCCTTCATGGTATCAGAGCCTACCTATAAACCCTACTAGCTAGTTTGCATAAGGTTAAAATCTCGATTGACAAATTTTTCCGAATCACGAATCTATGTTCATGAGCTTGCTGTCGATTTTCGAAGTTGTCCTAAAATTTTTCTAAGTATCTTAGAATTACATGCAGGCGAAACTATAGCTACAGAAAACATTTGGGGGCCTAACTCCAAAATTCCTCCACGGAAAGTGAGCAAAATGGAGCATTTTACGGCCCTTCCGCGGCGCTTTTTGGGCTACAGTACCCAACAATTTTTCTGGGGCTCTATTTCATGAAAATATGATATTTGTGATATATAGTTTTAGCCCAGGTTTATTTGAGTGCTGGATTTGCTTTTGGGTCCTATTTGGAAAAGTTTAGTCGATCGAGATTTTAAATGTGTATTTTACAGTACATTCACTTTTATCTGCGACCGGGAATGTCACTCGCTCGGTAAAACTCGTCTGATTGCTATATGTTCTTTTAGACGGGTTTTGCGAACGTGACATTCACGTTGATGTTGTGTGCTTGTTCTTTGGTTGTGGTTGGATAGTCGTGTTGGATAGCATGTGATGAAATGTTAGTGGTGCGGTTTAAATTCTTTTGTACATTTGTTATTGCAGGGCGAGCGTCCGACATATGGACTGCCGTCTTTACCGGGTTGTATATTATTTTGGGGCACGGCCGGGTTGAGGTCGATGTCACCGTTTATACATATTATTTTCTATTTCTGTACTAGGATTACCCCACGGTGGAGTGCATGAATAGCCGGGTTCTAGAAAGGCAGCAAGCCCGCATCTCATGGCGTTGAGACGGAGGGGATTCTTTCTCATGGTGTTGAGACGGATGGGGCTTCATTCTAGAATTGGCGGGCTATTCGCCGCACTCGTAGGGGGTATGGTTTCCATTGCATAGGCTATCCACACGACCGGCAACGTCGGGTTTTATTTGTGGCTCAAATGAAACCCAGGGCTCCAAGATTATCCACCATTTTGTATTGTTGGCTGTGTTTCTTTGATGTTGTTTACTATCATGCCTAGGACGAATGTTGTATATACTTATATATATATATATACTAGTAGATGTTGTATATGTTTTGCATCCACGCTAGTCTAGCCCCCACTCTGTCGTTAGTTAAGTAACCTAACGGGTGATGACGGGGCTCAGTAGCGAATGCGGATGGCATATACGTACATTGTATTTTCGTTCTTTTCTGGTGCGATAGGTTACATTGATGGGACAACATTAACTTTGATTAATGCAAGAAAAACAAACCTAAAAGATGTTGCTGGAACTAAGTTTTAAAAACAGACATTACAGACGTTCTCTTTTGCTTTGCACAGAGGTATTCAGTTTGGAATATCCAGCACCTCATTCGACGAGGCAAGGGCCGAAATCCCTTCATCGGGAGTGACCCCTTGAGCAAAAGTTTGCATCAACGTAATAACTTCACTATAGTCGATTATTTTTGCTTTGCATCGTGGTATTCAGTTTGGAATATCCAGCACCTCATTCGACGAGGAAAGAGCCGAGATCCCTTCAAACGGAGTGACCTCTTTAGCAAAATTTTTCGCCACTATATATTTTAAAAGGCAATCAGGTTCCTTCAACACTGTCAAGTTCATTACGTTAATGGGTTTTTCGCCGAAAACCAAACTGTAGCCCTCCGTCGTTTCCTACAAGTACTACTTAGTATTCGAGCTACATATTTTGGCATTGTCATGGCATAGTGATCAGTAGTTGAGTATTGCTTGTTTGCAGCTTTATTTTTAGATTATTTAGGACAGTCGCATAGCTGTGTTGGCATTGTCAAGGGATATGCGGGTGGGTCTAAGTTAATCAAGATAATGACGGGCCGAACTTGACTAGCGGTTTATGATATGTTGGCATTGTCAAGGTCATAAACCGTTAGGGGAAAAAACCACATCGTGAGTTTCAAACATACAGGAAACTTGTAGATTTAGCATACCTTCTGGAGTGTAGTGACTTGAGTGGATTCTATCTAGGTCATTACACAATGATAGTTGGATCCCGATCCTACTGATGAGTTGGATTACTCTCAGGAGATTATTTCACTTAACAATCAATGCTATAAACCAAGTAGGTGTCTAGAACGGTGTTAGCAAGGCTACGCCTCCAGGGAAAAGAAGTTATGTAATTAAGGAACTTCGCAAAAGCGTTGGAAAACCTCCTTCGAAGTACCAACACTAGCCTGGCTGAAATGTTAAGCAAGTATTGTGACGTGCAATTAATTCTGACTAGTTCTTCTTTTAAGGTTTGAAGAAGAATTTGAGGAAACAGTGGGAGCCATCCTGATTAGATAAATTAATAACCAATCTAATCTTGCAAGAGCGCACGCTGAGTGTTTCTTTTCTCTCTCTCCAGGTAGCAACCATTTCACGCCCTAATCAAGATAATAAAATGTATCGCTTGACCGATCCGAATTCTTATTCAGTGATGGGGAAAGTTGGTTTAGCTCTAACTTGTGATGGCAATCATGAGTATGAGCAAGGGAAAGAGGATTGTATGGATTCCAAGGAGACCCAGTTGAAAAGGAAGCATAGTATTGCATCTACTTCAGGTGTTCTTATAATTGAGAACTGCTTTTCGGTCAGCCCTACCTCCTGGGTACTTGATACCGGTTCAAGATCTCATATCTGTAATTTATTGCAGGGACTGAGAAAAAGTAGGAAAGTTGCACCTGATGATATGTTCCTCAGGGTAGGGAACGAAGCACAAGTTAATGCTGCAGCCGTCGGTGAATATCACCTAGTATTGCCAAATGGCAATACTATAATTTTGAACAATTGCTACTATATACCTTCCATGGTTTACAACATCATATCAGTTTCTTTACTTGATAAAGATGGAAATAACTTTGTTCTTGATAGAAATATCATGAACATTTACCTTGATAAGGTACTAGTTGTAGAAGGTACACTGTGTAATGGTATCTATGTTCTAAACAGAATACAGTTCTCAATGTACAAAACACACGCAAGAGGAAGGGTTCAGATACGAACGAATCCTACTTGTGGCATTGTAGACTTGGTCATATCGGAGAGAAAAGACTAAGTAAGTTGCATAAAGATGGACTCTTGAATACGTTCGAATCTTCATCTTATGAAACTTGTCAGTCTTGTCTCAAAAGAAAGATGACCAAATCTCTGTTCACCGGACATGGAGAAAGGGCAGCAGAGCTCTTGAGACTCATACACAGTGATGTGTGTGGTCCAATGTCTATACATCCAAGGGGAGAGTTCTCATACTTCATCACATTCACTGACGTTCTCTCTAGGTTCGGATATGTGTATCTCATGAAACACAAATCTGAAACTTTTGAGAAATTCAAAGAATTCAGAAACGAAGTAGAGAACCAGACTGGAAAAAGTATCAAGATCCTCCAATCTGATAGAGGAGGGGAGTACTCAAGCACCGAATTCCTAGATTACTTAAAAGAGAATGGAATTTTCTCTCAGCTTACTCCTCCGTACACACCACAGCACAACGGCGTATCGGAGCGGAGGAACCGTACACTATTGAACATGGTTCGCTCCATGATGAGTAATACTGAGTTACCTCTTTCATTCTAGGGACTTGCGCTAGAACCAGCAGCGTACTTGCTGAATCAAGTTCCGTCTAAATCTGTGCCTAAGACTCCATATGAAATATGGAGTGGTAAAAGACTATATCTTGAACGTATTAAGATATGGGGTTGTCCGGCCTATGTAAAGGTACAAAATCCAGACAAGCTTAAGGCACGATCGGTTTTGTGCAAGTTTGTGGGATATCCTAGAAATTCTCTGGGATATCTGTTCTACCACACTGAGGAACAGAAGGTGTTCGTTGCTCGTCGCGCCACCTTTTTAGAGTGGCAATTTCTTGCAAAAGAAATAAGTGGGAGCATGGTAGAACTAGATGAAATATCAGATCCATAAACTCAAACTGAGTATTTAGAAGAACCAGAAAATTCAATAGTCCCAGACGGACCTCGGCCACTCCGCATATCTGGTAGGATTTCTCATCTGCCCGAGAGATACTACGGTTTTCTCATAGACAGGGATCGAGAGGATTGCATCTTGGAAGAAGATGACCCTACCAGTTTTAGGAAGGCCATTATCAGTAGGGACTCTGATAAGTGGCTGGATGCTATGCGATCCGAAATGGAGTCCATGTACACCAATAAAGTGTGGACCTTGAATATTGCTCCACATGGGGTAAAACCCGTTGGATGCAAATGTATCTACAAAAGGAAACTTGGTGTAGATGGACAGGAGGAAACCTATAAGGCTAGACTCGTTGCAAAAGGTTTTCGTCAACGACCTGGTGTGGACTATGACGAAACTTTTTCTCCAGTGGCTATGCTCAAATCCATTCAGATCCTACTGTCCATTGCTGACTTCCATGACTATGAGATATAGAAGATGGACGTAAAAACGGCTTTTCTAAACGGCAGTTTGGAAGAGTGCGTTTATATGGATCAGCCAGAAGGTTTTGTAGACAGTGGGAGCAGCGGGAAGGTGTGCAGGTTGCTTAAATCCATTTATGGATTAAAGCAGGCATCGCGAAGCTGGAACATCTGTTTTAATGAAGCAATAAAAGAATTTGACTTCATCAAAAACGAAGATGAGCCTTGTATTTATAAGAAGATTGTTGGACGAACTGTCATATTCCTAGTCTTGTACGTGGACGACATTCTTTTGATAGAAAATGACATTCCTATGCAACAATCGGTCAAGCTATTCTTGTCACAAAGGTTCTCCGTGAAAGACCTGGGTGATGCCTCGTGCATTTTTGGGATCAAGATCTACAGAGATAGATCCAAGAGATTACTGGGACTTTCGCAGTCCATGTATATAGAGACCATACTAAAGAGATTTAGTATGGAAGATTCCAAGCGCGGTAATATACCCGCATTGCACGGAATCACCCTCTCCAAGAAGATGTCTCCCAAGACTGACGAGGAGAGGATCTATAATGTATGTGATGCTATGTACAAGACCAGATGTAGCTTACGCGCTAAGCGTGGTGAGACGGTATTAGTCAGACCCAGGTGAGAACCACTGACAGCAGTGAAGAACATTCTCAAGTACCTGAGAAGGACTAAGGAGATGTTCCTGGTTTACGGTAATGGAGACCTCAGGGTCGAGTCCTTTACCGATTCAAGCTTCCAGAGTGACAAGGATGACAGCAAGTCTGTCTCGGGTTTTGTGTTTACCTTCAATGGAGGGGCGGTGTGTTGGAGGAGTTCCAAACAGGATATCGTCGCAGACTCGACGATGGAGGCTGAATACATTGGTGCAAGCGTTGCCGCAAAATAGGCGGTCTGGATGAAGAAGTTCATTAGTGAACTTCAGGTGGTGTAAGTGCACGGCGGCGCCCCGGCCGTCGATCCGACGGCCAAATGCGGAAGCGGTGGTAAACTTTAAATTTTCTTAAACTGGCAAACCGCCGCGCACTAATACCCGGATCGAACCATTAATTAGTCCTAGCTATCTACAAGAAAGGGAATAGAGATATACCGACGATCCAAGTCCTCCGGTCTTCTCGTCATCGTCCCGATCTCCTGCGGAATGTCCCGTCTCCTCCTCGTCGCCGGAAGTGCACCACATCGCCTACTTCTTTTACGGGCTCCCACCTCAATGCCGAGGCAACTCGGGCACGAAGCCGGCTACTCGACGTGCCCAAGGTTCGCTGTAGAATATGTAGTAGAGGATTGTGTCTCATTTGGGGTTCATGGAGGTGCCATTTGGTGGAGGGATGAAACAAGAACAATGTGGAGGAGCTAGGGGGTATTTTGGAGCATGATATGAACCACAAATACACCCACACAATTTTGGACAGCCCCTTTCCTATACAAGGCCGGCCATCTCAAGAGGAATGGAGAGAATGAGATAAGTGTATCAAAAATGGGAGCCTCACTCATATCATCCAAAAGAGAGAGAGAGGAAAGCTATCATATGGAAAATAATGATCACAAAGAAAAGTCCCCACTCAACAACCATACCATCTCCCATCATCAACAATCATCAAGCATGATGACTTCAAAAAGTCAAGCCATCATGAAGAGGTCAAGGTCAAGGAATGGTGCTCATCATGAAAACCATCATGATACAAGAAGATGCAAAGAACCCCCTCCACTAATGCCTATTTGCAACAATGCAAATAAACCCTCCTCCACCAAACTTCGGCCAATGAACGGAACAATGAAAATCGGCCGAAACGGAAAGCAAACTGGCAACTCCAGAAAACTGGTCCCGTAATAAATTACGGGAAAACCCCGATACTGTGCATACACACCCGCATCTGTATTTCGACCGAAATACAAATGCAATGAGACAAAATCTACACTGTACTATACTAGGATCCGGCTTATACCAAAGCCGGCTAGTAATATCCGTTCTATCCTGATCCGTGCAATACCGCACGTATCTGATCGAACCCTGCCATATAACCATACGGCCTATAGTACAGACTGTCCGATCCTGATCCGTGCAATACCGCACGTATCTGATCGGACCTTGCCATATCTCCATACGGCCTCTACAACCTTTCGCCCGAAAGCTGAGTAACTGAATGTGGGGGACTCTAAAGACTCGTCAACACCTCGGTTGTGGATTTAACCACTAGCACGTCAGAGGTATAAGCCAATACGTAACGGGCTACCAAGTATTGACTAAAAGGGATGTCTGTGAGCGAACTCAGCCTGACAACCCTACTGAGCCTGTCAGTGACAATATCCGTACAGTCCGGTCCGTTCGTCTATGAGTATCGCATGGCGGGCCTAGGGGGTTGGTAAAAGTCAGACCCCCAAAAGCGGTACAAGTCGTGTCGGAGTGTAGCCCAGAACACCCTGAGATACTACTGGAATACCTACCAGTAAATCTCCTTGCCTTGGCCAAGGACTTTGTGTAATGGCTCTCCTAGACACAGCACGACCTCACCCCCAATACCGGGAGAGACGAACCCCTGAAGATACGCTCACTGCCTCCATGTGGCTCGGGACTGTACCCAACTAAAACCTGTTTGCACGACTCCTTTGAGCCGTGGTAGGGTAGTAATCAAAGTACAGTGGGAACTCACACGAGACAAATGACGATCCCCAGGTCGATGAACTAACCTGCACACATGTCACCAGGGAACTGCCATCTGACGTCTGGTATATGACCAACTAGCATGTTCCCGGCGAGTCCTGTCCGGTGTACTCATAACCCAATGAGCACCTGTATACATCTTAGGTGATCCAACTGACACCAGTGGCTTGTGAGACCGGCCACCGCCCCTCGTCGGGGTCTCGACTGTATACACTAGTCTACTATGGAGTATCGATGCCCTGTCTCGAAACTCACACGACTAGGGACCTTTTAAGGATAAGCTTATAGACCCCCAGCTCCCACTTATATGATCGCCCTCATACTGCTGGTGGTCAAGCAAGAATCCTAGGGGCTCTATCAACGTGTAATAGCGACGTGTCAGGTCACCTAAAACAGTACACGATGATAAAGGTAAACCAGATAGCATACTATCATCTCGAGTAAGACTGTCCTACCGGGATAGGTCCTCCCTCAATCATTACAATCACGTACCTGTGACCTAATAATTGACTCTGAGGGCACTATCTCCAACAATCTCCCACTTGCACTCAAGGCTAATTATTGCGATGTCGCATACTCACAGCCCGTGTGATACCGAACACCCAACTCCTCTACTAGTCAGTCTCACAAAGCTCGTTTGCGAAACTATTGCGTTCGAGGAATAGCCTCAGTGAGTGGATCCGCTTAGTTGTTTCTTTCTATGTCTCTCTATATCTCAAGTTCGCGGAGAAAACCATCTCCCGAAATGAGCAATACCTGTCTTAGAATGTGTCTGGATGTCTGATGGGACATAGCTCATAAATGAACTCCAAATCCAAACTTCTTAGACTGTATCGTCAACTGAACTTAATCAGTATCCTGCGCGCCATGCCTCCCTCAGTATTGCCTTGGACCACCTGTCCGAAATACTGCCCCTCATCAGAAGGAAAACTATAACTCTGACAACCTCCTTGTCGTCCATGTCACCTTGGAAGCCTGGAATGATAACTGTCTCCTGAATGAGGCTGTCGTTATCATATCCCTAGAACATCCACTTATGTTCTAAAACTGCTTCCGACTGTTTCTCCAGGATTGGATTAATGTCAACTTATTGCATCTAGTGCAAGAACAACATCTGGTGTGGTACTTGACATCTCACGATTGACTCAATTGCCTGAGCAAGTGATCTGCCAATCATGCCCGTCCCTCTCCCCTTTAGTCTGTAAGACACCTTTGGAGAGGGTGACTCCATTACCTGCAGGTACACTACCGTGCCAGGAGTCGTCCATCCTAAATACTCTTAGAATGCTGTCAAGTACCCTGATTGGGAAACCACCCAAATCTAGATCTAAGACCATAGATCTAGTAACCAGTATGTCTGATATAAAATCCATTTCCTTTGTGGAGAAACAACTGTGTGACGACCAAAGTATAACCGATCGTAGTGTAGGAGTTTCTTTTCCTACTTTGTGTATATCATCCAAATACCAGGATATCACACCCTACTACCTCCTCAACAGATCCATCCCCTATTCTGATGAAGTCAAACCCATGACTGTCACGTCAGAAATAGATGATCTTTCTCCGCTACATCTGCTCTAGTCTATAAATAGACATAAGCAACCTGTCCACCAATGCTTCCGCTGCTCCCACTGACTACGACAACCCTCTGGCAGAGTCATATAGACGTACACTTCTAAAACTAGTTTAGAACGACGCTATACTCATCCTCCCGCCGGGTCTCGTAACCTGGAACAACAGCAATGGCAATTGTTGGTAAACAAGAACTTCCCTGTCACCGTCCTTGAGGCTACCGGTGTACCTCTCGGGTGCCTGAAGTTACCCACCTTATCTGCAGAGTGGCCAATGGAATGTCAATTCAGATTGAATCTTTAGGTTCCTTATCAAATCTTCAGTAATCGTTTGTGGTTCTGGAATCACTTCCAGTTCTACCATACTCCCACTACTGTTTTTCTGAAAAAATCCATTTTTAATAAAACTGTGGCGAGTCTAGAACAATATCGCTATTGTTCATCCAGATGGTAGAAAATCAACCCTCGTCATAGCCTGGGTCAACCCACAAACAGCCATTACAGAAACGTGCCTTGAGTTGTCCAGTGTCTGGTTTTAATCATAAACCGGACAACTCCCCGTACCTTAACATCGTTAAGATATGAACTGTTCTATATCCAATATAGAAACAGAGGCACTGATTTAATTGAACCAGATTCAAATCATGCAGCTGTCCCCAGCGCATGTCAGCTAAATGGAAGGAGGCCGATCAGCGTTACTCAACTTAGGAATACTTCCAATTATGAGTAACCTGAAAGAGAAGCAAGATCTCTTTATCATTACTATCAACTGAATGCCATACACAAGTATCTACATCTTCGATCACTTTGAAGAATCCCGATACTTGCTACACCTGGTTCTCTACTCTATTCAAATACCTATAACTCCTCAAAACTTAGACCCTGTGTTTCTACGAAACACATGTCTAAGAACTAGAGAAGTTAAAAGTAAACAGAATATAGTATGAGGACCATCCCCTTTGTCCTGATGGACCCTGGACAACATACAATCCTTTGTATAAGTCCCTTGAGTCTGATAACTCATTCACTGTGTGTCGTAGGTTGAAAATTGTACTTATGGTTAAGAAGAATTACACCGCTGTTTAATGCTCCTTACCTAACCATCCACTGATATAGGTAAATGTCGTAGACATAATTTCAGAAAGGTATATCTCACTCTATGAAAATAGACGTACAGATATATCAATTTGAAATTGGTGCATAACAGCGGATATTCAAAACCAAATATTTGCCGACCGGCAAACAGCCCAGGTGATTTCCTCAAATATCACTGATTACAACGAATCCCGATATAATGAGGATAATCACCCAATTCCCAATAACTTACTCCCACTCATCATCTGTAAAACCATACAGATGTGAGAATCGTACCTGGTAAATACATACCCTGGAGTAAGTATCTAATCGGGAAATCAGTTTTCCTTTAACATTACACAGTGAAACTGAAACATTGAAATGTTCCGATGGGGTATCCCGGTATTCCTAGTAATGCCTCTTCCAGATTCACGACTGTAACTGTATAGTTCTTTGCTACCTCTCCAAATCCCTTCATATGTCTTTAGTCTTTACCTTCTGCACACCCTTTTAGGCCAAATGGTTTTCTTCCTTCCCTACCGTTCGGCACCAGCCTATGGTTTGGAAGAAGACTATCCAATAAGCATAATGGGTGTACTGTCCCAATCCTAGGAACACTCGCAATGAGAGAGGGTGAAGATAAAAGACAACCGAATAAACCTTATTCCTATTTCTCCTGAACCAGAATCCATCCCCGAACTGGAATAAATTCCTTTCGAGTTCGTATATAACCATACGATGGAGTATCCAATAAACTGTGGATCTTCGTAGTGATACGGAGTGTTCTGGAGAAATACAAAGGTGATTTGGGAGTGGTAATGAAATACCTGGTTTGGTCGTGAATATCTGTTGCAATTTACTTTGCCCTCTTACTAATCCCTTGCTTTGTCTTAACTTAATACCTTCTGCACACCATCGTTATGCTAATTGGTTTTCTTCATTCCCTACCGGTCGGCACCAGCCTAAGGTTTGGAAGAAGACAATCCAATTTGCGTAATAGGTGTACTACCCCTAAACCAAGGAGTACTCGTAACCTGAGAGAGGGTAAAAGAAAAAGAAAACTGAATAATCCTATCCGTTTTCTCCAGAACCGGAAACCATCCTCGAATAAATTCTTTCGAGTTCGTATCTAACCATACGATGGTTTTGTCCAATGGAAGTGGACGTTCGTAGTAAAACGGGGTGTCCTGGAGAAAAGGGTAAAAGTAGGAGTGGCAATGAGGTCTGCAACTCTGACAATCCAAAAGCCGGTGTTTAAGAAGGTTCGGTCAACTTGGTCACTGAGTCAAAGTCTTAGGGTCGGGTCAATGGTCGCTGCCAAAGAGAGAGAGAAAAGAAAACACTCAGCGTGCACTCTAACCTAGATCAGAATGGTCACCAATTTATCTAATCTGGAAACCTCCCACTGTACCTCAAATTCTCCTCCAAACCTGAAAGAAGAATTAGTCGGGGTTACCCGAGGAGTAAACTAACTCATCAGTGGGAACCGGGATCCAACTATCATCGCATGATAACGTGACGGAATCCGCTCACGTCAACACACTCCAGAAGGTATGCGCATATCTGGCAAGTTTCAGTTCTTTTGAAACTCCCGATGTGATTTCTGCCCCATGCTCTTATGACCTTGACTAAGGCCAACAAATCATAAGTCACATGTCAAGTTCTACCCGTCATTATCCAGGTTGATTTGAACCCACCCGTACAAGCCCTTGACTAGGGCCAACAAGGCTATACGACTGTCCCAAACCAACGCATCTATCTATGCAGCATATGAACACCCAACAGCTACCAAACACTGTGCCTTGACTATGGCCAACAAACACAGCTTGAATACTATTGACTACCCATATGAAACGACGGAGGGCTACGAATGGTTTCTGGCGAAAACCTTTAACGTAATGAACTTGATATCGTTGAAGGAACGGATAGCTTTTTGAAAATATAGTGACGAAAACCTTCGCTAAAGAGGTCACTCCCGGTGAAGGGATCTCGGCTCTTTCCCCGTAGAATGGGGTGCAGGATATTCCAACTGAATACCACGATGCAAAGCAAAAGTAATCGGCTATAGTGAAGTTAATGCCCTGACGCAAACTTTTTGTCCAAGGGGTCACTTCCGGTGAAGGGATCTCGGCCCTTGCCTCGTCGACTGAGGAGCAGGATATTCTAACTGAATACCACGGTGCAAAACAAAAGTGAACGTCCTTGCAATAACAGCTTTTTGAAAAGTGTTCCAACAACATCAGATTAGGTTTGTTTTTAACTTGCATTGATCCGAATCAACGCAGTCCCATCAATTGATCACACCACAAAGAACGAAAATATACTGATGTACGTATATGCCATCCGCATTCGCCACTGGGTACCGTCATTACCCGTTAGGTTAGCTTACTAACGACAGAGCGGGGACTGGACTAGCGCGGATGCAAAACATATACGACATCTACTAATATATATACCAATATATAGTATTTCGCTCAAGGCGTGAATAAAATACAACATCACAGAAATGTACAGCATCACAGAAACAATACAGATATCTGGGATCCCCGGGTTTCACAGAGCCGCTGAAACCCGACGTTCCCCTGGTCGTGTGGATAGCCTGTGCAATGAAATCCTAGACCCCTACGGGCGCGGCAAGTTACCCGCCAAAACCTGAAGCGAGGCAGCCCCCTTCAGCGCCGTGAATGGACCACCCAGCACTTCACGGAATCCGGTAACTTGGGCACCCCTCCTGGGTTAACCTGTACCCCCTACGAGTGCGGCGAATATCCCGCCAATCCTAGAGTGAAGCCCCCTCCGTCTCAATGCCATGAGATGCGGGCTTGTTGCCCTCCAGAATCCGGCTATCCGTGCACCCCTCCGCGGGGTAATCCTAGTACAGAAAGTAAAATATACATACAACGGGTACATCGACCGCAACCAGGTCGTGCCCCAAAATAATAATACAAACAGGCAGTGACAGCAGTCCACATGTCGGACGCTCGCCCCGCAATATCAAATGTACATAATACAACAAAACTGTACTAGCATTGCATCCAGGCTATCCCCACGACCGATCCGCAACATCACAGCAAAAACAAAACATCAACGTGAAAGTCACGTTCGCAAATCCGTCTAACCGGGCTATAGCAGTTAGACAGGATTTACCGATCGAGTGACATTCACGGTAGCAGATATAATGTAAATACTGTGAAAAATGTGTTTAAAATATCCGATCAATCAAACTTTAACAAGTGGGCCCCAAAGTATTACTGTAGCAGTTAAAGAAATTCTGGGCCCAAATTTAATATTCCAAAAACCACATTTTCAACTCAGGAACATTCTGCAAAATTTTGGGAGCGTGAACAGTTACCTACGCGGCGGAAGCGCGGCCAAAACAGGGGTTTGGCCGCCCTTCCGCGGCTGTATGGTGAGTTCGTGGTACCAAATTTTTACAGTAACCTTAAAATTCCCTGCACATCACTCTGAGACAACCTGAAAAATTTTTGGACTCAAAAAAAATTCGACAGAAACTGATGTGCATGAAAAATGCGTTTTGGGGATTTTGTTCGATCGGAAACGTAAAACACATTACACAAAGCTAGACTAAGTTAATGGGGAGGCTCTGATACCACTGTAAGTGCACGGCGGCGCCCCGGCCGTCGATCCGACGGCCAAATGCGGAAGCGGTGGTAAACTTTAAATTTTCTTAAACTGGCAAACCGCTGCGCACTAATACCCGGATCGAACCATTAATTAGTCCTAGCTATCTACAAGAAAGGGAATAGAGATATACCGACGATCCAAGTCCTCCGGTCTTCTCGTCATCGTCCCGATCTCCTGCGGAATGTCCCATCTCCTCCTCGTCGCCGGAAGTGCACCACATCGCCTACTTCTTTTACGGGCTCCCACCTCAATGCCGAGGCAACTCGGGCACGAAGCCGGCTACTCGACGTGCCCAAGGTTCGCTGTAGAATATGTAGTAGAGGATTGTGTCTCATTTGGGGTTCATGGAGGTGCCATTTGGTGGAGGGATGAAACAAGAACAATGTGGAGGAGCTAGGGGGTATTTTGGAGCATGATATGAACCACAAATACACCCACACAATTTTGGACAGCCCCTTTCCTATACAAGGCCGGCCATCTCAAGAGGAATGGAGAGAATGAGATAAGTGTATCAAAAATGGGAGCCTCACTCATATCATCCAAAAGAGAGAGAGAGGAAAGCTATCATATGGAAAATAATGATCACCAAGAAAAGTCCCCACTCAACAACCATACCATCTCCCATCATCAACAATCATCAAGCATGATGACTTCAAAAAGTCAAGCCATCATGAAGAGGTCAAGGTCAAGGAATGGTGCTCATCATGAAAACCATCATGATACAAGAAGATGCAAAGAACCCCCTCCACTAATGCCTATTTGCAACAATGCAAATAAACCCTCCTCCACCAAACTTCGGCCAATGAACGGAACAATGAAAATCGGCCGAAACGGAAAGCAAACTGGCAACTCCAGAAAACTGGTCCCGTAATAAATTACGGGAAAACCCCGATACTGTGCATACACACCCGCATCTGTATTTCGACCGAAATACAAATGCAATGAGACAAAATCTACACTGTACTATACTTGGATCCGGCTTATACCAAAGCCGGCTAGTAATATCCGTTCGATCCTGATCCGTGCAATACCGCACGTATCTGATCGAACCCTGCCATATAACCATACGGCCTATAGTACAGACTGTCCGATCCTGATCCGTGCAATACCGCACGTATCTGATCGGACCTTGCTATATCTCCATACGGCCTCTACAACCTTTCGCCCGAAAGCTGAGTAACTGAATGTGGGGGACTCTAAAGACTCGTCAACACCTCGGTTGTGGATTTAACCACTAGCACGTCAGAGGTATAAGCCAATACGTAACGGGCTACCAAGTATTGACTAAAAGGGATGTCTGTGAGCGAACTCAGCCTGACAACCCTACTGAGCCTGTCAGTGACAATATCCGTACAGTCCGGTCCGTTCGTCTATGAGTATCGCATGGCGGGCCTAGGGGGTTGGTAAAAGTCAGACCCCCAAAAGCGGTACAAGTCGTGTCGGAGTGTAGCCCAGAACACCCTGAGATACTACTGGAATACCTACCAGTAAATCTCCTTGCCTTGGCCAAGGACTTTGTGTAATGGCTCTTCTAGACACAGCACGACCTCACCCCCAATACCGGGAGAGACGAACCCCTGAAGATAAGCTCACTGCCTCCATGTGGCTCGGGACTGTACCCAACTAAAATCTGTTTGCACGACTCCTTTGAGCCGTGGTACGGTAGTAATCAAAGTACAGTGGGAACTCACACGAGACAAATGACGATCCCCAGGTCGATGAACTAACCTGCACACATGTCACCAGGGAACTGCCATCTGACGTCTGGTATATGACCAACTAGCATGTTCCCGGCGAGTCCTGTCCGGTGTACTCATAACCCAATGAGCACCTGTATACATCTTAGGTGATCCAACTGACACCAGTGGCTTGTGAGACCGGCCACCGCCCCTCGTCGTGGTCTCGACTGTATACACTAGTCTGCTATGGAGTATCGATGCCCTGTCTCGAAACTCACACGACTAGGGACCTTTTAAGGATATGCTTATAGACCCCCAGCTCCCACTTATATGATCGCCCTCATACTGCTGGTGGTCAAGCAAGAATCCTAGGGGCTCTATCAACGTGTAATAGCGACGTGTCAGGTCACCTAAAACAGTACACGATGATAAAGGTAAACCAGATAGCAAACTATCATCTCGAGTAAGACTGTCCTACCGGGATAGGTCCTCCCTCAATCATTACAATCACGTACCTGTGACCTAATAATTGACTCTGAGGGCACTATCTCCAACAGGTGGTTCCGTCCATTATTAACCCAATACCTTTGTATTACGATAACAATGGGGCTATAGCTTTAGCGAAGGAACCACGGTCCTATCAGAAATCCAGACACATCTTAAGGCGGTATCACCTGATCAGGGAGATCATTGATCACCAGGAGATCGAGGTACGGAGAGTGGACACTAAACACAACACGGCGGATCCATTCACAAAGGCCCTCTCTCAAACACAGTTCGAGCGACTTTTTCAGCTATTGGGTATGCAGTACGCCAGCAGCTGGCCTTAGTGCATGCGTTGTAAGTCCACGGCAGCGCCCCGACGGTTTAACAGACACCAAAATGCGGAACAAAACTTTTACGACTAGCGCTATCGCGTACTTTATCCCGGATCGTCCATTAAAGCTAAACTAACAAATTGTAAAGAGGGTAGAATTGTTATACCGAACGATCCGAGTCCTTCGGTCTTCAACCATCATCCCACGCTATGTTGCAACTGATCCGAACTTGCTCGATCTCCAGTCTCGTCGTCTAGGTGGCACCACGTCGACGGATCTTTAAACGGGCTCCCGCCTCTGAACCAAGGCAACTCGATCGTCAAGTTTGCCAAAAGAGACGACCAAGATGAATTAGAGAATGAGTAGAACACTTTGTCTCGTTACGTCCAAGGCTATGGACGAACGGTTAAAAGAAGTTGCTATTTGGAATCGGGTGAATGGAAATTGAACTATATGAAATTTCCATAAACTAAAGTATCATAATCTTTTGCAAATGAATCAATTCTTATTGCCACAAGAGGGGGCCGACCACAATTATAGAAGGAGGGGGTGAGTGTAGGAGCAAGAGAGGGGTGACCATTAGCTTTGAACTTATCATAACATAACATCAAAGCATGACTCACTAGAAATCATTAATGCAAAATGGTGATTCATTAACCTAGTCACCATTTTAATTAATGCAACCAAAGAAACATGAACACCTCACTTACTTCTAGAATCTTCTAAAACCATGACTCACCCAATGAAGAAAAGATAAATCCGCATTTAACCGAATGTTAAATACATGTGATAGAAAACTGAAAACTGGCAACTTCCAAAAGTGATCCCGAAACGAATTTCAGGATAACCCCGTAACAGTATAAACATACCCGCATTTGTATTACGACCGAATACAAATGCAACTGAGACAAAGATATTATATCTACACAGTTTAATACTGGGATCCGGCTTAAACCAAAGCCTACCAGTATTATCTGCCCGAAAAATGACACGTGCGAAAACGTACGTGCATTTTCCGAAGCCCGCCATAATACCATACGGCATCTACAACGTTTCGCCCGAACTTGGGAAAGTTTCTGTGGGGGACTCTAATGACTCATCAATACACTGGCACTGGGTATAACCCCTAGCACGTCAGAGGTACAAGCTGTACGTAACGGTTTGCCTTTGTATTGATTGGAAGGGAAGCTGACGAGCGAACTCATCTATAAACCCTACTGAGCCTGACAGTGACAATATTCATACAGTCCGGAACATTCGTCTATGAGTATCGCATATATGGCCTAGGGGGTCGGTAAATATCAGACCCCCAATAGCTGCATAAGTCGTGTCAGAGAGCAGCCCAGAACACCCTGAGATACTACTGGTATACCTACCAGTATATCTCGATTACCCTGGCTAGGGATTTCGTGTAATGGCTCTCCTAAACACAGCGCGAACTCACCCCCAATACTGGGAGAGACGATTCCCCGAAGATCCGTTCACTTGCCTCCAATGTGGCTCAGGACTGTACCCAACTAAAACTTGTTTGCACAACTCCTTTGAGCGTGGTAGGGTAGTAATCTAAGCACAGTGGGAACTCACTCGAGACAAATGACGACCTCAGGTCGATGAACTAACCTGTACACATGTCACCAGGGAACTACTATCTGACGATATGTATAATACCAACTAGTATGTTCCCGGCGAGTCCTGTCCGGTGTACTCATAACCCAATGAGCACCTGTATACATCTTAGGTGAATCAACTAACAACAATGGCTTGTGAGACAGGCCACCGCCCCTCGTCGGGGTCTCGACTGTATACACTAGTCTACTCTGGAGTATCGATGCCCTGTCTCGAAACTCTCACGACTAGGGACATTTTTAAGGATGTGCTTACAGACCCCAGCTCCTACTTATATGATCGCCATCATACTGCTGGTAGCCAAGCAAGAATCCTATAGGCTCTATCAACATCTATATGATGATAAAGACAAACCAGATAGCATACTATCATCTCGAGTAAGACTGTTTATCGGTATAGGTCCTCCCTCAATCATTGCAATCACGTACCTGTGATCCAATAATTGACTTAGAGGGCACTATATCCAACAATCTCCCACTTGCACTTAAGGCTAATTATTGTGATGTCACGTACTCACAGCTCGTGTGATACCGAGCATCCAACTCCTCTACTAATCAGTTTCACAAAGCTAGTATGCAAAACTATTGTGTTCGAGAAATAGCCTCAGTGAGTGGATTCGCCCTGATGTTTCTTACTATGTCTCTCTTATAATCAAGTTCGTAGAGAAAACCATCTCCCGAATTAAGTAATACCTGTCTTAGAATATGTCTGGATATCTGATGGGACTTAGTTCATAAATGAACTCCAAATCCAAACTTCTTAGACTGTATCGATAACTGAAACTAATCAGTTTCCAGCACTATGCCTCCTACAGTATCCTCTTGGACTATCTGTCCATAATACTGTCCCTTGTCTAAGGGAAAACTATAACTCAGACAATCACCATGTCATCTAGGTCACCTGTGAAGCCTGGAATAATAACCGTCTCCCGAAGGAGGCTGTCGTCATCAAATCCGTAGAACATGTACTTATGTTCTATAACTGCTTCCGTATGTTTCTTCAGGATTGGATTAATATAAACTTATCGCATCTAGTGCAACAACGACATCTGGTGTGGTACTTGACATCTCACGATTGACTCAATTGCTTAAGCAAGTGATCTGTCAATCATGCACGTCCCTCTCCACTTTAGTCTGTAAGACACCTTTAGAGAGGGTTGACTCCATCACCTGCAGGTACACCACCATGTCAGGAGTCTACTATTCTAAAATACTATTAGAATACTGTCAAAGTACCCACAATGGGAAACTACCCAAATCCAGATCTAAAACCATTAGATCTAGTAACCAGAATGTCTTATATTACATCCATATTCTTTGTGGAGAAACAACCATGTGACGACCAAAGTACAACCGATTGTAGTATAGGAATTTCACTTCCTACTCTGTGTATGTCATCAAATACCAGGACATTACACCCTACTACCTTCTTAACAGATCCATCCCCTATTCTGATGAAGTCAAACCCATGACTGTCATATCAAAATTAGATGATCTATCTCTGCTACAATTGCTCAAGTCTATAAATAGACATAAGCTACTTGCCCACTATGCTTCCGCTGCTCCCACTGATTATGACAACCCTCTGGCAGAATAATATATACGTACACTTCTAAAACTAGTTTAGAACGATGCTATACATACCCTCCTGCCGGGTCTCATAGTCTGGAACAACAGTAGTGTCAAGTCTGGGTAAACAAGAACCTCCCTGTCACCTTCCTTGAGGCTACCGGAGTACCTCTCGGGTGTCTGAGGTTACCCACCATATCTGCGGAGTGGCTATTGGAATGTCAAACCTGATTGAATATATAGGTCCTATTAAATTTTCCGTAATCGTTTGCGGTTCTGGAATCATTTCCAGTTCTACCATACTCCCAATACTGTTTTCTGAAAAAATCCATTTTAATAAAACTGTGGCGAGTCAAGAACAATATCACTATTGATCTTCTAGATAGTAGAAAATCAACCCTCGTCAAAATTAGGGTCAACTTACAAACTGCCATTACAGAAACGTGCCTTGAGTTTTCCAGTGTCTGTTTTTAAGCATAAGCTGGACAACTCCCCTTACCTTAACATCGTTAAGATATGATCCATTCTATATTCAATATAGAAAGTTTGGCACATATTTAATTGGAACCAGATTCAAATCATGCAGCTGTCTCCAGTGCATATCAACATAATGGAGAGAGGCTAATCAGCATTACTCAACTTAGGAATCCATCCAATTATGAGTAACCTGAAAGAGAAACATGTTTCTCAAAACCATTATTATCAACTGAATACCAATCATAAGAATCTACATCTTCGATCTCTTTGAAAAATCTTGATACTTATGACACCTGGTTCTCTACTTTATTCTTATACCCATAACTTCTCAAAACTTAGACATTGTATTTCTACGAAACACTTGTCTAAAAACTAAAGAATTCATAAGTAAACAGAACAGAGTACGAGTACTAACCCCTTTGTCCTGATGGACATTGGACAACATACAATACTCTGTATAAGTCCGCTGAGTTTAATAACTCAAAACCTGTGCATCGTAGGTTGAAAACTGTACCCAGGTGATTTCCTCAAATATCACCAATTTCAAAGAATTCCGATATAATGAGGATGATCACTTAATTCCTAATAACTTGCTCCCACTCAACATCTGTAAATCCATACAGATGTGAGAATCATACCTGGTAAATACAAACCCTAGAGTAAGTATCTAATCGGGAAATCAGTTTTCAATTAACAATGCACAGTGAATTTGAAACATTAATATGTTTCGTAAGGGTATTCTGGTATTCTTAGTAATGCCTCTTCCATAATCCAAATCATGACTTTTAACCGTATATTTCCCTGCCATCTTTCCAATTCCCTTTATTTGTCTTTAGTCGTTACCTTCTGTACACCATCATTAGGCTAAATGGTTTTTCTTCCTTCCCTACCGTTCGGCACCAACCTATGGTTTGGAAGAAGACTATCCAGTAAGCATAATAGGCGTACCCTCCTAAACCTAGGAGTACTCGCAACTTGAGAGAAGGTGATGATAAAAGACAACTGAATAAACCTTATTCCTATTTCTCCTGAACCAGAATCCATCCTTGAAAAAATATCCTTCGAGTTCGTATATAACCATACGATGGATTTATCCAATGGAATTGAATGTTCGTAGTGATACGGGTTGTTCTGGAGAAATCAAAGGTGAAGTAGGAGTGGCGATGAAACACGTGGTTTGGTCGTGAATATGAATAGTCGCAATTTACTTTGCCCTCTTTCTAATCCCTTTTTTTTGTCTTTACATATTACCTTATGCACACCCTACTTAGGATAATTGGTTTTCTTCATTCCCTACCTTTCGGCACCTGCCTATGGTTTGGAATAAGACTATCCAATAAGCGTAATAGGTATACTCTCCTAAACCATGGAGCCCTCGCAACCTGAGAGAAGGTGATAATAAAAGACAATTGAATAAACCAATTCTATTTCTCCTGAACCTGGATCCATCCTCGAAGAAGTCCCTTCGAGTTCGTATATAAGCATACGATGGATCTATCCAATGGAAGTGGATGTCTATAGTAATGCGGGGTGTTCTGAAAAATACAAAGGGTAAAAGAAGGAGCGGTAATGACTTATGCAACTATAGACAATCCAAAAGCCAGTATTTTAAGAAGGTTCGGTCAACTTGGTCACTGAGTTATAGTCTAGAGTCGGGCAAAAGTCGCTACCAAAGAGAGAGAGAAAAGAAACACTCTGCGTGCACGCTAACTTAGATCTGAATGGTTATCACTTTATCTAATTAGGAAACCTCCCACTGTTATCTCAAATTCTTCTCCAAACCTGAAAGAAGAATTAGTCGGGATCACCCGAAGAGTAAACCAACTCATCAGTGGGAATCGGGATCCAACTATCATCGCTGTTAGTTGTATGTATGCCCTAGAGGCCAGTATTGTACAGATGATGTATATTATATTGGATGCTTGGACATATATAGAGATGACTTTCTTGCTCGATATGATAGTATGCTATCTGGTTACTCTTTATCTTAACATGTACACTTGTCTCTTTATACTGTCTTATAGTTACATGTTGGTAAAGCCCTTAGGATGTGTACTTGACTACATGGACTATGATGCAGATCATACTAGTGGGGACATGGTAGTCCATAGGTACATCCTTCAAGGTCCCTAGTCGTGGGTGTATCGAGACGGGGCATCGATATACCAGTGTAGACTAGCGTATACGTTTCTCGACCCATGAGATGGGCGATGGATGATCCCATATCCATTGGTGTTTGATATCAGAGATGGTATACGGGTGCTCAGTAGAGACTGGGTACACTAGATGGACTCACCGAGAACTCCCAGATAGTATTATACCTCACGTCAGATGGCAGTTCTCAGGTGACACTTGTGCAGGTTAGTCTGTAGACCCGAGATCGTCATAGAGTCTTGTGTGATTCCCACTGTGCTTTGATCTCCACCATACTAAGTCCATGAGGGCGTGCAAAACGGTGGTCTTTGGATACAGTCCCGAGTCACATGGAGGCAATGAGCGATAGGAGGGGTTTCGTCTCTCCCGGTATTGGAGGTTGATGTTGCGCTGTGCTCGATTGGCCGTAACAGGGAAGTCCCTGGCCAGGGTTGATCAGAGATTTGCTGGTAAGTGTTACCAGTAGTTTCTCGACCCGCTATGAGCCTCACATCGGCACGACTTATCGGTTATTGGGGTCTGACGTTTACCACCCCTAGATTTGATATGCGACATATCAGACGAACAGACCGGACTGTACGGTAAGTGTTACTGGTTGGATTCACAGGAGTGTGAGCGGGCTAGCTCGTCGATCTTCTGATCGCTCAATACCCGGATGGCCGTTACGTTTAGCAGACCGCTTGCGGCTTGTGGGTGCTTGATATGATCATCATCTGCTGCCGGCGTATTGACGAGTCTTTAGAGTCCTACACAGAGGTTTCCTGGCTCAAGCGAAACGAAATAGGAGAGCATATGAGATATGTGCGAGACCGAGAATAATGCATGTATGTGATACCGTATTTCATTCTCGCGATGAATGTTTCGATTGGTTATATGCGATATAACCTAGTTATCGAATCGTAGATTGATTCGATAAGTCGATACATTGGATACTAGTCGGTTAAGTACGACATGACCGGATCATTGGATCAAGTGTTGATTTAATGATTTAATGTATAATTATATATTTGATATATTACTTTGCATTAACTAGTATTGGTTCACTTTAAAAGGATTTTCTCACTTGTAGTTCACAAGTTGTATATGTGATATACTTTTGTGCACTACAATGTGTCATGTTTGATGATGCATGTAATTTGGTTTTGTGTTAAGACTTAAACCATGGTTATGATAATAGTTAGGGTTTTGATTTATTTACTTATTTATTTATCTATTCTTTCTTGATAAATAAATAAAAGAAAACAAAATGGTTTCTTTCTTTCATGAAGCTTGATGAAGCTTCATGAAGCTTTGACTAAAGTGACCATTTTGTCTTCATGCTTAACCCTAACAATTCTCACTTGACCATGGTCTATTCTCTACACTTAACCAAGGTTAGAAGATGATAAGTATTCATTTTTATTATTCTTTTAAGAAGACTTATCATATTCTATCTTCTTCTTCTTCTTCATCTTCATGAAGAAAACCTTGCCTTCATCAATGGCACTTTGAGAAAAAGAGTGAGAAATCCAATTCTAAAGTGAACCCACCTCTTATTTCTTCATCCTCTACCTCTTGCCAAGTAGTATAGGGTGTTTTCTTCACAAGTTTCACTACTTGGTGAAGTTGGAGCTTGAACTTGTGATGCCTCGACGTAGATCATCTTCGGCACGAAGCCGACGACCGAGCTCGCCCATTTCTCCGATGAAGCCGACGATTGAGTTCGGGATTCGAGATGGACAGCGAGAGGACGCCCATGTGGAGCTAAGGAAGTGGAGAAACGGATCTACAAAGGTTGTAGCCTCTCTCCTTTAGTTAAGTCGTTAACTAGTTTAATGTTTCGCCTAGAATTCTAGTCGACGATCCGTATTAGGGTTTCTCGGCACCCATAAAATTTGAAATTGGCATGGTTAATGCCTTGTGAGACCTCTATAGTGTGCCTAGGAACCCTACAGTGGTATCAGAGACTAGCAAGAGCCTTAGGCGAAGTGTAGACGATGTTTGAAACCCGATCGAACCGAAACCCTAATTCCCGATGTGCTCTCTGGACTTTTTTCAAAAACTGGGATTTTTCCAGATTAAAAATGCTTAAAAAATTCAGCAGGGAATTCTAAGAATTACGGTGCAAATTTTTTCAAATGAACAGTATAGTGTGCGGCGGAACCGCGGCAGAAGCATGGCTTCCGCGGCGGTTCCGCGGCCTAATGATGACGTCAGCCCTCCTACTTTGCACAGTAATTCCTATTTCACAGTGCTGAGTTTTCTGGGAATTTTTAAATTGACTCAAGAGTTGAGTGTTCTGGGGTTGCATTGCGAATCGAAGATTCGATCGGATTATCAAGTTTTGTCTATGTCTTTTTCCGGATAATTTTTGAATATGTTAAAAAGTTCGACCGGATATAAATACCTAACTTTTCCCCTGCCGGAAAATTTCCAAGTGTTGGATTTTTCTGTGGTTTAAGGACGTTCTCAGTAGTGCAAGTAACGCGATGGTCCCTCTAGAAGACAACAAACCTTAACTCGATTATGTGATCGTCTTGAACCGCCCTTTGAACCTTCGGGTTTGGGGCAGTACGGCGTGCCACATGTGAGGCGTTTGCTTAACCCTTCTACGGCTGGACCGTTGGTACTGAGGCATGAAGTGAATGTCTTTGAACTTATTTCATGTGTTGAACGGTTTCGGGAAAACTTGGGTGTTCGAATGTTCGATCGGAAAGTTTAATATTTTCTATTTATCCGGAATGGGATACAATAATTGGAATTCACAAACAGTTATGAGATAGCTAAATGAATGTTATAAATCTAGTGGTTTAGTCTCACTTGATACTGAAAAGAGTTTTCGATAATGAGACTAAAATGCGGGGTTTATAATTGTTAGGTATGTGATGTCTAAGTATTTCATTTGATTAGGCATGTGATGTCTAAAGAGGTTGCGGATTCCAACTGTTGTAGTTTTACACTTTCTTTTCTGTGACCGTAAGTGTAATATGTGATATCGCCGGTTTCGTTGCTATATGTCAACGAAAATTGGGATACGCATGTTTACTTACGTTGATGACATGTGATGTTATGTGTTGCTGGATATGTTATATTGGATTGTCGTGTTTGAATAGCCGGGTTTTTTTTTTTGTGAGATGAGTGTTTTTCATTTTCATTCATGTAAAAACTTGTATGTAATATTCTTTTATTGGGGCACTTCCAGGTTGCGGAAGTTGTCACCTTTTGTATATTATTTACTTTTCCGCATTAGGATAGACCTAAGGAGGGGAGCACAATTAACCGGGTTCTAGGGTCCAGTGGGAGACCATCTCGAGGAGTCGAGTCCGGGTCTCCTAACCCTAGAATTGGTAGGGTTGCTTGCCGCTCTCGTAGGGGTCTAGGGGTATGGGATTGGCTATTCATCACGACCGTGGAATCCGTGTTTTATACTGGCTCGTATTGAAAACACGGACGTCCTAGTATATCCAATGTTTCATATGTTTCTTCTGCTGCGATATCTGTGATGTGATCATGTGATGTTCTGTGATAGATACAGTATATAGTATATATGATATATTATATAGACGTTACTTATGTTTTGCACCCGTACTAGCCCTGCCCTGCTCTGTCGTTAGTTACCTAACTTAACGGTGCACGAGGGGACATCCAGGCGAATGCGGATGGCATAAGTGTATGTCGTATTTATCTGTGATGTTTAGGTATTTAAATGATGGGACTTCATTAATGTGATTAATGAAATAAAAGAAACCAAATGATGTTGTAGAATCAAATTTTAAACAAAACTGGTAGCTACAGTTCTTGCTATGCATAGCGGTATATATGATATACCCTGCACCTTATTCGATGAGGAAAGGACCGAGATCCCTTCACCGGGAGTGACTCCTTTAGCAATAACTGGCAGATGCTACACACTCGGTTTGACTTTTGATTGCTTCTATAGTTTCTGCTTTGCACAGTGATATATATGATATATCCCGCACCTCATTCGACGAGGAAAGGGCCGACGATCCCTTCACCGGGAGTGACCCCTTTAGCAAAACTAGAAAAGCCTCAAAATCGCTCCATTTCAAAACTTCATTTGATTCTACAACGATATCAAGTTCATTACGCAATAGGTTTTCAGAAAAACCTGTCGTAGCCCTCCGTCATTTCAGATAAATCCTACTTAGTATTCGTGCTACGTTTGTTGACCTCCGTCAAGGCGTGGTGTGCGGTAGCTAACTAGTATTTATCTGCTTATGCATGTGATGCAGATTGGATTAGGGTAGTCGTACGACCTTGTTGACCTCCGTCAAGGGTCGTGCGGGTGGGTTTGATTCAATCAAGAAATGACGGGTTGAACTTGACTTACACCCTGTGGTTTGTTGACCTCCGTCAAGGTCATAGGATGCTTGGGGCAAAATATTATCGGGAATTTCAAGTGTTGAAATTTGCAATGAGATTGCATACCTTCTATGAGATAGTTGGATCCCGATACCCACTGCGAGTAAGAGTTACTCCTGGGAGAGTTTTACACATTGCAATTAGCTGATCAAGTAGGTGTCTAGAAAGGTGTCAACGGGGTTACGCCTTTGGGAAAACGAGGTTTACATTAATTAGGTTCGTGCGAAAGCACGGGGGACCTCCCTCAAAGTACCGACACTGGCCTGGCTGAATGATTGGCGAACTTGTAGTGTGTAATTAATCCCGGCTAGTCTTTCCTTTTAGGGTTTGAAGGAAGATTTGATAAAAACCAGTGGGAGCCATCCTGATTAGATAAGATAAAAACCAATCTGATCTTGCAAGAGCATACGCTAAAGTGTTTTCTTCTCTCTCTCTCTCCAGGTAGCGACCATTTCATACCCTAATAAAGATAATAATATGGATGTATTGACCGAACCCGCATGTTATTCTGTGCTGGGGAACGTTGGTTCCGTTCTTTCTTATAAGAGTTATAGGAATGAACAGGATATAGGGGAATACCAGGATTCCCATGCCACCCGAATGAAGAAAGTACATGATGATGCATTTTCTTCAGGTGTGTTCGTTACAGAGAACTGTTTCTCCATTTGCTCTACGTCCTGGGTATTAGATACCGGGTCAGGATCCCATATATGTAATCAGTTACATGGGCTTAGGAAAGGTAGAGAACTTGGAGAAGGTGATAAAGACATTAGAGTTGGAAATGGTGCAATTGTTGCAGCTAAGACTGTCGGAGAATATCACCTTGTATTACCAACTGGTAATACATTGGTTCTGAACGAATGCTATTACATGCCGAACCTGATATGCAACATTATATCGGTTTCTTTGTTGAGTAAAGAGGGATATAATTTTGTATTACAGGACAATGTTATGAACATTTTCCGTAACCAAAAGTTGGTTGGATCAGGCACGATGTGCAATGGCATTTATGTTCTAAATCAATCAACAGTTCTGAGCATAACAAACACACTCAAGAGGAAGAGTTCTGAACTGAACGAATCCTTCTTGTGGCATTGTAGACTGGGTCACATCAATGCGACACTGTTAGTTATATGTATGCCCTAGAGGCCATTACTGTACATAGGATGTATATTGTAGTGGATGCTGGGACATATATAGGGAGGACTTTCTTACTCAACATGATAGTATGCTATCTGGTTGCTCTTTACCTTAATGTGTACACAGATTGTCTCTCAATTACATGTTGGTAAAGCCCTTATGATATGTACTTGACTACCTGGACTATGATGCGGATCATACTAGTGGGGACATGGTAGTCCATAAGTACATCCTTCAATGTCCCTAGTCGTGGGTGTATCGAGACGGGGCATCGATATACCAGAGTAGACTAGCGTATACCTTCTCGACCCATACAGATGGGCGATGGATGATCCCATATCCATTGGTGTTTGACATCAGAGATGATATACGGGTGCTCAGTAGAGACTGGGTACACTGGGCGGACTCGCCGAGAACTCCCAGATGGTATTATACCTCAGGTCAGATGGCAGTTCTCTGGTGACACTGGTACAGGTTAGTCTGTTGACCCGAGATCGTCATAGAGTCTTGTGTGGTTCCCACTGTGCTTTGATTTCCATCTTACCACGTCCAAGAGGGCGTGCAAAATGGTGGTTTTTGGGTACAGTCCCGAGTCACATGGAGGCAATGAGCGATAGGAGGGGATTCGTCTCTCCCGGTATAGGGGGTTGATGTTGCGCTGTGTTCGATTGGCTATAACAGGAAATCCTTGGCCAGGGTTGCTGAGATTTACTGGTAAGTGTTACCAGTAGTTTCTCGAATTGTTATAGACCTCATATCGACACGACTTATCGAGCTATTGGGGTCTGACGTTTACCACCCTTAGGCAAGATATGCGACATATCAGACGATCAGACCGGACTGTACGGTAGTGTTACTGGTCGGATTCACTGGAGTGTGAGCGGGTTTGCTCGTCGATCTTCAGATCGCTCAATACCCGGGTGGCCGTTACGTTTAGCAGACCGCTTGCGGCTTGTGGATGTTTGATATGATCATCATCCGCTGCCGGCGTATTGACGAGTCTTTAGAGTCCTACACAGAGGTTTCCTGGCTCAAGCGAAACGAAATAGGAGCGCATATGAGATATGTGCGGGACCGAGAATAATGCGTGTATGTGATACCGTATTCCATTCTCGCGATGAATGTGTCGAATGGTTGTATGCGATATAACCTAGTTATCGAATCAAGGATTGATTCGATAAGCCGATACATTGTATACTAGTCGGTTGTGTGCGACATGACCGGATCATTGAATCAAGTGTTGATTTAATTATTTGATGCATAATTATATATTTGATATATTACTTTTCATTAACTAGTATCGGTTCACTTTAAATGGATTTTCTCACTCGGGTGTGCGCATTGCATATGCGATATGATTTTGTGCACATGATTGTATCATGTTTGATGATACATGCTTTTTGGTTAAGTGTAAAGTATTAAACTATGGTTAAGTGGATGATTAGGGTTTTTACTTATTCATTTATTTGTTCATTTATTCTTTTTGGAAAAATGAATAGCATAAAGGAAAATGGTGGCTTGTTTTGGATTCTAGTTGAAGCTTCATGAAGCTTTGACCTAAGTAACCATTTTGTCTCATGCTTAACCCTAACCACTCCATTAACCCTAGTTTAATCTCTACACTTGACCATGGTTCATGTTATGATAAGTATTGATTTTCTTTTTCAATATTTATTAATCTTATCATATCTTTTCTTCTTCTTCTTCCTTGAACTCATGAAGAAAAGCTTAGGTCATTAATGGTGATTGATGATAAAGAGTGAGAAATCCAATTCCAAAATGAACCCAACTCCTATTTCTTCATCCTCTACCTCTTGCCAAGTAGTAGAGTGTGTTTACTTCACAAGTTTCTTGACTTGGTGAAGTCGGAGCTTGATTTAGCGATGCCTCGACGTAGATCATCTTCGGCATGGACATCGACGACCTAGCTTGCCCATTCTCCGACGAAGCCGACGCCAGAGCCCGGATTTGATTTGGACAGCGGAGAGGACTTCGTTGCGGAGCTATGGAGGTGGAGCACCGGATCTACAAAGGTTGTATCTCCGTATTCCCTTAGTTAAGTGTTAACTAGATTGTTTTTCGCCTAGTTTTCTAGCAAACGATCCGTAGTCGGGTCTCTCGGCACCCATAAAATTTTATATTGGCATGTTCGATGCCTTGCGAGACCTCACTAGGGTGCCTAGGAACCCTACAGTGGTATCAGAGCCTAGCTAGAGCCTTAGGCGAAGTCCAGACGGAATTTGAAGTCCGAACGAACCCGGAACCCCAAACAAATATGCTCTCTGTACTTTTTCCGAAAATTCGGTTTTTTGTGTATTAAAAATGCCTAAAAAATTCAATAAATAATTAAAAGAATTACTGTGCAAACTCAGGTGAATAATTCATCAAACAGAGCGCGGAACCGCGGCAGAAGCCCAGCTTCTGCGGCGGTTCCGCGGCTAGGTGATGACGTCACCTCCCAATTGCTGCACAGTAATTCCTGTTTTAATTTGATGGGTTTTCTGGGAATTTTTAATAATTATTCAAGAGTAGAATTTTTCTGCTGTGTTTTTGGTGATTCGGTGTTTCGATCGGAGTATCAAATTTTGTCTGTGTGGCTTTCCGGATAATTTTTTGAATATGTTAAAAAGTTCGACCGGATATAAATACCCAATTTTTCCCCTGTCGGGAAATTTCCAAGTGTTGGATTTTTCCGTAGTTTAACGACGTTCTAAGTAGTGCAAGTAACGCGATGGTCCTTCTAGAAGACAACAAACCTTAACTCGATTATGTGACCGTCTTGAACTGCCCTTTGAACCTTCGGGTTTGGGGCAGTACGGCGTGCCACATGTGAGGCATTGGCTTGACCCTTCTACGGCTGGACCGTTGGTACTGAGGTACGAACTGAATGTTGTTAGACTAGTTTCATGTGTTGATCTGTATCGGGAAAACTTGGGTGTTAGAATGTTCGATCAGAAAGTTTAACATTTTCTATTTATCCGGAATGGGATACAATAATTGGAATTCACAATAGTTATGTGATAACTGAATGAATGTTATAAACATAGCACTTTAGTCTCACTTGATCGGTTGCCACGGAATTTTGATGTGATCAAAAGTCCGTCGCAATCACGTAGCGTACGCGGATACTCGCCGGGTAAACTTAATAGACAGCCTCGCTCCATAGCCCCCGACCAAGTGACTGTAGGAGAACCCCGTCGCCGAAAGCATCCGTTCGGGTGCTCGCGGTAGCGGTGTTCCGCCTTGGTGCACTTCGTCGACGGTAACTGGGGTGCCGCCGTCTACTGAAGTTTGCGACGAGCATTCGATCAGGATGTCGGGAATCTTGTTGAATTGCCCGACTTGATATTGAAAAGTGTTTTCGATAATGAGACTAAAATGCGGGGTTTATAATTGTTAGGCATGTGATGTCTAAGGAATTCATTTGATTAGGCATGTGATGTCTATGCTGGTTGCGGATTCCAACTGTTGTAGTTTTACACTTTCTTTTCTGTGACCGTAAGTGTAATATGTGATATCACCGGTTTCGTTTCTATATGTCAACGACAATTGGGATGGACATATTTACTTACGTTGATGACATGTGATGTTATGTGTTGCTGGATATGTTATATTGGATCGTCGTGTTTGAATAGCCGGGGGGTTTTATGTGTGATGAGCGTTTTTCATTTTCATTCATGTAAAAACTTGTATGTAATATTCTTTTATTGGGGCGCTTCCAGGTTGCGGAAGTTGTCACCGTTTGTATATTATTTACTTTTCCGCACTAGGATAGACCCAAGGAGGGGAGCACAAGTAACCGGGTTCTGGGGTCCAGTGGGAGACCAACTCGAGGAGTCGAGTCCGGGTCTCCTAACTCCAGAATTGGTAGAGTTGCTTGCCGCTCTCGTAGGGGTCTAGGGGTGTGGGTTTGGCTATTCATAACGACCGTGGAATCCGTGTTTTATACTGGCTCGTATTGAAAACACGGACGTCCTAGTATATCCAATATTTCATATGTTTCTTCTGCTGCGATATCTGTGATGTGATCATGTGATGTTCTGTGATAGATACAGTATATAGTATATATGATATATTATATAGACGTTACTTATGTTTTACACCCGCGCTAGCCCTTCCCCGCTCTGCCGTTAGTTACCTAACCTAACGGTGCACGAGGGGACATCGAGGCGAATGCGGATGGCATAAGTGTACGTCGTATTTATCTGTGATGTTTTGGTACTTAAATGATGGGACTTCATTAATGTGATTAATGAAAATAAAAGAAACCTAAGATGTTGTAGAATCGAATTTCAAAATAAAACAGGTAGCTACAGTTCTTGCTTTGCACAGCGGTATATGTGATATATCCTGCACCTTATTCGATGAGGAAAGGACCGAGATCCCTTCACCGGGAGTGACTCCTTTAGCAATAACTGGCAGATGCTACACACTCGGTTTGTCTTTTGATAGCTTTTAAGTGTTTTTGCTTTGCACAGTGATATATATGATATATCCCGTACGTCATTCGACGAGGAAAGGACCGACGATCCCTTCACCGGGAATGACTCCTTTAGCAAAACTAGAAAAGCCTCAAAAACACTCCATTTCAAAATTCATTTGATTCTACAACGATATCAAGTTCATTACGCAATAGGTTTTCAGAAAAACCTGTCGTAGCCCTCCGTCATTTCAGATATGTACTAGTTAGTATTCGTGCTGCGGTAGTTTGGCATTCGTCAAGGCGTAGTGTACGGTAGCTAACTAGTATTTATCTGCTTGAGCATATGATGCGATTGGATTAGGGTATTCGTACGGCGTTGTTTGGCATTCGTCAAGGGTCGTGCGGGTGGGTTTAATTCGATCAAGAAATGTATGGGTTGAACTTGACTAGTGGACTATGGGTTGTTTGGCATTCGTCAAGGTCATAGCGAGCTAGGGGCAAAATATTATCGGGAATTTCAAGTGTTGAAATTTGCAATGAGATTGCATACCTTCAATGAGATAGTTGGATCCCGATACCCGCTGCGAGTAAGAGTTACTCCTGGGAGAGTTTTATACATTACAATTAGCCGATCAAGTAGGTGTCTAGAAAGGTGTCAACGGGGTTACGCCTCTGGGAAAACGAGGTTTACATTAATTAGGTTCGTGCGAAAGCACGGGGGACCTCCCTCAAAGTACCGACACTGGCCTGGCTGAAAGATTGGCGAACTTGTAGTGTGTAATTAATCCCGGCTAGTCTTTCCTTTTAGGGTTTGAAGGAAGATTTGATAAAAAGCAGTTGGAGCCATCCTGATTAGATAAAATAATAACCAATCTATTCTTGACAGAGCGCACGCTGAGTGTTTTCTTCTCTCTCTCTCCTGGTAGCGACCATATCACGCCTTAATCAAGATAATAATACGGAATATTGACCGAACCCGCTTGTTATACTGAGCTGGGGAACGTTGGTCCCGCTCCAACTTATAATTGTTATAAGACAGAGCAGGAAATTGGGGATTACCAGATTTCCCGTGCCGCCCAAACGAAGAGAGTGCATGCTGATGCATCATCTTCGGGTGTGTTCATTATACAGAACTGTTTCTCAGTATCCTTTACGTCCTGGGTATGTGATACCAGATCAGGATCCCAGATATGTAATCTGTTACACAGGGCTACAGAAAGGTAGAGAACTGAGAACGGGTGATAAGTTTCATGAGACAGAAAACGGGGCAAGTGTTGCAGCCAGGTCTGTTGGTCACTGTCACCCTGTATTACCAGAATACATTGATTCTGAACGTATGTTATTAGATACCGAACCTGATATACAAAATCATATCACTTTCTTTATTAGTAAAGAAATGATAAAATTTTGTATTGTTGGATAATGTTTTGAACATTTCCTATATCAAAAGTTGATCGGTTCAGGCACGTTATCTAAAAGCATTGATGTTCTAAATCAAACTACAGTTCTTTTGTATACGGAACACAAACAAGAGGAAGAGTTCAGAAATGAACGAATCCTTCTTGAGGCATTGTAGACTAGGTCATATCAATGCGACCCGACTAGCTGAAGTTACATATAGATGCATATTTAAATCAGTTTGAATTTACATCTTGTGAAACTTGCCAGTCATGTCACAAAGATAAGATGACCATAGCTCCGTTTATTGGAAACAGAGAAAGAGTTAGTGAACTCTTGGGATGATACATGTTGATGTATGTAGGTCCCCTGACTACATATACCAGGACCGGTTCTTTCTACTTCATTACATTCTCTGATAATCTCTCAAGATTCAGACATATGTTCCTGTTGAAACACAAGTCCGAACCTTTTGAGATATTCACAGAATATAAGTTAGAAGTAGAGAACCAAAATACGGGTAAAAGTATTATGTCCTTTGATGAGATCAGGGAGGAGAATGCTTGAGCACGGAAATACTGGACTATTCTAAAGGAGAATAAGATTCTCTCTCAGCATTACTCCTCTGTATACACCATAGCACGATGGTATATCGGGGCGGAGCTATCACACCCTATATGATAAGGTGTGCTCTATGATGAGTACTACTGAGTTACCTGTTTCCTATTAGGGGTTATGCACTTATGAAGTTGCATACCTATTGAATAGGGTTCCAATCAAATCAGTTGCCTACCACTTCACATATGATAAGGAAAGGGAAGAGCCCATATCTTAAGATGGTTAAGATTTGGGGTTGTCCGGCCTATGTCTAAAAGCAAAATCCGGACAAGCTCGAGGCAATATCTGTTATGTAGAACTGGAAATGTTCCAGCTATACAAACAACAGCAGATGATTTGGTAGAACCAAAGGATTCAGTAGATTCCAACGAACCTCAGCCTCTCCGCCGATCTAGTAGGGTTCCTCACCCACCTGAGAGATACTTCGGTTTCTCTATGACAGTGGGAGCAAAGATTGCATCATAAGATGATGACCCAACTAGTTTCGAGCTGGCCATCAGGAGTGGGACTCTGTAAGAATGGCTGGATGCTTAGTGATCTGAGATGGAATCCTTATACACCAACAAAGTATGGACTTTAGTTGCTTTATCTGAAGGGTTAAATCCCCATCAGGAGCAAGTATATCTTGAGAAGATTACTTGGTGTACATGGAAAAGTTGAGACTTTCAAAACTAGACTTGTTAAAGGTTTGCATCATTAACCAGGTATGGATCATGATGAAACCTTTTCTAAGGAGCTATGCTTAAGTCCATTCAGATCCTACTTGCCACGGCTTCATACCATGACTACGATATCTGGCGGTTGGGTGTCATGACAGCTTTTCTAAATGATGTTTTAGAAGAGAGCGTCTATAAGTACACAGCCAGAGGGCTTCGTGGACAGTGGGAGCAGCGGAAACGTGTGCAAGATGCTTTATAGGATAAAGCAGGCATCGCGGAGTTGGAACATCAGTTTTGATGGATTAGTCAAAGAGTTTGACATCATCAAAATGGTAGATGATCCTTGTATAAACAAAAAGGTAGTAGGGAGTATGGTGGTGATCCTCGTAGAGTACGTGGATGACATACTCTTGATAAGAAAGGAGTTTCTTATGCTACGCTCGATCAATCTCCGTTTATCACATGGATTCTCCACATAAGGATCAAAGTGATACCTACTAAATCCTGGATTTTGAATCTATGAGATAGATCTAAATGGATGTTAGGAATCTCACTAGTTGTAGTGAGATGGTATCAATCGATCCTGGGGAGAATCACTGGAAGGGTTCCAGGGTGATAAAGACGACTGAATGTCAGTCACAGGCATTGTCTTTACCCTCAGTAAAGGGACGGTATGTTGGAAGAGTTCCAAGCTAGATACCGTGACATACTAGAAGATAAAGGCAGGATACATCGCTACTTAAGATGCTACCAAAGAGGCTGTTTGGGTGTATATTGGTTCATGAGATGAACTATGTTCCTCCCATTGTGTGACAATGGAGTTGTGGCTTATGCCAAGGAACGCCGGTCCCATCAGTGATCCAGACAAATTCTATGGCAGTATCACTTGATCATGGAGATGGTTGATCTCCAGGGAGATCGAGGTTAGGAGAGTAGGCTCAGAGGACAACACAGCGGATCCACTCACAAAGGCATGTTCCCAGAGAGAGACTTTTATGGGATGGTTGAGTATGAGATACTACAACCACTGCTACAGATGGCCCTAGTGCAAGTGGGAGATTGTTAGTTATATGTATGCCCTAGAGGCCATTACTGTACATAGGATGTATATTGTAGTGGATGCTGGGACATATATAGGGAGGACTTTCTTGCTCAACATGATAGTATGCTATCTGGTTGCTCTTTACCTTAACGTGTACACAGATTGTCTCTCAATTACATGTTGGTAAAGCCCTTAGGATATGTACTTGACGACCTGGACTATGATGCGGATCATACTAGTGGGGACATGGTAGTCCATAAGTACATCCTTCAATGTCCCTAGTCGTGGGTGTATCGAGACGGGGCATCGATATACCAGAGTAGACTAGCGTATACCTTCTCGACCCATACAGATGGGCGATGGATGATCCCATATCCATTGGTGTTTGACATCAGAGATGATATACGGGTGCTCAGTAGAGACTGGGTACACTGGGCGGACTCGCCGAGAACTCCCAGATGGTATTATACCTCACGTCAGATGGCAGTTCTCTGGTGACACTGGTACAGGTTAGTCTGTTGACCCGAGATCGTCATAGAGTCTTGTGTGGTTCCCACTGTGCTTTGATTTCCATCTTACCACGTCCAAGAGGGCGTGCAAAATGGTGGTTTTTGGGTACAGTCCCGAGTCACATGGAGGCAATGAGCGATAGGAGGGGATTCGTCTCTCCCGGTATAGGGGGTTGATGTTGCGCTGTGTTCGATTGGCTATAACAGGAAATCCCTGGCCAGGGTTGCTGAGATTTACTGGTAAGTGTTACCAGTAGTTTCTCGAATTGTTATAGACCTCATATCGACACGACTTATCGAGCTATTGGGGTCTGACGTTTACCACCCTTAGGCAAGATATGCGACATATCAGACGATCAGACCGGACTGTACGGTAGTGTTACTGGTCGAATTCACTGGAGTGTGAGCGGGTTTGCTCGTCGATCTTCAGATCGCTCAATACCCGGGTGGCCGTTACGTTTAGCAGACCGCTTGCGGCTTGTGGATGTTTGATATGATCATCATCCGCTGCCGGCGTATTGACGAGTCTTTAGAGTCCTACACAGAGGTTTCCTGGCTCAAGCGAAACGAAATAGGAGCGCATATGAGATATGTGCGGGACCGAGAATAATGCGTGTATGTGATACCGTATTCCATTCTCGCGATGAATGTGTCGAATGGTTGTATGCGATATAACCTAGTTATCGAATCAAGGATTGATTCGATAAGCCGATACATTGTATACTAGTCGGTTGTGTGCGACATGACCGGATCATTGAATCAAGTGTTGATTTAATTATTTGATGCATAATTATATATTTGATATATTACTTTGTATTAACTAGTATCGGTTCACTTTAAATGGATTTTCTCACTCGGGTGTGCGCATTGCATATGCGATATGATTTTGTGCACATGATTGTATCATGTTTGATGATACATGCTTTTTGGTTAAGTGTAAAGTATTAAACTATGGTTAACTGGATGATTAGGGTTTTTACTTATTCATTTATTTGTTCATTTATTCCTTTTGGAAAAATGAATAGCATAAAGGAAAATGGTGGCTTGTTTTGGATTCTAGTTGAAGCTTCATGAAGCTTTGACCTAAGTAACCATTTTGTCTCATGCTTAACCCTAACCACTCCATTAACCCTAGTTTAATCTCTACACTTGACCATGGTTCATGTTATGATAAGTATTGATTTTCTTTTTCAATATTTATTAATCTTATCATATCTTTTCTTCTTCTTCTTCCTTGAACTCAAGAAGAAAAGCTTAGGTCATCAATGGTGATTGATGATAAAGAGTGAGAAATCCAATTCCAAAATGAACCCAACTCCTATTTCTTCATCCTTTACCTCTTGCCAAGTAGTAGAGTGTGTTTACTTCACAAGTTTCTTGACTTGGTGAAGTCGGAGCTTGATTTAGCGATGCCTCGACGTAGATCATCTTCGGCATGGACATCGACGACCTAGCTTGCCCATTCTCCGACGAAGCCGACGCCAGAGCCCGGATTTGATTTGGACAGCGGAGAGGACTTCGTTGCGGAGCTATGGAGGTGGAGCACCGGATCTACAAAGGTTGTATCTCCGTATTCCCTTAGTTAAGTGTTAACTAGATTGTTTTTCGCCTAGTTTTCTAGCAAACGATCCGTAGTCGGGTCTCTCGGCACCCATAAATTTTTATATTGGCATGTTTGATGCCTTGCGAGACCTCACTAGGGTGCCTAGGAACCCTACAGACACGACTGGCTAAGTTGCATAAAGATGGATATTTGAATCCGTTTGAATTTTCATCTTATGACACTTGCCAGTCATGTCTCAAAGGCAAGATGACCAAAACTCCGTTTACGGGACACGGAGAAAGAGTTACCGAACTCTTGGGACTGATACACAGTGATGTATGCGGTCCCATGTCTACACATGCCAGGGATGGTTCTTCGTACTTCATTACATTCACTGACGATCTCTCTAGATTCGGATATGTGTTCCTGATGAAACACAAATCAGAAGTTTTTGAGAAATTTAGAGAATATAAACAAGAAGTCGAGAACCAAACCGGAAAAAGTATTAAAATCCTACGATCTGATCGAGGAGGTGAATACTTGAGCATTGAATTCCTGGACTTCCTAAAAGAGAATGGGATTCTCTCTCAGCTAACTCCTCCATATACACCACAGCACAACGGTGTATCAGAACGGAGGAACCGCACCCTATTGGATATGGTGCGCTCTATGATGTGTAGCTGAGTTACCTGTTTTCTTCTGGGGATATGCACTGGAAACAGCAGCATACCTACTGAATAGGGTTCCCACCAAATCTGTGCCTACCACACCATATGAGATATGGGAAGGGAAGAGACCATATCTTAATTTTATTAAGATATGGGGTTGCCCGGCCTATGTCAAAAGACAAAAACCGGACAAACTCGAGGCAAGGTCTGTTTTGTGTAAATTTGTTGGATATCCCAAATATTCGCGAGGGTATATCTTCTACCACAGTGAGGAACAAAGAGTATTTGTTGCTCAACATGCCACCTTTTAAGAAAAGGAATTTCTTGCAAAAGAGATTAGTGGCTCTGAGGTAGAACTGGAAGAGGTTCCAGCTGAACAAAACACAACAGAAGATTTTGTGGAACCAGAGTATTCAGTAGCTCCCAATGAACCTCAGCCACTCCGCCGATCTAGTAGGGTTCCTCGCCAACCTGAGAGATACTACGGTTTTCTCATGGATGGTGGGAGCGAGGATTGCATCATGGAGGATGATGACCCAACTAGCTTCGAGCAGGCCATCACGAGTAGGGACTCAGTGAAATGGCTGGATGCAATGCGGTCCGAGATGGAATCCATATACACCAACAAAGTATGGACTTTGGATGTTGCTCCTGAAGGGGTAAAACCCATCGGGAGCAAGTGGATCTTCAAGAAAAAACTTGGTGTAGATGGGAAAGTGGAGACTTTCAAAGCTAGACTTGTAGCAAAGGGTTTTCGTCAAAGACCAGGTGTGGACTATGACGAAACCTTTTCTCCATTGGCTATGCTTAAATCCATCCGGATCATGCTTGCCATCGCTGCATATCATGATTATGAAATCTGGCAAATGGATGTTAAGACCGCCTTTCTAATCGGTGATTTAGAAGAGTGCGTGTACATGACTCAGCCAGAGGGCTTCGTAGACAGTGGGAGCAGCGGGAAGGTGTGCAAGCTGCTTAAATCCATTTATGGATTAAAACAAGCATCGCGGAGTTGGAACATCTGCTTTGACGTCGTTATCAAAGAGTTTGATTTCGTCAAAAACCCAGATGAACCTTGTATTTACAAGAAGGTGGCAGAGAGTAAGGTTGTCTTCCTCGTATTGTACGTGGACGACATACTCTTGATAGGAAATGATATTCCTATGCTGCAATCGGTCAAGCTCTTCTTATCACGGAGATTCTCGATGAAAGATCTTGGTGATGCCTCCTGCATATTCGGAATTAGGATCTATAGAGATAGATCCAAACGGATATTGGGATTGTCACAATCCAGGTACATTGACACCATACTAAAGAGGTTTAGTATGGAAGAATCCAAGCGTGGGAACTTGCCCACGATCTCTGGAGTCACTCTCTCCAAAGAGAAGTCTCCCAAGACTGATTTCGAGAGAGCTCGCATGCAAGGGATACCCTATGCTTCGGCTGTAGGCTCTATCATGTATGCGATGCTATGTACCAGACCCGATGTTGCATACTCACTAAGTATAGTGAGCAGGTATCAAGCTGATCCTGGAGAGAGTCACTGGACAGCTGTGAAGAGCATTCTCAAGTACTTACGAAGGACTAAAGAGATGCTCTTGGTGTATGGTAATGGAGAACTCCAAGTGGAGTCCTTTACCGATTCGAGCTTCCAGAGTGATAAGGACGACTCTAAGTCGCAGTCGGGATTTGTCTTTACCCTTTACGGAGGGGCGGTTAGCTGGAAGAGTTCCAAGCAGGAAACTGTGGCAGACTCGACGATGGAGGCTGAATACATCGCTGCCAACGATGCTGCCAAAGAGGCTGTCTGGATCAAGAAGTTCATTACTGAACTTGGAGTGGTTCCATCCATTGAGCATCCAATACCTTTGTAATGCGATAACAATAGAGCGGTGGCTTTGGCCAAGGAATCTAGGTCCCATCAGCGATCCAGGCATATTCTGAGGCGGTATCACCTGATCCGGAAGATAGTTGATCGCCGGGAGATCGAGGTCAGGAGGGTTGACAGGAAGAACAACACGGCGGATCCACTCACGAAGGCCATTCCCCAGATACAGTTTGAGAGACTCTTCGGGATGCTCGGTATGCGATACTACAGCAGCTGGCCCTAGTGCAAGTGGGAGATTGTTAGTTGTATGTATGCCCTAGAGGCCAGTATTGTACAGATGATGTATATTATATTGGATGCTTGGACATATATAGAGATGACTTTCTTGCTCGATATGATAGTATGCTATCTGGTTACTCTTTATCTTAACATGTACACTTGTCTCTTTATACTGTCTTATAGTTATATGTTGGTAAAGCCCTTAGGATGTGTACTTGACTACCTGGACTATGATGCAGATCATACTAGTGGGGACATGGTAGTCCATAGGTACATCCATCAAGGTCCCTAGTCGTGGGTGTATCGAGACGGGGCATCGATATACCAGTGTAGACTAGCGTATACGTTTCTCGACCCATGAGATGGGCGATGGATGATCCCATATCCATTGGTGTTTGACATCAGAGATGGTATACGGGTGCTCAGTAGAGACTGGGTACACTGGACGGACTCACCGAGAACTCCCAGATGGTATTATACCTCACGTCAGATGGCAGTTCTCAGGTGACACTTGTGCAGGTTAGTCTGTAGACCCGCGATCGTCATAGAGTCTTGTGTGATTCCCACTGTGCTTTGATCTCCACCTTACCACGTCCATGAGGGCGTGCAAAACGGTGGTCTTTGGGTACAGTCCCGAGTCACATGGAGGCAATGAGCGATAGGAGGGGTTTCGTCTCTCCCGGTATTGGAGGTTGATGTTGCGCTGTGCTCGATTGGCCGTAACAGGGAAGTCCCTTGCCAGGGCTGATCAGAGATTTGCTGGTAAGTGTTACCAGTAGTTTCTCGACCCGTTATGAGCCTCACATTGGCACGACTTATCGGTTATTGGGGTCTGACGTTTACCACCCCTAGATTTGATATGCGACATATCAGACGAACAGACTGGACTGTACGGTAAGTGTTACTGGTTGGATTCACAGGAGTGTGAGCGGGCTAGCTCGTCGATCTTCTGATCGCTCAATACCCGGATGGCCGTTACATTTAGCAGACCGCTTGCGGCTTGTGGGTGCTTGATATGATCATCATCTGCTGCCGGCGTATTGACGAGACTTTAGAGTCCTACACAGAGGTTTCCTGGCTCAATCGAAACGAAATAGGAGCGCATATGAGATATGTGCGGGACCGAGAATAATGCGTGTATGTGATACCGTATTTCATTCTCGCGATGAATGTTTCGATTGGTTATATGCGATATAACCTAGTTATCGAATCGTAGATTGATTCGATAAGTCGATACATTGGATACTAGTCGGTTATGTGCGACATGACCGGATCATTGGATCAAGTGTTGATTTAATGATTTAATGTATAATTATATATTTGATATATTACTTTGCATTAACTAGTATTGGTTCACTTTAAAAGGATTTTCTCACTTGTAGTTCACAAGTTGTATATGTGATATACTTTTGTGCGCTACAATGTGTCATGTTTGATGATGCATGTAATTTGGTTTTGTGTTAAGACTTAAACCATGGTTATGATAATAGTTAGGGTTTTGATTTATTTACTTATTTATTTATCTATTCTTTCTTGATAAATAAATAAAAGAAAACAAAATGGTTTCTTTCTTTCATGAAGCTTGATGAAGCTTCATGAAGCTTTGACTAAAGTGACCATTTTGTCTTCATGCTTAACCCTAACCATTCTCACTTGACCATGGTCTATTCTCTACACTTAACCAAGGTTAGAAGATGATAAGTATTCATTTTTATTATTCTTTTAAGAAGACTTATCATATTCTATCTTCTTCTTCTTCTTCATCTTCAAGAAGAAAACCTTGCCTTCATCAATGGCACTTTGAGAAAAAGAGTGAGAAATCCAATTCTAAAGTGAACCCACCTCCTATTTCTTCATCCTCTACCTCTTGCCAAGTAGTACAGGGTGTTTTCTTCACAAGTTTCACAACTTGGTGAAGTTGGAGCTTGAACTTGTGATGCCTCGACGTAGATCATCTTCGGCACGAAGCCGACGACTGAGCTCGCCCATTTCTCCGATGAAGCCGACGATTGAGTTCGGGATTCGAGATGGACACTGAGAGGACGCCCATATAGAGCTAAGGAAGTGGAGAAACAGATCTACAAAGTTTGTAGCCTCTCTCCTTTAGTTAAGTCGTTAACTAGTTTAATGTTTCGCCTAGAATTCTAGTCGACGATCCGTATTAGGGTTTCTCGGCACCCATAAAATTTGAAATTGGCATGGTTGATACCTTGTGAGACCTCTATAGTGTGCCTAGGAACCCTACAATAGCTTGATAATTTGATGGAAGCCACTCAAGTTAACACACTCCAGAAGGTATGCGCAAGTCTGGCAAGTTTCCTGTATGTTTGAAACTCACGATATAATTTTTATCCCATGCACTTATGACCTTGACATAGGCCAACAAATCATAAGCCACATGTCAAGTTCTATCCGTCGTTGTCCTGATTAATTTAGGTCATCGTACATGCCCTTGACGTAGGCCAACAAGGCTGTACGTCTGTCTGTGCAACAAATGAATACCCAGCAGCTACCAAACACTACGCCTTGACGTAAGCCAACAAACATAGCTTGAATACTACTGACCATCCATAAGAAACGACGGAGGATTACGGCTGGTTTTTGGCGAAAAACCTTTAACGTAATGAACTTGATCTCGTTGAAGGAATCTGATAGAATTTTATAAAAAATATAGTAGCGAAAACCTTTTGCTAAAGAAGTCACTCCCGGTGAAGGGATCTCGTCTCTTTCCTCGTAGAATAAGGTGCAGGATATTCCAACTGAATACCACGATGCAAAGCAACTTGTAATCGATTATATAGAAGTTATTACCCTGATGCAAACTTCTGCCCAAGGGGTCACTCCCGGTGAAGGGATCTCAGCCCTTGCCTCGTCGAATGAGGTGCAGGATATTCTAACTGAATATCAATATGCAAAACAAAAGGAAACGTCTTTGTAATAACTCCTTCTTTTAAAATTTGTTCCAACACCATCAAATATAGGTTTCTTTTATCCTTGCATTAATAAGAATCAATGCAGTCCCATCAATCAATCACACCAGAAAAGAACGAAAATAAAATGTACGTATATGCCATCCGCATTCGTCACTGGGTCCCGTCATCACCCATTAGGTTACTTAACTAACGACAGAGCGGGGGTTGGACTAGCGCGGGTGTAAAACATATACAACATCTAATAGTATAAAGACTAATATACAATAATCACTCCAGGCGTGATAATATGCAACATTACCGAAAAGTAATAAGCATCACAGAACAATACAGATAATCTGGGATCCCCGGGTTTCACAGAGCCGCTGCTGAAACCTGACGTTCCCCTGGTCGTGTGGATAGCCTGTGCAATGAAACCTAGACCCCTACGGGTGCAGCAAGTTACCCGCCAAAACCTGAAGCGAGGTTGTCCCCACAACATAGTGAATAGAACACCCGGCACTTCACGGAATCCGGTTAATTAAGCACCCCACCTTGGGTCAACCTGTACCCCCTACGAGTGCGGCGAATAGTCTGCCTATTCTAGAGTGAGGTCCCTTTGCCTTTCAAAGCCATAAGATACGGACCCGTTGCCCTCCAGAACCCGGCTATCCGTGCACCCCTTCGCGGGATAAATCTAGTACAGAAATAAAAATATGTACAACGGGTACATCGACCTCAGCCCAGTCGTGCCCCAAAAGAATATTATACAAACAGGCAGTGACGGCAGTCCACATGTTGGACGCTCGCCCCGCAATATCAAATGTACAAATAAATCCAAACAGCACTACCATTGCACACTGCTATCCACCACGACAAATCCGCAAAATCACAGCACAACACAGAACATCAACGCGAATGTCATGTTCGCAAACCCGTCTAAAAGAACTATAGCAGTCAGACGCGGTTTACCGATCAAATGATATTCCCGGTCGGAGATATAGAGTAAGTACTGCAAAACTAACATGTTTAAAATTTCGATCGACTAAATTTCCCGAAGTGGGCCCTGCAAACATCTGCTGTATAGTAACAAAATTTGGGCCCAAAAGACATTAACCAAAAACCACAATTTCCCATGATAAACTCACTGGAAAAATTTGGCGCACTGTTCCCACAAAATCGCGGCGGATCCGCGGCCAAACCCTGGATTGGGCCGCGGATCCGCGGCCGTTTTGTGGGATCATGTGACCAAATTTCACCAGTGTGCTAAGAATAGCCTGCTTAGTTTTCTGTGATATGTCAAATAATTTTTAGACCAGATTAAAAATCGACAGAAACTACGAACAGAAAATTGTAGTTTCACGAAAATCCGTTCGATCGATATTTTAAACGCGTTAGCACAAGTTAGTATAGATTAATGGTGAGTCTCTGATACAACTGTAAGTCCACGGCAGCTCCCCGGCCGTCTAACAGACGCCAAAATGCGGAACAAAACTTTTACGACTGGCGCTATCGCGTACTTTATCCCGGATCGTCCATTAAAGCTAAACTAACAAATTGTAAAGAGGGTAGAATTGTTATACCGAACGATCCGAGTCCTTCGGTCTTCAACAATCATTCCATGCTATGTTGCAACTGATCCGAACTTGCCCGATCTCCAGTCTCGTCGTCCAGGTGGCACCACGTCGATGGATCTTTAAACGGGCTCCCGCCTCTGAACCGAGGCAACTCGATCGTCAAGTTTGCCAAAAGAGACGACCAAGATGAAGTAGAGAATGAGTAGAACACTTTGTCTCATTACGTCCAAGGCTATGGACGAACGGTTAAAAGAAGTAGCCATTTGGAATCGGGTGAATGGAAATTGAACTATATGAAATTTCCATACACTAAAGTATCATAATCTTTTGCAAATGAATCAAATCCTTATTGCCACAAGAGGGGGCCGGCCACAATTATAGAAGGAGGGGGTAAGTGTAGAAGCAAGAGAGGGGTGACCATTAGCTTTGAACTTATCATAACATAACATCAAAGCATGACTCACTAGAAATCATTAATGTAAAATGGTGATTCATTAACCTAGTCACCATTTTAATTAATGCAACAAAAGAAACATGAACACCTCACTTACTTCTAGAATCTTCTAGAACCATGACTCACCCAATGAAGAAAAGATAAATCCGCATTTAACCGAATGTTAAATACAGGTGATAGAAAAATGGAAACTGGCAACTTCCAAAAGTGATCCCGAAACGAATTTCAGGATAACCCCGTAACAGTATAAACATACCCGCATTTGTATTACGACCAAATACAAATGCAATTGAGACAAAGATATTATATCTACACAGTATAATACTGGGATCCGGCTTAAACCAAAGCCTACCAGTATTATCTGCCCGGAAAATGACACGTACGAAAACGCACGTGCATTTTCCGAACCCGCCATAATACCATACGGCATCTACAACGTTTCGCCCGAACTTGGGAAAGTGTCTGTGGGGAACTCTAATGACTCATCAATACACTGGCACTGGGTATAACCCCTTGCACGTCAGAGGTATAAGTTTTACGTAACGGTTTGCCTATGTATTGATTGGAAGGGAAGCTGACGAGCGAACTCATTTATAAACCCTACTGAGCCTGACAGTGACAATATTCGTACAGTCCGGAACATTCGTCTATGAGTATCGCATATACGGCCTAGGGGGTCGGTAAACGTCAGACCCTCAATAGCTGCATAAGTCATGTCAGAGAGCAGCCCAGAACACCCTGAGATACTACTGGTATACCTACCAGTATATCTCGATTACCCTGGCCAGGGATTTCGTGTAATGGCTTTCCTAAACACAGCGCGATCTCACCCCCAATACCGGGAGAGACGAATCCCCGAAGATCCGCTCACTTGCCTCCAATGTGGCTCGGGACTGTACCCAACTAAAACCTGTTTGCACAACTCCTTTGAGCGTGGTAGGCTAGTAATCTAAGCACAGTGGGAACTCACACGAGACAAATGACGACCTCAGGTCGATGAACTAACCTGTACACATGTCACCAGGGAACCGCTATCTGACGATATGTATAATACCAACTAGCATGTTCCCGGCGAGTCCTGTCCGGTGTACTCATAACCCAATGAGCACCTGTATACATCTTAGGTGAATCAACTAACAGCAATGGCTTGTGAGACCGGCCATCGCCCCTCGTCGGGGTCTCGACTGTATACACTAGTCTACTCTGGAGTATCGATGCCCTGTCTCGAAACTCTCACGACTAGGGACATTTTTAAGGATGTGCTTACAGACCCCAGCTCCTACTTATATGATCGCCATCATACTGCTGGTAGCCAAGCAAGAATTTAATGGGCTCTATCAATATCTATATGATGATAAAGACAAACCAGATAGCATACTATCATCTCGAGTAAGACTGTTTATCGGTATAGGTCCTTCCTCAATCATTGCAATCACGTACCTGCAATCCAATAATTGACTTAGAGGGCACTATATCCAACATGCGTTGGGTATGCGGTACACCAATTACTGGCCTTTAGTGCAAGTGGGAGATTGTTGGATATGTATGCCCTAGGGCCATTATTGTATAGTACTAGTTTGTATAATACATTTTGAAAGCTTGGGATATATATACGGGTTTACGACAGTCTTGCTCAATATAGTAGTATGCTACTTGGTTTGTTTCTATCTTAATATGTGTATATGTTTCTTTTAACATATCGCTAATACATATTGATGGAGTCCTTAGGATCTTTGCTTGACTATCGGCGTTGTGATGGCGATCACACTAGTGGGTGCTGGGTAGTCTATAACCACATCCTTATACAGGTCCCTAGTCATAGGATTATCGAGACAAGGCATCGATACTCCAGAGCAGACTGGTGCATACGCTTCTCGTCCCAGCAGGGGAGATGGTCTGTCCCACAGCCATCAGTATGTCATACTGGAGATAGTATGCTGGTGCTCGTTAGGTTACGAGTACACTGGACAGGACTCGTCGAGAACTGTTGGTTGGTATTTTACCTACTGTCAGTTAACAGTTCCCAAGTGACATGAGTACAGCTTAGTCCGTTGACTTGACACTTTCATTTCGCCTCGAGTGTGTTCCCACTGTTCTTAGATTACTACCCTACCACGGCTCTATTGAGTCGTGCAAACAGATAGTAGTTGGGTGCAGTCCCGAAGCACTTAGAGGCAGTGACGGTTAGACAGGATTCGTCTCTCCCAGTATTGGGGGTTGATATCGCACTGTATCTAGGACAGCCATTACACAAAGTCCCTGGCCAGGGAAGCGAGATTTACTGGTAGTGTTTCAAGTAGTTTCTTTGGGTGTTCTGGGCTACACTCCGACACGACTTGTACCGCTATTAGAGGTCTGACGTTTACCGCCCCCTAGGCCCGACATGCGATACTCTTAGACGAACAGACCAGACTGTACGGAGATTGTCACATTCAGGCTCAGTAGGAGTTCAGATGGGTTCACCTCATCAGTCTTCTTATCGGCATCTACTTGGGGACCGTTACGTACAGCTAGTACCGCTTGCGGCCTGTGGTTAAACCCACTGCCAGCGTAGTGTCGAGTCTTTAGAGTCCTACACAGAGGGTTGTTCACCTTTGGGCGAAACGAGTAGAGGTCGTATGGTTTTACGACGGGGTTTGTTCACATATGCGTACTTGTGCGCGTTTGGTGTTCGGACAGTTGATACTAGTGGGCTTTGGTTTAAGCCAGATGCTAGTATTTGATTTTGGCTTGCTCAGTCTCATTGCATTCGTGCTCTTCGGAACATGGAAGCGGGTATGTATATACAGTTGACAGAGACAAATGAAGGAGACATCTCATTAGGGTTTTTGACCATTGACTTGATTAAGATCTTAATGAGATGAAGGTAATTGATTTATAGTTTTAATTAGTGATAATTGTGTTATGGTTATTTGGATTGACCATTTGACTTGTTGACCAAAGTTGACCAAGATATTTTTCTTAAGCAAATAATTCTTTGCTTAGCATTAATGGTGACATGATAATGGTCAAATCAAATGAACCATCACAACTTTTTTGCTAATTAAAATTATTATTCTTTTATGCTAATATGAGAGCTATCTCTTCATTATATGATATTCATTATCATACATATGTTCTCGTGTGAATAATATCACATCACCCAACGATCCACTATAATATCCTGCCGCATCTCATATCATGACCCAAACACATATCACAACTCATGGCATCATACCCGATCATATCGACTCGCCTCCAAATAATATCATATACTATCCTCAACATCCGTGTGTGTGTGTGTATGTATGAGTGTGTGTCTATATATATAAGCACCAAAACATCCACATAAACCTATATATATATATACATATGACGTATACACCCAAAACCAAATCCCGTGTTTATATATGTATGTGTACAACCTTACATTAGGGTTCACGACTATGTAACCAACTAAATCCTTCCTTCAATTCTCGCTAACACTAACCCATGATCTCCTAAAGCTTTTCTTGCTAAGCGTTCATATCTCTCAATAACACATCTAAGTAATTCTATATCATATCATACAATTTCTTACGACATTGCGGAGTGCTATACGCCATCCACCCGACTTCCTTCGTAGATATAAATCTACCCACCTTCTCTTTCTTGCCGGTGTCGATGTCGCCACGCCCATCCTTGTTGCTCCGAACCCACTGGAGGGTACCTGCATGTATATCACATGACATTGCAATTCGAAATCGCATACGAAAACCAAATCTGCACGCGTATCACATGGGTTAAAACCCATGATCTACGTATGCAAGAATAGCTAACAACCCTCGACGATTGACGTATGAACATGAATCGTCCAATAAAAACACCAATATCAAAAACTTATTTCATAAATAACATGAAACATAAAGCAACAACTTTGAAAACATGCTCCAGATTTTACCCTAGGCCAAACTGGCCAAACTAGCTAAAGTTGCATATGTCAAGGGTCTAGTTTACTGGAGATAAAGCCTCAGAACCAACACGAACCCAAATGAACCTAGTCTAGCCGCAAATTGCGGCCAGAACGAATATATTTGCGGCCAAGTTGGGGAAGTAGGGGCTAGGGTTTCAGTGGGGGGTCCTAGGCTGTCTGCATGTATCTCAGTGTTTGCTAAATAATTTTTCAGGTCCCCGAGTGTTAGCAGATTTCAAATTATCCTCATATTTTCACAGTTTTTCCGATGTCGGGGTTTCTAAGTTCGTATTCTGGGGTTTATTCTATGGTTTCAATCCAAGATACAATCCCTACATGGGTCATAAGGTCTCTACTAACCTCAATTTCACTTCACAATTCAAAATTTCTCAAAACCCTCATCTTGAATTTTCTAGGTTCACAAAACCACTCGATATCGATACTAAACATATATGGATGCCTAAAGAATTTAAATACTATTCTAAAGGTGCAGATTTTACCTCAATTGGCAACTCAAGAATTTTCTTGAGTTGCCCAAAGTCCTCAAAATTCGATTTTTCTTAGTTCAATGTGCTTCTCTTGAGCTTGTGCATGGTTTTGGTGAAAAGGAGATGGGGTTTTGGGTTTGTTTTGGGGGTGTTTTGAGGCTTGAAGTGGAGGAGGAGTTGAAGTGCTTCCATGGGAGTGAGGGAGGAGAGGAAAAGATGAAGGGGATGAAGGATGAATGAAAACAAAATGAGAGCCATACTAGGTTGACCTCTCACCCTCTCTCTCATGCCCATCCCTCATTCTTTATTCTTTTCTTTTCATTTCATTTCTATTCTCTTCTCTTCTCACTTTAAAAACCCAAACCAAAACAAAAGAGAAGCCATGTAGGAAAATGTAATAAGTGTGAAAAAGGTGACATAGTGCATGTCTTATGCACAAAATCGGGTTAATACGAGATTAGCGATATTTAATCACGATTAGCATTAAAATAGTATATAATTAATCATAAAAACTTATAATTTGCATAAATCACATAAAGCACCCTCATTTCAGTAATTTCCATAATCTTCCAATTTTTTTTCCGATTTATCGGTATTTAATTATACCGCCTTATTAAAATATTCAATATATTACTATTTAATTATAAAAATTCCTCAAAATAATATTTTATTTTTCTGAAATGTTACAATAAATCAACGTGTGTCCCTCCCGACACATCAAAATCATGGAACCTGAGTGCCCAGCACCGACACTCGAAACATCATGAAACCCGTGTCCATCATCGATACGTAAATCCTCATATCTCGGGCTCCGTCAGTCCGTATTGGCCCTCGGGCTCCATCAGTCCAGATCGGCCCATATCATCTCTCGACTTCGGTCGGTATCCTCCGGATATCCGCCGAGCCCAACCAATGACCGGTTGGTAGTGGTCCCTCTGCCAGGCTCACCGTCTACTGCACAGCAAATCCGTTCTCGCCCCGGGATACCATATCGGGTCCACCATGTACCCGCAATCGGCCTCATCCAGCTCCTCGAATCGGGTTTCACATGTCACACGTCTCAGAACCGAGAAAACGCATGGAGGACGCACTGAAATATCATATCAAGAGAAACCTGGTTTTTAAAACAGTACATGCTTTCTTTTGAAATAGCCACGGTTCTCAAATGTAGAAATCTTATGAAAACAACATATCTCAATGCGTATAATCATAAAGCATGATGTATGCGACATATAACAGAAATGTAAGTATATCCGTATATCATGCAACATGGAACAGTAATATGCATATATCGAGAGAAAACCGCTCTTTTAAATGAATCCAGTTTTAAAATATATCATGCGGTTCGCAAATCTCCAAAATCGAATGCAATATCGTATAGAGGTGCATATGTGTATGCACGCAAGTATGGGTGTACAATATGTATGTACGCAAGTATGGGTGTACAATATGTATGTACGCAAGTATGGGTGTACAGTATGGATGTACGCAAGTATATCATGCAAGGAGTCATATCCTGATGCAGCAGTTCTACTGTGTAGTGACATAGCAATTATCGATGATGAAGTGTGTGAGCCGGCCAATCTGTATAAGTGTAACATACGCATCGTCGATAATGGTGTAGGTGTACTAGCACAAGTATATGTAATGCAATGAGAATAACATGAATGCAATATAAGCTAAATCATCAACTAAAAGCTATAAGATATACGTGTCTACAAGACCGAGTCGGTGAATCTATCAATCGGCATCCAGCCTCACAACATCGCGTACGGTATAATCCATCGTACGACATCCTCTGGTCAAGGTTATGGATCAAACATCAAGTCAAACTCATCAGGTACGGAAAATTAACGTACGGCGGCATTAAGCTATCAGGGATCCTATCAACATATAAGACGAGAAGGGTACGGACCTAACGTCTCATACGGCTATCACTCATGATTCACAACATATATAAATATCTCTATACACCTATGTCCCAGGTCACATCCGCAACAATCTCATATCAGGGGACCGGCAGGGTATAAATCATCTTAAACGACTCGCATCTGTTAGTTATATGTATGCCCTAGAGGCCATTACTGTACATACGATGTATATTGTAGTGGATGCTTGGACATATATAGGGAGGACTTTCTTGCTCGACATGATAGTTTGCTATCTGGTTGTACTTTATCTTAACATGTACTCTGATTGTCTCTATGTTACATGTTGATAAAGCCCTTAGGATATATACTCGACTACTGGGACTATGATGAGATCATACTAGTGGGGCCACGGTAGTCGACGAGTACATCCTATAACTTTTCCGAGTCGAGGGTGTATCGAGGCAGGGCATCGATGCACCAGAGTAGACTAGCGTATACGCATCTTGACCCATATGATGGGCGATAGATGATCCTATATCCATCGGTGTTTGACATCAAGGATGGTGTACGGGTGCTCAGTAGAGACTGGGTACACTGGACGGACTCGCCGAGAACTCCCAGATGGTATTATACCTCACGTCAGATGGCAGTTCTTCGGTGACACTGGTACAGGTTAGTCTGTAGACCTGAGATCGTCATAGAGTCTTGTGTGATTACCACTGTGCTTTGATTTCCATCATACCACGTCCAAGAGGGCGTGCAAAAAGGTGGCTTTTGGGTACAGTCCCGAATCACATGGAGGCAATGAGCGATAGGAGAGGATTCGTCTCTCCCGGTATAGGGAGTTGATGTTGTGCTGTGTTTGATTGGCTATAACTAGAAATCCCTGGCCATGGTTGCTGAGATTTACTGGTAAGTGTTATCAGTAGTTTCTCGAAATGTTATAGACCTCATATCGACACGACTTATCGAGCTACTGGGGTCTGACGTTTACCATCCCTAGGCGAGATATGCGACATATCAGACGACGAGACCGGACTGTACGGGAGTGTTACTGATTGGATTCGCAGGAGAATGTACAAGCTTGCTTGTTGATCTTCTGATCGCTAAATACCTGGGTGGCTGTTACGTTTAGCTGACCGCTTGCAGCTTGTGGGTGTTTGATATAATCATCACCTACTGCCGGCATATTGATGATTCTTTAGAGTCCTACACAGGGGTTTCTTGGCTCAGGCAAAACGGAGTAGGAGCACATATATGATATGTGCGCGACTGAGAATGATGCGTGTATGCGATACCGTATTAGATTCTTGCGATATGAGATATCGGCCGGGTATATGTGATATAGCCGGGTCATCGGATCAAGTGTTGATTCGATGAATTGATACAGATTATATTAGTTGGTTATTTGTGAAATGGCCGGATTATCGGATCATGTGTTGATTCGATAATTTAATGTATAATTATATATTTGATATATTAAATTACATTAATTAATATAAGCTCACTAAAAGATTCTTTTTTCTCACTCGGGTAATACATTGATATATATGCGATATATGTTAATTGTATATTTTATTTTGTTACAAAAATATATTATATATATGATATATAATATTGTAACATGTTATAATTACTAATGCAACATGATTAGTGGAGATTAAACGAGGTTAGGGTTTGATTTGGGTTAAACTTTTCAAGAAGCTTCTAGAAGCTTTCTTTTTATTTTTGCAAAGATATTTTGCAAGATATTTCCAAACCCAACCCACACCCTTTAACCCTAGTTAAGTCTCTACATTGGTTATCCTATCATCTTGAACCATGGTTGCATAAGTAATTATGATTTCAATTCATTATTCATCACAAAAGGATTCTTCATCTTCTTCCTTGAGTTCTTTCATGAAAAGCTTTCTAGCTTTTTATGAAGTGATGATTTTGAGTGAGTTAAAGAAAAAAATAAGAGCAAAAATCCTAGTTCATCATCCTCATCTACCCTTGCCATTTAGATGAGGGTGTTCACTTCATTTTTGTGAGTGAGAGCTTGTGTTAATGAAACATTAAGGTAGATCATCTTTGTTATCGAAGATCGGAAGCAAGCTTGCATCTTTCTCTTCGTGGAGCCTCTCTAGAGTCTGGATGCACGATGATCGAAGCGAAGGGACCTCAACACGGAGCTTTAGAAGTGAAGGACAGGATCTACAAAGGTTGTAATCCCTCTCACTTAGTGTTAAAATGTTTAACATGCTTTGTTTCGCCTAATCTCTAGTCTAAGATCTTGGTTTTGGGTTGTTCGGCACGGCTAAATTTCAAATCGGGCATGCTTGATGCCTTATAGACCCTTGTGCGTATGCCTAGTAACCCTGCAGTGTTATCAGAGCCAAGTTAGAGCTTTAGGCGAAGTTTGAAAGAAGTTTAAAGTCCGATCGAACTCCGAATACCCGATAAAACCTAGTTTCTGGAATTTTTTTTTAAATGTTGATTTTTTCATATTAAAAATATTCAGAAAATCATGCAGGGAAATATAGGAATTACTGTGAAGTACGGTCCTCTAAGTCCCTCACGTGGCCGCGGAACCGCGGCTGAACCAAGCACGTGGCAGCGGTTCCACGGCCGAACAGTGTCTTTAGGGCCCACTGCTTCACAGTATTATTTCTGGGTTCTTTTGCATTATTCTGGGAATTTTTAATTCCACTCAAGTGTTGAGTTTTCTGGGTTGTATTGGGGACTCGTTGATTCGATCGGATAATTTAACTTCGTTTAAGTTTTTCCGGATAATTTTAGAAACTGTTCAAAAGTTCGAACGGATATCAATAACTCACTTTTTCCCCTGTCGGAAAATTTTTCAAAAGTTGGATTTTTTCTCGAGTTTGAAACTTCCGGAAAATCTTGCAAGTAACGCGGTGGACCCTCTAGAAAAACACAAACCTTAACTCGATTATGTGACCGTCTGAACCGCCTCTAAACCTTAGGGTTTGGGGCAGTACGGCGTTGCCATATGTGAGGCGTTGGCTTGACCTTTCTACGGCTGGACCATTGGTACTGTGGCATGTGATGGATACTTTTTTGAACTCCGCTCAAGTGTTGAGCTATTTGGGAAAACTTGGGTGTTTGATTATTCGATCGGAAAGTTTAACATTGTCTACTTATCTGGAATGTGATACAATATTTGGAATCCACAGGTAGTTATGAGATAACTAATTTGAATGTTATAAATCAAGCAGTTTAGTCTCAGATGATCGGTTGCCACGGGATTTTGATGCGATCAAAAGTCCTTCGCAATCACGTAGCGTACGCGGATACTCGCCGAGTAAACTTAATAGATAGCCATGCCTCATAGCCCCGACCAAGTGACTGTAGGAGAACCCTGTCGCCAAAAGCATCCGTTCTGGTGCTGGAGGCAGCGGTGTTCTGCCTTAGTGCACTTCGTCGACGGCATCGGGGGTGCGGCCGTCTACTAAAGTTTGCGACGAGTATTCGATCAGGATATCAGGAATCTTGTTCAATTGCCCGACTTGATATTGAAAAGAGTTTTCGATAATGAGACTAAAATGCGGGGTTTATAATTGTTAGGCATACGATGTCTAAGGAATTCATTTGGTTTGGCATGCGACGTCTAAAGAGTTTGCGGATTCCAACTGTTGTAGTTTTACACTTTCTTTTCTGTGACCGTAAGCGTAGTATGTGGTGTATCGCCGGCTTCGTTGCTATACATCAACGACAATCGGGATACGCATACTTGCTTACATTGATGATATGAGATATTATGTGTTGCTGTGATATGTTATATTGGATCGTCGCGTTTTGAATAGCCAGGGGTTTTATGTCAGATAAGAGTTTTTTCTTTTTCATTCATGTAAAATTCATTGTATGTAATATTCTTTTATTGGGGCACTTTCGGGCTTAGGATGATGTCACCATTGTATATTATTTACTTTTCTGCATTAGGTAGACCCAAGGCGGGGAGCACAAGTAACCGGGTTCTAGGGTCCAGTGGGAGACCATCTCGAGGAGTCGAGACCGGGTCTCCTAACCCTAGAATTGGTAGTGTTACTTGCCGCTCTCGTAGGGGTCTTGGGATATGGGTTTGGCTATTTATCGCGACAGTGGAATCCGTGTTTTATACAGGCCTGTATTGAAAACACGGACATCTTAGTATATCCAATATTTCATATATGTTTTTCTGCTGCAATGTTCTGTGATGAGATCATATTACTGCCTGAGATGAATATTTATATTATATATATGAGATATATGTTATATTGCAGATTTCGTTTCAAATGTGATGCTTGTGAAGCATAATAAAATGGGACTTCATTAATGAGATTAATGAAACTAAAAGAAACCTAAAGATGTTGTAGAAACTTGTTTAAAAACTGGTAGCTCTAGTTCTTGCTTTGCATAGCGGTGTTCCTTGTAGAATATCCAGCACTTTATTCGATAAGGAAAGAGCCGAGATCCCTTCACCGGGAGTGACCTCTTTAGCGAAACTAGCAGATGCTACAAACTCGGATTGTCTTTTGATTGTTTCAATAGTTTTTTCTTTGCATAGTGATATTTGTAAAATATCATGTACCTTATTCGATGAGGAAAGAGCCGACGATCCCTTCACCGGGAGTGACCTCTTTAGCGAAATTAGAAAAGCCTCAAAAACATTCCATTTAAAATCACTCGATTCTACGACGATATCAAGTTCATTATGCAAAAGGTTTTCTTAAAAACCTGTCGTAACCTTCCGTCATTTTAAGAAGTAGAGTACTTAGTATTCGTGCTGTGTTTGTTGACCTTAGTTAAGGCACCGTGTACGGTAGCTAAGTGATGTCTTCCTATATAGCATATGATGCGATTAGTTAGGACAATCTTGTGACTTTGTTGACCTAGTTAAGGATCATGTGGGTGGGTCTAATTAATCATGAAATGACGGGTAGAACTTGACTATTGCTTATGATTTGTTGACCATAGTTAAGGTCATAAGTCACTAGGGGTAAAATATTATTGGGAATTTCAAGTGTTGAAATTTGCAATGAGATTGCATACCTTCTATGAGATAGTTGGATCCCGATACCCGCTGCGAGTAAGAGTAACTCCTGGGAGAGTTTTACACATTACAATTAGCCGATCAAGTAGGTGTCTAGAAAGGTGTTAACGTGGTTACGCCCCTGGGAAGACGAGATTTATTTTAATTAGGTTCGTGCGAAAGCACGGGGAACCTCCCTCAAAGTACCGGCACTGGCCTGGCTGAAAAATTGGCGAACTTGTAGGGTGTAATTAATCCCGGCTAGTCTTTCCTTTTAGGGTTTGAGGGAAGATTTGACTAAAACAGTGGGAGACATCCTGATTAGATAAATTGATAACAAATCTAATCTTGTAAAAGCGCACGCTGAGTGTTTTCTTCTCTCTCTTTCCTGGTTGCGACTATGTCACGCCTTAATCAAGATAATAATACGGATGTATTGACCGAACCCGCTTGTTATACTGAGCTGGGGAACGTTGGTCCCGCTCCAACTTATAATTGTTATAAGACAGAGCAGGAAATAGGGGATTACCAGAATTCCCGTGCCGCCCAAACGAAGAAAGTGTATACTGATGCATCTTTTTCGGGTGTGTTCATTACACAGAACTGTTTCTCAGTATCCTTTATGTCCTGGGTATGAGATACCAGATCAGGATCCCGCATATGTAATATGTTACATGGGCTACAGATAGGTAGAGAACTGAGAACGGGTGATAAACTTCATGAGATAGAAACGGTGCAAGTGTTGCACCCAAGTCTGTTGGTAGTTATCACCCTGTATTACCAGAATACATTGATTCTGAACGAATGTTATTAGATACCGAACCTGATATACAATATCATATCAGTCTCTTTATTCGTAAAGAAGGATATAATTTTATATTATTGGATAATGTTTTGAAAATTTCCTATATCAAGAGTTAATCAGTTCAGGAACGTTATCTAAAAGCATAGATGTTCTAAATCAAGCCACAGTTCTTCGCGTACAGAACACACACAAGAGGAAGAGTTCAGAAATGAACGAATCCTTCTTGAGGCATTGTAGACTAGGTCATATCAATGCGACCCGAATAGCTGAAGTTACATATAGATACATATTTAAATTGTTTTGAATTTACATCTTGTGAAACTTTCCGGTCATGTCATAGAGATAAGATGACCATAGCTCCGTTTATTGGAAACAGAGAAAGTGTTAGTGAACTCTTGGGATTGATACATGCTGATGTATGAAGGTCCCCTGTCTACACATGCCAAGACCGGTTCTTTGTATTTCATTACATTCACTGATTATCTCTCAAGATCCGGACATATGTTCTTGCTGAAACACAAGTCTGGAACTTTTGAGAAATTCAATGAATATAAGTTAGAAGTAGAGAACCAAAAACCGGATATAAGTATTATGTCCTTTGATGAGATCAAGGAGGAGAATACTTGAGCACGGGATTCCTGGACTATTCTAAAGGAGAATGAGATTCTCTCTCAGCATTACTCCTTCGTATACACCATAGCACGATGGTATATCGGGGCGGAGCAATTGCACCCTATATGATATGGTGCGCTCTATGATGAGTACTACAAAGTTTCCTTTTTCCTTTTGGGAGTTATGCACTTGTGAAGCTACATACCTATTGAATAGGGTTCAAATTAAATCAGTTGCCTACCGCTTCATATGTGATATGGAAAGGGAAGAGCCCATATGTTATGTTTGTTAAGATTTGGGATTGTCCGGCCTATGTCTAAAAGCATAATCCGGACAAGCTCGAGGCAAAGTCAGATCTGTTGAAATTTGTTGGATATCCTAAGCATTCGCAAGGGAATATCTTCTACCTAACCGAGGAACTAAAGTTGTTTTGTTTCTCATCATGCCACCTTTGTGAAAGGGAATTTCTTGTGAAGAAATAAGTGGTCATGAGGTAGAACTGGAAAGAGTTCCAGCTATACAAACTGCAGCTGATGATTTGGTACAACCAAAGGATTCAATAGTAACCAGCGAACCTCAGCCTCTCCGCCGATCTAGTAGGGTTCCTCACCCACCTGAAAGATACTTCGGTTTCTCTATGACAGTGGGAGCGAGGATTGCATCATGAGATGATGACCCAACTAGTTTCGAGCAGGCCATCAGGAGTGGGACTCTGTAAGAATGGCTGGATGCTTAGCGATCTGAGATGGAATCCTTATACAACAACAAAGTATGGACTTTGGTTGCTTTATCTGAAGGGTTAAATCCCCATCAGGAGCAAGTATATCTTGAGAAGATTACTTGGTGTACATGGAAAAGTTGAGACTTTCAAAGCTATGCTTAAGTCCATCCAGATCCTATTTGCCACTGCTACTTACCATGACTACGATATCTGGCGGTTGGGTGTCATGACTGCTTTTCTAAATATTGATTTGGAAGAGAGTGTCTATAATTACACAGCCAGAGGGCTTCGTAGACAGTGGGAGCAGCGGAAACGTGTGCAAGATGTTTTATGTGATAAATCAGGTATCGCGGAGTTGGAACGTCTGTTTTGATGTGGTAGTCAAAGAGTTTGACTTCATCAAATGGAAGATGAACCTTTTATATACAAAAAGGTAGTAGGGAGTATGGTGGTGATCCTCGTAGAGTACGTGGATGACATACTCTTGATAGGGAAGGAGTTTCCTATGCTACGCTCGGTCGATCTCCGCTTATCACAAGGATTCTCCATATAGGATCAAGGTGATACCTCCTAAATCCTAGGTTTTATATCTATGAGATGGATCTAAACGGATGTTAGGATTCTCACCAGTTGTAGTGAGATGATATCAATGGATCCTGGGGAGAATCACTGGAAAGGTTCCAGGGTGATAAGGACGATTGAATGTCAGTCGCAGGCATTGTCTTTACCCTCAGTGGAGGGACGGTATGTTGGATGAGTTCCAAGCTAGATACTGTGATTTACTAGACGATTAAAGGCAAGATACGTCATTACCAAGGATGCTACCAAAGAGGCAGTCTGGATATATAAGTTCATGAAATGAACTTCGTTCCTACCATTGTATGACAATGGAGTTGTGGCTTATGCCAAGGAACCCCCGTCCCATCAGAGATCCAGATATAATTCTTAGGCAGTATCACCTGATCATGGAGATGGTTGATCTCCAGGGAGATCGAGGTTAGGAGAGTAGACACAGAGGACAACAGCGTGGATCCACTCACAAAGGCTTTCCCAGAAGAGACTTTTTATGGGATGGTTGAGTATGAGATACTTCAACCACAGCTAATTGTTGGGTATGTGATACCACAACAGATGGCCTTAGTGCAAGTGGGAGATTGTTAGTTATATGTATGCCCTAGAGGCCATTACTGTACATACGTTGTATATTGTAGTGGATGCTTGGACATATATAGGGAGGACTTTCTTGCTCGACATGATAGTACGCTATCTGGTTGTAATTTATCTTAACATGTACTCTGATTATCTCTATGTTACATGTTGATAAAGCCCTTAGGACATGTACTCGACTACTGGGACTATGATGAGATCATACTAGTGGGGCCACGGTAGTCGACGAGTACATCCTATAACTATTCCTAGTCGAGGGTGTATCGAGACAGGGCATCGATGACCAGAGTAGACTAGCGTATACGCATCTTGACCCATATGATGGGCGATGGATGATCCCATATCCATCGGTGTTTGACATCAAAGATGGTGTACGGGTGCTCAGTAGAGATTGGGTACATTGGACAGACTCGCCGAGAACTCCCAGATGGTATTATACCTCACGTCAAATGGCAGTTCTCCGGTGACACTGGTACAGGTTAGTCTGTAGACCCGAGATCGTCACAGAGTCTTGTGTGATTCCCACTGTACTTTGATTTCCATCATACCACGACCAAGAGGGCGTGAAAAAAGGTGGATTTTGGGTACAGTTCCGAATCACATAAAGGCAATAAGCGATAGGAGGGGATTCGCTTCTCCCGGTATAGGGAGTTGATGTTGTGCTGTGTTTGATTGGCTATAACTAGAAATCCCTGGCCAGGGTTGCTGAGATTTACTGGTAAGTGTTATCAGTAGTTTCTCAAAATGTTTTAGACCTCATATCGACACGACTTATCGAGCTACTGGGTCTGACGTTTACCACCCCTAGGCGAGATATGCGACATATCAGTTGACGAGACCGGACTGTACGGGAGTGTTACTGATTGGATTCGCGGGAGAATGTATAGGCTTGCTTGTTGATCTTCTGATCGCTAAATACCTGGGTGGCTGTTACGTTTAGCTGACCGCTTGCAGCTTGTGGGTGTTTGATATGATCATCACCTACTGCCGGCGTATTGACGAATCTTTAGAGTCCTACACAGAGATTTCTTGGCTCAGGCAAAACGGAGTGGGAGCACATATATGATATGTGTGGGACCGAGAATGATGCGTGTATGCGATACCGTATTAGATTCTCGCGATATGAGATATCGGCCTGGTATATGTGATATACCCGGGTCATCGGATCAAGTGTTGATTCGATGAATGGATACAGATTATATTAGTCGGTTATTTGTGAAATGGCCGAATTATCGGATCAAGTGTTGATTCGATAATTTAATGTATAATTATTTATTTGATATATTAAATTACATTAACTAATATAAGTTCACTAAAATATTCTTTTTTCTCACTCGGGTAATACATTGATATATATGCGATATATGTTAATTGTATTATTTTATTTTGTTACAAAAATATATTATATATGTGATATATAATATTGTAACATGTTATAATTACTAATGCAACATGATTAGTGGAGATTAAACGAGGTTAGGGTTTGATTTGGGTTAAACTTTTCAAGAAGCTTCTAGAAGCTTTCTTTTTGTTTTTGCAAAGATATTTTGCAAGATATTTCCAAACCCAACCCACACCTTTTAACCCTAGTTAAGTCTCTACAATGGTCAGCCTATCTTCTTGAACCATGGTTGCATAAGTAATTATGATTACAATTCATTATTCATCACAAAAGGATTCTTCATCTTCTTCCTTGAGTTCTTTCATGAAAAGCTTTCTAGCTTTTTATGAAGTGATGATTTTGAGTGAGTTAAAGAAAACAAATGAGGGCAAAAATCTTACTTCATCATCCTCATCTACCCTTGCCGTTTAGATGAGGGTGTTCACTTCATTTTGTGAGTGAGAGCTTGTGTTAATGAAACTTCAAGGTAGATCATCTTTCTTATCGATAATCGGAAACAAGCTTGCATCTTTCTCTTCGTAGAGCCTCTCTAGAGTCTGGATGCACGATGATCGCAGCGAAGGGACCTAAACACGGAGCTTTAGAAGTGAAGGACAGGATCTACAAAGGTTGTAATCTCTCTCACTTAGTGTTAAAGTATTTAACATGCTTTATTTCACCTAATCTCTAGTCTAAGATCTTGGTTTAGGGTTGTTCGGCACGGCTAAATTTTAAATCGGGCATGGTTGATGCCTTATAGAACCTTGTGCGTGTGCCTAGTAACCATGCAGCATCTGTATACCAACATATCATCAAATCATCATATCGCGTCATATATTCTTTTCATCGCATTTATATCCCACATCAAGTCAATTTTACAAATACATTATACCTTTACTATAAGCATACGTATCTAATCTAACATACACACCCGAACCATACAAACAGTTTTTGAAAGATATGAATCGTAGTTTTGAAAGTAGGGGCTATGGTGTTTTTAAAGAAAAGATATCATTTGAAAATCCGTAACGTCCCTCAAGGTATATGTTTGAAAGATGCATATGATTCTTCAGTTTGGAAATATGTATGGTTCGGATGACACATCAACGTCGACTATCTAGTCTTATAATACCCTAAACGACAATATCACCAAATATCATCCTCAAATACGGTCATCATATACTAGTCGTATCATATCACTTCTAACTATCCTTAGTTTCTAATATGGTCCTCTAACTACCTTTTTACTCTATCTATAGTCTTCTATTAAAGGTTCCATTAATCATAATCTATATATATAAATCATTTTCCATCAAAGTTTGCGGTGGTGCTTTATTCCACCCGACTTCCCCCGTAGATATAGATCTACTCACCGTGGTCTTCGCTTGCCGAAGTTGATGACGCCACGCTCCGTCGCCTCGTAATTGTTACGACCCGAAATTGACACGTGACGGCCCTAATACTACGCAACGTCTATAGGCGTAACGTAGTAAAAGAAAGCCAAAACCCAGAAATCTAAACCGTTAAAAGACAAGAAAAGATAAGAAACATTGTTTAAACTTTTGAAAATCTCAAGAATAAATTCTTTAAGTCCAATTTACTTTCTTGAAAATTTCGGCAGCACCTCCTTTGTAAAAACCAAACCCAAAAATGGGTACAATATAAATATAAAGCAAAGCATTCCCAACGGGAGCAAATCCACGCCCAACGGCGGAAAAAACCACCACAACAGATATACGACGCCGTAGGGAAGAAATAAAAGACGATAAAATGGAAACTGTTTAAAAGACAACCCAGTCACAAAATAATATACAATATCGTCCTCACCAAGTCTCTAAATCAACATGAAAATAGTAGATGGAGAGTATAAGGATACAACGAATATACAATACAACAACGAATAACCACAAAACCCACCTAAGAAAACTGCACACTGTGAGCTGATACGGTATCCGCACCAAAAGATGATAAGATAGATTAATAGCCTGCCTCGACTACTCTGGAGAACAACCTGCAAACACTGTGGTACAACGGGGGTGAGTTGCCAACTCGTGAATAGTAAATAACATATGCAGGTAATCGCAAGTATGCACGTACAGCGCGAATCTAACATAAGCAATTAATAGCAACAAAAGTCATATGTGTGCAATAGTCATGAAAGGTACACTAGCAGGTATCACTAATACATGAAGCAGTAATATGACAATCTGTATGCAACAATCATGTAAGGTACTCTATCAGGTACAACTAATACATGAAACGATGATATGACAATGTATATATGCAACAGTCATGAAAGGTACTCTATCAGGTACTACTAGTACATGAAGCAATGCATATAAAGTAAAAGTATGCAAATAAACAGTCATGGAAGGTCCTCTATCAGGTACTACTAATACATGAAACAGTGCATAACAATAAATATGGTGTATGGAATGAAACATGTTATTTCCACGGAATCCTGACATCGTGGTAGGATAAAAGTCCATCAAGACAATCCAAATCCAAATTTCCTCAAATCAGCTCCCAAATGTACAGTATCCTAAGGGTACTAGTCAAGTCATCTCTAGCCCAAACGCATAACGCCATGCGGGTGATTCCCCTGTAGATGTTAAATCTACTGACCAACGCTCCTGGTTAAGTGAAGTCTACCACCTGTTTTCCCTTTATCGTAGCGTCCGAAGTCACAGCTTGCGAACCTAAAATTTCACAAACACATCAAATAAGCTAAATATCCTGAAATGACAAAAAGACAACGAAATGCAAGGATAACACCCTGAAAAATGCACTGCGCGCATGTATCGCGCACGACATCGGCCAAAAACACTAACTAAGGTTGCTAAACAATGAAACACTATGCCTAGACTCCGATCGTCCTGATTGCGCAGCACAACACAATAAATACGACAAATATAATAGATATAACCTCGAAACGACTAATCGAACATACGTCGGAAAACCCCGAAACTAAGAAAACAACTTATCGCAATATTTCGCACTAGAATCAAGCTAACACATTTCTAGTGATTACAAACACCTTAAAATAGCTTAACTAAGCTATCAAAACTAATTCTATATTTTTAACACTTGCAAAATAAGTTTTAGCAAAAACCTAGTAAGCAATATAACATAATTAAACAAAATATTCATTAACAATGATTAACATTTTCTACTAGGTTAAGCTTTTCCTAATCATAAATTAACACTTCAATAAAACATTAAACACTTAAATAAAGATTTACCTTAAATTGAATTTCTAAAACCCTTTCTAGAATTTTGAAACATGAAATTAAAACTTAAATCAACATTTAATTAAGCTAGCATAAAGTATTAAGCAACATAAAAGAGATTAGAATTAAGGTTTTATACCTTCAAGAACATCACTTGAATCAAGAATAAAACCAAAGTTTAGCCTCCAAAATCCTTACTAGAATGAAGATCCAAGCAACTTTTGTGAAGAAGAATGAAGGTTTTGGATTTTATTTGAATTTCTATGAATTAATTTGGATTTTTCATGATTTATTTGAAGCAAAGCGAGAAGAAATGAAGCAAAAATGATGAAGGGCAGCAAGGTAATGATTGTGGCCGGCCAAGGAGGAAGATAGGATTTGTGTGGAGTTGTGTGGAATTTTCTAAAAGGAAAAAATACAATAATTTGCATAATAAAACAAAAATAGCATTATTCACCATTTTCTTTTAAAAAAATCCATTAATTCCACCAAAAATCAAGATATTTGGAGAGAAGGTTCTAAACATATTTCTAATGATTAGTTTAGCATAAAAACCCATTTGTAGTAATTTACCCGCATAAAAAAATAATTACCACAAATATAACATTAAAATAATAATTTAAATAGGAAAAAATTCTATCTGAACCAAAACCTCCCATATACCCCCAAATTTCGTGCACTAGCTTTATTTTAGCAAAACTAGGTGCCGGGAACTTTCTACGGACGTTTGATCAAAATCGGGTTAAAACGGAAAATACCGACTATTTTGCCCTAAAACAGAAAAATTCGCAAAACGATTTCTGAAACATTACAATCTTCCCCCCTTAAAGAAATTCAGTCCGCGAATTAAAATTCATCTACGCGTACCTTCAAAAAGATGAGTACAAAACTCCCAAATCTCGCTTGCAGCTTGCCAAGTGATCACCTCACTATAGAGCTACGCCAAAGAACCCTCATAGACTGCAAGACCCTTGACCAAAGTTCCTTCACCTGTCGATCCACTATAACTAGCGGCTGCTGGTGAACGAAAGATCGCGTCCAAGCTAATTGGTTTGATGCTGAATCATGTGAAAAAGGTCATGAAAGTAATTGCGAAGTATCGACACAAGGAATACGGGTGAATACTCAAAAATCTGGGCGGAAGTGCCAAATTATAGGCAACGGAACCAACTCGCTTCAATGATCTCAAAAGGACCTACAATTCTGGGATACTTCCCAAAACTCAACATGTCATTCATCGGAAAATCCCATAGGAATACATGATCTCCAACTGCGAACTCAAGTCTGCGACCACTATGGTCGGCATAAGACCTCTGTCTGCACTGGGCCACTCTCATCCTGACCTGAACCAACTGGATCATCTCCGAAATCTCTAGACTAGCTGGGGTCCAAAAATCCTACTTACGCAAAGTCAGAAAACAGACTGGAGATCGACACAACCTAACAACTAAACTTAAAGGTTGCCAATTGGACTGCCTCCTGATAACTGCTATCGAAGGAGAACCCTAACAATGGTAAGTGACAATCCCCACAGCCGACAACAATTAGTACACACACAAGCATATCCTCCAGAGTCGGTATAGCCCGCTCTCACAAAACCATCATCCTGCGGATGGAAAGGCAGAGCTAAATCTCAACCAGTACCCAAGGCTTCCTGAAGCTCGTGCCCAAAACGACAAGTGAATAGGGTGCCTTCATTAGATACGACCCATGAAGGAACTCCGTGCAACGCACAAACTTAACAAAGAACAACTGAGCAACCCGAGTATAACCGGACAACTAGCATCCGAATGGAGTCACACCCTGACTAAACCTGGTTAGACGCCATAACGAATATTCATGGAGACCTGCTCCCATTCCCTCTCCGGAACGGTTAAAAGTTGCAACTCTGCAGCCGGTCTTAGATGCTCAACATTAGCATGCAACAAGATAGACACCCTAAAACGAAATCCGAAACTTCACTCTTCACTCCTGCCCACCCGTAACTATCTCATAAGTCACGCTACAAATTGGTGGAACTTGAATGAACACCGAAAGTTGACTGATGTGCCTGCTCTAGGATTTCGCGTCTCTGCCCATCAGCAACAGGTACACAAACGCGTCTCTAAACGTAGCACACCTTGGTCATAAATCAAGGACCCCGAATCATTACCCAGCCAAGTATGCTCAGGTATCTATGATGAACGAGCATCGGCAGGCAGTGCCTCGCGAAAGCGATTAAGGAAAAGTGGCCGGGCGCGGACATGAGCAAGCTGTCCCCTTAGTAGAGGCGAACTTAAGCTGTACTCAACGATCGAACAAGAACTGTAAATCTGCAGAAGACTATATCAACAATCAAAATCCGCTGCAGGAAGATGTATATTAAGCTCTAGTGGTCCGTGAAAATCTGGCGTGACTCTCGAACAAGTAGTGTCTCCAAATCTCTAACGCACGACCACCGCGTCCATCTCCAGATCATGTGTGGGATATCCTCCTCGTACTCCCTCCAGATGTAGGGAAGCAAAAGCGATAACTCTATTGTGTCACCTCAGTACACAATCGAGCCCCATTCGCGAAACATTACAGTTAAACAACAAAGTCGCCCGAACCAGAAAGCAAACAAAGAACTGATGCAGTTGTTAACCAAGTCTTCAACTACTGAAAAACTTCGTATGCATGGCTCAGTCCAAAGAAAAGAAACCTCCCTTCCGGCCAGTTCAGTCAACGGTGCAGCACTACACTAGCAATCCTGCACGAAACGGCGGTAAAAACCTGCTAAGCCCAAAAATCAGCGGACCTCTGTCCGTACACAAGTCTGGGCCAAAGTTGTATGGCCTCGATCTTCCTCGGAGCCATACGAAAACCGTCTCCCGTAACTACAAGACCTAGGAGTCAACACAAACAAGCCTGAAGGAACACTCCGAGAATCTAGCAACAGCTGGGGCTCTCCCAATGTCTGCAAAACAAATCCTCAAGTGCTACTCCTGTCCCTTACGACACATTGAATAGACCTGAATGTCGTCAATAACACAACAATAACCGGTCGAGGAACGGCCTGAAGAAATCTGGTTCATCACCTCTACGAATGCTGCAAGGGCATTGGTGAGTCCAATGACACCACCAAAACACACAAATCCCGTAGCATGCACAAGGAAGTCTTCGGAATGTCATCACTCCAAACCCACAACAATGATGACCTGATCCCAAACAATCTTAGATAATATCTCGCACTCGGAAGTTGATCGAAGAAATCGTCAATGCGAGGTAAAGGATACCTATCCGCATCGTAAGCCGGTTAAATTGACGATCAATCGATACACAACCTCAACTGCCGTCCTTCTCCTGACGAACAGAATAGGAGCTCCCCAAATGCGAAACACTCATACGCACAAGCTCCCCAACAAACAACTCTGCAGCTGATCCTTAAGCCCCATAAGTTTCGCCGGCTTATCTGGAACAACGTCGAAAAACTCTCGCACGAAGGAAAGCCGGTCCAACAAACCCACTGTGGCTCCGGTATCACGATTGAACGCCATGAATCCTCGACTTCTTCTCCTCAAAAGCCGACTCGCGAAAAACGCTGAATTCAAACTGTGTGAGGTGGCACCACTGCCCTCCCATGCACAACAAGAACTGACTCGCCGGGAAAACAAACCCTGTCTGTTTTCTCACGGCAGTCCACAGACGCATAGCACGTAAGTAACCCGTCCGTGCCCTGGAGAACGTCAAATCCAACATCTTTAGAAGGATCAAAACGACGGACGAATCTCTATCTCCTATCCGATTGGTACACGACTAAATTACGTGTCGCGCAACAAAAGAATCGCTGACAGAAGTTAACAAAACAAACGGCTGATCTCGCTAACCGACTCTTGTCCCAACCACGGCACATGTGTGTAAAACAAACAAGTACATCAACAGAACATACGAATTTAGAATACCTGAAACTCTGCATTGGACACCCGCGCGTCCCGATGAGTAGAAGGAAACTCTCGTGTCTGCCCCCTACCTGCAACTGGCTGAAATCCTTCTCTGCCAACCTGTCCCCTTTGAGCGAATCCACTGCGACCACGACCTCTCTGCACATAAGCTTGATGCGGTGCTAAGGAACAATGTCTGATGAAGTGATGAAGGCTCCCGCATCGGAAACATCCACGCGATGACTGCTGACCCTCCTGGGGATGAGAGCTGAACGACTGTCCTCGTCCTAAACCTCTGCTACTCCCGCGACGGTCACGAAATCTGTCTCGACGACTAGGCCTCTATCTCTGGGCTGGTACACCGGTACGTATCCTCCACTGTTCTGGAACTCTCAAAGTCTCTAGAATACGTGTCTCGTCAACTGGGGCTGCATCCACTGGTGCTATGTAGGTGACGGAATGCTGCATGCTGATTGCAAGGAACAACTGGGTAACAGGGGTGACAACCTCCTGTCGCTGCGCTCGAACGGCCTCAACCAATGAACTCATAGTCTGGCGCTTGTCCTGCATCTCTGCCACAAGCCTAGCGATACTATCTGTCGAAGGTGAATTCATTTGCACCTGTGCAACGAGCGTGCCATCCTGGTCAGTCCTCATCCTACCCGAGTCAATCCTGACCTCGGCCCTCGCTGCATCACTCTGAGTCCCTATAGCCATCGGCGACAAAGGCTATAAATAGAAATAATATTCGATATGAACACGGAAATCGAATCACAAGGATATGTCATCAAGGAAGGAATTTTAAGCAATTTGTACTTAGGTCACTTTAGGCGGAGTACCGCATCGTGAGTATGCCGCGGACATACACACACTACGTTACTCTGCTTAAGCTACCTACTCCATCATACCAAGTTCATCCTGCATTCCGAAAGGTAAAACCTAGCGCTCTAATACCAACTTTGTCACGACCCGAAATTGGCACGTGACGGCCCTAATATTACGCAATGTCTACAGGCGTAACGCAGTAAAAGAAAGACAAAACCCAGAAATCTAAACCATTAAAAGACAAGAAAAGATAAGAAACATTGTTTAAACTTTTGAAAATCTCAAGTATAAATTCTTTAAGTCCAATTTACTTTCTTGAAAATTTCGGCAGCACCTCCTTTGTAAAAACCAACCCCAAAAATGGGCACAATATAAATATAAAGTAAAGCATCCCCAACGGGAGAAAATCCACGCCCAACAGCGGAAAACAACCACCACAACAGATATACGACGCCGTAGCGAAGAAATAAAAGACGATAAAATGGAAACTGTATAAAAGACAACCCGGTCACAAAATAATATATCATATCGTCCTCACCAAGTCTCTAAGTCAACATGAAAATAGTAGATGGAGAGTACAAGGATACAACGAATATACAATATAACAACGAATAATCACAAAACCCACCTAAGCAAACTGCACACTGTGAGCTGATGCGGTATCCGCACCAAAAGATGATAAGATAGATGAATAGCCTGCCTCGACTACTCTGGGGAACAACCTGCAAATACTGTGGCACAACGGGGTGAGTTGCCAACTCGTGAATAGTAAATAACATATGCAGATAATCGCAAGTATGCACGTACAGCGCGAATCTAACATAAGCAACTAATAGCAACAAAAGTCATATGTGTGCAATAGTCATGAAAGGTACACTAGCAGGTATCACTAATACATGAAGCTGTAATATGACAATCTGTATGCAACAATCATGTAAGGTACTCTATCAGGTACAACTAATACATAAAGCGATGATATGATAATGTATATATGCAACAGTCATGAAAGGGACTCTATCAGGTACTACTAGTACATGAAGCAATGCATATAAAGTAAAAGTTTGTAAATGCAACAGTCATGGAAGGTACTCTATCAGGTACTACTAATACATGAAACAGTGCATAAACAATAAATGTGGAGTATGGAATGAAACATGTCATTTCCACAGAATCCTGACATCGTGGTAGGATCAAAGTCCATCAAGACAATCCAAATCCCAATTTCTTCAAATCAGCCCCCAAATTGGCTCTCATATCATATAAGTCTCACAAATCCTTAATGTACAATATCGAATAAATCTCATATATTCTGAATGCACAAAATCAGCAATTTCATATATATCTTGTATCCAATATCAAATGAATCACCTATATCCCAAATCCAATATCAAATAAATCTCTAACATCCTAAATATATTTGCATGAATAAACATGATGATGTATATGAATTGATATCAATACACATATATTAGCGTACCATTCCGCTAATATTGGTGTAAAGGCATATATAACAGCGTCCCATTCCACTGTTATATATACTTAGGAGTAAAAAGAAATATCATGAAACCAATGTGTCAAGCATCGACACAGAAATGCTGATCTATCAAGTGTTGTCACCAAGACTGGCCCCCTGATAGGTACATATCATACGCTATCCTGAAAGCTCGAGTGGCTAGTTCTGACCCTCGCCTCTCGACGCATCCATACGCACATGATTCCCATCGGTATCCCCATGATAACCGCTAAGTCATTAGTAATGTCACCGGAAAGTATGGTTCCCCCACTAACTCATCTCCTCACTGAGATTCTTGCCCCGGATACCTCCGGGCCCCACCATGTACCCGCACACGGACCCCTCCGTTCCTCGCATGGGGTATATATATATCCGAACCGATAAATCTCATGGTGGCTGCTGAAATATCATATCAAGGGAAACCGGGTTTTTCAAATAATGCATAATTTCATGAACTCCCACGGTCCCCAAATCCAGAAAACATCAATACGAGAATCCATGAATATAATATATGCAACATAAAACTGTAATGAAAGCATATAAAGGGAAAGCCGCTAATTAACTGCAACAAGTTAATATAAAATATCACGCGGTTCCTATTTTCTCAAATTCTAAATAACATCAAGTAAAGGTAAACATGTAGCTATAACCAGATATATGTGCAAACATAAAGGTATAGCAAGGTATATGTATCTACCTATAAGTAATGATGTAATATACCCCCTGGGTATAAGTGAAGTATGTGTGCAAGGTATACCTGTAGATATGTCATGAAGTGTGTATGTATCTATCGCTAATGGTACAATACTCTATAGGTATACAGGTAACTAGCATGTAAGTATGTCAAGGCATATGTGTAAGCATGTAGGTATACAGGTATGCTATATGTCATATGCATAAAGAAATATGAATCAATGTCTCAATGTCCCTATCCAAACAATATTATATCTATACGGGTGTTGTGCGTGAGATGGTAATTATTGACGGTGTGTGGGGCATACAATCAGTGCTCGTGCAACAAAAGCCGTCAATAATATGTATAGTGTCCTAAGGGTATTAGTCTAAGCACATCAATTAATTAAGCAATAAGGTGTATGCGCAAATTCTAAATATGAAATAGAATTTGCGACAAGTCAAGTCATCTCTAGCCCAGACGTATAACGCCATGTGGGCGATTCCCCTGTAGATGTTAAATCTGCTCACCAACACTCCTGGCTAAGTGAAGCCTACCACCTGTTTTCCCTTTGTCGTAGCGTCCGAAGTCACCGCCTGCGAACTTAAAATTTCACAAACACATCAAATAAGCTAAATATCCTGAAGCGACGAAAAGACAACGAAACGCAAGGATAACGCCCTGAAAAATGCACTGCGCACTTAGCGCATCTATCGCGCACGACATCGGCCAAAAACACTAACTAGGGTCGCTAAACTACGAAACACCATGTCTAAACTTCGATCGTCCTGATTGCACAGCCCAACACAATAAATATGAGAAATATAATAGATATAACCTCGAAACGACTAATCGAACATACGTCGGAAAAACCCCGAAACCTAGAAAACAACTTATCGCAATATTTCACAGTAGAATCAAGCTAACACATTTCTAGCGATTACAAACACCTTAAAATAGCTTAACTAAGCTATCAAAACCAATTCTATATTTTTAACACTTGCAAAATAAGTTTTAGCAAAAACCTAGTAAGCAATATAACATAATTAAACAAAGTATTCATTAACAATAATTAACATTTTCTACTAGGTTAAGCTTTTCCTAATCACAAATTAACACTTCAATAGAACATTAAACACTTAAATCAAGGTTTAACCTTAAATTGAATTTCTAAAACCATTTCTAGAATTTTAAAACATGAAATTAAAGCTTAAATTAATATTTAATTAAGCTAGCATAAAGTCTTAAGCAACATAAAAGAGATTAGAATTATGGTTTTATACCTTCAAGAACACCAGTTGAATCAAGAATAAAACAAAACTTTGACCTCCAAAATCCTCACTAGAATGAAGATCCAAGCAACTTTTGTGAAGAAGAATGAAGGTTTTGGATTTTATTTGAATTTCTATGAATTAATTTGGATTTATCATGATTTATTTGAAGCAAAATGAGAAGAAATGAAGCAAAAATGATGAAGGACAGAAGGGAATGATTGTGGCCGGCCAAGGAGGAAGATAGGGTTTGTGTGGAGTTGTGTGGAATTTTCTAGAAGGAAAAAATACAATAATTTGCATAATAAAACAAAAATAGCATTATTCACCATTTTCTTTAAAAAAAATCCATTAATTCCACCAAAAATCAAGATATTTGGAGAGAAGGTTCTAAACATATTTATAATGATTAGTTTAGCATAAAAACACATTTGTAGTAATTTACCCGCATAAAAAAATAATTACCACAAATAAAGTGCCCAAATAAAGCATTAAAATAATAATTTAAATAGGGAAAAATTCTATCTGAACCAAAACCTCCCATATACCCCCAAAGTTTGCACACTAGTTTTATTTTAGCAAAACTAGGTGCCGGCAAGTTTCTACGGACGTTTGATCGAAATCGGGTTAAAACAGAAAATACCGATTATTTTGCCCTAAAACGGAAAAATTCGCAAAACGGTTTCTGAAACGTTACAGGAATCCACGCGAAGGTATCTACAATAACAACACATATCGCAACGCTATTAAAATCAAGTTCTGAAATCCAATACGGCACGCGCATTGCTCATAGATAAGAACCTATATCTTACGCGTACAAAAATCAACCAAACAACCCTTGTTGTTGATGTAAAAACATCCAACAACTAAATACGAATCCAAATATCAAAAATTAGTATTTCAAAATATGGAAACCATAGCCAAAATCACACCAAAATGTTCCCAGATTTTGACTCAAGTCAAATAAAGCTAAACAAACAAGTATAGGGTGTTGTATATGGAGTTAATGAGCTATTGGACCAACCTAGACCTAAATCCCCCCAAAGTAGCCGTCCACTTAGCCAAAAATTCCGGCCACATCGGGTCCCCCTGCTAATATGGGGTCCGTCTGATCAAGGTGGTCTCCTATTGGTCCAGTTTGGTCTCTGGTATTGTTTTCTAAACTCAGAAATTCCCCGGGTTGCTCCAGATTCACTGTAGGCTCACAATTCAACACAAAACCGACACGGGTAAATTCTTAAATCCATATTCTAGTTTCTATGCTATAGTCTAGGTCAAGAATCACCTCTAAAGTCTTATTGACAGCCACTAACATCATCAATCTCCCAAATCCTTCTCTATAATTTCAAAGCTCACAAATCCATCACTAAACGTCTTCTAAACTTAAACAAAATGCTAGGAAATCAAAACTACCCTAAATGAAAAGAGATATACCTCAAGTTTACACCCAAGCAAAACCCTAGAAGTCCCAATGTTGTCAAAATCCCACTTTGCTTGGTCCATTGCGATGAGGGTGAGGAGGTGATCATTTTTTGTCAAGGGGGTATGGGGTTTTGATGAAAGATTGGAGATGGATCATAAGGGTAGAATGAAGGGCTTGAGGATGAAGAAGGAGATGAAAGAAAAGGTGGGGGGAAATATATAGGCAGCACTCTCCCTCTCTCTCTCCCTTTCTCACTCACATTCTCTCTCCTAACATGCTCACTCTCATCATGATGTCCCCCCTCTCTCTCCTCAAGTCATCATGACACCTTTTTCCCCTTTTCTCACGATAATAAAACCATAACATAAAACAACACAAATGAACAAGTAACCAAATAAAACATGTCATGGTGCACTAACCATGAAAACTTAGAAACACGGATTTGGCTTAATCGCGATTAGCAGTGCACTAATCGGGGTTTTATCCAAACTGCATATAATAAAACTTAAAAATGCCAAAAACTTCAAATATATTTTTAAATGAATAAATCATTTTAATTTCCATTTATTTCACAATTATCGGTATATATTTATACCCTTTTTCGAAAACCCCAATTTCGTAAATCGGGCAGTTTTCGGGAAATATATTATTTTAATATTAATTCCAAAAATAATATTTTATTTTTTCTGAAATGTTACAGTCTTTCCCCTTAAATAAATTTGGTCCCCGAATTTTAATTTAAACCCCCAAATGCTAAAACATTTCAATAATCAGCTCTAAACAACGGGGCTCCGAAATCATGGAAGTTATAGGAATACTACAGCGCATCGCGTATGCCTGAAAACGAATACAAGACTCAAATCGAACTCCGTCAAGCGTCACGCAAATCATCTGATTGCACATATATCTTCGGAGTTACAATAGAGATACAGATCTCGAAATCCACTACTGAAATCCAATATACACTAGTCAAATACTATAATACGTGTATAGTATGCATCCTTGAAAACTCCAAATCTGAATAAAATACATGCAAAATCTTTTCTGAATCGCCATGTGATGCGTAACTCATGGCATAAGTGACGGATGCTCATTAGTAAAATAATAATATATGTCGATATATGATTTGCTAAATATGCGTTCCGTCATTTCAAAATATCCCAAAAGGTTTTTTTTTAAAAACGTTCGTGTCGCTCACGGACACGTAGAAAATAGTGAGACTATAGCTATTTTTCAAAAACCCCTTGGTAAACTTTTAATGCTTGCAAAGTACTCGAGTACTGTTCTCAGATCAGTCCTGTTTGGCCACTATATAATATGGTGCCTAACACGAAAATAAAGTGCTCAAAGAGAAAAATCAGCCTCAAAAGGCGTATCCAACCACCACGTGCATCTGGTGCGCACGGAAATCAAATCCAAATACAGGTGCCACAGTATGCACAAAAGCAAATTTAAGTGCAACAGGTATGCAAGAAAACATCTGTCCAGTGCAACGGGTGTGCACGACAACACATCTGGTGCATCTATTGTGCACGAAAACTACATCTGGTGCATCAAATGCACGAAATACAATCAATAACTCAAATGCGTAAATAGCAACACTGAGTGCACCGAGGTGTATAAACCAAAAACGTGTGCAACTAAGTGCACAAATCCGTATCAATGCACTGCAAGCACATGTGAGCTATACCGAGTGCAAAATCACATCATCCGTATGAAATCCACGAAATCATAAACACATGCTACGAAGGTACAAAATCGATCTCAAATGCAATAGATATGCACAAATCGCAAATCAACACAACGGTGTATAAAATATATATCAAGTGCGGTTACTATGCACAAAATGCAAATACCCAGCAGGTGCAACCATGGTGCACAAAATCAATATCATGAAACTCAATCATCAAAACTCAAATCCAAGCGATATAAGCGTGATACTAGGATCACAAACGCAAATCGCAATAAATGACATTGAGGTACACCTCCTACAATGTCGAAAAATAATGTCGGTGCGATTAAAACTGGTAGAGCAAGATCATTCGCTTGCCTCCTGCTCACGGTCTGGCATCTTCTGTCTCTAGGTCCTCATTTTCTCTGTGGATTTACTAATCTCGCAATCCATCGGCTCATCGGCCCGGTCAGGTGTGCTAATGGAAACGATTCCGCTCTGGTACTTCTCTGGCCATCTCTCGGCCAATCATCACGACCACTCGTAAAGCAGCACGTTATTGGCGTCGGCCTCTGGTCCTCTGAATACTCGTGACACAACTGATCCTCGATGCAAATCTCATTGCAGCAGTGTCCTGAAAGGAATCCTGCTCAAGGTCTCTTCCGATCTCGCCTATGACGAACTGTACGGAGGCTGGTACTCTTGCATAATCTTTTCTCGCTCTCTGGACATCTGCGTCCTCAGCACAGCATTTCCTCGGGAAATGGTCGCACCCTAACGCCTCTGTAGATATATCCGATCTTAATCTCAACGGGGAGTAACAACAGCTCGTCAGCATCTCGCACGAACCTCTAGTTCTACCCGTCTTTATCATCGTCCACTTCGACGTCACGTCATACTATCTGTGCGCTGCAACTGTTCTCGGCCACAGTCAATCCAAAGTCTTTCATACGGACTCGAAATCACGAACTCGGTATCTTCATCACTCTGTAGAAGATCTCTAGCCGAACACGTCCTCGGGAACTCGTCCCAACAATCGGAGGAATACTCAATACTCGTCCGTTTTCGATCAACTCACAACGCATCTGAGTGAGGTCCTCTATCCGAAACTGGTCAGCTTGCTGATCTCTTATTACATGATATCCGGACGACGCTATAGTTTTCGATCGAGTCATCAAGGTCCCAAAATTTCCCAAAAGCTCAACACCTGAGTACAGTTTAATAATATCTGGTACATACCACAGTACCTCTGGACCAGCCATAGAAGGGCAAACCCAATCCTCATTAATGGCACCGCTAAACTGCCGCAAACCCTAAGGTTCAAAAGCGGTTCCATGGTCATCATGTCGAGTTAGGGTTTCAATCTTGTAGAGGGCCCACAAAATTACTTGCATGTTCCTCCGAATACTTTAAACTTGGAAAAATGGATTTTCTGACCTTTGATCGAACTTTTTAACTTCACCTAGGTGACATGCGAATACCCTCCTTCCGCACGCTAAACAATGCCTCAATCTTCCAGGAAAGACGATACATCAACGGTCATTTCTGGATCGGCCTACTCTAGATCTGACTCAACTGGGCTTGCGTCGGCGCATCAATATGATGAATCACCTTCGTCTCTCAACTTGGGATAGACTAGCTATCACCTGTCGCATCTCATCCTGGAAGCTCCAGCGATCTCGTCTCGTAAAGTCTGGAGGCGACATCCTCTCAATCTCAGCAATAGCTTGGTCATTCTTCTGCACGGTAGATAACATCACAATCTCTGAGGTATACTATACATCAACAGTCCTCTCGCAACAGGCAGCCTCTATTAATGGCCCGATCATCCGGTGCAAAACCAAACACTCACCTCAACAAGAGGTCACAACACAAACACTACATCGAGACGTTCCCATGTCACCAAAAAACACAATGGTCAGTCCTCATCCATGACGAGCTCGCCCTGACCGCAACACTAGCAGCAGCTCAATCTGCACTCAAACCATAGTGATAGGAACCTCAATCATGTATCGAATAAAATAGATCAAGGGCATGAAAGGAAACGACAGATCTAGAATGGATACATGATCATAAGAAGGAACAGCATAAATGAGAGTATGGTCACGAAAACGAATAGAATCAAGGATCTCAAATGGATGTATAATCATGGGTATGAAGAGAATCATAAGTCTCAAAAATATGTACATCCTAAGGTTTCTTAAGTGGAGTATTGTATCTAAATATGCCGTGGACCATACGTACAGTACGTCACTCTACTCTAGCTACCTACTCCATCAATCAGGGTCAGCCTATGTAACGAATGTTCGGGTCTAATACCCCCCGTTCAAGTCTAAGTTCCGTAAGGTCAAGCCTAGGTTCTGAAATACATACCCGCCCTAGACTCTGCATAGTCAAACATAGACTCGAACCAAGATTAAACCTAGTGCTCTGATATCAACTTTGTCACGACCCGAAATATTATCTCGTGACCAGCACTTAAATCACGCAACGTCTAAAGGCGTAACATATTTCAAGTAAGCTGAAATCCAGAAATCTAAACCTTTTTAAGAAAATAAAGGAGGTGAAGTTTTGAAATAAAGGTATAATGAAATCAAGTTTTCTTAATGCATAGAAAAGGAACATGAAAATGCAAGTGAAATTTACTAGTTTGAAAACGTGTTTCGTCTTTTAAAAAATTTGGGCAGCAACTCCTTTGTATATTTTGATCCAAAACCACAAATACATAACAAGAATAATGGCATCCCTAAGCAGGGGGCTAGCTCTTTCCCAATTGGCGGATCACAACCACGCAAGACAGCAAATATAAGTATACGACGCCCAACGGCGAAGTTCACCACAAAGATAAAGAAATAAGCAAGACAATAAAACCTTAAGGAGCGAAAAAACCCTCGCTCTAAGTCTCGCAACCACAAGTCTCACTAAGTCTCATTACTTATACAAATACTAGTTTGATTGATGGAGTTGACTAGATACAATATGAATAGTAAATACAAGAGAGGTGCGATCCAACATGTACCACCTACCAAAACAAAACACCCAAATGCAACTGTGTGCCAGCGATGCCGCTACGGACCCATGCGACCAACCTGTAAGAACCGTGCCACAACGGAGGTGAGTTTCTAACGCGTGAGTAGAAAAATATCTACAGAAAGAAATTGAATAAACAACAACTCCTAGGTCAACTATATCATAAAGGTAATACTATGATATTTAGGGTCACCGGGTTTGTATATGTGCCAACAATGAAATCAACATCTATATATATGCGGATATCATCCAACCATATGATCAATGTCTGTATGCATGTGGATCTCATCCGACTATATCATCAATGTATGTATGCATGTTGATCTCGTACAACTATATCATCAACGTATATATATATCATAAAAGCATATGCATAAAAATATGAGGATTTAAATCAACATGTGTCCCTCCCGATACATCAAAATCATGGAACCTGAGTGCCCAGCATCGTCACTCGAAACATCATGAAACCCGTGTCCAGTATCGACACGTAAATCCTCATATCTCGGGCTCCATCAGTCCGGATCGGCCCTCGGGCTCCGTCAGTCCGGATCGGCCCATATCATCTCTCGACTCCGGTCGGTATTCTCCGGATATCCGCCGAGCCCAACCAATCACCGCTGGGTAGTGGTCCCTCTGCCAGGCTCACCGTCTACAGCACAGTAAATCCATTCTCGCCTCGGGGTACCATACCGGGTCTACCATATACCTGCAATCGGCCGCATCCAGCTCCTCAAATCGGGTTTCACATGTCACACATTTCAGAACCGAGAAAACGCATGGTGGACGCACTGAAATATCATATCAAGAGAAACCGGGTTTTTAAAATAGTACATGCTTTCTTTTGAAATTGCCACGGTTCTCAAATCCAGAAATCTTATGAAAACAACATATCTCAATGCGTATAATCATAAAGCATGATATATGCAACATATAACAGAAATGTAAGCATATTCGTATATCATGCAACATGGAATAGTAATATGCACATATCAAGGGAAAACCGCTCTTTTAAATGATTCCAGTTTTAAAATATATAATGTGGTTCCCAAATCTTCAAAATCGAATGCAATACCGTATAGAGGTGCATATGTGTATGTACGCAAGTATGGGTGTACAATATGTATGTACGCAAGTATGGGTGTACAATATGTAAGTACGCAAGTATATCATGCAAGGAGTCATATCCTGATGCAGCAGCTCTACTGTGTAGTGACATAGCAATTATCAATGATAGAGTGAGCTGGCCAATTTGTGTAAGTGTGACATACGCATCATCGATAATGGTGTAGGTGTACTAGCACAAGTATATGTAATGCAATGAGAATAACATGAATGCAGCATAAGGTAAATCATTAGCTAAAAGCTATAAAGTAAATGTGTCTACAAGACCGAGTCGGTGAATCTATCAATCGGCATCCAGACTCACAACATCGCGTACGGTATAATCTATCGTACGGCATCCTCTGGTCAAGGGTATGGATCAAACATCAAGTCAAACTCATCAGGTACGGAAAATCATCATACGGCGGCATTAAGCTATTAGGGATCCTATCAACCTAAGAGACGAGGAGGGCAGAGACCTAACGTCTCGTATGGCTATCACTCATGATTCACAACATATATAAATATCTCTATATACCTATATCCCAGGTCACATCCGCAACAATCTCATATCAGGGGACTGGTTGGGTATAAATCATCTCAATCGACTCGCATCCGTATACCAACATATCATCAAATCATCATATCACGTCATATATTCTTTTCATCGCATTTATATCCCATATCAAGTCAATTTTACAAATACATTCTACCTTTACTATAAGCATACGAATCTAACATACACACCCGAACCATACAAATAGTTTCTGAAAGATGCGAATCGTAGTTTTGAAAGTAGGGGCCACGGTGTTTTAGAGAAAAGATATCATTTGAAAATACATAACGTCCCTCAAGATATCTGTTTAAAAGATGCATACGATTCATCAGTTTGGAAATAGGTATGGTTCGGATGACACATCTACGTCGACTATCTAGTCTTATAGTACCCTAAACGGCAATATCATCAAATATCATCCTTAAATCCCGTCATCACATACTAGTCGTATCATCTCACTTCTAACTATCCTTAGTTTCTAATATGGTTCTCTAACTACCTTTTTACTCTATCTATAGTCTTCTATTAAAGGTTTCATTAATCGTAATCTATATATATAAATCGGTTTCCATCAAAATTTATGGGGGTGCTATACGCCATCCACCCGACTTCCCCCGTAGATATAAATCTACTCACCGTGGTCTTCGCATACCGAAGTTGATGACACCACGCTCCATCATCTCGGAATCCATGCAAAGGTACCTACAATAACAATACATATCACAACGCTATTAAAATCAAGTTCTGAAATCCAATACGGCACGCGCATTGCTCATAGGTTAGAACCTATAGCTTACGCATACAAAAATCAACCAAAGAACCCTTGTTGTTGATGTACAAACATCCAACAACCAAATACGAATCCAAATATCAAAAATTAGTATTTCAAAATATGGAAACCATAGCCAAAATCACACCAAAATGTTCCCAGATTTTGACTCAGGTCTAATAAAGCTAAACAAACAAGTATAGGATGTTGTATATGGAGTTAATGAGCTACTGGACCAACCTAGACCCAAATCCCCCCAAAGTGGCCGGCCACTTAGCCAAATATTCCGGCCTCCTCCGGTCCCCCTGCTCAGATGGGGTCCGTCTCGCCTAGGTGGTCTCCTATTGGTCCAATTTAGTCTCTGGTATTGTTTGCTAAACTCCGAAATTCCCCAGGTTGCTCCAGATTCACTATAGGCTCACAATTCAACACAAAACCGACACGGGTAAGTTCTTAAATCCGTATTCTGGTTTCTATGCTATGGTCTAAGTCAAGAGTCACCTCTCAAGTCTTACTAACAGCCACTAACATCATCAATCTCCCAGACCCTTCTGTAGAATTTCAAAGCTCACAAATCCATCACTAAACGACTTCTAAACTTAAAAAAAATGCTAGGAAATCAAAACTACCCTAAATGATAATAGATATACCTCATGTTTACACCCAAGCAAAACCCTAGAAGTCCCAATATTGTCAAAATCCCACTTTGCTTGGTCCATTGCGATGAGGGTGAGGAGATGATCATCTTTTGTCAAGGGGGTATGGGGTTTTGATGAAAGATTGGAGATGGGTCATGAGGGTAGAATGAGTGGCTTGAGGATGAAGAAGGAGATGAAAGAAAAGGTGGGGGAAAAGATATAGGCAGCACTCTCCCTCTCTCTCTCTTTCTCACTCTCATTCTCTCTCCTAGCATGCTCACTCTCATCATGAGGTCCCCCCTCTCTCTCTTCAAGTCATCATGACACCTTTTTCCCCTTCTCTCACCATAATAAAAGCATTGTTAGTTATATGTATGCCCTAGAGGCCATTACTGTACATTGGATGTATATTGTAGTGGATGCTGGGACATATATAGGGAGGACTTTCTTGCTCGACATGATAGTATGCTATCTGGTTGATCTTTACCTTAACGTGTACACTGATTGTCTCTCTGTTACATGTTGGTAAAGCCCTTAGGATGTGTACTTGACTACCTGGATTATGATGCTGATCATACTAGTGGGGACAAGGTAGTCCATAAGTATATCCTTCAAAGTCCCTAGTCGTGGGTGTATCGAGACGGGGCATCGATATACCAGAGTAGACTAGCGTATACCTTTTCGACCCATACAGATGGGCGATGGATGATCCCATATCCATTGGTGTTTGACATCAGAGATGATATACGGGTGCTCAGTGGAGACTGGGTACACTGGACGGACTCGCCGAGAACTCCCAGATGGTATTATACCTTACGTCAGATGGCAGTTCTCTGGTGACACTGGTACAGAGTAGTCTGTTGACCCGAGATCGTCATAGAGTCTTGTGTGGTTCCCACTGTGCTTTGATTTCCATCTTACCACGTCCAAGAGGGCAAGCAAAACGGTGGTTTTTGGGTACAGTCCCGAGTCACATGGAGGCAATGAGCGATAGGAGGGGATTCGTCTCTCCCGGTATAGGGAGTTGATGTTGCGCTGTGTTCGATTGGCTGTAACCGGAAATCCCTGGCCAGGGTTGCTGAGATTTACTGGTAAGTGTTACCAGTAGTTTCTCGAACTGTTATAGACCTCATATCGACACAACTTATCAAGCTATTGGGGTCTGACGTTTACCACCCCTAGGCGAGATATGCGACATATCAGACGATCAGACCGGACTGTACGGTAGTGTTACTGGTTGGATTCACTGGAGTGTGAGCGGGCTTGCTCGTCGATCTTCTGATCGCTTAATACCCGGGTGGCCGTTACGTTTAGCAGACCGCTTGCGGCTTGTAGGTGTTTGATATGATCATCACCTGCTGCCGGCTTATTGAAGAGTCTTTAGAGTCCTACACAGAGGTTTCCTGGCTCAAGCGAAACGAAATAGGAGCGCATATGAGATATGTGCGGGACCGAGAATGATATCAGTATGTGATACTGTATTCGATTCTCGCGATATGTGACATTGATCGGTTATATGCGATATAGCCGGCATATCGGATCAAGTGTTGATTCGATAAGTTGTTACTGTAGATATTAGTCGGTTATCTTCGACATGGCCGGATCATTGAATCAAGTGTTGATTTAATGATTTAATGTATAATTAAATATATGATATATTACTTTGCATTAACTAGTATCGGTTCACTTTACAAAGGATTTTCTCACTTGGTTGTACAAGTTGTATATGTGATATACTTTTTTGTGCAAATGATTGTATCATATTTGATGATACATATTAACTTGGTTAAGTGTAAAGATTAAACCATGGTTAAGTTAATGATTAGGGTTTTTATTTGATTATTCATTCATTTATTTATTTGTTTTGGAAAAGATAAAGAAAGAATGGTGGCTTTGTTTGTTTGTTTGTTGAAGATTCATGAACCTTTGACTTAGTCACCATTCTTGTCTTCATTCTTAACCCTAACCATTTAAGCAAACCATGGTCTATTCTCTACACTTATCTAGGGTTAGATTATGATAAGGATTCCTTTGATTTTCTATTTGGATATTTATCATAATATGAGATGCTTCTTCTTCTTCATCTTTTTTTTCATGAAGAAAGCTTCACTTCATCAATGGTGATTGATGAAAATGAGTGAGAAATCCAATTCTAAAGTGAACCCACTTCCTATTTCTTCATCCTATACCTCTTGCCAAGTAGTAGAGTGTGTTTTCTTCACAAGTTTCATGACTTGGTGAAGTGGGAGCTTGATCTTGTGATGCTTCGACGTAGATCATCTTCGGCACGAAGCCGACGACCTTGCCCGCCCATTTCTCCGATGAAGTCGACGCTAGAGCCCGGGATTTGATTTGGACAGCAGAGAGGACTTCATCACGGAGCCATGGAGGTGGAGGACCGGATCTACAAAGGTTGTATTTCCGTATTCTCTTAGTAAAGTAGTTTACTAGTTGCTTTTTCGCCTAGAATTCTAGTTAACGATCCGTATTAGGGTTTCTCGGCACCCGTAGAATTTGAAATTGGCATGGTTGATGCCTTGTGAGACCTCTTGAGAGTGCCTAGGAACCCTACAGTGGTATCAGAGCCTAGCTAGAGCCTTAGGCGAAGTCTAGACGGAGTTTGAAGTCCGATCGAACCCGAAAGCCCATTTTTCCACGCTCTCTGGACTTTTTCTGAAAAAGTGGATTTTTCCAAATTAAAAATTGCTAAAAAATTCAGCAGGGAATTATAAGAATTACGGTGCAAAATTTGACTCGTGAACAGTATAAACCGCGGCGGAACCGCGGCAGAAGCCTGGCTTCTGCGGCGGTTCCGCGGCAAGTTGATGACGTCATCCTTCCCTCTTTGCACAGTAACTCCTATTTTATTATGCTGGATTTTCTGGGAATTTTTAATATTTATTCAAGAGTTGAATTTTCTGGGGTTGTTTTGGGGATTCGGTGTTTCGATCGGGGTATCAGATTTTGTCTATGTGGCTTTCCGGATAATTTTTGAATATGTTAAAAAGTTCGACCGGATATAAATACCCAATTTTTCCCCTGTCGGGAAATTTCCAAGTGTTGGATTTATCCGTGGTTTAACGACGTTCTAAGTAGTGCAAGTAACGCGATGGACCCTCTAGAAGACAACAAACCTTAACTCGATTATGTGACCGTCTTGAACTGCCCTTTGAACCTTCGGGTTTGGGGCAGTACGGCGTGCCACATGTGAGGCGTTGGCTTGACCCTTCTACGGCTGGACCGTTGGTACTGAGGCACGAACTGAATGTTGTTAGACTTATTTCATGTGTTGATCTATATCGGGAAAACTTGGGTGTTCGACAGTTTGATCGAAAAGTTTAACATTTTCTATTTATCTGGAATGTGATACAATAATTGGAATTCACAAGTAGTTATGAGATAACTGAATGAATGTTATAAACATAGCAGTTTAGTCTCACTTGATCGGTTGCCACGGAATTTTGATGTGATCAAAAGTCCGTCGCAATCACGTAGCGTACGCGGATACTCGCTGGGTAAACTTAATAGACAGCCTTGCCCCATAGCCCCGACCAAGTGACTGTAGGAGAACCCCGTCGCTGAAAGCATCCGTCCGGGTGCTTGCGGCAGCGGTGTTCCGCCTTGGTGCACTTCGTCGACGGTATCGGGGGTGCGGCCGCCTACTAAAGTTTACGACGAGCATTCGATCAGGATGTCGGGAATCTTGTTGAATTGCCCGACTTGATATTGAAAAGTGTTTTCGATTTTGAGACTAAAATGCGGGGTTTATAATTGTTAGGCATGCAATGTTTAAGGAATTCATTTGATTAGGCATGTGATGTCTAAAGAGGTTGCGGATTCCAACTGTTGTAGTTTTACACTTTCTTTTCTGTGACCGTAAGTGTAATATGTGATATCGCCGGTTTCGTTGCTATATGTCAACGACAATTGGGATGGACATATTTACTTACGTTGATGACATGTGATGTTATGTGTTGCTGGATATGTTATATTGGATCGTCGTGTTTGAATAGCCGGGGTTTTTTTATGTGAGATGAGTGTTTTTCATTTTCATTCATGTAAAAACTTGTTTGTAATATTCTTTTATTGGGGCACTTCCAGGTTGCGGAAGATGTCACCGTATGTATATTATTTACTTTTCCGCACTAGGATAGACCCAAGGAGGGGAGCACAAGTAACCGGGTTCTGGAGTCCAGTGGGAGACCAACTCGAGGAGTCGAGTCCGGGTCTCCTAACTCTAGAATTGGCAGGGTTGCTTGCCGCTCTCGTAGGGGTCTAGGGGTGTGGGTTTGGCTATTCATCACGACCGTGGAATCCGTGTTTTATACTGGCTCGTATTTAAAACACGGACGTCCTAGTATATCCAATATTTCATATGTTTCTTCTGCTGCGATATATGTGATGTGATCATGTGATATGTTCTGTGATGGATACTTTATATAGTATATATGATATATTATATAGATGTTACTTATGTTTTACACCCGCGCTAGCCCTGCCCCGCTCTGCCGTTAGTTACCTAACCTAACGGTGCACGAGGGGACATTGAGGCGAATGCGGATGGCATAAGTGTACGTCGTATTTATCTGTGATGTTTAGGTAACTTAAATGATGGGACTTCATTAATGTGATTAATGAAAGAAAAGAAACCTAAGATATTGTAGAATCGAATTTCAAAAATAAAACAGGTAGCTACAGTTCTTGCTTTGCACAGCGGTATATACGATATATCCTGCACCTTATTCGATGAGGAAAGGACCGAGATCCCTTCACCGGGAGTGACTCCTTTAGCAATAACTGGCAGATGCTACAACCTTCGGTTTGTCTTTTGATTGCTTTTAAGTGTTTTTGCTTTGCACAGTGATATATGTGATATATCCCGTACCTCATTCGACGAGGAAAGGACCGACGATCCCTTCACCGGGAGTGACTCCTTTAGCAAAACTAGAAAAGCCTCAAAAACACTCCATTTTAAAACCATTTGATTCTACAACGATATAAAGTTCATTACGCAAAAGGTTTTCTTAAAAACCTGACGTAGCCCTCCGTCATTTCAGATAAGTCCTAGTTAGTATTCGTGCTGCGTTTGTTGACTTAGTCAAGACGTAGTGTGCGGTAGCTGATTAGTTCTTATCTGCAAAGCATATGATGCGATTGGATTAGGGTAGTCGTGCGGCCTTGTTGACTCAGTCAAGGGTTGTGCGGGTGGGTTTAATTCAATCGAGAAATGACGGGTTGAACTTTACTTGTGGTCTATGATTTGTTGACTCAGTCAAGGTCATAGATCGCTTGGGGCAAAATATTATCGGGAATTTCAAGTGTTGAAATTTGCAATGAGATTGCATACCTTCTATGAGATAGTTGGATCCCGATACCCGCTGCGAGTAATTGTTACTCCTGGGAGAGTTTTATACATTACAATTAGCCGATCAAGTAGGTGTCTAGAAAGGTGTCAACGAGGTTACGCCTCTGGGAAAACGAGGTTTACATTAATTAGGTTCGTGCGAAAGCACGGGGGACCTCCCTCAAAGTACCGACACTGGCCTGGCTGAAAGATTGGCGAACTTGTAGTGTGTAATTAATCCCGGCTAGTCTTTCCTTTTTGGGTTTGAAGGAAGATTTGATAAACAGCAGTGGGAGCCATCCTGATTAGATAAAGTAATAACCAATCTATTCTTGCAAGAGCGCACGCTGAGTGTTTTCTTCTTTCTCTCTCCTGGTAGCGACCATGTCACGCCTTAATGAAGATAATAAAACGGATTATTGACCGAACCCGCTTGTTATACTGAGCTGGGGAACGTTGGTCCCGCTCCAACTTATAATTGTTATAAGACAGAGCAGGAAATTGGGGAATACCAGGTTTCCCATGCCGCCCAAACGAAGAGAGTGCATGCTGATGCATCATCTTCGGGTGTGTTCATTACAAAGAACTGTTTCTCTGTATCCTCTACGTCCTGGGTATGTGATACCAGATCAGGATCCCAGATATGTAATCTGTTACATAGGGCTACAGAAAGGTAGAGAACTGAGAACGGGTGATAAGTTTTATGAGACAGAAAACGGGGCAAGTGTTGCAGCCAAGTCTGTTGGTCACTGTCACCCTGTATTACCAATACATTGATTCTGAACGAATGTTGTTAGATACCGAACCTGATATACAAAATCATATCACTTTCTTTATTAGTAAAGAAATGATAAAATTTTGTATTGTTGGATAATGTTTTGGACATTTCCTATATCAAAAGCTGATCGGTTCAGGCACGTTATCTAAAAGCATTTATGTTCTAAATCAAACTACAGTTCTTAGTATACAGAACACACACAAGAGGAAGAGTTCAGAAATGAACGAATCCTTCTTGAGGTATTGTAGACTAGGTCATATCAATGCGACCCGACTGGCTGAGTTACATTTAGATGCATATTTAAATCAGTTTGAATTTACATCTTGTGAAACTCGCCAGTCATGTCACAAAGATAAGATGACCACAGCTCTGTTTATTGGAAACAGAGAAAGAGTTAGTGAACTCTTGGGATGATACATGTTGATGTATGTAGGTCCCCAGTCTACAAATGCCAGGACTGATTCTTTATACTTCATTACATTCTCTGATGATCTTTCGAGTTTCAGACCCATGTTCCTGTTGAAACACAAGTCCGAACCTTTTGAGATATTCACAGAATATAAGTTAGAAGTAGAGAACCAAAATACGGGTATAAGTATTATATCCTTTGATGTGATCAAGGAGGAGAATACTTGAGAACGGAAATACTGGACTATTCTAAAGGAGAATGAGATTCCCTCTCAGCATTACTCCTCCGTATACACCATTGCACGATGGTATGTCGGGGCGGAGCAGATACACCCTATTTGATAAAGTGTGCTCTATGATGAGTACTACTGAGTTACCTTTTTCCTCATGGGGTTATGCACTTGAGAAGTTGCATACCTATTGAATAGGGTTCCAATCAAATCAGTTGCCTACCGCTTCATATGTGATATGGAATGGGAAGAGCCCATACCTTAAGTTAGTTAACATTTAGGGTTGACCGGCCTATGTCTAAAACAAAATCCGGACAAGCTCGAGGCAAGGTCTGTTATGTACAACTGGAAAGGTTCCAGCTATACAAACAACAGCAGATGACATGGTAGAACCAAAAGATTCAGTAGATTCCAACGAACCTTAGCCTCTCCGCCGATCTAGTAGGGTTCCTCACCCACCTGAGAGATACTTCTGTTTCTCTATGACAGTGGGAGCGAGGATTGCATCATGAGATGATGACCCAACTAGCTTCGAGCTGGCCATCGAGAGTAAGACTCTGTAAGAATGGCTGGATGTTTATCGATCTGAGATGGAATCCTTATACACCAACAAAGTATGGACTTTGGTTGCTATATCTGAAGGGTTAAATCCCCATCAGGAGCAAATATATCTTGAGAAGATTACTTGGTGTAGATGGAAAGGTTGAGACTTTCAAAGCTAGACTTGTTAAAGGTTTTCGTCATCAACCAGGCATGGATAATGATAAAACCTTTTCCAGTGCCTATGCTTAAGTCCATCCAGATCCTACTTGCCACGGCTACGTACCATGACTACGATATCTGGTGGTTGGGTGTCATGACAGCTTTTCTAAATGATGTTTTAGAAGAGAGCGTCTATAAGTATACAGCCAGAGGGCCTCGTAGACAGTGGGAGCAGCGGAAACGTGTACAAGATGCTTTATAAGATAAAGCAGGTATCGCGTAGTTGGAACATCTGTTTTGATGTGTTAGTCAAAGAGTTTGATATCATCAAAATGGTAGATGAACCTTGTATAAACAAAAGGGTAGTAGGGAGTATGGTGATGATCATCGTAGAGTACATGGATGACATACTCTTGATAAGGAAGGAGTTTCCTATGCTACGCTCGGTCAATCTCCGCTTATCACAATGATTCTCCATAAAGGATCAAAGTGATACCTCCTAAATCCTGGGTTTTGGATCTATGAGATAGATCTAATTGGATGTTAGGATCCTCACTAGTTGTAGTGAGATGGTATCAATCGATCCTGGGGAGAATCACTGGAAGAGTTCCAGGGTGATAATGACGACTGAATGTCAGTCGCAGGCATTGTCTTTACCCTCAGTAAAGGGACGGTATGTTGGAAAAGTTCCAAGCTAGATACCGTGGCATACTAGACGATAAAGGCTGGATACATCGCTACTTAAGATGCTACCAAAGAGGCTGTTTGGGTGTATATTGGTTCATGAGATGAACTACGTTCCTACCATTGTGAGACAATGGAGTTGTGGCTTATGCCAAGGAACGCCGGTCCCATCAGTGATCCAGACATATTCTAAGGCAGTGTCACCTGATCATGGAGATGGTTGATCTCCAGGGTGATCAAGGTTAGGAGAGTAGACTCAGAGGACAACACAGCGGATCCACTCACAAAGGCCTGTTCCCAGAGAGAGATTTTTATGGGATGGTTGAGTATGAGATACTACAACCACTGCTACCAGATGGCCCTAGTGCAAGTGGGAGATTGTTAGTTATATGTATGCCCTAGAGGCCATTACTGTATATTGGATGTATATTGTAGTGGATGCTGGGACATATATAGGGAGGACTTTCTTGCTCGACATGATAGTATGCTATCTGGTTGATCTTTACCTTAACGTGTACACTGATTGTCTCTCTGTTACATGTTGGTAAAGCCCTTAGGATGTGTACTTGACTACCTGGACTATGATGCGGATCATACTAGTGGGGACAAGGTAGTCCATAAGTACATCCTTCAAAGTCCCTAGTCGTGGGTGTATCGAGACGGGGCATCGATATACCAGAGTAGACTAGCGTATACCTTCTCGACCCATACAGATGGGCGATGGATGATCCCATATCCATTGGTGTTTGACATCAGAGATGATATACGGGTGCTCAGTAGAGACGGGGTACACTGGACGGACTCACTGAGAACTCCCAGATGGTATTATACCTTACGTCAGATGGCAGTTCTCTGGTGACACTGGTACAGAGTAGTCTGTTGACCCGAGATCGTCATAGAGTCTTGTGTGGTTCCCACTGTGCTTTGATTTCCATCTTACCACATCCAAGAGGGAGCGCAAAACGGTGGTTTTTGGGTACAGTCCCGAGTCACATGGAGGCAATGAGCGATAGGAGGGGATTCGTCTCTCCCGGTATAGGGAGTTGATGTTGCGCTGTGTTCGATTGGCTGTAACCGGAAATCCCTGGCCACGGTTGCTGAGATTTACTGGTAAGTGTTACCAGTAGTTTCTCGAACTGTTATAGACCTCATATCGACACGACTTATCAAGCTATTGGGGTCTGACGTTTACCACCCCTAGGCGAGATATGCGACATATCAGACGATCAGACCGGACTGTACGGTAGTGTTACTGGTTGGATTCACTGGAGTGTGAGCGGGCTTGCTCGTCGATCTTCTGATCGCTCAATACCCGGGTGGCCGTTACGTTTAGCAGACCGCTTGCGGCTTGTGGGTGTTTGATATGATCATCACCTGCTGCCGGCATATTCAAGAGTCTTTAGAGTCCTACACAGAGGTTTCCTGGCTCAAGCGAAACGAAATAGGAGCGCATATGAGATATGTGCGGGACTGAGAATGATACCAGTATGTGATACTGTATTCGATTCTCGCGATATGTGACATTGATCCGTTATATGCGATATAGCCGGCATATCGGATCAAGTGTTGATTCGATAAGTTGTTACTGTAGATATTAGTCGGTTATGTTCGACATGGCCGGATCATTGAATCAAGTGTTGATTTAATGATTTAATGTATAATTATATATATGATATATTACTTTGCATTAACTAGTATCGGTTCACTTTACAAAGGATTTTCTCACTTGGTTGTACAAGTTGTATATGTGATATACTTTTTTGTGCAAATGATTGTATCATATTTGATGATACATATTAACTTGGTTAAGTGTAAAGATTAAACCATGGTTAAGTTAATGATTAGGGTTTTTATTTGATTATTCATTCATTTATTTATTTGTTTTGGAAAAGATAAAGAAAGAATGGTGGCTTTGTTTGTTTGTTTGTTGAAGATTCATGAACCTTTGACTTAGTCACCATTCTTGTCTTCATTCTTAACCCTAACCATTTAAGCAAACCATGGTCTATTCTCTACACTTAACTAGGGTTAGATTATGATAAGGATTCCTTTGATTTTCTATTTGGATATTTATCATAATATGAGATGCTTCTTCTTCTTCATCTTTTTTTCATGAAGAAAGCTTCACTTCATCAATGGTGATTGATGAAAATGAGTGAGAAATCCAATTCTAAAGTGAACCCACTTCCTATTTCTTCATCCTCTACCTCTTGCCAAGTAGTAGAGTGTGTTTTCTTCACAAGTTTCATGACTTGGTGAAGTGGGAGCTTGATCTTGTGATGCTTCGACGTAGATCATCTTCGGCACGAAGCCGACGACCTTGCCCGCCCATTTCTCCGATGAAGTCGACGCTAGAGCCCGGGATTTGATTTGGACAGAAGAGAGGACTTCATCACGGAGCCATGGAGGTGGAGGACCGGATCTACAAAGGTTGTATTTCCGTATTCTCTTAGTAAAGTAGTTTAATAGTTGCTTTTTCGCCTAGAATTCTAGTTAACGATCCGTATTAGGGTTTCTCGGCACCCGTAGAATTTGAAATTGGCATGGTTGATGCCTTGTGAGACCTCTTGAGAGTGCTTAGGAACCCTACAGTGGTATCAGAGCCTAGCTAGAGCCTTAGGCGAAGTCTAGACGGAGTTTGAAGTCCGATCGAACCCGAAAGCCCATTTTTCCACGCTCTCTGGACTTTTTCTGAAAACGTGGATTTTTCCAAATTAAAAATTGCTAAAAAATTAAGCAGGGAGTTATAAGAATTACGGTGCAAAATTTGACTCGTGAACAGTACAAACCGCGGCGGAACCGCGGTAGAAGCCTGGCTTCTGCGGCGGTTCCGCGGCAAGTTGATGACATCATCCTACCTTGTTTGCACAGTAACTCCTATTTTATTATGCTGGATTTTCTGGGAATTTTTAATATTTATTCAAGAGTTGAATTTTCTGGGGTTGTTTTGGGGATTCGGTGTTTCTATCGGGGTATCAGATTTTGTCTATGTGGCTTTCCGGATAATTTTTGAATATGTTAAAAATTTCGACCGGATATAAATACCCAATTTTTTCCCTGTCGGGAAATTTCCAAGTGTTGGATTTTTCCGTGGTTTAACGACGTTCTAAGTAGTGCAAGTAACGCGATGGACCCTTTAGAAGACAACAAACCTTAACTCGATTATGTGACCGTCTTGAACTGCCCTTTGAACCTTCGGGTTTTGGGCAGTACGGCGTGCCAAATGTGAGGCGTTGGCTTGACCCTTCTACGGCTGGACCGTTGGTACTGAGGCACGAAGCCGACGACCTTGCCCGCCCATTTCTCCGATGAAGTCGACGCTAGAGCCCGGGATTTGATTTGGACAGCGGAGAGGACTTCATCACGGAGCCATGGAGGTGGAGGACCGGATCTACAAAGGTTGTATTTCCGTATTCTCTTAGTAAAGTAGTTTACTAGTTGCTTTTTCGTCTAGAATTCTAGTTAACGATCCGTATTAGGGTTTCTCGGCACCCGTAGATTTTGAAATTGGCATGGTTGATGCCTTGTGAGACCTCTTGAGAGTGCCTAGGAACCCTACAAGCATAACATAAAACAACACAAATGAATATGTAACCAAATGAAACATGCCATGGCGCACTAACCATGAAAACTGTAGAAACACGGATTTGGCTTAATCGCGATTAGCAGTGCAGTAATCGGGTTTTTATCCAAACTGCATATAATAAAATTTAAAAATGCCAAATCCTTCAGATATATATTTTTAAATGAATAAATCATTTTAATTTCCATTTATTTCACAGTTATCGGTATATATTTATACCTTTTCTCGAAAACCCCAATTCGCAAATCGGGCAGTTTTCGGGAAATATATTATTTTAATATTAAATTCCCAAAATAGTATTTTATTTTTTCTGAAATGTTACAATTTTAGTTCACTTTAATATTTTTCCTTAATTAAAATATTATTATAAGCTTTTAATTATGCACTTAATTCGTGGTAATTACAATTTTGATTGGGTTAATTATACTAAAGTGAATTTATGCTAACTTAATCACAAGATTAAGCATTAACCCATCTTTGAAAATATCCTAGAAAATATCTAGATATTTTGGTGAATTAGAAGAAAACTTTAATAAGAAAAGAAAAAGTTTAAGAGGTGGCATGATGGGAGAGGCTTTAATTGAGCATTAATTGTGTACTTAGCTAGAAAATTCCACACAATTTCCACACCTCATCACTTTTTACCCCTGGCTGCTTCATTTCTTTCTCACTCCATTTTCACTTCTTCAAGCTTCTAAAATTCATCAAAAATCATCAAATAATCCCACAAACTCAAATACAAATCCATACACATTATTCTTTAGCCTAATCTTGCATGGATCTTCATGAAAGTTAGCATTTTGGAGGCTATTTTGATGATCTTGTTGCAAGTTTGTGATTCAAGTGGAGGTATAAAATCCTAACCCTAAACATTAGTTGTTGTTTAAATACTTTAAGCTAGATTATTAGATGTTTAAGTATGGCTTTAATTTGCATGTTTAGAAATTCAAGAAAAGGTTTTTGTAGATCAAGTTAAGGTTTTGATTATTGTAATGGTTAAGTGAGTGGTTTAGACTTTGAAAACTTAACCTAGATGTGAGAATGTTATTTATTATTTTCCTAATCGTCTAATTAAGCTTATGTGCAAACTAAACTTTTACTAACTTTTTTATGGGTGAGATTAAAATTCTAGTAAGGGTTTGAGTGGTTTAATCAAGCTATTATGTGATGATTGCGGCTACTAGTTTCGGTTAAATTTCTAGATTTGAGCTAAAATGATTAAAGATGCTCACTACGTTTTTGGATAAAATAGGCGTGGGTTTCTTTTGATATTGCGATGTTATATATATTAGATTCCACAATATATATTGTGTTGTTAGTGCACGATCGGTACGATCGTGGTCTAGGCTTGGTGGTTGTGTTATCCTAGCTGGGGTTGTGCCGATATCGTGCATGTTTTGTGCACTAGGTGCACAGTGTGTATATCTTGTGGACGTTATCCTTACGTTTCATTGTCTTTGTGTCAGCGCAGGATATTAACCTTATGTGTTGAGTTTGTGAAATTTAGTATCACGAGCAGGGACTTCGGACACTACGAAGAATGGGAAGCGGGTGGTCGGATTTACTTAGCTCGAGGCCATCGGTGAGTAGATTTAACATCTACAGAGGAATCGCCCGCATGGCGTTATGCGTCTGGGCTAGATTAAATGATATGATTCTTGATATTAAGTATATTGCACATATTGAGATTGTGCATGAACTTCATTGCATATCATTACTTCATTGTGCATGTGTACCATTGTTGCAGGCCTCATTTTCCTATTGCATATGTATATAGTATTAATGAGACACAACACTATTATTGACGGTTCATGTTTCACAAGCACTAATTGTATGCCACATACTCCATCGATAATTTCCATGACACGCACAACACATATACAAATGAGATATTGTATTGGTTAGGGACATTGAGACATGATCCTTATTTCCTTTGTGCATATGAGAGGTAGCTGACACATATACATATGAGATATTGCATTGGTTAGTGACATTGAGACAAGATCCTTATTTCTATTGTGCATATGAGAGCTAGCTGACACATATACATATGAGATATTGTATTGGTTAGGGACATTGAGACTTGATCCTTATTTCCATTGTGTATATGAGAGATAGCATACACATATACCTACATGCTTACACATATACCTTTAGGATATTGTATCATTATTGACAGGTATAGACGTATATCTTGCTATAGCTATACATATACCTATAGGGTATTGTATCATGATTGACAGGTATATACACATATAAGATATCGCTACATGTACATTTTGCATACATACTTACATGTACACACATATACCTTGCTATAGCTACATGTTTACCCTTATATGATATTGCGTTGGATTTTGGAGAAATTAGGAACCGCATGATATATTTAATAACTTGTTGCATTTAAATAGCGGTTCTCCTTTATATGTTCATATTACTATTTTATGTTGCATATATTGTATTTCATGGATTTACGCATTGAGATATGGATTTCATATGATGTTTTCTGGATGTTTCACTCCTGATGATATATATCAGTGGTATGGGACGCTGTTATATATATATATATATATATATATATATCTGTGGTATGGGACGCTGTTATATATGTACATATATATAATATATATCATAATAATGATCTATGCAAGTATTTCTTATTCATTACTTGGTGTTTTCTGGATTTGAGGACCGTGATAGTTCATGAAATTATGCATTGTTTGAAAAACCCGGTTTCTCTTGATATGATATTTCGATGCGTCCACCATGAGTTTTCTCGGTTCTGAGACTTGTGTTAGAAACCCCATGCGAGGAGTGGAGTGTTCGTTTGCGGTTACATGGTGGACCCGGTATGGTATCCCGGGGCAAGAGAGGTATGGCGATGGATTAGCCGATGAGCCTGGCAGGAGAGGTGCACTGCCTACCGGTGACAGTATTTGGATTCGGCGGTTTTCTGGAGTATTCCGACTGGAGTCATGATATGGATTTAGGCCGACCCGTTCTGTCGGTGCCCGCGGGTTGATCCTACAGACAGAGCCTATTATATGAGGATTTATGTGTTGATGCTGGACACTAGTTTTCATGATGTTTTCGGGTGTCAATGTTGGACACTCAGGTTCCATGAGACTTACAGGATATGAGGGCCGATCTGAGAATGTTGTGCCTGAGGTATTGGGATTTGGAGTGTCGTTGATAGACACTAGTTTCTCCACGATAAGGATTTCCGTGTTAATGATATGTTTTATCCCATACTCAGCATTTATTTGATATACATTGCTTCATGTTTTAATAGTACCTGATAGAGTACCTTTCATGACTGATGCATATACATATTGCCATATTACCATCTGTTGCATGTGATAGATTATCGCAATACGTGCATACCTGCGATTACTTGCATATGTTATTTACTATCCACGAGTTGGAAACTCACCCCTCGTTGTGCCACAATGTTTTGCAGGTGTCCCTCAGAGTGGTAGTGGCAGGGCTTCTTCTTATCGTATCATATTTTGCAGCGGATACTGCTACGGCTGACTGTGTGCAGTTTTGCTACAGGTGGGTTTTGCGGTTATCCAATGATGCTCAGTTGTATATTCGTTTATCTAGTACTCTCCATCTACTACTTTCATGTATTGACTTAGAGACGAGATGTGAGGACGATTTTGTATATTGTTTTGTGACTTTGGATGTCTTTTATGCTGTTGTCACTTTATATCGTCCATTTTCTTCGCTACGGCGTCGTATATCTGTTGTGGTGGTTGTTTCCGCCTTTGGGCGTGGATTTGCTCCCGTTTGGGGATACTTTACTTATATTATATGTTGTACCCTTTTTGGGGCTAGTTTTTACAAAGGAGGTGCTGCCAAATTTTTTAAGAAAGTAAATTTGGACTTTAAAGGATTTTTACTTGATATTCCTAAATGCTTTAGACAATGTTCTTATCACTTACTACTTTTGATGGTTTAGATTGCTGGGTTTTCGGCTTACTTGAATTGCATTATGCCTGTAGACGTTACGTGGTGTAAGGGCCGTCACGTGCCAAATTTCGGGTCGTGACAAAGTTGGTATCAAAGCGCTAGGTTTTACCTTTCGGAGTGTAGGATGACCTTGGTATGATGGAGTAGGTAGCTTAAGCAGAGTGACGTAGCGTTTGTATGTCCACGGCATATTTACGACACGGTACTCCGCCTAAGTGACCTTAGTACTTATTGCTTGAAATTCCTTCCATGATGATACATATCTTTGTGATTTGATTTCCGTATTCATATCGAATCCTATTTCCATTTTTAGCCTTTATGCCGCCGAAGACTACGAGGGCTCAGAGACAGGCAGCGAGAGCCGTGGTCAGAGTTGACTCGTTTGAGATGAGGACTGACAAGGATGATACGCTCATTGTACAGGAGCAGATTGATCCGCTTTCGATAGATCGTATCGCTAGGCTTGAGGCAGAGATGCAGGACTTACGCCGGATGATGGGATCGTTGGTTGAGGCCAGTCGAGCGCAGCAACAGGAGGTTGCCACCCCTGTTACCCAGTTATTCCTTGCTATCAGCACACAATATTGTATTACGTATACAGCAGCAGTGGACGCAGCCCTACTAGATGAGGCACGTCTTCCCGAGACTTTGGAAGTTTCAGGACCGAGGAGGGCTCGTACAGGTGTATCAGCCTATAGACAGATGCTTAGTCACCACGACAGATTTTGTTTACATTGCGGGAGTAGCAGAGGCTTGGGACGAGGTCGGTGGTTTAGCTCTTATCCCAAGGAGGATCAGCAGTCATCGTTTGGATGTTTCCGGTGCGGGAGTTTCCATCACCTTGTCAAAGATTATTCTGTAGTATACCAGAGGAGGGCAGCAGTACCATATTTTACCTTATCACCTTCACTTCAGGGAGAGTCGCCTTTGCGCCTGTTGTTGATCCGCGTCAGACTTATGTTCAGAGAGGTCGTGGTTGCGGAAAGTTTGTTCAGAGTGTACAGGATGGCAGAGGAGGAGGACAGCCAGTTTCAGGTAGAGGGCAGGCATGAGCGTTTGCTTCTACTCATCGGGGCGCGCAGGCATCCAATGCAGAGTTTTCAGGTGTTCTTCATTCGTATGTTCTTTTGATGCGCATGTTTTTTTTAATTTATGATCTATGCACTCGTTTGTTCTACACACTTTGTGCCGAGATTGGGCAGAGAGTCGTGTATGCTAGATCAGCCGTTTGTTTTGTTTACTCCTGTTAGTGATTCTTTTGTTGCGCGACACGTGTTTCGGTCATGTGCCAATCGGATAAGAGATAGAGATTCGTCCGTCAATTTGATCCTTCTAGATATGTACGACTTTGACGTTCTCCTGAGCATAGACTGGTTAGCTCGTGCTATGCGTCTGTGGACTGCCGCGAGAAAACAGTCAGGTTTGGTTTTTCCGGCGGGTCAGTTCTTGTTGTGCAGGGGGACTGTGGTGCCGCCTCTCACAGTTTGATTTCAGCTTTTTTCGCTATTCGGCTTTTGAGGAGAGGATGTCGAGGATTCTTGGCTTTCATTCGTGATACCGGAGCCATAGTGGATTTGTTGGACCGAGTTCCTATCGTGCGAGAGTTTTCCGACGTTGTTCCAGATAAGCCGGCAGAGCTTAGGGAGCTTAAGGGTCCGCTGCAGAGTTGGCAGATAGGGGGGCTTGTACGTCCAAGTGTTTCAATTTGGGGAGCTCCTATTTTGTTCGTCAAGGAGAAGGACGGCAGTTTGAGGTTGTGAATTGATTGATCGTCAATTGAACCGAGTTACGGTGCGGAATATATATCCTTTACCTCGCATTGACGATTTCTTTGATCAGCTCCAGGGTGTGGGACATTTGTCTAAGTTTGATTTGTGATCAGGTCATTATCAGTTGCGGTTTCGGAATGATGACATTCCGAAGACTGCTTTTGTGTGTGCTACGGGCTTTATGAGTTTTTTGTGGTGTCATTGGACTCACCAATGCCCTAGCAGCATTCATGGATGTGATGGACCAGATTTTTTCTGGCCGTTCCTCGACCAGTTTTAATGTTGTGTTATTGATGACATTCTGGTCTATTTCAAGAGTCGAGGGGAACATGAGCAGCACTTGAGGATGGCTTTGCAGACACGGAGAGAGCACCAGCTGTTTGCTAAATTCTTGAAGTGTTCCTTCAGGCTTGATAGTGTTGATTTCCTAGGTCATGTGGTTACAGGAGACGGTATTCGTATGGACCCGAGGAAGATCGAGGTCGTACAGCTTTGGCCCAGACCTGTTCAGTGATAGAGGTCCGCAGCTTTTTGGGCTTAGCCGGTTTTTACCACCGTTTCATGCAGGATTTCTTGAGTATCGCTGCACCGCTGACCGAACTGACCAAGAAGGGGGTTCCTTTTCTTTCGACTGAGGCATGCGAGCAGAGTTTTCAGCGGTTGAAGACTCGGTTGACGACTGCACCAGTTCTACCCTTGCATTCTGGATCGGGCGACTGTATCGATTATTGTGATGTTTCACGAGTGGGGCTCGATTGTATACTGATGTAGTATGATAGAGTTATCGCTTATGCTTCCCGACAGTTGAAGGAGCATGAGCAAATTTACCCCACTCATGATCTGGAGATGTTCGCGTTGGTCATGCGTTGATGATTTGGAGACACTATTTATACGGAGAGTCGTGTCAGATTTTCACGGACCACCAGAGCTTTATGTACATCTTCCTGCAGCGGGGTCTAAGTTTGAGACAGCGCCGTAGGATGGAGCTTGTGGAGGATTGTGATTGTGAGATCCTTTATTACCTGTGGGAAGGCGATTGTGGTAGCTGATACTTTGAGTCATAGGCCCGGGGTTAGCTTGTCCCAGATGAGCGCAGTTTAGAGACAGTCTTTTAGAGATTTGCAGTTCTTGTGCGACCGTTGAGTACAGCTTATGTTCATCTCTACTAGGGGACAGCTTGCTCACGTCCGCGCCCGTCCACTTCAAATTAATCATTTTCGTGAGGCACAGCCCGCCGATGCTCGTTTGTCTGAGATTCTTCAGCTTGTTTGGTAGGGTAGAGATTCAGAGTTCTTGATTGATGACCAGGGTATGCTACGTTGCGGGACTCGCTTGTGTGTACCAGATACTGATGGGTAGAGACGCGAGATCCTAGAGCAGGCACATCAGTCAGTTTTCAGTGTTCACCCAAGTTCCACCAAGATATAACGTGACTTGAAAGATAGTTACGGGTGGGCAGGGATGAAGAGTGATATTTAAGATTTTGCTTTGAAGTGCCTGACTTGTTAGCCTGCTAAGGTTGAGCATTTGAGACTGGCAGGAAAGTTGCAATCTTATGACCGTTCCAGAGTGGGAATAGGAGCAGATCTCCATGAATTTCGTTGTGGGTCTACCCAGGTCTAGTCAAGGGTATGAATCCATTCGGGTGATTGTTGTCTGGTTATGCTCAGTATGCTTAGTTGTTTTTCGATAGATTGGTGCGTTTGCATCGAGTTCCTTCATGCGTTGTATCCAATAGAGGCATTCGGTTCGCTAGCCGTCGTTGGCAGAAGCTTCAGGAGGCCTTAGGTACCTGGTTGAGCTTTAGCTCCGCTTTCCATCCGCAGGCCGATGGTTAGACAGAGCGGACTATACAAACTCTAGAGGATATGCTTGCGCGTGCGTACTAATTGTTTGTTGGCTGTGGGATCGTCACTTGCCATTGATGGGGCTCTCCTACGATAACGGTTATCAAGAGACGACTCAGATGGCACCTTTCTAGACTTGTATGTTAGATTGTGTCGATCGCCAGTTTGTTTTACCGACTCCGCGAGAGCAGGATTTTTGGACCCCAGCAAGTCATGAGACTACGGAGTAGATCCAGTGGTTCAGGTCAGGATGAGTGCAGCCCAGAGCAGACAGAAGTCTTATGCCGACCGTAGTTGTCATAGACTTGAGTTCGCAGTGGGAGATCATGCATTCCTACGGATTTTTTCGATGAATGGCGTGTTGAGTTTTGGGGAAGCTTAGTCCTAAATTGTAGGTCCTTTTGAGATCCTCGAGCGAGTTAGTACCATTGCCTATCGTTTGCACTTCCGCCCATATTTCTGAGTATTCACCCTGTATTCCTTGTGTCGATATTTCGCAATTACCTTCATGACCCTTCTCATATGATTTAGCACTAGACCATTCATTTGGACGCGATCTTTCGTTCACCAGTAGCCGATAGTTATAGTGGATCGGCAGGTGGAGGAATTTCGGTCAAAGGACTTGCTATCTGTGAAGTTTCTTGGGCGTAGCCCGTCTAGTGAGAAGATCACTGTGAGGCTGCGAGCGAGATGTGGAAGTTTTGCATTCATCTCTTTGAAGGTACGCATAGTAAGAATTTTAAATTCGGGGACGAATTTCTTTAAGGGGGAAGATTGTAGCGTTTTAGAAACCGTTTAGGTGAATTTTCCGATAATAGGTAAAATAAGCTGTGTTTTCCGTAAAAACCCAGAAGTGATCATTTTTCAGTATAGATTTAACTGCACCTAGTTTAACTCGGAAATTGCTAGTTTGCGGTTTTTAGTTTTCACTTGAAAATTTAAGTTCACTTTAATATTTTTCCTTAATTAAAATAATATTATAAGTTTTTAATTATGCACTTAATTAGTGGTAATTACAATATTGATCGGGTTAATTATTCTAAAGTGAATCTATGCTAACTTAATCACAAGATTAAGCATTAAGCCATCTTTGAAAATATCCTACAAAATATCTAGATATTTTGGTGAATTGAAAGAAAACTTTAATTAGAAAAGAAAAGGTTTAAGAGGTGGCATGATGGGAGAGCCTTTAATTGAGCATTAATTGTGAACTTAGCTAGAAATTTCCACACAATGTCCACACCTCATCTCTTTTTACCCCTTGGCTGCCCCATTTCTTTCTCACTCCATTTTCACTTCTTCAAGCTTCTAAAATTCATCAAAATTCATCAAATAATCCCACAAACTCAAATACAAATCCATACTCATTATTCTTTAGCCTAATCTTGCATGGATCTTCATGAAAGTTAGCATTTTGGAGGCTATTTTGATGATCTTGTTGCAAGTTTGTGATTCAAGTGGAGGTATAAAATCCTAACCCTAAACTTTAGTTGTTGTTTAAATACTTTAAGCTAGATTATTAGATGTTTAAGAATGGCTTTAATTTGCATGTTTAGAAATTCAAGAAAAGGTATTTGTAGATCAAGTAAAGGTTTTGATTATTGTAATGGTTAAGTGAATGGTTTTGACATGAAAACTTTAACCTAGATGTGAGAATGTTATTTGTTATTTTCCTAATCGTCTAATTAATATTAAGTGCAAACTAAACTTTTACAAAATCGTTTATGGGTGAGATTAAAATTCTAGTAAGGGTTTGAGTGGTTTAATCAACCTATTATGTGATAATTGTGTCTGCTAGTTTTGGTTAAACTTCTAGATTTGAGCTAAAATGATTAAAGGTGCTTACTAGGTTTTCGGATAAATTAGGTGTGGGTTTCTTTTGACGTTGCGATATTATATATATTAGATTCCACGATATATATTGTGTTATGAATGCGCGATCGGTACGATCGGGGTTTAGGCTTGGTGGTTATGTCATCCCAGCTGGGGTTGTGCCGATATCGTGCGCATTTTGTGCACTAGGTGCACAGTGTGTATATCTTGTGGACGTTATCCTTACATTTCGTTGTCTTCGTGTCGGCGCAGGATATTTAACCTTATGTGTTGTGTTTGTGAAATTTAGGATCGCAAGCAGGGACTTCGGACACTGCGAAGAATGGGAAGCAGGTGGTCCGATTTACTTAGCTTGAGGCCATTGGTGAGTAGATTTAACATCTACAGGGGAATCGCCCGCATGGTATTATGCGTCTGGACTAGATTAAATGATATGATTCTTGATATTAAGTATATTGCACATATAGAGATTGTGTAAGAACTTCATTGCATATCATTACTTGATTGTGCATGTGTACCATTGTTGCAGATCTCATTTTCCTATTTCATATGGACATAGTATTAATGAGACACAACACTATTACTGACAGTTCATGTTTCACGAGCACTAATTATATGCCACACACTCCGTCGATAATTGCCATGACACGCACAACACATATACATATGAGATATTGTATTGGTTAGGGACATTGAGACATGATCCTTATTTCCTTTGTGCATATGAGAGGTAGCTGACACACACACACAACACACACACACACACACATATGAGCATTGTATTGGTTAGGGATATTGAGACACGATCCTTATTTCCTTTGTGCATATGAGAGGTAGCTGACACATATACATATGAGATATTGTATTGGTTAGGGACATTGAGACTTGTTCCTTATTTCCATTGTGTATATGAGAGATATCATACACATATACCTATATGCTTACACATATACCTATAGGGTATTGTATCATTATTGACAGGTATAGACACATATCTTGCTATAGCTACACATATACCTATAGGGTATTGTATCATTATTGACAGGTATATACACATATGAGATATAGCTACATGTACATCTTGCATACATACTTACATGTACACACATATACCTTGCAATAGCTACATGTTCACCCTTATATGATGTTGCGTTGGATTTTGGAGAAATTAGGAACCGCATGATATATTTAATAATTTGATGCATTTAAATAGCGGTTTTCCTTTATATGCTCATATTACTGTTTTATTTTGCATATATTATATTTCATGGATTTACGCATTGAGATATGGATTTCATATGATGTTTTCTGGATGCTTCACTCCTGATGATACATATCAGTGGTATGGGACACTGTTATTATATATATATATATCAGTGGTATGGCACGCTGTTATATATGTACAAATATATATTATATATCATCATAATGATCTATGCAAGTATTTCTTAGTCATTTCTTGACGTTTACTGCATTTGAGGACCGTGGTAGTTCATGAAATTATGCATTGTTTGAAAAACCCGGTTTCTCTTGATATGATATTTCGATGCGTCCACCATGAGTTTTCTCGGTTCTGAGACTTGTGTTAGAAAGCTGATGCGAGGAGTGGAGTGGCCATTTGCGGGTACATGGTGGACCCAGTATGGTACCCCAGGGCAAAAAAGGTATGTCGATGGATTAGCCGATGAGCCTGGCAGGGGAGGTGCACTGCCTACCGGTGACGGTATTTGGACTCGGCGGTTATCTGGAGTATTTCGACCGGAGTCATGAGATAGATTTAGTCTGACCCGTTCTGCCGGAGCCCGTGGGCCGATCCCGCAGATGGAGCCTATTAATGAGGATTTATGTGTCGATGCTGGACACTAGTTTTCTTGATGTTTTCGTGTGTCGATTTTGGACACCCAGGTTCCATGAGACTTACAGGATATAAGGGCCGATCTGAGAATGCGGTGCCTAAGGTATTGGGATTTGGAGTGTCGTTGATGGACACTAGTTTCTCCACGATGAGGATTTCCGTGTTGATAATATGTTTTATCCCATACTCAGCATTTATTTGATATGCATTGGTTCATGTTTTAGTAGTACCTGATAGAGTACCTTTCATGACTGATGCATATACATATTGCCATATTACTATCTGTTGCATGTGATAGATTATCGCAGTACGTGCATACCTGCGATTAACTGCATATGTTATTTACTATTCACGAGTAGGCAACTCACCCTCCGTTGTGCCACAGTGTTTTGCAGGTGTCCCTCAGAGTGGTAGCGGCAGGGCTTCTTCTTATCGTATCATCTTTTGCAGCGGATACCGCTACGGCTGACTGTGTGCAGTTTTGCTACAGGTGGGTTTTGCGGTTATCCAATGATGCTCGGTTGTATATTCGTTGTATCTAGTACTCTCTATCTAATACTTTCATGTATTGACTTGCAAACGAGATGTGAGGACGATATTGTATATTTTTTTGTGACTTTGGATGTCTTTTATGCTGTTGTCACTTTATATCGTCCATTTTCTTCGCTACGGCGTCGTATATCTATTGTGGTGATTGTTTCTGCCTTTGGCCGTGGATTTGTTCCCGTTTGGGGATGCTTTACATATATTATATGTTATACCCTTTTTGGGGCTAGTTTTTACAAAGGAGGTGCTGCCAAATTTTTTAACCAAGTAAATTTGGACTTTAAAGGATTTTTACTTGATATTCCTAAAAGCTTTAAACAATGTTCTTATCACTTACTACTTTTGATGTTTTAGATTGCTGGGTTTTGAGCTTACTTGAATTGCGTTACGCCTGTAGACGTTATGTGGTTTAAGGGCCGTCACGTGCCAAATTTCGGGCCGTGACAGATCCAAACCCACATCACCATTCCACTTTAGTCTAGCCCACTAGTATGGAGTGTTTGCTTCATCTTCATCCTTGATCAAGTGAAGCTTGGAGCTGTTAGTTGTATATATGCCCTAGAGGCCATTGTTGTACATATAATGTATCATATAGTGGATGCTTGGATATATATAGTGAGGACTTTCTTACTCGATATGATAGTCTGCTATCTGGTTTCACTTTGTCTTAACATGTTGACTTCTATTGGTTTACTGTCTTGCTCTCACATGTTGATAATGCCCTTAGGATATGTACTTGACTACTGGGATTATGATGAGATCATACTAGTGGGGCCAGAGTAGTCAACGAGTACATCCTATAACTGTCCTAGTCGAGGGTGTATCGAGATAGGGCATCGATACTCCAGAGTAGACTAGCGTATACGCATCTTGACCCATATGATGGGCGATGGATGATCCCACATCCATTGGTGTATGACATCAAAGATGGTATACGGGTGCTCAGTGAAGACTGGGTACACAGAACGGACTCGCCGAGAACTCTTAGATGGTATTATAGCTATCGTCAGATAGCCGTTCTCCGGTGACGCTTGTACAGGTTAGTCTATAGACCCGAGATCATCATAGAGTTTTGTGTGATTCCCACTGTGCTTTGATTTTCACCTTACCACGTCCAAGAGGGCATGCAAAACGGTGGCTTTTGGGTATAGTCCCGAATCACATGGAGGCAATGAGCGATAGGAGGGGTTTCGTCTCTCCCAGTATTGGGAGTTGATGTTGCGCTGTGTTCGATTGGCTATAACTAGAAGTCCCTGGCCAGGGCTGATATGGAGATTTACTGGTAAGAGTTATCAGTAGTTTCTCGACCCGTTATGAGCCTCACATCGACACGACATATCGGTTACTTGGGTCTGACGTTTACTACCCATAGACTGGATATGCGACATATCAGATGAAGATATCGGACTGTACGGTATTGTTACTGACTGGATTCGCAGGAGTATGTATAGGCTTGCTTGTTGATCTTCTGGTCGCTCAATAACCGGGTGGCTGTTACGTTTAGCTGACCGCTTGAAGCTTGTAGGTGTTTGATATGATCATCACCTACTGCCGGCGTATTGACGAGTCTTTAGGGTCCTAAATAGAGGATTCCTGGCTCGGGTAAAACGGAGTAGGAGCACATATGTGATATGTGCGGGGATCGAGATTAATATGATATGTGATACCGTATTCTATTCTCGCGATATATGATATCGGCCGGTTATATATGATATAGCCGGGTTATTGGATCAAGTGTTGATTCGATAAAATGATATATATATATATAAATATATTTATATATATTATATGCTCACTTAAGTATTTATTATTCTCACTTATAATACATTTAACATATATGTGATATATGTTTATTGTATTGTTTTCTTTTGTTACATAAATATAATATATGTGATATATAATATTGTAGCATGCTAGGTTATACATGCAACCTGTATGTATGATAATTATACCATGCTATATATAATGTTTAGGTTTAAATATCTAAGCAATTCAAATTGTGGAAATGAGTCATGGATGAAGCTTCATGAAGCTTGTAGATTACTATTGACTAAGTCCATCCTTTTTATTTTACCCTAGATATTTCTGACCCAACCATGACACATAACCTTGGTTAACTCTCTACAATGGTTAAGGATGATATACTTGACCCATGGTTGCATTTCTAAACTTAATCTCATTCATTCTTCTTCTTCTTCCTCATTCTCATTTTGCTTTCTAGCTTTTGAGATCAAGAAGAAAATAGTGAGAAATTAAATAATAAAGTGAGCAAAATTTCTACTTCATCATCCTCTTCTATACTAGCCATATAGATTAGTGTTTTATCTTCACTAATTCATGATTAGTGAAGTCATAGCTTGAGTTCGTGTTTACTCGAAGTAGATCATCTTGGATTCGAAGTCTTCAAGCAAGCATGGATCATTCGACTTGTGGAGGCTCTTTAGAGTCCGGGAGTTCATGGATCGCGGCGAAGGGACTGCTACTCGGAGCTTATGAAGCGAAGGAACGGACTACAAAGGTTGTAATCCCTCTCTCTTAGATGTAAAGTTGTTTACATGCAAAGTTAACCCTAATTCTCTAGTTAAGATCTTGGTTAGGGTTTAATAGCACCCCAAAAATTTTCAATATGGCATGTATGATGCCATCCTAAACCTTGCTAAGGTGCTAAGCTAACCCTACAGTGGTATCAGAGCCCAGGTAGAGCATTAGGCGTTGTCTAGACGAACTTAGAAGTCCGATCGAACCCCGAAACCCCGAAACGACCCCTTTTCTGGAAATTTTTCAAAAAGTTGAATATTTCCATGTTAAAATTACTCAGAAAATCATGCAGGGAATTCTATGGACACACCTGAAGAACGAAACCCTAACTCGTCTAAGTGACCGCTGATCCACGGCCAAAACCTGGTTTTGGCGGCGGATCCGCGGCGCCACTTGAGAGGCTTGGGTCGGCTCTTCAGCTATTGGTCCGTAGGTACTGTGGTATGTCTCTGGTTAATTTTAAATGTGCTCAAGTATTGAGCTCTCTGGGAATTTAGGAACTCATTGTATCTATCGAATTATCTAACTTTGCCTAGTTATCTGTGATAATTATGTGTTGCTGTGATATGTTATATTGAATCGTTGTATATTGAATAGCCGGGGGTTATATGTGAGATGCGAGTTTTCTTTTTCATTCATGTAAAATTCATTTGTATATAATATTCTTTTATTGGGGCACTTCCGGGTTGAGGATGATGTCACCATTGTATATTATTTACTTTTCCGCATTAGGATAGACCCAAGACGGAGAGCACAAGTAATCGGGTTCTAGGGTCCAGTGGGAGGCCATCTCGAGAAGTCTAGACCGGGTCTCCTAACCCTAGAATTGGCAGAGTTACTTGCCGCTCTCGTAGGGGTCTAGGGATGTGGGTTTGGCTATTCATCGCGACTGTGGAATCCGTGTTTTATACAGGCTCAAAATAAAACACGGACGTCCTAGTATATCCAATATTTCATATGTTGACTTTTGCTGCAATGTTCTGTGATGTGATCATATTACTGCCGGAGACGAATGCTTATACTATATATATGATATATAAATATTATAGTTTTCGTTTCTTCTGTGATGCTTAGGCAGCATAAATGATGGAATTTATTAATGAGATTAATAAAAGAAAAGAAACATAAAAAATGTTTTAGAATCAAATTTTCAAAAAAAGGATAGCTACAGTTTTTGCTTTGCATAGTGGTATATATGATATACCCTGCACTTTATTCGATGAGGAAAGAGCCAAGATCCCTGTTAGTTATATGTATGCCCTAGAGGCCATTACTGTACATTGGATGTATATTGTAGTGGATGCTGGGACATATATAGGGAGGACTTTCTTGCTCGACATGATAGTATGCTATCTGGTTGCTCTTTACCTTAACGTGTATACTGATTGTCTCTCTGTTACATGTTGGTAAAGCCCTTAGGATGTGTACTTGACTACCTGGACTATGATGCGGATCATACTAGTGGGGACATGGTAGTCCATAGGTACATCCTTCAAAGTCCCTAGTCGTGGGTGTATCGAGACGGGGCATCGATATACCAGAGTAGACTAGCGTATACCTTCTCGACCCATACAGATGGGCGATGGATGATCCCATATCCATTGGTGTTTGACATCAGAGATGATATACGGGTGCTCAGTAGAGACTGGGTACACTGGACGGACTCGCCGAGAACTCCCAGATGGTATTATACCTCACGTCAGATGGCAGTTCTCTGGTGACACTGGTACAGAGTAGTCTGTTGACCCGAGATCGTCATAGAGTCTTGTGTGGTTCCCACTGTGCTTTGATTTCCATCTTACCACATCCAAGAGGGCGTGCAAAACGGTGGTTTTGGGGTACAGTCCCGAGTCACATGGAGGCAATGAGCGATAGGAGGGGATTCGTCTCTCCCGGTATAGGGAGTTGATGTTGCGCTGTGTTCGATTGGCTATAACCGGAAATCCCTGGCCAGGGTTGCTGAGATTTACTGGTAAGTATTACCAGTAGTTTCTCGAATTGTTATAGACCTTATATCGACACGACTTATCGAGCTATTGGGGTCTGACGTTTACCACCCCTAGGCGAGATATGCGACATATCAGACGACGAGACCGGACTGTACGGTAGTGTTACTGGTTGGATTCACTGGAGTGTGAGCGGGCTTGCTCGTCGATCTTCTGATCGCTCAATACCCAGGTGGCCGTTACGTTTAGCAGACCGCTTGCGGCTTGTGGGTGTTTGATATGATCATCACCTGCTGCCGGCGTATTGATGAGTCTTTAGAGTCCTACACAGAGGTTTCCTGGCTGAAGCGAAACGAAATAGGAGCGCATATGAGATATGTGCGGGACCGAGAATAATGCGTGTATGTGATACCGTATTCCGTTCTCGCGATGAATGTATCGACTGGTTATATACGATATAACCTAGTTATCGAATCAAGGATTGATTCGATAAGCCGATACATTGGATACTAGTCGGTTATATGCGATATGACCGGATCGTTAAATCAAGTGTTGATTTAATGATTTAATGTATAATTATATATTTGATATATTACTTTGCATTAACTAGTATTGGTTCACTTTATATGGATTTTCTCACTTAAAGTTCGCAAGTTGTATATGTGATATACTTTTGTGCACTTGATTGTATCATGTTTAATGATACATGCTTACTTGAGTTTGTGTAAAGATTAAACCATGGTTATATGAGTGGTTAAGGTTTTATTTATTTACTTATTCATTTATTTATTTCTTTTGTTCATTTTGGCAAAAGAAAATAATAAAGAGAGAAAATGGTGGCTTTCTTTGTTTGCATCATGAAGCTTCATGAAGCTTTGACTAAGTGACCATTTTGTCTCATGCTTAACCCTAACCACTCCATATAACCTTAGTTAAATCTCTACACTAAACCATGGTTGGATTAAGATAAGTATTCAATTTATTTTCTATTTTGAAAATACTTATCATAACATTTTCTTCTTCTTCTTCTTCATCTTCAACATGAAGAAGCTTGCTCCATCAATGGCAACTTGAGCAAATGAGTGAGAAATCCAAATCTAAAGTGAACCCACCTCCTATTTCTTCATCCTCTACCTCTTGCCAAGTAGTATAGGGTGTTTTCTTCACAAGTTTTCATGGCTTGGTGAAAGTGAGAGCTTGATCTTGCGATGCTTCGACGTAGATCATCTTCGGCATGTCGTCGATGACCTAGCCCGTCTATTCTCCGATGAAGCCGACGCTAGAGCCCGGGATTCGATTTGGACAGCGAGGAGACATCATCACGGAGCTATGGAGGTAGAGCACCGGATCTACAAAGGTTGTATTTCCGTTTACACTTTAGTTAAGTTGTTAACTAGCTCGTAGATTCGCCTAAATTTCTAGCCAACGATCCGTATTAGGGTTTCTCGGCACCCGTAAATTTTGAAATTGGCATGGTTGATGCCTTGTGAGACCTCATGCGAGTGCCTAGGAACCCTACAGTGGTATCAGAGCCTAGCTAGAGTCTTAGGCGAAGTCTAGACGATATTTGAAACCCGATCGAACCGAAAACCCAACCCGGAAAATGCTCTCTGTACTTTTTCTAAAATCGTGGTTTTTTCAAGATTAAAAATATGCAGAAAATTCTGCAGGAAATTCTAAGAATTACGATGCAAAAATTACCTAATGATCTTTCTAAAGTGCGGCGTAACCGCGGCATTATCGTGCTAATGCGGCTCTTCCGCGGCCCTTTTGTCTTTTCTCCCATTGAATTTTGCACAGTAACTCCTATTTTTCAGTTCTGGTTTTCCTAGGAATTTTTAATCTGAAATCAAGAGTTGAGTATTTTGGGTTGTATTGGGAGTTCGTATGTTCGATCGGATTGTCAAACTTTGTCTATGTGTCTTTCCGGATAATTTTTTGAATTTGTTAAAAAGTTCGACCGGATATAAATACCCAACTTTTCCCCTGTCGGGAAATTTCCAAGTGTTGGATTTTTCCGTAGTTTAACGACGTTCTAAGTAGTGCAAGTAACGCGATGGACCCTCTAGAAGACAACAAACCTTAACTCGATTATGTGACCGTCTTGAACTGCCCTTTGAACCTTCGGGTTTGGGGTAGTACGGCGTGCCACATGTGAGGCGTTGGCTTGACCCTTCTACGGCTGGACCGTTGGTATTGAGGCACGAACTGAATGTTTTTAGACTTGTTTCATGTGTTGATCTGTATCGGGAAAACTTGGGTGTTCGATTATTCGATCGGAAAGTTTGACATTTTCTATTTATCCGGAATGGGATACAATAATTGGAATTCACAAGAAGTTATGAGATAACTGAATGAATGTTATAAACATAGCAGTTTAGTCTCACTTGATCGGTTGCCACGGAATTTTGATGTGATCAAAAGTCCGTTGCAATCACGTAGCGTACGCGGATACTCGCCGGGTAAACTTAATAGACAACCTCACTCCATAGCCCCGACCAAGTGACTGTAGGAGAACCCCGTCGCCGAAAGCATCCGTTAGGGTGCTCGCGGCAGCGGTGTTCCGCCTTGGTGCACTTCGTCGATGGTATCGGGGGTGCGACCGCCTACTAAAGTTTGCGACGAGCATTCGATCAGGATGTCGGGAATCTTGTTGAATTGCCCGACTTGATATTGAAAAGTGTTTTCGAGTTTGAGACTAAAATGCGGGGTTTATAATTGTTAGGCATGCGATGTCTAAGGAATTCATTTGGTCAGGCATGCGATGTCTGAGGTGGTTGCGGATTCCAACTGTTGTAGTTTTACACTTTTTTTTCTGTGACCGTAAGTGTAATATGTGATATCGCCGGTTTCGTTGCTATATGTCAACGACAATTGGGATGCGCATATTTACTTACGTTGATGACATGTGATGTTATGTGTTGCTGGATATGTTATATTGGATCGTCGTGTTTGAATAGCCGGGGGTTTTTATGTGAGATGAGTGTTTTTCATTTTCATTCATGTAAAAACTTGTATGTAATATTCTTTTATTGGGGCGCTTCCAGGTTGCCGAAGTTGTCACCGTTTGTATATTATTTACTTTTCCGCACTAGGATAGACCCAAGGAGGGGAGCACAAGTAACCGGGTTCTGGAGTCCAGTGGGAGACCAACTCGAGGAGTCGAGTCCGGGTCTCCTAACTCTAGAATTAGTAGGGTTGCTTGCCGCTCTCGTAGGGGTCTAGGGGTGTGGGTTTGGCTATTCATCACGACCGTGGAATCCGTGTTTTATACTGGCTCGTATTGAAAACACGGACGTCCTAGTATATCCAATATTTCATATGATTCTTCTGCTGCGATATCTGTGATGTGATCATGTGATGTTCTGTGATAGATACAGTATATAGTATATATGATATATTATATAGGCGTTACTTATGTTTTACACCCGCGCTAGCCCTGCCCCGCTCTGCCGTTAGTTACCTAACCTAATGGTGCACGAGGGGACATCGAGGCGAATGCGGATGGCATAAGTGTACGCCGTATGTATCTGTGATGTTCAGGTACTTAAATGATGGGACTTCATTAATGTGATTAATGAAATAAAAGAAACCTAAGATGTTGTAGAATCGAATTTCAAAATAAAACAGATAGCTACAGTTCTTGCTTTGCACAGCGGTATATGTGATATTCCTGCACCTTATTCGATGAGGAAAGGACCGAGATCCCTTCACCGGGAGTGACTCCTTTAGCAATAACTGGCAGATGCTACACACTCGGTTTTTCTTTTGATTGCTTTTATGTGTTTTTGCTTTGCACAGTGATATATATGATATATCCCGCACCTCATTCGACGAGGAAAGGACCGACGATCCCTTCACCGGGAGTGACTCCTTTAGCAAAACTAGAAAAGCCTAAAAAACACTCCATTTTAAAATCATTTGATTCTACAACGATATCAAGTTCATTACGCAATAGGTTTTCAGAAAAACCTGTCGTAGCCCTCCGTCATTTCAGATATGTACTGGGTAGTATTCGTGCTGCGTTTGTTGACCTCTGTCAAGGCGTAGTGTGCGGTAGCTGATTAGTGCTTATCTGTATAAGCATATGATGTGATTGATTTAGGGTAGTCGTGCGACCTTGTTGACCTCTGTCAAGGGTCGTGCGGGTGGGTTTACTTCAATCAGGAAATGACGGGTTGAACTTGACTAGCAGCCTATGGTTTGTTGACCTCTGTCAAGGTCATAGGACGCTAGGGGCAAAATATTATCGGGAATTTCAACTGTTGAAATTTGCAATGAGATTGCATACCTTCTATGTGATAGTTGGATCCCGATACCCGATGCGAGTAAGAGTTACTCCTGAGAGAGTTTTACATATTACAATTAGCCGATCAAGTAGGTGTCTAGAAAGGTGTTAACGAGGTTACGCCTCTGGGAAAATGAGGTTTACATTAATTAGGTTCGTGCGAAAGCACGGGGGACCTCCCTCAAAGTACCGACACTGGCCTGGCTGAAAGATTGGCGAACTTGTAGTGTGTAATTAATCCCGGCTAGTCTTTCCTTTTAGGGTTTGAAGGAAGATTTGATAAAAAGCGGTGGGAGCCATCCTGATTAGATAAAATAAAAACCAATCTATTCTTGCAAGAGCGCACGCTGAGTGTTTTCTTCTCTCTCTCTCTCCAGGTAGCGACCATATCACGCCTTAATCAAGATAATAATACAGAATATTGACCGAACCCGCTTGTTATACTGAGCTGGGGAACGTTGGTCCCACTCCAACTTATAATTGTTATAAGACAGAGCAGGAAATTGGGGATTACCAGAATTCCCGTGCCGCCCAAACGAAGAAAGTGCATATGATGCATCTCCTTCGGGTGTGTTCATTATACAGAACTGTTTCTCAGTATTCTTTACGTCCTGGGTATATGATACCGGATCAGGATCCCAGATATGTAATCTGTTACATGGGCTACAGATAGGCAAAGAACTGAGAACGGGTGATAAGTTTCATGAGGCAGAAAACGGGGCAAGTGTTGCAGCCAAGTCTGTTGGTCACTGTCACCCTGTATTCCAAAATACATTGATTCTGAACGAATGTTATTAGATACCGAACCTGATATACAAAATCATATCAGTCTTTTTATTAGTAAAGAAACGATAAAATTTTGTATTGTTGGATAATGTTTTGAACATTTCCTATATCAAAAGTTGATCGGTTCAGGCACGTTATCTAAAAGCATTGATGTTCTAAATCAAACTACAGTTCTTTTGTATACTGAACACACACAAGAGGAAGAGTTCAGATATGAACGAATCCTTCTTGAGGCATTGTAGACTAGGTCATATCAATGCGACCCGACTAGCTGAAGTTACATGTAGATGCATATTTAAATCAGTTTGAATCTACATCTTGTGAAACTTGCCAGTCATGTCACAAAGATATAATGACACAAGCTCTGTTTATTGGAAACAGAGAAAGAGTTAGTGAACTCTTGGGATGATACATGTTGATGTATGATAGGTCCCCTGTCTACATATGCCAGGACTGGTTCTTTGTACTTCGTTACGTTCTCTGATAATCTCTCAAGATTCAAACAAATGTTCCTGTTGAAACACAAGTCCGAACCTTTTGAGATATTCACAGAATATAAGCAAGAAGTAAAGAACCAATACGGGTATAAGTATTATGTCCTTTGATGTGATCGAGGAGGAGAATGCTTGAGCACGGAAATCCTGGACTATTTTAAAGGAGAATGAGATTCTCTCTCGGCATTACTCCTCCGTATACACCATAGCACGATGGTATATCGGGGTGGAGCAATCACACCCTATCTGATATGGTGTGCTCTATGATGAGTACTGCTGAGTTACCTTTTTCCTTTTGGGAGTTATGCGCTTGAGAAGCTGCATACCTATTGAATAGGGTTCCAATCAAATCAATTGCCTACCGCTTCATATGTGATATGGAAAGGGAAGTGCCCATATCTTAAGTTAGTTAAGATTTAGGGTTGTCCGGGCTATGTCTAAAAGCAGAATCCGGACAAACTCGAGGCAATGTCTGTAATGTAGAACTGGAAAGGTTCCATCTATACAAACAACAGCAGATGATTTGGTAGAACCAAAGGATTCAGTAGATTCTAATGAACCTCAGCCTCTCCGCCGATCTAGTAAGGTTCCTCACCCGCCTGAGAGATACTTCGGTTACTCTATGACAGTGGGAGCGAGGATTGCATCATGAGATGATGACCCAACTAGTTTCGAGCTGGCCATCAGGAGTAAGACTCTATAAGAATGGCTGGATGCTTAGTGATCTGAGATGGAATCCTTATACACCAACAAAGTATGGACTTTGGTTGCTTTATCTGAAGGGTTAAATCCCCATCAGGAGCAAGTATATCTTGAGAAGATTACTTGGTGTACATGGAAAAGTTGAGACTTTCAAAGCTAGACTTGTTAAAGGTTTTCGTCATCGACCAGGCGTGGATAATGATGAAACCTTTTCCAGTGGCTATGCTTAAGTCCATCCGGATCCTACTTGCCACGGCTACATACCATGACTACGATATCTGGTGGTTGGGTGTCATGACAGCTTTTCTAAATGATGTTTTAGAAGAGAACGTCTATAAGAACACAGCCAGAGGGCTTCGTAGACAGTGGGAGCAGCGGAAACGTGTACAAGATGCTTTATAGGATAAAGCAGGTATCGCGGAGTTGGAACATCTGTTTTGATGTAGTAGTCAAACAGTTTGACGTCATCAAAATGGTAGATGAACCTTGTATAAACAAAAGGGTAGTAGGGAGTATGCTAGTGATCCTCGTAGAATACGTGGATGACATACTCTTGATAGGGAAGAAGTTTCCTATGCTACGCTCGGTCAATCTCCGCTTATCACAATGATTCTCCATAAAGGATCAAAGTGATACCTCCTAAATCCTGGGTTTTGGATCTATGAGATAGATCTAATTGGATGTTAGGATTCTCACTAGTTGTAGTGAGATGGTATCAATCGATCCTGGGGAGAATCACTGGAAGGGTTCCAGGGTGATAAAGACGACTGAATGTCAGTCACAGGCATTGTCTTTACCCTCAGTAAAGGGACGGTATGTTGGAAGGGTTCCAAGCTAAATACCGTGGCATACTAGACGATAAAGGCAGGATACATCGCTACTTAAGATGCTACCAAAGAGGCAGTCTAGGTGTATATTAGTTCACGAGATGAACTTCGTTCCTCCCATTGTGTGACAATGGAGTTGTGGCTTATGCCAAGGAACACCCGTCCCATCAGTGATCCAGACATATTCTAAGGCAGTATCACCGGATCATGAAGATAGTTGATCTCCAGGGTGATCAAGGTTAGGAGAGTTGACTCAGAGGACAACACAGCGGATCCACTCAGGCCTTTTCCCAGAGAGAGACTTTTATGGGATTGTTGAGTATGAGATACTACAACCACTGCTACAGATGGCCCTAGTGCAAGTGGGAGATTGTTAGCTATATGTATGCCCTAGAGGCCATTACTGTACATTGGATGTATATTGTAGTGGATGCTGGGACATATATAGGGAGGACTTTCTTGCTCGACATGATAGTATGCTATCTGGTTGCTCTTTACCTTAACGTGTATACTGATTGTCTCTCTGTTACATGTTGGTAAAGCCCTTAGGATGTGTACTTGACTACCTGGACTATGATGCGGATCATACTAGTGGGGACATGGTAGTCCATAGGTACATCCTTCAAAGTCCCTAGTCGTGGGTGTATCGAGATGGGGCATCGATATACCAGAGTAGACTAGCGTATACCTTCTCGACCCATACAGATGGGCGATGGATGATCCCATATCCATTGGTGTTTGACATCAGAGATGATATACGGGTGCTCAGTAGAGACTGGGTACACTGGACGGACTCGTCGAGAACTCCCAGATGGTATTATACCTCACGTCAGATGGCAGTTCTCTGGTGACACTGGTACAGAGTAGTCTGTTGACCCGAGATCGTCATAGAGTCTTGTGTGGTTCCCACTGTGCTTTGATTTCCATCTTACCACGTCCAAGAGGGCGTGCAAAACGGTGGTTTTGGGGTACAGTCCCGAGTCACATGGAGGCAATGAGCGATAGGAGGGGATTCGTCTCTCCCGGTATAGGGAGTTGATGTTGCGCTGTGTTCGATTGGTTATAACCGGAAATCCCTGGCCAGGGTTGCTGAGATTTACTGGTAAGTGTTACCAGTAGTTTCTCGAATTGTTATAGACCTCATATCGACACGACTTATCGAGCTATTAGGGTCTGACGTTTACCACCCCTAGGCGAGATATGCGACATATCAGACGACGAGACCGGACTGTACGGTAGTGTTACTGGTTGGATTCACTGGAGTGTGAGCGGGCTTGCTCGTCGATCTTCTGATCGCTCAATACCCGGGTGGCCGTTACGTTTAGCAGACCGCTTGCGGCTTGTGGGTGTTTGATATGATCATCACCTGCTGCCGGCGTATTGACGAGTCTTTAGAGTCCTACACAGAGGTTTCCTGGCTCAACCGAAACGAAATAGGAGCGCATATGAGATATGTGCGGGACCGAGAATAATGCGTGTATGTGATACCGTATTCTATTCTCGCGATGAATGTATCGACTGGTTATATACGATATAACCTAGTTATCGAATCAAGGATTGATTCGATAAGCCGATACATTGGATACTAGTCGGTTATATGCAATATGACCGGATCGTTAAATCAAGTGTTGATTTAATGATTTAATGTGTAATTATATATTTGATATATTACTTTGCATTAACTAGTATTGGTTCACTTTATATGGATTTTCTCACTTAAAGTTCGCAAGTTGTATATGTGATATAATTTTGTGCACTTGATTGTATCATGTTTAATGATACATGCTTACTTGAGTTTGTGTAAAGATTAAACCATGGTTATATGAGTGGTTAAGGTTTTATTTATTTACTTATTCTTTTATTTATTTCTTTTGTTCATTTTGGCAAAAGAAAATAATAAAGAGAGAAAATGGTGGCTTTCTTTGTTTGCATCATGAAGCTTCATGAAGCTTTGACTAAGTGACCATTTTGTCTCATGCTTAACCCTAACCACTCCATATAACCTTAGTTAAATCTCTACACTAAACCATGGTTGGATTATGATAAGTATTCAATTTATTTTCTATTTTGAAAATACTTATCATAACATTTTCTTCTTCTTCTTCTTCATCTTCAACATGAAGAAGCTTGCTCCATCAATGGCAACTTGAGCAAATGAGTGAGAAATCCAAATCTAAAGTGAACCCACCTCCTATTTCTTCATCCTCTACCTCTTGCCAAGTAGTATAGGGTGTTTCCTTCACAAGTTTTCATGGCTTGGTGAAAGTGAGAGCTTGATCTTGCGATGCTTCGACGTAGATCATCTTCGGCATGTCGTCGATGACCTAGCCCGTCTATTCTCCGATGAAGCCGACGCTAGAGCCTGGGATTCGATTTGGACAGCGAGGAGACATCATCACGGAGCTATGGAGGTGGAGCACCGGATCTACAAAGGTTGTATTTCCGTTTACACTTTAGTTAAGTTGTTAACTAGCTCGTAGATTCGCCTAAATTTCTAGCCAACGATCCGTATTAGGGTTTCTCGGCACCCGTAAATTTTGAAATTGGCATGGTTGATGCCTTGTGAGACCTCATGCGAGTGCCTAGGAACCCTACAATCCCTTCACCGGGAGTGACCTCTTTAGCCAAACTGGCAGATGCTACAAACTCATGGTTTAGTTTTTGATTGCTTCTACAGTTCTTGCTTTGCACCGCGGTATTTGTGAAATATCCTGCACCTTATTCGATAAAGAAAGAGCCGAGATCCCTTCACCGGGAGTGACCTCTTTAGCGAAACTAAAAATGCCTCAAAAACACTCCTTTTAAAAATCACTTGTTTCTACAATGATATCAAGTTCATTACGCTCATGGTTTTCGGAAAAACCTGTGTAGCCCTCCGTCATTTCAGATAAAGACTATTTAGTATTCGTGCTGCGTTTGTTGGCATTTGTCAAGGCATAGTGTGCGGTAGCTGACTAGTACTTATCTGCTTAAGCATGTGATGCGATTAGATTGGGGTAGTCGTACGACCTTGTTGGCCTTTGTCAAGGGACGTGCGGGTGGGTTTATTTCAATCAAGATATGATGGGTTGAACTTGACTAGCTTCCTATGGTTTGTTGGCCTTTGTCATGGTCATAGAGGGTTAGGGGTAAAACTATTATCGGGAATTTCAAATGTTGAAATTTGCAGTGAGATAGCATACCTTCTATGAGATAGATGGATCCTGATACCCACTGCGAGTAAGAGTTACTCCTGGGAGAATTTTACACAGGACAATTAGCCGATCAAGTAGGTGTCTAGAAAAGTGTTAACGGGGTTATGCCTTTGGAAAACGAGGTTTATTCTAATTAGGTCCGTGCGAAAGCACGGGGAACCTCCCTCAAAGTACCAACACTGATCTGGCTGAAAGATTGACGAACTTGTAAGGTATAATTAATCCCGGCTAATCTTATCTTTTAGGGTATGAAGGAAGATTTGATTAAAACAGTGGGAGCCATCATGATTAGATAAGATAATAACCAATCTAATCTTGCAAGAGTGCACGCTAAAGTGTTTTCTTCTCTCTCTCTCCAGGTAGCGACCATGTCAGGCCTTAATCAAGATAATAATATGGATGTATTGACTGAACTCGCTTGTTATACTGAGCAGGGGAACGTTGGTCCCGCTCACACTTATAATTGTTATAAGTCCGAGGAGGGAATAGGAGAATATCTGGATTCTCACGCTGCCCAAACGAAGAAAAAGTATGTTGATGCATCTTCTTCAGGTGTGTTAGTTACCGAGAACCGTTTCTCAGTTCACTCTACGTCCTGGGCATTAGATACCGGATCAGGATCCCACATATGCAATATATTGCATGGGCTAAAGAAAGGTAGAGAACTGGGAATGGGTGATCATTCCGTAAGAGTAGGGAATGGTGCAAATGTTGCAGCCAAAGCAGTCGGCGAATATCACCTTGTATTACTAAGTGGTAACACATTGATTCTGAACGAATGCTATTATATACCGAACATGATATACGACATTATATCAGTTTCTTTAAAGAAGGATAGTAATACAGGATAATGTTATGAACATCTTCCTAAATCAAAAGTTGATTGGATGAGGCTCATTACATAATGGCATATATGTTCTAAATCAAAACACAGTTCTTAATATACAGAACACACACAAGAGGAAGAGTTCAGAAATGAATGAATCTTTCTTGTGGCATTGTAGACTAGGTCATATCAATGCAACACGACTAGCTAAGTTACATAAAGATGGATATTTGAATCCGTTCGAAGTTTCATCTTATGATACTTGCCAGTCATATCTCAAAGGAAAAATGACCAAAACTCCGTTTAATGGACACGGAGAAAGACTTACGGAACTCTTAGGACTGATACATAGTGATGTATGCGGTCCCATGTCTATACATGCCAGGAATGGTTCTTCGTACTTCATTACATTCACTAACGATCACTCAAGATACGGACATGTGTTCCTGTTGAAACACAAGTCTGAAGCTTTTGAGAAATTCAGGGAATATAAGCACGTAGTAGAGAACCAAACGGGCAAAAGTATTAAGATCTTTCGATCTGATCAAGGAGAAGAATACTTGAACAATGAATTCATGGATTATCTAAAAGAGAATGGGATTCTCTCTCAGCTTACTCCTCCCTATACACCATAGCACAACGGTGTATCGGAGCGGAGGAATCACACCCTATTAGATATGGTGCGCTCTATGATGAGTACTGCTGAGTTACCTATTTCCTTTTGGGGTCATGCGCTTGAGACAGCAGCATACCTATTGAATCAAGTTCCATCTAAATTTGTACCTACCACACCATATGAGATATGGAATGGGAAGAGTCTATGTATTAAACGTGTTAAGATATGGGGTTGTCCGGCCTATGTCAAAACACAAAATCCGGACAAACTCGAGGCACGGTTAGTTCTTTGTAAGTTTGTGGGATATCCTAAACATTCACATGAATATCTTTTCTACCATGGCGAGGAACAAAAGGTGATTGTTTCTCGATATGCTACCTTTTTAGAAAAGGAATTTCTTGTAAAAGAAATTAGCGGTGAAGCGGTAAAGATGGAAGAAGTTTCAGCACCACAAACTACAACTGAAGATTTAGTGGAACCAGATGATTCAGTAGTTTCCAACGAACCCCAGCCTCTCCGCCGATCTAGTAGGGTTCCTCATCCACCTAAGAGATACTACGGTTTTCTCATTGATGGTGGGAGAGAGGATTGCATCATGGAAGATGATGACCCGACTAGCTTTCAGCTGGCCATCACGAGTGGGGACTCTGTGAAATAGCTGGATGCAATGCGATCTGAGATGGAATCCATGTACACCAACAAAGTATGGACTTTGGAAGTTGCTCCTGAAGGAGTAAAACCCATTGGGAGCAAATGGATCTTTAAGAAGAAACTTGGTGTAGATGGAAAAGTTGAGACTTACAAAGCTAGACATGCTGCAAAGGATTTTCGTCAATGACCAGGGGTGGATTATGACGAAACCTTTTCTCCAGTGGCTATGCTTAAGTCCATCCGGATCTTACTTTCCATTGCTGCATACCATGACTATGAAATCTGGCAAATGGATGTTAAGACCGCCTTTCTAAATGGTGATTTGGAAGAGTGCGTGTACATGACTCAGCCAGAGGGCTTCGTAAATAGTGGGAGCAGCGGAAATGTGTGAAAGCTGCTTAAATCCATCTATGGGTTGATGCAGGCATCGCGGAGTTGGAACATATGTTTTGATGTGGTAGTCAAAGAGTTTGACTTCATCAAAAACATAGATGAACCCTGTATATACAAGAAGGTGGCAGAGAGTAAGGTTGTCATCCTCGTATTGTACGTGGATGACATACTCTTGATAGGAAATGATGTTCTTATGCTGCACTCGTTGAAGCTCTTCTTATCACATAGATTCTTAATGAAAGATCTAGGTGAAGCCTCCTGCATTTTGGGGATTATGATCTATAGAGATAGATCTAGATGGATACTGGGATTGTCCCAATCCAGGTACATTGACACCATACTAAAGAGGTTTAGTATAGAAAAATCCAAGCGTGGGACCTTACCCACGATCTCTGGACTCACTCTCTCCAAAGAGATGTCTCCTAAGACTGATTTGGAGAGAGCTCGCATGCAAGGGATACCCTATGCTTCGGCAGTAGGCTCTATCATGTACGCGATGCTATGTACCAGACCCGATGTAGCATACTTACTAAGTGTAGTGAGTAGGTATCAAGCAGATCCTGGAGAGAATCACTGGACAGCTGTGAAGAACATTCTCAAGTACTTGAGAAGGATTAAAGAGATGTTCTTGGTGTATGGTAACGGAGAGCTCCAGGTGAAGTCCTTTACCGATTCGAGCTTCCAAAGTGATAAGAACGACTTTAAGTCGCACTCGGGATTTGACTTTACCATAAATAGAGCGGCGGTTTGTTGGAAGAGTTCCAAATAGGAAACCGTGGCAGACTCGACGATGGAGGCTGAATACATTGCTGCCAACGATGCTGCCAAAGAGGCTGTCTGGATAAAGAAGTTCATCACTGAACTTGGTGTGGTTCCGTCCATTAAGCATCCAATACCTTTGTATTGTGATAACAATGGAGCTGTGGTTTTAGCCAAGAAACCCAGGTCCCATCAAAAGTCCAGACATATTCTGAGGCGGTATCACCTGATCCGGGAGATAGTTGATCGCCGGGAGATCGAGGTCAGGAGAGTTGATACGAAGGAAAACACTGCGGATCCACTCACGAAGGCCATTCCCCAGATACAATTTGAGAGACTCTTCGGGATGTTGGGTATGAGATACTACAACAGCTGGCCTTAGTGCAAGTGGGAGATTGTTAGTTGTATATATGCCGTAGAGGCCATTGTTGTACATATGATGTATATTATAGTGGATGCTTGGATATTTATAGTGAGGACTTTCTTGCTCGATATGATAGTATGCTATCTGGTTTCACTTTATCTTAACATGTTCATTTGTATTGGTTTACTATCTTGCTCTCACATGTTGATAAAGCCCTTAGGATATGTACTTGACTACTAGGATTATGATGAGATCATACTAGTGAGGCTAGGGTAGTCAACGAATACATCCTATAACTGTTCCTAGTCGAGGGTGTATCGAGATAAGGTATCGATACTCCAGAGTAGACTAGCGTATACACATCTTGACCCATATGATGGGCGATGGGTGATCCCACATCCATTGGTGTGTGACATCAAAGATGGTATGCAGGTACTCAGTGGAGACTGGGTACACTGAACGGACTCACTGAGGACTCCTAGATGGTATTATACCTATCGTCAGATAGCAGTTCTCCTGTGACACTGGTACAGTTTAGTCTGTTGACCCGAGATCGCCATAGAGTCTTGTGTGATTCCCACTGTGCTTTGATTTCCACCTTACCATGTCCAAGAGGGCGAGCAAAACGGTGGCTTTTCGGTACAGTCTCGAATCACATGGAGGCAATGAGCGATGGGTGGGGTTTCGTCTCTCCCGGTATTGGGAGTTGATGTTGCGCTGTGTTCGATTGGCTATAACTGGAAGTCCCTGGCCAGGGCTGATATGGAGATTTACTGGTAAGAGTTATCAGTAGTTTCTCGACCCGTTATGAACCTCACATCGACACGACTTATCGGTTACTTGGGTCTGACGTTTACCACCCCTAGACTGGATATGCGACATATCAGATGAAGATACCGGACTGTACGGTAGTGTTACTGACTGGATTCGCAGGAGTATGTATAGGCATGCTTGTTGATCTTCTGGTTGTTCAATACCCAGGTGGCTTTTACGTTTAGCTGACCGCTTGCAGCTTGTAGGTGTTTGATATGATCATCATATACTGCCTGCGTATTGACGAGTCTTTAGAGTCCTACACAGAGGTTTCCTAGCTCAGGAGAAATGGAGTAGCTCCACATATGTGATATGTGCGGGGACCGAGATTAATACGATATGTGATACCGTATTCTATTCGCGCGATATATGATATCGGTCAGCTATATGTGATATAGCCGGGTTATTGGATCAAGTGTTGATTCAATAAAATGATATATATATATATATATTTATATATATTTACATATATTATATGCTCACTTAAGTATTTATTATTCTCACTTATGATACATTTAACATATATGTGATATATGTTTATTGTATTGTTTTCTTTTGTTGCATAAATATTATATATGTGATATATAATATTGTAGCATGAAAGGTTATACATGCAACATGTATGTATGATAATTATACCATGCTATATATAATGTTTGGGTTTAAATATCTAAGTAATTAAAATTGTGGAAATGAGTCATGGATGAAGCTTCATGAAGCTTGTAGATTACCATTGACCAAGTCCACCCTTTTTGTTTTGCCTTAGATATTTCTAACCCAACCATGACACATAGTCATGGTTAACTCTCAACAATGGTTAAGGATGATATACTTGACCTATGGTTGCATTTCTAACCTTAATCTCAATCATTCTTCTTCTTCTTCCTCATTCTCATTTTGTGTAACAACTCCAATTTTAGTATACATAAATTTGATTTAAATTTGAAGTATACTTGGGGTATTTAATGTTGCTATTACCACTTTAAGTATTTATTTCGCACAATAATTACAAGAAAGAGCTTGTAGCTCATTGGTAATACCTTGCACTGCTGAACCAAGCCACCAGAGTTCAAATCCCCTGCCCCACATTATTTTATAATATTATTTTGTTTTAAATCCTTTGGAAGCCCAACAATCCACACACCATAACTCCCAAAACTTGAACTGCACCTGAAAAACTAAAAATACCAGTGTCTTATCCCGGCGACCCCTCACCTTCTCGACCCCCGACTCGGCCGAGTCGGCAGGCGGACCGGCCGACTCGGGCCGGCGCCGCCAGCCGGACTCGGCCGGACGGTCGATTCGCCAATAAGAAAAATCTGTCTTTTCAGCTACCCAACTCCCCTACACACTCTAATTTATTGGGTCGGTTCCAGAATGCCCATTAACACCTAATTACTCCAAATTTTAAATGAATTTTCTATATTTTTACAATTTTTTATTAAAAACCCTTCATCTACCCTAACCCTAGCCTACCCTATAAATACACCTCTACTCTCTACCCTCGCACCCCAAAATCCTAAGCCCACTCTCTCAAAAAATTTTCAAGAGTCGTGTACTTTAAAAACAAGCTCGAGGCGAAGCTCCGACGAATTCCCGGCGGAATTTCCGGCGACCGTTTTAGGAACTACCGGCGACGACGCAATACATCGGTGTTCCCTCTAGTTCCTTTTCACCTTCTAGTGTAATCTAAAACCCGTAAGTCACTTTCTATCTCTCTTTTCCATTCTCAAAATACGAAATTACAAAACCCGACAGAATCGGAACAAATCCGATTTCCGATTCGGTTTTTCTATAAAATTCCACCTCTCACTAATACAATCATACCTAAATTTTCTCATGTTGACTATTAAACACTAATCAAACAATTTGAACAAGTTTCATCACATGAAATGATAGTTGTTTCAATTTATCGTATTTTTCACTTAAATACCACATTGTTTCAATCCTTCATTTAACCCCATCAAACTTGCTATACATTTAAAGTAGATCACAAGATAACGACCTACCTCCTCACACACTGATATGCAACACCACCGAGAACCTAGAATACAAGAAAACAACCATTTTTCATTTAAATACCACATACTTAATAAAACCATTTATAAAAGATTTAGTTTTGCTACACTTTTTAAAGAAATACCCCCTATTATGAAAATACGATAAGTTGTGAACATCGGTCGTTTATCTAAACCTGACTTTGTGGTGTATAGGCTAGACAAGTGAGAAAGGTAACTTTAAAAGGCCCGCCTCACGATGATTCATGAGCGGATCCCTTCTTTCTTCACTTGTACTTACCTGGTCACAAGTGGCGGTGAAGAGGCGATTTGAGGCATCTCACAACTTGTCGTCCGAACCAGTTAGGAATAGACTAGTTGAGTTAGGAGAATCTAGAACATACAATACGGAAAATATACACCTTTACAAATAAATACCATTTACTTCATAAAACCGTTTTCTAAAGGATTTAGTATTTTACAATCTTTGCAAAGCGCCGCTACAACCCACTTTAGGGAACCCGTTCGGGATGATACGGTTTTATCGCACATCCTCGGGCTTAGTAGTGCGAGATTCAGACCTTCGCAAGGAGCATTCGGTCTCAAAAGATTTAAAATACGACATCTTAAGAAAATGAGATTTTCTAGAATATAAAATATTTATTAAAATTATTTTTGTATAAATATATGTATATTTATCATTAAAATATCTATTTTGTTAAGATATAAATATTCCACCTTTTTTCTAAAAATCACAAGAACAAATTGTACACTAAAATACCATGAACTCCAAATAAATCAATATTATGAATAAATACCTTTAATTATGAATATAGGATATTTTCACTAGAAATATCACAAAATAACATCCACATTCATTATAACCCTAAAGACGAATAATGAATACTTGAGATGTATTTTGAGAAGTATATAAAAGTAATTTTACATAAAACCCCCCTCAACTTTTATAAATTACCCTAGGACCCTAGCAATTATAGGTTTAAGAAATAATCAAGACTTCGATTTACATTTTTGATTGTCTGACTCAGGTTTGAGTCTGATTAATCTGACTTGAATATGATTCAAGTCAATCTACAATCTATAATGTTCAACATGAATCCACAAGTCCAATTATCAATCTATACAACTTGACTAAACCGAACCATGGATATATATTCCATTTACATGGTTCTCTAGTTATTCCATTTACAGGATTCTGCGGTTACATCCGTTTACTGATATCATGGTTTCGGTCAGTCTTTCAATTATACACTCAATTCAATTTACAGTACAGAACAATGCAAATAAAACACTATGGGGTTTAAGGGGTAGATTGGTACGGAAGGTGTTAAAAGTGGCACGAGGCGGTAAGATTAAGACATCTAACCTATATTCCGTTGCTGTTGTACCGTGGCTTAACGGTTCCTTATACATTCTGTTTGCCCTGGTCTCTAGCATATAGAGACCCCTCTCGTATACACTGGCATCCTTCTGTACCAAACTATAAACAACAGCGTTAACACAACATTACAACACTATAATACAATTTTAAAAGATACCATCTTATTCTGTCTATTCTACTTTTCTCTTATCTTTGGGACTTACCGAGCGACCTGTTCGCTGATGACATTCTATTTTTTCTTCTTTGAATGTCGTCAAGTGGTTTGGACCCGGCAGAGATCGAGCCATCTGCAGAAGACTTGGAGCAGTTTGCTGAAGAACCAGAGCTCTAGTTTCAATGTACATTTTCCATTCAGTACTTTTCATTTCCTGTTATGCCATTGTTTAGGCATCGTTTTATTTCAGTTGTATTTCCTTTTCATACATTGTACAAAAGAATGTTAATAAATAAAAGTTGATGTTTTTATTATATCTTGTCTTTTGTGTATTTACTTTTATATTGCTTAGATATGCTTAGCGTATGTACTTCTGAGTATATACGTAGCGGACCAGTCGCGTCCCCTTCGCCGTATACCGGGAAGCGGAGCGTGACAGGTTTTGTTGGTGGCCCATGCAGGCCAGAGCTGTATGGAACCCTAAGCAATATAAAACACAAGAACCAGCAACTAAAACATTCTTTACAATTCATGTCCCTTGAATCTTACAATTTCATATTCCTTGAATCTTACCATTTCATGTACTTGAATTTGTCCTAACCCAAATTTTTCTTCAAGGTTATGGATTCCCCGAACAACACCAGCACCAACGTCAACAACACACCTCCACCTCCACTACCAATCGTTCCTATTGTTCCTACGCCACCCACCGAGTAAACAGTGCTACTTGAAGTGATCCGCAGCCTTCTTGAGGGACAGCAACAACTACTGAACCGTCCCGAGAATGACGCACCAGGGGTAAAGCAATTCAGGGCTTTACATCCCAAGCAGTTCTCCGGAAAGGGAAGCCCATTTGAAGTTGAGGAATGGGCACAAAGTATAGAGGATGATCTGGCGGCAGCACAAGTGCCAGACATAGCTTGGGTCCGTGTGGCGAAACTACAGCTCACGGACAATGCTTGCAACTGGTAGAAGGCGGAAGAAAGCCGTCTTGTACAGCCTATTGAATGGAAGACTTTTCGCGAGATGTTCGACGTGAAGTACTTCCCTGTGACTGCCAGGTTTGCCATGGAGCAGCAGTTCATTCATCTACAACAAGGTTCGATATGGGACAAGTAAGTATATGAGTACGACGCTGAATTCACCATGCTAAACCGGTAAGATATGTCACAATAGTTCAATTTTTTATATCACATACTACACAGCTAACACAATCCTTAAACAGATTCGCAGCACACTTGATACCGACGGACGAGATCAGAGCCCGTCGCTTCCAACAAGGTTTGGACACGGAAATTCAGGCTGCTCTAGCCACAGGAAAATTTTCGACTCATGAGGAAGCTCTGGAAGCTGCCCGCAGTTATGAGGCAGTGATAAAAGCAAGGGGCAGACCTCAGTCTGCTGGAGTTAAGCGCCCTGCCAATCAGATGGCAGGAGGAGCCTCGTCCAGGCCACCTTTTATGCCAAGGCGACCCGGAGTACCGACCCATCGTCCCAGCCCAGCCTTTTGTACCTACTGCAAGAGAGCCGGACATATGATGAAAGACTGCTGGTGAGCCAACCGTCTTTGCTTAGTCTGCGGCTCAGCTACTCATGATATTGGGTCTTGTCCCCAAAGGCAAAACCCAGTTGCTGCACCCAGGCCAGTAAACAATTACCCACAGCACCCAGCCATCCAAGCCGCTGCTCCAAGACCTGCACTACCTACACCACCCAGAGGACCACATGCTGCACCACCTCCTCGTCAGTTCCATAAAGCTCAAAGGAACGTTACGAGGAATTCTCCTCAGGACAGGAGGAATGATCCAAGGCGCCAGGCTTTCACGATGTCCGTGGAAGAAGCTGAGGCCACTGGCCAAGTCATCGCTGGTAAACTTTTCTTCTCAAACTTTTCTTTCAGTCTTGTTTATCTACAGACTTTCCCTATACCTAAAACATATCCCACATAGCTTAGGTACAATTTTAGTAGCCTCGCTACCTGCACTAGCACTGTTTGATACTGGAGTATCCCACTGCTTTATGTCGCAACGGTTCGTTCAAACCCATGCGATTCCATTCTCACCGCTTGTATCCAGCTGGAATATCAGTTCAGGAAATGGCGTTCTAAAGGCAACTATGGGATACAGCTTATGTCCAATCGTCGTCTGCAGCAGAGAGTTTTATGCTGACTTCAAAGTACTGGACACACCGAACTTTGATGTGGTTCTAGGAATGGATTGGCTTAGAACTTTTTATGCTACCATCGACTGTCATCAAAGGAGGGTAGTATTCGAGATTCCAGACCATCCGATCTTCTATTTCAAAAGCGGAGACAGTACCCTGGAGCCAAGTACCTACAAAGTGAAGCTAAGGGAAGCAGTAGTTGCAGCAGCTCAAGCAGAAGAAGAATCAAGACCCGAGGTAGTACGAGAGTTCGACGATGTATTTCCTGACGATATATCAGGTTTGCCTCCAGATCGAGCTCTTGAATTCAGTATTGATTTAGTACCAGGAGCACAACCGGTGATCAAAGCACCTTATAGATTAAGTCCGGAAGGTTTGAAGGAAGTCCGAACACAGTTGGACGAATTATTGGCGAAAGGATGGATTCATCCCAGCACTTCAAGTTGGGGAGCACCTGTACTACTTGTGAAGAAGAAGGAAGGTTCATACAGAATATGCATCGATTATAGAGCCTTGAACGAAGTCACTATAAAGAACAAGTATCCACTCCCGCACATCGATGATTTATTCGATCAGCAAAGTGGATCTTGTGTTTCCTCTAAATTGGATCTTCGTTCAGGTTATCATCAGGTGAAGGTCAAAGAAGCTGATATTCACAAAACAACTTTCAGAACTCGCTATGGACATTACGAATTTCTAGTGATGCCATTTAGAGTGACTAATGCACCAGCAATATTCATGAACCTAATGAATCAAGTTTTCCGGGAGTACTTAGACAGGTTTGTTGTCATCTTCATCGACGACATCCTGGTGTATTCTAAGAGTCGGAAAGAGCATGCAGAGCACCTACGAATTGTCCTGGAAACTCTTCGATAACATAAGCTCTATACCAAGTACAGCAAGTGCGAGTTTTGGCTAAAGCAAGTTGGTTTTCTTGGATATATCGTATCTGGAGAAGGAATTTCTGTGGATCCAGGAAAAGTTTCAGCAGTTAGAAAATGGCCTTCACCAAAGTCAGTAAAGGACATTCAAAGTTTCTTGGGTTTAGCTGGATATTACAGAAGGTTCATTGAAGGATTTTCGAAGATAGCAACACCCCTGACCAAGCTCACACGTAAAGATGAGGAATTTGTGTGGTCAGAAGCATGCGAACAAGCTTTCGTAGAACTCAAGTCAAGGTTGACATCAGCACCTATTCTCATAATACCGGATCAATCTGGAGGATTCGAAGTGCATTGTGATGCATCCGGTAAGGGATTAGGATGTGTTCTACATCAGCACGGTAAGGTTGTGGCTTATACCTCAAGACAACTAAAGACTCATGAGCGCAATTATCCGACGCATGATCTGGTATTGGTAGCCGTCATCTTTGCTCTCAAGATTTGGCGCCATTATCTACTTGGTGAACGAGTGAACATTTACACAGATCATAAAAGTCTGAAATACGTGTTTACTCAGAAGGAGTTGAATATGCGGCAGAGAAGATGGTTAGAACTCATGGCGGACTTTGACATCAACTTGCAATATCACCCAGGGAAGTTGAACGTAGTACCTGATGCTCTTAGTCACCAACCACTAGCAATGAATCTTACCGCTCAGTGGAAGCTTCAACAAGACTTGAATCAGATGGAGATTGAAGTAGTCATGCCAGGTAATACTTCAAGTTTGATGAATTTACAAGTTCAATCAACCATTGTCAATCAGATCAAAGCAGCTCAAGCAAGTGATGCTAAGTTGCAAAAGTTCAGAGAACAAGTGGAGAATGGACTCAGAACAGACTTCATCATCCATGAAGACGGATCTTTGAGATACGGCAGCAGATTGTGTGTACCAAAAGGTCCTGTTCGGGAAAAGTTAATGAAAGAAGCTCACAGCTCTCCCTACTCAGTACATCCTGGAGGTACCAAAATGTACAAAGATCTACGTCAGAATTATTGGTGGTATGGAATGAAGCGTGAAGTAGCCATAAGTGTCGCAAAATGCTTGGTGTGTCAGCAAGTAAAGGCTGAACATCACAGGACAGCTGGACTACTTCAACCGTTACCAATCCCAGAATGGAAGTGGCAACACATCACGATGGATTTTGTGACTGCTCTCCCTCGTAGCACAAAAGGTAATGATGCCATATGGGTTATTGTGGATCGACTCACAAAGTCGGCTCAATTCATCCTATTTCGGGTCGGCCAATCAACTGAGACACTAGCAAAGAAGTACATGGAGGTAATAATCTATTTAAGATTTAAACTCTTCATAATGTACTATCTCTGACACCCATGAACTCATACAGGAAATTATGAGACTTCATGGAGTACCGGTCTACATTGTCTCCGATTGTGACACCAGAATCCGATCGCAATTTTGGCAGAGTCTGCAAGCAAGCTTGGGAACAAGTTTGAACTTCAGCACGGCTTATCATCCACAAACAGATGGTCAATCGGAATGAACTATTCAGATCTTGGAGGATATGCTCAGAGTGTGTATGTTAGACTTCAAAGAATCGTGGGAAGATCACCTGCATCTTGTGGAGTTCGCGTACAATAACAGCTACCAAGCAAGCATAGGAATGGCACCTTTTGCAGTATTGTATGGAAGGAAGTGTCGATCACCATTAAGTTGGGATGACATAGAAGATAGGGAACTTCTTGGACCAGAAATGATAGTAGCGACCATTGATGTGGTTCGTACTATCAGGGAAAGGATGCGTATAGCGCAAGATCGACAGAAACACTGGGCTGATGCAAAAAGACGACACTTGGAGTTCCAGCCAGGAGATCACGTATTCTTGAAGATATCTCCGAATCGCGGAGTGATCCGATTTAGAAGACAGGGTAAATTAAGTCCGAGATACATTGGACCGTTCGACATACTCGAACGAGTCGGTGAAGTGGCATACCGCTTAGCACTTCCACCCTCATTGGAAGGAGTGCATAATGTGTTCCACATATCCCAACTCAGAAGGTATGTGAGTGACCCCAGCCATGTTCTTGATCATTCCGAGCTCACTATACAACCCGACTTGTCTTGTGAGCAACAGCCTGTGGAGATCCTGGACAGGAAAGCGAAGACACTTCGGAACAAAGAAGTTAACTTGGTCTGGGTAATGTGGATGAAAGACACTCCAGGAGAATCCACTTGGGAAAGGGAAGATGAAATGCGTGCAAGATATCCTTACCTCTTTGTAAATTAGTCCTCAAATAAAAGTTGTAAATTTCGAGGATGAAATTTTTGGAAGGAGGGTAGACTGTAACAACTCCAATTTTAGTATACATAAATTTGAAGTATACTTGGGGTATTTAATGTTTCTATTACCACTTTAAGTATTTATTTCACACAATAATTACAAGAAGGAGCTTGTAGCTCATTGGTAATACCTTGCACTGCTGAACCAAGCCACCAGAGTTCAAATCCCCTGCCCCATATTATTTTTTAATATTATTTTGTTTTAAAATCCTTTGGAACCCCAACAGTCCACACACCATAACTCCCAAAACTTGAACTGCACCTGAAAAACTAAAAATACCAGTGTCTTACCCCGGCGACCCCCAACCTTCTCGACCCCCGACTCGGGCCGACTCACCGAGTCGGCCGGCGGACCGGCCGACTCAGGCCGGCGCCGCCGGCCAACTCGGGCCGGCGCCGCCGGCCGGACTCGGCCGGACGGTCGAGTCGCCAACATGAAAAATATGTCTTTTCAGCTACCCAACTCCCCTGCACACTCTAATTTATTAGATCGGTTCCAGAATGCCCATTAACCCCTAATTACTCCAAATTTTAAATGAATTTTCTATTTTTTTACATTTTTTTATTAAAAACCCTTCATCTACCCTAATCTTAGCCTACCTTATAAATACACCCCCTACCCTCTACCCTCTCACCCCAAAATCCTGAGCCCACTCTCTCAAAAAATTTCCCAAAGTCGTGTACTTTGAAAACAAGCTCGGGGAGAAGCTCCGACGAATTCCCGGCGGAATTTCCGGCGACCGTTTTAGGAACTACCGGTGACGACGCAATACATTGGCGATCGCTCTAGTTCCCTTTCACCCTCTAGTGTAATCTAAAACCTGTAAGTCCCTTTCTATTTCTCTTTTCCATTCGTAAAATACGAAATTACAAAACCCGACGGAATCGGAACAAATCCGATTTCCGATTCGGTTTTTCTATAAAACTCCACTTCTCACTAAAAAAAATCATACCTAAACTTCTTCATGTTGACTATTAAACACTAATCAAACAATTTGAACAAGTTTCATCACATGAAATGATAGCTACTTCAATTTATCGTATTTTTCACTTAAATACCACATTGTTTCAATCCTTCATTTAACCCCATCAAACTTGCTATACATTTAAAGTAGATCACGAGGTAACGACCTACCTCCTCACACACTCATATGCAACACCCCCGAGAACCTAGAATACAAGAAAACAACCATTTTTCTTTTAAATACCGCATACTTAATAAAACAATTTCTAAAACATTTAGTTTTGCTACACTTTTTAAAGAAATACCCCCTATTATGAAAATACGATAAGTTGTGGACATCGGTCGTTTATCTAAACCTGACTTTGTGGTGTCTAGGCTATGCATGTGAGAAAGGTAACTTTAAAAGGCCCGTCTCACGATGATTCGTGAGCGGATCCCTCCTTTCTTCACTTGTACTTACCTGGCTACAATTGGCGGTGAAGCGGCGATTTGAGGCATCTCACAACTTGTCGTCTGGACTAGTTAGGAATAGACTAGTTGACTTAGGAGAATCTAGTACATACAATACAGAAAATATACACCTTTACAAATAAATACCATTTACTTCATAAAACTATTTTCTAAAAGATTTAGTATTTTACAATCTTTGCAAAGCGCCGCTACAACCCACTTTGGGGAACCCGTTTGGGATGGTGCGGTTTTATCGCACATCCTCGGGCTTAGTAGTGCGAGATTCAGACCTCCGCAAGGAGTATTCGGTCTCGAAAGATTTAAAATACGACATCTTAAGAAAATGAGATTTTCTAGAATATAAAATATTTATTGAAATTATTTTTGTATAAATATATGTATATTTATCATTAAAATATCTATTTTGTTAAGATATTAATATTCCACCTTTTTTCTAAGAATCACAAAAACAAATTGTACACTAAAATACCATGAACTCCAAATAAATCAATATTATGAATAAATACCTTTAATTATGAATATAGGATATTTTCACTAGAAATATCACAATATAAAATCCACCTTCATTATAACCCTAAAGTCGAATAATAAATATTTGAGGTTTATTTTGAGAAGTATATAAAAGTATTTTTACATAAAACCCCCTCAAGTTTTATAAATTACTTTAGGACCCTAGCAATTATAGGTTTAAGAAATAATCAAGACTTCGATTTACATTTCTGATTGTCTGACTCAGGTTTGAGTCTAATTAATCTGACTTGAATACGATTCAAGTCAATCTACAATCTACAATCTTCAACATGAATCCACAAGTCCAATTATCAATCTATATAACTATCAATCTATACAACTTGACTGAACCAAACCATGGATATATATTCCATTTACATGGTTCTCCAGTTATTCTATTTACATGATCCTGTAGTTACAACCATTTACTGATATCATGGTTTCGGTCAGTCTTTCAATTATACACTCAATTCAATTTACAGTACAAAACAATGCAAATAAAACACTACGGAGTTTAAGGGCTGATTGGTATGGAAGGTGTTAAAAGTGGCATTAGGCGGTAAGATTAAGACACCTAACTTATATTCCGTTTCTGTTGTACCGTGGCTTAACGGTTCCTTGTACATTTTGTTTTCCCTGGTCTCTAGCATATAGAGACCCCTCTCGTATACACTGGCATCCTTCTGTACCAAGCTATAAACAACAGCGTTAACACAACATTACAACACTATAATACAATTTTAAAAGATACCATCTTATTCTGTCTATTCTACATTCCTCTTATCTTTGGGACTTACCGAGCGACCTATTCGCTGACGACATTCTATTCTTTCTTCTTTGAATGTCGTCAGGTGGTTTGGACCCGGCAGAGATCGATGTAAGTCTACGGTAGTGCCCCGGCCGTCAATCTGTGGCCAAACGCGGAACAAAAAACTTTTACAACTGGCTCTATCGCATACTATAATCTGGATCTTTCCATTAGCGCTAAACTAACAAACTGTAAAGAGGTAGAAAGGCTATACCGATCGATCCGTGTCCTTCAGTTTTTAGCCATCATCCCCCGCTCCTCACGGCATCTCCGATCTCCTGTCTCCTTGTCGAGGTGGCACCACATCATCGATTCTTTTTACGGGCTCCGGCCCCTATACCGAGGCAACTCGGACATCAAGTCTGCTAAAAGAGATAACCAAGATGAAGTTGAGAATGAGTGGAATACTTTGACTCAATATACTCTTTGGTTCTCATCACATGAGATGGTAAGAGTGGAGGTTGAAGAAGATGCAAAGAGTTAGAAATTGTGAGCTCATGAAACTATCTCAAGAGAGCAAAAACCAAGCACACAAAAATAACCCTTGGCTGCCCAAATATTTTGTGTGTGATATATATAAGGTTTTGTGTTGGAGAAACAAAGAAAATATCATCCCAAAATATCTTCAACTCAACCCTAAAATATCTCACCCAAAACAAACATCATTAATTCTTTAATGACTCACTAGATGACTCATTACATGAGTCATTAGTGAACATTCTATAATTATTGAGTCACACCAATGAGTCACACTTTCCAAAATCCATTTAATCATTTAAACCAAAATGATTAATCCAAAAAGAAATGCATCTTCTAAAGTATTCTCGTAACGGATTACGAGAATATCCCTCACCTGTATATACATACCTGTATCAGTATTCTGACCGAATACGAATACGATGAGACTAAAATATTTCGACTCAATGTAATACTTGGATCCGGCTTAAACCAAAGCCCACCAGTATTATCTATCCGAAATATGACACGTGCACATATGCACGTGCATGTTCGAACCCTGCCATAAAACCATACGGCCTCTACAACGTTTCGTCCGAACTTGGGAAACTATCTGTGGGGGACTCTAAATACTCGTCAGTACCCTGGCAGTGGGTTTAACCACAAGCACGTCGGCGGCACTAGCTGTGCGTAACGGCTGCCCATGTACTGACCGAAAGGGAAGCCGATGAGCGAACTCATCCTAAAACCCTACTAAGCCTATCAGTGACAATATCCGTACAGTCCGGTCCGTTCGTCTATGAGCATCGCATATCTGGCCTAGGTGTAAGTGCACGGCGGCGCCGCGGCCGTCGATCTGACGTCGGAATGCGGAAACGAAAAATTTGCAAACTAGCAAACCGGCACCACCGCGCACTTTTAACCCGGATCGGGCCATTAACCTAGCTACTAGTAAACTAAAAGATGGGTAGAGAGTTATACCAAGCGATCCGTGTCCTTCGGTCTTCGTCTCCACTCCGATCTTCCGCGGAATCTCCGTCCGTCACCTCCTCGTCGGAAAGGGCGCCACGTAGCCGATTTCTTTTACGGGCTCCCACCTTTGGACCGAGGCAACTCGGACGCGAAGTTGGCTAACCGACGCGACCAAGATTTGCTGTAGATGTAGTGTAGTAGGCTATGTCTCTTTGGGGTTTATGTGGCCATGGATGTGGAGGAATGAAGATAAGGAAAAATGGTGCTTTCATTTTTCCTAGCATGAAATGAGATGAAGAAAAATGCCACCACTCAAAAATGAATCTCTCTCATTCTTTCTACCAAGAATGGCCGGCCTCCTTTTTTGGTGGGTGGGAAAAAAAAGAATGAATGAAATAACAAGAGGAGAAATATGCAAGATAAAGATAAGGAAAAATGGTCACCTCAAAGTCTATCATTTCTCATCTCATTCTAATCTCATAAATGCTTGGATTGATTCTAAAGGAATCTCATCATGATGAAGCCACAAAATGCAAGAAACCCCTCCACAAATAAGTTATTTGCAAACTGCAAATAACCCCATCCAACGATAAAGTCCGGCCGTGAAGGAACAAAGGAAAACCGGCCGGAACGGAATGCAAACTGGCAACCTCAGAAAACTGATCCCGTAATAAATTACAGGAAAACCCCGCTACTGCATATACATGCCCGCATTTGTATTCTCACTGAACACAAATGCAAAGAGACAAAAACTACACCGTCTAATACTAGGATCCGGGTTAAACCAAAGCCGGCTCGTAAAATCCGTCCGATCACGATCCGTGCAATACTGCACGTATCTGATCGAACCCTGCCATATCTCCATACGGCCTCTACAGCGTTTCGCCCGAAACTTGAGTAACTGTGTGTGTGGTGGACTCTAAAGACTCGTCAATACTATGGCTGTGGATTTAACCACTAGCACGTCAGAGGTATCAGCCATACGTGACGGGCCACCAGCTATTGACCAAAAGGGACGTCGATGAGCGAACTCATCCTGACACCCTACTGAGCCTGTCAGTGAAAATATCCTTACAGTCCGGTCCGTTCGTCTATGAGCATCGCATGGCGGGCCTAGGGGGTTGGTAAAAGTCAGACCCCCAAAAGCGGTACAAGTCATGTCGGAGTGTAGCCCAGAACACCCTGAGATACTACTGGAATACCTACCAGTACATCTCCTGCCTTGGCCAAGAACTTTTCATGTACTAGATCTCCTAGACACAGCACGACCTCACCCCCAATACCGGGAAGGACGAACCCCTGCAGGTCCGCTCACTGCCTCCATGTGGCTCGGGACTGTACCCAACTAAAACCTGTTTGCACGTCTCCTTTGAGCGTGGTAGGGTAGTAATCAAAGCACAGTGGGAACTCACACGAGACAAATGACGATATCAGGTCGATGAACTAACCTGTACACATGTCACCAGGGAACTGCTATCAGACGTCAGGTATAATACCAACTAGCAGGTTCCCGGCGCGTCCTGTCCGGTGTACTCATAACCCAATGAGCACCTGTATACATCTTAGGTGAACCAACTGACACCAGTGGCTTGTGAGACCGGCCACCGCCCCTCATCGGGGTCTCGACTGTATACACTAGTCTATTCCGGAGTATCGATGCCCTGTCTCGAAACTCCCACGACTAGGGACCTTTTAAGGATGTGCTTATAGACCCCAGCTCCCACGTATATGATCGCCCTCATACTGCTGGTAGTCAAGCAAGGATCCTAGGGGCTCTATCAACGTGTAATAGCGACTCGTAATCATTGCAATCACGTGCCTGTGATCCATTAATTGACTCTGAGGGCACTATCTCCAACAATCTCCCACTTGCACTCAAGGCTAATTATCGCGATGTCGCATACTCACAGCCCGTGTGATACCGAACACCCAACTCCTCTACTAATCAGTCTCACAAAGCTCGTTTGCGAAACTATTGCGTTCGAGGAATAGCCTCAGTGAGTGGATCCGCTGTGATGTTTCTTTCTATGTCTCTCTTTATCTCATGTTCGCGGAGAAAACCATCTCCCGAAATGAGCAATACCTGTCTTAGAATGTCTGGATGTCTGATGGGACCTTGTTCATAAATGAACTCCAAATCCAAACTTCTTAGACTGTATCGACAACTGAACTTAATCAGTGTCCTGTGCCATCCTCCCCTCAGTGTCCGCCTAGACCACCTGTCCAAAATACTGCCCCTCGTCAGAGGGAAAACTATAACTCTGACGACCACCCTGTCGTCCATGTCACCTTGGAAGCCTGGAATGATAACTGTCTCCAGAACGAGGCTGTCGTTATCATATCCCTAGAACATCCACTTATGTTCTAAAACTGCTTCCTAATGTTTCTCCAGGATTGGATCAATATCAACTTATTGCATCTCCTGCAAAAAACAACATCTAGTGTGGTACTTGACATCTCATGATTGACTCAATTGCCTAAGCAAGTGATCTGCCAATCATGCGTATCCCTCTCCCCTTTAGTCTGTAAGACACCTTTTGAGAGGGTGACTCCATCACCAGCAGGTATACTACCATGCCAGGAGTCGTCCATTCTAAATACTCATAGAATGCTGTCTAAGTACCCAGATTGGGAAACCACCCAAATCTAGATCTAAAACTATAGATCTAGTAACCAGAATGTCTGATATAATATCCAACTCCTATGTGGAGAAAACACTGTGTGACAACCAAAATATAACCACCGTAGTATAGGAATTTCACCTCCTACTCTGTGTATGTCATCCAAATACCAGGACATCACACTCTACTACCTTCTTAACAGATCCATCCCCTATTCTGATGAAGTCAAACGTATGACTGTCACATCAGAAATAGATGATCTATCTCCGCTATATCTGCTTTAGTCTATAAATAGACATAAGCCACTTGTCCACCAATGCTTCCGCTGCTCCCACTGACCACGACAACCCTCTGGCAGAGTCATATACACGTACACTTCTAAAGCAACTTTAGAACGACGCTATACTCATCCTCCTGCCGGGTCTCACAGTCTGGAAAAACAGCAATGGCAAGTCTGGGTAAACAAGAACCTCCCTGTCACCGTCCTTGAGGCTACCGGAGTACCTCTCGAGCGCTTGAGGTTACCCACCATATCTGCGGAGTGGCCAATGGAATGTCAAACCAGATTGAATCTTTAGGTTCTTATCAAATTTCAGTAATCGTTTGCGGTTCTGGAATCACTTCCAGTTCTACCATACTCCCACTACTGTTTTCTGAAAATATCCATTTTTATTAAAACTGTAGCGAGTCAAGAACAATATCACTATTGATCTTCCAGATGGTAGAAAGTCAACCCTCGTCATAGCCCGGGTCAACCCACAAATAGCCATTATAGAAACGTGCCTTGAGTCATCCAGAGTCTGGTTTTAAGCATAAGTTGGACAACTCCCCATATCTTAACAATGTCAAGATATGAACTGTTCTGTATCCAATACAGGAACAGAGGCACTGATTTAATTGAACCAGATTGAAATCATGCAGCTGTCTCCAGTGCATGTCAACTAAATGGAGAGAGGCCAATCAGCGTTACTCAACTTAGGAATGCATCCAATTATGAGTAATCTGAAAGAGAAGCAAGTTCTCTTAAACATTACTATCAACTGAATACCTTACACAAGTATCTACATCTTCGATCACCTTGAAGAATCCCGATACTTGCAATACCTGGTTCTTTACTTTACTCTTATACCTATAACTTCTCAAAACTTGGACCCTGTGTTTCTATGAAACACTCGTCAAACTAGAGAAGTCATAAGTAAACCGAATATAGTACGAGGACCAACCCCTCTGTCCTAATGGACACTGGACAATATACAATACTCTGTATAAGTCCCTTGAGTCTAATAACATATTCACTGTGTGTCGTAGGTTGAAAACTGTACTTATGGTTAAGAAGAATTACACCGTTGTTTAATGCTCCTTACCTAACCATCCACTGATATAGGTAAATGTGATAAACATAATTTCAAAAAGGTATATCTCACTCTATAAAAATAGACGTACAGATATATCAATTTGAAATTGGTGCACAACAACGGATAATCAAAACCAAATATTTGCCATCCGGCAAACTACCCAGGTGACTTCCTCAAATATCACCAATTACAACGAATTCCGATATAATGAGGATGATCACCTAATTCCCAATAACTTACTCCCACTCATCATCTGTAAAACGATACAGATGAGAGAGTCAAACTTGGTAAATACATACCCTGGAGCAAGTGTCAAATTGGGAAATCAGTTTTCTTTTAACAGTACACAGTGAAACTGAAACATTGAATTGTTTCGATGGGGTATCCCGGTATTCCTAGTAATGCCTCTTCCATTATCCAGATTCACAACTGTAACCGTATATCTCTTTGCCATCTCTCCAAATCCCTTTATATGTCTTTAGTCATTACCTTCTGTATACCCCTTTAGGCCAAATGGTTTTTTTCCTTCCCTACCGTTCGGCACCAGCCTATGGTTTGGAAGAAGACTATCCAATAAGCATAATGGGTGTACTGTCCTAATCCTAGGAGCACTCGCAATGCGAGAGAAGGTGAAGATAAAAGACAACCGAATAAACCTTATTCCTATTTCTCCTGAACCAGAATCCATCCCCGAACTGGAACAAGTTTCTTTCGAGTTCGTATATAACCATACGATGGAGTATCCAAATAAACTTGGGATCTTCATAGCGGTACGGAGTGTCCTGGAGAAATACAAAGGTGATTTAGGATTGGCAAATAAATACTTGGTTTGGTCGTGAATAGCGGTCGCAATTTACTTTGCCCTTTTACTAATCCCTTTCTTTGTCTTAACTTAATACCTTCTGCACACCATCGTTATGCTAATTGGTTTTCTTCATTCCCCACCGTTCGGCACCAGCCTAAGGTTTGGAAGAAGACTTTCCAATTTGCGTAATAGGTGTACTATCTCCTAAACCAAGGAGTACTCGCAACCAGAGAGAAGGTAAAAGGAAAAGACAACTGAATAGTCCTATTCGTTTTCTTCAGAACCAGAAACCATCCTCGAATTCCTTCGAGTTCGTATATAACCATACGATGGTTTTTTCCGATGAAAGTGGACGTTCTTAGTAATACGGGGTGTCCTGGAGAAAATGGTAAAAGTAGGAGTGGCAATGAGGTTTGCAACTTTGACAATCCAAAAGCCAGTGTTAAGAAGGTTCGGTCAACTTGGTCACTGAGTCATAGTCTAGGGTCGGGTCAATGGTCGCTGCCGAAGAGAGAGAGAAAAGAAACACTGAGCGTGCACACTAACCTAGATCAGAATGGTTATCACTTTATCTAATCAGGAAACCTCCCACTGTACCGTCAAATTCTTCTCCAAACCCAAAAGAAGAATTAGTCGGGATCACCCGAGGAGTAAACCAACTCATCAGTGGGAATCGGGATCCAACTATCACCGCATGATAACGTAACGGAATCCTCTCACGTTATCACACTCCAGAAGGTATGCGCATATCTGGCAAGTTTCAGTTTCTTTAGAAACTCCCGATGTGGATTTTTGCCCCATACTCTTTTGACCTTGACTTTGGCCAACAAATCATAAGTCACATGTCAAGTTCTACCCGTCATTCTCCTGATTAATTTGAACCCGCCCGTACAAGCCCTTGACTTTGGCCAACAAGGCTATATGACTGTCCTAAACCAACGCATCTATCTATGCTGCATATGAATAACCAACAGCTACCAAACACTGAGCGTTGACTTTGGCCAACAAATACAGCTTGAATACTATTGACTATCCAGATGAAACGACGGAGGGCTACGAATGGTTTCTGGCGAAAACCTTTAACGTAATGAACTTGATATCGTTGAAGGAACGGATAGCTTTTTAGAAAAATATAGTAACGAAAACCTTTGCTAAAGAGGTCACTCCCGGTGAAGGGATCTCGGCACTTTCCCCTTGGAACGAGGTGCAAGATATTCCAACTGAATACCACTATGCAAAACAAAAGTAATCGGCTATAGTGAAGTTATAGCCCTGACGCAAACTTTTGTCCAAGGGGTCACTCCCGGTGAAGGGATCTCGGCCCTTGCCTCGTCGACTGAGGAGCAGGATATTCCAACTAAATACCACTGTGTAAAACAAAAAAGAACGCCCTTGCAATAACAGCTTTTTGAAAAATGTTCCAACAACATCAGAAAAGGTTTGTTTATCTTGCATTGATCCGAATCAACGCAGTCCCATCAATTGATCACACCAATAAAGAACGAAAATAATGACATACGTATATGCCATCCGCATTCGCCACTGGGTCCCGTCATCACCCGTTAAGTTAGCTAACTAACGACAGAGCGGAGACTGGACTAGCGCGGATGCAAAACATATACAACATCTACTAGTATATATATCAATATATAATATTCGCTCAAGGCGTGATAAAGTGCAACATCACAGAAATGTAACCAGCATCACAGAACAATACAGATATCCGGGCTCCCCGGGTTTCATAGAGCCGCTACTGAAACCCGACGTTCCCTTGGTCGTGTGGATAGCCTGTGCAATGAGAATCCTAGACCCATACAGGCGTGGCAAGTTACCCGCCAAAACCTGAAGCGAGGCAGCCCCCTTCAACAACATGAATGGACCACCCAGCACTTCACGGAATCCGGTAACTTGGGCACCCCTCCTGGGTCAACCTGTACCCCCTACGAGTGCGGCGAATAGCCCGCCAATTCTAGAGCGAGGCACCTTCCGTCTCAACGCCATGAGATGCGGGCTTTTTGCCCTCTAGAACACGGCTATCCGTGCACCCCTCCGTGGGGTAATCCTAGTACAGAAAGAAAAAATATACATACAACGGGTACATCGACCTCGACCTGGTCGTGCCCCAAAAGAATAATACAGACAGGCCGTGACGGCAGTCCACAGGTCGGACGCTCGCCCCGCAATATCAAATGTACATATAAAATGAAACTGTACTAACATTGCAACCAGGCTATCCTCCACGACCAATCCTCAACAACACAGCACAACACAGAACATCAACGTGAATGTCACGTTCGCAAATCCGTCTAACTGGGCTATAGCAGTTAGACTGGATTTACCGATCAAGTGACATTCACGGTCGCAGATATAATGTAAATACTGTGAACTAACATGTTTAAAATATTCGATCGACCAAATTTATCGAAGTGGGCCCCAAGCACTACTGTAGCACTCACAGAAAATCTGGGCCAAAAAAGAATATCCCAAAACCCCCATTTTCAACTCAGAAGCCTACTGTGAAACTTTGGTACAATGAACAGTAAAAATCGCGGCGGAACCGCGGCCCAAGCGTGGGTTTAGCCGCGGCTCCGCGGTGGTATAGTGAGTTCAGGCGACCAATTTTTTGCAGAATGCTTAGAATTCCCTGCACGTGTTTCTGCAACACCCTGAAAAATTTTTGGAGCAAAAAAAATTTCGACAGAAACCCGATGCACTAGAAAATACGGTTTTTGGGGTTTCATTGTTCGATCGAGTTCTAAACACGTTAGAGCAAGCTAGGATAAGTTAATGGCGTGGCTCTGATACCAATGTAAGTGCACGGCGGCGCCCCGGCCGTCGATCCGATGCCGGAATGCGGAAACGAAAAACTTTGCAAACTATCAAACCGGCACCACTGCGCACTTTTAACCCGGATCGGGCCATTAACCTAGCTAATAGCAAACTAAAAGATGGGTAGAGAGTTATACCAAGTGATCTGTATCCTTCGGTCTTCGTCTCCACTCCGATCTTCCGCGGAATCTCCGTCCGTCACCTCCTCGTCGGAAAGGGCACCACGTAGCCGATTTCTTTTACGGGCTCCCACCTCTTGTTAGTTATATGTATGCCCTAGAGGCCATTACTATACATAGGATTTATATTGTAGTGGATGCTTGGACATATATAGGGAGGACTTTCTTGCTTGACATGATAGTATGCTATCTGGTTACACTTTACCTTAACGTGTATACTGATTGTCTCTCTGTTACATGTTGGTAAAGCCCTTAGGATGTGTACTTGACTACCTGGACTATGATGCAGATCATACTGGTGGGGACATGGTAGTCCATAAGTACATCCTTCAAGGTCCCTAGTCGTAGGTGTATCGAGATGGGGCATCGATATACCAGAGTAGACTAGCGTATACCTTCTCGACCTATACAGATGGGCGATGGATGATCCCATATCCATTGGTGTTTGACATCAGAGATGATATACGGGTGCTCAGTGGAGACTGGGTACACTGGACGGACTCGTCGAGAACTCCCAGATGGTATTATACATTACGTCAGATGGCAGTTCTCTGGTGACACTGGTACAAAGTAGTCTGTTGACCCGAGATCGTCATAGAGACTTGTGTGGTTCCCACTGTGCTTTGATTTCCACCTTACCACGTCCAAGAGGGCATGCAAAACGTTGGTTTTTGGGTACAGTCCCGAATCACATGGAGGCAATGAGCGATAGGAGGGGATTCGTCTCTCCCGGTATAGGGAGTTGATGTTGCGCTGTGTTCGATTGGCTATAACCGGAAATCGCTGGCCAGGGTTGCTGAGATTTACTGGTAAGTGTTACCAGTAGTTTCTCGAACTGTTATAGACCTCATATCGACATGACTTATCGAGCTACTGGGGTCTGACGTTTACCACCCCTAGGCGAGATATGCGACATATCAGACGACGAGACAGGACTGTACGGTAAGTGTTACTGGTTGGATTCACAGGAGAGTGAGCGGGCTTGCTCGTCGATCTTCTGATCGCTCAATACCCGGGTGGCCGTTACGTTTAGCAGACCACTTGCGGCTTGTGGGTGCTTGATATGATCATCACCTGCTGCCGGCGTATTGACGAGTCTTTAGAGTCCTACACAGAGATTTCCTGGCTCAAGCGAAACGAAATAGGAGCGCATATGAGATATGTGCGGGACCGAGAATAATGCGTGTATGAGATACCGTATTCCATTCTCGCGATGAATGTATCGATTGGTTGTATGCGATATAACCTAGTTATCGGTTCAAGGATTGATTCGATAAGCCGATTCATTGGATATTAGTCGGTTATATGAGATATGACCGGATCGTTAAATCAAGTGTTGATTTAATGATTTAATGCATATTTATATATTTAATATATTACTTTACATTAAATAGTATTGGTTCATTTTAAATGGATTTTCTCACTTGTTGTGCACATTGTATATGTGATATATTTTTGTGCACTTGATTGTATCATGTTTGATGATACATGTTAGTTTGGGTGTATGTTTGGTTTAAACCATGGTTGGTCAATGGTTAGGGTTTCACTTGATTTATTTTCTTATTTATTTATTTATTCATTCATTTTGGCAAAGGGAAAAATGGTGGCTTTCTTTGTTTGCTTGTTGAAGCTTCTTGAAGCTTTGAACAAGTCCACCATCTTTGTCTCATGCTTAACCCTAACCATTCAACCTAACCATGATTTATTCTTTACACCTAACTATGGTTACCATTATGATAAGTATCATATTATTTCTTATTTTAGAAATACTTATCATAATATATTATCATCTTCTTCTTCTTCTTCAAGATGAAGAAGCTTGCTACCAACAATGGTGCCTTGACAAAAAGAGTGAGAAATCCAATTCTAAAGTGAACCCACTTCCTATTTCTTCATCCTCTACCTCTTGCCAAGTAGTATAGGGTGTTTTCTTCACAAGTTTCATGACTTGGTGAAGTGGGAGCTTGATCTTGTGATGCCTCGACGTAGATCATCTTCGGCATCGAAGCCGACGACCAAGCCCGCCCATTTCTCCGATGAAGCCGACGCTAGAGCCCGGGATTCGATTTGGACAGCAAGGAGACTTCATCTTGGAGCTATGGAGGTGGAGGACCGGATCTACAAAGGTTGTATTTCCGTTCACTTAGTTAAGTTGTTAACTAGTTATCTTTTTCGCCTAAAATTCTAGTTAACGATCCGTATTAGGGTTTCCCGGCACTTGTAAGTTTAGAAATTGGCATGGTTGATGCCTTGTGAGACCTCATTAGTGTGCCTAGGAACCCTACAGTGGTATCAGAGCCTAGCTAGAGCCTTAGGCGAAGCGTAGACGGAGTTTGAAGTCCGATCGAACCAAAACCCTAACCCGAAAATGCTCTCTGGACTTTTTTTCAAAAATTGGGTTTTTTCCAGATTAAAAATTCTTAAAAAAATTAAGAAGGGAATTATAAGAATTACGGTGCAAAAATTTACTAAAGATGAGACTAAAGAGCGGCGGAACCGCGGCAGAAGCATGGCTTCTGCGGCGGTTCCGCGGCCCAATGATGGGATCTGCCTTCAATTTTTGCACAGTAATTCCTATATTCAGGTGCTGTATTTTCTAAGAATTTTTATATTTATTCAAGAGTTGAATATTCTGGGTTGTATTGAGAATCAATGATTCGATCGGATTATCAAACTTTGTCTGTGTGTTTTTCCGGATAATTTTAGAATATGTTAAAACGTTCGACCGGATGTAAATAACCAATCTTTCCCCTATCGGGAAATTTCCAAGTGTTGGATCTTTCCGTGGTTTAAGAACGTTCTAAGTAGTGCAAGTAACGCGGTGGTCCCTCTAGAAGACAACAAATCTTAACTCGATTATGTGACCGTCTTGAACTGACCTTTGAAACTTAGGGTTTGGGGCAGTACGGCGTGCCACATGTGAGGCGTTGGCTTGACCCTTCTACGGCTGGACCGTTGGTACTGAGGCATGAACTGGATGTTTTTAAACTTGTTTCATATGTTGAGCTGTATCGGGAAAACTTGGGCGTTCGACTGTTCGATCGGAAAATTTAACATTTTCTGTTTATCTGGAATGTGATACAACAATTGGAATTCACAAGAAGTTATGGGATAACTGAATGAATGTTATAAACATAGCAGTTTAGTCTCACTTGATCGGTTGTCACGGAATTTTGATGTGATCAAAAGTCCGTCGCAATCACGTAGTGTACGCGGATACTCGACGGGTAAACTTAATAGACAACCTCACTCCATAGCCCCGACCAAGTGACTGTAGGAGAACCCCGTCGCCGAAAGCATCCGTTCGGGTGCTCGCGGCAGCGGTGTTCCGCCTTGGTGCACTTCGTCGACGGTATCGGGGGTGCGGCCGCCTACTAAAGTTTGCGACGAGCATTCGATCAAAATGTCGGGAATCTTGTTGAATTGCCCGACTTGATATTGAAAAGTGTTTTCGATAATGAGACTAAAATGCGGGGTTTATAATTGTTAGGCATGCGATGTCTAAGGAATTCATTTGATTAGGCATGCGATGTCTATGTAGGTTGCGGATTCCAACTGTTGTAGTTTTACACTTTCTTTTCTGTGACCGTAAGTGTAATATGTGATATCGCCGGTTTCGTTGCTATATGTCAATGACAATTGGGATGCGCATATTTACTTACGTTGATGACATGTGATGTTATGTGTTGCTGGATATGTTATATTGGATCGTCGTGTTCGAATAGCCGGGTTTTTTTATGTGAGATGAGTGTTTTTCATTTTCATTCATGTAAAAACTTGTATGTAATATTCTTTTATTGGGGCACTTCCAGGTTGCGGAAGTTGTCACCCTCTGTATATTATTTACTTTTCCGCACTAGGATAGACCCAAGGAGGGGAGCACAAGTAATCGGGTTCTGGAGTCCAGTGGGAGACCAACTCGAGGAGTCGAGTCCGGGTCTCCTAACTCTAGAATTGGTAGGGTTACTTGCCGCTCTCGTAGGGGTCTAGGGGTGTGGGTTTGGCTATTCATCGCGACCGTGGAATCCGTGTTTTATACTGGCTCGTATTGAAAACACGGACGTCCTAGTATATCCAATATTTCATATGATTCTTCTGCTGCGATATCTGTGATGTGATCATGTGATGTTCTGTGATAGATACTATATATAGTATATATGATATATTATATTGACGTTACTTATGTTTTACACTCGCGCTAGCCCTGCCCCGCTCCGCCGTTAGTTACCTAACTTAACGGTGCACGAGGGGACATCGAGGCGAATGCGGATGGCATAAGTGTACATCGTATTTATCTGTGATGTTTAGGTATTTAAATGATGGGACTTCATTAATGTGATTAATGAAAGAAAAAGAAACCTTAAGATGTTGTGGAATCGAATTTCAAAAATAAAACAGGTAGCTACAGTTCTTGCTTTGCACAGCGGTATATATGATATATCCTGCACCTTATTCGATAAGGAAAGGACCGAGATCCCTTCACCGGGAGTGACTCCTTTAGCAATAACTGGCAGATGCTACACACTCGGTTTGTCTTTTGATTGCTTTTAAAAGTTTTTGCTTTGCACAGTGATATATATGATATATCCCGCACCTCATTCGACGAGGAAAGGACCGACGATCCCTTCACCGGGAGTGACTCCTTTAGCAAAACTAGAAAATCCTCAAAAACACTTCATTTCAAAATTCATTCGATCCTACAACGATATCAAGTTCATTACGCAATAGGTTTTCAGAAAAAACTGTCGTAGCCCTCCGTCATTTCAGATAAGTACTAGTTAGTATTCGTGCTGCGGTAGTTTGGCCTCCGTCAAGGCGTAGTGTACGGTAGCTAACTAGTGCTTATCTGCTAGCATATGATGCGATTGGATTAGGGTATTCGTACGGCGTTGTTTGGCCTCCGTCAAGGGTCGTGCGGATGGGTTTAATTCAATAAGGAAATGACGGGTTGAACTTGACTAGCGGACTATGGGTAGTTTGGCCTCCGTCAAGGTCATAGGACGCTAGGGGCAAAATATCGGGAATTTCAAGTGTTGAAATTTGCAATGAGATTGCATACCTTCTATGAGATAGTTGGATCCCGATACCCGCTGAGAGTAATTGTTACTCCTGAGAGAGTTTTACACATTACAATTAGCCGATCAAACAGGTGTCTAGAAAGGTGTCAACGGGGTTACGCCTCTGGGAAAACGAGGTTTACATTAATTAGGTCCGTGCGAAAGCACGGGGAACCTCCCTCAAAGTACCGACACTGGCCTGGCTGAAAGATTGGCGAACTTGTAGTGTGTAATTAATCCCGGCTAGTCTTTCCTTTTAGGGTTTGAAGGAAGATTTGATAAAAACAGTGGGAGCCGTCCTGATTAGATAAAATAATAACCAATCTGATCTTGCAAGAGCGCACGCTGAGTGTTTTCTTCTCTCTCTCTGCAGGTAGCGACCATATCACGCCTTAATCAAGATAATAATACGGATATTTGACCGAACCCGCTTGTTATACTGAGCTGGGGAACGTTGGTCCCGCTCCAACTTATAATTGTTATAAGACAGAGCAGGAAATTGGGGATTACCAGAATTCCCATGCCGCCCAAACGAAGAGAGTGCATGCTGATGCATCATCTTCGGGTGTGTTCATTATGCAGAACTGTTTCTCAGTGTCCTTTACGTCCTGGGTATATGATACCGGATCAGGATCCCGCATATGTAATATGTTACATGGGCTACAGATAGGTAAAGAACTGAGAACGGGTGATAAGTTTCATGAGGCAGAAAACGGGGCAAGAGTTGCAGCCAAGTCTGTTGGTCACTATCACCCTGTATTACCAATACATTGATTCTGAACGAATGTTATTGGATACCGAACCTGATATACAAAATCATATCAGTCTCTTTATCAGTAAAGAAATGATAAAATTTTGTATTGTTGGATAATGTTTTGAACATTTCCTATATCAAAAGTTGACCGGTTCAGGCACGTTATCTAAAAGCATTAATGTTCTAAATCAAACTACAGTTCTTAGTATACAGAACTCACACAAGAGGATGAGTTCAGAAATGAACGAATTTTTCTTGAGGTATTGTAGACTAGGTCATATCAATGCGACCTGACTAGCTGAAGTTACATTTAGATGCATATTTAAATCTGTTTGAATTTACATCTTATGAAACTTGGCAGTCATGTCACAAAGATACGATGACCATAGCTCTGTTTACTGGAAACAGAGAAAGAGTTAGTAAACTCTTGGGATGATACATGTTGATGTATGTAAGGTCCCCTGTCTACATATGCCAGGACTGGTTCTTTGTACTTCGTTACATTCTCTGATAATCTCTCAAGATTCAGACATATGTTCCTGTTGAAATACAAGTCCGAACCTTTTGAGATATTCACAGAATATGATTTAGAAGTAGAAAACCAAAATACGGGTATAAGTATTATGTCCTTTGATGAGATCGAGGAGGAGAATACTTGAGCACGGAAATCCTGGATTATTCTAAAGGAGAATAAGATTCTCTCTCAGCATTACTCCTCCGTATACACCATAGCACGATGGTATATCGAGGCGGAGCAATAGCACCCTATGTGATATGGTGTGCTCTATGATGAGTACTACTGAGTTTCCTATTTTCTTTTGGGAGTTATGCACTTGAGAAGCTGCATACCAATTGAATAGGGTTCGAATCAGATCACAGCCTACCACTCCGTATGAGATATGGTATGGGAAGAGCCCATGTCTTAAGCTAGTTAAGATTTAGGGTTGTCCGGGCTATGTCTAAAAGCATAATCCGGACAAGCTCGAGGCAAGGTCTGTTATGTACAACTGGAAAGGTTCCAGCTATACAAACAACATCAGATGATTTGGTAGAACCAAAGGATTCAGTAGATTCCAACGAACCTCAGCCTCTCCGCCGATCTAGTAGGGTTCCTCACCCACCTGAGAGATATTTCGGTTTCTCTATGACAGTGGGAGCGAGGATTGCATCATGGGATGATGACCGAACTAGTTTCGAGCTGGCCATCAGGAGTGGGACTCTGTAAGAATGGCTGGATGCTTAGTGATCTGATATGGAATCCTTATACACCAACAAAGTATGGACTTTAGTTGCTTTATCTGAAGGGTTAAATCCCCATCAGGAGTAAGTATATCTTGAGAAGATTACTTGGTGTACATGGAAAAGTTGAGACTTTCAAAGCTAGACTAGTTAAAGGTTTGCATCATTAACCAGGTATGGATCATGATGAAACCTTTTCTAAGGAGCTATACTTAAGTCCATTCAGATCCTACTTGCCACGGCTACATACCATGACTACGATAACTGGCGGTTGGGTGTCATGACTGCTTTTCTAAATGATGTTTTAGAAGAGAGCGTCTATAAGTACACAGCCAGAGGGCTTCGTAGACAGTGGGAGCAGCGGAAACGTGTGCAAGATGCTTTATAGGATAAAGCAGGCATCGCGGAGTTGGAACATCTGTTTTGATATGGTATTCAAAGAGTTTGACTTCATCAAAATGGTAGATGAACCTTGTGTATACAAAAAGGTAGTAGGGAGTATGGTGATGATCCTCGTAAAGTACGTGGATGACATACTCTTGATAGGGAAGGAGTTTCCTATGCTATGCTCGATCAATCTCCGCTTATCACAATGATTCTCCACATAGGATCAAAATGGTACCTCCTAAATCCTGGATTTTGGATCTATGAGATAGATCTAAATGGATGTTAGGATTCTCGCTAGTTGTAGTGAAACGGTATCAATTGATCCTGGGGAAAATCACTGGAAAGGTTCCAGGGTGATAAGGACGACTGAATGTCAGTCACATGCATTGTCTTTACCCTCAGTAAAGGGACGGTATGTTGGAAAAGTTCCAAGCTAGATACCGTGGCTAACTAGACGATAAAGGCTGGATACATCGCTACTTAAGATGCTACCAAAGAAGCAGTCTGGGTGTACATTGGTTCATGAGATGAACTACGTTCCAACCATTGTGAGACAATGGAGTTGTGGCTTATGCCAAGGAACGCCGGTCCCATCAGTGATCCAGACATATTCTATGGCAGTATCACCTGATCATGGTGATACTTGATCTCCAAGGGATCGAGGTTAGGAGAGTAGACTCAGAGGACAACACGGCGGATCCACTCACAAAGGCCTTTTCCCATAGAGAGACTTTTATGGGATGGTTGAGTATGAGATACTACAACCACTGCTATCAGATGGCCCTAGTGCAAGTGGGAGATTGTTAGTTATATGTATGCCCTAGAGGCCATTACTATACATAGGATGTATATTGTAGTGGATGCTTGGACATATATAGAGAGGACTTTCATGCTCGACATGATAGTATGCTATCCGGTTACACTTTACCTTAACGTGTATACTGATTGTCTCTCTGTTACATGTTGGTAAAGCCCTTAGGATGTGTACTTGACTACCTGGACTATGATGCAGATCATACTAGTGGGGACATGGTAGTCCATAAGTACATCCTTCAAGGTCCCTAGTCGTGGGTGTATCGAGATAGGGCATCGATATACCAGAGTAGACTAGCGTATACCTTCTCGACCCATAAAGATGGGCGATGGATGATCCCATATCCATTGGTGTTTGACATCAGAGATGATATACGGGTGCTCAGTGGAGACTGGGTACACTGGACGGACTCACCGAGAACTCCCAGATGGTATTATACATTACGTCAGATGGCAGTTCTCTGGTGACACTGGTACAGAGTAGTCTGTTGACCCGAGATCGTCACAGAGTCTTGTGTGGTTCCCACTGTGCTTTGATTTCCACCTTACCACGTTCAAGAGGGTGTGCAAAACGGTGGTTTTTGGGTACAATCCCGAATCACATGGAGGCAATGAGCGATAGGAGGGGATTCGTCTCTCCCGGTAGAGGGAGTTGATGTTGCGCTGTGTTCGATTGGCTATAACCGGAAATCCCTGGCCAGGGTTGCTGAGATTTACTGGTAAGTGTTACCGGTAGTTTCTCGAACTGTTATAGACCTCATATCGACACGACTTATCGAGCTACTGGGGTCTGACGTTTACCATCCCTAGGCGAGATATGCGACATATCAGACGACGAGACCGGACTGTACGGTAAGTGTTACTGGTTGGATTCACAGGAGTGTGAGCGGGCTTGCTCGTCGATCTTCTGATCGCTCAATACCCGGGTGGCCGTTACGTTTAGCAGACCACTTGCGGCTTGTGGGTGCTTGATATGATCATCAACTGCTGCCGGCGTATTGACGAGTTTTTAGAGTCCTACACAGAGGTTTCCTGGCTCAAGCGAAACGAAATAGGAGCGCATATGAGATATGTGCGGGACCGAGAATAATGCGTGTATGAGATATCGTATTCCATTCTCGCGATGAATGTATCGATTGGTTGTATGCGATATAACCTAGTTATCGGTTCAAGGATTGATTCGATAAGCCGATACATTGGATATTAGTCGGTTATATGAGATATGACCGGATCGTTAAATCAAGTGTTTATTTAATGATTTAATGCATAATTATATATTTAATATATTTCTTTGCATTAACTAGTATTGGTTCATTTTAAATGGATTTTCTCACTTGTTGTGCACATTGTATATGTGATATATTTTTGTGCACTTGATTGTATCATGTTTGATGATACATGTTAGTTTGGGTGTATGTTTGGTTTAAACCATGGTTGGTCAATGGTTAGGGTTTCACTTGATTTATTTGCTTATTTATTTATTTATTCATTCATTTTGGCAAAGGGAAAAATGGTGGCTTTCTTTGTTTGCTTGTTGAAGCTTCTTGAAGCTTTGAACAAGTCCACCATCTTTGTCTCATGCTTAACCCTAACCATTCAACCTAACCATGATTTATTCTCTACACCTAACTATGGTTACCATTATGATAAGTATCATATTATTTCTTATTTTAGAAATACTTATCATAATATATTATCATCTTCTTCTTCTTCTTCTTCAAGATGAAGAAGCTTGCTACCAACAATGGTGCCTTGACAAAGAGAGTGAGAAATCCAATTCTAAAGTGAACCCACTTCCTATTTCTTCATCCTCTACCTCTTGCCAAGTAGTATAGGGTGTTTTCTTCATAAGTTTCATGACTTGGTGAAGTGGGAGCTTGATCTTATGATGCCTCGACGTAGATCATCTTCGGCATCGAAGCCGACGACCAAGCCCGCCCAAGCCGACGACCAAGCCCGCCCATTTCTCCGATGAAGCCGACGCTAGAGCCCGGGATTCGATTTGGACAGCAAGGAGACTTCATCATGGAGCTATGGAGGTGGAGGACCGGATCTACAAAGCTTGTATTTCCGTTCACTTAGTTAAGTTGTTAACTAGTTATCTTTTTCGCCTAAAATTCTAGTTAACGATCCGTATTAGGGTTTCCCGGCACTTGTAAGTTTAGAAATTGGCATGGTTGATGCCTTGTGAGACCTCATTAGTGTGCCTAGGAACCCTACACCTCTTGACCGAGGAAACTCGGGCGCGAAGTTGGCTAGCCGACACGACCAAGATTTGCTGTAGTTGTAGTGTAGTAGGCTATGTCTCTTTGGGGTTTATGTTGCCATGGATGTGGAGGAATGAAGATAAGGAAAAATGGTGCTTTCATTTTTCCTAGCATGAAATGAGATGAAGAAAAATGCCACCACTCAAAAATGAATCTCTCTCATTCTTTGTACCAAGAATGGCCGGCCTCCTTTTTTGGTGGGTGGGAAAAAAAAGAATGAATGAAATAACAAGAGGAGAAATATGCAAGATAAAGATAAGGAAAAATGGTCATCTCAAAGTCTATCATTTCTCATCTCATTCTAATCTCATAAATGCTAGGATTGATTCAAAAGGAATCTCATCATGATGAAGCCACAAAATGCAAGAAACCCATCCACAAATAAGTTATTTTGCAAACTGCAAATAACCCCCTCCAACGATAAAGTCCGGCCGTGAAGGAACAAAGGAAAACCGGCCGGAACGGAATGCAAACTGGCAACCTCAGAAAACTGATTCCGTAATAAATTACAGGAAAACCCCGCTACTGCATATACATGCCCGCATTTGTATTCCTACTGAACACAAATGCAAAGAGACAAAAACTACACTGTCTAATACTAGGATTCGGCTTAAACCAAAGCCGGCTAGTAAAATCTGTTCGATCACGATCCGTGCAATACCGCACGTATCTGATCGAACCCTGCCATATCTCCATACGGCCTCTACAGCGTTTTGCCCGAAACTTGAGTAACTGTGTGTGTGGTGGACTCTAAAGACTCGTCAATACTATGGCTGTGGATTTAACCACTAGCACGTAAGAGGTATCAGCCATACGTGACGGGCCACCAGCTATTGACCAAAAGGGACGTCGATGAGCGAACTCATCCTGACACCCTACTGAGCCTGTCGGTGACAATATCCGTACAGTCCGGTCCATTCGTCTATGAGCATCGCATGGCGGTCCTAGAGGGTTGGTAAAAGTCAGACCCCCAAAAGCGGTACAAGTCGTGTCGGAGTGTAGCCCAGAACACCCTGAGATACTACTGGAATACCTACCAGTAAATCTCCTGCCTTGGCCAAGGACTTTTCAAGTACTGGCTCTCCTAGACACAGCGCGACCTCACCCCCAATACCGGGAGAGACGAACCCCTGCAGATCCGCTCACTGCCTTCATGTGGCTTGGGACTGTACCCAACTAAAACCTGTTTGCACGTCTCCTTTGAGCGTGGTAGGGTAGTAATCAAAGCACAGTGAGAACTCACACTAGACAAATGACGATCTCAGGTCGATGAACTAACCTGTACACATGTTACCAGGGAACTGCTATCTGACGTCAGGTATAATACCAACTAGCAGGTTCCCGGCGAGTCTTGTCCGGTGTACTCATAACCCAATGAGTACCTGTATACATCTTAGGTGAACCAACTGACACCAGTGGCTTGTGAGACCGGCCACCGCCCCTCGTCGGGGTCTCGACTGTATACACTAGTCTACTCCGGAGTATCGATGCCCTGTCTCGAAACTCCCACGATTAGGGAACTTTTAAGGATGTGCTTATAGACCCCAGCTCCCACGTATATGATCGCCTTCATAGTGCTGGTAGTCAAGCAAAGATCCTAGGGGCTCTATCAACGTGTAATAGCGACTCGTAAGGTCACCTAATGCAGTACACGATGATAAAGATAAACCAGATAGCATACTATCATCTTAAGTAAGACTGTCCTACTTGGACAGGTCCTCCTTCAATCATTGCAATCACGTACCTGTGATCTAATAATTGACTCTGATGGCACTATCTCCAACACTAGGGGGCTGGTAACGTCAGACCCCCAATAGCTGTTAAGTCGTGTCGGAGGGTAGCCCTGAATACCCTGAGAAACTACTGGAATACCTACCAGTAATTCTTACCTGCCTTGGCCAAGGACTTGGTGTAATGGCTCTCCTAGACACAGCGCGATCTCACCCCTAATACCGGGAGAGACGAAACCCCTGCCGATCCGCTCACTGCCACTATGTAGCTCGGGACTTTACCCAACTAAAACCTGTTTGCATGACTCCTTTGAGCCGTAGTAGGGTAGTAATCTAAGCACAGTGGGAACTCACACGAGAAAAATGACGACCTCAGTTCGATGAACTAACCTGTACACATGTCACCAGGGAACTGGTATCTGACGCTAGGTATAATACCATCTAGCAGGTTCCCGGCGAGTCCTGTCCGGTGCACTCATAACCCAATGAGCACCTGTTTATATCTTTGGTGATCCAACTGACACCAATGGCTTATGAGACCAACCACCGCCCCTCATCTCGGTCTCGACTGTATACACTAGTCTACTCCGGAGTATCGACGCCCTATCTCGAAACTCCCACGACTAGGGACCACTTTTAAGGATGTGCTTATGGACTACCCAACTTTCATCTATATGATCGCCATCGTACTGTTGGTAGTCAAGCAGGATCCTAAGGGCTCTATCAACGTGTAATAGTGAACAGTAATGTCGCCTAAACCTGTACACGATGATAAAGGCAAACCAGATAGTATACTATCATCTCGAGTAAGACTGTCCTACCGGTATAAGTCCTCCTCAATCATTGCAATCACGTGCCTGCGATCCACTAATTGACTTTGAGGGCACTACATCCAACAATCTCCTACTTGCACTTAAGGCTAATTATTGTGATGTCGCATACTCACAGCCCGTGTGATACCGAACACCCAACTCCTCTACTAACCAGTTTCATAAAGCTCGTTTGTAAAAACTCTTGTGTTCGAGAGACAGCCTCAGTGAGTGGATCCTCCCTGATATTTCTTTCTATGTCTCTCTTAATCTCAAGTTCGCGAAGAAAGCCATCTCCTGAATTGAGTAATACCTATCTTAGAATGTGTCTGGATATCTGATGGGACCTAGTTCATAAATGAACTCCAAATCCAAACTTCTTAGACTGTATCGTCAACTGAACCTAGTCAGTATCCTGCACCATGCCTCCCACAGTATCCTCTTGGACCACCTGTCCAAAGTACTGCCCCCTTTGTCTGAGGGAAAACTATAACTCTGACAATCACTCTGTCATCCATGTCACCTTGGAAGCCTGGAATGATAACCGTCTCCGAAGGAGGCTGCCGTCATCAAATCCGTAGAACATCCACTTATGTTCTAAAACTGCTTCCGAATGTTTCTCCAGGATTGGATTAATATAAACTTATTGCATCTAGTGCAAAAACAACATCTGGTGTGGTACTTGACATCTCATGATCGACTCAATTGCCTAAGCAAGTGATATGCCAATCATGCACATCGCTCTCCCCTTTAGTCTGTAAGACACCTTTAAAAAAGGAGACTCCATCACCTACAGGTACACCACCATGCCAGGAGTCGTCCATTCTAAAACACTTTTAGATCTACCCAAATCTAGATCTAAAACCATAGATCTAGTAACCAGAATGTTTGATATTATATCCATATCTTGTGTGGAGAAACAACTGTGTGACAACCAAAGTATAACCGATCGTAGTATAGGAATTTTACTTCCTACTCTGTGTATGTCATACAAATACCCAAACATCACACCCTACTACCTTCTTAAGAGATCCATCCCCTATTCTGATGAAGTCAAACACATGACTGTCACATCAAAAATAGATGGTCTATCTCCGCTATATCTGCTCAAGTCTATAAATAGACATAAGCTACTTGTCCACTATGCTTCCGCTGCTCCCACTGACTACGACAACCCTCTGGCAGAGTCATATACACGTGCACTTCTAAAGCTAATTTAGAACGACGCTATACTCATCCTCCTGCCGGGTCTCATAGCCTGGAACAACAGTAGTGTCAAGTCTGGGTAAAGAAAAACCTCCCTGTCACCGTCCTTGAGGTTACCGAAGTACCTCTCGGGTGCCTGAGATTACCCACCATATCTGCGGAGTGGCTAATGGAATGTCAAACTTGATTGAATCTTTAAGTCCTATTAAATTTTCCGTAATCGTTTGCGGTTCTGGAATCACTTCTAGTTCTACCATACTCCCACTACTGTTTTCTGAAAAAATCAATTTTACTAAAACTGTGGCGAGTCGAGAACAATATCACTATTGATCTTCCAAATGGTAGAAAGTCAACCCTCGACATAGCCCGGGTCAACCCACAAACTGCCATTACAGAAACGTGCCTTGAGTTATCCAAAGTCTGGTTTTAAGCATAAGCCGGACAACTCCCCGTATCTTAACAACGTTAAGATATGAACCATTCTATATCCAATATAGAAACTTTGGCACTTATTTAATTGGAACCAGATTCAAATCATGCAGCTGTCTCCAGTGCATATCAACTTAATGGAAAGAGGCTAATCAGCATTACTCAACTTAGGAATGCATCCAATTATGAGTAACCAGAAAGAGAAACATGTTTCTCAAAACCATTACTATCAACTGAATACCAATCACAAGTATCTACATCTTCGATCACCTTGAAGAATTCTAATACTCGTGACACCTGGTTCTCTACTTTATTCCTATACCTATAACTTCTTAAAACTTAGACATTGTATTTCAACGAAACACTTGTCTAAAAACTAGAGAAGTCATGAGTAAACAGAATATAGTACGAGGACCAACCCCTTTATCCTGATGGACACTGGACAACATACAATACTCTATATAAGCCCGCTGAGTTGAATAACCCAAAATCTGTGCATCGTAGGTTAAAAACTGTACTTATGGTTAAGAACTACTCCGCTGCTCAATGCTCCTTACCCAATCGTCAACTGATATAGGTAAATGTTACAAATATAATTTCAAAAGATATATCTCACTTTATGAAAATAAACGTACAGATATATCAATTTGAAATTGGTGCACAACAACGGATACTCAAAACCAAATACTTGCCGTACGGAAAAAACCCAGGCGATTTCCTCAAATATCACCAATTACAACGAATTCTGATATAATGAGGATGATCACCTAATTCCCAATAACTTACTCCCACTCATCATCTGTAAAACCATACGGATGTGAGAATCATACCTGGTAAATACATACCCTGGAGTAAATATCTAATCCGGAAAACAGTTTTCCTTTAACAATACACAGTGAAACCGAAACATGAAAATATTTCGTAGAAGTATCCTGGTATTCCTAGTAATGCCTCTTCCATAATCCAATTCATGACTGTAACCGTATATTTCTTTGCCATCTCCCCAAATCCCTTTATTTGTCTTTAGTCGTTACCTTCTGTACACCATCATTAGGCTAAATGGTTTTCTTCCTTCCCTACCGTTCGGCACCAGCCTACGGTTTGGAAGAAGACTATTCAATAAGCGTAATAGGTGTATACTCCTAAAATAAGGAGTACTCGCAACCTGAGAGAAAGTGATGATAAAAGACAACTGAATGAAACCTTGTTCTATTTCTCCTGAACCTGAATCCATCCTCGAATCTAGAATAAGTTCCTTCGAGTTCATATATAACCATACGATGGATTTATCCAATGGAAGTGGATGTTCGTAGTAATACGAGGTGTTCTGGAGAAATGCAAAAGTGAAGTAGGAGTGGCGATGAACTACACGGTTTGGTCGTGAATGATAGCAGTCACAATTTACTTTGCCCTCTTTCTAATCCCTTTAATTTTTCTTTACTTATTACCTTCTGTACACCCAACTTAGGCTAGTTGGTTTTCTTCATTCCCTACCTTTCGGCACCTGCCTATGGTTTCAAAGAAGACTATCCAATAAGCATAATTGGTGTACTCTCCTAAACCAAGAAGCCCTCACAGCCTGAGAGAAGGTGATGATAAAATACAACTGAATAAACCAATTCAATTTCTCCTGAACCTGGATCCATCCTCGAAGAAGTCCCTTCGAGTTCGTATATAACCATACGATAGATTTATCCAATGGAAGTGGATGTTCGTAGTGATACGAGGTGTTCTGGAGAAATGCAAAGGGTAAAAGAAGGAGCGGCAATGACTTATGCAACTCAGATAATCCAAAAGGCAGTATTTTAAGAAGGTTCGGTCAACTTGGTCACTGAGTCATAGTCTAGGGTCGGTCAATGGTCGTTGCTAAAGATAGAAAGAAAAGAAACACTCCGCGTGCACTCTAACCTAGATCAGAATGGTTATCACTTTATCTAATAAGGAAACCTCCCACTGTACCATCAAATTCTCCTCCAAACCAGAAAGAAGAATTAGTCGGGATCACTCGAAGAGTTAACCAACTCATCAGTGGGAATCGGGATCCAACTCTCATCGCATGATAACGTGAAGGAATCCACTCACGTTATTACACTCCAGAAGGTATGCGCATGCCTGGAAAGTTTCAGTTTCTTTAGAAATTCCCGATATGGATTTTTGCCCCATGCTCTTATGACCCTGACGTTGGCCAAATGCCATAAGTCACAAGTCAAGTTCTACCCTTCATTATCTTGTTAATTTGAACTCACCTGTACATACCCCTGACGTTGGCCAAATAGCAGAACGACTATCCCAAACCAACTCATCTATCTATGCAACAGATGAATACCCAGCAGCTACCAAACACTATGCCTTGGCGTTGGTCAAAATACATGGCTTGAATACTACTGAATACCCAACTGAAATGACGGAGGGCTACGGCTGGTTTTTGGCAAAAAACCTTTAACGTAACGAACTTGATATAGCTGAAGGAACCTGATAGCTTTTATAAAATATAGTGGCGAAAACCTTCGCTAAAGAGGTCACTCCTGGTGAAGGGATCTCGGCTCTTTCCTCGTGCAATGAGGTGCAGGATATTCCAACTGAATACCGTGATGCAAAGCAATAAGTAATCGACTATAGTGAAGTTATTACCCTGACAAAATCTTCTGCCCAAGGGGTCACTCCCGGTGAAGGGACCTCGGCCCTTTCCTCGTCAAATGAGGTGCAAGATATTCAAATTGAATACCACTGTGCAAAACAAAAGAAAACATCCTTGTAATAACACTTTTGAAAACTATTCCAACAACGTCAAACCGGTTTGTTTATGCTTTGCATTGATCAGAATCAACGCAGTCCCATCAATTAATCATACCAGAAAAGAACAAAAATAAAATGTACGTATATGCCATCCGCATTCGTCACTGGGTCCCGTCATCATCCGTTAGGTTACTTAACTAACGACAGAGCGGGGACTGGACTAGCGCGGGTGTAAAACATATACAACATCTACTAGTATATATACCAATATACAATAATAGTTCCAGGCGTGATAAATGCAACATCACAGAAAGGTAATAAGCATCACAGAATAATACAGATAATCTGGGATCCCTGGGTTTCACAGAGCCGCTACTGAAACCCGACGTTCCCCTGGTCGTGTAGATAGCCTGTGCAATAAAACCTAGACCCCTACGAGTGCGGAAAGTTACCCGCCAAAACCTGAAGTGAGGCAGCCCCCTACAGAAAAGTGAATGGACCACCCAGCACTTCATGGAATCCGGTAACTTGGGCACTCCATCTTAGGTCAACTTGTACCCCTACGAGTGCGGCGAATAGTCTGCCAATTCTAGAGTGAGGCCCCTTTGCCTCTCAAAGCCATGAGATACGGACCCGTTGCCCGCTAGAACCCGGCTATCCATGCAGTCCGTCGCGGGGTAAACCTAGTACAGAAATGAAAATATATCCAACGGGTACATCGACCTCAACCCGGTCATTCCCCAAAAGAATAATATACAAACAGGAAGCGACGGCAGTCCACATGTTGGACGCTCGTCCCGCAATATCAAATATACAAATAAATCCAAACTGCACTACCATTGCACATAGCTATCCACCACGACAAAACCGCAACATCACAGCACAACACAGAACATCAACGCGAATGTCACGTTCGCAAACCCGTCTAAAAGAGCTATAGCAATTAGACACGATTTACCGCTCGAATGACATTCATGGTCGGAGATATAATGTAAGTACTATATACTAACACATTTAAAATTCTGATCGACAAAACTTCCCGAAGTGGGCCCCAAGTACAACTCCAGTACTCAAACAAAATCTGGGCCCAAACAAGATATTCCAGAAACCACAATTCCACATGAAAGACACCCAGAAGAAAAATGGTGCACTGATGCCTGAAAACGGCGGCAGAACAGCGGCCAATACAAGGCTTGTGCGGCGGTTCCACGGCGGTCTTGAAGGTTCAGTCGACCAAATTTCTTCCAGAGTCTTAAAAAAGCCTGCACGATTTTCTAAGATGCTCAAAATAATTTTTAGACGACAAAACAAATTCGACAGAAACTTTAATTTTGGAATCACGGTTTTGGAAATTTCGTTCGATCGATATTTTAAACACGTTAGAACAAGCTAGTAAAAGTTAATGGCATGGCTCTGATACCATGTAAGTCTACGGTAGCACCCCGGCCGTCAATCTGAGGCCAAACGCGGAACAAAAAACTTTTACAACTGGCGCTATCGCATACTATAACCCGGATCTTCCCATTAACGCTAAACTAACAGACTGTAAAGAGGTAGAAAGGCTATACCGATCGATCCGTGTCCTTCGGTCTTTAGCCATCATCCCACGCTCCTCGCGGCATCTCCGATCTCCTGTCTCCTCGTCGAGGTGGCACCACATCATCGATTCTTTATATGGGCTCCCGCCTCTATACCGAGGGAACTCGGACATCAAGTCTGCTAAAAGAGATGACCAAGATGAAGTAGAGAATGAGTGGAATACTTGTCTCTATACACTCTTTGGTTCTCATCACATGAGAGGGTAAGAGTGGAGGTTGAAGAAGATGCAAAGAGTTGGAAATTGTGAGTTCATGAAACTATCTCAAGAGAGCAAAAACCAAGCACACAAAAATAACCCTTGGCTGCCCAAATATTTTGTGTGTGATATATATAAGGTTTTATGTTGGAGAAACAAAGAAAATATCATCCCAAAATATCTCCAACTCAACCCTAAAATATCTCACCCAAAACAAACATCATTAATTCTTTAATGACTCACTAGATGACTCATTACATGAGTCATTAGTGAACATTCTAGAATTAATGAGTCACACCAATGAGTCACACTTTCCAAAATCCATTTAATCATTTAAACCAAAATGATTGATCCAAAAAGAAATGCATCTTCTAAAGTATTCTCGTAACGGATTATGAGAATACCCCTCACCTGTATATACATACCTGTATCCGTATTCAGACCGAATACGAATACGATGAGACTAAAATATTCCGACTCAATGTAATACTTGGATCCGGCTTAAACCAAAGCTCACCAGTATTATCTGTTCGAAATATGACACGTGCACATATGCACATGCGTGTTTGAACCCTGCCATAAAGCCATAGGGCCTGTATAACGTTTCGTCCAAACTTGAGAAACTATCTGTGGGGGACTCTAAAGACTCGTCAGTACCCTGGCAGTGGGTTTAACCACAAGCACGTCAGCGGCACTAGCTGTGCGTAACGGTTGCCCATGTACTGATCGAAAGGGAAGCCGATGAGCGAACTCATCCTGGAACCCTACTGAGCCTATCAGTGACAATAACCGTACAGTCTGGTTCGTTCGTCTATGAGCATCGCATATCTGGCCTAGGGGGTTGGTAACATCAGACCCCCAATAGCTGTATAAGTCGTGTCGGAGGGTAGCCCTGAACACCCTGAGAAACTACTGGAATACCTACAAGTAATTCTCACCTGCCTTGGCCAAGGTCTTTGTGTAATGGCTCTCCTATACACGGCGCGATCTCACCCACAATACCGGGAGAGACGAAACCCCTGCCGATCCGCTCACTGCCTCTATGTGGCTCGGAACTGTACCCAACTAAAACCTATTTGCACGACTCCTTTGAGCTGTGGTAGGGTAGTAATCTAAGCACAGTGGGAACTCACAAGAGACAAATAACGACCTCAGGTCGATGAACTAACCTGTACATATATCACCAGGGAACTGCTATCTGACGCTAGGTATAATACCAACTAGCAGGTTCCCGGCGAGTCCTGTCCGGTGCACTCATAACCCAATGAGCACCTGTATACATCTTTAGATGATCCAACTGACACCAATAGCTTGTGAGACCGGCCACCGCCCCTCGTCGGGGTCTCGACTGTATACACTAGTCTACTCCGGAGTATCGATGCCCTATCTCGAAACTCCCATGACTAGGGACCACTTTTAAGGATGTGCTTATGGGCTACCCAACTCTTACGTATATGATCGCCATCATACTGCTGGTAGTCAAGAAGGATCCTAAGGGCTCTATCAACGTGTAATAGTGAACAGTAATATCACCTAAAGCTGTACACGATGATAAAAGCAAACCAGATAGCATTCTATCATCTCGAGTAAGACTATCCTACCAGTATAGGTCCTCCTCAATCATTGCAATCACGTGCCTGCGATCCAATAATTGACTTTGAGGGCACTACATCCAACAATCGAGCCATCTGCAGAAGACTTGGAGCAGTTTGCTGAAGAACCAGAGCTCTAGTTTCATTGTATATTTTCCATTCAGTACTTTTCATTTCCTGTTATGCCATTGTTTAGGCATCGTTTTATTTCAGTTGTATTTCTTTTTCACGCATTGTACAAAAGAATGTTAATAAATAAAAGTTGTTGATTTTATTATATCTTGTCTCTTATGTATTTACTTTTATATTGCTTAGATACGCTTAGTGTATGTACTTCTGAGTATATACATAGCGGACCAGTCGCGTCTCCTTCGCCGTATACTGGGAAGCGGGGCGTGACAGGTTTTGCTTTCTAGCTTTTGAGATCAAGAAGAAAATGGTGAGAAATTAAATAATAAAGTGAGCAAAATTCCTACTTCATCATCCTCTTCTATACTAGCCATATTGATTAGTGTGTTAGCTTCACTAATTCATAATTAGTGAAGTCATAGCTTGAGTTCGTGTTTCCTCGAAGTAGATCATCTTGGATTTTGATGTCTTCAAGCAAGCATGGATCATTCGACTTGTGGAGCCTCTCTAGAGTCCGGGAGTTCATGGATCACGGCAAAGGGACTGCTACTCGGAGCTTATGAAGTGAAGGAACAGACTACAAAGGTTGTAATCCCTCTCTCTTAGATGTAAAGTTGTTTACATGCAAAGTTAACCCTAATTCTCTAGTTACGATCTTGGGTAGGGTTTCATAGCACCCTAAAAATTTTCAATATGGCATGTATGATGCTTTCCTAAACCTTGCTAAGGTGCTGAGCTAACCCTACAGGAGCTTGGTGCAAAGGGACTTCATTGTAGATCATCGTGGACTTGGAAGGACACAAGCCAACCGGTTCAAACCCTACTCGATCCAAGGAGTCTAGGAGGAGGCCTACAAAGGTTGTATTCTCTCCCCACTTAGTGTTAGAGACTATATAGTATGTGATACTATTGTTTGTTACTCTATTTTTCTAGTTCGATTCATGGTTGGATTGTTTAGCACCCACTTAAATCTTTGTTATAGCATGTGTGATGCAACCTTAAACCTAGGCATGGTGCTAAAGAATCCCTACATGTACACAGGTGCTCAATGGAGAATGGGTACACCGAACAGGACTCTCCGAGAACTCCTAGTTGGTAATATACATATTGTCAGATAGCAGCTCTCTGGTGACACTGGTACATGTTAGTCTGTAGACTCGAGATCGTCATAGAGTCTTGTGTGGTTCCCACTGTGCTTTGATTTCCTCCCTACCACATCTCAAAGGAGTTGTGTAAACAGGTGGATTCTGGGTACAGTCCCGAGTCAAATGGAGGCAATGAGCGATAGGAGGGGTTTCGTCTCTCCCGGTATTGGGAGTTGATGTTGCGTTCTCGACTGGCTATAATAGAAAGTCCGTGGCCAGGGCTGATGAGATTTACTGGTAAGTGTTATCAGTAGTTTCTCGAATGGTTATAGGCCATACATCGTCATGACTTATCAAGTTATTGGGGTCTGACGATTCCACCCCTAGACTTGATATGCGACATATCAGACAAAGAGACCAGACTGTACGGTAAGTGTTGCTTATAGGATTTGCGATGAGTTTGGATAAATTTGCTTGTTGATCTTCTATTCGCTTAATACCTGGGTAGCCATTACGTTCAGCTAGTACCGTCGACGGCTTGCGGGTCACTGATGTGATCATTACCTACTGCTGGCGTATTAACGAGTCTTTAGAGTCCCACACAGAGGTTTCCTAGCTCAAGCAAAACGAAGTAGGGCACATATGTGATCTGCGCGGGACCTTCATTAATACGTGTATGTGATACCGTATTCTGATATCGCAATATAGGTTTTATGTGATATAACCGGATTATTGAATCAAGTGTTGATTCAATGATTTGTTATATGTATATTTGATATACATATACATGATATTAGTCGGTTATATATGATATAACCGGATTATTAAATTAAGCGTTGATTTAATAATTTGATATAAATTTATGTATTTGATATAATAATATATATTAACTAATATTAGCTCACTAAAGAATTTATTCTCTTGATGTATATATGTTGATATATATATTTATGTGTATATATATTACATATACTATTGTGTCATGCTAGATGATACATTGGACATGGGTGTATGAGACTTATACAAAACTAAAGATAATTTGGATGATTTAATTATTAAAGGAAAAACCAAAATTAGGTGGAATTTAGCATGGCTTAAGATGCTTGTGGAAGCATGTAGAAGCCATGACTCATTCCACAAATTTTGTCTTTACATTAGATATTTTATAACCCAATCATTATCCTTAGCCATGGTTAACTCTATACAAAAGATATATGAGATATTTCTTTCAACCATGGTTCATAAGAAGTTCTAGTTCTTCACAAGTTCATCTTCTTCTCCTCTCTTGAATATTTCTAGAGTTGAAAAGAAAAAGAGAAAAAAAATTCTAATGTGAGCAAACTTCCTACTTCATCAATATATACCCAACAAGCCCTTTAGTGTAGGTTGTTTCCTTCACTAATTCCTTAATTAGTGAAGAGATAGCTTCAGTTAGAGATTCCTCAAGGCGGATCATCTTTGGCATCGAATATCCTTAAGCAAGTTTATTCCTTTCTCCTAGTGGAGCCTAAAAAGAGTTCGGCGGACCACTAGTTGGAGCTAAGGGACTACTACTTGGAGCTTTAGAAATGAAGGACCGGTCTACAAAGGTTGTATTTCTTGTTTACTTAGTGTAAAACTTGTTTACTAGTTTAGAAACCCTAATTCTCTAGTTCGATTCTAAGATAGTATCCAATAGCACACTAGATTTTTTAAAATTGCATACTTGATGCTTCTAAAAACCTAATAGTGGTGCAATGGCATACTTTCATGGTATCAGAGCTAAGCTAGAGCATTAGACATAACCTAGACGACGTTAAAATGTTCGATCGAACATCGAAACCCGTATTTCCCAAGTTTCTGGAATTTTTTTTCAAAAGTTGGAATTTTTAAGATTAAAATATGCAGAATATTATGCAGGGTTTTCTATGGATCCCCAAGAAAAACGAGTGCACAACTCGACCAAACGGCCGCGCAACTACGGCAAAACCATGGGTTTAGCCGCGGTTTCGCCAAATTGTTGGTGAGTCAGGGACTCCCCTTTACTGTACTCCTCCGTAGGGATATTTGGCACTTTCTGGGTATTTTTAAATGAGACTCAGGTGTTGAGGTCTCTGAGATTTGTGGGTGTTTGATGAATCGATCAAAATATTTAACATCGTCTAGATATATTTGATATGTGATACAATATTTGGAATCCAAAATAATTAGTTTTGTGAAAACTAATTAGTGTTTTGTAAATCTACCAATTTAGTCTCTTTTGTTAGATTGCCTCGGATTTTCGATTCGTATCAAAACTCTGTCGCAATCTCATATTGTACGCGAATAGTCGCTGGGTAACACTACTAGATAGCCATGCCCCATAGTCCCGACCAACTGACTGTAGGAGAACTCCATTTCCAAAAGCATCCAGTTGGGTGCTCACTGCCACGGTGTTCCGCCTAAGTGCACTTCGTCGATGGCATCGGGGATGCGGCCATCTACTAAAGTTTCCGACAAGCATTCGATCAGGTTGTCGGGAATCTTGTTGAATTACTCGACTGGTTATTGAAAAGTGTTTTCAATTCGCGACTAAAGTGCAAGATTTATTTGGTTGGGCATGAAATCCGAAGTATGAGATATTCCGGGTTTATAACGTCTAAGGTGTTTCGGATTCTAATTGTTGTAGTTTTCATTTCTTTTCTGCGACCGTAAGTGTAATATATGGTGTAACGCTGGTTTCGTTGCTATACATCAACGACAATTAGGATACGCATATTTACTTACGTTGATGACATGTGTTGCTATAATATGTTATATTGGATCGTCGTAATTGAATAGCCGGGTTTTTTTTTGTAAGATGAGAGTTTTTCATTTTCATCCATGTAATATTCTTTTATTGGGACACTTCCGGGTTGAGAATGATGTCACCATTGATGTATATTATTTACTTTTCCGCATTAGGATAGACCCAAGGAGGGGAGCACAAGTAACCGGGTTTTAGAGTTCAGTGGGAGACCATCTCGAGGAGTCGAGACCGGGTCTCCTAACTCTAGAATTGGTAGGGTTGCTTGCTACTCTCGTAAGGGTCTAGGGATGTGGATTTAGCTATTCATCACGACCGTGGAATCTGTGTTTTTTACTGGCTTGATTTAAAACACGGACCTCCCAGTATATCCTATATTTCATATGTTGACTTCTGCTGCAATGTTCTGTGATGTGATCATATAACTGCGTGAGACGAATGCTTTATATTATGTATATGATATATAATAAACGTTGCTATGTTTTGCATCCGCGCTAGTCCTTCCCCTGCTCTGCCGTTAGTTAAGTATCCTAACGGTGCATGACGGGACCCCGTGGCGAATGCAGATGGCATAAGCGTACGTTCTATTTTTGTTTCTTCTGTGATGTTAAGAAAACATAGATGATGGGATTTCATTAATGAGATTAATGAAGAAGAAAGAAATATAAAGATGTTGTAGAATTAAAATTTTCAAAAAGGCAGCTCTAGTTCTTGCTTTGCATAGTGGTATTCCTTGATGAATATCCAGCACCTCAATCGATGAGGAAAGAGCTGAGATCCCTTCACCGGGAATGACCTCTGTAGCAAAAGCTAGCAAATACTACAACCCATTCGGTTTGTTTTGAAAACTATTCGATTTTAAAAGCGGAGCTTAAACCACTCCTTTTCAAATCACTCGGTTCTACAACGATATCAAGTTCATTACGCAAAAGGTTTTCTTAAAAAACTGTCATAGCCCTCTGTCATTTTAAATAAGGACTATTTAGTATTCATGCTGCGTTTTTTGACCTTGTCAAGGTATAGTGTGCGGTAGCTGAATAGTGCTTATCTGTAACCATATGATGTGATTGGATTAGGGTAGTCGTACGGCCTTGTTGACCTTGTCAAGGGTCGTACGGGTGGGTTTAATTCAATCAGGAAATAAACGGGTTGAACTTGACTTGCGGTTTATGCTTTGTTGAACTTGTCTAGGTCATAAATTGGTTGGGGGAAAAAAAAGATATTGGGAATTTCAAGTGTTGAAATTTGCAATGAGATTGCATACCTTCTAAGATAGTTGGATCCCGATATCCACTGCGAGTAAGTGTTACTACTGGGATAGTTTTGCACTTTACAATTAGCTAATCCAGTAGGTGTCTAAGAATGGTGTTAACGGGGTTATGCCCCTGCGGAAACAAGGTTATTTATTTAGTTCCATGCGAAAGAATGGGGAGACTCCCTCAGAGTACCAATACCTGCCTGGCTGAAGGATTGGCGGACTTGTAGGGTATAATTAATCCCGACTAGTCTTACCTTTTAGGGTCTGAAAGAAGATTTGATAAAAACAGTGGGAGCCATCCTGATTAGATAAGATAATAACCAATCTAATCTTGCAAGAGCATACGCTAAAGTGTTTTCTTCTCTCTCTCTCCAGGTAGCGACCATGACACGCCTTAATCAAGATAATAATATAGATGTATTGACTGAACCCGTTTGTTATACTGAGCTGAGGAACGTTGGTTCCGCTCTACCTTATAATTGTTATAAGTCTGAGCAAGAAATAGAGGGATACCCGGATTCCCATGCGACCCGAACGAGGAATGAGCATGATGATGCATCTTCTTCGGGTGTGTTCATTATCAAGAATTGTTTCTCAGTTTGTTCTACGTCCTGAGTATTAGATACCGGATCAGGATCCCACATTTGTAATATGTTTCATGGGCTAAACAAAGGTAGAGAACCGAGAATAGGTGATCATTCTCTCAGAGTAGGGAATGGTGCAATGGTTGCTGCAAAAGCAGTTGGCGAATATCACATAGTATTACCTGAAGGTAATACATTGATTCTTGTTAGATTTGTATGCCCTAGAGGCCTATATTGTATAGAATGCTAGGCATATATAAGTACAGAAATAATCATTGCTCGAAATGATAGTATGCTATCTGGTTTAGTCTTCATCTTAACGTGTGATGTGTTGTTTTTCATATCTTATATACATGTTGATGAAGCCCTTAGGATTATGCATGACTACCGGGATTATGATGTAGATCATACTAGTGGGGTGTAGCGCCTTGAAAAGTCGTTTTGGTGTTTTCCTGAAAATCGGTGAAAATTCGGTATTTTTCCGAAAACCGTCTTTTTGTTATTTTGCAGTTTAGGGCTAATTATACCTAAAATGGATAGGTAATTGCTTGTTTTTAGTAGCTAATGAGTTACTTATGAAATTCTGGTCGTTTAAAAATTTTCCCTAAATTTTTCATTTTTTTAATATTATTTTAAGCCGGTAAGAAAATACATTAAATTAGCGATAAATACAAATTTAAATGGGCTAAATTTAAGCTTTAAAATCATGTTAATTAAAATCTAGTTGTAACATAAATTTTTAGTATTTTATTTTAAGTTTTAACTAATTTTTGTTAATGAAAAGGAAATTTATTGAAATTAAGCTTAAACTTGCAATTTTGAGCTTGTCGGGGGGTCTTTTTGCATAGGAATTTTTTTACACTCTCTCACCAATCCACATTCCCACTTGGCCGGCCCACCATAGCAGGAACTTCTCTCGTTCTTTTTTTGTTTTGGGTCTTCACTCTTGTGAACATTATGATATGTGAATGGATTAAATTATATTAATTTGTGTATAGTACTTGGGAATGGTTGCCTTGACTTTTGACAATTCCACAACCATTCACACCTCTCCCCATTCCTTCCCTCCCGGGTCGAATCCAGCAGCAGCCCCATTTTCTTTTTGTTCCCCAAAATTCTCCTTCTCATTTTCCTCTAAATTCCATCAAAATCCAAGAAAAATCAACAAATCCTTCACTAATTCAACACAAAACCTTAATCCATCTCTTCTCACACCCACTTTAGTTTAAATCTTGGTGAAAGGAGGCATCTTTGGAAGCAAATTGTTATTGCTAGATCTCTAGTTGAGGTATAAATTATTCCCAATTAAATTCTTTTGTTAAGTTTCTTAAATTAGATTGTTTTAGTGTTAATTTAGTGTTAGTTTCATTCTAGATTTTTAAAAGTTCATGGTTGAAATTAAACCAGGGTTTTAGAAATCATTATTTAGTTAATTAAATCTATTTTGGTACTAGTTGTTGCTAATCTAAGTTAATGAGGTTACTTTATTTGTGTGGGCTTCAAATTAGTGTTAATTTGGTATTGTCATGTTTAGTTTTGGATTGAAATTGCTAATAATGAAAATCAAAAAAGGTTTTGTTTATGGAAATTAGGTTTTTTAAGCATTGCTAATGGTTTAAAACTAATATAGTGGCTATCTATGGTTAACTTGGGTGTTTGCGCGAGGTTGTGTGCACTTTATCGCAAATCCGCGAAGTTTGCACGATTTTGGATGTCTTTTGTGCTTACTATTTTTTACTAAAATATTGTGATGAATTAATTGCGATGTCTTGATGACATTTTTAGTGAATCCTATGACATTTAGGATGCGTGAGTGCGGATTTTTGAGTAAACGGGTTTTAGTTTTGCCGGGCGACCAAATCGGCGATTTTTGCAGTTTTTGCGATTTTCGCGTGTGTTCCGCGCACCTTGTGCACGTTGTACCTAGCTTGTGAACATTAGTGTTTTCGTTTGGGTTTTGCGTCGTTCTTGATATGTAACCTTATGTTTGGTATTGATGTAAATTCCAGGTTCGGTCGCGGAGACGTCAGACGCGGCTCGAAAGGGGAAAGCGGTGATCGGACGTGACTAGCTAGGGATTTCGGTGAGTAGATGTAACATCTACGGGGGACTATCGTTGGATGGCGCAAGTCGCCCGATAGTTTTAGTACCTTAAAAAGATTCTTAGTAATGTTAGTAATTAGGGGTGTAATACTTATATGATTATTTGCTACATTCATGCCCTATATTGACATACATATACGAAACCATTTTATAGGACACCTGCACCATTGCCAGGGTTTTTATATGCAGCACGAGCACTATTCATGCTTACACACACCCCCTGGTAATTGCCATGCCACCACACTAGATAAGCTTTAAATTGAAACCTTTTACTATAATTGATACTTAAACTCACGCTATTGCTTTAATTCCTTAAAATGAAATCGTAGGATTGCTATTCATGTGCATGTACCTCATTATATTATTTTTTCATGCTTAGTCTATTAATCACGCATCGCAACTTGATTATTGATATCATATGCATTCATTATCATTGACATATGCACTTATGAGGATTTCTTGAGATTTTATGATATTTCTGGATTTCGGGGAAAAGCCGCAAAATTTCTAAACTTATTATATTTTTAAAATATGTAAATTGCGGTTTTCTGGTGATGTAAGTGTCGTCCACCATGAGTTTGCTGTGGTTTTCGAGACCCGTTTCGAGGAGTTGGATGAACCGTCTCGGGTACATGGTGGGCCCGGTAGGGTACCCCGGGGCAAGAAGCTCGTGGTGCTGACGATGAGCCTGGCAGGGGACGGATTACCTACCGGTGACTTCATTGGGCACGGCGGATATCCAGAGGATACCGACCGGGGCCGCGAGAGGCTGAGATATTGATATTGAGATGGGTCAGCCAGATGGCTGAGGCCAGAGACACTATGACCTGGATTTATGAGATTTGCGACAGTTTTTAGGTGTCGTTGCTGGACACAGATTATTGTCGATTCTATAAGTATTATGCTGGCATTTTAAAAGAGTTTCAAAAACAAAAAGAGATAAAAGGTTTCTTATATATACCTATTGAGACCTCAGATATTCATGTTGCATACCTACACTTGCTAGTACACTGATGTTGTATACACACCTGCTAGTGCATCCAGTCATACCTGTATTTTAGATGCTAGGATGCTTGTGTGCATGCATTCGATAGCCTGTGTAGATGTTATTTATTACTCACGAGTTGGCAACTCACCCCCGTTGTACCACAGTCTTTGGCAGGTCCGCTCCGTCAGTACAGTAGCGGCGGGCGCACTTGCCTCTTTTGCCTGGACTCGAGGTTTTGCTCTTAGGTGGGTTTTATCATTATTTTGTATCACCTTGTATATTCTTTGTATCTAGTGTACTCCATCTACTGTATCTACCAATATTGTTGTATTTTGACATAGAGATGAGACTGTGAGATTTGTGGACTTTTTATGCTATATTTTAGGGTCGAGCTCACTTGAGCCGACATGCTGCTTTTCTCATGCTTCCTTATGATTATTTCGCATGTTGTTGCTTTATATTGCGTGGGATTTGTGACCGCCTTGTGGCGAAGTGCTAGCTCCCGCTTGGGGATGCCTTATTTGTTGGATTCATATATATTCTTGTTGTACCCATTTTGGGGGCCAGTATTTACAAGGGAGACTCTGCCGAAATTTTTGGAAAAAATTGTATTGTTTTTAAAAAGGGTTTTATATGACTTATTTGATAAACTCGCTTTCAATTGATTGGGTTTTCTTCACTCTTTTTCTTATTTGGTTTGATTTTCTGGGCTTTGGCTTACTTATTTTACGGACGTCTTAAGACGTTTCGTAAACTTAAGTGCCAGTCACGTTCCGTACCCTGCGGGTCGTGACAAAATTGGTATCAGAGCGATATGTTTTACCTTTTTGAGTGTTGGACGACCCTTGGTAGATGGAGTAAGTGACTTAAGTAGGGTAACGTAGCGTATGTATGTCTGCGGCATACTTGCGATACGGTACTCCGCCTAAGTGACTTTAGGATACTTGCTTGAAATTCCTTCTTCAATTCCGTGTATCCTATGATTCTATTGCACTGTTCTTATTATCCGTTTTCCTGTAACAGCCACTATGCCGCCGAAGGCTACGAGGGCACAGAGGGCTGCCGCCCGAGACGAGATTCGAGCTGGCTCGTCCGAGACTAGGACTGAGCAGGGTGGTATGCCTACGCCGCAGGGACAGACCGATCCACCTTCCCCAGGCCGTATGGATAGGCTCGAGACTGGTATGGAGGAGTTGCGATAGATGATGGGAGGCATGCAGGAGCTACGTCAGATGGTAGGATCCCTAGTTGCAGCCAGTCGTACACCGAGGCCGGATGACGTACCTACTACATCACAGACGACCATGATACCTGCTCCTACTACTACCACCGTGGCCATTCCGGTTTCACTACAGGATTTCATGAGGCTGAGACCTCCAGTATTCAACGGCACCGAGGCAGCGGAGGACCCACAGACGTTCCTTGACAGTTTAGCCAGGATCCGCCGTTCGCTGAGATGTTCGGATGATCGATGGGTGGAGCTTGCGAGTTTCCGACTAGAGGGTCTCGCGCAGACATGGTGGGAGTCAGTCTTGAGAGGTCGAGCTGCAGGTCTACCGCCTATGACGTGGGCCGAGTTTACAGCGGTCTTTCTAGCTCGTTTCCTCCCAGAGAGCGTTCGTGACGCGAGAGCTCGCAGCTTCGAGGCCTTAGTCAAGACACCTGGGATGACGGTGTCTGAGTATGACATCCAGTTTACGCAGTTATCCCGATATGCTCCGTATTTGGTGGATTCCGAAGAGAAGATAGTGAAGAGGTTCGTACAGGGACTTGATGCCCAGCTATATCTTGCCATTGGCGCCCAGCACTACGACACTTATTCAGCTGCTATGGATACGGCATTACGGATGGAGGCACGCATATCACGGACTTCGGCCGTTTTTGGGCCGAAGAGGATTCGCACCGATGTACCATCTCAGAGGCAGCGCGCCAGATTCTTCCCGAGAGATAGGCCTGGCAGAGGATTTAGACGGGGACAGTTATATGGTTCTTATCCCCAGGGACAGCAGCCGTCGCCAGGGTGTTTTGGGTGCGGGAGTCCGTACCATCTTGTCAAAGACTGTCCGGCGAGACGACAGGGAGCAGCGACCGTTCCGCATGTCACCCTACCACCATCACCACCCCCTCCTCAGAGAGCCCTACTTTCTACCACAGGCGATGCTCCACGCCAGTTAGGTGCACCCAGAGGCCGTGGACGCGGCGGTCCTGTTCAGAGAGGACGAGGAGGCAGAGGCCGAGGTTGAGGTCAGCCCGCTATCGGTGGAAGACAGGCCCGAGTTTTTGCTTTGACACCGCAGGATGCGCAGACATCCAATGCTATTGTGACAGGTACCTTGCCAGTTTGTTCTTTCGACGCACGGGTATTATTCGACCCAGGTTCCACACATTCGTACGTCTCTACACACTTTGCACCGATGTTGGGCCGTGAGTCGTCGTCGTTAGATCATCCGCTTGTTGTTGTTACTCCGGTAGGCGAGTCGTTTGTCGCTCGGTTTGTATTTCGTTTGTGTTCCGTTCGTATCGGGGAGAGGGATTCATCAGTTGATTTGATTCTCCTCGATATGTTGGACTTTGATGTGCTTCTGGGCATGGATTGGCTAGCCACTTGTTATGCTTCGGTGGACTGCCGTGAGAAGGCAGTCAGATTTAGCTTTCCGGGAGAGCCAGTCCTTGTTATTCAGGGAGACCGCAGCGTCACCCTTCCCAGCTTGATTTCGTCTTTTCGCGCTGGTCAGCTCTTGCGGAAGGGATGTCAGGGATTCTTAGCGTTTATTTGTGATACTCGAGCTGCAGAGGTTCCGTTAGACCGGGTCCAGGTTGTTTGTGAGTTCCCTGATGAGCTACCTGGGCTACTGCCTGAGCGCGATGTTGAGTTCTGCATTGATTTGATTCCCGGCTCGGGGCCTATTTCTATACCGCCTTATCGGATGGCCCCGGCAGAGCTTCGAGAGCTGAAGGATCAGTTGCAGGATTTGTTAGAGAAGGGGCTTATTCGACCTAGTGTTTCTCCGTGGGGTGCTCCGGTCCTGTTTGTCAAGAAGAAGGATGGAAGTTTGCGCTTATGTATCGACTACCGCCAGCTGAACAAAGTTACCGTTCGGAACAGATATCCGTTGCCACGCATTGATGATTTGTTCGACCAGCTTCAGGGTGCGGGATATTTTTCGAGGATCGACTTACGATCAGGATACCACCAGCTGCGAGTCCGACAGGAGGATATACCGAAGACAGCCTTCCGTACGCGCTACGGCCACTACGAGTTTTTGGTGATGTCGTTCGGACTCACCAACGCCCCTGCAGCATTCATGGATTTGATGAACCGTACATTCAGGCCGTATCTTGACTTGTTCATCATCGTGTTTATCGACGATATCTTGGTGTACTCCCGGAGCAGAGAGGAGCACGAGCAGCACTTGCGGATTACGTTACAGACTCTGAGGGAGCACCAGCTGTTCGCAAAGTTCTCCAAGTGTGCATTTTGGCTGGACAGCGTCGGGTTCTTGGGTCACGTGGTTACGAGAGACGGCATATGTGTGGACCCGAAGAAGATTGAGGCTGTTCAGCAGTGGCCTCGACCTACATCGGTTACTGAGATCCGCAGTTTTCTAGGCCTGGCGGGCTACTACAGGCGTTTTGTTCAGGACTTCTCCCGTATAGCTGCACCTTTGACCGGTTTGACCCGGAAGGGAGTTCCTTTCGTTTGGACAGAGGAGTGCGAGTGCAGTTTTCAGCAGCTACGGACTTCTTTGACTACGGCGCCGGTATTATCTTTGCCTTCGGGATCAGGCAGATTTGTAGTCTACTGTGATACTTCGCGAGTGGGGTTAGGATGCGTATTGATGCAGCATGGCCGGGTGATCGCTTATGCTTCTCGGCAGTTGAAGAAGCACGAACAGAACTACCCTACTCACGATTTGGAGATGGCTGCAGTGGTCTTTGCACTGAAGATTTGGCGACATTACCTATATGGCGAGTCGTGCCAAATATTCACAGACCACAAGAGCTTAAAATACATATTTCAGCAGCGAGACCTGAACCTCAGACAGTGTCGTTGGATGGAGTTGGTGAAAGACTACGACTGCGAGATCTTATATCACCCAGGCAAGGCGAATGTGGTGGCAGATGCGTTGAGTAGGAGGCCCGGGGGTAGTCTATCCTATTTGCGCGCAGTGCTGAGGCAGTCGTCAGCAGATTGGCAGATGTTATGCGACAGCCGAGTTGAGTTCGAGTTCACTCAGACAGGGGGACAGCTCGCGCATGTTCGTGCACGCCCACAGTTGCTTGACCGTATATATGAGGCACAGCGCAGTGACGACCGTTGCTCAGAGATCATGGCACAGGTGGGACAGGGCAGATTTTCCGAGTTCGTGATTGACGATCAGGGGATTTTGCGCTATGGATCTAGACTGTGCGTACCAGATGCTGATGGATTGCGGCGCGACATTCTTGAGGAGGCACACCGATCAGTGTATAGTGTCCACCCCGGTTCCACCAAGATGTACCATGATTTGAGAGAGACCTACTGGTGGGACGGGATGAAGAGGGACATTGCGGAGTTTGTATCGAGATGCCTGACTTGTCAGCAAGTCAAGGCCGAGCACCAGAGGCCCGCAGGAGAGCTACAGCTGTTACCCATTCCGGAGTGGAAATGGGAGCAGATTTCGATGGATTTCGTTGTGGGTCAACCCAGGACCAGTCGAGGGTATGACTCCATCTGGGTGATCGTAGATCGATTGACGAAAGCGGCTCACTTCCTGCCAGTGAAGACGGCTTTCAGCTTCGCTCAGTATGCCCAGCTTTACATCGACGAGATCGTGCGGTTGCATGGCGTACCGACTTGTATCGTGTCAGATCGAGGCATCCAGTTCACCAGCCGACTTTGGCAGAGACTTCAGGAGGCTTTGGGCACTCGTTTGAGCTTCAGCACAGCTTTTCATCCGCAGACCGACGGACAGTCAGAGCGGACCATTCAGACTCTCGAGGACATGCTCAGAGCGTGCGTTTTAGACTTCGGCGGTAGCTGGGATCGTCATTTACCTCTAGTGGAGTTCTCCTACAACAACAGCTTCCAGGATACTATTCAGATGGCACCTTTCGAGGCATTGTATGGGAGGAGATGTAGATCGCCCGTTTGTTGGACAGAGCTCAGCGAGAGCAGTATTCTGGGGCCGCAGCTTGTTGAGGAGATGACAGCGAAGATACAGTTGATCCGAGACCGGATGAGAGCGGCTCAGAGCAGGCAGAAATCCTATGCGGACAGGCGCCGTCGCAGATTAGAGTTCGCAGTTGGCGACCATGTTTTTCTGAGGGTCTCTCCGATGAAGGGCGTGATGCGTTTTGGACGAAAGGGGAAGCTTAGCTCTAGATTCGTAGGTCCCTTCGAGATTCTCGAGCGTGTCGGTGCAGTTGCATATCGTTTGGCCCTTCCACCCAGCTTTCCCGATGTTCACCCCGTCTTCCATGTTTCGATGCTCCGCAAGTACCTTCACGACCCTTCGCATGCGATTCAGCACCCGACAGTCCAGCTGGAGCGCGACCTTTCCTTTGCAGAGCAACCGGTGGCCATCCTGGATCGGCAGGTGAAGAAGTTGAGATCAAAGATTATACCAACCGTCAAGGTCCTTTGGCGTAGCCCGAGCAGCGAGGAGGTTACCTGGGAGACCGAGGGCGAGATGAGGAAGAAATATCCCCATCTCTTTGAAGGTACGCGTAGTTATATTTTTAAATTCGGGGACTGAATTTCTTTAAGGGGGGAAGATTGTAGCGCCTTGAAAAGTCGTTTTGGTGTTTTCCTGAAAATCGGTGAAAATTCGGTATTTTTCCGAAAACCGTCTTTTTGTTATTTTGCAGTTTAGGGCTAATTATACCTAAAATGGATAGGTAATTGCTTGTTTTTAGTAGCTAATGAGTTACTTATGAAATTCTGGTCGTTTAAAAATTTTCCCTAAATTTTTCAATTTTTTAATATTATTTTAAGCCGGTAAGAAAATACATTAAATTAGCGATAAATAAAAATTTAAATGGGCTAAATTTAAGCTTTAAAATCATGTTAATTAAAATCTAGTTGTAACATAAATTTTTAGTATTTTATTTTAAGTTTTAACTAATTTTTGTTATTGAAAAGGAAATTTATTGAAATTAAGCTTAAACTTGCAATTTTGAGCTTGTCGGGGGGTCTTTTTGCATAGGAATTTTTTTACACTCTCTCACCAATCCTCATTCCCACTTGGCCGGCCCACCATAGCAGGAACTTCTCTCCTTATTTTTTTGTTTTGGGTCTTCACTCTTGTGAACATTATGATATGTGAATGGATTAAATTATATTAATTTGTGTATAGTACTTGGGAATGGTTGCCTTGACTTTTGACAATTCCACAACCATTCACACCTCTCCCCATTCCTTCCCTCCCAGGTCGAATCCAGCAGCAGCCCCATTTTCTTTTTGTTCCCCAAAATTCTCCTTCTCATTTGCCTCTAAATTCCATCAAAATCCAAGAAAAATCAACAAATCCTTTACTAATTCAACACAAAACCTTAATCCATCTCTTCTCACACCCACTTTAGTTTAAATCTTGGTGAAAGGAGGCATCTTTGGAAGCAAATTGTTCTTGCTAGATCTCTAGTTGAGGTATAAATTCTTTCCAATTAAATTCTTTTGTTAAGTTTCTTAAATTAGATTGTTTTAGTGTTAATTTAGTGTTAGTTTCATTCTAGATTTTTAAAAGTTCATGGTTGAAATTAAACTAGGGTTTTAGAAATCATTATTTAGTTAATTAAATCTATTTTGGTACTAGTTGTTGCTAATCTAAGTTAATGAGGTTACTTTATTTGTGTAGGCTTCAAATTAGTGTTAATTTGGTATTGTCATGTTTAGTTTTGGATTGAAATTGCTAATTATGAAAATCAAGAAAGGTTTTGTTTATGGAAATTAGGTTTTTTAAGCATTGCTAATGGTTTAAAACTAATGTAGTAGCTATCTATGGTTAACTTGGGTGTTTGCGCGAGGTTGTGTGCACTTTATCGCAAATCCGCGAAGTTTGCACGATTTTGGATGTCTTTTGTGCTTACTAGTTTTTACTAAAATATTGTGATGAATTAATTGCGATGTCTTGATGACATTTTTAGCGCATCCTATGACATTTAGGATGCGTGAGTGCGGATTTTTGAGTAAACGGGTTTTAGTTTTGCCGGGCGACCAAATCGGCGATTTTTGCAGTTTTTGCGATTTTCGCGTGTGTTCCGCGCACCTTGTGCACGTTGTACCTAGCTTGTGAACATTAGTGTTTTCGTTTGGGTTTTGCGTCGTTCTTGATATGTAACCTTATGTTTGGTATTGATGTAAATTCCAGGTTCGGTCGCGGAGACGTCAGACGCGGCTCGAAAGGGGAAAGCGGTGATCGGACATGACTAGCTAGGGATTTCGGTGAGTAGATGTAACATCTACGGGGGACTATCGTTGGATGGCGCAAGTCGCCCGATAGTTTTAGTACCTTAAAAAGATTCTTAGTAATGTTAGTAATTAGGGGTGTAATACTTGTATGATTATTTGCTACATTCATGCCCTATATTGACATACATATACGAAACCATTTTATAGGACACCTGCACCATTGCCAGGGTTTTTATATGCAGCACGAGCACTATTCATGCTTACACACACCCCCTGGTAATTGCCATGCCACCACACTAGATAAGCTTTAAATTGAATCCTTTTACTATAATTGATACTTAAACTCACGCTATTGCTTTAATTCCTTAAAATGAAATCGTAGGATTGCTATTCATGTGCATGTACCTCATCATATTATTTGTTCATGCTTAGTCTATTAATCACGCATCGCAACTTGATTATTGATATCATATGCATTCATTATCATTGACATATGCACTTATGAGGATTTCTTGAGATTTTATGATATTTCTGGATTTCGGGAAAAAGCCGCAAAATTTCTAAACTTATTATAATTTTAAAATATGTAAATTGCGGTTTTCTGGTAATGTAAGTGTCGTCCACCATGAGTTTGCTGTGGTTTTCGAGACCCGTTTTGAGGAGTTGGATGAACCGTCTCAGGTACATGGTGGGCCCGGTTGGGTACCCCGGGGCAAGAAGCTCGTGGTGCTGACGATGAGCCTGGCAGGGGACGGATTACCTACCGGTGACTTCATTGGGCACGGCGGATATCCAGAGGATACCGACCGGGGCCGCGAGAGGCTGAGATATTGATATTGAGATGGGTCAGCCGGATGGCTGAGGCTAGAGACACTATGACCTGGATTTATGAGATTTGAGACAGTTTTTAGGTGTCGTTGCTGGACACAGATTATTGTCGATTCTATAAGTATTATGCTGGCATTTTAAAAGAGTTTCAAAAACAAAAAGAGATAAAAGGTTTCTTATATATACCTATTGAGACCTCAGATATTCATGTTGCATACCTACACCTGCTAGTACACTGATGTTGTATACACACCTGCTAGTGCATCCAGTCATACCTGTATTTTAGATGCTAGGATGCTTGTGTGCATGCATTCGATAGCCTGTGTAGATGTTATTTATTACTCACGAGTTGGCAACTCACCTCCGTTGTGCCACAGTCTTTTGCAGGTCCGCTCCGTCAGTACAGTAGCGGCGGGCGCACTTGCCTCTTTTGCCTGGACTCGAGGTTTTGCTCTTAGGTGGGTTTTATCATTATTTTGTACCACCTTGTATATTCTTTGTATCTAGTGTACTCCATCTACTGTATCTACCAATATTGTTGTATTTTGACCTAGAGATGAGACTGTGAGATTTGTGGACTTTTTATGCTGTATTTTGGGGTCGAGCTCACTTGAGCCGACATGCTGCTTTTCTCATGCTTCCTTATGATTATTTCGCATGTTGTTGCTTTATATTGCGTGGGATTTGTGACCGCCTTGTGGCAAAGAGCTAGCTCCCGCTTGGGGATGCCTTATTTGTTGGATTCATATAATTCTTGTTGTACCCATTTTGGGAGCCAGTATTTACAAGGGAGACTCTGACGAAATTTTTGGAAAAATTTGTATTATTTTTAAAAAGGGTTTTATATGACTTATTTGATAAACTCGCTTTCAATTGATTGGGTTTTCTTCACTCTTTTGCTTATTTGGTTTGATTTTCTGGGCTTTGGCTTACTTATTTTACGGACGTCTTGAGACGTTTCGTAAACTTAAGTGCCAGTCACATTCCGTACCCTGCGGGTCGTGACATGGGGCCTAGGCAGTCTATAAGCATATCCTTTAATAGTTCCTAATCAAGGGTATATCGAGACAGGACATCGATATTTCCAGAGTAGACTAGTGTGTACGTTTCTTGACCCAGGGGGCGATGGTTGATCCTACAACCATTGGTGTTCGACATCAAAGATTGTACATAGGTGCTCATTGGAGAATGGGTACATCGAACAGGACTCACCGAGAACTCCTAGATGATATATATACCTATTGTCAGATAGCAGTTCTCTGGTGGCATTTGTAAAGGTTAGTCTGTAGACCCGAGATCGTCATAGTGTCTTGTGTGATTCCCACTGTGCTTTGATTTCCACCCTACCATTGCTCTACTGAGTCGTGCAAACAGGTGGATTTTGGGTACAGTCCCAAATCACATGGAGGCGGTAAGCGATAGGAGGGGTTTCGTCTCTCCCGGTATAGCGAGTTGATGTTGCGCTATGCTTGATCGGCCATAATAGCAAATCCCTGACCAGGGTTGTCGAGATTTACTGATAAGAGTTATCAATAATTACTCGAACTGTTATGGGCCATAAATCAGCATGACTTATAAAGTTTTTGGGGTCTGACATTTACCACCCCTAGACTTCATATGCGATGTATCAGTGAAGAGACCGGACTGTACGGTAAGTGTTGCGTACAGGCTCGTTAGGGTTGTGATGAGTTCGCTCGTCGGCCACCTTATCGTCATGTACCTGGTAGCCATTACGCACAGCTAGTGCCGCTGACGTGCTTGTGGTTAAATCTACTGCCAGCGTACTGTCGAGTCTTTAGAATCCTACAAAGAGGGTTCCCTGGTTCAGGCGAAAGATGTAGAGGCTATAAGTTGTTACGGCAGGGTTTAGATCATGTTCGTGTAATGGTTACAGGAATGATGATCGGAAGGATAATACTGGTAGGCTTTGGTTTAAGCCGGATACCGGTATTATATTATTGGATTTTTTGTATTCTTATTTTTCGGAATGTGAATATTGGTATACTTATACGGTATACGGCGAGGGGTATTCTTGTAATTGTATAAGAATACATTTTAGAAGGAGACACCTCATACATGGGTTTTTATTTTCTGAAAATAAAATAATGAGGTGGAATTTGGAATTGTCAAAGCATTGAAGAAGCAATGGCTTATTTCAATTTTTTTTTATTCATTTGGGTTTACTATTGAAGTATGGTGCATTATTTTGGAGATAAAATAATACATGCTTCAATTATTTTCCATGAGCCATATCATTTTTCCATGCTTGATTATTTTTCATTCACCACTCTCATCTTCTCTCTCCACATTATCTCCTTCTTCTTCCTCTTGACTTAAACACTCACATGTGTTGTGATTCATAGGTCAAGAGACATAATAATCCATTACTTGATCTCTACATCATTTAAGTTATCATTTCTAACACACTTGATTTCTTAGTTAACTCTTATGAGGTGTTTGTAGCTTGTTCTATAGCTCTCGGGTGGATCATCTTGGATCTAGAGGTGACCGGAGACCGAGTTCTTCTCAACCATCGATGGAGCCAAGGTGTCGCAGCGGAAAGAAGACCCGAAGGACCGTTTCCTTGAGGTATAAGCCTTATCATAGTAGATAAGATCTCTAGATACGATTTATAGTTATGGTTTAGCACAAGATCTAGTTTTAAAGTAGGTGTTGCATGCAAGAAAATTATTGTTTGCCACTTCTGCCTCCTCACAAGTGTTGTGAGGGTGTGCAACATCTACTAACATGGTATCAGAGCCTAACTAAACCATAACTAGTTACTTAGACGACGTTTAAAGATTCGAACATGAAACAACTCCAAAACCGTAAATCAAAATCCTGCTCTCTGGAAATTTTTAAAAGGCGTTCTAAAATTTTTTTAAGCATGTGTAGAATACTTGTTATGAGATAACTTGTCAACCCTAGAAAAACGAGCCCAAACAACCCGTTTTTCTCGGCGAGATCATGTTTTTTCTCGGCGTTGCCGGATCTTCAGTGGAGTTTGGGCTTGGGTTTTTTAGGGTTATCAGTGCTATGGGTTTTTATCTTTGTGGAATTATTTAATTATTTCCAGATTACATGTGATGTATCCTAAGTGTTAGGGGAAATCGGAGTGTTTCGAAATCGAATTTTTTAACGTCGTTTATCCGTTTTTCAGTTTGATATGTGTTTGAAACGTCCACTAATTGCTATATGACGATAAGTGGGGGTTGCACATATATATATCATGTGATGGTATGTGTATATGAATATGTTGGATCGTCATAAATGAATAGCCGGGGGGATGTGAGAAGTGCGTTTTTCTTTTCTTTCATTCATGTAATTTGTAAAAAGCGATGTAATATTATTTTGTGGGGCACATCCGGGTTGAGGTTGTAGCCACCATTGTAAAATTTCTTTTACTGTTTTTGCTCCTAGGATAGACCCATGGTGGGGTGCATAAACTACCGGGTTCACGAAGTGCTGACTGGCCTACTCATTTTATTGAGGGAGGTTACTTCACTTCGGGAATTTGGCAGGTAGTTTGCCGCACCCGTAGGGGTCTAGGGTGTGGTTTGGCTATTCATCACGGCCGTGGAACCCGTCTTTCATTAAGGGCTTAAATGAAATACGGAATCCTAGCATATCCAATGTATTCATTTGTGATCTGGAATGTTTATAAATGCGTGCGATGAATGGCTATTTATATATGAGATATATAATAAATGTTGCTTATGTTTTGCACCCGCGCTAATCCAGCCCCCGCTTTGCTGTTAGTTAAGTAACCTATTGGTGCATGACGGGGCCCCGTGGCTAATGCGGATGGCATTAGCATACGTTCAATTTTCGTTTCTTTTCTGTGATGTTTAGGAAACATAACTGATGGGACAACATTAATGTGATTAATTTTAAGCAAAAGAAACCTAAAGATGTTGTAGAATCAAACATTTTAAAATGGGTAACTCTAGTCTTTGCTTTGCATAGTAGTATTCCTTGATGAATATCTAGCACCTCATTCTATGAGGAAAGGGCCGAGATCCCTTCACCGGGAGTGACCCCTTTAGCGATACTAGCAAATGTTACAAAGCACTCGATTTGTTTTTGTAGTTTATCTAATTTTTGCTTTGCATCGTGGTATTCATGAATATCCAGCACCTTATTCGATAAGGAAAGAGCCGAGATCCCTTCACCGGGAGTGACCTCTTTAGAAAAATTAGAAAGATACTACAAAACCATTCAGCTTTTAAAGCTGGAGATTAGACCACTCTTTTCACTAGATTCTACAACGATATCAAGTTCAAAACGTTATGGGTTTTCATAAAAACCATCTGTTGCCCTCCGCCATTTTAGGAAGCAGAGAACTTAATATTCGTACCACGTTTGTTGACTATAGTTAAGGCGTGGTGTACGGTAGCTAAGTGATGTTTTCCTACAAAGCATTTGATGCGATCGATTAGGACATTCGTATGATTTTGTTAACCATAGTTAAGGGTCATGCGGGTGGGTCTAAATCAATCACGAAATGGCGGGTAGAACTTGACTAGTGCATATGATTTGTTGACCCTAGTTAAGGTCGTAAGACACTTGGGTAAAAACCATATCGGGAATTTCAAGAGTTGAAATTTGCAATGAGATTGCATACCTTCTATTTAATAGTTGGATCCCGATCCCACTGTGAGTAAAAATTACTCCCGGGAGAGTTATGCACTTTACATTATCTAATCCATTAGGTGTCTAGAAAGGTGTCAACGGGGTTATGCCTCTAGGAAAACGAGGTTTATTTTAATTAGGTACATGCGAAAGCACGGGGAACCTCCCTCGGAGTACCGACACTGGACTGGTCGACTGGTTAGCGAACTTGTAGATTGCAATTAATCTTGGCTAATTTTCTTTTTAAGGTTTGAAGGAAAATTTGATAAAAGCAGTGGGAGACGTCGATTAGATAAGATTAATAACCAATCAAATCACGCAAGAGCAATCGCTGAGTGTCTTCTTTTCTCTTTCCTAATGGCAGATACCTACGATGATATTTAAGCTTTTATTTGACAAGAATAAACTCACGGGACCGAATTACAAAGATTGGCTGAGGAACGTAAATATTGCCCTAACCTATGATAAGGTCGGATACGTCCTGACTACTCTAGCCCTTCCTAGCCCAGGCCCTGATTCTTCAGTTGCGGATAAAGAAATCTGTAAGACATGGGATATAGACTGTGCAATGGCCAAATGCCTCGCGCTTGCTTCTATGAATAATAAACATCAGAAGAAGCATGAGAAGATGGATATACAATCCATCTTTCTTCATACAAAGAAGTTGTATGGAGAGCAATCTCGCACTCTCTGATACAAGGCATCTCGAAAGTTGTTTCAGATGCGATGGCTACTGGCACGTCTGTAGGTGACCATGTATTGAAGAAGATAGGACTTATCGAGAACTAGAGGACCTGTGATGGACAATGGAGAACGAACAATATGTTGATATTGTTCTACAGTCCCTCCCCCTGCCTTTGCTCAGTTCATTGTGAACTTCAACATGCACAACATGGCTAAGTCACTTCCTGAACTCTTCAATATGTTGAGGACTGCAGAGAGCACGCTAAAGGTAGCAAAAACTTCCGCTCTAATTACTGGTCCATCTTCCTCTTCCGTCCCGAAAGCTAAGGCCAAGGAAAAGAAGAAGAAGAATCCCATCAAGCCGAAAGGAGGAGTGAAAAAGGCACCGGGAAAGGACAAGATAGGGGATGCTGCGACAGGAAGAGGGGAATGCTTCCACTGCCACAAGACTAGGTACTGGAAGAGAAACCGCGTTGGATATCTTGCCGGCCTCAAGAAGAAGATGCATGTAGATGCTTTTACTTCAGGTGTGTTTGTAATAGAAAACTGTTTTTCAAATAACTCTGCTTCCTTAGTATTAGATACTGGGTCAGGATCTGACATCTGCAATTGTATGCAGGGGCTGAGAAATAGCAGGTTTTTGAAGAAAGGTGATCACACTCTCCGAGTTGGGAATTGTTCCTCTGTACATGTTGTAGCAGTGAGAGAGTATCACCTTGGTTTGCCGTCGGGTTGTATATTGGTTTTGAACCCATGTTATTTTGTACTTTCGATGTTATGTAATATTATATCAATATCGTTGTTGGACAATGAAGGATATAATTTTTTGTTACAATCTAATATTATGAACATTAATCTTAATCAAGAGTTGATTGGGTCTGGTACATTAATAACGGAATATACGTCCTAAATCAACATACAATTTTCAATATACAGCACACAAACAAAAGGAAGATTTCAGACATAAATGAAGCTTTCATTTGGCATTGTAGACTTGGTCATTTTAATGAAACAAGACTAACTAAGATACACAAAGATGGATATTTAAACCTGTTTGAATATAAATCTTATGCGACTTGCCAGTTTTGTATCAAAGGTAAAATGACCAAAACTCCGTTTACTGGACACGGAGAGAGAGCTACTGAACTCTTAGGCCTCATACATAGTGATGTATGTGGACCAATGTCTACACATGCGAGAGGTGGTTATTCGTACTCCATAACTTTTACCGATGATTTCTCGAGATTCGGACACGTGTTCTTGTTGAAACATAAGTCCGAAGCCTTCGAAAAGTTCAAGGAGTATAAATCTGAAGTTGAAAAACAAACAGGCTTGAGTATCAAGAAACTTCGATCGGATCGAGGAGGTGAGTATCTAAGCTAAGAGTTTCTAGATTTCCTAAAAGAGAATGGGATTCTCTCTCAGCTCACTCCTCCGTACATACCACAGCATAACGGTGTGTCCGAACGGAGGAATCGTACCCTATTAGATATGGTATGATTAGTAATGAGTGATGCTGAGTTAGCACTCTCATTATGGGGGCACGCATTGGAGACTGCGATATATCTATTGAATAGGGTTCCGACCAAAACCGTGTCTACCACTCCATATGAGATATGGTATGGGAATAGACCATCTCTTAAACGAGTTAGGATATGGGGTTGTCCGGCTTCTGTGAAAAGAAGAATCCGGAAAAACTCGAGACACGATCGGTTTTTTCCATATTTATGGGATATCCAAAACATTCGTATGGATATCTTTTCTGCCATAAGGAGGAACAAAGGGTGTTTGTTTCTCAGTATGCCACATTTTTAGAAAATGAGTTTTTTACAAATGACACTGTAGGCAATGCGATAGAACTGGAAGAAATTCCAGAACCACAAACAAATACTGATTATTTGGTTGAACTTGAGGTTTCAATAGAACCTGACGAAGCTCAACCACTCCGTAGATCTAGTAGGACTTTTTGCGTACCTGATAGATACTATGGTTTTCTAATTGACAGTGATAGAGAAGATTGCATCATGGATGATGATGATCCTACTAGTTTTCAGCAAGCTATCACGAGTGGTGACTCAGTAAAGTGGCTGGATGCCATAAGATCCGAAATGGAATCCATGCACACCAACAAATTATGGACTTTGAAGGTTGCACCTTCTGGTGTAAAACCCATAGGGTGCAAGTGGATCTTTAAGAGAAAGATTGGTGTGGATGGTCAGGTGGAGACCTATAAAGCTAGGCTGGTTCAAAAGGATTTTGTCAAAGACCAGGCTTGGACTATGATGAAACCTTTTCACCAGTCGCGATGCTCAAATCCATTCGGATCCTGCTTGCTATAGCTGCTCTGTAAGTCCGTGTTGCCCATCCCGGTGCTTACGGGAGGCGGAAAACATAATAAAAAACGGATTTTTAATGACTTAGGCAACATGGACTTTGCTTGTGAGGATCTTTGCTAAACGAAAACTAGCTAAAGTAAACTAACAACTAACTAAGTTGTAGAAAGGTTATACCTTTGGTCTTTAGTCCTTCTCTCCTTGCTCGTCGGAATGGTAGAAAGGCCTCACCTTGCTTGTCTTCTTCCGTCAAAGAAAGATCCACTTGAAAGCCACCACCTTTAGCTTCAACTCCAAGCTAGGAGTAACTAGAGTGCAAGAAATGCTAAGACTAGAACCCTAGAAGAGAGTAGAGAGGATCAAGTGAAGGTTATTCTCAAGCTTTTTGTTTCTCAACACATGAGAGGGAGAGAGCTTGAGGGAGAGGATGAACAAGAGAGAGAAATGATATGAGAGAATGAGAAAATAATAGAGCTCTTCTCACTAATATGTGTGAATTAATTTAATTGAATAATTAGCTAGATAATTATCATGGTAAATCATGACATGACCATTATCATTTCAAATTGCAAAGATCAAAAAGCATCTTCCAAAAGAAATTATGATGGTCAAAGTGTCAACCTTGGTCAACAAGTCAAAGAAGTCAAAAGGTCAATAACCACAACCATGGATAATTATCAAACTAATTACTAATTAACAATAACACACACATAAATATTAGGGTTAATAAAATGACAATAGCCATTAACCCTAATCAAGGTCCTCTCCCTCAATCTCAAGCAACTGTGCATACGCACCCGCATTCGTGATCCGAGGAACACGAACACAATGAGAAAAACCAATCTCTAATCATATACTAGGATCCGGCTTAAACCAAAGCCCGCTAGTATAAACTGTCCGGACAGCAAACGTGCACAAGTGCGCGGATGCGAACGAACCCTGTCGCAAAACCATGCGACCTCTACTCATTTTGCCTAAAGGCGAATAGCTCTCTGTGTGGGACTCTAAAGACTCGACACTACGCTGGCAGTGGGTTTAACCACAGACCGCAAGCGGCACTAGCTGTACGTAACGGTCCCCAAGTAGACGTCGATAAGAAGACTGACGAGGTGAACCCCATCTGCACTCCTACTGAGCCTGTATGTGACAATCTCCGTACAGTCCGGTCTGTTCGTCTGATACATCGCATGGCGGGCCAAGGGGGGCGGTGAACGTCAGTCCCCTAATAGCGGTACAAGTCGTGTCGGAGTGTAGCCCAGAACACCCTGAGATAACACTGGAAACCTACCAGTATATCTCGCTTGCCCTGGCCAGGGACTACTCGTGTAATGGCTCTCCTGGACACAGCGCGATGTCAACCCCCAATACCGGGAGAGACGAATCCTGTCTAACCGTCACTGCCTCCAAGTGCTTCGGGACTGCACCCAAAAACTACCTGTTTGCACAGCTCCTTTGAGCCATGGTAGGGTAGTAATCAAAGTGCAGTGGGAACACACTCGAGGCGAAGCGACAGTGTCAAGTCAGCGGACTAAGCTGTACTCATGTCACCTGGGAACTGATAACTGACGATAGGTATATTACCAACCAACAGTTCCCGACGAGTCCTGTCCAGTGTACTCGTAACCTAACGAGCACCCGCATACTATCCCAAGTACGACGTACTAACGGCTGTGGGACAGACCGTCTCCCACACTGGGATGAGAAGCGCATACGCTAGTCTACTCCGGAGTATCGATGCCCTGTCTCGATAGTCCAACGACCAGGGACCTGTATAAGGATGTGCTTATAGATTACCCAGCTCCCACGAGTGCGAGCGCCATCACAACGCTGGTAATCAAGCAAAGATCCTAAGGGCTCTACTAATATGTATACCAGCAATATGCTAAAAGAAACACATGCACATATTAAAGCAGAGACAAACCAAGTAGCATACTACCATTTCGAGCAAGATTGTATATACAACTGTGAATATCCCAAGCTTCCATTAAGTAATATACAAACTAGTATGATACAGTAATGGCCTCTAGGGCATATACACTAACAATCTCCCACTTGCACTAAGGCCATGTACTGGCGTATCGAAGACCTATCATCTCGATCAGCCGCTCGAACTGAGTCTGGGGTAGGGCCTTCGTGAATGGATCTGCTGTGTTATCCTCTGATGCAACTCTCCGGACCTCGATCTCCTGGCGATCTACGATCTCCCTGATCAGGTGATACCGCCTTAAGATGTGTCTGGATTTCTGATGGGACCTGGGTTCCTTCGCTAAAGCTATAGCCCCGTTGTTGTCGCAATACAGAGGTATTGGGTCAACAATGGACGGAACCACCTGAAGTTCTTTCAAGAACTTCCTCATCCAGACAGCTTCTTTTGCGGCATCAGATGCAGCGATGTATTCCGCTTCCATAGTCGAGTCAGCAACGGTTTCCTGTTTGGAGCTCTTCCAACACACCGCCCCTCCATTGAGGGTAAAGACAAAACCCGACATGGACTTGGAATCATCCTTGTCACTCTGGAAGCTGGAGTCAGCAAAGGCCTCAACCTGCAGGTCTTTTCCGCCATACACGAAGAACATCTCCTTAGTCCTTCTCAGGTACTTGAGAATGTTCTTTACTGCTATCCAATGTTTCTCCCCAGGGTTTGACTGATACCTGCTTACCACACTCAGTGCATAAGCCACATCCGGTCTGGTACACAACATCGCATACATTATAGAGCCTACCGCAGAAGCGTAGGGTATAATAGACATGCGATCCCTCTCCAAATCAGTCTTGGGAGACATCTCTTTAGAGAGGGTGATCCCGTGACAAGCCGGTAGATTACCGCGCTTGGAATCTTCCATACTGAATCTCTTCAGTATGGTGTCGATGTACCTGGACTGCGAGAGTCCTAATATCCTCTTGGATCTGTCACGGTAGATCCGGATACCCAGAATGTAGGAGGCATCACCCAGGTCTTTCATGGAGAACCTGTGTGACAAGAACCCCTTGACAGATTGTAGCATAGGAATGTCATTTCCTATTAAGAGAATGTCATCCACGTATAAAACGAGGAATACTACAGTTCTCGCTACAAATCTACAATAGATGCATGGTTCATCTGGATTTTTGATAAAGCCAAATTCTTTGACCGTCTCATCAAAACAGATGTTCCAACTCCGCGATGCCTGCTTGAGTCCATAAATGGACTTGAGCAACTTGCACACCTTTCCGCTGCTCCCACCCTGAATGAAACCCTCTGGCTGGTCCATATAGACACACTCCTCTAAATGACCATTTAGAAAAGCTGTCTTTACGTCCATCTGCCAAATCTCATAATCGTGGAAAGCAGCGATGGCAAGAAGGATCCGAATGGATTTCAGCATAGCTACTGGAGAAAAGGTTTCGTCATAGTCCAAACCAGGTCGCTGACGAAAACCCTTTGCTACCAGTCTAGCTTTATAGGTCTCAACCTGTCCATCTACACCAATCTTCCTTTTGAAGATCCACTTGCATCCTACGGGTTTTACCCCGTCTGGAGCAATGTCCAACGTCCATACCTTGTTGGTGTACATGGACTCCATCTCGGTCCGCATTGCATCCAGCCATTTTACCGAGTCGACGCTCTGAATGGCTTGCTGGAAGCTAGTAGGCTCATCACAATCCAGGATGCAGTCTTCTCTATCCCCGTCAATGAGAAAACCGTAGTATCTCTCGGGCGGATGAGACTGCCTACTACTCCTGCGGAGTGGCATAGGAATGTCCTGTTCTTTTGAACCTTCTGGTTCCACTAAACTTTCAGTAGTAGTTTGTGGTTCTGGAATTTCTTCCAGTTCTATTGCGCTCCCACTTATTTCTTTTTCTATGAACTGATGTTCTAGAAAGTGGGCATTGCGAGAAACAAGGACTTTTTGTTCCTCTGCGTAATAGAAAAGATACCCCCTGGAGTTCTTTGGGTATCCCACAAACTTGCACAGTACTGAGCGTGCCTCGAGCTTGTCCACATGCTGCTTTTTGACATTAGCTGGACATCCCCAAATCTTCAAGTATTGAAGATAGGGTTTCTTCCCACTCCATAACTCATATGGTGTGGTAGGCACAGTCTTAGTGGGAACACGGTTCAAAAGATATGCAGCTGTTTCTAGCGCATATCCCCAGAATGATCGCGGTAACTCAGCGTTACTCATCATGGACCGTACCATATCCAATAGGGTTCGATTCCGTCTCTCCGATACACCGTTATGTTGCGGAGTGTATGGAGGAGTAAGCTGAGAGAGAATTCCATTCTCTTTTAAGTAATTCAGGAATTCGGCACTTAAGTATTCTCCTCCTCGATCCGATCTTAGGATCTTGATACTTTTGCCTGTTTGTTTTTCTACTTCATTCTTATATTCCTGGAACTTATCAAAAGCTTCGGATTTATGCTTCATTAAGAAGACATGTCCGAATCTTGAGAAATCATCCGTAAAAGTTATGAAGTAAGAAAAACCGCTTCGCGCATGTGTAGACATTGGACCGCACACGTCGCTGTGTACGAGTCCCAAGAGCTCGCTCGCTCTTTCTCCGTGTCCAGAAAACGGAGCCTTTGTCATCTTTCCTTTGAGACAGGATTGACAAGTTGCATACGATTGATATTCGAACGAATCTAAGTATCCTTCAGTATGTAACTTAGTCAATCTTCTCTCATTGATGTGACCCAGTCTACAATGCCATAAGAAAGTTTTATTAATTTCTGGAGACTTTCTTTTGTGTGTATTCTGGATATTGAAAACCTGTGGTTGGTTTAAAACGTATATACCGTTGTTCAATGTACCTGACCCAATCAACACTTGATTAAGGTGAATGTTCACTACATTACTTACAAATGCAAATTCATAACCTTCTTTAGATAATAAAGATACAGAAATGATATTACAGGTTGCATTTGGTACATAATAACAACTACGCAAAACCAAAAAGTGTCCATCTGATAATCCCAGGTGATAGTCCCCCACGGCCTCAGCATCCATGCTAGCACCGTTCGCAACTCTGAGGGTCATGTCACCTGCCTTCAAAACTCTACGCTTTCTCAACGCCTGCAAAGAATTACAGATATGAGATCCTGATCCGGTATCCAATACCCAGGAATTAGAGTTTATTGATAGACAATTTTCAATAACATACACACCTGAAGCTGAAGCTGCAACTCGCTTCAAATCCTGTGTTCTGGCTTTCCAAGCCTTGCAATCTTGTTTCCAGTGACCACTTTTGTGACAATAGAAGCATTCTTCCTTCCCCACCAGCTTCCCCGCTACCTTTGTTGCTTTACCCTTTCCCTTCGTATCCACTTTACCGACACCGCCTCTTGGTTTGGCGGGGGCTTTCTTCTTCTTGCCCTTGGCTTTCGCCCTGGACCTAGAAGAGGAAGATCCTCCTACAAACAAAGTGGATGTCTCCCTACCCTTCTGTAGGGTGCCCTCAGCAGTCCTCAACATGTTCAGAAGTTCGGCAAGTTCAACCTCCTTTCCTTGCATGTTGAAGTTAAGAATGAACTGGGCGTAAGTGGAAGGAAGGGACTGGAGAATCAAATCGGTATAGAGTTCATTCTCCAACGTGGTCCCAAGGTCCGCGAGCTCCTCTATGTAGCCGATCATCTTAAGCACGTGGTCCGCTACCGATGATCCGACGGCCAACCTTGCCGAAAAGAGCTTCTTCGACACTTCGTATCTTGCGATACGAGACTGCTCTCCATACAGTTCTTTTGTATGGAGAAATATGGACTCTAGGTCCATATTCTCGCGCCTCCTCTGATGGTCGTTGTCCATCGAGGCTAGTACGAGGCATCTGGCCCTCGCGCAATCTATCTCCCATGTCTTACGGATTTCAACATCCGCGACGCTGGAGGTGGGACCTGGGACAGGGGGAGCTTTGGTGGTAAGTATATACCCCAGCTTGTCATAAGTGATAGCCATCTTGACATTCCTGAGCCAATCTTTGTAGTTTGGCCCTGTCAATATGTTTTTATCTAATAGTAACTTAAGTCCGGTCATCTTGAATGGTCGCTGCAATTAGGAGAGAGAAAAGAAACACTTTAGCATGATGCTCTTGCAAGTTTAGAGTGGTTTTTAGTTTGTCTAAACTGGATGGCTCCCACTGTCTCTCGAATCCCTTCTCAAACCGTAAAGAAAAGGATTAGCCGGGATCATTCTCACCGTACAATACTTGCTTAACCGTTCAGCCAGGCCAGTGTCGGTACTTCGAGGGAGGTTTTCCAACGCTTTCGCGAAGTTCCTTAATTAAGTAACCTCTTTTCCCTGTGGGCGTAGCCCCGCTAACACCTTTCTAGGCACCTACTTGGTTTATAGCATTGATCGTTAAGTGAGAGTTTTCCCGAGGAGTAGCATATACTCACAGTAGGATCGGGATCCAAATATCATCGCGTGATAAAGCCGAAGGAATCCTACCAGAATTATCACACTCCAAATGGTATGCAACGCTAGCAAGTTTCAGTACTTATGAAACTCCCGATGTGGATTTTTGCCCCATGCTCTTATGACCTTGGCGTGAGGTCAAAATGTCATAAGTCACATGTCAAGTTCTTCCCATCATTATCCTGGTTAATTTGAACCCACCCGTACCTACCCTTGACGTAGGCCAAAACGGCAGTACGACTGTCTCAAATCAACGCATTCTATCTATGCAACGGATAAATATCCGGTAGCTACCAATCACTATGCCTTGGCGTGAGGTCAAAATACATAGCTTGAATACTACCGAATATTTAACCGAAATGATGGAGGGCTACGGATGGTTTTGGCGAAACCGTGAACGTAGTGAACTTGATATAATCGATGGAACGAGATAGCTTTTAAAAAAGAGTGGTTCAAGCTCCGCGTTTAAAAGTTTAGTTTTGAAAAGAACCGAGTGGTTTTCAAAGTGTTCCAATCGACTTTTACTTGGTTTATTTCTTGCATTAGTTCTTTTAATGCGTCCCATCATTTAATCCTACCATTGCAGAAAACAACCAAAATATGACGTACGCTTATGCCATTCGCATTCGCCACGGGGCCCCGTCATCACCCGTTAGGTTACTTAACTAACGACAGAGCGGGGGCTGGGCTAGCGCGGCTGTAAAACATAAGCAACGCCTAAATAGTTATTATATATAAATATATAGCAATGATAGACATTACAGATCACAGATGAATACATTGGATATACTAGGAATCCGCAATGCGTTCGAGCCTGCAACGCAAAGCGGATTACACGGTCGCGGTGAATAGCCAATACCCCACCCAAGACCCCTACGGGTGCGGCAAACTACCCGCCAAGCACCCGAAGCGAAGCAACCTCCCTCACCACCGTGAGTAGGCCACTCGGCACTTCGAGATACCCGGTAGTTTGTGCACCCCCTCCATGGGTCTATCCTAGGAGCAAAAACAGTAAAAAGAATTATACAATGACGGCTACAACCCCGACCCGGTTGTGCGGCCATACAAAGAATATTATTACATCAATTTACATGTTACAAATGAATGAAAGAAAAACAACGCTCATCTCACATCCACCCCGGCCATTCACCCGCGACAATCCAATCCATTCATATCCACAAACCAATAACAATCACAGATCATGTATAACCCCGACTAATCGTCTTATAGCGATTAGCCGACGTTCAATACATTCAAGCATTACAGATATAACCGATGTAGTTAAAGTGTAGTGAAGTTCCGAAAAATACGGATTTATAGGCCCCCAAAAGTAAATTTTAGTTCTGGAAAATCTGGGCACATATAATATATCCTAAAAATCCTAAAACCAACCCAGAAACATACTGCACCAAAAACGATACAGAGAGGGGACAAGATGGCCGCGCTTCCGCGGCAAGAGCTTACTTATGCCGCGGAAGCGCGGTCCTCTAGACTCCTCTCTGGTTCGTCTTTGGTGGTGTTTCACACAAAACCCTGAGATAATTTTTGAAGTATAAAGTTTTTTATTTTGACCAGAAAAAAAATTAACAGAAACTAGGGTTTTTCGAGTTTGGATTTTCGATTTTCCGGTTTCGAAACTTCGTTACACTTAACTACTTAGCTAGTTTAGGTTTAGTTAGGCTCTGATACCACTGTAAGTCCGTGTTGCCCATCCCGGTGCTTACGGGAGGCGGAAAACATAATAAAAAACGGATTTTTAATGACTTAGGCAACATGGACTTTGCTTGTGAGGATCTTTGCTAAACGAAAACTAGCTAAAGTAAACTAACAACTAACTAAGTTGTAGAAAGGTTATACCTTTGGTCTTTAGTCCTTCTCTCCTTGCTCGTCGGAATGGTAGAAAGGCCTCACCTTGCTTGTCTTCTTCCGTCAAAGAAAGATCCACTTGAAAGCCACCACCTTTAGCTTCAACTCCAAGCTAGGAGTAACTAGAGTGCAAGAAATGCTAAGACTAGAACCCTAGAAGAGAGTAGAGAGGATCAAGTGAAGGTTATTCTCAAGCTTTTTGTTTCTCAACACATGAGAGGGAGAGAGCTTGAGGGAGAGGATGAACAAGAGAGAGAAATGATATGAGAGAATGAGAAAATAATAGAGCTCTTCTCACTAATATGTGTGAATTAATTTAATTGAATAATTAGCTAGATAATTATCATGGTAAATCATGACATGACCATTATCATTTCAAATTGCAAAGATCAAAAAGCATCTTCCAAAAGAAATTATGATGGTCAAAGTGTCAACCTTGGTCAACAAGTCAAAGAAGTCAAAAGGTCAATAACCACAACCATGGATAATTATCAAACTAATTACTAATTAACAATAACACACACATAAATATTAGGGTTAATAAAATGACAATAGCCATTAACCCTAATCAAGGTCCTCTCCCTCAATCTCAAGCAACTGTGCATACGCACCCGCATTCGTGATCCGAGGAACACGAACACAATGAGAAAAACCAATCTCTAATCATATACTAGGATCCGGCTTAAACCAAAGCCCGCTAGTATAAACTGTCCGGACAGCAAACGTGCACAAGTGCGCGGATGCGAACGAACCCTGTCGCAAAACCATGCGACCTCTACTCATTTTGCCTAAAGGCGAATAGCTTTCTGTGTGGGACTCTAAAGACTCGACACTACGCTGGCAATGGGTTTAACCACAGACCGCAAGCGGCACTAGCTGTACGTAACGGTCCCCAGGTAGATGTCGATAAGAAGACTGACGAGGTGAACCCCATCTGCACTCCTACTGAGCCTGTATGTGACAATCTCCGTACAGTCCGGTCTGTTCGTCTGATACATCGCATGGCGGGCCTAGGGGGGCGGTGAACGTCAGTCCCCTAATAGCGGTACAAGTCGTGTCGGAGTGTAGCCCAGAACACCCTGAGATAACACTGGAAACCTACCAGTATATCTCGCTTGCCCTGGCCAGGGACTACTCGTGTAATGGCTCTCCTGGACACAGCGCGATGTCAACCCCCAATACCGGGAGAGACGAATCCTGTCTAACCGTCACTGCCTCCAAGTGCTTCGGGACTGCACCCAAAAACTACCTGTTTGCACAGCTCCTTTGAGCCGTGGTAGGGTAGTAATCAAAGTGCAGTGGGAACACACTCGAGGCGAAGCGACAGTGTCAAGTCAGCGGACTAAGCTGTACTCATGTCACCTGGGAACTGATAACTGACGATAGGTATATTACCAACCAACAGTTCCCGACGAGTCCTGTCCAGTGTACTCGTAACCTAACGAGCACCCGCATACTATCCCAAGTACGACGTACTAACGGCTGTGGGACAGACCGTCTCCCACACTGGGATGAGAAGCGCATACGCTAGTCTACTCCGGAGTATCGATGCCCTGTCTCGATAGTCCAACGACCAGGGACCTGTATAAGGATGTGCTTATAGATTACCCAGCTCCCACGAGTGCGAGCGCCATCACAACGCTGGTAATCAAGCAAAGATCCTAAGGGCTCTACTAATATGTATACCAGCAATATGCTAAAAGAAACACATGCACATATTAAAGCAGAGACAAACCAAGTAGCATACTACCATTTCGAGCAAGATTGTATATACAACTGTGAATATCCCAAGCTTCCATTAAGTAATATACAAACTAGTATGATACAGTAATGGCCTCTAGGGCATATACACTAACATGCTCACTATGACTATGAAATCTGGCAGATGGATGTTAAAACAACATTTCTAAATGGTGATTTAGAAGAATGCGTTTTTATGGATCAGCCAGAAGGCTTCATTGACAGTGGGAGCAGCGGAAAAGCATGCAGGTTGCTTAAATCCATCTATGGATTAAAGCAGGCATCACAGAGTTAGAACATCTTCTTTGATGATACAATAAAAAAGTTTGGTTTTATCAAAAATGTAGATGAACCATGTATTTATAAAAGGATTGTAGAGAGTACTGTTACATTCCTCGTATTGTACGTGGACGATATTCTCTTAATAGGAAATGATGTTCCTAAGCTACAATCGGTCAAACTATTCTTATCGTAGAGGTTCTCCATGAAAACCTGGGTGATACCTCGTACATTCTGGGAATTAAGATCTGTAGAGATAGATCTAAGAAATTATTAGGATTGTCCCGATCGAGATATATAGACACCATACTAAAGAGGTTTAGTACGGAAGATTCCAAGAGATGTAATTTACCCGCTTGTTACGGGATCACCCTCTCCAAATTGATGTCTCCAAAGACCGATGAGGAGAGCGATCGCATGAGCATTATACCCTACGCTTCGGCGGTAAGATCTATAATGTATGCGATGTTGTGTATTCGCCCAGATGTAGCTTATGCACTGAGTGCAGTAAGCAGGTATCAATCCAATCCAGGGGAGAAACACTGGACTGCTGTATAGAACATTCTGAAGTACTTGCGAAGGACTAAAGAAATGTTCTTGGTGTATGGTAACGGAGAACTCCAAATGGAGGCCTTTACCGACTCCAGCTTCCACGGCGATAAGGATGATAGTAAGTCCATCTCAAGGTTTGTATTTACCCTAAATGGAGGGGCTGTATGTTGGAAGAGTTCCAAGCAAGATACTATTGCTGGCTCCACGATGGAAGCTGAGTATATTGCTGCTAATGATGCCGCAAAAGAGGCTGTCTGGATGAGAAAGATCATTTCTGAACTTCAGGTGGTTCCATCCATTGCTAATCCAATACCTTTTTATTGCGATAACAATGGAACCATGGATTTGGCAAAGGAACCGTGGTCCCATCATAAATCCAGACATATCTTGAGGCGGTATCTCCTCATTAGGGAGATAGTGGATCGCCAGGACATCGAGGTACGGAGAGTAGACACAAAAGAAAACACAGCATATCCATTCACCAAGGCCATCCCTCAAATACAGTTTGAGAAACTGTTCGAGATGTTGGACATGCGCTACGAAGGCAACTGATTCTGGTGTAGACAGTGGGTACTTATTGCACCAACTACAGGCCTAAGTGCAAGTGGAAGATTGTTGATATGTTTGCCCTAGAGGCCTATATTATATAGAATGATAGGCATGTATATGTACAGAAACAATCTTCGCTCGAAATGATAGTATGATATCTGGTTTAGTCTTCATCTTAATGTGTGATGTGCTGTTTTTCATATCTTATATACACGTTGATGAAGCCCATAGGATTATGCTTGACTACCGGGATTATGATGTAGATTATACCAATGGGGCCTAGGCAGTCTATAAGCATATTCTTTAATAGTTCCTAGTCGAGGTTATATCGAGACAGGGCATCGATATTATCATAGTAGACTAGTGTGTACGTTTTTTGACCCTGGGGCGATGGTTGATCCTACAACCATTGGTGTTCGACATCAAAGATTTGATACAGGTGCTCATTGGAGAATGGGTAAACCGAACATGACTCGCCGAGAACTCCTAGATGGTATATATACCTATTGTCAGATAGCAGTTCTGTGGTGACACTTGTACTGGTTAGTCTGTAGACCTGAGATCGTCATAGTGTCTTGTATGATTCCCACTGTGCTTTGATTTCCACCCTACCATGGATCTACTGAGTCCTGAAAACAGGTGGATATTGGGTACAGTCCCGAATCACATGGAGGCAGTAAGCGATAGGAAGGGTTTCATCTCTCCCGGTATAGGGAGTTGATGTCGTGCTATGCTTGATCAACCATAACAGCAAATCTCTGGCCATGGTTGTCGATATTTGCTAATAAAAGTTATCGGTAGTTTCTCAAACCGTTATGGGCCATAATTCAGCATGACTTAGAAAGTTTCTGGGGTCTGTCATTTACCACCTCTAGACTTCATATGCGACGTATCGGACGAAGATACCGGACTGTACGGTAAGTGTTGCGTACAGGCTCGTTAGGGTTGTGATGAGTTCGCTCATCGGCCACCTTATCATCATGTACCTGGGCAGCCGTTACACACAGTTAGTGCCGCCGACATGCTTGTGGTTAAACCCACTGCCAGCGTACTGTCGAGTCTTTAGAATCCCACACAGAGGGTTCCCTGGTTCAGGAGAAAGATGTAGAGGCTGTATGTTGTTACGGCAGGGTTTCGATCATTTTCCTGTAATGGTTATAGGAATGATGATCGGAAGGATAATACTGGTAGGCTTAGCTTTAAGACGGATACCGGTATTATATTATTGGATTATTTGTATTCGTATTTTTTGGAATGCGAATACGGGTATACTTATACGGTATACGGTGAGGGGTATTCTTGTAATTGTACAAGAATACATTCTAGACGGAGACACCTCATAAATGGGTTTTTATTTTGTGAAAATAAAATAATGAGGTGGAATTTGGAATTGTCAAACCATGGATGAAGGAATGGATTATTTCATTTTTTATTCATTTGGATTTACTATTGAAGCATGGTGCATTATTTTGGAGATAAAATAATACATGCTTCAATTATTTTTCATGAGCCATATCATTTTTCCATGCTTGATTTTTTTTCATTCATCACTCTCATCTTCTCTCTCCGCATTATCTCCTTCTTCTTTTTCTTGACCTAAATACTTATATGTGTTGTGATTCATAGGTCAAGAGATATAATAATCCACTGCTTGATCTCAACATCATCTAAGTGATAATTTCTAACACTTGATTTCTTAGTTAACTCTTGTGAGGAGTTTGTAGCTTGTTCTATAGCTCTCGGGTGGATAATCTTGGATCTAGAGATGACCGGAGACCGAGTTCTTCTCAACCATCGAAAGAGCCAATGAGTCGCAGCGGAAAGAAGACCCGAAGGACCGTTTCCTTGAGTTATAACCCCTATCATAGTAGATAAGATCTCTAGATAGGATTTCTAGTTATGGTTTAGCACAAGATCTAGTTTTAAATGGGTGTTGCATGCAAGAAAATTATTGTTTGCCACTTCCACCTCCGCACAAGTGTTGTGAGGGTGTGCAACATCTACTAACAATTCTGAACGACTATTATCACGTACCAAAAATGCTGTGCAATTTACAATCAATTTCTTTATTAAATAAAGAAGTATATAACTTTGTAGTAGAGAAAAATGTTATGAACATTTTCCTAAATCAAGTGTTAATTGGGTTTGGTACGTTATATAACGGTTTACACATTCTGAATCAAACCATAGTTCTACATATACAGAACACAAACAAGAGGAAAAGTTAAAAAAATGAATGAATCCTTCTTGTGGCATTGTAGACTAGGTCATATCAATGCGATACGACTAGCTAAGTTACATAAGGATGGATATTTGAATCTGTTCGAATTTACATCTTATGAAACTTGACAGTCATGTCAAAGGAAAAATGACCAAAACTCCATTTACAGGACACGGAGAAAGAGCTACTGAACCCTTGGGACAGATACATAAGGATGTATGCGGTCCCATGTCTACACATGCCAGAAATGTTTCCGCGTACTTTATTACATTCACCGATGATCTCTCAAGATACGGACATGTGTTCCGGTTGAAACATAAGTCTGAAGCTTTTATGAAATTCAAGGAATATAAGTGTGAAGTAGATAACCAAATGGGTAAAAGTATTAAATGTAGGGTTCCTAGGAACACTCAAGAGGTTCCACAAGAAATCAACCATGCCAGATTCAAAAATTTAGGTGCCGAGAAACACTAATACGGATCGTTAACTAGAAATTAGGCGAAACAACAAGCTACTAAACAGCTTTAGTACTAAGTGAATGGAAATACAACCTTTATAGATCCGGTCCACCACTTCTTTAGCTCCGTGTTGACGTCCCTCCGCTGCGATCATCAGAATCCCAGACTCTAGCAATGGTTTCGTCGGAGAAATGGGCGGGCTAGGTCGTTGACTTCGATGCCGAAGATGATCTACGTCGAGACGACTCAAACTCAAGCTCCACCTTCACTAGGTCATGGAACTTGTGAAGATAATACACTCTACTACATGGAAAGTGGTAGAGGATGAAGAAATAGGAAGTGGGTTCACTTTGGATTTGGATTTCTCACTTGGAATCATCACTTAGAATTTTCTAGCTAGGGTTTTTCTTTCTTCATGAAGAAGAAGAAGAAGAAAGAAAAGAAAATGAAAAATTAATTAATTGGAAAATTCAAGTGATGCTTATCATTTAGCAACCATGTGTGAGGAAACTCATGTAGAGAATGAACTAGGGTTTAGGTAAATGGTTAGGGTTAAGAAATAAAACAAAATGGTATGACTTTTTCAATGATGCTAGAAAACAATATGAAGGTTCTAGCAAAGAAAATAAATAAAGCCACCATTTTGTTTTAACTAAATAAATAAAATAAATAAAGAAAACAAAACCCTAACCATTAGCTAAAAATGGTTTAAAGCATACACACCCAAGTTTGCATGTATCATCAAACATGATACAAATTAGTGCACAAACATATATCATTTATATAATGTGCACATTCAAGTGAGAAAATAATCTTAAATGAACCAATACTAGTTAATGTAAAGTAATATATCAAATATATAATTATACATTAAATCATTAAATCAACACTTGATTTAATGATCCGGTTATACTGCATATAACCGACTAATATCAATAGTAACAACTTATCGAATCAACACTTGATCCAATAACCTGGCTATATCGCATATAACCGATCAATGTCACAAATCGCGAGAATCGAATACAGTATCACATACTGGTATTATTCTCGGTCCCGCACATATCTCATATGCGCTCCTATTTCATTTCTCTTGAGCCAGGAAACCTCTGTGTAGGACTCTAAAGACTCGTCAATACGCCGGCAACAGGTGATGATCATATCAAACACCCACAAGCCGCAAGCGGTCTGCTAAACGTAACGGCCACCCGGGTATTGAGCGATCAGAAGATCAACGAGCAAGCCCGCTCACACTCCTGTGAATCCAACCAGCAACACTTACCGTACAGTCCGGTCTCGTCGTCTGATATGTCGCATATCTTGCCTAGGGGTGGTAAACGTCAGACCCCAACAGCTCGATAAGTCATGTCGATATAAGTTCTATAACAGTTCGAGAAACTACAGGTAACACTTACCAGTAAATCTCAGCAACCCTGGCCAGGGATTTCCGGTTATACCCAATCGAACACAGCGCCAACTCCCTATACCGGGAGAGACGAATCCCGTCCTATCGCTCATTGCCTCCATGTGATTCCGGACTGTATCCAAAAACCACCGTTTTGCACGCCCTCTTGGACGTGGTAAGATGGAAATCAAAGCACAGTGGGAATCACAAAAGACTCTATGACGATCTCGGGTCTACAGACTAACCTGTACCAGTGTCACCAGAGAACTGCCATTTGACGTAAGGTATAATACCATCTGGGAGTTCTCGGCGAGTCCGTCCAGTGTACCCAGTCTCCACTGAGCACCCGTATATCAAACACCAATGGATATGGGATCATCCATCGCCCATCTGTATGGGTCGAGAAGGTATACGCTAGTCTACTCTGGTATATCGATGCCCCGTCTCAATACACCCACGACTAGGGACCTTGAAGGAAGTACTTATGGACTACCATGTCCCCACTAGTATGATCCGCATCATAGTCCAGGCAGTCAAGTACACATCCTAAGGGCTTTACCAACATGTAACAGAGAGACAATCAGTGTACACGTTAAGATAAAGAGCAACCAGATAGCATACTATCATGTCGAGCAAGAAAGTCCTCCCTATATATGTCCAAGCATCCACTACAATATACATCCTATGTATAGTAATGGACTCTAGGGCATACATATAACTAACAATCTCCCACTTGCACTAGGGCCATCTGTAGCAGTGGTTGTAGTATCTAATACTCAACCATCCCATATAAGTCTCTCTCTGGGAAAAGGCCTTTGTGAGTGGATCCGCCGTGTTGTCATCTGAGTCTACTCTCCTAACCTCGATCTCCTTGGAGATCAACCATCTCCTGATCAGGTGATGCTGCCTCAGAATATGTCTGGATCACTGATGGGACGGACATTCCTTGGCAAATGCCACAACTCCATTGTCACACAATGGGAGGAACTAAGTTCATCTCATGAACAAATATACACCCAGACAGCCTCTTTGGTAGCATCTTAAGTAGCGATGTATCCAGCCTTTATCGTCTAGTATGCCACGGTATCTAGCTTGGAACTCTTCCAACATACTGTCCCTTCACTGAGGGTAAAGACAATGCCTGTGACTGACATTCAGTCGTCCTTATCACTCTGGAACCTTTCCAGTGATTCTCCCTAGGATCGATTGATACCATCTCACTACAACTAGTGAGAATCCTAACATCCAATTACTTCTATCTCATAGATCTGAACTCAGGATTTAGGAGGTATCACTTTGATCCTTTATGGAGAATCCTTGTGATGAGCGGAGATTGACCGAGCGTAGCATAGGAAACTCCTTCCCTATCAAGAGTATGTCATCCACGTACTCTACGAGGATCATCACCATACTCCCTACTACCTTTTTGTATATACAAGGTTCATCTACCATTTTGATGAAGTCAAACTCTTTGACTATCACATCAAAACAGATGTTCCAACTCCGCGATGCCTGCTTTATCACATAAAACATCTTGCTCATGTTTCCGCTGCTCCCACTGTCTATGAAGCCCTCTGGCTGAGTACTTATAGACTCACTCTTCTAAAACATCATTTAGAAAAGCAGTCATGGCACCTAACCGCCAAATATCGTAGTCATGGTATGTAGCCGTGGCAAGTAGGATCTGGATGGACTTAAGCATAGCTACTTAGAAAAGGTTTCAACAAAATCCATACCTCGTCAATGATGCAAACCTTTAACAAGTCTAGCTTTGAAAGTCTCAACTCCTCCATGTACACTAAGTAATCTTCTCAAAATATACTTGCTCCAGATGGGGATTTAACCCTTCAGATATAGAAACCAAAGTCCATACTTTGTTGGTGTACATAGATTCCATCTCAGATCGCTAAGCATCCAGCCATTCTTACAGAGTCCCACTCCTGATGGCCTGCTCGAAACTAGTTGGGTCATCATCTCATGATGTAATCCTCGCTCCCACTGTCATAGAGAAACCGTAGTAACTCTCAGGTGGGTGAGGAACCCTACTAGATCGGCGGAGAGGCTGAGGTTCGTTGGAAACAATTGAATCCTTTGGTTCTACCAAATCATCTGCTGTAGTTTGTATAGCTGGAACCTTTCCAGTTCTACATAACTGACCTTGCCTAGAGCTTGTCCGGTTTTTGCATTTAGACATAGACCGGACAACCCTAAATCTTAACAAACTTAAGATATGAACTCTTCCCTTTCCATATCACATATGAAGTGGTAGGCAATTGTTTTGATTTGAACCCTATTCAATAGGTATGCGACTTCTCAAGTGCAAAACTCCCAAAAGGAAATAGGAAACTCAGTAGTACTCATCATAGAGCACACCATATCACATAGGGTGCTATTGCTCCACCCCGATATACCATCGTGCTATGGTGTATACGGAGGAGTAATGCTGAGAGAGAATCTCATTCTCCTTTAGAATAATCCAGAAATTCCGTGCTCAAGTATTCTCCTCCTTGATCGCATCAAAGGACATAATACTTATACCCGTTTTGGTTCTCTACTTCCAACTTATATTCTGTGAATATCTCAAAAGGTTCGGACTTGTGTTTCAACAGGAACATATGTCTAAATCTTGAGAGATCATCAGAGAATGTAATGAAGTACAAAGAACCGGTCTTGGTATGTGTAGACAGGGGATCTTCATACATCAACATGTATTATCCCAAAAGTTCACTAACTCTTTCTCTGTTTCCATTAAACAGAGCTATGGTCATCTTATCTTTGTGACATGACTGGCAAGTTTCACAAGATGTAAATTCAAACAGATTTAAATATGCATCTATGTGCAACTTAGCTAGTCGGGTCGCATTGATATGACCTAGTCTACAATACCTCAAGAAGGATCCGTTCATTTCTGAACTCTTCCACTCTTGTGTGTGTTCTGTATACTAAGAACTATAGTTTGATTTAGAACGTCAATGCTTTTAGATAACGTGCCTGAACCGATCAACTTTTGATATAGGAAATGTTCAAAACATAATCCAACAATACAATATTATATCCTTTCTTTATTAAATAAAGAGATTGATATGATTTTGTATATCAGGTTCGGTATCTAATAGCATTTGTTTAGAATCAATGTATTTGGAAATACAGGGTGACAGTGACCAACAGACTTGGCTGCAACACTTGCACCGTTTTCTGTCTCATGAAACTTATCATCCGATCTCAGCTCTCTACCTTTCTGTAGCCCTATGTAACAGATTACATATCTGGGATCCTGATCCGGTATCAAATACCCAGGACATAGAGGATACAGAGAAACAGTTCTTTGTAATGAATACACCCGAAGATGATGCATCAGTATGCACTTTCTTCGTTTGGGCGGCACGGGAATTCTGGTAATCCCCAATTTCCTGCTCTGTCTTATAACAATTATAAGTTGGAGCGGGTCCAACGTTCCCCAGCTCAGTATAACAAGCGAGTTCGGTCAAATATCCGTATTATTATCTTGATAAAGGCGTGATATGGTTGCTACCTGGAGAGAGAGAGAAGAAAACACTCTGCGTGCGCTCTTGCAAGAATTGGTTATTATTTTATCTAATCAGGATGGCTCCCACTGTTTTTATCAAATCTTCCTTCAAACCCAAAAAGGAAAGACTAGCCGGGATTAATTACACGCTACAAGTTCGCCAATCTTTCAGCCAGGCCAGTGTCGGTACTTTGAGGGAGGTCCCCCGTGCTTTCGCACGAACCTAATTAATGTAAACCTCGTTTTCCCAGAGGCGTAACCCCGTTGACACCTTTCTAGACACCTACTTGATCGGCTAATTGTAATGTGTAAAACTCTCCCAGTAGTAACTCTTACTCGCAGTGGGTATCAGGATCCAACTATCTCATAGAAGGTATGCAATCTCATTGCAAATTTCAACACTTGAAATTCCCGATAATTTTGCCCCTAACGTGCTATGACCTTGACGAAAGCTAACAAACCATAGCCCGCTAGTCAAGTTCAACCCGTACATTTCTTGACTGAATTAAACCCACCCGCATGACCCTTGACGAAAGCCAACAAAGCCGTGCGACTACCCTAATCCAATCGCATCGTATGCAGCAGATAAGCAGCATATAGCTACCGCACACTACACCTTGACGAAAGCCAACAAATGTAGCACGAATACTATATACAACTTATCTGAAATGACGGAGGGCTACGACAGGTTTTTCTGAAAACCTATTGCGTAATGAACTTGATATCGTTGTAAAATCAAATGATTTTAAAATGGAGTGTTTTTTAAGCTTTTCTAGTTTTGCTAAAGGGGTCACTCCCGGTGAAGGGATCGTCGGCCCTTTCCTCGTCGAATGAGGTGCGGGATATATCATATATATCACTGTGCAAAGCAGAAACTATAGAAGCAATCAAAAGACAAACCGAGTGTTGTAGCATCTGCCAGTTATTGCTAAAGGGGTCACTCCCGGTGAAGGGATCGTCGGCCCTTTCCTCATCGAATAAGGTGCAAGATGTTCTACAAGGAACACTGCGATGCAAAGCAAGAACTGTAGCTACCTGTTTTATTTTTGAAATTAGATTCCACAACATCTTTTGGGTTTCTTTTCTTTCATTAATCATATTAATGAAGTCCCATCATTTAAGTTACCTAAACATAACAGATAAATACGACGTACACTTATGCCATCCGCATTCGCCTCGATGTCCCCTCGTGCACCGTTAGGTTAGGTGACTAACGGCAGAGCGGGGCAGGGCTAGCGCGGGTGTAAAACATAAGTAACGTCTATATAATATATCATATATGCTATATACAGTATCTATCACTACATATCAAATGATCACATCACAGATATCGCAGCAGAAGAATCATATGAAACATTGGATAAACTAGAACGTCCGTGTTTTCAATACGAGCCAGTATAAAACACGGATTCCACGGTCGCGATGAATAGCCAATCCCACACCCCTAGACCCCTACGAGAGCGGCAAGCAACCCTACCAATTCTAGAGTTAGGAGACCCGGACTCGACTGCTCGAGTTGGTCTCCCACTGGACTCCAGAACCCGGTTACTTGTGCCCTCCTCCTTGGGTCTATCCTAGTGCGGAAAGGTAAATAATATACAAAGGGTGACATCTTCCGCAACCTGGAAGTGCCCAAATAAAAGAATATTACATACAAGTTTTTACATGAATGAAAATGAAAAACACTCATCTCACATAAAAAAAACCCGGCTATTGAAACACGACGATCCAATATAACCTATCCAGCAACACATAACATCACATGCCATCAACGTAAGCAAATATGCCCATCCCAATTGTCGTTGACATATAGCAACGAAACCGGCGATATCACATATTACACTTACGGTCGCAGAAAAGAAAGTGTAAAACTACAACAGTTGGAATCCGCAACCTCCTTAGACATCGCATGCCTAATCAAATGAATTCCTTAAACATCACATGCCTAACAATTATAAACTCCGGATTTCAGTCTCAAAATCGAAAACACTTTTCAATATCAAGTCGGGCAATTCAACAAGATTCCCGACATTTTGATCGAATTCTCGTCGCAAACTTTTGTAGGCGGCCGCACCCCCGATACCGTCGACAAAGTGCACCAAGGCGGAACACCGCTGCCGCGAGCACCCGAACGGATGCTTTCGGCGACGGGGTTCTCCTACAGTCACTTGGTCGGGGCTATGGGGCGTGGCTGTCTATTAAGTTTACCCGGCGAATATCCGCATACGCTACGTGATTGCGACGGACTTTTGATCGCATCAAAATTCCGTGGCAACCGATCAAGTGAGACTAAAGTGCTATGTTTATAACATTCATATTAGTTATCTCATAACTACTTGTGAATTCCAAATATTGTATCACATTCCGGATAAATAGAAAATGTTAAACTTTCCGATCGAACAATCAAACACCCAAGTTTTCCCGAAACAGCTCAACACATGAAATAAGTTTTAAAACATCCACTTCATGCCACAGAAGCAACGGTCCAGCCGTAGAAGGGTTAAGCCAATGCCTCACATATGGCATGCCGTACTGCCCCAAACCCTAAGGTTCAAAGGGCAGTTCAAGAGGGTCACATAATCGAGTTAAGGTTTGTTGTCTTCTAGAGGGTCCATCGCGTTACTTGCACTACTTCAAACGTTCTTAAACTACGGAAAGATCCAACACTTGGAAATTTCCCGATAGGGGAAAAAGTGGGTATTTATATCCGGTCGAACTTTTCAACATTTTCTAAAATTATCCGGAAAAACCCAGACGAAGTTAAACTTCCCGATCGAAACATCGAGTCCCCAATACAACCCAAAAAACTCAACTCTTGAGTAAATATTAAAAATTCCCAGAAAATACAGCACTAACAGAGAGAGATTACTGTGCAAACCACATGTCACAATTCACTAATATGGCCGCGGAACCGCCGCACGAGCCAGGGTGGGGCCGCGGTTCCGCGGCGGTTTAGTCGAGTTATGGTCACGTGCTGCACAGTAACTCCTATAAAACCCTGCTGAATTTTCTGACAATTTTTAATTCACAAAAATCTACATTTACAGAAAATGTACAGAGAGGGTTAATGATTAGGGTTTCGTGACTCGATCGGATTTCTAACAACGTCTACACTTCGCCTAAGGCTCTAGCTAGGCTTTGATACCACTTTAGGGTTCCTAAGCATACTCAAGAGGTTCTACAAGGCATCAACCATGCCAAATTCAAAAATTTAGGTGCCGAGAAACCCTAATACGGATCGTTAACTAGAAATTAGGCGAAACAACAAGCTGCTAAACAGCTTTAGTACTAAGTGAATGGAAATACAACCTTTGTAGATCCGTTCCACCACTTCTTTAGCTCCGTGTCGACGTCCCTCCGCTGCGATCATCGGAATCCCGGACTTTAGCGATGGTTTCGTCGGAGAAATGGGCGGGCTAGGTCGTTGACTTCGATGCCGAAGATGATCTACGTCGAGGCGACTCAAACTCAAGCTCCACCTTCACTAGGTCATGGAACTTGTGAAGATAATACACTCTACTACATAGCAAGTGGTAGAGGATGAAGAAATAGGAAGTGGGTTCACTTTGGATTTGGATTTCTCACTTGGAATCATCACTTAGAATTTTCTAGCTAGGGTTTTTCTTTCTTCATGAAGAAGAAGAAGAAGAAGAAAGAAAAGAAAAATGAAAAATTAATTAATTGGAAAATTCAAGTGATGCTTATCATTTAGCAACCATGGGTGAGGAAACTCATGTAGAGAATGAACTAGGGTTTAGGTAAATGGTTAGGGTTAAGGAATAAAACAAAATGGTATGACTTTTTCAAAGATGCTAGAAAACAATATGAAGCTTCTAGCAAAGAAAAGAAATAAAGCCACCATTTTGTTTTAACTAAATAGATAAAATAAATAAAGAAAACAAACCCTAACCATTAGCTAAACATGGTTTAAAGCATACACACCCAAGTTTGCATGTATCATCAAACATGATACAAACTAGTGCACAAACATATATCATTTATACAATGTGCACATTCAAGTGAGAAAATAATCTTAAGTGAACCAATACTAGTTAATGTAAAGTAATATATCAAATATATAATTATACATTAAATCATTAAATCAACACTTGATTTAATGATCTGGTCATACTGCATATAACCGACTAATATCAATAGTAAAAACTTATCGAATCAACATTTGATCCAATAACCCGGCTATATCGCATGTAACCGATCAATGTCACAAATCGCGAGAATCGAATACGGTATCACATACTGGTATTATTCTCGGTACCGCACATATCTTATATGCGCTCCTATTTCGTTTCGCTTGAGTCAGGAAACCTCTGTGTAGGACTCTAAAGACACGTCAATACGCCGGCAGCAGGTGATGATCATATCAAACACCCACAAGCCGTAAGCGGTCTGCTAAACGTAACGGCCACCTGGGTATTGAGCGATCAGAAGATCAAAGAGCAAGCCCGCTCACACTCCTGTGAATCCAACCAGCAACACTTACCGTACAGTCCGGTCTCGTCGTCTGATATGTCGCATATCTTGCCTAGGGGTGGTAAACGTCAGACCCCAATAGCTCGATAAGTCGTGTCGATATGAGGTCTATAACAGTTCGAGAAACTATAGGTAACAGTTACCAGTAAATCTCAGCAACCCTGGCCAGGGATTTCCGGTTATAGCCAATCGAACACAGCGCAACATCAACTCCCTATACCGGGTGAGATGAATCCACTCCTATCGCTCATTGCCTCCATGTGATTCGGGACTGTACCCAAAAACCACCGTTTTGCACGCCCTCTTGGACGTGGTAAGGTGGAAATCAAAGCACTGTGGGAATCACACAAGACTCTATGACGATCTAGGGTCAACAGACTAACCTGTACCAGTGTCACCAGAGAACTGCCATCTGACGTAAGGTATAATATTATCTGGGAGTTCTCGGCGAGTCCGTCCAGTGTACCCAGTCTCCACTGAGCACCCGTATATCATCTCTGATGTCAAACACCAATGGATATGGGATCATCCATCGCCCATCTGTATGGGTTGAGAAGGTATACGCTAGTCTACTCTGGTATATCGATGCCCCGTCTCAATACACCCACGACTAGGGACCTTGAAGGTAGTACTTATGGACTACCATGTCCCCACTAGTATGATCCGCATCATAGTCCAGGTAGTCAAGTGAACATCCTAAGGGCTTTACCAACATGTAACAGAGAGACAATCAGTGTACACGTTAAGATAAAGAGCAACCAGATAGCATACTATCATGTCGAGCAAGAAAGTCCTCCCTATATATGTCCAAGCATCCACTACAATATACATCCTATGTATAGTAATGGCCTCTAGGGCATACATATAACTAACATTAAATTCCTTCAATCTGATCGGGAAGGAGAATACTTGAGCACGAAATTCTATGACAATTTAAAAGAGAATGGGATTCTCTCTCAGCTTAATCCTCCGTATACACCACTGCACAACAGTGTATCGGAGTGGAGAAACCGCACCCTATTAGATATGGTGCGCTCTATGATGAGTACTGCTGAGTTACCTATTTTCTTTTAGGGTTATGCGCTTGAGACAGCCTCATACCTATTGAATCAATTTCCATCAAAATCGATGCCTAAAACACCATATGAGATATGGAGTGGAAAGATACCAAATCTTAAACGTGTTAAGATACGGGGTTGCCCGTTTTGTCAAAAGCAAAATCCGGACAAACTCGAGGAAAGATCAGTTCTTTGTAAGTTTATGGGATATCCAAAGAATTCATATGGATATCTATTCTACCATAGTGAAGAATAAAAGGTGTTTGTTTCTCAACATGAAACCTTTTTAGAAAAAGAATTTCCTGTAAAAGAAATTAGTGACAAAGAGGTAGAGTTGGAAGAAGTTCCATCTACACAAACTATAGCTGATGATTTGGTAGGGCCAGAGGATTCAATAGTCCCCGATGAACCTCAGCCACTCCGCAGATCTAGTAGGGTTCCTCATCCGCCTGAGAGATACTACGATTTTCTCATTGACGATGGGAGTGAGGATTGCATCATGGAAGATGATGACCAAACTAGTTTCGAGCAGGCCATCACAAGTGGGGACTCTGTGAAATGGCTGGATGCAATGCGATCTGAGATGGAATCCATGTACACTAACAAAGTATGGACTTTGGAAGTTTCTCCTGAAATGGTAATACCCATCGGGAGCAAGTGGATATTTAAAAAGTAACTTGGTGTAAATGGAAAAGTTGAGACTTTCAAAGATAGACTTGAAACAAAAGGTTTTCGTCAATGACCTGGTGTCGACTATGATGAAACCTTTTCTCCAGTGGCTATGCTTAAGTCCATCCAGATTCTATTTGCCATCGCTACATACCATGATTACGAAATCTGGTATATGGACGTCAAGACCGCTTTTCTAAATGGTGATTTAGAAGAGAGCATGTACATGACACAGCCAGAGTGCTTCGTAGATAGTGGGAGCAGCCGAAAGGTGTGCAAGCTGCTTAAATCAATCTACGGATTAAAGTAGACATCGTGGAGTTAGAACATCTGTTTTGATGTGGCAGTCAAAGAGTTTGACTTCATAAAAACATACATGAACTTTGTATATACAAGAAGGTTGTAAAGAATAAGCTTGTCTTCCTCGTATTGTACATGGATGACATACTCTTGATAGGAAATGATGTTCCTATGCTACACCCGGTTAAGCTCTACTTATCACAAAGGTTCTCTATGAAAGATCTTGGTGATGCCTCCTACATTCTGGGGATTAAGATCTATAGAGATAGATCTAAGCAGATGTTGGGATTGTCCCAATCCAGGTACATTGACACCATACTAAAGAGGTTTAGTATAGAAGATTCTAAGCATGGTAATTTATCCACTTGTGGAATCACCATCTCCAAAGAGATGTCTCCGAAGAATGATTTGGAGAGAGCTCGCATGCAAGGGATACCCTATGCTTCTGCAGTAGGGTCAATCATGTACGCGATGTTATGTAACAGATCGGATATAGCTTATGTACATAGTGTGGTAAGAAAGTATCAATCAGATCCCGGGGAGAAGCACTGGACACCTGTGAAGAACATTCTTATGTACTTGAGAAGGACTAAAAAAATGTTCTTGGTGTATGGTAATGGTGAACTTCAGGTAGAGTCCTTTACTGATTCGAGCTTTCAGAGTGATAAGGACGACAGTAAGTCGATCTCGGGTTTTGTATTTACCCTTAATAGAGGGGCGGTATGTTGGAAGAGTTCCAAGCAAGATACCGTGGCAGACTCGACGATGGAGGCTGAATACGTCGCTGCCAACGATGCCGCCAAAGAGGCTGTCTAGATGAAGAAGTTCATTGTTGAACTTGGTGTGCTTCCATCCATTGAACATCCAATACCTTTGTATTGTGATAACATTAAAGCTGTGGCTTTGGCCAAGGAACCCCGGTCCCATCAGCGATCTAGACATATTCTCAGACGATATCACCTAATCCGGGAGATAGTTGACCACCAGGAGATCGAGGAAAGGAGAGTTGACACGAAGGATAACATAGCGGATCCACACATGAAGGCCCTCCCCCAGACGCAATTTGAGAGACTTTTTAGGATGTTAGGTATGAGATACTACAATGACTGGCCTTAGTGCAAGTGGGAGATTGTTAGTCATATGTATGCTCTAGAGGCCATTATTGTACATGATTATATATTATAGTGGATGCTTATATATAAATATATATATATATATATATATATATATATATAGAGAGAGAGAGAGAGAGGACTTTCTTGCTCGATATGATATTATGCTATCTGGTTGCTCTTTATCTTAACATGTATACTTGTATTGTTATACTGTCTCTCTGATAAATGTTGATAAAGCCCTTAGAATGTGTACTTGACTACCAGGACTATGATGCAGATTATACTAGTAGGGCTAGGGTAATCCATAAGTACATCCTTTAATGTTTCTTAGTCGAGGGAGTATCGAGACAGAGTATCGATATTCAAAAGTAAACTAGTGTGTGTCAGTGATATGTATGCCCTAGAGGCCATTATTGTATGATATAGTGGATTCTTGGACATATATATAGAGGACTTTCTTGCTCGACATGATAGTATGCTATCTGGTTGCCTTTATCTTAACATGTTCGCTGGTATTATTATACCGTCTCTCATATACATGTTGATAAAGCCATTAGGATGTTGGCTTGACTACTAGGAATATGATGCGGATCATACTACTTGGACCTGGGTAGTCCATAAGCACTCCTTCAATTATTCCTAGTCGAGAGAATATCGAGATAGGGCATCGATATTCCAGAGTAGACTAGTGTGTATGTTTCTTGATCCTGTATGGGGCGATGGTTGATCCCATATCCATTGGTGTTTGACATCAAAGATTATACACAGGTGCTCATTAGAGAATGGGTATACCGAACATGACTCGCCGAGAACTCCTAGTTGGTACTATATCTATCGTCAGATAGCAGTTCTCTAATGACACTGGTATAGGTTAGTCTGTAGACCCGAGATCGTCATTGATTCTTGTGTGGATCACACTTCGCTTTGATTTCCTCCCTACCACGGGTCAAAGGAGTCATGCAAACAGGTGGATTTTGGGTATGGTCCCGAGTCACATAGAGGCAATGAGTGATAGGAGGGGTTTCGTCTCTCCCAGTATTGGGAGTTGATGTTGCGCTATGCTCGATTGGCTATAACAGTAAGTCCCTGGCCAGGGCTGTTGATGAGATTTACTGGTAAGTGTTATTAGTAGTTTCTCGAAATGTTATGAGCCATACATCGGTATGACTTATCAAGTTATTGGGGTCTGACGATTCCACCCCTAGACTCGATATGTGACATATCAGACGAAGAGACCGGACTGTACGGTTAGTGTTACTTATAGGCTTCATGGGAGTTTGGACAAGCTTGCTTCTTGATCTTCTTATCGCTCAATATCTGGATAGCCGTTACGTCCAGCTAGTACCACTGACGGCTAGTGGATGACTGATGTGATCATCACCCACTGCTGGTGTATTGATGAGTCTTTAGAGTCTCACACAGAAGTTTTCTGGTTCAAGCGAAACGAAATAGGGAACATATGCTGATATGTGCGGGAGCTTGATTAAATACGAGTATGAGATACCGTATTGTAATCTGGCGGCTATTTGTTATCAGTTAGGTTATATGTGATATAACCGGATTATCGAATCAAGTGTTGATTTTATAATGTGATATACAGATAAATGATATTAGTCGGTTATATGTGATATAACCGGATTATTGAATCAAGTGTTGATTTAATAATATGATATATATTTATATTTGATATAATTATATATTGACTAATATTATTGCTCACTAATAATATGCTTATCTTTATATAAATATATATATATATGAAGCATGTCATGCATTTTCTATTTTTAGAAAATAGAAAATGAGGTGTAATATGTGGAGATATTTGTGGAATGGCAAGGCATAGGTTTTTCACTTGGTTTATTAGTCTTGACTCACTATTCAAGTATGGTTTCAATTTCTTATTGCATTTTATTCCATGCTTGAGTAAGTGAGGTCAAGAGAGAGCCATTCATGCTTGCTCATTCTAACACATAGCTATTTTTGAGAGCCCATGTGATGAGTTTCTCTAGCTCTCTCTATCATTATCCTATTCCTCGTACTTCAAGCTCTAAACCCTCACATGTGATGTGAACCATAGAGCTTGAGATCCCTAGTGAGTGTAGGGTTCCTAGGCACTCTATAGAGGTCTCACAAGGCATCAACCATGCCAATTTCAAATTTTATGGGTGCCGAGAAACCCTAATACGGATCGTTGACTAGAAATTTAGACGATAAACGAGACTAGTTAACATCTTAACTAAAGGAGAGAGGCTACAACCTTTGTAGATCCGGTTCTCCACTTCCTTAGCTCCACGTAGGCGTCCTCTCGCTGTCCATCTCGAATCCCGAACTCAAACGTCGGCTTCATCGGAGAATTGGGCGGACTAGGTCGTCGGCTTCGTGCCGAAGATGATCTACGTCGAGGCATCACAAGTTCAAGCTCCGACTTCACAAATTTGTGAAACTTGTGAAGAAAACACCCAAAACAACTTGGCAAGAGGTAGAGGGTGAAGAAATAGGAGGTGGGTTCACTTTAGAATTGGATTTCTCACTTTAGATCTCAAGTTGCCATTGATGGCATCAAGCTTTCTATCTTGAAGAAGAAGATCAAGAAGAAGAAAGAATATGATAAGTGTTGTAAAATGAATAATAAAAATGAATACTTATCATCTTCTAACCTTGGTTAAGTGTAGAGAATAGACCATGGTGAAGTGAGAATGGTTAGGGTTAAGGATGATGATAAAATGGTCACTTTAGTCAAAGCTTCATCAAGCTTCATCAAGCTTCATGAAAGAAACCATTTTGTTATCTTTTATTTATTTATCAAAAAGAATAGATAAATAAATAAGTAAATAAATCAAAACCCTAACTATTATCATAACCATGGTTTAAGTCTTAACACAAAACCAATTTACATGCATCATCAAACATGACACATTGTAGTGCACAAAAGTATATCACATATACAACTTGTGAACTACAAGTGAGAAAATCCTATTAAATTGAACCAATACTAGTTAAGGCAAAGTAATATATCAAATATATAATTATACATTAAATCATTAAATCAACACTTGATTCAATGATCCGGTCATGTCGCACATAACCGACTAGTATCCAATGTATCGACTTATCGAATCAATCTACGATTCGATAACTAGGTTATATCGCATATAACCAATCGAAACATTCATCGCGAGAATGAAATACGGTATCACATACACGCATCATTCTCGGTCCTGCACATATCTCATATGCACTCCTATTTCGTTTCGCTTGAGCCAGGAAACCTCTGTGTGGGACTCTAAAGACTCGTCAATACGCCGGTAGCAGATGATGATCATATCAAGCACCCACAAGCCGCAAGCGGTCTGCTAAACGTAACGGCCATCCGGGTATTGAGCGATCAGAAGATCGACGAGCTAGCCCACTCACACTCCTGTGAATCCAACCAGTAACACTTACCGTACAGTCCGGTCTGTTCGTCTGATATGTCGCATATCAAGTCTAGGGGTGGTATACGTCAGACCCCAATAATCGATAAGTCATGCCGATGTGAGGCTCATAACAGGTCGAGAAACTACTGGTAACACTTACCAGCAAATCTCTGATCAGCCCTGGCCCGGGACTTCCCTGTTACGGCCAATCAAGCACAGCGCAACATCAACCCCCAATACCGGGAGAGACGAAACCCCTCCTATCGCTCATTGCCTCCATGTGACTCGGGACTGTACCCAAAGACCACTGTTTTGCACGCCCTCATGGACGTGGTAAGGTGGAGATCAAAGCACAGTGGGAATCATACAAGACTCTATGACGATCTCGGGTCTACAGACTAACCTGTACAAGTGTAACCCGAGAACTGCCATCTGACGTGAGGTATAATACCATCTGGGAGTTCTCGGCGAGTCCGTCCAGTGTACCCAGTCTCCACTGAGCACCCGTATACCATCTCTGATGTCAAACACCAATGGATATGGGATCATCCATCGCCCATCTCATGGGTCGAGAAGCGTATACGCTAGTCTACACTGGTATATCGATGCCTTGTCTCGATACACCTACGACTAGGGACCTTGAAGGATGTACTTATGGACTACCATGTCCCCACTAGTATGATCTGCATCATAGTCCAGGTAGTCAAGTACACATCCTAAGGGCTTTATCAACATGTAACTATAAGACAGTTTCAAGAGACAAGTGTACATGTTAAGATAAAGAGTAACCAGATAGCATACTATCATATCGAGCAAGAAAGTCATCTCTATATATGTCCAAGCATCCAATATAATATACATCATCTGTACAATACTGGCCTCTAGGGCATACATACAACTAACAATCTCCCACTTGCACTAGGGCCAGCTGCTGTAGTATCGCATACCGAGCATCCTGAAGAGTCTTTCAAACTGTATCTGGGGAATGGCCTTCGTGAGTGGATCCGCCGTGTTGTTCTTCGTGTCAACTCTCCTGACCTCGATCTCCCGGCGATCAACTATCTCCCGGATCAGGTGATACCGCCTCAGAATATGCCTGGATCGCTGATGGGACCTGGGTTCCTTGGCCAAAGCCACCGCTCCATTGTTATCGCAATACAAAGGTATTGGATGCTCAACGGATGGAACCACACCAAGTTCAGTAATGAACTTCTTGATCCAGACAGCCTCTTTAGCGGCATCGTTGGCAGCGATGTATTCAGCCTCCATCGTCGAGTCTGCCACGGTTTCCTGCTTGGAAATCTTCCAGCTAACCGCCCCTCCGTAAAGGGTAAAGACAAATCCCGACTGCGACTTAGAGTCGTCCTTATCACTCTGGAAGCTCGAATCGGTAAAGGACTCTACTTGGAGTTCTCCGTTACCATACACCAAGAGCATCTCTTTAGTCCTTCGTAAGTACTTGAGAATGCTCTTCACAGCTGTCCAGTGACTCTCTCCAGGATCAGCTTGATACCTGCTCACTATACTTAGTGAGTATGCTACATCGGGTCTGGTACATAGCATCGCATACATGATAGAGCCTACAGCCGAAGCATAGGGTATCCCTTGCATGCGAGCTCTCTCCAAATCAGTCTTGGGAGACATCTCTTTGGAGAGAGTGACTCCAGAGATCGTGGGCAAGTTTCCACGCTTGGAATCTTCCATACTAAACCTTTTTAGTATGGTGTCAATGTACCTGGATTGGGACAATCCCAATATCCGTTTGGATCTATCTCTATAGATCCTAATTCCCAATATGCAGGAGGCATCACCAAGATCTTTCATTGAGAATCTTTGTGATAAGAAGAGCTTGACCGATTGCAGCATAGGAATATCATTTCCTATCAAGAATATGTCGTCCACGTACAATACGAGGAAGACAACCTTACTCTCTGCCACCTTCTTGTAAATACAAGGTTCATCTGGGTTTTTGACGAAATCAAACTCTTTGATAACGACGTCAAAGCAGATGTTCCAACTCCGCGATGCTTGCTTTAATCCATAAATGGATTTAAGCAGCTTGCACACCTTCCGGCTGCTCCCACTGTCTACGAAGCCCTCTGGCTGAGTCATGTACACGCACTCTTCTAAATCACCATTTAGAAAGGCGGTCTTAACATCCATTTGCCAGATTTCGTAGTCATGATACGCAGCGATGGCAAGCATGATTCGGATGGATTTAAGCATAGCCACTGGAGAAAAGGTTTCGTCATAGTCCACACCTGGTCTTTGACGAAAACCTTTTGCAACAAGTATAGCTTTGAAAGTCTCCACTTTCCCATCTACACCAAGTTTCTTCTTGAAGATCCACTTGCTCCCAATGGGTTTTACCCCTTCAGGAGCAACTTCCAAAGTCCATACTTTGATGGTGTACATGGATTCCATCTCAGACCGCATAGCATCCAGCCATTTCACTGAGTCCCTACTCGTGATGGTCTGCTCGAAGCTAGTTGGGTCATCATCCTCCATGATGCAATCTTCGCTTCCACCGTCAATGAGAAAACCGTAGTATCTCTCAGGTGGACGAGAAACCCTGCTAGATCGGCGGAGAGGCTGGGGTTCGTCTGGTACTACTGAATCCTCTGGTTCTACTAAATCTTCAGTTATAGTTTGTGTTGCTGGAACCTCTTCCAGTTCTACCTCAATGCCACTAATCTGTTTCATAAGAAAACATTTTTCTAAGAAAGTGGCATGTCGAGAAACAAACACCTTTTGTTCCTCGGGGTGGTAGAAGATATACCCTTGTGAATTTTTGGGATATCCTACAAACTTACATAAGACTGATCTTGTCTCGAGTTTGTCCGGATTTTGTCTTTTGACATAGGCTGGACAACCCCATATCTTAACATACTTAAGAGATGGTCTCTTCCCTTTCCATATCTCATATGGAGTGGTAGGCACTGATTTGGTAGGAACCATATTCAATAGGTGTATGGCTGTCTCAAGCGCATACCCCCAGAAGGAAATAGGTAACTCAGCTGTACTCATCATTGAACGCACCATATCTAATAGGGTGCGATTCCTTCGTTCCGATACACCGTTGTGCTGTGGTGTATAAGGTGGATTAAGCTGAGAGAGAATCCCATTCTCTTTTAGATAATCTTGGAACTCATTGCTCAAGTATTCTCCTCCTCGATCAGATCGAAGGATCTTAATACTTTTGCCCGTTTGGTTCTCTACTTCTTGCTTATATTCTCTGAATTTCTCAAAAGCTTCAGACTTGTGTTTCAATAGGAACACATGCCCGTATCTAGAGAGATCGTCAGTGAATGTAATGAAGTAGGAAGAACCGTTCCTGGCATGGGTAGACATGGGACCGCATACATCACTATGTACCAGTCCTAAGAGTTCAGTAACTCTTTCTCCGTGTCCACTAAACGGAGCTTTGGTCATTTTTCCTTTGAGACATGAATGGCAAGTATCATAAGATGATAATTCGAACGTATTCAAATAACCATCCTTATGTAACTTAGCCAGTCGTGTCGCATTGATATGACCAAGTCTACAATGCCACAAGCAGGATTCGTTCATTTCTGAACTTTTCCTCTTGTGTGTGTTTTGTATATTGAGGACTGTATTTTGATTTAGAATGAATATGCCATTATATAACGAGCCTGATGCAATCAACTTTTGATCTAGGAATATGTCATAACATTATCCTGTACTACAAAATTATATCCTTCTTTACTCAATAAAGAAACTGATATAATGTTGCACATCATGTTCGGTATATAATAGCACTCATTCAGAATCATTGTATCACCACCTGGTAATACTAGGTGATATTCGCCAACTGCTTTGGCTGCAACATTTGCACCGTTCCCTACTTGAATGGAATGATCACCTTTACCCAGTTCTCTACCTTTCCGTAGCCCATCTAACTGCTTACATATGTGGGATCCTGATCCGGTATCTAATACCCAGGACGTAGGGTGAACTGAAAAACAGTTCTCAATAACTAACACACCCGAAGAAGATGCATCAATATGCATGTTCTTTTGGGCGGCTTGAGAATCTAGATATTTTCCTATTCCCTGTTCAGTCTTATAACTCTTATGAAAGAACGGGTCCAACGTTCCCCTGCACAGTATAACATGCGGGTTCGGTCAGTACATCCATATTATTATCTTTATTAAGGCATGAAATGGTCGCTACCTGGAGAGAGAGAGAAGAAAACACTTTAGCGTAAGCTCGTGCAAGATCAGATTGGTTATTATCTTATCTAATCAGGATGGCTCCCACTGGTTTTTATCAAATCTTCCTTCAAACCCTAAAAGGAAAGACTAGCCGGGATTAATTACGCACTACAAGTTCGCCAATCTTTCAGCCAGGCCAGTGTCGGTACTTTGAGGGAGGTCCCCCGTGCTTTCGCACGAACCTAATTAATGTAAACCTCGTTTTCCCAGAGGCGTAACCCCGTTGACACCTTTCTAGACACCTGCTTGATTAGCTAATTGCAATGTGTAAAACTCTCCCAGGAGTAACTCTTACTCGCAGTGGGTATCGGGATCCAACTATCTCATAGAAGGTATGCAATCTCATTGCAAATTTCAACATTTGAAATTCCCAATAATATTTTACCCCTAGTGTTCTATGACCTTGACGAATGCCAAACAACCCATAGTCCACTAGTCAAGTTCAACCCGTACATTTCTTGATTGAATTAAACCCACCCGCACGACCCTTGACGAATGCCAAACAACGCCGTACGAATACCCTAATCCAATCTGCATCATATGCATAAACAGATAAATACTATTTAGCTACCGTACACTACGCCTTGACGAATGCCAAACTACCGTAGCACGAATACTAAGTAGTACTTATCAGAAATGACGGAGGGCTACGCAGGTTTTCAGAAAACCATGAGCGTAATGAACTTGATATCGTTGTAGAATCAAATGAAGTTTTTGAAATGGAGCGATTTTGAGGCTTTTCTAGTTTTGCTAAAGGGGTCACTCCCGGTGAAGGGATCGTCGGCCCTTTCCTCGTCAAATGAGGTGCGGGATATATCATATATATCACTGTGCAAAGCAGAAACTATAGAAGCAATCAAAAACAAACCGAGTGTGTAGCATCTGCCAGTTATTGCTAAAGGAGTCACTCCCGGTGAAGGGATCTCGGTCCTTTCCTCATCGAATAAGGTGCAGGGCATATCATATATACCGCTATGCAAAGCAAGAACTGTAGCTACCTGTTTTATTTAAAATTTGATTCTACAACATCATTTGGTTTCTTTTCTTTCATTAATCACATTAATGAAGTCCCATCATTTAAATACCTAAACATCACAGATAAATACGACGTACACTTATGCCATCCGCATTCGCCTCGATGTCCCCTCGTGCACCGTTAGGTTAGGTAACGAACGACAGAGCAGGGCAGGGCTAGTGCGGGTGCAAAACATAAGTAACGTTTATATAATATATCATATATACTATATACTGTATCTATCACAGAACATCACATGATCACATCACAGATATCGCAGCAGAAGAAACATATGAAATATTGGATATACTAGGACGTCCGTGTTTTCAATACGAGCCAGTATAAAACACGGATTCCACGGTCGTGATGAATAGCCAATCCCACACCCCTAGACCCTTACGAGAGCGGCAAGCAACCCTGCCAATTCTAGGGTTAGGAGACCCGGACTCGACTCCTCGAGTTGGTCTCCCACTGGACCCCAGAACCCGGTTACTTGTGCTCCCCTCCTTGGGTCTATCCTAATGCGGAAAAGTAAATAATATACAAAAGGCGACGACTTCCGCTACCTGGAAGTGCCCCAATAAAAGAATATTACATACAAGTTTTTACATGAATGAAAATGAAAAACACTCATCTCACATAAAAACCCCCGGCTATTCAAACACGACAATCCAATATAACATATCCAGCAACACATAACATCACATGTCATCAACGTAAGTAAATATGCGCATCCCAATTGTCGTTGACATATAGCAACGAAACCGGCGATATCACATATTACACTTACGGTCACAGAAAAGAAAGTGTAAAACTACAACAGTTGGAATCCGCAACCTCTTTAGACATCACATGCCTAATCAAATGAAATACTTAGACATCACATGCCTAACAGTTATAAACCCCGCATTTTAGTCTCATTATCGAAAACTCTTTTCAATATCAAATGAAACTAAACCGCTAGATTTATAACATTCATTCAGTTATCTCATAACTGTTTGTGAATTCCAATTATTGTATCCCATTCCGGATAAATAGAAAATATTAAACTTTCCGATCGAACATTCGAACACCCAAGTTTTCCCGAAACCGTCCAACACATGAAATAGGTTCAAAGACATTCACTTCATGCCTCAGTACCAACGATCCAGCCGTAGAAGGGTCAAGCCAACGCCTCACATGTGGCACGCCGTACTGCCCCAAACCCGAAGGTTCAAAGGGCAGTTCAAGACGGTCACATAATCGAGTTAAGGTTTGTTGTCTTCTAGAGGGACCATCGCGTTACTTGCACTACTCATAACGTCCTTAAACCACACAAAAATCCAACACTTGGATATTTTCCGGCAGGGGAAAAGTTGGGTATTTATATCCGGTCGGACTTTTTAACATATTCAAAAAATTATCCGGAAAGCACTTAGACAAAGTTCAATAATCCGATCGAAACGATGAACTCCCAATACAACCCAGAAAACTCAACTCTTGAGTTTAGATTAAAAATTCCCATGAAAACCAGCACTGGAAACTAGGAATTACTGTGCAGAAATAAACTTGAGAAGGGATTAATTGGCCGCGGAACCGCCGCATTAGCCATGCTAATGCCGCGGTTCCGCCGCGTATTGATTGAATCATGTTGTCGAAATTCACAGTAATTCTTAGATATTCCTGCTTATTTTTCTGCATATTTTTAACCCAGTTTTTGAAAAATGTACAGAGAGCAATATTGATTTTAGGGTTTCGGTTCGATCGGACTTCAAACTCCGTCTGGACTTCGCCTAAGGCTCTAGCTAGGCTCTGATACAACTGTAGGGTTCCTAGGCACTCTATAGAGGTCTCACAAGGCATCAACCATGCCGATTTCAAATTTTATGGGTGCCGAGAAACCCTAATACGGATCGTTGACTAGAAATTTAGGCGATAAACGAAACTAGTTAAACTAAAGGAGAGAGGCTACAACCTTTGTAGATCCGGTTCTCCACTTTCTTAGCTCCACGTAGGCGTTCTCTCGCTGTCCATCTCGAATCCCGAACTCAAATGTCGGCTTCATCGGAGAATTGGGCGGACTAGGTCGTCGGCTTCGTGTCGAAGATGATCTACGTCGAGGCATCACAAGTTCAAGCTCCGACTTCACAAATTTGTGAAACTTGTGAAGAAAACACCCAAAACAACTTGGCAAGAGGTAGAGAGTGAAGAAATAGGAGGTGGGTTCACTTTAGAATTGGATTTCTCACTTTAGATCTCAAGTTGCCATTGATGGCATCAAGCTTTCTATCTTGAAGAAGAAGATCAAGAAGAAGAAAGAATATGATAAGTGTTGTAAAATGAATAATAAAAATGAATACTTATCATCTTCTAACCTTGGTGAAGTGTAGAGAATAGACCATGGTCAAGTGAGAATGGTTAGGGTTAAGGATGATGACAAAATGGTCACTTTAGTCAAAGCTTCATGAAGCTTCATCAAACTTCATGAAAGAAACCATTTTGTTATCTTTTATTTATTTATCAAAAAGAATAGATAAATAAATAAGTAAATAAATCAAAACCCTAACTATTATCATAACCATGGTTTAAGTCTTAACACAAAACCAATTTATATGCATCATCAAACATGACACATTGTAGTGCACAAAAGTATATCACATATACAACTTGTGAACTACAAGTGAGAAAATCCTATTAAAGTGAACCAATACTAGTTAATGCAAAGTAATATATCAAATATATAATTATACATTAAATCAACACTTGATTCAATGATCCGGTCATGTCGCACATAACCGACTAGTATCCAATGTATCGACTTATCGAATCAATCTACGATTCGATAACTAGGTTATATCGCATATAACCAATCGAAACATTCATCGCGAGAATAAAATACGGTATCACATACACGCATCATTCTCGGTCCTGCACATATCTCATATGCACTCCTATTTCGTTTCGCTTGAGCCAGGAAACCTCTGTGTAGGACTCTAAAGACTCGTCAATACGCCGGTAGCAGATGATGATCATATCAAGCACCCACAAGCCGCAAGCGGTCTGCTAAACGTAACGGCCATCTGGGTATTGAGCGATCAGAAGATCGACGAGCTAGCCCGCTCACACTCCTGTGAATCCAACCAGTAACACTTACCGTACAGTCCGGTCTGTTCGTCTGATATGTCGCATATCAAGTCTAGGGGTGGTATACGTCAGACCCCAATAACCGATAAGTCATGCCGATGTGAGGCTCATAACGGGTCGAGAAACTACTGGTAACACTTACCAGCAAATCTCTGATCAGCCCTGGCCAGGGACTTCCCTGTTACGGCCAATCAAGCACAGCGCAACATCAACCCCCAATACCGGGAGAGACGAAACCCCTCCTATCGCTCATTGCCTCCATGTGACTCGGGACTGTACCCAAAGACCACCGTTTTGCATGCCCTCATGGACGTGGTAAGGTGGAGATCAAAGCACAGTGGGAATCACACAGGACTCTATGACGATCTCGGGTCTACAGACTAACCTGTACAAGTGTCACCCGAGAACTGCCATCTGACGTGAGGTATAATACCATCTGGGAGTTGTCGGCGAGTCCGTCCAGTGTACCCAGTCTCCACTGAGCACCCGTATACCATCTCTGATGTCAAACACCAATGGATATGGGATCATCCATCGCCCATCTCATGGGTCGAGAAGCGTATACGCTAGTCTACACTGGTATATCGATGCCCTGTCTCGATACACCTACGACTAGGGACCTTGAAGGATGTACTTATGGACTACCATGTCCCCACTAGTATGATCTGCATCATAGTCCAGGTAGTCAAGTACACATCCTAAGGGCTTTATCAACATGTAACTATAAGACAGTTTCAAGAGACAAGTGTACATGTTAAGATAAAGAGTAACCAGATAGCATACTATCATATCGAGCAAGAAAGTCATCTCTATATATGTCCAAGCATCTAATATAATATACATCATCTGTACAATAATGGCCTCTAGGGCATACATACAACTAACAGTGAGCATACAACACCCCTACTTCACCATCCCACATTAGATTAGCACTTTGGTGTGGTGTTTTTCTTTCACTAAAGAGTTTAGTGAAGAGGTAGCTTGGATTGGCGGACTTCGGGTGGATCATCTTCGGCACGAAGGTCATCGGAGGAAGTTCGTTCAACCTTCAAGTGGAGCCTAATGGAGTCGCTGGACTACAACCCAGAGCATTAGAAGAGAAGGACACGGTCTGCAAAGGTTTTAGCCTTCTTCCCTTCTTTTAGTTTATCATATCATCATTGTTAAACCCTAATATTCTAGTTAAGATCTTGTTAAGTATTCATTAACACCACGAATTTTTTTAAAATTGCATTTGTGATTCCCGTTTAAACTATGTCACGGTGCTAGCAAACACTTTCATGGTATCAGAGCCAGGCTAGAACATTTGGGTAGGTCTTAACGGTGTTGAAGTGTTCGATCGATTTTTCGAAGCCGCAAAATATTATGTTTCTGTCGATTTTTCAAAAGTTGGAATTTTGGTGATTAAAAATATGCAGAAAATAGTGCAGGATTTTCTTGTTGGATATAGTGCCCTCAGAGTCAATTATTGGATCACAGGCACGTGATTGCAATGATTGAGGGATGACCTATGCCGGTAGGACAGTCTTACTCAAGATGATAGTATGCTATCTGGTTTATCTTTATCATCGTGTACTGCTTTAGGTGATCTTACAGGTCACTATTGTGCGTTGATAGAGCTCTTAGGATTCTTTCTTGACGGCCAGCAGTATGATGGCGATCATATATGTGGGAGCTGGGGTCTATAAGCACATCCTTAAAAGGTCCCTAGTCGTGGGAGTTTTCGAGACAGGGCATCGATACTCCGGAGTAGACTAGTGTATATAGTCGAGACCCCGACGAGGGGCGGTGGCCGGTCTTACAAGCCAATGGTGTCAGTTGGATAACCTATGATGTATACAGGTGCTCATTGGGTTATGAGTACACCGGACATGACTCGCCGGGAACATGCTAGTTGGGATTATACCAGACGTCAGATAGCAGTTCCCTGGTGCCATGTGTACAGGTTAGTTCATCGACCTGAGATCGTCATTTGTCTCGTGTGAGTTCCCACTGTACTTTGATTACTACCCTACCACGGCTCAAAGGAGTCGTGCAAACAGGTTTTAGTTAGGTACAGTCCTGAGCCACATGGAGGCAGTGAGCGGATCAGCAGGGGTTCGTCTCTCCCGGTATTGGGGGTGAGGTCGCGCTGTGTCTAAGAGAGCCATTACACGGAGTCCTTGGCCAAGGCAGGAGATTTACTGGTAGGTATTCCAGTAGTATCTCAGGGTGTTCTGGGCTACACTCTGACACGACTTGTACCGCTTTTGGGGGTCTGACTTTTACCAACTCCCTAGGCCCGCCATACGATGGTCATAGACGAACGGACCAGACTGTACGGATATTGTCACTGACAGGCTTAGCAGGGTGTCAGGATGAGTTCGCTCATCGACATCCCTTTGGGTCAATACCTGGTAGCCCGTTACGTATGGCTGATACCTCTGACATGCTAGTAGTTAAATCCACAGCCAAAATATTGACGAGTCTTTAGAGTCCCCCACAGACAGTTTCTCAAGTTTTCGGGCGAAACGCTCTAGAGGCCGTATGGAGATATGGCAGGGTACGATCAGATACGTGCGGTATTGCACGGATCATGATCGGACGGATAATACTAGCGGGCTTTTGTTTAAGCCGGATCCAAGTATTGTACAGTGTAGATTTTGTCTCATTGCATTTGTATTCGGTCGGAATACAAATGCGGGTATGTATATACAGTCGCGGGGTTTTCCTGTAATTTATTACGGGATCAGTTTTATGAAGTTGCCAGTTTGCTTTCCGTTTCGTCCATTTTTCTTTGTATCTTTCATTGGCTGGAAATTGGTGGAGAGGGGGTTATTTGCAAGCATGCAAATTGGCATTGTGGAGGGTGGTCTTTGTAACTTGTTGCTTCATGATAGTTCCACCATACATTGATTTCTTGGTTCATGATTGTTCATGATTGCTTGACTTTTGGGATATGATTAGGTGATGGAGTGGAGACTTGGTGGTGATCATTCTTTCTCATCATCACCCTTTCTCTCTCTTGTATTATTTTTCCCACTCACTCTCTCCCCTCATTCTATAATGGCCGGCCATTCTAAAGGGGGGGCTGTCCAACTTTTGGAAGAGGGTTTTTTAGTATCTCATTTGCTCATAAAATCCCATGGCTCCATTTCAAAGTTTCTCCTTGACCTCCACTTGATATGGCAACTTCAAACCCCAAGAGACAAAAAATTCTATACTTATCCTACAGCATCCTTAGGCACGTCGGCTCGCCAACTTCGTGCACGAGTTGCCTCGGTCCAGAGGTGGGAGCCCGTAAAAGAACCCGGCGATGTGGTGCCCTTCCGACGAGGAGATGACGACCGGAGATTCTGCGGGAAGATCGGGATGACGACGAGAAGACCGAAGGACACGGATCGCTCGGTATATCTTTCTATCCGTTCTCTAGTTAGCTAGTATTAGGTTAATGGCCCGATCCGGGTTTCAAAGTCCGCGGTAGCGCCGGTTCTAGTTTATAGAAAAGTTTTTGATTCCGCATTTTGGCCTCGTTCAGACTGCCAGGGCGCTGCCGTGCACTTACACTTCTATGGAGCCCCACGAATTTGAATCCCCAATTCCCTTAAAGCGCCGCGGAACCGCTGCCGAAACCCTAGTTTGGCTGCGGTTCCGCCGCCGTTTTGGGATATTATAGGGTCATGTTTCTTGTGCTGCTCTATGGTTACATTTGGCACTTTCTGGGTGTTTTAAATGATTCTTAAGTTATTGAGGTCTCTGGTATTTATGGGTTTTTATTAAATCGATCGAAATGTTTAATTTCGTATAGATCTTGATGTTATGTGATACAATTGTTAGAATCTGGAATAATTAGTTTTGTAAAAACTAGTTAGTATATTGTAAATCTAGCCGTTTAGTTTCGTTTGATCGATTGCCACGGAGTTTTTATTCGGATCAAAACTCCGTCGCAATTGCGTATAGTATGCAATCACTTAGTCGGGAATCTTGTTGAATTATCCGATAGTTTATTGAAAAGAGTTTTCAATTTGAGGCAAAAATGCAAGGTTTATAAGTTAGTCATGAAATCCGGAATTTGAGATATTCCTGGTTTATGATGTCTAAGGATATATGGATTCTAATTATTGTAGTTTTCATTTCTTTTTTGCGACCGTAAGTGTAATATGTGGGGTATCCCATATCTCGTTGCTATATGTCAACGGAATTTGGGATACGCGTATTTACTTACGTTGATGACATGTGATGTTATGCGTTGCTGTGATATGTTATATTGGATCGTCGTGAGTGAGTAGTCGGGGGTTTTATGTGAGATGAGAGTTTTACAATTTTCATTCATGTAAAATTTGTATGTAATATTCTTTTATTGGGACACTTCCAGGTTGAGGATGATGTCACCATTGATGTATATTATTTACTTTTCCGCATTAGGATAGACTTAAGGCGGGGAGCACAAGTAACTTGGTTCTGGAGTCCAGTAGGAGACCATCTCGAGGAGTCGAGACCGGGTCTCCTAACTCTAGAACTGGTAGGGTTTCTTGCCGCTCTCGTAGGAGTCTATGGGATGTGGGTTTGTCTATTCATTACGACCGTAGAATCCATGTTTTTCATTATTGAATTAATTTAAAACACGAGCCTCCTAGTATATCCAATATTTCATATGTTGACTTCTGCTACTTGGTTTTATGATGTGATCATATAACTTCGTGAGATGAATGCTTTATATATAATATATAACAAACATTGCATATGTTTTGCACCTGCGCTAGTCCAGCCCCCGCTCTGTCGTTAGTTAAGTAACCTAACGGTGCATGACGGTGCCCCGTGGCGAATGTGGATGACATAAGCGTACGTTCTATTTTTGTTTCATTTTTCTGTGATGTTTAGGGAAAAATTAAATGATGGGACTTCATTAATGTGATTAATGAAAAGAAAAGAAACCTAAAGATGTTGAAGAATCAAAATTTTTAAAAAGGTGGCTCTAGTTCTTGCTTTGCACAGTAGTATTCCTTGATGAATATCCAGCACCTCATTCGATGAGGAAAGAGCCAAGATCCCTTCACTGGGAGTGACCTCTTTAGCATAACTAGCAAATGCTGCAACACATTCGGTTTATCATCATAGCTTTTATAGTTCTTGCTTTGCAAAGTGGTATTCCTTGATGGATATTCAGCACCTCATTTGAGGTTGAAAGAGCCGAGATCCCTTCATTGGGAGTGACATCTTTAGCGAAAGCTAATAAAAGCTATTCGGTTTGTTTTTGAAAACTACTCGATTTTAAAAGCAGAGCTTAAACCACTCCTTTTCAAAATCACTAGATTTTACAACGATATTAAATTTATTATGTTAAAGGTTTTCTTAAAAACCAGCCGTACCCTCCGTCATTTCAAATAAGTACTATTTAGTATTTGTGCTACGTTTGTTGACCATAATCAAGGTGAAGTGTGCGGTAGCTGATTAGTGCTTATCTGCCGCATGTGATGTGATTGGATTAGGGTAGTCGTACGGCTCTGTTGACTATAGTTAAGGGTCGTATGGGTGGGTTTAATTCAATTACGAAATGACGGGTTGAACTTGGCTAGCGCTTATGATTTTTTGACTATAGTTAAGGTCATAAGTTGCTAGGGGTAAAAACGGATATTGGGGATTTCAAGTGTTGAAATTTGCAATGAGATTGCATACATTCTATATGATAGTTGGATCCCGATACCCACTGCGAGTAAAAGTTACTCCTGGGAGAGTTTTCCACTTTACAATTAGCCGATCCATTAGGTGTCTAAGAAAGGTGTTAATGGGGTGATGCCCCTAGGAAAACGAGGTTATTTAATTAGTTCCATGAGAAAGCATGGGGAGACTCCCTCGGAGTACCAATACCTACCTGGCCGAATGATTAGCGAACTTGCAGGGTGTAATTAATCCCGGCTAATCTTACCTTTTATGGTTTGAAGGAAGATTTGATAAAAACAGTGGGAGCCATCTTGATTAGATAAAATAATAACAAATCTAATCTTGCAAAGAGCGCACACAAAGTGATTATCCTTCTCTCTCTCTCTCTCTCTCTTGGTAGCGACTAATGACATGCCTTAATCAAGATAATAATATGGATGTATTGATCGAACCCACTTATTATACTGGGCTAGGTTCCACTCTATCTTATGACTGTCATAAGTCTGAGCAAGGAATAGGGGAATATCCGGATTCCCACGCCACCCAAACGAAGAATAAGCATGTTGATGCATCGTCTTCAGGTGTGTTCGTTACCAAGAACTGTTTTTCAGTTAACTCTACGTCCCGAGTATTGAATATCGGATCAGGATCCCACGTATGTAATTTGTTACATGGGCTAAAGAGAGGTAGAGAACTGGAAAAAGGTGATATGTCTCTAGTAGTAGGGAATGGGGCAATTGTTGCAGCCAAAGCAGTTGGTGAATATCACCTTGTATTACCAAGTGGTAACACAATGATTCTGAGCGACTATTATTTTGTACCAAAAATATTGTGAATTCTTTCCTAAATCAAGTGTTGATTAGGTATGGTACGTTGTATAACGGTATATACGTTCTAAATCACAATACGGTTCTAAGTATGCAGAACACCCACAAGAGGAATAGTTCAGAAATGAACGAAGTCTTCTTGTAGCATTATAGACTAGGTCATAACAATGCGAAACGACTGGCTAAGTTGCAAAAGGATGGATATTTGAATCCATTCAAAATTATATCTTATGAACTTTTCCAGTATGTCTCAAAGGCAAGATGACCAAATCTCCGTTTACTGGACACGGAGAAAGAGCTACTGAACCCTTGGGACATATACATAGTGATGTATGCGGTCCTATATCTACACATGGCAGGAATGGTTCCTCGTACTTTATTAAATTCACCGATGATCTCTCAAGATACGGACATGTGTTCCTGTTGCAAAAAAAATCTAAATCTTTTGAGAAATTCAATGAATATAAGTATGAAGTTGAGAACCAGATGGGTAAAAGTATTAAAATCCTTCAATCTGATCAGGGAGAAGAATACTTTGTAACACCTTAGAATGCGATTAATGTTAATTAAGCGATAATGCGGGTTTTTTGGTAAAAAGTTTACTAATTTGGGTTCCTCACATTTTATAACAATTAATTAATATTTTATTATTAATTGTTTTGGGCTTGCACACACGTGTGCACGTTAATGTGAGGGTTTTCTTGTGCTAATTTTGTTAGTGACCATGACACTTAACCTAATCCTAATCCTTATTTAAACCATCAACCCTAAACCTAGATATTTGTAGGAGATATTTCCTTTAGTCTTTTGGATTGGGAGTGTTGGATATAGTGCCCTCAGAGTCAATTATTGGATCACAGGCACGTGATTGCAATGATTGAGGGAGGACCTATACCGGTAGGACAGTCTTACTCGAGATGATAGTATGCTATCTGGTTTATCTTTATCATCGTGTACTGTTTTAGGTGACCTTACAGGTCACTATTGCACGTTGATAGAGCCCCTAGGATTCTTGCTTGACTACCAGCAGTATGAGGGCGATCATATACGTGGGAGCTGGCGTCTATAAGAAAATCCTTAAAAGGTCCCTAGTCGTGGGAGTTTCGAGATAGGGCATCGATTCTCCAGAGTAGACTAGTGTATACAGTCGAGACCCCGATGAGGGGCGGTGGCCGGTCTCACAAGCCGCTGGTGTCAGTTAGTTCACCTAAGATGTATACAGGTGCTCATTGGGTTATGAGTACACCGGACAGGACTCGCCGGGAACCTGCTAGTTGGGATTATACCAGATGTCAGATAGCAGTTCCCTGGTGACATGTGTGCAGGTTAGTTCATCAACCTGAGATCGTCATTTGTCTCGTGTGAGTTCCCACTGTGCTTTGATTACTACCCTACCACGCTTAAAGGAGACATGCAAATAGGTTTTAGTTGGGAACAGTCCCGAGCCACATGGAGGCAGTGTGCAGATCTGCAGGGGTTCGTCTCTCCCGGTATTGGGGGTGAGGTCACGCTGTGTCTTGGAGAGCCATTACACAAAGCCCTCGACCGAGGCAGGAGATTTACTGGTAGGTATTCCAGTAGTATCTCAGGGTGTTCTAGGCTTCACTCCGACACGACTTGTACCGCTTTTAGGGGTTTGACTTTTACCAACCCCCTAGGCCCGCCATACGATGCTCATAGACGAACGGACCGGACTGTACGGATATTGTCACTGACAGGCTCAGTAGGGTGTCAGTATGAGTTCGCTCACAGACGTCCCTTTTGGTCAATAGCTGGTGGCCCGTTACGTATGGCTAATACCTCTGAGGTGCTAGTGGTTAAATCCACAGCCATAGTATTGACGAGTCTCTAGAGTCCCCCACACAGACAGTTACTCAAGTTTCGGGCGAAACGCTGAAGTGGCCGTATGGAGATATGGCAGGGTTCGATCAGATACGTGCGGTATTGCACGGATCGCGATCGGACGGATTTTACTAGCGGGCTTTGGTTTAAGCCGGATCCTAGTATTAGACAGTGTAGATTTTGTCTCTTTGCATTTGTGTTCAGTGAGAATACAAATATGGGCATGTATATGCAGTCGCGGTGTTTTTCTGTAATTTATTACGGGGTCAGTTTTCTGAAGTTTCCAGTTTGCATTCCGCTCCGGCCGGTTTTCCTTTGTTCCTTCACGGCCGGACTTTCTGTGGAGGGGGTTATTTGCAAGTTTGCAAATAACTTGTTGTGGAGGGGGTTTCCTGCATATGAGAGCTTCATGATAGTTCCTTCATGATGAGATTCCATTTTAGTCTCTTGTCTTACATTAAATGTGATGGTTTGTGATATGATGAGATTAGAAGTGAGTGTGACCATTTTTCTTCTCTTTTATCATGCTTATTCTTTCTTGCATTATTCCACTCTCTTCCCATCACCATTTTTAGAAGAGGGGCAGGCCACTTTGTGGGAGAGGAGAGGGAGTTCATTTTCATGTGAAGGAAAATGGTTCATCTCATTTTTCTTGCCACCAAATTCCTAAGCACATTTCCATAGTTGATTTTTTCACCTCCACATCACCATGGCAACTTCACTACCCCAAAGAGACATAGATTCTATACTACACCTACAGTATCCTTGGACACGTCGGCTTGCCAACTTCAGGCCCGAGTTGCCTCGGTCCAGAGGTGGGAGCCCGTAAAAGAAAACGGCTACGTGGTGCCCTTTCCGACGAGGAGGTGACGAACGGAGATTCCGCGGGAGATCGGGACGACGACGAGAAGACCGAATGATACGGATCGCTCGGTATATCTCTCTACCCTTCTTTTAGTTTGCTAGTAGTTAGGTTAATGGCCCGATCCGGGGTTTAGTGCGTGGTGGTGCCGGTTTGCAAGTTTCGCAAAGTTTTTCGTTTCCGCATTTCCGGCGTCGGATTGACGGCCGGGGCGCCACCGTGCACTTACATTGGTAACAGAGCCAGGCCATTAACCTAGTCTAGCTTGCTCTAACGTGTCTACAAGTTCGATCGATCAGATTTTCCAAAAACCACATTTTCATGTCGCACTTTCTGTCGAATTTTTCCTTGCTCTAAAAATTATTTGGTATATTGGAAAATTACGTGCAGGGTTTTTTATGAATTCTGTGATAATTTGATACGCTGATGTTACTGTAGCGCGGCGGTTAAGCGGCCAAAACCACGTTTTGGCCGCGGAACCGCCGCCGTTTTGTGGCCAAACAGTACCAAATTTCTACAGTGGTTTACTGACATGGAAATAGGGTTTCTGGTATATTTTTTTGGGCCCAGATGTTTCTGAGTGCTACAGTTGTGCTTGGGGCCCACTTCGGAAAATTCAGTCGATCGAAAATTTTAAACATGTTAGTTCACAGTATTTACGTAATATCTGCGACCGTGAATGTCACTTGATCGGTAAATCCTGTCTAACTGCTATAGCCCGGTTAGACGGATTTGCGAACGTGACATTCACGTTGATATTCTGTGTTCTTCTGTGATGTTGCGGATCGGTCGTGGGGATAGCCTGGTTGCAATGTTAGTACAGTTTCGTTTTAATGTACATTTGATATTGCGGGGCGAGCGTCCGACATGTGGACTGCCGTCACTGCCTGTTTGTATGTTATTCTTTTGGGGCACGACCGGGTCGAGATCGATGTACCCGTTGTATGTATATTTTACTTTCTGTACTAGGATTTCCCCGCGGAGGGGTGCACGGATAGCCGGGTTCTAGAGGGCAACAGGCCCGCATCTCATGGCATTGAGACGGAGGGGGCTTCACTCTAGAATTGGCGGGCTATTCGCCGCACTCGTAGGGGGTATAGGTTGACCCAGGAGGGGTGCCCAAGTTACCGGATTCCGTGAAGTGCTGGGTGGTCCATTCACGTTGCTGAAGCGGGCTGCCTCGCTTCAGGTTTTGGCAGGTGACTTGCCGCGCCCGTAGGGGTCTAGGATTTTCATTGCACAGGCTATCCACACGACCAGAGAAACGTCGGGTTTCTGTAGCGGCTCTATGAAACCCGGGGATCCCAGATATCTGTATTGTTCTGTGATGCTTATTACATTTCTGTGATGTTGCATTTTATCACACCTTGAGCGAATATTATATATTGATATATATACTAGTAGATGTTGTATATGTTTTGCATCCGCGTTAGTCCAGTCCCCGCTCTGTCGTTAGTTAAGTAACCTAACGGGTGATGACGGGACCCTGTGGCGAATGCAGATAGCATATACGTACATCATTATTTTCGTTCTTTATGGTGTGATCAATTGATAGGACTGCGTTGATTCGGATCAATGCAAGCTAAACAAACCTATTCTGATGTTGTTGGAACTTTTTTCAAAAAGCTGTTATTGCAAGGGCGTTCTCTTTTGTTTTGTACAGTGGTATTCGGTTATGAATATCCAGCACCTCAGTCGACGAGGCAAGGGCCGAGATCCCTTCACCGAGAGTGACCCCTTGGACAGAAGTTTGCGTCAGGGCAATAACTTCACTATAGCCGATTACTTTTGCTTTGCATCGTGGTATTTAGTTGGAATATCCTGCACCTCATCCTGCGGGGAAAGAGCCGAGATCCCTTCACCGGGAGTGACCTCTTTAGCAAAGGTTTTCGTTACTATATTTTTAAAAAGCTATCCGGTTCCTTCAACGATATCAAGTTCATTACGTTAAAGGTTTTCGCCAGAAACCATTCCCAGCCCTCCGTCATTTCATATGGATAGTCAATAGTATTCAAGCTGTGTTTGTTGGCCATAGTCAAGGCACAGTGTTTGGTAGCTATTGGGTGTTCATATGTAGCATAGATAGATGCGTTGGTTTGGGACAGTCGTATAGCCTTGTTGGCCCTAGTCAAGGGCTTGTTCGGGTGGGTTCAAATTAACCTGGACAAGGACGGGTAGAACTTGACATGTGACTTATGATTTGTTGGCCTTAGTCAAGGTCATAAGAGCATGGGGGCAAAAATCACATCGGGAGTTTCTAAAGAAACTGAAACTTGCCAGATATGCGCATGCCTTCTGGAGTGTGATAACGTAAGCGGATTCCGTCACGTTATCATGCGATGATAGTTGGATCCCGATTCCCATTGATGAGTTGGTTTACTCCTCGGGTGTGTTTACCCCAATCTGAGCAAAACTCTGTTCAAATTCTGAGGCGGGAGATAAAGCAACGCTTCATCTTCCCCCAATCAGAGCAAAGCTCTGCTTTGAAAATTTAAAAATTTAATAAATGAAGCAACGCTTCAGATTATTTGCGCTGCGCAACACGCCACGTGTCAGGCGCAGATGCATCAGCGCAGCGCCCAAGGCAGCGCACCCAATCAGAGCAAAGCTCTATTTAAAGAAAAATTAAATGAAGCAACGCTTCAGCTACGCAAGCACTGCGCTGCGCGATACGTGTCAGCGCAGATGCGCTAGTGCAGTTGCGCTGCGCTGTGCGCTGCGCGACACGTGTCAGCGCAGATGCGCTAGCGCAGTGGCGCTGCGCTTTGCGCTGCGCGACACGTGTCAGCGCAGATGCGCTAGCGCAGTTGCACTGCGCTGTGCGCTACTTGACACGTGTCATGCGCTGGGGCATCTGCGCCAAACAGAATTAAATTCTAAGAAATCTTTTCTGTTCTTGTTAAAACAAGAAGATTTTCTTCTGCAAAGAAGAAGCCCTTGGATCAAAGATCCAACGGTGGGGAAAATTCCCCAAATCACTCAGAGAAAGATCTCTTTAACAAATTTAACTAATTTATGGGCACTATAAAAAGGACCCTAGGCCTCAATTCAAAGCATCAACATTTTTGTTGAAAAAAGTCAAGAGATTCAAACAGAGAGAACTCTGAGAAAAATTTCAAGAAAAAGATAAAAACCTTCACAAGGGAGAAGAAATTTCTTCTTATAGATCATTGATCTAAAAACTAGATCAATGATCTTCACATAATAAATAGTGCTTTGCACTTCTTATGAACCATTGGTTCTTTAAAACAAGAAAACAAAAAAAAATAAAAATAGTGCTTTGCACTTTTATGAACCTCTGGTTCTTGAAACAAAAAGAAAAACTTATTTTTCTTTGATCTAAATTAGATCAAGAAATCAAATAGTGCTCTGCACTCCTGTTCTTGAATCTAAAAGATTCTTAATGCTTTGCACTTCCAAATTGCGCTGTTACGCTCTTGGGAGAGCGCCACCTGTCAGCTATTGAACAACTTGCGCTACGCGCTCTTGAAATAGAGCTTTGCTCTCTGGAATTGGCGCAACTCACCAGAGCGCGCTACGTGTCAGCAGCGCAACAGCACAGCGCACTGCGCTGTTGCGCTTGCGCTCACCAGAGCATGACACGTGTCCTCACCACAAGCGCTTGCGCTCAGTGATTGGCGCAAAACGCCTGACAAATGCAATGCATTTCTTTTACTGAAGGGCCAGGCCCAAATCAGAGGGGCCTAGTAGGCCAAATTAAATTGCAATACAATGATAAGGGGCAGAGCCTAAACAATATTGATGCTCTGCATCATTTATAAAAGGGCAGAACCCAATTGAGAGGTCCAATGGACCAAAACAAATGCTTTGCATTATAATAAAAAGGGCAGAGCCCAGTCAAAATGGGCATAAATGGCCTGAAGTAATGCTATGCATTATTCTAAAAAGGGGAAAGCCCAGACAAAGGCCAAATGCAAACAAAATGTGGACATTCTTAACTGGACTTAGCACAATTTTGGCCGTAAGTCCTTAAATTAAATTGACTGAGCAAGATTGCTCTCCTAAATCAATTTACATCCGGTTCGTGGGTACATCTCCGAACTCCTCTGACACTTATCGTTGTAATCCTTCAACGAAGTCAGAGAGGTGACGGGTCCCGACGACCACATATCGATACGGACTGCGGGGTCCTTAAACTCGTGGACCGAAACGTCCTTAAACTAACATTGGACCGAAACGTCTTTAAACTAATGATGGACCACTACGTCCTTAAACTGGCGATGGACCGAAACGTCCTTAAACTAATGTTGGACCGAAACGTCTTTAAACTAATGATGGACCACTACGTCCTTAAACTGGCGATGGACCGAAACGTCCTTAAACTAATGTTGGACCGAAACGTCCTTAAACTAATAGCGGACCACCACGTCCCTAAACTGGAATATAGACCACCACGTCCCTAAACTGGAGTGTGGACCACTACGTCCTTAAACTGGCGATGGACCGAAACGTCCTTAAACTAATATTGGACCACCACGTCCCTAAACTGAAATATGGACCATCACGTCCCTAAACTGGAGCATGGACCGAAACGTCCTTAAACTAATATTGGACCGAGATGTCCTTAAACTAATAATGGACCACCACGTCCCTAAACTTGCAATGGACCACCACGTCCCTAAAGTAGAACAATAGAGCCTCCAAATTCTCTTTTGCCGGATCTAAACGATCCCGTTTAAGTTGATTTTAGCCCCAAACACGGCTAACGTATCCTTAAACATCCCAATGGATTATAAAACTCCAAATCGACTTTGGTTCAAGGGTACATCTCCGAACTCCTCTAACACTTATCGTTGTAATCCTTCAACGACGTCAGAGAGGTGACGAGTCCCGACGGCCATATATTAAATGGACTATCACGTTAAGTTGATCTTAGTCTTAATCAGGACTATCGTATCCTTAACGAACGTTTAAGTTGATCTTAGCCGCAACGCGACTAATGCATCCTTAAACTAAAAACACCAAACCCAAATCTAAGTAAAATACGGATTTGGACTAATCCACGTCCTACGGGCGACGACATTACTCAGCCTCCGTATACAATCCACAGGCAACCACAAACAAAACAAACACACACGACACGAAGTGAAATTCTGGAGAAGGAGAAAGTTGTTACCGCGATGCGGTAGCGTAATTAACTGCAGGGGCTTGCGCCTGCAGGGAAGAGCGTCCCCACAATCAAAAACCCCTCAAGCGAGGGGGAATCTGATGAAGTCTGCTATCTCGGCCGCATCCGTCTAAACCTCCAATACACGGTGCCATAAATCAACTTGGCATCTTCGGAGAGGTGGACGGATAAAACCAAATAGCATCTGCCCCGAATCTCAGCATTAGGATATCGCGGTCCTGTGCGCAGTCTTTCGGAGGGGAACAGATTCTGGCACGCCCGGTGGGACCTTTTCCTCTTTCCACTCCACACTTCGTGTGTCGTCTTCGCGAACCAATCGCGGTTTGTTAACGGTTGTCTTTAGATTTCAATTTACTAAGATTTGGTCTTTTTCCTGGCGCAGAACTCAAGATTCAATGGCATTTAACTGCACCAACTGCTCGAAATGCCACTGCAACGGACGCTCCACCTCACTAGGAGGTGTAGTATATGGGCCCCAAGCGGCTTCCTTCCTCGCTCTGCCGGTAGACCAGGTGACCCAAACCACCACTGGCCTGTTCTTCGGGACCATGATCCCACCTACAAGCTTCTCTGTGCCAATACCTGCACCGGAAGTGAACAAGAAGTCGGTCTTCGACCGGCTCACTGCTACGACGACCCCTGTCAACGAGTCGCCCACTACCAAACCGACAGCCTCTGTTTTCACCAGGCTAAATCAGAACTCTAAATTGGCTCTCCCAAGGAAAGCAATAACTGCTGCTCCAGAAGTCGTCAAGGCGGCTTCCCCTGTCAAAGAGTCAGTCTTTTCAAGACTGACGATTCCTGCTCCTGCCCCTGCCCGAGGATCTGTCTTCGATAGATTGAATATCATCCCTCAAAAGACAACCTCAGTCTTTAAAAGGTTAACACCAGCGACACCTCATTCAAGCAGGGGGCAAAAAGAAGCTGTCTCTATCTCCGAGCCAGTCCCAACGGCTCGTCATGCTCGACGTCGCCATTGGCGACGAGTGAGGAAGGCAGGGGCAATTCCCCCTCAGGGCTAACTCCGCCGGCTCCAGTGGTGGAAGTCAACGCTGCTGTTCCAACTGGGAACAGCTTTGAACTGCTGAGGAGGGTACGGAAGAATGCTCCAACCGCTACACTGAAAAGATCTCCTCCACCTGTGGAGAGAGTCCCAGAAACAAGGCAAGAACAGCCCCCTCAACGGCTGTCCTCAAGAATATACAAGGTTTGGCGAAGGGTTCAAGACTCAGTGATCGACCCAGATCACTCTCGTCGACAAAAGAAGGAGAAAGTGCAAAAAGAAAAAGACCATCCTATTAAACAGCAGAGGACAGCAGCTGCAAGGCTGCCTCCTTCAACGGTTCCTTCAACCTCAACGGCCCACAAAAGAAGGAGGCCAGAGAAAACTCCCGCGTCAGCGGCAAAAGTTAAAAATGGTGAACCTAAACGTCCCAAGTCAGGGGGCATAACAGTTCATACGATTTACATGGCATCGGGAAAAGAAGATAGCCGCATATCAACATGTCATAGACCGCACACGAGGTCAGTGACCAAGGCTCAGGAGCAGCAGCAGAAGCTCCAAGAGATGATGAACGCTATGGCCGCACTTACAGGGCCAAAAGAAACCCCTGAAATGTCCTCGGACGAGCGTCAAGAACAAGAAACTGACGCTGAGTTCCTTCGTCACGTATTGGAGAAGAAAGACAAAGAGGCTGCTGAACAAGCAACCAACATAAAGAAAATGGCCCTCCTGTTCCAGGATATGGCGGGTATGATGATTCAACAAGATCTACCTGCTGAAGATCCCCTGATCATCCTTGAAGACGATAGGGGAGAGACGTCGAGTCCTCCGCCAGCTCTGTCAGCAACTAAAGAAGAGACAATCTACAAAGCCGATCTGGCCGAATACATAGCTCAGCAGATCTGGGTCCATCAAGCTACGGAAGCAGCGGGTCAGGTTGTAAAAATGGGGCGGTGTTCACACCATAATATTGTATTATTATATTCCCCATTCTTATTCTTTTTATAAATAAACAGGTACTTTTGACGCATGTCTGCTACATGTTACAGGTTACAGGTTCTTGGTCAGGAAACAGTGAAAACGATGTAAAAACAATGAAAATATGGACTTTTGACCAACAAACAGAGGACTCTTGATCAAGCTTACATCAAAGAACAGTTCACAATCAACAAGGCAAGGCAAGGTCCAAAATAATAAGGCAAACGGTTAAAAGATCCATTGTAAAATGTTCACTGAAGATCTGGAACCAATGGAGAAGTCCAATTAATAAAATAAACCCAAGAACCAGAAGCCCAAAGAACCTTGAAGCAGCCCAGGAAATTTCATGATGTGGTCTCACCAATGGGCCGCGGAACCGCGGCCCAAGCCCTACCCATGCCGCGGTTCCGCGGCCATTAAGAGCCCTCTCTTAATGAAAATTTTACCATAATGTTTATACGGCTCTGAAAAGATTCCCTGGGGCTATTTTTGTAATTTTAGACATGCGGATCAAAATGTAACCTAGGGTTTCTATTTCCTATAAATAGGAACTCTACAGATTGTAATTCTTTATGCCTCCTTTTAATAAAAATTCAGAAATCCTTTTTGGAGAGCATCGGTGTTTCTTCTCCATTCTGAAATTCAGATCTGACAACCCTGCATGGACGATTGGAGGGATGCATCTGTAAGTAATTTAATTTCTTGCCTTAGTGTAGATTTCAATTCCTTACCCTAGGTAGATTTAATTTCATGCCCTAGGAACTTGTTTAGGGTTTATCTTTGAGGAAGGATTTTGAGAGATGAGATCTCTCATCCCTTTCTTACCCACCAAATATTTACAATAGGACTTCATGCATACATGCACATACCGCTCCCTACGGCACTCTATCCCTCGAGGTAGCGGTGATACCATAGTATAAAGGCCCGGGTGTGATGTTTTCCATGGAGGTTAGGATAAGGATCTCTAAAGGAAGGACAAGAACCTAGAGGAAGGAACACCTTCCCAAACGGATCTAATCCACTTTATTGATAATTACCATAACTCCTCATAGATCTTCATTCGGGTATTGAAAGCGGTGAGATTTAATTACATTTCCAAACCATCCCTAAACCTAGCCCTAGCAAGAGTAGATCTAGATAATTGCCCTAGGTTAATTAGATTTTTAGATTTAATAATCAACCGAACACCCTTCGGAATTAACTCGTAAGCGCGAATCGGAAATTCACAAAATCCCTGTGGACCGACCCGTACTCACCGGCTAGCTGCAAAGCGACGCCGTTCTTGAGTGCGGTTACAAATATTTTTGATCTATCTTTTAGAAAGCGCAAGCACGACAAAACATCTCTAAATCAAATGGCGCCGTTGCCGGGGATGGCGTAGAATTTTCTTTTCGCGATTTCGGGTTAATCTAAAATATAAAATTTCATAAAAATCTAAAAAATCCAAAAAAATATAAAAATATATATATTTTGATATTTTTGGAAGGGAAACTTTGTTGTTTTAATTTTGCAGGATTTACAAAGACGATCTGGAAATTTCCAGAAGGCGAAACAGAAATCAGAAGATCGAAACAGAAATCAGAATATCGAAACAGAAGGGGAATCAAATATCAGAACAGTGAAAATTTTTTGGAGACCCAATTCCCCCAACCCGCCGCGATTCCGCGGCCAAAACCCACCTTAGGCCGCGGAACCACGGCCTTCTAGTGGAATCAGAGCCTCAAATTTTTTTTGGGGATTCGTGCTGATTAGACTGCCGCGAAAACGCGGCAATAACGAGTTTATACCGCGGAACCGCGCTCTTTTGGTGAGATCATCCTACGAAATTTGCATTGTAAGCTCTCTGTTATTTCTCCTCTGCAAATTTTAATATATTTTCTGAATAATGCCTGCAAGATTTTGTGTGCTTTAAAAATATATTCTCTTCCATATAACGAGTTTTGTGCAGGATTTTTGGGCCCCGCTCAAAATTAAAATTGATTGCAAGTAATCTTTTTTGTTGCATATCTTTTCTCGAATATCTTTTTGCAACAATTTTTTCCAAATAAAGATTCTTGTGATATGCTTCAAATAATAACCAATTGCAAGTAATATTTTTGCTGCTGCATATCTTTTCTATAAAATATTTTGCTGTTGCATATCTTTTCTCTAAAATCTTTTTGCAACAAATTTTTTTTCCAAATAAAGAGAAAGAAAAAAATCAATGAAAAATGAAAATAAAAAGGACAAATATTTTATAGAACTTGCAAAATTTTTTAGCCCCAAATAAATTCTTGCACTACCCAACCTTCCTTCTTGTCACCTTTCTTCTTCTAACATGGGTACCCCACACAATAAATCATTAGCCGAACTTTGGTATCCCGAACCTAATTTTGCGTCGTACGTTAATTTGTTCGGTCAATTTAAAAAAGATCCTTCCTTGCCAAAAATATCTTTGAAAGATCAAATAGAGGCGTCTAGGAGAAATAGTTTGACTTTTCAACCCACTTTGTGTCTACCGAGTCAACCATTACCACCTACATATGTTGATACCACTTCTTCAAGTCCTTCTATCACTCCTAGGCCGATATCCATTGCTGAGCATATTGCTCAATCTCGCAGTCGATCTTTCACCCCTCTCCACTCATCTAGTTCTAGGGATCCACACGACTATTCACCTTTTTATCCATATGTTGACCCTACTCCTGTCCAATCACCCACTTCCTACCAATCATACCCGACCTTCCCACCTTCACTAGACACTGTTTCGACACAGCCATTAGGGAGTTTCACATATCCAACCAATTTTGAATCTTTTACTGAAACCCCCTCACCACCTAAGTCTAGTTTGGAAGAGTCGTTGGAGGCATATATTGCTGCAACAAATAAAATGATGAGGAATGTGGAAGCATCCATGGCCGCCCTTATGCAACCTAGTGGACCGGTAGCTAGTGTTCCGCTAGCTCCAAATTTTTCAATGTATGAGGCGGCAGTTGGACAGAGTGAGAATGAGAGAGGATTTACAAATCAAACCTACCCTTACCCAATTGAAGCCCACAACTCCTGTTTGCCATCGATTGCCCTAAATAGTTCACCTGTTGAAAATAAAAATGAGTTGTGTGATTTTGTAGTGTTTGATTTGCCAAATTGTGAGGAACCCCTTTTGAGTGAAACCGCACCTAATTCTTTCGATCTTTACACCTCCACTCTAGAACCTAAATCGATACATATCCATGCTGATGAGGTGTCTAAAGAAATTGATTTTCACTTGATTGAGGATATAGACGCCGAGAATATTTCGGATGATGAACCTGTCGATTTGCTTGAAATTTTATGTTCAAATCATCATCCTGAGTTATTAAACGTTTCTCCCGAATCTCATATGCGTCTAGATTTTGATGATAATGGCATAGATGAGTTGAATATTGAGGATAGTATTGAGGAGAGTCTTGAGGATAATATTGAGGTTGAATCAATTTTGTTTGATGTGTCTGATTTTCCAATTCATCCTCCTGAACCTTTGACTGTTATATCACCCTACCTCCTTCCCATCGTTCCGACCCCGCTTGAAGACTGTGAGCTTGAAAGATTTTCCTTTGAATCAGATACTGTTCTCACAGATAATAACACTTACGAGTGTTTCACTTTTTCGGACGATGTTGATGACTTACCGCCCGAGTTTGAGTCCTTTACATTTTCAGATGAGCTATCAGACTCGGTTGATTATAGTAGTTTCGAACCATTAATGGAATCTTTCAAGTTCGAAACAGTTTACTACGGTGAGAAAGATACTATCCCTAATTCGCTCCCTTTCGTCTCAACCATTGTTCCGACCGAACAAGAGACCGTTACGCTTTCATCTCCTATACCAAGTTCGGCGTACCCATGTTTTCTTGCGAATCTTGAGGGATTTGACCCCATTTCCCGACGGGTGGATAGGTTAGCGCAATCGCTTATAACACATCGGTCATCACATATTGCACTAATTTATTCACTCGATTTACACCCTCAAGTTCTCGCGATCCTTCTTCCTCCTTTCTGCCCTTCTTCTCCCCCACCGAGACCATATTCTACCATTCTTCTTTCCACACGGTCTCGCGTGTTTCTCATTTCTTTCATCTCCACCCCATTCTTGCACCGATTATACCTTTACCATGATAAGATTTTTGAATGGTTGGTGCTAACCTTTGGCTTGTGTAAGGCCAAGCTTAAGTTTGGGGGGAATCTTTGTATATATGTATATATATTTTTCTTTTTCTATAAAAAATAAAAAATAAAAAATTCAAAACATTAAAAATATAAAAAGAAAATTATAAATAAATAAACAGGGGAGTACCGATATTTTGACCCTCTTGGTTTAGCATGACAGTGAGGACACTGTCAAGTTCAAGTTTGGGGGTATGCTCGGTACGTCTTCTTCCTTCGCATTCATTTGTACATATTTTTGCATTTCCATACTTATTTGAAAACCCATAAAAATTGAAAAATTTCAAAAATTATAAAAATTACTGTATTCAATTTTGGCTGATTGACTTGAGTTTGATGAATGGGTTAACTGGCTAGGAACAACTAGATCTTAGACTTAGTAAATTAAAAACCCTAAAGATAACCTTCCTTAAAGTTTAACGGTAGAAAGTATATATCTTTGTAGTTTATTTAGAAATAGGCAAATTTAGAGTTCACTTCTTGGGCTAAGTCGAAACGAAGGAAAAGTATTAAAACTTTTATTAGAGTATAAGTTTGAAAAATAATTCCTAACTTAAGTCTAGATTCTGAAAACATATACCCTACAAAATACACAAACACGCGCCTTGAAACTTGGATTAGTAGAAGAGACCTTGAAATACTCTTGTCTAAAGTCCTTAGCACAATGAAAATAAAAAGAAAAAAAAATGAATAAAGAAAAAAATGGACACTGGTTTTTATGATTACTTAAGGCAGTAAAAATAGAAAAATATTTAGCGAGGGTGCTTCATCACCTAGTGCCTTAGACCAACTGGTTTGGGAGCCACTGCTAAAAGCCTTGGGTGTTGCAAAACTAGGAAGTACGCTTTAAAATGCTAACGCATCTTGTAATCGGTTGTTGGTACCTCAAGAAGTATTAACAGTCACATGAAGGATGTGAAAGAGAAAATTCACCAATTAATAAGTGCTTTGGACAATGGACGAGAGTACGATTGCTTGATTTGAATTTCCAAGTGTAGGGGTGATATTTACACACACGTGGGGATATGTGATTAGAGTTTATATGAGAGAAAGGAATGAAGAATAAAACTTGTATCTTTAGTAAGGTTGATAGAAATTCCTGAGTGGAGATGTAACCCTAGAAGGAAAACTTAAGAGATGCCGAAAGCTAAGTAGGTCTACATAACATATATAATCTTAAGTTAAATAATGAGGAAGCGTGAAGAATATGGGTGGATAATTTGCGAGTCAAAAGATAATAGAATTCCTTGTTAGAAAACTTAATTGGAGAACAAAAGTCAATGGGCCGAGTTGATAGGATTTTGTGGGTGTAATCCGCTGAAAACCCTCAGGAGACAACACTCCTCCTACTAGGGACACCTAGATGTTTAACGGCTTGTTGCACGAGCTCAGTGCAATCGCGTTTCCCTGCGAAAGTGTGGTTAGGATTTTAGTGAATAAAAATAAGTTTGCTCGAGGACGAGCAAAAGATAAGTTTGGGGGTACTTGTTCACACTATAATATTGTATTATTATATTCCCCATTCTTATTCTATTTATAAATAAACAGGTACTTTTGACGCATGTCTGCTACATGTTACAGGTTACAGGTTCTTAGACAGGAAACAGTGAAAACGATGTAAAGACAATGAAAATATGGACTTTTGACCAACAAACAGAGGACTCTTGATCAAGCTTACATCAAAGAACAGTTCACAATCAACAAGGCAAGGCAAGGTCTAAAATAATAAGGCAAACGGTTAAAAGATCCATTGCAAAATGTTCACTGAAGATCTGGAACCAATGGAGAAGTCCAATTAATAAAATAAACCCAAGAACCAGAAGCCCAAAGAACCTTGAAGCAGCCCAGCAAATTTCATGATGTGATCTCACCAATGGGCCGCGGAACCGCGGCCCAAGCCCTACCCATGCCGCGGTTCCGCGGCCATTAAGAGCCCTCTCTTAAAGAAAATTTTACCATAATGTTTATACGGCTCTGAAAAGATTCCCTGGGGCTATTTTTGTAATTTTAGACATGCGGATCAAAATGTAACCTAGGGTTTCTATTTCCTATAAATAGGAACTCTACAGATTGTAATTCTTTATGCCTCCTTTTAATAAAAATTCAGAAATCCTTTTTGGAGAGCATCGGTGTTTCTTCTCCATTCTGAAATTCAGATCTGACAACCCTGCATGGACGATTGGAGGGATGCATCTGTAAGTAATTTAATTTCTTGCCTTAGTATAGATTTCAATTCCTTGCCCTAGGTAGATTTAATTTCATGCCCTAGGAACTTGTTTAGGGTTTATCTTTGAGGAAGGATTTTGAGAGATGAGATCTCTCATCCCTTTTTTACCCATCAAATATTTACAATAGGACTTCATGCATACATGCACATACCGCTCCCTACGGCACTCTATCCCTCGAGGTAGCGGTGATACCATAGTATAAAGGCCCGGGTGTGATGTTTTCCATGGAGGTTAGGGTAAGGATCTCTAAAGGAAGGACAAGAACCTAGAGGAAGGAACACCTTCCCAAACGGATCTAATCCACTTTATTGATAATTACCATAACTCCTCATAGATCTTCATTCGGGTATTGAAAGCGGTGAGATTTAATTACATTTCCAAACCATCCCTAAACCTAGCCCTAGCAAGAGTAGATCTAGATAATTGCCACAGGTTAATTAGATTTTTAGATTTAATAATCAACCGAACACCCTTCGGAATTAACTCGTAAGCGCGAATCGGAAATTCACAAAATCCCTGTGGACCGACCCGTACTCACCGGCTAGCTGCAAAGCGACGCCGTTCTTGATTGCGGTTACAAATATTTTTGATCTATCTTTTAGAAAGCGCAAGCATGCTAAATCATCTAAATCAGGCGGCCGTATCCAAGTTGGTACGACCAAATCAAGTACCCACCCGGTTACACAATTCCTAAATTCCATGTCTATAAGGGGACAGGCAATCCTTACCAGCACGTTGCCCAGTTCAGAGCACTCTGCGGCAATACCGGCGGTGACGACAGGCTGTTGCTTCGCCAGTTTGTTAGAAGCCTATCAGATACGGCGTTCGAGTGGTACTCTAAGCTCCCGAACGACTCGATCAAGACCTTCGCGGAGATGGAGCTGTTGTTTACTCATCGTTTTGCAAGTGCTAGTGAACGTACCCCGATGACGGCACTGATTAACGCCAAGGTAAAACCAGGCGAGACATGGGTTCAGTACGCTATACGGTGGCGGAACTTATGGTCGAAGTGCGAGCAGCGTATTGAAGAAGCTCCCGCAGTGGGTATGTTTGTGGGAACCCTCGATCCACAAGCAACCATCTCGCAGTTTATGATGTTTTTCAAGCCGACTACCTTCCAGGCCTTGATTGACAAGCTAGCACAGATGGATCAGATGGGCCATAAACCTCCTCTCCCAAAGCCGGACTCCCGAAATGACAAGGGGAAGGGAAAAGCGATCGTCGTCGCTAATGCTCAACAACAACCGAGCAACTCGAAGCCGGTTGCTCGTCAAAATAATATGCGCCCGTACGTACCCCTTGAGGATAGGATGGGAAGTCCTTATTCCTTTCCCCGCGATAAAACGAGGAGGTTATTCGAGCTGGCGTTGCGCAACAGACTCATAAATCTGCCGGATCCAAAACGTCCGTTACAACCAACTGACATCAACGAGCCCAACTACTGTCCTTATCATCGAGTACTAGGCCATCCGATCGAAGATTGCTACGTTTTCAAGAATTGGCTTGAAAACCAATACCGACAGGGCAAGTTCGCGTTATCTGACAAATGGAAGGTGAATCCCCCGCAGCCCCACACCTCTAAAGGGATGGATACGCCGGGGAAAACATGCTCCGTCATTGAAGAAGCTCCTTGGGAGGTTGTATTATCAGCCAAGACAAAGAGGATGCTAAACGATCTTCAGACATGTCCAGCGATCAAGTGGAAGAACCCGTTGAAACCGCAGGTCATTGAAGGGATGTTGAAGCCACGTCCAACTCCAAAGACCGATGGTGGTGGCTCAAACACTTGCAGCCAGTCATCAAAATCTTCGAAAAAGAAGAAAAAGAAGTCAAAGAAGCCCGTGAAGCCTGGTGACAAGCGCACAGTCCTGCAAAAACAAATTGATGCGCTGGAGGAATACAACCAGAAGGAACGGACTCCCATTACATTCCAATAGTTCCTCAATCACGTCTTTCAAGAAGAAGATGAAGGAGAAAGTTCATCGGATGAATCCGAGGAATATGTGGCGAGCTGTCATATGATTTCCTATTCGATCACGAACGATGAGGAGACTCCTTGCACCAAAAAGCTGGGGGCAGATCCTGAACCAAAAGTTCTGGGGCCATCAGATGAAGTAATTGACGCATTCCTTAATGAAGCTCGGTTGAAAAGTAAAGCTGATAGGGAGCACGAGGCGGCTATATTTGAAGGGGCCAAACGCCAGCGACTTGATGAAGGAGCTGAGACGATCCCGGTGGAGCTAAACACCTCCGCTACCGACAAAAGCCAATTCAAGATGAGAAAGAAGTTTGCTAAGGCCATATCAATGGGCATGAAGCTACCATCCTCCGAAGAAAAAATTACCGGTGAAACGAAAATGCACCCGTCTTATTGCTTATATCATCAAAAGATTTCGCACCCCACTCAATAGTGCAGAGCTTTCGATAGATGGTGGCAAGGATATGTTGCTCATCGACAACGCTTTAAGCGGGAAAAGCATAAAACTCGTCGGGAGCAAAGAAATACAACCGAAGGGCTTAAAAGAACTGCTGGCGATTGTTGCATGATTAACACCGGTAAATCACAAGTGCCTACATTTGGGAGTGATTCTGATGAAGAGCTAGAACATGCCCCTCTCTTTAAAGAGTTCGCTTCGAGAAAAGAAGAAGAACCGAAGGTTTGCGAAAATATCCGGCTACGTAATCCCACGCTGCCCGAAAAGAACCTCGGACCCTCGAACAGGAAAGATAAAGGGAAAGAAAAGGCCTCTGAAGATATCGTCTTAGATGACTAAGTGGTGGAAGAGCTAGCTGCCAAAGACCCACCAAAGAAGAATAAGGTGGATTACAACGTCTTAGCACATCTGAGGAAGCTGCCCTCACAGCTCAGCATTCTTGATGCCCTTTTGCTATCAAAAGAGGCGAGAGATTCATTGATTATGGCGCTCCAAGACCCGGAACAATTCCAAGCATGCTTGGCCGAGGAAAAGATGAAGGATGAATTGGAGGAAGTGCACACGGCCGATGTCACTTTTGGCGATGAAGACCTTCTACTTGGGACGTGCGAACACAATCGCCCTCTCTTTGTCTCGGGATACTGCCATGATATAAAGATCGGCAAAATCCTAATCGATAACGGGTCGTCTGTTAACCTACTCAACGTCCGGGTGTTGAAGGAAATCTGCATGAGCGTCCAGCACCTTGCTCGGGACAAGATCACCATCTCCGGGTTCGACTCCCAATCGTCAAAGACTCTCGGATCTGTGATACTGACGCTACGCTTCGGGCTACTCATCACGGACATTAAGTTCCACATCATAGACGCCAAGACATGCTACAACGCTTTGGTCGGCCGACCATGGTTACACGAGTACAACATCATTCCTTCTACACAACATCAGTGTATGAAGTATTTTAAGGATGGTTTCGAGTATACCGTGACGGGAGAACTGAACCCTTTCTCTGTGAACGAGGTCCACAAATATGAAGACGCCAAATACTTCTTACCGGATTTCGAAGACACAGAGAAGTGTCACAAGCCGAAGAACAAAGCTAATGCCACCATCCCGGTCTTCGGCAGTGATACTGAAGAGGAAGAAGAGATAGTCTATTCGGGTCCGTCCCAAAACAACAAGCCAGGACCGCCCACTCCTATGTTGGTCTTTGGTAGCGACTCGGAAGATGAGATCCGGGTCGTATTCTCTGCTCGACCTTCAATACGAACGTCCGCTGACGAAGAGCAAAGTCTACAAGTCGCCATAGTGCCACTTAAACACCAGAAAGAACTAGATGCACTTAATATTTACAATGTAGAAGAACTGCAAACGTTCTATATCCCTCCCAGGCGAGAAAGCGAGAAAGCAATTCTGTTCTACGGCTCTGAAGAAACCAAGGTGAAAAAGGAAATCTGGCATGGCGCGGATCCTACGCTCGACAAGCTTCAGCCTATCTATCTTCCAAGATATTATACAGAGGGTTTGAAGAAGCTGCTGAAACGCCAGGGGATATCCTTCAAACAGACTGTTAGAAAGGCCAAATTCTATGACAGGGTCTGGAACGTTCCCGGGACTCAACGCAAACTGCCTAACGGGAGAATGGAAACAAAAGGGCTTGGATACATCCGGTCAAAGAAACAAGAGTTACTGCCCGGCTGTTACGTCGTGTATGACCTCGATGAAGAATCAGATGCTCAACGGGAAGACGCTAATCCTAAACCAGTGAAAATTCCAGATGCGAAGGAGCCCAGTCCGTCATTCGAGGAACAAATGGACAGACTTATAAAGAAAGCTGGTCAAAAAGTCCGAGATGATCATAACCGCGAGACGGCCATTTATGAGAAAGCCAAGATGCAACGCCTTCTCCAACAGCCCGTAAAGGATGAAAATGCCGCTCCTTGTCAACCTGTTATAAAGAAGGCTCGGCGCAAAAGCAGAAATAAGTCGAAAAGCCAAAAAGACGCTCAACAACAACAAAGCATGGCTTAGAAGACACGCAAACGGGAGTCGAGCGTTATTGATCTATCCCTCATGAAGAAAATGAGTCGAGCATACTCTTTTCCTCGGGATAAGACGAAGAAGATACTTGATCTTGCTCTAAAGCATCAATTGCTTACATTGCCGGAATCCAAGCACCCCGAGCAAGCAAGCGAGGTCTCTGGCCCAAACTATTGCTCTTACCATCGAGTAATAGGGCACCCGCTTGAAGACTGCTTCACCTTTAAGAATTGGGTCGAAGATCAGTACCAGCTCGGCAAGTTCGCTCTGTCTGACAACTGGAAGGTAACGCCGCCACAGAAGCACGAACCCAAGGCTACGAAAGAAGAACGGGTTCCACATTGGGATTGGAAGCGAATCCGCACCTGTCACATGATTACAATATTAAAAGAAGAGCCGGAGGACATAGATGAGCTCCCTTGGTGCTTCGAAAACAGCAATGACGAAATGATCTCAGAATTTCCGCCAGCTCCGAAAGAATTGGAGGATGGAATACATACCACCGCAGATAACCTGAAGAAAATCAAGTTGGGGACAACTGATGACCCACGGCCGACGTTTGTCGGTGAGTTGCTATCTGAAAAGAGGGTGACTGCTCTAAAAGACGTCCTTATACAGCACAAAGATTGCTTCGCATGGAACTATTCCGAAATGCCGGGACTAGATCCAGAAATTGCTGTGCATAGGTTGGCAATATCCCCGGATGTCAAGCCAGTCAAACAGGCGCCGAGGAGAATGCGGCTCGAGCTTGAGATGAGCATCAACGCCGAGGTCAAAAAGCTAATCGACTCTGGCTTTATACAGGAGGTTCAATATCCGGAATGGATCGCCAACATCGTCCCGGTGATGAAGAAAAATGGGACAGTGCGCATATGCGTAGAATTCCGGGATCTCAATAAAGCTTGCTCGAAGGATGATTTTCCAGTGCCAGTCACTGAACTGATGATAGACAATACGTCCACTCATGAGGTTTTCTCCTTCATGGACGGCTCATCAGGATATAATCAGATAAAGATGCATCCCGAAGACCAGAAGCACACCGCCTTCAGGACCCCTCTAGGTATATTCTGTTATAAAGTGATGCCCTTCGGTTTAAAGAATGCCGGTGCTACTTATCAAAGGGCCATGACAAAGATCTTCGATGACCTTATACACGAAGTCGTCGAATGCTATATCGACGATCTCGTGGTTAAAAGCAAATCATACGAGGAACATCTCGAGCATCTAAAGACTGTATTTCAACGCCTTCGACAATACAACTTGAAAATGAACCCTCTTAAGTGTGCATTCGGAGTTTTCTCGGGCAAATTCTTAGGATTCATCGTCCGACACCGGGGTATCGAAATAGATCCGTCCAAGATCAAGGCTATCATGGAAATGCCTCTGCCAAGGACTCTCAAACAGTTGCGGTCTCTCCAAGGAAAGCTCGCATATATTCGGCGATTTATAGCCAACCTTTCAGGAAAGTGTCGTCCTTACAGCCACCTGAAGAAGAAGGGAACCCCGTTCATCTGGGACCAAAAATGCCAAAGCGCACTAGACGAGATCAAGCAATACCTACAGAACCCGCCGGTGTTGGCTGCTCCGGTCAAGGGAAAACCCCTCATTCTTTATACAACCGCCCTCGAAAGTTCCTTAGGCGCATTATGGGCACAAGAGAACGATCAAGGGAAAGAAAGAGCACTCTACTACTTAAGTCGAGTTCTACTGGGGGCAGAAAGCAACTACTCCCCTATTGAAAAACACTGCCTAGCGTTGATCTTCGCGATAACAAAGCTCAGGCACTATGCATTGGCGCATGAGGTCCGTCTCATTTCGAAAGTGGACCCTCTTAAATATTTGATGTCAAAGGCCATACTGACAGGTCGACTCGCTAAATGGGCTCTGCTCTTGATGGAGTTCTCGATAACGTATCAACCTCTTAAAGCTGTGAAAGGCCAGGCCATCGCCAACTTCCTTGCTGAGCATCCGATACCCGCCGATTCTCCTCTGAGCTGCGATTTACCAGACGAACATGCGTTTGACACGATCGACGGTGGTGACACCCAATGGGAACTTTATTTCGATGGCGCATCTTCCATGAAGAAGCGCAAACAAAGCACCCCTATAATCAAATCGGGCGTAGGGCTCATCTTTGTAACTCCACAAGGAGGGATAATGCGCTTTGCTTTCTCCCTAACAGAGCCGAGGACAAACAATGAAGCCGAATACGAAGCCTTGATAGCAGGCCTCGAGATCGCCATCGACATGGGAATTGAAAACCTCCTCATATACGGAGACTCCCAGCTGGTCGTTAGTCAAGTAAACGGCGACTACCAAACGTGCAAACCGGAGTTGGTGAGGTACGGCGAAAAGGTGCAACAATTGTTGACCCAAATTCCCTCTTATACTTTAGAGAACATACCGCGCGCGGAAAACAGCAAAGCAGACGCATTGGCCAAACTTGCTAAAGAACTGGCTGACGAGAACCTCGATGACGTTAAAATCGTGGTGCAAAGCCGTCGGGTGCTTGCCCCAGCAGAAATATCTCCGGAATCATCCGAAGAAAAAGGAGCAAGCAAGCAGATGACCCTGCAAGTAAAAGACTGGGAAAATACCGAGGATTGGAGAGAAGTCTTCGTAGATTACTTCAAGTCCCGCCGATTGCCTGAAGAAGCGTCCACAAGAAATCAGCTTATGAAATGAGCTCTGTCTTTCGCCTTTGTCAATGATACTCTGTACAAGAGGTCGTTTGATTCTCTGTGGCTGAGATGTTTAGGACCTGACGAAGCGAAAAAAGTCGTCCGGGAAGTTCATGACGGACTCTGCGGTTCTCACCAAGCGGGCCCAAAGATGAAGGTAAAGATCAAACGGATGGGCTACTATTGGCCCACGATGAGCCAGGACTGCCTCGAATATGCGAAGCAATGCCACTCATGCCAAATTCATGGGGATTTCATCAATCAGCATCCGAATCCACTACATCCAACGGTGGCTAGCTGGCCATTCGAAATGTGGGGGACCGATATAGTCGGCCCCATCGAACCAGCATCGTCAAGAGGACATCGTTTCATCCTAGCGACGATCGATTACTTCTCTAGTGGGCAGAAGCGGTACCGCTGAGGGAAGTAAAGACGGAGAATATTCTCCATTTCTTCAAGACGCATGTCATATATCGGTTTGGAACGCCAAGACGGATCATCTCCGATAACGGGCCAGCCTACAGAAGCCACAAGATCAGTCGCTTCGCGCAGCAACACAAAATAGATTGGAGATATTCCTCAATTTATAATCCGCGAGCTAACGGTCTAGCTGAAGCCTTCAACAAGATCTTGACGAAGATCATGAAGAAAACAGTGTCGCGAAATAAGAAAGACTGGCACGAAAGACTGCAAGAAGCTCTCTAGGCGTATCGAACTACGTTTAAAACGGCCACAAACACAACGCCGTATGCGTTGGTATTTGGGACGGAAGCAGTACTCCCCCTCGAGATAGAGTTACCCTCTCTACGAGTGGCAATCCACTACGAGCTGACGAACGAAGAGAATGCTCACCTTCGGGTTGAGGAGCTTGACGCCCTTGAAGAAACACGGATCATAGCGCAACAAAATCTGGAAGCTTATAAAGCAAAGATGACGCGCTCATATGAAAGATTAACCCGACCGAGAACATTCCGCCAAGGCGAAATTGTGCTAGTGGTCAAAAGGCCTATGATCCCCAATCGCGCCAAGCAGGGAAAATTCGAGCCAAACTACGAAGGCTCGTACATCGTAGATAAGGTCTACCAGGGTGGGGCCTATCTACTAATAGACATGCACGGTGAAAGGCCTTTCAGGCCAATAAACGGTCGCTTCCTAAAGAGATACTACGCTTAATGAGCCACAGCCTAGGTCAATGATAGATGACGACGACTATGTCCGCTCGCTATCTTCCTAAGCTCAAACTCTATCAGCAGTAGCCAGCCTTCTCAAAGTCGGACCGAAATGTCCTTAAACTAATAGCAGACCGAAACGTCTTTAAACTACTACCGCAGCATCTTTAGGCTGACGAGATATAAAAAAAACTTATAAAAATAAAATAAAAAAAAACGGTATGTCCATAAGCAAAAAGGGCACGGATGAAAACCCGAAAGGGCTCCGTGAGTAAAAACAGCAGGGCTACCGGCGAGTGTTCGTGAAAACCCGAAAGGGCGCGACCTCGTAAAAAAAAGGAAAAAAAATAATATATAAAAATAAAAAAGAGAAAAAAAAGGTACGTCCATAAGCAAAATGAGCACGGATGAAAACCCGAAAGGGCTCCGTGAGTAAAAACAGCAGGACTACCGGCGAGTGTTTGTGAAAACCTGAAAGGGCGCAACCTCGTTAAAGGACACTTATAGGGTCCTCTCGACCTTATAAGGAGAAACCACCCACGTGAGAGCCTTACGACTCACAAGGGAGCAGCACACTTAGGGAACCCCACGATTCCTAAAGAGAAAATACACTTGCGAGATCCCCACGACTCGTAAGGAGAACTCTCTTATGGGACCCTCACGGCTCATAAGAGTTGAAAGTCTTAAGTTACAGAGACCTAAACCTGTGCTTAAGCAACCCCCACAACTTCCGATATTGCCCTACAAGTGGCTCAATACTGACCCTTGTATACAATCCACGGGCGCGAATAAACATTTCCCTAACCAAGTCTCATCCGTGACTGGGGATATGTCCGCATGGTAAACAACCCTTGTAAATCCTCTCGATTTATGAGGAGAAAACCCTCCTGTAGGATCCTTACGACTTACAGAGGAAACGAACACTTAGGAATCTTCACGAGTCCTAAGGAGAAAATACACCTACAAGATCCTCACGACTTGTAGGGAGAAATAGCTTCGTGAAACCCTTACGGCTCATGAAGTCAAAAGCCTTAGCCGACAGGACCCTAACCCTGGTCGCTAAGCCACCTTTGTTCGACATCGACAGAGGCAGATGATGATTCGCTCATGGTAATATCCCAGTTGTAGTGGTGCTGATGCCGAAATCGGTTTACAGCGAAAAGCCAATAGGCCGCACATGCATACGAAATAGCCGAAATGATAGGGCAACTTGCAATAAAAAGCAGCAAGTAAAAATGTATGCATGCAAAATAGCCGAAATGATTGGGCAACTCGCAATAAAAAGCAGCGAGTAAAAATAAAATAAATACCCGAAATGATTGGACACCGCGAAAAATAGCCGAAATGATTGGGCAATCGCGACCTTCGCGATATAAAAGCTGAAATGATAGAGCATCGCGGAGATAAAACAAAAAAAATGATGATAAAACTTTGGCCCCACAGTTAAGATCACATCGATCCCTGTATACAATCCAAGGGCGTAAACAAAGAGGGAACCATACTTTCCCAACAGGCTTCGCCAGAAGATGAAGCCAAACCTCGACGGTTCATTCCAACTCCGAAGAAACCAGTGTCTTCAGCAAAATTCCTCGACTCACGGATACAAACATTCCTTGACGAGAGCCTCCTGATTCGCGTCGACTCGCAGAGCCACCAATGCCTCCGTGGGAAATTCTCGACTCGTTTCAAACCCCAAGGAAACAAATAATCCTTGGCGCTTGGGAAACAAATAATCCCTAGCAAAATTCCTCGACTCACGGATACAAACACTCCTTGACGAGAGCCTCCTGATCCGCGTCGACTCGCAGAGCCACCAGTGCCTCCGTGGGAAATTCTCGACTCGTTTCAAACCCCAAGGAAACAAATAATCCTTGGCGCTTGGGAAACAAATAATCCCTAGCAAAATTCCTCGACTCACGGATACAAACACTCCTTGACGAGAGCCTCCTGATTCGCGTCGACTCGCAGAGCCACCAGTGCCTCCGTGGGAAATTCTCGACTCGTTTCAAACCCCAAGGAAACAAATAATCCTTGGCGCTTGGGAAACAAATAATCCTTAGCAAACTCCTCGACTCACAGATTCAAACACTCCTTGACGAGAGCCTCCTGATTCGCATCGACTCGCAGAGCCACCAGTGCCTCCGTGGGAAATTCTCGACTCGTTTCAAACCCCAAGGAAACAAATAATCCTTAGCGCTTGGGAAATAAATAATCCCTAGCAAAATTCCTCGACTCACGGATACAAACACTCCTTGACGAGAGCCTCCTGATTCGCGTCGACTCGCAGGGCCACCAGTGCCTCCGTGGGAAATTCTCGACTCGTTTCAAACCCCAAGGAAACAAATAATCCTTGGCGCTTGGGAAACAAATAGTCCCTAGCAAAATTCCTCGACTCACGGATACAATCACTCCTTGACGAGAGCCTCCTGATCCGCGTTGACTCGCAGAGCCGCCAGTGCCTCCGTGGGAAATTCTTGACTCGTTTCAAACCCCAAGGAAATAAATAATCCTTGGCGCTTGGGAAATAAGTAATCCCTAGCAAACTCCTCGACTCACGGATACAAACACTCCTTGACGAGAGCCTCCTGATTCGCGTCGGCTCGCAGAGAAACTAGTGTCTCCACGGGAAATTCTCGATTCGTCTCAACTTGCAAATAAAGCCTCAGGTAGCGGGGACTAAAAAACTTGCTTCCTGAACAATGGGACCCTGCAAGTCAATCCAAAATGGTCTCTTGCATACTATTCACGGGTCTCACTCTCCAAAGTCGGGTTTCGACGAGGAGGGAAACAACCGCTTGTGGGTCCTCTCGACTCATGAGAGGGAAAAATTCTCTTATAGGATCTTTACGACTTATAAGAGAAAACCACACTTAGGAATCCTCACGATTCCTAAGGAGAAAGCCCACCTACGAGATCCTCTCGATCCGTAGGGAGAAAAGTCTCTATGAGACCCTCACGGTTTATAGAGTTGAAAAGTCTTAGGCAGCAGATCTGAACCTGCGGCCTAAGCCATCGCTATTTCATAAGAATGTCAAGATGCATGCTCTATTATCCGTCAACCATATTTATTAAGATAGCATGCCGATAATAAGAGAAAGAAGAAAGCTACAGAAAGAACATCCGATTTACAGTTGATCAGGCGTTCGAGACGCGTTCATTTATGCATGGGCAGAAGACTCAGGACGAGAAATAAGACAAGCTGAAATAAAAAAAAAGGAGGGTTTTCATTCATATTGCTAAAAATTCTTACAATCACAAGAACAATGAATAAGAAACATTATTCAAATTATTACAACGGTATAACCTCAGATCCGGGACACGGATTGAGGAATTCAAAAGTAAGGCCATCCAGAGTTCTTCTGGCCTTTCTAATTATTCTTATGCGCAGCCTCTCGCGCTCCTCTGTGTCAAGATCCTCGGCAAGCCCTCCCGGCCTTCGATAAGCAGCAACTATCGTCGTCTGCTGGAAGATTTGGTGTAGGATGTCAATGAGGCTGTCCCGCCGTTTCTTCGAGATCAGCCCCGTCAGGTACACTGAATGCACCTTGTCCTCGGCATCATCCAGCGCATTGAGCGGCAGGGCCTCGTGAAGACCCAGAAGTGCTCTCCATATTGCTCCCAGCACGACTTTCAAAAGAGCAGAACGACGGGGCAGCAGCCAACCACCGCTTGCGTTCAGACGACCCATGACCTCTGCATATTGAGCGTTTGTAAACTCCTGGTTTTGTTGACGACCCTGTGCGCGGATATCGTCATAGGTTATGAACTCGTGCAAACTGTATAGATGCACCGCCATTATGCCTGGAGGAAATACCACAGGAAGATTAGCGATAGAAGAAAAATAATATACATAGAGGGCTAAATTCCTAGAGAGCAAAGCTCTGTTCAGGGATTAAAACCCATGAACAAAAGCTAGTGAAACCCCAATGGGGATCTCTTTAGATCAAAAGATCTGTGAGAGCAAATCTCTTTGACTGAGATTAATTTGATTTACATTAATTTTACCTAAAGTTTCTAACTTTGAAAATGAGCAAAGCTCTGCTAGTGAAACCCCAATGGGGATCTCTTTAGATCAAAAGATCTATGAGAGCAAAGCTCTGCTGGTTAAGATTAATTAAAATTAATTTAATCAAAGAATCAATTTTACCTAAAGTTTTTCTAAAAACTTTGGAAAGGAGAGCAAAGCTCTAGAGTTCTTGAAGGCAAGAGCAAAACTCTGAAGTTTTTTGAAAATAAAAATCTGAAAGATGATAAGCATCTGTGGGGGACCAAAGGTCTTATTTATAGGCATCAAGTGCCTCTTCGACTTCCGAAAGTTGTCACGGCGGTTGGAATTCCGCCACCGTTGCGCTCACGTTTGGGGCCACGTAAGCGCAACGGTGGGGGGGCATTTGTTTACACCAATCAGAGCAAAGCTCTGTTCAAATTCTGAGGCGGGAGATAAAGCAACGCTTCATCTTCCCCCAATCAGAGCAAAGCTCTGCTTTGAAAATTTAAAAATTTAATAAATAAAGCAACGCTTCAGATTATTTGCGCTGCGCAACACGCTACGTGTCAGGCATAGATGCATCAGTGCAGCGCCCAAGGCAGCGCACCCAATCAGAGCAAAGCTCTATTTAAAGAAAAATTAAATGAAGCAACGCTTCAGCTACGCAAGCACTGCGCGACACGTGTCAGCGCTGATGCGCTAGCGCAGTTGCGCTACGCTGTGCCCTACGCGACACGTGTCAGCGCATCGCAACACGTGTCAGCGCAGATGCGCTAGCGCAGTTGTGCTGCGCTGTGCGCTGCGCGACACGTGTCAGCGCAGATGCCCCGCGCTGTGCGCTACTTGACTCGTGTCATGCGCTGGGGCATCTGCGCCAAACAGAATTATTGCGCTGCGTGACACGTGTCAGCGCAGATGCGCTAGCGCAGTTGCACTGCGCTGTGCGCTACTTGACACGTGTGACGCGCTGGGGCATCTGCGCCAAACAGAATTAAATTCTAAGAAATTTTTCTGTTCTTGTTAAAACAAGAAGATTTTCTTCTGCAAAGCAGAATCCCTTAGATCAAAAGATCCAACGGTGGGGAAAATTCCCCAAATCACTCAGAGAAAAATCTCTTTAACAAATTTAACTAATTTATGGGCACTATAAAAAGGACCCTAGGCCTCAATTCAAAGCATCAACATTTTTCTTGAAAAAAGTCAAGAGCTTTAAACAGATAGAACTCTGAGAAAAATTTCAAGAAAAAGGTAAAAACCTTCATAAGGGAGAAGAAATTTCTTCTAATTGATCATTGATCTAAAAACTAGATCAATGATCTTCACATAATAAATAGTGCTTTGCACTTCTTATGAACCACTGGTTCTTTAAAACAAGAAAACAACAGAAAAAAATAGTGCTTTGCACTTTTATGAACCTCTGGTTCTTGAAACAAAAAGAAAAACTTATTTTTCTTTGATCTAAATTAGATCAAGAAATCAAATAGTGCTCTGCACTCCTGTTCTTGAATCTAAAAGATTCTTAGTGCTTTGCACTTCCAAACTGCGCTGTTGCGCTCTTGGGAGAGCGCCACGTGTCAACTACAGAACAACTTGCGCTACGCGCTCTTGAAATAGAGGTTTGCTCTCTGGAATTGGCGCAACTCACCAGAGCGCGCCACGTGTTAGCAGCGCAACAGCACAGCGCACTGCGCTATTGCGCTTGCGCTCACCAGAGCATGACACGTGTCCTCACCACAAGCGCTTGCGCTCAGTGATTGGCGCAAAGCGCCTGACAAATGCAATGCATTTCTTTTACTGAAGGGCCAGGCCCAAATCAGAGGGGCCTAGTAGGCCAAATTAAATTGCAATACAATGATAAGGGGCAGAGCCCAAACAATATTGATGCTCTGCATCATTTATAAAAGGGCAGAACCCAATTGAGAGGTCCAATGGATCAAAACAAATGCTTTGCATTATAATAAAAAGGGCAGAGCCCAGTCAAAATGGGCATAAATGGCCTGAAGTAATGCTATGCATTATTCTAAAAAGGGGAAAGCCCAGACAAAGGCCAAATGCAAACAAAATGTGGACATTCTTAACTGGACTTAGCCTAATTTTGGCCGTAAGTCCTTAAATTAAATTGATTGAGCAAGATTGCTCTCCTAAATCAATTTATATCCGGTTCGAGGGTACATCTCCGAACTCCTCTGACACTTATCGTTGTAATCCTTCAACGACGTCAAAGATGTGACGGGTCCCGACGACCACATATCGATACGGACTGCGGGGTCCTTAAACTCGTGGACCGAAACGTCCTTAAACTAACATTGGACCGAAACGTCTTTAAACTAATGATGGACCACTACGTCCTTAAACTGGCGATGGACCGAAACGTCCTTAAACTAATGTTGGACTGAAACGTCTTTAAACTAATGATGGACCACTACGTCCTTAAACTGGCGATGGACCGAAACGTCCTTAAACTAATGTTGGACCGAAACGTCCTTAAACTAATAGCGGACCACCACGTCCCTAAACTGGAATATAGACCACCACGTCCCTAAACTGGAGTGTGGACCACTACGTCCTTAAACTGGCGATGGACCGAAACGTCCTTAAATTAATTTGGACCGAAACGTCCTTAAACAAATATTGGAACGAAACGTCCTTAAATTAATATTGGACCACCACGTCCCTAAACTGGAATGTGGACCATCACGTCCCTAAACTGGAGCATGGACCGAAACGTCCTTAAACTAATATCGGACCGAGATGTCCTTAAACTAATAATGGACCACCACGTCCCTAAACTGGCAATGGACCACCACGTCCCTAAACTAGAACAATAGAGCCTCCAAATGCTCTTTTGCCGGATCTAAACGATCCCGTTTAAGTTGATCTTAGCCCCAAACACGGCTAACGTATCCTTAAACATCCAAATGGATTATAAAACTCCAAATCGACTTTGGTTCAAGGGTACATCTCCGAACTCCTCTGACACTTATCGTTGTAATCCTTCAATGACGTCAGAGAGGTGACGAGTCCCGACGGCCATATATTAAATGGACTATCACGTTAAGTTGATCTTAGTCTTAAACAGGACTATCGTATCCTTAACGAACGTTTAAGTTGATCTTAGCCGCAACGCGACTAATGTATCCTTAAACTAAAAACACCAAACCCAAATCTAAGTAAAATACGGATTTGGACTAATCCATTTCCTACGGGCGACGGCATTACCCAGCCTCCGTATACAATCCACGGGCAACCACAAACAAAACAAACACACACGACACAAAGTGAAATTCTGGAGAAGGAGAAAGTTGTTACCGCGATGCGGTAGCGTAATTAACTGCAGGGGCTTGCGCCTGCAGGGAAGAGCGTCCCCACAATCAAAAACCCCTCAAGCGAGGGGGAATCTGACGAAGTCTGCTATATCGGCCGCATCCGTCTAAACCTCCGATACACGGTGCCATAAATCAACTTGGCTTCTTCGGAGAGGTGGACGGGTAAAACCAAATAGCATCTGCCCCGAATCTCAACGTCAGGACATCGCGGTCCTGTGCCCCGTCTTTCGGAGGGGAACAGGGTGATCCCGACTAATTCTTCTTTCAGGTTTGGGGAAGAATTTGACGTTACAGTGGTAGGTTTCCTGATTAGATAAAGTGATAACCATTCTGATCTAGGTTAGAGTGAACGCTGAGTGTTTCTTTTCTCTCTCTCTTTGGCAGCGACCATTGACCCGACCCTAGACTATGACTCAGTGACCAAGTTGACCGAACCTTCTTAAATACTGGCTTTTGGATTGTCAGAGTTGCATACCACATTGCCACTCCTACTTTTACCCTTTTCTCCAGAACACCCCGTATTACTACGAACGTCCACTTCCATTGGACAAAACCATCGTATGGTTATATACGAACTCGAAGGAATTTATTCGAGGATGGTTTCCGGTTCTGGAGAAAACGAATAGGACTATTCAGTTGTCTTTTCTTTTTACCTTCTCTCAGGTTGCGAGTGCTCCTTGGATTAGGACGGTACACCTATTACGCAATTTGGATAGTCTTCTTCCAAACCATAGACAGGTGCCGACCGGTAGGGAATGAAGAAAACCAATTAGCCTAAACGGTGTACAGAAGGTATTAAGTTAAGACAAAGGAAGGGATTAGTAAGAGGGCAAAGTAATCTGCGACTACTATTCACGACCAAACCAAGTATTTCGTTACCACTCCGACTTCACCTTTGTATTTCTCCAGGACACTCCGTATCACTACGAAGATCCACAGTTTATTTGGATACTCCATCGTATGGTTATATACGAACTTGAAAGGAACTTGTTCCAGTTCGAGGATGGATTCTGGTTCAAGAGAAATAGGAATAAGATTTATTCGGTTATCTTTTATCCTCACCTTCTCTCGCATTGCGAGTGTTCCTAGGATTAGGACAGTACACCCATTATGCTTATTGGATAGTCTTCTTCTAAACCATAGGCTGGTGCCGTACGGTAGGGAAGGAAGAAAACCATTTGGCCTAAAGGGGTGTACAGAAGGTAATGACTAAAGACATAAGAAGGGATTTAGAGAGACGGCAAAGAAATATACGGTTACAGTTGTGAATCTGGATAATGGAAGAGGCATTACTAGGAATACCGGGATACCCCATCAAAACATTTCAATGTTTCAGTTTCACTGTGTGCTGTTAAAAGAAAACTGATTTCCTAATTAGACACTTGCTCTAGGGTATGTATTTACCAGGTTTGATTTTCACATCTGTATAGTTTTACAGATGATGAGTGGGAGTAAGTTATTGGGAATTAGGTGATCATCCTCATTATATCGGAATTCGTTGTAATTGGTGATATTTGAGGAAATCACCTAGGTTGTTTGCCGGACGGCAAATATTTGGTTTTGAATATCCGTTGTTCTGTTTACTTATGACTTCTCTAGTTCTTAGACATGTGTTTCGTAGAAATGCATGTTCTGAGTTTTGAGAAGTTATAGGTATATGAATAAAGTGGAGAACCAGGTGTTGCAAGTATCGGGATTCTTCAAGGTGATCGAAGATGTAGATACTTGTGTGTGGTATTCAGTTGATAGTAATGATTAAGAGAACTTGCTTCTCTTTCAGGTTACTCATAATTGGAAGCATTCCTAAATTGAGTAACGCTGATCGGCCTCCTTCCATTTAGTTGACATGCACTGGAGACAGCTGCATGATTTGAATCTGGTTCAATTAAATCAGTGCCTCTGTTTCTATATTGGATATAGAACAGTTCATATCTTGAAATTGTTAAAGTACGAGGAGTTGTCCGGCTTATGCTTAAAACCAGACTCTGGAAAACTCAAGGCACGTTTCTGTAATGGCTGTTTGTGGGTTGACCCAGGCTATGACGAGGGTTGACTTTCTACCATCTGGAAGATCAATAGTGATATTGTTCTTGACTCGCCACAATTTTAATAAAAATGGATTTTTTCAGAAAACAGTAGTGGGAGTATGGTAGAACTGGAAGTGATTCCTGAACCGCAAACGATTACTGAAAATTTGATAGGAACCTAAAGATTCAATCTGTATTGACATTCCATTAGCCACTCCGCAGATATGGTGGGCAACCTCAGGCACCCGAGAGGTACTCCGGTAGCCTCAAGGACGGTGACAGGGAGGTTCTTGTTTACCCAGACTTGCCATTGTTGTTGTTCCAGGCTGTGAGTCCCGATAGGAGGATGAGTATAGCGTCGTTCTAAACTGGCTTTAGAAGTGTACGTCTATATGAATCTGCCAGAGGGTTGTCATAGTCAGTGGGAGCAGCTGAAGCATAGTGGGCAAGAGGCTTATGTCTATTTATAGACTAAAGCAGATATAGCGGAGATAGATCATCTATTTCTGATGTGACAGTCATAGGTTTGACTTCATCAGAATAGGGGATGGATCTGTTAAGAAGGTAGTAGGGTGTGATGTCCTAGTATTTAGATGACAAACACAGAGTAGGAAGTGATATTCCTATACTACGATCGGTTATACTTTGGTTTTAACACAGTGGTTTCTCCACATGGGACTTGGATATATTATCAAGACATTCTGGTTACTAGATCTATAGATCTAGATTTGGATGGTTTCCCAATCAGGATACTTAGACAACATTCTAAGAGTTTTTAGAATAGACGACTCCTGGCACGGTGGTGTACCGGCAGGTGATGGAGTCATCCTCTCTTAAGGTGTCTTATAGACTAAAGTGGAGAGGGATGTGCATGATTGGCAGATCACTTGCTTAGGCAATTGAGTCAATCATGAGATGTCAAGTACCACACCAGATATTGTTTTTGCAGGAGATGCAATAAGTTGATATTAATCCAATCCTGGAAAAACGATCGGAAGCAGTTTTAGAACATAAGTTGGTGTTCTAGGGAAATGATAACTGCAGGCTCCTTTGGAAGACAGTTATCATTCCAGGCTTCCCAGGTGACCTGGATGACAGAGTGACTGTCAGAGTTATAGTTTTCCCTCTGACGAGGGGCAGTATTTTGGACAGGTGATCCAGGAGGATACTCAGGGAAGGCATGGCGCAGGATACTAATTAAGTTCAGTTGACGATACAGTCTAAAAAGTTTGGATTTGGAGTTCATTTTTGAGCTGGGTCCCATCAGATATCCAGACATTCTAAGACAGGTATTGCTCATTTCGGGAGATGGCTTTCTCCGTGAACATGGTGTTGGAGATAGTGCCCTCAGAGTAAATTATTAGGTCACAGGTACGTGATTGCAATGATTGATGGAGGACATATCCCGGTAGGACAGTCTTACTCGAGATGATAGTATGCTATCTGGTTTACCTTTATCATCGTGTACTGTTTTAGGTGACCTGACACGTCGCTATTACACGTTGATAGAGCCCCTAGGATTCTTGCTTGACCACCAGCAGTATGAGGGCGATCATATAAGTGGGAGCTGGGGGTCTATAAGCTTATCCTTAAAAGGTCCCTAGTCGTGGGAGTTTCGAGACTGGGCATCGATACTCCATTAGTAGACTAGTGTATACAGTCGAGACCCCGACGAGGGGCGGTGGCCGGTCTCACAAGCCACTGGTGTCAGTTGGATCACCTAAGATGTATACAGGTGCTCATTGGGTTATGAGTACACCGGACAGGACTCGCCGGGAACATGCTAGTTGGTCATATACCAGACGTCAGATGGCAGTTCCCTGGTGACATGTGTGCAGGTTAGTTCATCGACCTGGGGATCGTCATTTGTCTCGTGTGAGTTCCCACTGTACTTTGATTACTACCCTACCACGGCTCAAAGGAGTCATGCAAACCGGTTTTAGTTGGGTACAGTCCCGAGCCACATGGAGGCAGTGAGCGTATCTTTAGGGGTTCGTCTCTCCCGGTATTGGGGGTGAGGTCGTGCTGTGTCTAGGAGAGCCATTACACAAAGTCCTTGGCCAAGGCAAGGAGATTTACTGGTAGGTATTCCAGTAGTATCTCAGGGTGTTCTGGGCTACACTCCGACACGACTTGTACCGCTTTTGGGGGTCTGACTTTTACCAACCCCCTAGGCCCGCCATGCGATACTCATAGACGAACGGACCGGACTGCACGGATATTGTCACTGACAGGCTCAGTAGGGTTGTCAGGCTGAGTTCGCTCACAGACATCCCTTTTAGTCAGTACCTGGTAGCCCGTTACGTATTGGCTTATACCTCTGACGTGCTAGTGGTTAAATCCACAACCAAGGTGTTGATGAGTCTTTAGAGTCCCCCACATTCAGTTACTCAGCTTTCGGGCGAAAGGTTGCACGGTATCGGGGTTTTCCTGTAATTTATTACGGGACCAGTTTTCTGGAGTTGCCAGTTTGCTTTCCGTTTCGGCCAATTTCTATTGTTCCGTTCATTGGCCGAAGATTGGTGGAGGAGGGCTTATTTGCATTGTTGCAAATAGGCATTAGTGGAGGGGGTTCTTTGCATCTTGTTACATCATGATGGTTTTCATGATGAGCACCTTACCTTGACTTCTATCTTCATGATGGCATGACTTTTGGAAGTGATCATTAGCTTGTTGGAGTGTTGGTTTTGGTGCTATCATGGTTGTTGGTGAGTAGTTGAGAGTGGGTGTGATTGTGACCATATTCTTTTCATGATTTTCCTTTTGCAATATAGCCTTCCCACTCTCTCCATTATGGATGGCTCTCTCATTTTTTCCTCTCCCACACCTCTCATGGCCGGCCCAAGTTTGTAGGGGCTGTCCCAAATTTTTGTGGGGATGTTTTGGCTCATTTCATGTTGCAAAAATCCCACTTGATCAATCCATAAAGCTCCAAGTTCAATCCCTCCAGCAAAAGGCAACTCCTACAACCCCAAATGAGACTTCTTCTCTAGATATTCTACAGCATATCTTGGGCACGTCGAGTAGCCGGCTTCGTGCCCGAGTTGCCTAGGCATTGAGGTGGGAGCCCGTAAAAGAAGTAGGCGATGTGGCGCACTTCCGGCGACGAGGAGGAGACGGGACATTCCGCAGGAGATCGGGACGACGACGAGAAGACCGGAGGACTCGGATCTGTCGGTATACTTCTCTTCCCATCTTGTAGTTAGCTAGGACAAGTTAATGGTTCGATCCGGGTAGTAGTGCGCGGCGGTTTGCCAGTTCAAGAAAATTTAAAGTTTATCACCGCTTCCGCTTTTGGCCGTCGGATTGACGGCCGGGGCGCCGCCGTGCACTTACACATAGGATATAGAGAGACATAGAAAGAAACATCACAGCGGATCCACTCACTGAGGCTATTCCTCGAACGCAATAGTTTCGCAAACGAGCTTTGTTAGACTGACTAGTAGAGGAGTTGGGTGTTCGGTATCACACGGGCTGTGAGTATGCGACATCGCAATAATTGGCCTTGAGTGCAAGTGGGAGATTGTTGGATATAGTGCCCTCAGAGTCAATTATTGGATCACAGGCACGTGATTGCAATGATTGAGGGAGGACCTATACCGGTAGGACAGTCTTACTCGAGATGATAGTATGCTATCTGGTTTATCTTTATCATCGTGTACAGTTTTAGGTGACCTTACAGGTTACTATTGCACGTTGATAGAGCCCCTAGGATTCTTGCTTGACTACCAGCAGTATGAGGGCGATCATATACGTGGGAGCTGGAGTCTATAAGCAAATCCTTAAAAGGTCCCTAGTCGTGGGAATTTCGAGACAGGGCATCGATTCTCCAGAGTATACTAGTGTATACAGTCGAGACCCCGATGAGGGGCGGTGGCCGGTCTCACAAGCCACTGGTGTCAGTTGGTTCACCTAAGATGTATACAGGTGCTCATTGGGTTATGAGTACACCGGACAGGACTCGCCGGGAACCTGCTAGTTGGGATTATACCAGATGTCAGATGGCAGTTCCCTGGTGACATGTGTGCAGGTTAGTTCATCGACCTGAGATCGTCATTTGTCTCGTGTGAGTTCCCACTGTGCTTTGATTACTACCCTACCACGCTCAAAGGAGACGTGCAAACATGTTTTAGTTGGGTACAGTCCCGAGCCACATGGAGGCAGTGAGCGGATCTGCAGGGGTTCGTCTCTCCCGGTATTGGGGGTGAGTTCGCGCTGTGTCTTGGAAAGCCATTACACAAAGCCCTCGGCCGAAGCAGGAGATTTACTGGTAGGTATTCCAGTAGTATCTTAGGGTGTTCTGGGCTTCACTCCGACACGACTTGTACCACTTTTAGGGGTCTGACTTTTACCAATCCACTAGGCCCGCCATGCGATGCTCATAGACGAATGGACCAGACTGTACGGATATTGTCACTCACAGGCTCAGTAAGGTGTCAGTATGAGTTCGCTCACAGACGTCCCTTTTGGTCAATAGCTGGTGGCCCGTCACGTATGGCTAATACCTCTGACGTGCTAGTGGTTAAATCCACAGCCATAGTATTGACGAGTCTTTAGAGTCCCCCACACAGACAGTTACTCAAGTTTCGGGCGAAACGCTGTAGAGGCCGTATGGAGATATGGCAGGGTTCGATCAGATACGTGCGGTATTGCACGGATCGTGATCGGACGGATTTTACTAGCGGGCTTTGGTTTAAGCCGGATCCTAGTATTAGACAGTGTAGATTTTGTCTCTTTGCATTTGTGTTCAGTGGGAATACAAATGCTGGCATGTATATGCAGTCGCGGGGTTTTCCTGTAATTTATTACGGGATCAGTTTTCTGAAGTTGCCAGTTTGCATTCCGCTCCGGCCGGTTTTCCTTTGTTCCTTCGGGCCGGACTTTCTGGTGGAGGGGGTTATTTGCAAGTTTGCAAATAACTTGTTGTGGAGGGAGTTTCTTGCATATGAGAGCTTCATGATAGTTCCTTCATGATGAGATTCCATTTTAGTCTCTTGTCTTACATTAAATGTGATGGTTTGTGATATGATGAGATTAGAAGTGAGTGTGACCTTTTTTCTTCTCTTTTATCAAGCTTATTCTTTCTTGCATTATTCCACTCTCTTCCCATCACCATTTTTAGAAGAGGGACCGGCCACTTTGTAGGAGAGAAGAGGGAGTTCATTTTCATGTGAGGGAAAACGGTTCATCTTATTTTTCTTGCCACTAAATTCCTAAGCATATTTCCATAGTTGATTTCTTCACCTCCACATCACCATGGCAACTTCACTACCCCAAAGAGACATAGATTCTACACTACACCTACAATACCCTTGGACGCGTCGGCTTGCCAACTTCGCGCCCGAGTTGCCTCGGTCCAGAGGTGGGAGCCCGTAAAATAAAACGGCTGCGTGGTGCCCTTTCCGAAGAGGAGGTGACGAACGGAGATTCCCCGGGAGATCGGGACGACGACGAGAAGACCGAAGGACACGGATTGCTCGGTATATCTCTCTACCCATCTTTTAGTTTGCTAGTAGTTAGGTTAATGGCCCGATCCGGGGTTTAGTGCGCGGTGGTGCCGGTTTGCAAGTTTCGCAAAGTTTTTCGTTTCTGCATTTCCGGCGTCGGATTGACGGCCGGTGCGCCGCAGCGCACTTACAGGGAGGAGGTGGCAATGGTGGGTCAAGAGAGAGCCATGCTTGCATTAATGTAGAGTTAATGCTTGGTGCACTCACCCTTATTCTCACCCCTCTCTCTCTCTCTCTAACTCACTCACTCTCATTCTCTCTCACTTATCTCTTTCTCATTATTTCTCATTCCTCATTATCTCAACTGAACACTCACCCTACCCTTCACAAATCTTCACTAATCCATCACTAAACTTCACAAAGTCTTACCAAAATCACTTCGTAAGCCTTGATTTGCCTCTTGGATGCCTTGGAGCTTGGGAAGCTAGGATCTTTGAGCTTGTGGGAGTAGCTAATGATCTCTATCTATTAATTAAGTCTTTTTAATGTTGCATAGCATATTCTTTTCAGTTTAGAACGCGTAAAGTTTCGTTTCGTGCAAATATCGTATTTTTAGTGTAGATTGGTGTCTTGGATGATCTGCTATCAAACCATGTATTTGTTGGAAAAGTTCCCATCACAGTGACCTTGTGTAGTGACCTAGAACCCACCATAAAAATCTGAGACAATTCCATGATTAGTAGGCCGCAAACAAATTGCTTCTGTCCGCAAATTGGGGCCAGACTGGGGTGTTTTGGTTTGGGTTTTGGTCTGGGGGTATCTGGGGTTGTGTGTGGTCTTGTGGTATGTGCAACTTTTGCTAATTGTGTGTGTAGAAAAATCTGGGACTACTTTGCTAGTTTTCTAGTATTTTGATTACGCGCGTTACGTTATCTGACACAATTCGTATCTTTGTGTATCTGTTGCTCTTGGGTTAGTTTCGTAGTGTCGATGCGTGCGTTAACCACTAGACGAACACTTGAGAGTTTGTTTGGAGTTGATGCGTCGGTCAAACATAGTGGTTACGTATTATTGGTCGATTGCTAATATGAACTCGTTATATTGCTGTTTTATGATCTAGGGTCGCAGGCGGTGACTTCGGATGCTGCGAAGAAGGGAAAGCGAGTGGTTGGCTTTACTTAACCCTAGGAGCATCAGTGAGTAGATTTAATATCTACAGGGGAATCGTCCGTATGGCGTTATGCGTCAGGGCTAGATATGATATGATATTAGCCGCATGTTATATTGCACATATAGAGATTGTGCATAAAACTTCATTGCATATTATTACTTATTATGCTTGGACTTGTGCCTTTTGGACACTGCACTATTATTGACAGCTCATGTTGCAAGAGCACTGATTGTATGCCACTCACACCTTCAATAATTGGCATGACACGCACAACACTTATACATAAGTGAGATTGTATTGGTTAGGGACATTGAGACATTGATTCATATTCCATTACGCATATGACATATAGCATACCTGTATACCTACATGCTTACACATATGCCTTGCCATGCCTACATGTTAGCTACCCATATACCTATATGGTATTGTACCATTAGAGATAGGTATATACACATTTTAGACATAGCTACATGTACACCTTGTATACATACTTACATGTACACACGTATACCTTGATATAGTTAAACATATACCTGGAGGGTATTGTATCATTATTGACATGTATATACACATACCTAGCTTGATATAGCTACACACATACCTGGAGAGTATTACATCATTATTGATAGGTAGATACACAGATCTTGCTATACCGACATGGTTACCCATACTTGGCTATAGCTACATGTTCACCTTTATATGATGTTGTATGGATTTTAGAGAAGTTAGGAATCACATGATATATTCAATAACTTGTTGCGGTTAAATAGAGGTTTTTCCTTTATATGCTCATATTACTGTTTCATGTTGCATATATTATATTTCATGGATTTCGCATTGATATGTTGACTTCACATGATGTTGTATAGATGTTTTACTCTTGGGTATATATATCAGTGGTATGGGACGCTGAAATATATACATGTACATATAAATATATATATCTGTGGTATGAGACGTTGTTATATATGTACACCTAATATATATATATATATATATATATATATATATATCAGTGGTATGGGACGCTGTTATATATGTATACATATAATATATATATCATCATAATGATATGTGCAAATATACTTATTCATTATATTATGGTCGATATGAGGGCCGATGTTATAGTCGATATGAGGGCCGATGTTATGGTCGATATGAGGGGTCTATGTGCCTGATATGAGGGGCCTATGTGTCCGATGTGAGGGGCCTATGTGCCCGATGTGAGGATGACATGTTTTATTTCGTACTTCGCATTTATTTGATATGCATTGCTTCATGTATTAGTAGTACCTGATAGAGTACCTTTCATGACTGTTGCATATACATATTGCTATTTACTTCTATCAGCTTGCATGTGGTAGATTAGCGCAGTGCGTGCATATCTGCGATTACCAGCATATGTTATTTACTATTCACGAGTTGGCAACTCACCCCCGTTGGGCCACAGGGTTGTACAGGTTGTCCGTCTGAGCAGTCAGAGGCAAGGCTATCTTCTTCATATCGTATCATCTTTTGCAGTGGATACTGCTACGGCTGACTGGGTGCATTTTTCTATACGTGGGTTTTGCAGTTATCCGATATTGCTCATTGTATATTCGTTGTATCCAGTACTCTCCATCTACCATATTCATGTATTGACTTAGAGACGAGTTGTGAGGACGATATTGTATATTATTAGTGACTTGGAGATTTTCATGTTATTCACTTTATATCATATTTTTCTTTGCTACGACGTCGTATATCTGTTGTAGTGGTTGTTTTCCGCCTTTGGGTATTGATTTGCTCCCGTTGGGGATGCTTTACTTATATATTTATGTTGTACCCTTTTTGGGGGCTTGTTTTACAAAGGAGGTGCTGCCAAATTTTTAAAGGAAGTAAATTTGGACTTTAAAGAATTTTTATTAAGATTTCAAAAGTTTTAACAATGGTATTATCACTTACTATTTTTGATGGTTTAGATTGCTGGTTTTTGGCTCACTTGAATTACGTTACGCCTGGAGACGTTACGTAGTTTATGGGCCGTCACGTGCTAAATTTTGGGTCGTGACATAGTTGGTATCAGAGCGCTAAGTTTTACCTTTCGCAGTGTAGGATGACCTTGGTATGATGGAGTAGCTAGGTAGCTTAAGCAGAGTGATGTAGCGTGTGTGTGTGTCCGCGGCATACCTACGACACGGTACTCCCCTTAAGTGACCTAAGTACTAATTGCTTGAAATTCCTTCCTTGATGATACATATTCTTGTGATTCAATTTCCGTGATCTTATCAAATCCTATTTCCATTTATTGCCTTTTGCCGCCGATGACTATGGGGGCTCAGAGAGAGGCAGCGAGGGCCGAGGTCAGAGTTGACTCGTTGGGACGAAGACTGACCAAGACGGTACGCTCGTTGCATAGGAGCAGTGTGATCCGCCTTCGATAGATCGTATCGCTAGGCTTGAGGCAGATATACAGGACTTGTGCCAGATGATGAGGTCGTTGGTTGAGGCCAATTGAGCGCGGCGACAAGAGGTTGTCACCTCTGTTACCCAATTATTCCTTGCTATCAGCACACAGTATTGTGTCACGTATACAGCAGCAGTGGATGTAGCCTATTTAGCTAAGGAGCGTCTTCCCGAGACTTTGGGAGTTTCGAGACCGAGGAGGGCTCGTACAGGTGTATCAGCCCAGAGACAGAGGCTTGGTCGCTGAGACAGATTTCGGTTACGTCGCTGGAGTACCAGAGGGTTGAGACGAGGACAGTCGTTTAGCTCTTATCCCCAAGAGGATCAGCAGCCATCATATGGATGTTTCTGGTGCAAAAGTTTCCGTCACCTCGTCAGAGATTGTACCTTGGTACGCCAGAGCAGGACAGTTGTACCACATGATACCTTACCACCTTCACCTCAAGGAGAGTCGCCTGTTGTGCCTGTTTTTGATCCACGTTAGACTTATGTTAAGAGAGGTCGTAGACGCGAAGGGTTTGTTCCGAGAGTACAAGATGGTAGAGGAGGAGTTTAGCCAGTTGCGGGTAGAGGGCAGACACGAGCGTTTGCTTTTACTCATTGGGACGCACGGGCGTCCAATGCTGAGTTTTCTGGTACTCTAAACTTGTATGTTTGTTTAATTCAAGATCTATGCACTCGTTTGTTCTATACACTTCGTGCCGTGGTTGGGCCAAGAGTCGTGTATGCTAGATCAGCCGTTTGTTGTGTTTACTGCTGTTAGCGATCCTTTGGTTGCGCGACACGTGTTTCAGTCATGTGCCAATTGGGTAGGAGATAAAGGTTCGTCCGTCGATATGATCGTTCTAGAGATGTTGGACTTTGATGTTTTCCTGGGCACGGACTGGTTAGGTACGTGCTATGCGTCTGTGGACTTCCGCGAGAAGACAGTCAGGTTTTGTCTTCCCGACGAGTCAGTTCTTGTTGTGCAGGGGGACTGTGGTGCTGCCCCTCACAGCTTGATTTCTGCCTTTTTCGCTTGTCAGCTTTAGAGGAGAGGATGCTGTGGATTCTTGGCTTTCATTTGTGATATGGAGCCATAGTAGGTTTGTTGGACCGGGTTCCTATCGTGCGAGAGTTTTTCTGACGTTGTTCCAGATGAGCCGGCGGAGCTTAGGGGGCTTAAGGATCTGCTGCAGAGTTGCTAGATAGGGGACTTGTGCGTCCGAGTGTTTCGCTTTGGGGAGCTCCTATTCTGTTCGTCAAGAAGAAAGACGGAATTTTGAGGCTGTGTATTGATTGATCGTCAATTGAATCGAGTTACGGTGTGAATTTGGGTATCCTTTACCTCGCTTGGCGATTTCTTCGATCAGCTCCAGGGTGCGGGACATTTTTTTAAGTTTGCTGGGATCAGGTCATCATTTGTTACGGGTTCAGAGTGATGACATTCCGAAGACTACTTTTGTGCGCGCTACGGGCTTTATAAGTTTTGGTTGTGTCGTTGGACTCACCAATGCCCTAGCAGCATTCGGGGATATGATGAACCAGATTTCTTCAGGCCATTCCTCGACCAGTTTATTGTCGTGTTATTGATGACATTCTGGTCTATTTTAAGATTTCTGAGGAACGTAAGCAGCACTTGATGATTTGCTTTGCAGACATTGGGAGAGCACCAGCTGTTTGCTAAATTCTCGGAGTGTTCCTTCAGGCTTGATAGTGTTGACTTTCTAGGTTATGGGGTTACGGGAGACGGTTTTTGTATGGACCCAAGGGAGATCGAGTCCGTACAGCTTTGGCACAGACTTGTAGCAGGGATAGAGGTCCATAGATTTTTGGGCTTAGCCGGTTTTTACCGCCGTTTCATGCAGGATTTCTTGAGTATCGCTGCACCGTAGACCGTACTGACAAGGAAGGGGGTTCCTTTTCTTTAAACCGAGGCATGCGTGCGGAGTTTTCGGCAGTTGAAGACTCGGTTGATGATTGCACCAGTTCTATCTTTTCTTTCTGGATTGGGCGACTTGTTGTTTACTGTGATGTTTTGTGAGTGGGGCTCGATTGTGTACTGATGTAGTATGATACAGTTATCTCTTATGCTTCCCGACAGTTAGAGAAAGTACGAGCAGGATTATCCCACTCATGATCTGGAGATGGCCGCGGTGGTTTTGAGCTGGAGATTTGAGGACACTACTTGTACGGAGAGTCGTGTCAGATTTTCACAGACCATTAGAGCTTAGTGTATATCTTCCTGTAGCGGGTTTTGATTGTTGAGACAGCACCGTTGGATGGAGCTTGTGAAGGATTATGATTGTGAGGTCCTTCATTACCCGTGGCAAGACGATTGTGGTAGATGATGCTTGAGTCGTAGGCCCGGGGGTAGTTGTTCCAGTTGTGCGCAGTTCAGAGACAGTCTTCTACAGATTTACAGTTCTTGTGCGACAGATGAGTACAGTTTAAGTTCGCCTTTACTGGGGGACAACTTGCTCATGTCTGCGTCCATCCACTTTTAGTTAATTGTTTCGTGAGGCACAGCCCACCGATGCTCGTTTGTTAGAGATTCTTGAGCATGTTCGGCTGGGTAAAGATTCAGAGTTCTTGATTTATGACCAGGGTGTGCTATGTTTAGGGACGCGTTTGCGTGTACCGATACTGATTAGGTAGAGATGCGTGGTCATAGAGCAGGCATATCAGTCAGCTTTCTGTGTTCACCCAAGTGCCACCGAGCTGTAACGTGACTTGTGAGTTAGTTACGGGTGGGCAGGGGTGAAGAATGAAGTTTCGGATTTCGTTTCGAGGTGTCTGGCTTGTTGCGAGCTAAGGTTGAGCGTTTGAGACCTGCTGGAGAGTTGCAACCTTTAACCGTTCCGGAGTGGGAATAGGAGTAGATCTCCATGAATTTCGTTGTGGTGTCTACCCAGGTCTAGTCGGGGGTATGACTCCATTCGGGTGATTGTTGTCTGGTTTTGCTCAGTTTGCTCTGTTGTTCTTCGGTGAGTTTGTGCGTTTCTACAAAGTTCCTTCATGTGTTGTATCCGATAGAGGCATCCAGTTCGCTAGCCGTCGTTGGCAGAAACTTCAGGAAGCCTTGGGTACTGGTTGAGCTTTATCTCCGCTTTTCCATCTGTAGGCCGGTGGTCAGAAAGAGCATACTATACATACTCTGGAGGATATGATTGTGCATACGTACTTGTTGTTTGTTGGCGTTGGGATCGTCACTTGTCATTGATGGAGTTCTCCTACGATGATGGTTGTGAGGAGACGTTTCAATTGGCAACCTATAGGCCTTGGGAGTAGGTTTTGTCGATCGCCTATCTGTTTTACTGACTCCGCGAGAGCAGGATTTTTGGACCTCAGCTAGTCGAGAGGCTTCAGAGATAATCCAGTGGTTTAAGTAAGGATGAGAGCAGCCCAGTGCAGACAGAAGTCTCAGGCGACCGTAGTTGTCACAGACTTGAGTTCGCAGTGTGAGATCATGTATTCCTACGGATTTTTTCGATAAAATGGCATGTTGAGTTTTGAGAAGCTTAGTCCCAGATTGTAAGTTCATTTGAAATCCTTCAGCGAGTTAGTAACGTTGCCTATAAGTTGGCACTTCCACCCAGATTTTTGAATATTCATCCCGTATTCCTTATGTCATTACTTTGCAATTACCTTCATCACCTTTCTCACATGATTCAGCACCAGACCATTTAGCTTGGACGCGATCTTTTCATTCAACGGCAGCCGATAGTGTTATTGGATCGGTAGGTGGAGAAACTTCGGTCAAGGTCTTGTCATCTGTAGAGGTTTTCTTTGGCGTAGCCTTATAGTGAGGAGATCACTTGGGAGGTTACGAGCGAGATGTGGATGATTTGCACTCATCTCATTGAAGGTATGTATAGTGAGAATTTTAATTCGAGGACGGATTTTCTTTAAGGGGGAGATTGTAACACCTAAGAATGCAATTAGTGTTAATTAAGCGATAATGCGGGTTTTTGGTAAAAAGTTTACCAATTTAGGTTCCTCACATTTTATAACAATTAATTAATATTTTATTATTAATTGTTTTGGGCTTGCACACACGTGTGCACGTTAATGTGAGGGTTTGCTTGTGCTAATTTTGTTAGTGACCATAACACTTAATCTAATCCTAATCCTTGTTTAAACCATTAGCCCTAACCCTAGATATTTGTGGGAGATATTTCCTTAGGTCTTTTGCATTGGGAGGAGGTGGCAATGGTGGTTCAAGAGAGAGCCATGCTTGCATTAAAGAAGAGTTAATGCTTGGTGCACTCATCCTTATTCTCACTTCTCTCTCTAACTCACTCACTCTCATTCTCTCTCACGTATCTCTTTCTCATTATTTCTCATTCCTCATTATCTCAACAGAACACTCACCCTACCCTTCACAAATCTTCACGAATCCTTCATTAAACTTCACAAAGTCTCACTAAAATCACTTCTTAAGCCTTGATTTTCCTCTTGGATGCTTTGGAGCTTGGAAAACTAGGATCTTTGAGCTTGTGGGAGTAGGTAATGATCTCTATCTGTTAATTATGTCTTTTTAATGTTGCGTAGTATATTCGTTTCAGTTTAGAACGCGTAAAGTTTCGTTTCGTGCAAATATCGTATTTTTAGTATACATTGGTGTCTCGGATGATCTGCTATCAAACCAGGTATTTGTTTGAAAAGTTCCCATCACAGTGATCTTGTGTAGTGACCAAGAACCCACCATAAAAACCTGAGACAATTCCATGATCAGTAGGCCGCAAATAAATTGCTTCTGGCCGTAAATTGCTACCAGATTGGGGTGTTTGGGTTTGGGTTTTGGTCTGGGGGTATTTGGGGTTGTGTGTGGTCTTGTGGTATGTACAACTTTTACAAATTGTGTGTGTAGCAAAATCTGTGACCACTTTGCTTGTTTTCTAGTATTTCGATTACGCGCGTTACGTTATCCGACACGGTTCGTGTCTTTGTGTATCTGTTGCTCTTGGGTTAGTTTCGTAGTGTCGCTACGCACGTTAGCTACTAGACGAACACTTGAGAGTACGTTTGGAGTTGATGCGTCGGTCAAATGTAGTGGTTATATGTTATTGGTCGATTGCTAATATGAACTCGTTATATTGTTGTTTTATGATCTAGGGTCGCAGGCGAGGGCTTCGGACATTGCGAAGAAAGGAAAGCGAGTGGTTGGCTTTACTTAGCCCTAGGATCATCAGTGAGTAGATTTAACATCTACAGGGGAATCGCCCGCTTGGCGTTATGTGTCAGGGCTAGATGTGATATGATATTAGCCGCATGTTATATTGCACATATAGAGATTGTGCATAAAACTTCATTGCATATTATTACTTGTGGTGCATGGACTTGTACCCTTTGGAAACTGAACTATTATTGACGGCTCATGTTGCACGAGCACTGATTGTATGCCACTCACACCGTCAATAATTGCCATGACACGCACAACACATATACATATGTGAGATTGTATTGGTTAGGGACATTGAGACATTGATTCATATTCTATTGTGCATATGACATATAGCATACATGTATACCTACATGCTTACATATATGCCTTGCCATGCTTACATGTTAGCTACCCATATACCTATATGGTATTATACCATTAGAGATAGGTAAATACACATTTGAGACATAGCAACATGTACATCTTGTATACATACTTACATGTACACCCATATACTTTGATATAGTTACACATATACCTGGAGGGTATTGTATCATTATTGACATGTATATACACATACCTAGCTTGATATAGCTACACACATACTTGGAGGGTATTACATCATTATTGATAGGTAGATACATGGATCTTGCTATACCGACATGGTTACGCATACCTGGCTATAACTACATGTTCACCTTTATATGATGTTGTATGGATTTTAGAGAAGTTAAGAACCGCATGATATATTCAATAACTTGTTGCAGTTAAATAGCGGTTTTTCCATTATATGCTCACATTACTGTTTCATGTTGCATATATTATATTTCATGGATTTCGTATTGATATATGGATTTCACATGATGTTGTATGGATGTTTTACTCTTGGGTATATATATCAGTGGTTTGGGACGCTGATATATATGTACACCTAATATATATATATATATATATATATATATATATATATATATATATATATATCAGTGGTATGGGACGCTGTTATATATGTATACATATAATATATATCATCATAATGATCTATGCAAATATATTTATTCATTATATTATTGTCGATATGAGTGCCGATGTTATGGTCGATATGAGGGACGATATTATGGTCGAGATTAGGGGCCTATGTGCCCGATGTGAGGGGCCTATGTGCCCGATGTGTGGATGACATGTTTTATTTCATGTTCCGCATTTATTTGATATACATTGCTTCTTGTTTTAGTAGTACCTGATAGAGTACCTATCATGACTGTTACATATACATATTGTTATTTATTTCTATCAGCTTGCATGCGATAGATTAGCGCAGTACGTGCATACCTGCGATTACCTGCATATGTTATTTACTATTCACGAATTGGCAACTCACCCCTGTTGTGCCACAGGGTTGTACAGGTTGTCCATCAAAGCAGTCAGAGGCAGGGCTATCTTCTTCACATCGTATCATCTTTTGCAGCGGATACTGCCACGGCTGACTGGGTACAGTTTTGCTATAGGTGGGTTATGCGGTTATCCGATATTGCTCATTGTATATTCGTTGTATCCAGTACTCTCCATCTACCATATTCATGTATTGACTTAGAGTCGAGTTGTGAGGACGATATTGTATATTAGTTGTGACTTGGAGATTTTCATGCTGTTCACTTTATATCGTCTTTTTTCGCTACGGCGTTGTGTATTTGTTGTGGTGGTTGTTTTCCGCCTTTGGGCGTGGATTTTCTCCCGTTGGGGATGCTTTACTTATATATTTATGTTGTACCCTTTTTGGGGGCTTGTTTTACAAAGGAGGTGCTGCCAAATTTTTAAAGGAAGTAAATTTGGACTTTAAAGAATTTTGATTGAGATTTCAAAAGTTTTAACAATGTTATTATCACTTACTACTTTTGATGGTTTAGATTGCTGGGTTTTTGGCTTACTTGAATTACGTTACGCCTGGAGACGTTACATAGTTTAAGTGCCGTCACGTGCTAAATTTTAGGTCGTGACATACTTGAGCATGGAATTTAGAGACTACTTAAAAGAGAATGGGATTCTCTCTCAGCTTATTCCTCCGTATACATCACAGCACAACAGAGTGTTAGAGCGGTGGAATCGCACCCTTTTAGATATGGTGCGATCTATGTTGAGTAATGCTGAGTTGCCTATTTTCTTTCGGTGTTATCCACTTGAGATAGCTGCATTCCTATTGAATAGAGTTTCGACCAAGTCATTTGCCTACCACTCCATATGAGATATGGAATGGAAAGAGAATATCTCTTAAATGAGTTAAGATATGGGGTTGTCCGGTCTATGTTAAAAAGCAAAATCCTGACAAGCTCAAGGCAATGTTAGTTCTGTGTATGTTTCTAGGATATCCCAAACAAACGCGAGGGAATATCTTCTACCACACCGAGGAACAATAGGTGTTTGTTTCTTGACATGCCACCATTTTAGAAAAGGAATTTTTTTTGAAAGAAATCAGTGGTAATGAGGTAGAACTGGAAGAAGTTCCAGCAACATAAACTATTACTGACGATTTGGTGGAACCGGAGGATTCAATAGTCCCCAATGAACCTTAGCCACTCCGTCGATCTAGTAGGGTTCCTCATCCACCTGAGTGATACTACATTTTTCTCATAGACGGTGTGAGCGAGGATTGCATCATGGAAGATGATGACCCAACTAGTTTCGAGCAGGCCATTACAAGTGTAGACTATGTGAAATGGCTGGATGCTATGTGATTTGAGATGGAATCCATGTACACCAACAAAGTATAGTCTTTGAAAGTTGCTCCTGAAAGGACAAAACCCATCGAGAGCAAGTGGATCTTGAGAAAATAATTGGTGATGATGGAAAAGTTGAGACTTTCAAAGCTAGACTTGTAGCAGAAAGTTGGCAGTTGCACGTCAAGACCGCTTTTCTAAATGGTGATTTAGAAGAGAGCATATACATGACACAGCCAGAGGGCTTCGTAGACAGTGGGAGCAACGGAAGCGTGTGCAAGCTTCTTAAATCCATATACGGATTAAAGCAGGCATCGCGGAGCTGGAACATCTGTTTCGATGAAGCTGTCAAAGAGTTTGACTTCATCAAAAATGTAGATGAACCATGTATATATAAGAAGGTTATAGAGAGTAAGGTTGTCTTCCTCGTATTGTACGTGGATGACATACTCTTGATAGGAAACGATATTCCTATGTTACACTCGGTCAAGCTCTACTTATCACACAAGTTCTCCATGAAAGATCTAGGTGATGCCTGCTACATCCTGGGGATAAAGATCTATAAAGATAGATCTAAACGGATGTTGGGATTGTCCCAATCCAGGTGCATAGATACCATAATAAATAGGTTTAGTATGGAAGATTCTAAGCGTGGTAATGTACCCGCTTTTTCAGGACTCACTCTCTCTCTAAAGAGATGTCTCTCAAGACTGATTTGGAAAGGGCTCGCATGTAAGGGATACCCTATGCTTCGGCAGTCGGGTCAATCGTGTATGCGATATTATGTACCAAACCAGATGTAGCTTACTCACTAGGTGTAGTGAGTAGGTATCAAACAGATCCTGGAGAGAATGACTGGATAACTTTGAATAACATTCTTAAGTAATTGAGAAGGACTAAAAAGATGTTCTTGGTGTATGATAATGGTGAACTCCAGGTTAGTTGGTCTCAGGTTTTGTTTTCACCCTCAGTGGAGGGACGGTATGTTGGAATAGTTCAAAGCTAGATACCATAGCAGACTCGACGATGAAGGCTGAATACATCGCTACCAACGATGCTGTCAAAGTGGCTGTCTGGATGAAGAAGTTCATAAGATGAACATGGTGAGGTTCCATCCATTGAGCATCCAATACCTGTGTATTGTGATAATAATGGAGCTGTGGCTTTGTCCAAGGAACCCCGGTCCCATCAGTGATCCAGACATATTCTTAGGCGGTATCACCTGATCAGGGTGATAGTAGATCACCGGGAGATCGAGATTAGGAGTGTTGACACAGAGGATAACACAGCGGATCCACTCACCAAGGCCCTCCCCCAGGTGCTAATCGAAAGACTTTTTGGGATGTCGGGTATGAGATACTACACCAACTGGCCTTAGTGCAAGTGGGATATTATTAGTGATATGTATTCCCTAGAGGCCATTATTGTGTTATATAGTGGATGCTTGGACATATATATGGAGGACTTTCATGCTCGACATGATAGTAAGCTATCTGGTTGCCTTTATCTTAATATGTTCACTGGTATTATTATATCTTCTCTCATATACATATTGATAAAGCGCTTAGGATGTTAGCATGACTACCAGGACTATGATGCAGATCATACTACTAGGACCTAGTTAGTCCACAAGCACATCCTTCAATTGTTCCCGGTTGAGGGAATATCGAGACATGACATCAATATTCTAGAGTAGACTAGTGTATATGTTTCTTGACCTTGTATGGGGTGATGGTTGATCTCATACCCATTGGTGTTTGACATGAAAGATTGTACACAGGTGCTTATTAGAGAATGGGTACAAACTATACCTATCGTCAGGTAGCAGTTCTCTGGTGACACTGGTATAGGTTAGTCTGTAGACTCGAGATTGTTAAAAAGTCTTGTGTGGATCCCACTTTGGTTTGATTTCCTCCCTACCACGGCTTAAAGGAGTCATGCAAACAGGTGGATTTTGGGTACAGTCCCGAGTCACATGGAGGCAATGAGAGATAGGAGGGGTTTCGTCTCTCCCGGTATTGGGAGTTGATGTTGCGCTATGCTCGAATGGCTATAACAAAAAGTCCCTGGCCAAGGCTAATAAGATTTAATGGTAAGTGTTATCAGTAGTTTTTCGAACCGTTATGAGCAATGCATCGACATGACTTATCAAGTTATTGGGGTCTGACGATTCCACCCCTAAACCCGATATGCGACATATCAGACGAAGAGACCGGACTGTACGGTACGTGTTACGTATAGACTTCATGGGAGTTTGGACAAGCTTGCTTGTTGATCTTCTAATCACTCAATACGTGGGTAGTCATTACGTCCATCTAGTACTGCTGACGGCTTATGGGTGACTGTTGTGATCATCACCTACTACTGGTGTATTGACGAGTCTTTAGAGTCCCAAACAGAAGTTTTCTGGTTCAAGCGAAACGAAGTAGGGCACATATTCTGATATGTGCGGAGGCCTGATTAAATACGAGTATGAGATACCGTATTGTAATCTGGCGGCTATTTGTGACAATTAGGTTATATGTGATATAACCGGATTATCGAATCAAGTGTTGATTTGATAATGTGATATACAAATAAATGATATTAGTCGGTTATATGTGATATAACCGGATTATTGAATCATGTGTGTAGGGTTCCCTAGGTCGGCAGCAAGGTTTCGGGAGGGATCGTCCATTCCGTTTTCAAATTTTTTGGCCGTTCTAAAGAACCCTAACCTAGAATCATAACTAGAGATTTAAACAAACTAGCAATGTTAACATCTTAACATCTATGTGAATGAGGAATACAACCTTCGTAGACCGGTCCTTCACTTCTAAAGCTCCATGTAATAGTCCCTTCGCTCCAAGTAGTGAACACCCGAACTCCAGTAAAGGTTCACATGAAGAAATGAACAAGCTTGCTCGAAATCTTCGAGGCCGAAGATGATCTACGTCGAAGAGACTCAAGCTCATGCTACCTCTTCACTAATGGTAGATTAGTAAAGCAAACACCCTAAACTAAATGGCTAATATAGTAGAGGATGATGAAGTAGAAAATTGGCTCACTTTAGATTTAATTTTCTCACAATATTTTCTCACATTAGAAAAAGCTAGCAAGCTCTTTCCCATGAAGAAGAAGATGAAGAATGAAGATGAGAGAATGAATTCATGAGGTGAGAATATCAAACATGGGTGAGTTAGTGTCATAAACTAACTCATGTAGAGAATAAACCATGGGTTAACAATAATGGTTGGGTTAATAAATATCTTCAAGTAAAACAAAATGAGTGGACTTGGTCAATGGTTCCACATGCTTCTACAAGCATCAACCATGTGACTAATTACCACTAATTTGTGAATTACCAAGATAAATAAAAACCTTAGGATTATCATAACCATGGTGTAAGTCTCATACACCCATGTAGCATGTGGCATCTAGCATGACACAAATTCATGTACATTAATATATATCACATATATACTATATGCATGTCATGTCCCGAAAGTACGGAACATGACCGGCACTTAAACTACGAACGTCTCGAGGCGTACGTAATCTAAGTAAACCGAAAACCCAGAAATCCAAACCAAGAAAAGTAGTAGAGTGAAGGAAAACCAATTTAAAACAAGTAGTTTTAATAGCATAAGCCGAATTATGCGGTTTTAAAAAAAACATCAAAAATTTCCTGAAAATTTCGGCAGAGTCTCCTTTGTAAATACTGGCCCCCAAACGGGATACAACATGAATAGTATACGAAATCAAAAAATGGCATCCCCAAGCCGGAGCTAGCTCTTCGTCAATCGACGGTCACAACCACACAAGCAATATAATATACAACGCCAACGGCGAGGATCAAAAACTCAAAAGGAAACTCAAAACCACAAGAAATCCGCAGAAATATAACGCGCGACTCTAAGGTCAAAAAAATAACATCACTGGTCTCTATCTCAAAAATAAATACATGTTTGGTTGATAGAACTTCTAGATTCAACAGAATAATAATGTACAAGGTATAATGATGGGTACGATACAAATAAACCCACCTACTAGCAAGCCACCCGAAAGAAGCAGTGCCAGCAAAGCCGTAATGAAACCTGTACGGCAAAACCTGCAAGAAACTGGGGCACAACGGGGGTGAGTTGCTAACTCATGAATAGAAAAACATCTACGCACAGAAATCGCATAAATAACGCAACCTAGGTCAATGATCATAATATATCCTCAAATATATGAATAACATGCAGCCTATAACAATGACTAGGGTAATATCTAACCCGAGTGTGATCTCATGTGCCCGTGTCAGTGCCTCAGGTAGCAATATATCATATGAATGAGGTATGAATGCAAGAAAACAGAATACATGTAGATGAAGAAACTGTTTTCATAAATTAGTGAGATTTCCTTTGTATTTTTAAAACGAGGTATCATAAATGAAATCAGCATCAACAGTGTCTAGCATCGACACAAAACATAAATCTCAATGTCTCAAAGCCTCCGGCTCCGGCTATCCGTACTGGCCTGTATCATCAAATCTCAGTACCTCAATATCTCGAAATCTCAATGTCTCAATCTCAATATCTAAGGCGCCGTCAGTCCAGACCGGCCCCTACCATCCATCTCAAGACCACGAAGGTATCCTCCGGATATCCAACGCGTCGGGTAAAATCACCGGTAGGTAGTCTCCCCCTGCCAGGCTCATCGTCATCACCACGAGCTTCATGCCCCAGGGTACCTTACCGGGTCCACCATGTACCCGAAACGGTTCCTCCACTCCTCGAACTCGGGTCTCACATGTCGCTCTCAGCACCGAGAAAACACATGGTGGACGCACTGAAATATCATATCAAGGGTAACCGGGTTTTTAAAACAATTACATACTCTCTTTTGAAATCCCCACGGTTCCCAAATCCAGAAATATCATGGAAATCCGAATCCAAAACCTCGATAGCACATAAACTAGTGAATATATGCATGAGAATTCATGAATGCGGCATAACAATGAATAACAGTATGCATGAAGCGAAAAGTAATAACTACAATGTCTAAACTGGCATATAAGGCAAGTACACTAATATCATGTCGAAACAACTAGCTAACAAGCTAAGTCAAGCAAATAGTCTTTTCTAAAGTGTACGTGACATGGCAATTACCGATGAAGATGTGTGTGAGCCGGTAAGTAAGTGTACGTGGTACATACGGTTCATCGGTAATGGTGCTGGTGTCCTAACAGCATAATATCAATAATGGCATATGAATCACAATATGTATGCGATGCGGAGCAACAGCAATAATGTGCGGGAGCTGAATACTAGACACAACGATAACTAATCTGCATTACCCTAATATAAGTCCTACAATAGTGCCTTTTTGAAATAACACGAATCGCGATGTTTTGAAAATAAGGGCTACGGTGTTTTTAAGAAAAGATACGTCTTTTGAAATATCCGTAGAATTCCTTGACCTGTCTTTTAAAATACCCACGATCCGTTAGTTTTGAAATAGGTAGGAGTCTAATCTAATCTAACAACTACACTAAACTATACGGCTGAACTAACAAGCTGACCTACAGGTAAGGAAACCGCTTATCATCTGAGTCGATACATATACATACCTGTATATATACAGTCGGTGATCCCGCCTCAATAATATCATATCCGATACCATATCTATAAGCAGGCATCCCAAGTCAAGAGTGCGGATCAATCATCAATATAGCTCGTACGTAAATCCGTCGTACGGCATCCCAAATCTGGGTACGGGTCAATATCACATTCATCATACTATTCACCTGGTATCCTCTTTATCAAATATCATGATCGGGGTACTGATCTACGTCTAGTACAATACTAATATCCTTAATATACTCATGATCTAACTACTGATCGACAATCTCGTACAAACCGATATCGTCAGCACATATCATCATCAAGGGGTATACATCGCCCGATACGGCCTAATATCAATATCCTAGCATATCATGCCTCATATCACGATCACATGTCGACCATTTTATTTATAACACTATTCACCCGTATCGCCGCCCCAAGATCCGCTATAACACCAGGGCGTACCTCAAGTACGAATCCTGCCATATCACCGATATCACAACCTCAACACAAATCTCATCGACTCATTTCAATCTCAAGTATCATCCTCAAATCCGTATGTGAACACACGGTCCCATACCCATGTGAACACATAACTATAAAGAATCCCATGAGCACATATAAATAGGAATGTATGCAAGTATGTATGTGTGTATGTGTAGTGCAACACTACCCTAGGGTTCGCAACACTAAAATAATCCAACACACCAATATCCATCCTAAACATCGTTATTAATCCCAAATACTATCCTATAATAATTGTTGGTGTGTATACGCATCCGTATACACCACCACGGACTGCGGGGGTGCTATACGCCATCCACCCGACTTCTCCCCGTAGATATAAATCTACTCACCTGGTCCTCGCTCGCCGGTGCCGACGTCGCCACACGCTTGCTTGTCGTCCCGAAGTCCACATGGGGTACCGATCGATCCGTGTCCTTCGGTCTTTAATCTCCGCAACAAACTCCCAGCTGTTGCGCCGACAAAGTCCGCTACCCGATCTTGCTCGTCAAAGTGGCACCACATCATCGAATCTTTATACGGGCTCCCGCTTCAAACCGAAGCAACTCGGACATGAAGTTTGCTAGCCGACATTTCCAAGATTGAAGTAGAGAGAGTGTAGAATATATTGTCTCAAGGCACCCAAGCGTTTGGATGGTGGTAAATTGGAGTTGCCATGATTTGAGAAGAGAAGTAAGCATGGGATTTTGCAAGGCTAGAGGAAAAATGCTGGGGCTCGGCCATACAAGAATGCTCTCTGAGGATTGCAAAGAAGAAGTGGTTTTAGTGCTCTGTGTATTTCTATGAGTGTTCACAGGGAATTTTTGATTGGTGTTGAGCCAAAGAAACCAAGAGGTGAGTGTATATAATAAATTAATCAACACCAATAATCAAACCCCATCATCTTGCCCATGCTGCCAACACCACACCAAAGACTTTCGAAATGATCACTGTGGGAATACTATTTGAGTGGTGAGGAATAATTAAACAATAAATAAAACCCCTTCAAACAAAGAGCAGCCACCAAAAAATTTGGAAATTTTCTTTAGCCCAAAAATTTCCAAAAAAAACTATAACCACATTAATTAAACATAGAATAAGATGTTTAAATCGGGAAAAAGAACTGTCAACTCCGAAAGTAATCCCGTAACGAATTACGGAATTACCCCTCAACTGTAAATACATATCCGCATTTGTATTCCGACCGTATACAAATGCAATGAGACAAAAATATTCCTAAAATATAATACTAGAATCCGGCTTAAAATAATAATAAAATTTGAAATTTCACCAGTGGCTCAATAAACAACAAATACTAGCAATTACATAGCTAGAATATGTATATTTAATTTTTATAATAAGATATTTGCATTTTGACTTTTTACAGAAACCCCCTTATTTTACCGATTTTCCGAAATATCACCAAAACGATTTTCAAAAGGCTACAATCTTCCCTCCTTAAAAAAATTCGGTCCCCGAATTTAAAGTAAAACTCCCCCCAAATACTAAAACATCTAAACCAAAACCATCAAGTCGTCGGGGCTCCGAAATTATAAATACATAAAACAAATCGTAGCGCAGCGCATGCGCATGAAAAATGAGCATATAACTCAAATCAAAACTCCGTCAAGCATCCCGCAATCATCGGAGTCATGGGGAAGACATAAATGCCAAATCCAAAGCAAAACCAATATGATATAACTCGAAACTATACATATAAATATCGAATCTATATATGTAAGTATCTGAAGGAAATGCATGCCAAATCTCTTTAAGTCGCTGTGCAACGCGTATAACACTGCACAGTGGTGGACGTCTATCATAAGAAAATAACTATATACATATATACCTTTCTTTGAAATGTACGTTCCGCCGTTTTGGGAAACAATTTAGAAGCGTTTTCCTTGTTTTAAACGTTTCGCGTCATATCAGACACGTAGGTAAATGCTGAGGCTATAGCTCGCTTTTTGGAAATCCCTTCAATAACTATCAATGCATGCAAAATATATTCAGGTACTGTTCTCTGACTAGTCCTGCTCAGTACAAAAACTCATTGCAATCATCATAAAAACGTACTGCTCCATAAGAAATCAATCCCAAAATATGCATATAATGCTATGTGCGTCTGGTGCGCACGGAAATCAAAATCCATATACGTGCCATACAAGTGCACAGAAACAAGATCTAAGTGCATTGGGTGGCACAAAGCATCTGTCGTAGGCAACGTGTGTGCCTGACAGCAAAATCAGGTGCATCTGACATGCACGAAGAATCTCGATTTAGTGCATCTGGTATGCACCAAAATCGCACCTCAAAACATGCGCCCAACATGCGCGAAAATCCAAATCAGGTGCATCCATCGTGCACGAAATCATGAAATCTAATATCAAGTGCCGAATACACGCAAAATCCAATCAGGTGCACAAGGTGCACAAAAAAAATATCGAACATTACCATCGAAATCGAAGTCCAGTGCATCTAAATGCACAACATACGTAACACTACACTGCAAGCATATATGAACTATACCGAGTGCAAAAACCAAATCGTGTGCGTATATACGCATAAATCAACTCAACTGTATGAAATCCATATAATCACAAACATGAGAAATCAAAGCACGAAAACTATCTCAAGTGCAACAACTGTGCAAAAATCGTGAATACTCAGTAGGTGCAATCATGGCGCATGAAAACGAATATCATGGAACTCCATCAACAAAATCAATCATGCAAATAGACCGCCCAAAATACAGAAATCACATATGGCGGAATAGTCCCGCTCAAGCATGTCCTCAAGAATCTCTGGCCAACTGTCGTGGTCACTCATAACATGTCTCGTCGATGATCCTGAAATCTGGCCTGTTGATGTGCGTATCATGACCACTCCTGGGTCAAAGTCTTCTCGTAATTCATTCCAGAAAGGTCCTGTCGAGGTCTCTCCCAAATCTCGTCTCTGCCGAACTGTCCGGAAGTCATCATCCCTTACTAGATCTATTCTCGTTCCTGAACGGCTACATACTCATCGCGACTCCTTCTGGAAGGTATATCCAAGTACAATGCCTCGGCATGCGTACCGCATCTCTGATGTCGGTGGAGTGGAACGTCATCTCATCTAGATCTGGTATGAACCTCTTACTTCACTTTTCTCTAATGTCGTCTGCTTTGGACTCGTCTCGTCGCGGCTGCATGGACTGAGCTCTAACGGCTATCCTCGTATCAGGAGTCTCCCAAGAAATGCATCTCACCACCTAGCATCCGAATTAAGTCGAGCCATCCGATCGAGTCGTCAAAACCTCATAATCCCCCAAGAGCTCAACATCTTGGGCACAGTTTAATAGTATCGAGTACATACCACAGCATCGGTGGTCCACCCGTAGAAGGGCAAACTCAAGCCTCACTAATGGCGCCGTGGAACTGCCGCAAACCCGAAGGTTCAAAGACTTTCGCACGGTCATTAAGTCGAGTTAGGGTTTCATTCTTCTAAAAGGTCCATAGAATTGCCTGCAAGCTCTTCCGCATACTTTAAACTTGGAATAATAGGTTTCTGATATTCGATCGTCTCTGTCGACTCTCAACGTCTCCGCGTGAAGTCGTCTCTAACTGGAATCAATCTATCTGATGACCTCGCATCGGGGTAGGCGAACGAACCACATGTCCTAGTCATTCATCCTCGGTGACTAGCGACCTTCTATCATCTCTTAGTACAACTTGTACTGCAATAGCTCCAACATCTGGGGCGATATCTCGTCGTTCGCAGAAATAACTGGCTCACTTGTCTGCATGCTGAACAGTGCCGCAAACATCATGAATAAGCAATACACCAACGGTCATCAAAATCTGGTTGGCCTCTATCATTGGCTCGATCCTATGGTACTGATCGGCACGTCCGAGTAACCTCATACAGCGGTCCATCCCACGCTCGTGGCGCGAAAACACAATAAAAAGACACATCTCGGCGATCGTGTGTCGCCGAAATTACGCCCTGGTCAGTCCTTGTTCTTAACGAGCTCGTGCTGACCGCAACTGTAGCCGTAGCTCTCCCTGCCCGTAATCGTGGCAGCAAAACCATAACTGATACCGATGAGGCTAGATCATAGGATGGAATATAACACTGAACAAGAAATGTACATCCTAAGGCTCCTTAAGTGGAGTAGCGTACCGTAAGTATGCCGCGGAACATACCCACGGTACGTCACTCTACTTTAGTCACCTATTCCATCAACCAAGGGTTATCCTATGCTCCGAAGGTAAAACCTAACGCTCTGATACCAACTTTGTCACGTCCCGAAAGTACGGAACATGACCGGCACTTAAACTACGAACGTCTCGAGGCGTACGTAATCTAAGTAAACCGAAAACCCAGAAATCCAAACCAAGAAAAGTAGTAGAGTGAAGGAAAACCAATTTAAAACAAGTAGTTTTAATAGCATAAGCCGAATTATGCGGTTTTAAAAAAAACATCAAAAATTTCCAGAAAATTTCGGCAGAGTCTCCTTTGTAAATACTGGCCCCCAAATGGGATACAACATGGATAGTATACGAATTCAAAAAAAGGCATCCCCAAGCGGGAGCTAGCTCTTCGTCAATCGACGGTCACAACCACACAAGCAATATAATATACAACCCCAACGGCGAGGATCAAAAACTCAAAAGGAAACTCAAAACCATAAGAAATCCGCAGAAATATAACGCGCGACTCTAAGGTCGAAAGAATAACATCACTGGTCTCTATCTCAAAAATAAATACATGTTTGGTTGATAGAACTTCTAGATTCAACAGAATAATAATGTACAAGGTATAATGATGGGTACGATACAAATAAACCCACCTACTAGCAAGCCATCCGAAAGAAGCAGTGCCAGCAAAGCCGTAATGAAACCTGTACGGCAAAACCTGCAAGAAACTGGGGCACAACGGGGGTGAGTTGCCAACTCGTGAATAGAAAAATATCTACGCACAGAAATCGCATAAATAACGCAACCTATGTCAATGATCATAATATATCCTCAAATATATGAATAACATGCAGCCTATAACAATGACTAGGGTAATATCTAACCCGAGTGTGATCTCATATGCCCGTGTCAGTGCCTCAGGTAGCAATATATCATATGAATGAGGTATGAATGCATGAAAACAGAATACATGTAGATGAAGAAACTGTTTTCATAAATTAGTGAGATTTCCTTTGTATTTTTAAAACGAGGTATCATAAATGAAATCAGCATCAACAGTGTCTAGCATCGACACAAAACATATATCTCAATGTCTCAAAGCCTCAGGCTCCGGCTATCCGGACTGGCCTGTATCATCAAATCTCAGTACCTCAATATCTCGAAATCTCAATGTCTCAATCTCAATATCTAGGGCGCCGTCAGTCCAGACCGGCACCTACCATCCATCTCAAGACCATGACGGTATCCTCCGGATATCCGACGCGTCGGGTAAAATCACCGGTAGGTAGTCTCCCCCTGCCAGGCTCATCGTCATCACCATGAGCTTCTTGCTCCAGGGTACCTTACCGGGTCCACCATGTACCAGAAACGGTTCCTCCACTCCTCGAACTCGGGTCTCACATGTCGCTCTCAGCACCGAGAAAACACATGGTGGACGCACTGAAATATCATATCAAGGGTAACCGGGTTTTTAAAACAATTACATACTCTCTTTTGAAATCCCCACGGTTCCCAAATCCAGAAATATCATGGAAATCTGAATCCAAAACCTCAATAGCACATAAACTAGTGAATATAGGCATGAGAATTCATGAATGCGGCATAACAATGAATAACAGTATGCATGAAGCGACAAGTAATAACTACAATGTCTAAACTGGCATATAAGGCAAGTATATTAATATCATGTCGAAACAACTAGCTAACAAGCTAAGTCAAGCAAATAGTCTTTTCTAAAGTGTACGTGACATGGCAATTACCGATGAAGATGTGTGTGAGCCAGCAAGTGTACGTGGTACATACGCTTCATCGGTAATGGTGCTGGTGTCCTAACAGCATAATATCAATAATGGCATATGAATCACAATATGTATGCGATGCGGAGCAACAGCAATAATGTGCGGGAGCTGAATACTAGACACAACGATAACTAATCTGCATTACCCTAATATAAGTCCTACAATAGTGCCTTTTTGAAATAACACGAATCGCGGTGTTTTGAAAGTAAGGGCTACGGTGTTTTTAAGAAAAGATACGTCTTTTGAAATATCCGTAGAATTCCTTGACTTGTCTTTTAAAATACCCACGATCCGTTAGTTTTGAAATAGGTAGGAGTCTAATCTAATCTAACAACTACACTAAACTATACGGCTGAACTAACAAGCTGACCTACAGGTAAGGAAACCGCCTATCATCTGAGTCGATAGATATACATACCTGTATATATACAGTCGGTGATCCCGCCTCAATAATATCATATCCGATACCATATCTATAAGCAGGCATCCCAAGTCAAGAGTGCGGATCAATCATCAATATAGCTCGTACGTAAATCCGTCGTACGGCATCCCAAATCTGGGTTCGGGTCAATATCACATTCATCATACTATTCACCTGGTATCCTCTTTATCAAATATCATGATCGGGGTACTGATCTACGTCTAGTACAATACTAATATCCTCAATATACTCATGATCTGACTACTGATCGACAATCTCGTACAAACCGATATCGTCAGCACATATCATCATCAAGGGGTATATATCGCCCGATACGGCCTAATATCAATATCCTAGCATATCATGCCTCATATCACGATCACATGTCGACCATTTTATTTATAACACTATTCACCCGTATCGCCGCCCCAAGATCCGCTATAACACTAGGACGTACCTCAAGTACGAATCCTGCCATATCACCAATATCACAACCTCAACACAAATCTTATCGACTCATCTCAATCCCAAGTATCATCCTCAAATCCGTATGTGAACACACAGTCCCATACCCATGTGAACACATAACTATAAAGAATCCCATGAGCACATATAAATAGGAATGTATCCAAGTATGTATGTGTGTATGTGTAGTGCAACACTACCCTAAGGTTCGCAACACTAAAATAATCCAACACACCAATATCCATCCTAAACATAGTTATTAATCCCAAATACTATCCTATAATAATTGTTGGTGTGTATACGCATCCGTATACACCACCACGGACTGCGGGGGTGCTATACGCCATCCACCTGACTTCTCCCCGTAGATATAAATTTACTCACCTGGTCCTCGCTCGCCGGTGCCGACGTCGCCATGCGCTTGCTTGTCGTCTCGAAGTCCACATGGGGTACCGATCGATCCGTGTCCTTCGGTCATTAATCTCCACAACAAACTCCCATCTGTTGCGCCGACGAAGTCTGCTACCCGATCTTGCTCGTCAAAGTGTCACCACATCATCGAATCTTTATACGGGCTCCCGCTTCAAACGGAAGCAACTCGGACATGAAGTTTGCTAGCCGACATGTCCAAGATTGAAGTAGAGAGAGTGTAGAATATATTGTCTCAAGGCACCCAAGCGTTTGGATGGTGGTAAATTGGAGTTGCCATGATTTGAGAAGAGAAGTGAGCATGGGATTTTGCAAGGCTAGAGGAAAAATGCTGGGGCTCGGCCATACAAGAATGCTCTCTGGGGATTGCAAAGCAGAAGTGGTTTTAGTGCTCTGTGTATTTTTATGAGTGTTCACAGGGAATTTTTGATTGGTGTTGAGCCAAAGAAACCAAGAGGTGGGTGTATATAATAAATTAATCAACACCAATAATCAAACCCCATCATCTTGCCCATGCTGCCAACACCACACCAAAGACTTTCGAAATGATCACTGTGGGAATACTATTTGAGTGGTGAGGAATAATTAAACAATAAATAAAACCCCTCCAAACAAAGAGCAGCCACCAAAAAATTTGGAAATTTTCCTTAGCCCAAAAATTTCCAAAAAAAAAACTATAACTCACATTAATTAAACATTGAATAAGATGTTTAAATCGGGAAAAAGAACTGGCAACTCCGAAATTAATCCCGTAACGAATTACGGAATTCCCGCTCAACTGTAAATACATACCCGCATTTGTATTTCGACCGTATACAAATGCAATGAGACAAAAATATTCCTACAATATAATACTAGAATCCGGCTAAAAATAATAATAAAATAATTTTTTTTTAGAAAATTTGAAATTTCACCAGTGGCTCAATAAACACCAAATACTAGCAATTACATAGCTAGAATATGTATATTTAATTTTTATAATAAGATATTTGCATTTTGACTTTTTACAGAAAACCCCCTTATTTTACCGATTTTCCGAAATATCACCGAAACGATTTTCAAAACGCTACAATGCACTAGTGAGAAAAAGAAATGTTTAAGTGAGCTAATATTAGTTAATGTAAATTAATATATCATAAATATAAATATATATTAAATCATTAAATCAACACTTGATTTAATACTCCGGCTATATCATATACAACCGACTAATATCAAATGAATCACCTCATCGAATCAACACTTGATTCGATAATCCGGCTATATCATATATAACCGACCAATATCTCATATCGCGAGAATAGAATGCGGTATCAGATACATGCATTAATCTCGGTCCCGCACATATCACATATGTGCTCCTACTTCGTTTCGCATGAACTAGGAAACCTCTATGTAGGACTATAAAGACTCGTCAATACGCCGGCAGTAGGTGATGATCATATCAAACACCCATAACCCGCAAGCGGACTGCTAAACGTAACGGCCACCCAGGTATTGAGCGATCAAAAGATCAACAAGCAAGCCTCCTCATACTCCTGTGAATCCAATCAGTAACACTACCGTATAGTCTTGTCTCATTGTCTGATATGTCGCATATCGTAGCCTGGGGGTGGTATAACGTCAGACCCTAATAGCCTGATAAATCATGCCGATGTAAGGTCCATAACGATTCAAGAAACTACTGATAACACTTACCAGTAAATCTCAGCAACCCTGGCCAGGGATTTCTTGTTATGGCCAATCGAGCATAGCGCAACATCAAGTCCCAATACCGGGAGAGACAAATCCCCTCCTATCGCTCATTGCCTCCATGTGACTCGGGACTGTACCCAAAACCACCTTTTTGCACAATCTCTTGACCGTGGTATGGTGGAAATCAAATTACAGTGTGAATCACACAAGACTCTATGACGATCTCGGGTTGACAGACTAACCTGTACCAGTGTCACCAAAGAACTGCTATCTGACGATAGGTATAATACCATCTAGGAGTTCTCGGCGAGTCCGTTCAGTGTACCCAGTCTCCACTGAGCACCCGTATACCATCTTTGATGTCAAACACCAATGGATATAGGATCATCCATCACCTATCATATGGGTCAAGATGCGTATACGCTAGTCTACTCTCGAGTGTCGATGCCCTGTTTCGATACTCCCACGACTAGGAACAATTATAAGGTGTACATATGGACTACCGTTGGCCCCACTAGTATGATCTCAATCATAGTCCTGATAGTCAAGTACACATCTTAAGGGCTTTATCAACATGTGAGAGAAAGACAACATCACTTATACAAGTCAACATGTTAAGAAAAAGAGCAAAGAGATAGCATACCATCATGTCGAGCAAGAAAGTCCTCCCTATATATGTCCAAGCATCCACTGCAATATACATCACATGTACAGTAATGGCCTCTGAGGCATACATATAACCAACAAAGTGTTGATTTAATAGTATGATACATATTTATATTTGATATAATTATATATTGACTAATATTATTGCTCACTAATAATATGCTTATCTTTATATACATATATATATATATATATTATATTAAGCATGGCATGGATTTTCTATTTTTAGAAAATAGAAAATGAGGTGTAATATGTGGAGATATTTTTGGAATGGCAAGGCGTGGGTTTTTTCCTTTGTTTATTAGTATTGACTCACTATGCAAGCATGGTTGCAATTTTTTATTGCATTTTATTCCATGCTTGAATAAGTGAGGTCAAGAGAGAGCCATTCATGCTTGCATATTCTAACACTTAGCCATTTTTGAGAGCTCATATGATGAGTTTCTCTAGCTCTCTCCATCATCATCCCCTTCCTCATACTTCAAGCTCTAAACCCTTACATGTGATGTGAACCATAGAGCTTGAGATCCCTAGTGAGCATACAACACCCCTACTTCACCATCCCACATTAGATTAGCACTTTGGTATGCTGTGTTTCCTTCACAAAAGAGTTTAGTGAAGAGGAAGCTTGGATTGGCGGACTTCGGGTGGACCATCTTCGGCACGAAGGTCGTCGGAGGAAGTTCGTTCAACCTTCAAGTGGAGCCTAGTGGAGTCATGTGGACTACAACCCGGAGCATTAGAAGAGAAGGACATAGTCTACAAGGGTTGTAGCCTCCTTCCCTTCTCTTAGTTTATCATATCATCATTGTTAAACCCTAATATTCTAGTTATGATCTTGTTAAGTATTCATTAGAACCATGAATTTTTGAAAATTGCATGTGTGATGCCCGTTTATACCACGTCGCGGTGCTAGCAAACAATTTCAATGTGTACGTTTCTTAACCCTGTATGGGGCGATGGTTGATCCCATAGCCATTGGTGTTTGACATCAGAGATTGTACATAGATGCTCATTGGAGAATGGGTACACCGAACAGGACTCGCCGAGAACTCCTAGTTGGTACTATACCTATCGTCAGATAGTAGTTCTCCGGTGACACTGGTGTAGGTTAGTCTGTAGACTCGAGATCGTCATAGAGTCTTGTGTAGCTCCCACTGTGCTTTGATTTCCTCCCTACCACGGCTCAAAGAAGTCGTGCAAACAGGTGGATTTTGGGTACAGTCCCGAGTCACATGGAGGTAATGAGCGATAGGAGGGGATTCGTCTCTCCTGGTATTGGGAGTTGATGTTGCGCGATACTCGATTGGCTATAACAGAAAGTCCCCTGGCCACGGCTGATGAGATTTACTGGTATGTGTTATTAGTAGTTTCTCGAATGGTTATAGGCAATGCATCGGCGTGACTTATCAAGTTATTGGGCTCTGATGATTCCACCCGTAGGCTTGATATGCGACATATCAGACTAAGAGACCGGACTGTACGGTAAGTCTTGCTTATAGGCTTTACGGGGAGTTTGGACAAGCTTTCTTGTTGATCTTCTATTCGCTTAATACCTGGGTAGCCGTTACGTCTAGCTAGTACCGCTGACGGCTTGTGGGTGACTGATGTGATCATTACCTGCTGCTGGCGTATTGATGAGTCTTTAGAGTCCCACACAGAGGTTTCCTAGCTCAAACGAAATGAAGTAGGGCACATATGTGATATGTGCGGAGCCTTGATTAATACGTGTATGTGATACCGTATTCTGATATCGAGATATAGGTTATATGTGATATAACGGGATAATTGAATCAAGTGTTGATTCAATGAATTGTTATATGTATATTTGATATACATATACATGATATTAGTCGGTTATATATGATATAACCGGATTATTAAATCAAGTGTTTATTTAATAATTGATATATATTTATATATTTGATATATTAATATATGTTAACTAATATTTGCTCACTAAATAATTTATTCTCTTGATGTATATATGTTGATATATATATTTATGTGTATATATATTACATATACTATTGTGTCATGCTAGATGATACATTGGACATGGGTGTATGAGACTCATACCAAGCTAAAGATAATTTGGGTGATTTAATTATTAAGGAAAAATAAAAATTAGATGGAATTTAGCATGGCTTATGATGCTTGTGGAAGTATGTAGAAGCCTTGACTCATTCCGCTAATTTTGTCTTTACATTAGATATTTTATAACCCAACCATTATCCTTAGCCATGGTTAACTCTCTACAAAAGATATATGAGATATTTCTTTCACCCATGGTTCATAAGAAGTTCTAGTTCTTCACTAGTTCATCTTCTTCTCCTCTCTTGAATATTTCTAGAGTTAAAAAGAAAAAGAGAAACAAAATTCTAAAGTGAGCAAACTTTCTACTTCATCAATCTCTACCAAACTAGCCCTTTTGTATAGGTTTCTTCCTTCACTAATTCCTTAGTTAGTGAAAAGGTAGCTTGAGTTAGAGATTCCTCAAGGTGGATCATCTTTGGCATCGAAGATCCTTAAACAAGCTTGTTCCTTTCGCCTAGTGGAGCCTAAGAAGAGTTCGGCGGACCACTACATGGAGCTAAGAAACTACTACTTGGAGGTTTAGAAGTGAAGGACTGGTCTAGAAAGGTTGTATTCATTGTTCACTTAGTGTAAAGCTTATTTACTAGTTTAAAAACCCTAATTCTCTTGTTCGATTCTGGGATAGCATGAAATAGCACACTAGATTTTTTGAAATTGCATACTTGATGCTTCTGAAAACCTAGTAGTGGTGGTAAGGCAAACTTTCAATTTTCAAGTTCTTTCTTTTATATATTCCTTATCTTCTTATGTAACTTTCATCATCTTTCTTTTATTATGGGATTTTGTAGGTGTAATCCGCTGAAAACCCTCAGGAGACAACACTCCTCCTACTAGAGACACCTAAAAGTTTAAAGGCTTGTTGCACGTGCTCAGTGCAAACGTGTTCCCTACGAAAGTGTGCTAGATTTTTTTTCTCTTATTCTTCTCTTTAATAACTAGTTTGCTCGGGACGATCAAAATTAAGTTTGGGGATATTTAATTAGTATAAAATATTGCACATTTGAATGATTATTTCCCCCACTATTATTAAGTTCTAAAAAGTGTTTATTGTAATTATAGAACATATGAAGGTTTATGTGTAAAAATTTTATTATCATATATTTCTACATTATAATTAACATAATGAGGGAAAATACTTGCATATAATATTTATATGAAATATTAGTAATTAAAATATGCATATCATATCAAATATTTCTAATCAATATTCTTAATATATAATATCATATAAATTGGTTAGGATAATATCTCAAAAATACCAAATACTACTAACACTATGACTTGAGATATTGTGCAGAAATTGGCTCAGATCTGGAATCCAGGAGATCCGAATTAAATCGGGATGACGGGATCAAATCTGCCAGAATATAAAGCAAATCAGAGATCTAGCAACGACAGAGACTCAGAGCATTATTTTCAGAATCTAGACATCGAGAGGATCTCCAAAAATCAAGATAAAATACACAAAAAATCCCAGGAATTGAAGCCACCAAACTGCGGCGGAACCGCGGCCAAACAGGCCTATATGCGGCGGTTCCACGGCGGTTTTAGAGCATTAGGATGTGATATTTTTGTGATTTTATTATAACATCATATATTCACTTAGGGTATCTAGGGTTTCTAGTTTCTATGACTATATATAAGACCGAGAGCTTCACATCAAAAATCATCAGATCGAAGAGATCAAGAGTATTGGATATGTATGCCTTAGAGGTCATTATTGTATATGTATACATGTGGATGCTTGGACATATATATGTATAGGACAGTCTTGCTCGATATGATAGTATGTTATCTGGTTTGTCTTTATCTTAACATGTGCATATGTTTTACTTGCTATTACGCATCATTCATATATGTTGATAAAGCTCGTAGGATCATTGCTAGACTGCCTGCATTATGATGGCAATCTTACTTGTGGGAGCCGGTAGTCGGAATGCACATCCTTAAAAAGACCCCAGTCGTTGGAGTGTTGAGACTGGGCATTGATATTCTGGAGTAGACTAGTGTATACATTTCTAGACTCTGACGAGGGGCAATGGTACGGTCCCGCAACCATTGGTGTTTTGCACCTAAGATCGTGTACAGGTGCTCACTAGGGGTGAGTACACTGGACGGACTCACTGAGAACTTCTAGATGATATTATACCTATCGTCAGCTGGAAGTTCTCAGGTGACATGAGTATAGGTTAGTCTTTAGACCTGAGATCGTCATTTTTCTCATGTGAGTTCCCATTGTACTTTGATCACTACCCTACCACAGCTCCGCTGAATCGTGCAAACAGGTTTTAGTTGGGTGCAGTCCCGAGCCACATGGAGGCAGTGAGCGATTGTTGGGATTCGTCTTTCCCAGTATAGAGAGTCGATATCGCACTGTCTTCAATTGGTCAATACCATAAGACCTTAGCCAAGGCAGGTAGGATTTACTGTTAGGAAGATCAGTAGTTTCCCGGATTGGTCCTGAGCCGCATCAGCATGAATTATCGGGTTATTAGGGTCTGACATTTACTGCCCCTAGACCCGATTTGCGACACTCTCAGACAAAGAGACCGGACTGTACGGAGATTGTCATGGATAGGCTCAGTAGGGATCCGGATGAGTTTGCTCGTCGGCCTTCCTTTTCGACAGGTACCCGGGTAGCCGTTACGTACAACTAGTGCCACTGACGTGCTTGTGGTTATGGATTTATCCAGTAACTCACTACCAGCGTACTGTAGAGTCTTTAGAGTCCCACAAAGAGAGTTTCCCTGGTTCAAGAGAAATGATGTAGTAGCCGTATTGGATACATGCAGGGTTCCGATCGATTGATGTACTTTGTACCCGGACTTTCGATCGGACAGTTGATAATACTAGCCGGCTCGGGTTTGAGCCGGATTATTAAATCAGGTATTGATTTAATAATTTTCATATATGTATTTCGATATGTATATTCTAGTATTATGTTCTTCATGTTATTCTATCTCTTTGGGCTTTTGTGTTTTTATCCGAATGCAGGTATGTATATACAGTTGACTGTAATCCGTATTTTATTACGGATAATATTCAAGAAGGTGGAAACCTCATTATTCTTTTTCCATTTATTCATTAAAATGGAAATGATGTGTAAATTGAAGGAGGGGGTAGGGTGAGAGCCATGGCTTCAATAGTTGACAAATGAATTATTTATTCATTTGTGGCAACTATTGAAGTTTGGTTGATATTGTTTATTCATGGATATTATTTCAAAAAATCATAGTGAGTGAGATTCTCTCTCATGGTTGCTCATTTTTCTTTGCTCTCAGCATTTTGCTTCACCCTCCTCTCCTTCTCTTGAGTTCTTCCACCTTTATCATCTTTCTCCTCTCTACACTCTCATGTGTTGAGAAACAAGAAAGGATGCAAGATAGAGATAGTAAAGCACCTAAAAGCTCACACTACATCCTAGACTTTTTGGATTAGCAACCCAAGTTCTCTAGTTTCTCCACTTGACATTTAGTGTGGAGCAAGAGCCATGGATCACATCTCTCGGGTGGATCATCTTCAACGGAGGAGGACCGAAGAGCAAGCACGATCCTAGAGAACCGAAGAAGCAATCAAAGGAGATCAAGCGTGATCATAGTAGCCACTTGGAGTGAACGATGAGGAAAGAAGACCGAAGGACTTGGATCTTTTGGTGAGACTCTTCATCATAGTAGATAGCTCCTCTTAGTTAGCTAGTTAGGTTTATGGTTAAATACGGTTTATTAGGTTATTCTAGCGCCGTTTTAAACCCGTAGAAATTTTTTTTGCCACAAACCGCCATAGTTGATGGCTAGGGCGTTAGTGTAACCCAACATGGTATCAGAGCCAGACCATAAAACTTACACTAGCTAGTTTTAACGTGTTTAGAATATCGATCGACCGATCTTTTCCAAAACCGCATTTCCATTTTGTACTTTCTGTCGATTTTCAAAAAGTGTTTAAAAATCATTTTCAATTTCTTAAAAATTTGTGCTGGGTTTTTTAAGACTCCAGAAGAAAATTTAGCACACAAGCCCACTATAAGGCCGCGGAACCACGGCAGAACATGCATGTTTTCCACGGTTGCGCGGTCCTATTAGGGTCTCTGTGCACAAAATTTCCTATGGAGCTCTTATGTTTGGAAATGTGGTTTCTGAGATGTTTAGTTTTCGGCCCAGATTTGTTTGAATACTGGATTAGCACTTGGGGCCTATTCGAAAAAGTTTAATCGATCGAAATTTTAAAATACATGGTTTTCTATCAGTACTTAGATTATCATCTGCAACTGTGAATGTCATTTGATCGGTATAACCCGTTTAACTGTTATATGTTTTTTTAGACGAGTTTGCGAACATGGCATTCACGTTGATGTTCTGTGATTGTGCTAATATTGAGGTTGGATTGTCATGGTAGATAGTCGGTGGTGCAACGATTTAGTACAGTTTATATTCATTTGTACATTTGTTATTGCGGGGCAAACGTCCGGCATGTAGACAGCCGTTTTTGCCGTATTGTATATTATTTTATTGGGGCATGACCGGGTTGAGGTCGATGTCACCTTTGTACATATATTTTCATTTTCTGTACTAGTATTACCCCACGGTGGAGTGCACGAATAGCCGGGTTCTAGAGGGCAGCAAGCCCGCATCTCATGGCATTGAGACGGAAGGGACTTCACTCTAGAATTGGCGAGCTATTCGCCACACTCGTCGGGGGTATAGGTATGACCCACGGAGGGGCGCTCAAGTTTGTAGGGTTGCGTAACATCACCATAAGGTTTAGGAAGGCATCACACATGCCATATTGAAAATTTTTTGGGTGCTATGAAACCCTAACCAAGATCATAACTAGAGAATTAGGGTTAACTTTGCATGTAAACAACTTTACATCTAAGAGAGATGGATTACAACCTTTGTAGTCCGTTCCTTCACTTCATAAGCTCTGAGTAGCAGTCCTTTCGCCGCGATCCATGAACTCCCAGACTCTAGAGAGGCTCCACAAGTTGAATGATCCATGCTTGCTTGAAGACTTCGAAATCCAAGATGATCTACTTCGAGGAAACACGAACTCAAGCTATGACTTCACTAATTATGAACTAGTGAAGCTAACACACTAATCAATATGGCTAGTATAGAAGAGGATGATGAAGTAGGAGTTTTGCTCACTTTATTATTTAATTTCTCACTATTTTCTTCTTGATCTCAAAAGCTAGAAAGCAAAATGAGAATGAGGAAGAAGAAGAAGAATGAATGAGATTAAGGTTAGAAATGTAACCATGGGTCAAGTATATCATTCTTAACCATTGTAGAGAGTTAACCATGGCTATATGTCATGGTTGGGTTAGAAATATATAAGGCAAAACAAAAAGGGTGGACTTGGTCAATGGTAATCTACAAGCTTCATGAAGCTTCATCCATGACTCATTTCCACAGTTTGAATTACTTAGATAATTAAACCCAAACATTATATATAGTATGGTATAATACTCATACATTCATATTGCATGTATAACCTAGCATGGTACAATATTATATATCACATATATAATATTTATGTAACAAAAGAAAACAATACAATAAACAAATATCACATATGTATTAAATGTATCACAAGTGAGAATAATAAATATATAAGTGAAAACATAATATACATATATATATATATTTAATCGAATCAACACTTGATTCGATAACCCGGCTATATCATATATAACCGGCCGATATCACATATCGTGAGAATCGAATATGGTATCACATACATGTATCAATCTTGATCCCGCACATATCACATACATGCTCGTACTCCATTTCGCCTGAGCTAGGAAACCTCTATGTAGGACTCTAAAGACTCGTCAATACGCCGGCAGTAAGTGATGATCATATCAAACACCCATAAGCTGCAAGCGGTCAGCTAAACGTAACAGCGTCCCTGGTATTGAGTGACCAAAAGATCAACAAGCAAGCCTGTACATACTCCTGCGAATCCAATCAGTAACACTACCGTACAGTTCGGTCTCTTCGTCTGATATGTCGCATATCCAGTCTAGGTGTGGTAAACGTCAGACACCAGTAACCGATAAGTCATGTCGATGTGAGGCTCATAACGGGTCGAGAAACTACTGATAACTCTTACTAGTAAATCTTCATATCAGCCCTGGCCAGGGACTTCCAGTTATAGCCAATCGAACAAAACGCAACATCAACTCCCAATACCGGGAGAGACGAAACCCCTCCTATCGCTCATTGCCTCCATGTGATTCGGGATTGTACCCAAAAGCCACCGTTTTGCACGCCCTCTTGGACGTGGTAAGGTGGAAATTAAGCACAGTGGGAATCACACAAGATTCTATGACGATCTCGGGTCTACAGACTAACCTGTACCAGCTTCACTAGAGAACTTCTATCCAACGATAGGTATAATACCATCTAGGAGTTCTCGGCGAGTCCGTTCAGTGTACCCAGTCTCCACTGAGCACCCGTACACTATCTTTGATGTCTAACACCAATGGATATGTGATCATCCATTGCCTATCATATGGGTCAAGATGCGTGTACGCTAGTCTACTCTGGAGTATCGATGCCCTGTCTCGATACACCCTCGACTAGGAATAGTTATATGATGTACTCATGGACTACCCTGGCCCCATTAGTATGATCTCATCATAGTCCCTGTAGTCGAGTACAGATCCTAAGGGCTTTATCAACATGTGAGAGCAAGACAATAAACTAATACAAGTCGACATGGTAAGACAAAGTGAAACCAGATAGCATACTATTATGTCGAGCAAGAAAGTCCTCTCTATATATATCCACACATCCATTATAATATACATCATAAGTACAATAATGGCCTCTAGGGCATATACATAACTAACAATCTCCCACTTGTACTAAGGCCAGCTGTTGTAGTATCTCATACCTAACAACCCGAAGAGTCTCTCAAAATGTATCTAGGGTATGGCCTTTGTGAGTGGATCCGCAGTGTTGTCCTTCGTATCAACTCTCCTGACCTCGATCTCCCGGCGATCAACTATCTCCCGGATCAGGTGATACCGCCTCAGAATATGTCTGGACTTCTGATGGGACCTGGGTTCCTTAGCTAAAGCCACAGCTCTATTGTTATCACAATACAGAGGTATTGGATGCTCAATGGACGGAACCACACCAAGTTCAGTGATGAACTTCTTTATCCAGACAGCCTCTTTGGCAGCATCGTTGGCAGCGATGTATTCAGCCTCAATCATCGAGTCTGCCACGGTTTCCTGTTTGGAACTCTTCCAACAAACCGCCCCTCCATTTAGGGTAAAGACAAATCCCGAGTGTGACTTAGAGTCGTCCTTATCACTTTTGAAGCTGGAATCGGTAAAGGACTTGATTGTTTGCTTTTTTTATATGCGTTTTAAATTTAAGAATACTGCAATCAAGACGGTGTCGCTTGGTAGCTAGCCGGTTGAATACGGGTCGATCCACAGGGAGAAGGTGTCCTTTTCTTTATGTTCTAACGAGTTAAGTCCAATTAAGTTGGGTTTTTGTTTTAAGATCTACGAATGAGAATAAATTGATAAAACGCTTGCTAGGGTTAGGATTAGGTTAGTTCGAAATAGGGATCTTCTCGCTTCTTTCATTGCCTTAGTTGTTAATAAAGGTGTTAGGGTAATCGGCAACAATGGGGATTAGCATGACTAGGAAGAAACTTAGTTTCTTCCTTTTGGTCCTTGTCCGTCCGTTCTTGGCTCTTAGCCCTAACCTCCGGTTAATTCAACCACAACCGGTCTAACTAGGGAATCACCGCTATCATGTAGGATAGGGTGCCGTAGTGAGCGGATTATAGTTGAATTAAAGGGAGTCCATATTTAAAATTATTTGGACAAAGAAAGGAGTGAGAGAGATTTCCTTCTCTCAAACCTTCCCTTTCCGACCCTAACAAGTGAGGAATTACTCACCCATTATAAAGAAAGGAAAACAAAGTTTTTCTTTTTGTATTTTTATTGATAACCTAATTGCAGATAATAAAAGAACAGATAAAAAATTGCAGATAAAAAAGAATGCGAGATAGAATAAAAAAAACTTACATTATTGATGACCTCTCAGCGATTCATTACAAAGGGAAATTAAAATTTTAGATCTAGAAATTAAAAAGAGACATGCCCCAAAAGAGGCGCCCTGAAAGAGGCATACTTTATTTGGCTTTGAGCTCTCCTATTTATAGATAAGAAAAAACCCTAGGTTACAATCCGATCCACACTTGAATTTACAAGACTACCCTAAGAAAGCCGGGTTAAAGCACCGACACCCACCGACACATGCACCGACACGTGCACTGTACGGCCGCGGAACAGCGGCAGAAAGGCCTGTTTGGCCGCGGTTCCGCGGCTAATTAGTGGGATCATGGGTTTAATTTCTCAGGGTTGCTTCATGTTGCTTTTATCTTATGTTTTCTTCACTTGGTTCCTCAGAATCACTTCTATTTTCTTCCAGATTTCCAACTGTGCCGAATGATGTAGACTTTTGCCTTGAGCTTCGCGTTGAAGTCTTGAATCTTGTGCTGCCCTTGTACTTTGTGCATTGAACTGTCTAATGATTTTCTTTTGTTCTTTTAACTAGTAGGCGGCATTATACGGATTCATCTATTGTTGGTCGTAGTCTTACATTTGTAGCGACTTTTCACGAATTTCACTGTAACGATCTGAGAACCTGTAACCTGCAACTATTTAGCTGACATGGATCAAAAGCACCTATTTATATGTAATATGATTAAGAATGGGTGATATAATAATGCAAAATTCTGATATGAACAAATACCCCCAAACTTATCCTTTGCTCGTCCCGAGGAAAGCCAATTTTATTCTTGAAGAAAACCTATCCTCACTTTCGCAGGGAATCGCAATTGCACTGAGCTCGTGCAACAAGCCGTTAAACCTCTAGGTGTCCCTAGTAGGAGGAGTGTTGTCTTCTGAGGGTTTTCAGCAGATACTACCCACAAAATCCGATCAATTTGGCCGTTGACTCTAATTCTTCAATTTAGTATTCTAGCGAGGAATTCTATTATCTTCAACTTAGAAATCATCAACCTGTATTCTTCACACTTCCTTTTCATTTAACCTTAGATCATATACGTTTTGCCATTTTAAAAAGCTTTCAGTATCTCCTAAGTTTTCCTTCTAAGGTGCAATCTTAACTCAGGAATTTTTATCATCTCTACTGAAGATATAAGCCCTATCTTTTATTCCTATCTCTCCTCCAATTATATACCCTTACGTGTGTGTAATTATCACCCCTACACTTAGAAATTCAAGTCAAGTTATCATACTCTTGTCCATCTTCCAAAATACTTTTAGTTGGTGAATTTTAGATGAAATTGCTCACACATCCTTCATGCGACCGTTAATACTTCTTGAGTTACTAAACGACCGATTACAAAATGTGCTTGCGCATTTGGCGTAATTTCTCGTCTTGCAACACCTAAGGCTTAGCAGTGACTCCCAAACCAGTTGGTCTTAGGCACTAGGTGATAAAGCACCCTCGCTATATTTTTTATTATGCTGCCTTAAGTAATTACAAAACCAGTGTTTATTTTTTTTTATCTCTTTATTCACACTTATACTTTTATTTCATTTTCCTTCATACTAAGGATTTTAGACAAGAGCATTTCAAGGTATCCTTTACTATCCCAAGTTTCAAGATGTGTGTGAGTGCGTAAAATAGGGTATATATTTTCAGAATTTGGACTTAAGGGTCGGAATTATTTTTCAGACCTATACTTCAAATAGAGCTTTCAATACTCTTCCCTTATTTCGATTTAGCCCAAGAACTGAACTCAAAATCTGCCTATTTCTAAATAAATTACAAGGACGTATATTTTCTACAGTTAAACTTTTAAGAAAGGTTATTTTTTAGGGTTTTTAATTTACTAAGTTTAGGATCTAGTTTTTCCTAATAAGTCAACCGTCATGTTGAAATTAAGTCAAATTTGGCCAAAATTGAAATTTTCAGTTTTTTTTTAAATTTTTTATTTTTATGGATTTTAAAATAAGTATGCAAATGCAAAAAATATACACATGAATGCGAAGGAAGAAAGCTTACCAAGCACACCCCCAAACTTAAACTTGATAGTGCTCTCACTGTCAGGCAACACCAAGTGGGTCAAAATTGCCGGCACTCTCCTGTTTTTTTGTTATTTTTTTATTACTAATAGAAAAAGAAAACAAAATATATACACACAAAAAGGTCCCCCCCAAACTTAAGTGAAACAGTGTTTCCACTGTTTAAGCGTTAAAGTTCAGAGTTAGGGAGGAGAAAAACACAGTATCAAGCTATACAAGGCCTTACACAGGCCAAAAGTTAGCACCAACCATTCAAAAATTTTATCGTCATAAAGCGGCGGTTGGTGAAAGAGCATGTTGTATAGAATCAGGAAGAAATGAGGTAAAGATAAGTGGTGTAATGGAAAAGGTTTACGTCTCGATTTGTAGAGACGAAACAATAATGGTGAACGGAAACGAGAATGTTGATGATTAGGAATGGGAAGAATGGTCACATTCTCGTATGGGATAAAAAGAAATGGTGTTGGTTCGACTTCTTCATGTGGAGGTTGATTAATTATAAAATCTGTGTCGTCAAGGAATGCAAGTTCGTCGACGAAAATATCTTAGAAATTTTCATCGATGGTCCGATTGAACGTTTCAATGTCAATAAGTGCGCACCAGAATTCAACACACTTGATTTTTCAAAAATTACGGAGATAGGAGACTCGTAAGGCTCATCTACCTTATTCTCAAAAGAGTCTAAATCAAGTTGTTTTTCTAGAATTATCGAACTCAAAATATCGGATTGTGATTCATTAACACTCGCTATCATTAAAGGAAGATTAGAAGAAGAACCAGAGAAAGTGGGAGAAAGAAGTTGAATACGAACTTGAGGGTGGAAATGGAGTGTATAAATTAGCACAATTTGTAATGACCGATGTGTAAAAAACGATTGTGATAATCTATCAACCCTCTGAGAAATGAGGTCAAATCCCTCAAGATTCGTGAGAAAACATGGGTACGTCAAACTTGGTAAACCAGACATTGAAAATAAAAGTGTAACGGTTTCTTGCAAGGTCGGAGCGAGGATGGAGGGAAGTGATTGAGATAGGGTATCGGTTAAAGGTTCAGGAGGGTGTGCGCAGTCAATGAAAGGGATAGAATGAATTGGGAAATCCGACTCCTCAAGTAAAACTACTCCATCCTCAATAATTTGCTCAATACTCTCCTCAAAATTTAGCTTATCCATGCTATTTTCATCAAAATCAAGACGCATATGAAGTTCGGGAGAAACATTTAATGACTCGGGATGATAAATTCGAGAGAGAAATTCATCCAAATATATGGTTTCATCATCCAAAATATTCCCAGCGTCAATATCCTCGATCAAGTGAAAATTAAATTTCTCATACACCTCATCAAAAGCATGGGTATCAATCAATTTAGGTTCTAGAGTGGAGGAGTAGAGGTCAAAAAGATTGATGATGGTTTCACTCGAAAGGGACCCTTCACAATCAGGTAAATCAAACACTACAAAGTCGCACAACTCATTAAACGTTTTATCTTCAAGTGGTGAATCATTTGGAACACTTGATAAACATTCAAAACCGGGGTTGTGGGATTCAATTAGGGATGGGTAGGTTTGATTTGGAAGGGTGTACAACTCGGTTTTTCCACTCAAATTCTCAACCTGTCTTACCGCCTCATCATAAATTGGAAAATGTGGAGCTAATTGGAAACTAGCTACCGGGTCACTAGGTTGTATGAGGACGGCCATGGACGCATTCAACTCCATCATCTGTTAGCATGACGCTACCCTAAAGTCTTCCAACGCCTTTTCCAGACTAGACATGGGTTGTGAAGGAGTTGCAGTAAAAGATTCAAAATTGTTTGGATACTGGAAACTCCTAAATGGCTGTGTAGAAGCAATGTCTAGGGAAGGTGCGAAAGTTGGGTAGGATGGATAGGAATAGAATGGTTGGACAGGGGTAGGATCAACATTTGGATAAGAAAATGAATGGAATTGTTGATCAAAAGAATTCGCAGTTGTGAAAGGAGTGAAAGATCGGTTACGAGATTGTTCAATATGTTCAGCAATAGACATAGGTTTTGGGATTACAACTGGACTCTCAAAAGGGGTATCAATATGAGAAGGGGTGAATGTTTCAAACGGTTGATACGAAGTGGATTGCTGAGTCCAATTGTTTGTCCTAGACGCGTCTATTCGATCTTTCAAAGAGATTTTTGGCATGGAGGGGTCGTTTGAAATTTGACCGAAACAAGAACCGTAGGAAGTAATGTCTGGTTGTGGATACCAAAGTTCGGCAAAAGTTTTGCGAGGTGGGGTACCCATGATGTGATGAAAGAAAGGAGAATAAAAAGAATGTGATTTTTTTTTAAAAATTTTTTTTATATTTTTTAAAAAATTGTTTGTTTTTGGAGTTTTGAAATTTTTGAAAGTGTTTTTTTTAGAAAGAGTTTTGCAAAAATTTGTACGGAACTACAGCACAATTCAAACATGCACAATCAAACCTAGAGGTAGGGTTTCCTAAGTCAACTAGACTACTCCTAACTGTTCCAAAGTGACAAGTTGTGAGATATCCCTCAAATCGCCTCTTCACCGCCAATTATGGCCAGGTAAGCACAAATGAAGAAAGAAGGGTTCCGCTCACGAATAACCGTGAGACGGGCCTTTTAAAGTTACCTTTCTCACTTGTCTAGCATAGGCACCACAAAGTCAGGTTTAGATAAACGACTGAATGCCCACAATCTTCCTCTGTCCTAATGAGCGCGACAGTCCTTAATTGGCTGAGTCTAAATATTTTTTAATTAAGCTCAAGGGTGATTCGTATGCTTTTAGTGATTTTTGGGGTCTTAGGAAGGGTAATAAAATCCCCACCCAATCTTGATTGGTGTTATAGCCCCTTAGATTCCGTATTAATTATTCAAAGCAGTCAACACACCAAAAATCTAAAACACTTGCAAATTTTTTATTTGGCAACGCAAAGAATCCTGCACAAAAACAATTTATTGGAGAGGGAGAAGAGGTTGCTGTGCAAAGAAACCTGCAGGAAAATTATTTCAGTGGAGTTCAGAGGAGTGGGAGGGAAGAAAAAAGATACTCACAAAGAAAATGGGGTGCTGACGTCACCCTTTTACCGCGGTTCCACGGTTAAACAGATGCTTATGCCGCGGTTCCGCGGTCAAACAGATGGTTGACTGCTTCAATTTCGTTCCCTGTGCTGAGTTTGTTCTCCTCTTTCTGTTTAGATCCCCTGTTTCTGGATTTGTTCACTGAGCTTGCTCCAGATCCGAATCAGGCCGTCTTCCTTTCCTGCGCACTTGCACAAAACCTTTCAAAAATAACAAGATGATTTTTATTTTTATTTTAAATATTTTTTTCGTTTTAAAATTTTTCAATTTTTATAATTTTTAAAAAAAAATTTAACCCGAAATTACACAAAGAAAGAGACTACCGTCTCCCCGGCAACGGCGCCGTTTGATTGTTTGATGTTTTGTATATGCGTTTTAAATTTAAGAATACCGCAATCAAGACGGTGTCGCTTGGTAGCTAGCCGGTTGAGTACGGGTCGATCCACAGGGAGAAAGTGTCTTTTTCTTTATGTTCTAACGAGTTAAGTCCAATTAAGTCGGGTTTTGTTTTACGATCTACGAATGAGAATAAATTGATAAAACGCTTGCAAGGGTTAGGATTAGGTTAGTTTGACATAGCGATCTTCTCGCTTCTTTCAATGCCTTAGTTATGAATAAAGGTGTTAGGGTAATCGGTAACAATGGAGATTAGTACGACTGGGAAGAAACTTAGTTTCTTCCTTTTGGTCCTTGTTCTTCCGTTCTTGGCTCTTAGCCCTAACCTCCGGTTAATTCAACCACAGCCGGTCTAACTAAGGAATCATCGCTATCATGTAGGATAGGGTGCCGTAGTGAGCGGATTATGGTTGATTAAAAGGGAGTCCGTATTTAAAATTATTTAGGCAAAGACAGGAGTGAGAGAGATTTCCTTCTCTCAAACCTTCCCTTTCCTACCCTAACAAGTGAGGAATTACTCACTCATTATAAAGAAAGGAAAACAAAGTTTTTCTTTTTGTATTTTTATTGATGACCTAATTGCAGATAATAAAAGAACAGATAAAAAATTGCAGGTAATAAATTGCAGATAAAAAAGAATGCGAGATAGAATAAAAAAAGCTTACTTTATTGATGACCTCTCAATGATTCATTACAAAGGGAAATTAAAATATTAGATCTAGAAATTAAAAAGAGGCATGCCGCAAAAGAGGCACCCTGAAAGAGGCATACTTTATTTAGCTTTAAGCTCTCCTATTTATAGATAAGAAAAAAAAACCCAGGTTTCAATCTGATCCACACTTGAATTTACAAGACTACCCTAAGAAAGCCGGGTCAAAGCACCGACACCCACCGACACATGCACCGACACGTGCACTATACGGCCGCGGAACAGCGGCAGAAAGGCCTATTTCGCCGCCATTCCGCGGCCAATTGGTGGGATCATGGGTTAAATTTCTCAGGGTTGCTTCATGTTGCTTTATCTTCTGTTTTCTTCACTTGGTACCTCAGAATCTCTTCTATTTTCTTCCAGATTTTCAACAGTGCCAAATGATGTAGACTTTTGCCTTGAGCTTCGCATTGAAGTCTTGAATCTTGTGCCGCCCTTGTACTTTGTGCATTGAACTGTCTAATGATTTTCATTTGTTCGTTTAGCTAGTAGGCGGCATTATATGGATTCATCTATTGTTGGTCGTAGTCTTATATTTGTAGCGACTTTTCACGAATTTCACTGTAGCAATCTGAGAACCTGTAACCTCAACTATTTAGCAGACATAGATTAAAAGCACCTATTTATATGTAATATGATTAAGAATGGGTGATATAATAATGCAAAATTCTTATATGAACAGGACTCCACCTGGAGTTCTCCGTTACCATACACCAAGAACATCTCTTTAATCCTTCTCAAGTACTTGAGAATGTTCTTCAAAGCTGTCCAGTGATTCTCTCCATGATCTTCTTGATACCTACTCACTACACTTAGTGAGTATACTACATCGGGTCTGGTACATAGAATCGCATACATGATAAAGCCTACGGCCGAAGCATAGGGTATCCCTTGCATGCGAGCTCTCTCTAAATCAGTCTTAAGAGACATCTCTTTAGAGAGAGTGAGTCCAGAGATTGTGGGTAAGTTCCCACGCTTGGATTCTTCCATACTAAACCTCTTTAGTATGGTGTCAGTGTACTTGGATTGGGACAATCCCAGTATCCATCTAGATCTATCTCTATAGATCTTAATTCCCAAAATGCAGGAGGCATCACCTAGATCTTTCATTAAGAATCTTTATGATAAGAAGAGCTTGACCGAGTGCAGCATAGGAACATCATTTCCTTTCAAGAGTATGTCATCCACGTACAATACGAGGAAGACAACCTTACTCTCTGCCACCTTCTTGTATATACAAGGTTCATCTATGTTTTTTATGAAGTCAAACTCTTTGACTACAACATCAAAACAGATGTTCCAACTCCGCGATGCCTGCTTTAACCCGTAGATGGATTTAAGCAGCTTGCACACCTTTCCGCTGCTCCCACTGTCTACGAAGCCCTTTGGCTGAGTCATGTATACGCACTCCTCTAAATCACCATTTAGAAAGGCGGTCTTAACATCCATTTGCCAGATTTCGTAGTCATGGTATGCAGCAATGGCAAGTAAGATCCGGATGGACTTAAGCATAGCAACTGGAGAAAAGGTTATATCATAAACCACACCTGGTCGTTGACGAAAACCCTTTGCAACAAGTCTATCTTTGAAAGTCTCAACTTTTTCATCTACTCCAAGTTTCTTCTTAAAGATCCATTTGCTCCCAATGGGTTTTACCCCTTCAGGAGCAACTTCCAAACTCCATACTTTGTTGGTGTACATGGATTCCATCTCAGATCGCATTGCATCCAGCCATTTCACAAAGTCCCTACTCGTGATGGCCTGCTTGAAGCTAGCTGGGCCATCATCTTCCATGATGCAATCCTCGCTCCCACCTTCTATGAGAAAACCGTAGTATCTCTCAGGTGGATGGGGAACCCTACTAGATCGGCGGAGAGGCTGGGGTTCATTGGGAACTACTGAATCATCTGGTTCCATTAAATCTTCAGTTGTGGTTTGTGGTGCTGGAACTTCTTCCAGCTCTACCGCTTCACCACTAATTTCTTTTACAAGAAATTCCTTACCTAAAAAGATGGCATATCGAGAAACAATCACCTTTTGTTCCTCGCCGTGGTAGAAAAGATATCCATGCGAATGTTTAGGATATCCCACAAACTTACAAAGAACTGACCATGCCTCGAGTTTGTCCGGATTTTGTGTTTTAACATAGGCCAGACAACCCCATATCTTAACACGTTTAAGACATGGTCTCTTCCCACTCCATATTTCATATGGTGTGGTAGGTACAGATTTAGACGGAACTTGATTCAATAGGTATGCTGCTGTCTCAAGTGCATGACCCCAAAAGGAAATAGGTAACTCAGCAGTACCCATCATAGAGCGCACCATATCTAATAGGGTGCAATTCCTCCGCTCCAATACACCGTTGTGCTTGGTGTATAAGGAGGAGTAAGCTGAGAGGGAATCCTATTCTCTTTTAGATAATCCATGAACTCTTTGCTCAAGTATTCGCCTCCTCGATCAGATCTAAGGATCTTAATACTTTTGCCCGTTTGGTTCTCTAATTCATGCTTATATTCCCTGAATTTCTCAAAAGTTTCAGACTTGTGTTTCAACAGGAACACATGTCCGTATCTTGAGAGATCGTCAGTGAATGTAATGAAGTACGAAGAACCATTCCTGGCATGTGTAGACATGGGACCGCATACATCACTATGTATTAGTCCTAAGAGTTCCGTAACTCTTTCTCCGTGTCCACTAAACGGAGTTTTGGTCATTTTTCCTTTGAGACATGACTGGCAAGTGTCATAAGATGAAAATTCGAACGGATTCAAATATCAATCTTTATGTAACTTAGCTACTCGTGTCGCATTGATATGACCTAGTCTACAATACCATAAGAAGGATTCGTTCATTTCTGAACTCTTCGTCTTATGTGTGTTCTGCATATTAAGAACTGTGTTTTGATTTAGAACGTTTATTCCATTATGTAACGAGCCTGATCCAATCAACTTTTGATTTAAAAAGATATTCATAACATTATCCTGTATTAAAAAATTATATCCTTCTTTACTTAATAAAGAAACTGATATAATGTTGCATATTATGTTCAGTATATAATAACATTCGTTTAGAATCAATGTATTGCCACTTGGTAATACAAGGTGATATTCGCCAACTGCTTTGGCTGAAACATTTGCACCATTCCCTACTATTACGGAATGATCACCCATTCATTTCTACCTTTGTTTAGCCCATGCAATATATTGCATATGTGGGATCCTGATCCGGTATCTAATGCCCAGGACGTAGAGTGAACTAAGAAACAGTTCTCGGTAACTAACACACCTGAAGAAGATGCATCAACATGCTTATTCTTCGTTTGGATGGCATGAGAATCCAGATATTCTCCTATTCCCTGCTCGGACTTATAACAATTATAAGGGTGAGAGGGACCAACGTTCCCCTGCTTAGTATAACAAGCGGGTTCAGTTAATACATCCATATTATTATCTTGATTAAGGCCTGACATGGTCGCTACCTGGAGAGAGAGAGAGAAGAAAACACTTTAGCGTGCGCTTTTGCAAGATTAGATTGGTTATTATCTTATCTAATCAGAATGGCTCCCACTGCTTTTTATCAAATCTTCCATAAAACCATAACAGGTAAGACTAGCCGGGATTAATTACCTCTTACAAGTTCGCCAATCTTTCGGCCAGGCTAGTGTTGGTATTTTGAGGGAGGTTCTCCGTGCTTTTGTACAGACCTAATTAGAATAAACCTCATTTTCCCAGAGGCATAACCCCGTTAACACCTTTCTAGACACCTACTTGATCGGCTATTTGTCCTGTGTAAAATTCTCCCAGGAGTAACTCTTACTCGCAGTGGGTATCGGGATCCAACTATCTCATAGGAGGTATGCAATCTCATTGTAAATTTCAACACTTGAAATTCCCGATAATGCTTTTACCCCAATCCCCTATGACCTTGACAAAGGCCAACAAACCATAGGAAGCTAGTCAAGTTCAACCCGTTATATCTTGATTGAAATAAACCCACCAGCACGACCCTTGACAAAGGCCAACAAGGTCATACGACTACCCTAATCCAATCGCATCACATGCTTAAGCAGATAAGTACTAGTCAGCTACCGCACACTACGCCTAGACAAAGGCCAACAAACGCAACACGAATACAAAATAGTCTTTATCTGAAATGACGGAAGGCTACGCAGGTTTTTCTGAAAATCATGAGCGTAATGAACTTGATATCGTTGTAGAAACAAGTGATTTTGAAAAGGAGTGTTTTTGAGGTTTTTCTAGTTTCGCTAAAGAGGTCACTCCTGGTGAAGGGATCTCGGCTCTTTCCTTATCGAATAAGGTGCAGGATATTTCACAAATACTGCGGTGCAAAGCAAGAACTGTAGAAGCAACCAAAAACTAAACCGTGAGTTTGTAGCATCTGCCATTTTTGCTAAAGAGGTCACTCCCGGTGAAGGGATCTCGGCTCTTTCCTCATCGAATAAGGTGCAGGGTATATCATATAGACCACTATGCAAAGCAAAAACTTTAGCTACCCTTTTTTCTGAAAATTTGATTCTACAACATCTTTTAGGTTTCTTTTCTTTTATTAATCTCATTAATAAATCCCATCATTTTATGCTTCCTAAGCATCACAGAAGGAACGAAAACTATAATATTTATATATCATATATATAGTATAAGCATCCGTCTCAGGCAGTAATATGATCACGTCACAGAACATTGCAGCAGAAGTCAACATATGAAATATTGGATATACTAGGACTTCCGTGTTTTATTCTGAGCCTGTATAAAATACGGATTCCACAGTCGCGATGAATAGCCAAACCCACATCCCTAGACCCCTACGAGAGCGGCAAGTAACCTTGACAATTTTAGGGTAGGAGACCCGGTCTCGACTCTTCGAGATGGCCTCCCACTGGACCCTAGAACCCGGTTACTTGTGCTCTCCGCCTTGGGTCTATCCTAATGCGAAAAAGTAAATAATATACAATGGTGACATCATCCTCAACCCGGAAGTGCCCCAATAAAAGAATATTACATACAAATGAATTTTACATGAATGAAAAAGAAAACTCTCATCTCACATAAAACCCCCGGCTATTCAAAACACAACGATCCAATATAACATATCACAGGAACACATGATCATCACAGATAACTAGGCGAAGTTAGATAATTCGATAGATACAATGAATTCCAAAAATTCCCAGAGAGCTCAACACTTGAGCACAGTTAAAATTAACCAGAGACATACCACAGTACCTACGGACCAACAGCTGAAGGGCCGACCCAAGCCTCTCAAGTGGCGCCGCGGATCCGCCGCCAAAACCAGGTTTTGGCCGCGGATCCACGGTCACATAGAAGAGATAGGGTTTCGTTCTTCAGGTGTGTCTATAGAATTCCCTGCATGATTTTCTGAGTATTTTTAACATGGAAAAATTCAACATTTTGAAAAATTTCCAGAAAAGGGGTCGTTTCAGGATTTCAGGGTTCGATCGGACTTCTAACTTCGTCTAGACAACGCCTAATGCTCTATCTTGGATCGAATACCACTGTAGGGTTGCGTAACACCACCATAAGGTTTAGGAAGGCATCATACGTGCCATATTGAAAACTTTTGGGGTGCTATGAAACCCTAACCAAGATCTTAACTAGAGAATTAGGGTTAACTTTGCATGTAAACAACTTTTTATCTAAGAGAGAGGGATTACAACCTTTGTAGTTCGTTCCTTCGCTTCATAAGCTCCGAGTAGCAGTCCCTTCACCACAATCCATGAACTCCCGGACTCTAGGGAGGCTCCACAAGTCGAATGTTCCATGCTTGCTTGAAGACTTCGAAATCCAAGATGATCTACTTCGAGGAAACACGAACTCAAGCTATGACTTCACTAATTATGAATCAGTGAAGCTAACACACTAATCTATATGGTTAGTATAGAAGAGGATGATGAAGTAGGAATTTTGCTCACTTTATTATTTAATTTCTCACTATTTTCTTCTTGATCTCAAAAGCTTGAAAGCAAAATGAGAATGAGGAAGAAGAAGAAAAATGAATGAGATTGAGGTTAGAAATGCAACCATGGGTCAAGTATATCATCCTTAACCATTGTAGAGAGTTAACCATGGCTATGTGTCATGATTAGGTTAGAAATATCTAGGGCAAAGCAAAAAGGGTGGACTTGTTCAATGGTAATCTACAAGCTTCATGAAGCTTCATCCATGACTCATTTCCACAATTTGAATTACTTAGATATTTAAACCCAAACATTATATATAGCATGGTATAATTCTCATACATTCATGTTGCATGTATAACCTAGCATGCTACAATATTATATATCACATATATAATATTTATGTAACAAAAGAAAAGAATACAATAAACATATATCACATATATATTAAATGTATCGCAAGTGAGAATAATAAATATATAAGTGAGCACATAATATATACATATATACATACATATATATATACATACATACATACATACATACATACATATATATATATATATTTAATCGAATCAACACTTGATCCGATAACCTGGCTATATCATATATAACCGGCCGATATCACATATCGCGAGAATCGAATATGGTATCACATATACGTATCAATCTCGATCCCGCACATATCACATACATGCTCCTACTTCATTTATCCTAAGCCAGGAAACCTCTATGTAGGACTCTAAAGACTCGTCAATACGCCGGCAGTAAGTGATGATCATATCAAACACCCACAAGCTGCAAGCGGTCAACTAAACGTAACAGCCTCCCGGGTATTGAGCGACCAGAAGATCAACAAGCAGGCCTGTACATACTCCTGTGGATCCAATCTGTAACACTACCATACAGTCCGGTCTCTTCGTCTGATATGTCGTATATCCAGTCTAGGGGTGGTAAACGTCAGACCCCATTAACCGATAAGTCGTGTCAACGTGAGGCTCATTACTGGTCGAGAAACTACTGATAACTCTTACCAGTAAATCTCCATATCGGCCCTGGCCAGAGACTTCCAGTTATAGCCAATCGAACACAGCGCAACATCAACTCCCAATACCGGGAGAGACGAAACCCCTCCTATCGCTCATTGCCTCCATGTGATTCGGGACTGTACCCAAAAGCCACCGTTTTACATGCCCTCTTGGACGTGGTATGGTGGAAATCAAAGCACAGTGGGAATCACACAAGACTCTATGACGATCTCGGGTCTAAAGACTAACCTATACCCGTGTCACCGGAGAACTGCTATCTGACGATATGTATAATACAATCTAAGAGTTCTCGGCGAGTCCGTTTAGTGTACCCAGTCTCCACTGAGCACCCGTACACCATTTTTGATGTCCAACACCAATGGATATGGGATCATCCATCGCCCATCATATGGGTCAAGATGCGTGTACGCTAGTCTACTATGGAGTATCGATGCCCTGTCTCGATACACCCTCGACTAGGAACAGTTATAGGATGTACTCGTGGACTATCCTGGCCCCACTAGTATGATCTCATCATAGTCCTAGTAGTCGAGTACAGATCCTAAGGGTTTTATTAACATGTGAGAGCAAGACAGTAAACTAATACAAGTCAACATGTTAAGACAAAGTGAAACCAGATAGCATACTATCATGTCGAGCAATAAATTCCTCTTTATATATATCCACGCATCCATTATAATATACATCGTATGTACAAGAATGCCCTCTAGGGCATATACATAACTAACAAAGTTAACGGGTCTCGTGAAGTGCTGGGTGGCCCACTCACTTTGTTGATTAGGGTTGCCTTACTTCTAGGATTGGCGGGTAACTTGCTACGCTCGTAGGGGTCCAGGTTTCCACTGCACGGGCTATCCACACGACCGGGAACGTCGGGTCTCATTTGCGTCTCAAATGAAATCCGGGGCTCCAAGATTATCCACTATTATGTGTTGCTTGCTGAGATTCTGTGTTGTTGCTTATATCATGCCTCAGACGAATATTGTATATATTTATATATATACTAGTAGATGTTGTATATGTTTTGCACCGCGCTAGTCCAGCCCCCGCTCTGTCGGTAGTTAAGTAACCTACGGTGAATGATGGGGCCTCGTAGCGAATGCGGATGGCATATACGTACATTTTATTTTCGTTCTTTTCTGGTGCGATAGGCTTAAATGATGGGACCGCATTAATTTTTATTAATGCAAGATAAGAAACCTAAAAGATGTTGTTGGAACAAATTTTGAAAAACTATAGTTATATTCTTTCTCTTTGCATAGTGGTATTCCGTTGTGAATATCCAGCACCTCATTCCAGGAGGCAAGTGCCGAGATCCCTTCGCGGGAAGTGACCTCTTGAGAAAAAGTCTATACTGTAGATTACTCGGTTTTTTTCAAAAACACAAGTTTTCAAAAGTGGAGCCTAAACCACTCCTTTTCAAAATTGCTCAGGTTACTTCTACGATATCAAGTTCATTACGTCAAAGGGTTTTTCGCCAAAAACCCAGCCGTAGCCCTCCGTCGTTTCTTACAAGTATTACTTAGTATTCATACTATGTATGTTGACCTCTGTCAAGGCATAGTGAATGGTAGCTAAGTAATGTTTGTTTGTTGCATAGATATACGATTATTTAGGACAGTCACACAGTTATGATGACCTCTGTCAAGGGCTTGTGCAGGTGGGTCTAAATTAATTCTGGATAATTACGGGTTGAACTTGACTTGCGATTTATGGCATGTTGACCTCTGTCATGGTTCTAAGCCGCTTGGGGCAAAAAACACATCGGGGGTTTCAAATATACAGGAAATTTGCTAGTGTTGCATACCTTCTAGAGTATGGTAGCTAGAGTGGCTTCCATCTAGGTTATCACACAATTATAGTTGGATACCGATCCCACTGATGAGTAGGATTACTCTTGGGTGATTTTCTCACTTAACAATCAATGCTATAAACCAAGTAGGGGTCTCAAACGGTGTTAGCGGGGCCAATCCCCCAGGAAAAAGAGGTTATGTAATTAAGGAACTTCGCGAAAACGTTGGAAAACCTCCCTCGAAATACTGACACTAGCCTGGCCGAAAGGTAAAGAAAGTATTATAACGTGCGATTAATCCCATCTAGTTCTCCTTTTTATAGGTTTGAAGGAGAATTCGAGGAAACAATGGGAGCCATCCTGATTAGATAAACTAATAACCAATCTAATCTTGTAAGAGCGCAAGCTAAGTGTTGCTTTTCTCTCTCTCCAGGTAGCAACCAATTCACGCCCTAATCAAGATAATAAAATGTATCGCTTAACCAATCCAAATTCTTATTCGGGGCTGGGGAACGTCGGTTCGGCTCTAACTTATGACCTCCATCAAGAGTATGAGCAAGGGAAAGAGGATTGAATGAATTCCTTGATGACCCCATCGAAGAAGAAGCATACCAATGCGTCTCCTTTAGGTGTTGTTGTTATTGAGAGCTGCTTTTCGGTCAGTCCTATCTCCTAGGTACTAGATACCGGATCATGATCTCATATCTGTAATTTATTACGTGGACTGAGAAAAAGTAGGATGGTTGGACCTGGTGATATGTCCCTCAGAGTAGGAAACAAAGCACAAGTTGATGCTTCTGACGTCGGTGAATATCACCTAGCATTTCCAAATGGCAATACTATGATTTTGAACAATTGCTACTATGTACCTTCCATGGTTTGCAATATCATATCAGTTTTTTTACTTGATAAAGATGGATATAAGTTTGTTTTTGATTGAAATATCATGAACATTTACCTTAGTCAGGTATTGGTTGCAGAAGTTACACTGTGTAATGGTATCTATATTCTAAATCAAAACATAGTTTTCAACATACAAAACACACGCAAGAGGAAGAGTTCAGTTGTGAACGAATCCTACATTTGGCATTGTAGACTTGGTCATATCGGAGAGAAAAGACTAAGTAAGTTGCATAAAGATGGATTTTTGGATACTTTTGAATTCTCATCTTATGAAACTTGTCAGTCTTGTCTCAAAGGAAAAATAATCAAATCTCCATTCACCGGACACGGAGAAAGAGCAACAGAGCTCTTGGGACTCATACACAGTGATGTGTGTGGTCCGATGTCTATACATGCAATGGGAGGGTTCTCGTACTTCATCACATTCACTGACGATCTCTCTAGGTTCGGATATGTGTATATCATGAAACACAAATCTGAAGCTTTTGAGAAATTCAAAGAATACAGAAATGAAGTAGAGAATCAGACTGGGAAAAGTATTAAGATCCTCCGATCTGATAGTGGAGGGGAGTACTTAAGTACGGAATTCCTAGAATATCTAAAAGAGAATAGAATTCTCTCTTAGCTTACTCCTCCATATATACCACAGCACAACGGTGTATCAGAAAGGAGGAGCCGTACCTTATTGGACATGGTTCGCTCCATGATGAGTAACGCCAAGTTGCCTCTTTCATTTTGGGGACTTCCGCTAGAAGCAGCAGCATACCTATTGAATCAGGTTCCGTCTAAATCAGTTCCTAAGACTTTATATGAAATATGGAGTGGTAAAAGACCATGTCTGAAACATGTTAAGATATGGGGTTGTCCAGTCTATGTTAAAAAACAGAATCCGGACAAACATCAGGAACGATCAGTTCTATGTAAATTTGTGGGATATCCAAAGCATTCAAATGGATATCTGTTCTACCACACCGAGGAATAGAAGGTGTTTGTTGCTCAGCATGCCACCTTTTTAGAGTGGCAATTTCTTGCAAAAGAAATAAGTGGAGCACTGTAGAACTGGAAGAAAATTCTGAACCACAAAATGTAACTGAAGATTTGGTAGAACCACAAGATTCAGTAATCCCAGACGAACCTCAGCCACTCCGCAGAACTAGTGTGATTTCTCATCCGCCAGAGATATACTACAGTTTTCTCATAGACGGGGATCGAGAGGATTGCATCTCGGAAGAAGATGATCCTACTAGTTTCAGGCAGGATATTATCAGTAGGACTCTGATAAATGGCTGGATGCTATGTGATCCAAAATGGAGTCCATGTACACTAATAAAGTATGGACCTTAGATATTGCTTAACCTAGGGTAAAACCCGTAGGATGCAAATGGATGTACAAAAGGAAATTTAGTGTAGATGGGCAGGTGGAAACCTATAAAGCTAGACTTGTTGCAAAAGGTTTTCGTTAAAGACCAGGTGTGCGCTATGACGAAATCTTTTCTCTAGTGGCTATTCTCAAATCCATTCGGATCCTACTTCCATTGTTTCCTTCCATGACTATGAGATCTGGCAGATGGACGTAAAAATGGCTTTTCTGAATGGAAGTTTAGAAGAGTGCGTTTATATGGATCATGTCATGACCCGAAAGTACTGAACGTGACTGACAATTAAATTACGAAACGTCTAAAGGCGTAACGTAATCTAAGTAAGCCAAAGCCCAGAAATCTAAACCAAATTAGAAGTAGAGTGAAGGAAAACATGTTTTAAAGAAAGAAATTTTAAAACGAATAAGTCGCATTAAACATTTTATTAAAACAACAATTTTTTCCGAAAATTTCGGCAGAGTCTCCTTTGTAAATACTGGCCCCGAAATGGGTACAAACAAGAGAAATACATATATATCATGAATAAGGCATCCCCAAGCGGGAGCTAGCTCTTCGCCAAAGGCGGATCACAAGAACATACAATATATATATCATCAAATGCAAAAACAAGTATATGAAAGAACGAAAGTAAGAAAACAACACGTGGGTTCAAGTGAGCATCGACACTAAAAATAGAATACATACAAATCTCACAATCTCACCATCTAAGTCCAATGTACGAAAGGTAGATGGAGTATACTAGATACAAATAAAATACACGGTGGGGGCAAAAGAAAAACCTCCAAAAACACACATATGAGCAAGCTACAATCCGAAGCAAATGAAGCGGAATGGAAGGTACACCCGCCGCTACTGTACTGACGGGTCAGACCTGCAAGATATTGTGGTACAACGGGGGTGAGTTACCAACTCGTGAATAGTAAGTAACATCTAATAAGGCTATCATAAGCATGCACACAGTGCGTCACAATCTACGTATATCAATATGATACGATGTACATCATGAATGCATAATCAACGCGAAATCATGATATGTCTGATATGAGAGGATCTATATCTTTAACTTGGTAAAACGTTTTGTAAAGTAAAACTGGATTATAATTAGTGAAATCAACAGAAATGTCCGTGCCAAATATCGATACAAAATCCTCAATATCTCGGGCTCCGTCAGTCTGGATCGGCCCATATCATTAAATCACACGACTACGATCGGTATCCTCCGGATATCCGCCATGCCAGAAATCACCGGTAGGTAGTCTGCCCCTGCCAGGTTCATCGTCATCCCCACAAAAACACTCTCGCCCCGGAATACCATACCGGGCCCACCATGTAACCGAAACGGTTCATCGTACTCCGCGAATCGGGTTCGAAAACCAAAGCAATCATGAAAACTCATGGTGGACGACACATACATCACGAAAAAACCGCAACTTGCATTTTAAAATGATAATAAGTTTATATAAAATTCTTGCGGTTTTCCCCAAAATCTAGAAATCTCATAAATACCGAAATCATCAAGAAGAATCACAATATATAAATATGCCGGTGATGATGGAAATCTATGATACGGTAGTATATACCAAACGAAATACGGCCAGAAGCTATACATGAATCATGATGCAATGAGGTATGTATATATGATTAACAATCCTACGCATCCATTTAATGAGATGAATATGCAGGTATAATTATATGGATCATATACTATGCAAATGCACAATTATCTATTATAAGCAATTTCTATAGTGTTCGTGACATAGCAATTACCAATGGCGTGTGTGTTCACATAATTAGTTCACGTACAGCAGGAACCAACGGTAATGGTGCAAGTGTCCTATGAGATGATATCACATACACACACACACACACACACACATATAACGATGCGATGCAATGAAATAGCTAACTAGGAACTACACATATAATGCAGATACTATAAGTAATACTAAACCATCAGGCACCTCGCGCCATCCAGACAATCCCCCAATAGATGTATACATCTACTCACTGGGACGCCTCGACTAATTTGATCCAATCTTAACTTTATCTTTCCGCGCCATGTCCGACGCCTCTGCACCCGATCCTAGAATCGCTCAGAAGTAATCTAGAGAATGAATATACGATTAGTCGCGGACACAACGACACATATCAATCCACGCGCATAACAAGACACGCACACACTTGGTGCACAAAACGCGCATCCTGAAAACGCCACGAATTTTAAATAAGGTTGCTACACATGACAACCACCAATCCTAGTACCCATTCGTACTAATAGCGCATTCACAACATATTAAATATTTTAGAGATTAAGTTGTAGGTCATCAAAATCTTAACTTAATTCAAATCAATTAATTTCCAAAAATCTAGTAAGCGGTCATTAACCGTTTTAATACAAATCTTGATGTTTTAGTAAAACTAGTGGCCACATTATTCACTTAATATCTTAATTAGGTCACACAAACCATTACTAAAATTTTATCTCACCAGTTTATTATAATTATAAAAACCTAGTTTCCAAATTATATAATTTGGAAAATTTTAAACGTCACAATTAGTAATTTAACCACTAGATTAAATTTTGCATGCCCACTAGATGTTAACTACACATTTAAACCATTGTCAAATGATATAAAACCCTAACTTGATCCATACCTTATTCTTGAAATTACAAACTTGTAATTAAAATCATAATTAAACACCTAATTAAGTTGATTCAAAATATTTAACCAACAATTAAACACTTGGGTTAGATTTACCTAACCAAAACTTGAATCAAGTTTGCAACTTAGCCTCTAAATTGCTTCCTTGGTCCAAGAATTCAAGCTAGTTTGGCAAAAGATAATTCGGTAAAGGTTTATTGATGAACTAGTGAGACTTTGTAATGATTTTTGAAGAATTTTTGTGTTGGAGTTGAAGTGGGAAAATTGGGGCAGCAGCTAGGGAAGTTTTTCGGCCTGAAATTTTGAGAGTGGAGAGAGAGAAAAGGGAGTGGGGGTGTGTAGAAACTTCCCCATCACTTCACATATTAACCCTTCCTTTTAATTTTCTTTTCTTTTTAATTTTTAGAAGGAAAAAGAAGTGGGAATGGGGTGAAAATTTTTAGGGCTGCCATAGTGAGGCTCGGCCTTGACAAAAAAAATGAGAGGGAGAGAGAAAAGTGAAGGGTGTATGTGTGTATGGAAACTTCTTATTTAATACACCTATTAACTTACTTTCTTAAATAATTAATTTTTTTCTATTTAAATTTCATCCTAGAAATCTCTAGAAGCATGGAGACAAGTGAGAAAATTGGAACACATTATGAACTTGTCACTATGTTGTCATGGTTCACAATATATACTTAACCCATTCCAATTTGTAATTTACACTAAATAAATGTAATAATGAAAGCTTAAAATATTATTTAAAATAACTAATTTTTGGAAAAAAAATATTTAAGTAACTAACAATTCATGAGTGACTAAATAAATACCAATTACTAGTAATTACATATTTAAAATAGGTGTATTTAAGTCTATGATGAAAAATAATTATAGTTAACCTTTACGGAAAATACAATTTTTTTTACTGATTATCAGAAAATTCACCTAAAATATTTTATTCATTTATTTATTTTTAAAATGTTACAGATTAGCAGAAGGTTTTGTAGCCAGTGGGAGCAGCGGAAAGGTGTGCAAGTTGCTTAAATTCATTTATGGATTAAATCAGGTATCGCGGAGCTGGAACATCTGTTTTGATGAAACAGTCAAGGAATTTGACTTCATGAAGAACGAGGATGATCCTTGTATATATAAGAAGATTGTAGGACGAACTGTCATATTCCTAGTTTTGTACGTGGACGACATTCTTTTGATAGGAAATGACATTCCTATGCTACAATCGGTCAAGTTGTTCTTGTCACAAAGGTTCTCTAAGAAAGATCTGGGTGATGCCTCGTACATTCTGGGGATTAACATTTATAGAGATAGATCCAAGAGATTATTGGGACTTTCACAGTCCAGTTACATAGAGACCGTACTAAAGAGATTCAGTATAGAAGATTCCAAGCGGGGTAGCATACCCGCATTGCACGGAATCACCCTCTCCAAAGAGATGTCTCCTAAGACTGATGAGGAGAATGTTCGCATGAGCATTATACCCTAAGCATCGGCAGTAGGATCTATAATGTATGCGATACTATGTATCCGACCAGATATAGCTTACGCTCTTAGCATGGTGAGCCGGTATCAGTCTAACCCAGGTGAGAACCACTGGACACCTGTTAAGAACATTCTTAAGTACCTGAGGAGGACTAAAGAATTGTTCCTAGTATTCGGTAATGGGGATCTCCAGGTGGAGTCTTTTACCAATTCGATTTCCAGAGTGACAAGGATGATAGCAAGTCTATCTCAAGTTTTGTGTTTACCCTCAACGGAGGGGCGGTCTCTTGGAAGAGTTCCAAACAGGACACCGTCGCAGAATCGATGATGGAGGCTGAATACATTGCTGCTAACGATGCTGCAAAAGAAGTCGTCTGTATTAAGAAGTTCATTACTGAACTTCAGGTAGTTCCATCCATTGTTAACCCAATACCTTTGTATTGCGACAACAATAGAGCTATGGCTTTAGCAAAGGAACCACGGTCCCATCAGAAATCCAGGCACATCTTAAGGTGGTATCACCTGATCAGGGAGATCATTGATCGCCGGGAGATCGAGGTGTGGAGAATGGACACAAAAGACAACATGGCGGATCCATTCACCAAGACCCTTCCTCAAGCACAATTCGAGAGACTTTTTGAGATGTTGGGTATTTGATACGATGACAACTAGCCCTATTGTAGACGTTGGGTACTCGATACACCAATTAATATGGCCTTAGTGCAAGTGGGAGATTGTTGGATATGTATGCGCTAGAGGCCATTATTGTATATGTATATATGTGGATGCTTGGACATATATATGTACAGGACAGTCTTGCTCGATATGATAGTATGCTATATGTTTTGTCTTTATCTTAACATGTGCATATGTTTTACTTGCTATTACGTATCATTCATACATGTTGATAATGCCCGTAGAATCATAGCTAGACTACCTGCGTTGTGATGGCGATCATACTTGTGGGAGCTGGGTAGTCGAAACGCACATCCTTTAAACGTTCCTAGTCATGGGAGTATCGAGACTGGGCATCGATATTCCGGAGTAGACTAGTGTATACGTTTCTAGACCCCGACGAGGGGCGATGGTACGGTCCCGCAACCATTGGTCTTTTGCAACTAAGATCGTATACAGGTGCTCACTAGGGGTGAGTACACTGGACAGACTCACTGAGAACTTCTAGATGGGTATTATACCTATCGTCAGATGAAAGTTCTCCGGTGACATGAGTACAGGTTAGTCTTTAGACCTAAAATCATCATTTGTCTCCTATGAGTTCCTACTGTGCTTTGATCATTACCCTACCATGGCTCTACTGAGTTGTGCAAACAGGTTTTGGTTGGGTACAGTCCCGAGCCACATAGAGCAGTGAACAATTGTTGGGATTCGTCTCTCCCGGTATAGGGAGTTGATATCGCACTGTGTTCGATTGGTCAGGACCATAAGACCTTGGCCAAGCAGCTAGGATTTACTGATAGGCTTATCAGTAGTTTCCCGGATTGGTCCTAAGCCGCATTAGCATGAATTATCAGGTTATTAGGGTCTGACCTTTACCACCCCCTAGACCCGATATGCGATACTCTCTGACGAAGAGACCGGACTGTACGGAGATTGTCACGTATAGGCTCAGTAGGGATCCGGATGAGTTTGCTCGTCGGCCTTCCTTTTCGACAAGTACCCGGGTAGCCGTTACGTACAGCTAGTGCCGCTGACGTTCTTGTGGTTATGGATTTATCTAGTAACTCACTACCAGCGTACTGTCGAGTGTTTAAAGTCCCACACAGAGAGTTTCCCTAGTTCAGGCGAAATGATGTAGTAGCCGTATTGTATACGTGCAGGGTTCCGATCGATTGATGTACTTTGTACCCGGATTTTCGATCGGACAGTTGATAATACTAGCCGGCTCGTGTTTGAGCCGGATTATTAAATCAAGTATTGATTTAATAATTTGCATATATGTATTTCGATATGTATATTCTAGTATTATGTTCTTCATGTTATTCTATCTCTTTGGGCATTCGTGTTTTTATTCGAATGCAAGTATGTATATACAGTTGACTGTAATCCGTATTTTATTACGGATAACATTCAAGAAGGTGGACACCTCATTATTCTTTTCCATTTATTCATTAAAATCGAAATGAGGTGTAAATTGAAGGAGATGGGGTATGATGAGAGCCATGACTTCAATAGTTGACAAATGAATTATTTATTCATTTGTGGCAACTATTGATGTATGGTTGATATTGTTTATTCATGGATATTATTTCACAAAACCATAGTGAGTGAGATTCTCTCTCATGGTTGCTCATTTTTCTTTGCTCTCACCATTTTGCTTCACCCTCCTCTCCTTCTCTGGAGTTCTTCCACCTTCATCATCTTCATCCTCTCTACACTCTCATGTATTGAGAAACAAAAGAGGAGGCAAGATAGAGATAGTAAAACACCAAGAACCTCACACCACATCCTAGACTTCTTGGATTAGAAACCCAAGTTCTCTAGTTTCTCCACTTGACATTTAGTATGGAACTAGAGCCACCGATCACATCCCTCGGGTGGATCATCTTCGATAGAGGAGGACTGAAGAGCAAGCACGATCCTAGAGAACCGAAGGAGATTCAAGAGCGATCATGGTGGCCACTTGGAGCGGACGATGAGGAAAGAAGACCGAAGGAGTTGGATCTTTTGGTGAGATTGTTCATCATAGTAGATAGCTCCACTTAGTTATCTAGTTAGGTTTATGGTTAGATCCGGTTTATTGGGTTATTCTAGCGTCGTTTTTAAACTCGTAGAAAACAAAATTGTTCTGCAATCCGCCACGGTTGATGGTTAGGGCGTTAGTGTAACCCAACAAAAAGGTCCAAGACAATCCACGCATCCGAGTTGATCATCGGCTATCCATATACTTCCAACAAGTGTCACGACCCGAAAGTACGGAACGTGACCGATACTTAGATTACGAAACGTCTAGAGGCGCAACGTAACCTAAGTAATCCGAAGCCCAGAAATCTAAACCATGAAAAAGAAGAAGAAGCAGTAAAAGAAAACATGAAGGAACAAGTTTAAAACATCAGCAAATTTTCTCAAATATTTCGGCAGAGTCTCCTCTATAAAAACTGGCCCCCAAACGGGTACAACAAGTATAATATACATAAACAATAAAATGCATCCCCAACGGGAGCTAGCATCAACGCCAACAGGAGGAAACAACTACAACAAGCAAAATAATATACAACGCCAAAGGGCGAGGCTCAAAACTCAAAGAAAACAAAACCACCATATCAGAATAATACATGCGCGACTCTAAGGTCGAAATAAAAAAAATATTGGTCCAATAAACATATCAAGTAATACAAGTATGGTTGATGGAGCTTACTAGATACAAATGAAAGAATAAAAATACAATGGTGGTTCAGATACAAGTGAACCAACCTACCGTGCAAATCACCCTGAAGAATAGATGTACCAGCAAGCTGCCAGGGAAACCTGTACATCGAACCTGTAATAAAATTTGGCACAACGGGGGTGAGTTGCCAACTCGTGAGTAGAAGACATCTACGAAAAGAAATCGAATGCACGACGCTATCCTAGGTCATAATAATACACTACTAAGTCCCAATCATCTAATAATAGCAGGGTAATACTACGTGTAAGTGCAGATACTCCGTGCTCGTGTCAGTGCATCATATAGCACTATGTCATATGAATGGATATGCATGCACCATGAATGTAAAATAACCAATCCTGAAATCCAGGTGTATCTGTATAAGAAATCTTTAGCTGTTATCATAGTAAAACGGGTATAGAAACCGGAAATATCAACAATGAAATCCATAGAAATCCGTGTCAAGCATCGACACAAACATGTAAATCTTAAGTCTCATAGTCTCAATATCTCGGGCTCCGTCAGTCCGGATCGGCCCATATCATCAAATCTCACGACAACGGTCGGTATCCTCCAGATATCCGCCGCGCCAGACATCACCGGTAGGTAGCCTTCCCCTGCCAGGCTCATCGTCTACAACTCGATCTTCTTGCCCCGGGGTACCATACCGGGCCCACCATGTACCCGAGACGGTTCATCCACTCCTCGAATCGGGTCTCGAAATCCATCAGAAAACATGAAATATCATGGTGGACGACACATACATCACAAGAAAACCTTATCTTATGTTTTTAAAAAGAGAGGAGGAGGAGAGAAAGAAGTTTTTATATATTCTTGCGGTTTTCCCCAAAATCCAGAAATCTCATAGAAATCCAAATCTCAAAATCATGAGTAAGTAAATGATAAGTGTCGGCATATGCCCCATAAAACTGCATGATAACATGAGAATATGAATGCATGAATGTCTAAGTAATAAATGCAATGTCTATACGAGCATCTGAGAGTAATCACAATATTATATATCGATCTAGTTGCTAGCTGATTCTATCAATAAAAGATAATAAGATCTAAAGTGTACATGACATAGCAATTACCGATGATGATGTGTGTGAGCCGGCAAATAAGTGTGCGTGGAATATGCGCATCATCGGTAATGGTGCTGGTGTCCTGACAGGTAAAGTTTATACTGATTATAGTAACATATGTATGAACATGCAACATTATGATTACAGTGTGAAAGTAAAGCCGGATGTGTGTTATCCACTCATTTGATATACAATTATCACTACCACTATATGACTCGAACCTAACCTAGTGTCCATCTAACCTCCTAAGGAGCTAAACCTAAGAAACTAGTCATTAAGAAACAAGAGTCTACCTAGGTGCGAATCAATATCTCTAATAGTCGGTGATCCAGCCTCAATAGCGTCACGTACGTAGTACGGCTTCCTCGAATCAAGAGTGCGGATCAATCATCATATCTATGCCTCGTACGGTAAAATCCATCGTACGGCATCCCAAAATCGGGGTACGGGTCAAGTATCTCCTAGGTGTCTCATCATTAGTATAATGTCATCATCAACACATCTCATGATCAAGGTGCTAAACTGTGATCGCATAAATCAATCATATATCATTGCCATCATAATAAGCATCATTAGTTTATCCTCAGAAATATCATGTCATATGTATCATATTGTGATTAAGTCATACTGATATCATATCTTCCTCAAGTCACACCTCTATGATATCGACATCAGGTCACACCTATATGATGTCGTAATCAAGTCATACATATCCCATATCGTGATCAATCATAAGTTACAGTCCGGGTACTATTTTAGAAATGTACCTCAATATCATCACCACCCATTATAATTTAAGTATACATGTTCATTATCTCATTCTCTAATGATCCGCTAACAATTAATACGACTGTATAGCCAAGAATCACGGCATCAAGCCCAGTTACACTGTTTCATCATACCTCGGATATCATATCACATCAATGTATCCCATATACGTGTTGTATATATATATATATACCTATACCTCGTCCTATATATATATACACATGCACGTATACACCATGTCGTGTTTCAGTGTGTGCGTGTGTGTGTTTCTACCTGAAACCTACGAACCTCTTCCAAGGTATTCATCTTCTGATATGTCTTCCTAAATCAGTCTAGTCCAGCCTAAGGTCATTACTACGGCCCTACTCATTAAGAATCTAGGGTCACATCTGGTTTCTTAATGTCAATAAGTACTATTCCTATTCTACGTTGCGGGGGTGCTAAACGCCATCCACCCGACTTCCCCCCGTAGATATGCATCTACTCACCTGGTCCATGTCTGCCGAAGACGGTGTCGCCATCCTCCTCTTCATCGCCCGCAGTCCACGTGAGGGGTACCTAAACGCAAACATAGAAATAGTATCGTAAACTGGATCACATACGAAAGTCAAACGATACAAGGAACAAGCATGGGTTAAAACCTATGTCCCGTCCACGCAAAAGAACCAAATATCGCTCGATATCGGCGTACAAACTCCGATGGATCGAGATATACATCAAAAAATAACTCGTAGTTTTAAAACACATTACTTATATTATAAAACATGATTAAATCCATCGAAACCCTAAAATCCATCAAACCGTCCAATTTCGTAAAACCCGAAAATGCCAATTTGCCGTTTTCATCAAAACTTGACATTTAAATGAAACCAATGGTCATAAAACTCATTAAATAGTATAACTAGACTATACAAACCATTACTATATTTTTATTACACAAATTTGTATTAATTTGAAATTTCTAGTTTGCAACCTTTAACAATTTTTAACATTTTTCAAGCAAAATACCACAATTCCCCCACAAAACGTGATTTTGCATGAATTAATGTATTAAACCACAATTAATGATGATAATGATTTAATGAAACCATAATTTTTATTTTTAATCTCATTTATTTAGGAATTTCTAAAATCTAGTTTACAAAATAGCAATTTTTATCACAATTTATCAATTATCAATAGAAACTAGCAATCAATTTAAGTTTCCATTCCACCAACAAGTTAATACCCTTATTAAGTCCACAATCTATTGTTACAAATATTAATTGAAATTTTATTTCACCAAAAATTATATTTTATAGAAACCTAGTTAGCAAAATTCCTAATTTAAACAATTTTAAATGAAAAATTTACAATTCAACAACCATACAAGATTTTCCTATTATTAAAGTGTTAAACTAACTATTATAACCCTAATTAATTAATAAAAATCATAACTTGAATTTAAAAACCCTAACTTGAATTTTAAAAATTGAACATAGAATTAATTCATTAAATCTAAACATGTTTAAAAGAAACATCTAATAACAAATAAACAAAAGAAGGAAATTTATACCTCCAAAATATGAAATCCAAACAAGAAAATGAGCCTCCAAAATGCATGCTTTCCATCTCCAAATTCCATATAAAAATGAGCAAGGAATAAAGGGTAGGAAATAAATAGGATTTTGTGGATTTTTAATTGAATTTTTAAAGGATTTTTGATGAATTTTGGAGCAAAATAAAATGAGGAAAATGGGGGCAACCATGGGGGGTGAGGCCGGCCATTTTTTTGGAGGTGAGGGAGAGAAAGAAGTGGGTGAGAAAATGTGTAGAAGTCTCCACCAAAATATCACTTAATTATGTCTTTTCATGCATTTATTTATTTTTCTTTTATTTCTTTACTATAACAACTCAAGAAAACTCTAGAAAATAGGAAAAATTTGCAAATAAATTTTGCATGATACACACCAAATTATAACATGCCATGGTTCATTTTTATAAATTAAAACCATTCAAATTTGTAATTTACACTAATTTAGTGTAAAAATAATGCTTATGTTAATATTTAAAATAATTAATTTAGGAAAAATATTTAATTAAACAAAAAATTTATAAGTGGCTAAATAAAAATTATTTACTAGTAATTACATAATTAAAATAGGTATTTTTGAAATTATAATGAAAAACAATCACGGTTTAGTTTTATGAAAAATACATTTTACTTTACCGAAAATCACAAAATTCACTTAAACAATTTTATTCATTTAATTCTTTATTTAATTATTTTTAAAACGTTACAGTCTTCCCCCCTTTAAGAAATTCGGTCCTCGAATTTAAATTAAAACTCTCCCTCCAAATACTAAAACATTTAGCAAAACACTCAAATCGTCGGGGCTCCGAAATCATCAATACATAACAAAAATCAACTCCGGCAAGTATAGCGCAATCATCGGAGTTATGGAGAGAATAAAATATCAAAACCCAATATGAAAACCATCATAATATACATCAATCTGTAACTTATATATAGTGCGCACCATAGTAAAACCGTACAAATATCTGGATAAGGAAATATGCAAACACCCCATTTTGAAAATTGCCGTGTGATGCACGTGTCACGGCATAAGTAGCGGACGTTTATTTAAAAAAATAACTATATATATATCTTTTATTTAACATAGACGTCCCGCCTGGTTACTAAATCAAATAATAGTGATTATGAAAACATACTGCTCAAACTGAAATCAATCCCAATCACATCAATAAAATATCATGTGCGTCCGGTGCGCACTGAAATCGAAACCAAATACAGATACCATGAATACACACAAAACAAAATAAGTGCAACAGGTGTGCACCAAAACATCTGTCAAGTGCAACGGATGTGCACGACTCACCATCAGGTGCATCTAATCTGCACAAAACCCCGATTTAGTGCATCTGGTGTGCACAAAAACGCATCAAGTGCGCCAAGTGTGCGCAAGAATCTCAATCAGGTGTACATGGTGCACGAAAACATACGCCGAATATCAGAATCGAAATCACAGTACGAAAATGGATAAAAACTAGGTCGAAGCATATATCAAAATCATCTGTAACTCATATGCACGAAATCAAATCAAAAATCTCAAAATATATAAAACCAAACCAAGTGTACTGGGTGTATACTAAGCAACATCAATACAACTGATATGTGAAACACAAATAGAATGAATGAAGGTACACATAAGAAATACCAATCGTAGAACAAAATCCTCAAAATACCAAAATCCAATAACAGAAATATGAAATTCAAATCACCAAGTCACATCGTAATCACTATCGTCAATATGCGCCTCTTTCCTCTGATGTCTGCTGCTTCAAACTTGTCTCTTCATAAGTGTGCTGACTGCGCTATCAACGGCAATACTCACATCTAGAGTCTCCCACATAGTCGATCCCTTCACCTGATATCCGGACTACATTAAACTTTTCGATCGATCCATCAAAATCCCATAATTCCCCGAGAGCTCAACACTCAAGTACTGTAAGTCCACGTTGCGACCCCCGGTTCTTACGGGGAGGCAGAAACGGTATAAAAATCAAATTTTTAGCGCATGGGGCAACATGGACTAACAAAGTCGGGATCTTTTCCTAAACTACAACTAGCAAACATGCTAAAGAGAGTTAGCCACTCGGAAAAGAGGTTATACCTAACTTGAACTCCTTCTTCTTGAAACCTTTGTAGGGATTGATGGTGCTTTCTTCGTTGCCTTCTTCCGTCAAAGATGGATCCACCTGAGGGTTCAACCTTCGGGCTCTTTCTCGAACTTTGAGAGAACTGGAATCTTCGGCTTGCTAAACCTTTGACCCTAGAGTGAGTAGAGAGTGTCTTTGGGGTGTTTTTAACTCAAGGAGAGGGATTCTCAACTCATGAGAAGGGATCTCCTTGAACTAGAGGAGGAAGAAGAACAAGTGAGGAGAGAGAATGGTTATGATAGAATGAGCTTATTCTTTTCATTTCTTGCAACCATATCACAAATGAAAAGAATTAACAATTAACAATAATAATAAAATGAAATAGTTGATGGATGGTTTGGAATGACCATTATCATTACATTCTTTAAATGGTTTTGCAAGAATCAAAAAGCATCTTTCTTTTGTAATGATGATGGTCAAACCTTCAACCATGGTCAACAAGTCAACCATGGTCAACAAGTCAACAAAATCCAACCATGACACAATTTTATTTAATTAATATTATTAATTGATATATCATAATTCCATTAGGGTTTGGAAAAAGACGACTGTATACTGTGCATACGCACCCGTTCCGAAACCCTAATGAAAATCCTCTTCCTCCGCCTCAATCAACTGTGCATACACACCCGCATTCTTGTTCCGAGGAACATGAATACCAAGAGATAAAATCAACCCCAAAACATATACCAGTATCTGGCTCAAACCAGAGCCTACTAGTAATATCTGTCCGGACTCCAAAACGTGCATAAGTGCGCGGATGAGAACGAACCCTGTCGCAAGACCATGCGACCTTTACTCTGTTTTGCCCAGAGGCGAATACCCTCTGTGTGGGACTCTAAAGACTCGACACTACGCTGGCAGTGGGTTTAACCACAGACCGCAAGCGGCACTAGCTGGGCGTAACGGTCCCCAGGTAGATGCCGACAAGAAGGCTGACGAGGTGAACCCCATCTGAACTCCTACTGAGTCTGAATATGACAGTCTCCATACAGTCCGGTCTGTTTGTCTAATACATCGCATGTCGGGCCTAGAGGGCGGTAAAACGTCAGTCCCCTAATAGCGGTACAAGTCGTGTCGGAGTGAAGCCCAAAACACCCTGAGATAACACTGGAAGCCTACCAGTATATCTCGCTTGCCCTGGCCAGGGACTACTCGTGTAATGGCTCTCTTAGACACAGCGCGATGTCAACCCCCAATACCGGGAGAGACGAATCCTGTCTAACTGTCACTGTCTCCAAGTGCTTCGGGACTGCACCCAACCATTACCTGTTTGCACGACTCCTTTGAGCCGTGGTAGGGTAGTGAACAAAGTGCAGTGGGAACACACTCGAGGCGAAGTGCCAGTGTCAAGTCAGCGGACTAAGCTATACTCATGTCACCTGGGAACTGATAACTGACGATAGGTATAATACCAACCTGTCAGTTCCCGACGAGTCCTGTCCAGTGTACTCGTAACCCAACGAGCACCCGTATACTATCTCCAGTACGACGTACTGATGGCTGTGGGACAGACCATCTCCCACACTGGGATGAGAAGCGCATACGCTAGTCTACTCCGGAGTATCGATGCCCTGTCTCGATAGTCCTGCGACTAAGGACCTGTATAAGGATGTGCTTACAGATTACCGAGCCCCCACTAGTGTGATTGCCATCACAACGCTGGTAATCAAGCAAAGATCCTAAAGGCTCCACTAATGCGTATAGGTGATATACTAAAATAAACACATGTACACATTGAAGTAGAAACAAACCAAGTAGCATACTACTATATTGAGCAAGATTGTTTATACAAGGTGAATATCCCAAGCTTCCATTAAGTAATATACAAACTAGTATGATACAGTAATGGCCTCTAGGGCATATACACTAACAATCTTCCACTTGCACTAAGGCCATGTACTGGCGTATCGAAGACCTATCATCTCGATCAGCCACTCGAACTGAGTCTGGGGCAAGGCCTTGGTGAATGGATCTGCAGTGTTTTCTTCTGAAGCAACCCTCCGAACCTCGATCTCCTTGCGATCCACGATCTCCCTGATCAGGTGATACCGCCTCAAGATGTGCCTGGATCTCTAATGGGACCTGGGTTCCTTCGCTAAAGCTATAGCCCCGTTGTTGTCGCAATACAGAGGTATTGGGTCAACAATGGACGGAACCACCTGAAGTTCTTTCAAGAACTACTTCATCCAGACAGCTTCTTTTGCGGCATCAGATGCAGCGATGTATTCCGCTTCCATAGTCGAGTCTGCTACGGTTTCTTGTTTGGAACTCTTCCAACACACCGCCCCTCCATTGAGGGTAAAGACAAAACCCGACATGGACTTGGAATCATCCTTGTCACTCTGGAAGCTGGAGTCAGCAAAGGCCTCGATCTGGAGGTCTTTTCCTCCATACACCAAGAACATCTCCTTAGTCCTTCTCAGGTACTTGAGAATGTTCTTTACCGCTATCCAGTGTTTCTCCCCAGGGTTTGACTGATACCGGCTTACCACACTCAGTGCATAAGCTGCATCCGGTCTGGTACACAACATCGCATACATTATAGAGCCTACCGCAGAAGCGTAGGTTATAATAGACATGCGATCCCTCTCCAAATCAGTCTTGGGGGACATCTCTTTAGAGAGGGTGATCCCGTGACAAGCCGGTAGGTTACCGCGCTTGGAATCTTCCATACTGAATCTTTTCAGTATGGTGTCGATGTACCTGGACTGTGAAAGTCCTAATATCCTCTTGGATCTATCACGATGGATCCGGATCCCCAGGATGTATGAGGCATCACCCAGGTCTTTCATGGAGAACCTGTGTGACAAGAACCCCTTGACAGATTGTAGCATAGGAATGTCATTTCCTATTAAGAGAATGTCATCCACGTATAAAACGAGGAATACTACAGTTCTCGCTACAAATCTACTATAGATGCATGGTTCATCTGGATTTTTGATAAAGCCAAATTCCTTGACCGTCTCATCAAAACAGATGTTCCAATTCCGCGATGCCTGCTTAAGTCCATAGATGGACTTAAGCAACTTGCACACCTTTCCGCTGCTCCCACTCTGAATGAAACCCTCTGGCTGGTCCATATAGGCACACTCCTCTAAATTTCCATTTAGAAAAGCGGTTTTGACGTCCATTTGCCAAATCTCATAATCGTGGAAGGCAGCAATGGCAAGAAGGATCCGAATGGATTTCAGCATAGCCACTGGAGAAAAGGTTTCGTCATAGTCCAAACCAGGTCTTTGACGGAAACCCTTTGCTACAAGTCTAGCTTTATAGGTCTCAACCTGTCCATCTACACCAATCTTCCTTTTGAAGATCCACTTGCATCCTACGGGTTTCACCCCGTCTGGAGCAATGTCCAACGTCCACACTTTGTTGGTGTACATGGACTCCATTTCGGTCCGCATTGCATCCAGCCATTTTACCGAGTCAACGCTCTGAACGGCCTGCTGGAAGCTAGTAGGCTCATCATAATCTATGATGCAATCCTCTCTATCCCCGTCTATGAGAAAACCGTAGTATCTCTCGGGCGGATGAGACTGCCTACTACTCCTGCGGAGCGGCATAGGAATGTCCTGTTCTTTTGAACTTACTGGCTCTTCCAAGCTTTCAGTAATAGCTTGTGGTTCTGGAATTTCTTCCAGTTCTATTGCGTTCCCACTTATCTGAGTTTCCAAAAACTCAGTTTCCAAGAAGCGGGCATGTTGAGAAACAAAAACCTTTTGTTCCTCAGCGGAATAGAACAGATACCCCCTGGAGTTCTTTGGGTATCCCACAAACTTACACTGTACTGAACGTGCCTCGAGCTTGTCCGCATGCTGCTTTTTTACAAAAGCTGGACATCCCCATATCTTAAGGTACTTAAGACAGGGTTTCTTCCCACTCCACATCTGATATGGAGTGGTAGGCACAGTCTTGGTGGGAGCCTTGTTCAAGAGATATGCAGCTGCTTCTAGTGCATAGCCCCAGAAAGATCGCGGTAACTCAGCCTTACTCATCATGGAACGAACCATATCCAATAGGGTTCGATTCCTCCTTTCCGATACACCGTTATGTTGCGGAGTGTATGGAGGAGTACGCTGAGAGAGAATTCCATTTTCTTTTAAATAGTCCAGGAACTCGGCACTCAAGTATTCACCACCTCGATCCGATCTTAGAATCTTAATACTTTTGCCTGTTTGTTTTTCAACTTCATTCTTGTAATCCCGAAATTTCTCAAAGGCCTCGGATTTGTGCTTCATTAAGAAGACATGTCCATACCTAGAGAAATCGTCTGTGAAAGTAATGAAGTATGAATAACCGCTTCGCGCATGTGTAGACATTGGACCACACACGTCACTGTGTATGAGTCCCAAGAGCTCGCTCGCTCTTTCTCCGTGTCCAGTGAACGAAGTCTTTGTCATCTTTCCCATGAGACAAGATTCACAAGTGGCATAAGACTGATACTCGAATGGATCCAAGTATCCTTCTTTATGTAACTTAGTCAACCGTGTCTCATTGATGTGACCCAGTCTACAATGTCATAAGAAAGCCTGATTGATATCTGGAGACTTTCTTTTGTGTGTATTCTGGACATTGAAAATCTGCGGTTGGTTTAACACGTATATACCATTGCTCAGTGTACCTGACCCAATCAGAACTTGATTAAGGTGAATGTTTACAACATTACTTACAAACGCAAATTCATAACCTTCTTTAGAAACCAAAGATACAGAAATGATATTACAAGTTGCGTTGGGTACAAAAAAAGCAATTACGCAAAACCAAAACATGCCCATCTGACATTCCCAGGTGATAGTCCCCCACGGCTTTAGCATCCATGCTAGCTCCGTTCGCAACTCTGAGGGTCATATCACCTGCCTTCAAAAACCTACGGTTTCTCAACGCCTGCAAAGAATTACAGATATGAGATCCTGATCCGGTATCCAATACCCAGGAAGTAGAGTTTATCGATAGACAGTTTTCAATAACATACACACCTGAAGCTGAAGCCGCAACCTGCTTCAGTTTCTGTGTCCTGGCTTTCCAAGCCCTGCAATCTTTCTTCCAGTGTCCACTTTTATGACAATAGAAGCATTCTTCCTTTCCCACAAGCTTCCCCGCAATCTTTGTTGCCTTTTCCTTTCCCTTCGTACCCACTTTACTAACACCGCCCCTTGGTTTGGCGGGGGCTTTCTTCCTCTTTCCCTTGGCTTTCGTCTTGGACCTAGAAGAAGAAGATCCTCCTACAAACAAAGCGGGTGTTTCCCTACCTTTCTGTAGGGTGCCCTCTGCGCTCCTCAGCATGTTGAGGAGTTCTGAAAGTTCAACTTCTTTTTCTTGTAAGTTGAAGTTCAGTATAAACTGGGCGTAAGTGGATGGAAGGGACTGGAGAATTAAATCCGTATAGAGTTCACTTTCCAACGTGGTCCCAAGTTCCGCGAGCTCCTCAATGTAGCCAATCATCTTAAGCACGTGGTCCGCTACCGATGATCCGACGGCCAACTTTGCCGAAAATAACTTCTTCGACACTTCGTATCTTGCGATACGAGACTGCTCTCCATACAGTTCTTTTGTATGAAGAAATATGGATTCCAGGTCCATATTCTCGTGCCTCCTCTGGTGTTCGTTGTCCATAGGGGTAAGCACGAGGCACTTGGCCTTCGCGCAATCAATCTCCCAAGTCTTACGGATTTCCTTATCCGCGACGCTGGAGGTGGGACCTGGGACGGGGGGAGCTTTGGTGGTAAGAAGATACCCCAGTTTGTCGTAAGTGATTGCCATTTTGACATTCCTGAGCCAATCTTTATAGTTTGGCCCTGTCAGTATGTTTTTATCTAGAAGTAATTTAAGTCCAGTCATGTCAAATGGTCGCTGCAATTAGGAGGGAGAGAAGAAACACTTTAGCACGATGCTCTTGCAAGTTTAGAGTGGTTTTTAATTTGTCTAAACAGGATGGCTCCCACTGTCTCTCGAATCCCTCCTCAAACCATAAAAGAAGAATTAGTCGGAATCAATCCCACCGCACAATACTTGCTTAACCGTTCAGCCAGGCCAGTGTCGGTACTTCGAGGGAGGTTTTCCAACGCTTTCGCGAAGTTCCTTATTTAAAGAACCTCTTTTCCCTGGGGGTGTAGCCCCGCTAACACCTTTCTAGGCACCTACTAGGTTTATAACATTGATCGTTTAGTGAGAAATTTCCTGAGGAGTAGCATATACTCACAATAGGATCGGGATCCAAATATCATCGCGTGAGGAAACTGAAGGAATCCTACCAGAATCACCACACTCCAAATGGTATGCAAATCTAGCAAGTTTCAGTACTTATGAAACTCCCGATGTGGATTTTTGCCCCATGCTCTTATGACCTTGACGAAGGTCAACAAATCATAAGTCACATGTCAAGTTCTGCCCGTCATTTTCCAGGTTAATTTGAACCCACCCGTATATACCCTTGACGAAGGTCAACAAGGCAATACGACTGTCCCAAACCAACGCATCTATCTATGCTACATATGAACACCCAACAGCTACCAATCACTATGCCTTGACGAAGGTCAACAAACATAGCTTGAATACTATTGAATATTCATACGAAACGACGGAGGGCTACAAATGGTTTTGGCGAAACCGTGAACGTAGTGAACTTGATATAGTCGATGGAACGAGATAGCTTTTAGAAGGAGTGGCTCAATCTCCGCATTTAAAAGTTAGTTTTGAAAAGAACCGAGTGGTTTTTCGAAAGTGTTCCAACGACTTTAACTTGGTTTATTATCTTGCATTAGTTCTTTTAATGCGTGATATTCTTGCAATAGTTCTTTTAATGCGTCCCATCATTTAATCCTACCATTGCAGAAAACAACCAAAATATGACGTACGCTTATGCCATTCGCATTCGCCACGGGGCCACGTCATCACCCGTTAGGTTACTTAACTAACGACAGAGCGGGGGCTGGGCTAGCGCGGCTGTAAAACATAAGCAACGCCTAAATAGTTATAAATATAGCAATGATAGACATTACAGATCACAGATGAATACATTGGGTATACTAGGAATCCGCAATCCGTTCGAGCCTGCAACGAAAAGCGGATTGCACGGTCGCGGTGAATAGCCAAAACCCCACCCAAGACCCCTACGGGTGCGGCAAACTACCCGCCAAGTACCCGGTAGTTTGTGCACCCCTCCATGGGTCTATCCTAGGAGCAAAAACAGTAAAAAGAATTATACAATGACGGCTACAACTCCGACCCGGTTGTGCGGCCATACAAATAATAATATTACATCAATTTACATATTACAAATGAATGAAAGAAAAACAACACTCATCTCACATCCATCCCGGCTATTCACCCGCGACAATCCAATCCATTCATATACACATACCATCAACAAACACAGATCACAGATATGTATAACCCCGACTAATCGACATATAGCGATTAGCCGACGTTCAATACATGTAAACATCACAGATATAACCATTGTAGTCAAAGTGCAGTGAAGTTCGACAAAAATACGGATTTATAGGCCCCCAAAAACAAATTTCTTTTCTGGAAAATCTGGGCACGAATGACATATCTTAAAAATCCCAAAACCCTACCAGAAGAACACTGCACAAAACAGGACCACAAGAGGAGACAAAACGGCGGCGGTTCCGCAGCCTAAGCCACCCATTGCCGCGGAACCGCGGCGCTTTGAAGGAATCATGCGATCGTATTTTGTGGGTGTTTTTACAAAACCCTGAGCCGATTTTAGGAGTAAAACCTTTTACATTTCGAGCACAAAAAATTTCAACAGAAACTTAGGGTTTTGGTTTTTCCGGTTTTGCGATTTTTCTCGATCGAACTTCCATACAATTTACTACAAAGCTAGTTTAAGTTTAGTTAGGCTCTGATACCACTGTAAGTCCACGTTGCGACCCCCGGTTCTTACGGGGAGGCGGAAACGGTATAAAAATCAAATTTTTAGCGCATGGGGCAACATGGACTAACAAATTCGGGATCTTTTCCTAAACTACAACTAGCAAACATGCTAAAGAGAGTTAGCCACTCGGAAAAGAGGTTATACCTAACTTGAACTCCTTCTTCTTGAAACCTTTGTAGGGATTGATGGTGCTTTCCTCGTTGCCTTCTTCCGTCAAAGATGGATCCACCTGAGGGTTCAACCTTCGGGCTCTTTCTCGAACTTTGAGAGAACTGGAATCTTCGGCTTGCTAAACCTTTGACCCTAGAGTGAGTAGAGAGTGTCTTTGTGGTGTTTTTAACTCAAGGAGAGGGATTCTCAACTCATGAGAAGGGATCTCCTTGAACTAGAGGAGGAAGAAGAACAAGTGAGGAGAGAGAATGGTTATGATAGAATGAGCTTATTCTTTTCATTTCTTGCAACCATATCACAAATGAAAAGAATTAACAATTAACAATAATAATAAAATGAAATAGTTGATGGATGGTTTGGAATGACCATTATCATTACATTCTTTAAATGGTTTTGCAAGAATCAAAAAGCATCTTTCTTTTGTAATGATGATGGTCAAACCTTCAAACATGGTCAACAAGTCAACAAAATCCAACCATGACACAATTTCATTTAATTAATATTATTAATTGATATATCATAATTCCATTAGGGTTTGGAAAAAGACGACTGTCAACTGTGCATACGCACCCGTTCCGAAACCCTAATGAAAATCCTCTTCCTCCGCCTCAATCAACTGTGCATACATACCCGCATTCTTGTTCCGAGGAACATGAATATCAAGAGATAAAATCAACCCCAAAACATATACCAGTATCTGGCTCAAACCAGAGCCTACTAGTAATATCTGTCCGGACTCCAAAACGTGCACAAGTGCGCGGATGAGAACGAACCCTGTCGCAAGACCATGCGACCTCTACTCTGTTTTGCCCAGAGGCGAATACCCTCTGTGTGGGACTCTAAAGACTCGACACTACGCTGGCAGTGGGTTTAACCACAGACCGCAAGCGGCACTAGCTGTGCGTAACGGTCCCCAGGTAGATGCCGACAAGAAGGCTGACGAGGTGAACCCCATCTGAACTCCTACTGAGTCTGAATGTGACAGTCTCCGTACAGTCCGGTCTGTTCGTCTAATACATCGCATGTCGGGCCTAGGGGGCGGTAAAACGTCAGTCCCCTAATAGCGGTACAAGTCGTGTCGGAGTGAAGCCCAAAACACCCTGAGATAACACCGGAAGCCTACCAGTATATCTCGCTTACCCTGGCCAGGGACTACTCGTGTAATGGCTCTCCTAGACACAGCGCGATGTCAACCCCCAATACCGGGAGAGACGAATCCTGTCTAACCGTCACTGCCTCCAGGTACTTCGGGACTGCACCCAACCATTACCTGTTTGCACGACTCCTTTGAGCCGTGGTAGGGTAGTGATCAAAGTGCAGTGGGAACACACTCGAGGCGAAGTGCCAGTGTCAAGTCAGCGGACTAAGCTGTACTCATGTCACCTGGGAACTGATAACTGACGATAGGTATAATACCAACCTGTCAGTTCCCGACGAGTCCTGTCCAGTGTACTCGTAACCCAACGAGCACCCGTATACTATCTCCAGTACGACGTACTGATGGCTGTGGGACAGACCATCTCCCACACTGGGATGAGAAGCGCATACGCTAGTCTACTCCGGAGTATCGATGCCCTGTCTCGATAGTCCTGCGACTAGGGACCTGTATAAGGATGTGCTTACAGATTACCCAGCCCCCACTAGTGTGATTGCCATCACAACGCTGGTAATCAAGCAAAGATCCTAAGGGCTCCACTAATGCATATAGGTGATATACTAAAATAAACACATGTACACATTGAAGTAGAAACAAACCAAGTAGCATACTACTCTATTGAGCAAGATTGTTTATACAAGGTGAATATCCCAAGTTTCCATTAAGTAATATACAAACTAGTATGATACAGTAATAGCCTCTAGGGCATATACACTAACAAGTACAGCTTAAAAATATCCGGTACATACCCCAGCATCGATGATCCAGCCGTAGAAGGGCAAACCCAAGCCTCACTAATGGCACCGCAGAACTGCCATAAACCCTAAGGTTCAAGGGCGTTCTCGTGGTCATTATGTCGAGTTAGGGTTTCATTCTTCTAGAGGGTCCATCGAAATACCTGCATGTTGTTCCGAATACTTTAAACTTGGGAAAATGGTTTTCTGATAATCGTTAGAACCCTTTAACTTCATCCGGACGGCATGTGAATACCCTTCGTCCGCACGCTAAGCAATGCTTCAATCCTCAAGAATAACCAATACTCTAATGGTTATCGCATTCGAGCCGCAGCTCCCTCTGCCAGTGTGCCCGTGGTAACAGAAACCATCCTCCAACATTGACGAAGATAGATCAAAAGAACGAATGGAATACGGTGCAAACAATTGTACATCCTAAGGCTCCTTAAGCAGAGTAGCGTATCGTAAGTATGCCGCGGACCATACCCACGGTACGTTACTCTACCTAAATCGCCTACTTCATCAACCAAGGGTCACCTAGACTTATACAAGGTTAAACCTAGCGCTCTGATACCAACTTTGTCACAACCCGAAAGTACGGAATGTGACCGGCACTTAGATTACGAAACGTCTAGAGGCGCAACGTAACCTAAGTAAGCCGAAGCCCAGAAATCTAAACCATGAAAAAGAAGAAGAAGCAGTAAAAGAAAACATGAAGGAACAAGTTTAAAACATCAGCAAATTTTCTCAAAAAGTTCGGCAGAGTCTCCTCTATAAAAACTGGCCCCTAAACGGGCACAACAAGTATAATATACATAAACAATAAAAAGCATCCCCAACGGGAGCTAGCATCAACGCCAACAGGCGGAAACAACTACAACAAGCACAATAATATACAACGCCAAAGGGCGAGACTCAAAACTCAAAGAAAACAAAACCACCATATCAGAATAATACATGCGCGACTCTAAGGTCGAAATAAAAAAAATACTGGTCCAATAAACTTATCAAGTAATACAAGTATGGTTGATGGAGCTTACTAGATACAAATGAAAGAATAAAAATACAATGGTGGTTCAGATACAAGTGAACCAACCTACCGTGCAAATCACCCTGAAGAAAAGATATGCCAGCAAGCTGCCAGAGAAACCTGTACATCGAACCTGTAATAAAATTTGGCACAACGGGGGTGAGTTGCCAACTCGTGAGTAGAAGACATTTAAGAAAAGAAATCTAATGCACGACGCTATCCTAGGTCATAATAATACACTACTACGTCCCAATCATCTAATAATAGCAGGGTAATACTACGTGTAAGTGCAGATACTCCGTGCTCGTGTCAGTGCCTCATATAGCACTATGTCATATGAATGGATATGCATGCACCATGAATGTAAAATAACCAATCCTGAAATCCAGGTGTATCTGTATAAGAAATCTTTAGCTGTTATCATAGTAAAACGGGTATAGAAACCGGAAATATCAACAATGAAATCCATGGAAATCCGTATCAAGCATCGACACAAACATGTAAATCTCAAGTCTCATAGTCTCAATATCTCGGGCTCCGTCAGTCCGGATCGGCCCATATCATCAAATCTCACGACAACGGTCGGTATCCTCCGGATATCCGCCGCGCCAGACATCACCGGTAGGTAGCCTTCCCCTGCCAGGCTCATCGTCTACAACTCGATCTTCTTGCCCCGGGGTACCATACCGTGGCCACCATGTACCCGAGACGGTTCATCCACTCCTCGAATCGGGTCTCGAAATCCATCAGAAAACATGAAATATCATGGTGGACGACACATACATCACGAGAAAACCGCATCTTATGTTTTTAAAAAGAGAGGAGGAGGAGAGAGAGAAGTTTTTATATATTCTTGAGGTTTTCCCCAAAATCCAGTAATCTCATAGAAATCAAAATCTCAAAATCATGAGTAAGTAAATGATAGGTGTCGGCATATGCCCCATAAAACTGCATGATAACAGGAGAATATGAATGCATGAATGTCTAAGTAATAAATGCCATGTCTATACTAGCATCTGAGAGTAATCACAATATTATATATCGATCTAGTTGCTAGCTGATTCTATCAATAAAAGATAATAAGATCTAAAGTGTACATGACATAGCAATTACCGATGATGATATGTGTGAGCCGGCAAATAAGTGTGCGTGGAATATGCGCATCATCGGTAATGGTGCTGGTGTCCTGACAGGTAAAGTTTATACTGACTATAGCAACATATGTATGAACATGCAACATTATGATTACAGTGTGAAAGTAAAGACGGATGTGTGTTATCCACTCATTTGATATACAATTATCACTACCACTATATGACTCGAACCTAACCTAGTGTCCATCTAACCTCCTAAGAAACTAAACCTAAGAAACTAGTCATTAAGAAACAAGAGTCTACCTAGGTCTGAATCAATATCTCTAATAGTCGGCGATCCAGCCTCAATCGTGTCACGTACGTAGTACGGCTTCCTCGAATCAAGAGTGCGGATCAATCATCATATCTATGCCTCGTACGGTAAAATCCATCGTACGGCATCCCAAAATCGGGGTACGGGTCAAGTATCTCCTAGGTGTCTCATCATTAGTATAATGTCATCATCAACACATCTCATGATCAAGGTGCTAAACTGTGATCGCATACATCAATCATATATCATTGCCATCATAATAAGCATCATTAGTTTATCCTCAGAAATATCATGTCATATGTATCATATTGTGATTAAGTCATACTGATATCATATCTTCCTCAAGTCACACCTCTATGATATCGACATCAGGTCATACCTATATGATGTCGTAATCAAGTCATACATATCCCATATCGTGATCAATCACAAGTTACAGTCCGGGTACTATTTTAGAGTCCCATGTACCTCAATATCATCACCACCCATTATAATTTAAGTATACATGTTCATTATCTCATTCTCTAATGATCCGCTAACACTTAATACGACTGTATAGCCAAGAATCACGGCATCAAGCCCAGTTACACTGTTTCATCATACCTCGGATATCATATCACATCAATGTATCCCATATACGTGTTGTATATATATATATACCTATACGTCGTCCTATATATATATATATACACATGCACGTATACACCATGTCGTGTTTCAGTGTGTGCGTGTGTGTGTTTCTACCTGAAACCTACGAACCTCTTCCAAGGTATTCATCTTCTGATATGTCTTCCTAAATCAGTCTAGTCCAGCCTAGGGTCATTACTAGGGCCCTACTCATTAAGAATCTAGGGTCACATCTGGTTTCCTAATGTCAATAAGTACTATTCCTATTCTACGTTGCGGGGGTGCTAAACGCCATCCACCCGACTTCCCCCCGTAGATATGCATCTACTCACCTGGTCCATGTCTGCCGAAGACGGTGTCGCCATCCTCCTCTTCATCGCCCGCAGTCCATGTGAGGGGTACCTAAACGCAAACATATAAATAGTATCGTAAACTGGATCACATACGAAAGTCAAACGATACAAGGAACAAGCATATGTTAAAACCTATGTCCCGTCCACGCAAAAGAACCAAATATCGCTCGATATCGGCGTACAAACTCCGATGGATCGAGATAAACATCAACAAATAACTCATTGTTTTAAAACACATTACTTATATTATAAAACATGATTAAATCCATCGAAACCCTAAAATCCATCAAACCGTCCAATTTCGTAAAACCCGAAAATGCCAATTTTCCGTTTTTCATCAAAACTTGACATTTAAATTAAAACAATGGTCATAAAACTCATTAAATAGCATAACTAGACTATACAAACCATTACTATATTTTTATTACACAAATTTGTATTAATTTGAAATTTCTAGTTTGCAACCTTTAACAATTTTTAACATTTTTCAAGCAAAATACCACAATTCCACCACAAAACGTGATTTTGCATGAATTAATGTATTAAACGACAATTCATGATGATAATGATTTAATGAAACCATAATTTTTATTTTTAATCTCATTTATTTAGGATTTTCTAAAATCTAGTTTACAAAATAGCAATTTTTATCACAATTTATCAATTATCAATAGAACTAGCAATCAATTTAAGTTTCCATTCCACCAACAAGTTAATACCCTTATTAAGACCACAATCTATTGTTACAAATATTAATTTAAATTTTATTTCACCAAAAATTATGTTTTATAGAAACCTAGTTAGCAAAATTCCTAATTTAAACAATTTTAAATGAAAAATTTACAATTCAACGATCATGCAAGATTTTCCAATTATAAAAGTCTTAAACTAACTATTATAACCCTAATTAATTAATAAAAATCATAACTTGAATTTACAAACCCTAACTTGAATTTTAAAAATTGAACATAGAATTAATTCATTAAATCTAAACATGCTTAAAAGAAACATCTAATAACAAATAAACAAAAGAAGGAAATTTATACCTCCAAAATATGAAATCCAAACAAGAAAATGAGCCTCCAAAATGCATGCTTTCCATCTCCAAATTCCATATAAAAATGAGCAAGGAATAAAGGATAGGAAATAAATAGGATTTTGTGGATTTTTAATTAAATTTTTAAAGGATTTTTGATGAATTTTGGAGCAAAATAAAATGAGGAAAATGGGGGCTACCATGGGGGGTGAGGCCGGCCATTTTTTTGGAGGTGAGGGACAGAAAGAAGAGGGTGAGAAAATGTGTAGAAGTCTCCACCAAAATATCACTTCATTATGTCTTTTCATGCATTTATTTATTTTTCTTTTATTTCTTTACTATAGCAACTCAAAAAAACTCTAGAAAATAGGAAAAATTTGCAAATAAATTTTGCATGATACACACTAAATTATAACATGCCATGGTTCATTTTTACAAATTAAAACCATTCAAATTTGTAATTTACACTAATTTAGTGTAAAAATAAAGCTTATGTTAATATTTAAAATAATTAATTTAGGAAAAATATTTAATTAAACTAAAAATTTATAAGTGGCTAAATAAACACCATTTACTAGTAATTACATAATTAAAATAGGTATTTTTGAAATTATAATGAAAAACAATCACGGTTTAGTTTTATGAAAAATACATTTTACTTTACCGAAAATCAAAAAATTCACTTAAACAATTTTATTCAGTTAATTATTTATTTAATTATTTTTAAAACATTACAACAAGATCGAGATCGAAAACAAAAACTAGGGTTCTTGTACTCTATTTTAAAAGGATTTGTACATGATATAGTTGATTAATAATGGTTGAGGTTTTATTAGTCTTTTCGCAATTAATTTTTGCTCTTAATTTCTACATCTTAATCATGTTTTTATTCTTCCATCTTTCTTCTAAATCTCAAATCATGAGTGAGTAATTCCTAGCTTGCTAGGATCGTAGGCTATGGTAGATCAATAGATGATAAAATCATTTAACTTATTTTATACATTTTAAAGTTTATAAACTTTTGCAAAATAAATGTTGACATCCTTATCGGGCGCGCTACCAATTTATTGCTTGTCACGACCACGATTTGAGATTGGTTTAATGCTTATTTTGTTAAGGGCTAGAGACGGATAGAGATCAATGCAAGGACAAGGGTTAAGAGCAGGGAAACCCTAGTTTTTTCTAAAAGAGAACCCTAATCTACGTTCATCACTATCGATTTAGTATTAAACTATTAAAAGATAAAAGGAGTCATTTTTAATTAGTCATCCATTACTACTAAGTCCTATGAACCCTACGAGACTCTTCTTTCTAAATCTTACATCCATAGTATATCCGTAATTACAACAAATTATCCTTCTTCTATCAAATCGTCTAAACCAAGAAAAAGGTTCATATTTCCCTACGGACGACCTGTACTCATCACGGCTAGCTACTAGCGACATCGTCTTGATTGCGGTTACTTTACGAAAACACTTTTTATACGATCAATCAGCACCCTGTAGAAATCCAGGGAGACACACACTCTACTTATTAGGGGATCTTCCTCTTCTAGATCCAAGGCGAAAGCCAAGGGGAAGAAGAAGAAGGCCCCCACCATGCCGAAAGGCGGTGTCAGTAAGGTACAAGGGAAGGGCAAGGCAAAAGTTGGGGCTGACAGTAGGGAAGGAAGAATTTTTCTATTGTCACAAAAGGGGCCATTGGAAGAAGGACTGCAGGGCCTGGAAAGCCCAAAACCAGGATTCGAAGTAAGTTGTGGCTTCGACTTCAGGTGTGTTTATGATTAAAACTGTCTGTTAATCAACTCTACTTCCTGGGTATTGGATACCGGATCAGGATCACATATGTATAATTCATTGCAGGCACTAAGAAGCCGTAGCGTTTTGAAGGCGTGTGATATAACTCTCCGGGTTGCTAATGAAGCGAGCGTGGATGCTGTGTCTGTAGGGAAATATCACTTAGGATTGACAAGTAGACATGTTTTGGTTTTGTGCAACTGTTTTTGTGTACCTAGTTTGACTTGTAATATCATTTCTGTATCTTTATTATCTAAAGAAGGCTATGATTTTACATTTGTAAGTGATGTCGTAAACATCCACTTTAATCATGGTTTGATTGGGTCGGGTACACTAAACAACGGTATATACGTATTAAACCAACACCAAGTTTTCAACGTCCAGAACACACTTAAATGAAAGTCTCCAGAATTAAATCAAGTTTTCTTATGGTATTATAGACTGGGCCACATTAACAAAACATGGTTGACAAAGTTACATAAAGAGGGACATTTGGATCCGTTTGAATATCTGTCCTATGCAACTTGTCAATCATGTCTCAAAGAAAAGATGACAAATACTCCATTCACTGGACACGGGGTAAGAACGAGCGAGCTCTTGGGACTCATACACAGCGACATGTGTGGTCCAATGTCTACACATGAAAGAAGTGGTTATTCCTACTTCATTACTTTTACGGATGATTTCTTAAGGTATGGACATGTATTCTTGATGAAACGTAAATCCGAGGTCTTTGAGAAATTCCAGGAATATAAGAATGAAGTAGAAAAACAAATCGGCAAAAGTATCAAGACACTTAGATCTGATCGAGATGGTGAATACTTAAGTGCCGAGTTCCTGGGTTACTTAAAAGAGAATGGAATTCTCTCTCAGCTTACTCCTCCACACACACCTCAACACAAGGGTGTATCGGAAAGGCGGAACCGAACCTTATTGGATATGGTACGGTTCATGATGAGTAACGCTGAGTTACAGTGATCCTTCTGTGGTTATGCACTAGAATCAGCTGCATATCTTTTGAACAAGGTTCCTAACAAGATTGTGCCTACCACACCATAAAAGATGTGGAGTGGGAAGAAACACTATCTTAAGTATCTGAAAATATGGGGATGTCCAGCTTTTATAAAAAAGCAGCATGCGGACAAGTTGGAGGCATGCTTAGTACTGTGTAAGTTTATGGGATACCCAAAGAACTCCAGGGGGTATCTTTTCTATTATGCAGAGGAACAAAAGGTCTTTGTTTCTCAGCATGCCCAGCTTTTAGAAAATCAATATCTTGAAAAGGAGACAAGTGGGAGCGCAATAGAACTGGAAGAAATTCCAAAACCACAAGCTATTATTGAAAGCATGGTGGAACCAGAAGTTTCAAAAGATCCAGACATCCCCGCGCCAATCCACAGGACTAGTAGGCAGTCTCATCTGCCCGAGAGATACTATAGTTTTCTCATAGATGAGGATAGAGAGTTACATTTGCTCCATTGCCAACTCTGAGGGTCATATCACCTACCTTTAGCACTCTACGGTTTCTCAGTGCCTGCAAAGAATTACAGATGTGAGAACCAGAAGCGGTATCTAGTACCCATGATGTAGAGTTCACTGAAAACGGTTTTAAATCATGAACACACCTGAAATCGAAGCATCATCTTGCTTCGTGTCCTTGCCTTTGGTTTTGAAAGCCTTGCAATCCTTCTTCTAGTTCCCCTTCTTATGACAGTAGTAGCACTCATCCTTTCCCGCTTTTACTTTCCCCGAATTGTTCGATCCTTGCACCTTTTTGACACCTCTTTTCGGCTTGGTGGGGGTCTTCTTCTTCCTCTTAGTTTTTTCTTTGGATTTAGAAGAGGAAGATTCCCTAACAATAAGAATAGGTGTCTGCTCCTTTTTCTAAGAGCTCTTAGCTACCCTCAAAATGTTGGGGAGATTTGGAAGATCCTCTTCCATCCCGTGCATATTAAAGTTCAGCATGAACTGAGAGAAGGTGTGAGGAAGGGACTGTAGAATCAAATCAATGTATAACTCATTCTTTAACACGCATCCCAGGTTTGCGAGTTCTTCAATGAGACCGATCATCTTTAGGACGTGTTCTCCTACAGGTGATCCAACAGCTAATCTCATCTGGAATAATTTCTTTGAGGTCTCGTACCTTGCAATACGGGAGTGCTCTCCATACAAATCCTTGCAATAGAGAAAGATGGATTTGATGTCCAAATTCTTGTGCTTCTTCTGAAGTTCATTATTCATTGAAGCCAGCACAATGCACCTAGCTTTACTGCAATCCAGGTCCCATGTTTTGCAGACCTCGATGTCCACAACTGTGGAATCCGGCCCTGGGACAAGGGGAGCAGCACTGGTAAGGATATATGCCACTTTGTGATAAGTGAGTGCAATATTGACGTTCCTTAGTGAATCATTATAGTTTGGCCTAGTTAGTGTATTTTTTTCGAGTATTAGTTTAAGTCCCATCATGGTTGCTGCAAGAGAGAGAGAAAAGAAACACTCAGCGTATGCTCATACAAGATTAGATTGGTTTATTATCTTATCTAAGAAGGATGGCTCCCACTGTTTCCTCGAATTCTCCATCAAAACTTAAAAAGAAAATTAGTAGGGACCATTTACACTTTACAAGTTCGCTAACCATTCAGCCAGGTGGGTGTTAATACTCCGAGAGAGGTTCCTCGTGCTCTCGGACCTAATTAAAATAAACCTTATTTCCGTAGAGGCATAGCCCCGTTAACACTTTCTAGACACCTAATAGGTTAGCTAATTGTGAAGTGAAAATATCTCCCAAGAGTAATCCTACTCATCAGTGGGATCAGAATCCAACTATCATTGCATGATGACGTAGATGGAAACCACTCTAGTCACTACACTCCCAATGTGGTTTTTGCTCCAAGCTCTTATGACCTTGACGAAGGCCAACAAATATAGCATGAATACGATGAGCTGCCTATTTGAAATGACGGAGGGCTACGGCTGGTTTTTGCGAAAACCTTGAACAGAATGAACTTGATATCGTTGTAGGAACGATAGCTTTGAAAAGGAGTGGTTCAAGCTCCTTCTAAATAAGTGTTTTGAAAAGAACCGAGTGGTTTTTCAATTTGTTCCAACAACGTCTTTTTAGGTTTATTATCTTGCATTAATTAGGATTAATGCGGTCCTATCAATTTAAATCCTATCACACACCAGAAAATAACGAAAATAGAATGTACGTATTTGCCATCCACATTCTCCACGGGGATCTGTCATCCACCGTTAGGTTACTTAACTACCGGCAGAGCAAGGGCAGGGATAGCACGGATGCAAAACATATACAACATTTATTAATATATATATATATATATATATAACTATTCATCGCAGGCATAATAAGCATTACGGATATCAACATCACAGAGAATGGAAAAATAGATCAATTAGAAAGTTTGCATTTCATCGAGCCACCTATGAAATACAATTCTCCATGGTCGTGTGAATAGCCGAGTGTGAACTATCCTAGACCCCTATGAGTGCGGCAAGCTACTCGCCAATCCTAGAATTGGGTGACCCAACTTTGGACTTCTCGAGATGGCCACTCACTGAATTCTAGAACCCGGTAGCTTGTGCACTCCTCCTCAGGTCATTCTTAAATGCGAAAATAAAAAATAATATACAGCTGGTGACATCATCCTCAATCCGGATGTACCCCAATAAAAGAATATACATCAATTATTACATGAATTACGAAATTCACTCACATCTCACATCTAAATTCATACCGGGCCATTCATACGACGATCTATCGAACCATTCCCAACACAGAACATCACAAGATGTGTGCAACTCCTTCTAATCGATATATAACGATTAGAAGACGTTCAACAACACATATACACATCACAAGAGCATGTAAACAAATCTACAAAGTTAGAATTCCGCATACAATTAGTAAACATTCCCGATTTTCCAAGACTTGAAAATCCAGTCCACTAAAGTCCCAAAAATATCCTTTTTAAACCAATCCGGGAGTCGAAATGAACTCGAAACCCGCCCAAATGTTCACAAAATTAACGTATGTTTAGAGGGACTCAGGGGGGTACCGACCCCTCGGGGGTTGGGCAAACCCGAGAGCACCTATATGGGGTGCTCTCGGGTCCCCACCCCTAAGGCCACCACTTGGTGATCTCGAGGGGTGGGCCCAACCTTTGGTCCCCTCGGGGGTTCCCTGGGGTACCCATGCACGGCCCCGCGGCTTCTCGATTCAAACCGTGAGCCTGTGGGGTGTGCAAACTGTTGGATATGTATGTCATAGAGGCCTGTATTGTATAAGATGCTAGGAATATGTATATACAGGACAATCTTGCTCAGTTGTATATAGTATATTAATTGAGTTGTCTTTGTCTTAATATGTGTATTTCTTTCTCTTGTTTCTTTATAATGCTTACACATATTGTTAAAGACTCGATACAGTCGTGTAGGGTGTTTTTCGTCACCCTATTGAGATGGGAATACGCGCGCGCTTGTCAGGCGCATTACAGATTCCCCCTGCCTAGGGTAGGCCAGGGTGTAATGATTATGGGGATCTGAATCTCCGGCAGCCACGGACTAAGTTGCCGTTAATTATCCCTCGCCTTTGAAGCGAGGGAACCACCGATTGACGGGTTAAACTGGTCATGGGAACTCAATGTGCAGTGTACGTGTGTTATGTTTTGAAAGGGGGTTTTGGATATATCGGGAGCCACGCAGAGTTTTTACGGGGGTCCCGCTACCCGGATAGCGGGCTGGGGGTCAAGGGGGCTAGCAGCCCCCTTGCGGGGTGCGGGGCAGCACCCCGTTAGAAATTTTTTTCTAACAGGGGCAGTGTCGTGGAGTATGTGTGTGTGTACATATGTATACATTTGCATATATATATATATATATATTTGTATATATATAAAAAGGGGGGAAAAGTCACCCAAAGGATGCGTGGGGCCAGCGCCAGCGTTTTGAGCGCTGGCGAACCACGTGTCAGCACGTTGGTGCTCGGGCGCTAGCGCTTGCGTGCCACATGTCAGCACGTGGGCGCTCGGGTGCTAGCGCTTTGGGCGCTAGCGCTCTGAGCGCAAGAGAGCTAGCGCACTGAGCTCTAGCTCGCCACGTTTCAGCACGTGGGCGCTCGGGCGCTAGCACTTTGGGCGCTAGCGCTTTGGGCGCTTGTGCGCCACGTGTCAACACATGGACGCTCGATCGCTAGCGCTTTGGGCGCTAGCGCTCTGAGCGCAAGCGCGCTAGCGTAAGCGCCACGTGTCAGCACGTGAGCACTCGGGCGCTAGCGTAAGAGCGCTAGCACTCTAGGCGCTAGCGCGCCACGTGTCAGCACGTGGGCGCTTGAGCAGCAAAAGGGACTTGGTCCCTGCAATGGGAGTAGTACTCCCAGAAAAGAGCACTTATTAAACTCCTAGGATGTTTTGAAGCTGATGAAGGGCTTCTCCCCTTGAGCCCTAGTTCTTCTCCAAAGTGGGGTTTCTGGAGATGGGTCTCCTTCTTCCTTTGTCGGCCGGATCTTGAAGATCAAGAAGTAGGAGATTTTAAAAATCACTCCTTTTTGAGATCTGATTGGAGATCTGACTTACCCATTGTGGGTTTTATGGTGGAAAACTACTTAGTTTTGGAAAAGAAAGAGTAAAACTCTTGATTTAATTCAAAAGAAATGAGAAGGTTTAGAACCTTGGAGAAGCAGCAGGAGGCACAAAGAACCATAGTTTTTGGGGGAATGAAAAGTATTATCTTATTTTATTCATCATGTTGCCTTATATAGGCTTACATATTTGCATATAGCCCCTTGGGCTTTTCAAAATGGCTTTTTGCCTATCCCATGGCTCATGTGCCATTTCTTTTTGCACATAAGCCATGGGCTTACAAAAATTTGGCTTTATGCCCATTTTATTTACATTCATGCAAAAAAAATTACATAAAAATTATTTATTACATGATTTTGTTGTTGGTATGGGGAGGCTTGGCCGCGGGCTCGGCTTGGGCATGGGCCCGCTTGACCTGAGATTGGGCCTACCTGGCTTGTGGTTGACTTTGACTTTGACTTGGTCAACCGGGGTGCAATTTTCGACTTCAACAAAGTGCCCCCGATCAATAAATGCACACCACATGTGTGAGTCGTGTGCATGAAATTGATGGATCTTTTTTCGCGTGGAGGCGACTTGCTTTGGTTCCCACTTTTTGGGAAGCACTGCCCTTTTTACGACATGGACGGTCGACGCTTGACGCGTATCCGAGACGGAGTGTCCGTGGTAGACGTTTCCCTGGCCCGGAGCGATCTGGTTCCCACTTTGTAGGAAGCCTGCACTGCCCTTTTTGCGACATGGACGGTCGACGCTTTGATCCGGAGCGATTTGGTAGACATGCCCCCGGCACGGAGTGTCGCTGGTCGACGTTTCCCCGATACGGAGTGTCGTTGTTGGACGTTTCCCTGATGCGGAGTGTCTATGTTGGACGTTTCCCTGATGCGGAGTGTCGCTGGTTGACGTGTCCCAAAGACGGAGTGTCTGTTGTCGATGTGCCCCTGGCACGGAGTGTCTGCTTGATGTTTCCCCGAGGCGGAGTATCGGTGGTTGACGTACCCCCGAGATGGAGTGTCTGTTGTCGATTTTCCCCCGGCACGGAGTGTCTGCTTGAAGTTTCCCCGAGGTAGAGTATCGGCTGGTTGACGTATCCCCAAGACGGAGTGTCTGTTGTCGATGTGCCGCCGGCACGGAGTGTCTGCTTGACGTTTCTCCGAGGCGGAGTATCGGCTGGTTGACGTATCCCCGAGACGGAGTGTCTGTTGTCGATGTGCCCCCAGCACGGAGTGTCTGCTTGACGTTTCCCCGAGGCGGAGTATCGGCTGGTTGACGTGTCCCCGAGACGGAGTGTCTGTTGTCGATGTGCCCCCGGCACGGAGTGTCTGCTTGACGTTTCCCCGAGGCGGAGTGTCAGTGGTTGACGTGTCCCCGAGACGGAGTGTCTGTTGTCGATGTGCCCCCGGCATGGAGTGTCTGCTTGACGTTTCCCCGAGGCGGAGTATCGGCTGGTTGACATGTCCCCGAGACGGAGTGTCTCTTGTCGATGTGCCCCCGGCACGGAGTGTCTACTTGACGTTTCCCCGAGGCGGAGTATCGGTGGTTGACGTGCCCCCGAGACGGAGTGTCTGTTGTCGATTTGCCCCGGCACGGAGTGTCTGGTTGATGTTTCCCCGAGGCGGAGTATCGGCCGGTTGACGTATCCCCGAGACGGAGTGTCTGTTGTCGATGTGCCCCCGGCATGGAGTGTCTGCTTGACGTTTCCCCGAGGTGGAGTATCGGCCGGTTGACGTGTCCCCGAGGCGGAGTGTCTTTTGTCAATGTGCCCCCGGCAGAGTGTCTACTTGACGTTTCCCCAAGGAGGAGTATCGGTGGTTGACGTGTCCCCGAGACGGAGTGTCTGCTGTCGATATGCCCCGGGCACGGAGTTTCTGCTTGACGTTTTCCCAAGGCGGAGTATCGGCTGGTTGACGTGTCCCCGAGACGGAGTGTCTGTTGTCGATGTGCCCCCGGCACGGAGTGTCTGCTTGACGTTTTCCCGAGGCGGAGTATCGGCTGGTTGACGTGTCCCCGGCACGGGGTGTCTGTTGTTTGACGCAGTGGTTGATGTTGGAATTGGTTGGTTTGATTTGTTTGATTTGAGTCGACATCAGTATCGCTACACTGGAATATGGTACCAGGAGCGAATCATCATCTGTCTTTGAGAGGATTTGGGGATTGTTTTTTTTGTTTGGAATCTGCATTGCTGCACTGGAATAATGCCAGGAGCAACTCATCATTTTCCCCAGAAGGATTTGGGAATTGGTGGCTTAGGAGACAGGTTTAGATCCCTATCACCTAAGGCTTTTCAATTTTATGGGCCGTGAGGGTCCCATAAAAGCATTTTCTCCCTACGGGTCGTAAGGATCCCGTAGGTGTATTTTCTCCCTAGGTGTCATGAGGACTCCTAAGTGTGCGGCTCCTTTGTGAGTCGTAGGGATCTAACGAGGGAATTTTCTCCTCACAAAGTTGGGAGGACTTTGCGAGTGCATTTCATCTCTTTTTCATGAGTTTGCGTCCTTTCGGGTTTTCACAAACTCGCCGGCAGTCCTGCTATTTTTACTCACGGAGCCCTTTCGGGTTTTCATCCGTGCCCATTTTGCTTGTGGACATACCCTTTTTTTTTATTTTCTTTGTATTTTTTATTTTATTATTTTTGGTGGGACTTTGAATGCGGTCTCACCGGTAGGACTTGGGAGAGATTGGGATTGTTTTACGCCTATGGATTGTATACGGTTTTGCAGGATGTATGATCCAGACCATAGGGCCGGAAATTTTTGGGACTTTGTCGGCGTCTGCATCGCTGCACTGGAATATGGTACCAGGAGCGACTCATCATTCGCCGTTGGGGCATCGGATTTGGAATTTGGTTGGCGTTTGCATCGCTGCACTGGAATATGGTACCAGAAGCGACTCATCATTCGCCATTGGGATTTGCGTTTGGAATTTGGTTGGCGTCTGCATCGCAACACTGGAATGTGGTACCAGGAGCGACTCATCATTCGCCACTTGGGGATTGGGGGAGTGATGGCTTAGGAGATAGGTTTGGATCCCTATCGCCTAAGGCTTTTCAATTTTATGGGCCGTGAGGGTCCCATAAAAGCATTTTCTCCCTACGAGTCGTAAGGTTCCCGCAGGTGTACTTTCTCCTTAGGAGTCGTGAGGACTCATAAGTGTGTTTTACCTTTATGAGTCGTAAGGATCCCACAAAGGTTTGTTCTCCTCATGTATCGTGAGGACACATGAGTGGGTCTTCTCAATGGAGCATAATTCCAAGGGCGGAGACCAGCCGCGTAACTGTTGATTGTGGTGGGGCATGGATATGACGAGAATTATTTGAGCCCGTGGATTGCATACGGTAGTCAATTTGGGGAATGGCCGTAGGGCTGGGAGAACTTTGTGAAATTTGATTTTTGTTGGCGTCTGCATCGCTGCACTGGAATATGGTACCAGGAGCGACTCATCATTCGCCTTTTTTTTGTTTTTGCATTTTTTTTGTTTTACCGTGATTGCTCCATCATTTCAGCTTTTCTTATCGCGAAGGTCGCGATTGCCCCATCATTTCGGCTTTTATTCGCGGTTGCCCCATCATTTCGGCTTTATTTTCATCTTTATTTTACTCGCTGATTTTTATTGCGAGTTACCCCATCATTTCGGCTTTTCTTTATTTTTCTTTTATTTACACATTTTTTGTTTATTTACAAACATTTTTTTTACATTCCCAGTTTAACGACTTAGAGGTCGATTATTCCCAGTTTAATGACGTAGTGGTCGATTGTTTTCAGAGAACGGCAGAAGTCTGAGAGAATCAGTTTTACGAAGAACTTCGGTCTCCGTTTGTATGAAATTGGCGGTTGCAGCTGGACTGTTTGTTAACACACCAGGGGACAATGATATTTCTCCCGCATTGTATTGTTTCTCGACCCAATCCTTGAAGATGCAACAGTCTTCAATAGTGTGTCTCAGCACTCGATGGTATGGGCAAAAGTTGGGATGATCAGTCTTGTTCGCTTCATCTAGCCTTTTGGGTTCTGGTAGCCGCAGGCCATTCTTCAGAGCATCTTTAAAAATTTTGTGGACCTTGTCCTTTCTTTTGGATATAGTGCCCTCAAAGTCAATTATTGGATCGCAGGTACATGATTGCGATGATTGAGGAAGGGGCTATACCGAAAAAACAGTCTTACTCGAGATGAAAGTATGCTATCTGGTTTGTTTTTATCACTGTTACACTTTGATAGAGCCCTTAGGATCTTGCTTGACTACCAGCAATATGATGGCGATCATATACGTAGGAGCTGGGATCTATAAGAACATCCTTAAATGTCCCTAGTCGTGGGAGTATCGAGACTGGGCATCGATACTCCAGAGAAGACTGGTGTATACTTATCTAGACCCTGACGAGGGGCGATGGCCGGTCTCACAAGCCATTGGTGTTAGTTGTTCACCTAAGATAGTATACAGGTGCTCATTGGGTTATGAGTACACTGGACGGACTCGCCGGGAACATGCTAGTTGGTATTATACCTACAGTCAGATAGCAGTTCCCTGGTGACATGTGTACAAGTTAGTTTGTCGACCTGAGATCTTCATTTGTCTCGTGTGAGTTCCCACTGTGCTTTGATTACTACCCTACCACGGCTCAAAGGAGTCGTGCAAACAGGTTTTAGTTGGGTACAGTCCCGAGCCACATGGAGGCAGTGAGCGGATCGTTGGGGATTCGTCTCTCCCGGTATTGGGGGTTGATGTCGCACAGTGCACGGATGGCCATCACCTGAAATCCTCGGCCGGGGTAATGGAGAATTACTGATTTGGATCAGTAGTTTCTCAGGAGGTGATGGGCTTCATACCGACACGAATTATCGCGTTATTAGGGGTCTGACTTTATCCACCCCCTTAGACTCGATATGCGATACTCTTTAGACGAACGGACCAGACTGTACGGATATTGTCACTGTCAGGCTCGGTAGGGTTTTCAGGATGAGTTCGCTCGTCAGCTTCCTTTCCAATCAATGCATAGGCAACCGTTACATACAGCTTGTACCTCTGACGTACTAGTGGTTATACCCAGTTCCAGTGTGTTGATGAGTCATTAGAGTTCCCCACAGACAGTTTCCCAAGTTCGGGCGAAACGTTGTAGAGGCCGTATGGGATTATGGCAGGGTTCGGAAAATGCACGTGCGTTTACGCACGTGTCATATTTCGGGCAGATAATACTGGTAGGCTTTGGTTTAAGCCGGATCCGAGTATTATACTGTGTAGATATAATATCTTTATCTCAGTTGCATTTGTATTCGGTCGTAATACAAATACGGGTATGTTTATACTGTTACGGGGTTATCCTGAAATTCGTTTCGAGATCGCTTTTGGAAGTTGCCAGTTTCCAGTTTTCTATCACCCGCTTTAACATTCGGTTAAATGTGAATTTATCTTTTCTTCATGAGGGTGAGTCATTTGATGAGTCATGAGGGTGAGTCACCATTTTGCTTTAATGGTTGATGACTAGGATAAGTGAGGTGGCTTAGTGCATTTATTGTTTTATGCAAGGTGGATTTTGCATTAATGAGGTTTTGTATTACTTAGTATATTTTGTGAGAAGCTTTCCTTTATGGTCACCACTCCTTTAGCCTACACTCACCTCCCTCCTCTTCTTATAGTGGCCGGCCCCCTCTCTTGAAAGTTGATGGATGTTCATTTGAAAAGATTATGGATTTGATTCATGAAAATTTGTTTGCACATTTCTCATTCATTCAATCCAAAAGGAAACTTCATTAACCGTCCGTCCATGGCTTTGGACGAAGTGAGACAAAGTGTTCTACTCATTCTCTACATCAATCTTAGTCATCTCTTTTAGCAAACTTGATGATCGAGTTGCCTCGGTTCAGAGGCGGGAGCCCGTTTAAATATCCGTCGACGTGGTGCCACCTGGACGAGAAGACTGGAGATCGAGGAGATCGGAGCAGCCGCAACAAAGCGTGGTATGACGGTTGAAGACCGAAGGACTCGGATCGTTCGGTATAACATTTCTACCCACTTTGTAGTTTGTTAGTTTAGCAATAATGGCAGGTTATAGTATACGATAGCACCAGTCAAAAAGTTTTTGTCCCGCATTTGGCGTCTGTTAGACGGCCGGGACGCTACAGTGTACTTACAGTTTCGGAATGAGTAGACCTTATTTCTTCTTTCCTCCAAAGTTGGCTCTCGAGTTTTGTTACTTTTTGCTCCGCTCGCTCTCTGCTTATTTAGAGAATCGGTGCTGTTAGAACTTCCGCCTTTTCGATTGTCGTCCCTCCAAGGTTTCGGTCTGTTTGTGAACTGAAGATCTTGAATGGACTCAGGCTTTGAGCGTTCCAACGTTTGGACCTTTTTGGTCAGCTCTTGAAATGTTTCGAGACCCGAGGTGCATAGAAACGGGGCCATCCAATTGTTGTGATTTTCGACGAGGAGACTGACAGATTGGTCTTGCTCTATCGGCGGTTCACATTTGATGGAGAGATTGCGCCATCGGGTTATAAAATCCGTGCTGTTTTCGTTGTTCTTGGGCTTGGTCCTTACGAGCTCGGCAATGGTGATGTTATCGCTGACGCTCATGAACCTTTGTCGAAACAAAGATTCCATTTGGACGAAAGTAGTAACGGAGCCATCTAGTATGCTTGCGTACCAGTCGAAAGCAACATCGGTCAAGCTATTAACGAACTGGCGGAGGAGAAGCACGTCATTACTCCAAGTATTCCCGCATGAGGCTTTAAAGTGGGCGATGTGCTGATTCGCATTTCCTGTCCCATCGAATCTTCCGAATTCGGGGATAACATAGCCGCTAGGAAATTCTACTAGATCATATTGACCAGGATATGGTCTCCTACTACTGCTGATATCTTTTTGCGCTTCGGCTTCGGCCACCAATGTTTTGACTTTGCTGGCAACCAAATCCATGATTTGATCTTGAGTTAGCGGGCTACTTTCATCGGCAGCAAAGACATTTCCCGAGATAGGATGCGACTGATTTTCATGCGGTCCGCCCACTTTTGGATTTGAGGGAACGAGCGTCGGCTGTTTCGGGACACCGTTTCCCGGTTCATGAGAGCTCTGTGCCTGATTGGGCGGCTGAGAGGCAAGTTGGGCCGTGAGCTGTAAGACGACGTTTGTCAAGTCGTAAATTTTTGAGTAGAGCTTGGCCATCTCCTTGTCTTTGCTTCTGAGCTGTTTTCGGAGCTCTTGGAGAAGTTGCTGCTCTGCGTTCTTGGGACGGAAGATTGGCTCATCTTTTCTTTCCGAGACCGACTCCTCATGGACCGGAGGGTCTTTCTGTCGATCATCCTCATCAAGAGGGTTTTCATCATCCAGTGGAGGCGGCTGTTCTTGGGAAGTGAAAACCACATTCAAGCCAGATTGGATTTGAGATGTGGTGGCCCCGTCTTTACTCTTGCTGCGTGTGCCCACCACATAGAGTGTGGACCACATATCCAGCCATTTCCTCATCTTTGGCAGGGTAACACTGTTCCTCGAACTTCATGAGGTTCAGCCTAGCAGGAGCCCTAGCCCTTTTGTTGTCTCTGTACCTGAGCCTTTTCTGCCTTAGCTTCTCAATTTTAAGAGCTCGGCAAGCATCCATTTCCTGGGAAGCCACCGTGAGTCGATTAGCGGGAAGCTTAGAAAAGACACCCGATCGAGCAGTTGTTAGGGGAACCGCCGGAGCTTGCTCGAGACGCCTCGTTGCTTTGTTGGCGTTGATGGCCTTGCCCCCAGCTGGGGCCAAGGAGAGTCGTTCAAACACCGACTTGCGTTTGAGTTGGGGCGCCTTCAAGACCACCACATTTGGCCTCTTACCTTTCGAGACCAATTTGTCTGTCACCGGGACTTGAGGAGCTGGGATGGTGTTAGCTGACACGAACAGGATAGAGCCGAATGGTAGCAGCGGCTCTTCCTATTGTCGCCCAAGACTGGCTGGGAGGACCGTCCTGGAGTCCATCTTCATCGTGTATGAGATGGGAGCTGAGTTCATCTTTGGAGACATCGTTGAGAAGTGATTGCTTGAAAACCTGCATGAAAGGGCATTATTTTAGAATAAATATAGATATGTACATTGATTGAGTTCGCATGAACGTTTAACCCGAAATATGGGAGGAGAGATAGGTTCCACCGGGCATGCCAGAATCTGTAGGGTGTTTTTCGTCACCCCATTGAGATAGGAATACACGCGCGCTTGTCAGGCGCATTACAGGTTCCCCCTGCCTAGGGTAAGCCAGGGTTTAATGATTGTGGGAATCCGAATCTTCGGCAGCCGCGGACTAAGTAGCCGTTAATTACCCCTCGCCTTTAGAGCGAGGGAACCTCCGATTGACGGGTTAAACTGGTCAAGCGAACTCAATGTGCAATGTACATGTGTTGTGTTTTGAAAGGGGGTTTTGGATATATCGGGAGCCACGCAGAGTTTTTACGGGGGTCCCGCTACCCGGATAGCGGGCTGGGGGTCAAGAGGGCAAGCAGCACCCTTGCGGGGTGCGGGGCAGCGCCCCGTTAGAAATTTTTTTCTAACATGGGCAGTGTCGTGGAGTATGTGTGTGTGTACATATGTATACATATGCATATATATATGTATATATATAAAAAGGGGGGAAAGGCACCCAAAGGATGCGTGGGGCCAGCGCCAGCGCTTTGAGCGCTGGTGCACCATGTGTCAGCACGTGGGCGCTCGGGCGCTAGCGCGCCACGTGTCAGCACGTGGGCGCTCGGGCGCTAGCGCTTTAGGCGCTAGCGCTCTGAGCGCAAAAGCGCTAGCGCACTGAGCTCTAGCGCGTCACGTGTCAGCACGTGGGCGCTCGGGCGCTAGCGCTTTGGGCACTAGTGCTCTGAGCGCAAGAGCGCTAGCGCACTAAGCGTTAGCGCGCCATGTGTCAGCACGTGGGCGCTCAGGCGCTAGTGCTCTGAGCGCAAGAGCGCTAGCGCTTTGAGCGCTAACGCGCTACGTGTCAACACGTGGACGCTCGAGCGCTAGTGTTTTGGGCGCTAGCGCTCTGAGCGGAAGCGCGCTAGCGCAAGCGCCACGTGTCAGCACGTAAGCGCTCGGGCGCTAGCGCAAGAGCGCTAGCGCTCTGGGCGCTAGCGCTCTGGGCGCTAGCGCGCCATGAGTCAGTACGTGGGCGCTCGAGCAGCAAAAAGGACTTGGTCCCTGCAATGGGAGTTGTACTCCCAGAAAAGAGCACTTATTAAACTCCTAGGATGTTTTGAAGCTGATGAAGGGCTTCTCCCCTTGAGCCCTAGTTCTTCCCCAAAGTGGGGTTTCTGGAGATGGGTCTCCTTCTTTCTTTGTTGGCCGGATCTTGAAGATCAAAAAGTAGGAGATTTTAAAAATCAGTCATTTTTGAGATCTGATGGGAGATCTGAGTTCCCCTTTGTGTGTTTTGTGGTGGAAAACTACTTAGTTTTGGAAAAGAAAGAGTAAAACTCTTGATTTAATTCAAAAGAAATGAGAAGGTTTAGAACCTTGGAGAAGGAGCAGGAGGCACAAAGAACCCTAGTTTTTGGGGGAATGAAAAGTATTATCTTATTTTATTCATCATGTTGCCTTATATAGGCTTACATATTTGCATATAGCCCCTTGGGCTTTTCAAAATGGCTTTTTGCCTATCCCATGGCTCATGTGCCATTTCTTTTTGCATATAAGCCATGGGGTTACAAAAATTTGGCTTTATGCCCATTTTGTTTACATTCATGCATAAAAAATTACATAAAAATTATTTATTACATGATTTTGTTGTTGGCATGGGGAGCTTGGCCACGGGCTCGGCTTGGGCATGGGCCCGCTTGACCTGGGCTTGGGCCCACCTGGTTTGGGGTTGACTTTGACTTTGACTTGGTCAACCGGGGTGTAATTTTCGACTTCAACAAGTAGTATAATATTTTGTTTTGACTTTATCTTAACATGTGCATATGTTATACTCGATATCACATATGGCGGATACATATTGATAAAGCCCATAGGATTTTACTTGACTACCAGCGTTATGATGGCGATCACACTTGTGGGAGCTGGGTAGTCCATAAGCACATCCTTAAAGGTCCCAAGTCGCAGGGGTATCGAGACCGGGCATTGATATACCAGAGTAGACTTGTGTATACGTTTTTAAACCCCGACAAGGGGCGGTGGTTGGTCCCACATCCATTGGTGTGATCACCTAAAATTGTATACAGGTGCTCACTAGGGGTGAGTACACTGGACGGACTCACCGAGAACCTCTAGATGATATTATACCTATCGTCGGATAGCGGTTCTCAGGTGACATAAGTACAGGTTAGTCTTTAGACCTGAGATCGTCATTTGTCTCGTATGAGTTCCTACTGTGCTTTGATCACTACCCTACTATGGCTCTACTGGGTCATGCAAACAGGTTTTGGTTGGGTACAGTTCCGAGCCATATGGAAGCAGCGAGTAATTGTCAGAGATTCGTCTCTCTCGGTATTGAAAGTCGATATCGCACTGTGTCCGGTTGGCTAGAACTATAATATCTTGGCCAAGACAGTTGAGATTTACTGATGGTTAGATTAGTAGTTTCTCGGATTGTTCCTGAGACAAATCGACACGACTTATCAGGTCAGTAAGGGTCTGATATTTACCACTTCCCTAGACCCGGTATGCCATACTCTTAGATGAAGAGACCGGACTGTACGGAGATTGTCACGGATAGGCTCAGTAGGGGTCCAAATGAGCTTGCTAATCAGCCTTCCTTTTCGATAGGTACTTGGGTAGCCGTTACGTACAGCTAGTGCCACTGGCATGGTTGTGGTTAAACCCACTGCCAGCATATTGTCGAGTGTTTAGAGTCCCATACAGAGGGTTTCTCTAGTTCAGGCGAAATAATGTGGTGGCCGTATGCTTATACGTGCAGGGTTTCGATCGAATGATAATACTAGAGGACTTAGGATTAAGTCGAATTATTAAATCAGGTATTGAGTTAATAATTTACATATACACATTTCGATATGCATATTCTAGTGTCGTCCAGGTTTTCGATCGAGCAGGGTTCCAATCAAAGGATAATACTAGCAAGCTTAGGATTAAGCCGGATTATTAAATCTGGTATTGATTTAATATTTTACGTACACATATTTCGTTATGTATATTCTAGTGTTATCCAGGTTTTCGATCGGACGGTTGATAATACAAACATACATAGAATTAAGCTGGTTTGTTAAATCAAATATTGATTTAATACTAGTATTATATTCTATCTCTTGGGTATTCATATTTTGATACGAATACGGGTATGTATATACAGTAGAAAGTATTTTGTATTTATACATAATACTTTTTAGAAGATGACACCTCATCATGCATTTTTATATTTTGTTAAAAATAGAAAATGAGGTGGAAAGGGTGAGATGACATGAAGCATAGATGAAGCATGGCTTTATATTTGTTGTAAATACTATTGGAGTATTGTTGTGATTTTATAAGGAAAGAAAATGATTCATGTAAAGAGGGTTAGCCATTCTTCTTCTCATCTTTGATGAAGTGATTTTCTTCACTTCCTCTCATCTCTTCATCTTCTTGAGTTCATTCTCTTAAGCAAATCCTTAACAATCTCATGTTTTGAGAACCAAAGGATTTGAGATAGAAAACTACTACTAAACACTTACTACATTTTCTTAGCAACCTGGATTAGCAATCTTGGTTATTGAGTTGCTTCATTAGTGAAGATAAGTTTGGACCACAAACTCTCGGATGGATCATCTAGGACCTAGGAGACTGGCTATCAAGGTTGATCCAAGAAACCCAAAGGAGCTTAAGACCTGAAGGACAAGTGTATATGGGTATAACCTGCTCTCATAGTAGATAGATCTCTTGTAGCTTGCTAGTTTAGGGTTATGCTTTGATAGCTTGGGTTAAATTGGTTGTGCTTTCTTAAAAATTTTAAAATTTTGTGCATTCTGCCTTTCTACTTCAATGTAAAGTGAGAACAACTGACCAACATGGTATCAGAGCCACTCCATAAATATTAACTAGACTAGTTTGCACGTATTTAAAGTTTCGATCGACGGAATTTTCCGAATCACATTTCCAAATCCTTGCTTGCTATTTGAATTTTAAAGTTGTTCAAAAAATATTTCTGGTTGCATTAAAATTATGTACAGGAAAAATTAGAGCCAAGGAAACAAATTTGGCACCTAAACGCAAAATTCGACCGTGGAATAGAATCCAAATGCGCCATTTAGCCGTTGAACCGCGGTCCAATTTTGGCTACAGTGCCCCAAATTTTTTCTGGGTCTCTAATACATGGAAATATGATTTTTGGAATATTTGGTTTTGGTTCAGATGTGTTTGTGTACTGGATTGTACTTGGGCCAACACGGAAAGTTTTAATCGATCGAAATTTTAAATTTGTGTCTTTCTGAGCATTTGTTTCTGCAACCGTGAATATCATAACGCGGTATAATCCAGCTGGTTGCTATATGTACAATCAGACGGGTTTACGAACATAATATTTGCGTTGATGTTCTGTGTTGCACTGATGTTATGGATGGATTGGTGTGGTGGATGTCCTATAGTGCTGTAACGCTTTGAAATTCGTTAGATTAATTTTCGTGTTAATTAGCGGTAATGCGTGTTTTTCATAAAATCTCGTAAATTTTAAATTTCTACTTAAACTAAAATAAAATCAGTTTTAATTGTGATAAGGTGTGTTTTTATATATAAATGGGTTTTATTAATTATAAATTAGCTTAGTGTTCACTTAATTAGCAAATTTTCTTAACTAATTTTCCTTAGCCAAATTTAGTTAGCATGCACAACCCTAATCACCTAGGTTAAGTGTTAGCTTGTGTTCATTTTCTTTTTCCCTCTTGCACGGTTCATTTTTCCTCACAAAAATCAAGTCAAACCCTTAATTAAAAATGAAAAATAAAAGAATTGGATGCATGGTTGGGATTAGGTGATGAATGGCATGACTTTTGACCATACTCCCTCACTCATTTCTCTCTCTCCCTCTCATTTCTGGAAATTCAGCAGAGGCAGTAGCAACAGCAGCAGCATACTCTTTATCTTCTTCTTCTTTGCTTCTCTTTGTTTTCAAACAACAAACCCCTACACAAAAAACTCACCTTTTCTTCATAAAACCCTTGCAAATCACAACTTTTGTGGGTCTTGATGGCAAATCCTTGCATTTGAAGGAAAGTGCAGCAAGTGAGACTCCCCTAAGACCAATTTGAGGTATTAAACTCACCCATATCACTCTATTGCTTAACTTATAGTTTTATTAGCTAAAAATTGTATTTTTGTGTGTTTTAGTGCTACTAAGATGGATTAAGTGAAGATTAGGGTAAGTTAGGGTTTTTAAGGTTTGATCAACTTAATTAGGTGCTATTAATGTTATTTAAACCAAGTTAATTTCTCAGGTTACACTAAAATACCATTTTGTATCAAATTAGCGTTTTAGGTATGATTTGTGCCCTTTTGTGATCTGCTTTCAACCCAGTTGTTTCAGGCAAAAGTTGCAATTACTGGAGAATGTACACTAGATTTAGACCACACACACGAAGCACGAGACCCCAATTTTCCTTCCAGGCCGCCAAAATATTCATTCTGGCCGCAAATTGCGGCCAGATGGTGGAGATGTGTGTTGGGGTTTGGTCTGGGTGAGTCTGCTACATATTTAAGGTCTTTGGTATATGCAACTTTTTCTAATTCTGTCTGTATCAAAATCTGGAGCATAATACCGTATTTCCTATACTTTTAAGCATACGCGACACGTGTGTTATGTGTGTGGGTTTAGTGGTTGCTGCGTGTCACAGCGTTTCGGGGAGATGGTCGGTCCCACAGCCATTAGTACGTCGTACTTGAGATAGTATGCGGGTGCTCATTAGGTTACAAGTACACTGGACAGGACTCGTCGGGAACTGTTGGTTGGTACTATACCTATCGTCAGTTATCAGTTCCCAAGTGACATGAGTACAACTTAGTCCGCTGATTTGACACTGTCACTTCGCCTCGAGTGTGTTTCCACTGTACTTTGATTACTACCCTACCACGGCTCAAAGGAGTCATGCAAACAGGTAGTAGTTGGGTGCAATCCCGAAGCACTTGGAGGCAGTGATGGTTAGATAGGATTCGTCTCTCCCGGTATTGGGAGTAGATATTGCGCTGTGTCTAGGAGAGCCATTACACATAGTCGTCCCTGGCCAGGGCAAGCGAGATACACTGGTAGGTCTCCAGTGTTAACTCAGGGTGTTCTGGGCTACACTCCGACACGACTTGTACCGCTATTAGGGGACTGACGTTTACCACCCCCTAGGCCCGCCATGCGATATTCTCAGACGAACAGACCGGACTGTATGCAGATTGTCACAGACAGGCTCAGTAGGAGTTCGGATGGGTTCGCCTCACCAGTCTTCTTATCGGCATCTACCTGGGGGCCGTTACGTACAGCTAGTGCCACTTGCGGTCTGTGGTTAAACCCACTTCCAGCGTAGTGTCGAGTCTTTAGAGTCCCACACAGAGGGTTATTCGCCTTTGGGCAAAACAGAGTAGAGGTCGCATAGTTTTGCGACAGGGTTCGTTCACATCCGCGCACTTGTGCACATTTGGTGTCCGGACAGTCATTACTAGTGGGCTCTGGTTTGAGCCAGATCCTAGTATATGCTTTGGGGTAGTTTTATCTCATTGTATTCGTGTTCCTCGGAACACGAATGCGGGTGTGTATGCACAGTTGACTGAGGCAGAGGAAGAGGATTCTCATTAGGGTTTTGGTACGAGTGTGTATGCACAGTTGACGGTTGTCATTTACCAAACCCTAATGAATATGTGAAATATCAATTAATAATCTTAATTAAAGGAAATTGAGTTATGGTTAGGGTTGTTGACCAAGGTTGAAAAGTTGACCATCATCATTTCAAGCAAAGATGCTCATTGATCTTTGCAAAACTCATTTAATGTGAAATGATAATGGTCATTTCAACATACCATCACCTTTTCATTTTGATTAATTTTGTTAATTGATTAATTTACATATATTTGATATGGTTGCAAAAACTCTCTCATTTTCTCTCATTCTCTCTCATCTTTTCCTTTTCCTCTTCCTCTAGCTCAAGGAAAATTCTTCTCATGAGTAGAGAACCATTTCCATTGAGATAAAACACCAAAGTCACTCTCTACTCATCTTAAGGTTGAAGGTCTAGCAAGCTGAACACTTTAGTTTCCTCAAGTTCGAGGAAGGAGCTCAAGGTAGAGACCTTTAGGTGGATCCATCTTCGGCAAGAGAAGGCGACGAGGAGAGAACCATCCGACCACCACAAGGAGTCCAAGAGAAGGAGTTCAAGTTGAGGTATAACCCCCTAACCGAGTAGGTAAAGCTCTTGTTTGTTGCTAATGTGTAGTTTAGCAAAGATCCGTGTTTTATAGTCCATGTTACCATAACCCAAAAAATCGTTTTTCACCATTTCCGCAAGCCCGAAAGAACCGAGAGAGGTAACGTGGACTTACATTCTTTGTGTAATTCTAGGTTCGCAGGCGGGTACGTCGGACGCCACAAAGAAGGGGAAGCAAGTAGTCGGCTACACTTAGCACGAGACCACGGTGAGTAGATTTAACATCTACGGGGAAATCGCCCGTATGGCGTTAAGCGTCAGGGCTTGATAGGATATTGTAGTCGCGTATATATATTTATATATATATATATATATTGCTTGTGCATATGTACTATTGTAGCGTACCCATCCTTGTTGCATATAGAAACAGTAGTTATATAACACCGCACTGTCACTAACGGTTCAAGCTGCACGAGCACTATTTGTATGTTACACCCACCACGTTAGTGATTGCCATGACACTCGCACTATAGAATTGCTACGAACCATACATCATTTTGATTACTGCATCATTGATGATTAGACATAATTCCGTCGCATATTGGCATATATACATATTGTACACTCATGCTTGCGTATATACCACTTGTACATCTATATTGGCACATATACATATTGTACACTCATGCTTGCGTATATACTACTTGTACATCCATATTGGCACATATACATGTTGTACACTCATGCTTGCGTATATACCACTTGTACATCCATATTGGCACATATACATGTTGTACACTCATGCTTGCGTATATACCACTTGTACATCCATATTGGCATATATAAATGTTGTACACTCATGCTTGCATATATACCACTTGTACATCCATATTGGTACATATACATGTTGTACGCTCATGCTTGCGTATATACCACTTGTACATCCATATTGGCGCATATACATATTGTACACTCATGCTTGCGTATATACCACTTGTACATCCATATTGGCACATATACATATTATACACTCATACTTGCGTTTGTGTGTGTGTGTGTGTGTGTGTGTGTATCTTTGTGCATCCATTCCTACATACATACATACTCTTGCACATACATAGATGATGCTGACTTTGATTTGAAAAATTGGGGACCGCATGAAATGTTTCAACTGGATCCTTTTAAAAGAGCGGCTTTCCCCTTTTACTCGCAGTATGATTTTATACGGCATACGACACATTTCTTGGATTTACGCATTGAATTTTAGATTCGTGTGATTTATGGATTTGAGAACCGTGGTATTATTTTAAGAAAGTATGCACTGTTTTGAAAAACTCGGTTTCTCTTGATATGATATTTCAGTGCGTCCACCATGCGTTTTCTCGGTTCTGAGATATATGACATGTGAAACCCGATTCGAGGAGGAGGACAATCCGTTTGCGGGTACATGGTGGACCCGGTATGGTACCCCGGGGCGAGAGAGAGAGATTTCGTGTGGATGACGATGAGCCTGGCAGAAGGACTACTACCTACCGGTGATTGGTTGGACCTGGTGGATATCCGGAGGATACCGACCAGAGTTGAGAGATGGATATAGGCAGACCCGTACTGCTGGGGCCGAGGGCCGATTCCGCAGACAGAGCCCGTGGGCCGATCCGGACTGATGGAGCCCGATTTATGAGGATTTATGTGTCGATGCTGGACATGAGTATTTCATGATATTTTCGGATGCCGATGTTGGGCACCCCATTTTTATGAGATTTACAGGATTGAGGGCCGGATAGAGTGACGGCGCCTGAGTTATCGGGATTTTGGGGTGTTTTTGGTAAACACCGGGGTTTTTCCACGTTGACGATCCGTGTAGATGATATTTTATCGCATGCTCAGCATTCACTGTATGCATTGCATCATGTAGTCGTAGTGCCTGGTAGAGTACTTGGGCATAATTATTGTATACCCAACTCATCATATAGATATTATTAGATTGCACTTGTTATGCATGATTATTGCATACTCAGCTCATCATGTAGATGTTATCTGATTGCACATGTTAGAGTATCACAGTACGTGCATACTCACGATTACCTTTATATGTTATCTACTATTCACGAGTTGGCCACTCACCCCCGTTGTGCCACAGTGTTTGCAGGTCGACCCTCAAAGTAGTTGCGGCAGGGCTATCTCTTGTATCTTTTTGCTACGGATACCACTGCAGTTGGCGTGTGAGCCGTTTTGCTGATAGGTGGGATTGCGGTATCCGTTTATTTTCCATTTGTACACATTATTGTATCTAGTACTCTCTATCTACTACTTCATGTATTGATTTAGAGACCAGTTGTGAGGACGATATTGTATATTATTTTGTACTCTGGTGTCGAGCTCGTGTGAGCCGACTTTATTTATGCAGTTTTATCCTTTATGATATTTTTCACTTATATTGCTCATTCCTTCGCTATAGCGTTGTATATTATTCTTGTGATGATTGTTTCCACCGTTTGGCGTGATTGCGCCCGTTTGTGGATGTTATATTCTTGTCATCAGTCATTTTACTTATATCATGTTTTGTACCAGTTTTCGGGGCTAGTTTTTACAAAGGAGGTGCTGCCGAAATTTTTAAGAAAATAACTTAAACTTTAAAGATTTTTACTTAATTACACAAGGTTTTCTAGATGTTTAAACTAATGTTTTTCTTCACTCACTATTTTAATGGTTTTGATTTCTGGGTTTCGGCTTACTTGATCGCGTGCGCCTGTAGACGTTACGTGGTTAAGTGCCGGTCACGGGCTGAACTTTGGGTCGTGACAATTACAATTGCAGATGTACAATGTTGATTCATGTGTATATTCATTATTGCGGGACGAGCGTCCGACATGTGGACTTTCGTTTCTGCCAGTTAGTATATTTTTTTATTGGGGCATGGCCGGGTTGATGTCGATGTCACCGTTTGTATATCTATTTTTCTTTTCTGTACTAGGGTTATCCCACGGAGGAGTGCTCGAATAGCCGGGTTCTAAAGGGCAACATTCCCGCATCTCATGGCGTTAAGATGTAGGGGGCCTTACTCTAGAATTCGCTGGCTATTCGCCGCACTCGTAGAGGTATAGGATGACCCACAGAGGGGTGCTTAAGTTACCGAATCCCATGAAGTGCTGGGTGGCCCATTCACTTTATTGATTGGGGTTGCCTCACTTCTGGGATTGGATGGTAACTTACCGCACTCGTAGGGTTCTAGGTTCTTTATTGCATATACTATCCATACAACCAGGGAACGTCGAGTTTCATTTGCGGCTTAAATGAAACCCAGGGCTCCTAGATTATCCGTTATTCCTTGTTGCTTATTGATGCTCTGTGATGTTGCTTATATCATGCCTAGGATGAATGATTATATATATACACATACAAACACACACACACACACACACTAGTAGATGTTGTATATGTTTTACATCCACGCTAGTCCAGCCCCCGCCCTGTCGGTAGTTAAGTAATGGCGGGGGCCCGTGGCGAATGCGGATGGCATATACGTACATTGTATTTTCGTTCTTTTCTGGTGTGATAGGTTTTAATTGATGGGACCGCATTAATTTTAATTAATGCGAGGAAAAAGAAACCTAAAAGTTGTTGTTGGAACAAATTTCGAAAAACTATAGTCATACTGTTTTGCTTTGCATAGTGGTATTCAGTTAAGAATATGCAGCACCTCATTCGAGGAGGAAAGAGCCCGCGATGAATAGCCAAACCCACATCCTTAGACCCCTACGAGAGAGGCAAGCAACCCTACCAATTCTAGAGTTAGGAGACCCGGACTCGACTCCTCGAGTTGGTCTCCCACTGGACTCTAGAACCGGGTTACTCAAAACGCAACGATCTAATATAACATATCACAGCAATACATAACATCACATGTCATCAACGTAAGTAAATATGCGTATCCCAATTTTCGTTGACATATAGCAATGAAACCGGCAATACACCACATATTACACTTACGGTCGCAGAAAAGAAAATGTAAAATACAACATTTGGAATCCATAATAACCATAGACATCATAAACCCAAAATATCACATACTTTGGATTACATGCCTAACTATATGAATTCCACATATTGTATCTCGTTACAGAAAGCTAGACGACGTTAAACCTTTCGATCAAATCAACGAACTCCCAAAATTTCCCAGAAAGCTCAACACTTGAGCAGTATTAAAAATATCCAGAAGCATGCCCCAGTACCAATGTATCAACCTTTGAAGTGTCGTCCCTTGCCTCCTTAGTAGAGCCGCGTAACCGCCGCCATAACCATGTTTTGGCCGCGGTTCCGCGGTCACTAAACCGAGTTAGGGACTCGTTCTTCAAGAGGGTCCATAAAATTACCTGCATGATTTTTTGACTATTTTTAATATGAAAAAATCCAACATTTTGAAAAATTTCCAGAAAGCGGGCGATATCGGGTTTTCGTAGTTCGTTCGAACTTCTAACTTCGCCTAGACAACTCCTAATGCGGAAAATTAAATAATATACAACAACGGTGACATCTTCCTCAACAATGGTTTTGTCCGTGGTTCCGCCGCTCTACTGTAGGGTTCTTAGGCACAACCACAAGCTTTCGCAAGGCATCAAACATGCCGTATTTTAAAATTTTAGTGTGCCAAATAACCCTAATTTAGGATCTAACTAGAGTTTTAGGTGCTAAACTAGAAAGTAAACAACTTTACATCTAAGTGATAATGGAATACAACCTTTGTAAACCAGTCCTTCACTTCAATAGCTCCTTGTAGTGGTCCCTTCGCTGCGATCATGGAACTCCCGGACTCTTGCATGGTTTCTCAAGGTGAAAGGAACGATCTTGCTTGAAGTCTTCGAGGCCGAAGATGATCTACGTCGAGGAGACACTAACTTAAGCTATTACTTCACTAATGAGAGATTAGTGAAGCTAACACCCTACACTAAAGTGCTAATCTAGTAGAGGATGATGAAGTAGGAAGTGGGCTCGCTTTAGTTTTATTTTTCTCACAATATTTTCTCACTTTGGAAAAACCTAGAAAGCTTTTTTCAAAGGATGAAGAAGATGATCAAGAGAAGAGAATGAACTAATGAGGTGAGAGAATCAACCATGGGTGAGTTTGTATCATATAGCTAACTCATGAAGAGACATAACCATGGCTAAATTATAATGGTTAGGTTAACAAATATCTTAAGTAAAACAAAATGAGTGGACTTAGTCAATGCATCCACAAGCTTCTACAGGCTTCATGCATGTGAGCAATTATCCACTAATTTGGATTTACTTTAAATAATTAAACCCCACATTATAATTAGTATGGTGTAAGTCTCATACACCCATGTAGTGTGTATCAACAACCATGACACAAAAGAAAACACAATTAATATATATCACATATATATTAAGTGTGCACTTGTAAGAAAATAAATGCTTAAGTGAGCTAATATTAGTTAATGTAAACTAGTATATCAAATATACAATTATACACTAAATTATCAAGTCAACACTTGGTTTAATAATCCGACCATATCTCATATAACCGACAAATATTATATGTACCAACATATCGAATCAACACTTGATTCGATAACCCGGCTATATCACATATTACCGACCGATACAAAAATTGTGAGAATAGAATACGGTATCACATACTCGTATTATTCTCGGTCTCGCACATATCACATATGTACTCCTACTTCGTTTTGCCTGAGCCAGTAAAAGCTCTATGTAGGACTCTAAAGACTCGTCAATACGCCGGCAGTAGGTGATGATCACATCAAACACCCACAAGCCATCAGCGGTACTAGCTTGATGTAATGGCTACCCGGGTATTGAGCGATCAGAAGATAAACAAGCAAGCCTGCTTTAGCTCCTGTAAAAGCATGTCAGTAACACTACCGTACAGTCCGGTCTCTTTGTCTAAGATGCCACATATCAAGTCTAGGGGTGGTAAACGTCAGACCCCAATAACTCGATAAGTCATGCCGATACCAGGCTCATAACGGGTCGAGGAACTACTGATAACACTTATCAGTAAATCTCTAAATCAGCCCTGGCCAGGGCCTTCCCTGTCATGGCCAATCGAGCACAGCACGACATCTACCCCCAATATCGGGAGAGACGAAATCCCCTCCTATCGCTCATTACCTCCATGTGACTCGGGACTGTACCCAAAAGACCACCGTTTTGCACGTCCTCTTGAATGTGGTAAGGTGGAAATCAAAGCACAGTAGGAACCACACAAGACTCTATGACAATCTCGGGTCTACAGACTAACCTGTTCCAGTGTCACCAGAGAACTGCCATCTGACGTTAGGTATAATACCATCTAGGAGTTCTCGGCGAGTCCGTCCAGTGTACTCAGTCTCCACTGAGCACCCGTATACCATCTCTGATGTCAAACACCAATGGATATGGGATCATCCATCACCCATCAAATGGGTCGAGAAGCGTATAAGCTAGTCTACTCTGGTATATCGATGCCCCGTCTCGATACAACCATGACTAGAAACATTAAAGGATGAACTTATGGACTACCATGGCCCCACTAGTATGATCTGCATCATAATCCTGGTAGTCAAGTACACATCCTAAGGGCTTTACCAACATGTAACCATGAGACAGTATCAAGAGACAAGTATACATGTTAAGATAAAGAGCAACCAGATAGCATACTATCATGTCGAGAAAGAAAGTCCTCTCTATATATGTCCAAGCATCCACTATAATATATATCATATGTACAATAATGGCCTCTAGGGCATACATACAACTAACACCGGGGTACCTTACCGGGTACACCATGTACCCGAAACGGTTCACCCTACTCCTCGAATCGGATCTCGAAAAATAACTCAATCTGGAAAACTCATGGTGGATGCCATATACATCATATCATGAGAAAACCACAACTTGCATTTTTAAAATGCTAATGAATTTATAAAATTCTTACGGTTTTCCCCCAAATCCAGAAATCTCATAGAAAATCCGAAATCCCAAAATCAAGAGTCAATAAGCAGTGAATATCGACATAAAGCCCCACAATAATGCATAACAGAATGAATATATAAATGCATGGGGTATCTAAGTAATGCAATATCTAAACTAGCATATGAGAGCAATCATACTAATAATTTGTTGAAACCACCAGCTAGTAGGTTATAACTGCAGGGTTCCTAGGCACTCTAGTGAGGTCTCCCAAGCCATCAACCATGGCAATTTCAAAAATTATGGTGCCTACAAACCCTAAAGTACGGATCGTTTGCTAGATATCTAGGCGAACAAGAACTAGTTAACAGTTAACTAAAGAGATACGGAAATTACAACCTTTGTAGATCCGGATATCCACCTCCACGGCTCCGCAACGAGGTCATCTCCGCTGTCCAAATCAAATCCGGGCTCTAGAGTCGACTTCGTCGGAGAATGGGCAAGCTAGGTCGTCGATGTCCATGCCGAAGATGATCTACGTCGAGGCATCGCTAGATCAAGCTCCTCCTTCACCAAACCCTAAAATCTTGTGAAGGAAACACACTCTACTACTTGGCAAGAGGTAGAGGATGAAGAAATAGGAAGTGGGTATACTTTAGAATTGGATTTCTCACTCATATCATCAATCTACCATTGATGACTAGAAGCTTTTTCTTCATGTGTTTTTGAAGAAGAAGAAGAAGCTCATGAAAAAGTTATGATAAGAATAAAGAAAAAGAAAAGAATTATCTATTCTTATCATAACTAAACCATGGTTAGATGTAGAGAGTTAATCATGGTTAAAGAATGGTTAGGTTTAGACAAGAAGACAAAAATGGTTGCTTTGGTCAAATGTTCATGAAGCTTCAAAGAATACAAACAAATAAAGCCACCATTTTCTCTTCATCATATTTCTTTTGCTAAAATAACAAAATGGATAAATAAATGAATAAATAAATAAGTAAATGAAGCAAAAGAAAACCTTAACCATTGACCAACCATGGTTTAAACCATACACTAAACAATCATGTATCATCAAACATGATACAATCAAATGCACAAAAGTATATCACATATACAACTTGCACATCCGAGCGAGAAAATCCATCTTAAGTAAACCGATACTAGTTAATGCAAAGTAATATATCAAATATATAATTATACATTAAATCATTAAATCAACACTTGATTCAATGATCCGGTCATGCGCACATAACCGACTGGTATCCAATATATCGGCTTATCGAATCAACGCTTGAATCGATAACTAGGTTATATCGCATACAACCATTCGATATATTTATCGCGAGAATAGAATACGGTATCACATACTCGTATTATTCTCGGTCCCGCACATATCTCATATGCGCTCCTATTTCGTTTCGCTTGAGCCAGGAAACCTCTGTGTAGGACTCTAAAGACTCGTCAATACGCCGGCAGTGGATGATGATCATATCAAACATCCACAAGCCGCAAGCGGTCAGCTAAACGTAACGGCCATCCGGGTATTGAGCGATCTGAAGATCGACGAGCAAGCCCGCTCACACTCCAGTGAATCCGACCAGTAACACTACCGTACAGTCCGGTCTGATCGTCTGATATGTCGCATATCTCGCCTAGGGGTGGTAAACGTCAGACCCCAATAGCTCAATAAGTCGTGTCGATATGAGGTCTATAACTGTTCGAGAAACTACTGGTAACACTTACCAGTAAATCTCAGCAACCCTGGCCAGGGATTTCCTGTTATAGCCAATCGAACACAGCGCAACATCAACTCCCATATACCGGGAGAGACGAATCCCCTCCTATCGCTCATTGCCTCCATGTGACTCGGGACTGTACCCAAAAACCACCGTTTTGCACGCCCTCTTGGACGTGGTAAGATGGAAATCAAAGCACAGTGGGAACCACACAAGACTCTATGACGATCTCGGGTCAACAGATTACTCTGTACCAGTGTCACCAGAGAACTGCCATCTGACGTGAGGTATAATACCATCTGGGAGTTCTCGGCGAGTCCGTCCAGTGTACCCAGTCTCTACTGAGCACCCGTATATCATCTCTGATGTCAAACACCGATGGATATGGGATCATCCATCGCCCATCTGTATGGGTCGAGAAGGTATACGCTAGTCTACTCTGGTATATCGATGCCCCATCTCGATACACCCTCGACTAGGGACTTTGAAGGATGTACTTATAAACTACCATGTCCCCACTAGTATGATCCGCATCATAGTCCAGGTAGTCAAGTACAGATCCTAAGGGCTTTACCAACATGTAACAGAGAGACAATCAGTATACACGTTAAGGTAAAGAGCAACCAGATAGCATACTATCATGTCGAGCAAGAAAGTCCTCCCTATATATGTCCCAGCATCCACTACAATATACATCCTATGTATAGTAATGGCCTCTAGGGCATACATATAACTAACAATCTCCCACTTGCACTAGGGCCATCTGTAGCAGTGGTTTGAAGTATCTCATACTCAACCATCCCATAAAAGTCTCTCTCTGGGAACAGGCCTTTGTGAGTGGATCCGCTGTGTTGTCCTCTGAGTCTACTCTCCTAACCTCGATCTCCCTGGAGATCAACCATCTCCATGATCAAGTGATACTGCCTTAGAATATGTCTGGATCACTGATGGGACCGGCGTTCCTTGGCATAAGCCACAACTCCATTGTCTCACAATGGTTGGAACGTAGTTCATCTCATGAACCATTATACACCCAAATATCCTCTTTGGTAGCATCTTAAGTAGCGATGTATCCAGCCTTTATCGTCTAGTATGCCACGGTATTTAGCTTGGAACTCTTCCAACATACCGTCCCTTTACTGAGGGTTAAGACAATGCCTGCGACTGACATTCAGTCGTCTTTATCACCCTGGAACCCTTCCAGTGATTCTCCCCAGGATCGTTTGATACCATCCCACTACATCTAGTGAGTATCCTAACATCCATTTAGATCTATCTCATAGATCCAAAATCCAGGATTTAGTAGGTATCACTTTAATCCTATATGGAGAATCCTAGTGATAACCGGAGATTGATCGAGCGTAGCATAGGAAACTCCTTCCCTATCAAGAGTATGTCATCCACGTACTCTACGAGGATCGTCACCATACTCCCTACTACCTTCTTGTTTATACAAGGTTCATCTACCATTTTGATGATGTCAACTTCTTTGACTAACACATCAAAACAGACGTTCCATCTCCGCGATGCCTGCTTTATCCTATAAAGCATCTTGCACACGTTTCCGCTGCTCCCACTGTCTACGAAGCCCTCTGGCTGTGTACTTATAGACACTCTCTTCTAAATCATCATTTAGAAAAGCAGTCAAGACACCCAACCACCAGATATCGCAGTCATGGTATGTAGCCGTGGCAAGTAGGATCTGAATGGACTTAAGCATAGCTACTTGAAAAGGTTTCATCATTATCCACGCCTGGTCGATGACGAAAAGCTTTAACAAGTCTAGCTTTGAAAGTCTCAACTTTTCCATCTACACCAAGTAATCTTCTCAAGATATACTTTCTCCTGATGGGGATTTAACCCTTCAGATATAGCAACCAAAGTCCATACTTAGTTGGTGTATAAGGATTCCATCTCAGATCGATAAACATCCAGCCATTCTTACAGAGTCTTACTCTCGATGGCCAGCTCGAAGCTAGTTGGGTCATCATCTCATGATGCAATCCTCACTCCCACTGTCATAGAGAAACCAATGTATCTCTCAGGTGGGTGAGAAAACCCTACTAGATCGGCGGAGAGGCTGAGGTTCGTTGGTATCTACTGAATCCCTTGGTTTCTATCAAATCATGTGCTGTAGTTTGTATAGCTGGAACATTTCCAGTTCTACATAACAGACCTTGCCTCGAGCTTGTCCGGATTTTGCTTTTAGACATAGGACGGACAATCCCCAAATCTTAACTAACTTAAGACATGGGTTCTTCCCATTCCATATCACATATGAAGCGGTAGGCAACTGATTTGATTGGAACCCTATTCAATAGGTGTGCAGCTTCTCAAGCGCATAACTCCCAAAAGGAAAAAGGTAACTCAGTAGTACTCATCATAGAGCACACCATATCAAATAGGGTGTATCTGCTCCGCCCCGATATACCATCGTGCTATGGTGTATTCAGAGGAGTAATGCTGAGAGAGAATCTCATTCTCCTTTAGAATAATCCAGGATTTCCGTGCTCAAGTATTCTCCTCCTTGATCTCATTATAGGACATAATACTTATACCCGTTTAGGTTCTCTACTTCCAACTTATATTCTGTGAATATCTCAAAAGGTTCGGACTCATGTTTCAACAGGAACATATGACTGAATCTTGAGAGATTATCAGAGAATATAATGAATTATAAAGAACCGGTCTTGGCATGTGTAGACAGGGGACCTACATACATCAACATGTATCATCCCAAGAGTTTATTAACTCTTTCTCTGTTTCCAATAAACAGAGCTGTGGTCATCTTATCTTTGTGACATGACTGGCGAGTTTCACAAGATGTAAATTCAAACTGATTTAAATATGCATCTAAATGTAACTCAGCCAGTCGGGTCGCATTGATATGACCTAGTCTACAATACCTCAAGAAGGATTCGTTCATTTCTGAACTCTTCCTCTTGTGTATGTTCTGTATACTAAAGAACTGTAGTTTGATTTAGAACATCAATGCTTTTAGATAACGTGCCTGAACCGATCAACTTTTGATATAGGAAATGTTCAAAACATTATCCAACAATACAAAATTATATCGTTTCTTTACTAATAAAGAGACAGATATGATTTTGTATATCAGGTTCGGTATCTAATATCATTCGTTCAGAATCAATGTATTTGTAATACAGGGTGACAGTGACCAACAGACTTGGCTGCAACACTTGCCCCGTTTTCTGCCTCATGAAACTTATCACCCGTTCTCAGTTCTCTACCTTTCTGTAGCCCTATGTAACAGATTACATATCTGGGATCCTGATCTGGCATCACATACCCAGGACGTAAAGGACACTGAGAAACAGTTCTATATAATGAACACACCCGAAGATGATGCATCATCATGCACTCTCCTCGTTTGGGCGGCACGGGAATTCTGGTAATCCCCAATTTCCTGCTCTGTCTTATAACAATTATAAGTTGGAGCGGGACCAACGTTCCCCAGCTCAGTATAACAAGCGGGTTCGGTCAAATATCCGTATCATTATCTTGATTAAGGCGTGATATGGTCGCTACCAGGAGAGAGAGAGAAGAAAACACTCAGCGTGCGCTCTGTCAAGAATAGATTGGTTATTATTTTATCTAATCAGGATGGCTCCCACTGCTTTTTATCAAATCTTCCTTCAAACCCTAAAAGGAAAGACTAGACGGGATTAATTACACACTACAAGTTCGCCAATCTTTCAGCCAGGCCAGTGTCGGTACTTTGAGGGAGGTCCCCCGTGCTTTCGCACGAACCTAATTACTGTAAACCTCGTTTTCCCAGAGGCTTAACCCCGTTGACACCTTTCTAGACACCTACTTGATCGGCTAATTGTTGCAGGGTTCCTAGGCACTCTAGTGAGGTCTCCCAAGCCATCAACCATGGCAATTTCAAAAATTATGGTGCCTACAAACCCTAAAGTACGGATCGTTTGCTAGATATCTAGGCGAACAAGAACTAGTTAACAGTTAACTAAAGAGATACGGAAATTACAACCTTTGTAGATCCGGATATCCACCTCCACGGCTCCGCAACGAGGTCATCTCCGCTGTCCAAATCAAATCCGGGCTCTAGAGTCGACTTCGTCGGAGAATGGGCAAGCTAGGTCGTCGATGTCCATGCCGAAGATGATCTACGTCGAGGCATCGATGAATCAAGCTCCACCTTCACCAAACCCTAAAATCTTGTGAAGGAAACACACTCTACTACTTAGCAAGAGGTAGAGGATGAAGAAATAGGAATTGGGTTAACTTTAGAATTGGATTTCTCACTCATATCCAACAATCACCATTGATGGACTTTGCTTTTCTTCACTTGAAGAATGAAGAAGAAGAAGAAAGATATTATGATAAGTTAATAGAAAATGAAAAGAAAATGAATTCTTATCATAATATTAACTAGAGTTAAGTGTAGAGAATGAATCATGGTTAGTGGGAATGGTTAGGGTTAAGGATGAGATAAGTATGGTTGACTTGAACAAAGCTTCATGAAGCTTCAACTAAAGAACAAAAGAAGCCACCATTCTTTTCTCATTTTCATTTATTCATTTATCAAAAATAAAAAGGATAAATAAATAGATAAATGAATAACAAATAAGAAACCCAAAACTATTTCATTAACCAAGGTTTAATCTTTACACTTGAACCCTAGCATGACATGTATCATCAAACATGATACAAGCAAGTGCACAAAAGTATATCGCATATACAATGCGCACACCCGAGCGAGAAAATCCATCTTAAGTAAACCGATACTAGTTGATGCAAAGCAATATATCAAATATATAAATATGCATTAAATCATTAAATCAACATTTGATTCAATGATCCGGTCATGCGCACATAACCGACTGGTATCTAATATATCGGCTTATCGAATCAACGCTTGAATCGATAACTAGGTTATATCGCATACAACCTTTCGATATATTTATCGCGAAAATAGAATATGGTATCACATACACGCATTATTCTCGGTCCCGCACATATCTCATATGCGCTCCTATTTCGTTTCGCTTGAACCAGGAAACCTCTGTGTAGGACTCTAAAGACTCGTCAATACGCCGGCAGCGGATGATGATCATATCAAACATCCACAAGCCGCAAGCGGTCTGCTAAACGTAACGGCCACCCGGGTATTGAGCGATCTGAAGATAGACGAGCAAGCCCGCTCACACTCCAGTGAATCCGACCAGTAACACTACCGTACAGTCCGGTCTGATCGTCTGATATGTCGCATATCTCGCCTAGGGGTGGTATACGTCAGACCCCAATAGCTCAATAAGTCGTGTCGATATGAGGTCTATAACTGTTCGAGAAACTACTAGTAACACTTACCAGTAAATCTCAGCAACCCTGGCCAGGGATTTCCTGTTATAGCCAATCGAACACTACGCAACATCAACCCCCATATACCGGGAGAGACGACTCCCCTCCTATCGCTCATTGCCTCCATGTGACTCGTGACTGTACCCAAAAACCACCGTTTTGCACGCCCTCTTGGACGTGGTAAGATGGAAATCAAAGCACAGTGGGAACCACACAAGACTCTATGACGATCTCGGGTCAACAGACTACTCTGTACCAGTGTCACCAGAGAACTGCCATCTGACGTGAGGTATAATACCATCTGGGAGTTCTCGGCGAGTCCGTCCAGTGTACCCAGTCTCTACTGAGCACCCGTATATCTCCTCTGATGTCAAACACCGATGGATATGGGATCATCCATCGCCCATCTGTATGGGTCGAGAAGGTACACGCTAGTCTACTCTGGTATATCGATGCCCCGTCTCGATACACCCTCGACTAGGGACTTTGAAGGATGTACTTATAGACTACCATGTCCCCACTAGTATGATCCGTATCACAGTCCAGGTAGTCAAGTACAGATCCTAAGGGCTTTACCAACATGTAACAGAGAGACAATCAGCATACACGTTAAGGTAAAGAGTAACCAGATAGCATACTATCATGTCGAGCAAGAAAGTCCTCCCTATATATGTCCCAGCATCCACTACAATATACATCCTATGTACAGTAATGGCCTCTAGGGCATACATATAACTAACAATCTCCCACTTGCACTAGGGCCATCTGTAGCAGTGGTTGCAGTATCTCATACTCAACCATCCCATAAAAGTCTCTCTCTGGGAACAGGCCTTTGTGAGTGGATCCGCTGTGTTGTCCTCTGAATCTACTCTCCAAACCTCGATCACCCTGGAGATCAACCATCTCCATGATCAGGCGATGCTGCCTTAGAATAAGTCTGGATCACTGATGGGACCAGCGTTCCTCGGGATAAGCCACAACTCCATTGTCACACAATGGGAGGAACATAGTTCATCTCATGAACCATTATACATCCAAACAACCTCTTTGGTAGCATCTTAAGTAGCGATGTATCCTGCCTTTATCGTCTAGTATGTCACGGTATCCAGCTTGGAACTCTTCCAACATACCGTCCCTTTACTGAGGGTAAAGACAATGCCTGCGACTGACATTCAGTCGTCTTTATCACCCTGGAACCCTTCCAGTGATTCTCCCCAGGATCGGTTGATACCGTCTCACTACAACTAGTGAGAATCCTAACATCCATTTAGATCTATCTCATAGATCCAAAATCCAGGATTTAGTGGGTATCACTTTGATCCTATGTGGAGAGTCATTGTGATAAGCGGAGATTGATCGAGCGTAGCATAGGAAACTCCTTCCCTATCAAGAGTATGTCATCCATGTACTCTACGAGGATCATCACCATACTCCCTACTACCTTTTTGTTTGTACAAGGTTCATCTACCATTTTGATGATGTCAAACTCTTTGACTGCTTCATCAAAACAGATGTTCCAACTCCGCGATGCCTGCTTTATCCTATAAAGCATCTTGCACACGTTTCCGCTGCTCCCACTGTCTACGAAGCCCTCTGGCTGTGTACTTATAGACGCACTCTTCTAAAACATCATTTAGAAAAGCAGTCATGACACCCAACCACCAGATATCGTAGTCATGGTATGTAGCCGTGACAAGTAGGATCTGGATGGACTTAAGCATAGCTACTAGAAAAGATTTCATCATTATCCACGCCTGGTCGATGACGAAAACCTTTAACAATTCTAGCTTTGAAAGTCTCAACCTTTCCATGTACACCAAGTAATCTTCTCAAGATATACTTGCTCCTGATGGGGATTTAACCCTTCAGATATAGCAACCAAAGTCCATACTTTGTTGGTGTATAAGGATTCCATCTCAGATCGCTAAGCATCCAGCCATTCTTACAGAGTCTTACTCTCGATGGCCAGCTCGAAACTAGTTGGGTCATCATCTCATGATGCAATCCTCGCTCCCACTGTCATAGAGAAACCGAAGTATCTCTCAGGTGGGTGAGGAACCCTACTAGATCGGCGGAGAGGCTGAGGTTCGTTGGTTTCTACTGAATACTTTGGTTCTATCAAATCATCAGCTGTAGTTTGTATAGCTGGAACCTTTCCAGTTGTACATAACTGACCTTGCCTCGAGCTTGTCCGGATTACGCTTTTAGACATAGGCCGGACAACCCCAAATCTTAACTAACTTAAGATATGGGCTCTTCCCTTTCCATATCATATATGAAGTGGTAGGCAACTGATTTGATTCGAACCCTATTCAATAGGTATGCAACTTCATAAGTGCATAACTCCCAGAAGGAAAAAGGTAACTCAGTAGTACTCATCATAGAGCACACCATATCAAATAGGGTGTATCTGCTCCGCCCCGATATACCATCGTGCTATGGTGTATACGGAGGAGTAATGCTGAGAGAGAATCTCATTCTCCTTTAGAATAGTCCAGTATTTCCGTGCTCAAGTATTCTCCTCCTTGATCTCATCATAGGACATAATACTTATACCCGTATTTTGGTTCTCTACTTCTTACTTATATTCTGTGAATATCTCATAAGGTTCGGACTCATGTTTCAGCAGGAACATATGACTGAATCTTGAGAGATTATCAGAGAACGTAATGAAGTATAAAGAACCAGTCTTGGTATTTGTAGACAGGGGACCTTCATACATCAACATGTAACATCCCAAGAGTTTACTAACTCTTTCTCTGTTTCCAATAAACAGAGCTGTGGTCATCTTATCTTTGTGACATGACTGGCGAGTTTCACAAGATGTAAATTCAAACTGATTTAAATATGCATCTATATGTAACTCTAGCTAGTCGGGTCACATTGATCTGACCTAGTCTACAATGCCTCAAGAAGAATTCGTTCATTTCTGAACTCTTCCTCTTGTGTGTGTTCCGTATACTAAGAACTGTAGTTTGATTTAGAACATTAATGCTTTTAGATAACGTGCCTGAACCGATCAACTTTTGATATAGGAAATGTTCAAAACATTATCCAACAATACAAAATTATATCCTTTCTTTTCTAACAAAGAGAGTGATATGATTTGGTATATCAGGTTCGGTATCTAATAACATTCGTTCAGAATCAATGTATTGGTAATACAGGGTGACAGTGACCGACAGACCTGGCTGCAACTCTTGCCCCGTTTTCTGCCTCATGAAACTTATCACCCGTTCTCAGTTCTCTACCTTTCTGTAGCCCTATGTAACAAATTACATATCTGGGATCCTGATCTGGTATCACATACCCAGGACGTAAAGGATACTGAGAAACAGTTCTTCGTAATGAACACACCCGAAGATGATGCATCAGCATGCACTCTCTTCGTTTGGGCGGCACGGGAATTCTGGTAATCCCTAATATCCTGCTCTGTCTTATAACATTTATAAGTTGGAGCGGGACCAACGTTCCCCAGCTCAGTATAACAAGCGGGTTCGGTCAATATTCCGTATTATTATCTTGATTAAGGCGTGATATGGTCGCTACCAGGAGAGAGAGAGAAGAAAACACTCAGCGTGCGCTCTGTCAAGAATAGATTGGTTATTATTTTATCTAATCAGGATGGCTCCCACTGCTTTTTATCAAATCTTCCTTCAAACCCTAAAAGGAAAGACTAGCCGGGATTAATTACACACTACAAGTTCGCCAATCTTTCAGCCAGGCCAGTGTCGGTACTTTGAGGGAGGTCCCCCGTGCTTTCGCACGAACCTAATTACTGTAAACCTCGTTTTCCCAGAGGCGTAACCTCGTTAACACCTTTCTAGACACCTACTTGATCGGCTAATTGTAATGTATAAAACTCTCCCAGGAGTAACTCTTACTCGCAGCGGGTATCGGGATCCAACTATCTCATAGAAGGTATGCAATCTCATTGCAAATCTCAACACTTGAAATTCCCGATAATATTTTGCCCCTAACGTGCTATGACCTTGACGAAAGCCAACAAACCATAGCCCGCTAGTCAAGTTCAACCCGTACATTTCTTGATCGAATTAAACCCACCCGCACGACCCTTGACGAAAGCCAACAAAGCCGCACGACTACCCTAATCCAATCGCATCGTATGCTAGCAGATAAGCAGCATATAGCTACCGCACACTGCACCTTGACGAAAGCCAACAAATGCAGCACGAATACTATATACAACTTATCTGAAATGACGGAGGGCTACGACAGGTTTTTCTGAAAACCTATTGCGTAATGAACTTGATATCGTTGTAAGATCGAATGATTTTAAAAAATGGAGTGTTTTTGAAGCTTTTCTAGTTTTGCTAAAGGAGTCACTCACGGTGAAGGGATCGTCGGTCCTTTCCTCGTCGAATGAGGTGCTGGATATATCACATATATCACTGTGCAAAGCAAAAACACTTAAAAGCAATCAAAAGACAAACCGAGGGTGTAGCATCTGCCAGTTATTGCTAAAGGAGTCACTCCCGGTGAAGGGATCTCGGTCCTTTCCTCGTCGGATGAGGTGCAGGATATATCACATATACCTCTGTGCAAAGCAAGAACTGTAGCTACCTGTTTTATTTTGAAATTCGATTCTACAACATCTTAGGTTTCTTTTAATTTCATTAATCACATTAATGAAGTCCCATCATTTAAGTACCTAATCATCACAGATAGATATGACGTACACTTATGCCATCCGCATTCGCCTCGATGTCCCCTCGTGCACCGTTAGGTTAGGTAACTAACGGCAGAGCAGGGCAGGGCTAGCACGGGTGTAAAACATAAGTAACGTCTATATAATATATCATATATACTATATACTATATCCATCACAGAAACATCACATGATCTCATCACAGATATCGCAGCAGAAGAATCATATGAAATATTGGATATACTAGGACGTCCGTGTTTTCAATACGAGCCAGTATAAAACACGGATTCCACGGTCGTGATGAATAGCCAAACCCACACCCCTAGACCCCTACGAGAGCGGCAAGCAACCCTACCAATTCTAGAGTTAGGAGACCCGGACTCGACTCCTCGAGTTGGTCTCCCACTGGACTCCAGAACCCGGTTACTTGTGCTCCCCTCCTTGGGTCTATCCTAGTGCGGAAAAGTAAATAATATACAACAGGTGACAACTCCCGCAACCTGGAAGCGCCCCAATAAAAGAATATTACATACAAGTTTTTACATGAATGAAAATGAAAAACACTCATCTCACATAAAAACCCCCGGCTATTCAAACACGACGATCCAATATAACATATCCAGCAACACATAACATCACATGTCATCAACGTAAGTAAATATGCATACCCCAATTGTCGTTGACATATAGCAACGAAACCGGCGATATCACATATTACACTTACGGTCACAGAAAAGAAAGTGTAAAACTACAACAGTTGGAATCCGCAACCACCTCAGACATCGCATGCCTGACCAAATGAATTACTTAGACATCGCATGCCTAACAATTATAAACCCCGCATTTTAGTCTCAAAATCGAAAACACTTTTCAATATCAAGTCGGGCAATTCAACAAGATTCCCGACATCCTGATCGAATACTCGTCGCAAACTTCAGTAGACGGCTGCACTCCCGATACCGTCGACGAAGTGCACCAAGGCGGAACACCGCTACCGCGAGCACCCGGACAGATGCTTTCGGCGACGGGGTTCTCCTACAGTCACTTGGTCGGGGCTATGGAGTGAAACTGTCTATTAAGTTTACCCGGCGAGTATCCGCGTACGCTACGTGATTGCAACGGACTTTTGATCACATCAAAATTCCGTGGCAACCGATCAAGTGAGACTAAACTGCTATGTTTATAACATTCATTTAGTTATCACATAACTTATTGTGAATTCCAATTATTGTATCCCATTCCAGATAAACAGAAAATGTTAAACTTTCCGATCGAACAATCGAACACCCAAGTTTTCCCGAAACAGATCAACACATGAAACAAGTCTAACAACATTCCGTTCGTGCCTCAGTACCAACGATCCAGCCGTAGAAGGGTCAAGCCAACGCCTCACATGTGGCACGCCGTACTGCCCCAAACCCGAAGGTTCAAAGGGCAGTTCAAGACGGTCACATAATCGAGTTAAGGTTTGTGTCTTCTAGAGGGACCATCGCGTTACTTGCACTACTTAGAACATCGTCAAACTACGGAAAAATCCAACACTTGGAAATTTCCCGACAGGGGAAAAGTTGGGTATTTATATCCGGTCGAACTTTTTAACATATCCTAAAATTTATCCGGAAAGCCACACAGACAAAATTTGATATCCCGATCGAAACATCGAATTCCCAAATCAACTCAGAAAAATTCAACTCTGGAATAAATATTAAAAATACCCAGGAATACCAGCACTAATAATTATGAGATACTGTGTAAAAAATATTAAATAATCATGCCGTACCGCCGCGCAACCGCCGCACGAGGCTAGCTCGTGCCGCGGAAGCGCGGCAAGAAGAATGAATTATCGGCACGAATTTCACAGTACCTCATATATTCACCTGCTGATTTTTCTGAACATTTTTAATATTGAAAAAGACCAGATTTTAAAAATTGTACAGAGAGCAACTTTGAATCGGGGTTTCGGGTTCGATCGGACTTCAATTTCCGTCTGGACTTCGCCTAAGGCTCTAGCTAGGCTCTGATACCACTGCAGGGTTCCTAGGCACTCTAGTGAGGTCTCCCAAGCCATCAACCATGGCAATTTCAAAAATTATGGTGCCTACAAACCCTAAAGTACGGATCGTTTGCTAGATATCTAGGCGAACAAGAACTAGTTAACAGTTAACTAAAGAGATACGGAAATTACAACCTTTGTAGATCCGGATATCCACCTCCACGGCTCCGCAACGAGGTCATCTCCGCTGTCCAAATCAAATCCGGGCTCTAGAGTCGACTTCGTCGGAGAATGGGCAAGCTAGGTCGTCGATGTCCATGCCGAAGATGATCTACGTCGAGGCATCGATGAATCAAGCTCCACCTTCACCAAACCCTAAAATCTTGTGAAGGAAACACACTCTACTACTTGGCAAGAGGTAGAGGATGAAGAAATAGGAATTGGGTTAACTTTAGAATTGGATTTCTCACTCATATCCAACAATCACCATTGATGGACTTTGCTTTTCTTCACTTGAAGAATGAAGAAGAAGAAGAAAGATATTATGATAAGTTAATAGAAAATGAAAAGAAAATGAATTCTTATCATAATATTAACTAGAGTTAAGTGTAGAGAATGAATCATGGTTAGTGGGAATGGTTAGGGTTAAGGATGAGATAAGTATGGTTGACTTGAACAAAGCTTCATGAAGCTTCAACTAAAGAACAAAAGAAGCCACCATTCTTTTCTCATTTTCATTTATTCATTTATCAAAAATAAAAAGGATAAATAAATAGATAAATGAATAACAAATAAGAAACCCTAAACTATTTCATTAACCAAGGTTTAATCTTTACACTTGAACCCTAGCATGACATGTATCATCAAACATGATACAAGCAAGTGCACAAAAGTATATCGCATATACAATGCGCACACCCGAGCGAGAAAATCCATCTTAAGTAAACCGATACTAGTTGATGCAAAGCAATATATCAAATATATAAATATGCATTAAATCATTAAATCAACATTTGATTCAATGATCCGGTCATGCGCACATAACCGACTGGTATCTAATATATCGGCTTATCGAATCAACGCTTGAATCGATAACTAGGTTATATCGCATACAACCTTTCGATATATTTATCGCGAGAATAGAATACGGTATCACATACACGCATTATTCTCGGTCCCGCACATATCTCATATGCGCTCCTATTTCGTTTCGCTTGAACCAGGAAACCTCTGTGTAGGACTCTAAAGACTCGTCAATACGCCGGCAGCGGATGATGATCATATCAAACATCCACAAGCCACAAGCGGTCTGCTAAACGTAACGGCCACCCGGGTATTGAGCGATCTGAAGATCGACGAGCAAGCCCGCTCACACTCCAGTGAATCCGACCAGTAACACTACCGTACAGTCCGGTCTGATCGTCTGATATGTCGCATATCTCGCCTAGGGGTGGTATACGTCAGACCCCAATAGCTCAATAAGTCGTGTCGATATGAGGTCTATAACTGTTCGAGAAACTACTGGTAACACTTACCAGTAAATCGCAGCAACCCTGGCCAGGGATTTCCTGTTATAGCCAATCGAACACTGCGCAACATCAACCCCCATATACCGGGAGAGACGACTCCCCTCCTATCGCTCATTGCCTCCATGTGACTCGGGACTGTACCCAAAAACCACCGTTTTGCACGCCCTCTTGGACGTGGTAAGATGGAAATCAAAGCACAGTGGGAACCACACAAGACTCTATGACGATCTCGGGTCAACAGACTACTCTGTACCAGTGTCACCAGAGAACTGCCATCTGACGTGAGGTATAATACCATCTGGGAGTTCTCGGCGAGTCCGTCCAGTGTACCCAGTCTCTACTGAGCACCCGTATATCTCCTCTGATGTCAAACACTGATGGATATGGGATCATCCATCGCCCATCTGTATGGGTCGAGAAGGTACACGCTAGTCTACTCTGGTATATCGATGCCCCGTCTCGATACACCCTCGACTAGGGACTTTGAAGGATGTACTTATAGACTACCATGTCCCCACTAGTATGATCCGTATCACAGTCCAGGTAGTCAAGTACAGATCCTAAGGGCTTTACCAACATGTAACAGAGAGACAATCAGCATACACTATAAGGTAAAGAGTAACCAGATAGCATACTATCATGTCGAGCAAGAAAGTCCTCCCTATATATGTCCCAGCATCCACTACAATATACATCCGATGTACAGTAATGGCCTCTAGGGCATACATATAACTAACAATTGTAATGTATAAAACTCTCCCAGGAGTAACACTTACTCGCAGCGGGTATCGGGATCCAACTATCTCATAGAAGGTATGCAATCTCATTGCAAATCTCAACACTTGAAATTCCCGATAATATTTTGCCCCTAGCGTCCTATGACCTTGACGCAGGCCAACAAACCATAGTCCGCTAGTCAAGTTCAACCCGTCATTTCCTGATTGAATTAAACCCACCCGCACGACCCTTGACGCAGGCCAACAAAGTCGCACGACTACCCTAATCCAATCACATCATATGCTTATGCAGATAAGCACCAGTTAGCTACCGCACACTACGCCTTGACGCAGGCCAACAAACGTAGCACGAATACTAACTACTACTTATCTGAAATGACGGAGGGCTACGACAGGTTTTTCTGAAAACCTATTGCGTAATGAACTTGATATCGTTGTAGGATCGAATGATTTTTGAAATGGAGTGCTTTTGAGGCTTTTCTAGTTTTGCTAAAGGAGTCACTCCCGGTGAAGGGATCGTCGGTCCTTTCCTCGTCGAATGAGGTGCGGGATATATCATATATATCACTGTGCAAAGCAAAACACTTAAAAGCAATCAAAAGACAAACCGAGTGTGTAGCATCTGCCAGTTATTGCGAAAGGAGTCACTCCCGGTGAAGGGATCTCGGTCCTTTCCTCGTCGGAAGAGGTGCAGGATATATCACATATACCGCTGTGCAAAGCAAGAACTGTAGCTACCTGTTTTATTTTGAAATTCGATTCTACAACATCTTAGGTTTCTTTTATTTTCATTAATCGCATTAATGAAGTCCCATCATTTAAATACCTAAACATCACAGATAGATATGACGTACACTTATGCCATCCGCATTCGCCTCGATGTCCCCTCGTGCACCGTTAGGTTAGGTAACTAACGGCAGAGCAGGGCAGGGCTAGCGCGGGTGTAAAACATAAGTAACGTCTATATAATATATCATATATACTATATACTATATCCATCACAGAAACATCACATGATCTCATCACAGATATCGCAGCAGAAGAATCATATGAAATATTGGATATACTAGGACGTCCGTGTTTTCAATACGAGCCAGTATAAAACACGGATTCCATGGTCGTGATGAATAGCCAAACCCACACCCCTAGACCCCTACGAGAGCGGCAAGCAACCCTACCAATTCTGGAGTTAGGAGACCCGGACTCGACTCCTCGAGTTGGTCTCCCACTGGACTCCAGAACCCGGTTACTTGTGCCCTCCTCCTTGGGTCTATCCTAGTGCGGAAAAGTAAATAATATACAACAGGTGACAACTCCCGCAACCTGGAAGCGCCCCAATAAAAGAATATTACATACAAGTTTTTACATGAATGAAAATGAAAAACACTCATCTCACATAAAAACCCCCGGCTATTCAAACACGACGATCCAATATAACATATCCAGCAACACATAACATCTCATGTCATCAACGTAAGTAAATATGTCCATCCCAATTGTCGTTGACATATAGCAACGAAACCGGCGATATCACATATTACACTTACGGTCACAGAAAAGAAAGTGTAAAACTACAACAGTTGGAATCCGCAACCACCTCAGACATCGCATGCCTGACCAAATGAATTACTTAGACATCGCATGCCTAACAATTATAAACCCCGCATTTTAGTCCCATCATCGAAAACACTTTTCAATATCAAGTCGGGCAATTCAACAAGATTCCCGACAGCCTGATCGAATGCTCGTCGCAAACTTCAGTAGACGGCTGCACCCCCGATACCGTCGACGAAGTGCACCAAGGCGGAACACCGCTACCGGGAGCACCCGAACGGATGCTTTCGGCGACGGGGTTCTCCTACAGTCACTTGGTCGGGGCGCTGGAGTGAGGCTGTCTATTAAGTTTACCCGGCGAGTATCCGCGTACACTACGTGATTGCGACGGACTTTTGATCACATCAAAATTCCGTAGCAACCGATCAAGTGAGACTAAATTGCTACGTTTATAACATTCATTTTTTTATCTCATAACTTTTGTGAATTCCAATTATTGTATCCCATTCCAGATAAATAGAAAATGTTAAACTTTCCGATCGAACAATCAAACACCCAAGTTTTCCCGATACAGATCAACACATGAAACTAGTCTAACAACATTCAGTTCGTACCTCAGTACCAACGGTCCAGCCGTAGAAGGGTCAAGCCAACGCCTCACATGTGGCACGCCGTACTGCCCCAAACCCGAAGGTTCAAAGGGCAGTTCAAGACGGTCACATAATCGAGTTAAGGTTTGTGTCTTCTAGAGGGACCATCGCGTTACTTGCACTACTTAGAACGTCGTTAAACTACGGAAAAATCCAACACTTGGAAATTTCCCGACAGGGGAAAAGTTGGGTATTGTATCCGTTCGAACTTTTTAACATATTCTAAAATTTATCCGGAAAGGCACACAGACAAAATTTGATATCCCGATCGAAATACCGAATTCCCAAAACAACTCAGAAAAATTCAACTCTGGAATAAATATTAAAAATACCGAGGAATACCAGCACTAATAATTATGAGATACTGTGCAAATAGTACTGAACAAAATGGACGTACCGCCGCGCAACCGCCGCACGAGGCTTGCTCGTGCCGCGGAAGCGCGGCAATATGAAGGAATTATGTGCACGAATTTCACAGTATTTCATATATTCACCTGCTGATTTTTCTGAACATTTTTAATGTGGAAAAATACCAGATTTTAAAAATTGGACAGAGAGCAATTTTCCGGGTATGGTTTCGGTTCGATCGGACTTCAATTTCCGTCTGGACTTCGCCTAAGGCTCTAGCTAGGCTCTGATACCACTGCAGGGTTCCTAGGCACTCTAGTGAGGTCTCCCAAGCCATCAACCATGGCAATTTCAAAAATTATGGTGCCTACAAACCCTAAAGTACGGATCGTTTGCTAGATATCTAGGCGAACAAGAACTAGTTAACAGTTAACTAAAGAGATACGGAAATTACAACCTTTGTAGATCCGGATATCCACCTCCACGGCTCCGCAACGAGGTCATCTCCGCTGTCCAAATCAAATCCGGGCTCTAGAGTCGACTTCGTCGGAGAATGGGCAAGCTAGGTCGTCGATGTCCATGCCGAAGATGATCTACGTCGAGGCATCGCTAGATCAAGCTCCTCCTTCACCAAACCCTAAAATCTTGTGAAGGAAACACACTCTACTACTTGGCAAGAGGTAGAGGATGAAGAAATAGGAAGTGGGTATACTTTAGAATTGGATTTCTCACTCATATCATCAATCTACCATTGATGACTAGAAGCTTTTTCTTCATGTGTTTTTGAAGAAGAAGAAGAAGCTCATGAAAAAGTTATGATAAGAATAAAGAAAAAGAAAAGAATTATCTATTCTTATCATAACTAAACCATGGTTAGATGTAGAGAGTTAATCATGGTTAAAGAATGGTTAGGTTTAGACAAGAAGACAAAAATGGTTGCTTTGGTCAAATGTTCATGAAGCTTCAAAGAATACAAACAAATAAAGCCACCATTTTCTCTTCATCATATTTCTTTTGCTAAAATAACAAAATGGATAAATAAATGAATAAATAAATAAGTAAATGAAGCAAAAGAAAACCCTAACCATTGACCAACCATGGTTTAAACCATACACTAAACAATCATGTATCATCAAACATGATACAATCAAATGCACAAAAGTATATCACATATACAACTTGCACATCCGAGCGAGAAAATCCATCTTAAGTAAACCGATACTAGTTAATGCAAAGTAATATATCAAATATATAATTATACATTGAATCATTAAATCAACACTTGATTCAATGATCCGGTCATGCGCATATAACCGACTGGTATCCAATATATCGGCTTATCGAATCAACGCTTGAATCGATAACTAGGTTATATCGCATACAACCATTCGATATATTTATCGCGAGAATAGAATACGGTATCACATACTCGTATTATTCTCGGTCCCGCACATATCTCATATGCGCTCCTATTTCGTTTCGCTTGAGCCAGGAAACCTCTGTGTAGGACTCTAAAGACTCATCAATACGCCGGCAGCGGATGATGATCATATCAAACATCCACAAGCCGCAAGCGGTCTGCTAAACGTAACGGCCATCCGGGTATTGAGCGATCTGAAGATCGACGAGCAAGCCCGCTCACACTCCAGTGAATCCGACCAGTAACACTACCGTACAGTCCGGTCTGATCGTCTGATATGTCGCATATCTCGCCTAGGGGTGGTAAACGTCAGACCCCAATAGCTCAATAAGTCGTGTCGATATGAGTTCTATAACTGTTCGAGAAACTACTGGTAACACTTACCAGTAAATCTCAGCAACCCTGGCCAGGGATTTCCTGTTATAGCCAATCGAACACAGCGCAACATCAACTCCCATATACCGGGAGAGACGAATCCCCTCCTATCGCTCATTGCCTCCATGTGACTCGGGACTGTACCCAAAAACCACCGTTTTGCACGCCCTCTTGGACGTGGTAAGATGGAAATCAAAGCACAGTGGGAACCACACAAGACTCTATGACGATCTCGGGTCAACAGACTACTCTGTACCAGTGTCACCAGAGAACTGCCATCTGACGTGAGGTATAATACCATCTGGGAGTTCTCGGCGAGTCCGTCCAGTGTACCCAGTCTCTACTGAGCACCCTTATATCATCTCTGATGTCAAACACCGATGGATATGGGATCATCCATCGCCCATCTGTATGGGTCGAGAAGGTATACGCTAGTCTACTCTGGTATATCGATGCCCCGTCTCGATACACCCTCGACTAGGGACTTTGAAGGATGTACTTATAAACTACCATGTCCCCACTAGTATGATCCGCATCATAGTCCAGGTAGTCAAGTACAGATCCTAAGGGCTTTACCAACATGTAACAGAGAGACAATCAGTATACACGTTAAGGTAAAGAGCAACCAGATAGCATACTATCATGTCGAGCAAGAAAGTCCTCCCTATATATGTCCCAGCATCCACTACAATATACATCCTATGTATAGTAATGGCCTCTAGGGCATACATATAACTAACAATAACAAGGAAGTAACGTTTTCTAAAGTGTACGTGACATGGCAATTACCGATGGTGATGTGTGTGAGCCGGCAAGCAAGTGTACATGTAACATGCGCATCATCGGTAATGGTGCAGGTGTCCTAGCAGCCGAGATCATAACAGCTAGTAAAAACACAATTTAATCTATAATGCAATGAAAACAATATGAATATAATGGAAAAACGAATCGTAAATGCAACATTAAAAGTATACATATCTGTGTACGAGTCATACAGTTTTAGTGTTTTGAAATAATACAAATCATGGTTTTTAGAAAAGTAGGGGCTATGGTGTTTGAGAAAAGATATGTCCTTTGAAAAGTTCTGTAGCATCCCTCGGGTTGCTTTTGAAAATATTCACGATTCGTTAGGTTTGAAAATAGGTATGACTCGAACCTAGTCTAACATATACCTAAACAACTAAAAGACTATCTACGAAACTAGTCGAAAGGATAAGAAAATCTAATATATATCCCGAGTCGATATACCTAGTAGTCGGCGATCCAGCCTCATATCATAATGTACGGTAATAATACGTCGTACTACATTCTCGAGTTAAGAGTGCGGATCAATCATCATATCGATACCTCGTACGGTAAAATCCATCATACGACATCCCCAAAATCGTTGGTACGGGTCAAATATCATATATACATCATCATTTATTCGGTATCATCATCGTACAATATCATGATCAAGGGTACGGTTCTAAAGTCTCATACATTCTAATATCATCAATTCACATATTATCGCATGTATGAATACATATCGCCCAACGATCCATCATAATATCATATCATATGCAATATCATGACTCAATCACATTTCAAAATCTCACGGCATCATGCCCGATCAAATCGACTCATCTCCATGTATCATATACTATCCTCATCACCCGTGTGTGTGTGTGTGTGTGTATAAACCTACACACGTGCATACATACATATACATATATACATACATACATACATACATATACACATAAAAACAAGTGTGTGTGTGTGTGCGCGCGTGCGTGTGTGTGTGACTACTCATATCCTAAAGTTCAAGACTAAGGTAAAATTCTCCTACAACACTCTTATTCTAATCATACGGCTTCCTAAGACCCTATTCATAGAGTATCCAAATCTTGTGCCATACATATGTACCACATATCCTACGGTTGCGGGGGTGCTATACGCCATCCATCCGATTTCCCCCGTAGATATACATCTACTCACCTTGATCCTTGCTTGCCGAAGTCGATGACGCCACACTCTCCCTGTCATACGAAGTCCATGCAAAGGTACCTACATTTCAACGAATATCGTATCGTAAACGAGAATCAAATATAAGAAATTCGATATGGCATACGAAGGGTACATAGGTTAGAACCCACGGACTACGCATGTATGGCTAGCCAAACAAATTCTCGATGTTGATATACAAACGTCAAACCACCGAGTTAAAACACAAATACCAAAACCAAAGTCATTAAAAAGTCGTAAAACGCAAACAGAAACTCAAGAAAACACCTCCAGATTTTGCCTTAGGTCAAATTAGCCAATTTTGCATATTGGGTAGGTCTAATTTACTGAAAATGGAGCCAAGGACCAAGCACGATGCAATTCCCTTGTACTAAGGCTGCAATTTGCGGCCAAAAGAAGATTATTTGCGGCCAAGTTTTGCAATGGGGGTCTCAGGTCTCGGGGTAGCTTCTAGGTTGCTTTCTTGTATCACTGTAAATGCTAAATAATTTTCCAAGTCTCCGGGTCATAGCAGATCTCAAAAAGTCATCACAATTCCCACCAATTTTGATATCGGGGATTTCCAGGATTCATATTTAGGTTTCTATTCTCAAGTTTGACCAGGAATTCTATCACTACAGGGGTTTTGTGGTCTCTACTAAGCTCAATTACATTTCACAACTTAAAAAAATCTCCTAACCCTCATCTTGGAATTTTCCATTATCACAAAACCTCAATTTATCAACTCTAAACTACCATAAAAGTTAAAGAAACTCTAATTCTAAACTAAGTGTGAAGAATATACCTCATGGAAGCAACTAGGGAAATTTCTAAGGTTGCCCAAAGTCTTCAAAGTCTTGTCTTGATGCCTCCATAGGGTTTGTGATGGTCTTGTGATTATTTTTAGTGAAAGAAGTATAAGGTTTTGTTTGAGTTTTGGGTTTGAAGCATAGTGGTAGAGGATATAGAGAATGGGGAGATGAAGAAGAAGAAGGAGAATGAAAGGTGAGGAATGAGGAAATGAATTGAAGAAGAGACATGAGAAGTCTAGAACTCTCTCTCTCTCTCTCCTCACATGGTCCCCATGCCCCATGCCACCTTCTCTCTCTCACTTCATTCAATTAAAAACAAAAACAAAACCAAGTTAAATGGAAATGGAGCATGGTTCAAAACAATGAAATAAGTGTTTGCAACATGCTTTGTTGCATGCCATGCACATAATCAAGATTAATGCATAATTAGCAAAAATATTAATCGAGTTTAATATTAACAATTAATTGTATACTAAATTGTAAAATGCCCAAATTTTCATAAATTCTTTTAAAATAAATAATTAATATAAATTGCCAAATATTTTCCAATCTATCGGTATATAACTATACTGTATCCTTTAACCAATTTCAATACTTTAAAATATTCATATTATTTAATATTTTAATTATTTAAATTCCCAAAAATAATATTTTATTTTCTGAAATGTCACAAGGGTCATATGAAATTCCTTATTGTACTCTTTCCCTTGCCCATACTCGTGACAATTGCCATAAGTTAGAGCCGAACCGACATTCTCCAGCCCAATGTAATAAGCTGGTTCAGTCAAGTGAAACATTTTATTATCTTGATTAGGGTGTGACATTGTTGCTACCCGGAGAGAGAGAAAAGAAACACTCAGCGTGCACTCTTGCAAGATTAAATTGGTTATTACTTTATCTAATCAAGATGGCTCCTACCGTTTCCTCAAATTTTCCTTCAAACCTTAAAAGGAAAACTAGTCGGGATCATTTACACTTCACAAGTTCGCAACCGTTCAGCCAGGTGAGTGTTGGTACTCCAAGGGAAGTTCCCCATGCTCTCGTTAACATTTTTCTCGACACCTAATAGGTTAGCTAGTTGTTAAGTGAAAAATATCTCCCAAGAGTAATCCTACTCATCAGTAGGATCAGGATCCAACTATCATCGCATGATAACCTTGAAGAAAGCCACTCTAGTTACCATACACTAGAAGGTATGAAACACTAGAAAGTTTCCTGTATATTTGAAACTCCCGATGTGGTTTTTGCCCCAAGCGGCTTATGACCTTGACGGTGGTCAACATGTCACAAGTCGCAAGTCAAGTTCAACCCGTCGTTGTCCTAGATTAATTTAGACCCACCCGCACAAGCACTGAACAGAGGTCAATATGATCATGCGGCTGACCTAAATAATTGGATCTCTGTGCAACAAACAAGCATTACCTAACTACCATTCACTATGCCTTGATGGAGGTCAACATATATAGCATGAATGCTAAGTAACACTTATAAGAAATGACGGAGGGCTACGGCTTATTTTGGCGATAAACCTTTAGCGTAATAAACTTGATATCGTTGAAGGAACCAAGTGGTTTTGAAAAGGAGTGGTTTAGGCTCCACTTTTGAAAACTAGTGGTATTGAAGAAAACCGAGTATTCTATAGTAACATAAACTATTGCTTAAGAGGTCACTTCACATGAAGGGATTTAGCCGTGGAATCCATGTTTTATACAGGCTCAAAATAAAACACGGACCTCCTAGTATATCCAATATTTTATATGTTTCTTCTCCTGCTTTGTGATGTGATCACTGTGGATTCTGAGACGAATGGATTTACATTATATATAAGATATATAGTAGACGTTGCTTATATTTTGCACCCGCGCTAGTCCCGTCCTAGTATGTCGTTAGTTAAGTAACCTAACGGTGCATAACGGGACACTGGGGCGAATGCTGATGGCATAAGTGTACGTTGTATTTTCGTTTATTCTATGATGCTTAGGAAGCTTAATTGATGGGACTTCATTAATGAGATAAATGAAAAGAAAGAAACCTAAAAGATGTTGTAGAATCAAATTTTCAAAAAGGGTAGCTACAATATTTGCTTTGCATAGTGATATATGTGATATATCCTGCACCTTATTCGATAAGGAAAGAGCCGAGATCCATTCACTGGGAGTGACCTCTTTAGCAATAACTGGCAGATGCTACAACACACGGTTTGTCTTTTGATTGCTTTTGGAGTATTTGCTTTGCATAGTGATATATGTGATATATCCTGTACCTTATTCGATAAGGAAAGAGCCGAGATCCCTTTACCGGGAGTGATCTCTTTAGCGAAACTAGGAAAAGCCTAAAAACACTCCTTTTCAAAAATCACTCAATTCCGCAACGATATCAAGTTCATTACGCAAAAGGTTTTCAGAAAAACCTGTCGTAGCCCTCCGTCATTTCAGATAAGTAGTAACTAGTATTCTTGCTACATTTGTTGGCTTTCGTCAAGGTGTAGTGTGGGGTAGCTACTTACTGCTTATCTGCTGCATATGATGCGATTGGATTAATGTAGTCGTACGACATTGTTGGCTTTCGTCAAGGGTCATGCGGGTGCGTTTAATTCAATCATGAAATGTACGGGATGAACTTGACTAGCACACTATGGTTTGTTGGCTTTCGTCAAGGTCATAGCACGCTAAAAGCAAAATATATCGGGAGATTCAAGTTTTGAAACTTGCAATGAGATTGCATACCTTCTATGAGATAGTTGGATCTCGATCCCGCTGCGAGCAAGAGTTGCTCCTTGGAGAGTTTTACACTTTACAATTAGCTAACCCATTAGGTGTCTAGAAAGGTGTTAACGGGGCTATGCCTCTAGGGAACACGAGGTTTATATTAATTAGGTCTGTGCGAAAGCACGGGGAACCTCCTTCAAGTACCGGCACTGGCTTGGCTGAACGGTTAGCGAAGTTATAGATTGTAATTAATCCCGGCTAGTCTTACCTTTTAGGGTTTGGAGGAGGACTTGATAAAAAGTAGTGGGGCCATCCTGATTAGATAAAATAATAACCAATCTGATCTTGCAAGAGCACACGCTAAAGTGTTTTCTTCTTTCTCTCTCTCCAGGTAGCGACCATGTCACGTCTTAATCAAGGTAATAATATGGATGTATTGACCGAAGCCGCATGCTATACTGTGCAGGGGAACGTTGGTTCCGTTCTTTCTTATAAGAGTTATAAGACTGAACAGGATATAGGGGAATGCCAAGATTCCCATGCCACCCGATTGAAGAAAGTACATGTTGATGCATTTTCTTCAGGTGTGTTCATTACAAAGAACTGTTTCTCCCTTTGCTCTACGTCCTGGGTATTGGATACCGGGTTAGGATCCCATATATGTAATCTATTACATGGGCTAAGGAAAGGTAGGGAACTAGGAGAAGGTGATAAAGACATAAAGGTTGGAAATGGTGCAATTGTTGCAGCTAAATCCGTCGGGGAATATCATCTTGTATTACCAAGTGGTAATACGTTGATTCTGAACGAATGCTATTACATGCCAAACCTGATATGAAACATTATATCAGTTTCTTTATTAAGTAAAAAGGAATATAATTTTGTATTACAGGATAATGTTATGAACATTTTCCTGAACCAAAAGTTGGTTGGATCAGGCACGTTGTGCAATGACATTTATGTTCTAAATCAATCAACAGTTCTAAGTATAGAAAACACACACAAGAGTTCGGAAACGAACGAATCCGTCTTGTGGCATTGTTGACTAGGTCATATCAATGCGACACGACTAGCTAAGTTGCATAAGGATGAATATTTGAATCCGTTCGAATTTTCATCTTATGACACTTGCCAATCATGTCTCAAAGGCAAGATGACCAAAACTCCGTTTACAGGACACGGAGAAAGAGTTAGTAAACTCTTGGGACTAATATATACTGATGTATGCGGTCCCATGTCTACACATTCCAGGGATGGTTCCTCGTATTTCATTACATTCACTGACGATCTCCCAAGATACGGACATGTTTTCCTGATGAAACACAATTCTGAAGCTTTTGAGAAATTTAGAGAATATAAACATGAAGTCGAGAACCAAACGGAAAAATGTATTAAAGTCCTTCGATCTGATCGAGGAGGCGAATACTTGAGCAATGAATTCCCGGACTTCCTAAAAGAGAATGGGATTCTCACTCAGCTAACTCCTCCATATACACCACAGCACAACGGTGTATCGGAACGGAGGAACCGCACCCTATTAGATATGGTGCGCTCTATGATGAGCATAACTGAGTTACTTATTTTCTTCTGGGGGTATGCGCTGGAGACAGCCATACATCTATTGAATATAGTCCCTACCAAATCAGTGCCTACCACTCCATATGAGATATGGAAGGGGAAGAGACCATGTCTTAATTATGTTAAGATATGGGGTTTTCCGGCCTATGTCAAACGGCAAAATCCGGACAAATTCGAGGCACGGTCTGTTCTGTGCAAATTTGTAGGATATCCCACAAATTCACAAGGGTATATCTTCTACCACACCGAAGAACAAAGGGTGTTTGTTTCTCGGCATGCCACCTCTTTAGAAAAGGAATTTCTTGCAAAAGAGATTAGTGGCCATGAGGTAGATCTGGAAAAGGTTCCAGCTGCAAGAGCTGTAACAGAAGATTTAGTGGAACTAGAGGATTCGATAATGCCCAACGAACCCCAGCCACTCCGCCGATCTAGTAGGGTTCGTCGTCCACCTGAGAGATACTATGGTTTTCTCATTGATGGTGGAAGTGAGGATTGCATCATAGAGGATGATGACCCAACTACTTTCGAGCAGGCCATCACGAGTGGGGACTCAGTGAGGTGGCTGGATGCAATGCGATCTGAGATGGAATCCATGTACACCAACAAAATATGGACTTTGGAAGTTGCTCCTTAAGGGGTAAAACCCATTGGGAGCAAATGGATCTTTATGGAGAAACTTGGTGTAGATGGAAAAGTTGAGACTTTCAAAGCTAGATTTGTTGCAAAGGGTTTTCGTCAACGACCATGTGTGGATTATGACGAAACCTTTTCTCCAGTGGCTATACTTAAGTCCATCCGGATCCTACTTGCCCTTGCTGCATACCATGACTATGAAATCTGGCAAATGGATGTTAAGACCGCCTTTCTAAATGGTGATTTGGAAGAGTGCGTGTACATGACTCAGCCAGAGGGCTTCATAGACAGTGGGAGCAACGGAAAGGTGTGCAAGCTGTTTAAATCCATCTACGGGTTAAAGCAAGCATCGCGGAGTTGGAACATCTGTTTTGATGACGTTGTCAAATAGTTTGACTTCGTCAAAAACATAGATGAACCTTGTATATACAAGAAGGTAGCAGAGAGTAAGGCGGTCTTCCTCGTATTGTATGTGGATAACATACTCTTGATAGGAAATGATATTCCAATGCTGCAATCGGTCAAGCTCTTCTTATCACAAAGATTCTCAATGAAAGATTTAGGTGATGCCTCCTACATCTTGGGGATTAAGATCTATAGAGATAGATCTAAACGGATACTGGGATTGTCCCAATCCAGGTACATTGACACCATACTAAAGCAGTTTAGTATGGAAGAATCCAAGCATGGTTTTTTACCCACGATCTCAGGACTCACTCTCTCCAGAAAGATGTCTCCCAAGACTGATTTGGAAAGAGCTCGCATGCAAGGGATACCCTGTGGTTCGGCAGTAGGCTCTATCATGTACATGATGCTGTGTACCAGACCCGATATAGCATACTCACTATGTGTAGTGAGTAGGTATCAAGCAGATCCTGGAGAGAGTCACTGGACAGCTATGAAGAGCATTCTCAAGTACTTAAGAAGGACTAAAGAGATGCTCTTGGTGTATGGTAACGGAGAACTCCAAATGTAGTCCTTTACCGATTCGAGCTTCAAGAGTGATAATAACGACTCTAAGTCGCACTCGGGATTTGTCTTTACCCTCAATGGAGGGGCGGTATGCTGGAAGAGTTCCAAGCAGGAAACCGTGGCAGACTCGACGATGGAGGCTGAATACATCGCTGCCAACGATGCTCCCAAAAAGTTTGTCTGGATCAAGAAGTTCATAACTGAACTTGGAGTGGTTCCATCCATTGTGTATCTAATACCTTTGTATTGTGATAACAATGGAGCGGTGGCTTTGGCCAAGAAACCCAGGTCCCATCAGTGATCCAGGCATAGTCTAAGGCGGTATCACCTGATCCGGGAGATAGTTGATCGTCGGGAGATCAAGGTTAGGAGAGTTGACACAAAGAACAACACAGCGGATCCACTCACAAAGGCCATTCCCCAGATACAGTTCGAGAGACTCTTCGGGATGTTGGGTATGCGATACTACAACAGCTGGCCCTAGTGCAATTGGGAGATTGTTAGTTGTATGTATGTCCTAGAGGCCATTGTTGTACATATGATGTATATTATAGTGGATGCTTGGACATATATAGAGAGGAATTTCTTGCTCGACATGATAGTATGCTATCTGGTTGCTCTTTATCTTAACATATATACTTGTCTCTTGATATTATCTCGTGGTTACATGTTGGTAAAGCCTTTAGGATGTGTACTTGACTACCAGGATTATGATGCAGATCATACTAGTGCGGCTATGGTAGTCCATAAGTTCATCCTTTAATGTTCCTAGTCGTGGGTGTATCGAGACGGGTCATCGATATACCAGAGTAGACTAGCGTATACGCTTCTCGACCGATTTGATGGGTGATGGATGATCCCATATCCATTGTTGTTTGACATCAGAGATGGTATACGGGTGCTCAGTGGAGACTGAGTACACTGGATGGACTCGCCGAGAACTCCTAGATGGTATTATACCTAACGTCAGATGGCATTTCTCTGGTGACACTGGTACAGGTTAGTCTGTAGAGCCGAGATCGTCATAGAGCCTTGTGTGGTTCCTACTGTGCTTTGATTTCCACCTTACCATGTTCAAGAGGACGTGCAAAATGGTAGTTTTTTGGGTACAGTCCCGAGTCGCATGGTGGCAATGAGCGATAGGAGGGGATCTGAGGCACTGACATGAGCACGTAGTATTGCACTTATATGTAGATGGATCAGGATATTACTTGGTATGACCTAGGATAGCGTCATACATGCGATTTCTGCTCTGTGATATTTTCTACTCACGAGTTGGCAACTCAACCCCGTTGTACCACAGTTCCTTGCAGGTTTTGCCGTACAGGTATCTTGACGGCTTGCTGGCACACTGCTTTCATTTCGGGCGATTGCTTTGGTAGGTGGGTTCACTTACATCGTGACCACCATTGTACATTTATTATTTCAGTTGTTTCTTGTAAACTCCATCAACCAGACTTGTATATTTGTTAGAGATAGAAGACCAGTGTATATTCTTTCGACCGTAGAGTCGCGCGCTGTATTATTGAGGTTTTCCTCTGGTTTTCTTGGTGATATGGGCTCTTTTTTTAGTTTTGATCCTCGCCCTTGGCGTTGTATATTATATTGCTTGCGTGGTTGTCACCGTCGATTGACGAAGAGCTAGCTCCCGCTTGGGGATGCCTTTTATCATTTATGTATATATTATTCATGTTATACCCCGTTCAGGGCCAGTATTTACAAAGGAAACTCTGTCGAAATTTTCAGAAAAGACTTGAGATTTTAAAAAAATGTAATACTTTGGCTTATGTTCTTAAACTTCTTGCTTTAAATTGGTTTTTCCTTCACTCTAATGCTTTACTTGGTTTTGATTTCTGGGTTTTGGCTTACTTAGATTACGTACGTCTCGATATGTTTCGTAATTATGATGCCTGTCATGTTCCGTACATTTCGGGTCATGACAACCGGTGAGTAGATTTAACATCTACGGGGAAATCGCCTATATGGCGTTATGCGTCAGGGCTTGATAGGATGTGGTAGCTGCATGTTATATTCATAGATATATATTGGTTGTACATAGGTACCATTATTGCATACCCCTCTTTTGTTGCATGGAGACATAGTACTTGTGAGACACCACACTGTAACTAACGGTTCATGCTGCACAAGCACAAATTTGCATGCTACACACACACCGTTAGTAATTGCCATGACACCCGCATTATAGAATTGCTATGAACCAATCCATCGTTTAGCTCACCTCATCATTGATGATTAAATATAGTTTTGTTCCTTTGTGTGCATACATATTGTGTATCTCCATACTTGCATTTCATACTTGCTTATGCATACATACTTACGTACACCCATACTTGATATAGCTACATTTGCATCCTTGGATGACGTGGATTTGATTTAGAGTTTTGGGAACCGCATGTCGTATTTTAAAACTGTAATTGTTTAAAAGAGCTGTTTTCCCTTGATATGCACATATTACGGCTTATTATTGCATACGTCACATTGCATGGATTTACGCATTGAACTTTGGGCTTTCATGTGATTTCTGGAATTGAGTACCGTGGTATTATTTAAGAAAGTATGCACTGTTTTAAAAACATGGTTTCTCTTGATATGATATTTCAGTGCGTCCACCATGCGTTTTCTCGATTCTGAGACGTGTGCTTGAAACCCGATTCGATGAGTTGGATGATCCGTTTGCGGGTTCATGGTGGACCCGGTATGGTATCCCAGGACAAGAACGGATTTGCTGTGTAATAGACGGTAAGCCTGGAAGAGGGACTACATACTTACCAGTGATTGGTTGGACCTGGCGATTATCCGGAGGATACTGACCAGAATCGAGAGATGGATATGGGCCGACCCGTACTGCAGGGGCCGTAGGCCGATTCCGCAGACGGAGCCCGTGGGCCGATACGGACTGACGGAGCCCGATAGATGAGGATTTGCGTGTCGATGCTGGACATGAGTATTTCATGATGTTTTTGAGTGCCGATGTTGGTCACTCCATTCATATGAGATTTATAGGATATTAGGGCCGATTAGATTGACGGTGCCTGAGTTACTTGGGGTTTAGGGTGTATTTGGTGGACACCGGGTTTTTCCACGAAGATGATTCATGTAGATGATATTTTATCCCATGCTCAGCATCCATTGTTATGCACTGCATCATGTAGTTGTAGTACCTGATAGAGTACCTTGCATGATTATTGCATACCCAGTTTATCACGTTGATATTATTAGATTGCACATGTTTGAGTATCACAGTACGTGCATACTTGTGATTACCTTTATATGTGATTTTCTATTCATGAGTTGGCAAAACACGCCCGTTGTGCCACAGTGTTTGCAGGTTGACCCTCAGAGTAGTCGCGGCAGGGCTACCTCATTGTACCATTTTGCGGCGGATACCGTTATAGTGGGAAGGTGTGCCGTGTTGCTTATAGGTGGGCTTGCGGTATCCGTTTATTTTCCTTTTGTACACTCTATTGTATCTAGTACTCTCCATTTACCATTTCATGTATTGACTTAGGGACCAGTCGTGAGGACGATGTTGTATATTATTTTGTACTCTGGATGTCGAGCTCTTGTGAGCCGACTTTATCTATGCAGTTTTTATCTTTTATGATGTTTTTCACTTATGTTGTCATTTCTTCGCTACGGCGTCGTATTTTATCCTCGTGGTGATTGTTTCCGTCGTTGGGCGTGATTGCTCCCGTTTGGAGATGCCTTATTTATATTATATGTCTTTTTACTTGTATCGTGTTTTATACCCGTTTCGGGGCTAGTTTTTACAGAGGAGGTGCTGCCGAAATTTTTAAGAAAATAACTTAAACTTTAAAGATTTTACTCGAATTTTCTAAATGTTTTAAACCAATGTTTTCTTCACTCACTACTTTTAATGGTTTGATCTCTGGGTTTCGGCTTACTTAATCGCGTTACGCCTGTAGACGTTACGTGGTCAAGTGCCGGTCACGGGCCAAATTCTGGGTCGTGACAATTAGCCACTCCGCAGATATGGTGGGTAACCTTAGGCGCTCGAGAGGTGTATCGGTATCCTCAAAGACGGTGACAGGGAGGTTCTTGTTTACCCAAACTTGACACTACTGTTGCCAGACTATGAGACCCGACAGGAGGATGACTATAGCGTCATTCTAAACTAGCTTTAGAAGTGCACGTGTATATGACTCCGCCAGAGGGTTGCTGTAGTCAGTGGGAGCAACGGAAGCATAGTGGACAAGTTGCTTATGTCTATTTATAGACAAAAGCAGGTATTGCGGAGATAGATCATCTATTTTTGATGTGACAGTCATAGGCTTTGACTTCATCAGAATAGTAGATGGATCTGTTAAGAAGGTAGTAGGGTGTGATGTCTTGGTATTTGGATGACATGCACTTTGTAGAAAGTGAAATTCCTACACTACGATCGGTTATACTATAGTTGTCACACAGTGGTTTCTCCACATAGGATATGGATATTATATATGGCATTCTGGTTACTAGATCTATGGTTTTAGATCTAGATTTGGGTAGTTTCCCAATCTGGGTACTTAAACATTATTCTAAAGGTGTTTTAGAATGGACGACTCCTGCCATGGTGGTGTACCTGCAGGTGATAGAGTCACCCTCTCTGAAGGTGTCTTAAAGATTAAAGAAGAGTGGGATGTGCATGATTGGCATATCACTTGCTTAGGCAATTGAGTCAATCATAAGATGTCAAGTACCATACCAGATGTTGTTTTTGCACTAGATGCAATAAGTTGATATATTAATCCAATCATAGAGAAACGTTTGGAAGCTGTTTTTGAACATAAGTGGATGTTCTAGGGATTTGATAACGTCAGCCTCCTTCGGGAGACGGTTATCATTCCAGGCTTCCAAGGTGACCTGGATGATAGAGTGACTGTCAGAGTTATATTTTCCCTCTTTTGAGGGGCAGTAGTTTGGACGGGTGGTCCAAGCGAATACTGAGAGAGGCATGGCGCAAGATATTGATTAAATTCAGTTGACGATACAGTCTAGGAAGTTTACCGGATTTGGAGTTCATTTGTGAACTGGGTCCCATCAGATATCCAGACATATTCTAAGACAAGTATTGCTCATTTCGGGAGATGGCTTTCTCCGTAAACTTGAGATAAAGAGAGACAAAGAAAGAAACATTGGAGAAGATCCACAAACTGAGGCTATTTCTTGAACGCAATCGTTTTACAAACGAGCTTTGTGAAAATGATTAGTAGAGAAGTTATTGGGATGCGGCGGCGCCCCGGCCGTCTAAATGAGGCCAAATGCGGAACAAAAACATTTTACGAAATCGGCGCTACCATAACCCAAAAACCCGGATCGTTCCATTAACCGTAAACTAGCAAAATGTAAAAGGAGTTAGGAAAGATTATACCGATCGATCCGTGTCCTTCGGTCTTTAATCTCCGCACCAAGCTCCCCGCTGCCGCACCGACGAAGTCCGCTCCCCGATCTCGCTCATCAAAATGGCACCACGTCGTTGAATCTTTATACGGGCTCCCGCTTCAAAACGAAGCAACTCGGACATGAAGTTTGCTAGCCAACATGTCCAAGGTTGAAGTAGAGAGAGTGTAGAATAGTTTGTCTCAAGGCTCCCAAGTGATTGGGTGGAGGTAAGTTGGAGTTGCCATAGGAGATGAACTTGTGAGCATAGGATTTTACCCTTCAAAACTTTCCCTCACTCAAAAATGGGCTCGGCCAGTGGAAAGATTTTCTCTCTGTGGAATTAAAAGTTGAAGTGGGGTTGTGTATTTCTTTTTTTTAGTCACCACAAAAAAACTCTTGCTAATCATGCTTGCGAAATTTGCAAGGAACCCCCTGCCCAAAAATCAAGCACCATCCTCATGCTGCCCATACCAACAGGGTTCAAGAAATTTCAGTGCAGGGATGGGCAGCCCAGAAAATAGGGGATGGGAAAAATGGTCATAGGGGATGGTCAAAGGTCAAAGGTTAAAGGTCAAATTGCTCACATAAAATAAACAAAGAGGGTGATGTTTAAGGCGGAAAAAGGAAACTGGCAACTCCCAAACTAATCCCTTAACAAATTACGAGATTACACCTCAACTGTAAATAAATACCCGCATTTGTATTACGACTGTATATAAATGCAATGAGACAAAAGTATACCTACAATATAATACTAGGATCCGGCTTAAACCAAAACCCGCTAGTATTATCTGTCCGAACCATGACACGTGCACAAGTGCACGAACATGTTCGAACCCTGCCATAAACCATACAGCCTTTACAACGTTTCGTCCGAACTTGGGAAACTTTCTGTGGGGGACTCTAATGACTCATCAATACACTGGCACTGGGTATAACCACTAGCACGTCAGAGGTACTAGCTGTACCTAACGGTTTCCTATGTATTGATCGGAAAGGAAGCTGACGAGCGAACTCATCCAGAAACCCTACTGAGCCTGACAGTGACAATATCCGTACAGTCCGGTTTGTTCGTCTATGAGTATCGCATATATGGCCTAGGGGGCTGGTAAACGTCAGACCCCCAATAGCTGTATAAGTCGTGTCGGAGTGAAGCCCAGAACACCCTGATATACTACTGGAATACCTACCAGTAAATCTCGATTTCCCTGGCCAGGGATTTCGTGTAATGGCTCTCCTAAACACAGCGCGATCTCACCCCCAATACCCGGAGAGATGAATCCCCGACAATCCGCTCACTGCCTCCATGTGGCTCGGGACTGTACCCAACTAAAACATGTTTGCACGACTCCTTTGAGTCGTGGTAGGGTAGTAATCAAAGCACAGTGGGAACTTACACGAGACAAATGACGATCTCAGGTCGACAGACTAACCTGTACACATGTCACCAGGGAACTGCTATCTGACGATATGTATAATACCAACTAGCATGTTCCCGGCGAGTCCTGTCCGGTGTACTCATAACGCAATGAGCACCTGTATACATCTTTGGTGAACCAACTGACACCAATGGATTGTGAGACCGGCCACCGCCCCTCGTCGGGGTCTCGACTGTATACACTAGTCTACTCTGGAGTATCGATGCCCTGTCTCGAAACTCCCATGACTAGGGACACTTTAAGGATGTGCTTGTAGACCCCAGCTCCCACGTATATGATCGCCATCATACTGCTGGCAGTCAAGCAAGAATCCTATGGGCTCTATCAACATGCAATAGTGAACTAAAGCATGTACACGATGATAAAGACAAACCAGATAGCATACTATCATTTCGAGCAAGAATGTCTTATCGGTACAGGTCCTCCCTCAATCATTGCAATCACGTACCTGCGATCCAATAATTGACTTTGAGGGCACTATATCCAACAATCTCCCACTTTCACTTAAGGCTAATTATTGCGATGTCGCGTACTCACAGCTCGTGTGATACCGAACATCCAACTCCTCTACTAATCAGTTTCACAAAACTCGTTTGTAAAACTATTGTGTTTGAGAAATAGCCTCAGTGAGTGGATCCGCCCTAATGTTTCTTTCTATATCTCTCTTTTTCTCAAGTTCGCGGAGAAAGCCATCTCCCGAAATGAGCAACACCTGTCTTAGAATATGTCTGGATATCTGATGGGACCCAGTTCATAAATAAACTCCAAGTCCAGCAAACTTCTTAGACTGTATCGTCAACTGAATTTAATCAGTATCCAGCACCATGCCTCCCTTAGTATCCGCTTGGACCACCTGTCCAAACTACTGCCCCTCGTCAGAGGGAAAACTATAACTCTGACAGTCACTCTGTCATCCGGGTCACCTTGGAAGCCTGGAATGATAAGTGTTGTTAGTGTATATGACCTAGAGGCCATTACTGTATCATACTAGCTTGTATATATTACTTAATGGAAGCTTGGGATATTCACAGTTGTATTAACAGTCTTGCTCAAAATGGTAGTATGCTACTTGGTTTGTCTCTACTTCAATATGTGCATGTGTTTTTATTAGCATATCGCTTATATACATATTAGTAGAGCCCTTAGGATCTTTGCTTGAATACCAGCGTTGTGATGGCAGTCATACTCGTGGGGGCTGGGTAATCTATAAGCACATCCTTATACAGGTCCCTAGTCATAGGACTATCGAGACAGGGCATCGATACTCCGAAGTAGACTAGCGTATGCGCTTCTCATCCCAGCGGGGGAGACGGTCTGTCCCACAGCCGGCAGTACGTCGTACTTGAGATAGTATGCGGGTGCTCGTTAGGTTACGTGTACACTGGACATGGCTCGTCGATAACTGTTGGTTGGTATTATACCTATCGTCAGTTATCAGTTCCCAGGTGACATCAGTACAGCTTAGTCCGCCGACTTGACACTGTCACTTCGCCTCGAGTGTGTTCCCACTGTACTTAGATTACTACCCTACCACGGCTCAAAGGAGTCGTGCAAACAGGTAGTAGTTGGGTGCAGTCCCGAAGCACTTGGAGGCAGTGACGGTTAGACAGGATTCGTCTCTCTCGGTATTGGGAGTTGACATCGCGCTGTGTCTAGGAGAGCCATTACACAAGTAGTCCCTGGCCAGGGCAAGCGAGATATACTGGTAGGTTTCCAGTGTTATCTCAGGGTGTTCTGGGCTACACTCCGACACGACTTGTACCGCTATTAGGGGACTGACGTTCACCGCCCCCTAGGCCCGCCATGCGATGTATCAGACGAACAGACCAGACTGTACGGAGATTGTCACATACAGGCTCAGTACGAATTCAGATGGGTTTACCTCATCGGCTTTCTTATCGACATCTATCTGGGGACCGTTACGTACAGCTAGTGCCGCTTGCGGTCTGTGGTTAAACCCACTGCCAGCGTAGTGTCGAGTCTTTAGAGTCCCACACAGAGAGTTTCCCTGCACTGAGCGAAACGTGTAGAGGCCGTATGGTTTTACGGCAGGGCTACGATCACTTACGCGCACTTGTGTGCGTATGCTGTTCGGGCAGGCAATACTAGTGGGCTTTGGTTTAAGCCAGATCCTAGTATTGCACAGATGGATTTGATTTGTCTTCTGTGCATCCGCATTCTACGGAAAGCGGATGTGGGTGTGTATGCACAGTTTTGAGGAGCGATGAAGGAGAAGGTGCCCCATTAGGGTTTTGGCAGTTGGTTCGGCCAAAACCGTAATGTGGCACACTCATTAGGGTTTTAACAATTCGTTTGGTCAGAACCATTATGAGCCGGAGACATTGTTTACTAATCCTTTTAGTGATAGTTTAGTGATGGCTAATTGCATTGACCATTTGACCACTTAAGACCTCTTTTGAATTTGTTGACCCGTTGACCGTGTTGACCATTGACCTTCAAGAGAGATCTATACTCTTCTTTCATTTTCCTTTTAATTCTTGAGTTATGATAATGGTCAATTCAATGTGCCATCAACTTTATCATGATAGGATTAGTAATCATGATTTTAGTGTATTATTGCAACCATGGTTCATTTCATTAGGGTTAATCTTTTCATTATTCTCTTCTCATTCTCTCTCTTGAAGTGAGAAGAAAAAGAAAAGCTCCATGGTTGCTAAGTTTCTCCTTCTTCTTCCTCCTCTTGATCTCATCTTTTGATCTCATGTGTTGAGAGAAAAAGATCCCACAAAGACAAACGCATCCATACATATCCTCTACACATCCTAGGGCTTCTTGATTAGCAATCTCTTTGCCCTAGTTGCCTCGGCTCGAGGTGGAGCTCGGTGTACATCTCTCGGGTGGATCGTCTTCGACTCAAGAAGGCCGCGGAGGTGCCCAAGGTCCGGATCGACGCTTGGAGCTTGGATGGACGAGCGGGTCAGCGGAATGAAGACCCGAAGGACCGATTCCGTGAGGCATACTTTCTACAGCATAGTAGTTAAAACCTCTAGTAGTTTACTAGTTTCTAGTTTAGCCAAGATCCTAGCTTTTGAGTCCATGTTGCCTTGAGCCAAAATTATTGTTTTTTGCCGTTTCCGCCTCCCCGTAAGAACCGGGGTGAGCAACGTGGACTTACAGTGGTATCAGAGCCTAGCTAAACATAAACTAGTAAGTTAGCAAAGTGTTAAGAATATCGATCGGAAAAAAGTCGCAAAACACATCCGACAAAAACCAACTTTCTGTCGAATTTTTATACTGTTCAAAATTTTTTTTAACATACATGAAAATTCGACTCAGGGTTTTTGAAAACCACAGAAGAAAACCGGTCCACTGAACCGACCAAACCACTGCGGTTCCACGGCAATAACATATTATTGCCGAGGTTCCGCGGCCGATTTGACTCGGTCGTGGACCGGGTTTCTTGCAGTGTTTTTATTTGGCTGTTTTGGGATTTTTAAGACATGTTTTTTCTACCCAGATTTTCCAGAGAGCAAATTGACTTTTGGGGTGGTTAAAAATCCATATTTTGATCGATATTCCGTAGACTTTGGCTAATGTTTATTATCTGTGATGTGATATATGTATTGAACGTCCGCTAATCGCTATACGTCGATTAGTGGGGGTTATACATATCTGTGATCTGTAATGTTGATGGTTTGTGTATATGAACTCGGTGGATTATCGTGGATGAATAGCCGGGAATGGGTGTGAGATGAGAGTTTCTTTTTCATTCATTCATTATAATATTTGTAAATTGATGTAATATTATTTGTTTGGCCACACAACCGGGTCGGGGTTGTAGCCGTCATTGTATAATTTCTTTTTACTGTTTTTGCTCCTAGGATAGACCCAAGGTGGGGTGCACAAACTACCGGGTATCTCGAAGTGCCGAGTGGTCTACTCACGGTGTTGAGGGAGGTTGCTTTGCTTCGGGTACTTGGAGGGTAGTTTGCCGCACCCGGAGGGGTCTAGGGTGGGGTTTGGCTATTCATCGCGACCGTGTAATCCGCTTTTTGTTACAGGCTCGTACGAAATGCGGATTCCTAGTATATCCAAAGTGTTCATCTGTGATCTGAAATGTCTATCATTGCTATATATCTATATACGATATCTATTTAGGCGTTGCTTATGTTTTTCAGCCGCGCTGGCCCAGCCCCCGCTCTGTCGTTAGTTAAGTAACCTAACGGGTGATGACGGGGCCCCGTGGCGAATGCGAATGGCATAAGCGTACGTCATATTTTGGTTGTTTTCTGCAATGGTAGGATTAAATGATGGGACGCATTAAAAGAACTAATGCAAGAAAATAAACCAAGTAAAAGTCGTTGGAACACTTTCAAAATCACTCGGTTCTTTTCAAAAACCAGCTTTTTAAACACGGAGCTTGAACCACTCCTTTTAAAAGCTATCTCGTTCCATCGATTATATCAAGTTCACTACGTTCACGGTTTCGCCAAAACCATTCGTAGCCCTCCGTCATTTCGTATGGATATACAATAGTATTCAAGCTATGTTTGTTGACCTTCGTCAAGGCATAGTGATTGGTAGCTGTTGGGTGTTCATATGTAGCATAGATAGATGCGTTGGTTAGGGACAGTCGTATTACCTTGTTGACCTTCATCAAGGGTATGTACGGGTGGGTTCAAATTAACCTGGACAATGACGGGTAGAACTTGACATGTGACTTATGATTTGTTGACCTTCGTCAAGGTCATAAGAGCATGGGGCAAAAATCCACATCGGGAGTTTCAAAAGTACTAAAACTTGCTAGCACTGCATACCATTTGGAGTGTGATGATTCTGGTAGGACTCCTTCAGTTTTGTCACGTGATGATATTTGGATCCCGATCCTACTGTGAGTATATGCTACTCATCGGGAACTTTCTCACTTAACGATTAATGCTATAAACCAAGTAGGTGTCTAGAAGGGTGTTAGCGGGGCTACGCCCACAGGGAAAAGAGGTTACTTAATTAAGGAAGTTCGCGAAAGCGTTGGAAAACCTCCCTCGAAGTACCGACACTGGCCTGGCTGAATGGTTAAGCAAGTATTGTACGGTGAGATTGATCCCGGCTAATTCTTCCTTTATGGTTTAAGGAGGGATTCGAGAGACAGTGAGAGCCATCCTGTTTAGATAAATTAAAAACCAATCTAAACTTGCAAAAGCATCATGCTAAGTGTTTTCTTCTCTCTCTCTTAATTGCAGCGACCCAGTGATCGCACCTAGGTTACATCTAGATAATAAAATGATTGAATCTGACTGTTATGACTGGCAAAGGTCTGTCCAGATGTCCATTGCCCATGATAAGCTGGGACAGCCCTTAACTAATCCAACCCCTGCCGTCTCAGGTCCAGCTTCCCCTGTCACGTGTTCATAACAGAATACTGCATTTTATACCGCCCATTCTTACGCTCGTGTGTTTACAGGTAGGTGCTTTTGATCTGTGTTTGCTACATATTTGCAGAATACAGATTCTCGGCTCTGAACAGTAAAATCCATGAAAAGTACGACAAATTCTGGATTACTGCCAACAACTGATAAAACACGGGCCTCCGCGCTCTATCCGTGTGTTGCCACATACCAGTTTAAGGGACAAAATGGCAAATCGATTGTCATTTTCATGCACAAGGCTCAATGGCAACACAAGATCCAAGAAATCTACGCGGAGCTCGAGACAATCATGGCAAAAGATCCACATCAAATCATCTCTTTGATCAACAGAAATTCTGGAAGATTTTGTACAGTTTAAAGTTGGCAAACACAAGGACAAATGAAACCAGGGAAGCACCCAAAACCCGACCACCTAACTCCACCATAGGGCCGCGGATCCGCGGCCAATAGGGGGTCTAGGCCGCGGATCCGCGGCCATGTTGACTCCTCTCTCTGTCGTATTTTGGGGGCACTTTGGGTACTTCATTTTATATCAGAATTTGGCCCTAGGGTTTCTGTAAGCAGCCTATAAATACTCCAGAACTGAGCTAAGTCAAGGGTCCAATTTTGTGTTCATTTCTTTAGCCTCTTTTTGTTAGTTTTAGTCTTTTTCTTCTTCTTCTTCATTCTTTCTCCATGGAAATTGTAGTGAGAGCTTTTTGAGTGGAAGATCAATGAAGATGAGGGTTTTTGTATCATTCTCTTTTGTTTAACTTCCCCTTGAGATCCTTGCTTTCTCTTGATCTTTCAACCGCTTCATTGAGCTTGAAAGGTTAAGGGTTTGTTATTGATCTCAAGGGTCGTATTTTCTTATGGAACAAGTTCTTCTCTTCACATGAGTTCTTTACCCTTCTCTTGATCTTGCAACCTCTTAATTGAGCTTGCAAGTTTAAGGGTTGGCTATTGATCCCATGCTTATCTTGAGTTCTATGGTTCTTGTAATTACTTTCTTGCATTTTTCATTCTTGTCTTCAATTACTTGCAATTTAATTCCATGCACTTTAATTACTTGCTTGTAATCTTTTCTTTTCTTTGTTCTTTTCTTTTTGTTCTCTCTTTTTGGTTCGTTTTTGTGAATGGTTGTAATTGTCGTTGTTAAGAATAAATACGATATTGTAAGTTAAGATTTTCTTTGCTCTTTTCCTTTTCCCGTTATTTTCCATTGAACTCCGCCCAAACGATACGCAAGCGCCCCGTTAGGCACCCTACCCTAACAAGGTAACGATGATTCCTAACCGCGACCGATTGCGTTCGGTTTGGCCGGAAGCGAAAGCAAGAGACAAGAACGGAAGGACAAGGGTAAATAAGCCGGATTCCACGAATACCGCGCTTAAACCCCCTAATCCACATTGTTACCGATTGCTCTAGCTTCAATTGGTCAAGACTCGGCTCAAAGGTTTTGAGCACGGATTTCTTTAGCTTACATTATCGTATCTTTTCTTAACAACTTCATACTTGCAAATAAATACACATAGGTTAGAATCGAACAAACACATACTCATTCTTTATTGACTCGTCTAAAATAAGAAAGGACATACAACCATCTCCTTGTGGATCGACCCGTGCTCAACCGGCTAGCTGCATAGCGACACCGTCTTGATTGCGGTTAACTTTAATTCTTCCAATCAAATGGCGTCGTTGCCGGGGAAACGGTAGCGTATTTTCTTTCTTGTTATTCGGGTTAATATTCTTTTTGTATATATATATATATATATAAAATATCTTTTTGTTTTTTTGATCATTTTTGTGGGCAAGAGTGCAGATTTTTGCAGATTTGCAAACTGCGATTGTGGGGAGCAAAGTGTACATTCAAGGCTAAGGTGATTGCAAAGTACCGTGCCAAAGATCCGGGTAGTTTGACCCGCGCAAGCGAACTTTTCAAGCTTACCGGATTTGATTCAACGGGGGTTTCCTAACCCAAAAACTTAACGGTACGTACTTTACTAACACCTTCTTCTCAAATCCGACGCATCCAATATACTATTCTTTGCAGGATTCTTTGCAAGTTCGCTAACAAACGCTAAAAATTGACTAACCCGTATTTGTTGCAGTGCCGCGCTTAAACTAAAAAACGATTTTTTTATTCTTTATAGAATTTTTATTGAATTGCGCATTGCATCAATTAATACGGACTTAAGGGCAAGCGAACCCCACAATATACGGTAAAGGATTTCATCACCTTTTCCGTGGCCCACAAATCACGAACTTGAGCATAACGTTTACCCGCACAAATTTTAAAAGAAATTAGACTTTAAGCCTTAAGGACTTCGCGCTCACTAGGAGAATTTAACTGTGTTTAGAACCTCGCTTAACGGTATATTGTTTACGGGGTGTCTAGGAAAGTGTTAACGGCGAAACCTCCAAAAGAGAAAGGGTTATTTAATTAAGGAACTTCGCGAAAGCGTTGGAAAACCTCCCCTTATCTCTGCACTTACCTGGCCTCGTGATCAGTGTATCTTGAGCCCGTTTCTCGACACAGTTTTACTTCGACAATCAAGTTCTGGAGCAGGTCTAGTTGACCTAGGTGAACCATAGAACGATTAGGTGTGTGGTATTTTTGTGTCGTGATTGTTTTTGTCCATATTCTTTTTTTGTGTGTATATTTCATTCTTTTGTTAATATCTAAAAAAAAAATTTAAAAAAAAATTCACATTTTCCCCCCCTCCTTTTCGCTGCCTTTCTTTCTTTCTCTCTTTATATCATGGGTACCCCACCTCGCAAAACTCTTGCCGAACTTTGGTACCCACAACCAGACATTACTTCTTACGGTTCTTGCTTTGGCCGAACGTCGAATGATCCCTCCATGCCCAAAATCTCTTTGAAAGATCGGATAGCAGCGTCTAGGACAAACACTTGCACTCCTCATTCCACTTTGTATCAACCTTTTCAACCTCCCGCACCCGCTTATGTTGATACCCCTTTTGCAAGTCGTCCTTTGTCCATCGCTGAACGTATTGAACAATCTCGTAGCCGATCTTTCACTCCTTTCACCACTTCAAATTCTTGGGATCAACAATTCCATTCACCTTCCTATCCAAATGTTGATCCTGCTCCTGTCCAGCCATTCAATTCCTACCAATCCTACCCTACTTTTTCACCTTCCCTAGACATTGCTTCAGAACCGCTATTGGGGAGTTTTCAGTATCCAAACAACTTTGAATCTTTTACTGAAACCCATTCACAACCCATGTCTAGTCTGGAACAGTCGTTGGAAGACTTTAGGGTAGCGTCAAGCCAACAGATGATGGATTTGAATGCGTCCATGGCCGCTCTCATACAACCTACTGACCCGGTAGCTAGTTTCCAGCTAGCTTCAAATTTTCCAATGTATGATGAGACGGTAGGACAGGCTGAGAATTTGAGTAGAGAAAGTGAGCTATATACCCTTCCAAATCAAACCTACCAGTCTCAAATTGAATCCCACAACTCCTGTGTTGAAAGTCTATCAAGTGTCCCAAATGAATTATCAGTTGAAGATAGAATGTTTAATGAGTTGTGCGACTTTGTAGTATTTGATTTACCCGATTGTGAAGGGACCTTGCCAAGTGAAACCACACCAAATCCTTTTGACCTCTACACCTCTATCTTAGAACCAGAATCGATTGAAATCCATGCTTTTGATGAGGTGTCTGAGAATTTTGATTTTCACTTGATTGAGGATATTGACGCCGGGAATATTTTGGATGATGAACCTATAGATTTGGCAGAGTTTTTCTCTCCAATTCATCATCCCGAGTCATTAAATGTTTTTCCCGAACCCTATATGCGTCTGGATTTTGATGAAATATGCATGGATGAGCTAAATTTTGAGGAGAATATTGAGGATAGTACTGAGGATGAAACAGTTTTAATTGATGAGTCGGATTTTCCAATTCATCCTGTTCCTTTCATTGACTGTGTGCACCCTCCCGAAACCTTAACCGATACCCCTCCTCGATCACTTTCCTCCATCCTTTCCTTCGTTCCGACCTTGCAAGAACCCATCTCACTTACATTTCATATGTCTGGTTTACCGAGTTCGGCATACCCATGGTTTCTCACGAATCTTGAGGGATTTGACCCCATTTCTCGACGGGTTAATAGATTAGCACAATCGCTTTTTACACATCGCTCATCACAAATTGTGCTAATCTATTCACTCCATTTGCACCCTCAAGTTCGTACTCCACTTCTTTTTCCCTTCCGCCATTCTTCTTCTTCTGATATACCGAGACCGTATCCCGCTTCTATCTCCATACGGTCTCGCGTATTCTCCATTTCTTTTCTCTACGCCTTCTTTGACCAACCACTGCTTTATCACGATAAAATCTTTGAATGGTTGGTGTTAACTTTTGGCCTGTATAAGGCCTTATATAGCTTGACACTGTTCTTTCCCCCCTAATCCTGAACTTCATCGCTTAACAGTGGAAACACTGTTTTACTTAAGTTTGGGGGGGACTCTTTTTTGTATATATTTTTTGTTTTCCTTTTTGTTTTGTATATAATTTGTTTCTAGGGAGCGCCGACATTTTTTGACCCTCTTAGTGTAGCCTGACAGTGAGGGCACTGTCAAGTTTAAGTTTGGGGGTGTGCTCGGTAAGCTTTCTTCCTCCGCATTCATTTGTATATTTTGCATTTGCATACCTTATTTAAAACCCACAAAAATTAAAAATTTTCCAAAAAATATAAAAACTTTGTCGTCAAGTTAGCTAATAGGGTAACTTATATCTTTATTCCGAAAGTTTAGTTGATATGAGAGAAATAACTAAATTCTAGGCTTAGGGATTGAAAACCCTAAAAATAACCCTCATTCTGTCTAACTTTGGTAAGTATACGTCCTTACAGTTTTTTGAGAAATAGGTAATCTTGAGTTCAGTTCTTGAGTCAAGTCAAGATGAAGGGAAAGTATTGAAGCTTTACTGGAGGATAAGTCTGAAAAATAGTTTCTTTTCTTGAGTTCAAATTTAGAAAGTATATACCCTACAACTGCACCTACACGTACCTTGAAACTTGGGATAGTAGAGGATACCTAGAAATACTCTTGCCTGAAAGCTTAGTATGAAAGAAAAAACGGTATTTAAAGCTAAACACCAAAAGAGCATGTTGAAAAACATATCCGGTCTTGAAAAAGAAAAAGAAAAAGAAAAAGAAAAAGAAAAAGAAAAATAGAATAAAGTCAAGACCTGGAAACTGCTATTTACGCTTTAAGCTCACACATTCAGTAATCGGCCGTTAGTGCCTCAAGAAGCATTAATAGTCGCATGAAAGGTGTGTGAGCAACACCGTCCATCATTAAATGAAAAGAAGTAGTATTAGGTATTAGGGCAAGGGTATTATAGCTTGAATTGAATTCTTGAGTGTAGGGGTGCAAATACACACACACGTAGGGGTATACAATCGATGTTTGGATAAAAGATAGAAATAAAGAATAAGACTTGTATTTTCTGTAAAGTTGATAAAAATCCCTGATTTGAGGCCGCACTTTAGAAGGAAAACTCAGGAGATACCGATATCTTTTTAAACTTTTTTTGGAACGTATAGGACCCAAAGTTAAACAGATAGGAGGTGTGAAACATAAGGGATGGATATTTCTAACTTAGAAAAATAGAATTTCTAACGTAAATACTAAACTGTAGGAGTAGAATCAATGTAAACTTATGACACTAGCTTGACGGGATTTTGTGGGTAGTATCCGCTGAAAACCCTCAGGAGACAACACTCCTACTACTAGGGACACCTAGAGGTTTAACGGCTTGTTGCACGTGCTCAGTGCAATCGCGTTCCCTGCGAAAGTGCGGTTAGGATTTTATTTTTATGAATAATTGGTTTTGCTCGGGACGAGCAAAAGTTAAGTTTGGGGGTATTTGTTCATAACAGAATACTGCATTTTATACCGCCCATTCTTACGCTCGTGTGTTTATAGGTAGGTGCTTTTGATCTGTGTTTGCTACATATTTGCAGAATACAGATTCTCGGCTCTGAACAGTGAAATCCATGAAAAGTACGACAAATTCTGGATTACTGCCAACAACTGATAAAACACGGGCCTCCGCTCTCTATCCGTGTATTGCCACATACCAGTTTAAGGGACAAAATGGCAAATCGATTGTCATTTTCATGCACAAGGCTCAATGGCAACACAAGATCCAAGAAATCTACGCGGAGCTCAAGACAATCATGGCAAAAGATCCACATCAAATCATCTATTTGATCAACAGAAATTCTGGAAGATTTTGTACAGTTTAAAGTTGGCAAACACAAGGACAAATGAAACCAGGGAAGCACCCAAAACCCGACCACCTAACTCCACCATAGGGCCGCGGATCCGCGGCCAATAAGGGGTCTAGGCCGCGGATCCGCGGCCATGTTGACTCCTCTCTCTGTCGTATTTTGGGGGCACTTTGGGTACTTCATTTTATATCAGAATTTGGCCCCAGGGTTTCTGTAAGCAGCCTATAAATACTCCAGAACTGAGCTAAGTCAAGGGTCCAATTTTGTGTTCATTTCTTTAGCCTCTTTTTGTTAGATTTAGTCTTTTTCTTCTTCTTCTTCATTCTTTCTCCATGGAAATTGTAGTGAGAGCTTTTTGAGTGGAAGTTCAATGAAGATGAGGGTTTTTGTATCATTCTCTTTTGTTTAACTTCCCCTTGAGATCCTTGCTTTCTCTTAATCTTTCAACCGCTTCATTGAGCTTGAAAGGTTAAGGGTTTGTTATTGATTTCAAGGGTCGTATTTTCTTATGGAACAAGTTCTTCTCTTCACATGAGTTTTTTACCCTTCTCTTGATCTTGCAACCTCTTAATTGAGCTTGCAAGTTTAAGGGTTGGCTATTGATCCCATGCTTATCTTGAGTTCTATGGTTCTTGTAATTACTTTCTTGCATTTTTCATTCTTGTCTTCAATTACTTGCAATTTAATTCCATGCACTTTAATTACTTGCTTGTAATCTTTTCTTTTCTTTGTTCTTTTCTTTTTGTTCTCTCTTTTTGGTTCGTTTTTGTGAATGGTTGTAATTGTCGTTGTTAAGAATAAATACGATATTGTAAGTTAAGATTTTCTTTGCTCTTTTCCTTTTCCCGTTATTTTCCATTGAACTCCGCCCAAACGATACGCAAGCGCTCCGTTAGGCACCCTACCCTAATAAGGTAACGGTGATTCCTAACCGCGACCGGTTGCGTTCGGTTTGGCCGGAGGCGAAAGCAAGAGACAAGAACGGAAGGACAAGGGTAAATAAGCCGGATTCCATGAATACCGCGCTTAAACCCCCTAATCCACGTTGTTACCGATTGCTCTAGCTTCAATTGGTCAAGACTCGGCTCAAAGGTTTTGAGCACGGATTTCTTTAGCTTACATTATCGTATCTTTTCTTAACAACTTCATACTTGCAAATAAATACACATAGGTTAGAATCGAACAAACATATACTCATTCTTTATTGACTCGTCTAAAACAACAAAAGGATATACAACCATCTCCCTGTGGATCGACCCGTGCTCAACCGGCTAGCTGCATAGCGACACCGTCTTGATTGCGGTTAACTTTAATTCTTCCAATCATCACGGATATTCATATCCATAGGACATCGGAAAAAGACTGTGCGAAAGCCAAGTTGTCACGACCCGAGAATTTCGACTCGTGACCGGCACTTAACCACGCAACGTCTACAGGCGTAACGCGGCTAAGTAAGCCGAACCCAAAAATCAAAACTAATAAATAAAGAGTGATTAAAACATTTTTGTAAAAACAGTCATACATATCTGAGAAACTTCCATTTATTTAGTAGAAATCCTTTTTAGTTCAAGAGTTATAATTTTTATAATTTTGGTAACATTTTCATTTTTAAACATTTGTCCCGCAAGTCGGGTAAAAGCAAGGTGTCGCAGAAATAACAAGTGAAATGAATAAAGCATCACAATATGATATACGACGCCGTAACGAAGAATACACAGTAAAGAAGGGACAAATATCACAAGATAAGACTGCATAAAATAAGTCGGCTCACATGCGAGCTCGACACCAGAGTATAAAATCATACATAACGTCCTCACAACTGTCTCTAAGTCAATACAGAAAGGTAGATGGAGAATACTAGATACATCAATATACAACTGAAAGATAACAGATACCGTACAAAACCCACCTAACAGCAAAAGGCTAACTCGCCTCAGCAATGGTATCTGTGCCAAAAGATGCGGTAAACAGCCAGCCGTGACTACTCCCAAGGGCAACCTACAAATACTGTGGCACAACGGGGGTGAGTTGCCAACTCGTGAATAGAGATAACATATATAGGTGATCGTGAGCATGCACATATAACGTGGCTCTACCAATGCCAGCAGATGATGTCAATGCATGCCAAACAGTGGATGCAATAGTAATGCAAGTGTTCTATCAGGTAAATGCTACAGGATGAGGTATATAGTAATCAATACTGAGCATGGGATAAATAACGTCTACATGGATATGTCAACACGGAAAGCAATAATCGGTGCCTCAGACTGCACCCAAATCCCAAATACACTCAGGCGCCGGCACTCCCATCGGCCCTCAAATCCTGTACATCTCTGAGAAATCACGAGTGCCCAACATCGGCACCCAAAATATCATAAAATACTCGTGTCCAGCATCGACACGCAAATCATCGTATATCGGGCTCCGTCAGTCCGGATCGGCCCACGGGGTCCGTCTGCGGTATCGGCCCTCGGCCCCGGCAGTACGGATCATCCCGCATCCATCTCTCGACTCTGGTCAGTATCCTCCGGATAACTGCCAGGTCCAACCAATCACCGGTAGGTACTCGCCCGCCTCCAGGCTCAATCGGCAAAACCCATCGATCATCTCGCCGAGGGGAACCATACCGGGCCCACCACGAACCTGCAGACGGATCATCCACTCCTCGAATCGGGTTTCAAGCATACATCTCAGCACCGAGAAAACGCATGGTGGACGCACCAAAATATCATATCACGAGGTACCGGGTTTTTCCAAAATAGAGCATCTTTTCTTAAATATTTCCACAGTCCTCAAAACCAGAAATCGCATGAAATCCAACACCAATAAGTAAATCCAAATGCGAGGTACAATGTAAATCAATCCATGGTATGAGCATAAGGGGAAAACCGCTTTTAAAAATAGTTTCCGTTTTTAAAGATGTCATGCGGCTCCCAATTTCCAGGAAATCACCACCAATCATATGTAAGATAAACTACAGCAATATAATTATGGCAGCTCTACAGTGAGTGTGGCATGGCAATTACTAACGGTGTGTGTGTAGCATGCAAATAGTGCCCGTGCAACATAGACCGTTAGTAATAGTGCGGTGTTCTATCAGTTCTAAGCATATATATATATATATATATATATATATATATATGTAGCAGGGAATGCAATATGCGATGACAGTCTATGGGGTACATGCAACATATAATAATAAAGTCCTATCAGCTCTGACGCATAACGCCATGCGGGCGATATCCCCGTAGATGTGAAATCTACTCACCGAGTCTCGCGCTAAGTGTATCCAACAACTTGCTTGCCCTTCTTCGCAGCGTCCGTCTCACTGGCCTGCGAACCTAGAATCACATAACATATATCACACATAAGCTCAATTTCACAGAAACGCGACATTACGGTCCAACTAGAAACCCGTGTCGCAAACCAATCGCGCGTGTGCGCGATACGCTAAAACGTGTGATCACGCGCCTGAAACTACCCCGACGCGTCGCGATACGCAAAACCCCAAACCCATTCATGTATCACGCGTGTCGCGAAGGTTTAGAAAAACGGCAAAATAGGTATTTGGTCCCAGATTTCTATACAGAACTAAACTTACAAAAATATATACATCACAGCACCCTACACACTAGCAGACACCTACAGGACCAAACCCCAACCCAAACCCTACCCATCTGGCCGCAATTTGCTGCCAGAACGAATTAATTGGCGGCCTACTGTAGCAGTTAGGGGGTCGGGTTAAATCTGGGGTATCGGCACATCTCCACTATACTGTAGTCTTCCCAATTTCACTCAGAACTCATCGGGTCAAAAGCAGTTCCAGAAAACTCAGTTTTGCTTAAAAACGACGGATTTACATCAATTTGGAAAACTGGTGGTATTTTAGTGCAATCGGGGTTAAGCTAAGTTAATATGGTCTCAATAACTCACTAACAACTTACTGAAATCAATTCACACCACACTAGCACAAGATTCCTATTAAACACCTCATATCGCACTAAAACACACTAAAAACCACTAACCGATGCAAAACTACTCTAACCAAGCAAACTAGGGAATATGTTTAGGAAATATACCTCATACTTAACCCTAGGGAGCTGGAGGAAGAAGAAGGAGGTGCAGGGAAGGGCTGCACTTGGTGCTGGTGCTGCTGCTGCTCACTGTGCTGCTGCTACTGCTCTCTGCTGCTGCTGCTACTGCCTCTTGCTGCTGCTGCTGTTTCTGGCTTCAGGTGCTGCTGTTGTGCTTGCTGCTGCTGCTGGGAGTTGGAAGAGGTAAGTGTGTGTGTGAGTGTGTGAGGTTGAGAGAAAGAAACAAATAATGAGAGGGAAAAATCATCACTCCAATTGTCAACCCCTCACTCTCTCTCTCTTCATGATTGCAAGCATGGCTTAAAGCCATGATGCACTCTCCCTCTCTCTCACAAGTCAACACCCACAACAATTCAAATTAAAGTAACTTTTAATTAACTAATTAAACTCAATTAAAACCCATAAGACTTTAATCCTCAAGATTAATCCACTATGCCTACTAGTCATGGTAATAACTCATTTTAAAAACCCTAGTTTACATGCACATCTGTGTGCAAGCCTAGGAAAATTTTGGAAAAATATTTATTAAATTAGGAAAAATGTTTAAAACACAATTTGGTAAACTTTTTGTTAAAAACCCAATATTTAAATATAATTATTCACTAAACATATCCTAAGGTGTTACAATCTCTCCCCCTTAAAGAAATTCGTCCCCGAATTTCAAAAATCTAACTACACGTACCTTCAAAAAGATGGGGATACGTCTTCATCATCTCGCTTTCGGTCTCCCAAGTGACCTCCTCACGGTTCTGACCACGCCAAAGTACCTTAACTGATGGGATGTCCTTCGATATCAATTTCTTCACTTGTCGATCCAAGATCATCACCGGCTGTTCTGCATAGGAAAGGTCGCGCTCAAGCTGGATCGTCGGATGTTGAATCGCATGCGAAGGATCATGAAGATATCTACGGAGCATCGAAACGTGAAATACGGGGTGCACATCTGGAAAACTGGGCGGAAGGGCTAATCGGTATGCTACTGCACCAACACGCTCGAGGATCTCGAAGGGGCCCACATACCTGGGACTGAGCTTCCCCTTCTTCCCAAACCTCATCACACCTTTCATTGGGGAGACCCTTAAGAAAACATGATCACCAACAGAAAACTCGAGTCTGCGTCGCCGACGGTCCGCATAAGATCTCTGCCTACTCTGGGCTGCTCTCATCCTATCGCGAATCAACTGGATCTTCGTTGTCGTCTCCTCAACGATCTGGGGCCCTAAGATACTGCTCTCACTGAGCTCTGTCCAACAAGTGGGCGACCTGCATCTCCTCCCATAAAGAGCCTCAAATGGTGCCATCTGAATGGTCTCCTGGTAGCTGTTATTGTAGGAGAACTCTACTAAGGGCAAATGATGATCCCAGCTACCTCCGAAATCCAATACACAAGCTCTGAGCATGTCCTCGAGAGTCTGAATGGTCTGCTCTGACTGTCCGTCGGTCTGCGGATGAAAAGCTGTGCTGAAACTCAAGCGAGTGCCCAAAGCCTCCTGAAGCCTCCGCCACAGTCTACTGGTAAACTGGGTGCCTCTGTCGGACACAATACATGTCGGGACTCCGTGTAGTCGCACTATCACGTCAATGTAGATCTGGGCATACTGAGTAAATCCGAAAGTCGTCTTCACTGGTAGGAAGTGAGCCGCTTTCGTCAAACGATCCACGATCACCCAGATGGAGTCATACCCCCGACTAGTCCTGGGTAGTCCCACAATGAAGTCCATCGAAATCTGTTCCCATTTTCACTCCGGAATGGGTAACGGCTGTAGCTCTCCCGCGGGCCTCTGGTGTTCAGCCTTGACTTGCTGACAAGTCAGGCATCTCGACACAAAATCTGCGATGTCCCTCTTCATTCCGTCCCACCAATAAACATCTCTCATATCATGATACATCTTGGTGAAACCGGGATGGACGCTGTACACCGATCGATGTGCCTCCTCAAGAATCTCGCGCCTCAGTCCCTCAGCATCAGGTACGCACAGTCTGACTCCAAATCGTAGTATCCCCTGATCATCGATCATGAAATCGGAAAATCTGCCCTGTCCAATCTGTGCCATGATCTCTGAACATCGGTCATCACTGAGCTGTGCCTCATGTATACGATCGATCAACTGTGGGCGTGCACGGACATGCGCGATCTGTCCTCCAATCGGCATGAACTCGAACTGTATCCAGCTGTCGCATAATATCTGCCAATCTGCCGACGACTGTCCCCGTACCGCGCTCAAGTAAGATAGACTACCCCCGGGCCTCCTGCTCAACGCATCCGCCACTACATTCGCCTTGCCCGGGTGGTACAAGATCTCGCAGTCATAATACTTCACTAACTCCATCCATCGGTGCTGCCGAAGGTTCAGGTCCCGCTGCTGGAATATGTATTTCAGACTCTTGTGATCCGTGAATATCTGGCACGACTCGCCGTATAGGTAATGTCGCCAGATCTTAAGTGCGAAGACCACTGCTGCCATCTCCAAATCGTGAGTGGGGTAGTTCTGCTTATGTTTCTTCAATTGTCGCGAGGCGTACGCGATCACCCTGTCATGCTGCATCAGTACGCACCCTAACCCCACTCGAGAAGCATCACAATAGACCACAAATCCGCCCGATCCGGAAGGTAAAGATAACACCGGTGCCGTCGTCAGCCGAGTCCGTAACTGCTGAAAACTGTGCTCGCACTCCTCCGTCCAATGGAAAGGAACTCCCTTCCAGGTCAACCCGGTCAACGGTGTAGCAATACGGGAGAAGTCCTGCACAAAACGCCTGTAGTAACCGGCCAGCCCCAAAAAGCTGCGAATCTCCGTCACCGATGTGGGTCTGGGCCAACGCTGAACGGCCTCGATCTTCCTCGGGTCTACACATATACCGTCTCGTGAAATCACATGTCCCAAGAAGTCCACGCTGTCCAGCCAAAAAGCACACTTGGAGAATTTCGCATATAGCTGGTGCTCCCTCAAGGTCTGCAAGGTAATCCGCAGGTGCTGCTCGTGCTCCTCACTACTCCGGGAATACACCAAGATATCGTCAATGAAGACTATGATGAACAGATCTAAATATGGCCGGAAAATACGGTTCATCAAGTCCATGAAGGCTGCTGGCGCATTGGTGAGTCCGAACGACATCACCAAAAACTCGTAATGGCCGTAGCGCGTACGGAAAGCTGTCCTGGGAATGTCCTCCTGTCGAACCCGCAGCTGATGATAGCCCGATCGTAAATCGATCCTCGAAAAGTACCCTGCCCCCTGAAGCTGGTCGAACAAATCGTCGATACGCGGCAAAGGATACCTGTTCCGCACTGTCACCCTGTTCAGCTGGCGGTAGTCGATACACAGACGCAAACTGCCATCTTTCTTCCTGACGAACAGGACTGGAGCACCCCAAGGAGAAACACTGGGTCGAATAAGTCCCTTATCCAGCAAATCTTGCAGCTGACCCTTCAATTCTCTAAGTTCCGCCGGGGCCATCCGATAAAGCGGTATGGAAATAGGCCCCGAGCCAGGAACCAAATCAATACAGAAAGAACTGTCGCGCTCGGGCGGCAACCCTGGAAGCTCGGTAGGGAACACATCAGGAAACTCGCTAACAACCGGAACCTGGTCTAATGGAACCTCTGTAGCGCGAGCATCGCAAACATAGGCGAGAAATCCCTGACATCCCTTCCTCAAAAGCTGTCCAGCGCGAAAAGAAGAAATCACACTGTGAGGGGCGGCACCACGGTCCCCCAACACAACAAAAACCGACTCACCGGGAAAGCAGAATCTAACTGTCTTCTCACGGCAGTCCACAGAAGCATAGCACGTGGCTAACCAATCCATGCCCAAAAGAACGTCGAAGTACAACATCTCAAGAAGGATCAAGTCGACAGGCAACTCCCTCTCGCCAATACAGACGGTACAGGATCGGAACACGTGCCTAGCAACAAACGACTCTCCCACAGGAGTGGTCACCATAAGTGGCTGATCAAGCAAACCGGACTCTCTACCAAAACTCGGCACAAAGTGTGTGGATACGTACGAGTGTGTGGATCCGGGATCGAACAGTACGTGTGCATTAACTGAACATATAGGAAGGATACCTGAAACCACTGCATTGGACGCCTGCGCGTCCTGATGCGTCAAAGCAAAGACCCATACCTGTCCACCACCTGTAACTGACTGCCCTCTGCCTCGGTCATCTCGTCCCCTCTGAGCAACTCCTCCACGCCCACGACCTCTCTGTGTATGAGTCTGACGCGGAGCAACGGTAGGTACAATGGGCAACGCCCTCTGGGGTGGTGAAGGTGGTAAAGTAACATGCGGTGCTGCCGCCTCCCTCCGGTGTGTCTCGGGACAATCTCTAACGAGGTGAAGTAGGCTGCCGCATCTAAAGCAACCCCGCGGTGACTGCTGACCCTCTCGTGGATAGGAACTATACATCTGGCTCCGTCCCGAATCTCTGCTACTCCCCGTACCAGAACGATACCTGTCGCGGCGTCTGAAGGACTGCCTCCGTGCGGAAATACTGGTACGAACTCTTTTCGGCTCTGGAACTACCGAAGTCTCAGCAAGGTGCTCCTCGACTACTAGGGCTGCGTCTACAGCTGCTCCATAGGACTCGTAGTGCTGCGCACTGATCGCGAGGAACAGTGGTGTAAGCAAGCCTCGAACAAATCTCCTGACTCGCAACTCCTCGGTAGCCACTAAATATGGGGCGTAGACTGCTAGCTCTGTAAACAGCACGTCATACTCTGCCACTGTCATCCCTAGCGTCTGGCGTAAGGACTCAAATCTGCGTGCTCGGGCATCCCTAACACTCTGGGGAAGGAAACGGGCTAGAAATATGGTCACGAACTCCGTCCAGGTCATAGGAGGAAGACCTGCTGCTCTGCCCTTCTCAACTGAGTCACACCACTTCTGCGCAAGACCTTCTAGGCGAAAGCTCGCGAACTCGACCCATCTCGCATCTGCGCATCTGAGGGAACGGCATATCCGGGCCATCCTGTCTATGAAAGACTGTGGGTCCTCGGCTGTATCGGTGCCTGTGAATACCGAAGGCTTCAGCCTCATAAATTTGTTAGTTGTATGTATGCCCTAGAGGCCAGTATTGTACAGATCATGTATATTATATTGGATGCTTGGACATATATAGAGATGACTTTCTTGCTCGATATGATAGTATGCTATCTGGTTGCTCTTTATCTTAACATGTACACTAGTCTCCTTAAACTGTCTTATGGTTACATGTTGGTAAAGCCCTTAGGATGTGTACTTGACTACCTGGACTATGATGCAGATCATACTAGTGGGGACATGGTAGTCCATAAGTACATCCTTCAAGGTCCCTAGTCGTGGGTGTATCGAGACGGGGCATCGATATACCAGATTAGACTAGCGTATACGCTTCTCGACCCATGAGATGGGCAATGGATGATCCCATATCCATTGGTGTTTGACATCAGAGATGGTGTACGGGTGCTCAGTGGAGACTGGGTACACTGGACGGACTCGCCGAGAACTCCCAGATGGTATTATACCTCACGTCAGATGGCAGTTCTCAGGTGACACTTGTACAGGTTAGTCTGTAGACCCGGGATCGTCATAGAGTCTTGTGTGATTCCCACTGTGCTTTGATCTCCACCTTACCACGTCCATGAGGGCGTGCAAAACGGTGGTCTTTGGGTACAGTCCCGAGTCACGTGGAGGCAATGAGCGATAGGAGGGGTTTCGTCTCTCCCGGTATTGGGGGTTGATGTTGCGCTGTGCTCGATTGGCCGTAACAGGGAAGTCCCTGGCCAGGGCTGATCAGAGATTTGCTGGTAAGTGTTACCAGTAGTTTCTCGACCCGTTATGAGCCTCACATCGGCACGACTTATCGGTTATTGGGGTCTGACGTTTACCACCCCTAGACTTGATATGCGACATATCAGACGAACAGACCGGACTGTATGGTAAGTGTTACTGGTTGGATTCACAGGAGTGTGAGCGGGCTAGCTCGTCGATCTTCTGATCGCTCAATACCCGGGTGGCCGTTACGTTTAGCAGACCGCTTGCGGCTTGTGGGTGCTTGATATGATCATCATCTGCTACCCGGCGTATTGACGAGTCTTTAGAGTCCTACACAGAGGTTTCCTGGCTCAAGCGAAACGAAATAGGAGCGCATATGAGATATGTGCGGGACCGAGAATAATGCGTGTATGTGATACCGTATTTGATTCTCGCGATTAATGTTTCGATTGGTTGTATGTGATATAACCTAGTTATCGAATCGAAGATCGATTCGATAAGCCGATACATTGAATACTAGTCGGTCATGTGCGACATGACCGGATCATTGAATCAAGTGTTGATTTAATGATTTAATGTATAATTATATATTTGATATATTACTTTACATTAACTAGTATTGGTTCACTTTAAACGGATTTTTCTCACTTGATGCACATTGTATATGTGATATGCTTTTGTGCATATTTTTGTATCATGTTTGATGATACTTGATCATTTGGTTAAATGTGAAGAATTAAACCATGGTTAAATGATAATTAGGGTTTTGCCTTATCATTTATTTATTCATTTCTTTATTTATTTTATTGGATAAATGAAAATGAAATGGTTTGTTTTTGTCATGAAGCTTGTTGAAGCTTCATGAAGCTTTGACCAAAGAGACCATTTTGTCTTCATGCTTAACCCTAACCCATCCACTTACCATGGTTTATTCTCTACACTTAACCCTTGTTAGATTCTGATAAGTATGTATTTTTCTTTTCATTTTAAAAAAAAACTTATCATATTCTAGCTTCATCTTTTCCTTCTTCTTCAAGATAGAAACCTTGATGCCATCAATGGCAACTTGAGTTCTAGTGAGAGAAATCCAATTCTAAAGTGAACCCACCTCGTATTTCTTCACCCTCTACCTCTTGCCAAGTTGTTTTGGGTGTTTTCTTCACAAGTTTCACAACTTTGTGAAGTCGGAGCTTGAACTTGTGATGCCTCGACGTAGATCGTCTTTGACACGAAGCCGACGACCTAGCTCGCCCGTTTCTCCGATGAAGCTGACGAATGAGTTCGGGATTCATGATGGACAGCGAGAGGACACCCACGTGGAGCTAAGGAAGTGGAGAACCGGATCTACAAAGGTTGTAGTTTCTCTCCTTTAGTTAAAGTGTTAACTAGATTCGTTTTTTGCCTAGAATTCTAGCCGACGATCCGTATTAGGGTTTCTCGGCACCCATAAAATTTAAATTTGGCATGTTCGATGCCTTGTGAGACCTCTATAGTGTACCTACGAACCCTACAGTGGTATCAGAGCCTAGCTAGAGCCTTAGGCGAAGTCTAGACGGAGTTTGAAGTCCGAACGAACCCGAAACCCTAACCCGATAATGCTCTCTGGACTTTTTCCAAATTTGTGGTTTTTTGTCAATTAAAAATGCTTAAAAAATTCAGCAATGAAATCTAAGAATTACGGTGCAAAAAGTTTCCCATGAACAGTATTTTGTGCTGCGGAACCGCGGCAGAAGCCTAGCTTCTGCGGCGGTTCCGCGGCTCTTTGGTGACATCAGCCCTAAGTGTTTGCACAGTAATTCCTGATTAATTATTCTGAGTTTTCTGGGAATTTTTAAATTGGCTCTTAAGTTGAGTGTTCTGGGGTTAAATTGGGAAACGATGTTTCGATCGGATTATCGAACCTTGTCTAAGTGTTTTTTCGGATAATTTTTGAATTTGTTAAAAAAGTTCGACCGGATATAAATACCCAACTTTTCCCCTGTCGGGAAATTTCCAAGTGTTGGATTTTTCCGAAGTTTAACGACGTTTTAAGTAGTGCAAGTAACGCGATGGACCCTCTAGAAGACAACAAACCTTAACTCGATTATGTGACCGTGTTGAACTGCCCTTTGAACCTTCGGGTTTGGGGCAGTACGGCGTGCCACATGTGAGGCGTTGGCTTGACCCTTCTACGGCTGGACCGTTGGTACTGAGGCACGAACTGAATGTTGTTAGACTTATTTCATGTGTTGAGCTGTATCGGGAAAACTTGGGTATTCGACTGTTCGATCGGAAAGTTTAACATTTTCTGTTTATCTGGAATGTGATACAATAATTGGAATTCACAAACAGTTATGAGATAACTGAATGAATGTTATAAATCTAGCAATTTAGTCCCACATGATATTGAAAAGAGTTTTCGATAATGAGACTAAAATGCGGGGTTTATAATTGTTAGGCATGTGATGTCTAAGTAATTCATTTGATTAGGCATGTGATGTCTAAAGAGGTTGCGGATTCCAACTGTTGTAGTTTTACACTTTCTTTTCTGTGACCGTAAGTGTAGTATGTACATATCGCCGGTTTCGTTGCTATACGTCAACGACATTTGGGGTATGCATACTTACTTACGTTGATGACATGTGTTGTTATGTGTTGCTGGATATGTTATATTGGATTGTCGTGTTTGAATAGCCGGGGTTTTTTATGTGAGATGAGTGTTTTTCATTTTCTTTCATGTAAAAACTTGTATGTAATATTCTTTTATTTGGGGCACTTCCAGGTAGCGGAAGATGTCACCTTTTGTATATTATTTACTTTTCCGCATTAGGATAGACCCAAGGAGGGGAGCACAAGTAACCGGGTTCTGGGGTCCAGTGGGAGACCAACTCGAGGAGTCGAGTCCGGGTCTCCTAACCCTAGAATTGGCAGGGTTGCTTGCCGCTCTCGTAGGGGTCTAGGGGTGTGGGATTGGCTATTCATCACGACCGTGGAATCCGTGTTTTATACTGGCTCGTATTGAAAACACGGACGTCCTAGTATAACCAATATTTCATATGTTTCTTCTGCTGCGATATCTGTGATGTGATCATGTGATGTTCTGTGATAGATACAGTATATAGTATATATGATATATTATATAGACGTTACTTATGTTTTGCACCCGTACTAGCCCTGCCCTGCTCTGTCGTTAGTTACCTAACCTAACGGTGCACGAGGGGACATCGAGGCGAATGCGGATGGCATAAGTGTACGTCGTATTTATCTGTGATGTTTAGGTATTTAAATGATGGGACTTCATTAATGTGATTAATGAAAGAAAAGAAACCTAAGATGTTGTAGAATCAAATTTTAAACAAAACAGGTAGCTACAGTTCTTGCTTTGCATAGCGGTATATATGATATACCCTGTACCTTATTCGATGAGGAAAGGACCGAGATCCCTTCACCGGGAGTGACTCCTTTAGCAATAACTGGCAGATGCTACACACTCGGTTTGTTTTTGATAGCTTCTATAGTTTCTGCTTTGCACAGTGATATATATGATATATCCCGCACCTCATTTGACGAGGAAAGGGCCGACGATCCCTTCACCGGGAGTGACCCCTTTAGCAAAACTAGAAAAGCCTCAAAATCACTCCATTTTAAAACTTCATTTGATTCTACAACGATATCAAGTTCATTACGCAATAGGTTTTCAGAAAAACCTGTCGTAGCCCTCCGTCATTTCAGATAAGAACTGTTTAGTATTCGTGCTGCGTTTGTTGGCCTTTGTCAAGGCGTAGTGTGCGGTAGCTAAATAGTGATTATCTGCTTATGCATATGATGCAGATTGTTTCAGGGTAGTCGTGCGACCTTGTTGGCCTTTGTCAAGGGCCGTGCGGGTGGGTTTGATTCAATCAAGAAATGACGGGTTGAACTTGACTAGCATGCTATGATTTGTTGGCCTTTGTCAAGTTCATAGGACGCTAGGGGCAAAATATTATCGGAAATTTCAAGTGTTGAAATTTGCAATGAGATTGCATACCTTCTATGAGATAGTTGGATCCCGATACCCACTGCGAGTAAGAGTTACTCCTGGGAGAGTTTTACACATTACAATTAACCGATCAAGTAGGTGTCTAGAAAGGTGTTAACGAGGTTACGCCTCTGGGAAAACGAGGTTTACAGTAATTAGGTTGGTGCGAAAGCACGGGGGACCTCCCTCAAAGTACCGACACTGGCCTGGCTGAAAGATTGGCGAACTTGTAGTGTGTAATTAATCCCGGCTAGTCTTTCCTTTTAAGGGTTTGAAGGAAGATTTGATAAAAAGCAGTGGGAGCCATCCTGATTAGATAAGATAATAACCAATCTGATCTTGCACGAGCTTACGCTAAAGTGTTTTCTTCTCTCTCTCTCCAGGTAGCGACCATTTCATGCCTTAATAAAGATAATAATATGGATGTATTGACCGAACCCGCATGTTATACTGTGCTGGGGAACGTTGGTTCCGTTCTTACCTATAAGAGTTATAGGACTGAACAGGATATAGGGGAATACCAGGATTCCCATGCCACCCGAATGAAAAAAGTACATGTTGATGCATTTTCTTTGGGTGTGTTCGTTACAGAGAACTGTTTCTCCATTTGCTCCACGTCCTGGGTATTAGATACCGGGTCAGGATCCCATATATGTAATCAGTTACATGGGCTTAGAAAAGGTAGAGAACTTGGAGAAGGTGATAAAGACATTAGAGTTGGAAATGGTGCAATTGTTGCAGCTAAGACTGTCGGGGAATATCACCTTGTATTACCAACTGGTAATACATTGGTTCTGAACGAATGCTATTACATGCCGAACCTGATATGCAACATTATATCGGTTTCTTTATTAAGTAAAGAGGGATACAATTTTGTATTACAGGATAATGTTATGAACATTTTCCATAACCAAAAGTTGGTTGGATCAGGCACGTTGTGCAATGGCATTTATGTTCTAAATCAATCAACAGTTCTGAACATAACAAACACACACAAGAGGAAGAGTTCTGAACTGAACGAATCCTTCTTGTGGCATTGTAGACTGGGTCACATCAATGCGACACGACTAGCTAAGTTGCATAAAGATGGATATTTAAATCCGTTTGAATTTTCATCCTATGACACTTGCCAGTCATGTCTCAAAGGCAAGATGACCAAAACTCCGTTTACGGGAAACGGAGAAAGTGTTACTGAACTCTTGGGAATGATACATAGTGATGTATGCGGTCCCATGTCTACACATGCCAGGGATGGTTCTTCGTACTTCATTACATTCACTGACGATCTTTCTAGATTCGGATATGTGTTCCTGATGAAACACAAATCAGAAGCCTTTGAGAAATTTATAGAATATAAACAAGAAGTCGAGAACCAAACCGGAAAAAGTATTAAAATCCTTCGATCTAATCGAGGAGGAGAATACTTAAGCAATGAATTCCTGGACTTCCTAAAAGAGAATGGGATTCTCTCTCAGCTGACTCCTCCATATACACCACAGCACAACGGTGTATCAGAAAGGAGGAACCGCACCATATTAGATATGGTGCGCTCTATGATGAGCAAAGCTGAGTTACCTATTTCCTTCTGGGGATATGCGCTGGAAACAGCAGCATACCTATTGAATCAAGTTCCAACTAAATCTGTACCTACCACACCAAATGAGATATGGAGTGGGAAGAGACCATGTCTTAAACGAGTTCAGATATGGGGTTGCCCGGCCTATGTCAAAAGGCAAAATCCGGACAAACTCGAGGCACGGTCAGTTCTATGTAAGTTTGTGGGATATCCCAAACATTCACATGGATATCTTTTCTACCATACAGAGGAAAAAAAAGTGTTTGTTTCTCGACATGCCACCTTTTTAGAAAAGGAATTTCTTGCAAAAGAAATTAGTGGGGATATGGTAGAACTGGAAGAAATTCCGGCTACACAAACTCAAACTGAAAATTTAGTGGAACCAGAGGATTCAGTAGTACCCGACGAACCCCAGCCTCTCCGTCGATCTAGTAGGGTTCCTCGCCAACCTGAGAGATACTACGGTTTTCTCATGGACGGTGGGAGCGAGGATTGCATCATGGAGGATGATGACCCAACTAGCTTCGAGCAGGCCATCACGAGTGGGGACTCAGTGAAATGGCTGGATGCTATGCGGTTCGAGATGGAATCCATGTACACCAACAAAGTATGGACTTTGGAAGTTGCTCCTGAAGGGGTAAAACCCATTGGGAGCAAATGGATCTTCAAGAAAAAACTTGGTGTAGATGGGAAAGTGGAGACTTTCAAAGCTAGACTTGTAGCAAAGGGTTTTCGTCAAAGACCAGGTGTGGACTATGACGAGACCTTTTCTCCAGTGGCTATGCTTAAATCCATCCGGATCATGCTTGCCATCGCTGCATATCATGATTACGAAATCTGGCAAATGGATGTTAAGACCGCCTTTCTAAATGGTGATTTAGAAGAGTGCGTGTACATGACTCAGCCAGAGGGCTACGTAGATAGTGGGAGCAGCGGGAAGGTATGCAAGCTGCTTAAATCCATTTATGGATTAAAGCAAGCATCGCGGAGTTGGAACATCTGCTTTGACGTCGTTATCAAAGAGTTTGATTTCGTCAAAAATCCAGATGAACCTTGTATCTACAAGAAGGTGGCAGAGAGTAAGGTTGTATTCCTCGTATTGTACGTGGACGACATACTCTTGATAGGAAATGATATTCCTATGCTGCAATCGGTCAAGCTCTTCTTATCACAAAGATTCTCAATGAAAGATCTTGGTGATGCCTCCTGCATATTAGGAATCAGGATCTATAGAGATAGATCCAAACGGATACTGGGATTGTCCCAATCCAGGTATATTGACACCATACTAAAGAGGTTTAGTATGGAAGAATCCAAGCGTGGGAACTTGCCCACGATCTCTGGACTCACTCTCTCCAAAGAGATGTCTCCCAAGACTGATTTGGAGAGAGCTCGCATGCAAGGGATACCCTATGCTTCGGCAGTAGGCTCTATCATGTATGCGATGCTATGTACCAGACCCGATGTTGCATACTCACTAAGTGTAGTGAGTCGGTATCAAGCAGATCCTGGAGAGAGTCACTGGACAGCTGTGAAGAACATTCTCAAGTACTTGCGAAGGACTAGAGATATGTTCTTGGTGTATGGTAACGGAGAACTCCAAGTGGAGTCCTTTACCGATTCGAGCGTCCAGAGTGATAAGGACAACTCTAAGTCGCAGTCGGGATTTGTCTTTACCCTTTACGGAGGGGCGGTTAGCTGGAAGAGTTCCAAGCAGGAAACCGTGGCAGACTCAACGATGGAGGCTAAATACATCGCTGCCAACGATGCTGCCAAAGAGGCTGTCTGGATCAAGAAGTTCATTACTGAACTTGGAGTGGTTCCATCCATTGAGCATCCAATACCTTTGTATTGCGATAACAATGGAGCGGTGGCTTTGGCCAAGGAACCCAGGTCCCATCAGCGATCCAGGCATATTTTGAGGCGGTATCACCTGATCCGGGAGATAGTTGATCGCCGGGAGATCGAGGTCAGGAGGGTTGACACGAAGAACAACACGGCGGATCCACTCACGAAGGCCATTCCCCAGATACAGTTTGAGAGACTCTTCGGGATGCTCGGTATGCGATACTACAGCAGCTGGACTTAGTGCAAGTGGGAGATTGTTAGTTGTATGTATGCCCTAGAGGCCAGTATTGTACAGATCATGTATATTATATTGGATGCTTGGACATATATAGAGATGACTTTCTTGCTCGATATGATAGTATGCTATCTGGTTGCTCTTTATCTTAACATGTACACTAGTCTCCTTAAACTGTCTTATGGTTACATGTTGGTAAAGCCCTTAGGATGTGTACTTGACTACCTGGACTATGATGCAGATCATACTAGTGGGGACATGGTAGTCCATAAGTACATCCTTCAAGTTCCCTAGTCGTTGGTGTATCGAGACGGGGCATCGATATACCAGAGTAGACTAGCGTATACGCTTCTCGACCCATGAGATGGGCAATGGATGATCCCATATCCATTGGTGTTTGACATCAGAGATGGTGTACGGGTGCTCAATGGAGACTGGGTACACTGGACGGACTCGCCGAGAACTCCCAGATGGTATTATACCTCACGTCAGATGGCAGTTCTCAGGTGACACTTGAACAGGTTAGTCTGTAGACCCGAGATCATCATAGAGTCTTGTGTGATTCCCACTATGCTTTGATCTCCACCTTACCACGTCCATGAGGGCGTGCAAAACGGTGGTCTTTGGGTACAGTCCCGAGTCACGTGGAGGCAATGAGCGATAGGAGGGGTTTCGTCTCTCCCGGTATTGGGGGTTAATGTTGCGCTGTGCTCGATTGGCCGTAACAGGGAAGTCCCTGGCCAGGGCTGATCAGAGATTTGCTGGTAAGTGTTACCAGTAGTTTCTCGACCCGTTATGAGCCTCACATCGGCACGACTTATCGGTTATTGGGGTCTGACGTTTACCACCCCTAGACTTGATATGCGACATATCAGACGAACAGACCGGACTGTATGGTAAGTGTTACTGGTTGGATTCACAGGAGTGTGAGCGGGCTAGCTCGTCGATCTTCTGATCGCTCAATACCCGGGTGGCCGTTACGTTTAGCAGACCGCTTGCGGCTTGTGGGTGCTTGATATGATCATCATCTGCTACCGGCGTATTGACGAGTCTTTAGAGTCCTACACAGAGGTTTCCTGGCTCAAGCGAAACGAAATAGGAGCGCATATGAGATATGTGCGGGACCGAGAATAATGCGTGTATGTGATACCGTATTTGATTCTTGCGATTAATGTTTCGATTGGTTGTATGTGATATAACCTAGTTATCGAATCGAAGATCGATTCGATAAGCCGATACATTGAATACTAGTCGGTCATGTGCGACATGACCGGATCATTGAATCAAGTGTTGATTTAATGATTTAATGTATAATTATATATTTGATATATTACTTTACATTAACTAGTATTGGTTCACTTTAAACGGATTTTTCTCACTTGATGCACATTGTATATGTGATATGCTCTTGTGCACATTTTTGTATCATGTTTGATGATACTTGATCATTTGGTTAAATGTGAAGAATTAAACCATGGTTAAATGATAATTAGGGTTTTGCCTTATCATTTATTTATTCATTTCTTTATTTATTTTATTGGATAAATGAAAATGAAATGGTTTGTTTTTGTCATGAAGCTTGTTGAAGCTTCATGAAGCTTTGACCAAAGAGACCATTTTGTCTTCATGCTTAACCCTAACCCATCCACTTACCATGGTTTATTCTCTACACTTAACCCTTGTTAGATTCTGATAAGTATGTATTTTTCTTTTCATTTTAAAAAAAACTTATCATATTCTAGCTTCATCTTTTCCTTCTTCTTCAAGATAGAAACCTTGATGCCATCAATGGCAACTTGAGTTCTAGTGAGAGAAATTCAATTCTAAAGTGAACCCACCTCCTATTTCTTCACCCTCTACCTCTTGCCAAGTTGTTTTGGGTGTTTTCTTCACAAGTTTCACAACTTTGTGAAGTCGGAGCTTGAACTTGTGATGCCTCGATGTAGATCGTCTTTGACACGAAGCCGACGACCTATCTCGCCCGTTTCTCCGATGAAGCTGACGAATGAGTTCGGGATTCATGATGGACAGCGAGAGAACACCCACGTGGAGCTAAGGAAGTGGAGAACCGGATCTACAAAGGTTGTAGCTTCTCTCCTTTAGTTAAAGTGTTAACTAGATTCGTTTTTCGCCTAGAATTCTAGCCGACGATCCGTATTAGGGTTTCTCGGCACCCATAAAATTTAAATTTGGCATGTTCGATGCCTTGTGAGACCTCTAAAGTGTGCCTAGGAACCCTACAAAATTCTGATAGCGATACTGTGATCACCTCCGTGGCTGCAGGGGCAACTGGCTGTGCGGTAGGTACCATCGCGGTCGCTGGAACAGGTGGAGCTACCTCTGGTCGCTGCGCTCGAAGCGTCTCAACTAGCGATCCTATCATCTGGCGCATCTCCTGCATGCTAGATCCCACCGTCTGGCGCATCTCCTGCATACCAGCCCCTAGCGTGGCGATCTGGTCTGTCACAAGAGGAACAGTCTGCTCGGGTACAACGGGTGCACTGCCCGGATCAGTCCTCGTCTCGGACGAGTCAACACGAATCTCGGCCTTCGCGGCCGCTCTCTGTGCCCTCGTAGTCTTAGGCGGCATAATGGCTGAAAGAAAATTTGGATTCGATAAGAACACGGAAATCGAATCGCAAGAATGCATGTAATCAAGGAGGAATTTAAATCAACAAGTCCTAAGGTCGCGTAGGCGGAGTACCGTGTCGTGAGTATGCCGCGGAACATACACACGCTACGCTACCATGCTGCAGCTACCTACTCCATCATACCAGGGTCATCCTACACTCCGAAGGTAAAACCTACGCTCTGATACCAACTTTGTCACGACCCGAGAATTTCGACTCGTGACCAGCACTTAACCACGCAACGTCTACAGGCGTAACGCGGCTAAGTAAGCCGAACCCAGAAATCAAAACCAATAAATAAAGAGATTAAAACATTTTTGTAAAAACAGTCATACATATCTGAGAAACTTCCATTTATTTAGTAGAAATCCTTTTTAGTTCAAGAGTTATAATTTTTATAATTTTGGTAACATTTCCTTTTTTAAACATTTGTCCCGCAAGTCGGGTAAAAGTAAGGTGTCGCAGAAATAACAAGTGAAATGAATAAAGCATCACAATATGATATACGACGCCGTAGCGAAGAATACACAGTAAAGCAGGGACAAATATCACAAGATAAGACTGCATAAAATAAGTCGGCTCACATGCGAGCTCGACACCAGAGTATTAAATCATACATAACGTCCTCACAACTGTCTCTATGTCAATACAGAAAGGTAGATGGAGAATACTAGATACATCAATATACAACTGAAAGATAACAGATACCGTACAAAACCCACCTAACAGCAAAAGGCTAACTCGCCTCAGCAATGGTATCTGTGCCAAAAGATGCGGTAAACAGCCAGCCGTGACTACTCCCAAGGGAAACCTGCAAATACTGTGGCACAACGGGGGTGAGTTGCCAACTCGTGAATAGAGATAACATATATAGGTGATCGCGAGCATGCACATATAGCGTGGCTCTACTAATGCCAGCAGATGATGTCAATGCATGCCAAACAGTGGATGCGATAGTAATGCTAGTGCTCTATCAGGTAAATGCTACAGGATGAGGTATATAGTAATCAATACTGAGCATGGGATAAATAACGTCTACATGGATATGTCAACACGGAAAGCAATAATCGGTGCCTCAGACTGCACCCAAATCCCAAATACACTCAGGCGCCGGTACTCCCATCGGCCCTTAAATCCTGTACATCTCTGAGAAATCACGAGTGCCCAACATCGGCACCCAAAATATCATAAAATACTCGTGTCCAGCATCGACACGCAAATCCTCGTATATCGGGCTCCGTCAGTCCGGATCGGCCCACGGGGTCCGTCTGCGGTATCGGCCCTCGGCCCCGGCAGTACGGATCATCCCGCATCCATCTCTCGACTCTGGTCAGTATCCTCCGGACAACTGCCAGGTCCAACCAATCACCGGTAGGTACTCGCCCGCCTCCAGGTTCAATCGGCAAAACCCATCGATCATCTCGCCGAGGGGAACCATACCGGGCCCACCACGAACCCGCAAACGGATCATCCACTCCTCGAATCGGGTTTCAAGCACACATCTCAGCACCGAGAAAACGCGTGGTGGACGCACCAAAATATCATATCACGAGGTACCGGGTTTTTCCAAAATAGAGCATCTTTTCTTAAATATTTCCACGGTCCTCAAAACCAGAAATCGCATGAAATCCAACACCAATAAGTAAATCCAAATGCGAGGTGCAATGTAAATCAATCCATGGTATGAGCATAAGTGGAAAACCGCTTTTAAAAATAGTTTCCGTTTTTAAAGATGTCATGCGGCTCCCAATTTCCAGGAAATCACCACCAATCATATGTAAGATAAACTACAGCAATATAATCATGGCAGCTCTACAGTGAGTGTGGCATGGCAATTACTAACGGTGTGTGTGTAGCATGCAAATAGTGCCCGTGCAACATAGACCGTTAGTAATAGTGCGGTGTTCTATCAGTTCTAAGCATATATATATATATATGTAGCAGGGAATGCAATATGCGATGACAGTCTATGGGGTACATGCAACATATAATAATAAAGTCCTATCAGCCCTGACGCATAACGCCATGCGGGCGATATCCCCGTAGATGTGAAATCTACTCACCGAGTCTCGCGCTAAGTGTATCCAACAACTTGCTTGCCCTTCTTCGCAGCGTCCGTCTCACTGGCCTGCGAACCTAGAATCACATAATATATATCACACATAAGCTCAATTTCACAGAAACACGACATTACGGTCCAACTAGAAACCCGTGTCGCAAACCAATCGCGCGTGTGCGCGATACGCTAAAACGTGTGATCACGCGCCTGAAACTACCCCGACGCGTCGCGATACGCAAAACCCCAAACCCATTCACGTATCACGCGTGTCGCGAAGGTTTAGAAGAACGGCAAAACAGGTATTTGGTCCCAGATTTCTATACAGAACTAAACTTACAAAAATATATACATCACAGCACCCTACACACTAGCAGACACCTACAGGACCAAACCCCAACCCAAACCCTACCCATCTGGCCGCAATTTGCGGCCAGAACGAATTAATTGGCGGCCTACTGTAGCAGTTAGGGGGTCGGGTTAAATCTGGGGTATCAGCACATCTCCACTATACTGTAGTCTTCCCAATTTCACTCAGAACTCATCGGGTCAAAAGCAGTTCCAGAAAACTCAGTTTTGCTTAAAAACGACGGATTTGCATTAATTTGGAAAACTGGTGGTATTTTATTGCAATCGGGGTTAAGCTAAGTTAACATGGTCTCAATAACTCACTAACAACTTACTGAAATCAATTCACACCACACTAGCACAAGATTCCTACTAAACACCTCATATCGCACTAAAACACACTAAAAACCACTGACCGATGCAAAACTACTCTAACCAAGCAAACTAGGGAATAAGTTTAAGAAATATACCTCATAGTTAACCCTAGGGAGCTGGAGGAAGAAGAAGGAGGTGCAGGGAAGGGCTGCACTTGGTGCTGGTGCTACTGCTGCTCACTGTGCTGCTGCTACTGCTCTCTGCTGCTGCTGCTACTGCCTTTTGCTGCTGCTGCTGTTTCTGGCTTCAGGTGCTGCTGTTGTGCTTGCTGCTGTTGCTGCTGCTGGGGGTTGGAAGAGGTAAGTGTGTGTGTGAGTGTGTGATGTTGAGAGAAAGAAACAAAGAATGAGAGGGAAAAATCATTACTCCAATTGTCAACCCCTCACTCTCTCTCTCTTCATGATTGCAAGCATGGCTTAAAGCCATGATGCACTCTCCCTCTCTCTCACAAGTCAACACCCACAACAATTCAAATTAAAGTAACTTTTAATTAACTAATTAAACTCAATTAAAACCCATAAGACTTTAATCCTCAAGATTAATCCACTATGGCTACTAGTCATGGTAATAACTCATTTTAAAAACCCTAGTTTACATGCACATGTGTGTGCAAGCCTAGGAAAATTTTGGAAAAATATTTATTAAATTAGGAAAAATGTTTAAAACACAATTTGGTAAACTTTTTGTTAAAAACCCAATATTTAAATATAATTATTCACTAAACATATCCTAAGGTGTTACACAAGTGCCTCGTGTTAGCCTCAGATGATGGTGCATACTAGAGACAGCACGAGAAGATGGACTCTGTTTCTATCTTCCTCCATAACAAAGATTTATATGGAGAGCAATCTCGTATCGCAAGATATGAGACCTCGAACGAATTGCTTCCAGCGAGGTTGGCTATCAAGTCATCTGTAGGGGCAACGTCCTTACAAAGACCAGCTCTTTTGAGCTCACGGACCTGAAGACCACGTTGAAGAATGGGCCAGATGCTGACTTAGTTCAACAGTCTCTACCTACTACCCTGAAGGAAACCAGGGAAGTAAAAAGAAAGGGAAAGGCAGAAGTTTCTGGACTGGATGTAGTAAAAGCAGGACGTTCCTATTGTTACGGGAATGAACATGGGCAGAAGGATTGCAGGGCTTGCAAAGCCAGTAGCCAGAATTCGAAGCATGTTGTGGCTTCGGCTTCGGGTGTGTTTGTAATTAAGAACTGTATGTCAGTTAACCCTACTTCCTGGGTATTGGATACCGGATCAGGATCTCATATCTGTAATTCGTTACAGGCTCTGAGAAACCGTAGGGTTATCAGGAAAGGTGATATGACTCTCAGGGTTGCTAACGGAATGAGCATGTATGCTGAATCCGTAGGGGAGTATCATCTAGGACTGACAACTGGGCAGATATTGATTCTGCGTAACTGTTTTTATCTACCAGGTGCGACTTGTAATATCATATCTGTATCCTTAATTTCTAAGGAAGGATATGATTTTACTTTTGTAAGCGATGTAGTCAATATCCACCTAAATCAAGTTCTGATTGGGTCAGGTACATTACAAAACGGAATATATGTATTGAATCAAGCTCAGATCTTCAGTGTCCAGAACACACTTAAAAGAAAGTCTCCGGAAACAAATCAGGCTTTCTTATGGCATTGTAGACTGGGTCACATTAATGAAACACGGTTAGCAAAGTTACTTAAAGAGGGATACTTGAATCCGTTCGAGTATCAGTCTTATGCCACTTGTGAATCTTGTCTCATGGGAAAGATGACAAAGACTCCGTTCACTGGACACGGAGAAAGAGCGAGCGAGGTCTTGGGACTCATACACAGTGATGTGTGTGGTCCAATGTATACACATGCACGAAGTGGTTATTCATACTTCATTACTTTCACACATGATTTCTCTAGGTATGGGCATGTCTTCTTGATGAAACACAAATCCGAGACCCTTGAGAAATTTCGGGAATACAAGAATGAAGTTGAAAAACAATCAGGCAAAAGTATCAAGACACTGAGATCTGATCGAGGTGGTGAATACTTGAGTGCCGAGTTTCTGGGCTACTTAAAAGAGAATGGAAGTCTCTCTCAGCTTACTCCTCCATACACACCACAACACAACGGTGTATCGGAAAGGCGGAATCGAACCCTATTGGATATGGTTCGTTCCATGATGAGTAAGGCTGAGTTACCGCGATCTTTCTGGGGTTATGCGCTAGAAACAGCTGCATATCTCTTGAACAAGGCTCCAACCAAGACTGTGCCTACCACCCCATATCAGATGTGGAGTGGGAAGAAACCCTGTCTCAAGTACCTTAAGACATGGGGATGTCCAGCTTTTGTAAAAAAGCAGCATGCGGACAAGATCGAGGCACGCTCAGTACTGTGTAAGTTTGTGGGATACCAAAAGAACTCCAGGGGGTATCTTTTCTCTTCCGCAGAGGAACAAAAGGTTTTTGTTTCTCAGCATGCCCACTTCTTGGAAACTGAATTTTTAGAAAATCAGATAAGTGGGAGCGCAATAGAACTGGAAGAAATTCCAGAACCACAAACTATTACTGAAAGCTTGCAGGAACCAGAAGTTTCAAGAGAACCGGACATCCCAGCGCCACTCCGCAGGAGTAGTAGGCAATCTCATCCGCCCGAGAGATACTACGGTTTTCTCATAGACGGGGATAGAGAGGATTGCACTATGGATTATGGTGAGCCAACTAGCTTCCAGCAAGCCATTCAGAGCGTCGACTCGGTAAAATGGCTGGATGCAATGCGGGCCGAGATGGAGTCCATGTACACCAACAAAGTTTGGACTTTGGACTTTGCTCCTGAAGGGGTAAAACCCGTAGGATGCAAATGGATCTTCAGAAAGAAGATTGGTGTAGATGGGCAGGTTGAAACCTATAAAGCTAGACTTCTTGCAAAGAGTTTTCGTCAAAGACCTGGTTTGGACTATGACGAGACTTTTTCTCTAGTGGCTATGCTGAAATCCATTCGGATCCTTCTTGCCATTGCTGCTTTCCACGATTATGAAATCTGGCAGATGGACATAAAGACGACTTTCCTAAATGGAAATTTAGAAGAGTGCGTCTATATGGATCAGCTGGAGGGATTCATTCAGAGTGGGAGCAGCGGTAGAGTGTGCAAGTTGCTAAAGTCCATTTATGGACTGAAGCAGGCATCGTGGAGTTGGAACATCTGCTTCGATGATACTGTCAAAGAATTCGACTTTATCAAAAACCCAGATGAACCATGCATTTACAGTAAGATTGTAGGGAGAACTGTGGTATTCCTCGTCTTGTACGTGGATGACATTCTCCTAATAGGAAATGATATTCCTATGTTACAGTCAGTCAAAGGATTCTTGTCGCAGAGGTTCTCCATGAAGGACCTGGGCGATGCCAACTACATTCTGGGGATCCAGATCTATCGTGATAGATCCAAGAGGATGTTGGGACTTTCACAGTCCGGGTACATTGACACCATACTGAAAAGATTCAGTATGGAAGATTCAAAGTGCGGTAATCTACCGGCTTGTCACGGAATCACCCTCTCCAAAGAGATGTCTCCCAAGACTGATTTGGAAAGGGATCGCATGTCTATTATACCCTACGCTTCTGCGGTAGGCTCTATAATGTATGCGATGTTATGTACCAGACCAGATGTAGCATACGCATTGAGCGTTGTAAGCCGGTATCAGTCGGACCCAGGGGAGAAACATTGGATAGCGGTAAAGAACATTCTCAAGTACCTGAGAAGGACTAAGGAGATGTTCTTGGTGTATGGCGGAAAAGACCTCCAGATCGAGGCCTTTGCTGACTCTAGCTTCCAGCGTGACAAGGATGACTCCAAGTCCATGTCGGGTTATGTCTTTATGCTCAATGGTTGGGCGGTTTGCTGGAAGAGTTCCAAGCAGGAGACCGTTGCTGACTCAACTATGGAAGCGGAGTATATAGCTGCTTGCGATATCCCAAAGGAAGCTGTCTGGATGAAGAAGTTCCTCATGGAGCTTCAGGTGGTTCCTACCATTGTTGATCTAATACCGCTGTATTGCGACAACAACGGAGCTATAGCTTTAGCGAAGGAACCGAGGTGCCATCAGAAGTCCAGGAACATTTTGAGGCGGTACCACCTGATCAGGGAGATCGTAGATCGCCGGGAGATCGAGGTAAAGAGAGTAAATACGGAGGACAACACTGCAGATCCACTCACGAAGGGCTTACCCCAGACTCAGTTCGAGCGGCTGATCGAGATGATAGGTCTTCGATACGCCAGTGCATGGCCTTAGTGCAAGTGGGAGATTGTTAGTGTATATGCCCTAGAGGCCATTACTGTATCATACTATCTTGTATATTACTTAATAGAAGCTTGGGATATTCACAGTTGTATTGACAGTCTTGCTCAAAATGGTAGTATGCTACTTGGTTTGTCTCTACTTCAATATGTGCATGTGTTTCTTTTAGCATATCACTTATATACATATTAGTAGAGCCCTTAGGATCTTTGCTTGATTACCAGCGTTGTGATGGCAGTCATACTCATGGGGGCTGGGTAATCTATAAGCACATCCTTATACAGGTCCCTAGTCGTAGGACTATCGAGACAGGGCATCGATACTCCGGAGTAGACTAGCGTATGCGCTTTTCATCCCAGCGGGGGAGACGGTCTGTCCCACAGCCGTCAGTACGTCGTACTTGAGATAGTATGCGGGTGCTCGTTAGGTTACGAGTACACTGGACAGGACTCGTCTGGAACTGTTGGTTGGTATTATACCTATCGTCAGTTATCAGTTCCCAGGTGACATGAGTACAGCTTAGTCCGCCGACTTGACACTGTCACTTCGCCTCGAGTGTGTTCCTACTGTACTTAGATTACTACCCTACCACGGCTCAAAAGAGTCGTGCAAACAGGTAGCAGTTGGGTGCACTCCCGAAGCACTTGGAGGCAGTGACGGTTAGACAGGATTCGTCTCTCCCGGTATTGGGGGTTGACATCGCGCTGTGTCTAGGAGAGCCATTACACAAGTAGTCCCTGGCTAGAGCAAGCGAGATATACTGGTAGGTTTCCAGTGTTATCTCAGGGTGTTCTGGGCTACACTCTGACACGACTTGTACCGCTATTAAGGGACTGACGTTCACCGCCCCCCTAGGCCCGCCATGCGATGTATCAGACGAACAGACCGGACTGTACGTAGATTGTCACATACAGGCTCAGTAGGAGTTCGGATCGGTTTACCTCATCGGCCTTCTTATCGACATCTACCTGGGGACCGTTACGTACAGCTAGTGCCGCTTGCGGTCTGTGGTTAAACCCACTGCCAGCGTAGTGTCGAGTCTTTAGAGTCCCACACAGAGAGTTTCCCTGCACTGAGCGAAACGTGTAGAGGCCGTATGGTTTTACGGCAGGGCTATGATCACTTACGTGCACTTGTGTGCGTATGCTGTTCGGGCAGGCAATACTAATGGGCTTTGGTTTAAGCCATATCCCAGTATTGCACGGATGGATTTGATTTGTCTTCTGTGCATCCGCATTCTACGGAAAGCGGATGCGGGTGTGTATGCACAGTTTTGAGGAGCGATGAAGGAGGAGGTGCCCCATTAAGGTTTTGGCAGTTGGTTCGGCCAAAACCGTAATGTGGCACACTCATTAGGGTTTTGACAATTCATTTGGTCAGAACCAATATGAGCCGGAGACATTGTTTACTAATCCTTTTAGTGATAGTTTAGTGATGGCTAATTGCATTGACCATTTGACCACTTAGATCTCTCTTGACTTTGTTGACCCGTTGACCGAGTTGACCATTGACCTTCAAGAGAGATCTACACTCTTCTTTCATTTTCTTTTTAATTCTTGAGTTATGATTATGGTCAATTCAATGTGCCATCAACTTTATCATGATAGGATTAGTAATCATGATTTTAGTGTATTATTGCAACCATGGTTCATTTCATTAGGGTTAATCTTTTCATTATTCTCTTCTCATTCTCTCTCTTGAAGTGAGAAGAAAAAGAAAAGCTCCATGGTTGCTAAGTTTCTCCTTCTTCTTCCTCCTCTTGATCTCATCTTTTGATCTCATGTGTTGAGAGAAAAAGATCCCACAAAGACAAACACATCCATACATCTCCTCTACACATCCTAGGGCTTCTTGATTAGCAATCTCTTTGCCCTAGTTGCCTCGGCTCGAGGTGGAGCTCGGTGTACATCTCTCAGGTGGATCGTCTTCGACTCAAGAAGGCCACGGAGGTGCCCAAGGTCCGTATCAACGCTTGGCGCTTGGATGGACGAGCGGGTCAGCGGAATGAAGACCCGAAGGACCGATTCCGTGAGGTATACTTTCTACAGCATAGTAGTTAAAACCTCTAGTAGTTTACTAGTTTCTAGTTTAGCCAAGATCCTTGCTTTTAAGTCCATGTTGCCTTGAGCCAAAATTATTGTTTTTTGCCGTTTCCGCCTCCCCGTAAGAACCGGGGTGAGCAACGTGGACTTACAAGTGTTTCCCGAAGGAGGCTGTCATTATCAAATCCCTAGAACAACCACTTATGTTCTAATACCGCTTTCAAACGTTTCTCCAGGATTGGATTAATGTCAACTTATTGCATCTAGTACAAAAACAACATCTGGTGTGGTACTTGACATCTCATGATCAACTCGATTTCCTAAGCAAATGATCTGCCAATCATGCACATCCCTCTTCTTTAGTCTGTAAGACACCTTTAGAGAGGGTGACTCCATCACCTGCAGGTACACCACCATGCCAGGAGTCGTTCATTCTAAAATACCTTTAGAATGTTGTCAAAGTACCCAGATTGGGAAACTACCCAATCTAGATCTAAAACCATAGATCAAGTAACCAGAATTGCTGATATTATATCCATATCTTATGTGGAGAAACTACTGTGTGGCAACCACAGTATGACCGAACGTAGTCTAGGAATTTCACTTCATACAATATGTATGTCATCCAAGTACCAGGACATCACACCCTACTATCTTCTTAACAGATCCATCTCCTATTATGATGAAGTCAAAGCCCATGACTGTCATATAAAAAATAGATGATCTATCTCCGCTATATCTGCTTAAGTCCATAAATAGACATAAACTACTTGTTCACTATGCTTCCGCTGCTCCCACAGACTACGACAACCCTCTGGCAGAGTCATATACACGTGCACTTCTAACGCTAGTTTAGAACGACACTATACTCATCCTCCTGCCGAGTCTCATAGTCTGGAACAACAGCAGTGTCAAGTCTAGGTAAACAAGAACCTCCCTGTCACCATCCTTAAGGACACCGGAGTACCTCTTGGGCACCTGAGGTTACCCACCAAATCTGCGGAGTGGCTAATGGAATGTCAAACCTAATTGAATCTTTAGGTCCTATTAAATTTTTAGTAATCGTTTGCGGTTCTGGAATTACTTCTAGTTCTTCCATACTCCCACTTCTGTTTTCTGAAAGAAGTCCATTTTACTAAAACTGTGGCGAGTTAAGAACAATATAAATATTGATCTTCTTGATGGTAAAAAGTTTACCCTCGTCAAAGCCCGGGATAACCCACAAACAGCCATTACTGAAACGTGCCCTGAGTTTTTTCGGATTCTAGTTTTAAGCATCAGCTGGACGACTCCCTATACCTTAACATCGTTAAGATATAAATTGATTCTATATATATCTAATATAAAAACAAAGGCACTAATTCAATTGGAACCAGGTTCAAATCATGCAGCTGTCTCCAGTATATATCAACTAAATGGAGAGAGGCCGATCAGCATTACCTTAGATGCATCCAAATATGAGTAACCTGAAAGAGAAGCAAGTTCTCAAAAACCATTACTATCAACTGAATACTAACCACAAGTATCTACATCTTCGATCACCTTGAAGAATCCTGATATTTGCAACACATGGTTCTCTACTTTATTCTTGTACCTATAACTTCTCAAACTTGGACTTTGTATTTCTACGAAACACTTGTCTAAAACTTGAGAAGTTACAAGTAAACAGAATACAGTACGAAGACCAACCCCTTTGTCGTAATGGACACTTGACAACATACAATACTTTGTATGAGTCTCCTAAGTTGAATAACTCAAACTCTGTGCGTCGTAGGTTGAAAACTGTACCCAGGCAATTTTCTCAAATATCACCAATTACAACGAATTCCGATATAATGAGGATGATCACCTAATCCCCAATAACTTACTCCCACTCATCATCTATAAAACCATACAGATGTGAGAATCATACTTGGTAAATACATACCCTGGAGCAAGGGTCTAATTGGGAAATCAATTTTCAATTAATAATGCACAGTGAAACTGAAACATGAATATGTTTCGAAAGGGTATCCGGGTATTCCTAGTAATGCCTCTTCCATTATTCAGATTCATGACTGTAACCGTATATTTCCCTGCCATCTCTCCAATTCACTTTATTTGTCTTTAGTCGTTACCTTCTGTACACCATCATTAGGCTTAATGGTTTTCTTCCTTCCCTACCATTCGGCACCAGCCTATGGTTTGGAAGAAGAGTATCCAAAAAGCATAATAGGTGTACTGTCCTAATCCTAGGAGCACTCGCAACCTGAGAGAAGGTAAGGATAAAAGACAACTAAATAAACTTTATTCCTATTTCTCCTGAACCAGAATCCATCCTCGAAGAAGTTCCTCCGAGTTCGTATATAACCATACGATGGATTTATCCAATGGAATTGGATGTTCGTAGTGATACGGGGTGTTCTGGAGAAATACAAAGGTGAATTAGGAGTGGCGATGAAATACGAGGTTTGGTCGTGAATGTTAACAGTCGCAATTTACTTTGCCCTCTTTCTGATCCCTTTATTTGTCTTTACTTATTACCTTCTGTACACCCAACTTAGGCTAATTGGTTTTCTTCATTCTCTACCTTTCGGCACCTTCCTATGGTTTGGAAGAAGACTATCCAATAAGTGTAATAGGTGTACCCTCTCCTAATCCTAGAAGTCCTCACAATCTGAGAGAAGGTAAATGGAAAAGACAACTGAATAATCGTATTCAATCTCTCCAGAACCAGAATCCATCCTCGAAGAAGTTCCTCCGAGTTCGTATATAACCATACGATGGATTTATCCAATGGAAGTGGATGTTCGTAATAATACGGGGTGTTCTGGAGAAACTCAAAGGGTGAAAGAAGGAGTGGCAATGATGTATACAACTCAGACAATCCAAAAGCCAGTGTTTTAAGAAAGTTCGGTTAACTTGGTTACTGAGTTATTGTCTAGGGTCAGGTCATGGTCGCAGTCAAAGAGAGAGAGAGAGAAAAGAAACACTCTGCGTGCACTCTAACCTGAATCAGAATGGTTAATCACTTTATCTAATCAGGAAACCTCCCAGTGTATCCTCAAATTCTCCTCCAAACCTGAAAGAAGAATTGGTCGGAATCACCCGAGGAGTAAACTAACTCATCAGTGGGAATCGGGATCCAACTATCATCGCATGATAACTTGATAGAAGCCACTCAAGTTACCACACTCCAGAAGGTATGCGCATGCCTGGCAAGTTTCATGTATGTTTGAAACTCCCGATATGATTTTTACCCCAAGCGGTTTATGACCTTGACTAGGTCAACAAACCATAAACCGCTAGTCAAGTTCAACCCGTCATTATCCTAGAGTGCATTAAACCCACCCGCGCGTGCCCTTGACTAGGTCAACAAGGCCGCACGACTGTCCTAACCAATCGCATTTAAAATGCAAGAAACAAGCACCACTTAGCTACTGAACACTACGCCTTGACTAGGTCAACAAACGCAGCACAAATACTAAATAATACTTGTAAGAAATGACGGAGGGCTACAGCTAGTTTTTGGCGAAAAACCTTTAGCGTAATGAACTTGATATCGTTGAAGGAACCAGATAGTTTTTATAAATATATAGTTATGAAAACCTTTGCTAAAGAGGTCACTCCCGGTGAAGGGATCTCGGCTCTTTCCCCGTCGAATGAGGTGCAGGATATTCCAAACTGAATATCACGATGCAAAGCAAAAAGTAATCGGCTATAGTGAAGTTATTATCCTGACGCAAACCTCTATCCAAGGGGTCACTCCCGATGAAGGGATCTCGGCCCTTGCCTCGTCGAATGAGGTGCTGGATATTCATAACCGAATACCACTGTGCAAAATAAAAGAGAACGCCCTTGTAATAACAGCTTTTGAAAAATTGGTTCCAACAACATCATATATAGGTTTTTTTCCTTGCATTGATAAAAATCAATGCAGTCCCATCAATTGATCACACCAGAAAAGAACGAATATATGATGTACGTATATGCCATTCTCATTCGCCACTGGGTCCTGTCATTACCCGTTAGGTTACTTAACTAACGACAGAGCAGGGACTGGACTAGCGCGGGTGCAAAACATATACAACATCTACTTGTATGTATAACAATATATAATAATCGCTCCAGGCATGATAAATGCAACATCACAGAAATGTAATAAGTATCACAGAACAATACAGATAATCTGGGATCCCCGGGTTTCCTTTGAGCCGCAAATGAAACCCGACGTTTCGCTGGTCATGTGGATAGCATGTGCAATGAAATCCTAGACCCCTACGAGCGCAGCAAGTTACCCGCTAAAACCAGAAGCGAGGCAGCCCCTTTCAGTAAAGTGAATGGACTACTTGGCACTTCACGGAATCCGGTAACTTGGGCACCCCTCCTTGGGTCAACCTGTACCCCCTATGAGTGCAGTGAATAGCCCGCCAATTCTAGAGTGAAGCCCCCTCCATCTCAACGCCATGAGATGCGGGCCCGTTGCCCTCTAGAACCCGGCTATCCGTGCACCCTACCGCGGGGTAATCCTAGTACAGAAAAGAAAATATATATAACGGGTACATCGACCTCAACCCGGTCGTGCCCGAAAAGAATAATATACAAACAGGCAGTGACGGCAGTCCACATGTCGGACGCTCGCCCCGCGATATCAAATGTACAAATAAAACTAAAAAGCACTAATATTGCACCAAGCTATCCACCATGACCAATCCGCAACATCACAACACAACACAGAACATCAACGTGAATGTTCACAAACCTGTCTAAAAGAGATATAGCAATTAGACAAGATTTACCGCTCGAATGACATTTACGGTCGCAAATATAATGTAACCACTGTAAACTAAGATATTTAAAATTTCGATCGACAAAAATTCCCGAAGTGGGTCCCAAGTACAAATCCAGCACTCAAAATAATCTGGGCCAAAACTAAATGTTCCAGAAACCACATTTCCAAGTTGAAGTCCCCTAGAAGAAAATTTGCGCAGCGAACCCACCAAAGTGCCGCACAACCGCGGCAAACAAGAACGTTTTGCCGCGGTTCCGCGGTCTAGTGGTAAGTTTGTGCTACCAAATTTCTTCCAGTGTCTTCAAAAACCCTGCCTGATTTTCAGAAACACTCAAAATAATTTTTCGACCAGTTTAAAAATTTGACAGAAACTTTATCATTTAAAATGCAGTTTCGGAAATTTTGTTCGATCAATAATTTAAACACGTTAGAACAAGCTAGTAAAGGTTAATAGCGTGTCTCGGATACCTTGTTGGGATGCGGCGGAGCCCCGGCCGTCTAAACGAGGCCAAATGCGGAACAAAAACTGTTTACGAAACCGGCGGTACCGCAACCTAAAACCCGGATCGTTCCATTAACCGTAAACTAGCAAAATGTAAAAGGAATTAGGAAAGATTATACCGATCGATCCGTGTCCTTCGGTCTTTAATCTCCGCACCAAGCTCCCAGCTGCCGCACCGACGAAGTCCGCTCCCCGATCTCGCTCATCAAAATGGCACCACGTCGTTGAATTTTTATACGGGCTCCCGCTTCAAAACGAAGCAACTCGGACATGAAGTTTGCCAGCCGACATGTCCAAGGTTGAACTAGAAAGAGTCTAGAATAGTTTGTCTCAAGGCGTCCAAGTGATTGGGTGGAGGTAAGTTGGAGTTGCCATAGGAGATGAACTTGTGAGCATAGGATTTTAGCCTTCAAAAATTTCCCTCACTCAAAAATGGGCTCGGCCAGTGGAAAGATTTTCTCTCTGTGGAATTAAAAGTTGAAGTGGGGTTGTGTATTTCTTTTTTTTAGTCACCACAAAAAAAAACCTTGCTAATCATGCTTGCGAAATTTGCAAGGAACCCCCTGCCCAAAAATCTGTAGGGTTGCTGGGTACACGCACAAGGGTCTACGAGGCATCAACCATGCCCGATTTAAAATTTAGCCGTGCCGAACAACCCAAAGCCGGATCTTTAAACTAGAGTTTAGGCGTAAACAAGCATGTTAAACACTTTAACACTAAGTGAGAGGGATTACAACCATTGTAGATCCGGTCCTTCACTTCTTAAGCTCCGTGTTGAGGTCCCTTCGCTGCGATCATCGTGTTCCAGACTCTCGAGAGGCTCCACGAAGAGAAAGATGCAAGCTTGCTTCCGATCTTCGATAACAAAGATGATCCACCTTGAAGTTTCATTAACACAAGCTAACACTCACTAAATGAATTGAACACCCTCATCTAAATGGCAAGGGTAGATGAGGATGATGAAGTAGGATTTTTGCACTCTTTTGTTTTCTTATTCTCACTATTTTCATCACTTGGAAAAAAGCTAGAAAGCTTTTTCCATGAAAGAAAGAAGAAGGAAGAAGAAGATGAATAATCATTGTTAAACCTTTTGTGATGAATAATAAAAAGATAATGATGAATAATGCAACCATGGTCGCTAAACCTTTGTAGAGAATTAACCAAGGGTGAAGGGTTTGGGTTAGGTTAAAGATGAGTCACTTGTAAATATCTTTTCCAAATCAAAAGAAAAACCTTCTAGAAACTTCTAGAAAGCATTGACCCAAGTCAAACCCTAATCTTGTTTAATCTCAACAAAACATGTTGCATTAGTAATCATATCATGTTACAATTTTAAATATCGCATATATAATATTTATTGTACCAAAATAAAATAATACAATTAACATATATCGCATATATATCAATGTATTACCCGAGTGAGAAAAAGAATCTTTTAGTGAGCTAATATTAGTTGATGTAATTTAATATATCATATATATTTTTATACATTAAATTATCGAATCAACACTTGATCCGACAATCCGGCTATATCGCATATAACCGACTAATGTATCATTTACCGATTCATCGAATCAACACTTGATCCGATGAGCCGGCTGATATCAAATATCGCGAGAATAGAATACGGTATCTCATATCGCATTATCCTCAGTCCCGCACATATCACATACGTGATCCTACTCCGTTTTGCCTGAGCCAAGAAATCTCTGTGTAGGACTCTAAAGAATCGTCAATACGCCGGCAGTAGGTGATAATCATATCAAACACCCACAAGCTGCAAGCGGTCGGCTAAACGTAACAGCCACCCAGGTATTGAGCGCTCAGAAGATCAAAAAGCAAGCATGTACATTCTCCTGTGAATCCAATCAGTAACACTCCCGTACAGTCCGGTCTCGTCGTCTGATATGTCGCATATCTCGCCCAGGGGTGGTATACGTCAGACCCCAGTAGATTTATAAGTCGTGTCGATATGAGGTCTATAACAGTTCGAGATACAACTGATAACACTTACCAGTAAATCTCAGCAACCCCGGCCAGGGATTTCCAGTTATAGCCAATCGAACACAGCACAACATCAACTCCCTATACCGGGAGAGACGAATCCCCTCTATCGCTCATTGCCTCCATGTGATTCGGGACTGTACCGAAAAGACACCTTTTTGCACGCCCTCTTGGACGTGGTATGATGGAAATCAAAGCACAGTGGGAATCACACAAGACTCTATGACGATCTCGGGTCAACAGACTACTCTGTACCAGTGTCACTGGAGAACTGCCATCTGACGTGAGGTATAATAACATCTGGGAGTTCTCGGCGAGTCCGTTCAGTGTACCCAGTCTCTACTGAGCACCCGTATACCATCCTTGATGTCAAACACCAATGGATATGGGATCATCCATCGCCCATCGTATGGGTCAAGATGCGTATACGCTAGTCTACTCTGGTATATTGATGCCCTGTCTCGATACACTCTCGACTAGGAACAGTTATAGGATGTACTCGTCGACTGCCGTGGCCCCACTAGTATAATCTCATCATAGTCCCAGTAGTCGAGTACATATCCTAAGGGCTTTATCAACATGTAACATAGAGACAATCAGAGTACATGTTTAGATAAAGTACAACCAGATAGCATACTATCATGTCGAGCAAGAAAGTCCTCCCTATATATGTCCAAGCATTCATTACAATATACATCATATGTACAGTAATGGCCTCTAGCGTTTACATATAACTAACAATCTCCCACTTGCACTAGGGCTATCTGTTGTGGTATCGCATACCCAACAATTAGCTGCGGTTGCAGTATCTTATACTCAACCATCCCATAAAAGTCTCTACTGGGAAAAAGGCCTTTGTGAGTGGATCCGCGCTGTTGTCCTCTGTGTCTGCTCTCCTAACCTTGATCTCCATAGAGATCAACCATCTCCATGATCAGGTGATACTGCCTAAGAATTATATCTGGATTTCTGATGGGAGGGTAGTTCTTTTGCAAAAGCCACAACTCCATTGTCACACAATGGTAGGAACGATGATCATCTCATGAACTTATATATATCCAGAATGCCTCTTTGGTAGCATCCTTGGTAACGATGTATCTTGCCTTTAATCGTCTAGTATTTCACGGTATCTAGCTTGGAACTCTTCCAACATACCGTCCCTCCATTGAGGGTAAAGACAATGCCTGCGACTGACATTCAGTCGTCCTTATCACCCTGGAACCTTTCCAGTGATTCTCCCCAGGATCTATTGATACCATCTCACTACACCTAGTAAGAATCCTAACATCTAATTAGATCTATCTCATAGATCCAAAACCCAGGATTTAGGAGGTATCGTCTTGATCCTATATGGAAAATCATTGTGATAAGTGGAAATTGACCGAGCGTAGCATAAGAAACTCCTTCCCTATCAAGAGTATGTCATCCATGTACTCTACGAGGATCATCACCATACTCTCTACTACCTTTTTGTATATACAAGGTTCATCTACCATTTTGATGAAGTCAAACTCTTTGACTATCACATCAAAACAGATGTTCCAACTCCGTGATGCCTGCTTTATCAACATAAAGCATCTTGCACACGTTTCCGCTGCTCCCACTGTCTACGAAGCCCTCTGGCTGTGTACTTATAGACGCTCTCTTCTAAAACATCATTTAGAAAAGCAGTCATGACACCCAACCACCAGATATCGTAGTCATGGTATATAGCTGTGGCAAGTAGGATCTGGATGGACTTATGCATAGCTTTGAAAGTCTCAACTTTTCCATGTACACCAAGTAATCTTCTCAAGATATACTTGCTCCTGATGGGGATTTAACCCTTAAGATAAAGCAACCAAAGTCCATACTTTGTTGGTGTATAAGGATTCCATCTCAGATCGCTAAGCATCCAGCCATTCTTACAGAGTCCTACTCCTGATGGCCAGCTCGAAACTAATTGGGTCATCATCTCATGATGCAATCCTCGCTCCCACTGTCATAGAGAAATCAAAGTATCTTTCAGATGGGTGAGGAACCCTACTAGATCGGCGGAGAGGCTGAGGTTCGTTAGAATCTATTGAATCCTTTGGTTCTACCAAATCATCTACTGTAGTTTGTATAGCTGGAACTCCTTCCAGTTTCTACCTCATGACCACTAATTTTTTTTTACAAGAAATTCCCTTTCACAAAGGTGGCATATTGAGAAACAAAACAAATTTTGTTTCTCTGCTAGGTAGAAGATATTCCCTTGCATATGTTTAGGATATCCAACAAACTTTCACAGATCTGACTTTGCCTCGAGCTTGTCCGGATTTTGCTTTTTAGACATAGGCCGGACAACCCCAAATATTAACAAACTTAAGACATGGGCTCTTTCCTTTCCATATCACATATGAAGTTGTAGGCAACTGATTTGATTTGAACCCTATTCAATAGGTATGCAGCTTCTTAAGTGCATAACTCCCAAAAGGAAATAGTAACTCAGTAGTACTCATCATAGAGCACACCATATCACATAGGGTGTAAATGCTCCGCCCCGATACACCGATGTGCTGTGGTGTATACGAAGGAGTAACGCTGAGAGAGAATCTCATTCTCCTTAAGAATAGTCCATGATTTCCGTGCTCAAGTATTCTCCTCCTTGATCTCATCAAAGGACATAATACTTATACCCGTTTTTGGTTCTCTACTTCTAACTTATATTCTGTGATTATCTCAAAAGTTTCGGACTTGTGTTTCAACAGGAACATATGTCTGAATCTTGAGAGATCATCAGAAAATGTAATGAAGTATAAAGAACCGGTCCTGACATATGTTGATAGGGGACTCTCATACATCAACATGTATCAATCCCAAGAGTTCACTAACTCTTTCTCTGTTTCCAATAAACAGAGTTGTGGTCATCTTATCTGTGTGACATAACCGGCAAGTTTCACAAGATGTAAATTCAAACTAATTTAAATATGCATCTATATGTAACTTCAGCTAGTCGGGTCGCATTGATATGACCTAGTCTACAATGCCTCAAGAAGGATTTGTTCATTTCTGAACTCTTCCTCTTGTGTGTGTTCTGTACACTAAGAACTGTGGTTTGATTTAGAGCGTCAATGCTTTTAGATAACGTGCCTGAACCGATCAACTCTTGATATAGGAAATGTTCAAAACATTATCCAACAATACAAAATTATATCCTTTCTTTACTAATAAAGAGACTGATATGATGTTGTACATCAGGTTCGGTATCTAATAACATTCGTTCAGAATCAATGTATTCTGGTAATACAGGGTGATAGTGACCAACAGACTTGGCTGCAACACTTGCACCGTTTCTATCTCATGAAACTTATCCCCCGTTCTCAGTTCTCTACCTATTTGTAGCGTATGTAACAAATTACATGTTTAGGATCCTGATCCGGTGTCAAATACCCAGGACGTAAGGACACTGAGAAACAGTTCTCGGTAATGAACACACCCGAAGAAGATGCATCAACATGCACTTTCTTCGTTTGGGCGGCACGGGAATTCTGGTAATCCCCTATTTCCTGCTCTGTCTTATAACAATTATAAGTTGGAGCGGGACCAACGTTCTCTGGCGCAGTATAACAAGCGGGTTCGGTCAATACATCCGTATTATTATCTTGATTAAGGCATGACATAATCGTAACCAGGAGAGAGAGAGAGAAGAAAACACTCAGCGTGCGCTTTTACAAGAATAGATTGGTTATGAATTTATCTAATCAGGATGTCTCCCACTGTTTTAGTCAAATCTTCCTTCAAACTCTAATAGGAAAGACTAGCCGGGATTAATTACACACTACAAGTTCGCCAATCTTTCAGCCAGACCAGTGTCGGTACTCTAAGGGGGGTTCCCCGTGCTTTCGCACGGACCTAATTAAAGTAAACCTCATTTTCCCAGGGGCGTAACCTCGTTGACACCTTTCTAGACACCTACTTGATCAGCTAATTGTAATGTGTAAAACTCTCCCATGAGTAACTCTTACTCGCAGCGGGTATCGGGATCCAACTATCTCATAGAAGGTATGCAATCTCATTGCAAATTTCAACACTTGAAATTCCCAATAATATTTTACCCCAAGCGTCCTATGACCTTGACAGAGGTCAACAAACCATAGGCTACTAGTCAAGTTCAACCGGCCATTTCCTGATTGAAGTAAACCCACCCGTACGACCCTTGATAGAGGTCAACAAGGTCGCACGACTACCCTAAATCAATCTCATCATATGTTTATACAGATAAGCACTAATCAGCTACCGCACACTACGCCTTAACAGAGGTCAACAAACGTAGTACGAATACTAACTAATACTTATCTGAAACGACGGAGGGCTACGACAGGTTTTTAAGAAAACCCTTTGGGTAATGAACTTGATATCCACTAGTAAAATAGGGGGTTGCCCCTAATGATATTGGAATCCGTAGGGGCAGATTTAACCTGGCCCTACGGATTAATCCGTAGGGCTAAAAGGTTGCCCCTACGGGCACAGACGTCCAAGAATAAAAATATTAATTCTTAATTTGGTGTTTGCCCCTACGGAGCCGCAAACAAAGGACCTACGGGTATATCCGTAGGGGCAAGTAAATATCGATTTAACAAAAGCCCAGATCGATCGCCTACGCTCACTTTCTCTCTCTCTCTCGATCGCGCGCGAAAAAAATCCCCAAATCGCCACGCCATCGTCGCCACCGTCGTTCTCCTAGTCGCCACCACCGGTTTCGTCGCCACCGCAGTTCTCGTTGCCACCGCGGTTCAGGTCGTCGCCACCGCCGTTCAGGTCGTCGCCCCAGCCCCAGCAACAGCCGTTCAGGTGAGTAAATCTCGAGGTAAATTAAAGAATTTTTGGATTATTTTGGGCTTAGGGTTCATGGCTGGGTCTGGGGTTGCGCGTGCGAGTTGGGGTTGGGCAGGGGTCGCGGTCGGGGTCGGGGTCGGGGTAGGGTTAGGGTTGGGGTTCGGCTGCTGCTGGGGTGGGGCTGGGGTTAGGGTTTGCCTTAGGGTTGGTGTTGGGGTTTAGCTGGCCGCGCTGGGGTTAGGGTTAGGTTGGGGCTGGGCTGGGGCTGGGGGCTGGGGCTGGGGCTGGGTTGGGGTTAAGTGGTGGGGAGTTGGAAAAAAACAAGAAAATGAAAGAGTAATGAATGTGAGAAATTAAGAATGAGAACAATTGCACAACAAATTTGTTGACAAGAAAATGAGAGAGTAATGAATGTGAAAAATTAAGAATGAGAACAATTGCACAGAAAAAGCTATGCTTGACTAGGGGGATGGTTCTATGTGCTATCAGAGAGCAACTTGGGGTTAGGGTTAGGTGGATTGATGACAAAAAAATACCATAATTTATAACTATATTACTCATATAATGTGTATGTCATATGAAAGCTAGATGAAGGTCGAGGCAAGCACAATAAATTTGTTGGATGGGACAATGTCAATAGGAGCTCAATGCTATTTGGAAAAATAATAATTCAAAGACATAGTGGAGTTTCCGATTGGTGGCATGGACTAGTTTGATGTATGTAGTTGGTTTGATTTATGAAAAAATAGGGAGACAACATCCATGTATGCATATAGGTAACATCTGCCAATATGCCATATCCAGACCGCAATCTATTTTTGCCTATTGGCTAATATGAAAATATCGGCCCGCGTATATGACATAATCAAAGTTGTTAAATCTTGATACGGTTTGTGTTTCGTTTTTTTATTTATCTGTTCTATCAATGTTGCGTATAACGCTTCATGATATCAGTATCCTACATTTGTAGTTTTAATTGTTGATTGTTATAGATGAATACCATTGCAATAATAGTTTTTGGTTGATGAATGCTATTGCAATGTAGGATGATCAGTTCTATCAATCTTGATCTCAATGGTTTAAAATCATGTTATACATACAACACGAATGCACAACAAACGCATAATTAGAGAGCGACTCGAGATATTCAGGTAAAAACCAATATATAATACTCGATGATAATATAAAGCCTTCATATTCCCATCGATACTCATATATGAAACTAAAAGCGCCACTTAGTCCCCGTCTATCGGTTAACATACGTGCGATGCTCGTCGTGACCTAGAACTATACGAAGGTTGTTAAATATCGGACAGTATAGCTCAATACTAACAACCGTCGTATAGTCTACGCGACGAGAAAATTCAATCGTATGGTAACCCATAGATTTGTCCCGTGTGGACAAGTTAAGAATGTATAAAGCAAACGCCTTCATTCACTTGTGTTTTCATCCGTTTCGAGATATTTCTTCGGTACCTTTCCGCTGGTTCTCCGTGTACAAAAATAGATTAGATGTTCATTTCAACGTTGTTTCACAGCTTTGAAATGATTATCTATTCTATTACAGTGTACTCGGAGAACAGCGGGGAGGTGCTGCCGAAATTTACTCGAAACGGTTGAAAGCACAAGTGATGGGCGTTCGCTCTATACATTCTTAAAGGGATAGAAGCCTACCCCCGAAAGCCGGAACACACACATACAACAAGAATACACAACAAACGCATAATTAGAGAGCGATTCGAGATGTTCGGGGTAAAACCAATATATGATACTCGATGATAATATGAAACCTTCATATTCCAATCGATACTCGTATATGAAACTAAAAGCGCCACTTAGTCCCCGTCTATCGGTTAACATACGTGCAATACTCGTCGTGACCTAGAACTATATGAAGGTTGTTAAATATCGGACAGTATACCTCGATACTAACAACCGTCGTTTAGTTTACGCGACGAGAAAATTCAATCGTATGGTAACCCATAGATTTGCCCCGTGTGGACAAGTTAAGAATGTATAAAGCAAACGCCTTCATTCACTTGTGTTTTCATCCGTTACGAGATATTTCGTCGGTACCTTTCCGCTGGTTCTCCGTGTACAAAGATAGATTAGATGTTCATTTCAACGTTGTTTCACAGCTTTGAAATGATTATCTATTCTATTACAGTGTACTCGGAGAACAGCGGGGAGGTGCTGCCGAAATTTACTCGAAATGGTTGAAAGTACAAGTGATGGGCGTTCGCTCTATACATTCTTAAAGGGATAGAAGCCTACCCCCGACAGCCGGAACACACACATACAACAAGAATACACAACAAACGCATAATTAGAGAGCGATTCGAGATGTTCGGGTTAAAACAAATATATGATACTCGATGATAATATGAAACCTTCATATTCCCATCGATACTCGTATATGAAACTAAAAGCGCCACTTAGTCCCCGTCTATCGGTTAACATACGTGCGATGCTCGTCGTGACCTAGAACTATACGAAGGTTGTTAAATATCGGACAGTATAGCTCGATACTAACAACCGTCGTATAGTCTACGTGACGAGAAAATTCAATCGTATGGTAACCCATAGATTTGTCCCGTGTGGACAAGTTAAGAATGTATAAAGCAAACGCCTTCATTCACTTGTGTTTTCATCCGTTTCGAGATATTTTGTCGGTACCTTTCCGCTGGTTCTCCGTGTACAAAGATAGATTAGATGTTCATTTCAACGTTGTTTCACAGCTTTGAAATGATTATCTATTCTATTACAGTGTACTCGGAGAACAGCGGGGAGGTGCTGCCGAAATTTACTCGAAACGGTTGAAAGCACAAGTGATGGGCGTTCGCTCTATACATTCTTAATAGGATAGAAGCCTACCCCCGACAGCCGGAACACATACATACAAACGCATAATTAGAGAGCGATTCGAGATGTTCGGGTTAAAACCAATATATGATAATATGAAACCTTCATATTCCCATCGATACTCATATATGAAACTAAAAGCTCCACTTAGTCCCCGTCTATCGGTTAACATAACGTGCGATAATTTATTCTTTTCAACGACAAACGCACACACAAAGCATATACACGGATTTTCTCCTTTGTCAGTAACTATCCCGTTCTTATATTTCTCAATATAGTCAGCATAACCTACAATTTATATGTTATTCAGTCTAGCATGGCCCATGAGTACGTTAGAGTTAAGGACTGGATGTATGTGGATTGGAAACTGTAGGGTTCCTAGGCACTCTAATGGAGTCTCACAAGTGATCAAACATGCACAAATCAAGAAATTCCTTGTGCCTACAAACCCTAATACGGATCGTTAACTAGATATATAGGCGAAGCAAGCATGTAATCGAATTAAATGCTAAGGGAAAGTGACTACAACCTTTGTAGATCCGGTCCACCACCTCCTAAGCTCCGCGATGATCTCCCTCCGCTGTCGAAATGTAACCCTTGACTCTAACATTGGCATCATCGAAGAATGGGCGGGCTTGATCGTCGGTTCGATGCCGAAGATGATCTACGTCGAGGCATCACAAGAACAAGCTCCAACTTCACCAAGCCTTGAAAACTTGTGAAGGAAACACCCTATACAACTTGGCAAGAGGTAGAGGATGAAGAAATAGGAAGTGGGTAGACTTTAGATTTGGATTTCTCACTCATTTTGGCTAGTTGCCATTGATGGTGCAAGCTTTCTTCAAGTTGAAGATGAAGAAGAAGATGATAAAGAATTATGATAAGTATATTATGTAAATGATAAATAAATCAATACTTATCATTTACTAACCCTTGGTTAGTTGTAGAGAATGGACCATGGTTAACTTGAATGGTTAGGGTTAAGGATGAGACAAGAATAGTGACTTAGTAAAAGTTTCAAGAAACTTCAACTACAAACAAATCAAGCCACCATTCTATATTCTTTATCATTTTCTTTTTCCAAAATAAACAAAAAGAATAAATAAATGAATAAGTAAATAAAAAGAAAACCCTAATCATAAACTTAACCAAGGTCTAATTCTTTACACAAACCCTAGCTTGCATGTATCATCAAACATGATACAATCATGTGCACAAAATATATCACATATACAATGTGCACATCAAGTGAGAAAATCCATTTAAAGTGAACCAATACTAGTTAATGCAAAGTGATATATCAAATATAAAATTATACATTAAATCATTAAATCAACACTTGATTCAATGATCCGGTCATGTTGCATATAACCGGCTAGTATCCAATGTATCGGCTTATCGAATCAATCTTTGATTCGACAACTAGGTCATATCGCATATAACCAATCGATACATTCATCGCAAGAATGAAATACGGTATCACATACACGCATTATTCTCGGTCCCGCACATATCTCATATGCGCTCCTATTTCGTTTCGCTTGAGCCAGGAAACCTCTGTGTAGGACTCTAAAGACTCGTCAATACGCCGGCAGCAGATGATGATCATATCAAACACCCACAAGCCGCAAGCGGTCTGCTAAACGTAACGGCCACCCGGGTATTGAGCGATCAGAAGATCGACGAGCAAGCCCGCTCACACTCCTGTGAATCCAACCAGTAACACTTACCGTACAGTCCGGTCTGTTCGTCTGATATGTCGCATATCTCGCCTAGGGGTGGTAAACGTCAGACCCCAGTAGCTCGATAAGTCATGCCGACTTGAGGTCCATAACATTCGTGAAACTACTGATAACTCTTACCAGTATATCACTGCAACCCTGGCCAGGGATTTCCTGTTATGGCCAGTCGAGCATAGCACAACATCAACCCCCAATACCGGGAGAGACGAATCCCCTCCTATCGCTCATTGCCTCCATGTGAATCGGGACTGTACCCAAAAACCACCTGTTTGCACGCCTCAGTAGAGCCGTGGTAGGGTGGAAATCAAAGCACAGTGGGAGACACACAAGACTCTATGACGATCTCGGGTCAACAGACTAAGTTGTACCAGTGTCACCAGAGAACTGCCATCTGACGTGAGGTATAATACCATCTGGGAGTTCTCGGCGAGTCCGTTCAGTGTACCCAGTCTCCACTGAGCACCCGTATACCATCTCTGATGTCAAACACCAATGGATATGGGATCATCCATCGCCCATCACATGGGTCGAGAAGATACACGCTAGTCTACTCTGGAATATCGATGCCCCGTCTCGATATTCCCACGACTAGGAACAATGAAGGATGTACTCATTGACTACCCAGGCCCCACTAGTATGATCTGCATCATAGTCCTGGAAGTCGAGTACTCATCCTAAGGGCTTTATCAACATGTAATCAGAGAGACAGAAAGTATACATGTTAAGACAAAGAGCAACCAGATAGCGTACTATCATGTCGAGCAAGAAAGTCCTACCTATATATGTCCCAGCATCCACTACAATATACATCCAATGTACAGTAATGGCCCCTAGGGCATACATATAACTAACAGAAACAACGTATGCAACCTAAGTTTGTCGCAGGAGTTGCTGCTTTCCTTGAATTTGCACGCGCACATAATAAGATCATAATAGAGAAGATTCTCTGTCCGTGCGATAGATGTGGCAATAAGTACTGGCAGAAGGTAGAATTGGCAGAGCTTCATATTGTAAAACATGGGTTTACTAGACTTTATTCAAGTTGGAAATATCACGGGGAAGGAGAAGAATGCAGTACTGCGGTAGAAGAAGAAGGAGAACACGATAATGCGGCAGGAGAAGAAGAATTCAGTAATACGGGAGGAGACGGAAATTTATTTCCATCAGAAAAAATGGAGGATATGGTAGAGGCTGCCCTAGGTGAATCTATTCATACCGAAGATGACATTCCTTCCGGTCAAGGATCGCGTGCGGATAAATATGAAAATTTCATGAATGATTCTAGGAAACCAATTTATGAGAATGCGAAGTATTCCACCCTCTCATGGTTCGTCCAACTTTTCCAGATTAAGTGCCTAAATGGATGGAGCAATAAGTCATTCACAATGCTTCTTTCGTTCTTGAATGATTCTATGCCTCCGGGAAATAATGTGCCCGAAAGCTGGTACGAAGCCCAGAAAATGATGTCTGATTTAGGTCTAAAGTGCGAGAAGATTCAAGCATGTCCTAAAAATTGCGTGTTGTACCGGAAAGAGAATTCAGATTTGAAAGAGTGTCAAACATGCGGAGAGGCCAGGTATAAGCCGAAAGATTCTGATAAGAAGCTTGACATACCTGTGAAGATAGCACGATATTTTTCCCATAACACAGAGGCTACAGAGGCTATTCAGGTGCAAGAAAACAGCCGAGGCAATGATTTGGCATCACCGTGCTCCTCCAAGAGAAAATGGAAAAATGAGCCATCCAAGAGATTCACCGGCATGGAAGGATTTCGATAGGAGGCACGCAATATTCAGTAGCGATCCTCGCAATGTCCGGCTCGGACTGGCTACCGATGGCTTCTGCCCATTCAACTATATGGCTGGAAGTCACAGTACATGGCCCGTTGTAATGATAATTTATAATCTGTCGCCTTGGTTGGCTATGGACCAATCATACTTTATGTTGCCTCTTCTTATCGACGGACCAAACTCACCGGGGAACAATATCGACGTCTATCTCCGACCTCTGATCGAGGAGCTGAAAACTTTGTTCATTGATAGTGTAGAGACGTATGATTCAAACACAAATACAACCTTCATACTGCGTGCGGCTTTAATGTGGACAATTAATGACTTTCCTGCGTATGGAATGCTATCAGGTTGGTCCGTACATGGTCACAAAGCATGTCCTCATTGCCATGAATACACAACATCAAAATTTTTGAATTTTAGCAAGAAGGTTTGTTATTGCGGCCATCGACGTTTTCTGCCTCCAGACCACCCCTATAGATTAGACACGGTTCACTTTGATGGTCATCAGGAGCTTCTTGGAGCTCCATCCCTATTATCCGGAGAGGACGTGACTTCTAAATGGGATGGTTACAATAACGTGACCTTCGGGATGGATCCGACGAAACAGGTTAAACCACAATATTGGAACAAGTTAAGCATTTTCTTCGAGCTTCCGTACTGGTCTACAAATTTAGTGCGTCATTGTCTGGACATCATGCATATAGAGAAGGGAGTATCAGAGCACATACTTAACTTGCTTCTGTGTAAAGACGGGAAATCGAAAGACAACATGAATACTCGGATGGATCTACAAGAGTGGGGAATAAGAAGTGAATTGCACCCTAGACTGGTAGCGGGTAAACCGGGCAAGTTTGTACTTCCCAATGCCGCTTATCATATGTCACAACCGGAGAAGAAAAGATTTCTGCAGGTGTTGCATGATTTGAAAGTCCCCACAGGTTTCTCAGGATCATTCAGCAAGAAAATAAAAATTGTGAAGGGCAAGGTCGATGGGCTGAAAAGTCATGATCACCACGTTATCGTGGAGCACCTTCTTCCATGAGCCCTCAGGACTTCTCTCCCCGACTCGGTTGGTCTAGTAATCAACGACCTATGTTGTTTTTTCAGGGAGTTGTGTGCTAAAACACTGGAGGTTGCGACGCTGGATAAACTAGAAAATTCTATTGCGTTGATACTTTGCAAGTTTGAGCGTATTTTCCCACCGTCATTTTTCGATATCATAATACACTTGACGGTTCATCTTGCAACTGAGGCGAAGTTAGCCGGACCAGTACAATATCGATGGATGTATCCCGTCGAGAGGTACGTGTAATTTTTCGTTTCGCGCAATTCATAAATTTATTGTTGTCATGTATGCCCGTATTTATTTATTCAACATATTCTCATTAGGTACCTCTACACTCTTAAGAAGTATATACGCAATAAAAATCGACCAGAGGGTTCTATCATGCAAGGTTATCTTCTTGATGAAGCAACCACATTTTGTTCCCGCTATCTGGACGGGAACATTGAGACAAGGCTTAACCGACCATGAAGAATTCAAGACGGGCCATATGGTAAAGCCGAGTATAAGAGGGTAGACACTATGTTTATCAACAAGATATACCGGTTTATCTTGCTTAATTGCGCATATCTTGAACAAATTAGAGAGTAAGTTCTTTTGGATTAATTGTTATATCTTTGTTTGTGTGTGTATGAAATGACATAATATTAATGTCACAATTACTTGTCGAAAACAGAACTCATTTTAACGAGGTACGTGAGGGGCATCCTGATTGGAACGAAGAACGTTTGGAAAATTACTATCAGGATAATTTTTGTGATTGGGTCACAGATCATGTAAGTTATTCGAATAACATTTTATTGCTATCAGTTTTAATCTAAACTTGTATCGTTATGTATTTTGTCGTAAAATTTGTTTTGTTAGATCCACGATCCGAACTTGTCTGCATCATTTGAGAGTGATTCAAGATGTTTAGCTCAATTTCCTAGTATGGAGGTTGCATATTACAATGGATTTGGTGTCCTTGGATACAAATTCGAAGTTAAGGACATAGAAACATCTAGAACCACTCAGAATAGTGGGATTGCGACGGTAGGATCGGACGGTGTGATTTACTATGGGTACTTAAATTGTATACTCGGCATCCACTATCCCGGACGATCAGAACCCTTTTATATATTCCAGTATACTTGGTACGATCCGCGAACCGATACGGACAGGTGGAGAAGCAGTCTTGGGACTTGGAAAGATGAATATGGATTGACCAGTGTGAACACACTTCGATTTTACGGTCAGGACGATCCGTTTATCTTTCCGATCCAAGCATTCCAAGTATACTACTCACAGTGTTTGAAGCATCCGGGGTGGAGTGTTGTATGCCGATGGAAACCTAGAGATGTCTACGATGTCCCAGAATACGAGGACGAATAAGAGAGAAGGCTTAAAGTGCTCCGACCGTATGTTTCGAAGGACGGGTTGTCTTCGACCGATCATGAAGTTACGTGGGTTAGAAATGACATCGACGATGAAATCCAAGTAGATATGTATGATGCGCCCACGAAACGAAAAAGGTTATCAGTAATGTTATATTATTACTTCACATTTTACGCTCTAGATCATATATAGTCAATACTTTTAATGATTGTATAATGTGTCCACGAACCGTTTATCTAGATTTGATGACGATGTCGGGAGCAGCGAGGGGCGGCAGGAGCTCCAGCCGCGGCAGAGGTAGAGGCAGAACGGTTCTGCCGCCCGGAGAGCTCCGTAAGGAGCGTCAGAGGGCCGGTCTTGCACCCAGATCGGAGACCCCTTCGGATGCCTCCTTCCGTGTTGATTTGGCCACACCTCCAGGTATACTGCACGCATATCCATTTTGAATGTAATATTACAGATATTCATGCATGTTTATGTCAAAATTACTTATATTGTCAATGTTTGATTGTCTAGTTGTTGGTGATGCGTCCACATCTGGGACAGAGGCCACCCCCGCTCCTCCAGGTATGTTTATATATCATATAGTGTATGTATATTGATTTAGAATGCTATATCATAAATACAGACATTCCTTTTGCTCTTACTTAGCAATTTTTATTATTGTCTAGCTGTAGGTGGTGACACCACCGCACCTGCGGGTATGTTTATATATCCTATAGTGCATGCATATTGATTTAGAACGTTATATTATTGATCTACACATTCTTTTTGCAATTACTTATATAATTTATTTTTAATTGTCTAATTATAGGTGGTGCAGCCACACCTTCCACAGGGGCCACTCCTGCCGCTTCCATACCCTCCGCATCGTCTGCAGGTTAGTATGAATAAATTTAAAATATTTATTCATTTTACATATTCTCTATAGAATAAATATGAACTTCATGGAAATTTAGCATCGATGTTTATTTTATAGTTGGAGGGGATGCGTCCGGGTCCGGGACCCCGGTTGTTCCTCACCGGAGGAACTATCGTCCCGCTCGTGCTGCTGCTCGGGCCCAGGCTCGTGCGCTAGTCACCGGAGGTATATATCACACTTGAATTTTTGTTTAACCTTCATTTCTTAATACAATTTTGTCTTATTATTGATTGTCTTGATATTTCGTGCAGACGCAGGGCCTCTCCATCCCCAGAGGGGGACTCGAGGCCCGAATCAGTCCCATAGTCTGAGGCCTGATAGAGCTAGGGGGGAGGCAGCATTCCCCCTATTTTTTACCCTTGACTATCGCTATACCGGTCCTCATGCCGAGAGGTTCGGCCGGTATTTGGGGGACGAGAGCCGGATCGTGAAGAACTATCCACTTCACGTTGAGTGGGGCGAGCAGCACCGGCGCTCATTCGTCCTCTTCTTTGATCAGGCTCGGGTATGTATTAATATATATTTTCATTTGATCTATCCAATATATTTATTATTAACACTTGCAATCTAATAACAATGTTTTTTTTTGTATTTTCAGTTGGATTACGATTTTCAGCCTGTAGCCGACCCTGATCACCCGGGGAGGGTGCTCGACCTTCATGCTCTGTACAATGGCCTGATGAAGAACATGCAGGCCAAGGTCCGATACAACAGGAATGAGCTGAAGGCCGACTGCTACTCCCTGTGGATGGCGACCCCCGAGGCAGAGAGAGCGGCCCTCCTATCTACTCCGGCATTTGCGAGAGTCGACGTAGAGACATGGCCTCTATTGTGCGCTTATTTCGACTCCCAACGCAAACAAGTATGTATTTTAAATTTAATTCATTATTTATGATATAATTTATTTCTTTGTGTTTCTTAATTAGAAAACTAAATGTTAATGCGTTGTGCAGAAACAGGCCGCTCAGAATACGGAGAACAGGAAGTCGGCGAAGAGGGGTCGCCCCACTTACACAGGTGGCTCGAGGAACATTACTCGAGCCATGGAGTTATCGGTAAATTAAGAGTTATTCTCTAATATTCTGCAATATTAAGAGTTATTCTCTAATATTTCTAATATTAAGAGTTACTTTCTAATATTGCAGACATCTCGGACCGTGGCGTCAGGTGGTACACCGAGCGTGCTGTCCGCATATCTTGCCGTCCACGACACCTCGACAGATCCCGCCACGGGCGAGCTTCGATATCCCGACGTCGCTACCCAGGAGTACTGCGTAAGTGTTAATATTTTTTCTACCCAAATTTGAAATTTTAGTTTTGGAAGGTTCAAGTTTAAATTTTATACTTATACTTTACTGCTTAATGTGGGTGTAGGAGCGGGTGGTTGAGCAGGCCCAGGCCTCGGGGATCAATTTTACCGGACCGAACGATCCGAGGCTGCTGACCCCAGTTCTGGACGCCGCACACGGAGGGCACCACGGAGGTTGGGAGAGAGGCCGGGGATTGGGCCCTAGCAGGGCCCATATGAGGTTGGACTCCACCCCGGCGGTTACTTCCTCCGTCTCCAGTGACCGGCATGTCCATCAGGAACTGGATAGCATGAGGGCCACCGTTCAGGAGTTGAAGGAGATGCTGGTATGTGTACTACTTTATAGTAAAATATCATTTCATATTATATACATATCAACATATCCATAATTAGTACGTAGCTTGAGCTTATTTGGTTTTAGACTTAAGTTTGATTAATCATACATACATATGTAATTAAAATAAACAACGCTTTTCCAAACTACATATCCAAACAGGGTTTCGAAATAACTTAATAATGATACGAATTCGAATAATACACAGTTCTTTCACGCTTCTTACACACGTTATGTCCAGACGCGACAGGGTAGATCGGCCGAGCCTCCACATGCATCTCCTTCGGCTGCGGCTCCGCAAGCCACTACATCGGCTGCGGTTCCGCAGACAGCTCCTGTAGCTCCACCGCCCACTCAGACTCCCGCAGCCGCGGCTCCGCAAGCGACTACCTCGACGGCGGCTGCGCAGACCACATCGCCAGCTCCACATGCCGCTCAGACTCCCGCTCGCGACGAATTGCAGAGTTTATTGACCGAGGAGCAGGCGCGTTATTCTATCGTTATTCAGAGGTGGAGCTGGACCGAGCTAGGGTAGATTTTTGGTTCTTATTTTTTGAAACATGTATTTATTTATATCATACACATTGTACTACATTTTGAAACGATATTGATATTGGTTTGTATTTATATCATATTCAGTTTTTGGGTTTCTTTTGTATATTATATATATGCGTGAGATGTGATTATGAATACTGCAATATATGATTTGATTGATGTATATATTATTGTGCACAGGGCGGGAAAAAATCAAGCAGCCCATTTTTTAAAAAAAAATACAGACAATATGTACCTACGGATTAATCCGTAGGCACACATGTTACCCCTACGGATATATCCGTAGGGGCAAAATATCAGCAGTAACTGATATTTCCCCCCTGATCTCAATGCCAGGGGGTTGGGAATGCCCCTACGGACATAGCCATAGGGGCCACTGCCTATCCCCTACGGCGTTATCCGTAGGGGCAAAATATCAGGAATCCTGATATTTTGCCCCTACGGAAACGTACCTACGCACATATCCGTAGGGGGTAGTACATGGACCTACGGACATGTCCGTAGGTACAAGTAATATATTAAAAAAACCGTAAATAATGTAAAATATTATACACTACGGCTTAATCCGTAGGGGCAACAGGACCTATACATAAATCCGTAGGGGCAAGAATTTGTCCGTAGGGGCAAGTTCAGGGCCTCAACTTGCACCTGCGGCCTTTGCACCTACGGGGTATTTTTTCGCCCCTACGCATATATCCGTAGGGGCAGTGGGTTGCCCCTACGGATTTATCCGTAGGGGCAACCCTTATTTGTAGTAGTGATCGTTGTAGAATCGAGTGATTTTAAATGGAATGTTTTTAGGCATTTTCTAGTTTTGCTAAAGAGGTCACTCCCGGTGAAGGGATCGTTGGCTCTTTCCTCATCGAATAAGGTGCAAGATATATCATATATATCGCTGTACAAAGCAAGAACTATAGAAGCAGTCAAAAACAAACCGAGTATGCAGCATCTGCTAGTTTCACTAAAGAGGTCACTCCCGATGAAGGGATCTCGGCTCTTTCCTTATCGAATAAGGTGCTGGATGTTCTACAAGGAACACCGCTATGCAAAGCAAGAACTAGAGCTATCAGTTTTTAAACAAGTTTCTACAACATCTTTAGGTTTCTTTTATTTCATTAATCTCATTAATGAAGTCCTATTTTAATATGCTTCACAAGCATCACATTTGAAACGAAATCTGCAATATAACATATATCTCATATATATAATATAAACATTCGTCTCAGGCAGTAATATGATCTCATCACAGAACATTGCAGCAGAAGAACATATATAAAATATTGGATATACTAGGACGTCCTTGTTTAAATACGAGCCTGTATAAAACACGGATTCCACGGTCGCGATGAATAGCCAAACCAACATCCCTAGACCCCTACGAGAGCGGCAAGTAACACTGCCAATTCTAGGGTTAGGAGACCCGGTCTTGACTCCTCGAGATGGTCTCCCACTGGACCCTAGAACCCGGTTACTTGTGCTCCCCGCCTTGGGTCTACTTAATGCAGAAAAGTAAATAATATACAATGGTGATATCATCCTCAGCCCAGAAGTGCCCCAATAAAAGAATATTACAAACAAATGAATTTTACATGAATGAGAAAAGAAAAACTCTCATCTCACATAAAACCCCCGGCTATTCAAACGCGACGATCCAATACAACATATCACAGCAACACATAATATCTCATATCATCAACGTAAGCAAGTATGCATATCCCGATTGTCGTTGATGTATAGCAACGAAGCCGGCGATACACCACATACTACGCTTACGGTCACAGAAAAGAAAGTGTAAAACTACAACAGTTGGAATTCGCAACCTCCTTAGATATCGCATGCCTAACCAAATGAATTCCTTAGACATCGCATGCCTAACAATTATAAACCCCGCATTTTAGTCTCATTATCGAAAATACTTTTCAATATCAAGTCGGGCAATTCAACAAGATTCCCGATATCCTGATCGAATGCTCGTCGCAAACTTTAATAGATGGCCGCAACCCCGGATGCCGTCGTCGAAGTGCACTAAGGTAGAACACCGCTGCCGCGAGCACCCGAACAGATGCTTTTGGCGACGGGGCTCTCCTATAGTCACTTGGTCGGGGCTATGGGGTGTGGCTGTCTATTAAGTTTACCCGGCGAGTATCCGCGTACGCTACGTGATTGCGACGGAATTTTGATCACATAAAAATTCCATGGCAACCGATCAATTGAGACTAAACTGCTATGTTTATAATATTCAAATTAGTTATCTCATAACTACCTGTGGATTCCAAATATTGTATCACATTCCAGATAAATAGACAGTGTTAAACTTTCCGATCGAATAAACAAACAACCAAGATTTCCCAAATAGCTCAACACTTGAGGGGAGTTCAAAAATATCCATCACATGCAACAGTACCAATGGTCCATCCATAGAAGGGTCAAGCCAACGCCTCACATGTAGCACACCGCACTGCCCCAAACCCTAAGGTCCAGAGACAGTTCAAGACGGCCACATAATCGAGTTAAGGTTTGTGTTCTTCTAGAGGGTCCACCGCGTTACTTACACGACTTAGAAAGTTTCAAACTCGAGAAAAAATCCAACTTTTGAAAAATTTTCCGACTGGGGAAAAAGTGAGTTATTGATATCCGTTCGAACTTTTTAACAGTTTCTAAAATTATCCGGGAAAATTTAAACGAAGTTAAATTATCCGATCGAATCAACGAGTCCCCAATAGATCCCAGAAAACTCAACACTTGAGCAAATTAAAAATTCCCAGAAGTAGTAGGTAACACATACGGATGTTACTGTTGGAAAATGATACCATAACACTCATTTATTGCTGCGGAACCGCCGCCAATACCCCAGTTTGGCCGTGGTTCCGCGGCGCTACAGTGACCTTATGGTGTCGTTTTTCACAGGTGTCCATAGAATTCCCTGCTGATTTTTTAAAGGATTTTTAATATGGAAAAAATCACATTTTAAAAAATGTCAAGAGAAGGTTTCGTGTCGGAGTTTCCGGGTTCGATCGGACTTTAAACTTCGTCTAGACTTCGCCTAGACTTCGCCTAAGACTCTAGCTTGGCTTTGATACCACTGTAGGGTTGTCGGGCACACGCACAAGGGTCTACGAGGTATCAACCATGCCCGATTTAAAATTTAGTCGTGCCGAACAACCCAAAGCCGGATCTTTAAACTAGAGTTTAGGCAAAAACAAGCATGTTAAACACTTTAACACTAAGTGAGAGGAATTGCAACCTTTGTAGATCTGGTTCTTCACTTCTTAAGCTCCGTGTTGAGGTTCCGTCGCTGCGATCATCGTGTTCCGGACTCTCGAGAGGCTCCACGAAGAGAAAGATGCAAGCTTGCTTCCGATCTTCGATAACAAAGATGATCTACCTTGAAGTTTCATTAACACAAGCTAACACTCACTAAATGAAGTGAACACCCTCATCTAAATGGCAGGGGTAGATGAGGATGATGAAGTAGGATTTTTGCTCTCTTTTGTTTTGTTATTCTCACTCATTTTCATCACTTGGAAAAAACCTAGAAAGCTTTTTCCATGAAAGAAAGAAGAAGGAAGAAGAAGATGAATAATCATTGTTAAACCTTTTGTGATGAATAATGAAAGGATAATGATGAATAATGCAGCCATGGTTGCTAAACCTTTGTAGAGAATTAACCAAGGGTGAAGGGTTTGGGTTAGGTTAAAGATGAGTCACTTATAAATATCTTTTCCAAAACAAAATCAAACCCTCTAGAAACTTCTAGAAAACATTAACCCAAATCAAACCCTAATCTTATTTAATCTCTACTAAACATGTTGCATTAGTAATCATATCATGTTACAATATTATATATCACATATATAATATTTATTGTAACAAAATAAAATAATACAATTAACATATATCGCATATGTATCAATGTATTACCCGAGTGAGAAAAAGAATCTTTTAGTGAGCTAATATTAGTTAATGTAATTTAATATATCATATATATTATTATACATTAAATTATCGAATCAACACTTGATCCGACAATCCGGATATATCGCATATAACCGACTAATGTATCATTTACCGATTCATCGAATCAACACTTGATCCGATTAGCCGGCTGATATCAAATATCGCGAGAATAGAATACGGTATCTCATATCGCATTATCCTCGGTCCCGCACATATCACATACGTGCTCCTACTCCATTTTTCCTGAGCTAAGAAACCTCTGTGTAGGACTCTAAAGAATCGTCAATACGCCGACAGTAGGTGATGATCATATCAAACACCCACAAGCTGCAAGCGGTCAGCTAAATGTAACAGCCACCCAGGTATTGAGTGCTCAGAAGATCAACAAGCAAGCCTGTACATTCTTCTGTGAATCCAATCAGTAACACTCCCGTACAGTCCGGTCTCATCCTCTGATATGTCACATATCTCGCCTAGGGGTGGTATACGTCAGACACAGTAGCTTGATAAGTCGTGTCGATATGAGGTCTATAACAGTTCGAGATACTACTGATAACACTTACCAGTAAATCTCAGCAACCCTGGCCAGGGATTTCCAGTTATAACCAATCGAACACAGCACAACATCAACTGCCTATACCGGGAGAGACGAATCCCCTCCTATCGCTCATTGCCTCCATGTGATTCGGGACTGTACCCAAAAGCCAACTTTTTGCATGCCCTCTTGGACGTGGTATGATGGAAATTAAAGCACAGTAGGAATCACACAAGACACTATGACGATCTTGTAAGTGCACGGCGGCGCCCCGGCCGTCAATTCCGACGCCGGAATGCGGAAGCGGTGATTTACTTTAACTTTTCAAAAACCGGCACCACCGCGCACTATAAACCCGGATCGTGCCATTAAACTAGTCCTAGCTAAATACAAGATGGGGAAGAGAGATATACCGAGCGATCCGTGTCCTCCGGTCTTCTCGTCGTCTTCCCGATCTCCCGCGGAATGTCCGGTCTCCACCTCCTCGCCAGAAGGGCACCACGTCGCCTGCTTCTTTTACGGGCTCCCACCTCTATACCGAGGCAACTCGGGCACGAAGTTGGCGAGCCGACGTGCCTAAGGTTTGCTGTAGAATATAGTGTAGAAACATGTCTCATTTGGGATTATGGAGTTTCCTTTGGTGGAGGAAATGATATATGGAACTTTTTAGAGGAACTTGGGGATTTTTTAGAACATGAAGAGAGCAAAATCCCCATGCTAAAAGTTTTGGACAGCCTATCCCCAACAATGGCCGGCCATGCATAATGGGAGCGTGAGAATGAGAATGAGGTGAATGGATGATGGAACCATAATCATAATGCAAAGGAATAAAGATAATCAAGAAGGGAAATGATCACAAACAAATCCACACTCCAAAACAACCATCATCAACAACCATGATTGCTCACAAAGTGAAGCAATCATGAACCATGGAAAGTCAAGGGATGGTCCTTCATCATGATCCAACAATATGCAAAGACCCCCTTCCAAATTGCTTATTTGCACAAATGCAAATAAGCCCTCCTCCACCAATCTTCGGCCAATGAAAGATACAAAGAAATATGGCCGAAACGGAAAGCAAACTGGCAACTCCAGAAAACTGGTCCCGTAATAAATTACAGAAAAAACCCCGATACTATGTATACACACCCGCATTTGTATTCCGACCGAAATACAAATGCAATGAGACAAAATCTACACTGTACTATACTAGGATCCGGCTTAAACCAAAGCCGGCTAGTATTATCCGTTCGATCCTGATCCGTGCAATACTGCACGTATCTGATCGAACCCTGCCATATCTCCATACGGGCTCTACAGCTTTTCGCCCGAAAACTTGAGCAACTGAATGTGGGGGACTCTAAAGACTCGTCAATACTATGGCTGTGGATTTAACCACTAGCACGTCAGAGGTATTAGCCATACGTGACGGGCTACCAGCTATTGACCAAAAGGGACGTCTGTGAGCGAACTCAGCCTGACACCCTACTGAGCCTGTCAGTGACAATATCCGTACAGTCCGGCGTTCGTCTATGAGCATCGCATGGCGGGCCTAGGGGGTTGGTAAAAGTAAGACCCCCAAAAGCGGTACAAGTCGTGTCAGAGATCAGCCCAGAACACCCTGAGATACTACTGGAATACCTACCAGTAAATCTCTTGCCTTGGCCAAGGACTTTTCATGTTCTGGCTCTCCTAGACACAGCGCGACCTCACCCCCAATACCGGGAGAGACGAACCCCTGAAGATCCGCTCACTGCCTCCATGTGGCTTGGGACTGTACCCAACTAAAACCTGTTTGCACGTCTCCTTTGAGCGTGGTACGGTAGTAATCAAAGTACAGTGGGAACTCACACGAGACAAATGACGATCCTCAGGTCGATGAACTTACCTGTACACATGTCACCAGGGAAATGCTATCCGACGTCAGGTATAAGACCAACTAGCATGTTCCCGGCGAGTCCTGTCCGGTGTACTCATAATCTAATGAGCACCTGTATACATCTTGGGTGAACCAACTGACACCAGTGGCTTGTGAGACCGGCCACCGCCCCTCGTCGGGGTCTCGACTGTATACACTAGTCTACTCTGGAGAATCGATGCCCTGTCTCGAAACTCCCACGACTAAGGACCTTTTAAGGATGTGCTTATAGACTACCAGCTCCCACGTATATGATCGCCCTCATACTGCTGGCAGTCAAGCAAGAATCCTAGGGGTTCTATCAACGTGTAATAGCGACCTGTCAAGTCAACTAAAGCAGTACACGATGATAAAGATAAACCAGATAGCATACTATCATCTTGAGTAAGACTGTCCTACCGGAATAGGTCCTCCCTCAATCATTGCAATCACGTGCCTGTGATCCAATAATTGACTCTGAAGACACTATCTCCAACAATTTCCCACTTGCACTCAAGGCTAATTATTGCGATGACGCATACTCACAGGCCGTGTGATACCGAACACCCAACTCCTCTACTAGTCAGTCTCACAAAGCTCGTTTGCGAAACTATTGCTTTCGAGGAATAGCCTCAGTGAGTCGATCCACTTTGATGTTTCTTTCTATGTCTCTCTATAATCTCAAGTTCACGGAGAAACCCATCTCCTGAAATGAGCAATACCTGTCTTAGAATGTGTCTGGATGTCTGATGGGACCTAGCTCATAAATGAACTCCAAATCCAAACTTCTTAGACTGTATCGTCAACTGAACTTAATCAGTGTCCTGCACCATGCCTCCCTCAGTATTGCCTTGGACCACCTGTCCAAAATACTGCCCCTCGTCAGAAGGAAAACAATAACTCTGACGACCTCCTTGTCGTCCAGGTCACCTTGGAAGCCTGGAATGATAACTGTCTCCCGAATGAGGCTGTCGTTATCATATCCCTAGAACATCCACTTATGTTCTAAAACTTCTTCCGACTGTTTCTCCAGGATTGGATTAATATCAACTTATTGCATCTAGTGCAAGAACAACATCTGGTGTGGTACTTGACATCTCATGATTGACTCAATTGCCTGAGCAAGTGATCTGCCAATCATGCATATCCCTCTCCCCTTTAATCTGTAAGACACCTTTAGAGAGGGTGACTCCATCACCTGCAGGTACAGCACCATGCCTGGAGTCGTCCATTCTAAATACTCTTAGAATGCTGTCTAAGTACCCAGATTGGGAAACCACCTAAATCTAGATCTAAAACCATAGATCTAGTAACCAGTATGTCTGATATAATATCCAAGTCCCATGTGGAGAAACCACTGTGTGACTACCAAAGTATAACCGATCGTAGTATAGGAATATCACTTCCTACTCTGTGTATGTCATCCAAATACCAGGACATCACACCCTACTACCTTCTTAACAGATCCATCCCCTATTCTGATGAAGTCTAACCTATGACTGTCACATCAAAAATTGATGATCTATCTCCGCTATATCTGCTTTAGTCTATAAATAGACATACGCCACTTGTCTACCAATGCTTCCGCTGCTCCAACTGACTACGACAACCCTCTGGCAGAGTCATATAGACGTACACTTCTAAAGCTAGTTTAGAACGACGCTATACTCATCCTCATGCCGGGTCTCAAGGTCTCGAACAACCAAAATGGCAAGTCTGGGTAAACAAGAACTTCCCTGTCACCATCCTTGAGGCTACCTAAGTACCTCTCGGGTGCCTGAGGTTACCCACCGTATCTGCGGAATGGCCAATGGAATGTCAATCCAGATTGAATCTTTAGGTTCTTATCAAATTTTCAGTAATCGTTTGCGGTTCTGGAATCGCTTCCAGTTCTACCATACTCCCACTACTGTTTTCTGAAAAAATCCATTTTTATTAAAACTGTGGCGAGTCAAGAACAATATCACTATTGATCTTCCAGATGGTAGAAAGTCAACCCTCGTCATAGCCTGGGTCAACCCACAAACAGCCATTACAGAAACGTGCCTTGAGTTGTCCAGTGTCTGGTTTTAATCATACGCCGGACAACTCCCCGTACCTTAACATCGTTAAAATATGAACTGTTCTATATCCAATATAGAACCAGAGGCACTGATTTAATTGAACCAGATTCAAATCATGCAGCTGTCTACAGTGCATGTCAAGTAAATGGAAGGATGCCGATCAGCGTTACTCAACTTAGGAATACTTCCAATTATGAGTAACCTGAAAGAGAAGCAATTTCTCTTAATCATTACTATCATCTGAATACCCTACACAAGTATCTACATCTTCGATCACCTTGAAGAATCCCGATACTTGCAACACCTAGTTCTCTACTTTATTCATATACCTATAACTTCTCAAAACTTAGACCCTGTGTTTCTACGAAACACCTGTCTAAGAACTAGAGAAGTCATAAGTAAACTGAATATAGTACGAGGACCATCCCCTCTGTCCTAATGGACACTGGACAATATACAATACTCTGTACAAGTCCCTTGAGTCTAATAACTCATTCACTGTGTGTCGCAGGTTGAAAACTGTACTTATGGTTAAGAAGAATTACATCGTTGTTCAATACTCCTTACCTAACCATCCACTGATATATGTAAATGTCATAGACATAATTTCAAAAAGGTATATCTCACTCTACGAAAATAGACATACAGATATATCGATTTGAAATTGGTGCATAACAGCTGATATTCAAAACCAAATATTTGCCGACCGGCAAACAGCCCAGGTGATTTCCTCAAATATCACCGATTACAACGAATCCCGATATAATGAGGATGATCACCCAATTCCCAATAACTTACTCCCACTCACCATCTATAAAACCATACAGATGTGAGAATCATACCTGGTAAATACATACCCTGGAGTAAGTATCTAATCGGGAAATCAGTTTTCGTTTAACAGTACACAGTGAAACTGAAACATTGAAATGTTTCGATGGGGTATCCTGGTATTCCTAGTAATGCCTCTTCCATTATCCAGATTCACAACTGTAACCGTATATCTCTTTGCCACCTCTCCAAATCCCTTCATATGTCTTTTGTCATTACCATCTGTACACCCCTTTAGGCCAAATGGTTTTCTTCCTTCCCTACCATTCGGCACCAGCCTATGGTTTGGAAGAAGACTATCCAATAAGCATAATGGGTGTACTGTCCCAATCCTGGGAACACTCGTAATGCGAGAGAAGGTGAGGATAAAAGACAACCGAATAAACCTTATTCCTATTTCTCCTGAACCAGAATCCATCCCCGAACTGGAAAAAGTTCCTTTCGAGTTCGTATATAACCATACGATGGAATATCCAATAAACTGTGGATCTTCGTAGTGATACGGAGTGTTCTATAGAAATACAAAGGTGAAGTGGGAGTGGTAATGAAATACTTGGTTTGGTCGTGAATAGCAGTCGCAATTTACTTTGCCTTCTGACTAATCCCTTTCTTTGTCTTAACTTAATACCTTCTGTACACCGTTTAGGCTAATTGGTTTTCTTCATTCCCTACCGTTCGGCACCAGCCTAAGGTTTGGAAGAAGACTATCCAATTTGCGTAATAGGTATACTATCCCCTAATCTAAGGGGTACTCGCAACCTGAGAGAAGGTAGAAGGAAAAGACAACTGAATAGTCCTATTCGTTTTCTCCAGAACCGGAAACCACCCTCGAATAAATCTTTTCGAGTTCGTATATAACCATACGATGGTTTTGTCCAATGGAAGTGGACGTTCGTAGTAATACGGGGTGTCCTGGAGAAAAAAGGTAAAAGTAGGAGTGGCAATGAGGTCTGCAACTCTGACAACCCAAAAGCCAGTGTTAAGAAGGTTCAGTTAATTTTGGTCTCTGAGTCATAGTCTTAGGGTCGGGTCAATGGTCGCTGTCAAAAAGAGAGAGAAAAGAAACACTCAGCGTGCACTCTAACCTAGATCAGAATGGTTACCAATTTATCTAATCTGGAAACCTCCCACTGTAACCTCAAATTCTTCTCCAAACCCAAAAGAAGAATTAGTCGGGATCACCCGAGGAGTAAACCAACTCATCAGTGGGAATCGGGATTCAACTATCATCGCATGATAACGTGACGGAATCCGCTCACGTCATCACACTCCAGAAGGTATGCGCATATCTGGCAAGTTTCTGTTTCTTTAGAAACTCCCGATGTGATTTTTGCCCCATGCTCTTATGACCTTGACTATGGCCAACAAATCATAAGTCACATGTCAAGTTCTACCCGTCATTGTCCAGGTTGATTTGTACCCACCCGTACAAGCCCTTGACTAGGGCCAACAAGGCTATACGACTGTCCCAAACCAACGTATCTATCTATGCTACATATGAACACCCAATAGCTACCAAACACCGTGCCTTGACTATGGCCTACAAACACAGCTTGAATACTATTGACTATCCATATGAAACGACGGAGGGCTACGAATGGTTTCTGGCGAAAACCTTTAACGTAATGAACTTGATATCGTTGAAGGAACGGATAGCTTTATAGAAATATAGTGGCGAAAACCAATGCTAAAGAGGTCACTCCCGGTGAAGGGATATCGGCTCTTTCCCCGTAGAATGAGGTGCAGGATATTCCAACTGAATACCACGATGCAAAGCAAAAGTAATCGGCTATAGTGAAGTTATTGCCCTGACGCAAACTTCTGTCCAAGGGGTCACTCCCGGTGAAGGGATCTCGGCCCTTGCCTCGTCGACTGAGGAGCAGGATATTCCAACTGAATACCACGATGCAAAACAAAAGTGAACGTCCTTGCAATAACAGCTTTTGAAAAAGTTCTAACAACATCAGATTAGGTTTGTTTAAAACTTGCATTGATCCGAATCAACGCAGTCCCATCAATTGATCACACCACAAAGAACGAAAATATACTGATGTACGTATATGCCATCCGCATTCGCCACTGGGTCCCATCATTACCCGTTAGGTTAGCTAACTAACGACAGAGCGGGGACTGGACTAGCGTGGATGCAAAACATATACAACATCTACTAGTATATATATAATATATAATTTTCGCTCAAGGCGTGATAAAAATGCAACATCACAGAAATGTACAGCATCACAGAACAATACAGATATCTGGGATCCCCGGGTTTCACAGAGCCACTACTGAAACCCGACGTTTCCCTGGTCGTGTGGATAGCCTGTGCAATGAAAACCTAGACCCCTACGGGCGCAGCAAGCTACCCGCCAAAACCTGAAACGGGGCAGCCCCCTTCAGCAACGTGAATGGACCACCCGGCACTTCACGGAATCCGGTAACTTGGGCACCCCTCCTGGGTCAACCTGTACCCCCTACGAGTGCGGCGAATAGCCCGCCAATTCTAGAGTGAAGCCCCCTCCGTCTCAATGCCATGAGATGCAGGGTTGTTGCCCTCTAGAACCCGGCTATCCGTGCACCCCTCCACGGGGTAATCCTAGTACAGAAAGTAAAATATACATACAACGGGTACATCGACCGCAACCTGGTCATGGCCCAAAATAATAATACAAACAGACAGTGACGGAAGTCCACATATCGGACGCTCGCCCCGCAGTATCAAATGTACATAATACAACAAAACTGTACTACCACTGCAACCAGGCTATCCTCCACGACCGATCCGCAACATCACAGCAATACACAGAACATCAACGTGAATGTCACGTTCGCAAATCCGTCTAACCAGACTATAGCAGTTAGACAGAATTTACCGATCAAGTGACATTCACGGTCACAGATATAATATAAATACTGTGAACTAATGTGTTTAAAATTTTCCGATCGATCAAAATTTACCAAGTGGGCCCCAAAACACTACTGTAGCACTTAAAGAAATTCTGGGCCCAAAATTAATATTCCAAAACCCATATTTTTAGCACAAAAGCCCACTGGAAAAAATTGGCACAATGATAACATAGAACCGCCGCGGAACCGCGGCCAGAAGGGGGTTTTGGCCGCGGTTCCGCGGTCTTCTAATTGAATCATGTTGTCGAATTTTTACAGTAAGCTTAATAGTCCATGCACATACTTCTGCAACACACTGGAAAATTTTTGGAGCACAAAAAATTTTAACAGAGAACTGATGCATGAGAAAACGCGGATTTTGGAATATTTGTTCGATCGAAAGTGTAAACACTTTAGACCAAGCTAGACTAGGTTAATGGCGAGGCTCTGATACCACTGTAAGTGCACGGCGGCGCTCCGGCCGTCAATTCCGACGCCGGAATGCGGAAGCGGTGATTTACTTTAACTTTTCAAAAACCGGCACCACCGCGCACTATAAACCCGGATAGTGCCATTAAACTAGTCCTAGCTAAATACAAGATGGGGAAGAGAGATATACCGAGCGATCCGTGTCCTCCGGTCTTCTCGCCGTCGTCCCGATCTCCCACGGAATGTCCGGTCTCCACCTCCTCGCCGGAAGGGCACCACGTCGCCTGCTTCTTTTACGCGCTCCCATCTCTATACCGAGGCAACTCGGGCACGAAGTTGGCGAGCCGACGTGCCCAAGGTTTGCTGTAGAATATAGTGTAGAAACATGTCTCATTTGGGGTTATGGAGTTTCCTTTGGTGGAGGAAATGATATATGGAACTTTTTAGAGGAACTTGGGGATTTTTTAGAACATGAAGAGAGCAAAATCCCCATGCTAAAAGTTTTGGACAGCCCATCCCCAACAATGGCCGGCCATGCATAATGGGAGAGTGAGAATGAGAATGAAGTGAATGGATGATGGAACCATAATCATAATGCAAAGGATTAAGATAATCATGAAGGGAAATGATCACAAACAAATCCACACTCCAAAACAACCATCATCAACAACCATGATTGCTTACAAAGTCAAGCAATCATGAACCATGGAAAGTCAAGGGATGGTCCTCCATCATGATCCAATAATATGCAAAGACCCCCTTCCAAATTGCTTATTTGCACAAATGCAAATAAGCCCTCCTCCACCAATCTTCGGCCAATGAAAGATACAAAGAAATATGGCCGAAACGGAAAGCAAACTGGCAACTCCAGAAAACTGGTCCCGTAATAAATTACAGGAAAAACCCCGATACTGTGTATACACACCCGCATTTGTATTCCGACCGAAATACAAATGCAATGAGACAAAATCTACACTGTACTATACTAGGATCCGGCTTAAACCAAAGACGGCTAGTATTATCCGTTCGATCCTGATCCGTGCAATACCGCACGTATCTGATCGAACCCTGCCATATCTCCATACAGGCTCTACAGATTTTCGCCCGAAAACTTGAGCAACTGAATGTGGGGGACTCTAAAGATTCATCAATACTATGGCTGTGGATTTAACCACTAGCACGTCAGAGGTATTAGCCATACGTGACGGGCTACCATCTATTGACCAAAAGGGACGTCTGTGAGCGAACTCTGCCTGACACCCTACTGAGCCTATCGGTGACAATATCCGTACAGTCCGGTCCGTTCGTCTATGAGCATCGCATGCGGGCCTAGGGGGTTAGTAAAAGTCAGACCCCCAAAAGAGGTACAAGTCGTGTCAGAGATCAGCCCATAACACCCTGAGATACTACTGGAATACCTACCAGTAAATCTCCTGCTTTGGTCAAGGACTTTTCATGTTCTGGCTCTCCTAGACATAGCGCGACCTCACCCCTAATACCGGGAGAGACGAACCCCTGAAGATCCGCTCACTGCCTCCATGTGGCTCGGGACTGTACCCAACTAAAACCTGTTTGCATGTCTCCTTTGAGCGTGGTAGGGTAGTAATCAAAGTACAGTGGGAACTCACACGAGACAAATGACGGTCCTCAGGTCGATGAACTAACCTGTATACATGTCACCAGGGAAATGCTATCCGACGTCAGGTATAAGACCAACTAGCATGTTCCCGGCGAGTCCTGTCCGGTGTACTCATAACCCAATGAGCACCTGTATACATCTTAGGTGAACCAACTGACACCAGTGGCTTGTGAGACCGGCCACCGCCCCTCGTCGGGGTCTCGACTGTATACACTAGTCTACTCTTGAGAATCGATGCCCTGTCTCGAAACTCCCACGACTAAGGACCTTTTAAGGATGTGCTTATAGACTACCAGCTCCCACGTATATGATCGCCCTCATACTGCTGGCAGTCAAGCAAGAACCCTAGGGGCTCTATCAACGTGTAATAGAGACCTGTCTAGTCACCTAAAGTAGTACACGATGATAAAGATAAACCAGATAGCATACTATCATCTTGAGTAAGACTGTCCTACCGGAATAGGTCATCCCTCAATCATTGCAATCACGTGCCTGTGATCCAATAATTGACTCTGAGAGCACTATCTCGAACAGATCTCGGGTCAACAGACTACTCTGTACCAGTGTCACCGGGGAACTGCCATCTGACGTGAGGTATAATACCATCTGGGAGTTCTCGGCGAGTTCGTCCAGTGTACCCAGTCTCTACTGAGCACCCGTACACCATCCTTGATGTCAAACAGCGATGGATATGGGATCATCTATCGCCCATCATATGGGTCAAGATGCGTATACGCTAGTCTACTCTGGTGTATCGATGCCATGTCTCGATACACCCTCGACTAGGAACCGTTATAGGATGTACTCGTCGACTATCGTGGCCCCACTAGTATGATCTCATCATAGTCCCAGTAGTCGAGTACATATCCTAAGGGCTTTATCAACATGTAACATAGAGACAATCAGAGTACATGTTAAGATAAAGTACAACCAGATAGCATACTATCATGTCGAGCAAGAAAGTCCTCCCTATATATGTCCAAGCATCCATTACAATATACATCATATGTACAGTAATGGCCTCATATAACTAACAAAATCAGGCACCATCCCCTTGCTGCCCATAACAACAGGGTTTAAGAAATTTCAGTGCAGGGGATGGGCAGCCCTGAAAATAGGGGATGGGAAAACTGGTCAAAGGTCAAAAGTCAAATTGCTCACATAAAATAAACAAAGAGGGTGATGTTTAAGACGGAAAAATGAAACTGGCAACTCCCAAAATAATCCCATATCGAATTACGAGATTACACCTCAACTATAAATAAATACAAGCATTTGTATTCCGACTGAATACAAATACAATGAGACAAAAATATACCTACAATATAATACTAGGATCCGGCTTAAACCAAAGCCCACTAGTATTATCTGTCCGAACCATGACACGTGCACAAGTGCACGTGCATGTTCGAACCCTGCCATAAACTATACGGCCTCTATAACGTTTCGCCCGAACTTGGGAAACTTTCTATGAGGGACTCTAATGACTCATCAATACATTGTCACTGGGTATAACCACTAGCATGTCAGAGGTACTAGCTGTACGTAACGGTTGCCAATGTATTGATCGGAAGAGAAGCTGACGAGCGAACTCATCCAGAAACCCTATTGAGCCTGACAGTGACAATATCCGTACAGTCCGGTCTATTCTTATATGAGTATCGCATATAGGGCCTAAGGGGCTGGTAAACGTCAGACCCCAAATAGCTGTATAAGTCGTGTCGAAGTGAAGCCCAGAACACCCTGAGATAGTACTGGAATACCTACCAGTAAATCTCGATTACCCTGGCCAGGGATTTCGTGTAATGGCTCTCCTAAACACAGCGCGATCTCACCCCCAATACCGGGAGAGACGAATCCCCGACAATCCGCTCACTTCCTCTATGTGGCTCGGGACTGTACCCAACTAAAACCTGTTTGCACGACTCCTTTGAGCCATGGTAGGGTTGTAATCAAAGCACAGTGGGAACTCACAGGAGACAAATGACGATCTCAGGTCGACAGACTAACCTGTACACATGTCACCAGGGAACTGCTATCTGACGATATGTATAATACCAACTAGCATGTTCCCGGCGAGTCCTGTCCGGTGTACTCATAACGCGATGAGCACCTGTATACATCTTAGGTGAACCAACTGACACCATTGGCTTGTGAGACCGGTCACCGCCCCTCGTCGGGGTCTCGACTATATACACTAGTCTACTCTGGAGTATCGATGCCCTGTCTCGAAACTCCCACGACTAGGGACACTTTAAGGATGTGCTTGTAGACCCCAGCTCCCACGTATATGATCGCCATCATACTGCTGGCAGTTAAGCAAGAATCCTATGGGCTCTATCAACATGCAATAGTGAACTAAAGCATGGACACGATGATAAAGACAAACCAGATAGCATACTATCATCTCGAGCAAGACTGTCCTATCGGTATAGGTCATCCCTCAATCATTGCAATCACGTACCTGCGATCCAATAATTGACTTTGAGGGCACTATATCCAACAGAAGTTGGGTGTTCGGTATCACACGGGCCGTGAGTATGCAACACCGCAATAATTAGCCTTAAGTACAAGTGGGAGATTGTTGGCTATAATGCTGTAACATTTCAAAAAAATAAAATATTATTTTGGGGAATTTTTATAATTTAATAATAAAATATTGAATATTTTAAATAAGGCGGTATAATTAAATACCGATAAATTGAGGAAATTTTTGAAAATTATAGAAATTATTAAAAGAGGGTGTTTTATGTGAATTATGCAAATTTTAAGTTTTTATGATTAGTTTGACACTAATTTTGTGCTAATCGCGATTAAAAATCGCTAATCGCGCTTTAAGCGTATTTTGTGCAAAACGTTGCACCGTATCATTTTTACACTTGTTGCATTTTTGCATGACTTTTATTTTGGGTTTACTATTGAGGAGAGAAGGAAAATGGATTAGAAAAGAAAAGAAATTGAATAAAGAATGGAATAGTATGAGGTATGGCGAGAGAGAGAAAAAGAGTGTGAGGGGTCAACCTTGTCTTGAGCCATCCCCCATCATTTTCCTTCACTCATTCCCTCTCCCCTCCTCTTGTTGTTTTTGCTACTGCTGTCTCCCCCTCCTCCTCCCTCTTCAAGCCACAAAACTCCATGAAAATCAACTCAAAACCCAAATCCCCTTTCACAAAAAAGATGCACAAGCTCAAGGGAAGCACATTGGACCAAGAAAGAAAGGATTTTGGCCACTTGAGGCAACTCAAGAATTTTCTTAAGTTGCCAAATAAGGTAATTTATGAACCTTTAGCTTAGTATTTGCATTACTTTTACCCCCATGTTATGATAAAACCGATATCGTGTGATTTTATGGACTTAGAAGAATTCTAGTTAGGGTTAAAGGAATTTGAAAGTTGTGATGTGAAGTTGATCTTAGTAGAGGCCACACAAACCCCCTAGTGCTAGAATCCAGACCTAAACCAGAAACTTGAAACCCGGAATACGGATATAGAAAAGCCGATATAGGAAAATTGTGGATTCTGTGAGGGTTAAATGAAATCTGCTATCACCCCGAGACTATGAAAATTATTTTGCAGGGGCAGTTATACATGCAGGCAAGTAGGAAGCTACCACCAAAACCCTAACCCCTAATTCCCCAAACTGGCTGCAGATTTAATCCAATTGGCCGCAAATTGCGGCCTGGGTCCAACCATTTTGGCTCGTGTTGGTTCTGAAGCTTTATTTCATGTACACAAGACCCTTGGTATATGCAAAATTGTCTAATTTAACCTAGGGTGAAATGTGGGACCCTTTTCTATAGTTGCTGTTTTGATTCGTGTTTTCGTATTGCGTATTTTAAATTCTGGATTTTTATAATTGCGTTTTACCTCGATTACTTGGCGTTTATATGACAATATCGAGGATTTTTTGATGGTTTTGAAAGCGTAGTCCATAGGTTCTAACCTATGGGCCTTAACGTGCCGTTTGGTTTTCTCGATGTTGTTTTAAGATGCTTTTGCGAATGTGTTACGTTGTAGGTACCTTCTCGAGGGCTTCCTATGAGGAAGAAGATGAAGGCTACATCGACACTGACACGCAGGGTGCAAGGTGAGTAGATTAAATCTATGGGGGAAGTCGGGTAGATGGCGTATAGCACACCCGCAGTTCGAGGTATAGTATACTATATATATACTATATATATATGTTTGATAGTATTAGGTGCGATATGGATAATTGAGATGAGATTAGGTGTACTATGGTTAGATTAGGGTGTGGTCGTAAACTAGTATAGTTCCTAGTAGCGAACCCTAGAATAGGTTTACATCCGCACGCACACACATGCTTATTTGTTATACTTATACCTGGATGATGAGGATAGTGGTTGATATTTGGAGATGAGTCGATGAGATTGGGCATAGTGCCATGAGATCGGTGATATAATGTGATTCGTATTTGGGATACGACATGAGATTTTAGCGGGCCTTTGGACGTGTGTTTACGCACGCATTTATATAGATGGTATCAGTTGTACTAGACTTAGATCAGTACCCCAGATCATGAGATATGATGATAAGGATACCAGATAATTGATGAGATGGATGTGACATTGACCCGTACCCAAATTTGGGATGCCGTACGATGACTTGCCGTACGAGCTTTATATTGATGATAGATCCGCACCCATGACTCGAGGATGGCATACGATATTGTACCGTACGCGGTACCTTTGAGTCGGGATCAACGACTATTATATATATATATATATATATATATATATATATATCGACTCAGATTAGGTGGTTTCCATACCCCTCCTGACTGACTTGTTACTTAGAGCTGTAGATTTGCTAGTAGATGTTAAGCTAGGCCGATGTCATACCTATTTCAAACACTAACGAATCGGGAGTAGTTAAAGACAGGCAAGGGATTCTACGGATATTTTCAAAAGACGCATCTTTTCTTAAAAACACCGTAGCACTTATTTTACTAAAAACCCCGATTCGACTTCTTTCAAATGGCAAAACAGTATGACATGGATGCATTGATGTAGCTTCTACACTGTTGTGGTTATTATTCATTTGCTGCATATGCTTACTGTTTGCATCGCATTGCATGATAAATATGTTTATTTTTATATCAAAACCATGCTGTTAGGACACCAGCACCATTATCGATGATGCATATGTTCCACGTACACCTGCTTGCCGGCTCATACACTTCATCATCGATAATTGCCATGTCACTACACTGTAGGACTGTTGCATTAAGGATATGATCCCTTGCATGGCATATTCGTGTACTTACATATTATACACTCATACTTGTGCACATATCTATTGTACATTCATATTCGTGTACTTACCTATTGTACACTCATACTTGTGCACATACCTATTGTACATTCATATTCGTGTACTTACCTATTGTACACTCATACTGGTGCACATACCTATTGTACACCCATACTTGCATGATATACTGATATGCTTACATTCTTTTACATGTCGCATACATCATGCTTTTTGATTATTCGCATTGAGATATGTTGTTTCCATGATATTTCTGGATTTGGGAACCGTGGGTATTTCAAAAGAGAGTATGTAATTGTTTTTAAAACCCGGTTATCCTTGATATGATATTTCAGTGCGTCCACCATGTGTTTTCTCAATTCAGAGAGCGACATGTGAAACCCCATTCAAGGAGGTGGATGAGGCCGATTGCGGGTATATGGTGGACCTGGTATGGTACCATGGGGCGAGAACAGATTGCTGTGTGGTAGACGGTGAGCCTAGCAGAGGGACTACTACCTACCGGTGACAGTTTTGGGCTCGGCGGATATCCGGAGGATACAGACCGGAGTCGAGAGATGATATGGGCCGATCCGGACTGACGGAGCCCGCGGGCCGATCCGGACTGACGGAGCCCGATATATGAGGATTTACGTGCCGATGGTAGACACAGGTTTCATGATGTTTTCGAGTGTCGATGCTTGACACTCAGGTTCCATGATTTGATATGTCGCGAGCGACACATGTTGATTTACATCCTCATACTTCCATGCATATGCTTTATGATATTTACATGCATGATGTTTATTGTCATTGGGTGACACGTGGACGATATCTACATACATATAGTTGACATTGATGACATGATCATATAGTTGGACGAGATCCACATACATGATGACATTGATTATATAGTTGGATGATATCTACATACTTATAGACTTCATGATATAGTCGACATTGATCATACCTCATATTGATGATATGTTATTACCTGAGGCACTGGCACGAGCACTTGGCACTACACTCATGTATAGATGTCACATTGCCACCTTATCATGCTTCAGACTTATTCATTTGAGGTTTATATATATCTGATCATATTGACCTACGATTGTGTCATACATACGATTTCTGCTCTGTGATGTTTTCTGCTCACGAGTTGGCAACTCACCCTCGTTGTGCCACAGTTCTTGCAGGTTTTGCCGTACAGGTTCCATTGCTGCTTTTCTGGCACACTGCTTCCCTTACGGGTGATTTGCTTTGGTAGGTAGGTTCTTTTGCATCAGAACCACCATTGTATATGTATTATTCAGTTGTATCTTGTAATTCCATTAAGCAAATTTGTATATTGTTTCATACTAAGAAAACCAGTTATGTATTATTTCGACCTTAGAGTCACGCGTTGTAGTATTATGGTTTTCATGCTGATTTTAAGTTTTCCTTTGAGTTTTGATCCTCGCCCTTCGGCGTTGTATATTATACTGCTTGCGTGGTTCTGACCGTCGATAGACGAAGAGCTAGCTCCCGCTTGGGGATGCCTTTTTTCATTGTATATATATTATTCTTGTTGTACCCCGTTTGGGGCAAGTATTTTACAAAGGAAACTCTGCCGAAATTTTCAGAAAAGACTATAGATTTTAAAAATGCATATTCGGCTTACTTATTTAAAAACCTCGTTTTTAAAACATGTTTTATTCACTTCTTAAAAACTAGTTTTCTTTATTCACTCCTTAAAATGGTTTTAGATTTCTGGGCTTTTGACTTACTTGGATTAGATGGGGTCCTATAGACTTCATATGATTCAAGTGCCAGTTACGTGCTATTTCAGGTCGTGACAAAGTTAGTATCAGAGCACTAGGTTAAGCTTGGTTCGAGTCTAAGTTTGACTATGTGGAGCCTAGAGCGTTTATATATATACGGAACTTAGGCTTAACCTTACGGAACTTAGACTTAGTCGAGGGGGTATTATACCCAAACTTTCATCGCATAGGATGACCCTTGGTTGATGGAGTAGGTAGCTTGAGTAGAGTGACGTACCGTACGTATGTTCCGCGGCATATTTACGATACGCTACTCCGCTTAAGAAACCTTAGGATGTACATTTCCTTGCACAGTATTATATTCATTCCTATTAACTATCCTCATCGGTATTGCTTATGATTTTGCTGCCACGATTGCACGGGCAGAGAGAGCTACGGCTCGGGTTGCATCAGCTTGAGCTCGTCATGGACGAGGACTGACCAAGGCGTGATTCCAGAGACGTACGATTGTATAGAGTCATCGCTTTATTGTGTTTTCGCGCCATGAGCGTTTGACAGATCGCTTTTACGAGATTTCCCGGATGTGCTGATCGGCACCGGAGGATCATGCTACTGCTAGTGGCCAGCCAGAATGTGATGACCATTGATATATCGCTTATTCATGATGATTGAGGCACTGTTCAGCGTACAAACGAATGAGCCAGTTGTTGGTGCAAATGACGAGATATCGCCCAGATGTTGGAGCTACTGCAGCATGAGAATATGCTCAGAGATATGATGGAAGGTCGCTAGTCACCCTTGGAGGAAGGGATAGACATGTGGTTCGTTCGCTTACCCCGATGCGAGGTCATCAGATAGATTGATTCTAGCTAGAGACGACTTCACGCCGATTCGTTGAGAGTCGATAGAGACGATCGAATGTCAGGAACCCATTTCCAAGTTTAAAGTATTCGGGAGACAATGCAAGTAATGTTATGGACCCTCTAGAAGAATGAAACCCTAACTCGACGTAATGACCATGGAACACCTCCGAACCTTAGGGTTTGCGGCAGTTTAGCGGTGCCATTTGTGAGGCTTGGGTTTGCCCTTCTACGGTTGGTCCACAGGTGCTGTGGTATGTACTGGAATACTATTAAACTGTACTCAAGATGTTGATCTCTTGGGGGATTATAAGGTTCTGACGAATCGATCGGACGGTTCGACATCATTCGGATATCATATGATGGGACACATTACTTGGGAGACTCCAGATACGAGTATAGCCGTTGGAGCGCAGTCCATGCAGCCACGAGAAGACGAGTCCGAATCAGTCGACATTGGAACAGAGTGGAGTAAAGAGGTCGCACAAGAATTCTACGCGATGACGTTCCACTCCGCTGACATCAGAGATGCGATACGCATGCAGAGGCATTGATTATTGATATACCTTCCAGAAGGAGTCGCGATGAGTATGCAGCCGTTCCGGAACAAGAAACAGATATAGTGAAGGATGGTAACTTCCGGGCAATTCGGTAGAAACGAGATTTGAGAGAGACCTCGACAGGAACTTTCTGGAATACTATACGAGAAGACTTGGACTCAGGAGTGGTCATATTGCGCACACCCAGCAGGCCAGAGTTTGGCATCGTCGACGAGATAGTTGACCAGGTTCGAATAGAGGACCTCACCCAGATGCGTTGTGAATTGATCAAGAAGGGACGAGTATGGAGTATATCTCCGCAGGTTGGGACGAATTCCTGAGGACGTGTTCGGCTAGATATCTTCCACAGAGTGATGAAGATACCAAGTTCGTGATTTCGAGTCCGTGTGAGAGACTTCGGATGGACTGTAGCCGAGAACATTTGCAGTGCGCAGATAGAGACATGACGTCGAAGTGGACGATGATACAGACAAATGGGACAAGAAGTTCATGTGAGATGCTGACGAGCTGTTGTTAATTCCCGTTAAGATTAAAGGTCGGATATGTCTACAGAGGCATTGAGATGCGACCAGTTTCCGAGAAAATGTTGTGCTAAGGACGCAGATGTCCATAGAGCGAGAAGAGATTATGTAAGAGTACCAGCCTCCGTACAGTTCGGCATAGGCGAGATCGGAAGAGAGCTTGAGCAGGATTCCTTCCAGGACATAGCTACGATAAGATTTGCACTCGGGATCAAATGTGTAATGTGTATTCAGAGGACCAGAGAAGTGCCAGAACGTAATCATCCCCTTAGCACACCTGACTTCGATTTGATGTCATTCGATATGTTGATTTTGATTTCATGCCTATGTTATGCATGTGATTTGACTTATGCCTTCGTCATTATTTACATGCACTTTTAGTGTTTTGATTTGATTTGTGCACGCTGATGCACATGGTTGTGAGATTATATACCGCGGTATACCTGATTTGATTGAGTCGTATTGTATACCGTCGATTTTGATTCTGATATTGATGTTGATTTCTTGCACTCCGTGCATTTGATTTGGATTTTCATGCGTGTTGAGCGCATGTTTTGAGATGCGGTTTTGGTGCACACCATATGCACTAAATCGGGATTCTTCGTGCATGTCAGATGCACCTGATTTTGCTGTCAGGCACACACGTTTGTCTATGAAAGATGTTCGTGCACACCCGTTACACCTAGATGTTGTTTCTGTGCACATGTATGGCACATACATGGATTTTGATTTCCGTGCGCACCAGACGCACAGAGTATTCTTATATACATTTTGGGATTGATTTCTTATGGAGCAGTATGTTTTTACGATATTTGTTATATGTTTTCGTACTGAACAGGACTAGTCAGAGGACAGTACCTGATATATTTTGCATGCATTAATAGTTATCGAAAGGATTTCCAAAAAGAGAGCTATAGTCTCAGTATTTACCTACGTGTCTTATATGACACGAAACATTTAAAACAAGGAAACCCTTCTAAATTGTTTTCAAAACGGCGGAACGTACCTATTAAACAAATGATATATACATATATGGTTATTTTCTTACAATAAACGACCGCCACTGTGCAGTGTTATGCGCACCGCACATCGACTTAAAAGGGTTTGGCATGCATTTTCTTCAGATATTTACATGTATAGATTTGATGTCTACATATATAATTTTGATGTATATCATATTGGTTTTGTTTTGGATTTGACATTTGTGTCTTTACCATGACTCCGATGATTGCGGGATGCTTGACGGAGATATGATTTTGAGTTATCTGCTCATTGTTCATGCGCATGCATTGTGCTATGATGCGTCTATGTATTGATGATTTCGGAACCCCGACGACTTAGACTTTTATTGAAATGTTTTAGAATTTGGGGGTTTAAAATTTAAATTCGGGGACCGAATTTTTTTAAGGGGGGAAGATTGTAACATTTCAAAAAACTAAAATATTTTTTTGGGGAATTTTTATAATTTAATAATAAAATATTGAATATTTTAAATAAGGCGGTATAATTAAATACCGATAAATTGGGAAATTTTTGAAAATTATAGAAATTATTAAAAGTGGGTGTTTTATGTGAATTATGCAAATTTTAAGGCTTTATGATTAGTTTGACACTAATTTAGTGCTAATCGCGATTAAAAATCGCTAATCGCGCTTTAAGCGTATTTTGTGCAAAAAGTTGCACCGTATCATTTTTACACTTGTTACATATTTGCATGGCTTTTATTTTGGGTTTACTATTGAAGAGAGAAGGAAAATGGATTAGAAAAGAAAAGAAATTGAATAAAGAATGGAATAGTGTGAGGTATGGGTGAGAGAGAGAAAGAGAGTGTAAGGGGTCAACCTTGTCTTGAGCCATCCCCCATCATTTTCCTTCACTCATTCCCTCTCCCCTCCTCTTGTTGTTGTTGCTGCTGCTGCTGCCTTCCCCTCCTCCTCCCTCTTCAAGCCACAAAACTCCATGAAAATCAACTCAAAACCCAAATCCCATTTCACAAAAAAGATGCACAAGCTCAAGGGAAGCACATTGGACTAAGAAAGCAAGGATTTTGGCCACTTGGGGCAACTCAAGAATTTTCTTGAGTTGCCAAATAAGGTAATTTCTTAACCTTTAGCTTAGTATTTGCATTACTTTTACCCCCATGTTATGATAGAACCGATATCGTGTGATTTTGTGGACTTAGAAGAATTCTAGTTAGGGTTAAAGGAATTTGAGAGTTGTGATGTGAAGTTGAGCTCAGTGGAGGCCACACAAACACCCCAGTGCTAGAATCCAGGCCTAAACCAAAGACTAGAAACCCAGAATACGGATTTAGAAATGCCGATATCGGAAACTTGTGGATTCTGTGAGGGTTAAATGAAATCTGCTATCACCCTGAGACTCTGAAAATTATTTTGCAGGGGCAGTGATACATGCAGGCAAGTAGGAAGCTACCACCGAAACCCTAGCCCCTAATTCCCCAAACTGGCCGCAGATTTAATCCAATTGGCCGCAAATTGCGGCCTGGGTCCCACCATTTTGGCTCGTGTTGGTCCTGAAGCTTTATTTCATTTACACAAGACCCTTGGTATATGCAAAATTGTCTAATTTGACCTAGGGTGAAATCTGGGACCCTTTTGTATAGTTGCTGTTTTGATTCGTGATTTCGTATTGCGTATTTTAAATTCTGGATTTGTATAAATGCATTTTACCTCGATTACTTGACGTTTATACAACAATATCGAGAATTGTTTGATGGTTTTGAAAGCGTAGTCTACAGGTTCTAACCTATAAGCCTTAGCACGTTGTTTGGTTTTATCGATGTGATTTTAAGATGCTTTTGCGATTGTGTTACCTTCTAGGTACCTTCTCGAGGGTTTCATACGAGGAAGAAGATGAAGGTGACACCGACACCGACACGCAGGATGCAAGGTGAGTAGATTATATCTACGGGGGAAGTCGAGTGGATGGCATATAGCACCCCCGCAGTTCGAGATTTAGTATACTATATATACTATATATATGTATGATAGCATTAGGTGCGATATGGATAATTGAGATGAGATTAGGTGTACTATAGTTAGATTAGGGTGTAGTCGTAAACTAGTATAGTTCCTAGTTGCGAACCCTAGAATAGGTTTACACCCGCACGCACACACATGCTTATTTGTTATACTTATACCTGGATGATGAGGATAGTGGTTGATATTTGGAGATGAGTCGATGAGATTGGGCATAGTGCCATGAGATCGGTGATATAATGTGATTCGTATTTGGGATACGATATGAGATTTTAGCGGGCCTTTGGACGTGTGTTTACACACGCATTTATATAGATGGTATCAGCTGTACTGGACTTAGATCCGTACCGCAGATCATGAGATATGATGATAAGGATACCAGATAATTGATGAGATGGATGTGACATTGACCCGTACCCAAATTTGGGATGCCGTACGATGACTTGCCGTATGAGCTTTATATTGATGATAGATCCGCACTCATGACTCGAGGATGTCATATGATATTGTACCGTACGCGGTACCTTTGAGGCGGGATAACCGACTATTATATTTATATATATATATATATATATATATATATATCGACCCAGATTAGGTAGTTTCCATACCCCTCCTGACTGACTTGTTAGTTAGAGCTGTAGATTTGCCAGTAGATATTAGGCTAGGCCAATGTCATTCCTATTTCAAAAACTAACGAATCGGGAGTAGTTAAAGACAGGCAAGGGATTCTACGGATATTTTCAAAAGATGCATCTTTTCTTAAAAACACCGTAGCCCTTATTTTCCTAAAAGCCCCGATTCGTCTTCTTTCAAATGGCAAAACAGTATGACATGGATGCATTGATGTAGCTTCTACACTGTTGTGTTTATTATTCATTTGCTGCATATGCTTACTGTTTGCGTCGTATTGCATGATAAATATGTTTATTGTTATATCAAAACCATGATGTTAGGACACCAGCACCATTATCGATGAGGCATATGTTCCACGTACACCTGCTTGCCGGCTCACACACTTCATCATCGATAATTGCCATGTCACTACACTGTAGGACTGTTGCATTCAGGATATGATCCCTTGCATGGCATATTCGTGTACTTACATATTGTACACTTATACTTGTGCACATACCTATTGTACATTCATATTCGTGTACTTACCTATTGTACACTCATACTTATGCACATACTTATTATACATTCATATTCGTGTACTTACCTATTGTACACTCATACTGATGCACATACCTATTGTACACTCATACTTGCATGATATACTGATATGCTTACATTCTTTTACATGTCGCATACATCACGCTTTTTTATTATACGCATTGAGATATGTTGTTTCCATGATATTTCTGGATTTGGGAACCGTAGGTATTTCAAAAGAGAGTATGTAATTGTTTTTAAAACCCGGTTACCCTTGATATGATATTTCAGTGCGTCCACCATGTGTTTTCTCGGTTCTGAGAGCGACATGTGAAACCCGATTCGAGGAGGCGGATGAGGCCGATTGCGGGTACATGGTGGACCCGGTATGATACCCAGGGGAGAGAACAGATCGCTGTGTGGTAGACGGTGAGCCTGGCAGAGGGACTACTACCTACCGGGGACAGTTTTGGGCTCGGCGGATATCCGGAGGATACCGACCGGAGTCGAGAGATGATATGTGCCGATACGGACTGACGGAGCCCGATATATGAGGATTTACGCGCCGACGCTAGGCACAGGTTTCATGATGTTTTCGAGTGTCGATGCTTGACACTCAGGTTCCATGATTTGATATGTCGCGAGTGACACATGTTGATTTACATCCTCATACTTCCATGCATATGCTTTATGATATTTACATGCAAGATGTTTGTTGTCATTGGGTGACATGTGGACGATATCTACATACATATAGTTGGAATTGATGACATGATCATATAGTTGGACGGAATCCACATACATGATGACATTGATTACATAGTTGGATGATATCCACATACTTATAGACTTCATGATATAGTCGACATTGACCATACCTCATATTGATGATAAGTTATTACCTGAGGCACTGACTCGAGCACTTGGCTCTACACTCATGTATAGATGTTACATTGCCATCTTATCATGCTTCAGACTTATTCATTTGAGATTTATATATATATATATATATATATATATCTAATCGTATTGACCTAGGATTGTTTCATACATATGATTTCTGCTCTGTGATATTTTCTACTCACGAGTTGGCAACTCACCCCCGTTGTGCTACAGTTCTTGCTGGTTTTGCCGTATAGGTTCCATTGCGGCTTTTCTGGCACACTGCTTCCCTTATGGGTGATTTGCTTTGGTAGGTGGGTTCTTTTGCATCAGAACCACCATTGTATATGTATTATTCAGTTGTATCTAGTAATTCCATCAACCAAACTTGTATATTGTTTCAGACTTAGTAAACCAGTTATGTATTATTTCGACCTTAGAGTCGCGCGTTGTAGTATTATGGTTTTCATGCTGATTTTGAGTTTTCCTTTGAGTTTTGATCCTCGCCCTTCGGCGTTGTATTTTATACTGCTTACGTGGTTATGACCATTGATTGACGAAGAGCTTGCTCGCGCTTGGGGATGCCTTTTTTCATTGTATATATATTATTCTTGTTGTACCCCGTTTGGGGCCAGTATTTACAATGGAAACTCTGCCGAAATTTTCAGAAAAGACTATAGATTTTAAAAATGCATATTGGGCTTACTTATTTAAAAACCTCGTTTTTAAAACATGTTTTCTTCACTTCTTAAAAACTAGTTTTCTTTATTCACTCCTTTAAAGGGTTTTAGATTTCTGGGCTTTTGGCTTACTTGAATTAGATGGGGTCCTATAGACTTCATATGATTCGAGTGCCAGTCACGTGCTATTTCGGGTCATGACAAATGCCCTCAAGTCAATTATTGGATCGCAGATGTAACACCTTAGGATGTGTTTAGTGACTAATTATATTTAAATAAAGGGTTTTTAATAAAAAAGTTTTACCAAATTATGTTTCAAATATTTTTCCTAATTTAATAAATATTTTTCAAAAATTTTCCTAGGCTTGCAAACACATGTGCATGTAAACTAGGGTTTTTAATTGAGGTAATACCATGATTAGTAACCATGGTGGGTTAATCATGAGGATTAAGTCTTTTTGGTTCTAATTAAGTTTAATTAGTTAATTAATAGTTGCTTTAATTTGAATTTCCTTGGGGTGTTGACCTGGTGAGAGAGAGAGAGTGCATCATGGCTTAAGTCATGCTTGCAATTAATGAGGAGAGAGAGAGTGAGGGGTTGACATTGGTGGTTATGATTTCCTCTCATTTGTTTTGTTCTTTCTCACAACTTCACTCACACACACACACCCACTTACCTCACAGCAGCTGCGGCAGCAAGCATCCACAGCAGCAGCAGCAGACTCCAAAGCAGCAGCAGCAGACTTCACAGCAGCAGCAGCAAGCATCTCAGCAACAGCAACAGCACCAGTAGCAGCAGCAACAGCCACCACTCCTGCTGCAGCTCCTTCCCTTCACTTCTTCTTCTTCCTCCAGCACCCTAGGGTCGAGTGTGGGGTATATTTCCTAAACTTACTCCCTAGTTTACTTGTTTAGTGTAGTTTTGCTTCAGTTAGTGGTTATTGGTGCGATTTAGTGTGATATGTGGTGTTTAGGGGGAACATTGAGCAAGTGATGTGTGATTTGGTTTCAGTAGGTTGATAGTGTTGTTAAGGCCACATTAACCCAGCTTAAACCCCAATTGCACTAAAATACCACCAGATCCCTATTTGATGCAAATTCATCGTTTTTAAGCAAAATTTGAGTTTCTGGAAACTGCTATCGACACGATGAGTTCAGATTAATTTTGAGAAGACTGCAGTATAGTGGTTAGGTACTGATACCCCAGGTAGAACCCGACCCCCATATCCTTTGTTCTGGCCGCCGAAATATTCGATCTGGCCGCAATTTGCGGCCAGATAGGTAGGGTTTGGGTTGGGGTTTGGTCCTATAGGTGTCTGTTGCAACCCTTAGACTCCTGGCATGTGCAATTTTGTTTGGTTCTTACTGCAGGAAAATCTGGGACTAAATACCTATTTCTCGTATTTTAAACCTTCGCGACACACATGATACACATGTGGGTTCGGGGTTTCTGCGTATCGCAACGCGTCAGGGTAGTTTCAGACGCGTGATCACACGTTTTAGCGTATCGCGCACACGAGCGATTGGTTTACGACACGGGTTTCTAGTTGGACCGTAATATCACGTTTTTTTTAATGAAATTGAGCTTATGCGTGATATATGTTATGTGATTCTAGGTTCGCAGGCGAGTGAGACGGACGCTGCGAAGAAGGGCAAGCAAGTCGTTGGCTACACTTAGCGCGAGACTTCGGTGAGTAGATTTAACATCTACGGGGATATCGCCCGTATGGCGTTATGCGTCAGGGCTGATAGAACCTTATTATTATATATTGCATTTACCTCATGGACTGTCATTGCATATTGCATTCCCTGCTGTATGTATGCTTAGAATTGATAGAACACCGCACTATTACAAATGGTTCATGTTGCACGAGCACTAATCCGCATGCTACACACACACCGTTAGTAATTGCCATGACACACTCACTGTGGAACTGCCATGATTATATTGCTGTAGTTCATTTCATATATGATTCGATATGACTTTCATGGAAATTGGGAGCCGCATGATATCTTTAAAAATGGAATCTAATTTTAAAAGCGGTTTTCCCTTATACCTATATCATGGATTGATGTACATGGCACATCGCATTGGATTTACTTCTTGGTGTTGGATTTTCATGTGATTTTTGGTTTTGAGGACCGTGGGATTTTTAAGAAATGATGCACTATTTGAAAACCCGGTTCCTCGTGATATGATATTTTGGTGCGTCCACCATACGTTTTCTCGGTGCTGAGACGTGTGCTTGAAACCCGATTCGAGGAGATGAATGATCCGTTTGCGGGTTCGTGGTGGACCCGGTATGTTTCCCAGGGCGAGAAATGTTTTTCGTGGAGTAGACGATAAGCCTGGCAGGGTGGCGAGTACCTACCGGTGATTGGTTGGACCTGGCGGTTATCCGGAGGATACTGACCAGAGTCGAGAGATGGATGCGGGATGATCCGTACTGTCGGGGCCGAGGGCCGATACCGTAGACGGAGCCCGTGGGCTGATCCGGACTGACGTAGCACGATATATGAGGATTTGCGTGTCGATGCTGGACACGAGTATTTTATGATATTTTAGGTGCCGATGTTGGGCACTCGTGATTTCTCAGAGATTTACAGGATTTGAGGGCCGATGGGTGTGCCGGCGCCTGAGTTATTTGGGATTTGGATGCAGTTGTGGGCACCGATTGTTTTCCATGTTGATATTCCATGTAGATGTTGTTTATCCCATGCTCAGCATTGATTACCATATATCTCATCCTGTAGTTATTTTACTTGACGGAGCATCTGCATGATTGTTGCACATACTGCTTATTACGCATTGATATCATCTGCTGGCATTTGTTTGAGTAGCGCAATACGTGCATGCTCGTGATTACCTTTATATGTTATCTCTATTCATGAGTTGGCAACTCACCCCCGTTGTGCCACAGTATTTGCAGGTTGCCCTCAGCATAGTCGCGGCAGGCTGTCTTTTGCATCTTTTGGCTACAGATACCATTACAGTTGCGGCGAGAGCTGTTTTGCATTTAGGTGGGTTGTGGTATCTGATTACTTTTATTGTATCCCTTTTTGTATCTAGTACTCTCCATCTACCATTTATGTACTGGACTTAGATACTGTGTGAGGACGATGAAGTATATTTTGTATTCTGGTGTCGAGCTCGTGGGAGCCGACTGTTTTTATATGCAGTTTATATTCTGTGATGTTTACTCATTGCTCATTCTTCGCTACGGCGTCGTATATTACTCTTGTGATGATGGTTTCCACCGTTGGGCGTGATTGCTCCCGTTTGGGAATGTTTTGTTTCATTATATCTCATTTTTACTCATATCCTCCTTTATACCTGGTCTCGGGGCTACTTTTACAAAGGAAATGCTGCCAAAATTATTTAAATGATTAAGTAAATTCAAAAGAACTTATTGAACCGATTAAGGTTTTCTAAATGTTTTAACTAAATGTTTTCAACACTCACTATTTTTAAATGGTTTTGATTTCTGGGTTCGGCTTACTTAGTCGCGTTGCGCCTGTAGACGTAGCGTGGTTAAGTGCCGGTCACGAGTCGAAATATTCGGGTCGAGACAAAGTTGGTATCAGAGCGTAGGTTTTACCTTTCGGAGTGTAGGATGACCTTGGTATGATGGAGTGGGTAGCTGAAGCAGAGTGGCGTAGCGTGTGTATGTTCCGCGGCATACTCACGACACGGTACTCCGCCAAGGCGACCTTAGGACTAATCGATTTAAAATTATTTCTTGGATACATATATTCTTGTGATTCGATTTCCGTATTCTTATCGGATCCTAATTTCCTTTCAGCCATTATGCCGCCAAAGACTACGAGGGCGCAGAGAGCAGCCGCGAGGGCCGAGATTCGAGTTGACTCGTCCGAGACGAGGACTGATCCGGGCAGTGCACCCATTGTACCCGAGAAGACTGTTCCTCCTGTGACAGATCAGATCGCCACGCTAGGGGCTGGTGTGCAGGAGATACGCCGACGGTGGGATCCAGCATGCAGGAGATGCGCCAGATGATAGGATCGCTAGTTGAGACGCTTCGAGCGCAGCGACCAGAGGTAGCTCCACCCGTTCCAGAGACCGCAATGGTACCTACCGCACAGCCAGTTGCCCCTGCAGCCACGGAGGTGATTACAGTATCGCTGTCAGAGTTTATGAGGTTGAAGCCTCCGGTCTTCACAGGCACCGATACAGCCGAGGACACACAGTCTTTCATCGACAGGATGGCCCGGATATGCCGTTCCCTTAGATGCGCAGATACGAGATGGGTTGAGTTCGCGAGCTTTCGCCTGGAAGGTCTTGCGCAGAAGTGGTGTGATTCAGTTGAGAAAGGCAGAGCAGCAGGTCTTCCTCCTATGACCTGGACGGAGTTTGTGACAGTATTTCTAACCCGTTTCCTTCCCCAGAGTGTTAGGGATGCCCGAGCACGCAGATTTGAGTCCTAGCGCCAGACGCCAGGGATGACAGTGGCAGAGTATGACGTACTGTTTACAGAGCTAGCAGCTTATGCCCCATATTTAGTGGCTACCGAGGAGTTGCGAGTCAAGAGATTTGTTCGAGGCTTGCTTACACCACTGTTCCTTGCGATCAGCGCGCAGCACTACGAGACCTATGCAGCAACTGTAGATGTAGCCCTATTAGTCGAGGAGCGCCTTGCTGAGACTTCGGTAGTTCCAGAGCCGAAGAGAGTTCGTACTAGTATATCCACACGGAGGCAGTCATTCAGACGCCGCGACAGGTATCGTTCTGGTACGAGGAGTAGCAGAGATTCGGGACGAGGCCAGATGTTTAGTTCGTATCCCCAGGAGAGTCAGCAGTCGCTGCGGGGTTGCTTTAGATGCGGCAGTCTACTTCACCTCGTTAGAGATTGTCTTGAGATACACCGGAGGGAAGTGGCAGCACCGCATGTTACCTTACCACCTTCACCACCCCAGAGGGCGTTGCCTGTTGTACCTACCGTTGCTCCACGCCAGACTCATACACAGAGAGGTCGTGGGCGTGGAGGAGTTGCTCAGAGAGGACGGGATGACCGAGGCAGAGGGCAGTCAGTCGCAGGTGGTGGACAGGCGCGGGTTTTTACCTTGACGCATCAGGACGCGCAGGCGTCTAATGCGGTGGTTTCAGGTATCCTTCCAGTATGTTCAGTTGATGCACACGTGTTGTTCGATCCTGGATCCACGCACTCGTACGTATCCACACACTTTGTGCCGAGTTTGCGTAGAGAGTCCGGTTTGCTTGATCAGCCTCTTGTTGTGACCACTCCTGTGGGAGAGTCGTTTGTTGCTAGGCACGTGTTCCGATCCTGTACTGTTTGTATTGGCGAGAGAGAGTTGCCTGTCGACTTGATCCTTCTCGAGATGTTGGACTTCGACGTTCTTTTGGGCATGGATTGGTTAGCCACGTTCTATGCTTCTGTGGACTGCCGTGAGAAGACAGTTAGATTTTGTTTTCCCGGCGAGTCGGTTTTTGTTGTGTTGGGGGACCGTGGTGCCGCCCCTCACAGTGTGATTTCTTCTTTTCGCGCTGGACAGCTTTTGAGGAAGGGATGTCAGGGATTTCTTGCCTATGTTTGCGATGCTCGTGCTACACAGGTTCCATTGGATCAGGTTTCGGTTGTTAGCGAGTTCCCTGATGTGTTCCCTGACGAGCTTCCTGGGCTACCGCCCGAGCGCGACATTTCTTTCTGTATTGATTTGGTTCCTGGCACGGGGCCTATTTCCATACCGCCTTATCGGATGGCCCCGGCGGAACTTAGAGAATTGAAGGGTCAGTTGCAAGATTTGCTGGACAAGGGACTTATTCGACCCAGTGTTTCTCCTTGGGGTGCTCCAGTCCTGTTCGTCAAGAAGAAGGACGGCAGTTTGCGTCTGTGTTGAACAGGGTGACAGTGCGGAACAGGTATCCTTTGCCGCGCATCGACGATTTGTTCGACCAGCTTCAGGGGGCAGGGTACTTTTCGAGGATCGATTTACGATCGGGCTATCATCAGCTGCGGGTTCGACAGGAGGACATTCCCAGGACAACTTTCCGTACGCGCTACGGCCATTATGAGTTTTTGGTGATGTCGTTCGGACTCACCAATGCGCCAGCAACATTCATGGACCGTATTTCCGGCCATATTTGGATCTGTTCATCATAGTCTTCATTGACGATATCTTGGTGTATTTCCGGAGTAGTGAGGAGCACGAGCAGCACCTGCGGATTACACTGCAGACTTTGAGGGAGTACCAGCTTTATGCAAAATTCTCTAAGTGTGCTTTCTGGCTGGACAGCGTAGACTTCTTGGGGCATGTGATTTCACGAGACGGTATATGTGTGGACCCGAGGAAGATCGAGGCCGTGCAGCGTTGGCCCAGACCAACATCGGTTACGGAGATTCGCAGCTTTTTGGGGTTGGCCGGTTACTACAGGCGATTTGTGCAGGACTTCTCCAGTATTGCTACCCCTTTGACCGGGTTGACCCAGAAAAGGAGTTCCTTTCGATTGGACGGAGGAGTGCGAGCATAGTTTTCAGCAGCTACGAACTCGGCTGACAACGGCACCGGTATTATCATTACCTTCAGGCTCAGGCGGGTTTGTGGTCTATTGTGATGCCTCTTGAGTGGGGCTAGGGTGCGTGTTAATGCAGCATGACAGGGTGATCGCGTATGCTTCGCAACAATTGAAGAAACATGAACAGAACTACCCCACTCATGATTTGGAGATGGCTGCAGTGGTCTTAGCACTTAAGATCTGGCGATATTACCTATACGGCGAGTCGTGCCAGATATTCACTGATCACAAGAGTTTAAAGTATATATTTCAGCAGCGAGACCTGAACCTTAGACAGCGCCGATGGATGGAGTTAGTGAAGGATTACGACTGCGAGATCTTGTATCACCCGGGCAAGGCAAATGTGGTAGCGGATGCTTTGAGCAGGAGCCCCGAGGGTAGTCTATCTTGTTTGAGCGCAGTACGGGGGCAGTCGTCGGCAGATTGGTAGATATTATGCGACAGCCGGATACAGTTCGAGTTCACGCCGATTGGAGGACAGATCGCGCATGTTCGTGCACGCCCACAGTTACTTGACCGCATACATGAGGCACAGCGCAGTGATGGCCGATGTTCGGAGATCATGGAACAGATTGGACAGGGCAGATTTTTCGAGTTCGTGATCGATGATCAGGGGGTACTACGATTTGGAGTTAGACTGTGCGTACCAGATGCTGAGGGACTGTGGCGCGAGATTCTCGAGGAGGCACATCGATCGATATATAGTGTTCATCCCGGTTCCACCAAGATGTATCATGATATGAGAGATGTTTACTGGTGGGACGGAATGAAGAGAGACATCGCAGATTTTGTGTCGAGATGCCTGACTTGTCAGCAAGTCAAGGCTGAGCACCAGAGGCCCGCGGGAGAGCTACAGCCGTTACCCATTCCGGAGTGGAAATGGGAGCAGATTTCGATGGATTTCGTTGTGGGTCTACCCAGGACTAGTCGAGGGTATGACTCCATTTGGGTGATCATAGATCATTTGACGAAAGCGGCTCACTTCCTGCCAGTGAAGACGACTTTCGGATTTCCTCAGTACGCCCAGATTTACATTAACGAGATAGTATGACTGCACGGAGTCCCGACGTGTATTTTGTCCGACAGAGGCACCCAGTTTACCAGCCGATTATGGCAGAGGCTTCAGGAGGCCTTGGGCACTCGCTTGAGTTTCAGCACAGCATTTCATCCGCAGACCGATGGACAGTCAGAGCAGACTATTCAGACTCTCGAGGACATGCTCAGAGCTTGTGTATTAGATTTCGGAGGTAGCTGGGATCATCACTTACCCTTAGTAGAGTTCTCCTACAATAACAGCTACCAGGAGACCATTCAGATGGCACCATTTGAGGCTCTTTATAGGAGGAGATGCAGATCGCCCGCCTGTTGGACAGAGCTCAGTGAGAGCAGTATCTTAGGGCCACAGATTGTCGAGGAGACGACCGCGAAGATCCAGTTGATTCGCGATAGGATGAGAGCAGCCCAGAGTAGGCAGAGATCTTATGCGGACCGTCGGCGACGTAGACTTGAGTTTTCGGTTGGTGATCATGTTTTCTTGAGGGTCTCCCCTATGAAAGGTGTGATGAGGTTTAGGAAGAAGGGGAAGCTCAGTCCTAGATATGTGGGCCCCTTCGAGATCCTCGAGCGTTTTGGTGCAGTTGCGTACCGATTAGCCCTCCCTCCCAGTTTTCCTGATGTGCACCCCGGATTTCATGTTTCGATGCTCCGCCGATATCTTCATGATCCTTCGCATGCGATTCAGCATCCGACGATCCAGCTTGAGCGTGACCTTTCCTATGCAGAGCAGCCGGTGATGATCTTGGATCGACAAGTGAAGAAATTAAGATCGAAGGACATCCCATCAGCCAAGGTACTTTGGCGTGGTCAGGGCCGTGAAGAGGTCACTTGGGAGACCGAAAGCGAGATGAAGAAGATGTATCCCCATCTTTTCAAGGTACGTGTAGTTTGATTTTGAAATTCGGGGACGAATTTCTTTAAGGGGGAGAGATTGTAACACCTTAGGATGTGTTTAGTGACTAATTATATTTAAATAAAGGGTTTTTAATAAAAATGTTTTACCAAATTGTGTTTCAAATATTTTTCCTAATTTAATAAATATTTTTCTAAAATTTTCCTAGGCTTGCACACACATGTGCATGTAAACTAGGGTTTTTAATTGAGCCAATACCATGATTAGTAACCATGGTGGGTTAATCATGGGGATTAAGTCTTTTGGGTTCTAATTAAGTTTAATTAGTTAATTAATAGTTGCTTTAATTTGAATTTCCTTGGGGTGTTGACTTGGTGAGAGAGAGAGAGTGCATCATGGCTTAAACCATGCTTGCAATTAATGAGGAGAGAGAGAGTGAGGGGTTGACATTGGTGGTTATGATTTCCACTCATTTGTTTTGTTCTTTCTCACAAATTCACTCTCACACACACACCCACTTACCTCACAGCAGCTGCAGCAGCAAGCATCCACAGCAGCAGCAGCTCCTTGCATCCACAGCAGCAGCAGCAGACTCCACAGCAGCAGCGGTAGACTTCACAGCAGCAGCAGCAAGCATCTCAGCAACAGCAACAGCACCAGTAGCAGCAGCTAGCAGCACAACAGCCACAACTCCAGCTGCAGCTCCTTCCCTTCACTTCTTCTTCTTCTTCCTCCAGCTCCCTAGGGTCGAGTGTGGGGTATATTTCCTAAACTTACTCCCTAGTTTACTTGTTTAGTGTAGTTTTTCTTCGGTTAGTGGTTATTGGTGCGATTTAGTGCGATATGTGGTGTTTAGTGGGAACCTTGAGCAAGTGATGTGTAATTTGGTTTCAGTAGGTTGATAGAGTGTTGTTAAAGCCACATTAACCCAGCTTAAACCCCAATTGCACTAAAATACCACCAGATCCCTATTTGATGCAAATTCATCGTTTTTAAGCAAAATTTGAGTTTCTGGAAACTACTATCGACCCAATGAGTTCAGATTAATTTTGAGAAGACTGCAGTATAGTGGTTAGGTACTAATACCCCAGGTAGAACCCGACCCCCATATCCTTTGTTCTGGCCGCCGAAATATTAGATCTGGCCGCAATTTGCGGCCAGATAGGTAGGGTTTGGGTTGGTGTTTGGTCCTATAGGTGTCTGTTGCAACCCTTAGACTCTTGGCATGTGCAATTTTGTTTGGTTCTTACTGCAGGAAAATCTGGGACTAAATACCTATTTCTCGTATTTTAAACCTTCGCGACACGCGTGATACGCGTGTGAGTTTGGGGTTTCTGCGTATCGCGACGCGTCAGGGTAGTTTCAGGCGCGTGATCATACGTTTTAGCGTATCGCGCGCACGCGCGATTGGTTTACGACACGGGTTTCTAGTTGGACCGTAATATCACGTTTTTTTTGTGAAATTGAGCTTATGTGTGATATATGTTATGTGATTCTAGGTTCACAGGCGAGTGATACGGACGCTGCGAAGAAGGGCAAGCAAGTCGTCGGCTACACTTAGCGCGAGACTTCGGTGAGTAGATTTAACATCTACGGGGATATCGCCCGCATGGAGTTATGCGTCAGGGCTTATAGGACCTTATTATTATATGTTGCATTTACCTCATGGACTGTCATTGCATATTGCATTCCCTGCTGTATGTATGCTTAGAATTGATAGAACACCGCACTATTACTAACGGTTCATGTTGCACGAGCACTAATCCGCATGCTACACACACACCGTTAGTAATTGCCATGACACACTCACTATAGAACTGCCATGATAATATTGCTGTAGTTCATTTCATATATGATTCGATATGACTTTCATGGAAATTAGGAGCCGCATGATATCTATAAAAATGGAAACTAATTTTAAAAGCGGTTTTCCCTTATACCTATATCATGGATTGATGTACATGGCACATCGCATTGGATTTACTTCTTGGTGTTGGATTTTCATGTGATTTCTGGTTTTGAGGACCATTGGATTTTTAAGAAAAGATGCACTATTTGAAAACCCGGTTCCTCATGATATGATATTTTGGTGCGTCCACCATGCATTTTCTCGGTGCTGAGACGTGTGCTTGAAACCCGATTCGAGGAGATGGATGATCCGTTTGCGGGTTCGTGGTAGACCCGGTATGGTTTCCCGGGGCGAGAAATGTTTTTCGTGGAGTAGACGATGAGCCTGGCAGGGTGGCGAGTACCTACCGGTGATTGGTTGGACCTGGAGGTTATTCGGAGGATACTGACCAGAGTCGAGAGATGGATGCGGGATGATCCGTACTGCCGGGGCCGATACCGCAGACGGAGCCCATGGGCTGATCCGGACTGACGGAGCCCGATATATGAGGATTTGCGTGTCGATGCTGGACACGAGTATTTTATGATATTTTGGATGCCGATGTTGGGCACTCGTGATTTCTCAGAGATTTACAGGATTTGAGGGCCGATGGGTGTGCCGGCGCCTGAGTTATTTGGGATTTGGGTGCAGTTGTGGGCACCGATTGTTTTCCACGTTGATATTTCGTGTAGATGTTGTTTATCCCATACTCAGCATTGATTACCATATATCTCATCCTGTAGTTATTTTACCTGACAGAGCATCTGCATGATTATTGCACTTACTGCTTATCACGCATTGATATCATCTGCTTGCATTTGTTTGAGTAGCACAATACGTGCATGCTCGTGATTACCTTTATATGTTATCTCTATTCACGAGTTGGCAACTCACCCCCGTTGTGCCACAGTATTTGCAGGTTGCCCTCAGCATAGTCTCGGCAGACTGTCTTTTGCATCTTTTGGCTACAGATACCACTACAGTTGCGGCGAGAGCTGTTTTGGATTTAGGTAGGTTGTGGTATCTGATTACTTTTATTGTATCCCTTTTTGTATCTAGTACTCTCCATCTACCATTTATGTACTGGACTTAGATACTGTGTGAGGACGATGATGTATATTTTGTATTCTGGTGTCGAGCTTGTGGGAGCCGACTGTTTTTATATGCAGTTTATATTCTGTGATGTTTACTCATTGCTCATTCTTTGCTACGGCGTCGTATATTACACTTGTGATGATGGTTTCCGCCGTTAGGCGTGATTGCTCCCATTTGGGAATGTTTTGTTTCATTATATCTCATTTTTACTCATATCCTCCTTTATACCCGGTCTCGGGGCTACTTTTACAAAGGAAATGCTGCCAAAATTATTTAAATGATTAAGTAACATCAAAAGAACTTATTGAACTGATTAAGGTTTTCTAAATGTTTTAACTAAATGTTTTCAACGCTCACTATTATTAAATGGTTTTGATTTCTGGGTTCGGCTTACTTAGTCGCGTTGCGCCTGTAGACGTAGTGTGGTTAAGTGCCGGTCATGAGTCGAAATATTCGGGTCGTGACAGCAGACACGTGATTGCAATGATTGAGGGAGGACCTATACTGGTAGAACAGTCTTACTCGAGATGATAGTATGCTATCTGGTTTGTCTTTATCATCGTGTATATGCTTTAGGTGACATTACAGATCACTATTACATATTGATAGAGCCCATAGGATTCTTGCTTGACTACCAGCAGTATGATGGCTATCATATACGTGAGAGTTGGGTGGTCTATAAGCACATCCTTAAAGTGTCCCTAGTCGTGGGAGTTTCAAGACTGGGCATCAATACTCCAAGAGTAGACTAGTGTATACGTATTGAGACCCTGACGAAGGGCGGTGGCCGGTCTCACAAGCCATTGTTATTAGTTGGTTCACCTAAGATGTATACAGGTGCTCATTGGGTTATGAGTACACCGGACGGACTCGCCGGGAACATGCTAGTTGGTATTATACCTCTTGTCAGATAGCAGTTCCCTGGTGACATGTGTACAGGTTAGTCTATCGACCTGAGATCATCATTTGTCTCGTGTGAGTTCCCACTGTGCTTTGATTACCATCCTACCACGGCTCAAAGGAGTCGTGCAAACAGATTTTAGTTCGGTACAGTCCTGAGCCACATGGAGGCAGTGAGCGGATCGTCAGGGGATTCGTCTCTTCCGGTATTGTGGGGGTTGACGTCGCGGTGTGCACGGGTGGCCATCACCAGAAATCCTCGGCCGGGGTAGACGAGAATTACTGATTCGGATCAGTAGTTTCTCAGTTGGTGATAGGCTTCATACCGACACTAAATGTCGCGTTATTAGGGGTCTGACTTTATCCACCCGCTAGACTCGATGTGTGATACTCATAGACTAACGCACCAGACTGTACGTATATTGTCACTGTCAGGCTCAGTAGGGTTTCAGGATGAGTTTGCTCGCTGGCCTCCCTTTCGCTCAATACATAGGTATCCGTTACGTACAGCTAGTGCTACTGACGTGCTTGTGGTTAAACCCACTGCCAGCGTATTGACGAGTCTTTAGAGTCCCATACAGAGGGTTTCCCTAGTTCGGGCGAAGCGTTGTAGAGGCTGTATGGTTTTATGGAAGGGTTCGATCATATTCATGCACTTGTGCACGGATCATGATCGGACGGATAATACTAGTGGGCTTTGGTTTAAGCCGGATCCTAGTATTATACTGTCGGATTATTTTTGTCTCTTTGTATTCTTATTCAATCGAAATACAGATGCAGATATGTATATACGGATGAGGGGTATTCTTGTAATTCGTTACAAGTTTACTTTAGGGTTACCATTTATTTTCTTTGGATTTAAACATTTAGCTTAATGTTTAAATATTGTTGTCATGGAAATTGTGAGTGCAAGTCTTGGCATTTGGCATTGATTGTTGTAGTGGTCTTGGTGACTCATGGTGTTGGGTCTTGTGAGATATTATTGTTGGCTATAGTGGCCTCAAGTTAATTATTGGATCGCAGGCACGTGATTGCAATGATTGAGGGAGGAGCTATACCGTAGGACAGTCTTACTCGAAATGATAGTATGCTATTTGGTTTATCTTTATCATCGTGTACATGCTTTAGCTGATATTACAGATCACTATTACACGTTGATAGAGCCCTTAGGATTCTTTCTTGACTACCAACAGTATGATGGCGATCATATACGTAAGAGTTAGGTAGTCTATAAGCACATCCTTAAAGTGTCCCTAGTCGTGGGAGTTTCGAGACTGGGCATCGATACTCCATCAGTAGACTAGTGTATACGGATCGAAATCCCGATGAGGGCCGATGGCCGGTCTCACAAGCCATTAGTGTCAGTTGGTTCACCTAAGACGTATAAAGGTGCTCATTGGGTTATGAGTACACCAGACGGACTCGTCGGGAACCTGCTAGTTTGTATTGTACAAAGCGTCAGATAGCAGTTCCCTGGTGACATGTGTACAGGTTAGTTCATCGACCTGAGATCGTCATTTGTCTCGTGTGAGTTCCCACTGTGCTTTGATTACTACCCTACCACGGCTCAAAGGAGTCATGCAAACAGGTTTTTGTTGGGTACAGTCCCGAGCCACATGGAGGCAGTGAGCAGATCGGTAGGGGATTCGTCTCTCCCGGTATTGGCGGAAAGATCGCGCTGTGTCTAGGAGAGCCATTACACAAAGTCCTTGGCCAAGGAAAGTGAGATTTACTGGTAGGTATTCCAGTAGTTTCTCAGGGTGTTCTGGGATACACTCCGACACGACTTGTACCGCTTTTGGGGGTCTGATGTTTACCAGCTCCCTAGGCCCGACATGCGATACTCATAGACGAACGGACTGGACTGTACGAATATTGTCACTGACAGGCTCAGTAGGGTTTCAGGATGAGTTCGCTCATCGGTCTCCTTTTGGTCAATATATGGGTAGCCGTTACGTACAGCTAGTACCACTGGCGTGCTTGTGGTTAAACCCACTGCCAGAATATTGACGAGTCTTTAGAGTCCCCCACAGAATGTTTCCCAAGTTTCGGGCGAAACGTTGTGGAGGCCGTATGGTTTTATGGCAGTGTTCGATCATATACGTGCACTTGTGCACGGATCATGATCAGACGGATCATACTAGTGGGCTTTGGTTTAAGCCGGATCCTAGTATTAGATTTGTTGGATTACTTTAGTCTCATTACATTCGCATTTAGTCGGAATGCGGATGCAGGTATGTATATACAGGTGAGGGGTATCCTTGTGATCCGTCATGAGTTTACTTTAGATATTGTCATTCTCTTTTGGGATTAAACATTTTGGTTTAAATATTTTGTGGTGAAAATTGCGAGTGGAAATCATCATGAAGACCAATTAATGTGGCATGTGGATGGGTGATGACTCATGGTCTTATTTTTTGTGCTATGTCAATATTTGTGATTGATTATTGTGTTGAAATGATGTATGGAGAGAGAATAGACAGCCACAAGTAGTGGGGTTGGTCTCGAGATTTAGTATGAGTGCTCTCATTTTTCATTCCAACAAAATAGTAAGTCTAGCTCTTCTTCTTCTTCCTTCTCTAGCTCACAAGTTTCATCCATGGCTACATCTTCAACCTCCATCCATACAATCTCATGAGTTGAGAATCAATGGATGCTTGAGACAAAGTTATCACATACATTCTCTACTTCACCTTGGACATGTCGGCTAGCAAACTTCATTTCCGAGTTGCTTCGGTTTGAAGCGGGAGCCCGTAAAAAGACTTCTTGACGTGCTGCCCTTTCGACGAGGAGACCGGAGATCGAGCGAGATCGGAGATGCCGCGAGGAGCTAAGGATGGTGGCTAAAGGCTGAAGGACATGGATCGATCGGTATAGCCATTCTATCATTTTAGTAGTTTGCTGGTTTAGTGTTAATGGTACGATCCGGGTAAAAGTTTGCGTTAGCGCCAGTTTCATAAAAAGTTTTTGTTCCACGTTTGGCCTCGGATTGATGGCCGGGGCTCTACCGTAGACTTACAATTATGGTGAGTTGAGGCAGATCTTTTACTTGGCAAGGCTTTTCTTTAGTTGCTCACAATAATTTCTTGCAACACTCACAAGAAAAAGAGCAGACACATTCTTTAGTTGCTTTTTCTTAAGCCAAAACTTGAGCTCACACTTCTCTTCACCTATGGATTCTTCTTCAACCTCCACCCATTCCCTCTCATGAGTTGAGAATCATTGGGTGTATTGAGACAAAATGATCACACACTCTCTCTACTTCATCTTGGGTATCTAGGCTAGCAAACTGGATGCCCGAGTTGCTTCGGTTCTGAAGCGCAGGGCCGTATTACTAATCCTCGACATGGATCATCTTCGACGAGGGAAACCGGAGACCGTACATCATCGAGGCAGTCGCGAGGAGCTTTGGCAGAGGTTGAAGACCGAAGGACGCGGATCGATCGGTATAACCTCTCCAAACTCTTTTTATATAACTAGTATAGGGTTAATGGTATGATCCGTCGATTAGGGTTCTGTTAGCGCTGGGTTTTAAAATTTTTTGTTCCGTGTTTGGCCACGGATTGATGGCCGGGTCACTGCCGTAACCATACATCTTTCATACGACCGTGTCATCCTTGCCTAATAAGCTTCCAGGTTTTGATGTTCTATAAGGCGGGTTTCATCGAGAGCGTCAAGTTCCTCGAGCCTAAGATGAGCATTTTCTTCATCCGTTAGCTCGTACTGAACTGCTATTCACAGTGAAGAGAGTTCTATCTCCAGTGGGAGCACTGCTTCAACGCCAAACACCAATATATATGGTGTTGTATTTGTAGTCGTCTTGAACGTTGTTCGGTACACGCAAAGAGTTTCACTCAGCCTTTCATGCCAGTCTTTTTTGTTCCTGGACACCATCTTTTTTATAATCTTGGTCAAGCTCTTGTTAAATGCTTCAGCTAGACCATTGGCCTAAAGATTATAGACTGAGGAATATCTTCATTCTATCTTGTTCTACTGTGCGAAGCGACTTATTTTGTTGCTTCTATAAGCTGCTCTGCTATACGAGATTATGCATCGCGGAGTCCCAAACTGATAGATGACATGGGTCTTGAAGAAGTGGAGGATATTCTCCATCTTCGTCTCACTTAGCAGTACTGCTTCTGCCCACTTAAAGAAGTAATTGGTTGTTACTAGTACGAATAGGTGACCTCTGGATGATGCTGGCTCAATGGGGCTGACTATATCTGTTCCCCACATCTCGAACGGCCAACTAGCCATTATTGGGTGCAACAGATTTGGATGGTGATGTATGAAGTCCCCGTGTATTTAGCACGAGTGACACTGCTTCGCGTATTCAAGGCAGTCTTGAATAATCGTGGGCCAGTAATAGCCTATCATTTTTATCTTCAGCTTCATCTTTAGGCCCGCTTGATGAGAGCCGCAAAGTCCGTCGTGTACTTCTCAGACAACTTTCTTTGCTTCCTTCGGCCCTAAGCACCTTAGCTATAGGAAGTCGAATGATCTTTTATATAGAGTATCATTGACAAAGGAGAATGACAAAGCTCGTTTCATTAGCTGATATCTAGAAGACACATTTTCGAGGGTTCTTTGGGACCTAAAATAGTCTATGAAAACTTCCCTCTGGTCCTTGACCTCTTCTTCATCCTCTATTTGGAGAACGTCTTGTTCGGTCGTTTTTTCCTTCGGGTGGCTCTTTCATGATTTCATCCGAGGATGTATCTGCTAGCGTGAGGATCCTGCGGCTTTGTATAATGATCCTTACATCATCGAGATCTTCGTCGGCCAATTCTTTAGCCAACTTAGCTAGCGCTTCCACTTTGCTGTTTTCCGCTCGCGGTATGATTTCTAGGGTATATGAAGGGATTTGGGTCAATAGTTGTTGCACACTTTCGCCATACCTTATTAGTTCAAGCTTGCATATCTGATATTCACCGTTTACTTGACTAACAATCAGCTGAGAGTCTGCATATATGAGGAGGTCCTTGATTCCCAAATCGATAGCAGTCTCAAGACCATCTATCAAAGCTTCATATTCCGCTTCATTATTAGTCCTGAGTTCCGTCAAGGAGAGGGCATAATGCAATATTCCTCCTTGCAGGGCCACGAAGATAAAAGCCACTCCGGCTTTGATTATGGCAGTATTCTTCTTTCGCCTCTTCATGGACGAGGCTCCGTCGAAGTAGAGTTCCCACTGAGACTCATTTTCTTCTTTTTATTCTTCAACTGCATCAAACGCATGTTCATCCGGAAGCTCACAATTTAGAGAAGAGTCGGCTGGTATCGGATGTTCCACAAGAAAGTCAGCGATAGCTTGTCCTTTCACCGCTTTAAGGGGTCGATACGTTATCAAGAATTCCATCAGCATGATGGCCCATTTGGCAAGCCTTCCCGTTAGTATGGCCTTCGACATCAAATATTTAAAGGTATCCACCTTTGATATGAAATAGACCTCGTGCGCCAAGGCGTAATGTCTGAGCTTCGTTATTGTGAATATCAATGCCGGGCAATGCTTTTCGATGGGGGAATAGTTGTATTCTGCCCCCAGGAGATCTCGGCTTATATAATAGAGAGCTCTCTCCTTTTCTTGATCGTTCTTTTATGCCCATAGCGCGCCTAGAGAACTTTTGAGAGCCGTCGTGTATAAGATAAGGGGTTTTCTCTTAATTGGGTTGGCTAATACCAGCGGATTTTGCAGGTATTGTTTGATTTCGTCTAGCTTTTTGGCATTTCTGATCCTAGACGAACGGGGTCCCCTTCTTCATCAGATGGCTATAGGGACGACATTTTCCGAATAGGTTGGTTATGAACAGCCGGATATACGCAAGCTTTCCTTGGAGAGACTGCGATTGTTTGAGGGTTCTTGGCGAGGGAATTTCTATAATCGCCTTGATTTTTGAGGGATCGATTTCGATACCTTGGTGGAATATGATGAAGACTAGGAATTTTCCTGAGGAGACTCCAAACGCGCACCATAAAGGGTTCATCTTCAGATTATACTTCCGAAGATGTTGGAACACAATTTTTAGATGTTTCCAATACTCCTCATGAGATTTGCTCTTGACCACAAGGTAATCGATATAGCATTCAACGATTTTATGTATGAGGTCATCGAAGATCTTTGTCATGGCTCTTTGATATGTGGCTCTGGCATTTATCATACCGAAAGGCATCACCTTGTAGTAAAATACGCCTAACGAAGTCTGGAAGGCAGTATGCTTTTGGTCTTCAGGATCCATCTTTATCTGGTTGTATCCTGAAGATCCATCCTTGAAGGAGAAGACTTTATGGGTGGGCGTGCTATCGATCATCAACTCGGTAACGGGTACTGAAAAGTCATCTTTTAGGCATGCTTAGTTGAGGTCCCGAAAGCCCACGCAGATGCAAACTGTCCCATTTTTCTTCATTACCTAACGATGTTGGTGATGCAGTCGGGATATTGAATTTCTTGGATAAAGCCAGAGTCGATTAATTTCTTGATTTCGTCGTTGATACTCATCTTAAGTTCGAGCCGCATCCTTCATGGTGATTGTTTGACTAGCTTTATGTCTAGCGATATGGCCAGTTCGTATACTGCCACTTCTGGATCTAAACCCGACATTTCAAACTAGTTCCAGGCGTAGCAGCCTTTGTATTGCATAAGCACGTATTTCAGTGTGGCTACTTGTTTTTCAGATAGCAGCTCACTGACAAACGTCGGTATCAGATCATCCTCCATTCCTAAGTCGATTTTCCTTAGGTTGTCGGCCGTAGTATGTATCCCGTCCTCCAGCTCTTTTGGCGTTGGTGGATATTCTGAGATCTCCTCGTCATCCTCTTTATTTGTGAAGCATCTGAAAAGGTCAATCATATTCTCGTCCTCTCCCTCTTTTGAGAGAGTTACCATATGATAGGTATGAGTCCGCTTCCATTTTCACGATCGAGCTGGTCCTATCCTAGCGGTATAGATTTTCTTTGGCTCGTGTTGTAGCAGGGTTACCCTCCAGCTATCAGATAATACAAACCTGCCTTGCTGGTATTGGTCCTCCACCCAGTCTTTTAACGTGAATCAGTCCTTAAGGGGATGGCTTATTGCTCAATGATAGGAGCAATAATCTTGATGATGGACCTCATTTATCGGTTCGGAATGCCGAGACTCCGGAAGTGTCATCATTTGGTGCTTCATGACAAGGTTGAATATTTTCCTTGTCTTTTCTCGAAGGAACGAGTATTTCCGACCCATCTTTTTCATAAAGGACGGGCTCTAACCGAGCTTTTCTCAATTAAACGGCATCTTGGACCTGCTTTGTTGTCCTTGAACGTTGTTTGCGTTCTTCGCCTTATTTTTACCACTACTTCGGGATTTTCTTTCTTCACGAAAGCGGATAGCGGGCTGTGAATGAAGAGCATTATTGTCTACTTCTTCCACAGATTGCTGACTGAAACGTTGCGTCTTGGCCTTTTCATATATGGCCATTTTTCGGCTGTGGTTGTCTCGGCTCACTTGACAAGCTTCTTTTATTCACTTGTCAATTTGTTCTTCGAGTGATGGACTTAACGTTCTCAGGGCAGGATCTTGCTCCTAGTTGATGTTACGGCTGTTTGGAAGATTGTTTTCTTCTTCACTCGAGCTATTGATGACGTGGCAGCTGTAGATTTGCTCCTGTTTCTTGGACCCAACATATTCCAGTCCAGTTGTTTCCATCTTCCCGTTGGGCTTCTTTCGTTGAATCCCGGGAATATCCCAAATCTTTTTTTGTATAATTGGGTCTGTCGAACCGTTTGTCCGAGAGGTATGCCTTGGCGATTTAACAGTTTCTTTAATCTCTCTGCATAATATCTTGGCATACGGATGGGCTGGAACTTGTCAAGGGTGGGGTTGGCACCATACCAGACTTCCTTTTCCACCTTAGTCTCCGTAGATTTGTAGAAGAGGATTGCCTTTTCACCTCTTCGCCTAGGAGGCACGTAGAAAGTTTCCAGTTCTTACACGCTGTATGTATCGAGTGCATCAAGTTCCTTATAATATTGAGGCGGAGCCATCATAATTTGTAAACTCTGATCCACTTCAATGAGAGTCTGCATCGATGGGAAGATGGAGAACACTGCATTGGTCTCGTCTTCGGAGTCACTGCCAATGACCAAGATAAGGGTCGATGGTCCCATCTTATTGTTTTCCTTTTGAGGTTGCCCTGAGAAGACTATTTGTTCGTATTTTTCGGTATCTCTTCCAAAGATTGGGATGGTGGCCATGGATTTTTTTTTATTCTCCGATTTGTGGCACCTTTCAGTATCCTCAAAATCCGGCAGAAAGTACTTCGCATCTTCATACTTTCGCACTTCATTCACCGAGAACAGATTTAGTTCTCCCGTGACGGTGTAATCCATGCCATCCTTGAAATACTTCATACACTGATGTTGTGTAGAAAGGACGATGTTGTACTCATATAACCAAGGCCTGCCGAGTAGGGCGTTGTAGCTTGTTTTGGCGTCAATGACATGGAATTTGATGTCAGTGATGAGCAGCCCGAAGCGTAGCTTGAGTATTACAGACCCAAGTGTCCGTGATGACTGTGAGTCAAACCCGGAGATGGTAATTTTATCTCGGGCAAGGTGCTGAACATTCATGCATATTTCCTTCAGCACTCTTATGTTGAGAAGATTGACGGAGGATCCGTTGTCGACAAGGATTTTCCCTATCTTGATGTCATGGAAATACCCGGTGACGTATAGCGGTCGATTATGTTCGCACGTACCGAGGAGTGGGTCTTCATCACTGAATGTAATATCAGCCGTGTGGACCTCTGCCAATTCATCTTTCATCTTCTCTTCTGCGAGGAAAGATTAGAACTGATCTAGCTCTTGTAAGGCCTTGATCAGGAAATCTCGTGCCTCTTTGGATAGGTGGAGAGCATCCAGTATACTGAGCTGTTAGGGTATTTTCCTCAAATGTGCAAGGATAATGTAGTCCACCTTGGTTTTCTTAGGTGAGTCTTTTGTAGCGAGTTCTTTGACTGCTTCTTCATCAATGACGATTTCCTCGGGCATCTTCCCTTTACCTCTGACTTTTTGGTTTGAACCTTTGTCTGCAGGTCCGAGATTCTTCTCAGGTAGCATACGGTTACACAGCTGAATGTTTTCACAATTCTTCTACTCCACTTCTTTACCCGAGGCGGAGTCTTCAAAGAGAGGGTTGAGGGGCGTTTCGTCCTCGGAATCGTCCCGAAGGTGAGAACTTGAGGTTTTTCCACATCCGAACTGGTACAACCATAATGCAATTGCTAGTTGTTTCTTTATGCATATTCGTCTCATCACCCTCACTTTGACGAGCGCGAGCTTCATGCTTCTCCTTCTTGAAGTGTTTTCAATTGGCAACATATTCTTGCCACCACTTCTTAAAGGCATTGCACTCCTCAATGGGGTGGGCGACTATTCAGTAATATAGGCAGTATTTTGGATGTGATTCTCCTCCGTCGAAGTATGGGACCCGCGAGTGTACATCAAGAGTGGTGGCAGTTCATCTTCATTGATAGGGCTTTGGCAAACCGCGTCTCAATTTTAGTCCCGCTCTTATTTGTCGTAGGCATGCTTTGATTTGTTCGGAGAACTTCACGAGCCGTCCTTGTCGCAACTTCTTTGTTTAGACGTTGTTGCTTGGCCTTTTCGTATATGTTCGTTTCGCGTTCTCGGTCATTTTTTCTCTTTTAAAAGGTTTCGTTTAGCTGCCTCTCAATCGGGTCTTCTTCTGGCATTTTCGAGGAATTTAGCGTCGATTCTACCCCAGTTCCTCCACGCCGCTTTCTGACACTGGGGAAGCTTCTTCATCATATAACGATGAATGAGAGACCATGTAACAGCTTAGTACACGGTCTTCCGCTTCTTATGATGAGTCATTTTCCTCAAGAATCTACTTGAGGAATTATTCGAGCGTGACCGGTGTCTGCGCCTTCTAGTTATATTCTTCAAGCGCGTCTATGTAATTTTGAAGGTTTGTGCACTTGTCGAGATTTTCTGCAGGCTGCACAGGCTTCTTGGTCTTCTTCCTTTTTTTAGAAGACTTTGTAGGCTTAACTTGGGGGCTTTTCCTCTTGTAGGCGACTTTTGGTGTGGGACATAGTTTCAGCATTTTCTATGATTTTGGGTTCAAGTGGGTTCTTCCACCTGATTGCCAGACATGCATGCAGATCCTTCAGTATTTTTTAGTCTTTGCTGAGAGGACTACTTCCCATGGCGATTCTTCCACGAGTGAGCATGATGCCCCTTACGCGTCCACCTTTTTGGGAGCGTGCTTTTGGGGCAGATCTACCCTCCAACTATTAGATAGTGCAAACATCCCCTGCTGGTACTAGTCTTCAACCTAATTTTTGAAGATATAGCAACCTCAATTGGATGGCTAACTATCCTGTGAAAACAACAGTAGTTAGGGTTGTTGACGTCACTGACTTGTGCTGGACGCCGTGAGTCTGGCAATGTGATCAGATTATTTCATATTGCCAGCTCAAACAACCTCCTCGTTTTATCATGAGGGAACGAGTAAGCACATCCCAGTCTTTCTTCTAAGGACGGGCATACCTGTGCGTTGTTTTGACGAGCAGCTGGTTTTGGATTGCTCGGTTGTTTTGCATGTTGGCAACAAAGGCCGCTTTTCCTTTTCTCTTGTTATTTCGAGGGTCCTTATTTGAGGAGGAAGGGCCATGACCCATATGATCCATTTGTGCTAACTTTTCAATCAGCGACTGGAATGTGGTAGGCTTAAAGAAGGTCATGAATTGGGACACGTTTGATTAAGGATCTATCGTCTCAATAAACATTTCCACAGCCGGAGACTCCTCAATGCACTGTTCATATTTAGACAATAGGTTCCGCTATCGGATCGCATATTGGACCCATGTTTCTCCCGGTTTGACCCTGTCATTGATTAGTGCCATGATTGGAGTGTGTTCACTAGCGCTGGCAAACCATTGCGTGAATAGAAGTTCCATTTCAGAGAAGGCTTTCATGGAGTCATTTAGGAGCTCCAAGTACCATTTGAAAGCTGTTTCTGGTAAGCTTCCAACGAATTGGCGAAGCAAAAATTTCCCGCACAGAGCCATGAATTATGCGACGTGCTGATAGGGATTTCCCGTTCCTTTGTAAACGTGGAATTTCGGGATCATATATCCCGGTGGGTACTTTATTTGGTCATACCAAGACGGGTATGGTCACCCGATTTTGACGAGTTGGCTGGTAGTTTCATTGGCCTGGTGAACTGTAATTTGCTGAGCAATGTAGTCGTCCAAAGCCGTCTTGGAGATTGTTTCCTCCTTAGCCGTTGATAAGGCTTGGAGAGGATTTGATGTTTCTCTTTTATCATCTTCGATAATAACCGAAGGATCTTCAGATGGTGATTCTGGTTGGATCATCATTCTAACCATATCTTAGAATAACAGAGCCATCTGCTTTATGTTGGCCGCCTGCTCTGCAGCTTCTTTGTCTTTCTTCTCCAGAACTCGTCGCAAGAACTCTGTATCGGTTTCTTATTCTTAGCGTTGTTCGGCTTCTTTGTCCAAACTTTCTTTTGGCCTGGTGAGTGCTGCCATTTTGGTCAGCATCTCTTAGAGCTTTTGCAGTTCCTCCTGAGCTTTTGTGAGCGACCGAGTATGCGGCCTATGACTCATTGAAACACGAGTTTCTTCTTTACCATTGACCATATAGACCGTATGAATCGTTATGCCCCGGGACCTAGGACGTTTGAATCCTTCGCCTTCGGATTTTTCACTGGCGGTAAAATTTTCTCCATCCTCGTTCTTTTATTAGAAGTTGGAGCTGAAGGAGCCGTTATAACAGGCGCCTTTCTAGGAGAATTCCCCCGTTGTATGGCAGAGGAGTGGTCTTTTTCTTGTCAGCCGTTAGATTTCTTGGGTCGATGAGAGTAACTTTCATCAAGCACGGAGTCTTGAACTTTTTGCCGGTCTCTATATATCTGTGAGGAGAGCCATTGGCGAGGCTGCTCCAGCTGCCTCTGTACTGGGGCTTCTGCCGGCAGAGGTGATTTATTCAGTACTGCCGTCAGGGAGTTCTTGCACACCCTCCTAAGTGGGTCGAAGTTGTTCCCAGTTGGAACAGCAGTGTCGATATCCACCATAGGAGCTGGTGGGGTCAGCCCAGAGGGGGAGTTGCCCCCAGCTCGTGTCACTCGATTCCAGTGGCGATGTCAAGCATGTCTTGCAATGGGAACGACTTCCATTTTGGAGGTGTCTTCATCATGTCCCCAGCGTTGCTGAGAAGTTTCGCTTGGCGTCAGCCTGCTGTAGACCGACGGCCTTGTTGGAGCTGAAGCGGAGTTGGCCAATCTGTCGAAGACTGACCGTCTTAGAGGGGAAGCACTTTTGTCGGCTCCACAGGTAGCATGGGGAGGTAGGGCTAGCCATTTTTGAGGTAGCTCCCTCTGGTATCATGGGCTTCTTTACGGAACCATTCGAGTTCTTCTCTAGCCTCTTGAAGACTAGGTCTCTGGAGTTAGACGGCTTGCTGATACGAGCCGTGACAGTAGTCAGCCGATCAAAGCTGACCTTCCGGGAGCTTCTTCTTATGGCGCTGAAGCGCCAAAGATCGCAGGTAGGAGCATGGTCCCGAAGAATAGTCCGGTAGTGGCCTGTGTGATATTCCCCGACGGCATTGAGAAAATGGAGGACGCGTTAGGCCCGTATGTCACTTCTCCAGTTAGGGTGAAGAAGGAGTTGTTGTTGCAGGCAGTGCAGTGAAAAGCTATTGATTCTGCACAGAAGCGAAGCACCAAGTTTTAGTACCTCAAATCTAAGGGCAACCATGAATATAGAGAACCACGATTTTGTTCGTGAAACACGACACACAAAGTGTGGAGTGGAAAGAGGAAGAGGTCCCACTGGGAATGCCAGAATTTGTTTACCGCCGAAAACAGAGACGATCCAGGATTGATCGTTTTGCCTGAATTTGGAGGCAGATGCTATTTGGAACATATCCATCCACCTCTCCGAAAATACCAAGTTGATTTATAGCAACGTATATCAGAGATTTGGATAGATGCGACCGATGTAGCAGACTTTATTAGATTCCCCCTCATTTGTGAGGGGTTTTTGATTGTGGGGACGCTCTTCCCTGCAGGCGCAAGCCCCTGCAGTTAATTACGTTATTGCGTAGCGATAACAACTTTCTCCTGCTCTGGTAGGTCACTTCGTTTCATGTTGTATTTTGTTTATTTTGGTTGCTCGTGGATTGTATACAGAGACTAGTTTATGTCGTTGTTAGTAGGGCGCGAATTAGTCCAAATCCGTATATATTAGATTTGGGGTTTGAACTTAGGTTGTATGTTTCGTCGTTCAAAGAATATTTTATTACATTTAAGGACCGTTAATCTAGTTTTAGATTAAGATCAACTTAAATATATGAGCATGTAAGCTCAATTTATTTTAACTAAGGATACATTAGGACTAAGATGAACTTAGAACTATGTTTAAGGATCACTCAATTTTGTTAAGATCTATCAAAAGAGCATATGGGCTCGGCTGCAAAGAAGTTTCGGAGACTTGGCCAATTTAGGCTCAGTCTTGGACTTTTCCTTTATTCAGCAGTGTTAAGCACTTAGTCTTTTGACTATATATATATATATAGTGCTAAGCACTTTTGTTCAGTGCTCACTTGTTTTTCACGTGAGGCGTTGATTTTTTTTAAATGCTCACGTGCATTTCACGTAAGGCACTGAGTTTTCTTTTATGGGTGCTCATAGGCTATCACGTGCAGTGCTGCAATAGTGCTAGGCACTAATGTGTTTTGCTTTCTGGCACTCACGTGCTATCATGTGAGGCGCTGAGTTTCCTTTTTGGATGCTCACGTACGTGAGGCTCTTTCTTCATGGTGTCTTTTGAGTGCTCAAGTGTTTTTCATGTGAGCAACTAAGTTCTTAGAGATTTAATCACTAGGGTTTTGAAAAGAAATTAAACTTCTATTAATGGTGTTTTGACCATTAATGATCATCGAGATCATTATTTTGAGGATCTGGGGATCGGATTTTCTTTGAGAACAAAATTCTTCTCTTTTGTAAGCACTAAATTCTTCATATGGAGTTAAACCCTGTTGTTTTCCCTAATAAAATAGCAAAGCTCTGTTCAAAAACTCAAGAGGCAGCGCCTCACGTGTCTGCCATGAGGGCGCCAGTGCCAGAGTTAAAAAAACTCTTAGAAGAGTAAAGCTCTGTTCAAAACTCAAGAGGCAGCGCCTTAAGTGTCTGCCATGAGGGCACCAGCGCCAGAGTTAAAGAAACTCTTAGGAGCGAAAAGCTCTGTTCAAAACTCAAGAGGCAGCGCCTCACGTGTCTACCACGAAGGCGCCAGCGCCAGAGTTAAAAAAACTCTTAGAAAAGCAAAGCTCTGTTCAAAACTCAAGAGGCAGCGCCTCGCGTGCCTACCACGAGAGCGCCAGCGCCAGAGTTAAAAACTCTTATTAACACTGCACATGCACAGCACGTGATCTCTGGTGCCTAGTAGAATTAAATTCTACTTTCTGTTAAACAGAACCGTTGGATCAAAGATCCAACAAGGATGATAAAATATCAGAATGCAGAATTAAATTCTGTTGAGGAAATATGTCTCAAATCTTTCTAAACAAGAAAGATTGCCCTCTGTAAAACAGAGTACCGTTGGATTAAAAATCCAATGGTGATTAAAGAATCACCGATCTACAGAATAAATTCTGTGTGGGAAAATATTTCCTTAATCTTGTTAAAAACAAGAAGAATACTTTCTGTAAAACAGAAGCCATTGGATCAAAGATCCAATGGTGGATAAAATCGCCAAATCAATTAAGATCTCTCAATAAGAGATTTCTTCAACTAATCAATAGACTTGCCTCTACTATATAAAGGACCCAAGACTTCAAGTCTAACAGAGAAGAACCCCCCCCCCCAATAAGCTTAAAAAAAGGAGAAAGCATTGAAAGAAACAGAGAATTAAATTCTCGAGGAAGAAAAACTCTCTTCATGGAAATTTTAGGTAAATAAAATTAGATAAAGATCTTGTGGATCATTCAAAAAAAGATAGAGAGAGAAATAAAGAGTGCTTAGCACTCAGTGGCTGGCGCTTAGCGCCCAGTGCCTCACGTGCCCCTCACGTGGACAATACAAAATAAGGAGTGCTTAGCACTCAGTGGTGCGGCGCCCGGCGTCCTATGTGACCCTCACGTGGGCGTCACATAACATAAAAGTGCTTGACACTCATCATTCGGCGCCTAGTGCCTAGCGTCTCACGTGCTTCGCACATGGGCACCATATAGAGTGCTCAGCACTCTATATAGAGACAAAAAAAGAGAGAATAAAGTGTGAGCGTCAGAACTCATATAAGTGCTTAGCACTTTTTGCAAGAAAGGGGGACTGAGCCAAAACCAGTGCTTAGCACTTCTTTCAAATAAAAGAAAATTGAGTGGGTCAAGCCCAAGTTGGCTAGGTCCCTAATTCAGATTAACTGAGCCCATGGGTTCATTGTTTCCTAAACATGACTCGTGATATCCAAAATGATGTTCATCCCATATTTCCTAAGTTAATCTTAGTCCCCTAAAAATGGCTAATGATTCTTAGATGGTCCACTATGATCTCTTTCCTCAGACACGGGAATTGGTTCAAGGGTACATCCCTCCATACCTCTGATGCATGTCGTTGTAATTCCTCAACGTATTCAGAGAGGTGGCGGATCCCGACAACTAACTGCTTTTGGGTTCACTTCCCAAGCTGACTTGCACACCTTAAACCAAACCATACCCCAATTGGGTGTATCCCACATCATCGCCGTAAATCCCGTCACGTAACAAATACACGGGCATAAAATGGTGATCTACGGACCATAACATCCTTAAACTACTGCGGACCGTAACGTCCCTAAACTAAAAACCTCACCTCAACGGACCGTAACGTCCTCAAACTGCTGCGGACCGAAACGTCCTTAAACTAAACCCTCACCTCAAAATGGTGATCTACGGACCGTAACTTCCTCAAACAACTACAAACCGTAACGCCCTTAAACTACAACCCTCGCCTCAAAAATGGTGATCTACGGACCGAAACTTCCTTAAACTACAAACGAACCATAACGTCCTTAAACTAAAACAATGGAGACCAAATGCTCTTTTGTTGGATCTGAATGATCCTAAAACCCCGTTAAGTAGATTTTAGTCTCAAATTGGACTAACATATCCTTAGCAAAAATTTAAGTTGATCTTAATCGCAAACGAGATTAATGATCCTTAAATCAACCCAAACCTAAATCTAAGGTATACGGATTGGGACTAATCCATGCCCTACGGGCGACAATATAAATTAGTCTCCATATACAATCTACGAGTAACCAAAAATAAAATAAACACACACGACACGAAGTGAACTTGTAGAGCAGGAGAAAGTGGTTATCGCGATGCGGTAACGTAATTAACTCTAGGAGCTTGCACCTGCAGGGAAGAGCATCCCTACAATAAAAAAACTCCTCACAAAGGAGGGGGAATCTGACGAAATCTGCTACAACAGCCGCATCGGTCCAAAACTCTGATATACGGTGCTATAAATCAACTTGGCATCTTCGGAGAGGTGGACGGATAAATCCAAATAGCATCTGCCCCTAAATTCAGGCAAGACGATCCATCCCGTTTTCGTCTCTGATTTCTGTGGTGAACAGATTCTGGCATGCCCGGTAGGACCTTTTCCTATTTCCACTCCACAGTTCGTGTGTCGTGTTCGTGAACAAATCGCGGTTTACTATGGTTGCCCCTGGATCCGAGGTACTAAGATTTAGTGTCTTGCTCTTGTGCAGAAAGAAGAAGTGAACATCAATGGCTTCCAGCTGCACCAACTGCAACAGCAATTCCCACTCCGCCCTGACTAGAGAAGTGACTTACGGGCCCAATGCGGCCTCCATCTTTTCAATGCCGGTGGGGCAGGTGACTCAGGCCACCACTGGATTGTTTTTCGGTACCATGCTCCCGCCAGTGAGTTTCAGCACCCTAATGCCATCACAGGAAGCTCCAAAGAAGTCGGTCTTTGATCGACTTTCAACCACCACGGCCATTCTCAACGGGTTGTCCAAGTTTTCCACCTCAGTCTTCAACAGGCTGAGCCAAAGCTCAAGTGGGCCCACGAAGAGGCTCGCAATACCTGAAGGGGTTATCCCGAAATGGATAGCTGTTCCAGCTCCGGCGGGTGAAGTTATCGAATGTGCTTCCCCTAAAAGAAAGTCAGCCTTCGAAAGATTGGTCGTCCCCTCTCAACGAACGTCAGTCTTCAACAGGCTGGCACCAACAGTAGCCCTTCACCAAAGTAGGGGGCATGACGAAACCGCTTCCACAACTGAGGTGGTCCCATCGGCAAGGCATACTCGACGTCGCCACTAGCACCGAGTGAGAAAAGCTGGGGGCAACTCCCCCTCTGGACTTACTCCTCCAGCTCCAATGGTGGAAGTTGATGATGATGTTCCAACCGGGAACAGCTTTGAACCGCTTAGGAGGGTGCGAAAGAACTCCCCAACCGCGGTCTTGAAGAAATCTCCACTTCTTACTGAAAATATGACGCAGGCGAAGCTGGAGCAGCCCCCTCAGCAGCTGTCCTCCTAAATCCATATGGTCTAGCGGAAAGTCCAAGATTCTGTGATCAATAAGAACTACTCTCGTCAACCGAAGAAAATGAAGGTTTGACAAGAGGAAAATCATCTTTCCAGCATACATCGAGGGACTTCTTTCATGAAGGCGCCTTTTACAATGGCTCCTTCAACTTTGACATCCCACAAAAAGAGAAGACTGGAGAATCTCCCACCACCGGCGGCAAATCCCAAAGGTGATGGATCCAAACGCCCCAAGTCAGGGGGCATGATCGTGCACACGGTTTACATGGCTTCCGGAAAAGTGGAAAGACGTGCTTCCATGGGTCATCAGCCGCAAACTCGGTCATTAACAAAGACTCGGAAGCAACAACAAAATCTCAAGGAGATGCGGATGAAAATGGCAGCTGTAACGCTTCGAAAATCGTTTAGGCAGTTTTTCGATAATCGGTAAAATAATCAGTATTTTCCGTAAAAAGTCAAAATAATTATTTTTCCATATAGGCCTAATTATACAAAATTTAGATAAGAAATTGTTAGAAATTGGTTAGTTAATTGTCACTTAAAAATTTCTAGTTATTTAAAAAAATTCCTTAATTAATTATTTTTAATATTATTTTAAGCTTTTAAAAATACATTAAATTAGTGATAAATACAAATTTAAATGGGTAAATAACACACTTAAGAACCATTATAAACAAAAATTTAGTGTTAACAACAATTTTATCAAGACTTTCCAAGATTGTAGCTATATGGTTTAAAAATTAAATCAAAATGAAATTTAAATGGAATTTTAAATAGAAAATTGATGTGATATGCATTAAATGAGTTTAAAAGATACTTTTTATATAGAATTTTCTACACAATTCTCTCTCACTCTCCCCCTCTTGCTCAAGCCAAGCCTCACCTGCAGGCCTCCCCATTTTCCCCTCTCTTTTTTCCTTCAAAATCCATGCAAAAATCAAGAAAAATCCACCGAAATACACAGTTTTCTTCACTAATTCAAACCTAACCCTTATGCTATCCTTCTCAAGCCTAAGTTCGTCTAAGACAAGGAGAAAGGAGGCATCTTCAGAGGTCAAGTAAAATCTAGGGTTCAACTTCAGAGGTATAATTCTAATCTAATGTTCAGTTGGTAGTTTAAGTATGCTAAACTAGAATTTTAATGTGCTAATTTGGTTATAATTTCTTGTTTAGAAAATTCTAGAAAAGGTTTGAAATTTTAATTAGGGTTTGAAGCATTGCAATTGGGTTAAAATTTGTGTTGTAGCCATCTAGTAGTTTGAATTGGATGTTTGTGCTAGTTTGTGATCGCTATGTCGTTAATCCGCGTTGTTTGCTTCAAAATCGCTATGTTAATGCTTACTAGGTTTTTATAAAAATTAGGAGGTGATTTAATTATGATATATTGACGATATTTATAGCATCTCCTATGACTTTTAGGGTGTGCGAATGCGGAATTTGGTTGAGTCGGGTTTTAGTTTTGACGGTTGTCCTGAAACGACGATTTTAGTTAAGCTTTTAGTGGTTTTCGTGTGTGTTCCGCGCGTTTTGTGCACGTTGTGCCTAACTTGTCAGTGTTGATTCTTTTATTTTGTGACTTGCATCGTTTCTTGATGTGCAATCTTAAGTTTGTGTTGTGCAATTTTAGGATCGGTTGCGGAAATATCGGACGCGGAGCGCAAAGGCAAAGCGGTGATTGGATCTGATTAGCGAGGCATCCAGGTGAGTAGATGTATACATCTATGGGAAAATTATCTGGATGGCGCGAGGCGCCCCATAGTTAGGATCACCTTATTATTTGCACACTATACGCATAGTTATTTAGTTAACCATCTCATTCATATCACTAGTAAAATAGGGGGTTGCCCCTACGGATGGAAATATCCGTATGGGCATATTTAACTTGGCCCTACGGATTAATCCGTAGGGCTAAAAGGTTGCCCCTACGGGCACTGACGTCCAAGAATAAAAATATTAATTCTTAATTTGGTGTTTGCCCCTACGGAGCCGCAAACAAAGGACCTACGGGTATATCCGTAGGGGCAAGTAAATATCGTTTTAAAATAAAGCCAGATCGAAAAGCCTACGCTCATTTTCTCTCTCTCCCTCAAACGCGCGCGAAAAACCCCAAATCGCCACCGTCGCCACCGTCGTTGGGCAGAGTCGCCACCGTCGTCGCCACCGCCGATTTCGTCGCCACCGTCGTCGCTACCGCCAGTTTCGTCGCCACCGTCGTCGCCACCGCCGGTTTCTTCGCCAATTCTCCACCGTCGTCGCTCCAGCCCACCAGCGCACCCGTTCAGGTATAAATCTCGAGGTAAATTAAAGCATTTTTGGATTATTCATGGCTGGGTCTGGGTTGCGCGCGCGAGAGTTGGGTTTGGGCAGGGGCGCGGTGGCGGTCGGGGTCGGGGTCGGGGTCGGGGTAGGGTTAGGGTTGGGGTTCGGCTGCTGCTGGGGTGGGGCTGGGGTTAGGGTTACTGTGGGGCTGGGGTAGGGTTACGGTGGGCTGGGGTTAGGGTTGGGGCTGGGGTTAGGGTTACTGTGGGGCTGGGGTTAGGGTTATGAGAGGCATGTCAGCATATTTATGTGTAATAATTGAGAGGATCAAGCTAAGTTCTATGCAAGCAGTCCCTCAGAATACATAGATAGCTAGCCTTACATTTTAAATTAACATATTCCATAGTTGTCTTAATAGTAAGGCAGATATCCATATTGTGTAAGAGCTGACATTAATACAACCATAGGGAGCTGACAGATTATACATCTCATGTGGCATTAAAATCTATAAATGGACATACGGGATAATGCAAAGAAAGAGCAATAGATCAAGACTCAATCAACTTTCGTATGCTTTATGATTTCAGCGGATAGCTCAAGTTTAGTTTCAACTTTATATTCTTATTTTTCTCACTTTTTTCTTTAGTGCTTCTTCCTCCATTTCTTTGAAGAGTCTCTCACAGCGAAATACACTCCAATTGCTGTTGAAGATTTTAGAATGTATCCAGAATTTAAGAAAAAAATGTTGTGCCCCTTATGCTTCTGTTATTCAACTCCTTCCATACACTCTGGACTTCTCAAATTTAAAAACTATTAGAAGTGTACTTGTTTATCATACATTGAACACACCATGCATGCTATTTCTTTCACTCTCTTGTGGCATGATATTGATAGTTTATGTGAGAGTAAGTCCATAACAAACATAGAAAATATTTCAACTAAGATATGAGAGACCGCTCCTAAAGAAAAACTAAAAGAGGTTAACAATGTAAAGATCAATTCCTATTCATTCTTTCCAATGTATAAAAAAAATCACATTTTTTTAACATTACAAATCTTTGCACAAGCGTGCAGCCGCACACAAATAGCCGTGTCCCTAACTAATATGTAACCATGACACATGGCAGATGAGGTGTCTCATAACTCAATATTAGCGATTTCCATGATCACGACACGTGGCAGATGAGGTGTCTCATAACGCTTTATGATATCAGTATCCTATATTTATAGTTTTAATTGTTGATTGTTATAGATGTATACCATTGCAATAATAGTTTTTGGTTGATGAATGCTATTGCAATGTAGGATGATCAGTTCTATCAATCTTGATTTCAATGGTTTAAAATCATGTTACACATACAACACGAATGCACAACAAACGCATAATTAGAGAGCGACTCGAGATATTCGGGTTAAAACCAATATATGATACTCGATGATGATATGAATCCTTCATATTCCCATCGATACCCGTATATGAAACCAAAAGCGCCACTTAGTCCCCGTCTATCGGTTAACATACGTGCGATACTCGTCGTGACCTAGAACTATACGAAGGTTGTTAAATATCGGACAGTATAGCTCGATACTAACAACCGTCGTATAGTCTACGCGACGAGAAAATTCAATCGTATGGTAACCCATAGATTTGTCCCGTGTGGACAAGTTAAGAATGTATAAAGCAAACGCCTTCATTCACTTGTGTTTTCATCCGTTTCGAGATATTTCGTCGGTACCTTTCCGCTGGTTCTCGGTGTACAAAGATAGATTAGATGTTCATTTCAACGTTGTTTCACAGCTTTGAAATGATTATCTATTCTATTACAGTGTACTCGGAGAACAGCGGGGAGGTGCTGCCGAAATTTACTCGAAACGGTTGAAAGCACAAGTGATGGGCGTTCGCTCTATACATTCTTAATGGGATAGAAGCCTACCCCCGACAGCCGGAACACATACATACAAACGCATAATTAGAGAGCGATTCGAGATGTTCGGGTTAAAACCAATATATGATACTCGATGATAATATGAAACCTTCATATTCCCATCGATACCCATATATGAAACTAAAAGCGCCACTTAGTCCCCGTTTATCGGTTAACATACGTGCGATGCTCGTCGTGACCTAGAACTATATGAAGGTTGTTAAATATCGGACAGTATAGCTCGATACTAACAACCGTCGTATAGTCTACGCGACGAGAAAATTCAATCGTATGGTAACCCATAGATTTGTCCCGTGTGGACAAGTTAAGAATGTATAAAGCAAACGCCTTCATTCACTTGTGTTTTCATCCGTTTCGAGATATTTCGTCGGTATCTTTCCGCTGGTTCTCCGTGTACAAAAATAGATTAGATGTTCATTTCAACGTTGTTTCACAGCTTTGAAATGATTATCTATTCTATTACAGTGTACTCGAAGAACAGCGGGGAGGTGCTGCCGAAATTTACTCGAAACGGTTGAAAGCACAAGTGCTGGGCGTTCGCTCTATACATTCTTAATGGGATAGAAGCCTACCCCCGACAGCCGGAACACATACATACAAACGCATAATCAGAGAGCGATTCGAGATGTTCGGGTTAAAACCAATATATGATAATATGAAACCTTCATATTCCCATCGATACCCATATATGAAACTAAAAGCGCCACTTAGTCCCCGTCTATCGGTCAACATAACGTGCGATAATTTATTCTTTTCAATGACAAACGCACACACAAAGCATATACATAGATTTTCTCCTTTGTCAGTAACTATCCCGTTCTTATATTTCTCAATATAGTCAGCATAACCTACAATTTATATGTTATTCAGTCTAACATGGCCCATGAGTACGTCAGAGTTAAGGACTGGATGTATGTGGATTGGAAACAACGTATGCAACCTAAGTTTGTCGCAGGAGTTGCTGCTTTCCTTGAATTTGCACGAGCACATAATAAGATCATAATAGAGAAGATTCTCTGTCCGTGCGATAGATGTGGCAATAAGTACTGGCAGAAGGTAGAATTGGCAGAGCTTCATATTGTAAAACATCGGTTTACTAGACTTTATTCAACTTGGAAATATCACGGGGAAGGAGAAGAATGCAGTACTGCGGTAGAAGAAGGAGAACACGATAATGCGGCAGGAGAAGAAGAAGAATTCGGTAATACGGCAGGATACGGAAATTTATTTCCATCAGAAGAAATGGAGGATATGGTAGAGGCTGCCCTAGGTGAATCTATTCGTACCGAAGATGACATTCCTTCCGGTCAAGGACCGCGTGCGGATAAATATGAAAATTTCATGAATGATGCTAGGAAACCAATTTATGAGAATGCGAAGTATTCCACCCTCTCATGGTTCGTCCAACTTTTCCAAATTAAGTGCCTAAATGGATGGAGCAACAAGTCATTCACAATGCTTCTTTCGTTCTTGAAAGATTCTATGCCTCCGGGAAATAATGTGCCCGAAAGCTGGTACGAAGCCCAGAAAATGATGTCTGATTTGGGTCTAAAGTGCGAGAAGATTCAAGCATGTCCTAAAAATTGCGTGTTGTACCGGAAAGAGAATTCAGATTTGAAAGAGTGTCCAACATGCGGAGAGGCCAGGTATAAGCCGAAAGATTCTGATAAGAAGCCTGATATACCTGTGAAGATAGCACGATATTTTCCCATAACACAGAGGCTACAGAGGCTATTCAGGTGCAAGAAAACAGCCGAGTCAATGATTTGGCATCACCGTGCTCCTCCAAGCGAAAATGGAAAAATGAGACATCCAAGAGATTCACCGGCATGGAAGGATTTCGATAGGAGGCACGCAATATTCAGTAGCGATCCTCGCAATGTCCGGCTCGGACTGGCTGCCGATGGCTTCTGCCCATTCAACTATATGGCTGGAAGTCACAGTACATGGCCCGTTGTAATGATAATTTATAATCTGTCGCCTTGGTTGGCTATGGACCAATCATACTTTATGATGCCTCTTCTTATCGACGGACCAAACTCACCGGGGAACAATATCGACGTCTATCTCCGACCTCTGATTGAGGAGCTGAAAACTTTGTTCATTGATGGTGTAGAGACATATGATTCAAACATAAATACAACCTTCATACTGCGTGCGGCTTTAATGTGGACAATTAATGACTTTCCTGCGTATGGAATGCTTTCAGGTTGGTCCGTACATGGTCACAAAGCATGTCCTCATTGCCATGAACACACAACATCAAAATTTTTGAATTTTAGCAGGAAGGTTTGTTATTGCGGCCATCGACGTTTTCTGCCTCCAGACCACCCCTATAGGTTAGACACGGTTCACTTTGATGGTCATCAGGAGCTTCTTGGGCCTCCATCCCCATTGTCCGGAGAGGACGTGACTGCTAAATGGGATGGTTACAATAACGTGACCTTCGGGATGGATCCGACGAGACAGGTCAAACCACAATATTGGAACAAGTTAAGCATTTTCTTCAAGCTTCCGTACTAGTCTACAAATTCAGTGCGTCATTGTCTGGACGTCATGCATATAGAGAAGGGAGTATCAGAGCACATACTTAACTTGCTTCTGTGTAAAGACGGGAAATCGAAAGACAACATGAATGCCCGGATGGATCTACAAGAGTGGGGAACAAGAAGTGAACTGCACCCTAAACCGGTAGCGGGTAAACCGGGCAAGTTTGTACTTCCCAATGCCGCTTATCATATGTCACAACCGGAGAAGAAAAGATTCCTGTAGGTGTTGCATGATTTGAAAGTCCCCACAGGTTTCTCAGGATCATTCAGCAAGAAAATAAAAATTGTGAAGGGCAAGATCGATGGGCTGAAAAGTCATGACCACCATGTTATCGTGGAGCACCTTCTTCCATTAGCCCTCAGGACTTCTCTCCCCGACTCGGTTGGTCTAGTAATCAACGACCTATGTTGTTTTTTCAGGGAGTTGTGTGCTAAAACGCTGGAGGTTGCGACGCTGGATAAACTAGAAAATTCTATTGCGTTGATACTTTGCAAGTTTGAGCGTATTTTCCCACCGTCATTCTTCGATATCATAATACACTTGACGGTTCATCTTGCAACTGAGGCGAAGTTAGCCGGACCGGTACAATATCGATGGATGTATCCCGTCGAGAGGTACGTGTAATTTTTCGTTTCGCGCAATTTATAAATTTATTTTTGTCATGTATGCCCGTGTTTATTTATTCAACATATTCTCATTAGGTACCTTTACACTCTTAAGAAGTATATACGCAATAAAAATCGACCAGAGGGTTCTATCATGCAAGGTTATCTTCTTGATGAAGCAACCACATTTTGTTCCCGCTATCTGGACGAGAACATTGAGACAAGGCTTAACCGACCACGAAGAATTCAAGACGGGCCATATGGTAAAGCCGAGTATAAGAGGGTAGACACTATGTTTATCAACAAGATATACCGGTTTATCTTGCTTAATTGCGTATGTCTTGAACAAATTAGAGAGTAAGTTCTTTTGGATTAATTGTTATATCTGTGTTTGTGTGTGTATGAAATGACATAATATTAATGTCACAATTATTTGTCGAAAACAGAACTCATTTTAACGAGGTACGTGAGGGGCATCCTGATTGGAACGAAGAGCGTTTGGAAAAATACCATCAGGATAATTTTTGTGATTGGGTCACAGAGCATGTAAGTTATTCGAATTACATTTTATTGCTATCAGTTTTAATCTAAACTTGTATCGTTATGTATTTATCGTAAAATTTGTTTTGTTAGATCCGCGATCCGAACTTGTCTGCATCATTTGAGAGTGATTCAAGATGTTTAGCTCAATTTCCTAGTATGGAGGTTGCACATTACAAAGGATTTGGTGTCCTTGGATACAAATTCGAAGTTAAGGACATAGAAACATCTAGAATCACTCAGAATAGTGGGATTGCGACGGTAGGATCGGACGGTGTGATTTACTATAGGTACTTAAATTGTATACTCGGCATCCACTATCCCGGACGATCAGAACCCTTTTATATATTCCACTGTACTTGGTACGATCCGCGAACCGATACAGACAGGTGGAGAAGCAGTCTTGGGACTTGGAAAGATGAATATGGATTGACCAGTGTGAACACACTTCGATTTTACGGTCAGGACGATCCGTTTATCTTTCCGAACCAAGCGTTCCAAGTATACTACTCACAGTGTTTGAAGCATCCGGGGTGGAGTGTTGTATGCCGATGGAAACCTAGAGATGTCTACGATGTCCCAGAATACGAGGACAGCGATGAGGACGAAGAAGAGAGAAGGCTTAAAGTGCTCCGACCGTCTGTTTCGAAGGACGGGTTGTCTTCGACCGATCATGAAGTTACGTGGGTTAGAAATGACATCGACGATGAAATCCAAGTAGATATGTATGATGCGCCCACGAAACGAAAAAGGTCATCAGTAATGTTATATTATTACTTCACATTTTACGCTCTAGATCATATATAGTCAATACTTTTAATGATTGTCTAATGCGTCCACGAACCATTTATCTATATTTGATGATGATGTCGGGAGCAGCGAGGGGCGGCAGGAGCTCCAGCCGCGGCAGAGGCAGAGGCAGAGGCAGAGCGGTTCTGCCGTCCGGAGAGCTCCGTAGGGAGCTTCAGAGGGCCGGTCTTGCACCCAGATCGGAGACCCCTTCGGATGCCTCCTTCCGTGTGGATTTTGCCACACCTCCAGGTATACTGCACGCATATCCATTTTCAATGTAATATTACAGATATTCATGCATGTTTATGTCAAAATTACTTATATTGTCAATGTTTGATTGTCTAGTTGTTGGTCTTGCGTCCACATCTGGGACAGAGGCCACCCCCGCTCCTCCAGGTATGTTTATATATCATATAGTGTATGTATATTGATTTAGAATGCTATATCATAAATATACACATTCCTTTTGCTCTTACTTAGCAATTTTTATTATTGTCTAGCTGTAGGTTGTGACACCACCGCACCTGCGGGTATGTTTATATGTCCTATAGTGCATGCATATTGATTTAGAACGTTATATTATTGATCTACACATTCTTTTTGCAATTACTTATAAAATCTATTTTTAATTGTCTAGTTGTTGGTCCTGCGTCCACATCTGGGACAGAGGCCACCCCCGCTCCTCCAGGTATGTTTATATATCATATAGTGTATGTATATTGATTTAGAATGCTATATCATAAATATACACATTCCTTTTGCTCTTACTTAGCAATTTTTATTATTGTCTAGCTGTAGGTGGGGACACCACCGCACCTGCGGGTATGTTTATATGTCCTATAGTTCATGCATATTGATTTAGAACGTTATATTATTGATCTACACATTCTTTTTGCAATTACTTATAAAATCTATTTTTAATTGTCTAATTATAGGTGGTGCGTCCACACCTTCCACAGGGGCCACTCCTGCCGCTTCCATACCCTCCGCATCGTCTGCAGGTTAGTATGAATAAATTTAAAATATTTATTTATTTTACATATGCTATATAGAATAAATATGAACTTCATGGAGATTTAGCGTCGATGTTTATTTTATAGTTGGAGGGGATGCGTCCGGGTCCGGGACCCCGGTTGTTCCTCACCGGAGGAACTATCGTCCCGCTCGTGCTGCTGCTCGGGCCCAGGCTCGTGCGCTAATCACCGGAGGTATATATCATACTTGAATTTTTGTTTAACCTTGATTTCTTAATACAACTTTGTCTTATTATTGATTGTCTTGATATTTCGTGCAGACGCAGGGCCTCTCCATCCCCAGAGGGGGACTCGAGGCCCGAATCAGTCCCATAGGCTGAGGCCTGATAGAGCTAGGGGGGAGGCAGCATTCCCCCTATTTTTTACCCTTGACTATCGCTATACCGGTCCTCATGCCGAGAGGTTCGGCCGGTATTTGGGGGACGAGAGCCGGATCGTGAAGAACTATCCACTTCACGTTGAGTGGGGCGAGCAGCACCAGCGCTCATTCGCCCTCTTCTTTGATCAGGCTCGGGTATGTATTAATATATATTTTCATTTGATCTATCCAATATATTTATTATTAACACTTGCAATCTAATAACAATGTTTTTTTTTGTATTTTCAGTTGGATTACGATTTTCAGCCTGTAGCCGACCCTGATCACTCGGGGAGGGTGCTCGACCTTCATGCTCTGTACAATGGCCTGATGAAGAACATGCAGGCCAAGGTCCGATACAACAGGAATGAGCTGAAGGCCGACTGCTACTCCCTGTGGATAGCGACCCCCGAGGCAGAGAGAGCGGCCCTCCTATCTACTCCGGCGTTTGCGAGAGTCGACGTAGAGACATGGCCTCTATTGTGCGCTTATTTCGACTCCGAACGCAAACAAGTATGTATTTTAAATTTAATTCATTATTTATGATATAATTTATTTCTTTGTGTTTCTTAATTAGAAAACTAAATGTTAATGCGTTGTGCAGAAACAGGCCGCTCAGAATACGGAGAACAGGAAGTCGGCGAAGAGGGGTCGCCCCACTTACACAGGTGGCTCGAGGAACATTACTCGAGCCATGGAGTTATCGGTAAATTAAGAGTTATTCTCTAATATTCTGCAATATTAAGAGTTTTTCTCTAATATTTCTAATATTAAGAGTTACTTTCTAATATTGCAGACATCTCGGACCGTGGCGTCAGGTGGTACACCGAGCGTGCTGTCCGCATATCTTGCCGTCCACGGCACCTCGACAGATCCCGCCACGGGCGAGCTTCGATGTCCCGACGTCGCTACCCAGGAGTACTGCGTAAGTGTTAATATTTTTTCTACCCAAATTTGAAATTTTAGTTTTGGAAGGTTCAAGTTTAAATTTTATACTTATACTTTACTGCTTAATGTGGGTGTAGGAGCGGGTGGTTGAGCAGGCCCAGGCCTCGGGGATCGATTTTACCGAACAGAACGATCCGAGGCTGCTGACCCCAGTTCTGGACGCCGCACACGGAGGGCACCACGGAGGTTGGGAGAGAGGCCGGGGATTGGGCCATAGCAGGGCCCATATGAGGTTGGACTCCACCCCGGCGGTTACTTCCTCCGTCTCCAGTGACCGGCATGTCCATCAGGAACTGGATAGCTTGAGGGCCACCGTTCAGGAGTTGAAGGAGATGCTGGTATGTATACTACTTTATAGTAAAATATCATTTCATATTATATACATATCAACATATCCATAATTAGTACGTAGCTTGAGCTTATTTGGTTTTAGACTTAAGTTTGATTAATCATACATACATATGTAATTAAAATAAACAACGCTTTTCCAAATTAGATATCCAAACAGGGTTTCGAAATAACTTAATAATGAAACGAATTCGAATAATACACAGTTCTTACACGCTTCTTACACACGTTATGTCCAGACGCGACAGGGTAGATCGGCCGAGCCTCCACATGCATCTCCTTCGGCTGCGGCTCCGTAAGCTACTACATCGGCTGCGGTTCCGCAGACAGCTCCTGTAGCTCCACCGCCCACTCAGACTCCCGCAGCCGCGGCTCCGCAAGCGACTACCTCGACGGCGGCTGCGCAGACCACATCGCCAGCTCCACATGCCGCTCAGACTCCCTTATATGTAGCATTGCAGAGTGTATTGACCGAGGAGCAGGCGCGCGTTATTCTAACGTTATTCGGAGGTGGAGCTGGACCGAACTAGGGTAGCTTTTTGGTTCTTATTTTTTGAAACATGTATTTATATCACATTGTACTACATTTTGAAATGATATTGATATTGGTTTGTATTTATATCATATTCAGTTTTTGGGTTTCTTTTGTATATTATATATATGCGTGAGATGTGATTATGAATACTGCAATATATGATTTGATTGATGTATATAGTATTGTGCACAGGGCGGGAAAAAATCTAGCAGCCCATTTTTTAAAAAAAAATACAGACAATATGTACCTACAGATTAAGCCGTAGGTACATATGTTGCCCCTACGGAGTTATCCGTAGGGGCAAACTATCAGGAAACCTGATATTTTCCCACCTGATATCAGTGCAGGGTTTTGGGGGTGCCCCTACGGATATGTCCGTAGGGGCCACTGTTTATCCCCTACGGATAAATTCGTAGGGGCAAAATATCAGGTTTCCTGATATTTTTCACCCCGGTCTCAGTGCAGGGTGTTGGGAGTAGCCCCTACAGACTTATCCGTAGGGGCTACTTTATATCCCCTACGGAGGTATCCGTAGGGGTAGAAAAAGGACCTACGGATATATCCGTAGGTATATACAATATATTCAAAAAAAAAATTACATATATGATTTTATTACCCCTACGGGGTACTCCGTAGGGGCTATAACACCTACCGACATATCCGTAGGGGCATGAATTTGTCCGTAGGGGCAAGTTCAGGGCCTCAACTTGCACCTGCGGCCTTTGCACCTACGGGGTCTTTTTTCGCCCCTACGTATATATCCGTAGGGGCAGTGGGTTGCCCCTACCGATAAATCCGTAAAGGCAACCCTTATTTGTAGTAGTGTATGCATAACTTTCTGGTTATCTATATATACATGTGTGATATCACCCCTTAGAACACTTACACCATTACCATTGGCTCATGTTGCACGCGCACTATTCATGTGAACACACACGCCTTGGTAATTTACATGTCACGAGCACTTTAGAACCTGCTTAGTTCAGTATCAACACTTGCATCATATATGATACATTGAATTGCATGGCACGTATATACCTTATTTCATCATCATGTTTATATAGATTCCTAGCCATAAATCACATTGCATACCTTGACATCATAAGCATGTATCATATACTACATGTTGTATATTATGATTTTCTTGAGGATTTTAGTATTGGTGAGATTTCTGGATTTTAGGGAAAACCGTAAGAATTTAACAATAGCTTATATTATCATTTTTAAAATAAAATTGCGGTTTTCTCGTTATGTATGTGTCGTCCACCATGAGTTTTCATGTTTTCTGTTGAATTTCGAGACCCGATTCGAGGAGTGGATGAACCGTCTCGGGTACATGGTGGGCCCGGTATGGTACCCTGGGGCAAGAAGATTGAGTTGTAGACGATAAGCTTGGTAGGGGAAGACTACCTACTGGTGATATCTGGTGCGGCGGATATCCGGAGGATACCGACCGTTGTCGTGAGATTTGATGATATTGGCCAATCCGGACTGACGGAGCCCAATGTATTGAGATATTCACATATTGAGACATTGAGATAGATATACTTCCATATTTGGTGTCGATGCTTGACACAGTTTTCGGATGATTTCATTGATGGCACTTTAGTTATTGTACAGATATTTTTTTTAGTTAAGAATGCAAAGACCATCGTATTTATACACTTAAAGATTTCGTATTGATTTTGCATCCATGTGCATACATATTAGTAGCATCGCATTATACTTAGATATGCAGATTGCGACACATTGCGTGCATTCTTACGATAGCCTTGTTAGATGTTACTTGCTACTCACGAGTTGGCAACTCACCCCCGTTGTGCCACAGTGTCTTACAGGTCGGATCCGTCAGCCTTGTAACGGCGGGCGTATCTTTTCATTGGCTTCCATGTTCAGACTCGCGACATTGCTCTTAGGTGGGTTGCGAGGACACTTTTGCCTTTTGTACTATCATTGTATCTAGTATTCTCCATCTACCACTTCTTATTTGTATATGAGACCTAGTGTTGAGACTGAGAGATTTGTGTATATGTGGTTTCTCTGGGGTCGAGCTCACTTGAGCCGACATTGTGTTTTTCTTAATTTGTGCTTCTTTATGCTTATTAGCTTGATATTGCATATATATTGCATGTGGTTGTGATCCGCCTTGGGCGAAGAGCTATCTCCCGCTTGGGGATGCCATTTTGTTATTACAGGTTTATATATCTTATTGTACCCATTTTGGGGGCCAGTATTTACAAAGGAGACTGCCAAAATTTTCAGAAAAATTTTGATATTTTTAAAAAGGGGTTAATATAAATTAAATGGTTTAAAATCATTTTCATAAAAGGTTTTCCTTCACTCTTTTTGATTTTGGTTTATATTTTCTGGGCTGTGGCTGATTTAGGTTACATTACGCCTTTAGACGTCTCGTAATCTAAATGCCAGTCACGTTCCGTACCTTCGGATCATGACAAAGTTGGTATCAGAGCCATAGGTTTTACCTTTTTGAGTGTAGGACGACCCTTGGTAGATGGAGTAGGTGACTTAAGCAGAGTGGCGTAGCGTGGGTATGTTCCGCGGCATACTTACGATACGGTACTCCGCCTAAGTGACCTTAGGACATAATTGCTTGTATTTCCCCTCTTGATTCCTTGCATTCCTTGATTCAATTGCAATGTTCTTATCGCTCCTGTTTCTTATTCCATCTTCGATGCCGCCAAAGACTACGAGAGCTCAGCGGGCTGCCGCTAGGGATGAGCTTCGAGCGGGCTCGTCTGAGGCGAGGATCGAGCGAGATGATACGCCTACCCCTCAGGGTCAGATTGATCCTCCTTTTCCAAACCGTATTGCCAGAATAGAGGCCGGTATGCAGGAGTTGCGACAGATGATGGGATCTTTAGTTGAGTCCAGTCGGGCACAGAGGTCCTAGGACGTTCCTTCCACCACACAGACCACGATTGTACCTTCTTCCCAGACGATTACTCCTGCTACTACCCCCATTTCACTACAAGAGTTTATGAGGCTGAAACCTCCAGCTTTTACTGGCACGGATGCGACAGAGGACCCGCAGGCATTTCTTGATAGGATGGCTAGGATTTGCCGTTCGTTGTGGTGTTCTGATGATAGATGGGTAGAGTTCGCGAGTTTTCATCTGGAAGGCCTTGCCCAGACGTGGTATGATTCAGTAGATAGAGATCGAGTTGCAGGTCTACCTTCTATGACTTGGGACGAGTTCACCGCCACATTTCTTGCGCGTTTTCTTCTGGAGAGTGTCCGAGATGCTCGAGCCCGTTGTTTTGAGTCTTTGCGCAAGACTCCTGGGATGACAGTGTCCGAGTATGATATACAGTTTACTCAGTTGTCTCGATATGCTCCGTACCTAGTAGACACTGAAGAGAAGAGGATAAAGAGGTTTGTGCGATGACTCGACATACAGTTATTCCTTGCCATCGGCACCCAGCACTTTGACACATACGCAGCCGCAATGGATGCAACCTTACTTTTGGAGGAGCGCATTTCTGAGACTACGGTCGTTTCTGGGACGAAGCGGATTCGTTCTGATATGCCAACCAAGAGACAGATGGGTAGACACCGTGATAGATTCTTTCCGCGAGATGGTGGCAGCAGAGGATTGAGACGGGGTCAGTTATTTGGTTCTTCTCCGCAGACCCAGCAGTCGTCGCCAGGATGTTTTCTGTGCGGGAGTTGGTACCATCGTATCAGAGACTGTACCATGGGGCGCCGGGGCGCGGCGACAGTGCCACATGTGACCTTACCACCTTCACCACCTCCTCAGAGAGCTCTACTTCCTACCCCTGATGATGCTCCACGCTAGGCAGATGCTCCTAGAGGTCATGGGCATGGCGGTCCGGTTCAGAGAGGACGAGGCGACAGTGGCAGAGGCAGAGGACAGCCAGCTATTAGTAGTGGACAGGCCCGAGTGTTCTCTTTGACCCCTCAGGATGCCCAGGCATCCAAAGCCGTTGTAACAGGTACTCTGCCAGTATGTTCTTTTGAGGCACGGGTATTATTTGATCCAGGATCCACACATTCTTATGTAACCACATACTTTGCACCGAGGTTAGGCTGAGAGCCTTCTTCGTTAGATCAGCCGCTTGTCGTTATTACTCCGGTAAGCGAGTCGTTTGTTGCTCGTTTTGTGTACCGATCGTGTCCTGTTCGTATTGGGATGAGGGATTCTTCAGTTGATTTGATTCTCCTCGATATGTTAGACTTCGACATTCTTCTTGGTATGGACTGGCTAGCCACCTATTATGCATCTGTGGACTGCCGTGAGAAGGCGGTCATATTCAGTTTTCCTGGTGAGCCGGTTCTTGTTATTCCGGGAGATCGTAGTGCTGCCTTTCCTAGCTTAATTTCTTCTCTTCGTGCTGGTCAGCTCTTGCGAAAAGGGTATCAGGGATTCTTAGCCTATGTTTGTGATACTAGCGCCGCAGAGGTTCCATTGGACCAGGTCCCTGTTGTGAGAGAGTTTCCTGATGTATTCCCTTACGAGCTGCCTGGTATGCCACCAGAGCGCTAGATTGAGTTATACATTGTCTTGATCCCCGACACGGGGCCTATTTCTATACCGCCCTATCGGATGGCCCCCGCGAAGCTTAGAGAGCTGAGGGATCAGTTGCAGGACTTGCTGGATAAGGGGATTATCCGACCGAGTGTGTCACCTTGGGGTGCTCCTGTCTTGTTTGTTAAGAAGAATGACGGCAGTATGCGCTTATGCATTGATTATTGTCAGCTGAACCGGGTTACTATGCGGAACAGATATTCCCTACCCCGCATTGACGACTTATTTGATCAGCTCCAGGGTGCAGGGTATTTCTCGAAGGTTGATTTCCTGTCAGGTTATCACCAGTTGTGGGTTCGGAAGGAGGATAATCCGAAGACCGCTTTCCGTACACGATATGGTCATTGCGAGTTCATGGTGATGTCGTTCGGGCTCACCAATGCCCCGGCGGCATTTATGGACATGATGAACCGTGTATTCAGGCCGTATCTTGATAAGTTCATCATTGTTTTCATTGACGATATCTTGGTTTATTCTCGGAGCCGGGAGGAGTACGAGCAGCACTTGCGTATCACATGCATACTTTGAGGGAGCATCGGTTGTTCGCCAAATTTTCCAAGTGCGCATTTTGGCTAGACAGTGTCGACTTCTTGGGTCATGTGGTGACGAGAGATGGTATTTGTATGGACCCGAAGAAGATCGAGGCAGTTCAGCGTTGGCCCAGACCGGTATCAGTTACAGCGGTTCGTAGCTTTTTAGGTCTGGCCGACTATTATCAACGTTTTGTCCAGGATTTCTCCCGTATTGCTGCACCCTTGACCGGGTTGACCCAGAAGGGGGTTCCTTTTGATTGGACCGAGGCATGTGAGGATAGCTTCCAGCAGTTGAAGACTCGTCTGACTATTGCACCAATGTTATCATTGCCTTCAGGATCTGGCGGTTTGTGGTATATTGTGATGCTTCTCGAGTGGGGCTGGGCTGTGTATTGATGCAGCACGACCGAGTTATCGCGTATGCTTCTCGACAGATGAGGAAACATGAACAGAACTACCCCACTCATGATTTAGAGATGGCTGCAGTGGTGTTTGGACTCAAGATCTGGAGACATTACTTATACGGCGAGTCGTGCTAGATATTCACTGACCACAAGAGCTTGAAGTATATCTTTCAGCAGCGAGATCTAAATCTGAGACAGCGCCGTTGGATGGAGTTGGTAAAAGACTATGACTGCGAGATTCTATACCATCCAGGCAAGGCAAATGTGGTGGCAGATGCTTTGAGTAAGAGGCCCGGAGGTAGCCTATCTTGTTTAAGCGCAGTACAGATGCAGTCGACGGTGGATTGGCAGGTTTTATATGACAGCAGAGTGCAGTTCGAGTTTACTCCTGCAGGGGGACAGTTATCTCATTTTAAAGCACGCCCACAGTTACTTGACCGTATCTGCGAAGCACAGTTCGGCGATTCCCGTATTTTAAAGATTATCGAGCAGATTCGGCAGGGTAGAGTTTCCGAGTTCGTGATTGATGATCAGGGGATACTTCGATTTGGGACTCGACTGTGCATACCAGAATTTGCGGGACTGAGGCGTGATATTCATGAGGAGGCTCATAGATCAGTATACAGTGTTCATCCAGGTTCCACCAAGATGTACCGTGATTTGAGAGAGGTTTACTGGTGGGACGGGATGAAGAAAGATGTTACAGACTTTGTATCGAGATGCCTGACTTGTCAGCAAGTCAAGGCCGAGCACCAGAGGCCAGCCGGCGAGTTGCAACCTTTGCCCATTCCTGAGTGGAAGTGGGAACAGGTCTCCATGGACTTCATAGTGGGTCTAGACAGGACCAGTCGAGGGTATGACTCTATTTGGGTGATTGTAGATCGACTGACTAAAGAGGCTCACTTTCTGCCAGTGAAGACCACTTTTGGATTTGCTCAGTACGTCCAGGTTTATATTAATGAGATCGTGCGACTGCATGGCGCCCCAACTTGCATCGTGTCCGACCGGGGCACCCAGTTTACCAGCCGATTATGGCAGAAACTTCAGGAGGCTTTGGGCACCCGATTGAGTTTTAGCACAGCTTTCCATCCGCAGACTGACAGTCAGTCGGAGCATACTATTCAGACTCTTGAGGACATGCTCAGAGCTTGTGTTTTAGATTTCAGTGGTAGCTAGGATCGTCATTTGCCCTTGATCGAGTTCTCCTACAATAATAGCTTCCAGGAGATGATTCAGATGGCACCTTTCGAGACTTTATATGGGAGGAGATGTCGATCGCCTGTATGTTGGACAGAGCTTAGGGAGAGCAGTATTTTAGGGCCGTGGATCGTACAGAAGACGACCGAAAAGATCCATCTAATTTGAGATAGGATGAGGGCAGCACAAAATAGGCAAAAATCATATGCTGACAGGCGCCGTCGCCAGCTCGAGTTCGCGGTTGGCGATCATGTTTTCCTGAAGGTCTCTCCAATGAAGGGTGTGATGAGATTTGGGCAGAAGGGAAGCTTAGTCCTAGATATGTTGGTCACTTCAGGATCCTAGAGCGTGTCGATTTAGTGGCTTATCGGTTAGCTCTTCTGCCCAGCTTCCCCGATGTTCACCCCGTGCTCCATGTTTCGATGCTCCGCAAGTACCTTCATGACCCTTCCCATGCGATTCAGCACCAGAAAATCCAGCTACAGCGCGATATTTCATTCACCGAGCAGCCGGTGATCATTTTGGATCGGCAGGTGAAGAAATTGAGGTTGAAGGTTATACCGTCCGTCAAGGTTTTTTGGCGTGGCCCGAACAGCGGGGAGGTCACCTGGCTGACCGAGGTCGAGATGAAGAAGAGATATCCCCATCTTTTTGAAGGTACACGTAGTTAAATTTTAAATTCGGGGACCGAATTTCTTTAAGGGGGGAAGACTGTAACGCTTCAAAAATCGTTTAGGCTGTTTTTTGATAATCGGTAAAATAATCAGTCTTTTCCGTAAAAAGTCAAAATAATTATTTTTCCATATAGGCCTAATTATACAAAATTTAGATAAGAAAATGCTAGGAATTGGTTAATTAATTGTCACTTAAAAATTTCTAGTTATTTAAAAAAATTCCTTAATTAATTATTTTTAATATTATTTTAAGCTCTTAAAAATAAATTAAATTAGTGATGAATATAAATTAAAATGGGTAAATTACACACTTAAGAACCATTATAAACTAAAATTTAGTGTTAACAAAAATTTTATCAAGACTTTCCAAGATTGTAGTTCTATGGTTTAAAAATTAAATCAAAATGAAATTTAAATGGAATTTTAAAGAGAAAATTAATGTGATATGCATTAAATGAGTTTAAAAGATACTTTTTGTGTAGAATTTTCTACACAATTCTCTCTCACTCTCACCCTCTTGCTCAGGCCGAGCCTCACCTGCAGGCCTCCCCATTTTCCCCTCTCTTTTTTCCTTCAAAATCCATGCAAAAATCAACAAAAATCCACAGAAATCCACAATTTTCTTCACTAATTCAAACCTAACCCTTAAGATATCCCTTCTCAAGCCCAAATTGGTTTAAGACAAGGAGAAAGGAGGCATCTTTAGAGGTCAAGTGCAAGTTAGGGTTCAACTTGAGAGGTATAATTCTAATCTAATGTTCAATTGGTAGTTTAAGTATACTAAACTAGAATTTTAAAGTGCTAATTTGGCTATAATTTCTTGTTTAGGAAATTATAGAAAAGGTTTGAAATTTTAATTAGGGTTTGAAGCATTGTAATTGGGTTAAAATTTGTGTTGTGGCCATCTAGTAGTTTGAATTGGATGTTTGTGCTAGTTTGTGATCGCTATATCGTCAATCCGCGTTGTTTGCATCAAAATCGCTATGTTAATGCTTACTAGGTTTTTTATAAAAATTAGGAGGTGATTTAATTGCGATATATTGATGATATTTATAGCATCTCCTACGACTTTTAGGTTGTGCAAATGCGGAATTTGGTTTAGTCGGGTTTTAGTTTTGACGGTTGCCCCGAAACGACGATTTTAGTTAAGCTTTTAGTGGTTTTCGTGTGTGTTCCGCGCGTTTTGTGCACGATGTGCCTAACTTGTCAGTTTTGATTCTTTTATTTTATGACTTGCGTCGTTTCTTGATGTGCAATCTTAAGTTTATGTGGTGCAATTTTAGGATCGGTTGCGGAAACATCGGACGCGGAGCGCAAAGGCAAAGCGGTGGTTGGATCTGATTAGCGAGGCATCCAGGTGAGTAGATGTATACATCTATGGGGAAATCGTCTGGATGGCACGAGGCACCCCATAGTTAGGATCACCTTATTACTTGCACACTATACGCATAGTTATTTAGTTAACCATCTCATTCATATGCATAGCTTTCTGGTTATCTATATATACATGTGTGATATCACCCTTTAGGACACTTACACCATTACCATTGGCTCATGTTGCACGCGCACTATTCTTGTGAACACACACGCCTTGGTAATTGACATGTCACGAGTACTTTAGAACCTGCTTAGTTCTGTATCAACACTTGCATCATATATGATACATTGAATTGCATAGCACGTATATACCTCATTTCATCATCATGCTTATATAGATTCCTAGCCATAAATCACATTGCATACCTTGACATCATAAGCATGTATCATATACTATATGTTGGATATTATGATTTTCTTGAGGATTTTAGTATTGATGAGATTTCTGGATTTTGGGGAAAACCGCAAGAATTTAACCAAAGCTTGTTATTATTATTTTTAAAATAAAGTTGCGATTTTCTCGTGATGTATGTGTCGTCCAACATGAGTTTTCATGTTTTCTATTGGATTTCGAGACCCGATTCGAGGAGTGGATGAACCGTCTCGGGTATATGGTGGGCCCGGTATGGTACCCCGGGGCAAGAAGATCGAGTTGTAGACGATGTGGCAGGGGAAGACTACATACCAGTGATGTCTGGCGCGGCGGATATCCGGAGGATACCGACCGTTGTCGTGAGATTTGATGATATGGGCCGATCCGGACTGACGGAGCCCGATGTATTGAGATATTCACATAGTGAGACACTGAGACAGATATACTTCCATATTTGGTGTCGATTCTTGACATGGTTTTCGGATGATTTCATTGATGGCACTTTAGTTATTGTACATATATTTTTTTAGTTAAGGATGCAAAGATCATCGTATTTATACACTTAAAGATTTCATATTGATTTTGCATCTATGTGCATACATATTAGTAGCATCGCATTATACATAGATATGCGGATTGCGACACATTGCGTGCATTCTTACGATAGCCTTGTTAGATGTAACTTGCTACTCACGAGCTGGCAACTCACCCCCATTGTGCCACAGTAGCTTGCAGGTCGGACCCGTCAGCCTTGTAGCGGCGGGCGTATCTTTTCATTGGCTTCCTTGTTCAGACTCGCGACATTGCTCTTAGATGGGTTGCTAAGACACTTTTGCCTTTTGTACTTTCATTGTATCTAGTATTCTCCATCTACCACTTCTTATTTGTATATGCGACCTAGTGTTGAGACTGAGAGATTTGTGTATATGTGGTTTCTCTGGGGTCAAGCTCACTTGAGCCGACGTTGTGTTTTTCTTAATTTGTGCTTCTTTATGCTTATTAGCTTGATATTGCATATATATTGCGTGTGGTTGTGATCCGCCTTGGGCGAAGAGCTGGCTCCTACTTGGGGATACCATTTTGTTATTACAGGTTTATATATCTTGTTGTACCCATTTTAGGGGCCAGTATTTACAGGGGACACTCTACCAAAATTTTCGGATAATTTTTGATGTTTTTAAAATAAGGTTAATATAACTTAAATGGTGTAAAATCGTTTTCATAAAAGGTTTTCCTTCACTCTTGTTGATTTTGGTTTACATTTTCTGGGCTTTGGCTGACTTAGGTTACGTTACGCCTTTAGACGTCTCGTAATCTAAGTGCCAGTCACGTTCCGTACCTTCGGGTCGTGACAGCAGCACTCACTGGACAAAAAGAAAGCCCGGAAGCAGCATCGGAACAGCGCCAGGAGTAGGAGACCGATACGAAGGATGCTGGAAAGGAAGTATATGGAGGCCGCGGAACAAGTTGCTAATATAAAGCAGATGGCGCTCCTGTTCCAAGACATGATTGGAATGATGATCCAGCCAGAACCTCGAGCTGAAGATCCACCGATAATTATCGAGGATGGCAGAGGGGAAACCTCAAACCCTCTCCCAGCTTTATAGACAACCAGGGAAGAAACGATCTCCAAAGCTTCCCTTGATGATTACATAGCTCAACAAATACGAGCTCATCAGGCAAGTGATGCGGCTGGCCAAGTCGTCAGAACTGGACGACCGTACCCGGGCTGGTATAACCAAATCAAATACCCACCAGGATATACCATCCCCAAGTTCCATGTGTATAAGGGGACAGGAAATCCACATCAGCACGTCGCTCAGCTCAGAGCTTTATGCGGCAATACTGGAGGCAACGACAAATTGCTGCTTCGCCGGTTCATTAGCAGCTTGTCTGAGACGGAATTTGAATGATACTCGGAGCTCCCAAATGACTCCATCAGAACATTCACAGAAATGGAGCTGCTATTCACACAGCGGTTTGCAAGTGCAAGCAAATGCACCCCGATCACAACATTAATCAATTCCAGGGTGAAGCCAGGAGAGACCTAGGTTCAATACGCAATTCGGTGGCGGAACCTATGGTCGAAATGCAAACAACGCATCGAAGAGGCTTCGACCGTCGGCATGTTCATAGGGACTCTCGATCCTCAAGCGACTGTATCCCAGTTTATGATGTTCTTCAAGCCGACCACCTTCCGGGCCCTAATCGACAAGCTGGCCTAAATGGACCAGATGGGCCATAGGCCATCCTCTTCAAGAATGGATCCTCGGAATGAAAAGGGTAAAGGGAAAGCGGCCTTCGTTACCAACACTCAACAACAGCCGAGCAACTTGAAACCGGTTGCTCGCCAAAGCAACGTGCGCCTGCGCCAATCCCTACAGGAGAAGCTAGGACATCCTTACTCATTTCCCCATGATAAAATGAGGAGACTGTTCGAACTGGCGATGCGCAACAAGCTCATCACTCTGCCGGATCCGAGATGTCCACTGCAGCCTGGTGACGCCAACAGTCCCAACTACTTCTCCTACCATAGAGTAGTGGGCCACCCAATTGAGGATTGCTACATCTTCAAAAACTAGGCCGAGGACCAATACCAACAAGAGAAGTTTGCGCTGTCCGAAGACCCACCGCAGAAGAACGCTCCTAAAAATGTGGACACGCCGGGGGGAATCATGCTCGTTTGTAGAAGAAGCTCCTTGGAAAGTGGTCCTTTCAGCTAAAATTAAAAGAATGCTGAAGAATCTTCAAGCATGTCCGACGATCAAATGGAAAAGCCCAGTGGAGTCCGAGATCATTGTGGGGATGCTTAAACCGCGCCTAACACTGAAAGCTGGTAACGATGGGCAAAACACCCAGGTCAAGCCTTCGAAGTCTTCGAAAGGAATGAAGAAGACCAAGAAGCCCATACAACTTGATGACAAGCGCACGGACCTGCAAAAATACATCGACGCGCTGGAGGAGCACAACCAAAAGGCATGGACCCCAGTCACTCTCGAAGAGTTTCTCAACCATATCCTTAAGAACAGAGACAGTGATATTGATGAAGGAAACGACTCGTCAGAAGAACCCGATGATTATGTAGCGAGCTGCCACATGGTTTTTCATTCGTCGTTAAATGACGAAGAAACCCCTCGGCGTCGGAAAGTAATGCAGAGGAACTGGGGGCAGGATCGGCGCTAAAATCTCTGGAACTGCCAGAAGACCCAATTGACAGGCTGCTAAATGAAGCCCTTCAAAAGAGCAGAGCTGACCGACAACGTGAGACGACCATATACGAAAAGGCCAAGTATCGGCATCAGGCTGAAGAGGCTGCGGTAAGGATGAGTCGTAAAACACCCCAACCAAGCCAAAGCATGCCTGCTAGAAATAAAAGAAGGATCAAAGCGGAGAAGCGGTTTGCCAAAGCCTTGTTAATAGGAATGAAGTTGCCCCCTCTCATGGAAAACACTCCCGGGAGTACGTGCATCGACGAAGCGGATGTAAATCCGAACTACTGCTTATACCATCATAGGGTCACACACCCCACCGAAGAGTGCAATGCCTTCAAGAAATGGTGGCAAGGATACATTGCTCACCAACAACACATCAAACGGATGAAGCGCAACGCTTTTCAGCAACAGAGAAGTATGACAGATGAGTGTGAAGGAACGGCTGGTGTTCATTCGAAAATAATGCATTTTATAACACATCAATTTCCTCATTATTCCGATCATTTAAGGATAGATGATATAAATATAACACATATTACCAGTTTGTCTGGAAAATACTAAATACCACGTGTTGTATATATATTCAACATTCTTTACAGGAAATTGTGTGTTTATTTCTGCATGCATGATATTGTTTATCTCAACACATTTTATCGAGATTGTGTGCAGAAAATTCTTCAGGTCAAAGAACCGGAATCACAAAAGTGCAGATAAATTACAGCAAGTCAAAGAATTCAAATTTGGTAGATATTCAGAAGAGATAAAAAGATTCCAGATATCAGAAGAAGACCCAAACATCAACAGAAGAAGAGCACAGAAAAATGATGAAGAGATCTCATTAAATGGCCGCGGATCCGCGGCCGAGTCGGCCGAGCGGCCGCGGTTCCGCGGCCGAGTTGAGGGATTAGGGTGACATGTCTCTCCAGAAGCTTCATTCTAACAATCGCTCTTAACTCAGATGCTCCAGTGTAACAGACTTCTTCTGGAAACTTCTCTGCATAACTACCTTCTTCTAGAAGGCTCCTTATAATAACCTTCTTCTGGAAGGCTCTCTCCAACAACCTTATTCTAGAAGGTTCTCTCTAACAACTTAGCTTTTGGAGGGAAATTTGAATTTGAATTTATAAAAGGAGATCTAGATCTAGGGTTAAGGAGTTCATTAGTTCATTAATTAGTTACGCAATTATTAGTTCATTAATTGGGGGTTCAATAATTTCACACACAAGTTGAGTGACACAACTTGTGATCCAATCCAAACCCTAACCCAAATCCAATTCCAAAGCCAAATCAAGATCCATGATGAAGCAAATCAAGCGAGCAATCAACGATCCTTCATCGCAACACCGATCATCATCCGAGCAAGAGATCCACAACGATCCGCGACTCACGGCGATCGAGCTTCACAAAGATCGACGATAAATTCACCTCTTCAAAGGAGCGATCGAGAACTTAATCTTGTACCTCGAATTGAGGAGTTGTGTAAATTTGAAGAAGATTTAAAGAAGGTGATAAATTTTTAATTCTCATTTTCATTACATTCTTGCATTATGAAATTCTTCATTCTAGATTCTTTAATTTTCATGATGTGTGAGTGAAATCTCTGCTTGTGGAGGATTCGAGAGAATCAGTAGATCTAGTGATGATAAGATCCTTTTACTAATCTTAAGTCTGATGAGATTTGTGAACTTTAGGAAAAAGAATCATCAATGACCTAATTTGGAGTGAAATCACATTCTTTATAATTTCGTTGCAAACTAGGGATTAAACGATTGATGATTCTCTTTGCTAAAGGCTAGATCCAAATGATGATCAATGAAAAGACAAGGGATAGAGAAAGAGAAACCCTAGTTTCTTCAATAGATCCCTAATCTTCATTCGTCACCATTGTTCTAGCTAGAAATTATTAATAGATAAGATTAGTCAACTCAAGATTCATCACCACTACTAATTTAATCGAATCCTACAAGCTATTCTACAAATCTTGATAACTAAATTGATTTGGACATTTTCTTGACTCTTAATTCTAGATCTATTTTCTTTTTGTTTCTTGAAATGAAATCTCACAAATCTTGAATCATTTTCTTTTATATTTTCATTTCGACTCATCTAAGGCAAGAACAAACAAATTCACGCATCTCAGTGGATGATCCGTATTCATTAACGCGGTACATCGACACCGTTAATTGATTGCGGTGTAAATTTCTTTGGTTGTGATTAAAACTTTTCCAAATACACATGAAGATGATCAGTCAAATGGCGCCGTTGCCGGGGATGCGTGCGTAATTTGTTCTTTCTTGAAATTTGAGTTGAAAAATTATTATTCCATCAAATTTTAATTCAAGAATCGCTTCAAGTGCTTAAAAATTAGTGTTTGAATTTTTGCGAGGGAATCTGGAATCATTTTAGCAGTGATATCAAGATTCAGAGAAGATCTAAAAATTCCAGAGGAGTACAAGAAGTAACAGAAAAATTCTGAAACCCTAATTCCTCTATTCCACCGCGGATCCGCGGCGTAGTGCTGGTTTTTGCGGCGGTTCCGCCGCCGTTTAGGCGTTTCACTATTCCCAATTTCTGCGGTATATTCTCTGTTCACTTCTCTTCTCTCTGATCTTGTCCAATAACAACTTTTCCGCCGGATTCTTTGCAAAAATTCGCCGCTCAAAAATTAAAATTTGTTGTGTTTCTTGAAATTGGTTGTTTGCATATTTTAATACGGAAATTAAGGGGCAAAGACCAAATTCTGATTAGGTGGGGATTTCTGTAACATTTCAAAAAATAAAATATTATTTTTGCGAATTTTCATAATTTAATATTAGTTTTTAATGAATATTTTAATAGTCGGTATAATTAAATAACGATAAATGGTGAAAATTCCGGAGAAAATTTTGGAAATTCTAAAATAGGTTATTTTGTGGAAATAAGCCATTTTACAGTTTTTATGATGGATTATATGTTATTTTGGTGTTAACCGCGATTAAAAATCGCTAATTGGATTTTTGGATTTTTGTGCAAAATTGTGCACATAACATTTTCTACACTTGTTACACTTGCCTCATGTTTTGGACCCATGTTAAGCCTAGGGTTGAACCATGTAGATGACCATGGTGGGTTGAACCAATTGGTTAGGTTAGTGGGGTTAATTGAGGGTGTAGTTTTGGTTAAAGGTGATTAGGGTAGGTGTTGACTAGTAGGTAGGTAAGAGAGAAAGAAAGCCATGATGGTTTTGGGCATGCTAACATCTAATGGGATGATAAGGGTGAGGGGGGTTAAGTTGAGGTTATGCCTTAATCCATTGTTTCTTTCACCCTCCCTCTCATTGATCACATCTCTCCCTCCCACTCACTCACATCTCTCAGACCTACAGCACACAACTTCAGCCACCCCAGCCCCCAACATCAACACATCAGCCCACATCAACACATCGGCCACCCAACACTTCAACTGCATCAGCACACTCCCAGCCATATTTTATCAGCCATTGTTTCAGCATCAGCAGCAACCCCACTCCAACTACAACCCACATCCTCATATACTACAACCACACCACACCAACACAATACTACAACATCACCCTAACATCAAACAACCCTTTCACAAAACCAGCCCAGCAGTAGCTGCTGCTCAGCCAAAAAAAATTAAAAGAGAAGAGAATTGCTAGCAGCAGCAGCAAAACAGACAGCAATAGCATCAGCTGCAAAGCAACCCCAGCAGCCGTGGCAGCAATCTAGCAGCAGCAACACTCCTCTTCACTTTCTCCCTCCCTTCTCCTACATCCTAGGACACTCTTGAGGTATAATCTTGCAACCCAACTCCTATTTTGCCAAGTTCTAGTTATTTAGCTGGAAGTTTACTGTTATACCTATAATCTAGTGCTAGTTTAAGGATTTTGAGTGAGTTATGGCCAAGTGTTGGTTTTGATTGTTAGTATAGCCTTACTAGGTGTTGTTAAGGCCAGTTTAACCAAGATTTGTTCCAGATTTCACCAAAATACTAGATTTGTTATACTTGGCGTAATTCAGTATTTTGTCGACTTTATGGCTTTCTGGAAACTGCTATCAACCCGGACCTCCTAAAATAAAATTGACTTGGCAGTGAGATATGCAGGTAGATAGAAACCATTACCCAAAACCCTAGCCCCAACCACCATTTTTGGGCCGTCATTTAATTCCTTCTGGCCGCAATTTGCGGCCAGACCTGGGTGAAACTGTCTCGTTTTGCGTGCACAGCCCTATTTCATGTAAACTTGACCCCATGTATGTCTAGTTTTGACTGATTCCAGTTTGGATAGAATCTGAGTTGATTTTCATGAGTTGGCGTATGATTTACGACATGTTTTCATATGGATTTTGGTATTCGATGATTTGTTTCTGTCGGGTGGCGTTTGGACGTCAACGACAGCGGATATTGGCTGTGTTTACACGTGAGGCCGTAGGATTTTACCTATGGGCGTAGCGTGCACCATTTTGGTTTCCGACATGGTTTTTAGGTGTTTTAGCGTGTGATATCCTTGTAGGTACCCCACGTGGCGTCAGAGCGTTGGAGATGCAAATAGCGACATCGGCACCGGCACACATAAGGAAGGTGAGTAGATTTATATCTACGCGGAGAAGTCGGGTGGATGGCGTATAGCACCCCCGCAGTCCGAGGTGATGTATACGGATGCGTATACACACCTACAATTTATTATATGTTGTTTGGGAAATTATGGATGTTTAGGATGGATAATTGGTGTACTTGGATGATTTAGGTTACGAAACCCTAGGTAGTGGGTGCACTACACATACATATACACACATACATACTTGCATACATCCTTGTTCATATGTGGTTATGGGATTCTATATAGATATGTGTTCACATAGGTATGGGACTACGTGTTCATATACAGATTTGAGGATGATACTTGGGATTGAGATGAGTCGATGAGAGTTGATCTGAGATTATGATGTCGGTGATTGGCAGGATTCGTACTTGATATACGTCCTGATATGATAGCGGGTCTTGATGACGATGCCATGTGCATAGTGATACATATATTTTAGATGATCGACATGTGATTATGATACGAGATAGGATGTGATTTGATATGATATGACAGGATATTTGTGATAGGCCGCCTTGGGCGATGTATACTCCTTGAGATGATATGTGCTAATGGTATCGTTTTTGCTAGAGGCTGTCAATCGGAAGCCGGATTATGATTATATTGATGATTTATTAGGATAATATCGATTTATACTAAACGGTCGATCAGTAGTCAGATCTTGATCATAGTAATGATATTAGCATTGTACTAGACATAGGTCAGTACCCAGATAATGATATTTGATAAAGGAAATACCAGATGAATGATATGATGAATGTGATATTGACCCGTAACCAGATTTGGGGATGCCGTACGACGGATTTACGTACGTGCTATAACTTGATGTTTGATCCGCCCTCTTGACTTGTGGATAACCGATTATAGGGATATGGTATCGGATGTGATATTATCGAGGCGGGATCACCGACTATATATGTATATATGTATTGACTCAGAGGTTAGGCGGTTTACCTTACCTGCAGTTAACCTATTAGCTCAGCCTTATAGTTGGTGTAGCTATAGGACTCGTATGACATTAGATGCAGTTTAGTTATCATTATGTTTTGCATTCAGATCCCGCACATTATTATTATTGTTACTCTGCATCGCATACTTATTGTGATTCATATTCCATTATTGATATCATGCTGTTAGGACACCAGCACCATTACAGATGATGCGTATGTACCACATACACCTATTTGCCAGCACACACACATCTTCATCGGTAATTGTCATGTCACGTACACTTAGAGAATATTATTTCCTGAGTTAGCTTGTTAGCTAGTAGTGACATGATATTAGTGTACTTGCCTTATATGCCGGCTTGAAATTGTAGTTATTACTTGTCACATCATGCATACTGTTGTTCATTATATGCCGCATTCATGGATTCTCATGCTTATATTCATGATTTACATGCTATTGATGACTCGGATTTCCATGATATTTTCTGGATTTGGAGGAAAACCGCAAAAACATATATAAACTGCTTTCACTCTTTCTAAATAAAAATGCGGTTTTCCCATGATGTATGAGTCGTCCACCATGAGTTTTGCTGATGGATTTCTAGACCTGATTCGAGGAGGCGGATGAACCGTTTCGGGTACATGGTGGGCCCGGTGCGGTACCCCGGGGTAAGAAAATCGCAGGAGATGGCGTTGAGCATGGCAGGGGAGCACGACCGACCGGTGATATTACCCGACACGTCGGATATCCGGAGGATACCGTCGTAGTCATGAGATGGATGGTTGGGGCCGATCTGGATTGACGGCGCCCTGGATATTATGATTGAGACATTGAGATTTGAGATATTGAGGTACAGAGATTGTGATACAGAGATATCGAGATATAGAGATTTATGTTTTGTGCCGATGCTAGGCACTGTTTCATGCTGATTTAATTATGATTCCTCATTTTAAAATACAGAAATCTCACAGATTTATGGAAGCAGTTTTCTTCAGTACATGCATTCTGTTTCAAGCATTCTTACAATATTCATATGATATATTGCCACCTGATGCACCGATACAGGCACATGGGTTTATACTTGGGTTAGATATTTACACTAGCCGTGGTTAGAGATTGCTGGTTTTATATTTGAGGATTTTATATATATTGATCGTAAGACCTACGATGGCGTCATACATGCGATTTTCTGTTCGTAGAACTTTTTTCTACTCACGAGTTGGCAACTCACCCCCGTTGTGCCCCAATTTCTTGCAGGTGTTGCCGTATGGATTTCATTACGGCTTTGTGGGCACTGTACCTTTCGGGTGACTTGCTAGTAGGTGGGTTTATTGTATCTTACCCATCATTATATATTGTATATTATATTTCAGTTGTATCTAGAAGTTCCATCAACCATACTTGTACTTATTTGAGATAGAGACTAGTGATGTTTATTCTTTCGACCTTAGAGTCGCATGTTATATTCTGTGGATTTCTTGTCGTTGGAGTTTTCTTTCTGTTGTGATCCTCACCTTTAGACGTTGTATATTATGTTGCATACTGGTTGTTTTACATATGGTTTTCCTACACTCTACTACTTTTCTAGGTTTGGATTTCTGGGCTCGGCTTACTTAGAGCACGTACGCCTCGAGACGTTCGTAGCCTAAGTGCCGGTCATGTTCCGTACTTTCGGGAAGTGACAAAGTTGGTATCAGAGCGTTAGGTTTTACCTTCGGAGCGTAGGATGACCCTTGGTTGATGGAATAGGTGACTAAAGTAGAGTGACGTACCGTTGGTATGTTCCGCGGCATATTTATGACACGCCACTCCACTTAAGGAGCCTTAGGATGTACATTTCTTTGTTTACTATCATATTCCTTCCCGATCTAGCCTCATCGGTACCAGTTTTTGTTTTGCTGCCACGATTACGGGCAGGGAGAGCTACGGCTAAGAGTTACGGTCAGCATGAGCTCGTCACGAACGAGGACTGTCAGGGCGTAATTCCGGCGACACACGATTACGAAGATGTGTCTTTTTATGATGTTTTCGCGGCACGAGCATTGGATGGATCGCTGTATGAGATTACTCGGACGTGCAGATTAGCACCAGAGAATTGAGCCACTGACAGAGGCCAGCCAGACTTTGATGATCGTTGAAGTGTTGCTTATTCATGATGATTGAGGCACGGTTCAGCGTGCAGACGAGTGGGCCAGTTATTGCTGCGAATGACGAGATATCGCCCCAGATGGTTGGAGCTATGGCAGTACGTGATCGTACTAAGAGATGATAGAAGATCACTGGTCACCAAGGATGGATGTCTAGGACACATGGTTCGTTCGATGCGAGCTCATCAGATAGATTGATTCCAGCTAGAGACGACTTCATGCGGAGACGTTGAGAGTCGACAGAGATGATCGAATGTCAGTAACCTATTAATCCAAGTTTAAAGTATTCGAAAAGACGTGCAGGCAATTCTATGGTCCCTCTAGAAGAATGAAACCCTAACTCGACTTAATGCCGTATGAAAGCATTTGAACCTTAGGGTTTGCGGCAGTTCTGCGGCGCCCTTAGTGAGGCTTGGGTTGCCCTTCTACGGCTGGACCACCGATGCTGGGTATGTACTCGATACTATTATACTGTACCCAATATGTTGAGCTCTTAGGGGATTAGGAGGTTTTGACGAATCGATCGGATGGTTCGACTTAATTCGGATGCTAGGTGGTGAGATGCATTTCTTAGGAGAGTCTAGATACGAGGATAGCCATTGGAGATCAGTCCATGCAGCCATGACGAGACGAGTCTGAAGCAGTCGACATTAGAGAAAAGTGAAGTAAGAGGTTCATACAAAATCTGGATATGATGACGTCCCACTCCGCCGACATCAGAGATGCGAAGCGCATGCCGAGGCATAATACTTGGATATACCTGCCAGAAGAAGTCGCGATGAGTATGCAACCGTTCCAGAACAAGAAGCAGATATGGTAAGGACGATGACTTCCGGACAGTTAAGCAGAGACGAGACTTGGAAGAGACCTTGAGCAGGATTCCTTCCAGGACACTGCTGCAATGATATTTGCAACCAGGATCAGATGTGTCCCGTGCGTTCAGAGAACCAAAGGCCGACGCCAGTGACATGCTGCTTTATGAGTAGTCGCGATGATTGACCGAGGGATGACCATAGAAGTGCCGGAACGGGATCGTCCCCGTTAGCACATCTGACAGGGCCGATTAGCCGATGGATCATGAGATTGGTAATCCACAGAGAAGACTTGGACCCAGAAGTGGTCATGTTACGCACACCAGCAGGCCAGAGTTCAGGATCGTCGACGAGATATGCTATGAGTAATCACGACAGTTGGCCAGAGATTCTTGGAGGATGCGCTTGAGCGGAACTACTCCGCCATACCTGTTTTCGGTATTTTGGACGATTTATTCGCATGATTTGGTTTTGATGATTGGGTTTCATGACATTTGTTTTCATGCACCATGATGGCACCTATTGAGTATTTGGGATTTTTGCACAATGTGCACTTGATATCGATTTCGTGCCTTGGTTTCTCAGGTTTATGATTTTATGGATTTTAGACAGTGGAGCTGATTTCGTGTGTATGTACGCATACAATTTGGTTTTTGCACTCGGTATAGTTCACATATGCTTGCAGTGCAGTGACATGTATTTTGTGCACATGGTTGCACTGGACTTCGATTTCGATGATGATGTTCGATATTTATTTGTGCACTTTATGCACCTGATTGGATTTTGCGCATGTTCGGCGCTTGATATTGGATTTCAGGATTTCGTGCATGATGGATGCACCGGATGTGGATTTTCGCGCCTGTTGGGCACAGGATATGACATGCGATTTGGTGCACACCAGATGCACTAAATCGGGATTTTCGTGCATGTCAGATGCACCTGATTTTGCAGTCAGGCACACACGTTGCCTATGACCGATGTTGTGTGCACACCCATTGCACCTTGATATCGTTTTTGTGCACCTGCTTGGCACATATGGATTTTGGATTTCCGTACGCACCGGACGCACAGGGTTTTATATGCATTTTTGGGACTGATTTCTTATGGAGCAGTACATTTTTGTGTTGATGTGGTTCATTTTCGTACTGAGCAGGACTGGTCAGATGACAGTACCTGAGTATGTTTTGCATGCACTGATAGATTTTAAAGGGATTTCCAAAAGCGAGCTATAGTCTCATTATTTACATGCGTGTCCTATACGACACAAAACGTTTAAAACGAGGAAACCCTTCTAAATTATTTTCAAAAACGGCGGATCATACATACTAAATAAAAGATATATACGTATATGGCTATTTTCCTATAAAGACGTCCGCCACTGTGCAGTGTTATGTGTATTTCACAGCGATTTTAAAGAATTTGGCATGCATTTCCTTCATATATTTACATGTATAGTTCCGATTTCTAGCATATCGGTTTTTGCCTTGGATTTGGCATTCGTGATTTCACCTTGACTCCGATGATTGCGAGACGCTTGACGGAGTTTTGATTTCGAGTTATCTGCTCGTTACTCATGCGCATGTATGGCGCCACGATGCGTTTTATGTATTGATGATTCGGAGCCCCGTTTACTTTGACATTTTATTGAAATGTTTTAGAATTTGGAGGTTTAAATTTAAATTCGGGGACCGAATTTCTTTAAGGGGGGAAGACTGTAACATTTCAAAAAATAAAATATTATTTTTGGGAATTTTCATAATTTAATATTAGTTTTTAATGAATATTTTAATAGTCGGTATAACTAAATACCGATAAATGGTGAAAATTCCGGAGAAAATTTTAGAAATTCTAAAATAGGTTATTTTGTGGAAATAAGCCATTTTACAGTTTTTATGATGGATTATATGTTATTTTGGTGTTAACCGCGATTAAAAATCGCTAATTGGATTTTTGGTTTTTTGTGCAAAATTGTGCACATAACATTTTCTACACTTGTTACACTTGTCTCATGTTTTGGACCCATGTTAAGCCTAGGGTTGAACCATGTAGATGACCATAGTGGGTTGAACCAATTGGTTAGGTTAGTGGGGTTAATTGAGGGTGTAGTTTTGGTTAAAGGTGATTAGGGTAGGTGTTGACTAGTAGGTAGGTGAGAGAGAAAGAGAGCCATGATGGTTTTGGGCATGCTAACATCTAATGGGAAGATAAGGGTGAGGGGGGTTAACTTGAGGTTATGCCTTAATCCATTGTTTCTTTCACCCTCCCTCTCATTGATCACATCTCTCCCTCTAACTCACTCACATCTCTCAGACCTACAGCACACAACTTCAGCCACCCCAGCCCCCAACATCAACACATCAGCCCACATCAACACATCGGCCACCCAATACTTCAACTGCATCAGCACACTCTCAGCCATATTTTATCAGCCATTGTTTCAGCATCAGGAGCAACTCCACTCCAACTACAACCCACATCCTCATATACTACAACCACACCACACCAACACAATACTACAACATCACCCTAACATCAAACGACCCTTTCACAAAACCAGCCCAGCAGTAGCTGCTGCTCAGCCAAAAAAAATAAAAGAGAAGAGAATTGCTAGCAGCAGCAGCAAAACAGACAGCAATAGCATCAGCTGCAAAGCAACCCCAGCAGCTGTGGCAGCAATCTCGCAGCAGCAACACTCCTCTTCACTTCCTCCCTCCCTTCTCCTACATCCTAGGACACTCTTGAGGTATAATCTTGCAACCCAACTCCTATTTTGCCAAGTTCTAGTTATTTAGCTGGAAGTTTACTGTTATACCTATAATCTAGTGCTAGTTTAGGGATTTTGAGTGAGTTATGGCCAAGTGTTGGTTTTGATTGTTAGTATAGCCTTACTAGGTGTTGTTAAGGCCAGTTTAACCAAGATTTGTTCCAGATTTCACCAAAATACTAGATTTGTTATACTTGGTGTAATTCAGCATTTTGTCGACTTTGTGGCTTTCTGGAAACTGCTATCAACCCGGACCTCCTAAAATAAAATTGACTTGGCAGTGAGATATGCAGGTAGATAGAAATCATTACCCAAAACCCTAGCCCCAACCACCATTTTTGGGCCGCCATTTAATTCCCTATGGCCGCAATTTGCGGCCAGACCTGGGTGAAACTGTCTCGTCTTGCGTGCACAGCCCTATTTCATGTAAACTTGACCCCCTGTATGTCTAGTTTTGACTGATTCCAGTTTGGATAGAATCTGAGTTGATTTTCATGAGTTGGCGTATGATTTACGACATGTTTTCGTATGGATTTTGGTATTCGATGATTCGTTTCTGTCGGGTGGCGTTTGGACGTCAACGACAGCGGATATTGGCTGTGTTTGCACGCGAGGCCGTAGGTTTTTACCTATGGGCGTAGCGTGCACCATTTTGGTTTCCGACATGGTTTTCATGTGTTTTAGCGTGTGATATCCTTGTAGGTACCCCATGTGGTGTCAGAGCGTTGGAGATGCAAATGGCGACATCGGCACCGGCACACATAAGGAATGTGAGTAGATTTATATCTACGCGGAGAAGTCGGGTGGATGGCGTATAGCACCCCCGCAGTCCGAGGTGATGTATACGGATGCGTATACACACCTACAATTTATTATATGTTGTTTAGGAAATTATGGATGTTTAGGATGGATAATTGGTTGACTTGGATGATTTAGGTTACGAAACCCAAGGTAGTGGGTGCACTACACATACATATACACACATACATACTTGCATACATCCTTGATCATATGTGGTTATGGGATTCTATATTGATATGTGTTCACAAAGGTATGGGTCTACGTGTTCACATACAGATTTGAGGATGATACTTGGGATTGAGATGAGTCGATGAGAGTTGATCTGAGATTATGATGTCGGTGATTGGCAGGATTCGTACTTGATATACGTCCTGATATGATAGCGGGTCTTGATGACGATGCCATGTGCATAGTGATACATATATTTTAGATGATCGACATGTGATTATGATACGAGATAGGATGTGATTTGATATGATATGACAGGATATTTGTGATAGGCCGCCTTGGGCGATGTATACTCCTTGAGATGATATGTGCTAATGGTATCGTTTTTGTTAGAGGCTGTCAATCGGAAGCCGGATTATGATTATAATGATGATTTATGAGGATAATATCGATTTATACTAAACGGTCGATCAGTAGTCAGATCTTGATCATAGTAATGATATTAGCATTGTACTAGACATAGGTCAGTACCCAGATAATGATATTTAATAAAGGAAATACCAGATGAATGATATGACGAATGTGATATTGACCCGTACCCAGATTTGGGGATGCCGTACGACGGATTAACGTACGTGATATAACTTGATGTTTGATCCGCCCTCTTGACTTGTGGATAACCGATTATAGGGATATGGTATCGGATGTGATATTATCGAGGCGGGATCACCGACTATATATGTATATATGTATTGACTCAGAGGTTAGGCGATTTTCCTTACCTGCAGTTAACCTATTAGCTCAGCCTTATTGTTGGTGTAGCTATAGGACTCGTATCACATTAGATGCAGTTTAGCTATCATTATATTTTGCATTCAGAGCCCGCACATTATTATTATTGTTACTCTACATCGCATACTTATTCTGATTCATATTCCATTATTGATATCATTCTGTTAAGACACCGGCACCATTACCGATGATGCGTATGTACCACGTACACTTATTTGCCGGCACACACACATCTTCATCGGTAATTGCCATGTCACGTACACTTAGAGAATATTATTGCCTGAGTTAGCTTGTTAGCTAGTAGTGACATGATATTAGTGTACATGCCTTATATGCCGGCTTGACATTGTAGTTATTACTTGTCACATCATGCATACTGTTGTTCATTATATGCCGCATTCATGGATTCTCATGCTTATATTCATGATTTACATGCTATTGATGACTCGGATTTCCATGATATTTTCTGGATTTGGAGGAAAACCTTAAAAACATATATAAACTGCTTTCACTCTTTCTAAATAAAAATGCGGTTTTCCCATGATGTATGAGTCGTCCACCATGAGTTTTGCTGATGGATTTCGAGACCTGATTCGAGGAGGCGGATGAACCGTTTCGGGTACATGGTGGGCCCGGTGCGGTACCCCGGGGCAAGAAAATCGCAGGAGATGGCGTTGAGCCTGGCAGGGGAGCACGACCGACCGGTGATATTACCCGACACGTCGGATATCCGGAAGAAACCGTCGTAGTCATGAGATGGATGGTAGGGGCCGATCTGGATTGACGGCGCCCAGGATATTATGATTGAGACATTGAGATTTGAGATATTGAGGTACAGAGATTGTGATACAGAGATATCGAGATATTGAGATTTATGTTTTGTGCCGATGCTCGGCATTGTTTCATGCTGATTTCATTATGATACCTCATTTTAAAATACAGAAATCTCACAGATTTATGGAAGCAGTTTTCTTCAATACATGCATTCTGTTTCATGCATTCTTACATCATTCATATGATATATTGCCACCTGATGCACCGATACAGGCACATGGGTTTATACTTGGGTTAGATATTTACACTAGCCGTGGTTAGAGATTGCTGGTTTTATATTTGAGGGTTTTATATATATTGATCGTATGACCTAGGATAGCACCATACATGCGATTTTCTGTTCGTAGATCTTTTTTCTACTCACGAGTTGGCAACTCACCCCCGTTGTGCCCCAGTTTCTTGCAGGTGTTGCCGTACGGATTTCATTACGGCTTTGCGGGCACTGTACCTTTCAGGTGACTTGCTAGTAGGTGGGTTTATTGTATCTTACCCATCATTATACATTGTATATTATATTTCAGTTGTATCTAGAAGTTCCATCAACCAAACTTGTACTTATTTGAGATAGAGACTAGTGATGTTTATTCTTTCGACCTTAGAGTCGCACGTTATATTCTGTGGATTTCTTGTTGTTGGAGTTTTCTTTCTGTTGTGATCCTCATCTTTAGGCGTTGTATATTATATTGCATTCCGGTTGTTTTACATATGGTCTTACTACACTCTACTACTTTTCTTGGTTTGGATTTCTGGGCTCGGCTTACTTAGAGCACGTACGCCTTGAGACGTTCGTAGCCTAAGTGTCGGTCATGTTCCGTACTTTCGGGACGTGACAAAGTTGGTATCAGAGCGTTAGGTTTTACCTTCGGAGCATAGGATGACCCTTGGTTGATAGAATAGGTGACTAAAGTAGGGTGACGTACCGTTGATATGTTCCGCGGCATATTTACGACACGCCACTCCACTTAAGGAGCCTTAGTTTGTACATTTCTTTGTTTAGTATCATATTCCTTCCTGATCTAGCCTCATCGGTACCAGTTTTTGTTTTGCTGCCACGATTACGTGCAGGGAGAGCTATGGCTAAGAGTTGCGGTCAGCATGAGCTCGTCACGAACGAGGACTGACAGGGCGTAATTTCGGCGACACATGATTACGAAGATGTGTCTTTTTATGATGTTTTCGCGCCACGAGCATTGGATGGATCGCTGTATTAGATTACTCGGACGTGCAGATTAGCACCAGAGCATTGAGCCACTGACAGAGGCCAGCCAGACTTTGATGATCGTTGAAGTGTTGCTTATTCATGATGATTGAGGCACGGTTCAGCGTGCAGACGAGTGGGCCAGTTATTGCTGCGAATGATGAGATATCACCCCAGATGATTGGAGCTATGGCTGTACGAGATCGTACTAAGAGATGATAGAAGGTCACTAGTCACCAAGGATGGATGACTAGGACACATGGTTCGTTCGATGCGAGGTCATCAGATAGATTGATTCCAGTTAGATACGACTTCATGCAGAGACGTTGAGAGTCGACAGAGACGATCGAATGTCAGTAACCTATTAATCCAAGTTTAAAGCATTCGGAAAGACGTGCAGGCAATTCTATTGTCCCTCTAGAAGAATGAAACCCTAACTTGACTTAATGACCGTATGAAAGCCTTTGAACCTTAGGGTTTGCGGAAGTTCTGCGGCGCCATTAGTGAGGCTTGGGTTGCCCTTCTACGGCTGGACCACCGATGCTGGGTATGTACTCGATACTATTGTACTGTACCCAAGATGTTGAGCTCTTAGGGGATTAGGAGGTTTTGACGAATCGATCGGATGGTTCGACTTAATTCGGATGCTAGGTGGTGAGATGCATTTCTTGGGAGAGTCTAGATACGAGGATAGCCATTGGAGCTCAGTCCATGCAGCCACGACGAGATGAGTCCGAAGCAGTCGACATTAGAGAAAAGTGGAGTAAGAGGTTCGTACAAAATCTGGATATGATGACGTCCCACTCCGCCGACATCAGAGATGCGAAGCGCATGCCGAGGCATAATACTTGGATATACCTGCCAGAAGAAGTCGCGATGAGTATGCAACCGTTCCAGAACAAGAAGCGGATATGGTAAGGACGATGACTTCCGGACAGTTAAGCAGAGACGAGACTTGGAAGAGACCTTGAGTAGGATTCCTTCCAGGACACTGCTGCAATGATATTTGCAACCAGGATCAGATGTGTCCCGTGCGTTCAGAGAACCAGAGGCCGACGCCAGTGACATGCTGCTTTACGAGTAGTCGCGATGATTGACCGAGGGATGACCATAGAAGTGCCGGAACGGGATCGTCCCCCGTTAGCACGTCTGACAGGGCCGATTAGCTGATGGATCATGAGATTGGTAATCCACAGAGAAGACTTGGAACCAGAAGTGGTCATGTTACGCACACCAGCAGGCCAGAGTTCAGGATCGTCGACGAGATATGCTATGAGTAATCACGACAGTTGGCCAGAGATTCTTGGAGGATGCGCTTGAGCGGAACTACTTCGCCATACCTGTTTTCGGTATTTTGGACGATTTATTCGCATGATTTGGTTTTGATGATTGGGTTTCATGACATTTGTTTTCATGCACCATGATGGCACCTATTGAGTATTTGCGATTTTTGCACAGTGTGCACTTGATATCGATTTCATGCCTTGGTTTCTCAGGTTTTTGATTTTATGGATTTTAGACAGTGGAGCTGATTTTGTGCGTATGTACGCATACGATTTGGTTTTTACACTCAGTATAGTTCACATATGCTTGCAGTGCAATGACATGTATTTTGTGCACATGGTTGCACTGGACTTTGATTTCGATGATGATGTTCGATATTTATTTGTGCACTTTATGCACCTGATTGGATTTTGCGCATGTTCGGCGCTTGATATTGGATTTCAGGATTTCGTGCATGATGGATGCACCGGATGTGGATTTTCGCGCCTGTTGGGCGCAGGATATGAGATGCGATTTGGTGCACACCAGATGCACTAAATCGGGATTTTCGTGCATGTCAGATGCACCTGATTTTGCGGTCAGGCGCACACGTTGCCTATGACCGATGTTGTGTGCACACCCGTTGCACCTTGATGTCGTTTTTGTGCACCTGCTTGGCACATATGGATTTTGGATTTCCGTGCGCACCGGACGCACAGGGTTTTATATGCATTTTTGGGACAGATTTCTTATGGAGCAGTACATTTTTGTGTTGATGTGGTTCATTTTCGTACTGAGCAGGACTGGTCAGATGACAGTACCTGAGTATGTTTTGCATGCACTGATAGATTTTAAAGGGATTTCCAAAAGCGAGCTATAGTCTCATTATTTACATGCGTGTCATATACGACACAAAACGTTTAAAACGAGGAAACCCTTCTAAATTATTTTCAAAAACGGCGGATCGTACATACTAAATAAAAGATATATACGTATATGGCTATTTTCCTATAAAGACGTCCGCCACTGTGCAGTGTTATGTGTATTGCACAGCGATTTTAAAGAATTTGGCATGCATTTCCTTCATATATTTACATGTATAGTTCCGATTTCTAGCATATCGGTTTTTGCCTTGGATTTGGCATTCGTGATTTCACCTTGACTCCGATGATTGCGAGACGCTTGACGGAGTTTTGATTTCGAGTTATCTGCTCGTTACTCATGCGCATGTATGGCGCCACGATGCGTTTTATGTATTGATGATTCGGAGCCCCGTTGACTTTGACATTTTATTGAAATGTTTTAGAATTTGGAGGTTTAAATTTAAATTCGGGGACCGAATTTCTTTAAGGGGGAAGACTGTAACATTTCAAAAAATAAAATATTATTTTTGGGAATTTTCATAATTTAATATTAGTTTTTAATGAATATTTTAATAGTCGGTATAATTAAATACCGATAAATGGTGAAAATTCCGGAGAAAATTTTGGAAATTCTAAAATAGGTTATTTTGTGGAAATAAGCCATTTTACAGTTTTTATGATAGATTATATGTTATTTTGGTGTTAACCGCGATTAAAAATCGCTAATTGGATTTTTGGCTTTTTGTGCAAAATTGTACACATAACATTTTCTACATTTGTTACACTTGTCTCATGTTTTTGACCCATGTTAAGCATAGGGTTGAACCATGTAGATGACCATGGTGGGTTGAACCAATTGGTTAGGTTAGTGGGGTTAATTGAGGGTGTAGTTTTGGTTAAAGGTGATTAGGGTAGGTGTTGACTAGTAGGTAGGTGAGAGAGAAAGAGAGCCATGATGGTTTTCGGCATGCTAACATCTAATGGGAAGATAAGGGTGAGGGGGGTTAACTAGAGGTTATGCCTTAATCCATTGTTTCTTTCACCCTCCCTCTCATTGATCACATCTCTCCCTCCCACTCACTCACATCTCTCAGACCTACAGCACACAACTTCAGCCACCCCAGCCCCCAACATCAACACATCAGCTGTAGCGCCTTGAAAAGTCGTTTTGGTGTTTTCCTGAAAATCGGTGAAAATTCGGTATTTTTCCGAAAACCGTCTTTTTTGTTATTTTGCAGTTTAGTACTAATTATACCTAAAATGGATAGGTAATTGCTTATTTTTTGTAGCTAATGAGTTACTTATGAAATTCTGGTCGTTTAAAAATTTTCCCTAATTTTAAAAAAAAATTTAATATTATTTTAAGCCGGTAAGAAAATACAATAATTAGCGATAAATACAAATTTAATTGGGCTAAATTTAAGCTTTAAAATCATGTTAATTAAAATCTAGTTCTAACCTAAATTTTTAGTAATTTATTTTAAGTTTTAACTAATTTTTATTATGGAAAACGGAATTTATGGAATTTAAGCTAAAACTTGCAGTTTTGGACTTGTAGGGGGTCTTTTTGCGTAAAATTTCTTTTATAAAACCCCATTCACCCTTCCCTCACTCCCTTGGCTGGCCCCACCTCCTACTGCAGCATATTTTCCCCCCTCCAAATTGTATTCTTCAACTCCTTTTAAATTGTTTAAAAAGGGTCTAAAATGTGGTAATGGGTGGGGGTATTATGGTATTTTTGGGGGGGTGGCTTTGACTTAGAATTTTACACCATCCCTTCACATCCCCCATCCCTCTACTCTCAGCAGAAAATCCTGCACCAACAGCCCCAAATATTTTCCCCATTTCTTCTTCTCTTTTGCTTCATTTTCATCTCAAAAATTCAACAAAATCCACAATTTCCTTCACAAATTCAACACAAAACCATATTCCATCTCTTCTCCAACCTAATTTGGTTCAAATCAAGGAAAAAGGAGGTGTCTTGGGAGGCTTGAGCAAGCTTAGGATTGAACTTTTGAGGTATAATTTCTAATCAAATGGTTAAATTGTAGCTTAAGTGTGCTAAACTAGAACCTTGAAATTTGTTTAGTGTTAAATTTAGTGTTAGTTTCTAATCTATTTTTTTTAAGAGAGTAGTTTGTTTAAAATAGGTTTTTTTTAGCACCATTGATTAGTTAATTAAGTTATCTTGTTATCTAGTTTTATACAAACCTAAATTGAGAGATTACTTTGTTTAAGTGGGTTTCGATTTGTGTTAATTTAGGTATTTCAAGTGTGAAATTGGATTTAAATTGGTGGTTATAAAAATCAAGAAAAGGGTTGTTTATGGAAACATAGGATTTGAAGCTTTGTAATGCGTTTTAATCAAAGTGATTGTGGTTAACTAGTTGCGATTGGATGTTATGCTAGGTTGTAGTCCTTTTTGTCGCAAAACGGCGATGTTGCGCCGATTTGTGGAATGTTGGTGCTAGCTTGTCTTACTAAATTTTTGTGGTGATGTATGTGCGACATCTTGATGTTATATTTTTGGCATACCCTATGACTTTTAGGATGTGAGAGTGCGGTTTTTTTTTGAGTGGTCAGGTTTAGTTTGGTCGGGCGACCATTCGACGTTTTAGATAGATTTTTGCGATTTTCGCGTGTGTTCCGCGCACCTTATGCACGTTGTACCTAGCTTGTGAACGTCGGTATTTTAAGTTTGGGTTTTGCGTCGTTCTTGATATGTAACCTTATGTTGGTATTGATGTAAATTCCAGGTTCGGTCGCAGAGACGTCAGACGCGGCACGAAAGGGGAAAGCGGTGATTGGACGTGACTAGCTAGGGATTCCGGTGAGTAGATATAACATCTACGGGGGACTATCGTTCGGATGGCACAAGTTGCTCGATAGTTTAAGTAGTTTAAAGATTTCTAGTGATATTAGTAATTAGGAGTAAATGCTTGCGTAACATCTTGCTACATCCATGCTTTATATTGTCAGACATATGCGAACCCGTTCTATAGGACACCTGCACCATTGCCAGAGTTTTTATATGCAGCACGAGCACTATTCATGCGAACACACACACCGTGGTAATTGCCATGCCACGACACTATATAACTTATAATCTAGAATGTTGTCACCATATTTGATACTTATACCTGTACTATTGCAATAAATCCTTAAAATAACATTGTAGAATTGCTATTCATGTGCATGTATACCATTACATCAATTGTTCATGCCTAGTTTATTAATCATACATTGCAACTTGGTTATTGATACCATATGCATTCATTATCATTGACATATGCACTTATGATGATTTATTGAGATTTATGATATTTCTGGATTTCGGGGAAAGCCGCAAAATTTAGAACTTATGATCTTTTAAAATATAAAAAGTTATATGGTTCTTATCCCCAGGGGCAGCAGCTGTCGCCAGAGTGTTTTGGGTGCGGGAGTCCGCACCATCTTGTCAGAGACTGTCCGGCGAGACGACAGGGAGAGGCGACCGTTCCGCATGTGAACCTACCACCATCACCACCCCCTCCTCAGAGAGCCCTACTTCCTACCACAGGCGATGCTCCACGCCAGTTAGGTGTACCCAGAGGCCGTGGACGCGGCGGTCCTGTTCAGAGGGGACGAGGAGGCAGAGGCATAGGTCGAGGTCAGCCCGCTATCGGTGGAGGACAGGCCCGAGTATTTGCTTTGACACCGCAGGATGCGCAGGCACCCAATGCCGTTGTGACAGGTACCTTGCCAGTTTGTTCTTTCGACGTACGGGTATTATTCGACCCAGGTTCCACACATTCGTACGTCTCTGCACACTTTGCACCGATGTTGGGCCGTGAGTCGTCGTCGTTAGATCATCCGCTTGTTGTTGTTACTCCGGTAGGCGAGTCGTTTGTCGCTCGTTTTGTATTTCGATTGTGTTCCGTTCGTATCGGGGAGAGGGATTCATCAGTTGATTTGATTCTCCTCGATATGTTGGACTTTGATGTGCTTCTGGGCGTGGATTGGCTAGCCACTTGTTATGCTTCGGTGAACTGCCGTGAGAAGGCAGTCATAATTAGCTTTCCGGGAGAGCCAGTCCTTGTTATTCAGGGAGACCGCAGCGTCACCCTTCCCAGCTTGATTTCGTCTCTTCGCGCTGGTCAGCTCTTGCGGAAGGGATGTCAGGGATTCTTAGCGTATATTTGTGATACTCGAGCTGCAGAGGTTCCGTTGGACCGGGTCCCGGTTGTTTGTGAGTTCCCTGATGTTTTCCCTGATGAGCTACCTGGGCTACCACAAGAGCGCGATGTTGAGTTCTGCATTGATTTGATTCCCGGCTCGGGGTCTATTTCTATACCGCCTTATCGGATGGCCCCGGCAGAGCTTCGAGAGCTGAAGGATTTGTTAGATAAGGGGCTTATTCGACCTAGTGTTTCTCCGTGGGGTACTCCGGTCCTGTTTGTCAAGAAGAAGGATGGAAGTTTGCGCTTATGTATCGACTACCGCCAGCTGAACAAAGTTACCGTTCGGAACAGATATCCGTTGCCACGCATTGATGATTTGTTCGACCAGCTTCAGGGTGCGGGGTATTTTTCTTGGATAGACTTGCGATCAGGATACCATCAGCTGCGAGTTCGACAGGAGGATATACCGAGGACAGCTTTCCGCACGCGCTACGGCCATTATGAGTTTTTGGTGATGTCGTTCGGACTCACCAACGCCCCAGCAGCATTCATGGATTTGATGAACCGTACATTCAGGCCGTACCTTGACTTGTTCATCATCGTGTTTATCGACGATATCTTGGTGTACTCCCGGAGCAGAGAGGAGCACGAGCAGCACTTGCAGATTACGTTACAGACTCTCTGAGGGAGCACCAGCTGTTCGCAAAGTTCTCCAAGTGTGCATTCTGGCTGGATAGCGTCAGATTCTTGGGTCACGTGGTTACGAGAGACGGCATATGTGTGGACCCGAAGAAGATTGAGGCTGTTCAGCAGTGGTCCCGACCTACATCGGTTACTGAGATCCGTAGTTTCCTAGGCCTGGCGGGCTACTACAGGCGTTTTGTTCAGGACTTCTGCCGTATAGCTGCACCTTTGACCGGTTTGACCCGGAAGGGAGTTCCTTTCGTTTGGACAGAGGAGTGCGAGCGCAGTTTTCAGCAGCTACAGACTTGTTTGACTACGGCGCCGGTATTATCTTTGCCTTCGGGATAAGGCAGATTTGTGGTCTACTGTGATGCTTCGCGAGTGGGGTTAGGATGCGTATTGATTCAGCATGGCCGGGTGATCGCATATGCTTCTCGGCAGTTGAAGAAGCATGAACAGAACTACCCCACTCATGATTTGGAGATGGCTGCAGTGGTCTTTGCACTGAAGATTTGGCGACATTACCTATATGGCGAGTCGTGCCAAATATTCACAGACCACAAGAGCTTAAAATACATATTTCAGCAGCGAGACCTGAACCTCAGACAGCGTCGTTGGATGGAGTTGGTGAAAGACTACGACTGCGAGATCTTATATCACCCAGGCAAGGCGAATGTGGTGATAGATGCTTTGAGCAGGAGGCCCGGGGGTAGTCTATCGTGTTTGCGCGCAGTGCAGAGGCAGTCGTCAGCAGATTGGAAGATGTTATGCGACAGCCGAGTTGAGTTCGAGTTCACTCAGACAAGGGGACAGCTCACGCATATTCGTGCACGCCCACAGTTGCTTGACCCTATATATGAGGCACAGCGCAGTGACGACCGTTGCTCAGAGATCATGGCACAAATGGGACAGGGCAGATTTTCCGAGTTCGTGATTGACGATCAGGGGATTTTATGCTATGGATCTAGACTGTGCATACCAGATGCTGATGGATTGCGGCGCGACATTCTTGAGGAGGCACACCGATCAGTGTATAGTGTCCACCCCGGTTCCACCAAGATGTACCATGATATGAGAGAGACCTACTGGTGGGACGGGATGAAGAGGGACATTGCGGAGTTCGTATCGAGATGCCTGACTTGTCAGCAAGTCAAGGCCGAGCACCAGAGGCCCGCAGGAGAGCTACAGCCGTTACCCATTCCAGAGTGGAAATGGGAGCAGATTTCGATGGATTTCGTTGTGGGTCTACCCAGGACCAGTCGAGGGTATGACTCCATCTGGGTGATCGTAGATCGATTGACGAAAGCGGCTCACTTCCTACCAGTGAAGACGACTTTCAGCTTCGCTCAGTATGCCCAGCTTTACATCGACGAGATCGTGTGGTTGCATGGCGTACCGACTTGTATCGTGTCAGATCGAGGCACCCAGTTCACCAGCCGACTTTGGCAGAGACTTCAGGAGGCTTTGGGCACTCGTTTGAGCTTCAGCACAGCGTTTCATCCGCAGACCGACGGACAGTCAGAACGGACCATTCAGACTCTCGAGGACATGCTCAGAGCGTGCGTTTTAGACTTCGGCGGTAGCTGGGATCGTCATTTACCTCTATTGGAGTTCTCCTACAACAACAGCTTCCAGGATACTATTCAGATGGCACCTTTCGAGGCATTGTATGGGAGGAGATGCAGATCGCCCGTCTGTTGGACAGAGCTCAGCGAGAGCAGTATTTTGGGGCCGCAGCTTGTTGAGGAGACGACAGCGAAGATACAGTTGATCCGAGACCGGATGAGAGCGGCTCAGAGCAGGCAGAAATCGTATGCAGACAGGCGCCATCGCAGGTTAGAGTTCGCAGTTGGCGATAATGTTTTTCTGAGGGTCTCTCCGATGAAGGGCGTGATGCGATTTGGGCGAAAGGGGAAGCTTAGCCCTAGATTCGTAGGTCCCTTCGAGATCCTCGAGCATGTCGGCGCTGTTGCATATCGTTTGGCTCTTCCACCCAGCTTTCCCGATGTTCACCCCGTCTTCCATGTTTCGATGCTCCGCAAGTACCTTCACGACCCTTCACATGCGATTCAGCACCCGACAGTCCAGCTGGAGCGCGACCTTTCTTTTGCAGAGCAGCCGATGGCCATCCTGGATCGGCAGGTGAAAAAATTGAGATCGAAAGTTATACCAACCGTCAAGGTCCTTTGGCGTAGCCCGAGCAGCGAGGAGGTTACCTGGGAGACTGAGGACGAGATGAGGAAGAAATATCCCCATCTCTTTGAAGGTACGTGTAGCTATATTTTTAAATTCGGGGACCGAATTTCTTTAAGGGGGGAAGATTGTAGCGCCTTGAAAAATCGTTTTGGTGTTTTCCTGAAAATCGGTGAAAATTCGGTATTTTTCCGAAAACCGTCTTTTTTGTTATTTTGCAGTTTAGGACTAATTATACGTAAAATGGATAGGTAATTGCTTGTTTTTTGTAGCTAATGAGTTACTTATGAAATTCTGGTCGTTTAAAAATTTTCCCTAATTTTTCAAATTTTTTTTAATATTAGTTTAAGCCGGTAAGAAAATACAATAATTAGCGATAAATACAAATTTAATTGGGCTAAATTTAAGCTTTAAAATCATGTTAATTAAAATCTAGTTGTAACCTAAATTTTTAGTAATTTATTTTAAGTTTTAACTAATTTTTATTATGGAAAACGAAATTTATGGAATTTAAGCTAAAACTTGCAATTTTGGACTTGTAGGGGGTCTTTTTGCATAAAATTTCTTTTGTAAAACCCCATTCACCCTTCCCTCACTCCCTTGGCCAGCCCCACCTCCTACTGCAGCACATTTTCCCCCCCCCCTCCAAATTGTATTCTTCAACTCCTTTTAAATTGTTTAAAAAGGGTTTAAAATGTGGTAATGGGTAGGGGTATTATGGTATTTTTGGGGGGGCTTTGACTTAGACTTTTACACCATCCCTTCACATCCCCCATCCCTCTTCTCTCAGCAGAAAATCCTGCACCAACAGCCCCAAATATTTTCCACATTTCTTCTTCTCTTTTGCTTCATTTTCATCTCAAAAATTCAACAAAATCCACAATTTCCTTCACAAATTCAACACAAAACCATATTCCATCTCTTCTCCAACCTAATTTGGTTCAAATCAAGGAGAAAGGAGGTGTCTTGGGAGGCTTGAGCAAGCTTAGGATTGAACTTTTGAGGTATAATTTCTAATCAAATGGTTAAATTGTAGCTTAAGTGTGCTAAACTAGAACCTTGAAATTTGTTTAGTGTTAAATTTAGTGTTAGTTTCTAATCTATTTTTTTTAAGAGAGTAGTTTGTTTAAACTAGGTTTTTTTTAGCACCATTGATTAGTTAATTAAGTTATCTTGTTATCTAGTTTTATACAAACCTAAATTGAGAGATTACTTTGTTTAAGTGGGCTTCGATTTTTGTTAATTTAGGTATTTCAAGTGTGAAATTGGATTTAAATTGGTGGTTATAAAAATCAAGAAAAGGGTTGTTTATGGAAACATAGGATTTGAAACTTTGTAATGCGTTTTAATCAAAGTGAATGTGGTTAACTAGTTGCGGTTGGATGTTATGCTAGGTTGTAGTCCTTTTTGTCGCAAAACGGCGATGTTGCGCCGATTTGTGGAATGTTGGTGCTTGCTTGTCTTACTAAATTTTTGTGGTGATGTATGTGCGACATCTTGATGTTATATTTTTGGCATACCCTATGACTTTTAGGATGTGAGAGTGCGGTTTTTTTTGAGTGGTCAGGTTTAGTTTGGTCGGGCGACCAATCGACGTTTTAGATAGATTTTTGCGATTTTCGCGTGTGTTCCGCGCACCTTGTGCACGTTGTACCTAGCTTGTGAACGTCGGTATTTTTAGTTTGGGTTTTGCGTCGTTCTTGATATTTAACCTAATGTTTGTATTGATGTAAATTCCAGGTTCGGTCGCGGAGACGTCAGACGCGGCACGAAAGGGGAAAGCGGTGATTGGACGTGACTAGCTAGGGATTCCGGTGAGTAGATGTAACATCTACGGGGGACTATCGTTCGGATGGCGCAAGTCGCCCGATAGTTTAAGTAGTTTAAAGATTTCTAGTGATATTAGTAATTAGGAGTGGAGGAATGTGTTGTTGACGTTGAGCCTGGCAAGGGATGGACTACCTACCGGTGACTGTTTGGGACGGCGGATATCCAGAGGATACCGACCGTGGCCGCGAGTTGATGAGATATTGATATTGAGATGGGTCAGCCGGATGGCTGAGGCCAGAGATACTATGACATGGATATATGAGATTTGTGATAGTTTTGAGGTGTCGTTGCTGGACACCGATTCTTGTTGATTCTATTGGTATTGTGCTGGTATTTCAAAAGAGATTCCTAAAGGAAAAACATGATTCTTATACTTACACATTCAGATCATGAGTTGATTCGCATTGCATTCATACCTGCTAGTATATTCATATTGCATACATACCCGCTATTATGTCCTGCCTTACCTGTATTTTAGATGCTAGGATGCTTGTGTGCATGCATTCGATAGCCTGTGTAGGTGTTATTTATTACTCACGAGTTGGCAACTCACCCCCGTTGTGCCACAGCCTTTTGCAGGTCCGCTCCGTCAGTACAGTAGCGGCGGGTGCACTTGCTTCTTTTGCCTCTTTTGCCTGGACTCGAGGTTTTGCTCTTAGGTGGGTTATATTATTATTTTTGTACCACCTTGTATATTCTTTGTATCTAGTGTACTCCATCTACTGTATCTACCAGTATTGTTGTATATTGACCTAGAGATGAGACGGTGAGATTTGTGGACTTTTTGCTGTATTTTGGGGTCGAGCTCACTTGAGTCGACATGCTGTTTTTCTCATGCTTCTTTATGATTATTTTGCATGTTGTTGTTTTATATTGCGTGGGATTTATGACCGCCTTGTGGCGAAGAGCTAGCTCCCGCTTGGGGATGCCTTATTTGTTGTATTCATATATATTCTTGTTGTACCCATTTTGGGGGCAGTGTTTACAAAGGAGACTCTGCCGAAATTTTCGAAAAAATTGATATTGTTTTTAAAAAGGCTTGATATGACTTATTTGATAAACTCGTTTTCAATTGATTGGTTTTCCTTCACTCTTCTGCTTATTTGGTTTTGATTTCTGGGCTTTGGCTTACTTATTTTACGGACGCCTTGAGACGTTTCGTAATTTAAGTGCCAGTCACGTTCCGTACCTTTCGGGTCGTGACATCAGCCCACATCAACACGTCAGCCACCCAACACTTCAACTGCATCAGCACACTCTCAGCAATATTTTTTCAGCCATTGTTTCAGCATCAGCAGCAACTCCACTCCAACTACAACCCACATCCTCATATACTACAACCACACCACACCAACACAATACTACAACATCACCCTAACATCAAACGATCCTTTCACAAAACCAGCCCAGCAGTAGCTGCTGCTCAGCCAAAAAAAAAAATGAGAAGAGAATTGCTAGCAGCAGCAGCAAAACAGACAGCAACAGCATCAGCTGCAAAGCAACCCCAGCAGCTGTGGCAGCAATCTAGCAGCAGCAACACTCCTCTTCACTGTAAGTCCATGCTACCTCTCCCGGTACTTTCGGGCATGCGGAATTTGGTGAAAAACAATTTTCTAGAGGCGGTAACATGGACTCAAAACCGGATCTTTGTTAAACATCTAACTAACAACCTAACAAGGAGTTGTTAACTACTAGGTTAGGGGGTTATACCTTTCTTTCTTGAACTCCTTTGTCTTCAAACCACGATGGTTGTCCGGATAGGCTTCACCCCGTCGTCTCCTTGCGCTGAAGATCGATCCACCCGAAAGCTTCTACCTTTGGCTTCTTCTTCGAGCTTTGAAGAAACTAGTTCACTCGGTTTGCTAAACCTTGTGAACTAGAGTGAGTAGAGGAGAGTGTGTTGGGATTTTTCTCTATGGTTCTTGGTTCTCAACACATGAGACAAGTGAACCATAGACTAAAGAGAGGGAGAGCAATAGGAAGAGGATGAGAGCTTAAGAACAAGAAAGAGAATGAAAATGATAGAATGAGAAAGTCTTTTCTCTCTTGGCTCTCACAATCCAAAGCCATCATAACAAATCATAGCAATCAAGTATTATGTGATGGTTTAAGCTACAATAGCCATATCATTTCATGCACTCATTTTGCACAAGGGAACAAGCAAGCAAAAGTCTTTGCCATGAAATGATAGCCATTTTCATCATGATGGTCACCTAGTCCGACCTAGTCAACCGGTCAACAAAGTCAACAAGTCAACAAAGTCAACCCCTCAACAACCATGTCACTATAATACTTAATTAATATTATTGTTAATTACATATCATATTCTCATTAGGGTTGAGCAAAAAGTCAATAGTCAACAGTCAACGGTCAACAACCCTAATGAGAATCCACTGCCTCTGTCTCTCCGTCAACTGTGCATACACACCCGCATCCGCGTTTCGAGGAACACGAATACATACTGGATAAAACCAATCCCAAAACTTACACTAGGATCTGGGTTAAACCAAAGCCCGTTAGTGTTAACTGTCCGGACACTGTATAAGTGCACGGATGTGACCGGACCCTGTCGCAAAACCATGCGACATCTACTCTTTTGCCTAAAGGCGAATAGCTCTCTGTGTGGGACTCTAAAGACTCGACACTACGCTGGCAGTGGGTTTAACCACAGACCGCAAGCAGCACTAGCTGTGCGTAACGGTCCCCAGGTAGATGCCAACAAGAAGACTGACGAGGTTAAACCCATCTGAACTCCTACTGAGCCTGAATGTGACAGTCTCCGTACAGTCCGGTCTGTTCGTCTGATATATCGCATGGCGGGCCTAGGGGGTGGTAAACGTCAGTCCCCTAATAGCGGTACAAGTCGTGTTGGAGTGAAGCCCAAAACACCCTGAGATAACAATGGAAGCCTACCAGTATATCTCATTTGCCCTGCCCAGGGACTACTCGTGTAATGGCTCTCCTAGACACAGCGCGATGTCAACCCCCAATACCGGGAAAGACGAATCCTGTCTAACCGTCACTGCCTCCAAATGCTTCGGGACTGCACCCAACTACTACCTGTTTGCACGACTCCTTTGAGCCGTGGTAGGGTAGTAATCAAAGTACAGTGGGAACACACTCGAGGCGAAGTGACAGTGTCAAGCCAGCGGACTAAGCTGTACTCATGTCACCTGGGAACTGATAACTGACGATAGGTATAATACCAACCGGTCAGTTCCCGACGAGTCATGTCCAGTATACTCGTAACTTAACGAGCACCAGCATACTATCTCCAGTACGACGTACTGATGGCTGTGGGACAGACCATCTCCCACACTAGGATGAGAAGCGCATACGCTAGTCTACTCCGGAGTATCGATGCCCTGTCTCGATAGTCCTGCGACTAGGGACCTGCATAAGGATGTTCTTATAGATTACCCAGCCCCCACTAGTGTGACTGCCATCACAATGCTGGTAATCAAGCAAAGATCCTAAGGGCTCCACTAATGCGTATAGGTGATATAATAAAATAAACACATGTACACATTGAAGTAGAAACAAATCAAGTAGCGTACTACTATTTTGAGCAAGATTGTTTATACAGGGTGAATATCCCAAGCTTCCATTAAGTAATATACAAACTAGTATGATACAGTAATGGCCTCTAGGGCATATACACTAACAATCTCCCACTTGCACTAAGGCCATGTACTGGCGTATCGAAGACCTATCATCTTGATCAGCCGCTCGAACTGAGTCTGGGGCAAGGCCTTGGTGAATGGATCTGCAGTGTTATCTTCTGAAGCAACCCTCCGAACCTCGATCTCCTGGCGATCCATGATCTCCCTGATCAGGTGATACCGCCTCAAGATGTGTCTGGATCTCTGATAGGACCTGGGTTCCTTCGCTAAAGCTATAGCCCCGTTGTTGTCGCAATACAGAGGTATTGGATCAACAATAGACGGAATCACCTGAAGTTCTTTCAAGAACTTCCTCATCCAGACAGCTTCTTTTGCGGCATCAGATGCAGCGATGTATTCCGCTTCCATCGTCGAGTCGGCAACGGTTTCCTGTTTGGAACTCTTCCAACACACCGCCCCTCCATTGAGGGTAAAGACAAAACCCGACATGGACTTGGAATCGTCATTGTCACTCTGGAAGCTGGAGTCAGCAAAGGCCTCGATCTGGAGGTCTTTTCCGCCATACACCAAGAACATCTCCTTAGTCCTTCTCAGGTACTTGAGAATGTTCTTTACCGCTATCCAGTGTTTGTCCCCGGGGTTTGACTGATACCGGCTTACTACACTAAGTGCATAAGCTACATCCGGTCTGGTACACAACATTGCATACATTATAGAGCCTACCGCAGAAGCGTAGGGTATAATAGACATGTGATCCCTCTCCAAATCATTCTTGGGAGACATCTCTTTAGAGAGGGTGATCCCGTGACAAGACGGTAGGTTACCGCGCTTGGAATCTTCCATACTGAATCTTTTCAGTATGGTGTCGATGTACCTGGACTGTGAAAGTCCTAATATCCTCTTGGATCTATCACGATGGATCCGGATCCCCAGGATGTATGAGGCATCACCCAGGTCTTTCATGGAGAACCTGCGTGACAAGAACCCCTTGACAGATTGTAGCATAGGAATGTCATTTCCTATCAAGAGAATGTCATCCACGTATAAAACGAGGAATACTACAGTTCTCGCTACAAATCTACTATAGATGCATGGTTCATCTGGATTTTTGATAAAGCCAAATTCCTTGACTGTCTCATCAAAACAGATGTTCCAACTCCGCGATGCCTGCTTTAGTCCATAGATGGACTTAAGAAACTTGCACACTTTTCCGCTGCTCCCACTCTGAATGAAACCCTCTGGCTGGTTCATATAGACACACTCCTCTAAATATCCATTTAGAAAAGCGGTCTTTACGTCCATCTGCCAAATCTCATAATCGTGGAAGGCAGCAATAGCAAGAAAGATCCGAATGGATTTCAGCATAGCCACAAGAGAAAAGGTTTCGTCATAGTCCAAACCAGGTCTTTGACGAAAACCCTTTGCAACAAGTCTAGCTTTATAGGTCTCAACCTGTCCATCTACACCAATCTTCCTTTTGAAGATCCACTTGCATCCTACGGGTTTTACCCCGTCTGGAGCAATGTCCAACGTCCATACCTTGTTGGTGTACATGGACTCCATTTTGGTCCGCATTGCATCCAGCCATTTTACCGAGTCAACGCTCTGAACGGCCTGCTGGAAGCTAGTAGGCTCATCATAATCTATGATGCAATCCTCTCTATCCCCGTCTATGAGAAAACCGTAGTATCTCTCGGGCGGATGAGACTGCCTACTACTCCTGCGGAGCGGCATAGGAATGTCATGTTCTTTTGAACCCTCTGGTTCCACTAAGCTTTCAGTAATAGCTCGTGGTTCTGGAATTTCTTCCAGTTCTATTGTGCTCCCACTTATCTGGGTTTCCAAAAACTCAGTTTCCAAGAAGTAGGCATGACGAGAAACAAAAACCTTTTGTTCCTCTTCACAGTAGAAGAAATATCCCTTGGAGTTCTTTGGATATCCCACGAACTTGCACTGTACTGAGTGTGCCTCGAGCTTGTCCGCTTGCTGCTTTTTAACAAAAGCTGGACATCCCCATGTCTTAATGTGCTTAAGATAGGGTTTCTTCCCACACCACATCTCATATGGTGTGGTAGGCACAGTCTTAGTGGGAACTCGGTTCAAAAGGTATGCAGCTGATTCTAGCGCATACCCCCAGAATGATCGCGGTAACTCAGCGTTACTCATCATGGACCGTACCATATCCAATAGGGTTCGGTTCCGTCTCTCCGATACACCGTTATGTTGCGGAGTGTATGGAGTAGTAAGCTGAGAGAGAATTCCGTTCTCTTTTAAATAGTCCAGGAACATGGCACTCAAGTATTCACCACCTCGATCCGATCTTAGAATCTTGATACTTTTGCCGGTTTGTTTTTCTACTTCATTCTTATATTCCTGGAACTTTCCAAAGTCTTCGGACTTATATTTCATTAAGAAGACATAACCGTACCTTGAAAAGTCATCCGTAAAAGTAATAAAGTAAGAATAACCGCTTCGCGCATGTGTAGACATTGGACCGCACACGTCGCTGTGTACGAGTCCCAAGAGCGAGCTCGCTCTTACTCAGTGTCCAGTGAACGGAGTCTTTGTCATCTTTCCTTTGAGACAGGATTGACAAGTGGCATACGATTGATATTCGAACGGATTCAAATATCCTTCTGTATGTAACTTCGTCAACCTTCTCTCATTGATGTGACCCAGTCTATAATGCCATAAGAAAGTCTGATTGATTTCCGGAGACTTTCTTTTGTGTGTATTCTGGACATTGAAAATCTGTGGTTGGTTTAATACGTATATACCATTGCTCAATGTACCTGACCCAATCAAGACTTGATTAAGGTGAATGTTTACAACATTACTTACAAACGCAAATTCATAACCTTCTTTAGAAACCAAAGATACAGAAATGATATTACAAGTTGCGTTGGGTAGAAAAAAGCAATTACGTAAAACCAAAACATGTCCATCTGACATTCCCAGGTGATAGTCCCCCACGGCCTTAGCATCCATGCTAGCACCGTTTGCAACTTTGAGGGTCATGTCACCTGCCTTCAAAAACCTACGGTTTCTCAACGCCTGCAAAGAATTACAGATATGAGATCCTGATCCGGTATCCAATACCCAGGAAGTAAAGTTTATTGAAAGACAGTTATCAATAACATACACACCTGAAGCTGAAGCCGCAACTTGCTTCAGTTCCTGTGTTCTGGCTTTCCAAGCCCTGCAATCATTCTTCCAGTATCCCTTCTTATGACAATAGAAGCATTCCTCTTTATCCATAAGCTTTCCCACTTTCTTTGTTGTTTTTGCCTTTCCCTTCGTATCCACTTTACTAACACCGCCCCTTGGTTTGGCAAGGGCTTTCTTCTTCTTTCCCTTGGCTTTCGCCTTGGACCTAGAAGAGGAAGATCCTCCTACAAACAAAGTGGATGTTTCCCTACCTTTCTGTAGGGTGCCCTCTGCGCTCCTCAGCATGTTGAGGAGTTCTGAAAGTTCAACTTCCTTTTCTTGTAAGTTGAAGTTCAGGATAAACTGGGCGTAAGTGGAAGGAAGGGACTGGAGAATCAAGTCCGTATAGAGCTCATTCTCCAACGTGGTCCCAAGGTCCGCGAGCTCTTCTATGTAGCCAATCATCTTAAGCACGTGTTCCGCTACCGATGATCCGACGGCCAACCTTGCCGAAAATAACTTCTTCGACACTTCGTATCTTGCGATACGAGACTGCTCTCCATACAGTTCTTTTGTATAGAGAAATATGGATTCGAGGTCCATATTCTCGTGCCTCCTCTGATGTTCGTTGTCCATAGAGGCAAGCACGAGGCACTTGGCCTTCGCGCAATCGATTTCCCAGGTCTTACGGATTTCCTTATCCGCGACGCTGGTTTTGGGACCTGGGACAGGGGGAGATTTGGTGGTAAGAAGATACCCCAGCTTGTCGTAAGTGATTGCCATCTTGACATTCCTGAGCCAATCATTGTAGTTTGGCCCTGTCAGTATGTTTTTATCTAGATGTAACTTAAGTCCAGTCATGTCGATTGGTCGCTGCAATTAGGAGAGAGAGAAGAAACACTCAGCATGATGCTCTTGCAAGTTTAGAGTGGTTTTTAGTTTGTCTAAACAGGATGGCTCCCACCGTCTCTCGAATCCCTCCTCAAACCAAAAAGGAAGAATTAGTCAGGATCAATCCCACCGTACAATTCTTGCTTAACCGTTCGGCCAGGCTGGTGTCGGTACTTCGAGGGAGGTTTTCCAACGCTTTCGCGAAGTTCCTTAATTAAATAACCTCTTTTCCCTGTGGGCTAGCCCCGCTAACACCTTTCTAGACACCTACTTGGTTTATAGCATTGATCGTTAAGTGAGAAATTTCCCGAGGAGTAGCATATACTCACAGTAGGATCGGGATCCAAATATCATCGTGTGACGAAACTGAAGGAATCCTACCAGAATCATCACACTCCAAATGGTATGCAACACTAGCAAGTTTCAGTTCTTTTGAAACTCCCGATGTGGATTTTTGCCCCATGCTCTTATGACCTTGACTTTGGCCAACAAATCATAAGTCACATGTCAAGTTCTACCCGTCGTTCTCCAGGTTAATTTGAATCCACCCGCACCTACCCTTGACTTTGGCCAACAAGGCAGTACGACTGTTCCAAACCAACGCATCTATCTATGCTGCATATGAATACCCAATAGCTACCAATCACTATGCCTTGACTTTGGCCAACAAACATAGCTTGAATACTATTGATTATTCATGTGAAACGACGGAGGGCTACGAATGGTTTTGGCGAAACCGTGAACGTAGTGAACTTGATATAATCGATGGAACGAGATAGCTTTTAAAAGGAGTGGCTCAAACTCCGCATTTTAAAAGTTGGTTTTGAAAAGAACCGAGTGGTTTTTCGAAAGTGTTCCAACGACTTTTACTTGGTTTATTTTTCTTGCATTAGTTCTTTTAATGCGTGATATTCTTGCATTAGTTCTTTTAATGCGTCCCATCATTTAATCCTACCATTGCAGAAAACAACCAAAATATGACGTACGCTTATGCCATTCGCATTCGCCACGGGGCCCCGTCATTACCCGTTAGGTTGCTTAACTAACGACAGAGCGGGGGATGGGCTAGCACGGCTGTAAAACATAAGCAACGCCTAAATAATATCATATGTAGATATATTGCAATGATAGCCATTTCAGATCACAGATGAACACATTGGATATACTAGGAATCCGCAATTTGTACGAGCCTGTAACGAAAAGCAGATTACACGGTCGCGGTGAATAGCCAATACCCCACCCAAGACCCCTACGGGTGCGGCAAACTACCCGCCAAATATCCGAAGCGGAGCAACCTCCCTCAACGACGTGAGTAGGCCACTCGGCACTTCGACATAACCGGTAGTTTGTGCACCCCCTCCATGGGTCTATCTTAGGAGCAAAAACAGTAAAAAGAAATTATACAATGACGGCTACAACCCCAACCCGGTTGTACGGCCATACAAATAATTATTACATCAATTTACAAATTTACATGAATTGAAAGAAAAGAAAACTCTCGTCTCACAACTCCCGGCTATTCACCCACGACAATCCAATGAATTCATATACACATTCCAATAACATTACAGATCACAGATTTGTATAACTCCCACTAATCGACATACAGCGATTAGCAGACGTTCAATACAAATATCACATCACAGATAAATACCCGTCAGCTTAAGTCTTTAGAAACTCAATCAAAATACGGTTTTTAAAGCCCTAAAAACAAAATTTTCTTTCTGGAAAATCTGGGCTGAAAAAACATATACCAAAAATCCCAAAATACCCCACAGAACAAACTGCAGTGAAGACTACCCAGAGAGGAGCTTAATCGGCCGCGTTTTCCGCGGTGGTTTGGTGGGATCTCTGGACCGTTTTTCTACAGTAGAGTATAAAAACCCTGAGTCGATTTTTAAAGCATGATTTATTACTTTTACAGCACTTTGAAAATCGACAGCAAGTTTGATATCCGGGTGTATTTCGCGACTTTTTCTCCGATCGAATTTCTAGTTACTATGCTAACATGTTAGGTAGTGTTTAACTAGGATCTGATACCACTGTAAGTCTATGCTACCTCTCCCGGTACTTTCGGGCATGCGGAATTTGGTGAAAAACAATTTTCTAGAGGCGGTAATATGGACTCAAAACCGGATCTTTGTTAAACATCTAACTAACAACCTAACAAGGAGTTGTTAACTACTCGGTTAGGGGTTATACCTTTCTTTCTTGAACTCCTTCGTATTCAAACCTCGATGGTTGTCCGGATCGGCGTCACCCCGTCGTCTCCTTGCGCCGAAGATCGATCCACCCGAAAGCTTCTACCTTTGGCTTCTTCTTCGAGATTTGAAGAAACTAGTTCACTCGGTTTGCTAAACCTTGTGAACTAGAGTGAGTAGAGGAGAGTGTGTTAGGATTTTTCTCTATGGTTCTTGGTTCTCAACACATGAGACAAGTGAACATAGACTAAAGAGAGGGAGAGCAAAAAGAAGAGGATGAGAGCTCAAGAACAAGAGAGAGAATGAAAATGATAGAATGAGAAAGACATTTCTCTCTTGCCTCTCATAATCTAAAGCCATTATAACAAATCATAGCAATCAAGTATTATGTGATGGTTTAAGCTACAATAGCCATATCATTTCATGAACTCATTTTGCATAAGGGAACAAGCATGCAAAAGTCTTTGCCATGAAATGATAGCCATTGTCATCATGATGGTCAACTAGTCCAACCTAGTCAACCGGTCAACAAAGTCAACAAGTCAACAAAGTCAATCCCTCAACAACCATGTCACTATAATACTTAATTAATATTATTGTTAATTACATATTATATTCTCATTAGGGTTGAGTAAAAAGTCAATAGTCAACAGTCAACGGTCAACAACCCTAATGAGAATCCTCTGCCTCTGTCTCTCCGTCAACTGTGCATACACACCCGCATCCGCGTTCCGAGGAACACGGATACATACTGGATAAAACCAATCCCAAAACGTACACTAGGATCTGGCTAAAACCAAAGCCCGCTAGTGTTAACTTTCCGGACACTGTACGTGCACAAGTGCACGGATGTGACCGGACCCTGTCGCAAAACCATGCGACCTGTCGCAAAACCATGCGACCTCTACTCTTTTGCCTAAAGGCGAATAGCTCTCTGTGTAGGACTCTAAAGACTCAACACTACGCTGGCAGTGGGTTTAACCACAGACCGCAAGCGGCACTAGCTGTGCGTAACGGTCCCCAGGTAGATACCGACAAGAAGACTGACGAGGTTAAACCCATCTGAACTCCTACTGAGCCTGAATGTGACAGTCTCCGTACAGTCCGGTCTGTTCGTCTGATACATCGCATGGCGGGCCTAGGGGGCGGTAAACGTCAGTCCCCTAATAGCGATACAAGTCGTGTCGGAGTGAAGCCTAAAACACCCTGAGATAACACTGGAAGCCTACCAGTATATCTCGCTTGCCCTGCCAAGGGACTACTCGTGTAATGGCTCTCCTAGACACAGCGCGATGTCAACCCCCAATACCGGGAGAGACGAATCCTGTCTAACCGTCACTGCCTCCAAATGCTTCGGGACTGCACCCAACTACTACCTGTTTGCACGATTCCTTTAAGCCGTGGTAGGGTAGTAATCAAAGTACAGTGGGAACACACTCGAGGCGAAGTGACAGTGTCAAGTCAGCGGACTAAGCTGTACTCATGTCACCTGGAAACTGATAACTGACGATAGGTATAATACCAACCGGTCAGTTCCCGACGAGTCCTGTCCAGTGTACTCGTAACCCAACGAGCACCCGCATACCATCTCCAGTACGACGTACTGATGGCTGTGGGACAGACCATCTCCCACACTGGGATAAGAAGCGCATACGCTAGTCTACTCCGGAGTATCGATGCCCTGTCTCGATAGTCCTATGACTAGGGACCTGCATAAGGATGTGCTTATAGATTACCCAGCCCCCACTAGTGTGACTGCCATCACAACGCTGGTAATCAAGCAAAGATCCTAAGGGCTCCACTAATGCGTATAGGTGATATAATAAAATAAACACATGTACACATTGAAGTAGAAACAAACCAAGTAGCATACTACTATTTTGAGCAAGATTGTTTATAGAAGGTGAATATCCCAAGCTTCCATTAAGTAATATACAAATTAGTATCATACAGTAATGGCCTCTAGGGCTTATACACTAACATTCACTTCCTCCCTCCCTTCTCCTACATCCTAGGACACTCTTGAGGTATAATCTTGCAACCCAACTCCTATTTTTCCAAGTTCTAGTTATTTAGCTGGAAGTTTACTGTTATACCTATAATCTAGTGCTAGTTTAGGGATTTTGAGTGAGTTATGGCCAAGTGTTGGTTTTGATTGTTAGTATAGCCTTACTGGGTGTTGTTAAGACCAGTTTAACCAAGATTTGTTCCAGATTTCACCAAAATACCAGATTTGTTATACTTGGCGTAATTCAGCATTTTGTCGACTTTGTGGCTTTCTGGAAACTGCTATCAACCCGGACCTCCTAAAATAAAATTGACTTGGCAGTGACATATGCAGGTAGATCGAAACCATTACCCAAAACCCCAGCCCCAACCACCATTTTTGGGCCGCCACTTAATTCCCTCTGGCCGCAATTTGCGGCCAGACCTGGGTGAAACTGTCTCGTTTTGCGTGCACAGCCCTATTTCATGTAAACTTGACCCCCTGTATGTCTAGTTTTGACTGATTCCAGTTTGGATAGAATCTGAGTTGATTTTCATGAGTTGGCGTATGATTTACGACATGTTTTCGTATGGATTTTGGTATTCGATGATTCGTTTCTGTCGGGTGGCGTTTGGACGTCAACGACAGCGGATATTGGCTGTGTTTGCATGCGAGGCCGTAGGTTTTTACCTATGGGCGTAGCGTGCACCATTTTGGTTTCCGACATGGTTTTCATGTGTTTTAGCGTGTGATATCCTTGTAGGTACCCCATGTGGCGTCAGAGCGTTGGAGATGCAAATGGCGACATCGGCACCGACACACATAAGGACGGTGAGTAGATTTATATCTACGGGGAGAAGTCGGGTGGATGGCGTATAGCACCCCCGCAGTCCGAGATGATGTATACGGATGCGTATACACACCTACAATTTATTATATGTTGTTTGGGAAATTATGGATGTTTAGGATGGATAATTGGTGGACTTGGATGATTTAGGTTACGAAACCCTAGGTGGTGGGTGCACTACACATACATATACACACATACATACTTGCATACATCCTTGTTCATATGTGGTTATGGGATTCTATATAGATATGTGTTCTCATAGGTATGGGACTACGTGTTCACATACAGATTTGAGGATGATACTTGGGATTGAGATGAGTCGATGAGAGTTGATCTGAGATTATGATGTCGGTGATTGGCAGGATTCGTACTTGATATACGTCCTGATATGATAGCGGGTCTTGATGACGATGCCATGTGCATAGTGATACATATATTTTAGATGATCGACAAGTGATTATGATACGAGATAGGATGTGATTTGATATGATATGACAGGATATTTATGATAGGCCGCCTTGGGCGATGTATACTCCTTGAGATGATATGTGCTAATGGTATCGTTTTTGCTAGAGGCTGTCAATCGGAAGCCGGATTATGATTATATTGATGATTTATGAGGATAATTTCGATTTATACTAAACGGTCGATCAGTAGTCAGATCTTGATCATAGTAATGATATTAGCATTGTACTAGACATAGGTCAGTACCCAGATAATGATATTTGATAAAGGAAATACCAGATGAATGATATGATGAATGTGATATTGACCCGTACCCTGATTTGGGGATGCCGTACGACGGATTTACGTACGTGCTATAACTTGATGTTTGATCCGCCCTCTTGACTTGTGGATAACCGATTAAAGGGATATGGTATCGGATGTGATATTATCGAGGCGGGATCACCGACTATATATGTATATATGTATTGACTCAGAGGTTAGGCGGTTTTCCTTACCTGCAGTTAACCTATTAGCTCAGCCTTATAGTTGGTGTAGCTATAGGACTCGTATGACATTAGATGAAGTTTAGCTATCATTATGTTTTGCATTCAGATCCCGCACATTATTAATATTGTTACTCTGCATCGCATACTTATTGTGATTCATATTCCATTATTGATATCTTGCTGTTAGGACACCAGCACCATTACCGATGATGCGTATGTACCACGTACACTTATTTGCCGGTACACACACATCTTCATCGGTAATTGCCATGTCACGTACACTTAGAGAATATTATTGCCTGAGTTAGCTTGTTAGCTAGTAGTGACATGATATTAGTGTACTTGCCTTATATGCCAGCTTGACATTGTAGTTATTACTTGTCACATCATGCATATTGTTGTTCATTATATGCCGCATTCATGGATTCTCATGCTTATATTCATGATTTACATGCTATTGATGACTCAGATTTCCATGATATTTTCTGGATTTGGAGGAAAACCGCAAAAACATATATAAACTGCTTTCACTCTTTCTGCGGTTTTCCCATGATGTATGAGTCGTCCACCATGAGTTTTGCTGATGGATTTCAAGACCTGATTCGAGGAGGCGGATGAACCGTTTCGGGTACATGGTGGGCCCGGTGCGGTACCCCGGGGAAAGAAAATCGCAGGAGATGGCGTTGAGCCTGGCAGGGGAGCACGACCGACCGGTGATATTTCCCGATACGTCGGATATCCGGAGGATACCGTCGTAGTCATGAGATGGATGGTAGGGGCCGATCTGGATTGACGGCACCCTGGATATTATGATTGAGACATTGAGATTTGAGATATTGAGGTACAGAGATTGTGATACAGAGATTTCGAGATATTGAGATTTATGTTTTGTGCCGATGCTAGGCACTGTTTGATGCTGATTTCATTATGATACCTCATTTTAAAATACAGAAATCTCACAGATTTATGGAAGCAGTATTCTTCTGTACATGCATTCTGTTTCATGCATTCTTACATCATTCATATGATATATTGCCACTTGATGCACCGATACAGGCACATGGGTTTATACTTGGGTTAGATATTTACAGTAGCCGTGGTTAGAGATTGCTGGTTTTATATTTGAGGATTATATATATATTGATCGTATGACCTAGGATGGCGTCATACATGCGATTTTCTGTTCGTAGATCTTTTTTATACTCACGAGTTGGCAACTCACCCCCGTTGTGCCCCAGTTTCTTGCAAGTGTTGCCGTACGAATTTCATTACGGCTTTGCGGGCACTGTACCTTTCGGGTGACTTGCTAGTAGGTGGGTTTATTGTATCTTACCCATCATTATACATTGTATATTATATTTCAGTTGTATCTAGAAGTTCCATCAACCAAACTTGTACTTATTTGAGATAGAGACTAGTGATGTTTATTCTTTCGACCTTAGAGTCGCACGTTATATTCTGTGGATTTCTTGTTGTTGGAGTTTTCTTTCTGTTGTGATCCTCACCTTTAGGCGTTGTATATTATGTTGCATACTGGTTGTTTTACATATGGTTTTCCTACACTCTACTACTTTTCTTGATTTGGATTTATAGGCTCGGCTTACTTAGAGCACGTACGCCTTGAGACGTTCGTAGTCTAAGTGCCGGTCATGTTCCGTACTTTCGGGATGTGAAAATTTCATTACCCTTCCTAAGCCCCGCAAATCACAAAACGAGCATCCGCATTACCCTTCATTAACTAAAAAATATCTAGACAAGACTCTAAGGACCTTCGCGCTCAATTAGGACAGAAGAAGGTTGTGGATAATCTACTGTTTATCCACATTTCTTTTGTAGTGTCTAAGACAAGTGTGTCTAAGGTAAGTGGTTACTTAATTAGGCCTACTACTTACGTAGTGTAGAACCTTCCACTTACCTGGCACTTACCTGGCCAAAGAAGGGGTAAAGAGGCAGTAAAGGATTTTTTCCTGCAATTTGTCTTCTGGAAGTATAGGAGCGGTCTAGAGACTTGACCTAGGTGACCATTAGATCTAAGATTGTTTGTGCATTTTGTTTGTGATTTGATTTTTCATAATCCGTATTTTTCAAAACAAACACCAACCAAATTTTCCTCTAGTTGTCCCCAACGCTGCCACTTGTGCTACAACCGTTTAGCACATGTTAGGCTGGACACGGGATTCTATTTCCCGTCTTGTCCGCGTTTCTTTTATCGACCCCAGAGTCGGTAATTCTTCGTCTTCTTTCCCACCACCCACCACGACCGAGATGGACGGATATCCATCGAATTTCAATAACACCACTCTGCCACCGCCCGCAGGTGCAAAGAATCCTCCGCGCATTTCTCTCCACGAGAGATGCTATCTTTCACATGTTCCCCTTCCCACCTGTCTTTCTATACCGCCAGCCAATGGGGACAATTTCGTGATTAAACCTCATTTCATTAAACTTTTACCCAAATTTCACGGGCTCGAGTCTGAAGACGCATATGTTTTTATCACCAAATTCGAAACGTATATGCTTTGATGGGTAATTCACAACTGTCTGTGGATGCTATGCATTTACGTCTTCTCCCATTCACTTTGTGCGATTTAGCCGAGAAGTGGCTTTACAACACAAATGCACATTCTATTTCAACATGGGACGAGTTCGTTGCAGCATTCCTTAAGAAATTTTATCCCAATCATAAGACCGCCCGTGTTCGGAGCAAAATTTTCAAATTTACCCAACTTCTCAATTAACCATTTTGGAAATGCTTTGAACGGTTCAAGAATCTTCTTTAACAATGCCCTCATCACGGAATCCCTAGATGGGATCTGTGTCGAATTATCTATGAGGGTATTGATTTCACGACAAAACAGATGCTTGAAACCATGTGTCGTTGTCAATTCTTGTCTAAAGATGATGGTGAAGCTTGGAAATACCTAGAAGATCTTGCTCAAAACACTTTACAATGGGAAAGTGTTAGTCAACCACTGTCTAGGGAAGATATCAATCAGCTCAATGTTTCAGTCACAATGAGAGCCGAAATAGCCGCAATACAAAGGAAACTCGACGCTATAGAAAAAAGAATCTCTTCAGCCTCCCTAAACCAATACACACTTCCCAAAACCGTGTGTGGTTGCTGTTCAAATCCATCACATTTAACGGAAGAATGTCCTTTGAATGTACTGTTTCAAGGTCACACTAATGCTGCATTTCAGCAAAGACCTAGAAACGATCCTTCTTCTTCCACATATAATCAAGGTTGGAGGAACCACCCTGATTTTGCTTGGAACCAACACCAAACTCAAAACACGGTTCCAAACCAGAATGACTTTCAAATGGTCCCTCCATAACAGCAACCACCACAACTGAGTCAGCGCCCCTTTCAACCACAAAATTTTCAAAACCCGGCCAACAACTTTGATCCATCTTCTGCCGGTATTTCTACACCCTCTGCACTCGACATGTTCATTGCACAGTCCATGCAAACGAATGACATTTTAACATCTTCTATCCAAACGTTAGTACAAAACACTGTCTCCCACGGTGAGAGTTTCAAATTGATAGAAGCACAAATTGCACAACTGATTGCAGCAATGAATGCTGGAAAGAAAGGGAAACTTCCAGCTCAAACACCACCTGATCCTGGACCCTCGTATTATAATGATGTGAGCGCTATTACCACGTTGAGATCTGGAAGAGTGCTAGACAATCATGTGGGTGAACAAATTGATCATTAACACCCCGGCTTCCACTTCCACTTCCACTTCTACTTCTTACCCTATTTCGTCTAATTTACCTTCTTCTTCCGAGCCTATTATCCGTTTTTCTCAAGGCTCGAACCATCCACCCACTTCATCCTTCCCACCCCCACAAACTTCTCCACAAATTTTGGACCCAACACTTATTGATAAAGCACCATTTCAAGATAGGTTGAGGTCCAGTAAACCGAATGCACAAATGAAGAAGATTGTGGACATGTTTAAGCAAGTTAATATCAATATCTCTCTCCTAGATGCTATCCAACAAGTTCCGTCTTATGCGAAAATTCTTAAGAACTTATGCACTAGGAAGACGAAGACTCAAGTGCCTAAAAAAGTTTTCATGTCGAGTACTGTAAACACAGCTTTTCCCCAACAATTACCAAGGAAACGTAATGACCCTGGCTGTCCTACAATTTCTATTTCTATTGGGGGTAAGAATATCAATCGTGCTTTACTCGATTTAGGCTCTAGTGTGAAATTGCTTCCTTATTCAGTCTATGAGAAATTAGGTATCGGAGAGTTAAAGCCCTCGAACACAACTCTCCAGATGGCAGACCGATCTATCACCAAACCTAGGGGTGAACTTGAGGATGTGTTAATAAAAGTCGGGGAATTTATATTCCCTGTGGACTTTATTGTTTTGGATACACATCCTGTAGCGAACCCACAGAACCAAATTCCGGTGATTCTCGGTCGACCCTTTTTGGCTACTTCCAATGCTGTAATCAATTTTCGAAAGGGGTCTATGAACCTATCTTTCGGGAATAGATCAATTGAGCTTAACATTTACAAGTTGGGAAGTCAACCCTCCGAATCTCATGCTCGAGTATGTTCTATCGAATTAATGGATGTCGACAGCAGTGAAATTGAACAGCTTCACGATATTGATCTAAACTCTTTTCATACGTTGTTGTTTGACCCAAATATGTATCATATACATATGGACCCTTCTTTTGAGTTGTCCGGGTCAACATCTAACGCTTATTCTGAATTTTTCATGGAGTCTGAGTATCATCCCATTATAGCTAATGACATTATTCTTTGGGATATCAATGAAAGCTTCGCTGATGAACATGCATTTTTAGCAAACACGGGTGTTGAGATGAATCATCTCCAAAACAAAGAAATTGAACATCCACCCCTTCTTCTTGACAATCACTAGAATGCAAGTAATCAATCATCATCATCACGGTGTCGTCTCTCCAATTTGAGACGCAAATCCATTCTATCCCACCACTTATCTTTTCCCCACTTCTTCCTGGCTCTATACAACATGTTCTTCCACCAACCGGTGCTTTACACTGATAAAATCTTCAAATGGTTGGTGTTGACTTTCGGTCTTTGTAAGGCTTTGCATTGACCAGTAACTTTACCGCCCTCATATGATTTTAAGAGATTAACATTTTTTAACTCAAGTTTGGGGGGGGGGGGTATATTTGGCTCTTGAAAATATAAGTTGTCCTCAAAATTGTGAGCTTAAAATAAGTTTGGAGGAGATTTTCATGTCCATATTTCTTGATCCCGCTAATAAATTTTCCTCCCAAGCTTACAGGTTTTTGAGATTTAACGGATGGCAACAATGAGGAAACTGTTCTAAACAAGTTTGGGGGATAAAAATAAGTCTGAAAATAGTTCCTATTCTGGAAGCCAAACATTTGAATGTTGATACCCGACTATTCGCACTTACACAGGTCTTGAAACTCAGGATAGTAGAGGATACCTTGAAATGCTCTTGTCTAAAAGCCAAAGTATGAAGGAAATAATAAATGGAGAATAAAAGTATAAAATGGTGTAGAAAAATGAACACTGGTTTTGTAATCACCAAGGCAGCAATAAAAAATATAGCGAGGGTGCTTCATCACCTAGTGCCTTAGACCAACTGGTTTTGGGAGTCACTGCTAAGCCTTAGGTGTTGCAAGATGAGGAAAATACTAATACGCCTAATCAGCAAGCACATGAGTAATCGGTCGGTTAGTACCTCAGGAAGTATTAACGGTCGCATCAAGAATATGTGAGCAATTCCATCCAAACTATTCACCGACTAAAAAGTACTGTGGTGATGGACAAGAGTATGATAGCTTGAATTGAATTCTCCGAGTGTAAGGATGTCTTTTACACACACGTAGGGGTATATGATCGGTGTTTGGAAGAAAGGTGGGGATGAAGAATAAAGACGATGTTTTATTGCAGAATGATGTGATTTCTAACATCTTTTCATGACTATTAAGATAGGGCTCATGACAACCGAAAAGCTAGTATTAGTTGGAAACTCTAATTTTCAAAGTCTTTCTTTTATAATTCTTATTTTTATATGTAACTTTCACAGTCTTCTTTTTATTATGGGATTTTGTGGGTGCAATCCGCTGAAACCCCTCGGAAGAAAACACTCCTCCTACCAGGGACACCTAGAGGTTTAAAGGCTTGTTGCATGTGCACAGTGTAATCGTGTTTGCCTACGAAAGTGTGCTAGTTAGTTTTTCTTTTTCTTAATAAAATTTTCTACTTCTCTTAAATAAAAGTTGTTTGCTCGAGACGATCAAAATTAAGCTTGGGGGAATTTGTTTAGTCAAAATTAATGCATTTTGTAACACATCAATTTCCTCATTATTCTGATCATTTAAGGATAGTTGATATAAATATAACACATATTACCAGTTTGTCTGGAAAATACTAAATACCGCGTGTTGTATATATATTCAACATTCTTTATAGGAAATTGTGTGTTTATTTCTGCACGCGTGATATTGTTTATCTCAACACATTTTATCGAGATTGTGTGCAGAAAATTCATCAGGTCAATGAACCCGAATCACAAAAGTGCCGATAAACTACAGCAAGTCAAAGAATTCAAATCTGGCAGAGATTCAGAAGAGATAAAAAGTTTCCAGATATCAGAAGAAGACCCAAACATCAACAGAAGAAGAGCACAGAAAAATGATGCTGAGATCTCATTAAATGGCCGCGGATCCGCGGCCGGGTCGGCCGAGTTGCCGCGGTTCCGCGGCCAAGTTGAGGGATTAGGGTGACGTGTCTCTCCAGAAGCTTCATTCTAACAACCTTTCTTAACTTAGATACTCCAGTGTAACAGACTTCTTCTGGAAACTTCTCTGCATAACAACCTTCTTCTAGAAGGCTCATTATAACAAGCTTCTTCTAGAAGGCCCCTTGTAACAACCTTATTCTAGAAGGCTCTCTCCAACAACCTTATTCAAGAAGGTTCTCTTTAACAACCTAGCTTTTAGAGGAAAATTTGAATTTGAATTTATAAAAGGAGATCTAGATCTAGGGTTGAGGAGTTCATTAGTTCATTAATTGGTTGCAAAATTATTAGTTCATTAATTAAGGGTTCAATAATTTCACACACAAGTTGAGTGACACAACTTGTGATCCAATCCAAACCCTAACCCAAATCCAATTCCAAAGCCAAATCAAGATCCAATGAGAAGCAAATCAAGCGAGCAATCAACGATCCTTCATCGCAATGCCGATCATCATCCGAGCAAGAGATCCACGTCGATCCGCGACTCACGGCGATCGAGCTTCGCAAAGATCGACGACATATTCACCTCTTCAAAAGAGCGATCGAGAGTTTAATCTTGTATCTCGAATTGAGGAGTTGTGTAAATTTGAAGAAGATTTAATGAAGGTGAAAAATTTTTAATTCTCGTTTTCATTACATTCTTGCATTATGAAATCTTCATTCTTGATTCTTTAATTTTCATGATGTTTAAGTGAAATCTCCGCTTGTGGAGGATTCGAGAGAATCAGTAGATCTAGTGATGATAAGATCCTTTTACTAATCTTAAGTCTTATGAGATTTGTGAACTTTAGGAAAAAGAATCATCAATGACCTAATTTGGAGCGAGATCACATTCTTGATAATTTCGTTGCAAACTAGGGATTAAACAATTGATGATTCTCTTTGCTAAAGGCTAGATCCAAATGATGATTAATGAAAAGAAAAGGGATAGAGTTGGAGAAACCCTAGTTTCTTCAATAGATCCCTAATCTTCATTCGTCACCATCGTTCTAGCTACAAATTATCAATATATAAGATTAGTCTTTTCTAGATTCATCACTAATAGTAATTTGATCGAATCCTATAAGCTATTCTACAAATCATGATAACTAAATTGATTTGGACATCTTCTTGATTCTTGATTCTAGATCTATTTTCTTTTTGTTTCTTGAAATGAAATCTCAGAAATCTTGAATCATTTTCTTTTATATTTTAATTTCGACTCATCTAAGGCAAGATCAAATAAATTCACGCATCTCAGTGGACGATCTGTATTCATTAACGCGCTACATCGACACCGTTAATTGATTGCGGTATAAATTTCTTTGGTTGTGATTAAAACTTTTCCAAATACACATCAAGATGATCAATGAAATGGCGCCGTTGCTGGGGATGCGTGCGTAATTTGTTCTTTCTTGAAATTTGAGTTGAAAAATTATTATTCCATCAAATTTCAATTCAAGAATCGCTTCAAGTTCTTAACGATTAGTGTTTGAATTTTTGCGAGAGAATCTGGAATCATTTTAGCAGTGATATCAAGATTCAGAGAAGATCTAAAAATTCTAGAGGAGTACAAGAAGCAACAGAAAAATTCTGAAACCCTAATCTTCCATTCCACCGTGGATCCACGGCGTAGTGCTGGTTTTTGCGGTGGTTCTGCCGCCGTTTAGGCGTTTTACTGTTCCCAACTTCTGTGGTATATTCCCTGTTCTCTTCTCTTCTCTCTGATCTTGTCCAATAACAACTTTTCCGCAGGATTCTTTGCAAAAATACGCCGCTAAAAAATTAAAATTTGTTGTGTTTCTTGAAATTGGTTGTTTGCATATTTTAATACGGAAATTAAGGGGCAAACACCAAATTCAGATTAGGTGGGGATTTCATTACCCTTCCTAAGCCCCGCAAATCACAAAACGAGCATCCGCATTACCCTTCATTAACTAAAAAATATCTAGATAAGACTCTAAGGACCTCCGCGCTCAATTAGGACAGAAGAAGGTTGTGGGTAATCTACTGTTTATCCGCATTTGTTTTGTAGTGTCTAAGGAAAGTGTGTCTAAAGAAAGTGGTTACTTAATTAGACCCACTACTTACGTAGTAGAGAACCACCAACTTACCTGGTACTTACCTGGCCACAGAAGGGGTAAAGAGGCAGTAGAGGATTTATCCTGCAATTTGTTTTCTGAAAGTCTAGGAGCGGTCTAGAGACTTAACCTAGGAGACCATTAGATCTAGGGTTGCTTGTGCATTTTGTTTGTGATTTGATTTTTCAAAATCCGTATTTTTCAAAACAAACACCAACGAACTTTTCCTCTAATTATCACCAACGCTACCACTTGTGCTACAACCGTTTAGCACATGTTAGGCTGGACACGGGATTCTATTTCCCGTCTTGTCCGCGTTTCTTTTATCGACCCCAGAGTCGGTAATTCTTCGTCTTCTTTCCCACACCCACCACGACCGAGATGGACGGATATCCATCGAATTTCAATAACACTACTCTTCCACCGTCCGCTGGTGCGCAGAATCCTCCGCGCATTTCTCTCCAAGAGAGATGCTATCTTTCACGTGTTCTCCTTCCCACCTGTCTTTCTATACCGCCAGCCAATGGGGACAATTTCGAGATTAAACCTCATTTCATTAAACTTTTACCCAAATTTCATAGGCTCGAGTCTGAAGACGCATAAGTTTTTATCACCAAATTCGAAAACGTATGTGCTTTGATGGGTAATTCACAACTGTCTGTGGATGCTATGCATTTACGTCTTCTCCTTTTCACTTTGTGCGATTTAACCGAGAAGTGGCTTTACAACACAACCGAACATTCTATTTCAACATGGGACAAGTTCGTTGCAGCATTCATTAAGAAATTTTATCCCAATCATAAGACCTCCCGTGTTCGGAGCGAAATTTTCAAATTTACCCAACTTCACAATTAACCATTTTGGAAATTCTTTGAACGGTTCAAGAATCTTCTTTTACAATGCCCTCATCACAGAATCCCTAGATGGGATCTGTGTCGAATTATCTATGAAGGTATTAATTTCACGACAAAACAGATGCTTGAAACCATGTGTCGTTGTCAATTCCTGTCTAAAGATGATGGTGAAGCTTGGAAATACCTAGAAGATCTTGCTCAAAACACTTTACAATAGGAAGTGTTACTCAACCACTGTCTAGGGAAGATATCAATCAGCTCGATGTTTCTGTCACAATGAGAGCCGAAATGGCCGCAATACAAAGGAAACTCGACGCTATAGAAAACAGAATCTCTTCAGCTTCCCTAAACCAATACACACTTCCCAAAACTGTGTGTGGTTGCTGTTCAAATCCATCACATTTAACGGAAGAATGTCCTTTGAATGTACCGTTTCAAGGTCACACTAATGATGCATTTCAGCAAAGACCTAGAAACGATTCTTCTTCTTCCACATATAATCAAGGTTGGAGGAATCACCCTGATTTTGCTTGGAATCAACACCAAACTCAAAGCACGGTTCCAAACAAGAATGACTTTCAAATGGTCCCTCCACAACAGCAACCACCACAACTGAGTCAGCACCCCTTTCAACCACAAAATTTTCAAAACCTGGCCAACAACTTTGATCCATCTTCTGTCGGTATTGCTACACCCTCTGCACTCGATATGTTCATTGCACAGTCCATGCAAACGAATGACATTTTAACATCTTCTATCCAAACGTTAGTGCAAAACACTGTCTCCCACGGTGACACTATCAAATTGATAGAAGCACAAATTGCACAACTGATTGCAGCAATGAGTGCTAGAGAGAAAGGGAAATTTCCAGCTCAACCACCACATGATCTTGGACCCTCGCATTATAATGATGTGAGTGCTATTACCACGTTGAGACCTGGAAGAGTGCTAGACAATCATGTGGGTGAACAAATTGATAATGATGAATTGATCATTAACACCCCGGCTTCCACTTCCACTTCTACTTCTTACCCTATTTCATCTAATTTACCTTCTTCTTCCGAGCTTATTCTCCGTTTTCCCCAAGGCTCGAACCCTCCACCCACTTCATCCTTCCCACCCCCACAAACTTCTCCACAAATTTTGGACCCAACACTTATTGATAAATCTCCATTTCCAGATAGGTTGAGGTCCAGTAAATCGAATGCACAAATGGAGAAGATTGTGGACATATTTAAGCAAGTTAACATCAATATCACTCTCCTAGATGCTATCCAACAAGTTCCGTCTTATGCGAAAATTCTTAAGAACTTGTGCAATAGGAAGAAGAAGACTCAAGTGCCTAAAAAAGTTTTCATGTCGAGTACTGTAAACACAGATTTTCCCCAACAATTACCAAGGAAACGTAAGTACCCTGACTGTCCTACAATTTCTATTTCTATTTCTTTTGGGGGTAAGAATATCAATCTTGCTTTACTCGATTTAGGCGCTAGTGTGAACTTGCTTCCTTATTCAGTCTATGAGCAATTAGGTATCGGAGAGTTAAAGCCCTCGAACGCAACTCTCCAGATGGCAGGCCGATCTATCACCAAACCTAGGGGTCAACTTGAGGATGTGTTGATAAAAGTCGGGGAATTTATATTCCCTGTGGACTTTATTGTTTTGGATACACAGCCTGTAGCGAACCCACGGAACCAAATTCCGGTGATTCTCGGTCGACCCTTTTTGGCTACTTCCAATGCTGTAATCAATTGTCGAAACGGCTCTATGAACCTATCTTTCGGGAATAGGTCAATTGAGCTTAACATTTACAAGTTGGGAAGTCAACCCTCCGAACCTCATGCTCGAGTATGTTCTGTCGAATTAATGGATGTCGACAGCAGCGAAATTGAACAGCATCACGATACTGATCTAGACTCTTTTCATACGTTGTTGTTTGACCCAAATATGTATCATATACATACGGACCCTTCTTTTGAGTTGTCCGGGTCAACATCTAACGCTTATTCTGAATTTTTCATGGAGTCAGAGTATCATCCCATTCTTGCCAATGACATTATTCTTCGGGATATCGATGAAAGCTTCGCTGATGAACATGCATTTTTAGCAAACACGGGTGTTGAGATGAATCATCTCCAAAACAAAGAAATTGAACCTCCACCCCTTCTTCTTGACAATCATGAGAATGCAAGTAATCCATCATCATCATCCCGGTGTTGTCTCTCCAATTTGAGACACAAATCCATTCTATCCTACCACTTATCTTTTCCCCACTTCTTCCTGGCTCTATACAACATGTTCTTCCACCAACCGGTGCATTACACTGATAAAATCTTCGAATGGTTGGTGTTGACTTTCGGTCTTTGTAAGGCTTTGCATTGACCAGTAACTTTACCCCCCTCTTATGATTTTAAGAGATTAACATTGTTTAACTTAAGTTTGGGGGGGGGTATATTTAGCTCTTGAAAATAAAAGTTGTCCTCAAAATTGTGAGCCAAAAATAAGTTTGGGTGAGATTTTCACGTCCATATTTCTTGACCCCGCTAATAAATTTTTCTCCCAAGCTTACAGGTTTTTAAGATTTAACGGATGGCAACAGTGAGGATACGGTTCTAAACAACTTTGGAGGAGGTTTGTGCTTATTTACGCATCACTTTGCATCATACTTTGCATAATCACAAAACATATGATAAAAAAAAGAAAGAAGAAGAAAAAATGTGTACATAAATAAGATAATAAAAGATTAGATGGTGAAAAATTACATCCAAAAGAATGGAAAAATTTAAGGAAACCAAGAAAATTAGAAGTTTTCTTAAACGAAACTAGTAATAAATAATTATGAGCCGTTGTCCCAAGGGTTAGTAAGATGAAGGAAATCACTAATCTGAGGATAAAGATAAGTCTGAAAAATAGTTCCTATTCTGGAAGCCAAACATTTGAATGTTGATACCCTACTATTCGCACTTACACACGTCTTGAAACTCAGGATAGTAGAGGATACCTTGAAATGCTCTTGTCTAAAAGCCAAAGTACGAAAGAAATAATAAATGGAGAATAAAAATATAAAATGGTGTAGGAAAATGAACACTGGTTTTGTAATCACCAAAGCAGCAATAAAAAAATATAGCGAGGGTGCTTCATCACCTAGTGCCTTAGACCAACTGGTTTGGGAGTCACTGCTAAGCCTTAGGTGTTGCAAGACGAGGAAAATACTAATACGCCTAATCAGCAAGGACATGAGTAATCGGTCGGTTAGTACCTCAAGAAGTATTAACGGTCTCATGAAGAATGTGTGAGCAATTCCATCCAAACTATTCACCGACTAAAAGGTACTGTGGTGATGGACAAGAGTATGATAGCTTGAATTGAATTCTCCGAGTGTAAGGATGTCTTTTACACACACGTAGGGGTATATGATCGGTGTTTGGATGAAAGGTAGGGATGAAGAATAAAGGCGATGTTTTATTGAGGAATGATGTGATTTCTAACATCTTTTCATGACTATTAAGATAGGGCTCATGACAACCGAAAAACTAATATTAGTTGGAAACTCTAATTTTCAAAGTATTTCTTTTATAATTCTTATTTTTATATGTAACTTTCACAGTCTTCCTTTTATTATGTGGTTTTGTGGATGCAATCCGTTTAAAACCCTCAGGAGACAACACTCCTCCTACTAGGGACACCTAGAGGTTTAAAGGCTTGTTGCACGTGCTCAGTGCAATCGTGTTTGCCTACGAAAGTATGCTAGTTAGTTTTTCTTTTTCTTAATAAAATTTTCTCCTTCTCTTAAATGAAAGATGTTTGCTCGAGACGATCAAAATTAAGTTTGGGGGAATTTTTTCAGTCGAAAATAATGCATTTTGTAACACATCAATTTCCTCATTATTCTAATCATTTAAGGATAGTTGATATAAATATAACACATATTACCAGTTTGTCTGGAAAATACTAAATACCACTTGTTGTATATATATTCAACATTCTTTATAGGAAATTGTGTATTTATTTCTGCACGCATGATATTGTTTATCTCAACACATTTTATCGTGATTGTGTGCAGAAAATTCATCAGGTCAAAGAACTGGAATCACAAAAGTGCCGATAAATTACAGCAAGTCAAAGAATTCAAATCTGGTAGAAATTCAGAAGAGATAAAAATATTCCAGATATCAGAAGAAGACCCAAACATCAACAGAAGAAGAGCACAGAAAAATGATGCAGATATCTCATTAAATGGCCACGGATCCGCGGTCGAGTCGGCCGAGTTATCGCGGTCCCACGGCCGAGTTGAGGGATTAGGGTGACGTGTCTCTCCAGAAACTTCATTCTAACAACCTCTCTTAACTTAGATGCTCCAGTGTAACAGACATCTTCTGGAAACTTCTCTGCATAACAACCTTCTTCTAGAAGGCTCCTTATAACAATTTTCTTCTAGAAGGCTCCTTGTAACAAGCTTATTCTAGAAGGCTCTCTCCAACAACCTTATTCTAGAAGGTTCTCTCTAACAACCTAGCTTTTAGAGGGAATTTAAATTTGAATTTATAAAAGGAGATCTAGATTTAGGGTTGAGGAGTTCATTAGTTCATTAATTAGTTACACAATTATTAGTTCATTAATTGAGGGTTCAATAATTTCACACACAAGTTGAGTGGCATAACTTGTGATCCAATCAAACCATAACCCAAATCCAATTCCAAAGCCAAATCAAGATCCATTGAGAAGCAAATCGAGCGAGCAATCAACGATCTTTCATCGCAACGCCGATCATCATCTGAGCAAGAGATCCACGACGATCCGCGACTCACGGCGATCGAGCTTCGCAAAGATCGACGACAAATTCACCTCTTCAAAGGAGCGATCGAGAGCTTAATCTTGTACCTCAAATTAAAGAGTTGTGTAAATTTGAAGAAGATTTAAAGAAGGTGATAAATTGTTAATTCTCGTTTTCATTACATTCTCGCATTATGAAATTCTTCATTCTTGATTCTTTAATTTTCATGATGTGTAATTGAAATCTCCGCTTGTGGAGGATTCGAGAGAATCAGTAGATCTAGTGATGATAAGATCCTTTTACTAATCTTAAGTCTTATAAGATTTGTGAACTTTAGGAAAAATAATCATCAATGAGCTAATTTGGAGCGAGATCACATTCTTGATAATTTCGTTGCAAACTAGGGATTAAACGATTGATGATTCTCTTTGCTAAAGGCTAGATCCAAATGATGATCAATGAAAAGACAAGGGATAGAGAAGGAGAAACCCTAGTTTCATCAATAGATCCCTAATCTTCATTTATCACCATCGTTCTAGCAACAAATTATCAATAGATAAGATTAGTCATCTCTAGATTCATCACTACTACTAATTTGATCGAATCCTACAAGCTATTCTACAAATCTTGATAACTAAATTGATTTGGACATCTTCTTGATTCTTGATTCTAGATCTATTTTCTTTTTGTTTCTTGAAATGAAATCTCACAAATCTTGAATCATTTTCTTTTATATTTTCATTTCGACTCATCTAAGGCAAGATCAAACAAATTCACGCATCTCAGTGGACGATCTGTATTCATTAACGCGCTACATCGACACCGTTAATTGATTGCGGTATAAATTTCTTTGGTTGTGATTAAAACTTTTCCAAATACACACGAAGATGATCAATCTGCTGGCAACTGTCATATGGTTGATACCAGCTCAACAAGAGCAAAATCTCAAGTTCTTACTTCGAGAGCAATTCTGAAGAAGAAATAACCCTCGGCCCTTTCTTCAAAGAATCCACATTTGAAAAAGAAGAAGAGAAGAATTGCGAGAACATTCAGCAGCGTAACCGTACATTGCCTGAAAAGAACTTTGGGCCTACAAACAAGGGTTTTAACAAAAGTGACAAAGGGAAAGAGAATGTCCCTGTGGAAATTGTCCTTGACGATAAAGTCGTCAAAGAGCTCGCGGCTATGGACCCGCCTAAGAAAAACAAGGTGGACTACAATGTCCTGGCACATTTGAGGAAGATACCCTCATAACTGAGCATATTGGACGCTCTCCTCCTGTCTAAAGAGGTATGAGATTCTTTGATCAAGGCATTGCAAGAGCCTGATCAGTTTCAAGCTTTCCTTGCAGAAGAAAAGATGAAAGATGAGCTGGCAGAGTTTCATACAGCTGGCATCACATTCGGCGATGAAGATCTCCTCCTCGAACGTGCGAGCACAACCGTCCTCTATATGTCAACGGATACTGCCACAACATTAGGATAGGCAAAATCCTGGTCGACAACGGGTCCTCAGTCAACCTCCTCAATGTAAAGGTGCTGAAAGTGATTTGCATGGACGTTCAGCACCTGGCTCGGGATAAAATTACCATCTTCGGGTTCGACTCGCAGTCATCGCGGATGCTGGGGTCCATGATATTGACATTACGCTTTAGGCTTCACATTACTGACATCAAATTTCATATCATTGATGCCAAGACTTGCTACAACGCCCTGCTCGGCCGGCCTTGGTTACACGAGTACAACGTCATCCCTTCTACACGACACCGGTGTATGAAGTATTTCAATGATGGCCTCGAGTATACTGTTATGGGGGAGCTAAATCCATTCTCCGTAAATGATGTCCCCAAATATGAAGACGCAAAGTACTTCCTACCAGACTTCAAAGACACGGAAAGATGTCATACGCCGGAGAACCAACAAAAAAGCCATCGCCACTATACTGATCTTTGGGAGCGATACCGAGGAGGATGATGAGATAGTCTACTCGGGGCAACCCCAAGGCAACAGGCCAGGACCATCTACTCCTATTTTGGTCTTTGGCAGTGACTCTGAAGACGAGGCCAACGCCGTATTCTCCGTTCGCCCGTCAGTGCAAACCATAACTGGAGATGATCTGAGTTTACAGATACTATGGTGCCGCCACAGCATTACAAAGAACTCGATGCGCTTGATACATACAGCATACAAGAGCTGCAGAATTTCTACGTCCGTCCCAGGCGAAGAGGTGAAAAAGCGATCCTCTACGGAGACTAAAGTGGAAAAAGAAGTCTAGCATGGTGCCCAACTTGCGCTTGATAAGCTTCAACCAATTCGTCTGCCCAGATATTACGCAGACGGATTGAAAAGGCTATTAAGATTCTAAGGCACCCTTCAAACAAACCGCTCGATAAGCCCAGTTCTACAACAAGATTTGGGACGTTCCCGGGACTCAGCGAAAGATGCCCAATGGGAGAATGTAGACGATTGGGCTTGGATACGTTCGGTCAAATAAACGAGAGCGATTCCACAATTGCCGTGTGATAAATGGCTTCGGTAAAGAAGGGAACGTTTTTCCAAATGGTCATAATACTGAACTAGAGCGAGATCCCGCCATAAGAACGTCAAGTCCGTCGTTCGAAGAGTAGGTTGCTACGCTAATAAGGGAAGCAGGTCAAAAGGTCCGGGATGACCACAGCCGCGAAATGGCCCTTTACAAGAAAACTAGGACGCAGCGTCTCACTCAGCAGTCTGCAAAAAGTGAAGACTACGATACCCTTCACCCTCAGCCAGGTGTGCGTTCTTGCGACAAGAAAAAAGCCCGACGTAGAGGAAAAAATAAGGTGATGAACAATAATGACGTTCGAAAACAGCGAAGCCGATCCGAGAACCCACGTAGTCGAGAAAAAGTCAGCTGGAATCCGTCTTTCATCAGGAAGATGGGTCGGGAATACTTTTTCCCTCAAAAAAAGACAAGGAAAATATTCAACCTTGTCATTAAGTATCAAATGATGACGCTCCCAGAGCCTCGGTACCCCGAACAGATAAATGAGGTCCATCATCCGGCTTATTGCTCCTACCACCGAGCAACATGACATCCTCTTGAAGACTGCTTCACCTTCAAATACTGGGTCGAAGACCAGTATCAGCAAGGCAGGTTTGCTCTATTCGACAATTGGAGGGTAACCCTATCACGAAAGCATGAGCCAAAAGCAACCTATATTGCGAGGGTAAGTCCATATCAACATCGATCTTGGAAACGAACTCGTACCTGCCACGTGATAACATTCTCAAAGGAGAGGGAGCACGATAATATGGACGACCTCTCCCAGTGCTTCGCAAATGAGAATGAGGATGAGATGATCTCACCATATCCACCGACGCCAAAAGAGCTGGAAGATGGGATACACACCACGGCGAACAATCTAAGGAAAATTAACTTGGGAACGGAAAACGATCCGAGGCCAACGTTCGTCAGTGAGCTGCTGTCTAAAAAGTAGGTGGCCATACTAAAGGACGTGCTTATGCAATATAAAGACTGCTTCGCATGGAATTATTCCGAAATGCTGAGACTAGATCCAGAAATAGCGGTACATAAACTTGTTATATCGCCGGACGTTAAGCCAATCAAACAGGCACCAAGAAGAATGCAGCTCGAGCTCGAGATGAGTATCAATGCCGAAGTCAAGAAACTAATTGACTCCGGCTTCATCCAAGAAGTTCAATATCCTGACTGGATCGCCAATATCGTTCAATGATGAAGAAAAATGGGACAGTGCACATCTGCATGGACTTTCGGGACCTCAACAAGGCTTGCCCGAAGGATGACTTCTCAGTACCCGTTACCGAGCTGATGATCGATAACACGTCCACTCATGATGTCTTCTCCTTCATGGATGGATCTTTAGGCTACAATCAAATAAAAATGCATCCTAAAGACCAAAAGCACACCACCTTCCGAACACCGCTAGTCATATTCGGCTATAAGGTGATGCCCTTCGGTCTGAAGAACGCAGGCGCTACCTATCAGAGGGCTATGACGAAGAACTTCGATGATCTTATACATGAGATTGTCGAATGTTACATAAATGACCTTGTGGTGAAAAGCAAGTCATACGAGGAACATTGGGAACATCTGAACATAGTGTTTCAGCGTCTTCGGAAATACAATCTGAAGATGAATCCTCTGAAATGCGCGTTTGAAGTCTCCTCAGGCAAATTCCTAGGATTTATCATAAGACACCGAGGCATCGAAATAGACCCATCAAAGATCAAGGCGATTATGGAAATTCGCGCGCCAAGAACTCTCAAACAACTTTGGTCTCTCTAAAGAAAGCTCGCATATATCCGACAGTTCATAGCTAACCTCTCCGGAAAATGCTGCTCCTACAGCCATCTAATGAAAAAGAGGACTCCGTTCGTTTAGGATCATAAATGCCAAAGTGCACTGGACGAAATCAAGCAATACCTGTAGAACCCACCGGTACCGACCGATCCGGTCAAGGGAAAGCCCCTCATCCTATACACAACAGCTCTTGAAGGTTCTTTAGGCACGCTATGGGCATAGGAAAACGATTAGGGAAAGGAGAGAGCTCTCTACTATTTGAGTCGAGTTCTCCTGGGGGGAAAAACAACTACTCCCCCATCGAAAAGCATTGCCTGGCACTGATCTTCGTGATAACGAAGCTCAGGCACTACGCCTTGGCACATGAGGTCCATCTCATATCAAAGGTGGATCTTCTCAAATATTTAATGTCAAGAGCCATACTAACAGGAAGGCGCGCCAAGTGGGCCCTCCTCTTGATGGATTTCTCGATAACATATCGACCCCTCAAGGCAGTGAAAGGCCAGGCCATTGCCGACTTTCTCGCTGAGCATCCAATACCAGCTGATTCTCCCTGAAATTGCGAATTGCCAGACGAACACACGTTCAATAGAATCAAAGGAGGAAGGAAGGAAATAATGTCTAATAGGAACTATACTTCGACGGAGCATCTTCCTTGAAGAAGCGAAAGAAAAGCACCCCCATAATCAAAGCTAGGGTGGGACTTATCTTCGTGACCCCGCAAGGAGGGATAATGCGTTTCGTTCTTTCCTTAACAGGGCCGAGGACAAACAATGAGGCTGAGTATGAAGCTTTGATAGTAGGTCTTGAGATTGCTGTCGACATGGGAATCGAAAACCTCCTCATATATGGAGACTCCCAGGTGGTCGTTACCCAAGTAAATGGTGACTATCAGACGTGTAAACCGGAGTTGGTAAAATATGGCGAAAGAGTGCAGTAACTGCTGACCCAAATTCCCTCCTACATCCTGGAAAGCATACTGCGGGCTTAAAATAGCAAGGCGGATGCGTTATTCAAGCTCACTAAAGAAATGGCTGACGAAAACCTCGATGACATAAGAATCATTGTGCAAAACCGCCGGATTCTCGTGCCAGCAGAAATATCTCCAGAGTCGTCTGAAAGAAAGGAAGCGACTGAACAGGCGGCCTTGCAATTAGAGGATGAAGAAAAGGCGAAGGATTGGAGAGAAGTCTTCATAGACTACTTCAAATCCCATCGAACGCTCGAAAGCGCATCTGCAAGACATTAGCTCATGAAACGAGCTCTGTCTTTTGCCTTCGTCAATGATACTCTATATAAGAGATCATTCGACAGTCTGTGGCTAAGGTGCTTGGGACCAGAAGAAGCAAGAAGGGTCGTCCAAAAAACTCATGACAGACTCTGTGGTTCCCATCAGGCCGGGCCAAAGATGAAGCTGAAGATCAAGAGAATGGGTTATTATTGGCCCACAATAATTCAGGACTGCCTCAAATATGCGAAGCAGTGTCACTAATGCCAAATTCATGGGGACTTAATTCACCAACATCAAAATCGGCTACACCCAACGGTGGCCAGCTGGCCGTTTGAAATATGGGGAACCGATATAATTGGCCCATCGAACTAGCATCATCTAAAGGATGTCGGTTTATATTGGCAATAACCGATTACTTCTTTAAGTGGGCAGAGGCAATACCGCTAAGGGAAGTAAAGACGGAGAACATCCACCATTTCTTCAGGACACATGTCATCTACCAATTCGGCACTCCGCGACGGATCATCTCGGATAATGGGTCGGCCTACAGAAGCCATAAGATCAGACACTTCGCACAGCAGCATAATATAGATTGGAGATACTCTTCAGTTTATAACCCCTGAGCTAACGGTCTAGCTGACATGAGAGACTGCATGAAACTCTCTTGGCGTATCGAACCACGTTCAAAACGGCCACGAATACAACGCCATTCGCGTTGGTATTCGTTACTGAAGCGGTACTTCCCTTGGAGATAGAACTACCCTCTCTACGAGTAGCGGTTCGATACGAGCTGACGGATGAAGAAAATGCCCATCTTCGGCTTGAGGAGCTCAATGCCCTTGATGAAACTCATCTCATAACGTAGCAAAACCTGAAAGCTTACAAAGTAAGGATGACGTGCTCATACGAAAGACTAAACAGACTGAGAATATTCCGCCAAGGCGAACTCGTGTTAGTCATAAAATGACCTATGATCCCCAACCGTGCAAAGCGGGAAAAATTTGAGCCGAACTACGAGGGTCCGTACATCATAGACAAGGTCTACTAAGGTGGGCCTACTTGCTCATGGATATGCATGGCGAAAGACCCTTGCGGCCAATAAACGGTCGGTTCCTCAAGAAATACTATGCTTGACAGGTCGCGACTCAGGTTAATGATAGATGACGACGCTCGTGTCCGCTCGCTGTCTTCCTGAGTCAAGACTCTATAAGTAGTATCCGACAAAACGTTGCCTCCAAAATGGAGACAATGGACCGAGATGTCCTTAAACTAACTACGGACTGAGATGTCCCTAAACTAACAATGGACCGTAATGTCCTTAAACTAAATACGTCGCCTCAAACACGACGATAGTGGGATTCAAGTCCATAAGTCCCAGCGGCAAGGACTGCAACTCAAGTCCTGCTTGCTGCATAGCTGCCCCAGTGGCGAAGTCTTCCATAAGTTCCATTGGAGAACAGAGGGGTAAAAAAACGGTACGTCCACAAGAGAAATGGGCACGGATGAAAACTCGAAAGGGCGACGTGAGTAAAAACAGCAGGGCAACCGGCGAGCTTGTGAAAACCTGAAAGGACGCAATCATTTTATAAAAAAATGGTACGTCCGCAAGTAAAATGGGCACAGATGAAAACCTGAAAGGGCGCCGTGAGTAAAAACAGCAGGGCTACCAGCGAGCATGTTGTAACGCCTTAGATTTCGGTTAGTGTTCGTTTAGACGTTAATGCGGGTTTACTGTAAAAAGTTTACCAATTCGGGTTCCTCACATTTTGTAACATTTAATTAATAATTTATTATTATTTGTTATTAGCATGCACGCACGTGTGCACGTAAATGCGAGAATTTGTTTGTGCTAATTTTGTTCTTAGCAACCATGACACTTAACCCTAATATAATCCCTTTGCTTTAATCCTTGTTAATCCCATTCTTATCCATAACCCTAATCCCTTAGATCATTTGTGAGAAGGGGAGATATTTGTTTGGATGAGTGAGGAGGTGGCAAGGTGTGTATGAATGCATTAATGGAGGAATTAATGCATATGAAACACTCACCCTCACATCACCCTACACTCATCTCCCTCTCTCTTTATCATTCTCTCTCTCTCATTTCCTTATCTCTTTAGCATTTTTCTTTACCTCCTCATTCCTCAAACTGAACACTTAGCTTCTCTTCACCATTTCTTCACAAATCCATCACTAAACATCATAAATCTCATAAAAAATCACATCTTTATCTTGGTTTTACCTCATGGATGCCTAGGATCATGCAAAGCTAGGATCTTTATGTTCTTTTGTGTAGGTAATGATCTCTTTCTGTTCTTTAGGTGTTTATTGTGTAGCTTAGCTTTGAGGTTGCTGTTTTTATCGCGTATCGTATCGTTTCGGGTAAATATCGTATTTTTAGTGTTGTTTTGGGGTCTCGGATGATCTGCTGTTAAACCAGGTACTTGTTGCAAAAATTGACTTGACAGTAACCTAGTATAGTGACCTAGAACCTACCCTCAAAATACAAGCCAATTCCTCCATGTTTGGGCCGCAAATTTATTGGTTCTGGCCGCAATTTGCGGCCAGACTGGGGACTTGGGTGTTGGGTTTTCGGGTAAGGGTCTCTGGGGTTGTTTATGATCTCATGGTACTTGCAATTTTTACAGATTACTGGTACAGAAAAATCTGGGACCACATGTGTGTTTCTCGTGTTTCGTTTCATGCGATACGTTATCCGATACGGTGCGTGTTCTGTGTTGCTGTTGGTCTGAGTTGGTTTCGTAGTGTCGCAATACGCGTTAGCTACAATACGAACCCTTAAGAGTACGTAGGTGTGTCGTGTTGGTCCGTGTAGATTGTACGTATTTTGGTCTATTATTAATATATACTGGTTTTATTGCTTTAATATTGCAGGTTCGCAGGCGGGGATTTCAGACACTGCTACAAATGGGAAAACAGGTTGTAGGATTCACCTAGCTTGGAGCGTTGGTGAGTAGATTTAACATCTAAAGGGGAATCGCCCGCATGGCGTTATGCGTCTGGGCTAGAGATGTTATTTCTGTCGCATATTCTATGTCATATTTAGAATTTGCGCATTTACTCTATTACTTAGATATTGTTGTGTTTTGACTAGTAGCCTTAGGACACTGCACATATTATTGATGATTCATATTGCACGAGCACTGATTGTATGCTACACACATCGTCAATAATTGCCATGTCACACACAAACCACTTATAATTAGGATATTGATTGGTTAGGGATATTGTGACATTGATTCATATTTCTTATCGCATATGACATATAGCATACCTGTATACTTACATGCTTACATATATGCATTCACATACTTACATGCTAGATACCTGTATACCTATAGGGTATTGTGTCATTAGTGTTAGGTACATACACACTTTATGACATAGCTACAGGTATACCATGTACACATACTTCACTTATACCCATGGGGTATATTACATCATTACTTATAGGTAGATACAAATACCTTGCTATACCTTTATATTTACACATATATCTGGTTATAGCTACATATTTATCTTTACTTGATATTATTTAGAATTGGAGAAAATAGGAACCGCATGATATTTATATTAACTTGTTGCAGTTAATTAACGGCTTTTCCTTTATATGCTTTCATTATAGTTTTATGTTGCATATATTATATTCAAGGATTTTCGCATTGTGATATGGATTTTTCATGATGTTTTCTGGATTTGGGGACCGTGGGAGTTCATGAAATTATGCATTGTTTGAAAAACCCGGTTTCCCTTGATATGATATTACAACAGCCACCATGAGATTTATCGGTTCGGATATATATATACCCCACGCGAGGAATGGAGGGGTCCATGTGCAGGTACATGGTGGGGCCCGGAGGTACTCCGAGGCAAGAATGAGGTGGTGGTGCTAGACGATGAGTTGCAAGGGAACCATACCATCCGGTGACATTACCAATGACTCAGCGGTAATCATAGGGATACCGTTGGGAGTCATGTACGTATAAATACGTAGAAAGACGAGTGTCAGAGCTAGGCACTCGTGCTTTTCGGATAGCGTGTGATACGTACCTATCAGGGTGCCAGTCGTGGTGACAGCACCTGATAGATCAGTATTTCTGTGTCGATGCTTGACACATTGTTTTCATGATATTCCTTTTTACTTCTTGTATATATAACAATGGGTTAGGACGTTGTTATATATGCCCTTACACCATTATTTGTGGAATGGGACGCTAATATATGTGTATTGACATTTTTTTACTTCTTTGTATATATAACAGTGGGTTAGGACGCTGTTATATATACCCTTACACCAATATTAGTGGAATGGGATGCTAATATATGTGTATTGACATTAATTTATATGCATCATCATATTACTTCATGCAAACATATTTAGGGTGTTAGAATTTTACTTGATATTGGATTTGGGATATAGGTGATTCATTTAATATTGGATACAGGATATTTATGAGATTGCTGATTTGTACATTCAGGATATACGAGATTTATTCGATATTGTACATTCAGGATTTGTGAGACTTATATGATATGAGAGCCAATTTGGGGGCTGATTTGAGGAAATTGGGATTTGGATTGTGATCCTACCACGATGTCAGGATTTCGTGGAATTGACATGTTTCATTCCATACTCTACATTTAATATTTATGCACTGCTTCATGTATTAGCAGTACCTGTTAGTGTACCTTTCATGACTGTTGCATTTACATACCTTTACTTATATGCAGTACTTCATGTGTTAGTTATACCTGTTAATGTACCTTTCATGACTGTTGCATATATACATTTTCATATCATTATTGCATACTGATTGTCATATTATCATTGCTTCATATATTAGTTGTACCTTCTAGTGTACTTTCATGATTATTGCATTCATGTGACCTTTTATTGCTATTTAATTGCATATGTTAGATTCGCGCTGTACGTGCATACTTGCGATTACCTGCATATGTTATTTACTATTCACGAGTTGGCAACTCACTCCCGTTGTGCCATAGTTGTTTTGCAGGGTGTTTCCCAGAGTAGTCGAGGCAGGCTATTCATCTATCTATCATCTTTTGCTACGGATACCGCATCGGCTCACAGTGTGCTGTTTTGCTTAGGTGGGTTTGTGGTTATTCGTGTTGTATTGTATATTCATTGTGTCCTTGTACTCTCCATCTACTACTTTCGTGTTTGACTTAGAGACTTGTGTGAGGACGATATTGTATATTATTTGTGACTTGTTGTCTTTTATACAGTTTCCTTTCTATCGTCTTTTATTTCTTCGCTACGGCGTCGTATATTTGTTGTGGTGGTTGTTTTCCGCCTTTGGGCGTGTTTTTGCTCCCGTTTGGGGATGCTTTACTTATATTTATGTTGTACCCATTTTTGGGGGTAGTTTTTACAAAGGAGGTGCTGTCAAAATTTTTAAAGGAAATAAGTTGATCCTTTAAAGAATTTGGGTTGTGATTTCAAATGTTTCAAAACTTCTATTATCTTTCCTTGTCTTTTTAATGGTTTAGATTTCTGGGTTTTGGCTTTCTTTTGCTGCGTTACGTCTGTAGGCGTTGCGTAGTATTAGGGCCGTTACATGCCAATTTCGAGTCGTGACAAAGTTGGTATCAGAGCGCTAGGTTTTTACCTTTCGGAGTATAGGATGACCTTGGTATAATGGAGTAAGTAGCTTAAGCAGAGTAACGTAATGTGCGTATGTCTGCAGCATACTCACGATGCGGTACTCCGCCTAAAGTGACCTAATTATAAATTGCTTGAAATTCCTTCCTTGATGATTCATATCCTTGTGATTCGATTTTCGTGTTCTTATTGAATCCTTTTTCCATTTATAGCCTTGCCGCCGATGACTATGGGGACTCAGAGTGATGCAGCGAGGGCTGAGGTCCGAGTTGGTTCGGGTGAGACGAGCACTGACCAGGATGGTACGCTAGTTGCACAGGTGCAGACGGATCCGCCTTTGACAGATAGTATCGCTTGGCTTGTGGCAGAGATGCAGGACATGAGCCAGACGATGAGTTCATTGGTTGAGGTCATTCAAGTGCAGCAACAGGTGGTTGTCACCCCTGTTAACCAGTTGTTCCTTGCGATCAGCATGCTGCAGTCCGTCACCTACATAGCACCGGTGGATGCAGCCCCAGTTTACGAGACACGTATTCCAGAGACTCTGAGTGTTTCGAGACAGTGGAGGACTCGTACCGGTATACCAGCTCAGAGACAGAGGCCTAATCGTCGAGACAGATTTCGTGACCGTCACGGGAGTAGCAGAGGCTTAGGACGTGGACTGTCATTCAGCTCTCATCCCTAGGAAGGTCAGCAGTCGTCGCGTGGATGTTTCTGGTGTGGGAGCCTTCATCACCTCATCAGGGATTGTTCCTTAGCATTGCGTCAAGGTCGTATTCAGAGAGGTCGTGGACGCGGAAGGTTAGCTCAGAGGGGTTAGTCTAGCAGAGGAGGAGTTCAGCCAGTTGCGGGAAAGGGGCAGACACTAAGGTTTGCTTCTACTCATCGGGATGTGCGGGCGTCCAATGCAGGGTTTTCAGGTATCCTTAATTCACATGTTCTTAGATGTACTTGTTGGTTTTTCACACTTGTGCCGTGGTTAAGACGAGAGTCGTGTTAGGTAGATCAGCCTTTGTTGTGTTAATTTCTGTCAGTGATTCTTTTGTTGCGCAACATGTATTTCAGTCGTGTGCCAAGCGGTTAGGAGATTTATCCGTCACTTGATCCTTCTAGAGATGTTGGATTTGACGTTCTCCTGGGCACGGACTGGTTAGCTACGTGCTAGGTGTCTGTGGACTACCGTGAGAAAACAGTCAGGTGTTGTTTTCCCTGGCGAGTCAGTTCTTGTTGTGCAGGTGGATAGTTGTGCCGCCTCTCACAGCTCGAATTCAGCCTTTTTCGCTAGTCGGCTTTTGAGGAGAGGATGTCGTGGATTCTTGGCGTTCATTCGTGGTACTGGAGCCACAGTTGGTTTGTTGGACCGGGTCACTTTCATGCGAGAGTTATCCGACGTTGTTCCAGATGAGCCGGCGAAGCTTGGGGAGCTTAAGGATCAGCTGTAGAGTTGCTTGTTGGGGGTTTGTGCGTCTGAGTGTTTCGCATTAGAGAGCTCCTATTTCTGTTCGTCAATAAGGAAGACGACAGTTTAGGTTGTGTATTGATTGATCATCAATTTAACCGGCTTACGGTGTGGATAGGTATCCTTTACCTCGCATTGATGATTTATTCGATCAGCTCCAGAGTGTGAGACATTTTCTAAGTTTGATCGGGATCAGGTCATCATTGTTGCGGGTTCGGAATGATGACATTCCGAAGACTGCCTTGTGTGTGCTACGGGCTTTGTGTGTTTTGGTGGTGTCGTCAGACTCACCAATGCCCTAGCGGCATTCGTAGACATGATGAACCAGATTTCTTCAGGCCATTCCTCGACCAGTTATTGTTGTGTTATTGACGACATTCTGGTCTATTTCAACGTGTCTTGAGGAACAGGAGCAGCACTTGAGGATTTGTTTTGCAGATATTGGGAGAGCACCAGCTGTTTGCTAAATTCTCGGAGTGTTTCTTCAGGCTTGGTTGTGTTGACTCCTAGGTCTTGTATTTACGGGAGACGGTTTTGTATGGTTCCAAGGAAGATCGTGGCCGTACAGCTTAGGCCCAGACTTGTGTGCAGGACGGAGGTTCGCAGATTTTTGGGCTTAGCAGGTTTTTACCGCCGTTTCTTGCAGGATTGCTAGTGTAGTGCTGCACCGTTGACTGAAATGACCGGAAAGGAGGTTTCTTTTCTTTGGACTGAGGTATGTGTGCGGTGTTTCGGCAGTTAAAGACTCGGTTAACAACTGCATCAGTCATTCTTTGCTTTCTGGTTCGGGCGACTTTGTTGTTTAACTGTGATGTTTCGCGAGTGGGGCTCGATTTTGTGCTGATGCGGCATTATAGAGTTATCGCTTTTGCTTCCCTATATCTGGAAGAAGTATGAGCAGGATATCCCACTCATGATTTGGAGATGGCCGTGGTGGTCTTGCATTGGAGATTTGGAGACACTACTTGTTCGAGAGTCGTGTCAGATTTTCACAAACCACCAGAGTTTAATGTACATCTTCCTGCAGCGGGTATTGATTGTTGAGACAGTCTTCTGCAGATTTACAGTTCTTGTGCGTTCGTTGAGTACAGCTTGTGTTCGCCTCTACTGAGGGGACAGCTTGCTCATGTCCGCGCCCGATCACTTTTCCTTAATCGCTTTCGCGAGGCACTGCCCGCCAATGCTCGTTCGTCCGAGATTCTTGAGCATACTCGGCTGGGTAATGATTCGGAAACCTTGATTTGTGACAAGGGTGTGCTAAGTTTAGGGACGCGTTTGTGTACCTTATACTATTGGGTAGAGACGCGAAATCCTAGAGCAGGCACATCTGTCAACTCTCTGTACTCATTCAAGTTCTACCAACATTGCATGACTGGTGAGATAGTTATAGGTAGGCAGGGATGTAAAGAGAAATTTCAGATTTCGTTTCAAGGTGTCTGTCTTGTTGTGTGTTTTGGTTGAGCATCTGAGACCGGATGGAGAGTTGCAACCTTTAACTGTTCCAAAGTGAGAGTGGGAGCAGATCTCCACAAATTTCGTTATGGTGTCTACCTAGGTCTAGTCAGGGTGTGACTCCATTTGGATGTTGTCGTCCGGTTTTGCTCGGTTTGCTCAGTTGTTCTTTGTTAAGTTTGTGCGTACATATTAATTGTTTTCGGCAGTTGGGATCGTCACTTGCCATCGTTAGAATACTTCTTCGATAGCTGTTATCGGGAGTCATTCCAATTGGCAACCTTTAGGTTTAGGGGTTATGTCGTGTCGATCACCAGTCTGTTATTTTTTTGACTCTGTATAAGTAGGATTTTTGGACCCCAGGTAGTCTAGAGACTTTGGAGATGATCCAGTTGTTTTAGGTCAGGATGAGAATTGTCCATTGCGGACAGAGGTCTTATGTCGACCGTGTTGGTCGTAGACTTGAGTTCGCAGTGGGAGATCATGTATTCCTATGGATTTTTCCGATAAATGACGTGTTGAGTTTTGGGAAAGCTTATCCCAGGATTGTAGGTCCTTTTGAGATCCTTAAAGCGAGTTAGTTTCGATGCCTTTAATTGGGCACTTCCGCCCAGATTATTGAGTATTCACCCCGTATTCCTTGTGTCGATACTTTGCAATTTCCTTCATCACCTTTCTCACATGATTCAGCACCAGACCATTTAGCTTGGACGCGATCTTTCGTTCACCAGCAGCCAAATTGTGTTAATGGCTCGGCAGGTGGAGAAACTTCGGTCAAGGGTCTTGCCATCTGTGAAGGGTTTTTCTTGGACGTAGTCGTAGAGTGAGGTAATCACTTGGGAGGCTGCGAGCGAGATTTGAGAGTTTGTAATCTTCTCTTTGGAGGTACGCTTAGTGAGAATTTTAAATTCGGGGATGAATCTTTATAAGGGGGGAGATTGTAACGCCTTAGATTTCGGTTAGTGTTCGTTTAGACGTTAATGCGGGTTTACTGTAAAAAGTTTACCAATTCGGGTTCCTCACATTTTATAACATTTAATTAATAATTTATTATTATTTGTTATTAGCATGCACGCACGTGTGCACGTAAATGCGAGGATTTGTTTGTGCTAATTTTGTTCTTAGCAACCTTGGCACTTAACCCTGATCTAATCCCTTTGCTTTAATCTTTGTTAATCCCATTCTTATCCTTAACCCTAATCCTTTAGATCTTTTGTGAGAAGGGGAGATATTTGTTTGGATGAGTGAGGAGGTGGCAAGGTGTGTGTGAATGCATGAATGGATGAGTGAGGAGGTGGCAAGGTGTGTGAGGAATTAATGCATATGATATACTCACCCTCACATCACCCTACACTCACCTCCTTCTGTCTTTATCCTTCTCTCTCTCTCATTTCCTTATCTCTTTAGCATTTTTCTTTACCTCCTCATTCCTCAAACTGAACACTTAGCTTCTCTTCACCATTTCTTCACAAATCCATCACTAAACATCACAAATCTCATCAAAAATCACATCTTTATCTTGGTTTTGCCTCATGGATGCCTAGGAGCATGCAAATCTAGGATCTTTGTGTTCTTTTGTGTAGGTAATGATCTCTTTCTGTTCTTTAGGTGTTTATTGTGTAGCTTAGCTTTAAGGTTGCTGTTTTTATCGCGTATCGTATCGTTTCGGGTAAATATCGTATTTTTAGTGTTGTTTTGGGGTCTCGGATGATCTGCTGTTAAACCAGGTACTTGTTGCAAAAAATGACTTGACAGTAACCTAGTGTAGTGACCTAGAACCTACCCTCAAAATACGAGCCAATTCCTCCATGTTTAGGCCGCAAATTTATTGGTTCTGGCCGCAATTTGCGGCCAGACTGGGGACTTGGGTGTTGGGTTTTTGGGTAGGGGTCTCTGGAGTTGTTTGTGATCTCATGATACTTGCAATTTTTACATATTACTGGTACAAAAAAATTTGGGACCACTTGTATGTTTCTCGTGTTTCATTTCACGCGATATGTTATCCGATACGGTGCGTGTTCTGTGTTGCTGTTGGTCTGAGTTGGTTTCGTAGTGTCGCTATACGCATTAACTACAATACGAACCCTTTAGAGTACGTAGGTGTGTCGTGTTGGTCCGTGTAGATTGTATGTATTTTGGGTCTATTATTAATATATACTGGTTTTATTGCTTTAATGTTGCAGGTTCGCAGGCGGGGACTTCGGACACTGCTACAAATAGGAAAACAGGTGGTAGGATTCACCTTGCTTGGAGCGTTGGTGAGTAGATTTAATATCTACAGGGGAATCGCCCGCATGGCGTTATGCGTCTGGGCTAGAGATGTTATTTCTGTCGCATATTCTATGTCATATTTAGAATTTGCGCATTTACCCTATTACTTAGATATTGTTGTGCTTAGACTAGTAGCCTTAGGACACTGCACATATTATTGACGATTCATGTTGCACGAGCACTGATTGTTTGCTACACACACCGTCAATAATTGCCATGTCACACACAAACCACTTATAGTTAGTATATTGCTTGGTTAGGGACATTGTGACATTGATTCATATTTCTTATCGCATATGACATATAGCATACCTGTATACTTACATGCTTACATATATGCCTTCACATACTTACATGCTAGATACCTGTATACCTATAGGGTATTGTGCCATTAGTGTTAAGTACATACACACTTTATGACATAGCTACAGGTATACCATGTACACATACTTCACTTATACCCAGGGGGTATATTACATCATTACTTATAGGTAGATAAAAATACCTTGCTATATCTTTATGTTTACACATATATCTGGTTATAGCTACATGTTTACCTTTACTTGATAATATTTAGAATTGGTGAAAATAGGAACCGCATGATAGTTATATTAACTTATTGCAGTTAATTAGCGGCTTTTCCTTTATATGCTTTCCTTACAGTTTTATGTTGCATATATTATATTCATGGATTTTCGCATTGTGATATGGATTTTTCATGATGTTTTCTGGATTTGGGGACCGTGGGAGTTCATGAAATTATGCATTGGTTGAAAAACCCGGTTTCCCTTGATATGATATTTCAGCAGCCACCATGAGATTTATCGGTTCGGATATATATATACCCCACGTGAGGAACAGAGGGGTCCGTGTGCGGGTACATGGTGGGGCCCAGAGGTACCCCGAGGCAAGAATGAGGTCGTGGTGCTAGACGATGAGTTGCAAGGGAACCATACCATCCGGTGACATTACCAATGACTCGGCGATAATCGTGGGGATACCGTTGGGAGTTATGTACGTATAGATACGTGGAAAGACGAGGGTCAGAGCTAGGCACTCGTGCTTTTTGGATTGCGTGTGATACGTACCTATCAGGGTGCCAGTCGTGGTGACAGCACCTGATAGATCAGTATTTCTGTGTCGATGTTTGACACATTGTTTTCATGATATTCCTTTTTACTTCGTGTATATATAACAGTGGGTTAGGACGCTGTGATATATGTCCTTACACCAATATTAGTGGAATGTGACGCTAATATATGTGTATTGACATTTTTTACTTCTTTGTATATATAACAGTGGGTTAGGACACTGTTATATATGCCCTTATACCAATATTAGTGGAATGGGACGCTAATTGTTAGTTATATGTATGCCCTAAAGGCCATTACTATACATAGGATGTATATTTTAGTGGATGCTTGGACATATATAGAGAGGACTTTCTTGCTCGACATGATAGTATGATATCTGGTTGCTCTTTACCTTAACGTGTACACTGATTGTCTCTCTGTTACATGTTGGTAAAGCCTTTAGGATTTGTACTTGACTGACTGGACTATGATGCGGATCATACTAGTGGGGACATGGTAGTCCATAAGTACATCCTTCAAGGTCCCTAGTCGTGGGTGTATCGAGACGGGGCATTGATATACCAGAGTAGACTAGCATATACCTTCTCGACCCATACAGATGGGCAATGGATGATCCCATATCCATTGGTGTTTGAAATCAGAGATGATATACGGGTGCTCGGTGGAGACTGGGTACACTGGACGGACTCTCCGAGAACTCCCAGATGGTATTATACCTTACGTCAGATGGCAGTTCTCTGGTGACACTGGTACAGGTTAGTCTGTAGACCCGAGATCATCATAGAGTCTTGTGTGATTCCCATTGTGGTTTGATTTCCACCTTACCACGTCCAAGAGGGCGTGCAAAACGGTGGTTTTTGGGTACATTCCCGAATCACATGGAGGCAATGAGCGATAGGAGGGGATTCGTCTCTCCCGGTATAGGGAGTTGATGTTGTGCTGTGTTCGATTGGCTATAACCGGAAATCCCTGGCCAGGGTTGCTGAGATTTACTGGTAAGTGTTACCAGTAGTTTCTCAAACTGTTATAGACCTCATATCGACACGACTTATCGAGCTACCTAGGCAAGATATGCGACATATCAGACGAACAGACCGGACTGTACGGTAAGTGTTACTGGTTGGATTCACAGGAGTGTGAGCGGGCTTGCTCGTTGATCTTCTGATCGCTCAATACCCGGGTGGCCGTTACGTTTAGCAGACCGCTTGCGGCTTGTGGGTGTTTGATATGATCATCACCTGCTGCCGGCGTATTGACGAGTCTTTAGAGTCCAACACAGAGATTTCCTGGTAAAAGCGAAACGAAATAGGAGCGCATATGAGATATGTGCGGGACCGAGAATAATACCAGTATGTGATACTGAATTCTATTCTCGCGATTCGTATCATCGGACGGTTATATAAGATATAGACGGGTTACCGAATCAAATGTTGATTCGATATATTGATACACTTGATATTAGTCGGTTACATGCAATATGACCGGATCATTAAATCAAGCGTTGATTTAATGATTTAATGTATAATTATATATTTGATATATTACTTTACATTAACTAGTATTTGTTCACTTAAGATTGATTTTCTCACTTGATGTGCACAAGTAGTACATGTGATATATTTTTGTGCACTTGATTGTATCATATTTGATGATACATGCAAACTTGGGTGTGTGTATGCTATACACCATGTTTAGTTAATGGTTAGGGTTTCATTTGCCTTATTTATTTATTTTATTTATTTACTTTTGGCAAAAATAAAATGGTGGTTATCTTTGTTTTATGCAAGAAGCTTCATGATGCTTCATGCATCTTTGAAGAAGTCTACCATTTTGTTTTATCCTTAACCTAACCATTTACCTAAACCCTAGTTTATTCTCTTCATTAGTTACACTCACCCATGGTTGCTAAATGATAAGCTTCACTTGAATTTTCATTTTTGAAATAATTCTTTTTCTTTCTTCTTCTTCTTCTTCTTCTTCATGAAGAAAAGAAAAGCTTGCTAGAAAAATTCCAAGTGATGAATCCAAGTGAGAAATCCAAATCCAAAGTGAACCCACTTACTATTTCTTCATCCTCTACCACTTGCCATATAGTAGAGTGTGTTATCTTCATAAGTTTCATGACCTAGTGAAGATGGACCTTGAGTTTGAGTCGGCTCGACGTAGATCATCTTCATCATCGAAGTCAACGACCTAGCCCGTCCATTTCTCCGATGAAACCGACGCTAGCGTCCGGGATTCCGATGATCGCAGCGGAGAGACATCAACACGGAGCTAGAGAAGTGGAGGACCGGATCTACAAAGGTTGTAGCCCCTTTCACCTTTAGAGTAAAGTTGTTTACTTGCATCTTTTTCGCCTAATTTCTAGTTAACGATCTCAATTAGGGTTTCTCGGCACATGGAAAAATTTGATTTTGGTATGGTTGATGCCTTGTGGAACCTCATGGGTGTGCCTAGGAACCCTACAGTGGTATCAGAGCCTAGCTAGAGCTTTAGGCGATGTGTAGACGATGTTAGAAACCCGATCGAACCCCGAAACCCTAAATTACACCCCTCTCTGTACATTTTCTGAAATCGTGGATTTTTGTGAATTAAAAATACTCAAAAAATTCAGCAGGGTTTTCTAGGAATTACAGTGAAACACGTGACCCTGATTCCATCGCTGAGCCGCGGAACCGCGGCCTAACCCCTGGTTGGGCGGCGGTTCCGCGGCAAGAAAGTGGCTTCTTGCTCCACTGTTTCAACAGTAATGTCCACATGGTAGTCCTCTGTGTTTTGGGTAATTTTAATTTACACTCAAGAGTTAAGTAATCTGGGGTGTTTTTGGGATTCGATGATTCAATAGGAAACTTTAACTGCGTCTATGTGTTTTTCTGGGTAATTTAGAATATGTTAAAAAGTTCGACCGGATATAAATACCTAATTTTTCCCCTGCCGGGAAATTTCCAATTGTTGGATTTTTCCGTAGTTTAATAACGTTCTAAGTAGTGCAAGTAACGCGATGGACCCTCTAGAAGACAACAAACCTTAACTCGATTATGTGACCGTCTTGAACTGCCCTTTGAACCTTAGGGTTTGGGACAGTACGGCGTGCCACATGTGAGGCGTTGGCTTGACCCTTCTACGGCTGGACCGTTGGTACTGTTGCATGAAGTGAATGTTTTTAAACTTATTTCATGTGTTGAGCTGTTTCGGGAAAACTTGGGTGTTTGATTGTTCGATCGGAAAGTTTAACATTTTCTATTTATCTGGAATGTGATACAATATTTGGATTAGTTATGAGATAACTGATTTGGATATTATAAACATAGCAATTTAGTCTCAGTTGATCGGTTGCCACGGGATTTTGATGTGATCAAAAGTCCATCGCAATCACGTAGGGTACGCGGATACTCGCCGGTAAACTTAATAGATAGCCACGCCCCATAGCCCCGACCAAATGACTGTAGGAGAACCCCGTCGCGGAAAGCATCCGTTCGGGTGCTCGCGGCAGCGGTGTTCCGCCTTAGTGCACTTCGTCGACGGTATCGGGGGTGCGGCCGTCTACTAAAGTTTGCGACGAGCATTCGGTCAGAATGTCGGGAATCCTGTTGAATTGCCCGACTTGATATTGAAAAGAGTTTTCGATAATGAGACTAAAATGCGGGGTTTATAATTGTTAGGCATGCGATGTCTAAGGAATTCATTTGGTTAGGCATGCGATGTCTAAAGAGTTTGCGGATTCCAACTGTTGTAGTTTTGCACTTTCCTTTCTGTGACCGTAAGTATAATATATGATATCGCCGGTTTCGTTGCTATATATCAATGACAATTGGGATGGGCATATTTACTGACGTTGGTGACATGTGATGTTATGTGTTGCTGGATATGTTATATTGGATCGTCGTGTTTGAATAGCCGGGGTTTTTTTTATGTGAGATGAGTGTTTTTCCATTTTCATTCATGTAAAAACTTGTATGAAATATTCTTTTATTGGGGCACTTCCAGGTTGCGGAAGATGTCACCGTTGATGTATATTATTTACTTTTCCGCATTAGGATAGACCCAAGGAGGGGAGCACAAGTGACCGGGTTCTAGGGTCCAGTGGGAGACCATCTCGAGGAGTCGAGTCCGGGTTTCCTAACCCTAGAATTGGTAGGGTTGCTTGCCGCTCTCGTAGGGGTCTAGGGTGTGGGATTGGCTATTCATCACGACCGTGGAATCCGTGTTTTATACAGGCTCAAAATAAAACACGGACGTCCTAGTATATCCAATATTTCATATGATATTTTCTGCTGCGTTATCTGTGGTGTGATCATGTGATATGTTCAGATAGATATTATATATAGTATATATGATATATTATATAGACGTTGCTTATGTTTTACACCCGCGTTAGCCCTGTCTCGCTCTGGCGTTAGTTACCTAACCTAACGGTGCAAACGGGACATCGAGGCGAATGCGGATGGCATAAGCGTACGTTATATTTATCTGTAATGTTTAGGTGGACTTAAATGATGGGACTTCATTAATATGATTAATGAAAGAAAAGAAACCTAAAAGATGTTGTGGAATCGAATTTTCAAAAAAAACAGGTAGCTACAGTTCTTGCTTTGCATCGCGGTGTTCCTTATAGAACATCCTGCACCTTATTCGATGAGGAAAGGGCCGAGATCCCTTCACCGGGAGTGACCCCTTTAGCAATAACTGGCAGATGCTACACACTCGGTTTGTCTTTTGATAGCTTATATAGTTTTTTCTTTGCACATTGATATATATGCTATGTCCCGCACCTCATTCGACGAGGAAAGGGCCGACGATCCCTTCAACGGGAGTGACCCGTTTAGCAAAACTAGAAAAGCCTCAAAAATACTCCATTTTAAAATCATTTGATTCTACAACGATATCAAGTTCATTACGCAATAGGTTTTCAGAAAAACCTGTCGTAGCCCTCCGTTATTTCAGATAAGTCCTGCTTAGTATTCGTGCTGCGTTTGTTGACCTTGTCAAGGCGCAGTGCGCGGTAGCTGGCCAGTATTTATCTGCTTATGCATATGATGCAGATTGGGTTAGGGTAGTCGTACGGCCTTGTTGACCTTGTCAAGGGTCGTGCGGGTGAGTTTAATTCAATCTAGAAATGACGGGTTGAACTTGACTTACGATCTATGGTTTGTTGACCTTGTCAAGGCCATAGATCGTTTGGGGCAAAATATTATCGGGAATTTCAAGTGTTGAAATTTGCAATGAGATTGCATACCTTCTATGAGATAGTTGGATCCCGATACCCGCTGCGAGTAAGAGTTACTCCTGGGTGAGTTTTACACATTACAATTAGCCGATCAAGTAGGTGTCTAGAAAAGTGTTAACGAGGTTACGCCTCTGGGAAAACGAGGTTTACATTAATTAGGTTCGTGCGAAAGCACGGGGGACCTCCCTCAAAGTACCGACACTGGCCTGGCTGAAAGATTGGCGAACTTGTAGTGTGTAATTAATCCTGGCTAGTCTTTCCTTTTAGGGTTTGATGGAAGATTTGATAAAAACAGTGGGAGCCATCCTGATTAGATAATATATAACCAATCTAATCTTGCAAGAGCGCACGCAGAGTGTTTTCTTCTCTCTCTCTCTCCAGGTAGCGACCATATCACGCCTTAATCAAGATAATAATATGGATGTATTGACCGAACCCGCTTGTTATACTGTGCTGGGGAACGTTGGTCCCGCTCCAACTTATAATTTTTATAATACCGATCAGGAAATAGGGGAATACCAGAATTCCTATGTCGCCCAAACGAAGTAAGTGAATATGATGCATCTCCTTCGGGTGTGTTCATTATAAAGAACTGTTTCTCAGTGTCCTCTACGTCCTAGGTATTAGATACCGGATCAGGATCCCGCAAATGTAATCCGTTACATGGGCCACAGAAAGGTAGAGAACTGAGAACGGGTGATAAGTTTCATGAGACAGAAAACGGTGCAAGTGTTGCAGCCAAGTCCGTTGGTCACTGTCACCCTGTATTACAAATACATTGATTCTGAACAAATGCTATTAGATACCGAACCTGATATACAAAATCATATCAATCTCTTTATTTAATAAAGAAAGGATATAATTTTGTATTGTTGAATAATGTTTTGTACATTCCCTATATCGGTTCAGGCACGTTATCTAAAAGCATTGACGTTCTAAATCAAACTACAGTTCCTAGTATACAGAACACACACAAGAAGAAGAGTTCAGAAATGAAAGATTCCTTCTTAAGGTATTGTAGACTAGGTCATATCAATGCGACCCGACTGGCTGAAATTACGTTTAGATGCATATTTAAATTAATTTGAATTTACATCTTATGAAACGTGCCGGTCATGTCACAAAGATTAGGTGGCCATAGCTCTGTTTATTGGAAACAGTGAAAGAGTTAGTGAACTCTTAGGATGATACATGTTGATGTATGAAGGTCCCCTGTCTACACATGCCAAGAACGGTTCTTTGTACTTCATTACATTCTCTGATAATCTCTCAAGATTCAGACATATGTTCCTGTTGAAACACAAGTCCGAACCTTTTGAGATATTCACAGAATATAAGTTGGAAGTAGAGAACCAAAACGGGTATAAGTATTATGTCCTTTGATACGATCAAGGAGGAGAATACTTGAGCACGGAATTCCTGGATTATTCTAAAGGAGAATGAGATTCTCTCTCAGCATTACTCCTCCATATACACCACAGCACGTCGGTGTATCGGGGCGGAGCAATCACACCCTATATGATAAGGTGTGCTCTATGATGAGTACTACCGAGTTACCTATTTCCTTTTGGGAGTTATGCACTTATGAAGTTGCATACCTATTGAATGGTGTTCCAACCAAATCAGATGCCTACCACTCCATATGAGATATAGAAAGGGAAGAGCCCATATCTTAAGTTTGTTAAGATTTGGGGTTGTCCAGCCTATGTCTAAAAGCATAATCCGGACAAGCTCGAGGCAAAGTCAGTTCTGTAGAAATTTGTTGGATATCCCAAGCAATTGCAAGGGAATATCTTCTACCTAACCGAGGAACAAAAGATGTTTTGTTTCTCAGCATGCCACCTTTGTGAAAGGGAATTTCTTGTAAAAAAATTAGTGGTCATGAGGTAGAACTGGAAGCAGTTCCAGCTATGCAAACCACAGCAGATGATTTAGTACAACCGAAGGATTCAATAGTAACCAACGAACCTCAGCCTGTCCGCCGATCTAGTAGAGTTCCTCACCCACCTGAGAGATACTTTGGTTTCTCTATAATAGTGGGAGCAAGGATTGCATCATGAGATGATGACCCAACTAGTTTCGAGCTGTCCATCAGGAGTGGGACTCTGTAAGAATGGCTGGATGCTTAGCGATCTGAGATGGAATCCTTATACACCAACAAAGTATGGACTTTGGTTGCTTTATCTGAATGGTTAAATCCCCATCAGGAGCAAGTATATCTTGAGAAAATTACTTGGTGTACATGGAAAAGTTGAGACTTTCAAAGCTAGACTTGTTAAAGGTTTGCATTATTGACCAGGTATGGATTATGATAAAACCTTTTCTAAGTAGCTATGCTTAAGTCCATCCACATCCTACTTGCCACGGCTACATACCATGACTACGATATCTGGCGGTTGGGTGCCATGACTGCTTTTCTAAATGATATTTTAGAAGAGTGCGTCTATAAGTACACAGCCAGAGGGCCTCGTAGACAGTGGGAGCAGCGGAAACGTGTGCAAGATGTTTTATATGATAAAGCAGGCATCGCGGAGTTGGAACGTCTGTTTTGATGTGTTAGTCAAAGAGTTTGACATCATCAAAATGGTAGATGAACCTTATATATACAAAAAGGTAGTAGAGAGTATGGTAGTGATCCTCGTAGAGTACGCGGATGACATGCTCTTGATAGGAAAGGAGTTTCCTATGCTACGCTCGGTCAATCTCCGCTTATCACAAGGATTCTCCATACAGGATCAAAGCGATACCTCCTAAATCCTGGGTTTTGGATATATGAGATAGATCTAAATGGGTGTTAGGATTCTCACAGGTGTAGTAAGATGGTATCAATGGATCCTGGGGAGAATCACTGGAAAGGTTCCAGGGTGATAAGGACGACTGAATGTCAGTCACAGGCATTGTCTTTACCCTCAGTAGAGGGACGGTATATTGGAAGAGTTCCAAGCTAGATACCGTGGCAAACTAGACGATAAAGGCTGGTAACATCGCTATTAAAGATACTACCAAAGAGGCAGTTTGGGTGTATAATAGTTCATAAGATGAACTAGGTTCCTACCATTGTGTGACAATAGAAGTATGGCTTTGGCCCAGGAACCCTGGTCCCATCAGTGACCCAGACATATTTTGTGGCAGCATCACCTGATCATGGAGATAGATGATCTCCAGGGAGATCGAGGTTAGGAGACTAGACTCAGAGGACAATACGGCAGATCCACTGACAAAGGCCATTTCATAGAGAGAGACTTTTATGGGATGGTTGAGTATGAGATACTACAACAACTGCTATCAGATGGCCCTAGTGCAAGTGAGAGATTTTTAGTTATATGTATGCCCTAGAGGCCATTACTATAAATAGGATGTATATTGTAGTGGATGCTTGGACATATATAGGGAGGACTTTCTTGCTCGACATGATAGTATGCTATCTGGTTGCTCTTTACCTTAACGTTTACACTGATTGTCTCTCTGTTACATATTGGTAAAGCTCTTAGGATGTGTACTTGACTGCCTGGACTATGATGCAGATTATACTAGTGGGGACATGGTAGTCCATAAGTACATCCTTCAAGGTCCCTAGTCGTGGATGTATCGAGACGGGGCATCGATATACCAGAGTAGACTAGCGTATACCTTCTCGACCCATACAGATGGGCGATGGATGATCCCATATCCATTGGTGTTTGACATCAGAGATGATATACGGGTGCTCAGTGGAGACTGGGTACACTGGACGGACTCGCCGAGAACTCCCAGATGGTATTATACCTTACGTCAGATGGCAGTTCTCTGGTGACACTGGTACAGGTTAGTCTGTAGACCCGAGATCGTCATAGAGTCTTGTGTGATTCCCACTGTGCTTTGATTTTCACCTTACCACGTCCAAGAGGGCGTACAAAATGGTGGTTTTTGGGTACAGTCCCGAATCACATGGAGGCAATGAGCGATAGGAGGGGATTCGTCTCTCCCGGTATAGGGAGTTGATGTTGTGCTGTGTTCGATTGGCTATAACCCGAAATCCCTGGCCAGGGTTGCTGAGATTTACTGGTAAGTGTTACCTGTAGTTTCTCGAACTGTTATAGATCTCATATCGACACGACTTATCTAGCTACTGGGGTCTGACGTTTACCACCCCTAGGCGAGATATGCGACATATCAGACGAACAGACCAGACTGTACGGTAAGTGTTACTGGTTGGATTCACTGGAGTGTGAGCGGGCTTGCTCGTTGATCTTCTGATCGCTCAATACTCGGCTGGCCGTTACGTTTAGCAGACCGCTTGCGGCTTGTGGGTGTTTGATATGATCATCACCTGCTGCCGGCGTATTGACGAGTCTTTAGAGTCCTACACAGAGGTTTCCTGGCTCAAGCGAAATGAAATAGGAGCGCATATGAGATATGTGCAGGACCGAGAATAATACCAGTATGTGATACTGAATTCTATTCTCGCGATTCGTATCATCGGACGGTTATATAAGATATAGCCGGGTTACCGAATCAAATGTTGATTCGATATATTGATACACTTGATATTAGTCGGTTACATGCAATATGACCGGATCATTAAATCAAGTGTTGATTTAATGATTTAATGTATAATTATATATTTGATATATTACTTTACATTAACTAGTATTTGTTCACTTAAGATTGATTTTCTCACTTGATGTGCACAAGTAGTATATGTGATATATTTTTGTGCACTTGATTGTATCATGTTTGATGATACATGCAAACTTGGATGTGTGTATGCTATACACCATGTTTAGTTAATGGTTAGGGTTTCATTTGCCTTATTTATTTATTTACTTTTGGCAAAAATAAAATGGTGGTTATCTTTGTTTTATGCAAGAAGCTTCATGATGCTTCATGCATCTTTGAAGAAGTCTACCATTTTGTTTTATCCTTAACCTAACCATTTACCTAAACCCTAGTTTATTCTCTTCATTAGTTACACTCACCCATGGTTGCTAAATGATAAGCTTCACTTGAATTTTCATTTTTGAAATAATTCTTTTTCTTTCTTCTTCTTCTTCTTCTTCTTCATGAAGAAAAGAAAAGCTTGCTAGAAAAATTCCAAGTGATAAATCCAAGTGAGAAATCCAAATCCAAAGTGAACCCACTTCCTATTTCTTCATCCTCTACCACTTGCCATGTAGTAGAGTGTGTTATCTTCACAAGTTTCATGACCTAGTGAAGATGGAGCTTGAGTTTGAGTCGCCTCGATGTAGATCATCTTCGGCATCGAAGTCAACGACCTAGCCCGCCCATTTCTCCGATGAAACCGACGCTAGCGTCCGGGATTCCGATGATCGCAGCGGAGGGACGTCAACACGGAGCTTGAGAAGTGGAGGACCGGATCTACAAAGGTTGTAACCCCTTTCACCTTTAGAGTAAAGTTGTTTACTTGCATCTTTTTCGCCTAATCTCTAGTTAACGATCTCAATTAGGGTTTCTCGGCACATGGAAAAATTTGATTTTGGCATGGTTGATACCTTGTGGAACCTCATGGGTGTGCCTAGGAACCCTACACTAATATATGTGTATTGACATTAATTTATATGCATCATCATATTATTTCATGCAAACATATTTAGGGTGTTAGAATTTTACTTGATATTGGATTTAGGATATAGGTGATTCATTTGATATTGGATACAGGATATTTATGAGATTGCTGATTTGTACATTCAGGATATACGAGATTTATTCGATATTGTACATTCAGGATTTATGAGACTTATATGATATGAGAGCCAATTTGGGGGCTGATTTGAGGAAATTGGGATTTGTATTGTCTTGTTGGATTGTGATCCTACCACGATGTCAGGATTCCGTGGAATTGACATGTTTCATTCCGTACTCTACGTTTAATATTTATGCACTGCTTCATGTATTAGTAGTACCTGTTAGTGCACCTTTCATGACTGTTGCATTTACATACCTTTACTTATATGCAGTACTTCATGTGTTAGTTGTACCTGTTAATGTACCTTTCATGACTGTTGCATATATACATTTTCATATCATTATTGCATACTGATTGTCATATTATCATTGCTTCATGTATTAGTTGTACCTGCTAGTGTGCTTTCATGATTATTGCATTCATGTGACCTTTTATTGCTATTTAATTGCATATGTTAGATTCGCGCTGTACGTGCATACTTGCGATTACCTGCATATGTTATTTACTATTCACGAGTTAGCAACTCACCCCCGTTGTGCCACAGCTGTTTTGTAAGGTGTTCCTCAGAGTAGTCGAGGCAGGCTATTCATCTATCTATCATCTTTTGCTATGGATACCACATCGGCCCACAGTGTGCTGTTTTGCTTAGGTGGGTTTGTGGTTATTCGTGTTGTATTGTATATTCGTTGTATCCTTGTACTCTCCATCCACTACTTTCATGTTTGACTTAGAGACTTGTGTGAGGACGATATTGTATATTATTTGTGACTTGTTGTCTTTTATGCAGTTTCCTTTCTATCATCTTTTATTTCTTCGCTACGGCGTCGTATATTTGTTGTGGTGGTTGTTTTCCACCTTTGGGCATGTTTTTGCTCCCGTTTGGGGATGCTTTACTTATATTTATGTTGTACCCATTTTTGGGGGTAGTTTTTACAAAAGAGGTGCTGTCAAAATTTTTAAAGGAATTAAGTTGAGCTTTTAAAGAATTTGGGTTGTAATTTCAAATATTTCAAAACTTCTATTATCTTTCCTTGTCTTTTTAATGGTTTAGATTTCTGGGTTTTGGCTTTCTTTTGTTGCGTTACGTCTGTAGGCGTTGCGTAGTATTAGGGCCGTCACGTGCCAATTTCGGGTCGTGACACATGTGAAAACCCGAAAGGACGCAATCTCGTAAAATTTTCACTTACGAGATCATCTCGACTCGTAAGAAGAACTCCCCCTATGAGACCCTCATGGCTCATAGGATTCAAAGCCTTAACTTATAGGTACCTAGACCTGTTCTTAAGCCGTCATACTTCCCAAGTTGCCCTACAGGCAGTACAATGCTAGCCCTTATATACAATCCACGGGCACAAATAAACATTCCCCCCACCAAGTCCCACCAATGATGAGGAATGTCCTCATATGGTGAACAACACTTATAAGTCCTCTCGACTTGTAAGAAGAAAATACTCTTGTAAGATCCTTATGACTTGCAAGAGAAAATATCACTTAGGAGTCCTCACGACTTCTAGGGAGAACCTACACCTACGGGATCCTCTCGACTAGTAGGGAGAAAACCCTTTATGAGACCCTTATGGCTCATAAAATCAAAAGCCTTAGTCGATAGGATTCTAACCCTGTCTACTAAGCTACCTTTGTTCAAATCAGCAAAGGCAAATGATGATTCGCTCTTTGCAATATTCCAGTGGTAGCGATGCTGATGCCTGAACAGGTGTCAATTTTTAAGTCCTTTTACGACAAATGATGATTTGCTCCTAGCAATATTCCAATCGCAATTGTGCTGATGCCAAGATTGGTATCAGATCTCAAGTTCCATACTCACAACAAAAATCTACGAGCAAAAAATGCATATGAAATAGCCAAAATGATGGGGCAACTCGCAATAAAAATCAGCAAGCAAAATATATGGATATAAAAACAGCCGAAATGTTTGGGAAACTCGCAATAAAAAACAACGAGTAAAAAGATTAGAATAGCCGAAATGATTGGGCAATCACGACTTTTGCGATATAAAAAGATGAAATGATAGAGCATCACGGGAAGAAATAAACAAAAATGAAACTTTTTCCCTACAGGTGAGGGCACATGAACCCCTGTATACAATCCATGGGCATAAACGAAAAGAGAACCACCTTTTCCTACCAGGCTCCATCAAAGGAAGAGCCAAATCTCGGTGGTTCACGAACAACCTAGAGACCACCTCGACACTCACCTCGTTACAGCAGACGCGGTGTCACCAACGGCATTTTTTCTCACTCCAACAGGATGCAGACGCGACGTCAACAAAACGGAGCCATGGCAAAGACCCTAGTTCCAAATCTCGATGGCTTAAAGACAGCCTAGAGATCAACAGAGATGTTTCTTCTCACTTCAACAGGATGCAGGCGCGACGTCAACAAAACAGAGCCATGGCAAAGTCCCTAGTTCCAAATCTCGATGGTTCACAGACAGCCTAGATATCAACAATGGCGTTTCTTCTCACTCCAGCAGGATGCAGACGCGACATCAACAAAACGGTGCCATGGCAGAGTCCCTAGTTCCAAATCTCGACAGTTCACAAAAAACCTAGAGATCACCTCGACATTCATCTCATTACAGCAGACGTGATGTCAACAAAGGAAGAGAAGGCCAAATTCCTAGCTTTAGGGTCTTGACGGCAACTCAAATAAAACCTGAAAGACTATCGGAGATCATCCCACACCAGCGCGGAGTGGCTATGACTCATCCGGGCTCCCAAACTGAGCCTAACCTCAAGTAAAAAGCGTTATAGAAAATTTCTAACGTTGGCTCTTCCGATGGTAATATGACCTAAGGAGATTATCAGAAGACGTCTTGTCCAGCCCCCGAAGGGATCAGAGACACGACAGTCGTGAGGCTACTCGAATAACATCATAAAGTCTGCATATCAGGGAATGCATCAGCCAACGCGACGGTACGACGGACAGAACCCTAATACCACAGACCCTAACGAACCTCTGTCGTAAAAAGCAGGGGTTAACTGTAACGTTAGGACAGGTTTGCCTACAAGCCCAAGGAAGGAAAACTACAAACTCCGAAATGAGTTCATAAACTAAAGACTCCGGGATGAGTGAATAAACTACAAACTCCAAAATGAGTATATAAACTACTTCACGTCAAGTCAAGACAAAAAGGCGCAACCCATGAACACCAACCGTATACTATGTTAGGCAGTAAGGAGAGTATTTGATTCACACCCGACTAAGCGTTCATTCACAACTACATAGGTATTTAAATGGAAATAGTGTTCAAAGTATGCTGATTTATGTGTGTGTGAGAAGGATTAGCGCACGACACAACAATGGCGCTCACACTTAGCAAAAATTCCTAAGAGTAAAGTATAAAGCTCATGAACAGAGGCGAGATACACGTACGAATATATGATGAAGAGGAAACATTCAACAATCAATAATAAGAGAAATACATTGAAATAAACATACTATTCTACAGGGAAAAGATCACCAAATATGGGATCAGAGATACAGGGGTTAACGAAACAATAAACAAAGTTCCCCAATTCCTTCTCTGCCCTCTCCGCCATGTCGAAGCGGCGGTCTTCGCGGAGAGTTGATCCCCATCGATTAGCGTCGTACCTATCAGCGAAGGCAAACATGATAGCCCGCTGAGCCCGTATCCGACTTAGCAACTGAACTGAACGGTCCCTCAAAGACTTGGAAATCAAATGTTCCTCGTAAAACCACTCGATCTTGTCCTCCGCAGCATCGAGAATCGTCGGAGTCAACTCTACCGGATGAGGGGGAATGTCGGCAAGCATAGATAGGAAGATCATCTGGAACCAAATAGAGCCTATAGAAATAGGAGAGCCCCTACGAGTCATGAGCTCATACATCACCGTGTCACATAGAGCGTCGGTGCGAAAGGGATCTACTAGACGCGCAGCAAAGCGAGAAATAGTCTCCTCGATGGGCACCTCCCATGGTTGCCAAAAAGCTTGAGGACGATCGCAAGCCATAGCTCTTGGTTTGTTCCTTTGGAAAATGGTTTACCTTGAGTTCTGTTAATAGAAATGGGTTTCTCTTTGTGAAGGAGGAAAACATAGCTTCGGATTATAAAGAGAAGCATTCAAATCTAGGCACGGAAAATTCTGTGCATGGTGGAACAATTTCCAAGGCTGGGAAAAAGGGCATGGGGAAAGAAGATAGTTGACCCATAGGAATCAGAGCAAGAAGATGAACCGATTCCAGTATTTCATGAATGGTGGAAAAGGTGCCACCGCTGCACTCGCGTGTGAGCCACGTGAGCACAACGGTGGGGGCATTTGTTCCCCTAATAAAAGAGCAAAGCTCTGTTCAAAAACTCAAGAGGCAGCGCTTCAAGTGTCTGCCACGAGGGCGCCAGCGCCACAGTTAAAAAACTCTTAGAAAAGCAATACTCTGTTCAAAACTCAAGAGGCAGCGCCTCACGTGTCTGCCACAAGGGCACCAGCGCCATAGTTAAAAAAACTCTTAGAAGAGAAAAATTCTGTTCAAAACTCAAGAGGCAGCGCCTCACCTGTCTGCTACGAGGGCGCTACGCCAGAGTAAAAAAACCTCTTAGAAAAGCAAAGCTCTGTTCAAAACTCAAGAGGCAGCGCCTCACGTGCCTGCCACGAGGGCATCAGCGCCAAAGTTAAAAACTCTTATTAGTGTAGCACGTGCACAGCACGTGAGCGCCAGCGCCTAGTAGAATTAAATTCTACTTTCTGTTAAACAAAGCCGTTAGATCAAAGATCCAACGAATATTATAAATCATCAAAATGCAGAATTAAATTCTGTTGAGGAAATATTCCTCAAATCATTCTAAACAAGAAAAATTGCCCTCTGTAAAACAGAGTACCGTTGGATTAAAAAATCCAATGGTGATTAAAGAATCACCGATCTACAGAATAAATTCTGTGTGGGAAAATATTTCCCTAATCTTGTTAAGAATAAGAAGAATACCCTCTGTAAAAGAGAAGCCCTTGCATCAAATATCCAATGGTGGGTAAAATCCCCAAATCAATTAAGATCACTCAATAAGAGATTTCTTCAACTAATCAACAAACTTGCTTCTATTATATAAAGGACCAAAAACTTCAAGTCTAACAAAGAAGAACCCTCCCCCCAAGCTTAAAAAAAAGGAGAAAGCTTTGAAAGAAACAGAGAATTAAATTCTCGAGGAAGAAGAACTCCCTTCTTGGAAATTTTAGGTATATAAAATTATATAAAGATCCTGTGGATCGTTCCAAAAAAGAGAAATAAAGAGTGCTTAGCACTCAGTGGCTAGCGCTTAGCGCCCAGCGCCTCACGTGCCCCTTACGTAGGCGCTACAGAATAAGGAGTGCTTAACACTCAGTGGTGCGGCGCCCAGCGTCCCACATGACCCTCACGTGGACGCCACAGAACATAAAAAAGCTTGACACTCATCATTCAGTGCCTAGCACCTCACGTGCTTCGCACGTGGGCGCCATAAAGAGTGCTCAGCACTCCATATAGAGACAAAGAAAAGAGAGTGTAAAGTACGAGCGTCAGAACTCACATAAGTACTCAGCACTTATTGCAAGAAAAGGAGACTGAGCCCAAACCAGTGCTCAGCACTTCTTTCAAATAAAAGAAAATTGAGTGGGTCAAGCCCAAGTTGGCTAGTTCCCTAATTCAGATCAACTGAGCCCATAGGTTCATTGTTTCCCAAACATGACTCATGATATTCAAAATGATGTTCATCCCATATTTCCTAAGTTAATTTTAGTCCCCTAAAAATGGCTAATGATTCTTAGATGGTCCATCATGATCTCTTCCCTCAGACATGGAAATTGGTTCAAGGGTACATCACTCCATACCTCTGATGCATGTCGTTGTAATTCCTCAACGTCTTCAGAAAGGTGGCGGGTCCCGACAACCAACTACTTTTAGGTGCACTTCCCAAGATGACGTGCACACCTTAAACCAAACCACACTCCAATTGGGTGTATCCCACATCATCGCCGTACATCCCGTCACGTAACAAATATTTTCTCATCCGGTTAAACAATTGGGTGCCACCGTTGCACTCACGTGTGAGCCGCTTGAGCGCAATGGTGGGGGGCATTTGTTCCCCCAATAAAAGAGCAAAGCTCTGTTCAAAAACTCAAGAGGCAGCGCCTCACGTGTCTGCCATGAGGGCACCAGCGCCATAGTCAAAAAAACTCTTAGAAGAGCAAAACTCTGTTCAAAACTCAAGAGGCAGCATCTCACGTGTCTGCCATGAGGGTGCCAGGGCAAGAGTTAAAAAACTCTTAGAAGAGCAAAGCTCTGTTCAAAACTCAAGAGGCAGTGCCTCACGTGCCTGCCACGAGGGGGCCAGCACCAAAGTTAAAAACTCTTATTAGAGCCGCACGTGCACAGCACGTGGGCGTCGGCACCTAGTAGAATTAAATTCTACTCTCTGTTAAACAGAGCCGTTGGATCAAAGATCCAACAAATATGATAAATCATCAGAATGCAGAATTAAATTCTGTTGAGGAAATATTCCTCAAACCTTTCTAAACAAGAAAGATTGCCCTCTGTAAAATAGAGTACCGTTGGATTAAAAATCCAATGGTGATTAAAGAATCACCGATCTACAGAATAAACTCTGTGTAGGAAAATATTTCCCTAATCTTGTTAAGAATAAGAAGAATACCCACTGTAAAACAGAAGCCCTTGGATCAAAGATCCAATGGTGGGTAAAATCCCCAAATCAATTAAGATCACTTAATAAGAGATTTCTTCAACTAATCAACAAACTTGCCTCTACTATATATAGGACCCAAGACTTCAAGTCTAACAAAGAAGAACCCCCTCCTCCTAAGCTTAAAAAAAAAGAGAAACCTTTGAAAGAAACAGAGAATTAAATTCTCGAGGAAGAAGAACCCTCTTCTTGAAAATTTTAGGTAAATAAAATTATATAAAGATCATGTGGATCATTCAAAAAAAAGAGAGAAATAAAGAGTGCTTAGCACTCAGTGGCTAGCGCTTAGCGCCCAGCACCTCACGTGCCCTTCACGTAGGCGCTACAAAATAAGGAGTGCTTAACACTCAGTGGTGCGGCGCCCAGCGTCCTACATGACCCTCACGTGGGCGCCACAGAACATAAAAGTGCTTGACACTCATCATTCAGTGCCTAGCGCCTCACGTGCTTCGCACGTGGGTGCTATAAAGAGTGCTCAGCACTCCATATAGAGACAAAGAAAAGAGAGAGTAAAGCATGAGCGTCAGAACTCACATAAGTGCTCAGCACTTTTTGCAAGAAAAAGAGACTGAGCCCAAACCAGTGCTTAGGACTTCTTTCAAATAAAAGAAAATTGAGTGGGTCAAGCCCAAGTTGGCTAGTTCCCTAATTCAGATCAACTGAGCCCATAGGTTCATTGTTTCCCAAACATGACTCATGATATCCAAAATGATGCTCATCCCATATTTCCTATGTTAATCTTAGTCCCCCAAAATTGGCTAATGATTCTTAGATGGTCCATCATGATCTCTTCCCTTAGACACGGAAATTGGTTCAAGGGTACATCCCTCCATACCTCTGATGCATGTCGTTGTAATTCCTCAACGTCTTTAGAGAGGTGGCGGGTCCCGACAACCAACTACTTTTGGGTGCACTTCCCAAGCTGACGTCCACACCTTAAACCAAACCACACTCTAATTGGGCGTAACCCACGTCATCACGATTACCATTGGTGTATCCGACATGTTAAACACATAAAAATACAAGGGTTCCTTAACAGAGCATAATTCTCTTGCTGAAGAAAAGTCCTTACTCCTCTCAAAACCCTTGTATTTTTATGTGTTAAGCGAAGGAGATATTTTGATCTCTGTTTTCTTTACCTAAGGTTTTGAGAGGAGTAAGGACTTTTCTTCAGTAAGAGAATTGAATTCTCGATTGTAGCTGCCAAAATATATGGAGGGTTCTATATGTGTGTGTGTGTGTGTGGGTGTGGGACTTGAAGTCTCGGATCTTTTATATAGAGATTGCAAACTCTTGATCAGTTTTGACAAAATCTCTCATTAAGAGATACTGATTGATTTAATTGGTCTCGAAGATTATTCGGGGAATTTTATCCACCGTTGGATTTTTGATCCATTAATTTTCTGTTTAACAGAATATATTATCTTATCTTTAACAAAATTAGGAAAATATTTTCCTAACAAAGAAATTGATTTGAATTTCTGATTTAGTCGATGATATTATAATCACCGTTGGATTTTGAATCCAAAGGTTCTCTTTTTAATAGAAAAAATGTTTCTCGTTTTGGAAAGATCTGGGGGATATTTTCCCAAATAGAATTTAACTCTATTTAGAATTTAATTCTATTTGAAGCTAGTGCTTCAAAATTTTGTACTCATGTGTTTAACACGTGACCCCCAGTGTGGGTTTTAGCCTGTCTATATTTAGCGCTCATATACTTTGCATATGAGCACTCACGTGCTTGACACGTGCGGCCTATTTGGGTTTTGGTTACTTACATTCAGCACTCATATGCTTTGCACATGAGTGCTCATCCTCAATCTATTTTGTCTTTCTAAAATCCGTTTAACATGTGGGTTCTTTTTGGCCCTTTAGTTACTTATTTTCAGCGCTCATATGCTTTGCATATGAGTGCTCACGTATTTAACATGTGGGGTCTTTTTGGCCCCTTAGTTATTTATGTTCAACGCTCATATGCTTTGCGCTCACATATTTAACACGTGGGGCCTAACTGCGCATATGAGCGCTCACGTGTTTAATATGTGGGGCCTAACTGTGGGTTTTAATTTTCCTTAAAACCAGAAAACCCACGTGCTTTGCACGTGGAAGGTATTCGCTTCTTTTTTTTCTCTCTTCTCCCCTTTTTTGTAAGGGCACGGTCGCCATTCGAGCTTGTTCCCGACGTCCTACGAAGAGCTTAGAGGGGTCTTCTATAATTGGGTGGACACGTGTCGAAAGTTGTATTTCCTAACCCTTGCCTGCTAGTTTTCTAGTTTTCGTGTTTGGATCGATCACTAGGTTTTTGTTTCTAGTTGCCCTCTCGATATTTTTTATTTTTCGCTTCCACATCGGCCACGGCCTCCGCGGCGAGGGTACTAGAAACTTACATTGTTTGCATCCATAATTGCCTTTTCGTACATTCTTGGTTATAGTGCCCTCAATTCAATTATTGTAATCGCAGGCACACGATTATGATGATTGAGGGAGGGCCTATACGGGTAGAACAGTCGTACTCAAAATGATAGTATGCTATCTGATTTGGCTCTATCATCATGTACATGTATTATGTGGTATTAAAATCACTATTACATGTTGATAGAGCCTATAGGATTCTTGCTTGACTACCAGTATTCTGATGGCTATCATATACGTGGGAGCTGGGTGGTCTATAAGCACATCCTTAAATGTCCCTAGTCGAGAGAGTATCGAGACTGGGCATTGATACTCCGAAGTAGGCTAGTGTATACTTATCGAGATCCTAACGAAGGGCGGTGGCCGGTCTAACAAGCCATTGGTGTCAGTCAGTCGCCTAAGATAGTATACAGGTGTTCATTGGGTTATGAGTACACTGTACGGACACGTCGGGAACATACTAGTTTGTATTATACCTATTGTCAGATAGCAGTTCCCAGGTGACATGGGTACAGGTTAGTCTATCGACCTGAGATCATCATTTGTCTCGTGTGAGTTCCCACTATGCTTTGATTACTACCCTACCACGGCTCAAAGGAGTCGTACAAACAGGTTTTAGTTGGGTACAGTCCCGAGCCACATAGAGGCAGTGAGCGGATCGTCAGGAATTCGTCTCTCTCGGTATTAGGGGTTGATGTCGCGAGGTGCACGGGTGGCCATCACCAGAAATCCTTGGCCAAGATAGACAAGAATTACTGATTTGGATCAATAGTTTCTCAGTGGGTGATGGGCTTCATAACGACATGAAATATCGTGTTATTAAGGGTCTTATTTTATCGACCACCCAATACTGATATGCGATACTCTTAGACGAACAGACTGGACTGTATGTAGATTATCACATACAGGCTCAGTAGGGATTCGGATGAGTTTGCTCATCGGTCTTCCTTTCGCTCAATACCTGGATAGCCGTTACGTACAACTAGTGCCGCTGACGTGCTTGTGGTTAAACCCACTGCTAGCATATTGACGAGTCTTTAAAGTCCCACACAGAGGGTTTCCCCGGTTCTGGAGAAATGATGTAGTAGCTGTATTGGATACGTGCAGGGTTTCGATCGATTGATCATACTATATATCCGGACATTCGATCGGACAGTTGATAATACTAGCCGGCTCGGGTTTGAGCCGGATTATTAAATCAGGTATTTATTTAATAATTTACGTATATGTATTTTGATATGTATATTCTAGTATTATATTCTTTGTGTTATTCTATCTCTTCAGGTATTCGTATTTCGGTACGAATATGTAACGCTTTAAAAACTCGTATAGGTTAATTCGTATAGGTTAATTTCGTGTTAATTAGCGAAAATACGTGTTTTTAGTAAAAACCTAGTTAATAAATATTTTCCATATAATCAAGAATATAACTATTTGTTGATGCGAATATGTGTATAATTGTGCTTTATTAGTTAACATTTAAATTATTGTTCACTTAATTATTTATTTTACTTATTTACTATTTACTAAACTAAATTTCAAAAAAAAACATACACACACACATCTGGTGTTAATCATAGATGAGTATAGGGTAATACTTGTTTATACAACCATGGCTACTTAATCACAATGTGTAACACTTTTTTTAGAAAAGAAATGGAGATGGTTCTAGAATTTGTAGAAAAAGAAAATGGAAAAAAGAAATGAAAAATTGAGTCATGGGGGCATTAAATGCATGGTATGGCTCACTTCTCTCTCTCTCTCTCTCTCTCTTCACTCTTGAACTCCCCCCCTCCATGGCAGCCACCATCTCCTCCTCCTTCATTCTCCTAAGGTTAACCTCTCTACATCACACATAAATCCCTAAAAAACTTCACAAAATCAAATCTAAACACTTAAAATCAAATCTTTTATTGGTTCTTGAGGCAAGCTTTCAGTTTTGAAGGCAAGAATCTCAAGTTTGAATCACTTCCATCTCCCCTTGAGGTATATAGCCTAACTTAAGTATTCTTTTGCTAAACTTTTGGTTTATTAAGCGTAATTTGGTGTTTAAGTGGTAATTAATGCAACTTTGAGATTTAAAAGTGAAGATTAGGTTAGGTTAGGGTTTTATGGCTTACTTAGGGAAATCAAGAGTACTTAGTGCCTAATCAACCTATTGATCCAGCAAGTTTACACTAAAATGCCTTAATGTCACAAATTAGTATTTTAATACGGTTTTTAATCTAGTTTTTAAACACTGAGAATCTGCTATTACCGTGGTGGTTTTTAAAACAAACAAACATGTACATTAGACTATACATTGTGTTAGGAGTGTAGTGTAGAAACCTGGACCCTTTTCACCCAATTTGACCCGGTGACACCCCCTCGTGGCCGACCCAATTTTGGAGAAAAATGTTGAAACTGTGCAGGTAGTTATCTGTAGGTATTATAAGAGCTTTGGTCTTGCTTTTTTTCTTGTTTTTGCTCCAGGTAAAATCCGGGACCAATTACCTATAATTAGTGTAGTGGGATTTGCGCGACACGTACATTCCGAGTTTAGGTTTGGTGTTTGCTGTGTATCACAGCCAATTGGGGTGGTTTCAGATGTTGGTACACACGTTTTGGTTCTTCGAGTGCACACGTGTTTAGCTTGTGGGCGCTAGTTTTCTCGTATGGTCTTGATATCGCGTTTTGCAGAGTATTAGCCTTATGTGTTGCATCGTGTGATTCTAGGATCGGTCGCGGAGACATCGGACGCGGTATGGAAAGGAATGGTGGTGATCGGATCAGATTAGCCGAGTCGTCCCGGTGAGTAGATGTACACATCTACGGGGGAATCGTCTGGATGGCGCAAGGCGCCCGATAATTAGAATTTCTATTAGTATTTGCATTATATGCGTAGTTCCTAGTTATTCATCTCATTGCAGCATATCATCTATTATATATATGTGTGTGATATCATTTCATAGGACACTCTCCCCATTATCATTGGTTTATGCTGCACGGGCACTATTCATGTGGATACACACGCCCTGGTAATTGCTATGCCACGAACACTTTAGAACTTGTTTAAATCAGAATATAAAATCACTGCAACATATATGATACCCAAGACATTTGCATCATACATGATACTTAAACTAGTAGTTGCATTCTTCATCTCATCAAGATTTTGTAAGTGCACGGCGGCGCCCCGGCCTCCATCCCGAGGCCAAATGCGGAAGCGATGGTTAACTTTAATTTTGCAAACTAGCAAACCGGCACCACCGCGCACTAAAACCCGAATCGAACCATTAACTAGTCCTAGGTAACTACAAGATGGGGAATAGAGATATACCGACTGATCCGAGTCCTCCGGTCTTCTCGTCGTCGTCCCGATCTCCCGCGGATTGTCCTGTCTCCACCTCGTCGCCGGAAGTGCACCACATCGCCTACATCTTTTACGGGCTCCCACCTCAATACCGAGGCAACTCGGGCACGAAGCTGGCTAGTCGACGTGCCCAAGATTTGCTGTAGAATGTGTAGTGAAGAACCATGTCTCATTTAGGGTTATGGAGTTTGCCATTTTGGTGGAGGGATGATACAAGAGCTATGTGGAGGGACTTGGGGATTTTTGGAGCATGAAATGAAGCAAAAACCCACACCCAAAAATTTGGACAGCCCACCCCAATGTGGCCGGCCATGGCATGAGGAAGAGCAAGAGAGGAGAGTGTGAATGAGAGAGTGACCAAAAGAATGAGTGGGAAACTCTATCATGCAAGAGAGAGGGAAAAAGAAATCATGTGAACCAATGATAACAAGGCAAAACCAACACTCAACTATCACTCATCACAAACAAAGTCCAATCATCATGAACCATCATGAAGTCAAGAAGTCAAGGTATGGAGCTCCCATCATGATGCACCAAAATGCAAAGGCACCCTCCACAAATACTTATTTGCAACAATGCAAATAAGCCCTCCTCCACCAGTCTTCGGCCAATAAACGATACAAAGGAAATTGGCCGAAACGGAAAGCAAACTGGCAACTCCAGAAAACTGGTCCCGTAATAAATTACAGGAAAACCCCGCTACTGTGCATACACACCCGCATTTGTATTCCGACCGAAATACAAATGCAATGAGACAAAATCTACACTGTACTATACTAGGATCCAGCTTAAACCAGAGCCGGCTAGTATTATCCGTTCGATCCTGATCCGTGCAATACCGCACGTATCTGATCGAACGCTGCCATATATCCATACGGCCTGTAGTACAAAGTGTCCGATCCTGAACCGTGCAATACCGCACGTATCTGATCGGACCTTGCCATATCTCCATACGGCCTCTACAACTTTTCGCCCGAAAGCTTGAGTAACTGAATGTGGGGGACTCTAAAGACTCGTCAACACCTTGGTTGTGGATTTAACCACTAGCACGTCAGAGGTATAAGCCAATATGTAACAGGCTACCAGGTATTGACCAAAAGGGACGTCGATGAGCGAACTCATCCTGACACCCTACTGAGCCTGTCAGTGATAATATCCGTACAGTCCGGTCCGTTCTTCTATGAGCATCGCATGGCTGGCCTAGGGGGTTGGTAAAAGTCAGACCCCCAAAAGCGGTACAAGTCGTGTCGGAGTGTAGCCCAGAACACCCTGAGATACTACTGGAATACCTACCAGTAAATCTCCTGCCTCGGCCGAGGGCTTTGTGCAGTGGCTCTCCTAGACACAGCGCGACCTCACCCCCAATACCGGGAGAGACGAACCCCTGAAGATACGCTCACTGCCTCCATGTGGCTCGGGACTGTACCCAACTAAAACCTGTTTGCAAGTATCCTTTGAGCGTGGTAGGGTAGTAATCAAAGTACAGTGGGAACTCACACGAGACAAATGACGATCATCAGGTCGATGAACTAACCTGTACACATGTCACCAGGGAACTGCTATCTGACGTCAGGTATAAGACCAACTAGCATGTTCCCGGCGGGTCCTGTCCGGTGTACTCATAACCCAATGAGCACCTGTATACATCTTAGGTGATCTAATTGACACCAATGGCTTGTGAGACCGGCCACCGCCCCTCGTCGGGGTCTCGACTGTATACACTAGTCTACTCTGGAGTATCGATGCCCTGTCTCGAAACTCGCACGACTAGGGACCTTTTAAGGATGTGCTTATAGACCCCAGCTCCCACTTATATGATCGCCCTCATACTGCTGGTGGTCAACCAAGAATCATGGAGGCTCTATGAACGTGTAATAGCGACCTGTCAGGTCACCTAAGCAGTACACGATGATAAAGATAAACCAGATAGCATACTATCATCTCGAGTAAGACTGTCTTACTGGGACAGGTCCTCCCTCAATCATTGCAATCACGTACCTGTGATCCAATAATTGACTCTGAGGGTACTATCTCCAACAATCTCCCACTTGCACTCAAGGCTAATTATTGCGATGTCGCATACTCACAGCCTGTGTGATACCGAACACCCAACTCCTCTACTTTTCAGTCTCACAAAGCTCGTTTGCGAAACTATTGCGTTCGAGGAATAGCCTCAGTGAGTGGATCCGCTTTGATGTTTCTTTCTATGTCTCTCTATATCTCAAGTTCGCGGAGAAAACCATCTCCCGAAATGAGCAATACCTGTCTCAGAATATGTCTGGATGTCTGATGGGACCTAGCTCATTAATGAACTCCAAATCCAAACTTCTTAGACTGTATCGTCAACTGAACTTAATCAGTATCCTGCGCCATGCCTTCCTCAGTATTGCCTTGGACCACCTGTCCAAAATACTGCCCCTCGTCAGAAGGAAAACTATAACTCTGACAACCTCCTTGTCGTCCATGTCACCTTGGAAGCCTGGAATGATAACTGTCTCCCGAAAGAGGCTGTCGTTATCGTATCCCTAGAACATCCACTTATGTTCTAAAACTGCTTCCGACTGTTTCTCCAGGATTGGATCAATATCAACTTATTGCATCTACCGCAAAAACAACATCTGGTGTGGTACTTGACATCTCATGATTGACTTAATTGCCTAAGTAAGTGATCTGCCAATCATGCACATCCCTCTCTATTTTAGTCTGTAAGACACCTTTAGAGAGGGTGACTCCATTACCTGCAGGTATAATACCGTGCCAGGAGTCGTCCATTCTAAATACTCTTAGAATGCTGTCAAAGTTCCCTGATTGGGAAACTACCCAAATCTAGATCTACAACCATAGATCTAGTAACCAGTATGTCTGATATAATGTCCAAGTCCCATGTGGAGAAACCACTGTGTGACGACCAAAGTATAACCGATCGTAGTATAGGAGTTTCTTTTCCTATTCTGTGTATGTCATCCAAATATCATGACATCACACCCTACTACCTTCTCAACAGATCCATCCCCTATTCTGACGAAGTCAAACCTATGACTGTCACATCAGAAATTGATGATCTATCTCCGCTATATCTGCTTTAGTCTATAAATAGACATAAGCCTCATGTCCACCATGCTTCCGCTGCTCCCACTGACTACGACAACCCTCTGGCAGAGTCATATACACGTACACTTCTAAAGCCAGTTTAGAACGACGCTATACTCATCCTCCTGCCGGGTCTCACAGTCTGGAACAACAGCAATGGTAAGTGTGGGTAAACAAGAACTTCCCTGTCACCGTCCTTGAGGCTACCGAAGTGCCTCTCGGGTGCCGGAAGTTACCCACCTTATCTGTGGAGTGGCTAATGGAATGTCAAACCGGATCGAATCTTTAGGTTCCTATCAAATCTTCAGTAATCGTTTGTGGTTCTGGAATCACTTCCAGTTCTACCATACTCCCACTACTGTTTTCTGAAAAAATCTATTTTTATTAAAACTGTGGCGAGTCTAGAACAATATCGCTATTGTCCATCAAGATGGTAGAAAGTCAACCCACATCATAGCCTGGGTCAACCCACAAACTGCCATTACAGAAACATGCCTTGAGTTGTCCAGTGTCTGGTTCTAATCATAAGCCGGACAACTCCCCGTACCTTAACATCGTTAAGATACGAACTGTTCTATATCCAATATAGGACCAGAGGCACTGATTTAATTGAACCAGATTCAAATCATGCAGCTGTTCCCAGTGCATGTCAACTAAATGGAAGGAGGACGATCAGCGTTACTCAACTTAGGAATGCTTCCAATTATGAGTAACCTGAAAGAGAAGCAAGTTCTCTTAATCACTACTATCAACTGAATACCATACACAAGTATCTACATCTTCGATTACTTTGAAGAATCCCGATACTTGCAATACCTGGTTCTCTACTTTATTCAAATACCTATAACTTCTCAAAATTCGGACCCTGTGTTTCCACGAAACACCTGTCTAAAAACTAGAGAAGTTATAAGTAAACCGAATATAGTACGAGGACCAACCCCTCTGTCCTGATGGACCCTGGACAACATACAATACCCTGTATAAGTCCTTTGAGTCTGATAACTCATTCACTGTGTGTCGTAGGTTGAAAACTGTACTTATGGTTAAGAAGAATTACACTGCTGTTTAATGCTCCTTACCTAGCCATCCACTGATATAGGTAAATGTCATAGACATAATTTCAAAAGGTATATCTCACTCTATAAAAATAGACGTACAGATATATCAATTTGAAATTGGTGCATTATAACGGATATTCAAAACCAAATATTTGCCGACCGGCAAACAGCCCAGGTGATTTCCTCAAATATCACCGATTACAACGAATCCCGATATAATGAGGACAATCACCTAATTCCCAATAGCTTACTCCCACTCATCATCTGTAAAACCATACAGATGTGAGAATCATACCTGGTAAATACATACCCTGGAGCAAGTGTCTAATTGGGAAATCAGTTTTCCATTAACAGTACACAGTGAAACTGAAACATTGAAATGTTTCGATGGGGTATCCCGGTATTCCTAGTAATGCCTCTTCCAGATTCACGACTGTAACCGTATAATTCTTTGCCACCTCTCCAAATCCCTTTTTATGTCTTTAGTCATTACCTTCTGCACACCCCTTTAGGCCAAATGGTTTTCTTCCTTCCCTACCGTTCGGCACCAGCCTATGGTTTGGAAGAAGACTATCCAATAAGCGTAATGGGTGTACTGTCCTAATCCTAGGAGCACTCGCAATGCGAGAGAAGGTGAAGATAAAAGACACCTGAATAAATCTTATTCTTATTTCTCCTGAACCAGAATCCATCCCCGAACTGGAACAAGTTCCTTTCGAGTTCGTATATAACCATACGATGGATTATCCAATAAACTGTGGATCTTCGTAGTGATACGGAGTGTCCTGGAGAAATACAAAGGTGATTTGGGAGTGGTAATGAAATACCTGGTTTGGTCATGAATATCAGTTGCAATTTACTTTGCCCTCTTACTAATCCCTTGCTTTGTCTTAACTTAATACCTTCTGCACACCATTGTTATGCTAATTGGTTTTCTTCATTCCCTACCGTTCGGCACCTGCCTATGGTTTGGAAGAAGACTATCCAATTTGCGTAATAGGTGTACTATCTCCTAAACCAAGAAGTACTCGCAACCTGAGAGAAGGTAAAAGGAAAAGACAACTGAATAATCCTATCCGTTTTCTCCAGAACCGGAAACCATCCTCGAATAAATCCCTTCGAGTTCGTATATAACCATACGATGGTTTGGTCCAATGGAAGTGGACGTTCGTAATAATACGGGGTGTCCTGGAGAAAAGGGTAAAAGTAGGAGTGGCAATGAGGCTTGCAACTCTGACAATCCAAAAGCCAGTGTTTAAGAAGGTTCGGTTAATTTTGGTTACTGAGTCATAGTCTTAGGGTCGGGTCAATGGTCGCTGCCGAAGAGAGAGAGAAAAGAAACACTCAGCGTGCACTCTAACCTAGATCAGAATGGTTACCAATTTATCTAATCTGGAAACCTCCCACTGTACCGTCAAATTCTCCTCCAAACCTGAAAGAAGAATTAGTCGGGATTACCCGAGGAGTAAACCAACTCATCAGTGGGAATCGGGATCCAAGTATCATCGCGTGATAACGTGACAGAATCCGCTCACGCTATCACACTCCAGAAGGTAAGCGCATATCTGGCAAGTTTCAGTTTTTTTGAAACTCCCGATGTGGATTTTTGCCCCATGCTCTTATGACCTTGGCGTGAGGTCAAAATATCATAAGTCACATGTCAAGTTCTACCCATCATTGTCCAGGTCAATTTGAATCCACCCGTACATACCCTTGACGTAGGCCAAAATAGTAGTACGACTGTCCCAAACCAACGCATCTATCTATGCAACAGATAAATACCCGGCAGCTACCAAACACTATGCCTTGGCGTGAGGTCAAAATACATAGCTTGAATACTACCGAATATTTAGCTGAAATGATGGAAGGCTACGAATGGTTTTTGGCGAAAACCTTTAACGTAATGAACTTGATATCGTTGAAGGAACGGATAGCTTTTTGAAAATATAGTAACGAAAACCGTTGCTAAAGAGGTCACTCCCGGTGAAGGGATCTCGGCTCTTTTCCCGTAGAATGAGGTGCAGGATATTCCAACTGAATACCACGATGCAAAGCAAAAGTAATCGGCTATAGTGAAGTTAATGCCCTGACGCAAACTTTTTGTCCAAGGGGTCACTCCCGGTGAAGGGATCTCGGCCCTTGCCTCGTCGACTGAGGAGCTGGATATTCATAACCGAATATCACTGTGCAAAATAAAAGAGAGCGTCGTTGCAATAACAGCTTTTTGAAAAGTGTTCCAACAACATCAGATTAGGTTTGTTTTAACTTGCATTGATCCGAATCAACGCAGTCCCATCAATTGATCACACCACAAAGAACGAAAATATACTGATGTACATATATGCCATCCGCATTCGCCACTGGGTGCCGTCATTACCCGTTAGGTTAGCTAACTAACGACAAAGCGGGGACTGGACTAGCGCGGATGCAAAACATATACAACATCTACTAATATATATACCAATATATTATATTCGCTCAAGGCGTGATAAAATGCAACATCAAAGAAATGTACAGCATCACAGAACAATACAGATATCTGGGATCCCCGGGTTTCACAGAGCCGCTGAAACCCGACGTTCCCCTGGTCGTGTGGATAGCCTGTGCAATAAAATCCTAGACCCCTACGGGCGCGGCAAGTTACCTGCCAAAACCTGAAGCGAGGCAGCCCCCTTCAGCACCGTGAATGGACCACCCAGCACTTCACGGAATCCGGTAACTTGGGCACCCCTCCTGGGTCAACCTGTACCCCCTACGAGTGCGGCGAATAGCCCGCCAATTCTAGAGTAAAGCCCCCTCCGTCCCAATGCGATGAGATGCGGGCTTGTTGCCCTCTAGAACCCGGCTATCCGTGCAGTCCTCCGCGGGGTAATCCTAGTACAGAAAGTAAAATATACATAAAACGGGTACATCGACCGCAACCAGGTCGTGCCCTAAAATAATAATACAAACTGGCAGTGACGGCAGCCCACATGTCGGACGCTCGCCCCGCAATATCAAATGTACATAATACAACCAAAACTGTACTAGCATTGCAACCAGGCTATCCACCACGACCGATCCGCAACATCACAGCAATACATAGAACATCAACGTGAAAGTCACGTTCGCAAATCCGTCTAACCGGGCTATAGCAATTAGACAGGATTTACCGATCGAGTGACATTCACGGTCGCAGATATAATGTAAAAACTGTGAAATAATGTGTTTAAAATATCCGATCGATCAAATTTTAACAAGTGGGCCTCAAGTACTACTGTAGCACATCAAGAAATTCTGGGCCCAAATTTAATATTCCAAAAACCCTAAAATCAACCCAGAGAGCAACTGCAGAAATTTGATGCAGTGATCTCAACATAGTGCGGCGGAACCGCGGCCCAAAGTGGTGTTTGGCCGCGGTTCCGCGCTCCCACTGTGGAGTCACTGTATCGAATTTCTACAGTGTTCTTATAATTTCCAGTACATCACTTTTCTGCAACCTGAAAAATTTTTCGAGCAAGAAAAAATTCAACAGAAAACTGATGTGAAGAAAACGCGGATTTTGGAATTTTGATCGATCGGAAATGTAAACACATTAAACAAAGCTAGACTAACTTAATGGCGAGGCTCTGATACCACTGTAAGTGCACGGCGGCGCCCCGGCCTCCATCCCGAGGCCAAATGCGGAAGCGATGGTTAACTTTAATTTTGCAAACTAGCAAACCGGCACCACCGCGCACTAAAACCCGGATCGAACCATTAACTAGTCCTAGCTAACTACAAGATGGGGAATAGAGATATACCGACAGATCCGAGTCCCCCGGTCTTCTCGTCGTCGTCCCGATCTCCCGCGGATTGTCCTGTCTCCACCTCGTCGCCGGAAGTGCACCACATCGCCTACATCTTTTCCGGGCTCCCACCTCAATACCGAGGCAACTCGGGCATGAAGCTGGCTAGTCGACGTGCCCAAGATTTGCTGTAGAATGTGTAGTGAAGAACCATGTCTCATATGGGGTTATGGAGTTTGCCATTTTGGTGGAGGGATGATACAAGAGCTATGCGGAGGGACTTGGGGATTTTTGGAGCATGAAATGAAGCAAAAACCCACACCTAAAAATTTGGACAGCCAACCCCAATGTGGCCGGCCATGGCATGAGGAAGAGCAAGAGAGGAGAGTGTGAATGAGAGAGTGACCAAAAGAATGAGTGGGAAACTCTATCATGCAAGAGAGAGGGAAAAAGAAATCATGTGAACCAATGATAACAAGGCAAAACCAACACTCAACTATCACTCATCACAAACAAAGTCCAATCATCATGAACCATCATGAAGTCAAGAAGTCAAGGTATGGAGCTCCCATCATGATGCACCAAAATGCAAAGGCCCCCTCCATAAATACTTATTTGCAACAATGCAAATAAGCCCTCCTCCACCTGTCTTCGGCCAATGAACGATACAAAGGGAATTGGCCGAAACGGAAATCAAACTGGCAACTCCAGAAAACTGGTCCTGTAATAAATTACAGGAAAACCCCGCTACTGTGCATACACACCCGCGTTTGTATTCCGACCGAAATACAAATGCAATGAGACAAAATCTACACTGTACTATACTAGGATCCGGCTTAAACCAAAGCCGGCTAGTATTATCCGTTCGATCCTAATCCATGCAATACCGCACGTATCTGATCGAACCCTGCCATATATCCATACGGCCTGTAGTACAAACTGCCGATCCTGATCCGTGCAATACCGCACGTATCTGATCGGACCTTGCCATATCTCCATACGGCCTCTACAACTTTTCGCCCGAAAGCTTGAGTAACTGAATGTGGGGGACTCTAAAGACTCGTCAACACCTTGGTTGTGGATTTAACCACTAGCACGTCAGAGGTATAAGCCAATACGTAACAGGCTACCAGGTATTGACCAAAATGGACGTCGATGAGCGAACTCATCCTGACACCCTACTGAGCCTGTCAGTGACAATATCCGTACAGTCCGGTCCGTTCGTCTATGAGCATCGCATGGCCGGCCTAGGGGGTTGGTAAAAGTCAGACCCCCAAAAGCGGTACAAGTCGTGTCGGAGTATAGCCCAGAACACCCTGAGATACTACTGGAATACCTACCAGTAAATCTCCTGCCTCGGTCGAGGGCTTTGTGTAGTGGCTCTCCTAGACACAGCGCGACCTCACCCCCAATACCGGGAGAGACGAACCCCTGAAGATACGCTCACTGCCTCCATGTGGCTCGGGACTGTACCCAACTAAAACCTGTTTGCACGTCTCCTTTGAGCGTGGTAGAGTAGTAATCAAAGTACAGTGGGAACTCACACGAGACAAATGACGATCATCAGGTCGATGAACTAACCTGTACACATGTCACCAGGGAACTGCTATCTGATGTCAGGTATAAGACCAACTAGCATGTTCCCGGCGAGTCCTGTCCGGTGTACTCATAACCCAATGAGCACCTGTATACATCTTAGGTGATCTAACTGACACCAATGGCTTATGAGAACGGCCACCGCCCCTCGTCGGGGTCTCGACTGTATACACTAGTCTACTCTGGAGTATCGATGCCCTGTCTCGAAACTCGCACGACTAGGGACCTTTTAAGGATGTGCTTATAGACCCCAGCTCCCACTTATATGATCGCCCTCATACTGCTGGTGGTCAAGCAAGAATCCTGGGGGCTCTATCAACGTGTAATAGCGACCTGTCAGGCCACCTAAGCAGTACACGATGATAAAGATAAACCAGATAGCATACTATCATCTCGAGTAAGACTGTCCTACTGGGACAGGTCCTCCCTCAATCATTGCAATCACGTACCTATGATCCAATAATTGACTCTGAGGGCGCTATCTCCAACAGATTTATAGGAAGGATTGCTAGTCGTATATATATGCCTTATTTCATTTTCATCCATACATGGTATTCTAGTCACGCATCGCATTTCATATTGTTGATATCACAGACATTCATCAATTTCAACATGTTCATGTATTGTGATTCTTCTCGAGGATTTTAGTATTTATGAGATTTATGGATTTGGAGAAACTACATGGATTTAAGAACGTATTACCATTTTAAAAATGTAAGTTGCATTTTTCTCATGATTTGTTGTATGGGTCGTCCACCATGAAATTTCTCGGTTCTTGAGCGGTATCATACACCCGATTCGAGGAGGAGGAGGAACCGTCTGTGGATGCATGGTGAACCCAGTACGGTACCCCACAGTAAGATGGTCGTAGATGATGGCGTTGAGCCCGGCAGGGGAGCACTACCGACCAGTTATTTGTGATGCGGTGGATATCCGGAGGATACCGACGTATTCTTGGGATTTGATAATATGGGCCCGTTTGGATTGCCGGAGCCCGAGAGATTGAGATATTGATACATCGAGACATTGAGATATTCATACTTTGTGTCGATGCTTGACTCGGATTTTTATTGATTTCATTGATGATACTACAGTTAAATAACAGAAGTTGTACTAAGATAAGAATACAGATTTTCTCGTACTGAACATATTCAGATCTCGTGTTGATTACGCATTCATGTTGTATTCATGTTAGTACATCGTATTATATCGACATGTGTAGGTTGAGACGCATTTGCGTGCATGCTTATGATAGCCTTATTAGATGTTATTTACTACTATTGAGTTGGTATCTCACCCCCATTGTGCCACAGTACCTTGCAGGTTGACCCGTCAGTGCAGAAGCGGCAGGCGTTCTTCCTCTTATGGCTTCATTTGCTTGATTTGTAGCATTGCTCGTAGGTGGGTTGGGATGATAGTTTTATTCTATCATGTACATGATATTGTATCTAGTATACTCCATCTACCCTTATATATTTGACTAGACAGTGAGACTCGTGAGACTTGTATTTGTGGTGTTTGGTGTCGATGCTCACTTGAGCCGACATGATGCTTTATTACTTTGTGCCTTTATATGCTTATTTTGCTCGGTGATGATATTTATTGCGTGTGATTGTGAGTCCGCCTTTGGGGAAGAGCTATCTCCCACTTGGGGATGCCTTATTTCATGATGTACATATATTCTTGTTTTGTACCCGTTTGGGGCCAGTATTTACAAAGGAGACTCTGCCGAAATTTTCGGAAAAGTGTGATGTTACTTTTAAAGTTTTGATGTGACTTATTTAATAATAATCGCTTTCCTTACTTTGTTTTCCTTCACTCTACTGCTTCAATTAGTTTTGATTTCTGGGTTTTGGTTTACTTAGATTACGTACGCCTTGAGACGTTTCGTAATTTAAGTGCCAGTCAAGCTCCGTACTTTTCGTGTCGTGACAAAGTTGGTATCAGAGCGTTATGTTTTACCTTTCTGAGTGTAGGATGACTTTTGGTAGATGGAGTAGGTGACTTAAGCAGAGTGACGTAATGTGCCTATGTTCCGCGGCATACTTACAATACGGTACTCCGCCTAAGTAACCTTAGGATATATATTTGCTTGTATTTCCTTCCTTGATTCCGGAAATCCTTTGATTTGATCGCAATGTTCCTATCAATCATGTTCTTGCTCTAGACACTATGCTGCCGGAGACTACGAGGGCTAGAGGGCTGCCACCGGGAATGAGATTAGAGTAGACTCGTTTGAGTCGAGGACTAATCGGGGTGGTACGCCTATCCCTCAGGGACAGAGTGATCCGCCTTCTCCAGTATGGATGGCTAGGCTAGAGTCGAGTATTCAGGACGTATGACAGAGGGTTGGATCGTTAGTAGAGGCTAGCCGAGCTCCGAGAGCTGATGATGTCCCTCCTACTGCAGGGACTGTGATTGTACCTGCTGCAGAGGCAGCTGTTTCTGCTGTTACCAAGATTATTTTCGTATCCTTATAGGAGTTTTTAAGGATGAGGCCTCCAGTTTGTTTTCACCGGAATAGATGCAGCGGAGGACCCGTAGACAATCCTCGGCGGGATGGTTATGATTTGTCATTCACAGAGATATTCTGACGAGATTTGGACTGAGCTTGCGAGTTTTCGTCTAGAAAGGTCTTGCTCAGACATGGTGTGAGTCAATTGAGAGAGGCCGAGTTGCAGATCTACATTATATGACTTGGGATAAGTTCACAGTTGTATTTCTTGCTCGTTTCCTTCTGGAGAGGGCTCGAGATGCCCGAGCCCGTAGTTTCGAGCCTTTCCGTAAGACTTCGGGGATGACATTCTCTGAGTACGACATTTAGTTTACTCAGCGGTCCGATATGCTCCTTACCTAGTGGACACTGAAGAGAAACGGATAAAGAGGCTCGTGTGGAGATTGGACATGCAGTTATTTCTTGCTGTTGGTGCCCAGCATTTTGACTCTTACGTCGTTGCTATGAACGCAACCTTACTGTTGGAGGAGCGCATTTTTAAGACTTTAGTCGTTTCTGTACCGAAGTGAAATTGTACCAGTATGCCAGCTCAGATGCGGTTAGATAGACGCTGTTGTGACAGTTATTCCTTCGGTGTTTCTTCCGATGCGTATTTCTTTCTGGTGTTATTTCAGTTTTTTCATTCGATGTGCATATTTCTTTTGTTGTTTGAACTTGTATCTACGCACTTTGTACTGAGTTTAGACTTGTTTAATCTGCCTTAATTGTTATTATTCCAGTAGGCGAGTCTTTTGTCGCTCGAAATGTTTTCCGTTCGTGTTCGTTTTGTTCGTATCGGAGATAGGGATTATTCTGTCAATTTGATTTTCTCGATATGATTTGCTTTGAAGTTCTTCCGAGCATGGATCGGTTAGCCACGTGTTATGCATTAGTGGACTACCGTAAGAGGGCGGTCAGATTTAGTTTTCCTAGTAAGCCAGTTCTTAGATTTTTTTGGGGAGACCGTAGCATCGCCTTTCCAAGTTGATGTCTTCTTGTCACGCTAGTCAGCTTTTGAGAAAGGATGTTAGGAATTCTTGGCGTATGTTTGTGATGTTAGAGCCGCAAAGGTCCCGTTGGATCAAGTCTCGATTGTGAGAAAGTTTCTAGATGTTTTCCTGACGAGTTTCTTGGTTTGTCGCCAGAGCGCAATATTGAGTTCTGCTTTGACTTGGTCCCCGGTATAGAGCCTTTTTCTATTGCTATATCGGATGGACCCGGCGGAGCTTAAAGAACTAAAGGATCAGTTGCAAGATTGTTGGATAAAGGGCTTGTTCGTCCGAGTGCATCACTTGGGGAGCTCCTGTTCTATTCGTCAAGAAGAAAGACGGCAGTTGTGTTTGTGCTTCGATTTTTGTCAGTTAAATAGAGTTACTATGCGGAACAGATATCCCATAACTCGTATCGACGATTTATTTGATTAGCTCCAGGGTGCGGGACATTTCTCGGAGATTGATTTGTGATCAGGTGACCGTTAGTTGCAGGATCGAGAGGGTGATATTCCGAAGACTGTTTTTCACACGTTATGGGCATTATGAGTTTTGGTGATGTCGTTCAAGCTCACCAATACCCCTGCAGCGTTTATGGATTTGATGAACCGTATATTCAAGCCATTTCTTCATCAGTTATTATCGTGTTCGTTGATGACATTTTAGTACACTTCTGGAGCCGAATGGGGCCTAGGCAGTAATTGAGGATTTCGTTGTAAACCTTAAGGGAGCACCAACTATTCGCTAAATTATCCACGTGTGTTTTCTGGTTGGATGGTGTTGACTTCTTGGGTCACGTAGTTACGAGAGATGGTAAGTATAGAACCGAAAAAGATCGAGGCCGTTCAACACTGGCCCAGACCTGTATCGGTGATGGAGGTTCGCAGCATTTTGGGTTTGGACGAATGCTATTGATATTTTGTACAGAATTTTTCGCAGATAGCTGCAACGTTGCGAGTCTTCAACTGCTGAAAGCTCTGCTCGCGTGCTTCGGTCCAAAGAAAAGGAACTCCCTTCTGGGTTAACCCGGTTTGAGTACGACACCAGTATTATCTTTTCCTTTAGGATCAGGCGGTTTTTTGGTTATTACGATGCTTCTGAGAAGATGAAGAAGCATGAACAGAATTATTCCACTCATGACTTAGAGATAGTTGTGGTGGTCCTTTCACTTAAGATCGGGAGACTATTTTTACGGCGAGTCGTGCCAGATATTCACGGACCACAAGAGTTTAAAGTACATTTTCTAGCAGCGAGATCTAAATTTGAGACAGTGTCGTTGGGTGGAGCTAGTAAAAGATTATGACTGGGAGATTCCTTATAGTCCGGGCAAGGCAAATGTTGTGGCAGATGTTTGAGTCGGAGGACCGGAGATAGCTTTTCTTGTTGAGCACAGTTCAGAGACTGTCGATGGCAGATTGGCAGATACTATGTAACAGTAGAGTACAGTTCGAGTTTACGTCGACCGGGGGACAACTTGTCCGTGTCCATACACATCCACAGTTATTTGATCGTATCCGTGAGACACAGTTCGATGACGTTCGTTTGTCATAGATCATGGAGCAGGTTCGACCGGGCAGAGATTCAGAGTTTGTGGTTTATGATCGTGGAGTACTAAGATTTGGGATTCCACTATGTGCGCCAGATTCCGAGGGACTGAGACGTGAGATCTTAGAGGAGGAACATTAGTCAGCATATATGAATTGTGATTTGAGAGAAATCTACTAGTGTGAAGGGATGAAGAGAGATGTCATAGATTTTGTTTCGGGATGCTGACTTGTCAGCAAGTCAAGGCCGAGCATCAGAAGCCAGCTGGAGAGTTACAACCTTTATCCATTCCCGAGTAGAAATAAGAACAGATTTCTATGGAATTTATTGTGGGTCTACCTAGGACCAGTCGAGAGTATGGCTCTATTTGAGTGATCGTAGCCTGATTGACGGAAGAAGCTCATTTTCTGCCAGTCAAGACCAATTTCGGATTCGTTCAGTATGCTCAGATATATGTTGATGAGATTGTGCGACTACATAGAGTTCCGACTTGTATTGTATCTGACAGAGGCACCCAGTTCACCAGCCGGCTATTGTAGAAACATTAAGAGACTTTGGGCACCAGATTGAGTTTCAGTGCAGTTTTCTATCCGTAGACCGACGGTCAGTCAGTGCGGACCATTCAGATTCTTGAGGATATGCTCTGAGATTGCGTTCTAGATTTCGGTGGCAGTTGGGATAGCCACTTGCCCTTGATAGAGTTTTCGTATAATAACAGCTTCCAGAAGACAATTCAGATGGCAACCTTTGAGATATTATATAGGAGGAAATGTCAACCACCAGTTTGTTGGACAGAGCTCAGTGAGAGCAATATTTTGGGGCTACAGATTGTGCAGGAGAAGACCGAAAAGATTCAGATGATTTGGGATAGGATGAGTGCAGCCCAGTGCAGGCAAAAATCTTGCAGACTGACGTTGGCGCAGACTTGAGTTCGTCATTGTAGATCATGTTTTCTTGAAGGTTTCTCTGATGAAGGGCGTGTCGAGATTCGGAAGGAAAAGGAAGGCTTAGTTCCAGATATGTTGGTTCTTTGAGATTCTCGTGCGTGTCGGTGCAGTTGCTTATCGTTTGGCTCTTCCGCCCAGCTTTCCAGATATTCACCCCGTGTTTCATGTATCAATGCTCCGCAAGTACCTTCTTGACCCCTCTCGCACGATACAGCATCAGACGATTCAGCTGGAGCGCAATCTTTCTTTCACCTGGATACCGATAGTCATTCTAGATCGGCAAGTGAAGAAACTGAGGTCCGAAGTCATAACGTCCGTATAGGTTCTTTGACGTGGCCGAACGACGAAAAAGGTCATGTAGGAAACCGAGGACGAGATGCGGAAGAAATTTCCCTATCTCTTCGAAGGTACGCGTAGTAAATTTTAAATTCGGGAACCAAATTTCATCAAGGAAGGAAGATTGTAACGCTTTAAAAATTAGTATAGGTTAATTTCGTGTTAATTAGTGAAAATACGTGTTTTTCGTAAAAACCTAGTTAATAAATATTTTCCATATAAACAAGAATATATCTGTTTGTTGATGCGAATATGTGTATAATTGTGCTTTATTAGTTAACATTTAATTATTGTTCACTTGTTTATTTATTTTACTTATTTACTATTTAATAAACTAAATTTCAAAAAAAACATGCACACACACATCTAGTGTTAATCATAGATGAGTATAGGGTAATACTGGTTTATACAACCATGGCTACTTAATCACAATGTGTAACACTTTTTTTAGAAAAGAAATGGAGATGGTTCTAGAATTTGTAGAAAAAGAAAATGGAAAAAAGAAATGAAAAATTGAGACATGGGGACATTAAATGCATGGTATGGCTCACTTCTCTCTCTCTCTCTTCACTCTTGAACTCCCCCTTCCCCTGGTAGCCACCATCCCCTCCTCCTTCATTCTCCCATTGTTAACCTCTCTACCTCACACACAAATCCCTCAAAAACTTCACAAAATCAAATCTAAACACTTAAAATCAAATCTTTTATTGGTTCTTGAGGCAAGATTTCAGTTTGAAGGCAAGAATCTCAAGTTTGAATCACTTCCATCTCCCCTGCTTCCTTATGTCTGCCTTTAGGTGCTTTGTTTTAAGGTGAGTGGAGAGAAGGAGGCGAGTGAAGCGAAGGAAGGAACTGACGGAGCGGAACGATAGAAGGCGCGGATGTGAGCCCCCAGCAATTGAGGGGGAGCTTTAAGTATTCTTCTGCTAAACTTTTGGTTTATTAAGTGTAATTTGGTGTTTAAGTGGTAATTAATGCAAGTTTGAGATTTAAAAGTGAAGATTAGGTTAGGTTAGGGTTTTATGGCTTAATTAGGGTAATTAAGAGTACTTAGTGCCTAACCAACCTATTAATCCAGCAAGTTTACACTAAAATGCCTTAATTTCACAAATTAGTGTTTTAATACGGTTTTTAATCTAGTTTTTAAACACTGAGAATCTTCTATTACCGTGGTGATTTTTAAAACAAACAAACAAGTATATTAGACTATACATTGTGCTAGGAGTGTAGTATAGAAACCTAGACCCTTTTCACCCGATTTCACCCGGTGACACCCCCATCGTGACCGGCCCAATTTTGGAGAAAAACGTTGAAACTTTGCAGGTAATTGTCTGTAGGTATTATAAGAGGTTTGGTCTTACTTGTTTTTCTTGTTTTTGCTCCAGGTAAAATATGGGACCAATTAGCTATAATTAATGTAATGGGACTTGCACGACACGTACGATCCGAGTCTAGGCTTGGTGTTTGCTTTGTATTACAGCCAATTAGGGTGGTTTCTCGTATGGTCTTGATATCGCGTTTTGCAGAATATTAGCCTCATGTGTAGCATCGTGTGATTCTAGGATCGGTCGCGGAGACGTCCGACGCGGCATGGAAAGGAAAGGCGGTGATAGGATTAGATTAGCAGAGGCGTCCCGGTGAGTAGATGTACACATCTATGGGGGAATCGTCTGGATGACGCAAGGCGCCCGATAGTTAGAATTTCTATTAGTATTTGCATTATATGCGTAGTTCCTAGTTATTCATCTCATTGCATCGCATCATCTTTTATATATATGTGTGTGATATCATTTCATAGGACACTCGCACCATTACCATTGTTTATGCTGCACGGGCACTATTCATGTGGACACACGCCCTGATAATTGCTATGCCACGAACACTTTAGAACTTGTTTAATTTAGAATATAAGATCATTGCAACATATATGATACCCAAGACATTTGCATCACACATGATACTTAAACTAGTAGTTGCATTCTTCATCTCATCAAGATTTATAGGAAGGATTGCTAGTCGCATATATATGCCTTATTTCATTTTCATCCATACATGGTATTCTAGTCACGCATCGCATTTCATATTGTTGATATCACAGACATTCATCAATTTCTACATGTTCATGTATTGTGATTCTTCTCGAGCATTTCAGTATTTATGAGATTTATGTATTTGGAGAAACCACAAGGATTTAAGAACGTATTACCATTTTAAAAATGTAAGTTGTGCTTTTCTCATGATACGTTGTATGGGTCGTCCACCATGAGATTTCTCGGTTCTTGAGCCGTATCACACACCCGATTCGAGGAGGTGGAGGAACCGTCTGTGGGTGCATGGTGGACCTGGTGCGGTACCCCGGGGCAAGATGGTCGCAGATGATGGCGTTGAGCTCGGCAGGGGAGCACTACCGACCGGTTATTTGTGACGCGGCGGATATCCGGAGGATACCGACGTAGTCTTGAGATTTGATGATATGGGCCAGTCCGGATTGCCGGAGCCCGAGAGATTGAGATATTGATACATCGAGACATTGAGATATTCATACTTTGTGTCGATACTTGACACAGATTTCTATTGATTTCATTGATGATACTACAGTTAAATTACAGAAGTTTTACTAAGTTAAGAATACAGATTTTCTCGTACTAAACATATTCTGATCTCGTGTTGATTACGCATTCACGTTGCATTCATGTTAGTACATCGTATTATATCGACATGTGTAGGTTGAGACGCATTTGCGTGCATGCTTACGATAGCCTTATTAGATAATATTTACTACTTACGAGTTGTCAACTCACTGTAAGTGTATATGCCCTAGAGGCCATTACTGTATCATACTAGTTTGTATATTACTTAATGGAAGCTTGGGATATTCACAGTTTTATAGACAATCTTTCTCAAATTGGTAGTATGCTACTTGGTTTGTTTCTACTTTAATATGTGCGTGTGTTTCTTTTAGCATATTGCTTATACATATTACTGGAGCCCTTAGGATCTTTGCTTGATTACCAGCGTTGTGATGGCAGTCACACTAGTGGAGGATGGGTAATCTACAAGCACATCCTTATACAGGTCCCTAGTCGTAGGATTATCGAGACGGGGCATCGATACTCCGGAGTAGACTAGCGTATGCGCTTCTCGTCCGAGCAGAGGAGATGGTCTGTCCTACAGCCATTAGTACGTCGTACTTGAGATAGTATGCGGGTGCTCGTTAGGTTACGAGTGCACTAGACAGGACTCGCTGGGAACTGTTGGTTGGTACTATACCTATCGTCAGTTATCAGTTCCCAGGTGACATGATTACAGCTTAGTCCGTTGACTTGACACTGTCACTTCGCCTCGAGTGTGTTCCCACTGTTCTTAGATTGCTACCCTACCATGGCTCAAATGAGTCATGCAAACAGGTAGCAGTTGGGTGCAGTCCCGAAGCACTTAGAGGCAGTGACGGTTAGACAGGATTCGTCTCTCCCGGTATTGGGGGTTGATATCGCGCTGTGTCTAGGAGAGCCAATACACAAAGTCCCTGACCAGGGCAAGCGAGATATACCGGCAGCGTTTCCAGTGTTATCTCAGGGTGTTATGGGCTACACTCTAACACGACTTGTACCGCTATTAGGGGACTGACGTTTACCGCCCCCCAGGCCCGCCATGCGATACTCTTAGACGAACAGACCGGACTATATGGAGATTGGCACATTCAGGCTCAGTAGGTGTTCGGATGGGTTCACCTCATCAGTCTTCTTATCGGCATCTACCTGGGGACCGTTACGTACAGCTAGTACCGCTTGCGTCCTGTGGTTAAACCCACTGCCAGCGTAGTGTCGAATCTTTAGAGTCCCACACAGAGGGCTATTCGTCTTTGGGCAAAACAGAGTAGACGTCGCATGGTTTTGCGATGGGGTTCGTTCAGATCCGCGCACTTGTTTACGTTTGGTGTCCGGGCAGTTATTACTAGCGGGCTTTGGTTTAAGCCAGATCCTAGTATTTGTTTTTGGAAGTGTTTTGTCTCATTGTATTCGTGTTCCTCGGAACACGGATGCGGGTGTGTATGCACAGTTGACAGAGGCAGAGGATTCTCACTAGGGTTGTTGACCGTTGACTTTTTCCGAACCCTAATGAGAATGAGAGATATGATTAATGATATTAATTAAGGATAATTGTGCCATGGTTAGGTTGACCATTTGACTTTTGTTGACCTTTTGACTTTGGTTGACCGGTTGACTTTTGTTGACATTTTGACCATCATCATCTCATTTGAAAGATGCTTCTTGATTCTTGCAAATTTCATTTAATGTGAAATGATAATGGTCATTCCAAACTAACCATCACAATTTCTATTAATTATTATTATTTCATAATTCTCTGATATGAGAGTATGGTTGTAAATTGATCATATTCTCTCTTGCTCTTTCTCTCTCATGTTTTTGAGCTCTTCCTCTTCCTCTCAAAGCTTCCATCTCTCATGTGTTGAGAACCATGAGCTTGTGAGATAAAACTATCAAGACTACTCTCTACTCATTCTAGGGTTCTAGGTCTAGCAAGCCAAGCACTATAGTTACCTCTTGGTTGAGATAGAAGCTTAAGGTAGAGGCCTTCGGGTGGATCTTTCTTTAGCAAAGAGAAGGAGTTCAAGACCTAGGTATAACCTTCTAACCGAGTAGCTAAAACATGTAGTTTGTTTGTTAGTTTTTGTTTAGCAAAGATTCTCTTGTTCTAGTCCATATTACCTTGTGTTAAAAAATCATTTTTTTTCTTATTCCGCCTCCCCGTAAGCAGCGGGATGGGTAACGTGGAGTTACAGTGGTATCAGAGCCTAGCTAAACAACAACTAGCATGTTAGCAAAGTGTTTAGAACTTCGATCCGGAAAAAAATCGCAAAACACGTCAAAATCTCATACTTTCTGCCAATTTTTAAAACAGCCCTAAAAATATTTCCACACACCTTAAAAATCCGTGCAGGGTATTTTAGGAACAACCAAGAAAAACGAGCCCACGACTCGGTCAAAGCGCCGCGGAAGCGCGGCGAAACCAAGCGTTTCGCCGTGGATCCGTGGCCGAGTTGACTCGGTCGCGACTCGGATTTCCTGCAGTTTGTTCAGTATGATGTTTTGGGATTTTTAAGATATTTTGTTTCTGCCCAGATTATCTTGAAAACAATGTTGTGTTTGGGGTAGTTACAAATTGGTATTTTGATCGAAGTTCTACAAACTATGGCTAATTGGTTATATCTGTAATGTGATATATGCACTAAACGTCGACTAATCGCTATATGTCGATTAGTGGGGGTTGTGCATATCTGTGATCTGTAATGATGGATTGTGTATATGAACTTGTTGGGTTGTCGCGGATGAATAGCCGGGGTTTGTGAGATGAGAATTTCTTTATCTTTCATTTGATGTAATATGTAAATTGATGTAATATTATTTTTATGGCCGCACATCCGGGATGAGGTTGTAGCCGCCATTGTATATTATTTCTTTTACTGTTTTTGCTCCTAGGATAGACCCAAGGTGGGGTGCACAAACTACCGGGTACTTTGAAGTGCCGAGTGGCCTACTCACGTTGTTGAAGGAGGTTGCTTCACTTCGGGTACTTGGCGGGTAGTTTGCTGCACCCGTAGGGGTCTACAGTGGGGTTTGGCTATTCATCGCGACCGTGTAATCCGTCTTTCGTTGCAGGCTCGAACGAAACGCGGATTCCTAGCATATCCAATATGTTCATCTGTGATCCGGAATGGCTATCATTGCATCTGACGAATGTATATATCTATATATGATATCTAGTAGGCGTTGCTTATGTTGTGCATCCGCGCTAGTCCAGCCCCCGCTCTGTCGTTAGTTAAGTAACCTAACGGGTGATGACGGGGCCCCGTGGCGAATGCGGATGGCATAAGCGTATGTTATATTTTCGTTGTTTTCTACAATGGTAGGATTAATTGATGGGACGCATTAAATTAATGCAAGAAAATAAACCAAAGTTAAATCGTTGGAACAATTTCAAAACCACTCGATTTCTTTTCAAAACAGAAAACTTTTAAAACGCGGAGCTTGAACCACTCCTTTTAAAAGCTATCACGTTCCTTCGATTATATCAAGTTCACTACGTTCACGGTTTCGCCAAAACCATTCGTAGCCCTCCGTCATTTCATATGGATAGTCAATAGTATTCAAGCTGTGTTTGTTGGCCAAAATCAAGGCATAGTGATTGGTAGCTATTGGAAATTCATATGTGGCATAGATAGATGCGTTGGTTTGGGACAGTCGTACTTCTTTGTTAGCCAAAGTCAAGTGTAGGTACGGGTGGGTTCAAATTAACTTGGAAAATGACGGGTAGAACTTGACATGTGACTTATGATTTGTTGGCCAAAGTCAAGGTCATAAGAGCATGGGGCAAAAATCCATATCGGGAGTTTCTAAAGAAACTGAAACTTGCTAGTGCTGCATACCATTTGGAGTGTGATGATTTTGGTAGGATTCCTTCAACTTTATCACACGATGATATTTAGATCCCGATCCTACTGTGAGTATATGCTACTCCTCGGGAAACTTTCTCATTTAACGATCAATGCTATAAACCAAGTAGGTGTCTAGAAAGGTGTTAGCGGGGCTACGCCCACAGGGAAAAGAGGTTATTTAATTAAGGAACTTCGCGAAAGCGTCGTAAAACCTCCCTCGAAGTACCAACACTGGCCTGGCTGAACGGTTAAGCAAGTATTGTACGGTGAGATTGATCCCGACTAATTCTTCTTTTATGGTTTGAGGAAGGATTCGAGAAACAGCGGGAGCCATCCTGTTTAGACAAACTAAAAACCACTTTAAACTTGCAAGAGCATCATGCTAAAGCGTTTCTTTTCTCTCTCCTAATTGCAGCGACCAAACATCATGACCGGCCTTAAGTTACTACTAGATAAAAATATACTGACAGTGCCAAACTACAAAAATTGGCTCAAGAATGTCAAAATGACAATCACTTATGACAAGTTGGGGTATCTCCTTACCACCAAAGCTCCCCCTGTCCCAAGTCCTCAATCCAGCGTCGCGGATAAGGAAATCCGTAGGACCTGGGAGATTGATAGCGCGAAGGCCAAGTTCCTCGTGCTTGACTCTATGGACAATGAATATCAGAGGAGGCACGAGGATATGGATCTTGAATCCATATTTCTCTACACAAAGGATCTATATGGAGAACAATCCCGTATCGCCAGATACGAAGTCTCGAAAAAGTTGTTTTCGGTGAGATTTGCTGTCGGATCATCTGTAGCGGAACACGTGCTTAAGATGATTGGCTACATTGAAGAGCTCGTGGACCTCGGGACCACGTTAGGGAACAAACTCTACACTGACTTGATTCTTCAGTCCCTTCCTTCCACTTACGCCCAGTTTATCCTGAACTTCAACATGCAAGGAAAAGAAGTTGAACTTCCGGAACTCCTCAACATGTTGAGGAGTGCAGAGGGCACCCTACAAAAAGTAAGGGAAACATCCACTTTGTCTGTTGGAGGACCTTCCTCTTCTAGGTCCAAGGCGAAAGCTAAGGGAAAGAAGAAGAAGACCCCCACCAAACCAAGGGGCGGTGTTAGTAAAGTGGAGGCCGAGGGAAAGGCAAAGGTAGCAAAGGTAGCGGGACAGCTTGTGGGGAAGGAAGAGTGCTTTTATTGTCATAAGAAAGGACACTGGAAGAAAAATTGCAGGGCTTGGAAGGCCAAGAACCAGGACCCGAAGTAAGTTGTGGCTTCGGCTTCAGGTGTGTATGTTATTGAAAACTGTCTATCAATAAACTCTTCTTCCTGGGTATTGGATACCGGATCAGGATTTCATATCTGTAATTCTTTGCAGGCACTGAGAAAGCGTAGGGTTTTGAAGGCAGGTGATATGACCCTCAGAGTTGCAAATGGAGCTGGCATGGATGCTGAGTCCGTGAAGGACTATCACTTTGGATGGTCAGAATGACATGTTTTGATTTTGCGTGACTGTTATTTTGTACCCAGTGCGACTTGTAATATCATATCTGTATCTTTAATGTCTAAAGAAGGTTATGATTTTGCATTTGTAAGCGATATTATAAACATTCACCTTAATCATGTTCTGATTGGGTCGGGTACATTAAGCAACGGTATATACGTATTGAACCAACCACAGATTTTTAATGTCCAGAATACACACAAAAGAAAGTCTCCAGAAATAAATCATGCTTTCTTATGGTATTGTAGACTGGGTCACATCAATGAGACAAGGTTAACTAAGCTGCATAAAGAAGGATATTTGGATCCGTTCGAATATCAATCATATGCAACTTGTCAATCATGTCTCAAAGGAAAGATGACAAAGACTCCGTTCACTGGACACGGAGTAAGAGCGAGCGAGCTCTTAGGACTCATACACAGCGATGTATGTGGTCCAATGTCTACACATGCGCGAAGTGGTTATTCTTACTTCATTACTTTCACGGATGATTTTTCGAGGTATGGATATGTCTTCTTAATGAAGCATAAATCTGAAGCCTTTGAAAAATTCCAGGAATACAAGAATGAAGTAGAAAAACAAACAGGCAAAAGTATCAATACACTGAGATCTGATCGAGCTGGTGAATACTTAAGTGCCGAGTTCCTGGATTACTTAAAAGAGAATGGAATTCTCTCTCAACTTACACCTCCATACACCCCACAACATAATGGTGTATCGTAGAGACGGAACTGAACCCTATTGGATATGGTACATTCCATGATGAGTAATGCTGAGTTGCCGCGATCATTCTGGGGATATGCACTAGAATCAGCCGCGTATCTTTTAAACCGAGTTCCAACTAAGACAGTGCCTACCACACCATATCAGATGTGGAGTGGGAAGAAACCCTATCTTAAGCACATTAAGAAATGGGGATGTCCAACTTTTGTCAAAAAGAAGCATGCGGACAAACTCGAGGCACGCTCAGTACAGTGCAAGTTTGTAGGATATCCAAAGAACTCCAAGGGATATTTCTTCTATTACGCAGAGGAACATAATGTTTTTGTTTCTCGTCATGCCTGCTTCTTGGAAACTAAATTTTTGGAAAATCAGATAAGTGGGAGAGTAATAGAACTAGAAGAAATTCCAGAACCACGAGCTATTACTGAAAGCTTAGTAGAACAACAGGGTTCGAAAGAACAGGACATTCCTGCGCCACTCCGCAGGAGTAGTAGGCAGTTTCATCTGCCCGAGAGATACTACGGTTTTCTCATAGACGGGGATAGAGAGGATTGCATCATTGATAATGATGAGCCGACTAGCTTCCAACAGGCTATTCAGAGCACTGACTCGGTAAAATGGCTAGATGCAATGCAGACCGAAATGGAGTCCATGTACACCAACAAAGTATGGACTTTGGACGTTGCTCCAGAAGGGGTAAAACCCGTAGGCTGCAAATGAATCTTCAAAAGAAAGATTGGTGTAGATGGACAGGTTGAGACCTATAAGGCTAGACTTGTTGCAAAGGGTTTTCGCCAAAGACCTGGTTTGGACTATGACGAAACCTTTTCTCCAGTGGCTATGCTCAAATCCATTCGGATCCTTCTTGTCATTGCTGCCTTCCACGATTATGAGATTTTGCAGATGGACGTCTAAATGGAAATTTAGAGGAGTGTGTCTATATGGACCAGCCAGAGGGTTTCCATTCAGAGTGGGAGCAGCGGGAAGGTGTCCAAGTTGCTTAAGTCCATTTATGGACTGAAGCAGGCATCGCGGAGTTGGAACATCTGTTATGATGAGACGGTCAAAGAATTTGGCTTTATCAAAAATCCAGATGAACCATGTATTTATAGTAAATTTGTAGCACGAATTGTCGTATTCCTCGTTTTATACATGAATGACATTCTCTTGATAGGAAATGACATTCCTATGCTACAATCTTTCAAAGGGTTCTTGTCACACAGGTTCTCCATGAAAGACCTGGGTGATGCCTCTTATATTCTGGGGATCCGGATCCATCGTGATGGGTCCAAGAGGATATTAGGACTTTCACAGTCCAGGTACATCGATACCATACTGAAAAGATTCAGTATGGAAGATTCCAAGCGCGGTAATTTACCGGCTTGTCACGGGATCACCCTCTCCAAAGAGATGTCTCCTAAGACTGATTTAGAAAGGAATCGCATGTCTATTATACCCTACGCCTCTGCAGTAGGCTCTATAATATATGCGATGTTGTGTACCAGACCAGATGTAGCTTATGCACTGAGTGTGGTAAGCCGGTATCAGTCAAACCCTGGGGTGAAGCACTTGATAGTGGTAAAGAATATTCTGAAGTACCTGAGAAGGACTAAGGATATGTTTTTGGTTTACAGCGGAAAAGACCTCCAGATGGAGGCCTTTGCTGACTCCAGCTTCCAGAGTGACAAGGATGACTCTAAATCCTTGTCGGGTTATGTCTTTACCCTCAATGGAGGGGCGGTGTGTTGGAAGAGTTCCAAACAGGAAACCGTTGCTGACTCAACGATGGAAGCGGAATATATCGCAGTATCTGATGCCGCAAAAGAAGCCGTCTGGATGAGGAAGTTATTGACAGAACTTCAGGTGGTTCCGTCCATTATTGATCCAATACCTCTATATTGTGACAACAACGGGGCTATAGCTTTAGCGAAGGAACCCAGGTCCCATCAGAAGTCCAGACACATCTTGAGGCGGTATCGCCTAATCAGGGAGATCGTGGATCGCCGGGAGATCAAGGTTCGGAGGGTTGCTACAGAAGATAACACTGCAGATCCATTCACAAAGGCCATACCCCAGACTCAGTTCGAGCGGCTGATCGAGCAGATATGTCTTCGATACGCCAGTACATGTCCTTAGTGCAAGTGTGAGATTGTTAGTGTATATGCCCTAGAGGCCATTACTATATCATACTAGTTTGTATATTACTTAATGGAAGCTTAGGATATTCACAGTTGTATAGACAATCTTGCTCAAAATGGTAGTATGCTACTTGGTTTGTTTCTACTTTAATATGTGCGTGTGTTTCTTTTAGCATATCGCTTATACATATTAGTGGATCCCTTAGGATCTTTGCTTGATTACCAGCGTTGTGATGGCAGTCATAATAGTGGGGGCTAGGTAATCTACAAGCACATCCTTATACAGGTCCGTAGTCTTAGGATTATCGAGACGGGGCATCGATACTCTGGAGTAGACTAGCGTATGCGCTTTTCATCCCAGCAGGGGAGATGGTCTGTCCCACAGCCATTAGTACGTCGTACTTGAGATAGTATGCGGGTGCTCGTTAGGTTGCGAGTACACTGGACAGGACTCGCTGGGAACTGTTGGTTGGTACTATACCTATCGTCAGTTATCAGTTCCCAAGTGACATGAGTACAGCTTAGTCCGTTGACTTGACACTGTCACTTCGCCTCAAGTGTGTTCCCACTGTTCTTAGATTGCTACCCTACCACAGCTTAAATGAGTCGTGCAAACAGGTAGCAGTTGGGTGCAGTCCCGAAGCACTTGGAGGCAGTGACGGTTAGACAGGATTCGTCTCTCCCGGTATTGGGGATTGATATCGCGCTGTGTCTAGGGGAGCCATTACACAAAGTCCCTGGCCAGGGCAAGCGAGATATACTGACAGTGTTTCCAGTGTTATCTCAGGGTGTTCTGGGCTACACTTCGACATGACTTGTACCGCTATTAGGGGACTAACGTTTACCGCCCCGCTAGGCCCACCATGCGATACTCTTAGACGAACAGACCGGACTGTACGGAGATTGTCACATTCAAGCTCAGTAGGAGTTCAGATGGGTTCACCTCATCAGTCTTCTTATCGGCATCTACCTGGGGACCGTTACGTACAGCTAGTACTGCTTGCGGCCTGTGGTTAAACCCACTACCAGCATAGTGTCGAGTCTTTAGAGTCCCACACAAAGGGCTATTCGCCTTTGGGCAAAACGGAGTAGACGTCGCATGGTTTTGCGACGGGGTTCGTTCACATCCGCGCACTTGTGCACGTTTGGTGTTCGGGAAGTTATTACTAGCGGGCTTTGGTTTAAGCCAGATCCTAGTATTTGTTTTGGGATTGGTTTTGTCTCATTGTATTCGTGTTCCTCGGAACACGGATGCGGGTGTGTATGCACAGTTGACAGAGGCAGAGGATTCTCATTAGGGTTGTTGACCGTTGACTTTTTCCAAACCCTAATGAGAATGAGAGATATGATTAATGATATTAATTAAGGATAATTGTGCCATGGTTAGGTTGACCATTTTACTTTTGTTGACCTTTTGTGTTTGGTTGACCGGTTGACTTTTGTTAACATTTTGACCATCATTATCTCATTTGAAAGATGCTTTTTAATTCTTGTAAATTTCATTTAATGTGAAATGATAATGGTCATTACAAACTAACCATCACAATTTCTTTTAATTATTATTATTATTATTTCATAATTCTCTCAGTTGAGAGTATGGTTGTAAATTGATCCTCATTCTCTCTTGCTCTTTCTCTCTCATGTTTTTTAGCTCTTCCTCTTCCTCTCAAAGCTCTCATCTCTCATGTGTTGAGAACCATGAGCTTGTGAGATAAAACCATCAAGACTACTCTCTACTCATTCTAGAGTTATAGGTTTAGCAAGCCAAAAACATTAGTTACCTCTTGGTTGAGGTAGAAGCTCAAGGTAGAGGCCTTCGGGTGGATCTTTCTTCGGCAAAGAGAAGACGACGAGGAAAAGCCGTCTACATCACTCCAAGGAGCAAGCAAGGAGGGGGACCACTACAAGAAGAGAAGGAGTTCAAGACCTAGGTATAACCTTCTAACCGAGTAGCTAAAACTTGTAGTTTGTTTGTTAGTTTTTGTTTAGCAAAGATCCTCTTGTTCTAGTCCATGTTTCCTTGTGTTGAAAAATCATTTTTTTTCTTATTCCGCCTCCCCGTAAGCACCGGGGTGGTTAACGTGAACTACGTTGTACCACAGTACCTTGCAGATTGACCTGTCAGCGCAGTAGCGGCGGGCGTTCTTCCTCTTATGAATTCATTTGCTTGATTTGCAGCATTGCTCGTTGTGGGTTGCGATGATAGTTTTATTCCATCATGTACATGATATTGTATCTAGTATACTCCATCTGCCCTTGTATATTTGACCAGACAGTGAGACTCGTAAGACTTGTATTTGTGGTGTTTGGTGTCGATGCTGACTTGAGCCGACATGATGCTTTATTACTTTGTGCCTTTATATGCTTATTTTGCACGGTGATGATATTTATTGCGTATTATTGTGAGTTCGCCTTTGGCGAAGATATATCTCCCGCTTAGGGATGCTTTATTTCATGATGTACATATATTCTTGTTTTGTACCCGTTTGGGGCCAGTATTTACAAAGGAGACTCTGCCGAAATTTTCGGAAAAGTGTGATGTTGCTTTTAAAGTTTTGATGTGACTTATTTGATAATAATCACTTTCCTTACTTGGTTTTCCTTTACTCTACTGCTTTAATTGGTTTTGATTTATGGGTTTTAGCTTACTTAGATTACGTACGCCTCGAGAAGTTTCGTAATTTAAGTGCCAGTCACGCTCCGTACTTTTCGGGTCATGACAGAATACATGTATGTATATACAGTAGAGTGTAATCCTTATTTGTACAGATAATATTCTAGAAGGTGGACACATCATTTAGATTTTTGTCCATTTATTTAAATGGGAAATAAGGTGGAAAATGAGAGGGGGGGTATGGTGAGAACCATGCTTGTATAGGGTTGCACAAATGAATTGTTAATTCATTTCTGCAAACTATTCAAGCATGAGCTTGACTTTAAATTGGAAAATTTTGTTTTACAAAATCTAGCATGATAATTTCTCTCTCCATGGATGGCTCATTATTTTTTGAGATGAGGAAACACTCTCACCATCATGCTTCACTCTCCTCTCAAGTTTCTTAAGTTCTTCCACCTTCATTCTTAACATCTTCTCTACAATCTCATGAGTTGAGAATCAAGAGAGGAGGTGAGATAGATAAACACTTTGAACACTTACTACATCCTAGGCACTCTAGATTAGCAATCTAGAGTCCTTAGTTACTTCACTTGATCTTTGGTGTGAAGCTAGAGCCAAGAGCTACATCTCTCGGGTGGATCATCTTAGACGGAGGAAGATCGACGACCAAGTTCAATCGAAGACGCCTCAAAGAGCTTATGAAGATGGTAGAAGACCGAAGGATACGGATCATTCAGTATAAAGCTTCTATCATATTAGTTTAGTTCTTTGTTAGTTTGCTAGTATAGGTTTATGGTTCGATCTAAACGGATTCATTAGTGCCAAATTTTTTAAAACATCATTTTTGTTCTGCATCGGCCACACTAGATGGCCAGGACGCTATCGTAACCAAACACTTGAATCATTCTTGTTGACTTAGGAGATTGTCGTAAAAAATTTATGCCAACCTTCAAATTATTTGACTCGGAACATCTCACCATTTTTGTTTTTCTATTTTTAATTCCATCGTGATCTATTCCATTTGAACACCTTCTTATCGATTAGAGTACCGATTGATATAGCGCAACGATGGAACGTGACCGCGTTATCCTAAACATTTTCCTTGCTCTATTGCAAAATTCCCCTTGAGTAATTTCGATGGCGAAATTATTTTTAAGGAGGATGTAACGACCTCAAAATCATTATACCTTTGTATGTTCTTTTTTTTAATAAAATATCGCTTCCTTTCGAACGCTAGCATATATTTAATTTTTGTTAAATATGTGCAAGAGTGACCATGTAGGTTATTTGTTAAGTCCTTGCATTCCTATCCCACAGGTCTTGAGTTCAAACCGCAGCCTCTCTGAATTATATATTTATTTATTTTAATCATTTTACATTATATAAACTTGTTTCTAAAGAAAAGGAAAATGAATTGTGTTTATTATTATTTTTTATTTAATTAGATTTTATAAAAGAGAATTTGTTTTATTAAAAAAATAGTTTAAGAAAATGATTTATTCCGTTTATCTTTCAAATTATTCTCTTTTGAAACTCTGGATATATTTGTTTCTATTTAATTATATGCAAATAAGCTTGTATCCCATTGGTTAAGTGTTTACACTATTGTCTTATTGTCCACATGTTCAAACCTTAGAACTTGCAATTGTTTTTATCTATTTTTTAAATCTTTTTCATAATCTACAAATGACCTTTCATTTTCTCTTCCTTTTAGCTCCCACCATCAATTAGATGGTTATGAATATAATTATTTTGTTCATTAACCTTGTTAATTCTCTTTTAGTACATATAATTCTCTCTTCTACATTCTACCATAGTTCTTTCCCTTATCAAAATCTAAAATCCTTTCCTTCAAGCTTGGAAAAGCACCTGTTCACTTAAGTTTCAAAGTCTCAGTCAAGTCGAGATTTTTCTTACCAAATAGGTGAGCCGGTTGTTATACCGACTCACACAACCTGTAAGTCCCCGTCTCTTTCTTTCTTATTGAATCTCCCTTCTCTTGTCATGTTTTCATTGATGTCGATACTTGTTTCTGCTCCGATTAGTCCCATGATAAAATAATTTTTGTTAAGTTAAAATATTTACTATAAAGAACCTATGTTTAGTTTAAATTCTTGCATGCAATAGTTGATTACATGTTAAGTAATGTTGTTTTTTAACTCATATTATTTGTCGCTAAAATTATAATCATTTATATTTAATTTTTGCATAAAAGAAAACAAAGTTAGAAATAAATACCATGGTGTTCGTCCTTTCTAAAAACACGATCATAACAACATCTTTACCGGTTCTTTTAAGTTTCGAAGTCTCGGTCAAGTCGAGATTTTTCTAACCAAATCGGTGAGTCGGTTGTTATACGGACTCACACAACCTGTAAGTCCCTGTTTCTTTCTTTCTTGTTGAATCTCCCTTCTCCTGTCATGATTTCGTTGATGCCGATACTTGATTTTGCTCTGATTAGTCCGATGATAAAGTAATTTTTGTTATTTGATATAAAGAACCTACGTTTAGTTTAAATTCTCGCATGCAATAATTGATTACATATTAAGTAATATTTTTTTAACTCATATTATTTGTCGCTAAAATTATAATCATTTATATTTAAGTTTTGCATAAAAGAAAATAAGGTTACAAATAAATACCATGGTGTTCGTCCTTTCTCAAAATACGACCATAACAATATCTTTACCTTCAAATTAATTTTTACAATTTAACCGTGACACCTGTAAAACCCAAGAAAATTTATTAAGACCTTAAACACATTTCTAGGAGCTCTATAAAAATTTCTGATCGAACCGCATAACGATTTAAGAATTACGTCGACTTTTTATGCGCTGTTTTTAAACTTGAAAAAATGCTTTTATCGGTCACTTTCGAGGACACATAACTCGGTCTGCCGATATCGATTTTGAAAAAACTCAAGTGTTTTGGGTATCTAGATCAAAATATCTATGATTTCTTAGTTATATAGATTTTCTGAAAATCGATATAAATTATAGAAAACCGAGTTACAAAATTAAGCGACGAATCTGGATAGAAACTGCCATGATTCGCATACTGTTTTTAAATAAGACATAACTCGAAATCCCGATATCCATTTGTGACAAAATTTATATGTATAGATTCATAATTGACAGACCTATAATTTTACTATATATTTGGTGACCCAAAAATGAATAGAACAACCCGATATACGCTTTACAATACAACACATAGTTGTTGTCCAAAAATCAGAATTTCTGGTTTAATCCCTGATGTTAAAATAACCATAACTAGAGTGTCAGGAATCCAAATCAAACAGAACTTAGTTGTTTGGATAAGTATACCGAAATACCTACATGTTTCTAATGATATTCGAAATCTGAAAACCGACGGAAAATAACCCAAACTGTGTTTTAAAAATGTGTGTCGGGGCTGGTCAGATTCTGATCTGTTCTGCATCACTATACGAAAACGTGTATATCTCCCAAACAACTAGTCGTAATTAGGAGAGACTTGAACTCACGTTTGTACAAAATCTAGGGCTTTGTTTCTTGTTTAATCTCTGAATTCAATTGAATTGAGTAGTTAGTAGTTCACGATACTTCTTTACAGCACTGATTCATGATTATTATTTGAATGTTATACTTGTCTCATTTCTTACCATTCAAACATGTGTACGCTTGTTTCTTGATCTTTAAATTGTTGCATGTACATAATGAAATGATTAGATATTATATGCTTTACATGAACCTTACCCGAACCATGAATATGTGTATACATGAATACTTGAACTTGACATGAACTTGACTTGAACTTGACATGAAACTTGACTTGAACTTGAAACCCTTAATGTATTCATGGATTCGTGTAAGACTTGTATCATTATTCATAGTTTAACATGTGTGGGGTATTGGGGTAGTTTGAGTATTGAGTTCGATCAACGGAATATCAGGAGTCCCATACTAACACTCTGGAATACGAAACTCTTGAATAATAACACATGAACTATTGAAATGGACCCATATTTCCTTACCCCTGGACAATAGCCTTGGGTAAGAGAATATTCATGCGGTGGTTGACACTCACACTCGAACTGACGTTAGATTAGCTTACCCTTGTAGTAACCTCTTTAGACCACACTGCCAGTCATTTCATGCTCATCAGTTATACTTGTTTTATGCTTATGTTAACTGATACCATGCATATACTGCACTAGCATGCTTATGTAGTTTACCATGCTTATATAGTTGCCCTGCTTACTTGACATATCATACCTGTTATTATATTTGTCATTATATCACCTTAATTTGTTATCACACTTTAATGGGGAATTACCGAGCGCCAGTTCGCCGACGGGCATTTCATCCTGTTTCTTTCTATCTTTAGAATGTTCGTCAAGTGACTTAAGGACAGAGGATGTAGAGCCGATAGAAGATGAGCAATCTCAGCCTTCGTCGCAAGCAGATATCTAGTTCTTCCTTCCAGTTTTTATTTTCAGTATGCCTCTTTGTTAAGGCTTAGCGTGTTATCATATCTTGTATTCAGATATTGTACATGTTGGATATAGTTCCCTTAAGGTGATTATTGTGATTGCAAGTAGACAATTATGATAATTGAACGAGAACCTATTCGGGTATAACAGTCTTACTCGAGGTGATAGTGTGCTATCTGGTTTGTCTTCATCGTTGATGAAGCCCATAGGATTGTTGCTTAACAACCAGCATTATGATGGCGATCATATATGTGGGAGCTGGGTTGTCCATAAGCACATCCTTAAATATCCCTAGTTATGGGAGTATCGAGACTGGGCATCGATATTATGGAGTAGACTATACGTTTCTAGACCCTGATGAGGGGCGGTGGCCGGTATCACAAACCATTGGTGTTGTGTCATCTAAGATAGTATACAGGTGCTCACTAGAGGTGAGTACACTGGACGGACTCACTGAGAACTTCTAGATGGTATTATATCTATCGTCAGATGGAAGTTCTCAGGTGGCATAAGTACAAGTTAGCTCTTTGACCCGAAATCGTCATTTGTCTCGTGTGAGTTCCCATTGTACTTTGATTACTACCCTACCACGACTCAAAAGAGTCGTGCAAACAGGTTTTAGTTGGGTATAGTCCTGAGCCACATAGAGGATATGGTCGATTGTCAGGGATTCGTCTCTTGGTATTAGGAGTCGATATCGCGCTGTGTTCATTTGGCTATCACTAGAAATCCATGGTCATGGTGGATGAGATTTACTGACGGTTGATCAGTAGTATCTCTGTTGGTGATGAGCTTGACTCAGACACGTCTTGTCGGGTTAGTAGGGGTCTGACATTATCCACCCCCTAGACCCGATATGCGATACTCTTTGACGAAGATACCGGACTGTATGGAGATTGTCACATTCAAGCTCAGTAGGGTAAGGATGTACTTGATTGTCGACCCCCCCTTCGGCAAGTACCTAGGTAGCTGTTACATACAGCTAGTGTCTGTCATGACCTCCGTGACCGGCACTTAAATTGTATGACATCTAAAGATGCTGACACAATCCGAGTAAGCCAGAAAAACCAAGATCAAAACCCAAATTGCGGAATTTATCAAAAATGTAGTTTTTTAAGTTTAAACAACTAATTTTAAGCATTTAAAAGTTTGACAACATCTCCCTTTTTAATTATAAATAAAAGCAGTTATAAGGTGATTAAATAAATTGCAATCCCTAGGAGCAAAATAATGCCAAATGGCAGAAATCAATACAAAATAATAACACGATGCGTTTAAGCGAAGCAATTCATGCATATATAACGAAAGCATAAGTTAATACAACTAAACGATCTCACACAGTCGAATTTTTGAACATATACAACATGTTTCGTTCTAAGTCAATATAAAGGGTCTGATGGAGTAATACTAGAAAATACAAATACCAAAATAGGAGGTTACTACATAGGTAACCTACCTAGCAAAAAAAGTAATAAAAACTGACGAGTGGATCCGCACTGCTGTTACGCGTCCACGTGGCTCCTGCAAAGAACTAAGACACAACGGGGGTGAGTTGCCAACTCAGTGAATAAAACTAACATATATCAGCTGATAATGAAAGTATGACGAACTAGAGCTAATATCAACAAGAATGAATATAATGCATGATAATATGTGGAAGCATGAACATGAACTACTAAATATATAAATTAAAACTGAAATCTCATCAATTATTTCCAAATAAGGTCAATTTTCCGTATCCAATATCGACACAAATCTTCTGTTTCCATCAGGCATCGTTCCCCAAACGATCCTGTCATCCAATAGCACCGGTGGGTATCACCTAGATGTAACATTTCAAAAAAATATAAAATATTATTTTTAGAATTTAATATTAAAATAATATATTTTCCCGAAACTGCCGATTTGCGAAATTGGGGTTTTCGAAAAAGGGTATAAATATAAACCAATAATTGTGAAATAAAAGGAAATTAAAATGATTTATTCATTTAAAAATATATCTAAAGGATTTGGCATTTTAAAATTTATTATATGCAGTTTGGATAAAAACCCGATTAGTGCACTGCTAATCGCGATTAGGCCAAATCCGTGTTTCTACAGTTTTCATGGTTAGTGCACCATGACATGTTTCATTTGGTTACATGTTAATTTGTGTTATTTTATGTTATGGTTTTATTTGGTGAGAAAAGAAATGAAAGGAATGATTGAGGAGAGAGAGTGGGGGGGACATCATGATGAGGGGTAAGAATGCCTGGAGAGAGAGAGAGAGTGAGGGGGTTGCCTCATTTTTCTTTCCCCCACCATTTTCATATCCTTCTTTATCTTCCTCAAGCTCCCTTCCCTCCACCTTCAACCCCAAATATCATCTCCAAACCTTCCTCAAAATCATATATCCCTTTCACAAAAAATGATCACCCCCTCCTCCTCTACACAATGGACCAAGCAAAGTGGGATTTTGACAACTTTAGGAAGCTAGGGTTCTCTTGAGTTTCATCCATGAGATATAATACATTCCATTTAGTTAGTTTTAAGATTCTTTCTATTCTAGTTTTAGTTTAGAATTGGTTTGAGGGTGGATTTGTGAACTTGGAAATTTCTAGAGAAGGGTTCGGAGTGATTGAGTGGAATTGGTGATGTGTAGTGGCTGTATAAGGCCTTAGGGATTGAATTCAGGGGCTGGGATTTAGTATAGAAACCAAATTACGGATTTAGGAATCGATCCATGTCGGTTTTGCGACATTTAGCATGCCTACAGGGAGTCTGGGATGACCCGGGGGATTTCTGAGACAACCAAACAACTCTAGAGACCAAATTGGACCAATAGGAAACCACCCTGCCTGTACGAATCGCATCTGAGCACAGATGGCTGAGCAGGCCGGAAATTCTAGGGGTGTGGCCGGCCATGTGTAAGTATTTGGAGCCCAGGTTTGGTCAGTAGCTCATTCACTCCATATGCTACACCCTAGACTTATTTGTGCAACTCCTTTTGGCCTGAGTCAAAATCTGGGAGCACTTTAGTGTGATTTTTGGGTATGTTTTCCGTATTTGAAATGATGAGTTTTGATATTTGGTTTTAAAATTGGTTGTTAGACGTTTGTACATCAACGACTATGGGTAATTTGTTGGTTTTGCATACGTGGGCTATAGGTTCCAACCTATAGGCGATCCGTGTGCCGTTTTGGTTTCCGGACTTGATATTAATAGCGATTGCGATTGTTTATTATTTTAGGTACCCTCGTGTGGATTCCGAGGGAACGGAGCGTGGCGTCATCGACTTTGGCAAGAAAGAAGCAAGGTGGGTAGATCTATATCTACGGGGGAAGTCGGGTTGATGGCGTATAGCACCCCCCGCAAAGTTTTGGTGGAAACCGATTTGTAGCATATGGTTAAGAAAATCTAGATTAGGAAACTAGGGTTAGAATTAAAAGATGGTTAGTGAAACCATATTATAAACTAAAGGTTAGTTAGAAGTGTTTTGATACGACTAATATGTGATGACGGAATTTGAGGATGACGTTTGACGATTCCAGTTCATTTATACCAATTCCAGTTCTCGTATTTACTTATCTATGGTATTTCTTGATTTATCGTGATTTGGGTGCGAATGGTATTTTTACATTTTACTTCGCATTCGACCCGACCCGCTTGCTTGAACTTGTTTGATTCATATTTATGAATTACCCTGACTTGTTACGTAGACTGTGCATTTTCATGTTTAGTGCATACTGGCATTTTATCTGGCATTGCATCTTTTACCATATAACATTTTAAATCACGTAAAATAATTTAAAATTATATAACATGGATTGCATGATATCCCTAACCCCGTGGTAGCATCCGCGCATCTTGTTCTCGTCCCGTTCAGTGAAACGGACGTGTTTGGATGGCTACGCGCACGTACGTGCATCCGTTCTTGGGGGTAAGCATTTTCGTTACCTGAGCATTCATTTTTAATTTTGGTCATTGCATATATTTTTCATATTTTTAAACTGGATTTTTAGACCCGATCCGGGCGTGTTTTGGACTAAGTTTGTATTTGCCAAAATCTCAAAATGTACTAATATTATATTATTTAATTCCTTCTAACTATTAATATACGTTTTTAACTAAAATATATTTTATATATTAAATCTCAACAGTCTCTCTCTCTCTCCAATCTCACGTCTCTCTCTCTCTCTCCTCTGCATAAATGTATATTTATATTTTATATTCCTTTACCTTATATTTTTTTACCCACGTTCTTCTTTCTTCCTCTTCAAATTTTCATTCCCGCTTTACCGCCTCGTCCTCGCTCGAACCCACGCCTTCGCGCTCGCCCACGCCGCCGACCACTCTCGTCGGTTCCCCCTCGTCGCCTGCATTCCCAACTCCTCCTCGACCACCTCCTCGTCACTTCCGTCACCTTCGCGACGACCCACGACCGCGAGCAAACCCATGCCTGTCCCAGCCTCATCATCGCGGCCCATCGCCGTCGCGCCCGTCGCCACCATCCTCGCCTCTTTCGTCTCCTCTCCAACCTCGAGTATCTCTCTCTCTCTCTTTCCACTCCCCGGTTCCAACCCCGATGACCTACCTTCTCCAAACCCATCAACCCTGCCTCGCCGTTTCCCTCATGCCGGTGACCCCTCGTCTTCACCCTCGGCTTTCTTGTCACCCTTCCTTTCTCCTCCTCGACCTCGTCGACTCTCTCTCTCTTCCTTCTCATCTCCCCTGGTGATTCCCTGCACACCCCATAACCTAGAACCTGTCACCCTCCTCGCCGGTCATCCCTGCCTCCATCTCGTCGGCCTCATCGCTGACCATTCTCATCAGCCTCCCCACTCGACCACCTCCTCACCTCTCTATCCCCTCACTCGACGAAATTCCCTGCAAACCCTTGCACCCACCTTCTCCGAATCTATTACCCGTGCTTCCTACCTCGCCGGAGACCTCCTCGACGACTGTATCCCGTCATCGTCGTCATGTTCCCTGCCTCGCCTCACCTCCCTTCTAAACCCAGAACACCAAACCCTAGTTCCCTCTTCTTCTTCTTCTTCTTCTTCTTTTCTCTTTCTTTCTCTTTCTTGATCTTTTTCCGGTGATCACCGGAGACCCGTTGCCGACGTCACCCCATCACCACGACCTCCTCTGACCTAGAGCACCACATTCTAGAGACCACCTTCTCCTTCTTCTTCTCCTTTCTTCTTCTTCCTTTCTTTTCTTCTATTTACTTCTTGATTTCTTGTTTTCCGATCACCGCCGGAGCCGTGCTCGCTGCCGACGATCCGAGCAACCCAGTGGACGTTCCTAGCCAGCATGGTCACTTTCTTGCATTACCTGGTCCTGTTCCGTATGCGCGAGCATGCATCGAGACTTTTACCAACATTAAACGCTGCGTACGCATCCCGTATTATGATCCGTTCAGGCAAGTTAATCTTGCTACATGCTATATAATTCATTATATGCCTATTTAAATATATATCATGCCTGTAGTTTAAATCTAGTACCCCATGTTTCATTTTATAACGTTTCGATGTTCCGTTTGCATCCGTTTACATCATTTTAGATCTAGATCGTGAAAACTAATCTTGTTACATAGTATATTACATTACGATGCATCCATACCAATATTTATATCATATATTGCTTAGTTGTACATCCCATGTTACCATTTTATAGTTTTATAACTTTTCAGATACCCGTTTGCATCCATTTCATTTAGAATATATATAACTGCATCCATAGATCACTTGAATACATAACACTGTAACATTGACACCCCATGTTTAATAAACTGCATCCTAATTAGTATTGGAACTATAATTGTAACCCTAATCGATAACTGTGCATCCATATCTTTGAACATATACCTATTTGCATACCACATCATATTATTCCATTTTATTGTTATATTGGTGTCCCATACTTGTTTTTTTGTACCCATGCTTATTACAGTTTGATTATGAGCATCCACTCGACACTTGTGCACTACCTGACATGACCTGATACACTACTACTTGGCATGACTTGATACCGTACACTTCTTGACATGATTGATACTTGTTCACTACCTGACACGACCTGATGTACCACAGCTTGACCAGTTACCTGATCTTGTTACTAATGCCAACAATCTTGACCTGTTGTCCCTACGGACATTTCCTGTTGTCTATTCAGACAAACCTGTTCCTGCTTGATCCTATGTTGGCATTAGCTCCAGATTTATCAATACTTGACTTAAACACATAACTTGGGGGTATGGGGAAATCAATGATGAAACCTGACTTGTAACTCGACAGTTCAATGCCTTTACTGATCAGTTTTACGGGCTAAGCCAGCCCCGGGATGATGCGGCTGTCATCATTCATCGTTACATACTACCTTTTACTGCCTAACGGCACGTCTCGGATTCAGCCCGAGAATCTTGACCGTGGTCCCGGGCACACACGGGATACTATTGAGTTACATCGATGATTCATCAAATTGATTTCAAAGACTTGAGGGTAGTTAACCCAGTAGACCAGTTTAGATTACTCACTGCACATCGCCTGTGCCTTACCCTTCACTGTCCTTATTTATGTTACTGTTATACCTTTATTACTGTTCATACTCGTGCCTGCGTGTCTCGTTACCCCCTGATTATATTATTATTGATGTTATGACACACTGACGTCTGGGTTTTGCATGGCCCAGATCCTCTACCTTTGTCGCAGGCTGATCAGGCGTACTTCCGCCGTTAGGCCGAGCAGTGAGGATCCAGTTGGTATCCAGTTTTACTTTCCAGGTGTTTTGTTTATTTGATCTATTGCTTCCTCATATTCTTTTATTCTTGACTTGTCTATTTTGGCCTTTGGACATGTGCTAGATAGTTATTTTATTTTCCTGTTCTTGATATCTCTACAGCCGTAATGTGACAGTGGAGGGATATTTCCTATCCTCAGGTAGCATGGTTGGCTCTGTCACGTGCCTATCATAGGGCACTCTGGGAAGCGGGACGTGACAACTACCTATCGGTGATAGTATTTGGGCTCGGCGGATATCCGGAGGATACCGACCGGAGTCGAGAGATGATATGGGCCGATCCGGACTGACGGGGCCCGTGGGCCGATCCGGACTGACGGAGCCCGAGATATGAGGATTTACGTGTTGATGCTGGACACGGGTTTCATGATGTTTCGAGTGTCGATGCTGGACACTCAGGTTCCATGATTTTGATGTGTCGCGAAGGACACACGTTGATTTATATCCTCATACCTTCATGCATATGCTTTTATGATATTTACATGCATGATATTGTTGTGCCATTGGTTGACATGTGGACGAGATCCACGTGCATACATACATTGATTATATGGTTGGACGAGATCCACCTGCATACATACATTGATTATATGGTTGGACGAGATCCACCTGCATACATACATTAATTATATAGTTGGACGAGATCCACCTGCATACATACATTGATTATAGGGTTGGACGAGATCCACATGCAGACATACATTGACTATACTGTTGGATGATATCCACATGCTGATTGACATTATCATTAGTGTTGGCACATATACAGATACGGTCACTCTAGATATCATAGTATTACCTTTATGATATAGTTGACCTAGGAGTCGTTGTTTATTCGATTTCTACTTGTTGATGTTTTTCTACACACGAGTTGGCAACCCACCCCCGTTGTGCCACAGTTCTTGCAGGTTGACCGCATGGATCAGTAGCGGCATCGCTGGCACACGGTTGCTTTCGGGTGATTTGCTTTGGTAGGTGGGACATTTGTATCATACCCACTCTTGTAATTAAATTTCATTTTGTATCTAGTCAACTCCATCAATCAGACTAGTATTTGTATAAGTAATGAAACTTAGCAAGACTTATAGTTATGAGACTTGAGCGATGGGTTTTTGTCATGACCCGAAGGTACGGAATGTGACCGGCACTTAAATTACGAAGCGTCTAGAGGCGCAACGTAATCTAAGTAAGTCGAAGCCCAGAAATCTAAACCATATAAAAGAAGAAGTAAAGGAAAACATGTAGAAAAACAAGTTTAAAAGCAACATCCAATTTTCTCAAAAATTTCGGCAGAGTCTCCTTTGTAAAAACTGGCCCAAAACGGGTACAAACAAGAATAATATATATACAGCAATAAAAAGGCATCCCAAGCGGGAGCTGGCTCTACGCCAATAGCAGAAACAACCACACCAAGCACAATAATATACAACGCCAAAGGGCGAAGCTCAAAACTCAAAAGAAAACAAATCCACCAGATACCATAATAATACAAGCGTGACTCTAAGGTCGAAATAAATAACTGGTCTTTTAAACTTATCAAGTAATACAAGTTTGGTTGATGGAGCTTACTAGATACCAATGAAATAAATAAAGTACAACGGCGGTCCTGATACAAATGAACCAACCTACCGTGCAAATCACCCTGAATGAAAAGATGTGGCAGCAAATTGCCAAAGAAACCTGTACATCGAACCTGTAATAAAATTTGGCACAACGGGGGTGAGTTGCCAACTCGTGAGTATAAGACATCTGGGAAAAGAAATCAAATGCACGACACTATCCTAGGTCATAATAATATACTAATATATCACTAGTCATCTAGTAGTGCAGGGTAATAAACTACGCGTAAGTGCAAATGCTCCGTGCTCGTATCAGTGCCTCAAATAGTAATATGCCGTATGAATGAGTATGCATGCACCATGAATGTAAAACAATCAATCCTGAAATCTGGATATATCTGTATAAAAAGTCTTTAACTTTCACCATAGTAAAATTTGTATAGAAGTCTGAAACATCATCGATGAAATCCATGAAAATCCGTGTCAAGTATCGACACAAAACATGTAAATCTTACGTCTCAATACCTTATAGTCTCAATATCTCGGGCTCCGTTAGTCTGGATCGGCCCATATCATCAAATCTCACAACAACGGTCGTTATCCTCCGGATATCCGCCGCGCCAGACATCACCGGTAGGTAGTCTTCCCCTGCCAGGCTCATCATCTACAACTCGATCTTCTTGCCCCGGGTACCATACCGGGCCCACCATGTACCCGAGACGGTTCATCCACTCCTCAAATCGGGTCTCGAAATCCAACAGAAAACATGAAATCTCATGGTAAACGACACATACATCACGAGAAAACCGCAACTTATATTTTAAAAAGAGAGGGAGAAAGAGAGAGAAGTTTTTATATATATTTTTGCGGTTTTCCCCAAAATCCAGAAATCTCAAAGAAATCCAAAATCCCAAAATCATGAGTAAGTAAATGGTAAGTGTCGGCATAAGCCCCATAATACTGCATGATAACATGAAAATATTAATGTATGAAATATCTAAGTAATAAATGCAATATCTAGACTAACACCTGAGAGTAATCACAATACTATATTGATCTAGCCTTTAACTGATTCTATCATAAAAGATAATATGTTCTAAAGTGTACATGACATGGCAATTACCAATGATGTGTGTGTGAGCCGGCAAATAAGTGTACGTAGGACATGCGCATCATCGGTAATGGTGCTGGTGTCCTAACAGGCAATGTTTCATACTGACTAAAGAAACATATGTATGAACATGCAACTTGATGATTTCAATCTGAATGTAAAGGTAAAATGAGTACTAAACACTCATTTGGAATATACATATCTAACTACAACTATATGACTCGAGCCTCAACTAGTATCTATCTAACCCCCTAAGGAACTAAACTAAAGGAACTAGTCGATAGGAAATAAGAATCCACCTAAGGTCTGAGTCCATATCTGTAATAGTCGACGATCCAGCCTCAATAGCGTCACGTACGTAGTACGGCTTTCTCGAATCAAGAGCGTGGACCAATCATCACATCTATGCCTCGTACGGTAAAATCCATCGTACGGCATCCCAATATCGGGGTACGGGTCAAGTATCACCTACGTACATCATCATTCGTATAATATCATCATCAAATAATATCATGATCAAAGGTACTATACTGTAATCGCATACATCCCAATATCATCAATCATATATCATTGTCTGCGAACATATACGTCATCAATTGTTTCTCAGAAATATCATGTCATATATATCATATCGTAATCAGGTCACACATATATCATATCGTAATCAAGTCACACATATATCATATCATAACCAAGTCACACATATATCATATCGTAATCAAGTCACAGGTTACGGTCCAGGTTCTATTCTAGAGTCTCGTATATCTCAATGTCATCACCACCTATTATCGTTTATGTATACATATCCACTCTCTCATTTTCCAACGATCCGCTAATATTATAATATGACTGTATAGTCAAGAGATCACGGCATCAAACCCAGTTATATCGTCTCATCCCCATGTATCATATAACATCCTTATATCACATATACATGTTGTGTATATATACACCTATACACATTCCTACTTATATACACACAAATACATATACACCAAGCCAAGTTTCTGTGTGTGAGTGTGTGTGTCTACCTGAAACCTACGAATTTCCTCCAAGACATTCCTCCTTTGGTAAAGTCTATCTAAATCAGTCTAGTCTAACCTAAGATCTTTAATAGGGTCCTGCTCGCCAAGAATCTAAGGTCACGTCCGACTTCCTAATGACAATAAGCAATATCCCTATTCTACGTTTGCGGGGGTGGTAAACACCATCCATCCGACTTCCCCCGTAGATATACATCTACTCACCTGGTCCTTATCTACCGAAGAGGATGTCGCCCTCCTTTTCTTCCTCGTCCGAAGTCCACGCGAGGGCTACCTATACGCAAACATATATAATATCGTAAATTGAATCACGGACAAAACCAAAACGACGCATGAAACGCGCATAGGTTAAAACCTATGACCCGCTCATGCAAAAGAACCAAATATTGCTCGATATCGGCGTACAAACGCTGATTGATCGAGATAAAATACCAACAAACAACTCGTAGTTTTAAAACTCATTACTTATAATATAAAAAAGGATTTAATTCATCGAAACCCTAAAATCAATCAAATCGTCCAATTCCGCAAAACCTTGAAAATATTAATTTACCGTTTTACTTCAAAACTTGATGTTTAAAAGAAACTAATGGTCATAATATTCATTAAATAACATAACTATATTATAGAAACCATTACCATAGTTTTCTCACACCATTTTGTCTTAATTTAAAATTTCTAGTTTGCAAATTAGCCAAAATTAACACTTGTTAAGCAAAAATTCACAATTCCACTACTAAACTTGATTTTGCATATATTAAAGTGTTAAACCACTCCATGAAACCTTATGAATGAGCTAAAGCCCTAATTAGATTTTTAATACTACATTTTAAATTAATTTCTAAAACCTAGTTTACCGAAATAGTATATTTATCACATTATATTAACTAACAATTTGAAACGAATAATTAGATTAGGTCTTTCATTCATTTAACATGTTAATATTCTCATTAAAACCACAATATAATGATAAAAACATTAATTAGAATTTTAACACACCAATATATATAATTTATAAAAATCGAGTTAGCAAAATTGCTTAATTTAAACAATTTTGAATGCACAAATTATAATACATCAACCATGCTAGATTTTTCCCGTCTGAAAATGTTAAGCTATTTATTATAACCCCACTTAATTAATAAAAACCCTAACTTTATTTTAGAAACCCTATCTTGAATTTTAAACTTGCAAATAGAATTAATTAAGAAAATCTAAATATGCTAAATAAAAGCATTTAACAACAATTAATCATAAGAATAAAAATTATACCTTCAAAGCATGAGATCCAAACATGAAAATATGGCTCCAAAATAATGGTTTCCAACTCCAAATTCTATGGTAAATAGGTCAAAGGAAAATGGTAGAGGTTGAATGTTGATTTTTGAGGTTTATTTTTGGAATATTTGATGAATTTTGATGATTTTTAATGCAAAAATGATGGGGGGGGGGGGAAATTTTGGGGATGCCCATGGAGGTGAGGCCGACCATGAGGTGAGGAAAAGAGAGGAATAAGGAATGAAGAATAGTGTACAACATTCTCCAAAGAAATACATATTTTATGTCTTTTCATAATTTCTTTATTTTATTAATTTTCTTAATTCAATTCATCATAGAAAACTCTAGAATTTTAAAGACAATTCAAGAAGAGATTAGCATGCTAAAAACCTAATTCTAATATGTCATGGTTCACTTTTGAAAAATAAACCCATTGCAAATTGTAATTTACACTAAATTAATGTATATTTAAAAGCCTATGTTAATATTTAAAATAATTAATTTAGGAAAAATATTTCATTAAACTAAAAATTTATAAGTGACTAAATAAACACCATTTACTAGTAATTACATGATTAAAATAGGTCTTTTTAAATTTATAATGAAAATAAATTATGGTTAAATTTTACGAAAAATACTTTTTATTTTACCGAAAATCAGAAAATTCACTTAAAGGGTTTTATATATCTAAATTTTTTTTAATTATTTTTAAAACGTTACAATCTTCCCCCCTTTAAGAAATTCGGTTCCCGAATTTAAATTAAAACTCCCCCTAATTGCTAAAACATTCAACCAAAACACTCAAATCGTCGGGGTTCCGAAATCATCAATACATAACAAAAATCAATTCCGTCAAGCATAACGCAATCATCAGAGTTATGGTGAAAATAGAATATCCAATCCCAATATGAAAACCAACAAAATATACATCAAATCTATAACTTATATATAGTGCGCATCGTATTAAAATCGTCTAAACATCTTAATAAAGAAGCATGCAAAAACCTCTTTTTAAAATCGCCGTGCGATGCACGTGTCACGGCATAAGTAGCGGACGTTTATTTTAAAACAATAGCTATACATATATATCTTTTAATTAACCTACACGTCCCTCCTGGTTACTAAACCAAATAGTAATCATTATAAAAACATACTGTTCAAAATGAAATCAATCCCAATCACAGTATAAAAATATCATGTGCGTCCGGTGCGCACGAAAACCGAAACCAAATACAGATGCCTCGAATACGCACAGAAAAAAACTGAGTGCAACAGGTGTGCACCAAAAACATCTGTCAAGTGCAACGGGCATGCACGGCAATAATATCAGGTGCATCTAATCTGCACAAAACTCCGATTTAGTGCATCTGGTGTGCACAAAATCACATCAAGTGCGCCAAGTGTGTGCAAAAATCTCAATCAAGTGCACATGGTGTACGAAAAACATACACCGAATATAAAAATCGAAATCACGATACGGAAAGAGAAAAAAATGCATGAAAACTATGTCGAAGCATACGTCAAAATCATGTGCAACCCATATGCACGAAACCAAATCAATATCTCAAAAGGTATAAAACCAAATCGAGTGCACTGGGTATGTATAAAACAACATCAATACAACTGACATATGAAACACGAATCGAGTGTAATGAATGTACACATAAGAAATACCAATCGTAGAACAAAATCCTCAAAATACCAAAATCCAAACAACGGAAATATGAAATTTAAAACACCAAATCACAATCGTAAACACTATCGTCAATGTGCGCCTTTCTAATGTCAACTGATTCGGACACGTCTCCTCATCGCGGTGCTGACTGCGCTGCAAACGGCTATGCTTATATCAAGAGCCTCCCGTGTAATCTATCCCTTCACCTGATATCCGTACTACGTTAAACTTTTCGATCGATTCATCAAAATCCCATAATTCCCCGAGAGCTCAACACTCAAGTACAGTTTAAAAATATCCAGTATATGCCCCAGCATCTGCAGATCAGCCGTAGAAGGGCAAACCCAAGCCTCACTAATGGCACCCGGAACTGCCGGAAACCCTAAGGTTCAAAGGCGTTCTCATGGTCATTATGTCGAGCTAGGGTTTCATTCTTCTAGAGGGTCCATAGAAATACCTGCATGTTCTTCTGAATACATTAAACTTGGGAAAATGGGTCTCTGATAATCGTTCGAACCCTTTAACTTTGTCTGGACGGCATGTGAATACCCTTCTTCCGCACGCTCAACGATGCTTCAATCCTCAAGAATAAACGATACCCTAATGGTTATCGCATTCGAGCCGCAGCTCCCTCTGCCCATGTGACCGTGGTAACAGAAACATCATCCGATATCAACGAAGATAGATCAAAGGAATGGATGAAATACGGTGCAAAGAAATGTAAATCCTAAGGCTTCTTAAGAAGAGTAGCGTATCGTAAATATGCCGCGGATCATACCCACGGTACGTCACTCTACCTAAGTCACCTACTCCATCAACAAAGGGTCATCCTAGACTTATACAAAAGTTAAACCTAGTGCTCTGATACCAACTTTGTCACGACCCAAAGGTATGGAACGTGACCGGCACTTAAATTACGAAGCGTCTAGAGGCGCAACGTAATCTAAGTAAGCCGAAGACCATAAATCTAAACCATATAAAAGAAGAAGTAAAGGAAAACATATAGAAAAACAAGTTTAAAAGCAACATCCAATTTTCTCAAAACTTTCGGCAGAGTCTCTTTTGTAAAAACTGGCCCCAAACGGGCACAAACAAGAATAATATATATACAGCAATATAAAGGCATCCCCAAGCAGGAGCTAGCTCTACGCCAACAGGAAGAAACAACCACACCAAGCACAATAATATACAACGCCAAAGGGCGAGGCTCAAAACTCAAAAGAAAACAAATCCACCAGATACCATAATAATACAAGCGTGACTCTAAGGTCGAAATAAATAACTGGTCCTTTAAACTTATCAAGTAATACAAGTTTGATTGATGGAGCTTACTAGATACCAATAAAATAAATAAAGTATAACGGCGGTCCTGATACAAATGAACCAACCTACCATGCAAATCACCATGAATGAAAAGATGTGCCAGCAAGCTGCCAAGGAAACCTGTACATCGAATCTGTAATAAAATTTGGCACAACGGGGGTGAGTTGCCAACTCGTGAGTAGAAGACATCTGCGAAAAGAAATCGAATGCACGACGCTGTCCTGGGTCATAATAATATACTAATATATCACTAGTCATCTAGTAGTGCAGGGTAATAAACTACGCGTAAGTGCAAATGCTCCGTGCTCGTGTCAGTGCCTCAAATAGTAACATGTCGTGTGAATGAGTATGCATGCACCATGAATGTAAAACAATCAACCCTGAAATCTGGATATATCTGTATAAAAATTCTTTAACATTCACCATAGTAAAATTTGTAAAGAAGTCTGAAACATCATCGATGAAATCCATGGAAATCCGTGTCAAGCATCGACACAAAACATGTAAATCTCAAGTCTCAATACCTCATAGTCTCAATATCTCGGGCTCCGTCAGTCCGGATCGGCCCATATCATCAAATCTCAAGACAACGGTCGGTATCCTCCAGATATCCGCTGCGCCAGACATCACCGGTAGGTAGTCTTCCACTGCCAGGCTCATCATCTACAACTCGATCTTCTTGTCCCGGGGTACCATACCGGGCCCACCATGTACCCGAGACGGTTCATCCACTCCTCGAATCGGGTCTCGAAATCCAACAGAAAACATGAAATCTCATGGTGGACGACACATACATCACGAGAAAACCGCAGCTTATATTTTAAAAAGAGAGGGAGAAAGAGAGAGAAGTTTATATATATATTTTTGCGGTTTTCCCCAAAATCCAGAAATCTCATAAGAATCCAAAATCCCAAAATCATGAGTATGTAAATGGTAAGTGTCGGCATAAGCCCTATAATACTGCATGATAACATGAAAATGTGAATGCATGAAATGTCTAAGTAATAAATGCAATGTCTAGACTAACACCTGAGAGTAATCACAATACTATATTGATCTAGCCTTTAGCTGATTCTATCATAAAAGATAATATGTTCTAAAGTGTACGTGACATGGCAATTACCGATGATGTGTGTGGGAGTCGGCAAATAAGTGTACGTAGGACATGCGCATCATCGGTAATGGTGCTGGTGTCCTAACAGAAAGAGTTTCATACTGACTAAAGAAACATATGTATGAACATGCAACTTGATGATTTCAATCTGAATGTAAAGGTAAAATGTGTACTAAACACTCATTTGGAATATACATATCTAACTACAACTATATGACTCGAGCCTCAACTAGTATCTATCTAACCCCCTAAGGAACTAAACTAAAGGAACTAGTCGATAGGAAATAAGTATCCACCTATGGTCTGAGTCCATATCTGTAATAGTCGACGATCCAGCCTCAATAGCGTCACGTACGTAGTACGGCTTCCTCGAATCAAGAGCGCGGATCAGTCATCACATCTATGCCTCATACGGTAAAGTCCATCGTACGGTATCCCAATATCAGGGTACGGGTCAAGTATTACATACGTACATCATCATTCGTATAATATCATCATCAAATAATATCATGATCAAAGGTACTATACTGTAATCACATACATCCCAATATCATCAATCATATATCATTGTCTGCGAACATATACGTCGTCAATTGTTTCTCAGAAATATCATGTCATATATATCATATCGTAATTAGGTTACCCATATATCATATCGTAATCAAGTCACACATATATCATATCATAACCAAGTCACACATATATCATATCGTAATCAAGTCACAGGTTACGGTCCGGGTTCTATTCTAGAGTCTCGTATATCTCAATGTCATCATCACCTATTATCGTTTATGTATACATATCAACTCTCTCATTTTCCAATGATCCGCTAAGATTGTAATATGACTGTATAGCCAAGAGATCACGGCATCAAGCCCAGTTATATAGTCTCATCCCCATGTATCATATAACATCCTTATATCACATATACATGTTGTGTATATATACACCTACACACATTCCTACTTATATATACACAAACACATATACACCAAGCCAAGTTTTTGTGTGTGCGTGTGTGTGTCTACCTGAAACATACGAATTTCCTCTAAAGCATTCCTCCTTTGGTAAAGTCTATCTAAATTAGTCTAGTCCAACCTAAGGTCTTTAATAGGGTCCTATTCGCCAAGAATCTAAGGTCACGTCCGACTTCCTAATGACAATAAGCAATATCCCTATTCTACGTTTGCGGGGGTGCTAAACGCCATCCCCCCGACTTCCCCCGTAGATATACATCTACTCACCTGGTCCTTGTTTGCCGAAGACGATGTCGCCCTCTTCTTCTTCCCCGTCCGAAGTCCACGCGAGGGGTACCTATACGCAAACATATATAATATCGTAAACTAAATCACGGACAAAACCAAAACGACGCATGAAACGCGCATAGGTTAAAACCTATGACCCGCTCATGCAAAAGAACCAAATATTGCTCGATATCGGCGTACAAACGCCGATTGATCGACATAAAACACCAACAAACAACTCTTAGTTTTAAAACTCATTACTTATAATATAAAACAGGATTTAATTCATCGAAACCCTAAAATCGATCAAATCGTCCAATTCCGCAAAACCTTGAAAATATTAATTTACCGTTTTACTTCAAAACTTGATGTTTAAAAGAAACTAATGGTCATAATATTCATTAAATAACCTAACTATATTATAGATACCATTACCATATTTTTCTCATACCATTTTGTCTTAATTTAAAATTTATAGTTTGCAAATTAGCCAAAATTAACACTTGTTAAGCAAAAATTCACAATTCCACTACTAAACTTGATTTTGCATATATTAAAGTGTTAAACCACTCCATGAAAACTTAAGAATCAGCTAAAGCCCTAATTAGATTTTTAATACTACATTTTAAATTAATTTCTAAAACCTAGTTAACCGAAATAGCATATTTATCACATTATATTAACTAACAATTTGAAACTAATAATTAGATTAGGTCTTTCATTCATTTAACATATTAATATTCTCATTAAAACCACAATATAATGATAAAAACATTAATTAGAATTTTAACACACCAATATATATAATTTATAAAAATCTAGTTAGCAAAATTGCTTAATTTAAACAATTTTGAATGCACAAATTATAATACATCAATCATGCTAGATTTTTCCCTTCTAAAAATTTTAAGCTACTTATTATAACCCCACTTAATTAATAAAAACCATAACATGATTTTAGAAACCCTATCTTGAATTTTAAACTTGCAAATAGAATTAATTAAGAAAATCTAAATATGCTAAATAAAAGCATTTAACAACAATTAATCATAAGAATAAAAATTATACCTTCAAAGCATGAGATCCAAACATGAAAATATGCTTCCAAAATAATGGTTTCCAACTCCAAATTCTATGCTAAATAGGTCAAAGGAAAATTGTAGAGGTTGAATGTTGATTTTTGAGGTTTATTTTTGGAATTTTTGATGAGTTTTGATGATTTTTAATGCAAAAATGATGGGGGGGGGGGAAATTTTGGGGCTGCCCATGGAGGTGAGGCCGGCCATGAGGTGAGGAAAAGAGAGGAAGAAGGAATGAAGAATAGTGTAGAACATTCTCCAAAGAAATACACCTTTTATGTCTTTTCATAATTTCTTTATTTTATTAATTTTCTTAATTCAATTCATCATAGAAAACTCTAGAATTTTAAAGACAATTCAAGAAAAGATTAGCATGCTAAAAACCTAATTCTAATATGTCATGGTTCACTTTTGAAAAATAAACCCATTGCAAATTGTAATTTACACTAAATTAATGTATATTTAAAAGCTTATGTTAATATTTAAAATAATTAATTTAGGAAAAAAATTTCATTAAACTAAAAATTTATAAGTGACTAAATAAAAACCATTTACTAGTAATTACATGATTAAAATAGGTCTTTTTAAATTTATAATGAAAAATAATTATGGTTAAATTTTACGAAAAATACGTTTTATTTTACCGAAAATAAGAAAATTCACTTAAAGGGTTTTATATATCTATTTTTTTTTAATTATTTTAAAAACGTTACAGTTTTATGTTCGCTTTTGGAGATTCATGTCTTGCTTTTCTTTATCCGTTGTTATGATCTTCGCCTTTGGGTATCGTATACTTATATATATTGTCTTGCGTGATTGTGATCCGCCGTTTGGCGAAGAGCTAGCTCCCGCTTGAGGATGCCTTTTATTTCATTATGTATTGTGGTTTTGGATCAAAAAATACAAAGGAGGTGCTGCCCAAATTTTTTTCAAAAGACGAAACATATTTTCAAACTAGAAAAGTTCACTTGCATTATTCATGTTCCTTTTCTATGCATTTAAGAAAACTTGATTTTATTATACTTTTATTTCAAAACTGCACTTCTTTTATTTTCTTAAAAAGGTTTATATTTCTAGGTTTCAACTTACTTGAATTACGTTATGCCTTTAGACGTTGCATGATTTAAGTGCTAGTCACGAGCTAATATTTCGGGTCGTGACAAAGTTGGTATCAGAGCGCTAGGTTTAACCTTGGTTCGAGTCTATATTTGACTATGCGAAGTCTAGGATGGGTATGCATTTCGGAACCTTGGCTTGACCTTACAGAACTTAGACTTGAACGAGGGGGTATTAGACCTGAACTTTTATTTCATAAGCTGACCCTGATTGATGGAGTAGGTAACTTGAGTAGAGTGATGTACCGTACGTATTTTCCGCGGCATATTTACGATACAATACTCCACTTAAGAAACCTTAGGATGTACATATTTTGAGATTTGTGATTCTCTTCGTACCCATGATTATACATCCATTTGAGATCCTTGATTCTATTTTTTTCCATGATCATACTTTCATTGATGCTGTTTCTTCTTATGATCATGTATCCACTCTGGATCTATCGCTTCCTTTCATGCCCTTGATCTGTTTTCTTCGATACATGCTTGAGGTTTTTGTCACCATGGTTTGAGCACAGATTGAGCTGCTGCTAGTGTTGCGATCAGGCGAGCTCGTCTGGTACGAGGTCTGACCATTATGTTTTCTGGTGACATGGGAATGTATCGAGTTAGTTTTTGTGTTGTGACCACTCGGATGAGGCGAGTGTTTGGTTTTACACCGGATGATCGGGCCATTATTAGAGCTGCCAGTTGCGAGAGGACTGTAGATGTACAGCATACCTCAGAGATTATGATGTCGCCTACCGTGCAGACAAATGACCCAGTTGTTGCTGAGATTGATAAGATGTCGTTTCCAGGACTTACGAGCTGAGATCGCTGGAGCTTCCAGGCGGAAATGCGATAGATGATTGCTAGTCTATCCCGAGTTGAGAGACGAAGGTGATTCGTCAGATTGATGCGCCGACGCAGGCCCAATTTAGTTGAAGATTTCCAGTGTGGAGAGTCTTACTCAGGTCTAGAGATGACCGATCCAGAGATGACCGTGATGTATCGTCCTTCCTGGAGGATTGAGGCATTGTTTAGCATGCGGACAAAGGGTATTCACATGTCGGCTAGGCGAAGCTAAAGAGTTCGAACGAGTGTCAGAAACCCATTTTCCCAAGTTTAAGTATTCGGAAGAACATGCGAGTGATTCAATGGACCCTCTAGAGGAATGAAACCCTAACACGACATGATGGCCCTGTTAGTTATATGTATGCCCTAGAGGCCATTACTATACATAGGATGTATATTGTAGTGGATGCTTGGACATATATAGGGAGGACTTTCTTGCTCGACATGATAGTATGCTATTTGGTTACTTTTTACCTTAACGTGTACATTGATTGTCTCTCTGTTACATGTTGGTAAAGACTTTAGGATGTGTACTTGACTACCTGGACTATGATGCGGATCATACTAGTAGGGACATGGTAGTCCATAAGTACATCCTTCAAGGTCCCTAGTCGTGGGTGTATCGAGACGGGGCATCGATATACCAGAGTAGACTAGCGTATACCTTCTCGACCCATGTAGATGGGCGATGGATGATCCCATATCCATTGGTGTTTGACATCAGAGATGATATACGGGTGCTCAGTGGAGACTGGGTACACTGGACGGACTCGCCGAGAACTCCCAGATGGTATTATACCTTACGTCAGATGGAAGTTCTCTGGTGACACTCGTACAGAGTAGTCTGTTGACCCGAGATCATCATAGATTCTTGTGTGGTTCCCACTGTGCTTTGATTTCCACCTTACCACGTCCAAGAGGGCGTGCAAAACGGTGGTTTTTGGGTACAGTCCCGAGTCACATGGAGGCAATGAGCGATAGGAGGGGATTCGTCTCTCCCGGTATAGGGAGTTGATGTTGCGCTGTGTTCGATTGGCTATAACCGGAAATCCCTGGCCAGGGTTGCTGAGATTTACTGGTAAGTGTTACCTGTAGTTTCTCGAACTGTTATAGACCTCATATCGGCATGACTTATCGAGCTATTGGGGTCTGACGTTTACCACCCCTAGGCGAGATATGCGACATATCAGACGACGAGACCGGACTGTACTGTAAGTGTTACTGGTTGGATTCACAGGAGTATGAGCGGGCTTGTTCGTCGATCTTCTGATCGCTCAATACCCGGGTGGCCGTTACGTTTAGCAGACCGCTTGCGGCTTGTGGGTGTTTGATATGATCATCACCTGCTGCCGGCGTATTGACGAGTCTTTATAGTCCTACACAGAGGTTTCCTGGCTCAAGCAAAACGAAATAGGAGCGCATATGAGATATGTGCGGGACCGAGAATAATGCGTGTATGTGATACCGTATTTCATTCTCGCGATGAATGTATCAAATGGTTGTATGCGATATAACCTAGTTATCGAATCATGGATTGATTCGATAAGTCGATACATATGATACTAGTCGGTTATATGCGATATGACCGGATCGTTAAATCAAGTGTTGATTTAATGATTTAATGTATAATTATATATTTGATATATTACTTTGCATTAACTAGTATTGGTTCACTTTAAATGGATTTTCTCACTTGGATTGTGCAAGTTGTATATGTGATATACTTTTGTGCACTTGATTGTATCATGTTTGATGATACATTCTTACTTAAGTTTTGTGTAAAGATTAAACCATGGTTATTTAAATGGTTAGGGTTTTGTTTTTCATATCTATTTATTCATTTATTTATTATGGAAAAGATATTGAACAAAATGGTTTCTTTCTTTGTTTCTTTCATGAAGCTTGTTGAAGCTTCATGAAGCTTTGACCAAGAGACCATTTTGTCTTCTTCTTTTAACCCTAACCATTCATATAACCTTAGTTAAATCTCTACACTAAACCATGGTTTGTATATGATAAGAATTGATTTTTCTTTTCTATTTTTATTATTCTTATCATATCATTATCTTCATCTTCTTCTTCTTCTTCAAGAAGAAAAAGCTAGCTACCATCAATGGCAACTAGTGAAAATGAGTGAGAAATCCAATTCTAAAGTGAACCCACCTCCTATTTCTTCATCCTCTACCTCTTGCCAAGTAGTATAGGGTGTTTTCTTCACAAGTTTCATGACTTGGTGAAGTGGGAGCTTGATCTTGTAATGCCTCGACGTAGATCATCTTCGGCACGAAGCCGACGACCTTGCCCGCCCATTTCTCCGTTGAAGCAGACGCTAGAGCCCGGGATTCCATTTGGACAGCGAGGAGACTTCATTACGGAGCTATGGAGGTGGAGGACCGGATCTACAAAGGTTGTATTTTCGTTCTTTTAGTTATATTGTTAACTAGTTGCATGTGTTCGCCTAAAATTCTAGTTAACGATCCGTATTAGGGTTTCTCGGCACTTGTAAAATTTGAAATTGGCATGGTTGATGCCTTGTGAGACCTCATTAGCGTGCCCAGGAACCCTACAGTGGTATCAGAGCCTAGCTAGAGCCTTAGGCGATATGTAGATGATGTTAGAAACCCGATCGAACCCCGAAACCCTAACTTTTAACCCTCTCTGGACTTTTTCTGAAAAAGTGGTTTTTTCCAAATTAAAAATGCTTAAAAAATTCAGCAGGAAATTCTAAGAATTACGGTGCAAAAATTACCTAATGATCTTTCTAAAGTGCGGCGGAACCGCGGCATTAGCCGCCTATTGCGGCGGTTCCACGCCCATTTAGTCTTTTTAGTCAACCATTTTTGCACAGTAACATCTTTATTTAAATGCTGAGTTTTATGGGAATTTTTAAAATTTATTCAAGAGTTGAAATTTCTGGGTTGTATTGGGGACTCGGTGCTTCGATCGGATTGTCTAATCTTGTCTATGTGTTTTCCGGATAATTTTTGAATATGTTAAAAAAGTTCGACTGGATATAAATACCCAACTTTTCCCCTGCCGGAAAATTTCCAAGTGTTGGATTTTTCCGAGGTTTAATCACGTTCTAAGTAGTGCAAGTAACGCGATGGTCCCTCTAGAAGACAACAAACCTTAACTCGATTATGTGACCGTCTTGAACTGCCCTTTGAACCTTAGGGTTTGGGGCAGTACGGCGTGCCACATGTGAGGCGTTGGCTTGACCGTTCTACGGCTGGACCGTTGGTACTGAGGCACGAAGTGAATGTCTTTGAACTTACTTCATGAGTTGAGCTGTTTCGGGAAAACTTGGGTGTTCGATTGTTCGATCGGAAAGTTTAACATTTTCTATCTTATTCGGAATGTGATACAATAATTGGAATTCACAAAAAGTTATGAGATAACTGAATGAATGTTATAAACATAGCAGTTTAGTCTCACTTGATCGGTTGCCACGGAATTTTGATGTGATCAAAAGTCCGTCGCAATCACGTAGCGTACGCGGATACTCGCCAGATAAACTTAATAGACAGCTACACCCCTTAGCCCCGACCAAGTGACTGTAGGAGAACCTCGTCGCCGAAAGCATCCGTTCGGGTGCTCGCGGCAGCGGTGTTCCGCCTTGGTGCACTTCGTCGACGGTGTCGGGGGTGCGGCCGCCTACTAAAGTTTGCGACGAGCATTCGATCAGGATGTCGGGAATCTTGTTGAATTGCCCGACTTGATATTGAAAAGGGTTTCCGATAATGAGACTAAAATGCGGGGTTTATAATTGTTAGGCATGCGATGTCTAAGGAATTCATCTAGTCAGACATGCGATGTCTGAGGATGTTGCGGATTCCAACTGTTGTAGTTTTACACTTTCTTTTCTGTGACCGTAAGTGTAATATGTGATATCACCGGTTTCGTTGCTATATGTCAACGACAATTGGGATGTGCATATTTACTTACGTTGATGACATGTGATGTTATGTGTTGCTGGATATGTTATATTGGATCGTCGTGTTTGAATAGCCGGGGTTTTTTATGTGAGATGAGTGTTTTTCATTTTCATTCATGTGAAAACTTGTATGTAATATTCTTTTATTGGGGCACTTCCAGGTTGCGGATGATGTCACCATTTGTATATCATTTACTTTTCCGCACTAGGATAGACCCAAGGAGGGGAGCACAAGTAACCGGGTTCTGGAGTCCAGTGGGAGACCAACTCGAGGAGTCGAGTCCGGGTCTCCTAACTCTGGAATTGGTAGGGTTGCTTGCCGCTCTCGTAGGGGTCTAGGGGTGTGGGTTTGGCTATTCATCGCGACCGTGGAATCCGTGTTTTATACTGGCTCGTATTGAAAACACGGACGTCCTAGTATATCCAATATTTCATATGATTCTTCTGCTGCGATATCTGTGATGTGATCATGTGATATGTTCTGTGACGGATACTTTATATAGTATATATGATATATTATATAGGCGTTACTTATGTTTTACACCCGTGCTAGCCCTGCCCCGCTCTGTCATTAGTTACCTAACCTAACGGTGCACGAGGGGACATCGAGGCGAATGCGGATGGCATAAGTGTACGTCGTATTTATCTGTGATGTTTAGGTATTTAAATGATGGGACTTCATTAATGTGATTAATGAAATAAAAGAAACCTAAAGATGTTGTAGAATTGAATTTCAAAAATAAAACAGGTAGCTACAGTTCTTGCTTTGCATAGCGGTATATGAGATATATCCTGCACCTTATTCGATGAGGAAAGGACCGAGATCCCTTTACCGGGAGTGACTCCTTTAGCAATAACTGGCAGATGCTACACACTCGGTTTGTCTTTTGATTGCTTTTAAGAGTTTTTGCTTTGCACAGTGATATATATGATATATCATGCACCTCATCGACGAGGAAAAGACCGACGATCCCTTCACCAGGGAGTGACTCCTTTAGCAAAACTAGAAAAGCTAAAAAACACTCCATTTTAAAATTCATTCGATCCTACAACGATATCAAGTTCATTACGCAATAGGTTTTCAGAAAAACCTGTCGTAGCCCTCCGTCATTTTAGATAGGTCCTATTTAGTATTCGTGCTACGTTTGTTGACCTCCGTCAAGGCGTAGTGTGCGGTAGCTAACTAGTATTTATCTGCTTATGCATATGATGCAGATTGGATTAGGGTAGTCGTGCGGCCTTGTTGACCTCCGTCAAGGGTCGTGCGGGTGGGTTTAATTCGATCAAGAAATGACGGGTTGAACTTGACTAGTAGCCTATGGTTTGTTGACCTCCGTCAAGGTCATAGGGTGCTAGGGGCAAAATTTATCGGGAATTTCAAGTGTTGAAATTTGCAATGAGATTGCATACCTTCTATGAGATAGTTGGATCCCGATACCCGCTGCGAGTAAGAGTTACTCCTGGGAGAGTTTTACACATTACAATTAGCCGATCAAGTAGGTGTCTAGAAAGGTGTTAACGGGGTTACGCCTCTGGGAAAACGAGGTTTACATAATTAGGTTCGTGCGAAAGCACGGGGAGACCTCCCTCAAAGTACCGACACTGGCCTGGCTGAAAGATTGGCGAACTTGTAGTGTGTAATTAATCCCGGCTAGTCTTTCCTTTTAGGGTTTGAAGGAAGATTTGATAAAAGCAGTGGGAGCCATCTGATTAGATGAAATAATAACCAATCTACTCTTGCAAGAGCATACGCGAGTGTTTTCTTCTCTCTCTCTCCAGGTAGCGACCATATCACGCCTTAATCAAGATAATAATACGGATTATTGACCGAACCCGCTTGTTATACTGAGCTGGGGAACGTTGGTGCCGCTCCAACTTATAATTGTTATAAGACAGAGTAGGAAATTGGGATTATCAGAATTCCCGTGCGCCCAAACGAAGAGAGTGCATGCTGATGCATCATCTCTCGGGTGTGTTCATTATATAGAACTGTTTCTCAGTGTCCTTTACATCCTGGGTATATGATACCGGATCAGGATCCCGCATATGTAATATGTTACATGGGCTACAGATAGGTAAAGAACTGAGAACGGGTGATAAGTTTCTTGAGGCAGAAAACGGGGCAAGAGTTGCAGCCAAGTCTGTTGGTCACTGTCACCCTGTATTACCAATACATTGATTCTGAATGAATGTTATTAGATACCGAACCTGATATACAAAATCATATCCATCTCTTTATTAGTAAAGAAATGATAAAATTTTGTATTGTTGGATAATGTTTTGAACATTCCCTATATCAAAAGTTGATCGGATCAGGCACGTTATCTAAAAGCATTGATGTTCTAAATCAAACTACAGTTCTTAGTATACGGAACACACACAAGAAGAAGAGTTCAGATATGAACGAATTCTTCTTCAGCTATTGTAGACTAGGTCATATCAATGCGACCCGACTAGCTGAAGTTACTTGTAGATGCATATTTAAATCAGTTTGAATTTACATCTTATGAACTTTCCAGTCATGTCACAGAGATAAGATGACCACAGCTCTGTTTATTGGTAACAGAGAAAGAGTTGGTAAACTCTTGGGACGATACATGTTGATGTATGTAGGTCCCCTGTCAACACATGCCAAAACCGGTTCTTTGTACTTCATTACATTCTCTGATGATCTCTTTAGATTCAGACATATGTTCCTGTTGAAACACAAGTCTGAACCTGTTGAGATATTCACAGAATATGATTTAGAAGTAGAAAACCAAAACACGGGTATAAGTATTATGTCCTTTGATGAAATCGAGGAGGAGAATACTTGAGCAACGGAAATCCTGGATTATTCTAAAGGAAAATGAGATTCTCTCTCAGCATTACTCCTCCGAATACACCATAGCATGATGGTATACCGGGGCGGAGCAGGTTGCACCCTATGTGATATGGTGTGCTCTATGATGAGTACTACTGAGTTACCTGTTTCCTTTTGGGAGTTATGCGCTTGAGAAGCTGCATACTATTGAATAGGGTTCAAATCAAATCAGTTGCCTACCACTTCATATTTGATATGATAAGGGAAGAGCCATCTCTTAAATTAGTTAAGATTTGGGTTGTCCAGCCTATGTCTGAAAAGAAAAATCGGACAAGCTCGAGGCAAGATCTGTTATGTAGAACTGGAAAGGTTCCAGCTATACAAAACTGCAGCTGATGATTTGACAGAACCAAAGGATTCAATAGTTACCAACGAACCTCAGCTTCTCCGCCGATCTAGTAAGGTTCCTCACCCGCCTGAGAGATACTTCGGTTTCTCTATGACAGTGGGAGCGAGGATTACATCATAAGATGATGACCCAACTAGTTTCGAGCTGGCCATCAGGAGTAAGACTCTGTAAGAATGGCTGGATGCTTAGTGATATGAGATGGAATCCATGTACACCAACAAAGTATGGACTTTGGTTGCGATATCTGAAGGGTTAAATCCCCATCAGGAGCAAGTATATCTTGAGAAGATTACTTGGTGTAGATAGAAAAGTTGAGACTTTCAAAGCTAGACTTGTTAAAGCTTTTCGTCATCGACCAGGCGTGGATTATGATGAAACCTTTTCAAGTGGCTATGCTTAAGTCCATCCAGATCCTACTTGCCACGGCTACATACCATGACTACGATATCTGGCGGTTGGGTGTCATGACTGCTTTTCTAAATGATGTTTTAGAAGAGAGCGTCTATAAGTACACAGCCAGAGGGCTTCATAGACAGTGGGAGCAGCGGAAACGTGTGCAAGATGTTTTGTAGGATAAAGCAGGCATCACGGAGTTGGAACGTCTGTTTTGATGAAGTAGTCAAAAAGTTTGACATCATCAAAATGGTAGATGAACCTTGTATAAATAAAAGGTAGTAGGGAGTATAGTGACGATCCTCGTAAAGTACGTGGATGACATGCTCTTGATAGGGAAGGAGTTTCCTATGCTACGCTCGGTCAATCTCCGTTTATCACAAGGATTCTCCATAAAGGATCAAAGTGATACCTCCTAAATCCTGAGTTATCATCTATGAGATAGATGTAATTGGATGCTAGAATTCTCACTAGTTGTAGTGAGATGGTATCAATCGATCCTGGGGAGAATCACTGGAAGGGTTCCAGGGTGATGAGGACGACTGAATGTCAGTCACAGGCATTGTCTTTACCCTCAGTAAAGGGACGGTATGTTGGAAAAGTTCCAAGCTAGATACCGTGGCATACTAGACGATAAAGGCAGGATACATCGCTACTTAAGATGCTACCAAAGAGGCGGTCTGGATATATATTAGTTCATGAGATGAACTTCGTTCCTCCCATTGTGTGACAATGGAGTTTGTGGCTTATGCCAAAGAACGTCCGTCCCATCAGTGATCCAGACATATTCTAAGGCAGTGTCACCTGATCGTAGAGATGGTTGATTTCCAGGGTGATCGAGGTTAGGAGAGTAGACTCAGAGGACAACACGGCGGATCCACTCACAAAGGCCTTTTCCCAGAGAGAGACTTTTATGGGATGGTTGAGTATGAGATACTACAACCACTGCTATCAGATGGCCCTAGTGCAAGTGGGAGATTGTTAGTTATATGTATGCCCTAGAGGCCATTACTATACATAGGATGTATATTGTAGTGGATGCTTGGACATATATAGGGAGGACTTTCTTGCTCGACATGATAGTATGCTATCTGGTTACTTTTTACCTTAACGTGTACATTGATTGTCTCTCTGTTACATGTTGGTAAAGCCCTTAGGATGTGTACTTGAGTACCTGGACTATGATGCGGATCATACTAGTGGGGACATGGTAGTCCATAAGTACATCCTTCAAGGTCCCTAGTCGTGGGTGTATCGAGACGGGGCATCGATATACCAGAGTAGACTAGCGTATACCTTCTCGACCCATGTAGATGGGCGATGGATAATCCCATATCCATTGGTGTTTGACATCAGAGATGATATACGGGTGCTCAGTGGAGACTGGGTACACTGGACGGACTCGCCGAGAACTCCCAGATGGTATTATACCTTACGTCAGATGGCAGTTCTCTGGTGACACTGGTACAGAGTAGTCTGTTGACCTGAGATCATCATAGAGTCTTGTGTGGTTCCCACTGTGCTTTGATTTCCACCTTACCACGTCCAAGAGGGCGTGCAAAACGGTGGTTTTTGGGTACAGTCCCGAGTCACATGGAGGCAATGAGCGATAGGAGGGGATTCGTCTCTCCCGGTATAGGGAGTTGATGTTGCGCTGTGTTCGATTGGCTATAACCGGAAATCCTTGGCCAGGGTTGCTGAGATTTACTGGTAAGTGTTACCTGTAGTTTCTCGAACTGTTATAGACCTCATATCGACACGACTTATCGAGCTATTGGGGTCTGACGTTTACCACCCCTAGGCGAGATATGCGACATATCAGACGACGAGACCGGACTGTACGGTAAGTGTTACTGGTTCGATTCACAGGAGTATGAGCGGGCTTGCTCGTCGATCTTCTGATCGCTCAATACCCGGGTGGCCGTTATGTTTAGCAGACCGCTTGCGGCTTGTGGGTGTTTGATATGATCATCACCTGCTGCCGGCGTATTGACGAGTCTTTAGAGTCCTACACAGAGCTTTCCTGGCTCAAGCAAAACGAAATAGGAGCGCATATGAGATATGTGCGGGACCGAGAATAATGCGTGTATGTGATACCGTATTTCATTCTCGCGATGAATGTATCGAATGGTTGTATGCGATTTAACCTAGTTATCGAATCATGGATTGATTCGATAAGTCGATACATATGATACTAGTCGGTTATATGCGATATAACCGGATCGTTAAATCAAGTGTTGATTTAATGATTTAATGTATAATTATATATTTGATATATTACTTTGCATTAACTAGTATTGGTTCACTTTAAATGGATTTTCTCACTTGGATTGTGCAACTTGTATATGTGATATACTTTTGTGCACTTGATTGTATCATGTTTGATGATACATTCTTACTTAAGTTTTGTGTAAAGATTAAACCATGGTTATTTAAATGGTTAGGGTTTTGTTTTTCATATCTATTTATTCATTTATTTATTATGGAAAAGATATTGAAGAAAATGGTTTCTTTCTTGGTTTCTTTCATGAAGCTTGTTGAAGCTTCATGAAGCTTTGACCAAGAGACCATTTTGTCTTCTTCTTTTAACCCTAACCATTCATATAACCTTAGTTAAATCTCTACACTAAACCATGGTTTGTATATGATAAGAATTGATTTTTCTTTTCTATTTTTATTATTCTTATCATATCATTATCTTCATCTTCTTCTTCTTCTTCAAGAAGAAAAAGCTAGCTACCATCAATGGCAACTAGTGAAAATGAGTGAGAAATCCAATTCTAAAGTGAACCCACCTCCTATTTCTTCATCCTCTACCTCTTGCCAAGTAGTATAGGGTGTTTTCTTTACAAGTTTCATGACTTGGTGAAGTGGGAGCTTGATCTTGTGATGCCTCGACGTAGATCATCTTCGGCACGAAGCCGACGACTTTGCCCGCCCATTTCTCCGATGAAGCCGACGCTAGAGCCCGGGATTCCATTTGGACAGCGAGGAGACTTCATTGCGGAGCTATGGAGGTGGAGGACCGGATCTACAAAGGTTGTATTTCCGTTCTTTTAGTTATATTGTTAACTAGTTGCATGTGTTCGCCTAAAATTCTAGTTAACGATCCGTATTAGGGTTTCTCGGCACTTGTAAAATTTGAAATTGGCATGGTTGATGCCTTGTGAGACCTCATTAGCGTGCCCAGGAACCCTACAGGCCCTAGAACCGCTTTTGAACCTTAGGGTTTGCGGAAGTTTTGCGGTGCCATCAGTGAGGCTTGGGTTTGCCCTTCTACGGCTGGTCCCGAGGTACTGTGGTATGTACCAGATATTTTTAGACTGTGCTCAGGTGTTGAGCCTTCAGGAAATTTTGGGACCTCGATGACTAAATCGAAAAGTTTGACGTCGTCCGGATATCATGTGATAGGAGACCAGTAAGCTGACCAGCTTTGGATAGAGGACCTCACCCAGATGCGTTATGAGCTGATCGAGATCAGACGAGTATCGAGCATTCCTCGGATGGTTGGGACGAGCTCCAAAGAACGTGTTCGGCTAGATATCTTCTACAGAGTGATGATGATACCAAGTTCATGATTTTGATTCCATGCAGGAAACTCTGGATTAACTGTAGTCGAGGACCATTACGGTACGCAGATAGCACGATGTGACGTCGAAGTGGACGATCATACAAACGAGTGGAGCCAGAGGTTCATGCGAGATGCTGACGAGCTGTTGCTACTCCCCGTCGAGATTAGAAATCTAATATGTCTACAGAGGCGTTGGGCTGTGACCAATTCCCGAGGAAATGTGTGCGGAAAATGCAGATGTCCAGAAAACGAGAAAAGATTATGTAAGAGTATCAGCCTCCGTACAGTTCGGCATGGGCAAGATCAGAAGTGACCTTGAGCAGGATTCCTTCCAGGACACTGCTGCAATAAGATTTGCACCCAGGATCAGATGTGTGACGTGTATTCAGAGAGCCAGAGGCCGATGCCAGTAACGTGCTGCTTTACGAGTGGTCGTGATGATTGGCCGAGAGATGACCAGAGAAGTGCCAAAGCGGAATCGTTTCCGTTAGCAGACCTGACCGGGTCGATGAGCCGATGGATTGCAAGATTGGTAATAGGAGGAGAAAATGAGGACCTAGAGACAAAGGACGCCAGATCATGAACAAGTGGTAAGCGGATGTTCTTGCTCTGCCAGTTTTGAGCACACCGACATTTTTCGACATTGTAGGAGGTGTACCTCAATGTCATTTATTGCGATTTGCGTTTATGATCTAAGTATCATGCTTATATCGCTTGGATTTGAGTTTTGATGATGAGTTTCCTGATATTGATTTCGTGCACCATGGCTGTACCTACTGGGCATTTACTTGTGCATATCTATTGCACTTGATATTGATTTTGTGCCTTGGCTGCACATGTTTATGATTTCGTGGATTACATACAGTTGATTTGATTTTGTATGTGTGGTACGCACTCGATTTGATTTTTGCACTTGGTATAGCTTATATGTGCTTGCAGTGCATTGATATGTGTTTTGTGCACGTAGTTGCACACGTTTATGATTTTATACACCTTGGTACACTCGGTGTTCCTATTTACGCATTTGGGTTATTAATTCGTTTCCATTCCCTTATTGCACCCGATTTATATTATGTGCAATTGTCGCACTAGGTTTTACGTTGTGCACTGGATGCACCGTATTTGTATTTCGCGCACAGGATGCACTGTATATTGTATTTCGTGCACTGGATGCACCGTATATTGTATTTCGTGCACTGGATGCACCGTATTTGAATTTCGTGCACTGGATGCACCGTATTTGTATTTCATGCACTCGATGCATCGTATTTGTATTTCGCGCACTGGATGCACCGTATTTGTATTTCGTGCACTTAAGGCACCAGACTTGTATTTCGTGCATTTGTTGCACTAGATTTCTGTTTCGTGCATTTGTTGCACTAGATTTCCGTTTCATGCATTGTTGCACTAGATTTCCGTTTGATGCATTGTTGCACTAGATTTTCGTTTCGTGCATTGGTTGCACTAGATTTGCATTCCGTACCTTGCTTGCACCCGATTTATGCCTTTGGGCATTTGTTTTACCAGATTTGTGTTTTCATGTGCGTTGACGCATGCCGTTCGTTTTCGTGCATGCTACTGCACTAGGTGCTTTTTACGGACATGACGCGTTTGGATTGGATTTTGCGCACATTCGGCGCTTGATATTGGATGCGATTTCATTCGTGCATGTTGGATGCACTTGACTTAGATTTTATTCGTGTATGTGAGATGCACTTGATTCGATTTCATTCGTTCATGATGGATGCACTTGATTTGGTTTTTCTCGCGCATGTTGGGCGCATGATATGAGATGTGATTTTGTGCACACCGGATGCACTCAATTGGGATTTTCATTCGTGCATGTTAGTTGCACTAGATTGAGATTTTCGTGCACTCTAGATGCGCTTGATATTGTTGTCGTGCACACCCGTTGCACTGGACAGATGCTTTCGTGCACACCCGTTGCACTTAATTTTGCTTTTGTGCATATTGTGGCATTTGTATTTGGATTTGATTTCCATGCGCACCAGACGCATGTGATTGTTGGGCTCGCCTTTTGAGGCTGATTTTGCTTTGGAGCACTTTGTTTTCATGTTGGGCACTATATTGTGTAGTAGCCAAACAGGACTGATCTGAGGACAGTACCTGAGTACTTGCATGCATTTCAAAGTTTAACCAGAGGCTTTCAAAAAGGAGCTATAGCCTCGCTATTTCTTACGGGTCTGTGAGCGACACGAACGTTTACAAAGGAAAACCTTTTGGGATATTTCAAAAAGGCGGAACGCATATTTGAGCAAAGACATGTATACATACATTTATTACTTTACAAACGAGCGTCTGCCACTTATGCCATGAGTTACGCATCACACGGCGATTTAGAAAGGATTCTGCATGAGTTTTATTCCGTTCTTGATTGTTTTCCAAGGATGCATGCTATACACGTATTATAGTATTTGACTAATGCATGTTGGATTTCAGTATTGGATTTCGAGATCTGTATCTCCATGGTACTCCGATGATATGAGTGCAAATCCGATGATTTGCGTGACGCTTGACGGAGTTTGGTTTTTGTGTTTGGTACTCGTTTTCATGCGTACTTGACGCGCTGTGTTGTTTCTATATCTTCCGGGATTTCGGAGCCCCATTGATTTGAGCTGACTATTGAAATGTTTTAGATTTTGGGGGTTTAAATTTAAATTCGGGGACTGAATTTATTTAAGAGGGAATATTGTAACATTTCAAAAAATATAAAATATTATTTTTTGAATTTAATATTAAAATAATATATTTTCCTGAAAACTGCCGATTTGCGAAATTGGGGTTTTCGAAAAAGGGTATAAATATATACCAATAATTGTGAAATAAATGGAAATTAAAATGATTTATTCATTTCAAAATATATTTAAAGGATTTGGCATTTTTAAAATTTATTATATGCAGTTTGGATAAAAACCCGATTAGTGCACTGCTAATCGCGATTAGGCCAAATCCGTATTTCTACGGTTTTCATGGTTAGTACACCATGACATGTTTCATTTGGTTACATGTTCATTTGTGTTGTTTTATGTTATGGTTTTATTTGGTGAGAAAAGAAATGAGAGGAATGATTGAGGAGAGAGGGGGGACATAATGATGAGGGGTAAGCATGCTTGGAGAGAGGGAGAATGAGAATAATTGAGAGAGAGAGAGTGAGGGGGGTTGCCTCATTTTTCTTTCCCCCACCATTTTCATCTCCTTCCTCATCTTCCTCAAGCTCCCTTCCCTCCACCTTCAACCCCAAATATCATCTCCAAACCTTCCTCAAAATCATATACCCCTTTCACAAAAAATGATCACCTCCTCCTCCTCTACACAATGGACCAAGCAATGTGGGATTTTGACAACTTTGGGAAGCTAGGGTTCTCTTGAGTTTCATCCATGAGGTATAATCCTTTTCATTTAGTTAGTTTTAAGCTTCTTTCTATTCTAGTTTTAGTTTAGAATTGGTTTGAGGGTGGATTTGTGAACTTGGGAATTTCTATAAAAGGGTTTGGGGTGATTGAGTGGAATTGGTGATGTGTAGTGGCTGTACAAGGCCTTAGGGATTGAATTCAGGGGCTGAGATTTAGTATAGAAACCAAATAACGGATTTAGGAATCGATCCATGTCGGTTTTATGTCATTTAGCATGCCTACAGGGAATCTGGGATGACCCGGGGGATTTCTGAGATAACCAAACAACTCTAGAGACCAAATTGGACCTATTGGAGACCACCCTGCCTGCACGAACCCCATCTGAGCATAGATGGCCGAGCAGGCCAGAAATTCTAGGTGTGTGGCTGGCCATATATAGGTATTTGGGGCCCAGGTTTGGTCAGTAGCTCATTCACTCCATATACTATACCCTAGACTTGTTTGTGCAACTCCTTTTGGCCTGAGTCAAAATCTGGAAGCACTTTAGTGTGATTTTTGGGTATGTTTTCCGTATTTGAAATATGAGTTTTGATATTTGGTTTTGAAATTGGTTGTTGGACGTTTGTACATCAACGACTAGAGGTAATTTGTTGGTTTTGCATACGTGGGCTATAGGTTCTAACCTATAGGCGATCCGTGTGCCGTTTTGGTTTCCGGACTTGATGTTAATAGCGATTGTGGTTATTTATTATTGTAGGTACCCTCGCGTGTATTCCGAGACGACGGAGCATGGCGTCATCGACTTCGGAATGTAAGAAACAAGGTGAGTAGATCTATATCTACGGGGGAAGTCGGGTGGATAGCGTATAGCACCACAGCGAAGTTTTGATGAAAACCGATTTGTAGCATATGGTTAAGAAAACCTAGATTAGGAAACTAGGGTTAGATTTAAAAGAAGGTTAGTGAAACCATATTATAAACTAAAGGATAGTTAGAAGTGTTTTGATACGACTAATATGTGATGACGGAATTTGAGGATGACGTTTGACGATATTGCCGTTTAGGGTACTATAGAACTAGATAGCCGATGTAATTGTATCATACGAACCATACATATTTCCAAACCGAAGAATCGTATGCATTTTTTTTAAACAGATACCTTGAGGGACGTTACGGATTTTCAAACGATATATTTTCCTTAAAAACACCGTAACCCCTACTTTCAAAACTACGATTCACATCTTTCAAAAACTGTTTGTATGGTTTGGGTCTGTATGTTAGATTAGATACGTATGCTTATAGTAAAGGTAGAATGTATTTGTAAATTGACTTGATGTGGGATATAAATGCGATGAAAAGAATATATGACATGATATGATGATTTGATGATATGTTGGTATACGGGTGCGAGTCGATTGCGATGATTTATACCCTGCCGGTCCCCTGATATGAGATTGTTGCGGATGTGACCTGGGACATAGATATATAGAGATATTTATATATGTTGGGAATCCTGAGTGATAGCCGTATGAGATGTTAGGTCTGTACCCTCCTCGTCTTATAGGTTGATAGGATCCCAGATAGCTTAATGCCGCCGTACGATGATTTTCCATACCTGATGAGTTTGACTTGATGTTTGATCCATACCCTTGACTAGAGGATGCCGTACGATGGATTATACCATACGCGATGTGGTGAGACTGGATGCCGATTGATAGATTCACCGACTCGATCATGTTAGATATGTATACCTTATATCTTTTAGCTGACGATTTACCTTATGATGCATTCATGTTATTCGCATTGCATTACTTATACCTATGCTAGTACACTTACACCATTATCGATGATGTGTATGTTACACGTACACAGATTTTCCGGCTCACACACTTCATCATCAATAATTGCTATGTCACTACACAGTAGGGTTGCTGCATCATGATATGCATATTGTACACTCATACATGTGTATATACCACTTGTACATCCATACTTGCGCACATACATATTGTACACTCATACTTGCATATATACAACTTGTACATCCATATTGGCGCATATACATATTGTACACTCATACTTGCGTATATACCACTTGTACATCCATATTGGCGCATATACGTATTGTACACTCATACTTGCGTATATACCACTTATACATCCATATTGGCGCATATACGTATTGTATACTCATACATGCGTATATACCACTTGTACATCCATACTTGCGCACATACATATTGTACACTCATACTTGTGTATATACCATTTTTGCATCCATACCTACATACATACTTATTGCACATACATAGATGATGTTGGCTTTGGTTTTGAAGAATTGGGGACCGCATGAGATATTTTCAAAACAGGATCCATTTAAACGAGAGGTTTCCATTAATATGTCATATCACTGTTCCATGTTGTATGATATATGGATATACTTACATTTCTGTTATATGTCGCATACGTCATGCTTTACGCTTTTACGTATTGAGATATGCTGTTTTCATAAGATTTCTGGATTTGAGAACCGCGGCTATTTCAAAAGAAATTATGTACTGTTTTAAATAAAACACGGTTTCTCTTGATATGATATTTCAGTGCGTCCACCATGTGTTTTCTCGGTTCTGAGAGTGGCATGTGAAACCCGATTCGAGGAGCGGTAGGCACCGTCTGTAGGTATATGGTGGACCCGGTAAGGTACCCCGGGGCAAGAAGACTCGTATTGTTAGACGGTGAGCCTGGCAGGGGAGCACTACTGTAACAACCTAGTTCATTTATACCAATTCCAGTTCTCGTATTTACTTATCTCTAGTATTTCTTGATTTATCGTGATTTGGGTGCGAATGGTATTTTTACATTTTACCTTGCATTCGACCCGACACGCTTGCTTGAACTTGTTTGATTCATATTTATGAATTACCCTGACTTGTTACATAAACTGTGCATTTTCATGTTTAGTGCATACTGGCATTTTATCCGGCATTGCATCTTTTACCATATAACATTTTAAGTCACATAAAATAATTTAAAATTACATAACATGGCTTGCATGATACCCCTAACCCCATGGTAGCATCCGCGCATCTTGTTCTCGTCCCGTTCAGTGAAACGGACGTGTTTGGATGGCTACGCGCACGTACGTGCATCCGTTCTTAGGGGTATACATTTTCGTTACCTGAGCATTCATTTTTAATTTTGGTCGTTGCATATATTTTTCATATTTTTAAACCGGATTTTTAGACCCGACCCGGGCGTGTTTTGGACTAAGTTTGTATTTGCCAAAATCTCAAAACGTACAAATATTATATTATTTAATTCCTTCTAACTATTAATATACGTTTTTAACTAAAATATATTTTATATATTAAATCTCAATAGTCTCTCTCTCCAATCTCACGTCTCTCTCTCTCTCCCCTGCATAAATGAATATTTATATTTTATATTCCTTTACTTTATATTTTTTTACCCACGTTCTTCTTTCATCCTCTTCAAATTTTCATTCCCGCCTCACCGCCTCGTCCACGCTCGAACCCACGCCTTCGCGCTCGCCCACGCCGCCGACCACTCTCGTCGGTTCCCCCTCGTCGCCTGCATTCCCAACTCCTCCTCGACCACCTCCTCCTCACTTCCGTCACCTTCGCGACGACCCACGACCATGAGGAAACCCATGCCTGTCCCAGCCTCATCGTTGCGGCCCATCTCCGTCGCGCCCGTCGCCACCATCCTCGCCTCTCTCGTCTCCTCGCCTCCCTCGAGTATCTCTCTCTCTCTTTCCACTCCCCGGCTCCAACCCCGACGACCCACCTTCTCCAAACCCATCAACCGCGCCTCGCCGTTGCCCTCACGCCGGTGACCCCTCGTCTTCACCCTCGGCTTTCTTGTCACCCTTTCCTTTCTCCTCCTCGACTCTCTCTCCTCCTTCTCGTCTCCCCCGGTGATTCCCTGCACACCCCACAACCTAGAACCCGTCACCCTCCTCACCGGTGATCCCTGCCTCCATCTCGTCGGCCTCACCGCCGATCATTCCCGTCAGCCTCCCCTCTCGACCACCTCCTCACCTCTCTATCCCCTCACCCGACGAAATTCCCTGCAAACCCTTGCACCCACCTTCTCCGAATCCATTACCTACACTTCCTACCTCGCCGGAGACCTCCTCGACGACTGTACCCCGTCATCGTCGTCATGTTCCCTGCTGTCACGACTCGAAATAGCCCGTGACTGGCACTTGAATCATATGAAGCCTATAGGACCCCATCTAATTCAAGTAAGCCAAAAGCCCAGAAATCTAAAACCATTTTAAGGAGTAAATAAGGAAAACTAGTTTTTAAGGAGTAAGAAAACATATTTAAAAAATTATGTAGCCGAATATGCATTTTTAAAATCCTCAATGTCTTTTATGAAATTTTCGGCAGAGTTTCCTTCGTAAATACTGACCCCAAACGGGGCATAACAAGAATAATAAATATGCAATGATAAAAGGCATCCTAAGCGGGAGCTAGCTCTTCGTCAATCGACGGTGACAACCACGCAAGCAATATAATATACAACGACGAAGGGCGAGGATCAAAACTCAAAAAGAACTTAAAATCAACATGAAAACCATAATACTACAACGCGCGACTCTAAGGTCGAAATAATACATAACTGGTTTTCTAAGTCTGAAACAATATGCAAGTTTTGGCTGATGGAATTACTAGATACAACTGAATAAAATAATACAAGAGTGGTCACGATGCGAGTGAACCCACCTACCAATGCAATCACCTAGAAAGGGAGCAGTGTGCCAGAAAGCCGCAATGAAACCTGAACGGCAAAACCTGCAAGAACTGTGGCACAACGGGGGTGAGTTGCCAAATCGTGAATAGAAAACATCACAGAGCAGAAATCGTATGTATGACACAATCCTAGATCAATACGATCAGATATATATATCCTCAAATGAATAAGTCTGAAGCATGATAAGGTGGCAATGTAATATCTATACATGAGTGTAGTGCCAAGTGCACGTGCCAGTGCCTCAAGTAATAACATATCATAAATATGAGGTATATTCAATGTCGACTATATCATGAAGTCTATAAGTATGTGGATACCATCTAACTATGTAATCAATGTCATCAATGTCAATATACGTATGTGGAAATCGCCCACGTGTCACCCAATGACAATAAACATCATGCATGTAAATATCATAAAGCATATGCATGGAAATATGAGGATATAAATCAACATGTGTCGCTCGCGACATATCAAATCATGGAACCTGAGTGTCAAGCATCGACACTCGAAAACATCATGAAACCTGTGCCTATCATCGGCACGTAAATCCTCATATATCGGGCTCCGTCAGTCCGGGTCGGCCCATATCATCTCTCAACTCCGTTCGGTATCCTCCGGATATCCGCCAAGCTCAAATACAATCACCGGTAGGTAGTACTCCCTCTGCCAGGCTCACCGTCTGTATACACAGCATCCCTTTCATGCCTCGGGGTACCATACCAGGCCTACCATGTACCCGCAATCGGCCTCACCGCCTCCTCGAATCGGGTTCCACATGTCGCTCTCAGCACCGAGAAAACATATGGTGGACGCACTGAAATATCATATCAAGGGTAACCGGGTTTTTAAAACAAGTATATAATCTCTTTTGAAAAATCTACGGTTCCCAAATCCAGAAATATCATAGAAACAACGTATCTCAATGCGTATAATCAAAAGCACGATGTATGTGACATGTAAAAGAAATGTAAGCATATCAGTATATCATGCAATATGGAATAGTAATATGCACACGTTAGGGGAAAACCGCTCTTTTAAAATGAATCAGTTTTAAAGAGTATCTTGCGGTTCCCAAATCTCTAATCAAGCCAGAATCATCTATGTATGTGCAAATACTTATGTATGATAAATATGGGTGTACAATGGGTATGTACACAAGTATGCCATGCAAGAGATCATATCCTGAATGCAACAGTACTACAGTGTAGTGACATGGCAATTATCGATGATGAAATGTGTGAGCCGGCAAGCAAGTGTACGTGGAACATACGCATCACCGATAATGGTGCTGGTGTCCTAACAACATGGGTTTAATAAACAATAAACTCATTTACACATGCAATGCGATACAAATAGCATGAATATGCGGAAATCGAATAATAAATGCAACAGTGACGTACTGCATCAATATAAAATGTCTTACAGTTAGCCTTTTGAAATAAGACGAATCGGGTTTTTTAGTAAAATAAGGGCTACGGTGTTTTTAATAAAAGATGCTTCTTTTGAAAATATCCGTAGAATCCCTTTGCCTATCATTGAAATACTCCCGATTCGTTAGTTTTGAAATAGGTATAACATCGGCTTAGTCTAACATCTATAAGCATATAGATCTAGCAAATACGCTAATCGGGAGGGGTATGGAAACCACCTACATCTGAGTCGATATATATATATATATATATATATTAGTCGGTGATCCCGCCTCAATAGTATCACGCACGATACAATATATCATATGATGTCCTCGACTCATGAGTGCGGATCTATCATCAATGTAAAGCTCGTACGGTAAATCATCGCACGGCATCCCAATAGCTGGGTATGGGTCAATATCACATTCACCTCATCAATTATCTGGTATCCTTATCGTCATATCACATAATCTGGGGTACTGATCTAAGTCTAATACAATCGATACCATCTATATAAATATGAATGCGTGTGTGAAACACACGTCAAAAGGCCCGCTAAAATCACATGTCGTATCCCAAATACGAATAACATCATATCACCGATATCATAGCACTATACCCAATCTCATCGACTCATCTCCAAATATCATATACTATCCTTGTCATCTAAGTATAAGTATAACGAATATGCAAGTGTGTGCGTGTGGGTGTAAGCCTATTCTAGGGTTCGCAACTAGGAACTATACTAGTTTACTTCTACGCCCTAATCTAATCATAGTACACCTAATCTCATCTCAAATATCCACGATACACCATAAGCTATCATAAATAGTATATATATACTACTAAATATCGGACTGTGGGCGTGCTATACGCCATCCACCCGACTTCCCCCCGTAGATATAATCTACTCACCTTGTATCTTGCGTGTCGGTGTCGATATTGCCACGATCATCTTCATCGCCTCGGATCACCGTGGGGGTACCTACATAACACTCGTATCGCATCGCATTAAAACCAAACCGAAACTAAAACGACACGCGAAAACCAACACGATACGCTAAAAGGCCTATTGGTTAGAACCTATGGTTAGCCTATGCAAAACAACCCGAAATTACTCTATATAGACGTACAAACGTCACGCAATCGTGATAACGCACAAATATCAAAATCTGGAAATCGAAATACGGAAAACCATAACCAAATTCAAAGCAGCAACTTATAAAAGTAGTCCCAGATTTTGTCTCAGGTGAAACCAAGGTTCCAAAACAACACTAGGGTGATATATAGGGTGCATGTGACCTACTGTAGCAATCTGGGCACCTGAGCCAGCCAAGTGGTCGAGCCCCCTAAAGGTAAAAACCGGCCTGGCCGGCCCTGTCTTGTCCAATGGGGTTCGTCTGTATAGGGTGGTCTCCTGGTGGTCTAATTAAGCTCCTAGTGTTATTTATTTGTCTCAGAAACCCCCCTGGTCATCCCAGATCTACCTGCACTCTCCAGATCGTCACAAACCGACATGAAAGTCCCGTAATTCCGTATTTTTAGGTTTCAGGTTGGGTTAGGTCTGGTTTTTTGACAATAGGGTGTCTAAGGTCACCATTAAAGTCCAATTGCATAGCCACCACTCAAATTTATCCTAACCCTCTCTAGGGTTTGTCCAAAGTGCACAAAACTTCGTCAAAACGACATTAAACTTGAAATAAGGCTAAATCACTTGAAATGCTACAAAATTTGTGAAGGAATTACCTCATTAGAGACTCATGAATCCTCCAACAGCACCAAAACACAAACTTTCTTGGTCCAATGTGTAGGTCTTGAGCTTGTGCATCTTTTTAGTGAAAAAGAGATAGGGTTTTGGAGTTGTTTTAGAGGTGATTTGAAGACTTGAAGGGGGGAGGGAGATGAAGGAAGCAGCAGCAGCAGCAAGGGCTGAAGAGGGAGAGAGATGAGTGAAGGGATGGTGGGAAATGGCTAAGTCTAAGTCAACACACCTCACCCTCTCATTCTCTCACTTGCCCATACTCAATATAATATCCTTTTTCCCTTTCTTTCTTTTCTTTTCCCTCTAATTTCCTTCTCACACTAATAGTAAACCCAAAAGAAACCATGGTAGAAAATGCACAAGTGTAAAAAAAATGATATGTGCATGTTTTGCACAAATATGCTAAAAATCCGATTGGCGATTTTTAATCGCGATTAGCACTAAATTAGTGTCAAACTAATCATAAAAACTTAAATTTTGCAAAATTCTCACAAAACACCCTCTTTCTAGTAATTTCTATAATTTTCCAAATTTTTCCCCATTTTATCGGTATTTAATTATACCGAAATATTAAAATATTCATTAAAAATAATATTAAATTATAAAATTTCCTAAAAATAATATTTTATTTTTTTTGAAATGTTACAATCTTCCCCCCTTAAAGAAATTCGGTCCCCGAATTTAAATTTTAAACCCCTCAAATACTAAAACATTTCAGTAAAAAGTCCAAGTCGTCGGGGCTCCGAAATCATCAATACATAAAACGCATCATAGCGCAATGAGTGCGCATGAACAATGAGTAGATAACTCAAAAACAACACTCCGTCAACCACCCCGCAATCATCGGAGTCATGGTGAAGACACAAATGTCAAATCCAAAACAAAACCAATATGATATACATCAAAATTATACATGTAAACATCAAATCTATACATGGAATTAGCAGAAGTAAATGCATGCCAAATCTCTTTAAGTCGCTGTGTGATGCGCATAACACTGCACAGTGACGGACGTTTATTATAAGAAAATAACCATATACGTATATATCCTTTGTTTAATATGTACGTTCCGCCGTTTTGAAAACAACATAGAAGGGTTTCTTTATTTTAAACATTTCGTGTCATATCAGACACGTAGGTATATACTGAGACTATAGCTTGCTTTTTAGAAATTCCTTCGATAATTATCAATGCATGCAAAATATATCCAGGTACTGTCCTCTGACTAGTCCCGCTCAGTACGAGAACAAATAGCAAATATCATAAAAACGTACTGCTCCATAAGGAATCCATCCTAAAAATATACATAAGAATACCCTGTGCGTCTGGTGCGCACGGAAATCAAAATCCATATATGTGCCAAACAGGTGTAGAAAACAACATCTAGGTGCAACGGGTGTGCACGAAACATCTGTCATAGGCAACGCGTGTGCCTGACAGCAAAATCAGGTACATTAGACATGCACGAAAAATCTCGATTTAGCGCATCTGGTGTGCACCAAAATCGTATCTCAAAACCTGCGCTCATCACGCGCGAAAATCCAAATCAAATGCATGGAGTGCAAGAAATCAACATCAATATCAGAATCAAAGTCAACGGTATACAATACGGCTCAACCAAAAGCAGGTATACCGCGGTGTATAAGCTCACAACCATGTGCATCAGCGTACACAAATCAAATCAAAACACTAAAAGTGCATGAAAACGATGCTGAAAGCATAAATCAAATTACCGGCATAAAATAGGCATGAAATCACAATCAATACCTCAAGAGTAATAACTATGCGCAAAATATAAATACCCAGTAGGTGCAACCATGGTGCACGAAAACAGAAATCATGGAATTCAGCCATCAAGACCAAAGCATGCGAACAGATCTCCCAAAAATACCGAAATCCAAGGTGACGGATACGTGATAGTCGAATCACCAAATCATAAATATCGTCGTCGGTATATCCTCCTTCAAAATCAAGAAGGTGTCGGTGCATCCAATGCTAGCAGCGCAAGATATCTACTTGCCTCCTGTTCATGGTTTGGCGTCCTCTGTCTCTGGGTCTTTATCTTCTCTGTGGATTACCTATCTCGCAATCAATCGGCTCATCGGCCCTTTCAGGTGTGCTAACGGGGACGATTCCGTTCTGATACTTCTCTGGTCAATCTGCGTCCTCAGCACAGCATTTCCTCGGAAATTGGTCGCATCCCAATGCCTCTGTAGCCATATCCGACCTTTAACCTTAACGAGGAGTAACAACAACTCGTCAGCATCTCACACGAACCTCTTACTCCACTTTTCTCTAATGTCGACTGCTTCGGACTCGTCTCGTCGTGGCTGCATGGACTGAGCTCCAACGGCTATCCTCGTATCTGGAGTCTCCCAAGCAATGTGTCCCATCACATGATATCCGAAAGATGTCGAACCTTTTGATCGATTCGTCAAAACCTCATAATCCCCCAAGAGCTCAATATCTTAGGCACAGTTTAATAGTATCGAGTACATACCACAGCGTCAGTGGTCCAGCCATAGAAGGGCAAACCCAAGCCTCACTAATGGCGCCGTGGAACTGCCGCAAGCCCTAAGGTTCAAAGGCTTTCACACGGTTATTATGTCGAGTTAACGTTTCATTCTTCTAGAGGGTCCATAGAATCGCTTGAACGTCTTTCTGAATACTTTAAACTTGGAATTTGGGTTTCTGACATTCGATCGTCTCTATCGACTCTCAACGAATCTGCGTGAAGTCGTCTCTAGCTGGAACCAATCAATCTGATGACCTCACATCGGGGTAAGCGAACAAACCATATGTCCTAGTCGTCCATCCTTGGGTGACTAGCGACCTTCCATCCTATCTCTAAGTATATACTCATGCTACAGTAGCTCCAATCATCTGGGTGATATCTCGTCATTTGCAGCAACAACTGGCTCATGCGTCTGTACGCTGAACAGTGCCTCAATCATCATGAATAAGCGATATATCAATGGTCATCACATCCTGGCTGGCCTCTAGCAGTAGCCCAATCCTCTGGTGCCGATCAGCACATCCGAGAAATCTCGTAAAAGCGATCTGTCAAACGGTCATGGCGGGAAAACACACTAAAACGACACCTCTCAATGCAATCGTATGTCTCTGGAATCATGTCCTGGTCAGTCCTCATCCGTGACGAGCTTAAGCTGACGCAATTCTAGCCGTAGCACTTTCTGCCCGTGCAATCGTGGCAGCAAAATTATAACCAGTATCGATGAGGATAGATCATAGGAATGAATATAATACTGTGCAAGGAAATGTAAATCCTAAAGTCTCTTAAGCGGAGTAGCGTATCGTAAATATGCCGCGGAACATACGTACGGTACGTCACTCTACTCAAGCTACCTACTCCATCAACCAAGGGTCATCCTACGCGACGAAAGTTCGGGTATAATACCCCCTCGACTAAGTCTAAGTTCCGTAAGGTCAAGCCTAAGTTCCGTATATATATAAACGCTCTAGGCTCCGCATAATCAAACTTAGACTCGAACCAAGGTTAACCTAGCGCTCTGATACAAACTTTTTCATGACCCGAAATAGCCCGTGACTGGCACTTGAATCTTATGAAGCCTATAGGACCCGATCTAATTCAAGTAAGCCAATAGCCCAGAAATCTAAAACCATTTTAAGGAGTAAATAAGGAAAACTAGTTTTTAAGGAGTAAGAAAACATGTTTAAAAACAAGGTTTTTAAATAAGTAGCCGAATATGCATTTTTCAAATCCTCAATGTCTTTTCTGAAATTTTCGGCAGAGTTTCCTTTGTAAATACTGGCCCCAAACAGGGCACGACAAGAATAATATATATGCAATGATAAAAGGCATCCCCAAGCGGGAGCTAGCTCTTCGTCAATCGACGGTCACAACCACGCAAGCAATATAATATACAATGCCGAAGGGCGAGGATAAAAACTCAAAAAGAACTCAAAATCAACATGAAAACCATAATACCACAACGCGCGACTCTAAGGTCGAAATAATACATAACTGGTTTTCTAAGTCTGAAACAGTATACAAGTTTTGGTTGATGGAATTACTAGATACAATTGAATAAAATAATACAAGGGTGGTCACGATGCGAGTGAACCCACCTACCAATGCAATCACCCAGAAAGGGAGCAGTGTGCCAGAAAGCCGCAATGAAACCTGTACGGCAAAACCTGCAAGAACTGTGGCACAACGGGGGTGAGTTGCCAACTCGTGAATAGAAAACATCACAGAGCAGAAATCGTATGTATGACACAATCCTAGGTCAATACGATCAGATATATATATCCTCAAATAAATAAGTCTGAAGCATGATAAGGTGGCAATGTAACATCTATACATGAGTGTAGTGCCAAGTGCTCGTGCCAGTGCCTCAAGTAATAACATATCATAAATATGAAGTATATTCAATGTCGACTATATAATGAAGTCTATAAGTATATGGATATCATCCAACTATATAATCAATGTCATCAATGTCAATATACGTATGTGGAAATCGCCCACGTGCCACCCAATGACAATAAACATCATGCATGTAAATATCATAAAGCATATGCATGGAAAAATGAGGATATAAATCAACATGTGTCGCTCGCAACATATCAAATCATGGAACCTGAGTGTCAAGTATCGACACTCGAAAACATCATGAAACCTGTGCCTATCATCGGCACGTAAATCCTCATATATCGGGCTCCGTCAGTCTGGATCGGCCCATATCATCTCTCAACTCCGGTCGGTATCCTCCGGATATCCGCCGAGCTCAAATACAATCACCGGTAGGTAGTACTCCCTCTGCCGGGCTCACCATCTGTATACACAGCATCTCTTTCTTGCCCCGGGATACCATACTGGGCCCACCATGTACCCGCAATCGGACTCACCGTCTCCTCGAATCGGGTTTCACATGTCGCTCTCAGCACCGAGAAAACACATGGTGGAAGCACTGAAATATCATATCAAGGGTAACCGGGTTTTTAAAACAATTATATAATCTCTTTTGAAATATCCATGGTTCCCAAATCCAGAAATATCATGGAAACAACATATCTCAATGTGTATAATCAAAAGCATGATGTATGCGACATGTAAAAGAAATGTAAGCATATCAGTATATCATGCAATATGGAATACTAATATGCACACGTTGGAGGAAACCGCTCTTTTAAAATGAATCAGTTTTAAACAGTATCTTGCGGTTCCCAAATCTCTAATCAAGCCAGAATTATCTATGTATGTGCAAATACTTATGTATGATAAATATGGGTGTACAATGGGTATGTACACAAGTATGCCATGCAAGAGATCATATCCTGAATGCAACAGTACTACAGTGTAGTGACATGGCAATTATCGATGATAAAGTGTGTGAGCCGGCAAGCAAGTGTACGTGGAACATACGCATCATCGATAATGGTGCTGGTGTCCTAACAGCATGGGTTTAATATACAATAAACTCATTTACACATGCAATGCGATGCAAATAGCATGAATATGTGGAAATCGAATAATAAATGCAACAGTGACGTATCTGCATCAATATAAAATGTCCTACAGTTTGCCTTTTGAAATAAGATGAATCACGGTTTTTAGTAAAATAAGGACTACAGTGTTTTTAAGAAAAGATGCTTCTTTTGAAAATATCCGTAGAATCCCTTTGCCTATCATTGAAATACTTCCGATTCGTTAGTTTTGAAATAGGTATAACATCGTCCTAGTCTAACATCTACTAAACAACTACAGATCTAGCAAATACGCTAATCGGGAGGGGTATAGAAACCACCTACATCTGAGTCGATATATATATATATATATATATATATATATATATATATATTAGTCGGTGATCCCGCCTCAATAGTATCACGTACGATACAGTATATCATATGATGTCTTCGACTCATGAGTGCGGATCTATCATCAATGTAAAGCTCGTACCGTAAATCATCGCACGGCATCCCAATAGCTGGGTATGGGTCAATATCACATTCACCTCATCAATTATCTGGTATCCTTATCGTCATATCATATAATCTGGGATACTGATCTAAGTCTAGTACAATCGATACCATCTATATAAATATGAATGCGTGTGTGAAACACACGTCAAAAGGCCCGCTAAAATCACATGTCGTATCCCACATACGAATAACATCATATCACCGATATCATAGCACTATACCCAATCTCATCGAGTCATCTCCAAATATCATATACTATCCTCGTCATCTAAGTATAAGTATAACGAATATGCATGTGTGTGCGTGTGGGTGTAAGCCTATTCTAGGGTTCACAACTAGAAACTATACTAGTTTACTTCTACGCCCTAATCTAATCATAGTACACCTAATCTCATCTCAAATATCCACGACACACCATAAGCTATCATAAATAGTAAATACATACTACTAAATATCGGACTGTGGGGGTGCTATACTCCATCCACCCGACTTCCCCCCGTAGTTATAATCTACTCACCTTGTATCTTGCGTGTCGGTGTCGATATTGCCACCATCATCTTCATCGCCTGGGATCACCGTGGGGGTACCTACATATCACACGTATCGCATCACATTAAAACCAAATCAAAATTAAAATGACACGCGAAAACCAACACGATACGCTAAAAGGCCTATAGGTTAGAACCTATGGTTAGCCTACGCAAAACAACCCGAAATCAGTCTATATAGACGTACAAACGTCACGCAATCGTGATAACGCACAAATATCAAAATCTGGAGATCGAAATATGGAAAACCATAACCAAATTCAAAGCAGCAACTTATAAAAGAGGTCCCAGATTTTGTCTCAGGTGAAACCAAGGTTCCAAAACAACACTAGGGTGATATATAGGGTGCATGTGACCTACTGTAGCAATCTGGGCACCTGAGCCAACCAAGTGGCCGAGCCCCCTGAAGGTAAAAACCGGCCTGGCCGGCCCTGCCTTGTCCAATGGGGTTCGTCTGCATAGGGTGGTCTCCTGGTGGTCTAACTAAGCTCCTAGTGTTATTTATTTGTCTCAGAAACCCCCCTGGTCATCCCAGATCTCCCTGCACGCTCCAGATCATCACAAACTGACATGAAAGTCCCGTAATTCTATATTTTTCGGTTTCAGGTTGGGTTAGGTCTGGTTTTTTGACAACAGGGTCTCTAAGGTCACCATTAAAGTCCAATTGCATAGCCACCACTCAAATTTACCCTAACCCTCTCTAGGGTTTGTCCAAAGTGCACAAAACTTCGTCAAAACGACATTAAACTTGAAATGAGGCTAAATCACTTGAAATGCTACAAAATTTGTGAAGGAATTACCTCAGTAGAGACTCATGAATCCTCCAACAGCACAAAAACACAAACTTTCTTGGTCCAATGTATAGGTCTTGAGCTTGTGCATCTTTTTAGTGAAAAAGAGATAGGGTTTTGGAGTTGTTTTAGAGGTGATTTGAAGACTTGAAGGGGGGAGGGAGATGAAGGAAGCAGCAGCAGCAGCAAGGGTTGAAGAGGGAGAGAGATGAGTGAAGGGATGGTGGGAAATGGCTAAGTCTAAGTCAACACACCTCACCCTCTCATTCTCTCACTTGCCCATACTCAATATAATATCCTTTTTCCCTTTCTTTCTTTTCTTTTCCCTCTAATTTCCTTCTCACACTAATAGTAAATCCAGAAGAAACCATGGTAGAAAATGCACAAGTGTAAAAAAAAATGATATGTGCATGTTTTGCACAAATATGCTAAAAATCCGATTAGCGATTTTTAATCGCAATTAGCACTAAATTAGTGTCAAACTAATCATAAAAACTTAAATTTTGCATAATTCTCATAAAACACCCTCTTTCTAGTAATTTCTATAATTTTCTAAATTTTTCCCCATTTTATCGGTATTTAATTATACCGAAATATTAAAATATTCATTACAAATAATATTAAATTATAAAACTTCCCAAAAATAATATTTTATTTTTTTTAAATGTTACAATCATCCCCCCTTATTTAAATTCGGTCCCCGAATTTAAATTTTAAACCCCTCAAATACTAAAACATTTCAGTAAAAAGTCCAAGTCGTCGAGGCACCGAAATCATCAATACATAAAACGCATCATAGCGCAATGAGTGCGCATGAACAATGAGCAGATAACTCAAAAACAACACTCCGTCAACCACCCCGCAATCATCGGAGTCATGGTGAAGACACAAATGTCAAATCCAAAAAAAAACCAATATGATATACATCAAAATTATACATGTAAACATCAAATCTATACATGGAATTAGCTGAAGTAAATGCATGCCAAATCTGTTTAAGTCGCTGTGCGATGCGCATAACACTGCACAGTGGCGGACGTCTATTATAAGAAAATAACCATATACGTATATATCCTTTGTTTAATATGTACGTTCCGCCGTTTTGAAAACAACTTAGAAGGGTTTCTTTGTTTTAAACATTTCGTGTCATATCAGACACGTAGGTATATACTGAGACTATAGCTTGCATTTTGGAAATTCCTTCGATAATTATCAATGCATGCAAAATATATCCAGGTACTGTCCTCTGACTAGTCCCGCTCAGTACGAGAACAAATAGCAAATATCATAAAAACGTACTGCTCCATAAGGAATCCATCCTAAAAATATACATAAGAATACCCTGTGCGTCTGGTGCGCACGGAAATCAAAATCCATATATGTGCCAAACAGGTGTAGAAAACAACATCTAGGTGCAACGGGTGTGCACGAAACATCTGTCATAGGCAACGCATGTGCCTGATAGCAAAATCAGGTGCATTAGACATGCACGAAAAATCTCGATTTAGCGCATCTGGTGTGCACCAAAATCGTATCTCAAAACCTGCGCTCATCACGCGCGAAAATCCAAATCAAATGCATGGAGTGCAAGAAATCAACATCAATATCAGAATCAAAGTCGACGCTATACAATACGGCTCATCCAAAAGCAGGTATACCGCGGTGTATAAGCTCACAACCATGTGCATCAGCGTGCACAAATCAAATCAAAACACTAAAAGTGCATGAAAACGATGCTGAAAGCATAAATCAAATTACCAGCATAAAATAGGCATGAAATCACAATCAATACCTCAAAAGTAATAACTATGCTCAAAATATAAATACCCAGTAGGTGCAACCATGGTGCACGAAAACAGAAATCATGGAATTCAGCCATCAAGACCAAAGCATGCGAACAGATCTCCCAAAAATATCGAAATCTAAGGTGACGGATACGTGATAGTCGAATCACCAAATCACAAATCATAAATACCATCGTCGTTATATCCTCCTTCAAAATAAAGAAGGTGTCGGTGCATCCAATGCTAGCTGTGCAAGATATCAACTTGCCACCTGTTCATGGTTTGGCGTCCTCTGTCTCTGGATCTTTATCTTCTCTGTGGATTACCTATCTCGCAATCAATCGGCTCATCGGCCCTTTCAGGTGTGCTAACGGGGACGATTCCATTCTGGTACTTCTCTGGTCAATCTGCGTCCTCAGCAAAGCATTTCCTCGGAAACTGGTCGCATCCCAACGCCTCTGTAGCCATATCCGACCTTTAACCTTAACGAGGAGTAACAACAACTCGTCAGCATCTCGCACGAACCTCTTACTCCACTTTTCTCTAATGTCGACTGCTTCGGACTCGTCTCGTCGTGGCTGCATGGACTGAGCTCCAACGGCTATCCTCGTATCTGGAGTCTCCCAAGCAATGTGTCCCATCACATAATATCCGAAAGATGTCGAACATTTTGATCGATTCGTCAAAACCACATAATCCCCTAAGAGCTCAATATCTTGGGCACAGTTTAATAGTATCGAGTACATACCACAGCGTCAGTGGTCCAGCCATAGAAGGGCAAACCCAAGCCTCACTAATGGTGCCGTGGAACTGCCGCAAGCCCTAAGGTTCGAAGGCTTTCACACGGTCATTATGTCGAGTTAGCGTTTCATTCTTCTAGAGGGTCCATAGAATCGCTTGAACGCCTTTCCAAATACTTTAAACTTGGAATATGAGTTTATGACATTCGATCGTCTCTATCGACTCTCAACGAATCTGCGTGAAGTCGTCTCTAGCTGGATCCAATCAATCTGATGATCTCACATCGGGGTAAGCGAACGAACCACATGTCCTAGTCGTCCATCTTTGGGTGACTAGCGACCTTCCGTCCTATCTCTAACTATATACTCATGCTGCAGTAGCTCCAATCATCTGGGCGATATCTCGTCATTTGCAGCAACAACTGGCTCATTCGTCTGTACGCTGAACAGCGCCTCAATCATCATGAATAAGCGATATATCAATGGTCATCACATCCTGGCTGGCCTCTAGCAGTAGCCCGATCCTCTGGTGCCGATCAGCACATCCGAGAAATCTCGTAAAAGCGATCTGTCAAACGCTCATGGCGCGAAAACACACTAAAACGACGCTCTCAATGCAATCGTATGTCTCTGGAATCACGCCCTGGTCAGTCCTCGTCCGTGACGAGCTCAAGCTGACGCAACTCTAGCCGTAACTCTCTCTGCCCGTGCAATCGTGGCAGCAAAATCATATCCAGTATCGATGATGATAGATCATAGGAATGAATATAATACTGTGCAAGGAAATGTACATCCTAAAGTCTCTTAGGCGGAGTAGCGTATCGTAAATATGCCGCGGAACATACGTACGGTACGTCACTCTACTAAAGCTACCTACTCCATCAACCAAGGGTCATCCCTACGCGACGAAAGTTCGGGTATAATACCCCCTCGACTAAGTCTAAGTTCCGTAAGGTCAAGCCTAAGTTCCGTATATATATAAACGCTCTAGGCTCCGCATAGTCAAACTTAGACTCGAACCAAGGTTAACCTAGCGCTCTGATACCAACTTTGTCACGACCCGAAATAGCCCGTGACTGACACTTGAATCATATGAAGCCTATAGGACCCCATCTAATTCAAGTAAGCCAATAGCCCAGAAATCTAAAACCATTTTATGGAGTAAATAAGGAAAACTAGTTTTTAAGGAGTAAGAAAACATGTTTAAAAACAAGGTTTTTAAATAAGTAGCCGAATATGCATTTTTAAAATCCTCAATGTCTTTTCTGAAATTTTCGGCAGAGTTTCCTTTGTAAATACTGGCCCCAAATGGGGCACAACAAGAATAATATATATGCAATGATAAAAGGCATCCCCAAGTGGGAGCTAGCTCTTCGTCAATCGACGGTCACAACCACGCAAGCAATATAATATACAACGCCGAAGGGCGAGGATCAAAACTCAAAAAGAACTCAAAATCAACATGAAAACCATAATACTACAACGCGCGACTCTAAGGTCGAGATAATACATAACTGGTTTTCTAAGTCTGAAACAGTATACAAGTTTTGGTTAATGGAATTACTAGATACAACTGAATAAAATAATACAAGGGTGGTCACGATGCGAGTGAACCCACCTACCAATGCAATCACCCAGAAAGGGAGCAGTGTGCCAGAAAGCCGCAATGAAACCTGTACGGCAAAACCTGCAAGAACTGTGGCACAACGGAGGTGAGTTGCCAACTCATGAATAGAAAACATCACAGAGCAGAAATCGTATGTATGACACAATCCTAGGTCAATACGATCAGATATATATATCCTCAAATGAATAAGTCTGAAGCATGATATGGTGGCAATGTAACATCTATACATGAGTGTAGTGCCAAGTGCTCGTGCCAGTGCCTCAAGTAATAACATATCATAAATACGAGGTATATTCAATGTCGACTATATCATGAAGTCTATAAGTATGTGGATATCATCCAACTACCTAATCAATGTCATCAATGTCAATATACGTATGTGGAAATCGCCCACGTGTTACCCAATGACAATAAACATCATGCATGTAAATATCATAAAGCATATGCATGGAAAAATGAGGATATAAATCAACATGTGTCGCTCGCAACATATCAAATCATTGAACCTGAGTGTCAAGCATCGACACTCGAAAACATCATGAAACCTGTGCCTATTATCGGCACGTAAATCCTCATATATCGGGCTCCGTCAGTCCGGGTCGGACCATATCATCTCTCAACTCCGGTCGGTATCCTCCGGATATCCGCCGAGCTCAAATACAATCACCGGTAGGTAGTACTCCCTCTGCCAGGCTCACCGTCTGTATACACAGCATCTCTTTCTTGCCCCGGGATACCATACCGGGCCCACCATGTACCCGCAATCGGACTCACCGTCTTCTCGAATCGGGTTTCACATGTCGCTCTAAGCACCGAGAAAACACATGGTGGACGCACTGAAATATCATATCAAGGGTGAGCTGGTTTTTAAAACAATTATATAATCTCTTTTGAAATATCCACGGTTCCCAAATCCAGAAATATCATGGAAACAACATATCTCAATGCGTATAATCAAAAGCATGATGTATGCGACATGTAAAAGAAATGTAAGCATATCAGTATATCATGCAAAATGGAATAGTAATATGCACCCGTTGGGGGGAAACCGCTCTTTTAAAATGAATCAGTTTTAAAGAGTATCTTGCGGATCCCAAATCTCTAATCAAGCCAGAATCATCTATGTATGAGCAAATACTTATGTATGATAAATATGGGAGTACAATGGGTATGTACACAAGTATGCCATGCAAGAGATCATATCCTGGATGCAACAGTACTATAGTGTAGTGACATGGTAATTATCGATGATGAAGTGTGTGAGCCGGCAAGCAAGTGTACGTGGAACATACGCATCATCGATAATGGAGCTGGTGTCCTAACAGCATGGGTTTAATATACAATAAACTCATTTACACATGCAATGCGATGCAAATAGCATGAATATGCGGAAATCGAATAATAAATGCAACAGTGACGTATCTGCATCAATATAAAATGTCCTACAGTTTGCCTTTTGAAATAAGACGAATCGGGGTTTTTAGTAAAATAAGGGCTACAGTGTTTTTAAGAAAAGATGCTTCTTTTGAAAATATCCGTAGAATCCCTTTGCCTATCATTGAAATACTCCCGATTCGTTAGTTTTGAAATAGGTATAACATCGGCCTAGTCTAACATCTACTAAACAACTACAGATCTAGCAAATACGCTAATCGGGAGGGGTATAGAAACCACCTACATCTGAGTCGATATATATATATATATATATAAGTCGGTGATCCCGCCTCAATAGTACCACGTACGATACAGTATATCATATGATGTCCTCGACTCATGAGTGCGGATCTATCATCAATGTAAAGCTCATACGGTAAATCATCGCACGACATCCCAATAGCTGGGTACGGGTCAATATCACATTCACCTCATCAATTATCTGGTATCCTTATCGTCATATAACATAATCTGAGGTACTGATCTAAGTCTAGTACAATCGATACCATCTATATAAATATGAATGCGTGTGTGAAACACACGTCAAAAGGCCCGCTAAAATCACATGTCGTATCCCAAATACGAATAACATCATATCACCGATATCATAGCACTATGCCCAATCTCATCGACTCATCTTAAAATATCATATACTACCCTCGTCATCTAAGTATAAGTATAACGAATACGCATGTGTGTGCGTGTGGGTGTAAGCCTATTCTAGGGTTTGCAACTAGGAACTATACTAGTTTATTTCTACGCCCTAACCTAATCATAGTACACCTAATCTCATCTCAAATATCCACGACACACCATAAGCTATCATAAATAGTATATATAAACTACTAAATATCGGACTGCGGGGGTGCTATACGCAATCCACCCGACTTCCTCCCATAGATATAATCTACTCACCTTATATCTTACGTGTCGGTGTCGATATTGCCACCATCATCTTCATCGCCTCAGATCACCGTGGGGTGATTGATCAAAAATATTTCTAAACCGCAATCAAGAACGGCGTCGCTTGGTAGCTAGCCGGTGAATGCGGGTCGGTCCATAGGGATGTTGTGAATTTCCTAATTGTTCTTACGAGTTAATTCCAAACGGTGTGAATGGATCAATTAAATCTAAAAACTAAATTAATCTAGATCTAAATCTTGCTAGGGTTAGGTTTAGGTTAAGTTTGGAAAGTCCATAAATCTCACAGCTTTCTATACCCATATGAAGATCTATTAGGTGTTATGGTAATTATTAATAGAGGGGATTAGAACCATTTGGAAAGATGTTTCTTCCTCTAAGTTCTTGTCCTTCCTTTATCAATCATTACCCTAACCTCCATGGAAAACACGCGCAATCGAGCCTTTATACTACGGTATCACCGCTACCTCGAGGGATAGGGTGCCGTAGGGAGCGGTATGTGCATGTATGCATGGAGTCCTATTAAAATATATGACGGGTAAGAAAGGAGTGAGAGATCTTCATCTCTCAAACCTTCCCCAAATCTAACCTTTCAAGCGAGGAGACTACTCACTCATTAGGGAATTGAAAAACATTTATCTAGGGCAGAGAATAAAAGATCTAACTAGGGTAAGGAATTAAAATTACCTAGGGCAAGGAATTAAATTTATTTAGGGCAAGAAAAATAAATTAAGAACTTACAAATTGATGCTCTCCAAAAGAAATATGAATTTTATTAATGAAGGGAGGCATGGAGGCATAACCTAATACAATGATTTGGGCATCTATTTATAGAACATAGAAAATCTAGGTTACAATTGACCCGCATGTCTGCATTTACACAAATACCCCTAGGTAGACCATTCAACGCCGCCACAAGATTATGGTAAAAATTTATTCAGTTATAGGCTCTAGACGGCCGCGGAACCGCGGCCTCAGCAGGGGTTGGGCCGCGGTTCTGCGGCCCAATGAAGAGATCGATGTCTGAAATTTCTTGCTCTGCTTCTTGGCTTTTTGGGCTTCCTATTTCTTCAGTACGTTTCTCAATTTGGCTTCTAGGTTCCTTCCAGATCTCCAGTGAATAATGTAGTGGAATTTAATCGTTGCTTCGAGACGAAATCTTGGACCTTGCATTGCCTTGTACTTTGTGAACTGATCTTCATGTAGGCTTGATCAAGATCCTTCTGTTTGTTGGTCAAAGTCTCACTTTTGCATCATCTTTTACCTTTTTCACTGTTTTAGATCCAAGAACCTGTAATCTGTACTATGTAGCAGACATGGGTCAAAAGCACCTGTTTATTTGTAAAATACATAAGAATGGGGAATATAATAATGCAATATTATGGTATGAACAAATACCCCCAAACTTATCTTTTGCTCGTCCTCGAGCAAACATAGTTTTATTCTCGACAAAAACCTAACCGCACTTTCGCAGGGAAACGCGATTGCACTGAGCCCGTGCAACAAGCCGTTAAACCTCTAGGTGTCCCTAGTAGGAAGAGTGTTGTCTCCTAAGGGTTTTCAGCGGATACTACCCACAAAATCCTATCAATTCGGCTTTTCGACTTTTATTCTCCAATTAGGTTTTCTAACAAGGAATTCTATTATCGTCGACTCGTAAATTATCCACCCTTATTCTTCACACTTTCTCATCATTTAACTTAAGATTATATATGTTCTGCAGACCTATATGGTTTTCGGCATCTCTTAAGTTTTCCTTCTAGGGTTCCATCTCCACTTAGGAATTTTTATCAACTTTACTAAAGATACAAGTTCTATTCTTCATTCCTCTCTCTTATCTAAATTCCAATCACATATCCTTACGTGTGTGTATATATATCACCCCTACACTTGGAAATTCAAATCAAGCAATCATACTCTTGTCCGTTGTCCCAAAGTACTTATTAATTGGTGAATTTTAAATGAATTTTTCTTACACATCTTTCATGCGACCGTTAATACTTCTTGAGGTACCAACGACCGATTACAAAATATGTTTGCACTTTAAAGCGTAATTCCTAGTCTTGCAACACCTAAGGCTTTAGCAGTGACTCCCAAACCAGTTGGTCTATGGCACTAGGTGATGAAGCACCCTCGCTAAATATTTTTTTCTATTTTTGCAGCCTTAAGTAATCACAAAAAACAGTGTTCATTTTTTTATTATCTCTTTATTCACACTTGTATATATTTTTTTTATTTTCTTCGTACTAAGGACTTTAGATAAGAGCATTTCAAGGTCTCCTCTACTATTCCAAGTTTCAAGGTTCGTGTTTGTGCAATTTTGTAGGGTATATATTTTCAGAATTTAGACTTAAGTTAGGAATTATTTTTCAAACTTATACTCTAATAAAAATATCAATATTTTTCCTTTATTTTGACTTAGCCCAAGAAGTGAACTAAAAATTTGCCTATTTCTAAATAAACTACAAAGACATATACTTTCTACCGTTAAACTTTAAGAAAGGTTATTTTTAGGTTTTTTAATTTACTAAGTCTAAGATCTAGTTGTTCCTAGCCAGTTAACCTATTTGTCAAACTCAAGTCAAATATGGCCAAAATTGAATAGAATAATTTTTAAAATTTTTAAAATTTTCAAATTTTTATAGGTTTTCAAATAAGTATGCAAATGCAAAAAATATGTACAAATGAATGCGAAGGAAGAAGACGTACCGAGCATACCCCCAAACTTAAACTTGACAGTGTCCTCACTGTCATGCTACACCAAGAGGGTTAGAATGTCGGCACTCCCCTGTTTATTTATTTATAATTTTTTTTTATTTCTTTTATTGTTAAAAGAAAAACAAAATATATATACAACAAGGTTCCCCCTAAACTTAAGTAAAACAGCGTTAAAATTCAGAGTTCGGAAGGAGAAAAATCAAACTATATAAGGCCTTACACAGACCAAAGGTTAGCACCAACCATTTAAAAATCTTATCGTGGTAACGGTCGAGTTGGTGAAAGAATGGAGTGGAAAGAAAAGAGATGAGAAGAACACGAGATCGTGTGGAGGTAGAAACGGGATACAGTCTCGGTGGGGGAGAAGAATGGCGGAAAAGAGAAAGAAGTGTAGTACGATCTTGAGGGTGTAAATCGAGTAAATAAATTAGCGCAATTTGTGATGACCGATGTGTGAAAAACAATTGTGCTAATCTATTAACCCGTCGAGAAATAGGGTCAAATCCCTTAAGATTCGCAAGAAAATATGGGTACGTCGAACTTGGTAAAGGAGATGAAAGCGTAACGGTCTCTTGCAAGGTCGGAATGATAGGAATGACGAAAGGAAGTGAATTAGGGATAGTCTCATTCTCACCGTAGTAAGCTGTCTCGAACTTGAAAGATTCCATCAATAGTTCGAAACGACTGTAAGCAACCGAGTCTGATGGTTCAACTAACTCATCTGAAAATTCAAAGGACTCAAACTCGGGCGGTGAGTCTGCAACATCGTCCAAAAAAGTGAAGCACTCGTAAGTGTTATCGGCTGTGAGAAATGTGTCAGATTCAAAGGAAAATTTTTCAAGCTCACAGTCTTCAAGCGTGATCTTGTGCGTGGTCGGAACGATGGAAAGGAGGGAGGGTGATATATCAGTTAAAGGTTCGGGAGGATGAATTGGAAAATCCGACACATCAAACAAAAATGGTTCAACCTCAATATTATCCTCAATATTCTCCTCAATACTATCCTCATAATTCTCTTCAAAATTTAGCCTATCCATGCCATTATCATCAAAATTAAGATAGATATGAAGTTCGGGAGAAACATTTAATGACTCGGGATGATGAATTGGAGATAAAATTTCAGTTAAATCTACGGGTTCATCAGCCAAAATATTCCCGGCGTCTATATCCTCAATCAAGTGAAAATCAATTTTTTCAGACACCTCATCAAAAGCATGAATATCAATTACTTTAGGCTCTAGAGTGGAGGTGTAAAGTTCAAAAGGATTAGGTATGGTTTCACTCGAAAGGGCTTCTTCACAATCTGGCAAATCAATCACTACAAAGTCACACAACTCGTTTTTATTTGTTCTATTTGCAACTTGTGAATCATTTGGGACAATCGATGGAAAACAGGAATTGTGGGCTTCAATTGCGTATGGGTAGGTCTGATTTGGGAATGTGTAGAACTCATTCGCCCCTCTCAAATTCTCACTCTATCCAACCGCCTCCTCATACATTGAAAAATTTGGAGCTAGTTGGAAACTAGCTGCCGGTTCACTAGGTTGTATAAGAGCGGCAATGGACGCATCCACATTCCTAATCTAGCGCCTTGAAAAGTTGTTTTGGTGTTTTCCTGAAAATCGGTGAAAATTCGGTATTTTTCCGTAAACCGTCTTTTTTGTTATTTTGCAGTTTAGGACTAATTATACCTAATTCGGATAGGTAATTGCTTGTTTTTAGTAGCTAATGAGTTACTTATTAATTTTTGGTCATTTAAAATTTTTTTCCCTATTTTTCAATTTTTTAATATTATTTTAAGCCGGTAAGAAAATACATTAAATTAGCGATAAATACAAATTTCTTTGGGCTAATTTTAATCTTTAAAATCATGTTAATTAAAATCTAGTTGTAATATAATTTTTTAGTATTTTATTTCAAGTTTTAACTAATTTTTATTAAGGAAAACGAAATTTATTGAAATTAAGCTAAAACTTGCAATTTTGGACTTGTGGGGGGTCTTTTTGCATAGAATTTCTTTGTAAAATCTCTCTCACTCACCCCCCTCCTCTAGGCCGGCCCTACCATCACCAGGTCAAGAAATTTCCTTGCCTCATTTTGACTTTAACCATGTGGGGAAATGTTGTGTTTTAAAAGGGTTTTAAAGGGGTAAATTTGGAAGTATGTGTGCTTTGATTTGAGTGGGTTGACTTGGGCTTTTCCCCACAACACCCACACCATCCCCACTCCTCCATTTCAGCCGAGAATTCCTGCAGAAAACAGCCCCTAAAATTTCACCTCTCATTTCCTTCTAAACTCATCAAATTCCACCTCAAAATCCTTATAAATCCATAAATTTCTTCACAAAACCAAAACAAATCCTTGTGCTATCTCTCCTCAAGCCTATTATAGTTGAAAACATGTGAAAAGGAGGCATTTTTAGAGGCAAATCACCATGCTTGATCCATAGAAATTGAGGTATAATTCTTACCCATTCAACACTTGTGGCTAAATTCCTTTAATTATATGGTTTTAGTGTTAAAAGTTTAGCTAATTTCTAATCTAGTTTCTAAAAGAGTAGTTTGTTTTAAACTAGGGATTTTAGCACACCATTATTTGGTTAATTAAATTTATTTTGCTTGCTAGTTCCTACACAACCAAATCAAAGAAGTTACTTTGTTTATGTGGTCTTCAAATTATGCTAATTTAGTTAATTTTAATGTGTGATATTGGTTTGTAATTGTTGTTTTATGAAAATCAAGAAAGGGGTTTGTGTATGGAAATGGGTTTTGAAGCACGGTAAATGAGTTCAAATTATGTGATTGTGGCTAACTAGTTGTGTGGTAGGATGTTTGTGTTGATTTGTGATAACTTTATCGTTAATTTTCGATGTTGCACCAAATTAGCAAGTTTTGTGCTTACTAGATTTTTATTTAAATTATGTGATGAATTATTTGTGATAACTTGATTATATTTTTAGCATATCCTATGACATTTAGGATGTGTGAGTGCGGATTTTTGAGTGATCGGGATTTAGCTTTGTCGGGCGACCAAATCGACGATTTTAGTTAGTTTTTGCGATTTTCGCGTGTGTTCCGCGCACCTTATGCCCGTTTTACCTAGCTTGTGAACGTTGGTATTTTTGTTTGGGATTTGCATCATTTCATGATATGTAACCTTATGTTTTGTATTGTTGTAAATTCCAGGTTCGGTCGCGGAGACGTCGGACGCAGCACGAAAAGGGAAAGCGGTGATTGGACGCAGCTAGCTAGGGATTCCGGTGAGTAGATGTAACATCTACGGGGGACTAGCGTTGGATGGCGCAAGTCGCCCGATAGTTTTAGTAACTTAAAAAGATCCTTAGTGATGTTAGTAATTAGGGGTGTAATACTTGTATGATTATTTGCTACATCCATGCCTTATATTGACATACATATGCGAACCCATTCTATAGGACACCTGCACCATTGCCAGGGTTTTTTATATGCAGCACGAGCACTATTCATGCGTACACACACGCCCTGGTAATTGCCATGCCATGACACTAGATAATTTATAATTTAGAATATTGTCACCATATTTGATAATTAAATCTGTACTATTGCAATAAATCCTTAAGATAACATTGTAGAATTGTTATTCATGTGCATGTATACCATTATATCATTTGTTCATGCCTGGTTTGTTAATCATACATTGCAACTTGAACCTTGATACCATATGCATTCATTATCATTGACACATGCACTCAGGGTGATTTCTTGTGATTTTATGATATTTCTGGATTTCGGGGGAAAGCCGCAAAATTACTAAAACTTATTACCCTTTTTAAATATGAAAAATTGCGGATTTCTAGTGATGTAAGTGTCGTCCACCATGAGTTTGCTGTTGTTTTCGAGACCCGTTTCGAGGAGTTGGATGAACCGTCTCGGGTACATGGTGGGCCCGGTAAGGTACCCCAGGGCAAGAAGCTCGTGTTGCTGACGATGAGCCTGGCAGGGGACGGATTACCTACCGGTGACTTCATTGGGCACGGCGTATATCCAGAGGATACCGACCGTGGCCGCGAGATGATGAGATATTGATATTGAGATGGGTCAGCCGGATGGCTGAGGCCAGAGATACTGTGACATGGATATATGAGATTTGTGATAGTTTTGAGGTGTCGTTGCTGGACACAGGTTCTTGTTGATTCTATCGGTATTGTGCTGGTATTTCAAAAGAGATTCCTAAGGGAAAAACATGATTTCTTATACTTACACATTCAGATCACGAGTTGATTCACATTGCATTCATACCTACTAGTATATTCATATTGCATACATACTTGCTATTATGTCCTGCCATACCTGTATTATAGATGCTAGGATGCTTATGTGCATACTTGCGATAGCCTCTATAGATGTTATTTATTACTCACGAGTTGGCAACTCACCCCCGTTGTGCCACAGTCTTTTGCAGGTCCGCTCCGTCAGCACAGTAGCGGCGGACACACCGCTTCTTTTGTCTCTCTTGCCAGGACTCGAGGTTTTTGTTCGTAGGTAGGTTGTATTATTATTTTTGTACCACCTTGTATATTCTTGTATCTAGTGTACTCATCTACTGTATCTACCAGTATTGTTGTATATTGACCTAGAGATGAGACTGTGAGATTTGTGGACTTTTTATGCTGTATTTTGGGGTCGAGCTCACTTGAGTCGACATGCGGTTTTTCTTATGCTTCTTTATGTTTATTTTGAATGTTGTTGTTTTATATTGCGTGGGATTTGTGACCGCCTTGTGGCGAAGAGCTAGCTCCCGCTTGGGGATGCCTTATTTGTTGTATTGATATATATTCTTGTTGTACCCATTTTGGGGGCCAGTATTTACAAAATAGACTCTGCCGAAATTTTCGGAAAAATTGATATTGTTTTTAAAAAGGGTTGATATGACTTATTTGATAAAGTCGCTTTCAATTGATTGGCTTTCCTTCACTCTTTTGCTTATTTGGTTTTGGTTTCTGGGCTTTGGCTTACTTATTTTACGAACGTCTTGAGACGTTTCGTAAACTTAAGTGCCAGTCACGTTCCGTACCCTGCGGGTCGTGACAAAGTTGGTATCAGAGCGATAGGTTTTACCTTTTTGAGTGTAGGATGACCCTTGGTAGATGGAGTAAGTAGGGTAACGTAGCGTGTGTATGTCCGCGGCATACTTATGATATGGTACTCCACCTAAGTGACTTTAGGATATACTTACTTGAAATTCCTTCTTCAATTCCGTGTATCCTATGATTCTATTGCACTATTCTTATTATCCTTTTTCCTGTACCAGCCACTATGCCGCCGAAGGCTACGAAAGCACAGAGGGCTGCCGCCCGAGACAAGATTCGAGCTGGCTCGTCCGAGACTGGGACTGAGCAGGGTGGTGTACCTACGCCGCAGGGACAGACTGATCCACCTTCCCCAGGCCGTATGGATAGGCTTGAGACTGGTATGGAGGAATTGCGACAGATGATGGGGAGTATGCAGGAGCTACGTCAGATGGTAGGATCCCTAGTTGCAGCCAGTCGTACACCGAGGCCGGATGACGCACCTACTACATCCCAGACTACTATGATACTTGCTCCTACTACTACCGCCGTGACCAACCCGGTTTCACTACAGGATTTCATGAGGCTGAGACCTCCAGTATTCACCGGCACCGAGGCAACGGAGGACTCACAGACGTTCCTTGACAGTTTAGCCAGGATCTGCCGTTCGCTGAGATGTTCGGATGATCGATGGGTGGAGCTTGCGAGTTTCCGTCTAGAGGGTCTCGCACAGATATGGTGGAAGTCAGTCTTGAGAGGTCGAGCTGCAGGTCTACCGCCTATGACTTAGGCCGAGTTTACAGCGGTCTTTCTAGCTCGTTTCCTCCCAGAGAGCGTTCGTGACGCCAGAGCTCGTAGCTTCGAGGCCTTGGTCAAGACACCTGGGATGACGGTGTCTGAGTATGACGTTCAGTTTACACAGTTGTCCCGATATGCCCCGTACCTGGTAGATACCGAAGCGAAGAGGGTGAAGAGGTTCGTACAGGGACTTGATGCCCAGCTATATCTTGCCATTGGCGCCCAGCACTACGACACTTATTCAGCTGCTATGGATACGGCATTACGGATGGAGGCACGCATATCACAGACTTCGGCCGTTTCTGGGCCGAAGAGGATTCGCACCGAGGTGCCGTCTCAGAGGCAGCGTGCCAGATTCTTTCCGAGGGATGGGCCCGGCAGAGGTTTTGGACGGGGTCAGTTATATGGTTCGTATCCCCAGGGACAGCAGCCGTCGCTAGGGTGTTTTGGGTGCGGGAGTCCGCACCATCTTGTCAGAGACTGTCCAGCGAGACGACAGGGAGCGGCGATCGTTCCGCATGTGACCCTACCACCATCACCACCCCCTCCCCAGAGAGCCCTACTTCCTACCACAGGCGATGCTCCACGCCAGTTAGGTGCACCCAGAGGCCGTGGACGCGACGGTCCTATTCAGAGAGGACGAGGAGGCAGAGGGCGAGGTCGAGGTCAGCCCGCTATCGGTGGAGGACAGGTCTGAGTATTTGCTTTGACACTGCAGGATGCGCAGGCATCCAACGCCGTTGTGACAGGTACCTTGCCAGTTTGTTCTTTCGACGCACGGGTATTATTCGACCCAGGTTCCACACATTCGTACGTCTCTGCACACTTTGCACCGATGTTGGGCCATGAGTCGTCGTCGTTAGATCAGCCGCTTGTTGTTATTACCCCGGTAGGCGAGTCGTTTGTCGCTCGTTTTGTGTTTCGATTGTGTTCCGTTCGTATCGGGGAGAGGGATTCATCGGTTGATTTGATTCTCCTCGATATGTTGGACTTTGATGTGCTTCTGGGCATGGATTGGCTAGCCACTTGTTATGCTTCGGTAGACTGCCGTGAGAAGGCAGTCAGATTTAGCTTTCCGGGAGAGCCAGTCCTTGTTATTCAGGGAGACCACAGCGTCACCCTTCCTAGCTTGATTTCGTCTCTTCGCGCTGGTCAGCTCTTGCGGAAGGGATGTCGAGGATTCGTAGCATATATTTGTGATACTCGAGCTACAGAGGTTCTGTTGGACCAGGTTCCGGTTGTTTGCGAGTTCCCTGATGTTTTCCCTGACGAGCTGCCTGAGCTATCGCCTGAGCGCGACGTTGAGTTCTGCATTGATTTGATTCCCGGCTCGGGGGCTATTTCTATACCGTCTTATCGGATGGCCCGGGCAGAGCTTCGAGAGCTGAAGGATCAGTTGCAGGATTTGTTAGATAAGGGGCTTATTCGACCTAGTGTTTCTCTGTGGGGTGCTCCGGTCCTGTTTGTCAAGAAGAAGGATGGAAGTTTGCGCTTATGTATCGATTACCGCCAGCTGAACAAGGTTACCGTGCGGATCAGATATCCGTTGCCACGCATTGATGATTTGTTCGACCAGCTTCAGGGTGCGGGGTATTTTTCGAGGATCGACTTGCGATCAGGATACCATCAGCTGCGAGTTCGACAGGAGGATATACCGAGGACAGCTTTATGCACGCGCTACGGCCACTATGAGTTTTTGGTGATGTCGTTCGGACTCACCAACGCCCCAGCAGCATTCATGTATTTGATGAACCGTACATTCAGGCCGTATCTTGACTTGTTCATCATCGTGTTTATCGACGATATCTTGGTGTACTCCCGGAGCAGAGAGGAGCACGAGCAGCACTTGCGGATTACGTTACAGACTCTGAGGGAGCACCAGCTGTTCGCAAAGTTCTCCAAGTGTGCATTCTGGCTGGACAGCGTCGGATTCTTGGGTCACGTGATTACGAGAGACGGCATATGTATGGACCCGAAGAAGATTGAGGCTGTTCAGCAGTGGCCCCGACCTACATCGGTTACTGAGATCCGTAGTTTTCTAGGCCTGGCGGGCTACTACAGGCGTTTTGTTCAGGACTTCTCCCGTATACCTGCACCTTTGACCGGTTTGACCCGGAAGGGAGTTCCTTTCGTTTGGACAGAGGAGTGCGAGCGCAGTTTTCAGCAGCTACGGACTTGTTTGACTACGGCGCCGGTATTATCTTTGCCTTCGGGATCAGGCAGATTTGTAGTCTACTGTGATGCTTCGCGAGTGGGGTTAGGATGCGTATTGATGCAGCATGGCCGGGTGATCGCATATGCTTCTCGGCAGTTGAAGAAGCATGAACAGAACTACCCCACTCACGATTTGGAGATGGCTGCAGTGGTCTTTGCACTGAAGATTTGGCGACATTACCTATATGGCGAGTCGTGCCAAATATTCACAGACCACAAGAGCTTAAAATACATATTTCAGCAGCGAGACCTGAACCTCAGACAGCGTCGTTGGATGGAGTTGGTGAAAGACTACGACTGCGAGATCTTATATCACCCAGGTAAGGTGAATGTAGTGGCAGATGCTTTGAGCAGGAGGCCCGGGGGTAGTCTATCCTATTTGCGCGCAGTGCAGAGGCAGTCGTCAGCAGATTGGCAGATTTTATGCGACAGCTGAGTTGAGTTCGAGTTCACTCAGACAGGGGGATAGCTCGCGCATGTTCGTGCACGCCCACAGTTGCTTGACCGTATATATGAGGCACAACGTAGAGACGACCGTTGCTCAGAGATCATGGCACAGATGGGACAGGGCAGATTTTCCGAGTTCGTGATTGATGATCAGGGGATTTTACAATATGGATCTAGACTGTGCGTACCAGATGCTGATGGATTGCGGCGCGACATTCTTGAGGAGGCACACCGATCAGTGTATAGTGTCCACCCCGGTTCCACCAAGATGTACCATGATATGAGAGAGACCTACTGGTGGGACGGGATGAAGAGGGACATTGCGGAGTTTGTATCGAGATGTCTGACTTGTCAGCAAGTCAAGGCCGAGCACCAGAGGCCGCAGGAGAGCTACAGCCGTTACCCATTCCGGAGTGGAAATGGGAGCAGATTTCGATGGATTTCGTTGTGGGTCTACCCAGGACCAGTCGAGGGTATGACTCCATCTGGGTGATCGTAGATCGATTGACGAAAGCGGCTCACTTCCTGCCAGTGAAGACAACTTTCAGCTTCGCTCAGTATGCCCAGCTTTACATCGACGAGATCGTGCGGTTGCATGGCGTACCGACTTGTATCGTGTCAGATCGAGGCACCCAGTTCACCAGCCGACTTTGGCAGAGACTTCAGGAGGCTTTGGGCACTCGTTTGAGCTTCAGCACAGTATTTCATCCGCAGACCGACGGATAGTCAGAGCGGACCATTCAAACTCTCGAGGACATGCTCAGAGCGTGCGTTTTAGACATCGGCGGTAGCTGGGATCATCATTTACCTTTAGTGGAGTTCTCCTACAACAACAGCTTCCAGGATACTATTCAGATGGCACCATTCGAGGCATTGTATGGGAGGAGATGCAGATCGCCCGTTTGTTGGACAGAGCTCAGCGAGAGCAGTATTTTGGGGCCGCAGCTTGTGGAGGAGACGACCGCGAAAATACAGTTGATTCGAGACCGGATGAGAGCAGCTCAGAGCAGGCAGAAATCGTATGCAGACAGGCGCCGTCACAGGCTAGAGTTCGCAGTTGGCGATCATGTTTTTCTGAGGGTCTCTCCGATGAAGGGCGTGATGCGTTTTAGGCAAAAGGGAAAGCTTAGTCCCAAGTTTGTGGATCCCTTCGAGATTCTCGAGCGTGTCGGCGCAGTTGCATATCGTTTGGCTCTTCCACCCAGCTTTCCCGATGTTCACCCCGTCGTCCATGTTTCGATGCTCCGCAAGTACCTTCACGACCCTTCGCATGCGATTCAGCACCCGATAGTCCAGCTAGAGCGCGACCTTTCTTTTGCAGAGCAGCCGGTGGCCATCCTGGATCGGCAGGTGAAGAAATTGAGATCGAAAGTTATACCGACCGTCAAGGTCCTTTGGCGTAGCCCGAGCAGCGAGGAGGTTACCTGGGAGACCGAGGACGAGATGAGGAAGAAATATCCCCATCTCTTTGAAGGTACGCGTAGCTATATTTTTAAAATTCGGGGACCGAATTTCTTTAAGGGGGAAGATTGTAGCGCCTTGAAAAGTCATTTTGGCGTTTTCCTGAAAATCGGTGAAAATTCGGTATTTTTCCGTAAACCGTCTTTTTTGTTATTTTGCAGTTTAGGACTAATTATACCTAATTCGGATAGGTAATTGCTTGTTTTTAGTAGCTAATGAGTTACTTATTAATTTTTGGTCATTTAAATTTTTTTTCCCTATTTTTCAGTTTTTTAATATTATTTTAAGCCGGTAAGAAAATACATTAAATTAGCGATAAATACAAATTTCTTTGGGCTAATTTTACTATTTAAAAACATTTTAATTAAAATCTAGTTGTAATATAATTTTTTAGTATTTTATTTCAAGTTTTAACAAATTTTTAATATGGAAAACGAAATTTATTGAAATTAAGCTAAAACTTGCAATTTTGGACTTCTGGGGGGTCTTTTTGCATAGAATTTCTTTGTAAAATCTCTCTCACTCACTCCCCTCCTCTAGGCCGGCCCCACCATCACCAGGTCAAGAAATTTCCTTGCCTCATTTTCACTTTAACCATGTGGGGGAAATGTTGTGTTTTAAAAGGGTTTTAAAGGGGTAAATTTGGAAGTATGTGTGCTTTGATTTGAGTGGGTTGACTTGGGCTTTTCCCCACAATACCCACACCATCCCCACTCCTCCATTTCAGCCGAGAATTCCCGGAGGAAACAGCCCGCAAAATTTCCCCTCTCATTTCCTTCTAAACTCATCAAATTCCACCTCAAAATCCTTATAAATCCACAAATTTCTTCACAAAACCAAAACAAATCCTTGTGCTATCTCTCCTCAAGCCTATTATAGTTGAAAACATGTGGAAAGGAGGAATTTTTAGAGGCAAATCACCATGCTTGATCCATAGAAATTGAGGTATAATTCTTACCCATTCAACACTTGTGGCTAAATTCCTTTAATTATATGGTTTTAGTGTTAAAAGTTTAGCTAATTTCTAATCTAGTTTCTAAAAGAGTAGTTTGTTTTAAACTAGGGTTTTTAGCACACCATTATTTGGTTAATTAAATTTATTTAGCTTGCTAGTTCCTACACAACCAAATCAAAGAAGTTACTTTGTTTATGTGGTCTTCAAATTATGCTAATTTAGTTAATTTTAATGTGTGATATTGGTTTGTAATTGTTGTTTTATGAAAATCAAGAAAGGGGTTTGTGTATGGAAATGGGTTTTGAAGCACGGTAAATGAGTTCAAATTATGTGATTGTGGCTAACTAGTTGTGTGGTTGGATGTTTGTGTTGATTTGTGATAACTTTAACGTTAATTTTCGATGTTGCACCAAATTAGCAAGTTTTGTGCTTACTAGATTTTTATTTAAATTATGTGATGAATTATTTGTGATAACTTGATTATATTTTTAGCATATCCTATGACATTTAGGTTGTGTGAGTGAGGATTTTTGAGTGATCGGGTTTTAGCATTGCCGGGCGACCAAATCGACGATTTTAGTTAGTTTTTGTGATTTTCGCGTGTGTTCCGCGCACCTTGTGCACGTTGTACCTAGCTTGTGAACGTTGGTATTTTTGTTTGGGATTTGCGTCATTTCATGATATATAACCTTATGTTTTGTATTGATGTAAATTCCAGGTTCGGTCGCGGAGACGTCGGACGCGGCACGAAAAGGGAAAGCGGTGATTGGACGCAGCTAGCTAGGGATTCCGGTGAGTAGATGTAACATCTACGGGGGACTATCGTTGGATGGCGCAAGTCGCCCGATAGTTTTAGTAACTTAAAAATATCCTTAGTGATGTTAGTAAATAGGAGTGTAATACTTGTATGATTATTTGCTACATCCATGCCTTATATTGACATACATATGCGAACCCATTCTGTAGGACACCTGCACTATTGCCAGGGTTTTTTATATGCAGCATGAGCACTATTCATGCGTACACACATGCCCTGGTAATTGCCATGCCATGACACTAGATAACTTATAATTTAGAATATTGTCACCATATTTGATACTTAAACCTGTACTATTGCAATAAATCCTTAAGATAACATTGTAGAATTGTTATTCATGTGCATGTATACCATTATATCATTTGTTCATGCCTAGTTTGTTAATCATACATTGCAACTTGAACCTTGATACCATATGCATTCATTATCATTGACACATGCACTCAGGGTGATTTCTTGAGATTTTATGATATTTCTGGATTTCGGGGGAAAGCCGCAAAATTACTAAAACTTATTACCCTTTTTAAATATGAAAAATTACGGTTTTCTAGTGATGTAAGTGTCGTCCACCATGAGTTTGCTGTGGTTTTCGAGACCCGTTTCGAGGAGTTGGATGAACCGTCTCGGGTACATGGTGGGCCCGGTAAGGTACCCCGGGGCAAGAAGCTCGTGTTGCTGACATGAGCCTGGCAGGGGACGGATTACCTACCGGTGACTTCATTGGGCACGGCGGATATCCAGAGGATACCGACCGTAGCCGCGAGATGATGAGATATTGATATTAAGATGGGTCAGCCGGATGGCTGAGGCCAGAGATACTATGACATGGATATATGAGATTTGTGATAGTTTTGAGGTGTCGTTGCTGGACACAGGTTCTTATTGATTCTATCGGTATTGTGCTGGTATTTCAAAAGAGATTCCTAAGGGAAAAACATGATTTCTTATACTTACACATTCAGATCACGAGTTGATTCACATTGCATTCATACCTGCTAGTATATTCATATTGCATCATACTTGCTATTATGTCCTGCCATACCTGTATTATAGATGCTACGATACTTGTGTGCATACTTGCGATAGCCTCTATAGATGTTATTTATTACTCATGAGTTGGCAACTCACCCCCGTTGTGCCACAGTCTTTTGCAGGTCCGCTCCGTCAGCACAGTAGCGGCGGGCGCACCGCTTCTTTTGCCTCTCTTGCCAGGACTCGAGATTTTTGCTCGTAGGTGGGTTGTAATATTATTTTTGTACCACCTTGTATATTCTTGTATCTAGTGTACTCCATCTACTGTATCTACCAGTATTGTTGTATATTGACCTAGAGATGAGACTGTGAGATTTGTGGACTTTTTATGCTGTATTTTGGGGTCGAGCTCACTTGAGTCGACATGCTGTTTTTCTTATGCTTCTTTATGTTTATTTTGAATGTTGTTGTTTTATATTGCGTGGGATTTGTGACCGCCTTGTGGCGAAGAGCTAGCTCCCGCTTGGGGATGCCTTATTTGTTGTCTTGATATATATTCTTGTTGTACCCATTTTGGGGGCCAGTATTTACAAAGGAGACTCTGCCGAAATTTTCGGAAAAAATGATATTGTTTTTAAAAAGGGTTGATATGACTTATTTGATAAACTCGCTTTCAATTGATTGGCTTTCCTTCACTCTTTTGCTTATTTGGTTTTGGTTTCTGGGCTTTGGCTTACTTATTTTACGGACGTCTTGAGACGTTTCGTAAACTTAAGTGCCAGTCACGTTCCGTACCCTGCGGATCGTGACACCTAACCATTTTGTTTGTTGCTAAAATATAAGCTGCCAACGACTGTTCCAAACTAGACATGGGTGGCGAAGGGGTTTCGGTAAAAGATTCGAAATTGTTTGGATACGTGAAACTCCCAAATGGCTGTGTAGAAACAGTGTCTAGTGAAGGTGGGAAAGTCGGGTAGGACTGGTAGGAATTGGATGGTTGGACAGGGGTAGGATCAACATGTGGATAAAAAGGTGAATGGACTTGTTGATCACTATAACTTGATGTGTGGAGAGGGGTGAAAGATCGGCTACAAGATTGAGCAATATGCTCAGCAATGGACATCGGTTTAGGAGTTACAGCAGGACTTGAAAAGGTGGTGTCAACGTACGAAGGTGGTGAAGGTTGACATGGTTGACACAAAGTGGGTTGCGAAGTCGAACTGTTTCTCCTAGACGCTTCTATTTGATCTTTCAAAGAAATTTTGGGCACGGATGGATCTTCCTTAAATCGACCGAAACAATTGACGTACGAAGCAAAGTCAGGTTCGGGATACCAAAGTTCTGCAAGAGATTTGTGATGTGGGCTACCCATGATGAGAAGAGAAATAAGGTTGGTGGTTCAAGGATTTCTTAGCAACAAAAGTTGCAAGTCTTTTTTAAAAAAATTCCTTTTTCCTTTTACTCTTTATTTAGAACTGTTTGCAAAAAGATTTTCGAGAAAAGAGCTAAGACACACTTTCGATCAACCAAAAATGCACAATCAGGCCTAGATCTAGGGTCACCTAGGTCAGCTAGACAGCTCCTAACTGTTCCAAAGGGCTAGAAATAGGACCTCAAACCGCCTCTTCACCGCCAATTGCGGCTAGGTAAGTGCCAGGTGAGTGGGAGGCTCCCCGCTAAAAGTATCGGTCCTAATTAAGTAACCACTTGCCTTAGACACACTTGCCTAGACACTGCAAAGTCAGGTTAGGATAAACGGTCGATGCCTATAACTAGTCCTCTGTCCTATTGAGCGCGACGTCCTTAGGGCTGAGTCTAGTATTTTTTAATTAAGATTGGTCAATGCAAATGCCTTTTGTGATTTCTTTGGTCCTGGGAAGGGTGATGAAATCCCCACCCAATCTGAATTGGTAAAAAGCCCCTTAAAGTCAGTTTTAAAAATATGCAAAACAGTAAATCACTTGCAATCAAATCTTTTTATTTTATACACGGCGCAAAGAATCCTGCAGAAAATCAATTATTGGAAGGGGGTAGATTTTTAAGCGCAAAGAATCCTGCAGAAAATTTGGCAAAAAGATATATGGTGATTTGCAGAGAGGGGCAAGAGGAAACAAACAGTGAATTTTCGCGCGCTGATGTGTCAGGGGGGCCGTGGTTTCTCGGCGGAAGAGGGGTTTCCGCGGCGGTTTAGCGGCGGAAGTGGAGGCACAGATCTCCAGAAAAATTGTGGTGTTCTGTTGTTTCAGCCCCTTTCTGTTCTGATGTTCCTTTTTCTGTTTCGCACTTTGGATTTTTCAGATCCGTCGATCCTGCAAAGATTCACAAAAAAAAATACCCTTCACAAAATAACAAAATGATAAATTTTTATATTTTTAAAATTTTTCAGTTTTTTTATGATTAACCCGAAATGAGTATTCCCGCCTCTCTCGCGGGTGACCCGGAATCGATCCCCGGCAACGGCGCCATTTGATTGATCAAAAATATTTCTAAACCGCAGTCAAGAACGGCGTCACTTGGTAGCTAGCCGGTGAATACGGGTCGGTCCACAGGGATGTTGTGAATTTCCTAATTGTTCTTACGAGTTAATTCCAAACGGTGTGAAAGGATCAATTAAATCTAAAAACTAAATTAATCTAGATCTAAATCTTGCTAGGGTTAGGTTTAGGTTAAGTTTGGAAAGTCAATAAATCTCACCGCTTTCTATACCCATATGAAGATCTATTAGGAGTTATGGTAATTATTAATAGAGGGGATTAGAACCATTTGGAAAGATGTTTCTTCCTCTAGGTTCTTGTCCTTCCTTTATCAATCATTACCCTAACCTCCATGGAAAACACGCGCAACCGAGCCTTTATACTACGGTATCACCGCTACCTCGAGGGATAGGGTTCCGTAGGGAGCGGTATGTGCATGTATGCATGGAGTCCTATTAAAATATATGACGGGTAAAAAAGGGGTGAGAGATCATCATCTCTCAAACCTTTCCCAAATCTAACCCTAACAAGCGAGGAGACTACTCACTCATTAGGAATTTGAAAAACATTTATCTAGGGTAGAGAATAAAAGATCTAAATAAGGCAAGGAATTAAAATTACCTAGGGCAAGGAATTAAATTTATCTAGGGCAAGAAAAATAAATTAAGAACTTACAAATTGATGCTCTCCAAAAGAAATATGAATTTTATTAATGAAGGGAGGCATGGAGGCATAACCTAATACAATGATTTGGGCATCTATTTATAGGACATAGAAAACCTAGGTTATAATTGACCCGCAAGTCTGCATTTAGACAAATACCCTTAGGTAGACCATTCAACGCCGCCAAAAGATTATGGTAAAAATTTATTCAGTTATGGGCTCTAGACGGCCGCGGAACCGCGGCCTCAGCAGGGGTTGGGCCGCGGTTCCGCGGCCCAATGAAGAGATCGATGTCTGAAATTTCTTGCTCTGCTTCTTGGCTTTTTGGGCTTCCTATTTCTTCAGTACGTTTCTTAATTTGGCTTCTAGGTTCCTTCCAGATCTCCAGTAAATAATGTAGTGGACTTTAATAGTTGCTTCGAGACGAAATCTTGGACCTTGCGTTGCCTTGTACTTTGTAAACTGATCTTCATGTAGGCTTGATCAAGATCCTTCTGTTTGTTGGTCAAAATCTCACTTTTGCATCGTCTTTTACCTTTTTCACTGTTTTAGATCCAAGAACCTGTAATCTGTACTATGTAGCAGACATGGGTCAAAAGCACCTGTTTATTTGTAAAATACATAAGAATGGGGAATATAATAATGCAATATTATGGTATGAACATGGGGGTACCTACATATCACATGTATCGCATCGCATTAAAACCAAATCGACACTAAAACGACACGCGAAAACCAATCCGATACGCTAAAAGGCCTATAGGTTAGAACCTATGCCTACGCAAAACAACCCGAAATCACTCTATATATACGTACAAACGTCACGCAATCGTGATAACGCACAAATATCAAAATCTAGAAATCGAAATACGGAAAACCATAACCAAATTCAAATCAGCAACTTATAAAAGTTGTCCCAGATTTCGTCTCAGGTGAAACCAAGGTTCCAAAACAACACTAGGGTGATATATAGGGTGCATGTGACCTACTGTAGCAACCTGGGCACCTGAGCCAACCAAATGGACGAGCTCCCTAAAGGTAAAAAACGGCTTGTTTGACCCTGCCTTGTCCAATGGGGTTCTTCTGCCTAGGGTGGTCTCCTGGTGGTCTAACTAAGCTCCTGGTGTTGTTTATTTGTCTCAGAAACTCCCCTGGTCATCCTATCTCTCCCTGCACGCTCCAGGTCGTCACAAACCGACATGAAAGTCCCGTAATTCCGTATTTTTGGGCTTCAGGTTGGGTTAGGTCTGGTTTTTTGACAATATGGGGTCTAAGGTCACCATTAAAGTCCAATTGCATAGCCACCACTCAAATTTACCCTAACCCTCTCTAGGGTTTGTCCAAAGTGCACAAAACTTTGTCAAAACGACATTAAACTTGAAATGAGGCTAAATCACTTGAAATGCTACAAAATTTATGAAGGAATTACCCCAGTAGAGACTCATGAATCCTCCAACCGCACCAAAACACAAACTTTCTTGGTCCAATGTGTAGGTCTTGAGCTTGTGCATCTTTTTAGTGAAAAAGAGATAGGGTTTTGGAGTTGTTTTAGAGGTGATTTGAAGACTTGAAGGGGGGAGGGACATGAAGGAAGCTGCAGCAGCAGCAAGGGCTGAAGAGGGAGAGAGATGAGTGAAGGGATGGTGGGAAATGGCTAAGTCTAAGTCAACACACCTCACCCTCTCATTCTCTCAGTTGCCCATACTCAATATAATATCCTTTTTCCCTTTCTTTCTTTTCTTTTACCTCTAATTTCCTTCCCACACTAATAGTAAACCCAAAAGAAACCATGGTAGAAAATGCACAAGTGTAAAAAAAATGATATGTGCATGTTTTGCACAAATAAGCTAAAAATCCGATTAGCGATTTTTAATCGCGATTAGCACTGAATTAGTGTCAAACTAATCATAAAAACTTAAAATTTGCATAATTCTCATAAAACACTCTCTTTGTAGAAATTTCTATAATTTTCCAAATTTTTCCCCATTTTATCGGTATTTAATTATACCGAAATATTAAAATATTCATTAAAAATAATATTAAATTATAAAAATTGCCAAAAATAATATTTTATTTTTTTTGAAATGTTACACCTTCCTCGCCTCACCTCCCTTCTAAACCCAGAACAGCAAGCCCTAGTTCCCTCTTCTTCTTCTTTTTCTTTTCTCTTTCTTTCTCTTTCTTTCTCTTTTTCCGGTGATCACCGGAGACCCGTTTCCGATGTCACCCCATCACCACGACCTCCTCTGACTTAGAGCACCACACCCTAGAGAACACCTTCTCCTTCTTCTTCTCCTTTCTTCTTCTTCCTTTCTTTTCTTCTATTTACTTCTTGATTTCTTGTTTTCCGATCACCGCCGGAGCCGTGTTCGCTGCCGACAATCCGAGCAACCCAGTGGACGTTCCTAGCCAGCGTGGTCACTCTCTTGCATTACCTGGCCCTGTTCCATATGCGCGAGCATGCATCAAGACTTTTACCAACATTGGACGCTGCGTACGCATCCCGTATTGTGATCCGTTCAGGCAAGTTAATCTTGCTACATGCTATATAATTCATTATATGCCTATTTAAATATATATCATGCCTGTAGTTTAAATCTAGTACCCCATGTTTCATTTTATAATGTTTCGATGTTCCGTTTGCTTCCGTTTACATCATTTTAGATCTAGATCATGAAAACTAATCTTGTTACATAGTTTATTACATTACGATGCATCCATACCAATATTTATATCACATATTGCTTAGTTGTACATCCCATGTTACCATTTTATAGTTTTATAACTTTTCGGATACCCGTCTGCATCCATTTCATTTAGAATATATATAATTGCATCCATAGATCACTTGAATACATAACACTGTAATATTGACACCACATGTTTAATAAACTGCATCCTAATTAGTATTGGAACTATAATTGTAACCCTAATCGATAACTGTGCATCCATATCTTTGAACATATACCTATTTGCATACCACATCATATTATTCCATTTTATTGTTATATTGGTATCCCATACTTGTTTTTGTGTACCCATGCTTATTACAGTTTGATTATGAGCACCCACTCGACACTTGTGCACTACCTGACATGACCTGATACACTACTACTTGACATGACTTGATACCGTGCACTTCTTGACATGATTGATACTTGTTCACTACCTTACATGACCTGATGTACCACAGCTTGACCTGTTACCTTATCTTGTTGCTAATGCCAATAATCTTGACCTGTTGTCCCTACGGACATTTTCTGTTGTCTATTCAGACAAACCCGTTCCTGCTTGATCCTATGTTGGCATTAGCTCCAGATTTATCAATACATGACTTAAACACATAACTTGGGGGTATGGGGAAATTAATGATGAAACATGACTTGTAACTCGACAGTTCGATGCCTTTACTGATCAGTTTTACGGGCTAGGCCAGCCCCAGGATGATGCGGCTGACATCATTCATCGTTACATACTACCTTTTACTGCCTAGCAGCACGTCTCGGATTCAGCCTGAGAATCATGACCGTGGTCCCGGGCACCCATGGGATACTATTGAGTTACATCGATGATTCATCAAATTGATTTCAAAGACTTGAGGGTAGTTAACCCAGTAGACCAGTTTAGATTACTCACTGCACATCACCTGTGCCTTACCCTTCACTGTCCTTATTTATGTTACTATTATACCATTATTATTGTTCATACTCGTGCCTGCATGTCTCATTACCCCCTGATTATATTATTATTGATGTTATAACACACTGACATCTAGGTTTTGCGTGGCCCAGATCCTCTACCTTTGTCACAGGCTGATCTGGTGTACTTCCACCGTTAGGCCGAGCAGTGATGATCTAGTTGGTATCCAGTTTTACTTTCCAGGTGTTTTGTTTATTGGATCTATTGCTTCCGCATATTATTTTATTCTTGACTCGTTTATTTTGGCCTATGGACATGTGCTAGATAGTTATTTTATTTTCCTGTTCTTGATATCTCTACAGCCGTAATGTGACTGTGGAGGGATATTTCCTATCCTCAGGTAGCATAGTTGGCTCTGTCACGTGCCTATCTTAGCGCACTCTTGGAAGCGGGGCGTGACAGGGTTTGTTTGGTATCAGAGACATAGGATATAGGTTAATCGAGTTTGATTCTTTTGTAGTTAGGTATTGGACCCAACACACGAATCAGAATACTCGTGATTAGGAACATGTCCTGCCACATTGCTATCATGATTCTTGAATCATATCTTTCTCTTATCCTTTGCCTTGACGATATGCAAACCACTTTGCATCTCGGCTTGAAACCTTTTAGTTCTTTATTATTTCCCCATGTTCCTTTGATTCTGATACTAGTATTTGGGCGACTTGAATGGAGTTATGTGATTGTACCCATGAAATGCAGCGTGGTTACAATGCGTTACTCTATTTAAGTAACTGTCACGACCCGAAAGTACGGAACGTGACCGGCACTTAAATTACGAAGCGTCTAGAGGCGCAACGTAATCTAAGTAAGCCAAAGCCCAGAAATCTAAACCATATAAAAGAAGAAGTAAAGGAAAACATGTAGAAAAACAAGTTTAAAAGCAACATCCAACTTTCTCAAAAATTTCGGCAGAGTCTCCTTTGTAAAAAATGGCCCCAACGGGTACAAACAAGAATAATCTATATACAGCAATAAAAAGGCATCCCCAAGTGGGAGCTAGCTCTACGCCAGCAGGCGGAAACAACCACACCAAGCACAATAATATACAACACCAAAGGGCGAGGCTCAAAACTCAAAAGAAAACAAATACACCAGATACCATAATAATACAAGCGTGACTCTAAGGTCGAAATAAATAACTGGTCCTTTAAACTTATCAAGTAATACAAGTTTGGTTGATGGAGCTTACTAGATACCAATGAAATAAATAAAGTACAACGGCATTCCTGATACAAATGAACCAACCTACCGTGCAAATCACCCTGAATGAAAAGATGTGCCAGCAAGCTGCCAAGGAAACCTGTACATCGAACCTGTAATAAAATTTGGCACAACGGGGGTGAGTTGCCAACTCGTGAGTAGAAGATATCTGCGAAAAGAAATCGAATGCACGACGCTGTCCTAGGTCATAATAATATACTAATATATCACTAGTCATCTAGTAGTGCAGGGTAATAAACTACGCGTAAGTGCAAATGCTCTGTGCTCGTGTCAGTGCCTCAAATAGTAATATGTCATGTGAATGAGTATGCATGCACCATGAATGTAAAACAATCAACCCTGAAATCTGGATATATCTGTATAAAAAGTCTTTAACTTTCACCATAGTAAAATTTGTATAGAAGTCTGAAACATCATCGATGAAATCCATGGAAATCGGTGTCAAGCATCGACACAAAACATGTAAATCTCAAGTCTCAATACCTCATAGTCTCAATATCTCGGGCTCCGTCAGTCCGGATCGGCCCATATCATCAAATCTCAGGACAACGGTCGGTATCCTCCGGATATCCGCCGCGCCAGACATCACCGGTAGGTAGTCTTCCCCTGCTAGGCTCATCGTCTATAACTCGATCTTCTTGCCCCGGGGTACCATACTGGGCCCACCATGTACCCAAGACAGTTCATCCCCTCCTCGAATCGGGTCTCGAAATCCAACAGAAAACATGAAAGCTCATGGTGGACGATACATACATCACGAGAAAACCGCAACTTATATTTTTTAAAAAGAGAGGAGGAGAGAGAGAGATGTTTTTATATATATTATTGCGGTTTTCCCCAAAATACAGAGATTAGAAATCCAAAATCCCAAAATCATGGGTAAGTAAATGGTAAGTGTCGGCATAATCCCCATAATACTGCATGATAACATGAAAATATGAATGCATGAAATGTCTAAGTAATAAATGCAATGTCTAGACTAACACCTGAGAGTAATCACAATACTATATTGATCTAGTTTTTAGCTGATTCTATCAATAAAAGATAATATGTTCTAAAGTGTACGTGACATAGTAATTACCGATGATGATGTGTGGGAGCCGGCAAATAAGTGTGCGTGGAATATGCGCATCATCGGTAATGGTGCTGGTGTCCTAACAGGTATAGTTTTATACTGACTAAGGAAACATATGTATGAACATGCAACGTGATGATTACAATCTGAAAATAAAGGTCAAATGTGTACTAACCACTCATTTGGAATATACATATCTAACTACATCTATATGACTCGAGCCTGAACTGGTATCTATTTAACCCCCTAAGAAATAAACTAAAGAAACTAGTCGATAAGAAATAAGAATCTACCTAAGGTCTGAGTCCATATCTCTAATAGTCGGCGATCCAGCCTCAATAGCGTCACGTACATAGTACGACTTCCTCGAATCAAGAGTGCGGATCAATCATCACATCTATGCCTCGTACGGCAAAACCCATCGTACGGCAAAACCCATCGTACGACATCTTAATATCGGGGTACGGGTCAAGTATCACCTACGTACATCATCATTCATTTAATATCATCGTCAAATAATGTCATGATCAAAGGTACTTTACTATAATCGCATACATTCCAATATCATCAATCATATACCATGTCTGCGTAAATATACATTGTCAATTGGTCCTCAGAAATATCATGTCACATATATCATATCTTGATCAAGTCATATATATCAAGTCGTGATTAAGTCACATATATATATATCATATCATAATCAAGTTACACATTTCTCATATCATAGTCAAGTCACAGGTTACAGTCCGGGTTCTATTTTTTTTTTAGAGTCTCATGTACCTCAATATCATCACCATCTATTATTGTTTATGTATACATATCCATTATCTCATTTTCTAAAGATCCGCTAACATCATAACACGACTGGCTAACCAAGAGATCACGGCATCAAGCCCAGTTATATTATTTCATCCCCATGTATCATATCACATCTTTATATCACATATACATGTTGTGTATATATATACCTACGCATAGTCCTATATATATACACATACACATATACACCAAGTCAAGTCTCTGTGTGTGCGTGTGTGTGTGTCTATCTGAAACCTACGAATCTCCTCCAAGATGTTCTTCCTCAGGTAAGATCATTCTAAATCAATCTAGTCCAACCTAAGGTCATTACTAGGGTCCTACCCACCAAGAATCTAAGGTCACGTCTGGCTTCCTAATGACAACAAGTAATATTCTTATTCTACGTTTGCGGGGGTGCTAAACGCCATCCACCCGATTTCCCCCGCAGATATACATCTACTCACCTGGTCCTTGTCTGCCGAAGACGGTGTCGCCATCCTCTTCTTCATCGTCCGTAGTCCATGTGAGGGGTACCTATACGCAACCATATATAATATCATAAACTGAATCATGGACAAAATCAAAACGACGCACGGAACGCGCATAGGTTAAAACCTATGTCCTGCTCATGCAAAAGAACCAAATATCGCTCGATATCGGCGTACAAACGCCGATTGATCGAGATAAAACACCAACAACAACTCGTAGTTTTTAAAACTCATTACTTATATTATAAAACTTGGTTTAAATCATCGAAACCCTAAAATCGATCAAATCGTCCAATTCCGAAAAACCTTGAAAATGTCAATTTACCGTTTTACTTCAAAACTTGATGTTTAAATGGAACTAATGGTCATAATACTTATTAAATAGCATAACTAGATTATATAAACCATTACTATATTTTTAACACCCTAATTTGTATTAAATTGAAATCTAGTTTGCAAACTTGCCGGATTTCAATATTTTTAAGCAAAATTTCATAATTTCACTTCTAGACTTGATTTTGCATATTTTAAATCGTTAAACCACTCCTTGAAACCTTAAGGACGTGCTAAAACCCTAACTTTATTTTTAATCCCGAATTTTAAATAAATTTTCAAAACCTAGTTTAACAAAAATAGCAATATTGTGACAATTTTAAAGTGAAAGCTAGCAATTGTAACTAGATTATGTTTCACGCTCAATTAACATGTTAATCTACACACTAATACCACAATCTAATAATAAAAACCCTAATTATAATTTTATCTAATCTATTTATATGTTCTTTAAAAATCTAGTTTGCAAAAAGAACCTAATTAAAACAATTTTAAATGCAACAACTAGCAATTTTGCTACTAGATAAGGTTTAACATTTCCTAATAGGTTAAACTACAAATTTAGATCAATACCCAAGAATGAAAACCCTAATTAGATCGCAACCCAAATTCTAGAATTTTCAATCTTAAACTTAAAACTATATTAAACATCACAATAATCAATTTTGGATTAATTAATCAACACTTGACAAAAGGGTTAAGATTTTATCTTAATGAACTTGAGATCCAACATGCAACTTGACCTTCAAAATGGTCTCTTGCTCCAAGGATTTTGAGATAAAATGAGTAAAGAATAATGGGTATAGGTTAAATAGAGAATTAACTAGGTTTTCCTTTGATTTTTGATGGTTTTTATGGATTTTTAAAGTGGAATTGGTTGTGGAATTGGGGGGAAATTTCCTGCAGAAGGATTTCGGCGGCAGCTAGGAGAGGAGTGGGAGAGGGAGTGAAGTGTGAGGATGTGTGTAGAATGGTTTAGAAACATACCCATCACAATATATATTAAACCCCTTATTAATTTCCCTTTTTATTTCCTTTTATAAGTGGAGAAAGAAGTGTGGAATGGGGTGAAAATTTTGGGGCTGTTCCAGAAGTTGGTCGGCCAAGTTGGGGAGGGGTTATGTGTGGGTGAATGTGAAATTATCCATGTCAAGACAAAGCCCCATATTGCATACACAAATTCATTTCTTAATTACTTTATTTTTCTCATTATCTTGATCCTAGAAATCTCTAGAAACTTGGAGATAATTTGAGAAGAAAGGTGTATGTTAAAAACTTGTTATTAAGTTATCATGATTCATTAGTGTATGATTAACTTATTACAATTTGTAATTTTCACTAATTTAATGTATAAATAAAGCTTATGTTAATATTTTAACTTAATTTATTACGGAAAAATATTTAATTAAACTAACAATTTATAAGTCACTAAATAAACATCATTTACTAGTAATTATATATTTAAAATAGGCGTATTTAAATCTATATTGAAAAATAATTATAGTCAAGTTTTACAGAAAATACGGTTGATTTTACCGAAAATCAGAAAATTCGCCTAAAGGATTTTTATTTATTTATTTATTTTTAAAACGTTACAATCTTCCCCCTTTAAGAAATTCGGTCCCCGAATTTAGATTAAAACTCCCCCCCAATTACCAAAACATTCAGCCAAAACACTCAAATCGTCGGGGCTCCGAAATCCTCAATACGTAAAACACATCTTAGCGCAATGCATGCGCATGAAAAACAACGAGTAAATAACTCAAACTCAAAACTCCGTCAAACATAACGCAATCATCAGAGTTATGGTGAAAATGAAATATCAAAGCCCAATACGAAAAACAACATGATATACATCAAAAGTATAACTTATATATAATGCGCATCGTAGTAAAATCGGATAAATATCGTAATAAAGAAACACGCAAAAACTCGCTTTTTAAAATCGCCGTGCGATACGCGTGTCACGGCTAAGTAGCGGACGTTTATTTAAAAAAAATAGCTATACAAATATACTCTTTTATTTAACATACACGTCCCGCCTGGTTACTAAATGAAATAGTAATGATTATAAAAAAACATACTGCTCATAATGAAATCAATCCCAATCACATTATAAAAATATCATGTGCGCCCGGTGGGCACTGAAATCGAAACCAAATACAGATGCCATGAATAGGCACAGAAACAAAACTGAGTGCAACGGGTGTGCACCAAAAACATCTGTCAAGTGCAACGGACGTGCACGACACTAATTTCAGGTGCATCTAATCTGCACAAAACCCCGATTTAGTGCATCTAGTGTGCACCAATCGCATCAGGTGCACCAAATGTGCGCAAGAATCTCAATCAGGTGCACATGGTGCACAAAAACATACACCGAATATCAAAATCAAAATTACAGTACGAAAATGCATAAAAACTAGGTCGAAGCATATGTCAAAATCATGTGTAACCCATATACACGAAATCAAATCAATATCTCAAAATGTGTAAAACCAAATTGAGTGCACTGGGTATGTACAAAACAACATCAATACAACTGATATATGAAACACGAACAAAGTGTAATAAAAGTACACATAGGAAATACCAATCGTAGCACAAAATCCTCAAAATACCAAAATCCAAACAACAGAAATATGAAGTTGAAATCACCAAATCACAATTGTAAACAATATCATTAATGTGCGCCTTTTCTAATGTCGACTGATTGGACTCGTTTCCTCATCGCTGCTCTGACTGCGCTGCAACCGGCTATGCTCATATCGAGAGCCTCCCGTGTAATCTATCCCTTCACCTGATATCCGGACTACGTTAAACTTTTCGATTGATTCATCAAAATCCATAATTCCCCGAGAGCTCAACACTCAAGTATAGTTTAAAAATATCCGGTACATACCCCAGCATCTGCGGACCAGCCGTAGAAGAGCAAACCCAAACCTCACTAATGGCACCGTGGAACTGCAGTAAACCCTAAGGTTCAAAGGCGTTCTCATGGTCATTATGTCGAGTTAGGGTTTCATTCTTCTAGTGGGTCCATAGAAATACCTGCATGTTCTTTCGAATACATTAAACTTGGGAAAATGGGTCTCTGACAATCGTTCGAACCCTTTAACTTCGTCTGGACGACATGTGAATACCCTTCGTCCGCATGCTAAACAATGTTTCCATCCTCAAGAATAAACGACACCCTAAGGGTTATCGCATTCGAGCCGCAGCTCTCTCTGCCCGTGCGACCGTGGTAACAGAAACCACCATCTGATATCGACGAAGATAGATCAAAGTAACGAATAGAATACGGTGCAAAGAAATGTACAGCCTAAGGCTTCTTAAGCAGAGTAGCGTATCGTAAGTATGCCGCGGATCATACCCACGGTACGTCACTCTACCTAAGTCACCTACTCCATCAACCAAGGGTCACCCTAGACTTATACAAAGGTTAAACCTAGCGCTCTGATACCAACTTTGTCACAACCCGAAAGTACGGAACATGACCGGCACTTAAATTATGAAGTGTCTAGAGGCGCAACGTAATCTAAGTAAGCCAAAGCCCAGAAATCTAAACCATATAAAAGAAGAAGTAAAGAAAAACATGTAGAAAAACAAGTTTAAAAGCAACATCCAACTTTCTCAAAAATTTCGGCAGAGTCTCCTTTGTAAAAACTGGCCCCAACGGGTACAAACAAGAATAATATATAAACAGCAATAAAAAGACATCCCCAAGCGGGAGCTAGCTCTACGCCAACAGGCGGAAATAACCACACCAAGCACAATAATATACAACGCCAAAGGGCGAGGCTCAAAACTCAAAAGAAAACAAATCCACCAGATACCATAATAATACAAGCGTGACTCTAAGGTCGAAATAAATAACTGGTCCTTTAAACTTATCAAGTAATACAAGTTTGGTTGATGGAGCTTACTAGATACCAATGAAATAAATAAAGTACAACGGCGGACCTGATATAAATGAACCAACCTACCGTGCAAATCACCCTGAATGAAAAGATGTGCCAGCAAGCTGCCAATAAAACCTATAATCGAATCTGTAATAAAATTTGGCACAACGGGGGTGAGTTGCCAACTCGTGAGTAGAAGACATCTGCAAAAAGAAATCGAATTCACGACGCTGTCCTAGGTCATAATAATATACTAATATATCACTAGTCATCTAGTAGTGCAGGGTAATAAACTACGCGTAAGTGCAAATGCTCCGTGCTCGTGTCAGTGCCTCAAATAGTAATATGTCGTGTGAATGAGTATGCATGCACCATGAATGTAAAACAATCAACCCTGAAATCTGGATATATCTGTATAAAAAGTCTTTAACTTTCACCATAGTAAAATTTGTATAGAAGTCTGAAACATCATCGATGAAATCCATGGAAATCGGTGTCAAGCATCGACACAAAACATGTAAATCTCAAGTCTCAATACCTCATAGTCTCAATATCTCGGGCTCCGTCAGTCCGGATCGGCCCATATCATCAAATCTCATGACAACGGTCGGTATCCTCCAGATATCCGCCGCGCCAGACATCACCGGTAGGTAGTATTTTCCTGCCAGGCTTATCGTCTACAACTCGATCTTCTTGCCCCGGGGTACCATACCGGGCCCACCATGTACCCGAGACGGTTCATCCACTCCTCGAATCGGGTCTCGAAATCCAACAGAAAACATGAAAGCTCATGGTGGACGATACATACATCACGAGAAAAGCGCAACTTATATTTTTTAAAAAGAGAGGAGGATAGAGAGAGAAGTTTATATATATATTATTGCGGTTTTCCCCAAAATTCAGAGATCTCATAGAAATCCAAAATCCCAAAATCATGAGTAAGTAAATGGTGAGTATCGGCACAAACCCCATAATACTGCATGATAACATGAAAATGTGAATACATAAAATGTCTAAGTAATAAATGCAATGTCTAGACTAACACCTGAGAGTAATCACAATACTATATTGATCTAGCTTTTAGCTGATTATATCAATAAAAGATAATATGTTCTAAAGTGTACGTGACATAGCAATTATCGAGGATGATGTGTGTGAGCCGGCAAATAAGTGTGCGTGGAATATGCACATCATCGGTAATGGTGCTGGTGTCCTAACAGGCAGAGTTTTATACTGACTAAGGAAACATATGTATGAACATGCAACGTGATGATTACAATCTAAAAATAAAGGTCAAATGTGTTCTAACCACTCATTTGGAATATACATATCTAACAACATCTATATGACTCGAGCCTGAACTGGTATCTACTTAACCCCCTAAGAACTAAACTAAAGAAACTAGTCGATAAGAAATAAGAATCTACTTAAGGTCTGAGTCCATATCTCTAATAGTCGGCGATCCAGCCTCAATAGCGTCACGTATATAGTACGACTTACTCGAATCAAGAGTGCGGATCAATCATCACATATATGCCTCGTACGGTAAAACCCATCGTACGACATCCTAATATCGGGGTACGGGTCAACTATCACCTACGTACATCATCATTCGTTTAATATCATCGTTAAATAATGTCATGATCAAAGGTACTGTACTGTAATCACATACATTCCAATATCATCAATCATATATCATGTCTGCGTAAATATACATTGTCAATTGGTCCTCAGAAATATCATGTCACATATATCATATCTTGATCAAGTCACATATATCAAGTCGTGATTAAGTCACATATATATATCATATCGTAATCAAGTTACACATATCTCATATCGTAGTCAAGTCACAGGTTACAGTCCGGGATCTATTTTTTTTAGAGTCTCATGTACCTCAATATCATCACCATCTATTATTGTTTATGTATACATATCCATTATCTCATTTTCTAATGATCCGCTAACATCATAACACGACTGGCTAACCAAGAGATCACGGCATCAAGCCCAGTTATATTATTTCATCCCCATGTATCATATCACATCCTTATATCACATATACATGTTGTGTATATATATACCTACGCATCGTCCTATATATATACACATACACATATACACCAAGTCAAGTCTCTGTGTGTGCGTGTGTGTGTTTCTATCTGAAACTTACAAATCTCCTCCAAGATGTTCATCCTCAGGTAAGATAATTCTAAATCAGTCTAGTCCAACCTAAGGTCATTACTAGGATCCTACCCACCAAGAATCTAAGGTCACGTCTGGCTTCCTAATGACAACAAGTAATATTCTTATTTTACGTTTGCGGGGGTGCTAAACGCCATCCACCCGATTTCCCCCGTAGATATACATCTACTCACCTGGTCCTTGTCTGCCGAAGACGGTGTCGCCATCCTCTTCTTCATCGTTCGCAGTCCACGTGAGGGGTACCTATACGCAACCATATATAATATCGTAAACTGAATCATGGACAAAATCAAAACGACGCACGGAACGTGTATAGGTTAAAACCTATGTCCCGCTCATGCAAAAGAACCAAATATCGCTCGATATCAGCGTATAAACGCCGATTGATCGAGATAAAACACCAACAACAACTCGTAGTTTTTAAAACTCATTACTTATATTATAAAACTTGGTATAAATCATCGAAACGCTAAAATCGATCAAATCGTCCAATTCCGAAAAACCTTGAAAATGTTAATTTACCGTTTTACTTCAAAACATGATGTTTTAATGGAACATAATACTCATTAAATAGCATAACTAGATTATATAAACCTTTACTATATTTTTAACACCCTAATTTGTATTAAATTGAAATTCTAGTTTGCAAACTTGCCCGATTTCGATATTTTTAAGCAAAATTTCACAATTTCACTTCTAGACTTGATTTTGCATATTTTAAATCGTTAAACCACTCCTTGAAACCTTAAGGACGTGCTAAAACCCTAACTTTATTTTTAATCCCTCATTTTAAATAAATTTTCAAAACCTAGTTTAACAAAAATAGCAATATTGTGACAATTTTAAAGTGAAAGCTAGCAATTGTAACTAGATTATGTTTCACGCTCAATTAACATGTTAATCTACACACTAATACTACAATATAATAATAAAAACCCTAATTATAATTTTATCTAACCTATTTATATGTTTTGTAAAAATCTAGTTTGCAAAAAGAACCTAATTAAAACAATTTTAAATGCAACAACTAGCAATTTTGCTACTAGATTAGGTTTAACATTTCCTAATAGGTTAAACTACAAATTTAGATCAATACCCAAGAATGAAAACCCTAATTAGATCACAACCCAAATTCTAGAATTTTCAATCTTAAACTTAAAACTATATTAAACATCACAATAATCAATTTTGGATTAATTAATCAACACTTGACAAAAGGGTTAAGATTTTACCTTGATGAACTTGAGATCCAACATGCAACTTGGCCTTCAAAATGGTCTTTTGCTCCAAGGATTTTGAGGTAAAATGAGTAAAGAATAATGGGTATAGGTTAAATAGAGAATTAACTAGGTTTTCCTTTGATTTTTGATGGTTTTTATGGATTTTTGAAGTGGAATTGGTTGTGGAATTGGGGGGAAATTTCCTGCAGGAGGATTTCGACAGCAGCTAGGAGGGGAGTAGGAGAGTGAAGTGTGATGATGTGTGTAGAATGGTTTAGAAACATCCCTATCACAACATATTTTAAACCCCTTATTAATTTCCCTTTTTATTGCCTTATATAAGTGGAGAAAGAAGTGTGGAATGGGGTGAAAATTTTGGGGCTGTTCCAGAAGTTGGTCGGCCAAGTTGGGGAGGGGTTATGTGTGGGTGAATGTGAAATTATCCATGTCAAGACAAAGCCCCATATTGCATACACAAATTCATTTCTTAATTACTTTATTTTTCTCATTATCTTGATCCTAGAAATCTCTAGAAACTTGGAGATAATTTGAGAAGAAAGGTGTATGTTAAAAACTTGTTATTAAGTTATCATGATTCATTAGTGTATGATTAACTCATTACAATTTGTAATTTTCACTAATTTAATGTATAAATAAAGCTTATGTTAATATTTTAACTTAATTTATTACGGAAAAATATTTAATTAAACTAACAATTTATAAGTCACTAAATAAACATCATTTACTAGTAATTATATATTTAAAATAGGCGTATTTAAATCTATATTGAAAAATAATTATAGTCAAGTTTTACGGAAAATACGGTTGATTTTACCGAAAATCAGAAAATTCGCCTAAAGGATTTTTATTTATTTAATTATTTATTTATTTTTTTTTAAAACGTTACAGTAACTTGGAGTCCTAGTCTTGATTCACTTCCTTGTTTCATGGTCATTATATTGCCTTGTTTCTCTTGCTTTCCAGTTCGTGTTTTATCGCAAGCTTGAATTCTATTTACCGTGCTTATCTTCTTCAGTGTTTGGCTTCAAGTGAAATCGTTTCAAGTATCCTACTTGATCATGTCTTCCCTGCATTAGAATTATTCAATTCAGGTGCATCCCTTTATTTATTGTTGTCTTGGGAATGGATTTCCTCGACACTTTCCACGCTCACATTGATTGTAGGGCAAAGAAAGTGATTTTCCAGATTCCCGGACATCCGGAGTTTGTTTTGCTGGAGGAAGCGGTTCTATCGGGCCAGTCGAGTTTAGGGCTAGGCCGACAAACAGTGTTCTTTCGTCGATGGAAGTGGATAAGGAGGAAGCGCCAGCTGTAGTTTGAGAGTTCATAGACTTGTTCGAGGACATCTCGGGTTACCGCCAAAACGAGATGTGGTGTTCGCGATCGATCTTCTTCCTGGTGCAGCGCCAATCTCAAAGGCGTACTATCCGATGGCACCAGTGGAGTTAGAAGAAGTAAAGAAGCAGGTTACCGAATTGCTAGAGAAGGGTTGAATTCACAATAGCAATTCACCTTGGGGAGCTCCAGTTCTTCTAGTAAAGAAGAAAGATGGCACAAGGAGGATGTGCATCGATTATCGAGAATTAAACCGGGTGACTATTAAGAACAAGTACCCGATCCCTCGCATTGGAGAATTGTTCAAGCAGCTTAGTGGCGTGAAGGTATTCTTGTTAGTTGTATGTATGGCCTAGAGGCCAGTATTGTACAGATGATGTATATTATATTGGATGCTTGGACATATATAGAGATGACTTTCTTGTTCGATATGATAGTATGCTATCTGGTTACTCTTTATCTTAACATGTACACTTGTCTCTTTATACTGTCTTATAGTTACATGTTGGTAAAGCCCTTAGGATATGTACTTGACTACCTGGACTGTGATGCAGATCATACTAGTGGGGACATGGTAGTCCATAAGTACATCCTTCAAGGTCCCTAGTCGTGGGTGTATCGAGACGGGGCATCGATATACCAGAGTAGACTAGCGTATACGCTTCTCGACCCATGAGATGGGCGATGGATGATCCCACATCCATTGGTGTTTGACATCAGAGATGGTATACGGGTGCTCAGTGGAGACTGGGTACACTGGACGGACTCGCCGAGAACTCCCAGATGGTATTATACCTCACGTCAGATGGCAGTTCTCAGGTGACACTTGTACAGGTTAGTCTGTAGACCCGAGATCGTCATAGAGTCTTGTGTGATTCCCACTGTGCTTTGATCTCCACCTTACCACGTCCATGAGGGCATGCAAAACGGTGGTCTTTGTGTACAGTCCCGAGTCACATGGAGGCAATGAGCGATAGGAGGGGTTTCGTCTCTCCCGGTATTGGGGGTTGATGTTGCGCTGTGCTCGATTGGCCGTAACAGGGAAGTCCCTGGCCAGGGCTGATCAGAGATTTGCAGGTAAGTGTTACCAGTAGTTTCTCGACCCGTTATGAGCCTCACATCGGCACGACTTATCGGTTATTGGGGTCTGACGTATACCACCCCTAGACTTGATATGCGACATATCAGACGAACAGACCGGACTGTACGGTAAGTGTTACTGGTTGGATTCACAGGAGTGTGAGCGGGCTAGCTCGTCGATCTTCTGATCGCTCAATACCCGGATGGCCGTTACGTTTAGCAGACCGCTTGCGGCTTGTGGGTGCTTGATATGATCATCATCTGCTACCGGCGTATTGACGAGTCTTTATAGTCCTACACAGAGGTTTCCTGGCTCAAGCGAAACGAAATAGGAGCGCATATGAGATATGTGCGGGAGCGAGAATAATGCGTGTATGTGATACCGCATTTCATTCTCGCGATAAATGTTTCGATTGGTTATATTCGATATGACCTAGTTATCGAATCATTGATTCGATAAATCGATACATTGAATACTAGTCGGTTATGTGCGACATGACCGGATCATTGAATCAAATGTTGATTTAATGATTTAATGTATAATTATATATTTGATATATTACTTTGCATTAACTAGTATTGGTTCACTTTATACGGATTTTTCTCACTTGATGCACATTGTATATGTGATATGCTTTTGTGCACATTTTTGTATCATGTTTGATGATACTTGATCCTGTGGTTAAGTGTAAAGGATTAAACCATGGTTATGAGATGATTAGGGTTTTGCTTTTTCATTTATTTATTTTTTTATTTATTTGGAAATGATTTAGATAAGAATGGTGGCTTCTTTTGTTTCTAGTCAAAGCTTCATGAAGCTTTGACTTATGCAACCATTCTTGTCATCATGCTTAACCCTAACCCTCTCAAATGACCATGGTTTATTCTCTACACTTAACCCTAGTTAGATTATGATAAGTATGAATTTTTCTTTTCATTTTAAATAACTTATCATAAACTAGCTTCATCTTCTCCTTCTTCTTCAAGATAGAAACCTTGATGCCATCAATGGCAACTTGAGTTTTAGTGAGAGAAATCCAATTCTAAAGTGAACCCACCTCCTATTTCTTCACCCTCTACCTCTTGCCAAGTTGTTTTGGGTGTTTTCTTCACAAGTTTCACAACTTTGTGAAGTCGGAGCTTGAACTTGTGATGCCTCGACGTAGATCGTCTTTGACACGAAGCCGACGACCTAGCTCGCCCGTTTCTCCGATGAAGCCGACGATTGAGTTCGGGATTCATGATGGACAGCGAGAGGACACCCACGTGGAGCTAAGGAAGTGGAGAACCGGATCTACAAAGGTTGTAGCATCTAACTTTTAGTTAAAGTGTTAACTAGTTTATTGTTTCGCCTAGAAATCTAGTCGACGATCCGTATTAGGGTTTCTCGGCAACCATAAAATTTGAAATTGTCATGATCGATGCCTTGTGAGACCTCTATAGTGTGCCTAGGAACCCTACAGTGGTATCAGAGCCTAGCTAGAGCCTTAGGCGAAGTCTAGACGGAGTTTGAAGTCCGAACGAACCCAAAACCCTAACCCGATAATGTTCTCTGGACTTTTTCCAAATTTGTGGTTTTTTGTCAATTAAAAATGCTTAAAAAATTCAGCAATGAAATATAAGAATTACGGTGCAAAAAGTTTCCCATGAACAGTACTTTGTGCGGCGGAACCGCGGCAGAAGCCTAACTTCTGCGGCGGTTCCGCGGCTCTTTGGTGACGTCAGCCCTAAGTGTTTGCACAGTAATTCCTGATTAATTATTCTGAGTTTTCTGGGAATTTTTAAATTGGCTCTTAAGTTGAGTGTTCTGGGGTTAAATTGGGAAACGATGTTTCGATCGGATTATCGAACCTTGTCTAAGTGTTTTTCCGGATAATTTTTGAATTTGTTAAAAAAGTTCGACCGGATATAAATACCCAACTTTTCCTCTGTCAGGAAATTTCCAAGTGTTGGATTTTTCCGAAGTTTAACGACGTTCTAAGTAGTGCAAGTAATGCGATGGACCCTCTAGAAGACAACAAACCTTAACTCGATTATGTGACCGTCTTGAACTGCCTTTTGAACCTTCGGGTTTGGGGCAGTACGGCGTGCCACATGTGAGGCGTTGGCTTGACCCTTCTACGGCTGGACCGTTGGTACTGAGGCACGAACTGAATGTTGTTAGACTTATTTCATGTGTTGAGCTGTATCGGGAAAACTTGGGTATTTGACTGTTCGATCGGAAAGTTTAACATTTTCTGTTTATCTGGAATGTGATACAATAATTGGAATTCACAGAAAGTTATGAGATAACTTAATGAATGTTATAAATCTAGCAATTTAGTCCCACATGATATTGAAAAGAGTTTTCGATAATGAGACTAAAATGCGGGGTTTATAATTGTTAGGCATGTGATGTCTAAGTAATTCATTTGATTAGGCATGTGATGTCTAAAGAGGTTGCGGATTCCAACTGTTGTAGTTTTACACTTTCGTTTCTGTGACCGTAAGTGTAGTATGTTCATATCACCGGTTTCGTTGCTATATGTCAAAGACAATTGGGGTATGCATACTTACTTACGTTGATGACATGTGATGTTATGTGTTGCTGGATATGTTATATTGGATCGTCGTGTTTGAATAGCCGGGGGTTTTTATGTGAGATGAGTGTTTTTCATTTTCATTCATGTAAAAACTTGTATGTAATATTCTTTTATTTGGGGCACTTCCAGGTAGCGGAAGATGTCACCTTTTGTATATTATTTACTTTTCCGCATTAGGATAGACCCAAGGAGGGGAGCACAAGTAACCGGGTTCTGGGGTCCAGTGGGAGACCAACTCGAGGAGTCGAGTCCGGGTCTCCTAACCCTAGAATTGGCAGGGTTGCTTGCCGCTCTCGTAGGGGTCTAGGGGTGTGGGATTGGCTATTCATCACGACCGTGGAATCCGTGTTTTATACTGGCTCGTATTGAAAACACGGACGTCCTAGTATATCCAATATTTCATATGTTTCTTCTGCTGCGATATCTGTGATGTGATTCTGTGATGGATATAGTATATAGTATATATGATATATTATATAGACGTTACTTATGTTTTACACCCGCGCTAGCCCTGCCCTGCTCTGTCGTTAGTTACCTAACCTAACGGTGCACGAGGGGACATCGAGGCGAATGCGGATGGCATAAGTGTACGTCATATCTATCTGTGATGTTTAGGTATTTAAATGATGGGACTTCATTAATGTGATTAATGAAAGAAAAAGAAACCTAAGATGTTGTAGAATCAAATTTTAAATAAAACAGGAAGCTACAGTTCTTGCTTTGCATAGCGGTATATATGATATACCTTGCACCTTATTCGATGAGGAAAGGACCGAGATCCCTTCACCGGGAGTGACTCCTTTAGCAATAACTGGCAGATGTTGCGCACTCGGTTTGCTTTTGATTGCTTTTGACTTTTGCTTTGCACAGTGATATATATGATATATCCCGCACCTCATTCGACGAGAAAAGGGCCGACGATCCCTTCACCGGGAGTGACCCCTTTAGCAAAACTAGAAAAGCCTCAAAATCACTCCATTTTAAAACTTCATTTGATTCTACAGCGATATCAAGTTCATTACGCAATAGGTTTTCAGAAAAACCTGTCGTAGCCCTCCGTCATTTCAGATAAGAACTGTTTAGTATTCGTGCTGCGTTTGTTGGCCTTTGTCAAGGCGTAGTGTGCGGTAGCTGAATAGTGATTATCTGCTTATGCATATGATGCAGATTGTTTCAGGGTAGTCGTGCGACCTTGTTGGCCTTTGTCAAGGGCCGTACGGGTGGGTTTGATTCAATCAAGAAATGACGGGTTGAACTTGACTAGCATGCTTTGATTTGTTGGCCTTTGTCAAGGTCATAGGACGCTAGGGGCAAAATATTATCGAGAATTTCAAGTGTTGAAATTTGCAATGAGATTGCATACCTTCTATGAGATAGTTGGATCCCGATACCCACTACGAGTAAGAGTTACTCCTGGGAGAGTTTTACACATTACAATTAGCCGATCAAGTAGGTGTCTAGAAAGGTGTTAACGAGGTTACGCCTCTGGGAAAACGAGGTTTACAGTAATTAGGTTCGTGCGAAAGCACGGGGGACCTCCCTCAAAGTACCGACACTGGCCTGGCTGAAAGATTGGCGAACTTGTAGTGTGTAATTAATCCCGGCTAGTCTTTCCTTTTAGGGTTTGAAGGAAGATTTGATAAAAACAGTGGGAGCCATCCTGATTAGATAAGATAATAACCAATCTGATCTTGCACGAGCTTACGCTAAAGTGTTTTCTTCTCTCTCTCTCCAGGTAGCGACCATTTCATGCCTTAATAAAGATAATAATATGGATGTATTGACCGAATCCGCATGTTATACTGTGCTGGGGAACGTTGGTTCCGTTCTTACCTATAAGAGTTATAGGACTGAACAGGATATAGGGGAATACCAGGATTCCCATGCCACCCGAATGAAGAAAGTACATGTTGATGCATTTTCTTCGGGTGTGTTCGTTACAGAGAACTGTTTCTCCATTTGCTCCACGTCCTGGGTATTAGATACCGGGTCAGGATCCCATATATGTAACCAGTTACATGGGCTTAGAAAAGGTAGAGAACTTGGAGAAGGTGATAAAGACATTAGAGTTGGAAATGGTGCAATTGTTGCAGCTAAGACTGTCGGGGAATATCACCTTGTATTACCAAGTGGTAATACATTGGTTCTGAACGAATGCTATTACATGCCGAACCTGATATGCAATATTATATCGGTTTCTTTATTGAGTAAAGAGGGATATAATTTTGTATTACAGGATAATGTTATGAACATTTTCCGTAACCAAAAGTTGGTTGGATCAGGCACGTTGTGCAATGGCATTTATGTTCTAAATCAATCAACAGTTCTGAGTATAACAAACACACACAAGAGGAAGAGTTCAGAACTGAACGAATCCTTCTTATGGCATTGTAGACTGGGTCACATCAATGCGACACGATTAGCTAAGTTGCATAAGGATGGATATTTAAATCCGTTTGAATTTTCATCTTATGACACTTGCCAATCATGTCTCAAAGGCAAGATGACCAAAGCTCCGTTTACGGGACACGGAGAAAGAGTTAACGAACTCTTGGGACTGATACATAGTGATGTATGCGGTCCCATGTCTACACATGCCAGGGATGGTTCTTCGTACTTCATTACATTCACTGACGATCTCTCTAGATTCGGATATGTGTTCCTGATGAAACACAAATCAGAAGCTTTTGAGAAATTTAGAGAATATAAACACGAAGTCGAGAACCAAACCGGAAAAAGTATTAAAATCCTTCGATCTGATCGACGAGGAGAATACTTAAGCAATGAATTCCTGGACTTCCTAAAAGAGAATGGGATTCTCTCTCAGCTGACTCCTCCATATACACCACAGCACAATGGTGTATCGGAGAGGAGAAATCGCACCCTATTAGATATGGTGCGCTCTATGATGAGTACAGCTGAGTTACCTATTTCCTTCTGGGGTTATGCGCTGGAGACAGCAGCATACCTATTGAATCAAGTTCCATCTAAATCTGTACCCACCACACCATATGAGATATGGAGTGGGAAGAGACCATGTCTTAAACGAGTTAAGATATGGGGTTGCCCGGCCTATGTCAAAAGGCAAAATCCGGACAAACTCGAGGCACGGTCAGTTCTATGTAAGTTTGTGGGATATCCCAAACATTCACATGGATATCTTTTCTACCATACAGAGGAACAAAAAGTGTTTGTTTCTCGACATGCCACCTTTTTAGAAAAGGAATTTCTTGCAAAAGAAATTAGTGGGGATATGGTAGAACTGGAAGAAATTCCGGCTACACAAACTCAAACTGAAGATTTAGTGGAACCAGATGATTCAGTAGTACCCGACGAACCCCAGCCTCTCCGCCGATCTAGTAGGGTTCCTCGCCAACCTGAGAGATACTACGGTTTTCTCATGGACGGTGGTAGCGAGGATTGCATCATGGAGGATGATGACCCAACTAGCTTCGAACAGGCCATCACGAGTGGGGACTCAGTGAAATGGCTGGATGCTATGCGGTCCGAGATGGAATCCATGTACACCAACAAAGTATGGACTTTGGAAATTGCTCCTGAAGGGGTAAAACCCATTGGGAGCAAGTGGATCTTCAAGAAGAAACTTGGTGTAGATGGGAAAGTGGAGACTTTCAAAGCTAGACTTGTAGCAAAGGGTTTTCGTCAAAGACCAGGTGTGGACTATGACGAGACCTTTTCTCCAGTGGCTATGCTTAAATCCATCCGGATCATGCTTGCCATCGCTGCATATCATGATTACGAAATCTGGCAAATGGATGTTAAGACCTCCTTTCTAAATGGTGATTTAGAAGAGTGCGTGTACATGACTCAGCCAGAGGGCTTCGTAGATAGTGGGAGCAGCGGGAAGGTTTGCAAGCTGCTTAAATCCATTTATGGATTAAAGCAAGCATCGCGGAGTTGGAACATCTGCTTTGACGTCGTTATCAAAGAGTTTGATTTCGTCAAAAATCCAGATGAACCTTGTATGTACAAGAAGGTGGCAGAGAGTAAGGTTGTATTCCTCGTATTGTACGTGAACGACATACTCTTGATAGGAAATGATATTCCTATGCTGCAATCGGTCAAGCTCTTCTTATCACAAAGATTCTCAATGAAAGATCTTGGTGATGCCTCCTGCATATTGGGAATCAGGATCTATAGAGATAGATCCAAACAGATATTGGGATTGTCCCAATCCAGGAACATTGACACCATACTAAAGAGGTTTAGTATGGAAGAATCCAAGCGTGGGAACTTGCCCACGATCTCTGGACTCACTCTCTCCAAAGAGATGTCTCCCAAGACTGATTTGGAGAGAGCTCGCATGCAAGGGATACCCTATGCTTCGGCAGTAGGCTCTATCATGTATGCGATGCTATGTACCAGACCCGATGTTGCATACTCACTAAGTGTAGTGAGTCGGTATCAAGCAGATCCTGGAGAGAGTCACTGGACAGCTGTGAAGAACATTCTCAAGTACTTGCGAAGGACTAGAGATATGTTCTTGGTGTATGGTAACGGAGAACTCCAAGTGGAGTCTTTTACCGATTCGAGCTTCCAGAGTGATAAGGACGACTCCAAGTCGCAGTCGGGCTTTGTCTTTACCCTTTACGGAGGGGCGGTTAGCTGGAAGAGTTCCAAGCAGGAAACCGTGGCAGACTCGACGATGGAGGCTGAATACATCGCTGCCAACGATGCTGCCAAAGAGGCTGTCTGGATCAAGAAGTTCATTACTGAACTTGGAGTGGTTCCATCCATTGAGCATCCAATACCTTTGTATTGCGATAACAATGGAGCGGTGGCTTTGGCCAAGGAACCCAGGTCCCATCAGCGATCCAGGCATATTCTGAGGCGGTATCACCTGATCCGGGAGATAGTTGATCGCCGGGAGATCGAGGTCAGGAGGGTTGACACGAAGAACAACACGGCGGATCCACTCACGAAGGCCATTCCCCAGATACAGTTTGAGAGACTCTTCGGGATGCTCGGTATGCGATACTACAACAGCTGGCCCTAGTGTAAGTGGGAGATTGTTAGTTGTATGTATGCCCTAAAGGCCAGTATTGTACAGATGATGTATATTATATTGGATGCTTGGACATATATAGAGATGACTTTCTTGCTCGATATGATAGTATGCTATCTGGTTACTCTTTATCTTAACATGTACACTTGTCTCTTTATACTGTCTTATAGTTACATGTTGGTAAAGACCTTAGGATATGTACTTGACTACCTGGACTGTGATGCAGATCATACTAGTGGGGACATGGTAGTCCATAAGTACATCCTTCAAGGTCCCTAGTCGTGGGTGTATCGAGACGGGGCATCGATATACCAGAGTAGACTAGCGTATACGCTTCTCGACCCATAAGATGGGCGATGGATGATCCCACATCCATTGGTGTTTGACATCAGAGATGGTATACGGGTGCTCAGTGGAGACTGGGTACACTGGACGGACTCACCGAGAACTCCCAGATGGTATTATACCTCACGTCAGATGGCAGTTCTCAGGTGACACTTGTACAGGTTAGTCTGTAGACCCGAGATCGTCATAGAGTCTTGTGTGATTCCCACTGTGCTTTGATCTCCACCTTACCACGTCCATGAGGGCATGCAAAACGGTGGTCTTTGGGTACAGTCCCGAGTCACATGGAGGCAATGAGCGATAGGAGGGGTTTCGTCTCTCCCGGTATTGGGGGTTGATGTTGCGCTGTGCTCGATTGGCCGTAACAGGGAAGTCCCTGGCCAGGGCTGATCAGAGATTTGCTGGTAAGTGTTACCAGTAGTTTCTCGACCCGTTATGAGCCTCACATCGGCACGACTTATCGTTTATTGGGGTCTGACGTATACCACCCCTAGACTTGATATGCGACATATCAGACGAACAGACCGGACTGTACGGTAAATGTTACTGGTTGGATTCACAGGAGTGTGGCGGGCTAGCTCGTCGATCTTCTGATCGCTCAATACCCGGATGGCCGTTACGTTTAGCAGACCGCTTGCGGCTTGTGGGTGCTTGATATGATCATCATCTGCTACCGGCGTATTGACGAGTCTTTAGAGTCCTACACAGAGGTTTCCTGGCTCAAGCGAAACGAAATAGGAGCGCATATGAGATATGTGCGGGAGCGAGAATAATGCGTGTATGTGATACCGCATTTCATTCTCGCGATAAATGTTTCGATTGGTTATATTCGATATGACCTAGTTATCGAATCATTGATTCGATAAATCGATACATTGAATACTAGTCGGTTATGTGCGACATGACCGGATCATTGAATCAAATGTTGATTTAATGATTTAATGTATAATTATATATTTGATATATTACTTTGCATTAACTAGTATTGGTTCACTTTATACGGATTTTTCTCACTTGATGCACATTGTATATGTGATATGCTTTTGTGCACATTTTTGTATCATGTTTGATGATACTTGATCCTGTGGTTAAGTGTAAAGGATTAAACCATGGTTATGAGATGATTAGGGTTTTGCTTTTTCATTTATTTATTTGTTTATTTATTTGGAAATGATTTAGATAAGAATGGTGGCTTCTTTTGTTTCTAGTTGAAGCTTCATGAAGCTTTGACTTATGCAACCATTCTTGTCATCATGCTTAACCCTAACCCTCTCAAATGACCATGGTTTATTCTCTACACTTAACCCTAGTTAGATTATGATAAGTATGAATTTTTCTTTTCATTTTAAATAACTTATCATAAACTAGCTTCATCTTCTCCTTCTTCTTCAAGATAGAAACCTTGATGCCATCAATGGCAACATGAGTTTTAGTGAGAGAAATCCAATTCTAAAGTGAACCCACCTCCTATTTCTTCACCCTCTACCTCTTGCCAAGTTGTTTTGGGTGTTTTCTTCACAAGTTTCACAACTTTGTGAAGTCGGAGCTTGAACTTGTGATGCCTCGACGTAGATCGTCTTTGACACGAAGCCGACGACCTAGCTCGCCCGTTTCTCCGATGAAGTCGACGATTGAGTTCGGGATTCATGATGGACAGCGAGAGGATACCCACGTGGAGCTAAGGAAGTGGAGAACCGGATCTACAAAGGTTGTAGCATCTAACTTTTAGTTAAAGTGTTAACTAGTTTATTGTTTCGCCTAGAAATCTAGTCGACGATCCGTATTAGGGTTTCTCGGCACCCATAAAATTTGAAATTGGCATGATCGATGCCTTATGAGACCTCTATAGTGTGCCTAGGAACCCTACAATTCTCGAAGCTGGATTTGCGATCCGGATATCATTAGGTCCGAGTTAAACCAAAGGATATTTGCAAGACTGCGTTCCGAACTCGGTATGGACATTACGTGTATTTAGTGATGCCCTTCGGAGTAACGAATGCACCGGCGATATTTATGGACTTGATGAACCGAATCTTTTCACCATTCTTGGACCAGTTTATAGTGGTGTTCATTAATGATATTCTGGTCTACTCAAAGAGTATTGAAGAGCATGTAGAACACTTGAAGATCGCACTGCAGACATTGAGGCAAGAAAGATTGTTTGCTAAGATGAGCAAGTGCGAGTTTTGGCTTGAAGAAGTGAAGTTTTTGGGGCATGTCGTGTCCGGAGATGGAATCGCCGTTGATCTCGAAAAGATTGCAGCGGTTCGAGATTGGCCCGAAGAACGTTGCAGAGATCAGAAGATTTCTTGGACTTGCCGGATATTACAGAAGGTTCGTGGAGAATTTTGCTCGTTTGGCTGAGCCTTTGACCAAGCTTACGTGCAAGGAGGTACCATTTGTGTGGACGGGTAAGTGTGCGTCAGCTTTTAAGGCATTGAAGCAGAGACTGATAACCGCTCCTATTTTAACCGTGCCAGACAGTTCCGGAGGATTGGTGATTCATAGCGACGCATCTGGGAAAGGTTTGGGATGTGTTTTGATGCAGCATGGGAAGGTTGTAGCTTACGCGTCGAGACAGTTGAAGACACTTGAGAAGAATTACCCAACTCATGATTTGGAGCCAGCAGCTGTGATTTTCTCTTTGAAGATTTGGAGACACTACTTATTGGGGGAAAGGGTCGAAATATTCACCGATCACAAAAGCCTGAAGTATGTGTTCATACAGAAGGAGCTTAATATAAGGCAGCGTAGATGGTTGGAGCTGATGGCTGACTACGATCTTGATCTTAAGTACCATCCGGGGAAAGTTAATGTTGTACCGGATGCGCTTAGTCGGTTGCCAGCAATTCAGATGTTGACTGCACAGAAGGAGCTTATGGAAGACTTTCGGAGATTCAAGTTGGAGATCGTGCTACCGCATTCTTCAGGACAGTTGATGCAGCTGCAAGTACAGTCGTCATTGATCGAGAATATTAAAGCAGCGCAGTTACAGGACCCTAGATTGCAAATGTTTCGAGAACAGGTTGAAGCTGGACTTCGAACGGACTTGTTGATTCATGTAGATAGTTTGTTGCGATATGGTAGTCGTTTGTGTGCCAAAAGGAGATATTCGCGAAGAAGTTATGAAGGAGGCACACAGTTCCGCATATTCCGTACATCCAGGAGGCACGAAGATGTACCGAGATCTACGACAGTATTTCTGGTGGGAAGGCCGGGAGATTGCCTGCTTTGTAGCAAAGTGCTTGGTGTATCAGCAAGTTAAGGCTGAACATCAAAGGGTTGCTGGTTTATTCCAACCACTTTCGATTCCTCAATGGAAGTGGGAACATATAACCATGGATTTCGTGACAGCTTTACCGCGGAGTCCAAAGGGCAAAAATGCAGTTTGGGTGATTGTTGATCGATTGACCAAGGCAACTCATTTCATACCATTTCGAGTTGGTCAATTAACAGAAGCATTGGCAGAACAGTACATGCAGGAGATTGTAAGATTGCATAGAGTATCGGTGAGCATCGTGTCCGACCGTGACACCCGTTTCTTATCACACTTCTGGAGGAGCTTATAGGAAAGTTTAGGGACTCGATTGAAGTTTAGCACAGCTTATCATCCTCAGACAGACGGCCAGTCAGAGAGAACGATCCAAACTCTTGAAGACATATTGAGAGCTTGCATGTTAGACTTCAAGGGTTCATGGGAAGATCATCTACACTTGGTGGAATTTTCGTACAATAACAGTTTTCAGGCGACTATTCAGATGGCTCCATTTGAAGCGTTATATGGTCGCAAGTGTCGTTCATCTGTTTGTTGGGATGATGTTGGAGAGCGAAGATTGTTGGGACCGGATTTGATCGTGCAGACTGCAGAGAAAGTTAATACTATCCGGAATCATATAAAGGCAGCACAAGATCGGCAGAAGAGTTGGGCCGATACATCGAGAAGACCTCTAGAGTTCGCGGTTGGTAATTTGGTGTTCTTGAAGATATCACCGACTAGAGGAGTTATTTATTTTGGGAGTCGAGGCAAGCTTAGTCCTCGATTCGTTGGGCCTTTCGAGATTTTGGAGCGTGTTGGAGAAGTGGCGTATCGATTGGCTTTACCGCAATCCTTGGCGAATGTTCATGACATGTTTCATGTATCTCAACTCCGTAAATATGTTCGAGATGAAACACACGTGCTGGATCATTCGGAGATAACTGTACGAGAAGATTTAACCTTTGAGGAACGACCGATGTCGATTGTGGATCGAAGAGAAAAGGTTCTCAAGAACAAAGTTATCCCTCTTGTAGTTGTTTCTTGGGGAAATCGCTCGCATGGAGAATCAACTTGGAATAAGAAGATGAAATCCGAAAGAATTTTCCACATCTATTCTTGTAGTCTCTTGATTGATTATCATTTCTTGGAATTTCGAGGACGAAATTCTTTTTGTAGTTGAGTATAATGTAACAACCTAGTTCATTTATACCAATTCCAGTTCTCGTATTTACTTATCTGTGGTATTTCTTGATTTATCGTGATTTGGATGCGAATGGTATTTTTACATTTTACTTTGCATTCGAACCGACCCGCTTGCTTGAACTTATTTGATTCATATTTATGAATTACCTTGACTTGTTACGTAGACTGTGCATTTTCATGTTTAGTGCATACTGGCATTTTATCTGGCATTGCATCTTTTACCATATAACATTTTAAATCACGTAAAATAATTTAAAATTATATAACATGGCTTGCATGATATCCCTAACCCCATGGTAGCATCCGCGCATCTTGTTCTCGTCCCGTTCAGTGAAACGGACGTGTTTGGATGGCTACGCGCACGTACGTGCATCCGTTCTTGGGGGTATGCATTTTCGTTACCTGAGCATTCATTTTTAATTTTGGTCGTCGCATATATTTTTCATATTTTTAAACCGGATTTTTAGACCCGATCCGGGCGGGTTTTGGACTAAGTTTGTATTTGCCAAAATCTCAAAACATACTAATATTATATTATTTAATTCCTTCTAACTATTAATATACGTTTTTAACCAAAATATATTTTATATATTAAATCTCAACAGTCTCTCTCTCTCCAATCTCACGTCTCTCTCTCTCTCCTCTGCATAAATGTATATTTATATTTTATATTCCTTTACCTTATAATTTTTTACCCACGTTCTTCTTTCTTCCTCTTCAAATTTTCATTCCCGCCTCACCGCCTCGTCCTCGCTCGAACCCACGCCTTCGCACTCGCCCACGCCGCCGACCACTCTCGTCGATTCCCCCTCGTTGCCTGCATTCCCAACTCGACCTCCTCCTCCTCACTTCTGTCACCTTCGCGACGACCCACAGCCGCAAGGAAACCCATGCCTGTCCCAGCCTCATCGTCGCGGCCCATCGCCGTCGCGCCCGTCGCCACCATCCTCGCCTCTCTCGTCTCCTCGCCAACCTCGAGTATCTCTCTCTCTGTTTCCACTCCCTGGCTCCAACCCCGACGACCCACCTTCTCCAAACACATCAACCCTGCCACGCCGTCGCTCTCACGCCGGTGACCCCTCATCTTCACCCTCGGCTTTCTTGTCACCCTTCCTTTCTCCTCCTCGACCTCGACGACTATCTCTCTCTTCCTTCTCGTCTCCCCTGGCGATTCCCTGTACACCCCACAACCTAGAACCCATCACCCTCCTCGCCGGTGATCCCTACCTCCATCTCGTCGGCTTCACCGCTGACCATTCTCGTCAGCCTCTCCACTCGACCACCTCCTCACCTCTCTATCCCCTCACCCGACGAAATTCCCTGCAAACCTTTGCACCCACCTTCTCCGAATCCATTACCTGCACTTTCTACCTCGCCGGAGACCTCCTCGACGACTGTACCCCGTCATCGTCGTCATGTTCCCTGCCTCGCCTCACCTCCCTTCTAAACTCGGAACAACAAACCCTAGTTCCCTCTTCTTCATCTTCTTCTTCTTTTCTCTTTCTTTCTCTTTCTTGATCTTTTTCCGATGATCACCGGAGACCCGTTGCCGACGTCACCCCATCACCAAGACCTCCTCTGACCAAGAACACCACATCCTAGAGACCACCTTCTCCTTCTTCTTCTCCTTTCTTCTTCTTCCTTTCTTTTCTTCTATTTACTTCTTGATTTCTTGTATTCCGATCACCGCCGGAGCCGTGCTCGCTGCCGATGATCCGAGCAACCCAGTGGACGTTCCTAGCCAGCGTGGTCACTCTCTTGCATTACCTGGTCCTGTTCCATACGCGCGAGCGTGCATCGAGACTTTTACCAACATTGGACGCTGCGTACGCATCCCGTATTGTGATCCGTTCAGGCAAGTTAATCTTGCTACATGCTATATATTCATTATATGCCTATTTAAATATATATCATGCCTGTAGTTTAAATCTAGTACCCCATGTTTCATTTTATAACGTTTCGATGTTCCGTTTGCATCCGTTTACATCATTTTAGATCTAGATCATGAAAACTAATCTTGTTACATAGTATATTACATTACGATGCATCCATACCAATATTTATATCACATATTTCTTAGCTGTACATCCCATGTTACCATTTTATAGTTTTATAACTTTTCGGATACCCGTTTGCATCCATTTCATTTAGAATATATATAATTGCATCCATAGATCACTTAAATACATAACACTGTAATATTGACACCTCATGTTTAATAAACTGCATCGTAATTAGTATTGGAACTATAATTGTAACCCTAATCGATAACTGTGCATCCATATCTTTGAACATATACCTATTTGCATACCACATCATATTATTCCATTTTATTGTTATATTGGTATCCCATACTTGTTTTTGTTTACCCATGCTTATTATAGTTTGATTATGAGCACCCACTCGACACTTGTGCACTACCTGACATGACCTGATACACTACTACTTGGCATGACTTGATACCGTGCACTTCTTGACATGATTGATACTTGTTCACTACCTGACATGACCTGATGTACCACAGCTTGACCTGTTACCTGATCTTGTTACTAATGCCAACAATCTTGACCTGTTGTCTCTACGGACATTTCCTGTTGTCTATTCAGACAAACTGTTCCTGCTTGATCCTATGTTGGCATTAGCTCCAGATTTATCAATACTTGACTTAAACACATAACTTGGGGGTATGGGGAAATCAATGATGAAACCTAACTTGTAACTCGACAGTTCGATGCCTTTACTGATCAGTTTTACAGGCTAGGCCAGCCCCGGGATGATGCGGCTGACATCATTCATCGTTACATACTACCTTTTACTGCCTAGCGGCACGTCTCGGATTCAGCCCTAGAATCTTGACCGTGGTCCCGGGCACGCACGGGATACTATTGAGTTACATCGATGATGCATCAAATTGATTTCAAAGACTTGAGGGTAGTTAACCCAGTAAACCAGTTTAGATTACTCACTGCACATCGCCTGTGCCTTACCCTTCACTGTCCTTATTTATGTTACTGTTATACCTTTATTACTGTTCATACTCGTGCCTGCGTGTCTCGTTACCCCCTGATTATATTATTATTGATGTTATGACGCACTGACGTCTGGGTTTTGCATGGCCCAGATCCTCTACCTTTGTCGCAGGCTGATCAGGAGTACTTCCGCCGTTAGGCCGAGCAGTGAGGATCCAGTAGGTATCCAGTTTTACTTTCTAGGTGTTTTGTTTATTGGATCTATTGCTTCCGCATATTATTTTATTCTTGACTCGTCTATTTTGTCCTATGGACATGTGCTAGATAGTTATTTTATTTTCCTGTTCTTGATATCTCTACAGCCGTAATGTGACTGTGGAGGGATATTTCCTATCCTTAGGTAGCATGGTTGGCTCTGTCACGTGCCTATCATAGCGCACTCCGGGAGGCGGGGCATGACAACTACCCATCGGTGATAGTATTTGGGCTCGGCGGATATCCGGAGGATACCGACCGGAGTCGAGAGATGATATGGGCCGATCTGGACTGACGAGGCCCGTGGGCCGATCCGGACTGACGAAGCCCGAGATATGAGGATTTACGTCTTGATGCTGGACACGGGTTTCATGATGTTTCGAGTATCGATGCTGGACACTCAGGTTCCATGATTTTGATGTGTCGCGAGGGACACACATTGATTTATATCATCATATCTTCATGCATATGCTTTTATGATATTTACATGCATGATATTGTTGTGTCATTGGTTGACATGTGGACGAGATCCACCTCCATACATACATTGATTATATGGTTGGACGAGATCCACCTGCATACATACATTAATTATATAGTTGGACGAGATCCACCTGCATACATACATTGATTATAGGGTTGGACAAGATCCACATGCAGACATACATTGACTATACTGTTGGATGATATCCATATACTGATTGACATTGTCATTAGTGTTGGCACATATACAGATACGGTCACCCTAGATATCATAGTATTACATTTATGATATAGTTGCCCTAGGAGTCGTTGTTTATTCGATTTCTACTTGTTGATGTTTTTCTACTCATGAGTAGGCAACTCACCCCCGTTGTGCCACAGTTCTTGCAGGTTGACCGCATGGATCAGTAGCGGCATCGCTGGCACACAGTTGCTTTCGGGTGATTTGCTTTGGTAGGTGGGACATTTGTATCATACCCACTCTTGTAATTAAATTTCATTTTGTATCTAGTCAACTCCATCAATCAAACTAGTATTTGTATAAGTAATGAAACTTAGCAAGACTTATAGTTATGAGACTTGAGCGATGGGTTTTATGTTCGCTTTTGGGGATTCATGTCTTGCTTTTCTTTATTTGTTGTTGTGATCTTCGCCTTTAGGCATCTATACTTATATATATTATCTTACGTGATTGTGATCCGCCGTTTGGCGAAGAGCTAGCTCCCGCTTGAGGATGCCTTTTATTTCATTATGTATTGTGGTTTTGGATCAAAAAATACAAAGGAAGTGTTGCCCAAATTTTTTTTAAAAGACGAAACATGTTTTCAAACTAGAAAAGTTCACTTGCATTATTCATGTTCCTTTCCTATGCATTTAAGAAAACTTGATTTCATTATACTTTTATTTCAAAACTGCACCTCTTTTATTTTTTTAAAAAGGTTTATATTTCTGGGTTTCAGCTTACTTGAATTACGTTATGCTTTTAGACGTTGCATGATTTAAGTGCTGGTCACGAGCTAATATTTCGGGTCGTGACAAAGTTGGTATCAGAGCGCTAGGTTTAACCTTGGTTCGAGTCTATGTTTGACTATGCGGAGTCTAGGGCGGGTATGTATTTCGGAACCTTGGCTTGACCTTACAGAACTTAGACTTGAACGTGGGGGTATAAGACCCGAACTTTTGTTTCATAGGCTGACCCTGATTGATGGAGTAGGTAGCTTGAGTAGAGTGACGTACCGTACGTATGTTCCGCGGCACATTTACGATACAATACTCCACTTAAGAAACCTTTGGATGTACATATTTTGAGATTTGTGATTCTCTTCGTACCCATGATTATACATCCATTTGAGATCCTTGATTCTATTTGTTTCCATGATCATACTTTCATTGATGCTGTTTCTTCTTATGATCATGTATCCACTATGGATCTATCGCTTCCTTTCATGCCCTTGATCTGTTTTCTTTGATACACGCTTGAGGTTTCTGTCACCATGGTTTGAGCACAGATTGAAATGCTACTAGTGTTGCGGTCAGGGCGAGTTCGTCTAGTACGGGGGCTGACCATTGTGTTTTCTGGTGACATGGGAATGTATCGAGTTAGTTTTTGTGTTGTGACCACTCGGATGAGGCGAGTGTTTGGTTTTACACCGGATGATCGGGCCATTATTAGAGCTGCCAGTTGCGAGAGGACTGTTGATGTACAGCATATTTCAGAGATTGTGATGTCGCCTACCGTGCAGACAGATGACCCAGTTGTTGCTGAGATTGATAAGATGTCATTTCCAGGACTTACGAGCTGAGATCGCTGGAGCTTCCAGGCAGAAATGCGTAGATGATTGCTAGTCTATCCCGAGTTGAGAGACGAAGGTGATTCGTCAGATTGATGCGCCAACGCAGGCCCAGTTGAGTTAAAGATTTCCAGTGTGGAGAGTCTTACTCAGGTCTAGAGATGACCGATCCAGAGATGACCGTGATGTATCGTCCTTCCTGGAGGATTGGGGCATTGTTTAGCATGCGGACGAAGGGTATTCACATGTCGGCTAGGCAAAGCTAAAGAGTTCGAACGAGTGTCAGAAACCCATTTTCCCAAGTTTAAGTATTCGGAAGAACATGCGAGTAATTCAGTGGACCCTATAGAAGAATGAAACCCTAACACGACATGATGGCCATGGAACCGCTTTTGAACCTTAGGGTTTGCGGAAGTTTAGCGGTGCCATCAGTGAGGCTTGGGTTTGCCCTTCTACGGCTGGTCCAGAGGTACTGTGGTATGTACCAGATATTTTTAGACTGTGCTCAGATGTTGAGCCTTCGAGAAATTTTGGGACCTCGATGACTCGATCGAAAAGTTTGACGTCGTCCGGATATCATGTGATAGGAGACCAGTAAGCTGACCAGCTTCGGATAGAGGACCTCACCCAGATGCGTTGTGAGCTGATCGAGAACGGAAGAGTATTGAGCATTCCTCCGATGGATGGGACGAGCTCCCGAGGACGTGTTTGGCCAGATATCTTCTACAGAGTGATGAAGATACCAAGTTCATGATTTCGAGTCCGTGTCGGAGACCCCGGATTGACTGTAGCCAAGGACCATTGCAGTACGCAGATAGAACGATGTGACGTCGACGTGGACGATGATATAGACGAGTGGAGCCAGAGGTTCATACGAGATGCTGACGAGCTGTTGCTACTCCCCGTCAAAATTAGAGATCTAATATGTCTACAGAGGCGTTGGGCTGCGACCAGTTCCCGAGGAAATGTGTGCGTAAAACGCAGATGTCCAGAAAACGAGAAAAGATTATGTAAGAGTACCAGCCTCCGTAGAGTTCGGCATGGGCGAGATCGGAAGTGACCTTGAGCAGGATTCCTTCGAGGACACTCCTGCAATAAGATTTGCACCCAGGATCAGATGTGTGACGTGTATTCAGAGAGCCAGAGGCCGACGCCAGTAACGTGCTGCTTTACAAGTGGTCTTGATGATTGGCCGAGAGATGACCAGAGAAGTGCCAAAGCGGAATCGTTTCCGTTAGCACACCTGACCGGGCCGATGAGCCGACGGATTGCGATATTGGTAATCCGAGGAGAAAATGAGGACCCAGAGACAGAAGACGCCAGACCGTGAACAGGAGGTAAGCGGATGTTCTTGCTCTGCCAGTTTTGGGCACACCGTCATTTTTCGACATTGTAGGAGGTGTAGCTCGATGTCATTTATTGTGATTTGCATTTATGATCTAAGTATCATGCTTATATCGCTTGGATTTCGTGGATTACATGCAGTTGATTTGATTTTGTGCATTTGGTACGCACTCGATTTGATTTTTGCATTCGGTATAGCTCATATGTGCTTGCAGTGCATTGATATGTGTTTTGTGCATGCAGTTGCACACGTTTATGATTTTATACATCTTGGTACACTTGGTGTTGCTATTTACGCATTTAAGTTATTAATGCGTTTTCGTGCCCTTATTGCACCCGATTTATACTATGTGCAATTGTCGCACTAGGTTTTACGCTGTGCACTGGATGCACCGTATTTGTATTTCGTGCACTGGATGCACCGTATTTGTATTCCGTGCACTGGATGCACCGTATTTGTATTTCGTGCACTGGATGTACCGTATTTGTATTTCGTGCACTCGATGCACCGTATATTGTATTTCGTGCACTAGATGCACCGTATTTATATTTCGTGCACTGGATGCACCGTATTTGTATTTCGTGCACTCGATGTATCGTATTTGTATTTCGTGTACTGGATGCACTGTATTTGTATTTTGTGCACTTGAGGCACCGGACTTGTATTTTGTGCATTTGTTTCACTATATTTTCTTTTCGTGCATTTGTTGCACTCGATTTCCGTTTCGTGTATTTGTTGCTAGATTTCCGTTTCGTGCATTATTGCATTAGATTTTCGTTTCGTGCATTGTTGCACTAGATTTTCGTTTCGTGCATTGGTTGCACTAGATTTGCACTCCGTACCTTGGTTGCACCCGATTTATGCCTTTTGGCATTCATTTTACCAGATTTGTGTTTTCATGTGCGTTGGCGCTTGCCTTTCGTTTTCGTGCATGCTACTGCACTAGGTGCTTTTTACGGACCTGACGTGTTTGGATTGGATTTTGCGCACATTCGGCGCTTGATATTGGATGCGATTTCATTCGTGCATGTTGGATGCACTTGACTTAGATTTTATTCGTGTATGATGGATGCATTTGATTCGATTTCATTCGTTCATGATGGATGCACTTGATTTTGTTTTTTTCGCGCATGTTGGGCGCATGATATGAGATGTGATTTTGTGCACACCGGATGTACTCAATTGGGATTTTCATTCGTGCATGTTAGTTGCACTGGATTGATATTTTCGTGCACTCTAGATGCGCTTGATATTGTTGTCGTGCACACCCGTTGCACTGGACAGATAATTTCGTGCACACCCATTGTACTTAGTTTTGTTTTTTGTATATTATGGCACTTGTATTTGGATTTGATTTCCGTGTACACCAGACGCACGTGATTGTTGGGCTTGCCTTTTGAGGCTGATTTTGCTTTAGAGCACTTTGTTTTCATGTTGGGCACTATATTGTGTAGTAGCCAAACAGGACTGATCTGAGGACAGTACCTGAGTACTTGCATGCATTTAAAAGTTTAACCAGATGTTTTCAAAAAGGAGCTATAGCCTCGCTATTTCTTACGGGTCTGTGAGCGACACGAACGTTTACAAAGGAAAACCTTTTGGGATATTTCAAAAAGGCGGAACGCATATTTGAGCAAAGACATGTATACATACATTTATTACTTTACAAACGAGCGTCCGTCACTTATGCCATGAGTTACGCATCACACGGCGATTTAGAAAGGATTCTGCATGAGTTTTATTCAGTTCTTGATAGTTTTCCAAGGATGCGTGCTATACACGTATTATAGTATTTAACTAATGCATGTTGGATTTCAGTATTGGATTTCAAGATCTGTATCTCCATGGTACTCCGATGATATGCGTGCAAATCCGATGATTTGCGTGACGCATGATGGAGTTCAGTTTTTTTGTTTGGTACTCGTTTTCATGCGCACTTGACGTGCTGCGTTGTTTTTATATCTTCCGGGATTTCGGAACCCTGTTGATTTGAGCTGACTATTGAAATGTTTTAGATTTTAGGGGTTTAAATTTAAATTCGGGGACCGAATTTCTTTAAGGTGAAAGATTGTAACATTTCAAAAAATATAAAATATTATTTTTAGAATTTAATATTAAAATAATATATTTTCCCGAAAACTGCCGATTTGTGAAATTGGGGTTTTCGAAAATGGGTATAAATATATACCAATAATTATGAAATAAATGGAAATTAAAATGATTTATTCATTTAAAAAAATATTTAAAGGATCTGGCATTTTTTAAATTTATTATATACAGTTTGGATAAAAACCTGATTAGTGCACTGCTAATCGCGATTAGGTCAAATCTGTGTTTCTACAGTTTTCATGGTTAGTGCACCATGACATGTTTCATTTGGTTATATGTTCATTTGTGTTGTTTTATGTTATGGTTTTATTTGGTGAGAAAGGAAATGAGAGGAATGATTGAGGAGAGAGGGGGGACATAATGATGAGGGGTAAGCATGCTTGGAGAGAGGGAGAATGAGAATAGTTGAGAGAGAGAGTGAGGGGGGTTGCCTCATTTTTCTTTCCCCCACCATTTTCATCTCCTTCTTCATCTACCTCAAGCTCCCTTCCCTCCACCATCAACCCTAAATATCATCTCCAAACCTTCATCAAAATCATATATCCCTTTTACAAAAAATGATCACCTCCTCCTCTACACAATGGACCAAGCAAAGTGGGATTTTGACAACTTTAGGAAGCTAGGGTTCTCTTGAGTTTCATCCATGAGGTATAATCCTTTCCATTTAGTTAGTTTTAAGGTTCTTTCTATTCTAGTTTTAGTTTAGAATTGGTTTGAGGGTGGATTTGTGAACTTGAGAATTTCTAGAGAAGGGTTTGGGGTGATTGAGTGGAATTGGTGATGTGTAGTAGATGTACAAGGCCTTAGGGATTGAATTCAGGGGCTGGTATTTAGTATAGAAACCAAATTACGGATTTAGGAATCAATCCATGTCGGTTTTGCGACATTTAGCGTGCCTACAGGTAATCTTGGATGACCCGGGGGATTTCTGAGATAACCAAACAATTCTAGAGACCAAATTGGACCTATAGGAGACCACCCTGCCTGCACGAACCCCATCTGAGCACAGATAGCCAAGCAGTCCGGAAATTCTAGGGGTGTGGCCGGCCATGTGTAGGTATTTGGGGCCCAGGTTTGGTCAGTAGCTCATTCACTCCATATACTACACCCTAGACTTATTTGTGCAACTCCTTTTGGCCTGGGTCAAAATCTGGGAGCACTTTAGTGTGATTTTTGGGTATGTTTTCCATATTTGAAATGATGAGTTTTGATATTTGGTTTTGAAATTGGTTGTTGGACATTTGTACATCAACGACTAGGGGTAATTTTTTGGTTTTGCATACGTGGGCTATAGGTTCTAACCTATAGGCGATACGTGTACCGTTTTGGTTTCCGGACTTGATGTTAATAGCGATTGCGATTGTTTATTATTATAGGTGCCTTCATGTGGATTCCGAAGCGACGGAGCGTGGCGTCATCGACTTTGGCATGCAAGAAGCAAGGTGAGTAGATCTATATCTACGGGGGAAGTCGGGTGGATGGTGTATAGCACCACCGCAAGGTTTTGGTGGAAACCGATTTGTAGCATATGGTTAAGAAAACCTAGATTAAGAAACTAGGGTTAGAGTTAAAAGATGGTTATTGAAAACATATTATAAACTAAAGGATAGTTAGAAGTGTTTTGATACGACCAACATGTGATGACGGAATTTGAGGATGACGTTTGACGATATTGCCGTTTAGGGTACTATAGAACTAGATAACCGACGTAATTGTGTCATCCGAACCATACCTATTTCCAAACCGAAGAATCAAATGCATTTTTTTAAACAGATACCTTGAGGGACGTTACGAATTTTCAAACGATATCTTTTCCTTAAAAACACCGTAACCCCTACTTTCAAAACTACGATTCGCATCTTTCAAAAACTGTTTGAATGGTTCGGGTGTGTATGTTAGATTAGATACATATGCTTATAGTAAAGGTAGAATGTATTTGTAAATTGACTTGATGTGGGATATAAATGCGATGAAAAGAATATATGACGTGATATGATGATTTGATAATATATTGGTATACGGATGCGAGTCGATTGAGATGATTTATACCCAGTCGGTCCCCTGATATGAGATTGTTGCGGATGTGACCTGGGACTTAGGTATATAGATATATTTATATATGTTGTGAATCGTGAGTGATAGCCGTACAAGACGTTAGGTCCGTACCCTTCTCGTCTTATAGGTTGATAGGATCCCTGATAGCTTAATGCCGTCATACGATGATTTTCCGTACCTGATGAGTTTGACTTGATGTTTGATCCATACCCTTGAGTAGAGGGTACCGTATGATGGATTATACCGTACGCGATGTGGTGAGGCTGGATGCCGATTGATGGATTCATCGACTCGATCATGTTAGATATGTATACCTTATATCTTTTAGCTGACGATTTACCTTATGATGCATTCATGTTATTCGCATTGCATTACTTATACCTGTGCTAGTACACTTATACTATTATCGATGATGCGTATGTTATACGTACACAGATTTACCGGCTCACACACTTCATCATCGATAATTGCCATGTCACTACACAGTAGGGTTGCTGCATCATGATATGCATATTGTATACTCATACATGTGTATATACCACTTGTACATCCATACTTGCGCACATACATATTGTACACTCATAATTACGTATATACCACTTGTACATCCATATTAGCGCATATAAATATTGTACACTCATACTTGCGTATATACCACTTGCACATCCATATTTGCGCATATATATATTATACACTCATACTTGCGTATATACCACTTATACATCCATATTGGCGCACATACATATTGTACACTCATACATGTGTATATACCACTTGTACATCTATATTTACGCACATACATATTGTACACTCATACTTGCGTATATACCATTTGTGCATCCATACTTACATACATACTTATTGCACATACATAGATGATGCTGGCTTTGCTTTTGAAGAATTGGGGACCGCATGAGATATTTTCAAAACTGGATCCATTTAAATGAGCGGTTTCTATTAATATGTCATATCACTGTTCCATGTTGCATGATATACGGATATGCTTACATTTCTGTTATATGTGGCATATGCCATGCTTTACGCTTTTACGCATTGAGATATGCTGTTTTCATGAGATTTCTGGATTTGAGAACCGTGGTTATTTCAAAAGAAAGCATGTACTGTTTTAAAAAAAAACCGGTTTCTCTTCATATGATATTTCAGTGCGTCCACCATGTGTTTTCTCGGTTCTGAGAGTGGCATGTGAAACCCGATTCGAGGTGCGGTAGGCACCGTCTGCGGGTATATAGTGGACGCGGTAAGGTAGCCCAGGGCAAGAAGACTCGTATTGTTAGACGGTGAGCCTGGCAGGGGAGCACTACCCATCGGTGATAGTATTTGGGCTCGACGGATATCCGGAGGATACCGACCGGAGTTGAGAGATGATATGGGCCGATCCGGACTGACGGAGCCCGAGATATGAGGATTTACGTGTCGATGCTGGACACGGGTTTCATGATGTTTCGAGTGTCGATGCTGGACACTCAGGTTCCATGATTTTGATGTGTCGCGAGGGACACACGTTGATTTATATCCCCATACCTTCATGCATATGCTTTTACGATATTTACATGCATGATGTTGTTGTGTCATTGGTTGACATGTGGATGAGATCCACCTGCATACATACATTGATTATATGGTTGGATGAGATCCACCTGCATACATACATTGATTATAGAGTTGGACGAGATCCACATGCAGACATACATTGACTTTGCTGTTGGATGATATCCACATGCTGATTGACATTGTCATTAGTGTTGGCACATATACAGATACGGTCACCCTAGATATCATAGTATGACCTTTATAATATAGTTGACCTAAGAGTCATTGTTTATTCAATTTCTACTTGTTGATGCTTTTCTACTCACGAGTTGGCAACTCACCCCCGTTGTGTCACAGATCTTGCAGGTTGACCGCATGGATCAGTAGCGGCATCGCTGGCACACGGTTGCTTTCGGGTGATTTGCTTTGGTAGGTGGGACATTTGTATCGTACCCACTCTTGTATTTAAATTTCATTGTGTATCTAGTCAACTCCATCAATCAAACTAGTATTTGTATAAGTAATGAGACTTAGCAAGACTTATAGTTGCGAGACTTGAGCGATGGGTTTTATGTTCGCTTTTGGGGATTCATGTCTTGCTTTTCTTTATCTGTTGTTGTGATCTTCGCCTTTAGGCGTCGTATACTTATATATACTGTCTTGCGTGGTTGTGATCCGCCGTTTGGCGAAGACCTAGCTCCCGCTTGGGGATGCCTTTTATTTCATTATGTATTGTGGTTTTAGATCAAAAAATCCAAAGGAGGTGTTGCCCAAATTTTTTTCAAAAGACGAATCATGTTTTGAAACAAGAAATGTTCACTTGCATAATTCATGCTCCTTTCCTATGCATTTAAGAAAACTTGATTTCATTATACCTTTATTTCAAAATTGCACCTCTTTTATTTTCTTAAAAAGGTTTAGATTTCTGGGTTTCAGCTTACTTGAATTACATTACGCCTTTAGACGTTGCGTGATTTAAGTGCTGGTTACGAGCTAATATTTCAGGTCGTGACACTAGATGTCCGACGTGGTTCACAACTGTCTCACGTATCGAGTATCCTCGCTAGCTCCCCGTCTCAAATGCGGCTTTCCTGTCCCTCGGTCTCGACCGGGTCCACCATGAATCCGACTGTATTGCTCCCCCACTCTGTCCGGATAACGTAAAAATCCGCGACTGTATAGCTCCCCCACTCGGTCCAGAATAAAACCAAAGTATAAAAACAATATCTCATGGTGGACATCTCACATCAACATGAAGAATCACCGAATCTACTCAATAGTGTATAAAAACTCAAAACCCTAAATCTGAAATAATCAATTGCATCTTATATCAAAATTTCTAATACTTGAATATGAAACATGCTAACTTTTGTGCAAAATAACTATCATTATTGGTGCTTAGGGTATGATATGAATCATATTTAAAATAATAGGTACTAAGTGTGTATGTGACATGTTAATATCGACGAGGTGTAATTTAACATGTAGATATGTGCATGTGCAACATAGCTCATCGATAATTTGTGCGGTGTACTGGCAATTATTAGACATAATGATTTATACATATGAATGCATATGATGAAGTTACAAAAATCAGATTTTATACACAAAGAAACAAGTATAACTAAACTTAAATCTACGGGCGTATTACGCCATCCATACAAAATCCCCCGGTAGATGTTTAGTTTACTCACTGGAATACGTCGAATCTACTCAGATATCATCAATCCCTTTCCTTTCCTTGCAGCCTCCGAAGTTTCCGTATTCGAATCTAATATTGAAATTAACTTCGTATAAGAAACGGCTAAACTCCGATACGATGAAAACATGCAAATATAAGTTTTACATACTACACAAGCTACGTGTGACAATTGTAAACTATCTAATACTTATACTAACTGGATTTTAACCCTTCGCTGTTTGTAACATAAAACAGAGACGTGTCACGAAACATCCGTGTCGTATTTTAGAATTTTAACCCCATTACAGATATTAGCTTCCAGATTTCATATACTGATAAAATAATTTAAACGAGCAATACCAAACATCCTAATATATATACAGGGAGCTACCCTAAAAACCCCAACACCTATTTCCCTCACAAAACCGGCGAGATCGGGTTTCCATTGAATGTCGCCGGCCAAAATCCGATAGAAAGGGTTCGTCTTCCTACGGTTTATTCTAGGTCCAAATTATAAGATGAAGGCATTGTTCGATTGTGTTAATTATCATCTAATCTATAGCAGATTCAAAACAGAGCTTATACTTATCAAAATACGATATTTCCGATATCCGGTTTCTAAAATAAAACAGTACTGAACTTAGGTTACAGGGTTGAAATTATACCTAAGAAAGATCACTAAAAAGGCTTCCTCCAAGATGCACAAGCTCAAAGATTCTAGAAAGAGGGTAGTGGTAATGATCCTTAGTACTTAGTCTTTCTTCTCTTCTCTTTTCCTTTCTTTGTTGTTCTAGGATTTCTTTTTTTCTTTTTAAACTTATTAACTTATTTCAAAATGATATATGAACTGAACTAATTTAAAAAGATAAGAAGAATGAGTGATGAGTTGTAGGAAGAGGTGTCACCTAGAAAGAATATGGTATATCCATGTAAGTGGGAGGTGTAGCATGGAAGATGGTGGGGTTTTCATGTAAGGAGGAGGTGTTACTATGAATCATGTCATGCAAACATGAAGTGTCATCCATATTATGTTATACCATGAGTGTAATTTAAGCTTAACCATGATCTTTACCCTTTTACACATAAACCCACACAAAATTTCCAATTTTCACAATTAATTAAACCTTTCACAAAACCCCTCATGATACTTATTATTACAAAAACAAAGTATTTCCGTACTAATTTAACCTACTACATATAAAAAGGTCTTTTATTATAATTAAATTTTAGTTTAAAATTTTTAATTAAAGAAATAAATTAATTAATTAATTAATTAAATATTTCAAATTGTTACAGTGTCGCTGACGTGCTTGTGGTTAAACCCACTGCCAGCGTATTGTCGAGTCTTTAGAGTCCCAAACAGAGGGTTTTCCCGATTCAAACGATAGATGTAGGAGCCGTACGTTGGAACCGCCGTCGAATGTGCCTTTTAGCAGTGGTTCCGCGGCCCAATTTTGACCATTGTGCCCCAAATTTTTTCTGGTGCTCTAGACTATGGAAATATGATTTTTGGAATATTTGGTTTAGCCCAGATTTGTTTTAGTACTGGTTTGTACTTAGGGCCAATACGGAAAGTTTTAATCGATCGAAATTTTGAATTCATGGTTTTCGGTGCATTTGTTAGTTCCTACAAACGTGAATATCATAGCTAGGTATAATCTGACCGATTGTTATATGTACAATCAGAAGAGTTTACGAACATGATATTCGCATTGATGTTCTGTGTTGCACTGATCTTTTGGATGAATTGTCGTGATGGATAGCCTTGTGTGCAATGTTAGATGTACAGTTCAGATTCATTTGTATATTCATTATTGCGGGGCGAGCGTCCGACATGTGGACTGTCGTTTCTACCAATTTGTATATTCTTTTATTGGGGCACGACCGGGTTGAGGTCGATTTCACAATTGTATATATATTTTCTTTTCTGTACTAGGATTACCCCGCGGAGGAGTGCTCGAATAGCCGGGTTCTAGAAGGCAACTGTAACACCTTAGAACGCGATTAGAGTTAAATAAGCGATATATTGCGGGTTTTTAATAAATTTAACCAATTATTATTTTCACTTATTTTACTATTATTAATTAATATTTTATTTAATTATTTTTGTGCTTGCGCACACATGTGCATGTTAATCCTAGGGTTAAGGAGGTGTTAACCATGCTTTACTAGCCATGACACACTTAACCATTTGTATGTCATGTATTTATATATTTAGTTTTTAAGTAAAGGGTTTTAATTGTTTTGAAATTAAAATGAAGAGAAGAGTTGAAAATATGGAGGCATGATGGCATAGGGGATTAGGTATGGGAGGCAATTAATGAAGAGAAAGAGAGAGTGCAAGGCTCTCAAAATGCCAAGTCTCATCTCACTCTCGCCCTCCCACCCTCTCATTTCTTCATTATCCCTCAACTCTCTCATTTTCTTTTTCCTCTTCTTCTTATTCACTTGAAAACTTTTCCTCCACAAACCTCAAGCATAAACCCACATCATAACTCACTAAACCCTTCACTATGCATGTTTAACCCTCTTGAGTTATCTTAGAGATTGCTTGGCTAGGGTTTCACACAAGTTTGGTGAGGTAAGGATGTTAATCTTTTAATTAGCCTTTAATGAAGGTTTTGTGGTAGTTAGTTTCAGTTTTTACCATGTTGTTTTAAATTTAGTGTCGATATCGTATTTTATGTTAAGTTGGGGTTCTGTCTTGATCTACTATCTGTATGTGGGTCTGTAGGGATTCTTTAGCACCATGCCTAGGTTTAAGGTTGAAGGGTTACTACGATGGCAGCAAGGTTTCGGGAGGCATCGTCCATGCCAAATTAAAATTTTGCCAATTTAGATAACGCTAACTAGAATCGTTAACTAGAAATAATATGGGATATTAATGCAAACACTTTGCAAAAGATAGTGAGTAAGGAATACAACCTTTGTAGACCGGTCCTTCACTTCAAATAGCTCCGTGTAGTAGTCCCCTCCACTGCGATTTTAAGCTCCAGACTCTAGAGAGGCTCCGTTGAAGAAACGAATGTGCTTGCTTCGAAGACTTCGAGGACGAAGATGATCTACGTCGGGGAGACACTAACCCAAGCTATTTCTTCACTAGGTCATGAACTTTATGAAGAGAATACCCTATACTACATGGCAAGTAGTAGAAGATGATGAAGTAGGAAGTGAGCTCACTTTAGAATGGATTTTCTCACATTTTTTCTCAAACCACCATTGAAGCTAGCAAGCTTTTTAGGAGGAAGAAGAAGAACTCATCACAATAATTCATCCAAATGAATTATGTGTGTGGTTAAAAATGCATCCAAGGGTTAAGCATGTCATGCTTAACCGTTGTAGAGAGTTAACCACAAGCTATGGTTAAAGGTTAGGTCAAAAATATCTCAAGCTAGACAAAAGGATTGGATAAAGTCAAAGAAGAAATGAAGCTTCTACAAGTTTTCAATAATTATCAACCATGACAATTATCCATACTTTTTGAATAACTTAAAGATAAATAAAAACCTTAATCTTAACGCTAGCATGGTTTAGTCTCTACAAACCCTAGTTGCATATGTAACCAAGCATGATACATTTAACATATATCACATATACATCAATGTATCCAATTTGAGAAAAGAAATCATAAGTGAGCTAATACTAGTTAATGTAATGTAATATTGTTAGTGTTTATACCCTAGAGGCCATTATTGTATCATACTAGCTTATATATTACTTAATGGAAGCTTGGGATATTCATAGTTATATTAACAGTCTTGCTAAACATGGTAGTACGCTACTTGTGTAGGGATCCTAGGCACACTCATGAGGTTCTACAACTGATCAACCATGCCAAAATCAAATTTTTCATATGCCGAGAAACCCTAATGCAAGATCGTTAACTAGAGGTAAAGGCAAAACTAGAAACTAGTAAACTACTTTACTACTAAGTGAATGGAAATACAACCTTTGTAGATCCGGTCCTCCACTTCTCTAGCTCCGTGTTGACGTCCCTCCGCTGCGATCATCGGAATCCCGGACTCTAGCGATGGTTTCGTCGGAGAAATGATCGGGGTGGGTCGTTGACTTCGATGCCGAAGATGATCCACGTCGAGGCGACTCAAACTCAAGCTCCGTCTTCACTTGGTCATGAACCTTGTGAAGAAAACACCCAATACAACATGGCAAGTGGTAAAGGATGAAGAAATAGGATGTGGGTTCACTTTGGATTTGGATTTCTCACTTGGATTCATCACTTGGAATTTTCTAGTAAGCTTTCTTCACCTCATGAAGAAGATGAAGAAGAAGAAAAAGAAAATGAATTAGAAAATTAGAAAATTCAAGTGAAGTCTATCATATAGCAACCATGGGTAAGTAAACTCATGTAGAGAGCAAACCATAGTTTAGGTAATGGTTAGGTTTTAGGATAAAACAAAATGGCATAAACTTTTGTCACAAGTGCTTGAAGTAACATGAAGCTTCTAGCAATGTGAAAGAAAAAGACCATTTTGTTTTAACAAAATAAAGTAAAGTAAATAAAACCCTAACCATTAACCTAAACATGGTTTATAGTATACACACACCCAAGTTTGCGTGTATCATCAATCATGATACAAACTAGTGCACAAACATATATCATATATACAATGTGCACATCTAGTGAGAAAATCAATCTTAAGTGAACAAATACTAGTTAATGTAAAGTAATATATCAAATATATAATTATACATTAAATCATTAAATCAACACTTGATTTAATGATCCGGTCATACTGCATATAACCGACTAATATCAAGTGTATCAATATATCGAATCAACATTTGATTCGGTAACCCGGCTATATCCTATATAACCGTCTGATGATACAAATCGCGAGAATAGAATTCAGTATCACATACTGGTATTATTCTCGGTCCCGCACATATCTCATATGCGCTCCTATTTCGTTTCTCTAGAGCCAGAAAACCTCTGTGTAGGACTCTAAAGACTCGTCAATACGCCGGCAGCAGGTGATGATCATATCAAACACCCACAAGCCGCAAGCGGTCTGCCAAACGTAACGGCCACCCGGGTATTGAGCGATCAGAAGATCAACGAGCAAGCCCACTCACACTCCTGTGAATCCAACCAGTAACACTTACCGTACAGTCCGGTCTGTTCGTCTGATATGTCGCATATCTCGCCTAGGGGCGGTAAACATCAGACCCCAATAGCTTGATAAGTCATGCCGATGTAAGGTCCATAACAAGCATGAAACTACTAATAACACTTACCAGTATATCACTGCAACCCTGGCCAGGGATTTCCAGTTATGTCCAGTCGAGCATAGCGCAACATCAACCCCCAATACCGGGAGAGACGAATCCTCTCCTATGGCTCATTGCCTCCATGTGAATCGGGACTGTACCCAAAATCCACCTGTTTGCATGACTCAGTAGAGCCATGGTAGGGTGGAAATCAAAGCACAGTGGGAGACACACAACACTCTATGACGATCTCGGGTCAACAGACTAAGCTGTACCAGTGTCACCAGAGAACTGCCATCTGACGTAAGGTATAATACCATCTGGGAGTTCTCGGCGAGTCCGTTCAGTGTACCCAGTCTCCACTGAGCACCCGCATACCATCTCTGATGTCAAACACCAATGGATATGGGATCATCCATCGCCCATCACATGGGTCGAGAAGATATACGCTAGTCTACTCTGGAATATCTATGCCCCGTCTCGATATTCCCACGACTAGGAATATTGAAAGATGTACTCATGGACTACCTAGGCCCCACTAGTATGATCTACATCATAGTCCTGAAAGTTGAGTACACATACTAAGGGCTTTATCAACATGTAACAGAAAGTATACATGTTAAGATAAAGAGCAACCAGATAGCATACTATCATGTTGAGCAAGAAAGTTCTACCTATATATGTCCCAGCATCCACTACAATATACATCCTATGTACAGTAATGGCCTCTAGAGCATATATATAACTAACAATCTCCCACTTGCACTAGGGCCATCTGTAGCAGTGGTTGCAGTATCTAATACTCAACCATCCCATAAAAGTCTCTCTTTGGGAAAAAGCCTTTGTGAGTGGATCCGCCGTGTTGTCCTCTGAGTCTACTCTCCTAACCACGATCACCCTGGAGATCAACTATCTCCATGATCAGGTGATGCTGCCTCAGAATATGTCTGGGTCACTGATGGGACCAGGGTTCCTGGGCCAAAGCCACACTTCCATTATCACACAATGGTAGGAACCAAGTTCATCTCATGAACCAATATACACCCAAACTGCCTCTTTGGTAATATCTTTAACAGCGATGTTACCAGCCTTTATCGTCTAGTTTGCCACGGTATCTAGCTTGGAACTCTTCCAACATACCGTCCCTCCACTAAAGGTAAAGACAATGCCTGCGACTGACATTCAGTCGTCCTTATCACCCTGGAACCTTTCCAGTGGTTCTCTCCAGGATCGATTGATACCATCTCACTAAACCTAGTGAGAACCTAACATCCCTTTAGATCTATCTCATAGATCCAAATCCAAGGATTTAGGAGGTATCACCTTTATCCTATTTGGAGAATCCTTGTGATAAGAGGAGATTGACCGAGCGTAGTATAGGAAACTCCTTCCCTATCAAGAGTATGTCATCTACGTACTCTACGAGGATCACCACCATACTCTCTACTACCTTTTTGTATATACGAGGTTCATCTACCATTTTGATGAAGTCAAACACTTTGACTATCACATAAAAACAGATGTTCCAACTCCGCGATGCCTGCTTTATCATGTAAAGCAACTTGCACACGTTTCCGCTGCTCCCACTGTTTACGAAGCCCTCTGGTTGTGTTCTTATAGACGTTCTCTTCTAAATCATTATTTAGAAAAGTAGTCATGGCACCCAACCACCAGATATCGTATTCATGGTATGTAGCAATGGCAAGTAGGATCTGGATGGACTTAAGCATAGTCCCTGGAAAAGGTTTCATCATTATCCATGCCTGATCGATGACGAAAACCTTTAACAAGTCTGACTTTGAAAGTCTCAACTTTTCCATCTACACCTAGTAATCTTCTCAAGATATACTTGCTCCTGATGGGGTTTTAACCCTTCAGATATAGCAACCAAAGTCCATACTTTGTTGGTGTACATGGATTCTATCTCAGATCGCTAAGCATCCAGCCATTCTTACAGAGTCCTTACTCTCGATGGCCTGCTCAAAACTAGTTGGGTCATCATTTCATGATGCATTCCTCGCTCCCACTGTCATCGAGAAACCGAAGTATCTATCAGGCGGATGAGGAACCCTACTAGATCGGCGGAGAGGCTGAGGTTCGTCGGGGACCATTGAATCCTTTGGTTCTATCAAATCATCGGCTGTAGTTTGTATAGCTGGAACTACTTCCAGTTCTACAGAACTGACCTTGCCCCGATCTTGTCCGGATTTTGCTTTTGACGTAGGCCGGACAATCCCAAATCTTAACTTACTTAAGAGATAGGCTCTTCCCATACCATATCTTATATGGAGTGGTAGGCACTGATTTGATTCGAATCCAATTCAATAGGTATGCAACTTCTCAAGTGCACAACCCCCTAAAAGAAACAGGTAACTCAGTAATACTCATCATAGAGCACACCGTATCTCATAGGGTGCTATTGCTCTGCCCCGATATACCGTTGTGCTATGGTGTATACAGAGGAGTAATACTGAGAGAGAATCTTATTCTCCTTTAGAATAGTCCAGGAATTCTATGCACAAGTATTCTCCTCCCTGATCTTATCATAGGACATAATACTTATACCCGGTTTTTGGTTCTCTACTTCTAACTTATATTCCGAGAATATCTCAAAAAGCTTCGGACTTATGTTTCAACAGGAACATATGGCTGAATCTTGAGAGATTATCAGAGAATGTAATGAAGTATAAAGAACCGGTCCTGGCATGTGTAGACAGGAGACCTTACATACATCATTATGTATCAATCCCTAGAGTTCACTAACTCTTTCTCTGTTTCCAATAAACAGAGCTATGGTCATCTAATCTTTGTGACATGACTGGCAAGTTTCACAAGATGTAAATTCAAACTGATTTAAATATGCATCTAAATGTAACTTCAACCAGTCAGGTCGCATTGATAAGACCTAGTCTACAATACCTCAAGAAGGAATCGTTCATTTCTGAACTCTTCCTCTTGTATGTGTTCTGTATACTGTTAGTTATATGTATGCCCTAGAGGCCATTACTGTACATACGATGTATATTGTAATGGATGCTTGGATATATATAGGGAGGACTTTCTTGCTCGACATGATAGTATGCTATCTGGTTGTACTTTATCTTAACATGTACTCTGATTGTCTCTATATTACATGTTGATAAAGCCCTTAGGATGTGTACTCGACTACTGGGACTATGATGAGATCATACTAGTGGGGCCACGGTAGTCGACGAGTACATCCTATAACTGTTCCTAGTCGAGGGTATATCGAGACAGGGCATCGATGCACCAGAGTAGACTAGCGTATACGCATCTTGACCCATATGATGGGCGATGGATGATCCCATATCCATCGGTGTTTGACATCAAGGATGGTGTACGGGTGCTCAGTGGAGACTGGCTACACTGGACGGACTCGCCGAGAACTCCCAGATGGTATTATACCTCACGTCAGATGGCAGTTCTCCGGTGACACTGGTACAGAGTAGTCTGTTGACCCGAGATCGTCATAGAGTCTTGTGTGATTCCCACTGTGCTTTGATTTCCATCATACCACGTCCAAGAGGGCGTGCAAAAAGGTGGCTTTTGGGTACAGTCCCGAATCACATGGAGGTAATGAGCGATAGGAGGGGATTCGTCTCTCCCGGTATAGGGAGTTGATGTTGTGCTGTGTTCGATTGGCTATAACCGGAAATCCCTAGCCAGGGTTGCTGAGATTTACTGGTAAGTGTTATCAGTAGTTTCTCGAACTGTTATAGACCTCATATCGACACGACTTATCGAGCTACTGGGGTCTGACGTTTACCACCCCTAGGCGAGATATGCAACATATCAGACGATGAGACCGGACTGTACGGGAGTGTTACTGTTTGGATTCACAGGAGAAGTTACAGGCTTGCTTGTTGATCTTCTGAGCGCTCAGTACCTGGGTAGCTGTTACGTTTAGCTGACCGCTTGCAGCTTGTGGGTGATTGATATGATCATCACCTACTGCCGGCGTATTGACGATTCTTTAGAGTCCTACACAGAGGTTTCTTGGCTCAGGCAAAACGGAGTAGGGGCACATATGTGATATGTGCGGGACCGAGGATAATGCGATATGAGATACCGTATTCTATTCTCGCGATATATGATATCAGCCGGGTCATCGGATCAAGTGTTGATTCGATGAATCGGTACGGATAAATATTAGTCGGTTATATGCGATATAGCCGTATTGTCGGATCAAGTGTTGATTCGATAATTTAATGTATAATAATATATATGATATATTAAATTACATTAACTAATATTTGCTCACTAAAAGATTCTTTTTCTCACTCGGGTAATACATTGATATATATGCGATATATGTTAAATGTATTATTTTATTTTGTTACGATAAATATTATATATGTGATATATAATATTATAACATGATATGATTACTAATGCAACATGTTTAGTAGAGATTAAACATGGTTAGGGTTTGATTAGGGTTAAACCTTTCTAGATGTTTCTAGAAGGTTTTCTTTTTAGTTTTGGAAAAGATATTTTTGCATGATATTTCTTAACCCAACCACACCCCTTAACCCTAGTTCAATCTCTACAAAGGTTACTTGACCATGGCTGCATTATTTATCATATTAATTCTTTCTATTCATCACAAAAGGATTTTTCTAATATTCATCTTCTTCTTCCTTCATTCTTTCATGAAAAAGCTTTCTAGATTTTTTCCAAGTGATGAATAAATGTGAGAAAAAGATAAATAATGAGAGCAAAAATCCTACTTCATCATCCTCATCTTCCCTTGCCCTTTAGATGAGAGTGTTCACTCAATTTTAGTGAGTGTTAGCTTGTGTTAATGAAACTTCAAGGTAGATCATCTTTGTATCGAAGATCGGAAGCAAGACTGCACCTTTCTCTTCGTGGAGCCTCTCGAGAGTCCGGAGCATGATGATCGCAGCGAAGGGACTTCAACACGGAGCTTATGAAGTGAAGGACCGGATCTACAAAGGTTGTAATCCCTCTCACTTAGTGTTAAAATGTTTAGCATGTTAGTTTTCGCCTAATCTCTAGTTTAAAGATCCGTATTCGGGTTGTTCGGCACGGCTAAATTTTTAATCGGGCATGGTTGATGCCTCGTAGACCCTTGTACGCGTGCATAGAAACCCTACAGTGGTATCAGAGCCAAGCTAGAGCTTTAGGCGAAGTCTAGACGAAGTTTAAAGTCCGATCGAAACCCGAAACCCCGATGTTTACCCTTCTCTGTACATTTTTCAAAAATGTGGTTTTTTATTAATTAAAAATTCTCAGAAAAACAAGCAGGAAAAACTAAGAATTACTGTGAAGTACGGACTTCTAATTCGCCAAAATGACCGCGGAACCGCGGTGAAACAATGGGTTTTGCGGCGGTTCCGCGGCCAAAATTTCGAGTTAGTCCCTGAAATTTCTTGTATTTATTCTTAGGTCCTTTCTTGGCAATTTTTTCTGTGAATATTTTAATTCCACTCAAATGTTGAGTTTTCAAGGGTTGTATTGGGGAATCGTTGATTCGATCGGATAATTTAACTTTGTTTAGTTTGTCCGGATAATTTTTAGAAACTGTTAAAAAGTTCGAACGGATATCAATAACTCACTTTTTCCCCTGTCGGAAATTTTTTCAAAAGTTGGATTTTTTCTCGTGTTTAAGAACGTTCTAAGTCGTGCAAGTAACGCGGTGGACCCTCTAGAAGACAACAAACCTTAACTCGATTATGTGACCGTCTTGAACTGCCTTTTGAACTTTAGGGTTTGGGGCAGTACGTCGTGCCACATGTGAGGCGTTGGCTTGACCCTTCTACGGCTGGACCATTGGTGCTGTAGCATGTGATGGATTTTTTTAAACTGATTTCAAGTGTTGAGATATATTGGGGAAATCTTAGGTGTTTGATTATTCGATCGGAAAGTTTAACTTTGTCTATTTATCTGGAATGTGATACAATATTTGGAATCCACAGGTAGTTATGAGATAACTAATTTGAATGTTATAAATCTAGCAGTTTAGTCTCAAATGATCGGTTGCCACGGAATTTTGATGTGATCAAAAGTCCGTCGCAATCACGTAGCGTATGCGGATACTCGCCGGGTAAACTTAATAGACAGCTACGCCCCATAGCCCCGACCAAGTGACTGTAGGAGAACCCCGTCGCCGAAAGCATCCGTTCGGGTGCTCGCGGCAGCGGTGTTCCGCCTTAGTGCACTTCGTCGATGGCATCTGGGGATGCGGCCGTCTACTAAAGTTTGCGACGAGCATTCGATCAGGATGTCGGGAATCTTGTTGAATTCCCCGACTTGACATTGAAAAGAGTTTTCGATAAAGAGACTAAAATGCAGGGTTTATAATTGTTAGGCATGCGATGTCTAAGGAATTCATTTGGTTAGGCATGCGATGTCTAAGGAGGTTGCGGATTCCAACTGTTGTAGTTTTTACACTTTTTTTTCTGTGACCGTAAGCGTAGTATGTGGTGTATCGCCGGCTTCGTTGCTATACATCAACGACAATCGGGATACGCATACTTGCTTACGTTGATGATATGAGATATTATGTGTTGCTGTGATATGTTATATTGGATCGTCGCGTTTTGAATAGCCGGGGGTTTTATGTGAGATGAGAGTTTTTTCTTTTTCATTCATGTAAAATTCATTTGTATGTAATATTCTTTTATTGGGGCACTTCCAGGTTGCGGAAGATGTCATCGTTGTATATTATTTACTTTTCCGCATTAGGTAGACCCAAGGCGGGGAGCATAAGTAACCGGGTTCTAGGGTCCAGTGGGAGACCATCTCGAGGAGTCGAGACCTGGTCTCCTAACCCTAGAATTGGCAGTGTTGCTTGCCGCTCTCGTAGGGGTCTAGGGATGTGGGTTTGGCTATTCGTCGCGACCGTGGAATCCGTGTTTTATACAGGCTCGTATTGAAAACACGGACGTCCTAGTATATCCAATATTTCATATATGTTCTTCTGCTGCAATGTTCTGTGATGAGATCATATTACTGCCTGAGATGAATGTTTATATTATATATATGAGATATATGTTATATTGCAGATTTCGTTTCAAAAGAGATGCTTATGAAGCATAATAAAATGGGACTTCATTAATGAGATTAATGAAATAAAAGAAACCTATGATGTTGTAGAAACTTGTTTAGAAAAAACTAGTAGCTCTAGTTCTTGCTTTGCATAGCGGTGTTCCTTGTAGAACATCCAGCACCTTATTCGATAAGGAAAGAGCCGAGATCCCTTCACCGGGAGTGACCTCTTTAGTGAAACTAGCAGATGCTACAAACTCGGTCTGTCTTTTGATTGCTTCTATAGTTTTTTCTTTGCATAGTGATATTTGTGAAATATCCTGCACCTTATTCGATGAGGAAAGGGCCGACGATCCCTTCACCGGGAGTGACCCCTTTAGCAAAACTAGAAAAGCCTAAAAAAAACACTCCATTTAAAATCACTCGATTCTACAACGATATCAAGTTCATTACGCAAAGGGTTTTCTTAAAAACCTGTCGTAGCCCTCCGTCATTTTAGGAAGTAGAGTACTTAGTATTCGTGCTGCGTATGTCGACTTTAGTTGAGGCGTAGTGTACGGTAGCTAAGTGATGTCTTCCTACACAGCATATGATGCGATTAGTTAGGACATTCATGTGATTATGTCGACCATAGTTGAGGGTCATGTAGGGTGGGTCTGATTAATCATGAAATGACGGGTAGAACTTGACTAGTGCTTATGATATATTGACCTTAGTTAAGGTCATAAGTACTAGGGATAAAATATTATTGGGAATTTCAAATGTTGAAATTTGCAATGAGATTGCATACCTTCTATGAGATAGATTGGATCCCGATACCCGCAGCGAGTAAGAGTTACTCCTGGGAGAGTTTTACACATTACAATTAATCGATCAAGTAGGTGTCTAGAAAGGTGTCAATGGGGTTACGCCTCTGGGAAAACGAGGTTTACTTTAATTAGGTTCGTGCGAAAGCACGGGGGACCTCCCTCAAAGTACCGACACTGGCCTGGCTGAAAGATTGGCAAACTTGTAGCGTGTAATTAATCCCGGCTAGTCTTTCCTTTTAGGGTTTGAAGGAAGATTTGACAAAAACAGTGGGAGACATCCTGATTAGATATATTAAATAACCAATCTAATCTTGCAAGAGCACACGCTGAGTGTTTTCTTCTCTCTCTCTCCAGGTAGCGACCATATCATGCCTTAATCAAGATAATAAAACGGATATATTGACTGAACCCGCTTGTTATACTGAGCTGGGGAACGTTGGTCCCGCTCCAACTTATAATTGTTATAAGACAGAGCAGGAAATTGGGGAATACCAGATTTCCCGTGCCGCCCAAACGAAGAAAGTGCATGCTGATGCATCATCTTCGGGTGTGATCACTACATAGAACTGTTTCTCGGTATCCTTTACGTCCTGGGTATGTGATACCGGATCAGGATCCCGCATATGTAATCTGTTACATGGGCTACAGAAAGGTAGAGAACTGAGAACGGGTGATAAGTTTCATGAGATAGAAAACGGTGCAAGTGTTGCAGCCAAGTCTGTTGGTCACTATCACCCTGTATTACCTGAATACATTGATTCTGAACGAATGTTATTAGATACCGAACCTGATGTACAACATCATATCAGTCTCTTTATTAGTAAAGAAACGATAAAATTTTGTATTGTTGGATAATGTTTTGAACATTTCCTATATCAAAAGTTGATTGGTTCAAGCACGTTATCTAAAAGCATTGACGTTCTAAATCAAACCACAGTTCTTAGTATATAGAACACACACAAGAGGAAGAGTTCAGAAATGAACGAATCCTTCTTGAGGTATTGTAGACTAGGTCATATCAATACGACCCGACTAGCTGAAGTTATATTTAGATGCATATTTAAATTAGTTTAAATTTACATCTTATGAAACTTGCCAGTCATGTCACAAAGATAAGATGAACATAGCTCTGTTTATTGGAAACAGAGAAAGAGTTAGTGAACTCTTAGGATTGATACATGCTGATGTATGAAGGTCCCCTGTCAACACATGCCAAGACCGGTTCTTTGTACTTCATTACATTCTCTGATGATCTCTCAAAATTCAGACATATGTTCCTGTTGAAACACAAGTCCGAAGCTTTTGAGATATTCACAGAATATAAGTTAGAAGTAGTGAACCAAAATACGGGTATAAGTATCATGTCCTTTGATGTGATCAAGGAGGAGAATACTTGAGCACGGAATTCCTGGACTATTCTAAAGGAGAATGAGATTCTCTCTCAGCATTACTCCTCTGTATACACCACAGCACGTTGGTATATCGGGGCGGAGCAATAGCACCCTATTTGATATGGTGTGCTCTATGATGAGTACTACTGAGTTTCCTATTTCCTTTTGGGAGTTATGCACTTGAGAAGCTGCATGCTTATTGAATAGGGTTCAAATCAAATCAGTTGCCTACCACTTCATATATGATATGGAAAGGGAAGAGCCCATATCTTAAGTTCGTTAAGATTTGGGGTTGTCCGGCCTATGTTTAAAAGGCAAAATCCGCACAAGCTCGAAGCAAGGTCTGTTATGTAGAACTGGAAATGTTCCAGCCATACAAACTGCAGCTGATGATTTGGTAGAACCAAAGGATTCAATAGTTTCCAACGTACCTCAGGCTCTCCGCCGATCTAGTAAGGTTCTTCACTCACCTGAGAGATACTTCGTTTTCTCTATGACAGTGGGAGCGAGGATTGCATCATGAGATGATGACCCAACTAGTTTCGAGCTGGCCTTCAGGAGTGGGACTCTGTAAGAATGGCTGGATGTTTATCGATCTGAGATGGAATCCTTATACACCAACAAAGTATGGACTTTGGTTGCTTTATCTGAAGGGTTAAATCCCCATCAGGAGCGAGTAAATCTTGAGAAGATTACTTGGTGTACATGGAAAAGTTGAGACTTTCAAACCTATGCTTAAGTCCATCCAGATCCTACTTGCCACGGCTACATACCATGACTACGATATCTGGTGGTTGGGTGTCATGACTGCTTTTCTAAATGATGTTTTAGAAAAGAGCGTCTATAAGTACACAGCCAGAGGGCTTCGTAGACAGTGGGAGCAGCGGAAACGTGTGCAAGATGTTTTATGTGATAAAACTGGCATCGCGGAGTTGGAACATCTGTTTTGATGTGGTAGTCAAAGAGTTTGACTTCATCAAAATGGTAGACGAACCTTGTATATACAAAAAGGTAGTAAGGAGTATGGTGGTGATCCTCGTAGCGTACGTGGATGACATACTCTTGATAGGGAAGGAGTTTCCTATGCTACGCTCGGTCAATCTCCGCTTATCACAAGGATTCTCCATATAGGATCAAAGTGATACCTCCTAAATCCTGGGTTTTGGATCTATGAGATAGATCTAATTGGATGTTAGGATACTCACTAGTTGTAGTGAGATGGTATCAATCGATCCTGGGGAGAATCACTGGAAAGGTTCCAGGGTGATAAGGACGACTGAATGTCAGTCGCAGGCATTGTCTTTACCCTCAGTAGAGGGACGGTATGTTGGAAGAGTTCCAAGCTAGATACCGTGACTTACTAGACGATTAAAGGCAAGATACATCGTTACCAAGGATGCTACCAAAGAGGCAGTCTGGATACATATAAGTTCATAAGATGAACTTCGTTCCTACCATTGTGTGACAATGGAGTTGTGGCTTTAGCCAAGGAACTACCGTCCCATTAGAAATCCAGATATAATTCTTAGGCAGTATCACCTGGTTATAGGAGATGGTTGATCTCCAGTGAGATCGAGGTTAGGAGAGTAGACACAGAAGACGACAGCGCGGATCCACTCACAAAGGCCTTTTTCCCAGTAGAGACTTTTATGGGATGGTTGAGTATAAGATACTTCAATCGCAGCTAATTGTTGGGTATGCGATACCACAACAGATGGCCCTAGTGCAAGTGGGAGATTGTTAGTTATATGTATGCCCTAGAGGCCATTACTGTACATACGATGTATATTTGTAATGGATGCTTAGATATATATAGGGAGGACTTTCTTGCTCGACATGATAGTATGCTATCTGGTTGTACTTTATCTTAACATGTACTCTGATTGTCTCTATATTACATGTTGATAAAGCCCTTAGGATGTGTACTTGACTACTGGGACTATGATGAGATCATACTAGTGGGGCCACGGTAGTCGACGAGTACATCCTATAACTGTTCCTAGTCGAGGGTATATCGAGACAGGGCATCGATGCACCAGAGTAGACTAGCGTATACGCATCTTGACCCATATGATGGGCGATGGATGATCCCATATCCATCGGTGTTTGACATCAAGGATGGTGTACGGGTGCTCAGTGGAGACTGAGTACACTGGACGGACTCGCCGAGAACACCCAGATGGTATTATACCTCACGTCAGATGGCAGTTCTCCGGTGACACTGGTACAGAGTAGTCTGTTGACCCGACATCGTCATAAAGTCTTGTGTGATTCCCACTGTGCTTTGATTTCCATCATACCACGTCCAAGAGGGCGTGCAAAAAGGTGGCTTTTGGGTACAGTCCCGAATCACATGGAGGTAATGAGCGATAGGAGGGGATTCGTCTCTCCCGGTATAGGGAGTTGATGTTGTGCTGTGTTCGATTGGCTATAACCGGAAATCCCTGGCCAGGGTTGCTGAGATTTACTGGTAAGTGTTATCAGTAGTTTCTCGAACTGTTATAGACCTCATATCGACACGACTTATCGAGCTACTGGGGTCTGACGTTTACCACCCCTAGACGAGTTATGCAACATATCAGACGACGAGACCGGACTGTACGGGAGTGTTACTGTTTGGATTCACAGGAGAAGTTACAGGCTTGCTTGTTGATCTTCTGAACGCTCAATACCTGGGTAGCTGTTACGTTTAGCTGACCGCTTGCAGCTTATGGGTGTTTGATATGATCATCACCTACTGCCGGCGTATTGACGATTCTTTAGAGTCCTACACAGAGGTTTCTTGGCTCAGGCAAAACGGAGTAGGGGCACATATGTGATATGTGCGGGACCGAGGATAATGCGATATGAGATACCGTATTCTATTCTCGCGATATATGATATCAGCCGGGTCATCGGATCAAGTGTTGATTCGATGAATCGGTACGGATAAATATTAGTCGGTTATATGCGATATAGCCAGATTGTCGGATCAAGTGTTGATTCGATAATTTAATGTATAATAATATATATGATATATTAAATTACATTAACTAATATTTGCTCACTAAAAGATTCTTTTTCTCACACGGGTAATACATTGATATATATGCGATATATGTTAAATGTATTATTTTATTTTGTTACGATAAATATTATATATGTGATATATAATATTATAACATGATATGATTACTAATGCAACATGTTTAGTAGAGATTAAACATGGTTAGGGTTTGATTAGGGTTAAACCTTTCTAGATGTTTCTAGAAGGTTTTCTTTTTTGTTTTGGAAAAGATATTTTTGCATGATATTTCTTAACCCAACCACACCCCTTAACCCTAGTTCAATCTCTACAAAGGTTACTTGACCATGGTTGCATTATTTATCATATTAATTCTTTCTATTCATCACAAAAGGATTTTTCTAATATTCATCTTCTTCTTCCTTCATTCTTTCATGAAAAAGCTTTCTAGATTTTTTCCAAGTGATGAATAAATGTGAGAGAAAGATAAATAATGAGAGCAAAAATCCTACTTCATCATCCTCATCTTCCCTTGCCCTTTAGATGAGAGTGTTCACTCAATTTTAGTGAGTGTTAGCTTGTGTTAATGAAACTTCAAGGTAGATCATCTTTGTATCGAAGATCGGAAGCAAGACTGCACCTTTCTCTTCGTGGAGCCTCTCGAGAGTCCAGAGCATGATGATCGCAGCGAAGGGACTTCAACACGGAGCTTATGAAGTGAAGGACCGGATCTACAATGGTTGTAATCCCTCTCACTTAGTGTTAAAATGTTTAGCATGTTAGTTTTCGCCTAATCTCTAGTTTAAAGATCCGTATTCGGGTTGTTCGGCACGGCTAAATTTTTAATCGGGCATGGTTGATGCCTCGTAGACCCTTGTGCGCGTGCATAGCAACCCTACATATACTAGGAACTGTAGTTTGATTTACAACATTAATGCTTTTAGATAACGTGCCTGAACCGATCAACTTTTGAAATAGGAAACATTATCCAACAATACAAAATTTTATCATTTCTTTACTAAATAAAGAGATTGATATGATTTTGTATATCAGGTTCGGTATCTAATAATATTTGTTCCGAATCAATGTATTGGTAATACAGGGTGACAGTGACCAACAGACTTGGCTGCAACACTTGCACCGTTTTCTGTCTCATGAAACTTATCACCCGTTCTCAGTTCTCTACCTTTCTGTAGCCCATGTAATGAATTACATATATCCGGGACCCTGATCCGGTATCTAATACCTAGGACGTAGAGGATACTGATAAACAGTTCTTTATAATGAACACACCCGAAGGAGATGCATCTCATGCACTTTCTTCGTTTGGGCGGCATGGGAATCCTAGTAATCCCCTAATTCCTGCTCTGTCTTATAACAATTATAAGTTGGAGCGGGACCAACGTTCCCCGGCTCAGTATAACAAGCGGGTTCGGTCAATACATCCATATTATTATCTTGATTAAGGCGTGATATGGTCGCTACCTGGAGAGAGAGAGAAGAAAACACTCTGCGTGCGCTCTTGCAAGATTAGATTGGTTATTTATTTTATCTAATCAGGATGGCTCCCGCTGTTTTTATCAAATCTTCCTTCAAACCTTAAAAGGAAAGACTAGCCGGGATTAATTACACTCTACAAGTTCGCCAATCTTTCAGCCAGGCCAGTGTCGGTACTTTGAGGGAGGTTCCCCGTGCTTTCGCACAGACCTAATTAAAATAAACCTCGTTTTCCCAGGGGCGTAACCCCGTTGACACGTTTCTAGACACCTACTTGATCGGCTAATTGTAAAGTGCAAAACTCTCCCAGGAGTAACAATTACTCGCAGTGGGTATCGGGATCTAACTATCATATAGAAGGTATGCAATCTCATTGCAAATTTCAACACTTGAAACTCCCGATAATGGTTTTTACCCCTAGCACTTATGACCTTAACTATGGTCAACAAATCATAAGCATTAGTCAAGTTCTACCCGTCATTTCGTGATTAATTAGACCCACCCGCATGACCCTTAACTAAAGTCAACAAAGTCACGCGACTGTCCTAACTAATCGCATCATATGCGGTGTAGGAAGACATCACTTAGCTACCGTACACTGTGCCTTGACTATGGTCAACAAACACAGCACGAATACTAAGTACTCTACTTCCTAAAATGACGGAGGGTTGCGGATGGTTTTTGAGAAAACCTTTAACGCTTTGAACTTGATCTCGTTGCGGAATCAAATGGTTTTTTAAATAGAGTGTTTTTTAGGCTTTTCTAGTTTTGCTAAAGGGGTCACTCCCGGTGAAAGGATCGTCGGCCCTTTCCTCGTCGAATGAGGTGCAGGATATATCATATATACCGCTGTGCAAAGCAAAAACTATAGAAGCAATCAAAAGACAAACCGAGGGTTGTAGCATCTGCCAGTTATTGCTAAAGGGGTCACTCCCGGTGAAGGGATCGTCGGCCCTTTCCTCATCGAATAAGGTGCAGGATGTTCTACAAGGAACACCGCGATGCAAAGCAAGAACTGTAGCTACCTGTTTTATTTTTGAAATTCGATTCCACAACATCTTTTAGGTTTATTTTCTTTCATTAATCTCATTAATTAATGTCCCATCATTTAAGTTCACCTAAACATCACAGATAAATATAACGTACGCTTATGCCATCCGCATTCGTCTCGATGTCCCGTCTGCACCGTTGGGTTAGGTAACTAACGCCAGAGCAAGGCAGGGCTAGCGCGGGTGTAAAACATAAGCAACATCTATATAATATATCATATATACTATATACAATATCTATCTGAACAAATCACATGATCATATCAAAGATAACGCAGCAGAAAAAATAACATATGAAATATTGGATATACTAGGACGTCCGTGTTTTATTTTGAGCCTTAATAAAACACGGATTCCACGGTCGTGATGAATAGCCAATCCCACACCCCTAGACCCCTACGAAAGCGGCAAGCAACCCTACCAATTCTAGAGTTAGAAGACCCGGACTCGACTCCTCGAGATGGTCTCCCACTGGACCCTAGAACCCGGTTACTTGTGCTCCCCTCCTTGGGTCTATCCTAATGCGGAAAAGTAAATAATATATATCAACGGTGACATCTTCCGCAACCTGGAAGTGCCCCAATAAAAGAATATTACATACAAGTTTTTACATGAATGAAAATGAAAAACACTCATCTCACATAAAAAAACCCGGCTATTCAATCACAACGATCCAATATAACATATCCAGCAACACATAACATCACATGTCATCAACGTAAGTAAATATGCCCATTCCAATTGTCGTTGACATATAGCAACGAAACCAACGATATCACATATTACACTTACGGTCGCAGAAAAGAAAATGTAAAACTACAACAGTTGGAATCCACAACCTCTTTAGACATTGCATGCCTAACCAAATGAATTCCTTAGACATCGCATGCCTAACAATTATAAACCCCGCATTTTAGTCTCATTATCGAAAACTCTTTTCAATATCAAGTCGGGCAATTCAACAGGATTCCCGACATTCTGATCGAATGCTCGTTGCAAACTTTAGTAGACGGCCGCACCCCCGATGTCGTCGACGAAGTGCACCAAGGCGGAACACCGCTGCTGCGAGCACCCGAACGGATGCTTTCGGCGACGGGTTTCTCTTACAGTCACTTGGTCGGGGCTATGGGGCGAGGATGTCTATTAAGTTTACCCGGCGAGTATCCGCGTATGCTACGCGATTGCGAAAGACTTTTGATCACATCAAAATTCCATGGCAACCAATCAAGTGAGACTAAACTGCTATGTTTATAACATCCAAATCAGTTATCTCATAACTACTTGTGGATTCCAAATATTGTATCACATTCCAGATAAATAGAAAATGTTAAACTTTCCGATCGAACAATCAAACACCCAAGTTTTCCCGGAACAGCTCAACACACGAAATAAGTTTAAAAAACGTTCACTTCATGCCACAGTACCAACGGTCCAGCCGTAGAAGGGTCAAGCCAACGCCTCAAATGTGGCACGCCGTACTGCCCCAAACCTTAAGGTTCAAAGGGCAGTTCAAGACGGTCACATAATCGAGTTAATGTTTGTTGTCTTCTATAGGGTCCATCGTGTTACTTGCACTACTTAGAACGTTCTTAAACCACGGAAAAATCCAACATTTGGAAATTTCCCGACAGGGGAAAAAATGGGTATTTATATCCGGTCGAACTTTTCAACATTTTCTGAAATTATCCGGAAAAACACATAGACGAAGTTAGACTTCCCGATCGAAACACCGAGTCCCCAATACAACCCAGAAAACTCAACTGTTTAGTATAAAATAAAAATACCCAGAAAACACAGGAGACAGATAGTGACATTACTGTGCAAACTGCAATGAACAAGGTGACTGAACAGCCGCAGAACCGCCGCACGAGCCATGCTCGTGCCGCGGTTCCGCGGCGCCATGATCGAATTAGGCGCACGTTTTGCACAGTAGTTCTTAGAAAACCCTGCTGATTTTTCTGCATATTTTTAATTCACAAAAATCACAGTTTTGATAAATTGTACAGAGAAGGGTTAACAATTAGGGTTTCGGGTTCGATCGGACTTCTAACATCGTCTACACAGCGCCTAAAGCTCTAGCTAGGCTCTGATACCACTGTAGGGATCCTAGGCACACTCATGAGGTTCTACAACTGATCAACCATGCCAAAATCAAATTTTTCATGTGCCGAGAAACCCTAATGCAAGATCGTTAACTAGAGGTAAAGGGGAAACTAGAAACTAGTAAACTACTTTACTACTAAGTGAATGGAAATACAACCTTTGTGGATCCGGTCCTCCACTTCTCTAGCTCTGTATTGACGTCCCCCCGCTGCAATCATCGGAATCCCGGACTCTAGCGATGGTTTCGTCGGAGAAATGATCAGGGTAGGTCGTTGGCTTCGATGCCGAAGATGATCTACATCGAGGCGACTCAAACTCAAGCTCCGTCTTCACTTGGTCATGAACCTTGTGAAGAAAACACCCAATACAACATGGCAAGTGGTAAAGGATGAAGAAATAAGAAGTGGGTTCACTTTGGATTTGGATTTCTCAGTTGGATTCATCACTTGGAATTTTCTAGTAAGCTTTCTTCACCTCATGAAGAAGATGAAGAAGAAGAAAAAGAAAATGAATTATCTAATTAGAAAATTCAAGTGAGTCTATCATATAGCAACCATGGGTAAGTAAACTCATGTAGAGAGCAAACCATAGTTTAGGTAATGGTTAGGTTTTAGGATAAAACAAAATGGCATAAACTTTTGTCACAAGTGCTTGAAGTAACATGAAGCTTCTAGCAATGTGAAAGAAAAAGACCATTTTGTTTTAACAAAATAAAGTAAAGTAAATAAAACCCTAACCATTAACCTAAACATAGTTTATAGTATACACACACCCAAGTTTGCGTGTATCATCAATCATGATACAAACTAGTGCACAAACATATATCATATATACAATGTGCACATCTAGTGAGAAAATCAATCTTAAGTGAACAAATACTAGTTAATGTAAAGTAATGTATCAAATATATAATTATACATTAAATCATTAAATCAACACTTGATTTAATGATCCGGTCATACTGCATATAACCGACTAATATCAAGTGTATCAATATATCGAATCAACATTTGATTCGGTAACCCGGCTATATCCTATATAACCGTCTGATGATACAAATCGCGAGAATAGAATTCAGTATCACATACTGGTATTATTCTCGGTCCCGCACATATCTCATATACGCTCCTATTTCGTTTCTCTTGAGCCAGAAAACCTCTGTGTAGGACTCTAAAGACTCGTCAATACGCCGGCAGCAGGTGATGATCATATCAAACACACACAAGTCGCAAGCGGTCTGCTAAACGTAACGGCCACCCGGGTATTGAGAGAAGATCAACGAGCAAGCCCGCTCACACTCCTGTGAATCCAACCAGTAACACTTACCGTACAGTCCGGTCTGTTCGTCTGATATGTCGCATATCTCGCCTAAGGGCGGTAAACGTCAGACCCCAATAGCTTGATAAGTCATGCCGATGTAAGGTCCATAACAAGCATGAAACTACTAATAACACTTACCAGTATATCACTGCTACCCTGGCCAGGGATTTCCAGTTATGGCCAGTCGAGCATAGCGCAACATCAACCCCCAATACCGGGAGAGACGAATCCCCTCCTTTCGCTCATTGCCTCCATGTGAATCGGGACTGTACCCAAAATCCACCTGTTTGCACGACTCAGTAGAGCCGCGGTAGGGTGGAAATCAAAGCACAGTGGGAGACACACAAGACTCTATGACGATCTCGGGTCAACAGACTAAGCTGTACCAGTGTCACCAGAGAACTGCCATCTGACGTAAGGTATAATACCATCTGGGAGTTCTCGGCGAGTCCGTTCAGTGTACCCAGTCTCCACTGAGCACCCGCATACCATCTCTGAAGTCAAACACCAATGGATATGGGATCATCCATCGCCCATCACATCGGTCGAGAAGATATACGCTAGTCTACTCTTGAATATCGATGCCCCGTCTCGATATTCCCACGACTAGGAACATTGAAAGATGTACTCATAGACTACCCAGGCCCCACTAGTATGATCTACATCATAGTCCTGGAAGTCGAGTACACATCCTAAGGGCTTTATCAACATGTAACAGAGAGACAGAAAGTTTACATGTTAAGATAAAGAGCAACCAGATAGCATACTATCACGTCGAGCAAGAAAGTCCTACCTATATATGTCCCAGCATCCACTACAATATACATCCTATGTACAGTAATGGCCTCTAGGGCATACATATAACTAACAACTAGGTTTGTATCTATCTTAATATGTGTATATGTTAGCATATCGAGAATACATATTGATAGAGCCCTTAGGATCTTGCTTGACTACCAGCGTTGTGATGGCAGTCACACTAGTGGGGGCTAGGTAGTCTACAAGCACATCCTTTTTCAGGTCCCTAGTCATAAGATAATCGAGACAGGGTATCGATACTCCGGAGTAGACTAGTGTGTACGCTTCTCATCCCAGTTGGGCAGATGGGCTGTCCCACAGCCATCAGTACGTTGTACTGGAGATAGTATACAAGTGCTCATTGGGTTACGGATACACCGGACAGGACTCGCAGGGAACTGTTGGTTGGTATTATACCCGTCGTCAGTTAACAGTTCCCAGGTGACATGAGTACAGCATAGTCCGCTGACTTGACACTGCTACTTCGTCTCGAGTGTGTTCCCACTGTTCTTAGATTGCTACCCTACCATGGCTTAAAGGAGTCGTGCAAACAGGTAGCAGTTGGGTGCAGTCCCGAAGCACTTGGAGGCAGTGACGGTTAGACAGGATTCTTCTCTCCCGGTATTGGGAGTTGATATCGCACTGTGTTTGGAAAGCCATTACACAAAGTCCTTAGCCAGGGCAAACGAGATTTACTGGTAAGATTTCCAATAGCTTCTCAAGGTGTAATGGGCTTCACTCCGACACGACTTATACAGCTTTTAGAGGACTGACGCTTGCCGTCCCGCTAGGCCGGATATGCGATAGTCTTATACGAACAGACCGGACTGTACGTAGATTGTCACATCAGGCTCAGTAGGAGTTCGGATGGGTTTCCTCATCGGCCTTCTTATCGACATCTACCTGGGGACCGTTACGTACAGCTAGTGCCGCTTGCGGTCTGTGGTTAAACCCGCTGCCAGCGTAGTGTCGAGTTTTTAGAATCCCACACAGAGAGTTTCCCTGCTTCGGGCGAAACGATATAGAGGTCGTATGGTTTTATGACAGGGTTCGGACACATACGTGTTTTTACGCATGTACGATGTTCGGACAGTTTATACTAGCAGGATTTGGTTTAAGCCAGATTCTAGTATTGGATTATTGGATTTATACAGTCTCAATATTTCCTAGTTTTCACGGATGAGAGGGGCATTCTCGTAATTAGTTGAGAAGCTTCTAGAAGATTGATTAGTTGGAGGCTTAGGTGGAATTTGCATTAAATGATTTAATGACTCATGGTGTGATTCATCCAAAGGAGTTAATGATGAATTTATTGCTTAATGACTCATGAGATGAATCACACAAAGTGAGTTAATGAAGCAAGGTTGATATTATTATTTGTTATTTATTTAATAATTATTATGCTTCATATATATTCACAAATGAGATATTATTTCATATGATTCTCACTCTCACCTTCTCTCTCCTCAAGCTCTATCTCTTCAAAGAACTAACCCTAACCTCTCATGTGTTGAGATCGAAGGGTTAGCAAGACTAATAGATCCCTAATCCTATTCTATATCCTCTAGGTTACATTGATTAGCACTCATAGAAACCTAGTTACCTCAAGTGAGAGGTTAAGCTTGGAGAAGTAGCTCTCGGGTGGATCTTCTATCACAACGAGGAGGCCGACGAGAAGGTCGTCTACGAGAACAAGAAGGACTTGATTCATTAGGTATAATCATATTTCATACTAGCTATTCACTTCTATATTGTTGTTAGTTAAGGTTTAGCAAAGATCCGTAAAGTTAGTCGATGTTAGTTTAAACAAAATGATTTATTTACCTATTCCGCCTCTCCTCATCATATTGGGTGTCTAACATCGACTTACAGTGGTATCAGAGCCTTGCTAAACCATAACTAACTTGTTAGAAAAGTCGTTAGAAATTCGATTGCAAAACGAACCCGAAAAAACATCATTTTAACCAAGTTTCTGCCGATTTTAAAACGGGGTCTAAAAATTTTTCAGGGACCCTTAAAAATACATGTAGGGAATTATAAGATTACTGGAGAAATTTGGGATCGTAACTCGGCCAAACCGCCGCGGAACCGCGGCCGATCCAAGCGATCCTCCGTGGATCCGCGGCCGAGTTGAATCCGAGTCATCCCAAATTTGCCCAGTAATTCTTCTGTGTTGATTTTGTATTTTCTGGGATGTTTTGTTTCTGCTCAGGTTTCAGGTGCACAGAGAATTATTTGGAGTAGAATCATTTGTGTTTGCTTGATCGAAATTCTAAGATTTTTGGCTAACTTGATTATATCTGTGATGTGTTTAATGTGTTCGTAAACCTCCCCTAACTGCTAGTATGTCGGTTAGCAGAGGGTTGCACATTTCTGTAATGGTTTTTACTGGTTTGTGAATGTGGACTTGTTGGATGTTCGTGAATGGATAGTCGGGGATGTGAGACGAGTGTTTCTTTCATTCAAATGTAATTTGTAAATTGTTGTAATATTCTTTTGCGGGGCACATCCGGGTTGAGGTTGTAGCCGCCGTTGTATTATTTCATTTACTGTTTTCTGCTCCTAGGATAGACCCAAGGTGGGGTGCACAAACTACCGGGTACTTTGAAGTGTTTAGTGGCCTACTCACGTTGTTAAGGGAGACCGCTTCACTTCGGATACTAGGCGGGTAGTTTTCCGTACTCGTAGGGGTCTAGGGTGAGGTTTTGGCTATTCATCACGACTGTGTAATCCGTCTTTCTTTGCAGGCTCAAAAGGAATGCGGATTCGTAGAAAATCCAATATGTTCATCTGTGATCTGGAATGCCTATTATTGCGTCTGGCGAATGTACAATATCTATATATGATATCTATTAGGCGTCACTTATGTTTTGCACCCGTGCTAGCCCAGCCCCCGCTCTGTCGTTAGTTAAGTAACCTAACGGGTGAATGACGGGGCCCAGTGGCGAATGCGGATGGCATAAGAGGACGTTGTATTTTCGTTGTTTTCTGCAATGATAGGTTAATGATGGGACGCATTATATTAATGCAAAGAAAATAAACCAAAGTTGAATCGTTGGAACAGTTTAAAAGAAACCACTCGGTTATTTTAAAAAGAGCAGAATTTTTAATTGCGGAGCTTTAACCACTACTTTTAAAAAGCTATCAGGTTCCTTCGGTTATATCAAGTTCACTACGTTCACTGTTTCACCAAAACCAGTCGTAGCCCTCCGTCATTTCATATGAATGGTCAGTAGTATTCAAGCTATGTTTGTTTGGCCTTTAGTCAAGACATAGTGATTGGTAGCTGCTGGGGTGTTCACATGTAGCATAGAAAGATGCGTTGGTTTTGGACAGTCATATTACTTTGTTTGGCCCTTAGTCAAGAGTATATACGGGTGGGTTCAAATTAACAAGATAATGATGGGTAGAACTTGACATATGACTTATGATTTGTTGGCCCTTAGTCAAGGTCATAAGAGCATGGGGCAAAAATCCACATCGGGAGTTTCTAAAGAAACTGAAACTTGCTAGTGTTGCATACCATTTGGAGTGTGATAATTTTGGTAGGATTCCTTCAGCTTTATCACACGATGATATTTGGATCCCGATCCTACTGTGAGTATCCGCTACTCATCAGGAGATTCGTCACTTAACGATCAATGCTATAAACCAAGTAGGTGTCGAGAAAGGTGTCTGCGGGGCTACACCCCCAGAAAAAAGAGGTTATTTAATTAAGGAACTTCACAAAAGCGTCGTAAAACCTTCCTCGAAGTACCGACACCGGCCTGGCTGAACTGTTAAGCAAGTATTGTACGGTGAGAATAGTCCTGACTAGTTCTTCCTTTTTAGTTTGAGGAGGGATTCGAGAAACAGTGGGAGCCATCCTGTTTAGATAAACTAAAAACCACTCTAAACTTGCAAGAGCATCATGCTAAAGTGTTCCCTCTCTCTCTCTTTGCAGCGACCTTGAGACCATGACTAGGTTACATCTAGATAACAAGTTGACTGAATCTGACTTTTATAACTGGCAAAGGTCTGTCCAGATGTCCATTGCTTATGACAAGCTGGACCACCCTATTACTACTCAAGCCCCCGCCGTCCCAGGTCCAGTTCCCACCGTCGCGGATATGAATATCCATGAGACAAGGGAAAAGGACAGTGCGAGTGCCAAGTGCCTCGTGTTGGCTTCAGTTGATAGTGTATTCCAGAAGTAGCACGAGAAGATGGACTTAGTTTCCATCTTCCTCCATAACAAAGATTTATATGGAGAGCAATCTTGTATCGCAAGATATGAGACCTCGAACGAATTGTTTCAAGCGAGGTTGGCTGTCGGGTCATCTGTAGGGGACGACGTCCTTACGATGACTAGCTATATTGATGAGCTCAAGGACCTGGAGACCACGTTGGTAAACGGGTCATGTACTGACTTATTTCCACAGTCTCTACCCTCTACTTACACCCTGAAAGAAACCAGGGAGACACCTGCTCTGCTTAATGGGGGACCTTCTTCTTTTACATCCAGGGCGAAAGCAAAGGGTGAAAAGAAGAAGACCTCCACAAAACCGATATACGGTGTCAGTGAAGTAGAAGGAAAGGGAAGAGCAAAAGTTTTGGGACTTGGTGTAGGGAAGGAGGGATATTCCTATTGTTATGGGAACGGACATTGGCAGAAAGATTGCAGGGCTTTAGAAGCCAGTATCCAGGATTCGAAGCATATTGTGGCTTCGGCCTCGAGTGTGTTTGTTATTTAGAACTATTTATCAATTAACTCTACTTCCTGGGTACTAGATACCGAAGCAGGATCTCATATCTGCAATTCATTACAGGCTTTTAGAAACCGTAGAGTTATTAAGGTAGACGATTTGTCTCTCAGTGTTGTGAACGGAATGAGCGTGGACGCTGAATCCGTAGGAGAATATCGCCTAGGTTTGACAAGTGGACAGATATTGATTCTACGTAACTGTTTGTATGTACCTAGGTTGACTTGTAATATCATATCAGTGTCCTCACTTTCGAGAGAGGGATATGATTTTACATTCGTAAGCGATGTAGTAAACATCCACCTAAATCAAGTTCTGATTAGGTACGGTACATTAGATGACGGTATATACGTATTAAATCAAGCTCAGGTTTTCAATGTCCAGAACACACTTAAAAGAAAGTCCCCGGAAATAAATCAGGCTTTCTTATAGCATTGTAGACTAGGTCACATCAATGAAACACGGTTGACAAAGTTACATAGAGAGGGATATTTGAATCCGTTCGAATATCAAACTTATGCTACTTGTGAATCTTGTCTCATGGGAAAGATGACAAAGACTCCGTTTACTGGACACGGAGTAAGAGCGAGCTCGCTCTTGGGACTCATACACAGTGACGTGTGCGGTCTAATGTCTACACATGCAAGAGGTGGTTATTCCTACTTCATTACTTTTACAGATGATTTCTCTAGGTATGGACATATCTTCTTGATGAAGCATAAATCCGAGGCATTTGAGAATTTCCGAGAATACAAGAATGAAGTGGAAAAACAGACAGGCAAAAGTATCAAGACACTAAGATATGATCGAGGTGGTGAATACTTAAGTGCCGAGTTCCTGAGATACTTAAAAGAGAATGGAATTCTCTCTCAGCTTACTCCTCCATACACACCACAACACAATGGTGTATCGGAAAGGCGGAATCGAACCCTATTGGATATGGTTCGTTCCATGATGAGTAAGGCTGAGTTACCGCGATCTATATGGGGTTATGCACTAGAATCAGCTGCATATCTTTTGAACCAGGTTCCAACCAAGACTGTGCCTACCACACCATATCAGATGTGGAGTGGGAAGAAACCCTGTCTTAAACACTTTAAGACATGGGGATGTCCAGCTTTTGTTAAAAAGCAGCATGCGGACAAGCTCGAGGCACGCTTAGTACAGTGTAAGTTTGTGGGATATCCAAAGAACTCCAAGGGGTATTATTTCTATTACGCAAAGGAACAAAAGGTTTTTTTTTCTCGTCATGCCCACTTCTTGGAAGCTGAATTTTTAGAAAATCAGAAGAGTGGGAGCGCAAAGGAACTGGAAGAAATTCTAGAACCACAAGCTGTTACAGAAAGTATGGTAGAACCAGAAGTTTCAAAAGAAATGGACATCGTAGCGCCTATCCGCAGAAGTAGTAGACAGTCTCATCCGCCCGAGAGATACTATGGTTTTCTCATAGACGGGGATCGAGGGGATTGCATCATTGACAATGGTGACCCTACTAGCTTCCAGCAAGCCATTCAGAGCGGCGACTCAGTAAGATGGTTGGATGCAATGCGGAACGAAATGGAGTCCATGTACACTAACAAAGTATGGACTTTGGACATTGCTCCAGATAGGGTAAAACCCGTAGGATGCAAATGGATCTTCAAAAAGAAGATTGGTGTATATGGACAGGTTGAAACCTATAAGGCTAGACTTGTTGCAAAGGGTTTTCTTCAAAGACCTGGTTTGGACTATGATGAAACCATTTCTCCAGTGGCTATGCTCAAATCCATTCGGGTCCTTCTTGCCATTGCTGCCTTCCACGATTATGAGATCTGGCAGATGGACGTAAAGACGGCTTTTCTAAATGGAAATTTGGAAGAGTACGTCTATATGGATCAGCCAGAGGGATTCATTCAGAGTAGGAGCAGCGGTAAAGTGTGCAAGTTGCTTAAGTCCATTTATGGACTAAAGCAGGCATCACGGAGTTGGAACATCTGTTTTGATGATACTGTTAAAGAATTCGACTTTATCAAGAATCCAGATGAACCATGCATATACAGTAAGATTGTAGGGAGAGCTGTAGTATTCCTCGTTTTGTACGTGGATGACAATCTCCTAATAGGAAATGATATTCCTATACTACAGTCAGTCAAAGGATTCTTGTCATAGAAGTTCTCCATGAAGGACCTGGGTGATGCCACCTACATTCCGGGGATCCAGATCTATCGTGATAGATCAAAAAGGATGTTGGGATTTCACAATTCAGGTACATAAACACCATATTGAAAAGATTCAGTATGGAAGATTCTAAGCGCGGTAACCTGGCAGCTTGTCACGGAATCACCCTCTCCAAAGAGATGTCTCCCAAGATTGATTTAGAAAGGGCTCGCATGTCGACTATACCCTACGCTTCTGCGGTAGGCTCTATAATGTATGCGATGTTATGTACCAGACCAGATGTAGCATACGCATTGAGCGTTGTAAGCCGGTATCAGGCAAACCCGGGGGAGAAGCACTGGATAGCAGTAAAGAACATTCTCAAGTACCTGAGAAGGACTAAGGAGATGTTCTTGGTGTATGGCGGAAAGGACCTCCAGATCGAGGCCTTTGCTGACTCCAGCTTCCAGAATGACAAGGATGACTCCAAGTCCATGTCAGGTTATGTCTTTACCCTCAATGGAGGGGCGGTGTGCTGGAAGAGTTCCAAGCAGGACACCGTTGCTGACTCAATAATGGAAGCGGAGAATATAGCTGCTTGCGATGCCGCAAAAGAAGCTGTCTGGATGAAGAAGTTCCTAACAGAACTTCAGGTTGTTCCTACCAGTGTTGATCCAATACCTCTGTATTGCGACAACAACGGCGCTATAGATTTAGCGAAGGAACCCAGGTCCCATCAGAAGTCCAGACACATCTTAAGGAGGTATCACCTGATCAGGGAGATCGTAGATCGCCGGGAGATCGAGGTGAAGAGAGTAGATATGGAGAATAACACTGCTGATCCATTCACAAAGGCCATTCCTCAGATGCAGTTCGAGAGGCTATTCGAGATGATAGGTCTGCGATATGCTAGTACATGGCCTTAGTGCAAGTGGGAAATTGTTAGTGTTTATGCCCTAGAGGCCATTATTGTATCATACTAGCTTATATATTACTTGATGGAAGCTTGGGATATTCACAGTTATATTAACAATCTTGCTAATCATGGTAGTAGGCTACTTGGTTTTTATCTATCTTAATATGTGTATATATTAGCATATCGAGAATACATATTGATAGAGCCCTTAGGATCTTACTTGACTACCAGCGTTGTGATGGCAGTCACACTAGTGGGGGCTGGATAGTCTACAAGCACATCCTTTTTTAGGTCCCTAGTCGTAGGATTATCGAGACAGGGCATCGATTCTCTGGAGTAGATTAGTGTGTACGCTTCTCATCCCAGTTGGGGAGATGGTCTGTCCTGCAGCCATCAGTACGTTATACTGGAGATAGTATACAGGTGCTCATTGGGTTACGGGTACACCGGACAGGACTCGCAGGGAACTGTTGGTTGGTATTATACCCGTCGTCAGTTAACAGTTCCCAGGTGACATGAGTACAGCATAGTCCGCAGACTTGACACTGCTGCTTCGTCTAGAGTGTGTTCCCACTGTTCTTAGATTGCTACCCTACCACGGCTCAAAGGAGTCGTGCAAACAGGTAGCAGTTGGGTGCAGTCCCGAAGCACTTGGAGGCAGTGGCGGTTAGACAGGATTCGTCTCTCCCGGTATTGGGAGTTGATATCGCGCTGTGTTTGGAAAGCCATTACGCAAAGTCCCTGGCCAGGGCAAACGAGATTTACTGGTAGGATTTCCAGTAGCTTCTCATGGTGTAATGGGCTTCACTCCGACACGACTTATACAGCTTTTAGGGGACTGACGCTTGCCGCTCCGATAGGCCGGATATACGATAGTCTTAGACGAACAGACCGGCTGTACGGAGATTGTCACATCAGGCTCAGTAGGAGTCCGGATGGGTTTCCTCATCGGCCTTCTTATCGACATCTACCTGGGGACCGTTATGTACAGCTAGTGCCGTTAGCGGTCAATGGTTAAACCCACTGCCAGCGTAGTGTCGAGTCTTTAGAGTCCCACACAGAGAGTTTCCCTGCTTCGGGCGAAACGATATAGAGGTCGTATGGTTTTACGACAGGGTTCGGAACATACGTGTTTTTACGCACGTACGATGTTCGGACAGTTTATACTAGCAGGCTTTGGTTTAAGCCAGATTCTAGTATTGGATTATTGGATTTATACAGTCTCAGTATTTCCGTGTTTTCACGGATGAGAGGGGTATTCTCGTAATTAGTCGAGAAGCTTCTAGAAGATTGATGAGTTGGAGGCTTAGGTGGAATTTGCATTAAATGATTTAATGACTCATAATGTGATTCATCTAAAGGAGTTAATGATGCATTTATTGCTTAATGACTCATGAGATGAATCACACAAAGTGAGTTAATGAAGCATGGTTGATATTATTATTTGTTATTCATTTAATAATTATTATGCTTCATATATATTCACAAATGAGATATTATTTCATATGATTATCACTCTCACCTTCTCTCTCCTCAAGCTCTCTCTCTCTTCAAAGAACTAACCCTAACCTCTTATGTGTTGAGATCCAAGGGTTAGCAAGACTAATAGATCCCTAATTCTATTCTATATCCTCTAGGTTACTTTGATTAGCACTCATAGCAACCTAGTTACCTCAAGTGAGAGGTTAAGCTTGGAGAAGTAGCTCTTGGGTAGATCTTCTATCACAACGAGGAGGCCGACGAGGAGGTGGTCTACGAGAACAAGAAGGACTTGATTCATTAGGTATAATCATCTTTCATAGTAGCTAATCACTTCTATGTTGTTTTTAGTTATGGTTTAGCAAATATCCGTAAAGTTAGTCGATGTTAGTTTAAACAAAATGATTGTTTTACCTATTCCGCCTCCCAGCATCATGTGGGGTTTCTAACGTCGACTTACTAATCTGTGACGATCTCGGGTCTACAGACTAATCTGTACCTATGTCACCTGAGAACTGCTATCCGATGATAGATATAATGTAAGTCCGCGGCGGCGCCCCGGCCGTCGATCCGACTCCGGAAACGCGGAAACAAAAACTTTGCAAACTAGCAAACCGGCACCACCGCGCACTTTTCACCCGGATCGGGCCATTAACCTAGCAACTAGCAAAGTAAAATATGGGTAGAGAAGTATACCAAGCGATCCGTGTCCTTCGGTCTTTGTCTCCTCTCCGATCTCCCGCGGATACTTCGTCCGTAACCTCCTCGTCGAACCGGGCACCACATCGCCAAAGACTTTTACGGGCTCCCACCTCTGGACCGAGGCAACTCAGGCGCGAAGTTGGCTAGCCGACACGTCTAAGGTTTGCTGTAGACTAGTGTAGAAACTTGTCTCTTTGAGGCTTATGGAAGTTGCCATGTATGGAGGGATTAAGAAAGAACTTTGGAGAGAGGTACATGAATTGTGTAGCAAGGAAAAATTGAAATGAACAAAGTTTTCCCTCATTCAAAATGAACTCACCCTCTCTCCTCTAATCTAGTGGCCAGCCTCATCCTCCATAGTAGAGATAATTGGAATCAATATTATCATGGAGTAAAGATAAAGATAATTATCAAAAGGTCACACTCATTTCTCATCTAAATCTTTTCACAAAACCATCACAAGAAAAGCCAAGGAAAAGACCATAATGGAATCTCATCATGATAAAGGCACAAAAGCAATAAAGCCCTCCACAGAAGAGTTATTTGCAAACAGCAAATAACCCCCTCCAAATAAAAAGTCCGTCCGTGAAGGAACAAAGGAAAAACCGGCCGGAACGGAATGCAAGCTGGCAACTTCAGAAAACTGATCCCGTAATAAATTACAGGAAAACCCCACTACTGCAAATACATGCCCGCATTTGTATTCCCACTGAATACAAATGCAAAGAGACAAAACTACACTATCTAATACTAGGATCCGGCTTAAACCAAAACCGTCTAGTAAAATCCGTCCGATCACGATCCGTGCAATACCGCACGTATCTGATCGAACCCTGCCATATCTCCATACGAACTCTACAGCGTTTCGCCCAAAACCTGACTAACTGTGTATGGTGGACTCTAAAGACTCATCAATACTTTGGCTGTGGATTTAACCACTAGTACGTCAGAGGTATAAGCCAATACGTGACGGGCTACCAGGTATTGACCAAAAGGGACGTCGATGAGCGAACTCATCCTGACACCCTACTGAGCCTGTCAGTGACAATATTCGTACAGTCCAGTCCGTTCGTCTATGAGCATCGCATGGCGGGCCTAGAGGGTTGGTAAAAGTCAGACCCCCAATAGCGGTACAAGTCGTGTCGGAGTGTAGCCCAGAACACCCTGAGATACTACTGGAATACCTACCAGCAAATCTCCTGCCTTGGCCAAGGACTTTTCATGTTCTGGCTCTCCTAGACACAGCGCGACCTCACCCCCAATACCGGGAGAGACGAACCCCTGCAGATCCGCTCACTGCCTCCATGTGGCTCGGGACTGTACCCAACTAAAACCTGTTTGCACGACTCCTTTGAGCCGTGGTAGGGTAGTAATCAAAGCACAGTGGGAACTCACACGAGACAAATGACGATCTCAGGTCGATGAACTAACATGTACACATGTCACCAGGGAACTGCTATCTGACGTCTGGTATAATCCCAACTAGCAGGTTCCCGGCGAGTCCTGTCCGGTATACTCATAACCCAATGAGCACCTGTATACATCTTAGGTGAACCAACTGACACCAGTGGCTTGTGAGACCGGCCACCGCTCCTCGTCGGGGTCTCGACTGCATACACTAGTCTACTCCAGAGTATCGATGCCCTGTCTGGAAAACTCCCACGACTAGGGACCTTTTAAGGATGTGCTTATAGACTCCAGCTCTCATGTATATGATCGCCCTCATACTGCTGGTAGTCAAGCAAGAATCCTAGGGGCTCTATCAACGTGTAATAGCGACTCGTAAGGTCACCTAAAGCAGTACACGATGATAAAGATAAACCAGATAGCATACTATCATCTCGAGTAAGACTGTCCTACCTGGACAGGTCCTCCCTCAATCATTGCAATCACGTGCCTGTGATCCAATAATTGACTCTGAGGGCACTATCTCCAACAATCTCCCACTTGCACTCAAGGCTAATTATTGCGATGTCGTATACTCACAGCCCGTGTGATACCGAACACCCAACTCCTCTACTAGTCAGTCTCACAAAGCTCGTTTGCGAAACTATTGCGTTCGAGGAATAGCCTCAGTGAGTGGATCCGCTCTGGTGTTTCTTTCTATGTCTCTCTTTATCTCAAGTTCGCGGAGAAAGCCATCTCCCGAAATGAGCAATACCTGTCTTAGAATGTCTGGATGTCTGATGGGACCTAGCTCATAAATGAACTCCAAATCCAAACTTCTTAGACTGTATCGTCGACTGAACTTAATCAGTATCCTGCGCCATGCCTTCCTTCAGTATCCACCTGGACCATCTGTCCAAAATACTGCCCCTCGTTAGAGGGAAAACTATAACTCTGACAGCCACTCTGCCGTCCAGGTCACCTTGGAAGCCTGGAATGATAACTGTCTCCTGAATAAGGTTGTCGTTATCATATCCCTAGAACATTAACTTATGTTCTAAAACTGCTTCCGACTGTTTCTCCAGGATTGGATCAATATCATCTTATTGCACCTACTGCAAGAACAACATCTGGTGTGGTACTTGACATCTCATGATTGACTCAATTGCCTAAGCAAGTGATCTGCCAATCATGCGCATCCCTCTCCCCTTTCATCTGTAAGACACCTTTAGAGAGGGTGACTCCATCACCTGCAGGTATACTACCGTGCCAGGAGTCGTCCATTCTAAATACTCTTAGAATGCTGTCTAAGTACCCAAATTGGGAAACCACCCAAATCTAGATCTAAAACCATAGATCTAGTGACCAGAATGTCTGATATAATATCCAAGTCCTGAGTGGAGAAACCACTGTGTGACGACCAAAGTATAACCGATCGTAGTATAGGAATATCACTTCCTACTCTGTGTATGTCATCAAATACCAGGACATCACACCCTATTACCTTCTTAACAGATCCATCCCCTATTCTGATGAAGTCAAACCTATGACTGTCACATCAGAAATAGATGATCTATCTCCGCTATATCTGCTTTAGTCTATAAATAGACATAAGCCTAATGTCCACCAATACTTCCGCTGCTCCCACTGACTACGACAACCCTCTGGCAGAGTCATATACACGTACACTTCTAAAGCTAGTTTAGAACGACGCTATACTCATCCTCCTGCCGGGTCTCACAGCCTGGAACAACAGCAATGGCAAGTCTGGGTAAACAAGAACCTCCCTGCCACCGTCCTTGAGCATACCGAAGTACCCCTCGAGTGCCTGAGGTTACCCACCATATCTGCGGAGTGGCCAATGGAATGTCAAACCAGATTGAATCTTTAAGTTCTTATCTAATCTTTAGTAATCGTTTGCGGTTCTGGAATCACTTCCAGTTCTACCATACTTCCACTACTTTTTCTGAAAAAATCTATTTTTGCTAAAACTGTGGCGAGTTAAGAACAATATCACTATTGATCTTCCAGATGGTAGAAAGTCAACCCTCGTCATAGCCCGAGTCAACCCACAAACAGCCATTACAGAAACGTGCCTTGAGTTATCCGGAGTCTGGTTTTAAGCATAAACCGGACAACTCCCCGTATCTTAACAATGTCAAGATATGAACTGTTCTATATCCAATATAGAAACAGAGGCACTGATTTAATTGAACCAGATTCAAATCATGCAGCTGTCACCAGTGCATGTCAACTAAATGGAAGGAGGACGATCAGCGTTACTCAACTTAGGAGTACTTCCAATTATGAGTAACCTGAAAGAGAAGCAAGTTCTCTTAATCATTACTATCAACTGAATACCATACACAAGTATCTATATCTTCGATCACCTTGAAGAATCCCGATACTTGCAACACCTGGTTCTCTACTTTATTCATATACCTATAACTTCTCAAAACTTAGACCCTGTGTTTTTACGAAACACCTGTCTAAGAACTAGAGAAGTTATAAGTAAACTGAATATAGTACGAAGACCAACCCCTCTGTCCTGATGGACACTGAACAATATACAAAACTCTGTATAAGTCCCTTGAGTCAAATGACTCACTCACTGTGTGTCGTAGGTTAAAAACTGTACTTATGGTTAAGAAGAATTACACCGCTGTTCAATGCTCCTTACCTAACCATCCACTGATATAGGTAAATGTCATAGACATAATTTCAAAAGGTATATCTCACTCTATAAAAATAGACGTACAGATATATCAATTTGAAATTGGTGCATAACAACGGATATTCAAAACCAAATATTTGCCGACCGGCAAACAACCTAGGTGAGTTCCTCAAATTTCACCAATTACAACGAATCCCGATATAATGAGGATGACCACCTAATTCCCAATAACTTACTCCCACTCATCATCTGTAAAACCATACAGATGTGAGAATCCAACCTGGTAAATACATACCCTGGAGCAAGTGTCTAATCGGGAAATCAGTTTTCTTTTAACAGTACACAGTGAAACTGAAACATTGAAATGCTTCGATGGGGTATCCTGGTATTCCTAGTAATGCCTCTTCCATTATCCAGATTCACAACTATAACCGTATAATACTTTGCCACCTCTCCAAATCCCTTTATATGTCTTTAGACATCACTTTCTGTACACCCCTTTAGGCCAAATGGTTTTCTTCCTTCCCTACCGTTCGGCACCAGCCTATGGATTGGAAAAAGACTATCCAATTAGCATAATGGGTGTACTGTCCTAATCCTAGGAGCACTCGCAATGCGAGAGAAGGTGAGGATAAAAGACAACCGAATGAACTTTATTCCTATTTCTCCTGAACCAGGATCCATCCCCGAACTGGAACAAGTTCCTTTCGAGTTCGTATATAACCATACGATGGATTATCCAATAAACTTGGGATCTTCGTAGTGATACGGAGTGTCCTGGAGAAATACAAAGGTGATTTAGGATTGGCGAAGAAATACTTGGTTTGGTCGTGAATAGCAGTCGCAATTTACTTTTCCCTCTTACTAATCCCTTGCTTTGTCTTAACTTAATACCTTCTGTACACCGTTTAGGCTAATTGATTTTCTTCATTCCCTACCATTCGGCACCAGCCTAAGGTTTGGAAGAAGACTATCCAATTTGCGTAATAGGTGTACTATCTCCTAAGCCAAGGAGTACTCGCAATCTGAGAGAGAAGGTAAAAGGAAAAGACAACTGAATAGTCTTATTCGTTTTCTCCAGAACCGGAAACCATCCTCGAATAAATTCCTTCGAGTTCGTATATAACCATACGATGGTTTTGTCCAATGGAAGTGGACGTTCGTAGTAATACGAGGTGTCCCGGAGAAAAGGGTAAAAGTAGGAGTGGCAATGAGGTTTGCAACTCTGACAATCTAAAAGCCAGTGTTAAGAAGGTTCGGTCAACTTGGTCACTGAGTCATAGTTTAGGGTCGGGTCAATGGTCGCTGCCAAAGAGAGAGAGAAAAGAAACACTCAGCGTGCACTCTAACCTAGATCAGAATGGTTATCACTTTATCTAATCTGGAAACCTCCCACTGTAACGTCAAATTCTTCCCCAAACCCGAAAGAAGAATTAGTCGGGATAACCCGAGGAGTAAACCAACTCATCAGTGGGAATCGGGATCAAACTATCATCGTATGATAACGTGACGGAATCCGCTCACGCTATCAAACTCCAGAAGGTATGCGCATATCTGGCAAGTTTCAGTTCTTTTGAAACTCCCGATGTGGATTTTTGCCCCATGCTCTTATGACCTTGGCGTGAGGTCAAAATATCATAAGTCACATGTCAAGTTCTACCCGTCATTGTCCAGGTTAATTTGAACCCACCCGTACATACCCTTGACGTAGGCCAAAATAGTAGTACGACTGTCCCAAACCAACGCATCTATCTATGCAACAGATAAATACCCGGCAGCTACCAAACACTATGCCTTGGCATGAGGTCAAAATACATAGCTTGAATACTACCGAATATTTAACTGAAATGACGGAGGGCTACGAATTGTTTCTGGCGAAAACCTTTAACGTAATGAACTTGATATCGTCAAAGGAACGGATAGCTTTGTAAAAATATAGTGACGAAAACCTTTGCTAAAGAGGTCACTCCCGGTGAAGGGATCTTGGCTCTTTCCTCGTAGAATGAGGTGCAGGATATTCCAACTGAATACTACGATGCAAAGCAAAAGTAATCGGCTATAGTGAAGTTATTGCCCTGACACAAACTTCTGTCCAAGGGGTCACTCCCGGTGAAGGGATCTCGGCCCTTGCCTCGTCGACTGAGGAGTAGGATATTCCAACTGAATACCACTGTGCAAAACAAAAGAGAATGCCCTTGCAATAACAGCTTTTTGAAAAATGTTCCAACAACATCAGAATAGGTTTGTTTATCTTGCATTGATCCGAATCAAAGCAGTCCCATCAATTGATCACACCACAAAGAACGAAAATAATGACGTACGTATATGCCATCCGCATTCGCCACTGGGTCCCGTCATCACCCGTTAGGTTAGCTAACTAACGACAGAGCAGGGACTGGACTAGCGCGGATGCAAAACATATACAACATCTACTAGTATATATATAATATATAATTTTCGCTCAAAGTGTGATAAAATGCAACATCACAGAAATGTACAGCATCACAGAATAATACAGATATCTGGGATCCCCGGGTTTCACAGAGCCGCTACTGAAACCCGACGTTCCCCTGGTCGTGTGGATAGCCTGTGCAATGAAATCCTAGACCCCTACGGGCGCGGCAAGTCACCCGCCAAAACCTGAAGCGAGGCAGCCCCCTTCAGCAACGTGAATGGACCACCCAGCACTTCACGGAATCCGGTAACTTGGGCACCCCTCCTGGGTCAATCCTATACCCCCTACGAGTGCGGTGAATAGCCCGCCAATTCTAGAGTAAAGCCCCCTCCGTCTCAACGCCATGAGATGCGGGCTTGTTGCCCTCTAGAACCCGGCTATCCGTGCACCCCTCCGCGGGGTAATCCTAGTACAGAAAGTAAAATATACATACAACGGGTATATCGACCGCAACCTGGTCGTTCCCCAAAATAATAATACAAACAGGCAGTGACGGCAGTCCACATGTCGGACGCTCGCCCCGCAATATCAAATGTACATAATACAACAAAAACTGTACTACCATTGCAACTAGGCTATCCCCCACGACCGATCCGCAACATCACAGCAAAATCACAGAACATCAACGTGAAAGTCACGTTCGCAAATCCGTCTAACCGGGCTATAGCAGTTAGACTGGATTTACCGATCAAGTGACATTCACGATCGTAGATATAATGTAAATACTGTGAACTAGCATGTTTAAAATATCCGATCGAACAAATTTTATCAAGTGGGCCCCAAGCAGTACTGTAGCACTTACAGAAAATCTGGACCCAAAAATAATATCCCAAAACCCATATTTTTAACTCATAAGCAATCTGCAAAATTTTGATCAAGTGATCAATCAAAAGAGCGGCGGAACCGCGGCCCAAGCATGGGTTTTGCCGCGGTTCCGCGGCGGTATGGAGAGATCGTGCGACCAAATTTTCACAAATTGCTTCTATATCCATGCACAGTATTCTGAGACAACCTAAAAATTTTTGGAGCTAAAAAAAATTCGACAGAAACTGAGCATGTGAAAATACGGTTTTTGGGGATTTTTGTTCGATCGAGTTCTAAACATACTAGAGCAAGGTAGGCAGGTTAACGGCGTGGCTCTGATACCAATGTAAGTCCGCAGCGGCGCCCCGGCCGTCTATCCGACGCCGGAAACGCGGAAACAAAAACTTTGCAAACTAGCAAACCGGCACCACCGCGCACTTTTCACCCGGATCGGGCCATTAACCTAGCAACTAGCAAAGTAAAATACGGGTAGAGAAGTATACCAAGCGATCCGTGTCCTTCGGTCTTTGTCTCCACTCCGATCTCCCGCGGATACTTCGTCCGTCACCTCCTCGTCGAACCGGGCACCACATCGCCAAAGTCTTTTACGGGCTCCCACCTCTGGACCGAGGCAACTCAGGCGCGAAGTTGGCTAGCCGACGCGTCCAAGGTTTGCTGTAGACTAGTGTAGAAACTTGTCTCTTTGAGGCTTATGGAAGTTGCCATGTATGGAGGGATCAAGAAAGAACTTTGGAGAGAGGTACATGAATTGTGTAGCAAGGAAAAATTGAAATGAACAAAGTTTTCCCTCATTCAAAATGAACTCACCCTCTCTCCTCTAATATAGTGGCCGGCCTCATCCTCCATGGTGGAGATAATTGGAATCAATATTATCATGGAGAAAAGAAAAAGATAAGTATCAAAAGGTCACACTCATTTCTCATCTAAATCTTTTCAAAAAACCATCACAAGAAAAGCCAAGGAAAAGACCATAATGGAATCTCATCATGATAAAGGCACAAAAGCAATAAAGCCCTCCACAGAAGAGTTATTTGCAAACTGCAAATAACCCCCTCCAACTAAAAAGTCCGGCCGTGAAAGAACAAAGGAAAAACCGGCCGGAACGGAATGCAAGCTGGCAACTTCAGAAAACTGATCCCGTAATAAATTACAGGAAAACCCCACAACTGCAAATACATGCCCGCATTTGTATTCCCACTGAACACAAATGCAAAGAGACAAAACTACACTATCTAATACTAGGATCCGGCTTAAACCAAAACCGGCTAGTAAAATCCGTCCGATCACGATCCGTGCAATACCGCACGTATCTGATCGAACCCTGCCATATCTCCATACGGCCTCTACAGCGTTTCGCCCGAAACCTGAGTAACTGTGTGTGGTGGACTGTAAAGACTCATCAATACTTTGGCTGTGGATTTAACCACTAGTACGTCAGAGGTATAAGCCAATACGTGACGGGCTACCAGGTATTGACCAAAAGGGACGTCGATGAGCGAACTCATCCTGACACCCTACTGAGCCTGTCAGTGACAATATCCGTACAGTCCGGTCCGTTCGTCTATGAGCATCGCATGGCGGGCCTAGGGGGTTGGTAAAAGTCAGACCCCCAATAGCGGTACAAGTCGTGTCGGAGTGTAGCCCAGAACACCCTGAGATATTACTGGAATACCTACCAGCAAATCTCCTGCCTTGGCCAAGGACTTTTCATGTTCTGGCTCTCCTAGACACAGCGCGACCTCACCCCCAATACCGGGAGAGACGAACCCCTGCAGATCCGCTCACTGCCTCCATGTGGCTCGGGACTGTACCCAACTAAAACCTGTTTGCACGACTCCTTTGAGCCGTGGTAGGGTAGTAATCAAAGCACAGTGGGAACTCACACGAGATAAATGACGATCTCAGGTCGATGAACTAACCTGTACACCTGTCACCAGGGAACTGCTATCTGACATCTGGTATAATCCCAACTAGCAGGTTCCCGGCGAGTCCTGTCCGGTGTACTCTTAACCCAATGAGCACCTGTATACATCTTAGGTGAACCAACTGACACCAGTGGCTTGTGAGACCGGCCACCGCCCCTCGTCGGGGTCTCGACTGCATACACTAGTCTACTCCAGAGTATCGATGCCCTGTCTTGAAAACTCCCACGACTAGGGACCTTTTAAGGATGTGCTTATAGACTCCAGCTCTCACGTATATGATCGCCCTCATACTGCTGGTAGTCAAGCAAGAATCCTAGGGGCTCTATCAACGTGTAATAGCGACTCGTAAGGTCACCTAAAGCAGTACACGATGATAAAGATAAACCAGATAGCATACTATCATCTCGAGTAAGACCGTCACCTGGACAGGTCCTCCCTCAATCATTGCAATCACGTGCCTGTGATCCAATAATTGACTCTGAGGGCACTATCTCCAATATATAATACCATATAAGAGTTCTCGGCGAGTCCGTTCAGTGTACCCAGTCTCACTGAGCACCCGTATACAGTCATTGGTGTCACCACACCAATGGATATGGGATCATCCATCGCCCATCATATGGGACAAGCAACGTATACGCTAGTCTGCTCAGGTAATATCGATGCCCCGTCTCGATACACCCACGACTAGGAACATTTCAAGGATATGCTCATAGACTACACATGTTCCACTAGTAGGTCTTGCATATCCTAAGGGCTATATCAACATGTACCAAATGAATGAAAGCACGATCGAATGAACATGTCAAGATAAAAGGTGCAACCAGATAGCATACTATCATTTCGAGCAAGAATGACCCCTATACACACACACACACACATACCGACAGACACACCGAGACACACACACACACATACCGGTACATACACTATCATATAATGGCCTCTAGGGCATACATATATCCAACAATCTCCCACTTGCACTGTTAGAGTATATGCCCTAGGGGCCATTATTGTATCATACTAGTTTGTATATTACTTAATAGAAGCTTGGGATATTCATATGTATATAACAGTCTTGCTAAACATGGTAGTATGCTACTTGGTTTTTCTATCTTAATATGTGAGTATACGTATTGATAGAGCTCTTAGGATCTTGCTTGACTACCAGCGTTGTGATGGCAGTTACACTAGTGAGGGCTGGGTAGTCTACAAGCACATCCTTATTTAGGTCCCTAGTCGTTGGATTGTCGAGACAGGGCATCGATACTCCGGAGTAGACTAGTGTGTACGCTTCTCATCCCAGTTGGGGAGATGTTCTGTCCCACAGCCGTCAGTACGTCGTACTAGAGATAGTATGCAGGTGCTCGTTGGGTTACGGGTACACCGAACAGGACCCATAGGGAACTGTTGGATGGTTTTATACCAGTCGTCAGTGAACAGTTCCCAGGTGACATGAGTACAGCATAGTCCGCAGACTTGACACTGCTGCTTCGCCTTGAGTGTGTCCCACTGTTCTTAGATTGCTACCCTACCACGGCTCAAAGGAGTCGTGCAAACAGGTAGCAGTTGGGTGCAATCCCGAGCACTTGGAGGCAGTGGCAGTTAGACAGGATTCGTCTCTCTCGGTATTGGGGGTTGATATCGCGCTGTGTCAGAGAGCCATTACGCAAAGTCCCAGGCCAGGGCAAGTGAGATTTGCTGGTAGGTTCCAGTAGTTTCTCAGGGTGTAATGGGCTTCGCTCCGACACGACTTATACCGCTATTAGGGGACTGATGCTTGCCGCCCCCTAGGCCCGATATGCGATAGTCTTAGACGAACGGACCGGACTGTACGGAGATTGTCTCATCAGACTAAGTAGGAGTTCGGATGGGTTTCCACATCGGCCTTCTTATCGACATCTACCTGGGGACCGTTACGTACAGCTAGTGCCGCTTGCGGTCTGTGGTTAAACCCACTGCCAGCATAGTAGTCGAGTCTCTAGAGTCCCACGCAGAGAGTTTCCCTACTCCAGGAGAAACGATATAGAGGTCGTATGGTTTTACGACAAGGGTTCGGACGCATACGTGTGTTTATGCACGTACGACTTTCGGACAGTTTTTACTAGTCGGCTTTGGTTTAAGCCAGTTACTAGTATCCGGTTATTGGATTTATACAGTCTAAAGTTTTTCCGTGTTTTCATGGATAGCAGGGGCGTTCTCGTAATTGCGCGAGAAGCTTCTAGAAGATGGTGACTAAGGAGGTTTAGGTGGCATATACATTGAATGAGATTAGTGAGTCATATGGATGATTCATCCATGTCATTAATGCTTCATAATTGCTTAATGACTCATGGAGATGAATCACCACAAGATATTTATCAAGCATGGTTGTAAATCATTTTCTTTTCTTTTCTTGATAAAATAAAATGCTTGATATATATTATGATAACTCATTTTCTCTTCTCATTATTATGTTCATCTTCTCTCTCCTCAAGCTCTCTCTCTTCAAACACTAATCCTCCCCTCTCATGTGTTGAGTACAAGGATTAGTTAGACTACTTAATCCATAACCATACTCTATTTCATCTAGGTACTTTGATTAGCACTTAAAGCTACCTAGTTGCCTCAAGTTTAGAGGCAAAGCTTGGAGTTTAGCTCTCGTGGTGGATCGTCTACTACTTGGAGAAGGCCGAGGAGGAGGTGGAGTTCGTAAAGACGAAGGACTCGGTTCTTTAGGTATAATCCCTTTACATAGTAGTTTAGAACTTCTATGTTTGATGTTAGTTATCGTTTAGCTTCGATTCATGCGGTTAGTCGATGTTTAAGCAAAGAACAAGATCGTTTTTCATATTTCCGCCTCCCCGCAAGTCGTGGGGTGTTGTACATCGACTTACAGTGGTATTAGAGCCTCGCTAAACAATAAATAACTCACTTGCAAAATTGTATGAATTTTGAACGGAAAAAACCAAAACCGGAAAACCCCGATATCATGGTTTCTGTCGATTTTTAAATGAAGTCCAAAAATTTTTCAGGCAGATTCAGAAAGCCCAAAATGATAGTATTAGAACACCCAAGAAAACTGGGCTCGCGAATCGACTAAACCGCCGCGGAACCGCGGCGAATCCCCCCGATCCGCCGCGATTCCGCCGCCGAGTTGCCGATTCACAAGCCCAATTTTCCTGTGCTGGTTCTCTGTGATATTTGGTATTTTCTGGAATTTTTTAATTTTTGCTCAGGTTTCAGATTTATAGAGAAGTATTGGAGCAAAATTAAATGTGTTTAATCGATCGAAATTGTACGGTATTTGCTTGTTGGATTATATCTGTGTTTGTATAATGTGTTCGTAAACCTCCCCTAACTGCTAGTATGTCGGTTGGCAGGGGGTTGCACATTTCTGTAATGGATTTTACTGTTTGTGGATATGAACTGTGTTGGACTGTTATGATGTATAGCCGGGGTTATGTGATGGGTTATTATTTAATTCATTTGATGTAAATGTAATTTGTTGTAATATTATTTTGCGGGGCACATCCAGGTTGCGGTTGTAGCCACCGTTGTATTATTTCATTTTACTGTTTTTGCTCCTAGGACAGACCCAAGATGGGGTGCACAAACTGCTGGGCGGGTAGTTTGCCGTACCCGTTGGGGTCTTGGGTGGGGTAATGGCTATTCATCACAACTGTGTAATCCGTCTTTTGTTGCAGGCTCAAAACAAACACGGATTATTTGCAAATCCAATAAAGTTCATCTTTGATCTGGAATGCCTATTATTGCGTCTGACGAATGTACAATATCTATATATGATAGCTATTTAGACGTCACTTATGTTTTACACCCGCGCTAGCCCAGCCCCCGCTCTGTCGTTAGTTAAGTAACCTAACGGGTGATGACGGGACCCCGTGGCAAATGCAGATGGCATAAGAGGACGTTGTATTTTCGTTGTTTTCTGCAATGATAGGTTAATGATGAGACGCATTATTTATAATGCAAAGAAAATAAACCAAAAGTTAATCGTTGGAACAATTTAAAAGAAACCACTCGGTTAATTTTAAAAACAGATATTTTTAAATGCGGAGCTTTAACCACTCCTTTTAAAAGCTATCAGGTTCTTTCGGTTATATCAAGTTCACCACGTTCACGGTTTCGCTAAAACCATTCGTAGCCCTCCGTCATTTCATTTGGGTATTCAGTAGTATTCAAGCTATGCATTTTGGCCAAAGTCAAGGCATAGTGTTTGGTAGCTCCTGGGTTTTCATTTGTTGCATAAGATAGATGAGTTAGTTTAGGACAGTCGTATTATCATTTGACCAAAGTCAGGGGTATATACGGATGGGTTCAAATTGACAAGATAATGACGGGTAGAACTTGACATATGACTTATGACATTTTGACCAAAGCCAAGGTCATAAGAGCATGGGGCAAAAACTTATATCGGGTATTTCTAAAGAAACTGAAATTTGCAAAATGATGCATACCATTTGGAGTTTGATGAATGTTGGTAGCATTCCTTCAACATTATCATACGATGATATTTGGATCCCGATCCTACTGTGAGTATATGCTACTTATCAGGATATTCGTCACTTAACGATCAATGCTATAAACCAAGTAGGTGTCAAGAAATGTGTCAGCGGGGTTACGCCCCCAGAGAAAAGAGGTTATTTAATTAAGGAACTTCGCGAAAGCGTTGGAAAACCACCCTCGAAGTATCGACACTAGCCTGGCTGAACGGTTAAGCAAGTATTGTACGGTAAGAATAGTCCTGGCTAATTCTTCTTTTATGGTTTGAGGAAGGATTCGAGAAACAGTGGGAGCCATCCAGTTTAGATAAACTAAAAACCACTCTAAACTTGCAAGAGCATCATGCTAAAGAGTTTTCTTCTCTCTCTCCTAATTGCAGCGACCCTGAAAATGACTGGACTTAAGTTACTTTTAGAGAAAAATATACTGACAGGGCCAAACTATAAAGATTGGCTGCGGAATGTCAAAATGGCTTTGACCTATGACAAATTGGGGTACGTCCTCACCGCTACGGCACCTGCTGTCCCTGGTCCCAAATCCAGTAATGCGGATAAGGAAATCCGCAAAACCTGGGATTTAGATTGCGCGAAAGCCAAGTGCATCGTGCTTGCCTCGATGAACAATGAACATCAGAGGAGGCACGAGGATATGGAACTAGATGGCATATTTCTCCATACAAAGGAACTTTATGGAGAGCAATCTCGTATAGCAAGATACGAGACCTCTAAGAACTTATTTCGAGCGAGGTTGGCTGTCGGGGCATCGGTAGGAGAACATGTCCTAAAGATGATTGGCTATATTGAAGAGCTCGCAGACCTTGGGACGACTTTGGATAATGAGCTCTATACAGACCTTATTCTCCAGTCCCTTCCTCACACCTACGCCCAGTTTATCCTGAACTTCAACATTCAAAGAAAAGAAGTTGAACTTCCAGAACTCCTGAACATGTTAAGGAGTGCAGAGGGCACCTTGCAGAAGACAAGGGAAACACCCGCTATGTTTGTTGGCGGTGCATCTTCTTCCGGGTCCAAGACTAGGGCCAAAGGAAGGAAGAAGAAGGCCGCCACCAAACCTAGAGGAGGTGTTAGTAAGGTGGGAGGGAAGGGAAAGAAAAAGTTTGCGGTACCGGTAGTTGGCCAGGATGAGTGCTTCCACTGTCACAGGAAAGGGCACTGGAAGAAAGGTTGCAAGGCGTGGAACGCCAAGAACCAGGAACCGAAGCAAGCTGTGGCTTCGACTTCAGGTGTGTTTGTAATTGAGAATTGTCTGTCAATTAACTCTACTTCCTGGGTATTGGATACCGGATCAGGATCTCATATTTTCAATTCATTGCAGGCACTGAGAAACCGTAGAGTGCTGAAGGAAGGTGATATGACCCTAAAGGTTGCTAACGGAGCTAGCGTGGGAGCTGCGTCCGTCGGGGATTATCACCTAGGATTGACAAGTGGACACATTTTGGTTTTACATAACTGTTTTTTTGTACCAAGCTTAACGTGTAATATCATATCAGTTTCCTTGTTATCAAATAAAGGTTATGATTTCACGTTTGTAAGAGATGTTGTTAACATCCACCTTAATCATGGTTTGATTGGGTCCGGTACACTAAATAACGGTATATATGTTTTAAACCAACTCCAAATTTTCAATGTCCAGAACACACTTAAAGGAAAGTCTCCAGATTTAAATAAAGCTTTCTTATGGCATTGTAGACTGGGTCATATCAATGAGAGAAGGTTGACTAAGTTGCATAGAGAAGGATATTTGGACTCGTTCGAATATCAAACTTATGACACTTGTCAATCTTGTCTCAAAGGAAAGATGGCAAAGACTCCATTTACTGGACAAGGAGTAAGAGCGAGCTCTTAGGACTCATACACAGTGATGTATGTGGTCCAATATCTACGCATGCAAGAGGTGGTTTTCCCTATTTCATTACTTTCACGGATGATTACCCAAGATACGGATTCATTTATCTGATGAAACATAAATCTGAGGCTTTTGAGAAATTCCAAGAGTATAAGAATGAAGTAGAAAACCAAACCGGCAAAAGTATCAAGACACTTAGATCTGATCGAGGAGGTGAATACTTGAGTGCCGAGTTCCTAGGTTACCTAAAAGAGAAAGGAATTCTCTCTCTGCTTACTCCTCCATACACTCCACAGCACAACGGTGTATCGGAGAGACGGAATCGAACCCTATTGGATATGGTACGATCCATGATGAGTAATGCTGAGTTACCGCGATCTTTTTGGGGTTATGCGCTAGAATCAGCAGCATATCTTCTGAACAGGGCTCCTACCAAGACTGTGCCTACCACTCCATATCAGATGTGGACTGGGAAGAAACCCCATCTTCAGCATATGAAGATTTGGGGATGTCCAGTTTTTGTTAAAAAGCAGCATGTGGACAAGCTCGAGGCACGATCAGTAAAATGTAAGTTTGTGGGATATCCAAAGAACTCCAAGGGATATTATTTCTATTACGCAGAGGAATAAAAGGTTTTTGTTTCTCGTAATGCCCATTTTCTGGAACATCAGTTTTTAGAAAAGGAAATAAGTGGCAGCGAAATAGAACTGGAAGAAATTCCAGAACCACAAACTGCTACTGAAAGTTTGGTAGAACCAGTAGTTCAAGAAGAACAGGACATTCCCGCACCCCTCCGCAGGAGTAGTAGGCCATCTCATCCGCCTGAGAGATACTACGGTTTTCTCATAGATGGGGATAGAGAGGATTGCATCATAGATGATGATGAACCTACTGACTTCCAGCAGGCCATCCAGAGCGGCGACTCGGTACGATGGCTAGATGCAATGCGGACCGAAATGGAGTCCATGTACACCAACAAAGTATGGACTTTGGACTTTGCGCCAGATGGGGTAAAACCCATAGGATGCAAATGGATCTTCAAGAAAAAGATTGGTGTAGATGGACAGGTAGAAACCTATAAGGCTAGACTTGTTGCAAAGGGTTTTCGTCAAAGACCTGGTTTGGACTATGACGAAACTTTTTCTCCAGTGGCTATGCTCAAATCCATTCGGGTCCTTCTTGCTATTGCTGCCTTCCATGATTATGAAATCTGGCAGATGGACGTAAAGACGGCTTTTTTGAATGGAAATTTAGAAGAGTGCGTCTATATGGATCAGCCAGAGGGTTTCAATCAGAGTGGAAGCAGCGAGAAAGTATGCAAGCTGCTTGAGTCCATTTATGGACTAAAGCAGGCATCGCGGAGTTGGAACATCTGTTTTGATGAGACAGTCAAAGAATATGACTTTATCAAAAATCCAGATGAACCGTGCATATATAGTAAAGTTGTAGCCAGAAGTGTCGTATTCCTCGTCTTGTACGTGGATGACATTCTATTGATAGGAAATGACATTCCTATGCTACAATCTGTCAAAGGATTCTTGTCACACAGGTTCTCCATGAAAGACCTGGGTGATGCCTCTTACATTCTGGGGATCCGGATCTATCGTGATAGATCCAAGAGGATGTTGGGACTTTCACAGTCCAGGTATATCGACACTGTACTGAAAAGATTCAGTATGGAAGATTCTAAGCGCGGTAATCTACCGGCTTGTCACGGAATCACCCTCTCCAAAGAGATGTCTCCCAAGACTGATTTGGAAAGGGAACGCATGTCTATTATACCCTACGCTTCTGCAGTAGGCTCTATAATGTATGCGATGTTGTGCACCAGACCAGATGTAGCTTACGCACTGAGTGTGATAAGCAGGTATCAGTCAGACCCAGGGGAGAAGCACTGGATAGCAGTAAAGAACATTCTCAAGTACCTGAGAAGGACTAAGGAGATGTTCTTGGTTTACGGCGGAAAAGACCTCAGGTTGGAGGCCTTTGCTGATTCCGGCTTCCAGAGTGATAAGGACGATTCCAAGTCCATGTCGGGTTATGTCTTTACCCTCAATGGAGGGGCGGTGTGCTGGAAGAGCTCCAAGCAGGACACCGTTGCTGACTCGACGATGGAAGCGGAGTATATAGCTGCTTACGATGCCGCAAAAGAAGCAGTCTGGATGAAGAAGTTCCTAACAGAACTTCAGGTGGTTCCTACCATTGTTGATCCAATAACTCTGTATTGTGACAACAACGGAGCTATAGCTTTAGCGAAGGAACCAAGGTCCCATCAGAAGTCCAGACACATCTTGAGGCGGTATCACCTGATCAGGGAGATCATTGATCGTCGGGAGATCGAGGTTCGGAGATTTGCTTCTGAAGAGAACATTGCTGATCCATTCACAAATGCCCTACCTCAGATTCAGTTCGAGAGGCTACTCGAGATCATCGGTCTTCGATATGCCAGTACATGGCCCTAGTGCAAGTGGGAAATTGTTAGTGTATATGCCCTAGGGGCCATTATTGTATCATACTAGTTTGTATATTACTTAATAGAAGCTTGAGATATTCACATGTATATAACAGTCTTGCTAAACATGGTAGTATGCTACTTGGTTTTTCTATCTTAATATATGAGTATACGTATTGATAGAGCTCTTAGGATCTTGCTTGACTACCAGCGTTGTGATGGCAGTCACACTAGTGGCGGCTGGGTAGTCTACAAGCACATCCTTATTTAGGTCCCTAGTCGTTGGATTGTCGAGACAGGGCATCGATACTCCGGAGTAGACTAGTGTGTACGCTTCTCATCCCAGTTGGGGAGATGGTCTGTCCCACAGCCGTCAGTACGTTGTACTAGAGATAGTACTGTAAGTCCATGCTACCTCTCCCGGTACTTTCGGGCATGCGGAATTTGATAAAAAACGATTTTTATAGAGGTGGTAACATAGACTTATAACCCGGATCTTTGTTAAACATCTAACTAACAACTTAACTACGAGTTACTAACTACTCGGTTAGGGGGTTATACCTTGCTTGTCTTGAACTCCTTCGTCTTCAAACTCCGATGGTGGTCCGGATCGGCTTCTTCCCGTCGTCTCCTTACGCCGAAGATAGATCCACCTGAAAGCTCTAACCTTTGGCTCCTTCTTCGATCTTTGAAGAAACTAGTTCACTCGGTTTGCTAAACCTTGTGAACTAGAGTGAGTAGAGAAGAGTTTGTATGGGATTTTATCTATGGTTCTTGATTCTCAACTCATGAGACAAGTGAACCATAGAGTCAAGAGAGGGAGCAAGAGGAAGAGGGTGAGAGCAAAAACAAGGGAGCTCAAGAACAAGAGAGAGAATGGTCAAGTGAGAATGAGCCTATGTTTTGTCTTTCACTCTCTCATAATCCAAAAGCATCATAACTCATCATACCAATCAAGTGTTATGTGATGGTTGAAGCAACCATAACCATATCATTTCATGCACTCATTTTGCACAAATGAGGAAGCAAGCAAAAGTTTTTGCCATGAAATGATGGCTATGGTTATCATGATGGTCAACTAGTCAAGCCTAGTCAACCGGTCAACAAAGTCAACAAGTCAACAAAAGTCAGCAAGTCAACAAAGTCAACAACCATGTCACCATAATACTTAATTAATATAATTGTTAATCACATATCATATTCTCATTAGGGTTGAGCAAAAAGTCAATAGTCAACGGTCAACTGTCAATAACCCTAATGAGAATCCGCTGCCTCTGTCTCCCCGTCAACTGTGCATACACACCCGCATCCGCGTTCCGAGGAACACGAATGCATACTGGATAAATCCAATCCCAAAAGGTACACTAGGATCTGGCTTAAACCAAAGCCCGCTAGTGTAAACTGTCCGGACACTGTACGTGCACAAGTGCACGGATGTGACCGAACCCTGTCGCAAAACCATGCGACCTGTCGCAAAACCATGCGACCTCTACTCTTTTGCCTAAAGGCGAAAAGCTTTCTGTGTGGGACTCTAAAGACTCGACACTACGCTGGCAGTGGGTTTAACCACAGACCGCAAGCGGCACTAGCTGTGCGTAACGGTCCCCAGGTAGTGCCGACAAGAAGACCGACGAGACGAAACCCATCTGAACTCTTAGTGAGCCTGAATGTGACATTCTCCGTACAGTCCGGTCTGTTCGTCTGATACATCGCATGGCGGGCCTAGGGGGAAGTAAACGTCAGTCCCCCAATAGCGGTACAAGTCGTGTCGGAGCGAAGCCCAAAACACCCTGAGATAACACTGGAATCCTACCAGTATATCTCGTTTGCCCTGGCCAGGGACTACTCGTGTAATGGCTCTCCTAGACACAGCGCGATGTCAACCCCCAATACCGGGAGAGACGAATCCTGTCTAACCGTCACTGCCTCCAAGTGCTTCGGGACTGCACCCAACTACTACCTGTTTGCACGACTCCTTTGAGCCGTGGTAGGGTAGTAATCAAAGTGCAGTGGGAACACACTCGAGGCGAAGTGACAGTGTCAAGTCAGCGGACTAAGCTGTACTCATGTCACCTGGGAACTGATAACTGACGATAGGCATAATACCAACTAGTCAGTTCCCGACGAGTCCTGTCCAGTGTACCCGTAACCTAACGAGCACCCGCATACTATCTCAAGTACGACGTACTGACGGCTGTGGGACAGACCGTCTCCCACACTGGGATGAGAAGCGCATGCGCTAGTCTACTCCGGAGTATCGATGCCCTGTCTCGATAGTCCTGCGACCAGGGACCTGCATAAGGATGTGCTTATAGATTACCCAGCCCCACTAGTGTGACTGCCATCACATCGCTGGTAATCAAGCAAAGATCCTAAGGGCTCCACTAATGTGTATAGGTGATATACTAAAATAAACACATGTACACATTGAAGTAGAAACAAACCAAGTAGCGTACTACTATTTTGAGCAAGATTGTATATACAAGGTGAATATCCCAAGCTTCCATTAAGTAATATACAAACTAGTATGATACAGTAATGGCCTCTAGGGCATATACACTAACAATCTCCCACTTGCACTAAGGCCATGTACTGGCGTATCGAAGACCTATCATCTCGATCAGCCGCTCGAACTGAGTCTAGGGCAGGGCCTTGGTGAATGGATCTGCAGTGTTATCTTCCGAAGCGACTCTCCGAACCTCGATCTCCTGGCGATCCACGATCTCCCTGATCAGGTGATACCGCCTTAAGATGTGTCTGGATCTCTGATGGGACCTGGGTTCCTTCGCTAAAGCTATAGCCCCGTTGTTGTCGCAATACAGAGGTATTGGATCAACAATGGACGGAATCACCTGAAGCTCTTTCAAGAACTTCCTCATCCAGACAGCTTCTTTTGCGGCATCAGATGCAGCGATGTATTCCGCTTCCATCGTCGAGTCTGCAATGGTTTCCTGTTTGGAACTCTTCCAACACACCGCCCCTCCATTGAGGGTAAAGACAAAACCCGACATGGACTTGGAATCATCCTTGTCACTCTGGAAGCTGGAGTCAGCAAAGGCCTCGATCTGGAGGTCTTTTCCGCCATACACCAAGAACATCTCCTTAGTCCTTCTCAGGTACTTGAGAATGTTCTTTACTGCTATCCAGTGTTTCTCCCCAGGGTTAGACTGATACCGGCTTACCACACTCAGTGCATAAGCTACATCCGGTCTGGTACACAACATCGCATACATTATAGAGCCTACCGCAGAAGCGTAGGGTATAATAGACATGCGATCCCTCTCTAAATCAGTCTTGGGAGACATCTCTTTAGAGAGGGTGATCCCGTGACAAGCCGGTAGGTTACCGCGCTTGGAATCTTCCATACTGAACCTCTTCAGTATGGTGTCGATGTACCTGGACTGTGAAAGTCCTAATATCCTCTTGGATCTATCACGATGGATCCGGATCCCCAGGATGTATGAGGCATCACCCAGGTCTTTCATGGAGAACCTGTGCGACAAGAACCCCTTGACAGATTGTAGCATAGGAATGTCATTTCCTATTAAGAGAATGTCATCCACGTATAAAACGAGGAATACTACAGTTCTCGCTACAAATCTACTATAGATGCATGGTTCATCTGGATTTTTGATAAAGCCAAATTCTTTGACCGTCTCATCAAAACAGATGTTCCAACTCCGCGATGCCTGCTTTAGTCCATAGATGGACTTAAGCAACTTGCACACCTTTTCGCTGCTCCCACTCTGAATGAAACCCTCTGGTTGGTCCATATAGACACACTCCTCTAAATTTCCATTTAGAAAAGCGGTCTTTACGTCCATTTGCCAGATCTCATAATCGTGGAAGACAGCAATGGCAAGAAGGATCCGAATGGATTTCAGCATAGCCACTGGAGAAAAGGTTTCGTCATAGTCCAAGCCAGGTCTTTGACGAAAACCCTTTGCTACAAGTCTAGCTTTATAGGTCTCAACCTGTCCATCTACACCAATCTTCCTTTTGAAGATCCACTTGCATCCTACGGGTTTTACCCCATCTGGAGCAATGTCCAACGTCCATACTTTGTTGGTGTACATGGACTCCATTTCGGTCCGCATTGCATCCAGCCATTTCACTGAGTCAACGCTCTGAACGGCCTGCTGGAAGCTAGTAGGCTCATCATAATCTATGATGCAATCCTCTCTATCCCCGTCTATGAGAAAACCGTAGTATCTCTCGGGCGGATGAGTCTGCCTACTACTCCTGCGGAGCGGCGTAGGAATGTCCTGTTCTTTTGAACCCTCTGGTTCCACTAAACTTTTAGTAATAGCCCGTGGTTCTGGAATTTCTTCCAGTTCTACCGCGCTCCCACTGATTTCCTTTTCTAAGAACTGGTGTTCTAGAAAGTGGGCATGACGAGAAACAAGAAATTTTTGTTCCTCTTCGCAGTAGAAGAAATATCCCTTGGAATTCTTTGGATATCCCACAAACTTGCACTGTACTGAGCGTGCCTCGAGCTTGTCCGCATGCTGCTTTTTGACAAAAGCTAGACTTCCCCATGTCTTAATGTGATTAAGATGGGGCCTCTTCCCACACCACATCTCAAATGGTGTGGTAGGCACAGTCTTAGTGGGAACTCGGTTCAAAAGGTATGCAGCTGATTCTAGCGCATACCCCCAGAATGATCGCGGTAACTCAGCGTTACTCATCATGGACCGTACCATATCTAATAGGTTGCGGTTCCGTCTCTCCGATACACCGTTATGTTGCGGAGTGTATGGAGGAGTAAGCTGAGAGAGAATTCCGTTCTCTTTTAAATAGTCCAGGAACTCGGCACTTAAGTATTCTCCACCTCGATCCGATCTTAGAATCTTAATACTTTTGCCGGTTTGTTTTTCTACTTCATTCTTATACTCCTGGAATTTTCCAAAGGCTTCGGACTTATGTTTCATTAAGAAGACATAACCGTACCTTGAGAAGTCATCCGTAAAAGTAATGAAGTAAGAATAACCGCTTCGCGCATGTGTAGACATTGGACCGCACACGTCACTGTGTACGAGTCCCAAGAGCTCGCTCGTTCTCACTCCATGTCGAGTAAACGGAGTCTTTGTCATCTTTCCTTTGAGACAGGATTGACAAGTGGCATACGATTGATATTCGAACGGATTCAAATATCCTTCTGTATGTAACTTCTTCAACCTTCTCTCATTGATGTGACCCAGTCTACAATGCCATAAGAAAGCCTGATTGATTTCTGGAGACTTTCTTTTGTGTGTATTCTGGACATTGAAAATCTGTGGTTGGTTTAATATGTATATACCATTACTCAATGTACCTGACCCAATCAGAACTTGATTAAGGTGAATGTTTACAACATTACTTACAAACGCAAATTCATAACCTTCTTTAGAAACTAAAGATACAGAAATGATATTACAAGTTGCGTTGGGTACAAAAAAGCAATTATGCAAAACCAAAACATGTCCATCTGACATTCCCAGGTGATAGTCCCCCACGGATTTAGCATCCAAGCTAGCTCCGTTCGCAACTCTGAGGGTCATGTCACCTGCCTTCAAAACCCTACGGTTTCTCAACGCCTGCAAAGAATTACAGATATGAGATCCTGATCCGGTATCCAATACCCAGGAAGTAGAGTTTATTGAAAGACAGTTTTCAATAACATACACACCTGAAGCTGAAGCTGCAACCTGCTTCAATTCCTGTGTTCTGGCTTTCTAAGCACTGCAATCATTCTTCCAGTGACCTTTCTTATGACAATAGAAGCATTCTTCCTTATCCACAAGCTTCCCCGCTTTCTTTGTTGCTTTAGCTTTTCCCTTCGTATCCACTTTACTAACACCGCCCCTTGGTTTGGCGGGGGCTTTCTTCTTCTTTCCCTTGGCTTTCGCCTTGGACCTAGAAGAAGATGATCCTCCTACAAACAAAGTGGATGTTTCCCTACCCTTCTGTAGGGTGCCCTCTGCGCTCCTCAGCATGTTGAGGAGCTCTGAAAGTTCAACTTCTTTTTCTTGCAAGTTGAAGTTCAGTATAAACTGGGCGTAAGTGGAAGTAAGGGACTGGAGAACTATGTCCGTATAGAGCTCACTCTCCAATGTGGTTCCTAGGTCCGCGAGCTCCTCAATGTAGCCGATCATCTTTAGCACGTGCTCGGCTACTGATGATCCGACGGCCATCCTTGCCGAAAATAACTTTTTCGACGCTTCGTATCTTGCGATACGAGATTGCTCTCCATACAGTTCTTTTGTATGGAGAAATATGGATTCAAGGTCCATATTCTCGTGCCTCCTCTGATGTTCGTTGTCCATCGAGGCAAGTACGAGGCACTTGGCCTTCGCGCTATCAATCTCCCAAGTCTTGCGGATTTCCTTATCCGCGACGCTGGAAGTGGGACCAGGGACAGGGGGAGCTTTGGTGGTAAGAAGATACCCCAGCTTGTCGTAAGTGATTGCCATCTTGACATTCCTGAGCCAATCTTTGTAGTTTGGCCCTGTCAGTATGTTTTTATCTAGAAGTAACTTAAGTCCAGTCATGTCGATTTGGTCGCTGCAATTAGGAGAGAGAAGAAGAAACACTCAGCATGATGCTCTTGCAAGTTTAGAGTGGTTTTTAGTTTGTCTAAACAGAATGGCTCCCACTGTTTCTCGAATCCCTCCTCAAACAATAAAGGAAGAATTAGTCGGGATCAATCCCACCGCACAATACTTGCTTAACCGTTCAGCCAGGCCGGTGTCGGTACTTCGAGGGAGGTTTTCCAACGCTTTCACGAAGTTCCTTAATTGAAGAACCTCTTTTCCCTGGGGCGTAGCCCCGCTAACACCTTTCTAGGCACCTACTAGGTTTATAGCATTGATCGTTTAGTGAGAAATTTCCCGAGGAGTAGCATATACTCACAGTAGGATCGGGATCCAAATATCATCGCGTGACGAAACTGAAGGAATCCTACCAGAATCATCACACTCCAAATGGTATGCAAATCTAGCAAGTTTCAGTACTTATGAGACTCCCGATGTGGATTTTTGCCCCATGCTCTTATGACCTTGACTTTGGCCAAAATATCATAAGTCACATGTCAAGTTCTACCCGTCATTATCCAGGTTAATTTGGATCCATCCGTACCTACCCTTGACTTTGGCCAAAATGGCAGTACGACTGTCCCAAACCAACGCATCTATCTATGCTACACATGAACACCCAATAGCTACCAATCACTGTGCCTTGACTTTGGCCAACATACACAGCTTGAATACTATTGACTATTCATGTGAAACGAAGGAGGGCTACGAATGGTTTTGGCAAAACCGTGAACGTAGTGAACTTGATATAGTCGATGGAACGAGATAGCTTTTAAAAGGAGTGGCTCAAGCTCCGCATTTAAAAGTTGTTTTTGAAAAGAACCGAGTGGTTTTTCGAAAGTGTTCCAACGACTTTAACTTGGTTTATTATCTTGCATTAGTTCTTTTAATGCGTGATATTCTTGCATTAGTTCTTTTAATACGTCCCATCATTTAATCCTACCATTGCAGAAAACAACCAAAATATGACGTACGCTTATGCCATTCGCATTCGCCATGGGGCCCCGTCATTACCCGTTAGGTTACTTAACTAACGATAGAGCGGGGGCTAGGCTAGCGCGGCTGTAAAACATAAGCAACGCCTAAATAATATCATATATAGATATATTGCAATGATAGACATTTCAGATCACAGATGAATACATTGGATATACTAGGAACCTGCAATTCGTACGAGCCTATAACGAAAAGCAGATTACACGGTCGCGGTGAATAGCCAATACCCCACCCAAGACCCCTACGGGCGCGGCAAACTACCCGCCAAGTACCCGAAGCGAAGCAACCTCCCTCATCTCCATGAGTAGGCCACTCGGCACTTCGGCATACCCGGTAGTTTGTGCACCCCCTCCATGGGTCTATCCTAGGAGCAAAAACAGTAAAAAGAAATTATACAATGACGGCTACAACCCCGACCCGGTTGTACGGCCATATAAATAATTATTACATCAATTTACAAATTTACATGAATTGAAAGAAAAGAAAAACTCTCGTCTCACAACCCCCGGCTATTCACCCGCGACAATCCAACATATTCATATACACATTCCAGCAACATTACAGATCACAGATTTGTATAACCCCCACTAATCGACATATAGCGATTAGCAGACGTTTAATACAAATATCACATTACAGAAAAACCCGTTAGCTTAAGTCTTTTAGAAGTTCGATAAAAAATACGGATTTTCGGGACCCAAAAATAAAATTTTCGTTCTGGAAAATCTGGGCAGAAAATATATATTCCAAAAATCCCAAAACAACCCCAGAATAACACTGCACCAAAGATGGACCTCGGCCGAGTCAACTCGGCCGCGGATCCGAGGCGGAAGCGTGCTCCAGCCGCGTTTCCGCGGCGCTTTGACTCGATCGTTGGACCAAATTTGGTGGGTGATCACACAAAAGCCTGAGCCGATTTTTGGTGTATTTCAAAAAAGTTTTCCAGTACTTTTAAAATCGACAGAAAGTTCGAATTTTGGGGTTCATTTCGGGACTTTTTCTTTGATCGATCTTCTAGTTACTTGCTAACATGTTAGATAGAGTTTAACTAGGCTCTGATACCACTGTAAGTCCATGCTACCTCTCCCGGTACTTTCGGGCATGCGGAATTTGATAAAAAATGATTTTTATAGAGGTGGTAACATGGACTTATAACCCGGATCTTTGTTAAACATCTAACTAACAACCTAACTACGAGTTACTAACTACTCGGTTAGGGAGTTATACCTTGCTTGTCTTGAACTCCTTCGTCTTCAAACTCCGATGGTGGTCCGGATCGGCTTCTTCCCGTCGTCTCCTTACGCCGAAGATAGATCCACCTGAAAGCTCTAACCTTTGGCTCCTTCTTCGATCTTTGAAGAAACTAGTTCACTCGGTTTGCTAAACCTTGTGAACTAGAGTGAGTAGAGAAGAGTTTGTATGGGATTTTATCTATGGCTCTTGATTCTCAACTCATGAGACAAGTGAACCATAGAGTCAAGAGAGGGAGCAAGAGGAAGAGGGTGAGAGCAAAAACAAGAGAGCTCAAGAACAAGAGAGAGAATGGTCAAGTGAGAATGAGCCTCTCTTTTGTCTTTCACCCTCTCATAATCCAAAAGCATCATAACTCATCATACCAATCAAGTATTATGTGATGGTTGAAGCAACCATAACCATATCATTTCATGCACTCATTTTGCACAAATGAGCAAGCAAGCAAAAGTCTTTGCCATGAAATGATGGCTATGGTTATCATGATGGTCAATTAGTCAAGCCTAGTCAACCGGTCAACAAAATCAACAAGTCAACAAAAGTCAACAAGTCAACAAAGTCAACAACCATGTCACCATAATACTTAATTAATATAATTGTTAATCACATATCATATTCTCATTAGGGTTGAGCAAAAATTCAATCGTCAACGGTTAACTGTCAACAACCCAAATGAGAATCCGCTGCCTCTATCTCCCCGTCAACTGTGCATACACACCCGCATCCGCGTTCCGAGGAACACGAATGCATACTGGATAAATCCAATCCCAAAAGGTACACTAGGATCTGGCTTAAACCAAAGCCCGCTAGTGTAAACTGTCCGGACACTGTACGTGCACAAGTGCACGGATGTGACCGAACCCTGTCGCCAAACCATGCGACCTGTCGCAAAACCATGCGACCTCTACTCTTTTGCCTAAAGGCGAAAAACTTTCTGTGTGGGACTCTAAAGACTCGACACTACGCTGGCAGTGGGTTTAACCACAGACCGCAAGCGGCACTAGCTGTGCGTAACGGTCCCCAGGTAGTGCCGACAAGAAGACCGACGAGGCGAAACCCATCTGAACTCCTACTGAGCCTGAATATGACATTCTCCGTACAGTCCGGTCTGTTCGTCTGATACATCGCATGGCGGGCCTAGGGGGCGGTAAACGTCAGTCCCCCAATAGCGGTACAAGTCGTGTCGGAGCGAAGCCCAAAACACCCTGAGATAACACTGGAAGCCTACCAGTATATCTCGTTTGCCCTGGCCAAGGACTACTCGTGTAATGGCTCTCCTAGACACAGCGCGATGCCAACCCCCAATACCGGGAGAGACGAATCCTGTCTAACCGTCACTTCCTCCAAGTGCTTCGGGACTGCACCCAACTACTACCTGTTTGCACGACTCCTTTGAGCCGTGGTAGGGTAGTAATCAAAGTGCAGTGGGAACACACTCGAGGCGAAGTGACAGTGTCAAGTCAGCGGACTAAGCTGTACTCATGTCACCTGGGAACTGATAACTGACGATAGGCATAATACCAACTAGTCAGTTCCCGACGAGTCCTGTCCAGTGTACCCGTAACCTAACGAGCACCCGCATACTATCTCAAGTACGACGTACTGACGGCTGTGGGACGGACCGTCTCCCACACTGGGATGAGAAGCGCATGCGCTAGTCTACTCCGGAGTATCGATGCCCTGTCTCGATAGTCCTGCGACCAGGGACCTGCATAAGGATGTGCTTATAGATTACCCAGCCCCACTAGTGTGACTGCCATCACATCGCTGGTAATCAAGCAAAGATCCTAAGGGCTCCACTAATGTGTATAGGTGATATACTAAAATAAACACATGTACACATTGAAGTAGAAACAAACCAAGTAGCATACTACTATTTTGAGCAAGATTGTATATACAAGGTGAATATCCCAAGCTTCCATTAAGTAATATACAAACTAGTATGATACAGTAATGGCCTCTAGGGCATATACACTAACAAGTATGCAGGTGCTCGTTGGGTTACGGGTACACCGGACAGGACTCACAGGGAATTGTTGGTTGGTTTTATACCAGTCGTCAGTGAACAGTTCCCAGGTGACATGAGTACAGCATAGTCCGCAGACTTGACACTGCTGCTTCGCCTCGAGTTGGTCCCACTGTTCTTAGATTGCTACCCTACCACGGCTCAAAGGAGTCGTGTAAACAGGTAGCAGTTGGGTGCAGTCCCGAGCACTTGGAGGCAGTGGCGGTTAGACAGGATTCGTCTCTCTCGGTATTGGGGGTTGATATCGTGCTGTGTCAGAGAGCCATTACGCAAAGTCCCTGGCCAGGGCAAGCGAGATTTGCTGGTAGGTTCCAGTAGTTTCTCAGGGTGTAATGGGCTTTGCTCCGACACGACTTATACCGCTATTAGGGGACTGACGCTTGCCGTCCCCTAGGCCCGATATGCGATAGTCTTAGACGAACGGACCGGACTGTACGGGGATTGTCACATCAGACTCAGTAGGAGTTCAGATGGGTTTCCACATCGGCCTTCTTATCGACATCTACCTGGGGACCGTTACGTACAGCTAGTGCCGCTTGCGATCTGTGGTTAAACCCACTGCCAGCGTAGTAGTCGAGTCTCTAGAGTCCCACGCAGAGAGTTTCCCTACTCCAGGCGAAACGATATAGAGGTCGTATGGTTTTACGACAAGGGTTCGGACGCATACGTGTGTTTACGCACGTATGACTTTCGGACAGTTTTTACTAGTCGGCTTTGGTTTAAGCCAGTTACTAGTATCCGGTTATTGGATTTATACAGTCTAAAGTTTTTCCGTGTTTTCACGGATAGGAGGGGCGTTCTCGTAATTGTGCGAGAAGCTTCTAGAAGATGGTGACTAAGGAGGTTTAGGTGGCATATACATTGAATGAGATTAGTGAGTCATATGGATGATTCATCCATGTCATTAATGCTTCATAATTGCTTAATGACTCATGGAGATGAATCACCACAAGATATTTATCAAGCATGGTTGTAAATCATTCTCTTTTCTTTTCTTGATAAAATAAAATGCTTGATATATATTATGATAACTCATTTTCTCTTCTCATTATTATGTTCATCTTCTCTCTCCTCAAGCTCTCTCTCTTCAAACCCTAATCCTCCCCTCTCATGTGTTGAGTACAAGGATTAGTTAGACTACTTAATCCATAACCATACTCTATTTCATCTAGGTACTTTGATTAGCACTTAAAGATACCTAGTTGCCTCAAGTTTAGAGGCAAAGCTTGGAGTTTAGCTCTCGTGGTGGATCGTCTACTACTTGGAGAAGGCCGAGGAGGAGATGGAGTTCGTAAAGACGAAGGACTCGGTTCTTTAGGTATAATCCCTTTACATAGTAGTTTAGAACTTCTATGTTTGATGTTAGTTATCGTTTAGCTTCGATTCATGCGGTTAGTCAATGTTTAAGCAAAGAACAAGATCGTTTTTCTTATTTCCGCTTCCCCGCAAGTCGTGGGGTGTTGTACATCGACTTACATGCACTAAAGCCAATTATTGGCGTATCTCATACCCAGCATCTCAAAAAGTCTCTCATGCTGTGGCAGAGGGAAGGCCTTCGTAAGTGGATCCGCTCTTTTGTATCTACTCTTCGAATCTCGATCTCGCGGCGATCAACTATCTTCCGGATCAAATGATATCGCCTGAGGATGTGTCTGGTTCGCTGATGGGACCTGGGCTCTTTAGCTAACGCCATAGCCCCATTATTATCACAATACAATGGTATTGGATCAATAATGGTCGGAACTACTCCTAGCTCCAAGATGAACTTCCTCATCCAGACCGCTTCCTTGGTAGCATCATTTGCAGCAATATACTCAGCTTCCATTGTGGAGTCTGCAACGGTATCCTGTTTGGAACTCTTCGAACACACCGCCCCTCCATTGAAGGTAAAGACAAACCCTGAGATAGATTTGTTGTCATCCTTATCACTCTGGAATCTCGAATCGGTAAAGGCCTCCATTTGGAGATCTCCATTACTATACACCAAGAACATTTCTTTAGTCCTTCGCAAGTACTTAAGAATGTTCTTCACAGCAGTCTAGTGATTCTCCCCTAGGTTGGATTGATACCTGCTTACAACACCCAGTGCATAAGCTACATCAGGGCGTGTACATAACATCGCATACATTATAGATCTTACAGCAGAAGCGTAGGGTGTAATGCTCATGCGAGCTCTCTCTTCATCGGTCTTTGGGCAAAAGTCCTTAGAGAGAGTGACTCCATGACTAGCGGGTAAAGAACCCCGTTTGGAGTCTTTCATACTAAACCTCTTCGGGATGGTGTTAATGTACCTGGTTTGAGACAATCCCAGTAACCGTTTAGATCTATCCTTATAGATCTTCATGCTCAATATGTACGGGGCATCACCCAGGTCCTTCATGGAGAACCTTTATGATAAGAACAGTTTGACCGATTGTAGCATAGGAACGTCGTTTCTTATCAGAAGAATGTCATCCACGTACAATACGAGGAATGTGACAGTACTTCCTACAATTTTCTTATAAACACAAGGTTCATCTGGATTTTTGACGAAATCAAACTCTTTGATAACATCATTGTTAGTTATGTATATGCCCAAGAGGCCATTGTTGTACATTTGATGTATATTATGATGGATGCTTAGATATATACAGAGAGGACTTTCTTGCTCGTGATGATAGTATGCTATTTGGTTTCACTTTATCTTAACATGTTGACTTGTATTGGTTTACTGTCTTTCTCTCACATGTTGATAAAGCCCTTAGGATATGTACTCGACTACTGGGATTATGATGAGATCATACTAGTGGGGCCATAGTAGTCGATGAGTACATCCTATAACTGTTCCTAGTCGAGGGTATATCGAGATAGGGCATCGATACACCAGAGTAGACTAGCGTATACGCATCTTGACCCATATGATGGGCGATGGATGATCCCATATCCATCGGTGTTTGACATCAAGGATGGTGTACGGGTGCTCAGTGGAGACTGGGTACACTGGACGGACTCGCCGAGAACTCCCAGTTGGTGATATACCACACGTCAGATGGCAGTTCTCCGGTGACACTGGTACAGGGTAGTCTGTAGACCCGATATCGTCATAGAGTCTTGTGTGATTCCCACTGTGCTTTGATTTCCACCTTACCATGTCCATGAGGGCGTGCAAAACGGTGGCTTTTGGGTACAGTCCCGAATCACATGGAGGCAATGAGCGATAGGAGGGGATTCGTCTCTCCCGGTATAGGGAGTTGATGGCGTGCTGTGTTCGATTGGCTATAACTGGAAGTCCCTGGCCAGGGCTGATATAGAGATTTACTGGTAAGTGTTACTAGTAGTTTCTCGACCTGTTATGAGCCTCACATCGATACGACTTATCGGTTACTGGGGTCTGACGTTTACCACCCCTAGACTTGATATGCGACATATCAGACGAACAGATCGGACTGTACGGGAGTGTTACTGATTGGATTCACAGGAGAACGAACAGGCTAGCTTGTTGATCTTCTAATCGCTCAATATCTGGGTGGCTGTTACGTTTAGCTGACCGCTTGCAGCTTGTGGGTGTTTGATATGATCATTACCTGCTACCGGCGTATTGACGATTCTTTAGAGTCCTACACAGAGGTTTCTTGGCTCAGGCGAAACGGAGTAGAGGCACATATGAGATATGTGCAGGACCGAGGATAATACGATATGAGATACCGTATTATATTCTCGCGATATTTTGATTTGAATCGGGACATCGGATCAAGTGTTGATTCGATGAATCGGTACATGATATATTAGCCGGTTATATTCGATATAGCCGGATCGTTGGATCAAGTGTTGATTCGATGATTTAATGTATAATAATATATATGATATATTATATTACATTATCTAATATTGGCTCACTTTATTATTTCATTTTCTCACTGGATTAATACATTGATATATATGCGATATATGTTAAATGTATTATTTTCTTATGTTGCAAATATATAATATATATGTGATATATATTACTGTAACATGATATGATTTATTATTAAACATGTTTAAGGATGATAATGAGGGATTAGGGTTTGATTAGGGTTAGCTCTTTCAAGTTCATTCTAGAAGGATTCTATTTTGTCTTGGTTAAGATATTATGGTTGATCTTTATCTTTGACCTAACCAATCCCTAACCCTAGTTTATTCTCTACAACTTCTTAGCCTATCATCCTTGACCATGGTTGATATATCAATCATATAGATTACTTTTCTATTCATCACAAAAGGATTATCTTTTCTATTATCATCTTCTTCTCTCTTGAGTTCAAAAAGAAAATACTTACTAGTTAATTCTTTAGTGATGATTTCAAGTGAGAAAGTGAAATAAAAAGAAAGCATAAATACTACTCCCTCATCCTCATCTCATCTAGCCCATGAGATTAGGGTGTTCATCTCTTTAGAGTGAGAAAGCTTTGGTTTTTGCAACTTCGACGTAGATCATCGGAGATTCGGAACACTTCAAGCTAGCATGGATCGTTCGAGTCGTGGAGCCTCTCTTGAGTCCGGGAGATCGTGGATCGCGGCGAAGGGACTTCTACTCGGAGCTTGTGAAGCGAAGGAGCAGACTACAAAGGTTGTAATCCCTCACACTTAGCTTTAAAGATATCATCTTGCATGCTAAACCCTAATAATCTAGCAAAGATCCCGTCTTTGGGTTGTTCGGCACGTCTAAAATTTTATCCGGGCATGTTTGATGCCTTATGAACCTTCACAAGAGTTCCTAGGAACCCTACAGTGGTATCAGAGCCTAGCTAAAGCATTAGGCGACGTGTTTACGAAGTTAAAACTCTGATCGAACCCGAACCGACGAAATTTACCCCCTCTCTGGAAATTTTTCTAAATCTGGGTTTTTTCTGAATTAAAAATACCTGAAAAATACAACAAGAAAAGATAAGAATTATGGTGAAATTCGTGCCTCTAATTCGACCACGTGGCCGCGGAACCGCGGCAAAGACCCCCCATTAGCGGCGGTTCCGCGGCAGTATGAGTGAATTAGCCACGGTTTTGTGCACAGTAATTCTTGTCTCTGTGTTTACTATTTTATTGGTATTTTTATTCTGACTCAAGTGTTGAGTATTCTTGGGTTTCTTTTGTAATCGTAGATTCGATTGGAATATTTAAATTCGTTATTATTTCAAAATATTTAGAAACCGTTAAACTATTTGAACAGATATCATTAACCCACTTTATCCCGGAACGGTAAACTTTCTAGTGTTGAATTTTTATTGGGTTTAAATCTTTCGGAAAAATTGTACAAGTTAAGCGGTAGACCCTCTAGAAGACAACAAACCTTAACTCGATTATGTGACCGTCTTGAACTGCCTTATGAACCTTCGGGTTTGGGGCAGTACGGCGTGCCACATGTGAGGCGTTGCCTTGACCCTTCTACGGCTGGATCACTGGGACTATGACATATTCTGGGATTATTTGAACTCCGCTGAAGTGTTGAGCACTTTGGGAAATTTTGGGTATTTGATTATCTGTTCGAAAAGTTTAATACTGTCTATTTATCTGGAATGTGATACAATATGTGGAATTCATAGAGTTAGGCATGAAATGCGAAGTATGTGATATTTCGGATTTATGATGTCTAAAGTGATTGTGGATTCCAAATATTGTAATTTTACACTTTCTTTTCTGTGACCGTAAATGTAGTATGTAGTTGTATTGCCGGTTTTCGTTGCTATACATCGACGACGATCGGTGTATGCATACTTACTTACGTTGATGATATGAGATATTATGTGTTGCTGAGATATGATGTGCAGGATTGTCGCGATTGAATAGCCGGGGGTTTTATGTGAGATGAGAGTTTTATATTTTCATTCATGTAAATTCAATTGTAATGTAATATTCTTTTATTTGGGGCACTTCCAGGTTGAGGTTGATGCCACCAGTGTTGTATATTATTTACTTTTCCGCATTAGGATGGACCCAAGGAGGGGAGCACAGGTGACCGGGTTCTGGGGTTCAGTGGGAGGCCATCTCGAGGAGTCGAGACCGAGTCTCTTAAACTCCAAAACTGGTAGGGTCGCTTGCCGCTCTCGTAGGGGTCCAGGGTGTGGGCTTGGCTATTCATCGCGACTGTGGAATCCGTATTTTCTATTATTGGCTAAGTACTAAATACGGACGTCCTAGTATATCCCACATTATATCTATGTTTCTGCTGCGATATCTGTGATGTGATCATTTGATATGTTCTGATGGATACAGTATATAGTATATATGATATATTATATAGATGTTACTTATGTTTTACACCCGCACTAGCCCTGCCCTGCTCTGTCGTTAGTTACCTAACCTAACGGTGCACGAGAGGACATCGAGGCGAATGCGGATGGCATAAGTGTACGTCGTATTTATCTGTGATGCTTAGGAAGCATAAGCTGATGGGATTTTATTAATGAGATTAATAAAAAGAAAAGAAACCTAAAGATGTTGTAGAATCAAAACTTTATAAAAAGGGTAGCTACAGTTTTGCTTTGCACAGTGATATATATGATATATCCTGCACCTTATTCGATGGCGAAAGAGCCGAGATCCCTTCACCGGGAGTGACCTCTTTAGCGAAACTGGCAGATGCTACAAAACCCGGTTTGTCTTTTGATTGCTTTTAGAGTTTTGCTTTGCACAGTGATATATATGATATGTCCTGCACCTTATTCGATGAGGAAAGAGCCAAGATCCCTTCACCGGGAGTGACCTCTTTAGCAAAACCAAGAAAAGCCTCAAAAACACTCCTTTTTCAAAAACTACATGATTCTACGACGATATCAAGTTCATTACGCTCAGGGTTTTCTGAAAAACCTGCGTAGCCCTCCGTCATTTCAGATAGATATTATTTAGTATTCGTGCTATGTTTGTTGACTTAGTTAAGGCATAGTGTACGGTAGCTAAGTAATTTTTATCTGCTATAACATGAGATGTGATTGGATTAGGGTATTCGTACGGCCTTGTTAACTCAGTTAAGGGTCGTACGGGTGGGTTTAATTCAATCGGGAAATGTACGGGTTGAACTTGACTTGCGATTTATGGTTTGTTGACTTAGTTAAGGTCATAGATCGCTAGGGGCAAAATATTGTCGGGAATTTCAAGTGTTGAAATTTGCAATGAGATTGCATACCTTCTATGAGATAGTTGCATCCCGATACCCACTGCGAGTAAGAGTTACTCCTGGGAGAGTTTTACACAGGACAATTAGTCGATCAAGTAGGTGTCTAGAAAAGTGTTAACGGGGTTACGCCTCTGGGAAAACGAGGTTTACTTTAATTAGGTCCGTGCGAAAGCACGGGGAACCTCCCTCAAAGTACCGACACTGATCTGGCTGAAAGATTGACGAAATTGTAGGGTGTAATTAATTCCGGCTAATCTTACCTTTTAGGGTTTGAAGGTAGATTTGATAAAAACAGTGGGAGACATCCTGATTAGATAAGATAATAACCAATCTAATCTTGCAAGAGCATACGCTAAAGTGTTTTCTTCTCTCTCTCTCCAGGTAGCGACCATGTCAGGCCATAATCAAGATAATAATATGGATGTATTGACTGAACCCGCTTATTATACTGAGCAGGGGAACGTTGGACCCGTTCTTTCTTATAAGAGTTATAAGACTGAACAGGAAATAGGAGAATATCTGGATTCTCACGCCGCCCAAAAGAACGTGCATGTTGATGCATCTTCTTCAGGTGTGTTAGTTATTGAGAACTGTTTCTCAGTTCACCCTACGTCCTGGGTATTGGATACCGGATCAGGATCCCACATATGTAAATTGTTACATGGGCTACGTAAAGGTAGAGAACTGGGAAAAGGTGATCATTCCATTCAAGTAGGGAACGGTACAAGTATTGCAGCCAAAGCAGTTGGCGAATATCACCTTGTATTACCAAGTCGCAATACACTGATTCTTAATGAGTGCTATTATATACCGAACATGATGTGCAACATTATATCAGTTTCTTTATTAAGTAAAGAAGGATATAATTTTGTAGTAAAGGATAATGTTATGAACATATTCCTAGATCAAAAGTTGATTGCATCAGGCTCGTTACATAATGGCATATTCATTCTGAATCAGAATACAGTCCTGAATATACAAAACACACACAAGAGGAAAAGTTCAGATATGAACGAATCCTACTTGTGGCATTGTAGACTTGGTCATATCAATGCGACACGACTGGCTAAGTTACATAAGGATGGTTATTTGAATCCGTTCGAATTATCATCTTATGATACTTGCCATTCATGTCTCAAAGGAAAAATGACCAAAGCTCCGTTTAGTGGACACGGAGAAAGAGTTACTGAACTCTTAGGACTAATACATAGTGATGTATGCGGTCCCATGTCTACTCATGCCAGGAACGGTTCTTCCTACTTCATTACATTCACTGACGATCTCTCTAGATACGGACATGTGTTTCTGATGAAACACAAGTCTGAAGCTTTTGAGAAATTTAGAGAATATAAGCAAGAAGTAGAGAACCAAACGGGCAAAAGTATTAAAATTCTTCGATCTGATCGAGGAGGTGAATACTTAAGTAGTGAGTTCCTAGATTATCTAAAAGAGAATGGGATTCTCTCTCAGCTTACTCCTCCATATACACCACAGCACAACGGTGTATCAGAACGAAGGAATCGGACCCTATTAGATATGGTGCGATCTATGATGAGCAATGCTGAGTTACCTATTTCCTTCTGGGGATATGCGCTTGAGACAGCCATATACATATTGAATCTAGTTCCGTCTAAATCTGTACCTACCACACCATATGAGATATGGAGTGGGAAGAGACCATATTTTAAACGAGTTAAGATATGGGGTTGTCCGGCCTATTTCAAAAGACAAAATCCAGACAAACTCGAGGCACGATCGGTTCTTTGCAAATTTGTGGGATATCCTAAGAATTCTCAAGGATATTTTTTCTATCACGCTGAGGAACAAAAAATGTTTGTTTCTCAATATGCCACCTTTTTAGAAAAGGAATTTCTTGCAAAAGAAATTAGTGGCAAAGAGGTAGAACTGGAAGAGGTTCCAGAAACACAAATTGCAACTGAAGATTTAGTAGAACCAGAGGATTCAGTAGTACCCGATGAACCCCAGCCTCTCCGCCGATCTAGTAGGGTTTCTCATCCGCCTGAGAGATACTACGGTTTTCTCATTGATGGTGGAAGCGAGGATTGCATCATGGAAGATGATGACCCGACTAGTTTCGAGCAGGCCATCACGAGTGGTGACTCTGTGAAATGGCTGGATGCAATGCGATCTGAGATGGAATCCATGTACACCAATAAAGTATGGATTTTGGAAAATCCTCCTGAAGGGGTAAAACCCATTGGGAGCAAGTGGATTTTTAAAAGGAAATTTCGTGTAGATGGAAAAGTTGAGACATTCAAATCTAGACTTGTAGCAAAGGGATTTCGTCAACGACCAGGTGTGGACTATGACGAAAACTTTTCTTCAGTAGCTATGCTTAAGTCCATCCGGATCTTACTTGCTATTGCTGCATACCATGACTACGAAATCTGGCAGATGGATGTTAAGACCGCCTTTCTAAATGATGATTTAGAAGAGTGCGTGTACATGACTCAGCCAGAGGGCTTCGTAGATAGTGGGAGCAGCGGAAAGGTGTGCAAGCTGCTTAAATCCATTTATGGGTTAAAGCAAGCATCGCGGAGTTGGAACATCTGTTTTGATGTAGTAGTCAAAGAGTTTGACTTCATCAAAAACATAGATGAACCTTGTATCTATAAGAAGGTAGCAGAGAGTAAGGTTGTCTTCCTCGTATTGTACGTGGATGACATACTCTTGATAGGAAATGATATTCCTATGCTGCAATCAGTCAAGCTCTTCTTATCACAGAGATTCTCAATGAAAGATCTAGGTGATGCCTCCTGTATATTGGGAATTAAGATCTATAGAGATAGATCCAAACGGATACTGGGATTGTCCCAATCCAGGTACATTAACACCATACTAAAGAGGTTTAGTATGGAAGAATCCAAGCGTGGGAACCAACCCATGATCTCTGGACTCACTCTCTCCAAAGAGATGTCTCCTAAGACTGATTTGGAGAGAGCTCGCATGCAAGGGATACCCTATGCTTCGGCAGTAGGATCTATAATGTATGCGATGCTATGTACCAGACCCGATGTTGCATACTCACGAAGTGTAGTGAGTCGGTATCAAGCAGATCCTGGAGAGAGTCACTGGACAGCTGTGAAGAACATTCTCAAGTACTTGCGAAGGACTAGAGACATGTTCTTGGTGTATGGTAACGGAGAACTCCGGGTGGAGTCCTTTACCGATTCCAGCTTCCAGAGTGATAAGGACGACTCTAAGTCGCATTCGGGTTTTGTCTTTACCCTCAATGGAGGGGCGGTATGTTGGAAGAGTTCCAAACAGGATACCGTTGCAGACTCGACGATGGAGGCTGAATACATCACTGCCAACGATGCTGCCAAAGAGGCTGTCTGGATGAAGAAGTTCATCACTGAACTTGGTGTGGTTCCATCCATTGAACATCCAATACCTCTGTATTGCGATAACAATGGAGCTGTGGCTTTGGCCAAGGAACCCAGATCCCATCAGAAATCCAGACATATTCTGAAACGGTATCACCTGATCAGGGAGATAGTTGATCGCCGGGAGATCGAGGTCAGGAGAGTAGATACGAAGCACAACACTGCAGATCCACTCACGAAGGCCATTCCCCAGATACAGTTTGAGAGATTATTCGGGACGCTAGGTATGAGATACTACAGCAGCTGGCCTTAGCGCAAGTGGGAGATTGTTAGTTATGTATATGCCCTAGAGGCCATTGTTGTACATTTGATGTATATTATGATGGATGCTTAGATATATACAGAGAGGACTTTCTTGCTCGTCATGATAGTATGCTATTTGGTTTCACTTTATCTTAACATGTTGACTTGTATTGGTTTACTGTCTTTCTCTCACTTGTTGATAAAGCCCTTAGGATATATACTCGACTACTGGGATTATGATGAGATCATACTAGTGGGGCCATAGTAGTCGATGAGTACATCCTATAACTGTTCCTAGTCGAGGGTATATCGAGACAGGGCATCGATACACCAGAGTAGACTAGCGTATACGCATCTTGACCCATATGATGGGCGATGGATGATCCCATATCCATCGGTGTTTGACATCAAGGATGGTGTACGGGTGCTCAGTGGAGACTGGGTACACTGGACGGACTCGCCGAGAACTCCCAGTTGGTGATATACCACACGTCAGATGGCAGTTCTCCGGTGACACTGGTACAGGGTGGTCTGTAGACCCGATATCGTCATAGAGTCTTGTGTGATTCCCACTGTGCTTTGATTTCCACCTTACCACGTCCACGAGGGCGTGTAAAACGGTGGCTTTTGGGTACAGTCCCGAATCACATGGAGGCAATGAGCGATAGGAAGGGATTCATCTCTCCCGGTATAGGGAGTTGATGTCGTGCTGTGTTCGATTGGCTATAACTGGAAGTCCCTGGCCAGGGCTGATATAGAGATTTACTGGTAAGTGTTACTAGTAGTTTCTCGACCTGTTATGAGCCTCACATCGACACGACTTATCGGTTACTGGGGTCTGACGTTTACCACCCCTAGACTTGATATGCGACATATCAGACGAACAGACCGGACTGTACGGGAGTGTTACTGATTGGATTCACAGGAGAACGAACAGGCTAGCTTGTTGATCTTCTAATCGCTCAATATCTGGGTGGCTGTTACGTTTAGCTGACCGCTTGCAGCTTGTGGGTGTTTGATATGATCATTACCTGCTACCGGCGTATTGACGATTCTTTAGAGTCCTACACAGAGGTTTCTTGGCTCAGGCGAAACGGAGTAGAGGCACATATGAGATATGTGCAGGACCGAGGATAATACGATATGAGATACCGTATTATATTCTCGCGATATTTTGATTTAAATCGGGACATCGGATCAAGTGTTGATTCGATGAATCGGTACATGATATATTAGCCGGTTATATTCGATATAGCCGGATCGTTGGATCTAGTGTTGATTCGATGATTTAATGTATAATAATATATATGATATATTATATTACATTATCTAATATTGGATCACTTTATTATTTTATTTTCTCACTGGATTAATACATTGATATATATGCGATATATGTTAAATGTATTATTTTCTTATGTTGCAAATATATAATATATATGTGATATATATTATTGTAACATGATATGATTTATTATTAAACATGTTTAAGGATGATAATGAGGGATTAGGGTTTGATTAGGGTTAGCTCTTTCAAGTTCATTCTAGAAGGATTATATTTTGTCTTGGTTAAGATATTATGGTTGATCTTTATCTTTGACCTAACCAATCCCTAACCCTAGTTTATTCTCTACAACTTCTTAGCCTATCATCCTTGACCATGGTTGATATATCAATCATATAGATTACTTTTCTATTCATCACAAAAGGATTATCTTTTCTATTATCATCTTCTTCTCTCTTGAGTTCAAAAAGAAAATACTTACTAGTTAATTCTTTAGTGATGATTTCAAGTGAGAAAGTGAAATAAAAAGAAAGCATAAATATTACCCCCTCATCCTCATCTCATCTAGCCCATGAGATTAGGGTGTTCATCTCTTTAGAGTGAGAAAGCTTGGGTTTTTGCAACTTCGACGTAGATCATCGGAGATTCGGAACACTTCAAGCTAGCATGGATCGTTCGAGTCGTGGAGCCTCTCTTGAGTCCGGGAGATCGTGGATCGCGGCGAAGGGACTTCTACTCGGAGCTTGTGAAGAGAAGGAGCGGACTACAAAGGTTGTAATCCCTCACACTTAGCTTTAAAGATATCATCTTGCATGCTAAACCCTAATAATCTAGCAAAGATCCCGTCTTTGGGTTGTTCGGCACGTCTAAAATTTTATCCGGGCATGTTTGATGCCTTTTGAACCTTCACAAGAGTGCCTAGGAACCCTACAGTGGTATCAGAGCCTAGCTAGAGCATTAGGCGACGTGTTTACGAAGTTAAAACTCCGATCGAACCCGAACCGACGAAATTTACCCCCTCTCTGGAAATTTTTCTAAATCTGGGTTTTTTCTGAATTAAAAATACCTGAAAAATACAGCAAGAAAAGATAAGAATTATGGTGAAATTCGTGCCTCTAATTCGACCACGTGGCCGCGGAACCGCGGCAAAGACCCCCCATTAGCGGCGGTTCCGCGGCAATATGAGTGAATTAGCCACGGTTTTGTGCACAGTAATTCTTGTCTCTGTGTTTACTATTTTATGGGTATTTTTATTCTGACTCAATTGTTGAGTATTCTGGGGTTTCTTTTGTAATCGTAGATTCGATCGGAATATTTAAATTCGTTATTATTTCCGGATATTTAGAAACTGTTAAACTATTTGAACAGATATCATTAACCCACTTTATCCCGGAACGGTAAACTTTCAAGTGTTGAATTTTTATTGGGTTTAAATCTTTCGGAAAAATTGTACAAGTTAAGCGGTGGACCCTCTAGAAGACAACAAACCTTAACTCGATTATGTGACCGTCTTGAACTGCCTTTTGAACCTTCGGGTTTTGGGCAGTACGGCGTGCCACATGTGAGGCGTTGGCTTGACCCTTCTACGGCTGGATCACTGGGACTATGACATATTCTGGGATTATTTGAACTCCGCTCAAGTGTTGAGCACTTTGGGAAATTTTGGGTATTTGATTATCTGTTCGAAAAGTTTAATACTGTCTATTTATCTGGAATGTGATACAATATGTGGAATTCATAGAGTTAGGCATGAAATGCGAAGTATGTGATATTTCGGATTTATGATGTCTAAAGTGATTGTGGATTCCAAATATTGTAGTTTTACACTTTCTTTTCTGTGACCGTAAGTGTAGTATGTAGTTGTATTGCCGGTTTTCGTTGCTATACATCGACGACGATCGGTGTATGCATACTTACTTACGTTGATGATATGAGATATTATGTGTTGCTGAGATATGATGTGCAGGATTGTCGCGATTGAATAGCCGGGGGTTTTATGTGAGATGAAAGTTTTATATTTTCATTCATGTAAATTCAATTGTAATGTAATATTCTTTTATTTGGGGCACTTCCAGGTTGAGGTTGATGCCACCAGTGTTGTATATTATTTACTTTTCCGCATTAGGATGGACCCAAGGAGGGGAGCACAGGTGACCGGGTTCTGGGGTTCAGTGGGAGGCCATCTCGAGGAGTCGAGACCGGGTCTCCTAAACTCCAAAACTGGTAGGGTTGCTTGCCGCTCTCGTAGGGTCCAGGGTGTGGGCTTTGCTATTCATCGCGACTGTGGAATCCGTATTTTCTATTATTGGCTAAGTACTAAATACGGACGTCCTAGTATATCCCACATTATATCTATGTTTCTGCTGCGATATCTGTGATGTGATCATTTGATATGTTCTGATGGATACAGTATATAGTATATATGATATATTATATAGATGTTACTTATGTTTTACACCCGCACTAGCCCTGCCCTGCTCTGTCGTTAGTTACCTAACCTAACGGTGCACGAGGGGACATCGAGGCGAATGCGGATGGCATAAGTGTACGTCGTATTTATCTGTGATGCTTAGGAAGCATAAGCTGATGGGATTTTATTAATGAGATTAATAAAAAGAAAAGAAACCTAAAGATGTTGTAGAATCAAAACTTTATAAAAAGGGTAGCTACAGTTTTGCTTTGCACAGTGATGTATATGATATATCCTGCACCTTATTCGATGGGGAAAGAGCCAAGATCCCTTCACCGGGAGTGACCTCTTTAGAGAAACTGGCAGTTGCTACAAAACCCGGTTTGTCTTTTGATTGCTTTTAGAGCTTTGCTTTGCACAATGATATATATGATATGTCCTGCACCTTATTCGATGAGGAAAGAGCCGAGATCCCTTCACCGGGAGTGACCTCTTTAGCAAAACCAAGAAAAGCCTCAAAAACACTCCTTTTTCAAATACTACATGATTCTACGACGATATCAAGTTCATTACGCTCAGGGTTTTCTGAAAAACCTGCGTAGCCCTCCGTCATTTCAGATAGATATTATTTAGTATTCGTGCTATGTTTGTTGACTTAGTTAAGGCATAGTGTACGGTAGCTAAGTAATTTTTATCTGCTATAACATGAGATGTGATTGGATTAGGGTATTCGTACGGCCTTGTTGACTCAGTTAAGGGTCGTACGGGTGGGTTTAATTCAATCGGGAAATGTACGGGTTGAACTTGACTTGCGATTTATGGTTTGTTGACTTAGTTAAGGTCATAGATCGCTAGGGGCAAAATATTGTCGGGAATTTCAAGTGTTGAAATTTGCAATGAGATTGCATACCTTCTATGAGATAGTTGGATCCCGATACCCACTGCGAGTAAGAGTTACTCCTGGGAGAGTTTTACACAGGACAATTAGTCGATCAAGTAGGTGTCTAGAAAAGTGTTAACGGGGTTACGCCCTTGGGAAAACGAGGTTTACTTTAATTAGGTCCGTGCGAAAGCACGGGGAACCTCCCTCAAAGTACCGACACTGATCTGGCTGAAAGATTGACGAAATTGTAGGGTGTAATTAATTCCGGCTAATCTTACCTTTTAGGGTTTGAAGGTAGATTTGATAAAAACAGTGGGAGACATCCTGATTAGATAAGATAATAACCAATCTAATCTTGCAAGAGCATACGCTAAAGTGTTTTCTTCTCTCTCTCTCCAGGTAGCGACCATGTCAGGCCATAATCAAGATAATAATATGGATGTATTGACTGAACCCGCTTATTATACTGAGCAGGGGAACGTTGGACCCGTTCTTTCTTATAAGAGTTATAAGACTGAACAGGAAATAGGAGAATATCTGGATTCTCACGCCGCCCAAAAGAACGTGCATGTTGATGCATCTTCTTCAGGTGTGTTAGTTATTGAGAACTGTTTCTCAGTTCACCCTACGTCCTGGGTATTGGATACCGGATCAGGATCCCACATATGTAAATTGTTACATGGGCTACGTAAAGGTAGAGAACTGGGAAAAGGTGATCATTCCGTTCAAGTAGGGAACGGTACAAGTATTGCAGCCAAAGCAGTTGGCGAATATCACCTTGTATTACCAAGTCGCAATACACTGATTCTTAATGAGTGCTATTATATACCGAACATGATGTGCAACATTATATCAGTTTCTTTATTAAGTAAAGAAGGATATAATTTTGTAGTAAAGGATAATGTTATGAACATATTCCTAGATCAAAAGTTGATTGCATCAGGCTCGTTACATAATGGCATATTCATTCTGAATCAGAATACAGTCCTGAATATACAAAACACACACAAGAGGAAAAGTTCAGATATGAACGAATCCTACTTGTGGCATTGTAGACTTGGTCATATCAATGCGACACGACTGGCTAAGTTACATAAGGATGGTTATTTGAATCCGTTCGAATTATCATCTTATGATACTTGCCATTCATGTCTCAAAGGAAAAATGACCAAAGCTCCGTTTAGTGGACACGGAGAAAGAGTTACTGAACTCTTAGGACTAATACATAGTGATGTATGCGGTCCCATGTCTACTCATGCCAGGAACGGTTCTTCCTACTTCATTACATTCACTGACGATCTCTCTAGATACGGACATGTGTTTCTGATGAAACACAAGTCTGAAGCTTTTGAGAAATTCAGAGAATATAAGCATGAAGTAGAGAACCAAACGGGCAAAAGTATTAAAAATCTTCGATCTGATCGAGGAGGTGAATACTTAAGTAGTGAGTTCCTAGATTATCTAAAAGAGAATGGGATTCTCTCTCAGCTTACTCCTCCATATACACCACAGCACAACGGTGTATCAGAACGAAGGAATCGGACCCTATTAGATATGGTGCGATCTATGATGAGCAATGCTGAGTTACCTATTTCCTTCTGGGGATATGCGCTTGAGACAGCCATATACATATTGAATCTAGTTCCGTCTAAATCTGTACCTACCACACCATATGAGATATGGAGTGGGAAGAGACCATATTTTAAACGAGTTAAGATATGGGGTTGTCCGGCCTATGTCAAAAGAAAAAATCCAGACAAACTCGAGGCACGATCAGTTCTTTGCAAATTTGTGGGATATCCTAAGAATTCTCAAGGATATTTTTTCTATCACGCTGAGGAACAAAAAATGTTTGTTTCTCAATATGCCACCTTTTTAGAAAAGGAATTTCTTGCAAAAGAAATTAGTGGCAAAGAGGTAGAACTGAAAGAGGTTCCAGAAACACAAATTGCAACTGAAGATTTAGTAGAACCAGAGGATTCAGTAGTACCCGACGAACCCCAGCCTCTCCGCCGATCTAGTAGGGTTTCTTATCCGCCTGAGAGATACTAAGGTTTTCTCATTGATGGTGGAAGCGATGATTGCATCATGGAAGATGATGACCCGATTAGTTTCGAGCAGGCCATCACGAGTGGTGACTCTGTGAAATGGCTGGATGCAATGCGATCTGAGATGGAATCCATGTACACCAATAAAGTATGGATTTTGGAAAATGCTCCTGAAGGGGTAAAACCCATTGGGAGCAAGTGGATTTTTAAAAGGAAATTTGGTGTAGATGGAAAAGTTGAGGCATTCAAAGCTAGACTTGTAGCAAAGGGATTTCGTCAACGACCAGGTGTGGACTATGACGAAACCTTTTCTCCAGTAGCTATGCTTAAGTCCATCCGGATCTTACTTGCTATTGCTGCATACCATGACTACGAAATCTGGCAGATGGATGTTAAGACCGCCTTTCTAAATGGTGATTTAGAAGAGTGCGTGTACATGACTCAGCCAGAGGGCTTCGTAGATAGTGGGAGCAGCGGAAAGGTGTGCAAGCTGCTTAAATCCATTTATGGATTAAAGCAAGCATCGCGGAGTTGGAACATCTGTTTTGATGTAGTAGTCAAAGAGTTTGACTTCATCAAAAACATAGATGAACCTTGTATCTATAAGAAGGTAGCAGAGAGTAAGGTTGTCTTCCTCGTATTGTACGTGGATGACATACTCTTGATAGGAAATGATATTCCTATGCTGCAATCAGTCAAGCTCTTCTTATCACAGAGATTCTCAATGAAAGATCTAGGTGATGCCTCCTGTATATTGGGAATTAGGATCTATAGAGATGATCCAAACGGAAACTTGGATTGTCCCAATCCAGGTACATTAACACCATACTAAAGAGGTTTAGTATGGAAGAATCCAAGCGTGGGAACCAACCCACGATCTCTGGACTCACTCTCTCCAAAGAGATGTCTCCTAAGACTGATTTGGAGAGAGCTCGCATGCAAGGGATACCCTATGCTTCGGCAGTAGGATCTATAATGTATGCGATGCTATGTACCAGACCTGATGTTGCATACTCACGAAGTGTAGTGAGTCGGTATCAAGCAGATCCTGGAGAGAGTCACTGGACAGCTGTGAAGAACATTCTCAAGTATTTGCGAAGGACTAGAGACATGTTCTTGGTGTATGGTAACGGAGAACTCCGGGTGGAGTCCTTTACCGATTCCAGCTTCCAGAGTGATAAGGACGACTCTAAGTCGCATTCGGGTTTTGTCTTTACCCTCAATGGAGGGACGGTATGTTGGAAGAGTTCCAAACAGGATACCGTTGCAGACTCGACGATGGAGGCTGAATACATCGCTGCCAACGATGCTGCCAAAGAGGCTGTCTGGATGAAGAAGTTCATCACTGAACTTGGTGTGGTTCCATCCATTGAACATCCAATACCTCTGTATTGCGATAACAATGGAGCTGTGGCTTTGGCCAAGGAACCCAGATCCCATCAGAAATCCAGACATATTCTGAGACGGTATCACCTGATCAGGGAGATAGTTGATCGCCGGGAGATCGAGGTCAGGAGAGTAGATACGAAGCACAACACTGCAGATCCACTCACGAAGGCCATTCCCCAGATACAGTTTGAGAGATTATTCGGGATGCTAGGTATGAGATACTACAGCAGCTGGCCTTAGTGCAAGTGGGAGATTGTTAGTTATGTATATGCCCTAGAGGCCATTATTGTACATTTGATGTATATTATGATGGATGCTTAGATATATACAGAGAGGACTTTCTTGCTCGTCATGATAGTATGCTATTTGGTTTCACTTTATCTTAACATGTTGACTTGTATTGGTTTACTGTCTTCCTCTCACATGTTGATAAAGCCCTTAGGATATGTACTCGACTACTGGGATTATGATGAGATCATACTAGTGGGGCCATAGTAGTCGATGAGTACATCCTATAACTGTTCCTAGTCGAGGGTATATCGAGACAGGGCATCGATACACCAGAGTAGACTAGCGTATACGCATCTTGACCCATATGATGGGCGATGGATGATCCCATATCCATCGGTGTTTGACATCAAGGATGGTGTATGGGTGCTCAGTGGAGACTGGGTACACTGGACGGACTCGCCGAGAACTCCCAGTTGGTGATATACCACACGTCAGATGGCAGTTCTCCGGTGACACTGGTACAGGGTGGTCTGTAGACCCGATATCGTCATAGAGTCTTGTGTGATTCCTACTGTGCTTTGATTTCCACCTTACCACGTCCACGAGAGCGTGCAAAACGGTGGCTTTTGGGTACAGTCCCGAATCACATGGAGGCAATGAGCGATAGGAGGGGATTCATCTCTCCCGGTATAGGGAGTTGATGTCGTGCTGTGTTCGATTGGCTATAACTGGAAGTCCCAGGGCTGATATAGAGATTTACTGGTAAGTGTTACTAGTAGTTTCTCGACCTGTTATGAGCCTCACATCGACACGACTTATCGGTTACTGGGGTCTGACGTTTACCACCCCTAGACTTGATATGTGACATATCAGACGAACAGACCGGACTGTACGGGAGTGTTACTGATTGGATTCACAGGAGAACGAACAGGCTAGCTTGTTGATCTTCTAATCGCTCAATATCTGGGTGGCTGTTACGTTTAGCTGACCGCTTGCAGCTTGTGGGTGTTTGATATGATCATTACCTGCTACCGGCGTATTGACGATTCTTTAGAGTCCTACACAGAGGTTTCTTGGCTCAGGCGAAACGGAGCAGAGGCACATATGAGATATGTGCAGAACCGAGGATAATACGATATGAGATACCGTATTATATTCTCGCGATATTTTGATTTGAATCGGGACATCGGATCAAGTGTTGATTCGATGAATCGGTACATGATATATTAGCCGGTTATATTCGATATAGCCGGATCGTTGGATCAAGTGTTGATTCGATGATTTAATGTATAATAATATATATGATATATTATATTACATTATCTAATATTGGCTCACTTTATTATTTCATTTTCTCACTGGATTAATACATTGATATATATGCGATATATGTTAAATGTATTATTTTCTTATGTTGCAAATATATAATATATATGTGATATATATTATTGTAACATGATATGATTTATTATTAAACATGTTTAAGGATGATAATGAGGGATTAGGGTTTGATTAGGGTTAGCTCTTTCAAGTTCATTCTAGAAGGATTCTATTTTGTCTTGGTTAAGATATTATGGTTGATCTTTATCTTTGACCTAACCAATCCCTAACCCTAGTTTATTCTCTACAACTTCTTAGCCTATCATCCTTGACCATGGTTGATATATCAATCATATAGATTACTTTTCTATTCATCACAAAAGGATTATCTTTTCTATTATCATCTTCTTCTCTCTTGAGTTCAAAAAGAAAATACTTACTAGTTAATTCTTTAGTGATGATTTCAAGTGAGAAAGTGAAATAAAAAGAAAGCATAAATACTACTCCCTCATCCTCATCTCATCTAGCCCATGAGATTAGGGTGTTCATCTCTTTAGAGTGAGAAAGCTTGGGTTTTTGCAACTTCGACGTAGATCATCGGAGATTCGGAACACTTCAAGCTAGCATGGATCGTTCGAGTCGTGGAGCCTCTCTTGAGTCCGGGAGATCGTGGATCGCGGCGAAGGGACTTCTACTCGGAGCTTGTGAAGCGAAGGAGCGGACTACAAAGGTTGTAATCCCTCACACTTAGCTTTAAAGATATCATCTTGCATGCTAAACCCTAATAATCTAGCAAAGATCCCGCCTTTGGGTTGTTCGGCACGTCTAAAATTTTATCCGGGCATGTTTGATGCCTTATGAACCTTCACAAGAGTGCCTAGGAACCCTGCAATCATCAAAACAGATGTTCCAACTCCGTGATGCCTGCTTTAATCCATAAATGGATTTAAACAACCTAGTTGCTTTCCCGCTGCTCCCACTATCAATGAAGCCCTCTAGCTGATCCATATAAACGCAATCTTCTAAATCACCATTTAGAAAAGCCGTTTTAACGTCCGTCTGCCAGATTTCATAGTCGTAGTGAGCAGCAATAGCAAGTAGGATCCGAATGGATTTAAGCATGGCCACAGGATAAAAGGTTTCATCATAGTCCAGTCCTGGTCTTTGTCGAAATCCTTTCGCCACAAGCCTTGCCTTATAGGTCTCCACCTACCCATCTACACCGATCTTTCTCATAAAGATCCATTTGCACCCTACGGCTTTTACCCCAGAGGGTACAACATCCAAAGTCCATACTTTGTTGGTATACATAGACTCTATTTCAAATCTCATGGAATCCAGCCACTTCACAGAGTCACCACTCATGATAGCTTGCTGAAAACTGGTAGGATCATCATCATCCATGATGCAATCTTATCCATCACCATCAACGAGAAAACCGTAGTATCCCTCCGGTAGGAGAGAAGTCCTACCAGATCTACAGAGTGGTTGAGGTTCATTAGGTTCTGTTGCAACTTTAAGTTCAACCAAGTCGTCATTTGTAACTTGTGTCTCTAGAACTTCTTCTAGATCTACCGCATTGCCATCAGCATCGTTTGAAAAATCTCATTTTCCAAAAACGTGGCATACTGAGAAAAAACACCTTTTGTTCCTCCTTATGGTAGAAAAGATACCCAAACGAATGTTTCGGATATCCCATAAATATACACTTGACCGACCGTGTCTCGAGTTTTCTGGATTCTACTTTTTAACAAAAGCCGGACAACCCCAAATCTTAACTCGTTTAAGAGATGGTCTCTTCCCATACCATATCTCATATAGAGTGGTAGACACGGTCTTGGTTGGAACTTTGTTCAACAGAAAAGCTGCAGTCTCTACTGCATGCCCCCAAAAGGAGAGGGGCAACTCAGCATCACTCATTATGAAACGTACCATATCTAATAGGGTTCGATTCCGTCGCTCTGACACACCGTTGTGTTGTAATGTGTAAGGGGGAGTGAGCTGAGAGAGAATCCCATTCTCTTTTAGAAAGTTTGAAAACTCAGTACTAAGATACTCTCCACCTCGATCTGATCGAAGTATCTTGATGCTCATTCCAGTTTGTTTTTCTACTTCAAGTTTGTACTCCTTGAATTTCTCGAAAGCTTCAGACTTATGCTTTAACAAAAACACATGACCGAATCTTGAGAAATCATTAGGAAAAGTTATGAAGTAAGAAAAACCGCCTCTTGCATGTGTAGACATTGGCCCACATATATCACTATGTATGAGGCCCAAGAACTCAGTAGCTCTTTCTCCGTGTCTAGTAAACGGAGTTTTGGTCATTTTTCCTTTGATACAAGACTGACAAGTCGCATAAGATTTATACTCAATTACGCTCCCTAGACCACTACCTTTTAGGTAGGGACAATCAATCCGTAGTTACGCGAATAACAGAATGAATGGATTGATTCCGTCCTATCGGGCAAAAAGCTTATTCAGACCCTTCCTCGGCTAACTATTCGCCTGACCCCAATGACCAAACAACGGAGTGAGCTCTAGCGCGATATTAGTCAAAAGAATTTAAATATCCATCTTTATGAAGCTTTTTTAGTCTTGTTTCATTAATATGACCAAGTCTACAATACCAAAGAAAAGCTTCATTTATATCTGAAAACTTTCTTTTATTTGTGTGTTGTATGTTGAAAACTGTGTGTTGATTCAGGACGTATATCCCGTTATTGAGTGTACCATAACTAATCAACTCTTGATTCAGTTTAATCTTCATAACATTATACTGCAATACAAAATGATATCCTTCATTTTCTAACAAAGAAATGGATATTATATTACAAAGCATGCTTGGTACAAAATAACATGGGTTCAAAACCAATATACAACCCGATGGCAACCCCAGATGATACTCTCCCACTTAAACTGCATGTACATTGGAACCATTCCAACCCGGAGAGTATGATCACCTGTCCTCAAAACTCTGCTATTTCTCAGCCCCTGCACAGAATTACAGATATGAGAACCAGAACCGGTATCCAATACCTAGGAAGCAGAGTCTATAGAAAAACAGTTTTCAGTTATGAACACACCTGAAGATGAAGCATCACCATGCTTCCCATTCTTGAGACCAAGATACTCAGTACAGTTCCGCTTCCAGTGTCCCGTCTTCTTGCAGTAGAAACATTCTCCTTTTCCCGACTCCGCAGCTTTGGATTTGTCTTTCCCCTTTGTCTTTTTTATTCCACCTCTTGGCTTGGTGGATTTTTTCTTGTTCTTTACCTTGGCCTTGGCTTTTGGGACAGAAGAAGAAGATTGTCCAACAAGCACGGAGGGAGACTTCACCTTAAGCGTGCTCTCCGCATTTCTCAACATATTGAGAAGTTCGGGTAGTGACTTCTCCATGTTGTGCATGTTGAAGTTCACTATAAAAGGAGCAAAGGCAAAAGGAAGAGACTGTAGAACAATATCCGTATATTGCTCGTTATCCATTGTCCATCCGATGCCCTCAAGCTCTTCAATAAGAGCTATCATCTTCATAACGTGGTCACCTACTGATGTGCCAGGAGCCATCCGCATCTGAAATAGCTTTCGAGACACTTTGTATCGTAAGATACGAGATTGCTCTCCATACAACTCCTTTGTATGGAGAAAGATGGATTGAACATCTATCTCCTCGTGCTGCTTTTGATGTGTATTGTCCATCGATACAAGCGCGAGGCATTTGGCGGTGGCACAGTCAATATCCCACGTTTTGCGGATCTCCCTATCCACAACAGAAGATTAAGGGCCTGGTTTGGGCGGGGCTGAGGCAGTGAGGACATATGATATTTTATCATATGTGAGAGCAATGTTAATGTTCCTCAACCAGTCTTTATAATTCGGCCCGGTAAGCTTATTTTTCTCTGACAGTAGCTTAAGTCCAGTCATAGTTATCTGCTATTAGGAAAGAGAAAAGAATACACTCAGGGAAAGCTCATGCAAAGATTAGATTGGTTTATTATCTTATCTAATCGATTTCTCCCACTGCTGTTATCAAATTTTCCTTCAAACCTTAAAAGGAAAAAATTAGCCAGGATTAATTACATTCTACAACTTCGCTAACCGTTCAGCCAGGCTAGTGCCGGTACTTCTGAGGGTGATTCCCCGTATTTTCGCCCGGACCGAATTAAAATAAATTTCATTTTCCCAGAGGCGTAGCCCCGTTGACATCTTTCTAGACACCTAATGAGTTAGCTAATTGTAAAGTGCAAAACTCTCCCGGTAGTAACTATTGCTCACAGTGGGATCGGGATCCTACTATCATATAGAAGATATGCAATCTCATTGCAAATTTCAACACTTGAAACTTCCGATATGGTTTTTACCCCTAATAACTTATGACCTTAACTATAGTTAACATATTATAAGTACTAGTCAAGCTCTTCCCGTCATTTCATGATTAACTAGACCCACCCATATGACCCTTAACTATAGTAAATATAATCATATGAATGTCCTAACTAATCGTATCATATGCGGTGTAGGAAGACATCACTTAGCTACCGTACACTGCGCCTTAACTATAGTCAAAATACGCAGCACGAATACTAAGTACTCTACTTCCTTAAATGACGGAGGGTTGCGAATAGTTTTTAAGAAAACCTTTAACTCTTTGAACTTGATATCGTTGTAGAATCCAATGGTTTAAAAAGGACTGGCTTAAGTTCCACCTTTTGAAATCTTGCTTTTTCATAAAAAGCCGAGTAGGTTTCAAATTTGATTCTATAACATCTTTTTAGGTTTCTTTTTATTTACATTAATCTTATTAATGTAGTCCCATCATTTAAGTCTTTAAGCCATTACAGAAAAGAAATGAAAATAGAGCGTACGCTTATGCCATCCACATTCGCCACAATGTCCCGTTATATACCGTTAGGTTACTTAACTAACGGCATAGCGGGGCGGGACTAGCGCGGATGCAAAACATAAGCAACATTTATTATATATCATATATATAATACATCATTCGTCTCAGCATATAAAGTGATCATATCACAGAATATCCGCAGCAGAAGCACATATATGAAAATACAGGATATACTAGGAGGTCCGTATTTTGTATTTAGCCAACAATAGAAAATACGAATTCCACAGTCGCGATGAATAGCTAAGCCCACACCCCTAGACCCCTACGAGAGCGGCAAGTGACCCTACCAATTCTAGAGTTTAGGAGACTCGGTCTCGACTCCTCGAGATGGCCTTCCACTGAACCCTAGAACCCGGTCACTTGTGCTCCCCTCCTTGGGTCTATCCTAATGCGGAAAAGTAAATAATATAAAACAATGGTGACATCATCCTCAACCCGGAAGTGCCCTAATAAAAGAATATTACATACATTTAATTTTACATGAATGAAAAGAAAAACTCTCATCCCACATAAAACCCCCGGCTATTCATTCGCGATGATCATGTACATCATATCTCAGCAACACATAATATCACATATCATCAACGTAAGTAAGTATGCATACCCGAATTGTCGTTGATGTATAGCAACAAAATCGGAGATACACCACATACTACACTTACGGCCGTAGAAAAGAAAATGAAAAACTACAACAATTAGAAATAACACTGACTTTAGACATCATAAACCCGAAATATCATATATTCAGGATTTCATGCCTAACAATTCAAATCTTATATTTAGGTCTCAACTATAAGAACACCTTTTCAAAAGAAGCCGGGTAATTCAACAAGATTTCCGATTCTACCGAGACCGAAATATTAGACTTACACGCAACTAATTACTTTTCACAAAACTAATTAGTGTAGATTCGAATTATTGTATCAAATCATAAATATCTAGACAATGTTAAACGTTTCGATCGAGTCAACAAACACCCTCAAATTACCCCAAGAGTTCAACACTTGAGCAAAACTAAAATACCCAAAAACGTGTCACAGTGCCTATGGACCAGCCGTAGAAGGGTCATCCCTTATCTCACCTATGGCACCACAGGACTACGGAAAACCCTAAGGTTTAACTGCGGTTCTATGGTCATAGAATCGAGTTAGGGTTTTGTTCCTCCAGAGGGTCCATAAGGTTACTTGCACGAACATTCAAATATATTTAACTTGGAAAATTCAAACACTTGGAAATTTTCAGCGAGGGTAATAGGAGGTGATTGATGTTCGCTCGAATTGTTAAATATCATCCAAGTTACCAATACAATGTTAAAATATAGGACTACGAAACACTATGAAATAGCCCCTAAGCACAATTATCATCACATGAAAAATTGGGCCAAACAAACAATACCTGAAACCCCAAAACCTACACACCAGAGCACACAAGCAAAACGGGGCAAATAGGAGCTATTCTGGCTGGCCTGCTCAGAATTTTTTAGCATTTGCTTGGTTAAATTTCGGTGGAATGGCCCCATTTTTCTTGTGTGCTTTAGTTGTATCACATACAAGCTTCTGCAGTTGTTTAAATAATTTTTACAGATCTTTTATAAAACGACAGAGAGCAGATTTTGGGTTTCCAGAAAACCGTATTTTCGTAGTTGTTTCGGTTTCGCGATATTTAACATCGTCTAAGTTTCTAGCTTGTCTCTGATACCACTGTAGTAATTCTTTAGCACCATGCCTAGGTTTAAGGTTGCATCACACATGCTATAATAAAAATTTAAGGAGGTGCTAAACAATCCAACCATGAATCGAACTAGAAAAAAAAAGTAACAAACTATAGTATCACATACTATAAAGTGTCTAACACTAAGTGGGGAGAGAATACAACCTTTGTAGACCTCCTCCTAGACTTCTTGGATCGAGTAGGGTCTGAACCGGTTGGCTTATGTCCTTCCAAGTCCATGATGATCCACCACGAAGTCCCTTTGCACCAAGCCCCAAGCTTCACTTGATCAAGGATGAAGATGAAGCAAATACTCCACACTGGTGGGCTAGACTAAAGTGGAATGGTGATGTGTGTTTGGATCTCACTACAAAACCTTTTCTTTTTAATTCTTTCTCTTCTTTTAAAACCCTAGAGAGCTTTGAGGAGAGAGAGGAAGAAGGAGATGGCTCAAACTAAACTCAAGAGAGTGATATGATAACTCTCTCTAAACTCAAGAGAGTGATATGATAACTCTCTTTAAACTCAAGAGAGTAAGTGAGAGTCATCCATGCTAAACTATGGTTACAAAATATCTAGATATTTTGTAACTTGAGTTTAAGCAAAACCATGGGCAATAAAACCATTGACTTTTGTCAACTCAAGAGAGTTGAATAGTCAACCATGATTTTAATCCCATTTTTCTTTTCTCAAATAATCAAAATATCTAAATATGTTACCATGTGAGTCTTGCATTGCCGCCACCATTGTATCATCAACCATGACACATGTTTGCTTGCATGTGTGTATCCATATCAACATATACATACACTCATGCATGCATCATAAAGAAATAGGTTTTAATAAATGAGCTAATGGACAAAATATTAAATCAACACTTGATTTAATAACCCGGTCATATCTCATACGACCCGTGCAATAGTAAACGCCCGATTAAAATACGGTATCCAATACACGCATTTAATCGAGCTCCTCCGCATATCACATATGCACCCCACATCTTTTTGCCTAAGCTAGGAGACCCCTTTGTGGGACTCTAAGACTCGTCAATACGCTAGCAGTAGGCAGTGATCATATCACATGCCCACAAACCGTCAGTGGCACAAGCTGTACGTAACGGCTCCCAGGTATTGAGCGATCATAAGAAACACAAGCAAACCTGCTAAACTCCCGTCGAGCCAACTGGTAACACTTACCGTACAGTCCGGTCTCTTTGTCAAATATGTTGCATATGTGAGTCTAGGGATGGTATCATCGACCCCAATAACCCAATAAGTCATGCCGGTATATGGCTCAAAACAGATCGAGAAACTACTGATAACACTTATCAGTAAATCTCAGCAGCCCTGGCCAAGGACTTCCTGTTATAGCCAATCATACATGGTGCAACATCAACCCCCAATACCGGGAGAGATGAAACCCCTCCTATCGCTCATTGCCTCCACGTGCCTCGGGACTGTACCTAAAATCCACCTATTTACACGACTCGATAGAGCCGTGGTAGGGTGGAGATCAAAGTACAGTGGGAGGCACACAAGACTCTATGACGATCTCGGGTCTACAGACTAACCTGTACCAGTGTCACTTGGGAACTGCTATCCGACGATAGATATAATACCACATAGGAGTTCTCAGCGAATCCGTTCAGTGTACCCAGTCTCACTGAGCACCCGTATACGGCCTTTGGTGTCACCACGCCAATGGATATGGGATCATCCATCGCCCATCATATGGGACAAGCAACGTATACTCTAGTCTACTCTGGTAATATCGATGCCCCGTCTCGATACACCCACGACTAGGAACATTTCAAGGATATGCTCATAAACTACACATGTCCTACTAGTATGATCCTCATCATAATCTCAGTAGTCCTGCATATCTTAAGGGCTATATCAACATGTACCAAATGAATGAAAGCACGATCAAATGAACATGTCAAGATAAAAGGTGCAACCAGATAGCATACTATCATGTCGAGCAAGAATGTCCCCTGAACACACACACACACACACACACACACACACACACACACACACCGGTACATACACTATCATATAATGGCCTCTAGGGCATACATATATCCAACAGGGTTCATAATTAAATCTAACAATATAGTAGCATCATGATAGAGCTTTGTTTTTACCTTAGAAATCTGGACCCAACCCACCTGTTTTGGACCAGCGAGATGAGCAATTTTCCTGGCGCCGCCGGCTCGTCTGTAGCTTTGGGTGTTGTGTTTTTTTGGTAGCTCTCTATGGGTCGTGTAGGAGATTTCGTATACTTTGTTTTTCCTATATTATCTGTTGGAAAAATCTGGGACCGTTTAGCTAGATTCAAGCGTTTCGGTATCGTGCGATACGGATTATCCGACGTTGTTTAAGTGTTTCGTGTAACTTGCAGCTATAGGTTTGGTTTAGGGTGTCGTTGCACACGTTTAGCCCGCTATGCTAACACTTGGTAGCTTGTGGGAGCCGATTCGTTAATTTGGCGTTGTATCCGTGTTTGATTTGAAAAGTTACTAATTTCTTGAGTATTGGTTTTATGTTAAATTAGGATCACAAGCGGGGACTTCGGACGCAGCCAGGAAAGGGAAAGAGGTGATCGAATACACCTAGCTCGAGCTCGTCCGGTGAGTAGATTTAACATCTACGGGGCCTGTATGGCGTTAAGCGTCGAAGGCTAGATTCAAATGATATATTATTTTGTGAAATGCTTGTACATGTGTTGTGTTTGTGCATAAATACCATTTTGCAAACCCTATTGCATGTTGTACTTTCATATATCGTTAATATGACACTGCACCATTACCGACGGTTCATGTTGCACGAGCACTAATTTATATGCCACACACACCCCGTTGGTAATTGCCATGCCATGCACACTATAGAAATTGTCATGGATAAATATATGTTATATTGCATTCATTATTGACAGTTAGATGTCGATTTTGAACTATTGCGCATCATGATTTGCATGGTGCATACATTGATATAGTGATATATCTCATATGATGTTTTCATAAGATTTCTGTTTTGTGGATTTGGGAAACCGCAAAGTACCTTTTGAAAACTTAGAATATTTAAAAAGGCGGGTTTTCCCTTGATATGATATTTCATATCCACCATAAGTTTTCTCGGTTCTGAGCTATGAGTATACCCGATTCGAGGAGAGAGGAGGCACCGTCTGCGGGTATATGGTGGATCCGGTAAGGTATCCCGGGGCAATAAGCTCGAGATGTAGACGATAAGCCTAGAAGGGAAACACTACCTACTGGTGACTGTATGGAAACTCGACGGATATCTGAAGGATACCATTAGGAGTTATAAGTTGAGATGGATATGAGGGCCGATCATAGTGACGGCGCCTGAGATATTGAGATTTTAGGGTGTCGTTGATGGACACTGGATTTGATGTTTTATTGAGGATGGCTCTGTTTCATCCCACACTCAGGACTTTTATGATATATTCTGTACACATAGTGTTGTACCCTAATGTAGTATCTTGATTTGTATCTCATATTATTGTACATATGCCATCATGACTGTATATGTAGGACTGGTTGTTTATCGTGCATTCATGTGATTTTCTGTACGATGTTATTTACTTCTCACGAGTTGGCAACTCACCCCCGTTGTGCCAGAATGTTTTGCAGGGTTGACCCTCAGTGTTGTCGTGGCAGGGCTCTTTATTGCTTCATTTCGGTGGATACCGCTACTGTTGGGTGTGAGACCCTTTTGAGTAGGTGGGTTTTGCGAGTATCCATATGTTCCATTTGTATATCTTATTTTGTATCTAGTACTCTCCATCTACCACTTATTTGTATTTGACTTAGAGACGAGACTGAGAGATCTGGTATTTGTATATTATTAGTGTTTCTGGTTGTTGTGCTCATGTGAGCCGGCTTTTATTTCATGCTACGATGTTGTTTTACCTCTTATTATGCTGTTTTCACTTCTTATTTGCTTATTTATTCGCTACGACGTCGTATATTTACCTGTTGCGGTTGTGTTCCGCCTTTAGACGTGAGATGCTCCCATTTAGGGATGCCTTATTTATATTTTATGTTTTGTACCTGCTTGGGGCTAGTTTTTACAAAAGAAATGCAGCCGAAATTTTTAAGAAAATGAATTTAAGTTTTAAGATTTTTAACTTGAGATTTTTAATGTTTTAACAAATGTTTTAATTATTTTTACCACTCTATCTTTTATGGTTTAGATTTCTGGATTTCGGCTTACTTGAATTACGTTACGCCTTTAGACGTTGCGTTATTTAAGTGTCGGTCGCGTTCCTAATTTGGGTCATGACAAAGTTGGTATCAGAGCGCTAGGTTTTACCTTTCGGAGTGTATGATGACCCCTAGTATGATGGAGGAGGTAGTCTAAGCAGAGTGACGTAGCGTATGTATGTTCTGCGGCATACTTACGACATGGTACTCCGCCTAAACGACCTTAGGACATATTTGCTTGTAATTCTTTCCTTGATTCCATATATCCTTATGATTCAATTTCTATGTTTTGATTGAATTCTATTTCCATGTTCCAGCTACTATTCCACCAAAGACTACGAGGGCATAGAGAGCTGCCACCAGAGATAAGGTCAGGGCAGGCTTGTCGGAGACTAGGACTAACCAGGGCGGTACGCCTATTCTTCAGGAGCAGGTTGATCCACCTTCTCCAGGTCATATTGCTAGGCTAGAGGCCAGTGTTCAGGAACTACGTCAGATGATTGGATCATTGTTAGAGGTCAGTAGAGCTCAGAGATCAGAGGCTATTCCACCTACTACGGGGACCGTGATGGTACCTACTGCTCAAACAGTCGTATCTATCGCTACAGAGATTATATCCTTATCTTTATCAGAGTTCATGAGGCTGAAACCTCCGGTTTTTACTCGAACTGATGCAGCGGAGGATCTACAGTTGTTCCTCGACTGGATGGCCAGGATCTGTCGTTCTATGAGATGTTCCGATGCGAGATCGGTTGAGTTTGCTAATTTCCGTCTGGAGGGCCTTGCCCAGACATGGTACGAGTCAATGGAGAGGGGTCGAGCCACGGTTCTTCCTCCTATGACCTGGGTCGAGTTCGCGATGGTTTTTCTTTCCCTTTTTCTTCCGCAGAGCGTCGGGGATGCCTGAGCTTGCAGTTTCGAGTTGTTGCGCTGGACGCCTAGTATGATAGTAGCAGAGTATAATATTCAGTTCACCTAGCTGTCCGTTTATGCTCCATATTTGGTGGATACTGAAGAGAAGCACATCAAGAGGTTCATGCGAGGCCTTGATATCCAGTTGTTCCTGTCCATTGTGTAGGGTTTGTTAGTGTATATGCCCTAGAGGCCATTACTGTATCATACTAGTATGTATATTACTTGATGGAAGCTTGGGATATTCACTGTTGTATAGACAATCTTGCTCGAAATGGTAGTATGCTACTTGGTTTGTCTCTGCTTTAATGTGTACATGTGTTTCTTTTATTATATCACCTATACGCATTAATGGAGCCCTTAGGATCTTTGCTTGATTACGAGCGTTGTGATGGCAGTCACACTCGTGGAGGCTAGGTAATCTACAATCACATCCTTATTTACACGTCCCTGGTCGTGGGGTTATCGAGACAGGGCATCGATACTCCAGAGTATACTAGCATATGCGCTTCTCATCCCAGCACGGGAGACGGCCTGTCCCACAGCCGTCAGTACGTCGTACTTGAGATAGTATGCGGGTGCTCGTTGGGTTACGAGTACACTGGACAGGACTCGTCGAGAACTGTTGATTGGTATTATACCTATCATCAGTTATCAGTTCCCAGGTGACAAGAGTACAGCTTAGTCCGCTGACTTGACACTATCACTTCGCCTCAAGTGTGTTCCCACTGTACTTTGATTACTACCCTACCACGGCTCAAAGGAGTCGTGCAAACAGGTAGTAGTTGGGTGCAGTCCCGAAGCACTTGGAGGCAGTGACGGTTAGACAGGATTCATCTCTCCCGGTATTGGAGGTTGGCATCGCGCTGTGTCTAGGAGAGCCATTACACAAGTAGTCCCTGGCCAGGGCAAGCGAGATATACTGGTAGGTTTCCAATGTTATCTCAGGGTGTTCTGGGCTACACTCCGACACGACTTGTACCGCTATTAGGGGACTGACGTTTTACCGCCCCCCTAGGCCCGCCATGCGATATTATCAGACGAACAGACCGGACTGTACGAAGACAGTCACATTCAGGCTCAGTAGGAGCTCAGATGGGTTTACCTCGTCAGTCTTCTTATCGGCATCTACCTGGGGACCGTTACGTACAGCTAGTGCCGCTTGCGGTCTGTGGTTAAACCCACTGCCAGCGTAGTGTCGAGTCTTTAGAGTCCCACACAGAGGGTTTTTTCGCCTTTAGGCAAAATGAGTAGAGGTCGCATGGTTTTGCGACGGGGTTCATTCACATTCGCGCACTTGTGCACGTTTTGTGTCCGGACAGCTTATACTAGCGGGCTTTGGTTTAAGCCGGATCTTACTGTATGATTTGGGATTGGTTTTATCTCATTGTATTTGTGTTCCTCGGAACACGGATACGGGTGTGTATGCACAGTTGACTGAGGAAGAGGCAGAGGACTTTCATTAGGGTTGATTACCATTGTCATTTTTTTAACCCTAATGGTTATGTGTGAAATATGATTTATTGATATTAGTTAATTATAATTGTACATGGTTAGGGTTGTTGACCATTTGACTTTATTTGACTTGTTGCCCTAGGTTGACAACTTGACCATAATCATTCCATAAGAAAGATGCTCTTTGATTCTAGCAAAAAGCATTTAATATGAAATGATAATGGTCATTTCTTGATTAAACCATGACAATTATATTTAGCTAATTATCTATTTTCATAATTCACACATATATGTGAGAAGAATGGTTTATTTCTTCTCATTCTATCATTTTGATTCTCTCCCCCCCTCTTCCTCTCTCTCTAGCTCTCCCCTCTCATGAGTTGAGAATCCCTTGAGCTTGAGATAAATCGTTCTAAAATACTCGCTACTCTTTCTAAGGTTTTAGAATTAGCACTCCAAGCATCTTAGTTACTTCTAGTTTGAAGTTGAAGCCAAAGGTTGAGGCCCTCGGGTGGATCTTTCTTCGACAAGAGAAGGCGACAAGGAGATCCCTTTCTTTCACTCCAAGGAGCAAGAAGAGAAGGACTTGAAGACTTAGGTATAACCCCTTAACCGAGTAGCTAACTCCTTTAGCTGTGTTAGTTAGTTTTGTTTAGCAAAGATCCCTCCTTTAGCAAGTCCATGTTGTCTAGTATTGTAAAAATCAAATTTTTCATAAAGTTTCCGCCTCCCCGCAAGCACCGGGGTAGGCAACGTAGACTTACAGTGGTATCAGAGCCTAACTAAACATAAACTAGCTAGTTAGTAAAGTATATAGAACTTCGATCGGTAAAAAAAGACAAAACATTTTTCAAAAACCCCAAGTTTCTGCCGATTTTTAAACCTGCTTTAAAAATAATAAATCACACCTTAAAAATTGGCTCAGGGTTTTTACAGTACACCCAAGAAAAACGAACCAGCGACCCGACCAACACACCGCGGTTCCGCAGCAGACGCTTGCTTCTGTCGCGGATCCGCGGCCGAGTTGACTCGGCCGCGGCTCGTTTCTCTTACAGTGTTCTTATTTTATGGTTTTGGGATTTTTAGGATGGTTTGTTTCTGCCCAGATTTTCCAGAGAGCAAATTTGTTTTCCGGGTAGTTACAAATCCATATTTTGATCGATCTTTCCTATACTTTGACTAATGAGTTATATCTGTGATGTATTATATGTATTGAACGTCTGCTAATCGCTATACGTCGATTAGTAGGGGTTATACATATCTGTGATCTGTAATGCTTGTTGGTTTGTGTATATGAATTCGTTGGATTGTCGCGGATGAATAGCCGGGGGGTTGTGAGATGCGAGTTTTATTATTCTTTCAATTCTTGTAATATGTAAATTGATGTAATATTATTTATTTGGCCGCACATCCGGGTTGAGGTTGTAGCCGCCATTGTATAATTTCTTTTTACTGTTTTTGCTCCTAGGATAGACCCAAGGAGGTGTGCACAAACTACCGGGTATCTTGAAGTGACAAGTGGCCTACTCACGGTGTTGAGGGAAGTTGCTTCGCTTCGGGTACTTGGCGGGTAGTTTGCCGCACCCGTAGGGGTCTAGGGTGGGGTATTGGCTATTCATCGCGACCGTGTAATCCGCTTTTCGTTACAGGCTCGAACGGAATACGGATTCCTAGTATATCCAATGTATTCATCTGTGATCTGGATTGGCTATCATTGTTATATATATATATATATATACGATAACTATTTAGGCGTTGCTTATGTTTTGCATCCGCGCTAGCCCAGCCCCCGCTCTGTCGTTAGTTAAGTAACCTAACGGGTGATGACGGGGCCCCGTGGCGAATGCGAATGGCATAAGCGTACGTCATATTTTGGTTGTTTTCTGCAATGGTAGTATTAAATGATGGGACGCATTGGAATTAATGCAAGAAAATAAACCAAGTAAAAGTCGTTAGAACACTTCCAAAACCACTCGGTTCTTTTCAAAAACCAACTTTTGAATGCGGAGCTTGAACCACTCCTTTTAAAAGCTATCTCGTTCCATCGATTATATCAAGTTCACTACGTTCACGGTTTCGCCAAAACCATTCGTAGCCCTCCATCATTTCAGTTAAATATTCGGTAGTATTCAAGCTATGTATTTTGACCTCACGCCAAGGCATAGTGATTGGTAGTTGCCGGATATTTATCTGTTGCATAGATAGAATGCGTTGATTTGAGACAGTCGTACTGCCATTTTGGCCTACGTCAAGGGTAGGTACGAGTGGGTTCAAATTAACCTGGATAATGATGGGTAGAACTTGACATGTGACTTATGACATTTTGACCTCACGCCAAGGTCATAAGAGCATGGGGCAAAAATCCACATCGGGAGTTTCATAAGTACTGAAACTTGCTAGCGCTGCATACCATTTGGAGTGTGATAATTCTGGTAGGATTCCTTCAGTTTTGTCACGCGATGATATTTGGATCCCGATCCTACTGTGAGTATATGCTACTCCTCGGGAAATTTCTCACTTAATGATCAATGCTATAAACCTAGTAGGTGTCTAGAAAGGTATTAGCGGGGCTACGCCCCTAGGGAAAAGAGGTTACTTAATTAAGAAACTTCGCGAAAGCGATGGAAAACCTCCCTCGAAGTACCGACACTGGCCTGGCTGAACGGTTAAGCAAGTATTGTACGGTGAGATTGATCCCGACTAATTCTTCCTTTATGGTTTGAGGAGGGATTCAAGAGACAGTGGGAGCCATCCTGTTTAGACAAACAAAAAACCACTCTAAACTTGCAAGAGCATCATGCTAAAGTGTTTCTTTTCTCTCTCCTAATTGCAGCGACCAATCAAGATGACCGGACTTAAGTTATTACTAGATAAAAATATACTAACAGGGCCAAACTACAAAGATTGGCTCAGGAATGTCAAAATGGAAATCACTTATGACAAGTTGGGGTATCTTCTTACCACCAAAGCTTCCCCAGTCCCAGGTCCCAAAACCAGTGTCGTAGATAGGAAAATCTATAAGTCCTGGGAAATCGACTGCGCGAAGGCCAAGTGCCTCGTGCTTGCCTCTATGGACAATGAACATCGGAGGAGGCACGAGAATATGGACCTCGAATCCATATTTCTCCATACAAAAGAACTGTATAGAGAGCAATCTCGTATCGCCAGATACGAAGTGTCGAAGAAGCTATTTTCGGCAAGATTGGCCGTCGGATCATCGGTAGCGGAACACGTGCTTAAGATGATTAGCTACATTGAGGAGCTCACGGACCTTGGGACCACGTTGGAGAATGAACTCTATACGGACTTGATTCTCCAGTCCCTTCCTTCCACTTATACCCAGTTTATCCTAAACTTCAACATGCAAGGAAAGGAGGTTGAACTTTCCGAGCTTCTGAACATGTTGAGGAGTGCTGAAGGCACCCTACAAAAGGGTAGGGAAACATCCACTTTGTTTGTAGGAGGATCTTCCTCTTCTAAGTCCAGGGCGAAAGCCAAGGGAAAGAAGAAGAAAGCCCCCGCCAAACCAAGGGGCGGTGTTAGTAAAGTGGATACGAAGGGAAAGGCAAAAGCAACAAAGGTAGCGGGAAAGCTTGTGGGGAAAGAAGAGTGCTTTTACTGTCACAAAAGTGGACAGTGGAAGAAAGATTGCAGGGCTCGGAAGGCCAGAACACAGGATCTGAAGCAAGTTGCGGCTTCAGCTTCAGGTGTGTATGTTATTGAAAACTGTCTATCAATAAACTCTACTTCCTGGGTATTGGATACCGGATCAGGATCTCATATCTGTAATTCTTTGCAGGGGTTGAGAAACCATAGGTTTTTGAAGGCATGTGACATGACCCTCAAAGTTGCAAACGAAGCTAGCATGGATGCTGAGGCCGTGGGGGACTATCACCTGGGGATGTCAGATGGACATGTTTTGGTTTTATGTAATTGCTTTTTTGTACCCAATGCAACTTGTAATATCATTGCTGTATCTTTAATATCTAAAGAAGGTTATGAATTTGCGTTTGTAAGTAATGTTGTGAACATTCACCTTAATCAAGTTCTGATTGGGTCAGGTACATTAAGCAATGGTATATACGTATTGAACCAACCACAGATTTTCAATGTCCAGAATACACACAAAAGAAAGTCTCCAGATATCAATCAGGCTTTCTTATGGCATTGTAGACTGGGTCACATCAATGGGAGAAGATTGACGAAGTTACATACTGAAGGATATTTGGATCCGTTCGAATATCAATCATATGCAACTTGTCAATCCTGTCTCAAAGGAAAGATGACAAAAACTCCGTTCACTGGACATGGAGTAAGAGCGAGCGAGCTCTTGGGACTCGTACACAGCGACGTGTGCGGTCCAATGTCTACACATGCGCGAAGCGGTTATTCTTACTTCATTACTTTTACGGATGATTTTTCAAGGTTCGGACATGTCTTCTTAATGAAGCATAAATCTGAAGCTTTTGAAAAGTTCCAGGAATACAAGAATGAAGTAGAAAAACAAACAGGCAAAAGTATCAAGACACTAAGATCTGATCGAGATGGTGAATACTTGAGTGCCGAGTTCCAGGATTACCTAAAAGAGAATGGAATTCTCTCTCAGCTTACTCCTCCATACACTCCGCAACATAACGGTGTATCGGAGAGACGGAACCGAACCCTATTGGATATGGTACGGTCCATGATGAGTAACGCTGAGTTACCGCGATCATTCTGGGGATATGTGCTAGAATCAGCCGCATACCTTTTGAACCGAGTTCCAACTAAGACTGTGCCTACCACACCATATGAGTTATGGAGTAGGAAGAAACCGTATCTTCAATATCTGAAGATCTGGGGATGTCCAGCTTTTGTCAAAAAGCAGCATGCGGACAAACTCGAGGCACGCTCAGTACTGTGCAAGTTTGTGGGACACCCAAAGAACACCAGGGGGTATCTTTTCTACCACGCAGAGGAACAAAAGGTCTTTGTTTCTCGTAATGCCCACTTTCTAGAACACCAGTTCTTGGAAAAGGAAATTAGTGGGAGCGCAGTAAAACTGGAAGAAATTCCAGAACCACAAGCTATTACTGAAATCTTAGTAGAACCAGAGGGTTCAAAAGATCAGGACATTCCTACGCCGCTCCGCAGGAGTAGTAGGCAGTCTCATCCGCCCGAGAGATACTACGGTTTTCTCATAGACGGGGATAGAGAGAATTGCATCATTGATTGTGATGAGCCTACTAGCTTCCAGCAAGCCATTCAGAGCGTTGACTCGGTAAAATGGCTGGATGCAATGCGGACCGAAATGGAGTCCATATACACCAACAAAGTATGGTCGTTGGACATTGCTCTAGATGGGGTAAAACCCGTAGGATGCAAGTGGATCTTCAAAAGGAAGATTGGTGTAGATGGACAGGTTGAGACCTATAAATCTGGACTTGTTGCAAAGGGTTTTCGTCAAAGACCTGGTTTGGACTATGACGAAACCTTTTCTCCAGTGGCTATGCTGAAATCCATTCGGATCCTTCTTACCATTGCTGCCTTCCACGATTATGAGATTTGGCAGATGGACGTAAAGACCGCTTTTCTAAATGGAAATTTAGAGGAGTGTGTCTATATGGACCAGCCAGAGGGTTTCATTCAGAGTGGGAGCAGCGGAAAAGTGTGCAAGTTGCTCAAGTCCATCTATGGACTAAAGCAGGCATCGCGGAGTTGGAACATCTGTTTTGATGAGACGGTCAAAGAATTTGGCTTTATCAAAAATCCAGATGAACCATACATCTATAGTAGATTTGTAGCAAGAACTGTCGTATTCCTCGTTTTGTACGTGGATGACATTCTGTTGATAGGAAATGACATTCCTATGCTACAATCTGTCAAGGGGTTCTTGTCACACAGGTTCTCCATGAAAGACCTGGGTGATGCCTCCTATATTCTGGGGATCCGGATCTATCGTGATAGATCCAAGAGGATATTAGGACTTTCGCAGTCCAGGTACATCGACACCATACTGAAAAGATTCAGTATGGAAGATTCCAAGCGCGGTAATCTACCGGCTTGTCACGGGATCACCCTCTCCAAAGAGATGTCTCCCAAGACTAATTTGGAAAGGGATCGCATGTCTATTATACCCTACGCTTCTACGGTAAGCTCTATAATGTATGCGATGTTGTGTACCAGACCAGATGTTGCTTACGCACTGAGTGTGGTAAGCCGGTATCAGTCAAACCCTGGGAAGAAACACTGGATAGCGGTAAAGAACATTCTCAAGTACCTGAGAAGGTATAAGGAGATGTTCTTGGTGTATGGAGGAAAAGACCTCCAGATCGAGGCCTTTGCTGACTCCAGCTTCCAGAGTGACAAGGATGATTCCAAGTCCATGTCGGGCTTTGTCTTTACCCTCAATGGAGGGGCGGTGTGTTGGAAGAGTTCCAAACAGGAAACTGTTGCCGACTCGACTATGGAAGCGGAATATATCGCTGCATCTGATGCCGCAAAAGAAGCTGTCTGGATGAGGAAGTTCTTAAAAGAACTTCAGGTGGTTCCGTCCATTGTTGATCCAATACCTCTGTATTGCGACAACAACGGAGCTATAGCTTTAGCGAAGGAACCCAGGTCCCATCAGAAATCTAGACACATCTTGAGGCGGTATCACCTGATCAGGGAGATCGTGGATCGCCAGGAGATCGAGGTTTGGAGGGTTGCTTCAGAAGATAACACTACAGATACATTCACGAAGGCCTTACCCCTGACTCAGTTCGAGCGGCTGATCGAGATGATAGGTCTTCGATACGCCAGTACATGGCCTTTGTGCAAGTGGGAGATTGTTAGTGTATATGCCCTAGAGACCATTACTGTATCATACTAGTATGTATATTACTTGATGGAAGCTTGGGATATTCACAGTTGTATAGACAATCTTGCTCGAAATGGTAGTATGCTACTTGGTTTGTCTCTGCTTTAATGTGTACATGTGTTTCTTTTATTATATCACTTATACGCATTAGTGGAGCCCTTAGGATCTTTGCTTGATTACCAGCGTTGTGATGGAAGTCACACTCATGGGGGCTGGGTAATCTACAAGCACATCCTTATTTACACGTCCCTGGTCGTGGGATTATCGAGACAGGGCATCGATACTCCGGAGTAGACTAGCGTATGCGCTTCTCATCCCAGCACGGGAAACGGCCTGTCCCACAGCCGTCAGTACGTCGTACTTGAGATAGTATGCGGGTGCTCATTGGGTTACGAGTACACTGGACAGGACTCGTCGGGAACTGTTGGTTGGTATTATACCTATCGTCAGTTATCAGTTTCCAGGTGACATGAGTACAGCTTAGTCCGCTGACTTGACACTGTCACTTCGCCTCAAGTGTGTTCCCACTGTACTTTGATTACTACCCTACCACGGCTCAAAGGAGTCATGCAAACAGGTAGTAGTTGGGTGCAGTCCCGAAGCACTTAGAGGCAATGACGGTTAGACAGGATTCGTCTCTCCCGGTATTGGGGGATGGCATCGCGCTGTGAGGAGAGCCATTACACAAGTAGTCCCTGGCCAGGGCAAGCGAGATATACTGGTAGGTTTCCAATGTTATCTCAGGGTGTTCTGGGCTACACTCCGACACGACTTGTACCGCTATTAGGGGACTAACATTTTACCGCCCCCTAGGCCCGCCATGCGATGTTATCAGACAAACAGACCGGACTGTACGGAGACTGTCATATTCAGGCTCAGTAAGAGTTCAGATGGGTTTACCTCGTCAGTCTTCTTATCGGCATCTACCTGGGGACCGTTACGTACAGCTAGTGCCGCTTGCGGTCTGTGGTTAAACCCACAGCCAGCGTAGTGTCGAGTCTTTAGAGGGTTTTTTCGCCTTTAGGCAAAATGAGTAGAGCTCGCATGGTTTTGCGACGGGGTTCGTTCACATTAGCGCACTTGTACACGTTTTGTGTCCGGACAGCTTATACTAGCGGGCTTTGGTTTAAGCCGGATCCTAGTATATGATTTGGGATTGCTTTTATCTCATTGTATGCGTGTTCCTCGGAACACGGATACGGGTGTGTATGCACAGTTGACTGAAGGAGAGGCAGAGGACTTTCATTAGGGTTGATTACCATTGTCATTTTCTTAACCCAAATGGTTATGTGTGAAATATGATTTATTGATATTAGTTAATTATAATTGTGCATGGTTAGGGTTGTTGACCATTTAACTTTATTTGACTTGTTGACCTAGGTTGACAACTTGACCATAATCATTCCATAAGAAAGATGCTCTTTGATTCTAGCAAAAAGCATTTAATATGAAATGATAATGGTCATTTCTTGATTAAACCATGACAATTATATTTAGCTAATTATCTATTTTCATAATTCACACATATATGTGAGAAGAATGGTTTATTTCTTCTCATTCTATCATTTTGATTCTCTCTCCTCCTCTTCCTCTCTCTCTAGCTCTCCCCTCTCATGAGTTGAGAATCCCTTGAGCTTGAGATGAATCCTTCTAAAATACTCTCTACTCTTTCTAAGGTTCTAGGATTAGCACTCCAAGCATCTTAGTTACTTCTAGTTTGAAGTTGAAGCCAAAGGTTGAAGCCCTCGGGTGGATCTTTCTTCGACAAGAGAAGGCGACAAGGAGATCCCTTTCTTTCACTCCAAGGAGCAAGAAGAGAAGGACTTGAAGACCTAGGTATAACCCCTTAACTAAGTAGCTAACTCCTTTAGCTGTGTTAATTAGTTTTGTTTAGCAAAGATCCCTCCTTTAGCAAGTCCATGTTGTCTAGTGTTGTAAAAATCAAATTTTTCATAACGTTTCTGCCTCCCCGCAAGCACCGGGGTAGGCAACGTGGACTTACAGGGTTACTTAGTAAGGCAGCAATGTTTCGGGAGGCATCGTCCATGCCATTTTTAAAAATTTGTCGTTCTAAACAACCCTAACCAAGAATCTTAACTAGAGATTTAAACAAAACATCATGCAAACAACTTTGCAAGTCTATGTGAATGAGGAATACAACCTTTGTAGACCGGTCCTTCACTTCAAAAGCTCCATATCGTAGTCCCTTCGCTGCAAGCTGTGAAGACCCGGACTCTAGTAAGGGTTCACATGAAGAAACGAACAAACTTGCTCAATGTCTTCGAGGCCGAAGATGATCTACGTCGAGTAGACTCGAGCTCATGCTACCTCTAATGTATGAAATTAGTGAAGCAAACACCCTAAACTAAATGGCTAATAGTAGAGGATGATGAAGTAGGAAGTGTTCTCTCTTTAGATTTATTTTTCTCACAATCTATCATCACTTTCACAAAAGCTAGAAAGCTTAAAAATGAGGAAGAAGAAAATGAAGCTCAAGTAATGAAAGAATAAATCATATGGTTCAAAATGCAACCATGAGTGAGTATATCAACTATATACTAACTCATGTAGAAAGTTAACCATTGTGTATGGTTAATGGTTGGGTTGATAAATATCTTAAGAAAAACAAAAGAGTGGACTAAGTCAATGGTTATCTTCACGCTTCTCCAAGCTTCCAACCATCAAAATATCACCACTAATTTGTAATTACTTAAGAATAAATATTAAACCCTGACATTAACCCTAGCATGGTGTGAGTCTCATACATCCATGTTGCATGTGTAACCTAGCATGTCACAACAATATATATCACATATATATTTTGTGCGAAAAGAAAACAATACATTTAACATATATTACATATATATCAATGTATCATAAGTGAGAAAAAATGAATACTTAAGTGAGCTAATATTAGTTAATGTAATGTAATATATCAAATATATAATTATACATTAAATTATTAAATCAACTCTTGGTTTAATAATCCGGATATATCACATATAACCGACTAATATCAAATGTAACAAAACGTGAGAATAGAATGCGGTATCATATACACGCATTAATCTCGGTCCCACACATATCACATATGTACACCTACTCCGTTTCGCATGAACCAGGAAACCTCTGTGTACGACTCTAAAGACTCGTCAATACGCCGACAGTAGGTGATGATCATATCAAACAGCCATAAGCCACAAGCGGTCTGCTAAACGTAACGGCCACCCGGGTATTGAGCGATCAGAAGATCAATAAGTAACCTTGCTCACACTTCTGCGAAACCAATCAGTAACCCTACCGTACAGTCCGGTCTCTTCGTCTGATATGTCGCATATCACAGCCTGGGGGTGGTATAACGTCAGACCCCAATAGCCTGATAAGTCATGCCGATGCAGGGTCAATAACAGTTCGAGAAACTACTGATAACACTTACCAGTAGATCTCAGCAATCCTGGCCAGGGATTTCATGTTATGGCTAATTGAGCATGGCGCAACATCAACTCCCAATACCGGGAGAAACGAAACCCCTCCTATCGCTCATTGCCTCCATGTGACTTGGGACTGTACCCAAAAACCACCTTTTTGTACGATCTCTTGACCGTGTTATAGTGGAAATCAAAGCACAGTTGGAATCACACAAGATACTATGACGATCTCGGGTCTACAAACTAACCTGTACCAGTGTCACCAGAGAACTGCTATCCGACGATAGGTATAATACTATCTAGGAGTTCTCGGTGAGTCCGTCCAGTGTACCCAGTCTCCACTGAGCACCCGTATACCTTCTCTGATGTCAAACACCAATGGATATGGGATCATCCATCGCCCATCATATGGGTCGAGAAGCTATACGCTAGTCTACTCTAGAGTATCGTTGCCCTATCTCGATACTCCCTCGACTAGGAACAATTATAGGGTGTACTTGTGGACTACCCTTAGCCCCACTAGTATGATCTCCATCATAGTCCTGGTAGTCAAGTACAATCCTAAGGGCTTTATCAACATGTGAGAGAGAGACAATAAGTGTACATGTTAAGATAAAGTGCAACCAGATAGCATACTTGTAGGGTTCCTAGGCACACACTAGAGGTCTCACAAGGCATCAACTATGCCAAATTCAAATTTTACAAGTGCCAAGAAACCATAATACGGATCGTTGACTAGAGTTTAGGCGATAACTACAACTAGTAAACTGCTTTACTAATAAGTGAACGGAAATACAACCTTTGTAGATCCGGTCCTCCACCTCCATAGCTCCGTGATGAAGTCCCTCCGCTGTACCCATCGGATCCCGGACTCTCGCGGTGGTTTCATCGAAGAAATGATCGGGCTTGGTCGTCGACTTCGATGCCGAAGATGATCTACGTCGAGGCAACACAAGATCAAGCTCCAACTTCACCAAGTCAAGAAACTTGTGAAGAAAACACCCTATACTACTTGGCAAGTGGTAGAGGATGAAGAAATAGGAAGTGGGTTCACTTTAGAATTGGATTTCTCACTCCTTTTCTCAAGTCACCATTAAAGAATGCAAGGTTTTCTTCATCTTGAAGAAGAAGAAGAAGAAGAAGAAAAGAATATGATAAGCCAAATTAGAAAATAGAAAATAAGTCATTCTTATCATATACCAACCATGGTCAAGTGTAGAGAATAAACTAGGGTTAGTGTCACGATCCGAAAGTACGGAACATGACCGGCACTTAAACTACGAACGTCTCGAGGCGTACGTAATCTAAGTAAACCGAAAACCCAGAAATCCAAACCAAGAAAGGATGTAGAGTGCAGGAAAAACCAACTTAAAGCAAGTAGTTTCAATAGAATAAGCCGAATTATACGGTTTTTAAAAACATCAAAAATTTCCTGAAAATTTCGGCAGAGTCTCCTTTGTAAATACCGGCCCCCAAACGGGATACAACATGAATAGTATACGAAATAAAAAAAAGGCATCCCCAAGCGGGAGCTAGCTCTTCGTCAATCGACGGCCACAACCACACAAGCAATATAATATACAACGCCAACGGCGAGGATCAAAACTCAAAAGGAAACTCAAAACCACAAGAAAACCATAGAAAAATAACGCGCGACTCTAAGGTCGAAGGAATAACATCACTGGTCTCTATCTCAAAGTAAATACATGTTTGGTTGATGGAACTTCTAGATACAATAGAATAATGATTTACAATGTATAATGATGGGTACGATACAAATAAACCCACCTACTAGCAAGTCACCCGAACGAAACTGTACCCGCAAAACCGTAAAGAAACCTGTACGGCGAAACCTGCAAGAAACTGGGGCACAACGGGGGTGAGTTGCCAACTCGTGAATAGAAAAACATCTACGAATAGAAATCACATGTATGACGCAATCCTAGGTCATACGATCAATATATATAATCCTCAAATAAAACCAGCAGTCTATAACAATGACTAGGGTAAATATCTAATCCAAGTGTAATTCCATGTGCCTGTGCCAGTGCCTCAGGTAGCAATGTATCATATGAATGAGGTATGAATGCATGAAAACAGAATACATGTAAATGAAGAAACTGTTTTCATAAATTAGTGAGATTTCCTTTGTATTTTTAAAATGAGGTATCATAAATGAAATCAGCATCAACAGTGTCTAGCATCGACACAAAACATAAATCTCAATGTCTCAAAGCCTCAGGCTCCGGCTATCCTGACCGGCCTGTATCATCAAATCTCAATACCTCAATATCTCGAAATCTCAATGTCTCAATCTCAATATCTAGGGCGCCGTCAGTCCAGACCGGCCCCTACCACCCATCTCAAGACCACGACGGTATCCTCCGGATATCCGACGCGTCGGGTAAAATCACCGGTAGGTAGTTTCCCCCTGCCAGGCTCATCGTCATCACCACGAGCTTCTTGTCCCGGGGTACCTTACCGGGTCCACCATGTACCCAAAACGGTTCATCCAACTCCTCGAATCGGGTCTCGAAATCCATCAGCAAACTCATGGTGGACGACTCATACATCATGGGAAAACCGCACTTTTTATTTAAAAGAGAGAAAAGGTTTATTTATGTTTTTGCGGTTTTCCTCCAAATCCAAGAAATCTCATGAAATCCGAATCCAAGTCATCAATAGCATGTAAATAGTGAATATAGGCATGAGAATCCATGAATGCGACACAACAGTGAATAATAACATGCATGAAGTAGTAGGCAATAACTACAATGTCTAACTAGCATATAAGGCAAGTACACTAATATCATGTCTAAACTATTAGCTAACAACCTATGTCAAATGAAATAGTATTTTCTAAAGTGTTCGTGACATGGCAATTACCGATGAAGATGTGTGTGAGCCGGCAAGTAAGTGTACGTGGTACATACGCGTCATCGGTAATGGTGCCGGTGTCCTAACAGCATGATATTAATAATAGGATATGAATCATAATATAAGCATGCGATGCGGAGCGAACAACAATAATGAGCGGGAGCTAAATACTAAACAATGGTGCCCTTTGAAATAACACGAATCGTGGGGTTTTGAAAATAGGGCTACGGTGTTTTTATAAAAAGATACGTCCTTTGAAATATCTGTAGGATCCCTTTGGCTGTCTTTTAAAACACCCACGATCCGCTAGTTTTGAAATAGGTAAGAATCGAATCTAATCTAACAACTAAACTAAACTAAAGGGCTAAGCTGACCAGCTGGGCTTCAGGTAAGGAAATCGCCTAACATCTGAGTCGATACATATACATACCTGTATATATATTAGTCGGTGATCCCGCCTCAATAATATCATATCCGATACCATATCTATAATCAGACATCCCAAGTCAAGAGTGCGGATCAATCATCAAAATATAGCTCGTACGTAAATCCGTCGTACGGCATCCCCAAATCTGGGTACGGGTTAATATCATATTCATCACACTATTCATCTAGTATCCTCTTTATCCAAGATCATAGTCCAGGGTACTAACCTATGTCTAGTACAATACTAATATCATCAATATAGTCATGATCTGACTACTGATCGACAGTCTCGTACAAACCGATATCACAACCACAAAACAAATCTCATCGACTCAGCTCAATCCCCAGTATCGTCCTCATATCCGTATGTGAACACATAGTCCCATACTCATGTGAACACATAACTATAAAGAATCCCATGAGCACATATAAATAGGAATGTATACAAGTATGTATGTGTGTATGTATGTGTGTATGTGTAGTGCAACACTACCCTAGTGTTCGCAACACTAAAGTAATCCAACACACCAATATCCATCCTAACATCGCTATTAATCCCAAATAACATATAATAATTGTTGGTGTGTATACGCATCCGTATACACCACCACGGACTGCGGGGGTGCTATACGCCATCCACCCGACTTCTCCCTGTAGATATAAATCTACTCACCTCGACCTTCGCTTGCCGATGCCGATGTCGATACGCGCTTTCTTGTCTCCTTGAAGTCTTCGTGAGGGTACCTACATATCATAACACACCGCATCGCATTAAAGTCCGACTCATGACCAAATCGACACACGAATCTCACATAGGTCAAAACCTATGGTTTGCTTTCACAAATCAACCCAAAAACCCTCGACATCGGCGTACAAACGCCGATTGATCGAGAAAAACACCAAACGTACCAAATCATGGTTTTACAATTCACTAAAAATATATAAAATACGATGCAATTCATCAAAACCAATAAATTGATTAAATCGATTTATTACAAGAAACCTAGTAAGCATCAATTAGCCGTTTCACTTTAAAACTCGATGTTTAAACGAAACTAATGGCCACAATATCCACCAAATATCATAACCAAGTTATAGAAACCATATCAATAATTTATTCTCATCAACTTGTATAAATTCCAAAATTCTAGTTTTGCAAAAATATCCAATTTAACACTTTTTAAAGCAAAATTTCACAATTTAACAATTTAGCTTGGTTTTGCATATTTTAAATGGTTAAACCACTCATGGAAACCTTAATGATGTGCTAAAAACCCTAACTAGATTTTAATCCCACATTTTAATAAAATTTCTAAAACCTAGTTAGCAATTTAGCATAATCATCACAATTTGGGCAAATTAAATATAACAATTTGCAAATTAGCTACAAGATTAGGTTTTGCATATCTTAAGATGCTAAAATACATCACACTACCATGAACAAATTATCAGAACCATAACTTTAATTTAACCCTTCTCTTGAATTTAAACTTGCAATTTAAAACCTAAATTAAACACCTAATTAAGTTGATTTAAAGTATTTAACATCAAATTAAGAAAAAGGGTTAGAGTTATACCTTCACAGACCATGAGATCAAATATGGAACTTGACCTCCAAATTGAGATCTTTGCACCAAGATCCATGCTATATGGGCTAAGGAAAAATGGGTAGGGCTTTGATTTTGATTTTGTGGGATTTTTGGTGGATTTTTGATGCATTTTGTAATGTTTTTGATGAGGAACTGAGAGGGGGAAAATTGGGGGCTGCACTTGAAGAGGCTCGGCCAGAATTGTGAGGGAGTGGGAGAGAGGTGGGGGCAAAAAGTCAAGCCAAGAAAACAATACCCATACCTCACAACAATACACTATGCATCATTCTTTATTCATATCATTTTTTTTTTAATTTCCTTTTCTTTTCTTTTTGTGAGATGAGGTGAACAAGTATTTTGGGGCTGCCAAGGGGGCTCGGCCACACAATTTGGGGATGGATGTGGGTTTGTATGGTGAGTAAAAATGATAAATGTTATACCCCAAATCTCCATTTAACTTATTTTCACCATTAAAGCATTTTTCTTCCATAATTTTCTAAACCGTTTTGGCAAACGATTTCGTTTCGAAAACCACATGATAAAATTTTGTTTAATGTTTTATGATGCACAAAATTTGTTTCAACTCATTTCAATTTGTAATTTTCCTTAATTAAATGTATTCGTGACGGCTTAAAATATTATTAAAATAATATTTTTTCAGAAAATTTGAAATTTCACCAGTGGCTCAATAAACACCAAATACTAGCAATTACATAGTTAGAATATGTATATTTAATTTTATAATAAAGATATTTGCATTTTGACTTTTTTTTTACAGAAAACCCCCTTATTTTACCGTTTTTTCGAAATTTCACCGAAACGATTTTCAAAACGTTACAGTTAGGTTTAATGGTTAGGTTAAGCAAAAGAAACAAAAATAGTCAAAGCTTCTTAAAGCTTCAAGAAGCTTCAAGTGTAAAACAAAAAAAGCCACCATTTTCTTTTCTTTTGCCAAAAAGAATAAAGTAAATAAATGAGTAAATGAAAACCCTAACTATTAACCTAATGATAGTTTAAACCAAACATACACCCAAGTTTATATGTATCATCAAACATGATACAATCAAGTGCACAAAAATATATCACATATACTACTTGTGCACATCAAGTGAGAAAATCCATCTTAAGTGAACAAATACTAGTTAATGTAAAGTAATATATCATATATATAATTATACATTAAATCATTAAATCAACACTTGATTTAACGATCCGGTCATATCGCATATAACTGACTAATATCAATAGTAACAACTTATCGAATCAACACTTGATCCGATAACCCGGCTATATCGCATATAACCGATCACTGTCACAAATCGCGAGAATCGAATACAGTATCACATACTGGTATTATTCTCGGTCCTGCACATATCTCATATGCGCTCCTATTTCGTTTCGCTTGAGCCAGGAAACCTCTGTGTAGGACTCTAAAGACTCGTCAATACGCCGGTAGCAGGTGATGATCATATCAAACACCCACAAGCCGCAAGCGGTCTGCTAAACATAACGGTCACCCGGGTATTGAGCGATCAGAAGATCGACGAGCAAGCCCGCTCACACTCCTGTGAATCCAACCAGTAACACTTACCGTACAGTCCGGTCTCGTCGTCTGATATGTCGCATATCTCGCCTAGGGGTGGTAAACGTCAGACCCCAATAGCTCGATAAGTCGTGTCGATATGAGGTCTATAACAGTTTGAGAAACTACTGGTAACACTTACCAGTAAATCTCAGCAACCCTGGCCAGGGATTTCCAGTTATAGCCAATCGAACACAGCGCAACATCAACTCCCTATACCGGGAGAGACGAATCCCCTCCTATCGCTAATTGCCTCCATGTGATTCGGGACTGTACCCAAAAACCACCGTTTTTCACGCCCTCTTGGACGTGGTAAGGTGGAAATCAAAGCACAGTGGGAACCACATAAGACTCTATGATGATCTCGGGTCAACAGACTACTCTGTACCAGTGTCACCAGAGAACTGCCATCTGACGTAAGGTATAGTACCATCTGGGAGTTCTCGGCGAGTCCGTCCAGTGTACCCAGTCTCCACTGAGCACCCGTTTATCATCTCTGATGTCAAACACCAATGGATATGGGATCATCCATCGCCCATCTGTATGGATCGAGAAGGTATACGCTAGTCTACTCTGGTATATCGATGCCCCGTCTCGATACACCCACGACTAGGGATCTTGAAGGATGTACTTATGGACTACCATGTCCCCACTAGTATGATCCGCATCATAGTCCAGGTAGTCAAGTACACATCCTAAGGGCTTTACCAACATGTAACAGAGAGACAATCAGTGTACACGTTAAGGTAAAGAGCAACCAGATAGCATACTATCATGTCGAGCAAGAAAGTCCTCCCTATATATGTCCAAGCATCCACTACAATATACATCCTATGTATAGTAATGGCCTCTAGGGCATACATATAACTAACAATCTCCCACTTGCACTAGGGCCATCTGATAGCAGTGGTTGTAGTATCTCATACTCAACCATCGCATAAAAGTCTCTCTCTGGGAAAAGGCCTTTGTAAGTGGATCCGCCGTGTTGTCCTCTGAGTCTACTCTCCTGACCTTGATCCCTTGGAGATCAACCATCTCCTTGATCAGGTGACACTGCCTCAGAATATGTCTGGATCACTGATGAGACGGGCGTTCCTAGGCATAAGCCACAACGCCATTGTCACACAATGGGAGGAACAAAGTTCATCTCATGAACAAATATACATCCAGACTGCCTCTTTGGTAGCATCATAAGTAGCGATGTATCCAGCCTTTATCTTCTAGTTTGCCACGGTATCTAGCTTGGAACTCTTCCAACATACCGTCTCTTTACTGAAGGTAAAGACAGTGCCTGTGACTGACTTTCAGTCGTCCTTATCACCCTGGAACCTTTCCAGTGATTCTCCCCAGGATCAACTGATAACATCTCACTACAACTAGTGAGTATCCTAACATCCAATTAGATCTATCTCATAGATCCAAAACCCAGGATTTAGGAGGTATCACTATGATCCTATATGGAGAATCCTTGTGATAAGCGGAGATTGATCGAGCGTAGCATAGGAAACTCCTTCCCTATCTAGAGTATGTCTTCCACGTACTCTACGAGGATCGCCACCATACTCCCTACTACCTTTTTGTTTATACAAGGTTCATCTACCATTTTGATGATGTCAAACTCTTTGACTAATCCATCAAAACAGATGTTCCAACTCCGCGATGCCTGCTTTATCACATAAAGCTTCTTGTACACGTTTCCGCTGCTCCCACTGTCTACGAAGCCCTCTGGTTGTGTACTTACAGACGCTCTCTTCTAAAACATCATTTTAGAAAAGCAGTCATGACACCCAACCGCCAGATATCGCAGTCATGGTATGTAGCCGTGGCAAGTAGGATCTGGATGGACTTAAGCATAGGCACTGGAAAATGTTTCATCATTATCCACGCCTGGTCGATGACGAAAACCTTTAACAAGTCTAGCTTTGAAAGTCTCAACTTTTCCATCTACACCAAGTAATCTTCTCAAGATATACTTGCTCCTGATGGGCATTTAACCCTTCAGATATAGCAACCAAAGTCCATACTTTGTTGGTGTACATGGATTCCATCTCAGATCGCTAAGCATCCAGCCATTCTTACAGAGTCTCACTCCTGATGGCCAGCTCGAAACTAGTTGGGTCATCATCTCATGATGCAATCCTCACTCCCACTGTCATAGAGAAACCAAAGTAACTCTCATGTGGGTGAGGAACCCTACTAGATCGGCGGAGAGGCTGAGGTTCGTTGGAATCTACTGAATCCTTTGGTTGTACCAAATCATCTGCTGTAGTTTGCATAGCTGGAACCTTTCCAGTTCTACATAACTGACGTTGCCTCGAGCTTGTCCGGATTTTGCTTTTAGACATAGGCCGGACAACCCCAAATCTTAACTAGCTTAAGACATGGGCTCTTCCCATACCATATCTCATATGGAGTGGTAGGCTGTGATCTGATTCAAACCCTATTCAATAGGTATGCAGCTTCTCAGGCGCATAATTCCCAAAAGGAAACAGGTAACTCAGTATTACTCATCATAGAGCGCATCATATCGAATAGGGTGCAATTGCTCCGCCCCGATATACCATCGTGCTATGGTGTATACGGAGGAGTAATGCTGAGAGAGAATCTTATTCTCCTTTAGAATAGTCCAGGAATTCCGTGCTCAAGTATTCTCCTCCCTGATCGCATCAAAGGACATAATACTTATACCCTCATTTTGGTTCTCTACTTCTAACTTATATTCCGTGAATATCTCAAAAGGTTCGGACTTGTGTTTCAACAGGAACATATGTCTGAATCTTAAGAGACCATCAGAGAATGTAATGAAGTACAAAGAACTGGTCTTGGCATGTGTAGACAGGGGACCTTTATACATCAACATGTATCATTCCAAGAGTTCACTAACTCTTTCTCTGTTTCCAATAAACAGAGCTGGTGTCATTACATCTTTGTGACATGACTGGCAAGTTTCACAAGATGTAAATTCAAACTGATTTAAACGTGCATCTATATGTAACTTCAGCTAGTCGGGTCGCATTGATATGACCTAGTCTACAATACCTCAAGAAGGATTCGTTCATTTCTGAACTCTTCCTCTTGTGTGTGTTCTGTATACTAAGAATTGTAGTTTGATTTAGAACATCAATGCTTTTAGATAACGTGCCTGAACCGATCAACTTTTGATATAGGAAATGTTCAAAACATTATCCAACAATACAAAATTTTATCATTTCTTTACTAATAAAGATACTGATATGATTTTGTATATCAGGTTCGGTATCTAATAACATTCGTTCAGAATCAATGTATTTGGAATACAGGGTGACAGTGACCAACAGACTTGGCTGCAACACTTGCCCCGTTTTCTGTCTCATGAAACTTATCACCCGTTCTCAGTTCTCCACCTTTCTGTAGCCCTATGTATCAGATTACATATCTGGGATCCTGATCCGATATCTAATACCCAAGACGTAGAGGATACAGAGAAATAGTTCTTTCTAATAAACACACTCGAAGGAGATGCATCATATGCACTTTCTTCGTTTGGGCGGCATAGGAATTCTGGTATTCCCCAATTTCCTGCTCTGTCTTATAACAATTATAAGTTGGAGCGGGACCAACGTTCCCCAGCACAGTATAACAAGTGGGTTCGGTCAATACATCCGTATTATTATCTTGATTATGGCGTGATATGGTCGCTACCTGGAGAGAGAGAGAAGAAAACACTCAGCGTGCGCTCTTGCAAGAATAGATTGGTTATTATTTTATCTAATCAGGATGGCTCCCACTGCTTTTATCAAATCTTCCTTCAAACCCTAAAAGGAAAGACTAGCCGGGATTAATTACACACTACAAGTTCGCTAATCTTTCAGCCAGGCCAGTATCGGTACTTTGAGGGAGGTCCCCCGTGCTTTCGCATGAACCTAATTAATGTAAACCTCGTTTTCCCAGAGGCGTAACCCCGTTGACACCTTTCTAGACACCTACTTGATCGGCTAATTGTAATGTGTAAAACTCTCCCAGGAGTAACTCTTACTCGTAGTGGGTATCGGGATCCAACTATCTAATAGAAGGTACGCAATCTCATTGCAAATTTCAACACTTGAAATTCCCAATAATTTTGCCCCTAGCACCCTATGACCTTGACGGAGGTCAACAAACCATAGGCTACTAGTCAAGTTCAACCCGTCATTTCTTGATCGAATTAAACCCACCCGCACGACCCTTGACGGAGGTCAACAAGGCCGCACGACTACCCTAATCCAATCTGCATCATATGCATAAGCAGATAAATACTAGTTAGCTTCCGCACACTACGCCTTGTCGGAGGTCAACAAACGTAGCACGAATACTAAGTAGGACTTATCTGAAATGACGAAGGGCTACGACAGGTTGTTCTGAAAACCTATTGCATAATGAACTTGATATCGTTGTAGAATCAAATGATTTTTGAAATGGAGTGTTTTGAGGCTTTTCTAGTTTTGCTAAAGGGGTCACTCCCGGTGAAGGGATCGTCGGCCCTTTCCTCGTCGAATGAGGTGCGGGACATATCATATATATCACCGTGCAAAGCAAGAACTATAGAAGCAATCAAAAGACAAACCGAGGGATGTAGCATCTGCCAGTTATTGCTAAAGGAGTCACTCCCGTTGAAGGGATCTCGGTCCTTTCCTTATCGAATAAGGTGCAGGATATATCATATATACCACTGTGCAAAGCAAGAACTGTAGCTACCTGTTTTATTTTTGAAATTCGATTCTACAACATCTTTAGGTTTCTTTTCTTTCATTAATCATATTAATGAAGTCCCATCATTTAAGTACCTAAACATTACAGATAAATACGACATACACTTATGCCATCCGCATTCGCCTCGATGTCCCCTCGTGCACCGTTAGGTTAGGTAACTAACGGCAGAGCGGGGCAGGGCTAGCACGGGTGTAAAACATAAGTAACGCCTATATAATATATCATATATACTATATACAGTATCCATCACAGAACATATCACATGATCACATCACAGATATCGCAGCAGAAGAATCATATGAAATATTGGATATACAAGGACATCCGTGTTTTCAATACGAGCCAGTATAAAACACGGATTCCACGGTCGTGATGAATAGCCAAACCCACACCCCTAGACCCCTACGAGAGCGGCAAGCAACCCTACCAATTCTAGAGTTAGGAGACCCGGACTCGACTCCTCGAGTTGGTATCCCACTGGACTCTAGAACCCGGTTACTTGTGCTCCCCTCCTTGGGTCAATCCTAGTGCGGAAAAGTAAATAATATACAAACGGTGACATCTTCCGCAACCTGGAAGTGCCCCAATAAAAGAATATTACATACAAGTTTTTTTACATGAATGAAAATGAAAAACACTCATCTCACATAAAAAAAACCCGGCTATTCAAACACGACGATCCAATATAACATATCCAGCAACACATAACATCACATGTCATCAACGTAAGTAAATATGCGCATCCCAATTGTCGTTGACATATAGCAACGAAATCGGCGATATCACATATTACACTTACGGTCACAGAAAAGAAAGTGTAAAACTACAACAGTTGGAATCCGCAACCTCTTTAGACATCGCATGCCTAATCAAATGAAATACTTAGACATCGCATGCCTAACAATTATAAACCCCACATTTTAGTCTCATTATCGAAAACTCTTTTCAATATCAAGTCGGGCAATTCAACAAGATTCCCGACATCCTGATCGAATGCTCGTCGCAAACTTCAGTAGACGGCCGCACCCCCGATGCCGTCGACGAAGTGCACCAAGACGGAACACCGCTTCCGTGAGCACCCGAATGGATGCTTTTGGCGACGGGGTTCTCCTACAGTCACTTGGTCGGGGCTAAAGGGTGTAGCTGTCTATTAAGTTTATCGGTGAATATCCGCGTACGCTACGTGATTGCGACGGACTTTTGATCGCATTAAAATTTCGTGGCAACCGATCAAGTGAGACTAAAGTGCTATGTTTATAACATTCAAATCAGTTATCTCATAACTGCTTGTGGATTCCAAGTATTATATCACATTCCGGGTAAATAGAAAATGTTAAACTTTCCGATCGAACAATCGAACACCCAAGTTTTCCCGAAACAGATCAACACATGAAATAAGTTTAAAAACATCCAGTTCATGCCTCAGTACCAACGGTCCAACCGTAGAAGGGTCAAGCCAACGCCTCACATGTGGTATGCCGTACTGCCCCAAACCCGAAGGTTCAAAGGGCAGTTCAAGACGGTCACATAATCGAGTTAAGGTTTGTTGTCTTCTAGAGGGTCCATCGCGTTACTTGCACTACTTAGAACGTTATTAAACCACGGAAAGATCCAACACTTGGAAATTTCCCGACAGGGGAAAAGGTGGATATTTATATCCGGTAGAACTTTTTAACATGTTCTAAAATTTACCCGGAAAAACAATAACGAATTTAAAATTCCCGATCGAATCGACGATTACCAAATAAATCCCAGAACACTCAACACTTGAGTCGGATTAAAAATACCCATAAAATAGAAATTTTATATATAGGATTTACTGTGCAAACATAACTACCCAATCTCTCTTTATGGCCGCGGATCCGCGGCCCAAGCATGCTATGGCCACGGTTCCGCGGCAGTTTGGAAGAGTTAGGTGATCGTTTTGCACCATAATTCTTATATTTCCCTGCTCTATTTTTCAGGTATTTTTAATTCAGAAAATATTGAGTTTTGAAAAAATGTACAGAGAGGGGGTAAACTTGGACGTATCGGGTTCGTTCGGAGTTTTAACTTCGTTAACACATCGTCTAAAGCTCTAGCTAGGCTCTGATACCACTGTAGGGTTCCTAGGCACACACTGGAGGTCTCACAAGGCATCACTCATGCCAAATTCAAATTTTATAAGTGCCGAGAAACCCTAATACGGATCGTTGACTAGAGTTTAGGCGATAACTACAACTAGTAAACTGCTTTACTAATAAGTGAACGGAAATACAACCTTTGTAGATCCGGTCCTCTACCTCCATAGCTCCGTGATGAAGTCCCTCCGCTGTACCCATCGGATCCCGGACTCTCGCGGTGGTTTAATCGAAGAAATGATCGGGCTAGGTCGTCGACTTCGATGCCGAAGATGATCTACGTCGAGGCAACACAAGATCAAGCTCCAACTTCACCAAGTCAAGAAACTTGTGAAGAAAACACCCTATACTACTTGGCAAGTGGTAGAGGATGAAGAAATAGGAAGTGGGTTCACTTTAGAATTGGATTTCTCACTCCTTTTCTCAAGTCACCATTAAAGGATGCAAGGTTTTCTTCATCTTGAAGAAGAAGAAGAAGAAGAAAAGAATATGATAAGCCAAATTAGAAAATAGAAAATAAGTCATTCTTATCATATACCAACCATGGTCAAGTGTAGAGAATAAACTAGGGTTAGGTTTAATGGTTAGGTTAAGCAAAAGAAACAAAAATGGTCAAAGCTTCTTAAAGCTTCAAGAAGCTTCAAGTGTAAAACAAAAAAAAGCCACCATTTTCTTTTCTTTTGCCAAAAAGAATAAAGTAAATAAATGAGTAAATGAAAACCCTAACCATTAACCTAATCATAGTTTAAACCAAACATACACCCAAGTTTACATGTATCATCAAACATGATACAATCAAGTGCACAAAAATATATCACATATACTACTTGTGCACATCAAGTGAGAAAATCCATCTTAAGTGAGCAAATACTATTTAATGTAAAGTAATATATCATGTATATAATTATACATTAAATCATTAAATTAACACTTGATTTAACTATCCGGTCATATCGCATATAACCGACTAATATCAATAGTAATAACTTATCGAATCAACACTTGATCCGATAACCCGGCTATATCGCATATAACCGATCACTGTCACAAATCGCGAGAATCGAATACAGTATCACATACTGGTATTATTCTCGGTCCCGCACATATCTCATATGCGCTCCTATTTCGTTTCGCATGAGCCAGGAAACCTCTGTGTAGGACTCTAAAGACTCGTCAATACGCCGGCAGCAGGTGATGATCATATCAAACACCCACAAGCCGCAAGCGGTCTGCTAAACGTAGCGGCCACCCGGGTATTGAGCGATCAGAAGATCGACGAGCAAGCCCGCTCACACTCCTGTGAATCCAACCAGTAACACTTACCGTACAGTCCGGTCTCGTCGTCTGATATGTCGCATATCTCACCTAGGGGTGGTAAACGTCAGACCCCAATAGCTCGATAAGTCGTGTCGATATGAGGTCTATAACAGTTCAAGAAACTACTGGTAACACTTACCAGTAAATCTCAGCAACCCTGACCAGGGATTTCCGGTTATAGCCAATCGAACACAGCGCAACATCAACTCCCTATACCGGGAGAGACGAATCCCCTCCTATCGCTCATTGCCTCCATGTGATTCGGGACTGTACCCAAAAACCACCGTTTTGCATGCCCTCTTGGACGTGGTAAGGTGGAAATCAAAGCACAGTGGGAACCATACAAGACTCTATGACGATCTCGGGTCAACAGACTACTCTGTACCCGTGTCACCAGAGAACTGCCATCTGACGTAAGGTATAATACCATCTGGGAGTTCTCGGCGAGTCTGTCCAGTGTACCCAGTCTCCACTGAGCACCCGTATATCATCTCTGATGTCAAACACCAATGGATATGGGATCATCCATCGCCTATCTGTATGGGTCGAGAAGGTATACGCTAGTCTACTCTGGTATATCGATGCCCCGTCTCGATACACCCACGACTAGGGACCTTGAAGGATGTACTTATGGACTGCCATGTCCCCACTAGTATGATCCGCATCATAGTCCAGGTAGTCAAGTACACATCCTAAGGGCTTTACCAACATGTAACAGAGAGACAATCAGTGTACACGTTAAGGTAAAGAGCAACCAGATTGCATACTATCATGTCGAGCAAGAAAGTCCTCCCTATATATGTCCAAGCATCCACTACAATATACATCCTATGTATAGTAATGGCCTCTAGGGCATACATATAACTAACAATACTATCATATCGAGCAAGAAATTCCCCCCTATATATGTCCAAGCATCCACTATAATATACATCCCATGTACAGTAATGGCCTCTAGGGCATACATATAACTAACAATCTCCCACTTGCACTAAGGCTATCTATTGTAGTATCCCATACCCAACAATATAGCAGTGGTTGTAGTATCCCATACTCAACCATCCCAAAATCTCTTAAATAGTATTTGGGGAAGCAGGCCTCGATGGGTGGATCCGCCGTGTTAACCTCAAAGTCTACTCTCCTATCCTCGATCCCTTGGAGATCAACCATCTCTTTGATCAGATGATATTGTCCTCAGAATATGTCTGGATCACTGATGTGACTGGTGTTCCTAGACCAAAACCACAACTCCATTGTTGTCACAATAACAATTATTGGACGCTCAATGGTAGGAACATTGTTCATCTTATGAAAAAAGGTCCAGACAGCCACTTTGGTAGTATCGTTGGTAGCAATATATTCAGCCTTTATCGTCTAGTATGTCACGGTATTTAGCTTGGAACTCTTCTAACATACTGTCCCTCTACTGATAGTAAAGACAATGCCTCTGACTGACTCTCAGTCATCCTTATCACTTCTGGGAGCTCGAACCAAGAACTTTCTTTTAGTGCTTCTCAAGGACTAAAGAATGTCCTCCACAGCTGTCCAGTGATTCTCCCAAGATCCGATTGATTCCTGATCACTACACCTAGTGAGTCATCTACATCTAGTCTGGTACATAACATCACACACATGATAGAGCCTACTGCCGAAGCATAGGGTATCCCTTACACGCGAGCTCTCTCCAAAACAGTTTTGGAGAGAGTGATCCATGAGTAAGTGGGCGAACCACCACGCTTAGAATCTTCCATATTAAACCCCTTTAGTATGGTGCTAATGTACCTGGATTTGGGACACTCCCAACATCTACTTAGATCTATCACCATAGATCATAATCCACAAGATGTAGTAGGTATCATCCAGATCTTCTATTAAGAATCCTCGTGATAAGAGGAGCTTGACCGAGTGTAGCATAGGAAAACATTTCCTATCAAGAGTATGTCATCTACGTACAATACGTGGAAGACAACCTTACTCTCTACAACCTTCTTGTATATACAAGGTTCATCTACCATTTTGATGAAGTCAAACCCTTTGACTGTCACATCAAAACAGATGTTCCATCTCCGCGATGCTTGTATTAATCCTGATGGACTTAAGCATAGCTTTGAAAGTCTGAACTTTTCCATCTATACCAAGAATCTTCTCAAAATCCATTTGCTCCTAATGGGTTTTACCCCTTCAGGTGCAACATGCAAAGTCATACTTTGTTGGTGTACATGGATTCTATCTTTGATCGCATAGCATTCAGCGATTTCACAGAGTCGCTATTCATGATGGCATGCCTGAACCTAGTTGGGCCATCATCAATCATGATGCAATCCTCGCTCCCACTGTCACCGAGAAGACCGTAGTATCTCTCAAGTGGATGAGGAACCCTACCAGATTCACGGAGAGGCAGAGGTTCGTCGGAGACTATTGAATCCTTTGGTTTCACCAAATCATCAGCTGTTAGTTTGTCTAGCTGGAACAACTTCCAGTTCTATCTCATGACCACTTATTTCTTCACAAGAAATCCCTTTTCTAAAAAGGTGGCATGCTGAGAAACAAAACACTTTTTGTTCCTCAAAGTGGTAGAATATATTCCCTCGCAAATGTTTAGGATATCCTAACAAACTTATAGAACTGACCATGCCTCAAGCTTGTCCAGATTCTGCCTTTCAACATAGGCCGGATAACCCCATATCTTAACTCGTTTAAGACATGGTCTCTTCCCATTCCATATCTCATATGTAGTGGTAGACCCTGATTTTGATGGAACCCCATTCAATAGGCATTCAACTTCTCAAGTGCATAACACCCAAAGGAAACAGGTAACTCAGCAGTACTCATCATAGAGCACGCCATATCTCATAGGGTGCGATACCTCCGCCCTGATACACCATTGTGCTATGGTGTAATCGAAGGAGTAAGCTGAGAGAGAATTACATTCTCCTTTTAAAAACTCCAGGAACTCCATGCCTAAGTATTTGTCTTCTCGATCACATCGAAGGACTTTAATACTTCTACCCATCTGGATCTTTAACTTCAAGCTTATATTCCTTGAATTTCTCAAAAGTTTCAGACTTGTGTTTCAACAGGAACATATGTCCGAATTTGGAGAGATGGTCAGTGAATATAATGAAGTAAGAAGAACCAACCTTGGCATTTGTAGACATAGGACTGTATATATCATCATGTATCTGTCCCAAGAGTTCACTAACTCTTTCTCTGTTTCCAGTAAATGGAGTATTGGTCATTTTACTTTTGAGACAAGACTGGCAAGTAGCATAAGATGAAAATTCGAACAGATTCTCATATTCATTCTTATGTAACTTAGCTGGTCGTGTCGCATTGATATGACCTAGTCTACAATGCCACAAGAAGGATTCGTTCATTTCTGAACTACTTCTCTTGTGTATGTTCTACATACTTTGAACTGTAGTTTGATTTAGAACGTTTATGCTATTATATAACGTGCCTGATCGAATCAACTCTTGATTCAGGAAAATGTTCACAACATTATCCTTATACAGAATTATATCCTTCTTTAACTTAATAAAGAATCTGATGTAATGTTGTATATCAGGTTCGATATGTAATAACAGTCATTCAGAATCAATGTATTAATACAAGGTGATATTTGCTAACTGATTTGGATGCAACGATTGCACCATTCTCTAACACTTAGAGATATATCACCCATTCTCAGTTCTCTACTTATCAGTATTCCATGTAACATTTTACATATGCGGGATCCTGATCCGGTATCACATACCTAGGACATAGAGGATACTGAGAAACAGTTCTCAGTAATGAACACACCCGAAGAAGATGCATCAACATGCACTTTCTTTGATTCGGTGGCATGGGAATCCGGATATTCCCATATTTTCTGCTCAGTCTTATAACAATTATAAGAAAGAACGGAACCAACGTTCCCTGGCACAGTATATTAAGCAGGTTCGGTCAATGCATCCATATTATTATCTTGATTAAGACGAGACATGGTTGCTACCAGGAGAGAGAGAGAAGAAAACACTCTGCGTGCGCTCTTTGCAAGATTAGATTGGTTATTATTTTATCTAATGAGGATGGCTCGCACTGTTTTATTAAATTTTCCACCAAACCCTAAAAGGTAAGACTAGCCGGGATTAATTACCCCCTACAAGTTCGCCAATCTTTCGGCCAGGCCAGTGTCGATACTTTGAGGGAGGTTCCCCGTGCTTTTGCACGGACCTAATTAAAATAAACCTTATTTTCCCAGGGGCGTAACCCCGTTAACACCTTTCTAGACACCTACTTGATCGGCTAATAGTAATGCGTAAAACTCTCCTAGGAGTAACTTTTACTCGGAGTGGGTATCGGGATCCAACTATTTTATAGAAGGTATGCAATCTCATTGCAAATTTCAACACTTGAAATTCCTGATAATGGTTTTTACCCCTAGCGTCCTATAACCTTGACGAAAGCCAACAAACCATAGTGCGCTAGTCATGTTCAACCCGTACAATTCATGATTGAATTAAACCCACCCGCACGACCCTTGACGAAAACCAACAAAGTCGCACGACTACCCTAACTCAATCGCATCATATGCTTTTGCAGATAAGCATAAATAGCTACCACACACTACACCTTGACGAAAGCCAACAAACGTAGCACAAATACTATGAAGTACTTATCTGAAATGATGGAGGGCTACACAGGTTTTTAAGAAAACCATGAGCGTAATGAACTTGATATCGTTGTAGAATCGAGTGGCTTTGAAAAGTAGTGTTTTTTAGGCCTTTACTAGTTTTGCTAAAGAGGTCACTCCCGGTGAAGGGATCTCGGCTCTTTCCTTATCGAATAAGATGCAGGATATTTCACAAATACCACTATGCGAAGCAAAAACTATAGAAGCAATCAAAAGACAAACCGAGTGGGTTGTAGCATCTGCTAGTTTCGCTAAAGAGGTCACTCCGGTGAAGGGATCTCGGCTCTTTCCTTATCGAATAAGGTGCTGGATATTCTACAAAGAATACCGCTATGCAAAGCAAGAACTAGAGCTACCAGTTTTAAAACAAGTTTCTACAACATCTTTAGGTTTCTTTTATTTCATTAATCTCATTAATGAAGTCACATTTATTATGCTTCCTAAGCATCACAAATGAAACAAAAGCAACAATATTAATTATATCTCATATATATAATATAGGCATTTGTTTGAACATATCACAGCGATCACATTACAGAGCAGCAAAAGATAACATATGAAATATTGGATATACTAGGAATTCTGTATTTTAAATTAAGCCGGTATAAAACACGGATTCCATGGTCGCGATGAATAGCCAAACCTACATCCATAGACCCCTACGAGAGCGGCAAGCAACCCTTCCAATTCTAGAGTTAGGAGACCCGGTCTCGACTCCTCGATATGGTCTCCCACTAGACCCTAGAACCCGATTGCTTGTGCTCCCCGTCTTGGGTCTATCCTAATGCGGAAAAGTAAATAATATATATCAATGGTGACAGCATCCTCAACCAGGAAGTGCCTTAATAAAAGAATATTACATACAAGCTTTTACATGAATGAAAATGAAAAACTCTCATCTCACATAAAAAAAACCCGGCTATTCAGAACGCGACGATTTAATATAACATATCACAGCAACACATAACATAACATGTCATCAACGTAAGTAAATATGCGTATCCCAGTTGTCGTTAACATATAGCACCGAAACCGGCGATACACCATATATTAAACTTACGATCGCAGAAAAAAAAGTGAAAAACTACAACAGTTAGAATCCGCAACCACCTAAGACATCATAAACCCAGTATATCACACACTTTGGATTTCATGCCTAAACAAATGAATTACTTAGACGTCGCATGCCTAACACTTATAAACCCCGCATTTTAGTCTCGAGATTGAAAACACTTTCCAATAACCTGTCGGGTAATTCAACAAGATTCTCAAAAATCTGATCGAATGCTCGTTGGAAACTTTATTAGATGGCCGCACCCCCCGATGCCATCGACGAAGTGCACTAAGGCGGAACACCACGGCCGCGAGCACCCGAACGGATGCTTTTTAGCGACGGGGTTCTCCTACAGTCACTTGGTCAGGGCTATGGGGCGTAGCTATCTAGTAAGGTTTAGCCGGTGAGTATCCGCGTACACTACATAATTGCGACGGACTTTTGATCAACATCAAAATCCCGTGGCAACCGATCAATTGAGACTAAATTGCTAGATTTATAAAATTCAAACTAGTTATCTTATAACTAATTGTGTGGATTCCAAATATTGTATCACAATCACAGATAGCTAGATGAAATTAAACTTTTCTATCGAATAAGCAAGTACCCAAAGTTTCCCAAACAGCTTAGCACTTGAGCGGAGTTTAAAAGGTCCCCAGAACATATAACAGCTCCTATGAACCAGCCGTAGAAGGGTCAACCAATGCCTCACCTGTGTCACCGCTGAACTACCACAAACCCTAGGGTTTAGTGGAGGTTCTGACGGTCACAGAATCGAGTTAAGGTTTCGTTCTTCTAGAGGGTTCACAGAATCGCTTGCATGATTTTCTGAAAATTTTAAACTCGGAAAAACATCTAACTCTTGAAAAATTTCCAGCGGGGAAAAATTGGGTTATTGATATCCGTTCGAACTTTTTAAAATCATCTAAATAACCCGAATACATGTTAGAATTATGACTACAAAACACTCCGAGTTGCCTTTGTAGAAAGTTAACATCACATGAAAATTTAGCAAAAACAAACAACACCTGAAACCCTAAAACCCAGAGACTGGAACACCCTGAAAAATTGAAGCCTGAACTCCTAAAACGGGCCGAGATCGCCGGATTTTAGCCCTATGTGGCCGACAAAAATAGCATGAAACCCCCTCAAATTTTCATGGTATTCATGTCATATCTCATACAATATTCTGCAGTTGTTTAAAAAAATTTTAGAGCCCTTTAAAAAATCGACAGAAACTAGATCTTATTGTTTCAAGTTTCGGAGTTGTTTCAATTTCGTAATCTAACAAACATCGTTTAAAACTCTAGCTAGGCTCTGATACCACTGTAAGGTTACTTAGCAAGGCAGCAAGGTTTCGGGAAGCATCGTCCATGCCATTTTTAAAAATTTGTCGTTCTAAACAGCCCTAACCAAGAATCTTAACTAGAGATTTAAACAAAACATCATGAAAACAACTTTGCAAGTCTAAATGAATGAAGAATATAATCTTTGTAGTCCGGCCCTTCACTTCAAAATCTCCATGTCGTAGTCCCTTCGCTGCAAGTCATGAAGACCCGAACTATAGTAAGGGTTCACATGAAGAAATGAACAAACTTGCTCAATGTTTTCGAGACCGATGATGATCTACGTCGAGGAGACTCGAGCTCATGCTACCTCTTCACTAATGTGTGAAATTAGTGAAGCAAACACCCTAAACTAAATGGCTAATAGTAGAGGATGATGAAGTGGGAAGTGGGCTCTCTTTAGATTTATTTTTCTTACAATCTATCATCACTTTCACAAAAGCTAGAAAGCTTAAAAATGAGGAAGAAGAAGATGAAGCTCAAGTGATGAAAGAATAAATCATATGGTTCAAAATGCAACCATGAGTGAGTATATCAACCATATACTAACTCATGAAGAGAGTTAACCATTGTGTATGGTTAATGGTTGGGTTGTGTAACATTTCAGAAAATATAAAATATTATTTTTGGAATTTAATATTAAAATAATATTTTTCCCGAAAACTGCCGATTTGCGAAACTGCGGTTTTCGAAAAAGGGTATAAATATATACCGATAATTGTGAAATAAATGGAAATTAAAATTATTTATTCATTTAAAAATATATTTAAAGGATTTGGCATTTTTAAAATTTATTATATGCAGTTTGGATAAAAACCCAATTAGTGCACTACTCATCGCGATTAAGCCAAATCCGTGTTTCTACAGTTTTCCATGGCTAGTGCACTATGTCATGTTGCATTTGGTTACATGTTGTTGCATTTGTGTCATTTTATGGGTATTATGGTGCTTTGTATTTAAAAGAGAAAAGAAAAAGGAATGAAAAAGGGTTAAAAAGGTGAATGATTGAAGAGAGAGAGTGTGAGAATAAATGAGAGAGGGGGGTTGCCGCCATGTTTTCCTTACCCCATCATTTTCTTCTCCTTCTTCATCTTCCTCACCCTCATCTCCCTCCACTTCTAACCCTAGATCTATCTCCAAATAATCCCCAAAACCCTATACTCCCTTCACAAATATTAATCCCCATCTCTTCCTCTACACATTGGACCAAGCAAAGTGGGATTTTGACAACTTTAGGACTTTTAGGGTTTGCTTGGGTGTAACCATGAGGTATAACATTTCCATTTAGTTAGTTTTAGTTTTCTTATGTTTTAGATAGTTTAGAAGTTGAATTGGATTGGTGGATTTGTGAACTTTGAAATTCTAGAGAAGGGTTTGGGAAATTGATGATGTTTTGTGGCTGTCAATAAGACTTTTGAGGTGATTCTTGTTAGTTATGTATATGCCTTAGAGGCCATTATTGTACATATGATGTATATTATGATAGATGCTTAGATATATACAGAGAGGACTTTCTTGCTCGTCATGATAGTATGCTATTTTGTTTCACTTTATCTTAACATGTTGACTTGTATTGATTTACTGTCTTTCTCTCACATGTTGATAAAGCCCTTAGGATCTGCACTCGACTACTGGGACTATGATGAGATCATACTAGTGGGGCCACGGTAGTCGATGAGTCCATCCTATAACTGTTCCTAGTCGAGGGTATATCAAGACAGGGCTTCGATACACCAGAGTAGACTAGCGTATACGCATCTTGACCCATATGATGGGCGGTGGATGATCCTATATCCATCGGTGTTTGACATCAAGGATGGTGTACGGGTGCTCAGTGGAGACTGGGTACACTGGACGGACTCGCCGAGAACTCCCAGATGGTGATATACCACACGTCAGATGGCAGTTCTCCGGTGACACTGGTACAGGGTAGTCTGTAGACCCGAGATCATCATAGAGTCTTGTGTGATTCCAACTGTGCTTTGATTTCCACCTTACCATGTCCAAAAGGGCGTGCAAAACGGTGGCTTTTGGGTACAGTCCCGAATCACATGGAGGCAATGAGCGATAGGAGCGGATTCGTCTCACCCGGTATAGGGAGTTGATGTTGTGCTGTGTTCGATTGGCTATAACTGGAAGTCCCTGGCCAGGGCTGATATAGAGATATATTGGTAAGTGTTACCAGTAGTTTCTCAACCTGTTATAAGCCTCACATCGTCATGACTTATCGGTTACTGGGGTCTGACGTATACCACCCCTAGACTTGATATGCGACATATCAGACGAACAGACCGGACTGTATGGGAGTGTTACTGATTGGATTCACAGGAGAACGGACAGGCTAGCTTGTTGATCTTCTGATCGCTCAATACCTGGGTGGCTGTTATGCTTAGCTGACCGCTTGCAGCTTGTGGGTGTTTGATATGATCATCACCTGCTACCGGCGTATTGACGATTCTTTAGAGTCCTACACAGAGGTTTCTTAGCTCAGGCAAAACAGAGTAGAGGCACATATATGATATGTGCAGGACCGAGGATAATGCGATATGTGATACCGTACTATATTCTCGCGATATTTAGATATGAACCGGGACATCGGATCAAGTGTTGATTCGATGAATCGGTACATGATATATTAGTCGGTTATATTCGATATAGCCGGATCGTCGGATCAAGTGTAGATTCGATGATTTAATGTATAATGATATATATTATATATTGTATTACATTATCTAATATTGGCACGCTTTATTATTTCATTTTCTCACATGATTAATACATTGATATATATGCGATATATATTAATTTTATTATTTTCTTTTGTTGCAAATATATAATATATATGTGATATATATTATTGTGACATGATATGATTTATTATGAAACATGTTTAGGGATGATAAAAAGAGATTCGGCTTTGATTAGGGTTAGCTCCTTCTTGTTCATTCTAGAAGGATTTCTTTTTGTCTTGGTTAAGATATTATGGTTGATACTTATCCATGACTCATTCTTAACCTAACCAAACTCTAGCTCTAGTTTATTCTCTACAAAGGTTAAGCCTCTCATCCTTGACCATGGTTCCATAATCAATTATATACTCTTATTACTATTCATCACAAAAGGATTATCTCATTATTCTTCATCTTCTTCTCTCTTGAGTTTTTGAGGGAGCTCACTTGTGATTTCTTTTGTGATGATTTCTTGTGAGAAAATGATATAAAAAGAAAGCATAAATACTATTCCATCATCCTCATCTAATCTAGCCCATTAGATTAGGGTGTTCACCTCATTAGAGTGAGAGAGCTTGAGCTATTGCAACTTCGACGTAGATCATCGGAGAAAAGGAATACGACAAGCTATCATGGATCGTTCGAGTCGTGGAGCCTCTCTTGTGTCCAGGAGATCGTGGATCGCGGCGAAGGGACTTCTACTCGGAGCTTGTGAAGCGAAGGAGCGGACTACAAAGGTTGTAATCCCTCACACATAGTAGTAAAGATGTTTAGTTGCATGTTAAACCCTAATAATCTAGCAAAGATCCCGGTTTTGGGTTGTTCGGCACATCCAAAATTTTATTCGGGCATGTTTGATGCCTTATGAACCCTCACAAGAGTGCCTAGGAACCCTACAGTGGTATCAGAGCCTAGCTAGAGCATTAGGCGACGTGTTTACGAAGTTAAAACTCCGATCGAACCCGAACCGACAAAATAAAACCCCTCTCTGGATTTTTTCTAAAAACTCTGATTTTTTAGAATTAAAAATTCTTAAAAATACCAGCAGGAAAATATAAGCATCACAGTGAAATATGTGTCAATGATCTGTACATTCAGCCGCGGAACCGCGGCAATACCTTCCTCTTGCCGCGGATCTGCGGCCGTACAGTCAAATCATTGACTCGTTTTCCCATGGTTATATCCGTATGTGATTTTGTAATTTTCTGGGTACTTTTAATATGACTCAAATGTTGAGTGTTCTGGGGTTTATTTTGTAATCGTAGATTCGATCAGAATATTTAAATTCGACATTATTTCCGGATATTTAAAAACTGTTAAAATGTTCGAACGGATATCATTAACTCAATTTTTCCCGGCACGAAAAACATTCAGGTGTTGAATTTTTCTCGGGTTTAAATCTTTCAGAAAAACGTGCATGTGACGCAATGGACCCTGCATGTTCGAACGGATTATGTGACCGTCTTGAATTGCCTTATGAACCTTCGGGTTTGGGGCAGTACGGCGTGCCACATGTGAGGCGTTGGCTTGACCCTTCTACGGCTGGACCATTGCTACTGTGACGTATTCTGGAAGTTTTGAACTCCGCTCAAGTGTTGAGCTATTTAAGAAATCTTGGGTATTTGATTATTCAATCGGAAAGTTTAATACTGTCTATTTATCTGGAATGTGATACAATATGTGGAATTCATAGAGTTAGGCATGAAATGCGAAGTATGTGATATTTCGGATTTACGATGTCTAAAGTGATTGTGGATTCCAAATGTTGTAGTTTTACACTTTCTTTTCTGTGACCGTAAGTGTAATATGTGATATCGCCGGTTTCGTTGCTATATGTCAACGACAATTGGGATGCGCATATTTACTTACGTTGATGATATGTGATATTATGTGTTGCTGTGATATGTTATATTGGATCGTCGCGTTCTGAATAGCCGGGGGTTTTATGTGAGATGAGGGTTTTTATTTTCATTCATGTAAAATTCATTTGTATGTAATATTCTTTTATTGGGGCACTTCCGGGATGAGGTTGATGTCACCATTGTATATTATTTACTTTTCCGCATTAGGTAGACCTAAGGAGGGGAGCACAAGTAACCGGGTTCTAGGGTCCAGTGGGAGGCCATCTCGAGGAGTCGAGACGGGGTCTCCTAACCCTAGAATTGGCAGTGTTACTTGCCGCTCTCGTAGGGGTCTAGGGATGTGGGTTTGGCTATTCATCGCGACCGTGGAATCCGTGTTTTATACATGCTCGTATTGAAAACACGGGCGTCCTAGTATATCCAATATTTCATATATGTTCTTCTGCTGCAATGTTCTGTGATGAGATCATATTACTGCCTGAGACGGATGGTTATATTATATATATATGCTGATATATAAATATTACTGCTTTCGTTTCTTCTGTGATGCTTAGGGAGCATAAGCTGATGGGATTTTTTATTAATGAGATTAATAAAAAGCAAAGAAAACTAAAAGATGTTGTAGAATCAAAACTTTATAAAAAGGGTAGCTACAGTTTTGCTTTGCATAGCGGTATATATGATATACCCTGCACCTTATTCGATGAGGAAAGAGCCGAGATCCCTTCACCGGGAGTGACCTCTTTAGCGAAAATGGTAGATGCTACAAAACTCGGTTTGTCTTTTGATTGCTTTTAGAGTTTTGCTTTGCATAGTGATGTATATGATATATCCTGCACCTTATTCGATAAGGAAAGAGCCGAGATCCCTTCACCGGGAGTGACCACTTTAGCAAAACTAATGAAAGCCTAAAAAACACTCCATTTCAAAATTTCACATGATTCTACGACGATATCAAGTTCATTACGCTCATGGTTTTCTGAAAAATCTGCGTAGCCCTCCGTCATTTCAGATAAGTACTACTTAGTATTCGTGCTGCGGTAGTTTGGCCTTCGTCAAGGCGTAGTGTACAGTAGCTAACTAGTGCTTATCTGCTAGTATACGATGCAATTGGATTAGGGTATTCATACGGCGTAGTTTGGCCTTTGTCAAGGGTCGTACGGGTGGGTTTAATTCAATCAAGAAATGAACGGGTTGAACTTGACTAGCGCCCTATGGGTAGTTTGGCCTTCGTCAAGGTCAAGGGACGCTAGGGGCAAAAGCATTATCGGGAATTTCAAGTGTTGAAATTTGCAATGAGATTGCATACCTCCTATGAGATAGTTGGATCCCGATACCTACTGCGAGTAAAAGTTACTCCTGAGAGAGTTTTACACAGGACAATTAGCCGATCAAGTAGGTGTCTAGAAAAGTGTTAACGGGGTTACGCCTCTGGGAAAACGAGGTTTACTTTAATTAGGTCCGTGCGAAAGCACGGGGAACCTCCCTCAAGTACCGACACTGATCTGGCTGAAAGATTGACGAAATTGTACGGTGTAATTAATCCCGGCTAATCTTACCTTTTAGGGTTTGAAGGTAGATTTGATAAAAACAGTGGGAGACATCCTGATTAGATAAGATAATAACCAATCTAATCTTGCAAGAGCATACGCTAAAGTGTTTTCTTCTCTCTCTCTCTAGGTAGCGACCATGTCATGCCATAATCAAGATAATAATATGGATGTATTGACTGAACCCGCTTATTATACTGAGCAGGGGAACGTTGGACCCGTTCTTTCTTATAAGAGTTATAAGACTGAACAGGAAACAGGAGAATATCTGGATTCTCAAGTCACCTAAAAGAACATGCATGTTGATGCATCTTCTTCAGGTGTGTTAGTTATTGAGAACTGTTTCTCAGTTCACCCTACGTCCTGGGTATTAAATACCGGATCAGGATCCCACATATGTAAATTGTTACATGGGCTACGTAAAGGTAGAGAACTGGGAAAAGGTGATCATTCCGTTCAAGTAGGAAACGGTGCAAATGTTGCAGCCAAAGCAGTTGGCGAATATCACCTAGTATTACCAAGTGGTAATACACTGATTCTGAATGAGTGCTATTATATACCAAACATGATGTGCAACATTATATCAGTTTCTTTATTAAGTAAAGAAGGATATAATTTTGTAGTACAGGATAATGTTATGAACATACTCCTAGATCAAAAGTTGATTGCATCAGGCTCGTTACATAATGGCATATTCATTCTAAATCAAAATACAGTCCTCAATATACAAAACACACACAAGAAGAAGAGTTCAGAAATGAATGAATCCTTCTTGTGGCATTGTAGACTTGGTCATATCAATGCGACACGACTGGCTAAGTTACATAAAGATGGATATTTGAATCCGTTCGAATTATCATCTTATGATACTTGCCATTCATGTCTCAAAGGAAAAATGACCAAAGCTCCGTTTAGTGGATACGGAGAAAGAGTTACGGAACTCTTAGGACTGGTACATAGTGATGTATGCGGTCCCATATCTACACACGCCAGGAATGGTTCTTCCTACTTCATTACATTCACTGACGATCTCTCTAGATACGAGCATGTGTTCCTGTTGAAACACAAGTCTGAATCTTTTGAGAAATTCAGAGAATATAAGCACGAAGTAGAGAATCAAACGGGCAAAAGTATCAAGATTCTTCGATCTGATCGAGAAGGAGAATACTTAAGCAATGAGTTCCTAGATTATCTAAAAGAGAATGGGATTCTCTCTCAGCTTACTCCTCCTTATACACCACAGCACAACGGTGTATCGGAACGGAGGAATCGCACCCTATTAAATATGGTGCGCTCGATGATGAGTACAGCTGAGTTACCTATTTCCTTCTAGGGGTATGCGCTGGAGACAACCATACACCTATTGAATATGGTTCCTACCAAATCAGTACCTACCACTCCATATGAGATATGGAAAGGGAAGAGACCATCTCTTATGTATGTTAAGATATGGGGTTGTCCGGCCTATGTAAAAACAAAAAATCCGGACAAGCTCGAGGCAAGATCTGTCCTATGTAAGTTTATTGGATATCCCAAACATTCGCGAGGGTATATCTTCTACCACTCCGAGGAACAAAAGGTGTTTGTTTCTCGACATGCCACCTTTTTAGAAAAGGGATTTCTTATGAAAGAAATTAATGGCAATGAGGTAGAACTGGAAGAAGTTCCAGCAGAACAAACTACAACAGATGATTTAGTGGAACCAGAGGATTCAGTAGTACCCGACGAACCCCAGCTTCTCTGCCTATCTAGTAGGGTTTCTCGTCCACCTGAGAGATACTACGGTTTTCTCATTGATGGTGGAAGTGAGGATTGCATCATGGAAGATGATGACCCAACTAGTTTCGAGCAGGCCATCACGAGTAGTGACTCTGTGAAATAGCTAGATGCAATGCGATCTGAGATGGAATCCATGTACACCAATAAAGTATGGACTTTGGAAAATGCTCCTGAAGGGGTAAAACCCATTGGGAGCAAGTGGATTTTTAAAAAGAAATTTGGTGTAGATGGAAAAGTTGAGACTTTCAAAGCTAGACTTTTAGCAAAGGGTTTTCGCCAACGACCAGGTGTGGATTATGACGAAACCTTTTCTCCTGTGGCTAAGCTTAAGTCCATCCAGATCTTACTTTCCATTGCTGCATACCATGACTACGAAATCTGGCAAATGGATGTTAAGACAGCCTTTCTAAACGGTGATTTAGAAGAGTGCGTGTACATGACTCAGCTAGAGGGCTTCGTAGATAGTGGGAGCAGCGAAAAGGTGTGCAAGCTGTTTAAATCTATTTATGGGTTGAAGCAAGTATCGCGGAGTTGGAACATCTGTTTTGATGTTGTAGTCAAAGAGTTTGACTTCATCAAAAATATAGATGAACCTTGTATCTATAAAAAGGTAGCAGGGAGTAAGGTTGTCTTCCTCGTATTGTACGTGGATGGCATACTCTTGATAGGAAATGATATTCCTATGCTACAATCAGTCAAGCTCTTCTTATCACAAAGATTCTCAATGAAAGATCTAGGTGATGCCTCCTGCATATTGGGAATTAGGATCTATAGAGATAGATCCAAAAGGATACTGGGATTGTTCCAATCCAGGTACATTGACACCATACTAAAAATGTTTAGTATGGAAGAATCCAAGCGTGGGAACCAACCCATGATCTCTGAACTCACTCTCTCCAAAGAGATGTCTCCCAAGACTGATTTGGAGAGAGCTCGCATGCAAGGGATACCCTATGCTTCGGCAGTAGGCTCTATCATGTATGCGATGCTATGTACCAGACCCGATGTAGCATACTCACTAAGTGTAGTGAGTCGGTATCAAGCAGATCCCGGAGAGAGTCATTGGATAGCTATGAAGAACATTCTTAAGTACTTGCGAAGGACTAGAGAAATGCTCTTGGTGTATGGTAACGGAGAACTCCAGGTGGAGTCCTTTACCGATTCCAGCTTCCAAAGTGATAAAGACGACTCTAAGTCGCACTCGGGATTTGTCTTTACCCTCAATGGAGGGGTGGTATGTTGGAAGAGTTCCAAACAGGATACCGTTGCAAACTCGACCATGGAGGCTGAATACATCGCTGCCAACGATGCTGCCAACGATGCTGCCAAAGAGGCTGTCTGGATGAAGAAGTTCATTAGTGAACTTGGTATGGTTCCATCCATTGAGCATCCAATACCTCTGTATTGCGATAACAATGGAGCTGTGGCTTTGGCCAAGGAACCCAGGTCCCATCAGAAGTCCAGACATATTCTGAGGCGGTATCACCTGATCAGGAAGATAGTTGATCGCCGGGAGATCGAGGTCAGGAGAGTAGATACAAAGGACAACACTGCGGATCCACTCACGAAGGCCATTCCCCAGATACAGTTTGAGAGATTATTCGGGATGCTAGGTATGAGATACTACAACAGCTGGCCTTAGTGCAAGTGGGAGATTGTTTGTTATGTATATGCCCTAGAGGCCATTGTTGTACATATGATGTATATTATGATGGATGCTTGGATATATACAGAGAGGAATTTCTTGCTCGTCATGATAGTATGCTATTTGGTTTCACTTTATCTTAACATGTTGACTTGTATTGGTTTACTGTCTTTCTCTCACATGTTGATAAAGCCCTTAGGATCTGTACTCGACTACTGGGACTATGATGTGATCATACTAGTGGGGCCACGGTAGTCGATGAGTACATCCTATAACTGTTCCTAGTCGAGGGTATATCGAGACAGGGCATCGATACACCAGAGTAGACTAGCGTATAAGCATCTTGACCCATATGATGGGCGATGGATGATCCCATATCCATCGGTGTTTGACATCAAGGATGGTGTACGGGTGCTCAGTGGAGACTGGGTACACTGTACGGACTCGCCGAGAACTCCCAGATGGTGATATACCACACGTCAGATGGCAGTTCTCCGGTGACACTGGTACAGGGTAGTCTGTAGACCCGAGATCGTTATAGAGTCTTGTTTGATTCCTACTATGCTTTGATTTCCACCTTACCACGTCCAAGAGGGCGTGCAAAATGGTGGCTTTTGGGTACAGTCCCGAATCACATGGAGGCAATGAGCGATAGGAGGAGATTCGTCCCTCCCGTTATAGGGAGTTGATATTGTGCTGTGTTAGATTGGTTATAACTGGAAGTCCCTGGACAGGGCTGATATAGAGATATACTGGTAAGTGTTACCAGTAGTTTCTCGACCTGTTATAAGCCTCACATCGACACGACTTATCAGTTACTGGGGTCTGACGTATACCACCCCTAGACTTGATATGCGACATATCAGACGAACAGACCGGACTGTACGGGAGTGTTACTGATTGGATTCACAGGAGAACGGACAGGCTAGCTTGTTGATCTTCTGATCGCTCAATACCTGGGTGGCTGTTATGTTTAGCTGACCGCTTGCAGCTTGTAGGTGTTTGATATGATCATCACCTGCTACCGGCGTATTGACGATTCTTTAGAGTCCTACACAGAGGTTTCTTGGCTCAGGCAAAATGGAATAGAGGCACATATGTGATATGTGCAGGACCGAGGATAATGCGATATGTGATACCGTACTATATTCTAGCGATATTTAGATATGAACCGGGACATCGGATCAAGGGTTGATTCAATGAATCGGTACATGATATATTAGTCGGTTATATTCGATATAGCCGGATCGTCGGATCAAGTGTTGATTCGATGATTTAATGTATAATGATATATATGATATATTGTATTACATTATCTAATATTGGCTCGCTTTATTATTTCATTTTCTCACCTGATTAATACATTGATATATATGCGATATATGTTAATTGTATTATTTTCTTTTGTTGCAAATATATAATATATATGTGATATATATTATTGTGACATGATATGATTTATTATGAAACATGTTTAAGGATGATATAAAGAGATTAGGGTTTGACTAGGGTTAGCTTCTTCTTGTTAATTCTAGAAGGATTTCTTTTTGTCTTGGTTAAGATATTATGGTTGATACTTATCCATGACTCATTCTTAACCTAACCAAACCCTAGCTCTAGTTTATTCTCTACAAAGGTTAAGCCTCTCATCTTTGACCATGGTTCCATAATCAATTATATACTCTTATTACTATTCATCACAAAAGGATTATCTCATTATTCTTCATCTTCTTCTCTCTTGAGTTTTTGAGAGAGCTCACTTGTGATTTCTTTTGTGATGATTTCTTGTGAGAAAATGATATAAAAAGAAAGCATAAATACTATTCCATCATCCTCATCTAATCTAGCCTATTAGATTAGGGTGTTCACCTCATTAGAATGAGAGAGCTTGAGCTAATGGAACTTCGACGTAGATCATCGGAGAAAAGGAATACGACAAGCTATCATGGATCGTTCGAGTCGCGGAGCCTCTCTTGAGTCCGGGTGATCGTGGATCGCGGTGAAGGGACTTCTACTCGGAGCTTGTGAAGCGAAGGAGCGGACTACAAAGGTTGTAATCCCTCACATATAGTAGTAAAGTTGTTTACTTGCATGTTAAACCCTAATAATCTAGCAAAGATCCCGGCTTTGGGTTGTTCGGCACGTCTAAAATTTTATTCGGGCATGTTTGATGCCTTATGAATCCTCACAAGAGTGCCTAGGAACCCTACAATTCTTGACCTAGACCAATGCTTAGAACCCCAAAATACGGATTTAGAAATTGATCCATGTCGGTTATATGAGTATATAGGGTGTGCAGGGAAATCTGGAGCAACCCGGGGAATTTCTGAGACAAGCAAACAACTCCAGGGATCAAATTAGAGTACTAGGAGACCACCTTGACGAAACGGAGCCTAGAGGAGCCAAAAGGGCCGAGGAGACCGGATTTTTTGGGTAGGTGGCCGGCCACTTGGTGGCATGTGGTGTCGGGGTTGGTCCAGTAGCTCATATACATCATATACAGCACCCTAGACTTGTTTGTGCAACTCCTTTTAGCCTGAGTCAAAATCTGGGAACATATTAGTGTGATTTTTTAATATGTTTTCCGTATTTTGAATGATGAGTTTTGATATTAAGATTTTTTTTTTGGTTGTTGAATGTTTGTACATCAATGACTAGGGGTAATTTGTTGGTTTTGCATACGTAGGCTATAGGTTCTAACCTATAGGCGATCCGTGTGCCGTTTTGGTTTCCGGACTTGATGTTAATAGCGATTGCGATTGTTTATTATTGTAGGTACCCTCACGTGGATTCCGAGGTGATGGAGCATGGCGTCACTGACTTCGGCAATCGAGAAGCAAGGTGAGTAGATCTATATCTATAGGGGAAGTCGTGTGGATGGCGTATAGCACCCCCGCACACTTTGATGGAAACCGATTTATTTATATAGATTTTGGTTAATGAAACCTTCAATAGAAAAACTATAGATAGAGTAAAAAGATAGTTAGAGAACCATATTAGAAATTAAGGATAGTTAGAAGTGTTTTGATACGACTAATATGTGATGACGGGATTTGAGGATGATATTTGATGAAATTGTCGTTTAGGGTACTATAAGACTAGATAGTCGACGTAGATGTGTCATCCGAACCATACCTATTTCCAAACTGAAGAATCGTATGCATATTTTAAACAGATACCTTGAGGGACGTTACGGATTTTCAAATGATATATTTTCCTTAAAAACACCGTAGCCCCTACTTTCAAAACTACGATCTGCATCTTTCAAAAACTGTTTGTATAGTTCGGGTGTGTATGTTAGATTAGATATTTATGCTTATAGTAAGGGTAAAATGTATTTGTAAAATTGGCTTGATGAGTGATATAAATACGATGAAAAGAATATATGACGTGATATGATGATTTGGTGATATGTTGGTATACGGATGCGAGTCGATTGAGATGTTTGATACCCTGCCGGTCCCCTGATATGAGATTGTTGCGGATGTGACCTAGGACATAGGTATATATGGATATTTTTATATATGTTGTGAATCGTGAGTGATAGCCGTACGAGACGTTAGGTCTGTACCATCCTCGTCTTATAGGTTGATAGGATCCCTGATAGCTTAATACCGCCGTACGATGATTTTCCGTACGTGATGAGTTTGACTTGATGATTGATCCATACCCTTGACTAGAGGACGCCGTACGACGGATTATACCGTACGCGATGTTGTGAGGCTGGATGCCGATTGATAGATTCACCGACTCGATCTTGTAGGCACGTATACCTTGTAGCTTTTAGCTGATGATTTACCTTATGCTGTATTCATGTTATTCGCATTGCATTATTTATACCTGTGATAGTACACCTGCACCATTATCGATGATGCGTATGTTACACATACACAGATTGTAGGCTCACACACTTCATCATCGATAATTGCCATGTCACTACACAGTAGGATTGCTGCATCATGATATGACTCCTTGCATGCTATACATGCGTATATACCACTTGTACATCCATACTTGCGTACATACATATTGTAACTCATAATTGCGTATATACCACTTGTACGTCCATTGGCGCACATACATATTATACACTCATATTTGTGTATATACCACTTGTGCATCCATACCTACATACATACTTATTGCACATATATAGATGATGTTGGCTTTTGTTTTTGGAGAATTGGGAACCGCGGGATATATTTTAAAACTAGAATCATTTAAAAGAGCGGTTTTCCCTTGATATGTCACATCACTGTTCCATGTTGCATGATATACGGATATGCTTACATTTCTATCATATGTCGCATACATCATGCTTTATGATTTTACGTATTGAGATATACTGTTTTCATGAGATTTATGGATTTGAGAACCGTGGTCATTTTAAAAGAAAGTATGTATTGTTTTAAAAACCCAGTTTCTCTTGATATGATATTTCAGTGCGTCCACCATGCGTTTTCTCGGTTCTGAGACGTGTGACATGTGAAACCCGATTCGAGGAGCTGGATGAGGCCGATTACGGGTACATGGTAGACCCGGTATGGTACCCCGGGGCGAGAACGGATCTATCGTGCAGTAGGCGATGAGCCTGGCAGAGGGACCACTACCTACCGGTGATAGTATTTGGGCTCGGCGGATATCCGGAGGATACCGACTGGAGTCGAGAGATGATATGGACCGATCCGGACTGACGGAGCCCGTGGACCGATCCGGACTGACGGAGCCCGAGATATGAAGATTTACGTATCGATGCTGGACACGTGTTTCATAATGTTTTCGGGTGTCGATATTGGACACCAAGGTTCCACGATTTTGATGTGTCACGAGGGACACCCCGTTGATTTATATCCTCATACTTTCATGCACACTCCTTTATGATATTTACGTGCATACAGACATTGATTATATGGTTGGACGAGATCCACATGCATACATACATTGATTATATAGTTGGATGAGATCCATATGCATACATATATTGATTGTAATGTTGGATTATATCCGCATACATATAGGTATTGATTACATTGTTGGCACATATGATCACCCAGTCACCCTAGATATCATAGTATTACCTTTATGATATAGTTGACCTAGGAGTCATTGTTTATTCGATTTCTACTTGTAGATGTTTTTCTACTCACGGGGTGGCAACTCACCCCCGTTGTGCCACAGTTCTTACAGGTTGACCGCTTGGATCAGTAGCGGCATCGCTGGCACACAGTTGTTTTCGGGTGATTACTTTGGTAGGTGGGACATTTGTATCGTACCCACTCTTGTATTTATATTTCATATTGTTTCTAGTCAACTCCATCAGTCAAAATTAGTAATTTGTATAAGTAATGAGACTTAGTGAGATTGTGGTTGCGGGACTTAAAGCGAGGGGTTTTCCGCTACTTGTGATTTTGATGTCTTGCTTATTTCTTTATCTTTTATGGTAAACTTCCCCGTTGAGCGTCGTATACATACTCATACTGTCTTGCGTGGTTATGATCCGCCGTTTGGCGAAGAGCTAGCTCTCGCTTGGGGATGCCATTATTCTTGTTATGCATTTGTGGTTTTGAATCAAAATATACAACAGAGGTGCTGCCCAAATTTTTAAAAGACGAAACACGTTTTCAAACTAGTAAATTTCACTTGCATTTTTATGTTCCTTTTCTATGCATTAAGAAAACTTGATTCATTATACCTTTATTTCAAAACTTCACATCCTTTATTTTCTTAAAAAAATTTAGATTTCTGGGTTTCAGCTAACTTGAATTACGTTACGCCTTTAGACGTTGCGTGATTTAAGTGCTGGTCACGAGCTAATATTTCGGGTCGTGAAAGGTTGATAAATATCTTAAGAAAAACAAAAGAGTTGACTAAGTCAATGGTTATCTTCAAGCTTCTCCAAGCTTCCAACCATCAAAATATCTCCACTAATTTGTAATTACTTAAGAATAAATATTAAACCCTAACATTAACGCTAGCATGGTGTGAGTCTCATACAACCATATATATCACATATATATTTTGTGCAAAAAGAAAACAATACATTTAACATATATCACATATATATCAATGTATCATAAGTGAGAAAAAATGAATACTTAAGTGAGCTAATATTAGTTAATGTAATGTAATATATCAAATATATAATTATACATTAAATTATTAAATCAGCTCTTGATTTAATAATCCGGCTATATCACATATAACCGACTAATATCAAATGTAACATAACGTGAGAATAGAATGCGGTATCACATACACACATTAATCTCGGTCCCGCACATATCACATATGTGCACCTACTCCATTTCGCATGAACCAGGAAACTTCTGTGTAGGACTCTAAAGACTCGTCAATATGCCGGCAGTAGGTGATGATCATATCAAACACCCATAAGCCGCAAGCGGTCTGCTAAACGTAACGGCCACCCGGGTATTGAGCGATCAGAAGATCAACAAGCAAGCCTGCTCACACACCTGCGAATCCAATCAGTAACACTACCATACAGTCCGGTCTCTTCGGCTGATATGTCGCATATCACAGCCTGGGGTGGCACTCTAACACCTTAGGAATGCGATTAGTGTTAATTAAGCGATAATGCAGGTTTTCTGTAAAAAGTTTACCAATTCGGTTTCCTCACATTTTATAACATTTAATTAATAATTTATTATTATTTATTATGGCTTGCACGCACATATACATGTTAATGTGAGGGTATGTTTGTGTTAATCTAGTTTTGTGACCATGACAACTTAACCTGATCCTAATCCTTGCTTGCTTTAACCTAAACCCTAGATATTTGTTTTGCGAGTAGATTTAACATTTACAGGGGAATCGCCCGCATGGCGTTATGCGTCAGGGCTAGATATGATATAATATTAGTCGCATATTTATATTGCACATATAGAATTTGCGCATAAGCTTCCTTATATATTATTACTTGTTGCGCTTGGACTTGTACCCATTAGACACTGCACTATTATTGACGGCTCATGTTGCACGAGCACTGATTGTATGCCACACACATCGTCGATAATTGCCATGACACGCACAACCCATATACATACGAGATATAGTTGACACCTATACATGCGTGATATTGTATGGTTAGGGACATTGAGACATTGATACATATTCCATTGTGCATATGACATATAGCATACTGGTATACCTACATGCTTACACATATGCCTTGACATGCCTACATGGTAGTTACCCATATACCTATATGGTATTGTACCATTAGTGACAGGTATATACACATATGAGACATAGCTACATGTACATCTTGCATACATACTTACACATACACCAGTATGGTTTACATCATTATTGATAGGAAAATGCTCATACACCTTGTTATAGTTACATGTTCACCTTTATATGATGTTGTCATGACCCGAAATAGCACGTGACTGGAACTTGAATCATATGATGTCTATAGGACCCCATCTAATTCAAGTAACCCAAAAAATCCCAGAAATCTAAACCATTTTAAAGAAAAAGTGAAGAAAACTTATCTTTAAAGCAAGTGGTTTTAATAACATAAGCCGAAGTATTTCATTTTAAAATCTCAAGTCTTTTCTGAAAATTTCGGCAGAGTTTCCTTTGTAAATACTGGCCCTAAAAGGGTACAACATGTATAATATGAATAAAGGCATCCCCAAGCGGGAACTAGCTCTTCGTCAATTGACGATCACAACCACGCAACCAATATAATATATAACGCCAAAGGCGAGGATCAAAACTCAAAAGGAAACTCAAAACATCAAGAAAACCCATAATAATACAAGCGCGGCTCTATGGTCGAAATAATATACACTGGTCTTCTAAGTCTAATAAATATACAAGTCTGGTTGATAGAGTTTACTAGATACAACTGAAATAATAAAGTGCAATGGTGGTCATGATGCGAGTGAACCCACCTACCAAAGAAATCACCCGGAAAGAAGCAGTGTGCCAGCAAAGCCGCAACGAAACCTGTACGGCAAAACCTGCAAGAAACTATGGCACAACGGGGGTGAGTTGCCAACCCGTGAGTAGAAAATATCACCGAGCAGAAATCGTATGTATGACTCAATCCTAGGTCAATACGATCAGTAATATATATTCTCAACATGATAAAGTCTGAAGTATGATAAAGTGGCAAGGGTAAGCATCTATACATAAGTGTAACACCAATTGCTCGTTTCAGTGCCTCAGGTAACGATGTATCATAAATATGATGTATGAAAGTGGTATGATGGAAACAGAATACATCATGAATGAGAAAACCGTTTTCTTAATATAGTGAGATTTCTGTATAAACATTGAAGTATCATCAATGAAATCATCAGAAAATCAGTGTCAAGCATCGACACAAAATATATATCTCAATATCCCAATATCTCAAAATCTCAGGCTCCGGCTATCCGGACTGGACTGTATCAACAAATCTCAATATCTCAGGCTCCGGCTATCCGGACTGGCCTGTATACTCAAATCTCAATATCTCAGGCTCCGACTATCCGGACTGGCATGTATCATAAATCTCAATAAAATCACCGGTCAGTAATGCTCCCCTGTCACAGGCTCAAACGCCATTCTCTGCGATCTTCTCGCCCCGTGGTACCGCACCGGGTCCACCATGCACCCACAGATGGTTCATCTCTTCCTCGAATCGGATGTATGATATCGCTCAAGAGCCGAGAAAACTCATGGTGGACATATCACAATCATAACATGAGAAAACCGCACTTTTATCTTTTAAAATGATAAATGAGTTTATTAAATCTTGCGGTTTCTCCAAATCCAAAAATCTCATGGAAAATCTGAAATCCAAAATGAAAAGTCAATAATAATGAATACTGGGCTCCGGCGATCCGGACTGGCCCTTATAATATTACATGACTAATGAATATAAAAATATGCATGAAATATCAAGCAATGAATGCAATAATGAACTAACATATAGGAACTATCAGCTAGCAAGCTATGTCAATGAAATAATATTCTCTAAGTGTACGTGACATAGCAATTACCAATGAAGATGTGTATGAGCTGGCAAGCGAGTGTACGTGGAGCATACGCGTCATCGGTAATGGTGTTGGTGTCCTAACAACAGGTTTCATCATTTCTAACGAAAATACATATAAGCATGCAATGCTATGCAAGCAGCAGAATAAATGGTAAATGAATAGTAATGCAGCAATAAAGAAATATACATTCCTATATACGAGTCATACAGTTTTTGGTATCTGAAATTGCACGAATCGTGGTGTTTAGAAAATAGGGCTACGGTGTTTTTAAGAAAAAGTACATCCTTTGAAATATCCGTAGTATCTCTTGTCATGTCTTTAAAATACTCACGATTCGTTAGTTTTGAAATAGGTATGACTCGAGTCTACTCTAATCATCTACAAGTAAGCTACAGGACTAAACTAACAGGCTAATCGAAAAGGTAAGAAACCACCTAAATCTGAGTCGATATATATATATATATATATATATATATATAAAATAGTCGGTGATCCCGCCTCAATAGTATCCCATACGATACACTATATAATATGACATCCTCGAGTCAAATGTGCGGATCTATCATCAATATAGCTCGTACAGTAAATCCATCATACGGCATCCCAAATCTGAGTACAGGTCAATATCACATTTTTCTCATTAATCATCTGGTATCCTTATCATCACATATCGTGAATTGGGTACTGATCTAAGTCTATTACAATACTGATACTATATATATATATATATATATGCGTGTGTATGAAAGCACATCTCCTTAAGACCCGCTATACTAATCATAGCGTATCTCATAATACGAACCAAAACATATCACCGATCTCGTGGCACCATACCCAAACTCATCGACTCATCTCCAAATATCATATACTATCCTCATCATCCATGTATATGTATACATATATATATATAGTCCCATACCTATATATATATATATATATAAATATATATATATATATATATCCCCATATACACACAAGTAATAAAAAGTATGCAAGTGTGTGTGCGCGTGTATGTAAACCTTATTTTAGGGTTCGCGACAAGGAAATCAACTAACGACACTATCATCCAAAGTCTTCTAAAGCAATTAGCTAAGTATACACATCTTATAATATCATTTAAGTATATATATCTATATATAACATAATACATTTGCGTTCTATACTATGAACTGTGGGGGTGCTATACGCCATCCACCCGACTTCTCCCGTAGATATATATCTACTCACATTGATCCTCGCTTGCTGGAGTCGATGACGCCACACTCGTCCTTGTTGTTCAAATCCATACGAGGGTACCTACATATATACACATATAGCATTGTAAACAGAAATCACGCACGAAAACCAAAACAGCACACGAATCGTGCATAGGTTAAAATCTATGTCTACGCATGCCAGAATAACCAAACAACCCCCGTCGTTGACGTTCAAACGCCACACGACGGAACACAATAACAAATACCAAATTCCAATTCATTAAAAGCCGCAAAACAAAAACAGAAACCTTAAAAACATGCTCCAGATTTTACTCTAGATGAAATTAGCCAATTTTGCATATATGGAAGGTCTAATTTACTGGAGATAAATCCCTGGACCAAATACAAACCCATAATTCTCCGCTATGGATGCAAATTATGGCCAGAAAGGATATAATTGTGGCCAAGTTAAGGGAATAGGGGCTATGGTTTCAATGGTACACTCCAGGTTTCCTGCAAGACTCTCTGTGTTTGCTAAATATTTTTCAGGTGTCCCGGGTGATAGCAGATACCAAAATACATCACAATTTCCATAAAATCTGCCGATGTCGGGGTTTCTAAGATTGGGTTTGGGGTTCTATTCTCTGCTTTTAATCCAAAATACGATCACTACAGGGGTTGTGTGGTCTATACAAACCTCAATTTCACCTTTGGATTCAACTCAAAACCTAACTCTTTCTAGAAATTTTCAAAGTTCACTAATCATCACCTAATCACTTCTAAACATGCATGGATGCTAAAGTAATTGTAATACTACTCTAATGGTGAAGAAATTACCTCATTTCGCAACTCAAGAATTTTCTTGAGTTGCCCCAAGTGCTCAAAATTCATCCTTTCTTGGTCCAAAGTGCTTGTGAGGGGCTTGTGCATGTTTTTAATGAAATGGGGATGGACTTTTGATAAGGTTTTAGGTGTGTTGTGAGGAGGTAGAGGGGGTAGGGAGAGAGGGCAGCATCCAAGATGAAGGAGGAAGGGAAAATGATGAAGTGAAGATGAGAGAGGAAATGAGACCAAGTCAAGAGAACCCCTCACCTCACTCTCTCTCTCATGCCCATGCCTAATACTTTATTCCCTTTTCTTTTCTTTTTTTTCTTCTTTTGTTTTCTTTTCTTTTTCTAAAACAAAACCATGCAAGAAAAGGAAAAAGCCATGACAAAATGTAACAAGTGCTAAAATGTGACATGGTGCATGTCATTTGCACAAATCAAGCTTAATGCACGATTAGCGATAGTTAATCGCGATTAGCATTAAAAGTGAATATAATTAATCATATAGATTTATAATTTTCTTAAATCATATAAAACGCCTCATTTCAGTAATTCCTATAATTTTCCAAATATTTCACAATTAATCGGTATTTAATTATACCGCCTCATTAAAATATTCATAATATTTATTATTTAATTATAAAAATTCCCAAAAATAATATTTTATTTTTCTGAAATGTTACAGTCTTCCCCCCTTAAAGAAATTCGGTCCCCGGATTTAAATTTAAATCCCTCAAATACTAAAACATTTCAGTAAAAATATCCTGTCGTCGGGGCTCCAAAATCATAAATACATAAAACACATCGTAGCGCAATACATGCGCATGAAAAAAGAGTATATAAATCAAAAATCAAAACTCCGTCAAGTATCCCGCAATCATCGGAGTTATGGCGAAGACACCAATGTCAAAGACTAATATGAAACCAACATGATATACATTAAACTATACATGTAAACATTATTAAAACATCTGAAAGAAATGCATGCCAAACTCTTTTCCAATCGCTGTGCAATGCACATATCACGGCACAGGGGCGGACGTCTATTGTAAGAAAATAACTACGTATATATATACCCTTTGTTTAACATACACGTCCCGCCGTTTTGAAATAATTTAGAAGGGTTTCCTTTATAAAATGTTTCGTGTCATCCCGAACACGTAGGTAAATACTGAGACTATAGCTCCTTTTTGGAAATCCCTTCGATAACTATCAATGCATGCAAAAATAAAGTCAGGTACTATCCTCGGACTAGTCCTGCTCAGCTACAATACTAAATAGTAAGTATCATAAAACATACTTCTTCAAAAGAAATCAATCCCAAAATGTATATAAGGATGCCGCGTGCGTCTTGTGCGCACGGAAATCGAAATCCATGAATATGCCATGCATGTGAACAGAAACAAAATCTAAGTGCAACGGGTATGCACGAAACACCTGTCAAAGGTAACAGGTGTGCCTGACAGCAATATCAGGTGCATCTGATATGCACGAAGAATCCCGATTTAGTGCATCTGGCGTGCATCAAAATCGCATCAAGCGCGTCAAGTATGCGCAAGAATCCAAATCAAGTGCACAAGGTGAATGAAAAAATATCGAGTATCACAATCGAAATCGACGGTATACAACACATATCAATCCAAATCAGGTATACCGTGGTCTAAAATCTCACAACCATGTGAATCAGCATGCACAAAATCGAATCAAAATACTAAAAGTGCATGAAAACTATGCCGAAAGCATAAGTCAAATCACATGCATACCATAGGCATAAAATCAAAATCCATATCTCGAATGATATCAAATCGAAGTCAAGTGCAACTGTGATGCACAAAATCTCAATCATGCAAATAAATCGCCCAAAATACCGAAATCAAAGATGGCGAAAATAGTCCCACTCTAGCACATCCTCTAAAGATCTCTGGCCAACTGTCATGGTCACTCATAACATGTCTCGTCGACGATGCCGAACTCTGGCCTACTGGGTGTGCATAATATGATCGATCCTGGGTCCAAGTCTTCTCGTATAGTATTCCAGAAAGGTTCTGTTGAAGTCTCCCCTAAATCTCGTTTCTGCTGAACTGCCCGGAAGTTATCATCCTTTTCTAACTTTGTTTTCTTGTTCCGGAACGGCTGCATACTCATCGCGACTCCTTCTGGAAGATATATCCCTATACAATGCCTCTGCATGCGTATCACATCTCTGATGTCAGTGGAGTGGAAAGTCATCTCATCAAGATCTCATACGAAGCTCTTACTCCACTTTTCTCTATTGTCGACTAATTCGGACTCGTCTTTTCTCGGCTGTATGGACTGCGCTCCAACGGCTATACTCGTATCTTGAGTCTCCCAAGCAATATATCCCATCACATGATATCCGAATGACGTCGAACCTTTCAATCGATTTGTCAAGATTCCATAATCCCCCAAGAGCTCAACATCTTGAGTACAGTTTAATAATATCCAGTACATGCCACCGTACCTGTGGACCAACCATAGAAGGGCAAACCCAAGCCTCATCAATGGCACCGCAGAACTGCTGTAAACACTAAGCTTTCAAAGCGTTCTAATGGTCATTATATCGAGTTAAGGTTTCATTCTTCTAGAGGGTCCACGGAATTACTTGCATGTTTGTTCGAATACTTTAAACTTGGAAAATGGATTTCTGGCATTCGATCGTCTTTATCGACTCTCATCGTACCTGCGTGAAGTCGTCTCTAACTAGAATCAATCAATCTGGTGACCTCGCATCGGGGTAGGAAATGAATCACATATCCTAGTCTTTCATCTTTAGTGACTAGCGATCTTCTATCATATCTCGAAATATAACTCGTGCGGCATTAGCTTCAAATATCTGGGGCGATATCTTGTTATTCGCGGCAACAACTAGCTCATTTGTCCGCACGCTGAACAGTGCCTCAATCATCAAATAATCGGTGCATTGACGGTCATCACATTCTGGCTGGGCTCTAGCAGTGGCCCAATCCTCTGGTGCTGATCTGCACATCCGAGAAATCTTGTAAAAGTGATCCATCAAACGCTCATGGCGCGAAAACACAATAAAATGGCACATCTATACAATCGTGTATCCCTGGAATCACGCTTTGGTCAGTCCTCGTCCGTGACGAGCTCATGCTGACGCAACTCTAGCCGTAGCTCTCTCTTTGTCCGTGCAATCGTGGCAGCAAAAAACATAAACCGATAATGATGAGGATAGATCATATGAATGAATATAATAATGTGCAAGGAAATGTACATCCTAAGGCTTCTTAAGCGGAGTAGCGTATCGTAAGTATGCCGCGGAACATACACACGGTACGTCACTCTCCTTAAGTCACCAACTCCATCAACCAAGGTCAACCTATGCAACGAAATTTCGAGTCTAATACTCCCTCGACCAAGTCTAAGTTCCGTAAGGTCAAGCCTAGATTCCGTATATATACAAACGCCCTAGGCTCCGTATAGTCAAACATAGACTCGCACCAAGGTTAACCTAGCTCTCTGATACCAACTTTGTCACAACTCGAAATAGCACGTGACTGGCACTTGAATCATATGATGTCTATAGGACCCCATCTAATTCAAGTAAGCCAAAAATTCCCAGAAATCTAAACCATTTTAAAAAAAGAAGTGAAGAAACTTATCTTTAAAGCAAGTGGTTTTAATAACATAAGCCGAAGTATTACGTTTTAAAATCTCAAGTCTTTTCTGAAAATTTCGGCAGAATTTCCTTTGTAAATACTGGTCCCAAAAGGGTACAACATGTATAATATGAATAAAGGCATCCTCAAGTGGGAGCTAGCTCTTCGTCAATTGACGGTCACAATCACGCAACCAATATAATATACAACGCCAAGGGCGAGGATCAAACTCAAAAGGAAACTCAAAACATCAAGAAAATCCATAATAAAACAAGCGCGACTCTACGGTCGAAATAATATAAACTGGTCTTCTAAGTCTAATAAATATACAAGTCTGGTTGATGGAGTATACTAGATATAACTGAAATAATAAAGTACAATGGTAGTCACGATGCGAGTGAACCCACCTACCAAAGCAATCACCCGGAAAGAATCAGTGTGCCAGCAAAGTCGCAACGAAACCTGTACGGCAAAACCTGTAAGAAACTGTGGCACAACGGGGGAGAGTTGCCAACTCGTGAGTAGAAAATATCACCGAGCAGAAATCGTATGTATGACTCAATCCTAGGTCAATACGATCAGTAATATATATTCTCAATATGATGAAGTCTGAAGCATGATAAAGTGGCAAAGGTAAACATCTAGTGTAATCCCAAGTGCTCGTGTCAGTGCCTCAGGTAACAACATATCATAAATATGAGGTATGAATGTGGTATGATGAAAACAGAATACATCATGAATGAGAAAACAGTTTTCTTAATATAGTGAGATTTATGTATGAACATTTAAGTATCATCAATGAAATCATCAGAAAATCAGTGTCAAGTATCGACACAAAATATATATCTCAATATCATAATATCTCAATATCTCAGGCTCCGGCTATCCGGACTGGCCTATATACTCAAATCTCAATATCTCAGGCTCCGGCTATCCGGACTGGCCTGTATCATAAATCTCAATAAAATCACCGGTCAGTAATGCTCCCTTGTCACAGGCTCAAACGCCATTCTCTGCGATCTTCTCGCCTCGGGGTACCGCACCGGGTCCACCATGCAACCACAGATGGTTCATCTCCTCCTCGAATCGGGTGTATGATATCGCTTAAGAGCCGAGAAAACTCATGGTGGACATATCACAATCATAATATGAGAAAACCGCACTTTTATCTTTTAAAATGATAAATGAGTTTATTAAATCTTGCGGTTTCTCCAAATCCAGAAATCTCATAGAAAATCCGAAATCCAAAATGAAAAGTCAATAATAATGAATACTGGGCTCCGGCAATCCGGACTGGCCCTTATAATATTGCATGACTAATGAATATAAAAATATGCATGAAATATCAAGCAATGAATGCAATAATGAACTAACATATGAAACAATAACATATAGGAACTATCAGCTAGCAAGCTATGTCAATGAAATAATATTCTCTAAGTGTACGTAACATAGCAATTACCGATGAAGATGTGTGTGAGTCGGCAAGCGAGTGTACATGGAGCATATGCGTCATCGGTAATGGTGCCGGTGTCCTAACAATAGGTTTCATCATTTCTAACGAAAATACATATAAGCATGCAATGTAATGCAAGCAGCAGAATAAATGGTAAATGAATAGTAATGCAGCAATAAAGAAATATGCATTCCTATATACGAGTCATACAATTTTTGGTATCTGAAATTGCACGAATCATGGTGTTTAGAAAATAGGGCTACGGTATTTTTATGAAAAAGTACATCCTTTGAAATATCCGTAGTATCCCTTGTCCTGTCTTTAAAATACTCTTGATTCATTAGTTTTGAAATAGGTATGACTCGAGTCTACTCTAATCATCTACAAGTAAGCTACAGGACTAAACTAACAGGCTAATCAAAAAGGTAATGAAACCACCTAAATCGAGTCGATATATATATATATATATATATATATATATATATATATATAGTCGTTGATCCCGCCTCAATAATATCGCATACGATACACTATATAATATGACATTCTCGAGTCAAGAGTGTGGATCTATCATCAATATAGCTCGTACGGTAAATCCATCGTACGGCATCCCAAATCTGGGTATGGGTCAATATCACATTTTTCTCATTAATCATCAGGTATCCTTATCATCACATATCGTGAACAGGGTACTGATCTAAGTCTAGTACAATACTGATACCATCTACATATATATATATATATATATATATATATATACGTGTGTATGAAAGCACATCGCCTAAAGACCCGCTATATTAATCATATCGTACCTCATAATACGAACCAAAACATATCACCGATCTTGTGGCACCATGCCCAAACTCATCGACTCATCTCCAAATATCATATACTATTCTCATCATCCATGTATATGTATATGTATATATATATATATATATATACATAGTCCCATATTTATATATATATATATGTATATATATATCCCCATATACACACAAGTAATAAAAAGTATGCAAGTGTGTGTATGCACGTGCATGTAAACCTTATTCTAGGGTTTGCGACTATGCAAGTGTGTGTGTGTGCGCGCGTGTATGTAAACCTTATTCTAAGGTTCGCGATTAGGAAATCAACTAATGACACTATCATCCAATGTCTTCTAAAGCAATTAGCTAAGTATACACATCTTATAATATCATTTAAGTATATATATCTATATATAACATAATGCATTTGCGTTCTATACTACGAACTGCGGGTGTGCTATACGCCATCCACCCGACTTCCCCCGTAGATATATATCTACTCACATTGATCCTCGCTTGCTGGAGTCGAAGACGCCACACTCGTCCTTGTCGTTCAAGTCCACTCGAGGGTACCTACATATGTACACATATAGCATCGTAAACAGATATCACGCAAAAAAACCAAAACAGTACACGAATCGTGCATAGGTTAAAACCTATGTCTATGCATGTAAGAATAACCAAACAACCCCCGTCGTTGACGTTCAAACGCTACACGACGGAACACAATAACAAATAACAAATTCCAATTCTTTAAAAGCCGCAAAACGAAAACAGAAACCTTGAAAACTTGTTCCAGATTTTACTCTAGGTGAAATTAGCCAATTTTGCATATATGGAGGGTCTAATTTACTGGAGATAAATCCCTGGACCAAATACGAACCCATAATTCTCTGCTCTGGCTGCAAATTGCAGCCAGAAAGGATATAATTGCGGCCAAGTTAAGGGAATAGGGGCTAGGGTTTCAGTGGTACACTCCAGGTTGCCTTCATGACTCTCTATGTTTGCTAAATATTTTTCAGGTGTCCCGGGTGATAGCAGATACCAAAATACATCACAATTTCCACAAAATCTGCCGATGTCGGGTTTCTAACTTTAGGTTTGGGGTTCTATTCTCTGTTTTTAATCCAAAATGCGATCACTACAGGGGTTGTGTGGTCTATACAAACCTCAATTTCACCTTTGGATTCAACTCAAACCCTAACCCTTTCTAGAAATTTTCAAAGTTCACTAATCATCACCTAATCACTTCTAAACATGCATGGGTGCTAAAGTAATTGTAATACTACTCTAATGGTGGAGAAATTCCTCATTTAGCAACTCAAGAATTTTCTTGAGTTGCCCCAAGTGCTCAAAATCCATCCTTTCTTGGTCCAAAGTGCTTGTGAGAAGCTTGTGCATGTTTTTAATGAAATAGGGATGGACTTTTGATGAGTTTTTGGGTGTGTTGTGAGGAGGTAGAGGGGGAAGGGAGAGAGGGCAGCAGCCAAGATAAAGGAAGAAGGGGAAATGATGAAGTGAAGATGAGAGAGGAAATGAGACCAAGTCAAGGGAACACCTCACTCTCTCTCATGCCCATGCCTAATACTTTATTCCCTTTTCTTTTCTTTTTTTTCTTTTGTTTTCTTTTCTTTTTCTAAAACAAAACCATGCAAGAAAAGGAAAAAGCCATGACAAAATGTAACAAGTGCTAAAATGTGACATGGTGCATGTCATGTGCACAAATCAAGCTTAATGCGCGATTAGCGATATTTAATCGCTATTAGCATTAAAAGTGAATATAATTAATCATATAGATTTATAATTTACTTAAATCATATAAAACGCCCTCATTTCAGTAATTCCTACAATTTTCCAAATATTTCCCAATTTATTGGTATTTAATTATACCGCCTCATTAAAATATTCATATTATTTATTATTTAATTCTAAAAATTCCCAAAAATAATATTTTATTTTTCTGAAATGTTACAGATGTTGTGTTTGGTTTCGGAGAAATTAGGAACCGCATGATATACTTAATAACTTATTGCAGTTAAATAGCGGTTTTTCCTTTATATACTCATATTACTGTTTCATATTGCATATATTATATTTCATGGATTTCGCATTGTGATATGGTTTTCATATGATGTTTTCTGGATGTTTTAATCCTGCGTATATATATCAGTAGTATGGGACGCAGATATGCATATGTATATATATATGTATGTATGTATGTATGTATGTATATATATATATCAGTGGTATGGGACGCTGTTATATATGTACACCTACATAATATATCATCATAATGATCTATGCAATTATACTTATTCATTATATGTAGGCCGATATTATGGTGGATATGAGGGCCGATATTATGGTCGATATGTGGGCCGATCCGGACTAACGGAGCCCGAGAGCCGATCCGGACTGACGGAGCCCTATATATATATATATATGTATATATATATGTATATATATATATGAGTATTTACGTGTCGATGCTAGACACTAGTTTTCATGATATTTTTGGGTGTCGATGTTAGACATTCAGGTTTCATGAGACTTACAGAATGACATGTTTTATTTCATACTCCGCATTTATTTGATATGCATTGCTTTATGTATTAGTAGTACCTGATAGAGTACCTTCCATGACTGTTGCATATATATATTTCCAGTTATTGCTATCAGCTTGCATGTGATAGATTAGCGCAGTACGTGCATACTTGCGATTACCTGCATATGTTATTTACTATTCACGAGTTGGCAACTCACCCCCGTTGTGCCACAGGATTGTACAGGTTGTCCCTCAGAGCAGTCGCGGCAGGGCTTTCATCTATCATATCATCTTTTATCGCGGATACCTCTACGGCTGACTGGGTGCAGCTTTGCTATAGGTGGGTTTTGCGATTATCCGATATTGCTCATTATATATTCGTTGTATCCAGTACTCTCCATCTACCATTTTCATGTATTGACTTAGAGACGAGATGTGAGGACGATATTGTATATTATTTGTGACTCAGGATGTTTTATATGCAGTTTATTTATATCGTATTTTCTTCGCTATGGCGTCGTATATCTGTTGTGGTGGTTTTTTTCCGCCTTTGGGTGTGGATTTGCTCCCGTTTGGCGATGCTTTACTTAAATCTTTTGTTGTATCTTTTTGGGGGGCTTGTTTTATAAGGAGGTGCTGCCAAAAATTTTAAAGGAAGTAAATTTGGACTTTAAAGAATTTGATTGAGATTTCAAAAGTTTTAATAATGTTCTTATCACTTACTACTTTTGATGGTATAGATTGCTGGGTTTTCGGCTCACTTGAATTACGTTATGCCTGGAGACGTTACGTGGTTTAAGGGCCGTCACGTGCCAAATTTCGGGTCATGACAAAGTTGGTATAAGAGCGCTAGGTGTTACCTTTCGGAGTGTAGGATGACCTTGGTATGATGGAGTAGGTAGCTTAAGCAGAGTGATGTAGCGTGTGTATGTCCGCAACATACTTACGACATGGTACTCCACCTAAGTGACCTAAGTACTAATTGCTTGAAATTCTTTCCTTGATGATACATATCCTTGCGATTTGATTTCCGTGTTCTTATCGAATACTTTTTCCATTTATAGCCTTATGCCATCGATGACTATGAGGGCTCAGAGAGGTGCAGCGAGAGCCGAGGTCAGAATTGACTCGTGTGGGACGAGGATTGACCAGGACGGTACGCTCGCTGTACAGGAGCAGATTGATCCACCTTCTATAGATCATATCGCTAGGATTGTGGCAGATATGCAGGACTTGCGCCAGACGATTAGGTCGTTGGTTGAGGCCAGTCGAGCGCAGTGACAGGAGGTTGTCATCCCTGTTACCCAGTTATTCCTTACGATCAGCACACAGCATTGTATTACGTACACAGCACCAGTGGACGCAGCCCTATTAGCTGAGGAGCGTCTTTCCGAGACTTTGGGAGTTAGAGGACATAGAAGGGCTCGTGCAGGTGTACCAGCCCAGAGGCAGAGGCTTAGTCGCCATGACAGGTTTCGTGCACGTCGCGGGAGTAGCAGAGGCTTCGGACTAGGCCAGTTGTTTATCTCTTATCCCTAGGAGGGTCAGCAGTTTTTATCTGGATGTTACCAGTGCAGGAGTTTGGGTCATCAGGTTCGAGATTGTACCGAGCCATGTGAGCGCAAGGCAGCTGTACCATGTGATACCGTATCACCTTCACCTTAGAGAGGGTCGCCTTTTGCGTCTGTTGTTGATCCACGTCAGAATTATGTTCAGAGAGGTCGTGGTCATGGAGGATTTGTTCCGAGATACAGGATGGTAGAGGAGGAGTTCAGCCAGTTGCAGGTAGAGGGTGGGCATGAGCGTTTGCTTCTACTCATCGGGGCACGCGGGCGTCTAATGCAGAGTTTTCAGGTATTCTTAATTCGTATGTTCTTTTGATGCGTATGTCTGTTTAATTCAGGATCTATGCACTCATTTGTTCTACACACTTTGTGCCGTGGTTGGGCCGAGAGTCGTGTATGCTAGATCAACCGTTTGTTGTGTTAACTCCTGTTAGCGATTCTTTTGTTGCGCAACACGTGTTTCGGTCGTGTGCCAATCTGATAGGAGATAGGGATTCGTCCGTCGATTTGATCCTTCTAGAGATGTTGGACTTTGACGTTCTCCTGGGCACGGACTAGTTAGCTACATACTATGCGTCTGTGGACTGCCGCGGAGAAACAGTCAGGTTTTGTTTTCCCGGCGGGTCAGTTCTTGTTGTGCGGGGGGACAGTGGAGCCGTCTCTCACAGCTTGAATTCAGACTTTTTTGCTAGTCGGCTTTTGAGGAGAGGATGTTAAGGATTCTTGTCTTTCATTCGCGTTACCGGAGCCACAGTGGATTTGTTGGACCGGGTTCCTATCGTGCGAGAGTTTTCCGACGTTGTTCAAGGTGAGCCGACGGAGCTTAAGGAACTTAAGGATCTGCTGTAGGGTTGTTAGATAGGGGGGACTTGTACGTCCGAGTGTTTCTCTTTGGGGAGCTCCTATTCTATTAGTCAAGAAGAAAGACGGCAGTTTGTGGTTGTGCATTGATTGATCGTCAATTGAACCGAGTTACGGTGCAGATAGGTATCTTTTACCTCGCATTGACGATTTGTTCGATCAGCTCCAGAGTGCGAGACATTTTCTAAGTTGTTTTGGGATAAGGTCATTATTGTTGCGGGTTCGGAGTGATGACATTCCGAAGACTACTTTTTGTGTGCGCTACGGGCAGTATGAGTTTTTGGTGGTGTCGTTGGACTCACCAATGCCCTAACAGCATTCGTGGATATGATGAACCAGGTTTCTCAGGCCGTTCCTCGACCAGTTGATTGTTGTGTTATTGATGACATTATGGTCTATTCCAAGAGTCGTGAGGAACATGAGCGGCACTTGAGGATTTTCTTTGCAGACATTGGGAGAGCACCAGCGGTTTGTTAAATTCTCGAAGTGTTCCTTCAGGCTTGATAGTGTTGAACTCCTTGGTCATGTGGTTATGGGAGACGGTATTCGTATGGACCCGAGGGAGATCGAGGCCGTACAGTTTTGACTCAGACTTGTATCAGGGACAGAGGTCCGCAGATTTTTGGGCATAGCCGGTTTTTTGCCGTGTTTCATGCAGGATTTCTTGTGTATCGCTGCACCGTCGACCGGGCTGACCAGGAAGGAAGTTCCTTTTCTTTAGACTGAGGCACAGCCCGCCGACGCTCGTTTATTTAAGCTTCGTGAGCTTGTTCGGCAGGGTAAAGATTCGGAGTTTAGATTTTTGACCAGGGTGTGCTACATTATGGGACTCGTTGTGTGTACCGGATATTGATGGGTAGAGACACGAGGTCCTAGAGCAGGCACATCAGTCAGATTTTAGTGTTCATTTGAGTTCCATCGAGATGTGACGTGACTTGAGAGGTAGTTACGGGTGGGCAGGGATGAAGAGTGAAATTTCGGATTTCGTTTCGAGGTGTCTGGCTTGTTGCGAACTAAGATTGAGTATTTAAGACCGGCTGGAGAGTTGCAACCTTTAACCGTTCCGGAGTGGGAATGGGAGCAGATCTCCATGAATTTCGTTGTGGTGTCTACCCAGGTCTAGACAGGGTGTGACTTCATTTCGGTGTTTGTTGTCCAGTTATGCTCAATTTGCCCAGTTGTTCTTTGTTAAGTTTGTGCGTTTGCACGGAATTCCTTCATGTATTGTATCCAATAGAAGCACCCAGTTCACTAGCCGTCGTTGGCAGAAGCTTCAGGAAGCCTTAGGTACTGGTTGGGCTTTAGCGCCGCTTCCCATCCATAGACCGATGGTTTGTGAGAGAGAGCTATACAGACTCTGAAGGATATGCTTGTGCGTACGTACTAAGTGTTTGTTGGCTGTTGGGATCGCCACTTGCCATTTATGGAGTTCTCCTACGATAACGGTTATCAGGAGGCATTTCAAATGGCAACTTTCGGGCCTTGTATGGTAGGTTGTGTCGATCGCCAGTCTGTTTTACTGACTCCGCGAGAGCAGGATTTTTGGACTCCAGCTAGTCATGAGACTACGGAAATGATCCAGTTGATTCAGGTCAAGATGAGAGCGGCCCAGTGCAGACAGAAATCTTATGCCGACCGTAGTTGTCGCATACTTAAGTTCGCAGTGGGAGATCATGTATTCCTACGTATTTTTCCGATGAATGGCGTGTTGAGTTTTGGGAAGCTTGGTCCCAGATTGTAGGTCCTTTTGAGATCCTCGAGTGAGTTAGTACCATTGTCTATAATTTGGCACTTCCGCCCAGATTTTTGAGTATTCACCCCGTATTCCTTGTGTCGATACTTTGTAAATACCTTCATGACCTTTCTCACATGATTCAGCATCAGACCAGTTAGCTTTGACGCGATTTTTTTGTTCACCGGCAGCCGATGGTATTAGTGGATCGGCGGGTGGAGAAACTTCGGTCAAGGGTCTTGCCATCTGTGGAGGTTTTCTTTGGCGTAGCCCGTCTAGTGAGGGGATCACTTGGGAGGCTACGAGCGAGTTGTGGATGATTTGCACTCATCTCTTGAAGGTGTGCATAGTAAGAATTTTAAATTCGGGGACGAATTTTCTATAAGGGGGGAGATTGTAACACCTTAGGAATGCAATTAGTGTTAATTAAGCGATAATGCGGGTTTTCTGTAAAAAGTTTACCAATTCGGTTTCTTCACATTTTATAACATTTAATTAATAATTTATTATTATTTGTTATGGCTTGCACGCACATGTGCATGTTAATGTGAGGGTATGTTTGTGTTAATCTAGTTTTGTGACCATGACAACTTAATCTAATCCTAATCATTTGCTTGCTTTAACCTAAACCCTAGATATTTGTTTTGTGAGTAGATTTAACATCTTCAGAGGAATCGCCCGCATGGCGTTATGCGTCAGGGCTAGATATGATATGATATTAGTCGCATGTTTATATTGCACATATAGAGTTTGCGCATAAACTTCCTTGCATATTATTACTTCTTCTGTTTGGACTTGTACCCATTGGACGCTGCACTATTATTGACGACTCATGTTGCACGAGCACTGATTGTATGCCACACACACCGTCGATAATTTCCATGACATGCACAACCCATATACATACGAGATATAGTTGACACCTATATATACGTGATATTGTATGGTTAGGACATTGAGACATTGATACATATTCCATTGTGCATATGACATATAGCATACCGGAATACCTACATGCTTACACATATGCCTTGACATGCCTATATGCTAGTTACCTATATACCTATATGGTATTGTACCATTAGTGACAGGTATATACACATATGAGATATAGCTACATATACATCTTGCATACATACTTACACATACACCAGTATGGTATTACATCATTATTCATAGTTACATGCTCATACACCTCGTTATAGTTACATGTTCGCCTTTATATGATGTTGCGTTTGGTTTCGGAGAAATTAGGAACCGCATGATATACTTAATAACTTGTTGCAGTTAAATAGCGGTTTTTCCTTTATATGCTCATATTACTGTTTCATGTTGCATATATTATATTTCATGGATTTCGCATTGTGATATGGTTTTCATATGATGTTTTCTGGATGTTTTAATCCTGCGTATATATATCAGTGGTATGGGACGCTGATATACATATGTATATATACGTATATATATATATATATATATATATATATATATATATATCAGTGGTATGGGATGCTGTTATATATGTACACCTATATAATATATCATCATAATGATCTATGCAATTATACTTATTCATTATATGAGGGCCGATATTATGGTCGATATGTGGATCAATCCAGACTGACGGAGCCCAATATATATATATATATATATGAGTATTTACATGTCGATGCTAGACACTAGTTTTCATGATATTTTCGGTTGTCGATGTTAGACACTCAGGTTTCACGAGACTTACAGAATGACATGTTTTATTTCATACTCCGCATTTATTTGATATGCATTGCTTCATATATTAGTAGTACATGATAGAGTACCTTCCATGGCTGTTGCATATATATATTGCCATTTATTGCTATCAGCTTGCATGTGACAGATTAGCGCAGCACGTGCATACTTGCGATTACCTGCATATGTTATTTACTATTCACGAGTTGGAAACTCAACCCCGTTGTGCCACAAGGTTGTACAGGTTATCCCTCAGAGCAATCGCGGCACGACTTTCATCTATCGTATCATCTTTTGCAGCGGATACCGCTACGGCTGACTGGGTGCAGTTTTGCTATAGGTGGGTTTCGCGGTTATCCGATATTGCTCATTGTATATTCGTTGTATCTAGTACTCTTCATCTACCATTTTCATGTATTAACTTAGAGACGAGATGTGAGGACGATATTGTATATTATTTGTGACTCGGGATGTTTTATATGCAGTTTTTTTATATCGTCTTTTCTTCACTATGGCGTCGTATATCTGTTGTGGTGGTTGTTTTCCGCCTTTGGGCGTGGATTTTCTCCTGTTTGGGGATGCTTTACTTATATCTTTTGTTGTACCTTTTGGGGGCTTGTTTTACAAAGGAGGTACTGCCAAAAATTTTAAAGGAAGTAAATTTGGACTTTAATGAATTTGATTGAGATTTCAAAAGTTTTAATAATGTTCTTATCACTTACTACTTTTGATAGTTTAGATTGCTGGGTTTTCAGCTTACTTGAATTACGTTACGCCTAGAGACGTTACGTGGTTTAAGGGCCGTCACGTACCAAATTTCGGGTCGTGACAAGTATAACGTCAGACCCCAGTAGCCTGATAAGTCATGCCGATGCAAGGTCCTTAACGGTTCGAGAAACTACTGATAACACTTACAAGTAGATCTCAGTAACCCTGGCCAGGGATTTCATGTTATGGCAAATCAAGCATAGCGCAACATCAACTCCCAATACCGGGAGAGACGAAACCCCTCCTATCGCTCATTGCCTCCATGTGACTTGGGACTATACCCAAAAACCACCTTTTTGCATGATCTCTTGACCGTGGTATGGAGGAAATCAAAGCACAGTGGGAATCACACAAGACGCTATGACGATCTCGGGTCTACAGACTAACCTGTACCAGTGTCACAAGAGAACTGCTATCCGACGATAGGTATAATACCGTCTAGGAGTTCTCGGCGAGTCCGTCCAGTGTGCCCAGTCTCCACTGAGCACCCGTATACCTTCTCTGATGTCAAACACCAATGGATATGGGATCATCCATCGCCCATCATATGGGTCAAAAAGCGTATACGCTAGTCTACTCTAGAGTATCTATGCCCTGTCTCGATACTCCCTCGACTAGGAACAATTATAGGGTGTACTTATGGACTACCCTTGGCCCCACTAGTATGATCTCCATCATAGTCCTGGTAGTCAAGTAAACTCCTAAGGGCTTTATCAATATGTGAGAGAGAGACAATAGGTGTACATAATAAGATAAAGTGCAACCAGATAGCATACTATCATATCGAGCAAGAAAGTCCTCCCTATATATGTCCAAGCATCCACTACAATATACATCCTATGTACAGAAATGCCCTCTAGGGCATACATATAACTAACGCATTGGTGCCCAGCATTTTGATACGTATGCAGCTGCGATGGACGCAACCCTACTATTAGAGGTGCGTATTTCCAAGATTTCGGTCGTTCCGGAACCGAAGCGGATTCGTGCTGATGTATCAGCCCAGAGGCAGCTAGGCAGACGCCGCGATAGATTATTTCCAGGTGATGGTAGCAGTAGAGGCTTGAGACGAGGCTAGTTATATGGCTCTTATCCACAGGGTCAGCAGCCATCGCCGGGATGTTTTGGGTGTGGGAGTCCACATCACCGCATCAGGGATTATACCAGGATGGGACAGCAGTTCCATATGTAACCTTACCACCTCATAGGGCCTTGCCTCCTATGCCCGTTATTGCTCCACACCAGGCGGATGCTCAGAGAGGTCGTGGTCATGGCGGTCTTATTCAGAGAGGATAGGGTGGCAGAGGCAGAGGACAGCCAGTTGCCGGTAGAGGACAAGCTCGAGTATTTGCGTTGACTCCTCAGGACGTGCATGCGTCAAATGCAATAGTGACAGGTACTCTTTCAGTGTTTTCTGTCAATGCGTGCTTTTTGTTTGACCCGGTATTTACGCATTCGTATGTGTACACATACTTGGTACCAAAGTTAGGCCGAGGTTCGTCCATGTTAGATGAGCCACTTTTCATGATTACTCCCGTTGGAGAATCTTTGATTGCACGACATGTGTTTCGGTCTTGTACCGTTCATTTTGGAGATTGAGATTCATCTGTCGATTTGATCCTTCTTGATATGTTGTACTTTGATGTTCTCCTCGCACGGACTGGTTAACTACATGCTATGTGTCCGTGGAATGCCGTAAGAAGGCAGTTAGGTTTTGTTTTCCAGACGAGTCAGTTCATGTTGTGCAGGGGACCGTAGTGCCGCCCCTTACAGTTTGATTTCTGCCCTTTGCGCTAGTCGGCTCTTGAGGAAAGGATGTCAGGGATTCTTGGTTTATATTCATGATACTGGGGCCACAGCAGATCTGTTGGACCAGGTTCCTATTGTGAAAGAGTTTCCCGACATATTTCCTGATGAGTTACCTAGATTGCCTCCAGAGCGCGATATCGAGTTTTGCATCGATTTGATCCCCGGCACGGGGCCTATTTCTTCACCGCCTTATCAGATGGCCCCGGCGGAGCTTAAGGATCAGTTGCAAGAGTTGCTTGACAGGGGACTTATACGTCCGAGTGTTTCGCCTTAGGGAGCTCCTGTTCTGTTCGTCAGGAAGAAGGACGGCGGTATGAGATTGTGTATTGATTATCGTCAATTGAACCGAGTTCCGGTATGGAATAGGTATCCTTTACCTCACATTGATGATTTATTTGATCAGCTCCAGGATGCGGGACATTTTTCCAAGATTGACTTGAGGTAGGGTTATCATCAGTTGCAGGTACGAAATGATGACATTCCGAAGACTGCTTTTCGTACGCGCTACGGGCATTATGAGTTTTTGGTGATGTCGTTCAGACTCACCAATGCCCCAGCAGTGTTCATGGATTTGATAAACCGGATTTTCAGGCCGTTCCTCGACCAGTTCATTATTGTGTTTATTGATGACATTCTGGTCTACTCCAAAAGTCGAGAGGTGCATGAGCAGCACTTGTTTGATAAATTCTCGAAGTGTGCATCCTGGCTTGATAGTGTTGATTTCTTGGGTCATGTAGTTACGGGAGACGGTATACGAGTGGACCCGAAGAAGATCGAGGCCGTACAGCTCGGCCCAGACTTGTATCGGTAACAGAGGTCTGCAGCTTCTTAGGCTTAGCCGGTTATTACCGTCGTTTCATGCAGGGTGTCTCGAGTATCGCTGCACCACTGACCGAACTGACCCGGGAGAGAATTCCTTTTCTTTGGACTGAGGAATGTGAGTGGAGTTTTCAGCAGTTGAAGATTCGTTTGACGACTGCACCAGTTCTATCTTTGCCTTCTAGATCAGGCGGCTATGTCGTTTATTATGATGCTTCTCGAGTGGGGCTAGGCTGCGTGTTGATGCAGCATGATAAAATGATCACTTATGCTTCTCGGCAGTTGAAGAAGAATGAGCAAACTATTCCACTCATGATCTTAAGATGGCCGTAGTGGTCTCTGAGCTCAAAATTTGGAGACACTACTTGTACGGAGAGTCGTGTCAGATCTTCACGGACCACAAGAACTTGAAGTACATCTTCCAGCAACGGGATTTGAATTTGAGGCCGCGCCGTTGGATGGAACTTGTGAACGATTATGAGTGTGAAATCCTTTATCACCCGGGCAAGGCGAATGTGGTAGCTTGTTCCATTTGAGCGCAGTTCAGAGACAGTCTTCTACAGATTAGCAGATCTTGTGTAATAGTAGAGTACAGTTCGAGTTCACTTCCGCTGGAGGGCAGCTTACTCATGTACGCGCCCGTCCATTTCTACTTGATCATATCTATGAGGCGCAGTCCGACGATGCTCGTTTGTCCGAGATTTTGGAGCATGTTCGGCAGGGTAGAGATTCAGAGTTTGTAATTGATGACCAGGGTGTGCTACATTTTGGGACTCGTTTATGTATACTATATTCCGAGGGGCTGGCGCGAGAACCTAGAGCAGGCACATTATTCAGCATACAGTGTTCAACCAGGTTCCACCAAGATGTATCGCGATTTGAAAGATATCTACTGGTAGAAGGGAATGAAGAGAGATATTCCAGACTTCGTTTCGAGGTGCCTGACTTGTCAGCAGGTCAAGGCTGAGCATTAGAGACCGGCAGGAAAGTTGCAGCCTTAGCCCATTCCGGAGTGGAAATAGGAGCAGATCTCCATGAATTTCGTTATGGGTCTACCTAGGTCCAGTCGAAGGTATGACTCCATTTGGGGTGATTGTTGACCGGTTGACGAAAGCGACTCACTTTCTTTCAGTGAAGACCACTTTCGGTTTTGCTCAGTATGCTCAGTTGTATATTGATGAGATTGTGCGTTTGCACGGCGTTTCTACATGCATTGTATCTGACAGAGGCACCTAGTTTACTAGCCATCTTTGGCAGAAACTTCAGGAAACTTTATGTACCCGATTGAGTTTCAGCGCCGCTTTCCATCCACAGACCGATGGTTAGTCAGAGCGGACTATACAGACTCTTGAGGATATGCTTCGGGCATGCGTGTTTGATTTTGGTGGCAGTTGGGATCGTCACTTGCCTTTGATAGAGTTTCTCCTACAATAACAGTTTTCAGGAGACGATTCAAATGACACCTTTTGAAGCCTTGTATGGAAGAAAGTGCCGATCGCCAATGTGTTAGACCGAACTCAGCGAGAATATGATTTTGGGACCACGGCTAGTTCAAGAGACTACGGAGAAGATCCAGTTGATCCAGGACAGAATGAAAGCAGCCCAGTGCAGGAAGAAGTCTTATGCCACCCGTCGTCATCGCAGACTTGAGTTTGTAGTGGGTGATCATGTATTCCTACGGATTTCTCCGATGAAAGGTGTGATGAGATTTAGGAAGAAAGGGGAAGTGTAGTCCCAGGTTTGTGGGTCCTTTTGAGATCCTTGAGCGAGTTGATACCGTTGCCTATCGTTTGGCACTTCCGCCCATTTTTCCGGATGTTCACCCCATATTTCATGTATCGATACTTCGCAAGTATCTTCATGACCTTTCTCAGTTGATTCAGCACCAGACCATCCAGCTGGAGCGCGATCTTTCTTTCAACGAGCAGCCGATAGTTATATTGGATCGGCAGGTGAAGAAACTTCGGTCAAAGATCTTGTAGTTAGTGAAGGTTCTGTGGCATGGCCCGAACAGAGAAGTGGTCACATGGGAAGCCAAGAGCGAAATGCGAAAGAAATTCCCTCATCTCTTCGAAGGTACGCATAGTGAGATTTTTAAATTCGGGGACCGAATTTCTTTAAGGGGGAAGATTGTAACACCTTAGAACGCATTTAGAATTAATTAAGCGATATATTATGGATTTTTAATAAATTTAACCAATTATTATTTTCACATATTTTACTATTATTAATTAATATTTTATTTAATTATTTTTGTGCTTGCACACACATGTGCATGTTAATCCTAGAGTTAAGGAGGTGTTAACCATACTTTACTAGCCATGACACACTTAACCATTTGTATGTCATGTATTTATATATTTAGTTTTTAAGTAAAGGGTTTTAATTGTTTTGAAAATAAAATAAAGAGAAGAGTTGAAAATATGGAGGCATGATGGCATGAGGGACAAGGCATGGGAGGCAATTAATGAAGAGAGAGAGAGAGAGAGAAAGCATGGCTCTCAAGAAGCCAAGTCTCATCTCACTCTCACCCTCTCACCCTCTCACCCTCCCAATTCTTTATTATCCCTCAACTCTCTCATTTTCTCCTTCCTCTTCTTCTTCTTCACTTGAAAACTTTTCCTCCAAAAACCTCAAGCCTAAACCTACATCACAACTCACTAAACCCTTCACTAAGCATGTTTAACCCTCTTGAGTTGTTTTAGAGCTTACTTGGCTAGGGTTTCATACAAGTTTGGTGAGGTAAGGATGCTAATCTGTTAATTAGGTTTTAAGTAAGGTTTTGTGGTAGTTAGTTTCAGTTTTTACCATGTTGTTTTAAATTTTGTGTCGATATCGTATTTTATGTTAAGTTAGGGTTCTATCTTGATCTGCTATCTGTATGTGGGTCCATAATTAAATCTAACAATATAGTAGCATCATGATAGAGCCTTGTTTTTACCCTAGAAATCTGGACCCAACCCACTTGTTTTGGACCGGTGAGATGAGCAATTTTCCCGGCGCCGCCGGCTCGTCTATAGCTTTAGGTGTTGTGTTTTTTTTTGGGTAGCTCTCTGTGGGTCATGTAGGAGATTTGGTATACTTTGTTCTTCCTATATTATATATAGGAAAAATCTGGGACCGTTTAGCTAGATTAAAGCATTTCGGTATCATACGATACGGATTATCCGACGTTGTTTAAGTGTTTCGTGTAGCTTGGAGCCATAGGTTTGGTTTATGGTGTCGTTGCACACGTTTAGCCTGCTAAGCTAACACTTGGTAGCTTGTGGGAGCCAATTCGTTAATTTGGCGTTGTGTCTGTGTTTGATTTGAAAAGTTACTAATTTCATGAGTTTTAGTTTTGTGTGATATTAGGATCACAGGCGGGGACTTCGGACGCAGCCAGAAAGGGGAAAGAGGTTATCGGATACACCTAGCTCGAGATTGTTCGGTGAGTAGATTTAACATCTACGGGGGAATCACATGTATGGCGTTAAGCGCCGAAGGCTAGATTCAAATGATATATTATTGTGTGAAATGCTTATATATGTATTGTGTTTGTGCATGAATACCATTTTGCAAACCCTATTGCCTGTTGTACTTTCACATATCGTTAATAGGACACTGCACCATTACTGATGGTTCATGTTGCACTAGCACTGATTTATATGCCACACACACTCCGTTGGTAATTGCCATGCCACGCACAGTATAGAAATTGCCATGGATAAATATATGTTATATTGCATTCATTATTGATAGTTAGACGTTGATTTTGTACTATTACACATTATGATTTGCATCATGCATACATTGATATAGTGATATATCTCATATGATGATTTCATGAGATTTCTGTTTCGTGGATTTGGGAAACAGCAAAGTACCTTTTGAAAACTTAGAATATTTAAAAAGGCGGTTTTTCCTTTGATATGATATTTCGTGTCCACCATGAGTTTTCTCAGTTTTGAGCCATGAGTATACCCGATTCGAGGAGAGAGACGGCACCGTCTGCGAGTACATGGTGGACCCGGTAAGGTACCCCAGGGCAATAAGCTCGAGATGTAGAAGATGAGCCTGGCAGGGGAGCACTACCTACCGGTGAGTGTATGGAAACTCGACGGATATCTGGAGGATACCGTTGAAAGTTATGAGATGAGATGGATATGAGGGCCGATCATAGTGACGGCGCCTGAGATATTAGGATTTTGGGGTGTCGTTGATGGACACCGGATTTGATGTTTTATTGAGGATGGCTCTATTTTATCCCACACTCAGGACTTTTATGATATATTCTGTACACGTAGTGTTGTACCCCGATGTAGTATCCTGATTTGGATTATGCTGCATCTCATATTATTGTACATATGCCATCATGACTGTATACATAGGATTGGTTGTTTATCGTGCATGCATGTGATTACTTGTACGATGTTATTTACTTCTCACGAGTTGGCAACTCATCTCCATTGTGCCACAGTGTTTTGCAGGGTTGACCCTCAGTGTAGTCACAGCAGTGCTCTTTATTGCTTCATTTCGGTGGATACCGCTGCTGTTGGGTGTGAGACCCTTTTGAGTAGGTGGGTTTTGCGAGTATCCGTATGTTACACTTGTATATCTTATTTTGTATCTAGTACTCTCCATTTACCACTTAATTGTATTTGACTTAGAGACAAGACTGCGAGATTCGGTATTTGTATATTATTAGTGTTTCTGGTTGCCGTGCTCGTTTGAGCCGGCTTTTATTTCATGCTGCGATGTTTTATCTCTTATTACGCTGTTTTCACTTCTTATTTTCTTATTTCTTCGCTACGGCGTCGTATATTTACCTGTGTGGTTGTGTTCCGCCTTTAGGCGTGAGATGCTCCTGTTTGGGGATGCCTTATTTATATTCTATGTTTTGTACCTGCTTAGGGATAGTTTTTACAAAGGAGAAGCTGCCGAAATTTTTAAGAAAATGAATTTAAGTTTATGATTTTTAACTTGAGATTTTTAATGTTTTAAAAAATGTTTTAATTGTTTTTACCACTCTATCTTTTATGGTTTATATTTATGGTTTTTCGGCTTACTTGAATTACGTTATGCCTTTAAACGTTGCGTTATTTAAGTGTCAGTCGCGTTCCTAATTTAGGTCATGACAGCAACGGGCCCGCATCTCATGGCGTTCAGACCGAAGGGGTCTTACTCTAGAATTGGCGGGCTATTCGCCGTACTCGTAGGGGGTACAGGTTGACCCACGGAGGAGTGCTCAAGTTACCGGATTCCGTGATGTGTTGGGTGGCTTATTCATTTTGTTGATTGGGGTTGCCTCACTTCCGGGATTGTCGGGTGACTTGCCGCACTCGTAGGGGTCTAGGTTTTTCATTGAACAGGTTATCTACATACCGGAGAACATCGTATCTTATTTACGGCTCAAATAAAACGCGGGGCTCCTAGATTATCCGCTATTCCATATTGTTGTTCGTATGCCTGTGATGATTTTTATCTGCCTGCGATGTTGATATATATATATATATATATAGTAGATGTTTCTATGTGTTTTGCATCCATGCTAGTCCTGCCCCCGCTCTGCCGTTAGTTAAGTAACCTAACGGTGTATGCCGCTCTGACGATCCAACAAGTTCATATACACAAACCAACATAACATCACAGATATGTGCAACCCCGACTAATCGACGTATAGAAATTAGTCGATATTTCCAAACACATATACACATCACAAAGCTTGCAAAGTAACCACGATATTAGAATTCCGCATGCAATTAGCAAACTAAACCAATTTTCTAAATCTTGAAAATCCGGTGAGCTAAAGTTCCAAAAACGATCGTTTTAAGCCAATTCGGAAGTCCGAATCAAAAGGAAACGCGCTCGAACCTTCACGGAGAGTTAGAGCACGAAATTAACTTCGAGTTGGGGGGCTTAGAGGGGGTACCCCACCCCCGAGGCCACCACGAGGTGTCCAGGGGGTGAGGCAGACCCGAAACTGCCTAAGGTGGGGCAGTTTCAAGTCCCCACCGCCAAGACCACCTTGTGGTGGTCTTAGGGAGTGGCCCCAGCCATTCGGACCCCCGGGGATTCCCCACGATGCCCATGCACCACCCCGCGGCTTCTCAGCCAAACCGTGAGCCCGCGGGGTGTGCAAACATCTCAAACATCATTTTTGGAAACTGTTTTTGTCGGCAGTTTTTGCGCGACAATAACGGCGGATTTCTAACGTCGCTACAAGATATCTAAGTTTATGAGAGGCTTTGATACCACTGTAAGTTGATGTCGCGCACTCCATGTGTTCGCGGGGAGGAGGAAATTGCAAAAAATGATTTTTACGGGCTTCGCAACACCGACTAGAACCTAGGATCGAACATAAACCATAGCTAGCAAACTACTTGAGGTTTAACTACTCGGATGAATGTTATACCTCATAGTATCATATCCTTCGGGTCTTCTCGCTGTCCTCCTCGTCATCGTAGGCTCCAAGGATTGAAACGGATCGATGCTTTCTCGTCGACTTTCTCGAGTCAAAGACGATCCACCCGAGAGTCTATAGTCCGAGCTCCAACCTCAAATCCGAGATAACTAGAGCAACTAGCTTGCTAAACTAGATGGCCTAGCTGATGTAGAGAATGAAGATGAATTAGTTTTTCTCTTGGAACCCTAGGTTTCTCAACTCATAAGACTTAAGGGTTGAGAGGAAGAAGAAGGAGATGGTTTGAGGGAAGAGAAAATGTTTTTCATAATGATAATTGAGATGGCTACCACGATATGACTACAAGCATGGCAAGAAAAATATCTCACCCAAAATATCTAGTGCCACAAAATATCTAAGTCAAATAGTCAAACCAAGTAGTCATGGCACAATTATCATTTATAAAAATAACAAATAATTTCCTCCACCTCATAATTGTTTTAATCAAGTCAATGGTAAAAACCCTAATGAGGTGTCTCCTTCTAAAAACAATCTTGAGTAATTACAAGAATGTCCCTCTCATCCGTATATATATACCTGTATCCGTGTTTTGAGAAACAGGAATACAATGAGACAAAACTGATCCATTAATATAATACTAGGATCCGGCTTAAACCAAAGCCCACTAGTATTATCCGCCCGAACATCTGTGACATTTCAGAAAAACAAAATATTATTTTTGGGAATTTATATAATTAAATAATAAATATTGTGAATATTTTAATATGGCGGCATAATTAAATACCGATAAATTGGGAAAATTTTGGAAAATTATAGAAATTTCTGAAATGAGGGTGCTTTATGTGATTTATGCAAATTATAAATTTTTATGATTAATTATAACATATTTTAATTCTAATCGCGATTAAATATCGCTAATCTTGCATTAAGCTAGTTTTGTGCACATGACATGCACCATGTCAAATTACACTTGTTACATTTTCTTTCATGGTTTCTTTCTTTTTAGCATGCATGGTTTTAACTTTTAAAGAGAAGAGAAAAGATAAGAAAAGAAAAGAAAAAGGAAAAATGTTAAGGAAAGAGGTATGGGCATGAGAGAGAAAGGTAAGGGGTTCCTTTGACTTAGCCATTCTTTCTCTCCTCATTTTTTTCTTCATCTCTTCTTCTCTCCATCTCCCATGGCAGCACTCCCTCCTCCCTCCTCAAACACCCCTCACTTCACCACCAAAAACAACTCCAAAGTCCATCTCCCTTTCACTAAAAACATGAACAAGCCCCGTACAAGCACTTTGGACCAAGAAAGGATGAATTTTGAGCACTTGGGGCAACTCAAGAAATTTCTTGAGTTGCCAAATGAGGTAATTTCTGCACCATTAGTATTGTATTTCGATTACTTTAGCACCTATACAAGTTAGAAGTGTTTTGATGCGGTTTTGTGAGCTTTGAAAATTCCTAGAAAAGGTTAGGGTTTTTCTTGAGTTTGGATTGTGTTATTGAACCGTATTAGTGACCTTAGACCCCCCCCCATGATGTTAGAAACCCAGAACAATCTAAACTGAAAACCTGAAACCCAAATTTAAAACTTGTCATGTCGGTTTTGTGAATATATAGTGGGTGCAGGGAAATCTCGAGTGACCCGAGACCAATACTAGAAAACCAAACAACACCACAAGCCTAGATGGACCACTACGAGACCACCCTGCAAGAACGAACCCAATCTGGGCTAATCAAACCGAGGAGGCCGGAATTTCTAGGGTAGTGGCCGGAAACATTTTTGATTTTGGTACCCATGTTGCTTCTGTAGGTCATATACACCCTATACATCACCCCAGTATTGTTTGGGCACCTTGTTTTCACCTGAAACAAAATCTGTAACCAGTTTCTTTTGTTGCTACTTTGTATTCCTTAATGTTTATGAATTTAGGTTTTGATATTTGTGTTTGGTATCGGCCACTTGACGTTTGTACTGTTGGATATAGTGCCCTCAGAGTCAATTATTGGATCGCAGGCACGTGATTGCAATGATTGAGGGAGGACCTATACAGGTATAACAGTCTTACTCGAGAGCTTTGTAAACTATCTGGTTTGTCTTTATCATCGTGTACATGCCATAAGTGACATTGTAGTTCACTATTACATGTTGATAGAGAATAGTATGCTACCATGGTTTGTCTTTATCATCGTGTACTGCTTTAGGCGACCTTATAGGTCGCTATTACACATTGATAGAGCCCTTAGGATTCTTGCTTGACTACCAGCAGTATGATGGCGATCATATACGTAGGAGCTGGGGTCTATAAGCATATCCTTAAAAGGTCCCTAGTCGTGGGAGTTTCGAGACTGGGCATCGATACTCCATTAGTATACTAGTGCATACAGTCGAGACCCCGACGAGGGGCGGTGGCCGGTCTCACAAGACATTGGTGTCAGTTGGTTCACCTAAGATGTATACATGTGCTTATTTGGTTATGGTTACACCGGACAGGACTCGCCGGGAACATGCTAGTTGGTATTATACCTGACGTCAGATAGCAGTTCCCTGGTGACATGTGTACAGGTTAGTTCATCGACCTGAGATCGTCATTTGTCTCGTGTGAGTTCCCGCTGTGATTTGATTACTACCCTACCACGGCTCAAAAGAGTCGTGCAAACAGGTTTTAGTTGGGTACAGTCCCGAGCCATATGGAGATAGTGAGCGGATCGGCAGGGGTTCGTCTCTCCGGGTATTGGGGGTGAGGTCGCGCTGTGTCTAGGAGAGCCATTATACGAAGTCCTTGGCCAAGACAGGAGATTTACTGGTAGGTATTCCAGTAGTATCGCAGGGTGTTCTGGGCTACACTCCGACACGACTTGTACCGCTTTTGGGGGTCTGACTTTTACCAACCCCCTAGACCCGCCATGCGATGCTCATAGACGAACGGACCGGACTGTACGGATATTGTCACTGACAGGCTCAGTAGGGTGTCAGGATGAGTTCGCTCATCGACCTCCCTTTTGGTCAATACCTGGTAGCTCGTTACGTACGGCTAATACCTCTGACGTGCTAGTGGTTAAATCCACAGCCAATGTATTGATGAGTTTTTAGAGTCCCCCACAGACAGTTTCTCAAGTTTCGGGCGAAACGTTGTAGAGGCCGTATGATATATGGCAGGGTTCGATCATATACGTGCGGTATTGCACTGATCATGATCGGACGGATCATACTAGTGGGCTTTGGTTTAAGCTGGATCCTAGTATTAGATTTGTTGGATTACTTTAGTCTCATCGCATTCGCATTCAGTCGGAATGCGGATGCAGGTATATATATACAGGTGAGGGGTATCCTTGTGATCCCTCACGAGTTTACTTTAGATGTTGCCGTATCTTTTTATTGTTGCAAACAATCGGATTAATGTTTGTTTATGGAAATTATGAGCTAGAAATTATCCTTTTGTGCATTAAATGAGACATGTGCTTCATAGATGACTCATGGTCTTATTTCTTGTGCAAATGTCACTTTATGTGATGGATGTGGGTTGATATGATAAGAAGAGAGAGGGGGGCTGCCATGAGTGAGTTTTGGTCTTGTATTATTTTGATCTCACTCTCTCACTCTCATTATCATATGAAACACAAAAGAAAAAGAAAGCCTTCTCTTCTTCTTCTTCTTCCTCTAGCTCATAGCCTCCATTAATGGCAACACCTTCAACCTCCATCCAAGCAATGGATGCAAGAGACAAAGTGATCACAAACATTCTCTACAACACCTTGGACACGTCGGCTAGCACACTTCGTGCCCGAGTTGCTTCGGATGAAGTGGGAGCCCATAAAAAGACTCGTAGATATGGTGCCCTTTCCGACGAGGAGATCGAGACCGGAGTTGCCGCGAGGAGCTTGGGATGGTGGCCAAAGACCGAAGGACACGGATCGATCGGTATAGCTTTCCAACCCTCTCTCTAGATAGCTAGTTGTAGGTTAATGGTTCGATCCGGGATTTAAGCATACAATTGCGCCGGTTAAGAAAAATTTTCGTTTCCGCATTTTGGCCTCGTACAGACGGCCGGGGCGCTACCGTAGACTTACATGGTATCAGAGCCACGCCATTAACCATTACTAGCTTGCTCTCGCGTGTTTAGAACTTCGATCGGATGAAAATTCCAAAAACCGCGTTTCCAAGTCATCAGTTTCTGCCGAAATTTTTCTGTTGTCAAAAAATTATTTGGTGTGTTGCAGAAAATCAGGCAGGGTTTTTAGAGAACACTGAAGAAAAATGGTTGCATGATGTCACTGTAGCGCCGCGGAACCGCGGCCGTAACCCCCTTTTGGCGCGGTTCCGCCGTCGAACAGTAACGTCTCTGGACCATTTTTCCTACAGTGATTCCTGACTTGAAAAGGAGGTTTCTGGTAATTTTATTTTGGGCCCAGATTTATTTGAGTACTGGGTATTGTGCTTGGGGCCCACTTCGGGAATTTTTGTCGATCGAAAATTTTAAACATGTTAGTTCACAGTATTTACATTATATCTGCGACCGTGAATGTCATTTGATCGGTAAATCCTGTCTAATTGCTATAGTTCTTTTAGACGGATTTGCGAACGTGAAATTCACATTGATGTTCTGTGTTGTGCTGTGATGTTGCGGATTTGTCATGGTGGATAGCTTGGTGCAATGTTAGTACAGTTTGGTTGTATTTGTACATTTGATATTGCGGGGCGAGCGTCCGACATGTGGACTGCCGTCACTGCCTGTTTGTATATTATTCTTTTGGGCACGACCGGGTTGAGGTCGATGTATCCGTTGTATATATATTTTTACTTTCTGTACTAGGATTAGCCCGCGGAGGGGTGCACGGATAGCCGGGTTCTAGAGGGCAACGGGCTCGCATCTCATAGCTTTGAGACGGAGGGGGCTTCACTCTAGAATTGGCGGGCTATTCGCCGCACTCGTAGGGGGTACAGGTTGACCCAAGGAGGGGTGCTCAAGTTACTGGATTCCGTGAAGTGCTGGGTGGTCCATTCACGTTGTTGAAAGGGGCTGCCTCGCTTCAGGTTTTGGCGGGTAACTTGCCGCGCCCGTAGGGGTCTAGGATTTCATTGCACAGGCTATCCACACGACCAGGGGAACGTCGGGTTTCAGTAGCGGCTCTATGAAACCCGGGGATCCCAGATTATCTGTATTGTTCTGTGATGCTTATTACATTTCTGTGATGTTGCATTTTATCACGCCTTGAGCGATTATTATATATTGATATATATACTAGTAGATGTTGTATATGTTTTACATCCGCGCTAGTCCAGTCCCCGCTCTGTCGTTAGTTAAGTAACCTAACGGGTGATGACGGGACCCAGTGGCGAAAGCGGATGGCATATACGTACATCGTATTTTCGTTCTTTATTGGTGTGATCAATTGATGGGACTGCATTGATTCGGATCAATGCAAGCTAAACAAACCTATTCTCATGTTGTTGGAACATTTTTCGGAAAAAAAGCTGTTATTGAAAGGACGTTCTCTTTTGTTTTGCACAGTGGTATTCGGTTATGAATATCCAGCACCTCAGTCGACGAGGCAAGGGCCGAGATCCCTTCACCGGGAGTGACCCCTTGGACAGAAGTTTGCGTCAGGGTAATAACTTCACTATAGCCGATTGCATTTTGCTTTGCATCGTGGTATTCAGTGGGAATATCCTGCACCTCATTCTACGGGGAAAGAGCCGAGATCCCTTCACCGGGAGTGACCTCTTTAACAAAGGTTTTCGCCACTATATTTTTATAAAAAGCTATCTGGTTCCTTCAACGATATCAAGTTCATTACGTTAAAGGTTTTTCGCCAAAAACCATTCGTAGCCCTCCGTCACTTCAGACGGGTTGCACTTAGTATTCATGCTATGTTTGTTGACCTTCGTCAAGGCATAGTGAATGGTAGCTGCTTGTTACCTTTCTGCTGCATAGATAGATGCGTTGGTTTGGGACAGTCGTACAGCCTTGTTGACCTTCGTTAAGGGCTTATACGGGTGGGTTCAAATTAACCTGGACAATGACGGGTAGAACTTGATATGTGACTTATGATTTGTTGACCTTCGTCAAGGTCATAAGAGTATGGGGTAAAAATCACATCGGGAGTTTCTAAAGAAACTGAAACTTGCCAGATATGCGCATACCTTCTGGAGTGTGATAATGTGAGTGGATTCCATCACATTATCATGCGATGATAGTTGGATCCCGATTCCCACTGATGAGTTGGTTTACTCCTCGGGTGAACCCAACTAATTCTTCTTTCAGGTTTGGAGGAGAATTTGACGATACAGTAGGAGGTTTCCTGATTAGATAAATTGACAACCATTCTGATCTAGGTTAGAGTGCACGCTGAGTGTTTATTTTCTCTCTCTCTTTGGCAGCGACCATGACCCGACCCTAGACTATAACTCAGTGACCAAGTTAATCGAACCTTCTTAAAACACTGGCTATTCGATTGTCTGAGTTGCATACCTCATTGCCACTCCTACTTTTACCCTTTTCTCCAGGACACCCCATATTATTATGAACATCCACTTCCATTGGATAAAACCATCGTATGGTTATATACGAACTCGAAGGAATTTATTCGAGGATGGTTTCCGGTTCTGGAGAAAACGAATAGGACTATTCAGTTGTCTTTTCCTTTTAACTTCTCTTAGGTTGCGAGTGCTCCTTGGATTATGACAGTACACCTATTACGCTAATTAGATAGTCTTCTTCCAAACCATAGGCTGGTGCCGAACGGTACGGTAGGGAATGAAGAAAACCATTTAGCCTAAACAGTGTACAGAAGGTATTAAGTAAAGACAAATAAAGGGATTAGAAAGAGGGCAAAGTAAACCGCGACTGCTATTCACGACCAAAACCAAGTACTTCATCGCCACTCCTACATCACCTTTGTATTTCTCCAGAACACTCCATATCACTACGAAGATCCATAGTTTATTAGATACTCCATCGTATGGTTATATACGAACTCGAAGAAACTTGTTCCAGTTCGGGGATGGATTCTGGTTCAGGAGAAATAGGAATAAGGTTTTATTCAGTTGTCTTTTATCTTTACCTTCTCTCGAGTTGCGAGTGCAACTAGGATTAGGAAAGTACACCCATTATGCTTATTGGATAGTCTTCTTCCAAACCATAGGCTGGTGTCGAACGGTAGGGAATGAAGAAAACCATTTGGCCTAAAGGGGTGTACAGAAGGTAATGACTAAAGAAATATAAAGGGATTTGGAGAGATGGCAAAGAAATATACGGTTACAGTTGTGAATCTGATAATGGGAGAGGCATTACTAAGAATACCCGGATACCCCTTCGAAACATTTACATGTTTCAGTTTCACTGTATACTGTTAAAAGAAAACAGATTTCCCAATTAGTCCTTGCTCCACGGTATGTATTTACCAGGTTTGATTCTCACATCTGTATGGTTTTACAGATGATGAGTGGGAGTAAGTTATTGGGAATTGGGTGATCATCCTCATTATATTAGGATTCGTTGTAATTGGTGATATTTGAGGAAATCGCCTGGGTTGTTTGCCTGACGGCAAATATTTGGTTTTGAATATCCGTTATAATGCACCAATTTCAAATTGATATATCTGTACCTTTATTTTTATAAAGTGAGATATAACTTTTTGAAATTATGTCTATGACATTTACCTATATCAGTGGATGGTTAGGTAAGGAGCATTAAATAGCGGTGTAATTCTTCTTAACCATAAGTACAGTTTTCAACCTACGACACACAAGGAATGAGTTATTAGACTCAGGGGACTTATACAGAGTATTGTATATTGTCCAGTGTCCATTAGGACAGAGGGGTTGGTACCCGTACTATATTCTGTTTACTTGTGACTTCTCTAGTTCTTGGACATGTGTTTCGTAGAAATGCAAGGTCTATGTTTTGAGAAGTTATATGTATAAGAATAAAGTAGAGAACCAGGTGTTGCAAGTATCAGGATTCTTCAAGGTGATCGAAGATGTAGATACCTGTGTATGGTATTCAGTTGATAGTAAGGGTTTTTGAGAAACTTATTTCTCTTTCAAGTTACTCATATCTGGATGCATTCCTAAGTTGAGTAACGCTGATCGGCCTCCTTCCATTTAGTTGACATGCACTAGAGACAGTTGCATGATTTGAATCTGGTTCCAATTAAATCAGTGCCTCTATTTCTATATTGGATATAGAATAGTTCATATCTTAACATTGTTAAGGTACGGGGAGTTGTCCGGCTTATGCTTAAAACCAGACTCTGGATAACTCAAGGCACGTTTCTGTAATGGCAGTTTGTGGGTTGACCCGGGCTATGACGAGGGTTGACTTTCTACCATCTGGAAGATCAATAGTGATATTGTTCTTGACTCGCCACTGTTTTAATAAAAATAGATTTTTTCAGAAAACAGAAGTGGGAGTATGGTAGAACTGGAAGTTATTCCAGAACCGCAAACGATTACTGAAAATTTGATAAGAACCTAAACATTCAATCTGGATTGACATTCCATTGGCCACTCCACAGATATGGTGGGTAACCTCAGGCACCCGAGAGGTACTCCGGTAGCCTCAAGGACGGTGACAGGGAGGTTCTTGTTTACCCAGACTTGTCATTGCTGTTGTTCCAGACTGTGAGACCCGGCAGGAGGATAAATATAGCGTCGTTCTAAATTAGCTTTAGAAGTGCACGTGTATATGACTCTGCCAGAGGGTTGTCGTAGTCAGTGGGAGCAGCGGAAGCATAATGGGCAAGTAGCTTATGTCTATTTATGGACTAAAGCAGATATAGCGGATATAGATCATCTATTTCTGATGCGACAGTCATAGGTTTGACTTCATCAAAATAGGGGATGGATCTGTTAAGAAGGTAGTAGGGTGTGATGTCCTAGTATTTGGATGACATACATAGAGTAGGAAGTGAAATTCCTATACTACGATCGATTATACTTTGGTTGTCACACAGTGGTTTCTCCACATAGGATATGGATATTATATCAGATATTCTGGTTACTAGATCTATGGTTTTAGATCTAGATTTTGGTAGTTTCCTAATCTGGGTACTTAGACAGCATTCTAAAGGTGTTTTAGAGTGGACGGCTCCTGGCACGGTAGTGTACCTGCAGGTAATGGAGTCACCCTCTCTAAAGGTGTCTTACAGACTAAAGGGGAGAGGGATGTACATGATTGGCAGATCACTTGCTTAGGCAATTGAGTCAATCATGAGATGTCAAGTACCACACCAGATATTGTTTTGCACAAGATGCAATAAGTTGATATTGATCCAATCCTGGAGAAACATTCGGAAGCAGTTTTAGAACATAAGTGGATGTTCTAGGGATATGATAACGACAGCCTCTTTCGGGGGACAGTTATCATTCCGGGCTTCCAAGGTGACCTGGATGACAGAGTGGCTATCAGAGTTATAGTTTTCCCTCTGGCGAGGGGCAGTATTTTGGACAGATGTTCTAAGCAGATACTGAGGGAGGTATGGCGCAGGATACTGATTAAGTTCAGTTGACGATACAGTCTAAGAAGTTTGGATTTGGAGTTCATTTATGAGCTAGGTCCCATCAGATATCCAGACATATTCTAAGATAGGTATTGCTCATTTCGGAAGATGGCTTTCTCCGCGAACTTGAGATAAAGAGAGACATAGAAAGAAACATCAGAGCGGATCCACTAGCTGAGGCTATTCCTCGAACGCAATAGTTTCGCAAACGGGCTTTGTGAGACTGATTAGTAGAGGAGTTGGGTGTTCGGTATCACACGGGCTGTGAGTATGCGACATCGCAATAATTAGCCTTGAGTGAAAGTGGGAGATTGTTGGATATAGTGCCCTCAGAGTCAATTATTGGATCGCAGGCACGTGATTGCAATGATTGAGGGATGACCTATACCAGTATGACAGTCTTACTCAAGAGGTTTGTATACTATCTGGTTTGTCTTTATCATCATGTACATGCCTTAGGTGACATTGTAGTTCACTATTACACGTTGATAGAGAATAGTATGCTACCATGGTTTGTCTTTATCATCGTGTACTGCTTTAGGTGACCTTATAGGTCGCTATTACACATTGATAGAGCCCTTAGGATTCTTGCTTGACTACCAGCAGTATGATGGCGATCATATACGTGGGAGCTGGGGGTCTATAAGCATATCCTTAAAAGGTCCCTAGTCGTGGGAGTTTCGAGACTGGGCATCGATACTCCATTAATAGACTAGTGTATACAGTCGAGACCCCGACGAGGGGCGGTGGCCGGTCTCACAAGCCATTGGTGTCAGTTGGTTCACCTAAGATATATACAGGTGCTCATTGGGTTATGGGTACACCGTACAGGACTCACCGGGAACATGCTAGTTGGTATTATGCCTAACGTCAGATAGCAGTTCCTTGGTGACATGTGTACAGGTTAGTTCAATGACCTGAGATCGTCATTTGTCTCGTGTGAGTTCCTACTGTGCTTTGATTACTACCCTACCATGGCTCAAAGGAGTCGTGCAAACAGGTTTTAGTTGGGTACAGTCCCGAGCCACATAGAGGCAGTGAGCGGATCGGCAGGTGTTCGTCTCTCCCAGTATTGGGGGTGAGGTCGCGCTGTGTCTAGGAGAGCCATTACACGAAGTCCTTGGCCAAGGCAGGAGATTTACTGGTAGGTATTCCAGTAGTATATCAGGGTGTTCTGGGCTACACTCCGACACGACTTGTACCGCTTTTGGGGGTCTGATTTTTACCAACCCCCTAGGCCCGCCATGCGGTGCTCATAGACGAACGGACCAGACTGTACGGATATTGTCACTGACAGGCTCAGTAGGGTGTCGGCATGAGTTCGCTCATCGACCTCCCTTTTGGTCAATACCTGGTAGCTCGTTACGTACGGCTAATACCTCTGACGTGCTAGTGGTTAAATCCACAGCCAATGTATTGACGAGTCTTTAGAGTCCCCCACAGACAGTTTCTCAAGTTTCGGGCGAAAAGTTGTAGAGGTCGTATGATATATGGCAGGGTTCGATCATATACGTGTAGGGTTCCTAGGCACACTAATGAAGTCTCACAAGGCATCAAACATGGCTAATTCAAATTTTACATGTGCCTACAAACCCTAATACGGATCGTTAACTAGATTTATAGGCTATGCGATGCAAGTTAACGACTTTAACTGAAAAGGAAGGGGCTACAACCTTTGTAGATCCGGTCCTCCACCTCCTAGGCTCCGTGATGAAGTCCACTCGCTGTCCATATCGGATCCCGGACTCTTGCATCGGCTTCATCGGAGAATGGGCGGGCTAGGTCATCGACTATGATGCCGAAGATGATCTACGTCGAGGCATCACAAGATCAAGCTCCTACTTCACCAAGCCATGAAAACTTGTGAAGGAAACATCCTATACTACTTGGCAAGAGGTAGAGGATGAAGAAATAGGAGGTGGGTTCACTTTAGAATTGGATTTCTCACTCTTATTCTCAAGTTGCCATTGATGGTGGCATAGTTTCTTCAAGTTGAAGATGAAGAAGAAGAAGAAAAGAATAGAATAGAAAATATGATAAGTATATTTAAAAAAGAAAACATTATGATACTTATCATATATTCAACCATGGTTTAGTGTAGAGATTTAACTAAGGTTAGAAGAATGGTTAGGGTTAGACATGAGACAAGAATGGTGGACTTGTTCAAAGCTTTAAGAAGCTTCAACAAACAAACAAAACAAGCCACCATTCTTTTCTCTTTATCTTTTCCAAAAGAATGATAAATAAATAAATAAATAAATAATTAGTGAATAAACAAAACCCTAACCACTCTCACAACCATGGTATAATCTTTACACAAACCCAAGTGAGCATGTATCATCAAACATGATACAAACAAGTGCACAAAAAATATATCACATATACAATGTGCATCAAGTGAGAAAATCCTTTTAAAGTGAACCAATACTAGTTAATGCAAAGTAATATATCAAATATATAATTATACATTAAATCATTAAATCAACACTTGATTCAATGATCCGGTCATGTCGCATATAACCGGCTAGTATCCAATGTATCGGCTTATCGAGTCAATCCTTGATTCGATAACTAGGTTGTATTGCATACAACCATTCGACACATTCATCGCGAGAATGAAATACGGTATCACATACACGCATTATTCTCGGTCCCGCACATATCTCATATGCGCTCCTATTTCGTTTCGCTTGAGCCAGGAAACCTCTGTGTAGGACTCTAAAGACTCGTCAATACGCCGGCAGCAGATGATGATCATATCAAACACCAACAAGCCGCAAGCGGTCTGCTAAACGTAACGGCCACCCGGGTATTGAGCGATCAGAAGATCGACGAGCAAGCCCGCTCACACTCCTGTGAACCAACCAGTAACACTTACCGTACAGTCCGGTCTGTTCGTCTGATATGCCGCATATCTCGTCTAGGGGTGGTAAACGTCAGACCCCAGTAGCTCGATAAGTCATGTCGACGTGAAGTCCATGACATGTGTGAAACTACTGATAACACTTACCAGTAGGTCACTGCAACCCTGGCCAGGGATTTCCTGTTATGGCCAGTCGAGCATAGCGCAACATCAACCCCCAATACCGGGAGAGACGAAACCCCTCCTATCGCTCATTGCCTCCATGTGAATCGGGACTGTACCCAAAAACCACCTGTTTGCATGACTCAGTAGAGCTGTGGTAGGGTGGAAATCAAAGCACAGTGGGAGACACACAAGACTCTATGACGATCTCGGGTCAACAGACTAAGCTGTACCAGTGTCACCAGAGAACTGCCATCTGACGTAAGGTATAATACCATCTGGGAGTTCTCGGCGAGTCCGTTCAGTGTACCCAGTCTCCACTGAGCACCCGTATACCATCTCTGATGTCAAACACCAATGGATATGGGATCATCCATCGCCCATCGCATGGGTCGAAAAGATATACGCTAGTCTACTCTGGAATATCGATGCCCCGTCTCGATATTCCCTCGACTAGGAACATTGAAGAATGTACTCATGGACTATCCAGGCCCCACTAGTATGATCTGCATCACAGTCCTGGAAGTCGAGTACACATCCTAAGGGCTTTATCAACATGTGATCAGAGAGACAGAAAATATACATGTTAAGATAAAGAGCAACCAGATAGCGTACTATCATGTCGAGCAAGAAAGTCCTTCCTATATATGTCCCAGCATCCATTACAATATACATCCAATGTACAGTAATGGCCTCTAGGGCATACATATAACTAACAATACGTGCGGTATTGCATGGATGATGATCGGACGGATCATACTAGTGGGTTTTGGTTTAAGCCGGATCCTAGTATTAGATTTGGTGGATTACTTTAGTCTCATCGCATTCGCATTCAGTCGGAATGCGGATGCAGATATGTATATACAGGTGAGGGGGATCCTTATGATCCGTCACGAGTTTACTTTAGATGTTGCCGTATCTTTTTATTGTTGCAAACATTTGGATTAATGTTTGTTTATAGAAATTATGAGGTAGAAATTATCCTTTTGTGCATTAAATGAGACATGTGCTTCATAGATGACTCACGGTCTTATTTCTTCTACAAATGTCACTTTATGTGATGGATGTGGGTTGATATGATAAGAAGAGAGAGAGGGGGCTGCCATGAGTGAGTTTTGGTCTTGTATTATTTTGATCTCACTCTCTCACTCTCATTATCATATGAAACACAAAAGAAAAAGAAAGCCTTCTCTTCTTCTTCTTCTTCTTCTTCTTCTTCCTCTAGCTCATAGCCTCCATTAATGGCAACACCTTCGACCTCCATCCAAGCAATGGATGCAAGAGACAAGGTGATCACAAACATTCTCTACAACACCTTGGACACGTCGGCTAGCACACTTCGTGCCCGAGTTGTTTCGGATGAAGCGGGAGCCCGTAAAAAGACTCGTAGATGTGGTGCCTTTTCCGACGAGGAGATCGAGACCGGAGTTGCCGCGAGGAGCTTAGGATGGTGGCCAAAGACGGAAGGACACGGATTGATCGGTATAGCTTTCCAACCCTCTCTCTAGATAACTAGTTGTAGGTTAATGGTTCGATCCGGGATTTAAGCATACGATAGCGCCGGTTAAGAAAAAAAAATTCCGCATTTTGTCCTCGTACAGACGGCCGGGGCGCTACCGTTGACTTACATGTACGTCGATATCGGGTGTTTTGGGCTCTTTTGTGTGAGTAAACTATAGATTTTAACCTATGGGTGATTCGCGCGACATTTTGGTTTTTCGTGCATGATTTCGTTTACGATGCTATATGTAGATATATGTAGGTACTCTCATGAGGATTTCGAGAAGATAAGCAAGCGCATGGCGACATCGACTTCGTCAAGCAAGAAGCAAGGTGAGTAGATTTACATCTACGGGGGAAGTCGGGTGGATGGCTTATAGCACCCCCGCAATTTGATAGAAACCTATCTATAGGATATAGTCGTAGAAACCTAGATTAGGAAACTAGGGATATAGTTAAAATGATAATTAAAGATGATATAAGTGGTTGAATATATATAAATATATTGAGATATGAGATGAAAGCTTAGGGATATGAAAAGTGAATGTGAATCACGGCTTATGGATATATAGTTGCACTTGAATAAGTGTGTGTTTTAGAATAACATGGCATTTGATGTATAGGGTAGTATATATATAATTTTGACTTGATGTGGGACCTAAATGCGATGAAAAGAATATATGATGTGATATGATGACTTGATGAGATATTGGTATATGGATGTGAGTCGATTGTGATGATTGATACCTTTGTCGTTCCCCTGATATAATATTGTTATGGATGCGACCCGGGGATATAGATATTTAGATTTATATAATGTTGTGAATCTTGAGTGATGTGCTGTACGAGACGTTAGGTCCGTACCCTCTTTGTCGTGAAGGTTGATAGGATCCCTATTGATTTATTGCCGCCGTACGATGATTTTCCGTACGTGATGAGTTTGACTTGATGATTGATACATACCCTTGACTAGAGGTTGCCGTATGATGGATTATACCGTACGTGATATTGTGTAGATGGATGCCGATTGATAGATTCACCGACTCGATCATGTAGAACGTATACCTTATAGCTTTTAGCTGATGATTTACATTATGCTGCATTCATGTTATTCTCATGGCATTGCATATACCTGTGCTAGTACACTTACACCATTATCGATGATGCGTATGTTACACATACACAGATTTGCCGGCTCACACACTTCATCATCGATAATTGCCATGTCACAACACAGTAGGATTTGCCGCATCATGATAAAATTCCTTGCATAATTTACTTGCTATAGTTGCATATGCACCTTTATACGATGTTGCATTGGACTTTGGAGAATTTGGGAACCGCTGGATATATTTTAAAAACTGGATTCATATAAAAGAGCGGTTTTCTCTCGATATGTGCATATTACTGTTCCATATTGCATGATAAACGGATATGCTTACAGTTCTGTTATATGTCTCATACATCATGCTTTATGATTATACGCATTGAGATATGTTGTTTTCATGGGATTTCTGGATTTGAGAACCGTGGGTGTTTCAAAGAAAGTATGTATTGTTTTAAAAACCCGGTTTCTCTTGATATGATATTTCAGTGTGTCCACCATGCGTTTTCTCGGTGCTGAGACGTGTGATATATGAAACCCAATTCGAGAAGTTGGATGATCCGTTTGTGGGTTCATGGCGGACCCGGTATAGTTCCCCAGGGTGAGAAATGTTTTTCGTGGAGTAGACGATGAGCCTGGCAGGGTGGCTAGTACCTACCAGTGATTGGTTGGACCTGGTCAGGAGAATACCGACCGAAGTCGAGAGATAATATGGGCTGATCCGAACTGACGGAGCCCGAGAGATATGAGGATTTACGTGTCGATGCTGGGCACGGGTTTCATGATGTTTCGAGTGTCAATGCTGGACACTCAGATTCCATGATTTGTTGTGTCGCGAGGGACACACGTTGATTTATATCCTCATACTTTCATACATACGCTTTTATGATATTTACATGCATGATATTGTTGCGTCATTGGTTGACACGGGGACGAAATCCTCATGCATACAAGCATAGATTCTCTGGTTGGATGAGATCCACATGCATACATACATTGATTACATTGTTGGATGATATCCACATGCTGTTAGGCATTTATTTATAGTGTTGGCACATATACAGACCCGGTCACCCTAGATATAATAGTATTACCTTTATGTTATAGTTGACCTAGGAGTCATTGTTTATTCGATTTCAATCTGTAGATGTTTTTCTATTCACGAGTTGGTAACTCATCCCCCGTTGTGCCACAGTTCTTGCAGGTTGACCGTGTGGATCCGTAGCGGCATCGCTGGCACATAGCTTCATTTGGGTGTTTTGCTTGGTAGGTGGGACATTGTATCGTACCCACTCTTGTATTTGTATTTCATATTGTATCTAGTCAACTCCATCAATCAAACTAGTAATTGTATAAGTAATGAGACATAGCAAGACTTGTGGTTGTGAGACTTAGAGCGAGGTGTATTCCGCTACTTGTGGTGTTGATGTCTTGATTACTTCTTTATCTTTTATGGTGAACTTCGCCGTTGAGCGTCGTATACTTATATTTATGCTTTCCGTGGTCGTGTATCCGCCGTTTGGCGAAGAGCTAGCTCCCGCTTGGGGATGCCTTTATCATTATTATGTATTTGTGGTTTTGGATCAAAATATACAAAGGAGGTGCTGCCCAATTTTTCTCAAAAGACGAAACATGTTTTCAAACTAGTAAATTTCACTTGCATTTTCATGTTCCTTTTCTACGCATTAAGAAAACTTGATTTCATCATACCTTATTTTCAAAACTTCACCTCTTTTATTTTCTTAAAAAGGTTTAGATTTCTGGGTTCGGCCTACATGAATTACGGTACGCCTTTAGACGTGGCATGATTTAAGTGCCGGTCATGAGCTAATATTTCGGGTTGTGATAACATCATACGCGCACAAGTGCACGTACGTGATCGAAGCCCTGCCATAAAACCATACGGCTTCTACACCTTTTGCCCGGTGCAGGGAAACTCTCTATGTGGGACTCTAAAGACTCGACACTACACTGAAAGTGGGTTTAACCACAAGCCGCAAGCGGTACTAGCTGCACATAACAGCTACCCAGGTATGTGTCGATAAGAAGGCCGATGAGCTAACTCATCCGAACTCCTACTGAGCCTGTATGTGACAATCTCTGTACAGTCCGGTCTGTTCGTCTAAAAGTATCGCATATCAGGCCTAGGGGCAGTAATCGTCAGACCCCTAGTAGCGTAATAAGTCGTGTCGGAGAATAGCCTAAAACACCCTGAGAAACTACTGGAGTACCTACCAGTAAATCTCGCTTGCCTTGGTCAAGGACTTTGTGTTATGGCCTTCCGAACACAGCGCGATATCAACCCCCAATACCGGGAGAGACGAATCCTATCTAACCGCCATTGCCTCCAAGTGCTTCGGGACTGCACCCAACTACTACCTTTTTGCATGACCCCTTTGAGCCGTGGTAGGATAGTAATCAAAGTACAGTGGGAATACACTCGAGGCGAAGTAGCAGTGTCAAGTCGACAGACTAAGCTGTACTCATGTCACCTGGGAACTGCTACCCGACGATAGGTATAATACCCACGAGTAGTTCCCGACGAGTCATGTCCAATGTACTCATAACCTAATGAGCACCTGCATACTATCTCCAGTACGAAGTACTAATGGCCATGGGACAGACTATCTCCCCTGCTGGGATGAGAAGCATATGTACTAGTCTACTGTGGAGTATCGATGCCCCGTCTCGATAATCCTACGACTAGGGACCTGTATAGGATGTGCTTATAGACTACCCATCCCCCACTAGTGTGACTGCCATCACAACGCTGGTAATCAAGCAAAGATCCTAAGGGCTCTACCAATATGTATAAGCGATATGCTAAGAAAACACATGCACATATTGAGGTAGAAACAAACCAGGTAGTATACTACCATTTCAAGCAAGACTGTTGCTATATCCGTGTATATCCCAAGCTCCCATTAAGTAATATACAATCCAGTATGATACAATAATGGACTCTAGGGCATATATCACTAACATTTATTTCAACACTTGATCATTTCTTCATCATACAAGCTTCATGCTTCATATAAGAAGCTATATGCTTCAAGACTTGACACTCTTTCCTCACCTCTCTTCTCCTTCTTCTTATTACCTTTTCTTGAGCATGGTTCTAAGAGAAAAATTTAGTGAAAAATTCCTACATTACCCACCATCCATCCTTAGCAAGTTTGAATCGTCGGTCAGAGCTTTTTCCGATTTCCCTCGGGTGGATCTTCTTCGGCGAGGGTGATTGACTTTCAAGCGCGATCCCAACGGCTACGAGCTTGGAGGGGTCTTCCACAATTGGGTGGACACATGTCGAAGGTTGTAATTTATGCACCCTTGTATTTCTAGTTTGCTAGTTTAAGGTTTTGGATCGATTTCTTCGGTTACGGATGTTTGGTGCTCGCAAAAAAATTTTGTTTTTGCTTCCGCCTCGGCCGCGGCTTCTGTGGCACCGGCATCGAACCCCAACATTACCAACTGTTGAACATTATGAACTTTGAATGTAATAAATAGTAGCTAGATTTTTAATCTAGTGTTTATTCTTATCATATTGTATACTGCTTATTTACGCTTAGCGTAATTGTTACGAGAAATGACCTTCTCGAAATAAATACGTCACGGGCTTATCACGTAACGGCTACCATCATTTGCGAAGCAGACCATGACAACTCGTCTTTCCAGGTCACGTGCTTTGTCACCCATCTCGCCACATCGATGGCAGCGTCCTTCCATTTCCTATGGACCTGGTGTTTATGATCACGCCAACTCCCCGACATGTATATAAACAATCGACCTCGGACAACGTGCAGAGATACAGGAGAACTGTCAATCCACCAGACAACATTAAAGCGCGCCTACAAAGAAACACCGAAAAGGTATTAGCATCAAACATATATATGCAAAATTAATAAACGAACGCTTAATTAAATAACATTATCAAAATCTCATCTAAGGCCATTTGCTTCTTGACTTCCAGAGCTTCCGCTGACCAATCCACCGGTACATAACTGATACCGACATTCACGCAATGCGGCATTCATTTTTCGTGGTTGCGGATCGAGGTACGGAACTTTTGTAGCTGTTTTGACCAGGGCTCAACGAAATCCCTAGCCGTAGATATATGCACCTCGATGTTTGGTTCGTCTGGCTCGCGACCCCATATATTATGAGCATGTGTGGGGCCCCTTTTCTCAGGACCCCGACTGGATGAACTAGATGCCATGTTCTCCTCAGTCCGTCCATGTCCACGACCACATCGTGAACTCATATCCTGAAAAATATCCAATGCAACATACATATACAAGAATAATTTCAAGAAACAGTTAAGTGTTCACACCATAATATTGCATTATTATATTCCCCGTTCTTATTCGTTTTATAAATAAACAGGTGCTTTTGACGTATGTCTGCTACATGTTACAGGTTACAGGTTCTTAGATCTAAAACAGTGAAAACAATGAAAAGACAATGCAAAAGTGAGACTACGAATGACAAATGGTGAAATCTTGATCGCGCCTACATGGTGAGGAACAATGAACAACAATTCACCGAATATAAAGGTAGCGACACGAAGAAACAGTAAAAGTCCACTACAATGTTCACTGGAGATCTGGAAGAAACCGAGAAACCAATTTGAGAAAGGACCTGCAGAATTAAGTAGCCCAAGATGACCACAGCCATCCCACAAAAGATCAAAGCCCAACTCTCCTTGTTGACCGCGGAACCGTGGCCAAACAAGGCCTTGGGCCGCGGTTCCACGGCCTTCCAAAGCCCTTGATGGAATAAAATTTTACCAAAATTCATTTGCGGCTTTGACTAGTCTACCTGGGGTTATTTTGGTAAATGTAGACGTGTGGGTCAATTGTAACCTAGGGTTTCCTGTCCTCTATAAATAGGAACTCTAATTCATTGTATTCTTTTCATGCCTCCCTATGCCTCTTTTTATCAATAAAATTTAGATTTCTTTTGGAGAGCATCGATGCCTCTTTTAATTTCAGAAATTCAGATCTGACAAGTCTTGTGTTGATGTTGGAGAGAGCCATCTGTAAAGTAAGTAGGTAATTTCAATTCTTGCCCTAGGTAATTTTTCATTCTCTGCTCTAGATTAAATTTAATTCCTTGCCCTAGTTAGATAGTTAGATCTTTAATTCAATTGCCCTAGATTAATTTAGTTTTTAGATTTAATTAATCCATTCACACCGTTTGGAATTAACTCATAAGAGCGATTAGGAAATTCACAACATCCCTGTGGACCGACCCCTACTCACCGGTTAGCTGCAAAGCGACGCCGTTCTTGATTGCGGTTACTAAATATTTTTGATCTATAAAATCTTTCTAAATCTAATGGCGCAGTTGCCGGGGAAGGCGTGTTATTTCCTTTTTGCAATTTTGGGTTAATCAAGATTAAAAAAATCATAAAAATCTGAAAAATAAAAAATATATATAAAAATTTATCATTTTGTTATTTTTGGGAAGGGTATTTTTGTGTGAATTTTGCAGGATCTACGAACAAATTCGGATCTGGAAATCTACAGAGATCAAAACAGCAAATATCAAATCCGAACAAACAGAGGAATATCACAATAGACAACAGAAGAAATTTGGAGGACCGAGTCAACAAGAAGAATCGCGGTGATCTGGTCCCAAAAAAAAAAGTGCCGAAGCGACCAACACGCGGCGGAACCCATTCAGGCCGCGGAACCGCCGCGCCCTGGTGACATCACCAGAAAAAAGAAAAAAAACAGTTCCGCCACTGCAAATCTCCGATATATCTTCTGAAAAATCTCCTGCAGGATTCTTTACGCTTAAAAAAATCTTTCCCCTTCCAAATAACAATCTTGTGCAGGATTCTTTGTGCCGCGCATAAAATAAAAAGATTTGATTGCAAGTGATTTTTCTGGTTTGCATATCTTTAAAACTGACTTTAAGGGGCTTTTGACCAATTCAAATTGGGTGGGGATTTCATCACCCTTCCCAGGACCCCAGAAATCACATATGGCATTTGCATTGACCATATCTTAATTAAAAAATACTAGACTCAGCCCTAAGGACTTCGAGCTCAATAGGACAGAGGACTAGTTATAGGCATCAGCCGTTAATCCTAACCGACTTTGCGGTGTCTAGGCAAGTGTGTCCAAAGCGAGTGGTTACTTAATTAGGACCGCTACTTGTAGCGGGGAGCCTCCCACTTACCTGGCACTTACCTGGCCGCAATTGGCGGTGAAGAGGCGGTTTGAGGTCCTATTTCTAGCCCTTTGGAACAGTTAGGAGCTGTCTAGCTGACCTAGGTGCCCCTAGATCTAGGCCTGATTCTGCATTTTTGGTTGATCGAAAGTGTGTCTTAGCCCTTTATCAAAAAATTTTGCAAAAAAGTTCCAAATAAAGAGAAAAAGAAAAAAAAAATCTTTTCATAAAAAGACTTGCAACTTTTGTCACTAAGAAATCCTTGCACCACCTACCTACTTGCTTTTCTCTTTCTTCTATCATGGGTACCCCAAATCATAAATCACTTTCCGAACTTTGGTATCCCGAACCTAATTTTGCCTCGTACGTCAATTGTTTCGGTCAATTTAAGGAAGATCCCTCCGTGCCTAAAATTTCTTTGAATGAATAAATAGAAGCGTCTAGGAGAAACAGTTCGACTTTACAACCCACTTTGTATCAACCATGTCCACCTTTACCACCTTCGTACGTTGATACCACTTTTTCGAGTCCTGTTGTAACTCCTAAGCCGATGTCCATTGCTAAGCATATTGCTCAATCTCGTAGCCGATCTTTCACTCCTCTCCACACATCTAGTTTTAGGGGTCAACAAGTCCATTCACCTTTTTATCCAACTGTTGATCCTACTCCTGTCCAACCATCCAATTCCTACCATTCCTACCCGACTTTCCCACCTTCACTAGATATTTCCTCTACACAGCCTTTTGGGAGTTTCACGTATCCAAACAATTTTGAATCTTTTACCGAAACCCCTCCACAACCCATGTCTAGTCTAGAATAGTCGTTAGAGGCGTACATCGCAGCAACAAACAAAATGATTAGGAATGTGGATGCGTCCATTACCACCATCATGCAACCTAGTGAACCGGCGGCTAGTTTCCAACTAGCTCCAAATTTTCCAATGTATGAGGAGGCGGTTGGACAGAGTGCGAATTTGAGAGGATTTCCAAATCAAACCTACCCATACCCAATTGAAGCCCACAACTCCGATTTTCCATCGATTGTCCCAAATGATTCACCAGTTGAAAATACAAACGAGTTGTGTGATTTTGTAGTGCTTGATTTGCCAAATTGTGAAGAACCCTTTTCGAGTGAAACCACACTTAATCCTTTCGATCTTTACACCTCCAATCTAGAACCTGAGTTGATAAATATCCATGCTTTTGATGAGGTGTCAGAAAAAAATGATTTTCACTTGATTGAAAATATAGACACCGGGAATATTTCGGATGATGAACCTGTCGATTTGATTAAAATTTTATGTCCAATTCATCATCCCGAGTCATTAAATGTTTCTCCCGAACTTCATAAGCGTCTTGATTTTGATGATAATGGCATGGATGAGTTAAATATTGAGGAGAATTATGAGGATAGTATTAAGGAGAGTATTGAGGATAATATTGAGGTTGAACCATTTTTCTTTGATGTGTCGGATTTTCCAATTCATCCTCCCGAACCTTTAACTGTTATATCACCCTCCCTCCTTTCCATCGTTCCGACCACGCAAAAGATCATGCTTGAAGACTGTGAGCTTGAAAATTTTTCCTTTGAATCTGACACAGTCCTCACGGCCGATAACACTTACGAGTGTTTCACTTTTTCGGACGATGTTGATGACTCACCGCCCGAGTTTAAGTCCTTTACATTTTCAGATGAGTTAGTTGAACCATCAGACTCGGTTGCTTACAGTCGTTTCGAACCATTGATGGAATCTTTCAAGTTCGAGACAGTTTACTACGGTGAGAATGAGACTATCTCTAATTCACTCCCTTTCGTCTTTCCTATTCTTCCGACCGTACAAGAGACCGTTACGTTTTCATCTCCAATACCAAGTTCAGCGTACCCATGCTTTCTTGCGAATCTTGAGGGATTTGACCACATTTCTCGACGGGTTGATAGGTTAGCATAATCGCTTTTAATACATCGGTCATCACAAATTGCGCTAATTTATTCACTCGATTTACACCCTCAAGATCGTACTCCACTTCTTTCTCTTTTCCGCCATTCTTCTCCCCCACCGAGACCGTATCCCGTTTCTACCTCCACACGGTCTCGTGTGCTTCTCATCTCTTTTCTTTCCACTCCATTCTTTCACCAACTCGACCATTACCACGATAAGATTTTTGAATGGTTGGTGCTAACATTTGGCTTGTGTAAGGCCAAGCTTAAGTTTGGGGGGGAACCTTGTTGTATATATGTATATATATTTTTGTTTTCTTTTTCTATAAAAAAAATTCAAACATTAAAAAAAATATTTAAAAAAAATTTATAAATAAATAAACAGGGGAGTGTCGACATTTTGACCCTCTTGGTGTAGCATGACAGTGAGGACACTGTCAAGTTTAAGTTTGGGGGTATACTCGGTAAGCCTTCTTCCTTCGCATTCATGTGTATATATTTTTGCATTTGCATACTTATTTTAAAACCCAAAAAAATTGAAAAATTTCAAAAATTATAAAAAAAATTAATGTATTCAATTCTAGCCTTATTTGACTTGAGCTTGACAAAAAGATTAATGGGCAAGGAACAACTAGATCTTAGACTTAGTAAATTAAAAACCCTAAAAATAACATTCCTTAAAGTTTAACGGTAGAAAGTATATGTCTTTGTAGTTTATTTAGAAATAGGAAAATTTTGAGTTCACTTCTTGGGCTAAGTCGAAACGAAGGAAAAGTATTGATGTTTTATTAAAGTATAAGTTTGAAAAATAATTCCTAGCTTAAGTCTAAATTCTGAAAACGTATACCCTGCAATTTGCACAATCACGCACCTTGAAACTTGGAATAGTAGAGGAGACCTTGAAATGCTCTTGTCTAAAGTCCTTCGTACGAAGAAAATAAAATGAAAATATACAAGTGTGAATAAAGAAAAAAATGAACACTAGTTTTTGTGATTACTTAAGGCTAAAAAATAGAAAAATATTTAGCGAGGGTGCTTCATCACCTAGTGCCTTAGACCAACTGGTTTGGGAGTCACTGCTTAAAAGTCTTAGGTGTTACAAGACTAGGAAGTACGCTTTAAAGTGCAAACGCATTTTGTAATCGGTCGTTGGTACCTCAAGAAATATTAACGGTCGCATGAAGGATGTGTAAGCAAAATTCATTTAAAAATTCACTAATTAATAAGTATTTTGGACAACGGATAAGGGTATGATTGCTTGATTTGAATTTCCAAGTGTAGGGGTGATTTATACACACACGTAGGGGTATGTGATTGGAGTTTAGATGAAAAAAAGGAGTGAAGAATAGAACTTGTATCTTTAATAGAGTTGATAAAAATTCCTAAGTGGAGATGGAACCCTAGAATGAAAACTTAAGAGATGCCGAAAGCTAAGTAAGTCTACAGAACGTATATAATCTTAAGTTAAATGATGAGGAAGTGTGAAGAATACGGGTGGATAATTTACGAGTCAAAGATAATAGAATTCCTTGTTAGGAAACCTAATTGGAGAACAAAAGTCGAAAAGCCGAATTGATAGGATTTTGTGGGTAGTATCCGCTGAAAACCCTCAGGAGACAACACTCCTCCTACTAGGGACACCAAGAGGTTTAACGGCTTGTTGCACGTGCTCAGTGCAATCGCGTTTCCCTGCGAAAGTGCGGTTAGTTTTTTATCGAGAATAAAAAATAAGTTTGCTCGAGGACGAGCAAAAGATAAGTTTGGGGGTATTTGTTTACACCATAATATTGCATTATTATATTCCCCATTCTTATTCGTTTTATAAATAAATAGGTGCTTTTGACGCATGTCTGCTACATGTTACAGGTTACAGGTTCTTGGATCTAAAACAGTGAAAACAATGAAAAGACAATGCAAAAGTGAGACTACGAATGATAAATGGTGAAATCTTGATCGCGCCTACATGGTGAGGAACAATGAACAACAATTCACCGAATATAAAGGCAGCGACACGAAGAAACAGTAAAAGTCCACTACAATGTTCACTGGAGATCTGGAAGAAACCGAGAAACCAATTTGAGAAAGGACCTGCAGAATTAAGTAGCCCAAGATGACCACAACCATCCCACAAAAGATCAAAGCCCAACTCTCCTTGTTGACCGCGGAACCGCGGCCAAACAAGGCCTTGGGCCGCGGTTCCACGGCCTTCCAAAGCCCTTGATGGAATAAAATTTTACCAAAATTCATTTGCGGCTTTGACTAGTCTACCTGGGGTTATTTTGGTAAATGTAGACGTGCGGGTCAATTGTAACCTAGGGTTTCCTATCCTCTATAAATAGGAACTCTAATTCATTGTATTCTTTTCATGCCTCCCTATGCCTCTTTTTATCAATAAAATTTAGATTTCTTTTGGAGAGCATCGATGGCTCTTTTCATTTCAGAAATTCAGATCTGACAAGTCTTGTGTTGATATTTGGAGAGAGCCATCTGTAAAGTAAGTAGGTAATTTCAATTCTTGCACTAGGTAATTTTTCATTCTCTGCCCTAGATTAAATTTAATTCCTTGCCATAGTTAGATAGTTAGATCTTTAATTCAATTGCCCTAGATTAATTTAGTTTTTAGATTTAATTAATCCATTCACACCGTTTGGAATTAACTCGTAAGAGCGATTAGGAAATTCACAACATCCCTGTGGACCGACCCGTACTCACCGGTTAGCTGCAAAGCGACGCCATTTTTGATTGCGGTTACTAAATATTTTTGATCTGTAAAATCTCTCTAAATCATTAAGAAAAATTACAAAGTTGTAAATGAAATTAAATTTATCACGATCAAGATATTCAATACATAATTTAAATTTTGCATATCTAAAAGCTGCTTGTATATAAAGAAGACGAAAAAGAAAATTGCAACAAACTGAAGTTGTTCCAGCCAAAATTTGGCGCTCGAAGCTTAAACTTCACAAAGGCAAAAAACACTAAGGTAAAAGCGTTAAGCCGGGCTGCGCAAGCACACCATGTGCAAGGCACGTGGTGCAAGCCGCCAATCCGATGCGCAAGCACATCACGTGCAAGGCATGTAGCGCAAGCGCATGTTTGGTTGAAACGCATGCTTCAATCAGAACTTAAGCTCTATTTGGGAAAATATTTCCCCTATCTTTCTTAAACAGAAAGATATTTTCTTGTTAACAAGAAATCTCTTTGGATTAATAATCCAACGATACTTAAGTCTTCGGTTCATTTTAAGATCAATTTGAGATCTCTCAATAAGAGATATTCTCAACTTGATTAACAATCTCCTCTCCTGAGATTAATCTCCAAGGAGAAAATTTCCCTCATAAGGTGAAAATAATAGAGACTTGATCCTTTACCAAGATCTTCATCTTCCTCCTCAATCAAACCCTAAAAATATAAAGAATTCTACCCATAAGATGAAGAAAAGAGATTTAAGCCTCTGCAAGTTCTTCTCCTACCTCAAAACCCTAGGTAAGGAGATTAATCTCCATTAAAAAGAAGTTTAGCTTCAAAAAGACTTAAGTTCTTCATCTGGATCGAAGATGCTTAAGTCAAATCTCCTCCTTATCGAGAACTTAAGCTATCATGGAGGGGTTTTCAATCTTAAGATCTAGGAATTGAAGGAAAACTTAAGAATCTCTTCACCAAAATGATACGAAACCATCAAGATCTTAAGGATCTCCATAAAGAACGAAGTTTAAACTTCACAAGACCCTAAGTTCTCACCATGGAACATGAACAAAAGACCCAAATCATAAAAAGTTGATTTTGATGGTTTTAATGGCCAAAAGACTATTTAAACAGAAGTTTAAGCTTCATAAAACTTATGTTTCTGAAAGACAAAATCTTTCTGTATAGATTAATCTTTCAAAACTCTAGTGCTATGCCACATGTGCCATGCACGTGGCGCCTGCATCAGAAAATAACTCGCCTGAGCTTAAGCTTTATGTTGAGCTGCGCATCAAGCGTTAAGTGCAAACGAGATTTAAGTCTCCCCATATTGGCTTCGCCAAGCCGACTAAGACGCCAGGCGCTAAAATCCAAGCGCCAACCAAACTTTGTCCCACTATACGCCACGTGAAATGCATGTGAACATGCATTTGAGCCACACCAAGCCGCGCCAAGCGCCAAACTATGTCAAGCAGACCTAATCTTTAGCCCAAATTGGTTAAGTCTTAAGCTTAAGCTTCATTGATCTTAAGATCAATTGAGCCCAAATGCTTAAAACATCTAAGTTGATCTTAATCTCAAACAAGACTTACGATCCTTAGATAAAGCCCAAGTATCCCGTGAACTGATAGACCTCATAAATGTGAGAAATGTGTCCTAAGCTCATCCCCATTGGCAAACTAAGATACCAACGTGGACCCCGTCAAGTAAATACTTTGCCCAAAATCCTCTAAATTTGATTTTAGTTCTCAAATAAAACTAACAATCCTTAAATAGAGTTTCTGCTCTCTTCTGAACTGACGGAACTCACAAATGTGAGAAATGCAACCTAAATTCAACCCCGTTAGCAAACCAAGATACCAACGTGTACCCAAATCAAGAAAATATAAAGTACGAATTTGGACTAATCAGCGTCCTACGGGAAAAAACATAAATTAGTCTTCGTATACAATCCAAGGGCAACCCAAAGTAAACAAACCAAAACACGACACACGAAAATAAAAACCTAGAGTGCAGAAAGTTGTTATCGTTCGTGATAACGTAATTAACTGCAGGGGCTTGCGCCTGCAAGAAAAATGCATCCCTACAATCAATAAACCTCTCATTCCAGAGAGGGGATATGAAAGTCAGCTACATCGGTCACATCTATTCAAACCTTCGATATATGGCTCACCCTAAATTTATTATATACGGATTTGGAATAATCCATGCCCTACGGACGATGATATATGTTAGTCTCCATATACAATCCAAGGAAAACCCTAAAATAAACAATAGACAACACGACACGAAGTGATTTACCTGGAGAAGGTGAAAGTTGTTATCGTAATGCGATAGCGCAATTAACTGCAGGGAAGAGCGTCCCCACAATCAAAAACCTTTCACAAATGAGGGGGAATCTGATAAATCACACTACATCGGTCGCATCCATACAAATCTTTGATATACGGTGCCATAAATCAACTTGGAATTTTCGGAGAGGTGGATGGATATGTTCCAAATAGCATCTGCCCCCGTATTCAGGCTAGACGTCCTCCCGACACCTAAGACCAGTCTCCGGCTGTAAACAAGATCTAGGGGGTTGGTAAACGCCATACCTCTAATAATTTGATAAGTCGTGCCGATATCAAGCCCATCACCTAACGAGAAATTACCGATCCCATTAGTAAATCTCATCTTCCTAAGCCTAGGTTTTATGGTGATGGCCAACCGTACATAACGTGATATCGACTCCCAATACCGGGAAAGAAGAATCCCTTCTATCGCTCACTGCCTCCAAGTGTTTCGAGACTGCACCCAACTACTACCTGATTGCATGACTCTTTAAATCCGTAGTACGGTAGTAATCAAAATACAGTGGGAACACACTCGAAACAAATGACGATATCAGGTCAACAGACTACTCTGTTGTCACGTCCCGAAAGTACGGAACGTGACTGGCACTTAAATTACGAAACGTCTCAAGACGTAATGAAGTCTAAGTAAGCCAAATCCCAGAAATCTAAACCGCTTAAAAGCAATAGAGTGAAGGAAAACTTAAATTAAAAAGGTGATTTTAAAAAAAAAATAAAGTCATATCAAAAGCATTTTAAAACATCAAATTTTCCGGAAATTTTCGGCAGGATCTCCTTTGTAAATACTGTCCCCTAAACTGGTACAACACAAAATATGCATAAATAATGAATAAAGGCATCCCCAAACGAGAGCTGGCTCTTCGCCAATGGCGGAATCACAACTACATGCAATATATATCATCATAATATGAAATCAACATTTAAAAGCAAGAAATAAAAACCAAGAATAAAGTCGACTCACACGAGCTCGACACCAGAAATCAGAATATAAATATATACCAACGAACCTCTCAAGTTCACAGTCTAGGTCCAACATACGAAAGGTAGATGGAGTATACTAGATACAAAATAAAATACATGGTGGGGGCAAAAGAATATCCTCCAAAACCCACCTACAAGCAAGCTGCAAGTCGATGAAAATGAAGCAGAAGAGAAAGCTAACACACCCGCCGCTACTATGCTGACGGGTCGGACCTACAAAAATACTGTGGCACAACGGAGGTGAGTTGCCAACTCGTGAGTAGTAAATAATATCTAATAAAGCTATCCTAAGCATGCACGCAATTTTGTCATAGCCTATATATATCAATATGATACGATGTACTAACATGAATGCAACTTGAATGCATAATCAAACACGAAACATGAACATGTCTGCTATGAGAAAATCTTTATTGTTATCTTATAAAAACCTCTGTGCAATAAACCGAAGTATCATCAATGAAATCAACAGAAAATCCGTGTCAAGTATCGACACAATATGTGTATATCTCAATATCTCAATGTCTCAATATCTCGATATCTCGATGTCTCAATATCTCAATGTCTCAATATCTCAATGTCTCGGGCGCCGTCAGTCCGGATCGGCCCATCTCATCAAATCTCACGACTATGGTCATGTAACATTTTCAAAATAGTTTAGGTGAAACTTCGGATAATCGGTAAAATAACTGGTGTTTTCCATAAAAACCAAGATATAATTATCTTTCAACATAAAATTAAATATACCTATTCTAGCAATGTAATTACTAGTATTTGGTATTTAATGGGTCACTTATAAAATTTCTGGTTTACTAAAAATTTTCCGTAATTAATTATTTTAAATATTATTTTTAAGCCTTCACTAATACATTTAATTAGCGATAATTACAAATTGGAATGGGTTAATACAAATTTGTGCATCATGACACATTAAACCAACATGTAACATGTTGTTTTTGAAATGAAAAGAAGTCGTCAAGATGGTTTTAAAAAATATAAACTATAAAGGCTTAAATGGTGAAAAATAACTAAATAGAAATTGAAGTATGGTTCAAGGTTGACTTGGGGTATAGTATTTATCATTTTTCCTCACCATACAAACCCACACCCATCCCCAACTTCTGCTGGCCAAGCCCATGTGGCTGCCCTTCACACACCTCTCTCTTCAAAAAAAAAGAAAAGAAAAGAATAGGAAAGTAATATTTAAAGGAGGTATGGGGTATTTTATTGCTTGTGATATTTTTTTCAACACAATCACTCTCTCTCTCTCTCCCCACTAAATGGCCGAACCCCCCCTTTCCCTGCTGCAACATCCCCCCTGCTTCTTCCTCTTTCTTGTGCAAAGAAAACCCCAAAATTTCCATCAAAATCCAAAGCAAAAACCTCACCAAATTCCATTAACTTCTAATCAAACCTTTATCCCTTTTTCCTTGGCCATTCAAGCATGGATTTTAGAAGCAAGAGAGCATTTTGGGTTGGCTAAGTTGCAAACTAGATCTATGGTTTGTGAGATATAAATCCTAACTAAATTGTTTAAATGTTGCTATAATACTTCAATATTAGCTAATTAGATGCTTAATTAGGTTTTAATTTCAAAACTTGGAAATTCAAGAATGGGGTTTAAATGCAGATTAGGGTTTGGGGTATTTGGATCATGGTTGTGTGATGTATTTAAGATCTTAAGACATGTAAAGGCAAAGCTAGTTGCTAGTTTGCTAATTGTATTTTAAAATTGTTCTAATTAAGATTTTTTTTTTAGCAAACTAGGTTTTTAGAATTTAACTAAAAATGTGAGATTTAAATCTATTTAGGTTTTTCATCACATCATTAACATTATAATTGTAGTTTAACACCTTAGGTCATGCAAAACCTAGTCTAGTTGTTGATTTGTGCATTGTTACTTTAAAATTGTTAAAATTGGATAATTTTGCAAACTAGAATTTTGGGTTAATGATAATTGATGAGATTAAAATATGGTTATGGGTTGTGTGACTTGGTTAAGGTATTTAGTGAATATTGTGGCCACTAGTTTTGTTTAAACATCAAGTTTTGTACTAAAACGGTTATTTAAGGCTTTCTAGGTTTTCGGAAATAAATCGATTTGATTTATTTTGAGGTTTTGATGAGTTACAACTTATTTCATATTATAATTAGTGAGTTGTGAAAACACGATTGGTATGTTTGGCTTTTTTCTCGATCAATTGGCATTTGTACGCCGATATCGAGGGTTATTTGGTTCTTTTGCATGAGCGGGTCATAGGTTTTAACCTATGCGCGTTTCATGTGACGTTTTGGTTTTGTCCGCGATTTCGGTTTACGATATTATATATGTTTGCATATAGGTACCTCTCACATGGACTTCGGACGATGAAGAAGAGGATGGTGGCATCGAATTTGGCAGACAAGGACCAGGTGAGTAGATATATATCTACGGGGGAAGTCGGGTGGATGGCGTATAGCACCCCCACAAGTTCGTAGCATTTGATGTGTTATGATATATAGATATTTATATATATAAGTGTTATACATGAGATGTGTATTGCTTAGCTAGATTTGCTTAGATGACTTTGGTTTAGTGTTAGTGTATTTGGATTATAGTACTTAAGTTTAGTTTCCTAGTCGCGAAACCTTAGTGTAATGTTTTGCACACACGCACACAGGCACATATACATTCGATGTTCTTGTGCGTATATGGGGATATGCATGTATGTGTGTGTGTGTACATATATGTATGTGAATATGTATGTGTGTGTGTGTGTGTGTATATATATACGTATACATAGATGATGAGGATGGTATATGATATTTGGAGATGATTCGATGTGATTGGGCTGGATGCCGTGAGATCGGTGATGTGATTTAGGTCATGTTATGAGATACGACATATTATATTAGCGGATTGATCGGCGTGTTAGTTATATATATACCCTAGAGGCCATTGTTGTACATATGATGTATATTATAGTGGATGCTTAGATATATAAAGAGAGGACTTTCTTGCTCGATATGATAGTATGCTATCTGGTTTGACTTTGTCTTAGCATGTTGACTTGTATTGGTTTATTGTCTTGCTCTCACATGTTGATAAAGCCCTTAGGATATGTACTTGACTACTAGGACTATGATGAGATCAAACTAGTGGGGCCAGGGTAGTCAGCGAGTACATCCTATAATTATTCCTAGTCAAGGGTGTATCGAGACATGGCATCGATACACCAGAGTAGACTAGCGTATACGCATCTTGACCCATATGATGGGCGATGGATGATCCCATATCCATCGGTGTTTGACATCAAAGATGGTGTACGGGTGCTCAGTGGAGACCGGGTACACTGAACGGACTCGCCGAGAACTCCTAGATGGTATTATACCTATCATCAGATAGCAGTTCTCCAGTGACACTGGTACAGGTTAGTCTGTAGACCCGATATCGTCATAGAGTCTTGTATGATTCCCACTGTGCTTTGATTTCCACCTTACCACGTCCAAGAGGGCATGCAAAACGGTTGCTTTTGGGTACAGTCCCGAATCACATGGAGGCAATGAGCGATAGGAGGGGTTTCGTCTCTCCCGGTATTGGGAGTTGATGTTGCGCTGTGTTCGATTGGCTATAACTGGAAGTCCCTGGCCAGGGCTGATATGGAGTGCTACTGGTAAGAGTTATCAGTAGTTTCTCGACCTGTTATGAGCCTCACATCGACACGACTTATCGGTTACTGGGGTCTGACGTTTACCACCCCTAGACTTGATATGAGATATATGAGACGAAGAGTTTGGACTGTACGGTAGTGTTACTGATTGGATTCACAGGAGAATGTACTTGCTTGCTTGTTGATCTTCTGATTGCTCAATACCCGGGTGGCTGTTATGTTTAGCTGACTGCTTGCAGCTTGTAGGTGTTTGATATGATCACCACCTACCGCCGGCGTATTGACGATTCTTTAGAGTCCTACACAGAGGTTTCCTGGCTCAGGCAAAACGGAGTAGGAACACATATATGATATGTACAGGACCGAGAATAATACGTGTATGTGATACCGTATTCGATTCTCACGATATGTGATATCGGCCGGGTATATGTGATATAGCCGGGTCATCGGATCAAGTGTTGATTCGATGAAAGGTTACTTATTATATTAGTCGGTTATATGTAATATAGCAGGATTATCGGATCAAGTGTTGATTCGATAATTTAATGTATAATTATATATATGTGATATTTTACGTTACATTAACTAATAAAAGCTCGCTTTATTGATTCTTTTTCTCACTTGGATAATACATTGATGTATACGCGATATATGTTAATTGTATTATTTTATTTTGTTACATTATATATTATATATGTGATATATAATATTGTAATATGTTAGGGTTACAAATGCAACAAAGGTTTTGAGATTTAACCATGTTGGGGTTTGGATTTGGGTTAAGGTTATGGATTAGGTTTTGGATGAGCTTTGAGGAAGCTTCATGAAGCTTTGACTTTGTCCACTTTCCTTGATATTTTTTGCTAGATATTTGTTAACCCAACCCAAACCTTAATCCATGGTAAAGTCTCTACAAGAGTTAAGCATGTCATGCTTAACCCTAGGTTGCAATTGTAACTACAACAATAATTCATTATTCATCACAAAAGGATTTTCTTCTTCCTCCTCCTCTTTGAAAAAGCTTTGCTAGCTTTTTGGTTTGTGGTGATTTAAAGTGAGATTAAGAAAACAAAAGAGAGCAAAATTCCTACTTCATCATCCTCATCTATTCTAGCCACTTAGATTAGGGTTTTCACTTCACTAATAACTTCATTAGAGAAGTGTGAACTTGGGTTTGAGATTCTTCAAGGTAGATCATCTTAGAAAAGGAAGACTTCAAGCAAGATGCCTCATTCACCTCATGGAGCCTCTCTAGAGTCTGTGTTCTTGATGATCACAGTGAAGGGACCTCAACACGGAGCTTATGAAGTGAAGGAATGGACTACAAAGGTTGTAATCCTAAACAGAAGTAAAGTTGTTTACTTTGTGTGTTTTGGTTTGATTCTCTAGTTAACATCCTAGGTTTAGGGTTATTTATATTGGAAAATTTTTAAATTGGCATGGGAGATGCCACCCGAAACCTTGCTGCCGTTGTAGGTATCCCAACAGTAGTATCAGAGCCTAACTAAAGAATTAAACGGATAAGTATAGGATTACGAAACCGAAACAACTCCGAAACACCCGTATCGAGACCCTAGTTTCTGTCGAAATTTTTCAGGTGTCAAAAAATTTTTTAAACAGTTGCAGAATGCTGTATGGGATACATAATGAATACTATGCAAAACTCAACCCCATAGCTCGGATTTTGGCCGGCCACTTTGCTAGGTATTCCGGCGAGCTCGGCCCAATAGTAGGGTTTGGGTGTGGATTTTGGGTGGTGTTCTGGTCTCTGGGGTTTGAGAATTCAGGTGTTGTTTATTTTTGATAAATTTGCATATGCTGTTATCTTTTTACAGAGGCAAATTCAGAGTGTTTCATATTCAGAATTCTAGCTTTCGTTTCGTTTATTTTAGACGGTGTTAAAAAGTTTGAACGGATATCAATAACTCACTTTTTCCCCTGCAGGAAAATTTCCATGTATTGGATTTTTCCTTAGTTAAAGAACATTCAAATAGCGTGCAAGTGATGTGGTGAACCCTCCAAAAGAACAAAACCTTAACTCGATTTTAGGACCGTCAAAATTGCCTCTAAACCCTAGGGTTTGTGGTAGTTTAGCGCCTCCCAAGTGAGGCATTGGTTGACCCTTCTATGGCTGGTTCACTACTACTGTGGCATGTAATGGATACCTCTAAACTACGCTCAAGTGTTGAGCATTTTTGGAAATTTTGTTGATTTGATCGGAATGTTTAACATCGTCTAGCTTTTTCTTTAATGTGATACAATATATGGAATTCATATAGTTACGCATCAAATCCGTAATATGTGATATTTCGGGTTTACGATATCTAAGGAGATTGTGGATTCCAAATGTTGTAGTTTTACACTTTCTTTTCTGCGACCGTAAGTGTAATATGTGGTATATCGCCGTTTTCGTTGCTATATGTCAACGACAATTGTGATAGGCATATTTACTTACGTTGATGACATGTGATACTATGTGTTGCTGTGATATGTTATATTGGATCGTCGTGTTTTGAATAGCCGGGGTTTTTATGTGAGATGAGGGTTTTTATTTTCATTCATGTAAAATTCATTGTATGTAATATTCTTTTATTGGGGCACTTCCGGGTTGAGGATGATGTCACTATTGTATATTATTTACTTTTCTACATTAGGATAGACCCAAGGAGGGGATCACAAGTAACCGGGTTCTAGATTCCAGTGGGAGGTCATCTCGAGGAGTCGAGAACGGGTCTCCTAACCCTAGAATTGGCAGGGGTACTTGCCGCTCTCATAGGGGTCTAGGGATGTGGGTTTGTCTATTCATCGCGACTGTGGAATCCATGTTTTATACAGGCTCAAAATAAAACACGGACCTCCTAGTATATCCAATATTTCATATGTTATCTTCTGCTGCTGATATACTGTGATGTGATCATTTTATATGCCTGAGACGAATGCTTTATTATTGTATATATGATATATAATAAACGTTGCTTATGTTTTGCACCCGTGCTAGTCCCGTCCCGATATGCCATTAGTTAAGTAACCTAACGGTACATAACGGGACACTGGGGTGAATGCGGATGGCATAAAGCATACGTTGTACTTTCGTTTCTTCTGTGATGCTTAGGAAGCTTAAATGATGGGATTCATTAATGAGATTAATGAATGAAAAGAAACCTAAAAGATGTTGTAGAATCAAATTTATGAAAAAAAGGGTAGCTCTAGTTCTTGCTTTGCATAGCTGTATTCCTTGTAGAATATCCAGCACCTTATTCGATAAGGAAAGAGCCGAGATCCCTTCACCGGGAGTGACCTCTTTAGAGAAACTAGAATAAGCCTCAAAAACACTCCTTTTTCAAAATCACTTGTTTCTACAACGATATCGAGTTCTTTACGCTCATGGTTTTCTGAAAAAACCTACGTAGCCTCCGTTATTTCAGATAGGTAATACTTAGTATTCGTGCTACGTTTGTTGGCCTGCGTCAAGGCGTAGTGTGCGGTAGCTAACTAGTGCTTATCTGCAACATAAGATGAGATTGGATTAGGGTCGTCGTACGACTTTGTTGGCCTGCGTCAAGGGTCGTGCGGGTGGGTTTAATTCAATCAGGAAATGACGGTTTGAACTTGACTAGCGGACTATGGTTTGTTGCCCTGTGTCAAGGTCATAGTACGCTGGGGGCAAAAGCATTATCGGGAGTTTTAAGAGTTGAAATTTGCAATGAGATTGCATACCTTCTATGAAATAGTTGGATCCTGATACCCACTGCGAGTAAGAGTTACTCCTGGAAGTGTTTTACACATGACAATTAGCTGATCAAGTAGGTGTCTAGAAAGGTATCAACGGGGTTATGCCTCTGGGAAAACGGGGTTATGCCTCTGGGAAAACGAGGTTTATTTTAAGTAGGTCCGTGCTAAAGCACGGGGAACCTCCCTCAAAATACCAACACTGGCCTGGCTGAAAGATTGGCGAACTTGTAAAGTGTAATTAATCCCGGCTAGTCTTACCTTTTAGGATTTGAAGGAAGATTTGATAAAAACCAGTGGGAACCATCCTGATTAGATAAGATAATAACCAATCTAATCTTGCAAGAGCATACGCTAAAGTGTTTTCTTCTCTCTCTCTCCAGGTAGCGACCATGTCAGGCCTTAATCAAGATAATAATATGGATGTATTGACCGAACCAGCTTATTAAACTGAGCAGGGGAACGTTGGTCCCGTTCTTTCTTATTATTGTTATAAGATAGAGCAGGGAATAGGAGAATATCCGGATTCTCATGCAGCCCAAACGAACAATAAGCATGCTGATGCATCTTTTTCGGGTGTGTTAGTTATCGAGAACTGTTTCTGTAAGTCCATGCTACCTCTCCCGGTACTTATGGGCTTGCGGAATTTGATGAAAAACAATTTTCTAGAGGCGGTAACATGGACTCAAACGGATTTTTGTTAAACTTATCTACCTAACATCCTAACTAGGAGTTGTTAACTACTCGGTTAGGGGGTTATACCTTTGTTTCTTGAACTCCTTCGTCTTCAACTCGTGATGGTGTGCGGATCGGCTTCACCCCGTCGTCTCCTTGCGCCGAAGATCGATCCACCCGAAAGCTTCTAACTTTGGCTTCTTCTTCGAACTTTGAAGAAACTAGTTCACTCGGTTTGCCAAACCTTATGAACTAGAGTGAGTAGAGGAGAGTGTGTTGGGATTTTTCTCTATAGTTCTTGCTTCTCAACACATGAGACAAGTGAACCATAGACTAGAGAAAGAGAGAGAGCAGGAGGAAGAGGGTGAGAGATCAAGCCAAGAAAGAGAAAGGAAATGAGAGAATGAGTAAGACTTTTCTCTCTTGGCTCTCATAATCCAAAGCCATCAAAACAAATCATAGCAATCAAGTATTATGTGATGGTTTAAGTCAAAATAGCCATATCATTTCATGAACTCATTTTGCACAAGATAAACAAGCAAGCAAAAGTCTTTGCCATGAAATGATAGCTATTGTCATGATGATGGTCAACTAGTCCAACCTAGTCAACCGGTCAACAAAGTCAACAAGTCAATAAAGTCAACCCCTCAACAACCATGTCACTATAATACTTAATTAATATTATTGTTAATCATATATCATATTCTCATTAGGGTTTAGCAAAAAGTCAATAGTCAACAGTCAACAACCCTAATGAGAATCCTCTGTCTCTCTGTCAACTGTGCATACACACCCGCATCCGCGCTCCGAGGAATACGAATACATACGAGATAAAATCAATCCCAAAACGTACACTAGGATCTGACTTAAACCAAAGCCCGCTAGTGTTAACTGTCCGGACGCTAAACGTGCACAAGTGCACGGATGTGACCGAACCCTGTCGCAAAACCATGCGACCTGTCGCAAAACCATGCGACCTCTACTCTTTTGCCTAAAGGCGAATAGCTTTCTGTGTGGGACTCTAAAGACTCGACACTACGCTGGCAGTGGGTTTAACCACAGACCGCAAGCGGCACTAGCTGTGCGTAACGGTCCCCAGGTAGATGCCGACAAGAAGACTGACGAGGTGAAACCCATCTGAACTCCTACTGAGCCTGAATGTGACAGTCTCCGTACAGTCCGGTCTGTTCGTCTGATACATCGCATGGCGGGCCTAGGGGGGCGGTAAACGTCAGTCCCCTGATAGCGGTAAAAGTCGTGCCGGAGTGAAGCCCAAAACACCCTGAGATAACACTGGAAGCCTACCAGTATATCTCGCTTGCCCTGGCCAGGGACTACTCGTGTAATGGTTCTCTTAGACACAGCGCGATGTCAACCCCCAATACCGGGAGAGACGAATCCTGTCTAACCGTCACTGCCTCCAAGTGCTTCGGGACTGCACCCAACTACTACCTATTTGCACGACTCCTTTGAGCCGTGGTAGGGTAGTAATCAAAGTACAGTGGGAACACACTCGAGGCAAAGTGACAGTGTCAAGTCAGCGGACTAAGCTGTACTCATGTCACCTGGGAACTGATAACTGACGATAAGTATAATACCAACCAATCAGTTCCCGACGAGTCCTTTCCAGTGTACTCGTAACCTAACGAGCACCCGCATACTATCTCAAGTACGACGTACTGACGGCTGTGGGACAGACTGTCTTCCCTGCTGGGATGAGAAGCGCATACGCTAGTCTACTCCGGAGTATTGATGCCCTGTCTCGATAGTCCTGCGACTAGGGACCTGTATAAGGATGTGCTTATGGATTACCCAGCCCCCACGAGTGTGACTGCCATCACAACGCTGGTAATCAAGCAAAGATCCTAAGGGCTCCACTAATGAGTATAGGTGATATAATAAAATAAACACATGTACACATTAAAGTATAAACAAACCAAGTAGCATACTACCATTTTGAGAAAGATTGTTTATACAACTGTGAATATCCCAAGCTTCCATTAAGTAATATACAAACTAGTTTGATACAGTAATGGCCTCTAGGGCATATACACTAACAGTTTCTCAGTTCACTCTACGTCCTGGGTATTAGATACCGGATCGGGATCCCACATATGTAATATGTTACATGGGCTACAGAAAGGTAAGGAACTGGGAGAGGGTGATCATTCCATAAGAGTAGGGAATGGTGCAAATGTTGCAGCCTAAGCAGTTAGCGAATATCACCTTGTGTTGCCAAATGGTAATACATTGATTCTGAACTAATGTTATTACATTCCGACCCTGATATGCAATATTATATCAGTTTCTTTATTAAGTAAAGAAGGATTTAATTTTTTAGTACAGGATAATGTTATGAACATCTTCCTGAATCAAAAGTTGATTGGATCAGGCTCGTTAAATAATGGAATATACGTTCTCAATCAAACTACAGTACTTAATGTGCAAAATACACACAAGAGGAAGAGTTCAGAAATGAACGAATCCTACTTGTGGTATTGTAGACTAGGTCATACCAATGTGACACGACTAGCTAAGTTACACAAGGATGGATATTAGAATCCGTTCGAATTTTCATCCTATGACACTTGTCAGTCATGTCTCAAAGGCAAGATGACGAAAACTCCGTTTAGTGGACACAGAGAAAGAGTTACGGAACTCTTGGGACTGATACATAGTGATGTATGTAGTCCCATGTCTACACATGCCAGGGATGGTAACTCGAACTTCATTTCATTCATGACGATCTCTCAAGATACGGACATGTGTTCCTGTTGAAACCCAAGTCTGAAGCTTTTGAGAAATTCAGAGAATATAAGAATGAAGTAGAGAACCAAATGGGTAAAAGTATTAAAATCCTACGATCTGATCGAGGAGGAGCATACTTGAGCAACGAGTTCCGAGATTATCTAAAAGAGAATGGGATTCTCTCTCAGCTTACTCCTCCTTATACACCACAGCACAACGGTATATCGGAGCGGAGGAATCACACCCTATTGAATATAGTGCGCTCTATGATGAGCTCTGCTGAGTTGCCTGTTTCCTTCTGGGGATATGCACTGGAAACAGCTACAGACCTATTGAATATGGTTCCCACCAAATCTGTGCCAACCACTCCATATGAGATATGGAAAGGAAAGAGACCATATCTTAATTATGTTAAGATATAGGGTTTCCTGGAATATGTGAAAACACAGAATTCGAACAAGCTCGGCGCACGGTCTTTTCTGTGTAAGTTTATTGGATATTCCAAACATTCACGCGGGTATATCTTCTACCACACCGAGGAACAAAATGTGTTTGTTTCTCGACAAGCCACCTTTTTAGAAAAGGAATTTCTTGAAAAAGAAATTAGTGGCAAGGAGGTATAACTGGAAGAGGTTCCAGCTATACAAACTATGACAGAAGATTTGGTTGAACCAGAGGATTCGATAGTTCCCGACGAACCCCAGCCTCTCCGCCGATCTAGTAGGGTTCCTCACCCACCTGAGAGATACTACGGTTTTCTCATAGATAGTGGGAGCGAGGATTGCATCATGGAAGATGATGACCCGACTAGCTTCGAACAGGCCATCACGAGTAGGGACTCTGTGAAATGGCTGGATGAAATGCGATCTGAGATGGAATCCATGTACACCAACAAAGTATGGACTTTGGAAGTTGCTCCTGAAGGGGTAAAACCCATTAGGAGCAAATGGATCTTTAAGAAGAAACTTGGTGTAGATTGAAAAGTTGAGACTTTCAAAGCTAGAATTGTTGCAAAGGGTTTTCGTCAACGACCAGGTGTGGATTATGACGAAACCTTTTCTCCAGTGGCTATGCTTAAGTCCATCCGGATCCTGCTTGCCATTGCTGCATACCATGACTACGAAATCTGGCAGATGGATGTTAAGACCGCCTTTCTAAATAGTGATTTAGAGGAGTGCGTGTACATGACTCAGCTAGAGGGCTTCGTAGATAGTGGGAGCAGCGTAAAGTTGTGCAAGCTGCTTAAATCCATCTACGGGTTAAAGCAAGCATCGCGGAGTTGGAACATCTGCTTTGATATGGTAGTCAAAGAGTTTGACTTCATCAAGAACGTAGATGAACCATGTATATACAAGAAGGTTGCAGAGAGTAAGGTTGTCTTCCTCGTATTGTACGTGGATGACATACTCTTGATAGGAAATGATGTTCCTATGCTGCACTCGGTCAAGATCATCTTATCACATAGATTCTCGATGAAAGATCTAAGTGATGCCTCATGCATTTTGGGGATTAAGAACTATAGAGATAGATCTAAAAGGATACTGGGATTGTCCCAATCCAGGTACATTGACACCATACTAAAGTGGTTTAGTATGGAAGAATCCAAGCGTGGGAATTTACCCACGATCTCTAGACTCACTCACTCCAAAGAGATGTCTCCTAAGACTGATTTGGAGAGAGCTCGCATGCGAGGGATACCCTATACTTCGGCAGTAGGCTCTATCATGTGCGCGATGCTATGTACCAGACCCGATGTAGCATACTCACTAAGTTTAGTGAGTAGGTATCAAGCAGATCCAGGAGAGAGTCACTGGATAGCTGTGAAGAACATTCTCAAGTACTTGAGAAGGACTAAGGAGATGTTCTTGGTGTATGGTAACGGAGAACTCCAGGTGGAGTCCTTTACCGATTCGAGCTTCCAAAGTGATAAGTACGACTCTAAGTCACACTCGGGATTTGTCTTTACCCTAAATGGAGGGGCGGTTTGTTGGAAGAGTTCCAAGAAAGAAACCGTGGCAGACTCGATGATGAAGGCTGAATATATCGCTGCCAACGATGCTGCCAAAGAGGCTATCTGGATGAAGAAGTTCATCACTGAACTTGGTGTGGTTCCATCCATTGAGCATCCAATACCTTTGTATTGTGATAACAATGGAGCTGTGGTTTTGGCCAAGGAACCCAGGTCCCATCAGAGATCCAGATATATTCTGAGGTGGTATCACCTGATCCGGGAGATAGTTGATCGTCGCGAGATCGAGTCCAGGAGAGTTGACACGAAGGACAACACTGCGGATCCACTCACGAAGGCTATTACCCATATACAATTTGAGAGACTCTTCAGGATGTTGGGTATAAGATACTACAACAGATGGCCTTAGTGCAAGTGGGAGATTGTTAGTTGTATATATGCCCTAGAGGCCATTGTTGTACATATGATGTATATTATAGTGGATTCTTGGATATATATAGAGAGGACTTTTTTGCTCGATATGATAGTATGCAATCTGGTTTCACTTTGTCTTAACATGTTGACTTGTATTGGTTTACTGTCTTGCTCTCACATGTTGATAAAGCCCTTAGGATATGTACTTGACTACTAGGACTATGATGAGATCATACTAGTGGGGCCAGGGTAGTCAACGAGTACATCCTATAACTGTTCCTAGTCGAGGGTGTATTGAGACAGGGCATCGATACACCAGAGTAGACTAGTGTATACGCATCTTGACCCATATGATGGGCGATGGATGATCCCATATCCATCGGTGTTTGACATCAAAGATGGTGTACGGGTGCTCAATGGAGACTGGGTACACTGAACGGACTCGCCGAGAACTCCTAGATGGTATTATACCTATCGTCAGGTAGCAGTTCTCCGGTGACACTGGTACAGGTTAGTCTGTAGACCCGAGATCGTCATAGAGTCTTGTGTGATTCCCACTGTGCTTTGATTTCCACATTACCACGTCCAAGAGGGAGTGCAAAACAGTGGCTTTTGGGTACAGTCCCGAATCACATGGAGGCAATGAGCGATAGGAGGGGTTTCGTCTCTCTTGGTATTGAGAGTTGATGTTGCGTTGTGTTCGATTGGCTATAACTGGAAGTCCCTGGCCAGGGCTAATATGGAGTTCTACTGGTAGGAGTTATCAGTAGTTTTTCGACCTGTTATGAGCCGTACATCGACACGACTTATCGGTTACTGGGGTCTGACGTTTACCGCCCTTAGACTTGATATGCGACATATGAGACTAAGAGACCGGACTGTACGGTAGTGTTACTGATTGGATTCACAGGAGAATGTACAGGCTTGCTTGTTGATCTTCTGATCGCTCAATACCCGGATGGCTGTTACGTTTAGCTGACCGCTTGCAACTTGTGGGTGTTTGATATGATCATCACCTACTGCCGGCGTATTGACGATTCTTTAGAGTCCTACACAGAGGTTTCCTGGCTCAGGGAAAACGGAGTAGGAGCACATATGTGATATGTGCGGGACCGAGAATAATACGTGTATGCGATACCGTATTCGATTCTCGCGATATGTGATATCGGCCGGGTATATGTGATATAGCCGGGTCATCGGATCAAGTGTTGATTCGATGAAAGGTTACTTGTTATATTAGTCGGTTATATGTAATATAGCCGGATTATCGGATCAAGTGTTAATTCGATAATTTAATGTATAATTATATATATGTGATATATTACGTTACATTAACTAATATAAGCTCTCTTTATTGATTCTTTTTCTCACTTGGATAATACATTAATGTATATGCGATATATGTTAATTGTATTATTTTATTTTGTTACATTATATATTATATATGTGATATATAATATTATAACATGTTAGGGTTACAAATGCAACAAAGGTTTTGAGATTTAACAATGTTAGGGTTTGGATTAGGGTTAAGGTTATGGATTAGGTTTTGGATGAGCTTTGAGGAAGCTTCATGAAGCTTTGACTTTGTCCACTTTCCTTGATATTTTTTGCTAGATATTTATTAACCCAACCCAAACCTTAACCCATTGTAAAGTCTCTACAAGGGTTAAGCATGTCATGCTTAACCCTAGGTTGCAATTGTAACCACAACAATAATTCATTATTCATCACAAAAGGATTTTCTACTTCTTCTTCCTCTTTGAAAAAGCTTTACTAGCTTTTTGGTTTGTGGTGATTTAAAGTGAGATTAAACAAACAAAAGAGAGAAAAATTCCTACTTCATCATCCTAATCTAATCTAGCCACTTAGATTAGGGTGTTCACTTCACTAATAACTTCATTAGAGAAGTGTGAGCTTGGGTTTGAGATTCTTCAAGGCAGATCATCTTAGAAAGGGAAGATTTCAAGAAAGATGCCGCATTCACCTCATGGAGCCTCTCTAGAGTCCGTGTTCTTGATGATCGCAGCGAAGGGACATCAACACGGAGCTTATAAAGCGAAGGAACGGACTACAAAGGTTGTAATCCTAAACTCTTAGAAGTAAAGTTGTTTATTTGTGTGTTTTGGTTTGATTCTCTAGTTAACATCCCAGGTTTAGGGTTATCTATAATAGAAAAATTTAAAATTGGCATGGGAGATGCCACCCGAAACCTTGTTAGTATTGTAAGTATCCCAACAAGGCGATATGTTTTCATACACATGCGGATATATGTTAGATGGTATCGGTATGTACTAGACTTAGATCAGTACCCTATTCATGATATGATGATAGTGATACCATATGGATATAGACGTATATGTGATAGGCGACCCGTACCCCGATTTTGGGATGCCGTATGATGGATTTACCGTACGAGATATAAATATGATATTTAATCTGCACTCTTGACTTGAGAATGTCATAGTATATATTCTATCGTACGTGATACTATTGAGGCGGGATCGCCGACTATTATACATATATATATATCGACTCAGACTTAGGTAGTTTTTCTTACCCTTTCGATTAGTCTGTTAGTTTAGTCCTATAGTTTATTTTTAAATGTTAAACTAGACTCGAGTCATACCTATTTCAAACTAACTAATCGTGAGTATTTTTAAGACAGGCCAAGGGATTCTACGGATATTTCAAAGGACGTACCTTTTCATAAAAACACCGTAGCCCTTATTTTCTAAATACCACGATTCGTGGTATTTCAAATGTCAAACTGTATGACTCATATATATAAATGTATATCCTTACATGTTGCGTTATTATTCATGTTCTGCATATTCTTGCTATTCGCATCGCATTGCATGTTTAAACGTGTTTTTATTGTTATATTGAACCCATGTTATCAGGACACCAGCACCATTACCGATGATGCGTATGTTTACGAACACTTACTTGCCGGCTCACACACATCATCATTGGTAATTGCCATATCATATACACTTTAGAAAATATTAATTCATCGCTATCGCTTGCTAGCTGATAGTTCTGATACATTATTGCTGAGCTAGTTTAGATATTGCATTCCTTACATATATACCTATGCATGTTATTATATTCATTGTATTTATCATTGAGCTACTTCATGCATTTATATATTCGTTTGTCATGAAATATTATGGAGCTGTATGCCAGTATTCGCTGTCTATTTACATTGTGATTTGAGATTTCGGATTTCCATGAGATTTATGGTTTTGGAGGAACCGTAAGAATTTTATAAACTGATTATCATTTCTAAAGATAAAATTGCGGTTTCCTCATGATATGATTTGAGAGATGTCCACCATGAGTTTTCTTGGCTCTTGAGCGATATCATACACCCGATTCGAGGAGGTGGAGGAACCGTCTGTAGGTGCATGGTGGACCCGGTGCGGTACCCCGGGGCGAGAAGGTTGTACATGATGGCGTTGAGCCCGGCAGGGGAACACTACCGACCGGTGATTTCATTGTGACTCGACGGATATCCGGAGGATACCGATCGAAGTTGGGCCAGTCCGATTTGCCGGAGCCTAGGGGCCAGTCCGGATAGCCGGAGCCCTAGATATTGAGATATTGATAACATTGAGACATTGAGATATTGATGACATTGAGACTTTGAGACTTTAAGATTTGAGATAGTGTGTCGAGGCTGGACACTGATTTCCTGTTGATTTCATTGATGATACCTCGATTTAAATATACAGAAATCTCACTATATTAAGAAAACAGTTTTCCATTCATGATGTATTCTGTTTTCATTTCGATGCATTCATACATCATATTTATGACAAGTTGCTATCTGAGACACTGACACGAGCACTTGATATTACACTTATGTGTAGATGGTTCAGGATAATTTTTTTAGAGGATATTATGATCGTATGACCTAGAATTGAGTCATACAGGTGATTTCTGCTCGGTGATGTTTTCTATTCACGAGTTGGCAACTCACCCCCGTTGTGCCACAGTTTCTTGCAGGTTTTTCCGTACAGGTTCCACGGCGGATTGTTGGCACTTCACTTCATTCAGGGTGATAGCTTGGGTAAGTTGGTTCACTTGCATCGTGACCGCCATTGTACTTTTATTTATTACATTTGTATCTAGTAAGCTCAATCAACCAGACTTATATATTTTATAACCTTAGAAGACCAGTTGTCTATTCTTTCGACCTTAGAGTTGTGCGTTGTATTATTATGGGTTTTCTTGATGATATTGAGTTTCCTTTTGAGTTTTGATCCTTGCCCTTCGGTATTGTATATTATATTGCTTGCGTGGTTGTGACCGCTAATTGGCAAAGAGCTAGCTCCCGCTTGGAGATGCCTTTATATATATTATGCATGTTGTACCCTTTTGGGGCCAGTATTTACAAAGGAAACTCTGCCTAAATTTTTAGAAAAGACTTGAGATTTTAAAATGCAATACTTCGGCTTATGTTATTAAAACCACTTGCTTTAAAGATAGGTTTTCTTCACTTCTTCTTTAAAATCGTATAGATTTCAGGGATTTTGGCTAACTTGAATTAGATGGGGTCCTATAGACTTCATATGATTCAAGTGCCAGTCATATGCCATTTCGGGTCGTGACAAAATTGGTATCAGAGCGCTAGGTTAACCTTGGTTCGAGTCTATGTTTGACTATGCGGAGTCTAGAGCGTATATATATTCGGAACCTAGGCTTGACCTTACGGAACTTAGACTTGGTCGAGGGGATAATAGATCCGAACTTTCATCGCATAGGTTGACCTTGGTTGATAGAGTAGGTGACTTAAGGAGAGTGACGTACCGTGTGTATGTTCCGCGGCATACTTACGATACGCTACTCCGCTTAAGAAGCCTTAGGATGTACATTTCCTTGCAGAGTATTATTTTCATTCATGATCTATCCTCATCGATATTGGGTTATGGTTTTTGCTGCCATGATTACACGGGCAGAGAGAGCTACGGCTAGAGTTGCATCAGCACGAGCTCGTCACGGACGAGGACTAACCAGGGCATGATTCCAGGGACACACGATTGCATAGATGTATCGTCCTATTGTGTTTTCGCGCCATGAGCGTTTGATGGATCGGTTTTACATGATTTCTCGGACGTGCAGATTAGCACCAGAGGATTGGGCTACTGCTAGAGGCTGGCTAGAATGTGATGACCGTCAAGGCACCGATTATTTGATGATTGAGGCACTGTGTAGCGTGCGAACAAATGAGCCAATTGTTGCTGCAATGACGAGATATCGCCCCAGATGTTTAAAGCTAATGCAGCATGAGTTTATACTTAGAGATATGATAGAAGATCGCTAGTCACGTAAGGACGAGGGACTAGGACATGTGATTCGTTCGCTTACCCCGGTGCGAGGTCATCAGATTGATTGATTCCAGCTTGAGGAGACTTCACACAGGCACGTTGTGAGTCGATAGAAGACGATCGAATGTCAGGAACCCATTTTTCCAAGTTTAAAGTATTCAGAAAAACATGCAAGTAATTCCGTGGACCCTCTAGAAGAATGAAACCCTAACTCGATATAATGACCATGAGAACGCTTTGAAACCTTAGGGTTTGCAGCAGTTCCGCGGTGCCATTAATGAGGCTTAGGTTTGCCCTTCTACGGCTAGTCCATGTTCTCCGCCGAAACACAGAGATGCAATCGCGTAGGTTCGTCTTGCCTGAATTTCGAGGGCAGATGCTAATTGGTGCTATCCGTCCACCTCTCCGAAGATGCCAAGTTGATTTATGGCACCGTGTATCGAAGGTTTAGACGGATGTGGCCGATGTAGCAGACTTCGTCAGATTCCCCCTCATTTGAGGGGTTTTTGATTGTGGGGACGCTCTTCCCTGTAGGCGCAAGCCCCTGCAATTAATTACGCTACCGCATCGCGGTAACCACTTTCTCCTTCTCCAGATGATCAGTTCGTGTCGTGTCTGTTTGTTTTATTTTTGGTTGCCCATGGATTGTATACGAAGACTAATTTATGTTGTCGCCCGTAGGGCGTGGATTAGTCCAAATCCGTATTTTCTTAGATTTGGGTTTGGGGTTGTGTTTATAAATGCATGCGATGTATGGCTATTTATATATGAGATATATAATAAACGTTGCTTATGTTTTACACCCGCGCTTGTCCAGCCCCCGCTCTGCCGTTAGTTAAGTAACCTAACGGTGCATGACGGGGCCTCGTGGTGAATGCGGATGGTATAAGCGTACGTTCTATTTTCGTTTCTTTTCTGTGATGTTTAGGAAATGTAAATGATGGGACAACATTAATGTGATTAATGTTAAGAAAAAGAAACCTAAAGATTTTGTAGAATCAAACTTTTTAAAATGGGTAACTCTAGTTTTTTCTTTGCATAGTGGTATTCCTTGATGAATATCTAGCACCTCATTCGATGAGGAAAGGGCCGAGATCCCTTCACCGGGAGTGACCCCTTTAGCGAAACTAGCAAATGTTATAAATCACTCGATTGTTTTTATAGTTAATCTAACTTTTACTTTGCATTGTGGTATTCATGAATATCTAGCACCTCATTCGATGAGGAAAGAACCGAGATCCCTTCACCGGGAGTGACCTCTTTAGAAAAATTAGAAAGATACTACAAAACCATTCGAATTTTTAAACTGGAGTTTAAACCACTCCTTTCACTAGATTCTACAACGATATCAAGTTCAAAACATTAAGGGTTTTCATAAAAACCATTCGTTGCCCTCCGCTATTTTAGGAAGCAGAGTACTTAGTATTCGTGCTATGTTTGTTAACTATAGTTAAGGCGTAGTGTACGGTAGCTAAGTGATGTCTTCCTACAAAGCATTTGATGCGATCGATTAGGACATTCGTATGACTTTGTTGACCATAATTAAGGGTCATACGGGTGGGTCTAAATCAATCACGAGATGGCGGGTAGAACTTGACTAGTGCTTATGATGTGTTGACCATAGTTAAGGTCATAAGACACTAGGGGTAAAAATCATATCGGGAATTTCAAGAGTTGAAATTTGCAATGAGATTTCATACCTTCTATTTGATAGTTGTGTAAGTGCACGGCGGCGCCCCGGCCGTCAATCCGACGGCCAAATGCGGAAGCGGTGATAAACTTTAAATTTTCATGAACTGGCACCACCGCGCACTAAAACCCGGATCGAACCATTAACTTGTCCTAGCTAACTACAAGATGGGGAAGAGAGATATACCGACTGATCCAAGTCCTCCGGTCTTCTCGTCGTCGTCCCGATCTCCCGCGGAATGTCCTGTCTCCACTTCGTCGCCGGAAGGGCACCACATCGCCTACATCTTTTACGGGCTCCCATCTCAATACCGAGGCAACTCGGGCACGAAGCTGGCTAGTCGACGTGCCCAAGATTTGCTGTAGAATGTGTAGTGAGCAAGTCTCATTTGGGGTTGTAGGAGTTTGACTTTTGGTGGAGGAAATGAAGTAAACTTTTTGGAGATGGAGTTGTAGGGATTTTTTTCAAAACCAAAGATACAAAAATCCCCACACATAAAATGGGCACCCCCACCTCTTTAAGTGGCCGGCCTTGGTGAGTGGAGAGAAGAACATGAGAGTGAGAGAGAATGGCTTGATCAATAATGCAAAAGAAATGATAGCTAGGAAAGTCCAACACTCAACAACCATATCATCTCCCATCATCACATCCAAAGTCAAGCCATCATCAAAACAAAGTCAATCATGATAGAAGAAGAAGTCAAGGTTAAAGAATGGTGCAACTATCATGACACAAGAATATGCAAAGAACCCCTCCACAAATACTTATTTGCAACAATGCAAATAAGCCCTCTTCCACCAATCTTCGGCCAATGAACGATACAAAGGAAATTGGCCAAAACGGAAAGCAAGCTGGAAACTCCAGAAAACTGGTCCCGTAATAAATTACAGGAAAACCCCGATACTGTGCATACACACCCGCATTTGTATTCCGACCGAAATACAAATGCAATGAGACAAAATCTACACTGTACTATACTAGGATCCGGCTTAAACCAAAGCCGGCTAGTAGTATCCGTTCGATCCTGATCTGTGCAATACCGCACGTATCTGATCGAACCCTACCATATATCCATACGGCCTGTAGTACAAACTGTCCGATCCTGATCCGTGCAATACTGTACGTATCTGATCGGACCTTGCCATATCTCCATATGGCCTCTACAGCTTTTCGCCCGAAAGCTGAGTAACTGAATGTGGGGGACTCTAAAGACTCGTCAACACCTTGGTTGTGGATTTAACCACTAGCACGTCAGAGGTATAAGCCAATACGTGACGGGCTACCAGCTATTGACCAAAAGGGACGTCGATGAGCGAACTCATCCTGACACCCTACTGAGCCTGTCAGTGACAATATCCGTATAGTCCGGTCTGTTCGTCTATGAGCATCGCATGGCGGGCCTAGGGGGTTGGTAAAAGTCAGACCCCCAAAAGCGGTACAAGTCGTGTCGGAGTGTAGCCCAGAACACCCTGAGATACTACTGGAATACCTACCAGTAAATCTCCTGCCTCGGCCGAGGGCTTTGTGTAGTGGCTCTCCTAGACACAGCGCGACCTCACCCCCAATACCGGAAGAGACGAACCCCTGAAGATGCGCTCACTGCCTCCATGTGGCTCGGGACTGTACCCAACTAAAACCTGTTTGCACGACTCCTTTGAGCCGTGGTAGGGTAGTAATCAAAGTACAGTGGGAACTCACACAAGACAAATGACGATCCCAGGTCGATGAACTAACCTGTACACATGTCACCAGGGAACTGCCACCTGACGTCTGGTATATGACCAACTAGCATGTTCCCGGCGAGTCCTGTCCGGTGTACTCATAACCCAATGAGCACCTGTATACATCTTAGGTGATCCAACTGACACCAGTGGCTTGTGAGACCGGCCACCGCCCCTCGTCGGGGTCTCGACTGTATACACTAGTCTACTCTGGAGAATCGATGCCCTGTCTCGAAACTCTCACGACTAGGGACCATTTAAGGATATGCTTATAGACTGCCAGCTCCCACGTATATGATCGCCCTCATACTGCTGGTGGTCAAGCAAGAATCCTAGGGGCTCTATCAACGTGTAATAGCGACCTGTAAGGTCACCTAAAGCAGTACACGATGATAAAGATAAACCAGATAGCATACTATCATCTCGAGTAAGATTGTCCTATCGGGATAGGTCCTCACTCAATCATTACAATCACGCGCCTGTGATCCAATAATTGACTCTGAGGGCACTATCTCCAACAATCTCCCACTTGCACTCAAGGCTAATTATTACGATGTCGCATGCTCACAGCCCGTGTGATACCGAACACCCAACTCCTCTACTAGTCAGTCTCACAAAGCCTGTTTGAGAAACTATTGCGTTCGAGGAATAGCCTCAGTGAGTGGATCCGCCTTGATGTTTCTTTCTATGTCTCTCTATATCTCATGTTCGCGGAGAAACCCATCTCCAGAAATGAGCAATACCTGTCTTAGAATGTGTCTGGATGTCTGATGGGACATAGTTCATAAATGAACACCAAATCCAAACTTCTTAGACTGTATCGTCAACTGAACTTAATCAGTATCTTGCACCATGCCTCCCTCAGTATTCCCTTGGACCACCGGTCCAAAAATACTGCCCCTCGTCAGAAGGAAAAATATAACTCTGACAACCTCCTTGTCGTCCAGGTCACCTTGGAAGCCTGGAATGATAACTGTCTCCTGCATGAGGCTATCGTTATCATATCCCTAGAACATTCACTTATGTTCTAAAACTGCTTCCGACTGTTTCTCCAGGATCGGATCAATGTCAACTTATTGCATCTAGTGCAAGAACAACATCTGGTGTGGTACTTGACATCTCATGATTGACTCAATTGCCTGAGCAAGTGATCTGCCAATCATGCACATCCCTCACCCCTTTAGTCTATAAGACACCTTTAGAGAGGGTGACTCCATCTTCTGCAGGAACACTACCGTGCATGGAGTTGTCCATTCTAAATACCCTTAGAATGCTGTCTAAGTACCCAGATTGGGAGACTACCCAAATCTAGATCTAAAACCATAGATCTAGTAACCAGTATGTCTGATATAAAATCCATTTCCTTTGTGGAGAAACCACTGTGTGACGACCAAAGTATAACCGACCGTAGTATAGGAATATCCTTTCCTACTTTGTGTATGTCCTCAAAATACCAGGACATCACACCCTACTACCTTCTTAACAGATCCATCCCCTATTCTGATGAAGTCAAACCTATGACTGTCACGTCAGAAATAGATGATCTATCTCCGCTATATCTGCTTTAGTCTATAAATAGACATAAGCTACCTGTCCACCAATGCTTCCGCTGCTCCCACTGACTACGACAACCCTCTGGCAGAGTCATATACACGTATACTTCTGAAGCTAGTTCAGAACGACGCTATACTCATCCTCCTGCCGGGTCTCACAGTCTGGAACAACAGCAATGGCAAGTGTGGGTAAACAAGAACTTCCATGTCACCGTCCTTGAGGCTACCGGAGTACCTCTCGGGTGCCTGAAGTTACCCACCTTATCTGCGGAGTGGCCAATGGAATGTCAAACCAGATTGAATCTTTAGGTTCTTATAAAATCTTCAGTAATCGTTTGTGGTTCTGGAATCACTTCCAGTTCTACCATACTCCCACTACTGTTTTCTGAAAAGATCCATTTTTATTAAAACTGTGGCGAGTCTAGAACAATATCGCTATTGTTCATCCAGATGGTAGAAAGTTAACCCTCGTCATAGCCTGGGTCAACCCACAAACAGCCATTACAGAAACGTGCCTTGAGTTGTCCAGTGTCTGGTTTTAATTATAAGCCGGACAACTCCCCGTACCTTAACATCGTTAAGATATGAACTGTTCTATGTCCAATATAGGACCAGAGGCACTGATTTAATTGAACCAGATTCAAATCATGCAGCTGTCCCCAGTGCATGTCAACTAAATAGAAGGAGGCCGATCAGCGTTACTCAACTTAGGAATGCTTCCAATTATGAGTAACCTGAAAGAGAAGCAAGTTCTCTTTATCATTACTATCAACTGAATACCATACACAAGTATCTACATCTTCGATCACTTTGAAGAATCCCGATACTTGCTATACCTGGTTCTCTACTCTATTCAAATACCTATAACTTCTCAAAATTCGGACCCTGTGTTTCCACGAAACACCTGTCTAAAAACTAGAGAAGTCATAAGTAAACCGAATATAGTACGAGAACCAACCCCTCTGTCCTGAAGGACCCTGGACAACATACAATACTCTGTATAAGTCCCTTGAGTCTGATTACTCATTCACTGTGTGTCGTAGGTTGAAAACTGTACTATGGTTATGAAGAATTACACCGCTGTTTAATGCTCCTTACCTAACCATCCACTGATATAGGTAAATGTCATAGACATAATTTCAAAAGGTATATCTCACTCTATGAAAATAGACGTACAGATATATCAATTTGAAATTGGTGCACAACAGCGGATATTCAAAACCAAATATTTGCCGACCGGCAAACAGCCCAGGTGATTTCCTCAAATATCACCGATTACAACGAATCCGGATATAATGAGGATGATCACCTAATTCCCAATAACCTACTCCCACTCATCATCTGTAAGACCCTACAGATGTGAGAATTATACCTGGTAAATACATACACTGGAGCAAGTGTCTAATTGGGAAATCAGTTTTCCTTTAACATTACACAGTGAAACTGAAACATTGAAATGTTTCGATGGGGTATCCCGGTATTCCTAGTAATGCCTCTTCCATTATCCAGAACCACAACTGTAACCGTATAAATCTCTACCACCTCTCCAAATCCCTTCATATGTCTTTAGTCATTACCTTCTGCACACCCCTTTAGGCCAAATGGTTTTCTTCCTTCCCTACCGTTCGGCACCAGCCTATGATTTGGAAGAAGACTATCCAATAAGCATAATGGGTGTACTGTCCTAATCCTAGGAGCACTCGCAATGCGAGAGAAGGTGAAGATAAAAGTCACCTGAATAAACCTTATTCTTATTTCTCCTGAACCAGAATCCATCCCCGAACAGGAACAAGTTCCTTTCGAGTTTGTATATAACCATACGATGGAGTATCCAATAAACTGTGGATCTTCGTAGTGATACGGAGTGTCCTGGAGAAATACAAAGGTGAAGTGGGAGTGGTAATGAAATACTTGGTTTGGTCGTGAATATCAGTCGCAATTTACTTTGCCCTCTTACTAATCCCTTGCTTTGTCTTAACTTAATACCTTCTGTACACCATCGTTAGGCTAATTGGTTTTCTTCATTCCCTACCGGTCGGCACCAGCCTATGGTTTGGAAGAAGACTATCCAATTTGCGTAATAGGTGTACTATCTCCTAAACCAAGGAGTACTCGCAAGCTGAGAGAAGGTAAAAGGAAAAGACAACTGAATAATCCTATCCGTTTTCTCCAGAACCTGAAACCATCCTCGAATAAATCCCTTCGAGTTCGTATATAACCATACGATGGTTTTGTCCAATGGAAGTGGACGTTCGTAGTAATACGGGGTGTCCTGGAGAAAAGGGTAAAAGTAGGAGTGGCAATGAGGTTTGCAACTCTGACAATCCAAAAGCAGTGTTTAAGAAGGTTCGGTTAATTTTGGTCTCTGAGTCATAGTCTTAGGGTCGGGTCAATGGTCGCTGCCGAAGAGAGAGAGAAAAGAAACACTCAGCGTGCACTCTATCCTAGATCAGAATGGTTACCAATTTATCTAATCTAGAAACCTCCCACTGTACCGTCAAATTCTCCTCCAAACCTAAAAGAAGAATTAGTCGGGGTCACCCGAGGAGTAAACTAACTCATCAGTGGGAATCGGGATCCAACTACCACCGCATGATAACGTGACGGAATCCGCTCACGTCATCACACTCCAGAAGGTATGCGCATATCCGGCAAGTTTCAGTTCTTTTGAAACTCCCGATGTGATTTTTGCCCCATGCTCTTATGACCTTGACGAAGGCCAACAAATCATAAGTCACATGTCAAGTTCTACCCGTCATTCTCCAGGTTGATTTGAACCCACCCGCACAAGCCCTTGACGAAGGCCAACAAGGCTATACGACTGTCCCAAACCAACGCATCTATCTATGCTGCAGAAAGGCAACAAGCAGCTACCATACACTATGCCTTGACGAAGGCCAACAAACATAGCATGAATACTACGTGCTACCCGTCTGAAACGACGGAGGGCTACGAATTGTTTCTGGCGAAAACCTTTAACGTAAAGAACTTGATATCGTTGAAGGAACCGGATAGCTTTTTGAAAATATAGTGACGAAGACCGTTGCTAAAGAGGTCACTCCCGGTGAAGGGATCTTGGCTCTTTCCCCGTAGAATGAGGTGCAGGATATTCCAACTGAATACCACGATGCAAAGAAAAAGTAATCGGCTATAGTGAAGTTATTGCCCTGACGCAAACTTTTGTTCAAGGGGTCACTCCCGGTGAAGGGATCTCGGCCCTTGCCTCGTCGACTGAGGAGCAGGATATTCCAACTGAATAACACGATGCAAAACAAAAGTGAACGTCCTTGCAATAACAGCTTTTTTTTTTTTTGAAAAGTGTTCCAACAACATCAGATTAGGTTTGTTTTTAACTTGCATTGATCCGAATCAACGCAGTCCTATCAATTGATCACACCACAAAGAACGAAAATAATATGACGTACGTATATGCCATCCGCATTCCCCACTGGGTCCCGTCATTACCCGTTAGGTTAGCTAACTAACGACAGAGCGGGGACTGGACTAGCGCGGATGCAAAACATATACAACATCTACTAATATATATACCAATATATTATATTTCGCTCAAAGCGTGATAAAATGCAACATCACAGAAATGTACAGCATCACAGAACAATACAGATATCTGGGATCCCCGGGTTTCACAGAGCCACTGAAACCCGACGTTCCCCTGGTCGTGTGGATAGCCTGTGCAATGAAATTCTAGACCCCTACGGGCGCGGCAAGTCACCTGCCAATACCTGAAGCGAGGCAGCCCCCTTCAGCAACGTGAATGGACCACCCAGCACTTCACGGAATCCGGTAACTTGGGCACCCCTCCTGGGTCAACCTGTACCCCCTACGAGTGCGGCGAATAGCCCGCCAATTCTAAAGTAAAGCCCCCTCCGTCTCAATGCCATGAGATGCGGGCTTGTTGCCCTCTAGAACCCGGCTATCCGTGCACCCCTCCACGGGGCAATCCTAGTACAGAAAGTAAAATATACATACAACGGGTACATCGACCGCAACCTGGTCGTGCCCCAAAATAATAATACAAACAGGCAGTGACGGCAGTCCACATGTCGGACGCTCGCCCCGCAATATCAAATGTACATAATACAACAAAACTGTACTAGCATTGCATCCAGGCTATCCCCACGACCGATCCGCAACATCACAGCAATACACAGAACATCAACATGAAAGTCACGTTCGCAAATCCGTCTAACCGGGCTATAGCAGTTAGACAGGATTTACCGATAGAGTGACATTCACGGTCGCAGATATAATGTAAATACTGTGAACCAATGTGTTTAAAATATCCGATCGATCAAATTTTAACAAGTGGGCCCCCAAGTACTACTGTAGCACATCAAGAAATTCTGGGCCCAAAAATTAATATTCCAGAAACCCTAAAATCAACCCAGAGAGCAACTACAGAAATTTCATGCAGTGATCTCAACATAGTGCGGCGGAACCGCGGCCCAAAGGGGGGTTTGGCCGCGGTTCCGCGCTCCCACTATGGAGTCACTGTATCGAATTTCTACAGTGTTCTTAGAATTTCCAGTACATCAATTATCTACAACCTGAAAAAAATTTCGAGCCAGAAAAAATTCAACAGAAAACTGATGTGAAGAAAACGCGGATTTTTGGAATTTTGTTCGATCGGAAATGTAAAACACATTAGACAAAGCTAGACTATGTTAATGGTGAGGCTCTGATACCACTGTAAGTGCACGGCGGCGCCCCGGCCGTCAATCCGACGGCCAAATGCGGAAGCGGTGATAAACTTTAAATTTTCATGAACTGGCACCACCGCGCACTAAAACCCGGATCGAACCATTAACTTGTCCTAGCTAACTACAAGATGGGGAAGAGAGATATACCGACTGATCCAAGTCCTCCGGTCTTCTCGTCGTCGTCCCAATCTCCCGCGGAATGTCCTGTCTCCACCTCGTCGCCGGAAGGGCACCACATCGCCTACATCTTTTACGGGCTCCCACCTCAATACCGAGGCAACTCGGGCACGAAGCTGGCTAGTCGACGTGCCCAAGATTTGCTGTAGAATGTGTAGTGAGCAAGTCTCATTTGGGGTTGTAGGAGTTTGCCTTTTGGTGGAGGAAATGAAGTAAACTTTTTGGAGATGGAGTTGTAGGGATTTTTTTCAAAACCAAAGATACAAAAATCCCCACACATAAAATGGGCACCCCCACCTCTTTAAGTGGCCGGCCTTGGTGAGTGGAGAGAAGAACATGAGAGTGAGAGAGAATGGCTTGATCAATAATGCAAAAGAAATGATAGCTAGGAAAGTCCAACACTCAACAACCATATCATCTCCCATCATCACATCCAAAGTCAAGCCATCATCAAAACAAAGTCAATCATGATAGAAGAAGAAGTCAAGGTCAAAGAATGGTGCAACTATCATGACACAAGAATATGCAAAGAACCCCTCCACAAATACTTATTTGCAACAATACAAATACTTATTTGCAAGCCCTCCTCTACCAATCTTCGGTCAATGAACGATACAAAGGAAATTGGCCGAAACGGAAAGCAAGCTGGCAACTCCAGAAAACTGGTCCCGTAATAAATTACAGGAAAACCCCGATACTGTGCATACACACCCGCATTTGTATTCCGACCGAAATACAAATGCAATGAGACAAAATCTACACTGTACTATACTAGGATCCGGCTTAAACCAAAGCCGGCTAGTAATATCCGTTCGATCCTGATCTGTGCAATACCGCACGTATCTGATCGAACCCTACCATATATCCATACGGCCTGTAGTACAAACTGTCCGATCCTGATCCGTGCAATACCGCATGTATCTGATCGGACCTTGCCATATCTCCATATGGCCTCTACAGCTTTTCGCCCGAAAGCTGAGTAACTGAATGTGGGGGACTCTAAAGACTCGTCAACACCTTGGTTGTGGATTTAACCACTAGCACGTCAGAGGTATAAGCCAATACGTGACGGGCTACCAGCTATTGACCAAAAGGGACGTCGATGAGCGAACTCATCCTGACACCCTACTGAGCCTGTCAGTGACAATATCCGTACAGTCCGGTCCGTTCGTCTATGAGCATCGCATGGCGGGCCTAGGGGGTTGGTAAAAGTCAGACCCCTAAAAGCGGTACAAGTCGTGTCGGAGTGTAGCCCAGAACACCCTGAGATACTACTGGAATACCTACCAGTAAATCTCCTGCCTCGGCCGAGGGCTTTGTGTAGTGGCTCTCCTAGACACAGCGCGACCTCACCCCCAATACCGGGAGAGACGAACCCCTGAAGATGCGCTCACTGCCTCCATATGGCTCGGGACTGTACCCAACTAAAACCTGTTTGCACAACTCCTTTGAGCCGTGGTAGGGTAGTAATCAAAGTACAGTGGGAACTCACACAAGACAAATAACGATCTCCAGGTCGATGAACTAACCTGTACACATGTCACCAGGGAACTGCCACCTGACGTCTGGTATATGACCAACTAGCATGTTCCCGGCGAGTCCTGTCCGGTGTACTCATAACCCAATGAGGACCTGTATACATCTTAGGTGATCCAACGGACACCAGTAGCTTGTGAGACAGGCCACCGCCCCTCGTCGGGGTCTCGACTGTATACACTAGTCTACTCTGGAGAATCGATGCCCTGTCTCGAAACTCTCACGACTAGGGACCATTTAAGGATATGCTTATAGACTGCCAGCTCCCACGTATATGATCGCCCTCATACTGCTGGTGGTCAAGCAAGAATCCTAGGGGCTCTATCAACATGTAATAGCGACCTGTAAGGTCACCTAAAACAGTACACGATGATAAAGATAAACCAGATAGCATACTATCATCTCGAGTAAGATTGTCCTATCGGGATAGGTCCTCGCTTAATCATTACAATCACACGCCTGTGATCCAATAATTGACTCTGAAGGCACTATCTCCAACAAGTTGGATCCTGATCCCACTGTGAGTAAAAGTTACTACCGGGAGAGTTTTGCACTTTACAATTAGCTAATCCAGTAAGTGTCTAGAAAGGTGTCAACGGGGTTACGCCTCTAGGAAAACGAGGTTTATTTTAATTAGATCCCTGCGAAAGCACGGGGAACCTCCCTCGAAATACCGACACTGGCCTGGCCGACCGGTTAGCAAACTTGTAGATTGCAATTAATCCTGGCTAAATTTTTTTTTAAGGTTTGAAGGAAAATTTGATAAAAAGCAGTGGGAGATATCGATTAGATAAGATTAATAACCAATCTAATCATGCAAGAGCAATTGCTGAGTGTCTTCTTTTCTCTCTCCTAATGACGGGACTTAAGCTTTTATTAGACAAGAATAAACTCATGGGACCGAATTACAAAGATTGGATAAGGAACGTAAATATTGCCCTGACTTATGATAAGGTCGGATACGTCCTGACTACTCTAGTCCCTCCTACCCCAAGCCCTGATTCTTCAGTTGCGGATAAATAAATCCGCAAGACATGGGATATAGACTGTGCAACAGCCAAGTGCCTCGCGCTTGCTTCTATGAACAATGAACATCAGAAGCAGCACGAGAAAATAGATGTACAATCTATCTTTCTCCATACAAGGGAGTTGTATGGAGAGCAATCTTGTACTCTCCGATACGAGGCATCTCGAAAGTTGTTTCAGATGCGGATGGCTGCTGGCACGTCTGTAGGTGACCATGTATTGAAGATGATTGGACTTATCGAAGAACTAGAGGACCTGGGTTGGACCATGGAGAACGAACAGTATATTGATATTGTTCTACAGTCCCTTCCCCCTGCCTTTGCTCAGTTCATTGTAAACTTCGACATGCACAACATAGAGAAGTCATTACCTGAACTCCTCAATATGTTGAGGAGTGCAGAGAGCGTGTTAAAGGTAGCGAAAACTCCCGCTCTAATTTCTAGGCCATCTTCCTATTCCGTCCCGAAAGCCAAGGCCAAGGGAAAGAAGAAGAAGAATCCCATCAAGCCGAGAGGAGGAGTGAAAAAGGAACCGGGAAAGGACAAGATGGGGGCTACTGCGACTGGACGAGGGGAATGCTTCCACTGCTACCAGACTGGGCACTGGAAGAGAAACTGCATTGGATACCTGGCCGGCCTCAAGAAGAAGAAGCATGCTGATGCTTCTACTTCAGGTTTGTTTGTAACAGAAAACTGTTTTTCAATTAACTCTGCTTCCTGGATATTAGATACCGGGTCAGGATCTCACATTTGCAATTGTGTGCAGGGGCTGAGAAATAGCAGGTTTTTGAAGAAATGTGATCACACTTTCCAGGTTGAGAATGGTTCCTCTGTACATGCTGTAGCAGTGGGAGAGTATCACCTTGGTTTGCCCTCGGGGTGTATATTGGTTTTGAACCCATGTTATTTTGTACCTTTAATGTTATGTAATATTATATCTGTATCGTTGTTGGACAATGCTTGATATAATTTTGTATTACAATCTAATGTTATGAACATTAACCTTAATCAAGAGTTGATTGGGTCTGGTACATTAAATAACAGGATATACATCCTAAACCAGAATACAGTTTTCAATATACAACACACAAACAAAAGGAAGATTTCAAACATAAATGAAAATTTCATTTGGCATTGTAGACTTGGTCATATTAATGAAACAAGACTAACCAAGCTACATAAAGATAAATATTTAAACTCTTTTGAGTATAAATTTTATGCAACTTGCCAGTCTTGTATCAGAGGTAAAATGACCAAAACTCCGTTTAGTGGACACGGAGAGAGAGCTATTGAAATCTTAGGCCTCATACATAGTGATGTATGTGGACCAATGTCTATATATGCGAGAGGTGGTTTTTCCTACTTCATAACTTTTACTGATGATTTCTCGAGATTCGGACACGTGTTCTTGTTGAAACATAAGTCTGAAGCCTTCGAAAAGTTCAAGGAGTATAAATCTGAAGTAGAAAAACAAACAGGCTTGAGTATCAAGAAATTTCGATCGGATCGAGAAGGTGGGTATCTAAGCTCAGAGTTTCTAGATTTTCTAAAAGAGAATGGGATTCTCTCTCGGCTCACTGCTTCGTACACACCGCAGCACAACGGTGTGTCGGAACGAAGGAATCGTACCCTATTAGATATGGTACGATCAATGATGAGTGATACTGAGTTACCACTTTCATTATGGGGGCACGCATTAGAGACTGCGATTTATCTATTGAATAGGGTTCCAACCAAAACCGTGTCAACCACTCCATATAAGATATGGTATGGGAAGAGACCATCTCTTAAACGAGTTAGGATATGGGGTTGTCCAGCTCATGTGAAAAAGCAGAATCCGGAAAAACTCGAGACACGATCGGTTTTGTGTAAATTTGTGGGATATCCAAAACACTCGTATGGATATCTTTTCTACCACAAGGTGGAACAAAGGGTCTTTGTTTCTCAGTATGCCACATTTTCAGAAAATGAATTTTTTACAAATGATACTGTTTGCAATGCGGTAGAACTGGAAGAAATTCCAGATACACAAACAATTACCGATGATTTGGTTGAACCTGAGGTTTCAATAGAACCTGACGAACCTCAGCCACTCCGTAGATCTAGTAGGACTTCTCACCCACTTGATAGATACTATGGTTTTCTAATTGATGGTGATAGAGAAGATTGCATCATGGATGATGATGATCCTACTCGTTTTCAGCAAGGTATCATGAGTGGGGACTCAGTGAAGTGGCTGGATGCCATGAGATCCAAAATGGAATCCATGCACACCAACAAAGTATGGACTTTGGAGGTTGCACCTCCTGGAGTAAAACCCATAGGGTGCAAATGGATCTTTAAGAGAAAGATCGGTGTGGATGGTCAGGTGGATACCTATAAAGCTAGGCTGGTCGCAAAAGGATTTCGTCAAAGACCAGGCTTAGACTATGATGAAACCTTTTCACCAGTCGCGATGCTCAAATCCATTCGGATCCTGCTTGCTATAGCTGCTCACTATGACTATGAGATCTGGCAGATGGATGTTAAAACGGCATTTCTAAATGGTGATTTAGAAGAATGCGTTTTTATGGATCAGCCAGATGGCTTCATTGATAGTGGGAGCAGCGAAAAAGCATGCAGGTTGCTTAAATTCATCTATGGATTAAAGCAGGCATCATGGAGTTGGAACATCTGCTTTGATGATACAATCAAAAAGTTTGGTTTTATAAAAAATGTAGATGAATCATGTATTTATAAAAGTATTGTAAAGAGTACTGTTACATTCCTCGTATTGTATGTGGACGACATTCTCTTGATAGGAAATGATGTTCCTATGCTACAATCGGTCAAACTATTCTTATCGCAGAGGTTCTCCATGAAAGACCTGGGTGATGCCTCGTACATTCTGAGGATTAAGATCTATAAAGATAGATCTAAGAAGTTATTGGGATTGTCCCAATCGAGATACATTGACACCATACTAAAGAGATTTCGTATGGAAGATTCCAAGCGAGGTAATTTACCCGCTTGTCACGGGATTACCCTCTCCAAAGAGAAGTCTCCAAAGACTGATGAGGAGAGGGCTCGCATGAGCATTATACCCTATGCTTCGGCAATGGGATTTATAATGTATGCGATGTTGTGTACTCACCCAGATGTAGCTTATGCACTGAGTGCAGTAAGCAGGTATCAATCCAATCCAGGGAAGAAATACTGGACTACTCTGAAGAATATTCTGAAGTACTTGAGAAGAACTAAAGAAATGTTCTTGGTGTATGGTAATGGAGATCTCCAAATGGAGGGCTTTTCCGACTCCAGCTTCCAGAGCGACAAGGATGATAGTAAGTCCATCTCAGGGTTTGTATTTACCCTAAATGGAGGGGAGGTATGTTGGAAGAGGTCCAAGCAAGATACCGTCGCTGACTCGACGATGGAAGCTGAGTATATTGCAGCTAATGATGCCGCAAAAGAGGCAGTCTGGATAAGAAAGTTCATTTCTGAACTTCAGGTGGTTCTATCCATTGCTAATCCAATACCTCTGTATTGCGATAACAATAGAGCCATGGCTTTGGCAAAGGAACCGAGGTCCCATCAGAAATCCAGACATATCTTGAGGCGGTATCACCTCATCAGGGAGATAGTGGATCGCCAGGACATTGAGATATGGAGAGTAGACATGAAAGACAACACAGCAGATCCATTCACCAAGGCCATCCCTCAAGTCCAGTTTAAGAAACTGTTCGAGCTGTTGGGCATGCGGTACGCCGGCAACTGGTTCTAGTGTAGACAGTGGGTACTTATTGCACCAACTACAGGCCTTAATGCAAGTGGGAGATTGTCAGATATATATGCCCTAGAGGCCTGTATTGTATATGTTGGCTATAGTGCCCTTAAAGTCAATTATTGGATCGCAGGCACGTGATTGCAATGATTGAGGGAGGACCTATACCGGTAGGACAGTCTTGCTCGAGATGATAGTATGCTATCTGGTTTGTCTTTATTATCGTGTACAAGCTTTAGGTGATATTACATATCACTATTACATGTTGATAGAGCCTTTAGGATTCTTGCTTGACTACCAGCAGTATGATGGCGACCATATACGTGAGAGTTGGGTAGTCTATAAGGACATCCTTAAAGTGTCCCTAATCGTGGGAGTTTCGAGACTGGGTATCGATACTCCATTAGTAGACTAATGTATACGGATCGAAACCCCGATGAGGGGCGATGGCCGGTCTCACAAGCCATTGGTGTCAGTTGGTTCACCTAAGATAGTATACAGGTGCTCATTGGGTTATGAGTACACCGGACGGACTCGCAAGGAACATGCTAGTTGGTATTATACCTATTGTCAGATAGCAGTTCACTGGTGACATGTGTACAGGTTAGTCTATCGACCTGAGATCGTCATTTGACTCGTATGAGTTCCCACTGTGCTTTGATTACTACCCTACCACGGCTCAAAGGAGTCATGCAAACAGGTTTTAGTTGGGTACAGTCCCGAACCACATGGAGGCAGTAAGCGGATCGTCAGAGGATTCGTCTCTCCCGGTATTTGGGGTAAAGGTCGCGGTGTGCACGGGTGGCCATCACTAGAAATCCTTGGCCAAGGTAGTCGAGAATTACTGATTCGGATCAGTAGTTCTCAGGTGGTGATGGGCTTTATACTGACACTAAATATCGCGTTATTAGGGGTCTGACTTTATCCACCCCCTAGTCCCGATATGCGATACTCATAGACGAACGGACTGGACTGTACGGATATTGTCACTGACAGGCTCAGTAAGGTTTCAGGATGAGTTCGCTCATCAGCCTCCCTTTCTCTCAATACCTGGGCAGCCGTTACGTACAGCTAGTGCCACTGACGTGCTTGTGGTTAAACCCTCTGCCAGCGTATTGACGAGTCTTTAGAGTCCCACACAGAGAGTTTCCTAAGTTCGGGCAAAACGTTGTAGAGGCCGTATGGTTTTATGGTAGGGTTCGATCATATACGTGCACTCGTGCACAGATCATGATCGGACGGATCATACTAATAGGCTTTGGTTTAAGCAGGATCCTAATATTAGATTGTTGGATTATTTTTGTCTCGTTGTATTCGTATTCAGTCGGAATGTGGATGCAGGTATGTATATACAGATGAGGGGTATTCTTGTAATCCGTTATAAGATTACTTTTGAAGATGCCATTTCTTTTTATTGTATTAAACATTTAGGGTTTTGTAAATGTTTAATATTAATGAGGTGTAAAGTGTGACCTTAAGTTTTGGCTTGTGGCATTTAATGATAGCATGGTTCAAGTGGTGACTCATGGTGGCACAATTGAACCATGCTTGATTTAATTAGTTTTGTGAGATATTTTGTGGGTGTGGATTTTTCTTTAGTTGCTAGAAAACACTCAAAAATCTCACAACACTAAATGAGGGCAGCCACCATCCTTTTTCTTATGTTGCTTTTCTTTTGCTAAGTCTGGAGCTCACACTTCATACACCAATGGGCATCTTCTTCAACCTCCATCCATACCTTCTCATGTGTTGAGAATCAATGGATTTCTTGAGGCAAAATGATCACACACACTCTCTACTTCATCTTGGTCATCTCGGCTAGCAAACTTGATGTCCGAGTTGCTTTGGTTTAGAAGCGGGAGTCCGTATAAAGAATCCTCGATGCGGAGCCTCTTCGACGAGGGATACCGGAGAGCGAACTCGTTCGGGGAAGCCACGATAAGCTTGGGACAGAGATTGAAGACCGAAGGATACGGATCGATCGGTATAATCTCTTAAACCACTTTACAGTTTACTAGTATAGGGTTAATGGCATGATCCGGGATTTATGGTTACGTTAGCGCCAGTTTTAAAAGTTTTTGTTCCGCATTTGGCCTCGGGTTGATAGCCGGGGCGATGGCGTAGCCTTACATGGTATTAGAGCCAACCCATTAACCGTATACTAGTTGGTTTAGACAATGTTAAAGTATCAAAATCGAAACAGCTCCAATTCACTGCACTGCTGATTCCAGTCTCTGTTGTTTTTTAAAGTGTCTTCTAAAATTATTCTAGCAACTGCAGAAGACTAATAACATGACCAGTTGACCATACCCTAAATACGAACCCAATCCACCAAAATTTGGCCCAGCACATTGCTCCCAAAACCGGCCAGGCCAGCCAGAATGAAGCTTCTGGGTTTCGTAATTTGGGTGTCGTCTGGTCTCTGGAATGTTGGTTCAGTGGTATTGTTTGTTCAGCTCAGTTTTGATATGGATTTATCTATGTGTTTGGGGGCTATTCGGGGTTATTTCGAACTCGATATTTCTACCATTATTTAAAGTTTACAGTACACTACATTTCTATCTGCGACCGTGAATGTCATTTGATCGGTACAACTTGTCTAATTGTTATAGTTCTTTTAGACGGGTTTGCGAACGTGACATTCATGTTGATGTTCTGTGTTGTTCTGTGATGTTGCAGATTTTTCGTGGTGGATGGCTTGGATGCAATGATAGTATAGTTTAGTTTTATTTGTACATTTGATATCGCGGGGCGAGCGTCCGACATGTGGACTGCCGTCACTGTCTGTTTGTATATTATTCTTTTGGGGCACGACCGGGTTGAGGTCGATATCACCGATGTACATATTTTCTTTTCTATACTAGGATTACCCAGCGATGGAGTGCACGGATAGCCGGGTTCTGGAGGGCAACGGGTCCGCATCTCATGGCGTTGAGAAGGAGGGGGCCTCACTCAAGAATTGGCAGGCTATTCGCCGCACTCATAGGGGGTACAGGTTGACCCAAGGAGGGGTGCTCAAGTTACCGAATTTCGTGAAGTGCTGGGTGACCCATTCACTTTGCTGAAGGGGGCTGCCTCATTTCTGGTTTTGGTGGGTAACTTACCGCGCTCGTAGGGGTCTAGGTTTGCATTGCACAAGCTATCCACACGACCAGGGGAACGTCGGATTTCAGTTGCGGCTCAAAGGAAACCCGGGGCTCCCAGATTATCTGTATTTTTCTTTCATGCTTATTACTTTTCTGTGATGTTGCATTTATCATGCCTGGAGCGATTATTATATATTGTTATATATACTAGTAGATGTTGTATATGTTTTACACCCACGCTAGTCCAGTCCCCACTCTGTCGTTAATTAAGTAACTTAACGGGTGATAACGGGACTCAGTGGCGAATGCGGATGGCATATACGTACATCATATTTGTAGGGTTACTAGGCATTCTAACAAGGTTCTTCAAGGCATCAACCATGCCCGATTAAAATTTTAGCCGTGCCGAACAACCCTAAACAAGATCTTTGCTAGATAATTAGGGTTACACATGCAAGAAAATATCTTTTACGACTAAGTGAATACAAAATTCAACCGTTGTAGATCGGTCCTTCACTTCAAAAGCTCCTTGTTGTAGTCCCTTCGCTGCGATCATGGTCCTCCCGGGCTCTAGCATGGCTTCACGAGGCAGAAGGAGCGTCCTTGCTTGAAGTTTTCGAGGCCGAAGATGATCTACGTCGAGGGAATACGAACTCAAGCTTCTTCTTCACTAACTAGAGAATTAGTGAAGCAAACACCCTAAACTAAAGTGCTAGTCTAGTAGAGGATGAGGAAATAGGAAGTGGGTACACCTTAGAATTATTTATCTCACATTTATTTCTCACTTAATCAAAACCTAGAGAGCTTTTGAGCTCAAGGAAGAAGATGAAGAAATAATGAGGTGAGGATAATGATCAAGTGAGTAAGCTAACCATGGGTGAGTGAGTATCATATACTAACTCATGTAGAGACATAACCATAGCTAATCCTAATGGTTGGGTTAACAAAAATCTAAAGTAAAGACAAAGTTAGTGGACTTTGTCAAAGCAAAGCAAGCTTCTACAAGTTTCATGCTCTTTCCAAATCTCCACTAATTTTGTAATTACCTTAAATAATTATAACCCACCATAATAAATAGAATGGTGTATGTCTTACACACCCATGAATGATGTATCAACAACCATGATACAAAAAGAAAACACATTTTAATATATATCACATATATATTAAAGTTGTACACATGTGAGAAAAATCATTAAGTGAACAAATGTTAGTTAATGTAAATTAGTATATCTAATATACAATTATATACTAAATTATTAAATCAACACTTGACTTAATAATCCGGTTATATCTCATATAACCGACTAACATCCAATGTATCGACTTATCGAATCAACACTTGATTCGATAACCCGGCTATATCTCATATAACCGACCGATACAAAAAGTCGCGAGAATAGAATACGGTATCACATACACATATTATTCTCGGTCCTGCACATATCACATATGCGCTCCTATTTCGTTTTGCCTGAGCCAGTAAAACCTCTATGTAGGACTCTTAAGACTCGTCAATACGCCGGCAGTAGGTGATGATCACATCAAGCACCCACAAGCCGCCAGCAGTACTAGCTGGATTTAACGGCTATCCGGGTATTGAACGATCAGATGATCAGCAAGCAAGCCCGCTCCAACTCCTGTAAAAGCCTGACGGTAACATTTCCCGTACAGTCCGGTCTCCTCGTCTGATATGTCGCATATCTAGTCTAGGGGTGGTAAATGTCAGACCCCAATAACCAATAAGTCATGCCGATGTGAGGCCCATAACGAGTCGAGAAACTACTGGTAACACTTACCAGTAAATCTCTAAATCAGCCCTGGCCAGGGACTTCCCTGTTATGGCCAATCGAGCACAGCACAACATCAACCCCCAATACCGAGAGAGACGAAAACCCCTCCTATCGCTCATTGCCTCCATGTGACTCGGGACTGTACCCAAAAACCACTGTTTTACACGCCCTCTTGGACGTGGTAAGGTGGAAATCAAAGCACAGTGGGAATCACACAAGACACTATGACGATCTCGGGTCTACAGACTAACCTGCACAAGTGTCACCAGAGAACTGCCATCTGACATGAGGTATAATACCATCTAGGAGTTCTCGGCGAGTCCGTCCAGTGTACCCAGTCTCCACTGAGCACTCGTATACCATCTCTGATGTCAAACACCAATGGATATGGGATCATCCAGTGGCCATCTCATGGGTCGAGAAGTGTATACGCTAGTCTACTCTGGTATATCGATGCCCTGTCTCGATACACCTACGACTAGGAACATTAAAGGATGTACTTATGGACTACCATGGCCCCACTAGTATGATCTGCATCATAGTCCTGGTAGTCAAGTACACATCCTAAGGGCTTTACCAACATGTAACTATAAGACAGTATCAAGAGACAATTATATATGTTAAGATAAAAAGCAACCAGATAGTATACTATCATATCGAGCAACAAAGTCCTCTTTATATATGTCCAAGCATCCAATATAATATACATCATCTGTACAATACTGGCCTCTAGGGCATACATACAACTAACAATATTTTCGTTCTTTTCTGGTGTGATTAATTGATGGGACTGCATTGATTCTGATAAATGCAAGGAAAACAAACCTATTTGATATTGTTGGAACAAATTTTCAAAAAGCTGTTATTACAAGGGCGTTTTCTTTTGTTTTACACAGTGGTATACGGTTATGAATATCCAGCACCTCATTCGACGAGGCAAGGGCCGAGATCGCTTCACCGGGAGTGACCCCTTAGGCAGAAGTTTCCGTCAGGGTAATAACTTCACTATAGTCAGTTACTTTTTGCTTTGCATCGTGGTATTCAGTTGGAATATCCTGCACCTCATTCTACAAGGAAAGAGCCGAGATCCCTTCACCGGGAGTGATCTCTTTAGCAAAAGTCTTCGCCACTATATATTTGTAAAAAGTTATCCGGTTCCTTCAACGATATCAAGTTCATGTAGGGGTTCCTAGGCACACACTAGAGGTCTCACAAGGCATCAACCATGCCAATTTCAAATTTTACAAGTGCCGAGAAACCCTAATACGGATCGTTAACTAGAATTTTAGGCGAAAAGATGCAACTAGTTAACAACTTAACTACAAGAACGGAAATACAACCTTTGTAGATCCGGTCCTCCACCTCCATAGCTCCGCAATGAAGTCTCCTCGCTGTCCAAATGGAATCCCGGGCTCTAGCGTCGGCTTCATCGGAAAAATGGGCGGGCTAGGTCGTCGACTTCGATGCCGAAGATGATCTACGTCGAGGCATCACTAGATCAAGCTCCAACTTCACCAAGTCAACAAACTTGTGAAGAAAACACCCTATACTACTTGGCAAGAGGTAGAGGATGAAGAAATAGGAGGTGGGTTCACTTTAGAATTGGATTTCTCACTCATTAGCTCAAGTTGCCATTGATGGAGCAAGCTTTCTTCATGTTGATGATGAAGAAGAAGAAGAAGGAATATTATGATAAGTATCTTCAAAAATGAATAATAAAATCAATACTTATCATATGGCAACCATGATTAGGTGTAGAGAATAGACCATGGTTAATTGGAAGGGTTAGGGTTAATCATGAAGACAAAATGATCACTAGGTCAAAGCTTCAAGAAGCTTCAAAAACAAACAAAGAAAGCCACCATTTTCTCTTCATCATTTTCTTTTGCTAAAATAAACAAAATGGATAAATAAATGAATAAATGAATAAGTAAATAAAGCAAAAGAAACCCTAACCATTGACCAACCATGGTTTAAACTATACTCCAAACTATCATGTATCATCAAACATGATACAATCAAATGCACAAAAGTATATCATATATACAATGTGCACTTCAAGTGAGAAAATCCTTTTTAAGTGAACCTTTATTAGTTAATGTAAAGTGATATATCAAATATATAATTATACATTAAATCATTAAATCAACACTTGATTTAACGACCCGGTCATATCGCATATAACCGACTAATATCAATAGTAAAAACTTATCGAATCAACACTTGATCCGATAACCCGGCTATAACGCATATAACCGATCAATGTTACAAATCGCGAGAATGGAATACGGTATCACATACATGCATTATTCTCGGTCCTGCACATATCTCATATGCGCTCCTATTTCGTTTCGCTTGAGCCAGGAAACCTCTGTGTAGGACTCTAAAGACTCGTCAATACGCCGGCAGCAGATGATGATCATATCAAACACCCACAAGCCGCAAGCGGTCTGCTAAACATAACGGCCACCCGGGTATTGAGCGATCAGAAGATCGACGAGCAAGCCCGCTCACACTCCTGTGAATCCAACCAGTAACACTTACTATACAGTCCGGTCTCGTCGTCTGATATGTCGCATATCTCGCCTAGGAGTGGTAAACGTCAGACCCCAATAGCTCGATAAGTCGTGTCGATATGAGGTCTATAACAGTTCGAGAAACTACTGGTAACACTTACCAGTATATCTCAGCAACCCTGGCCAGGGATTTCCGGTTATAGCCAATCGAACACAGCGCAACATCAACCCCCTATACCGGGAGAGACGTATCCCCTCCTATCGCTTATTGCCTCCATGTGATTCGGGACTGTACCCAAAAGCCACCATTTTGCACGCCCTCTTGGACGTGGTAAGGTGGAAATCAAAGCACAGTGGGAACCACACAAGACTCTATGACGATCTCGGGTCAACAGACTACTCTGTACCAGTGTCACCAGAGAACTGCCATCTGACGTAAGGTATAATACCATCTGGGAGTTCTCGGCGAGTCCGTCCAGTGTACCCAGTCTCCACTGAGCACCCGTATATCATCTCTGATGTCAAACACCAATGGATATGGGATCATCCATCGCCCATCTGTATGGGTCGAGAAGGTATACGCTAGTCTACACTGGTATATCGATGCCCCATCTCGATACACCCACGACTAGGGACCTTGAAGGATGTACTTATAGACTACCATGTCCCCACTAGTATGATCCGCATCATAGTCTAGGTAGTCAAGTACACATCCTAAGGGCTTTACCAACATGTAACAGAGAGACAATTAGTATACACGTTAAGGTAAAGATCAACCAGATAGCTTACTATCATGTCGAGCAAGAAAGTCCTCCGTATATATGTCCAAGCATCCACTACAATATACATCCTATGTATAGTAATGGTCTCTAGGGCATACATATAACTAACAATCTCCCACTTGCACTAGGGCCATCTGATAGCAGTGGTTGTAGTATCTCATACTCAACCATCCCATAAAAATCTCTCTCTGGGAACAGGCCTTTGTGAGTGGATCCGCTGTGTTGTCCTCTGATTCTACTCTCCTAACCTCGATCCCTTGGAGATCAAGCATCTCCATGATCAGGTGACACTGCCTTAGAATATGTCTGGATCACTGATGGGACCGGCGTTCCTTGGCATAAGCCACAACTCCATTGTCACACAATGGGAGGAACTAAGTTCATCTCATGAACAAATATACACCCAGACAACCTCTTTGGTAGCATCTTAAGTAGTGATGTATCCAGCCTTTATCGTCTAGTATGTCACGGTATCTAGCTTGGAACTCTTCCAACATACCGTCCCTTTACAGAGGGTAAAGACAATGCCTGCGACTGACATTCATTCGTCATTATCACCCTGGAACCCTTCCAGTGATTCTCCCTAGGATCGATTGATACCATCTCACTACAACTAGTGAGAATCCTAACATCCATTTAGATCTATTTCATAGATCCAAAATCCAGGATTTAGGAGGTATCACTTTGATCCTATATGGAGAATCATTGTGATAAGCGGAGATTGACCGAGCGTAGCATAGGAAACTCCTTTCTTATCAAGAGTATGTCATCCACGTACTCTACGAGGATCAACACCATACTCCCTACTACCTTTTTGTTTATACAAGGTTCATTTACCATTTTGATGATGTCAAACTCTTTGACTAATCACATCAAAACAGATGTTCCAACTCCGCGATACCTGCTTTATCCTATAAAGCATCTTGTACACGTTTCTGCTGCTCCCACTGTCTACGAAGCCCTCTGGCTGTGTACTTATAGGCGTTATCTTCTAAAACATCATTTAGAAAAGCAGTCATAGCACCCAACCGCCAGATATCGTAGTCATGGTATGTAGCCGTGGCAAGTAGGATCTGGATGGACTTAAGCGTAGCCACTTGAAAAGGTTTCATCATAATTATCCACGCCTGGTCAATGACGAAAACCTTTAACAAGTCTAGCTTTGAAAGTCTCAACTTTTCCATCTACACCAAGTAATCTTCTCAAGATATACTTGCTCCTGATGGGGATTTAACCCTTCAGATATAGCAGCCAAAGTCCATACTTTGTTGGTGTACATGGATTCCATCTCAGATCACTAAGCATCCAGCCATTCTTACAGAGTCCCACTCCTGATGGCCAGCTCGAAACTAGTTGGGTCATCATCTCATGATGCAATCCTCGCTCCCACTGTCATAGAGAAACTGAAGTATCTCTCAGGTGGGTGAGGAACCCTACTAGATCGGCGGAGAGGCTGAGGTTCGTTGGTAACTATTGAATCCTTTGGTTCTTTCAAATCATCAGCTGCAGTTTGTATAGCTGGAACATTTCCAGTTCTACATTACAGACCTTGCCTCGAGCTTGTCCGGATTTTTCTTTTTAGACAAAGGCTGGACAACCCCAAATCTTAACCAACTTAAGATATGGGCTCTTCCCTTTCCATATCACATATGAAGCGGTAGGCAACTGATTTGATTTGAACCGTATTCAATAGGTATGCAGCTTCTCAAGCGCATAACACCCAAAAGGAAATAGGTAACTCAGTAGTACTCATCATAGAGCACACCTTATCACATAGGGTGTAATTGCTCCACCCCGATACACCATCATGCTATGGTGTATACAGAGGAGTAATGCTGAGAGAGAATCTCATTCTCCTTTAGAATAGTCCAGGAATTCCATGCGCAAGTATTCTCCTCCCTGATCTCATCATAGGACATAATACTTATACCCGTATTTTGGTTCTCTACTTCTCGCTTATATTCTGTGAATATCTCAAAAGGTTCGGACTCATGTTTCAACAGGAACATATGACTGAATCTTGAGAGATTATGAGAGAATATAATGAAGTATAAAGAACCAGTCCTGGCATGTGTAGACAGGGGACCTTACATACATCAACATGTATCATCCCAAGAGTTTACTAACTCTTTCTCTGTTTCCAATAAACAGGGCTATGGTCATTTTATCTCTGTGACATGACTGGCAAGTTTCATAAGATGTAAATTCAAACTGATTTAAATATGCATCTAAAATGTAACTTCAGCCAGTCGGATCGCATTGATATGACCTAGTCTACAATGCCTCAAGAAGGATTCATTCATTTCTGAACTCTTCCTCTTATGTGTGTTCCGTATATTAAAGAACTGTAGTTTGATTTAGAACATCAATGCTTTTAGATAACGTGCCTGAACCGATCAACTTTTGATATAGGAAATGCTCAAAACATTATCCAACTATACAAAATTTTATCATTTCTTTACTAATAAAGAGATAGATATGATTTTGTATATCAGGTTCGGTATCTAATAACATTCGTTCAGAATCAATGTATTTGGAATACAGGGTGACAGTGACCAACAGACTTGGCTGCGACACTTGCCCCGTTTTCTGTCTTATGAAACTTATCACCCGTTCTCAGTTCTCTACCTATCTGTAGCCCTATGTAACAGATTACATATCTGGGATCCTGATCCGGTATCATATACCCATGATGCGGAGGATACTGAGAAACAGTTCTTTGTAACGAACACACCCGAAGATGATGCATCAGCATGCACTCTCTTCGTTTGGGCGGCACGGGAATTCTGGTAATCCCCAAATTCCTGCTCTGTCTTATAACAATTATAAGTTGGAGCGGGACCAACGTTCCCCAGCTCAGTATAACAAGCGGGTTCGGTCAATATCCGTATTATTATCTTGATTAAGACGTGATATGGTCGCTACCTGGAGAGAGAGAGAAGAAAACACTCAGCGTGCGCTCTTGCAAGAATAGATTGGTTATTATTTTATCTAATCAGGATGGCTCCCACTGCTTTTTATCAAATCTTCCTTCAAACCCTAAAAGGAAAGACTAGCCGGGATTAATTACACGCTACAAGTTCTCCAATCTTTCAGCCAGGCCAGTGTCGGTACTTTGAGGGAGGTCCCCCGTGCTTTCGCACGAACCTAATTAATGTAAATCTCGTTTTCCCAGAGACGTAACCCCGTTGACACCTTTCTAGACACCTACTTAATTAGCTAATTGCAATGTGTAATACTCTCCCAGGAGTAACAATTACTCGTAGCGGGTATCGGGATCCAACTATCTCATAGAAGGTATGCAATCTCATTGCAAATTTCAACACTTGAAATTCTCGATAATATTTTGCCCCGAACGATCTATAACCTTGACAAGGTCAACAAACCATAGACCGCAAGTCAAGTTCAACCCGTCATTTCTTGATTGAATCAAACCCACCCGTACGACCCTTGACAAGGTCAACAAGGCCGCACGACTACCCTAACCCAATCTGCATCATATGCATAAGCAGATAAATACTGGTTAGCTACCGCACACTGCGCCTTGACAAGGTCAACAAACGCAGCACGAATACTAAACAGGACTTATCTGAAATGACGGAGGGCTACGAAAGGTTTTTCTGAAAACCTATTGCGTAATGAACTTGATATCGTTGTAGAATCAAATGATTTTAAAATGGAGTGTTTTTTAGGCTTTTCTAGTTTTGCTAAAGGAGTCACTCCCGGTGAAGGGATCGTCGGTCCTTTCCTCGTCGAATGAGGTGCAGGATATATCATATATATCGCTGTGCAAAGCAAAAACTCTTAAAAGCAATCAAAAGACAAACCGAGTGTGTAGCATCTGCCAGTTATTGCTAAAGGAGTCACTCCCGGTGAAGGGATCTCGGTCCTTTCCTCATCGAATAAGGTGCAGGATATATCACATATACCGCTATGCAAAGCAAGAAATGTAGCTACCTGTTTTATTTTTGAAATTCAATTCTATAACATCTTAGGTTTCTTTTTACTTTCATTAATCACATTAATGAAGTCCCATCATTTCAGTACCTAAACATCACAGATAAATACGACGTACACTTATGCCATCCGCATTCGCCTCGATGTCCCCTCGTGCACCGTTAGGTTAGGTAACTAACGGCAGAGCGGGGCAGGGCTAGCGCGGGTGTAAAACATAAGTAACGCCTATATAATATATCATATATACTATATAAAGTATCCATCACAGAACATCACATGATCACATCACAGATATCGCAACAGAAGAAACATATGAAATATTGGATATACTAGGACGTCCGTGTTTTCAATACGAGCCAGTATAAAACACGGATTCCACGGTCGCGATGAATAGCCAAACCCACACCCCTAGACCCCTACGAGAGCGGCAAGCAACCCTACCAATTCTAGAGTTAGGAGACCCGGACTCGACTCCTCGAGTTGGTCTCCCACTGGACTCCAGAACCCGGTTACTTGTGCTCCCCTCCTTGGGTCTATCCTAGTGCGGAAAAGTAAATAATATACAAAGGGTGATATCTTCCGCAACCTGGAAGTGCCCCAATAAAAGAATATTACATACAAGTTTTTACATGAATGAAAATGAAAAACACTCATCTCACATAAAAACCCCCGGCTATTCAAACACGACGATCCAATATAACATATCCAGCAACACATAACATCACATGTCATCAACGTAAGTAAATATGCGCATCCCAATTGTCGTTGACATATAGCAACGAAACCGGCGATATCACATATTACACTTACGGTCATAGAAAAGAATGTGTAAAACTACAATAGCTGGAATCCGCAACCTCCTTAGACATCGCATGCCTAAACCAATGAATTCCTTAGACATCACATGCCTAACAATTATAAACCCCGCATTTTAGTCTCATTATCGAAAACTCTTTTCAATATCAAGTCGGGCAATTCAACAAGATTCCCGACATCCTGATCGAATGCTCGTCGCAAACTTCAGTAGGCGGCCGCACCCCCGACGCCGTCGACAAAGTGCACCAAGGCGGAACACCGCTGCCGCGAGCACCCAAACGGATGCTTTCGGCGACGGGGTTCTCCTATAGTCACTTGGTCGGGGCTATGGAGCGAGGCTGTCTATTAAGTTTATCCGGCGAGTATCCGCGTACGCTACGTGATTGCGACGGACTTTTGATCGCATCAAAATTCCGTGGCAACCGATCAAGTGAGACTAAACTGCTATGTTTATAACATTCATTCAGTTATCTCATAACTATTTGTGAATTCCAAGTATTGTATCACATTCTGGATAAATAGAAAATGTTAAACTTTTCGATCAAACAGTCGAACACCCAAGTTTTCCCGATATAGATCAACACATGAAATAAGTCTAACAACATTCAGTTCGTGCCTCAGTACCAACGGTCCAGCCGTAGAAGGGTCAAGCCAACGCCTCACATGTGGCACGCCATACTGCCCCAAACCCGAAGGTTCAAAGGGCAGTTCAAGACGGTCACATAATCGAGTTAAGATTTGTTGTCTTCTAGAGGGTCCATCGCGTTACATGCACTACTTAGAACGTCGTTAAACCACGGAAAAATCCAACACTTGGAAATTTCCCAACAGGGGAAAAATTGGGTATTTATATCCGGTCGAACTTTTTAACATATTCTAAAATTATCCGGAAAGCCACATAGACAAAATCTGATACTCCGATCGAAACACCGAATCCCCAAAGCAACCCCAAAATACTCAACTCTTGAGTACAGATTAAAAATTCCCATAAAACTCAGCACCTGAAAGCATGAGTTACTGTGCAAAATAGAAAAGCAACTTCCATCATTTGGCCGCGGAACCGCCGCAGAAGCGAGGCTTCTGCCGCGGTTCCGCCGCACTATGAACAGTTCATGGAAAAAATTTTGCACCGTAATTCTTAGATTTCCCTGCTGAATTTTTTAAGCATTTTTAATGTGGAAAAATCCCAGATTTTAGAAAAAGTCCAGAGAGCATGTTTGGTTTAGGGTTTCGGGTTCGTTCGGGTTTCAAACTTCGTCTACGCATCGCCTAAGGCTCTAGCTAGGCTCTGATACCACTGTAGGGTTCCTAGGCACACACTAGAGGTCTCACAAGGCATCAACCATGCCAATTTCAAATTTTACAAGTGCCGAGAAACCCTAATACGGATCGTTAACTAGAATTTTAGGCGAAAAGATGCAACTAGTTAACAACTTAACTACAAGAACGGAAATACAACCTTTGTAGATCCGGTCCTCCACCTCCATAGCTCCGCAATGAAGTCTCCTCGCTGTCCAAATGAAATCCCGGGCTCTAGCGTCGGCTTCATCGGAAAAATGGGAGGGCTAGGTCGTCGACTTCGATGCCGAAGATGATCTACGTCGAGGCATCACTAGATCAAGCTCCAACTTCACCAAGTCAAGAAACTTGTGAAGAAAACACCCTATACTACTTGGCAAGAGGTAGAGGATGAAGAAATAGGAGGTGGGTTCACTTTAGAATTGGATTTCTCACGCATTAGCTCAAGTTGCCATTGATGGAGCAAGCTTTCTTCATGTTGATGATGAAGAAGAAGAAGGAATATTATGATAAGTATCTTCAAAAATGAATAATAAAATCAATACTTATCATATGGCAACCATGATTAGGTGTAGAGAATAGACCATGGTTAATTGGAAGGGTTAGGGTTAAACATGAAGACAAAATGGTCACTAGGTCAAAGCTTCAAGAAGCTTCAAAAACAAACAAAGAAAGCCACCATTTTCTCTTCATCATTTTCTTTTGCCAAAATAAACAAAATGGATAAATAAATGAATAAATGAATAAGTAAATGAAGCAAAAGAAACCCTAACCATTGACCAACCATGGTTTAAACTATACTCCAAACTATCATGTATCATCAAACATGATACAATCAAATGCACAAAAGTATATCATATATACAATGTGCACTTCAAGTGAGAAAATCCTTTTTAAGTGAACCTTTATTAGTTAATGTAAAGTGATATATCAAATATATAATTATACATTAAATCATTAAATCAACACTTGATTTAATGACCCGGTCATATCGCATATAACCGACTAATATCAATAGTAACAACTTATCGAATCAACACTTGATCCGATAACCCGGCTATAACGCATATAACCGATCAATGTTACAAATCGCGAGAATGGAATACGGTATCACATACACGCATTATTCTCGGTCCCGCACATATCTCATATGCGCTCCTATTTTGTTTCGCTTGAGCCAGGAAACCTCTGTGTAGGACTCTAAAGACTCGTCAATACGCCGGCAGCAGATGATGATCATATCAAACACCCACAAGCCGCAAGCGGTCTGCTAAATGTAACGGCCACCCGGGTATTGAGCGATCAGAAGATCGAAGAGCAAGCCCGCTCACACTCCTGTGAATCCAACCAGTAACACTTACCGTACAGTCCGGTCTCGTCGTCTGATATGTCGCATATCTCGCCTAGGGGTGGTAAACGTCAGACCCCAATAGCTCGATAAGTCGTGTCGATATGAGGTCTATAACAGTTCGAGAAACTACTGGTAACACTTTCCAGTATATCTCAGCAACCCTGGCCAGGGATTTCCGGTTATAGCCAATCGAACACAGCGCAACATCAACCCCCTATACCGGGAGAGACGAATCCCCTCCTATCGCTCATTGCCTCCATGTGATTCAGGACTGTACCTAAAAGCCACCGTTTTGCACGCCCTCTTGGACGTGGTAAGGTGGAAATCAAAGCACAGTGGGAACCACACAAGCCTCTATGACGATCTCGGGTCAACAGACTACTCTGTACCAGTGTCACCAGAGAACTGCCATCTGACGTAAGGTATAATACCATCTGGGAGTTCTCGGCGAATCCGTCCAGTGTACCCAGTCTCCACTGAGCACCCGTATATCATCTCTGATGTCAAACACCAATGGATATGGGATCATCCATTGCCCATCTGTATGGGTCGAGAAGGTATACGCTAGTCTACACTGGTATATCGATGCCCCGTCTCGATACACCCACGACTAGGGACCTTGAAGGATGTACTTATGGACTACCATGTCCCCACTAGTATGATCCGCATCATAGTCTAGGTAGTCAAGTACACATCCTAAGGGCTTTACCAACATGTAACAGAGAGACAATTAGTATACACGTTAAGGTAAAGATCAACCAGATAGCATACTATCATGTTGAGCAAGAAAGTCCTCCCTATATATGTCCAAGCATCCACTACAATATACATCCTATCTATAGTAATGGCCTCTAGGGCATACATATAACTAACAGTTCATTACGTTAAAGGTTTTTCGCCAAAAACCATTCATAGCCCTCCGTTATTTTAGACGGGTAGCACTTAGTATTCATGCTATGTTTGTTGGCCTTCGTCAAGGCATAGTGTATTGTAGCTGCTTGTTACCTTTCTGTTGCATAGATAGATGCATTCGTTTGGGATAGTCGTACTACTATGTTGGCCTTCGTCAAGGGTATATACGGGTGGGTTCAAATTAACCTGGACAATGACGGGTAGAACTTGACATGAGACTTATGATTTGTTGACCTTCGTCAAGTTCATAAGAGCATGGGGTAAAAATCACATCGGGAGTTTCAAACATACAGGAAACTTTCCAGGCATGCGCATACCTTCTGGAGTGTGATAACGTGAATGGATTCCATCAGGTTATCATGCGATGATAGTTGGATCCCGATCCCACTGATGAGTTGGTTTACTCCTCGGGTGATTTTAGATGATCCCGACTAATTCTTCTTTGAGGTTTGGAGGAGAATTTAAGGATACAGTGGGAGACATCCTGATTGGATAAAGTGATTAACCATTTTTATCTAGGTTAGAGTGCACGCAGAGTGTTTCTTTTCTCTCTCTCTTTGGCAGCGACCATGTCCCGACCCTAGACTGTAACTCAGTAACCAAGTTAACCAAACTTTCTTAAAACATTGACTTTTGGATTGTTTGAGTTGCATACCTCATTGCCACTCCGGAACATTCCGTATCACTACGAAGATCCACATTTATTTGGATATGACCATCATATGGTTATATACGAACTCGAAGGTACTTGTTCCAGTTTCGAGGATGGTTTCCGGTTCTGGAGAAAATGAATAAGACTATTCAGTTGTCATTTCTTTTTACCTTCTCTCAGATTGTGACGGCTCCTAGGATAAGGAGAGGGTACACCTATTGTGCTTATTGGATAGTCTTCTTCTAAACCATAGGCAGGTGCAGAAAGGTAGGGAATGAAGAAAACTAATTAGCCTAAGTATGGTGTACAGAAGGTAATAAGTAAAGACAAATAAAGGGATTAGAAAAAGGGGAAAATAAATTGCGACTGCTATCATTCATGACCAAACCACGTATTTCATCGCCACTCCTACTTCACCTTTGTATTTCTCCAGAACACCCTGTATCACTACAAAGATCAACAGTTATTGGATAATCCATCGTATGGTTATATACGAACTCGAAGGAACTTGTTCCAGTTCGAGGATGGATTCTAGTTCAAGAGAAATAGAATAAGGTTTATTTAGTTGTCTTTTATCTTTACCTTCTCTCAGGTTGCGAGTACTCCTAGGATTAGGAGAGTACACCTATTAGGCTTATTGGATAGTCTTCTTCCAAACCATAGGCTGGTGCCGAACGGTAGGGAAGAAAGAAAACCATTTAGCCTAAGGGTGGTGTACAAAAGGTAATGAGTAAAGACAAATAAAGAGACTTGGAGAGATGGCTAAGAAATACACGGTTACAGTCATGAATTTGGATAATGGATGAGGCATTACTAGGAATACCCGGATACCCCTACAAAACATTTTAATGTTTCGGTTTCACTATGTGTTGTTAATTAAAACCCGATTTCCCAATTAGATCCTTGCTCCAGGGTATGTATTTACCAGGTTTGATTCTCACATCTGTATGGGTTTACAGATGATTAGTGGGAGTAAGTTATTGGAAATTAGGTGATCATCCTCATTATATCGGAATTCGTTGTAATTTTTGATATTTGAGGAAATCGCCTGGGGTTTTGCCTGATGGCAAATATTTGGTTTTGAATATATGTTGTTGTGCACCAATTTCAAACTGATATATCTGTACGTTTATTTTATAAAGTGAGATATAACTTTTTGAAATTATGTCCATGACATTTACCTATATCAGTTGATGGTTAAGTAAGGAGCATTAAACAGCGGTGTAATTCTTCCTAACCATATTACAGTTTTCAACCTAGAACGCACAGGGTTTGAGTTATTCAACTGAGGGGACTTATACAAAGTATTTTATGTTGTCCAGTATCCATTAGGACAGAGGGGTTGGTAACCGTACTATATTCTGTTTACTTGTGACTTCTCCGGTTTTAGACAAGTATTTCGTAGAAATACAAGGTCCAAGTTTTGAGAAGTTATAGGTACAAGAATAAAGTAGAGAACCATATGTTGCAAGTATCAGGATTCTTCAAGGTGATCGAAAATGTAGATACTTGTGTTTGGTATTCAGTTGATAGTAATGGTTTTGAGAACTTGCTTCTCTTTCAGGTTACTTATATTTGGATTCACTCCTAAGTTGAGTAATGCTGGTTGGCCTCTCTCCATTCAGTTGACATGCACTGGAGACAGCTGCATGATTTGAATCTGGTTCCAATTAAATCAGTGCCTCTGTTTCTATATTGTATATAGAATGTCCCATATCTTAATGATGTTAAGGTATATGGAGTTGTCCGGCTTATGCTTAAAACCAGACTCTGGATAACTCAAGGCACGTTTCCGTAATGGCTGTTTATGGGTTAACCCGGGATGAGGGTTAACTTTCTACCATCTGGAAGATCAATAGTGATATTATTCTTGACTCGCCACAGTTTTAGTAAAATGGACTTTTTCAGAAAACAGTAGTGGGAGTATGGTAGAACCGGAAGTGATTCCAGAACCACAAACGATTACTAAAAATTTAATAGGACCTAAAGATTCAATCGGGTTTGACATTCCATTAGCCACTCTGTAGATATAGTGGGTAACCTCGGGCACCCGAGAGGTACTTCGGTATCCTCAAGGACGGTGACAGGGAGGTTCTTGTTTACCCAGACTTTCCATTACTGTTGTTCTAGACTATGAGACCCGGCAGGAGGATGAGTATAGCGTCGTTCTAAACTAGCTTTAGAAGTGCACGTGTATATGACTCTGCCAGAGGGTTGTTGTGGTCAGTGGGAGCAGCGGAAGCATAGTGGATAAGTAGCTTATGTCTATTTATAGACTAAAGCGGATATAACAGAGATAGATCATCTATTTTGGATGTGACAGTCATAGACTTGGCTTTATCAGAATAGGAGATAGGTCTGTTAAGAAGGCAGTAGGGTGGTATGTCCTGGTATTTAGATGACATACACGTTGTAGGAAGTGATATTCCTATACTACGATCGGTTATACTATGGTTGTCACACAGTGATTTCTCCACATATGATATGGATAAAATATCAGGCATTCTGGTTACTAGATCTATGGTTTTAGATCTAGATTTGGGTAGTTTCCCAATCCGGGTACTTAGACAGTATTCTAAAGGCGTTTTAGAATAGATGGGTCCTGGCATGGTGGTGTACCTGCAGGTGATGGAGTCACCATCTCTAAAGGTGTCTTTCAGACTAAAGGGGAGAGAGATGTGCATGATTGATATATCACTTGCTTAGGCAATTGAGTCAATCATGAGATATCAAGTACCACACCAGATGTTATTTTTGCACTAGTTGCAATAAGTTGATATATTAATCTAATCCTGGAGAAACGTTTGGAAGCAGTTTATGAACATAAGTGGATGTTCTAGGGATTTGATAACGACAGCCTCCTTCGGGAGACGGTTATCATTCCAGGCTTCCAAGGTGACCTGGATGACAGAGTGACTGTCAGAGTTATAGTTTTCCTTCTTGACGAGGGGCAGTAGTTTGGACAGGTGGTCCAAGCGGATACTGAGGGAGGCATGGCACAGGATACTGAGTAAATTCAGTTGACAATACAGTCTAAGAAGTTTACTGGATTTGGAGTTCATTTGTGAACTAGGTCCCATTAGATATCCAGGCATATTCTAAGACAGGTATTACTCAATTCGAGAGATGGCTTTCTCCCCAAACTTGAGATAAAGAGAGATATAGAAAGAAACATCAGAGCGGATCCACTCACTGAGGCTATTTCTCAAACGTAATAGTCTTACAAACGAGCTTTGTGAAATTGATTAGTATAGAAGTTAGGTGTTCGGTATCACACGGGCTGTGAGTATGCAACATCGCAATAATTAGACTTAAGTGCAAGTGGGAGATTGTTGGCAATAGTGCCCTCAAAGTCAATTATTGGATCGCAGGCACGTGATTGCAATGATTGAGGGAGGACCTATACTGGTAGGACAGTCTTACTCGAGATGATAGTATGCCATCTGGTTTGTCTTTATCATTATGTACATGCTTTAGGTGACATTAAAGATCACTATTACATGTTGATAGAGCCCTTAGGATTCTTGCTTGACTACCAGCAGTATGATGGCGATCATATACATGAGAGTTGGGTAGTCTATAAGCACATCCTTAAAGTGTCCCTAGTCGTGGGAGTTTCGAGACTGGGCATCGATACTCCATTAGTAGACTAGTGTATACGGATCGAGACCCCGATGAAGGGCGATGGCCGATCTCACAAGCCATTGGTGTCAGTTGGGTCACCTAAGATAGTATACACGTGCTCATTGGGTTATGAGTACACCGGACGGACTCGCCAGCTACATGCTGTTGGTATTATACCTATTGTCAGATAGCAGTTCCCTGGTGACATGTGTACAGGTTAGTCTATCGACCTAAGATCGTCATTTGTCTCGTGTGAGTTCCCACTTTGCTTTGATTACTACCCTACCACGGCTCAAAGGAGTCGTGCAAACAGGTTTTAGTTGGGTACAGTCCCGAGCCACATGGACGCAGTGAGCGGATCGTCAGGGGATTCGTCTCTCCTAGTATTAGGGGTAGAGGTCGCGGTGTGCATGGGTGGCCATCACAAGAAATCTTTTGCCAAGGTAGTCGAGAATTACTGATTCGGATCAGTAGTTTCTCAGGTGGTGATGGGCTTCATACCGACACTAAATATCGCGTTATTAGGGGTCTGACTTTATCCATCTCCTAGACCCGATATGCGATACTCATAGACGAACGGACCGGACTGTACGGATATTGTTACTGACAGGCTCAATAAGGTTTCAGGATGAGTTCACTCGTCGGCCTCCCTTTCGCTCAATACCTAGGCAGCCGTTACGTACAGCTAGTGCCACTGACGTGCTTGTGGTTAAACCCACTGCCAGCATATTGACGAGTCTTTAGAGTCCCACACAAAGAGTTTCCTAAGTTCGGGCGAAACGCTGTAGAGGCCGTATGGTTTTATGGCAGGGTTCGATCATATACGTGCACTCGTGCACGGATCATGATCGGACAGGTCATCCTAGTGGGCTTTGGTTTAAGCCAGATCCTAGTATTAGATTGTTGGATTATTTTTGTCTCGTTGTATTCGTATTCAGTCGGAATGCGGATGCAGGTATGTTTATACAGATGAGGGGTATTCTTGTAATCCGTTACAAGATTACTTTTGAAGATGCCATTTCTTTTTATTGTATTAAATATTTAGGGTTTTTGTAAATGTTTAATATTAATGAGGTGTAAAGTGTGACCTTAAGTTTTGGCTTGTGGCATTTAATGATAGCATGGTTCAAGTGGTGACTCATTGTGGCACTATTGAACCATGCTTGATTTAATTAGTTTTGTGAGATATTTTGTGGGTGTGGATTTTTCTTTAGTTGCTAGAAAACACTCAAAAATCTCACAACACTAAATGAGGGCAGCTACCATCCTTTTTCTTGAGTTGCTTTTCTTTTGCTAAGTCTGGAGCTCACACTTCATACACCAATGGGCATCTTCTTCAACCTCCATCCATACCTTCTCATGTGTAGAGAATCAATGGATGTCTTGAGACAAAATGATCACACACACTCTCTACTTCATCTTGGTCATCTCGGCTAGCAAACTTGATGTCCGAGTTGCTTCGGTTTAGAAGTGAGTGCCCATATAAAGAATCCTCATCGTGGAGCCTCTTCGACGAAGGAGACCGGAGAGCGAACTCGTTCGGGGCAGCTGTGACAAGCTTGGTCCAGAGATTGAAGACTGAAGGACACGGATCGATCGGTATAATTTCTTAAACCACTTTAAAGTTTACTAGTATAGGGTTAATGGAACGATCCGAGATTTATGGTTACGTTAGCGCCAGTTTTAAAAGTTTTTGTTCTGTATTTGGCCTCGGATTGACGGCCAGGGCGCTGGCGTAGCCTTACAGTATAGGCTGCTAGGCATGTATATGTTGGGATTCCTTAGCACCATGCCTAGGATTTGCAAGCATCACCCATGCCACAATAAAAATTTGGGGAGGTACTAAGCAATCTAACCATGAATCTTAACTAGAATTTTTAGGGTAACATCAATAGTATCATATACTAAAAACTATATATCACTAAGTGAAGAGAATACAACCTTTGTAGACTTTCTTTGTGACTCCTTGGATCTTTGAGAGTTTGAAACGGCTCGCTAGAAGCCTTCCTAGTCCACGATGATCCACCCAAAGTCCCTTTGCACAAAGCTCCTTGCTTCACTTGATCAAGAATGAGAATGAAGCAAACACTTTACACTAATGGGCTAGAGTAGTGTAGTATGGTGGTGTGGTTTCTTTTCTCTATTCAAAATCCTTTCTTTTTATGAACCTCACTCAAAAGAAATCTCAAGAGAGAGGAAGAAGAAGATGGCTTTGCTTGAGCTCAAGAGTTATGATAAAGATAAAAGAAATGAGAATAGAAAATGTAAATATTTTCACACTCTCATCTCAAACCATGGTAAACAAATATCTAGATATTTTGCAAATGAGTTAAAGCAACAAAGGAAAATAAATCAAGGGTTAAACTTATGGTTAAGTGTAGAAGATGTGGAACAAATGAATTATGATTAATTTTCCTTTTTCTTTAACTCAAAAACAATTGTATATAGATATATTTATTCACCATGTGAGTTTTGCATTGCCATCTCAAGTGTATCAACAACCATGATACCATGTATGCATGTATGTGTCCATACACATCAACATGTGCATACATGCATGCATACATCAATATAGAAAAGGGTTTAATAAAGAAGTGAGCTAAAAGTCAATATTAAATCAATACTTGATTTAACAAACCGGTCATATCACATACGACCCGACCAATAGAAAAACGCCCGATTAATATACGGTATCACATATACGTATTTAATCGGGTCCCCGCACATATCTCATATGCACACCACATCGTTTCGCCTGAGCTAGGAAACTCCTGTGTGAGACTCTAAGACTCGTTAATACGTCAGCAGTAGGTGATGATCACATCAAACACCCACTAGCCACAAGCGGTCAGCTAAACGTAACGGCTACCCGGGTATTGAGCGATCAGAAGAAAACAAGCGAAGCTGTCAAAACTCCCGTCGAGCCAACTGGCAATACTTACCGTACAGTCCAGTCTCTTCATCGGATATGTTGCATATCGAGTTTAGGGATGGTATCGTCGACCCCAATAACTCAATAAGTCATGCAGGTGTATGGCTCATAACAGATCGAAAAACTACTGATAATACTTATCAGTAAATCTCAGCAGCCCTAGACAGGGACTTCCTGTTATAGCCAATCGACCATTGCACAACATCAACCCCCAATACCGGGAGAGACGAAACCCCTCCTATCGCTCATTGCCTCCATGTGCCTCGGGACTGTACCCAAAATCCACCTGTTTGCATGACTCAGTAGAGCCGTGGTAGGGTGGAGATCAAAGTACAGTGGGAGGACACACAAGACTCTATGACGATCTTAGGTCTACAGACTAACATGTATCAGTGTCACTTGAGAACTGCTATCCGATGATAGATATAATACCACATAGGAGTTCTCGGCGAGTCCGTTCAGTGTACCCAGTCTCTACTAAGCACACGTACACAATCTTTGGTGTCATCACACCAGATGGATATGGGATCATCCATCGCCCATCATATGGGACAAGAATGGTATATGCTTGTCTACTCTGGAATATCGATAACCCGTTTCGATACACCCACGACTAGGAACAGTTCAAGGATATGCTCATAAACTACACGTGTCCCACTAGTATGATCTGCATCATAGTCGTAGTAGTCAAGCAAATATCCTGAGGGCTTTATCAACATGTACCAAATGAGTAAGATGCATGATCAAATGAACATGTCAAGATAAAGTAAACCAGATAGCATACTATCATGTCGAGCAAGAAAGTCATATGTATATATATATATGTGTGTGTGTCTATATATATATATATGTATATATATATATACATATATATATACATGTCCAAGCATCCACTGTACATATAATGGCCTCTAGGGCATACATATATCCAACAATCTCCTACTTGCACTAAGGCCAATTATTGGCATATCTCATACCCAACATCTCAAAAAATCGCTCATGCTGCGGCTGTGGAAGGTCCTTGGTGAGTGGATCCGCGGTGTTATTCTTTGTATCTACTCTCGGAATCTCGATCTCGTGGCGATCTACTATCTCCCGGATCAAATGATATCGCCTTAAGATGTGTCTAGACTTCTGATGGGACCTGGGTTCTTTGGCCAACGCCATAGCCCCATTATTATCACAATACAATAGTATTGGATCAACAATGGTTGGAACTACTCCTTGTTCCGCGGCGAACTTTCTCATCCAGACGGCTTCCTTGGTAGTATCATTTGCAGCAATATACTTAGCTTCCATCGTGGATTCTGCAACGGTATCCTGTTTGGAACTCTTCCAACTAACCGCCCTCCATTGAGGGTAAATACAAACCCTGAGATAGATTTGCTGTCATCCTTATTACTTCGGAAGCTGGAATTGGTAAAGGCCTCCATTTGGAGATTCCCATTACCATATACCAAGAACAATTCTTTAGTCCTTCGCAAGTACTTAAGAATGTTCTTCACTGCTATCCAATGTTTCTCCCCTGGGTTGGATTGATACCTGCTTACTACAGCTAGTGCATAAGCTACATCAGGGCGAGTACATAACACCGCATACATTATAGATCCTACGACTGAAGCGTTGGGTATAATGCTCATGCGGGCTCTCTTTTCATCAGTCTTCGGACAGAAGTCTTTGGAGAGAGTGATTCCATGGCAAGCGGGCAAGGCACCACGCTTGGAATCTTCCATACTAAACCTTTTTAGGATGGTGTCAATATACTTTGATTGGGACAATCCCAATAACCTCTTGGATCTATCTCTATAGATCCTTATGCCCAAAATGCACGAGGCATCACCCAGGTCCTTTATGGAGAACCTTTGTGATAAGAATAGTTTGACCGATTGTAGCATAGGAATATCATTTCCTATCAAGAGAACGTCATCCACGTACAATACGAGGAATGTGACAGTACTCCATACAATTTTCTTATAAATGCATGGTTCATCTATATTTTTGACAAAATCAAACTCTTTGATTGTATCATAAAAGCTGATGTTCCAGCTCCGTGATGCCTGCTTTAATCCATAAATGGATTTGAGCAACCTACATGCCTTTCCGCTGCTCCCACTGTCAATGAAGCCCTCTGGCTGATCCATAAAAACGCATTCTTCTAAATCACCATTTAGAAATGCAGTCTTTACGTCCATCTACCGGATTTCATAGTCGTAGTGAGCAGAAATAGCAAGTAGAATCCGAATGGATTTAAGCATTGCTATTGGAGAGAAAGTTTCATCATAGTCCAATCCTGGTCTTTGACAAAAACCTTTCGCTACAAGCCTTGCTTTAAAGGTCTCTACCTGTCCATCTACATCAATCTTTCTCTTAAAGATCCATTTGCACCCTACGGATTTTATCCCAGGAGGTGCAACGTCCAAAGTCCATACTTTGTTGGTAAACATGGACTCCATTTTGGACCCATGGCATCCAGCCACTTCACTGAGTCACCACTCGTGATAGCTTACTGAAAACTAGTAGGGTCATCATCATCCATGATGCAATCTTCTCTATCACCATTAATGAGAAACCCATAGTATCTCTCCGGTGGACGAGAAGTTCTACTAGATCTCCGGAGCGGCTGAGGTTCTTAAAGTTCTACTGCAACATCAGTTTCAACCAATTCGTCATGAGTAATTTATGTCTCTAGAACCTCTTTTAGTTCTACAGCATTGCCATTAGTACTATTTATAAAAAAATTATTTTATAAAAATGTGGCATGTTGAGAAACAAACACTTTTTATTCCTCCTTGTGGTAGAATAAATATCCATATGAATATTTTGGATATCCCACAAATTTGCACATGACCGATCGTGTCTCGAGTTTATCCGGATTCTGCTTTTTGACAAAAGCCGGATAACCCCATATCCTAACTCTTTTAAGAGACGGTCTTTTTCCACACCATATCTCATATGGAGTGGTAGACACGGTCTTGGTTGGAACCCGGTTTAACAGATACATTGTTGTCTCCAATGCATGTCCCTAAAAGGAAAGCGGTAACTCAGCATCACTCATCATGGATCGTACCATATCTAATAGGGTACGATTCCTCCGTTCTGACACACCGTTGTGCTGTGGTGTGTAAGGGGGAGTGAGCTGAGAGAGAATCCCATTCTCTTTTAAGAAGTCTGAAAACTCTGTACTCAAATACTCCCCACCTCAATCTGATCGAAGTTTCTTGATGCTCAAGCCTGTTTGTTTTTCTACTTCAAGTTTGTACTCCTTGAATTTCTTGAAAGCTTCGGATTTATGCTTTAATAAAAACATGTGTCCGAATCTTGAGAAACCATCAATAAAAGTAATGAAGTATGAAAAACAGCCTCTAGCATGTGTAGACATTGGTCCGTATACATCACTATGTATGAGGCTTAAGAGTTCCACAGCTCTTTCTCCATATCCAGTAAACGGAGTTTTGGTCATTTTACCTTTGATACAGGACTGACAAGTCGTATAAGATTTATATTCAAAAGGATTTAAATATCCATCTTTATGTAGCTTGTTTAGTCTTGTTTCATTAATATGACCAAGTCTATAATGCCAAAGAAAAGCTTCATTTATATCTGAAAATTTTCTTGTATTTGTATGTTGTATATTGAAAACTGTATGTTGGTTTAGGACGTAAATACTGTTATTCAATATACCATACCCAATCAACTGTTGATTCAAGTTAATGTTCATAACATTATTTTGCAACACAAAATGATATCCTTCATTGTCCAACAAAGAAACGGATATTATATTACATAGCATACTAGATACATAATAACAAGGGTTCAAAACCAAAATACATCCCGAAGGCAACCCCAGATGATACTCTCCTACGGATATAGTGTTAGTGTATATGCCCTAGAGGCCATTACTGTATCATACTAGTTTGTATATTACTTAATGGAAGCTTGGGATATTCACCATTGTATAGACAATCTTGCTCAAAATAGTAGTATGCTACTTGGTTTTTCTCTACTTCAATGTGTGTACATGTGTTTCTTTTAACATATCGCCTATACACATTAGTGGAGCCCTTAGGATCTTTGCTTGATTACCAGCATTGTGATGGCAGTCACACTCGTGGGGGATGGGTAATCCACAAGCACATCCTTATACAGGTCCCTAGTCGTAGGACTATCGAGACAGGGCATCGATACTCCGGAGTAGACTAGCGTATGCGCTTCTCATCCCAGCAGGGGAGACGGTCTGTCCCACAGCCGTCAGTACGTCGTACTTGAGATAGTATGCGGGTGCTCGTTAGGTTACGAGTACACTGGACAGGACTCGTCGGGAAATGATTGGTTAGTACTATACCTATCGTCAGTTATCAGTTCCCAGGTGACATGAGTACAGCTTAGTCCGCTGACTTGACACTGTCACTTCGCCTCGAGTGTGTTCCCACTGTACTTTGATTACTACCCTACCACGGCTCAAAGGAGTCGTGCAAACAGGTACTAGTTGGGTGCAATCCCGAAGCACTTGGAGGCAGTGACGGTTAGACAGGATTCGTCTCTCCCGGTATTGGGAGTTGATATCGCGCTGTGTCAAGGAGAGCCATTACACACAGTCGTCCCTGGCCAGGGCAAGCGAGATGCACTGGTAGGTTTCCAGTGTTATCTCAGGGTGTTCTGGGCTACACTCCGACACGACTTGTACCGCTGTTAGAGGACTGACGTTTACCGCCCCCTAGGCCCGCTATGCGATATTCTCAGACGAACAGACCGGACTGTACGGAGACTATCACATTCAGGCTCAGTAGGAGTTTAGATGGGTTTCACCTCGTCAGTCTTCTTATCGGCATCTACCTGGGGGCCGTTATGCACAGCTAGTGCTGCTTGCGGTCTGTGGTTTATACCCACTGCCAGCGTAGTGTCAAGTCTTTAGAATCCCACACAGAGAGCTATTCGCCTTTAGGCAAAAGAGTAGAGGTCGCATGGTTTTGCGACAGGGTTCGGTCACATCCGCGCACTTGTGTACGTTTGGTGTCCGGGCAGTTATTACTAGCGGGCTTTGGTTTAAACCAACTCCTAGTATACGTTTTGGGATTGGTTTTATCTCGTTTGTATTCGTGTTCCTCGGAACGCGGATGCGGGTGTGTATGCACGGTTGACAGAGACAGAGGCAGAGGATTCTCATTAGGGTTGTTGACTGTTGACCTTTTCTGAACCCTAATGAGAATAAGAAATATGATTAATAATAATATTAATTAAGTATTATTGTGCCATGGTTAGGTTGAAAGGTTGACTTTGTTGACTTGTTGACTTTGTTGACAGATTGACTAGGTTGGACTTGTTGACCATCATCATGACAATGGCTATCATTTCATGGGTATGACTTTTGCTTGCTTGTTTGTTCACAAATTGCATTTAATGCATGAAATGATATTGCCATTTGATATGAACCATCACAAAAATACTCAATTACTATTATTATCGTGATTATTTTGGATTATGAAGAGGATGGTGGAAAATGTCTTGCTCATTCTATCATTTGCATTCTCTCTCATGAAAGCTCTCCTCTTCCTCTTGCTCTCCCTCTTCCTCTAGCTCAAAGGCAAAAATTTCTCATGTGTTGAGAACCATTTGCCTTGGAGATAAAACCCTAAAAACACTTCTGTACTCATCCTAAAGTCCAAGGTCTAGAAAGCCAAGGATTTTAGTTTCCTCTAGATTGAGGTTGGAGCCAAAGGTAGAAGCTTTCGGGTGGATCCATCTTCGGCGCAAGGAGATGACGAGGTGAGGCCGGTCTGACCACCACAAGGAGTCGAAGAGAAGGAGTTCAAGTTTAGGTATAACCCCTAACTTAGTAGCTAAACTCTTAGTTAGGTTGTTAGATAGTTTGTTTAACAAAGATCCTTTTCTAGAGTCCATGTTACCCCACCGAAAAAATCGTTTTTCACCATTTCCGCAACCCCAAAGAACCGGGGAAGGGTAACGTGGACTTACAGTGGTATCAGAGCCTAGTTAAACACTATCTAACATGTTATCAAAGTAACTAGAAGTTCGATCAGAAAGAAAATCACAAAACACGCCTGAGACATGTACTTTCTGTCGATTTTTTTACAGCTCAAAAAATTATTTAACACATATAAAAAATCGTCTCAGGGTTTTTAGTGAACACAGTAGAAAAACGATCTACTGAGCCGACCAACTCACCGCGGAAATGCGGCAAGAAGAGCTTCTTGCCGCGGATCCGCGGCCGAGTTGACTCGGCCGTAGATCGGTTTTGCTGAAGTGTGTTTCTTAGGGTGTTTTGGGAATTTTGGAATATGAATTTTCTGCCCAGATTTTCCAGAAAGCAGAATTTGTTTTTGGGGTGGTTAAAAATCCGTATTTTGATCGAACTTCTAAAGACTTTAGCTAACGGGTTATATCTGTGATATGATATATGTATTGAACGTCTGCTAATCGCTATACGTCGATTAGTGGGGGTTATACATATCTGTGATCTGTAATGTTGATGGTATGTGTATATGAATTCATTGGATTGTCGCGGATGAATAGACGGGGATTGTGAGATGAGAGTTTTCTTTATCTTTCAATTCATGTAATTTGTAATTGATGTAATATTATTTGTATGGCCGCACATCCGGGATGAGGTTGTAGCCGCCATTGTATAATTTCTTTTACTGTTTTTTCTCCTAGGATAGACCCAAAGAGGGGTGCACAAACTACCGGGTACCTCGAAGTGCCAAGTGGCCTACTCACGTTGTTGAGGTAGGTTGCTTCACTTCGGGTATTTGGCGGGTAGTTTGCCGCACCCGTAGGGGTCTAGGGTGGGGTATTGGCTATTCACCGCGACCGTGTAATCCACTTTTCGTTACAGGCTCGTACGGAATGCGGATTCCTAGTATATCCAAAGTGTTCATCTGTGATCTGGAATGGCTATCATTGCATCTGACGAATGTATATATCTATATATGATATCTATTTAGGCGTTGCTTATGTTTTGCATCCGCGCTAGTCCAGCCCCCGCTCTGTCGTTAGTTAAGTAACCTAACGGGTAATGACGGGGCCCCGTGGCGAATGCGGATGACATGAGCGTACGTCATATTTTCGTTGTTTTCTGCAATGGTAGGATTTAATGGTGGTACGCATTAAATTAATGCAAGAAAATAAACCAAAGTAAAGTCGTTGGAACAATTTAAAAAACCACTCGGTTTCTTTTCAAAAACCAACTTTTAAACGCGGAGCTTAAGCCACTCCTTTTAAAAGCTATATCGTTCCATCGATTATATCAAGTTCACTACGTTCACAGTTTTGCCAAAACCATTCGTAGCCCTCCGTCATTTCATATGGATAGTCAATAGTATTCAAGCTATGTTTGTTGGCCAAAGTCAAGGCATAGTGATTGGTAGCTATTGGGTATTCATATGCAGCATAGATAGATGCGTTGGTTTGGGACAGTCGTACTGCCTTGTTGGCCAAAGTCAAGGGTAGGTATGGGTGGGTTCAAATTAACCTGGAGAATGACGGGTAGAACTTGACATGTGACTTATGATTTGTTGGCCAAAGTCAAGGTCATAAGAGCATGGGGCAAAAATCCACATCGGGAGTTTCTAAAGAAACTGAAACTTGCTAGTGCTGCATACCATTTGGAGTGTGATGATTCTGGTAGGATTCCTTCAGTTTTATCACACGATGATATTTGGATCCCGATCCTACTGTGAGTATATGCTACTCCTCGGGAAATTTCTCACTTAACGATCAATGCTATAAACCAAGTAGGTGTCTAGAAAGGCGTTAGCGGGGCTACGTCCCCAGGGAAAAGAGGTTATTTAATTAAGGAACTTCACGAAAACGTTGGAAAACCTCCCTAAAAGTACCGACACTGGCCTGGCTGAACGGTTAAGCAAGTATTGTACGGTGATATTGATCCCGACTAATTCCTCTTTTTTGGTTTGAGGAGGGATTCGAGAAACAGTGGGAGCCATCCTGTTTAGACAAACTAAAAACCACTCTAAACTTGCAAGTGCATCATGCTGAGTGTTTATTCTCTCTCTCCTATTGCAGCGACCAATCGTCATGACCGGACTTAAGTTACTTCTAGATAAAAATATACTGACAGGGCTAAACTACAAAGATTGGCTTAGGAATGTCAAAATGGCAATCACTTACGACAAGCTGGGGTATCTCCTTACCACCAAAGCTCCCCCTGTCCCAGGTCCCACCTCCAGCGTTGCGGATAAGGAAATCCGTAAGACCTGGGAGATCGATTGAGCAAAGGCCAAGTGCCTCGTGCTTGCCTCTATGGACAATGAACATCATAGGAGGCACGAGAATATGGACCTAGAATCCATATTTCTCCATACTAAGGAACTATATGGAGAGCAATCCCGTATCGCCAGATACGAAGTCTCGAAAAAGTTGTTTTCGACGAGATTGGCCGTCGGATCATCGGTAGCGGAACACGTGCTTAAGATGATTGGCTTCATTGAAGAGCTCGCGGACCTTGGGACCACGTTAGAGAACGAGCTCTATACGGACTTGATTCTCCAGTCCCTTCCTTCCACTTACTCCCAGTTTATCCTGAACTTCAACTTGCAAGGAAAAGAAGTTGAACTTCCGGAGATCCTCAACATGTTGAGGAGTGCAGAGGGCACCCTACAGAAAGGTAGGGAAACATCCACTTTGTTTGTAGGAGGATCTTCCTATTCTAAGTCCAAGGCGAAAGCCAAGGGAAAGAAGAAGAAAGCCCCCGCCAAACCAAGGGGCGGTGTCAGTAAAATGGAAACGAAGGGAAAAGCAAAGGCAACAAAGATAGCGGGGCAGCTTGTGGGAAAGGAAGAGTGCCTCTATTGTCATAAGAAAGGACACTGGAAAAAGGATTGCAGGGCTTGGAAGGCCAAGAACCAGGACCCGAAGCAAGTTGCGGCTTCGGCTTCAGGTGTGTATGTTATTGAAAACTGTCTATCAATAAACTCTAGTTCCTGGGTATTGGATACCGAATCAGGATCTCATATCTGTAATTCCATGCAAGCACTGAGAAAGCGTAGGGTTTTGAAGGCAGGTGATATGACCCTCAGAGTTGCAAACGGAACTAGCATGGATGCTGAGTCCGTGGGGACTATCACTTGGGAATGTCAGATGGACATGTTTTGGTTTTGCGTGATTGTTATTTTGTACCCAATGCAACTTGTAATATCATATCTGTATCTTTATTATCTAAAGAAGGTTATGAATTTGCATTTGTAAGCAATGTTGTAAACATTCACCTTAATCAAGTTTTGATTGGGTCAGGTACATTAAGCAATGGTATATACGTATTAAACCAGCCACAGATTTTCAATGTCCAGAATACATACAAAAGAAAGTCTCCGGAAACAAATCAGGCTTTCTTATGGCATTGTAGACTGGGTCACATCAATGAGAGAAGGTTGACGAAGTTACATACAGAAGGATATTTGGATCCGTTCCAATAACAATCATATGCAACTTGTCAATCCTGTCTCAAAGGAAAGATGACAAAGACTCCGTTCACTGGACACGGAGTAAGAGCGAGCGAGCTCTTGGGACTCGTACACAGCGACGTGTGCGGTCCTATGTCTACACATGCGTAAAGCGGTTATTCTTACTTCATTACTTTTACGGATGACTTTTCAAGGTACAGATATGTCTTCTTAATGAAACATAAATCCGAATCCTTTGGAAAATTCCAGGAATATAAGAATGAAGTAGAAAAACAAACCGGCAAAAGTATCAAGATACTGAGATCTGATCGAGGTGGTGAGTACTTGAGTGCCGAGTTCCTGGATTACCTAAAAGAGAATGGAATTCTCTCTCAGCTTACTCCTCCATACACTCCGCAACATAACGGTATATCGGAGAGACGGAACCGGACCCTATTGGATATGGTACTTTCCATGATGAGTAACGCTGAGTTACCGCGATCATTCTGGGGATATGCACTAGAATCAGCTGCATATCTTTTGAACCGAGTTCCAACTAAGACTATGCCTACCACACCATATCAGATGTGGTGTGGGAAGAAACCCTATCTTAAGCACATTAAGACATGGGGATGTCCAGCTTTTGTTAAAAAGCAGCATGCGGACAAACTCGAGGCACGCTCAGTACAGTGCAAGTTTGTGGGATATCCAAAGAACTCCAAGGGATATTTCTTCTATTACGAAGAGGAACAAAAGGTTTTTGTTTCTCGTCATGCCTGCTTCTTGGAAACTGAGTTTTTGGAAAATCAGATAAGTGGAAGCTCAATAGAATTGGAAGAAATTCCAAAACCACGAGCTATTACTGAAATCATAGAAGAACCAGAGGGTTCGAAAGAACATGACATTCCTACGTCGCTCCGCAGGAGTAGTAGGCAGTCTCATCCGCCCGAGAGGGGATAGAGAGGATTGCATCATTGATAGTGATGAGCCTACTAGCTTCCAGCAGGCCATTCAGAGCGTTGACTCAGTAAAATGGCTGGATGCAATGCGGACCAAAATGGAGTCCATGTACACCAACAAAGTATGGACTTTGGACATTGCTCCAGATGGGGTAAAACCCGTAGGATGCAAGTGGATCTTCAAGAAGAAGATTGGTGTAGATGGACAGGTTGAGACCTATAAGGCTAGACTTGTGGCAAAGGGTTTTCGTCAAAGACCTGGTTTGGACTATGACGAAACCTTTTCTCCAGTGGCTATGCTGAAATCCATTCGGATCCTTCTTGCCATTGTTGCCTTCCACGATTATGAGATTTAGCAAATGGACGTAAAGACCGCTTTTCTAAATGGAAATTTGGAGGAGTGTGTCTATATGGACCATCCAGAGGGTTTCATTCAGAGTGGGAGCAGCGGAAAGGTATGCAAGTTGCTTAAGTCCATCTATAGACTAAAGCAGACATCGCGGAGTTGGAACATCTGTTTTGATGAGACAGTCAAAGATTTTGGCTTTATTAAAAATCTAGATGAACCATGCATCTATAGTAGATTTGTAGCAAGAACTGTCGTATTCCTCGTTTTATACGTGGATGACATTCTTTTGATAGGAAATGACATTCCTATGCTACAATCTGTCAAAGGGTTCTTGTCACACAAGTTCTCCATGAAAGACCTGGGTGATGCCACTTACATTCTAGGGATCCGGATCCATCGTGATAGATCCAAAAGGATATTAGGAATTTTGCAGTCTAGGTACATCGACACCATACTGAAAAGATTCAGTATGGAATATTACAAGCACGGTAATCTACCGTCTTGTCACGGGATCACCCTCTCCAAAGAGATATCTCCCAAGACTGATTTGGAAAGGGATCGCATGTCTATTATACCCTACGCTTCTACAGTAGGCTCTATAATGTATGCGATGTTGTGTACCAGACCGGATGTAGCTTATGCATTGAGTGTGGTAAGCCGGTATCAGTCAAACCTTGGGGAGAAGCACTGGATAGCGGTAAAGAACATTCTCAAGTACCTGAGAAGGACTAAGGAGATGTTCTTGGTGTATGGCGGAAAAGACCTCCAGATCGAGGCCTTTGCTGACTCCAGCTTCCAGAGTGACAAGGATGATTCCAAGTCCATGTCGGGTTTTGTCTTTACCCTCAATGGAGGGGCGGTGTGTTGGAAGAGTTCCAAACAGGAAACCGTTGCTGACTCGACGATGGAAGCGGAATATATCGCTGCTGCTGATGCCGCAAAAGAAGCCGTCTGGATGAGGAAGTTCTTGACAGAACTTCAGGTAGTTCCGTCCATTGTTGATCCAATACCTCTGTATTGCGACAACAACGGGGCTATAGCTTTAGCGAAGGAACCCAGGTCCCATCAGAAGTCCAGACACATCTTGAGGCGGTATCACCTGATCTGGGAGATCGTGGATCGCCAGGAGATCGGGGTTCGGAGGGTTGCTACGGAAGATAACACTGCTGATCCATTCACGAAGGCCTTACCCCAGACTCAGTTCGAGCGGCTGATCGAGATGATAGGTCTTCGATACGCCAGTACATGGCCTTAGTGCTAGTGGGAGATTGTTAGTGTATAAGCCCTAGAGGCCATTACTGTATCATACTAGTTTGTATATTACTTAATGGAAGCTTGGGATATTCACCATTGTATAGACAATTTTGCTCAAAATATTAGTATGCTACTTGGTTTGTCTCTACTTCAATGTGTGTACATGTGTTTCTTTTAACATATCGCCTATACACATTAGTGGAGCCCTTAGGATCTTTGCTTGATTACCAGCGTTGTGATGGCAGTCACACTCGTGGGGGCTGGGTAATCCACAAGCACATCCTTATACAGGTCCCTAATCGTAGGACTATCGAGACAGGGCATCGTTACTCCGGAGTAGACTAGCGTATGCGCTTCTCATCCCAGCAGGGGAGACAGTCTGTCCCACAGCCGTCAGCATGTCGTACTTGAGATAGTATGCGAGTGCTCGTTAGGTTACGAGTACACTGGACAGGACTCGTCGGGAACTGATTGGTTGGTACTATACCTATCATCAGTTATCAGTTCCCAGGTGACATAGTACTGCTTAGTCCGCTGACTTGACACTGTCACTTCGCCTCGAGTGTGTTCCCACTGTACTTTGATTACTACCCTACCACGTCTCAAAAGAGTCATGCAAACAGGTAGTAGTTGAGTGCAGTCCCGAAGCACTTGGAGGCAGTGATGGTTAGACAGGATTCGTCTCTCCCGGTATTGGGAGTTGATATCGCGCTGTGTTAAGGAGAGCCATTACACACAGTCGTCCCTGGCCAGGGCAAGCGAGATGCACTGGTAGGTTTCCATTGTTATCTCAGGGTGTTCTGGGCTACACTCCGACACGACTTGTACCGCTGTTAGGGGACTGACATTTACCGCCCCCCTAGGCCCGCCATGAGATATTCTCAGACGAACAGACCGGACTGTATGGAGACTGTCACATTCAGGCTCAGTAGGAGTTCAGATGGGTTTCACCTCGTCCGTCTTCTTATCGGCATCTACTTGGGGGCCGTTATGTTGGATATAGTGCCCTCTAAGTCAATTATTGGATCGCAGGTACGTGATTGCAATGATTGAGGGAGGACCTATACCGATAAACAGTCTTACTCGAGATGATAGTATGCTATCTGGTTTGTCTTTATCATCATATAGATGTTGATAGAGCCCATAGGATTCTTGCTTGGCTACCAGCAGTATGATGGCGATCATATAAGTGGGAGCTGGGGTCTGTAAGCACATCCTTAAAAATGTCCCTAGTTGTGAGAGTTTCGAGACAGGGCATCGATACTCCAGAGTAGACTAGTGTATACAGTCGAGACCCCGACGAGGGGCGGTGGCCGGTCTCACAAGCTATTGTTGTTAGTTGATTCACCTAAGATGTATACAGGTGCTCATTGGGTTATGAGTACACCGGACAGGACTCGCCGGGAACATGCTAGTTGGTATTATACATATCGTCAGATAGCAGTTCCCTGGTGACATGTGTACAGGTTAGTTCATCGACCTGAGGTCGTCATTTGTCTCGTGTGAGTTCCCACTGTGCTTAGATTACTACCCTACCATGCTCAAAGGAGTTGTGCAAACAGCTTTTAGTTGGGTACAGTCCCGAGCCACATTGGAGGCAAGTGAGCGGATCTTCGGGAATTCGTCTCTCCCGGTATTGGGGGTAAGATCGCGCTGTGTTTAGGAGAGACATTACACGAAATCCCTGGCCAGGATAATCGAGATATACTGGTAGGTATACCAGTAGTATCTCAGGGTGTTCTGGGCTGCTCTCTGACACGACTTATGCAGCTATTGGAGGTCTAACGTTTACCGACCCCCTAGGCCGTATATGCGATACTCATAGACGAATGTTCCGGACTGTACAAATATTGTCACTGTCAGGCTCAGTAGGGTTTATAGATGAGTTCGCTCGTCAGCTTCCCTTCCAATCAATACATAGGCAAACTGTTACATACAGCTTGTACATTTGACATGCTAGGGGTTATACCCAGTGCCAGTATATTGATGAGTCATTAGAGTCCCCCACAGACACTTTCCCAAGTTCGGGGGAAACGTTGTAGATGCCGTATGGTATTATGGCGGGCTTCGGAAAATGCACGTGCGTTTTCGCACGTGTCATTTTTCGGGCAGATAATACTGGTAGGCTTTGGTTTAAGCCGGATCCCAGTATTATACTGTGTAGATATAATATCTTTGTCTCAGTTGCATTTGTATTCGGTCGTAATACAAATGCGGGTATGTTTATACTGTTACGGGGTTATCCTGAAATTCGTTTCGGGATCACTTTTGGAAGTTGCCAGTTTCCAGTTTTCTATCACCTGTATTTAACATTCGGTTAAATGCGGATTTATCTTTTCTTCATTGGGTGAGTCATGGTTCTAGAAGATTCTAGAAGTAAGTGAGGTGTTCATGTTTCTTTGGTTGCATTAATTAAAATGGTGACTAGGTTAATGAATCACCATTTTGCATTAATGATTTCTAGTGAGTCATGCTTTGATTTTATGTTATGATAAGTTTAAAGCTAATGGTCACCCCTCTCTTGCTCCTACACTCACCCCCTCCTTCTATAATTGTGGCCGGCCCCCTCTTGTGGCAATAAGGATTGATTGATTTGCAAAAGATTATGATACTTTAGTGTATGGAAATTTCATATAGTTCAATTTCCATTCACCCGATTCCAAATGGCAACTTCTTTTAACCGTTCGTTTATAGCCTTGGACGTAACGAGACAAAGTGTTCTACTCATTCTCTACTTCATCTTGGTCATCTCTTTTGGAAAACTTGACGATCGAGTTGCCTCGGTTCAGAGGCGGGAGCCCGTTTAAAGATCCGTCGACGTGGTGCCACCTGGACGACGAGACTGGAGATCGAGCAAGTTCGGATCAGTTGCAACATAGCGTGGGATGATGGTTGAAGACCGAAGGACTCGGATCGTTCGGTATAACAATTCTACCCTCTTTACAATTTGTTAGTTTAGCTTTAATGGACGATCCGGGATAAAGTACGCGATAGCGCCAGTCGTAAAAGTTTTTTTCCGCATTTTGGCGTCTGTTAGACGGCCGGGGCGCTGCCATAGACTTACAGTGGTATCAGAGCCTCACCATTAAGCTATACTAACTTGTGCTAACGCGTTTAAAATATCGATCGAACGGATTTTCGCGAAACTACAATTTTCTGTTTATAGTTTCTGTCGATTTTTAATCTGGTCTAAAAATTATTTGACATATCACAGAAAACTAAGCAGGCTATTCTTAGCACACTGGTGAAATTTGGTCACATAATCCCACAAAACGGCCGTGGATCCGCGGCCTAAACCAGGGTTTGGCCGCGTATCCGCCGCGCTTTTGTGGGAACAGTGCGCCAAATTTTTCCAGTGAGTTTACCATGGGAAATTGTGGTTTTTGGTTAATATCTTTAGGGCCCAAATTTTGTTACTATACAGCAGATGTTTGCAGGGCCCACTTCGGGAAATTTAGTCGATCGAAATTTTAAACATGTTAGTTTTGCAGTACTTACTCTATATCTCCAACCGGGAATGTCATTTGATCGGTAAACCGCGTCTGACTGCTATAGTTCTTTTAGACGGGTTTGCGAACGTGACATTCGCGTTGATGTTCTATGTTGTGCTGTGATGTTGCGGATTTGTCGTGGTGCATAGCAGTGTACAATGGTAGTGCTGTTTGGATTTATTTGTACATTTGATATTGCGGGGCGAGCGTCCAACATGTGGACTGCCGTCACTGTCTGTTTGTATAATATTCTTTTGGAGCACGACCGGGCTGAGGTCGATGTACCCATTGTACATATTTTTATTTCTGTACTAGGTTTATCCCGCGAAGGAGTGCACGGATAGCCGGGTTCTGGAGGGCAACGGGTCCGTATCTCATGGCTTTGAGAGGCAAAGGGACCTCACTCTAGAATTGGCAAACTATTCGCCGCACTCGTAGGGGGTACAGGTTGACCCAAGGTGGGGTGCTCAATTTACCGGATTCCGTGAAGTGCCGGGTGTTCCATTCACTATGTTGTGGGGACTACCTCGCTTCAGGTTTTGGCGGGTAACTTGCCGCACCCGTAGGGGTCTAGGTTTCATTGCACAGGCTATCCACACGACCAGCGGAACGTCAGGTTTCAGCAGCGGCTCTGTGAAACCCGGGGATCCCAGATTATCTGTATTGTTCTGTGATGCTTATTACTTTTCTGTAATGTTGCATATTATCACGCCTGGAGCGATTATTGTATATTAGTCTTTATACTATTAGATGTTGTATATGTTTTACACCCGCGCTAGTCCAGCCCCCGCTCTGTCGTTAGTTAAGTAACCTAACGGGTGATGACGGGACCCAGTGACTTATGCGGATGCCATATACGTACATTTTATTTTCGTTCTTTTCTGGTGTGATTGATTGATGGGACTGCATTGATTCTTATTAATGCAAGGATAAAACAAACCTATATTTGATGTTCTTGGAAAAAATTTTAAAAGAAGGAGTTATTACAAAGACGTTTCCTTTTGTTTTGCATAGTGATATTCAGTTAGAATATCCTGCACCTCATTCGACGAGGCAAGGGCCGAGATCCCTTCACCGGGAGTGACCCCTTGGGCAGAAGTTTGCATCAGGGTAATAACTTCTATATAATCGATTACAAGTTGCTTTGCATCGTGGTATTCAGTTGGAATATCCTGCACCTCATTCTACGAGGAAAGAGCCGAGATCCCTTCACCGGGAGTGACTTCTTTAGCAAAAGGTTTTCGCTATTATATTTTTTATAAAATTCTATCAGATTCCTTCAACGAGATCAAGTTCATTACGTTAAAGGTTTTTCGCCAAAAACCAGCCGTAATCCTCCGTCGTTTCTTATGGATGGTCAGTAGTATTCAAGCAATGTTTGTTGGCCTACGTCAAGGCGTAGTGTTTGGTAGCTGCTGGGTATTCATTTGTTGCAAAGATAGATGCATTAGTTTAGGACAGACGTACAGCCTTGTTGGCCTACGTCAAGGGCATGTACGATGACCTAAATTAATCAGGACAACGACGGGTAGAACTTGACATGTGGCTTATGATTTGTTGGCCTACGTCAAGGTCATAAGTGCATGGGATAAAAATTATATCGGGAGTTTTAAACATACAGGAAACTTGCCAGACTTGCGCATACCTTCTGGAGTGTGTTAACTTGAGTGGCTTCCATCAAGTTATCATACGATGATAGTTGGATCCCGATTCCCACTGATGAGTTGGTTTACTCTTCGGGTGATCCCGACTAATTCTTCTTTCAGGTTTGGAGGAGAATTTGAGATAACAGTGGGAGGTTTCCTAATTAGATAAAGTGATAACCATTTAGATCTAAGTTAGAGTGCACGCAGAGTGTTTCTTTTCTCTCTCTCTTTGGCAGCGACTTTTGACCGACCCTAGACTATAACTCAGTGACCAAGTTGACCGAACCTTCTTAAAATACTGGCTTTTGGATTGTCTATAGCTGCAGAAGTCATTACCGCTCCTTCTTTTACCCTTTGTATTTCTCAGAACACCCCGTATTACTACGGACATCCACTTCCATTGGATAGATCCATCGCATGCTTATATACGAACTCGAAGGGACTTCTTTGAGGATGGATCCAGGTTCAAGAGAAATAGAATTGGTTTATTCAATTGTCTTTTATTATCACCTTCTCTCAGGTTGCGAGGGCTCCTTGGTTTAGGAGAGTACACCTATTACGCTTATTGGATAGTCTTATTCCAAACCATAGGCAGGTGCCGAAAGGTAGGGAATGAAGAAAACCAATTAGCCTATGTAGAGTGTGCAGAAGGTAATATGTAAAGACAAAATAAAGGGATTAGAAAGAGGGCAAAGTAAATTGCGACTATTCATATTCACGACCAAACCGCGTGTTTCATCGCCACTCCTACTTCACCTTTGATTTCTCCAGAACAACCCGTATCACTACGAACATCCAATTCCATTGGATAAATCCATCGTATGGTTATATACGAACTCGAAGGATATTTTTTCGAGGATGGATTCTGGTTCAGGAGAAATAGGAATAAGGTTTATTCAGTTGTCTTTTATCATCACCTTCTCTCAAGTTACGAGTACTCCTAGGTTTAGGAGGGTACACCTATTATGCTTACTGGATAGTCTTCTTCCAAACCATAGGCTGGTGCCGAACGGTAAGGAAGGAAGAAAAACCATTTAGCCTAATGATGGTGTACAGGAGGTAACGACTAAAGACAAATAAAGGGAATTGGAAAGATGGCAGGGAAATATACGGTTAAAAGTCATGATTTGGATTATGGAAGAGGCATTACTAAGAATACCAGAATACCCCTACGAAACATATTAATGTTTCAAATTCACTGTGCATTGTTAAATGAAAACTGATTTCCCGATTAGATACTTACTCCAGGGTTTGTATTTACCAGGTATGATTCTCACATCTGTATGGTTTTACAGATGTTGAGTGGGAGCAAGTTATTAGGAATTAAGTGATCATCCTCATTATATCGGAATTCTTTGAAATTGGTGATATTTGAGGAAATCACCTGGGTACAGTTTTCAACCTACGATGCACAGGTTTTGAGTTATTAAACTCAGCGGACTTATACAGAGTATTGTATGTTGTCCAATGTCCATCAGGACAAAGGGGTTGGTACTCGTACTCTGTTCTGTTTACTTATGACTTCTCTAGTTTTTAGACAAGTGTTTCGTAGAAATACAATGTCTAAGTTTTGAGAAGTTAAGGGTATATGAATAAAGTAGAGAACCAGGTGTCACAAGTATCGAGATTTTTCAAAAAGATCGAAGATGTAGATTCTTGTGATGTTTTGAGAAACATGTTTCTCTTTCAGGTTACTCATAATTGGATGGATTCCTAAGTTGAATAATGCTGATTAGTCTCTCTCTATTAAGTTGATATGCACTGGAGACAGCTGCATGATTTGAATCTGGTTCCAATTAAATATGTGCCAAACTTTCTATATTGAAATAGAATGGATCATAGCTTAACGATGTTAAGGTAAGGGGAGTTGTCCAGCTTATGCTTAAAAACAGACACTGGAAAACTCAAGGCACGTTTCTGTAATGGCGGTTTGTGAGTTGACCCTAGCTTTGACGAGGGTTGATTTTCTACTATCTGGAAGATCAATAGTGATATTGTTCTTGACTCGCCACAGTTTTATTAAAATGGATTTTTTCAGAAAACAGTAGTGGGAGTATGGTAGAACTGGAAATGATTCCAGAACCGCAAACGATTACGGAAAATTTAATAGGACCTATATATTCAATCAGGTTTGACATTCCAATAGCCACTCCACAGATATGGTGGGTAATCTCAGACACCCGAGAGGTACTCCGGTAGCCTCAAGGAAGGTGACAGGGAGGTTCTTGTTTACCCAGACTTGACACTACTGTTGTTCCAGACTATGAGACCCAGCGGGAGGATATGTATAGCATCGTTCTAAACTAGTTTTAGAAGTGTACGTATATATTATTCTGCCAGAGGGTTGTCGTAATCAGTGAGAGCAGCGGAAGCATAGTGGGCAAATAGCTTATGTCTATTTATAGACTTGAGCAATTGTAGCGGAGATAGATTATCTAATTTTGATATGACAGTCATGGGTTTGACTTCATCAGAATAGGGGATGGATCTGTTAAGAAGGTAGTAGGGTGTAATGTCCTGGTATTTGATGACATACACAGAGTAGGAAGTGAAATTCCTATACTACAATCGGTTGTACTTTGGTCGTCACACAGTTGTTTCTCCACAAAGAATATGGATGTAATATAAGACATTCTGGTTACTAAATCTAATGGTTTTAGATCTGGATTTGGGTAGTTTCCCAATGTGGGTACTTTGACAGTATTCTAATAGTATTTTAGAATAGTAGACTCCTGGCATGGTGGTGTACCTGCAGGTGATGGAGTTAACCCTCTCTAAAGATGTCTTACAGACTAAAGTGGAAAGGGACGTGCATGATTGACAGATCACTTGCTTAAGCAATTGAGTCAATCGTGAGATGTCAAGTACCACACCAGATGTCGTTGTTGCACTAGATGCGATAAGTTTATATTAATCCAATCCTGAAGAAACATACGGAAGCAGTTATAGAACATAAGTACATGTTCTACGGATTTGATGACGACAGCCTCCTTCGGGAGACGGTTATTATTCCAGGCTTCACAGGTGACCTAGATGACATGGTGATTGTCTGAGTTATAGTTTTCCCTTAGACAAGGGACAGTATTATGGACAGATAGTCCAAGAGGATACTGTGGGAGGCATAGTGCTGGAAACTGATTAGTTTCAGTTATCGATAAGTCTAAGAAGTTTGGATTTGGAGTTCATTTATGAACTAAGTCCCATCAGATATCCAGACATATTCTAAGACAGGTATTACTCGATTCAGGAGATGGTTTTCTCCGCGAACTTGATTATAAGAGAGACATAGAAAGAAACATCAGGGTGAATCTACTCACTGAGGCTATTTCTCGAACACAATAGTTTTGCAAACGAGCTTTGTGAAACTGATTAGTAGAGAAATTGGATGCTCGGTATCACACGAGCTGTGAGTACGAGACATCATAATAATTAGCCTTAAGTGCAAGTGGGAGATTGTTGGATATAGTGCCCTCTAAGTCAATTATTGGATCGCAGGTACGTGATTGCAATGATTGAGGGAGGACCTATACCGATAAACAGTCTTACTTGAGATGATAGTATGCTATCTGGTTTGTCTTTATCATCATATAGATGTTGATAGAGCCCATAGGATTCTTGCTTGGCTACCAGCAGTATGATGGCGATCATATAAGTGGGAGCTGGGGTCCGTAAGCACATCCTTAAAAATGTCCCTAGTCGTGAGAGTTTCGAGACAGGGCATCGATACTCCAGAGTAGACTAGTGTATACAGTCGAGACCCCGACGAGGGGCGGTGGACGGTCTCACAAGCCATTGTTGTTAGTTGATTCACCTAAGATGTATACAGGTTCTCATTGGGTTATGAGTCCACCGGACAGGACTCACCGGGAACATGCTAGTTGGTATTATACATATCATCAAATAGCAGTTCCCTGGTGACATGTGTACAGGTTAGTTCATCGACCTGAGGTCATCATTTGTCTCGTATGAGTTCCCACTGTGCTTAGCTTACTACCCTACCACGCTCAAAGGAGTTGTGCAAACAGATTTTAGTTGGGTACAGTCCCGAGCCACATTGGAGGTAAGTGAGCGGATCTTCGGGGATTCGTCTCTCCCGGTATTGGGGGTGAGATCGCGCTGTGTTTAGGAGAGCCATTACACGAAATCCCTGGCCAGGGTAATCGAGATATACTGGTAGGTATACCAGTAGTATCTCAGGGTGTTCTGGGCTGCTCTCTGACATGACTTATGCAGCTATTGGGGGTCTGACGTTTACCGACCCCCTTGGCCGTATATGCGATACTCATAGACGAATGTTCCGGACTGTACGAATATTGTCAGTGTCAGGCTCAGTAGGGTTTATAGATGAGTTCGCTCGTCAGCTTCCCTTCCAATCAATACATAGGTAAACCGTTACGTACAGCTTGTACCTCTGACGTGCTAGGGGTTATACCCAGTGCCAGTGTATTGATGAGTCATTAGAATCCCCCACAGACACTTTCCCAAGTTCGGGCGAAACGTTGTAGATGCCGTATGGTATTATGGCGGGCTTCGGAAAATGCACGTGCGTTTTCACACGTGTCATTTTTCGGGCAGATAATACTGGTAGGCTTTGGTTTAAGCCGGATCCCAGTATTATACTGTGTAGATATAATATCTTTGTCTCAGTTGCATTTGTATTCGGTCGTAATACAAATGCGGGTATGTTTATACTGTTACGGGGTTATCCTGAAATTCGTTTCGGGATCACTTTTGGAAGTTGCCAGTTTCCAGTTTTCTATCACCTGTATTTAACATTCGGTTAAATGCGGATTTATCTTTTCTTCATTGGGTGAGTCATGGTTCTAGAAGATTCTAGAAGTAAGTGAGGTGTTCATGTTTCTTTGGTTGCATTAATTAAAATGGTGACTAGGTTAATGAATCACCATTTTGCATTAATGATTTCTAGTGAGTCATACTTTGATGTTATGTTATGATAAGTTCAAAGCTAATGGTCACCCATCTCTTGCTCCTACACTCACCCCCTCCTTCTATAATTGTGGCCGGCCCCCTCTTGTGGCAATAAGGATTGATTGATTTGCAAAAGATTATGATACTTTAGTGTATGGAAATTTCATATAGTTCAATTTCCATTCACCCGATTCCAAATGGCAACTTCTTTTAACCGTTCGTCCATAGCCTTGGACGTAACGAGACAAAGTGTTCTACTCATTCTCTACTTCATATTGGTCATCTCTTTTGGCAAACTTGACGATAGAGTTGTCTCGGTTCAGAGGCGGGAGCCCGTTTAAAGATCCGTCGACATGGTGCCACCTGGACGACGAGACTGGAGATCGAGCAAGTTCGGATCAGTTGCAACATAGCGTGGGATGATGGTTGAAGACCGAAGGACTCGGATCGTTCAGTATAACAATTCTACCCTCTTTACAATTTGTTAGTTTAGCTATAATGGACGATCCGGGATAAAGTACGCGATAGCGCCAGTCGTAAAAGTTTTGTTCCGCATTTTGGCGTCTGTTAGACGGCCGGGGCGCTGCCATGGACTTACACGTTACGCACAGCTAGTGCCACTTGCGGTCTATGGTTAAACCCACTGCCAGCATAGTGTCGAGTCTTTAGAGTCCCACATAGAGAGCTATTCTCCTTTAGGCAAAAGAGTAGAGGTCGCATGGTTTTGCGACAGGGTTCGGTCACATCCGCGCATTTGTGCACGTTTGGTGTCCGGGCAGTTATTACTAGCGGACTTTGGTTTAAGCCAGATCCTAGTATACGTTTTGGGATTGGTTTTATCTCGTTTGTATTCGTGTTCCTCGGAATGCTGATGCGGGTGTGTATGCACGGTTGACAGAGACAGAGGCAGAGGATTCTCATTAGGGTTGTTGACTGTTGACCTTTTCTGAACCCTAATGAGAATAAGAAATATGATTAATAATAATATTAATTAAGTATTATTGTGCCATGGTTGGGTTGAAAGGTTGACTTTGTTGACTTGTTGACTTTGTTGACCGGTTGACTAGGTTGGACTTGTTGACCATCATCATAACAATGGCTATCATTTCATGGGTATGACTTTTGCTTGCTTGTTTGTTCACAAATTGCATTTAATGCATGAAATGATATTGCCATTTGATATGAACCATCACAAAAATACTCAATTACTATTATTATCATGATTATTTTGGATTATGAAGAGGATGGTGGAAAAAGTCTTGCTCATTCTATCATTTGCATTCTCTCTCATGAAAGCTCTCCTCTTCCTCTTGCTCTCCCTCTTCCTCTAGCTCAAAGGCAAAAATCTCTCATGTGTTGAGAACCATTTGCCTTGAAGATAAAACCCTAAAAACACTTCTCTACTCATCCTAAAGTCCAAGGCCTAGCAAGCCAAGGATTTTTGTTTCCTCTAAATTGAGGTTGGAGCCAAAGGTAGAAGCTTTCGGGTGGATCCATCTTCGGCGCAAGGAGACGACGAGGTGAGGCCGTTCCGACCACCATAAGGAGTCGAAGAGAAGGAGTTCAAGTTTAGGTATAACCCCTAACTTAGTAGCTAAACTCTTAGTTAGGTTGTTAGATAGTTTGTTTAACAAAGATCCTTTTCTAGAGTCCATGTTACCCCACCGAAAAAATCGTTTTTCACTATTTCCGCAACCCCATAGAAATGGGGAAGGGTAACGTGGACATACATATAGCATGTACATTGGAACCATTTCCAATCTGAAGAGTATGGTCACCAGTCTTCAAAATACTACTGTTTCTCAATCCCTGCATACAATTGCAGATGTGAGAACCAGAACCGGTATCTAATACCCAAGATGCAGAGTTTATAGAAAAATAATTTTCAGTTACAAACACACCTGAAGCGGAAGCATCAGTATGCTTCTTCTTCTTGAGATCAGCAAGATACAGAGCATAATTACATTTCCAGTGTCCCAACTTGTGGCAGTAAAAACATTCTCCTTTTCCACTTCCCGCAGCCCCGGATTTTTCTTTCCCCTTCGACTTTACAACTCCACCTCTCGGTTTGGTGGGTTACTTCTTCTTCTTTCCCTTGGCCTTGGCTTTTAGGACGGAAGAGGAAGATGGCCCAGCAAGCAAAGCGAGAGTTTTCATTGTCTTAAATGTGCTCTCTGCACTTCTCAACATATTGAGAAGTTCAGGAAGTGATTTCTCCAAATCGTTCATATTGAAATTCACAATGAACGGAGCAAAGGCAGGAGGGAGACTGTAGAACAATATCAGTATATTGCTCATTATCTATAGTCCATCCCAGGACCTCAAGTTCTTCTATAAGACCAATCATCTTCAAGACATGTTCTCCTACTGATATGCCAGGGGTCATCCGCATCTGAAACAGCTTTCGAGATGCCTGTAAAGTCCGAGATTGCTCTGCATACAACTCCTTTGTATGAAGAAAGATGGATTGAACATCCATCTTCTCGTGCTACTTCTGATGTATACTGTCCATAGAAGCAAGCGCGAGGCACTTGGCCGTGTCACAATCAATATCCCATGTTTTTCGGATTTCTCTATCCGAAATAGATGATTCAGGACCTGGGACGGGTGGGGCTTTGGAAAATACGCGGAACCGGATGCGGATAGAAGTGGTATACGGTCCCGGTATATGAGAAGAATGGAGGAAGGGAGAAAGAAGGGGAATACGAACTTGAAGGTGGAAATGGATTGAATAAATTAGTACAATCTGTAATGATTGATGTGAAAAGATGGATTGTACTAATCTATCAATATGTCGAGAGATGGGGTCAAATCTTTCAAGAGTCATGAGAAAACATGGGTATGCCGAACTTGGTAAACCAGACATAAGAAATGAAAGTGATACGGTTTCTTGCAAGGTCGGAACGATGGAAAGGATGGAGGGAAGTAGTTAAGGAAGGTTATCGGTTAAAGGTTCTGTAGGGTGTACACAGTCAATGAAAGGGATAAGATGAATTGGAAAATCCGACTCATCAAGCAAAACTGGTTAATCCTCAAGAATATCTTCAAAATTTTCCTCAAAGTTAAGCTCATCCATGCATTTATCATCAAAATCCAGACGCATATGGAGTTCGGGAAAAACAGTTAAAGACTCAGGATGATAAATTGGAGAAAAAAACTCATCCAAAATTGCGAGTTCATCATCTAAAATATTCCCAGCGTCAATATTCTCAATCCGGTGAAAATCAATGTTCTCAGACACCTAATCAAAAGCATGAATTTTAATCGATTCTGGTTCTAAGATGGAGGTGTAGAGGTCAAAAGGATTGGGTGTGGTTTCACTTGACATGGACCCTTCACAATCGGGTAATCAAACACTACAAAGTCGCACAACTCATTAAACATTCTATCTTCAATTGATAAATCCTTTGGGACACTAAATAGACATTCAAAACCAGAGTTGTGGGATTCAATTTTGGACGGGTAGGTTTGATTAGGAAAGGTATACAGCTCACTCTCACCGCTCAAATTCTCAACCTGTCCTACCGCCTCATCATACATTGGAAAATATGGAGCTAGTTAGAAACTAGCTACCGAGTCACTAGGTTGTATGAGGGCGGCCATGGACGCATTCAAATCCATCATCTGTTGACACGACGCTACCCGAAAGTCTTCAAACGACTGTTCTAGGCTAGACATGGGTTGTGAAGGGGTTTCAGTAAAAGATTTGAAGTTGTTTGGATACTGGAAACTCCTAAAAGGCTGTTCAGAAGCAATGTCTAGGGAAGGTGCAAACGTTAGGTAGGATGGATAGGAATTGAATGGTTGGACAGGGGTAGGATCAACATACGGATAAGAAGGTGAATGGAATTGTTGATCCAAAGAATTCGCAGTGGTTAAAGGAGTGAAAGATCGGTTACGAAATTGTTCAATACATTCAGCAAGAGACATAGGTCTTAGAGTTACAACTGGACTCTCAAAAGGGGTATCAACATAAGAAAGAGGGGAAGGTTGAAACGGTTGATACAAAGTGGATTGTGGAGCCTAGTTGTTCGTCCTAGACGCGTCTATCCTATCTTTCAAAGAGATTTTGGGCATAAATGGATCGTTCGAAGTTCGGCCAAAACAAGAACCGTAGGAAGTAATGTCTAGTTGTGGGTACCAAAGTCGGCAAGAGTTTTTCGAGGTGGGGTACCCATGTTAGAAGAGTGAAAGAAAAAGGAGAGGAGGGAAAAAGAATGTGATTTTTTTATTATTTTTTAAAAATGTTTTGTTTTTGGAGTTTTAAAAATTGTTTGTCTTTGAAAGAATACAGAATTATGGGGCTAACTTTTTACAAGCACCATCACAATCACAATATGCACAAACAATACCTAGATGTCACGACCGGGAAAGTACGGAACATGACCGGCACTTAAATTACGAAACGTCTCGAGGCGTACGTAATCTAAGTAAGACAAAACCCAGAAATCCAAACCAAGTAAAGCAGTAGAGTGAAAAAAAAACTAATTTTTGAAGCAAGAAGTTTAACAACATAAGCCGAGGTAGGCATTTTTAAAATCTCAAGTCTTTTCTGAAAATTTCGGCAGAGTTTCCTTTGTAAATACTGACCCCAAACGGGTACAAACCTGATAAAGCGTATATAATGAAAAAGGGCATCCCCCAAGCGAGAGCTAGCTCTTCGTCAATCGACGGGCACAACCACGCAAGCAATATAATATACAACGCCGAAGGACGAGGATCAAAACTCAAAAGGAAACTCAAAACAGCATGAAATCCATAATAATACAACGCGCGACTCTAAGGTCGAAAGAATATACGACTGGTCTCTAGTCTGAAATAAATACATGTCTGGTTGATGGAGTTTACTAGATACAACTGAAATAATAAATGTACAATGGTGGTCACGATGCAAGTGAACCCACCTACCAAAGCAATCACCCGAAATGAAAGCAGTGTGCCAGCAAGCCGTCAAGAAACCTGTACGGCAAAACCGGCAAGAAACTGTGGCACAACGGGGGTGAGTTACCAACTAGTGAGTAGAAAACATCACAGAGCAAAAATCGCATGTATGACGCTATTCTAGGTCATATCGAGTAAAACCCTCAAACAAATATCCTGATCCATCTACACATAAGTGCAATACCACGTGCTCGTGTCAATGCCTCAGATAGCAACATATCAGATATATGATGTATGAATGCATTACTAATGGAAACAGAATACATCATGAAATCAACAGAGAAATCAGTGTCAAGTATCGACACAAAACAGAAATCTCAGTATCTTAATATCTCGGTATCTCAATGTCTCAAAACTCAATATCTCTGTATCTCAATATCTCAAAACTCAGTATCTCAGTATCTCAATATCTCAAAACTCAATATCTCGGTATCTCAAAACCTTGGGCTCCGTTAGTCCGGATCGGCCCATATCATCAATCACACGACCACGAATGGTATCCTCCGGATATCCGCCGCGCCAAACAATCACCGGTAGGCAGTCTTCCCCTGCCGGGCTCATCATCCTCCATAAAATCACTCTCGCCCCGAGTACCATACCGGATCCACCATGTACCCGAGACGGTTCATACTACTCCTCAAAACGGGTCTCGAAATCCAACAGCTATCATGAAAACTCATGGTGGAGGACTCATACATCACGAGAAAACCGCAACTTGCATTTTTAAAAGAGAGAGAGAGAGAGAAGTTTATATATATACTTGTGGTTTTCCCCCAAATCCCGAAATCTCATGAAAATCCGAAATCCAAAATCAAGAGTAAGTAAACAGTGAATATCGGCATAAATCTCCATAATACTGCATGACCAATGAATATATGAATGCATCTGATATCATGCGATTAATGCAATAGTTGTTAGTTATATGTATGCCCTAGAGGCCATTACTGTACATAGGATGTATATTGTAGTGGATGCTGGGACATATATAGGGAGGACTTTCTTGCTCGACATGATAGTATGCTATCTGGTTGCCCTTTACCTTAACGTGTATGCTGATTGTCTCTCTGTTACATGTTGGTAAAGCCCTTAGGATCTGTACTTGACTACATGGATTATGATGCGGATCATACTAGTGGGGACATGGTAGTCCATAAGTACATCCTTCAAAGTCCCTAGTCGTGGGTGTATCGAGACGGGGCATCGATATACCAGAGTAGACTAGCGTATACCTTCTCGACCCATACAGATGGGCGATGGATGATCCCATATCCATTGGTGTTTGACATCAAAGATGATATACGGGTGCTCAGTAGAGACTGGGTACACTGGACGGACTCGCCGAGAACTCCCAGATGGTATTATACCTCACGTCAGATGGCAGTTCTCTGGTGACACTGGTACAGAGTAGTCTGTTGACCCGAGATCGTCATAGAGTCTTGTGCGGTTCCCACTGTGCTTTGATTTCCATCTTACCACGTCCAAGAGGGCGTGCAAAACGGTGGTTTTTGGGTACAGTCCCGAGTCACATGGAGGCAATGAGCGATAGGAGGGGATTCGTCTCTCCCGGTATAGGGAGTTGATGTTGCACTGTGTTCGATTGGCTATAACAGGAAGTCCCTGGCCAGGGCTGCTCAGAGAATTGCTGGTAAGTGTTACCAGTAGTTTCTCGACCCGTTATGAGCCTCATATCGACACGACTTATCGAGCTATTGGGGTCTGACGTTTACCACCCCTAGGCGAGATATGCGACATATCAGACGATCAGACCGGACTGTACGGTAGTGTTACTGGTCGGATTCACTGGAGTGTGAGCGGGCTTGCTCGTCGATCTTCAGATCGCTCAATACCCGGGTGGCCGTTACGTTTAGCAGACCGCTTGCGGCTTGTGGGTGTTTGATATGATCATCATCCGCTGCCGGCGTATTGACGAGTCTTTAGAGTCCTACACAGAGGTTTCCTGGCTCAAGCGAAACGAAATAGGAGCGCATATGAGATATGTGCGGGACCGAGAATAATGCGAGTATGTGATACCGTATTCCATTCTCGCGATGAATGTATCGAATGGTTGTATGCGATATAACCTAGTTATCGATTCAAGCGTTGATTCGATAAGCCGATACATTGTATACTAGTCGGTTGTGTGCGACATGACCAGATCATTGAATCAAGTGTTGATTTAATGATTTAATGTATAATTATATATTTGATATATTACTTTGCATTAACTAGTATTGGTTCACTTTAAATGGATTTTCTCACTCGGGTGTGCGCATTATATATGTGATATGATTTTGTGCACTTGCTTGTATCATGTTTGATGATACATCCTTTTTGGTTAAGTGTAAAGTATTAAACCTTGGTTAATGAAATGGTTAGGGTTTATTATTTGTTATTCATTTATCTTGTTTAATTACCCTTTTTATTTTTGATAAATGAATAAAAGAAAAGAGAAAAGAATGGTGGCTAATTTTGTTCTTTAGTTGAAGCTTCATGAAGCTTTGTTCAAGTCAACCATTCTTATCTCATCCTTAACCCTAACCATTCCCACTAACCCTAGTTTAGTCTCTACACTTGACCAGGGTTAATTTGATGATAAGAATTCATTTTCTTTTCTTATTCTTTTAACTTATCATAATATTCTTCTTCATCTTCTTCATTCTTCAAGTGAAGAAAACCAAGCTCCATCAATGGTGATTGTTGGAAAAGAGTGAGAAATCCAAAACTAAAGTCTACCCACTTCCTATTTTTCATCCTCTACCTCTTGCCAAGTAGTAGAGTGTGTTTACTTCACAAGTTTCTTGACTTGGTGAAGTTGTGAGCTTGATCTAGCGATGCCTCGACGTAGATCATCTTCGGCATGGACATCGACGACCTAGCTCCCTTTTTCTCCGACGAAGCCGACTCTAGAGCCCGGATTTGATTTGGACAGCGGAGAGGACCTCGTTGCGGAGCTATGGAGGTGGAGCACCGGATCTACAAAGGTTGTATTTCCGTTAAACTTTTAGTTAAGTGTTAACTAGTTAGTTTTTCGCCTAGACATCTAGCCGACGATCCGTAGTTTAGGGTTTGTAGGCACCGTAAAATTTTAATATGGCATGTTCGATGCCTTGTGAGACCTCCTTGGGGTGCCTAGGAACCCTACAGTGGTATCAGAGCCTAGCTAGAGCCTTAGGAGAAGTCCAGACGGAATCTGAAACCCGATCGAACCGAAACCCTACCCGCAAAATTGCTCTCTGGACGATTTTGAAATAATGGGATTTTTCAAGATTAAAAATATTCAGAAAACTCAGTAAAATAATCTAAGAATTACTGTTTAAATTTGAGGCCTTGATTCATTAAAGGGAGCGCGGATCTGCGGCCTTGCAGTAGGCTCAGGCGGCGGATCCACGGCCCTTTTGTCGTGTTGTGCATTAATTTCTGCACAGTAATTCTTATATATTATTTATGGTGTTTCTGGGAATTTTTAATATTTATTCAAGAGTTGAATTTTCTGGAGTTGTTTTGGGGATTCGGTATTTCGATCGGATTATCAAATTTCGTCTTTTGTGGCTTTCCGGATAAATTTTAGAATATGTTAAAAAGTTCGACCGGATATAAATACCCAATTTTTCCCCTATCGGGAAATTTCCAAGTGTTGGATTTTTCCGTAGTTTAACGACGTTCTAAGTAGTGCAAGTAACTCGATGGTCCCTCTAGAAGACAACAAACCTTAACTCGATTATGTGACCGTCTTGAACTGCCCTTTGAACCTTCGGGTTTGGGGCAGTACGGCGTGCCACATGTGAGGCGTTGGCTTGACCCTTCTACGGCTCGACCGTTGGTACTGAGGCACGAACGGAATGTTGTTAGACTTGTTTCATGTGTTGATCTATATCGGGAAAACTTGGGTGTTCGAATATTCAATCGGAAAGTTTAACATTTTCTAATTATCCGGAATGGGATACAATAATTGGAATTCACAAATAGTTATGTGATAACTAAATGAATGTTATAAACGTAGCACTTTAGTCTCACTTGATCGGTTGCCACGGAATTTTGATGTGATCAAAAGTCCGTCGCAATCACGTAGCGTACGCGGATACTCGCCGGGTAAACTTAATAGACAGCTACACCCCATAGCCCCGACCAAGTGACTGTAGGAGAACCCCGTCGCCGAAAGCATCCGTTCGGGTGCTCGCGGTAGCGGTGTTCCGCCTTGGTGCACTTCGTCGACGGTATCAGGGGTGCGGCCGTCTACTGAAGTTTGCGACGAGCATTCGATCAGGATGTCGGGAATCTTGTTGAATTGCCCGACTTGATATTGAAAAGTGTTTTCGATTTTGAGACTAAAATGCGGGGTTTATAATTGTTAGGCATGCGATGTCTAAGTAATTCATTTGGTCAGGCATGTGATGTCTGAGGTGGTTGCGGATTCCAACTGTTGTAGTTTTACACTTTCTTTTCTGTGACCGTAAGTGTAATATGTGATATCGCCGGTTTCGTTGCTATATGTCAACGACAATTGGGATGGACATATTTACTTACGTTGATGACATGTGATGTTATGTGTTGCTGGATATGTTATATTGGATCGTCGTGTTTGAATAGCCGGGGTTTTTTATGTGAGATGAGTGTTTTTCATTTTCATTCATGTAAAAACTTGTATGTAATATTCTTTTATTGGGGCACTTCCAGGTTGCGGAAGTTGTCACCGTTTGTATATTATTTACTTTTCCGCACTAGGATAGACCCAAGGAGGAGGGCACAAGTAACCGGGTTCTGGAGTCCAGTGGGAGACCAACTCGAGGAGTCGAGGTCGGGTCTCCTAACTCCAGAATTGGTAGGGTTGCTTGCCGCTCTCGTAGGGGTCTAGGGGTGTGGGTTTGGCTATTCATCACGACCGTGGAATCCGTGTTTTATACTGGCTCGTATTGAAAACACGGACGTCCTAGTATATCCAATATTTCATATGTTTCTTCTGCTGCGATATCTGTGATGTGATCATGTGATGTTCTGTGATAGATACAGTATATAGTATATATGATATATTATATAGATGTTACTTATGTTTTACACCCGCGCTAGCCCTGCCCCGCTCTGCCGTTAGTTACCTAACCTAACGGTGCACGAGGGGACATCGAGGCGAATGCGGATGGCATAAGTGTACGTCATATCTATCTGTGATGTTTAGGTATATAAATGATGGGACTTCATTAATTTGATTAATGAAATAAAAAGAAACCTAAGATGTTGTAGAATCGAATTTCAAAATAAAACAGGTAGCTACAGTTCTTGCTTTGCACAGCGGTATATGCGATATATCCTGCACCTTATTCGATGAGGAAAGGACCGAGATCCCTTCACCGGGAGTGACTCCTTTAGCAATAACTGGTCGATGCTACGCCCTCGGTTTGTCTTTTGATTGCTTTTAAGAGTTTTTGCTTTGCACAGCGATATATATGATATATCCCGCACCTCATTCGACGAGGAAAGGACCGACGATCCCTTCACCGGGAGTGACTCCTTTAGCAAAACTAGAAAAGCCTCAAAAACACTCCATTTTAAAATAATTCGATACTACAACGATATCAAGTTCATTACGCAATAGGTTTTCAGAAAAACCTGTCGTAGCCCTCCGTCATTTCAGATAAGTAGTAGTTAGTATTCGTGCTACGTTTGTTGGCCTGCGTCAAGGCGTAGTGTGCGGTAGCTAACTGGTGCTTATCTGCATAAGCATATGATGTGATTGGATTAGGGTAGTCGTGCGACTTTGTTGGCCTGCGTCAAGGGTCGTGCGGGTGGGTTTAATTCAATCAGGAAATGACGGGTTGAACTTGACTAGCGGACTATGGTTTGTTGGCCTGCGTCAAGGTCATAGGACGCTAGGGGCAAAATATTATCGGGAATTTCAAGTGTTGAGATTTGCAATGAGATTGCATACCTTCTATGAGATAGTTGGATCCCGATACCCGCTGCGAGTAAGTGTTACTCCTGGGAGAGTTTTATACATTACAATTAGCCGATCAAGTAGGTGTCTAGAAAGGTGTCAACGGGGTTACGCCTCTGGGAAAACGAGGTTTACATTAATTAGGTTCGTGCAAAAGCACGGGGGACCTCCCTCAAAGTACCGACACTGGCCTGGCTGAAAGATTGGCGAACTTGTAGTGTGTAATTAATCCCGGCTAGTCTTTCCTTTTAGGGTTTGAAGGAAGATTTGATAAAAAGCAGTGGGAGCCATCCTGATTAGATAAAATAATAACCAATCTATTCTTGCAAGAGCGCACGCTGAGTGTTTTCTTCTCTCTCTCTCCTGGTAGCAACCATATCACGCCTTAATCAAGATAATAATACGGAATATTGACCGAACCCGCTTGTTATACTGAGCTGGGGAACGTTGGTCCCGCTCCAACTTATAATTGTTATAAGACAGAGCAGGAAATTGGGGAATACCAGATTTCCCGTGCCGCCCAAACGAAGAGAGTGCATGCTGATGCATCATCTTCGGGTATGTTCATTATACAGAACTGTTTCTCAATATCCTTTACGTCCTGGGTATGTGATACCAGATCAGGATCCCAGATATGTAATATGTTACATAGGGCTACAGATAGGTAAAGAACTGAGAACGGGTGATAAGTTTCATGAGGCAGAAAACGGGGCAAGCGTTGCAGCCAAGTCTGTTGGTCACTGTCACCCTGTATTACCAATACATTGATTCTGAACGAATGTTATTAGATACCGAACCTGATATACAAAATCATATCAGTCTCTTTATTAGTAAAGAAATGATAAAATTTTGTATTGTTGGATAATGTTTTGAACATTTCCTATATCAAAAGTTGATCGGTTCAGGCACGTTATCTAAAAGCATTGATGTTCTAAATCAAACTACAGTTCTTAGTATACGGAACACACACAAGAGGAAGAGTTCAGAACTGAACGAATCTTTCTTGAGGTATTGTAGACTAGGTCAGATCAATGTGACCCGACTAGCTAGAGTTACATGCAGATGCATATTTAAATTAGTTTGAATTTACATCTTGTGAAACTCGCCAGTCATGTCACAAAGATAAGATGACCACAACTCTGTTTATTGGAAACAGAGAAAGAGTTAGTAAACTCTTGGGATGATACATGTTGATGTATGTAGGTCCCCTGTCTACACAAGCCAGGACTGATTCTTTATACTTCATTACATTCTCTGATGATCTTTCGAGTTTCAGACCTATGTTCCTGTTGAAACACAAGTCCGAACCTTTTGAGATATTCACAGAATATAAGTTTGAAGTAGAGAACCAAAATACGGGTATAAGTATTATGTCCTCTGATGTGATCAAGGAGGAGAATACTTGAGCACGGAAATCCTGGATTATTCTAAAGGAGAATGAGATTCTCTCTCAGCATTACTCCTCTGTATACACCATAGCACGATGGTATATCGGGACGGAGCAATCACACCCTATATGATATGGTGTGCTCTATGATGAGTATTACTGAGTTACCTTTTTCCTTTTGGGAGTTATGCGCTTGAGAAGCTGCATACCTATTGAATAGGGTTCGAATCAAATCAGTTGCCTACCACTTCATATATGATATGGTATGGGAAGAGCCCATGTCTTAAGTCAGTTAAGATTTGGGGTTGTCCAGCCTATGCCTGAAAAGTATAATCTGGACAAGCTCGAGGCAAGGTCTGTAATGTAGAACTGGAAAGGTTCCAGCTATACAAACTGCAGTTGATGATTTGAAAGAACCAAAGGATTCAATAGTCACCAATGAACCTCAGCATCTCCGCCGATCTAGTAGGGTTCCTTACCCACCTGAGAGATACTTCGGTTTCTCTGTGACAGTGGGAGCGAGGATTGCATCATGAGATGATGACCCAACTAGTTTCGAGCTGGCCATCTGGAGTAAGACTCTGTAAGAATAGCTGGATGCTTAGTGATCTGAGATGGAATCCTTATACACCAACAAAGTATGGACTTTAGTTGCAATATCTGAAGGGTTAAATCCCCATCAGGAGCAAGTATATCTTGAGAAGATTACTTGGTGTAAATGGAAAAGTTGAGACTTTCAAAGCTAGACTTGTTAAAGGTTTTCATCATTGACCAGGTGTGGATGATGATGAAACCTTTTCTAAGTAGCTATGCTTAAGTCCATCCAGATCCTACTTGCCACGGCTACATACCATGACTACGATCTCTGGTGGTTAGGTGTCTTGACTGCTTTTCTAAATGATGATTTAGAAGAGGACGTCTATAAGTACACAACCAGAGGGCTTCGTAGACAGTGGGAGCAGCGGAAACGTGTACAAGATGCTTTATAGGATAAAGCAGGCATCGCGGAGTTGGAACATCTGTTTTGATGAATTAGTCAAAGAGTTTGACATCATCGAAATGGTAGATGAACCTAGTATATACAAAAAGGTAGTAGGGAGTATGGTGACGATCCTCGTAGAGTACGTGGATGACATACTCTTGATAGGGAAGGAGTTTCTTATGCTACGCTCGATCAATCTCCGTTTATCACAAAGATTCTCCGTGTAGGATCAGAGTGATACCTCCTAAATCCTGAGTTTTGGATCTATGAGATAGATTTAATTGGATGTTGGGATTCTCACTAGTTGTAGTGAGATAGTATCAATTGATCCTGGGGAGAATCACTGGAAGTGTTCCAGGGTGATAAAGACGACTGAATGTCAGTCGCAGGCATTGTCTTTACCCTCAGTGGAGGGACGGTATGTTGGAAGAGTTCCAAGCTAGATACCGTGACATACTATACGATAAAGGCAGGATACATCGCTACTTAAGATGCTACCAAAGAGGCTGTTTGGGTGTATATTAGTTCATGAGATGAACTACGTTCCTACCATTGTGAGACAATGGAGTTGTGGCTCATGCCGAGGAACGCAGGTCCCATCAGTGATCCAGACATATTCTAAGGCAGTATCACCTGATCATGGAGATAGTTGATCTCCAAGGAGATCGAGGTTAGGAGAGTAGACTCAGAGGACAACACAGCGGATCCACTCACAAAGGCCTGTTCCCAGAGAGAGACTTTTATGGGATGGTTGAGTATGAGATACTGCAACCACTGCTATCAGATGGCCCTAGTGCAAGTGGGAGATTGTTAGTTATATGTATGCCCTAGAGGCCATTATTGTACATAGGATGTATATTGTAGTGGATGCTGGGACATATATAGGGAGGACTTTCTTGCTCGACATGATAGTATGCTATCTGGTTGCCCTTTACCTTAACGTGTATGCTGATTGTCTCTCTGTTACATGTTGGTAAAGCCCTTAGGATCTGTACTTGACTACATGGATTATGATGCGGATCATACTAGTGGGGACATGGTAGTCCATAAGTACATCCTTCAAAGTCCCTAGTCGTGGGTGTATCGAGACGGGGCATCGATATACCAGAGTAGACTAGCGTATACCTTCTCGACCCATACAGATGGGCGATGGATGATCCCATATCCATTGGTGTTTGACATCAAAGATGATATACGGGTGCTCAGTAGAGACTGGGTACACTGGACGGACTCGCCGAGAACTCCCAGATGGTATTATACCTCACGTCAGATGGCAGTTCTCTAGTGACACTGGTACAGAGTAGTCTGTTGACCCGAGATCGTCATAGAGTCTTGTGTGGTTCCCACTGTGCTTTGATTTCCATCTTACCACGTCCAAGAGGGCGTGCAAAACGGTGGTTTTTGGGTACAGTCCCGAGTCACATGGAGGCAATGAGCGATAGGAGGGGATTCGTCTCTCCCGGTATAGGGAGTTGATGTTGCACTGTGTTCGATTGGCTATAACAGGAAGTCCCTGGCCAGGGCTGCTCAGAGAATTGCTGGTAAGTGTTACCAGTAGTTTCTCGACCCGTTATGAGCCTCATATCGACACGACTTATCGAGCTATTGGGGTCTGACGTTTACCACCCCTAGGCGAGATATGCGACATATCAGACGATCAGACCGGACTGTACGGTAGTGTTACTGGTCGGATTCACTGGAGTGTGAGCGGGCTTGCTCGTCGATCTTCAGATCGCTCAATACCCGGGTGGCCGTTACGTTTAGCAGACCGCTTGCGGCTTTTGGGTGTTTGATATGATCATCATCCGCTGCCGGCGTATTGACGAGTCTTTAGAGTCCTACACAGAGGTTTCCTGGCTCAAGCGAAACGAAATAGGAGCGCATATGAGATATGTGCGGGACCAAGAATAATTCGAGTATGTGATACCGTATTCCATTCTCGCGATGAATGTATCGAATGGTTGTATGCGATATAACCTAGTTATCGATTCAAGCGTTGATTCGATAAGCCGATACATTGTATACTAGTCGGTTGTGTGCGACATGACCGGATCATTGAATCAAGTGTTGATTTAATGATTTAATGTATAATTATATATTTGATATATTACTTTGCATTAACTAGTATTGGTTCACTTTAAATGGATTTTCTCACTCGGGTGTGCGCATTATATATGTGATATGATTTTGTGCACTTGCTTGTATCATGTTTGATGATACATCCTTTTTGGTTAAGTGTAAAGTATTAAACCTTGGTTAATGAAATGGTTAGGGTTTATTATTTGTTATTCATTTATCTTGTTTAATTACCCTTTTTATTTTTGATAAATGAATAAAAGAAAAGAGAAAAGAATGGTGGCTGATTTTGTTCTTTAGTTGAAGCTTCATGAAGCTTTGTTCAAGTCAACCATTCTTATCTCATCCTTAACCCTAACCATTCCCACTAACCCTAGTTTAGTCTCTACACTTGACCATGGTTAATTTGATGATAAGAATTCATTTTCTTTTCTTATTCTTTTAACTTATCATAATATTCTTCTTCATTTTCTTCATTCTTCAAGTGAAGAAAACCAAGCTCCATCAATGGTGATTGTTGGAAAAGAGTGAGAAATCCAAAACTAAAGTCTACCCACTTTCTATTTCTTCATCCTCTACCTCTTGCCAAGTAGTAGAGTGTGTTTACTTCACAAGTTTCTTGACTTGGTGAAGTTGTGAGCTTGATCTAGCGATGCCTCGACGTAGATCATCTTCGGCATGGACATCGACGACCTAGCTCCCTTTTTCTCCGACGAAGCCGACTCTAGAGCCCGGATTTGATTTGGACAGCGGAGAGGACCTCGTTGCGGAGCTATGGAGGTGGAGCACCGGATCTACAAAGGTTGTATTTCCGTTAAACTTTTAGTTAAGTGTTAACTAGTTAGTTTTTCGCCTAGACATCTAGCCGACGATCCGTAGTTTAGGGTTTGTAGGCACCGTAAAATTTTAATATGGCATGTTCGATACCTTGTGAGACCTCCTTGGGGTGCCTAGGAACCCTACAATAGTTAAACTAGCATATGAAAGTTATAACATATCGCAACTATCAACTAGCAAGCTATATCAATGAATAGTATTTTCTAAAGTGTACGTGACATGGCAATTACCGATGATGATGTGTGTGAGCCGGCAAGCAGGTGTACGTGGAACATACGCATCATCGGTAATGGTGCTGGTGTCCTGACATCAGGGTTTCATGATAATTACAGATAACATATGTACAAGAATGCAATGCGATGAAACATCATGAATATATAGAAAGTGATGTAGTAACAGCAACACTGAAAAATATACCTACCCATTATACGAGTCATACAGTTTGGTATTTAAATTACTCACAATTCTCCACTTTTGAAAACTAGTATGACTCGAGCCCAGTCAAAAGGGTAAGAGAATCCACCTAAGTCTGAGTCGATCTATATATATATCTAGTAATCGGTGATCTCTCCTCAATAGTATCATTTGCTTTATTTTGGACTAGGAACTTGTAGCCTGTAAATATGTAGCAAACACGGATTAAAAGCACCTACCTATAAACAAACGAGCATAAGAATAGGCGGTATTAAATGCAATATTCTGGTATGAACAGGCTTTGGCAGTGAGGACATATGATACTTTATCATATGTGAGTGCAATGTTTAGGTTCCTCAGCCATTCTTTATAATTCGGTCCTGTCAGTTTGTTTTTCTCTAAAAGAAACTTAAGTCCCGTCATCAGGTATCTGCCATTAGGAGAGGGAAAAGAATACACTCAGCGAAATGCTCTTGCAAAGATTTAGATTGGTTATTATCTTTTTTAATCGATGTCTCCCACTGCTTTAATCAAATTTTCTTTCAAAACCTCAAAAAGAAAACTAGCCAGGATTAATTACATTCTACAGTTTCGCTAATCGGTCAGCCAGGCCAGTGTCGGTACTTTGAGGGAGGTTCCCCGTGCTTTCGCATGGACCTAATTAAAATAAACCTCATTTTCCCAGAGCCCGTTGACACCTTTCTAGACACCTACTGGATTAGCTAATTGTAAAGTGCAAAACTCTCATGGGAGTAACTCTTATTCATAGTGGGATCAGGATCCATCTATCATATAGAAGGTAAGCAATCTCATTGCAAATTTCAACTCTTGAAACTCCTGATTTAGTTTTTACCCTTAGCTGCTTATGACCTTGGCTATGGTCAACATATCATAAGCACTAGTCAAGTTTGTTTCAAATCTTTTGAAACTTACATTTTTCATAAAAAGGTTGAGTTTGTTTCAAATCCGATTCTACAACATCTTTAGGTTTCTTTTTCTTTACATTAATCTTATTAATGTAGTCCCATCATTTAAGTTCCTAAGCCATCACAGAAAAGAAACAAAAATAGAACGTACACTTATGCCATCCGCATTCACCACAGTGTCCTATTATGCACTGTTAGGTTACTTAACTAACGACATAGCGGGACGGGACTAGCGCAGGTGTAAAATATAAGCAACGTTTATTATATATCATATATATAATAATAATCCATTCGTCTTAGATATTAAGTAATCACATCACAGAATATCAACAGCAGAAGCACATATGAAAATATAGGATATCTAGGAGGTCCATATTTTGTATCTAGCCAATCAATAGAAAATAGGGATTACACGGTCGCGATGAATAGCCAAGCCCACACCCTAGACCCCTACGAGAACGGCAAGTGACCCTGCCAATTCTAGAGTTTAGGAGACCCGGTCTCGACTCCTCGAGATGGCCTCCCACTAAACCCTAGAACCCAGTCACTTGTGCTCCCCTCCTTGGGTCTATCCTAATGCGGAAAATTAAATAATATACAATAATGGTGACATCATCCTCAACCCGAAAGTGCCCCCAAATAAAAGAATATTACATACAATTAATTTTACATAAATGAAAATAAAAAAAACTCTCATCTCACATAAACCCCCGGTTATTCAATCACGACGATCCTGCACATCATATCTCAGCAACACATAATATCACATATCATCAACGTAAGTAAGTATGCGTACCCCGATTGTCGTTGATGTATAGCAACGAAACCGGCGATACACCACATACTACACTTACGGTCGCAGAAAATAAAGTGAAAAACAATAACAATTGCAATTATCACATATATCCAGACGATGTTAAACGTTTCGATCGAATCAACATACACCCACAAATTACCCCGAGGGCTCAACACTTGAGCAAAGTTAAAATACCCAAAAACGTACCACAGTGTCTATGGACCAGCCGTAGAAGGGTCAACCAATGCCTCACCTATGGCACCACGGAACTACGGCAAACCCTAGGGTTCAGTCGCGGTTCTGTGGACATAGAATCGAGTTAAGGTTTTTTGTTCTTCTAGAAGGCCCATAGGGATACTTGTACGATTTTCCGAATACTTTTAACTTGGGAAAATTACAACACTTGAAAATTTTCAGAGGGGGTCTTGATGTGGGGTTTGAAGTTCGATCGAACTTTTAAACATTGCCTAGGTTACCATTCGGTATTAAAATATACGACTACGAAACACTACGAATTAGCTCCTAAACAAAATAAACATCACATGAAATCTTGGGCTAAACAAACAATACCTGAAACCCTAAATCCAACAGAACAGAGCACTGGTGAAATAAGAAGTCGAACAAGTGAAGGGGGGCCGGCCAGGCCGGATATTTTGGCTTGGAGCTCGGCCAAAATCCGAGCAATGGGCTTCGTATTTCACAGGTGTTCTCAGTACATCACATGTAAACTTCTGCAGTTGTTTAAATAATTTTTAAACGACTTTTTAAAAAAATTCCAGAGAGCAAATTTAGGGTTTCAAACATCGTATTCTTCGGAGTTGTTTTCGTTTTCATAATACTTATAACACCGTTTCTAAATTTCTAGCTTGGCTCTGATACCACTGTTGGGATTCCTTAGCACCATACCTAGGGTTTGCAAGCATCACTCATGCCACAATAAAAATTTAGGGAGGTGCTAAGCAATCTAACCATGAATCTTAATTAGAATTTTTAAGGTAACATCAATAGTATCACATACTAATAACTATTTATCACTAAGTGAAGAGAATACAACCTTTGTAGACTTGCTTTAGTGACTCCTTGGATCCTTTAGAGTTTGAAATAGCTCGCTAGAAACCTTCCTAGTCCATGATGATCCACCTAAAGTCCCTTTGCACAAAGTTCCTTGCTTCACTTGATCAAGAATGAGAATGAAACAAACACTTTACACTAATGGGCTAGAGTAGTGTAGAATGGTGATATGGTTTCTTTTCTCTATTCAAAACCCTTTCTTTTTATGAACCTCACTCAAAAGAAATCTCAAGAGAGAGGAAGAAGAAGATGGCTTTGCTTGAGCTCAAGAGTTATGATAAAGATAAAAGAAAATGAGAATAGAAAATATAAATATTTTCACACTCTCATCTCAAACCATGGTAAACAAATATCTAGATATTTTGCAAATGAGTTAAAGCAACAAAGGAAAATAAATCAAGGGTTAAACTCATGGTTAAGTGTAGAAGAGTGTGGAACAAATGAATTATGATTAATTTTCCTTTTTCTTTAACTCAAAAACAATTGTATATAGATATATTTGTTCACCATATGAGTCTTGCATTGCCATCTCAAGTGTATCAACAACCATGATACCATGTATGCATGTATGTGTCCAAACACATCAACATGTGCATACATGCATGCATACATTAATATAGAAAAGGGTTTAATAAAGAAGTGAGCTAAAAGTTAATGTCAAACCAATACTTGATTTAACAAACCGGTCATATCACATACGACCCGACCAATATAAAAACGCTCGATTAATATACAGTACCACATATACGCATTTAATCGGGTCCCCGCGCATATCCCATATGCACACCATATTGTTTCGCCTGAGCTAGGAAACTCCTGTGTGGGACTCTAAGACTCGTCAATACGCCGGCAGTAGATGATGATCACATCAAACACCCACAAACCGCAAGCGGTCAGCTAAACGTAACGGCCACCCGGGTATTGAACGATCAGAAGAAAACAAGCGAAGCTGTCCAAACTCCTATCGAGCCAACGTGCAACACTTACCATACAGTCCGGTCTCTTCGTCAGATATATTGCATATCGAGTCTAGGGATGGTATCGTCGACCCAATAACTCAATAAGTCATGCCGGTGTATGGCTCATAATAGATCGAGAAACTACTGATAACACTTATCAGTAAATCTCAGTAGCCCTGGCCAGGGATTTCCTGTTATAGCCAATCGAGCATTGCACAATATCAACCACCAATACCGGGAGAGACAAAACCCCTCCTATCGCTCATTTCCTCCATGTGCCTCGGGACTGTACCCAAAATCCACCTGTTTGCTTGACTCAGTAGAGCCGTGGTAGGGTGGAGATCAAAGTACAGTGGGAGGACACACAAGACTCTATGACGATCTTGGGTCTACAGACTAATCTGTACCAGTGTCACTTGAGAACTGCTATCCGACGATAGATATAATACCACATAGAAGTTCTCGGCGAGTCCGTTCAGTGTACCCAGTCCCTACTGAGCACCCGTATACAATCTTTGGCGTCATCACACCAGATGGATAAGGGATCATCCATCGCCCATCATATGGGATAAGAATGGTATACGCTAGTCTACTCTGGAATATCGATTCCCCGTCTCGATACACCCACGACTAGGAACAGTTCAAGGATATACTCATAAACTACACGTGTCCCACCAGTATGATCTGTGTTATGCCCCGCTTCCCAGAATGCGCTAAGATCGGCACGTGACAGAGCCAATCATGCTACCTATGGCTTGGAAACATCCCTCCACAGTCACATTACGGCTGTCTATAGATATCAAAAACAGGATAAATAAAAGAAACTATCTAGTACATGTCCATGAGCCAGAAATAACGAGTCAAGAAATAATATGCGGAAGCAATAAATTCAAGTAACAATAACAATCTGGAAAGTACGTCCCAAAATACGGGCTCACATCAGGAATGAAAATGCGAAATAAAATTAAACTAACTAGCTACTAACATGATCTTCACTGCTCGGCTTGTTGGTCAAAATACTCCTTAACGGCCTACGACAGAGATAAAGGATCTGGACCATGCAAAACCCAGACGTCAGTGCGTCATGATATCAAATAATAATATAAGCAATCAGGATGTAACGAGATATGTAGGCAGGAATCATAAACAGTAACAAGTCAGCATGAATGTATAACAGTGAAGTATATCAGTATGTGTGACGTGCAGTGCTCAATCTAAGCTGTGCTGCTAGGTTATCTATTCTAAAGTTTATTTGAAATCAATTAATGTAATCCTCCATGTAACTCAAAGAATATGTCTCGTTACCCCCCGGGACCACGGATCAGGAATATGTGAACCAATAGTGGTTCTGTCCCGTTACCCCCCGGGACCACGGATCAAGTTGTAAGAGTCACGAATGGATCTGTCCCGTTACCCCTCGGGACCACGGATCAAGTAATACCTTTTTAAGTTACACTTTAGTTTACACTTTTGATTTCCCCATACCCCTAAGGTTATGTGTTCAAGTCAGGTATTGAAAATCTGGAGCTAATGCCAACACGGGATCAAGCAGGTACAAGTTTGTCTATACAGACAACAGGATATGTCCATCGGGACAACAGGTCAAGATTGCCGGCATTAGTAACAAGATCAGGTATCAAGTCAAGTAGTGGTGCATCAAGTCAAGTCAGGTAGTGCACAGATATCAAGCGGATGCTCATAATAAAACTGTAGCAAGTGCGGGTGCATGATAAAAGCATGGATGCACAAATATTTATCAGGGGTTACATCATGACTATGTAGGATGCACATTATCAAGCATGGAGTACTAATAATATGAAACAATGTGACATGGCATGCAAATTGATATATAATTAATGGTATGGATGCACAAACATCGATTAGGGTTACATTTACAGTTCCAAGACTACGTGGGATGCATTATTAAGCATGGGTTGTTTCTACAATAATAATATGAATTAATGTGATCTGTAGATGCAGCTACATGTATATTAAATGATATGGATGCAAACGGGTATCCGAAAACGGTAAACTTTAATATGGATGTACAATGCATTCAACATGTGATATTTTTATTCATATGGATGCATAATAATATACCTAGCATGTAACAGGATGAACTAGCATACGACTAGATATGTAAATAACGATATGGATGCATACTGGTATCAAAAAACTGTAAAATTGTAATATGGATGCATAACTAAATAATATGTAATACTATTATTCGCATGAATGCAAAATATAGTAGTATAGCATGTAGCAAGATAAACTTGCCTCGATCGGATCACACGACGGATACGCACGGTGTTCATATCAGAATTTTGCATTATTATATCGCCCATTCTTAATCACATTACAAATAAATAGGTGCTTTGGATCCATGTCTGCTAAATAGTTGCAGGTTACAGGTTCTCAGATCGTTACAGTGAAATTCATGAAAAGTCGCTACAAATGTGATACTACGACCAACAATAGATGAATCCGTATGATGTTGCCTACCAGTTCGAGGAACAAATGAAGATCAGTAGACAGTTCAATGCACAAAGCACAATGGCAGCACAAGATTCAAGACTTCAACGTGAAGCTCACGGTAAAAGTCCACATCATCCGCACTGTTGGAAATCTGGAAGAAAATAGAAGAAATTCTGAGGAACCAAGTGAAGAAAACAGAAGTTAAAAGCAACATGAAGCAACCCTGAAAAATCAAGCCAGAGATCCAACCAAATGGCCGCAGAACCGCGGCCAAACAGGCCTTTCTGCCGCAGTTCCGCGGCCGTATGATGCACGTGTCGGTGCATGTGTCGGTGGGTGTCGGTGCTTTGACCAGGCTTTCTTAGGGTAGTCTTGTAAATTCAAGTGTGGATCAGAATGTAACTTAGGGTTTTTTCCTATCTATAAATAGGAAAGTTAAAAGCCAAATGAAAAGGTGCCTCTTTGAGGGTGTCTTTCTTAGGATGCCTTTTTTTAATTCTTAGATTTAAATTTTAATTCAACTTGTAATCGTTGAGAGGTCATCAATAAAGTAAGCTTTCTTTTTCTATCTTGCACTTTTTATCTGAATTTAATTCCTGCATTTTTTTATCTGTTATTTTATTATCTGCAATTTAGTTTTCTAATATAAAAATTATAAAAATGAATTTTATTGTTAACTTCCTAATGAGTGAGTAATTCCTCACTTGTTAGAGTTAGGATAGGGAAGGTTTGAGAGAAGAAAATCTCTCAAGTTTCTTCCAAGTCGTGCTAATCCCCATTGTTGACTATTACCCTAACACCTATATTTGTAACTAGGGCAATGATAGAAGTGAGAAGAGTCCTTATTTGAACTAACCTAATCCTAACCCTAGCAAGCCTTTTAAATCGATTTATTCTCGTTTTTAGTTCTTAAAACAAAACCTACCAAAGATAGGACTTAACTCGTTAGAACTTAAAGAAAAGAACACCTTTTCACTGTGGATCGACTCGTACTCAATCGGCTAGCTACCAAGCGACACCGTCTTGATTGCGGTATTCTTAATTTTAAAACGCACATACAAAACATCAAACAATCAAATGGCGTCATTGTCGGGGAGACGGTAGTCTCTTTCTTTGTGTAATTTCAGGTTAATTAAAAAAATAATTAAAAAATTTTTAAAAAAAATTATAAAAATTGAAAAATTTTAAAACAAAAAAAAATAAAAATAAAAAAATAAAAATCATCTTGTTATTTTTGAAAGGTTTTTATGCGAGTGTGCAGGCTTGGAGCAAATTCTGATTCAGATCTGGAGCAAGCTCGGTGAACAAATCAAGAAACAGGGAATCTGAACAAACAGAGGAGAACCAACTCAGTGTAAGTCTACGGTAGCGCCCCGGCCGTCTACAGACGCCAAATGCGGAACAAAAACTTTTTAACTAACGCTATCGTATACTTTAACCCGGATCTGCCATTATTGCTAAACTAACAAACTGTAAAGAGTGTAGAAAGGTTATACCGAACGATCCGAGTCCTTCGTTCTTTAACCATCATCCCATGCTCCGTTGCGGCTGCTCCAATCTCTTCGATCTCCGATCTGCTCGTCCAGGTGGCACCACGTCGACGATTCTTTAAACAGGCTCTCGCCTCTGACTCGAGGCAGCTCGGTCGTCAAGTTTGCTAAAAGAGACGACCAAGAATGATGTAGAGAATGAGTAGATGACTTTGTCTCACTTCATCCAAATCCATGGACGATCGGTTAATGAAGTTGCCACTCGAATCGGGTGATGGAATGAAATGAGCTGTGAAATTCCATACACCCCAAAATCTATCATAATCTTTTTACCAGATAAAAAAATCAAGTTCAAGAGAGAGAGGAGGGGGCCGGCCATATATAGGGATGGAGTGGTGAGTGTAGGAGAGAGGAGAGTGACCACAAGAGTGTGAACACAAATAAATATCTAGTGTGAACACAAATAAATATCTAGTGTGAACACACAGAAAGCAACCAATGAAACAATAACACCTCACCGCTTCTAGAACCTTCTAGAAGCATCCACACTCTTCCAAAGAAAAGATAAATCCGTCTTTAACCGAATGTTAAAAGACGGCTGATAGAAAACTGGAAACTGGTAACTTCCAAAAGTGATCATGAAACGACTTTCAGGATAACCCCTTAACTGTATAAAAATACCCGCATTTGTATTACGACCGAATACAAATGCAACTGAGACAAAGATATTATATCTACTCAATACAATACTCGGATCCGGCTTAAACCAAAACCGACCAGTATCATCTGCCCGAAAACTGACACGTGCGTAAACGCACGTGCATTTTCCGAACCCTGCCATAAAACCATACGGCCTCTACAACGTTTCGCCCGATCTTGGGAAACTGTCTGTGGGGGACTCTAATGACTCGTCAGTACCCTGGCAGTGGGTTTAACCACAAACCGTCAGCGGCACTAGCTATGCGTGACGGCTGCCCATGGACCGACCTCAAGGGAAGCTGATGAGCGAACTCATCCAGAAACCCTACTGAGCCTAACAGTGACAATGTATATACAGTCCGGTCCGTTCGTCTATGAGTATCGCATATCTGCCTAGGGGGCTAGTAACGTCAGACCCCCAATAGTAGTATAAGTCGTGTCGGAGTGTAGCCCAATAACACCCTGAGATACTACTGGAGTACCTACCAGTAAATCTCCTGCCACGGTGGGCTATGTGCAATGGCTCTCCTAGACACAGCACGATCTCGCCCCCAATACCGGGAGAGACGAATCCCCTGCCGATCCGCTCACGTGCCTCCATATGGCTCGGGACTGTACCCAAAAACTACCTGTTTGCACGACTCCTTTGAGCCGTGGTAGGGTAGAAATCAAAGCACAGTGGGAACTCACACGAGACAAATGATGACCTCAGGTCGATGAACTAACCTGTACACATGTCACCAGGGAACTGCTATCTGACGATATGTATAATACCAACTAGCAGGTTCCCGGCGAGTCCTGTCCGGTGTACTCATAACCCAATGAGCACCTGTATACATCTTAGGTGATCCAACTGACACCAGTGGCTTGTGAGACCGGCCACCGCCCCTCGTCGGGGTCTCGACTGTATACACTAGTCTACTCCGGAGTATCGATGCCCTGTCTCGAAACTCCCATGACTAGGGACCACAATTAAGGATATGCGTATACACTACCCAACTCTCACGTATATGATCGCCATCATACAGTTGGTAGTAAAGCAAGATCCTAAGGGCTCTATCAAAGTGTAACATGTAATCAGTCACCTGAACATGTACACGACTGATAAAGGCAAACCAGATAGCATACTATCATCTTGAGTAAGATTGTCCTACCGGTATAGGTCCTTCGCAATCATTGCAATCACGTACCTGCGATCCAATAATTGACTCTGAGGGCACTATCTCCAACAATCTCCCACTTGCACTTAAGGCTAATTATTGCGATGTCGACTACTCACAGCCCGTGTGAAACCGAACATCCAACTCCTCTATTAATCAGTTTCACAAAGCCCGTTTGTAAAACTATTATGTTCGAGAAATAGCCTCAGTGAGTGGATCCGCCTAGATGTTTCTTTCTATATCTCTCTTAATCTCAAGTTCGCGGAGAAAGCCATCTCCTGAATTGAGTAATACCTGTCTTAGAATATGTCTGGATGTCTGATGGGACTTAGTTCATAAATGAACTCCAAATCCAAAATTCTTAGACTGTATCGATCACTGAACCTAATCAGTATCCGGCACCATGCCACCCGCAGTATCCTTTTAGACCACCTGTCCATAATACTGTCCCTCGTCAGAGGGAAAACTGTAACTCTGACAATCACTCTGTCATCCATGTCACCTTTGAAGCCAGGAATGATAATCGTCTCCCGAAGGAGGCTGCCGTCATCAAATCCTTAGAACATATACTTATGTTCAAAAACTGCTTCCTTATGTTTTTCCAGGATTGGATTAATACAAACTTATCACATCAAATGCAAAAACAATATCTGGTGTGGTACTTGACATCTCATGATTGACTCAGTTGCCTAAGCAAGTGATCTGTCAATCATGCCCATCCCTCTCCCCTTTAGTCTGTAAGACACCTTTAGAGAGGGTGACTCCATCACCTGCAGGTACACCACCATGCTAGGAGTCATCTATTCTAAAAACCATTAGAATACTGTCAAAGTACCCACATTGGGAAACTACCCAAATCCAGATCTAAAACCATAGATCCAGAAACCAGAATGTCAAATATTATATCCATATCCTATCTGGAGAAACAACTGTGTGACGACCACAGTACAACCGATCGTAGTATTGGAATTTTACTTCCTACTCTGTGTATGTCATCCAGATACCATGACATCACACCCTACTACCTTCTTAACAGATCCATCCCCTATTCTGATTGAAGTCAAACCCATGGCTGTCACATCAAAATTAGATGATCTATCTCCGCTATAACTGCTCAAGTCTATAAATAGATATAAGCATCTTTCCCACTATGCTTCCGCTGCTCCCACTGACTACGACAACCCTCCTACCCGGTCTCATAGCCTGGAACAATAGTAGTGTCAAGTCTGGGTAGATAAGAACCTCCCTGTCACCGTCCTTGAGGCTATCGAAGTACCTCTCGGGTGTCTGAGGTTACCCACGGTATCTGCGGAGTGGCTAATGGAATGTCAAACCTGATTGAATATATAGGTCCTATTAAATTTTCCGTAATCGTTAGCGGTTCTGGAATCACTTCCAGTTCTACCATACTCCCACTACTGTTTTCTGAAAAAGTCCATTTTACTAAAACTGTGGCGAGTCAAGAACAATATCACTATTGATCTTCCAAATGGTAGTGTTAGTTATATGTATGCCCTAGAGGCCATTACTGTACATTGGATGTATATTGTAGTGGATACTGGGACATATATAGGTAGGACTTTCTTGCTCGACATGATAGTACGCTATCTGGTTGCTCTTTATCTTAACGTGTATACCTTCTGTCTCTCTGATTATATGTTGATAAAGCCCTTAGGATGTGTACTCGACTTCCAAGACTATGATGCGGATCATACTAGTGGGGCCTGGGTAGTCAATGAGTACATCCTTCATTGTTCCTAGTCGTGGGAATATCGAGACGGGGCATCGATATTCCAGAGTAGACTAGCGTATATCTTCTCGACCCATGTGATGGGCGATGGATGATCCCATATCCATTGGTACTTGACATCGGAGATGGTATGCGGGTGCTCAGTGCAGAATGGGTACACTGAACGGACTCGCCGAGAACTCCCAGATGGTATTATACCTCACGTCAGATGGCAGTTCTCTGGTGACACTGGTACAGCTTAGTCTGTTGACCCGAGATCGTCATAGAGTCTTGTGTGTATCCCACTGTGCTTTGATTTCCACCCTACCACGGCTCTACTGAGTCGTGCAAACAGGTGGTTTTTGGGTACAGTCCCGATTCACATGGAGGCAATGAGCGATAGGAGGGGATTCGTCTCTCCCGGTATTGGGGGTTGATGTTGCGCAATGCACGACTGGCCATAACAGGAAATCCCTGGCCAGGGTTGCAGTGATATACTGGTAAGAGTTATCAGTAGTTTCACGATAGTTATGGACCCTACATCGGCATGACTTATCGAGCTATTGGGGTCTGACGTTTACCACCCCTAGGCGAGATATGCGACATATCAGACGAACAGACCGGACTGTACGGTAAGTGTTACTGGTTGGATTCACAGGAGTGTGAGCGGGCTTGCTCGTCGATCTTCTGATCGCTCAATACCCGGGTGGCCGTTACGTTTGGCAGACCGCTTGCGGCTTGTGGGTGTTTGATATGATCATCATCTGTTGCCGGCGTATTGACGAGTCTTTAGAGTCCTACACAGAGGTTTCCTGGCTCAAGCGAAACGAAATAGGAGCACATATGGGATATGTGCGGGACCGAGAATAATGCGTGTATGTGATACCGTATTTCATTCTCGCGATATATGTGTCGAATGGTTGTATGAGATATAACCTGGTTATCGAATCAAGGATTGATTCGATAAGCCGATACATTGGATACTAGCCGGTTATATGCGACATGACCGGATCGTTAAATCAAGTGTTGATTTAATGATTTAATGTAGAATTATATATTTGATATATTACTTTGCATCAACTAGTATTGGTTCACTTTAAATGGATTTTCTCACTTGAATTGTGCAAGTTGTATATGTGATATACATTTGTGCACATGATTGTATCATGTTTTATGATACATGTTTACTTGGTTAAGTGTAAAGAATTAAACCATGGTTAAGTTTATGATTAGGGTTTTCTTTTTCTTACTTATTTATTTATTTATTTATTTTTGGAAAAGATGAGAAAAGAATGGTTGCTATTTTTGTTTTTAGTTGAAGATTCTTGAAGCTTTGAATTAGTCCACCATTCTTGTCTTATACTTAACCCTAACCATTCAAGTTAACCATGGTCCATTCTCTACAATTAACCAAGGGTTAATATATGATAAGTATTGATTTATTTATCTAATTATTCAAGACTTATCATATCTTCTTCTTCTTCTTCATCTTCTTCTTTCATGAGAAGAAAGCTTGCTACATCAATGGTGATTGATGAAAAAGTGTGAGAAATCCAAATCTAAAGTCTACCCACTTCCTATTTCTTCATCCTCTACCTCTTGCCAAGTAGTATAGGGTGTTTCCTTCATAAGTTTTCATGGCTTGGTGAAGGTGGAGCTTGATCTAGTGATGCCTCGACGTAGATCATCTTCGGCACGTTGTCGACGACCTAGCCCGCCTTTTTCTCCGATGAAACCACCGTGAGAGTCATGGTTCGATTTGGATAGCGGAGAGGACTTCATCATGGAGCCTAGGAGGTGGAGGACCGGATCTACAAAGGTTGTAGCCCCTTCCCTTTAGCTATATTTCCGTTTACTTGCTTGCATCGCCTATATATCTAGTTGACGATCTGTATTAGGGTTTGTAGGCACCCGTAAAATTTGATTTATGCATGTTTGATCACTTGTGAGACTCCATTAGAGTGCCTAGAAACCCTACAGTGGTATCAGAGCCTAGCTAGAGCCTTAGGCGATGCGTAAACGGAATTAGAAGTCCGATTGAACCGAAACCCCAATCGCATTTTGCTCTCTGGACATTTTTGAAAAACGTGGTTTTTTCCAGATTAAAAATATGCAGAAAACTCAGTAGAAGATTCTAAGAATTACTGTATAAAACGGGGCCCCTAAATCCATTAAAGCGCGGCGAAACCGCGGCATTAGTATGCTAATGCGGCGGTTCCGCGGCCCTTTTGTCTCATCTTGTAATAAATTTTGCACGGTAATTCCTAGTTTGCAGTGCTGGTTTTCCTGGGAATTTTTAATAATTTTTCAAGAGTTGAATTTTCTGGGTTGTATTGGGGACTCGGTGTATCGATCGGATTGTCTAATTCTGTCTGTGTGCTTTTCCGGATAATTTTAGAATATGTTAAAAAGTTCGACCGGATATAAATACCCACTTTTTCCCCTGTCGGGAAATTTCCAAGTGTTGGATCTTTCCATAGTTTAACGACGTTCTAAGTAGTGCAAGTAACGCGATGGTCCCTCTAGAAGACAACAAACCTTAACTCGATTATGTGACCGTCTTGAACTGCCCTTTGAACCTTCGGGTTTGGGGCAGTACGGCGTGCCACATGTGAGGCGTTGGCTTGACCCTTCTACGGCTGGACCGTTGGTACTGAGGCACGAACTGAATGTTGTTAGACTTATTTCATATGTTGAGCTGTTTCGGGAAAACTTAGGTGTTCGAATGTTCGATCGGAAAGTTTAACATTTTCTATTTATCCGGAATGTGATACAATACTTGGAATTCGCAAATTGTTATGAGATGACTGGATGAGTGTTATAAACATAGCACTTTAGTCTCACTTGATCGGTTGCCACGGAATTTTGATGTGATCAAAAGTCCGTCGCAATCACGTAGTGTACGCGGATACCCGCCGGGTAAACTTAATAGACAGTCTCACTCCATAGCCCCGACCAAGTGACTGTAGGAGAACCCCGTCGCCGAAAGCATCCGTTCGGGTGCTCGCAGTAGCGGTGTTCCGCCTTGGTGCACTTCGTCGCCGGTATCGGGGGTGCTGCCGTCTACTGAAGTTTGCGACGAGCATTCGATCAGAATGTCGGGAATCCTGTTGAATTGCCCGACTTAATATTGAAAAGAGTTTTCGATAATGGGACTAAAATGCGGGGTTTATAATTGTTAGGCATGCGATGTCTAAGTAATTCATTTGATCAGGCATGCGATGTCTGAGGTGGTTGCGGATTCCAACTGTTGTAGTTTTACACTTTCTTTTCTGTGACCGTAAGTGTAATATGTGATGTCGCCGGTTTCGTTGCTATATGTCAACGACAATTGGGATGCGCATATTTACTTACGTTGATGGCATGTGATGTTATGTGTTGCTGGATATGTTATATTGGATCGTCGTGTTTGAATAGCCGGGGGTTTTTTTATGTGAGATGAGTGCTTTTCATTTTCATTCATGTAAAAACTTGTATGTAATATTCTTTTATTGGGGCACTTCCAGGTTGCGGAAGATGTCACCGTTTGTATATTATTTACTTTTCTGCACTAGGATAGACCCAAGGAGGGGAGCACAAGTAACCGGGTTCTAGGGTCCAGAGGGAGACCATCTCGAGGAGTCGAGTCCGGGTCTCCTAACCCTAGAATTGGTAGGGTTGCTTGCCGCTCTCGTAGGGGTCTTGGGGTATGGGACTGGCTATTCATCACGACCGTGGAATCCGTGTTTTATACTGGCTCGTATTGAAAACACGGACGTCCTAGTATATCCAATATTCCATATGTTTCTTCTGTTGTGATTTATCTGTGATGTGATCATGTGATGTTCTGTGACAGATATTATATATAGTATATATGATATATTATATAGACGTTGCTTATGTTTTACACCCGCGCTAGCCCTGCCTCGCTCTGGCGTTAGTTACCTAACCTAACGGTGCAGACGGGACATCGAGGCGAATGCGGATGGCATAAGCGTACGTTATATTTATCTGTGATGTTTAGGTGGAATTAAATGATGGGATATTCATTAATGAGATTAATGAAAGAAAATAAACCTAATTGATGTTGTGGAATCGAATTTCAAAATAAAACAGGTAGCTACAGTTCTTGCTTTGCATCGTGGTGTTCATTATAGAACATCCTGAACCTTATTCGATGAGGAAAGGACCGAGATCCCTTCACCGGGAGTGACTCCTTTAGCAATAACTGGCAGATACTACAACCCTCGGTTTGTCATTTGATCGCTTCTATAGTTTCTGCTTTGCACAGTGATATATATGATATATCCCGCACCTCATTCGACGAGGAAAGGGCCGACGATCCCTTCACCGGGAGTGACCCCTTTAGCAAAACTTGAAAAGCCTCGAAAACATTCCATTTAAAAACCATTTGATTCCGCAACGAGATCAAGTTCAAAGCGTTACAGGTTTTCACAAAAACCATTCGCAGCCCTCCGTCATTTTAGGAAGTAGAGTACTTAGTATTCGTGCTGTGTTTGTTGACCATAGTCAAGGCACAGTGGACGGTAGCTAAGTGATGTCTTCCTACACCGCATATGATGCGATTAGTTAGGACAGTCGCGTGACTTTGTTGACCTTAGTTAAGGGTCATGTGGGTGGGTCTAATTAATCACGAAATGACGGGTAGAACTTGACTAGTACTTATGATTTGTTGACCTTAGTTAAGGTCATAAGTGCTAGGGGTAAAAACCATTATCGGGAGTTTCAAGTGTTGAAACTTGCAATGAGATTGCATACCTTCTATATGATAGTTGGATCCCGATACCCACTGCGAGTAATTGTTACTCCTGGGAGAGTTTTGCACTTTGCAATTAGCCGATCAAGTAGGTGTCTAGAAAGGTGTCAACGGGGTTACGCCTCTGGGAAAACAAGGTTTACTGTAATTAGGTCCGTGCGATAGCACGGGGAACCTCCCTCAAAGTACCGACACTGGCCTGGCTGAAAGATTGGCGAACTTGTAGAGTGTAATTAATCCCGGCTAGTCTTTCCTTTTAAGGTTTGAAGGAAGATTTGATAAAAACAGTGGGAGCCATCCTGATTAGATAAAATATATAACCAATCTGATCTTGCAAGAGCGCACGCAGAGTGTTTTCTTCTCTCTCTCTCCAGGTAGCGACCATATCACGCCTTAATCAAGATAATAAAATGGATGTATTGACCGAACCCGCTTGTTATACTGAGCTGGGGAACGTTGGTCCCGCTCCAACTTATAATTGTTATAAGACAGAGCAGGAAATTGGGGAATACCAGAATTCCTATGCCGCCCAAACGAAGAAAGTGCATATGATGCATCTCCTTCGGGTGTGTTCATTACAAAGAACTGTTTCTCAGTATCCTCTGCATCCTGAGTATATGATACCGGATCAGGATCCCAGATATGTAATCTGTTACATAGGGCTGCAAAAAGGTAGAAAAACTGAGAACGGGTGATAAGTTTCATGAGGCAGAAAACGGGGCAAGTGTTGCGGCCAAGTCTGTTGGTCACTGTCACCCTGTATTACGAATACATTGATTCTGAACAAATGCTATTAGATACCGAACCTGATATACAAAATCATATCAGTCTCTTTATTAGTAAAGAAATGATATAATTTTGTATTGATGGATAATGTTTTGAACATTTCCTATATCAAAAGTTGATCGGTTCAGGCACGTTATCTAAAAGCATTGACGTTCTAAATCAAACTACAGTTCCTAGTATACAGAACACACACAAGAGGAAAAGTTCAGAAATGAACGAATCATTCTTGAGGCATTGTAGACTAGGTCATATCAATGCGACCCGACTGGCTGAAGTTACATTTTAGATGCATATTTAAATCAGTTTGAATTTACATCTTGTGAAACTTGCCAGTCGTGTCACAAAGATAAGATGACCATAGCTCTGTTTATTGGAAACAGAGGAAGAGTTAGTAAACTCTTGGGACTGATACATGATGATGTATGTAAGGTCTCCTGTCTGCACATGCCAGGACTGGTTCTTTATACTTCATTATATTCTCTGATAATCTCTCAAGATTCAGTCGTATGTTCCTGTTGAAACATAAGTCCGAAGCTTTTGAGGTATTCACAGAATATAAGTTGGAAGTAGAGAACCAAAATACGGGTATAAGTATTATGTCCGATGATAAGATCAGGGAGGAGAATACTTGTGCATGGCATTCCTGGACTATTCTAAAAGAAAATGAGATTCTCTCTCAGTATTAATCCTCCGTATAAACCATAGCACGATGGTATATCGGGGCGGAGCAATCACACCCTATATGATAAGGTGTGCTCTATGATGAGTACTACTGAGTTACATATTTCCTTTTTGGGAGTTATGCGCTTGAGAAGCTACATACCTATTGAATAAGGTTCGTATCAGATCACTGCCTACCATTCCATATCAGATATGGTATGGGAAGAGCCTATCTCTTAAGTAAGTTAAGATTTGGGATTGTCCGGCCTATGTCAAAAGCAAAATCCGGACAAGCTCGAGGCAAGGTCTGTAATGTAGAACTGGAAGTGTTCCAGCTATACAAATTACAGCAGATGATTTGGTAGAACCGAAGGATTCAATAGTAACCAACGAACCTGAGCCTCTCCGCCGATCTAGTTGGGTTCCTCACCCACCTGAGAGATACCTTAGTTTCTCGATGACAGTGGGAGCATGGAATGCATCATGAGATGATGACCCAACTAGATTCGAGCAGGCCATCAAGAGTAGGGACTCTGTAAGAATGGCTGGATGCTTAGCGGTCTGAGATGGAATCCATATACACCAACAAAGTATGGACTTTGGTTGCTATATCTGAAGGGTTAAATCCCCATCAGGAGAAAGTATATCTTGAGAAGATTACGTGGTGTAGATGGAAAAGTTGAGACTTTCAAAGCTAGACTTGTTAAAGGTTTTAGTCATCAACCAGGTGTGGATAATGATGAAACCTTTTCTAGGGACTATGCTTGAGTCCATCCAGATCCTACTTGCCACGGCTACATACCATGACTACGATATCTGGTGGTTGGGTGTCATGACTACTTTTCTAAATAATGATTTAGAAGAGAACGTCTATAAGAACACTGCCAGAGGGCTTCGTAAACAGTGTGAGCAGCGGAAACATGTGCAAGTTGCTTTACAGGATAAAGCAGGCATCGCGGAGTTGGAACATCTATTTTTATATGGTAGTCAAAGAGTTTGACTTCATCAAAATGGTAGATGAACCTTGTATGTACAAAAGGGTAGTATGGAGTATGGTAATGATCCTCGTAGAGTACGTGGATGACATACTCTTGATAGGAAAGGAGTTTCCTATGCTACGATCGGTCGATCTCCTCTTATCACATAGATTCTCCAATAGGATCAAAGTGATACCTCCTAAATCCTGAGTTTTCATCTATAAGATAGATGTAATTGGATGCTAGGATTCTCACTAGATATAGTGAGATGGTGTCTATCGATCCTGGGAAGAATCACTGGAAGGGTTCCAGACTGATAAAGATGACTGAATGTCAGTCACAGGCATTGTCTTTACCCTTGGTAAAGGGACGGTATGTTGGAAGAGTTCCAAGCTAGATACCGTGGCAAACTAGACGATAAAGGCTGGTAACATCGCTATTAAAGATACTACCAAAGAGGCAGTTTGGGTGTATATTGGTTCATAGGATGAACTAGGTTCCTACCATTGTGAGACAATGGAACTGTGGCTTTGGCCCTGGAACCCTGGTCCCATCAGTGACCCAGACATATTCTGAGGCAGCATCACCTGATCATGGAGATAGTTGATCTCCAGGGTGATCGAGGTTAGGAGAGTAGACTCAGAGGACAACACGGCGGATCCACTCACGAAGGCCTTTTTCCCAAAGAGAGACTTTTAGGGGATGGTTGAGTATTAGATACTACAACCACTGCTACAGATGGCCCTAGTGCAAGTGGAAGATTGTTAGTTATATGTATGCCCTAGAGGCCATTACTGTACATTGGATGTATATTGTAGTGGATGCTGGGACATATATAGGTAGGACTTTCTTGCTCGACATGATAGTACGCTATATGGTTGCTCTTTATCTTAACGTGTATACCTTCTGTCTCTCTGATTACATGTTGATAAAGCCCTTAGGATGTGTACTCGACTTCCAAGACTATGATGCAGATCATACTAGTGGGGCATGGGTAGTCAATGAGTACATCCTTCATTGTTCCTAGTCGTGGGAATATCGAGACGGGGCATCGATATTCCAGAGTAGACTAGCGTATATCTTCTCGACCCATGTGATGGGCGATGGATGATCCTATATCCATTGGTATTTGACATCGGAGATGGTATGCGGGTGCTCGGTGCAGACTGGGTACACTGAACGGACTCGCCGAGAACTCCCAGATGGTATTATACCTCACGTCAGATGGCAGTTCTCTGGTGACACTGGTACAGCTTAGTCTGTTGACCCGAGATCGTCATAGAGTCTTGTGTGTATCCCACTGTGCTTTGATTTCCACCCTACCACGGCTCTACTGAGTCGTGCAAACAGGTGGTTTTTGGGTACAGTCCCGATTCACATGGAGGCAATGAGCAATAGGAAGGGATTCGTCTCTCCCGGTATTGGGGGTTGATGTTGTGCAATGCACGACTGGCCATAACAGGAAATCCCTGGCCAGGGTTGCAGTGATATACTCGTAAGAGTTATCAGTAGTTTCACGATAGTTATGGACCCTACGTCGGCATGACTTATCGAGCTATTGGGGTCTGACGTTTACCACCCCTAGGCGAGATATGCGACATATCAGACGAACAGACCGGACTGTACGGTAAGTGTTACTGGTTGGATTCACAGGAGTGTGAGCGGGCTTGCTCGTCGATCTTCTGATCGCTCAATACCCGGGTGGCCGTTACGTTTGGCAGACCGCTTGCGGCTTGTGGGTGTTTGATATGATCATCATCTGCTGCCGGCGTATTGACGAGTCTTTAGAGTCCTACACAGAGGTTTCCTGGCTCAAGCGAAACGAAATAGGAGCACATATGGGATATGTGCGGGACCGAGAATAATGCGTGTATGTGATACCGTATTTCATTCTCGCGATATATGTGTCGAATGGTTGTATGAGATATAACCTGGTTATCGAATCAAGGATTGATTCGATAAGCCGATACGTTGGATACTAGCCGGTTATATGCGACATGACCGGATCGTTAAATCAAGTGTTGATTTAATGATTTAATGTAGAATTATATATTTGATATATTAATTTGCATCAACTAGTATTGGTTCACTTTAAATGGATTTTCTCACTTGAATTGTGCAAGTTGTATATGTGATATACATTTGTGCACATGATTGTATCATGTTTGATGATACATGTTTACTTGGTTAAGTGTAAAGAATTAAACCATGGTTAAGTTTATGATTAGGGTTTTCGTTTTTCTTACTTATTTATTTATTTATTTATTTTTGGAAAAGATGAGAAAAGAATGGTTGCTATTTTTGTTTTTAGTTGAAGATTCTTGAAGCTTTGAATTAGTCCACCATTCTTGTCTTATACTTAACCCTAACCATTCAAGTTAACCATGGTCCATTCTCTACAATTAACCAAGGGTTAATATATGATAAGTATTGATTTATTTATCTAATTATTCAAGACTTATCATATCTTCTTCTTCTTCTTCATCTTCTTCTTTCATGAGAAGAAAGCTTGCTACATCAATGGTGATTGATGAAAAAGTGTGAGAAATCCAAATCTAAAGTCTACCCACTTCCTATTTCTTCATCCTCTACCTCTTGCCAAGTAGTATAGGGTGTTTCCTTCATAAGTTTTCATGGCTTGGTGAAGGTGGAGCTTGATCTAGTGATGCCTCGACGTAGATCATCTTCGGCACGTTGTCGACGACCTAGCCCGCCTTTTTCTCCGATGAAACCACCGTGAGAGTCATGGTTCGATTTGGACAGCGGAGAGGACTTCATCATGGAGCCTAGGAGGTGGAGGACCGGATCTACAAAGGTTGTAGCCCCTTCCCTTTAGCTATATTTCCGTTTGCTTGCTTGCATCGCCTATATATCTAGTTGACGATCCGTATTAGGGTTTGTAGGCACCCGTAAAATTTGATTTGTGCATGTTTGATCACTTGTGAGACTCCATTAGAGTGCCTAGAAACCCTACAGTGGTATCAGAGCCTAGCTAGAGCCTTAGGCGATGCGTAAACGGAATTAGAAGTCCGATTGAACCGAAACCCCAATCGCATTTTGCTCTCTGGACATTTTTGAAAAACGTGTTTTTTTCCAGATTAAAAATATGCAGAAAACTCAGTAGAAGATTCTAAGAATTACTGTATAAAACGGGACCCCTGAATCCATTAAAGCGCGGCGGAACCGCGGCATTAGTATGCTAATGCGGCGGTTCCGCGGCCCTTTTGTCTCATCTTGCAATAAATTTTGCATGGTAATTCCTAGTTTGCAGTGCTGGTTTTCCTGGGAATTTTTAATAATTTTTCAAGAGTTGAATTTTCTGGGTTGTATTGGGGACTCGGTGTATCGATCGGATTGTCTAATTCTGTCTGTGTGCTTTTCCGGATAATTTTAGAATATGTTAAAAAGTTCGACCGGATATAAATACCCACTTTTTCCCCTGTCGGGAAATTTCCAAGTGTTGGATCTTTCCGTAGTTTAACGACGTTCTAAGTAGTGCAAGTAACGCGATGGTCCCTCTAGAAGACAACAAACCTTAACTCGATTATGTGACCGTCTTGAACTGCCCTTTGAACCTTCGGGTTTGGGGCAGTACGGCGTGCCACATGTGAGGCGTTGGCTTGACCCTTCTACGGCTGGACCGTTGGTACTGAAGCACGAACTGAATGTTGTTAGACTTATTTCATGTGTTGAGCTGTTTCGGGAAAACTTGGGTGTTCGAATGTTCGATCGGAAAGTTTAACATTTTCTATTTATCCGGAATTTGATACAATACTTGGAATTCGCAAATTGTTATGAGATGACTGGATGAGTGTTATAAACATAGCACTTTAGTCTCACTTGATTGGTTGCCACGGAATTTTGATGTGATCAAAAGTCCGTCGCAATCACGTAGTGTACGCGGATACTCGCCGGGTAAACTTAATAGACAGCCTCACTCCATAGCCCCGACCAAGTGACTGTAGGAGAACCCCGTCGCCGAAAGCATCCGTTCGGGTGCTCGCGGTAGCGGTGTTCCGCCTTGGTGCACTTCGTCGCCGGTATCGGGGGTGCTGCCGTCTACTGAAGTTTGCGACGAGCATTCGATCAGGATGTCGGGAATCCTGTTGAATTGCCCGACTTAATATTGAAAAGAGTTTTCGATAATGGGACTAAAATGCGGGGTTTATAATTGTTAGGCATGCGATGTCTAAGTAATTCATTTGATCAGGCATGCGATGTCTGAGGTGGTTGCGGATTCCAACTGTTGTAGTTTTACACTTTCTTTTCTGTGACCGTAAGTGTAATATGTGATGTCGCCGGTTTCGTTGCTATATGTCAACGACAATTAGGATGCGCATATTTACTTACGTTGATGGCATGTGATGTTATGTGTTGCTGGATATGTTATATTGGATCGTCGTGTTTGAATAGCCGGGGGGGTTTTTATGTGAGATGAGTGCTTTTCATTTTCATTCATGTAAAAACTTGTATGTAATATTTTTTTATTGGGGCACTTCCAGGTTGTGGAAGATGTCACCGTTTGTATATTATTTACTTTTCTGCACTAGGATAGACCCAAGGAGGGGAGCACAAGTAACCGGGTTCTAGGGTCCAGAGGGAGACCATCTCGAGGAGTCGAGTCCGGGTCTCCTAACCCTAGAATTGGTAGGGTTGCTTGCCGCTCTCGTAGGGGTCTTGGGGTATGGGACTGGCTATTCATCACAACCGTGGAATCCGTGTTTTATACTGGCTCGTATTGAAAACACGGACGTCCTAGTATATCCAATATTTCATATGTTTCTTCTGCTGTGATTTATCTGTGATGTGATCATGCGATGTTCTGTGACAGATATTATATATAGTATATATGATATATTATATAGACGTTGCTTATGTTTTACACCCGCGCTAACCCTGCCTCGCTCTGGCGTTAGTTACCTAACCTAACGGTGCAGACGGGACATCAAGGCGAATGCGGATGGCATAAGCGTACGTTATATTTATCTGTGATGTTTAGGTGGAATTAAATGATGGGATATTCATTAATGAGATTAATGAAAGAAAATAAACCTAATTGATGTTGTGGAATCGAATTTCAAAATAAAACAGGTAGCTACAGTTCTTGCTTTGCATCGTGGTGTTCATTATAGAACATCCTGCACCTTATTCGATGAGGAAAGGACCGAGATCCCTTCACCGGGAGTGACTCCTTTAGCAATAACTGGCAGATGCTACAACCCTCGGTTTGTCATTTGATCGCTTCTATAGTTTCTGCTTTGCACAGTGATATATATGATCTATCCCGCACCTCATTCGACGAGGAAAGGGCCGACGATCCCTTCACCGGGAGTGACCCCTTTAGCAAAACTAGAAAAGCCTCGAAAACATTCCATTTAAAAACCATTTGATTCCGCAACGAGATCAAGTTCAAAGCGTTAAAGGTTTTCACAAAAACCATTCGCAGCCCTCCGTTATTTTAGGAAGTAGAGTACTTAGTATTCGTGCTGTGTTTGTTGACCATAGTCAAGGCACAGTGTACGGTAGCTAAGTGATGTCTTTCTACACCGCATATGATGCGATTAGTTAGGACAGTTGCGTGACTTTGTTGACCTTAGTTAAGGGTCATGTGGGTGGGTCTAATTAATCATGAAATGACGGGTAGAACTTAACTAGTACTTATGATTTGTTGACCTTAGTTAAGGTCATAAGTGCTAGGGGTAAAAACCATTATCGGGAGTTTCAAGTGTTGAAACTTGCAATGAGATTGCATACCTTCTATATGATAGTTGGATCCCGATACCCACTGTGAGTAATTGTTACTCCTGGGAGAGTTTTGCACTTTGCAATTAGCCGATCAAGTAGGTGTCTAGAAAGGTGTCAACGGGGTTACGCCTCTGGGAAAACGAGGTTTACTGTAATTAGGTCCGTACGATAGCACGGGGAACCTCCCTCAAAGTACCGACACTGGCCTGGCTGAAAGATTGGCGAACTTGTAGAGTGTAATTAATCCCGGCTAGTCTTTCCTTTTAAGGTTTGAAGGAAGATTTGATAAAAACAGTGGGAGCCATCCTGATTAGATAAAATATATAACCAATCTGATCTTGCAAGAGCGCACGCAGAGTGTTTTCTTCTCTCTCTCCAGGTAGCGACCATATCACGCCTTAATCAAGATAATAAAATGGATGTATTGACCGAACCCGCTTGTTATACTGAGCTGGGGAACGTTGGTCCCGCTCCAACTTATAATTGTTATAAGACAGAGCAGGAAATTGGGGAATACCAGAATTCCTATGCCGCCCAAACGAAGAAAGTGCATATGATGCATCTCCTTCGGGTGTGTTCATTACAAAGAACTGTTTCTCAGTATCCTCTGCATCCTGAGTATATGATACCGGATCAGGATCCCAGATATGTAATCTGTTACATAGGGGTGCAAAAAGGTAGAAAAACTGAGAACGGGTGATATGTTTCATGAGGCAGAAAACGGGGCAAGTGTTGCGGCCAAGTCTGTTGGTCACTGTCACCCTGTATTACGAATACATTGATTCTAATCAAATGCTATTAGATACCGAACCTGATATACAAAATCATATCAGTCTCTTTATTAGTAAAGAAATGATATAATTTTGTATTGATGGATAATGTTTTGAACATTTCCTATATCAAAAGTTGATCAGTTCAGGCACGTTATCTAAAAGCATTGACGTTCTAAATCAAACTACAGTTCCTAGTATACAGAACACACACAAGAGGAAAAGTTCAGAAATGAACGAATCATTCTTGAGGCATTGTAAACTAGGTCATATCAATGCGACCCGACTGGCTGAAGTTACATTTTAGATGCATATTTAAATCAGTTTGAATTTACATCTTGTGAAACTTGCCAGTCGTGTCACAAAGATAAGATGACCATAGCTCTGTTTATTGGAAACAGAGGAAGAGTTAGTAAACTCTTGGGACTGATACATGATGATGTATGTAAGGTCTCCTGTCTGCACATGCCAGGACTGGTTCTTTATACTTCATTATATTCTCTGATAATCTCTCAAGATTCAGTCGTATGTTCCTGTTGAAACATAAGTCCGAAGCTTTTGAGGTATTCACAGAATATAAGTTGGAAGTAGAGAACCAAAATACGGGTATAAGTATTATGTCCTATGATAAGATCAGGGAGGAGAATACTTGTGCATGGCATTCCTGGACTATTCTAAAAGAAAATGAGATTCTCTCTCAGTATTACTCCTCCGTATAAACCATAGCACGATAGTATATCGGGGCGGAGCAATCACACCCTATATGATATGGTGTGCTCTATGATGAGTACTACTGAGTTACCTATTTCCTTTTTGGGAGTTATGCGCTTGAGAAGCTACATACCTATTGAATAAGGTTCGTATCAGATCACTGCCTACCATTCCATATCAGATATGGTATGGGAAGAGCCTATCTCTTAAGTAAGTTAAGATTTGGGATTGTCCGGCCTATGTCAAAAGCAAAATCCGGACAAGCTCGAGGCAAGGTCTGTAATGTAGAACTGGAAGTGTTCCAGCTATACAAATTACAGCAGATGATTTGGTAGAACCGAAGGATTCAATAGTAACCAACGAACCTCAGCCTCTCCGCCGATCTAGTTGGGTTCCTCACCCACCTGAGAGATACCTTAGTTTCTCGATGACAGTGGGAGCATGGAATGCATCATGAGATGATGACCCAACTAGATTCGAGCAGGCCATCAAGAGTAGGGACTCTGTAAGAATGGCTGGATGCTTAGCGGTCTGAGATGGAATCCATATACACCAACAAAGTATGGACTTTGGTTGCTATATCTGAAGGGTTAAATCCCCATCAGGAGCAAGTATATCTTGAGAAGATTACTTGGTGTAGATGGAAAAGTTAAGACTTTCAAAGCTAGACTTGTTAAAGGTTTTAGTCATCAACCAGGTGTGGATAATGATGAAACCTTTTCTAGGGACTATGCTTGAGTCCATCCAGATCCTACTTGCCACGGCTACATACCATGACTACGATATCTGGTGGTTGGGTGCCATGACTACTTTTCTAAATAATGATTTAGAAGAGAACGTCTATAAGAACACAGCCAGAGGGCTTCGTAAACAGTGGGAGCAGCGGAAACATGTGCAAGTTGCTTTACAGGATAAAGCAGGCATCGCGGAGTTAGAACATCTATTTTTATATGGTAGTCAAAGAGTTTGACTTCATCAAAATGGTAGATGAACCTTGTATGTACAAAAGGGTAGTATGGAGTATGGTAATGATCCTCGTAGAGTACGTGGATGACATACTCTTGATAGGAAAGGAGTTTCCTATGCTACGATCGGTCGATCTCCTCTTATCACATAGATTCTCCAATAGGATCAAAGTGATACCTCCTAAATCCTGAGTTTTCATCTATAAGATAGATGTAATTGGATGCTAGGATTCTCACTAGATATAGTGAGATGGTGTCAATCGATCCTGGGAAGAATCACTGGAAGGGTTCCAGACTGATAAAGATGACTGAATGTCAGTCACAGGCATTGTCTTTACCCTTGGTAACGGGACGGTATGTTGGAAGAGTTCCAAGCTAGATACCGTGGCAAACTAGACGATAAAGGCTGGTAACATCGCTATTAAAGATACTGCCAAAGAGGCAGTTTGGGTGTATATTGGTTCATAGGATGAACTAGGTTCCTACCATTGTGAGACAATGGAACTGTGGCTTTGGCCCTGGAACCCTGGTCCCATCAGTGACCCAGACATATTCTGAGGCAGCATCACCTGATCATGGAGATAGTTGATCTCCAGGGTGATCGAGGTTAGGAGAGTAGACTTAGAGGACAACACGGCGGATCCACTCACGAAGGCCTTTTTCCCAAAGAGAGACTTTTAGGGGATGGTTGAGTATTAGATACTACAACCACTGCTACAGATGGCCCTAGTGCAAGTAGGAGATTGTTAGTTATATGTATGCCCTAGAGGCCATTACTGTACATTGGATGTATATTGTAGTGGATGCTGGGACATATATAGGTAGGACTTTCTTGCTCGACATCGTAGTACGCTATCTGGTTGCTCTTTATCTTAACGTGTATATCTTCTGTCTCTCTGATTACATGTTGATAAAGCCCTTAGGATGTGTACTCGACTTCCAAGACTATGATGCAGATCATACTAGTGGGGCCTGGGTAGTCAATGAGTACATCCTTCATTGTTCCTAGTCGTGGGAATATCGAGACGGGGCATCGATATTCCAGAGTAGACTAGCGTATATCTTCTCGACCCATGTGATGGGCGATGGATGATCCCATATACATTGGTATTTCACATCGGAGATGGTATGCGGGTGCTCAGTGCAGACTGGGTACACTGAACGGACTCGCCGAGAACATACAGATGGTATTATACCTCACGTCAGATGGCAGTTCTCTGGTGACACTGGTACAGCTTAGTCTGTTGACCCGAGATCGTCATAGAGTCTTGTGTGTATCCCACTGTGCTTTGATTTCCACCCTACCACGGCTCTACTGAGTCGTGCAAACAGGTGGCTTTTGGGTACAGTCCCGATTCACATGGAGGCAATGAGCGATAGGAAGGGATTCGTCTCTCCCGGTATTGGGGGTTGATGTTGTGCAATGCACGACTGGCCATAACAGGAAATCCCTGGCCAGGGTTGCAGTGATATACTCGTAAGAGTTATCAGTAGTTTCACGATAGTTATGGACCCTACGTCGGCATGACTTATCGAGCTATTGGGGTCTGACGTTTACCACCCCTAGGCGAGATATGCGACATATCAGACGAACAGACCGGACTGTACGGTAAGTGTTACTGGTTGGATTCACAGGAGTGTGAGCGGGCTTGCTCGTCGATCTTCTGATCGCTCAATACCCGGGTGGCCGTTATGTTTGGCAGACCGCTTGCGGCTTGTGGGTGTTTGATATGATCATCATCTGCTGCCGGCGTATTGACGAGTCTTTAGAGTCCTACACAGAGGTTTCCTGGCTCAAGCGAAACGAAATAGGAGCACATATGGGATATGTGCGGGACCGAGAATAATGCGTGTATGTGATACCGTATTTCATTCTCGCGATATATGTGTCGAATGGTTGTATGAGATATAACCTGGTTATCGAATCAAGGATTGATTCGATAAGCCGATACATTGGATACTAGCCGGTTATATGCGACATGACCGGATCGTTAAATCAAGTGTTGATTTTATGATTTAATGTAGGATTATATATTTGATATATTACTTTGCATCAACTAGTATTGGTTCACTTTAAATGGATTTTCTCACTTGAATTGTGCAAGTTGTATATGTGATATACATTTGTGCACATGATTGTATCATGTTTGATGATACATGTTTACTTGGTTAAGTGTAAAGAATTAAACCATGGTTAAGTTTATGATTAGGGTTTTCTTTTTTCTTACTTATTTATTTATTTATTTATTTTTGGAAAAGATGAGAAAAGAATGGTTGCTATTTTTGGTTTTAGTTGAAGATTCTTGAAGCTTTGAATTAGTCCACCATTCTTGTCTTATACTTAACCCTAACCATTCAAGTTAACGATGGTCCATTCTCTACAATTAACCAAGGGTTAATATATGATAAGTATTGATTTATTTATCTAATTATTCAAGACTTATCATATCTTCTTCTTCTTCTTCATCTTCTTCTTTCATGAGAAGAAAGCTTGCTACATCAATGGTGATTGATGAAAAAGTGTGAGAAATCCAAATCTAAAGTCTACCCACTTCCTATTTCTTCATCCTCTACCTCTTGCCAAGTAGTATAGGGTGTTTCCTTCACAAGTTTTCATGGCTTGGTGAAGGTGGAGCTTGATCTAGTGATGCCTCGACGTAGATCATCTTCGGCACGTTGTCGACGACCTAGCCCGCCTTTTTCTCCGATGAAACCACCGTGAGAGTCATGGTTCTATTTGGACAGCGGAGAGGACTTCATCATGGAGCCTAGGAGGTGGAGGACCGGATCTACAAAGGTTGTAGCCCCTTCCCTTTAGCTATATTTCCGTTTACTTGCTTGCATCGCCTATATATCTAGTTGACGATCCGTATTAGGGTTTGTAGGCACCCGTAAAATTTGATTTGTGCTTGTTTGATCACTTGTGAGACTCCATTAGAGTGCCTAGAAACCCTACAGGTAGAATATCAACCCTCGTCATAGCCAGGGTCAACCCACAAGCAGCCATTACAGAAACGTGCCCTGAGTTATCCAGAGTCTGGTTTTAAGCATAAGCTGGACAACTCCCCGTACCTTAATATCTTATAAGGTATGATCCATTCTATATCCAATATAGAAACTTTGGCACTTAATTTAATTGGAACCAGATTCAAATCATGCAGCTATCTCCAGTGCATATCACTTTAATGGAAAGAGGCTAATCAGCATTACTCAACTTAGGAATCCATCCAATTATGAGTAACCTGAAAGAGAAATATGTTTCTCAAAACCATTACTATCATCTGAATACCAATCACAAGAATCTACATCTTCGATCTCTTTGAAGAATCTCGATACTTGTGATACCTGGTTCTCTTCTTTATTCTTATACCCACAACTTCTCAAAACTTAGACCATGTATTTCTACGAAACACTTGTCTAAAAACTAGAGAAGTTATAAGTAAACAGAACATAGTACGAGGACTTACCCCTTTGTCCTGAAGGACACTTGGACAACATACAATACTCTGCATAAGTCCGCTGAGTTAAACAACTCATAACCTGTGCGTCGTAGGTTGAAAAACTGTACCCTGGCGATTTCCTCAAATATCACCAATTATAACGAATTCCGATATAATGAGGATGATCACCTAATTCCCAATAACTTACTCCCTCTCATCATCTGTAAAACCATACAGATATGAGAATGAAACCTGGTAAATACATACCCTTGGAGTAAGTATCTAATCGGGAAAACAGTTTTCTTTTAACAATGCACTGAAACATGAAAATGTTTCGTAGGGGTAACCTGGTATTCATAGTAATGCCTCTTCCATAATCTAATTCATGACTATAACCGTATATTTCACTGCCATCTCTCCAAGTCCCTTTATTTGTCTTCAGTCATTACCTTCTGTACACCATCGTTAGGCTAAATGGTTTTCTTCCTTCCCTACCGTTCGGCACCAGCCTATGGTTTGGAAGAAGAAGATCCAGTAAGCATAATAGGTGTACCCTACTAAACCAAGGAGTACTCACATCTTGAGAGAAGGTGATGATAAAAGACAACTGAATAATACCTTATTCCTTTAAAGGTGAAATAGGAGTGGCGATGAAGTACGTGGTTTGGTCGTGAATGATAACAGTCGCAACTTACTTTGACCTCTTTCTGATCCCTTTATTTTGTCTTTAATTATTTCCTTCTGCACACCCTACTTAGGCTAATTGGTTTTCTTCATTCCCTACCTTTCGGCACCTGCCTATGGTTTGGAAGAAGACTATCCAATATGCGTAATAGGTGTACTCTCCTAAACCAAGGAGCCCTCGCAACCTGAGAGAAGGTGATAATAAAAGACAACTGAATAAACCAATTCTATTTCTCCTGAACCTGGATCCATCCCCGAAGAAGTCCCTTCGAGTTCGTATATAACCATACGATGGATCTATCCAATAGAAGTGGATGTCCGTAGTAATACGGGGTGTTCTGAGAAATCCAAAGGGTAAAAGAAGGAGTGGCAATGACTTATGCAACTCAGACAATCCAAAAGCCAGTATTTTAAGAAGGTTCGGTCAACTAGGTCACTGAGTCATAGTCTAGGGTCGGTCAAAGGTCGCTGCCAAAGAGAGAGAGAAAAGAAACACTCTGCGTGCACTCTAACCTAGATCAGAATGGTTATCACTTTATCTAATCCGGAAACCTCCCACTGTCCTGTCAAATTCTCCTCCAAACCTGAAAGAAGAATCAATCGGGATCACCCGAAGAGTAAACCAACTCATCAGTGGGAATCGGGATCCAACTCTCAATGCATGATAACGTGATGGAATGCATCCGCATTACTCATACTCCAGAAGGTATGCGCATACTTAGCAAGTTTCAGTTTCTTTAGAAACTCCCGATAAGATTTTTGACCCATGCTCTTATGACCTTAGCGTTGGTCAAAATATCATAAGTCACATGCCAAGTTCTACCCGTCACTATCTTGTCAATTTGAACCCACCCGCACATGCCCTTGACGTTGGCCAAAATGGCAGAACGACTGTCCCAAACCAACTCATCTATCTATGCAACAATTGAATACCCAGCAGCTACCAAACACTATGCCTTGGCGTTGGTCAAAATACATAGCTTGAATACTACTGAATACCCAAAAGAAGTGACGGAGGGCTACGGCTGGTTTTTGGCGAAAAAACCTTTAACGTAACGAACTTGATATCGCTGAAGGAACCTGATAGCTTTTTAAAATATAGTGGCGAAAACCTTTTGCTAAAGAGGTCACTCCCGGTGAAGGGATCTCGGCTCTTTCCTCATGGAATGAGGTGCAGGATATTCCACTGAATACCGCGGTGCAAAGCAACATGTAATCGACTATAGTGAAGTTATTACCCTGACGCTAACTTCTGCCCAAGGGGTCAGTCCCCGTGAAGGGATATCGGCCCTTGCCCCGTCGAATGAGGTGCAGGATATTCCACTGAATACCGCTATGCATAACAAAAGGAAACGTCTTTGCAATAACACTTTTTAAATTGTTCCAACATCTGCCAAATAGGTTTCCTTTCCTTTGCATTGATCAGAATCAACGCAGTCCCATCAATCAATCACACCAGAAAAGAACGAAAATAAAATGTACGTATATGCCATCTGCATTCGTCACTGGGTCCCGTCATCACCCGTTAGGTTACTTAACTAACAACAGAGCGGGGACTGGACTAGCGCGGGTGTAAAACATATACAACATCTAATAGTATATAAACCAATATACAATAATCGCTCCAGGCATGATAATATGCAACATTACAGAAAAGTAATAAGCATCACAGAACAATACAGATAATCTGGGATCCCCGGGTTTCACAGAGCCGCTGCAGAAACCCGACGTTCCCCTATCGTGTGGATAGCCTGTGCAATGAAACCTAGACCCCTACGGGTGTGGCAAGTTACCCGCCAAAACCTGAAGCGAGGCAGCCCCCTACAGCAAAGTGAATGGACCACCCAGCACTTCACGGAATCCGGTAATCTTGGGCACCCCTCCTTGGGTCAACCTGTACCCCCTACGAGTGCGGCGAATAGTCTGCCAATTCTAGAGTGAGGCCCCTCTGCCTCTCAAAGCCATGAGATGCGGACCCGTTGCCCTCCTGAACCCGGCTATCCGTGCACTCCGTCGCGGGGCAAAACCTAGTACAGTAATAAAAAATAGTACAACAGGTACATCGACCGCAACCTGGTCGTGCCCCAAAAAAATATTATACAACAGGCAGTGACGGCAGTCCACAAGTTGGACGCTCGTCCCGCAATATCAAATGTACAAATAAACTCAAACTGTACTACCATTGCACACTGCTATCCACCACGACAAATCCGCAACATCACAGCACAACACAGAACATCAACGCGAATGTCACGTTCGCAAACCCGTCTAAAAGAACTATAGCAATCAGACGCGGTTTACCGATCAAATGACATTCCCGGTCGGAGATATAATATAAGCACTGTAAACTAACGTGTTTAAATTTCGATCGACTAAATATCACGAAGTGGGCCCCACGAACAACTGGTGAACAGTAACAAAATTTGGGCCCAAAAGATATATACCAAAAACCCCAAATTCCAACAGAGAAGACACTGTGCAAATTTGGTGCACTGATTCAATAGAACGGCCGCGGATGCGCGGCCAAACCATGGGTTTGGCCGCGATTCCGCGGCAGTTTGGTGGAATCACGGGCTCAAATTTGGTCGGTGTGCTTCTACAACCCTGCACAACTTTCTGTGATATGTAGAATAATTTTAGGACTTCGTTTAAAATCGACAGAAACTGTGAATGGAGATTTTGCAGTTTTTGATATCCGGTTCGATCGATGTTTTAAACGCGTTAGCACAAGTTAGAAAAGCAAAATGGTGAGGCTCTGATACCACTGTAAGTCTACGGTAGCGCCCCGGCCGTCTACAGACGCCAAATGCGGAACAAAAACTTTTTAACTGACGCTATCGTATACTTTAACCCGGATCTGCCATTATTGCTAAACTAACAAACTGTAAAGAGTGTAGAAAGGTTATACCGAACGATCCGAGTCCTTCGTTCTTTAACCATCATCCCACGCTCCGTTGCGGCTGCTCCGATCTCTTCGATCTCCGATCTGCTCGTCCAGGTGGCACCACGTCTACGATTCTTTAAACGGGCTCCCGCCTCTGACTCGAGGCAACTCGGTCGTCAAGTTTTCTAAAAGAGACGACCAAGAATGATGTAGAGAATGAGTAGATGACTTTGTCTCACTTCGTCCAAATCCGTGGACGATCGGTTAATGAAGTTGCCACTCGAATCGGGTGATGGAATGAAATGAGCTGTGAAATTCCATACACCCCAAAATCTATCATAATCTTTTCACTAGATAAAAAAATCAAGTTCAAGAGAGAGAGGAGGGGGCCGGCCATATATAGGGATGGGGGGTGAGTGTAGGAGAGAGGAGAGTGACCACAAGAGTGTGAACACAAATAAATATCTAGTGTGAACACAAATAAATATCTAGTGTGAACACAAATAAATATCTAGTGTGAACACACAGTGTGAACACACAGAAAGCAACCAATGAAACAATAACACCTCACCGCTTCTAGAACCTTTTAGAAGCATCCACACTCTTCCAAAGAAAAGATAAATCCGTCTTTAACCGAATGTTAAAAGACGGCTGATAGAAAACTGAAAACTGACAACTTCTAAAAGTGATCCTGAAACGACTTTCAGGATAACCCCGTAACTGTATAAAAATACCCGCATTTGTATTACGACCGAATACAAATGCAACTGAGACAAAGATATTATATCTACTCAATACAATACTCGGATCCGGCTTAAACCAAAACTGACCAGTATCATCTGCCCGAAAACTGACACATGCGTAAACGCACGTGCATTTTCCGAACCCTGCCATAAAACCATACGGCCTCTACAACGTTTCGCCCGATCTTGGGAAACTGTCTGTGGGGGACTCTAATGACTCGTCAGTACCCTGGCAGTGGGTTTAACCACAAACCGTCAGCGACACTAGCTATGCGTGACGGCTGCCCATGGACTGACCTCAAGGGAGGCTGATGAGCGAACTCATCTAGAAACCCTACTGAGCCTAACAGTGACAATGTATATACAGTCCGGTCCGTTCGTCTATGAGTATCGCATATCTGCCTAGGGGGCTAGTAACGTCAGACCCCCAATAGCAGTATAAGTCGTATCGGAGTGTAGCCCAATAACACCCTGAGATACTACTGGAGTACCTACCAGTAAATCTCCTGCCACGGCCGTGGGCTATGTGTAATGGCTCTCCTAGACACAGCACGATCTCGCCCCCAATACCGGGAGAGACGAATCCCCTGCCGATCCGCTCACGTGCCTCCATATGGCTCAGGACTGTACCCAAAAACTACCTGTTTGCACGACTCCTTTGAGCCGTGGTAGGGTAGAAATCAAAGCACAGTGGGAACTCACACGAGACAAATGATGACCTCAGGTCGATAAACTAACCTGTACACATGTCACCAGGGAACTGCTATCTGACGATATGTATAATACCAACTAGCAGGTTCCCGGCGAGTCCTGTCCGGTGTACTCATAACCCAATGAGCACCTGTATACATCTTAGGTAATCCAACTGACACCAGTGGCTTGTTAGACCGGCCACCGCCCCTCGTCGGGGTCTCGACTGTATACACTAGTCTACTCCGGAGTATCGATGCCCTGTCTCGAAACTCCCACGACTAGGGACCACAATTAAGGATATACGTATAAACTACCCAACTCTCACGTATATGATCGCCATCATACAGTTGGTAGTAAAGCAAGATCCTAAGGGCTCTATCAAAGTGTAACATGTAATCAGTCACCTGAACATGTACACGACTGATAAAGGCAAACCAGATAGCATACTATCATCTTGAGTAAGATTGTCCTACCGGTATAGGTCCTTCGCAATCATTGCAATCACGTACCTGCGATCCAATAATTGACTCTGAGGGCACTATCTCCAACACTCAGCACAGAGAAGAATTTTGGAGATCTAAACCTACTTCTCTGTCACGGAACCGCGACAGAATCAGGCCTTTGACTGCGGAACCGCGGTCAACCTGTGACGTCAGCACCCCATTTTCTCTGTGAGTATCTTTTTTCTTCTCTCCTACCCCCTGGACTCCACTGAAATAATTTTCCTGCAGGTATTCTTTGCACAGCAACCTCTTCTCCCTCTCCAATAAATTGTTTTTGTGCAGGATTCTTTGCGCTGCAAAATAAAAAATTTTGAAAGTGTTTTAGATTTTTTGGTTATTCCTTCTTTGCATAATTAATACGGAATTTAAGGGGCTATAACACCAACTCAGATTGGGTGGGGATTTCATCACCCTTCCTAAGACCCCAGAAATCACAAAAAGCATATGCATCACCCTTGAGCTAATTAAAAAAATATCTAGACTCATCCAATTAAGGACTGTCGTGCTCATTAGGACAGAGGAAGGTTGTGGGCATTCAGTCGTTTATCTAAACCTGACTTTGTGATGTCTAGGCTAGACAAGTGAGAAAGGTAACTTTAAAAGGCCCATCTCATGGTGATTCGTGAGCGGAACTCTCCTTTCTTCATTTGTACTTACCTGGCCACAATTGGCGGTGAAGAGGCGATTTGAGAGATATCTCACAACTTGTCACTTTGAAACAGTTAGGAGCAGTCTAGTTGATTTCGGAGACCCTGGCTCTAGGTTTGATTGTGTTAGTGTATATGCCCTAGGGGCCATTATTGTATCATACTAGGTTGTATATTACTTAATGGAAGCTTGGGATATTCACAGTTGTATATAACAGTCTTGCTAAAAATGGTAGTATGCTACTTGGTTTGTGTCTACTTTAATATGTGCATATGTTTCTTGTAACGTATCACTTATACATATTAGTAGAGCCCATAGGATCTTTGCTTGATTACCAGTGTTGTGATGGCAGTCACACTAGTGGGGGCTGGGTAGTTTGTAAGCAACATCCTATACAGGTCCCTGGTCGTTGGATTATCAAGATAGGGCATCGATATTCCGGAGTAGACTAAGTGTATACGCTTCTCATCCCAGTTGGGGAGATGGTCTGTCCCACAGCCATCAGTACGTCGTACTAGAGATAGTATACAGGTGCTCGTTAGGTTACGGGTACACCGGACAGGACTCGCCGGGGAACTGATTGGTTGGTGTTATACCCATCGTCAGTTAACAGTTCCCAGGTGACTTGAGTACAGCATAGTCCGCAGACTTGACACTGCTACTTCGCCTCGAGTGTGTCCCACTGTTCTTAGATTGCTACCCTACCACGGCTCAAAGGAGTCGTGCAAACAGGTAGCAGTTGGATGCAGTCCCGAGCACTTGGAAGACGTGGTGGTTAGATAGGATTCGTCTCTCTCGGTATTGGGAGTTGATATCGCACTGTGTCAGAGAGCCATTACGCAAAGTCCCTGTCCAGGGCAAGCGAGATATACTGGTAAGTTCCAGTAGCTTCTCAGGGCGTAATGGGCTTCGCTCCGACACGACTTATACAGCTATTAGGGGACTGACGCTTGCCGCCTCCTAGGCTTGATATGCGATAGTCTTAGACGAACAGACCGGACTGTACGGAGATTGTCACATCAGGCTCAGTAAGAGTACGGATGGGTTTCCTCATCGGCCTTCTTATCGACATCTACCTGGGGACCGTTACGTACAGCTAGTGCCGCTTGCGGTCTGTGGTTAAACCCACTGCCAGCGTAGTGTCGAGTCTTTAGAGTCCCACACAGAGAGTTTCCCTGCTCCAGGCGAAACGATATAAAGGTCTTATGGTTTTACGACAAGGGTTCGGATGCGTACGTGTGTTTACGCACGTAGGACTTTTCGGACAGTTTTTACTAGCCGGCTTTGGTTTAAGCCAGATTCTAGTATCGGGTTATTGGACTTATACAGTCTAAAGTTTTTCCGTGTTTTCACGGATTGGAGGGGCGTTCTCGTAATTTGTCGGGAAGGTTCTAGAAGAGTGGTGACTAAGGGGTTAAGGTGGCATGAGCATTAATTGCTTAATGACTCATTTGTGTGATTCATGCTTTGTATTAAATGATTCATTAATGAGTTAGTGAGTCATATGATGAATCACACTAGATGAATGAATCTAACCATGATGATAAATGATTTATATTATTTATTTGATTAATTATTATGGTTGATATATTCATATGAGTTCATTATTCTTTTCATTATCATTCTCACCTTCTCTCTCCTCAAGCTCACTCTCTCTTGAAACCCTAACCCTAACCTCTCATGTGTTGAGATCAAGGGTTAGATAGACTAAAACATCCATAACCTCACTCTATATCCTCTAGGTAGCTTAGATCAGCACTTTAAGCAACCTAGTTATCTCAAGTTTGAGATTAAGCTTGGCGTAGGAGCTTTCGGGTGGATCGTCTTTGATTCGAGGAGGCCGTGAAGGTGCCGATGTTCCAAGGAGCCTACGAGGAGTGGAGGACCGCGATGAAGACCCGAAGGACAAGTAACGTGAGGTATAACTTCGTATCCGAGTAGTTAAACCTCTTGTAGCTTGTTAGCAATGGTTTAGATAACGATCCATGCGCTCAAATCCGTGTTACGAAGCTTTGATAATCGTTTTTATATATTCCGCCTCCCCGCAAGTTCGTGGGGTGCGTGACATGGACTTACAGTGGTATCAGAGCCAACTAAACCATTACTAGCTTGTTAGCAACTGATTAGAAGTTTGATCGACGGAAAACGCGAAAACTAAAACCCGGAAATCCCTAGTTTCTGTTAATTTTAAAAGTGTCTGAAAAAAGTTTTGACATACCTTAAAATTCACAGCAGGGAATTGTAAGAATACTGAGAAAAAACGAGCCAGTGACTCGACAAAATGGCCGCGGATCCGAGGCAATAGTGAGCTTTTGCCGCGGATCCGCCGCCGAGTCAACGCCGCGTTGACTCGGATTTGCTCAGTAATTCCTATTTTATTGTTCTCTGTTTTCTTGTATGTTCTGTTTCTGCCCAGGTTGCCTCTGTGTTGATTTGCTTTTGGGGTAGACACGGATATAGGTAATCGATCGATGTTCTAATAAATTTGCTAATTGGATCTTTATCTGTAATGTTTTATGTGTTCGTAAACCTCCCCTAACTGCTAGTATGTCGGTTGGCAGGGGGTTGCACATATCTGTGATGTTATATATAACTGTTTGTGTATATAAACTGTATTGGACTATTGTGGTGATTAGCCAGGTTTTTGTGATGGGTTATTGTATTAATTCATTCAATGTAATTGTAATAAGTTGTAATATTATTTTGCGGGGCACATCCAGGTTGCGGTTGTAGCCACCGTTGTATTATTTCTTTTTACTGTTTTTGCTCCTAGGATAGACCCAAGGTGGGGTGCACAAACTACCGGGTATTTTGAAGTGTCGAGGCAGACCGCTTCACTTGTGGTACTTGGCGGGTAGTTTGCCGTACCCGTAGGGGTCTGGGGTGGGGTAATGGCTATTCATCACAACTGTGTAATCCGTCTTTCCTTGCAGTCTCAAAAGAAACGCGGATTACTTGCATATCCAATAAAGTTTATCTGTGATCTGGAATGCTTATTATTGCGTCTGACGAATGTACAATATCGATATATAAATAGCTATTAGACGTCGCTTATGTTTTACACCCGCGCTAGCCCAGCCCCCGCTCTGTCGTTAGTTAAGTAACCTAACGGGTGATGACGGGACCCCGTGGCGAATGCGGATGGCATAAGAGGACGTGGTATTTTCGTTGTTTTCTGCAATGATAGGATAAAAGATGGGACGCATTATTATAATACAAAGAAAATAAACCAAAGTTGAATCGTTGGAACAAATTTAAAAGAAACCACTCGGTTATTTTAAAAGATCAGAATTTTTAATTGCAGAGCTTTAACCACTCCTTTTAAAAAGTATCAGGTTCCTTCGATTATATCAAGTTCACTACGTTCACGGTTTTGCCAAAACCATTCGTAGCCCTCCATCATTTCATTTGGGTATTCAGTAGTATTCAAGCTATGTATATTTGGCCCTTAGTCAAAACATAGTGTTTGGTAGCTGCTGGGGTATTCATTTGTTGCATAGATAGATGCGTTGGTTTGGAACAGTCGTATTACTTTTCTTGGCCCTTAGTCAAGAGTATGTACGGGTGGGTTCAAATTAACCTGGATAATGATGGGTAGAACTTGACATGTGACTTATGACATATTTGGCCCTTAGTCAAAGTCATAAGAGCATGGGGCAAAAATCCATATCGGGAATTTCTAAAGAAACTGAAATTTGCAGAGATAGCATACCATTTTGGAGTTTGATGAATGTTGGTAGGATTCCTTCAACATTATCATACGATGATATTTTGGATCCCGATCCTACTGTGAGTATATACTATTTATCAGGAGATTCGTCACTTAACGATCAATGCTATAAACCAAGTAGGTGCCTAGAAAGGTGTCAGCGGGGTTAAGCCCCCAGAGAAAAGAGGTTATTTAATTAAGGAACTTCACGAAAGCGTTGGAAAACCTCCCTCGAAGTATCGACACTGGCCTGGCTGAACGGTTAAACAAGTATTGTACGGTGAGAATTGTCCTGACTAATTCTTCTTTTATGGTTTGAGGAGGGATTCGAGAAACAGTGGGAGCCATCCTGTTTAGATAAATTAAACCACTCTAAACTTGCAAGAGTATCATGCTAATAGTATTTTCTTCTCTCTCTCTTAAATTGCAGCGACCTTGTAACCACACATAGGTTAAAACTAGATAATAATTTGACTGAATCTTACTTATATGAATGGCAGAAATCTGTCCAGATCTCTATTGCCTATGACTAGCTGGACCACCCTATTACTACTCAAGATCTCGCCGTCCCAGGTCCAGTTTCCACTGTCGCGGATATAGATATCCGTCAGACAAGGGAAAAAGATAAAGCGAAAGCAAAGTGCCTCATGTTAGCTTCAGTTGATGGTGTATACCAGAAGCAGCACGAGAAGATGGACTTAGTTTCCATCTTTCTCCATAACAAAGATTTATATGGAGAGCAATCTCATATCGCAAGATATGAGACCTCGAACGAATTAATTCAAGCGAGGTTGGCTGACGGGTCATTTGTAGGGGACAACGTCCTTGCAATGACTAGCTATATTGATAAGCTCCAGGACCTGCAGACCACATTGGGAAACGGGTCAGATACTGACTTGATACTACAGTCTCTACCTTCTATCCTGAAGGAAACCAGGGAAGTAGAAGGAAAGAGAAGGGCAAAAGTTTCGGGACTGGATATAGTAAAAGAGGGACGTTCCTATTATTATGGGATTAGGCATAGGCAGAAAGATTGCAGGACTTTTGAAGACAACAGCCAGGATACGAAGCATGTTGTGGCTTCAACCTCAAGTGTATTTGTAATTGAAGACTGTATGTCAATAAACTCTACTTCCTGGGTACTAGATACCGGAGCAGGATCTCATATCTGTAATTCATTACATGCTTTGAGAAACAGTAAAGTTATAAAGGTAGGTGATTGGTCTCTCAGAGTTGCAAACGGAATGACAGTGAACGCTGAATCCATGGGAGAATATCGCCTAGATTTGACAAGTGGGCATATATTGATTTTACATAACTGTTTATATGTACCTAGTATGACTTGTAATATCATATCAGTATCCTCACTTTCGAGAGAGGGATATGATTTTACATTCATAAGCGATGTAGTTAACATCCACCTAAATCAAGTTCTGATTGGGTCCGGTACATTAGATAACGGTATATACGTATTAAGTCAAGCTCAGGTTTTCAATGTCCAGAACACTCTTAAAAGAAAGTCTCCAGAAATAAATCAGGCTTTCTTATAGCATTGTAGACTAGGTCACATCAATGAGAGAAGGTTGACTAAGTTACATAAAGAAGGATATTTGAATCCGTTCGAATATCAATCTTATGCTACTTGTGAATCTTGTCTCAAAGGAAAGATGACAAAGACTCCGTTCACTGGACACGGAGTAAGAGCAAGCAAGCTCTTAGGACTCGTACACAGTGACGTGTGCGGTCCAATGTCTACACATGCGCGAGGTGGTTATTCCTACTTCATTACTTTTACGGATGATTTCTCTAGGTATGGATATGTCTTCTTAATGAAGCATAAATCCGAGGCCTTTGAGAAATTCCAAGAATACAAGAATGAAGTGGAAAAACAAACCGGCAAAAGTATAAAGACGCTGAGATCTGATCGAGGTGGTGAATACTTAAGTGCCGAGTTCCTGGGTTACTTAAAAGAGAATGGAATTCTCTCTCAGCTTACTCCTCCATACACACCACAACATAACGGTATATCAGAAAGGAGGAATCGAACCCTATTAGATATGGTTCGTTCCATGATGAGTAACGCTGAGTTACCGCGATCATTCTGGGGATATGCACTAGAATCAGCTGCATATCTTTTAAACCAGGTTCCCACCAAGACTGTGCCTACCACACCATATCAGATGTGGAGTGGGAAGAAACCCTATCTTCAGTATCTAAAGATTTGGGGATGTCCGGCTTATGTTAAAAAGCAGCATGCGGACAAACTCGAGACACGATCAGTACTATGTAAGTTTGTGGGATATCCAAAGAACTCCAGCGGATATCTATTCTATTACGCAAAGGAACAAAAGGTTTTTGTTTCTCATAACACCCATTTTCTAGAATATCAGTTTTTAGAAAAGGAAACTAGTGGGAGCGAAATAGAACTGGAAGAAATTCCAGAAACACAAACTACTACTGAAAGTTTGGTAGAACCAGAAGTTCAAGAAGAACAGGACATCCCAACGCCACTCCGCAGGAGTAGTAGGCAATCTCATCCGCCCGAGAGATACTACGGTTTTCTCATAGACGGGGATAGAGAGGATTGCACTATTGACTATGATGAGCCTACTAGCTTCCAGTAAGCCATTCAGAGCGGTGACTCAGTAAAATGGCTGGATGCAATGCGGACCGAAATGGAGTCCATGTACACTAACAAAGTATGGACTTTGGACGTTGCTCCAGATGGGGTAAAACCCGTAGGATGCAAATGGATCTTCAAAAAGAAGATTGGTGTAGATAGACAGGTTGAAACCTATAAGGCTAGACTTGTTGCAAAGGGTTTCCGTCAAAGGCCTGGTTTGGACTATGACGAAACCTTTTCTCCAGTGGCTATGCTTAAATCTATTCGGGTCTTTCTTGCTATTGCTACCTTCCACGATTATGAAATCTGGCAGATGGACGTAAAGACGGCCTTTCTAAATGGTAATTTGGAAGAAAGCGTCTATATGGATCAGCCAGAAGGATTCATTCAGAGTGGGAGCAGCGGTAAAGTATGCAAGCTGCTTAAGTCCATTTATGTACTAAAGCAGGCATCGCGGAGTTGGAACATCTGTTTTGATGATGCTGTTAAAGAATTTGACTTTATCAAAAATCCAGATGAACCTTGCATATACAGTAAGATTGTAGGGAAAGCTGTAGTATTCCTCGTCTTATACGTAGATGACATTCTCCTAATAGGAAATGATATTCCTATGTTACAGTCAGTCAAAAGATTCTTGTCACATAAATTCTCCATGAAAGACCTGGGTGATGCCACCTACATTTTAGGAATCCGGATCTATCGTGATAGATCAAAAAGGATGTTGGGACTTTCACAGTCCAGATACATAGACACCATAGTGAAAAGATTCAGTATAGATGATTCTAAGCGTGGTAACCTACCGGCTTGTCACGGAATCACCCTCTCCAAAGAGATGTCTCCCAAGACTGATTTGGAAAGGGATCGCATGTCAATTATACCCTACGCTTCTGCGGTAGGCTCTATAATGTATTCGATGTTATGTACCAGACCGGATGTAGCATACGCATTGAGCGTAGTAAGCCGGTATCAAGCAAACCCAGGGGAGAAGCACTGGATAGCAGTAAAGAACATTCTCAAGTACCTGAAGAGGACTAAGGAAATGTTCTTGGTGTATGGCGGAAAAGACCTCCAGTTAGAGGCCTTTGTCGACTCCGGCTTCCAGAGTGACAAAGATGACTCCAAGTCCATGTCGGGTTATGTCTTTACCCTCAATGGAGGGACGGTCTGTTGGAAGAGTTCCAAACAGGAGACCGTTGCTGACTCAACAATGGAAGCAGAGTACATAGCTGCTTGTGATGCTGCAAAAGAAGCAGTCTGGATGAAGAAGTTCCTCACAGAACTTCAGGTGGTTCCTACCAGTGTTGGTCCAATACCTATATATTGTGACAACAACGGCGCTATAGCTTTAGCGAAGGAACCCAGGTCCCATCAGAAGTCCAGACACATCTTAAGGCGGTATCACCTGATCAGGGAGATCGTAGATCGCCGGGAGATCGAGGCAAAGAGAGTAAAGACAGAGAATAACATTGCTGATCCATTCACAAAGGCCCTTCCTCAGACGCAGTTCGAGAGGCTATTCGAGATGATAGGTCTACGATATGCCAGCTCATGGCCCTAGTGCAAGTGGGAGATTGTTAGTGTATATGCCCTAGGGGCCATTATTGTATCATACTAGGTTGTATATTACTTAATGGAAGCTTGGGATATTCACAGTTGTATATAACAATCTTGCTAAAAATGGTAGTATGCTACTTGGTTTGTGTCTACTTTAATATGTGCATATGTTTCTTGTAACGTATCACTTATACATATTAGTAGAGCCCATAGGATCTTTGCTTGATTACCAGCGTTGTGATGGCAGTCACACTAGTGGGGGCTGGGTAGTCTGTAAGCAACATCCTATACAGGTCCCTGGTCGTTGGATTATCGAGCTAGGGCATCGATATTCCGGAGTAGACTAAGTGTATACGCTTCTCATCCCAGTTGGGGAGATGGTCTGTCCCACAGCCATCAGTACGTCGTACTAGAGATAGTATACAGGTGCTCGTTAGGTTACGGGCACACCGGACAGGACTCGCCGGGAAACTGATTGGTTGGTGTTATACCCATCGTCAGTTAACAGTTCCCAAATGACATGAGTACAGCATAGTCCGCAGACTTGACACTGCTACTTCGCCTCGAGTGTGTCCCACTGTTCTTAGATTGCTACCCTACCACGGCTCAAAAGAGTCGTGCAAACAGGTAGCAGTTGGGTGCAATCCCGAGCACTTGGAGGCAGTGGCGGTTAGATAAGATTCGTCTCTCCCGGTATTGGGAGTTGATATCGCACTGTGTCAGAGAGCCATTACGCAAAGTCCCTGGCCAGGGCAAGCGAGATATACTGGTATGTTCCAGTAGCTTCTCAGGGCGTAATGGGCTTCGCTCCGACACGACTTATACAGCTATTAGGGGACTGACGCTTGCCGCCTCCTAGGCTTGATATGCGATAGTCTTAGACGAACAGACCGGACTGTATGGAGATTGTCACATCAGGCTCAGTAAGAGTACGGATGGGTTTCCTCATCGGCCTTCTTATCGACATCTACCTGGGGACCGTTACGTACAGCTAGTGCCGCTTGCGGTCTGTGGTTAAACCCACTGCCAGCGTAGTGTCGAGTTTTCAGAGTCCCACACAGAGAGTTTCCCTGCTCCAGGCGAAACGATAAAGAGGTCGTATGGTTTTACGACAAGGGTTTGGATGCGTACGTGTGTTTACGCACGTACGACTTTTCGGACAGTTTTTACTAGCCGGCTTTGGTTTAAGCCAGATTCTAGTATCGGATTATTGGACTTATACAGTCTAAAGTTTTTCCGTGTTTTCACGGATTGGAGGGGCGATCTCGTAATTTGTCGGGAAGGTTCTAGAAGAGTGGTGACTAAGGGGTTAAGGTGGCATGAGCATTAATTGCTTAATGACTCATTTGTGTGATTCATGCTTTGTATTAAATGATTCATTAATGAGTTAGTGAGTCATATGATGAATCACACTAGATGAATGAATCTAACCATGATGATAAATGATTTATATTATATATTTGATTAATTGTTATGGTTGATATATTCATATGAGTTCATTATTCTTTTCATTATCATTCTCACCTTCTCTCTCCTCAAGCTCACTCTCTCTTGAAACCCTAACCCTAACCTCTCATGTGTTGAGATCAAGGGTTAGATAGACTAAAACATCCATAACCTCACTCTATATCCTCTAGGTAGCTTAGATTAGCACTTTAAGCAACCTAGTTATCTCAAGTTTGAGATTAAGCTTGGCGTAGGAGCTTTCGGGTGGATCGTCTTTGATTCGAGGAGGCCGTGAAGGTGCCGATGTTCCAAGGAGCCTACGAGGAGTGGAGGACCGCGATGAAGACCCGAAGGACAAGTAACGTGAGGTATAACTTCGTATCCGAGTAGTTAAACCTCTTGTAGCTTGTTAGCAATAGTTTAGATAACGATTCATGCGCTCAAGTCCTTGTTACGAAGCTTTGATAATCGTTTTTTTATATATTCCGCCTCCCTGCAAGTTCGTGGGGTGCGTGACATGGACTTACAGATTGTGCAAATTTAAACTGTGGTTGTTTGAAATTGTGCTGAAGTTCCGTACAAATTTTTGCAAAACTCTTTCTAAAAAAAACGCTTTCAAAAAAAATTCAAAACTCCAAAAACAAACAAATTTTTTTTAAAATATAAAAAATTAAAAAAATTAAAAAAATTAAAAAATATCACATTCTTTTTCTTCTCTTTTCTCTCATCACATCATGAGTACCCCACCTCACAAAACTCTTGCCGAACTTTGGTACCCACAACCAGACATTACTTCCTACGGTTCTTGTTTTGGTCGAATTTCGAACGACCCCTCCATGCCAAAAATCTCTTTGAAAGATCGAATAGACTCGTCTAGGACAAATAATTGGACTCAGCAATCCACTTCGTATCAACCGTTTCAAATATTCACCCCTTCTCATATTGATACCCCTTTTGAGAGTCCAGTTGTAACCCCAAAACCTATGTCTATTGCTGAACATATTGAACAATCTCGTAACCGATCTTTCACTCCTTTCACCACTGCGAATTCTTTGGATCAATAATTCCATTCATCTTCTTATCCAAATGTTGATCCTACTCATGTCCAACCATTCAATTCCTACCAGTCATACCCAACTTTTACACCTTCCCTGGATATTTCTTCTACACAGCCATTTGGGAGTTTCCAGTATCCAAACAATTTTGAATCTTTTACTGAAACTCCTTCACAACCCATGTCTAGTCTGGAACAGGCGTTGGAAGACTTTAGGGTAGCGTCATGCCAACAGATGATGGAGTTGAATGCGTCCATGGCCGCCCCCATACAACCTAGTGACCCGATAGCTAGTTTCCAATTAGCTCCACATTTTCCAATTTATGATGAGGCAGTAGGACAGGTTGAGAATTTGAGTGGTGAGAGTGAGCTGTATACCCTTCCAAATCAAACCTACCTATCCCCAATTGAATCCCACAACTCCGGTTTTGAATGTCTATCAAGTGTTCCAAATGATTCACCAGTTGAAGATAAAACGTTTAATGAGTTGTGCGACTTTGTAGTGTTTGATTTACCTGATTGTGAAAGGTCCCTTTCGAGTGAAACCATCACTAATCCTTTTGACCTCTATACCTCCACTCTAGAACCTAAACTGATTGATACCCATGCTTTTGATGAGGTGTATGAGAGATTTAATTTTCACTTGATCGAGGATATTGTCACTGGGAATATTTTGGATGATGAAACTACAGATTTGGATGAGTTTCTCTCTCCAATTCATCATCCCGAGTCATTAAATGTTTCTCCCAAACTTCATATGCGTCTTGATTTTGATGAGAATTGCATGGATAAGCTAAATTTTGAGGAGATTATTGAGAAAATTATTGAGGATGAAGCAGTTTTACTTGAGGAGTCAGATTTCCCAATTCATTCTATCCCTTTAATTGACTGTGCACACCCTCCTGAACCTTTAACCGATACCCTTCCTCAATCACTTCCCTCCATCCTCGCTCCGACCTTGTAAGAAGCCGTTACACTTTCATTTTCAATGTCTGGTTTACCAAGTTCGACATACCCATGTTTTCTCACGACTCTTAAGGGATTTGACCTCATTTCTCAATGGGTTGATAGATTAGCACAATCGCTTTTTACACATCGGTCATTATAAATTGTGCTAATTTATACACTCCATCTCCACCCTCAAGTTCGTATTCAACTTATTTCTCTCACTTTCTCTGGTTCTCCTTCTAATCTTCCTTTAATGATAGCGAGTGTTAATAAATCACAATCCGATATTTTGAGTTCGATAATTCTAGAAAAACAACTTGATTTAGACTCTTTTGAGAATAAGGTAGATGAGCCTTATGAGTCTCCTATCTCCGTAATTTTTGAAAAATCAAGTGTGTTGAATTCTGGCGCGACGCTTATTGACATTGAAACGTTCAATCGGACCATCGATGAAAGTTTCGAAGATATTTTTGCCGACGAACTCGCATTCCTAAACGACATGGATTTTGTGATTAATCAACCTCCACCTAAGAAGTCGAACCAACACCATTTCTTTTTATCCCATACGAGAATGTGACCATTCTTCCCATTCCTAATCATCCACATTCTCGTTTCCGTTCACCATTATTGTTTCGTCTCTACAAATCGAGACGTAAACCTTTTCCATTACACCACTTATCTTTACATCATTTCTTCCTGACTCTATACAACATGTTCTTTCACCAACCGCCGCTTTATAACGATAAAAAATTTGAATGGTTGGTGCTAACCTTTGACCTGTGTAAGGCCTTGTATAGCTTGATACTGTGTTTTTCTCCTCCCTAACTCTGAACTTTAACGCTTAAACAGTGGAAACGCTGTTTCACTTAAGTTTAGGGGGGGACATTTTTGTGTATATATATTTTGTTTTCTTTTTCTGTTAATAAAAAAAACAGGGGAGTGCCGGCAATTTTTGACCCTCTTAGTGTTGCCTGACAGTGAGGGCACTGTCAAGTTTAAGTTTGGGGGTGTGCTCGGTAAGCTTTCTTCCTTCACATTCATATGTATATTTTTGCATTTGCATACTTATTTTAAAACCCATAAAAATCAAAAATTGAAAAGTTTAATTTTGGCTATATTTGACTTAAGTTCAACATGACGGTTGACTAGTTGGGAAAAACTAGATCCTAAACTTAGTAAATTAAAAACCCTAAAAATAACCTTTCTTAAAATTTAACTATAGAAAATATATGTCCTTGTAGTTTATTTAGAAATAGCCAAATTTTGAGTTCAGTTCTTGGGCTAAGTCAAAATAAGAGAAGAGTATTGAAATTTTTATTTGAAGTGTAAGTCTGAAAAATAATTCTGAATCTTAAGTCTAAATTCTGAAAATATATACCCTACAACTTGCACGTACACGCACCTTGAAACTTAGGATAGTAGAGGATACCTTGAAATATTCTTGTCTAAAAACCTTAGTACGAAGGAAAATAAAATAAAAGTATAAATGGTGAATAAAGAGACATAAAAAAATGAACACTGGTTTTGTAATTGCTTAAGGCAGCATAAATAAAAAATATAGCAAGGGTGCTTTATCACCTAATGCCTTAGACCAACTGGTTTGGGAGTCACTGCCATGCCTTAGGTATTACAAGACGAGGAATTACGCCTAAATACGCAAGCACGTTTTGTAATCGGTCGTTTAGTACCTCAAGAAGTATTAACGGCCGCATGAAGAATGTGCGAGCAATTTCATATAAAATTCACCAACTAAAAGTACTTTGGACGATGGACAAGAGTATGATAGCTTGAATTGAATTTCCAAGTGTAGGGGTGATAATTACACACACGTAGGGGTATATGATTAGGGTTTGGATAAGAGATAGGAATAAAAGATAGGACTTATATCTTCAATAAAGATGATAAAAATTCTTGAGTTGAGATTGCACCTTAGAAGAAAAATTCAAAAGATGCTGAAAGCTCAATAAATTTGCAGAACATATATGATCTTAAGTTAAATGAAAAGTGAGTGTGAAAAATACGGGTTGATGATAATAGAATTTCTTGCTAGAATACTGAATTGAAGAATAAGAGTCAACAGGCCAAATTGATCGGATTTTGTGGGTAGTATCCGCTGAAAACCCTCAGGAGACAACACTCCTCCTACTAGGGACACCTAGAGGTTTAACGGCTTGTTGCACGAGCTCAGTGCAATCGCGTTCCCCGCGAAAGTGAGGTTAGGAATTTTTGAGAATAAAATTTGGCTTTGCTCGGGACGAGCAAAAGATAAGTTTGGGGGTATTTGTTCATATCAGAATTTTGCATTATTATATCGCCCATTCTTAATCATATTACAAATAAATAGGTGCTTTTGATCCATGTTTGCTAAATAGTTGCAGATTACAGGTTCTCAGATCATTACAGTGAAATTCATGAAAAGTCGCTATAAATGTGAGACTACGACCAACAATAGATAAATCCATATGATGCCGCCTACCTGTTCGAGGAACAAATGAAGATCAGTAGACAGTTCAATGTACAAAGCATAAAGGCAGCACAAGATTCAAGACTTCAATGCGAAGCTCACGGTAACAGTCCACATCATATGCACTGTTGGAAATCTGGAAGAAAATAGAAGAGATTCTAAGAAACCAAGTGAAGAAAACAGAAGTTAAAGGTAACATGAAGCAACCCTGAAAAATCGAGCCAGAGATCCAACCAAATGGCCGCGGAACCGCGGCCAAACAGGCCTTTCTGCCGCGGTTCCACGGCCGTATGATGCACGTGTCGGTGCATGTGTCGGTGAGTGTCGGTGCTTTGACCAGGCTTTCTTAGGGTAGTCTTTTAAATTCAAGTGTGGATCAGAATGTAACCTAAGGTTTTTTCTTATCTATAAATAAAAAAGTTGAAATCCAAATGAAAAGATGCCTCTTTGAGGGTGCCTTTCTTAGGATGCCTTTTTTTAATTCTTAGATTTAAATTTTAATTCAACTTGTAATCGTTAAGAGGTCATCAATAAAGTAAGCTTTCTTTTTCTATCTTGCACATTTTATCTGAATTTAATTCCTGCATTTTTTATCTGTTATTTTATTATCTACAATTTAGTTTTCTAATATAAAAAAATATAAAAATGAATTTGATTGTCACTTTCCTAATGAGTGAGTAATTCCTCACTTGTTAGGCTTAGGATAGGGAAGGTTTGAGAGAAGGAAATCTCTCTCACTCCTCTCTTTGCCCATATTATTTTATTTAAAAGGACTCTATTTAATTCAACCACACACCGCTCACTACGGCACTATATCCTACATGATAGCGGTGATTCCCTAGTTAGACCGGTTGTGGTTGAATTAACTGGAGGTTAGGGCTAAGAGTTAAGAACGGACGGACAAGGACCAAAAGGAAGAAACTAAGTTTCGTCCTAGTCATGCTAATCCTAGTTGTTGACGATTACCCTAACACCTATATTTGTAACTAGGGCAATGATAGAAGTGAGAAGAGTCCTTATTTGAACTAACCTAATCCTAACCCTAGCAATCCTTTTAAATCGATTTATTCTCATTTTTAGTTCTTAAAATAAAACCTACCAAAGATAGGACTTAACTCATTAGAACTTAAAGAAAAGAACACCTTTTCCCTGTGGATCGACTCGTACTCAACCGGATAGCTACCAAGCGACACCGTCTTGATTGCGGTATTCTTAATTTTAAAACGCACATACAAAACATCAAACAATCACATGGCACGTCCGACATCGGTAAATCGTCGCAACGCACACACGGCGCGCGGGTCGGATCCAGGCAAGGCAAGAAGGTGATCACGCAAGAAAGGGACGTTCACTGGATCGTCTAAATCGGCAGCGGCGATACGACTCCGGCGATTGCTGGAAAATCAAGATTCAAGAAAAAGAATAAAGAAAAGAAAAAGAAGAAGAGGTTGGTGCTCACTAGGGTTGGTACTTAAGATTTCCGGGGACAGAGGAGACGAGGTGATGGTGTCGAGGTCGCCGGCGGTGAGGTGTGCAGGTGGGATGAATGCTAGGGTTTCGGATGTGTAGGTTAGGCTCGGTTAGGGTTCAAGACAGAAGAAGAAAAGAAAAGAAGGAGGAGAAGAGAAGAGGTGGTGAATCGTGATGATGAGATGAGGATCGTCGGCGGTGGAGTTGAGGAGCTAGGGTTTGCGTTTCTTTGGTTCTCGGGATTTGGGTGTGCAGGGTTCTTGGGTGAGGAAGGAAAGGAGAGAAGAAGGAAGGAGAGAGGAGAGAGGTAGAGGGTGGAGGCGAGGTCGAGGGCAGTGAGGCACGGGAGGAGCTAGGGTTAGGGTTTCAAGAGCTATGGTGGGTTCTCGTGGAGGCAGTGCATGGTTTAAATAGAAAAGAAGATGGAGAAAAGAAGAGTGTGAAGAAGGGAGGTGAGTGTAAGTAGAGGGGCGGTGACCAGAGTCGAGAAGAGTGTTCGCGAGAGGAGAGAGAGAGGCATTCGAGAGGAGAGAGAAAGGGGGAGAGAGAGTGAGTGGGGAAAGAGAGAGAGAGAGAGAGTGCTGCGAGAGAGAGTGAGAGAGATAGAGAGAGCTGTTAACTTTAAAAAGATTTCTTTTAAAATTTAAAAAGATTATTTTTGTTAAGAAAATCTTTAATATAACTGTTAAAAAATATAATATTAGTAAAATATTTAATATTTGGTTAATACAAAAATAGTCCAAAACACGCCCGGGTTAGGTCTAAAATTACGGTTTGAAAATACGGTTAATATACGTGTCAACCAAAACTAAAATTGGATATCCGGGTAACGAAAATGCACACCCCCAAGAACGGATGCACGTACGTGCGCGTAGCCATCCAAACAAGTCCGTTTCACTGAACGGAACGAGAACAAAATGCGCGGATGCTACAACAGGGTTAGGGATATCATGCAGGCCATGCAATGTATTTTTAAAATATTTTATGTGTGTTTATATGTTATATTAAAATATGCAGATGCCAGATATAATGCCAGTATGCAGTATGTATAATATGAAAGTGCACGGATCCACATAACAAGCCAGGATAAATCACAAACATGAATTAGACAGGTTTCAAGCATGTGGGTCGGGTCGGATGCAAATACAGATGTCAAAATACTATTCGTACCCAAAACACAATATATCAAGAAACTACCATAAATAAAGAAATACTTGACTAGAACTGGTATAAATGAACTAGGGTGTTACATTATACCCAATTACAAAAAGAATTTCGTCCTCGAAATTCCCAAGACAAGAAAAGATAAACAATCAAGAATTTATAAGAATAGGTGTGGAAACTTCTGTCGAATTTCGTCTTCTCGTTCCCAAGTCGATTCTCCGTGCGAGCGATTTCCCCAAGAAACAAGTACGAGAAGGATAACCTTGTTCTTAAAGACCTTTTCTCTTTAATCAACAATCGATATCAGTCGTTCCTCAAAGGTCAAATCCTCTCTTACAGTCAGCTCTGAATGATCCAGCACGTGTGTTTCATCTCGAACATACTTACAGAGTTGAGATACATGAAACACGTCATGAACATTCGCCAAAGATTGTGGAAACGCCAATCGATAAGCCAATTCTCCAACACGCTCCAAAATCTCGAAAGGCCCCACGAATCGAGGACTAAGCTTGCCTCGACTCCCAAAACGAATCACTCCTCTAGTCGGTGATATCTTCAAGAAAACCATATCACCAATAACGAACTCTAGAGGTCTTCTCGATGTGTCGGCCCAACTCTTTTGCCGATCTTGTGCTGCCTTCATGTGATTTCGGATAGAATTTGTAAGTCTACGGTAGCGCCCCGGCCGTCTTTCAGATGCCAAATGCGGAACAAAAACTTTTATAACTGGCGCTATCGCATACTATAACCCGGATCTGCCATTAACGCTAAACTAACAAACTGTAAAGAGGGTAGAAAGGTTATACCGAATGATCCGAGTCCTTCGTTCTTCAACCATCATCCTACGCTCCGTTGCAACTGCTCCGATCTCGTCGATCTCCGATCTCCTCGTCCAGGTGGCACCACGTCATTGGATTTTTAAACGGGCTCCCGCCTCTGATTCGAGGCAACTCGGTCGTCAAGTTTGCTAAAAGAGACGACCAAGAATGATGTAGAGAATGAGTAGAAGACTTTGTCTCGCTTCGTCCAAAGCCATGGACGAACGGTTAATGAAGTTTCCAATTAAGTCGGGTGATGGAATGAAATGAGCTATGAAATTTCAATACACCCAAAACTATCATAATTTATCCAAATGAATCATCAAGTGAAGTGTGAAATCTCTCTTGGGCATCAAGGAGGGGCCGGCCACAATATATGGAGGGGGTGAGTGTAGGAGAGAGTGGGGGTAACCATAAGGATAAAGATCAAGAGAAAATATCCTTAGGTAAACAAGAAACATTAAAGCTAAAGCATGAGTCACAATACACCTCATCTCTCATTTAATGCTAATAATGAATCATCAACTAAGTCACCTTCCAAGAAGCTTCCTCTCGTCATCTAGAAACTTCTAGAACCATGACTCACCAAAGAAAAGATAAATCCGCATTTAACCGAATGTTAAATACGGTTGATAGAAAACTGGAAACTGGCAACTTCCAAAAGTGATCCTGAAACGAATTTCAGGATAACCCCGTAACTGTATAAATATACCCGCATTTGTATTACGACCGAATACAAATGCAACTGAGACAAAGATATTATATCTACTCTGTATAATACATGGATCCGGCTTAAACCAAAGCCCACCAGTATTATCTGCCCGAAATATGAAACGTGCGTAAACGCACGTGCATTTTCCGAACCCTGCCATAAAACCATACGGCCTCTAC